>CM060941.1:673126871-683126871 GCA_030765085.1 Allium cepa | reverse complement strand
ATGGATATTTTGAAATATAAATTCACTATAGAATTTATGAATAAAAAGGGAACTTGTTTAAAAATAAATATTGATTTATTTTTGAAGTGTGAAAATTATATATCTTGTAAAGATATTTTTGGGGAATAAATAATTTGGAAAATTATTTGGAAACTGGTGATGTGTGCATATCCATTGATAGTTCAATAACCGACTATCAATGTTTACATTTGAAAGGTATTTGTTGTGATTTGTTGAATTTGAATGCTACACTTATTTTTAAATTATTGCGCTCGTTATTCGGATTACCCATTCCGAATAGTGATACGACGTAATGGATAGCATTGAAGATCGGTGTTGAAGACCCGGTATTTGCGAGAGCGATAGGATGACCTGTCGATTGACTCTGCACCGAGTTGCTCCGGTATAGAGTTCTCCATATGTGATGGTGAATCCGATCAGGATTGTGGATATCCGGATTGCAAGGACTTCTTTGTAAGTGCCTTCGGTTTTGTTCGAGCCCGGAACAGACTTGTATGGATTGTATGTCTGACATTACAAATTGAGATATAAAGCAGATTTCTTTCAAATATATTTCTGTTGGTGGCGGAGAATTTATTCTTTTAGGTTAACACCCTTCTCTGAGACGTACGAGCTCAGAGGTTATGTAGTTGAAGGTTTTTAGCGATATATTCCCAATTTGGTAATGTGACATGCGAAGTGTTGCTGTTAAATGATCATTGTGTTGATTATTTGTGATAGGATCATTTATTTGATCGTCTATCTTGGTGATCATTTCTATGATCATTTGTTGACCCAAAGCATGGCTTTTGTATAAAGTATGTTTTTGTGGACGTGACTTCGTCGAGCCTCACACCCCGGGAATGGTCAAAACAGGAAAGTTGCAGCAAGGTTATGAGGGGTAGCGCCCTTTAGGATATGTGCATTTCCTTCTGGAAAAGGGTGGTATCATGGTATGGAGCCCAGATACTTATTCATGTTGAAAACACTTTATGATTGTGTGAATTGATTGCGAGCGCTCGGTGAAAGGTCCCAAAGGACCGGGGGATGGCATATTCGGTCAGTTGTTACTCAGTTAGGGGTAACCCGGCCTTGTGTTGGTAGAGATCCGGTTTGGTTCTCGGGGATGTCCATCCAGAGGCATTCTCATGTGGCAATGGGAAGTTCCTTGGCCTGATCATTCGTTGGAAATCCAAAGAAACAATACGAGACTTGTACGGTTTTAGTTGTAGAACCTGCCATCTAATATGGTAGCTATAGTAAGCATACTATAATGGTACCTATGCTGGCTAAGATTTATATTCTACTTTCGAAATGATTTTCTCTACACTATGCACCAGTAATAATATCAAATGTTCTTTTTAATGTGTATCAAGCATCTTTGACTAACATAAGAAGAAATCTCCTCCAAGTCTGCGTTTGCATTGTGTGTGTGGCGGGAGGTCTTATGGTAGTCTTATTTTTAAAAGCATTGCGAATTGATTTTTAAAAATATTCCTCTACTTTATTTTAAAGAAAAATAAACTGTTTTGAGTTCCCGCACCAGTCACATGACTTACTCGGAGTTTATTGTTTTCCTTCCTAAACTCTGGGTGCCCACCAATTTCCACACGGGCAGTCAAGAGTTAAGGTTTATCAGGATATTCTGAATATTCTGGAGTTGCAGGAGGCAAGCTGGATGGCATGACGTAATTACTAGTATATAGTATTTCTTTTTCCGCTGCACTGTTTGATGTTGTTGTTGTTGTACACTCTGATGATATGATGTAATGAAATGAAATATGATGTAGTGTAATAACTGATATAGTTCTTTGTTTAAAGATTATTCATTTATTATTATATGTTGTTCCTCTGCGAATTGTGAGATTCTGATGTTGTTCAGTTGTTTTCTGTTCCGTTCTATTTTCTATTCTCTATTTTCTACCTTCTTATCTCTTCTTCTAGCTCTTTCTTTTTCTTAAAACCCTAAGTGTTCGGTTTTCCGTCGTTCGATTGCTCGGCAGTCGATAAAGTGAGTATCGATGTTGAATTTTCAAAAGACGAAGAATCGGGTCCTTACAGAAAGCATTGGAGTCGAAAAGTGCTTCTAAATAGAGGCGGAACCCGCTTTTCTGGGTAAACCCGATTTAAAACCAATTAAAGCAAACAATTTTTAACAAACCTACATACATGTAAGCATGTGATTGGTTGCCTTAAGTTTTCAAAGTATTTATCAAAATAACTGCCACTTAATTTAGCAAATAAGCCCTTCCATTAAGTAAGACCAATATTGCAAATAAGTCTTTCTTCTAAAATATTTAATTTCCCTAGCAAATTACTTAGGTAAAATCCCCAAAAATTACAGAAATTCACTTTCTTCGTGTTATTTAACATATCAAAATTTCAGACACAAATTCTCAACATAAATTTTGAAATAAATTTCTAAACCCGATTTACCATATTTTCCTTTGAAAATTCATAATAATATTTACATAGCTTGGAAAATTATCAAAATTAAAATCCAACTCCAAAATCATGTTTTATATAACATAAAATTTTTTTCCATGCCATTCAAGAATCAATTATAATCGGTTTTACCCTTAAAACTGTGAGAAATCATATTTGAACAATCTTTTTTAAATCTAAAATATTTTGATTTAAGCATATCATTATCCAAATCATCATAAAAACGAATTTAATCTTAAATCTGAAAACATATTATCATAAAATAAAATAGAGATGGTATAAATTATTATTCACCTTGATTATGATAAGGATATGGGATTAAGATTGAGATTTATTCCCCGTGCTTTGATTCTTTAGCTTGATTTAAATTCTCTACACTTTTCTTCCTAACTATGGCCAGCTCCTCTTTACGTGTGTGTTTTTTACCATGAATGAGAAAATGAAACATAAATGGTGTAGGAACGAGAACATATAAGGTTAAGGGTTATGTGCGGCTAATTTTATTAACCTAAAAACCATTCTTAAGCCTATTTAATTAATTAATTGAGCATGGCCTAAATTTATCATATCTCAATCCTCTTATCACTTAACATTTACATTATTTTATTTTATTTATCTAATTGAATCTCCTGAATAATGTCAAAAAAATTGGGGTGTTATAGGCTCCCCACCTTAAAGAATTTCATCCTTGAAATTCGATAAGGACTAAATACTAAACATAGCAATCATCTGTAATGACTCCTAACAACCATACTAGCCTACCAGACTAGTAGTTATCTATATAAATCTAATATAGACATACCCTCAAAGCAGATTAGGATAAGTATCTCGAATCTTGTACTCTGTCTCCCAAGTACAGTCCTTCTCGTTATCGCTCCACTGAACTTTCACCAACTTGACTATGCTGTTCCTCAATCTTTTCTCATCTCTCACTACAACTCGAACTGGTTGTCTAACAGAAGTCAAATTAGGCTCTATTACTAAATCTTCCAATCCTATCAGAGGAATAGTAGTCTCTAGATCATGCACATACTTGCAAAGATGAGACACATGAAATACATTATGGACAACTGCCATACTGCTTGGTAACCCTACTCTATATGCGAACTTTCCAATCCTCTCTATAATCTAGAATGGGCCAACATATCTCGGTGCCAGCTTCCCTGACTTTCCAAACCGTACCACACCCTTCATCGGTGATAATTTAATGTACAATCGAGAAATCTAGGTCTTTATGCCTTTTATATGCATAACTTTTCTATCTTGTTTGAGCTTCCTTCATCCTTTCTTGGGTTAACACAATCTTCTCTAATGCCTCCCTAACCAAATCTGGACATAAAACCAATTTGTCTCCAGTTTCTAATCAATATGCTGGGAATTTGCATAGCCTTCCATACAAAGCTTCAAAAGACGTCATTCCTATACTAGTCTAGTAACTATTATTATAGGAAAACTCAACCAAATGTAGGTGATCTTCCCAAGATCCACCAAAGTCTAATACACAAGCCCTCAACAAATCCTCGAAAACCTTATTGAATCTCTTTGTCTGCCCATCCATCAGAGGGTGATATATGGTACTCGTCTTGAGCTTAGTGCCTAACATCCTGTAGACTCTTCCAGAATTCACTAGTGAACAACCATATTTGTCACCGGCAATGCTACTAGGAACTCCATGTAGTCTAACTATGTTTTTCATGAACAAATTTGCTAAAACAGGTGCCGTTTTGGTTGACTTAACTGGAATAAAATGGGCACTCTTGGTCACCCTGTCCACTATGACCCATATACTTTCATTACCACTATTTGACTTTGGCAACCTGTCTATAAAATCCATGGATATTGATTCCCATTTCAAACTGGAATCTCTAGAGGCTGAAGCAACTCACCTGGCTTCTGATGTTCGGCTTTCACTTTTTGACAGTTTGCACACTTCCTAACCCATAAGCCGACATTCCTCTTCATACCTTCCCAATAGAAGCTCCTCTTCATATCCTGCTACATCTTGATCCCTCCAGGATGAATCGTAAACTTTGATCGATGGCATTCTCCAAGAACTTCTTTCCTCAAGTTCTCAACATTTAGAATACATAATCATCTCTTCCTTCTCAGCCATCCCCTCTGGTCAAGTCTAAAACCTTTTAGATCATTGATCTCAATTCCAATCTCAAGCCTTCTGATCTTCTCGGCTAACAATGGATCATTCTTTTGCTTAGAAGCAATTCTCTCGATCAATACTGATCGAACTTCTAAACAAGACACCATGGCGATACTTTGAATAAAACTGGCAGCCGATCTTAACTTCACACTATAGGTAGTCAAAGCTTCTAAATCCTTCCATTCTGGCAACATAGCTAATACCACATTCTGATATCTTCTGCTAAGAGCATCTGCTACTTTATTACCTTTCCCCACTGTATACTCTATACCAAAATCATAAGCAGCCAAAAGCTCTAACCTCGTTTGTTGTCTCATATTCAACTTCTTCTGAGAGAATAAGTATCTTAAAGACTTATGATCTATGTATAACTCAAATATCTCCCCTAAGAGATAATGCCTTCAAATCTTCAATGCGAAGATCACAGCAGCTAACTCCAAATCATGAGTAGGATATCTTACTTAATGCGGTCTAAGCCGTTGTGAAGCGTAGGCAACCACTTTACCCTTCTGCACCAACACAACTCCCAATCCTGTTCCACATGCATTGGTATGCACCACCAACCCTTGGTCTCCATTTTGAACTACTAACACAGGTGCGTTAGTCAACAAATGCTTTAACTTAAGGAATGCTTCCTCACATTTGATGGACCAGACAATCTTCACCTCCTTCTTGGTTAGCTTAGTCAAAGGCGCTGCTATCCACGAGAAATCCTTAATGAATCTTTGGTAATAGTCAGCGAGTCTAAGAAAAAACTTCTAATCTCAGTCACCATCTCTAGCCTCTTCCAATTATTAATAGCTTCGATCTTATCTGGATCGACTAACAACCCCTTCTCTGAAACCACGTGACTAAGAAACTTAACCTTTCTCATCCAAAAATGATACTTGTAAAACTTCGCCTTTAGCTGATGCTTCCTCAGCATCTCAAGCACAACTCTAAGATGATCTTCATGCTCTCTTGCATCCTTAAAGTATACCAAAATGTCATCTATAAACACCAATAGTAATATATCAAAATACTCTCGGAATACTCGATTCATCAGATCCACAAAGAAAGCAAGCGCATTTATTAACCCAGATGGCAGTACTAACCACTCGTACGAACCGTACTTGGACCACTCGTACGAACCATACTTGGTCCAAAATGATATTAAAGGAATACTGTCCTCTACCACTCGTAACTGATGGAAATCCATCGCCAAATCCAACTGGGAAAACATTCTGGCTCCACGCAACTGATCAAATAGGTCATCAATTCTCAACAAAGGATGCTTATTCTGATCTCCCTCTCATTCAGCATACGATAGTCGATACACATCCTTAACGACCCATCTGGTTTCTTCACGAATACAGCAACCGCTCCCTAAGGAGAATTGCTTGGTATAATAAAATTCCTTCCTTCTAGATCCACTAGTAGCATTAAACGGTGAAATTGTGTGTAATTAATTGGAATTGATTAAAATAGAATAATTAAGCCGTATGTGAATTTATTAGTTTTGTTTGTTAGCAGTAAACATAGAACTGTGTTTGAAATCATAAGTTGTAACAATGGTTTTATTATCATTGCATTGTTTAATCTGTTGAAAGTTAATTGTAAATCAATTGCAATAAATGTAAGTAAATATTGCGTTAATATGAATTAAGATGAAAATTGTAGAATATTTATGTAATAAATGAAAAACCAATGTTAACTATGTCCATAAAGTAATGATTGATTGAACAAAAAGATTGAAATCAAAATGAAACAACTTATCGGGTTTTAAATTATAATTAATGAATTTATTGCAATTGGAATTAGAACGCTCTAATTAGCAAATATTAAAAGTTGAATTTGACTTGAAAAATTTGTTTTAAAAGATTATAATTAATAGTTAATCAAAAGTGATAAAAAAAATTTTTGTTA
Organism: Allium cepa; assembly: GCA_030765085.1. NCBI lineage: Eukaryota > Viridiplantae > Streptophyta > Magnoliopsida > Asparagales > Amaryllidaceae > Allium > Allium cepa. The sequence goes on along the minus strand of CM060941.1, from coordinate 683,120,366 downwards.
TAAAATTTGAATTTGAAAAGCGATAAATTTAATTTAATAATAATTTAGTTAGTTAACGCGAAAATAGCCATTTTGGTCACTGTCTCGTATTTCGACGAAACTAAATTCATCGGATCCGTAATAGTGAAATTTTGTAAGGTTTCGAGTTTCGTAGCGATTGGACTTGTCGTTTGATCGTGCGAGCTCGAAACGCGTAGAAATCAATTTAACTGAAATCAATTTGAAATAAGGTGATTTCAAAAGCAAACTTCTGTATACATTGGAATTAGGACTTGAAGCTTGTTCCATTGAGTTTAAAATTATCTAAAACCTATATTTTGATATATTGGATGACCCATTTTCATTTCGGGAACGAAACGGGCTTTTCGGGTCGTTGTTATCGTTTCAATCCAACCCTTCCTATATATAGGCTGTTATAAACCCTAGCTATTTCTCATTTTAATTTCTTTGTACGTGCATCTTCTTCCTCCTCAAATATCAGAACATCTAACCTAATTCCCAAATTCCAAAACCTAATTTCAAAAAAATTTGCTCCGGGTTTACTTCGAGTCGGGAAGAGGTTCACTACGAGTTCCAAAGGTGAAAACCCTGCAGTGACTTCGGGTCGGAGATTATTCCATGCCAAACAAGGCTGATTTGAGCGCGCTTCGAGTTCCAGATGCAAAAAACCTACAGCGACTTCGGGTCAGTAGCCAAATGACCTGGGTCTCTGGTCATTTTGGCAAAAACTCATAGCAAGCATCGGGTAATTGAGGCGACAACTCGAAGTCGAAAATTTTCAATTTTCTAACGTTAATAACTTTTGCATACGAGCTTGGATTCATGTGTAGTTTTCTCCATTGTGATTGTATCAAAATTCCAGACATTTTGGAAGTAGTTTGGCTGCATTCTAAGACTGTTAACTTTTTTGGGCTAATTTTGGGTTTTGAATCGACGACAAATCGAAGGTGGGTGTTTTAACCCACTCACGTTACTAAATTGTCTTATGTTAGTTAAATTGAATTTATAACGTGATTAAAAGTTGATTGATTGCTGTTTGATATATTTAAATCATCACTCTAGTAAATCTTAATTTATTAAGTATAATTGCCATTTAATTTAATATTAAAGTTTAAATGACACTTTGTACCTGTTAATGATAATCAGTTAATTGTTGATGTTTTTTGGTATCTGAATAATGATTGTGATGAATGTTTGATTGTTGATATTGAATGACTGGATGTTATGTTATTATATATATTGATATCATATTGCAAGTCCCCTTAGTTTATTGTTAAATAATCCCTATGGGTTGAAATGATACATACCCGAACGATCTATAAATTAGGAAAAAATCATTATGGGTTGAAATAATAAACCCAAGTGATCTTATGGATTTTAAACATGTTCTGGTATTATGGGTTGAAATGATATATATACGTAATTTTTAAATAATTGCGGATTAAAATGATAAATATCTGTATCACTTGACCATAGGGTAGAAAATTATATACGGACGCCGGATTGGTTAAATTAAATGATTTTAAATCCATAATTTTTGAATTCAATTAGATGATATTTTGAAATAAAATTAGATTTATAAAACCGAATTATTTCTTAAAATCCAAGAATTAAATGTTGAAATAGGAATTGGTTTAAAGGAATTGTTTAAAGGATTTAAATTAGAATCTCAAAGTTGAATTGTCAAATATAAATGAATTTTATCGAAATTGAGTTAATGAAATTGTTTGAATATAACATTAAAATCTATTTTAAACTAATTTAAATGATTTTAATCAATTTAAACTATTTTAGTTTATTTTAATCTATTATAATCTATGTAATCAAATTCAATCTATTGTACATATTTTAAAATAATTGAATCTATTTAACCTATTTTAAATCAATTTAATATAATTTAAATATATTTAATCTAATTTAAATTTATTTAATCTATTTTAAAATCTATTTAATCTATTTTAAATCTATTTAATATAATTTAAATCTATTTAGTCTATATAATATAATTTAAATCTATTTAATTCATTTAATATAATTTAAATCTATTTAATCTATTTTAAATCTATTTAAATCATTTAAATCTAATTAATCTAATTTAAATCTATTTAAATTATTTTACTATTTAAACTATTTTAATCTATTTCAAATTATTTCAGATCATTTAAAACTATTTTAGAGTATTGTAACTATATTAAACTATTTTTAAAATTATCAAAACTATTTATGAATATCTAAACTATTTTCTAAAATTCCAAACTGTGCAAAGTTGAAGTATTTATTTTTGAATCCTTGATGATGATACAACCTAAGTTGGGATTTGAAATTGATACCTTTTTTGAAACGACATAATTAAGTAAATATGATGATTTTTGGATGAAGATTTAATTAACCTACCTCATCAATAATTTTAAAAGTAAACATATTTTTGAAAGTGAATATTATTTTGAAAGTGAATATGATTTCGAAAGTAATATGGTTTTGAGAATATGATATTTTGACATCAATTATGGATTGGTTTTGGAAATATAAAAGAACCATCCGGTGTTAAATAAGCGTTTGGTTGTTAAAGGGACCGGAATCGAATATTATCATACTCTCTGCCAATACCGAAAACCACTTTAAGAGCTATGTACATGATGGAGATTCAAAAAATGAAGTAGGGGCGAACGATTCTGTATGAGGTATTTACGTGACCCTGACTCCCTTGAGTCAGTTTAGATGTGACTAAAACAGGAGCCATGCCGGACCAAGTGAGGTCACACCTTCGATCGAACACATTTCTTCGATACCATATTACGTTTTTGTGACGACCCGGAATTTTTGAGCATTTAAATTTGGAATATTTAATTGATTTTAAATATTTAAAAGTAAATTTTTAACTTGAATTCAAATATCACTATTTATTTGATAATTAAATTATTGAATTAAATAATTTGAAGTTGGGTAAATTGTTGAATCTAGAATTGTAAGCCTATTTAAAATAATTTTAAGATTTATAAAAGTTATAATGATGATACTGAAGATAATAGAATGGTTGAAATTTAAATTAAAGGTGATTTGTTCAGTTTTAATAATATATCGTTTAAATTGAATTTAAAAATAGCCTTCCGAGGCACAGTCTCGGAATTCGATGAAACTAGTTCCATTGGATCCGTAAAAGTTAGTTATTGTCGGATTTCAATTTTCGTAGCAATCGGAGTTGTCGTTTGACCCTGGCAGCTCAATGTGCTTAGAACTATTTTAATCGATTTAATTTAAAATTTGATCGTTTACTTCGGTAACTCGTGCATATGATCGAATTAGTTTTCGAAACACGTTCCATCGTGTTCAGAACACGGCTAAAACTTTATAAATGCCTGTCGGCATGTCTGAATTGGGGTTCGAGATTTCACGTTATGCGTAGATATTTGCAATATTTAATTATATAAAAATCAACGCGTATTTAGGAAGCCATCCCCAACCCTATAACTTATCCCCGTCCGCTCTCTAACCTTCAACAGAAAACCAGAACGAAATTGAATTCGTTCATAAAAAAAAGAGATGAATCAAGGCCGAGCCTTTCTCATTTATCATGGCTGCTCGTTCCTTTTCTTTGCAATTAGAAAACAAATCGAACTCCTGGAAGTTGTCGATGGCTGCGATTTGGGTTTGAGGCTGCTTGCGTGGGGATGGTCGCGATTAGGATTTGGGGGATAGCGATCTAGTAATTCATGGCGACTGTAGGGGATGGCCGCGTTGCGAGTTATAGCTCGAGGCAGTGGAAGGAAATGATTCGCGAGCTCGATTCGCGCGAAGCTTAGCGGGGAGCCGCATAAAGCAGGGTGGAGAGTTGTAGACAGTTGATCGCCTGCGCACGTGCCTCGTGGTGGATAGCGAAATGGAGGGTGCGGGTCGAAATACTTGAAGGAGGCACGATAAGATGAGGGTGAACGTTGGCAGTGTCGTTAGTGGGTGATGTGCTCGAGTGGCTGTAGTTTTCTCGAATAGATCTGAGTTCTCTGTAGACAGTGAGGTATTTTTCGTATTAATTTTGGTTTAACAACTTGGAACAGTCAAATTCATCATGAGAAATATATATCGAGGAAAAAAGTGTTTTGCAGTAAGGCAAATTACTGTTTTGATAATAAAAAAATATAATAATAATAATATTATTATTTAGGCAAATTAGATTTAAAACAGTTGCTTAATTAGATAGGTATGATTTTGGAAAGAAGAAGAAAAAGAAATAGGAATTTTGAAATGATTGGAAACTTATATAAAATTAGATTTTAAAATCTATATAGATTATTTTTATAAGTATACATGAGTTTCAAAATAAAATTAATAAACTTATGCACAATTTGATCTACTTGTTTTAATTTCAAAAATAAAATATATTAAGGAGGTGGATTTATTTAATAAAACTTATTTAATTATTTTAGTTTCTAAAAAAATATTTTATTAAAAAGGAAAATTTGTTTAAATCAAATTATTAGCTTATAACCTAAATTCTTAGTAAATTAAATTAGTAGATGGAAATTTAATTGTTTAATTGATTCGAATATTAATAAAAATTCTAATTGTTTATACAAGGTTTAAAAATCGAGAAACAAGCTGGAATGGAAGTGAATGGAAATAGACTGCAAATTTAAGTCAAATGTGAGTTAATCTCACTCAGCTGAATTTAAATTTAAATAAAAATAGTCAAATTTAAAACAATTGATTGATTGATTTGATTTGGTGTAATATATATAGTAGTATATAGTATATCTTGGAATGTTTGATTTCCCCGCATTAAATAGCGAATGATTTTATATTTAAACCCATATACCGTGATATTCCACCTTGAAGTGGAATTGGTATTTTATGTTGTACTAACATCTGTGGATGCAGGGAAACAAGTTGGATGGATCCAACTGGATTCCTCAACACTTATTTAAATTATTCAATGTTCTCTGTGTGATTATTTGATATTCTATGATGAATTATATCAGAATATTAAATGCTATAGTCTGCTTGAATATTTCGGTACTCTGATTTATCTAAATATATAGAATTGGACTTTGACAAGAAACAAAAGGAGTGAACTTTAAGAAAATAATTATAAAGAATGTAAATAAATTTAAATGAATTGGATAAGAATATTAGTGATTTCAAAATGCTAATTACTAAATTATGTATATGGAAAGGAATTTTTGAAATAAACAGAAAGTTAATGAATTTTAAACTTCAGTGTTATTATTTAAAAGAACAAGCATTTATTTTAAATTTAAGATTTAAATTTTGAAAAGAATAAAGAAGAAATTGGAAAGAATATGAAATTTGTATATTTCAGTTAATAGATATAAAATCAAACAGGAAATAATAATAATAAAATCCATAATTAATGAATTTGAAATGAATTGAGTAAGCAAAGGAATTTATTTCAAATGGGGTAAATTGGAAATCAATTTGGAAAATTGATTTAAGTGATTGAAATTGGAAATTCTCCCTGAATAACCAAGTACGTTTTCAAAGTAAATTTTTAAAATATAAGTTAAAAACTTTAAAGTTGTTTAAAAAACAAGTTTTGGAAAAAAATATTATTTCTAAATATTTAAATTCTAAAGTAAGTATTTTCTTTTAATCTATTATATCAGTAATTGTTTAAAAGTGACTTAGTATTTGTTTTAAAGGAGAAAATCTAGGTCTATATTTTATAAAAGTAACCTCATTTTTTAAATATTCCTAATGTATATATTCTTAATAAAATATCGAAGTAATTTTTAATTTAAATATTTTAAAGTATATTTTCTAATAAAGTGTTTTTAAACTATTCTAAAATCTAAGTGTTTGTCCTTGGTGATTTCAGTGGAGATAGAAAATATTTGGGAAAGCTTATTCTGAAAATGGAAGATGGTTTGAAACTGTTTTCAAAGGGTTGAAAATGGAATAATATCTTGCAAAGATATTTTGAGGTAAATAAATAATTTGGGAAATTATTTATTGTTTGATGGATGTTTGTAAATGTTAATTGATAGTTAAATAACCGACTATCAATATTGGACAAATGCGTTGATCATTTCGAAGAGACCGGGTTCAGGATTTATTTTTCGAAAACCACTTCGATCCGGTTTGTACGTTTTGTGGGAAACGAGTTTGGATTCGAAGATGGAGCAGTGAAGTGCAAGGGCTAGTCGCTACTAATCCTGAGGATATTTCCAAAATGGATGTAGTAGGAATAGTGCCTTCGGTTCCATTTGAACCCGGGACGGACTTGTATGGATGAATGCTTTCAGAATATCGTCAGGTGGACGATGAGCATTCTAAGTAAACGATCTAAAAGTTAACGCTTAGCCTCAAGCCTCATCAACCGGGAATGATTGAAAATCAGGGGTTATACAGCAAGGCTAGGTGGGTAGCACCCCTTAAGGGTGAGGTCATCCATGTCTAGATGTCCCTTTTTATTTCAGCTTAGTAGGCGGTTGCTGATCCCAACCACGGGGTGATCTTGCTCGGGCAGTCCAGTAAGGGATGGTTCCGGGCTTGTGTTGCAGGGACTTAGGATGGGTCCTCAGTACGTTGATCTAGACCAGGTACTGCGACAGGTGGTACCCCAGTGCCTAGTCATTAGTTGGAAATCCATTTTACCTACGCGTCCGTACGGTTTTGATTGTGCCCAACTATTGCTGAAACGTGAGATGCAAGCATTTCAGCTAGATTCTATTTTACTTTCTATAGACACTATTATAATATCAGAGGATTTTAATAAAAAGTGTTTTAGCTATCGTAAGGTAAAAACCCAACATGTTTATTTGTGGCATGGTCTTACGAGATGCTTTTGTTTTCAAAAGGATTTTTGAAACTTTAATAACCAAATTTGAGTGTGATTTCTCACGCTGGTATTCCATGCTGACTCGGTTGTTATTTAACTATAATGCTCGGGTCAGACCGAGTATAATAGGATACAGGATATGATGTTGTGGAGCTCAGGAGACGAGCTGGATGACGATACGTACTTTCGTACTTGTTTTATATATATTCCGCTGTGTTGATTAGCTGTATATCCAGTTGTATGTTATTGATGTTGAACTGTGATTATTGTACTCTGATGATGTAATATATAAACAGATATATCTGATTTTTGAGTAAAGATCATTTATTATCTATTATATTTTATTCAGCTGCGATGGTTAGATTCTGTTGTTGTTTTCTATTTTCTTCTTCTACCTCTTCTTCTTTAACCCAAATGGTTCATATTTCTGTACAACTTGAGTTGATTGTTGTAGAATAGTGTTGACTCAAGGGGTACGGATTAGCGGGTTGTTACACTTGGTATTAGAGCTTAGGTTGGTGATAACCTTGGCTCTGGTGGGAATTACTCATTAAAATTAGAGTCCGTAGTACTCTAGAATAAGTTTGAGCGTATTAATAGATGAGCGCGTATTTGTTAGTGAATATAAATTGTTTTAATATTGTGTTGATTGATTTATTGAGTGGCATATGAACCTTCGTCGGCACAGTCTAGACAACTGTATCAAAGGGGCTTCTAAACACTTGAATAGAACAGTTTGACACGGTATTGTTTTAAATGTGGGTGAATGAAATAATTTTACCCAAAAATATATTTTTGACATAAAGAAAGTTTTTGTAAACTGTTTTAGCTAATATATGGTTGCTTGTATGTTAGGAAAAATAGTATTAAATTATTATCATTGTTGAGTGGAAATTTAACTAGAAATTGAAAATATAACCAAAGATTAAGGAAATAAATTCATTTATAAAATGAAATTTATAAATGTGAATTATAAATGGATTTATAAATTGAAATATGAACAAATGGAAATTTATATTAATGAATTATAGTTAAAATTGATTTAAGCAGGATTTGGAAATTTAAATCCTGGAGATTTGGAAGTATTTTGAAGATAAATAATAGCACTGTTATTTTGGGGAATTTCTGAAAGGAAATTGTTTCAAATAAATTTTAGGAAGGGATATAGCATTGAATTCGCTTCAATCGCTGGAAAATAACTTCGGTGAAGACTGCAGCATCATTGATGTTCATTTTCGAGTTTCTAAGTAAAGGATTGCTGCCAAATTGATTTGTTCAGAAGAACTAGTTTATTTTTGGAATTTCAAAGGGACTTTGTTGGGAATAAAAACCAGGAATGGTTTAAAATTTTGAGAAGTGTGATTTTAAGATAATGGTGATTTCAAAATGATTTGAAACCAAAAGCCGGGTGTTTAAAATCCTGATGAGATAGGTTGTAAGCTTATAAATTGAGATGATTTTTAAATCAGGAAGGAAATATAAGCTTTGAATGTTGGGAATTTAAATTTTAAGTGAAGGTTAAAAATGAAATTAACTTGGATTGGGAAATAAAAATTTAACTGGATTGAAATTAGTTGAATAGGCTGAAAATAATATCCAGTTGTATTCGAATTAAGTTGAAATCGAATTGAGTCAAATAAATCTAAGTTAAAATAAAATTGAATTGGAATAAAAATTCAATTGAGTTATTAAATGGAATTAGATTCTTACCTGAATAAATGGAAAATAAGTGGGATAAGCATTGGATTGAAATAAATAAATAAATTAGAATAACTTATAAAAGAATTAGAAATCCATGGAAATAAAATATGCTTGAGCTATAAATAAGCGTAAATCTTGAGTTAAAAATAAAAGATGAATATATTCAAGCCTAGAATGAATGGAAATGTGTAAAATAATAGGTTGTGACTTATAAAATTGAAAAGTGGGATAGAAAACCCAAAATTAATATTTTTGATGAATTGGAAAATTAAACGAAAAATCCAAACTTGAATTATAAAATAAATTAAGCCTAGGAAAATTAAATGAAATAATGTTTTTTTTGGGATTAAAAATCAAGTATTGAATAATAAATAGGGGGAGAATTAATTTTGAATAAATTTAGTCAATTGAATTTGTTAATGGAATTTAAATTGGTGAAGTAGAAATTGAATTGTGAGTCCATAAAATTGGGTGGAATCAGAATTTGTGCTATAAATCAAAATTCAACTTGAAGTGTTAACAAATTAAATATAATTGAAAATGTATCGAATAAAAATGAAAATGGATTAAAATAGTAATAGTTTGAATTGCAAATAAAATCCAAATAAGTGGAAATAAAATGGAAATGGACATGTAATAAATCGAGTGAGTTGAATCTGGAAAGTTAAATTTTGTAATAACTAATCAATGGAATTGTAGATTTAGAATGAGATTTGATTGTGATAGAATTAAGTTGAATAGAAAAGAAAATTTTACTTGTAAAATGAAAATGAGATTAAGTATAAAAAATTGAATAAAATGAAGTAAATTAACTTAAGCTGAATAGATGGAGGAGAGTTGAATTTAATTCAACTTAAACTAAGTTTAATGATATTGGGTTGGATTTAAATCAAGTGAAGATAAATTTGAATCGAAATAAGATTCGGTGAGGTATAGATAATATTTAAGGGAATGAAATGCTTAAAAAATAATTGTAAACCATTTAAATTGTTAAGGGATTGAAATAACTTGGAGTCGATAAGAAAAATAGAATGGTTTTAAATGAAACGCAAATGAATGGATTGTGAATAAAATTGAAATGGAATGTGGTGAGCTAAATAAAATGGTTGTGAATGAATTTTAAATAGAAAGAATTAAATAATAAATTGAGTTGGAATCAATTTAAAGCGGTCATCGGTTTAAGTGGTTATTTACTTGAATGAATATTACCAATTTGCATGAGGAGAATTGGTCGTTGGACGAAAATAGAAGGAAATAAGATTCTATGAATCATTGCAAGTAAATAAAATTGATTTTTAAATCAATTTGAATAATATTGGTTTGTTAAAAGTTAAAAATGAATTGAATGTAAGCGATTGAGTTTTAAACCATTTAAATTGAATGAAGTTGTATACGAATGGATTGAAAACCATTCAAATTTAATGAAAATGGTATATGAGTTAATGGGAAAACAGTTGAATTAGTATGAAAACTATATAAATTGCTTACGAAAAGCGTTTAATGTGCACTGCTGTTAGAATTCATGTGTTTAACTATTGCAGATTAGTGAAATGTTGTTAAACTTCATATATATGGCACTTACATGTTTAAATTGAGTAAGTACGGGTACCTGGAAGCCGTGTGGCTGGGTTTGGTTGCGCTAATTGCTAAAATAATAAGCCGCTTGCTTATAAATGCTAAATAAGGTACGCCTACGCAATAAAAATAGGAAATATGAACTGTTTTTTATTTTTCCGACTAGGTGGGTCGATGTATATATATTTATATCTTTTGTCAAATTGCAAAAGCTCCTCCGTACAAAGGAGGCTCTGCCAGAAAATTTCGGAAATTTTAGGAGTTAGAAAATTTTTGAAATTTTTTGTTAACTACAAACGTTTTCAAACTGGAAATTGAAATAAATTAATAAATGGAACCAATTTAAAATAATGACATGAATTAGTTATAAATGGAAAATAAAATTTCAATATTCAGAGTTGAAAATAATTTGAATTCGAATAGAAATAGGAGGACCAATTTGAATAAAAGTGGATATAAACTAAAGTGGTGAAGTGAAAATAAATAAAGAAACATATAAAATGCTTATACTAAACTTAAGAAAGGAATGGAGAATTCTTGATTGGAAATTGATATTATAAATATATTCTAAGATTAATATTTGGGATGAATAGATATTGACATTGGTAAGGAAGTTAATAAAATGTTTTTGGAAAGTTGTGATTGGATATTAATGCTAAGCAGGATATGCGGGTATTATAAAAGGAAAAGAAAATTTGGTTTTGATTTCAGAAGATAAATTTGAAATGCTCGACAAAAGGGTATGTGTTTAAAATTTCTGTGAAATTTGATTCGGTTTTTGGATCTAGCCACTTGGCTTTTTGTTTTCGTTTGAAATTTGGGAGCCTGTAGAGGCCTTTTGTAGTTGTACTGAGCTAGCCGCGCAAAGGAGATGCTGGCGAAATTTTTCGAAAATTTAGTGAGTTGGAAATTTTTTTGAGAAATTTTGATAATTTAAATTTAAGTTTGAATGGTTGAATAAGTAAAGTTATTTGAAAACTATGGATGGTTTTGGGGAGTTGGTTGAAGTAATAGTGGGTCTTTAATAAAAGATATGTTATGGCAAGTTGATAAAAACTGTTTGGTTTTGGAAAAATAGTAACGGGTATGGGACCATTCTTCCTACCTAGTAATTTCGGGGACGAAATTCTTTTAAGGGGGGAGGAATGTGACGACTCGGAATTTTTGAGCATTTAAATTTGGAATATTTAATTGATTTTAAATATTTAAAAGTTAATTTTTAACTTGAATTCAAATATCACTATTTATTTGATAATTAAATTATTGAATTGAATAATTTGAAGTTGGGTAAATTGTTGAATCTAGAATTTTAAGCCTATTTAAAATAATTTGAAGACTTATAAAAGTTATAATGATGATACTGAAGATAATAGAATGGTTGAAATTTAAATTAAAGGTGATTTGTTCAGTTTTAATAATATATCGTTTAAATTGAATTTAAAAATAGTCTTCCGAGGCACAGTCTTGGAATTCGACGAAACCAGTTCCATTGGATCCGTAATAGTTAGTTATTATCAGATTTCAATTTTCGTAGCAATCGGAGTTGTCATTTGTCCCTAGAAGCTCAATGTGATTAGAACTATTTTAATCGATTTAATTTAAAATTTGATCGTTTACTTCTGTAACTCGCGCATATGATCAAATTAGTTTCCGAAACACGTTCCATCGTGTTCGGAACGTAGGTAAAACCTTATAAACGCCTGTCGGCATGTCTGAATTGGGGTTCGAGATTTCGCGTTATGCGTAACGAGATATTTGCAATATTGAATTATATAAAAATCAATGCGTATTCAGGAAGCCATCCCCAACCCTATAACTTATCTCCGTCCCCTCTCTAACCTTCAATAGAAAATCAGAACGAAATTGAGTTCGTTTATAAAAAAAATGAGATGAATCAAGGCCGAGCCTTTCTCATTTATCATGGTTGCTCGTTCCTTTTCTTTGCAATTAGAAAACAAATCGAACTCCTGGAAGTTGTCGATGGTTGCGATTTGGGTTTGAGGCTGCTCGCGAGGGGATGGTCACGATTAGGGTTTGGGGATAGTGATCTAGTAATTCATGGCGACTGTAGGGGATGGCCGCGACGTGAGTTATAGCTCGAGACAGTGGAAGGCAATGATTCGCGAGCTCGATTCTCGCGAAGCTTAGCGGGGAGCCGCGTGAAGCAGGGCGGAGAGTTGTCGATAGTTGATCGCTTGCGCACGTGTCTTATGGTGGATGGCGAAATGGAGGGTGCGGGTCGAAATACTTGAAGGAGGCACGAGTTTGAGATGAGGGTGAACTTTGGCAGTGTCGTTAGTGAGTGATGTGCTCGAGTGGTTGCAGTTTTCTCGAATAGATCTGGGTTCTCTGTAGACAGTGAGGTATTTTTCTTATTAATTTTGGTTTAACAACTTGGAATAGTCAAATTCATCATAAAGAAATATATATATTGAGGAGAAAAGTGTTTTGCAGTAAGGCAAATTGCTGTTTTGATATTAAAAATAATAATAATATTATTATTATTATTTAGGCAAATTAGATTTACAACAATTGCTTAATTAGATAGGTATGATTTTGGAAAGAAGAAGAAAATGAAATAGGAATTTTGAAATAATTGGAAACTTATATAAAATTAGATTTTAAAATCTATATAGATTATTTTTATAAGTATACATGAGTTTTAAATAAAATTAATAAACTTATACACATTTTGATCTACTTGTTTTAATTTTAAAAATAAAATATATTATGGAGGTAGATTTATTTAATAAAACTTATTTAATTATTTTAGTTGCTAAAAAAATATTTTATTAAAAAGTTTAAAATTTGTTTAAATCAAATTATTAGCCTAAAACCCAAATTCTTAGTAAATTAAATTAGTAGATGGAAATTTAATTGTTTAATTGATTCGAATAATAATAAAAATTATAAATGTTTATACAAGGTTTAAAAATCGAGAAACAAGCTGGAATGGAAGTGAATGGAAATAGACTGCAAATTTAAGTCAAAGGTGAGTTAATCTCACTCGGCCGAATTTAAATTTAAATAATAATAGTCAAATTTAAAACAATTGATTGATTGATTTGATTTGGTGTGATATATATAGTATATATTGGAATGTTTGATTTCCCCGCATTAAATAGCGAATGATTTTATATTTAAACCCATATAGTGTGATATTCCACCTTGAAGTGGAATTGGTATTTTATGTTGTGCTAACATCTGTGGATGTAGGGAAACAGGTTGGAGGGATCCAACTGGATTCCTCAACACTTATTTAAATTATTCAATTTTCTCTATGTGATTATTTGATATTCTGTGATGAATTATATTAGAATATTAAATGCTATAGTCTGCTTGAATATTTATGTACTCTGATTTATCTAAATATATAGAATTGGACTTTGACAAGAAACAAAAGGAGTGAACTTTTAAGAAAATAATTATAAAGAATGTAAATAAATTTAAATGAATTAGATAAGAATATTAGTGATTTCAAAATGCTTACTAAATTCTGTATATGGAAAGCAATTTTTGAAATAAACAGAAAGTTAATCAATTTTAAACTTCAGTGTTATTATTTAAAAGAACAAGCATTTATTTTAAATTTAAGATTTAAATTTTGAAAAGAATAAGGAAGAAATCGGGAAGAATCTGAAATTTGTATATTCAGTTAAAAGATTTAAAATCAAACAGAAAATAATAATAATAAAATCCATAATTAAGAATTTGAAATGGATTGAGTAAGCAAAGAAATTTATTTCAAATGGGGTAAATTGGAAATCAATTTGGAAAATTGATTTAAGTGATTGAAATTGGAAATTCTCCCTGAATAACCAAGTACGTTTTCAAAGTAAAATTTTAAAATATAAGTTAAAAGCTTTAAAGTTGTTTAAAAAGCAAGTTTTGGAAAAAATTATTATTTCTAAATATTTAAATTCTAAAGTAAGTATTTTCTTTTAATCTATTATATCAGTAATTGTTTAAAAGTGACTTAGTATTTGTTTTAAAGGAGAAAATCTAGGTTTATATTTTATAAAAGTAACCTCATTTTTTAAATATTCCTAAAGTATATATTTTTAATAAAATATCGAAGTAATTTTTAATTTAATATTTTAAAGTATATTTTCTAATAAAGTGTTTTTAAACTATTCTAAAATCTAAGTGTTTGTCCTTGGTAATTTCAGTGGAGATAGAAAATATTTGAGAAAGCTTATTCTAAAAATGGAAGATGGTTTGAAATTGTTTTCAAATGGTTGAAAATGGAATAATATCTTGCAAAGATATTTTAAGGTAAATAAATAATTTGGGAAATTATTTATTGTATGATGGATGTTTGTAAATGTTAATTGATAGTTAAATAACCGACTATCAATATTGGACAAATGCGTTGATCGTTTCAAAGAGACCGAGACCGGGATTTATTTCTCGAAAACCACTTCGATCCGGTTTGTACGTTTCGTGGGAAACGAGTTTGGATTCGAAGATGGAGCAGTGAAGTGCAAGGGCTAGTCGCTACTAATCCTTAGGATATTTCCAAAATGGATGTAGTAGGAATAGTGCCTTCGGTTCCGTTCGAACCCGGGACAGACTTATATGGATGAATGCTTTTCGAACATCGTCAGGTGGACGATGAGCATTCTAAGTAAACGATCTAAAAGGTAACGCTTAGCCTCAAGCCTCATCAACCGGGAATGACTGAAAATCAGGGGTTATGCAGCAAGGCTAGGTGGGTGGCACCCATTCAAGGTGAGATCATCCTTGTCTAGATGTCCCTTTTTATTTCGGCTTAGTGGGCGGTTGTTGATCCCAACCGCGGGGTGATCTTGCTCGGGACTGTCCACTAAGGGATGGTTATGGCCTTGTGTTGCAGGGTACTTAGGGTGAGTCCTCGGTACGCTAATCTAGACCAGGTACTGTGACAGGTGGTACTCCAGTGCCTAGTCATTAGTTGAAAATCCATTTTTCCTACGCACCCGTATGGTTTTGATTGTGCCCAACTATTGCTGAAATGTGAGAGCAAGCATTTTAGCTAGATTCTATTTTACTTTCTGTAGACACTATTATAATATCAGAAGATTTTAATAAAAAGTGTTTTAGCTATCGTAGGGTAAAAACCCGACATGTTTATTTGTGGCGTGGTCTTACGAGATGCTTTTGTTTTCAAAAGGATTTTTTAAACTTTAATAATCAAATTTGAGTGTGATTTCTCACGCTGGTATTCCAGAATGACTCGGGTGTTATTTAACTATAATGCTCGGGTCAAACCGAGTATTATAGGATACATGATATGATGCTGTGGAGCTCAGGAGACGAGCTGGATGACGATACGTACTTTCATACTTGTTTTATATATATTCTGCTGTGTTGATTAGTTGTATATTATTGATGTTGATCTATGATTAATGTACTCTGATGATGTAATATATAAACAGATATATCTGTTTTTTGAGTAAAGATTATTTATTATCTATTATATTTTATTCCACTACGATGGTTATTTCTGTTGTGGTTTTATATTTTCTTCTTCTACCTCTTCTTCTTTAACCCAAATAGTTCGTATTTCTGTACAACTTGAGTTGATTGTTGTAGAATAGTGTTGACTCAAGGGGTATGGATTAGCGGGTTGTTACAGTTTTTGTGATGATTTTGTGGCCACCCCTTGATTTTGGGAGTGTGTTCCGAGGTGGACGATAGTAGCTGCTATGCGTTACCCCTAGTCCGGATCCTCAATTAGTATATCTACCCTGGTATTGCCTCGAGTGTCGTGTTCACATGCCCTATCGCGCCTTTTACGAGCTTGTTTTGTGTCGTACCTATTGAGTGCTTCGTGATAGCCCACCTGTGGGTGGAGTTTACAGTATTTGTATAAACTACGACATTATGTAAAATGTGTTAAGGGTGATATGGGTAATTCCTTAATGCTATTTTAATACTTTACTTTATTGTAGACACTATTGTAATAGCATATTGTAGTACATAGTAGATAGTTTAACGGATCCTTTAGAGATGGGAATTCCGACCATCTCTTAAGTTATTGCACTCACGTTGACATTTAATAGGAGATGTAAAACCCCGTAAACATCTCCGATGCCGTTACACTCATATTTATTTACTGTTGATATAACTTACATAAGATCTTTCTGTTCTGACTCGTGTGTTTTGTCTTTTCAATTCGCTCGGGTCAGCCTGAGCTTTTCAGTTTATCGAAGATTGCTTTCTGGAGGAGAAGTCAAAGATTTTGTACTATATTTATTCCACTACATCATGTTGTTCCACTATATTTATTTATTATTTATCCTTGTTTTATGTAACTCTGATCTTTATTATAAAGGTCTAATCAATGTACTTGTTAACAGCTTCATGAACTGTTTATTTGATTATTATATTTTGTCATTCCGTTGCGAGATTCTATATTTGTTTTCTTTCTTTCTCTTCTTTTTCTTATTTACCAATAACAATCTTCCTTATTGAATAGTTTGAGTCCGACGTGTATGGTTTATCGTCGATTTAAATCATCCAAAAAGGTAGGTCGTTACAAGGCCAGAAAGGAACAAAACCATGAAAAGAAGAACATAACATTTCAAGCAAGCAATGAAGATTCTGAATTGGATGAAGATGAATTGTATTCATTGCCAAGAACTACCACAAATTTAAGAAATTCAAAAAAATGACGAGATTCCAAAATGGTGAAAAATCAAACTCATCAAATCAAACTTTGATCAAGTGCTTCGAATGTGATCACTTCGGACACATGAAGAAGGATTGCCCATAACTCAACAACAAGAAAAAGGAAAATAAATTTGAGAAATTTAAGAAAAAGAGAAAGGCATTCCAAGTCACATGGGATGACTCTGATTCTTCCTCTTCATCTGACAGTTACAGTGGCAGTGAAAGTGACATGGAGCGAGCAAATGGATGTTTCATAGCAAATACCATTGAGGTACTTTCTGAACTATCCAATGATGAATTAGTGGAAATTTGCAGCGAATTAGATGATAAATACAGAGAATCAAAAAAATTAAATAAAGAATTCTTAGGAAAATTAAATAGATCAGAATTAGAAATTAAATATTTAGAAAATGAAAAGTCTATTTTAGAAGAAGAATTAGATGTTGTACCAAAAGATAATAAAGAGTTGTTAGTTAAAAATTGTCTTCTTTCATAGGAACTAGAAAATTTGAAAAATGATAAAGAAAAACTTGAAAAGGAGAAAATTAATTTACTAAATCAAGTAGAACACAAAAGTATAGAAATCGGTGAACTCTTAAACGTTAGATAAAATCACTAATAATGTTACAAAATTTAACAAAGGAAAGCAAGACTTGGAAAATTTAATTAAAAATTCGAAGCCATTCAAAATTAGAAATGGACTAGGATTTAAGGATAAGACAAAACTTACAAAATATAGTAAGATTTATACTAAGATCAAAAAAGCCTTCTCCCAAAAATAATAAAATGATCTCGAATTCAAAAATGATTAAAATATGGGTTCCTAAAATAAATAATAACCTAATTAAATAGAAATATTGTGAGCGCCAAAATTGGTTACTAACACCCAAATCCAGATGAAAGCCCAAATCACAGTCACAGATCACAGATAGAATGTATGTAGGGAGTATGAAGGTGAGGAATAATAAAAATAAAAAAGAAAGCAGTAATAACACAACATTTATAGTGGTCCGGCTGACTTTGGCCGACATACACTCCAGAAATTTCCTTTTTATTGATGTTAGAATCAATTACAATTACAATCCAGAGTTTTTAGAACAACAATGGCAGAGCAACCTTAGTGTTGAAGAAGAAGGGAAGCAGAATGAAGATCCCTTTTCTGATGCCTCGCATGCGGCATTTATAGACAAAACCCGAGCTACTGGGCTTCCTGAGTAGTCCAGGCCCATCAAGGCCATAGCCGATCCAAACCCTTGTTTCCTCCAATGCCGAACCTATGTTGGAATCATTATAGCCAATGGGTATGCTGATCCCAAGCACTGCTCGATGGTGAACCAATCCATTCCCTTCCATGCCCATCCCATCTCCAAATGCTTGCTGAACCCAGAGCGCCGACCCCAAGACCGCGACATGTCGACCCGAAGCTAGTGTAATGCCGATCCTCCTACTTGAAAGCACCAAACCCTTTAGTCGATCCACTCATAGCCGATCCATACACACCGGTCGACCCATCGAGACCGAATGACCCATCCTGACCGAACCACACCTTCCAGACCGAACTACGCCAGCCTGCTGATCCATGTTCACCGGTCCACACCATCAAGGCTGAAGTGGTCTCAACACGACGACCAAACCAGGCAAGCCGAGCCACCAAGACTGATCCTATAGAGGCCGAACCACCATAAGCCGAACCACATGACCTGATGCCTTCGAAGCCAATCCCATCCAAACCAAACCACCACAACCGATCCCATATAACCAGTCCACCTAGGTTGATCCCATCGAGGCCGAACAACCCCATCCTGACCGAACCAGACCCGACCATCCTATCTTGGCCGACCCACCTAGGCCGAGCCATGCATGACCTTTCATCCATGGCCAAAAGGCACCTACTGAACCACCTAGGTCGATCCACATACACCGAACCATCCAGGACTGACCGTCTATCCATCCAGCTGGCTCAAACCCATCGCATTTCAGTCTCGACAAACGAGTAGTCGATTTACTTAAATCCGCGTGTCCACAGCCTTGCCAAAAGGCGGGTTAACAAATATATATATATATATATATATATAAAAGAAGTAGTTCATAATAACAGTTATATTTCAAAAGGGACTAGACCATCATGGGTATGGCTACCCTCATCTACTAACACTTAGGACCCAAAAATGAAAAGGTACCAATATAAAATTTCTTATTTTTATAGGTACACAAATATGAAAATAAAGATAAATGGATCTAGATAGTGGATGCTACAAACACATGATGGGAAATGCTCACATGCCATCAAATATAAAATACATTGATGGTGGTACTGTAATGTTTGGTGATAACTCAAAAGGATTCGTCATTGGCTTTAAAGAAGTCACCAATATCAGTATCTCTAATTCTTCTATTATTTCAAATGTTTTATTAGTAGAAAACCTAAAACATAATCATCTTAGTATGAGTCAGTTGTGTGATAAAGGGTTGAAATAAAATTTGAAAAGGATAATTCTTGATCAAAATAAAAATCTACTCTTTGAAGGATTTAGAAATCGTAATATATATATATATATATATATATATATATATATATATATATATATTCTGAATATGAATATTAAAAACAATTTAGATTTATGTCCAGCCGCAAATCATGTTGATCCCTGGGTTTGGCATAAACATTTTTCCCATATAAATTTTAAATGAATTAATAAACTAGCAAAACATGATCTAGTTAGAGGTCTTCCTAAAATTAATTATAAAATTAAAAATTTATGTGGCGCATGTCAAATAGGAAAATTAAAGAAAAGTTCTTTCAAATATAAAAATAAAATATCCACCAAATAACCATCAGAATTGCTTCATTTAGATTTATTTGGACCAACCCAAGTACGGTCAATAAATCATAACTAATATATGTTCATAATTGTAGACGATTTTTCAAGATATACTTGGACATTGTTTTTAAAACAAAAAAGTGACACCTTTAGTATGTTTAAAATATTTGCAAAAGGAATTAGTAACTTAATGGATTTAAAAATTAAAAATATACGTAGTGATCACGAAGTAGAATTTGAAAATGAACTTTTCACTGATTTTTGTAACAAAAAAGGAATTAGTCATAATTTTTCATTTCCACGAAGACCACAACAAAATGGTGTATCAGAACGGAAAAATAGAATTTTATAGGAATGTGCATGAACATTACTAAATAGTAGTAACGTACCCAAACATTTTTGGACTGAAGCTATTGCCATTGCCTGTTATGTATTAAATTGTGTCACACTTCGACCTATGACTAACAATACATGTTATGAAATGTTTTATGGAAAGAAACCCAAAGTTTTATATTTTAGAACTTTTGGTTCAAAGTGTTTTATTTTAAATACTAAGGATAATCTTGGGAAATTTGATCCTAAAGCCGATGAAGGAATTTTCATTGGTTATTCAGATCATAGTAAAGCTTACAGAATTATAATAAATGAATAAACACTATAGAAGAAAGCTTACATGTGTCATTTGATGAAAATTTTCAACCGACTATTAAAGACGAAGATGACATCTTGACTAAAAATCAAACAACAACAACAAATAATATAAATGATTCATCATCCGATAATAACGAAAATACATTAAGATTTCCTTTACGTATATTAAAAAATCATCCTTTGGATAACATGATTGGAGATTTAAATTCTTGAGTTACTAGAAATCAATTAAATCAAACGAGTCACATTGCATTTATCTCAAATACAGAACCTAAAAATAATAAAGAAGCTTCAAAAAATGATTCTTGGATCTTAGCAATGCAAGAAGAATCAAATCAATTTGAACGTAATAATGTATAGGAACTCGTTCCTAGACCATCTGATCAATCTGTAAAAGGATCAAAATGGGTTTTTAAAAACAAAACAGAGAAAAATGGATATAATATTTGTAATAAAGCAAGATTAGTAGCTTAAGGCTATAACCAAGAAGAGGGAATTGATTACGAAGAAACATTTTCTCCCGTAGCTTGTCTTAAAGCGATTCGTACTTTACTTGCTTTTGCATGTCATCACAAATTTAAATTATTTCAAATGGATGTTAAAAGTGCTTTCTTAAATAGGTTTATCAAAGAAAAAGTTTATGCAGAGAAACCTCCATTATTTATTCGCAAGAAATATCCAGATCATGTCTTCAAACTTAAAAGGGCTTTATATGGTTTAAAACAAGCACCACGTGCTTGGTATGATCGACCAACAACACATCTACAAAACTCAGGATTTCAAATAGGAAAAATAGACTCTACTTTACTTATAAAATATAAAAATAATGATATATTAGTTGTATAAATATATGTTGATGATATCATATTTGGATCGACCGATGAAAGTTTATGTAATGAATTTTCTGAAATAATGAAGAATGAGTTTGAAATCTCACACATGGGTGAATTAATTTTTTTCTTAGGATTACAAATGAAAAAATTGGATAATGGTATTTTTATAAATCAAGAAAAATATTGTAAGGATATACTTAAACACTTCGGAATGGTGAATATTGCTAGCAAACCAACACCATGAGCACAACCTTATATTTAGACAAAGGCAAAAATGGAAAAGATTATGATCAAAAATCATATCGTAGTATGATCGATTTCTTATTATACCTAACAGCTAGTCGATCTGATATCATGACGAGTGTTTTCTTGTGTGCTCAATTTCATGCTCAACCAAAGAAATCACATCATCGAGCAGTAAAACGAATTTTGCGTTACTTAACCATCACTAAAGATTACGGTTTATTCCATCCTAAAGGTACTTCTTTCGAACTCATATTGTATAGTGATGTAGACTTCGGAGGTTGTAAATTGGACAGAAAAGGCACAAGTGGTACCTACCATTTTATTGGTCAATCTTTGGTTTCATGATTTAGCAAAAAGCAAAACTGTGTTTCTCTCTCGATGTGTGAAGCAGAATATATCTCTACTGCCTTAGCTTATGCTCAAGTAATCAATATGCAACAAACAATTAGAGATTTTGGTAAAGTAATTGAAAAATCTCTGATATACTATGAACACTAGTGCTATCAGTTTATCTAAAAATCCAATCAACCATTCTCGAACTAAACACATAGACACACGACATCATTTTCTTAGAGACAATGTAGAAAAGGGAATTATCTCTCTTGAATTTGTTAACACTGAAAATCAAATCGTTGATATATTTACCAAACCATTAAATGAAAAAACATTTATAAAAATTAGACGAGGCTTAGGAATTTGTTAGTATAATGAGTTAATAAACTAGACAAATCTTTATATAATCATTCACTTTTTAAAATAAAATATAAAATAACTTGGATAATGACTAACCATACGTTAATTCTCCTTATTTTTAAAAATAATAATAATAACAACTTCCTATCTATTTTGAGTAAACAAAATTCCTACACTTTTTTTTTTAAACAAACAATCCATCACTTTACTCTAAACTAGAAATTCTTTACTTCAATTATAGGATATCTGCAAATAAAAATAGAGTTATCATTATCACCTCCTTCATTATTTTAAAAAACAAATCCCCAAATATATAACAAAAATGTCCAATCACTCCTCTGATTACTCAACAATAGATTCAAAATCACCATCTTCAACAAATGTAAATATTTCACCACAAACACCTACTCCATATTCCATACCACCAGCATTCCATACCGGATATACGCCAGACACGAAACGATAAAAAAGGATTTCAATCTTGATTCATGTCTTTTAAATACAAAGCTTGACGACATATATCATAACCAACATAGATTAATGGGTGTCAATCGCGAGATTTTTTATGAACAAAGAAGATAAGGAAGACATTTAAACTTCTTGGAAAAATGTATATTGGCATTATGTGGACATTCTCCTACTAAGAAATGTTTACATAACAAGTCTCCTCGAGCGATAGAAATTCCTTCTAAGGTAACAAAGTTAACTCCAGGACAACTATGGGAAGAAGGACCATCAAATGTTTCTCCTGAACAACCATATTAGTATCCAGTAAAGCCACTCAATGAAGATACTAAGACGGAGCCAAATCCCAAAAAAAGTAGTGCGTTCAAATAAAGTAACTCGAATAACTAAATTACTTTATTATTGTTACAATTTATATTTGGAAAATAAATCTTTCCACTGTATATTCAATAAAAATAATTGTTTCTTTATCTTTGTATTCAATATAATTACATTCTTAATAATAACATTTCAGACGTCTGACTATTTTAAACCATATGTCTACACGCCTACTCTGTTTAAATAAAAAAATGAAAATACAGAGTACCAGATGTCTGTCTATAGGTGACTGGACGTCTGGGATAGCTTTCTGTCTAAAATAATACAAAATAATTACAAAGACCATATGTCTGCCTCACAATCCCATACAAATGGAATTTGTTTCTGCCTGTCACGAACTAGTGTCTATTCACTATATTAAACCACCTCTTCACTTATCTCACTCACCTTTTCATCCCCTATAAAACCCCACTAAAGCCCAGATCTTAAAAATTCACCTTTCATCTTCAAATAAAATGCCTCCAAAATGAAAAACTACAAAGAAGCAAAAGAAAGATCAGGGATCTTCATCTCAAACAAATGTTGTCACCGATTCGCACATAAAATCATGGCTCAATCAAAGCCCTAGCTCAATCAAAAGATTTGATGATTTAAAGACTATGGAGTTTCATCTAGGTCCTTTCTACCAAATACTACGATTTCCTCTCTATGACATGCATTCCTTATGTGAAGATGCTGAGGTTAACTACCTAATCAAACAAGGTCCCAATGAGGTAACTATATATCGGCTTGCTAACTTTCTCTTTTATGCAAATCTATGTAGTTCTTCCATTTGGAATCCTAAAGACGATGAAAATTGGCTTTGGACTAGTGTCTATGGTAAATTCATTAAGTCCATCGTGGAATGTTGGGACAAATCCTCCATTGCTCTTACAAGGGTATCAAATTAAAAGACATGCCCGATAAAAGATTTTTACCCCGTGATGAGGTCACTCACCAACTTTGGGAAGATCGTATGGAATAGTAGAATACGAAGAACCTCAGATCAAGGGAAAGAATGCTAAATCTCATGATTATCAACACAATAATACCGAGAAAAGGTAGCCACGAGAAAATATATGAAACAGAACACAAAGCTATGTATGCTATATTTGGTGGCATTAAAGTAAATTAGGCTCAATTTCTTTTCGATGAAATTAAAAATTTCTGGATTCACAAGCACCAGACAATTGTTTATGCACCCTATATAATGCGAATTCTTTAATTCCAAGGTGTTCCTTCTTACTTATCATATTTTGAAGAACTAAAAATAAAGAAAGTCGGTCCAAATATTTCAGGATTATCCATCTACTGGACGAACCGCCACAAATAATATCATTTACTCAATGGACTCTACAGCAGCAACAACTACATCAGCAATAGCCTCAACAAGAGCAGCAACAACTCCCTCCACAACAACAACAACCAGGTCCTTATGTTTTCCAGCAACAACCCTTCGAATATCACTCAAACTCAGAGATTTTAGAAGCCTGACGAGATCCTACTTTGACAGAATCATATCATGACTTTTCGATTCGAAATTAATAAATTTTATCTCAAAATCAACAAAGTTAGGCAAGAAAGTTGGTTGTCTTGATAGATCTGTCTCAAGCATATCTTCTCAAATGGGAAAAATCAAGAAAATACTGGATAAGATTGTATCTACTCTCGGGAAAGTAATGAGCAAAGTTCGTGGCCGATCATCATCCTGGTCCTCATCCTCATCACCATCACCTCCTCCGCCTACTCCATATATCTCTTCTGTTCTAGGGTCTTCAACAAAACCATGAGAAAAAGAAGCCATGGAAGAAGAACCATTAAAGGAAACAGATGAAGAGGAAAGTGAGGACTTTAATATGCAAGATCCTTTACCCCATAAGTGAGGGTATATGGCTTTTCAGGGGCTGTCTATTCAAGAGGATGAAGAATATAATGGTCAATGTCATTGGCCTAAGTGCACCTCTGATCCTTCAAATATTTTGGGGTTATTATATAACTATGGAAGTTTTTCAAACTCGTCTCGCCATTATCAGTAGTTTCTAGTTTTCTTACACTATATTTTTATTTTATGCATTTCTCATTCCATGTACTAATGTTTCAGTTATCATGTACTACAAGTTCTATGTTTTAGGTAACAAATTCTATTTTCACTATTATTTTTGATAATGCCAAAAGGGGGAGAAATATGCATACACATAGGGGAGGATAACATATGATATATACATATATATAGATGGAATAAAATATATTTTATGTTACATAGTTTCTCATCATCAAAAAGGGGGAGAATGTTAGGAACTCCTATCTACAAGTTTTGGTGACGACAAACCATATAATTATAGTTGTACTTATATATATATACACATATATACATACATACATACATACATATATATATATATATATCGTATCTCATACTTGTAGAGAATCAAGGATACAAATTGAAGCGTGGAGCATGGACCACAACATTAGAGAGATAAATATTGTATACTACTCTTAGAAATAATATGTAAAATCTCCCAGGGTTTTGTATATGATATAAAACACACACATATTTACATAGAAAATAGATTTTACAAAATCCATACGTCTGGTCCTGTGCCCCTAGACGTTTGGTCCCAGCCTTTAGAAATTTTGCAGATAATACATGACCAGATGTCCGGTCATCACAATCCAAACGTTTGGATTTGGCTCCGAGAATTTTTTAAAATATTTAACTATCAAAATATGAAAGGTCGCTTCTACATCTCTTCTTCAAATTGGTTCTACCCCAAACAGAAGCAACCTTAGAAAAATAAAGAAATGGTAGCAACATTTCAAATCAATCTTTTCACAACTTTAAATACATCGGTGATTCTACAATTAAAGTAACTAATTTCTTATTTCTATTCTCTATATCTATTTTGCACTCAAATTCAAGTTACTCATATTTGCCATCAATATTTCAACCAAAGATCATTAAATTTTGTCTAGTTTTCTTCCATATTTCCAAAGAGAACACATATTCATATCTATACATATCCAGTGGAGATTATAGGAAGACTTGTACGTATTGTCAATATCAGTGTTAATCAGAGCACATTCTTGGCAAAAGGTTTCTATTGTAACAAGCCTATTCCTCTGGGCGTAGCGAGGGTTATTGATTAGTGAAATTATGAAGAGGGGCATAGGGACTAGACGTAGGACGGGATGTACGAACCAGTATAAAATTTATGGTGTGATCATCTTCATTTTACTGTTATCTCATTATCTTAATTTGTCGCGTATATAATAATTACTTGCTATTTACATAGTATACGATCCATATAGACTTTTAGGAACCTATTGGTAGCTCCAATATCTTTTCTTCTTATCCTAGTTTTCATGGGCTGATTAGGAACCTATTGACATCTGTCAATATCTTAATTCTGGTATAGTTTTCATGGGCTAAGTATAAACCTTTTGGCCCTTGCCAATATCAAAACATAGATTTTATGGGCTAACCATGAACTTGTCTTTCTGACATCTTCATTCACACATAGTTTTCATAGGCTTACTATGAAACTATTGGCTTTTTCCAATATCTTTTCCTAAACATAGTTTTCATGGGCTAAGTGAGAACGTATTGGCCCTGCCAATATCTTCTTTTAATATTTTAGCATCATATATTCTGGTCTTGTTGACCTCCTGGATGCAATTCTACTCAATCAGGAGTTAACTTAATTTATATTCACTCCTGGGTCAACCTAGGTGGTTATTTTGCCCTTCCCCAAAATATAGTTATGAGTCTATTACAATGTGAATATATACATATATGAAGAAGCAAACCTAATAACTTGGTTAATCCCTTTAAACTTTTAATCAAAGAAAACTTCTTTATAAACTCCTTTTCAAAATCCTTTATTTATTTATGCCATGGTTTTTTTTAAATGAGACTGGGTTATTTGTTTTGAAAACTAAGGCTTTCCAAACCTTCAAAACCTTGCTTTTGATGTCACTAGATAACCTCCTTCGAAAGCATATAAATATATTTTCAAAACATTAGGCCACTACCTTTCGAAGCACTTTAAAACCTCTCTTTCGAAACCTTTCGAATGTAATAAAGTATTACTTATTAACTCTTAGAAGCATAGCTTCGAAACCATTGAAAGTACCCATTTCAAATCTTTAGATGTATATCTTCTGAAACCATTGAAAGTCCCCCTTTCGAAACCAGTGGGTTTATTTTTTAAAATATCATTTGGGTCAAAGTGAATATAAAATAAAGTATCTCTTTCGAAATCATTCTTTATCATATAAAAGTGTTGGGGAAAACTTGAAGGCGTCGGCACCATTCCTTTCGAAAGCTTCAAATCATTTAAGAAAAACACTAAAGGTTGGCACTGAAACCCCCTTTCGAATCCATTGCCTTCGAACCCTTAGAACGTTTCAAAAGAATTTAGGAAGTGCCTTATCATAAGTTTAAAACAAAGGCACTCTTAGGAAGTGTTGATAAGTTCAATAAACTCGAAAGGCAAAAGAACAGCAGCAGAGCTTTGAATAGGTGGGAACCCCTTCTTTCGGAAGCATAATTTTACATCTAAAGGAACCACTTCTTTCGAAAGCTCTTATTTTTAAAACATAAAATGGAAACCCCTTCAAATGCATGTGTTTAGAATCCTTCAAAAGCTTTAATAAAACAAAGGCAGGCGCTTTTCTTTTTCAAACAAACAAAGGTATCGACCCCATCGACAACAATGCTTTCAATACCAAGCCTTCCGTCTTTCTCCAATCCACTACGTACCATCTAAGTGTGTTTGTACCAAAATTGGTCACAAACCCCAATTAACGTGAAAGAACCAGTATATAAACATAGATCAGTAGTATATGATTACAGATTACTGATCTAAATAATGTAGAGGATAAAAATGAAGAATAACAAACTTAAACGGAAAGAAGTAGATACGGATACAAGATTTATAGTGGTTCGGCTATCTTCGACCTACGTCCACTTCAAAAGATAATCTTTTATTGATTTTTCTTGTTGGTTATAGCGGATGACAACAGTAATTTCCGAGTAAAACAGTGAAGTTTGAGTACAATGGTGATTTGGGTAGAGTCTGGACATTTCAGAATTCAAAGTCCCTTTTCTTTTGGCTTTGGGATGCTATTTATAGGCGTAGACTACAAATATCTCACTCAGATCTTAGGAGCCCTCTTCTGGCGCGTATGCGGGCCCACCCGATTGATCTAATGTGATTTACACTCGGTCCATGATCGATATGAATCAATTTCGTATCGATCAAGATTTGACCCAATTGAGTTGAAATTGAGCAGGAATATTATTTAATTTGTACATAAGCTCCAATGACTTTTTTTTAGCATTTGTACTAGTAGATTATGAGTTATGGTCGATGCAAATTTCGGTTTTATGTAGGCTGTTTGGTTCGTATCGATTGGAACTATTTTTTCGTATCGATCATCATAGCTCTGTACATATCGATAGTTTTGCTCTATTCGTATTGGTAGTAGTCTTGCTCTATTTGTATCAATAGTCTTCTTTGTTCGTATCCATTGGTTGCATCCCACTTCATATCACTTTTGTGCACTCCACTTCATGTCGATGACCAAGTGGACTAGGAATGACCTTACCGGCTGATGGATATAAAGAGAGTGGTTATCTGATGGATACAAACAAGGCCTTTGATATGAACAGGCGAGGCTGGATAGGTACGAACAATGCCTTTCAGTGGATGGATACGAACAGTCGTGGCTTGTTGGATACGAACAAGGCCATTTAGTGGATGGATGCGAACAGTTGATGCTTGATGGATACGAAAAAAGTGATTGTGGAAATTGCATCGATCATATCTTAAGCATACAGACTCCGATTGACTTGAAATTCAAAATGTTGGCTTTTATAGCTTTTCTGGTCCTATCATATAAATTGTAACTCAATCCGGCTTAGACAAAATTTACCGATATCCATAGTAGACTTGTGTATTAACGATCTCCAGGACGAACTATCCTCCGTTTTCAGTCATGTTCTTGGTGTCACGGCCTTGCCAAAAGA
The DNA here is from genome assembly GCA_030765085.1 of Allium cepa. NCBI lineage: Eukaryota > Viridiplantae > Streptophyta > Magnoliopsida > Asparagales > Amaryllidaceae > Allium > Allium cepa. The sequence goes on along the minus strand of CM060941.1, from coordinate 683,091,545 downwards.
TGGGATAACATTTTCCCCTAAAACATGTCTTTTGGTAAAAGGCGTGTTTTGAATAGCTTCAAATCCAATGTCGTGAGTCTTTGTTTTATCCATAGCTATAGTATCCTCAAACAAGTTCGTGGTTGTTCGAAGCCAAATCAGTATCCATTTCAACTTGTGGAAGTCAGTAATCAAATCATATGGCCTCTTTGGACCATTGACGGCCACTTCGGACCTTTGCTAAGTCCATTCCAAACTTAATGAACGAATAGAAAGATCATGTTGTGCTCTGGTGTTGCTTTCTATCCCTTGCACTCTGGCTCCAACGGGGGCATATTAGCGATGTCTTGGTCCTTTTAGACCGATATAGCCTCTTCGGGCTCTTGCTGGATCCCATCCGATCACTCTCCGGTGAAGGAGAAACAATGTCGAGTGAGCCGATCATGTTGCTCTCTGGTGAAGCGGCGGCACCCCATGCACTCCAGTTTAGGATCCCTGAACATTAAGCGATGTCTTGGATTAAATCCTAGGCCGATTATAGCCACTTCTAGCTCTTATCGAACCCTAATCCAATCACTCTCTGGTAATGGGGAACAACGTTAAGTAAGTTGATCCTGTCGCTCTTTGACGAAGCAACTCACTTCTTGCACTTTGGACCTGGTCTCTTCGGGTAGGGTCATAGAGCGATCAATTTCAAATTAACTTTCAATATTCATCCTTTAAATTTCCGATCAAAGGTTATTTTATGAAATTCAAGCTCATTTATTAAATTCAAATTCCAAGTGTTCAATCACAAATAAAGGAAAAATTAAATACTGCCTCTTCGGGCAAAGCGGCCTATTGCCATCTCAGAGCATGCTTGGGGATTTCTCCGGTTCCCTTACATGTGTATGTGGAATAGCTGTTTTATTTTGAAATAAAATCTAAGAAATTAATGAAATCGACCAAAGTTCAAGTCCTGAACTTGGCCTTTGCCATCATGATCAATTGATTACGAGTCGTGATCCTGATCCAGGATTAGTTCTGTTGGGTGCAGGAGACAGTTGCTCAGGTCCTACTTCCACTGTCTGATCTCTCACGTATTATGGCAATCTACCACTTCTGGCATGCTCTTCTACATCATCCTTCAGATGCAGCACTCATCGGTAGTATGCCCTTCCAACTCTTGGAATAGGCAGTACTTTCCACTTCTACGTTCCCATTATGTGGGATCTCTCCTGGGTGGTTTCCGATAGGGGAGCTGCCCTCTTGTCTCCATGTAAATTCATTCCAAATTTTCCGTCAAATCAGCGTATTATTTGAATCTGGATTCTCGAAATTTCTTCCGTTTGTCAGGACCATCCTATTTGTCATCCTGCTTCCGCTTTCCTTTGTCTATTCCAGACTATTCTTTGAAGGCTCCTTCACCTTGCACAGCGTTAATTTCCTGCCTTTCGGCATGTGAATCCTCTGACCGAATGAATCTTTTAGCTTCATGATAGAATTCTCCAAGGTCTTATTGCGGATCTCTTGCTAAAGTATCCTAAAATTCTATACCTTTTGCAACTCCTGCTACCACCATCATCAAAATCATCGACGGATCCAGGCGATCTACTGAAGCCACAGTCGCATTGAATCGTAATAGAAAATCTCTTATGGACTCTCCGGCACTCTGTTTCATCGATGCTAAGGTCATCACACTCTTGGGTCTCGTCACGTGGATTTTAAACTGCATCATGAAGTGTTCCACTAGCTCGCCCCATGTTCTAATTGATCATTCTCTAGCTGCCTGAACCAAAGTGTGGCCAAATCCGTCAAATACAGAGGGAAACATCGTGCTATCACTTCCTCGGATGCCCCCAGCACTTCCATATGCCTGATATATCTGGTAATATGCATGGTCGGGTCTGATTATCCATCATAAGCTTCCAGCATGGGCAATTTGAATTTTGGAAGATTCCTTTCATTTATGATATTAGGAGTGAACGAACTCCGACTAACTTCCTTCAAGCCCCCTCCCGGCAATCATCCCCTCATATTCCGTCGCACTAATCCAGCCATTCGTTCATCTCCATCCAGGGTTTGTCTCCTTAGCATGTTCCCCCGCCCCACATGTCCCGAAGGGTATTCTAGGTAATATTCTTCATGTGGCTCATTCCCATTGGCATTGGCCCTAGCCTTCTAAGCTCCATCTATGGATCTTCCAATGTCAGATCCCGAGAGCCTGCCCCTAGGTCCTTGTTGATTACCTTCATGTTCTGTGTTCTGATCTTGGATTTGACCTCCAACGGTATCTATAACTCTAGCTCCTTGTCCTATGTTGGCAGTAACCATAGCCGGTCCAAGGTTCTGTGCTCCGGCTGCTCTCATCTGCTTAAAGAAGCTCTGCAGTTTCTTGTTGGCTCTTCAGCAATCTTTCGTGCATTGAATCCATCATAGCCTCCATCTTGTCCCTAGTGATGTAGATCGAAGCATGACCTACTCCAGCTCAAGAAGAGGCCTCTTGACTTCCCCTTTGTTGGATCCTTTTTGCTCTTTGTCTTCTGCCTAATTGCCTTGTCATAACTTTTCAGATCTGAATCCTTAAACCTTCAAATCTAATATCCAAGCAGTAGAATCCCTGAGTTCAATTCTCAGTGAAAGCACCAAAGTGTTTGTGCCAAAATTGGTAACAAACCCAAACATCGTGAAAGCACCAATATATGAACACAGATTAGCAGTATATGATTATAGATTACAGATCTAAATAATGTAGAGGATAAAAATGAAGAATAACAAACTTAAAACAGAAAGAAGTAGACAGAGACACAAGATTTATAGTGGTTCGGCTATCTCCGGCCTACATCCACTTCAAAAGACAATCTTTTATTGACTTTGTTCGCAGGTTACAGCGGATTACAACAGTAATTTTCGAGTAAAGCAGTGAAGTTTGAGTATAATGGTGATTTCGGCAAAATGTGGACGTATCAGAATTCAAAGTCCCTTTTCTATAGGCTTTGGGAAGCTATTTATAGGCATAGGCAACAAATATCTCGCTCATATCTCGAGAGATCTCTTCTGGCATGTGTGTGGGCCTACGCGATTAATCCCATGTGATTTGCACTCGGTCCGTGATCGATACGAACTAATTTTGTATCGATCAAGATTTGGCCCAATCGAGTCAAAATTGAGCAGGAACATTCTTTACATTGTACTTAAGCTCCTACGAAAATTTGGTAGCATTTGGACTTGTAGATTGTGAGTTATAATCGATGCAAATTCGGGTTTTATGTAGGCTATTTGATTCGTATCGACTGGAACTGTCTTGTTCGCATCGATCGTCATAGCTCTGTTCGTATCGGTAGTCTTGCTCTGTTCATATCGACAATCTCTGCTTTATTCGTATCCATTGGTTGCATCTCACTTCATATCACTTTTGTGCGCTCCACTTCGGGTCGATGACCAAGTGGACTAGGAATGACGTTACTGGCTATTGGATACGAAGAGAGTGGTTATCTGATGGATACGAATAGTCGAGGTAGGATGGATACGAGCAAGGCCTTTCAATGGATGGATACGAAAAGTCGAGGCTTAATGGATACGAACAAGGCTTTTTAGTGGATGAACGCGAACAGTCGAGGCTTGATGGATACGAAAAAGGTGATTGCAGAAATTGCATCGATCATATCTTAAGCATACGAACTCTGATTGACTTGAAATTCAAAACGTTGGCTTATAGCTTTTCTGGTCCTATCATCAATTGTAACTCAATCCCGACTCGAACAAAATTTATGGATATCGACACTAGACTTTTGTATTAATGATCTCCAGGACGAACTATCCTCGGTTTCCAGTCAAGTTCTTGGTGTCACGGCCTTGCCAAAAGGTGGAATAACAAAGTGATACCTTGTGTATTGGTTTCGACCCAGGTGGTTTTGGCTGAGATGGAGCGAAAGCATTGGAGTCGAAAGGTGCTTCTAAATAGAGGTGGAACCCACTTTTCTGGGTAAACCTAGTTTAATACCAATTAAAGAAAACACTTTCTAACTAACCTGCTACATGTAAGCATGTGATTAGTTGCCTTAACTTTTTATATTATTTACCAAAAAAAACTACCTTTTAATTTCAGATCTAAACCAAGATTAATTTAGCAAATAAGCCCTTTCATTAACCAAAATCAATATTGCAAATAATTTCTTCTAAAATGATTTAATTTCCCTAGAAAATCACTTAGGAAAAATTCCCAAAAATTATAGAAATTCGCTTTCATCATGTTATTTAATATGTCAAAAGTTCGGACCCAAATTCTCAACGTAATTTCTAAAATTAATTTCTAAACCGGATTAACCGTATTTTCCTTTGAAAATTCATAATAATCTTTCCATAGCTTAGAAAATTATCAAAATTAAAACCAAACTCCAAAATCATGTTTTACATAACATAAATTTTTTTCATGGCATTCAAGAATCAATTATAATCAGGTTTACCCTTAAAACCATGAGAAATCATATTTAAACAATCTTGTTTAATTCTAACATATTTTGATCTAAGCATATCAGTATCCAAATCATCATAAAAATGAATTTAACCTTAAATTCGAAAACATATTATCGTAAAACAAAATAGAGATGGTATAAATTATTATTCACCTTGATTATGATAAGGATATTGGATTGAGATTGGGATTTATTCCCCTTGCTTTAATTCTTTAGCCTGATACTCTTCTCTTTTCTTCGTAACCATGGTCGGCTCCTCTCTACGTTTGTGAACGTGAAATGAGAAAATGAAATGTGAATGGTGTAGGAATGAGTATATATATATAAGGGTAAGGATTGTGTGTGGCTAATTCCCATTATTCCCTTATGTAAATCAATTAACTTAAAAACCATTTTTAAGCCCATTTAATTAATTAATTGAGCATTTCCTAAATTTATTTTCATATCTTAATCCTCTTATCGCTTAACATTTACATTATACTATTTATTTTATCTAATTAAATCTCCTGAATAATATTATCAAAAATTAGAGGTGTTACAATTGAAGAGATGATTCAGGAAAACGAGCTCCAGAAATACGTGTGAAAACCACAGAATCCTGACCAACCGGAGGCTCCTCATGCCTCTAGGAGTCAAAGAAACCAAGTTGAAACCAGTGAAGAGGGATCAGAGCGAACTAACCAGAGGTGCATCATTGGAATGACATCTGGAGGCCCACATCCTGCATAGAGAAGTTGGGGAGAGATGGAGTAGTATGCAAGTTTGTTAAAGCATGCTTTGAAGGAATCATGTCTCACATAGAAGATATGGCTCCAACCAACCAGCAAAAAACTTTGAAGGATGATATTGTATTCAAAAACCAAGATACCAAAGGGATAGAAGTTCGAACTCTCGATCTGATTATAGTGACAGTAGGAATCAGACACACCGTGGTTCGACTAGAATTGGTCGATAGCGACAGTTCTGCCGATAAACTTTTCAAACGTACCTTTGACCAAATGAAGATCGACATGAAAAACGTGTCTGCATGCCAAACAAAAATCTATGGGTTTACTGGCGAACCCAAACAACCTGTAGGTACAACAGAATTGCCAGTGGAGCTTGGAGAGGGTGATCGAAGAATTATCCTCGTTCAAACCTTCATAAGTGTGGATGAAACTTCTACGTATAACGCCCTCTTGGGTCAACCTGCCTTAGCTGATTTTAGAGTCGCTCTGGCCCAATGGTCCCTTAGCATGAAGTTTCTGACTACAAATGGAATCGAGATGGTCAAAGGAGATCAATGCGTCGCCAGAGAATGTTACATTGCAGAGTTACGTGGATCTAGAAGAAGGGAAAAGGGGAAGGATGTGGGGAGAACTCTCCACATTTGTGAACCTTCTGAATAGAAACTACAAATCCACCCCTGGCTTGGAGACCGTAGCCAATTCGGCAGGGCTTTGGACCCTAGAAAGAAGAGTTCAGGGGAGGATCGGACATCGCTGGTAGATTTGACGATTCTATCCCAGTCGATATTGACGACCCAACAAAAGTCATGAAAATAGGATCGAGCCTTGGAAACAAGATGCGGTTAGAACTTACTAAATTTATGTACACCAACTTGGATGTGTTTGCATGGACGCATTCCGATATGTGTGGGGTGTCACCAGAAATCGCATGCCACACACTTAACATTGGCCCTAACTTCGTGCTATTAAAGAAAAAGTGGCGCAACTTGGGTCCTGAATGATCTAAGGCGTTAAGAGTAGAGGTGGACAATTCAGTTGCCAATGGATTTATCCGTGATGCAAATTATCCTGAATTGGTATCTAACCCGGTCTTAGTCAAAAAGTCCAATGGGAAGTGGTGAAGCTGTATCGACTACTCAGACTTAAATAAAGCTTGCTCGAAAGATAGCTTCCCTTTGCCCAAAATAGACCAGCTGGTGGACGGATCGGCAGGACATGAATTGTTATCATTCATGGATGCATACTCAAAGTACAACCAAATCCGGATGCATGAACCTGATCCAAAAAAACACCAGCTTCATTACCAATCTGGGATTGTACTGCTATTTGGTTATGCCATTCGGTTTAAAGAACGCTGAGGCAAGTTATCAAAGGTTGGTAAATACTATGTTCAAGTGCCAAATCAGGAAAACCATGGAGGTTTACATGGAAGACATGATGGTCAAATCGCAAGTAGCTATCAATCACCTAGACAATCTCACTGAAATGTTTGAAATACTCTGGAAGTATGGAATGAAACTCAATCCACTTAAATGTCACTTCGGAGTAGCCTCCAAAAGGTTCTTAGGATTCACCGTAAGTACAAAGAAAATTGAAGCAAATCCAGAGCAAATAACGGCCCTGTGAGAAGTCCAAGCCCTAAAGAACAAGAAAGAATTGCAAACTTGAATGGGTTGACGTAGCTTTAAGCCGATTTATTTCAAAATCCACCGACAACTGCATACTGTTCTTTGATGCTTTAAAAAAGTAAAGAAAAAATTTGAATAGAGTGCAAATGTCAAACTGCATTTCAAGAATTGTTGCGACACACGGAAACCCTGCTAATCCTGTCAAAGCCGGTGGATAGAGAGGACCATTTCATTTACCTAGCAATCTCACCTTATACGTTAAGTGCTTCCCTTGTGCGTAAAGAAGCAAAAATCCAATGATCCACATACTACATTAGCAAGCGGTTTACTAGAGCCGAGAAAAATTACCCAAAGCTTGAAAAGCAAGCGTATTGCCACTTGATCGCGTCTAGGAAGCTACGACCGTACTTCCAAGCATATCCAATCAAAGTGCTGACTGATTAGCCTTTGAAACAAGTACTGTGCGGACCTGAAACTTCCAGACGACTTCTCAAGCGGAACATCAAACTAGCCAATATGATGTTATTAACCATTCGAGAAAGGCTATCAATGGGCAAGCGCTAGTAGATTTCATCATCGAGCTTACCATATGGGATGATGAAGAAGAACACCGTCGAAAGTGGAGATGCAATGGGAACTCTTTTTATATGGCGCATCTAACAACCTCTATTCGAGGGCGTACGTAGTGCTTGAAACCCCCGAAGGACAAGCCATTTACTATGCCTTATGCTTGGAATTTCCTGCAACAAATAACAAAGCAGAATACGAAGCATCAATAGTAGGACTGAAGGTTGTGAAAGAACTCGGAATAAAGTTTGTCCGCATCTATAGTGACTCCTAGCTAGTCGTCTGTCGTGTAAAAGGCGAGTATCAGGCTCGAGGGGAGAATCTTGCCCTGTATGTGTCTAAAGTACAAGAGTTATTGAGCGACATCTAACATTATACCATAACTCATATTCCATGGGAGAAAAATACCAAAGCTGACAATATAGTTAAACTGGCAAGCTCCTGTGAAGCTCAATCGTTGGGATTAGTCCTAGTTGAGACTTTGACTACCCCGAGCATAGACGAAATGGACGTTAACTAGAGTCTCGAGACCACCGTCAAACCGAAAACATGGATGACGCCTATCAAGAACTACTTGCTTAGAGGGACCCTTCCAACTGATCGAAATCATTGGAAAAGGCTTCTCCTAAAAGCGTCGCAATTCGTAATACTGGATGGGATACTTTACTGAAGAGGATTCTTAGCCCCCTTCTTAGATGTGTGAATGACGATGAAGCTCGATGAATCCTGAAGGATGTTCACAAAGGCGAATGCGGAGACCATACTGGGGGGCAAACCCTTGCAAAGAAAGTTCTCCAATACAGATATTTCTGGCCAACAATAAACCACGATGTAGCAGACAACGTCGGACGAAGTGATCGTTGCCAAAGATTCGGCTAAATTACTGCAATAGAATTAACATAGATGATCAGCCTGTGGCTATTGGTAATATGGAGAATCGACTTGATTGGCATATTGTCAATAGCTAAAGGAAGGGCTAAACACGTTATAGTTATTGTTGACTATTTCAAAAAATGGGCCGAAGTGGAACCGCTGGCCACCATAGCTACAAAGAAAGTCATTAATTTTGTTACTAAAAACATTATTTTCATGTTTGGTGTGTCACAAAAATCATCACTGATAATGGGACCCAATTCGAAAGCGTTGAGTTCAAGGACTTCTGCAAATGCTTCGGAATGGAGAAAATCTTCTCTGCATTTGCTCATCCATAAGCAAACGGGCAAGTGGAAGCAATAAACAAGATCATCAAGTCCACTATAAAAGGCGACTAGCTAAAGAAAAAGAAAACTCGGTTGATGAACTTCCACTCGCACTATGGACTTATAGGACAACTCACAAAGCGGTAACTGGACACACTCCATTCGCCTTAGCATATGGCTTAGAAGCAATGATTCCCGTTGAACTAGAAGGGTCCCCTCTCACTGAAGGCAAAACTTTAATCAGAAGCAAAATGAGCAGCTCCTACTTGAATCAATGGATATGGTTGACGAGAGAAGGGAAGAGCCAAGTTGAGGATCGTCGCCTACCAAAAAGTGTCATGCGATACTTCAACTCCAAGGTACACAACCAAACCTTTGAAGTAGGAGACCTCATCCTCAAATGAATGTAACTCGTCCTAGAAGTTTTCGAACCAAACTGGGAAGGGCCATATATGATCAGTCAAAAGCTAAGGGATGGAACTTTCAAATTGACAACTGTCGACGGAATCCATATTCTTAGAGCATGGAACAGCAAATCGCCGCGCCACTACTACACCTAAAACCACCTTATGTACTTTCGATTTTTCAAGAAATAAGTCGTTTCGTGATGCCGGGGTGAAGTTAATAGGCAATAACTTGCCCTACTTATCTTAATAAAATGAGTTCACCTTTTGAATTGACAAAATTGTGTTCATAGTAGTAACTTGCTGAGTCGATGGGGTCAAATCAGCTCAAAATCATTCAATCGGTACTTGAGAAAGTGGAATCACGCTCAAGTACGCTCCACTTACCCGTCGGGCTGATAGAAGCAAATCGACTCAAATTATTGGATCGGTGGAACCCGATACTCGCCTTCTAAGAACCGTTGTTGCCTCGGCAACATCGGGAAGGCTCAAACAAAAAAGCCATGCATCCCATAAGCCATGCGTTAATTCTTAAAACACAAACTCCTCGTGTTGCCCGAAGATAGGCAACACTGAGAAGCATCAAAAGTTGCGTCTATCATAAGTCATGCATTGACTCTCCAAGCTATGAAAGCGTGCTTTTAAAACATAAAATCCTTATGCTGCCCAAAGATAGCGACGTCGAGGAGTACCAAAACCGTTTTGGACAGACATATCGTTTCCAAAAGCCGCGCATCCCATACTCCATGCATTAACTCTCTGACCCATGTAATCACGCTCCCAAAACATAAATCCTCACGTTGCCCAAAGATAGGCAACATCGAGAAGTATCAAAATTGTTCTAGATCGATGGGTCATTTCGATCTTAAAAGTCACGCATCCCATAAGTTGCACACACTTTTAAGTACCGAAATAGCCCTGGCAATATTAGGAAACTTATCCACCACAGGACTAACAAGGATCAACCCACCCACATTATCAGAAGTAATGGGCATGACTCCAACAAAATCATAACACTACAAACTAGCAAAAAAACTCCCATTGATGACACTCAATGATTAACTATAACATTTAACGTGAACAACATGTAACTGCCTATAGTTAACTCATACGATATGCATGTTTGAAGATTGCAAAAATCCTAAGAAATAATACTCGTAAGTGTTTAACCATGCTTTTCATGCACACTTAGTTAATCTTACAACTATATGTTAATCTTACCTATATGCTTAGAAATCCAAAAATTCTTTAACTATACGCTTCTGAATTTTTTAACAGTTAATCTCATAACTATATGTTTAACACTTAATTTACGTTTTCACACACATTTTAAACAAGCATATGTGGCATACGTACCAGAATCGCACAAAAACATAAGCTATATACTAAAGTCACAAAACATGTAAAGGAGAAAAAATCGAATTGTGACTTAGTCAAATTCCAAGGTTTGGTATGCAAACTATTCAAACCATAAGTTACAGGTTGTTTGTCAAATATTGGAAGTATACAGCCTTATGAACTAGGGGCATACACCAGCACTTAAATAAAAATGCTTAAAAACAAAATTTTCACAAGTTCTGTTACCCCACACAAAGCATTTTGGCAGTAACCACAGGACTAGATAAAGTGAAATGGAAGTAAAAAAATAAATATAAGTGCATATGAGCAGATAAGTAAAGGTACAGTCAAAATATCGGTAGTGTATAATTTACAATTTTCTTCTGTACAAGTTCAAAACGTGGGGGTCGTACCCACACAATACTGGCCAGAAAAAGAAATACATACGACACAACAAAAACACTAAGTGCAGACTCTATACTTGAATAAAATAATGCAAAATGAATCAAAACCAAATCAGCTACCATCCAAGCTTCTCAGCGCCTTTTTCCATCACTCCCATTTCCACCTTTCGTCCGAAGTTTTTGCTTTGCTACAGGAGTGGTGTCGTTGCCAGTAATGTCAACCATTTCCTCTGTGCCGACATCATCCTCATGCTTTATAACCTTCTCAAAAGAATCGCCTTTCGTTTTGTGCTTTCGAGATTTGCAGGAGCTCTTAGAGGCCTTGATCGCTTTGACGTTCTCATTCTTATTGGCAACTAGTTCATGTTGAGAGTTGTGTGGCTGCTCAATCTGAGTTTCCTGCTCCCGAACTTCGGCCACGATGAAGTCGCCTTCCAAAGATACGGAAGGGTCGTCCAAGCCCTACAATGCGACGATCTTATCATATTCCGACCCCGGCTGCCAACCAGACATGGGCACGTTGACCGGAGCAGGTAGGGAAATAAGCACGAAAGTGGTAGAGATAGCAACAGGTCATGGCATCAAGGAAACTATCGGATTGGCAGATAAGGAGGACAGATATATAAAATCAAAAATGAAAGCGTTAAATTCTTCCTGCTCTTATGGTGTGAGTTGAAAGTTCTCGAACTCGGGAGAAACAAGTAGTTTACCAACACTAGAAGAATGACCGAGAGTATCAACTTCGTATTCACCACCTTCACTTTCTTTCAACGGCTCCACAATCCGAAAGGAAGCTTCAAGCCTAGAACTTGTTGATGGATCGCGAGGCTACCCCGATGGTTCGTTGGCACCGAAAATAAAAGGCTCCAGAAGTACTTCGGCAGTTTCTATCATGGTAGCATCGGCAGCTTCCTTTTCTCTCTCAATCCGCAAAATCTCCCAGCCCTCTAGCAAAGCCTTCTTTGATTCTTTATTGAGATTGGCGTTCTCTAACTCTTACTCGGTATAAACATCCATGCTATCACGAAAGCGGGTCAAGATTTCCTCCCAAACCACAGCAACAATGCACGGGAATTTAAGGCCTAAGTAGTTGAACTCCCATGGTACATTAGAGAGTTGACATAGAAGTTTAAGATGGTCTCATCCATCTTCTCCATCTTTCTCTCGAAAGTATTCTAAAGCTCCAAATAATTTGCAGCGATGGAAGCCTTCTCAATTATGACATGAGTTTTATCGGCACTAAGCTGCGCGACTCGGTTCTGGAGCATGGCGATCATCTCAGCCTGGTCGGAGATTGTTTTATTGCACGACTTCTTCATATTTAATAATCGTCTTATTGTAATTTTTTGCGATCTTGTTGTGGTCAAAAATAGTCTTCCACCTGGGCTTTAATGATTGTAACGTGGGCCTCAAGTTCCGCTTGCAGTTTAACTTCTTATACATGCACTTTTTTATTTTGTCTCTCAGGATGATCTCGATCTTCGCATGCGCCTCTTTTAGCTCCTTCAGCAAGCCGGCATTTTTCTTGCTTTCTCGAAGTACTGCATCCTTTTCTTCTTCCAATTGTTTGATTCCAGCATCATGTTCCTCCAACGCTCTTTCGAAATCATCTTTCTCGATCCAAAGGAGAGCATTTCTTGATAGTTGTTGTGGTTCGTGTCCGCTATCTATTGCATAATTTCTCCTACCCTTTGGCATGCTCTAAATCATTCTGGATAGGCTGAAGATGGGGCACGTATCTCTAGGAACCAGATGAAGATCACGATCAAATTTAACTCCCCTTAAAAAACCACCCGGGAGCGCTACCTCAAGCCTGGGAGGACCAGATGGAAGAACATAGGAAGATCTCCGATAGGGGCAAGAAGAGCCGGGGGGTGAGAGCTACATGAGATGATGGAAATTGAGTTAAAGATGGAAGGTGTACAGAAGAAACCGGGATTCAGAACCAATCAAGGCGGCGGCCGGAGTGAAAGCCTGTTGTTCTGTAGAATGGGAACCGTGATCAAACTTTGACTTTTTCGACGGCTCCTCTCTTTCATCGAAAGTCTTCCTTTTTTCGTACCCTCCTTTATTATAATGACCCTAATTTTTAGTAACATTATTAGGAATATTTAATTAGGTAAATTAAATGAAATAATATAAAATGGTTAATGGGTTGAGATTTGTGATTAGTAAGGGTAGCCGTGCCATATGCAAATGAAGTAAAGAATTAAAATGTTAAGGTAATAGATAAGGGGCAATATAGGATTAGGACACATCCATATACCCTTAACCCCATCATTCACACGTTCATTTCTATATTCAAAAAAGAGAAGAAAAACTTGAGGTCGGCCACCATTAAGGGAAGAAAAGAGAAGATAAGCAAGATTTCAAGGAGAAAGCTTAAGCAACTTAATCAAGATCAAATCTCAAATCCTCAATATCAAAGCTAAGGTGAATAATGATTCTTAATGACTTTTGGTTTGGAGGTTAAACCCGATTTATTTTGCAAGGTTATGCTATGTTTTTGAATGATTAAATGTTAATATATGCTTATTGATGATTTATGCTTATTCATATAAGTTTTATGATATGTTTTAATGTAAAAAACCTATTAAATGAAATACAAATGCCTTGCAATTTTAGATTTAGATCGAAAATGATATTTTAGAAATGGATTTCGATTTTCAAAATTTTATGAATTTACGTGGATCTAATACTAATGTTCTAGTAAAGAAAATGATTATTTGGGTTTAAAATAATTTACGGCTAAATTATTTACGTTTTGGGTCTGAAATTCTTGTATGCTAGAAAATATATTATGTGACGACCCGAAAATTTTTAACATTTGAAATGAAATATTTAATTGATTTTAAATATTTGAAAGATGGTTTAGCTTGAATTTCAAATATAACTATGGATTTGGCAATTAAATTATTAGATTTAATTTTTGAAATTTGGGTAAAATATTAAATCCTCAATTTGATGTTGAATAAAAATAATTTGAAAGCTTGAAAAATCTATATTGATAATACCGACGATAATGGAAGCTTCAGAATTGGATTTGGAAATGTTCCGTTCAGTTTTGAAATTTTATCGTTTAAATTGATATTTAAAAAATAGCATTCCGAGGCACAGACTCGGAATTCGACGAAACCAGTTCCATTGGATCTGTAATGTCGTATTATTATCGGATTCCAATTTTCATAATGTTTGGAGTTGTCGTTTTACCGTACGATAAGCAAATGCGTTGAAAATTAAATCGAAATTTAATTTAATGGCTAGGGTCAAAAAGCTATCTTCTCCATACGATCAAATTAGGACTCGAAACCTTTTCCATTGCGTTCAAAATAGGGGTATAACATTATAAACGCGTGGCGGCATGCCTTGATAGAGGTTCGCGATTTTAAGCTACGTTAACCGAGACAATTTGAATTTGGATTTAAATTTAAACTATATTTATATCATGGTCGAACATCAGTCGAAATTCCTTCATATCAGTTGTCTTTTTATTCACTTCGGGCTACAGTAGCAAAACGTCTTCATCACGCTAATGTTTGTTCTGCCCTTCTTTCAAATGCACGACATTTCCTTGCAATGGAATCCAAAAACCCCTTTCTTCTTTCAGATAGAATAAAATGGCCGAAGCCCCTTTCTCCTTAGATAAAAAAAAATTTCATCATCACCAAATTAACCTGCGGCGAAACAAAAGGGGAATTCACGATTTCTAGATCGCGCATGTGAAGGGGCAGCGCAGCCAGGAAGTTGTCGATCTGGATTAGCGACTTCGACTTCGGCTCGATGGGGGGGCGGTGCTCGAGTATGCGTGGGTAGCCGCGACGACGAAACGACAACGAAGCATTGACGATCGAGTGTCAGGCGCGCAAAGCGATGGCTCGTCTGGTCTGGAAGTGGCGAACTCGTGTGTCGGCAAAGGGTACGAAGCGGCGATGTGATATTCTTGAGCAAGGCGATTCACGTTAAATAGATGGTTGCGGCAGTATCGAGGTTGGCAGCGCGCGTGGTTCACAAATCCTGGATTGTATCGATGAAATGGCGGTAAGATAATTTGGAATTTAAATCTAAATTTTTATCAGTTTTTTCTCTAGAATAATTAATGCATGTAAGAAAAATAATAATAGAAAAAAAGTTAAGATTTTACAGAAAGAATTATGAATATATGCATGCAGTAAGGTATAATTACAGTAAGGTATTTATTTAGTTTTTTTAATTGATAAATATACGTGTATATATATTTTTAAAGGGAAATTATCAGTTAAATTAAATAGTTAGTTTTTAAAAATAAATTTTAGTGGTTAAAATTATTTGGTTAACCTATTTAATTATTTTTAGTTACTAAAGGATATTTTTTAAAAGGGAATTTTTTTGTTTAAACTAGATTTTTAGTTGATTAATTTATTTAAAAAGAAATTTAGTTTAATTTTAGTTTTTGTTAAATAAATTATTAAAAGGAATTGATTTAAATTAAAGATATTAGTCTAAAATAAAATCTTGGTTGAATAAAATTATTTAAAGGAAATCAGTTCGAATTTTAAATTATTGGTTTAAAATAAAATCATTGGTAATTAAATTTATAGGTGGGAATTTAATGGTTCAATTTATTTGAATATTAATAAAATTGTATGATTGTTTATACAAGGTCTAATACAATGAAGAAAACAATCTGGAATGAAAATGGATTACATGCAAAGCAAAGGTGAGATCTTCTCACTCAATCAATATTGTTCTAATTTTAATTTTGAATAGTTAGATTTAAAATTGATTGACTGTGTGCCTGGATGATTGATTTATAATAATTATTCACTGGATGATATTATATATATAGTAGTATATAGTATGTATTTTGAGTAGTTGATTCCCCGCATTATATAGCGGATGAGACCCTATGCGCCGCAAAATAACGGATGATATTTTATAAATCCCATATACCGCGATATTCCACCTCGAAGTGAAATTGGTATTTAATTGTTATGCTAACATCTGTGGATGCAGGGAAACAGGTTGGAGTGATCCAACTGGATTCCTCAAATATTTAATTTGTTTCATATGTTGTGTGTTGACAATCTCTGTGTGATTATACTGTGGTCGAAATCGTTGAAGGCTAAAATTTAGCCAAATATATTTTTGGTATCGTGAAATACCAGAAATAAATAAAATTGGATTTTTAAATTTAAGTAAAACTCTATAGTGAAATCCTGTTGAATAAAATTCAAAAATATGGGAAAAAGTTTAATAAATGGATTTCAAGTAATAATATTCAATAGGTGAAGAATTTATTTTAAAAATATGATTTTTAAATAATTTGGAAGAGATAAAGGAATTTATTTTAAAAATAAATTCGCAAATTGAGTTGGTGTTAAAAGAATAAATCTTTGGGAAATCAATATGAAAATAGATTTGGTGTTTGAATGAAAATCGATTTGGTGTTGAAATAAATTTAGGAATCAATATGGAAATCTCATATATTAGTGGATATTTAGGAATTTGAATTCAAATGGTAATTTTACAAAGAAAAGGGAATTTTGATTTAAAAAAATAAATGTTGGTTATTTTTAAAGGTGTGAAAAGAAATTTACAGATTTGGAAGGTAAATTAAAATAAATCGAGAAGATTTATTAATTAATATAAACGGAAAGAATTTACAGATTTGGAAGGTAAATTAAAATAAATCGAGAAGATTTATTAATTAATATAAATGGAAAGAAATTCTTCCCAGGAAAGCCGAGTATATATTTAGAGTAGCTTTTGAAGTATAAATTAAAAGTTCTAGAAATTGATTTGAAGAAAGAAATTATTGTTGGAGAAATTATTTTTGGGAATTGTTTTAAATCTTTAAAGTAAATATTAGTTAATTAATTATAGAAGGGATTATTTTAAAAGATTGAAATTGATTTTTGATTTGGAAAATGGATGTTTAAGTAGGTTATATCCTATCTACTAATTTTATTTTAAAATTAGTTTGGACTTGAAGTCTATATAAGATATTAGTATAATATTATCATAACTAATATTTAAATAAATGTTTTAAAATAATTTCATCTAAATGTTTCCAAGTATATTTTGGATAAGTGATTTGAATTATTTTAAAGTATTTGAACTCGGTAGACTTTCAATGGAAATAAATAATATCGGGAATCTTATTCCGCGAGTGAAAAGTGATTTGAAATTTGTTTTCAAATGGTTGAAGTGTTAAAAATATATGTCTTGCGAAGATATTTTTGAAAATAAATAATTGGGAAAATTATTGAAATCTTGGTGATTGTTGTGAATGATGATTGATAGTTAAATAACCGACTATCAATATTGGCCTTTTTAATGGCATTTAAATTTCGATGCGACCGGGGGTCGGATTCCAAGTGGATATCCGAAAACCACATCGAACCTTTGTGATGGATCTTTTGTTTAAAAGATCAAAGTGAAAATTGTTGTAATTTGTTGAAATCTGAATGTAACACTTCTTTTTAAAAATAAGCGCTCGTTATTCGGATTAGCCGGGAGTGGACTTTGTGTCATAAAACCCATTCTGAATAGTGATTCGACGAAATTAATAGCATTTGAAGACGGTGTTGAAGACGGGTATTTTCGAAAACGAAAGGATTACCTGTCGAATGTCTCTGCACCGGGTTGCTCAGGTATAGAGATTTTATCACCTTTGTGATGGGGATTCCGGACGTGATTTGTGAATATCCGAATTTGCAAGGGCTTCTTTGAAGTGCCTTCGGTTCCGTTCGATCCCGGAATAGACTTGTATGGATGTGTGTCTGACGTTACACTTTGAGATGTAAAGCTGGTTTATATCAAATACATTATGTTGGTGACGGAGAATTTATTCTCTTAGCTTAGCACCTTCTTTGAGACGTACGAGCTCAGAGGTTATGTAATTGATGGTTACTAATAATACATTCCCAAATTGGTAACGTGACATATGAAGTGCTGCTGATCATTTGTTGATCAAAGCATGACTTTGTGAAAAGTGTAGCTTTATGGACGAGACTTCGTCGGACCTCACAACCCGGAAATGGTCAAAACAGGCAATATGCGACAAGGTTATGAGGGTCGCGCCCTTTAGGGTATGTCATTTCCTTCTGAAAAAGGGTAGTATCATGGTATGGAGCCCAGATATTTTACCTATGTTGTTGCGCAAATTTATTATACTTTGTGGTTGAGGATCCTCGGATAAAGGTCCCAAAGGACCGGAGGATGGCATACTCGAGTTGTAGTTACCAAGTTACAGAGGTAACCCGGCCTTGTGTTGGCAGAGATCCGGGTAGGTTCTTGGGACGTCCCTCCAGAGGCGTACCCATGTGGCATAGGAAGTTCCTTAGCCTGACCTTTGTTGGAAATCCATAGAAACAATACGTGCCATGTATGGTTTTAGTTGTATAACCTGCCATGGAATGTGGCGGTAACCTGCTATTGAACATGGTAGCTATAGTAGGCATACAATAATGGTTGTATGCTGGCTAAGATTAATATTATACTTTCGAAATCTTTTCTGCACTATGCACTAATAATAATAATATCAAAAGATTTTGCGCATTAAGCATGTTTGGCTATCATAAGGAGAAATTCCTCCAATTCTGCGTTTGCATTGTGTGTGTGGCGAGAGGCCTTATGGTAGTTTCATTTTTCAAAAGCATAGCGAATTACTTTTTATTTACTTTGTTAAAATAACTGTTTTTAAGATCTCACACCAGTCTCACGAATGACCTGGAGTTAATTGTTCCCTTTCTAAACTCTGGGTGCCCACAATTCCACACGGGCAGCCTAGAGTCAAGTTGTTAATTATTCTAGAGCGAAGTCAAGAAGTTGCTGTGAAGATCAGGAGTTGGAGCTGGATGGCGAGGCATATCACTAGTATATGTTATATTATATTCCGCTGTTTGTTGTTGTAACACTCTGATAATGTAATGTGATGTAATGTAATAACTGATATAGTTCTTTGTTTTAAAGATATTCATTTATCTATTATATGTTGTTCCACTGTGAAATGTGGGATTCTGTTATTGTTTCTGTTTCTTCTTGTACCTCTCTTCTTCTTTAAACCCTAACGGTTTGATTTTCCGGCATTCGACTGTTCGGCATTCGATACGTGGACGTATTGATGTCGACTTTCGAGCATCGACAAAATTGGGTCGTTACAACTTGGTATCAGAGCATTTGGTTAAGTGATAACCTTGGCTCTGTTGGGTGTTACTCATAAGAGATAGAGTCAGAAGTACTCTAGAATGAGTGTGAGTGTAATAGTAGATATGAGTGCGTATTTGTTAGTGAATATAAAATTGTTTTATATTGTGATAATTGGTTTGTTGAGCGGTATATGGATTCTGGTCAATACGAGTAATTAACGTTATTGATAGGGATCTCTAAACACTTGTACAGAACAAATTCGACATGATATCGATTTAAAATAGGGTAAATGAAATAATTTTACCCAAACTGTTTTCGTATATAAAGGAAATAAATTTTCTATGAATTATTATAATATATGGTTGCTTGGTTGCTAAGAAGTGATAATATTAAATTATTATCATTAAAATTGAATAAGAAATTGAAATCAAAGCCAAAAGCTAAGAAATTAAAAAAATCCAAATGGGATTTGTAAATGTAAATCGTAAATGAGATTTATAATTTGAAATTGAATTCCAGAGAAATATTTGAAATTCGGGAAGTATAGAAATTAAATTCCTTTTGCGATTGGAAATAGTTTTCAAGGGTTTGGAAAAATGTTTTTGGAGGGATGAAAGCTCTAAACTCTTTTTGGTCGTTGAAAAATAATTTCAATGATGATCGCGACATCATCGGTATTCATTTTCGGGTTTCCAAAAGAGGAATTGCTGCCAAATTGTTTTAAATTGAAGTTGTTTGGAAAACGGTTGGTTTTAGAAATTTAAAGGGATAATTTGAAATGTTTCCAATAATGGTTTTGGAAAAGGTGGAAAGACTCTGGAATTTTATAAAAAATAGTTATGGAATAATAAGTTTGAAAACTTAGGAAATTCAGATTTAAACTGAAATTAACTTGAGTTGATTTGAATAAAGGTAAATTAGTCTAATAGGCTAAATGATTGGAATAAAATTATTAAGGTGGAAAATAAAAATTGAGAATGAATGAATAAATTTGCAATTGCAAGTAAATGAAAGTGAAATTGAATGTTGGAATTCATTTCGAATTTATAAGTAAATAGAGCTGGAGTTGGAATTGAAATTGATTTGTGATAAACAAAGTGAAGTATTAAACTAAAATTAGTAAGTGAAACTAATTGATGAATGACCAAATAGATAAGGTTTAAAATGAATTGGAATTTGTAATGAATTAGTAAATGAAACTAATTTAAAATAGTGATATGAATCAATTGTGAATGAAAGATAATTGATAAATTCAATATTCGGAAGGGAAAAAAATTGAATCCAAACAGAGTTGAAAGTGTAAATCGAATTCAAATGAAATTGAAAATGCAAGATTGAATGATAATGGATATATAACTTCAATAATGAAGTAAAAATGGTATAAAAAGTAGTATTCAAACTTTTGTAATGAAATATGCAAAATGATATATGAATGTTGTAATTGAATATTATGGCTAGTAGAATATACGGGTATGTTACAAGAAAAAGGAAATGGAATTGGGATTTTGATTTTGAAGATAAAATTGAATTGCTCGACAAAAAGGTATGTATTTAAATTTCTGTATGAAATTTGATGATTTTCTTGTCCATCCACTTAGCTTTTTCTTTTCTTTTTGAATCTGGGGGCCTGTGGTGCCATTTTGTAGTCATACCGAGCTAGCCGCGCAAAGGAAATGTTGGCGAAATTTTTTGAAAATTTAGAGAGGTAGAAATTTTTTTGAGAAAGTTTTGAAAATTTGAAATTTAAATTTAAAATTTGAATTGTTAAGAAAACAGTATTGTTTGAAAACTATGAAAGTGTTTGTAAAGTTATGAAGTAATAAGAATGATAGTGTGCCTTTGATGAAAAGATTGTTTTGGCAAGCTAATAAAATTATTTGGTTTTGGAAAGATAGCAAATGGGTTAAGGATCGTTCTTCTTTACTAGTAATTTCGGGACAAAATTCTTTTAAGGGGGAAGGATGTGACGACCCGGAAATTTTTAACATTTGAATTGAAATATTTAATTGATTTTAAATATTTGAATGATGGTTTAGCTTGAATTTCAAATATAACTATGGATTTGGCAATTAACTTATTAGATTTAATTTTTGAAATTTGGATAAAATATTAAATCCTCAATTTGATGCTGATTAAAAATAATTTGAAGGCTTGAAAAATCTATATTGATAATACCGAAGATAATGGAAGCTTTAGAATTGGATTTGAAAATGTTCTGTTCAGTTTTGAAAATTTATCGTTTAAATTGATATTTAAAAAATAGCATTCCGAGGCACATACTAGGAATTCGACGAAATCAATTCCATTGGATCCGTAATATTGTATTATTATCGGATTCCAAGTTTCGTAATGTTTGGAGTTGTCATTTGGCCATACGATAAGCAAACGCGTTGATCGAAATTTAATTCAATAGCTGGGGTCAAAAAGCTATCTTCTCCATACGATCAAATTAGGATTCGAAACATTTTCCATTGCGTTCAAAATAAGGGTATAACATTATAAACGCCTGGCGGCACGCCTCGATAGGGGTTCGCGATTTTAAGCTGCGTTAATCGAGACAAATTGAATTTGGATTTAAATTTAAACTATATTTATATCCTGGTCAAACATCAGTCAAAATTCCTTCATATCAGTTTTCTTTTTATTCACTTCGGCTACAGTAGCGTAGCGTCTTCATCATGCTAATGTTTGTTCTGCCCTTCTTTCAAATGCACGACACTTCCTTGCAATGGAGTCCAAAAACCCCTTTCTTCTTTCAGATAGAATAAAATGGCCGAAGCCCCTTTCTCCTCAGATAAAAAAAATTCATCATCATCAAATTAACCTGCGGCAAAACAAAAGGGGAATTTGCGATTTCTAGATCGCGCGTGCGAAGGGGCAACGCGGCTAGGAAATTTTCGATCTGGATTAGCGACTTCGACTTCGGCTCGATGGGGGCCGGGGCTCGAGTATGCGTGGGTGGTGGTCGCGACGACGAAACGACAACGAAGCATTGACGATCGTGTGTCAGTCACGCAAAGCGATGGCTCGTGAGGTCTGGAAGTGGCGAACTCGTGTGTCGGCAAGGGGTACGAAGCAGCGATATGATATTCTCGAGCAAGGCGATTCGCGTTAAGTAGATGGTTGCAGCAGTATCGGTTTGGCAGCGTGCGTGGTTCACAAATCCTGGATTGTATCGATGAAATGGCAGTACGGTAATTTTGAATATAAATCTAATTTTTTATCTTTTTTTTCTCTAGAATCAATAATGCATGTAAGAAAAATAATAAAAGAAAAAAGTAAAGATTTTATAGAAAGCGATATGAATATGTGCATGCAGTAAGGTATAATTGCAGTAAGGTATTTATTTAGTTTTTTTAATTGATAAATATACGTGTATATATATTTTTAAAGGGAAATTATCAGTTAAATTAAATAGTTAGTTTTTAAAAATAAATTTTAGTGGTTAAAATTATTTGTTTAACCTATTTAATTATTTTTTGTTACTAAAGGATATTTTTTAAAAAGGAATTTTTTTGTTTAAACTATATTTTTAGTTGATTAATTTATTTAAAAAGAAATTTAGTTTAATTTCAATTTTTGTTAAATAAATTATTAAAAGGAATTGATTTAAATTAAAGATATTAGTCTAAAATAAAATCTTGGTTGAATAAAGTTATTTAAAGGACATCAGTTCGAATTTTAAATTATTGGTTTAAAATAAAATCATTGGTAATTAAATTTACAAATGGGAATTTAATGGTTCAATTTATTTGAATATTAATAAAATCGTATAATTGTTTATACAAGGTCTAATACAATGAAGAAAACAATCTGGAATGAAAATGGATTACATGTAAAGCAAAGGTGAGATCTTCTCACTCAATCAATATTGTTATGATTTAAATTTTGAATAGTTAGATTCAAAATTGATTGACTATGTGCCTTGATGATTGATTTATAATAATTATTCACTGGATGATATTATATATGTAGTAGTATATAGTATGTATTTGGAGTTGTTGATTTCCCACATTATATAGCAGTTGAGACCCTATGCGCCGCATAATAGCGGATGATATTTTATAAATATCATATACCGCGATATTTCACCTCAAAGTGGAATTGGTATTTAATTGTCGTGCTAACGTTTGTGGATGCAGGGAAACAGGTTGGAGGGATCCAATTGGATTCCTCAAATATTGAATTTGTTTCTATGTTGTGTGCTGATAATCTCTGTGTGATTATACTGTGATTGAAATCATTGAAGGCTAAAATTTAGTCGAATATATTTTTGGTATCGTGAGATACCAGAAATAAATAAAATTGGATTTTTAAATTTAAGTAAAAATCTATAGTGAAATCCTATTGAATAAAATTCCAAAATATGGGAAAAAGTTTAATAAATGGATTTCAAGTAATAATATTCAAAAGGTGAACAATTTATTTTAAAAATATCATTTGTAAATAATTTGGAAGAGATAAAGGAATTTATTTCAAAAATAAATTCGCAAATTGATTTGGTGTTAAAAGAATAAATCTTTGGGAAATCGATATGAAATTTGATTTGGTGTTTGAATGATAATCGATTTGGTGTTGAAATAAATTTAGGAATCAATATGGAAATCGTATATTAGTGGATATTTAGGAATTTGAATTCACGATGGAAATTTTACAAAGAAAAGGGAATTTTGATTTAAAAAAATAAATGTTGGTTTATTTTTAAAGGTGTGAAAAGAAATTAATAGATTTGGAAGATAAATTAAAATAAATCGAGGAGATTTATTAATTAATATAAACAGAAAGAAAATTCTTCCATGGAAAGCCGAGTATATTTTTAGAGAAGCTTTTGAAGTATAAATTAAAAGTTCTAGAAATTGATTTGAAGAAAGTAATTATGGTTGGAGAAATTATTTTTAGGAATTGTTTTAAATCTTTAAAGTAAAGATTATTTAATTAATTATAGAAGGGGTTATTTTAAAAGATTAAAGTTGATTTATTTGGAAAATGGATGTTTAAGTAGGTTATATCCTACCTACTAATTTTATTTTAAAGTTAGTTTGGACTTGAAGTTTATATAAGATATTAGTATAATATTTTCATAACTAATATTTAAATAAAATTTTAAAATAATTGCATCTAAATGTTTCCAAGTATATTTTGGATAAGTGATTTGAATTATTTTAATGTATTTGAACTCGACAGACTTTCAATGGATATAAATAATATCAGGAATCTTATTCCGCGAGTGAAAAGTGATTTGAAATTTGTTTTCAAATGGTTGAAGTGTTAAATATATATATATATATATATATATATATATCTTGCGAAGATAGTTTTGAAAATAATAATTGGAAAAATTATTTAAATCTTGGTGATTGTTGTGAATGATGATTGATAGTTAAATAACCGACTATCAATGTTGGCCTTTTTAATGGCATTTGAATTTCGATGCGACCGGAGGTCGGATTCCAAGTGGATATCCGAAAACCACATCGAACCTTTGTGGTGGATCTTTTGTTTAAAAGATCCAAGTGAAAATTGTTGTAATTTGTTGAAATCTGAATGTAACACTTATTTTTAAAAATAAGCGCTCGTTATTCGGATTAGCCGGGAAAGGACTTTGTGTCATAAAACTCATTTCGAATAGTGATTCGATGAAATTAATAGCATTTGAAGATGGTGTTGAAGATCGGGTATTTTCAAAAATGAAAGGATTACCTGTTAAACATCTCTGCACCGGGTTGCTCCGGTATAGAGATTTTATCACCTTTGTGATGGGGATTCCGGACGTGATTTGTGAATATCCTGATTTGCAAGGGCTTCTTTGAAGTGCCTTCGGTTCCGTTCGATCCCGGAACGGACTTGTATGGATGTGTGTCTGACGTTACACTTTGAGATGTAAAGCTGGTTTCTATCAAATACATTTCTGTTGGTGGCGGAGAATTTATTCTCTTAGCTTAATACCCTTCTCTGAGACGTACGAGCTCAGAGGTTATGTAGTTGATGGTTACTAGTAATACATTTCCAAATTGGAACGTGGCATACGAAGTGCTGTTGATCATTTGTTGATCAAACCATGACTTTGTGAAAAGTGTAGCTTTGTGGACGAGACTTCGTCGGACCTCACAACCCGAAAATGGTCAAAACAGGAAAGATGCGGCAAGGTTATGAGGGTCGCGCCCTTTAGGGTATTTCATTTCCTTTTGGAAAAGGGTAGTATCATGGTATGGAGCCCAGATATTTTACCTATGTTGTTGCCGCAAATTCATTATACTTTGTGGTTGTTGCTTTGTGGTTGAGGATCCTCGGATAAAGGTCCCAAAGGACCGAAGGATGGCATACTCGAGTAGTAGTTACCTAGTTACCGAGGTAACCCGGCCTTGTGTTGGCAGAGATCCGGGTAGGTTCTCGGGACGTCCCTCCAGAGGCGTACCCATGTGGCATAGGAAGTTCCTTAGCCTGACCATTTGTTGGAAATCCAAAGAAACAATACGTGTCATGTACGGTTTTAGTTGTATAACCTACCATGGAATGTGGCGGTAACCTGCTATTGAACATGGTAGCTATAGTAGGCACACAATAATAGTTGTATGCTGGCTATGATTAATATTATACTTTTGAAATGTTTACTGCACTATGCACTGATAATAATAATATCAAAAGATTTTGCGTATTAAGCATATTTGACTATCATAAGGAGAAATCTCCTCCAATTCTGTGTTTGCATTGTGTATGTGGCGGGAGGCCTTATGGTAGTTTCATTTTTCAAAAGCATAGCGAATTTCTTTTTATTTTCTTTGTGAAAATAACTGTTTTTAAGATCTCATACTAGTCCCTCGACTGACCTGGAGTTTATTGTTCCCTTTCTAAACTCTGGGTGCCCACAGTTTTCCACACGGGCAGCCTAGAGTCAGGTTGTCAATTATTCTGGAGCGAAGTCAAGAAGTTGCTGTGGAGATCATGAGTTGGAGCTGGATGGCGAGGCGTATCACTAATATATGGTACATCCTATTCCACTGTTTATTGTTGTAACATTCTGATAATGTAATGTGACGTAATGTAATAACTGATATAGTTCTTTGTTTTAAAGATATTCATTTATCTATTATATGTTATTCCGCTGTGAAATGTGAGATTCTGTTATTGTTTCTATTTCTTCTTCTACCTCTTTCTTCTTCTTTAATCCCTAACGGTTCGATTTTCCGGAATTCGACTGTTCGGCATACGATACCGTGGACGTATTAGACTTTCGGGCGTCGAAAAAATTGGGTCATTACATATTAAAAATGATTTTTTGGAATTTTTATAGAATTTTCCTAAGTGTTTTAATAGATATATAAAAATATTTTAGGTATGAGACTTAAATGTTTTATATATTTCTACAAGGAGAAGGTGTACTTTATAAATTAATTAAATTGTTTATTTCTGAAATATTGGCAACAATTTTAGAAAAGAAATTAGCAACTAATCATATTTTAACAAAAAAGGTTGGTTAGTTGAAAAGATTACTTTAAAAAGATAAGATTTAGTTTAAACAGGATTTTTACCTATTTTGCCACTTTCGGCACCTAGGGTTCCGACTTACCACCATCACCATCGGAACCAATGCGCATGGCATCAAGGACTTGGAGCGCAGCAAATTGGATGTAGGCGGGAAGTATTGGGTCGAAACCAGGGTTTCCAAAGGGATCGAAGCACTGCTTTGCTTTTAAATGAAAATGCACCTGCTTTGCTTTCGAAGAGTATGCTTTCGACCTGGTTGGCTCCGAATGGATCAATGTTTTAAAGGAAAGGTTTCGTAATGGGTTGCACCTGTGTTTAAGTAAATGCTTTCAAATGGGGTCGAAACCCCTAGCTGCCGCTTTTCTACCTCTCGAAGAAAATGATTTCGAAATGTATACTTTGTTTTAAAAATCAAGCCGCTTCACCAATGCTTTCGAAGGGGTGGTTTCGATACCATCACTTTTTTACTTAGGAAATGCTTTCGAAAGAGGGCTTTTGACTTAAATGTTTTATGACCTTTTTGCTACGTTGATGGTAAAATCCAAAGGTTTCGAATGGTTTAGTTTTAAAAGGTTTCGAAAGGTTATTCCATATGTTATACTAGAACCCAAAAGGCTTTCAAAAGGTTTTACATTTTAATGCTTTATTAAGGTTTTAATGAAGGTTTCAAGGGGGTGGTTCCTCAATGGTTTCGAAAGGTTTGAAAGGGAACGTTTTCTAATGTTTTCGAAAGGAAAAGTTTAAATGTTTTAAAGATAGGATGTCTAAGGTTTTATAGCTTTCGAAGGAAAGGTTTTTCAATAGTTTCAAAAGGGTTATGCGAATGGTTTCGAAAGGAATGTTTTGGCCTTTCGGCCTAGGCGAAAGAAAGGGGTTTACTTTGTTTCGAAAGGGGAACTTTCAGTGCATTCAAAAAGCAATGCATTCCAAGGGGTACTTTCAAAGGTTTAAATGTTTTCATCAATAAAATTTTGAGTAAAGTATATATAACATGGCAAGGTGGTTTTGAGTAAGGCATAAAGTATATATTTTCCTTGTTTAAGTTTGATTTAAAGGTTTTAAATAAATTTGAGACGTAAAGGTTTTCAAGGAAAATTTAAAGGAAGATTACCCTAAGTAATGACTTAGATATTTGTATACCAAATGGGAGTGGTATAGGGTTGCCCCTATACATTTGCTATGAGCCCCTTGCTAATTTAGTCCAAAATTCTAGTGTGTAGGGCTTTGTCATAGGTAAGACTAAAATGATGTTACACGAATAAGGGAATATATTTGTATAGAGGTAGGTTATTGGTGAGCCCGCAAAACCATTAGGATCAGTTGTCCTGGAGAAAGTAAGTTAGGGATAGACTGTCCAGAAGAGGAGTATCTAACAGATATTCGATTATTATTATTTTATATTATCTGGTAGACCCGAGTGAGCCAAAGGTTAGTAGTTAGCCAAACAAAACTATAGTGTTCGGGCAGATAGTTCATTTGTTATCTGACATGTAGGTTTACATGATATTGCTTTATAGTTTTCAACCAGTTTCGGTTGTAGGATTACGATTTGCAAAAGATACATATCGAAGAGATATTAGTGAGTGGAAACCCATTCCGCTATGCGGCGTGGTCTCATTTAATATCAAATAACCGAGATGTCTAGTATTATTCACACTAGGCTTTATGTCTGACTCGAAGTTTATGTTTTTCCCATTAAACTCTCAAGTGCTCAAAAATTGATTTGAGTAGATTAAGGATTGAGGATTTTCATATTTTAGTAGGTTTGCGAATAACGCTTCCGGAGATGAGTAGGTGGCTGATGGATAGCTATTTAGGAGTTGTAGTTTTGTTTATTTCTGTTCTGTTGTATTATGTCGGTTATGAAAATATAGTACTCTGGTCAACCAAGGGGGCATCATCATATGTCGCTCTTGGCATATTTTGTGATAATTATATTTGATCTTTACCTGGGAAATGAATACGAGATTAAGTAATTTGAATGTGAAATATGTTTTTTGAAATGTAACCAAAAAAATATTGGTTTTGAAATATGTGATTTTGCTTTATATTCATGTGCTTTTGATATTATGGATACCATTAACATTGCCGTATTTGGTTACCAGAATTTAATACTATGGATGACTACAGCAACTGTAGCGCTTAGCTTCAGGCTTCTAGATAGGGGATGTTACAACTTGGTATCAGAGCATAGGTTTATGAAAAACTTAAACTAAAATGATTTTTGAACACATAATTCTAAGGAATTAGAGTAAGATCGGGGTATAGGATAACGCTATTGTAACGTAGTTGTATTTGCTATATATAAGTATACGCTATAGCTCTATTCTCATATATCTATTCGGCTATTCTTTTGTATCTCATGAGGCTTGAATACAGATATGGATGCTAGAAGTGGAAGAGTTAACCTTAGGGGAAGCACCACAACAAATGGAAATGCCAGATCGAATACCAGGAGAAACCCGGGTCTGGCAAAAGCTAGAAATGTGGGTGCTAGTGTCCTACAAGTGGATATGGGAGCTATGTATTAGTTTTCGCGAATATGATGCAAGATGGAATTGCTTCTAGAGTGGTTGAAGGAAATGCTGTAGTAGGATTTCAGGAAGCTCCAGTGGTCAACAATTATGCTACCTTGAGTAGAGACTATGTTAGGCTTGGAGGGAAGCCATTTATTGGAACCGAGGATACTATTGAGGTGGAGAACTGGTTGCTTCATTGTGAGAGGATCTTTGCAGACTTACGGCATAATGATGAGTAGAAGAGAAAACTATCTTTGAGACAACTCCAAGGTGCAACTTTATTCTGGTGGAATAGTGCGACAGTTGGAGTGGATGAAGAAACGATGACATGGGATGAGTTTAAAAGGAGGTTCGAGGAGAGGTCCATGTCTGTGATGGCGAAGTCTACCTTAATCGAAAGTTTGCTAAGTTGGAATAAGGGGAGATGACTATGTTGGAGTATGCTAGAAGGTTCGAGGAGTTAGCTAGGAGTGGACATGCTACTGTGAATACCGTGATGAAGACGAATGGAAAGTTTATCAAGGGGTTGAAGCCTGAGTTGGCCAAGGCCCACATTACCTCATATTAGAGATCCTTTCAATGTTGTAGTAAAGATGACATTGAGACATGAAGAGATGCTTGCTTCTTTGGAGAATAATAAGGCAAAGGAGGTCTAGGTGGGGCAGAGTCTGAAAAGAAAGTTCATTCATAAAAAGGATGCTCAAAAGGGTGGAGCCGTGAAGAAAGGAAAATCTGAGTTTGTTTGCTTCAAGTGCGATAAGAAGGGGCATTTTGCTAATGAATGTCATACTAGAAAGGCGAAGGAAGTGATCGGGAAGAAGAACATCAGAGCTTCAACTGCGATCTGATTGGTCATTATAAGAATCAATGCAAAGAACCTGCTAACGATGGAAGGGGAAAAGTATTTGCATTGGAACCTACTACATTAGGACCAACAGCACAGGAAAAAGGAAAGGTAGTGTTGGGAGGTATGCTTCAGATCCATGGTATGTTTGTTAGCGTTCTGTTTGATTCTGGTTCCTCACATTCTTTTATATATCATTGTTTAGTAGATAAGCTTAACCTAAAACCCTAGTATTTAGTTACTTCCTTAAGAGTTGCAAATCCAATGGGAGGGTATGCGACACTTGGGATGAAGTGTGACCACCTCGAGTTTGATTTGTTAGGTCATACCTTTGTTCGCAGTGTACATGTATTTGACTTTGTAGGGTACAAAATTATTTTGGGTATGGATTGGTTAAGTAAGTACAATGCTAGGATATTTTTCCATGATAGAAACATATCACTTAGACACCCCGACTACAGTGTTCGGCTCGTATATACCATAGAAAACCCTAATTGCGAGGTGAATGCTTTGTTGGATGTTGTGGAGCTAGAAGATCTGTTGAATCGATTTTTCGTGGTTAGAGAATTCGCGAATGAATTCGAGCCAATAGTAGGGTTGCCACCGAAATGAGCCATTGAGTTTCAGATAAATTTAGTGCCTGGAGCAGAAACTGTGAGTATGCCGCCAAGCAGAATGACACTTACTGAGATGAGGGAGTTGAAGGTGCAGTTGGTGGATTTGGAAGGCAAGAATTTTATTAGACCAAGTTGTTCACCATAGGGAGTAGCCGCAATGTTTGATAAGAAGCCTTACGGATCATTAAGGTTATGTATCGATTATCGTAAGTTGAATGAGAAGACGATAAAGAATTGATATCTGTTACCTGGAATTGACGAATTCTTCGATCAGTTGAGTGGAGCCAAGTCAGTTGGATTTAGCAACAAGTTTCCATCAACTTACAATAGTAGAGGATAACATTCCTTTGATAACATTTGGGACCAAATATGGATCATATGAACTGTTAGTTATGTCGTTCGGACTAACTAATGCGTCAACATTCTTTGTGGATTTGATGATCTGAATATTCCAGGAGAACTTGGATAGGTTTGTATTGGTTTTCATAGATGATATTTTGATATACTTTAAGGATGAGAAGGCGAATGAAGTTCATCTTAGAATTGTGTTTGAGACGTTGAGGTAGAATTAGCTGAAGGCAAAGTTTTCGAAATGTCATTTCTGGAAGAAGGAAGTGAAGTTTCTTGGTCATGTAGTCTCAGGGAAAGGGTTGTCTATAGATCTGACTAAGATTGAAATGGTGAATAATTGGAAGAGACCCAAGACAGTGACTAAGATAAAGAGTTTTCTTGGATAGGCTGGATATTATCGGAAGTTCATAAAGAATTTTTCGTGGATAGCCGCATCGATGACCTAGCTAACGCGAAAGGATGTGAAGTTTATTTGGACCGATAAGTGTGAGAAAGCATTCCAAAGCTTGGAACACTTATTGACTCATTCACATGTATTAGTTGGGAATCAGGATTTGGTAGTTTATACGGATGCATATGGAACAGCGTTAGGATCTGTGTTAATGCAGAGAGGTAAAGTGATTGCATATGCTTCTCGACAGCTTAGACCGCATGAGATTAGATATCCTACGCATGATTTGGAATTAGCTGCAGTGATTTTTGCATTGAAGGTATAGAGACATTACCTTTTGGGAGAGAGATTTGAGCTTTATACGAATCATAAGTCGTTGAAGTATTTGTTCTCTCAAAAGGAGCTGAACATGAGATAGTAGAGATGGTTAATGTTTATTGCTACTTATGACTTTGGAATTGAGTACATTCCATAGAAAGGTAACAAGGTTGCAGATGCGCTTAGCAGAAAGCATCAGAATGCAGGTTGGAAATGATACCAGAGTAGAAAGATTTGGAAGCGTTGTCGACTTGCAGAGTGTAGTGGAGATATGAAGCTAGGTCTAGTGGAGGATCTGTTATGTTTTCATGTTTGGAAATTCAACTAGTTATGATCAAAAGGATTGCTTCTGGACAGATGGAGGATCCAGTATTGGTTGAATGGATCAAGAAGTTAAGCGATGGAATGGAGAGCGATGACTTAACGGAATTTAGTCTTGACCGAAATGGGTGGTTGAGAAAGAAAGGTAGGTTATGTGTTCCGAATATGGGAGACATAAGGAAGGAAGTTTTAGGGGTATGCCATCGTTCGAATTCAATATTCATCTGGGAGGAACTAAGATGTATCAAGACATGAAGCGAAGTTTCTTCTGGGAAGGTATGAAGAGGTAAAAGCCAAACATCAAAAACTAAGTGGGTTGCTTTAGCCATTAGATATTCTGGTATGGAAGTGGAATTCTATTTCTGTGGATTTCATAGACAGGTTGCCAAGGTCAAACAGAGGAAATAAAAGTATATGGGTTATAGTGGACAGATTGACCAAGAGGGCCCATTTTATTCCAGTTAAGACAACTAGGATGGCACTTATTTTGGCTAAGTTATTTATAAACAATGTGATTAGATTGCATGGAATTCGTAGTAGTATAGTAAGTGATAGAGATTCCCAATTCACTAGTGAGTTTTGGAATAGTCTGCAGGAGATTTTAGGAACCAAGCTCAAGATGAGTACCGCTTAACATCCGTAGACCGATGGACAAATGGAAAGAGTTAACAAAGTCTTAGAGGATTTGTTAAGAGCTTGTGTGTTTGATTTTGAGGGATCATGGGAAGACCATCTACAGTTGGTTAAGTTATCGTATAACCACAGTTATCAGAGTAGTATAGGGATGGCACCCTTTGAAGCTTTGTATGGAAGACCATGTGAATCTCCAATTTGTTGGTTAGAGATCGAGGATAGGTTGGTTCTTGGTCCAGATTTATTTAAAGAAGTAACGGAGAAGATTGGGTTGATTCGAGCTAGGATGAGGAAAGCTTAGTCTAGGAAGAAAAGTTATGCGGATAGAAGACGGAAAGACTGGGAGTTCTCTGTTAGAGATCATGTTTTCATTAAGGTATCAATGATGAAGGTTGTGGTTCGGTTTGAGAAATCAGGGAAGTTAGCACCGAAAGTCATAGAACATTTTCTATGGTAGAGAGGATCGGGAAACTCACATATAGAGTAGAGTCACCGAATAGTTTGGCAGGAGTCCACGATATTTTTAATGTTTCTCATCTAAGGAAATGTGTTAGAGATCCAGATTTTACTATAGTACCGATTGTGGTAGATGACTTAGAAGTAGAACCAGACATGACTATAGTTAGAAAGCTGATTCGTATACTCGTGAGAGATGAGAAAAGGCTAAGGAACAATGTAGTTTGATTAGTTGAAGTCCAGTGGAGCGACGATGAGAGAGACTGTACTTGGAAGACTAAGAGCAGGATTAGAGATGCTTATCCTGATCTGTTTGATGGTATGTTTTACCTTTTTGATTGATTTGTCGTATACCTTATCGTAATTTCGAGGACGAAATTCTTTAAGGAGAGGAGTTTATAATGACCCTAATTTTTAGTAACATTATTAGGAACATTTAATTAGGTAGATTAAATGAAATAATGTAAAATGGTTAATGGGTTGAGATTTGTGATTATTAAGAGTAGCCATGCGATACGAAAATGAACTAAAGAATTAAAATGTTAAGGTAAATAAATAAGGGGCAATGTAGGATTAGGACACATCCATATACCTAAAACCTTAACCCCATCATTCATATTTTCATTTCTATATTCACAAAAGAAAAACAAACTTGAGGCTGGCGACCATTAAGGGAAGAAAAGAGAAGATAACCAAGATTTCAAAGGAAAAGCTTAAGCAAATTAATCAAGATCAAATCTCAAATCCTTAATCTCAAAGCTAAGATGAATAATGATTACATCTCATGCTTCCTAATGATTTTTGGTTTTAAGGTTAAACCCGATTTATTTTTCAAGGTTATGCCATGTTCTTGAATGATTAGATGTTTATATATGTTTGTTGATGATTTATGCTTATTCGTATAGGTTTTATGATATGTTTTAATGTGAAAACCCTACTAAATGACATCTAAATGCCTTGTGATTTTAGATTTAGATCGGAAATGATATTTAATAGATGGGTTTCAATTTTCATAATTTTCTGAATTAATGTGGATTTAATACTAGTTTTCTAGTAAAGAAAATGATTATTTGGGTTTAAAATAAGTTACGGCTAAATTATTTATGTTTTGCATCTGAAATTATTATATGTTAGAAAAAATATTTAAAATGATTTTATGGAATTTTTGTAGAATTTTCCTAAGTGTTTAATAGATACATAAAATTATTTAAAGTACGGGACTTAAATATTTTATATATTTATAAAAGAAGAAGTATTTTGTAAATTAACTACACTGTTTATTTCTGAAATATTGGCAGCAATTTTAGAAAATAAATTAGCAACTAATCATATTTTAACAAATAAGGCAGGTTAGTTGAACGGTTACTTTAAAATTTTAAAATTCAGTTTAAATAGGATTTCTACCCATTTCGCCACTTTCGGCAACTGGAGTTCCGACTTAGTAGTTCTGCCACCATCACCATCAAAACTAACACGCAAGGCATCAAGGACTTGGTGCGCAACAAATTGGATGTAGACAGAAGGTATTAGGTTGAAGCCAAGGTTTCTGAAGGGGTCGAAGCACTACTTTGCTTTTAAATGAAAACACGCTTGCTTTACTTTCGAAGGGTATGCTTTCGACCTGGTTAGCTTCGACTGGGTCAAAATGTTTTAAAGGAAAAGTTTTGAAGTGGGTTGCGCCTTTGTTTAAGTAAATGCTTTCGAATTGGGTCGAAACCTGTAGCAGCCGCTTTTCTACCTTTTAGAAGAATATTTTTCCGAAAGGTATACTTTGTTTTAAAACCCAAGCTACTTCTCCAATGCTTTCGAAGGTGTGGTTTCGACACCAACACTTCTTTACTTAGGAAATGCTTTCGATAGAGTGATTTCGACTTAATGTTTTATGACATTTTTGCTCCGTTGAAGGTAAAACCCAAAGGTTTCAAATGGTTTAGTTTTAAAAGTTTTTGAAAGGTTATTCCACATGTTTTACTTTAACCTAAAGGCTTTCGATTGGTTCGATGTTTTAGTGCTTTCGAGTGGTTTTAGTGAAAGTTTTGAAGAGGTGATTCCCCAATGGTTTTGAAAAGTTTGAAAGGAATGGTTTTCCAATGTTTTCGAAAGGCAAAGTTTAAATGTTTTAAAGATAGGGTGTCTAAAGTTTTATAGCTTTTGAAGAAAAGGTTTTTCAATGGTTTTGAAAGGTTTATATGAATGGTTTCGAAAGGAATTTTTTGCCTTTCAGCTAATGTGCACGTAAATGTGTATATTTTTACCATCATATTTAATCTATTTAAATTAAATAAATGATCATATTGGGTATTTTAATTTATTTAAACGAAAAATTCAAATTATTTCAAATTGTCACATATTCATCTTCATCCAAGAGCAAAATGGTCATTTTTGTGCATATATTAATTTTCTAAAATTTAATTGAAAATTTCTATGTTGTTTTGTAAGAATTTAAATTCAAATACAAATGACTTCATGGAGATATGAATGCACAAAAGGTAAAAATGAAAATGGAGATGAAAATAATTCAAACTCATGAACATGAAGGACCCCACTTATCCACTTACATTGATTTTCAATTAGGAGCTAATGCACATGCTAAAGGCCATTAAAGCTTCATGTACATTTAAGTGGGGGATTAAGACATGCTAATGATTACTTTATGATCACATTACCTCAAGGGCAATTTGGGCATTCCCCAAAAAATATGAATTATGATTTCATACATGTATAAATACCTCATATCTTCATGTAACCTTCCTCTTCCTCTTAGTTAGTTTTAGTTTAGAATCAAAAATAAAAAAACAAGCTCTATTTCTCTTTTCATGGCTACTTAGCCCTTTTTTTATTTCATGTAATCTTTCTTTTTATGCAATGTTAGTTAATATTCTTTTTCACATTTACATGATCTCTTTCTTATTTTGTTAGTAGCTTAGTGTTCATTTCTTTTCACTTAGCTTTTCTTTTCATTCTTCTCTCTTTTTCCTCTTCTTTATTCCATGTTGCTTTCTACATTTGTTGATTTAATGACAAATATGAGAGGCTAATTCCTACAATTTTGGGATAATGAAGCTCCCTTGAATCATGTAGATGCAACATAATTTTTCATTTATGTCTCTTTTGTGCTTAATGGAAAGTTAGATATTTGTGTGATTTTGTGTTTAATATTGAGTTTGATAGCTTATGTTGTTCAAAACAAATAGGCTATGCTTGGTTATATGAATCACTAATTACCTCTTCATCTACATATGATCATGGTAGTGGAAGTGGATTTAGAATCAAAATTTAATGGTTTATGTTTCTAATTCAATAGATAATAAGTCATGCTTAAAATAGATTATACTTTTAATTTCATATCGTTTTCATTGAAGTTAGTAAGTGGGTTAGTGGGTGCGTTAAAGATTGATGGTTTAAGTGTGTTAATTAATAACACAATTAGGCCATGCTTACAATAAATGCATCAACTAAACTCATAAATGACCAAAAAGAGATCATAATTTCATTATGTTGATTTATGTGATCATGAGAAGGGATTTGCCTCTAAATTTCTCTTTAATCTCATAATTTTATTCTCCTTAGTTTTAGTTTGTTTTTATTTTTTTTAGATGGTTAACAATCCCTCGACTTTGGTCTAATTTTATTGATTAGAATTTCAAAATCTAAACAATTCCCTGTCGATCGACTCGTACTCGCATGCGTGCTACGATCGTACACCGTGCGCTTGCGGTATAAATTTCAATTTGAAATTTTTCGACGGTTTTCTAAACCGATAGAAAACTAGTCGTTAAACAAGTTTTTGGCGCCGTTGCCAGGGAGTTGTTTTGATTTTAATTTTCTATTCTACGAATTATTTTCATTTGAATTTTTGTGTGTTTGTTTGCAATTAAAAGAAAAAGAATTTTGTTGTGTGTTTATAACTTGCATTTGTTTATGTGATTATTGTCTTTCATTTGTTTTACATTTGCATTATATATATTTAAAAAAAATGTTCACACAATCTCAATCTGAAAAGGAAAAAAATTTCATTCCATTTTTTCAAATACACTTGCATTTGCATATTTTTACATTTACATTTTTTTTCCTTTTGTCCTTGTCCTTTACATTTCACTATGCACTATTCTGGACACTCTGCACTTACAAGAGCAATCACCACTCACTGCTGCATTTCAACCCACCACTACAAAACTGCAACCTCCCTTGCTGCTACCCATTCACATAACAACTAAACAAACATTCTTCTCTGTTGCCATTATCCAATTCATCACCCCCTCTTCAACTTCCCACTGACCATCCACCAACCTTTAACACTTCATTGCTGCATTTAACATTTCATACTTTATCAGCCTGCCTACTTCTTCTTCCACCACCTTTGGCATAACCACTCAAGAACAAACACCAGTACATAGTGCACATATCAGTTCCACAGCAGACTATTCTAACTACACGATTGCAAACCTTCAATTCAACCCATTCAATACACCGCCTATTGACTGCCATAAAACAACTGCCACCGGTGCCATTTCCAGCCACGAGCAGAGACACAAGAAACAACCATACTTCAAGGCTTCAAGTAGTGACCAACTTCAAGTGACATCGAACTGACATCTCACCACACATTTCACTGCTCTGGGAACAACAGTCACCATACACATACCACCCTCTTCCTTCAACCAAATACTACCACTTACTTCTCCACATTCCAGCACCATTTGAACAACCATAACCTCATTTCCGCACTTCACTTCATTATCACAGCGCTCACCACTAGTCAACTTCGTTCACCACCATCAAAGCCTTCAACTTCGTTCAACTACTTGCCACCAGTTTCAGCAAACATCAACCGACTGACTGCAATCATCACAAAACTGCCTCTCTATCCATCACATTCAATTGCCTCACCACATCATTCCACCATCATTCTAACATACCAAAACTTGTCATCAACCCGTTTTTCTCAAACACTTCATTTTCCTCATTTTCATACTTCACTACATATATACCATTCACATTCCTTCTCCAGTCATCTTATCGCTGTCCAAACCATATTGCAACTAACCACAAACCAGAACAATTCACCAACCGCCAACCTATCCACATACCCCACCTGAAACCAACTTGCACAACAATTACAACTCGATTAAACTGCTATACCCACTGTCTCGTACCCCACATAACTACAACGGCAAACCGCTGTGCACATACCCAACCCACCCCCTGACTGCACACAAAACCTGACCACGGACCATCAACTCACCCTTGCTACCAATCTCATCCCCTCTGGCCAGAGAATCTACAATCAACCATCATACAAAACAATTCATACATCCATACAAAAGAAAACTTACCAAAAACTGCCTGACAATCTACCTTACTTGCCTTTCTTCAACCTACCCTCAAAAAGAAAACTTAAGGGAATCAACTTACGAATAGTTGAGCTTGAATTTTTAAGTGAAATCAACTTAAGGGAAGTCTAATGGATTTAATAAATGGGTTAGTTAAAATAAATTTTGTTCTTTAAAGAAAATTTTGTAACAAATGCTAATAATTTGAAATCAAATCTATTAATTGAAATACATTAAATCGAGTCAACAAAATATGGATATAATAAATAGTTATTGATTGAATAAAATAGATTGAACCCAAATTTGTTGAATAGTTGAAATTAGATTTTTTTTTTTTTTAGAGGAATCAACTTAACTGAAGATCAATTAGACTTAATAAACGAGTTGAGTAAAACAAATCTTGTTGGGAAATTTTTGTAATAAATTTAAGACAAATCAACTGAATGAAAATATAATGAAATTGAAATCAATTAAATGTGAACACAAGAAATTTGATTGATTGAATAAAATCAATTAGATGAATATATACCAATTTAAAAATAAATGAAGTTTATATGGCTTGAATCAACAGTTCGAACTAACAATTTTGAATTTAATGATTATTTATTAATTTAATAAAATGGATTAAACCAAACTATTGAATATTAATCAATATATAATAGAAATTTGTATGGTTTTGAATTAATGGTTGTGTTTTGTATTTTTTTAAGCTCTTTTCTTTCTGGTTGTTTCCACTCTCCTATCTCCTTCCTTTTCGAGGACAAAAAGTTTTGAGTGGAGGAGAGTATAACGATCCGTAAATTTTAATGGTTTTAATAACCTAATTTAATTGAATTTTTATGAAACTTTAAGTAATAAAATTTGAAAATAAAAATTGATATTTGTATTACGTCTATATAAACATAGTAAATGGTAAATTTTCATCAGAAAATATGAAAGTTTACTTTATTATGTGCTTTTATTTAAATTTAAATCATTCAATACTTGATGATAATAAAATATTTTCAGACCTGAATATTTCTATACAATAAATTCGTAAATCATTTTTTAAGTGAGACGTCGTATTTCGTTTTGTCAATTTCGGACTTCTCTAACTTCGTTTATCTTATTTTCGACGAGTTAGCAACAGTTTGGCAATGGATATTGATTTTTAATACGATGGTCATATCGTTGATATCTGTGTACTATTTTGTTCGTCTCGTCGTGCTGATCTCCGCAGTATATTAATTCGTGCATTATGGAGTCCGATAATCGGCGAAATCAATAAAGCAAATCGGTATCCTTTTTGAGTCCATTAATTTTCCAATGGCCATCCATTCATCTGCCGTCTAATTTAACAACCACAACTTTTATTATTCCCAGAAATTAAAACCATGACTTTCCATTTCGTATGGTTTCAATTTAATTTTGGTTCGTTCTTTTTCCATTTGGCTCTTCCTCTCCTCTATTTAACTCAAATATAATAATAAGTTCATATTTCAACTGCTACATGTTCTTCTTCCCTTTGCTCTGCTCATTTTCGTCTTGCTCGTCCTTTCCCTTCCTAATTTCGTTTTCCATCATTCTAATATAAAAAAGGGGAAAGAAGAAGAAGTTGGCAGTGCATATAATTTCATATTTGCATAGAAAGAAACTGCTCCTCCTTTTTTTATTCACCTGAAGTTTTCTTTTCTATGAAGATTGCACATTTTTTGTTGAAAACCATTTCACATATTCCATTATTCTTCCCTGTAGCTTGCCACCTTCCATGGCCGCACACAAGAGCTTTTACCTCTTTGCAACGCAGCCTCTACCACTAACACCCTCCGACACCTCGTCGCCCGCTACAAGCACTTCCCCATCTCCTCCTTCCAGCCGAGAGAAAAAAATATAGTGATGAACGTGTTAAGATTTGATAAAGAGAGGAGAGAGATCCAACGTTATGAAAAAAGAAACTACATTGTATTCAGTTTTTTTATTATTAACAAAAGAGATGCAAGTATTTAAATAGACCTAAGACACTAAACCACTAACTAATTACTTGACCTACAAACTAGGAAAGACCAATACTTATGCTAATTATTAGGCACACATAATTGACCAATTAAAACATACTCAATTTCTAACACCCTCACTTAAACTAGATGTGCTAACATCCAGTTTACAAAGCAATGAACTGCGCTTCTCAATCGTCTTGTATAGACGAACTCGGTCACAAATCTCATCTCTACCTGATTGGACATGCTCAACTGTTTCACGTTGATTGATACTTTAACCATCAACAGATACTCTTGGTTTTTTTTCACTTGTGATCCATTGACCTCTCCATTAGGGTCATTCCCTGATACCGCTGCATCTGTCATCTCCCCAACAAGTGAGAACCGCAGCTCTTCTTACTTACTTGTTGGATGACACAAAACCAAGTTTTCTCATTCGGCCTACTTCACATGTAGGTTTGCCTATCTTCTTATATACATATCTTCAAACAGTTCCTCTTGAGCATTGCACATATTGCCCAACCTCATAACTGACGTTCTACTCTTCGTCGTCTTCACATCTACATCACCACTCTGGTTCACTGTTCAAACACTCAGCAACTTCGAAAGCACTGCATAACCACTTCACACCATTACAGCTCAACATCACAGCTACCATTCCTCATTACTTACCTTCATCTATAGGCAACAGACGCACAAGAATGCAACCCCTCCTCAACCAGACAACTCCACGTTTAACCAATCAAAAACTCACAACCTCTCTTCTTAATAATATCAAACAATTCATCCTCCTCATCAAACTTCAGACTTCAACACTCTGCCTCTCAACCACTTAACTTCAAACTTCAATAACCACAAAATCCAAACCATAAAAAACTACATACTTCCACACTCCACAGTATTCACATTCTCCAACTGCCAACATCTCTTCCCACCTATCAAGTACTATTTCAAATACTTCATGTCAACTCATCACAACTATGCCACATCAAAGATCACTTCATTCAACAACTATCTGCCACCACTACACTGTGAACCATAAAGCAATTTCAAATATCATACCTTACTGCAGTCACATATCTGCTGCCTACATCTCCTCTGACTCCTACCTTCAACTGGCTTCTAACCATCTTCACTGACCACTCCCCATGGCCATAAAAAAAACTGTCACCATCCTCTACCTAAAACTCAAACCACTACTGTCGTTGCCACTGTTGCTATCTACATTAATCACTAAACTGCTTCGACATTCCAATCCCCCACAATCGCCAAATCGAAATAACCATCCTCGGCAAAAACACACTCTATAACCAATCATTTCCACCATACCTTGTGCATTACAGCAGCAACCACTGCATACAACTGCTGTGCCTTTCCGAACACCCTAAACCTGACACTGTCTGCTCCTTATCATCCCTGTCAAACTGCCACTAGTTCACCTCACATATTCTCCAGCCACCTACTTCACCCCAAAACAACACACACTTCCAAACAAACTCCATATCATTTCAGTCAACCTCACCACTTCAACTGCCTTACCCCTTAGCACAA
The DNA here is from genome assembly GCA_030765085.1 of Allium cepa. NCBI lineage: Eukaryota > Viridiplantae > Streptophyta > Magnoliopsida > Asparagales > Amaryllidaceae > Allium > Allium cepa. Next base: position 683,049,919 of record CM060941.1, on the reverse strand, counting down.
CCATTACAACCCACAATTCATTCCTGCACCACATTACATCAACAACATCTACTGCCATACTTCCAAACGTCACAAATTTCAAAGCCAAACTGTAATTCCTCACCAACCATCCTCCTGAGTGGCCACTATCGTTAACCCACTAACTTCACCACTGTCCAACAAAACCCCTCAGCCTTCAATTTACTGCGAAGCATCCATACCACGACTTCAACAGCAACACAGCAAACAACTCCAATTCGCGACCCCAATCTCCACCACGACTTCGAACACAAACCTAATTGAAAGTGCGAAGTCACTATCGAACTCGAACAACCCACCAGCAATTGAAATCCCCAAATCGAACATCCAAAACTCAAAGTTGCTTCCTCCAATCTTCTGAACAAACCAAAGAATGAAGCTTCCATCACGAGAACGTATTCAAGAATTCTTACTTGAAGTTGCGTGCAGTTGAAATTTGAAGATCGGAATGAAATGGCAGTCTGATTATTCTGGTTTTGGGTGAAGAAAGTGTTGCGACGACGCTCCAAATCTCAGTAAGCTTCTCGGCGAACTCCAAGTAACTCCGACGAACAGTGAGCTCCAAGTAAGGCGCAAGCAACCACCATTGAGGACGACCACATCTTCTTTGAGCACTTGCAGACGCGTTCTTCTTTAGATCTCAAAGTAGACAAAACATCCACATCTAGATCTCGAAATTTGTAGACGCAGCAACGATTTTCATCAGGCCTTTTAAGACCTTTATTTTTGTGAAATGAAACAACAAAATAAAAAATGAGTAGCACTCTCTCTCCTCTTTCTCTCTCTCCTCTATAACCTAGCTCTGATACCATGTTAAGATTTGATAAAGAGAGGAGAGAGATCCAACGTTATGAAAAAGAAACTACATTGTATTCATTTTTTTATTATTAACAAAAGAGATACAAGTATTTAAATAGACCTAAGACACTAAACCACTAACTAATTACTTGACCTACAAACTAGGAAAGACCAATACTTATGCTAATTATTAGGCACACATAATTGACCAATTAAAACATACTCTTCTAACCGAACGTGTGCGGCAGCCATCTTCAAAGCCTTGCCACCCCTCTGGCAACCATATCCTGACCAAATCCATGGTTGTACCCTACAACACAGCTACCACCTTCCTTTCGATTACCTTCCATCCGAACTCCCTGCCACAGCAAACATCTCCAACCAAAAGCCTAACCTACCGACCTAACTCCTTTGTCACCTCCGGCAACTCCTGACCCGACTCACATACGACCTTCCCTGTCAACCATCGTTCCCATCCTATTCCCTCTCACTCTCTGCCTCCCAGCCCATCTTCGTTCTGTCTTGTTTTTTTTTTTTCTTTTTTTTTTCTTTTTTTTTTTTTTTTTTTTTTTTTTTTTTGTTGTTATATTATCATCTAGTAGAGAACTACATTTCTTCTCTCCGTTTTCCTTTCCTTGGTCGTCTAGTTAAATTATTACCTATTTTGTATTTTTGTTTTTCTCCTTCTTTTGTATTTTAACAACTGAAGTATGTATACGAGAAGGTTATTTTATTTTTGTTTCTCTTTTCCTTTATGATGATGCTCGGTATCTACTCAATCATGCCCATAAAGTAGTATTCTTTTACTTGTTTTATGTGGGACGTTTTATTACTGTAAATTCAATTGTGGCAGCCCTCCCTTCGTCAAACCCACTCGCATCAACCATCTAAATATACATTGATGTTTTGGATTGTTAACCATCTAAAAGAAAACTGACACAGTAGTCTCCAAAGCCACATCTCCAAACAATCACCCATTAGCCCCTGTTCATAACCAGACCCCTTTACCACCTCTGCCGCAGTTCCCAAACCAGTCAGCCTACCACTGTCATTGACTGTACATTGACAGCGGAATCACTCCAACCGAAAACATTTCCTTCTCCACTGCAAAACAAACCATCATCCCATTGCTCACTGACCAATCCACATCACCTAACCATTACAATAGACTTCACCTACCTCGACTTTGCATCCCACACTTCCTTGTTCAACTGCGACCCAAACCTACAACTAGCTCGCAAATCTGCCTGACCTCACTGACACATCCACTATCATACAAGCTTCACTGTCAAGCATATCACCCTACCGTTACTGTGCATAAGACTTGTTGCCACAGTCTCGAACATCCCTAATCCACTGCCTTTACCATCTTTCACCCCTATATGTTGTCAACCACATAACCATCCATCAACAGTGCATGAAACTTGCTCAACCATCACCCACCAGTCACCAAACATTCACTTCAAACTTCACACACTTCCATGGTCTCTGACCAAAAGTAATCACCACTAATAAAACAGCAGTGCACAAACCACTTCTGACCCATCAACTATTCCTAGATACAAGTGCAATCCACCATATCAACTGTCACTTACAAAAAACTGCAATCCACTACAAAACTCTGTGCACCTCTATGCATACCCATCCTACAATACCACCACACACCAACCAGACAAACCTTGTCTGAAAACAACACTCCAACTTCAATTCACATAGCCACCATCTTCCTTCTAAACTACTGCCACAGACCACAAATACAGATATTCAATTTCACGGGTCTCTTCAACCAGGCCAACACCCCCACGTCATATAACATCCCTACTCATTCAAACCAATTTCAATCGTTCCCAAATTCAATTCGCCACCTCATCGCAATCTCCACGATCGCCAATCCATCTGCCTCGCCCAGCTTCCAATCACTGACTCTCAAACCAATCAACCTTCAATCGCCTGCCTCTTCAAATTACACTCCTTGAGCCACCAAGTCATTCGAGCCAGAAGATCTGAACTAAAGTGACAAGAAATTTGCGATTTTGATTTCGCGAGTTAACTCTGGGTCGGGCCTGAGTTATAAAGAAAAGGAGGGGAAACAAAAAAAACTTGCTTGCTTACTGTTTTTATTTGCGTGTTCAATTTTATTTTGCAAAAAAATAAAAAAAAAATTGCTTTTGCTTCTTGGGGTAGTAAATAAAAATTTTGCTTTAGTTTTATTTTTCCTTCTTGTAAAAAAGAAAAGAAAAAAAACGACAATCAACAAGTTTAATTTGATTTTGTTTTTCATTTGTTATAGTCTTCCTTCTCTTCCAAAAAAAAAAAGAATTTGTTTTGGGTTTTCTTTTGTTTTTCCAATTTGTTAAGTTTGGTTTTTCTTTTGTTTGTTTAGTTATATATATATATATATATATATATATATATATATATATATATATATATATATAATTGTAAATATCTTGTTTTTATTTTCAGATTGCCAAGATTGAAAGAGTATCTTGCTTCGCTTAGCTTACAAAAAAATAACTGCTTGCTTATAAAAAATTTGTTGCTTTTAACCCATATCTATTATTTTTATTTGCTTTGTATTGTTGGTCGATTGCATTTAGAAAAAAATTCAGAAACAAAAACAAAAATAAAATCCATTTGTAGTTGCATTGTTGATACACGTTTAATTTTTGATTTGCATTTCATCTTAGAATTTGATTAATAATAATGCACTTAATTATATATTGACAAGTTGTCTTCTTTATTTAAATTCTTGGTGTCTAGGCAACGGTAGAGCAATAACCATTTATAAATATTGTGGTGATTCATAAATATTATAGTGGTTGTTTCTCTAAAGATACTTAAACCTTCGGCTATATTGCTACGGTGATTTGTGGTGCACCGATAAATCATGTCTGTTACATGGTTGAGAACTATCTTGTTGATCTAAGACAGAGTTTGATTATACAATTTTGGGTTAACTTATGATAAATTATTTGTAATTATAACCTTGCATTCATTTAGTTGCATCAGTTCATGCATATATAAAAAACAAACAACAAAAAATACAAAATCCAAAATTAAAAAAATTGTAAATATTCCTTTTCCTTTTCAATTTTTAATTCCTTTGAAAATTTTTAATCAAAATCAAAAATCTAAAAAAATATAGTCTTTTCAAAAATAGAAAAAAAATCAAAATCCTAAACTAAAAAATTGTAAATATTTCTTAACTTAGTTTTTTTTTAAATTCTTTCTTTTGAAATTTATTTTTCAATCAAAATCAAAAAAAAAAATAAGTTGGTTTTTTTAGAAAAAAAAAAGAAATCCGAAAAAAATATAAAAACCTTTTCAAAAACAAAATACAAAAAAAAAAATTCCATTTTGAAAAATAAATTTGTAAATATTTTTCCTTTATAAAAAAACCCAAAAGCATTCTTAAAAATGTTTGAATTTTCATACTCACTTGAATTTTACAATAGTTGTGAAAATCAATATAATCCATATAATTTCGCTCTAAATTCATATGGATATTTTAACGATAGCTTTTGTATAAAATATTCGAATTTCGAACAACAAAATTTTCAAAACGATGATTAACCCTCAAATCTTGAAAAAAGAATTGAAATGATTTCGTCTTTACTCGAACCCTCTACACAACATAAAAGAGATAAATGAGTTGTGCAATTCATATCTGTGCGATAACTCAAATCAATGTTTTCAAAACAATCCAAATTTGAATTCACTTCAAAATTCAAATGATTTCGATGATAACTCATGCCAAGTCAATTTCGAACTTCAAAATGAATTTCAAAACCGAAGCCAAAGTGGAAACAACTTTTCAAATTATTTTGGCAATGGTAATAATCTGAGTCAAATGATAATCTATCTTTTACCCAAATCGACGATTTTCAAACAACAACTTTTGAAACTGAAAATGACGATCTTAATGAAGTTGTTAAAAACACAGTAATTGAGTTGGATTTTAATTCTTTTGAGGGTGAGAACTCTATTTAAATTTCGATCTTCCTTTTTCTGATTTTGAAAACTTGAATACAAAAATTTTGGATTTTGAAAATGATATACGCAATGAAGTTGTTGATAATCCAATAAAGGAAGACGAATTTAACGAACACGATTTCTTTGGACTTTTTGAAAATGAGTTGTTGAATTCTAAAAGGGAAGACATAGATCACCATTTTGATTTTGAAATCGATAATTCGAAAGATGTTTTCAACGATAAGCTTGAAAATCAATTTGGTGAGTAAATTTGAAATTCAACAAATCGTTCTACCTAGCCTAAAATCATCGAAAATAAAACAACTCGTATGATTTTCAATAAAACGAAATTTCTTTTTCCAAATTAACATTAAATTTTGAAATCCTTTACGGTTTGGTTTTCCGAGCTTAAGCTGTGTCTCTCATACTTGACGAGACAAATGAATCGATCTTTGGAAGGCCGTTTCATTAACTCTTTAGCAGCATATTTTCTGATATCTTGTAAATAATAATATTTTCATGTAAATATAGGTCTTGTTTTTATTTTATTTTTCTCCTTCCACTTGGGTTGACTGGGGTGACACAGTCAAAATCAAGTGTGGGGGGAGACTCATCTTCTTTTTGATTTTTCATGATTTATTTTTATTTTTTCTTCCAAAACTCAAAAAAAAAGTTCAAGAACAATTTTTTTTAGCATTTTGATTTATTTTTAAAGAAACACTATAGGATAAATATATGGTTTTGGTATATTAAATTAAAATTCTGAAAATTTAGTCTTGACAAATATAAAAATGAAGTTTGATTACAAATAACGATGGTTTAACTAGTATATAGGAAGGTTCATACGTGTTAATTATGAAATATCCTCATTGAAAATCATTATTTTGAAAAGTGGTGAATTTAAAGTAAAGGATACAACATGTTTTTTGTCTTCTAAGTTAAATGGTGCTAAGATGATTTTGCAGAACTCTCTCTCTCTCAAAAAAACAACAAAAAAACAAAACAAAAAAAACACAAAAACAATAAAAATATTTCTTGTATACATGTGTATATTTTTCTTAGTAAACACCTAGATCCATGTGATCACACCCATGTGTTCACTCGCCATGCTCTGTTCCCTTCTTACATAAGCCCGAAAGGCAGTGCACGATCAGTATATCTGACCTCAGTTTATCTGGGTTGGGTGTATGTATGTGTATATATATATAATTTCTTTCTGAATAACGACTATAGTCGATAAGTGCTCACACTTGTGTGTTTACTCGTCATGCTCTGTATTCCCCTTATATCAGCCCGCAAGGAAGTGCACATGTAATATATCTGGCCTTAGTTTTCTGATTTAGACATATATGATATTGTTAATATCAATAAAATTTTCAAAAGGAAAAAATGGAGAGAGTAAACAAATGAAATCCAAACACCATTTTAACTTATTTGATTTGACATGTTATTGAAAAGAAATGAAAATACCACTTTAATAAATTTTGATGATCAACTAAGGATTTATTTCATAGTTACACTTTGTTATCAACTGAAACAATGAGCTAAACTATTGTCTATTGTTATGATAACTAGATTTTTGTTGGAAATTTTGACGAGTAAATGACTTAAATTTTCAAGATAATGACCAAAACATATTTAACTTATTTTTGTCTATTTAAAAGTAAATCTTTCATTTGTAAATATTTCCAAAAACTCGCATTCATCTCTTTATAAATAAATCTTGCATTTTGTAAATATTTTCATATCGCATTTGGATTTTGTGGGTAGTATCTGCTGAAACCTCTCACGAGAGAACACTCGTCCTATAAGGAACACCCAAAGGTTTAACGGCTTATCGCATACGCTCAATGTAATCGTGCTTCCTACAAAACGGATTTATCTCAATTTTAGTTTATTCGGGGACGAATAAAAAGATAAATGTGGGGGGTATTTGATGTGCACGTAAACGTGTATATTTTTGCCACCATATTTGATCTATTTAAATTAAATAAATGATCATATTGGGTATTTTAACTTGTCTAAACCAAAAATTCAAATTAGTTCAAATCGTCACATATTCATCTTCATCTAAGTGCAAAATGGTCATTTTTGTGCATATATTAATTTTCTAAAATTTAATTGAAAATTTCTATATTGTTTTGTAGGAATTTAAATTCAAATGCAAGTGGCTTCATGGAGATATGCATGCACAAAAAGAGACAAAGCAAATGGAGATGAAAATAATTCAAACTCATGAACATGGAGGACCCCACCTACCCCCTCACTTTGATTTTCAATTAGGAGCTAATGCACATGCTAAAGGCCATTAAAGCTTCATGTACATTTAAGTTGGGGATTAATACATGCTAATGATTACTTGATGGTCATACTACCTCAAGAGCAATTTGGGCATTCCCCAAAAATATGAATTAGGGTTTCATACATGTATAAATACCTCATATCTTCATGTAACCCTCCTCTTCCTCTTAGTTAGTTTTAGTTTAGAATCAAAAATAAAAAAAAGCTCTCATTATCTTTTCATGGCTACTTAGCCATTTGTTTTATTTCATGTAATCTTTCTTTTTATGCAATTTTAGTTAATGTTCTTTTACATTTACATGCTCTCTTTCTTATTTTGTTAGTAGCTTAGTGTTCATTTCCTTTTACTTAGCTTTTCTTTTCATTCTGCTCTCTTTTTCCTCTTCTTTATTTCATGTGCCTTTCTACATTTTTTGATTTACTGACAAATATGAGAGGCTAATCCCTATAATTTAGGGGTAATGAAACTCTCTTGAATCATGTAGATGCAATATAATTTTTCATTTATGTATCTTTTGTGCTTAATGTAAAGTTAGATGTTTGTGTGATTTTGTGTTTAATATTGAGTATGATAGCTTACGTTGTTCAAAACAAATTGGCTATGCTTAGTTATATGAATTATTAATTACCTCTTTATCTACATATGATCATGGTAATGGAAGTGGATTTAGAATCAAAATTTGATGGTTTATGTTTCTAATTCAATAGACTATAAGACATGCTAAAATAGATTCTACTTTTAATTTCATGTCATTTTCATTTAAGTTAGTAAGTGGGTTAAAGGGTGCATTAAAGTTTGATGGTTTAAGTGTGTTAATTAATAACACAATTATGCTATGCTTATGGTAAATGCATCAACTAAACTCATAAATCACCAAAAAAAGATCATAATTTCATTATGTTGATTTATGTGATCATGAGAGGGGATTTGCCTTTAATTTGCTCTTTAATCTCGTATTTTTATTCTCCTTAGTTTTAGTTTGTTTTTACTTTTTTCAGATAGTTAACAATCCCTCAACTTTGGTTTAATTTGATTGATTAAAATTTCAAAATCTAAACAATTCCCCGTGGATCTACCCGTACTCGCATACGTGCTACAATCGTACACCGTGCGCTTCCAGTATAAATTTTAATATGAAATTTTTCGACGGTTTTCTAAACCCATAGAAAACTAGTCGTTAAACATCGGCCTAGGAAAAAGAAAGGGGTTTACATGGTTTCGAAAGGGGTGCTTTCAATGGATTCAAAAGGGGTACTTCCAAGGTTTCAATGTTTTCATCAGCAAAAAATTGAGTAAAGTATATATAACATGGCGAGGTGGTTTTGAGTAAAGCATAGAGTATATATTTTCCTTGTTTAAGTTTGATTTAAAGGTTTTTAATCAATTTGAGAAGAAAAGGTTTTCAAGGAAAATTTAAGGGAAGATTATCCTAAGTAAAATGGCTCAGATATTCGTATACTAGATGGGACTGGTATTAGGTTGTGCCTTATACGTTAACTATTAGCCCCTAGCTAATTTAGTCAAAAATTCCAGTGTGTTAGGTTTTGTCACAGGTAAGACTAAAATGATGTTATACACATAAGGGAATATATTTGTACAGAGGTAGGTTATTGGTGATCTCATAAAACCATTAGGATCAATTAAGGTGGAGAAAGTAAGTTAGGAACAGACTACCTAGAAGAGGAGTATTTAACAGATGTTAGATTATTTGTTTATATTGTCTTGTAGGTCCGAGTCAGCCAAAGGTTAGTAGTTTGCCAAACAAAACTATAATGTTCGGACAGATAGTTCATTTGTTCCCTGACATGTAGGTTTACATGATATTGCTTTATAGTTTTTAACCAGTTTTGGTTGCAGGATTATGATTTTCAAAAGAAATGTTTTAAAGAGATATTAGTGAGGGAAAACCCATTCCGTTAAGCGACGTGGTCTCAGTTAATATCAAATAATTGAGTTGTATAGTATTACTCACACCAGGCATTATGTCTTATTCGAAGTTTATGTTTTTCCCCTTAAACTCTCGGGTGCTCAAAATTGATTTGCGTAGACTGAGGGTTGAGTATTTTCAAGTTTTTAGTAGGTTGGCGAATAAACCTTTCGGAGATGAGCAGGTGGCTAACGGATAGCTATTTAGGAGTTGCAGTTCTGTTTTGTCTATTTTGCTATGTTGTATTATGTCAGTTATGACAATATACTGAATATAGTACTCTGGTCAACCAAGGAGGCATCTCATATGCTGATCTTAGTATATTTTGTAATAATTATATTTGATCTTTACTAGGGAAACAATTACAGGATTATGTAATTGGAATGTGAAACATGTGTTTTGAAATGTAATAAGAAAAATTTTGTTTTTGAAGTTTGTGATTTTGTTTCATATTCATGTGCTTCTATTATTATGAATACCATTACATTACCATATTTGGTCACCGAAAGTTAATACTATGGATGACTGCAGCAATTCGGGCCTCCAAATAGGGAATGTTACATTTGTTTACTCGACCCTATTCTCTCTCATCTCGACGATGAGCTTCAGCCTCTAAATCTTTTCTTCTTCGATATTCCTCCTCGGTTTCGTGGGGCTGGAAGACAGTTTTGACCAGTGTTGAGAGTCGTCGAACTCTTCGAGATTACCATAGAGACCGCGTCCTCTCGTGGTACCTGACATGGAAGATAGATAAAAAGTCTTAGAAACACATAATAGGCATGAAAAGTATATGTGCAAGAGAGTATAACCCTAGTGAAACGTGTAATGTGTTTTGGGGAAGGGCCTAAAGTGACGTCACGAATTAGAGCAGGCAGCCATCGTGGAAGGAATTGGGCTGATTTTAGGCACAATATGGCCCGGACGAGGAGACATCTCTTCAAATTTGAAGTCTTCCCCCATGAAGGCGTCAAAATCGACATATACATTGCTCAGATCTCCGAAATTTCTGCCAGCATCTTTGATCGGGAATCCCGACGTCTTCTGGCTTTCGGAGCATCATCTTTTTCACTTATCACTGGGGGAGGAGAGCTTGGGACAACGGGGCTCGTCCCTGGAGTTTCATCACACGATTTAGAATCTCCGTCATCCGAATCCGCATCAAAGTCGTTGTCATTGCTGGAGGAAGACTCGTCCTACTCAAATCAATTTCACCCTCCTCCTTTTCTATCGCTAGTGCAGCTTTGCCTTCTCTTTGTTTAAACTCCTCTTCTCCTTCTTTCGAAATCGGAGGCATTCTGACTTGGCAACTGACTCCAGTCGTGGCAGCATCTTTTTCCCTGCGAGTCTCTACAACCGACTCGTCGGATGGATCTTCACGTTCCTGAAAAGCACCCTCTTGGAATCGTAGAGGCGGATTACATGCGTACCATAGATTGAGAAGGGAATGGGACCTCAACTGGAACTGCAGATCTCTCTAGATGAAACAATCCATATCGAAGCAAGTTTTCATCAGTCAATAATACTTTAACGGATCTTTCCCCAGCATCAATAGCCTTCAGGGTTCGGAAAATTTCATCGAGAGACAATTCCCTGTCCAGCCTCAGAATAACTGTAAGAAATATTTGACTTGTTAGAAATTCCATGGTGTCACATCAGAACTCAATGAGTAATAAAGGGAACTTACCCCCATTTTCCAAAGATGGTTGAAACCTTCAGGACATTTGACAAAAAAGTATTGAGTCTTGAATTGAGACAAGTTGCTCTGCAGTTGCAATACAATTTCTGATTCCTCTCAGCCTCGATTACAACCAAGGAAGACACTCATCTCTTCCTTTGAATGAAAGAAAGTAGCTCAACTCATCAAAGCTCGAGGCACTGTTGAATGTTCGCATGAAAAGGACGTGCAGATAAGTTAAGATGGCATATCCGTTAGGGTGAATCTGAAACCGAGAAATTCCTAAGATCGAGAGGGTCTCTCAAGAAATCATTAAAAGGGGGCACAACTCCATTCAAGAACATATACTGATGGTAAGCTCTATATCCCGGGTGCGTCATGTGAGAAAATTCATCCTTTTTTGGGAGGCACACATCTTCCTCCGACATGTCATGTTGTAGGCAGATATTTTGCAAGACTTTAACAGAAATCATGGAGGAAGCCCTCTCCGGCAGATTAAGAAGAACTATATAATTAGGAGGAGTCTGATCCAAGACAGGACTGACTAGAACTAGCTAGCTCTATTCAGCCAGTGAAGCAGAAGTAGAGGGGCGACAGACAATGACTCGGCCTCCAAAAGTGCAGGACTTCCTCGGCTAGACTTACAGCAAGAAGACGGGTACTTCATTCTAAACAATATAACTAACGTCTGAAACGGTTAGGCAATTCAACTCTAAATTAGGAATTCCCATACTACATTTGATATTTTGAAGAAATATTTGTTCACACTGATGTGTCGGACTTTAAGTATGTACCGGGGCAAGTGCGGCGTGTTATTGATCGGTGGTGGGCTCAGTGTACTAAATTCTACAAATGCTCTATCCCATGTAGATAGTACACTCGCAGCTGAAAGATAAAAGGAATTCCCGTATCACTTTCTTTTTGAAATTAATTCTCCTACACTTACCCATTATCGATTAACAATCGATAATGGGTCCATTGTTCCAAATGACATGGAAAGTCCCTTCGAGTACGGGTACACTGTGCGTGCAAAAGAAAGCAAAATTAATCTGAATCCTCCGGAAGGACGAAAGCAATTCACAATGCGTCATGCGGTGTCGGCAATGGTACCTGGCATAAGTCAATTCTAGCTCAATAGACAAAGACAGCAAGACATGTTAAGCACTGGGGCAAGGCCCAAATGTCGTTCCGTGAAGAACTCAAGAAACGATTTACTATCTTCCTCCATTAAGCCGCAATCGACTCGGACTTTCCACAACAAACATTATGAATGAACTCCATCGCCAAATCGATAAAGGAACATCATAATCAGCAAACCCACGTTGGGTTCGCGGTCTAAACACAAAGGTGGTCGTGGCTTTAAAATCAACGAGTTAAAAAATGGATCGGCGGCGATCTAAGGCAGCAAGCTAACCTAGGGTTTGGTTGACGGTGGCGAAAGAAGAATGGAATTAACAGCAAAGAGGCAGCAGCGAGGCTATGAAGTCGATGGCAGGATGGTCAACGGTGGCCCCAGAATTGGATCAACCTAGGGATCGATCGAAAGATAAGTCGAATCGCTGGGTGCTTGGATCGTAGAAGAAAATAAAGAAGGCTTGGGTGGTATGATAAAAGTGGAGTGGATCGGCTCAAAAGGCTTAAATAAAGATGAACAAAAAATGCAAAAAATGCTAAGTAGTTAGGTCGTTAGCGATCCATCTGCTATGGATCGCTAGTGATCTATAAAGTTGCATGCCATTCATTTCGAATTTGCCTAGCAACATCCATATGCTACTTCAAGATATGTTGGGAAGTTATAGAGTAAAGTTCGGTCTTCTATGATAAGCAATGGCCGTCCGGGACAAAACTTAGCAAGTGACAGTCTAGTCTAATTCAAATTCATGTATCTCTAATATGACTACTTGAAATTCAACGAGAAGAGACTAAAACGCGATTACTTACAGAGCAAGCCTTATTTTCAATGAAGACATACTCTGAGGGGTAAATGTTATCCGGATTTCTGACCTAGCGTGATCCAAGAGAAGTTGGACCAACTTGGTCGAGTCAGTATAGCCAAGAAGTCAACCAAGAGAACTAGAGTAACAAGCCAAAGGAAGCCAGAAAAAACGAGAAAATCCACTAAGAACGTGGATCGCTAGCGATCCATGGCTTATGGATCGCTAGCGATCCATGGTGTTAGCTCAGGTTAAACCATTTCTCTTGCATCATGATCCAAACACATATTCTAGAAGCAACAACTGAGTTTGATGAGATTCCGAGTTAGTTAAGTCAAGAGACAAGCATCCGCCCAGTCCAATTAGCGTCTAAACACAACTAGGAAGAAAACCATCATCAAAACAAGGCGACGTGTAAACAGACTATATAAACAACATCGACATAAGATGACGAAGGCATTTTATTCACCAAAATACAAAAATAAGCTAAGTGTATACGGATCGTTGGTGATCCATAGATCATCATAGGATCATTGCTATTAACCCGACTTTTTGCAAGGCCGTGGACAGCTGGATTTAACTAAATCAACAGTGTTACCTGGCTACAAGACGATAATTGTTGAAGATATCATTAGGCTTGAAAGAGTATTGAGTTAGGAAAGTACTGGAGGTATGAAGGCTAGTACGGCTCGGTCAAGGATGGAAAGTCACGAGTGGCTCAGTCTAAATGGGTCGGTAGATAAGGCTCAGTGGTGATCTGGATCGTCATTTCAGGGTCTTCATTTCTGGTTCGTCATTTCTGGTTTGTCATTTATAGATCGTCATTTCCGGGTCGTCATTTTCGGGTCGTCATTTCTGGTTTGGCATTTTTGGATCGGCATTAGTGTTGATGGGCCCAGATCATTCAGGAAGCCTAGTAACTTAGGTTTTTCCTATAAATACAGCATGTGGGGCTTTAGAAAAGGGATATGATTCTGTCCCCCTTCCTCTTCCCCACTATGGCTACTCTACCATTGTTGTTTTAAAAACTCTGGGTTGTAATTATAATTGATTCTCATATCAATAGAAAGGGAATTTCTGGAGTGGACGTAGGTCGGAGTTAGCCGAACCACTATAAATCTTGTGTTATTACAGCTTTCTTTTTAATTTTACTGTTCTTCACATTCATACTCTCTACGTACATTCTATATGTGATCTTTGACTGTGATTTGATGCTTTCATCTGGATTTGGGTATTAGCGACCAACTTTGGCGCTAACATTTTGGTGCTTTCACTAAGAAAGCTAGCACTTAGGGATTCAGAAGCTTGGATTTGGATTTAATGGCATAGGAACTTGGATTCTAGATACTATGGCAAGGCATTCAACTAGGAGACAAAGGACGGAAATGAGTCAGCATGAGGAAAGTCAGGAGACTTCCTCTAGAGCTAATCAAGCCTCGATCTATATCACTATGGATGAGATGCAGGTCACGAGGAATTCCATGCAGGAGCAGTTAATGAAAAGGCAAGAGGAAATGATGCTGACCCTTCGTAGACAATTTGGACAAGAAGGAACTACATGAGCTCAAATCCATGAAGCTGGATTAGAAGGACTCAATCAGAAAACAAATGGAGTTGTTTAGTTGGGGGCAGCCCCTGATCAGTAAATAGCTGTCAACCTTGATGAACCCAAACTTGGGGAATACCGCCAGGTAATGCAGGACCAATCCATGGACGAATACTAGATGGCACGGTGCAGCCAAGCACCAACAGGGATACAGGAGTGGATGATGAGGAGTATGTACCGGAATTCCCTCGAGGACTTGAAGGACAATTAGGAAATGTAGATGGGGGCAACCCTTAGCTGGTAACACTGGATTGGCTGACTTCATCAGGCAAACTATTCGTGGAGGTCTGACAAATAGGGATTTGAAGGGAGTAAACAAAAGTCCGTTTACCCGTAACATTAGGATGGCTAGGAATCCAACCGATTTCAAGCTGCCCGCTCTAGAAGTATACAACAGTAAGACTGATCCCACTTACTATTTAATGAGGTACATAAGGCATATGGAAGTGTTTGGGGCATCAGAGGAGGTTATGGCCCGACGTTTCCCCCTATACTTGGCCGATATAGCTGCTATGTGATTGAGACAACTAGAAGATGGATCTATTGGAACATGGATAGAGTTTGTGGACAGGTTTTTGAAACAATTTCGAATTCACATCAAGAGGTCGAAGAATGTGATCACACTGGCGTCGGTGAAGCAGAAGATGGAAGAATTTATTAGTACGTTTTAACTCGATTTAATGCAGCAGTTGCTTTAGTGGATTGGCCGGATCCATCAATGGTTCTAATGGTGACGGTGTCAGGAGTCAGGGATAATTCAGATTTCAAAGTATCATTGATAAGGGAGCCACCAATGGATCTCGAGGAATTCTTTCATGAAGCCGAGAGATTTCTTCGACAAGAGGATGCATGTTTGGATATGAAGTCAAAGGAAGTAAATATGGTTAAGGATAGAGAACCATCCGGTGAGAGCTCAAGTAAATATAAGGATAAAGGAAAGAGGAAGCACTGGGGTGAACCAAAATTTTCCACTTACACGGGACTGAATAAGACATTGGAACGGATATACTTGGATACTCGGGATCGCCTTCCTTATCAAAGGCCAGCAAGGAGGGAACCGTCAGAACGCGAAAGGGCATCGGGAAGGCACTGTCTCTTTCATGACCTAGACGGGCATGACATTAACAGCTACAGACATCTAAAGGATATAATTAAGGAGCATGTAAGGAATGGATAGTTGTGACCATACGTCTAAACTCGAAATGCGGCGGTGGAACAAGAGCAGCTACCGCCTACCTTGAACGATGATGGTGCGAGGCTCAGGAATGGTGGTCAGTTGGTCATTAACTTATCGTGATGGTTTGGAATAAGTAACAAACTCTAGGCATGAGGCTAAGTCACTTACTCATGTACGGGGACGGAGACAACCCCTAGGCATGCTCTGAGATGATGATAAACCACGATGTCTAGTTTGTGAAATTTGCATTTTATTTTTGGCTTGGACACTTACTTTTTTCTGCTTTGGTTTTGGAGTTTGGATTGAACTCCCGGTTTTGTTTGTTTTCTTTTTGGATTCTGGATTGGACGTTTTCTTTTTGGTTTGGATTTTTGATATGGATTTCTAGTTTCCTGGTTTTATTTGGATTTCGAATTGGATTTCGATTGGATTTTCCTCTGCGCTTTGGTTAATGATCACCAGGTATGGATTATACCTAGCAAAGAGTAAGCCGCTTCGCCAAACACGGCGGATCAGCTTATTCAGGTCGTCGAGTATGGATTACGCTCAGCAAGGGTCCGAAGAGACCAGGATTCGGCCTAGAACTTAGGCCCTTTATTATCTATCAATTACTATTTCTACTCATTAGGTATGGACTACACTCAACAAGGGTCCGGAGCGACCAGGATTCGGCTTAGGACTTAAGCCATGGCATTACTCGACATCCAGGGACACTGAACCAGGAACACCGCTGCATTACTTAACAAAGGTCGTCTAGTGCTGGTTGTGCTTGGAAAGGACCCGAAGAGGTCTGGGACTCGTATAAAATGATACGGAGAGATCATGGATTCGGTTAACGGATTTGGGAAGGATTCATAATTGGACAACGACTCGAAACAGTCGTAGAGTAGACTATCGGATTTGGAGGGAATTGCTTGATGATGAATGGATCATGGACTCCGAAGATTGGATTTGAGGCTATTCAAAACACATCTTCCAATAGCAAGGCATGTTTTTGGGGGAAAATGTTAATCCGCCTTTTGGCAAGGCCGTGGATAGGTGGATTTAACTAAATCAACAGTTTTACCTGGCTACAAGATGTTAGTTGCAAAAGATATGATCTGGCTCGAACGAGTATCGAGTTAGGAAAGGAGTGGAGGTATGAAGGCTAGTATGGATCGGTCAAGGGTGGAAAGTCACGAGCAGCTTGGCCTGAGTGGGTCGGTAGATTTGGCTCAATGGTGATCTAGATCGGCATTTCTTGGTCGTAATTTCTAGGTCATCATTGGTGTTAATGGGCCGGGATCATTCAGGAAGCCCAGTAACTCAGGTTTTGCCTATGAATACAACATATGGGGATTCAGAAAAGGCATCTGATTCTATTCCCTTTCCTCTTTTCCACTAAGGCTACTCTACCATTGTTGTTTTCAAAACTTTGAGTTGTAATTGTAATTGATTCTCATATCAATAAAGGAAATTTCTGGAGTGGACGTAGGCTGAAGTTAGCCGAACCGCTATAAATCCTGTATTATTACTGCTTTCTTTTTAATTTTCATTTTTCTTCACATTAATACTCTCTGTGTACATTCTACCTATAATCTGTGACTGTGATTTGGTGCTTTCATCTGGATTTGGGTGTTAGTGACCAATTTTGGCGCTAACAGTTGTGTTTCATAGGAAAAAAAGCGGGGGAAATGCTAAGTAATCAGCTCGCATTCGAGCATAAACCATGGATCGTTGCGATCCATGGTTTTGGCTCGAGTTGCGAGGCAAGTTTCAGAAGCTCCTTCCTATGATCAACTGCAAGAAGTTGGCGAACAGGCTTGGCCCAAAAGCTCACCAATCTCTATAAATACTCTCTTGTTTACAACATAAAGGGGATCCTTCGGACTGGTCACTGGAACTCCACTGGAAGCTTTCTTCACCCTTCAACTCCCTCATAACAATCTTCAAAGGGATTCTCTATAATTCTTCAGTGGATTCCACCCTTGAAGATTCAATCTAGCTAAGGATATTCAAGGGCTTTGTAATCAAATACATCTTGTAATAGCAATCAGTCTATAATAAAAACTGTAAAGTGGACGTAATCTTCATTAACAGCCGAATCACTATAAAAATCTTCTTATCTCCTTTCTATTTATACTTTCTTGATATATCTATTATGAAAGTAACTAATAAGGCTAGCTATTACTTAGGATCGTGTAATATGAAATATAATTAAATCTAAATGCAGAAACAGATGATAATAGCAAAGTAAATAAAACAAGCACACCAGGAATTTTTATACCGGTTCGAACTTCCCGTTCTACGTCCAGTCCCAGACTCCTTCTGGAATTTCAACTACAACAACCCTCACTTAACCCGAAGGAACAGGTTTACACTGCCTGAGCAACCGAACAGGATTTCACCCGCTTAAGAAACCGAATAGGACTTCAATACAAATAACAAATGTATCTGACTGTAGTGTGTTCTTAAATAACACTGATAAGTCAACTGAGTAAAATCTTCCTATAATCTTCTCATTAATGATATATAGTGATGTGCTTTGAGAAATGTGGAAGATAAAGTGATCAAAGATCAAAGTATGTAAGCAATTTGAGTGCAATTTGAAAGTTTGAGAATTGATGAGAATTCAAGAGTGCTAAAAGTAAATTTGGTGAGTTGTTTGTTGAATTCTGTAATCTATTTATAGTAAATAAAGAGTTGCGTCTTTAAATGAAAAGTTATATTGAAAAGAACGGATGCAACTATTGATTCCAAAAATGTTTCTCTTGGTGAAGAGAAGTGTCTTTTCAAGAAAAATAGCAATTGGAAATATTCAGACATCTGAATTAAAAATTTCAAACTTCTGAATTAGATTGAAACACAAACAGTAAGGAAATAGGCTATTTTTAGCCTTATTCAGATGTTTGAATATTTTCGTTCAAACGTCTGAATATTGTGAAAACAATATTCATATTTAAGTACTCAGACGTCTGAATGAATGGTTTCAGACGCCTGAGTTTGCTCTTTTGTGCATGTATGAGCATATGTGTGTATATATATTTATATATATATATTGTTTAAGGAGAGATTTTAACAAAATTTCTAAGTAAAGTACAAACTCTAGACACACAATATAGAGCTTTAAACATCTGTAGATGAATCTTCTATAAATCTCCTACAAAGATGGTAAGTATACACATAATATTTTATATAGATTTTTACAATCAAAATCGAATTCTAACATTCTCCCCCTTTTCGATAATGACAGCTATATAAAATTAATAAACCAATAAAGTATTGTTACTCCCCCTGTCAATATGCACAATTTAAATTTCTTCCCCTTTGTCATCGACAAAAAGAAAGAACATGAATGATAATAGATAATTCATTTCATTAAAGAAAACAAAGTCATAGATAATAATACATAAAGAGATAATTTTTTAGAAATTTCTTATACAACTAGACAATAAAGTTGACAAGCAAAACGTAAGAAAATTTCTCATACAACTAGACTAAGATAATTAAAATTGGCTTGAAAGAGATGGATCATTGTGATTAGAACTTGAGCTTGAGGAAGACCATTCAAATGGAGACGGATTGTAAGCTTGAGTGGATGAAGAATCGGAACAAGAAATTCGATCCCATATTTTATTGAGAAAGCCTTTGATAGAGTTGAATTTTCTTTCCGTCTTCTTCTCAAGTGCCTTTATGTCCCGATGAATCTTTGATTGATTTCGGAAGAGAGTGATGATGGCTTGTCTTGAAGAAGTATCCAGGCCAATTTCTTGGATGGTGTCATCGTCCTCCTCTTCTTCTTCATGTTGAGTATGAGAAGAAGAAGCAACACTAGTGTCTCGAGGTTAAGGAACACCTTGTTGAACATTTTGCGACCATTGGTGGAAGGAAATAATTTATTGAGAAGGAGGCCATATAGGAAGACCCATCAATCCTAAAGTTTTAGCGCCTAACTCACTAATACTTGTAAAATCAGAGTCAAGCAGTGGTACACCGATATTTAGGACAATGAGCATAATATAGGCACCATAATGAATGGTTCTATACTTCCTTCGGATTGTGATATCTTGGAATTCATCCAAAATAATTTTCCCCCAATTTACTTTTTGATTAGAGTAGATAGAATAAAGTGCTTGAAAGTTTTCTTTACACACTTTTTCACAACTTCCCATCCTTGATTGGAGAGAACGAATAAGTTCACGGTGAATTAGCCTAGCTTGTGGCCTTAAGAAGGTAGATTTTAAAATTCCCAAATTTATAAGTTGATCGGACAAAAATTAATGTGAAACTTCATCCCGGTGTTCCATATCAACTTCAATTTCATTAATATCAATTCCTTGATAAGGGCAATTTAAAATATGATCTAGTCGTTGTAAAGGTAAGAAGATTCTTACGCCATAAACTAACGACCAAACACAATCTTGACGGTTTTGAGGATTTTGATGATCCAAATTTAAGTTTGCAAGAAAAAGTTTAATCATAAGATGATTAATCTTAACATTGTTAGGAGTATACCCAATCAAACTATCGAAATGAAATTGCTCCGCTAATTCTCTAATACGATATGCTGCGAAATCCGGGAATTTCATGAACGCTACTTCGAAGATGTTGGAGTCCTTCATAGAATTAAATCGAGAGATAGCAACATTGTTCCATAGCCATTGTCGGATTTGGTCTTCGGATGGTCCGGAAGCTGATTCATTAGTTCTCTTTGATCTTGGTGCCATTAGAGACTTAAAGGAAGGTTAAAAGCTTTGAGGAAGATAAAAATGGGGGCTAGGATTCTGAAGTAAGTAGGAATGAAGTGAAAAAGACATTATATAGAGGGTGAAAAGGCAGGAGTAAAGGTAATAAAAATAAAGAAGAGTGGTTAAAAAATATGCTCAGAAGAAATTCAACCGTCTGAATCATTCGATTCAGACGTCTGAATTGAGTTGAATTGTAACCTGTAAGGAATTAGTTCAAAATTGGTCTAATTCAGATGTCTGTTTTTTTTTATTCAGACGTCTGAATCTGGGGTAAAATCTTTCTGATATGAAGATTCAGACGTCTGTTTATACTAATTCAGATGTTTTAATTTTGTACATAGGCATATATAGTCCTTTTTGAGAATAAAAACAATACATATTATTAAATAATTTTTAAATATTATAGATTTTATAATACACAGAATCAAATTAACATATTATATAAACAACAAGAGATAATTAAATAGATTTTGAAGAAGAGGATGGAGTATGATAAGATTCTTCTTCAACTTTGGTGTTCTCTACAAATGGTCGCAGTGGAGACCATCTGTTACCACGTTCCCAAGAATTTGGAGTTCTGGTGGACGTTATGGTGATGGTTCCCAAAAAATTGCGACGACTTGAAGAATGAGCTGTAGACGGTTGATGAACAGTATCTTTTGATGAAGAACCACAGAACTTGCTACTTGTTCCAAAAAGCTAAGCCATTTGGCATTAACTTTTTGCTCATAGTATAAATCACGTTGTAAGTCTAATGTTTCTTTCTGATAGTGATGAATATCATCGATTTTTTCTTTTGTGGATGGTGATCCAAAAAAGAGAGACCGTCTTGTTCTTTTAGTTGGTGGAGTATATCCAGTATGAGTTGAGGGTGGAACAATCAGAACTGGTTCATATATTAGAGTAGGAGTTGGTAGATTTTCCGATCCCGAGGAAGGAGAGGAGTAAGATAGCTCAGATGACTCGAAGTTATATTGAGATGACATGATTGAATAGTAATTTTTGAAATGTTTAAAAGAAAATTGAATAAATTCTTGGTGGAAAGAATTAAGAAATGCTGATAATATATAGGTAGAAGATAGTTAAAAAAAGAGAGGACAATGAATGGTTAGAAGAATAATGACCATAGGAAAAGGAGGAGAGAATGAAAGGTACATAAGAAATCAATAACAACCTCATATTTCAAAAAAAAATAGAGAGTGAAGTGGTAGTGTAGAGGACTACCAAGTATGAGGTCTTGAGTTCAAGTGCTAGACGGCACTTTTTATTTTCTTTTGAAAGATGCTTATAAATTTAAAATTATATATATATATATATATATATATTTAAAGAAAATTCGAACTTATAAATCTTTAAAAGAGACGATTCCAAGTTCTCGTCTTAAATTGTTGAAAGTATTTTCATTTAATGGTTTTGTAAAGATATCTCCCAATTGTTTGTCAGAGGACACAAATTCTAGATTTGTTAAATCTTTTTCAATGTTATCACGAAGAAAACGATGACGAATGTCAATATGTTTTGTTCGTGAATGATTTACATGATTTTTAGATAAATTTATAGCACTAGAATTATCACAATAAATAGTTGATTTAGATAAATTAAAACCAAAATCTTGAAATGTTTGTTGCATATAGATAACTTGAGCACATGCCAAAGCTGCAGAAATATACTCTGCTTCATATATCGATAATGAAACATAATTTTGTTTCTTACTAAACCAAGATACAAAAGATCGTCCAATGAATTGACAAGTCCCATTTGTACTTTTTCTATCTGTCCGGCTTCCTCCAAAATCAGCGTCACTATATGACACTAATTCAAAAGGACATTCCT
Source organism: Allium cepa (assembly GCA_030765085.1). NCBI lineage: Eukaryota > Viridiplantae > Streptophyta > Magnoliopsida > Asparagales > Amaryllidaceae > Allium > Allium cepa. The sequence continues at coordinate 683,027,947 of CM060941.1, read as the reverse complement.
TTGGATAGAATAGTCCAAAATCCTTGGTTTTATTAAGATACCGTAGTATGCGTTTCACTACTCGCAAATGTGATTTTTTAGGATCTGCTTGAAATCGTGCACACAAGCAAACACTCATCATTATGTCAGGTCTACTAGCTGTTAAATATAGTAACGATCCAATCATACTTCGATATAATTTTTGGTCAATACTTTTACCACTTTCATCTTTATCAAGATGTATGGTTGTACTCATAGGAGTTGGTTTGGTAGAAGTATTTTCGATACCAAAGCGTTTAATTGGATTGTTACAATATTTTTCTTGATTTATAAAAATACCATTTTCTAATTGTTTTATTTGTAAGCCAAGAAAATAATTTAACTCACCCATATGTGACATTTCAAATTCTCTGGTCATTATATTAGAAAAATCTTGACATAATTTTTCATTTGTAGATCCAAAATAATATCATCAACATAAATTTGAATAATTAAAATATCCTGCTTGTTTCTTTTAATAAAAAGTGTTTGATCAACCTTACCAATTTCGAAACCAGAATCTATTAAATATCTTTTAAGACGACCGTACCAAGCACGGGGTTCTTGTTTCAAACCGTATAAGGCCTTTTTAAGTTTATATACATGGTCAGGAAATTTTTCGTGTACGAATAAGGGAGGTTGTTCAACATAAAATTTTTCTTTTATAAAACCATTTAAGAAAGCACTTTTAACATCCATTTGATATAATTTAAAGTTATGAAAACATGCATAAGCCAATAAGGTTCGTATTGCTTCTAGTCTAGCGACTGGAGCAAACGTTTCTTCATAGTCAATTCCTTCTTCTTGATTATATCTTTGAGCAACTAATCTAGCTTTATTTCTAATAATATTTCATTGTTCATCTGCTTTATTTTTGAAGACCCATTTTGTACCAATAATTGATTGATCACTAGGCCGTGAAACTAAATCCCAAACGTTATTTCTTTCGAATTGATTTAGCTCTTCTTGCATAGCGATTAACCAATTTTCATTGGTAGATGCTTCTTTAATATTTTTAGGTTCAATATGAGAGAGGGAAGCTACATGAACCATTTGTTTTAATTGACTTCTTGTTCTAACAGATGAATTAAGTTCTCCAATGACATTATCAGAAGGATGATTTCTTAATAATCTAGGTGGAGATCTTGTTTCACTATTACTGTTAGCCATGTTTTCACTATTTTCAACATATGAAATTTCTGTGTTTGTGATATTATCTGGAAATCTGCATCATCTCTTATACTTGGAATTTGTTTAAAATTTTCATCGAATGATACATGAAGTGTTTCTTCGATGATATTTGTTCTTTTATTATAAATTCGATAAGCTTTGCTTCGATCTGAATATCCTAAAAAGATTCCTTCATCGGATTTTGGATCGAATTTGCCAAGCTGATCTTTGGTGTTTAAAATAAAACATTTCGAACCGAAAACTTTAAAATAAGAAATATTTGGTTTTCGTCCATTAAGAAGGTCATAAGGAGTATTCTTAGTTAGTGGTCGAATAGAAACATGATTTAAAACATAACAAGCTGTTGCAACTGCTTCAGCCCAGAAATGTTTTGGTAACGTACTTCCATTTAACAAAGTTCTTGCACATTCTTTTAAGGTTCTATTTTTATGTTCTACAACTCCATTTTGTTGTGTAGTCCTAGGAAACGAAAAATTATGGAATATTCCCTTTTTCTTACAAAAATGTTCAAAGGCTTCGTTTTCGAATTCAACTCCATGATCACTTTTTATGTTTTTAATTTTCAAACCTTTAAAATTTTGAATTCTTTTGACAAAAATTTTGAAATTATCAAAGGTATCACTTTTATTTTTCATAAAAATAGTTTAAGTATATCTAGAAAAATCATCAACAATTACAAACACATATCTACTATGATTAGTGGATTGTACTTGTGTTGGTTTAAATAAATCCATATGTAGTAATTCAAGTGGTTGTAAAGTTGAAATAACCTTTTTGGATTTAAAAGATGACTTAGTTAATTTCCTAACTGACATGCATCACAAATATGATCTATTTTAAAATTCATTTTTGGTAGACCTTTTACTAAATCATTTTAAGAAAACTTGTTTATAGCTTTAAAGTTAATGTGACGGAATCGTTTATGCCATAACCAAGGATAATTTTCTTTGGCTATTATACACATATCTGAATTATGATTTATTTTCATATTCAGAACATAGATATTTCTGTCTCCATTTCCTTCAAAAATAAGACTTTGATTTTGATCAAAAATATTACATTTGTTTTTAGAAAAAGTGATTTTGAATCCTTTGTCACACAATTGGCTAATACTAAGTAAATTATGTTTTAAATTTTTGACAAGTAAAACATTTGAAATAAGAGGTAAATTTGAAATATCGTTGTTGCTCACATCTCCTTTACCGATGATATAGCCTTTGGAGTTGTCTCCAAATGTGACGGAGCCTCCATCCGAGCAACTAATGTTTGATAGCATATCTTTGTCTCCTGTCATATGTTTTGAGAAACCACTGTCGAGTATCCATTTTCCTCTTTTCTTGAGTGGGACCTCATTTTCATTAGCCATAAAGTAAACATTAGCTTGCTCGTTTTCACTGTCACTGCTGCTATCTGATGAAGAGGTATCTGAATCATCCCATGTAACAGAGAATTCTTTCTTTTTCTTATCTTTTCTGCTCTTATTGAAGTATTTTTTCTTTAGTTCTGGGATGAACTTTCTTATGACAATTAAAACATTCAAGAACTGAAGATGATAGTTTGTTTGAAAAGTTCCTTTTTCCATTATTTCTGTTGTTTTTTCACAATTTCAAGAACTTTTTGAAGTTTTTAGCAATAAATGCTAGATCTTCTTCATCTGAATCTTCATTTTTTTCTTCTTCAGCATGGAAAGCTATGTTCTTTTTGTCTTGTGCTTGTACTCGTTTTGCCTGCAAATTCACTTCATAGGACATTAGATTTCCTATTAACTCTTCAGGTTTTATGGTAGAGAGGTCATTAGCTTCTTCAATAGCCAAAACTTTTCTTTCCCGTTCATCCGTTAAAGAGTTTAGGATTTTGATACAATATCAAAATCAGTGTACTTTTCTCCTAATCCTAATAGTGAATGATAAATATCTTGAAATCTAGAGTACATATCATTGATGGATTCATCTTGTTTCATTCTAAAGTTTTGAAATTGATTTTTGAGCATGGAGATTTTGCTTTGTTTGACTTTGTTAGTTCCTTCATGAGTGATTTTAAGCGTTCTCCATATTTCTAAGCAGTTTAACACATGCTAACACGATTAAATTCATTTCTATCTAGTGCACAAAATAACATGTTCATAGCTTTAGCATTGGCAGTAGCGTCTAATTTTTGTGTGTTTTACCATGTGGAGTATTCTCTAGTAGGAAGAGTGAATTCATTCTTTGTGATATTCCATGATTCAAAACTATTTGATTGCATATAGATTCTCATACAAGTAGACTAATAATTATGGTTCAAACCATTGAAAAATGGAGGTCGTTCGGTGGATTGACCTGCAATAAAACTAGTGTTAGTGACAGTATTAGTGGTAGTGCTGGTGTTGTTTTCCATATTAGCAAGATATTAGATAACTATGTAACGGTTATAAGATGCCTTGCTCTGATACCAAATGAAAGTAGCTAATAAGGTTAGCTATTACTTAGGATCGTGTAATATGGAATATAATTAAATCTAATTACGGAAACAAATGATAATAATAAAGTAAATAAAACAAGCACACAAGGAATTTTTATACTAGTTCGAACTTCCCGTTACAGTCCCAGACTCCTTCTGGAATTTCAACTACAACAACCATCACTTAACCCGGAGGAACAGGTTTACACTGCCTGAGCAACCGAACAGGATTTCACCCGCCTAAGCAACCGAATAGGACTTCAATACAAATAACAAATGTATCTGACTGTAGTGTGTTCTTAAATAACACTGTAAGTCAACTGAGTACAATCTTCCTATAATCTTCTCATTAATGATATATAGTGACGTGCTTTGAGAAATGTGGAAGATAAGGTGATCAAAGATCAAAGTATATAAGCAATTTGAGTGCAATTTGAAAGTTTGAGAATAGATGAGAATTCAAGAGTGCTAAAAGTAAATTCGGCGAGTTGTTTGTTGAATTATGTAATCTATTTATAGTAAATAAAGAGTTGCATCTTTAAATGAAAAGTTATATTGAAAAGAACGGATGCAACTGTTGATTCCAAAAATGTTTCTCTTGGTGAAGAGAAGTGTCTTTTCAAGAAAATAGCGGTTGGAAATATGCATACGTCTGAATTAAAATTTTCATACTTTTGAATTAGATTGAAACGCAAACAGCGAGGAAATAGGCTATTTTTGGCCTTATTCAGACGTCTGAATATTTTCTTTCAGACGTCTAATTTTGTGAAAACAATATTGATATCTCAGTACTCAGACGTCTGAATGAATGGTTTCAGATGTTTGAGTTTGCTCTTTTGTGCATGTATGAGCATATGTGTGTGTATGTGTATATATTTAGATATATATATATATATATTGTTTAAGGAGAGATTTTAACAAAAATTTTAAGTAAAGTACAAACTCTAGACACACAATATACAGCTTTAAACATCTATAGATCAATCTGCAATAAATTTTCTGCAAAGATGGTTAGTATACACATAACATTTTATATAAGTTGGATTTTGATTGTAACATATTATCCATATTATTTCCCTGTGAGAACAGGGCTGGTACTTTCACACTTAAACCAGGGTGTTGATCCATTTTTTGGGTTAACGACGAAAATTAATAAATGCATACTTATATTTATGTGTCTATACATACACACTCTAGCATAAATAACGTACAATCTTAATGTTTAAATTATGTGGTTAATTAAGATAACAATTGCCATTTAAATCCCACTTAAGAAAGTAATTAATTAGGCAAAACAAGAAGAATTTAATATAAGGCCTAACTAATGAATACGGTGATATATGTGATAATACACTTTGAGAGTGTTATGAAGTATGACTAAGTTATAAGGATGCAAGGTTAGTTAAAGGCACATAGAAGTTTGCCAGCTAATCTGGCTACCTGCAATGTGACTTTGGGGCTGATATGAGACATCACCTGTAATAGGTAACTATGGATGATGCGAGGTTACTTCCAATTTTGTAGAGTAAATCTTCCTAGCTAATCTGCCTACTAGTTCCTACGAATACTCAAACTAATGTGAGATGTCTCCATGGGGTATGGATTATAATACGAAGGACCTGCTTTGAGGAATTTAAGATACTAAGTAGTTGTTTGAGAGCGCGCCTCTTTCCCTTATATGAAGTATTAAATTGTCGGGTTTGGGTTTGGGTTTGGGTTTAGGCACAGTACAGGCTATCTCAGAAGAATTAAATATCCAAAGAGATTTCCATACAATGTCAGCTAGATAGCTAACTATGAGGAGTCTACTTTGGGAATACGTGTTAAATGACGGAGGCCTACCTCAATTTAGGTCTTAATGATCAAGGTCTGTATATGTTTCATTAAAAGGTATTATGTGGCTTGGGTTCTATCTCTCGCAATGATAGACATTAAAAATGATGGTTATGAGTTATTGGTTATGGGAAAACATGCTTTGAGGATTGAAGGTGTTAAGTGGTTGTTTGAGGGCCCGCCTCCTTCTTTTATATAAATTATTAAATGGTTTTGAATATAGTTTGAAATGTGAAAGACATGTCCTTATTTAAATTATACTTCCCAAGTATTAATATAGAAAGACTCGAGATTTTCTATTTACCGGACATTGTTGTTCTGACTCTCTCATCATTACAATATAGGTTAGAAAAGGAGACGTTGATTAAGATGGAGATGGCGATGAGAGGAACTTGGTGTAGTAGTCTATTTATCTATTTATGATATATTTTTATGTGTCTGTTTAAAGTTTAAAAATGTATATTTAAACAAGATAATGTACATTTATTGATGGCATTATGCTATGGTTCAGTTTTGTGACGTTTGAAAATTAAATAAAATTGCCGTTGTTTATGATATTTTATTGTATCCTTCCGATGTGAGTTTTAAATGAATAGATAAATAGCTCTGTGTTGTTCTTTTCACCAACCAACAACCAGCTTTGGGATGGATATAAGTTTCGATGGTTCTTTTCAAAGAAACCCATTGCTTTCGACATAATAACAGATGATCAGGATTCGGACGATGACAATGATGAGAAGACAGCCTTAGGAATTTCAGAAAGTTCCTAAAGTATAGAAAGAAGAACAACTTTCGTAGACCAAAAGAAAAACTCCTGGAAATGGAACTACAATTAAATGTTTCAACAGTGATAAACCTGGCCATCTACAAAGAGACTATCCGCATTAAAAGAAATCATGGATCTTGCTAATTACTAAGTCGTCCAATAAAAAGTGCGCTTATACAACAACATTAGATGATTCAAATACTAATTCAAGTGATAATGAACCAAACATTGAGGCATGCTTGTAACCTGTTCAAATCAAGTAGGTGTGCTTAGTAGCTCGGTAAATCTAGTAGGCAATCTTATTTCCCGGTCAAATAAAGAGAGTTTGCCATGGACTCATGATATAAGAGGTGTGCCTCATAGCCTTGAAATCAAGATTGTATTCTGGTTTGCCTTCGACCTAGTTTAAAGTTGACGATTGAAAAGAAATACGTTCAAGCAATTGAATAGAACTGGATGTAGGATTGGTTAATCCGAAATAGTACAAAATTCTTGGTCTCTTCTCTCTTACCGCACTTTATTTCTTTTTATTTACCTTTGATGACATATGTGGACGATTGGTAATAAAAATACGTGTTGTTAATCTGTGATTTAATATTAATCTTGAAAGAATTTTAGAAAGATTTACATAAGTTTGAAAATGTAATTCACCCTCCTCTAGAGTTAAATTAGCCTTAAGAACCATTATTCTGCAACACCCGACCTTAATAGTAACAGGATCGGGCCTAAGTCAGGCCTGAATAGTTAGGGCAAAACTGGTATCTATATTAACAGGATGGGTTCGGATCGGACTCGGGTCGAAACCCGAACTATTGACAGACCTAGTTATAACACCACCAGCATGGTAATAATGATCAAAATTATAAATAAATGTAGTACACATGATAATCCAAGCATTCTATATAGAAAAAAGTGAAGGGAAAAAGAAAGTCAAACAGGAAAAAATAAACTGAATAACATAATTATAATATTTAGAAATAATATTTGAATATTTATGGTTCAAAACAATTTATTTTAAAAAAGGCGTCTCAAGTTGAAAAAGATATGTTTTTATCAATTCTAATAATAAGTATAGAATACCCAAGTTCATTAAAATTGATCATAAAAGGTGATCCAAATATCATATAGGAAAAAGAAAAAAGAAAAAAAAGAGAAGAAAGAAAGAATGAAACAGCACACTATTGATATCATTGAAGAAAACAAAATAAAAAAGAAAACAAGAAGTAAATGAGAGATAAAAAGATATAAATATCTATTGAAGACTACATCTTTATTGACGACTTGATTAATAATTCAACAATACATGACTCATATTTATATCTAGATTACTTAAAACCTAAATAATTATATAATTGAAAATATTAGTACTATGGGAAACTACAAAATACAGTAGACAAATAATAAATTATGAAATCTCCTACAATATTCTTTAATATCCCCTCTCAAACTCAAGATGCGTAGCAACTGGAATTTGTCTAAACAAAACATGATCAAAAATGGAATCTGAAATAGGCATTGTCACCAAAACCATCTAATACCATGAAACAATAGTTTTAAGTGCTGCTCGAGAGACTGTCTTAGAGTACCAGCTTATACCTGATTGGTAGACAACTATCTAAAAAAAGACAGTAAGAAATCAAAAATCCGAAGTTTGAATTCGGGAAGAGAAAACACGAATAATAAATTCCTATAGGAATGGAGTGGAATTCCAATTGAGAGTGGAAGAGTAATTTCAATTTGAAATCCGAAGTCGGAATCTAGGAAAAGAGAAAATAAGAATAAGGAGATTCCTATAGGATTAGAAGTGGAATTTCAATCGAGATTCATTATAGTCATTGTCTGAAGACTAATGCCAATCGGGAAAAGAAATAAAAAATCTAAAAATTGATACACCAACCTTAGGCTATTTCGCTAGTAGTGGAAGATTGTTTAAGTAATGCATCCGACAGGTTCCAAATCTTCAAGCTTCAAATCGAGATGATGTTAGGATGCAATCTCTAAACAAGCATTGATGAATTTTGATTGCATTTGATGAATTAAATTGTATTTCTCAAATTGAAATTAAATCACAAAATTATTTTATTAGAATCGAAACACATTCCGATACCATGTTGAAATTGGACATAGTTCTGATATCATGTTGAAATCCTGTGTGTGTATCCCTCCTGAGAGCAGCATAAAGTTTGGTCAGCATCTTTTAATAAAAGGAATCCCTTGTTGTTATATGCAACCAAACTCTTACGCATTGTCCTAAGAGTTACCATTAACTCTAATACTATGTTGAAATCATTGAAGAAAGCAAAATAAAATAGAGAAGAAGAAGTGGATGAGTGATAAGAAGAAATAAATATCTATTGAAGACTCATTTTTATTAATGACTTGATTAATAATTCAACAATTAATGACTCATATTTATATCTGAATTACTTGAAACACAAGTAATTATCTAATTCAATATATTATAACTAGGGTAAACTACAAAATATAGGTAGTAATAAATTATAAAATCTCCTGCAGCATCCTTTGACATCTTTAAGATACACAACATGCTAATTTAGAACAAAATGCATGATCATTGCTTAAGATTTAAATTTAGACATTTTGTTACGAGAAAACAATTTTCGCTCTCTACATGTTAAAAATATCATTGAAAACAAAATATAAATGCAATAGCAATAACCACTCAACATTATCCAATTTGATTTGTGTTATAGTATGTCATCATGTAACTAAGACTAAACAAGCATTACCTCTTAATATGTAATGACCCATAAATTTTAATGATTGTAACAACGTAATTTAACTGAATTTTTATGTAATTTTAAATAATAAAATTTTAAAATAAAATTTTGATATTTGTATTACGTCTATATAAACATAGTAAATGGTAAATTTTCATTAGAAAATATGGAATTTTATTTTATTGTTTAAATTTAAATCAGTTGATACTTAATGATAATAAAATGTTTTCAAACCTGAATACTTTTATACGATAAATTTGTAAATCAATTTTTGAGTGAGATGTCGTATTTCGTTTCGCACAATTCAGACTTCTCTAACCTCGTTTATTTTATTTTCGACGAGTTAGCAATAGTTTGGCAATGAATATCGTCTTTTGACACGATGGTCATATCGTTGATATCTGTGCACCGTTATGTTCATCTCGTCATGATGATCTCCGTAGTATATTCATTCCTGCATTTCGGAGTCCGATGCTCCACGAAATCAGTAAAGTAGTGAACCATATCGGTATCTGTTTGAGTCTATTGATTTTCCAATGACTATCCATTCATCTGGCGTCTAATCTAACAGCACAACTTTTACTATTCCTAGAAATTAAAACTATTAATTTCCATTTCCTATGGTTTCAATTTAATTTTGATTCGTTCATTTTCCATTTGGCTCCTCCTCTCCTCTGTTTAACTCAAATATAATGATAGTTCATATTTCAACTGCTGCATGTTTTTCTTCCCTTTGCTCTGTTCATTTTCTTCTTGCTCATCCTTCCCCTTCCTAATTTTGTTCTCCACCATTCTAATACAAAAAAGGGAAATAAGAAGAAGTTGACAGTGCATATAATTTCATATTTGCATAGAAAGAAACCTTCTCCTTCTTTTTTTATTCACCTGAAGCTTTCTTTTTTTATGAAGATTGCACATATTTTGTTGAAAACTATTTAACATATTCCATTCTTCTTCCCTATAGCTTGTCTTTCACCTCCCATGGCCACACGCAAGTGCTTTTACCCCTTTGCAACACAGCCTCTGCCACTTAGCACCGTTCGATGCGTCGTCGCCCTCTACAAGCACTTCCGCATCTCCTCCTTCTAACTGAGAGAAAAAAATATAGTGATGAACATGTGCTGAAGCCATCTTCAAAGCCATGCCACCCCTCTGCCAACCGTATCCTGACCAAATCCATGGTCGGACCCTACAACGCACCTACCACCTTTCATCCTATTACACTACCCTTCCATCCGAACTCCTTGCCACAGCAAACACCTCCAACCGACAGCCTAACCTACCGACCTGACCCCTCTGCCACCTCTGGCAACCCCTGACCCAACTCACATACGGCCTTCCCTATCGACCACCGTTCCTATCCCATCCCCCTCTCACTCTCTATCTCTGAGCCCATCTTCATTTTGTCTTGTTTTTTTCAAAAAAAAGAAATTTTTAGTTGTAATATTATCATTTAGTAGAGAACCACATTTCTTCTCTCCTTTTTCCTTTCTTTAGTCGTTTAGTTAAATTATTACCTGTTTTGTATTTTTTTCTCCTTCTTCAGTATTTTAACAACTAATTATTTTATTTATGTTTCTCTTTTTCTTTATGATGATGCTCGTTATCTATTTAACCATGTCCATAGAGTAGTATTCTTGTACTTGTTTTATGTGGGACGTTTTATTACTGTAAAATCAATTGTGGCAACCCTCCCTTCCTCAAACCCAGTTGCATCAACAATCAAAATATACATTGATGTTTTGGATTTTTAAATATGTGTTTTAAAATATAATATATATATACACACATTGATCTTAATATAGGTTTTTTAATGAATAATGATTTTCAAAGTATAGTATGAAGATTTTTTTCAAACAATATGTGTTTTTAACTTGAATATTGATTTAAAAAATATATAACATAATATATATCTTATTTCAGTTTATAGTAAACCAGTTTTGATTTGTTTTCGTCATTTTCAAACTATCAACTTTGCTCGTCGAATTCGTGATCATCGTGCCGTGCAATGGGATTTGTCGTTTTGATTTGATCGATTGTCTAATTCATGATTCAATTCATAGCTTGTGAAGTTGTCTAATTTGTTTAGCCTTGAAAGGTGAGAAATCACTCACGATTAACATCCTTATATTTAGTAAATTTGATTTCACTTGAAACGACAATTGAAATATGCTGTTAATTTAAATTGCTAGTTATTTAATTTTGGAATATGATATGCCATTATCTGCAATTGTTCACCTGTGAGATATGACACCATATCCTGTTGTTTATATTACATTTTATTGTTATTGATGATATATGCATGTTGTTGATATATTAAATTATTATCATATCTGTTCTCACTCTACAAGTTTCTTGTTAGTTTAGAATTCCCAATGGGTTGAAATGTTGCATACCCGAATGATTTCGTAGAATAAGAGAAAATCGTTATAGGTTAAAATGATAAACCCAAGCGATTTTCATTTATTTTGAATTTTTAGGATTGCGGGTTGAAATGATATGTACCCGTAGATATTTAAATTGCGGATAGAAATGATAAATATCTGTATCACTTGATCCTAGGATAGAAAATTATATATGGATGCCACTGATCTACATTTTGAAAATGATTTTCAAAGTTTGAAAGGAAATATATGGTTTTAATAAATATTGACTTTTAAAGTATAATTTATAAATGTTATTTTTATATATGCCTAAATTTTAGATTTTTAAAATTATATGTTTTGGAAATTTTAATTTATTAGTTAGTTTCGAAAATATAAATTTTAAGATTTTACTTATAATTTTACTATTTCAAATATATATATATACATACATACATGTAAATTAAGATTTAATACATAATACATTTAATAATAATACTTATTTAAAATTTATGTTAATAATAATTTGAAATAGATTTTTAACTTTAATAATAAAGGTTGGAAAGATAAATTAATGTTGACTTGAAATTTAAACTGGATAATAATTGAATTTTTTTAATAATTGGATTTAAATAAAAATTTATTTGAACTTATTGATTTTTTTGAGATTTTAGAAAAATATGATTTATAACATGATTGGATAAAAAGCGATTAAATGAATATTCTCAATTTTAAATAAAATTAAGATTGGATATTTAATATTGATTTAAATTTATAAATTTATATTTTATTTAATTGTTTTCAAATGATTAAGTGAATAATTTCCCATCTGAATAAAATTAAAGTTAAATGTTGAAATATAAATGAAATCGATTTTGTAACTGTTTAAATATTTAAACTTGAGTCTTTGAACTTGAAATTGAAATGGTTAAACTGGGATTGATTTAAATTGAATTCTGGAATTTAAGCTGATTTAAATCGATTTGTGAAATTAGAGGAAACTATTTATTATTATAAAGTATTTTTAATGTATATAAATTATTTTGATTCATAACCATTTTGATATATATACTGTTTCAGTACCTAAACAGTTTAAGTTGGAAGTGTTAAGATTTCAAAAGTGTTATGATCTAGAAAGTGTTAAATTTTTTGAAAGGTTTACGGTTATGGAGATGAATATTATATGAAGTGAATAATGATATCGATTTGATATGGTTTTGAATGAATATGATATTTTGATATGAAGTATGAACTAATTGAAATGAAATGACTACGGTGTGAAATAAGCGTTTGGTTGTTAAAGAGATCGGGATTGGATATTGTCATACTCTCTGCCAATACCGAAAACCACTCTAACAACTGTGCACGTGGTGGAGATTCTAGAATAAAGTAGGATGGTTTGGTGAAGATTCTATATGGTATTTACGTAATCCTGACTCTCGTGAGTCAGCTTGATGCGTCTAAAATAGAAGCCACGTCGGGCCAAGTGAGGTCATTCCTCCGATTGGGCACATTTCTTTGAATTGCTTTTGTGATTTGATTGGGTGCACCCTTTGATTTGGGAGTGTGTGTAACTGCTATGCGTTACCACCAGTTCGGATATGCAAACGGTATATCTACCCTGGCATTGCCTCGAGTGCCTTGTCGCATGCCCTACCGCGCCTTCTACGAGTTTGTTTTGTGTCGTACCTTTGAAGTTGCCTGATAGCCCACTCGCGAGTGGAGTTTGCAGTATCTGTATAGACTACGGCGTTATACAAAATGTGTTAAGGGAGATATGGGTAATGCCTTAACGCTATTTTAATTTTTGTTTTATTATTGACATATTCTAACGACGTATATTACGACATAGTAGATAGTTACACGGATCCTTAGAGGATGGAAATCCCAAACATCCTTTAAGTTACTTGTATTTCAGTTGACATTTCACTTGAGTTGAATTTATCAATATAAGAATGTTAATCCCGACTCGAGTGTTTTGTGTTTTGCTTTATGCTTGGGTCATACTGAGTGTCACAGAATTTGAGACTCGCCTTTGGAATTTGGAGCTTCGCCTGGAGATCCATCTATATCTATTCAGCTTTCAGTTATCGAGTTGTTTTGTTCATACTTGTCATCAATCGTATTCGAGACTATATTGTATTTGAGATATTCTGTTGTAATTTATTTCAAACTCTGATGTTTATATAGTAGCTTTATAAACTGCTATTTATCTATTCCGCTGCTTATTGTTATATTACTCTGTGCCTGTGATTTTGTGATTCATTTATTTACTGCATCTGCTACATTTTTCCAAATATAAATTAACAATCTAACATTTTGAGAAATTTAAGTTCGACAAGTGCGGATGCGAAAGGTTCGAAATGTCGGGTCATTATAGTTGGCATCAGAGCTCTGGTTTAGGCAAAAATTAGCATATAGAGTAAATTTAAGTACAGAATCACCTTTGTTCGAGCTTGATTTCTTTGACTCGGTTTCCTTTGAATTTTGAAACTTTCCCCTTCGTTCTGAAAATTCATTCTTGTCTTCTCTTGTTCGCGTTCTTTTGATACTGGAGCATCCCATAACTCCAACCTCAATTGTTAACTCCATCCCTGGTGTGACAAACCCCATCGGCGGTCCTTCCAACCTTTATATGATTTGTAAAGGGGTGAAACTCCTTTGCAATAAGCGTTGATTCACCGGAGATTTCTATATCCTCAGTTTAATGCCTTTATTCCTTGCAAAGCCTGAACTGTCTCTGGTAGACGATCAAGGTGATCCCTTTGTAATTTTGACTCCACTCCAATAATAAAAAATTATCCTAATATTGGGTGAAGTCACTTCTCTTCCTCCCAAGCAGGAAATTGAATTTCCGCATCGATCTTATTTCGAGAAGCTCGGTTGACCCAGTTAAGGTCGCCTACGACTTATATAAGTCTATCCATCTTACTCTTTTGTAATTTAGTTAACTTATCTTCCTTTCGAGCCTATCCCGTTAGTTAGAATTCTCTTGGATTAGGATACTTCTATAAGTGAATCTCCATCCAATTTGGAATCGTCTTGTGAGGGAGTGTATTTGTAATTTATAATCAAAAATGTTTTATATTTTGTGGTTTGAGTTGTTAAGTTTGAATTTTGAGTTTCGATCAATTCGTCTGATCAACACTATCGATAGGAATTCCAAAACATTTGAACAGAGCAAACTGACATAATATTCTTTTGAAATTTGTAAATGAAATAATTTTATGTATGATTATATTATATATAAAGGTATAATTTTATGAAATTAAATAGTTAAATGAATTGGTTGTTAGGAATGATAATACTAGATTATCATTTATTATTTTGTCAACACTACTAAATCTATTTCTATTGTTATAAGTTACAAGGTGCTGAAATTATATAAACATGTTTTATAAATTGATTTGGAATTTAAAATAAAATTTAAATAAGAATTTGAGAAATTAATTTCTGGTGCTTTTCAAATTTTGGTTTTCAGAGTTTTGATATATATATTATTTGAAAGTATTTTCGAATGGAAATTTGTTTCAAATGAATAAATTTTTAAAAAGAATCAAGTCTATACTCTCTTCGTTGGTCGCTAGAAAATAATTTCGGTGATGACTGCAGTATTATTAATATTCATTTTCGAGTCTCAAAGTGGAGAGAGCACTTAGTAGCCTTGCTACACTTTTGTTTTGAAAAATGAATTTGATTTGGATTTTCTTAAGTAAGATTTGATATACAAAATATTATATGTATATATTTATTTCAAGACGATTTGAAGTGAAACCGGAAATGTATTCTTAAATTCTGTATAAAGTGATGGTTTCAAATTATTGAAACAAAGCAAAATTTTGACTAAGTTAAGTAATTAAAATAAGAAATAGAATTTGAAATAACGTGAAACTAGGAAAAACTTATTTGTATAACACTTGATTTCACTTTAAAACATATATATAACTCACCTGCAATGTTCAAAGAGTCAAAATGTTTATGTGAATTGAAGGTTATACAAGAGAAACTTAGTTAATAGAAATGTTCAAACTAAATTATTGCTTAATAAGGCAAAATTGTATAGTATTCAACTACATTCAGAAAATATTAATAAAACTTAACTGGGAAAGGTTTGAATGTAATTGAATAATATATGATATGAAATATATGGAATAAAATGTTAAAATGTATAAATAAAATTTGGTAATAATAATAGAAGTTTATATACTTAATTTATGATTATGAGAAATGTTGATTAAGATAACTTGAATAATAAAAGAAAGATACTATTTGAGTGAATAAATATGAACTTAAGCATAGTTGAGATTGAATTTTTAAGTGAAATCAACTTAGGGGAAGTTAAATGGATTTTAATAAATGGGTTAATTAAAATAAAATAAAATTCTTTAAAGAAAATTTTGTAACAAATGCTGATAATTTTAAATCAAATCTATTAATCGAAATACATTAAATCGAGTCAATAAAATATGGATATAATAAATAGTTATTGATTGAATAAAATGGATTGAACCCAAATTTGTTGAATAGTTGAAATTAGATTTCTTTTAAGAGGAATCAACTTAACTGAAGATCAATTAGACTTAATAAATGAGTTAAACAAAACAAATATTATTGGGAAATTTTTGTAATAAATGTTAATAAATTAAAGACAAATCAACTGAATGAAAATATAATGGAATTGAAATCAATTAAATGTGAACACAAGAAATTTGATTGATTAAGCAAAATAAATTAAAATCAATTAGTTGAATATATACCAATTTAAAAATAAATGAAGTTTATATGGGTTGAATCAACAATTCAAACTAATAATTTTGAATTTAATGACTATTTATTAATTTAATAAAATGGATTAAACCAAACTGTTGAATATTAATCAATATAAAACTGAAATTTATATGGGTATTGAATTAATGGTTGTGTTTTGTATTTTTTTAATCTATCTTCTCTTTCTGATTGTTTCATTCTCCTATCTCCTTCCTTTTTGGGGACGAAAAGTTTTGAGTGGGGGAGAGTGTAACGACCCATAAATTTTAATGGTTTTAATAACGTAATTTAACTGAATTTTTATGAAACTTTAAGTAATAAAATTTGGAAATAAAAATTTGATATTTGTATTACGTATATATAAACATAGTAAACGGTAAATTTTCATCAGAAAATATGAAAGTTTATTTCATTCTGTGATTTTATTTAAATTTAAATCAGTCAATACTTGATGATAATAAAATGTTTTTAGACCTGAATATTTCTATATAATAAATTCATAAATCATTTTCTAAGTGGGATATCGTATTTCGTTTTTCCCATTTTCGTACTTCTCTAATCCCGTTTATCTTATTTTCGGCGAGTTAGCAACAGTTTGGTAATGAATATTGACTTTTGATACGATGGTCATATCGTTAATATCTGTGTATCGTTCTGTTCGTCTCGTTGTGCTGGTCTCTGCAGTATATTCATTCGTGCATTACAGAGTTCGATGATCGGCGAAATCAGTAAAGCAGTCCTTTTGAGTCTATTAATTTTTCAATGACTATCCATTCATCTGCCATCTAATCTAATAGCCACAACTTTTATTATTCCTAGAAATTAAACTATGACTTTCCATTTCCTATGGTTTCAATTTAATTTTGGTTCGTTCGTTTTCCATTTGGCTCTTCCTCTCCTCTATTGAACTCAAATATAATAATAAGTTCATATTTCAACTGCTACATGTTCTTCTTCCCATTGCTCTGCTCATTTTCTTCTTGCTCGTCCTTCCCCTTCCTAATTTCGTTTTCCATCATTCTAATACAAAAAAGGGGAAAGAAGAAGAAGTTGACAGTGCATATAATTTCATATTTGCATAGAAAGAAACCTGCTCCTTCTTTTTTTGTTCACCTGATGCTTTCTTTTTTTGTGAAGATTGCATATTTTTTGTTGAAAACCATTTCACGTATTCCCTTCTTCGTCCTTGTAGCTTGGCTTTCACCTTCCATGGCCGCACACAAGAGCTTTTACCCTTTGTAACGCGGCCTGCCACTTAACACCCTTCGACGCCTCATCGCCCGCTACAAGCACTTACCTATCTCCTCCTTCCAGCCAAGAGAAAAAATATATAGTGATAAACGTGTGTGGCAGCCATCTTCAAAGCCGTGCCACCCCTCTGGCAACCATATCCTAACCAAATCCATGGCCGTACCCTACAACACACCTACCACCTTCTTTTCGATTACCTTCCATCCGAACTCCCAGCCACAGCATACATCTCCAACCAAAAGCCTAACCTACCGACCTGACTCCTTTGTCACCTCCGGCAACTCCTGAACCGACTCACATACGACCTTCCCTGTCAACCATCATTCCCATCCTATCCCCCTCTCACTCTCTACCTCCCAGCCCATTTCATTATGTCTTGTTTATTTTTTTTAAATTTGTTGTTATATTCTCATCTAGTAGAGAACTACATTTCTTCTCTCCTTTTTCCTTTCCTTGGTCGTTTGGTTAAATTATTACCTATTTTGTATTTTTGTTTTTCTTCTTCTTTTGTATTTCAACAACTGAAGTATGTATATGAGAAGGTTATTTTATTTTTGTTTCTCTTTTCCTTTATGATGATGCTCGGTATCTATTCAATCATGCCCATAGAGTAGTATTCTTTTACTTGTTTTATGTGGGACGTTTTATTACTATAAAATCAATTTTGGAAGCCCTCCCTTCGTCAAACCCAGTCGCATCAACCATCTAAATATACATTGATGTTTCGGATTTTTATATATGTGTTTTAAAATATAATATATATATATATATAGATATTTTGATCTTAATATAGGTGTTTTAAAAAATAATGATTTTCAAGGTATAACATGAAGATTTTTTTTTTAAATACGTGTTTTTAAATTGAATATTTATTTTAGAAAAAAATATAATATAATATATATCTTATTTCAGTTTATATTAAACTAGTTTTGATTTTATCGTCATTTCAAGCTATCAAGTTTGCTCGTCAAATTCGTGATTATCGTGTCGTGCTCTAGGATTTGTCATTTGGATTTGGTCGATTGTCTAATTCATGATTCAATTCATAGCTTGTCAAGTTGTCTAATTTGTCTAGCCTCGAAAGGTGAGCGATCACTCATGATTAACATCCTTATAGTTAGTAAATTTGATTTCACTTGAAATGACAATTGAATTATGTTGTTAATTTAAATTGTTAGTTATTTAATTTTTGAATATGATATGTCATTATCTGCAATTGTTCACCTGTGAGACACGACACCATATCATGTTGTTTATATTACATTTTATTGTTATTGATGATATATGCATGTTGTTGATATATTAAATTATTATCATATTTGTTCTCACTCTGCAAGTTTCCTGTTAGTTTAGAATTCCCTATGGGTTGAAATGTTACATACCCGAACGATTTTGTAGAATAGGAGAAAATCGTTATAGGTTGAAATGATAAACCCAAGCCATTTTCATTTATTTTGAATTTTTGGGATTGCGGGTTGAAATGATGTGTATCCGTAGATATTTAAATTGTGGATCAAAATGATAAATATTTGTATCACTTGACCCTAGGATAGAAAATTATATACGGACGCCATTGGTATGTATTTTGAAAATGATTTTCAAAGTTTGAAAGGAAACATATGGTTTTAATAAATATTGATTTTTAAAATATAATATATATATATATATATGTTATTTTTATATATACCTAAATTTTATATTTTTAAAATTATATATTTTGGTAATTTAAATTTATACGTTAGTTTTGAAAATACAAAATTTAAAATTTTACTTATAATTTTACTATTTTAAATATACATATACATACATATATATATATATATATATTAAGATTTATTACATAATACATTTAATAATAACATTTATTTAAAATTTATATTAATAATAATTTAAAATAGATTTTGAACTTTAATAGTAAAGGTTGGAAAGATAAATTAATGTTGACTTGGAATTTAAATTGGGTAATAATTCAATTTATTTAATAATTGAATTTAAATAAGAATTTGTTTGAACTTTTTATTTTTTTTAGATTTTGGAAAAATACGATTTATAACGTGATTTGATAAAAATTGATTAAATGAATATTCTTAATTTTAAATAAATTAAGATTGGATATTTAATATTGATTTAAATTTATAAATTTATATTTTATTTATTTGTTATTCAAATGATTAAGTGAATAATTTCCAGGTCTGAATAAAATTAAAGTTAAATGCTGGAATATAAATGAAATTTATATTTTAACTGTATGAATATTTAAACTTGAATCTTTGAACTTTAAATTGAAATGGTTAAACTGGAATTGATTTAAATTGAATTCTAGATTTAAACTGATTTAAATCGATTTATGAAATTAAAGGAAACTATTTATTATTATAAAGTATTTTTAATGTATATAAATTATTTTGATTTATAACCATTTTGATATATATATTGTTTCAGTAACTAAACAGTTTAAGTTGGAAGTGTTATGATTTCAAAAGTGTTATGTTTCAAAAGTGTTATGATCTAGAAAGTGTTAATTTTTTTGAAAGGGTTACGATTATGGAAATGAATATTATATGAAGTGAATAATGATATCGATTTAATATGGTTTTGAATTAATATGATATTTTAATATGAAGTATGAACTAATTGAAATGAAATGACCATGGTATGAAATAAGCGTTTGGTTGTTAAAGAGACAGAGGTCGGATATTTTCATACTCTCTGCCAATACCCAAAACCACTTTAACAACTATGCACGTGGTGGAGATTCTAGAATAAAGTAGGATGGTTTGGTGAAGATTCTATATGGTATTTACCTAACCCTGACTCCCGTGAATCAG
The DNA here is from genome assembly GCA_030765085.1 of Allium cepa. Classification (NCBI taxonomy): domain Eukaryota; kingdom Viridiplantae; phylum Streptophyta; class Magnoliopsida; order Asparagales; family Amaryllidaceae; genus Allium; species Allium cepa. The sequence goes on along the minus strand of CM060941.1, from coordinate 683,007,750 downwards.
CATGATGCGCCTAAAATAGGAGCCACGCCGTGCCAAGTAGGGTCATTCCTCCGATCGGGCACATTTCTTCGATACCATTCTATTGCTTTTGTGATTTGATTGGATGCACCCTTTGATTTGGAAGTGTATCATGAGGTTGGCGCAAGTAGTTGTTATGCGTTACCACCAGTCCGGATACGCAAATAGTATATTTACCCTGGCATTGCCTCGAGTTCCTTGTCGCATGCCCTATCGCGCTTTCTACGAGTTTGTTTTGTGTCGTACCTATGGAGTGCTCCTTGATAGCTCACTCGCGAGTGGAGTTTACAATATTTGTATAGACTATGGCATTATATAAAATATGTTAAGGGGGATCTGGGTAACGCCTTAACGCTATTTTAATAGTTTACTTTACTATAGACATATTATAATAGCGTATATTACAACATAGTAGATAGTTCCACGGATCCTTAGAGGATGGAAATCCTAAACATCCTTCAAGTTACTTGTATTTCAGTTGACATTTCACTTGACTTGAATTTATTAATATAAGAATGTTAAACTTGACTCGAGTGTTTTGTGTTTTACTTTATGCTCGGGTCAGACTGAGTGTCACAGCATTTGAGACTCACGTTTGGAGTTTGGAGCTTCGCTTGGAGATTCATCTATATCTATTTAGCTTTCAGCTATCCAGTTGTTTTGTTCAGACTTGTCATCTATTGTATTCGTGACTATATTGTATTTGAGATATTCTGTTGTAATTTATTTCAAACTCTGATGTTTATATAGTAGCTTCATGAACTACTATTTATCTATTCCACTACTTATTGTTATATTACTTTGTGCCTGTGATTCTGTGATTGATTTATTTACTTTATCTGCTAAGTTTTGCCAAATATAAATTAACAATCTTAATTTTGAGCAATTCGAGTCCGATATGTGCAAATGCGAAAGGTTCGAAATGCCGGATCATTACATAATCAAAACTGCATTTTTTGCAAATCAAAATAGTTAGCATGATCAATGTATAGTACACGAAAGGCTATATTTGGTTCCAAAAGCTATAATAAATGCTATGACTACGATAGCTTTTCTATCTTGATGATTTATGCTGAACAAAGAATAAATTTTTTCTCATCATATCATATATATATATATATATATATATTCACAGTAGTTCTACTTCTACCCCCTACAAACCCACAAATGCCTTCATCTTATTTAGTTTAGCATAACTGTACCAATTCGGTTCGATTAGCTCATATGAAGTTCAAGTCACTTCAATTCAGTCAGCTTGCACGAAGTTCGAAGTAGTTCAATTCATTCTTTAGTAGTAGACACGTCATTTGCCTATCTCAATCTATTTGTCTTTCCCCACTTCAGCCGTAGTTCAATAAATTATCATGCTCATTCAACACCATGCAGCAAATTCAAACTTGCTCTTCTCATTCTTTCCACCAACGCATGTCATGCAACTTCAGCACTACATTTATGAGCTTTTTATACTCCCTCTAGTAGTAGTTGCCTCTTTTCAGCTCAACCACATTTGCCAGCATCCACACTCAAAACCGACTCGTAGCAATCGCCTCATTTTCACTATGTAGTAGCCTCACTTTGCTACAAGCACTTTTTTGTTCTTTCTCGCAACAGTCAATGTCCTATCTATTACTTCTCATTCCTTGCAGCATCACTGCCTTATTCACAACATCATCTATTATTTTCCACCAAAACAATTCATGTTTGTACACTCATGCCATGCTTTAGGCTCACTCAACCTCTCAGCTACATGTAGTAGTGCATCTTTTAATAAATGCAGTAATTTATGTTACATGCTTTATGCTACATCCTCTTAACAATTTATGTTCACACAGCAGTAGCCCAGAACCTTTCATATTATTCTCTCGCAATATGCTTACACTCGCATCCAGTTGTATAATCTCGCTCATGACATGCTGCTCACATCCGCCTGCTCCTTCTGACTATGCTTGTTATATGGTACACTTCAGCAACCATCGTTATGATAACAACAACCATAGTTTCATCACTTGTTAACACTTTAGAACCACGTGTAGTTCATTTAACCCATGTATAACTATATTTTGTGCATTTAATGCTCACTATTTATATCTTAGGTCGATCATATATGTGATGATTCCACATTATACTCCTTCTTGCGAATATTTTGTGTCGCTACTCTGTTAGAATTTTTACTAGGATCTCTGCACAGTTAGATTTTAGAAGATATATGAAGTAAAAAATGACTTTTTCTCCTTCAAACAAAACTATCATTAATTCACCAAAAAATTACAAGAAAAAACCTAAAAATTGAGAACAAATCTCACTACCAAAACCCTTAGTAAAAATGCTCTCTTAACATACATATTTATAGCTACTACCAACCAATAAAAACGTAAAGATATATTTGCTATTATATCTCTCATAATCAGTCAAATAAATAAATATAATATATTTATTTATTTGTATTTCATTAATATGAAGATATTTGAGAGAAATATTTGCATAAATATCTCTTACTAAATCAAATCCAATAATTTTCATAGTTAATTAGTCAACCAAGCAATTAACTAATATATAAAACAAATATTTCCGTATATCATCAACACTCCACCTCAACACAATATTCTTCACGTGCTTCACCTTTGTTCGAAAATGGACTTAATTCACCTTCAATCACCTAGTTATGCATGCTCCCATTGGACATGCATATCATCAATAAATCGTAATTTCTTGTAGTACCACAAAGGTCTCCAAGCAGACTATGGTTTTTCGTTGCGTGCTGCACATTGATTCGGATAAATTTGCCTCTCCAACTCCAATTTGAGAACTCGCTACATTCTCCACCATTTTTCCAAGGAAATTGTATATTTTATTATTTCTCCATTTTACGCGCAGAACATCCCTATTACCCCTCCAAATCCTTATGACTCCACCTCGAGTTGAAAAATTGCAGCCTTTTTGTTCCAACTATCCTACTGATGCATGATTCTTCTTAATTTTTGAGATATACCTAACTCTGGTTAGCTTCGTCACTCTTCCATCATACATCTTCAACCTAACTGTACCTATAACTTTAACATGCAAATCTTCACCGTCTGTAGATTCCACCTTATCACTTTACTTTTTGTATTCAAAATTTTCTTTCGATTACATATGTAAAAACAAGCAGCTAAATCAAGTATCCAATCATTGCTTTTTCCTTTATACACACATAGGACGTTGACATCAAATTTTTCACCGAAGTTTACCTCTTCATCGCTGCTTTCATCAAGCTACGCTTTGTCTTCCTCTAATGCTTTCATCCTTTATTTGTCCTTCTTAAGCTCATTGCAAAATCTCAGCTGGTCATCGAGTTTTTCACAGTAATAGCAGATGAAATCTCTTTTGATGTTTGATTTATTTGATCGCCTTTTCCTATTTGGACGATTACCCTTCCTTGCAACATTTACTTCTTCTAATGGATTTCTACTTTTTCTTTCTTCCTCATCCTTTACTTCTATTAGGTTCATCCTCTACACGTTCTTGTTAAGCAAGTTACTAACTACCAACCCCATTGAAACAACTCTATCCGAATTTGAGTTGTTCAATGTAACCACAAGTGTTTCTCAACTCTCTGCTAATGAACTCAACAACGTCAAAGCTTGTATCTCATCATCCATTTTGTAATTCATAGTAGCCAATTGGTTCACAATTTCCTGAAAATCATTAAGATGCTCGCCAATTGACCCACCTTCCTTAAGCTTTAGATTCACCCATCTTTCCATAAGAAGAGCCTTGTTTGTTGTAGAGTTCTTTGCGTAGATTCTTTCCAATTTCTTCCAGATTGCATAAGCAGATGTTTCATTAGCAACTATATTAAACACTGAATTCTCCAAAAAAAAAAAACCGAAGAGCTACCGTAGCCTTCCTATCCAAAGTTTTCTAGTTTGCTTCGGATAAATTACTAGGTTCCCCCTTTGTTTTATAACGGTTGATGAAGATCATTGAAATATAGAAAATCCTCCATCTTCGCCTTCTATAACCCTCAATTTCTTCCATTAAGTTTTTCCACACTTATCTTCTCCATAACCAAACTCTCTTCAAAAAAATTGTGTAGCCGACTTCGAAACCAACTTTTAGGATTCTAAGGATCTCTACGTAATTAGATTTTAAAAGAGATATGAAGTAAAAAAATGATTTTTTTCCTTCAAACAAAACATTTATTAATCCAGTAAAAGGACAAGAAAACCTAAAAATTGAGAACCAACCTCATTACCAAAACCCTTAGTAAAAATGACTCTTCTAACATACGTATTTATAACTACTACCAACCAATAGAAACATAGAGATACATTTTCTAATGTATCCCTCATAATCAGTCAAATAAACAAATATATTTGATTATATATTTATTATTTCGTTTTCCATAAAAGTGAAGATATTTGAGAGAAATATATTTATAAATATATCTTTCTAAGTCAAATCCAATACTTTTCATAGTTAATCAGTCAACCAACCAATTAACTAATATATAAATAAATATTGTGTTGCATATCTTCAATGACACCCATCATATGTGTTGATGGTTATCGATTCTCACGTGTATATAATATAATATATGTTTCTCTCCTTTTTAGAGGACCACTTATTCATAAAAAATCATATACTCGTAGTATTCTTCTCAATAACCTATTATTATATGTAGCATATGATGGTGGCCTCTCACTCTTCCTTCATGCAGATGATAGAAATATTTAGCTGATAACTGTAGAGTTATAAGAAGATGAGAAGAGTTCAAAGTTGTGATATTTCCAGTTATATAGGGAAATAAAATTCAAACAAATCACATCAAAATGAAAAACCAATTACTATTGGTATTCAAATTCAGACGGTGATAATACAATGTTGCACAATTAAGAAAATGATTAATTTCATACGAATTTCATTTTTTTCCTAAAATGCTTATTGAAATGAAAATTTTAACATTCAATTGATCCTTTAATATTAACCCTAATAACAAATGATAACGATATGTTAGTTTTTTGTTGCATACAAACAAATGAATATCACAAATAAACCATTTTAAATATTGAATTTTTTACACAAACCTAAAGAACCAAGATCACATGATAACACACACTGCCTATTTCATAAAATGGGCTATGCTTCCATCAATCAATGCAAATAATTTAATTTCTCAAAACAAAATATCCTAAAGCTACCCCGGCTAGAAAACTGATACAAGGAGGCAAATATATAACTATTTGTGAATGTTAGCAAAAAATACATTAATAGATTAACGTATTTTAGTAATAAACAATAATAATATGACAATTGTTAAATATAAAAATAAGGATTAAACCAACATATTTGCATTAATTTATATTACTGTATGCAATCTTAGTAGATAATTTATGTAAGTTGGCCACGAATCGATGCCTCAAACTACTGTTAAACTGGACATTGTGATGATTATTCCTCATTTATTTAGTTGCATTTGCAAAAAGGAGGATAGGGATGTGAACAAAAAAGAAAAATGTATAGGTCTATATGTTAGTTGATAGAGTTAGGGGTATGCACTAGAGGCAATTATGTAATTTGTTATATATCTAACTCAGTAATCAATCTTGTTTAAAATAATAGATATTTACTTTCTATTATATACTTTTACATTATGATAAGTAATTCAGTAAATAACTTAAGTATATTTAATAGAGAGTCTATAAATGATATTTTTGTGATAGCAATTAAAAAGTGTTGTAGCCATGAGTAATTTATGACAATGAAAGTAAACATGTTGTTTTAAATATTCCTAGCTAAGATATATCGAGACAGGATACTGATACATCCATTGGGACTAGCATACATAACGCTCTCCAAATGTTCAACGGTGCATTACTTATGACTTCCGAAGACACATAGGGGTTACATACTAATAATTATTGAACAACTATGGAATGACTCACTCATTAGTTTTTTATTGGTTAATATAACTAAGGTCAAATAGAAAATATAAATGTTACAAAATTACATAGTTCTTTTGACTTGAGAATACTGTTCATCTTCAACGCAGCAGCTCCGCTTTGATTATAGTTAAATCATGGACGGCATCCATGAACTACTATAGCTGGGTCGAGTGGAAGCAATGGAAATGAAACACTATTCAAGAGTGGATTATTCTCCTTAGTTATATGAGATTAGTATTACGGTCGACTGAAGTCAACTCAAAGTCAAGTCTCTGGCCAGAGCAGCACGGTTAATATATAGAAGCGTAGTCTCCTGCTTGTACTATGTAGAGCTTCCTGGGATATCCATACCTATTATCCCTGATCTACACATTTAAGAGTACTAGAGATAATAAAAAGCAAAGTATAAAACCTTGGATCAGAAAACAATCTAGTGTGAGCGATGTATCATCTCAAAAATACGGTAACAAATGCATATAGTAAATAGAGGAATATGGTATGAAGAAACATGCCGGACATATCCCTGTATCCAAAGAGTTAGCACATAACAGTCAATATATGCTAATATACTATCACAACAATATAAATATACTACAATCGAAGTACAATGTCCAGTGTCTAGGTATTCGAACGAAAATATGTGACGACCCACCTTCTTTGAAGGTTTAAATAAACAATAAAACACACATGTCTAACTCAAACCATTCAAAAGGGAGGACTGTCAATGGGGTAAATATGAAAATAAAAGAAAAGAAGGAAATAAAAAACACAAAATCTCGCAGTAGAATGACAAAATATAATAATCAAATAAACAGTTTATGAAACTATTTTATAATATATATTTGATTACACAATTTTTTTACAAACATCAGAGTACAAACAACGACACACCAATAATGAAGTAGTAGAAATTTACTAATAATATAATATACCAAACTCCATCTTCATCCTCTAGAAATAAAGTCATCAACACTGAAATGCTCAGGCTGGCCTGAGCGTAATGAAAAGATAAAATACTTGAGTCAGAACTAAAAATTCTTATGTAAATTAAATCAACAAATATGAGTGCAATAGCTTCAGAGTTGTTTATGGGATTTTACATCTCCTATCTAGTGTATAACATGTGTGCAATAACTTAAGAGATGTTACAGGATTTTCCATCTCTTAAGGATCTGTTAAACTCTCTATATGTAGTAAAATACGCTATATATATGTAGTGTTTATCAACAAAGTATAATATTAAAAATAACATTAAGACATTACCCATATCCCCTTTGACACATTTTTATATAAGAATTGTAGTCTATACAGTACTGTAAACTCCATCGTAAACTGGTGGGTTATCGAGGAACACTCCATAGGTAAAACTCAAAACAAAGTCTTTGTGGACGCGATTAGGGATAATATGACAAGGCGCATGAGGCTATACCCATGGTAGGATTCTACCGGATTGCGAAACCAGGCTGGTGGTAACGCATAGCCGCATATACCGCCCACCTTGAACAACACTCCGGTAATCAAGGGTGGTCACCAATCAATCACAAAGTAAGAGACATGGTATCGAAGAAGTATGTCCGATCGAAGGAGCGACCTCACTTGGCCCGGTTATGGCTTCTGTTTTAGTCATTTTATTTATGACTCGAAGGTCAAGGCTATCCATCATTGTTCTCTTACTTTATTCCAGCAAATGCCTCTAATTCAACCTCTGCATTCTAGATAACATCCACCGCGTACACAATCGTTAAAGTAGTTCCAATATTGACGGAGAGTATGCCAATAAGAGGCCCTAATCTATTTAACAACCAAGCGTCATTTTTTACACCGGTTGGTTCTTTTACATTTCAAAACCGATTCATATTTGATATCAAAATATCATATTCAATTTGAAATATCATTCATTTCAAACCATCACATTTACTCAAAATATGTCATTTTCACTAGAAAATATCGTTTCAAATTCAAACGTAGGTTATAACATCACTTAACCACACTTGCCTTTTAAATCAACGATTTAAATATAAACATTTCAACTTTTCATAGTTTGAATTTTCAGAAAATAGTTTGGATAGTTGTAAATAGTTTAAATAGTTTAAAATAGTTTAAAATAGTTTAGGTAGTTTAAGGATTTTAAAACAGTTTAATATAAAATGGTTTATAGTAAAATAGTTTTGTAAATCAAAATAATTTGAATGTTAAAAAAATAGATTTAAACAGTTTATACTAAAATAATTTATTTGAAATAGTATCAAATCAAACTTTTTCCTTTTATTTCAACACATCTGGACCCATATCCAAAATCTAATCAACAAAAATCAATTTCCAATCTTTAAGTCATATATCAATTACAACTTCACATTTTTTTTTCAATTCAATTCTTTAAACAATTTCCTTTTACCAAATTTAGTTTTAACATTTCAAAGCTAAACTGGAAAATAATTCAGTTAATATAAATGCAAAATTTATTTCTTTAAATAAAAAATTATTTAGTCCAAATTCAAATTGAAGATTTTAAAATATTTAATCCAACCAATCAGGTGTCCTATATAATTTTTCACCCTATGACCAAGTGATTAGTTATTTCAATTTTAATTATGGGGATGAATATATATCATTTCAATCCAAATCAAAATGTCATGGGCAGGTATTATTTCAACCTATTTCTTAATTTATTCGAAATAATTTAAATAATAGTTTATATGTTGTCACTTAATATACAGAGTGATAGCAGGGTTATATAAAATAAATAAATCCATTCACCCAAAATGTCAACAAATAGACATCCATTACAATCGACATCCAAATCAGCTAATAAACCACAACAATTAACTAGTTATCAATATCAGGTCTTAACTAGCAATTAAATTTCAATACTAATTTAAATGGTAATTTAATTCAGTAAAATTCAATTCAATTAAAATGTCAAACTAAACTACCAAACAACAACCAACGAAATTCTTATCACGTCATAAATTTAATTTAACTAACATAAAAGGTTTAGTATTGCGTGAGTGAGTTAAATCACTCACCTTTGATTTGTAGTCGATTTGAAATCCAACAAAAGCTCGAAATTTGCACAATCTCAAAATTCAACCAAATTAGTTTCATGTTATCCGGAATTTAAATATGAATCCAACAGAAGAAATTGCATGTGAATCGAAGTTTATATCCAAAAGATATTCATGTTATAAGAAATATTATTATAATAATAATTGATACGTATTTAAAAAAATAAACAAATTTTAATACTTACATTTTTCCCAAGATGAGGTTTCAGGCAAAGATTGAAGAACAAACTAAGATGAGGGCAGGACGTGTGGGAAAAATTAAAAAAGAAATCGTGTTTAATAAAATAAAGCTTTCGAATTTTCAAGAATAAGAGCTTTTGAATTTGCAAGCTCGCGTTAAAATGATTCGGGGAAAGGAAGATTTGAAATGGGGATCTGAACATAGGAAATGAGGGGGTGAAAAAAAAATATGAAGGGACAAGTTTAAAACGTGAATAATTTTATGATAAGAATATACCTTCAGCAAAGAACAATTTGAACTAATTGAACATGAGGTGTCAGGAGAAACAAGCTGCAGGTTATTTATAATTAGGAAATGAAGGTGGAGGGACAAAAATAACTGCCAAATTTTATTTTGAAAGCTTCGAGTGTTAATAATGCATAAGGAAATGCACATAGAAATGGAAAAGTTTGCAAACTAAAGGAAAGTGAAATTTTTTATACGCGAAAATGAGGTGGCAAGATAAATACAACCTAAAAGTCCAGGTCAGGTATTAAATAGAAGGAGAAATGAATGGATCAAGTATTGATAATGAGCTCATTATTTTAAAACGTACATGCAACAATTAATAACAAAAGAAATGAAGGGACCATGTACATTGCACAACCTTTTGAAATTCAATTTTTTTGAAACGTAACCAAATTAACTTCATTAACTCAAATAATATTCAAATTTGTACGCACTTAGTTTTTTTTATCTATGCATAATAAATAAAACTATACTTACCTTAAAAATGAAACATTCAATTTGGTTTTTCCAAAATGATCTTTTATTTCCATTAAAACACCTTTTTTGTTTAACCCCAAACGTGCGTTTCTTTTATTAAATCTATTAACTACAATCAATGTTTTCCTTCCTTTTAATTGAAATATTTCAATTACATTAATTGCAATTACTTACAAGTTAAATTTCAAAACAAAAGGCTAAAATGGATGAAAAATAGAAAAACTTTTTCCTTTAGTTGTTTAAACACGTTTATAAATTTGTTATTTATACACCAGAGTAATTAATAACATACTGAAATAAATTATTTTCCCATTCTTGTAGTCAATCTGTATGCTAAAACACAGTTCAAATGAACATATATTTCTTCCTTTAAATCAATCATTCTATTCGTTATTTTAATGAAAGTAAAATTACAGTCACAAATGAGACATTCATTTTATTTGATAAAATATTCTTTACATTAAATCAATTTTTTTTTTCACAAAACATAAGCTACGTTTAATTACACCTATTAATTTACAATTTAATGTCCTCTCTGTTATTAATTGAAATTATTCAATTACATTAATTTCAATTGTTTACAAAGGTGAATTCCAAAATGGACTAAATAAATGTAATGACAGATGGAACAATTATTTCTTGTCTAATAGTAATTTAAATATGTCCATACATTATTGGATATAAACAGGAGTTATACATTTCTTGCTAAATAATAGTTTCTCATCGCTATCGTTAATCTGTGAGCTAAAATACATTTCAAACAAATAAACATATGTTTACTCCTTTACTAAACTAATTCATTTATTTTAATTCAAATGTTCTCTTATTAAATCAGCTATAACCTTATGAATTTATTCAACATAAGTTTTCATTTTATTTCACTCAACTATACAGTTAACATCTTTTCTTATATTAACTGCAATATTTAAATTAATTAAATTTCATTGATTTTGTAACGACCCGTAAATTTTGATAATTAAAATTGTTAGCTTAATAGGGTTTTAGTAATTAAATATTAAAAGAAATAGAAATTGGATTGGAATCAATTGCAATAAATCTAAATAAAATATTACGTTTATGTTAATTAAGGTAATATTTGGAAATAATGTTAATGTTATTCATAATAAGACAATTTGTTGAATTAAAGGAATGGAAATAAAGATTTATTAATTTAAAACTTAATAAATGTATAAATTGTAATTAAATGAAATTTAATATTTAATTAGTACGTTAATGGGAATTTAGATAAAATCTGAGAATATTAATGTAATGGATCATGAACCAATTGAAAATTTCATCCATTTGATAATAATTTATTGAATACAGAATTTAAAATCAAATAAATGATTTATTGGAATTTGAATTGATAATTAATGAATCTACAAAAATTAAAATTTAATTACGGTAATGGGTAAATCAATTAACTTTGAATTGATATCTAGGTTTTTTTTAAATTTTTGTACTCGTTTAAGAAATCAAAAATGATGAAATCGGTGAATTTTAAAACTTGAATTGAAAAAAAAACAATTTAATTTAATTTAATATTAATTTATTTAATTAACTGGAAAATGGCCATTTTGGTCACTGACTCGGATCTCGACGAAACTAGCTTCATCAGATCCGTAATGGTGAATTTTTGTAGGATTTCAAGTTCTGTAGTGACCGGACTTGTCGTTTGATCGTACGGGCTCGAAACGCCTAGAAATCAATTGAATTGAAATAAATTGGAATCAATTTGAAATAACTTGATTTTAGTATAACTTCTTCATACGATGGAATTTGGACTTGAAACCTGTTCCATTGATTTTAAAATATTTTAAAACATCTATTTTGATATATGGTTTGACCCATTTTCGTTTCGAAGTCGTAACGGGCTTTTCGGGCCATTTATCGTTCAACGGTCCAAACCAATCTGTTCCATTCTTTTATTTTCAACATGCCTATATATATCCAGTTATAAACCCTAGCAGCCCTCTGTTTCTCATTTCTGTATGTACAAAAACCTCTATTGCTCCTCTACCTCAATGGCCGATAACCCTAATCTTCCCAATTCAATTTCAATTTAAAATACAACTTCAGAAATCAAACTCCTCAAACAATAACAAATTTTATATCGATCTGAGGTCTCGACGAGCGCATCTCAAATCTATAATTCATTTTCCAATTTGAACCTCTGTCTGGCCAAAATTGAAGAACCATTTTCGGCCGTCTATGACGTCGTGATGAACTGTGACCGATCGTCAAATCGTTTGAGGGGTTTTGTGGAGTGGACCAAGGGGACTTCATCGGTATAGTTCGTTTGTCGAATCAATGGCTGGATCGAGCGCAATAATTCGACCTAGGGCTAAAAATTTTACGACAGCTGTGATTTTTCTTTGGGGCCCTGGGTTCGGTCGCCTGACGGCCTGGAGGTTGAGGAGGAGAAGGAGGCTTCTCCGATGGGTTGTCGGCGTCGCGGCGTTACAGGTTGAGGAGGCGGCGGACGTTCGTCGCGCGTGATTCAGTGCGAGATGCTAGATTTTTTTTCTTTCGTTCAAATCTGGAGATGGCGCGTGGATCTGGAAACATGTGATGACGTGGTGTGGCTGTATTGGTGAGTTGTTTTTTTTTTCTATTTAAAAGTTTATAATTTTAATCGTTCTAACATCATAACTTTCACGTACGAGTTCCAATTCACGTGCGGTTTTCTCCGCTAGGTTCGTATTGGAATTCCGGACAATTTGACCCTGGACGAATTCTGAGACTGCTATAATTTTTAGTGTAAATTGAATTTAAATTCAATTTAAATTCAAAAGTGAGTGTTTTAACCCACTCACAACTTCTAAAATTTCTTATGTGTGTTAAATTAATTTTTGATGTAATTAGAAATTTATTTATGACTGTTTGGCATATTTTTAATCATCATCTCGGTTAAAATGAATTTATTGGATTAAATTGTTATTTAATTTATTTTTGCATATAACTTCCAGTTAAATTATTATTTAATTTATTATTGCATACAAACTGCCAGTTAAATTATTATTTAATTTATTATTAAATATAAACTGCCAGTAAATACATGTTGTTTATTATCTATTTATATTGATGTTATTGATTTAATTGGATGATGATTGTGATAAATGGTTGATGATTGATATTGGATGAATGAATGTTGTATGTTGTATTGTTATAAACTGCAAGTTGTATGAATTTTTATTTCATTCGGGATTGCAGTTTGAAATGATATATAACCGTATTTTTATTTTAAATTACAGATTGAAATGATAAATATCCGTATCACTTGACCATAGGGTAGAAAATTATACACAGACACCGTGGTCTATATATATATATATATATATATATATATATATATATATATATATATATTGAAATGATTTCTATGGCTTTGTAAAGAAATATATGGCTTTATGAGATATTGATTTGGATATTTTATAAATGTTATTTTATATATAGTTAGATTCTTGGTTTTAAGCTATGTATAAAATTGGTTTAAAGTATAAAATAAGTTTAATAATAAAGTTTGATTTTATTAAGATATAATATGGTTAAGTATTTACTTAAATTATATTTCTGGAGTTTAAAATGACTTAAATGAGAATAAGGTGGGAAGATAAATATGAAAATGACTCGGAATTTAATAAAATTGAGATTTTAAAGGTATGATTTTATAACTGGATTTTGGTTTAAGATGAATTAAATGAATATTCCAAGTAGTAAATAAATTGAAGGAAATATTTGGTTAACGGTAATTTGAGTTTTATTTAACTGATAATGGATTTATTATGCAAATATTTCAAAAGTAAATAATAGAAAATGGAATTGTTGAATCGTAATTACCAACCTTAGTTTTGAAACTATTTAATACTTAAAGTTTGGAATATATTGACATTGAAATGGCTTATTAAAAACTGAAAGTGAGTTGAAAGTTTTGAATTGAGATTTAATTTAAAGTGAATAAAATTGTGAAGTCGAGGAAATTATTTTACTTTATAAAGTAATTTTAAATTCGAACTATTTTATTTTATATACTGTTTGAATATCCAAACCATTTAACTTTTGGAAGTTATGGTTTAGAAGCTATGAAATTTGAAGTATTATGTTTTGAAAGGTTATATTTCAAGCATTTGGTTTCGAAATATTATAATTTTGAAAGTGCTATGATTTTGGAAAGGATATATTAGAAATAAAAATGATATTATATTGATTTGGGTTTCAATAAAATGATATCATATTGATTGGTTTTTGAAACGAAAATGATATCGTATTTATATGGTTTTGAAATGGATATTTTATTCTGATTTTGAAGTATAATTATTTTGAAATGACCCGGTGTTATAATAACGTTTGGTTGTTAAAGAGACCGGGATCGGAAGTTGTCATACTCTCTGCCAACTCCGAAAATCACTTTAACAACCGTGTACGCAGTGGAGATTCCAAAATGAAGTAGGATGGTGGCGGCGTTTCCTTTGAGGTATATACGTGGACCCAACTCCCATGAGTTAGCATAAGGTGGCTAAAACAGGAGCGATCGACGGGCAAAGAAGGTAGCACCTTTTATCGGACACACTCCTTCGATGCCATTCTATTACTTTTTGATTGATTTGGGCCCTTTTGATTTTGGGGGTGTGGCTCGAGGTGGCAGTAGTAGATGCTATGCGTTACCACCGGTCTGGAAGCGTCATTGGTATATCTACCCTGACATTGCCTAGTTATGCCGTGTCACCAACCCTAGCGCGTCTTGTATGAGTTTGGTTTACTCCCGTAGCCCTTGGAGTATTTAGGGTAGTCTCCCGATCTGGAGATGCGCTGATATTGTATGGACAACTGGGACTATTATTATGTTAAGGGGGAGATTGGGAGATTAGGTAACTCCTTAACGCTATTTAAAAGTAAGTTTATTTTACTATAGACATTATTATAATAGCAAAATATTACTACACAGTAAATAGTTTAACGGATCCTTAGGAGATGTGAATCCCGAGCATCTCTTAAGTTACTGCACTCACGTTAGACACTGGATAGGAGATGTCAAATCCCGTAAACACCTTTGACGCCGTTACACTCATATTTATTTCCGTTAATTTAACTTACATAAGATCTTTTAGTTCTGACTGGAGTGTTTTGTCTTTTCAATTCGCTCAGGTCAGTCCAAGCATTTTAGGATTCGAAGACTTTATTTCTGGAGGACGAAGACGAAGATTGTATTACTATTATATATTATATTTTCCACTACATTCATACTGTTCCGCTGCATTATTTATTATTCTTTGGTATGTGTAACTCTGATATGTGTTGTATAAGTAAAATCAAATGTTTTGTAAAACAGCTTCATGAACTGTTTATGTGATTATTATATTTTGTCGTTCCGCTGCAAGAATCTGTTTTGTTTTTTCCTTTCTCTACTTTTCTTATTCACCCCAATAACAATCCGCTCTTTTGTATGTTTTGAATCTAACCAGTGTGGTTTATCGTCGATTTAAAGCGCACAAAAAGGCGGGATGTTACATCTGTTATCAGAGCTTTGGTTTAGCGATAAACCTTAGCTTTGTGGGGTCTGACTCTTTATTTATAAGGTAGTAATACCCTATAATGAGTCGCTGAGTGGATTTATATGAGAGAGCGTATTTGTTAGTGTTATAAAAGGGTTTTAATATTGTGTTTATTTATTCTGTTCCGTATTTAAATTCTGGTTGGTGCATAGGACGCTATGACATCAATAGGGATTTCTAAACACTTAATAGGACAGACCGACACAATATTTGTTTTGAAATATAGGTCAATGAAATAATTTTGCCTATTATATTTTCTATATCTATAAACAATTCTTTTATAAATGATATATATTTGGGTGTAATATATTGGTCGTTAGGTAGTGAAATTTATAAATATTGGTTGGAAATGAGATCTAAAATAAAATAAATGAAATTTGGAAATTTTAGAACTTAAGTTCCGGGGTTTTGAAAATTTCTTTCGAATGATTTTGGGATATAATAATAATATTGTTAGAAGTATTTTCTGATATAAATATTTCAATATAATTTGAAAGAATTGTTTTAAAGAAACTTTGGAAAGAAATAAGTCCTATACTCCCCTCTCTATCGCTGGAAAATAATTTCGGTGATGAGTGCACGCATCATCGAAATTCATTTTTGAGTTTCGAAGTGGGAAGACCACTGTAGTAGTTTTACTATAGATTTATTTTGATAAACAAATATAAATTTCAATTTTTTTTTAATATAATTGGATATAAAAATTGTAAGTATATACATTTATTTATTAATTTTAAAATGACTTGAAATTTTACCCGATATTTAGTTCTTAAGTTTCTGTTAATTAATAGTTTCAATTATTATAGTGAAATGGAATTTAACTAATTAATAATCGGAACCTCTAATTAAAATAAGAGATTAAATGCTAGGTTATAAATGAAATTACAAGAAAGTTGAAATTTATAATCAATAAACGCAAAGGATATAATTATTGAACATTTAATTAATTAAAAGAAATGAGATAAACTTGTATGATTTTAAATTGCATTCTTAAAAGCATATATATATATACATATATATATATATATACATACATATATATATAACTTGCCCAATAATAAAAGTTACAATGTTTAATAAGAAATTGTAATAGAATATTATACAAGTAAAAAAAATTGAAATAATTAAAGTGTTCAATGATATTCTTTAATAAATAAGAATTTGATGTTGTAGTTGTTACCAAACTTAAGCATAATGGAAAGGCTACTAATTAAATAAATGGAAAGGTAAGTATTATAAATAAATGAATAAATGAAATTAAGTAATAAATGAAATTGAGAAATGAATGAATATAATACAATAAAAGAAATTTACATGATACAAATAAATGAAAATAAATGGAAATTTGTAAGAAGCTAAGTGTAAATTAAAAGGATAAATCATTATATAAATGAAAAGGAAATCAAACAACAAATATTATGAAATGAAATTAATAAGAATGAAATTGATCTATTGTTTGAAGTTGTTGTTTGTTCAGTTATGCTTGTTTGGGCAAGGATACTTAAAAATTGTTTGGATGAATGAATAATCTATTTAGTTTCATCTAAGACTGTTGAGTAAATGGTGCACTAAGTGGTTTATTTTCCATTCTGTACAATTTGAAGTTTTTGAACCCGAACAACTATTTGTTTTGTTTGATATGAATAGATGATTGATGTGTGTTGATTTTTATGATGATTGTATGTTGGTTGCAGTGATTGTTGTTTAGATTGATTTGTTTGTTAATGGTTGAAACAACTTTAAATATCTTATTTTATATAATTAATTAACTCTTTTGGATTATATAAGTGAAATACAGGTTATGGAAGCAATTACTACTGCTTTTCATTCCATAATTAAAGGTTGTTTTCCCAAAAAATAGATACGTTTTTGGATTACGGTTTATAGCGTTATTATATTGTTTTTCCCTGGTTGGGATATATATTATTTTGGAAAAAGTGTATTGTATATTGTTATATTTGATATTATATTTTCTCCCGAGCCCCTCCGTACAAAGGAGACTCTGCCTAAATTTTCCGTAAATTTTGGAATTTTTTTGAAAATGTCTTCCAAACTTTATTAGTTTGTGTATAAAAAGATTTATTGGTTATAAATTGGTATATTTTATTTAAATTAATTAATTTTGTAAATCTATTTGTTTGTAAAGTTAATATTTTTGAATAAGATGTATTGTTCACTCAAAAATTTTCCTTTCCCTCCTTTTTCCTTTTCGACGATGAAAAGTTTTGAGTGGGGGAGAGTGTAACGACCGTAAATTTTGATAATTAAATTTGTTAGCTTAATAGGGCTTTAGTAATTAAATATTGAAAGAAATAGAAATTGGATTGGAATCAATTGCAATAAATCTAAATAAAATATTATGTTTATGTTAATTAAGGTAATATTTGGAAATAATGTTAATGTTATTCATAATAGGACAATTTTTTGAATTAAAGGAATGGAAATAAAGATTTATTAATTTAAAACTTAATAAATGGATAAATTGTAATTAAATGAAATTAATATTTAATTATCACATTAATGGGAATTTAGACGAAATTTTGAGAATATTGATGAAATGGATCATTAACCAATTGAAAATGTCATCCATTTGATAATAATTTATTGAATACAGAATTTAAAATCAGATAAATGATTTATTGAAATTTCAATTGATAATTAATGAATCTATAAAAATAGAAATTTAATTACGGTAATGGATAAATCAATTAACTTTGAATTGATATGTAGGTTTGTTTAAATTATTGTAATTGTTTAAGAAATCAAAAATGATGAAATCTGTGAATTTTTAAATTTGAATTGAAAAAAAAAACGATTTAATTTAATTTAATATTAATTTATTTAATTAACTGGAAAATAGCCATTTTGGCCACTGACTCGGATCTCGACGAAACCAGTTTCGTCGGATCCGTAATGGTGAATTATTGTAGGATTTCAAGTTCTGTAGCGATCGGGCTTGTCGATTGATCGTACGGGCTCGAAACGCCTAGAAATCAATTGAATTGAAATCAATTGGAATCAATTTGAAATAACTTGATTTTAGCATAACTTCTTCATACGGTGGAATTTGGATTTGAACCCTGTTCCATTGACTTTAAAATATTTTAAAACATCTTTTTTGATATATGGTTTGACCCATTTTCGTTCAGGAGTCGAAACAGGCTTTTCGGGCCATTTATCGTTCAACGGTCCAAACCAATCTCATCTGTTCTTTTATTTTCAACCCTACCTATATATATCCAGTTATAAACCCTAGCAACATTCTATTTCTCATTTCTGTACGTACAGAAACTTCAGTTGCACCTCTTCTTCAATGGCTGAAAACCCTAATCTTCCCAATTCAATTTCAATTCAAAATCTGCAATTCGTTTTCCAATTTGAACCTCTGTCTGGCCAGAAATTGAAGAACCATTTTCAGCCGTTCATGGCGTCATGATGAACTGTGATCGATCGCCAAATCATCTGAGGGGTTTTGTAGAGTGGACCAAGGGGACTTCATCGGTACAGTTCGTTCGTCGAATCAATGGTTGGATCGAGCGCAATAATTCGACCTAGGGCTAATTTTTTTGCGGCGGCTGTGATTTTTCTTTGGGAGAGAGTTCGGTCGCCTGACGGCCTGGTGGTTAAGGAGGGGAATGAGGCTTCTCCGGTGGGTTGCCGGCGTCATGGCGTTGCAGGTCGAGGTAGCGGCGGCCGTTCGTCGCGCGCGATTCAATGCAAGATGCTATGGTTTTTTTCTTTCGTTCGAATCTAGAGATGGCGCGTGGATCTGGAAACGTGCGATGACATGGCGTGGTTGTAGTGGTGAGTTGTTTTTTCCTTTTCTATTTAAAATTTTATAATTTTAATCGTTCTAGCATCATAACTTTCACGTACGAGGACCAATTCACGTGCGGTTTTCTTCGCTAGATTCGTATTGGAATTTCAAACACTTTGACGCTTGTTTGGACGAATTCTGAGACTGTTGGAATTTTGAGTTTAAATTAGATTTAAATTCAATTTAAATTCAAAAGGTGAGTGTTTTAACCCACTCACAACTTCTAAAATTTCTTATGTGTGTTAAATTAATTTTTGATGTAATTAGAAATTTATTTATGATTGTTTAGCATATTTTTAATCATCGTCTCAGTTAAATTGAATTTATTGGATTAAATTGTTATTTAATTTATTATTGCATACAAATTTCCATTTAAATTTTTATTTAATTTATTATTAAATATAAATTGCCAGTAAATACCTGTTGTTTATTATCTGTTTACGTTGATATTATTGATTTAATTGGATGATGATTTTGATAAGTGGTTGATGATTGATATTGGATGTATGGATGCTGTATGTTATATTGTTATAAACTGCAAGTTGTATGGATTTTTATTTCATTCGGGATTACGGTTTGAAATGATATATAACCATATTTTTATTTTAAATTATGGAAAATATGATAAATATCTGTATCACTTGACCATAGGGTAGAAAATTATATACAGACACTGTGGTCTATATATATAAATATTTTGAAATGATTTCTATGGTTTTGTAAAGAAATATATGGTTTTATAAGATATTGATTTGGATATTTTATAAATGTTATTTTATATATAGTTAAATTCTTGGTTTTAAGCTATGTATAAAATTGGTTTAAAGTATAAAATAAGTTTAATAATAAAGTGCTTTTATTAAGATATAATATGGTTAAATATTTATTTAAATTATATTTGTGGAGTTTATAATGACTTAAATGTGAATAAGGTGGGAAGATAAATATGAAATTGACTCGAAATTTAATATGGAATTGTTGAATCATAATTACCAACCTCAAGTTTGAAATTGTTTAATACTTAAAGTTTGAAATATATTGAAATTGAAATGGTTTATTGAAAACTGAAAGTGAGTTGAAAGTTATGAGTTGAGATTTAATTTACAGTGAATAAAATTGTGAAGTTGAGGGAATTATTTACTTTATAAAGTAATTTTAAATTCAAACTATTTTATTTTATATACTGTTTGAATATCCAAACCATTTAAGTTTTGGAAGTTATGGTTTAGAAGCTATGAAATTTGAAATATTATGTTTTGAAAGGTTATATTTCAAGCGTTTGGTTTCGAAATATTATAATTTTGAGTGCTATGATTTTGGAAAGGATATATTCGAAATAAAAATGATATTATATTGATTTGGGTTTCAATAAAATGATATCATATTGTTTGGTTTTGAAACGAAAATGATATCATATTTATATGGTTTTGAAATGGATATTTTATTCTGCTTTTGAAGTATAATCATTTTGAAATGACCGCGGTGTTATAATAACGTTTGGTTGTTAAAGAGACCGGGATCGGAAGTTGTCATACTCTCTGCCAACTTCGAAAACCACTTTAACAACCGTGTACGCGGTGGAGATTCCAGAATGAACTAGGATGGTGGCGACATTGCCTTTGAGGTACATACGTGGACCCGACCCCCGTGAGTTGGCATAAGATGGCTAAAACAGGAGCGATCGACGGGCTAAGAAGGTAGCACCTTTTATCGGACACACTCCCGCGATACCACTCTATTACTTTGTGATTGATTTGGGCCCGTTTGATTTTGGGATGTGGCTCGAGGTGGGCGGTAGTAGCTGCTACGCGTTACCACCGGTCCGGAAGCGTAATTGGTATATCTACCCTGGCATTGCCTAGTTGTGCTGTGTCACCTACCCTAGCGCGTCTTGTACGAGTTTGGTTTTCTCTCATAGCCCGTGGAGTATTTAGGGTAGTCTCCCGATCTGGAGATGCGCTGATACTGGATGGACTACTGGGACTATTATTGTGTTAAAGGGGAGATTGAGTAACTACTTAACGCTATTTAAACGTAAGTTTATTTTACTATAGACATTATTATAATAGCGAAATATTACTACACAGTAAATAGTTTAACGGATCCTTAGGAGATGTGAATCTCGAGCATCTCTTAAGTTACTGCACTCACGTTAGACACTGGATAGGAGATGTCAAATCCCATAAACATCTCTGACGTCGTTACACTCGTATTTATTTTCGTTAATTTAACTTACATAAGATCTTTTAGTTCTGACTCGAGTGTTTTGTCTTTTCAGTTCGCTCGGGTCAGTCCGAGCATTTCAGGATTCGAAGACTTTATTTCTGGAGGACGAAGATGAAAATTGTATTACTATTATTTATTATGTTTCCCACTACATTCATACTATTCTGCTGCATTATTAATTATTCGCTAGTATGTGTAACTCTGATATGCGTTGTATAAGTAAAATCAAATGTTTTGTAAAACAGCTTCATGAATTGTTTATGTGATTATTATATTTTGTCGTTCCGTTGCAAGATTCTGTTTTGTTTTTTCCCTTTCTCTGCTTTTCTTATTTACCCCAATAACAATCCTCTCTTTTGCATGGTTTGATTTTGACTTGTGTGGTTTATCGTTGATTTAAAGCGTACAAAAAGGCGGGATGTTACAGATTTCCAAATTGATTTCAACGGATTAAATAATAAGATGATAAGTAAAACAATATTTACATTTAAGTAATTTAAACACCTTTAAAAACACATTTATAAATCTATTTCTTACAACAAAGGTTACTGAATCTATGTATGAAATAATTGGTTTCCCATTGCATTTAAAACCAACCAAATCAACTAACATTGATTTCTCTTTTTAATATAACATTCAATTTTATTTCTTATTAACTTTCATTATTACCATTAATTGAAATTACATTAAACAGTTGTCGGTTTCATTCAAATAATAATATTAAATTTTATTCTAATTATTTTTTCCATTTACAACTCATAATTTTAATTTCTCACAATATTAAATTCCAAAAATGTTATTTAATTTAATATTTTTAATTATAAAAAATACGCGTCGTTACAATCTCCCCCACTCAAAACTTTCCGGCCCCGAAAAGGAACAAGAAGGAATTAAGAAATTTGATATGATTTTATTCAAATTATCCAATTTATAAACACTTTAAATTGACATCATTAAGTTTTCATATAAATTTTTAAAAAAAACCATGTTTGCACAAAAAATTTGTAAGTCCTAAATTTACGAAAAACTTTGAAAGAGTCTCCTTTGCGCGGTTAGGTCCAGAAAATAGTAATTTCAATAATTACAATATATATATATATATATATATATCATATTTCTATAATAAACATCCCAAACCATAGGAAGAATAATAAATATCATTCAAGAACCGTAATTCGAAAATGTACCTATTTGTCGAGCAAACAACTTTATTTATGAAACCAAAAGCAGTAGCTATTGCTTACATAAACCTGTATTTCACTTATATAATCTAAAAGAGTTAAAATTATGTAAAAGAATAATATTTTAGTTGTTTCAAATCAATAGCACAAGCAATATACAATATATAATAATCATATGCGAACAAAAGTTGTACAACCATATATGCAATAAAAGAATCCATCAACCATTTATAGCAACCAAAACTAATGGTTTGTCCAGGTTCAGAAACTTTTCATCGTACAAGGGTGATAAATAACTACCAAGTGTATTTTACGCTCAACAACCTTAGATTATTACTTAATATATTATTCATACAACCTTAAACAATTTGAAGTACCATTTCCCAAACTTCCCATAAGCCGAACAACATAAAATTTAAATATTATTTAAGTTATTATATTGGTTTCTTTCCATACATTTACTTTCCATTTATTTTAATTCATTCATACAGTAATTGTCTTTTATTATTTTACCTTCATTATTTACACAATTTATTTCCCATTCAATATTTGGAATCATCAATGAATCCATAATTAACGTATTATGTACATTTAATTGCAGTTTATTTCACATTTATTATTCACTTATAACCTTGATTTTCATTTTAATATTAATATTCATCAATGAACCATTTCAGTTATTTTCTTGAGTTTATAATCATTTGCTTAAATAGTATTCGATTTTTACTATTTAATTTAATTACTAGCATTTCAAAATATTAACTTATGTTTAAAACATTTCTTGTACATCATAATTCTTATTTGTAGACATAACTCCATTACTTAAGTTTTACTTGTATAAAATTCGATTACATATTCATCTTAACATTTCAACTTTTAAACACTTATGGTAAGTTTTATATATGTTTTTAGAATGTAACTGAATGTTATACAAATTTATCTTATTCATTTTAGTTAACAAAAATGTTCAATAGTTTACATCTTCTTAATTTTCATTATCATTTGATTTACAAGTGACAAATCTCCAATTTCTTTACAGTCTCATTAATCACTTTGCTTCTAATTTCTTATTTCTCATTTTAGAAGTTTCCAACTATTAAAATAGTAAAGATTTCATTTCATTACAATAATTGAAATCCCTAATTTATAGAAACTTAAGAACTAAATATCGGGTTCCATTTCAAAGAAATAATACACACACACACATATATATACACTCATGTCTTTTATATATCAAATCATATTTAGAATTAAAAATAAAAACACGTTTCACCAAAAACTATGTATCAAAGCTACGGTAGTGGTCTTCCCACTTTGAACTCGGAAATGGAAGTCGATGATGCCGCAATCATCATCGAAATTATGTTCCAGCGACAGAAGAGAGGAGTACATAATTTATTTCCCTTCAAAATTCTTTTAAAAACATTCCTGTCAAGTTTATTGGAAATGTTTATATCCGAAATACTTCCAATAATACTAATATATATTTTTCAAAATCTTTGGAAACCAATTTCAAAACACCAGCATTTAAGTTCTTAAATTTCCATTTAAATTCATTTGTTTATAAATCATAGTTAATACTATATTTATAAAATTTCATTTTCTATAATATACAATAGTCAATAGTTTTAAGAACTTTGACTAACCAAACAATAAATGACAATAATCAAATATTATCATTTCCTTTAAGCTAACACACCAAAAATAAATATATCAATTTACGAAAATTATTCTTTTATACACAAAATATAATACTAATTAAAAAAATTCATTTACCTATATTTCAAAAACAATATTGTGTCGGTCTGCCCTATTAAGTGTTTAGAAATCTCTATCGATGCCATGATGTCCCATGTTTTGACCAGAATTTATAAATACCCAACATAACAAACCAACACAATACAAAATAATTTTATAGCACTAACAAATACAGTCTCTCATATATATACTCTCAGACTCATTCTAGGGCATTATTAACCCTATCTCTAATGAGTTTATCCCCAAACAGGCTAAGGTATCTCTAAATCAAAGCTTTGATACCAGCCATGATAACCCACCTTTTATGACGGTTCAAATCGACCATAAACCATACATATCTAACTCAAACCATTCAAAAGGGAGGATTGTCAATGGGGTAAATAAGAAAATAAGAGAAAAGAAGGAAAAACAAAACACAAAATCTCACGGCGGTATGATAAAAAATAATAATCAAATAAACAGTTCATGAAGCTGTTATATAATATACATTTGACTACATATTTTTTTTACAACAATCAGAGTACAAACAACGACATACCAATAATGATGCAACGGAAAATTACTAATAATATAACATACCAAACTCCGTCTTCATCCTCCAGAAGTAAAGTATTCAACACTGAAATGCTCAGGCTGACCCGAACGTAATGAAAAGACAAAACACTCGAGTTAGAACTAAAGTTCTTATGTAAGTTAAATCAACAACAAGTAAGTATGAGTGTAATAGCTTTAGAGATGTTTATGGGATTTTACATCTCCTATCCAGTGTATAACATGCGTGCAATAACTAAGAGATGTTACGAGATTTTCATCACCTAAGGATCCGTTAAACTATCTATATGTAGTAAAAAATGCTATATATATGTAGTGTCTATCTATAAAGTATAATATAAAAGTTAGCATTAAGGCATTACCTATATCCCTCTTAACACGTTTTTATATAAGCATTGTAGTCTATATAGTACTGTAAACTCCATCGTAAACTAGTGGGTTATCAGGGAACACTCCATACAACACAAAGAAAAGTCGTAATGGGTGCGATCAGGGATAATATGACAAGGCACACGAGGCTATACTCCCGGTAGGTTTCTACCGGATTGCAGAACCAGGCTGTTGGTAAAGCATAGCTGCAGCTACTGCCTACCTCGAACAATACTCCCATAATCAAGGGTGGCCACCAATGAATCACAAAGTAAGAGACGTTGTATCAAAAATGTATGTCCGATCGGAGGTGCGACCTCACTTGGCCTAGTTATGGCTCCTATTTTAGTCATTTTATTTATGTTCTGAAGGTCAAGGCTATCCATCATTGTTCTCTTACTTCATCCCAACAAACGCCTCAAATTGAACCTCTACATTCTGGATAACATCCACACATACATAGTCATTAAAGTGGTTCCAATATTGACAGAGGGTATGCAATAAGAGGCCCTAGTCTCTTTAACAGCCAAACATCATTTTTCACACCGCTTGGTTCTTTTACATTTCAAAGCCGATTCATGTTTGATATCAAAATATCGTATTCAATTCAAAATATTATTCATTTCAAAACCATCATATTTACTCAAAATATGTAATTTTCACTAGAAAATATTGTTTCTAATTCCAATGTAGGTTATAACATCACTTAACCACACTTCCCTTTTAAATCAACAATTTAAGTATAAACATTTCAACTTTGCACAGTTTGAATTTTCAGAAAATAGTTTGAATAGTTATAAATAGTTTAAGGATTTTAAAACATTTTAATATAAAATGGTTTGAGTATTGAAAATGGTTTGTAGAAAAATAGTTTTGGAAAATCTAAATAATTTGAATGTTAAAAAATAGATTTTAAACAGTTTATACTAAAATAATTTATTTGAAAATAGTATCAAATCAACCTGTTTCCTTTCATTTCAACATATCTGGACCCATGTCCAATTTCAAATCAACAAAACTCAATTTCCAATCTTTAAGTCATATATCAATTACAACTTTACATTTTTTTCAATTCAATTCTTTAAACAATTTCCTTTTTACCAAATTAGTTTCAACATTTCAAAGCTCGAATTATAAAATAATTCAATTCATATAAATGAAAATTTAATTCTTTTAATTATTTAATCAAAATACAAAATCAAGATTTTAAAACCATTTAATTTAACCAATCCGTTGTCCGTATATAATTTTCTACCCTACGGCCAAGTGATTAGTTATTTCAATTTTAATTATTGGGATGAATATATATCATTTCAATCCAAATCAAAGTGCCATAGGCATATATCATTTCAACATATTTCTTAATTTATTCGAAATAATTTAAATAACAATCAATACGTTGTCACTTAATATACAAAGTGACAACAGGGATATATAAAATAAATAACATCCAATCATCCAAAATGTCAACAAATAGACATCCATCACAATCGACATTCAAATAAGCTTATAAATCACAACAACTAGTTACCAATATCATGTCTTCACTAGAAATTAAATTTCAATCTTAATTTAAATGGTAATTTATTTCAATATACTTCAATTTATATTAAAATGTTAAATTAAACTACCAAATAGCAACCAATAAAATTCTTATCACATCGTAAATTTAATTCAACTAAATAAGAAGGTTTGGCATTGCATGAGTGGGTTAAATCACTCACCTTTGATTTGTAGTCGATTTAAAATCCTATAAAATCCCCGAAATTTGCACAGTCTCCAAATTCAACTAAACCAGTTTGATGTTGTCCAAAATTTAAATATGACTTTTACAAAAGATCACGCGTGAATCGAAGTTTATATGCAAAAGATATTCATGTTATAAGAAATATTATTAAAATAATAATTGGTACGCGTTTAATAAAAAATGAATAAATTTTAATACTTATGTTTTCCTAAGATGAGGCTTCAGGCAAAGATTGAAGAACAAACAAAGATGAGGGCAGGACGTGTAGGAAAAATGAAAAAAAATTAAGTTTCATAAAAGAGAGCTTTTGAATTTGCAATAATAAGAACTTTTGAATTTGCATGCTCGCTTTAAAACGATTCAGGGAAAGGAAATTTTGAAATGGAGGTCTGAACATACGAAATGAGGCGGTGATAAAAAAATATGAAGGGAAAAGTTTAAAACGTGAATAATTTTGTGATAAGAATATACCTTCAACAAAGAATAATTTAAACTAATTGAATACGAAGTGTCAGGAGAAACAAAACGTAAATGAATAAATAAGCTGTGGGTTATTTATAATAAGGAATGAAGGTAGAGGTACAAAAATAAATGTCAAATTTTATTTTGAAAGCATATGGAAATGTACGTAGGAATGGAAAAGTTTGCAAACCAAATGAAAGTGAAATTTTGTATACGCGAAAATGAGATGGCAAGGTAAATACAACCTAAAAGTCTAGGCTCAGGTATTAAATAGAAGGAGAAATGAACGAATCAAGTATTGATAATGAGTTAACTATTTGAAAACGTGTATGTAACAATTAATAACAAAAGAAATAAAGGGACCACGTACATCGCACAACCTTTTGAAATTCAGTTTTTTTGAAACGTAACCAAATTAACTTCATTAACTCAAATAATATTCAAATTTGTACGCACTTAGTTTTTTTCTATGCATAATAAATAATACTATACTTATCGTAAAAATGAAAACGTTCAATTTGGTTTTCCCAAAATGATCTTTTATTTTCATTAATACACCTTTTTTGTGTAACCCCAAACGTGGATTTCTTTTATTAAATCTATTAATTGCAGTCAATATTATCATTCCTTTTAATTGAAATATTTCAGTTACATTAATTGCAATTACTTACAAGTTAAATTTCAAAACAGACAACTAAAATGGATGAAAAATAGAATAATTGTTTCCTTTAGTTATTTAAACACTTTTATAAATTTGTTGTTTATACACCAGAGTAATAAATAACTTACTGAAATAAATTATTTTACTTTTCTTGTAATCAATCTGTATGCTAAAACGCAGTTCAAATAAACATATATTTCTTCCTTTAAATCAACCATTCTATTCATTAATTTAATGAAATTAAAGTTACATTCACAAATGAAACATCCATTTTATTTGATAAAATATTTTTTTATTACATCAAACTTTCCTTATATTTTCAGAAAACATAAGCTGCGTTTAATTACACCTATTGATTTGCAGTTTAGTGTTCTCTCTACTATTAATTGAAATTACTCAATTACATTAATTTCTATTGTTTACAAAGGTGAACTCCAAAATGGAGTAGAAAAATGTAATGACAAATGGAACAATTATTTCCTGTCTAATAGCAATTCAAACATATTCATACATTATTGGATACAAGCAAGAGTTATACATTTCTGACTAAATAACAGTTTCTCATCCCTATACTTAATCTGTAAGCTAAAATACATTTCAAACAAATAAACATATGTACACTCCTTTACTAAACTTATTCATTTTATTCATTTATTTTTTATTTAAATATTCTCATATTAAATCAACTATTACCTTATGAATTTATTCAACATAAGTTTTCATTTTATTTCGCTTAACTCTACAATTAACATCTTTTCTTATATTAACTGCAATATTTAATTACATTTAATTTCATTGATTTCCAAATTTATTTCAATAGATTATATAATAAGATGATAAGTAAAATAATATTTATATTTAAGTAAGTTAAATAGGTTTAAAAACACGTTTACAAATCTACTTCTTACAACAAAGGTTACTGAATCTACTTACTAAATAATTGGTTTCCTAATTGCATGTTAACACCAACCAAATCAACTAATATTGATTCCTCTTTTTAATATAACGTTCTATTTTATTCCTTATTAACTTTTATTATTACCGTTATGTAACATTCCCGTTTTTAAATCAAATTTAAATTGGTAGTTTATTTAATTTTTGAAATTAAATTGTGAATTAATTTGGTATTTTCCAAATTTAAATGCATATTTGTTTGTTTATTAATATAATGAATAAAAATACGATTTTACAATAGAATTTCTAATTGGAAATTCAGAAAAAAATTGAATAATATATATTAAATTTTAAATTTAGTTGTGAATTAATTTGAAATTGTGGGTATATATATATATATAAGTATTTATAAACTAATTAATTAAGTATAAAGCTTATATTAACATTTAAAAATAAATATTAATTACTTAAGTAACAAATGTAAGTTTATAAGGCTTTGTTTTAACATGTGTAAATTAATAATCAACTCAAATGACAAATGTCAAGATGTTTTAACAAGTGTCATATTAAATTTTAGTTTTTCTTTTATTTTAAATAAAATCAAAGTTCAGCCTATTTATAAACATATTTTCGTACCTTCCATCCTTTTCTATTCTTTTTCAAAAGCTAAGAACTTCACCTTGTAAAATAATCAAAAAAAATCTGCAAGTCATCCTTTCTCGAACCAGAAAACAAATCAATTCAACAACCTATAATCAAAATCCATAAGCCTGCAAGAAAAATTTCTTCAAATCTGAGATGTATCAAATCTGATAATCTATACCTCTTCAAACCAGAAAATTTATTTGATACCCTGCAATCCATTTGCAAAATAAAAACCAGAAACCTGTTAACCATTTTCAAAAGCAAGTACAAAGATCAAGCCTGAACTTGTCTTCAAATTTGAGATTTTCTAAAGCAAGCAAACCTGAGAAGAAATCAGGCAGTTCATCTCTATTTTCAAGCTAAAACATTTTTAACAATGCATTTTCTTTTGGAAATTCAGTTTTCAAGTTCTTTTGCAAGTTCCAGTAACATGCGCTCTTCAGTATCTTGGATTCAAAAGCTATTTCAAAACAATAAGGCTCTGTCTATTCTTAACAGGTGAGTAACACTTTTTCTTAAAAAGCTTAAGTATAAATGTAGTTGCATGTGAATCTCTGAAGCTAAGAATGTTTGTATATATATGAATTTTCTATGGATGATGGATGTGTGCATGCCTGTAAACACTTGTGGCCTCTCTATTCAAGTTTTAATTTAAATTCATGATCTCTTGATCCAATGGCTATTAAGACTTAGGATTCAAACCAAATTTGTGTAAAAGTAAAGTTTAAAATTTTATTTTAAATGAATTAAAATGGAAATTACTCTGTAAAATCAAGTAAATCAGGCAAGCATTAACTTCATTCAAAATTCAAATATCCCGCTTCATTGATTCAGGTTTATAAACTAAATCATGATTTTTAAAAGAGAAATCATAATTTTTAGTTTAGTATCCTCTGAGATAATCGAATTTGGATGAATTTTGGTTTATCACCAATATCTGCGATCAACATGGTGAAATTTATCAGGGTCGGGGTCGAAGTTGTCTGGGGTATGACGACCACGGGAAAAATGTGGTTGTATTTTATTTTGGGCCGTGGTGGCCGGAATGAGGAGAACTGGGGTTTTGGGAGGGGGTTCTGTCGAGTGTGATGGCGAGGTGATCTTGTCTAAATCGTAGCGTTGAGTTCGATTGCAAGGAAAGGGATCGAGGCGAGGAAACGTGGTGCTGCTCGGGGAGGAGGGCCGGAGTTTCCAGCTATCGAGATCATCGTGGCGATCCAGTTTTTGTCATTGTGGTTTGGGTTCTGTCATCGTTCGAAGGCTCGTTTTCGTGTCGCGAAGGAATCATGATATCTGGGTGATCGAAACGTTGGTAAGGGTCGTTGGCGACTACTGGGCATCATCAGAGGTGATTGGATCGGCGACAGTCGTGTGTACACGTGCACAGTGGTGACACGAGAAACTAGGTTTGGGGTAGAAGGCTTTATCTCGTGTCAAGTTTGAGTGTTTCGGTGATTGGCTCGAAGCTGAAGCGAACGCGAGGGGACTCGGGGTTGCATGGGTAGGTGATCGAAGTTTGCTCGGGGAGTTTCCTTTGTTTCCAAATTGAAATGTTTTTTTTATTAATTGGTACAGGTTTTAAACTTAAATGAAAAAAAGATTCCAGAATTAAAAAAAAAAGATAAGAACAAGTTTATGAAGTAATAATCATGTTTTTAAAATGGAAGATCAAGTTTAAAGTAAAGTAAAATATGACATAGTTTTATAAAAGCATAAGAAACACAAGTTTAAAAGCAAACAAAATAAGTTTTATAGTATTATCAGATTTCAAAGTAAAACGTTTTAATTAGTTTTAAAGTTTTTACAAAACAAAGTTTGAATATAAATGTATTTAGCTTAAAAACTCTTTATTTTATAAGATAAGTTTTCTTTAAATTTTGTTTTAAGAGGTTTTCAAATTATTTTAAATTTTGTTGAAGTAAAATTTGTAATTATTTTAAAATTTTAATTTGAAATGAATTTAAAGGTAAATTTAAAAGTAAGACGTTTCAAAGGCTTTGTTATGATAATTAAGTAATTATACAGGCTAATACTTTATCTTAAAGATTAATTAAGGTTTAATGATTTAGGATAAATTAAATTAATAAGTTGATTAATTAGGGTTAATTAATTTGTAATTAAATATCATTAATTAGATAAGTGTAGGTTATTAATTAATTAATCCAGTAATTAAATATTAATTAAGTTACAGTTAAGCACTTAATTAATTATGTAATTAGAGATGAATTATTTGGTTATTAAAATTTAATTAATTTGTAATTAAAGATGATTAATTAAAGTATAATTACTAAAAAAATTAAAGAATTGTTAATAGTTAATGAGGATCATTAACTAGGGATTATTAAATAATTAATAAATGTGATTAATTTTAATAATTATTATATTAATTAATTAAAAATAATCATTTGTGGAATTGTTTAAGTATGATTACTTAATGAAAGTAATTAAAGGGATTAATTACACAGTGTAATTAATTAAATTAATGTGATTAGTTTAAGTAAATTAATTGATTTAAAATATTCATTGATAATGGGTTAAGTATATTTACTTAGTGTAATTTCTAAAGAATAATTACTTAGTGAAGTAATTAGTGGGTAATTATCATATGTAATTAATTAAGGGATGATTAATTAATAAAAGTAGTTTTGGTTTAATTACTTTGTGTAATTAATAAAGAAGGATAATTACCTAGTGGAAGTAATTAAGAATTAATTACTTAGTGTAATTAATTTTAGAATTAATTGATAAAATTTATTTAGAAGTTAATTAAGTAATGTAATTAATTATGGGTAATTAATTACTGAATGTGATTAATTAACGATTAATGAATGTGATTTATTAAAGACTAATTATTAAATGTGATTTATTAAAAGAATAATTAATTAAATAAATAAGGGATAATTACTTAAATGTAATTAAAGAATAATTAATCAAGGAAGATTTGTTAAGATGGATAATTAGAGATAATTATTTAATTAATTTGAAATTAATTAATGTTAAGTAAGCAGGATTAAGATAATACAAGTAATTTAATTAAAGATTAATTAATTAAGAATTTATCAATCTTACTTATGGATGTTTTGAATTCGGTTGATTGTTAAATTGTTTGATATTCCTGATATGCTATGCTTTGTGTTATGAATTGTTTTGGTGTGATCCGTGATGAATGTAATTCATTTATCTATAATAAACTTACATTGTTTATCTATGAATCTGTGAATGAAAATAAGCGTTATTGGATTATACTGCTTATAAATGTTGATGTGCTTGAATCAGTAATGATTGATGATGTTGCATTATTGTGTAAATCCCCTAGACTACACTATACACACACAAATATGAATTGCACGAGGCAATTGGTTAAGTCACAGATTTTTGAAATGGTTTTAAAGATTGAATTTTGAATTCAAATAGTGTAGAAATGGAATTGGGGCGAATATTAAAGGTTTTGAAAAGAGTTTTTAAAGATAAAAGTTATTTTGAATAACTTGATAAAATTTGAAATTTAAATAATTTGATTTGAATTTGAATTCAAGTTTTGAAATTGAATTCAAGTTTTGAAATTGAATTCAAGTTTTGAAATTGAATTCCATGTTTGGTAATTATGGTTTAAAAAGGCAACTCAAGTTATAAATAAGTTCATATGGGGTTTAAATCATTTCAAAAGTATTGTTTTGGGAATTTGAATTTAACCCAAGGGCTTTAACTTGTGAAAATGTAATCAAAATTTTCCAAAACGAAAACTATTTGTTTTCAAATAATAAAATGTAACAACCCGCATATTTTACGATTGAATATTTAAATATTTTATTTTAATATTTTATCGTTAGTCGGATTTTAGTCAGAAAAGTTACTTTTTGCATACGGTCGAATTAGGACTCGGAACCGTTTCCATTGGGTCCAAAACATCGTTTGCGATCTTTTAGAGTATAAACTTTGATATATTTGGAGTTAGTGGAATTTTGTCACTTTTTCACTTTGGGCTTTGGGTTTGGTTTAGCCCATTAGCCTAAACTATTTACTCTAGCCCAACCCCCTTCCCTTCATAACTTTACTTTCATTTCCTAACACTCAAGCTTCATCAAAAATGGAGGAAGGAATGGGAAATTAAAACTCTAAGCCCTAGTTCATTTGCAAATCCAACATCCAACTCCAAATTCAAAGAGAAGACATTGATTCTTCCATTGATTTCAAGCTTCTTCTTCATTCATTTTGTGTAAAGGTGAGATTTTTATCTCACATCTTTGTCTATAACTATCTTTGATTGTTAGGTATGAATTCCTAACACTTATTCATGTGCATTTGCTATTGATTTGGATTGAATTGGTGAAAATCCCAATTTTTGGTGTTTTGGGTTCAAATCTTTAAAAATCACAACTTTGATGTTTGAACACGTTTTTGGTGATGCATCGAGGAGCCAATACGACCGGGTAGCCTATGGGCATAATCCCCTTGCGTCTGTGCTCGATCGGTTGCAAATTGAGTGGGATTTTGCACTTCAAACCCCTAGGTCGCTCGGCCTGCACATAGATAATTCTCGGCCTGCAGTTAGGTCGGCCTGCCATAGGTCGCAACCCATAGGTCGTTAGGTTGCTCGGCCTTCTTCTACCCCTTAGGTCGTTTCGTGTTAGGTCGCTCGACCCATTAAGTCGCGCGTGCATATAGGTCGCACCTCCTTAAGCCGCAAGTTCCTTAAGTCACTCGGCATTGATTTAGTCGCGTCATGCTAGGTCATTGCTCGGCCTTGTCTCCTTTAGGTCGCCTGCATTTAGGTCGTTCCTCCCTCATAGGTCGCTTGCACCACAGGTCGTTGCTCGGCCTTGTTTACCCCTTAAGTCGTTAGGTCGCTCGGCCTTGTTTAAGTCGTTAGGTCGCTCGGCCTTCCCACTTAGGTCGTTTCGTCCCTAGGCCGCTCGGCCATATGTCGTATCTGTTAGGTCGCTCGCTCTCTTAGGTCGCGCCCATTTGACCACATAGGTCGCTCGGCCTTCTTACGTGGGTCACTCGCCTTGGGTCGCTGGCCACATAGGTCGATTGGCCATGTTAGGTCGCACCATTCCTAAGTCGCGCTACCCTGCACTTATGCCGCTACCTCTTAGGTCGCTCATCTGCTAGGTCGCGCCGTGTCGAGTAGCAAGTGAATTTCCACTTTGATGAATTTGGAATCGTATTCTTTGGATTTCATTCACATCTTCGTATGTGAATTTTTGTGATTGATCGTTTCCACGATCATTTTTGTGATTTGTCATTTTAAAAATATACAAACCTTTTTCCTCACTCGTACGAGAAATCTAATTAAACGGCTTCGTAAAACAAGTGGTATGAAATGCTTGCGTTTACTTCGTCGGTTAATTCTTGGACTCGTTCGATTGAATCCCTTATGACAATTTTCGAATGGAGATCTACAATTTGTTTGTAAATATTTAAGTTAAGCTAGTGGTTATGGGACATGAAGCTAAGCTTATATATTTACTAGCTTACTGTAATTGACACTTCTTGATGATCGTTGATGATCATTTTTGTGATTTAGACTAGCAAATAAGCGATGTCTTTTTGTCTACGAGGGAGACTAAACCCCGTTTCTGTGGAGCTTCGGCTCAATTTGGTGGGGTAGTGACCCATGGTCTTTGAGCCGTTTTGTGGAGCTTCGGCTCAAAAATTAATGGTTAGCAACCATGGAATAGCGTTCCATTTTGTGATACACGTGTTGGTGAGTTTTCATACTCCCGTTTTGTCATAGGCCTCCCCCTTTTTTGTGATTTCTGGATTTCCATTGATGATTTCTAGAATTTGTGTTTCACCAATTTTCGCGATTTACATTGATAAGTTTTATCAATATTTGTGCATCGGTGAATTTGTGTGTCATTAACTTTTGTGATTGGCATTGATATTATTGTCAATATTCATGGTTTTGGTGAATGAAAATATAGAGTATGACATTCCTTTTGATCTTTGAGAAGATTCTTGTGGTATTGATTAATCCCTAGTTGATTTTCAATTGCATACTTATCACAGTGTGGCTTATGGTTATCATATGTTTTTGTCATATCTCTTATTCTATATCATTTCATCTGATATTTATAGCTAGACTGATCCGTTTATTATTTTCTTATAAATAATACTCGGGTAAGACCGAGATGTTACAGGTGCTTCTGCTTGACTTCACATCTGGGATTATCACCCTGACTTTTGGCTAACTACTTAGATTAGTAGTTTTTGTTGTATACAATTGAGATATAGACTCATTGATGTATCTATATTCTTCTGTCTAGCACTTGTAGCTATTCTTTTGTGACATTGTGGATCTTGTTTGACCACTACTCTGATGTACACTTTCATGTGTTATATTCATATCTTTTTCCGCCTTTGTGATATGGATATCTGTGACTGATTTGTGTTATGTTTATTTCTATGTTTGTTTCCAAAGACATTATAGCCACTGTGTAGTAGCTTTGAGTTTGTGTAGGTGTGTCGGATTTCCTGTTATATTTTATCTGGCATATCGGTGCTCACACAAAGCAATTACACGGATGGTCGCTCCTCAACAGCCTTATTCACCGCACTAGTTGACGGCATTACCCCGTAGTGTCCTTGGCTAACGTGGGTATAGAGGTGGGGCGTCACATAAAAGCTTTCATATAAGGAAAGAATTTCCAATTTGTGTTGAAAGGACTTCAAGTTTGAAATGTAAATAGTTTTCCAAGTTGTGGATGAATCTTTGGAAATGGTTTTGAAAGCTATAAATTAAATGTTTGATTTAAAGATTGGATGAGTTAATCTAATTTGAAAGGGAAATTGTTTTGAAAGAGTATGAATGAACTTTGTTAAAGATTGGTATACTTTTTTTTCAATTAAAAAGGGATCTTAAAAGTGTATTCTTTCTATAAAAGATTTGGAATGGAAATTGTTTTGAAATCTGTGAATGAATCTTTGTGAAAGATGGGCGAACTTTATGAAGTGAATCTTTTTGTTTAAAGATTTGAAAATGGTTATTTTTTAAACCATTTGAAAAGGAAGGTTTTGGGTTTTAAGTTGTGACTTAACTGAGATCCCAATAACCATATGTTTTTAAATATTGCACTCATTATTCGGTTTAGCTGGGAGAGGACCTTATGTCATATAACTCATTCCGAATAATGATACGACGTTATGGATAGCATTTGAAGAACGGCAGTGAAGACCCGGGTATTTCGAGAATGAAAGAATAACCCGTCGAATGACGCTGCACTGAGTAGCTACGGTATAGAGATCTCCATACGTGATGGGGAGTCCGATCGGGATTGTGAATACCCGGATTGCAAGGGCTTCTTTGGTAGTGCCTTCGGTTCTGTTCGAACCCGAAACAGACTTATATGGATGTGTGTCTGACGTTACACTTTGAGATGTAAAGCTGGTTTCTATTAAATACATTTCTGTTTGGTGGCGGAGTTTTATTCTCTTAGCTTAACACCCTTCTCTAAGACGTACAAACTCAGAGGTTATGTAGTTGATGGTTACTATTGATACATTCCCAATTTGGTAATGTGGCATACAAAGTGCTGCTGATCATTTGTTGATCGAAGCATGGCTTTGTGGACGAGACTGCATCAGGACCTCACACCCCGAAAATGGTCGAAACAGGAAGGATGCAGCAAGGTTTCAAGGGTCTTGCCCCTAAGGTACGTCCATCTCTTCTGGATAGAGGTGATATCATGGTATGGAGCCCAGATATTTAACTTATGTGGTTACTGCAAATACATTACTTTGTGGTTGTTGGTGTCGAGCGCTCGGATAAAGGTTGGTTACGATCGGGGATGGCATATATTTAGGTGTTACTCCCGGGAATGGGGTAAACCGGCCTTGTGTTGGCAGAGAACCGGGTAGGTTCTCAGGGAATCCCTCCAGAGGCGTTCCCATGTGGCAATAGGAAGTTCCTTCGCCTGACCATTTGTTGGAAAATCCAAAGAAACAATACGCTCCTTGTACGGTTTTAGTTGTATAACCTGCCATGGAATGTGGTGGTAACCTGCTATTGAACATGGTAGCTTTAGTAGGCATATGACAAAATGTTGTATGCTGGCTAAGTTTAATATTATGCTTTCGAAATGTTTTCCACTATACACTAATAATAATATCAAAATGGTTTTCATGTATCAAGCATGTTTGACAATCATAAGGAGAAATCTCCTCCAATTCTGCATTTGCATGGTGTGTGCGGTGAGAGGCCTTATGGTAGTTTCATTTTCCAAAAACATTGCGGATTTCGATCTTAAATTTTGTTGTTGTTTGTTTTAAAGATAAACTGTTTTTGTTTGTTCATACTAGTCCCATGATTGACACAGAGCCCATTGTTCTCTTCCTAAACTCCGGGTGCCCACAATTTTCCATATGGGCAGCCTAGAGTTGGGTTTTTCAGATAATCCAATAACAGGTGTACATTTGATAGCCTTCGAAGTCTTTGGTTTGGTAGCATTTGAAAGTCTTCTTCAATCTTTGGATCTTTGAAGTTTTTTTGGTTGGCAACCGCATTCGGGATCGCATTTGCTACAAGTTCAGCTTGAAGTTTAGAGCCCTAGTTTTGGAGCTTTGGCTATGGAGTTGCAGATGCAGTTGATGTTTGAGTTCCTTCTTTGGAGTTCAAGTTTATGTTATCTCTTTCCGCTGTTGTATCTTATCTTTGATATTTGTATCGATATCTCAATTGTATCATTATTGTATCCGATATTGTATCTGTTGTATGTCAATGGTATTATTCATTCTTCTGCTGTGTTGTTATACTTAATGTGTTATAAGCTCCGGCGAGCCAGATTCGGCTTTTGAATCTACAGCATTCGAGTACAAGTGAAGTACGGGTGTCGATTTTCGAAGGTCGAGCCAGGATCGTTACACATTAATTGAAATTACATTAAACAGTTGCCAATTTCATTCAATCAACATTATTAAATTATATTCTAATAATTTTTTCATTTATAAATCATAAATTTTAATTTCTCACAATATTACATTCCAAAAAATTATTTAACTTAATTTTTTAATTATAAAAAATACGGGCCGTTACAAAATACCTATATCGTGTGACACCCTAGAGTGATAGACAACCACGATAAACATAACATCCGTCAAACAATCAGCACCATAACTCGTGTGCGTGGATATATGATAACTCGTTATAACTTAATCGCAAACCAGGGATACAATCATAATTCGGCTCCATTGGCGCTCGAATCCATGCCACTCTGAAAGGCTAAGAACTAGGCTCACAATAGCAATGCCTATGGTAATCTACTATCGTAAGATCCGGACACAATCTTAAATCCAGATGTGCATCCCCACATACTGCTTCTTTAAGAGCACACGAGATGCCTCTGAGTTATCAATGATCTCTTTGCATGCATCTTCATAATGGAATTCAGTCGTTATTCCATCATAGCTATCACCATAATAAGACACAATCGCAAATCCCACTCGCAAGCCTCTGTCATTGAACTTGCACATTTGGATCACTTCCATGAATCTAACCGTTAAGTCATCATCTTCGAAACACTTCTAGACACTCATCATAAGTCACAAAGCCGTCATACTAAGATCCCGAAGTCACCACGTCATCGATGTCGAAGCACCATGTCATTGCTTCACTAGTCACTGCACGAAGTTCAAGGTCATCCTAAGTTGTCCCAGAGTTATCTATCCTTACCCCCCATCAACCCTTTAAAGACCTCAATTCTGTCTCGCAGTACGCCCATGCCATGCCCGAAGCCCATAGTTAATATCCATGCTCCAATCCCACCGGTCCACCCTCCAACCGCACCAAGCAAGGTTCCAAGTGTCGAACCAATCTATGCAAATAACTTATCCACCTTTACCTTTGACCACAAAAAAACTATACTTGTGCAATCACTAAGCACCCACCACTACTGAACATCCATCCTTGTCCAGTCAAAACCATCGAACCTACCATCGAACCAAGTTTCGTGTTTGGTCGCCGACCCCATTCCTCTGCTGAACCATGCCTAGCCCGAACCAAAAAAAGTCGAACCAAGCCTAGCCTGAACCAAACAATGCAGAACCAAACACGCCGAACCAAAATCCTATAGCGTTGCAAAATCTAAGTTTTGCGTCAATTTTACCTCTGCACTTCGTTCTTCGACCATTATGCATTAACAATCTCAAGTCAATCCATCGAAGCTCAATTTCATAGTTCCTAACTTTAAGTAGCTCTAATGAGCGTTTCGACCATATAAGCATTCATACAAGCTGTCGCACACACACAATCACATCCATCAACCGAACGTCCAAACACACATTAAACCATAGTAGTTTATCGTGTAAATGCGACTCTAATATAGCCTGTCACATACAAAGGAAACATACTCCAAAGCAATATGATTAAGGCACTTTAAATATTCTAAAATTCATTTTACTATAGGTTTTACTTAGAAAATAGTTTCAAAACATTAATTTGACTTTAAAAATGAGTATAAAACATATAAAAATTTATATATACATATTAGTAATACGGGAGATGATAAATCACCACCAAAACCTCTAAAATCCAAGTTCTGCATGCAAATCGAAGTAGATCCGAAAATGAATAGCAGAGGTGAGATTTTTCTCTTCCAAAAAATATAGATTTAAAGATCACTAACGAATCCCCTTACTATTCTATAGAGGAGAAAAGAGAATGATTTCGGTAGAGGATGAGTTAGTGGAGGCTTAGATCTATCTGAGAAGGTATAAAAGTGATTTGGAGATGATGGAAAGCCATATCTCTTACCAAGCTGCTCCAAAAACTGCCAATCTTCAAATAGCCATATCCCTTAGCTAGAAAGCCCAAACTGCTATCATGACCACTCTATGGAAAGGAAAACCATCATATTAATGGAAGTGGTATTAGATGCTAACTGAGTTCCTATCAAAACTTATAGCCAAGACAAGTTTTCAAGGGTAAAATCATCTGGGAAAATTCTAAAGTAGGAAACGTACATTTCCTAAAGCTATAGAGTCACACGACTTCATTTGAATATAAAAATAATATTTTACGATCCTCTATTACATAAAATATGGGTCTTTACAGCAATTGATGGAGCATAGTGAGGCCATCCATGTTTTACATGATGAAGGCGAGTTTGTATTAAAAGAAATGGAGAAATTATAAGAGAAATAAGGGATCTAGATCCACTTTTTACTCTCTTGATCTCCTTCATTTAATCCCCTTAACCCACACTTTTTACTAGATCTTTTTAGCCTCCTCTTCCATCATATTTTTGATAAAAATCTCTACCCTCTTCCTTTAATCATTCAGGTATTTTAAACATCAAATTAAAGCCAATTCGATCGTCGTTAGTAGCTGTGTTCGGGAGCTTGCAACTTTTGGAAGATTAAATTCAAGGAGTTCAGATTCTTTATTCCAACATGTATCTTTTAGGCTATAGGTAGAGGTAAGTTCTCTTATATATGTATGCATGTATGTATGTTTATGTATGTATGTATACGTATATGTATATGTATATTGATTATAATAATTAATTGTCATATATGCTTTAGTTAGGAATCCATATCATGAATCTGTATTTGTCAGTTCCGTCATCATACAATGGTCATATATGTATATATGTTTGCATAAAAAAATTTCATATAGCTCACGGCCATAAAAATTATTTTAATTTCGAATTTAGTGTGTATATATACACGATTAATTTTTTGTAATAAATGGATAATGTTCATAATAAAATAAAACATAATGTATGTTTTATGTCAAAAATATTTACATATAAATATTTATAATGTTCAAAAGTAATATATAAAAATTATTCATATATAATATTAAATTTGAATATTTAAATATATAAATACATTACTTAGTTAAATTAAATTTATATATACAGATACGTATTTGAAATAAATGCATTTAAAATTATGTAACATATAATTTAATTAATGTAATATCTAGTATAAAATTTTAAAAAATAATTTTTAGTTTTTTTAAAAATTAATTTTATTTTCATTTATAATTTTCTATACGGAAAATTAATAAATAAAAAATTATAAACAGCCTTGTATTGCCGAGAGCAATTTAAAATAATTATAATATACATATGTATTTATTTATATCATACATAAATTTGGAAATACATAATAAGTATCAATATGTATAAATGTGTAAATATTAAAATTAATTTATTACATTAAATTTAAAGTTGATTTAAAATAAATGTAAATATTTACAATTAATTTTATTATATTAAGTAATTTTGTTTAATGTATACATACATATATGTTCTATTTTATAACAATATACAATTTGCAACTAATATTTATAACATATGATATAGGCCTATCAATGGATATTTTCGAATGCAGATATTTCCATACATGCATCCGCATCCGAAATCTTTTTTCGAATATCGAATATCCGCATCCGCGGATACGGACGGATATCGGATAGTTATCATATCCGCAAACGATCGGTAAAACAAAAAATATAAATAACTAAAATACATAAATAAATATCCGCAAACGATCCATACAAGTTCGTTCCGGGTTTGAACGAAACCGAAGGCATTATCTCGTAACACTCATTTTGAAATCACCCTCAGAGTTAACGACAATAACCCTTGCACTCTGAATCTTCATCTTCACTTGAGATTCACGGCCTATCGTTAATTTGGATCGATGTGGTTTTCGGATATCCAAATATAGAAACCCGATCCCGGTCTCATCGAAATCCAAAACGCCATCTTTTAGGTCCAAGTTGTTTTAAGGTTAAAACAATTTAATTATCTATATATACACCGATAGATAACTCACAAATCATAATTGATAACCAACATTATCATAAATAACAGATAATCCACATTATCATTATAAACAGATAATCCATATCATCATCACAATAGATAATCTATATTATCATCACAATGCAACCAAAGCATTCATATCACACCACATTACTTATCTCATTTCTGAGATCACAAAGCATCCAAGGCAATCAATATCATCCATTCATACATAAGCAATGATTTACTTAATCACAATATAATTAATTTAAAATGAATTAAATTAATTACCTCCATCTCTAATTAATTTAAAATGAATTAAATTAATTACTTCA
Organism: Allium cepa; assembly: GCA_030765085.1. Lineage (NCBI taxonomy): Eukaryota > Viridiplantae > Streptophyta > Magnoliopsida > Asparagales > Amaryllidaceae > Allium > Allium cepa. The sequence continues at coordinate 682,964,843 of CM060941.1, read as the reverse complement.
TCTTTAATTAATTTAAAATAAAATAAATTAATTATTTCATCAATATAAATCTTGCTTACATAACCATTTAATTGATTACAATCAATTAATTAATCGTTCAAATTAATCACTCTTGATTAATTATCCTTAATTACATTCATGTAATTATCCTTAATTAATTTCACAAATTAATTATTCTCAACCAAAAACAGTAATTACTTCAATTAATTAATTGTAATTAATTACATTAATCCTTAATTAATAACATTAATTAATTACCTTTAATCACTTGTCATTGATTAATTAATCATAATTAATCAACTTTAGTTACATCATTAATTGTATTAATTAATGATGCTTAATTATATTTTAATTAATTACTTTATTAAAATTAATTTCCTTAAGTAATTAACCACAATTATTAATCATTCCAGATTAATCACATTTAGTAATTAACTAACTTAACTACCTCATTAAAATAAATAAATTATCCCTTAATTAATTTCTTAATTAATCCCTAATTAATTACTAAGTAATTATACTCAAATTACGTCCATTTTAAAACATCTTCCATTAATTACATCCTGTAATTACCAATCAATTACTTCACTAAGTAATTTCCAATCCATTAATTACATTAAGTAATTATCATCAAAACATCAAGTGTTTAAAATTAATTAAACTTAATTAATCAATTTAAACAATCACATTTGACTTAAATAATTACCTTAAGTAATTAATTTCTTAATTACTTCATTAAGTAATTACACTCAACAATTCACAAATGATTATTATTAAATTAATTAATCTAATTTATTATTAGAAAAATTAACCACATTAATTAATTATTAAATAATCTTGGTTAATGATCTTCATTAACCATTCTCTAATTATATTCATTAAGTAATTAGCTTAGATTAACCATTGTTAATCACAAATTAAATTATCTTTAATTATTCATTAATTAATCTCAAATTATTCAAATAAATTAAGTGTTAATTGTAACTAAATTAATCCTTAATTATTTTACTAATTAACCTTGATTTTAACTTAATTTCATAATTAAGAAATCTTTAATCATTAATTTAATAATCTAATTAATGATCTTAATTACAAATTGATTAACCCTTAATTAATATTTATTAATCCCTAATCAATTAATTAATTAAATTAACTAATTATTCCTTAATTACTCATTAATTAAATTAATTTCAAAACATTAATCTTAATTAAATTTTAAGATAAAACATTCCTTAATTATGTTTAAATTGTCATTAACAAATTTATTTGAAACAAATTACTTTTGGACTTACTTTTAAATTTCATTTCAAATATAAAATTTAAAATGAATATAATTTAAACTTAAACAAATTTTTAAACAATTTAAAACCTTTTAAAATTATAAGACAAACAAGTGCTTGTCTTAATAAAGCAATTCATAAGAGTTTGAAACTAAATCCATTTCAAAATTCAATAATTTAAATTTACACTTTGTTTAAATCTTTCAAATTTAAAAACTTCCTTTAATTTCAAAAACTGAAGTTCATATTTAATTTTTTCGATTTCCAGATTTAAACCTCATTTTAAACTTGCTCATATTTTAACACTTCAGTTTTAAAAAAATTCAAACTACTAACTATTTTACAGTAGTTAATAATTCCAGTTTTTAAACTTTATTGCTTTTATATTTTTTTTTATTATTATTTAAACTGAGATTTTAGATTTAAACTTGGATTCTAAAGTTCAAACTTGAATTTAAAACCAAGTTTAAAACCTTTCTTTACATTTAAAAGCTTCAGATTTAAAAATTTAAACAAACAGGGTACATGTTTTGTTCAAAACTGTAATAACTCTTTAACCCGAGACCATTCCTAATATACTTCGAGTCTACAACCATCCTTCCCGAGCCAACTACCATATTACTTCGAGCAACCCAAGCAACTTCCCCTGTTACCAAACTTAACCAAAACATCATCAGTAAAATCTCATCACCGTGCATTTTCACGGCGACTCCGGCCACCATTGGTCATCGTTGATGATCGCTGCACTCCAGAAACCAACCCAGCAACCACCCATGACCATCAATTCGAACTACCATTCTCGAAATCAAAATCGAACACTAATTCCCAAACCTAGAAACACAATCAGGTTTCCCTTTCAAAACCTGTCATCGGTTCGCCACTGCTCCTCCGACCACCAGGAAACCAGACACTCCAGCCACCACTTCGTCCATGCTCCAGCAACCATTTCCTAGAATTCCAGCAAACTCGATCAACCAGAGTGATCGAGCTGACCAATTTTACAACCCAGGCAAAAATTAGGTTTAGAAAACCTTCTGGACAACCACCATCACCACAACCTTCTGAACAACCATCACCCATTTTTGCCTTACTCTCCACTCAATACACTTCCCTAAGAAAGAAACCTAGCTTCTCCAATCACTGCAATCACCCGAGATTACCAAAATTTCCAAAACAGTGAAAACCAGAAATGCATACTCAAATTGTTTCAAACAAATGCGATTCAAGCTTTAAAAATCAGTATTTTGATTAAGTGCTTGATTCATCTTCCTGAATCTTGGAATTATGAATTTTAAATTTTTACAAAACTCAAGTTTTATACTGTTCTTAATGTTTTCAGAGCAGACCTACTTTGTTTAACTTGCATTCTAATTTTAAAATTTACTTTATGATCAAACAAACATATTTTGTTTAGATACTAAATCCTAACAATCAATGGATCATGCAGTAATGATTTTTGAATTAACCCAGAGCTTGAAATCTATAAATAGAGGTATATCCAGATAAACAACATGCAGGCATTATCTCACCAAATATATAGTACAATGCATATATATATATATATATATATATATATATATATATATCTTCACCCAAACAAAATTGCAGATATTAATCATGCAACTAGATTAAAAACTTAAGTTATTAAAATATGAAGTTACTCACAGATTTTAAAAGGAAGCGGAGCCTCTGTTGAAATGCTTTTTGAATTTGCATATAACATCAAAGATTCCAGATTCAACTTGATTGAATTTAAAGCTTCTTTTAATACACAAGATGAAAGAATGAATGCAGGCAGGCCCTGATTTAAAAACTGCAGCTGCTTTTTGTTTGATTTAACACTGCTGCATGTTTCCAGATTGCAGAGAAAAAAAGAATGATGCAGATCTGAAATTTGAAGAGCCCATTTTCCAGATTGAAAAGAAAAATGATGCAGACTTGTTGATATGAGGAATTTGTAACATATTTGGTTTTGAAAATGGAAAATGTAGGATTTTTGAAGATACAGGCTACAGATTTTGTAATTGCAGATGCAGGGTTTTGTATTTTGATTGAAGAGTTCTGCAAACTGATTTTTGGGTTTTGAAGATTTACAGGGAAGTGATTATGCTCAGATTTGTTTTGAAGAGGACTTATTGATTTTGGAAAAAAATTGAGGAGTTTTGAAGTTTCTCTTTTGATTAGGAAATGAGAAAAAAACAAGTAAGAGTGAAAATGCATGTTTATATAAGTATATTTTCAGATTTTATAAAATAAAAGAAAAACAAAACAAAATGTGACACTTGTATAAAATTTCAACATTTGTCAACTTAATATGTTAATCTTTTAACATTTGTTATAAAAGCTTAAGAATACAACACTTGTCCTATTTAAAAGTAATTTGTATATTAATTTACATGTTAATATATGTATTAAGCCTAATTGATTAGTTAATTAGAATTTAATATGTATAGAAATTCTTTAAAAGAAATTAAAACAAATTATGCTCATAAATAAAGCTTATGCATAGAAAAATTAAAATAATTAAATATCTATACTTTGTATTTATATTCAAATTTAAATCAAATTCAACAATCTAATATTTAAAATTAAGTTATATATATAAATTAAATTTGAAATAACAATATATTTTTATTCAGAATCTAACTGTAAAGACAACACATTATTCATATTATTTTTAGAAATATCTCATTATCAAATTAAAATAATTATAAAAGAAATTATTTCTTTATTAATAAATTACCTATTTTATTAAGCTATAAAACTTTTTGTTAATTCATTTTAAATTTAAAACTCAAGCCAAAATTATTTTAAACATTTTAAACATCTTCCTTAACAATTTAAAATCATATACTTATTTATTAAATAGCTTTGAAAACTTAATATTAAATTAAATCAAAATTTCCAAATTATTAATATATATATATATATATATATTAGAATTTTAAATCATTATTCATTTACTAAATTTAAACCAAGATTTATTTATTCAATAACTTTGAAAAGCTTGTGTATTAAACAAAAACAAATTTTCAAATTACTACAAATATTAGAATTAGAAAATATGCTTTATTTATTTAATTTAAAACAATGCTAATCTATTTACAACATAAACTATATATTTATATTATAAATAGAAACCAATTTATTATTTTTTAAAAATAAAATAACCAATTAAATATTTATTGAAGAAGATTATTAAATCAATTTGAATTATAATTAAAAAAATTGTCAATATCAATTAAATTTCAAATACAGATTATTAAATTGATATTGTTAAAAATTCCGGGATATTACAATCCTTCCACCTTAAAAGAATTTCGTCCCCGAAATTTAAAATAAAGGTAATTTAATAATCTCATTAAAGATTAAATTTTAAAACACAGGCATACATCAAACATATGCTAACAATCAAAACAACCAATTCATCCAATCAAACAAATCTAACTATCCATACAAAATTCTGGATAGAATTTCCTCGAGTTTCCCCAAGTGTAAATATATATACCGGGATACTCGCTCTATAGAATCCAAACAATCAAAACTATGAAGCTACAAAGCTCCTATTCATCTAGATTTACAATACTAGACAGGATATCAGACTACAGACGAGTCTGACTCAACAATCAAAACTCCCGAACTGCTGGTTCCACAACCAGAGATAGATCATACACGTACTCCCTCAGAGATACGTGAAACTCATCGAATCCCAGTTATCCAAACTGGCAATTCAATCATTTGGATCAATCACTTATTCTCCAAGATCATAGAAAAGATCCAAAACACTTCAGAGCTAGCTTCCCAGCCTTACCCAATCTTATAGCTCCCTTTTCGATCGGAGAAAACTTATCCAAATCAAATCTCCGACTTCAGAATCCAAATTCCTCCGACTCTTATCCTCAAAAATCTTCGGACGATCCTGGGCTGCCTACAACCTTATTGATCAGCTCAACCTTCGCTGATGCCTCTAGAAACAAACAAAACCAATCAACTCAACAAAATGATCTCCTCAAGATCAACCAAGATCAAACCCTACTCCTCAAACATCAGAAGACAACAGCTTCTCCTATCCGGAAAAGAAAAGCAGATGCACTCCCAAACTACTTCCGCTGCACAACTCTGATCCGAAGTAGATGAAATGTTGAAGAAGAACACGAGCACAAACTAGACAATGCATCCCAGAAATATGGTTCAACAGATCCATAAAAAAAATTCAGAAGTTCCTTCAAAACCCTGAGCTGCTACACCAACTCTATCTCTTGGAACCATCCTTCTACTAAGCTGAACCACCTGTAGCACTCTTGGAATTCCAGTCGATAAGGAAACTCAATCTCCAGATGCGAACAAACCTCTGACTTCCTGAAGACATCCGGAAAAACTCTGATAACCCAAGAGATCACTCAAACAATCGCAAGTCACTTTTGCGATCGGCCCAGACCAAATCCAAGGAAAACTGTTCTCCCTTTATAAAACAGAACAGCTTACACTTAACTAGCCAATTCATCGAAGAAACGGGTGCACTCTGCTGCTTCTGAACTCCACTTCCAGAAAACTGCTAAGCCGGAAGACTTCCTGCCAACACATCGAACACTCTGAGCTGCACTGCTACCATAGATGCCAAAGAATCCTAATCCAAACCTCTTCGAGAAACTCGAACTTCAAACTAAACAGAAATACCAGCTGAACTCAGACACAACACCGATGCAGACTCACTTTCTTAAACTTGTTCCAAAGAAAACATCTTTAGAAATATCCATAGTCACGGCATCTCATCATGCAGCTACTACTTCCTGAGGTATCAAAATACCATCACTCGCTTCTGCCTAACCATCAGATCCAAACTCTACTCATCCAACTTCAAAAATAGACTTCGAACCTTAACAGGTTTCCTTCGGAGATCGATGAAATCCTTCATCACTGCAAAACTCAATCGAGACGGTATTGGGTCTACAGTCTCGACAAATACACTTTCAACCTCAAACATTCAAACTCCAACCAATGATAGTCGTGTTACACACACCACTACCCCATCTACCTTCATAGCTTATATTGGAAAAACCTGTACGGGTAACCCAACAAATAGGTAGAAGTATATATATATATATATATATATTCAAAATTACAAATACGCTCTCTCAAGAAAGAAATTACTTCAAAGCCTAGGTATTCACTCAACCTAGCGCTCTGATACCAAGTGAAACGACCCGACTTTCTCACCACAGAAAATCGTATCATCTTGAAGAAAGAAAGGGATAGAAAAGAGAAAAGAAAGAAGAGAAAGAAGAAACAACATCAGAATCTAAACAGCGGAACGAATAAATTATATTAATAACATAAATATTACATAGTTTACAACCATTATCAGAGTTACACAGATTATACATCATATACTAGATAGTTATAAACACCTGTTTAGTTATAAAACTCAACAAAGAGATCCTAACACAGAGAACACACAGCGGAAACTATATATCTACAACGCAGAAGCCTCATGCACCATTGCTCCTCCAATATTCGTCAAAGCTAACCTGAATCCCTTGGCTACTCATAAAAAATTTGAGTACCCAAGAGTTTAAGAAAACAAAGATAAACTCCGGGTCAGACATGGGTCTGGTGTGAGTAACAGGTTAAAGTTGCTTAACTTTCAAAAACCTTTTGAAAAGAAAGGTATCACGTAAGACTTCCCACGCATAAACATGGAAAAGTTTTTACCTTACGTTAACCAAAACATTTGATAGGAAATCCAGTGATATTATAATAGTGTCTAGGGTTTTCAAGTAAAATACAGAAATAGCTGGAATGCTTACATCTCACGTTCCAACATAGTTGGGCACAACTAATACGTACGGCACTTATTGGATTTTGGATTCCATACAATGGCAGGGCTACCGGGGTACCGCCTGTCACAGTACGTGGCCTAGATCAACGTACCGAGGATCACTCCTAATCCCCTGCAACACAAGGCCGGAACCATTCCTTACTGAACAGTTCCGAACAAGACAACCCCGCAGCTGTAGCTAGCAACCGCACACATAGCCGAAAAAAGGGACTTCTAGACAGGGAAAAATCTCATCCTACTTGGGCATGACCCACTTAACCTTGCTGCAGCTCCCCTGTTTTAGCCATTCTCGGTTGATGAGGCTTGAGGCTACGATTACCTTTATAGGACACATCACTTAGAATGCTCATCGTCCACCTGACGATGTTCTGAAAGCATTCAATCCATACAAGTTCGTTCCGAGTTCGAACGAAACGAAGGCATTATCTCGTTACACTCATTTTGGAATCACCCTCAGAGTTAACGACGATAACCCTTGCACTCTGAATCTTCATCTTCACTTGAGATTCACGATCTATCGTTAATTTGGATCGATGTGGTTTTCGGATATCCAAATATGGAAACCCAATCCCGGTCTCATCAAAATCCAAAACGCCATCTTTTAGGTCCAAGTTGTTTTAAGGTTAAAACAATTCAATTATCTATATATACACCGATAGATAACTCACAAATCATAATTGATAACCAACATTATCATAAATAACAGATAATCCACATTATCATTATAAACAGATAATCCATATCATCATCACAATAGATAATCTATACTATCATCACAACGCAACCAAAGCATTCATATCGCACCACATTACTTATCTCATTTCTGAGATCACAAAGCATCCAAGGCAATTCATATCGCACCACATTCAGTCATTCCCGATTGATGAGGCTCGAGGCTAAGCGTTACCTTTTCAAGAACAATTTTACTTGGAATGTTCATCAACCTCCAATGACGATGTTCTGATAGCATCGTCCATACAAGTTTTCGTAGGTCCAAAGAAACCGAATCATCGTCTTTATCATCTTCACAGTATTCATTCGTTACGTTCAGACCGGATCGAAGTGGTTTTCGGATAATTGAATCCAATCCCGGTCTCTTCAAAATGATTAACGAAATTGGCCAATATTGATAGTCAGTTATTTAACTATCAATAAAACATCCATAAGTAGTCACTAGGCCCAATTTAATAAATCTTCGGAATATTTATTTTCAAAACATCTTCCTGGATATATATATATTCAATCTCTTTAATATTCTATTTTGAAACAATTTCAATACTGGTATCCATAACAGGATATTTCACCTCTTCAATACTCAGGAATACTTTCCACTAAAATATTTCCAAAACCTCCCTTTTAATACATAGGAAAATATTCATACTTATAATTTCCCAAAATCATTTCAATATTTAACTTGGAAATATTTCAAACTTATCTCATAAGGTTCCGAAATTTTAATAAATTCTTCTTAAGATTTCCAAACAGATTATACCTATTTATAACCCTTACTAAATGTTTATAACTTCTTTAACTGGATTCATATTCCTTTCCGAAGTTATCGCATCTGACATTGTAAATTTTCTATAATGCATTTAAGAGATTTCACTTACAAAATCTCATCCTTAATTCAAAACTGCTTATACGTCTCGGGAGGGTTTTCCAAAGCAAATTTTCAATCATTTCAAAACTATATATATAATGGCATTTTTAAAGAATAGTATTTTATTTTTATTTTAAAATATGTTTTAAGTTGTTATTTAAAATATCAAACATTTTAATAAACCATCAATAACTCATTTAAATGAACAAATCAATTTACAAAGCCGATTATAAAAGTTAAATTTTTATTTCTATAAACATTGAATATTTGAAAAATCCATTTTTCGAACTATTAACTAGTTTAAAATTTTCATAGTTTAAGAAAATTAAAGTTTTCCTTTTGAAACGAACTTAACTTCTTAAAAGTATATTTTTAAACCTCGATAACCAATTTAATTTATGACTTCCTCTCGATTTCACATCATATCGATTTTAATTCCGATTCCCTAACCATGCCCATTTCAAAATAGAGTCAACTATTTTTCTCCACCCTGCTTTCCATATTCAAAAATAAACTCACGTTATAAATTTATATTTCCAATTATCATCTGCTATCAAATTCCGTTAATTATAAACATTGTTTATAAATTTTACAACCCTTTTTGGTTTTTATCTATTTATTAACAAATCTTATTTATTTAACTCCATTATATACTTTCTTTTCTTATAAATTCCATTTACAATTCGAATCTAATTCCAATACTATTTTTAACTCCATTTTATATTTCTAGAATATCACCTATAAAATTCCCTTGTATAATTCATTTTTTAAAATCCTATTTAATAATTCACAATAGTTAGGTATAACCAAAAATCAATATATTTTTCTAATTCAATTCTTTAAAATGACTCCAGTTCCAATATATATATATTTATATCAAATCCTTTTAATTCCATAAATTAAAAAAAATTATAACGTTTAAATTGTCAAAATTTAGGCTAGTACTACAATAGCATCCAATAAATTTCAATCACTATAATAATCTATAATCGATTATTCTACACAATTCATATATCATCATATATGAAAAATAAACAATAAATTTGAGGAATCCAGTTGGATCCCTCCAACCTATTTTGCTGCATCCACGGATGTTAATACACATAAGTAAATACCAATCCCACTTCGAGGGGGATGTCGCGGTATATAAGGTCATCCGCTATTATGCAGGGCGCATAGGGTCTCATCCACTATAGTATGTGGGAATATCACTCCATATACTAATATGTATATACACCACTATATATACATATAATATCATTCATAGATAACAATTTCTAAATTCAATCAAGCAGCCAATATTTAATTCTATATTTTAAAATTTTAATTTGGAAATTCCAAATGAGTGAGAATTTTCTCATCTTGATATTTTCGAAATTGTTAATTGTTCCAATTTCCAAATTTATTCCAATGCATAATAACTGCCGCTACAAATCCCACGTGACTCATCATGTTAATTGGACCTTGTATAAAAAGTGTTATAAATTCATTAACAAATAAATTTATTTGAATCAACATAGCTAATTGAATTATAAATTAAAACAATTAGGATAATTAAGATAATTACCCAAATCAAACTCGGCCAAACTACAAAGACCGGGCTCGCATCAACATCGATCAAACAAATGAACATTGCTGCCGACCCTTCCTCCAATCACCATAGTGACTTGGCCACCATCATCCCCAGGGAATCGCCACCGCTTCGTCGAACTCTATTGCCTACCATAGCTAATCCTACCCATAGCTAATCCTACCTCGACAATGACCTGGCCTTACGAACCCTCCTCCGATCGCACACGAATGCGTCCACCACTATGCCATCGCCTGAGCACGACTCCCTCAAACCCCATCATAGATCCAAAACCTAGCCGTAATGTGACACCACCACGCACCGTTTCTATGCTCGCACGCCTCGTCCCACGTCACTGCTCCCCAACCCCATAGGCTTGTTTATCCACCTTCGGCCCCTCTCCTTTCTTCATGCGCACGCACGCAACTCAAAGTTGAAGCCCAAACGCTCGTAAGTCCCCACTCCATCATCGCGCGATCGCGAACACTCCCCTTTTTTCGTATTCGTTCGACTTGAAAGACAAGCTCCAGGTTACTATTTTTGAATGAGGGAGAATGAAGTTTTTATAAATCGATTTCGATTTGAATTCACTGTTGTTCTGCCTTTTTTTCTCTGGAGATTCAGTTAGAACGAAATGTAGCATCGCGGGTTGTAAAAGAAGAACGGATCACGATTTAATTTGAATTGATTTTGGTTTCCTAATTAGATTTATATAATATAGACAATGATAATGACACCAAAATTTGGTGTTGAGATAGGACTAGCAATCCCACATCTAACTCATTTTTACTTCAAGAATATAATCTAATCTTTTCAAATTTATATGGAAAGCAAATGCACCCCTAATCCAAGTTATATATGTGGTTAATATTACATGGGAAAATTAATACTATCTTTTGAAAAAGAAGAATGTTCGTATTCACAAAAAGATAAATTTTCTACAACGTGAACATAGAAACAGTTAAACATTTATACTATGATTATCAGTTTACTAGGTTTATGCTTCTATGCATTCTTAGAATTTTTTGTTTTAGTATCAGCTCATATATTCTTAATTATGAATCTTATTGGTATAGCTTAAGATTTTACTTTTCTTCTAGTCAGCGACTATTATTATACACTTAAACAATCGCTGCTTGGTATTTTTGGTTTGACAGAAATCATAGACTTTTCAATGATAATAATACCTTTATAATGGATAATTTGACTTATATAATCATTTTTATTGTTTCAATTGGATTTCAAATAATACATATAAATTAGCTAATAACAATGGCTCTTAGGAGTTCCTTAAAAAAGAAAAATCTTGTATCGATGTCTTACGAGAGAGAGTTGTTGTTAACAATAGAAATAATAATGACATAATTTTCATCCCACTAGAGGAGAACATACACAATCTTCCTGACTCGCTACTATTATTAGGTAACTAACTCATGCCTGGTGTAATTGTCCTTTGGCTTCCTTGTCACACTTAGGTTATTTTATCTCGTTTAGGTGGGTTGTTCAAGTCAAACATCCTCATTCATTGGACGAGCTACGTATCAATATACTGGGACTTCTGTAGCTTCTTTGGACTTTCTTGGCAGTTATTTATACGATTTACACCCTTTATGGGGATTGGATGAGGACTTTTTCTTATCAAGGGCCTCATCTTTGATGTTGCTTGCGATTTATGTTATTCTCTTCTTTCTTTTTCATGCACTTTACCTTGTTTAGGTTTTTTTCAATTTTTATTGTATGGGTTCATGGGGAAGAGCAACCTATCATGCTTGTTTGTAGCTTCTTTTTAGTGTAGAATAAAATACATGAGTGCTCTCCACTCACCAAGGATCGCTCATTTTTCCCTAAATTAATATTTTATAAATATTAATTAATTTACAATAATTATATAAATTAATCAAACCGTATGGTTTTTTCAGATTATTCATCTATATGGTTGTGTGACTTAAAGGTGTAAATTCAATAAGCGGCTAATATCGAACAATTCAAATATTAACGCTCACACGTCATCTTAGCTAGTGGTATGAAATTTTGGCTGAATTTATAGCTTGCTCATCTTTTTGGTAAAATCTAATTTTACATATTATTAGTGGTACCTAGTATTTAGAATTATTTATACCAATTCTATTCATCAAAACTATATCACATTAGGACTTATGAAATTTAGTTTTAGTTAAAATTCCAACACCATCCACAATTAACTTTGTATGTCCAAAAACAAAATCCTTGATTTAATAATAACAATTAATTTTAATCATATTACTATAACCAGAAACTTTGACTTTGAATTGAATGCAGTTGACAATGACACTAACCTCATATAACTGAGAAGATGGAAAGTATGATTACATAAATGCAAGATAGACTAGTGGCTCGATGTAAAACTCCACCTCTATACCCATACTATCCAAGAGTATTACAAGTAATATTGTTAGATAATATGGAGAATGTGGCTATATAAGGTAAACACGTGAATATTTCATTGGGCTAACACTGGTACGTAGTTAAACATCGTATATAAATAACTCTTCGATATGTACTCAGTGTCGACACAAAGCAATAAACACGTACGCCTTTAGGATAGAATAATACACAATATATAATAAATAAAAGAGAACAAAAAGTCATTAAACGCACTGGTAAATTATATATTATAAAATATACAAGGAATGGCATACATCATAATGTCATATACATACATGAGACTATACAATGCAAAATAATATATTGCAACTCTAAATGACTAGCCTCCTTTATGCCGAAAAGACATAAGCTGGTCTCATCGTCCTTAAACATGAAATGTCTAAGACTGACACGAGTTTTACATAAATAACACACGGGTCAGACTATTTGTAAATGTAGGTGTTAATATACATATATAATCAATATATGCAGGTCATAATAATATGACAACACCATCTAAATAACTCTAGGAAACAACCATAATGTCAATGTGTGTGTAGTAATGTATGCATGGTATATACTAAAAATATCATATATGTTAGCAACAGAATTGGTCACTACCACCCTTAAGAAAGATTGTGTAGAGAGATTAATGAAGAAAGTAAAGTTAAACAGAGAACAATACGCAAGTTTAAATGCAGAAAATACGAACACCAGATTTATAGTGGTTCGGCGTAACTGCCTACGTCCACTTTAAGGTTAATCTTTATTGCTTTTCTCAATAATCGATTACAGATACAATTCGTATACCAATTACTTGAATATAATTGCTAAGCAAAAAGGATAAGTCTTGATTGAGTCTTGAATGAGGTAGAGTCTCCCCGGTGTTTTCAAAAAAATGTCCCTTTCACTGTGCCTCTGCTTCTTTATTTATAGACGAAGATGGTTTGGACTTCTCTGGGGGGGCCTAGCAGTAAGATACCTCGGCCCAAAACAAGTAACTCCTGTGTGCCGATCTATAAATACCAAACGACATATGCCAAATGTCATTAGATGCCGAACGAGGTCTGAACGTCGAACATCCCTGGATGCCGAACGAGCTTTATGCCAAACAGGGTTGAGTGCCGAACGAGGTCTAGACGTTGAACATCCCTGGATGCCGAATGGGCTTTATGCCGAACAGGGTTGAGTGCTGAACGAGGTTTGGATGCCGAGTAGTGTGGAATGCCGAACGACTCTGCTATGCTGAACGACCCTCAATGCTGAATGTCCAAAGATGTCGAACGGCCCTTAATGCCAAACGATATACAATACCGAACGGCTCTTAAAGTCGAATGGTCTCTCGAATGCTGAATGCTCTAGTTGTGCCGAATGCTCAGAATGCCAAATGGTTTGTAAATGCCGAGTGCCTAGTTGCCTGATCAAACCTCCAGGTAACACTTGCCCACCCAAAGTGCATCATGTGGTCGAACGTGATGCGCTTTGAATCATGAGTCCTCCATGCTTTTCTTCGAGCCTTGGCTCAGTTTCCTCGATAGTATCTTCTCTTGAATACCAGGTGAGGCGATGCACGTCTAACGACATGCAAATACCGAACAGCATAGCCGAAGCCAAGCGCCCTGGATGCCGAACGACATTGCCGATGCCGAACGAGGTCGTCTTGACCGGTTCTACTGATCATTGTCCCTTCGACTTCCTCTCTTCTCCTATAAAGGTCGGCATCTTCCTTCTTCTTCACTTTCTCACTTTCATCTCCGCTATAATGTACTCATGAAACTCACTTTTTAACAAACTCCAAAAATTTAGCTACCCTTCCCTCCTCTAGCATCATACATTGCCTCACTCCTTCCCCAAATCACTCGAAATTAATTAAAACCGCGTCCTTAACTCCAGAATTCTACTGAGTTTCGATCCAGTTACTAGGTATCGATCCCCCTTTTTAAATGCTTTCCCTTGACTAAAAGGTTTAATGCAAGTCTTAAGTTCGTAAATTTTGGTAGAATCGTGGCCAATAGATATTGTGTGGATGAAAGAATTGAACTGCGATTAGAATCGAACTGCGATTAGGATATGTTCTAGGGCTAAATGACGTGGAGGAAAGAAGAAGTGGCCAGAGGCAAGTAAATGAGGGAGTTGGTGGAAGATGTGCTGTGGTTTGGTATGGTTCTCTCATTCCGAACGAGATTGGACGAAAGATTAGAGGAGGAGCAGGAATTGGCTAGAATGTCGAACAACACGGCCCGGTATGACTTGCCAAACGGCTCGGCCTTGTCGTTCGGTATGGATGGAGGAAAAAGATAAAAACTATTGTTAAGGGCGGAGTGCCGAGAGTTGGGGCTCGGCATCACTTCGGTTCGGCATGATTCACCACATGTCGAGCAGTGGAGTGGAAAAAACAGGAAGGAAGTAGGAATTGGATAGGATGCCGATCGATATGGCTCGGCACAAGCATGGTTCGGCATGATTTGTCGTGTGCCGAACGGCGAAGAGGAAGGGTTGGAAGTGTGATACTTAGGCCGAACGACTTTACATTTAGGCCGAACAACACTTAGGACGAACGTCATATAGGCCGAGCGGCTTTACATTTAGGCCGTGTGTTTCAAGTGTCACTCGGCCTTGACTTTTTAATGAATAGATACCAACAGTCTAAACCATTCCAACTTGAACATAACCCTCGTCGAATTAACTTATTCCCCATGCCTAATCATATGACAAAAAACAAGGATAAGGACTTAAGCAAACCCGCATATCGAACTAATATGAACTGAAAAATCCCTAGTTTTGATAATCAAAAGCCTGAACTTAAATCGATAAAGAGGATAATTGCCTTTAACATATAGTGCCAATGTTCAAGTCCAAAACTGAGAGCATCATAGGGCAGGCTTTAGTAGACGGTCAGCGATGATGGTCTTCGAGGGCCACAGTTCAAATTTCAACTTTATATCACCAACTCCGCGACTTTTAACTTCTTAGCACTTATATTTGAATGATCGCACTAGTTCACACACCACACGGGGGAATATTTATATTGTTAAGTCTAACGTCGATTATTTTTCAAGTATAGTTCAAATAGGTGCTCTACTAGATTCATCCCTTATTAGAGATGTCTAGGAGATCTAGCTCTGCTACGATCTCAGACAGACTTGGG
This sequence comes from Allium cepa, assembly GCA_030765085.1. Classification (NCBI taxonomy): domain Eukaryota; kingdom Viridiplantae; phylum Streptophyta; class Magnoliopsida; order Asparagales; family Amaryllidaceae; genus Allium; species Allium cepa. The sequence continues at coordinate 682,949,003 of CM060941.1, read as the reverse complement.
CTATCCTCTCGACAAGAAGTCGCAGACATTTCAAATCCGTCAACTTCTCATGCTCATAACTTGGCTGCCGACGCTCTGGAGGCAGCAATTCACTTGGACAACCCAATCGATTCACATGCTACAAAGATTAATGAAAGTACGCTCCGTCGGATATGCTCTGTCTATGGAATCCCCTTCGACGACGTGCTAGTTCCATCGAGGCACGATCATCCACACTTGCCCCCACTCGGATACACAGCTTGTAATAAATTCATGTGCTGGGTTGGTAGTGTGCCACCGTTCAACTCATTTCTTCGAGACGTGCTGCAGTATATCGACATTGCCTCATCACAACTGCACCCGAACAGCCACACATTCATCTACAGCACCTGCATCCTCTTTATGAGTGGCCTTTCTAGGCTTCCAACCCCGGGCGATATCAGATATATATATATACACATATATATATACATATATATACATATATATACATATATATATTGTATTAAGAAGCGGAGGGATAGCCCCTCTTTCTTATTTCTCGAGCCGCACAACAAATGTCAACTCTTAACTAGGGCATGGATCAAGTTTGCCCTGTACAAACAGGAATGGTTTTATGTGCATTGCCCTCCTGGTTACTCGAGGAGATGGGTGGAAGGAAGTAAGTCTTCTTTCTGGACCGATACTTATGCTTGGTCAAAGCTGTACCTTTTCTAACTCTTTTCCATGTTTTCAGGCATTAACACACGTCCTAAGGGACTCGGATATTCTGAAGCCATCGAGGCTATTCGATCCATTCCCGTCGAAGAACAGGACATCGGAACTCTCATTTCAAATGAGTCGCTTTCAAGGTTTGGGCTGTTGGCGGAAGGTCGTCGGATTAGCCTCCCTTAGGGCGTTACAATACCCAGGCCTACCGCTGGCAAAGGGAAAAAGCAGGCCAAGTCTTCGACACGTAACGCCCCTGACACACTAGAGGAGGGGGAGATTAAGAAAACAGAAACGCCTGAAGTACAAGGAAAAACTGTTAGTCCACCTCGGGATCCAGTAGTTGAAGTTCACGACATTGAAACGTCGTCTTCCCGTTCGAAGAGGAAGAAAGAAACTAACGTATAAGCTAAGGAAGGAGAAAGTGGGCGGAACTTCTAAAGTTACCCTTATTCCAATGGAGAAAGAAGCTTCCCTGCAGCACTTGGAAAGTTCTCTAAAAGGTATGTCGAACCTTACCATACCTGACGATCTGCTCAACTATGGTTTCGATGACCCGAGGCCCTCAAGCTACACACGCCCGCGAGAGGCAATTCCAACGCTCAAGCCTAAAGCAAGGGAGAACAAGCTCCTATTAGTAAAGAAACTGGTCTGCCGGGGGGAAACACTAGGACACACACAAACACATGCACTCCACTTTGCACTTGAAATTTTCGGCATCACCTTACTTTTTACTAACTCGTCGTCACTTAAACTCTGTGAAGGTGACATGAGACGCACACATGGACTTGACCGCCTTCGAGGTTCATCGATTTTCCAACAATCGGGACGGGACTCAGGTTCCGAAAGACGCCGAGATAGGGATGACGATGGCGATAGGGACTATCATTCCCGAGATTCATCATCTCGGAAGAAATCTTATTATTAGCCCAAATACCATCATAATCCCCCTTCTTACTCGGGGCAAGGCAAAGATAAGCATGGCCATAAGGGGTCGCAATCAGATGTCCCTCGCGATCAACACTCCGATTCTTCCACCACACGACAGTCTCGGGATTCTTACAAGAGAACTGAACTTTCAAAGCCATCTCCTCCTGTTCTCGCAACACATCCAACAGCATCAGAGAGGTTGAACGAGCTCAAGGCTAAATTCCTAAAAATTGTATTTGATGGCCTGAAATTTCTCCGGGCGATTCATCCTATTTCGGGACATACCAAGCAAAGGACTATCGCCTGCACCAACAACGTCTATGTTCAACATGATGCATTCGTTCATCTTGCTGAGAAAGTGTCAAAAATCTCCATAGAGCGCCAGCATGAGATTGATCGCCTGAAGCTTGAGGCTATCCATGGCAAAGACATTATCAAAGCTTAGGACGAAGAGCTTGTGTCTTACAAATCTCAGCTTGAATCCACCTAACAGAGCGCCAAAGATACCGCTGAAGCTGTTACTCGTTTGGAATCAACCCACAAAAAAGAAATCGACAAGACGGTCCCACGCTGTGGGGCCTTAGCTTTGGAGAACGACTCGGTGCAAAAAGAGAGGGATGCATTCAGCTTCCGAGTCAAAAAACTTGAGGAGCAACTCCGCAAAGAGAAGGAAGAGAAGATCGCTGCCTAAGAAGAGCCGCAACGGTATTGCAATGAGATTGTTGCTACGCGGCTCCTGAAGGAGAAACTTGAGGATGAGCTTTCTTAAGTTAAGGCGCTAAGGAATGAAGCCCGCGAAGAGGGCAAAAAGATCGCGTCTGCGGAGATCGAATCCCGTCTTGAGGTGGCTAAAGAAGAAGGTAGGGAAGAGGTCAAGAGCATGTTCGACCCGCTAATTGCAGAATTCAATGCCCGCGTTATCATGCACCGAGACTAAACTTTTCTGGGCGAGGGCTATCTCGAATCTTTAGCCGAGGCGTGGGAGACCTTAATAGAAATCAGGAAGGCCGAACATGGTTCCGAGGAGGTTGATGAAGGAGCTTTGATAAAATAATTTCTTAAGGGAAACGAGCCTTCGGACCTGTAACCACCCGCCTTTTTGGACAGTTAAAACCGACGATCAAATACACATGCCGATTCCAAACCATTCAAAAGGGCAGATGGTTATTGGGGTAAATAAGAAAAGAAAGGAAAGGGAAATAAAGGAAAAGAAACAACACGGAATCTTGCAGCGGAACGATAAAATATAATAGTCAAATAAAAAGTTCATGAAGATGTTTACAATACTTTGATCATTATTTATACAACATTTATCAGAGTTATACATATACAACAGAAAAAATAAAATAATGAAGCAGACAACATGATGCAAAGATAATAAGAGTAATAGTATACCAAATCTTTGTCTTCGTCCTTCAGAATAGATCTTCAATAAGCTGAAAAACTCAGGTCTGACCCGAGCGTAATGAATAGACAAAACACTCGAGTCAGGACTAAAATATCCTCATGTAAGTTAAATCAATCGTAAATAAATATGAGTGTAACGGCGTCAGAGATGTTTACGGGGTTTGACATCTCATATCCAGTGTCAACGTGCGTGCAGTAACTCAAGAGATGTTATGGGATTTTCCATCTCTCAAGGATCCGTTAAACTATCTACTATGTAGTACAATACGCTATTATAATATGTCTACAGTAAAGTAAAAGTATTAAAATAGCGTTAAGGCGTTACCATAATTCCCCTTAACACATTTTATAATGTCATAGTCTATACAGCCCCGTAAACCCCACCGTAAACTAGTGGTTATCAGAGGGTACCCCATAGGTATAACACAAAACAAAATGCAGTGGTCGCGAATAGGATAATCAGTATGACAAGGTACATGAGGCGATACCAACTAGGATACTAGTAGTTGCGTGATCCGGACTGATGTTGAGCATAGCCAGCACCTACCTCAACACCGCGAAACAACACTCCCAAATCGAAGGGTGCACCCAAATCAAATCACAAAAGGTAATAGATATGGTATCGAAGAAGTGTGTCCGCTAGAGGTGGCGAACCTCAATGGCCCGGCGCGGCTCCTGTTTCAGTCATGTCAGGGATCATCCAATATCGTTCTCTTTCTTCGATCAACACGTTCACCAAACCATCCACTTCATTCTGGATCAACACTCCGCGTATAATAGTTATTAAAGTGGTTTTCGGTATCGACAGAGGGTGTGTCCATATCCGATCCAGGTCTCTTTAATAACTACGTATTATTACACCGGTGGCTCTTTTACATTTCAATCGATTCATAATTGATTTGAAAATATCCTATTCGTTTCAAAAAAATCAAATCCATTTCAAATATCATCATAGCTATTCAAAATATAAGATTCCGTTTCAAAAATCATTTTTCGCCTCAATATCTCATTTCGATTTCAAGATCATTTCGAACTTCAATTTAGGTTGCAAATTCATTTAACCCAATTCGTATTTAAATTCAAGATTTAAACATAAACATTTCACCTTATTGACCAGCTTTAAATTTTAGAAAAAGTTTTAAGTAGTTTTAAAAGTAGTTTAAATAATTAAAATAGTTAAAGATACTTAAAATCTTTAAATGGATTTCAAATAGATAAATTAATTTAATATAGTTAAATGGATTTAAGATAGATGAAATACAATTAAAATAAGTTAACATGGTTTAAGATGGGTTAAAAATAATTTAATATAGTTAATATATGTTAAAATAGTTTAAGTATTTGAAGATGGTTTATATAACAGAGTAGTTTGGAAACAAAATGAAACAGCTTCAAAACCAAACCATTTCAATTATAACTTCCCAATTCAAACAATTTCAATTTCCATTCTACCGATTCAATTTCGATTTCAATTCAAATCAATGTCAACTTTGACTTCAAATTAATTCAATTCTACATTCACCTTCAATTACTTCAATTTCAATTTATATCGATTTGGAGCTTGATTTTTCAAAATATCAATTTGTAACACTTAACAAAATTATCCTTCAATATTCAGCTTTTGAATCCAAATTTCAAATATGATTCAATTCCAAGCTCAATTTCAAAATATCATTTTTATATCACCTTTACTTAGTAATACTCAAAGCTCGAAATAATGTTCAATCTTTTAAAACAAATAAATTTTCGAAATTCGATCATACCCAAATTTTAAATTTCAAAGTCTCAACTTAAATTATTTAACAATTTCTTTTAACCAAAATTTATTTCAACATTCCAAACTCAATTTTCGCGATAAATTCGATTTCTATAAATTGATTTTATTTATAACTTTTAAATCATAACATTTAAATAAATTTCAAATCAACGATTTTAAAAATTTATTAATTTAACCAATCCGGTGTCCGTATATAAGTTTCTATCCTATGACCAAGTGATTATTTATTTCAATTAAATGTCAGGGATGAATATATATCACATAAACCAAATCACAGTGTCATATGTATGCATAACAGGATATATAAGCAAATAAACATCCAAACATTTAAATATCAACCAATAGCATACATCGAAATAAATCATCCAATAGACAATACAATTCACGGCAATTTCATAGTTATCAATATCATGTAATTTGATCGCAATTCAATTTTAATTTCAATTTGACTGTCAATTTAATTTTTCAACGATAAATTCAAATGACAATCTATATGACAACTAAATTTTATCAAACAGCGACAAAAAAAATTCATATCACTTCATAATATCAAATCTAACTAGCATAAAGATATTCAGTATGTTGTGAGCGTTATAAAACACTCACCTTGATTTCAATGTAGTTCCAGCATTTTATTTCGAATAAAATTAAACGAGCATTTAATTTTACCCTAAATTTTCACTAGTTCCAAATGATTCCAATCTAGCTCCATTGTGTAGTGCTCGTCAATACGAAGCTAACGCAATTCGTTTCGTCGAAATCCGACTTCGTATCAAAAGGTTATTATATTTTAAACATTACACAATCTTTAATATAATTAAATTACAATTTATATTTTAAATTTCCAAACCCACATCATCTCAGTTGTTCACTGTGCCAACTCCAATCCAGGCCGAAGCACGTTTTCTTCTTCCCTCATGCTTTTTCTTTCCAGGTCGCAAGAACCCACTAGCCGTTACTTAGGGTTTCATGTCGCGGCCACCACGTACGTTTTCAAGTCGATCAATGACCATCACCACGAAGGCCTTCGTGACTCCTACCACCGGCCAGAGCACGGCCAGGCTCGGCCACCCCTAGCTGCTCGAAAACCGTGCCCAAACGCACGTATTTAAACCCAAACCATCGACAATCCGTAGCTCTAATCGCGATATTGACCGTTGGATAGGTAGCACTCGACGAGCTCTACAGTTTTCTAGTTGAGAGTTTCTCGAAATAGTGTGTGGATTTGAAGAACGAGAAGGAGGAAAGAGACGAGCTACCGGCCATTGATAATAGAGGGAACGGCGGCTGGCTCTTGAAATTAGGGTTTTGGCAATTTAAATGAATAAAGGTCCTTTTATAGAAAATCGCCAAAAACACTATTCATTCCGGATTTTCCAAACTCCAAATCTCGTGCGGTGACCGGCGTTTCTAGGGTTTACCCCGCGTTCCGAACACAATGGAATAGGTTTCGGAGGCTAATTCAATCGTATGTGCGAGTTACGGGAATAAACGATCAATTTTAAATTAAATCGATTAAATTAATTTCTTTGCGTTTCGGCTTGCCCTGGACAAACAGTAAATCCGATTGACACGAAATTTGAAACCATTCAATAATTTAACATTATGGGTCCGATGAAACTGGTTTCGTCGAATTCCGAGACTGTTTGAAAAATGGCTATTTTAACTCATCAATTAAATATTAAAATATTCAATTTTCACAAATTTACTTTTAATTCGATTTTAAAAGGTCTACAACATCATTCTAACTTTAATATGATAAAATAAAATTTTACAAATCATTTTTAATCATATTAAACCCGTTATTCAATTATTCAATAAATTCCAAATATTAAATTTAAACAATTTTGATTATCCAATAATTCATTATCCTTTGAAATATTTGAAATTGAACTTATAAGATTCAACTTTTAAAACCAATTCACATCTTAGAACACTATTTCCATTTTACAGTTATTCATTTATTCAATAAGTTTTAAATATTTACTTTAAACAATTTACCTGTTCAATATTCAATTATTTGATTTTAAATAGATTTTACTTATCAATCAATTACTCTATTATACCCAATGAATTCAACATTTATTATCCTATCCAACTATTGATTTCAAAGGCATTCACTAAGTAGCATTTATTTTTCAATACTTATTACTATTCAAATCTTCGAAACCAATCTATTAAAATTTGTATTGCTACCTAAATAATTCACAATTCTTATTCACTTATTTACATTTGTTTTTCCATATATTCACTTATAACCAAGTTATAACATTTGAGTTAATTCAATTAGATTGGAACTCCATTCAATCTATAAATAACTAATTGGATAATTATTGTTGCAATTCATTCCAGTATTATTATTCTAAACGAATTAAAAAAAAATTCTAACATTAAATCACGAAATCTTATTAAATTAGCCATTTTAATTATCGAAAATTTACGGGTCATTACACTCTCCCCCACTCAAAATTTTTCGTCCCCGAAAAGGAAAAAGAAGGGAAAAGGAACTAAGTATAGAATTCAACATTAGATATATTTTATTCAAAGTTACCAACTTATAAAACAATGAAATTCCACTTATAAGTCATAACTACCCTTCCACTAAGTTACTCCGAACGGCTTTCTAACTTTAAAAGTTAGTTATCAAACAAGTTATAAAATTTTAAAACTCGAAAATTTTCGAACACCCGAATTTACGAAAAAATTCGGCAGAGTCTCCTTTGCGCGGCTCGATCCAAAAAAAAATGACAGTATATATATCACAAATATACATCTCATCAAGTGATGAGGCATCCCGTAGGGAAAAAAGTGTAAAAGTCGGTATGTAATCCGAGATATGTACCTTATATATCATTAGCGAGCATATACGGCTAATATAGCGCGAAAGCGAGCTCCAAATGCGAAGCAAGCGCATCCGCACCTACTAAACACTCAACAAACCATGAGAAACATGCATATATGAAAATAATATCAGTATATACCATATAGCAACATAACAACTACATGTGCCAACATAGCAAATGCAACAAAACAACAAATGCATCCACCAATCAATTATCATCCAACTATCATCCAACAAATCCATAACCAATCAATATAAATTCACTTCTCATTAATATTTATTGACTTGGTTTTCAATTTTTAATCACAGTTGATTCATTAACGTTGGATTTTACTAACATTCATTCTCAATTCAATTAGTTAACATTCACTAATTTATATTTACATTAGTTCACTTCCAATTTGAAACAAATTAAATTCTATTTAAATTCATTTAACTTCCAATTTGATTTCAATGATTTATAGCTTTCAATTTCATTAACACTTAATGAATTATATACAATCAACTAACAATCATATAACAACCAAATCATACCCAACATAACCAAATTATTAAATTTACATTCAATTTGGTTTATCTCTTTCAATTCCAATTGATTCTTAGCCATACCAAATTCTTTTGTTTACATTTACTTCATATTCAATTTCAGTTAATAACCGATTTATTTGCGGAACATTTTATTAATCATCACTTTAATTTATAGTCATTCCATAAAAGTCTAACTTCTTATATATGACTTTTCTTAGTTGATAGTTATCTCAAAAGTTACAAATTTATCTTAACATATTTTTCTTTTTGTTGCAAATTTATATTTAATTCTACAACAAGTTTACAAAGACATTGCTTGACTCAATGGCCTTTTTCTTTAGTTCACTTACTTGTTCCAGTTATCCATTCATCATTTCATGCTATATTTAAGTATATTACATTTTTATCACAACCAAATTTTCCATTTATATAAATTTTAATTCCTTTTGAGTTTTCCTTACTTGTATACTTCAATTATTTTCAGGTTCTGTTTAGTTGTACAATATCTCATTACATATCCAAAACATCATTTCAACTTCTTAATATTTGGTAAGTCATATTATATGTTATCAGAATGCAAATTTGGTATTATACAAATTTATAGAATTTCATTTTACATAATTAGAATGTTCACAAATTTGATTTATTTAAATCCTCTTTACCTTTCACTTTAAGGGTACACTACAACTCTAAAGTTTTCCCAAAACATAAGCTTAGTTATCTTAATCCTCTTATTTTATAAATTCTGGTTATTCACATTTCCTTCAAATAATTTGAAAATTACTAATTAACATAACTTAGAAATTTAAACGCCCGGTTCTCTTCAAATCGTTTGAAATAAACATATACACTTATATCTTTAATGTATCAAATCATACCTTTGGAGTTTAAACCAAAACCCATTTACCCAAAATGATTTCGAAGAAAGGCAAAGCTTCTTAGAAGTCTCCCCCACTTTGAGACTCGAAAATGAACGTCGATGATGCTGCGCAGTCATCACCGAAATTATTTTCCAGCAACAGAAGAGAGGAGTACTTAATTCATTCCTTCTTAACAATCCTTTCAAAATATTTCCTGTAAATATTTTCCAACTAACATCACAATATATTTTCTTCAAAGCTTTGAAAACCATTTTAAAAGTCCCCGGGTCTTGAATTCAATATTTTCCAATTTAAATCTGTTTTAATTTATAAGTCACCTTTATAAAATATTCTTATAGGATTTTCTTTCTTAAAACATTCCACAAGTGTTTTATCATTGTTCATCTTGTAATTCACCTTATTTATTAAATTACAATATCCCATTAATGATAATGACCAATATTATCATTCCTGACAACCAGGTGAGCTAGATAAGTCACAATAATTTCTGAAATTTTTTCTTTATATACAAAATATAATTAGAGCAAAATTATTTCATTTACCCAATTTCAAAACAATACTATGTCGAATTGTTCTGTTCGAGTGTTTAGAGATCCCTATCAATGACGTTAATTACTCGTATTGACTAGAATCCATAAGCCACTCAACAAATCAACCGACATAATATAAAACATTTTATATCACTAACAAATGCGCTCTCTCGTATATATACACTCAGCGACTCATCATAGGGTATTACTACCCTATTTATAAAGAGTCAGACCCCACAAAGCTAAGGTTATCGCTAAACCAAGGCTCTGATACCAACTGTAACGACCCGCCTTTTTGGACAGTTAAAACCGACGATCAAATACACATGCCGATTCCAAACCATTCAAAAGGGCAGATGGTTATTGGGGTAAATAAGAAAAGAAAGGAAAGGGAAATAAAGGAAAAGAAACAACACAGAATCTTACAGCGGAACGATAAAATATAATAGTCAAATAAATAGTTCATGAAGCTATTTACAATACTTTGATCATTATTTATACAACATTTATCAGAGTTATACATATACAACAGAAAAAATAAAATAATGCAGCAGACAACATGATGCAAAGATAATAAGAGTAATAGTATACCAAATCTTTGTCTTCGTCCTTCAGAATAGATCTTCAATAAGATGAAAAACTCAGGTCTGACCCGAGCGTAATGAATAGAAAAAACACTCGAGTCAGGACTAAAATATCCTCATGTAAGTTAAATCAATCGTAAATAAATATGAGTGTAACGGCGTCAGAGATGTTTACGGGGTTTGACATCTCATATCCAGTGTCAACGTGCGTGCAGTAACTCAAGAGATGTTACGGGATTTTCCATCTCTCAAGGATCCGTTAAACTATCTACTATGTAGTACAATACGCTATTATAATATGTCTACAGTAAAGTAAAAGTATTAAAATACCGTTAAGGCGTTACCATAATTCCCCTTAACACATTTTATAATGCCATAGTCTATACAGCACCGTAAACCCCACCGTAAACTAGTGGTTATCAGAGGGTACCCCATAGGTATAACACAAAACAAAACGTATTGGTCGCGAATAGGATAATCAGTATGACAAGGTACATGAGGCGATACGAACTAGGATACTAGTAGTTGCGTGATCCGGACTGATGTTGAGCATAGGCAGCAGCTACCTCAACACCGCGAAACAACACTCCCAAATCGAAGGGTGCACCCAAATCGAATCACAAAAGGTAATAGATATGGTATCGAAGAAGTGTGTCCGCTAGAGGTGGCGAACCTCAATGGCCCGGCGCGGCTCCTGTTTTAGCCATGTCAGGGGTCATCCAATATCGTTCTCTTTCTTCGATCAACGCGTTCACCAAACCATCCACATCATTCTGGATCAACACTCCGCGTATAATAGTTATTAAAGTGGTTTTCGGTATCGACAGAGAGTATGTCCATATCCGATCCCGGTCACTTTAATAACTACGTATTATTACACCGGTGGCTCTTTTACATTTCAATCGATTCATAATTGATATCAAAATATCCTATTCGTTTCAAAAAAATCAAATCCATTTCAAATATCATCATAGCTATTCAAAATGTAAGATTCCGTTTCAAAAATCATTTTTCGCCTCAATATCTCATTTCGATTTCAAGATCATTTCGAACTTCAATTTAGGTTGCAAATTCATTTAACCCAATTCGTATTTAAATTCAAGATTTAAACATAAACATTTCACCTTATTGACCAGCTTGAAATTTTAGAAAGAGTTTTAAGTAGTTTTAAAAGTAGTTTAAATAATTAAAATAGTTAAAGATACTTAAAATCTTTAAATGGATTTCAAATAGATAAATTAATTTAATATAGTTAAATGGATTTAAGATAGATGAAATACAATTAAAATAAGTTAACATGGTTTAAGATGGGTTAAAAATAATTTAATATAGTTAATATAGGTTAAAATAGTTTAAGTATTTGAAGATGGTTTATATAACAGAGTAGTTTGGAAACAAAATGAAACAGCTTCAAAACCAAACCATTCCAATTATAACTTCCCAATTCAAACAATTTCAATTTCCATTCTACCGATTCAATTTCGATTTCAATTCAAATCAATGTCAACTTTGACTTCAAATTAATTCAATTCTACATTCACCTTCAATTACTTCAATTTCAATTTATATCGATTTGGAGCTTGATTTTTCAAAATATCAATTTGTAACACTTAACAAAATTATCCTTCAATATTCAACTTTTGAATCCAAATTTCAAATATGATTCAATTCCAAGCTCAATTTCAAAATATCATTTTTATATCACCTTTACTTAGTAATACTCAAAGCTCGAAATAATGTTCAATCTTTTAAAACAAATAAATTTTCGAAATTCGATCATATCCAAATTTTAAATTTCAAAGTCTCAACTTAAATTATTTAACAATTTCTTTTAACCAAAATTTATTTCAACATTCCAAACTTAATTTTCGCGATAAATTCGATTTCTATAAATTGATTTTATTTATAACTTTTAAATCATAACATTTAAATAAATTTCAAATCAACGATTTTAAAAATTTATTAATTTAACCAATCTGGTGTCCGTATATAATTTTCTATACTATGGCCAAGTGATTATTTATTTAAATTAAATGTCAGGGATGAATATATATCACTTAAACCAAATCATAGTGTCATATGTATGCATAACAGGATATATATAAGCAAATAAACATCCAAACATTTAAATATCAACCAATAGCATCCATCGAAATAAATCATCCAATAGACAATACAATTCACGGCAATTTCATAGTTGTCAATATCAGGTAATTTAATCGCAATTCAATTTTAATTTCAATTTGACTGTCAATTTAATTTTTCAACGGTAAATTCAAATGACAATCTATATGACAATTAAATTTTATCAAACAGTGACAAATAAAATTCATATCACTTCATAATATCAAATCTAACTAGCATAATGATATTCAGTACGTTGTGAGCGTTATAAAACACTCACCTTGATTTCAATGTAGTTCCAGCGTTTTACTTCGAATAAAATTAAACGAGCATTTAATTTTAGCCGAAATTTTCACTGGCTCCAAACGATTCTAATCCAGCTCCATTGCGTAGTGCTCATCAATACGAAGCCAACGTAATTCGTTTCGTCGAAATCCGACCTCGTATCAAAAGGTTATGATATTTTAAACATTACACAATCTTTAATATAATTAAGTTACAATTTATATTTTAAATTTCCAAACCCACATCATATCAGCCGTTCACTGTGCCAACTCCAATCCAGCCCGAAGCACTTTTTCTTCTCCCCTCATGCTTTTTCTTTCCAGGTCGCAAGATCCCACTAGCCGTTACTTAGGGTTTCATGTCGCGGCCACCACATACGTTTTCAAGTCGATCAATGACCATCACCACGAAGGCCTTCGCGACTCCTACCACCGGCCAGAGCACGGCTAGGCTCGGCCACCCCTAGCTGCTCGAAAACCGTGCCCAAACGCACGTATTTAAACCCAAACCATCGACAACCCGTAGCTCTAATCGCGATCTTGACCGTTGGATATGTAGCTCTCGACGAGCTCTACAGTTTTCTAGTTGAGAGTTTCTCGAAATAGTGTGTGGATTTGAAGAACGAGAAGGAGGAAAGAAGCGAGCTACCGGCCATTGATAATAGAGGGAACGGCGGCTGGCTCTTGAAATTAGGGTTTTGGCAATTAAATGAATAAAGGTCCTTTTATAGAAAATCGCCAAAAACACTATTCATTTTGGATTTTCCAAACTCCAAATCTCGCGCGGTGATCGGCGTTTCTAGGGTTTACCCCACGTTTCGAACATAATGGAATAGGTTTCGGAGGCTAATTCGATCATGTGTGCGAGTTACGGGAATAAACGATCAATTTTAAATTAAATCGATTAAATTAATTTCTATGCGTTTCGGCTTGCCCCGGACGAACGGTAAATCCGATTGACACAAAATTTGAAACCATACAATAATTTAACATTATGGGTCCGATGAAACTGGTTTCGTCGAATTCCGAGACTGTTTGAAAAATGGCTATTTTAACTCGTCAATTAAATATTAAAATATTCAATTTTCACAAATTTAATTTTAATTCGATTTTAAAAGGTGTACAACATCATTCTAACTTTAATATGATAAAATAAAATTTTACAAATCATTTTTAATCATATTAAACCCGTTATTCAATTATTCAATAAATTCCAAATATTAAATTTAAACAATTTTGATTATCCAATAATTCATTATCCTTTGAAATATTTGAAATTGAACTTATAAGATTCAACTTTTAAAACCAATTCACATCTTAGAACACTATTTCCATTTTACAGTTATTCAATTATTCAATAAGTTTAAAATATTTACTTTAAACAATTTACCTGTTCAATATTCAATTATTTGATTTTAAATAGATTTTACTTATCAATCAATTACTCTATTATACCCAATGAATTCAACATTTATTATCCTATCCAACTATTGATTTCAAAGGCATTCACTAAGTAGCATTTATTTTTCGATACTTATTATTATTCAAATCTTCGAAACCAATCTATTAAAATTTGTATTACTACCTAAATAATTCACAATTCTTATTCACTTATTTACATTTGTTTTTCCATATATTCCCTTATAACCAAGTTATAACATTTGAGTTAATTCAATTAGATTGGAACTCTATTCAATCTATAAATAATTACTTGGATAATTATTGTTGCAATTCATTCCAGTTATTATTATTCCAAATGAATTACAATTTTTTTCTAACATTAAATCACGAAATCTTATTAAATTAGCTATTTTAATTATCGAAAATTTACGGGTCGTTACAGGACCTATCAGCGGAAAAATCTCTTTACTGCAAAGGCTCCCCCTTAACGAAAGGGAAAGAGGTTATTGCCGGTTCATCCGAGATTGAGTCTCAAGCTCATGCGCCTACTCAACCGGTCGATCGGTCGATACTTGATCCCTTTGAGCAGCACATCGGTTATGACCCGAAGGACCCCGGCCTTGGATTTCATATTTTGTCTCCTATTCCAGAGGGTGAGACCCCACTGACGGCTGAGAGCCAGCTGGAACCTGGTAGACGACTCTTTCGCTTTAACATTCCAAGAGTCGTCGTTTTCACCAGAAGCTATCGTATTCTAATGCTTGTTTTTCATGATTTTATGCAGGCCGTTCTGATCTTAAGCCCACTCCAAAGAGCGATGTCGCCAAGGAGGTAAAGGAAAAGACAAGTGAGGCCAGTCACGCAGGAGAGGCTCCCGGTCCAGATGCTCAGGTGATCGAAGTGCTTGATGAGGATAAATCTGAGACTTCCTCTCCCATCGATGGGAGTTATGAAATTGAAATTACGGGCACCTCTGAACACACATCTGAACTGAGCATGAAGGAGCAGCTTGAGAAGGAGAAGAAAGAGACAGTCAAGATCAAAATCGAGCCTCAAGCTGTGGACCTGGACGATCCTTTGAATAAGCCGTTGAAGGTCATCCTTCCTGGCGGGTCCAAGCCCATGGAAGTTCCCTGTACTTCTTCGGTTGTCACATCCCCATCCAAGAAAATCACCAAAGGTAAACACACGGGAGAGGAGTCGTCTGAGAAGACAAAGGAGGCGAAGAAGTCGAAGAAATCGAAGAAGTGATTATTACTCTCGTTCAACGAGAGTTAGTTTAGGTTATGTAATTATTTTTATCTATTTTCGTAGTCCTTGTAAATAGACTGTTGACTCCGGATTTCGGAGGAATTGTAGTAAAAACTTATTTTTGAATAAAGTTTAGCTCTTTTGTCTTTCAAAAGACTCTTATCGTTTAGTTTTCTACGTGATCGTGATTGAAATCCAAGCTATTGTGAATAACATAAACTTCTCGATTTATCTTCGTATAGCTCGGAAATTCTTTAGAATTGTTCATTTTTGATTCCATGCTTCTAGCACTTAGAATATTTTTTAGTCCGTATGTTGGGGACTTGATAAATTCAAGTCATTTGTGTCCTAGTTCCCACTTAGGGAACTTGGAGATTTGAATCGCTTATACTCGAATCCGCACTCTGTGGACTTAGAGTACTCCAGTCCGCACTCTAGGGACTTGGAGATTTGAGTCGTTTATACCCAAGTCCACACTCTGGGGACTTGGAGTACTCCAGTCCGCACTTTGGGGACTTGGAGGTTTTAATCGTTTATACTCTGATCCGCACTCCAGGGACTCAGGTACTCCAGTCCTTACTCCGAGGACTTGGAGATTTTGAGTCGTTTATACTCCGGTCCGCACTCTTGGGACTCAAGTACTCCAGTCCGCACTCCGAGGACTTGGAGATTTTGAGTCGTTTATACTCTGATCCGCCCTCCGAGGACTTAGAGTACTCCAGTCCGCACTCAAGGGACTTGGAGATTTTGAGTCGTTTATACTCTGATCCACACTCTGAGGACTCAAAGTACTCCAGTCCGCACTCCGGGGACTTGGAGATTTTGAGTCGTTTATACCCTGATCCGCACTCCGGGGACTCAGAGTACTCCAGTCCGCACTCCAGGGACTTGGAGATTTTGAGTCGTTTATACTCTGGCCATATTCCGAGGACTTAGAGTACTCCAGTCCGCACTCCGGGGACTTGGAGATTTTGAGTCGTTTATACTCTGGTCCGCACTCCGGGGACTTAGAGTGCTCCAGTCCGCACTCCGGGGACTTGGAGTTTTTGAGTGCTCGTGCGCGTTCGTACGTCAGGCAGAATAATGTATTTCTTAGTTACTTGTCATAGCGTTATCATACACAGCAACATCGACAATTCATAGAGAAAATAGCTTCAAGCATTTATTAATGCAAACAAGCTAAATTGTCTTATTACATGCCGTAAACTAGGAATAAAAACTTGTTGGAAATAAATGTAACTAAAATATGAAAGAAATGAACTAAGTGTAATAATGCCGCAAATGCTCGCTATTCCATGCTCGTGGGAGTGTCGCACTATTAACGGTTGCTAACTTGAAAGTTCCTTCTCCAAGCTTCCGTTCAATGATGTATGGACCTTCCCATGCGGGGCTCATATGTGATGGAATCGGGAAACTCGTTTCGAAACGAGATCACCCACACCAAAGATTCTCAGTCGGACTTTTTCATTATAATATCGAGCGACTCGGTGCTTGTATGCGGCCGCTCTCAAATTAGCTTCTTCACGCTTTTCATTAATGAAGTCCAATGATTCTAGTAATAGATCCTGATTTGACTTATGTTCATTATAAGTTACCCGATGTGGTGGAACTTCAAGTTCTACGGGTATGACAGCTTTCATGCCGTATGCCAATGCGAATGGAGTGTGACCAGTCGTGGACTTGTCGGTGGTTCTGTAAGCCCAAAGCACTGTTGGAAGCTTATCCGCCCACTTGCCTCTAGCCTTTTCCAAACGTTTTTCAATATGGATTTAATTATTTTGTTTGCGACTTCCACTTGTCCATTGGCTTTCGGGTGAGCAACTGCTGCAAACTTTATCTCAATACCATATTTTTGGCAAAATTCCTTGAACTCTTTGCTTTCAAACCGAGTTCCGTTGTATGTAACGATGGTTCGTGGAAGGCCAAAGCGGCATATAATATTTCGTATAATGAAATTAATGACCTTCTTGGTGGTGATAGTGGCCAAAGGCTCTGCTTCTGCCCACTTGGTAAAGTAACCGACCACAACTATCGCGTATTTTGCACCACCTTTGGATAGGGGTAAGGAACCGACTACGTCGATCCCCCATATTGCAAATGGCCAGGGACTAACCATTTGTGTGAGTTCCGTCGACGGAGCTCTCAGGATTTTCGATATTTCTGACATTTGCCACATCTTCTCACATAGTCTGCGGCATCTCGATTTACAGTTGACCAATAGTATCCATAGCGAAGGATTTTCTTTGCTAACGTCTGCCCTCCGGTATGGTCTCCACATTCACCTTCATGGACTTCCTTCAGAACCCGCTTTATCTCATCATGGGCGATGCACCGGAGTAAGGGGGTCGAGAATCCCCTCCTATACATTAACCCATCTTGCATTACATAACACGAAGCCGTACGAATAACCTGTTGTCTCGCTCCTTCTTTCGGGCATAACCCCGTGTAACAAGTACTGCTTGAATGGGGTCATCCATGACTCCTGCTCGATTTCTGTTGCTAACATGAAATCTACCTCCATCATATTTATGCTCAGAACATGTAAGGTTTCAACGGGAAACAATCCCATCTGTTGCGCATCGCCGGTGCTTGCAAATTTTGCCAATGAATCGGCTGCTCTATTTTGCTCACGCAGAACATGTGAAATATCATAATACTCGAGATTCGCTAGCAGTTCTTGAAATCAGACCAAATACGGGGCAAGTCTCTGCCCCCTTGCTTGGTAGTCTCCCCGCACTCGGTACACCACCAGTTGCGAGTCGCAAAAGATTTCAGCTGATCTTACTCCCAGTTCTTTGATGAATCTTAAGCCGGCAATAAATGCTTCATACTCGGCTTCGTTATTCGTTGCTGTGAATTCGAGCTTCAAAGTGTTGAAAATTAATCGGTTCTCAGGAGTTACAAGGACTATGCCAACCCCTAAACAATGGTCATTAGATGCCCATCGATGTACATCTTCCATCGAACGAGAGGTAAGACATTGCGGTCGTTTGATTCGTCTGACACAGTGAATTCAGCAATGAAATCAACTAGTGCTTGCCCTTGTATGGCCCTTTGCGGTAGGTAAGTAATATCGAACTGACTCAACTCAATATTCTATTTTAACATCTTTCCAGAAGTTTCCGGTCGTTGGAGTACCTGTCGTAAGGGTTGATCAGTGTAAACGCTGATCGAATGTGCTTGGAAGTATAGGCCAAGCTTGCATGATGCAATCACCAAGCAATAAGCCAATTTCTCAATTCTGGGATAATTTCTTTTTGCCCCCGTCAAATGTTTACTGACGTAATACACTAGCTTTTGGACTAGGTCCTCCTCGCAAACCAAAGCCGTACTGATGGCATGTTGGGATACTGCCAAGTATACATACAGCATTTCATGGTCAATTGGTTTCGATAGCACCGAAGGACTTTCTAGATGTCTAACCAGAGCTCGGAATGCTTCCTCGCAGTCAGATGTCCACTCAAAATTCCTCTTTCCTTTCTTTATCACATTAAAGAAAGGAATGCACTTATCCCTGGCTCTGGATATGAATCGACTCAGCGTGGCCACCTTCCCTTCAAGCTTTTCACTTACTTTATAGTTCTAGGCACTTGTATGTTTCGAATAGCCTGAATCTTTTCCGGGTTAGCTTCAATTCCACGTGCGTTCACAATAAAACCCAAGAACTTCCCTGATACAACGCTAAAGGAACACTTTAATGGGTTGATCTTCATCCCGTAATGCCTGAATATATCAAACATCTCTGCTAAGTCTCGGATGTGGTCATTTGACCGCCTTGACTTCACGAGCATGTCATCCACATAGACTTCCATCGTTCTACCAATCTGGTCTTTAAAATTTCGATTCACCAGACGCTGATAAGTTGCTCCCGCGTTTTTCAATCCAAAAGGCATTACTACATAGCAATATAGCCCCACATCTGTGACAAAGCTGGTGTGTTCTTAGTCTGGAATGTGCATCGAGATCTGATTATATCCCGAATACGCATCCATGAATGAAAATAATTCGTGTCAGGCGGTAGAGTCGACGAGCTGATCAATTCTTGGTAAAGGGAAACTATCCTTCGGGCATGCTTTATTTAGATCGGAGTAATCAACACAAGTTCTCCACTTCCCATTTTCTTTTCTCACCAGCACAGGGTTAGATACCCATTCGGGGTAGAGGGCGTCGCGGACGAACCCATTAGCTTTGAGTTTGTCCACCTCCTCTTTGAGGGCAGCGGACCTCTCCGGGTCCATGCCTCTCCTTTTTTGTTTCACAGGAACGTATATTGGGTCTATGTTCAACATATGACTCGTAATAGTGGGAGAAATCCCGCACATATCAGAGTGTGTCTAAGCGAAAACATCCAGATTCGCTCGGAGGAAATCAGTAAGGTCCTCGGCCACTGAAGGGTCGAGTTGTGATCCAATCTTCAGGACTCGCGATGGGTCATCCCGAATGACTGGAACGTCGATCGCCAGCTCAGCCAGTGCTGCATTCGTTTCCCTAGGTTCCCCATCATCATCTCTCGGATCTATGTCTCTAAGGATCAGAGAATGTTGCCCGAGCCAGGGCTCGGGCACTACTTGTCAATCATCAGTATTTAGGATGCGGATGGTATTGTCCACAACCTTTCCTTTTTCTCTTCGTTGAGCTTCTCTAAGCTCTGCCACATAACATGCGCGACCGGTCGCCTGATCGCCATGTACCACTCCAACTCCCTTGTCAGTCAGAAATTTTAACGTTAAACACCAAGGGGCCAAGGCTGCCCTAAACTCCGCCAGGGCCGGACGACCTAGAAATGCATTGTATGAAGAGTCAACATCTATCATTATGAACGGTAGGACTCGCACTCTCCTATGCTCACCTTCCCCCTGTTCTACTGGTAACTCAATATACCCCATTGCGTCGGTTGTAGCACCATTAAAGCCATGGATACGGGCTTTGCATGGTTTCAAATCTTTTGTCTCCATCTTCATTTGGTTATAAGCCTTCTTGAAGATGATGTTGACAGAACTTCCACAATCAATCAAAATTCTTTTTACATAAGCTAGCCCAATCATTACAGATATAACCATTGGGTTGAAAGTAGGAGCCTCCACCTTGTCTGCATCTCGACTCCTAAACACTATATCGTCTGTCATCATGCGTTGTTGTTTTGTGGGGGTTCCATCTTCCATATTCGAACAACATTCAAAATTCACATGCCTCAGGGAGGTAGCATATCGTTCCATCTCCTGCCAATTCTTGTCTGCGGGATGAGGTCCTCCGACTATAGTGTTTATGATCAACCTACCTACGGTCCGGGCAGGTTCCTCTGGGTGGCGTGGAGCCAGCCCGCGTCTAGGGTCTATCGTCCCTTGCCTACCCTCTGGTGGGTTCTTAACAAACTCCTGCAGCTTTTTCTACCTGATCAACCTTTCTATGGCATCATGGAGCTGTCTACACTGCTTAGTATTGTGCCCGTGGGTCTCATGGAAGCGACAGTACTTCCCTACCCGTTTCTGTTCTTCAGTGTACTCCTTTGGGCACGGCTTTCTGTATTCAAAGGTGTTACAGGTAGATAGATAAATGTTTTCAAGAGAAGTATTCGGGGAGGTGTATTCGTTGTAGGTCGGAATCCTCGACTTCCACCTCCTTGACTCTTTTTTCTTTTCGGTATTTCCACCTTCGGATCCTTTAGATTACCTAAGCTTGTTCTGGACGTTAACTTGAACTTTTGCCGAACTGTCACTGGATTGTTTCATGGCGATGTTACTTTTCACAGTTTCCTGAATAGGTCCTGATGCCTTATCTCGTCTCATCCATCGAGCTTCCTCCCTCCGTATGAACTGGTAAGCTTCGAAATAGAATCGTTCCAATATAGTTGGGGGCATTCCCGCCAACCAATCTTCAAACTCTAGGTCTAGATCTACTCCTCGCATCACCGCCATCAAGATTGCATGGTCGTTAGAGTTGCTAACTTCAGTGGCGGCAACATGGAACCTCTATAAGTATGCTTTCAAAGACTCTCCCGGAGCCTGGATCACGCTTGATAAGGACATTACGTCCTTTAGACGAGTTGCGTGTATCCTGAACTGTTCAACAAATTTCATCGCCAACTCATCAAAGCTGGATATAGATCGAGGAGGAAGTCGAGTAAACCACATAGTGGCGATTCCGGACAAAGTGATTGGGAAGCACCTACACTTAGTCACGTTATTCGCCCTTGCGGAATCCATCATCCATTCGTACCTCATCATGTGTTGCCTAGGGTCAGTTTTCCCTTCGTAGGTTGGGATAGTCAGCATACTGAATTTCTTGGGATACTCTGCTTGTAGAATAATGTCTGTAAAGGGAGTATGACTCCTCAACACTCCCCAGTCTTTGTTGGTCAGGCCTTGGTTTTCTCTCATTAACTGCCTAATCATGGTTGATAATTCTGGAGTTTGTATGGAGGATGGAAGGTTTGGTTCCGTTCCACGGGACTGTGCAGGTTGATGTCCCACCTGTTGGCGGTCAGCCAAACGTGCGTCCCGAAGGCCAGCTTGATTTGGGTCTTGGTGAGTCGGGCGTCCGGTCTCCTCACATGCCTGATCCCTGGCGGATTGATCAGTGGCACCTGCCTATGCAGCCTCCGTCTTACGGCGTCTACGCCTAGGAGGTTTATCAGCTGAGGTCGAGCTATCAAAGGAAGAATAAGGAGCAGGACTACTTCCAGCATTCTGATGCTGCTGCTGGGCGAGCTGAGACATGAGATTAGTGTTGGCTTGAATCTGCTCAGCAAGTTGCCTTCTACTTTCCCTGAGTTCTCTTATCAAGTCGTTGAACTCTGTTCGGGAAACGACCTCCGCTTGATTTTGGGCGGAGGGCCCTGCGCCTTGAATTGCTTGCTGGTTGCTAGGTCCAACTTGTTGCACGCTAGCAGTCTCGTAGACATCTGCGTTGTAAGAGGCCGATCAAGTTCGTGGTCTCCCCATGGTAGAGTTGTCGGTTATAACTCTGAGTAGAATCAACAGATGTCTTGGATCTCCTTCGGGGGATTTATTCAATCCAGTAGCTACAAAGCAGATCATAGAGGTTTGAGAATTCGATCCTCAGTGAAAGCACCAAAATGTTAGCAATAGAATTGGTCACTTATACCCTCAAGAAAGATTGTGTAGAGAGATTAATGAAGAAAGTAAAGTTAAACATAGAACAATATGCAAGTTTAAATGAAGAAAATACAAACACCAGATTTACAGTGGTTCGGCGTAACTACCTACATCCACTTTAAGGTTAATCTTTATTGCTTTTCTCAATAATTGATTACAGATACAATATGTATACCAATTACTTGAATACAATTTCTAAGAAAAAAGGATAAGTCTTGATTGAGTCTTGAATGCGGTAGAGTCTCCCTGGTGTTTCCGAAAAAAGTCCCTTTCACTGTGCCTCTGCCTCTCTATTTATAAACGAAGATGGGTTGGACTTCTCTGGTGGGCCTAGCAGTAAGATACCTCGGCCCAAAACAAGTAACTCCTGTGTGTCGATCCATAAATACCGAACGGCATACGCCGAACGTCGTTAGATGTCGAACGAGGTCTGGATGCCAAACATTCCTGGATGACAAATGAGCTTTATGCCGAACAGGGTTGAGTGCCGAACGAGGTCTGGACGCCGAACATCCCTGGACGTCGAAAGGGCTTTATGTGAAACAGGGTTAAGTGCCGAACGAGGTTTGGATGCCGAGCAGTGTGGAATGCCGAACGACTCTGCCTTGCCGAACGACCCTCAATGCCGAACTTCCAAAGATGCCGAACGGCCCTTAATGTCGAACGATATACAACACCGAACGGCTCTTAAAGTCGAACAGTCTCTCGAATGCCGAATGTTCTAGTTGTGCCGAATGCTCAGAATGTCTAATGGTGTGTAAATGCCGAGTGGCTAGTTGCCTGGTCAAATCTCCAGGTAACAATATACAATCCCTAGAGTGTAACAAAACATTGAGTATCTCAGAACCATGCATAAAGATGTCATCACCCATATAGAAGCATATTAAATCAGAAATTAAGAGATCAACATCAAATGGGTGAATCATTCATATCCAAAAATCATAATCAAAATCCAAAAAACATCAATACTAGAGGTGTCATCAAGTATAGTTAGGCTAGCATATAGTAGTGCCCAAGTATATATCCCTTGATCTCAAATAATAAAATCTCCCCGTCAATATAATAATATATGATGTTTATCTGTATAATCATATATATAATAAAAGATATGAGAATCCACTATGCTCTGGACATCTATCATTGGTATGATCTTACCTCCCCATATGGAAATATCATATAATAGATAGTGATAGGAATTGACTAATAATAGATAGGAAGTCCCAAGTAAAGTAATATATCAACATGTGAAGCTAATGGCTTTCCGCCTTCTCAGTGAGCACTCAGGTTATCCACCTGGATCCACTCCTAATACTCGGTGAGGGTATAGAGGCTGATGGTCAGCTGCCTGCTCCAAGAGTACCCGAGGTATCAACCCGGACCTGTTCCTATAGTCTTCAGTTACCTTCATGGTGATCATGACACATATCCACTAATATGCTCGTCAATACAAGGACTTCCAGTCATGACCCAGTTATGACTCCTATGGTAACAGACTACTGGCATAGGTGACACAAGGGGCTAAGGATTAACCATCCTGTGTGAATACTATATTATGCCACGGATCTAGGGTGCAACCTTATGATTAGGCTGCTAGGATGGATACTACCCATCTAGTTCCCTTCAATATAACAACCAGGAGTACATCATGATAGATAATACATAGTATCAACATATATATAAGTATCCCAACTAACTCAAATCCATGAGCTTCACCTTACGTAAGTATTAATTCGGTATCATTGACTCTGTCACATGAATGACATCTACATACAATGAATAACCAAATAAATATCACCATGGCATCCCAACCACCACATGATTTTTAAATTGTTTATTCACCGCTCATTAACTACACACAATCTCCCTATAATATTCTATGTAACGAGTTCAAAGAATAACCGAAGCAATATTACCGAAAGTCTCATACAAAACGGTGGTATAACTCTGTTTATTCAGATTCCTCGCTAAACACAATCAAAATATCATGAAACCATGCAGAAGGAAGTCATCATCGTATGAGATCACATCAAAAGTAACCAATTAAATCAACATCTAATAGTGAATCATTCATTACACCAAAATCAATATATAAGAGATGAGAGTCGGGAAAACAAGTAAAAACAAATTAATAAAATATGTAGAACATAGATTTTATAATTCTTATTCAATGTTATTAATTAAAAATATACTTTAAAATAATTAAACTATTAATTTGAAAATCAATTCTTACTTTTCAGAATTTATGTAAACTTTGAAATAATTCTATAACACCCAGAGTGGATTTTTCTTTCAATAAATTATATAACCTTTAAATATTTATATATACTAAATTTAAATATAATCATTTCTTTGTAAATCATAAATTCAATTCTCAATTTCATTTCCCATAAAACATTTTACATTAACTTATATTTTATTTTTATTATTATTATTATATATTTAAATATATACACGGTTTGTGCAACTAAAGGCACCGCCAGTCGACCGCTAGCGGTTGATCGGTTGGCGGTCGACCAGTTGCCCTACTAGTGTTGAACTTCTGAAGAAAATTTTTGATCCATTTCAGTCCAAATCTCAAGCATAACAACAATTCGAAGTAAATTATAATGATATACATATCAACACACACATCTAAATATTCAATATTAGATATAGATTTTGTGAGTATATAACTCACCTGTAAGCATCTAAGTTCTAATTCCACTTCTTCACTTTTTTCCACTTTACTGTGAACTTTCCAATCCATAAATTCTTGGTCAAAGTTAGAATTTCAACTTATCTTTTAGTGTAGATTAATGTCAGGAAGCATATTTAAATTTGAGGATTTCTTGTGATTATTTAATTTGTTCTAGAATTTATAAGAGGAGGAAGTTGAGCCTTTTCAATTTTAGGAGAAGAAACATCAGGATCCTTTAGTTAGTGAACGTACTTATTTTTATAAATTGAAAGGAGAAATATGAAAATGGAAAAGTATTGATACTTAAAATTAGATCAGGGTTTAATGTTTGGACTTTGGGTTCGAGAATATTTTACTAAAACATTCATTTCTTCTTCTCATTCTTTTCTTTTATAAAACCACATTCTATTCTATTCAAATCACTATAAATTTCATATAAAAAT
Source organism: Allium cepa (assembly GCA_030765085.1). Taxonomy (NCBI): domain Eukaryota; kingdom Viridiplantae; phylum Streptophyta; class Magnoliopsida; order Asparagales; family Amaryllidaceae; genus Allium; species Allium cepa. The sequence goes on along the minus strand of CM060941.1, from coordinate 682,923,542 downwards.
TGTATTTACATTACTTAAGTGATAACATAAATTTATGGAATTTTTATAGAATTTATTTTCCATAAATCCTTTTAATTTTAGTTATTCATTCAAAATATCATAACTAACCCACTTTATTAAATTTTTAAATTATCAATTCATTTCAACTTTGATTTCCACTAAAAAATATTACTGATTCAAATCAATATTATCTATTCCCTATATAATTTTGCTAGCTATTATTGCCATACTTTAACTTATTTTGATTTAATTTCCATATAGTTAACATTTTAAACACATTTATTAAATTAATTTTAAAATTATTCTCACTTGACCTTTAAAAATCCATTTAATTTATTAGATCATCGTTAATAAGTTTTAATTAATTACCCCTCAATACCGATTTGTTATACCAGACAAGAAGAGACGGTGAATGGGTTCTTTAGAAAAATGGAACGGTAAAGGATAGTCGTAGTATTGGAAATCAAAATCAGAGGTCGGAAGGTAAAATAGGTGCACCAGGAGATGGGATCGGACAAGTCAGGACAAATTAAAGAGCACCGCAACTCCATATCGAGTTAAGATGACTCGACACCAACCCAAGTAGCCTGGGGTTGGAACTCAGGCAAGGTGAAGCTCCAATAGATAATGTTGAGCGATATAACGAAGATCGGAATGCAAATCTATAACAGTAAGAAGAGGGACAAGAAATTCCCAGTAGGAATGGGAGGCATGAAGAGTATTGGATCAAGGATGTGACGACCCAGAAAATTTGACATTTGAAATTAAAATATTGGGTTGAATTTTTAATATTTGGAAGTTAGTTTAACTTGAATTCCAGAATTAACTATGAATTTGGCAATTTAATTATTTAATTTAAATTATTGGAGTTGGATAAATTTGAATCTTCAGTTTTAAGCTGATTAAAAATATTTCAAAGGCTTAGAAAATTTATATTTATAATACCGAAGACAATGGAAGCTTCAGAATTGAATTTGGAAATGTTTTGTTCAGTTTTCAAATTTTATCGTTTAAATCGATATTCAAAAATAGCCTTCCGAGGCACAGTCTCGGAATTTGACAAAACTGGTTCCGTTGGATCCGTAATATTGAATTGTTATCGGATTTCAAATCTCGTAGCTTTCGGAGCTATCGTGTGGTCGTACGAGATATAAACGCCTAGACAATAATTGATCGATTTAATTTAAATATAAATTTATATACCGTAGTCAGCTTCAGCCTACTTCCTTTCACCGTCACACCTTTTTCATTTTCGTCCTTCTTCAATTATTATAGCCAACCTCCCCCAACATGCTTCCTCTCGTTTCAAATATCACTCTCCTCCGTCATCTCAATCAAATAGCCGATAAAAGAAACAAACCTACCAAAAAAAGAAGAAGAAAAACAGTTTTCTCTTCCCCTTCTTTCTCTTTTCCTTCAGTAGCACAAACGAAAAAAATCCAAATCAAGATAATTGAATGCGGCGACGTTCGTTCAAATCGATTGGGGGGTCCTCGAGTTCGAGCAAGCAGTAGCGGCGACTTCGATTCTTCACGAGGGCGAGGCTTTGTTGCAAGTTCAAGTAAGGGATAGTACCGCGATAGTGGAAAATCATCGCTGGCAATCGATTCGCATTCGGGTATGGGCGCGCGAGCCCGAAGTCGTGGCGTGGTCGGTTGAGATGAGAGTCGAGGCGAGGTCATGATCGTTGGATCGAGGAGCCGAGGCAGCATCGCAAGGTCAAGGATAAGCAGATCGATCGCGATCTTCGGTGAGGGGTTCGCGAGCGTGAGTTTCGTTCGAGGAGGCGAGTTGTGAAGCAGGGGTTGGCGAAGTCGCGCCTAGATTTCCTGTGCCTGCGCTACTGTCAAGATCTCAAATTCAATGATGACGTCGAGTTCACCTGGGCTGAGCGTCGAGTTTTCCAGCCAAGGCTCGTGATCAAAGCCTGATGGCGCGATTGTGTGAGGATGGCAGTGTTGTGGAGTTGAAACGGTAAGGTAATATTTCTGTTTTTAATTTAAAACTCATCTCTTTCAACTCGTGCTGCAAATTACATTAACCCAGCCTGGTTGATGCTTAATAATCTTTCGGAAGCGCCCTTCGGCAGAATTCTTATCATATTCAACCCCGCTGTATTACCCTCTCCCCGATCCTATCAAACCCCCAGCTAATTCATTTGCATGGTATTTATGTCCCTTCCTCCACCTCCTTTTATCTCACTGTTATTTATGGGTATAACACGGTAAATGCCAAACAATCTTATCTGGATCTCCTCTCTGCGTTTAGGCAAGAAACTCAACCCTGGATCGTTATGGGAGACTTTAATTGTTCTTTTCAACTATCTCATAGGCTTGGTGGGAATCCTTTATCTCTGAGGGAAATAAAACCACTTAACTTAGCAATTGATGTTTCTGAACTTATTGAAATACCTTCAGTTGGTGCTTCCTATTCATGGAACAACTCTAGAAGATCCATGCCTCGAACCTTCACCAAAATTGATCACGCCTTCTCTAATCTTTATGCTCTTAACAAATGGCCAAACTTATGTAATCTCCTCCTAATGCCTGCCTCTCAGACCACTCCCCCCAAATATTATCCTTTGGTGCTGCCATGAATGGAAGAAAGTCTTCATTTAAATTTTTTAATGTTTGGGTTCTTCAACCAGATTTTTTCTCTATTGTTAACAAGGCGTGGTCTACTAAATTTTATGGTAATCCTATGTTTGTTTTGCAGTGTAAACTTCACACTGTGAAAACTGATCTCAAAGTTTGGTCTTTAAGTAAATATGGCAAGGGCAACATGGCTTCATCCAGCCTCACTCACAAACTCCAACAAGTACGAGAGTCCATGCATTCTGATCCAACTAATCACGAGTGGGCAGCGCTTGAAGCCTCTTTATCTTTGCAACTTTTTGAGGCGCTTCAGCACGAGAACCTGATGGTTAAGCAGAAAACCAGAATGGAGTGGTTTAAGGATGGTGATAGAAATACTTCCTTCTATCATTCCACTCTTAAAGCTAAACAATCTAAGGAAACTATCAGAGTTCTTAAAGATGAGAATGGTGACCTAATATCTGATCCTACTATTATTGCTAATATGTTCCTTGACCATTTCAGTAAGCTACTTGGAAATAGTAACAATTTCTCTCCTATGCTTGACCTTCTTGACTCGGTAAGCATTCCCAGAATTTCTCTTAATGACAGTGCTTTCCTCTCTACGGTTATTTATGATGCCGAGATAAAATCTGCTCTTTTCTCTCTCAATGCAAACTCTACTAGAGGGCCAGATGGCTTCAATGCTAGTTTCTTCACGGCATGCTGGGGAACGGTTGGCCCTACCTTCCTCAAGGCAATACATAACGTTTTTAACAAGTGCAAATTAATTGGTTCGTTAAATGCTACTAACGTTGCCATTATCCCCAAGGTTAAAAATGCTTGCCATGTAACTGAGTTTAGACCTATTTCTTGTTGTAATACCATATATAAGTGCATATCAAAGATCATAGCGAATAGAATCAAGCTGGTGCTGCCTAACATTATATCTCCCAACCAAGCAGCCTTTGTTAGTGGACGCAGTATTCTGGATAACGTGCTGTTGTCGCATGAATTGTTAAAAGGGTACAATTCCTCTATGGTTTCCCCTAGAGCTATGATCAAGCTTGACATCACAAAAGCATTTGATTCTTTACAGTGGGACGCTGTTGTTAGAATATTGGGCCTGATGAATTTCCCCAAACACTTTATGGTTTGGATTGAAGCTTGTATCTCAACTGCAAGGTTTTCATTAGTGGTTAATAACAATAATGTGGGTTACTTCCGAAGTAAGCAAGGAATCAGGCAGGGTGACCCTATGTCTGCTTAAATATTCATAATAGTAATGGAAGTCCTAACTCAAATTTTTGTTCAGCAAGTCTTTAGTGGCAGCTTCTTTGTTCATCCTAAATGCAAAGAGCCTCTCATCACTTCACTTATGTTTGTGGATGACTTGTTTGTCTTCTTCAAACCCACCATGACCACAGTGAACTCTATTATGGAGGGCCTTGATAAATTCTTAAAGATTACAGGCCTTTCTATCAATTTAGCCAAGTCTGAAATGATGATTGTTGGAGTGAGCAATGAAACGATAAATCAAATCACTTCTCGTACCTCCATTTCTCTATGTCCTGACTCCACCATGTACTTAGGTATTCCCCTGGCTACTTCTAGAATTTCATATGCCCAATGCACACCTCTGTACGAAAAAATCACTGCCAGGCTTGCTATATGGACTAACAGGCTGCTTAGTCAAGCAGGAAGACTCACTCTCATTAATGCTGTTTTGTTCTCTATGACAGTGTACTGGTTCAGGGCCTTCATCCTCCCTATTAAACTGATCAATATGATAAGAAGAGCAATGGCTAACTTTTTCTGGCATGGAACTGTTATTTCAAATAAAATATCCCCTTGTGCATTCTCCAAATTAGAGCAACCTAAATCTAGAGGAGGCCTTGGAATTAAAAACTTGCTTCTCTGGAATCATGCTGCCATTGTGCAACATATTGACAATATGCTAAACAAAAAAGATAATATGTGGGTCAGGTGGTCTTATAAGTTTGTTATTGGCAACAAGAATTTCTGGACTATGAGCACTCCTCCTTCATGTAGTTGGACCTGGAGAAGTATTCTTAACCTGAGGCATGAAATTCTTCCTTGTGCTAAGAGTATTATTGGTGTTAATAGTTGTATCTCCTTTTGGAATGACCCGTGGGTTAAGGAGGGTATGATTCTTGTTAACATTCTTAATTACAGTCAGCAGGTTCAAACTGGAATTGGTTTGAATGCTTTTGCGAGCAACTTTATCCAACATGGTCGTGTTGAACTCCCATTCTCGAGTAATCAGATTGTTAGACTTCTCTGGGAACAAATTTGTAGTTATAATTTTGTACAATCTCTGAATGATGGCATTACTTGGACCTGTTGTTCGGACAAGTACAAAATCAGTGGCATGTACAACTATCTTGTTACTCGTAGTAATGCTGAAACTTTTAGTTGGCATAAACGTATCTGGCTAAATCACAACTCTCCAAGACAAAACCTAGATCTATGGAAATTTTTTAGTAACGCTTTAAAAACTAAAGTTTTTTTGAGGTAGAGAGGAGTTACAATAGATACCACTTGCTGTTTCTGTCAATCTGCCGAGGAGAATACCCTTCATTTGTTCTTCTCATGTCCATATGTTTACAGGTTATGGTACTTTACTGTTAGCCTAACAACGAATAGAAGAACTGATATGGTAAGCGAAGTGGAATGGGATTTAATTCACAAGGATACAAGATGGAAATGTGAGGCAACATATAAGCATCTTTTCACACTGAAGGTATTTACTACGATGATATGGGATGAACGAAATGCTATAATATTCAGCAATAAAAGGAAATCTGCAATGCAAATGAAACAAGCGATTATTGAGGGGCTGAGGTCCGGAATTATGGCTTCCAAACATTCGTTTGAGTCGGGTTTCCTTGATGCTCTCAGTTGATTGTGTGTTTGTCTCATCGTGTAGTTGTGTTATTGTTCATTTGGTTTTTTTATTTTCTTTTTCCTTTGGTATGCCTTGTCTTCTATTTGTCTAGTTTCTAAGTTTCTCTTGCCTGCCTATTTTTTTTAGGTAGCTAGTTCTTCTATCTTTGTATTTCTTTCTCGGTATATCAATAAATGGTAGGGGTCCATTTTTAACCCCGCTGGCCTTGCCAAAAAAAAAATTCATGAATATGTATACAAAGGATATATATATATATATATATATATATATGCATGTAAGCAGTAAGTATATATACACACATATCTATTTTAACTTAAATGAATATATAGAAACATAATTATTTATATAGATAAAGCTGGAAAAAAATAATAATAGGAATTTTAAATGTTGAAAATTTTTATAAGAATAGATTTAAAATCTATAAAGGTTATTTTATTAGTATTTAATGCAGTTTGAAATGAAGGAAAATAAAATATACTTTATTAAGGTGATTAATTCATTTAGGAAACTTATATAAATATTTTTAGTTACTAAATATAATCTATAAAAGAAAATTTAGTTTAAAATCCAATTATTTGTTTAAATTAAATAAATCTATTCAATGGAAATTTAATATTCGATTTATTTCGAATATCAATAAATTGTATAATTATTTATACAAGGTCTATAAATCGAGAAAACAAGCTCGGGTGGAAATGGAATTGCAAAATAAAAGCAAAGGTGATATCTTCTCACTCAACAAAGGGTTTTATTTAATTTTAAATAGTTAGATTTAAAATTATTGATTGTGTTGATTGTGTTTGGATAATATATTATTATCAATTGTATTGAAATAGACCATATACGCCGCATAATAGCGGAGGTTATTATATTAAACCCATATACCGCGATATTCCACCTTGAAGTGGAATTGGTATTATATATGTATTTGGAGTTGATTTCCCGCATTATATAGTGGATGAGACCCAATTGCGCCGCATAATAGCGTATGATATTTTATAAATCCCATATACCACGATATTCCACCTTGAAGTGGAATTGGTATTTAATTATTGCGCTAACGTCTGTGGATGCAAGGAAACAGGTTGGAGGGATCCAACTAGATTCCTCAAACATTTGAATTTGTTTCATATGTTGTGTGTTGATTATTTATAATCCCTGTGTGATTTTATTTGTGGTTAAAATCGTTAAAGGCTATGATTTAACCGAATATACTTTTGGTATCGTTGGATACGGAAATAAATAAAAATTGGATTTTTAAAAATTCAAGTTGAAAGTTTATAGTAAACTTTATTTTTGAGAATTGGATAAATTTAAAAGAAGGAATTTTAAAAGGATAAAGTTTTATTTTAATCGTATTGAATAAAATTCCAAAATATGAGGAAAAGGCTTAATAAATGGATTTCGGGTAATATTAAGGTTGAAGAATTTATTTAAAATACGGATTTTAAATATTTGAAAGAGATAAAGGAATTTATTTCAAAAAGGAAATAAATTTAGAAATTAAATTAGGGATTTAATTTGGAGTTGAAATAAATTTTGAAATCGATTTTGAAAATTGACTTGGTATTTGAAAATAAATCCTTGGGAAACCAGTTTGAAATTAATTTGGTGTTTGAAGCAATTTTGGAAATCAAATTGGAATTGATTTGATAATTGAAATAAATTTTGGAAATCAATATGAAAATTGATTTGGTGTTCGAAGGGAAATTGATTTCGTGTTTTGAAAATAAATTTAGAAATCAATTTGGAATTTGATTTGGTGTTTGAAAGTGAATGTTGGAAAATCGATTTAAAATCGTATATCAGTTGATATTTAGAAATGCAAATTCACAATGGAAATTTATAAGGGAAAGGGAAATTGGTTTTAAAATAAACATTAGTTTATTTTCAAAGTGCGGAAAAGATTTGAAACTTGTTTCAAAGGATGGGAAATCGATTTGAAATTTGATTTTCAAAGTGATGAAGTGTTAAAAATATATCCTGCGAAGATATTTGAAAATAAATAATTTGAGAAAATTATTTAAATCCGGTAATTGTTGTGAATGTTGATTGATAGTTAAACAACCGATTATCAATATTTGCCTTTAAATGGCATTTGAATTTCGATGCCACTGGGGGTCGGATTCCAATTGGATATCCGAAAACCACATTGAACCTTTGTGATTGTGATGAATCTTTTATTTAAAAGATTGAAGTGGAAAATTGTTATGATTTGTTGAAATCTGAATGAACACTTATTTTTAAAAATAAGCGCTCGTTATTCGGATTAGCTGGGAGAGGACCATTGTGTCATAAAACCCATTCCGAATAATGATATGATGAAATGGAATTTGCATTTGAAGACCGGTGGTGAAGACCAGGTATTTGCGAGAATGATAGGATGACCTATCGATTATCTCTGCACTGAGTAGCTACAATATAGAGATTCCCTAAGTGATGGGAAGTCCGATCGGGATTGTGAATACCCGGATTGCAAGGGCTTCTTCGGAAGTGCCTTCGGTTCCGTTCGAACCCGGAACAGACTTGTATGGATGTATGTCCGAAGTTACAAATTGAGATGTAAAGCTGGTTTCTATCAAATACATTTATGTGGGTGGCGGAGAATTTATTCTCTTAGCTTAACACCCTTCTCTGAGACGTACGAGCTCAGAGGTTATGTAGTTGATGGTTACTAGTGATACATTCCCAATTTGGTAATGTGGCATACGAAGTGCTGGGGATCATTTGTTGATCGAAGCATGGCTTTTGTGAAAAGCGTAACTTTGTGGACGAGACTTCGTCGAGCCTCACAACCCGGAAATGGTCGAAACAGAAATGCTGCGGCAAGGTTTTTTTTTGGGGTCGCGCCCCTAGGGCATGTCCATTTTTTTCTGGATAAGAGGTGATATCATGGTATGGAGCCTGGATATTTTACCTATGTTGATGCTGCAAATTATTATACTTTGTGGTTGTTGCTTTGTGGTTGAGGATCCTCGAATAAAGGTCGGTAACGACCGGGGATGGCATACTTTTTTTGTGTGGAGTTATCAAGTTACAACTTCATTGCACCCAGAAGCATGTGGTAACTCGGCCTTGTGTCAGCAGAGATCCGTTAGGTTCTCAGGGGCATCCTTCCAGAGGCGTTCCATTTCGGTGTGGGAAGTTCCTTTGCCTGACCATTTGTTGAAAATCCAAAGAAACAATACGCGCCCTGTACGGTTTTAGTTGTATAACCTGCCATGGAATATGGCAGTAACCTACTATTGAACACGGTAGCTATAGTAGGCATACGACGAAATGTTGTATGCTGGCTAAGATTAATATTATACTTTCGAAAATGTTTTCTGCACTATGCACTAAAAATAATATCTAATGGTTTCTGTGTATCAAGCATTTTTTACTGTCATAAGGAGAAATCTCCTCCAAGTGTGCATTTGCATTGTGTGTGTGGCGGGAGGCCTTATGGCATTTTCATTTTCCAAAAGCATAGCGGGTTTCTTTTATATTATTTTCTTTGTGAAAATAACTATTTTAAAGATCTCACACCAGTCCCATGACTGACCTGGAGTTTATTGTTCCCTTTCTAAACTCTGGGTGCCCACCAATTTCCACACGAGCAGCCTAGAGTCAGGTTATCAGGTCATTTTGGAATTCAGGACTTGCTGTGGAGAGTAGGAGCAAGCTGGATGGCGAAGCGTATTGCTAGTATATGTTACATTTTCTTCCGTTGTTTCTTGTTGTACACTCTGATAATGTAATGTGATGTAATGCAATAACATATATGATTCTCTGTTTAAAGATTATTCATTGATATATTATATATTGTTCCGCTGTGAATTGTGAGATTCTGTTATTGTTTCTGTTTCTTCTTCTACCTCTTCTTCTTAAACCCTAATGGTTCGGTTTTCCGGCGTCCGATGGTTCGGCAGTTGATACAGTGGACGTATCGATGTCGACTTTCATAAGTCGAAAAAAAATCGGGTCGTTACAGAGTGGTATCAGAGCATTTGGTTAAGCGACAACCTTGGTTCTGTTGGGTGTTACTCATTAGAGATAGAGTCAGCAGTACTCTAGAATGAGTTTGAGTGTAATAATAGACATGAGCGCGTATTTGTTAGTGAATAAAAAAAATGTTTTATATTGTGTTGACTTATCGGTTGATTGTTTATAGATTCTGGTCGGTGCAGTTTGGCCAACTGTATCGATAGGGGTTTCTAAACTCTTAAACAAGATAAATTGACATGGTATTGTTTTAAAATAGGGTAAATGAAATAATTTTACCCAAAACTATTTTTGTATATAAAAGAAATGATTTTCTATGAATTTTATATAATATATGGTTGTTTGGTTGTTAAGGGAATGGTAATATTAAATTATTATCATCACTGAATAAGAAATTGAAATGTTAAACCAAGATTAAGAATATAAATATAAATGAGATTTGTAAATGTAAATTTTAAATGTAATTTATAATTTGAGAATAAAATTCATTAATGGAATGAAATTGGTAATGTGAATGTGTAAATGAGTTTTATAAATTGAAATGAGATGCCAGAGTAATCTTTGAGATGCAGATTAAAGGAATTGGATTGAAATTTCAAAAGATTAAATTTCTTTAATTTGAAAATGGTTTCCAAAAGTCTGGAAAATAATTATTTGAGAAATATTTTTGGAGTTGAATATGAAATCTGGTGGAGTTTGAAATTTTAAAAAAAATACTTGAAAAAATATTTTGAATGGATATAATTAGTTTCAAAGTTTGTTTTGAAATGTGAGCAATTGTTAAAAAGACTCTGAAAATCCTTAAAATGATACGACATCTAAATAAGTTTGATAACTTATAAAAATATTTGAGATTTGATTGAAATAAGATTCAAAATGGAAAGGATAAATAAAGGTAAGTGTGGAATAAATTTGTGAGTTAACAAATGAGTTAACATTTGTAAGTAAATGGATTGGAATTGAAAAGTGGAATGATATTTGATTTGAATCAAATTGAATAAAAAATCCAAACTTTGGAAAAATAAAATGGATTGAATTCAAGTATACTAATATGATAATTAATTAATTCATAAAATAGGAAAGTTGAATTAGTTAAATTAAAATTCAAATGTGAGTTAAATTCACAAATAAATTCAAGTAAGTAGAAATAAATTGAAAATTTCCTTGTTATTGATAAAAATGAATTCGAGATGAATTGAGAATGGAAAGTTGAAATTTAAAATGGATAAGTGAATAAATTTAATTCAATTAAGTTAGTAGATGGAATGGATTTTATAAATGAAAATCAAATCAAGGATTTAAGTTTGGAAGTGTCACAAGGAAAAATAAATTTGAGTTTTGAATTGAAATAACTTAAGTAAATATTGGATCAAATGGAGCTAAATGTTAATAAAGGAATTAAAATTAGTTAGTGAAACTAATTTAAAGAATGACAAATTTAATATGGTTTAAAATGAATTGAATTCAATATTTATAAATGAAAGGTAAAATGAATTCATATGGAATTTGGAATCCAGTTTAAATATAAGCGGTTATAAACCAAAGTGGTGAATTGGAAATAAATATAAGAAGTATATAGAATAATTGTCTTGAACTCAAGAAATAAATGGTAAAATTCTTAAGTAAAAAATTTAGAGTTGAGAAATATTCTAAATTAATAAATGGAGGATAAACTGGAAATTGTGAAATGGTTTTAATTGAAATGAATGTGAACATGGAATGCAAAATGAATTGAACAGAATCAATTGGAAATGAAACAAAATAAAGTGTAGATTGAGTTGGTATTAATTTAAATTAGTTATAAACTAGATTGGATATTCTATTAAGTGAATATCGTCGAAATTTGCATAGAAATGGTTGTCATTTGAGGCATTCGAGATTGCATAAAATTCTATGAGTTAATGAAAGCCAATCAAATTGATTTTTGGATTAATTGAAATAGATATGAGTTCGTTTCGTTTAAAAAATGAATTGAATGAAAGAAAGTGTGTTGTAAATCATTGAAATTGAATGAAAATGATGTGTGATGTAGTTGTAAGCAATTAAATTTGTATAGAAACCTTATAAATTGCTTATGGGAATTATTTTGAATGCATTGGTTGTGAAAACTATGTGTTTATTATCAAAAATAAGTGAAATGTAAATGAATTTCCTATATATGTCACTTATGTGTTTAAATTGAGTAAATACAGGCACAGGAAAGTCATTGGGCTGGATTTGATTGCGCAAAATGCTAATTAAATAAGCCGCTTGCTTAAAAATGCTAAATAAGGTACGCCTACGCAATAAAAATAGGAAATATGAACTGTTTTTGTTTTTTCGACCGGGTGGGTCGATGTATATATATTTATAACTTTTGTCAAATTGCAAAAGCTCCTCCGTACAAAGGGGACTCTGCCAAAATTTTGGGAGTTAGAAATTTTTTGAATTTTTTTTTTAGCGAAAACGATTTCAAATTGGAAATTGAAGTAAATTAGTGAATGAAACTAACTTAAAATAATAATATGAATCGGTTATAATTGAAAAATAAAATTTAATATTCATAATAGAAGATAAATTGAATTCAAATAGAATTGAAATTGTGAATTAAATTCAAAGGAAATTGAAAATGCAAGATTGAGTGATAATGGATATAACTTCAATAGTGACGTAAAAATGGTATAAGAAGCATATATTGAAAATTGTGTAATAAAAGGTGCAAAATGATATTTGAATATTGTAGTTGAATATTATGGATATCAGGATATACAGGTGTATGAAAGGAAATGGAATTGGGATTTTGATTTCGAAGATAAATTTGAAATTGCTTAACAAAAAGGTATATATTTAAATTTCAGTATGAAATTTGATTGGGTTTTGATCTAGCCACTTGGCTTTTTGTTTTCTTTTGGGATTTGAGGGCCTGTGGTGCCATTTTGTGGTCGTACCGAGCTAGCCGTGCAAAGGAGACGCTGGCGAAATTTTTCGAAAATTTAGGGAGTTAGAAAAATTTTGAGAAAATTTTGAAAGTTTAAAATTTGAATATGAGTTCAAATTTGAGTTGTGAAGTAAATGAAGTTGTATGGAAACTATGAAGATTTTGGAAAGTTTGTTGAAATGAATCTTTAATTAAAAGGTCTGGGTTGATAAATTGATAAAATTGTTTGGTTTTGGGAAAATATTTAACGGGTTGAGATCATTCTTCTTAACTAGTAATTTCGGGATGAAATTCTTTTAAGGGGGAAGAATGTGACAACCCAGAAAATTTGACATTTGAAATTAAAATATTGGGTTAGATTTTTAATATTCGGAAGTTAGTTTAACTTGAATTTCAGAATTAACTATGAATTTGGCAATTAATTATTGAATTTAAATTATTGAAATTGGATAAAAAATTGAATCTTCAGTTTTAAGCTGATTAAAAATGTTTCAAAGGCTTAGAAAATTTATATTTATAATACCGAAGACAATGGAAGCTTCAAAATTGAATTTGGAAGTGTTTTGTTCAGTTTTCAAATTTTATCGTTTAAATCGATATTCAAAAATAGCCTTCTGAGGCACAGTCTCGGAATTTGACAAAACTTGTTCCATTGGATCCGTAATATTGAATTGTTATCGGATTTCAAATCTCGTAGCTTTCGGAGCTATCGTGTGGTCGTACGAGATATAAACGCCTAGACAATAATTGATCGATTTAATTTAAATATAAATTTATATACACTAGTCAACTTCAGCCTACTTCCTTTCACCATCACACCTTTTCATTTTCGTCCTTCTTTAATTATTATAGCCAACCTTCCCTAACACGCTTCCTCTCATTTCAAATATCACTCTCCTCCGTCATCTCAATCAAACAGCCGATAAAAGAAACAAACCTACCGAAAAAAGAAAAAAACAGTTTTCTCTTCCCCTTCTTTCTCTTTTCCTTCAGTAGCACAAACGAAAAAAATCCAAATCAAAATCATTGAACGCGGCGACGTTTGTTCAAATCGATTGGGGGGGTCTCGAGTTCGAGCAAGCAGTAGCGGCGACTTCGATTCTTCACGAGGGTGAGGCTTTGTTGAAAGTTCAAGTAAGGGATGGTACCGCAATAGTGCGAAATCATCGCTGGCAATCGATTCGCATTCGGGTATGGGCGCGCGAGCCCGAAGTCGCGGCATGGTCGGTTGAGATGAGAATCGAGGCGAGGTCATGATCGTTGGATCAAGGAGCCGAGGCAGCGTCGCGAGGTCAAGGAGAAGCAGATCGATCGCGATCTTCGGTGAGGGGTTTGTGAGTGTGAGTTTCGTTCGAGGAGGCGAGTTGTGAAGTAGGGGTTGGCGAAGTCGCGCCTGGATTTCCCGTGCCTGCGCTACTGTCAAGATCTCAAATTCAATGATGACGTCGAGTTCACCTGGGCTGAGCGTCGAGTTTTCCAGCCAAGGCTCGTGATCAAAGCTTGATGGCACGATTGTGTGAGAATGGAAGTGTTGTGGAGTTGAAATAGTAAGGTATATTTCTATTTTTAATTTAAAATTCATGAATATGTATACAAAGGATATATATATATATATGCATGTAAGCAGTAAGTATATATATACACACATATCTATTTCAACTTAAATGAATATATAGAAATGGAATTATTTATATAGATAAAGCTGGAAAAAAAAATAATAAGAATTGTAAATGTTGAAGAATTTTATAAGAATAGATTTAAAATCTATAAAGGTTATTTTATTAGTATTTAATGCAGTTTTAAATGAAGGAAAATAAAATATACTTTATTAAGGTGATTAATTCATTTAAGAAACTTATATAATTATTTTAGTTACTAAATATAATCTATAAAAGAAAATTTAGTTTAAAATCAAATTATTAGTTTAAATTAAATAAATCTATTCAATGGAAATTTATTATTTGATTTATTTCAAATATTAATAAATTGTATAATTGTTTATACAAGGTCTATAAATCGATAAAACAAGCTGGGGTGGAAATGGAATTGCAAAATAAAAGCAAAGGTGAGATCTTCTCACTCAAACAAAGGGTTTTATTTAATTTTAAATAGTTAGATTTAAAATTATTGATTGTGTTGATTGTGTTTGGATAATATATTATTATCAATTGTATTGAAATAGACCCTATACGCCGCATAATAGCGGAGGTTATTATATTAAACCCACATACCGCGATATTCCACCTTGAAGTGGAATTGGTATTGTATATGTATTTGGAGGTTATTTCCCGCATTATATAGCGGATGAGACCCTATTGCGCCACATAATAGCGGATGATATTTTATAAATCCCATATACCGCGATATTCCACCTCGAAGTGGAATTGGTATTTAATTGTTGTGCTAACGTCTGTGGATGCAGGGAAACAGGTTGGAGGGATCCAACTGGATTCCTCAAACATTTGAATTTGTTTCATATGTTGTGTGTTGATTATTTATAATCCCTGTGTGATTTTATTTGTGGTTAAAATCGTTAAAGGCTATAATTTAACCGAATATATTTTTGGTACCGTTGGATACCAGACATAAATAAAAATTGGATTTTTAAAAATTCAAGATGAAAGTTTATAGTAAACTTTATTTTTGAGAATTGGATAAATTTGAAAGAAGGAATTTTAAAAGGATAAAGTTTTATTTTTAATCCTATTGAATAAAATTCCAAAATATGAGGAAAAGGCTTAATAAATGGATTTCGGGTAATATTATTCAAAGGTTGAAGAATTTATTTAAAATAAGAATTTTAAATATTTGAAAGAGATAAAGGAATTTATTTCAAAAAGGAAATAAATTTAGAAATTAAATTAGGGATTTAATTTGGAGTTGAAATAAATTTTGAAATCGATTTGGAAAATTGACTTGGTATTTGAAAATAAATCCTTGGGAAACCAATTTGAAATTAATTTGGTGTTTGAAGCAATTTTGGAAATCAAATTGGAATTGATTTGGTAATTGAAATAAATTTTGGTAATCAATATGAAAATTGATTTTGGTGTCCAAAGGAAATTGATTTCATGTTTTGAAAATAAATTTAGAAATCAATTTGGAATTTGATTTGGTGTTTGAAAGTGAATGTTGGAAAATCGATTTAAAATCGTATATCAGTTGATATTTAGAAATGTAAATTCACAATGGAAATTTATAAGGGAAAGGGAAATTGGTTTTAAAATAAACATTGGTTTATTTTCAAAGTGCGGAAAAGATTTGAAACTTGTTTCAAAGGATGGGAAATCGATTTGAAATTTGATTTTCAAAGTGATGAAGTGTTAAAAATATATCCTGCGAAGATATATGAAAATAAATAATTTGGGAAAATTATTTAAATCTGGTAATTGTTGTGAACGTTGATTGATAGTTAAATAACCGACTATCAATATTTGCCTTTAAATGGCGTTTGAATTTCGATGCGACCGAGGGTCGGATTCCAAGTGGATATCCGAAAACCACATCGAACCTTTGTGATTGTGATGAATCTTTTATTTAAAAGATCGAAGTGGAAAATTGTTGTGATTTGTTGAAATCTGAATGAACACTTATTTTTAAAATAAGCGCTCGTTATTCGGATCAGCCGGGAGAGAACCTTTGTGTCATAAAACCCATTCCGAATAATGATACGACGAAATGGGATTTGCATTTGAAGACCGGTGGTGAAGACCGGGTATTTGCGAGAATGATAGGATGACCTATTGATTGTCTCTGCACTGAGTATCTACAGTATAGAGATTCCCTAAGTGATGGAAAGTCCGATCGGGATTGTGAATACCCGGATTGCAAGGGCTTCTTCAGAAGTGCCTCGGTTCTGTTCGAACCCGGAACAGACTTGTATGGATGTATGTCTAACGTTACAAATTGAGAAGTAAAGCTGGTTTCTATCAAATACATTTCTATTGGTGGCGGAGAATTTATTCTCTTAGCTTAACACCCTTCTCTGAGACGTATGAGCTCAGAGGTTATTTAGTTGATGGTTACTAGTGATACATTCCTAATTTGGTAATGTGGCATACGAAGTGTTGCGGATCATTTGTTGATCGAAGCATGGCTTTTGCGAAAAGCGTAGCTTTGTGGACGAGACTTCGTCGAGCCTCACAACCCGAAAATGGTCGAAACAGGAATGTTGCGGCAAGGTTTTTTTTGGCTGGATAAGAAGTGATATCATGGTGTGGAGCCCAGATATTTTACCTATGTTGATGCTGCAAATTATTATGCTTTGTGTTTGAGGATCCTCGGATAAAGGTCGGTAACGACCGGGGATGGCATACTTTTTTGTGTGGAGTTATCAAGTTACAGCTTCATTGCATCCAGAAGCGTGAGGTAACTCGGCCTTGTGTCAGCAGAGATCCGGTTAGGTTCTCGGAGGTGTCCTTCCAGAGGCGTTCCATTTCGGTGTGGGAAGTTCATTTGCCTGACCATTTGTTGGAAATCCAAAGAAACAATACGCACCCTGTACGGTTTTAGTTGTATAACCTGCCATGTAATATGGCGGTAACCTGCTATTGAACATGGTAGCTATAGTTGGCATACGAAGAAATGTTGTATGCTGGCTAAGATTAATATTATACTTTCGAAAATGTTTTCCACTATGCACTAAAAATAATATCTAAAGGTTTCCATGTATCAAGCATTTTTGACTGTCATAAGGAGAAATCTCCTCCAAGTGTGCGTTTGCATTGTGTGTGTGGCGGGAGGCCTTATGGCAGTTTCATTTTCCAAAAGCATAGCGGGTTTCTTTTATTTTATTTTCTTTGAAAATAACTGTTTTAAAGATCTCACACCAGTCCCATGACTGGCCTGGAGTTTATTGTTCCCTTTCTAAACTCTGGGTGCCCACCAATTTCCATACGGGCAGCCTAGAGTCAGGTTATCAGGTCATTCTGGAATTCAGGACTTGCTGTGGAGAGCAGGAGCAAGCTGGATGGTGAAGCATATTACTAGTATATGTTATATTTTCTTCCGCTGTTTGTTTTTGTACACTTTGATAATGTAATGTGATGTAATGTAATAACATATAAGGTTCTTTGTTTTAAAGATTATTAATTGATATATTATATATTGTTCAGCTGCGAATTGTGAGATCATGTTATTGTTTCTGTTTCTTCTTCTACCTCTTCTTTTTAAACCCTAATGGTTCGGTTTTCCGGCGTTCGATGCTTCGGCAGTTGATACAGTGGACGTATCGATGTCGACTTTCGAAAGTCGAAAAAAATCAGGTCGTTACAAAGGAGTCACAAAGATCCAGAGATTTCCACTGAATGGTAATGATAGGATTGTTGAGATGATAAGATTGGTACTGAGAGGTGGATCCCCAAATCAGAGTTTAGAGGATGTATATTGAAACACATTTATCCCAAACATCTAATGCACCACGAACTCAACTGATTTTAAGCTAACAACGTTGGAGATGTATAATGGAAGGATAGATCCAACTGTTCACTTGATATGACATATCCAACACATGGGAGTGTTTGGTGCTTTGGAGGAAATGATAAGAGTGTTTCTTGTTGTACTGGATGGATTTAGCGGTGATGTGGTTCCGTCAATTAGAGAATGGTTCCATCGATATGTGGACTAAATAAGTGGATAAGTTTATGAACTAGTTCAGAGTTAATATAGCATGACCAAAGAATGTGATGATACTCTCGACTATGAAGCAGAAGGTCGATGAGACCCTACAGAGTTATTAACTAGATTCAACACGACAGCCTCTACAGTGTAGAAACCAGACCCATCAATAGTCCTGATGGAAGTGATTTCCAGTATTGCGAGTAAGAATGATTTCAAAAGAGCTTTGAAGAGAGATCCACTAGTGGATCTGGTGGATTTTTACTATCAAGCCTAGTGACATTTACGTTAGGAGGATATAAAGGTTGAAAATGCTGAGGTAAACGCTATGGTTGATGATTGACCATCTAATACAGGATATAGGAAGGATAAAGGACAACGAAAAGCTTATGATGGCTTCCGAAGACCGAAGCAATAAAGGATGGAACTAAAAGTTTTCTCCTACACAGATTTGATCAGAACCCCAGAGAGGACTTGCTTAGACACCGGGGCTAGTTTCTATATAAGAAGCCCACTGAGAGAGAACCCATGGACCAAGAGAAACGATCTGAAAAGTTTTGCATATTCCATGTGCTGGATAGGCATGAAATTAATGAATGTAGGCATCCATGAGATTTAATCAAAGAATATGTTCGAAGTAACCAGCTACAACGGTATGTGAAGGGCCAAACCACAATGGTGCTACAGGAGTGACCACCACCTGTGGCGAGTGTACCTGGTTGCAGCCGAAGATCTGGATCAAGAATTGTAATCCCATAATTGGGGTGGATTGGAGTCAGGTTCAATTTCCACACCTTTCTTTCTTTGAATAAGATATGAAGGATTGTTGCTGGCCACTTACTCATGCATGGGATCTCAAACAGCCCCATAGGCATGCTTTGGTCAAGTTCCAGGGGAAATTCTTGAATAGATAAGATCTTTGGATTTTCGCTCGATGCATTTGATTTGAATTTCATAAATTATTAATGATTATCTGGACTAGAAAATCATTCGAACATGATAATATATATTCATATTATGAAAGGATGCCAATTGAACTTGGTCATTCCTTAAATTTGATGTATAAACTAATAGGATATGGTTCCTCTAACCGAAGAGATAATGTGATGAAATTGAAGTGCATCATGAATGCAACTACTTTGAAAATCATGTGGATATTATTTCAGTGTGAATGCTTATGATGCTAATGGGTGAGAAATAGCTATTGCAAAAATAAAAGCTTCCGGACTATCACCATAGACAATAATGTGGCATATACATGGAAATTGCTACTCAACACAAGATCATATGCCAAGGACATAACTGAAAGGAAAATGGCCAATAGAGATAACCCAAATCTTTGGCTTGATCCTTAGATTAACGAGTAGTCAGTAAAAGGCCTATTGGAATGGGATTACGTGTCAATTATTGGTAGCCACAACAGGAAAGTTTCTTCTCTCGTTTCCAATGGACACTAGAGAGAAGATAACCCCTATTTGCCTCCTCACATAATCCAATAGATCCTTGGGATTCCTTTAGAAAACAGCAATACCAAAGACTATGGGATTGGAAACTACACAACAATTGAGATTTCTTATTTATCTCAGCAAGCAACTACATCAAACAGAAAAAAAAGTGAACTAGAATGGTTTAACCACATTTAGAACATGGCTTGCTCGCCTAAAATGTCACTTTGTGCCTTACTAGCAAAATCAAGCAAATTACAAACCAAAGACAAAATTTCTAGATAGAACGACAGAGTAGACATGAGATGTGTGTTGTGCAAACTAGAGATTGAAACTTGTAATCATCTATTTTTTCGATGCAATTACTTAAATATACTCTGTAAAAAGGTCAGTAATAATCCAAAGCTACCAAAATAATTAGCAAAGACGTAATAGACATCTTCGAAAAAGTATTCGACAATATTAGTGCAAATAAATTTCTCAATGAGTTAATCAATATAGCAATAACTACACTAATTTGGCACATCTAGGTAGAGTATAACATGAGAGTCTTTCAAGGGATAGAAACACCAACCAATATTAGATCGAAGTTAGTGATTTTAGACTGTAAACAACTTTTAAAACATGCAAGTATCAAAGGGGAAGAAATTAAAGGATAAGAACTCATCTTTAGAGAATTTGGATACGATTCCCTTTCACAGCACCAAATCAGTGATAAAAGTCCAAACAATTCAACATCTGAGCGTCGTTTTAGCAAAAATTAACAAAGATAGCAATGGCGGTATCACAGAAAGGGAACAATTCTAAACCTTATCGACCTTTGGGATCGGAGGGAGCTATTGTGGTCACCATGGTTTCAACGGACCTGAAGTCTTTATTCAATGAATATAGTGAAGGAAACTTCTTGAATGAAGTAAATGAAGCCAACAGTTAATAATTTTTTTATGTTGGGGCTTGTTTGTTGTTTGGCATTTTGTAGTCATTTTTCTCTTTTTTGGACCATGGTATATAGATAACATACATTGGATTTTGAGTAAAATTATCCAGTGATACTCCTGCCGTAATTTGTTCGCTGAATGCCTAATTTTTTTGTATTTTTCGTATTAGTTAATAAAGTACCTATTCTAAAAAAATCATTTACTCGATATTATAACCACATTCGTAATTGCAATTGGTTAAATATTTAATCCTAAGAATTTCTTGTTGTATGTATAAAATGTAATCATCAACATTTAATTACAAACATATGCACATACAATAGAAACAGAATCTAGAAGAACATAGTTTCATTTCGAATAAGGTTCATACATAAAAGTTAAGTGTCCAATTACATAATCAAACTTATATAAATTGCCCCTAAGTCATACTCTCAACTATATTATCGCTCAGTGCATAAGATGAAGAATCATCAATACCAACATAGTCAATGATAATACTAAAATCAAGATGTCTTGCTTACAAATGAGCTCCACCTCAAATATGAACCTCTAAAAATTTCTCATTAATCATAAAATATTAAAACCGGCACTAGATCATTGAGTATGAGAATAGTTTAGTGACCTCTTATGTGTTTTTCACTTCTTTATTATAACTTTGAAGTGTAAAACAAAGGAGAGATGATGTACTATATAGTTAAATATATATATATATATATATATATCTTTACATAGGGGTTATGAATAATTGTAGTTGGCATTTTTATAGCATAAAAGATTTGGATGGTTCGTTTTAAGCTAAAAGTTCTCGAAATTCATTTCAATGCCTATAGAACTAAGCGGATGAATTCGAGCATCAAAGCATGAGCTGATGCACAGATGTTAGATTTGAGAGTGACATGTTATTGTTTTCTTTAGCACTTTATCATAAATTGATATTTCAAAGCAGTAAATCGAAATACCAACTTGGCGGCTAAGTTAGATGGCCTATAAATACTCAAAATTTATGTGGATTTGTGAAAATTCAAAAGTTTGCTAGATTTTGAGAAAGTAATAGAATAAAAAATAGCCAGATCAAAGAACACCATGGAATTATGTTCCATTTCGATTGGTGATTTAAATCAAAAATTTTGTGAATAATTTCTCACTCGGATCCTCCTTATCACATTTGATTGATTTTTTATCTATTATATTTTGCTATAGTAACAAATTTTACTACTTGAATTTTTTTATGATTACATGATTATGCTTCTTTTAAGTGAGATATTTACTAGTTGTTTTAGGTAATCATGGTCTTCAAATGTTTCTTTAAAGTGTTTTCTTGATTCAAAAGGGTTTTTAATATTTGATTTAATATTTAAATATTATTCCAATGAATTTAAAGTGATTCTCTAAGTGAATTGGATAAATTAAGTTTTAAATATGATTTGAGATTAGATCTATGCATTTTAAGTGAATTGTGTTTATTTGATGTTAATAGTTTAAAGTGAAAAGTGACTTTGAGCTTATATTAATGTGGATATTAAAATGTGGTGAATATCAATATGTTGGATAGTATGTCTATATACTTATATTCTCATCGAATAGTTGGTAGTGAAGCTGATTGGTTATGATTTAGTGAATTTGATGAATTTTACTTATTAAATAGTCAGATTGAACTGTAAAAGCATCCATTTTAGACCAGTTAGTATGCAATTGTGATCTATGATATATGCTTTATGATATACGAAATTTGGGTTGGCATGAGAAATATTGCTTGGGTCATATAACAACTCTTTATCTAAGTGGTTGATCTTATATTAAAATGGATGGTGAAATGCAGATTATAAGTAGGATGGAGTTTGAATTGTATTTAAATGATAGTTGTGACGACCCGGAATTTTTGGATGTTTGAGATTAGAATATTTAATTGATTTTAAATATTTAGAAGTTAATTTTTAACCTGAATTCAAATATCACTATTTATTTGATAATTAAATTATTGAATTAAATAATTTAAATTTGGGTAAAATATGAAAACTTGAGTTTTAAGCCTGTTAAAAATAATTTGAAGGCTTGTAAAATTTGTATTGATAGTGCTGAAGATAGTAAAAGTGTTAAAATTGAATTTGAAAGTGTTTTGTTCAGTTTTGAATTTTATATCGTTTAAATTGAATTTAAAATATCCTTCCGAGGCACAGTCTTGGATTTCGACGAAACTAGTTCCAGTGGTCCGTAATATTATATTATTATCGGATTTCAATTTTTGCAGTATTTGGAGTTACCATTTGGTCGTACGATCTGAAAATGCCTAGAATAATCTAATGGAATTTAATTTAAATAGTCAAACCTTCTCATGTAAGCCACACCCTTCCAGCTTTTAACGCAAGCTTCTTTCCTCTTTCGCCTTCATTCTCGAATTCACGTGCTAGAGGAAAAAAGAAAAGGGGGATAGAACGAAATCAAATCATTCATGCAAAAGGAAAAAATGGTCGAAATATCTCGTATAAGAAAAAATGAAATCGAAAAAAACCCTCAAAGTCATGAAATCTAATTCGAGCTTCGGCCCTAAGCTGCTCGTGTGTAGTCGCGACGAGGTTTGGCTGTTGAAGTGGATCGTGCATGAGTGGACTTAGGGCGTTGGTCTCGATCGAGGCAGAGGCGGCAGTGGTCGCGTACGATAGGGGAGGTCGCATGCGATGGAGCAGCGCCTGTAGGGTTTGGTGAGTTTGGGTGATGCTCGTGTGATGCTGGGCTCGAGATCGAAGGTGGCGACGGTGGTACTTGGGGCCGAAGCCGTGGTGAGGGGGAACAGTGTTTTACCGGTGAGGTATAATTCCCTTTTTCCAATTTATATACATATACAGAAGAAAAAAAATGTAACGACCCAGAATTTTCGTCATTTGAAATTCGTATATTTAATTGATTTTAAATATTAACAAGTAAAATTTGTAAGTCGAATAAATTTTATTTTGAATTTCTAGATTTAATTGGATAATTAAATCGAAATTACAGAAATAATCGGAAATTGTGTTTAATGTGATTAAAATTGATTTGTAAAGTTGTATTAAATCATATTGGAGTTAGAATGATGTTATAGAACTTTTAAAATTGAATTAAAAGTTAATTTGTAGAAACTGAATATTTTAATATTTAATTGACGAGTAAAAATAGCCATTTTTCAAACGGTCTTGGATTTTGACGAAACTAGTTTCATCGGATCTATCATGTTATATTATAGTAAGATTTCAAATTTCGTGTCAATCGGACTTACGGTTTGTCCGGGGCAAACCAAAACATATAGAAATTAGTTTAACCTATTTAATTTAAATTTGATCGTTTATTTCCATAACTCGCACCCCGATAATGGTTGTGTATCCGGATTGCAAGGGCTTCTTTAGAAGTACCTTCGGTTCCATTCAATCCCGGAATGGACTTGTATGGTTGTGTGTCTGACGTTACAATATAAGATGTAAAGCCGGTTTCTATCAAATACATTTCTGTTGGTGGCGGAGAATTTATTCTCTCAGATTAACACCCTTCTTTGAGATGTACGAGCTTAGAGGTTATGTAGTTGATGGTTACTAGTGATACATTCCCAAACTAGTAATGTGGCATACGAAGTGCTGCTGATCATTTGTTGATCAAAGCATAGCTTTTGTATAAAGCGTAGCTTTATGGACGAGACTTCTTCGACCTCACACCCCGATATTGGTCAAAACAGGAAAGATGCGGCAAGGTTATTAGGGGATAGCGACCCCTTAGTGTATGTCATTTCCTTCTGGATAGAGGTGGTATCATGGTATGGAGCCCAGATACTTAACCTATGTTGTTGATGCAAACTTATTATTTTGTGGTTGTTGGTGAATCCCGAGATTTAGGTCGGTTACGACCGTGGGATGGCATACTCATGTCAGTAGTTACCCAGCTAGGGGTAACCCGGCCTTGTGTTGGCTGAGATCCGGTTAGGTTCTTGGGGCATCTTTCCAGAGGCATACCCATGTGGCAATGGGAAGTTCCTTGGCCTGACCATTTGTTGGAAATCCAAAGAAACAACACGAGCCGTGTACGGTTTTAGTTGTAGAACCTGCCATTTAAAATGGTATCTATAGTAGGCATACTATAATGGTACCTATGCTGGCTAAGATTAATATTATACTTTTGAAATGTTTTCCTGCAATTTGCACTTATAGTAATAATATGAATGAAATTTGCATATCAAGCATATTTGACTATCATAAGGAGAAATCTCCTCCAATTCTGCGTTTGCATTGTGTGTGTGGCAGGAGGCCTTATGGTAGTTACATTTTCTAAAAATATTGCGGATCTATTTTAAAATATTCCTCCGTTTGTTTTTAAAGATATAACTGTTTTAAGTTCTCACACCAGTCCCATGACTGACCTGGAGTTTATTGTTCTCTTCCTAAACTCTGGGTGCCCACCAATTTCCATACGGGCAGTCTAGAGTTAGGTTATCATGTCATTCTGGAATTCAGGAGATGCTGTGGAATTCAGGAGCAAGCTGGATGGCATGGCGTATCAACTAGTATATAGTATTTCTTTTCCGCTGTTTATTGTTGTAAACTCTGATGATGTGTATTAACTCTGATAATGTGTATTAACTCTGATAATGTGTATTGACTCTGATGATGTAATGTATAAAATGTACAGTTCTTTTGATTTAAAGATTATTCATTTATCTATTATATGTTGTTCCGCTGCGATTGTGAGATTCTGATATTGTTTCTGTTGCTTCTTCTTTCTTTTATCTTTTTCTTCTTCTTAAACCCTAAGGGTTCGGTTTTTCGGCATTCGATTGTTCGGCAGTTGATACAGTGGACGTATTAATGTCGACTTTCGTGAGTCGAAAATCGTAACCTTTACAGTTGGTATCAAAGCATTTGGTTAAGCGACAACCTTGGCTCTGTTGGGTATTACTCATTAGAGATAGAGTCAGTAGTACTCTAGAATGAGTGTGAGTGTAATAATAGATATGAGCGCGTATTTGTTAGTGAATATAAAAAATTGTTTTATATTTTATTGATTGGTTTGTTAAGTGGTATATGGATTCTGGTCAATACGAGTAATTAACGTTATTGATAGGAATCTCTAAACACTTGTACAGAACAAATTCGACACGATACGTTTTAAAATGGGGTAAATGAAATAATTTTACCTAAATTATTTTCGTATATAAAAGAAAAAAAATTTGTGAATTATTATAATATATGATTGCTTGGTTGCTAGAAAGTGATGATATTAAATTATTATCATTAATGTTGAAAAAGAAATTGAAATCGTAGCTCCAAAGTTAAGACATAAATTCACATACAAATTGAATTGGAGAATATAAATTGTAAATGTGATTTGTAATTTGAAGTAAAAAATTCAATTTTGAGTTTGAAAATGGTTTTCAAAGGTTTTGGAAAGTATTTTGAAGGGATAAAAGCTCTAAACTCTTTTCGGTCATTGGAAAATAATTTCGATGATGATCGCGACATCATCGGTGTTCATTTTCGGGTTTCCAAAAGAGGGATTGCTGCCAAGTTGTTTTAAATGGAAGTTGTTTGGAAAATATGGGTTTGGTTTTTGAAATTCAAAGGATAATTTGAATTGGTTTCAAAAAAAATGGTGTTTGAAATGGAATATAACTTAAGTGATGTTGAATGAAGTTGATTTTGATATTGAAGTAAGATAATAAAGTGAATTAAATGGATGTGGACTTGAGTTATGTAAATTCAACCTTATCTGTTAAATGAATTAGCAATTGAATTGAACTAATGAAATGAATATTAATCAATCGAATGTAAAAGAATTGATATAGAATAACGAATGTAAGTGTTAATTCATTAGAAGCTAATGAAGTTGAAGAAAATTGAATAATTGAATGGAAGTCAATTTAATATCACCCAATTGGAATTAAAAGTGTTAAACCAAATTGAAGTTAGACAAAATGAATATGAATTATTGAATGTAAATTTAATAAATTTTGTTGTGTTGGTTATGATTTGGTTGTTTTATGATTGTTAGTTGATCGTATATAATTCATTAAGTGTTAATGAAGTTGAATTGATAAAAAAAATGGAAGCTATGAAATTTGATTTGAATGTGGAAGTGAACTAACTTGAATATAAATTAGTGAATATAAACTAATTGAAAACGAATGTTATTAAAGTCCAATGTTAATGACTCAAATGTGATTAAATGAAAAACCAATTCATTGAATATTAATGAGAAGTGAATGTATATTGATTTGATGATTGGAATTGTTGTTGGATGATAGTTGTTTGATGGTTGAATTTATTATTTTTGATTGCATTTGCTATATTGACATATATAGTTGTTGGTATATGTTGCATATTGATATTACTTTCATATATACATGTTTCTCATTTGTTTGTTGAGTGTATAGTACGTGCGGATGGCGCTTGCTTCGCTTTTGGAGCTCACTTTCGCGCTATATTAGCCGTATATGCTCGCTAATAGTATGTAAGGTACATATCTCAGATTACATATCGTACTTTTACACTTTTTCCCTGTGGGATGCCTCATTACTTTGATTAGATGTATATTTGTGATATATATATTGCCATTTTTTGGGATCGAGCCGCGCAAAAGAGACCATGGCGAATTTTTTGAAAATTTAAGGCGTTAGAAAAATTTGGGAATTTTGGCAAAATTTGAGAAAACTAAAATTTTGATTTTGAGTTGAAAGTTAAACGATATTAGTTGGTTTTGAAAAGATAACTAAGTATGATTTGGAAACTTAGTAAAGTTATTGTAAGAAGTTTAACTATGGATTTTGGAAAAGTTAAAATGTTTAAATGAATTTGAAATTTAATTTGAACAAATGGTTTTGAAAAGTTAATGGATTCTATAACTTTTTCTTGCTTGGTAATTTCGAGGACGAAATTCTTTTAAGGGGGAAGTTTGTAACGACTCAGAATTTCCGTCATTTGAAATTCGTATATTTAATTGATTTTAAATATTAACAAGTAACATTTGTAAGTCGAATAAATTTTATTTTGAATATCTAGATTTAATTGGATAATTAAATCGATAATTAATATTTGAAATTACAGAAATAATCGAAAATTAGGTTTAATGTGATTAAAATTGATTTGTAAAGTTGTATTAAATCATATTGGAGTTAGAATGATGTTATAGAACTTTTAAAATTGAATTAAAAGTTAATTTGCAGAAACTGAATATTTTAATATTTAATTGACGAGTAAAGATAGCCATTTTTCAAACGGTCTCGGATTTCGACGAAACTAGTTTCATCGGATCCGTAATGTTATATTATAGTAAGATTTCAATTTTCATGTCAATCGGACTTACGGTTTGTCCGGGGCAAGCCAAAACGTATAGAAATTAGTTTAACCAATTTAATTTAAATTTGATCATTTATTTCCGTAACTCGCACATATGATCAAATTAGCTTCCGAAACACGTTCCATTGTGTCTAGAACGCGGGTTAAACCCTAGAAACGTCAGCCGGCACGCTTCGTTTGGAGTTCGAAAAATTTCGAGTGAATAGTGTTTCGTCAGATTTTCTATACAAGGACTTGTCTTCTTCACGTTTGCAAACAAACCCTAGGGTTTCAACAGCAGCCGCCAGTTTCCAATTCAATGGCCGATGCTTTTTGATTTTCTTCCTCAAATATCTCGCAATCTATAAATAATCAAGACAAACGTTCAACTGCAAAAACGTAGAGGGCAACGAGATCTTTAATCTCAACGGTGGAGATTGGAAATGGGGGCTCGACGTGGAGGCTAGGGGCTCGCATTCATCATGGTTTTGGGTTCATTATTCTCGAGCAAGGGGGGACCGAGCTTCATCATGTCACGGCCGAAGGTGGAGTCGAGTGGGGGCCTTTCCAACAGTGGTGGCCGATCGTTGTGGAAGCGAAGGTGTTGGTCACGAAAATTCAAAAACCTAACGGCGGCTTGGGTTCTTGTTCGCGATTGTTAACTGGGGAGAAGAAGATGTTGGCAACGGCCATGATCTGATGTTGCAAAATCTACGGCCAAGATGAAATTTAGGTTAAACTTAAAATGAAAATTGTAAATTTAATTTTATTATGATTCGTTCGAACTTAAAAAAATGTATAACTTTGTCATACGACGTCGAAACCTGACGAAACAAATTGCATTGGATTCGTATTGTCGAATACTACGCAATGAAGCTGGATTGGAATCGATTGGAGCTAGCGATAATTTTAGGTAAAGTTAAACGCGTGTTTAATTTTATTCGAAATAAAACGCTGAAACCGCTATTGGAAGCAAGGTGAGAAATTCTCACTCAATCGAAATTGTTTAGATTTAAATTTTAAATAGTTAAATTTAATATTGCTTGATTGTATGCTTGGATGATAAATTGCTATCTGTTGTATTGAAATAGACTATATGCGCCGTATATTAAGCGGATGTTATTTATTAAACACATATACCGCGATATTCCATCTTGAAGTGGAATTGGTATTATATATGTACATGGAGTTGATTTTCCCGCATTATATAGCGGATGAGAACCTATTGCGCCGCATAATAGCGGATAATATTTTATTTAAACCCATGTACTGCGATATTCCGTCTTGAAACGGGATTGGTATTGTGCTAACATCTGTGGATGCAGGGAAACAGGTTGGAGGGATCCAACTAGATTCCTCAACAGTATTGATTTATTTACAGATATTTGCAATATATTCTGTTATCATATTGATGTATGATGTTTTGGATGCCGTGGTTGATGTTTGGTGCTGTTGCAACATTGGGCCTATTTTTGGAGTTTTAGAAATGTTAAAGTAACGATTTCTAATTTAAAAAGGATTTTCAAGTGATTTTTGAAAAGTATAAGATTTTCATGTGATTTTTGAAAAGTATACATTTTATTTAATTTTGGAATCAATTCATTTTAAAATAAATAAACATTAAAAATTTTATTTATAAAAATTATGATTTTTGTGAAATATAACCGAAATGTGATTTTTGAAATAAGCAGCTGATTCATTTGTAAAATGGTTTAAATTGGGGTTTTTGAATTATTATAAACGATTTATATAAAAGATATGTAAAATTGATATTCATAAATTAAAATATTGGAATTATGAAACGAGTTTTTATAAGTGTTAAAATAAAGTATAAATGGATTTCATAAGTGAATGAAATTTATAGATTTATAAATTATGAAGTTATAAAATGAATAGATTTTGTAAAATAAAAGATTTATAAGTAATTAACTTATAAATTGGATTTTGGGCATTTTAAATGAGATATAAATAGAATTTGTTAATTAAGGGATTTTTATAAGTTGATGTTTTTATAAAATTATATAGATGTGAATTTATGAACGTTGTTTTATAAATCCAAAACCAATTGAATTTGATAAGTAAATATGAAAGCTTATTAAAGGAGATACATCCACGATTTTGGACAGTGGATAATCCTTTAAATTAAATATGTAGAGGTGTTGAATTTGGTAAACGATTTATATTCACCATTTTGGATAGTGAATAATATATTAAGGAAATGTTTAGGAGGTGATCTTTTAAATAGAATTAAAACGATTTGAAGTTGTTTTAAAATGTGTTAAGGATCGAAACCATAGATTTCAGCATTCATTGTTGAAATAGATGTTTTCGAGAAATAAGGAAATGGTGGACTATAACACTGTTGTTATAGTAAATGATTTTCGAAAGGAAATGTTTTATATAGTATTGGAATTTATATATCTATCTTAATTTCGAATCCCTATACCAATGATTTTGGGTTGTCGTAACGATGTTTTACGTAACATTCGTTTTGACTCAAATGAATGTGTTTAAGAGAATGTTTTCCTTAAAGAATAAAATATATACTTAATTGTGATTTAAGTATAATGAATATTTTTCAAATGTTGAAAATAAATAGATTTGTGAATTACTTATTATTAAAATAAGTATGGAAATGTTTTCCAATATGAAGTGAAATGTTTTGAGATTTTATCTTTTAAAGATGAATTGAAAGTGAATATTTGAAGTCGATTTGAAAATCATATATCAATGGATATTTGGAAATTTAATTTCACATGTAATTTATAAAGGAAAGGGGAATTTGTTTAAAAATAAAGATTGATTTATTTTTGAAGTAAGGAAAAAAATTATACCTTGTAAAGATATTTTTGGAAAATAAATAATTTGGGAAATTATTTGAAATCTGGTGATGTTGTGCATATCTATTGATAGTTAAATAACCGACTATCAATATTTACCTTTAAATGGGTATTGGTTGTGATTTGCTTAAATTTGAATGCTACACTTATTTTGAAAATAAGCGTTCGTTATTCGGTTTAGCCGGGAGAGCGCCTTTGGTCATGAATCACATTCTGAATATTGATATGTCGTAATGAATAGCATTTGAAGACCGGTGTTGAAGACCATATATTTTCGAAAACGGAAGGATTACCGTCGAATGTCTTTGCATCGGCTGATCTCCGATATAGAGATTTTATCACCCTTTGTGATGGGAAGTCCGGTCGTGATTAGTGAATATCCGGATTACAAGGGCTTCTTTGGAAGTACCTTCGGTTCCGTTCAATCCCAGAACGAACTTGTATGGTTGTGTGTCTGAGATCCGGTTAGGTTCTCCGGGCGTCTTTCCAGAGGCGTACCCATGTGGCAATAGGAAGTTCCTTGGCCTGACCATTTGTTGGAAATCCAAAGAAACAATACGAGCCGTGTATGGTTTTAGTTGTAGAACCTGCCATTTAAAATGGTAGCTATAGTAGGCGTACTATAATGGTACTTATGCTGGCTAAGGTTGATATTATACTTTCGAAATGTTTTCCTACACTTTGAACTTATAGTAATAATATCAAAGAAATTTGTGTATCAAGCATGTTTGACTATCATAAGGAGAAATCTCCTCCAATTCTACGTTTGCATTGTGTGTGTGGCAGGAGGCCTTATGGTAGTTACATTTTCTAAAAACATTGCGGATCTATTTTAAAATATTTCTTTGTTTGTTTTTAAAGATATAACTGTTTTAAGTTCTCACACCAGTCTCATGACTGACTTGGAGTTTATTGTTCTCTTCCTAAACTCTGGATGCCCACCAATTTCCACACGGGCAGTCTTGAGTTAGGTATCAGGTCATTCTGAAATTCAAGAGATGATGTGGAATTCAGGAGCAAGCTCTATGGCATGGCGTATCAACTAGTATATAGTATTTCTTTTCCGCTGTTTGTTGTTGTAAACTCTGATAATGTGTATTGACTCTGATGATGTAATGTATAAAATGTACAGTTCTTTTGATTTAAATATTATTCATTTATCTATTATATGTTGTTCCACTGCGATTGTGAGATTCTGATATTGTTTCTGTTGCTTCTTCTTTCTTTCTTCTTCTATCTTTTTCTTCTTCTTAAACCCTAAGGGTTCGGTTTTTCGGCATTCGATTGTTCGGCAGTTAATACAGTGGACGTATTAATGTCGACTTTCGTGAGTCGAAAATCGTAACCTTTACAAAAAATATATATATTGACTAAAGGCATAAAATAGTTCCGTCCTGATTTAGCAAATATAACACAATATTTGAATTTACAGAAAGGTTTTTATTTTTTTTAAAAGAAAGAATGTTAAAAATCAAATTTTTACAGTAAAGTGAAATACTGTTTGGACATTTACAGAAGAAAAGAAGGAAAATTTTAATTAATTAGATTTTTGAAAAAAAACAACTATATAGAATTTGTTATAAGCAGTTTGAAAATGAAAAAAATAAAATAAAAATAAATATACATACAAATTTTCTAGTTTATTTTAAAATAGTGTAGTATGGAGATAACTTTATTTAATAAACTTATTTAAAATTATTTTAGTTACCAAAAGATTTCAAAAGGGGAAATTTGTTTAACATTTAATTATTTGTTTAAACTAAATTATTAATAAAAACAAAAAAAAATTAAGATTACAGTAAAGATTTTAAATGCAGTTTATATATATTATAAAGGTAGTTTTATTTAATAAAACTTATTTAATTATTTTTACAAAAGGTTATTTGTTTAATTTAGTTTTGAAAGTTAATTTTTAGTTAAAAATTTATTTAAAGAGAAATTAGTTTAAAACTAGTATTAGCTAATTAGGTTATTTAAGGGTAAGTGATTTTCCAATTAGTTCAGATATTTTATTTAAAAGAAGATTTATTTATAACCAAATTAATAGTTAAAACCAAAGTATTAGGAATTAATTGATCGATTAATCCAAATATTAATAAATTTGTGTAATTGTTTATACAAGGTCCAAAATCGGAAGAAAAAAATAGTCGAGACGGAAATGGGTTGCAAACAGCAAAATAAAAGGTGAGTTAATCTCACTCATCTGGTTATAATTAAAATTTAAATAGTTGAATTTAAATATCTGGTTGAATGATTAAATTATTTTGGATGTGCTATACTATATTATATAATACATCTTGGAATGATTGATTTCTCGCATTATATAGCGGATGAGACCCTATGCGCCACATAATAGCGGATGATATTATATTTAAATCCCGTATACCGCGATATTCCACTCGAAGTGGAATTGGTATTTTATATTGTGCTAACACTTGTGGATCCAAGGAAACAGGTTGGATGGATCCAACTGGATTCCTCAACATTTATTTAGATTATTTAATATTCTCTATTATGATTATTTGATGTTCTGTGATGAATTATATTGATAATTGGAATATTGAATGCTATAATTTGCTTGAATATATCTCTGTACGCTAGGTTATTATAATATATGGAATTGGATTTTTGAAAGAAAGTAAAAGAGTGAATTTTTAAGTAAAATAATTGTTGAGAATTTGAATAAATTTAAGAATGAACTGGATAAGAATAATAGTGGTTTTAAAATTCTAAATAATAAATTCCGTATATGAAAAAGGGATTTTGAATAAATAGGAAGATAATGAATTTTAAACTTCAGTGTTATTATTTAAAAGAATAAAGCATTTATTTTAAATTTAAGATTTAAATTATTGAAAGAATAAAGAAGAAATTTGGGGAAAAACTGAAATTGGTATGTTTCAGTTAAAAGATTTAAAATCAAAACGAAAAAATAATAAAAATAAAGTCTATAATTAATGGATTTTGAAATGAATTGAGCAAGTAAAGAAATTTATTTCAAAATGGAGTAAATTGGGAATCAATTTGAAAATTGATTTAAGTGGTTGAAGTTGGAACTTTAAAAGAGTGGTGGGAACTTTAGAATTTATTAACTGGGTTTATAAAAGTAAGGTGATATATTAGTGGATATTTGGAGAAATAAATCCACGATGGGAATTTATTAAAGAATGGAAATTTTGTTTGAAAATAAATAGTGATATATTTTTAAAGGATTTGAAGAGAAGTATATTTCTCTGGATAGCCAAGTACGATTACAAAGTAAATTTTTAAATATAAGTTAAAAGGCTTTAATGTTGTTTTAAAAAGCATGTTTTAGGAAATTTATTATTTCTAAATGTTTAAATTCTGTAGTATGCATTTTTCAAATCTATTATCGTGGTAATTATTTAAAGGTAACTTGGTATTTTGTTTTAAAGAAGAAAAATCTAGTTTTATATTTTACAAAGCAACCTCATTTTTAAATATTCCTATAGTATATATTTTTAATAAAGTATTTAAGTAGTTTTATTTTAAATATTCTTAAAGTATATATTTTGAATAAGTATTAAAACAATTTTGAATTTAAATGTTTTAAAGGATAATTTATAATAAAGTGTTTTAAATTAATTTAAAAATCTAAAGTTTTTGTGCTTGGTGTTTTCGGTGGAGCTAAATATTTGGGAATTCATTCCATAAGGAAGTGTAGTTTGAAACTGTTTTCAAAGGGTTGAAAATAGAAGTATATCTTGTGAAGATATTTTGAAATTAATAAATATTTTGGTAAAATTATTTATGATGATGGATGTTGTGAATGTTAATTGATAGTTAAATAACCAACTATCAATATTGGACAATGCGCTGATCGTTTCGAAGAGACCGGGATCGGGATTAATTTCTCGAAAACCACTTCAATCCAGTTTGTACATTTTCATGGAAAAATGAGTTCGGAGTCGAAGATGGAGTGGAAGCGCAAGGGCTAGTCGCTATTAATCCTAAGGATATTTCCAAAAAGGATGTAGTAGGAGTAGTTCCTTCGGTTCCGTTCGAACCCGGGACGGACTTGTATGGATGAATGCTTTCGGAACATCGTCAGGTGGACGATGAGCATTCTAAGTGAAATGTTCTAAAAGATAACGCTTAGCCTCAAGCCTCATCAACCGGAAATGACTGAAAATCAAGGTTTATGCAGCAAGGCTAGGTGGGTAGCACCCATTTTAGGGTGAGGTCGTCTCTGTCTAGATGTCCCTTTTATTTCGGCTTAGTGGTGCGGTTGCTGATCACAACCGTGGGATGATCTTTCTCAAGATTATCCAGTAAGGGGTAGTCCCGGCCTTGTGTTGCAGGGGATTGGGAGTAATCCTCGGTATGCTGATCTAGACCAGGTACCATGACAGGTGGTACCCCAGTGTCTAGTCATTAGTTGGAAATCCATTCTCCCTACGTGCCTTTTACGAGTTTTGTTTGTATTACCCACTTTGTGGTTAGTAGCTGGAATTTAATAGATGTAACAATTTCGGCTATTTTAATAAGTATTTGTAAATAGACCCTATTATAATATCAAAGGATTTTTAATAAAAAGTGTTTTAGCTATCGTAAGGTAAAAACCCGACATGTTTATTTGTGGCGTGGTCTTATGAGATGCTTTTGATTTTCAAAGGATTTTGAAACTTTAATAATCAATTTGAGTGTGATTTCTCACGCTGGTATTCCAGACTGACTCGGGTGTTATTTAACTGTAATGCTCGGGTCAGACCGAGTATTATAGAATACAGGATATAATGCTGTGGAGCTCAGGAGCCGAGCTGGATAGCGATACGTACTTCTATATTTGATTATTATTCCGCTGTGTATCCAGTTGTATGTTATTGATTTTGAACTCTGATGATATACTCTTATGATGTAATGTATAAACAAATATGTTCGTTTTTGTGTAAAGATCAGTTATTATCTATTATATTTTATTCCGCTGCGATGGTTAGATTCTGATGTTGTTTTCTATTTTCTTCTTCTACCTCTTCTTCTTTAACCCAAATGGTTTGTATTTCCGTTCATCTTGAGTTGATTGATGTAGAATAGTGTTGACTCAAGGGGTACGGATTTTCGGGCTGTTACAGTTGGTATCAGAGGTTAGGTTGGCGATAACCTTGGCTCTGGTGGAAATTACTCAAATAGAGTCAGTAGTACTCTAGAATGAGTTTGAGCGTATTAATAGATATGAGCGCGAATTTGTTAGTGAATATAAATTGTTTTAATATTGTGTTGGCTTATTGGTTGAGTGGAATATGAATTCTGATCGAGTAAGTTGGCCGCTATTCGAGAAGAGTTTATAAACACCTGACACGATAAATTGACAAAGTATTGTTTTAAAGGTGGGTGAATGAAATAATTTTACCCAAAATATATTTTGATATAAAGTAAATGTTTTCTTAAATTATTATATAACTTGGATGTTTGGATGATAATATTTTAAACAAATAAGATTATAAAAAATAGAAATTGGAATGACTTGGATAATCAAATGGAAAAAATGGTATGAGCATAAACTATACAAATAAATTATAGTTAAAATTTGATTTAAATCAAATTTGGAAATTTAAAACCCGGAGATTTTGGAAGTACTTTTCGAAGTATTTTGAAGACAAATAATAGCATCATTGTTTTAGAAGTATTTCTGAAAGGAAATTGTTTCAAATAAATTTTGGTAAGGAATATAGCATTGAACTCACTTCAGTCGTTGGAAAATAACTTCAGTGATGACTACAGCATCATCGATGTTCATTTTTGAGTTTCTAAGTGATGGGTTGTTGCAAAATTGATTTATTCAGAAGAACCAGTTTGTTTTTGAAATTTCAAAGGAAATTTGTTGGGAATAAAACAAGGATTGGTTTAAAAAATTTGAGAAATGTGATTTTAAGATAATGGTGATTTCAAAATGATTTGAAAACCAAAAGTCGAGTGTTTAAAAATCCTGATGAGATAGGTTGTAAGCTTATAAATTTAAATGATTTTTAAATCAGGAAGGAAATATGAGCTTTGAATGTTGAATTTAAATTTAAATGAAAAGTTAAAAATGAAATTAACTTGGATTGAGGAAGAAATTTGAATCGAATTGAATTAAATAAATTTGAATTAAAATAGAATTGAATTTGTATAAAATTCAGTTGAGTTATAGGTGGTATTGAATGGAATTAGATCCTTACTTTAATACATGGAAGTAAGTTGGATAAGAACTAAGTTGGATAAGAATTGGACTGGAATAAATGAATTAGAATCACTTATAAAAGAATTAAAAATCCATGGAATAAAAATATGCTTGGGTTATAAATAAGCGAAAAATCTTGAGTTAAAAATAAAGATGAATATTTTCCAGCCTAGAATGAATGGAAATGTGTAAAATAATAAGTTGTGACTTCTAAAACTGGAAAATGGAATAGAAAACCCAAAATAAATATTGTTTGATGATTTGAAAAATGAAACAAAAATCCAAACTTGAATTATAAAATAAATTGAACTTAAGAAAATTAAATGAAGAGATTTTGAGATTAAAAATCAAGTATTGAATATTAAAAGGGGAAGAACTAATTAGATAATAAATTAGTTAATAAAATATGTAAATGGAACCTAATGTAGTTAAATAGAACCTAAATTGTGAGTTAATAATGAAATTTGGAAATAAAATTCGAGTTACAAATCAAATTCGACTTGAATCGTTAGTAAAGTACATATAATTGAAAACAGATTAAAGTAGGGATGGTTTTAGTTGCAAATAAAACCCAGATGAGTGGGAATAAATTGAAAATGGCCTTGTAATCAATTAAATGAATTGAATCTGAAATTTAAAATTCATAATAACTAATCAAATAAATTTGTAGATTGAAATGAGATTTGATTAAAATAGGATCAAGTTAAATTGAAAAGAAAATTTTATTTGTAAAATAGAAATGAGCTTAAGTATGAAATTTGAATAATTTGAAATAAATTAATTTAAGTTTAAAATTAGTGGAAGCTTGGCTTCGAGTAAGGGTAAAAGTCCATTAAATAAAAGCTTGGGTAAATTTAAATTGGGAAATGGTTATCAATATATAAGCATGGAATGTTTCAAGCTTAATAAAATGGTCTCAAATGAGATGAAGGCAAATATGGAATGAAACGTAAATGAATGGACCGTGAATAAAATTGAAAAGGAATAAAATTGAAATAGAACGTGTCGAGCTAAATAAAATGGTTGTGAATGAATTAAAATAGAAGGAATTAAATAATAAATTGAGTTGGAATCAATTTGAAATGATTATAAGCTAAAGTAATTGTTATTCGCATGAGTAACATCAAATTTGCACAGAAAATTAGTCATTTTATCGTAGATGAAAGTAAATGTATTAACAGGGGTGGATAGAATTGATTTTTAAATCAATTGGAATAACATGGTTTAAAATTAAAAAAAAATGAATTGAATGTAAGCAAGTGGGTTGTAAACCATTCAAATTTAATGAAAATGATATATGAATTAAATTGAAAACAGTTGAATTAGTATTAAAACTATATAAATTGTTTACGGAAAGTGTTTAGTGTGCATTGCTTTTAGAATTCATGTGTTTAACTATTGCAAATAAGTGAAATGTTGTTAAACTTCATATATATGACACTTACATGTTTTAGTTGAGTAAGTACAGGTTCAGGGAAGCCGTTTGGATGGATTTTGGGCACGCTAACTGCTAAATAAATAAGCCGCTTACTTAAAAATGTTAAATAAAGGTACGCCTCCGCAATAAAAATAGGAAATATGAACCGTTTTTGTTTTTCCGACTATGTGGGTCGATGTATATATATTTATATCTCTTGTCAAATTGCAAAAGCTCCTCCGTATAAAGGAGACTCTGCCAAAAAATTTCTAAAATTTTGGGAGTTAGAAAATTTTTGCAAATTTTTGGGAAAATTTTTGTTAGCGACAAAATGATTTCAAATTGGAAATTGAAGTAAATTAGTGAATAAAACTAATTTAAATTAACACTATGAATCAGTTATAAATAGAAGATAAAATTCAATATTCAGAGTTGAAGATAAATTGAATTCAAATGGAAATGAGAGAATCAATTTGAATAGAAATAGATATAAACTAAAGTGGTAAAGTGAAAATAAATATAAGAAGCGTATAAAATACTTATACTGAACTTAAGAAGAAATGGTAAGATTCTTAAGTAATATGGGTGTCGGGAAAATATATTGAATAAGCATTGGAGTGAAAATTTAATATAACGTTTTTGAATGTTGTGATTGAATATTATTGCTAAGTAGGATATGCAGGTATTATAAAGGGAAAGGAAAATTGGTTTTGATTTCAGAAGATAAATTTGAATTGCCCGACTAAACAGGTATGTGTTTAACTTTCTGTATGAAATTTGATTTGGGTTTTTTATATTGCCACTTGGCTTTTTGTTTTCTTTTGGAATTTGAGAGCCCGTAGAGGCATTTTGTAGTTGTACCGAGCTAGTCGCGCAAAGGAGACGCTAGCAAAAAAATTCGGGAATTTAGGGAGTTAGAAAATTTTGAGAAATTTTAAAAATTTGAAACTTGGTTTTGAATTATAATTTGAATGATTGAATAAGTAAAGTTGTTTGGAAACTATGTAAGGTTTTGGGAAGTTGGTTGAAGTAATAGTGGGTCTTTAATAAAAGATATATTATGGCAAGTTAATAAAACTGTTTGGTTTTGGGGAAAATAGTAAACGGGTATTGGACCATTCTCCTTAACTAGCAATTTCGGGGACGAAATTCTTTTAGGGGGGAGGAATGTGACGACCCGGAATTTTTGGATGTTTGAGATTGGAATATTTAATTGATTTTAAATATTTAGAAGTAAATTTTTAACCTGAATTCAAATATCACTATTTATTTGATAATTAAATTATTGAATTAAATAATTTGAATTTGGGTAAAATATGAAAACTTGAGTTTTAATCCTGTTAAAAAAAATTGAAGGCTTGTAAAAATTATATTGATGGTACTGAAGATAGTAAAAGTGTTAAAATTGAATTTGAAAGTGTTTTGTTCAGTTTTGAATTTTATATCGTTTAAATAGAATTTAAAAATAACCTTCCGAGGCACAGTCTTGGATTTCGACGAAACTAGTTCCAGTGGATCCGTAATATTATATTATTATTGGATTTTAATTTTTACAGTATTTGGAGTTACCGTTTGGTCGTATGGTCTGAAAATGCGTAGAATAATCTAATGGAATTTAATTTAAATAGTCAAACCTTCTCATATAAGCCACACCCTTCCAGCTTTTAACGCAAGCTTCTTTCCTCTTTCGCCTTCATTTTCGAATTCACGTGCTAGAGGAAAAAGAAAAGGGGGATAGAACGAAATCATGTCATTCATACAAAAAGAAAAAAATGGCTGAAATATCTCGTATAAGCAAAAAACAAAATCGAAAAAAACCCCCAAAGTCATGAAATCGAATTCGAGCTTCGGCCCTAAGCTGCTCGTGTGTAGTCATGACGAGGTTCGGCTGTTGAAGTGGATCGTGCATGGGTGGACTTAGGGCGTTGGTCTCGATCGAGGCAGAGGTGGCAGTGGTCGCGTACGATAGGGGAGGTCGCATGCGATGGAGCAGCGCCTGTAGGGTTTGGTGAGTTTGTGATACTCGCGTGATGCTGGGCTCGAGGTCGAAGGCGGCGACGGTGGTACTTGGGACCGAAGCCGTGGTGAGGGGGGAACAGAGTTTTACCAGTGAGGTATAATTCCCTTTTTCCAAATTATATACATATACAGAAGAAAAAAATATTGACTGAAGGCATAAAATAGTTCCGTCTTGATTTAGTAAATATAACATAATATTTGAATTTACAGAAAGGTTCTTTTTTTTTAAAAGAAAGAATGTTAAAAATCAAATTTTTACAGTAAAGTGAAATACTGTTTGGACATTTACAGAAGAAAAGAATGAAAAATTTAATTAATTAGATTTTTGAAAAAAAAAACAACTATATAGAATTTGTTATAAGCAGTTTGAAAATGAGAAAAATAAAATAAAAATAAATATACGTACAAATTTTCTAGATTATTTTAAAATAGTGCAGTATTGAGATAACTTTATTTACTAAACTTATTTAAAATTATTTTAGTTACCAAAAGATTTTAAAAGGGGAAATCAGTTTAACATTTAATTATTTGTTTAAATTAAATTACTAGTAAAAATTTAAAATTTAAAATTACAGTAAAGATTTTAAATGCAGTTTATATATATTATAAAGGTAGTTTTATTTAATAAAACTTATTTAATTATTTTTACAAAAGGCTATTTATTTAAGGGAGAATTAATTTAAAGGACAAAGATTTGTGTATTTTTTGCCTCAAGGACACGACCTCAATATTTTTACCACAAGGACAAACATTCTTCTAAATATTATTCATAAGGACAAACATTTTCAAAAATTATTCATAAGGACAACAAAACTGCTACCGAGCTAAAACTGATACCTAAAAACTGCTACCGATAACTGCAAACTGATACCTAAAAACTATCATCAATAACTAAAAACTGATACCTACAGAAAGTTGTCCTTCAGGATAAAATATTGAAGATCTGTCCTTGAGGATAAAAAGCTGTGAAATTTTGTCCTTGACAATAATTTTGCTGTTTATGTAATTTAGTTTTGAAAGTTAATTTTTCGTTAAAAATTTATTTAAAGAGAAATTAGTTTAAAACTAAAATATTAGCTAATTAGGTTATTTAAGGGTAAGTGATTTTCCAATTAGTTCGGATATTTTATTTAAAAGAAGATTTACTTACAACCAAATTAATAGTTAAAACCAAAGTATTAGGAATTAATTGATCGATTAATCCAAATATTAATAAATTTGTGTAATTGTTTATTCAAGGTCCAAAATCGGAAGAAAAAAATAGTCGAGATGGAAATGGGTTGCAAACAGCAAAATAAACGGTGAGTTAATCTCATTCATCTAGTTATAATTTAAATTTAAATAGTTAAATTTAAATATTTGGTTGAATGATTGAACTGTTTTGGATGTGTTATACTATATTATATAATACATCTTGGAATGGTTGATTTCCCGCATTATATAGCGGATGAAACACAATGCGCCGCATAATAGCGGATGATATTATACTTAAATCCCATATACCGCGATTTCCACCTCGAAGTGGAATTGGTATTTTATATTGTGCTAACATCTTTGGATGCAGGGAAACAGGTTGGAGAGATCCAACTGGATTCCTCAACATTTATTTAGATTATTTAATATTCTTTGTTATGATTATTTGACATTCGGTGATGAATTATATTGATAATTGGAATATTGAATGTTATAGTTTGCTTGAATATATCTCGGTACATTGGGTTATTAAAATATATGGAATTGGATTTTTGAAAGAAAATAAAAGAGTGAATTTTTAAGTAAAATAATCGTTGAGAATTTGAATAAATTTAAGAATGAACTGGATAAGAATAATAGTGGTTTTAAAATACTAAATAATAAATCCGTATATGAAAAGGGGATTTTGAATAAACAGGAAGATAATGAATTTTAAACTTCAGTGCTATTATTTAAAAGAATAAAGCATTTATTTTAAATTTAAGATTCAAATTATTGAAAGTATAAAGAAGAAATTTGGGAAAAATCTGAAATTGGTATGTTTCAGTTAAAAGATTTAAAATCAAAACGAAAAAATAATAAAAGTAAAGTCTATAATTAATGGATTTTGAAATGAATTAAGTAAGTAAAGAAATTTATTTCAAAAAGGAGTAAATTGGGAATCAATTTGAAAATTGATTTAAGTGGTTGAAGTTGGAACTTTAAAAGAGAAGTGGGACTTTGGAATTTATAAACTGGGTTTATAAAAGTAAAGTGATATATCAGTGGATATTTGGAGAAATAAATCCATGATGGGAATTTATTAAAGAATGGAAAATTTGTTTAAAAATAAATAGTGATTTATTTTTAAAGGATTTGAAGAGAATTATATTTCTCTGGATAGCGAAGTACGGTTTCAAAGTAAATTTTTAAATATAAGTTAAAAGGCTTTAATGTTGTTTTAAAAAGCATGTTTTTGAAAATTTATTGTTTCTAAACGTTTAAGTTCTGAAGTAAGTATTTTTCAAATCTATTATCGTAGTAATTATTTAAAGGTGACTTGGTATTTTGTTTTAAAGAAGAAAATCTAGTTTTATATTTTATAAACCAACCTCATTTTCAAATATTCCTATAGTATATATTTTTAATAAAGTATTTAAGTAGTTTTATTTTAAATATTCTTAAAGTATATATTTTGAATAAGTATTAAAAAAATTGAATTTAAATGTTTTAAAGGATAATTTACAATAAAATGTTTTAAAGTAATTTAAAAATCTAAATTTTTTGTACTTGGTGTTTTATGTGGAAATAAATATTTGGGAATTCATTCCATAAGGAAGTGTAGTTTGAAACTGTTTTCAAAGGGTTGAAAATAGAAGTATATCGTGTGGAGATATTTTGAAATTAATAAATAATTTGGTAAAATTATTTATGATGATGGATGTTGTGAATGTTAATTGATAGTTAAATAACCAACTATCAATATTGGACAATGCGCTGATCGTTTCGAAGAGACCGGGATCGGGATTAATTTCTCAAAAACCACTACGATTCGATTTGTACGTTTTCGTGGAAAAACGAGTTTGGAGTCGAAGATGGAGCAGTGAAGTGCAACGGCTAGTCGCTACTAATCCTGAGGATATTTCCAAAAAGGATGTAGTAGGAGTAGTGCATTCGGTTCCTTTCGAACCCGGGACGGACTTGTATGGATGAATGCTTTCGGAACATCGTCAGGTGGACAATGAGCATTCTAA
Organism: Allium cepa; assembly: GCA_030765085.1. Classification (NCBI taxonomy): domain Eukaryota; kingdom Viridiplantae; phylum Streptophyta; class Magnoliopsida; order Asparagales; family Amaryllidaceae; genus Allium; species Allium cepa. Next base: position 682,880,188 of record CM060941.1, on the reverse strand, counting down.
GTGAAACGTTCTAAAAGGTAATGCTTAGCCTCAAGCGTCATCAACCGGGAATGACTGAAAATCAGGGGTTATGCAGCAAGGTTAGGTGGGTAGCACCCATTTTAGGGTGAGGTCATCCATGTCTAGATGTCCATTTTATTTCGGCTTAGTGGTGCGGTTGCTGATCACAACCGTGGGGTGATCTTACTCGGGATTATCCAGTAAGGGGTAGTCACGGCCTTGTGTTGCAGGGGATTGGGAGTAATCCTCGGTATGCTGAACTAGACTAGGTACCGTGATAGGTGGTACCCCAATGCCTAGTCATTAGTTGGAAATCCATTCTCCCTACGCGCCTTTTACGAGTTTTGTTTGTATTACCCACTTTGTGGCTAGTAGCTGGAATTTAATAGATGTAACAATTTCGGCAATTTTAATAAGTATTTGTAAATAGACCGTATTATAATATCAGAGGATTTTTAATAAAAAGTGTTTTTGCTATCGTAGGATAAAAACGCGACATGTTTATTTATGGCATGGTCTTACGAGATGCTTTTGATTTTCAAAGGATTTTGAAACTTTAATAATCAATTTGAGTGTGATTTCTCACGCTGGTATTCCAGACTGACTCGGGTGTTATTTAACTGTAATGCTCGGGTCAGACCGAGTATTATAAAATACAGGATATGATGCTATGAAGCTCAGGAGACGAGCTGGATTGCGATACGTACTTCCGTATTTGATTATTATTCCGCTGTGTATCCAGTTGTATGTTATTGATGTTGAACTCTGATGATATACTTTGATGATGTAATGTATAAACAAATATGTTTGTTTTTATGTAAAGATCATTTATTATCTATTATATTTTATTCCGTTGCGATGGTTAGATTCTGATGTTGTTTTCTATTTTCTTCTTCTACCTCTTCTTCTTTAACCCAAATGGTTCGTATTTTTGTTCATCTTGAGTTGATTGATGTAGAATAGTGTTGACTCAAGGGGTACGGATTTTCGGGCTGTTACAATAGCCCTCTATGCAAAAACAAAATTTGATGATGCGTGATAGTTGTAATAATGAAATAATGATGTAACTACAAAATTATGGTTAATGTGATATTAGATTGTCTTCTAACAAGTGAAAATGTGTTTGAAAAGTGAATGGCTAATGTAAGCCAATGATAAGTGAAATGTGTAAAAAAAACAGATGGTTGATGTAGGCCGATATAGTTAATAAGTGAAAGTGATAATATGTGAAATGCTATAACATGGGAACCGTGAAAATTGTCAATGTAGACCTAAGCGAAAATGAATGAAGCAGCCGGGGTTAGCTTTGAGTGAATGTATACAAGAAGTATAACACACTCTAGGCGACCGGTGAGATGTGGGCGGACTCCTCAAAGTTGTAATGCTTATATAGACTTATATATTCACAACAATGATCAAAAGTAGATAAGGTTTGTCCAATCTAGATATATATATAAGTGTTTCTAAATAGTTGATAGGGTGTAGATGAGAATTGACATTTCCAAAATATGTTGATAAGGCTTGATTAGATATAAAATATTTTATGTTTATCATGCATAAGTATAGATAAGTGTTTTTATGCAAGATTGGATGAAGCTTAACAGAAATAAATTTGGGATAAGGTATTACCCCAAATGAGGCAGTAAACATAAACAAAGAAAAATGTGAATAAAAATAAACATGGAATAAATGTGAATAAAAATGGCGGTGGGCTGTAAGAGAAAATGGGATAGGGAATAACATGAATAATTGTCAATGGGACAAGCGTAAAATGTGAAATAAAAGTGAATAATGAAAAATGTGAGTTATAACCAGTAGGTTGTAAACTAAATGTGACTCGAGAACCTAATTGAAAATAAATGATCAGTATGCTAAAAGTGAATAAGAATGTGATAAGTGAACTCAAGTGAAACTAAAAAAGTGTAACAACCCGTAAATTTCGATAATTAAATTTATAAATTAAATAAGTTTTGGAATTTAATGTTGTGAAAAAAATTGTTATTTAATAATAAGAATATAACTGGAATGAAATGTCATAGTATAATTTAAGGTAATTGATAACTGCTTTAAATGTAATTCCAATTAATTAAAATGATTAAAGAGTTATAATTGGTGATAGATTGTAAATCAATTGTAATAATGTGTGTATTAATTGATAATTGAATTAAAAGAGTAATTGATAATTTAAATGTTGTATTAATTAAGGAAATAGTAAGTAATAAATTGTAATTGAATAAAATTAGTGTCGCGTAAATAACTATAACATTTGTGTGTAGATGACAAAGGTATAAATGTGACTAAATATAGAATTGGTGACAACTGTTATTTATTGCCAATTTATTTAATCAATTATAGTTAAATGAAATTAAATGTTACGTAAAATGAGTTAAGACGATAACTGTAAAAGGTGAATGCAATAAAATGTACAGAAATTTCAATTATATTCGTGAGGCAATAATTGATTTAAATAAAAGATAGAAACCTATGTTAATAATTTCATAACGTATTGGTTGATTTAATAATAGGAGCGTAAATCAAAATAAAAGAATAAAAAGAATAAGTTAGTAAAGGAGTAAATATATGTTATTTATTTGAAATGTTTGGTAGCTGAAGAGGAGAAACTATTATTTAGTAAGAAATGTATAATTACTGTTTGTATCCAATAGTGTATAACTATGTTTAAATTATTATTAGATAGGAAAAAATTGTTTTACTTCTCATAACATTCATTTAGTTCATTTTGAAACTTAATCAACTGAAATTAATGTAATTGAAAATATTCAATTAATAAGAGAGAGAATACTAAATTGTAAAGTAAGCGATGTAATTAAAAGTAGCTTATATTTTGTGAAAATATAAGGAAAATTTAATTTAACGAAAAGAAAATTTACATCAAATAAAATGAATGTTTCATTTGTGTGAATGTAGGTTTAATTTCATTAAAATAAAGAATATAATGATTGATTTTAAAGGAAGAAATATATGTTTATTTGAACTGTGTTTTAGCTTAAAGATTGATCACAAGAATAGAAATATAATCTATTTCAGTAAGTTATTTATTACTCTTGTATATAAATAACAAATTTATAAACGTGTTTAAGAAAAATATTTCTATTTTTCATTCATTTTAGTTGTCTGTTTTCAAATTTGACTTTGTAAGTAATTGCAATTAACGTAATTCAAATATTTTAATTAAAAGGAAAGAAAACGTTGAATACAATTAATAGATTTAATAAAAGGAACACACGTTTTGTGTTAAACAATATGAGTATTTTAATAGAAATAAAAGATCATTTGGAAAAAACCAAATTGAACATTTTTATGTTTACGGTAAGTATGAATTTTTTTATTATGCGTAGATATAACCAAAATGCGTATAAATTTGAATATTATTTGAGTTAATGAAGTTAATTTGGTTATGCTTCAAAACATTTGAATTCCAAAGGTTTGTTGGTAGTGTACATCTGACCCGTTCATTCCTTTATCATTATTTAATACATACCACATTTCTTTTATTATTATTTTTGTGTCTTCAGTTTCGTTTATTTCCTTTCTCTTTTTCCTAAAGCTGCATCTTCTCAAACGTGAGTTTCAGTTTATATGTATACATATTTATTTTTTATTTAACCTTTCTTCACCTCTTTACACCATGTCCTACCTTCAATTCCTAAAAAAAATGTGAGTTCGTTGTTTTCTACATCTCATTTCATATTTCTATAGCCACTTCAATTCTTTTCATTTTGTTTTCCTGTAGCTTTCTTCCATAATCTCATATTTTTGTTTTTATTCTGGTAGCCTATATTTCCTAAAGCCTTCATTTTAGAAACGTGACATTCATTTTTGTCCCTCCACCTTCATTTATTTATTATTAAATAACCTACCACTTTATTTCTTCTTTTATGTTTTGTTTCTCCTGACATCTCATATTCATTTAGTTCAAGTTATACTTTGCTGAAGCTATAATCTCATCAGCAAATTGTTCATGTATTTTTAATTGTTTCTTTATTTTTTTGGTTATGGCTTCATTTCCAATATTTAGATCTCCATTTCAAACATTCCTTCGCCTGAATCATTTTAATGTGGCAAATTCAAAAGTTTTCATTTTTGCAAATTCAAAAGCATTCTTTTACGAAACATGAGTTTCATTTTATTTTATTTTCATTTTTCCTACATGTCCTGCCTACAACTTAGTTTGTTCTTCAATCTTTGCCTGAAGCCTTATCTTGAGAAAAATGAAAGTATTAAACTTTGTTTTTTTTTAATTAAAACATGTACCAATTATTATTTTAATGATATTTCTTATAACATGAATATCTTTTGCATATAAACTTCGATTCACGTGCGATTTCTTCTGTTGGAATTTTAGGCTTTTATTTAGATTTCAAACTGATTTGAAATCAAAGGTGAGTGTTTTAACCCACTCACAATTACTAAATTATTTTATGTTAGTTAAATTAAATTTATGATGTGTTTAGAAATTGATTTGTTGATGTTTGGTATATTTAAATTGTCATTCTACTTAAATTTGACTTTTATTGTAGTTAATCAGCGTTTAACTGAATATGTAATTTAATTGTCAATTTAATTCCTGTTATTGATTTTCAGTTATCTATTGATGTTTATTGATTGATTTCGATGATGATTGTAATGGATGTTTGATTGTTGATATTGGATGACTGGATGTTTTATTTTATATTGTTATAACACTGCAAGTTCCCTATGGGTTGAAATGATACATACACGAATGATCTATGGATTAGGAAAAAATCATCATGGGTTGAAATGATAGACTCGAGCGATTTTATAGATTTTTATTTCATTCAGAATTGCGATTTGAAATGATATATAACCATAAAATTGTAAATTGTGGATAGAAAAGATAAATAGTCGTATCACTTGACCATAAGGAAGAAAATTATATACGTTCGCCGGATTGGTTAAATTAAATGATTTTTGAATCTTTAAAATTTGGAATTCAGTTAACTGATATTTTGAATAGAAATAGATTTATATAAACTGAATTATTTTCGATAATCCTAGCGTTAATGCTAAAATTGGAATGGATTTAATGAATTATTTAAAGGATTTAAACTAGAGTTTCAAGTTGAAGTGTCAAATATAAATGAAGTTCTCGGAATTGAGTTATTGAAAATGTTTGTGTTTGCACCAAAAATGGTCACAAACCCCAGTATCGCGAAAGCACCCGTATATGAATACAAATCAGCAATATTCAAACACAATTCTCAGATCTAAGCAATATTCAGCACAAAGGATCCATTTCATAGTTACACTGTGTTATTAACCAAAATAACAAGTTAAACTATAGTCTATTTGTTATGATAACTTTGTTTTTATTGAAAATTTTGACGAGTAAATGACTAAAAAATTTCAAGATGATAACCAAAACCTATATTTAACTTATTTGTGTCAATTTAAAAGTAAATCCTTCATTGTAAATATTTTCAAAAATTCGCATTCATCTCTTTGTAAATAAATCTTGCATTTTGTAAATATTTTCATCCTGCATTTGGATTTTGTGGGTAGTATCCGCTGAAAACCCTCACGAGACAACACTCGTCCTACTGGGGACACCCAGAGGTTTAACGACTTGTTGCATATGCTCAATGCAATCGTGCTCCCTACTAAAACGGATTTATCTTAGTTTTTCTTTATTCGAGGACGAATAAAAAGATAAGTGTGGGGGTATTTGATGTGCATGTAAATGTGCATATTTTTACCACCATATTTATTCTATTTAAATTAAATAAATGATCATATTGGGTATTTTAACTTGTTTTAACCAAAATTCATATTAATTCCAAATTATCACATATCCATCTTCATATAGGGGCAAAAAGGTCATTTGTGTGCATATATTTCTTTGAGAAAAATTAATTGAATTTTTTTATATATTTTTGTAGTAATTTGGTCTCAAATAGGAGTGGTTTCATGAAGAAATATGCATGCACAAAGAATATAAAGGAATGAAGATGGAAATAATTCAAAGTGAAGATCATGGAGGACCCCACCCACCCACCTACCTTAACGTACAAATTAAAGGCTAAAGCACATGCTTTTGGAGTTAATGGTTTCATGTACACTCAATGGGGTATTAAGACATGTTAATGATTACTTGGCCTCCACACTTCCTAAAGGGCATTTTGGGCATTCCCCAAAAAGTGAATTAGGGTTTTAAAACTTGTATATATACCCCATATGTTTCATGTAATCATCTCTTCTCTTAGTCTCTCTTAGGCCTCCTTCTCTTTAGTTTAGATCAAAAATAAAATGAAAGCTCCTCTTTCTCTTTTCATGGCTATTTAGCCATTTTTATTTTATGTAATCTTTTTTTTATGCAATTTAATACATGATCTTTCCTTTCATGTTCATTTACTTTTATGTTGTAGTGTAGATCTCTTCTCTTTTATGCAAGTAGAATAATTTTTCTTTTCATTTTGCTCTCTTTTTCCTCTTCATTTTGCTTTCATGTTGTTAGCTACATTTGTTAATAAAATGACAAATATGAGAAGCTAAACCCCTTCAATTTAGGGGTAATGAAGCTCTCTAATTAATGTAGCTTCAACATTTTGTTAATTCATGCTCTTTTTTGTGCTTAATGATGATGATAGAAGTGGTTTTATTTGTTGGTTTTTGCCTTGAATTTGATTGTCTATATTGTTGACACCAAATAGGCTATGCTTAAACAATCACTAACACAAATGCCTCTTCATCAATATATGATTATGGCATAAGAAAGTGATTTGAAATTAAAATTTGATGGTCTATGTTTCTAATCAATAGTTAATAGGCCATACTTAAAATAGATTTCATTTTCTTTGCCAAGTTTCATGAAAGTTAGTAAGTGTTTTAAGAGGTGTGTTATAGTTTGATGACTTATGTTGGCTAATTAATAGCTCAAATATGTCATACTTATGATAAACACATCAATTAAAACACTAATGAACATAAAAGAGAGATCATGATTTCATGTGTTGAACTACATGATCTAGAGAGTGGATTTATTCTCTAAATTGACATTTAACTCTCGTATTTGCATTTCTTTTCTTTTTGTTAGTGTAACATCCCGGGATTTTGGACAATATAAATTTAATAATCTGGGTTTAAATTTATATTGAATTGATAATTTTTGTTAATAAATTTGATTTGATTTAATAATCTTCTTTATTTAAATATTTAATTTGTGAAATTATTTTTAATGAGTTAATAAATCTGTTTTCTATTTAATAATGTATATGTTTTTGTATATATTTTAAATAGACAAGTTATTTAATTTAAAATAGTATAGCATCTTTTTAATGTTTTAAAAATAGGAATTGTGATTTATTTTCAATTTAAGCTTTTCAAAAACAGTTAATAAAATACTATATGATTTTTAATATGTAAGATAAATGTTTTAATTAGTTTAAAATTCATTTTAATTCAAGTTATATATTAAAATATGTTACAAGCTCTTTTATAAATTTGTTTTAAAAGTTTCTTTTCAAATGATAAACTTGTATATCATTTTATTTATAATAATAATGCTTTACTTTTTCTTTAGAGATTATTTAATACATAATTATGTATAAGAATTAATTGACAAAGCTTAATACTTTATTAACTTTAATTAAACATGTTTATTAATCATAAGACAAGTGTACATATATTAAAGCCTAGGATTAACATGTGTAGACTTATCACAATTTAAAATGACAAATGTCAATATTTCTTTTTCATTTTCTTTTAATTCATTTTCTGAAAATCTACATTCATACCATCTTGCTCTTCATTCATATTTTTTTCTCATTCCTTAAAAAGAAAACCAAAACTTCATTCTCACATCTATAATCAGAAGTTTGCATTCCAATATACAATCTGCATTCATTTCCAAACCTGTAACTCCTCTTTCCCAAAATTACTACCTGCATCAACATGAAGCAAACATGCATTTCAAACTGGAAACATCATTTCCAAAACAAGCTTGTAGCTTCTCTTTTCAAACAAAAGCTCTGCGTATCATTTTCAAACAAAGAAGACCTGCATGTTCTTGCATATGAAAACAAAAGCTCTGTTCAATCTTCATCAAGTTTGAAAGCCTGCATGCATTACCAATTTTAAACATGCATTCATCTGGAAAGGCTAGAAGACTCTGCATGCATCAAATCAAGCCTGCATTCACTTTCTTTAAAACCTGAGGGGGGATTTGCATCTGCATTCATGAATCTTCAAACTGGAATTTGGCATCTGCATTCAAATTGGAAGCATGTATAAACAAAAGAGTAGAAAGCATTAACAAGAGGCCTGCATTCATACAACTATGCTCTGCATGATTCAAAAAAAAAAATCAAGTTCTTTCTGCATGCTAAAATCTGGAAATGGCTCTGCAATTTAAACATGTGAGTAACACCTAATCTAAGTAAGTTTAGTAGGATTTCATTGCTTGCTTATCTGATGAATTTAATTGTGTATATGTTTTATGAATTGCATATAGATCCATATGAGATTTCTTTGAATGTTATACATATAAATATCTGCCTGTAATCTAATTTATGGCTGTGCATGTGGGTTTCTGCAAGTTTCAAACTCATATTGATCCCTGAGTTTTCTGTAGCTTGTTGCTACTATGATTTAAAACAATTGGACATAGCTTGTTCATGTTAAAATAGGATAAGCTTTAAAATATCATATAAACTAAACAAATTTGTCTGTAACCTGGGGAATCAGTTATGCAGAGCAACAATTCATATAGGATAAAAATTCAAACTTCATAATTAAGTAGTTTTGCAATTCAATTTTGAGATGGTGATTTGGGATTTCAGTATGAACACTGGGTTTAAGAAAATTGGTGCTGTGATTTCAAAATTCGATCGAGTTCAAAGCTCTTTTGGGTATTGATAGATGTTGTGATGATGGAGCTGTCGCCGGAGTTTGAAGGATGGTTGTGGCCAGAGTTGAGTGAGCTTGCCGTTGACAGGCTAGGCTCTGATAAGGGGGGGTGTGTTTCCAGGTTTTGGATGTAAAACTTGAATTCAAAATCAAGTTGAGTTATGGGGTTTTGTGGGTTGGATGTTGATGTGGGGTTGGTGGTCGATGGGAGATGGCCATTTAAGTTGGTCAGAGGTGGCCGGAGTGGATGGGCAGATGCACAGTGGGGTGTTGTGCATGGTTGTGTTGAAGTGGTTGTTGCAGGTTTTGTGGCACGGGTTGGTCTCGGGAAATTGACAAGGTGACTCGAAGCAAGAGGGTAATTTACTCGAAGTAAATTTTAAGGTAGCTCGAGTGAAGTGCTGTTTCAGGATTTTGCATTTTTGACAGTAACCTGTTTTCCAGGTTTCTAAGATTTGAAGTAATAGTTGATTGCAAAACCAAAATTTGAAACTAAATTAAACCTGAAATTGAATTTAAATTCAATTAAGTTTTAAGTTTTAGATCTTTGAAACAATTTGAAATTCTATTAAATTCAGGTTTGGGTTTAAAGTCTGTAAACAGAAACTGTGTTCTGTTTTCTTCAAAATTTAAAAGTAAAATTTGAGTTGTAAGTTGGTGTTCAACAGGAATTTTCAAACCTGAAATGTAATTTTGAATTCAATCATTTAAATCTGAGATTTGAAATCATTTTTGAATTCAAAATTAGGATGTTAAACTAAACCAGAAACCTGTTTTTTTCAGGTTTTATAAAGTTGAAATAAAAAGTAAATTTGTAAAACAAAACTCTGAAATAAGCCTAGATTCTGAAATTGAATTTGTATTCAGTAAGTTTAAATTTTTGATTTTTGAATTTAGTTAAAATATTTTTAAATCCAGTTTGGTTTTAAACTAAAACAGAAACAGACTTTCTGTTTAAAATTTTTTTTTTTAAAAAAAATACAGTTTCAAATTTAAGGTTGTAGCTCAAACTGTAATATTTAAACCTGAAAACTAAATATGAATTTAATAATTTTAAATCTTGAAATTTTGGAAAACAGTTTGAATTCAAAATTTAAGATGTGTTAAATTGAAACAGATTTTAAACTTTTTAAAGTACAAAGAAACATTGGCTTGTATTTAAAACTATAAGTTTTAAATTATGAAGTGAAGTTTAAATTAAGTTTAAATATAGTTTTAAAACCTGAGATATGATTTTAAGTCAGTTTTTAAAATTTAAATAAGTTTTTAAATTTAAATTTGTTTTAACTATTTTAGGAAAGGTTATATGATTTGAATTTAAGAATGGAGATGAAAGTGTAAATAAAGTTTAAATTTTTAAGGTTTAAATCTGGAATGAAAATTTGAATTGTGTTTCAGTGTGAAATTTAAAAAGAAATTTTAAATTGAATTTTTGAAATAAAGTGTTTAAAATACTTTTGTATAAGAAGAATGTTTCTTAATTTAGAATTCAAGAAATTGATTTCATTTAAATTGTTTAATTAATTTAAATACAATATTAATTATTTAATTAATTGTGTGGTGTTTAATTAAGTAATTAGTATTATTTTTAAGTTAATTAATTAAGATTTGAGATTAATTAATTAATGTTAATTAATCTATAATTAAGAATGGTTAATTAAGTTTTAATTAATGATTAAGATTTACTTAATCAAGTGATTAATGATAATTAAGATTTTAATTAACACTTAATTAATTAATAATTAGAGATTAATTAAATTATAATTAAATATTAATTAGTTGTTAATTAATAATGATTAATTATAAGTTAATTTCTTAATTAGGTAATTAAGAGGTGTTAATGAAGATAATTAACTTAAGATTATTTAACAATTAATTAATGTGATTAATTTTAATAGTTAATTAGATTAATTAATTAATAATAATCAATTGTTTAATTACTTAATAAAAGTAATTAATGAATTAATTACTTGGTGTAATTAATTTGATTAAGGTGATTAGTTTAGATTAATTAAGTTTAATTAATTTAAACCATTGTTGATTGTTTGATAATTACTTTATGTAATTAATGAATTTATAATTACTTAGAGAAGTAATTAATTAATAATTAAAGGATGTAATTAAAGATATTAATTATAGAAGTAATTTTGATTTAAATTACTTTGAAAATTAATCAAGTGATTAATGAAGATAATTAATTAAGGGTAATTAAGTTATGGGAGGAGTAATTAAAGTAGTTAATTACTAATTGGATATTAATCATGGGTGATTAATATATATGGTTTAAGTTGAAGATTAATTACTTATGTAATTAATTTATATTAGAGATTGATTAAATGTAATTAGAAATCATTAATTAATTAATTAATGATGTAATTTGGAATTGATTAATTAAGGTATAATTAATATTAAATGCTAATTACTTATTGTAATTAGGGAATTATTAATCAATAAGGATTAATTGAAATGAATATTGAGATGATTTATAAATTGATTTATAATCAATTGATGATTAAGATAAGCAGGATTTGATGATGAAATGATTAATTTAATTTATTTTAAATTAATTAGAGAGTAAGTAATTAATTTAATTCATTTTAAATTAATTATAGAATGGAATGATCATTAGATAGTTGCTTATGTTTGATGATTGGTATTGATTGGTATGGTTTGTAATCTCAGTTATGAGATTAGTAGTGTATGTGATATGTATGCATTGGTTGCTTTTGGATGATAGTATGGATATCTGATTATGATATGAATTATCTGTTGGTAATGATAATGTTGATTATCTATTGTGTTGTGAATTATCTATCTATGTATATTTAGATAATGAATTGAATTGTTTTAAACTTAAAACAACTTGGACCTTAAAAGACACGCTTTGGTTTTCGATGAGACCGGGATCGGGTTTCCATATTTGGGGTCCGAAAACCACATCGATTCCAAATAACGTTAGGTCGTTAACCTAAGTGGAGCGAGTGAAGACTCGAGGTGTAAGGGCTATACGTCAGTATAACTCTGTGGGTGATTCCGTAATGAGTTTGACGGAATAGAACTTATAGATTCGAGATGGAGATTCAGAGTGCAAGGGTTATTGTCGTTAACTCTGAGGGTGATTCCAATACGAGTGTAACGAGATAATGCCTTCGGTTTCGTTCGAACCCGGAACGAACTTGTATGGATTGAATGCTTTCAGAACATCGTCAGGTGGACGATGAGCATTCTAAGTGATATGTCCTATAAAGGTAATCGTAGCCTCAAGCCTCATCAACCGGGAATGGCTAAAACAGGGGAGGTGCAGCAAAGCTTCGTGGGTAGCCCCCACTTGAGAGCAAGATTTATCCCTGTCTAGAGGTCCCTTTATTTTCGGCTTAGTGGTGCGGTTGCTGATCACAACTGCGGGGTAGTCTTGTTTGGAACTGTTCAGTAAGGAACGGGTCCGGCTTTGTGTTGCAGGGGATGAAGGGAGTAATCCTCGGTACGGTGATCTAGGCCACGTACTGTGACGGGCGGTACCCCAGTAGCCCTGCCATTGTATGGAATCCACAATCCAATAAGTGCCAACGGTTTTGATTGTATTACCCACTTTTGTGGCTAGTAGCTGGAATTTAATCATGTAACAATTTCGGCTATTTCTTATTTATTTGAAAACCCTAGACACTATTATAATATCATCGGATTTCCTATCAAATGTTTTGGTTAGCGTAAGGTAAAAACTTTTCCATGTTTATGTGTGGGAAGTCTTACGTGATACCTTTTCTTTTCAAAGGTTTTTCAAAGTTAAGCAACTTTAACCTGTTACTCACACCAGACCCATGTCTGACCCGGAGTTATTTCTGTTTTTTCTATAACTCTTGGGTACTCAAATTTTGACGAGTAGCCAAGGGAATTCAGGTTAGGATTCAGGATTAGCTTTGACGAATTGTGGAGGAGCATATGGAGCAGGAGGCTTCTGCGTATAGTTATGTTGTTTTCCGCTGTGTTGGTATCTCTGAGTTGTTATGTATTGTAATTGAGTTGTAATAATTAGATAGGTGTTTATAACTGTCTAGTATGAGTTGTATATGTCTGTGTACTCTGATATTTGATGTATACTATGTAATACTTTGGTTATTAATATAATTTATTCGTTCCGCTGTTGAGATTCTTGTGTTGTTTCTTCTTTCTCTTCTTTCTTTTCTTCTTCTATCCCTTTCTTTCTTAATTCATGACGCGATTTTCTGGGAGTGGAAAGTCGGGTCGTGATAGTTGGTATCAGAGCTGTAGGTTGAGTGAATACCTAGGCTCTGAAGTGTGTCTTTCTTTAGGGAGCGTTAGGTTGAGTGAATACCTAGGCTCTGTAATGGTGTCTATCTTGAGAGAGCGTATTTGTATTTTTATGTATATATATTTTTATGGTTCTACCTATTTATTGGTTTACCTGTTCGGGTTTTTCCAATATAAGTTATAAAGGTATATGAGGTAGAAGTGTGTGTAACATGACTACCATTGGTTGGAGTTTGATGGATGAGGTTGGAAGTGTATTTGTCAAGGCTGTAGATCTAATACCGTCTCGAGTGAGTTTTGTTTGGTGTAGGACTTCATCGATCTCTGAAGGTAACCTGTAAAGGTTCGGAGTTCATCTTTGAAGTGCTGAGTTGAGTTTGGATCTATCGGTAGGGCTGAAGCCAGTGAGTGAGGATATTTTGATATCTCAGGAAGTTGTAGCTGCGTGAGGAGAAGCAGTGACTATGGATATTTCCGAAGATGTTTCTTTGGAACAAGAGTAAGAAGTGAGTCTGCTCGGTGATGTGGCTGAGTTTAGCAGAGTATTCTGAGCTGGTAGGGAGTCCTCTGGCTGAGTAGTTTTTCTGAAGTGGAGTTCAGAAGCAGCAGAGTGGATCTTTTCTCTGGTGAGTTGGCTAAGCCAGCATAAGCTGTTCTATTTGATTGAGAGAGAGCAGTTTCTTTGGATTTAGGCTGAGTTGATCGCAAAAGTGACTTGCGATAGCATGTTCTTTTGGATTGTTGGAGATTGTCTGGATTTCTTCCAGGAAGTCAGAGTTTGTCTGCATTTGAAGATCGGGTTTTCTTTCTAGGATTGGAACAGGTGGTTCAGTTAGTAGATGGATGGTTCCTTGAGATAGAAGTTGGTGAAGCAACTCAGGTTTGGGAGGAACATCTGAGTTTCTTTATGGATATATGGAACCATATTTTTGTGCTGGATTTTCTAGTCTGTGCTTGTGCTCTTCTTCAACATTTTCTTCTGTTTCGGATCAGAGTTGCGCAGCGGAAGCAGTTTGGGAATGTTTCTGTTTTGTTTTTCCGGATAAGGAGAATTTGGATTCTGGAATCGGAGATTTGATTTGGGATAAGTTTTTCTCTGATCCAGGAAGCTATAAGTTTGGGAAGCTAGCTCCAGAGTGTTTTGGTTTCTTCTGTGTTTTGGAGATCGGTGTTTGGTTTTCTAGAGTTGAATTGCCAGTTTGGATAACTGGGATTCAGAGTGTTTCACGTATCTCTGAGGGAGTACATGTTTGATATTTCTGGTTGTAGAACCAGCAGTTTAGGATGGTTTGGTTGTTGAATCAGACTCGTCTGTAGTCTGATATGCTGTATAGAATTGTTGTTGGGAGCTCTATAGCTTAGTAGAATTGATTGATTGGATTCTATAGAGCGAGTATCCCGATATATATATATATATATATATACCGGGGAAACTCGTGAAAGTTTTATCCAAAATTCTTTTGGATAACTAGATTTGTTTTGATTGTGTGAATTGGTTGCTTTGGTTGTTGGCATATGATTAACATATGCTGTGTTTTAAAATAAAATCTGTAAATAGATTATTAAATTGCCTTTGTTTTAAATTTCGGGGACGAAATTCTTTTAAGGGGGAAGGATTGTAACATCCCGGGATTTTGGACAATATAAATTTAATAATCTGGGTTTAAATTTATATTGAATTGATAATTTTTGTTAATAAATTTGATTTGATTTAATAATCTTCTTTATTTAAATATTTAATTTGTGAAATTATTTTTAATGAGTTAATAAATCTGTTTTCTATTTAATAATGTATATGTTTTTGTATATATTTTAAATAGACAAGTTATTTAATTTAAAATAGTATAGCATCTTTTTAATGTTTTAAAAATAGGAATTGTGATTTATTTTCAATTTAAGCTTTTCAAAAACATTTAATAAAATACTATATGATTTTTAATATGTAAGATAAATGTTTTAATTAGTTTAAAATTCATTTTAATTCAAGTTATATATTAAAATATGTTACAAGCTCTTTTATAAATTTGTTTTAAAAGTTTCTTTTCAAATGATAAACTTGTATATCATTTTATTTATAATAATAATGCTTTACTTTTTCTTTAGAGATTATTTAATACATAATTATGTATAAGAATTAATTGACAAAGCTTAATACTTTATTAACTTTAATTAAACATGTTTATTAATCATAAGACAAGTGTACATATATTAAAGCCTAGGATTAACATGTGTAGACTTATCACAATTTAAAATGACAAATGTCAATATTTCTTTTTCATTTTCTTTTAATTCATTTTCTGAAAATCTACATTCATACCATCTTGCTCTTCATTCATATTTTTTTCTCATTCCTTAAAAAGAAAACCAAAACTTCATTCTCACATCTATAATCAGAAGTTTGCATTCCAATATACAATCTGCATTCATTTCCAAACCTGTAACTCCTCTTTCCCAAAATTACTACCTGCATCAACATGAAGCAAACATGCATTTCAAACTGGAAACATCATTTCCAAAACAAGCTTGTAGCTTCTCTTTTCAAACAAAAGCTCTGCGTATCATTTTCAAACAAAGAAGACCTGCATGTTCTTGCATATGAAAACAAAAGCTCTGTTCAATCTTCATCAAGTTTGAAAGCCTGCATGCATTACCAATTTTAAACATGCATTCATCTGGAAAGGCTAGAAGACTCTGCATGCATCAAATCAAGCCTGCATTCACTTTCTTTAAAACCTGAGGGGGGATTTGCATCTGCATTCATGAATCTTCAAACTGGAATTTGGCATCTGCATTCAAATTGGAAGCATGTATAAACAAAAGAGTAGAAAGCATTAACAAGAGGCCTGCATTCATACAACTATGCTCTGCATGATTCAAAAAAAAAAAATCAAGTTCTTTCTGCATGCTAAAATCTGGAAATGGCTCTGCAATTTAAACATGTGAGTAACACCTAATCTAAGTAAGTTTAGTAGGATTTCATTGCTTGCTTATCTGATGAATTTAATTGTGTATATGTTTTATGAATTGCATATAGATCCATATGAGATTTCTTTGAATGTTATACATATAAATATCTGCCTGTAATCTAATTTATGGCTGTGCATGTGGGTTTCTGCAAGTTTCAAACTCATATTGATCCCTGAGTTTTCTGTAGCTTGTTGCTACTATGATTTAAAACAATTGGACATAGCTTGTTCATGTTAAAATAGGATAAGCTTTAAAATATCATATAAACTAAACAAATTTGTCTGTAACCTGGGGAATCAGTTATGCAGAGCAACAATTCATATAGGATAAAAATTCAAACTTCATAATTAAGTAGTTTTGCAATTCAATTTTGAGATGGTGATTTGGGATTTCAGTATGAACACTGGGTTTAAGAAAATTGGTGCTGTGATTTCAAAATTCGATCGAGTTCAAAGCTCTTTTGGGTATTGATAGATGTTGTGATGATGGAGCTGTCGCCGGAGTTTGAAGGATGGTTGTGGCCAGAGTTGAGTGAGCTTGCCGTTGACAGGCTAGGCTCTGATAAGGGGGGGTGTGTTTCCAGGTTTTGGATGTAAAACTTGAATTCAAAATCAAGTTGAGTTATGGGGTTTTGTGGGTTGGATGTTGATGTGGGGTTGGTGGTCGATGGGAGATGGCCATTTAAGTTGGTCAGAGGTGGCCGGAGTGGATGGGCAGATGCACAGTGGGGTGTTGTGCATGGTTGTGTTGAAGTGGTTGTTGCAGGTTTTGTGGCACGGGTTGGTCTCGGGAAATTGACAAGGTGACTCGAAGCAAGAGGGTAATTTACTCGAAGTAAATTTTAAGGTAGCTCGAGTGAAGTGCTGTTTCAGGATTTTGCATTTTTGACAGTAACCTGTTTTCCAGGTTTCTAAGATTTGAAGTAATAGTTGATTGCAAAACCAAAATTTGAAACTAAATTAAACCTGAAATTGAATTTAAATTCAATTAAGTTTTAAGTTTTAGATCTTTGAAACAATTTGAAATTCTATTAAATTCAGGTTTGGGTTTAAAGTCTGTAAACAGAAACTGTGTTCTGTTTTCTTCAAAATTTAAAAGTAAAATTTGAGTTGTAAGTTGGTGTTCAACAGGAATTTTCAAACCTGAAATGTAATTTTGAATTCAATCATTTAAATCTGAGATTTGAAATCATTTTTGAATTCAAAATTAGGATGTTAAACTAAACCAGAAACCTGTTTTTTTCAGGTTTTATAAAGTTGAAATAAAAAGTAAATTTGTAAAACAAAACTCTGAAATAAGCCTAGATTCTGAAATTGAATTTGTATTCAGTAAGTTTAAATTTTTGATTTTTGAATTTAGTTAAAATATTTTTAAATCCAGTTTGGTTTTAAACTAAAACAGAAACAGACTTTCTGTTTAAAATTTTTTTTTTTTAAAAAAATACAGTTTCAAATTTAAGGTTGTAGCTCAAACTGTAATATTTAAACCTGAAAACTAAATATGAATTTAATAATTTTAAATCTTGAAATTTTGGAAAACAGTTTGAATTCAAAATTTAAGATGTGTTAAATTGAAACAGATTTTAAACTTTTTAAAGTACAAAGAAACATTGGCTTGTATTTAAAACTATAAGTTTTAAATTATGAAGTGAAGTTTAAATTAAGTTTAAATATAGTTTTAAAACCTGAGATATGATTTTAAGTCAGTTTTTAAAATTTAAATAAGTTTTTAAATTTAAATTTGTTTTAACTATTTTAGGAAAGGTTATATGATTTGAATTTAAGAATGGAGATGAAAGTGTAAATAAAGTTTAAATTTTTAAGGTTTAAATCTGGAATGAAAATTTGAATTGTGTTTCAGTGTGAAATTTAAAAAGAAATTTTAAATTGAATTTTTGAAATAAAGTGTTTAAAATACTTTTGTATAAGAAGAATGTTTCTTAATTTAGAATTCAAGAAATTGATTTCATTTAAATTGTTTAATTAATTTAAATACAATATTAATTATTTAATTAATTGTGCGGTGTTTAATTAAGTAATTAGTATTATTTTTAAGTTAATTAATTAAGATTTGAGATTAATTAATTAATGTTAATTAATCTATAATTAAGAATGGTTAATTAAGTTTTAATTAATGATTAAGATTTACTTAATCAAGTGATTAATGATAATTAAGATTTTAATTAACACTTAATTAATTAATAATTAGAGATTAATTAAATTATAATTAAATATTAATTAGTTGTTAATTAATAATGATTAATTATAAGTTAATTTCTTAATTAGGTAATTAAGAGGTGTTAATGAAGATAATTAACTTAAGATTATTTAACAATTAATTAATGTGATTAATTTTAATAGTTAATTAGATTAATTAATTAATAATAATCAATTGTTTAATTACTTAATAAAAGTAATTAATGAATTAATTACTTGGTGTAATTAATTTGATTAAGGTGATTAGTTTAGATTAATTAAGTTTAATTAATTTAAACCATTGTTGATTGTTTGATAATTACTTTATGTAATTAATGAATTTATAATTACTTAGAGAAGTAATTAATTAATAATTAAAGGATGTAATTAAAGATATTAATTATAGAAGTAATTTTGATTTAAATTACTTTGAAAATTAATCAAGTGATTAATGAAGATAATTAATTAAGGGTAATTAAGTTATGGGAGGAGTAATTAAAGTAGTTAATTACTAATTGGATATTAATCATGGGTGATTAATATATATGGTTTAAGTTGAAGATTAATTACTTATGTAATTAATTTATATTAGAGATTGATTAAATGTAATTAGAAATCATTAATTAATTAATTAATGATGTAATTTGGAATTGATTAATTAAGGTATAATTAATATTAAATGCTAATTACTTATTGTAATTAGGGAATTATTAATCAATAAGGATTAATTGAAATGAATATTGAGATGATTTATAAATTGATTTATAATCAATTGATGATTAAGATAAGCAGGATTTGATGATGAAATGATTAATTTAATTTATTTTAAATTAATTAGAGAGTAAGTAATTAATTTAATTCATTTTAAATTAATTATAGAATGGAATGATCATTAGATAGTTGCTTATGTTTGATGATTGGTATTGATTGGTATGGTTTGTAATCTCAGTTATGAGATTAGTAGTGTATGTGATATGTATGCATTGGTTGCTTTTGGATGATAGTATGGATATCTGATTATGATATGAATTATCTGTTGGTAATGATAATGTTGATTATCTATTGTGTTGTGAATTATCTATCTATGTATATTTAGATAATGAATTGAATTGTTTTAAACTTAAAACAACTTGGACCTTAAAAGACACGCTTTGGTTTTCGATGAGACCGGGATCGGGTTTCCATATTTGGGGTCCGAAAACCACATCGATTCCAAATAACGTTAGGTCGTTAACCTAAGTGGAGCGAGTGAAGACTCGAGGTGTAAGGGCTATACGTCAGTATAACTCTGTGGGTGATTCCGTAATGAGTTTGACGGAATAGAACTTATAGATTCGAGATGGAGATTCAGAGTGCAAGGGTTATTGTCGTTAACTCTGAGGGTGATTCCAATACGAGTGTAACGAGATAATGCCTTCGGTTTCGTTCGAACCCGGAACGAACTTGTATGGATTGAATGCTTTCAGAACATCGTCAGGTGGACGATGAGCATTCTAAGTGATATGTCCTATAAAGGTAATCGTAGCCTCAAGCCTCATCAACCGGGAATGGCTAAAACAGGGGAGGTGCAGCAAAGCTTCGTGGGTAGCCCCCACTTGAGAGCAAGATTTATCCCTGTCTAGAGGTCCCTTTATTTTCGGCTTAGTGGTGCGGTTGCTGATCACAACTGCGGGGTAGTCTTGTTTGGAACTGTTCAGTAAGGAACGGGTCCGGCTTTGTGTTGCAGGGGATGAAGGGAGTAATCCTCGGTACGGTGATCTAGGCCACGTACTGTGACGGGCGGTACCCCAGTAGCCCTGCCATTGTATGGAATCCACAATCCAATAAGTGCCAACGGTTTTGATTGTATTACCCACTTTTGTGGCTAGTAGCTGGAATTTAATCATGTAACAATTTCGGCTATTTCTTATTTATTTGAAAACCCTAGACACTATTATAATATCATCGGATTTCCTATCAAATGTTTTGGTTAGCGTAAGGTAAAAACTTTTCCATGTTTATGTGTGGGAAGTCTTACGTGATACCTTTTCTTTTCAAAGGTTTTTCAAAGTTAAGCAACTTTAACCTGTTACTCACACCAGACCCATGTCTGACCCGGAGTTATTTCTGTTTTTTCTATAACTCTTGGGTACTCAAATTTTGACGAGTAGCCAAGGGAATTCAGGTTAGGATTCAGGATTAGCTTTGACGAATTGTGGAGGAGCATATGGAGCAGGAGGCTTCTGCGTATAGTTATGTTGTTTTCCGCTGTGTTGGTATCTCTGAGTTGTTATGTATTGTAATTGAGTTGTAATAATTAGATAGGTGTTTATAACTGTCTAGTATGAGTTGTATATGTCTGTGTACTCTGATATTTGATGTATACTATGTAATACTTTGGTTATTAATATAATTTATTCGTTCCGCTGTTGAGATTCTTGTGTTGTTTCTTCTTTCTCTTCTTTCTTTTCTTCTTCTATCCCTTTCTTTCTTAATTCATGACGCGATTTTCTGGGAGTGGAAAGTCGGGTCGTGATAGTTAGTTAGTTCATTTTCTCATTTTCTAGCTTAAATACACTCTCGACTTTGGTATAATTTGATTGAGTAGGAAATTTAAATCATCAATTCCCTGTGGATCGACCCGTATTCGCCACGTGCTACATTCGTACACCGTGCGCTTGCGGTTATTTTTTAATTCTAAATTCGTTCGACGGTTTTCTAAACCGATAGAATTTCCGTCGACGAACAAGTTTTTGGCGCCGTTACCGGGGAATTGTTTTGATTTTAATTCTCTATTCTTCGAATTAGTTTTCTTTGATTTTTGTGTGTTGTTATTTTGTGTGTGTTTGCATTTTTTTTTTTGTAAAAAAGAAAAAAAATATTGTGTGTTTTGTGATTTTTGGTGACATTGTGTTGTGTGCTTGTTTTCTATTTTATTTTCCATTTTCATTGCATATCATACTTAAAAAAAAACATGCACAACTAAAAAAAGAATTCATTTTCATTTACAATTTTGTTTTGATTACATTTTCATTTGCATTATTTTACAACTTTACATTCACTATATTACATTTTACAAAATCTTCACTGTGCACTCCCCACTGTTCTGTCTATTTCCCTCCCTCTCTGTCTCTGTTACAATCAGTACCATCCTTCCTGCCACCATCTCTTCTTACAACTTACCGACCCCTGTTGGACTGTCGACTGTCTGGCTTCTCCTCAATACAACATCCTACAACATACTTCAATACTTCCCTCTAAAACTCCAAGTCCACACTACCATACATACCGACTACTGCAGTTCATCCAAACTTCCTCCAGCCATCCATTCAACTGCCAATCCCACTATTACAGTCACAGCCTTCAGACACCTCCTACTCCTTACCACTACCATACTTAACATTGCTGTCAAACTTACTATCACATTCATAACCACCAACATCCCCATTACCACACTTGTTTCAGACTCCTCCACAAACCATACAACATCTCACTGTTCTAACTCTCCTCAAAACAACTCTCTGCCTTCCCCTACCGCTTCTGTGCATATCAGGTGCACAAACACTCAAACAATCCTACCCATTGCCACTTTCATCAAACAATTCAATTCCTCAAATCAGTGCATTCCAATCCAGATACTCCCACCTGACCACTCCATTAGCGCCCGCACATACAACATTCCTACCTGTCAACACTGGTACTTGCCTCGACTCTCCACTGTCACTACAAATTCAAAAGCACTCCATACAAACTACTGTGCATCTCAATTCATTCACACTTCTGCAACAATCCACCACAGACTACCCACAACAGTAAACTCCAATCCCATTCTCACTGAAACGAAAACAAAAAAAAAACTGCCACCTGTTTCGAACAGTCGTCTCCCATCGCGGCTACCTCCTCCACATTCATCATCTAGAACCACTTTCAATTGCAACTCCACACAACCTAAATCACCCAACTACACCTCATAACATCCTCCATAACTATCATCAAAAGCCTTCACATTGCCTCTATTTTATACCATACCTACTGCAGCTGTCCTTATCCTCCATCCATTGCCACAATCATTTCACCTCCACAGCTTCAATTGAACTCTGCTTCACCACTTCACAAACTCCACGGACCATTAAACTCTCCACTTGCTCAATTCAACACTTCCCTGACCAGTCCCTTCAACATCATCACATACCAGCATTTCCTCTTCAACCATAATCTAGCCTTCAAAATTCCCATACACCACTGTCATTAACTTCACTGCCTAACAACTCCAAACTGCAGTTCTTCTCTGCTCTGACAAAATAGCTTCATAACATCAGCATACCACCACTTCATCAACCATAAATACATCTCTACTTCTTTTCAAACTTCACAAACCACTACAAAACTACATACGATTCCCTCACCATACCACTTGAAACCCACAATAAAGCTGCAATAGCATTCTCAAACCACTTAACACCCATACGTTTCCCACTGTCCCTTACTACATCCACTGCCTAATCTCATCTCTACAGCTACAAATCGAACCCACCAACCTCCGCAATCTCCACAAAGCGGCTACAAGCGGTACGTCGACCTTCAACGAACATCCCCAAACCACATCGAGCCGCGAGCACCCAAACACCCGCAACCACATCGTGATACAAATTCGCCCGACCTTTATTCAATCAAACCTTCCAAACTCCATCATTCGCAACTCACGAACTCCAACCACCTAACTGCAACCCTAAGCCGCCGCTACCAAATCAAAACTCAACAATCGATGTGTATATGGGTGCAAGAATCTGAATTTGTGTTATTTGTGAGTTTGATTTTGTATTAGCGAGTTCGTGTGAAAGGTCTAGCTTTTAAATTTGCGAGTGAGAACAAAGGAGGAGCTTTTGATTTTTGAGTTGAATTTTCTTTTCGTTTGCTTTGTGATTTTTTTGTCCTTTGTATTCGTGGAGTGGGTCGGGCCAAAAAAAACAATAAAAGGCAAACGAGCTGTGGGGTGTTTTCTTTAAAAAAAAAGTTATTTAGGTTTTGTTTTTTTAGTTTATGATGATTTGGTAATTTGGTTTTAGCTTCCTTTTTCTTTCTATTAAAAAAAACTTTTTTTTTAAGTAAAACCCTACTTTTAAGTTTCCTTTCAAAAAAAACAATTGTATATGTTTTGTTTTTAATTTCAGGTTGCAAAAGCAGAATTCAAAGGAGAGGAACTGCTGCCAATGCTTCGCTTTGCTTTATAAAAAGAAAAAAAAACTGCTTGCTTGATTTATCTATTGTTTTTATTTGCCTTGCATTGTATATATCTCTTGTTTTTATTATAGTTGCATTGTTGATTGCTTGCATTTGCATATATATATTTAAAAAAAATTCAAAAAAAAATTACATTCGTAATTGCATTGTTAATACACGTTTATTTTCTCTTTGCATTTCATCTTAGATTTAGATTAATAATAACGGTTAGAAATCAATAACACTTAATTGTATATTGACAATTTGTCTTCTTTGAACAATTTAATTTCTTGGTGTCTAGGCTACGGCAGAGTAATAACCATTTATAAATATTACGGTGATTCGTAAATATTATAGTGGTTGTTCCTCTGAAGGTACTTAAACCTTCGGCTGCATTACTACGGTGATTCGTGGTGCACCGATAACCCATGTCCGTTACCTGGCTGAGAACTATCTTGCTTATCTAAGACAATTTGTGATTATACAATTTTGGGTTAACTTAGGATAAATCATTTGTAATTAACCCTTGCATTCATTTAGTTGCATTAGTTCATGCATATTTAAAAAAAACAAAAAATTCAAAATCGAAAACTAAAAAAATTGTAAACATTCCTTTTCCTTTGAAATTTTTATATCTTTTTCTTTGAAATTTCAAAAAAAATCCAAAAAAAAATTAGAAAAACCAAAATTCGAAAAAAAAATGAAAAATAAAAACAAAACAAAAATCTATTTCCCTTTTCAAAAATAAATTTTCTTTGTAAATATTTTTCGTTTATAAAAAAAACCAAAAAAAAACATTCTTGAAAATGTCTGAATATCCATATCCACTTGAATTTTACAATAGTTGTGAAAATCAATATAATCCATATGATTTCAGTCCAAATTCGTATGGATATTTTAACAACAACTATTTTGTAAATAATTCAAATTTCGAACAACAAAATTTTCAAAACGATGACCAAGGTTCGACTCTTGAAAATAGCATTGAAATGATTTCATCTTTACTCAAACTTTCTACACGACAAAATCAAGAGATAAATGATTTATGTAATTCTGATTTGTGTAATAACTCGAGTCAAGGATTTCAAAATTTGAATTCAATTCGAAATTAAAACGATTACGATTATAACCCATGCCAATTTAATTTCGAACTCCAAAATGAATTCCAAACTCAACATGAAAATGGGAACAGTTTTTCAAACGAATTTGGCAATGGGAATAATCTTAACCATGTTACGAGTGAAAATTTTTGTTCTCAACAAATCCAAATCGAAAATTCTCAATTTAATAACTATAAATTGGATTTTGTGAACAAATGAATGAAATTTACGATGATCACACGGATTTGTTGTTTGAAACTTATACGAAACAACGTGAACAACAAAATCAAATCTCAACGTGTGATGAGTCGAGTGATAATCCACCTTTAACCCAAATTGATGATTTTCAAATAACAACTTTTGAATTTGATAATGACGATCTTAATCAAGTTGTTGAAAACACGGTAATTGAGTTGGATTTCAATTCTTTTAAGGGTGCGAAACTTGATTTAAACTTCGATCTTCCTTTTTCTGAAAATTTGAATACGACAACTTTGAAACTCGATTTACATGATGAAGTTGTTGATAATCCAACAAAGGAAATCGAATTTAACGAACATGAGTCTTATGGACTTTTTGAAAACGAGTTGTTAAATTTTGAAGGGGAAAATTTCGATCACCATTTTGGTTTTGAAATCGATACTTTGAAAGAAATTGAACTTCAACCAATTTTTCTATCTACCCCAAAAATCATCGAAAATAAAACAACTCGTATGATTTTCAATAAAATGACTTCCGTTTTTCCAAATCCACATTCAACTGCAAAATCTTTTACGATTTGGTTTTTCGTGCTTAAGCTGTGACTTGCACATTTGACGAGACAAATGAATCGGTCTTTGGAAGATCGTTTCATTTACTTTTTGACTGTACACTTTCTCATCTCTTGTAAATAATAATCTTTCATGTAAATATATGATTTTTATTTTATTTTTTCTCCTTCCACTTGGGTGGGTTGACTGTGGGGACACAGTCAAAATCAAGTGTGGGGGGAAACTCAGCTTCATTTTTTTTCTTTTTCATGGTTTATTTTTGCCTTTTCTTTAAAAAAAGTCCCAAAAACATCTTTTGATTTATTTTTAAAGAAACACTATAGGATGAATATATGGTTTTGGCTTATTAAATTTTTGAAAGTTTATTTATCTTAAAATAAAAATAAAAATGAAGTTTGATTACAAATAACAACGGTTTAACTAGTATATAGGAAGATTCATACGTGTTAATTACGAAATACATCCTAATTGGAAATCTTTGTTTTAAAAAAGTGGTTGATTTAAAGTAAAGATATAACATTTTTTTATTCTAAGTTAAATGATGCTAAGATGATTTTGCAAAACTCTCTTTCTCCTAAAAAATCAAAAAATAATATATATATATATATATATATATATAACATCCAAGTATTCACTCTCATTTAAAAGTCCTCACGGTTATGCATGTGTGAATTACTTGGAATCTTTGATTATGTGCTTTCATACTCATTTAAAAGTCCTCACGGTTATGCATGTATGGAACACATGTAAAAAAAAAGAACAGTCTTAATAAAACCACCTACGGTCGATAGGTGTATGCACAAAAGTGTGTGTACTCGCCATGCTCTGTACTCCCTCACATAAGCCCGAAATGCAGTGCATGGGTGGTATATCTGGCCTCGGTTTACCTGAGCTAGGTGTGTAATTTTTCTTACAAATAATGAGAGAGCAAGCAATTGAAATCATAGCACTATTTTTACTTATTTGATTTGAATTGTTATTGAAAAGAAATGAAAATACCACTTTCATACACTTTGATAATCAACAAAGGATCCATTTCATAGTTACATTGTGTTATTAACCAAAATAACAAGTTAAACTATAGTCTATTTGTTATGATAACTTTGTTTTTATTGAAAATTTTGACGAGTAAATGACTAAAAAATTTCAAGATGATAACCAAAACCTGTATTTAACTTATTTGTGTCGATTTAAAAGTAAATCCTTCATTGTAAATATTTTCAAAAATTCGCATTCATCTCTTTGTAAATAAATCTTGCATTTTGTAAATATTTTCATCCTGCATTTGGATTTTGTGGGTAGTATCCACTAAAAACCCTCACGAGACAACACTCGTCCTACTGGGGACACCACGAGGTTTAACAGCTTGTTGCATATGCTCAATGCAATCGTGCTCCCTACGAAAACGGATTTATCTTAGTTTTTATTTATTCGATGACGAATAAAAAGATAAGTGTGGTGGTATTTGAAGTGCACGTAAATGTGCATATTTTTACCACCATATTTATTCTATTTAAATTAAATAAATGATAATATTGGGTATTTTAACTTGTTTTAACCAAAATTCATATTAATTCCAAATAATCACATATCCATCTTCATATAGGGGCAAAAAGGTCATTTGTGTGCATATATTTCTTTGAGAAAAATTAATTGAAATTTTTTATATATTTTTGTAGGAATTTGGTCTCAAATAGGAGTGGTTTCATGAAGAAATATGCATGCACAAAGAATATAAAGGAATGAAGATGGAAATAATTCAAAGTGAAGATCATGGAGGACCCCACCCACCCACCTACCTTAATGTACAAATTAAAGGCTAAAGCACATGCTTTTGGAGTTAATGGTTTCATGTACACTTAATGGGGTATTAAGACATGTTAATGATTACTTGGCATCCACACTTCCTAAAGGGCATTTTGGGCATTCCCCAAAAAGTGAATTAGGGTTTTAAAACTTGTATATATACCCCATATGTTTCATGTAATCATCTCTTCTCTTAGTCTCTCTTAGGCCTCCTTCTCTTTAGTTTAGATCAAAAATAAAATGAAAGCTCCTCTTTCTCTTTTCATGGCTACTTAGCCATTTTTATTTTATGTAATCTTTTTTTTATGCAATTTAATACATGATCTTTCCTTTCATGTTCATTTACTTTTATGTTGTAGTGTAGATCTCTTCTCATTTATACAAGTAGAATAATTTTTCTTTTCATTTTGCTCTCTTTTTCCTCTTCATTTTGCTTTCATGTTGTTAGCTACATTTGTTAATAAAATGACAAATATGAGAAGCTAAACCCCTTCAATTTATGGGTAATGAAGCTCTCTAATTAATGTAGCTTCAACATTTTGTTAATTCATGCTCTCTTTTTGTGCTTAATGATGATGATAGAAATGGTTTTATTTGTTGGTTTTTGCCTTGAATTTGATAGTCTGTATTGTTGACACCAAATAGTCTATGCTTAAACAATCACTAACACAAATGCCTCTTCATCAATATATGATTATGGCATAAGAAAGTGATTTGAAATTAAAATTTGATGGTCTATGTTTCTAATCAATAGTTAATAGGCCATACTTAAAATAGATTTCATTTTCATTTTCTTTGTCAAGTTTTATGAAAGTTAGTAAGTGTTTTAAGGGGTGTGTTATAGTTTGATGACTTATGTTGGCTAATTAATAGCTCAAATTTGTCATACTTATGATAAACACATCAACTAAAACACTAATGAACATAAAAGAGAGATCATGATTTCATGTGTTGAACTACATGATCTAGAGAGTGGATTTATTCTCTAAATTGACATTTAACTCTCGTATTTGCATTTCTTTTCTTTTTGTTAGTTAGTTCATTTTCTCATTTTCTAGCTTAAATACACTCTCGACTTTGGTATAATTTGATTGAGTAGGAAATTTAAATCATCAATTCCCTATGGATCGACCCGTATTCGCCACGTGCTACATTCGTACACCGTGTGCTTGCGGTTATTTTTTAATTCTAAATTCGTTCGACGGTTTTCTAAACCGATAGAATTTCCGTCAACGAACACCGTTCGCGGCAAGTGATGAGATGGGACCGTTCGCGGTCGGATGACATTCGCGGCAAATGGTGACATGGGATCGTTCGCGGTCGGATGTCGTTCGTGGCAAATAATGCAAGGTACCGTTCGTGGTCGGATGCCGTTCGCGACAAACGGTGAAATGGGACCGTTCGCGGTCGGATGCCGTTCGCGGCAAATGGTGAAATGGGACCGTTCGCGGCCGGATGCCGTTAGCGGCAAATGGTGATTGTTCGCGATTGGGTGCCGTTCAAGGCGAATTGTGACCGTTTGAGGTTGGGTGTGATCGTTCGCGATCGAATGTCATATAAGGTGAGTTGCGATCGTTCGCGGTCGGGTGTCGCACGAGGCAGAATGTGATCGTTTGCGATCGATTTCCGCACGAGGCAAAATGTGATCGTTCGCGATCAGATATAATACTAAGTGAATCGTGACCGTTCGCGGTCGGGTGCCGTTCAAGGCAAATTATGATCGTTCGCGATCGGATATCATACTAAGTGAATCGTGACCGTTCGCGGTCGGGTGCCGTTCGAGGAAAATTGTGATCGTTCGCGATCGGATATCATACTAAGTGAATCGTGACCGTTTGCGGTCGGGTGCCGTTCGAGTCGAGTTGTGACCGTTCAAGGTCGGGTGCCGTTTGAGGCAAATTGTGATCGTTCGCGATCGTGTGCCGTTCGAGGCGAGTTATGACCGTTCGAGGTCGGGTGCCGTTCGAGGCGAATTGGTGTGCCCCGGGGGGACTTAATATTCTCGACGCCAGATTTCACGTTCGGGTGAGTTTCTGAATCAAAGGCTTTGGCGGTTCATCGTCGTACAAGAGGTGCTCGTGGACCGTTCGTGATCCAATGGGTATGCAAGTAAATTTTTTCACAGAATTGCAAATATTAAAGCAATGATCATACGAATTCCATAACAGAAATGTCCAAACAAATTAAGTCCAAATCAAAATCAATGCAAAAGCAAGATGAGGATGTCAAAGCGTAAACTCTTACTATGGTGTGGTCAGTAGTTATTCAGAGCATGCCTATGGATCGTGCGCGATCTTGTACATGTGTAAATGATTTAACCGTGTTAGTGAGAGGTTTGCGACTTGTTCATCGCTTTCGACCTGCCCCTCGAGTTCACGAGGGAATTTTACCTGCCCCCTGGCTGAGCGTTCATTCCTTTACTACCACCAGGTTACTCAGATGCCCATATCTCTCTCTCCGGGATTGGATCAGCATGCTCCAAGTGTGTGTGCCCCCTAATCCAGGTGCTACCTCGATTCTGCGCTCTAAGTTACCCAATCTGTTGAAACAAACTCTAGATCAACTCCTCCTGTCTCTTCATCATCGCCTCCATCTCATCCCTAGTGATGAAGATCGATGCCTGATTCGCTCCTGAGGAAGCCTTTTGACTTCCTTCGTGTTGACTTCTCTCTGGCCTATGCCTTCATAGCTCCTTAAATCTGAATTCTTAAATCTTCAAATCCAACTTCTCCTGAATCAGCTTCTCAGTGAAAGCACCAAAGTGTTTGCACCAAAAACGGTCACAAACCCCAGTATCGCGAAAGCACCCGTATGTGAATACAAATCAGCAATATTCAAACACAATTCTCAGATCTAAGCAATATCAAGCACAACAATTCAGAAATAACAATTAGAAACACAGGATTAATAGTGGTTCGGCGATCTTGCCTACGTCCACTCTGAAGTTTATGACTTTATTGATTCACTTGATGATTTCAATCCGTTACAGCAGATTACAGTAGGTTATCGCTCTGCTGTTTGAATAAAATGGTGATAAAGAGATGTAGAATTGAATCCGGCAGAGTCTGGACGTCGAATGGCCAAAAGATCCCTTTTCTATAGGATTCAGGGGGCTATTTATAGGCGTAGGAGGCTGAGATCGCGCTCAAACTTAGAGAGACTTCTTCTGGCACGTGAGTGGGCCCACGCAACCGACCCCACCAAGTTTTGACTCGATCTGTGATCGATACGAAATGGTTTCGTATCCATCAAAAATTCATCCAATCGAGCTGAAACTTAGCAGGAACATTCTTTATCTTGTATGTAAGCTGCTGTAAAAATTTCATTGCATTTGGATCTGTAGATCGTGAGATATGATCGATGCAGGATTTCACTCTCATGAACACTGTCGCGTTCGAATCCATGTTTCGTATCCATCTCGTTCGACTCGATAGAGGCATGTGCGCATGCGATGACGTGTCACGAAATCCCTGGGTTAATCCACTTTGCATGCCGAATTTGACCGAGTTATTCGCATCTAGCGCCGAAGTTTCGCTCGTATCAACCATTTATTCGCATCCATTTGTTTCAGTCCTTATTCAAACCAATTATTGATTCACAGTAGCCCTTGTTCGCATCGATTATTATTGGTGTACTGCATATCGATCGTGCTATCGATACGAAGTGAGATGGATACGAACAATGACTTATACGCTACTGATTCGAATAACCACGAACCATATGGATTCGAACTAAGCCTCTGTGATCGATCCGAAGTATTTTGACCATGATGGATATGAGCTAAACCGATACGATGTTACCGTTTATGGGTCGATGCGAAGAGCGCAATGCCGGATGGATTCAAACAGCACCGATTCAAACAAAGCCCTAGGATGGATTCGAATAGATCAAGTCGGTATCCTTTCGATGGATACGTAATCGATCAATTCGAACAAGCCAATACATGATTTCCTGATGGATGCGAATGATGGATTCGAACTGCACCAAACTCGATGGGTTCGAACATACTGAGGTGATGCCATTCCGATGGATACGAACCTGATGGATTCGAAATGGACATCACCCCAACTTTTTGATGGGTACAAACAGTATATTCTTCCTACCTTGTATCGATCATTTCTCCTTTATACGAACTCCGATTAACCTGAAATTTGAAATGCTAGCTTTCATGACTTGGCTTGCCGTGTCCAATCAATTGTAGCCTAATCCGGGCTTGGACAAAATTCATCGATATCCATAGCGAAGCAACGTATAACCAATCTTTGAGACGAACTGTCTTTTGTTTCTGATCGATCTTTTGGTATCACGGCTTTGCCAAAAAGCGGGATAACAGTTTGGATATAACTTTGAAATCTATTTTAAATTAATTTAAACTATTTTAATGAATTTACACTATTTTAATTAATTCAAATTTTAATTTATTTAATCTATTATAATCTATTTAATCCAGTTTAATATATTTTGAATTTATTTAATCTATTTTAAACCTATTTAATATAATTTAAATCAATTTAATCTATTTTAAATCTATTTAAGCCAATTTTAAATCTAATTTAATCTACTTTAATTCTATTTAAACTATTCAAACTATTTTAACTATTTTAAGCTATTTTAAATCAGTTAAACTATTTTAGAGTATTTTAACTATTTTAAACTATTAAAAACTATTTATGACCATTTAGACTATTTTCTAAAATTTCTGACTGTGTAAAGTTGAAGTATTTATATTTAAACCCTTGATTATGATGCAACCTAAGTTGAGATTTGAAATTTATACCCATTTGTGAAATGACATATTTGAGTAAATAAGATGATTTTGGAATAAGGATTTAATTAACCTATCTTATCGATAATTTTGAAAGTGAATATGGTTTTGAAAGTGAATATGATTTGGAAAGTAATATGGTTTGAAATCAAATATGATATTTTGAATATTAATTATGAATTGATTTTTTTGAAATGTAAAAGAACCATATGGTGTGAAATGAGCATTTGGTTGTTAAAGAGATCGGAATCAGATATTGTCATACTCGCTTCCAATAATGAAAACCACTTTAACAACTGTGTACGTGGTGGAGATTCCAAAAATGAAGTAGGATGGTTTGGTGTACGATTCTGTATGAGGTATTTACGTGACCCTAACTCCCGTGAGTCGGCTTAGAAGTGACTAAAACAGAAGCCATGTCGGGCCAAGTGAGGTCATTCCTCCTATCGAACATGCTTCTTCGATACCATATTATGACTTTTTGATGATTTGGTGGCCACCCATTGATTTTGATTATGGGTGTGTGTTCCGAGGTGGACGGTAGTATCTACTATGCGTTACCACCAATCCGGATCCGCAATTGGTATATCCAACCTGGCATTTCCTTAAATGTCGTGTTCACATGCCATATCGCACCTTCTACGAGTTTGATTTGTACCATACCTATGGAGTGCCCTCTGATAGCCCTTCAGTTTATGGAGGAATTACGGTACTGTATAGACTATGGGAGTATATATAAAAATGTGTTAAGGGGGGTATAGGTAATTCCTTAACGCTATTTTAGTACTTTACTGTAGACACTATTACAATAGTGTACTTTACTACATAGTAGATAGTTTAACGGATCCTTAGGAGATGGAAATCCCAAACATCTCTTAAATTATTGTACTCACGTTAGACACTGGATAGGAGATGTCAAACCCCGTAACATCTCCGACGTCGTTACACTCATATTTATTTACTGTTGATTTAACTTACATAGGATCTTTTAGTTCTGACTCGAGTGTTTTGCCTTTTCAATTCGCTCGGGTCAGTCTGAGCTTTTCATTTTATCGAAGACTGCTTTTTGGAGGATGAAGATGAAGATTTTGTACTGTTATTCTCTATTATATTTAGTCCACTACATCATGTTATTCCGCTGCATTTTTTATTATTTATTCTTATTGTATATAACTCTGATCTGTATTTTTAAAATAATAATCAATGTTATTTGTAAATAACTTCAAAAACTATTTATTGATTATTATATTTTGTCATTCCGCTGTGAAATTCTATATTTGTTTATTCCTTTCTCTTCTTTTTCTTATTTATCCCATAATAATCTTCCCCTTTGAATGGTTTGAGTCTGACATGTGTGGTTTATTGTCGATTTAAACCGTCCAAAAAGGCAGGTCATTACAGTTGGTATCAAAGCTTCGGTCTAGCTATAACCTAAGCTTTGTGGGGTCTGTCTCATACTAAATAGGGTAGTAATAACCTAGAATGAGTCGCTGATTCTATATATATAAGAGAGCGTATTTGTTAGTGTTATAAAACATTTTTGTATTGTGTTCCGTCTTGTGTTTATAAATTCTGGTCAATACATAGGGCGCTATGGCATCGATAGGGATTTCTAAACACCGAATAGGACAGACCGACATAATATTTATTTTTAAATATTGGTAAATGAAATAATTTTACCTAGTATTACATTTTGTATATAAAAGAATAATTTTATATATGATATAGTTTGATGTAATGTGTTGTTTATTAGGTAGTGAAATTTATAAATATTGATTTAAAAATAAGATTTGCAAATAAAATGAATATAAATTGGAATTTGAGAATGAAGTTACGGGATTTTGAAATTTCTTTCAAAAGGGTTTTGGAATATGATATTAGTAGTATTTAGAAGTATTTTCTGATATAAATATTTCAAGATGGTTTGGAAGAAAGTTTAAAGGGAACTTTTAAAGGAAATAAGTTATGTAGTCCCCTCTTATGTCGCTGGAAAATCATTTCGATTATGAGTGTACGCATCATCGATGTTCATTTTCGAATTTCAAAGTGGAAAGACCACTGTGGTAGTTTTACTACACATTTGTTTTGAGGTACAAAACACAAATTTAATTTTCAGATATGAGTAATATGGATAAAAGATATGGTTATATATATGTGTGTGTGTATTATTTTAAAATGATTTGAGATGTAACCCGGCATTTAGTTCTTAAATTTCTATAAATTAGGGATTTTAATTATTATAATGAAATGAAATCTTGACTATTTTAATAATTGGAAACTTTTATTATGTGTAATTGGAAACTAGATGCCAAATGATAAATAAAATAGATAAGAAATTGAAATTTGTAAACTGTAAATAAAAAGGAAATGAAAATAAGCAAATGCAACTATTGAACATTTTGATTTAAAATAAATATAAAAACTTTCATAACATTTTATTGCATTCTAAAGGACATCTATATACAACTTACCAAAATATTAAAAGTTGAAGTGTCAAATAGAATGTAATAGAATATTATACAAGTAAAGCTCAAGTAAATGAAAGTGTTCTACGGAATTTCTTCTATAAACAAGAATTCTAATGTTATAAATCATTATAAACTAAAGTTAATAATTTCAAACGCTACTAATTGAAAGTAATAGGAAAGTGAATAATGTAAGAAAATGATTATAAACTTAAGTTAACATTTTAAGTTATTTATAATTAGACTGAATAGTAAAGGATGAACATTGTAAGTAAATAATTATAAACTTAAGCTAATGTTTAAGCCATTTATAATTAAAGTGAGTACAATATTAATTAAATGATTATAACTTCAGAAAATATTTAAATGATTTAGAAATGAATTTAATATTCAATAATCCTATATATATGAAAGAATGAATGTGAAAAAGAAATAATCCATTAATGGTGAATTAAATTGTAGAGAGATTTACATAATAAATAATCTAATAAATGAAATGGAAATAACTAAACTAAGCAATGAATGTAAAGTAACGAAAAGAAAATGGTATTGTATAAATGAATGGAAATAAATTTTGTAAATGATAAATGTAAAGTAATTAAACAAGCATTGTATGAACAAACGGAAAGAACAGTAAATGATGTGAAACAAACTTAAATAACATTGAAATTATTATTTGTTTGGCTTATGGATTGGCTGGGGGAAGAATACTTCTATTTTGTATAGAGATGTATAAATAATCTATGAAGTTTTATCAACGACTGGTTAGTGTATGGTTTACCTAGTAGTCTACTTATCATTTCTATACGATTGGAAGTTTCTGAACCCAAACAAACCATTTGTTTTGGTTGTTATGGATGGATGGTTGAATTCTTTGATTTCATGTGATGACTACATGGTTTTGTTGCTTGTCACTATTGTATGTTGTGTTGACTTTGTTGTGACTAATTGAAATAACTTAAAATATTTATCTTTTATATAATTATTAACTTCTTTGGATTATATAAGTGAAATACAGGTTTATGGAAACAATGGCTACTGCTTTTAATTTCATAAAATAAAGCGTTGTTTGCCCGTCAAATAGGTATATTCTTGGATTACGGTTTTATAGCGATATTATATTTTTTTTACCGTGGTTTAGGATAGTTATTTTGAAATATAATATATATATTATTATTATTGGTATTATTATTTCTCACAAATCTCTCCGTACAAAGGAGTCTCTGCCTAAATTTTCCATGAATTTTGAACTTAGAAAGTTTTGTGAAAGTAAAAATATTTTCAACTTTTATTTACTTATATATGAAGGATTTAATTGGTTATGAATTGATGTATTTTATTAAAATTATTTAATTATGTAAATTAATTGTTTATAAATTGAATACTTTGAATAAGATATATTAATTCCTTAATTCCTTCTTTTTTCTTTTCGAGGATGAAAAGTTTAAAGTGGGGGAGAGTGTAACGACCCGTAAATTTCGATATCTAAATTTATAAATTTAATAAGTTTTGGAATTTAATGTTGTGAAAAAAATGTGATTTAATAATAAGAAAATAACTGGAATGAAATATAATAGTATTAATTTAAGGTAATTGATAACTGCTTTAAATGTAATTCCGATTAATTAAACGATTAAAGAGTTATAATTGGTAATAGATTGTAAATCAATTGTAATAATGTGTGTATTAATTGATAATTGAATTAAATGAGTAATTGATAATTTAAATGTTGTATTAATAAATGAAATAGTAAGTAATAAATTGTAATTGAATAAAATTAGTGTTGCGTAAATAACTATAACATTTGTGTGTAGATAACAAACATATAAATGTGATTAAATTTAGAAATTGTGACAATTGTTATTTGTTACCAAATTATTTAATCAATTATAATTAAATGAAATTAAATGTTATGTAAAATGAGTTAAGACAATAACTGTAAAAGGTGAATGCAATAAAATGTACAGAAATTTCAATTATATTCATGTGGCAATAATTGATTTAAATAAAGGATAGAAACCTATGTTAATAATTTCATAAGGTATTGATTGATTTAATAGTAGGAGTGTAAATCAAAATAAAAGAATAAAAATGAATAAGTGTAGTAAAGGAGTAAATATATGTTTATTTATTTGAAATGTTTGGTAGCTGAAAGATTGATTGTAGAGACAAGAAACTATTGTTTAGCAAAAAAGTATAATTACTGTTTGTATCCAATAGTGTATAAATATATTTAAATTACTATTAGATAGGAAATTATTGTTCTACTTCTCATTACATTCATTTAGTCCATTTTGAAACTTAATCAACTGAAATTAATGTAACTGACAATTTTCAATTAATAGGAGAGAGAATGCTAAATCGTAAATTAATAGGTGTAATTAAAAGTAGCTTATGTTTTGTGAAAATATAAGAAAAGTTTGATTTAATGAAAAGAACATTTCATCAAATAAAATGAATGTTTCATTTGTGTGAATGTAGGTTTAATTTAATTAAAATAAAGAATGGAATGATTGATTTTAAAGGAAGAAATACATATTTATTTGAACTATGTTTTAGCTTACAGATTGATTACAAGAATAGGAAAATAATCTATTTCGGTAAGTTATTTATTACTCTTGTGTATAAACAACATATTTATAAACGTGTTTAAATAAACAATTGTTCTATTTTTCATTCATTTTAGTTGTCTGTTTTGAAATTTAACTTTGTAAGTAATTGCACTTAATGTAATTCAAATATTTTAATTAAAAGTAAAGAAAACGCTGAATGCAATTAAGAAATTTAATAAAAGAAACGCACGTTTTGTGTTAAACAAAAAGGGTGTTTTAATGGAAATAAAAGACCATTGGAAAAAAACCAAATTGAACGTTTATATTTTTAAGGTAAGTATGAATTTTTTTTACTATGCATATATAAAAACCTAAATGCGCACAAATTTGAATATTGTTAGAGTTTATGAAGCTAATTTGGTTACGTTTCAAAACATTTGAATTGCAAAGGTTTGTTGGTAGTGTACATCTAATCCATGCACTCCTTTATCATTATTTAATACATATTACATTTCTTTCCTCATTTTTGTTGTTTCTTCAGTTTCGTTTATTTCCTTCCTCTTTTTCCTGAAGCTGTATTTTCTCAAACGTGAGTTTCATTTTATATGTATACATATATTTTTTTATTTAACATTCTTCACCTCTTTAAACCTATCCTACCTCCAATTCCTAAAAAAAATGTAAGTTTGTTGTTTTCTCCATCTCATTTCATATTTCTATAGCCATTTCAGCTCTTTTCATTTTGTTTTCTTGTAGCCTTCTTCCATAACCTCATATTTTTGTTTTTATTTTGGTAGCCTATATTTCCTAAAGCCTTCATTTTAGAAACATGACATTCATTTTTGTCCCTCCACCTTCATTTCTTTATTATTAAATATCCTACCACTTTATTTCTTCTTTTATGTTTTATTTCTTTGAACACCTCATATTCATTTACTTCAAATTATTCTTTGCTGAAGCTATAATCTCATCAGCAAATTGTTCATGTTTTTTTAATTATTTGTCTGTTTTTTGTCACCGCTTTATTTCCTACGTTTAGATCTCCATTTCAAATCTTCCTTCCCCAGAATCATTTTAATGTGAACTTGCAAATTCAAAAGCTCTCATTTTTGCAAATTCAAAAGCTTTCTTTTATGAAACATGAGTTTCATTTTTTCTACATGTCCTGCCTACATCTTAGTTTGTTCTTCAATCTTTGCCTAAAGCCTTATCTTGAGAAAAATGTAAGTATTAAACTTTGTTTTTTTTATTAAAACATGTACCAATTATTATTTTAATAATATTTCTTATAACATGAATATCTTTCGCATTTAAATTTTGATTCACGCGCGATTTCATCTATTGGAATTTTGGGCTTTTATTTGGATTTCAAACCGATTTGAAATCAAAGGTGAGTGTTTTAACCCACTCATAACTACTAAATTATCTTATGTTAGTTAAATTAAATTTATGATGTGTTTAAAAATTGATTGGTTGATGTTTGGTGTATTTAAATTGTCATTCTAGTTGAATTTGATTTTTATTGCAGTTAATCAGCATTTAATTGAATATTTAATTTAATTGTCAATTTAATTAATGTTATTGATTTTCAGTTATCTATTGATGTTTATTGATTGATTTGGATGATGATTGTGATGGATCTTTGAATGTTGATATTGGATGAGTGGATGTTTATTTTACATTGTTATAACTATGCAAGTTCCATATGGGTTGAAATGATGCATACCCGGCGATCTATAGGTTAGGGAAAAATCGTTATGGGTTAAAATGATAAACTCAAGCAATTTTATGGACTTTTATTTAATTCGAGATGGCGGTTTGAAATGATATATAACCGTAAAATTGTAAATTGCGGATTGAAATGATAAATATCTGTATCACTTGGTCATAGGGTAGAAATTATATACGGATACCGGATTGGTTAAATTAAATAATTTTTGAATCTTTAAAATTTTGAATTCAGTTAACTGATATTTTAAAATAGAAATTGATTTATATAAAATGAATTATTTTCGATAATTCGAGCGTTAACGCTAAAATTGGAATTGATGTAATGAATTGTTTAAAGGATTTAAATTGGAGTTTCAAGTTGAAGTGTCAAATATAAATGAAGTTCTCGGAATTGATTTATTGAAAATGTTTGGATATAACTTTGAAATCTATTTTAAATTAATTTAAACTATTTTAATTAACTTAAACTATTTTAATTAATTTAAACTATTTTAATTAATTCAAATTTTAATTTATTTAATCTATTACAATCTATTTAATCCAATTTAAAATATTTTAAATTTATTTAATCTATTTAATATAATTTAAATCTATTTAATCTATTTTAAATCTATTTAAATCATTTTTAAATCTAATTTAAATCATT
Organism: Allium cepa; assembly: GCA_030765085.1. Taxonomy (NCBI): domain Eukaryota; kingdom Viridiplantae; phylum Streptophyta; class Magnoliopsida; order Asparagales; family Amaryllidaceae; genus Allium; species Allium cepa. Next base: position 682,840,837 of record CM060941.1, on the reverse strand, counting down.
TTAAACTATTCAAACTATTTCAAATCAGTTAAACTATTCTAGAGTATTTTAACTATTTTAACTATTTTAAACTATTTTTATACTATTAAAACTATTTATGACTATTTAAACTATTTTCTAAAATTTCATACTGTGTAAAGTTGATGTGTTTATATCTAAATGCTTGATGATGATACAACCTAAGTTGAGATTTGAAATTGATATCCTTTTTGTGAAATGACATATTTGAGTAAATACGATGATTTTGGAATGAGGATTTAATTAACCTATCTTATCGATAATTTTGAAAGTGAATATGGTTTTGAAAGTGAATATGATTTGGAAAGTATTATGGTTTGAAATCGAATATGATATTTTGAATATTAATTATGAATTGATTTTTTTTAAATGTAAAGAACCATCTGGTGTGAAATAAGCGTTTGGTTGTTAAAGAGATCGGAATCATATATTGTCATACTCTCTGCCAATACCGAAAACCACTTTAACAATTGTATACGTGGTGGATTCCAGAAATGAAGTAGCATGGTTTGGTGTACGATTCTGTATGAGGTATTTACATGACCCTGACTCCCGTGAGTCAGCTTAGATGTGACTAAATCAGGAACCACGCCAGGCCAAGTGAGGTCATTCCTCCTATCAGACATGCTTCTTCGATACCATATTATGACTTTGTGATGATTTGGTGGCCACCCCTTGATTTGGATTATGGGAGTGTGTTCGGAGGTGGGCGGTAGTAGATGATATGCGTTACCACCAGTCCGAATCCACAATTGGTATATTTACCTTGGCATTGCCTTGAGTGCCGTGTTCATATGCCCTATCGCGCCTTCTACGAGTTTCGTTTATACCATACCTATGGAGTGCCCTCCGATAACCCTTCAGTTTACGGAGGAATTACAGTACTGTATAGACTATGGGAATATATATAAAAATGTATTAAGGGGGATATAGGTAACGACTTAACGCTATTTTAATACTTTACTTTAATGTAGACATTATTATAATAGTGTATTGTACTACATAGTAGATAGTTTGACGGATCCTTAGGAGATGGAAATTCCGAACATCTCTTAAGTTATTGCACTCACGTTAGATACTAGATAGGAGATGTTAAACCCCGTAAACATCTCCGACACCATTACACTCATATTTATTTACTGTTGATTTAACTTACATAAGATCTTTTAGTTCTGACTCGAGTGTTTTGTCTTTTCAATTCGCTCGGGTCAGTCTGAGCTTTTCAGTTTATCAAAGACTGATTTCTGGAGGATGAAGATGAATATTTGTACTATTATTATCTATTATATTTAGTCCACCACATCATGTTGTTCCACTGCATTTGTTTATTATATATTCTTATTGTATGTAACTCTGATCTGTATTTTTAAAAGAATAATCAATGTTATTTGTAAATAGCTTCATGAACTATTTATTTATTATTATATTTTGTCATTCAGCTGCGAGATTCTATATTTGTTTAATCCTTTCTCTTCTTTTTCCATTTTACCCCATAACAATCTACCTCTTTGAATGGTTTGAGTCTGACGTGTATGGTTTATTGTTGACTTGAACCGTCCAAAAATGCAGGTCGTATAAAGCGAAATAGAAAACTATAGATTACGTGACTTCATTGTAATATATTATTAGACAGGTAAAGTGGCCTATTTATTTATAGAAAGTGAGAGTGGATAGATAACTAATTTAAATGTCAAAATTTTAAGTGAGTGGTGTAAGTAGAAGTTACAAATAAGATGTGTGACACTCGTAAAAATGCTCGGGGAATTGGAAAAACAAGCAAAAAATTAATGAATTTGTCATTATGTGAAATGTGGTTTTTAAAGTGATACAATGTGAAACTTAAATGAAGTTTAAAATTTGTGTTATGTTATTATATTTTGCTAACTTATTGGGTATAGGTGAAATAGGTTTAGGTATTATTTCATGAGTATAAAGTATATCTTGTTATGTTTACTTGATGAATGAGAATTACTCATATCATACTTTAGGAATGTTCTAAGTGTTTCTCCTATGTGTTCTCTTGGGATGCTCTTGTGAGAGTAGTTGTGGAGTATAGATTTAGCTTTAGATTCGTTGGTTTGATGTAAGACGATGGAGCTTTTAAAATAGTTTTTGTGCTTAGTATAAGTGGCCTAAATTTTTTGGTGTAATAAATGATTTAATGTAAATTTATTTGTGATGTCAAATGCTTGGCATGTGAGTCTATAACTTCATATTGGATGCTTTGATTTTATGTGATAAAGTGATATTTTGATGATACTATATCTTATACCGTAGTGATGGTATGCACTTGTACAAGCAAACGCGAGCATAAATTTTTGATGTTGAGATGGGATGTTTTATTTTTCCTCCTACTATCATCACTTGAAAGAAGCTTCAACTTCAGTTAAGAACTCTTACTGAATATCACATACCTACCGGTCGTCATCCTCATGGTCGTTGGACGCCACATCCTATATCATTTCACTCTATATAGCCTAATAAAATATGCCTGATTCCTACTGGATTATCGTGCCTCTTATTGTATACATAAGGTAGACATCCAATGACACACTCACAAGTTTCTTTCTCCATGCTTACTTTGAGATCTTCAAATCTATGATAATATATGGTGTGTGGTTTATGAGAAATATCTACCTAACGTTTCCTTCTAAATTCCCTTCTCCAAACCAGAGTCAATCTTAAGCTTGTGGTCCTCTACAGTAATGTCAAATTCATGCTTTCCTACCCCATAACACTAGGACTCACCAGAAATAGTAACATATCAGACTATTCCCTCGAACAGTAATACAGAGTGAACCATTGTGACGTAAATTCACTATTATTGTCAAGCCTAAAAACTTTCATATGTTTCCTTGACTAATTCTATACCAATGTCTTCCACTTACGAAACTGCGAAAAATGTTTATTCTTTGGTATTCATGAAATAAACCATACCTTCTACAAGAATTTATCCACAAATAAAACTAAGTAACTTGCTCCACTTTAAGATATGATTGGTGTGGGTCCCTATACATGTTAATGGACACACTCTACAAAATCAATTCTCATACTTTATAGAATCAAATGTGATATGCCTCTTCTTTTCAAAAAATACATCTCTACAAATGGTGTTTTTTGACTGACAAACGCTACCAATCAACCCTATTTCTGTAGTGTTTCAAGACTCTTCTAACCAACTTGACATAATAAAGTAGAATTTGGAATACTAAAATCAATAGAAATTGATGACTTTTCCAAGGCTATCTCTCCTTGAAACACATAAATATCATATATTCGAACACCCTTCATCACCACCAAGAAGCCTTCGTCACTCTCATTCTCTCGTTGCCCACTACTATCATCAAGTCAAGTATATTCAAAGCTCCCACTGATGGAAAACTCCTAGGCAACATTGGCACATGAATAAGATAATGATAGTCTTGATAACACCATCAAATATGATATAATGTATCGTTACCCATGATGTGTCATTACCCACAAGAACCGATCCACCATCGGTGTTCCTATAATTAACAAAATAAATTTTATCTGGCACCATGTGGCACGATCCTCTAGAATAAAACATCCAACCTGTACCTCATACCAAAGCAGTTTTGCCTAAAAGCTCGGAGGTATCGCCATCACTGCTTGTATCTAAACTCGCTATCGTTGCTTTCGACACTGAAACCTTCTTGTTCTCTCTCATTTTCCTAAGAGTTAGGAAGTCATATATGAAATTCTCATCATGTTTAAAATAGTAACAAGCACCCTTCCTATGACTCATAGATTGGAACATATGTATATCTCTCATACCAAAGCAGTTTTGCCTAAAAGCTCGGAGGCATCACCATCACTGTTTGTATCTGAATTCACTATTGTTACCGTCGACACCGAAATTTTCTTCTTTTCTCTCATTTTCTTACGAGTTAGGAAGTCATATATGAAATTCACATACTATGACTCATAGGTTGGAACGTATGCATATTTCTCATACTTTCAAGGTGTTTTTGCCCTACTATGACCAACAAACCCATGGCCACGCTAGAAGCAGACTCACCATTGTCTGAATTATCCTTAGCGCATCATTATGCAACTCAGCCTTCACATTAGACAGACTATTAGAACTCCTTAAATAAATCAAAGATTTCACAAATGTCGTATACTCCTTGGTAATGAACATAACAAGATGATTGACATTCATCGTCTTAAAGTCCATAATTAAGGTATTGGAAGTATCTGAATGATCTGAAAGTGCAGCTCGGATTTTTATATTAAAGGAATATAGTTGCAGTTGAAGAATAATGTGGTTTATCTAAGGATTATTCTTATAGGCAATGTGCAATGTATCTCAAAGTTTCTTTACGAACTTCAGATATGAAAACTCGTGAAGTATCTCATCTTCTAAACATAGTCGAATGGACGTAATGACCTTGCTTTCAAAATATCAACTTCTAAATCTATGAATATATCCAAATACGAAAATATCGAAAATGTCTTCTCTTTCTTCAATAACGCATCGACTTCAGTTTTCACATCTCAAATATACTTTTTAGCAAACGTAACTAATTCATAACTAAAGGAACCTTCACTATTTGAAAAACCATTTATTCATAACTAATCTAGAACAAGATAAACCTTTAATATCATTTCGCTGTGGATATGTAGTTCAAACACACAAGCTCTAGTTTGTCAATTGAATATCAATAGTACATCAATAAAAAGAAATTTCAGCAACATTACGAACACCAAACTAAATAATAATAAAAACAATGGACACTAAATTCAATTTGGTTGACCCAAATTTATCTATATTCACATATCCAAAAATTCAATTTCATTATCCTTTCAATCAAAGGGTAAGAGATAGACATACAATTGATTAAAAGGTGACAATTAATCGGAGAGAGCATCAAATCATCTTCCTCAAAATAGAGAAAGTTCAACCTACAAACACATAGCAGCACCCTCCACCCCTACTCAAACCGGTCGACAGTGTAGAGACTAGTAGTCGAATTCATGTGTGAAATTTGATTTACCCATCTCAAGGCAGTCGAGCGGTAGGTCACTAGATTTTCTCTGTACACAACACATTCCATTTTCAACTTCATCCAATCTTCATATTTCCTCAATTTGACCTCCCGTTTCCATTGCTGCAAAGCACTAAGCTCCTCTTCTATTTAACGTACAATTTTATACGTATTTGAATCGCATTTTCTACAGTGTAAATTACATACTGCATGTATACCCAATGCACATAACATGAATGTTAACCTACAATACTTTACTTGCAGATATGGAATGCAGGGCCCAGAAATAATAGCTCAAACATTCGGTCAAATAACCGATTATATTTGTCTAAACAGACTAATTATTGTTCCACTTTTCGAAATGCTCAGACCAAAAGAAAGAGTAACCACAGTTTTAAAGCTAACAATATATCAAAGACAAAGTGATAGGAACAGAAATTGAATCTTAAATCAAAATGCTAAATTAAAAAAAAAAATGTACATCAGTTGCTCATCAAATATTATTTTCAGAGGGAATTCCCTCTCAATAACATACAAATCTCCACAAGTAAATATTTCTCTTTTTACATATTTAACAAAGCTACATTATTATTACCTCATCTTTTCACTCGGCAAAGGAGATGGCGATGGCGCTTTATTCACCTCTCCTCTTTCCCCATCCATTCTCTTCTTCAACTCATTTTTCTCCACCGTAACCATCATTCTTCTCGCTTTCATATCCCTCTTTGCATATTCTGTCATAATTAATCACAATACTGTAAGATATTATTAATTAAAAGGCTAGAATTCTCAAAAATATGACAAGCAAATTACCTTGATGCTCGAGGTTCGCTTTTACCGATGCAGACCAAAATATCAAAGTCGGAGTGATCAACGTAAGCAGAGCCCAAAACACGAAGATCAATACATAGCCTCGCGGTGGCATTGCACTTTGGAATTATAGAATAGAAGAGAACAGAGTGCGGACAAAAATAATGATGAGAAAGAAGAAGAATAAGAGGAGGAGAATAAGACTTCCACTTTATTGCAATGAACTGCTCCCATTTGTTAATTATTTCATTCTTTGTGCGCTATTGATAGCTATGATATTCTAGTATTGTTAATCAAAAATTAGGTGAAAGGTTGCTGAGAATATGACATAACCAAAAATGTGAAACCACATATATTGCTGTTCGCTTGTGATTCTCAACAAATAATTCGATTAAAATTCCAAGACATCAAATAAAATATAATAAATAAGCTAGTGTTGTGACTAAGTGGAGCTTATCGTTCTACAGACTGGCACAGTTGTTCTAATACATCGTTCTCTTGTATAAAATATGAATTGCAACAACAAAATGGAAGTCAATTAAATAAAATATTATGGCATACAAGTTCGAGACACCTCAGAGAATCTGTGACATTATAGGATTCTAAAGCATAACTAAAATAAAATATGCATCATCGGGCAACAACGAGCTGAACAAATAAAGAAACTATAATGCGATTGTTGCATTATCAAACCAGACTATGTTTCAACAGCAAGTGCATTGATGCTGCTGGTGAAAATTACAGTTGGCCCTATTATGTACTGTGTTTCTCAAAAGTGCAAAAGCATTTAGTAATGGTACAAAACAATGTGGATGAATAAAATGAAGCTATAATGAAAATGTCTCAACATGCATTTCATGTTCATGAACAATTGTTGCCATACAGAAATGTCTCAATTCTTTGGCTATAAATTTTTCAGCAGCTGACACAAGTATAATGTACAACAGATCAGAGTATTGAAGGCAATTAGTGTTTAGGTTACAACATGGGAAAAAAAAAGATAATTCTTGTACTAGCAAAATATATAACAATAGTATGTCCACTATTTTGTTTCTACATTATCATCTCCGTGCTAAAAGAAAAAACTCGCTCAGCTGTTAGTCCATCCTGGATGAGCCACTCGATGATGCCTTCTTTCCATCGTATTTCTGTTTTTATCATAAGTCATACAATTAATATTTCCTATTGAAATCAATAGGAGCTGTCACAAATAATGTCTTATATCTTGGACGTGACTGCATAACAGTTCATTAACCGATACATGATGTAAAAACAACTATGTTCTGACATTTGTTAACATCCTTCAACAACTTGTATTTTTTGTCAAGCTAGGCAAAATTTCTAGTCATTTTTATACAGATTATACATGTTTTGTCCTTTTTTTTTAAGAGAAGGGGTTGGGTGGGTGTGTGTATTTGGGTTTTGTGGTTGGTGGGGGGGTGGGGGCAGCATAATGTTCGTGTTTCATGTATCAAAATAATAAGAACGTATTAAATACATGGGCTTCACAAAAAGATGGGTCAATAATACAATATAACAGTATGTAGTGCACATCTTTAAGGGGTGGAAAAAATTGGTCTAACCAAATGTATAGACTGAACTGAGGCATTTTTTGTATATTCGACCCACCATACGGTTTAGCTTTTGATTTAATTCAGTACACCTTCATTTGTTGAATTAACTTGAATTTCAACCAAACCAATCAAAGTTTCACCTCTGACAGCGCAAAAAAGAATCCCTTATATTTGCGTAACTTATATTATAGTACCTGACTTTTTGTTCAGCTACTGTCAAGCAAAATATGTAAATCCTGATTGTTTACTGGGCACTCTTCTAGATAAACATAATATCAAGCTGAAGGCAAAACATGTAAATTCCTATTTATTGACTGTTTACTGGGAACTCTTCTAGATAAACAAAATGGCAAGTTGAAACAAACCACGTCAAATTTAACTTCCACTCACGCTATAAAATAAAACGTTCATCGCCAATCAAAAATTACCTGCTTTCCAATGTTGAAAGGAACATATTTGTACTTGATCATATGTAGAATTTGGCGCTTCATTGTTAGAACGAACAACACAATCCAGTAGAAAAGAAGTATGGGCCAAAACACTGGAACGTCGAATATGGAGAAGAAAGTCATCACAAATGCCACACAAAAGGCTTTAGTGATGGCATACCTGACATGAAGAATATAAATAAATATGATACCAATCATATCTGTAGTTCCTTAATTTCAACCACAAGTATGTAGACATATACGTATGTAAAAATTTGTATATTCATGGATGTATTTGTGTATGTAAATGGAAAGGATTCCGTTGCACCTCATCTACACCCATATGATTTCTCGTGCTACATAAGTTGATATCGAACAATTTTTTCAGATATGCTGATCATCTCCAGAGGATTTTGGTTAACTAGAATAATTCTAACTATTCAAATAATATTTCAAATCAATGGATAAAACATATGTTTTACTGGTTGATATTGATTTGACATTTGAACGTGTTAAATTTTTTGAAAATGATTTCTTTTTTGATGACACGTGTTCATAATGTAGAATGAACATCCTCAAAGTTTCATTAATTTTTAATAGTGAAGCTCTAAAAATCATGGGTGTAGTAGCATTGCTTCAAATCTCATTTCTCAACCAAGATCTCACTCGAGGTCTAATTTTTGAACTTGAGCGAGATAGATTTAACAAAACGAGACATTAAATTTTATGTATCTTATTTGATACTCAGCTTATCCAAGAAGATTAAGGTGATATCTCAACAGAAGATTAAGGTAGTATCTCAACAGAAGATTTCATATGAAGTTATGTTTTTCCATTTACATATATCACTTTTACTTCGTATGTGAGTCCAAAAGAAACTGCACTTCAATAACTTTACTGATCATCTAATTCTGTTTGTTTGTTTTTAACAAATTGGCTAAAATAAAAGACTTTTTATTTATTTTCAATATTCAGATGAGTATAATCCATTCAGTCAAAATACTAAATCAATCATATCACTCTCCTATAACAAGAAAATTTAACATTATCGTTTTATATAAATATATTAAACAGTTAATATTTGAATAATAATTATTACAAAAATACTTAAAATTTTAATTTTTAAAGCTTAAGTTACTCCGAGTTTATCTCGATATGGACTTTAAAACTCAAGATATGCACCCGAAGTACACTCAACTCGCCTGAAATCTCATCTGGTATGAGATATTGTGTGTAGAACTTCCGAAATGAAACGCGATATGAGATATTGTGTGTAGAACTTCCGAAATGAAACACGATATGAGATATTGTGTGTAGAACTTCCGAAATGACACACAAACGAAATATGAGATTTAAAACCTTAGTATACCAAAATGGGATATAGTAGACTCTTAACCTATCTTTGTTGTACATGTATATGTATACTAAGCTAGAATCAACAATCTCTTTTAATTAGCCCATACTCTTAATCCTATAATTTCAACCACAGTTTGTATTCAAATATTTGTTGGTTCTCTCTCTTTCTCTTACAAATGATAATATTAATTAAATAAAAACTTGTGGTTGAAATTAGAAGATTGAGTTTAGAACCTAAATAAAAGGGGATATTTGATCCTAACTCATGTGTGTAGGAATGCTTAGTGGCATCCATCTTTTAGAGGCTAGAGCACTCTATCATATTTACATTATTCTAAATGTTGCCAAATTTTGTAGATATATTTATACACTCAATTATCATCTCCACAAAAATTGGATTCATTTAAATATGTCAAAATAAAAAATTTGACGTTTAAAATTAAAAGCTGAAATTAATGTTCTAACAGTGAATATTGATTTATAATCTACAAGATTTATAATCTTCAAGAGATTGGAAATTTCAAAATCCTCTCTTTTTGTAACTCGCTATGTAAATCAAATATTATCAAAATTTTGTAGCATTTGTAATATAGCTCAAAATGCGATAGACGTGCTCAAAAAGAGTAGCGTCGGTGAACCTTGCTCTCTCTATCGATGTGTGTGTCGCTTGTGCAAGATTCAAGAGTACCCTATTTTGAATACCCCAAAAGCCGCTTAATTCCAACCAGAAAATTCAACAAATCAACAGTTGAAAGAAAATGCACATGTATTGAAATAGGAAGAGATATCTTTTATCTTCATTCATTTTGTCCTTATTCAAATTCAACTACTGATTTGTTGGATCTTAGGGTTAAAATAACGAGCATTTGAGGTACTTAAATAAGGCTGCTCTTGAACTCTCTCTCTCACACACAAAATTATGTGTATATGTATATATACATATATAGATAAACATATAATGAAGGTTCAATGACACCCCTCTTTTAAAGCACCCCATTAGCACCCTTATCATGTTTTGAGCTACACGATTTCAATGCTACAAAATTGAATACATATGTTCATATCATTCTCGATATTCGACTGCACAAAATATCTAACATAACAATTTTAAAGATATGTTAATATCATTCTTGAGATCATCTCCACTATATTGACTTATATTTTTGAAGACATGTTGACTTGCATTTTTGAAGACATGTTTATAACATTCTCAAGATCATCTCCACTATATTGACTTGCATTTTTGAAGACATGTTCATAACATTCTCAAGATTATCTCCACTATATTGACTCGTAATTTTGATGATGTTCATAGTGTAGATTGCACGTCTACAAAATTTGGCAGATTTTCAATAGTGCAACTCAAAATCTGACAGAGGTGCTAAAGAGGCGCTCCAAAAGACGACATTATTATGTACTGCAAATGCGTCACATGTACAGGCATATAGGCATGTATGCATGCACGTTAGGATAATAATGACTCCTCATTCTTTGATTCCCCTGAAATTCCACATCAGCTTTTTTTGAATCTATGTGACTCGAATTTAGCTAATATTTTATACATATAATAAAGTCATTATGATGTCGATCATCTATGCCAAGCCATATATTATTTTGAGTTTTAACTCCTTCAAATCCATAAATTATGTAGGTTTACAATATAATTTTGAAGGGGAAATAAAACAAAATTTTGTAAAGTTAATCAACATGACAATAACAAGATATTTGCAACAAAAAAGTAGTTATACAAGATTTATATACTAAAGAAATTGACAAGAGAATTTCGAGAGAATCATACTCTAGAATCAAACTATGAGGGATTTTGATCCTAACTCTATTACATCAACCTATATGCATACGAGACTTAGATCCTCTTTCATATAAATCGCTCCCTTTCATATAAAATGCATTAAAACGAAATAAAATGAAAGCCTACGTGAAGTGTCGAAAATATTTTATATTACCAATCGATTTGAAAGGGATTCTCCTCTCCCACTCCTCCGTCATCTACACTTCCATTTTACACTTACTGTTGTCATTTAAATAAACAAAGAGCGGGTTAAGTAAACAGGAGAGTGTCCATATAATATGAAGAATAACAAAACGATATCAGTTGGTACAAACGTGTGACCTCATGCTAGAATCAAATTATTTATGTAAGAAATACATCGTCATATACCAATTCTAGCAACAAAATGTCACCCAGACAAAAAATTAGTTAGCAATGATCAAGTATATTATTATTATTCATTTTTGCAGAGATATCGATTGGAAAGGATCATTATGATTTTGAACCTATACTTAATCAAGTTACTGAAATTTGTACCATATTAATACGACTAAAGAAATTTTACAATATCTTTTTAGTCCATTAGTGCAATCAGATAGAATAATAGTGTAAGTCCATATATGCTCAAAAACACATGATGGAGAATCCATCTATGCTTTGCTCAATTTCATATGAGGATGCAAGTTGTCACTTCAAAGGTTACATACTTGACATCAGACGCCTAAAACCTTCTTAATTACAAACGCTTATTTGTTTGGAACTTAAACATAATTTACTTAAACATTATTTACTTAGTATGAGGATTTTCAAATTCACCTTTTTATTATTTATAAAATTCTAATTGATTCTACAGAGAAAATAAATTTATGTTCCGAAAATGAAGTTGATCCATGAGGATTATGTATGCTTAATCATCTCCTCCAATGATCCATGAATTTGGCACGAACTTTCTAGACATGGACTGTAAAAGTATAAATACATATTCAAAAACAAAATACAAAATAAGAGATTAAACGCTAATAATATTATTTATTTTTATGCGAAGAATGTGGAATAGAAAATTAGAAGCAAAATTCTTCAAATCCAATGACATCACATTTACTAATCATGCTCAAATATACTTTATTGGGTTTGTTTATTCGAGGCTTCTAGAGTTATTTCAATCAATCACAACAAAGATGATTTGTCATGCTAGACGCCTAATCTAAAAATACTTGGACAATAATTGTGAAACATAAAGTGACATTTTATACGAGTTTACAATTTTTCTTAAAGAGAAATGCATAATTTAAATTAAAAAAAAAAACCATCCACAATGGTCGTGGGAGAAGTTGAAAAGAATGAACACAAATGTTATTGTAGTGAAAACAGGATAACATAGTATTATTCGGTTTCTAGAACTTTCAAGAAAATGTACTAAAACCATGGTTTGTGATGAATCCTACAGATAACGCCCATTAGGATTCCCTTCCGACTGGCAAAGGAACCAAATGTGTGTGTATGGAGAAAGAAAGAAAAAGTACAAAAAAAAAACCTCAGCATAGTTACTATGATGTAAGAAAATGATGAAATCAAACAAGAAAAACAGAAATCTCGTGATATCATGCAAGAAAAAACAAAATATCATGGAATTAGTTAAGAAAAACAAAAAAGATAGTCTGACTTGCCATATATTAACAAGATTCGGTAATCAAATTCAATCGAAATCTACTATTCAATAGAATTTGACCCATAAATTTCAATTCATGAATTAATTTGAAACAAATCGCATAAATTAAGAAAAACAAAAAGCTTGTCTGACTTAACATATTTCAACAAGATTCTGCAATCAAATTCGATCCAAATCTACTATTCAATAGAGTTTGATCCCATAATTTTCAATTCATGAATTAATTTGAAACAAATCAAATAAATTTCAACAATTATTGTTTTTTGTTTGCTGTTTGGAAAGAATGGAGCTGAACTGAAAAGAAATTAAAATAGGAATCATAAATGTATTTTGGTTTGGAATATATTTCAAAGGGAATAGGTTTATTTTTCTTGTTTTTTACTTATTAAATTGGTTGGGTAGTAATTGTCTAGTATTTAGCGTCTTAAAATGGACAGGTAGGTATATTTAGATTATAAATTTGTTTGTTAATATGTTCCATGTTGTTATAGTTTTGGAATGGGTCAACCTGGTTTATATTTGTATTATCAATACATTTTCACAAAAGTACCAAAATTCAAAATTTTGGTCATAATTTTACTATTTTCAGATGAAAAATCTAGATTGAAAGCGGAACCTCAAACCTTGAGTAAAGCGCAAAAAATTGTACTCATCAAGAAAGAATTTTGTTGTTGCAATAGCATGTTATATATTGGATCGTATTATAATATGAACATTTGATAATATGACTCATTATATATTACATTTTGAACGGACATCCAGAGTGCCATATTTTCACGATGAATTATTTGTTAGCGGAAATTTGGATTTGCCCCTCTATTTTCAGATTCGATACACGAAGAACCATTTTCAAAAACATGTTTTAAATTACATCTCTAAAAACCCTCTTAGCAACGCGCCATATCGAGACTCGAGTATGGTGATAAGTGAGTAAGAGCTGGGTCGCCACTCTCTTAATGGCACGCTATATCGAGACTCGGGTATGGTGACAAATATGCAAAAGCTGAGTCGACACTCCCTTGGTGGCGCTACATCGACAGTCCGATGTAGTGATAAATGAGTAAGGGTCTTTGCACTTTACTCGCAGGTGCAAGAAGCAAAGAAGCTAGTCGATGAAAGTAGGATTGGACTAGATAGTTGAAATGCAGGATCCTTAATAGAAGAGTTAAGAAAGATAGTTGATATTATGATTAAGAGACGTGTAGGTATCTTATGTGTTCAGGATTCCATTAAAAGACCAAAAGGTGAAGGAGGTGGAGAACACAGGCTTCAAGTTATGGTACACGAGAAAAGAACATAACAAGAACGGGTTAGGTATCTTAATTGACAAGAACCTTAAAAACGGAATAGTAGACGCTAGGAGACAAGAGGACAGGATCATCCTAGTCAAACTGGTAGTTGGTGATATGGTTCTGAACGTCATTAGCGCATATGCCTCACAAATAGGCCTAAGTGAAGTCATGAAGAAGAATTTTTGGAAAGAGTTAGATGTCATGGTTAGATATGTGCATAGCAGCGACAAACTTTTCATAGGAGAAGATTTCAACGGCCATGTCGGTACAACTAGGGGGTTTAAGAGTGCATGATTATTTTGGATATGGCGATAGGAACCAAGAAGGAGAAGAAATATTGAATTTCACTATTATTTGTAACCTCATGATAGCCTATACTTTCTTTAGAAAGAGACAATCGCACTTAATTACTTTCAGTAGTGAACAACACTCTAACCAGATTGACTTTGTCATTACTAGAAGAGATGACAAACGAGCTAATGTAGATTGCAAAGTCATACCTGGAGAATGTGTCATCTCACAAAATTAGCTTTTGATATCTGAGTTTTGTCTTCGAATACGTGTTCAACATGATAAATGAGCCAAGATTAGTTGGACGAAATGGTGGAAGCTCAAAAGAGATCCCTTACGAGCGTTTAAGTATAGAGTGGTGGGAGAATGGACATAGAACATGGAAGGAGAAGCAAATGACATATGGGATGTGACAATGCGCATTCCGAAAGTGGCTACTTAGGTGTTTAAGATAATTAAAGAAATAAACGCAAACCTAAAGATTCGTGATGGTAGAACATTGATGTGCAAAAGGCAAAGAAAAGAAAGAATGCTATAAGTGCTTGCATCATCACAAGAGAGAGGACAACATGCAAAAGTACAAAGTGGCAAAGAAAAACGCAAAGAGAGCGTTGAGTGAAGCAAGGGGTCTGGCGTATGAAGATATATATCAAAAGCCAAGTACGAAGGAGGATGAAAAAACATCTATAGGATAGCTAAGCTCTGCGAGAGGAAGATGAAAGACTTCAACCAAGTTAAATGCATCAAGGATGACAATAATAAACTTTTGATGAAGGATGATGAGATACAAAATAGATGGAGAGATTATTTCGACAAGTTATTCAATGAATAAGGTGATAGCACTACGATCGAGCTGGATGACTCTATGACACCAGTAGACATTTTGTTCCGTGAATTCAAGAGTCTGAGGTAAAAAAGTCACTAAAACGGATGAAAACAGACAAGACATTGGGACCTGATGACATCCTCAATGAGGTGTGGAGATGCCTTGGAGATGCAGGAACAGACTGGTTAACAGATTGTTCAATAACATTTTCAAATCACACAAGATGTCAAACGAGTGGAGGAGAAGCATATTAGACCCAATTGTTAAGAATATAAGAGACATTCAAAATTGCACAAACTATAGAAAAATTAAGCTTATAAGTCATACAATTAAGTTTTGAGAGAGTCATTAAGCATCGATTAAGCATGACAACCGTTTTAAAAAAATAGTTTGGTTTCATGCCCGTGAGATCGACCACTAAGACGATTTTCTTAATAAGACAACTTATGGAGGTTCAAGGAGAAAAAAGGATCTACGCATGGTATTTATCGATTTGAAGAAAGCTTATGACAAAATACCGCGAAAGGTTATGTGATGGGCTCTGAAAAAGAAGAGAGTTACAACCAAGTACATTACTCTTATCAAAGATATGTATGATTATTGTGGCTAGTGTCAGAGCATGCGAGGGTAAAACCAGCGACTTTTCCGTTAACATAGGCTTACATCAAAAGTCAGCTTTAAGCCCCTACATTTTTTGCCATGGTGATGGACGAGGTTACCAAGGGTATACAATGTGAGATTCTTTGGTGCATGCTCTTTGCTGATAATGTTGTGCTAATTGACGAAAGTAGGATTGAGGAGGATTGAGGTTGATAGACAACTGGAGCTGTGGAGACGGACTTTAGAATCAAAAAATTTAGGCTTAGCATAACTAAAACAGAATATATGAAATGCGAGTACAACGAGGTCAAGTCAAAGGATGGAGATGTCACTCTGGCTGGACAAATTATGCCCAAAAAGGAAAGTTCTACAGAATGACAATCAGACATGCGATGTTGTATGGTTTAGAATGTTGGTCTATTAAAAGTCAACACGTCCAGAAGATAAGTGTAGCAGAAATGCATATGTTGCGATCGAACTGCGGTCGTACAAAAAGAGACCGAATTAGAAATGATGATATACGTGATAAACTTGAAGTAGTATCAATTGAGGAGAAACTGGTCCAAAACCGCTTAAGATGGTTTGGACATCTTCAATAGAGGCCTTCCAAGGCACCGGTGCGCGTTGAAATTATAGTCGTGTCGAATGCTCAAAGAGATTTAAAGGTCGACCAAGGTTGACATGAAAGAGTGGTAAAAAGGGACTTGAAAGATTGTAATATATCCGAAGAGCTGGTGTCGGACATGAGCGCGTGGAAGTTAGCGGTCCACGTACTGAAACCATAAGCTAAGAGGGTTTTTTTTGCTTAGGGTTGGCTTAGAGGTAGTGTTATAAGTCTTAGATTATATGACTAGTGAATATGAGCCTAAGACGTAGTGCTTGATCTTCGGTCAATATTACCATTAGTATTATCATTATTATCATCATGGTTTTATAAATATATATATGTATGCATGTGTGTGTGTATATCTTTGTTTTTATTTTACGTCGTTATTATTATTATTATTTGTTTATGTATTTGACTTTATTTTAATATTATTATCACGGTTTTTGTTGTTGTTGTTATGACGTTAAATTGACTGCCATTTAGTTTTGCGTTCAATCTCTAGCTGACACAACTTATTTGGGAACAATGGCTTAGTTTTTTTTTTCAAAAAATCAAAAACTGCACTTAATCGCAAATTTTCATGAACAAAAATATATTTTTATTATTTCTACATAAAACTGCAAATCACATTATATACTGCAAACGTTTGCAATTTTTGAAACTACAAATATTTGTAGTTTGACTGAAATTAAAAACAGGGTTGTTTTTTATAACAAATTTTTGAAGACGGCTGCGTATTTTGAAACTTAAAAGAGGATGTTTTAAAACAGTTCTCAATCTACAATATCATATTTTAAAGTTTTAGAATCATTAGAATAGTAGAATTGGTCAAAATTGATTGAAAAAGTTCTCATAAAATCAAGTGAGAAAAATTTTAATAGTGAAAATTTCACGCCTATCCTTCCTAAAAACAAATCCTTGAAACATCCATTCTATTTTTTCTTGTGTGTTCTCATTCCACCTCCGTGTAATTAGCATATGTTACAACACTAACATCGAACAATTTTTGACCATAGATTTTTACCTATATGCCATGTACAGTAATTTTTACCATCACCAATCTATTTCTTGTCAAAAATAGCACCTACAGAAACTCAGTTGACTCCTTTGGCCATTATTTTCACATGATCCAATTATGATCATCTCTCCTCCAAGTCATTAATTCCAATCACTGAAGATGTTATACCATAGGATTTCCAGCAATCGACTCCATGTCGAGAGTAGCTCACGATGACATCCTTCACCGCTATTAAAAAGGCCAAATCGAGGATCGTCGAATTATGATCGAAGTTTACCAAATTTCAAGGTGCAATGCAAACATGTTTCTTACGAATGCTTACACGACAAACGTTTGCATTGTAAAAAAAATTGTGGAAATATAAATATCATTGCACAACATATATTTTGGAGTGCAAGTATTCTGCATATATTTGTAGTGCAACATGAAAAAGTCACACTCATTGTCTGATTACAACAACAAATTTTGGTAATGCAAATAATACAGTGCAATTGCAAATAATTGCATTGTTTAGTCTACATGATAGTAACTTTGAATGATAAATAATTACACGGTAAATTGATAGTATTTTCTAGACATAAGTATATAACAATTTTTAACTATGTTCGATTTAGAATTTGACATTGATATTAGATTCAACAATAACTGAAAAGAAATTCCAACATCAATTTTAGCATCATTTCAATAATATATTTTTATGATGAGATACGAGGTAATGTATTTTTCAAAAAACTACAGCAAAAAAATCATCCTTTTTTTCATATTTTTTTTGTCACTTGAGTTGATCGGGCTTATATATTATATTTTTCTTGATTAATTTTAACAGAATTTTTGTCTCCCCTGTTTGATTTCTTTGGTTTTTTTACGGTATAATAGCCTACATTAATTTTTTCAAGCATTTCATTATAGTGCCACAATCAAAATCCAAATGTTAACATCCCGAGTTCCAACTAGAACCTGAAACGATGGTTATGACTTACTCATCTCTAGACCATGCATGGAAAAGATATACTGCATATATAATAATTAATTAAACCATGAAATATGAACCAGGAATAAGATTGCATCAAAATTCATTTACCAGTATGCAAATTACCGAGTGTTATTGATGCATTAATGCACTAAAGTACGAAATCCTCATGGAGCCTTGATGTATGATGCTGTAGATGACCATTGTCTTTCTTAAATTATGTGCATTTATTATATATATAATAGAATAAGTCGCACATATGTGCATCTAATAGCTAAAAGTATTTCATGTTTATTTAATTAAATTTACCGAGAGGATGTGTATTATAAGTTCAAAAGCTTTGGTGGTCACAACTCGATTATTCCAAGCAGTCATGTAGTTGGTGTCCGATGCAAATCGATATTGCAAAATTATGTCAATGGATAATCGAAAAAGCCATCGGGAAATATTCATATTGCTACTTTTTACGTTTACAAAGACGAAGCAAGAGATGATAGGATGAAGATAGCTGCTTTCATAGACGCAGGGGAAAAGGTGCTTCCTCCATATAGGACCGAGAATTCCGAAACGAAAGAGAAAGCGGCACATCTATCTTAGTCAACCAAGGAAGACATCTCGCGTAAAAGGAGATAATGACGAAGGCCTCAAACAATAGTGAGATTCCGTTGATGAGTGGCCATGAAGGAATATTATCTATGGTATTTTCAAATTTTCAAAAGACACGATGAAAATTCTATTGATTAAATTTTCATTATCAATAGTAAAAATATACGTATTATACATCATAAACCAATGAAACCAGACAATTATAATTCAAACTTTTTTTAAATATATTCATTGGATTTTTATTCCATCTAAATATCATCAAATAAAATGTTATAAATATAACATTAAAATACAAAATTCATATAAGAGGGCAAATTAAAATCAATTCTCTAGATAACCAAATCACGTTTACCGATCAAATTCAAACTTGAATGTCTTTCTCATACAGATATATAAACTTACTAAAACAATGGTATATTTATATTTCATATAAACAATCTTTTGTAAAAAATTGTTAGTCTGTACAAGTAAATATTGAAACTAGTTCGTTTTATCTTTCGTGGTATATGAAATGATAATAGCCATGTTAATATTTACATGGTAAAGAACAAAGTATATAGATTTACTCTGAAAATATTACATAAAAATACCAGCTTTTCGTTTATCTTTCGTGGTATAGTCATGTTAATATTTACATGGTAAACAACAAAGTATATAGATTTGCTTTGAAAATATTACATAAAGATACCAGCTTTTACAAAACAATTTCTACATGCATCGTCTTCAACTGTAAAGAATTTGTAACAAATGTCACTCTTCAGGAATAGAAAAAAAGAGTCAAAATTAATTTTAAAGCAAAATTATACAATATACAACGTTTTTATGTCATGCTGTTGGATGCTGAGAATAACATAGAACTCAAAATGGACATAAAAAATGCATTATTTGCATTGTATACCTAGTGCACCTCCTACATTATTTGATACAACTCATATGTTATGCCTTAAGAGAAAAATACAGTATTGATGCATCAGTTATGACATGTGTCATGACATATCTTTCACAACTACAAATTAATTAATCCATTTGAAACTTTTATAAAAGTTGAATTTGCGAAACGTAGTCTATTAAACAAATACAATCATGATTATGAGAATAAGATAGAACTCAAAATGGACATAAAAAATGCATTATTTGCATTGTATGCCTAGTGCACCTCCAGCATTATTTGATACGACTCATGTGTTGTGCCTTAAGAGAAAAATACAGTATTGATGCATCAGTTATGACATGTGTCATAACATATCTTTCACAACTACAAATTAACCAATCCATTTGAAACTTTTATAAATGTTGAATTTGCGAAACTTAGTCTATTAAACAAACACAATCATGATTAACAAAGAAATATACAATATAAGCAAACTTGAACCGAATAAATTTTTTATGGGCTATAGCCAAAATTACCATGCATATACTGAAAAATTAAAACTCGCTTTCAAGTAAATGTGAATATTTTACTCCTTAGTGTTCTTCATGTGTGTTATGGGTAGAGATAAGCAACCCATGAAACGTATAAGAAGGTCATGAGTAAGGTGCTTCGACTTAAGAATCGTTACATCCGTCTTAATCCATTGTTGTTGTGAAACAATATAAGCAAAAACTATGGATGCAAAATTTGTGAAACAACATCTAGAAGCAATGTTTAGGATCATGATTGAATCAGTTGTTGTAAAACCAAGTATAAATGTATGATCCTAATAAACATCACCAATCACCAATGAACTTTAGCTCGAACCGAAGTTGTAAAGACGCGCTTTCAAAGCTAAAAAGGCTCAAGATTCAACCTTATGCTTTTCTAACTCCAAAGCTAAGTTGTCAATGAAGCACAAAAACATGCTTTTTGCAGAAACTAAAAAGGCGTAAGCAGCATGCTTCTTTGCGCTTTAAGAACAGAATGATCATATTAACGCTTTTTTGGTTTTCTTAAATTCTTTTACAATTTTTATATTTTTGGTTTTTTCCATCTAAAATGTCTTTCTTTTTCCAGGGATGTTACAATTAGGAAAAATTTACTCATTCTTGTCATTGAATTGTTTGTATTTTGTTATATGGTTACGGTCCGAAGCTAATATTTATAACAACAATAATTTATTCCACATTATTTGATTTATTAATTTTTTTATTAAATTCTTTTTAAGATTTTGATTTTCTGTTTACAGCGTAATTAGTCCACTGTAACATCGGCTTAAGGTGCAAAAAAGCCAAGATGTAGTAGTACTTTAGCTCAAACGCCAAGAGTTATTACCTCGCTAAAAGAGAAGATTTGCTCATGCATTCTTGTCATTCATTTCATCATGGTCTATCTTTGTAGAGATAGTGCTAACAATTTCTTGTACATGACACATGTTCTACTTTTTGCAAACGAAATAACAGAAACGTAACAAACACTATTATAATTTTCTAATAATGGAAAATAGTAAGTTTCCATTTGTCTACAGAGCACCAAATGATTTCAGTACTTTGTATATTTGTTTTTGCCTGCATTTCTTACTCTAGTAGTCTGATTGGAGTTTTATTGTGCTTTGGATGTGTTGTGTTAGTGTTTGCATCATTACCATCCCCTTCGAAATTTACTTTGTTCTCGAGACCTCTCACCATGTTAAATGTATCACTGAGATTGAAAATGTATTTTTTTTCCTCACATCGCAGCTTGTCTTTAGGGCCATTGGTTGCTGAATGTCACTCGATATTGAAGTTGTGGAATAGTCTAATTATAGTTGTTGCAACCCTTTTTTTCAAGTATTAAGATGCAATCCTTCTAGTACAATAGTCCACTGTAGAGTTGATTGTGTTAAGGATTATTAGCTCAGTTGCAAGCATTGATTACCCAAAGGGTCTATGAATATGTTGTTGTGGCATTACGAACGAAGTCAACTAGTTCAAAGTCGGGCCTGGAGATAGCTTGCACTAGTGTGTCAAAGCTCCATCAACACAAGTTGTTAGAGGAGAAGAAGCTAAAGAGGGAGGGGTTATGACCGTTGGTTTGGACAATTGTTGAAAGGAATGGGGCGGAGGAGTCAATGTTGTTGCAGACAAGGACCTCATAAGCGACGGTGATGGTGATAACTTTGGCTTTGGAAAGAACAATTCAATGTAGGTGGAGAGCCATGAGAAAGTAGTTTTGAGGTCAGTTATAGAGAGGACAGGACATCGGGGATGACGACGACAAACTTGATGTGGGAGTCGAAAAAGGATACAAGCATGTAGGGTTAGAGTCATAGGACTCAAAGCATGAGGTGTTGGTAGGAATGCAAAGAGGAAGGACAACGAATGGAGGAACGAAAGGAGAGAACGAGTTTGAGATCAGGATGTGGGGGAGAGAGAAGTTGCAAAACCAATGACATAGAAGGAAGATAGAGGAGTCGAAGAAAAGAGAGAGAAGGGAGAGGGATGGATCGTCGAAGTTAGAGAAGAGGGGCGGAGAGTGAGAGAGGAGGAGGATGGTATGTAAGGCTTGGATGGAGGAGCAAGATTTGAAAATGGATTTGTAGTAAAGACTGGATCGGGTTGATATCAGATTTAAGGTGTTGGGACTTGACTGCAGTTGATAGCAACGAGTGAGGGAGCGGTGATGGAAGAGTTTGGTAAGGATGCGTGATGAAAAAGACTTGTGATGAGAGCTTGATTAAGGAATGAACGATGTAAATAAGGGAAACTTGAATGTTACAAAAGACCGAAGGAGGTTTATATAGAGGCAAAGACGAATTTTTTTACTGAGTAGAAGTTTCATGAAGTTGTTAGATTGATTCATTCATGACAAGAGAATAATAGAGAGAAGTTGAGGAAAAGAGGAGGTGGGAACAAGAGGAAAAGCCGAATTGACGCAATTTAGAGCAAGAATTAAAGGAGGAAGGTAGAGAGACACATGAGTAAAGGAGAAGATTTATCGATTCATTCTTTTCATCATGGCCAATCTTGATAGTGCTAACAATTCTTAATGATTTTGCCAGCTGTCCTACTTTATTTAAAGTAAGTAGCAAAAATGTAACAAACACTAGTCATAGTTGTCTACACGCCAGAAAGGCAGGCACACCAGATGTGCCTTTCCCGACATCGAGGCGCCTCTGCTACAGGAGGCGCACGAAAAGCGCACTAAGGCACGATTTTATCTAGGCAACAAAGCACGGTAAGGCGCGCCTCGTGTAGACGACCACGTTTTGCAAGCCAGCCTTAATTGTAAACCAACCGGAATTCGTTTTCTCTAATTGATATTGAAAGTCGACTACAATCGACACTAATTTTAGGGTTTTCAAAATGTTCAAACCAAAAAAAAAAAAAAAACTGCTGTCATCCTTCGTCCCCGATGCCGTTGTCGCCACTGCCGCTGTTTTCCGCCGCCTAGCCATTGTCGTCGAACCTGATCTGCAGCCTATGAGGTAATGTTTTTTTAATTGATAATTTAAATTAATTTAACAGTATTGTATTAGTTTTAAGTTTTAACTTTAACTTTGAAGTTAATTTTAATTAGACTAAAGTTCAAATTTTGAAGTTAATTTTAATTAGTTTAGACTTTTAAAAGTTAATTTAAATTAATGTAAACTTTAAAGTTAATTTGGTTAATTTATTTTTTAAATATTTATATTAAACGAATAATAAATATGGTTTAAATTTCAAATTTTAGTTAATTAAATAGTTAAAATTTAAATTTTAGACCTTTTTAGTTGATGAAATAGTTGTATTTACATTTTACTTATAAAGTGGCTAAACAAAATATTTAAATAGTTAAATAAATTACAGAATATGACTTAATTTAATAAAATATTTAAATAACTCACCCTTATGTAAAAGGCGCACAAAAAAGCCCAAGCGCAAGTCTTGTGCCTTTTTGCGCCTTAGCGCCTATAGTTTGTTCATAGCTGAAAATAAGAAGCTCCCGTTGTCTCTGGAGCTGGAGCTCCACGTGTTTTCCAATACTTTGCATATTTGTTTTGGCTTCGTTTCTTATTCTAGTAGTCTTGATATTGTGTTTTGGAAGTACTGCATTAGTGTCTTATCACATGACCTCGCTAGGTGTAGTTTTTTGAGCTTGAATGTCATCTTCCAAAGGTAGCTCGGGTAGGATTGTAGTCAACAGGTTAAAGTATTTTCTTCAAATGTGTGAAGCCAGATGGATTGACTGAAACCTCAACCAAAAAATGCTACCTGATATTGGACTTCGCAGCCAAACCCAAAACATTCCAAAATACAATATATGTTAACAGTGACTTTTTTTTTCCCTGCCAAGTATCGCACTTTTTTAACTCGGACGCTCACAAGCACATCCAAATAAATTCCACAAAACAAAGATCATAAGTACGGTAACATAAAATTACCAGAACTTGAATTCAGGAAGCCTTCTGATAAACGGCTTAAACTCATCCGACTCCCTTGTTGGCAACGCTGCGCCATCCAAAGCCTCGATCTCAGGATCGACTATCGGAGACAGAAATCCAATCAGCAAATTCAGCAAATAAATTCCCAATCCATAAGAAACAACATAAAATCCTTGCACGTAGTAGACCCTCAGAACATAAATGGAAGCAGCAGCTAGGGCCCCGATCCATCTGTAAAGCGTGTGCGGAGTAGATCTGTCCAAGTAGTACTGGAATGCAATTTGCAGATCGTTCCTCCATTTCGCGATTGGGGGTGATTCGGGGAAGGAAGCAGTTGATTCGATTGAGATAGGATCCATGTTAGGGTTTCCAGTTGTTTGATTAATTAATGAGCCTTGACGTAGATTGCTTTTCACAAAAAAAATGTTGGGCCGGCATGGGGGTTAATCAGGCGGACCAGATGGAACGGTGCGTTCCTGTTTTGTTCTACAGGAGTTTCGAAGATATGGACCAGACAAGAATTTGACTCGAACACTGTTTATACGAGTCGAACAATGGACAGACGATGTATGTACAATAAAAATTCATCGAAATTCGTACGGACGAAATGCCGTACAAATTTTTTTGTCATAATTCGTATTCTAAATGATAAACATATGTTTTTCGATTTCAAACCAAGCCGACAACGGACATTCCTACAAAATTAACACCTCTAGCAGCAAAACAAAAAACAAAGAAGGCACTCTACGTTTTATTTGTTGGATCTTTTTATTTACTTCTCTCGTTTCCAAATTTAAAAATGGTTGCTTCAATATGTACTACGGCGATCGTAATTTATGGATGTATACATTAGGGCGCATGTTAGGATTGTGAAATTACCCAAATACCCCCATGAAATTATTTATTTTTTTAAATGGAGATGTAATTTATAAAAGAAATTTGAGAGAGACCTAAGGTTAATTTTTTATGATCATAAGGATGTATGTCAAAATTTCTTTTACTCCAGTTTAAGATGGTATGATGTGCTCATATTTAGCTCCTTAATGTTCTTGCAAACTTATTCAAAATTCCAAACCCGATCTGAAATTGAAATTCATAATGGGAAATCCGAAGTTGGATACGGGAATCTTAAACGTCAAGTTTTAAAGATTTATGTTATTAAGGCTCAAATAAGACGTCCATGGTATATTGCTATTATTAGCATGAAATTCGCAATGTCATTCCACTAATAATATTAAGATCGTATTATTATGATTGTAGTTGTTCGGTTGTACACGAGATTAACGAAAGCAGTACCACGGTTTGATGTATGATAAATCTTATTCAACAACTCTTCAATGCTTGATATCAAAAATATAAATTCACCAATAAAGGAACAACATGAAATTTTAGAGTCATTCAACTTACTAATCCACATCCTTTGTTAGCCTTCTTATATTGATGATAATTTTGAGGATAGATTATAATATGGATTTTCATATTACAAGGATGAAACTCATTTGCCATTGGTTGGAATCTGTGCAATTAAAGCGTTTAGCGGTGGTAGGGGTGCAAAAAGTTATAGCGATAATAGAGCGGAGATATGGCGAAAAATAACGAAGGTGCGAAATTAAATATCTAAAGTTCATTTATTCTCATTCTCACATCATTTGGGTAGGAAAAGAAATATTCTTTAATCTAAGATAATAAAACCAAATAATATCATGATTTATGCAGTCCTGATTTAATGACTACAATATGTTTCTAACTGATATTGAGCGCTTATATCTTAAAATAAGATCTTTACCATAGCTTTTGTTATTTAGTTTAAAAGAGAAATAGTCAAATCAACTATTTTATATTAATTTTGCTAAGCGTGCTAAAAAGCCTTGATTTAATGGATGTAGCAGAAAATAGCGAAACTATCTACTATTTAGTAATGCTAAATTGAAAAAGCGTAGCGGACGCTATAGCAGGTATTTTGCGGGGTTTTAACAGGGCTTTAACTGCATAGGTTGGAATCGGACATTATATATGGCAGTACAAACGTGGCCTGGTTCACATATTCCAAAGAGTTATTTAATGATATAATCCACTCTCCTTTAACAATATGTGCTAGATTGACCATATATGCCCACCATAATAGAGGTAGCAGTCAAGATTTGTGGGTGGTATATCGGTACTAGAGTTGATGAGTAATTTCCACCGGATGCAGTCTTACGATAATGCTAAATGAGATTGGTCGTTTGTGTTATTTCCCAACATCATATTTTATCACCTTATAAATTTACATTTTGAACTTTTATAGGTTGGTATTTCAGATTCATCTCGGCCTCTATTAACTTCTTCACTTAGTTGTAGTCCTTCCTAATTCAAGTATTGAGGTCACTTAATACAAAATTTATAAGGTCAAAATATAACCCAATGATTGGCCCCTAATTTTCTTTATGCATGCACAATGAAATTGCTTTAAGCGAGACATGGTAATAATTTAAAATTCAAAATGGTGCCATATGCCATCATCTCTACGTCTATCTATTTGTAGTCTTTGGAAATCCTTTCATTATAGTAATGTTTCATCTCCATCATTTGAACATAGACTAATGGTTGACATTTTTTTTCTTTATTTAACTCTAATTGTGAATTTCTTTCTCTTTCAGTTTTACATTTCACTTATACCTTCCATATTCTTTAAGGTATATCCACTTCTTCTTCCACTCGGTTTTTTTTTCCAATTTTTCAATCATGTGTGCTTCTTATGTTTATTTTTTCTTTTTTCTTTGCTTTGACTTTCTTGTCGTGAGATATAGTTAAATCTATTTTTGTTTGTGACCACTACACCAAAACAGGCAAATTCTAACATTTATAAGTGTTACAAATAATTTCAGTAACACTTTTTAAGTGTTACTAATGGACTGTGAGGAATAGAGCGGCCAAATTTGTAACACTTATAAGTTTTACAAACGTATGTATTACTAACACTTATAAGTGTTGGTACCTAAATATACGGTAACGCTTATAACTGTTGGTAATGAAATATACGGTAACACTTATAAGTGTTGGTACAGAAATATACGGTAACGCTTATAAGTGTTGGTAACGAAATATGCGGTAATACTTATAAGTGTTGGAAAATGATTATTTAGTAACACACATATATATACCAAAACTTAAACGCAAAGTTTAAATATAAACACTATGCAAATAATGATTTCCATATCACAAATGATTCATCATACATATTCAATGCAAAGTTTAGACGCTCTGCAAATGTAGTATAAGATATCATAAACAATTATTTACATATCTAAAATACCACAATGTCATATATTCAGATATTATTACAACATAAGCTTCAAAAAAAATTCAAAAAACACTTAAAGTTTAACTTACGGTTAACCTAACCATTCCCGATCATCCACTCCAAATTCTAATGATTTTGAATATTCTTCAACGTCCAATACAACAATCCAAAGCGTCCTTCTTCATGTTCCTGCATTTAATATAAACACTCGATAAAAACTTATACTTTTAAAATCAAAAGATTAAAGACTGAGTTACAGCTCAGGTTCTATTTTTTTTTTTTTATGAATTCGCAAACTTAATATGCAAAATACATGTTAATCAAACTCAATTAGCATTTGCTGTAAACCCAATTTGCATCGATTTTGCTACATGCTCAGTTTGTGTGTTCAGTTTGCAAGCTCAGTTTGTGTGCTCAGTTTTGCAAACTAAGTTTGCATGCTTAGATTTGCAAATTGGTTGCATGCTTGGTTTGCAAACTCTGTTGCATGCTGGCAGCGTTCAATCGTTAAAAGTAAACATCATGGTAAAGATTTGCTAACGTGGAGTGTGTTGTAAAATTAACAGTTTACCTGAAATCTGGACTATTGGTTGTTTTATTTGTCTGAGGCTTCTTATTCTTCAGTCCATTTCCATTGACAGCATTAACAATTTTAGAAAGATTGTATTGCCATAAAAGATCTGCTTCTGAAAAGTCACTTGTTGCGACATCTGAATCATCAGTCATCATAGAATCAAATCGGCTTCTTTGTATTTCACTTTCAAGTCTTTCTTCACCATTTTTCTTGTACTTCTGTTCAGAATATAATGTAGTTTCTGAAATGTAATTTTGGGAGAAAAAATCAGGTGAGCGTTTGCATTCTCCTTTCAAATCTTTCAAAGTACTCCCATCTTTAACTACAACTTTATCCACCCAATCTCCATAATTTGTATCTTTCTCATGCCCCTTATTAACATAGTTTGAATGAGGACTAGTGTCTGGCCATGAATTTGAATCGGTTGCCAGCAATAACTCTTGGAGGTCATAGCTTGGTTTCCTTTGCCTTGTGCTAGGATTGTTACGCATCTAAAATGATACAAAACAACTCAATCAAATATGATGAACATGTAATTATACCTACATTAACCTTCAGCATAGTCGAAGTGTTAAATTACATTCATATTATAAAACAACTATGCTGAAGGATGCAGACTGAAGTGTTAAATCACATGCATCTGTTTTGTCATCCATAAATCATTATAAAAATAATATTTATGCCTAATACATGACTCAAAAAATAAGTTTTGTCAAAGATTCTAAACATTTTTGTTTGTAAATTTTACGTTTATATAGCAACTACCTCTATGTTTCCAACTTCTTCCATTGGCTGTCTGTGACTACCCTCTCCACGTCAATTTAAATATAAAGTTGAAGGTGACGGTGCTCTACTACTGGTCTTAGAAGCAGTAGACATGCCTTCGCGATTAGACTCTTCCTCTTTTCTTGCTAATGCTACTTTAAGACTAGCTATCTGAATTCATGTACACAAACTTAACTGGGAAGATTATGTATTAATCCGAGACCATTCATGAAAATCATAATAGGAAAATGTGATACCTGATCCTTTAGTTCTCTAACATCTCCACTATCTTTATTCATTTTAACAGCACCAAGCTCGACAGTTGAAACTCGCTCAGCAAACTTGAGTGTGGTTAATGTTTCTCCTACTGCATCCAACTCAAGACTTATGTGAACAAAAATAAGAGTCTTTGCTTGTCCTCCTGGTCATCATAGTCTAAGAAAATCAGTAAGTGTGTCTCAATCTTTATGTCCATAAGGGTGAAAATTTTCTTACCGAGTGAATCTTGAAGCAATTGAGTAAGTTTGCTATTTCTATATGGAACGTGTGAGTTTTTTTGAGCTAGTGCAGATATAACGTCTCCTAAAGCTGAAAGTGATCGGTTTATGTGTTGCGCTTCTTTAAGCCTGTCTCCTGTGACTTCATATTTGTCGACCCTTTCGTTGCCTGCAAGATCAACAAGATGCTGCATCCACGTAGTATAGTTCCTGATGTCAAGTTTTTTCCTTCAACATGTACAGTTAGACAGCTGAAAATATACACGGGGATAAAACATATGGTGAGTTTTTAAATAATTGTTCATATATAAAAGTAAGAGCTACATATTTACCTATGAGATCTACTGCTGCGGTCATTCAAGGCAGTTGCACCCACAACACGATTTTTTGACCAATGTTCATTAGTTCAACCGCTTCATACGTGGAGGCTACAGGAACCAAATTCGCATCAGGTACATTAAGACCATTTTGAGAACCATTATAGATTTCTAACGTGTTTTTTGTAAAGGAATTTTCGAATGTATGATATACTAGAAATATCAGCATTAGAACAAATGTAAAGAAAAGCAGTATCAAAAGGATATCTTCTATTGAGGCCATCATTGACTAGTATAAATAAGGAGAAAAATAATGGCACATGCCCAATACATGGAATTGCACAGGTTATGGACCGAATAATGAAGTGGATGGTCTAAATGACAACAGATGTAAATTCAAGGAAATATTTATCCAATTATCAATAGTCCTGCATTTAATTTCAATTCTAGTTAATTTAAGGAAATATATACAAATATTTATGGAAATGATGCAAATGCAACATTTAAGATGTTAATTAGACTTGTAGCTAGAGTATTCACCCCAAAAGCAGATGTTAATCATCTGAAATATTTTCTGTACATTCCACAAAGGAATCGCAAAGAATCACATTGGTTTTACCGGCCTATTATGGTCTCAAGTTGCATCAGATTAACGAGACAATGATATTTTTGAATCTGCATACCGAGGACGAAAAGCACAACAAAGTAACCAGAATAATTTTCCAACAAACGAAAGATTTGATAGCTAAAGAACTCTTGATATGAATTAAAACAAGCTTCCCAATGATGACATATACAATTTTCATAATATTATTAGTTCATACAGAATCATTGAGAATATTGTGAATGAGAGCATTATAGTGAAGTCGTGAAATAAATTTGTTGTTTTAGTTCTGTACGTAGATGATACACTGCTTAGTACTTACTACCAATAATATAAAGTACTGACAAAGACTAAATGATTTTTTGTTTCAAAATTTATATATAAAGGATTTGAATGATTTCTCTTATGTCATTATCATAAAGACTCGTAGAAATAGAACTTTAATACTCACTATTTATCCCAAAATGCCCTTCATTAAGGAAAAACAATGGTTTGAAATGCAAGACTGTGCTCTTAAGAACTCGCCTATTGTCAAAGGGAACAAGCTTAATTTAGAGCATTGTCCCAAGAACGCATAAGAACGCAAAGAAATGTAGAATGAGCCATATATCCCTTGTTGTTGGAAGTCTCATTTATGTAATCATGTACTTGTTTGCACAAGGTGAGATATCAAATTCCTTGTAGGTATGTTAGAAAACCCGAGGCCACTATGGCCGCATCAGTTTTGAACTGAGGCAAGGTAACTTAATTGAGCACCGCTCAGTTCAATTGCTAATGAAATTGAGCACTGCTCGGTTGCTGTGGTGTAGTGATCCATATTTGATAATCATATATGTAAAGTCATCCAATAATTTCCTAACCCAACTAGCAATTAACTAGTCGAACAAATCCAACTTTTAAATAGTTCAAAAGAATTTGGCATAATAGAGCATCTTTTTTACCATAACTAGTGGCATCAAAAAGTATAAACTGCAATTACAACCATATAGAACTGAGGATAATTTGTAATTATATGATAGTAAATACTAGAAGTAAATCCTTGATCCACCTCTTTTCCCTTCACTTAAGCAAGTAAATATTTATTTTTTCATAATCACGTGGATCTATCATCGAATAAAATATATAAACTATACTGTAATAATTAAATATAAATTTGCAGACTTTACTGCCTATTTTTAGTTCAGTAATGACAGAGAAATATTATAGTTAGAAGTAATTTCAAAACTGTAGCATTTTAAACAAATTTATTAAAAAAATTACGCCAATATTTATGGGCGTGCACACATACATGGTGAAAAAAAATTGATCTTGTTTTGAATGAATATGTTTTAAATAATTTCAAGAAATCAAACGACAAATCAGGTTAATTTTATTTGTAAGGAAATAGCAGTTTCCAAAACTAGAAGAGTTAAAATATGTTTATGACTTATAAAAGTTTTCTAAATCCATATCTAAATGACAACTTTTTAGAAACCATGCTATAATTGCATAAAAATTAAAGGAGAAAAACCCATTCACTGTAAATCCAAACAAATGGAGAGTGAATGTTCAGGAAAAAGACGCATGATGTATTGATAATAAAAAAGGATTATACATAGAAATGAACTATGAAAAATTAAAAAGATGCATAAAAAATGTCCTGACAAAAAAATCAAACACTGATCTATGATATCAAAAATAAATTCATCCTTTTCACTTCATTTGTCATATTAAATTTTCTTTCAAAACATAAAGCAAATATAGCATATTTACGCTTCCAAATAAACTTCTAGCGATTTAAAAAACCTTTCATGGTTGAAATGAATTAAGAAAAACATATAAAAGATATAAGAAAGGTCATGAATGAAAATCAAACATGTGCTATATGATATTAAAACTGGTTATCTTTGCTACTTCGTGTATTAAATTAATTTTTTTTTAAATAAAACACATTGTTAAGACAAAAAATAAAATACGCGATGTATGTTTTTTACTTCATTTATTACACTAATTTTTTTTTTGAAGTAAGGAGAAACATAGAGAATATACAAGAAAAAGTATCCCATAAAGGCATTACAAGTGCACATATAAATCTTGATTTTAAACATCATTGTTTTGTCAGGTTACTATTAACTATCAGTATAACATGATGTTTGTTTGGTAGCTAAACAAAATGCATATTTGAATTAAAACTAAAATTTTCTCATCCAGGAAAAAAAATGAGAGTAAAGCTGCCCGGAGGCTTCTTCAAGTAGGCGGTGAAGATACGGTCATGATCAATCTTGTTAAAAAACACAAATCAAACATAAAAAGTCCACCAGCAACTGCAATATCACCCTCATTGTCTCCGATCGGTTCAATTGCACCATCTCCTCTTATTGAATTTCCGACCCCTGCATCACCATCTCCATCACCATTGGCATCACCATCTCCATCTCTAGTAGAAAGTCCCCAATCGAACACTTTGCCACCATCTATGGATAAAATTTCTCCAGTTCCTCAAGAATAACAAAAAAGAGCACTAATACATGGAGAATATATGTGCCAATTGTTGTAGGAGCTTCATTTCTCTTTGCTTTTTCTATAATCTACTTTCTCTGTTCTCGAGGAAGTAGAGTTGTTACTAAAACTTAAGAAATAGCAACACTTGATGAGATTCTGAAGTCTATTTAGGAAGATTCAACTTTATACTAAAACGAACCTTTATACGAAATTGATGAGATTCTGAAGTCGCGATGTAGAGAATTGAAATCGCAGGAAATCTAAAGTCGTGTCGCAATCTAGTCCCATCGATGTCGTGAATAGAAATGGATTTTGATGTGCTGAATCTGAAGTCTATGTCATGAATCCCGATATCGCCAGCCGTCATCGATGTTGCAACCACGAGAAGCTGTCTTCAATGTTTCCTGGAGAAGAAGGACTGCTCCATAAGCCACTCATCGTCGTTGATGTCAAGAGAGTGGGTATCGCATGAAACCCTAATTGAAAAATAATAATTTTGTGCGGCCAGAAACTGATGGGAAGTGGGGGAAGCGTCACAAAACATATCATATGTAAAATTACGAAACATTCCATTTTTCAGCGAATTATTTACATGTTTATCGGCTTAATAACACTTATTTGTGTTGCAAATTATAACCAATATGTTGCAATGTTTATACATATGACTATTTATTTTTACTAACACTTTTTTAGGTGCCCTAACACTTTTTTGCTGTTGGTAGTTTATAACATCTATAAGTGTTGGAAATTAACATATATAAAATGTTACAAAATCACTATTTTGGTGTAGTGGACATAATGTATCTTCCCCCGTGATTTTCACCGTAAATCAACATTTTTGAAAGTAT
This sequence comes from Allium cepa, assembly GCA_030765085.1. Lineage (NCBI taxonomy): Eukaryota > Viridiplantae > Streptophyta > Magnoliopsida > Asparagales > Amaryllidaceae > Allium > Allium cepa. The sequence goes on along the minus strand of CM060941.1, from coordinate 682,807,290 downwards.
CGATATAGGTTTATAGTTACCTCGTTACATGGATTATCATCACTTTTAACATGATGTTAGCCTTTATTTGTCGGTATGGCTTTCTAATTGAGTTACATTTAACATTGATTGCAATGCCCTTTGTAATATTACCATTGTTTCAAGCTTTTATTGTTTGTCATGATGTACCATTTTATTACACCTATTATTTACTTAAAATGATTAGTTCAAGATTAGATACATGAAATCTTCAACAAAACGATCAGTGTAGTACCGAGTGAAACAAACTTGGAGCTATATAATATGGAACTACGTACTCATGTTCCAGATACAATGCTTAGGATCCCGTGAACTCGACATCGTACCATCCCATGCTTAAAGGCCTCATTCTACCAAGCGACACAGTTCCTACCCGATCTGATCTGCCAAAGTCTAACATCAAAATTTCATAACAAGATTCATAACATACATGTGCATCCAAAGCATCACAGAATTGCTCTACCGACATAGAGCAATGCAGTGCATTATCATCAGCTTCTAAAGAAAATCGAGGCACTTTAACAATCAACATAACCCCGAGATGGGTGGTAAGCATCTAGCGGCATCGTGCCCTTTTCAACATTTGAAAATCAAATTATCTAGCCTAAACCGAATTATCCCGCCAAAGCTAAAATTATCCCACCTAAATCAAGTTATTCCTTTTAAATCCAAGTCATCAATCCACATCATACAATCAAAGGCGAATGGATGTAGGACACATGGTGGAATTCAACGAAGGCAATCAAATATGAGGAACAATGTTAGTAATCCATGAGATGTTATTTCAACTATAAGAGAAACAGCTATGCAGAAAAAATGAGTAGAGAATCTATTGACATAAAGTTGAAAAAAAATCTCCATTAATTTTTGTGCTTATACTGAGAAAGAATTTGAAAGATTGACTGATTTGACTATGGATGTAGGGTTTCTTAACATCTGAACCATATAAATTTGTTTTTTTCTTTAATTTTCATCTACTGTTATACCTTTTCTATATTTTCTTTGTTAAATCTAGTTATAATCCTTTTAGGCATATTAACAAACAATTAATTTGCTACCTCATAATTGTGTAAGCATATTATCACATAATTATTATTTTAAGATCATTTTAACAAATGTTCACCTGCTAGTATTTAGTCATGTAAGCATATAGCAACACGATTACTTATTACTGGAATCATGATAATGAAAATTCTCATTAATGCATTTATAAATAAAACCTTTGAATAATTTGCTTAAAGTCTATTAAGTTAGATTTCAACTAAACTTACATAAAGTCTGTTAACTCGTAACCACCATTTCAAAATTTATTTTTTGCTTGAATAATAATTGTATGTTAAACATTAAGGACTACTAATTTATTTGCTATTTTGAGAATTCTATTAAAGTACGCTTTTGGCATGAAGCTATAAAATTCATTGTTATATTGATATACTTTATGGTTAGGATAATTTTGATAATCTTCACTCTATATTTTTGCCAGCTATGCTTCATTTATTACGCCTTTTGGAGCTTAGTCGTATTATTTTTAGCGAAACTAACCAGCTTTATAGTGGGCGTGTCATGTAAAACTAATGGAAAAACAAGTATTATGCACATACATAGAACAACTAAAGGGAAAAAGGCCTAGACCACAAAGATAAAAAGCATAAAAGCTAGACAAAGGTGCCTAAACTACTATAACAACATGACTAGACTCCCATAGAAGAGGAGGAACAGCCACGACCAACATCCGATGTTGGACCAATAACATGAGAAAAACATGAGAAGAGAGTAGCTAAATGTGGATCATAACCTTCTGAATCAGGAGAGTATATAAATTTCATACCCCAGTTGACATCATAAAACTTACTTTTGTTCTTCTTACTAATGTCGCCAACCCTAATAAGGCACAACCATCTCCCTCAATATTGTAGATAAGAAAACGACTCTCACCCTCAATATCACTGATAAAAACATAAAAGTGTCAGTCTCAGGCGAGTACCTCATATCAGAAGGATCACGAACCCATGTCCATTCCTTAGAATTCCAAGTTACTATACTAGACATTATAGCAGAAGTAACCTCATCCTGGGCCAGTGGAGGCAAACTATCAGATGGAGGAATGACAGAAGCATCTGGGAGCTACACAAACTGGAGCATCAAAAGAGGACGAAACAGATGTGGGAGGAGCAGCCTTCGGAACCCACTTCCAGACAGGAGGACGAGGTAGAGGAATCCGGTCAGCTAGTGGAACAAAGCCTGCAACTGCTGATCTAGAACACACATCCAAAAAATTGGCCAAAAGACTGACAAGACGTACATATCTTAGGTTTCCAATTGTAGCGAACTCTGAACTCAGCAAAATGGCTCTCATCTAGTCTGATTTTTAACACCGAGGGTAATGGTTTGGCAGGAATAATCTCGAGCAGAGCTTTGGCATAAACTAATTTCTTTCTGGCCACAGTGTTAGCGTCATAACATATCACATTACCAACTAGACCTACTAGCCAGTCAATCCCGATAAGAGGCTGAAGAGCAGATGAAATATGAGAAAAGCGGGACCGGTTAGGAATAGATAAAATTTGGTCTTCCACCTGATCGACATACGGACTCCATATAGTGATAATGAATAGTTTTCCATCAATGAGAATTGGGTCGGCTTCTAGAATACGCTATCTTTATTTACTGCATGAGAATTTAAAATAGAACATTTCATTATTAAAGTGAACACTCAAACCCCCTAGGCTCACACGCCTGGTTGCACCTCACCTTAACAAGACGATAGGGAGGGTTGGAGTTGAGGAAAAATTCTACCAAGTTTCTTTCTAATAAACTAGACCGGCCTCAATCACTTCCTTCGGAGGGAGCATAACACCCTTAATCTCATCTGTATCAAAGCAACAAGGGGAATGCACACTTGCATTATTTGGCAATTTGGAGAACAATGATGACCACTTTGGAGCTTCCCAAGGAGAAGGAGGATCCAACGGACTAGCAAGAGTATCATCAGACAGAGGATCACAAGGAGATGTATTGGTTTTGGGAATGTTGTCATCAGCATTACTATAGGCACCTGGAGTGCAGCCACGAGATATTCCACTTTTAGAATTTTTGAACTCAACTGCATCAACCACATATGCACGCTCATCGCGGACGACATCACCATCAGCCGCTAGCTCAAAACCGTATTTGTTGTGCCCAATTTCAACATCACTCATCTTGGAACCAATATGCAACCCTACCGCAGACTTAGACCAAGACGAATTACCTGCGTTTGCTAATAAAGGAGCTAAAGGATTTACACCAGCAATCATATGACTGACGGGCAATTGAGTAGAAACAAACTATAGGGAGTTTATATCATTCAAGAGGTTTCATAATGGGTTTCCGCTAGCAGAAGCATCCAAGACAAGAATGCTAACTATAGGATATGTGGAGAAGCAAGCATCGATAGAAGAAAAGCCATAGGACCTGGCATAGTAGGAAACGAGAGAGATGGAGGAGCACTAGTGTGACGCCCCACCTCTATACCCACGCTAGCCAAGAACATTAAGGTGAATGCTGTCAACTAGCACGGAGAATAAGGCTGTTGAGGAGCGACCATCTGTGTAATTGCTTTGCGCGAGCATCGATATGTCAGATAGTATAACGGAAATTCGACATACCGACACAAACCCAAAGCTACTACACAGTGGCTATAATATCTTCAGAAACAAATATAGAAATAAACATAACATAAATCAGTCACAGACAATTCATATCACAAAGGCGGAAATAGATATGAATATAACACATGAAAGTATACATCAGAGTAGTGGTTAAAAAGATCCACAATAATACAAAAGAATAGCAACACGTGCTATACAAAAGAATACAACTATGAGTCCATATCTCAAGTGTATACAACAAAATAAACTACTAATCTAAGTAGTTAGCCAAAAGTCAGAGTAAGGATCCTGGATGAGAAGTCAAGCAGAAGCACCTGTAACATCTTGGTCTGACCCGAGTATTATTTAATAAGAAAATAATAAACGGATCAATCTAAATATAAATATCAGATGAAACGATATAGAATAAGAGCTTTGACTAAACACATAATAATCACAATGCCAAGCTGTGATATATATAAGTAATTGAAAATCAACAAGAGATTAATCAATATCACAAAATCTACACAAGAATCAAAGGAAATGTCATACTCCTAATTTCGTTCACCAAACCATAAATATTGACAATTATATCAATGTCAATCACAAAAGTCAATGACACACAAATTCACCAATACACAAGTATTGATAAAACTTATCAATGGAAATCCCGAAAATTAGTGAAACACAAATTCCAGAATTCATCAATTAGAAGTCCAGAAATCATAATAAAAGGATGGCCAATCCCACAAACTGGACATCGACGCACCTAGAAAGACACGCCCCATGCACAGGCGAACATCGACGCACCTAGAAAGATACGCCCCATGCTCTAGCATCGACAGACCTAGAAAGGTACGCCCCATGCATAAATAAACATCGATGCACCTAGAAAGATACACCCCATGTAATGTCTAACACCGATGCACCTAGAAAGATACACCCCATGCAAAGTCGAACATCGACGCACCTAGAAAGATACGCCCCATGTATAGACGAACATCGACGCAACTAGAAAGATACGCCCCATGTCCCGACTTAATGAGCCGATTGCTCCACGAAGTAAACAAGCATCGATGCACCTATAAAGATACATCCCATGCATAAATAAACATCGACGCACCTAAAAAGGTACGACCCATGTGTAAACAAACATCGACGCACCTAGATAGGTACGACCCATGCAAGAAATGAGACAAAGCTCAATAAAATGAGGAACTCCACATAGGCAAAGAGACATCGCACATTGCTAGTCTAAACCATAAATGATCGTCATGATCAAAGAGAAGTGTCAATTACAGTAAGCTAGTAAATATATGAGCTTAGCTTCATGTCCCATAACCACTAGCTTAACTTAAATATTTACGAACAAATTGTAGATGTCCACTAGGAAATTGTCACAAGAGATTCAATCGAACAAGTCCAAGAATCAACCGACGAAGTAAACGCAAGTGTTTCATACCACTTGTTTTACTAAGTCGTTTAATTAGATTTCTCATACGAGTGAGGTAAAAGTTTGTATATACTAATAGATTGGAAAACGGTTTTATAAACGAATTTGGTATTGAAAATAGAGTTGAAATCGTTTTGAGGAAGAGTTTTAATATTTACTACTAGTATTGAAACCTTTATATTTTTTAAGTGACAAATCACAAAGATGATAGTAGAACAATTGATCATCAAGATTCACATACGAAGACGTGAATAAATCCCAAAGAAATCGATATCAAATCCATCAAAATGGATATTTCCAAAAATCCCAAAATAGAAGTCATCAAAGTCGAATAACAATTGATACAACAAGTGGGAATAAACCCGAATCGATTAAATTTGGAAACACAAGAGAAATAGGCCAAAATAGGCATAATAGGCATTTAAGAGCAGGTCAGTCGACTGACTCAATGAGTTCAGTCGACTGACTGCAGGAAACAGAGACCCCTGTCTCTGTTTTCTGCCTTTGGTACGCCAATTGGCTACAGCCAGTCGACTGGATTCAAAGTCCAGTCGACTGACTGGAGCCAAAACAGTTTCTTAGCCTACAAATGGGATGTGCAAACCCATCCAACTCGCGACCGAACGAGCAATGGCGCTAGGGATTTATGCCAATCAGCAACCCGGCCCTATAGGCTCTTCGATGCATCACAAAAAACATGTTCAAACAACAAAGCTATGATTTTTGAAGATTTGAACTCGAAACACTAAAAATTGGAATATACACCAAATCAATCCAAACCAAAACCAAATGCACATGAATATGTGTTAGGAATTCATACCTAACAATCGAAGATAATCATAGACCTAGATGTGAGATTAAAAATCTCACCTTTGAACCCAAATCAATGAAGTAGAAGCTTTAAGACAAGCTAAGATCAATTCCTCTTCAATAGCAACTCAAGAAGCTTCAATCTAAGCTTAAAAGAGAAACATTTCCTAAATTAGGTTTAGGAAATTTCTAAAATCAAAGAGAGAATGAGTTGGAGAAGAAGAAGGAGATGCTTACCAATGGGTTCTCTTGAGTTTGAAGCTAGAAGATGGATTTGCTAATGGAAACTAGGGCTTAGGATTTCCTAATTCTTTTTCTCTTCCCCCATTTTTGATGAAGCTTGAATGTATAAGAAAATTATGAAGGAATGAAGAGGATAAGGGGTTGGGACAGAATACATAAGTGGGGTTATTGGGCTCAGCCCAAACCAAAGCCCTAAGTGAAAAAGTGGCAAAAATCAACTTTCTCCAAACATATCGAAGTTTATACTCAAAAAGGTCGCAAACGTCATTTTGAACTCAATGGGGGTGGTCTCGAGTCCCAATTCGACTGTTTGCAAAAAGTAGCTTTTCGGACCAAAATCCGACGGACGATAAAATATTTAAATAAAATATTTAAATATAAAATCGATAAATATGCGGGTTGTTACAGACTCCCCTCCTTAAAGAAATTGCGTCCTCGCAATACTTAAGAAGAAAATAAAGAGTAACAACCATAAAAGCATATCAACACAAAAGAAAGTTGAAATAAGAAGTTCACCATAAAGAGCACGAAAGAGTTAGCACGAACGGGATCGCTCGATGAATTCTCTAGATTCCCAAGAGTAATCCCTAGGATTTGAGAACCATTGAACTCTCACAAGAAGAACATCTTTATTTCGAAGTCGTTTGACCTTCGAAGCAATAATTCGAATAGGATGTTGCTCAAAATCAAATCTGGTGAAACTTCAATTTCCACAATATCACCGGGCTCAAGAATAAAAACCGGAATCCCTAAGGCATTTCCGTAGATAAAAGACGTGGAGAACGTCAAGAATAGCAGAAAATTGAGCTGGTGCAACGACGTAGCATAATAACAGTACGCCCGAGAAACTAGAAACTCAAATAATTTGGAACATCAGCGTAGTACAAAAACGGTACTCCCAATGAACCGATAAACCGAAACAACGATGTAGTATAATAATGGTACATCCATTGATCCAGATAAGACAGAACATCGATGTAGTATAATAACAGTACATCCGATGAACCGAACACCATAAAAGAACACCGGACACTAGTCCTTAAAAGGAATGAGATAAAGCTCAATAAAACGAAGTATATCAAAACGTCCGATGAAATTAATTAAAAGATAATTCCATTCAGACATCATCAAAGAATCAACCACTTGTTGCTTACGATAAAGCACATTGGCAACACGATTTCCCTTTCGGGAATAAAAGAATATCAAGATCATAAGATGCTAGGAACTCGAGTCAGCATGAAGTTCCTTATGAGAAAATAAATATTCCAAAGATTTATGATCGAGGTAGAGAACAAATTTCTCATCCAAATGTGATGATGCCAAATTCCAAAAGTAAAAACAATAGCCGCGAGCACTAGATCATGAGTGACATATCTAGTCCCGATAAGCTATAATGATTTAGAAGCACAAGTGATAGCACGTTCTTCTTTGCAAGAGAATGACATCCAAACCAATACGACTAGTATCCGTACAAATAGCAAAGTCTTGGTTCCCCTTCAGGAATCACAAGAATAAGAGTATCGAAAGAAAGAGTTCTTTTAAATAATCTTCTTTCCCGAAAAGTTAAAACTTTCAAAATTACATTTTTATTTTTATGCAATAATCTTTCTACAAAAATTTACATTTTTACAAGTCAATATATCGTGTCTGATTGTCTCATCAAAGCGTTTAGGAGATTCTTATCGATAACGTTGATCAAGCGCATCGACCAGAATTCTTAACACACTAAATGGGCAATACAATCACAAAATCATCTTCTATATAGTAAACATGTTTCTTAAAAACCTTTAAGAATATTCTTTGCTTGTTTAAGAGCAAATCAAATTGTACTTATAAATAAATCTTATGAAAAAGATTTGCAAAATTTTAAATTTCAATTTTCATCCAAAATCAATAAATACAAAGATGGAGTCATCGAGATATTCGTAGAATACTCGATTTATAATATGGATGAAACAAGATGGACAAACTGAATGACATAATAATTCATTCATAGGAATCATAACAAGTGCGGAATGCGGTAAATGGAATGCGAACTCCCGCAACTCGTAGCCAAATGAAAATCGGTGGCAAGGTCGAACTAGAAAGACCTTAACACCACACAAAAGATTTCTTAGGTGATAATCCTAAGACAAACTCAAAGATTCTGGAAAATTCACAGCTACCCAAATGAGAGAAATAACGCTCTACTCAACATGTGAGCTTAAAGAATAAAATGATGCCATCAATTTTTAATTCAAAATCATAAAGAAAAAAATAGAAATCTGCTTAACAGATTGAAAATATCAAAGATGAATAGTCCACTCGAGAAAATAGGATATAGGCTTCATTAATGATTAAGCCAATCCTATCGCACAAATCAATTCCGGAGCCTAAGTAAAAATATCGGCTCGGAAAGAAAAATCACATAAAATAATTTTCGACATCAAATAAAAGCAAATTGAGTGTTGCGGATCTTCCATCCGGATTCGCAATTCTCAACGAAGACATCAAGCCCAAAACATTCAAAGAAAAAGAATCGACAAGTTCTTTTGATATAAAAATAATGAGATGAAACCCGTATCAACAAGAACTCAAATAAGAAGATCAAGAAATAAAACAATGCCATCAAGGATTGAGTGAAAATACCTTGACCGAGAGAAGAGTTTCTAGGGGCTTGCATTGCATTGAGCTCTCCCTCCTTCTTACTTTGAAGTACGGGACATGCAGTAATATGGTGACCCGAATTCTTGCAATAGCGACAAAAGAGGGGTTTTGGACACTCCCATGCATAGTGGTTCGTGGAACCACAATTGTAGCACTGTCCACGACTAAAGGTAGGTGCTTTTGCTACCGGGGTTTCTTGCCTCCCTTTCTTGTTGGGAATGGGGCCTTTGAATTTAATAGGCCTCTTCATGTTGTTGTTGAAGTTTTGTTGGGCACGCACAACTTCAACATCACCTTCATTATCGGCCTCTTCAAGACGAAGAGCGATATCAATAAGCTGATCAAATGAAACCTCAAGTTTCACGAGTAATGGCTTCTTAAGATTCTTATTCAAGCCGTAGACAAATCTCTGATTTTTCTTCAATGGGGTGTTAATGTATTCAACCCCGTATTTGGAAAGAGATTCGAAAGATGCGACATAGTCTGTCACAAAAGATCCACCTTGAACAAGGTCAATTAAACGCCGGGCCAAAGTTACTTTTTCAGCCTCCGGCACAAATTTCGATTCAAATCTTTCCCGGAATTGCTCCCAAGTGAGATCCGCTTCAACGATTTCAGAAATTAGGAGCTCATACCAATCTAACGCTCTTTCTTGGAGCATGCTAGAAGCCACTTGGACTCGATGAAGGTCAATAAGGTTCATGCGAGAAAAGATGCGATCGCATGATTTGAGCCAAGCTTGAATTTCTATAACACTCTCGGATCCCTTGAATGGCCTTCCACCCAAATCGGTGTAGTCTCTGCACAAGCGTGCAAAACCGGATCTAGGATGAGTAGGCACAGGATTGGGTCCGGCAGCTTGAGCGTTCTTAACAAGATCTAGAAGCTGCTGGGCAGACATAAAAACTCCATCTAGGGGAGTAGCACAAGATTGACCGGCGCTGGGACGGCCAGGTCTAACCATTTCTCTTCTTTAAGAAAGAAAGAAAGAAGAGGAAAAAGTTATTCTCAAAATAAATTTCAATCAAACTTGATTGATAAAACAAGGAATCATAAAGAAAATAGGATGAATCGGTACGAAGACTCGAATTAAATCCTAAAGCACGACTCCTAAAATGGACTTAGGACGATGATCCTTATTATAATATTTCATATTGTTCCAAAGTTTGGCTCTGATACCAAGCTGTGACGGCCCACCTCTATACCCACGCTAGCCAAGAACATTAAGGTGAATGCTGTCAACTAGCACGGAGAATAAGGCTGTTGAGGAGCGACCATCCGTGTAATTGCTTTGCGCGAGCATCGATATGTCAGATAGTATAACGGAAATCCGACATACCGACACAAACCCAAAGCTACTACACAGTGGCTATAATATCTTCAGAAACAAATATAGAAATAAACATAACATAAATCAGTCACAGACAATTCATATCACAAAGGCGGAAATAGATATGAATATAACACATGAAAGTGTAGATCAGAGTAGTGGTTAAAAAGATCCACAATAATACAAAAGAATAGCAACACGTGTTATACAAAAGAATACAACTATGAGTCCATATCTCAAGTGTATACAACAAAATAAACTACTAATCTAAGTAGTTAGCCAAAAGTCAGAGTAAGGATCCTGGATGAGAAGTCAAGCAGAAGCACATGTAACATCTCGGTCTGACCCGAGTATTATTTAATAAGAAAATAATAAACGGATCAGTCTAACTATAAATATCAGATGAAACGATATAGAATAAGAGCTTTGACTAAACACATAATAATCACAGTGCCAAGCTGTGATATATATAAGTAATTGAAAATCAACAAGAGATTAATCAATATCACAAAATCTACACAAGAATCAAAGGAAATGTCATACTCCTAATTTCGTTCACCAAACCATAAATATTGACAATTATATCAATGTCAATCACAAAAGTCAATGACACACAAATTCACCAATACACAAGTATTGATAAAACTTATCAATGGAAATCCCAAAAATTGGTGAAACAAAAATTCCATAATTCATCAATTAGAAGTCCAGAAATCACAATAAAAGGATGGCCAATCCCACAAACTGGACATCGACGCACCTAGAAGGACAAGCCCCATGCACAGTCGAACATCGACGCACCTAGAAAGATACGCCCCATGCTCTAGCATCGACAGACCTAGAAAGGTACGCCCCATGCATAAATAAACATCGATGCACCTAGAAAGATACACCCCATGTAATGTCTAACACCGATGCACCTAGAAAGATACACCCCATGCAAAGTCGAACATCGACGCACCTAGAAAGATACGCCCCATGCATAGACGAACATCGACGCAACTAGAAAGATACGCCCCATGTCCCGACTTAATGAGCCGATTGCTCCACGAAGTAAACAAGCATCGATGCACCTATAAAGATACATCCCATGCATAAATAAACATCGACGCACCTAAAAAGGTACAACCCATGTGTAAACAAACATCGACGCACCTAGATAGGTACGACCCATGCAAGAAATGAGACGAAGCTCAATAAAATGAGGAACAGTCCTCTACATAGGCAAAGGGACATCGCACATTGCTAGTCTAAACCATAAATGATCGTCATGATCAAAGAGAAGTGTCAATTACATTAAGCTAGTAAATATATGAGCTTAGCTTCATGTCCCATAACCACTAGCTTAACTTAAATATTTACGAACAAATTGTAGATGTCCACTATGAAATTGTCACAAGAGATTCAATCGAACAAGTCCAAGAATCAACCGACGAAGTAAACGCAAGCGTTTCATACCACTTGTTTTACTAAGTCGTTTAATTAGATTTCTCATACGAGTGAGGTAAAAGTTTGTATATACTAATAGATTGGAAAACGGTTTTATAAACGAATTTGGTATTGAAAATAGAGTTGAAATCGTTTTGAGGAAGAGTTTTAATATTTACTACTAGTATTGAAACCTTTATATTTTTTAAGTGACAAATCACAAAGATGATAGTAGAACAATTGATCATCAAGATTCACATACGAAGACGTGAATAAATCCCAAAGAAATCGATATCAAATCCATCAAAATGGATATTTCCAAAAATCCCAAAATAGAAGTCATCAAAGTCGAATAACAATTGATACAACAAGTGGGAATAAACCCGAATCGATTAAATTTGGAAACACAAGAGAAATAGGCCAAAATAGGCATAATAGGCATTTAAGAGCAGGTCAGTCGACTGGCTCAATGAGTTCAGTCGACTGACTGCAGGAAATAGAGACCTCTATCTCTGTTTTCTGCCTTTGGTACGCCAATTGGCTACAGCCAGTCGACTGGATTCAAAGTCCAGTCGACTGACTGGAGCCAAGACAGTTTCTTAGCCTACAAATGGGATGTGCAAACCCATCCAACTCGCGACCGAACGAGCAATGACGCTAGGGATTTATGCCAATCAGCAACTCGGCCCTATAGGCTCTTCGATGCATCACAAAAAACAAGTTCAAACAACAAAGCTATGATTTTTGAAGATTTGAACTCGAAACACTAAAAATTGGAATATACACCAAATCAATCCAAACCAAAACCAAATGCACATGAATATGTGTTAGGAATTCATACCTAACAATCGAAGATAATCATAGACCTAGATGTGAGATTAAAAATCTCACCTTTGAACCCAAATCAATGAAGTAGAAGCTTTAAGACAAGCTTAGATCAATTCCTCTTCAATAGCAACTCAAGAAGCTTCAATCTAAGCTTAAAAGAGAAACATTTCCTAAATTAGGTTTAGGAAATTTCTGAAATCAAAGAGAGAATGAGTTGGAGAAGAAGAAGGAGATGCTTACCAATGGGTTCTCTTGAGTTTGGAGCTAGAAGATGGATTTGCTAATGGAAACCAGGGCTTAGGATTTCCTAATTCTTTTTCTCTTCCCCCATTTTTGATGAAGCTTGAATGTATAAGGAAATTATGAAGGAATGAAGAGGATAAGGGGTTGGGACAGAATACATAAGTGGGGTTATTGGGCTCAGCCCAAACCAAAGCCCTAAGTGAAAAAGTAGCAAAAATCAACTTTCTCCAAACATATCGAAGTTTATACTCAAAAAGGTCGCAAACATCATTTTGAACTCAATGGGGGTGGTCTCGAGTCACAATTCGACTGTTTGCAAAAAGTAGCTTTTCGGACCAAAATCCGACGAACGATAAAATATTTAAATAAAATATTTAAATATAAAATCGATAAATATGCGGGTTGTTACAACTAGCTACATAGATTGTAGGAGAAACTCCACCAGCCAGACCTTGTAAGTGGGAGGCAGGCAGAGATTTCTTCTTCTTCGGAATAAGATTGAGAGGAGGCGAGCAATAGGGATAGCAAAAGGAAAAGACGAAACAAAATGAGGCTCAAAAGAAAGAAAAATAGAGGGCATAAGGGTTGCCATATCAAATTGTCGCCATTGATAGCTTAGTCGTGTTATTGTTTACAATTTAATTATCATGTAGTGACCCATCCTTTATAATAACCTAAATCAGCATCAAAAGACAACGTCCGACTCCTGAATATCACAAAAAACGGTCTATCAACGTAAAATTAAAACAAGACACCATATTCAGGCATATCGATACAATCTCACAATGGGAAGATAACATTTAATATACTGAATATATAAGAAAAAAACAGAATAAATAATATATAGGAGACTGCACTTGCAGAAGCACCTGATAAATAAATATCAATATAAAAGTCAAAATACATTAAATCCATTCATATAGAGTTCCGAATAATATTTTGTTGAAACCGGGTAAGCCCCCAGAGGAAGTAATGTGTGAATTTCAATTTTTTATTATAATTTTGGATCTTTTATTGGGTCTATGAAGTCTAATTTATTTAGAACATTTTTAAATTTCTTTTAAATAAAGTCATTACTTTATTTATATTTATAATATAATTTTGTATTATGTATTTAATATTAAATTATACATATACGTGTATTATATACATATATATGTGTGCATGTGCTTGTGTAACATAGCAAATCATATAAGGTATAACATGTCCGTGTATAAGTGTTGGGTTATACTACAATGAACATGTTAGCTCATCTAGTATACAAATATATTGTACAAATGTATGTTTATATACTTTGATCCGTGTATATAAAATATTACAAACACACACATACACACATGTATATATGTATGTATATGCATATAACTATATTTTAATTTAAATAATTATATATATATATATCTACATGGAATTTTAACATTATATATATATATGTTTAAAATCATTTATAAAAAAATTTAAAACAATTTTAAAATCTATTTTTAATCTTTATCGAATTAAAAATAATATATATTGTGTGCATATGTTTTTTATTTTTCTACCGAAATCATATAAGATGATTATTTAATTTTTTAAAATATGAAACATATTTTACAATACATAAATATATATAATTAATTGGCTTAAATAATATTTAATAATGATATATAAATATTAAAAATATTTTATTTTCGTTAAAAAAATTTATATACGAAACTATACATTTAAAATTATAAAATCATATTTTGTATAGAATAGAAAATATCATTTAAACTATAAATCTTATCTACAATTAATAATACATATTAAATTAATTAAATAATAAAAAATTATCTTTTCAAGTCATGCATATTATAGGTAGATGTATTAAAAAAATTAAAAACATTATTTATATATGTAAGCATATAAACATACAACCAATCTGGTTGTGACAATAATTGATATAATAGAATTGTCACCAAACTAATACTGCAGAATATTATATATATATATATATATATATATATATATTAATTTAATAGAATATAATTTTAAATTGGATAAATATCTTATACCAAAGACAAAAACTCGTACCTTGGAGCTTTGAAATAAACTTAGAATCAAGTTGTAATTTTGAAGATGTTATCTCTCGAATTGCAGACTATCGGCTATCAAATAGTGTTTAATTTGATTTGATTTAAGCTTGTAATAATGGAGGAGAGTGGATGATGTATTCTTCCAAAAATGAAGGGGTATGGAGGCTTTCAAAAGTTCTCTAATAGGTAGGGGTTAAGATGCTTATATAGAGGAGGAATGGAGACAAGCTAGAATTTAGATCTCTTACCAATTCTCCTTCCTTTATCCATACAAACCAAGCCCATCTAGTTGCCATCAAATGGCTGCACCTACCTATGCCCTATCATAGCCAAACCAACCAGCCATTATATGGCTTTCAAACCCATTTAAAACCTAAACAAAATATTTTGCATTTAAATACGATTTGAATGCGTATCGATATCGTACATCGATTAATATATTTATAACTATTATAAACGCATTTAGTAATTAATTCAAAGTAAATTTTTACAACTAATATTTCATAAACATTAATTAAATTAATTAATTTATAACAACTATAAACTAATAAATAATGTAGTCGAGAAGTATTTAACGATTTGGTTGTGCGACTCTTTAAGTGTGAATTTGGTTAGTGATTAATATCGAACTATTCGAATATTAACATTCACACATCACTTTGCAGGTGGTGTAACATTTTTTCCAAATCTATCACTTACTTGGTTTTGATAAAATTCAATTTTACTTTATTAAGCGTTACTCGATTGTGACTATTATTTACATAAATTCTCTTCGTCAAAACTATTTGGACTTACGGAATTTGGAATTTAGTTTGGTCAAAATTCTAATATTTTCCATATTCAACTCTATAGTCCATACACGAAGTCCTTGTGTGACGAGACGGATTTTGCCCGCTCGAAAATCGACATCCATACTTCATATCGTATTCGAATGTCATAGATTCGACCGTTCAAATCCGATTCGCCGGAGCTTATAACAACATTAAGTAAATAACACAGCGGAATAAAAGAATAATACATTGATATACAGCTTTGATACAATATCTGATACAACAGATGATCCAATAGATATCAATATACAACAGAGATATGATACAATAAAATAACAGCGGAACAGAAAATAGATGACATCTAGCAGCGGAACAATATAACTCTAAGATAGTCTTCAAGGAAGAACTCCGAGAACTGCAACTCCATCTCCAAGAATCAATCCAGCAATAGCTCGAACCCCCCCATAACAATGCACCAAGCTAGGCAAGACTGGTGTGGTCCAAAGACTGAACTAACTCCAGGTAATCTACTAAACCTAGCTATCTGAAAAACCCAACTCTAGACTGCTCGTGTAGAAAATAATGAGCACCCAGAGTTTAGGAAAGAAACAATAAACTCCGGATCAGTCGTGGGACTGGTGTGAGCAACAAAAACAATTTATCTTTTAAAACATTCAAAGAAATATTTTTAAAGTCAATTCGCAATGCTTTTAAAAATGAGACTACCATAAGACCTCCCGCCACACACACAATGCAAACGCAGACTTGGAGGAGATTTCTTCTTATGTTAGTCAAAGATGCTTGATACGCATTAAAAAGAAACATTTGATATTATTACTAGTGCATAGTGTAGCACAAATCATTTCGAAAGTAGAATATAAATCTTAGCCAGCATAGGTACCATTATATCATGCCTGCTATAGCTACCTCCTGAGGAAGCAGGTCCTACAACTAAAACCGTACAAGATCGTATTGTTTTTTGGATTTCCAACGAATGATCAGGCCAAGGAACTTCCCATTGCCACATGAGAACGCCTCTGGATGGACGTCCCCGAGAACCAAACCGGATCTCTACCAACACAAGGCCGGGTTACCCCTAACTGGGTAACAACTGACACGAGTATGCCATCCCCCGGTCCTTTGGGACCTTTAACCGAGCGCTCGTAATCAACATCACACCATAATAATAAGTGTTTCAACATGAGTAAGCATCTGGGCTCCATACCATGATACCACCCTTTTCCAAAAGGAAATGCACATACCCTAAAGGGAGCTACCCCTCATAACCTTGCTGCATCTTTCCTGTTTTGACCATTCCGGGGTGTGAGGCTCGATGAAGTCTCGTCCACAAAAACATACTTTATACAAAAGCCATGCTTTGGGTCAACAAATGATCATAGAAATGATCACCAGGATAGACGATCAAATAAATGATCCTATCACAAATAATCAACACAATGATCATTTCACAGCAACACTCAGCATGTCACATTACCAAATTGGGAATATATCGCTGATAACATTCAACTACATAACCTCTGAGCTCGTACGTCTCAAAGAAGGGTGTTAAGCTAAGAGAATAAATTCTCCGCCACCAACAGAAATATATTTGAAAGAAATCAGCTTTATATCTCAATTTGTAATGTCAGACATACAATCCATACAAGTCTGTTCCGGGCTCGAACAGAACCGAAGGCACTTACAAAGAAGTCCTTGCAATCCGGATATTCACTAATCACGTTCGGACTTCCCATCACATATGGAGTCTCTATACCGGGGACCAGTCGATGCAAAGACATTCGACGAGTTGTCCTTTCGCTTTCAAAAATATCCGGTCTTCAACACCGGTCTTCAAATGCTGTCCATAACGACATATCACATATTCGGAATGGGATATATGACACAAAGGTCCTCTCCCGGCTAAACCGAATAGTGAGCGCAATATTTACAAGAAATATATGGATATTGGGATTTCAATTAAGTCACAACTTATTACCCAAAACTTTCTTCCAAATGGTTTAAATCAATTACCATTTCAAATCTTTAAACAAAAAGATTTATTTCGAAAAGATCCATTCATAGATTTCCAAAACAATTTCATTTCGATAGGATTAACCCGTTAAATCTTTAAATCAAAGATTTAACTTATAGCTTTCAAATTGTTTCTATAACTTGGAAATCATTTTCATTTTAAACTAGAAATCTTTTTAACACAAACTGGAAGTTCATTTCTTATGTGAATGTTTTTATTATTTGAAAACAATAGTTTTCGTCTTAGAAAAATCCAATTATATTTACACGAGTTAAAGCCCTTGAATTAACATTCAAATTCCCAAATCAATGCATTAAAAATAGTTTAACCCATATATAACTGGTATAACATCTTTAATCCCTAGTTTCAAATCCTAGAATTCAATTTCATATCTTGTATTTAAGTTCAAATCAAATTATTCAACTTCATATTTTATCGAGTTATTCAAAATAAATTTCATCTATGAAATTCCATTTCAAAAGCTTTTCACTTTAAACCTAATCCATTTCCAAAACATTTGAATTCAAATATTCAAATTTAAAACTATTTCAAAAATTTGTGACTCAATCGATTTCCTCGTGAAATCCATATTTGTGTGTGTATAAGTGTGGTCCAGGGTTTAACACAATAGTGCATCATCATACAATCATCACAGATCAGAATACAGAAATATAGTTGATAAGCGATATAAAACTTATAACGCTCATCGCCCATTCACAGATTCACAGATAATATACAAATGCAAATAAATATACACTGCTCAATCTACAGAACAAAATATCACAAATCAGATAGGATAATCAATTCAAGGCATTTCATACAATACAATCATTCATAAGCATTCAATAAACATTTGTAAGCAGGATTAATTAATTGTTTAATCCTAATTAATTCAATTCATTTCCAATTTAATTAATTACTTATGAATTTATTATTCAATTCAGATTTATTAATTCCAAATCATTTGATATAAATTAATTTATCAAACACTTTAATTAATTATTCTTAATTAACAAATTTATTAAATTAACCTTTAAACCAATTATAAAATAAATTAACCCCATAATTAATTATTTTAAAGAAATAAAATCTTTAATTACCTATTTAATTAATCCAAATCATTAATTATCCTTTTTTATTAATTTAAATAATTACAAATCATTAAATCTTCATATTTTTAAAGATAAAAACATTTATCTTATTAATGATCAATTTATCAAAAACAATTTACTTTCAAATATATTTTTAAAATTTCATTTTAAATTTAAGGTTTAAAATGAAAACAAATTGACTTTGACAATGTCTGAAACAGTTTCAAAACCCCTTTTTAAATTCACAAGTTCAAGAAAATATTTACCTTGATATAGAAGTTTAAAAGAATACAAAACCCAATTTCATTTTTTTTAATCTAAATCAATCTAAAGATTTACACTATCTTTCAAATGTTTAAAAACAAATTAACTTTTAAACAAACTTCTTTTATTTCAAAACTCGGATTCAAATTTGAATTTGAATACAGGTTTAAACTTGGGTTTAAATCTCTATCTTAATTTAAAATTTTACTTTTAAATTCAACCTATTAAAACCATTAAAGTTGTTTCAAATAATTTAAATTTCAAAACTTTATTGTATTTTAAAACTGAGATTCCAAAACCAAATTGAATCATATTTAAACTTCATTTTAAAACTCTACTTTTCATTTAAACTTAGTTTTTAAATTTTATTTTAAATTTAACAGGATAATAGGTGTTCCTGTGAAACCTGTAACCAAAGCATCAACCCGAAGCAACACTCTTCTGCTTCGAGTTCTACCCCTCAAAATCTCGAGTAAAGCCTCGAGTCAACACACGCGAGTTCACCCTGCTTCTTCCCCACTTCCCAAAATTTCCAGACTTCCAAACAAATGCACGGTGCACGTGCACGTGCACGTCGCCTCTGGCGATCTTCCGGCATCGCAGCGTTGTCGCACACGTCAACGATCATCCATACTCCTCTCCCCTACCACCAGAACCTCGCCTGCACTCGAAATCAAATTCGAGCTCCCAAAGCAAAACCTGGCAACTCGAAAGCAAACAATGTTCGAACCTATCAACACCTCGACTTCCCAATACCCATCACCGGAACACCAGAATTTTTGGCTACAACCTCGCCAATGTCCAAGCTACCGATCCCCAGAGTTCTGTTGAACTCGATGCACCAGAGAGAGAGAACGATCAAACTTTTCCAGCTCATCCCAAACTAGGGTTACAATCTGAAACTACTCGCCGCTGTCACCATGTTGATCAGACCACCCTCTGGGTATTTTTCCAAGCCTCGCCGTACCTTCCCCTATCTCCAGACCGAGCCCCGACCTCCCTTGTCGCGTCGTTCACCGGAATTTGTCAAAAATAGAGTTTCCGTTCAACACCCAAATGCTCATGATATACTAACTTAAAAGTCATAAAATCTATTTTAAAAATCATGGTTCATAATGTTGAACACAATGATGTAAATGCAGCTTGTAATTAGGACACTTGAATTTGGACATAGTTTGATTTATTTTTTTGTATATCTTCCTTTCTGACCAAATTGTCTTCATTTTTAACTTAACAATATTTTTAGCATTTGGATCTTAATTACATAACATATTTAATTTTAATCTTAAGACCTAACAAGAATTAGATAAGAAGATTTTGGATTTCGAATTTGATTCAAAACCTGTAACTAAAACAGGGGTTCATCTTCCTATTCCCAGACATGCTCACAATTCTCTCTCTCTCTCTCTATATATATATATATACATACACACACATATATATATATATATATATATATATAAACATATAACCTTTCTTACATAAACACATTTCCAAATTTTTGTTTTCATCCATCATCACAGACTCAAGAAAATAAAGGAAGCCAAGTAAAGAAAAGATGTATGCTCACAGGCATTTCAATTAACATGGAAAACTGGGTCGAATTACTCACAGATTTTCCAGAGAGATGAAACAGAGACCAATATTTTTGCACAGGCATAAATTTCAAAAGAAACCAGTTTAAACAATAAGTTTGCTCACCTTGCTTTTAAGAAAAAGAACAGGGCTTTCTTTATGTTGAAACAGGTTGTAGATTTACTTGCTGAAGCTTCCCTCTTTTTTTCACTTCTCTGGTTTGAGTTGTATTATTGTTTATGTTTGAAATGGTGTTTACTTTAGATTTACACAATTTTGTAGATGAACGAGCTGATGCCAAATAGATTGATATATAGGAAAGAAATGAGTTACCCGGGGACATCACTTTGTACAAGTTGATATTTTTATTTTTGGGTACAAGCTGATACTTTTGTTTGTACAATAGGTATGCTGTGGTGTGCTAAAGTAATGGTATTAAATGCAAGTGTCTCTACTTACTGCTGTCTTGCATTAAATGCATGTGTACATGCTTATATACATTTGTTACTTCTTTTGCAAGCTTATGCAATTTTTCCCCTTATATTTGTACAAGTACTGATTTTTTTTTCCAGATTGTTTTCAAAACTAAATGTATATATAATAAAAGTTGTTCTAGTTATGTTTGTTTCTAATTTGTTTAATGTATTTTATTCTATGTTTTATTTCTTTTTTTATTTTAACTTAAATTGTTTATTTTACTTTAATATTTATTGTTTTATATTAAATTTATAAATTCAAATTATTATTAACCATCAATTGCAATACTTATTATTATCAATTATTATTAAACCATTCATTTACGATTCATATCTAATGTATACACATATATATCTCTATATTTATTTTAAAAATCATTTATTTAAGATTTTATTTCAAATCCAATTTAAATATATATTCACATATATACAAATTGTCAAATCCATATGACTTTATATATTTTCTAGTCGAATCGGGGAAACTCGCTTCCATTTAAATCAATTTATCTTACCATTTTATTCAAAAATTCATTTAATTATCAATTTAAACTAAATTAAAATCTAGGGTCGTTACAAACTTCCCCCCTTAAAAAGAATTTCGTCCTCGAAATTCGCAGGCACGAAAACAACACAGAGATAGACTGATTCGATCTCCTATAATTCCTCAAACACAAGATATAGATTCCAAAATCTAAGTCGGAATATCTCAGAATACATACCAATTTGTCCCTCTTCGGACTTCAACCAACCCAAGAAATTACAACAGAATTTCAAAATTTGGTTTTAAACGAAATCGTTTTATCGATACAATTCAAATTATCCTTCATATTCTATTAATCAATTTTAACTCAATTTAAAATTTCCAATTTATTTAAAATTTCCAATTTATTTAAATTTTCAATTTCAAATTTCCCATTTATACAGAATTTCCAATTCATATTCATTAAGGTTTAAATCAAAAAAAATGATAAGAAACCGATGAAGATACGAAGTAAAAATTTCCTACAACGATACGTAGGGCCATCATCACACCAAAACTTCTTCTGGAGCTGTCATGAAGAAATCAAAAGGATTTGGAAACGAATCAAAGGAAATTGATAAGAAAGTTGTTTCCACTGTTGCAGGGTATTAACCATTTATAGTCGTATTTCCCTGTCCCCTATCTCGTTCTCTTCTTGCACTCATACTTACTATCGGTGAATAGCAAGAGAATTTACTGAGGCATTCAAACAGATATCTTAGGGATATACTCATTCTAGGGTATATTTCACCCTATCTCTAATGAGCTACCTAACGTGTTATACTCTTGAGCTAAGTTCAACCTTAGCTCTGATACTAAATGTGACGAGACAGATTTTGCCCGCTCGAAAATCGACATCCATACTTCATATCGTATTCGAATGTCATAGATTCGACCGCTCAAATCCGATTCGCCGGAGCTTATAACAACATTAAGTAAATAACACAGCGGAATAAAAGAATAATACATTGATATACAGCTTTGATACAATATCTGATACAACAGATGATCCAATAGATATCAATATACAACAGAGATATGATACAATAAAATAGCTGCGGAACAGAAAATAGATGACATCTAGCAGCGGAACAATATAACTCTAAGATAGTCTTCAAGGAAGAACTCCGAGAACTGCAACTCCATCTCCAAGAATCAATCCAGCAATAGCTCGAACCCCCCATAACAATGCACCAAGCTAGGCAAGACTGGTGTGGTCCAAAGACTGAACTAACTCCAGGTAATCTACTAAACCTAGCTATGTGAAAAACCCAACTCTAGACTGCTCGTGTAGAAAATATTGAGCACCCAGAGTTTAGGAAAGAAACAATAAACTCCGGATCAGTCGTGGGACTGGTGTGAGCAACAAAAACAGTTTATCTTTTAAAACATTTAAAGAAATATTTTAAAAGTCAATTCGCAATGCTTTTAAAAATGAGACTACCATAAGACCTCCCGCCACACACACAATGCAAACGCAGACTTGGAGGAGATTTCTTCTTATGTTAGTCAAAGATGCTTGATACACATTAAAAAGAAACATTTGATATTATTACTATTGCATAGTGTAGCACAAATCATTTCGAAAGTAGAATATAAATCTTAGCCAGCATAGGTACCATTATATTATGCCTGCTATAGCTACCTCCTGAGGAAGCAGGTCCTACAACTAAAACCGTACAAGATCGTATTGTTTCTTTGGATTTCCAACGAATGATCAGGCCAAGGAACTTCCCATTGCCACATGAGAACGCCTCTGGATGGACGTCCCCGAGAACCAAACCGGATCTCTACCAACACAAGGCCGGGTTACCCCTAACTGGGTAACAACTGACACGAGTATGCCATCCCCCGGTCCTTTGGGACCTTTAACCGAGCGCTCGTAATCAACATCACACCATAATAATAAGTGTTTCAACATGAGTAAGCATCTGGGCTCCATACCATGATACCACCCTTTTCCAGAAGGAAATGCACATACCCTAAAGGGAGCTACCCCTCATAACCTTGCTGCATCTTTCCTGTTTTGACCATTCCGGGGTGTGAGGCTCGATGAAGTCTCGTCCACAAAAACATACTTTATACAAAAGCCATGCTTTGGGTCAACAAATGATCATAGAAATGATCACCAGGATAGACGATCAAATAAATGATCCTATCACAAATAATCAACACAATGATCATTTCACAGCAACACTCAGCATGTCACATTACCAAATTGGGAATATATCGCTGATAACATTCAACTACATAACCTCTGAGCTCGTACGTCTCAGAGAAGGGTGTTAAGCTAAGAGAATAAATTCTCCGCCACCAACAGAAATATATTTGAAAGAAATCGGCTTTATATCTCAATTTGTAATGTCAGACATACAATCCATACAAGTCTGTTCCGGGCTCGAACAGAACCGAAGGCACTTACAAAGAAGTCCTTGAAATCCGGATATTCACTAATCACGTTTGGACTTCCCATCACATATGGAGTCTCTATACCGGGGACCAGTCGATGCAAAGACATTCGACGAGTTGTCCTTTCGTTTTCAAAAATATCCGGTCTTCAACACCGGTCTTCAAATGCTATCCATAATGACATATCACATATTCGGAATGGGATATATGACACAAAGGTCCTCTCCCGGCTAAACCGAATAGTGAGCGCAATATTTACAAGAAATATATGGATATTGGGATTTCAATTAAGTCACAACTTATTACCCAAAACTTTCTTCCAAATGATTTAAATCAATTACCATTTCAAATCTTTAAACAAAAAGATTTATTTCGAAAAGATCCATTCATAGATTTCCAAAACAATCTCATTTCGATAGGATTAACCCGTTAAATCTTTAAATCAAAGATTTAACTTATAGCTTTCAAATCGTTTCTATAACTTGGAAATCATTTTCATTTTAAACTAGAAATCTTTTTAACACAAATTGGAAGTTCATTTCTTATGTGAAAGCTTTTATTATTTGAAAACAACAGTTTTCGTCTTAGAAAAATCCAATTATATTTACACGAGTTAAAGCCCTTGAATTAAAATTCAAATTCCCAAATCAATGCATTAAAAATAGTTTAACCCATATATAACCGGTATAACATCTTTAATCCCTAGTTTCAAATCCTAGAATTCAATTTCATATCTTGTATTTAAGTTCAAATCAAATTATTCAACTTCATATTTTATCGAGTTATTCAAAATAAATTTCATCTATGAAATTCCATTTCAAAAGCTTTTCACTTTAAACCTAATCCATTTCCAAATCATTTGAATTCAAATATTCAAATTTAAAACTATTTCAAAAATCTGTGACTCAATCGATTTCCTCGTGAAATCCATATTTGTGTGTGTATAAGTGTGGTCCAGGGTTTAACACAATAGTGAAACATCATACGATCATCACAGATCAGAATACAGAAATATAGTTGATAAGCGATATAAAACTTATAACGCTCATCGTCCATTCACAAATTCACAGATAATATACAAATGCAAATAAATATACACTGCTCAATCTATAGAACAAAATATC
Organism: Allium cepa; assembly: GCA_030765085.1. Classification (NCBI taxonomy): domain Eukaryota; kingdom Viridiplantae; phylum Streptophyta; class Magnoliopsida; order Asparagales; family Amaryllidaceae; genus Allium; species Allium cepa. The sequence goes on along the minus strand of CM060941.1, from coordinate 682,782,347 downwards.
ACAAATCAGATAGGATAATCAATTCAAGGCATTTCATACAATACAATCATTCATAAGCATTCAATAAACATTTGTAAGCAGGATTAATTAATGGATTAATTAATTGTTTAATCCTAATTAATTCAATTCATTTCCAATTTAATTAATTACTTATGAATTTATTATTCAATTCAGAATTATTAATTCCAAATCATTTGATATAAATTAATTTATCAAACATTTTAATTAATTATTCTTAATTAACAAATTTATTAAATTAACCTTTAAACCAATTATAAAATAAATTAACCCCATAATTAATTATTTTAAAGAAATAAAATCTTTAATTACCTATTTAATTAATCCAAATCATTAATTATCCTTTTTTATTAATTTAAATAATTACAAATCATTAAATCTTCATATTTTTAAAGATAAAAACATTTATCTTATTAATGATCAATTTATCAAAAACAATTTACTTTCAAATATATTTTTAAAATTTCATTTTAAATTTAAGGTTTAAAATGAAAACAAATTGACTTTGACAATGTCTGAAACAGTTTCAAAACCCCTTTTTAAATTCACAAGTTCAAGAAAATATTTACCTTGATATAGAAGTTTAAAAGAATACAAAACCCAATTTCATTTTTTTTAATCTAAATCAATCTAAAGATTTACACTATCTTTCAAATGTTTAAAAACAAATTAACTTTTAAACAAACTTCTTTTATTTCAAAACTCGGATTCAAATTTGAATTTGAATACAGGTTTAAACTTGGGTTTAAATCTCTATCTTAATTTAAAATTTTACTTTTAAATTCAACCTATTAAAACCATTAAAGTTGTTTCAAATAATTTAAATTTCAAAACTTTATTATATTTTAAAACTGAGATTCCAAAACCAAATTGAATCATATTTAAACTTCATTTTAAAACTCTACTTTTCATTTAAACTTAGTTTTTAAATTTTATTTTAAATTTAACAGGATAACAGGTGTTCCTGTGAAACCTGTAACCAAAGCATCAACCCGAAGCAACACTCTTCTGCTTCGAGTTCTACCCCTCAAAATCTCGAGTAAAGCCTCGAGTCAACACACGCGAGTTCACCCTGCTTCTTCCCCACTTCCCAAAATTTCCAGACTTCCAAACAAATGCACGGTGCACGTGCACGTCGCCTCTGGCGATCTTCCGGCATCGCAGCGTTGTCGCACACGTCAACGATCATCCATACTCCTCTCCCCTACCACCAGAACCTCGCCTGCACTCGAAATCAAATTCGAGCTCCCAAAGCAAAACCTGGCAACTCGAAAGCAAACAATGTTCGAACCTGTCAACACCTCGACTTCCCAATACCCATCACCGGAACACCAGAATTTTTGGCTACAACCTCGCCAATGTCCAAGCTACCGATCCCCCAGAGTTCTGTTGAACTCGATGCACCAGAGAGAGAGAACGATCAAACTTTTTCAGCTCATCCCAAACTAGGGTTACAAACTGAAACTACTCGCCGCTGTCACCATGTTGATCAGACCACCCTCTGGGTATTTTTCCAAGCCTCGCCGTACCTTCCCCTATCTCCAGACCAAGCCCCGACCTCCCTTGTCGCGTCGTTCACCGGAATTTGTCAAAAATAGAGTTTCCGTTCAACACCCAAATGCTCATGATATACTAACTTAAAAGTCATAAAATCTATTTTAAAAATCATGGTTCATAATGTTGAACACAATGATGTAAATGCAGCTTGTAATTAGGACACTTGATTTTGGACATAGTTTGATTTTTTTTTTCTGTATATCTTCCTTTCTAACCAAATTGTCTTCATTTTTAACTTAACAATATTTTTAGCATTTGGATCTTAATTACATAACATATTTAATTTTAATCTTAAGACCTAACAATAATTAGATAAGAAGATTTTGGATTTCGAATTTGATTCAAAACCTGTAACTAAAACAGGGGTTCATCTTCCTGTTCCCAGACATGCTCACAATTCTCTCTCTCTCTCTATATATATATATACACACACACACACATATATATAAACATATAACCTTTCTTACATAAACACATTTCCAAATTTTTGTTTTCATCCATCATCACAGACTCAAGAAAATAAAGGAAGCCAAGTAAAGAAAAGATGTATGCTCACAGGCATTTCAATTAACATGGAAAACTGGGTTGAATTACTCACAGATTTTCCAGAGAGATGAAACAGAGACCAATATTTTTGCACAGGCATAAATTTCAAAAGAAACGAGTTTAAACAATAAGTTTGCTCACCTTGCTTTTAAGAAAAAGAACAGGGCTTTCTTTATGTTGAAACAGGTTGTAGATTTACTTGCTGAAGCTTCCCTCTTTTTTTCACTTCTCTGGTTTGAGTTGTATTATTGTTTATGTTTGAAATGGTGTTTACTTTAGATTTACACAATTTTGTAGATGAACGAGCTGATGCTAAATAGATTGATATATAGGAAAGAAATGAGTTACCCAGGGACATCACTTTGTACAAGTTGATATTTTTATTTTTGGGTACAAGCTGATACTTTTGTTTGTACAATAGGTATGCTGTGGTGTGCTAAATTAATGGTATTAAATGTAAGTGTCTCTACTTACTGCTGTCTTGCATTAAATGCATGTGTACATGCTTATATACATTTGTTACTTCTTTTGCAAGCTTATGCAATTTTCCCCCTTATATTTGTACAAGTACTGATTTTATTTTTATTTTTTTCCAGATTGTTTTCAAAACTAAATGTATATATAATAAAAGTTGTTCTAGTTATGTTTGTTTCTAATTTGTTTAATGTATTTTATTCTATGTTTTATTTCTTTTTTTATTTTAACTTAAATTGTTTATTTTACTTTAATATTTATTGTTTTATATTAAATTTATAAATTCAAATTATTATTAACCATCAATTGTAATACTTATTATTATCAATTATTATTAAACCATTCATCTACAATTCATATCTAATGTATACACATATATATCTCTATATTTATTTTAAAAATCATTTATTTAAGATTTTATTTCAAATCCAATTTAAATATATATTCACATATATACAAATTGTCAAATCCATATGACTTTATATATTTTCTAGTCGAATCGGGGAAACTCGCTTCCATTTAAATCAATTTATCTTACCATTTTATTCAAAAATTCATTTAATTATCAATTTAAACTAAATTAAAATCTAGGGTCGTTACACCTTGGTTCAATAACTGCAATTATTATTGATAGAATTATTATAGTCAGAGATTTTGACTTTGAGTTCACTTGAGTGGACCGTGATACTAACTCCATATAACTGAGAAGGCGAATCCTCTCTTGAATAGTATTTTGATTTCCAATACTTCCACTCTGCCCAACTATAGTCCTCGATAGAAGTCATGCCACAATTTGACTATAATCAAAGCAGAGCTTTTATATTAAAGATCAACAATATTCTCAAGTCAAGAGAACCGTGCAAAATAGTCGCATCGATATTTTCTGTTTGACCTTTAATTATATTAAGCAACTAAAAAATATCAAGTGAGTCATTCCATAGTTATCCAATAACTATCAGTATATAGCCACTTAATGCCTCAGTAGTCATGAGTAATGAACTGCCCAATATTTGGAGAGTGTTACGTACTCTAGTCTCAACGGATACATCAATATATAATCTTGATGCATGTTGACTAGGAATATTTAAATGATGTGTTTATTCTATTGTGATACAATACTCATGATTGCAACTACTTGTAATTATTATCACAAACACACCATTTATGGATTTTCTATTAAACATATTTTAATTAAGTATTTAATTATTTTTAACACATTGTAATAATTTATATAATAGAAAGAAAAATACCTTTATTACAAACGAGAATTGATTGCATAGTTAATCAATTTACAATAAATTATAGAATTGCACCTTGGGCATACCTATAACTCTATTAATCTCTCACTTGCACTTAGTGCCAATTATGGAATCTACCTTTTGTATCATGACCTCTTCTCAACAAATTCTCTAATGAGGTGTGTTTGCGCTGAAATTGGTCACAAACACCCGATTGTCGATGAAAGCACCCGTCCACGATTATAGATTTGCAATAATCGGACATAGATCTAAGATTTTGATAGAATAGAGTATAAAAATGAAGAACACTCAGAAAATTAAAATGAAAGCAGTAGAAACACAAGATTTATAGTGGTTCGGCATTCGTTCCTGCGTCCACTTTGAAGAATCACTCTTTTATTAAGAACAACTCACTGATTACAGATGTTTAATTAAGTATAGTAGAAGTTGAGTAGAAATTTCTGCAGAGTATGGACGCAGAGAAGCCAAAAGTCCCCTTTATGAAGTTCTTGGACTGCTATTTATAGGTGTAGGCTGCAAATATCTCACCCGGATTTCGAAAGACCTATTTTCTTACGTGAGTGGGCCCACCGGGTCGGTCCCACATGAATTAGACTTGATTTGGGATCGACATGAACCAACTTCGTATCGATCAGGATTTGCATGTTTTGGGCTAAAATTCATAAGGTGTATTCTTGAGGACGTATGTATGCTCCTGTGAAAATTTGGTTGCATTTGGACTTGTAGATTGTGAAATATGATCGATATGAGTTGAGTTCTTCATCATGGATACGAATTCGTATCGACCCCTTCGCCTCCATCTCCTTCGTGTCGATAAAAGGCACTTATTTGCTTGTTGACGTGGAGCGATAAACTGGGGTGGATCAATATTTTTTTCCACGTTGACCGAGCCTTCATCCTTGTAAACTTCATTCGTATCCATCTGTAACACTCCATTCGCATCTATCCATTTCAGCCCCTATTCGTATCTATAATTGATGGTGTACTTCGTATCGATCGTTGCAGATACAATTGACACGAACTGACTTTGTTTGAGGGGTTTTCTGATGGATACGAACACGGACTATGATGGATATGAAGGCTCATGGATGCTATCGATACGATCAACCATGAACTTGATGGGTACGAATGGGGTCTGCAGGGTGGATGGATACGGGCTAACCTTACCTGCGATCGATACAAACTAGGCCAGTCCTCGATGTATACGAAGTAGCATGGACACGAGTTAGGCTGATGGATTCGAACTTTGATGGACACGAACATTGGGCTTACGGCCACAACCCGAACCGGCTACCTCCCTGACTCAAAGCAAACCATCCCATGACTCGAAGCAAACAGTGTATCGACTCGAAGTAATGTACAATCATGCTATTTTATCAGAAATAAGTTAGCTATCCTTCGACTCGAAGCAAATGCAAAATAACTCGAAGCTGACTCCAAGCAACTTGAAACAACTTAAACTTTGTCGAAACCATATTCTAAGCATCTTGTAACGTTTGTTCATTGAATATGTGATATTCTGACTTCATAATCATGTTGATCATCTATAATACTCTGACTCCGATCTTTATGTAATCGAATGGGTTAAATCTGCATGTATGTTGCCTTGCTAAGAGGCGGGTTAAAAATGGTGGAACTTCTAGAGAATATGCATGACTTCTTCTATGCTCTAGGCACTTTTGCAATCTTTATCACCACATTGTTATCATAGAATAATGATATGAGATTCTCAATATCGGGAATCACTCTGAGTTCACTTAAAAACTTGCATATCAATAATGCCTCTTTAGTTGCTTCATTGAGGACGATGTACTCGTCTACTATTTTTAAATCAGATATTATTTCTTATTTGGAAATTTTCTAACTGCGGCTCCACTGTTAAGTGTAAAGACATAACTAAATACCAATTTACTATTATTTGTATCACTTTGAAAGCTCGAATCTATATGCCCCTTTATAAGGAGGTCTTTACTCCTATATATAAGGAATATGTCCCGAGTATTTCTTAAATACTTAAGTACATATTTTACTATTATCCAATGTTTTTCTCCAAGATTAGACTAGTATCAGCTTACGCATCCTAATGCGTATGTCACATCCGGTCTAATACATAGCATAGTGTATATTACGGATACTATGGCTAAAGCATAGTGATTTATTTGCTCTTTCTCCTCGTCAGTATGAGGAGCATCATTCTTAGAAAGGACGATTTCAGACTGCGTTGGAACATTATCATGCTTGGAATTCTCCATACCGAACCTCCTCAATATGGTATCTATGTATAGGGATTGGGACAGTTCCAACAACCTTTTAAGTCTATTCTATAGATCTTTATAATTAGTATACAGGCTGCTTCTCCCAAATCCTTCATGGAGAAGTTCTTGGAAAGCCAAGCTTTCACTGATTGCAATAATAAAATGTCATTGCTAATCAATAATAGATCATTGATGTATAACACAAAGAATTCGATAACATTGCCCTATTCCTTTCTGTATCGCACCTATGTGTTTTGATAGAAACCAAACTATCTGACTATCTTATCAAAACACTTGTTCCAAATCATTGAAGCTTATTTAAATCTATAAATGGACTTTCACAACTTGCAATCCTTGCCCCTCTCAGTCCCACTGACCATAAAACCCTCGGGCTATGACATATATAGACAGTTTCTTCTAAATCACCATTAAAAATACCATCTTTACATCCATTTGCCACACTTCATAGTCATAAAATGCGGCAATAGCTAGCATAATCCAAATGGACTTAAGCATGGCTACAAGTGAAATGCATTGTCATAGTCAATACCTTAAATTTGACGAAATCCTTTCGCAACTAGCCTTGCCTTAAAAGTGTAGGATCTAGATTAACCCTAGAGGGAGGGGGGTGAATAGGGTTATAGCAAATTTTCTCGAATTAAACACAAAAACAAACTACAGAAATAAATATGCTGAAAAGTAAATCACACACAAAATTTACCCAGCTTCGGCAACCCCTGCCTACTGCTGCATTCCCAGATTTCTATTAGAATTAAACAGTATCCCGCTTACAAACACTCAACTAAACTCGCAAACCCTTGCTCCCGCTCACAAACACTCTACTAGACTCGCACACCCTGCTCCGCCTATAGAGTTTCGCAAACTCGCAAACTCTGCTCCCGCCTATAGAGTTTTGCAAACTCGCACACCCTTCTCACTGAACTAATTCTAACTAGACAATCTGACACTACCTACAACCTAGGTGGTGATTTACCAATTCTTTGACTCGAAGAAGAAAAAAACAACAAATAAATAAAAAAGGTTAAACCCAAAAACCCTATTTGAAATAAAATAAGCTAAATCCCCTTTAAACAAACAAGGCCGGCCCAATTGCTTTATTCTCTAGCTCGTTCCTTTTCCATCTTCAATTGCAAAAATGGCGGCCGATCCTTTGTTACAGAAATTAGGGTTTTCTGAATATGGAGGTTGCGACTGTAAATGCAAGATTCTCTTGCTCTGTTGGTCGCTCCTTCTCTGATGAACGTATGCCTGGTTTGCGTTGCTCCTCTGTTGATCGATTCTTTGATTTTCGTTGCTTGGGCCCTTTCGCAGCTGCTCCTTTGATCGAGTTCACTGTTGCGGTATGTAATCTCTTTGCGGGTTTAATTGCTTGCTTCAATTGAACTCCATGCCGATGATGAGTTTTGGGTTCAGTATTTATATGAATTCGAGACACTTGATTTCGTTCGTGTTCATTAACGCGACTTCATCACTTTCCTAATTTTTTACAACTTGATACACACGGCTTTCCTGATATACTTACGGCCTTGATTATGTAACGTTCGATTTTCCTTGATTCACACGGCAAAGAACTTTCCTCTTTTACATTGTGACTTTTTCAAAGATACGTTTTTGATTTTTTTCAGTATGCATTCACGAATCCCCGTCTTGACTTTTGTATACTTCCATGATTTCGACTTAGACTTGGAATTACTGTTTAATTCCATTTGTTCTGGCTTCACTGTTGCATTTGCTCATTTGAATTTTCACAGTTGCTCCTTGACATTGCAGTCTATGGCCTTGTATCATGATGTAGTCTTCATTAGCTCGTGTGCTTATTTGTATGTTGTATCATGATGCACTTGTTATCTTCACTGTGTTGCACATGCTATATTGTGTACTCGTGACATTCAGGTTTGTTATGCACTTGTCTTCTGTTCTCCTATATCATGCTTGACTTTGCGGTTTGGTTTCACTTGGGCTTGTAGTTGATGTTTATAATTGTTCAACCTGGCACTTGCATGCACTGCTGTTGAGTTGCTGTACATATGAACTTGCATTCATTTGTTTGTTATTATTTCCATGTTTCTGTTGGTTCTTCTCAAAAATTGCTGTGCCACTTCTCCATGTGTTCATGTTGCTGGACTTGTTGTTGGCATGTGCATTGTGATCATTTGAGTTGTCTGCACCTCTGGTATGCTGCAGCTTGGTCTTTGTTGCAACTGGCTGTTGTCATGATTGGTGTGATGTCATTTAAACTTGATATTGTTTGGTTTCATGTTCATGTGTGTCTTCCCATTCACTGTTTCCTGGTTTTGGTCTTGTTTCATGTTTAAACATAGCATTCATACTGTTGTGTCACTTTTCATGTTGTTCAACACATGATGCTAGTTTGAGGCTGTGCTTGCACACCATGTTGCATTCACTTGAGTCTTGTATCACTGCATCCATTCTGTAGCATGTTCTGGAGTTGTTGTACTTGTGGTCTTGCATCATTCTGGTTATTAGTGCACTGTCACACTTTGGCTTGTTTATCTGGACTGCCTGTGCATATCTTTTGATGGTTCAGTGGTGTCACTTGTGCATTGTTGTACTTGGTGGCAATCTTCGAGTTAGTTTGCATCATTGCAGTGGTTGGTCTGGAGTTCTTGTTCAAAACTGCCGTGTCACTTTTGCAGTTTGGTCACTTGTTCATATAGCCTTTGTAAACTTGTCACATTTGACTTGACCGTGTTGATCCAATTCATCATGTTGCTGTTGGGTTGTAGTTTGCATTATTCATGTTGCCTTGTGTTGAACCCAGTTTTTAAAAACTCGGGTTTGACCTTGTGCTAATGACGTGATTTCATTTATATTGCACCTGAGTTGAACATGTCTTTATATTTGGGTTTGACCTTGTGCTCACTTGTCCCTGTAGCATTATCAAGTGTATATCGATGTGCACGGCCTAGTGGCATGTACAGTGATACACTATGCATGTCACACTGTTCGTGTATGATGAATTCAAATGTGAATGATGACGAACAACCCAAATAACTGAGGCAAATCATATTTTCAAAAGTCATATTTCATTTTATATTGCAAAAATATTTCCTTTTCAATTTTACTGCGTTAGTGAATATTTTTGCAGATTGTTCAGATGCTGGATTCAAACTGGAATGCAATTGAAGACAAAATACGAGTGTGAGTGATATGTAGTGAGGTTATTAATGTAAAAACAATTGTGATGTATTTGTGATGTAATCAAAAATGTATATGTATAGTGAGAGCTTGAATTTGTACTATTCAAGATTGTAATAAATATTTGTTTGAATAAAATTTCTGTTTGAATTCAAATTCTGTGTAACTTGTTCTGTTTGAATTCAAATTCTGTGTAATTTATTTTATTCAACAAATATTTATTTAATCTATGAAAAACAAAATAGTACATTATCAAATACATTTAAATGAATATATATGTTTATTATCATCAAACAAAAACATATAAGCGCATATTCATACAATAAGTCTCTACTTCCCTATCCACATTTAGCTTTTTCTTAAAAATCAATTTGTAGCCATAGGTTTTGTCCCTTCAGGTATGTCCAAAAAAATCCAAACTTTTTTTTCATATGTGTAATTCATTTCAGATTTCATTACTCTAAGCCAAAGTGCAATTTTTTTACTCTATAGTGCTTATTGAAAAGATAAAGGAGTGTTGTCATATATGACACGATCCTCTTTCTAGCCATTTGCAAGAAAACCATAACAACTCTTTGGTGCGTAGAATTCCCTACTAATCTTTAAATGGTTGCTTGTTTTCACATACAGATGAACTTGGTTTTCCCCCTGGTTTAGTCTTAGTGTTAACTTCTTAGATCTCATCCAAGTCTATAACTTTGATGTTAGTTTCCTTTGACAAAAAATTATTTTCTAAAAAGACGGTGTATCCAGAAACATTGACCTTTTGCTCCTTGATATTGTAGAAAGTATAACCCATCGAGTTTTTAGGATATCCTGTAAATTTACATCGTAATGATCTTGCCGCTAGTTCATCCGGACCAATATTCTTAACGTATCCCGGACAACCCCACACCTTGAAATACTTGAGTCGGGTTTCTTACTATGCCACATCCAATATGGCATTTGTAGTCAGATTTAGTGGGCAATAAGTTCACCATATGTGCAACGGTTTCTAGAGCATATCCCTAATAGGACAAAGATAACTCAGCTTTACTCATCATGGAACGAACCATATCTAATAGGGTTTGGTTCCTTCATTCCTACACATCATTATGTTACAGAGTATCGGGTGGAGTAATCTAAGAGATAATCCCATTTCTTTTAAGTATTGTTTGAACTCTTGTCCAATATACTCACCTCCTTGATTTGATCGAAGAATCTTAATCTTACATGCCGTTTGGTGTTCTACTACATTTTTATATTCAAAAAGTTTCTCATATTTGTTGGATTTGTTCTTCATAAGATAACAAAGCAAGAACGATTACCTTTGATGATTACAGGCACATGCCACAGAGTTCATGTACTCTTTCATACTTCCATTGAAGTGGTGCTTGGTCATGTTACCTTTGCGACATGACTTACACATGTCAAATAATTCAGAGTCAAGTAATGGGAGAAAGCCTTTGGTTTTTAATTTGTGTAGTCGTTTCTCACTAAAATGACCTAGCTTACAATGCCAAAGATAACTATCATTTATATTACTGGAAGAATTATTTACAGAACACATATAATTAGTATTAATCGCGTAAATGTCATTTTCAAGAATACCATCACAGACTTTATTTCCATTTAAGCTAATGTTCATAACATTATTTACACAATGAATTATATATCCAGTCTCAGATAATCTAAAAACAAAAATAATCCTACAAATAAAGCATTTTACAAAATAACACTTATTTAATACCAAAACTACTCCACTAGGAAAAACTAAATGACAGTCTCCTACTATCGTTGCATCTACAATGGATCCACCAGCAATTTGGAGCCTCGTCTCTTCTTTTGCCAGACGATGCCAATTCCTAGGACCATATAATGAATTACAAATGTGAGTTCTAGATCCAATACCTAAGACCCAAGAAATTTTATAGATTACAAAGCAATTTTGAATCATAAATGTACTTAATGAAGCTCCAAAGCCATTCTGATTTCTTTCTCTAACAGTCTTCAAGTAATTACAATAATTCCTTTTCTAATGACCTTTCTTTTGGAACTGGTGACATTCACCCTTCTCATCGATCTTCTTACTTATTTTTTCTTACCTTTTCTTTTTCACTTCTTCGAACTCTTCGAATATGATGCACTACCCTTAATAGCAAGTACAACCCATTGATCCTTAGATGTAGAATCGGTTGATCTCAACATATTGAGGAGCTCCATTGAATTCACATTTAATTGGTTTATATTATAATTCAATATGAAAGGTTTATATAAAGAGTGAAAGAGCAAGGATAAACTTAACTTGCAATTCGTTGCTTACCTATACGTCTAATTGTGAAAGTCTATCAATATAGCCCTTCATCATTAGCACCAATCGTCACTTTCTATCCTTTGGTCATTTTGGCATTGAACAACTTCTTCGTAAGTTTGTACCTCGTGGAATGTAACTGTGTACCAAACAAGGCTTAAGACTATCAAATATCTAATGGACAGACATATTTTTATGCTGCCTCTACAACGTTTTATCTAATACAGACAGCACACAAACTTGAACGATCTCTAGGTCTGATACCCATTTTTGATAAGCAAGTCTTAGTTCGGTGTTTGCGTCATTAGTGAGTTGTTCTTTAGGTTCGTATGTAATAGCCAATCATAAGTTAATGCTATCTTAATGCTCTTAGTCAATCGATATAGTTTGGTCTAGTAAGCTAGTCATTATCACAATACAGTTTTGGAATTAATATTTTTCTACAAGTTTTAAATAGTAGATTATTAGAAAAAATCATGGTAGATGTTCTTATTATATTAGTAAAGTTAAACTTTATGTTTCATTTTACTAATAAGCTCCCATAAGTCTTTATGTTTCACAAAACCTTAAATCGAAACAAAGAAGTCTTTCAACTTCACCAATAGGTGTTAGGACTCGTCCATCTTGGAATTCTGACCTTGAGTTTGCTCAACCAATCTTAGCACCATAAGAAATGGATAACTCCTTATTGGTTTTATTATATAAAACTCCCAATCCTTGGAACCTTGTCCTTATTTTACTTTGACCTTGGGTTTGCTTAATAAATCGAAACAAAATTATTCACTCTTAGCTACTATATCTTAACGGCCTAAGTATAGTTTATGTACTTTGAGTTTTCTCAATAAATACTAGTTATCTTACTTCCTCTATTAAATAGGTTAATAATACCACGCATAACATCCCTGTCTTCAGTTTGCTGAACAACAAAGAAGTATACAAGTAATTTATTAATATATATATATATATATGGTAGACGACAATATTATTTTAATATATATACAATCCCTAGAGTGTCACAAAACGTCGAGTATCTCAAAACCATGAATAAAGATGTCATTGCCCATATAGAAGCATATTAAATCAGAAATTAAGAGATCAACATCAAATGGGTGAATCATTCATATCTAAAAATCATAATCAAAATCCAAAAAAATCAATACTAGAGATATCATCAAGTGTAGTCAGGCAAGCATGTAGCAGTGTCGAAGTATATACCATGATCTCAAATAATAAAATCTCCTCATCAATATAATATTATATGATGCTTATCTGTATAATCATATATAATAATAGATATGAGAATCCACTATACTCTGGACATCTATCGTAGGTATGATCTTATCTCCCCATACGGAAATATCATATAATAGATAGTGATGGGAATTGGCTAATGATAGACAAGAAGTCCCAAGTAAAGTAATATATCAACATGTGAAGCTAATGGCTTTCCGCCTTCTTGATGAGCACTCAGGTTATCCACATGGATCCACTCCTAATACTCGATGAGGGTATAGAGGCTGATGGTCAGCTGCTTGCTCCAAGAGTACACGGGGTATCCACCCAGATCTATTCCCACGGCCTTCATGGTAATCATGACACATATACACCAATATGTTCATCAATGCAAGGACTTCCGGTCATGACCCGGTTCTGACTCCTATGGTAATAGACTACTAGCTTAGATGACACAAGGGGCTAAGGATTAACCATCCTAATGTGAATACTATATTATGCCACAAATCTAGGGCGCTACCTCATGATAAGGCTGCTAGGATGGATACTAGCCATCTAGTTCCCTTCAATACAATAACCAGGAGTACATCATGATAGATAATACATAGTATCAACATACATATAAGTATCCCAACTAACTCAAATCCATGAGCTTCACCTCACGTAAGTATTACTTCGGTATCATTGACTCCGTCACATGAATGACATCTACATAAATGAATAATCAAATAAATATCACCATGGCATCCCATACCACCACATGAATCTTCAATTGTTTATTCACTGCTCATTTACTACACTCAATCTCCCTATAATATTCTATGTAACGAGTTCAAAGGATAATCGAAGAAATATTACCGAAAGTCTTATACAAAACGGCGGTATAATTCAATTTATTCAGATTCCTCGCTAAACAGAATCAAATCATGAAACCATACAAAAAGAAGACATCATCGCATGAAATCACATCAAAAGTAACCAATCAAATCAACATCTAATAGTCAATCATTCATCACATCAAAATCAATATATAAGAGATGAGAGTCATGAAAACAAGTAAAAACAAATTAGTAAAATATGTAGAACATAGATTTTATAATTCTTATTCAATAATATTAATTAAAAATATACTTCAAAATAATTAAATTACTAATTAGAAAACCACTTCTTACTTTTCAGAATTTGTATAAACTTTTAAATAATTCTATAACACCCAAAGTGGATTTTTCTTTCAATAAATTTTATAACCTTTAAATATTTATATATACTAAATTTAAATATAATCATTTGTTTGTAAATTATAAATTTAATTATCAATTTTATTTCCCATAAAACAATTTTCATTCACTTATAGTTTATTATTATTACTATTATTTTATTATTATATATTTAAATATACACACGATTTGTGCAACTGGAGGCACCATTAGTCGACCGCTAGCGGTTGATCGGTTGGCAGTCGACCAGTTGCCCTACTAGCATTGAACTTCTGAAGCAAAAATTTGATCCATTTCAATCCAAATCTCAAGCATAAAAACAATTCGAAGTAAATTATAATGTTATACACATCAACACACACACACACACACATCTAAATATTCAGTATTAGATATAGATTTCATGAGTATATAACGTCTCACCCATAAGTATCCAAGTTCTAATTCCACTTCTTCACTTCTTTCCACTTCACTGCGAATTTTCCAATTCATAAACTCTTTGTCAAAGTTAGAATTTCAACTTAGCTTTTAGTGTAGATTAATGTCAGGAAGCATATAGTTAAATTTGAGGATTTCCTGTGATTATTTAATTTGTTTTGGAATTTAAAAGAGGAGGAAGTTGAGCCTTTTCAATTCGAGGTGAAGAAACATCAGGATCCTTTAGTTATTGAACGTGCTTATTTTATAAAATGAAGGGAGAAATCTGAAAATGGAAAAATATTGATACTTAAAATTAGATCAGGGTTTAATGTTTGGACTTTGGGTTCGAGAATATTTTACTAAACATTCATTTCTTCTTCTCGTTCTTTTCTTTTATAAAACCACATTCTATTCAATTCAAATCACTATAAATTTCATATAAAAATTATATTTACATTACTTAAGTGATAACATAAATTTACGAAATTTTTATAGAATTTACTTTCCATAAATCCTTTTAATTTTAGTTATTTATTCAAAATATCATAACTAACCCACTTTATTAAAATTTTAATTTATCAATTCATTTAAACTTTGATTTCCACTAAAAAATATTACTGATTCAAATCAATATTATCTATTCCTATATAATTTTGCTAGCTATTATTGCCATATTTTAATTATTTTGATTTATTTTCCATATTGTTAGCATTTCAAACACATTTATTAAATCAATTTTAAAATTGTTCTCACTTAACATTTAAAAATCCATTAATTTATTAAATCATCATTAATAAGTTTTAATTAATTACCCTTCAATACCGATTTTTTGTATTTGACAAGAAGAGATAATGAATGGGTTCTTTAGAAAAATGGAACAGTAAAGGATAGCCATAGTACTGGAAATCAAAATCAGAGGTCGGAAGGTAAAATGGGTGCACCAGGAGATGGGGTCGGACAAGTCAGGGCAAATCCAAGGGAACCGCAACTCTACATCGAGTTAAGATGACTCGATACCAACCCAAGTAGCTTGGGGTTGGAACTCAGGCAAGGTGGAGCTCCAATAGATAATGTTGAGCCATATAAAAAAATCAGAATGCAAATCTATAACAGCAAGAAGAAGAGAAGAAATTCCCCATAGGAATGGGAGGCATGAAGAGTATTTGGATCAAGAAGTCACAAAGATCCATAGATTTCCACTGAATGATAATGATAGGATTGCTGAGATGATAAGATAGGTACTGAGAGATGGACCCCCAAATCAGAGTTTAGAGGATGTGTATTGAAACGCATTTATCCCAAACATCTAATGTACTACGAACTCACCTGATTTTAAGCTACCAACGTTAGAGATATATAATGGAAGGATAGATCCAACTGTTCACTTTATATGACATATCCAACACATGGGAGTGTTTGGTGCTTTAGAGGAAATGATAAGAGTATTTCCTGTTGTACTGGATGGATTTAGCGGTGATGTGGTTCCGTCAATTGGAGAATGGGTCCATCAATTGGAGATGTGGTTCCGTCAAGCGGTGATGACTAATGTTAATTAACGTTAATAGTTACTTAAGATGTAATCAGAATTGATGTTAAATCATATCAGTCTGAATTGGACAAATAAATTTTAAAAGGAATTAAACAAAACGCAGAAATTAATTAACATAAACAAGCGACCAGTTGACCACCTTATTGAGATCAATCGGCCGCTTTATTAGGACTGTTGGTACCAAGGTGGTCCACCGGTGGTAGGAGGCGGCTATGAATTGAACCTAGGTCGAATAGTTCAGATTTAATATAATTAGACCTAATGACTGACGTTGATTCGAACCATTATGAATACAGGTCTAACCCCTCACTATTATCCTTATATTTTCTAAAGCAATGACGAAGCTCTGCCATTTTCTCCTCTCCTCGGGTTCTAACCAATCAAATTGCCAGCCAAGGTAAATAGTAAATATAAACCTAAATTTAAAATAAATTCAAATCTCTTTTCGGATCTAAATGTCTAATAAACATGTGTAAACTTGCAGTACATATTTTAGTAGGAAGAAAAGGGAGTCAATAGGGATAACAAAGTTTAGATTCTGAGATTTGGAAGCTAAGAGGTGAGTGAGATATTTTATGTTTTTATATAATATTATATTTATATCATTATAAATCTATTCCTTGTATGCCTGGACATAATTTTGGAGTCGTGGGCTTTAATATATACAAGTAATGAATTTGAGGACTATGCCTACATATTTTGTTAATTGTTAACTTTAAGTATTTCATATACTTGAATCTGTAAAGTAAAGATCTCTCTAAATCTATAATATTGTATAGAAATTCTATGTTTGTAGGTTGAATAATACATGTTAGTAAATATGAATTGGAAGTTATTATAATTTGAATTGGGATAGTATTTTAATTCATTAGAATGAAGTATGTTGCAATGTAAATTTCCATAAATTATTCAGTTTTATAAATCTGGATAATAGTGTATCATTTAAAATAGAAGGAATATCTTAAAAAAAGATGTACAAAAATAGATGTAACCGTATTTTGTACCATCTATTTCAATAACAATAGAAAAAATAATTCCATGTAATTTGAAACATAACACAAGTAACTTATGGAAAATTGGTGTTAAAGTCTCCTTTTGGGAAGATGTAATTTTAATGCACTAAAATGCTGAAATCCCTAAGTGTAAACCAAAGTAATATAAGTAGTGGTAATAACAACAATCAATTTTTGAGTCTAATATATACGATTTGAGATATGTTAGAAAATAAACAATAAGGAAATAAACATAAATAAAATAGTATGGAATTAAGGGATATGATAATCAAAGAAAGTTAGTTAATAGTTGAAAACAGACAGTAAGCTGTATTTAGTAGTGTTAAGTGGAAGTAAAGTAGTAAAAGATGTTTAACATGTTAAAAATACAAGTAAGCAGTAAACTACATTAAACGAATTTAATGAAACATGAAGTAAGTTATGTAAAAATAACCGAATATTAACAATTGACATGGGAGACGTAGTAAATATATATGTACAGACATATACATACATACATACATACATACATACATAAATACATAGATATATATAGAGCCTAAAGTACATAATTATGATGGGTATGAATTATTGAATATAGTCAATAACATAAATTAATTCAAAATTACTTAGTCATTAATATGGGTTGCGGTGCGAGGTCAGTAATGTTACACAACAAAAGTTTGCCCACCGCAAGAGGGTACCCGCAGTTGTGTATACATTATACCGATGTAAAACATATCCAACTGTAAGATCCGTGGAATTATATATCTTGTATAGGTGAAGGGAATATACCAAAGTAGGATGATTTGTCCCAAACGAAGTGTCAAAGGGCCAAGTAGAGTCTACTTCAACCTTTTAGGGGTTTTAGGTAACTAATTAGGAATTTCCTTAGGTGCATTAGGCAACATATATAGGATGGGGAATGTAGGCTCGATGTTATGATAGTGAGGTTGGTACCATATAGTTGAGGAGTAGGAGCTGTTTACATAGATAAAAATCATTATCGGTCCCGAGCGATCAGCGGAAAGACAAGGGTTCGCTTAAACGGGCCACACCTCCTACTAGTGTGGGTCACATTCATGACATGCACCGCCTTATAGTTATTTGTTAGTTTGTTCGTTGTTAGGAGGCAAGGCTTCTGACGATCCATATTTCGAAAGGTTTAAATCGACAATAATCTACACATGTCCAAATTAAACAATCCAAAATATATAAAATCAATGAGGTTAATCAAGAAAAATAAGAAAAGAAGAATAAACAGACACAAAATCTCGTAGCGAAACGACAAAATATAATAATCAAATGACTGTTCATGAAGCTGTTTATATAATACATTTGATTACAATATATACAACATTTGTCAGAGTATATATACATCAGGGATATATAAATAACCCAGTAAACAACATGATACCGGAATAATAATAGTAATAATATATCAAATTTTCGTCCTCCAGAGGAAGTCTTCAATAAGCTGAAAAACTCAAGACTGACCCGAGCGTAATGAAAAGACCAAACACTCGAGTCAGGACTAAAATATCCTTTTGTAAGTCAAATCGATATCGCATACAACACAAGTGTACAGCGTCAGAGATGTTTACGCGTTTTCACATCTCATATCCAGTGTATAATGTGACTGCAATAACTCAAGAGTTGTTACGTTTCTATCTCTTAAGGATCCATCGAAATATTTATATGTAGTAGAACATGCTACACATATAATGTATAATCAATCAAACAAATATTTTCTTAGCGTTAAGGTTTTACATTGATCCCCCTTAATGCGTTTTTAAGCACTGCAGTTTGTATATAAAACACTAGTTAAACGGTCAATGGATAGGGATGCACCATGATATGACAATACTAAACCAAAATTGTATGTGTCTTATATAAGGATAAAAGTATGACAAGGCACGTGAGGCAATGCCCAAGGTAGGATACTACTAGTTCGAGCCGTAGGGCTGGTGGTAACGCATCATAGCCATGACTGTCCATCCCATATTGAGTCAAAGGAAGGCTATCCCAAATCAAGGTGCACCAATCGAAACCAATAACAAGAGTAATAATATGGACCAAGTCCAAGAAACTTGAAGAATGGATGTCTGCTCAGGGTAACTAGCCCACTTGGCCTTGTTAAACTGTCATATTTTAGTCATTTCAAATTGGCACAAGTGCCGGGGTCTATCTATCATCGTTTTCTTTCTTCAAATCTAGCAATCGCCATCAAATCCAACTACTTCGTTCTGTAGTCTCCTCTGTGTACATAGTTGTTAAAGTGGTTCCGGTATCGACAGAGAGTATGCCCATATTGGGCCCCGGTCTTTTTAACAACCAAACATCATTTTACACACCAGTTGGTTTTTTACATTTTGAAAATAATCCATTTTTGATACCAAAATATCATATTCACTTCAAAACCAAATTCATTTCGAAACCATCATATTTACTCAAAATATACTATTTCAACTTAAAATCATATTCGCCTCAATATCTCGGATTCAGTTCCAAAATTGTTTCAAATTTCCATTTGGGTTATAACTTCAGCTTAACCCGATTTACATTTAAATCTAAGATTTAAAAATAAACATTCCACCCTTGACTAGTTCGAATTTTTGAAAAATAGTTTTAAAATAGTTTAAATAATTAAAATAGTTAAAAATAGTTTAAATGGTTAAAATTGTTAAAAATAGTTTAAGTGGTTAAAATAGTTTAATATAAAATAGTTTAAGTATTAAATTGGCTTATACGGAAAATAATTTGGAAAATCAAAATAATTTGTATGTTTAAGAAGATAGCTTTTAAATAGTTCTATATTAAATAATTTATTTGAAAATAGTTTCAATGTCAAACCGATTCAATTCCAACTCCCAATTCAAATCAATTCCAATTTCCATTCAGTTGATTCAATTTCGATTTCAATTCAAATCAATTTCAGCTTTAATTTCAAATTAATTCAATTCCACGTTCAAATCCAATTAATTCAATTTCAATTTATATCAATTTCGAGCTCGATTTACAAAATATTGATTCAAAACATGTAAATTAAATTATCCTTCAATATTTAGTTAAAAATCTCAATCTTCAAATATAATTCAATTCCTAGCTACATTATGAAATATCGTTTTCATATCACTTTTACTTAGTAATATTCAAAGTTCGAACAAAAGTTCAATCTTTTAAAACAAATCAATTTCCAAAAATTCAAATTATATTTCGATTATAACTTCAAAACCTTAACTTCGATTATTTAAACAATTTCGATTACCAAAATTAAATTTCAACATTCATGGCTCAAGTTTTAAATAATTTTATTTCTATAAATTTTGTTTTATATATAGAAACCTGATGAATCAATGATTTATCAAAAAAAAAATCTTAAGAATCAAAATTTTTATAAATCTGTTCATCAGAAGGGACCAAGAGACTTTGATTTATCTTTCAACAACCATGATCATATGAGTCGCATGAATCACACGTGCAACTTCACGTTAACTAATGGATCGTTAATATTTCAATCTAAATATGTACCCCCGATCAAATAAGGGACCGATTAAGGCGACAACTAACAAGGCGCCCGAAGGAAGGAGACCCAGGGGAGAATAGATAGATGTTGGACGTGAGGAAGAAGTAGCAACTGAACTTCCGCATTCGTCAAGATAAGCTATTCATGAGGTATGCTTCATTTCAACATCGCGGCACCAGCTAAGTTGGGCGAAGGATTAATATACTGGCGCGCTTGATTTCTAACTGAATGAATAAATGGAAAATGTGGTTAAGGGGTCATTATCAATATAATTTATCTCAGACTAAGTGGTCTTATTTAGTACCAAAAAATGGCAAAATAGGGCCAACGAGTGTCGTATAATTCAAAAAAAAAAACAAGACTCAACGAAATCGGATTTCCCTTCGCACTCTTCTCTTTCTTATGTAAATGAAATGCACGATCATCAATGGCAAAGATCTGGTAGTTTCCAAACGATTATTGAAGGCACGAATTTGAATTAATATTATAACGGCTTTAACAAAATGGCTCTCTGATCAAAAGATTGAAGCTGACAGTAACTACAAAGCAAGGAATTATTCCCTTCCAAGGCCATATAAGGTTTTCATGAGGCTGATCCTGAGATGCCATCCAAGCACGAATACCTTCGTTTAATAAAATATTTTTGGTGTAGAAAGTCTCAAATTCAGGATCCTCCGCTGCGCGGATTTCTTGGGAAACAAAGTCATAGGCACGTAGGTTCAAAGCCAGACCAACTACCCCAAGAGCACTCATCCATAAACCGGTTACTGGTACAAATAACAAAAAGAAATGTAACCAATGTTTATTGGAAAAAGCAACCCCAACAGCTCGGACTCGGATCGTGGGGATCGCCGGAATACTTCGTATCAACAGATAAGATACTCGGTATATCAATATTGATTAGATCCGAAATCTGTTATTGAATTGCTCATTCAATGAGCATTCTTAATATTATGCCTTGAAGAGGACTCGAACCTCCACGCTATTTAGCACGAGATTTTGAGTCTCGCGTGTCTACCATTTCACCATCAAGGCATCTTGAAAGTGAATCGTATTCCATGAAAATGAGTAATAAACTCCAGTATAAACTGGTATGATTCAATTCAACATTTTGTTCATTCAGGTTTGATTATGTCATAGCTCTATAACTCGAATTTGGTTTATCGTTGGATGAATTGCATTGCTGATATTGATCCCAAAAAAGAAACGGTAGGTACAGCTAGTCCGTGAATAGCTAACCATCGCACTGTAAAAATTGGATAGGTTCGATCTATGGTCATTGGTGGCCTCCTAAATTTTAAGTAGCGTCTCATGATTCTGTTGGGTATTAAATTAGATTGGATACAATGATGGGAAATAAATTTAGGGCTTGTAGAAAGGCACGAAGATACTTTGTATTTAAACTCACGAAAGGCTATGAGTGCTCAGACATAGAATCAGAATAGTTGGTCGACTTTTATAATATAGAGTAAAGGTAAAAATTGAAAAAAAAGAATATATGTATGTAGTAATAGTGGCAGTGGGTTCTACCGATTCTTTCATAGAAAGACAGTAAGCTTAGATCAAATAGAAAATAGAGGTATCTGATATATAGTTGACCTAATCGGGAATCTCCGGATCTATGCTTATTTTCAACTCCCCGAAGCATTTCCTCGCTTGCTACTCCCTTCCTAGCCTAGGTATCCACCATAAGCCTTTCCTCGTTTGAACCTCGCCGTTAATGTTAAGGCTATTCCATCCTAAGGTGTTGATCATTTTTTTACGAGTTAGTATTACACCATGAATTTACAAGCATCAGTCGGTTCGGACCTCCACTTAGTTTCACCCAAGCTTCATCCTGGTCATGGATAGATCACCCAGGGTCCATAAGCAGTGACAATCGCCCTATGAAGACTCGCTTTCGCTACGGCTCCGGTGCCGCCCCAGTATATTATTAGGCGTCGCCGGCTCATTCTTCAACAGGCTTACTTCTTTTAAATCAAAACCATTTGCATAATTTCAAATCAATTTTTTTTTAAAATCATTTAATTTTGATCAATCCGGTGTTCGTATATAATTTTCTATTCTATGACCAAGTGATTAGTTATTTCAATTTAATTTTAGGAATGGATATATATCATTTCAATCCAAATCATGGTGTTATAGGCATATATCATTTCAACCTATTTCCTAATTTATTCGAAATAATTCAATTTACAGTTTATATATGGTAAATAATATATAGGGTGATAACGTGATATACCAGAACAAATAAACATCCAAATCATCCAAAATATCAGCCAATAACATCCATCACAATCAATTATCCAAATAGTCAATATAATTCACAGCAATTTCATAGTTATTAATATAGGGTGTTTTGCTGGCAATTTAATTCTAATTTCAAATTTAACCGTCAATTTTAATTTCTACAGTTAATTATACGACAATTAAATTTATCAAACAACAACCGGTAAATTCATATCACGTCATAATTTCAAATTTAACTATCATAAAAATATTCTAGCACGTGTAAGCGTTATAAAATACTCATCTTGAGTTATCAATTTTAAATCAAAACGAACGACGTTCGATTTAACCTAAAATTTAAGTTAGCTCCAAACGTCTCCAAATTAGTTCTAGAACATAGTGCTCGTTGCCGTGCTTCCATCGCCGCTTACTTCATCTACTTCTGACATCGTATGAATAAGATATATATTTTTAAGAATATCGATTTATATGAATTAGTAAATTAACCTAATTACAAACTAAATTTAATTACCCACCAACAAAGCAGGCTCGACTCAACAATAATGGACCCAACCCCATCTCTAACACCTTCTTCCCTAAAATGTTGTTTGCCTGTACATGAAAGAATCTATGCTGACCCTGAAACATGCACGTGCACGAACTCCCTGCTCCACTATTTAATGCTCCGCTACCATCCACGAGTTTGCCTCGCCTTCCTCATTTGATCGAACCATCTTACCGTAGCCCCACCTACCAAGGTTAAAACACGACCTGCTTCTCTCTCCTCTAGACCACAAAAATGTCGCACACCTCAAATCCTGATCGTACGCCTCCAAACTTGCTCCAAGCTGCTATTTTCTTTACCGAGTTCAAATCCAATGCCCAAATCTCCAATCGATGACTAATTCACGAGATAAATGTAACCCTAACTAAAACTACTGCACGCCTTTCATCGTCGAGCAACCCAACTCGAAGCCACACCCTTTAAATCGCATACCAATTCAAAGCTCAGGTGAAAACAAGAATTTAGAAACAAGTTTCACATTTTTCTATTGAGTAGAATTGAAGAAATTTATTTTTGAAGTTTTTATTCCTTTTCTTTTTTTTTCTTTCATTGTTCGACTATTATATAAAAGGAGAAGGAAAGAAGCATGTTACGAAGGAATAGGTAGGATCAAATCATGGTTGGCTGATGAAAAGAAAGTGACGGATTTAAAGGTTGATTAAAAAAAATTATTAATTAATTTTTCAAAATGTCTCAATCTACGTAACTTAAAATCTAGGACCCATATCGAGGCATACCGCTAGGCATTCATATTATTATATCGACCCATAACTCCAAACGCTACGAAATTTGAAATCCAATAATAATTCACTATTACGGGTCCAATGGAACTAGTTTCTTCAAATTCCGAGACTGTGCCCCAGAAGGCTATTTTTACTCGTCAATTAAAATATAATATTTTCAATTTCTAATTATTCACTTTTAAATTTAATTTTAAATATTAACAATCTTCATTGTTGTTTAAATAAAATTAAATCAACTTTCGACATCATTTTCGATCATATTAAATTCGGAATTCAATTATTCAAATAATTTCTAATATTGAATTTAAAAATTTAATTGTCTTATAAAACAATATAAATAAAATTATTAAGTCCTAAATAAATTTTTAGTTATCAACATCAAATTATTTCTAAATGATTCACATTTATTATCCAACTTCGGTTATTCATATATAAACCTAGTTAAAATATACAATTTCATTTCAATACTCGTCATTGCCAAATCTTCGAAATTAGCTTTTTTTGAAATTTTATTCAAGTTCATATCCAATACTCACATTCAAAATCATTAAATATTTTTATTTTTGACCATTTTTATTTAATAATTACACCAAATTTAATAATTTAAAATAACTAAAATACAGATCGTTACAAGGCTTAATAACCCTTAACGGAGGTCTTTCAAATGATAGAATAGTTCATGGACATGTGTCCATGAAATGAAGCAGTTAGATAAGTCATCAGATGAGATATAATATGGCTAAATAGTTTTAGTGAATTATTAGGCACTAGAGGGGTCCCATGGTATGCATGGTGGCAAAGACACGATACTTCGTTGATGATGAATCCTAACAAGGTGCAGAGTAAAGGATACTAGTAGGGAAAGTTTTCCAGTCTAAAGGGGGATGTGGTGCACGCATGCACACACTCTTATATATATATATATATTGTATACCTCAAATAGATGGAGCGTACCTAGTCATAGATGAAGTTAAGATGACTAAGTTTAAAAAGTAGACATAATATGTAAAAGAAAGCAATGAGCATAAACTAATGTTATGTATAAAGTATGTAATTTTCCCACCGCCAAAATATTGTTCTGATCTTCCTCCTCATTACAACCAACATGATAGACTTAGAGGGACATGTACCGATATAAGGCATGAATGGTGGAAGAACATATTTCTTATACATGCTCAACATTGACAAGGATACTAGTTAACAGAGGTGTTAGCCTTGGTCGGTCTTTGATGTACTTTTGTTTATTTACAGGATACCAACACCAATGATCCAGAGTTTAGTGGACCTGGTTTTCGATTTAGCGAAAATTTGGACTCACTAGGATGTTAGTTTGTTACATTTGGTATCAAAGATTAGGTTAATCGATCTTAGGAGTTAGGATACGTTGAGTGAACGTATTTGTAATTTTACTATAATTATATATTATATGCCAAACTCTGCAAATTCCAATCATAAAAGTAGTTGCAACCATATTTTGAAAGAAGGACAATGCGACTATAAGTTGGAAGAATAGATAAAGTTGTAGATATACACCTATCCCGATTACCTAATGTAAAGTAGATCATGTTGGATGGCATTAGCTTAAGTATAACATGAATATGATATATGGAAGATTCTCTGAAGCTGAATAGTACTTGACTCCCTTATAGAGCATATATTTCCCTATGGTTGTAGATCCTCGTAGGATTGCAGATTGATGATGTATATTAGATCCAAATAAAGGGAAAGTAAGAATTTATATATCGTAGATATTTGAAAGTAAGAATTAAATATGTTTTTGAAAGAAGATATGCAGTGATCACTGCAAGGTAATAGTCAGATTTTAATATTCTTAAGGAAGAGCCAAGAGTAAGTGGATAATAAGAAAAGTCCAAAAGTAAGGACAAGTAAAACCAACTTAAATCCGATCTCATATGAAAGAATTTAATAAAAGGTTTGAAAAAATATTTGAAATGATTTCAAATGATTTATTTATCCCTATTTTTGAAAAGTAATTAAATAATAATCTTTTCATACAATAAATTATCCTTTTATATTTAAATAAAAACTTATAGTAGACGTTTAAAATTTGTTTAGACCAAAAGTTTCAGTTAAAAATAGGTTTTAATATAGAGATATTTCTTTTGATGGAAAAGTAGAGCTTATATGTAACAACCTAGTTTTAAACGCTTTATATTTAAATTCTGAATTATTCGAATATTTAAATATTGAATTTAGTATGAATAAAAATGAATTTTAAAGATGATTAAACTTCTTTTGAATATTAAATGAGAATGGTAAACTTTTAATTTATAATTAAAGTGATTAAACTTCTTTTAATAGTAATTCTTTTTAATTAACGTATGAAATTATCTTCTCGGGACACTGTCTCAGATTTTGATGAAACTAGTGTTGTTGCGTCCAGAACATTGAGTAGACGTATGTCGACGATTTTTGTGACGATCGGATGTACTATGCGATCGTGCAAGCTGGAAATGTATATCGATAAATTTGGGAATTAAAATATAATATTTGTTCTGCTATAAAAAACACCTTTAACTTACCCTCCTCATCACTTTTCCTTTCTCTTTCCCGTTCTTTACAAAAATCAGCTACCACTCTTTTCCCCTCTTCTTTCAATTGTTTCATGAGCTAGGATCAACAACATTCGATGATTTTGGATCCATTGGGATTGGTGTGCGCGCTTCAATTCCTAGTGTGTCAATTGGTGTGCGGTGTTGGTTGGGTGTGCTTAACTTGTACTAGCCGAAGCTAGAGTTGAGGGTACTCGGTGATTGGGGCGGTGATAGGCTACGGTGTTAGTGGCATTGTACTTTTTAGGCAAGAGACGCACCGGTGGCATTTTATTGGGTTCCAATTGGATAGGGATGAAAGCAACATTTTTTTTGTTGCTAGTTGGGTCGCAATGATCTTTGTGTGGCTAGAGGGGAAATCAAGGATGCAACTGAATCCAGGGTGGCTAGTGGAGGTGATTGGTGGTAGTAGGAGTAGTCGGAAGTAGCTATGTTGTTGTGTGACATTTAAAGGCATGGGTTAGGGCTTCAGGTCGCATCGAGCATGGTGGGGTCAAGTTTGATATTTTTGAATCAGATGCATCAAGCTTAAGAAGAGAAGACCGTTGGCATATATGGCATTAAATTCCATCGACGGTAGCTCCTTGTCACTATTTTGTCGTGCACTAGATTTGTGAGTTCAGGGATATTAGTCTATAGTGGGAGAAGAAGGATTAGAGAAAGGGGGGGGGGGAAGATAATTTAGGGTAATTAAGTGGTAATTAGTTAATTAATTTAAGTTATTAATCAATTTTCTTACAAAATTAATATCTTGTGCGTACGAGGTCTGATCGAGACACTATTTTCACCATTGCACTCGTAGCGAGATCCTCCACGTCTTGGATTAGTTTGGGCTTAGGCGAGTTTACTCACTAGTTGATTTGTATATTATTGTGGTATAATTGTTTGTTGTGTAAAATATAAAATTAATAGCGTACAATGCAAGTTGTTACTTTTGGACCCCTCCTTGCTTTTGAAAGCGAGTGACAATAATATTTATAGTATAATCTATTTTTTAATCCTCTATAAAATGTATCGTGGCCCAGACTACTTGTTTACATGTTTCATACCGTTGTTTGATAAAGTTGAAGTGTGTGTAAATAGTTGAAGCGAAATTATCACTATAAACGCACTTTGAAATCCCCTGTATTTGATATATGTTAAATTGGTTCAAATGTGACTACATTGTGGGAATATATACATATCTGATTATTCTTTACACCTGTTTTGATGTGTTTGACCTAAAGGAATTGGTTTGGAAATTCATAGAAATTGTGAAACAATGTTGCATAAGTTTGTATACTGGAAAGTCGCTAAAGATGCACTTTGGAGATTTTGTTTTAATAAAGTATAAAAAGTTGGATACTTCAGAAAATTTTCTACTATCTTTTACAGAATTTTTTTAATGGTGTTAAAGTATTTTAAAAGGATGTTTGAAGTTTTAATTTTATTTTATGATCATTTATGAATGGTTTAAGTAAAGGTTTTAAATTATAAAACTTGTTTTATGGTTTTTAAATAAATTATAAAATATAATTTTTGATTAATATTTTAAGTAATTGTTTTAAATCATATTATAAGTATTTTAAAGAGGTTTTTAGTATCATAATACTTATGTTATAGTGAATGGTTGTGTAAAGATAATTAAAAAGGTATATCACCTTGTTTAAATAGGGAAGATGTACTCGGATCTTTAAATGGATGCGTTTTAAAGTTAATGACGAGTATAGAAGTTATTTTGGGTTTGCAGTAATGATGTTTAAGCAATAGTTGTTCTTATTCATTTAATTATACTTTTGAAAATTAATATAATCTTTAAAAGAAAGTTTTAAAGATAACGATTAAGTGAAGTGTTTTGGGTTTGTTGTAAACAACATTTTAGTAACCTTTGTTTTTAAACCCTTGAATAATATTTTTAAGTGGTAAAATATAATAAATGATTTTGGTAAATACTTAGATCTTTGGTAATGGAATTTTAAATATAACAACAAATATGGAACCTTTGGAAAAAGGTAGAAAAGAATAAGTTTTAAAGTACAAAAGAGTGAAGAGGTTTATAGCAACAACATTTGCGTGACGTTTGTTTTAACCTCTTTGACAATGTTTTAATTAAGTAAAACTTATTATCGATTTGTGAATATACTTATATCATTAAGATAAGCATATGGATACTTTTGAGATGTATTGAAATGTGTAGAAATGGATAATCAAGTTTTAATTGAAAATGTAGTTTAATTAATAAGTTAAGTTTCATTAATAAAGAAGTTTTATTAGATAAAAAGGAGTTTCACTAATAACAGAGATTTTAATTAGTAAAGGAAGATTAATTAAAAAGGGGATTAGAAGTCACTTATACGATTTGATCATGCTTATGCGTGTTGATCATGCTTTTTGTGTTACTCGCTTATATAAAGTATACGGGACTTAGTTTCCCTTATGAAATCATCATGCTCACTACTATTGAAATTAACCAAATATAACTTTTGAAATATTTAGAAGAAACACAAGAATTAATGGTATAGTCTTAGGTGATGCTATATTGTACGTATGAAGTCAAATTTCTTTTCTAGGACATGATAAAGAAATCCGACCCTGTTCGGTTATGAGGTGATACCCGCTCTTATGTATTTTCTATTTTTTTCCAACAGAACCGGAGTTGAGTCTATCGAAAATCGTTCGATTGATTATTGGAGTGCCCAGTAAGCGAGGGAATATACTTATATGAGATGACTCAAAACTGTAACCAGTATAAAACCATATACATGTTCTATGCTTTAGAAGAGGTTCGTGATTGATTCGAAATGTTGGAATCTATGTAGAGATTCGATATCTGTTTGAGATGCTCGAACATATGTAGTTGTTCATGGTCTATTCAGGATATAGGAATCCATGTATGGTTCTGAAATCTGTTGAGATACGAGAATCCATGTATGGATTTCGAGATATGTTGAGATGTTGGAATCCATGTGTGATTCCAAGATCTTTTGAGATATGAGAATCCTTGTGTGGTTCCGAGATCTATTCGAGTTAGGGACTCATGTGTTGAGGTCTGTTCGAGTGGTGGCTTGTGTGTTGGAATGTCGAACACAGCCTCACCAGTGGATATGACTAAAACTAGAGATATGATGCATAGACCAGGGGTTTAGCTAACTCAAGAGTGTGGCATACTCTACCTGAGAGATACCTACAGTTATGCATGCGTGAGTGGTGCATTTTGGCTCATGTTATGGTCAGCTATGTATTTTCTATGTACATCAGCTAGGTATATATGAGACTTCGAGAGGATACCTCTGATTCTTGTGTATGAGGATCGTTTTTGAAGTTCCGATGGCACCTCTGTGGAATCCTATGCAATTAACGAACATACCTTAGCGGTTTTGATTGATAGCTATTACTGCTTTACTGTACACTCACATGCATCATAGCTACTTGATTATTTATATTTTACACAATGGACATTATTATAGCATCACTTGATTTTCTAACAGAAATGATTTGGTTATCGTAAGGTAAAAACCCATTTGTATTTATTTAGGGCATTGTCTTATCATATACCTTTATTTTTGAAGGGTTTTAAATATAAAATCCTTGTGATTTGATTTTCTCATACTAGTTTACCAGACTGATCCGATTTTTATTTCTTATAATGCTTAGATCAGCCTCGGGTATATTTCCAAATTTAACTGGATGCACTGAAGCTTCAAAAGATGAGCTGGATGCCTCCAAGACCTATTCATGTATTTATTTTTCGTTGCATTGCTTGTTTTGTATCTATCAGCATTTGTGAGAACATGCTGTATAACAGTCCATGCTAATGATATGTTAGTTTATTCTTATTGTTATATGCATATTAAAGTTTTCATTTTGGTAAAGATCTTTTGAGATATCATATATTATCGTTCTGCATATGAGATTTTGATGTTGTGTTCTTCTTTTATTTCATTTTATTTTACCGTAACATCCTATTTTTCAAGCACTTGGGTGTTCAATAAGTGAATATCGTTGATGTATTAGTGTCGACATACGGGGTCGAATAAGTCGGTCATTATAGTATATATAGATTATCTATTTTTTTGAGACAAAAATTTAAGTCTTGAAATTCGTTTTAGAGGTGGATAATAGGAAGTGGTATTTTTTTATAAATGGGGTAACCAATGGGAAAGAAGACAAGGACCCAAAACAAAGTAGTAGGCATACGCGCTATGATGGTTCAATAAAGAAGTCGGTTAATTAAGAGAAAAGCTAAATATTGGGAAGCAATTTAAATAAGAGAAGTTTCGGTAAAAGAGAGTTAATTAGCAGTAACATTATGAAATATAAGTGGAAACATTGTTAGAAATTTATATATAATAATGTTACCAATTAGAAACAATTTAGGAAATTTAAAAAACGGATAGTTTCCACAAATATGTGCAATAATGGCATATACCTTTTAGAACTCCCACCCATATGTTATCAGAGTCTCTTTAACATCCCCTATCTAGAGGCTCAAAGCTAAGCACTACAAACATTATATTTATCTATAGTATTAACTTTCAGCGACTAAATACGACTATGTTAATGGTATCTATAATATCAATAGCACTTGAATATGAAATAGATCACAGATTTCAAGACAACATTTTTTTCATTACATTTCAAAACAGATGTTCCACACTCAGATTACATATTCCTAAATGTTTTCCAAGTGATGATAAAATATACTTATTACAAAATACGTCAAAAGCAACATATGAAGATACCTCCTTGGATGATTAGAGTCATATAGTCATATTGACTTAATACATACACAGTGAAAACAAAAAACAAAATAAAGAACTGCAACTCCTAACAGCCATCCATTAGCCTCCTGCTTGCCTCCGGTACCTTTATTCGTCATCCTACTAAAACCTGAAAGAACCTCAACCCTCAGACCACTCAAATCAATTTTGAGCGCCTTAGAGTTTAAGGGGAAAACATAAACTTCTAGTCGGACGTAAAGCCTGTTGTGAATTATACTATACATCCCAGTTATTAATGTTAAGTGAGACCACACCACTTAGCGGAACGGGGTTTCCCACACTAATATTCTTTTAACACATATCTTTTGCAAATCTTTTGCTGCAACCAAAATTAATTAAATACTGTAAAGCATCATTACATAAGCTTACATATCAGGTAATAAAAGAACTATTTGTTCAAAAACTTTAGTTTGGTTTGACTGACTATTAACCTTTTGGCTGACTAGGGCCCACCTGATAATATAAACAAAATAATCTAGCATCTGTTAGATGCTCCTCTTCTGGACAGTCTGTCCTTGATTATTTGTTAAAATACTTCTCCCTTGGACGGTCTGCCCCTAAGTTAACATCTCCCAGGGTCACCTAATCCTAATGGTTTTGCGGTCTCACCAATAACCTATCTGTAAACAAATATATATTTTCTTCCGTGTTTAGTCATAATTTTAGTCTTACCTGTGACAAAGCCCTACACACTGGGATTTTGGACTAATTAGCTGGGGCTAATAGCTACTGTATAAGGCGCGACCCTATACCAATCCCATCTAGTATTCTAATATCCGAGTCATTTTTTCTTAGGGATACCTTTCCATAATTTTCCTTGAAAACCTTTTCATCTTAAATTGATTTAAAACCTTTTAAACCAAACTTAAAGAAGGAAAACATTTATACTCCGTGCTTTACTCAAATCACCTTGCCATGTTATATATATTTTACTCGGATCTTTATTGATGAAAACCTTTAAACATTTGAAAGTACCCCTTTCAGTCCTATTGAAAGTACCCCTTTCGAAACCATGCAAAACCCTTTCTTTTATCTAGGCCGAAAGGCCAAATCCTTCTTTCGAAACCATTCATATAAACTTTTCGAAACCATTGAAATTCATTTTCCTTCGAAAGCTAAAAACCTTAGACATCCCTATTTAAGACCAATAAACATTGCCTTTCGAAACCATATGAAAAACCTTTCCTTTAAACCATTCAAAACCATTGGAAAACCTTTCCTTTAGACCTTTTGAAACCACTGAGGAACCTCCCTTTAGAAACCTTCTTTAAAACCTTTTGAAGGTACTAAAAACCTTAAACCCTTCGAAAGCATTTGGGTTCAATTTAAAACATATGGAAAACACCTTTCGAAATCATTCAACACCATCTAATCGAAACCTTTGAGTTATTTTTTAAAAAAATTACTAAGGGTCACAGGCAACAGAGTTGAAAGCTTACTCTTTTGAAAGCTATAACTAAGTAGAGAAGTGATGGTGTCAAAACTACCCCTTCCGAAAGCATTGGTGAAGCGACGGGATTTTTAAAAAACAAAACGACCCCCTTCGAAAGCTCTGTTTCGAAAGGTGGAATGCGATAGTAAAGGTTTTAACGTAGTCGGAAGCTATTTGTTTGAAAACAAATGTGCAACTATTTCGAAACCAACCTTTAAAACCATTGACTTAGTCAAAGCAGACTTAGTTAAAAGCTACTTATTAGAACAAAGACGCAACCTTAACCTTTTTTTAAATCAATTGACCTACTTGGAAGCCAACTAAGTCAAAAGCTACTTGGTCAAAACCAAGCAGGCGCTTTTCCCATTTGAAAGAAAAAGGCGCTTCAACCCTTTCATAACCCCTTGCTTTCGAATCTTACCTCCCGCCCTTTATCTAATTCACTGTGTACCATGACGTTGATACTATGTGCATTGGTTTGGGGAAGGAGGTGGAGGGTCTTAGTCGAAAGCTACTGGGCGAAACCAAAAGAGGCGAAACATGCTTTTAACATGAATTTACGATTTTAAACCTTTTTAAGTAAACCTTCCTTATTTATCAAACTCTTAATGGCTGCTAATTTTTCTTTTCTATAAGTACTGCCATAATTTCAGAATTAATTAATTTAAATCATTTGCAAAATACCCTTTCTCCATAATTAAATATATAAAACATTTTAGTCTGATACCTTAATTTTATATAGTCATCAAAACACTTTGGAAAATTCTATAAAAATTCCAGAAAAACCTTTTTAATATGTTTTCTAACATATAAATTTCAGACACAAATATTTATCTATTTTACCATAAATAATTTATAACCCAATAAATCATTTTCTTCACTAGAAAACTAATATAAAATCCACATTAATTCAGAAAATTATGAAAATTGAAACCCATCTCTAAAATATCACTTCTGATCTACAATTAAATTTTCAAGGCAGTTGGATGTCAGGGATTTCATATTAAAAATATCATAAAAGTTAGTATGAACATGTATAAATCATCAATAAGCATATATAAACTTTCAATCAGCCAAAATATGGCATTACCATGCAGAATCAATTTGGTTTATTCTTAAATCCGAAAACTATTATAAAATTGGGATGTAGTAATCATTCATCTTAACTTTGTGATTAAAGATGCGAGATTTGATTTTGTTTATGTTGATTTACTTTTTCCTCTTGAAAATCCTACTTTATCTTCTCTTGAGATTGAAAATGATGGCAGGCCTTAGATTATTTTTGCTTGAGAAAAATGAAATGAATGTGAGTTTAATTTCCTAAGGGTTTAGGATATAATTTCATCATATTTCCTATTTTGCCCTCCTTTATTTCCTAATACTTTTATTCATGCTATCTTGTTTTGATTTGCATTTAACATGCCACGACTACCTTAATTAAATCAAATCTCAATCTATTAATCATCTTACATTATTTTATTTTATTTAGCTAATTAAATATTCCAAATAATGTTACTAAAAATAGGGGGTGTTATTATCTCCCCTCCTTAAAGAATTTCATCCTCGAAATTATGATAAGGAACTCAACACACAATCAAAGATAAAACATACCATCAATAAATTAGGATAAGTGTCTCTAATCCTGCTCTTAGTTTCCCAAGTACAGTCTCTAGCATCGTCACTCCAATGGACTTTCACTAATCTAACTGTCTTGCTCATCAACTTCTTCTTATCTCTCGCGACTATTAGGATAGGCTTCCTAACCATAGTCATGTTTGGTTCTACTACTAAATCCTCTACCACAGTTGGTGCTACAGTAGTGTCTGGATCCCTGACACATTTCCTCAGATGAGATACATGAAAAATATCGTGGACTCCTGTCAAACTACTCAGTAACTATACTCTATACATGAGTTTCCCGATCCTTTCTAAAGTAGGAAACAGTCCTACGAACCTTGGTGCTAACTTCACTTTCTTTCTGAACCTGATAACACCTTTCATCGGCGATGCTTTGATGAAAAATGATCTCCAACAGAGAACTCTAAATCTTTTTATCTTTTATCAGCATAGATTTTCTGTTTAGATCGAGCTTCCTTCATTCTCGCCCTTATCAGCTCAATCTTTTCTGGTGTTTCTTTTACCAAATCAGGACCAAGTACTAACCTATCCCTGGTCTCTAACCAAATGTAGGAGATTTGCATGGTCATCTACAAAGTTTCAAATGGCGTCATCCCTATGGTAGTCAGATAACTATTATTGTACCAAAACTCGACTAGGTGTAGGTGGTCTTCCCATGATCCCCCGAAGTCTAATACAAAAGCTCGCAACAAGTCCTCCAAGATCTTGGCGACTCTGTCAATTTACACATCAGTACGTGGATGGTAAGCGGTACTCATCTTGAGCTTGGTTCCCAACTTTCTTGTAGACTCTTCGAAAATTCAGTAGTAAATAAAGAATTTCTATTGCTAACGATACTACTTGGAATTCCTTGAAGTCAAACTACATTCTTCATAAACAATTTAGCCAATACATGAGTCTTTCTATTTGACTTAACTGGAATGAAACGGGCACCGTTGGTGAATCTATCCACTATGACCCATGATGTGCAAGTAAATATGCATATTTTTACCATCATATTTAATCAGTTTAAATTAAATAAATGATCATATTGGGTATTTTAACTTGTTTTAACTAAAATCCATATTAATTCTAAATTTTCACATATTCGTCTTCATCCAAGGGAAAAATAGTCATTTTTGTGCATAAGTTAACTAGAGAAAATTTAATTAGAAATTTCTATACTATTTTGTAGGAATTTGATTTCAATTACAAGTTGTTTCATGAAGAAGATATGCATGCACAAAAAGAATTCAAAGGAATGAAGATGGAAATAATTCAAAGTGAAGAACATTGAGGACCCCACTTACCCACCTACCTTAATGTTCAAATTAGAGACTAATGCACATGCTTATGGAATTAATTGTTTCATGTACAATTAAATGATGATTAGTATAAGCTAATGATTACTTGGCCTCCACACCACCTCAACGGCATTTTGGGCATTCCTCAAATTATGGATTAGGGTTTCATGCTTGTACAAATAACCCATTATATTCATGTAGTCTCCTCTTCCTTAGTCTTTTCCTTAGTCTCTCTTAGTTTAGTTTAGACTCAAAATAAAACTCAAAGCTCTCTTTCTCTTTTCATGACTACTTAGTCATTTCTTTTATGTAATTTTTATACAACTTTAATATATTTATCTTTTCTTTTCTTGTTTATTTCCTTTAATGTTGTAGTGTGGATTTACATTCATGCAAAGTAGAATAGTTCTAATTCTTGTTAATTAGCTCTTTTTTTCCATTAGCTTTCATTTTCCTTTCTTTTTGCTTTCATGTTGCTAGCTACATTTGTTAATCAAATGACAAATATGAGAGGCTAAACCCCTTCAATTTAGGGGTAATGAAGCTCTCTAATTATGCAGCTTCAACTATTTGTTGATTCATGCTCTCTTTTTGTGCTTAATGATGATCAATAAAGTATTTTATTTGTTGTTCTTGCTTTGAATTTGATAGCCTTATTGTTGACACCAAATAGGTTATGCTTAAACAATCACTAACACAAATACCTCTTCATCAAAATATGATTATGGCAAAAGAAAGTGATTTGAAATTAAAATTTGATGGTTTATATTTCTAATCAATAGTTAATAGGCCATATTTAAAATAGATTTCATTTTCGTTTTCTTTGTCAAGTTTCATGAAAGTTAGTAAGTGCTTTAACGGATGTGTTATAGTTTAATGGCTTATGTTGGCTAATCAATAGCACCAATATGACATACTAATGATAAACACATCAATTAAAGCACTAATGACCATAAAAGAGAGATCATGATTTCATATATGTTGAACTATGTGATCTAGAGAGTGAATTTATTCTCTAAATTGTCATTTAACTCTTATGTTTGCATCTCTTTTCTTTTAGTTAGTTAGCTAATTTTCTAATTACTTAGCTTAACTTTCACTTGACTTTGGTATAATTTGATTGAATAGAATTTTTAAAACCATCAATTCCCTACAGATCGACCCATATTCGCCACGTACTACAAGTGTACGCCAAGCGCTTGCGGTTAAATTTATTAGAAATTTTACGGAAAATTTCTAATCCGATAGAAATCTTGCCGATTAAGTTTTTGACGCCGTTGCTAGGAAATTTGATCTAATTTTAACTTTCTATTCTTCGAATTATTTTTCATTTAATTTTAGTGTTTTTATTTTTTTGTGTGTTGCTGTAAACAAAAATAGAAAAATTATTGTGTTATGTGTTTTGATAATTTTTGTTTGCATTTTCATTGTCTGGTTGTGCTTTTCATTTTTATTTTTGCATTTGCATATTTCTATTAAAAAAAATAAATCAACATACACAATTTAGAAAAAAGAACAATTTTATTCCATCTACTTTTCCATTACGAATTTGCATTTTTTTTCTTAGTTTACATTTACAAATTTTTTTTACTGTTGCATCTTCTTCTATGCACAGTAATACTGCACACATCTCTTGCCATTTCTAGACTCCACCACCTTCACTGTGCCATCAAACAGTGCCCTGTTCCACTCATAAACCACCCAGTCACTGTTCTACATTCCTTCACCCTGCCACCTTCTACCATCCATATCAAACTGCAACCATCCTCCTAATAGTTATCAAGACCACCACCATATCACATACAGCCATATCACTTACAATCATCTTCCTAACCAATACACTTGCCATCTCCATCACCAATTCATCATCAAAACACCCGCTACTTAATCCACCACTTCTGTCACATAAAATTCCCACTAATTGCCCTTAGACACTCCTTCCATCGGACAGAAATCCTACTTCATCTCTGACACCACACCATTCATACAACATAAACCATCTCCTATCATCAAACTTCAAAACAGAGACAATCTCCTTGCCTTGTCAGCAAACACAACTATCCACTGACTGATACAACTCCACACAAAACCATAATCATCTCTTCATTCACTGAACTTCATACAAACCACTTCACATCTTTGAAGCACTTCTTAACACCTTCCTGCCTTGGCCAAACTACACTCCATTCTCCTCACTATAACACTGTCATCAACCTAAACTGCAGTCACCAACCTACGACGTCGACGCCTGCAAGCCCTCTCTGCCATCTCCAAACAGCAAAAGGAAAAAAAAAACTCACTGCATATTGCTGCCACCCTTGACGGTTGCAACTTCATCCGGTCCGCTGTCACAAAAATAACAGTCATAATCACTCAAACAATAGTCCTCAGTCTTCGACCACCTGACCTCCTTACGTCACAACATACTTCCAGCCTCAAAATCCCTCAGACCAGAAACGACTTCACTGTCACCAGAACTCAAAATCCCTTAGACCAGAAACGTAACCTACCTTCTCTTCCTATTACATCACCGATATCACAGCTCACTGATTCCACCATCTAATTCTCTTCTCTGACCCACTTCCATATCGATTACAAACTCAACATCCCTTGCCTCTGCAGCACCATCACTACTGTGTATTATCACTACCCTATACAAAAACCCCCTCCGCCACTCTGTCACACAACTACCATCCTCTATTACACTAAACAGACTTCATAATCCCCACACCACACCTGAACTCCAATAATCACCCACGACCGAGACCACTGCTTCGCCGTACCTCCCCAAATCGCCTCGAACATCACCACACTCCACTCCGACATTCCATCCTCTGCTACAACATCTTATACTGCCGAAACTGCACCTGCTCGACCAATCGTGAACCACAAATTCGCTGAACAACGTCGCCTCCCTCCCCAGTAATCGCCAAGCATCGGCGAACTCTAACATCAATTGCCGAATCGAGCAACTCCTCCAATTCGAGAGCCAAACATAAGCGCGCAACCCAATCACCCGAACTCCTGCTACACTGATTCCTCACCATGACTTCATCAGTCTCGACAATGGCCCTAAAATTCAATGGTCAACAAGGCGAATACTCAAAATCAAACGCGAATTGGATTTCTGTTTAAAGAAATTTTGATTTGATTCCTTTTTTTTCCTCCCTGTGCGTAACAAACGAAGGATTTGAGTTGAATTTTGTATTAAGTTAAAAGTAGTTTGATTTGTGTTAGACAGCTTGGGATATTAAGGGTCGGCCAGAGTTTGTTTATGAAATTCAATTGTTAAGTCACTTTGTGTTATTTTAGTTGGTTTTGTTTGTTTTAAACTCTTTTGTTTTCTTTTGTTACAGTGTCTTCCTTTTATTAAAAAAAAAAAAAATCATGCTTTGAGTTTTCTGGTATGGTTTTGTTTTGAATTGTAAATATTTTCTTTCAATTTCATTTTCCTTAAAAAAAAAATTAGTTTTTTATCTTTTAGTCTTGTTTTATTTTCGTCATAAAAAATATATCTCATTTTTTTTTTCAAGTTGCCCAAGCAGATAGAAAGAGTTGCGTGCTTTGCTTCGCTAGCCAAAAAAAATTGCTCTGCTTGCTAGCTCAAAAAAAATATTCTGCTTTCATTTCTTGTTTTATTTGAATTGTATTGTTGGTTGCTTGCATTTGTATTTAAAAAAACAAAACAAAAATTCATTCGTAGTTGCATTGTTAATACACATTTAATTTCATTTATGCATTTAATCTTAGTTTTTTATCAATAATAATGGTTAGAAATCATAAAACTTAATTGTATATTGACAATTTGTCTTCTTTGAACAATTTAATTTCTTGGTGTCTAGGCTACAACAAAGCAACAACCATTTATAAATATTACGGTGATTCGTAAATATTATAGCCATTGTTTCTCTGAATGTATTTAAACCTTCAGCTGCATTGTTACGGTGATTCGTGGTGCACCGATAAATCCTGCCCGTTACCTAGTTGAGACCTATCTTGTTGATTTAAGACAAAGTGTGTTATACAATTTTGGGTTAACTTAGGATAAATAATTTGTAATTAGAACATTGCCTTCATTTAGTTGCATTTAGCTCATGCATATTTAAAAAAAATTCAAAATCCAAAACTAAAAAAATTGTAAATATTCCTTTTTTCCCTTGCTCTTTGAAATTTCAAAAATCCAAAAAAAATTATAAATCCTTTTAAGAAGAAAAAAATTTGAAAAAAAACAAACATCAATTTCCCTTTTAAAAGAATAAATTTTATTTGTAAATATTTTTCCTTTATAAAAAAACTAAAAAATTCCTTGAAAATGTCCGAGTTTCCCCACTTACGTGAATTTTACAATAGTTGTGAAAATCAACATAATCCATACGATTTCACTCCAAATTCGTATGGATATTTTAACACCAACTATTATTTAAACGATTCAAATTTCGAACCACAAAATTTTCAAAATAACGAACAAGCCTCAAATCTTGAAAATAACATTTCGTCTTTACTTGAAATCTCTACACAACAAAATCAAATGATAAATGATTTTTGTAATTCGTATTTCTGTGATAACTCGAGTCAAAGTTTTCAAGGATTTCAAAATATGAATTCAATTTAAAATTCAAACGATTTCGAGCATAGCCCACGCCAATTCACTTTGAGCTCCAAAACGAATTTTAAAATCAAAACGAAAATGTGATCCACTTTTCAAATAATTTTGGCAATTGGAATAATATCGATTACGATAGAAGTGAAATTTTTTGTTCTCAACAAATCCAAATAAAAAATTCTTAAGTTAATAACTACAAATTGGATTTTGTTGTGCAAATGAATGAAACTTACGATGATCACACGAATTGGTTGTTTAAAACTTAAATGAAATAACATAAACAACAAAACCAAATCCCAACGTGTAACGAGTTAAGTAATAATTCATCTTTTACCAAAATTGATGATTTTCAAACAACAACTTTTGAAACTGAAAATGATGATCTTAATGAAATTGTTGAAAACACAGTAGTTGAGTTGGATTTCAATTCTTTTAAGGGTGTGGAACCAACTTTAAAATTCGACCTTCCTTTTTTCGATTTCAACAATTTAAATACAACAACTTTGGACTTTGAAAATAATATACGCAATGAAGTTGTTGATAATCCAATAAAGGAAGACGAATTCAATATGATTTTTTTGAAATTTTTGAAAACAAGTTGTCGAATTCTGAAGGGGAAGATTTAAATCACCATTTTGATTTTGAAATCAATAATTCAGAAGAAGTTCTCAATGAAAGGCTTGAATTTCAAATTGGTAAAGATAAACTTGAACTTCAAACAATCGTTTTGTCTACCCTAAAAATCATCGGAAACAAAACAACTCGTATGATTTTTAATAAAACGACATTCGTTTTTCTAAATCAACATTCAACTTTGAAATCTTTTATGGTTTGGTTTTCTATGTTAAAGCCGTGCTTGCATACTTGACGAGACAAATGGGCTGATTTTTGGAAGACCGGTTCATTTATTCTTTAATAGCATACTCTCTGTTGTCATGTAAATAATCATA
The DNA here is from genome assembly GCA_030765085.1 of Allium cepa. NCBI lineage: Eukaryota > Viridiplantae > Streptophyta > Magnoliopsida > Asparagales > Amaryllidaceae > Allium > Allium cepa. The sequence goes on along the minus strand of CM060941.1, from coordinate 682,741,055 downwards.
TTTTCATTTTCATTTAAATAAAGGTTTTTTTTTTTTATTTTCTCCTTCCACTTGGGTTGACTGTGGGTCACAGTCAAAATCAAGTGTGTGTGTGTGGGGGGGGGGTTTCATCTTCATTTTTCATTTTTTTTCGAAATAAAAAAAATCTTAATTTTTTTTAGCATTTTTAATTTATTTTTAAAGAAACACTATAGGATAAATATATGGTTTTAGCTTATTAAATTGAAAATTTTAAAAGTTTATTTATCTTAACAGAAATAAAAATAAAGCTTGATTACAAATAACAATGGTTTAACTAGTATATTGGAAGATTCATACTTGTTAATTATGACATACGTCCTAATTGAAAATTTTTATTTTAAAAAGTGGTTGATTTAAAATAAAGGATATAACTTTTTTTTTGTTTTCTAAGTTAAATGGTGCTAAGATTATTTTGCAAAACTCTCATTTTAAAAAAAATTGAAAAAAACATTTATATATATGTAAATATTTTATATTAATACCTACGGTCGACAGGTGTACACATTTGTGTGTACACTCGCCATACTCTGTACCTTTCTCACGTAAGCCCAAAAGGCAGTGCACGATCGGTATATCTGGCCTCAGTTTATCTGAGCTAGGTGTATATATAAAAATTCTTTTTAATAACGCCTACAGTCAATAGGTGTTCACACTCGTGTGTTCACTCGCCACGCTCTATATTCCCCTTGTATAAGTCCGCAAGGCAGTGCATGGGTAATATATCTGGCCTCAGTTTATCTGAGTTAGGCATATGTAAATATTGTGAATATCAATAAAATTTTCAAAAAAATAAGAGCGAGTAAGAAAATGAAACCCAAGCATTATTTTAACTGATTTGATTTGACTTGTTATTGAAAAAAATGAATATACCACCTTGATAAACTTTGATAATCAATTAAGGATCCATTTCATAGTTACACTTTGTTATCAACCGAAACAACGGGTTAAACTATAGTCTATTTATTATGATAACTTCGTTCTTATTGGAAATTTTGACAAGTAAATGACTTAAATTTCAAGATAATGACCAAAACCTATATTTAACTTATTTCTGTCAATTTAAAAGTGAATCCTTCATGGTAAATATTTTCAAAAACTTGCATTCACTTCTTTGTAAATAAATCTTGTATTTTGTAAATATCTTCATTCTGCATTTGGATTTTGTGGGTAGTATCCACTAAAAACCCTCACGAGACAACACTCGTCCTACTGGGGACACCCAGAGGTTTAATGGCTTGTTGCATACGCTCAATGCAAACGTGCTGCCTTCGAAAACGGATTTATCTTAGTTTTTCTTTATTCGAGGATGAATAAAAAGATAAGTACGGGAGTATTTGATGTGCAAGTAAATATGCATATTTTTACCATCATATTTAATCTGTTTAAATTAAATAAATGATCATATTTGGTATTTTAACTTGTTTTAACCAAAATCCATATTAATTCCAAATTTTTACATATTCGTCTTCATCCAAGGGAAAAATAGTCATTTTTGTGCATAAATTAGCTTGAGAAAATTTAATTAGAATTTCCATACTATTTTGTAGGAATTTGATTTCAATTACAAGTTGTTTCATGAAGAAGATATGCATACACAAAAAGAACACAAATGTATGAAGATAGAAAAAATTCAAAGTGAAGAACATGAAGGACCCCACTTACCCACCTACCTTAATGTACAAATTAGAGGCTAACGCACATGTTTATGGAATTAATGGCTTCATGTACACTTAAATGATGATAAGTAGAAGCTAATGATTACTTGGCCTCCATACTACCTCAAGGGCATTTTGAGCATTCCCCAAATTATGGATTAGGGTTTGATGCTTGTATAAATAACCCATTATCTTCATGTAGTCTCCTCTTCCTTAGTCTCTTCATTAGTCTCTCTTAGTTTAGTTTAGGCTCAAAATAAAACTCAAAGCTCTCTTTCTCTTTTTATGGCTACTTAGCCATTTCTTTTATGTAATTTTTATGCAACATTAATATATTTATCTTTTCTTTTCTTGTTTATTTTCTTTCATGTTGTAGTGTAGATTTACAATCATGCAAAATAGAATAGTTCTAATTCTTGTTAATTAGCTCTTCTTTTCCATTAGTTTTCATTTTCCTTTCCTTTTGCTTTCATGTTGCTAGCTACATTTGTTAATCAAATGACAAACATGAGAGGCTAAACCCCTTCAATTTAGGGGTAATGACGCTCTCTAATTATGTAGCTTCAACTATTTGTTGATTCATGCTCTCCTTTTGTGCTTAATGATTATCAATGAAGTGTTTTATTTGTTGTTCTTACTTTGAATTTGATAGCCTATATTGTTGACACCAAATAGGCTATGCTTAAACAATCACTAACACAAATGCCTCTTCATAAAAATATGATTATGGCAAAGAAAGCGATATGAAATCAAAATTTGACGGTCTATATTACTAATCAATAGTTAACAGGCCATACTTAAAATAGATTTCACTTTTATTTTCTTTGTCAAGTTTCATGAAAGTTAGTAAGTGCTTTAAGGGATGTGTTATAGTTTGATGGCTTATGTTGGCTAATCAATAGCACAGATATGCCATACTTATGATAAGCACATCAATTAAAGCACTAATGAACATAAAAGAGAGATCATGATTTCATATATGTTGAACAACGTGATCTAGAGAGTGAATTGTCTCTCTAAATTGTCATTTAACCATTATATTTGCATCTCTTTTCTTTTAGTTAGTTGGCTAATTTTCTAATTCTATAGTTTTATTTTCACTCGACTTTGGTATAATTTGATTGAATAGAATTTTTAAATTCATCAATTCCCTGCTGATCGACCTGTTTTCGCCACGTACTACAAGTGTACGCCGTGCGCTTGCGGTTAAATTTATTTAGAAATTTTTTGGCAAATTTCTGATCCGATAGAAATCTTGTCGATTAACAACCCATATACTTACATTCCTTCTGTTAGATCTCAATAATCTGTCTATGAAATCTGTAGAAATGGAATCCTACTTCCACATCAGAATGTCCAATGACTGAAGTAATCCACTTGGCTTCTAATGCTCGGCTTTCACTTGCTGACAGTTCAAACAATGTTTCGCCCACAAGCCGGCATCCCTCTTCCTGCCTTCCTAGAAAAAACATCTCTTTATATCTCGGTACATCTTCGTTCCTCCTGGACGAGTAGTGAACTTCGAACGATGACATTCCTCCAAGACTTCCTTCCTTATGTCTCTCACATTTGGAACGCATAATCTACCCTTCTTTCTTAACCACCCATTCTGGTCAAGACTGAAATCTTTCAAGTCATCACTCTCCATTCCATCCCTTAACTTTTTGATCTGTTCAGCCAAAATTGGTGTTTAGAAGCCATCTTCTCAATCATTGAATTTCTAGACAACACAACACCTTCTCCACTAGACCTAGCCTTGGGTCTGCACTACACTCTACAAGCTGACAATGCTTCTAAGTCTTTCTATTCTGCTAGCATAGCTAACAGTGCATTCTGATGCCTTTTACTAAGTGCATCCGTTGTCCTGTTTCCTCTTCCAAGTGTGTACTCAATTCCAAATCATGCATTAGATACCTAACCTCATGTCGTCTAAGTTATCTAAAAGCGTAGGCAATCACTTAACCCCTCTTCATTGGTACATTTCCCAACCCATTACTGCACACATCATTATAAACAACTAAATCTTGATTCTCCTCCAGAACCACCAACACCGGTGCATGAGACAATAAGTGTTTCAAGCTATGGAATGCCTCCTCACACTTATCGGTCCACAAACTTCACATCATTTCGCGTTAGCTTAGTCATTGGTACAACTATTCGTGAGAAATCCTTTATAAACCTTTAATAATATTCAGCCAATCCTAGGAAACTTCTTATCTCAGCTACCATTTCTGGTATTTTCCAATTATTAACGGCTTCGATCTTTTCTGGATCAACTAACAATTCTTTCTCTGAAACCACATGACCAAGAAACCTCACTTCTTTCTTCCAAAAATGGCACTTTGAAAACTTTGTCTTTAGCTTATGCTGCCTCAGCGTCTTATGCATAACTTTAAGGGGAACTTCATTCTCCTTCTCATCCTTAGAGTATATCTTAATATCGTCTATAAAAACTAACATGAACCTGTCTAAGTGCTCTCGGAAGATCCGATTCATCAAATCCACAAAGAATGCCAGCATATTAGTTAGTTCGAGCGGCATAACTAACCATTCGTATGACCCACATCTCGTTCTGAACATCGTTAAAGGTATACTATCATTTTCCACTCTAAGCTGATGAAATCCTATCGCCAGATCCAACTGAGAGGATATCTTGGCTCCACTCAACTTGTCGAAAAAATCGTCAATTCTCGACAATGGACATCGGTTCCTTATCGTCTTCTCATTTTACTTATGATAATCAATACATAGCCTTAACAATCCGTCCGACTTCTTGGTAAATACCGCTATGGCTTCCTAAGGCGAACTATTTGGTCTAATAAAAATCTTACCTTCCAAATCTACCAATTGAGCTTTCAACTCCCTCATCTCTGTTGGCATCATTTTGCTTGGCGGTCTACTTACCTGTTCTGCTTCAGGCACTAAATCTATCAGAAGCTCAATAGCTCATTTCGAAGGTAATCCAACTATCGGCTAAAAAACGTATGCGAATTCTATAACTACAAAAACACAGTTTAACTCATCTTCTAACTTCATAACACTAGCAAAGCATTCATCACACATCTAGGGTTTTCTATGCTCTAAACTACTCGATCACTACAATCCGAGTGTCTAAATGATATTTTCCTATCTAGGCAAAATATCCTAGCATCATATTCACTTAACCAATCCATTCTCAATATAATTATAAACCCAATAAAGCCAAACACATGCAAACTAAAAACAAAAATGTAACCTAGCAAGTCAAACTTTAAATGGTCACACTTCATCCCAAGCATTGCTTACCTTCCTATCGGATTTGTAACTCTTAAGGAAGTAACTAAATATATGGGTTCTAGGTTACGTTTATCTACCAAGGATTGAGATACAAAAGAATGAGATGCACCGGTATCAAATAAAATGCTAACAGATGTATCATGGATCTAAAGCATACCTCCTAACAATGCCTTTCCCTTCTCCTGCACCGTCGGCTTTGAAGTAGCAGGCTCTAATGCAAACACTTGGCCTTTGTCTCCTTTAGCTGCTCTTTCACTGGTTCTTGTAATGACCGGTTTGATAGCAAGTAAAACACCCGATGTTCTTCTTTATAATCACCTCCTTTCCATTTCTTTTTCCGGTATGACACTCATGAGCATAATGTCATTTCTTGATGCACTTATAGAAAACCACCTCAGACTTTCCTTTCTTTGTCGCACCTCCTTTCTAAGCATTCTTTTTTGTGGAAAAATTTCTCTTGGCCCTGTCCAACCTGGACCTCTATCTCCTTTTTTTCTCCAAACAAGTTACCATCTCTTCATGTCTCAATGTCATTTCCACTACCATGTCACATGGATCTCTGATGTGCGGTAAAGTAGCCCTAGCCAACCCCGGTTTCAAATTTTTGATAAACTTTTCATTCATTTTCAACACTGTATCAATAGTGGCATACCCATAACAGGCTAACTCTTCGAATCTACTAGCATATTCCAGAATTGACATTTCTCCTTGTTACAACCTAGCAAACTTCCTAACCAACATAGATTGCACCATTACCAACATGAACCTCTCTTGAAACCTCCTCCTAAACTCTGTCCACATCATAGTCTCTTCATCCAAACTAGCAGTTACAGTATTCCACCAAAACAAAGCAGCTCCTTGAAGCTGTCATGAAGCAAGTCTTCTTTTCTGCTCATCGTTGAGCCCTAAGTTAGTAAAAATCCTCTCAGAGTGTAGTAGCTAATTTTCTACCTTGGTAACATCCTCCGTGTGATGTCCCGGAAATTTAGGTAATATTTATTTAATAATTTCCATTAATAATTTCAAAAGTGTGTAATATTGATTTAATAATTTAATTATCTTTTAGAAAATATATATAATAATAATGATAATTGTTTAATTTAATAAATGATTATCTTTTCAAATTTTGTAATGATAATAATTTAATTTAGAGATTTTATTCTTTTCAAAGTTAATAATATATTTAATTGATAAAATTTATCTCTCTAAACTAATTAGAAATATATTTTATTTATAATGTATATATGAGTGTATACATTGAGAATAAGAAGTTTGGATTTAATTTAAGTTTAATAAAAATTGTTTTCCAAATTTACAATACATCTATATATATATATTGTGAATTTATAGATTGTGATTGAATTTAATATAGAAACCTTACAATAGCTTAAATAATATATTATAATAAAAGTCTAGTTTGTAATTTAATATTCTTTTCTATTTAAATTTTCTTTCTTTTTAAATTTAGCTTGAAATTATATTTTTAAAATATATCAATAAACTAAGCATAATTTATAATTAATAAAGATGATTTGTATATAAACATTAAAGCTAAATTGAAATAAACATTTAAACATGTTAGTATAATTAAGAAATCAATTAAAAACATTTATAAAATAAGTAATTACTATAATATTTGTAGATGTAACATGTGTAAGGATATTAGTGCATAAAACAAACACTAATGATAAAATTAAGTTCATAACTTAAGTTTAAAAGGGATTTAACAAAGATTAATAATTTCTTTAAATAAATATACAAGTTGTAAATGTATTACAAGTGTAAACATTTAAAATAGGCATTTGAGCATTTGTAAGCTAAAGATTACAAGAAAGGACAAGTGGCACTTATCTCTTTAATTTGGAGGAATTTGTATAATGAATGTGAAAGAAAAAAAAAGAGAAGAAACTCATTAACAAGCAAAATCTGCAAACTTGTAGACCAAAAAGAAAACAAAATCACAAAAAAAAAAACAACAAAAGTTAAGATTTCAACCCAGTTTTAACAAGAAGGCAAGCTGTAGATCCGATTCAATAAAGCTCAAACCTGAAATCAAAAGATTTTTAGATCAAAGCTGTTGATCAACAAACCAGGATTAACTCATCTTAAATAAAAAGGAAAGAGGATCTAAGTCAACATCAAGCAACTTCCAGTTTTCTTTTCAATAAGTAAATCTACATCTCTGTTCAAAGCATGTGCAGGTGGGTACTCCTGAAAATTTAAACTTGCTTGCATTTGCATGAGGAGAATACTTGATGTATGATTTGAATTCTATTATACTTGATATTAGAAATGATTTCATATTTATAAATGTATGTTTGCATCAGTGGTTATGTCGGGAAAGATTAAGCATCCCTCTGTTTTAAACTATTACAGGGTTGAAGAACCTGATTTAAAATTCAAAACCATCCAATTTAATGATTTTTAAACCTTACTCTTAAAATGAAAAATGATTGTATATGTACAAAATCATATTTAAAATTTGATTCGAGTGAAAACGATAAGGAGATGTCTCAGAAATAAATTTTTACAGTAAAAATTCAAACAATGTCACAAGTGTGATTTTTAAATTTTCATGCTTTGATTTTATAATCAGATTCATTAGCAAAAATGATGAATTTTAAAACTAATATGGAGATTTTATAGTTGTTGGATTTGGAGAATTGTTGGGTGGAATGGAAATCACGTTTCGAACAAATTCAGGAGATCAGTGTGACTAGGGTGGTCGGGGTTCATATCAGGGTTGGCTAGTGGGTCAATGATGGTAGGAAAAATGGTTAGGATTTTTACTGATGATCGTGGAGGATGGTGCGAGACAAACTAGGGTTTTGAACTAGGTCCGGGTAGGGGTTTTTCGCAAAGCCAGTATGACGTGGACGTGGCATCGGACCTGGTGGGTCGTGGGGGAAAGAAAGCGTAGGCTTCAGTAAGGATATGGATGAGGTGCCAGGGGTTCAGGTGATCGGAACTGGTGGCGCGAATCGATTTCGTGGGGAAATTTTGGGTTCTGACGTTTGGGATTTAGGTCGATTTCGATCTGGAGATTGATTCGTGGTTCTGATAGTTGAGATTGTTTGTGAGCATAGTTGTCGTCATGCTGGAGATAACTGAGGTGGTCGAAGTGCCACCAATGAACCGTGCATGTGCACCGTATCACCGTGTGCATAGGAGAGGATGGAATAGGAGCAGTAGAAGAATTTAGGGGAAAGTAGAAGAAGAGGAAAGTGTTAACGAGTCAGGTTTTGACGAAGTTCTGCTATGGTTGAGCACGTGATTTTGGCTCGAGATTAACTCGAGAATTTTCATCTGTTGCCTCGGGTATATGGGAGTTGAGTTGAACTTGTGATTAAGTTTATCAAGGTGTAAAGCAAGTTTCTTAAGTTTCAAAATGTTTTCAAATTATTGAGATTGGGTAATTTATAATTGGTTAAATCCTATATGTTTTCAAAAGTAAATTAAATGATGAAATTTAATAGAGTAATAATTAATCAATATATTAGGGGATGGTTAAATTGATTAATGAAACCAGTTAAGTAAATAATTAATTTAATGCATAAAGACTGATTTATTGGTGTAATCAATTTTAAGAATTGATGTATTAATGTGATTAATTAATTAGGATAATCAATTTAAAGGATGGTTAATTGATTAAAGATTAATTACATAATGAAATTAATTAGTAATTTTGAAGGGTAATTAATAAGTAATTACTAATATGATTTATTTAATGAAATTTGCTTATTGGAAGTAATCAAGGATTAATTACTCTGTGTAATTAATTAAGTTGTTGTGGTTAACTTTAGTTAATTAATTAAGTTTAATTAATTAAAGGTAATCATGTGATGTTGGGTTAAGAATAATTACTTAAGGTAATTAATGAGGTGTAATTACTTAGTGAAGTGATTAGCGGATAACTTCTGGATGTAATTAATTAAAAGAAAATTACTTGATGAGAAGTAAGAAAAGAATAATTACTTGATGGAATAAATTAAGTAATAATTACTTAATGTAATTAAAGGATTAATTAATCAAGGAGTTGGTTTAATTAATAGAGTAATTAAGGGAAGTAATTTTCTGATTGTGATTAATCAAGGTTGATTATTGAATATAATTAAGTTATAGGATATTTATCAAATGAAATTTAAGAATAATTAACTAGTGAAAGTAATTAGAGGATCGTTAGTTAATGTTATTAAAGGAAATGACCAATCTTGTTTATTAGTGATTAAATGATAATGGGTGCTTTGAATTGGTTGATATCTATGATATGAATTGCTTTGTGATATGATATGTTGGATGGACGATGATATTGTGATTGTCAATCAATTATGAATTGCTGTGTAAAAGTGTTATTCGACAAATTAAGTTGAATTGTATTTAATTGGATAACTTAGGATTAGATGACAATTGAATTCGAAGAGACCGGAGTCGGGTATTTTGTAAATACCCGAAACCACTTCGATTCTTTATAGATTGATATGTGGAATCAATAGGCTGATATGGAATGATTTAAGTAAGTTAGACTATTAGTCTAAGTTTGGCACTTAGAAATTGACGTGTGAAATAAGTAATGTCTATAACAGCTTGTGAAGTTGTAAATTGATATAAGTTACCCCGGGTTTATATAAGTTGCATGCTTTTGTACTCTTTGTTAGATGGGTTTACTCATGCTGGTTTCCAGCCTGACCCGGGTGTTACTTTGATGTAACGCTCGGGTCAGACCGAGTATTACAGATTTTCAGGTAAGGACGTTCTGAAGCTCAGGAGGCGAGCTGGAGTGCTGTAACGTATGGAGAGCTTCAGATATGATATATTACAGTATCTGAAACAGATTGATTTATCTGTTCTGTGTTTGTAAATCTATTGTAACTCTGATATATGTTTATTAAACTGTAATTTGACAAGTACAGTTTCCTTTGTATAAGTATTATTTATGTGATATTATATTTTGATCCGCTGCGAATGTGAGGTTTCTGTGTTGTGTTCTGTTTCTTTCTTCTATCTCTTTCTTCTTTTTCTAACTACTTGGAAATTTCGGGATCGAAATTTCCGGGTCGTTACATTTGATATCAGAGCTGAAGGTTAAGCGAGAACCTTGGCTCTGGTGGGATTACTCATTAAGAATAGGGTAAGTGGTACCCTAGAATGAGTTGAGAGTATATAAATATGAGAGAGCGTACTTGTTATTTTCTTATATAATGGTTTTAAAATGATTTCAAACGTAAAAGAATCTTATATAAGAAATAGATTATCTATTATATTAAGGAAATTGGTTGTAGTACTAATTAAATTAAAAGTAATAGTAAGAATTAAATTAAGAAGTAATAGAATGCAACCAAATTGAAATTAGAATTAAATAAAGAAGTTTGAAATTGATTCAAACTAAAATTGAAATCTTGAATTGGAGAAGTGTTTCAAAATTAGATGAATTAGAATTGGTTTCAAACCAAAGAAATAGATGGTTATTGTGTTTAATAATGGAATGATTGTTCTTCAATAAACAATAAAATGTTTTAAGGAAGTAAACATTTAAAAAGGGGAATAAACTTGTAAATTTGAAATAATGTAAATTAAAGTGGGTTTCCAATTATGAAGATCTGAATTCTAAATTTAAACATTTGAAAATTGTTTTCAAAATGTTAAAGGAAATAATATTATTCAAACTACTTTGAATATTGACGCAGCGGATATTACGAAAACGATGAGATCGATGAAATGTAGCAATCGGTGGATTGAAGATACTGAAATGCCCAAATTCGTTGATCACAAAGATACCGAATTCTAGCTATCTTCGACACGTTGATCGCGCACGATACCATGAAAGAAGATCTTCAATTCTTCAAGCGTTGATCAAGCGCACTTGATTCCGCGAATCGGCTTCAACAATCGTTGATTCGAGCGCACTCGAATAACCGAAAGTGGAGATAGGCGATTACACTCAACTACCAATTTGAGATGAAAGCACACAGCAATCAATAAGAAATTTTATTCAAAAAATCAACCTAGTTACAAATGACAACACACATCCCCAATTTATAGTATTTCACCACTGTCCCTTAAGTCGTATGCGACTTACGACTTAACTAAGTCGGCACCGACTCAACAGGCTTTCACACGGCATTACAATCATGCGACTTAAAGATAAGACGACTCATGACTCATACATGCATCTCAACAGAACATAGGACACGACTTATTATTACAAACGACGTACGATTTAACAGAATACATATATACAACACAGACGACTTAAAGTTGCTACGACCCAACATATCCACGACTCAAAGACTTGCGACTTAACAACCCACATCTGCTCATATGACCTACTTAAGCGCATGCCGACTCTTGCCCTCCATCTTCCTGCGCATATCTCCTCAACGACTTAACTCTTTGTTAGCTCGCAGTTTTCTTCTCGTGCCTCATTGAGTCGTGGTCGACCCAAAAGTCCTTCCTTAGGTCGTAGCCGTCCTAGTACCAGTACACGGCCCAACACCAATGCTTGCTTAGATCGTGTTGCCTTCCCATGTGTCTTGTTAGGTCGTTGCCGACCTTCCTTAACCCAGAAACAATCCAAGCCTTCATTCTTAGGTCGTGGACGGCTTAACTTCTCTTCCATAAGTCGTAACTCGTTATCCTCCACCCTGTTAAGTCGTGAACGACTTAAATACTTGTCCTTATCTCGTATACGACTTATCCTTCTAGCCTGGGCTACATCATCCTCCCCCGGTTGAGAAAAATTCGTCCTCGAATTTGTAAATTCTTCCACATCAGATTGTCCATCTCCATAATATGGCACAAGATGCTTAACATTGAATACGTCAGAAGTGTATACATCCTCCGGTAGTTTCAACTTATAAGCATTCTCATTGATCCGTTTCACAACTTCTACTGGACCAATTTTTCTGGCTTTCAACTTGTTATAAGCGCCTACTGGAAAACGATCCTTGGTTAACACAGCATACACCAAATCTCCTTCGTTAAATTCAACTTTTCGTCGCTTCAAGTCTGCAAATTTCTTATATTTTTCATTTGACTTTTCCAATCGTTCCTGAACGATCTTATGACATTCAGTTAATTCATCGACGAAATCAACAGCTCGTTTAACTGTCCCCTTCGGTTGTGGTACTACTGCCAAATCCAACGGTCCCCTGGGTACGTTTGAATATACAATCTGAAATGGACTGAATCCGGTGCTACGATTCACTGCATGATTATGTGCAAACTCTGCCTGGCATAACTTCATGTCCCAACTTTTCAGATTATCCTTCACCAAACATCGTAACAAATTTCCCAACGATCTGTTAACAACTTCTGTCTGTCCATCTGTTTGCGGATGATAAGCGCTACTAAATTTCAGCTTCGTTCCAACCATCTTCCACAAACTTAACCAGAAGTGACTCAGAAAACGAGTATCCCTATCTGACACAATAGATTCCGGCAACCCATGTAAACGATAGATTTCCTTGAAAAATAACTGAGCAACACGAACAGCATCCGCCGTCTTCTTACAAGCAATAAAATGCGCCATTTTCGAAAACCTGTCCACCACAACAAATATAGAATCATTCCCCCTTTGAGTTCTACGCAAAACCAAAACGAAATCCATGCTGATATCAACCCATGGTTTAGACGGTACAGGTAACGGCATATACAATCCCGCATTTGTCGCTGTTCCCTTCGAAACCCGACATATATGACATCTCTCCACAAACCTTTCAACGTCTTTCCTCATCGACAGCCAAAAGTAAGATTGAGAAATCAAATGTAATGTACGATCACGGCCCATATGTCCTTCCTCGTGCAACTCTTTGATAATCTTCAATCTCAAACTGCTCTCTGAAATACATAATCGATTTCCCTTAAACAAGAATCCGTCCACTAACATAAATTCTTCAGTATCTCCATCCTTAACTTTCTCAACGAACTTTGCAAAGTAAGGATCCTCCTCAAACAATTCTGGCAATACTTCGAATCCCGTTACTTCAATCTTCAATGTTGTCAACAAATGACTTCTCCTACTCAAAGCATCAGCCACTCGATTCGTCACCCCAGATTTGTGCTTAACAACAAAGGTAAATTGCTGTAAATATGCAATCCACGATGCATGTCTCGCTGAAATCTTATCCTGCCCCTGTAAATGCTTCAAAGCTTCATGGTCTGTGTAAAGAACAAACTCTTTCTGAAATAGATAATGCCTCCAATGTTTAACAGCTTGCACAACAGCATAAAACTCAACATCGTAGGTACTGTATCTCATCTTTGCCCCTGATAGCTTTTCACTAAAATAAGCAACTGGCTTCCCACTCTGACTCAACACTCCTCCAATCCCAACCTTTGATGCATCAGTGTGTAGCTCAAACAACAACTGAAAATCTGGTAATACAAGAATTGGTGCTGTCATCAAAAGTTCTTTGGTTCGTTCAAAGGCAACCCCCGCTTCCTTCGACCAAGAAAACTGCTTCCCTTTCATACAATCAGTAACCGGTGCCATCACGCTACTGAAGTGAGGAATAAATCTTCGGTAGAATGATGCCAATCCATGAAAACTTCTAACTTCAGTGATAGTTCTCGGCTGTGGCCAATTTCTAATAGCTTCAACTTTACTCTGGTCCACCTGGATTCCCTTCTCAGATACAACATATCCCAAAAATAATACACTTCGAGTCATGAACACACATTTCTTCGTAGCTGCATAAAATTGTTCCTCACGAAGAATAATTAACACCTTTCTCAAATGCTTTACATGCTCCTCTGTGCTTGCAATATAGATTAGAATATCGTCAAAGTAAACTACAACAAACTTCCCAATGTACGATCTGAAAATTTGATTCATCACCCTCATAAATGTACTCGGTGCATTCGATAGACCAAACGGCATAACCAACCATTCATACAATCCTTCCCTTGTCTTGAACGCGGTCTTCCATTCGTCTCCCGGTCTAATTCGAATCTGATGATATCCACTCTTCAAATCAATCTTCGAAAAGATAGTAGCTCCACTCAACTGATCTAGCAAGTCATCCAACCTAGGCATAGGAAATCTGTAGCGAACAGTAATCTTGTTCAAAGCTCTACTATCGGTACACATTCTCCATGTTCCATCCTTCTTCGGCACCAACAAAGCTGGTACTGCACAAGGACTCAAGCTTTCCTGAACACGTCCCTGTTCTAACAACTCTTCCACTTGCCTTCGTAACTCCTCATGTTCCTTCGGACTCATTCGGTAATGTGGTCGATGCGATAAAACTGCTCCCGGAACAAGATCAATTTGATGTTGAATGTCTCTCAGTGGCGGTAACTCTTTAGGCAACTCTTCTGGAAATACATCCTCAAATTCTTTCAAAACTGGCTTTGCTTCTTCTGGAATTTCAACCTCTTCATGACTCTCTCGTCCAATCAACAAATAGACTTCAGGCTCATCTTCAACTTCCTTAACAAACTCTTTCAAAGATAGCAAAGTTTTCAGCTCTTCGATCTCCTCCAACTTGCTCTCCTTCTGTTGTTGATTCTTAGGAACTAAAGTGATTTTAGTACCTTCGAACATGAAACTATAGCTATTAGCACGACCATCATGTTGCACTGCTCTATCAAACTGCCATGGTCTGCCCAACAACAGATGACACACATCCATGTCTACAATGTCACACAAATTTCGTCTTTGTATTTCTTCCCAATAGAAAAATTAACACAAGCCCTTCGACACACCTTCACTTCACCACCCTTCCTTAACCATGCTAACTTGTACGGTTTAGGATGCTTCTCAGTTTTCAAGTTCAACTTCTTTACTGCTTCTGTAGAGATAATATTGTCACAGCTTCCAGCATCAATAACGAACTTGCAAACTTTCCCTAGAATAGTGCATGTCGACTGAAAAATATTGCTTCTCAACCAACTAGAATCCACTTCTTGTTTTGGTGTAAGACATGACCTCCTCATCATAAGGTTCCAACCTTCATCTCCAGATAATTCTTCTTCCTCCTCAACATAAGGTGCATTTGAACATTCTGCCTCCTCACCATCATCCTCGATCTCAGCAACCATTGCTCTCTTCTTCGGCTTCGGACATTCATTGCTTTTGTGACCCAACTCCCGACAATTATAACATTTGAAACCACTGCTAACCTTTGCCTTCTCAGCCTCCTTCACCACTGGCTTACTGACAGGTTTAGGAACATTAGAACTCCCACTAACACCCTTCGCTTGATTATTGGAATTAGTAAACACACCACCTCCACGCCTTCCTTGCTTCTCCCAAGCCAACGCTTTCTGATGTGCCTCTGCAACAGATCTCGGATCGAACATATTAACCATATCCTGGATCTGCATTCTCAATCCCCCAATGAATCTAGCAGTTAGCTGTTCTTCCGTTTCCATAATATCATTCCTAGCAATGAGTTGGTAAAATTCATCAGCATAATCACTAACAGACTTCGTCCCTTGCCTCAGATTCTGCAACCTCTGGTACATGAGTGATTGATAGTTGTAAGGTAAAAATGTAGCCCTCATCAACTTCTTCATCTTCTCCCATGATTCAATCTTTGACTTCCCCATTCTCTCCCTTGTAAGTTTAGTTTGCTGCCACCATGCCAAATCTCTCCCCCTCAACCTAGTAGAAACTAACTTCACCCTTCGATTCTCCAGAACCTCCTTGAAATCAAAGATTTCCTCCACATTTGACAACCAATCTAAGAACTCTTCAGCAACCATCCCACCTTTAAATTCAGGAATTTCCATCTTCATACCCGATTTCCATTGACGATCATCATCTACCTCCCGATATGAATTTCCAACTAGGTCTCGATCTCGATAATGAATACTTGCTCTATCACCCTCTTCATTAAAATCAAATGTACGTCTATATCGATCTCGACCATTATCATCCCTTCGTTCATGCATGCTTCTTCGACTATGTCTCTCTTCATCTCTATACGCCTCATTGTCAAATTCACGTTGACTTCTTCTCTCTTCATGTCCATAGTCATGATGATCTCTCCATGATGAGATTGATGTTTCTCTTCTATCTCTAAAAGATTGCGGTGATACCCTCCTCGCTTCCGTAACCGATGGCGAAACTCGGTTTCCTCCATGGTTCGAGTTTGGTGATCTCCTCCTTTGAGTTTGATTCAAATCATTCATCAATTTCTCTAACTTTCCAATGCCTTCATCAAATTTCTCATTAATACGTTGTTCCATATGCTCGGCTTCTTCTCTTCTATACAAAGCTTCAACATTTTGATGACGATTAGCTCTTCTAGGCGGCATGATTGAAAACTTCTCAAAAACTTCAAATACTTCAACAAATACTTCAAAACTAGCAACACAAGTCAAACAATTCACGGCTTAACCTTGACTCGGCAATAGCTCTACTTCAACAAAAATGTACTTCAAAACTCTTCAACACAAGCCTAACAATGCACGGCCTCACACTAGCTCGCACAACTCCTTAGCTCGGTTCAACACTAACTCGGCTCGGCTTCTTCTAGCTCGCACACTTGCTTCGACCCAAAGTTAGCTCGGCTATACCACTTCACGACTTGACTCGGCCTCACTTGCAACTTCAAATTCAAACACTTCTCCAACTCTAGATCCAAAATGAAATGGATCAAAATCTTCAAACTCGTTGCAACTTCAATAAGAACACGATGAACAACAACTTCAAAAATTGGCTCCAAGACTCGGCTTAGCTATGATTGGCTAAGTCTAGCTCTGATTCCAAAAAACTGACGCAGCGGATATTACGAAAACGATGAAATCGATGAAATGTAGCAATCGGTGGATTGAAGATACTGAAATGCCCAAATTCGTTAATCACAAAGATACCGAATTCTAGCTATCTTCGACACGTTGATCGCGCACGATACCGTGAAAGAAGATCTTCAATTCTTCAAGCGTTGATCAAGCGCACTTGATTCCGCGAATCGGCTTCAACAATCGTTGATTCGAGCGCACTCGAATAACCGAAAGTGGAGATAGGAGATTACACTCAACTACCAATTTGAGATGAAAGCACACAACAATCAACAAGAAATTTTATTCAAAAAATCAACCTAGTTACAAATGACAACACATATCCCCAATTTATAGTATTTCACCACTGTCCCTTAAGTCGTATGCGACTTACGACTTAACTAAGTCGGCACCGACTCAACAGGCTTTCACACGGCATTACAATCATGCGACTTAAAGATAAGACGACTCATGACTCATACATGCATCTCAACAGAACATAGGACACGACTTATTATTACAAACGACGTACGATTTAACGGAATACATATATACAACACAGACGACTTAAAGTTGCTACGACCCAACATATCCACGACTCAAAGACTTGCGACTTAACAACCCACATCTGCTCATATGACCTACTTAAGCGCATGCCGACTCTAGCCCTCCATCTTCCTGCGCATATCTCCTCAACGACTAAACTCTTTGTTAGCTCGCAGTTTTCTTCTCGTGCCTCATTAAGTCGCGGTCGACCCAAAAGTCCTTCCTTAGGTCGTAGCCGTCCTAGTACCAGTACACGGCCCAACACCAATGCTTGCTTAGATCGTGTTGCCTTCCCATGTGTCTTGTTAGGTCGTTGCCGACCTTCCTTAACCCGGAAACAATCCAAGCCTTCATTCTTAGGTCGTGGACGGCTTAACTTCTCTTCCATAAGTCGTAACTCGTTATCCTCCACCCTGTTAAGTCGTGAACGACTTAAATACTTGTCCTTATCTCGTATACGACTTATCCTTCTAGCTGGTCTACATCAAATATGATCTTATTTAGAAATTTTTGGAAATTTTAAAGAGAATTTGTTTTGGATTAAAACCAAGGGTGGTTTAAATTTTAAAATTTGGCTTGGTGAGCCAAGAAGTAAAGATGTATATGTGTGGATATACTTAAATATCAAAGATGGTTTGAGAAAAATTCTAAGTGTTGAGTTTTAAATTTGGAATGAGATATGATACCCAAAGTGATAAGTTTTTGATCTTAATAAGTGGGAAGATTATTTATGAAAACTTCAAAATTTAAAATGGAAGTTCAAACTGGGTAAGGTCGACTGGGTTAAGTGAATTAATATTAACTTGGGAAAAAGTTTAAAAAGTTGGAATGGTTAACCTGATTTGGAAATTCAAGATGAAAATAGGATTTAACTTGGGAAGTTAAATGGTTAATTGGAATTGAGAGTTTGAGTGATCTCAAATTGGGTTTGAGATCCGAAAATTGAAAATGAATGGATATTTTAAAATAAATTAGATGATATCATCTTATTGTTGTTAAAAATCTTTAAAATGTAAATTGATTTGTTTAAATAAAATGAAGAAATGGATTGTGGCAATATATCCATTGTAGAGATAAATAAAATTTAACTTAAATTTAAAATCAAGGATATGGAATTTCTTTGAACTTAGATTTGAATGTTAAGAAATGAAATTGTAAATTAAAATTGTTTGAAACTCTTACTTGAACCTTGTAATGAGTTAAGTAAAGATAATTTAAAATGGAATTTTGAAATTTGAACTCAGAATTGAATTGTTTAAAAAGTTTAAAGGAAAATTGATTTAAAGGAATTAAATCAACATTTGAAGTATTAACTCGAATTTATATAATTCGAGATTGTTTAAATTTGAAATTTGAATTAGTTCAAATTGAATTTGATTTGAATTAATTGAAATTGGGATTGAAGATGTATGAGTATAAGATTCAAATGGAAAATTTGAATTAGATTAATTTGAAACGATTTGAAATTGAAATGGGTTCAATTTAAAATTAGTCCGAATTGATTTGAATAATTTGGAATTATAACTAAAGTTGAATAATTTTAAATTCAAATGGAATTTGAATTGAATTTGGGAGGAAATCAAGAATAATTCAACTTGATGTGGAAATGGAGTTTGAAATTGAGATTAATTCAAACTAGAGTTGAAATGAATTGAAAATTGAAACTAGTTCAACTGAAATTTATTTGAATTAGTAGAATTTGTGATCAAGGTTGAATAAAGTTAAATTTGGAAAGAAACTGAGCTTCATTCAACTTGAATTGGGGTTGAATAAATTTCAATGGAAATTGAAATTATTTAAATTGGAATTGAGTCAATTTAAATGGAAGTGGAATTTAAATTGAATAGATTTGGAATGGAGATTGGGGATTGAACAGTTTTGACTCTGGGCTATTTTCAATATAAATTATTTTAATATAAACCTATTTTTCCAAGCTATTCATTATATATACTGTTTGCACCAAAATTGGGCAAACACCCTTCGGAAGTTTTCGAAGAGATAGTAAATGAAGAACTTGAATTAAAAATAAGGACTATCTAACAAAACTCCAAATCACAGAAAAGTAAATTGCACAGAAGACAAGGATTTAGAGTGGTTCGGCTATGCGCCTACGTCCACTATGAAGCTTTATCACTTTATTCCTTAATACTTGAAGATTACAAGTGTTTTTAAGCAAATTACAGCAGACAATGGACTTAAATTCGAAATTATCAGCAAAGGAGGTGGTATGGAGTAATTCCGGCAGCGTTTAGGCTTATTTTTCTTCTCCAAATTCTCCCATCCCTTTTCTGAATGACCAGGGGCTCTATTTATAGGTGTGGAAGGCCAAATTCCCGCCTAAAGCTCAGGGAGGTTGCCTGGCACGTGAGGGGGGCCCATAAGCCCGCGTTCTCGAAGTCCGTGCCCAGTTTGGGATCGATTCGAAATGAATTTCGAATCGATCAAAGAAGCATCCAATCGAGGCGAAATTTGGTGTGGACATTCTTCAACATGCATGTGAACTACTGTAAAAATTTCATGGGATTTGGATAAGTGGATTGGAAGTTATGATCGGTTCGAAATTGATGTCTTCGGCCTTCTGTTGGTTCGAATCGATGAAGTGGTCTCGTTCGAATCGACCTGTTTGATTCGAGTACTTCGAACCGATCCCAGGGCGCCTCTCTTCGAGTCGATCCTGTCTTTTGCGTGTGGTTGGATTCGAAGTGAGTCTTCGAATCGATGGGGATGGTGTTTGTTCGAATCGATCCAAATGTGTGACCTTGGATCGATTCGAAGTTGTCTTAGCACGTTGGATTCGAAGACAGCGCGATGCCGCATGGTGGGCTTGTAGTCTTGTGAAGATGGATTCGAACTAGCGCATAGTTGATGGAGTCGAGGTATAACTGCTTTGGTGGATTCGAAGTAAGGTCTAGGTCATGGATTCGAAGTAGAGAACGTCTGATGGATTCGAAATACATGGAGTCGAAGCGGTAGCGTGTCTTATGGATTCGAAGTTAGGAGCACTCTGATGGATTCGAACTTACGTTCTTTTGTTGGGTTCGAACTAGTTGGTTTCGAACATTATGGGTTCGAAACAAATGGTTTCGAACTAGTTGGGTTCGACAGTGATGGTTTCGAACCGAGCGACGTCCATCTTCCTTAACTTGAATCCGTCATAACTTGAGCATATGACCTCGGATTGACTCGAAACTTGAATTGGTGGCTTCTATGGCCTTTCTTGTTATGCCCTATCACTTGTGGCCCGATCCGGACTCGGACAGAATTCATCGATATCCATAGCGGAGTGAAGTGCGATCAATCTCTGAAGCGAACTGTCTTTTGTCTTTGATCAATCTTTGGTATCACGGCTATTGCCCGAAAAGCGGGATAACATTTTGCCCCCCAAAGTACGTCTTGTGGGCACATGACGTGCTTTGAATAGTCGCCATGTTATTCTGAAGATTATTGTTTTCTGTTCGTTGAAACTCATTAGAGAATTGTCGTAACCTTGCCTTGATATGGTTGATTGCGTGTGATTGCGCTTGATCATTGGCTGTCGTTGTTGCAACCGGGTGAATATTTGGTCCCTGTAAATGTTCAAAATCGAATGTTAGTTCGATACGTGTACACGTTTATTAGCTTTCGTCCTTGTTAACGTCGTGCGTTCACGAGTTATGTTGGTTTTTTGCTTGCTGCCGAATTCTGTCCCGATTTTCTCCTGGAATGATTTTAGACTCAAGTCAAAGAGTGTTTATCAGTGGTTGTTGATGGATTCGAAGTTATGATTGTATGAATTAATGGCTCTCGAATCGTCGTTGTCTCTGATGGATTCGAAACTTCTGATGGATTCGAAACTTTTGATGGAGTCGAAACTTCCATGGATTCGAAACTTTTGATGGAGTCGAAACTTCCATGGATTCGAAACTTCCATGGATTCGAAACTTCTATGGAGTCGCAACTTCTGATGGATTCGTAATTTCTATGGATTCGAAACTTCTATGGATTCGAAACTTTTACGGAGTCGAAACTTCTATGGAGTCGCAACTTCTGATGGATTCGTAATTTCTATGGATTCGAAACTTCTATGGATTCGAAACTTTTACGGAGTCGAAACTTCTATGGAGTCGCAACTTCTGATGGATTCGTAATTTCTATGGATTCGAAACTTCTATGGATTCGAAACTTTTATGGAGTCGAAACTTCTATGGAGTTGCAGCTTCTGATGGATTCGAAATTTCTTATGGAGTCGAGACTTCTGATGGATTCGAAACAGGTCGTTCGAATCGATGGGAGTCGAAGTGACACCAATCCCTTTTTGGAAACCATATAAATACACGAGGCTGACTCCGTTTTCACTTTTTACTTTTCACCATTGCTTTAGCTGTTTCTTCGAATCGATTTTCCAGAGCCAAATCAACGAGGGGTTTTTACGAATCGATCAAATTCCTTCAGGCTTCCACTTGTAACCAAATCAAATCAGGTAACCAAGGGGTCGATTCGAACTGAGAACGATAGAATTGGAACTTTTTCGGCATTGTTTCATCCCTTCTTCTGGAAATTTTGGAGAGTGGTGAGATTTGAACGACGTAGGTCGACTCCACGGAACTGAGGAATGCAAACATTTGAGTCGTGTCGATCAGAGTACTGTCTTTCACTGTCTTCGCATCGATCCAGGGGTGAGCGATTCGAGTTGGCTTTGAGCGTGCAACTTCGAATCGATGACTGCAGGAGAACAAGAAAAAAGGACTTGCGGTGATCGATTCGAAACGGCGACATTCTGATCGATTCAAAGGTGCTCACTACTGGTGGGTTCGAAACAATGATACGCGCATCGATTCGAAGGGGCTCGACTCCGATTGGTTCGAAATTAGGTGAAACTCCATGGATTCGAACCGCTCTAGGTGGATTCGAAGGAGCTCATCTTCGATCGGTTCGAAGTCAGGTGGGGTTTCATGGGTTCGAACTGCTCCTCCGTTTCCAGGTTGCGTCGAGTCGAACTACGTGGCATTGGAGCGCACCGACTCGGAGTTCATCGATCTGACTTGTGTCGAGTCGAGTCGATCGATTTTAGCGTTCTTGTTTCTGGAATTTCCACTCCTTCGATTTGTTTCATCCTCTGAACTATGACCAACTTTAAATCGGATTTTAACGAACTTAATAATTTCTTTCGCATACTTGATTCCGACGAGCTTTGGCCTTGCATGACTAAAGTTGACTTGACCTGCCTTCTTTTGAGAGCTCGTCGATGGCACCGTAACTCAAACACATATAACGAATTCATGCTTGAGTTGGCCAGTAGTATTGGAGTGACGTGAAAGTGACGGTCAGCGATGACGGTCGCTTTCGTTTTTTTGGCTCTGAGGGTTTGTCGTTCGGACTCCGCGTTCCAATCCCGTAAAATTTGTTTCAGTTATGCATTTCCACTGCACGTCACATTCATATACTTCACACCGGGGAATATACGGGTTTTCTCTGTATTTGACGCTGCCTTCTCGTGAGTTAGTTAATTATGGCGTCTTCGGGTTCTGAACAACAAGAGTTACAGAGCTTGCTCCATCCAGCGCTAGAAATTCCAGAGATTCTTCCTGAAGTGATAGATCCTGCTCCGGACGAGTTGCCGGAGGCCTTACTTATCGAGGATCCCATAGACTCCGTCCGATCCAATATTTCTGGAGCATTGTTAGGCCGGATATGTTTGAAACATAACTTGTCCCTGGATGACGTTTTGCTTCCTGGAGTTGAGGATAGACCTCACAATCCACCCGAGGGTTACACCGCTTTCTATCGTCATGCCTGTGCAGCCGGAACCCTTCCTCCGTTTAATCAATATATCAGGGAGATGCTGTCGTTTATTGGAATAGCTCCCGGGCAACTTCACCCCAACGGGCACGCGTTGCTGAATAGTGTTTTCATATTATTCATGGACTGCCTTTTTCGTCCGCCTAAGCCAGCTGAGATTAGACACATATTCAATTTCAAGAGTAGAGGTGATAGTCCGTCTTTCACCTTTCTGGAAGCAGTTAGAAACTGCCAGGTTGTGACGGGAGCCTGGACCAGACTTAGTTACTTTAAGAATGAATGGTTTTTTGTCCGATGCCCTCCAGGATTCGCTAGGCGATGGCTGTCCAGACGTGAGTGCCGTAAAATACGTAAGCCTTCTTTAATAGTTATTGTCGACATTCGAACTGACATCAGGCGTTTTCATTACAGCTATCATATCGAGGCCGGACGGCGGTCAATACAGAAGCGTCATCCGAAGTTTACAAGAGACTCCGGGTGACTTGCGGCACATTGACTTGGTCTTAACTGATGATAACTTAAGGATGCTGGGCTTAATTGAGACGAACCAAAGTACTGTCGTTAAGGGGTTGGCGAAATCGGCTCCGAGGGCAAAGAAGAAAACCGGTGCAGCAATAAGAGAGATGAGCGATGATGAGAGGACGCCTAATGACACTGGACTAGCGGCTGGCTTTCCCAAAACAGGAAAAAAGCAGAAAGGCAAGGCTGTTGTTCCTAAATTTAAGAGACGGAAGTCTGTAATCGTGTCTCGCTCGATCCCTGGGATTATTTCTTCTGACTCCGCTATTTGTCAACCAGGAAACATTTTCGCAGGTCTGGATGACGTTCCCATCCCGGAATGCGTTTCTCTTTATCACGAGTCCGGGTTGGTTGAGCTTCGGGAAGCGTTAAACATAAGCGAGCTTTTACCCGTTAGTGCAGCCGATACTTCTGGTTGGTCGGAGGCTTTGCACATTTGCATACACCTTCATGACACTACATGACTGCTTTACTTGCCATATCTAATTTGCCTGGCCCTCAACCGAACTGCATCTCTTTTTCAGGTAATATGGCTGGCCGTCAGACTACACTGGACAAACTCCGGAAAGTTCATCACCCCCCAACCTATCATGAATCTCGGCGTGGGGGCCCTGATCGCGATCGCGACCGGAGGCAATATGGCCAGGATTACCACGCAAAGGATCATCATCGAGGTTACTCTAGCCAGGAACGATCAGACAGAGATCGTAGACATCGCTCCCCATCTCGATCTCCTCCGCAATCCCGAAGTCATGTCCAAACATCCGAGCCTCTGCGACATCAGCCATCTTCGCAGGCTTCGAGGCTTGAGCCACATCGTTCTCGAATCGGGGTTGCGACTTCCACGTCTGCGGAAGAGACCCTTATTGAGTCTTCTGGAGAAGGGGCCATCAGGCTTGCTCAACTGAGGAAAGATTTTCCAGAAATCTGCTTTGATGCTTGTATTTTTCCCCCCAATCTTAAAAGAATTCCCGATGATGCCGCGATTACGGCGCTCAGCTACACCCAGGACTTTTTCGCTCAGTACAAAGAATGGTACAAAGCGGCCGTTAAGGCTTCCAAAGCTGCCTTCGACCGGGCCCAAGTCATCGAGAAGCTAGAGGCCGACTTGGCTCAAAAGAGTCGTATTGTCGACATACTCCAATCTGAGGCGGAATCTTCCCGCAAGGCCGAAGTCGAGTCGTTACAGAAGGTTGATGAAACATTGGTCGAGATGGCGAAAATGCAACAGGCACATTGTACATTAGTTGAAGACTTAGGCCACCGATACAAGAATGTCGAAACTGAACGAGATGCGGTAGTCAGGGAACTAGAGGAGCTAAAGGCTAAGTTTGCTGATGTGAATAAGGAAAAAGACGACGCGAACGTGGCTGCGCAAAAAGCGTGTGAGCAGGCTGTATCTTTCCGAACTGAGCGCGATGCGGCCATTGCAAGGGTTAAGGAGGTTGAATCGGAGGTGGAGGAGAGAGTCCAAGCGGAGAGGTTCAAAATGGAGGCCGAATTCGATGATCTCTTGGACACATATAATGCCAATGTACTGGAGTATAGAAACCTCTCCTGGCTAGGGGATTACTCGATGCCTCTCTACAATGCTTGGAAGAAATTGGTAGAAAACAAGAGGATGTCTTGTCCGGATTCGGTACTAGATGAGTTTGAGCTTGAGTCGCGTTTGCTCAGCGAGGATGAGAGGAGGACTCTTCATGAAGCAATCGTTTCCGTTGAAAAAGAAAGACTTGGAGTCCAGCAAACGGAGGTTTGTGAAGGTTCAGGCATTGTGCGTCATAGCGAGAATACTGAAGTCCCCGTTTCGACTTCGTCCGGAGCTGTTGCTGTAGTTGATTCGCATGCTATTCCAGCCTACAATCCGGACCAACCGGAAATGTCTTCGGGCACGGCTCTCGCCCCCGAGCTTGTTCAGGCTCCAAGGCAAGGTAAAGCGGGTATTTTGACTACTCCCTTTACGTCTTAAGACATTGGTTTTCGAGGGAATTTCTTGGTCTGACAGCTCTACTTTTTGTTGTTTAGAGACCGAGAGTGTCGCACCCGTGCTCCCTGTTCCTTCGGCTTTATATCCCACGCATGGAGTTGTTGTCACTGAGGCGATCTCAACCGCCGCCATGGTTGGTGACATAGGAGAGGGAGGATCGATGTCATTCGACGTTCAAATGTTTGAAGAGCTATTTGGTCATCCTCTCGATCCCGTGCCTGACCTCTCTTTTGCGACGAGCGGAGCTGCTCCAGTTTCTAGTTCGATTGTGACGACCACTGGCGTACCTAGCGCAGCTCAACTGTCTCGAGAGGAGGAGATTTTGGCAGAGATGAGTGCCGAGATGGCCAAGACAGTGACAGTTGGTCCCGGAGGTGACGCCGTTCCCCCAAGCTTATCTTCTCTAATGATGATTTCTCCTGGTGGCACGGTAATCGTCTCGAGTGTCGCTGAACATGTGTCTGTTACTGCTCCCATGCCTTCGGTTCGCCCTCATAAAAGGATCTCCATCCCTTCCAGTTCTGAGGAAGATGTCGATATTATGCCAGACCCGGAGGATGTTCCTAAGAAAGGCAAAAAGTCTCGCAGGAAGCCAGGCAGTGGGTCTACCGTCTCGACTCCGAGGAAGAAGCATCGGAGGAAGAAAGAGTGAGCCCTTTGCTTTGTCAAGAGTTTACGGATAACAATTCTTTTGTCTTTTCTCTTGTTCTTTTTTTTTTTGGGCCATGTGTATGTGTGGATTCGGCCTCCACTTAATCGAAGCATCTTTACTTGCCATGTAATCAAACCTGTTTTTGTTGGCCGATGAAATGGGAAATTATTCTTTTATTCTTACCTAAATGCCTTGTAGCGTTTGTTTTGTATCCGCTCAGTATTTTTACAGCTTCGTGTCGTGACTTAATGAATGAGTCGGATTCTGATTATATTATCACTTAAGCCAGTGATTAACACCCAGCTTTTTGCCCCTTAGTTGCGGGGAATAATACTCATATTCTGGTGGCTGATTGCGTTTATTGCAAGCCTTTGGGCACACGCCCCCCTTTTGAGGTCTCATGACGATTTGAGATCGATAATCTGTTCCGCATTCCAGGATTCTGAGTGCTACTGATGTTTGGAACACAGTTCGCGCTTTGTGAATCTGGATTAGATGTCTATACCCCAATCCACACTCTGGGAAGTTGGAGTTCGTTCGCACTCTGGGAACGATTTATTGGATGTT
Organism: Allium cepa; assembly: GCA_030765085.1. Taxonomy (NCBI): domain Eukaryota; kingdom Viridiplantae; phylum Streptophyta; class Magnoliopsida; order Asparagales; family Amaryllidaceae; genus Allium; species Allium cepa. Next base: position 682,714,327 of record CM060941.1, on the reverse strand, counting down.
TATACTCCAATTCATACTCTGGGAAGTTGGAGTCCGTTCGCACTCTGGGAACGATTTGTTGGATGTTTACACTCCAATTCACACTCTGGGAAGTTGGAGTTCGTTCGCACTCTGGGAACGATTTATTGGATGTTTATACTCCAATTCACACTCTGGGAAGTTGGAGTCCGTTCGCACTCTGGGAACGATTTATTGGATGTTTATACTCCAATTCACACTCTGGGAAGTTGGAGTCCGTTCGCACTCTGGGAACGATTTATTGGATGTTTATACTCCAATTCACACTCTGGGAAGTTGGAGTCCGTTCGCACTCTGGGAACGGTTTATTGGATGTTTATACTCCAATTCACACTCTGGGAAGTTGGAGTTCGTTCGCACTCTGGGAACGGTTTATTGGATGTTTATACTCCAATTCACACTCTGGGAAGTTGGAGTCCGTTCGCACTCTGGGAACGATTTATTGGATGTTTATACTCCAATTCACACTCTGGGAAGTTGGAGTCCGTTCGCACTCTGGGAACGATTTATTGGATGTTTATACTCCAATTCACACTCTGGGAAGTTGGAGTCCGTTCGCACTCTGGGAACGGTTTATTGGATGTTTATACTCCAATTCACACTCTGGGAAGTTGGAGTCAGTAAAAGGATTATCGTGTATCGATCCCTGTGAATGCTGGTATTGTATTCTGCCCCCGAGCTCGGGTCTCACTCAATGAGCGACAGGTCGTATCACAGTTACTCCCTGTTCGAATAAATCCCACCGTGTGATGGAATTTAGCTCTTCGTGCAACGTGATACAATGTGTTATTTTCAGTGAATCACAACTTTTGGCTCGAAGAGATGGCATTTTATTGCTGAAACGAAAGAAACATGACAAAATCAGTTGCCTTATTACAAATTCAAATTTCAAAATGCAAAGACAAAAATGCTGAAGAAGAAATTGATAAGAGATAGATAAATAAAGCCCGTCAGATGTAGTAGTGACGGAGGCTTCTGCTATTCCAGGCTCTTGGTAAAGTGAGGCCATCAACTGTTGATAACTTGAATGTGCCATCTCTGAGCTTTCGTGAAATCGTATACGGCCCTTCCCAATTTGGGTTCATGTGTGAAGGAACTGGGTAAATTCTTTTAAGTACCAGGTCGCCGGATTTAAAAGTTCGTGGGCGGACCTTGGCGTTGTATATTCGAGCGACTCGACCTCGATATGCAGCTGCTCTCACATCGGCTTCTTCTCGCTTCTCATCAAGCAGATCTAGGGATTCAGCAAGCAATATACCGTTTGTTTTTGGGTCGTAGTTTGTCACACGGTGAGAGCGAACTTCCATTTCGACCGGAATAACTGCTTCAGAGCCATAGGATAGAGAAAAAGGGGTGTGTCCGGTCGCAGTTTTGTGAGTCGTTCTGTACGCCCACAGAGCCATTGGTAGTTCATCAACCCATTTGCCCCCAGCTTTCTCCAATCTTTTCTTCAATATAGACTTGATAACCTTATTGACGGCCTCGACCTGACCATTTGCTTGTGGGTGCGCTACTGCTGAGAATCTCTTATGGATGTGAAATCGCAGACAGAAGTCCTTGAATTCAGCACTGTCGAATTGGGCTCCATTGTCGGTGATAATAGTATGCGGGAGACCAAATCGGCAGATGATGTTGCGTACCACGAAGTTAATCACCTTTTTTGTTGTTATCGTTGCAAGGGGCTCAGCCTCAGCCCATTTGGTGAAGTAATCAACCGCCACTATGGCGTACTTTGCACCCCCTTTAGCTAAAGGCAATGCACCGATTATATCCATCCCCCACATTGCAAATGGCCACGGACTGACCATTTGGGTTATTTCAGAAGGCGGGGCTCTAGGGATCCGAGCGTGTCTCTGGCATCTATCGCATCTTTTGGCATAATCCATAGCATCGCGGTTAACGGTAGGCCAATAATATCCGTATCGAAGTATTTTCTTGGCAAGTGCTTGCCCCCCAGTGTGATCGCCACATTCTCCTTCGTGCACCTCGCGCAACACTCGCTTGATTTCGTCATGTGCGATACACCGGAGAAGAGGAACAGAATATCCTCTTCGATACATAACTCCGTTTTGAATGACAAATCGTGACACCTTTCGGAGAATCTGTCTTCTTTCACTTCGCCGTTCGGGTAGTGTGCCATGCTCAATGTAATCTTGATAGGGAGTCATCCATGATTCCTTCTCGGAGGTAGCTTCAAATGTGAATTCGTTCTCCGTTCGATCAATGCTTGGATAGGATAATGTCTCGACGGGGACGAGTCCCAAGTGTTGAGTTTCGCCTGTACTTGCCGACTTTGCCAACGCATCAGCTTTCTGATTGTGCTCTCGGGGTATGTAGAAAATGGCATAATAATCAAACTGGTCTAGTGTTTCTCGGACCCGGGCTAGATAAGCGGCTAGTCTTCGATCCTTGGCCTGATATTCGCCCCGAACTTGGCATACCACCAACTGAGAATCGCAGTATATCTCTACTGCGATAATTCTTAGGTCTCGGGCGAACTTCAACCCGGCGAGCAAGGCTTCGTATTCAGCTTCATTGTTGGTTGCCCGGAAATCAAACTTTAAGGCGTAGCAGATGGATCGACCCTCGGGAGTCTCAAGCACAATCCCTGCGCCCGAACACCGATCGTTGGATGCGCCATCAGTGTACATTTTCCATACATATTCGGGTGAGTCACTAGTTTCAGGTAAGTCTTCAGGAACAGTGAATTCGGCAATGAAATCTGCTAAGACTTGACCGTGTATGGCTCTCCTTGGAACATATGCGATGTCGAATTGACTCAGCTCAATGTTCCACTTTAGTAACCTGCCAGATGTCTCGGGTCGTGTGAGGACCTGTCGTAGTGGTTGATCGGTGTACACGATGATAGGGTGAGCCTGAAAATATGGACGGAGTTTTCTCGAGGCGATGACTAGGCAGTATGCCAACTTTTCTAGCCTTGGATAATTTTTCTCGGCCCCGGCCAATCGTTTACTGACATAATAAACTGGTTTCTGTGTTCGGTCTTCCTCCCGAACCAATGCAGCACTAATAGCGTTTTCAGATACAGCCAGATAAAGGTATAATTGTTCATGATTAACAGGTTTTGAAAGAATCGGTGGTGTGGAAAGATGCCGGACTAGCGATTGAAATGCGTTTTCACATTCCGTAGTCCATTCGAAGTTTCGCCTCCCTTTTCGGATTAGGTCGAAAAAGGGTATGCATTTATCCGTTGACCTTGAGATGAACCTACTCAGCGCTGCAATCTTTCCATTGAGGCTCTGAACCTGTTTCATGGTCCTCGGGGTTTGAAGACTCCTGATTGCCCATATCTTTTCGGGGTTGGCCTCTATTCCCCGGGCGTTAACGATGAACCCAAGGAACTTTCCGGAAGCAACCCCAAAATGACATTTTAACGGATTTAGCTTCATCCCATACCTCCGGAGGACTTTGAACATTGATTCCAAGTCCTTGACATGATCAGTGGAGTACCGTGATTTTACCAACATGTCATCTACATAGACCTCCATGGTTTTCCCGATCTGGTCGGCAAACATTCGGTTGACTAAGCGTTGATAAGTTGCCCCGGCATTCTTTAAACCAAAAGGCATGACCATGTAGCAATATAGTCCTATGTCAGTTACGAAGCTCGTATGTTCTTGATCAGGCACATGCATGGGTATCTGATTGTACCCAGAGTAAGCATCCATGAAAGACAATAATTCATGTCCGGCCGTCGAATCCACAAGTTGATCGATTCGAGGAAGTGGAAAACTGTCCTTTGGACAAGCCTTATTTAAGTCAGAGTAGTCGATGCACGTTCTCCATTTTCCATTTGGTTTGCGGACAAGTACAGGATTGGATACCCACTCCGGGTACAAAGCATCTCGGATAAACCCATTCGTCTTCAATTTATCGACTTCTTCCTTGAGGGCGGCAGATCTCTCTGGATCCATACCGCGTCTCTTTTGTTTGACCGGGATGTACCGCGGGTCAATATTTAAGGTGTGGCTCGCGATGTCCGACGAGATTCCACACATATCGGAGTGCGTCCAGGCGAATACGTCTAGATTCGCTTGGAGAAATTCGACCAATTCCTGTTGAGCTTGCAGGTTTAGCTGAGACCCAATTTTCAAGACCTTCGAATCGTCATCGTTATCAATTGGAACATCGATTGTCAGCTCGGCTGGGGAGGCCTGACTTTCTTTGGATTCATCATTATCTTCAGTGTCTCGAGGGTCAAGATCCTTCTGGAATTGGTCGTGGTGCCCGAGCCGAGGCCCAGGCGCTAGTTGTCAATCGTCGACAAAGCGGACGTGGAGAGATTCCCCCACGCCCTTTCCCTTTTCCCTCTTTTGTGCTTCTCGTAGTTCAGCAACGTAACAGGCTCTCCCAGCAGCCTGGTCCCCTTGAATGACCCCAATCCCGTGGTCAGTTGGGAACTTTAGAGTCAAACACCACGGGGCAATTGCTGCCCTAAATTCTGCAAGGGCTGGTCGGCCCAAAAAGGCATTATAGGGTGAATGGATGTCCAGGACAACAAACTGTAACACTCGAACTCTACGGCGTTCTCCGTTTCCCAATTCTACTGGCAATTCCACCATTCCGGTGGGTATGTTAGCACTTCCATCGAAGCCGTGGATCCTATATTGACAAGGCTTTAGATCTTTGTCTTCCATTTTCATCTGATCATATGCCCTTTTGAACAAGATGTTTACTGAGCTTCCACTGTCTACCAGGATCCTCTTCATCCAAGCAGGACCAACCTGGGCGGATATGACTAGTGGGTCTATGGTCGGGGCTTCGACTTTGTCAGCATCTCGGCTTCTAAATACGATGTCATCCGTCATCGTCTTCTGTTGCTTAGCCGGAGTTCCTTCATAAAGTGTACTGCAGCTTTCAAAACTTACGTGTCTGATCGAATTGGCGTATGATTCCATTTCCCTCCAACCTCGATCTGCTGGATGAGGGCCACCACTGACCGTATTTATGACCAGTCTTCCGCCTGTACGAGCGGGCTCTCCTTGTCTTTCTTGGTTCTGTGCACGATTTTGGTTTGACGGGCCCGCACTACCGGCTTGCGGTGCCCGCACAAATTGATCCAGCTTCCTCTCTCTGATCAGCTTTTCAATGAGGTCTTGCAGATGCCTGCAATCATTGGTGTTGTGTCCATAGCTTTCGTGAAATCTACAAAACTTCCCCGTTTGGATCTGTTTCTCCGATGATGGCTTCGGAGTCGGCTTCTTATATTGCATTGCATTACAGGTTTGTAGATATACGTTTTCTAACGTCGTATTCAGCGGTGTATAACTTTCAAACATTTGCGCCCTACGTCGCGGGCCGCGATTCTGATCCTGCTTCTTACTTCTATTATCGCCGTTCCTTGGCTGGGTTTGCTTGTTCTGAATATTCAACTGCACTCTTCCTGAGCCCTCTCCTGACTGTTTAACGGCCACATTGCTTTGAATCCCTTCATTGCTGGGCCTCGCATCGTCCTGCTTCCTAGATTGTTTCGCATCCTCACGCCTCAGGAATTGGGCGGCTTTGGAATAGAAACGATCCAACGACGCGGGAGGTTTCCCAGCTAGCCAGTTTCCAAAATCAGAGTCGGGATCAATCCCCTTAGTTAGAGCCATCAAGATTGAATTATCATTGGGGTTAGTAATTTCTGCAAAGGCGGCGTTGAATCTTTCCAGGTATCGCCTGAGCGTCTCCCCAGGGGTTTGAGTGACACTAGATAAAGTGTTTACGTCTTTAGGCCTGGCGATGTGCATACGGAATTGTTCGATAAATTTGGTTGCCAATTGGTCAAACGAGGAGATAGACCGTGGTGGTAGTCGTGTAAACCACATTGTCGCAATCCCCCCCAAGGAAATAGGAAAACTACGGCACTTCACTGCATCATCAGCTCTGGCAGCAGTCATCGACCATTCATACTTTAGAATATGTTGGCTAGGGTCGGAGTTTCCTTCATACATAGGCAGAGTCGGCATTCTGAATCGCCGGGGAGGCTCAGCATACAATATGTCATCTGTGAACGGGGTGTGACTTCGAGAGATCCCCCAATCGTCATTTGTTAAACCTTGACTTTCGCGAACCATTTGGCGGACCATAGCTGAGAGATCAGGCATTGCCGCATTCGACGGGTGTCGAGCCAAAGTGTGGTCGGGTTCCACAGTGCGAGGTGGGATCGGGCGCTGTCGACGATCCGAATCTCGCCTCCTTGGCTCAACGTCTTCTGGGATATTCGATCCTGGGGCACGTTCCTGTGGGTGGTAGTTCGGACTGGAGTGATTTCGGATGTCAACTCCTGTGTCACCTGCGGTGGCTTGGTTATCTGCAGTGTGCTGTGGAACAGCGCCTCCTCGAGAGGAAGGTCCCGTATGAAAGCTAGCAGAGGGGCCAACCCTTATTTGTCCAACAGTTAACGTTTGCCGGAGACCAGAAGCATGACTTCCATCTAACCTGGGGCGTGTAGATCTGCCGCCATAGTCGGATGAGGCAGAGCTTTCCGTGGAAGAATGCGGAGCATGGTCCCTCTTTGATTTCCTTCGCCCTTGACGATTTAGTTGGTTAGCCAATTCAGCATTGACACGCAGCTGCTCAGTTAGCTGTTGTCGGCTTTGAGTTAATTCCTGGAGTAATGCTTGGAATTCTTTCCTTGTAACTGGACCTGACTGATTCGCTTGCCCAGCGGCATCCTGATTGGCTGACTGTAGCTGTGCGGGATTCTGCCCATCCCGGCCTTCTTGGTTACCAACGTTGGAAGTGGTTCTCGTACTAACCATCCTGAAGGTTGGATTCCTGTCCTAGATTTTTAGCAAATCTGAAAAGAATAGAAGGAATCCGAATTTGAGGTCTGGATCTCCCTCTTAGATTTATGCAATCCGGTATCGAAGATAGATCCACGGAGCAGGAGAAAGAACTGGTTCGTTTTCTTTCTCAGTGAAAGCACCAAAATGTTTGCACCAAAATTGGGCAAACACCCTTCGGAAGTTTTCGAAGAGATAGTAAATGAAGAACTTGAATTAAAAATAAGGACTATCTAACAAAACTCCAAATCACAGAAAAGTAAATTGCACAGAAGACAAGGATTTAGAGTGGTTCGGCTATGCGCCTACGTCCACTATGAAGCTTTATCACTTTATTCCTTAATACTTGAAGATTACAAGTGTTTTTAAGCAAATTACAGCAGACAATGGACTTAAATTCGAAATTATCAGCAAAGGAGGTGGTATGGAGTAATTCCGGCAGCGTTTAGGCTTATTTTTCTTCTCCAAATTCTCCCGTCCCTTTTCTGAATGACCAGGGGCTCTATTTATAGGTGTGGAAGGCCAAATTCCCGCCTAAAGCTCAGGGAGGTTGCCTGGCACGTGAGGGGGGCCCATAAGCCCGCGTTCTCGAAGTCCGTGCCCAGTTTGGGATCGATTCGAAATGAATTTCGAATCGATCAAAGAAGCATCCAATCGAGGCGAAATTTGGTGTGGACATTCTTCAACATGCATGTGAACTACTGTAAAAATTTCATGGGATTTGGATAAGTGGATTGGAAGTTATGATCGGTTCGAAATTGATGTCTTCGGCCTTCTGTTGGTTCGAATCGATGAAGTGGTCTCGTTCGAATCGACCTGTTTGATTCGAGTACTTCGAACCGATCCCAGGGCGCCTCTCTTCGAGTCGATCCTGTCTTTTGCGTGTGGTTGGATTCGAAGTGAGTCTTCGAATCGATGGGGATGGTGTTTATTCGAATCGATCCAAATGTGTTACCTTGGATCGATTCGAAGTTGTCTTAGCACGTTGGATTCGAAGACAGCGCGATGCCGCATGGTGGGCTTGTAGTCTTGTGAAGATGGATTCGAACTAGCGCATAGTTGATGGAGTCGAGGTATAGCTGCTTTGGTGGATTCGAAGTAAGGTCTAGGTCATGGATTCGAAGTAGAGAACGTCTGATGGATTCGAAATACATGGAGTCGAAGCGGTAGCGTGTCTTATGGATTCGAAGTTAGGAGCACTCTGATGGATTCGAACTTACGTTCTTTTGTTGGGTTCGAACTAGTTGGTTTCGAACATTATGGGTTCGAAACAAATGGTTTCGAACTAGTTGGGTTCGACAGTGATGGTTTCGAACCGAGCGACGTCCATCTTCCTTAACTTGAATCCGTCATAACTTGAGCATATGACCTCGGATTGACTCGAAACTTGAATTGGTGGCTTCTATGGCCTTTCTTGTTATGCCCTATCACTTGTGGCCCGATCCGGACTCGGACAGAATTCATCGATATCCATAGCGGAGTGAAGTGCGATCAATCTCTGAAGCGAACTGTCTTTTGTCTTTGATCAATCTTTGGTATCACGGCTATTGCCCGAAAAGCGGGATAACATATACAACCTTTCTTTTAAAAGACAAATGATCTTATACTTGTTTTACAATTATTTTTGAAACTGTTTAACAATTTTTCAACTATTTTATAAAGTAATTACTATATTTCAACTATTTTACAAAATTAATTACTATCTTACTATTATTTTGCAATTATTTAAAATTTCTATAATTATTTCAACTATTTTCTACCTATTTACACCTATTTTACAAACTAGTAATTATTTTTCAACTACTTATCTATTTCTAATTTTTCAAGTTATTTTCTAAATAAACTAGTCGGAATTTAAACTGTTTATTGGTTGAATACCCAATTGAGATAAGAATAGAGGTGATAATCCAAATGGATTAAAGCAGTTGTGAGTAAGTGAATATGAATAGAAATGGAATTGATTTTACTAATAACCAATAAAGATAAATACGTAGGGTGTACGTATGTTATTTTATTCGCATATTGATTTGATCCAGATTCGAGCACAGAATTTCGAGATAGTTATATCGATCCGAGTAGGATTTTTCACTCGATTTTCGACAGCGAACCTGGATATGGATTGTTGATTGGTTCTGGATATTCTCTATCATAGTTATGGCTATGCAAGGAGAATGACGATTTCTGATCAAGAAACCAGATCTGAGTCCGCACTAGAAAGTCGGGTGGACGATACTAGTTCGGAAGTGAAATTGTGTGATCGAGTGAGCGATCAGATTGGTTTAGCGTACGAATGATATGTGTACATCGTACGGATTTGAATGAAAATGATATTGAAAGGAGTAATCAAATTTGAATATTTGATTTTGGATAAATAAAGTTATATACCTTAGTAATATAAGATAAAACTCCCCTTATTGAATCTTTTGCCAAAAGAAAAAGGGTTTTTGAAAGTGTTTGAAGTATGAAAGGAGTTTTATACGGGTTTGAAATGATCCAAAGTTTTAAAAATTATATATATCTGTATATATATATATATATATATATATATAAAGGATCTTATGAGGATTTTGGAAAAGGTTTTGGGAACCTTTGGATTTGGATATGTAAAGGCTTTTGATTTTTGGGTAAAATCAAGATTGAATTTGGAAAGCCTAGTTTGAGAATTATCGATGTTAGAATAATCGATTTTGTATAAAGGAGCTTTGTATGAGATCATACTAGGTGTATAATTTAAAAATACTATATATGTATAGTATAAATGTTTTGATGATGGCTCAGGGGAAAAAGGCGCTCCCTTGAAACGAACTTCTTAGGAGTACCACCGGGAGGTGCTGCCTTGGGTCCCAGGAGGGGGTTTTAAAGTTGATCCTGTGAGGAGTCCGGACAAAACTAGTTCCTGGGGATTATGAGTAGAGTATACCATAGCGAAAGTCGTGTGTGCCGCTGAGAGCCAACAGTCTGCGTTTGATTTTATATCGGTAGACTGCGACCTATGGTATAACATAGCGAAAGTCGTGTGTGCCGCTGAGAGCCAACAGTCTGCGTCTGATTTTTATCGGCAGACTGCGACCTATGTAGGAGTGGAGAGGTTTCATTTTGACAGCGAAAATCAGAGGCCGCTGAGAGCCTGCAGTTACATGGACTTTTGCTGCGGCGGCAACGTAACCCTGGGTGTAACTGTGATCTGTTATGTGGGATCCATGGCGTAATTGAGAGGCCGCTGAGAGCCTGCAGTTACATAGACTTTTGCTGCGACGGCAACGTAACCCTGGATGTAACTGTGACCATGGATGAGGGTGATGATTTCCAGAGCATTCTCACCAAAGATATATCCTCTATTTTCAAAAAATTGTTTTCTATATTTTCAATAAAATTATTTTCAAAGTATTTTCACTGGATGTTGAAGATAAGTCTACCGAGCACTTGTAGATTTTCAGTCCTACGCCTGATCAACATATGACCGAATTTCTGTGAGAAGGAGGACGAACTTATCGAAACATCGAGTTATAAAAAGTATTTTCATAAAAACTATTTTATAATACTATATAGATTTTAAAAGTGTTTTAAAATAATCAAAGATAAATTTATCTAATTACAATTATTTTACTAAATCTGGCTTCGTTCCTTTTCGAGGACGAATAGATTCAAAGGGGGGAGGAATGTGATGTCCCGGAAATTTAGGTAATATTTATTTAATAATTTCCATTAATAATTTCAAAAGTGTGTAATATTATTTAATAATTTAATTATCTTTTAGAAAAAAAATATAATAATAATGATAATTGTTTAATTTGATAAATGATTATCTTTTCAAATTTTGTAATGATAATAATTTAATTTAGAGATTTTATTCTTTTCAAAGTTAATAACATATTTAATTGATAAAATTTATCTCTCTAAACTAATTAGAAATATATTTTATTTATAATGTATATATGAGTGTATACATTGAGAATAAGAAGTTTGGATTTAATTTAAGTTTAATAAGAATTGTTTTCCAAATTTACAATACATCTATATATATATATATTGTGAATTTATAGATTGTGATTGAATTTAATATAGAAACCTTTCAATAGCTTAAATAATATATTATAATAAAAGTCTAGTTTGTAATTTAATATTCTTTTCTATTTAAATTTTCTTTCTTTTTAAATTTAGCTTGAAATTATATTTTTAAAATATATCAATAAACTAAGCATAATTTATAATTAATAAAGATGATTTGTATATAAACATTAAAGCTAAATTGAAATAAACATTAAAGCTAAATAGGTAATTACTATAATATTTGGAGAAGTAACATGTGTAAGGATATTAGTGCATAAAAAAAAACACTAATGATAAAATTAAGTTCATAACTTAAGTTTAAAAGGGATTTAACAAAGATTAATAATTTCTTTCAACAAATATACAAGTTGTAAATGTATTACAAGTGTAAACATTTAAATTAGGCATTTGAGCATTTGTAAGCTAAAGATTACATGAAAGGACAAGTGGCACCTATCTCTTTAATTTGGAGGAATTTGTATAATGAATGTGAAAGAAAAAAAGAGAGAAGAAACTCATTAACAAGCAAAATCTGCAAACCTGTAAACCAAAAAGAAAACAAAATCACAAAAACAACAACAACAAAAGTTAAGATTTCAACCCAGTTTTAACAAGAAGGTAAGCTGTAGATCCGATTCAATAAAGCTCAAACCTGAAATCAAAAGATTTTCAGATCAAAGCTGTTGATCAACAAACCAGGATTAACTCATCTTAAATAAAAAGGAAAGAGGATCTAAGTCAACATCAAGCAACTTCCAGTTTTCTTTTCAATAAGTAAATCTGCATCTCTGTTCAAAGCATGTGCAGGTGGGTACTCCTGAAAATTTAAACTTGCTTGCATTTGCATGAGGAGAATACTTGATGTATGATTTGAATTCTATTATACTTGATATTAGAAATGATTTCATATTTATAAATGTATGTTTGCATCAGTGGTTATGTCGGGAAAGATTAAGCATCCCTCTGTTTTAAACTATTACAGGGTTGAAGAACCTGATTTAAAATTCAAAACCATCCAATTTAATGATTTTTAGACCTTACTCTTAAAATGAAAAATGATTGTATATGTACAAAATCATATTTAAAATTTGATTCGAGTGAAAACGATAAGGAGATGTCTCAGAAATAAATTTTTACAGTAAAAATTCAAACAATGTCACAAGTGTGATTTTTAAATTTTCATGCTTTGATTTTATAATCAGATTCATTAGCAAAAATGATGAATTTTAAAAATAATATGGAGATTTTATAGTTGTTGGATTTGGAGAATTGTTGGGTGGAATGGAAATCACGTTTTGAACAAATTCATGAGATCAGTGTGACGAGGGTGGTCGAGGTTCATATCAGGGTTGGCTAGTGGGTCAACGATGGTAGGAAAAATGGTTAGGGATTTTATTGATGATCGTGGAGGACGGTGCGAGACAAGCTAGGGTTTTGAACTAGGTTCGGGTAGGGGTTTTTCGCAAAGCCAGTATGACGTGGACGTGGCATCGGAACTGGTAGGTCGTGGGGGAAAGGAAGCGTAGGCTTCAGTAAGGCTATGGACGAGGTGCCAGGGATTCAGGTGATCGGAACTGGTGGCACGAATCGATTTCGTGGGGAAATTTTGGGTTCTGACGTTTGGGATTTAGGTCGATTTTGATCTGGAGATTGATTCATGGTTCTGATAGTTGAGATTGTTTGTGAGCATAGTTGTCGTCATGCTAGAGATAATTGAGGTGGTCGAAGTGCCACCGATGAACCGTGCATGTGCACCATATCACCGTGTGCATAGGAGAGGATCGAGTAGGAGCAGCAGAAGAATTTAGGGGAAAGTAGAAGAAGAGGAAAGTGTTAAGGAGTCAGGTTTTGACGAAGTTCTGCTATGGTTGAGCACCTGATTTTGGCTCGAGATTAACTCGAGAATTTTCATCTGTTGCCTCGGGTATATGGGAGTTGAGTTGAACTTGTGATTAAGTTTATCAAGGTGTAAAGCAAGTTTCTTAAGTTTCAAAATGTTTTCAAATTATTGAAATTGGGTAATTTATAATTGGTTAATCCTATATGTTTTCAAAAGTAAATTAAATGATGAAATTTAATAGAGTAATAATTAATCAATATATTAGGGGATGGTTAAATTGATTAATGAAATCAGTTAAGTAAATAATTAATTTAATGCATAAAGACTGATTTATTGGTGTAATCAATTTTAAGAATTGATGTATTAATGTGATTAATTAATTAGGATAATCAATTTAAAGGATGGTTAATTGATTAAAGATTAATTACATAATGAAATTAATTAGTAATTTTGAAGGGTAATTAACAAGTAATTACTAATATGATTTATTTAATGAAATTTACTTATTGGAAGTAATCAAGGATTAATTACTTGGTGTAATTAATTAAGTTGTTGTGGTTAACTTTAGTTAATTAATTAAGTTTAATTAATTAAAGGTAATCATTTGATGTTGGGTTAAGCATAATTACTTAAGGTAAATAATGAGGTGTAATTACTTAGTGAAGTGATTAGCGGATAACTTCTGGATGTAATTAATTAAAAGAAAATTACTTGATGAGAAGTAAGAAAAGAATAATTACTTGATGGAAGAAATTAAGTAATAATTACTCAGTGTAATTAAAGGATTAATTAATCAAGGAATTGGTTTAATTAATAGAGTAATTAAGGGAAGTAATTTTCTGATTGTGATTAATCAAGGTTGATTATTGAATGTAATTAAGTTATAGGATAATTATCAAATGAAATTTAAGAATAATTAACTAGTGAAAGTAGTTAGAGGATCATTAGTTAATGTTATTAAAGGAAGTGATCAATCTTGTTTATTAGTGATTAAATGATAATGGGTGCTTTGAATTGGTTGATATCTATGATATGAATTGCTTTGTGATATGATATGTTGGATGGACGATGATATTGTGATTGTCAATAAATTATGAATTGCTGTGTAAAAGTGTTATTCGACAAATTAAGTTGAATTGTATTTAATTGGATAACTTAGGATTAGATGACAATTGAATTCGAAGAGACCGGAGTCGGGTATTTTGTAAATACCCGAAACCACTTCGATTCTTTATACATTGATATGTGGAATCAATAGGCTGATATGGAATGATTTAAGTAAGTTAGACCATTAGTCTAAGTTGGCACTTAGAAATTGACGTGTGAAATAAGTAATGTCTATAACAGCTTGTGAAGTTGTAAATTGATATAAGTTACCCCGGGTTTATATAAGTTGCATGCTTTTGTATTCTTTGTTAGATGGGTTTACTCACGCTGGTTTTCAGCCTGACCCGGGTGTTACTTTAATGTAATGCTCGGGTCAGACCGAGTATTACAGATTTTTAGGTAAGGACGTTCTGGAGCTCAGGAGGCGAGCTGGAGTGCTGTAACGTATGGAGAGCTTCAGATACGATATATTACAGTATCTGAAACAGATTGATTTATCTGTTCTGTGTTTGTAAATCTATTGTAACTCTGATATATGTTTATTAAACTGTAATTTGACAAGTACAGTTTCCTTTGTATAACTATTATTTATGTGATATTATATTTTGATCCGCTGCGAATGTGAGGTTTATGTGTTGTGTACTGTTTCTTTCTTCTATCTCTTTCTTCTTTTTCTAACTACCTGGAAATTTCGGGATCGAAATTTCCGGGTCGTTACACTCCGTTCTGATAAAGGCCTTTCCCCTAAGCCTGGCATAGTCTCTGCTCAAGTTAGCATGCTGATTGATCATCGCATCTTCCTAAACTCCTCCTCTAGCAGCATTTCCCCCAACAATTCCAGCTGTGATTCCAGCTTGCATCATGTTTATGAAAAACTGATGCATGGCTCCCATGTCCACTTAGGGAACCTCTGCACCAACATTCTCAGCCTGAGCTTGACCTTGACCACTTCTAGCACATGCACAGGCATTTCCATTTGTGGTGGTGTCGTCTTCTCCTAGATTAACTCTGGCTCTCCTTCTGCCATAGCTGTACTCAAACCTAGTGAGATACATAAGAATAGCCTAACAAAGAAAGGAGACTAGAGATAAAATGTATACTTATATATAGCAAATACAAGTACGTTACTATAGCGTTATCCCGTACCTCGATCTTAACTCTAATTCCTAAGGATTATGCTTTCAAAAATCATTTTTAGTTAAAGTATTTCATAAACTATGCTCTGATACTAAGTTGTAACATCCCTATCTTAAGGCCCAAAGCTAAGCGCTACAGATGCTGCAGTCATCTATAGTATTAACTTTCGACGACTAAATACGGCTATGTTAATGGTATCTATAATATCAGAAGCAATTGAATATGAAACATATCACAGATTTCAAAACATCATTTTTTTATTACATTTGAAAATAGATGTTCCACACTCAGATTACATAATCTCAAACATTTTCCAAGCAATGATAAAATATACTTATTAAAAAATACGCCAAAAGCGATATATAAAGATGCCCCCTTGGATGATCATAGTCATATAGTCATAATTGAATTAATACATACAGAGCGGAACTAAATAACAACACAAAGAACTACACTTAATTTGAGCCGAACATTATAATAAAATAACACCCGACTTAGTCTAGAAAACTAGCGTGAGAAAACAGACTCAATTTGAATTATTAAAGTTGTCAAAATCCTTTGAAAACAAAGGTATCTCGTAGGATCACGCCTTAAATAAACACGACTGTTTTTACCTTACGGTACCCAAAATATTTCATATCAAAATCCTCTGATATTATAATAGTGTCTAAGTGCAAATACTTATTCAAATAGCTAAATTTCTTATATTAATTAAATTCCAGCATACTAGGGTCTAAAACCAAAACTGTAAAGGACGTATTGGAGAATGAATTCCATACGAATGACTAGGTACTTGGGTATCATCTGTCACAGCACACGTCTAGAAACACTGTATCGAGGACCAAGCCAGGATCCCCCGCAACACACGACTAGACTATCCCTAACCTGGATAGACCGAATATGCTATCACCCCGGGTGTTCCCACCCTTTCCGTGCTCCTTCCATGAATCGTAGTAATAATGTCCGAGGGTATCTAGAAAAGTGTCAAACATACCCTAATTGGGTGTCATCCACTTAGCCTTGCTGCATCTTCCCTGCTTTTTAGTCATTCCCAGTTGATGAGGATAGATGCTACGATTACCTTTTAAAGGAATTTTCACTTTGAATGCTCATTATCCTTCAATGACAATGTACTGATAAAATTTATCCATACAAGTCCATCCTAGGTTAGAACGGAACCGATGGCACTTTTCCTACTACATCCGTTTGGAATTATTCTCAGGATTAGTAGCGATTAGCCTTTGCGCTTCACTGCTCATCTTCGACTCCATGCTCTTGTCTTCATTTTGAAAACATACTAGCTGGATCGAAGTGGTTTTCGGATAACTTATCCGATCCTAGTCTTTTTTGAACAACGTTCGATATTTTCCAGTAAATGCAACCCCGTTTTTATAGGAAATCAATAAACGAAAACAACATCAGAGATCACCTCCTAACAGTTTGTGGACGGATTTCCTTATCATCGTCCTAAAAGAACGAAATGAGTTTATACGTACATTATAACTCCTCGAACAACAACCGTACCATATAATTCCCATGTTTCCCCTATATATTCCCAAAGTTATATTTTGGGTCCAGATTTGATAGTCGATTATTCAACTATCAAATGAACAATCATTCAACCAAATTTTCCACTTTCACTGAAAACACTAAATCTCTTTTTTAATTTAAATTTTAAATAAATTAAATCTCCTTATCTAAGAATATGTATTTATCTTATCGAATTCAGTATATTCACAAACTATCTTTTTAAAAATATTTAAACCCTTTTTAAAATAATATGGAAAGTACCACCATGGTGTCAACCATGGATTCACAGCTCCATAGTTACGTCTCTATCCCAAAGAAATCCAAAACTTAACTGCAGGTACTAACTGCCTCCGATTTCGCCATAAAAGCATATCGTTGCCTTCCAAAAACTGTATCTAATAATTATCTCAAAATAATTCTTATAAGTTTCTAAAATAAATTTCCAAGTTTAATCTAGGCGAATATACTTAAATAAAAGTCATTATACAAAGCCATATTAATATTTAATAATTTATCTTTTAAAATAATAATGCTGACTATTTCTTAAATAGTAATCGATCTTTAACGCTATTATAAGGTAATTAATTAATACTTAAACATACTGTAAACAATTTTAAATAATTAAATAATTCCGGAATATTTTTAACACTTTTAAAATTACCTAGTTTAAAATTAAAAATCCTTTTTTTAAAACAAGCCCAATTTCTTTATACAATATAGCCCTTAATCTCATTTCCAATCTACAATGTTTTTCCCATCCCTTAAATCCATTATAAAAGAATTACTAAATTAAATTCCATTCATAAATCAGTCCATTAATTAACCCGAACTATATCCCAAAACCAACCAATCTCGATTCTAATTTCATTTATAAATTTTGGAGATCTTACTTGAGCTCCAGTATAACCAATTTTATACTTATTTCCAAATTCCCTTCTATCCTTCCAATCTATTAAAATCTTGATTTTAACCCTTTTATATTTAAACAAGTACCACTTAAGAATTTATTGTTAAAATCCTTTTATATACTTTATCCCAAAATCTATAGTTACAATATCGAAATAGTTAAATAAAAATTTCAAAATCATTATTTATCAGATCAATTAACCCAAAGTTCCATGGGAATATTTTACTTCAAAATCCCTTTGAAATTCTTTTCCAATTCAAACCATATATTATTGTATTTAAAAATAATAAAATCTAGGCTAAACTTCCATAGCATCCAAATCAATTCAAATCACACAATAATACATCATAGATTATTCCAACAAAACATGTATCACTATATATGAAACTAAAATTCAACATTTCAAGGAATCCAGTTGGATCTGTCCAACCCGTTTTCCGTGCATCCATAGATGTTAGTACAACATAAAAATACAAATTCCTATTCGAGGCAGAATATCATTGTATATAGGGTCATCCGCTATTATACGAGGCACATAGGGTCTCATCCACTATATATGCGGGAATATCAATCACTCCACTATATATACCACTATATATAATATCACATTAAACTGATAAAAATGTACCAATTCAAACGATCAATCACTAATTAATTTTAATTATTTAGAATTAATAACAGCAGTCCAAAATTTGAGTGAGATTAACTCACCTTGGGTTTTAAATTTCCAAACGTTCCAATTTTAAATTAAATCGAACATGTTTGATTTAACCTAAAATTTTAACTAGCTTCGATCGAGTTCAAATCTATTCCAGAGCGTAGTGCTCATCGCCACGATTCCGTCGCCACTTATTTCATCCAATTTCGACCTCGTATGTGAAAGATATACATTTTATAAGATTTCATAATTTATGGTTAAAATCAATTTTACAATTTCTTTTTCATATATATTCAACCTAAGATCTGACCGTTCATTTCAAAGTGACAGATCATGGCAGCATGCATTCTCTTCTCAAACGTGTTCGTTCTTAGGTTATTCGAACCCATAGCCGCCTTCGTCTCCATCATGCCGCACCCCTTTTCGATCCCTTAAACGTCAATCGGTGTAACGACCCGTATGTTTAGCTATTTTAATTAGAAAATTTAAGGTGATTATTGAAGGAAAATGATTATTAATGTAATTTGTTGAATAATTTAATATTTGAAATTATTTGAATAATTGGATAACGGGTTTAATATGATTAAAAATGATTTGTAAAATTCTATTTTATCATATTAAAGTTAGAATGATGTTGTAGAACTTTTAAAATCGAATTAAAAGTAAATTTGTGAAAATTGAATATTTTAATATTTAATTGACAAGTTAAAATAGTCATTTTACAAACAGTCTCGGATTTCGACGAAACTTGTTTCATCGGATCCGTAATAGTAAATTATGGTAGGATTTCAATTTTCGTAGCAATTGGACTTGTCGTTTGGCCGTGCGAGCTTGAAACGCGTAGAAATTTAATTTCGAATTTAATTAAAATAATCGACTTCGAAAAGCTATCTTCCAGATATGATCGAATTAGGCCTTGAAACTAGTTCCATTGCGTCCGGAATGGGGGTAAAACCTTATAAACGCCTGGCGGCACGTCTCGATTGGAGTTCGGATGATTTTGGACCTACCTATATAAATACGCACGCAAACCGAGACAGTTTTATTATTATTTTAATCCAGAAACCCTAATTCTAAATCATGGCCGCCACCTATTCCATGGCCAGAAATTGCCGATCTTCTTTCCTTAATATCTCTCAATCCGTTCGACGAAATCGAAAAATTACAAAAGCAAAAGTGTAAATCTCGACGAGCTCTTCAAATCCATACGGTTGATGTATGCTAATTTTTCATGGATTCGTCCAGATCTGACTTGGAAGTGTGTACGTATTTCCTTGGATTGCATGCAAATGACGGCGAATGACGGGATGAAACTTGGCGCGTAGGTGGCTCTGGTGAAGGGCTTCGTGGTGGCGCTAGCTGATCGTTCTGGAAGTCAACGAGGTGGTCATGAAAATTGCTTGAAGATCGGCGGCTAATGGGTTTGCATACGTGAATTTCACGTTGGGGAAGAAGCGCCGGAATCACGGAGATGAGAGCTGCGCTGCAGTGCAGATCCGAAAGTGTTTGGAGCTCATTAAAATTTTATGTTAAATCGAACGTCGTTCGATTTGATTTAAAATCGTAAAATCAAGGTGAGTGTTTTATAACACTCACAACGTACTGAATATCTTTATGCTAGTTAAATTTGACATTATGCATAGTTATGATTTTTATTTGTTGTTGTTTGAAAAAATTTAATTATCATATTGATTGTCATTTGAATTCACCGTTAAAAAAATTAAATTGACAGTTAAATTTAAATTAAAATTGAATTGCGATTAAATTACCTGACATTGATAAATATGAAATTGCCGTGAATTGTATTGCCTATTGGATGATGTATTTCGATGGATGTTATTGGTTGATATTTAAATGTTTGGATGTTTATTTGTTTATATATATCCTGCTATGCATACATATGACACTGTGATTGATTTAAATGATATATTCATCCCTGACATTTAATTGTAATAACTAATCACTTGGGCATAGGTTAGAAAATTATATACGGACACCGAGTTGGATAAATTAAATGATTTTAAAAGTTGTTTTGAAATTATTTAAATGAATTGATTTTAAGAATAAAATCCAATTTATGGAAATTGAATTATTTTGAATTGGAGCTCGAAATGTTAGAATTTAAACTTGGTAAACGAAATTATTAAATAAAATCGAAGTTTAGATTTAAATTGAAAATTGAAATACGGTGTAAATTTTTGAAAGTTGATTTGTTTTAAAAGATTGGACTTTTAATCGAACTCTGAATATTTCTAAGAAAATTGATATGAAATGATATTTCAAGTTTGAGTTTGGAATTGAAAATTTATTTGAAATTTAGATTTAAATTAATTTGGAATTGAATTGAAATTTAAAGAAATTTGTGAATTGAAATCGAAATTTACGTGGAATAGAAATTTATTCAAGTTGAAATTGGAATAAATCGATTAAATCGAAATGGAATTTGGATTTGATTTGGATAGGAAATTTGGGAAGTTGACCGGTTTGACTTTGGAATTATTTATCAAATAATTTTTGATTTTTTACAAACTATTTTATATATAAACCATTTTATATTCAAATTATTTTCGATTAAACTATTTAAATATTTTCTATTAAACTATTTTGAATTATTTAATTATTTTAAACTATTTGAACTATTTTCTTAAATTCAAACTGGTTAAAGAGACATAAATGTTTATATTTAAACCTTTGGTTTAAATACGAACTAGGTTAAAGTAGAGATTATAACCTAAATTGAATTCGAATCAAATTTTGAAGTGAAATTGATTTATCGGACAAAATTGATAATTTTGAATATATGATGATTTTGAAATGGATTTGATTTTAAAGCGAATATGATATTTTGTTATCAATCATGAATCAATTTGAAATATAAAAGAGCCATCAGTGTAATAATACGTAGTTATTAAAGAGATCGGGATCGGATATGGACATACTCTCTGTCGATACCGAAAACCACTTTAATAACTATTATACGCGGAGTGTTGATCCAGAATGAAGTGGATGGTTTGGTGAACGTGTTGACTGAAGAAAGAGAACGATATTGGATGACCCCTGACATGACTAAAACAGGAGCCGCGCCGGGCCATTGAGGTTCGCCACCTCTAGCGGACACACTTCTTCGATACCATATCTATTACATTTGTGATTTGATTTGGGTGCACCCCTTGATTTGGGAGTGTTGTTTCGCGGTGTTGAGGTAGTAGCTGCTATGCTCAACATCAGTCCGGATCACGCAACTACTAGTATCCTAGTTGGTATCGCCTCATGTACCTTGTCATACTGATTATCCTATTCGCGACCACTACGTTTTGGTTTGTACCTTGAGTATATGGATTGCCCTCTGGTGACTTCCGGTTTTGGGGAAACTACGGTCTTGTATATGCTTTTGGGAATATAAAATGTGTTAAGGGGGATTATGGTAACGCCTTAACGCTATTTTGATACTTTATATTACTGATAGACATTATCTACTTAGCGTACATTACTACGTAGTAGATAGTTTAACGGATCCTTGAAAGGTGGAAAATCCCGTAACATCTCTTAAGTTATTGCACGCACGTTGACACTGGATATGAGATGTCAAACCCCGTAAACATCTCTGACGCCATCACACTCATATTTATTTACGATTGATTTAACTTTCATATGGATATTTTAGTCCTGACTCGAGTGTTTTATCTTTTCATTACGCTCGGGTCAGTCCTGAGTTTTCAGATTTTTGAAGATCTATTCTGGAGGACGAAGACGAAGATTTGGTATACTATTACTATTATTATCTGTGCATCATGTTGTCTGCTGCATTATTTATTTGTTCTGTTGTATATGTATAACTCTGATAAATGTTGTATAAATAATTGTCTAAGTATAGTAAACAGCTTCATGAACTGTTTATTTGACTATTATATTTTATCGTTCCGCTGCGAGATTCTGTGTTGTTTCATTTCCTTTATTTCTTTTCTTTTCTTAATTACCCCAATAACCATCTTCCTTTTTTTAATGGTTTGGAACCGGCATGTGTATTTGATCGTCGGTTTAAACTGTCCAAAAAGGCGGGTCGTTACAGTTGGTATCAGAGCTTTGGTTTAGCGATAAACCTTGGCTCTAGTGGGGAATAACTCATTGAAATAGAGGTAAACTATATGAATGAGTTGAGTGTATATGAGAGAGCGTACTTGTTATTTGATATAAAATGGTTTTATATTGTGTTAATTTGTTCCGTTGAGTATTTATGAATTCTGGTCGATACTTGGGACGCCATGGCGTCGATAGGAATTTCTAAACACTCGAATAGGACAAACCAACACAATATCATTTTGGAATATATTTTATATAAAAGAATTATTTGAATATTTATTCATTTTGATTGAATTGATTGTTAGGAGATGATAATATTAGATTATTATCGTTATTGTTTGATCAGTCAATATTTACAACAATTGATTAAATAACAATGGATTTAGGAAAATGAAATCTTGTAAACACAATTGATAATGAATATAAATGAATTTTAACTTGAATTTGGGAATTTAAATTCCGGTGTTTGAGATTGACTTACAAGAATTTGAAAAATATAATATGAGCATTATATGATAGTATAATTGAGTTGAAATTGTTTTCGAAGGATTTTTTTTGTGATAAGTGTTATATTCCCTTCTCTTGACACTAGAAAATGATTTCGATGATGTGTGCACGCATCATTGGCGTTTATTTTCGAGAGTCCGAGTGGGGGAGACCACTTAATAGCTTGTCTAAACCTTGTTTTGACTCAAATTTTATTTTGTTTTGCATTCTCTATAGTATGATTTGATATATAAATTATATAAGTATATATTATTTCAAACCTTGATTTGAAATGAAATCGGGGTTGGAATTCTTAAGTTCTTTAATAATTAATGATTTTTTTTATGATTGAAATGAATTTAGACTTGAATCATTAAGGAACTTCTGAATTGTGAAATGAGAAATGAACCTAAGAGCTAAGTGAAAATATCAATTGAAGTAGAAATCCTTAGAATTAGAAAATTATGAACTTAAAATAAAATTGAAACTGTAAAACTCGCATAGTATTAAATTTCATTTTATAGCTTAGATATAACTTACCAAAATACTTAAGAAGTTCAAAAATGTTATATGAATTGTTAATTGGATAATATACAAGTATAGGTTTGAATAATGAAATATGCATTTAATTAATGGTTTGCAAATATAAATAAAATTGTTAGTAAATAATTGGAATTTAAATTAATATTTAAAGGTGATTCACAATTATGTTAATATAAAATGAAAATACTATATGTGAATGTAAATGTGAAATTAAATTATAGTGAAATTTAAGTAATGACTTAAGAATTGATAAATTGAAAATTCAACTTTAAATGAAAAGAAGTTGTATGTTGTTTAACTACATTCTATTTGCATAACTATAACTTACCAAATACTTAAAGGGTTTAAAATGCTAATAAGGATAAGTAGAGAAATAATATACCAGTGTGAGAGTGAAAAATAAAATGTAAAGATCTATTGATAGTTGTAAATATAAAAGAAATTTAAGCTGTAAAATGAATGATACATGTATAAGTGAATGAATAAAATTTAAACTTAATGAAATATAAAATTGGTAAATGGAAACTAATTAAATTTGAATATAACTAAATGTCCAATAAACTTGGAAGTGTATGAAATTAAAATTGACTTGGAAATGTATAATTGATTTAGTGTAGATTTTGGATGGATGTTAATGTTTGATATGCATTGGTTGTTAGATGGATGATAATTGATTAAGTAGAATTCATTAGTGTTAATGGAATTGAATAAACGGAATAAAATTTTAAATAATTAAATTCAAATTGGGAGCAAATTGACTTGAATTAAAAATGTGAATGAAACAAACTTGAATAAATTGGAAACAAATTGAATGTAAACTTATTGCATGGATGAATAAGAAAATAGATGACTTTGTGTTTATGATTGTTCTTTAGAAAATTTGAAGTTTTGATGTTTTGTACTTTGAAATAATAAAAGCAAATTTTTGGAAAAAAAAAAAATCCAACATTGTCCAATATATGCTAAAACGAAAACAACCATAACTTTTAAATGGCTAAACGGAATTCGACGATTTTGGACTTTTCGAAAAGCTTAGAAACTATAGCACAACTTTTGTTTAGATAACTTGAGAAAATTCCTTCGTCTGCTTGGTTAAAAACTTGAATGTTACTCGCTGTCCTGTGTAAAAATAAGTAAAATCAGTAGTATACACCCTTAGTATTTTCGCCATATCTTTTGACTGGTTTATCGGATTTTGATGATCTTGCACTTTTTGGAAAGCTAAGAACTTAAGATAAAACTTTTGTTTTAAGTGTTTTGTGTTTTGATATCGTTTAGAAGGTCGAAAATGTGGGTGAACGTCGCTGACCTGCGCAATTCATTGCCCAGGCTGAGGCGTATCCTCTAAGTAAAACGGCCGTAACTTTTGAATGTATGGTCCGAATTCGATGAGTTTGGACATTCCGGAAAGCTTTAAATGAATACAACAACTTTTGTTTAGATTCTGTTGCCAAATTTTATAGTTTAGGTGACCTAAAACTGAGATTTGTTTGCTGTCCTGAAATTGGAATCTCAGTTTTGAAGCTAAATAGGTTATATATATGTTGTGTACGCTAAATATATCGATCTATCTTTATATGCATGGTTCTAACTTAGTTATTGAGCATTTTAGTAGGTAGCAAAGGGGTTGCGCTTCGTTGTAGAGCTCGCTTCTGTGCTAAATACAAAATGTAAGTAAACTGCTAATAAATGCTAAATAAAAGGTACGCTTATGGTTTTATATGGTATTGGTGATATATATATATATATATATATATATATATATATATATATATATATATATGTTGTTTCCCCAGATATGGGATGCCTCATCATTGAGATGAGATGTATATTTGATATATATTGGTTATATTTGTGTTATATATTGAATTGTAAATTTTTTCGATCGAGCCGCGCAAAGGAGACCCTGCCGAAATTTTCCGTGAATCCGGGTGTTAGAAAATTTTTCAAGTTTTTAAATTTTATAACTTGTTTTGATAACTAACTTTTAAATTTAGAAAGCCGTTCGGAGTAACATTGTGGAAGCGTAGTTATGACTTTATAAATGGAATTTCATTGTTTTATAAGATGGTAACTTTGAATAAAATATATCTAATGTTGAATTCTATACTTAGTTCCTTTTCCCTTCTTTTCCTTTTCGGGGACGAAAAGATTTGAGTGGGGGAGAGTGTAACGACCCGTATTTTTAGCTATTTTAATTAGAAAATTTAAGGTGATTATTGAAGGAAAATGATTATTAATGTAATTTGTTGAATAATTTAATATTTGAAATTATTTGAATAATTGGATAACGGGTTTAATATGATTAAAAATGATTTGTAAAATTCTATTTTATCATATTAAAGTTAGAATGATGTTGTAGAACTTTTAAAATCGAATTAAAATTAAATTTGTGAAAATTGAATATTTTAATATTTAATTGACGAGTTAAAATAGCCATTTTTCAAACAGTCTCGGATTTCGACGAAACTTGTTTCATCGGATCCGTAATAGTAAATTATGGAAGTATTTCAATTTTCGTAGCAATTGGACTTGTCGTTTGGCCGTGCGAGCTTGAAACGCGTAGAAATTTAATTTCGAATTTAATTAAAATAATCGACTTCGAAAAGCTATTTTCCAGATATGATCGAATTAGGCCTTGAAACTAGTTCCATTGCGTCCGGAATGGGGGTAAAACCTTATAAACGTCTGGCGGCACGTCTCGATTGGAGTTCGGATGATTTTGGACCTACCTATATAAAGACGCACGCAAACCGAGACAGTTTTATTATTATTTTAATCCAGAAACCCTAATTCTAAATCATGGCCGCCACCTATTCCATGGCCAGAAATTGCCGATCTTCTTTCCTTAATATCTCTCAATCCGTTCGACGAAATCGAAAAATTCCAAAAGTAAAAGTGTAAATCTCGACGAGCTCTTCAAATCCATACGGTTGATGTATGCTAATTTTTCATGAATTCGTCCAGATCTGACTTGGAAGTGTGTACGTATTTCCTTGGATTGCGTGCAAACGACGGCGAATGACGGGATGAAACTTGGCGCGTAGGTGGCTCTGGTGAAGGGCTTCGTGGTGGCGCTAGCTGATCGTTCTGGAAGTCGACGAGGTGGTCATGAAAATTGCTTGAAGATCGGCGGCTAATGGGTTTGCATACGTGAATTTCACGTTGGGGAAGAAGCGCCGGAATCACGGAGATGAGAGCTGCGCTGCAGTGCAGATCCGAAAGTGTTTGGAGCTCATTAAAATTTTATGTTAAATCGAACGTCGTTCGATTTGATTTAAAATCGTAAAATCAAGGTGAGTGTTTTATAACGCTCACAACGTACTGAATATCTTTATGCTAGTTAAATTTGACATTATGCATAGTTGTGATTTTTATTTGTTGTTGTTTGATAAAATTTAATTATCATATTGATTGTCATTTGAATTCACCGTTAAAAAAATTAAATTGACAGTTAAATTTAAATTTAAATTGAATTGCGATTAAATTACCTGACATTGATAAATATGAAATTGCCGTGAATTGTATTGCCTATTGGATGATGTATTTCGATGGATGTTATTGGTTGATATTTAAATGTTTGGATGTTTATTTGTTTATATATATCCTGCTATGCATACATATGACACTGTGATTGATTTAAATGATATATTCATCCCTGACATTTAATTGTAATAACTAATCACTTGGCCATAGGTTAGAAAATTATATACGGACACCGAGTTGGATAAATTAAATGATTTTAAAAGTTGTTTTGAAATTATTTAAATGAATTGATTTTAAGAATAAAATCCAATTTATGAAAATTGAATTATTTTGAATTGGAGCTCGAAATGTTAGAATTTAAACTTGGTAAACGAAATTATTAAATAAAATCGAAGTTTAGATTTAAATTGAAAATTGAAATATGGTGTAAATTTTTGAAAGTTGATTTGTTTTAAAAGATTGGACTTTTAATCGAACTCTGAATATTTCTAAGAAAATTGATATGAAATGATATTTCAAGTTTGAGTTTGGAATTGAAAATTTATTTGAAATTTAGATTTAAATTAATTTGGAATTGAATTGAAATTTAAAGAAATTTGTGAATTGAAATCGAAATTTACGTGGAATAGAAATTTATTCAAGTTGAAATTGGAATAAATCGATTAAATCGAAATGGAATTTGGATTTGATTTGGATAGGAAATTTGGGAAGTTGACCGGTTTGACTTTGGAATTATTTATCAAATAATTTTTGATTTTTTCCAAACTATTTTATATATAAACCATTTTATATTCAAATTATTTTCGATTAAACTATTTAAATATTTTCTATTAAACTATTTTGAATTATTTAACTATTTTAAACTATTTAAACTATTTTCTTAAATTCAAACTGGTTAAAGAGACAGAAATGTTTATATTTAAACCTTTGGTTTAAATACGAACTAGGTTAAAGTAGAGATTATAACCTAAATTGAATTCGAATCAAATTTTGAAGTGAAATTGATTTATCGGACAAAATTGATAATTTTGAATATATGATGATTTTGAAATGGATTTGATTTTAAAGCGAATATGATATTTTGTTATCAATCATGAATCAATTTGAAATATAAAAGAGCCATCAGTGTAATAATACGTAGTTATTAAAGAGACCGGGATCGGATATGGACATACTCTCTGTCGATACCGAAAACCACTTTAATAACTATTATACGCGGAGTGTTGATACAGAATGAAGTGGATGGTTTGGTGAACGCGTTGACTGAAGAAAGAGAACGATATTGGATGACCCCTGACATGACTAAAACAAGAGCCGCGCCGGGCCATTGAGGTTCGCCACCTCTAGCGGACACACTTCTTCGATACCATATCTATTACATTTGTGATTTGATTTGGGTGCACCCCTTGATTTGGGAGTGTTGTTTTGCGGTGTTGAGGTAGTAGCTGCTATGCTCAACATCAGTCCGGATCACGCAACTACTAGTATCCTAGTTGGTATCGCCTCATGTACCTTGTCATACTGATTATCCTATTCGCGACCACTACGTTTTGGTTTGTACCTTGAGTATATGGATTGCCCTCTGGTGACTTCCGGTTTTGGGGAAACTACGGTCTTGTATATGCTTTTGGGAATATAAAATGTGTTAAGGGGGATTATGGTAACGCCTTAACGCTATTCTGATACTTTATATTACTGATAGACATTATCTACTTAGCGTACATTACTACATAGTAGATAGTTTAACGGATCCTTGAAAGGTGGAAAATCCCGTAACATCTCTTAAGTTATTGCATGCACGTTGACACTGGATATGAGATGTCAAACCCCGTAAACATCTCTGACGCCATCACACTCATATTTATTTACGATTGATTTAACTTTCATATGGATATTTTAGTCCTGACTCGAGTGTTTTGTCTTTTCATTACGCTCGGGTCAGTCCTGAGTTTTCAGATTTTTGAAGATCTATTCTGGAGGACGAAGACGAAGATTTGGTATACTATTACTATTATTATCTGTGCATCATGTTGTCTGCTGCATTATTTATTTGTTCTGTTGTATATGTATAACTCTGATAAATGTTGTATAAATAATTGTCTAAGTATAGTAAACAGCTTCATGAACTGTTTATTTGACTATTATATTTTATCGTTCCGCTGCGAGATTCTGTGTTGTTTCATTTCCTTTATTTCTTTTCTTTTCTTAATTACCCCAATAACCATCTGCCTTTTTTTAATGGTTTGGAACCGGCATGTGTATTTGATCGTCGGTTTAAACTGTCCAAAAAGGCGGGTCGTTACAATCGGCCACCACTATGACAAGGCCCCAGCTCCACCTCACCTAGACTGAAGGCTGCACTTCCATATTCTCGCCATCGCTTCGAAAAAGTCCATCGAAGGCTGAACGAAGGCGGCCAAAATTCGAGCGATCCACCACGTTATACATGATCAGGATCATTAGATGGAGAGACGTCGACGAGCTCTACACTTTTGTAGTTGGAAGTTTTTAATAATGTTGCTTGGATCGAGAGTAATCGAGGGAGAAAGTATGATGATTTACAACCATTGATAATAAGGTGGCGGCTGTGTGAGAAATGGGCTAGGGCTACTATTTGGTGGATATGTGTGTGTGTGTGTGCATAAATAAAATATTATCATTTTTACTGTTCATGCATTTTTTCGGATGAACTCCAATCGAAGCGTGCCACCTAGCGTTTATAATGTTTTACCCCTATTCTAAACACAATGGAACCTATTTCGAGGCCTAATTCAATCGTACGTGGAAGATAGCTTTTCGAATCGAATTAAAATATAAAATTTTTGATATCAAATTCAACGCGTTTCTATCCCGTACGACCAAAGGTAACTCCAAACACTACAAAATTTGAAATTCAATAATAATACACTATTACGGATCCAACGATACTAGTTTTGTTGAATTCAGAGACTGTGCTCCGGAAGGCTACTTTAATGCATCGATTAAATCGAGCGATTTCCAAAATTGCTTGAAATTTCCATTTTAAAAGCTTATCAACTCATAATTCAAATAGAATTTATATTCATATTAGAAATCATTTCGAATCACAATAAATGAAAATTCGACTATTCACACTATCGCCATATATTAAATTTTACTATTAAACTAATATATAAAATTCCAAATTTTAATTTATCGACTTTTAATTCCATTCAAAAGTCAATCATCATAATTCTAATTCAAACGGAGTTTAAATCAAATTATAAGTCATTTCCATTCATATATAACTCCAGATTCACCTATTTACCCAATTTCAATCTTAATTTACTATTCACCAAATCCATTTTAATCGCTATATTTAAAATTTAAACCATTTTACTAATTCAACTGAAACCACCATATTCAAAATCAATTAGTATTTCAAATTCAACATTTAAAATTAAATTAAACGTTCAAAAGCAAATAATCAAAATTCTAGGTTGTTACATTCGTTCTCCCTTATAAGAATTTCGTCCCCAAAATTGCTAAGGTAGGGAAAATGCTCCCAGAGCAATTACTTTTCTAAAACCCACTTAATTAAAATCCTAAATTCACTTCCCTAACCCTTTTAGTTTTATCCAAAACAATCTGTTTCCATTTCTAATGCAAAAATCTTGATTTCTAATACAATTCAAAAATCAACTTTTTTAGTTAACAAAATTTTTTCAAAATTTCCAAAAAATTTCTAACACCCTGAATTTTTGACAGAGTCTCCTTTGTATGAAGAGCCTTTTGCAATATGGCAAGAGAGATAAAGATATATACATCAACCCACACGGTCGGAAAATAAAATATATATCAATATATTGTCATTTCTTTATTTTATTGCATAGGCGTACCATTACTTTAGCTTTTTAAGCGAGCGTCTTATTCTTTATGCATTTGCGCAACCCAAATCTAGCCCAATAGCCTTCGAATACCTATACTTACTCAAAATAGCACATAAGTTTCATAACCATAAAATTTTATAACATTCCAATCATATATTACAAGCAGTTATAAGGTTCCAACACTAATTTAATTCCTTTCCCTGGATCCATATATCATTTCATCAATTTGAAATGATTTACAACAAATTTATTGCATTCAGTTCATATTTACAACAAATACACTCATATGCATTCCAAATTGATTTGTATGTGCCTTACTTGCATAAATTCAATTTTATTCAATTTTAAATTGATTCATAACCAATTTATTTGCATTCCATTCATTATCGACCATCATTATATGCAAATCTATTTTGTCCTTTTCAATTTATTCCCTTTTAAATTGACTCTAAATCAATTTATCTGATTTCAATTTATGCTATTTACCAAACCTTGTTTGTTTTATGTTATAGTAAACCTATTCCAAATGATGTTAGTTTATTGATGAATTAATTTCATAAATGATCATTTAAGTTCCCTTGGTAATCAAATTATAATCCATTTAAAATTGAATCTCATTCAATTTATTTGCTTTCATTTACTTAGTTTATCCAATTTATACTATACCACTTGAGAACCATTTCATGTAAATCAATTTTTGAATAATTTATTATATTATGACATGGATCTTGCACTTGCATTATATTAATTCCACTTCCAACTTATATGAAATCTTTTCCATTCACTTTCTTTTTATCCACATAATATTATTTACGTCATTTTACAGTGAATGGCATTTCATTCCATGCGGATTTATTTATAAACCCATTCATAAAATTATTTCTAAGGTTTATTATAAACATTCCATAATACTACTTAAGTTCATATTCATCTTTATAACTTAAGTTCATGCCCAACATATATTCCAAAATCATATTTAATCCATTTACTATTAAATTGAATTCATCCCTTGTTGTCAATTGCTTAACCTTTTAATTTGG
This sequence comes from Allium cepa, assembly GCA_030765085.1. Taxonomy (NCBI): domain Eukaryota; kingdom Viridiplantae; phylum Streptophyta; class Magnoliopsida; order Asparagales; family Amaryllidaceae; genus Allium; species Allium cepa. The sequence continues at coordinate 682,682,806 of CM060941.1, read as the reverse complement.
TCATACTTTTCCACTTTTCTAGTTTAATAAGTTATACAACTTATTTATTCACAATTCCTTGAATTTCCTACTTAAGTTTATTCACATTCAAGATTTATAACATATAGCTAAACAACCACTTCATAATTCACATTTATACTCAATTTACTCAACTCCAATTCATCCCTCATTTAAAAATTCAAATTCTGAATTTCCATTCTTTTAGCATAATAGCAAACCATTCTCATTTTGGTTTACTATTTTATTTCTCAATTCATAAGTTCAAAAACTTATTTACTTAAAATCTCATATTGCTTACTTGTGTCCATTTACACCTTACAATCATAACTCTGAATTATAAACATCACTTAATAGCTTAAGTTTATCCATTTCATTCAATAATTATGACTTCTAACTATATAATTATTCTACATTTCAACTTTATATCCAATTCAATACCAATCCAATTCCAATTTTATTTAACTTAATACAAATCTAATTCCAATTTCATTTAACTTAACTTATATTTGGTAAATTTCTAACCCATATCATTTAAATGGAGACTCTAGAATTTAAACATTCGGTTTTATTTCAAATCATTTGAAATCATAAATATGCATATACCACTTTTGTATATATCAAATCATACTTTCGGGATTTTTCAAAACAACCTGGTTTTGCCCAAAACAATTTCCTTTTGGAATGTCTAAATTAAAACTTGTTTACCAAACAAGCACAAAACAAATAGCCATAGTCAATCACTGCGGTTGCAATCCATCACTTAGAAACTCGAAAATGAATACTGATGATGCGTGTAACGACATGCCTTTTCGAACGTTTTAAATCGATGATAAACCACACACGTCACACTCAAACCATTCAAAGGGCTGATTGTTATTGGGGTAAATAAGAAAACGTAGAAAAAGAAAAAAAGGAAATACAAAATCTCATAGCAGAATAACAAAATATAATAATCGAATGATAGTTCATGAAGCTGTTTTGTACATAAATTTGATTATTCTTTACAACATAAACATCAGAGTTACATAAATAGGAATAAATAAATAAATGCAGCGGAACAACGTCATGCATCGGAATAGATAAGTAAATAATAATAGTTCAGATCTTCGTCTTCGTCCTCCAGAAATAAGGTCTTCAACCTTGAATGCTCAAGCCGACCCGAGCGAATTGAAAAGACAAAACACTTGAGTCAGAACTAAAAGATCTTATGTAAGTTAAACCAGCAGTAAATAAATATGAGTGAAACGACGTCAGAGATGTTTACAGGGTTTGACATCTCCTATCAGTGTCTAGCAGGAGTGCAATAACTTAAGAGATGTTCGTGATTACCATCTCCTAAGGATCTGTTAAACTATCTACTATGTAGTAAAATACGCTATTATAACATGTCAACAGTAAAGTAAAAGTATCAAAATAGCATTAATGCATTACCCATATCCTTCTTAAAACATTTCATATATTCCCATGGTCTATACAATATCGTATGCTACTTCGTAAACTGGGGGTTACCCAGAGGGCATTCTAAAGATGTGGTACAAAACAAACTCATAGAAGGTGCACTAGGGTATGTGAACACGACACTCGAGGCAATGCTAGGATAGATATACTAATTGCGTATCTAGACTGGTGGTAACGCATAACAGCTACTGTGCCTACCTCGGAACACACTCTTAAAATCAAAATCGAGGGGTGGCCACCAAACCATCACAGTCATAATATGGTATCGAAGAAATGGGTCCGATCGGAGGTGCGACCTCACTTGGCCTGGCATGGCTCATGTTTTAGTCACATCTAAGCTGACTCACGGGAATCAGTGTCACGTCATACCTTATACAGAATTGTCACTAAACCATCCTATTTCATTTCTGGAATCTCCACCACGTGCATAATTATTAAAGTGATTTTCGATATTGGCAGAGAGTATGACAATATCCGATCCCCGTCACTTTAACAACCAAACGCTTATTTCACACACGATGGTTCTTTTACATTTCAAAAGTCAATTCATACTTAATATCAAAATACCATATTCGATTTCAAACCATATCACCTTCGAAATCATAATCACTTTCAAAACTATATTCACTTTTAAATCGTATTTACTTTCAAATCATATTCACTTTCAAAATCATATTCAGTTTCAAAATCATATTCACTTTTGAATTTATTGATAAGATATGTTAATTAAATCCTCGTTTTATAATCATCTTATTCACTCAAATATGTCATTTTATTCTCAACCTAGGTTATTACATCATTTAACCATATTCGCTTTAAAATCAAGGATTTTGAATATAAATACTTCAATTTCACACGGTCAGAAATTTTAGAAAATAATTTAGGTAATTATAAATAGTTTATATAGTTTTAAATAGCACAAATAGGTTTAAAATAGTTTATGCAGTAAAAATAGTTTAAGAAAATTTAAATTTGATTTAATTAGTTTTAAAATGATTTAAATAGATTCAACATAGATTTAATAGATTTAAATTATATCAAGTAGATCTTTCTATAGATTAAATAAATTTAAAATAGATTTAAATTATATTAAATAGATTTAAAATAGATTAAATAAATTTAATTAGTTTAAAATTGGTAAAATAGATTAGATTGGATCAACTAGGTTATAACAGATTAATAAAAACTAAAATAGTTTAAATTGATTAAAATGGTTAATTTAATGAAATAGTTTAAATTAGTTTAAAATAGATTTCAAAGTTATTTCCAAAAATTTCCATAACTCAATTCCGATGGATTCATTTATTTATGCTGCTTTAACTTTGAAATTCCAATTTAAATCCTTTGAACAAATCATTAATCAATTCCAATTTCAGCCTTTACGTTTGGATTATCGAAAATAATGCAGTTTATATAAATCAATTTCTATTTCAAAATATTAGTTAACTGAATTCAGCATTTTTAAGGATTCCAAAAGTCATTTAATTTAACAAATCCGGTGTCTATATATAATTTTCTACCCTAGAGTCAAGTAGTGCAGATATTTATCATTTCAATCCGCGATTTACAATTTTACGATTATATATCATTTCAAACCGCAATCCCAAATTAAATAAAAATCCATAAAATCGCTTGAGTCTATCATTTCAAACCATAACGATTTTTTTCCTAATATATAGATCGTAAGGGTATGTATCATTTCAACCCATAGGGAACTTGCAGTTATAGCAATATAAACTACAACTTCCAGTCATCTAATATCAACAATCAAACATTCATCACAATTATCATCCAAATCAATCAATGAACATCAATAGATAACTAATAATCAATAAAAGGTATTAAATTGACAATTTAAATTTAATACTAAATTATACAATAATTAAATGCAATAAAAGTCAACATTGACTAGAATGACAAATTAAATATACCAAACATCGATCAATAAACTTCCAATCACATCATAAATTATATTTAACTAATATAAGAACATTTAGTAGTTGTGAGTAGGTCAAAAAAATCACCTTCGATTTTGAATCGAATTAACATCCAATTCAAGCCCAAAATTCGAATGGTCTCAAAATTCGTCCAAACTAGTGACAAAATAACTAGAATTTCGATACGATCGCAGCGGAACAAACTGCAAATGAATCGAACCTCGTATGTAAAAGTTATGACAATTAGAAGATTTGAAATCAAAATTTAAAATAAATAAGTTTATAATTAAACATGGCCATGTCAACGATTACCTCGAGCTCAAACCTTGGCTAACAAATTCACGACATCACCTGAAGCGGCCGACACTTCGCCAGTTATTGTCGCTGCAGCGAACGCTGCCATCCCAATCCAACACCGTCGCCACGCTTCTCAACCCAGGTGACCCCACCATCCACTCGCGGCTCCCCTAAACCCCATCCACCGTGACTGACCCGCGAACTTCCACGCCAATTTTGGAAAAACCCAGGCACCTCTGGACCCAAGTGGCCATATGGATGTGCTGCTCTCAACGCCCTCTACCCATTGCAACTTTCTGATTGATAAATAGTCGCCGATCCACCATTAAACGAGGCAATATCCTACGAATGGTTGAAAATAAATCCCTCGTTTCTGAATAAATGGTGATTTGATGACAAAAACGAATTGCGGATCTGGGTTACGCTTGTCAAGAGCTTCGAAATGATGTGTAATTTTATAGGGTTTGGGGGAGTTTGATTTTGAATTTGAATTTGGTTTGTAATTGAATATTGAATTGGTTTTGGTTTGTCTTCCAATGGAAAGAGAGGAGCGTAAAGAATCGTACGTACTGTAAATGAGAATATGTGGAAAAAAATTAGGGTTTATAACGGGCTATTTATAGGTAGGTCAGAAATAGAGATGAATGGACCAGATGTGTAACAACCCCATTTTTTAGGGATACTAAATTGGGAATCAACTAATAAATTGGTAACTAATCTGTTAATAATAACAAACAATTAAATATTTATGGAAAAAAATAAAAATAAATAAATAAATAATAATAATAAATGAAAAAAAGAAATTAAAATGGGAATTTAATATTAATAGCGTTGAGAGAAAAATAAATGGTAACAAATTCATTTACTTTTATTTTGAGTTATAAATTATGTCTTTTTAGTGGTAGTGTAATTTATGTTAATAAATGAACCATTTTATTAACATAAACTATTCGAAAAGTTAAACATTGAGAATGGTATGTTTTTTTTGTATGAAAGAATGATAACTAATTTCATGAGATAAAATGCGTTTTATGTATGAAAAGTTTAGATGAGAATTTTTTTATGTTGATTTACAATTAGGTATAAAAGGAAGAAAGGGTAAAATAATAATAATAATAAATAATAATAATATCATTTTTATAATGTCATGTTGGAAAGATCTAGAAAGTGAATAAAATAATGTTAAGCAAAAGAAAAATCTAGAATAAGGAAAAAATGAATAAATTGTATAAAATAATAATAATAATAATAAACTAAGGGGTTAATTGGTAGAACATTCTAGAGGAGGGGATTTATAATAAAAATATCATTCCCCCTCCTCAATTTCTTTACTGCACGTACAGCTTGAGAAATAGAAAGAAGAAAAAAAAAGGAGAGAAAGAGAAAAACCTAATTTCTAATCCCTTCATCCAAAACTTACCTACAATCGAATCTAAAAGATAGATTCCCAATTTCTAAGTGTAAGTATCCCTATAATCCTTTAGCATCTTTCTTTTTCAGTGAATAACAATTTAGGGTTTTTGATTTTGTTAGCAATTGAGAGGTGAAAGGCAAGCAATCAAATGCTAACTTACCTAGAGCTTAAAGATTGCTTTTTGAAGATTTAGGCGAGTGAAGTTATAATCATGTTTTGTTTTATTTTATTTTTCATATATGCATGCAAGTATAGGGTGAAATTCTTGGACAATTATTGTTTGCTCATTCTCTAAATCATGTGTTGTTGATTGAATTATTGGATCGAAAAAAAGAATGAAAATCAATGCATAAAATTAAAATGCATGCATGGTGTTTGTTTAATTGCCACAATGAGTTGGAGCTTTCTTCTCTTTGAAAAAAAAAGTTTTCAGAACTACAAAATCGCAGCACGGCTCAGAACGGGACTGTGCCGTCCAGGCAGAACTGCACTGTGCAACCCAGACGGAGCTGCAGGTGCAGCCCTGGCGGGGCTGCAGGTGCAGCCCAGACGGGCGGCCCTATGCGGCTCAGGCCGGCTGCACAAAAGCAGCCCAGCTCGGGTGCACAAGTGCAGCCCAGGCGGCTACATGTGCAGCCCCTGCGGGATGCACTGTGCAGCCGAGCTAGGGCTGCACTGTGCAGCCGAGCTAGGGCTGCACAGGTGCATCCCAGACGGGCTGCACAGGTGCAGTCCAGGCGGCTGCATGTGCAGCCCATGCGGGCTGCACAAGTGCAGTCCAGGCGGCTGCATGTGCAGCCCATGCGGGCTGCACTGTGAAGTCGAGCTCGGGCTGCAGTTGCAGCCCAAGCGGGCTGCACAGAAGCAGCCCAGGCGGGCTACAGTGCAGCCTAGCTCAGGGTTGCACAGGGGCAGCCCAGATTGGGCTGCATGTGCAGTCTAGGTGGGCTGTAAATTGCATCACAGCTCTGGACCGCACAATTGCAGCCCAGCTCAAGGCTACACTATGCAGCCCAGATAGGCTGCACCATGTAGTCCAGATTTGACCAAGCTGTACTGTACAGCCCTGCTCTAAAAAAAATTAAAATTAAATTAAAACGTAATATTTGATTATTTTGATTAAAGAAAAAAAAATTATTCGATCAATACGTATGTTGGAAAAAAAGAAAATTTTATTTATAATTTTGATAGCATTTTGCATACAAAAACAAGGGTGGTTTTGGTATTTTTAAATTCAATAAATTATTATGAATTTTTATCTAACTTAACGAATTTTGAATAATTTTAATCCAATAAATTAAGTTTCTATGTTTTGCCTTGATACATAAGTATTATGGGGTACTTGTGTATTAATACGAAAGGAGATGTAATTATTTTTCTTTGTATGGACAATTGTTTGCTAAATTTTATTTGCATTTTGAATATTATGCTGGGTTTATCGAAGGTTTTTTTGGAAGACGTTGTCATCATCGATTTTGTTTTTAAGAAGTGTTTTGAAGTTACAAACACTTTTGATTTTTGGATTGGGATAGATTGGACTCTGTTGTACCAATAGGCCAAAACTCCATCTTGGCCGACCTGATTCAGAATCGCTATCTGAATCAGTGGTATATCACTTGCCCTTTTACCATCAAAGGTCAACGGTCTGCTACACAGGGCTAATTTTATTTTTGATCGGGATCTCCGATCGGCGGGTCACGGACTATGATGGATGGAGGCGTGGGGAATCTCACATGTAGATCCGTGAATGGGTAGCATACGGCCTTTGCCTTAGACCGTCTTTGTTATCCTGGGTTGATTGCCAGGTGTATTAGGACGTTATAAGTAGGTTACGGTGCTGATGCCTCCGTGCGCGCTCGAGCTCTACCACTGTGATTTTATAATACTTGCGTCTGTTTATTTGGTATATTTTATGAGTCATGTTACATTTATCCCATAATTCCCGTAATGCAATTTTCTTTATCTTATGATTTTTTGAAAATATTAAAGTTGATTTTGAAAACCTAGTATCTTTGTAGAATGTGTGTATGAACATATTCATTGTTTTACATATGATAATTGGGTTGGTATCGTATTGGATTACATACGATATTTTTGACCTAAAACCATTGTTTGATTAAATGAATTATTCATGAAACCAAATTTTCATGTTGGTTCACACACACATATATGCCTCATGTTGGTTTATATATGCGGTGCTTTATTTTCCTTTTTATTGATTGAGACAATTATTGTTCATAGATCTTACTTCACTCACACTAGAAATAGTCTAACCCGTGTGATTTGTTTTATAATCCTCGGGTCAGTCTGAGGATTGTGGTTGCAGGTTAGGTTGCATGGACTATAGCAGCATTCATATTATTTTCCACATTTTGGGGTTTTGGACTTTACAGCTTGGACTTAGGAGTAGTTAATATATGTATTATGGTATGTATGTTATTATGTATTTTGGAAGTGATATGTACTATGGACTATGTATCGTGGACATTACTATTATGATATGTATTATGCATTATGCTATTGTTGTGCTGAACTGTACATTCTATTATATTCTGTACTATGTAACCTGGAAAAAAATTTATGTTGTACCATTGCTTTGAACCGAGACTGAGCACGAATGGTAAGTAGAGGAAAAAAGTCTTAAAATTTCTCGTGCCAGTGTTAGTTCAAGGGAATGAGTACAACATTTAGCCCTATCGAGTTTCACTCCCCGTGCTTTCTAACAGTAATATTTACTATTGCTCTTGATTGGCATAGGTATAGGGGCCGGGCGTTACAAGATGGTTTGAAAGTTGAACGATAAACGACCCGAAAAACCCGTTTTGCCTCCGAAACAAAAATGGATAATCCAATATATCAAAATAGATGTTTTTGATAATTTTAAAATCAATGGAACATATTTCAAGTTCTAATTCCATCATATGAAGAAAAAACCAGCTTATTTCAAATTGATTTCAATTAAATAAATTTCTAGGCGTTTCGAGCTTGTACGATCAAACGACAAATCCGATCATTACGAAACTTGAAATTCTACAATAATTCACAGTTACAGAACCGATGAAGCTAGTTTCATCGAAATCCGAGATAGTGGCCAAAATGCCTATTCTCACATTAATTAAATAATTTAATATTAAACTAATTAATCACTTTTTAATTCAATATTAATAACTAACAATTTCCATTATTTTTGATTGCTTAGACATTTACATAATTTAAAACAAATTTATATATCAAATCCAGTATTGGTTATTATACTAATTACAGTGTCCAATTTTGCTGTGATTAAATCCGATAAATTATAATTTAATTTTCCATAAATTGATAAAAATTTGATTTCAGTCCTATTATTCAACCTATCATTACCCCATGTATGTATTTTGACTTTGGTTTATACTTTATTACATTAATATCCTCAAATTTCACCCTTTACCAAGTTGATTGCAATATTTCAATTACATTGAATTTTATAAATTTTCACATTAATTATAATTTAAAAATCCCAATTAGTTTATTTATCTTGGTTTCATTCCTTTATTAAATTAATTATTACCTTATAAATAAAATTAACATTTCTATTCATTTTATTACATTCACACGTTTCACTTGATGTATTGACTCACATTAATGTAAAATTTATTTACATTTATTTGTAATTGATTTCTAATTTAAATTGGTAACAAATAACAATTGTCACCATTTCTATATTTAATAACATTTATAAGTTTATTATCCACAACAAGTATTATAATTACTACTACAACACTAATTTTATTCAATTACAATTAGTTTCATTGGTTACATCTTATTGAATTAATATTATATAATTATCAAATTAAATCTACATTAGCTGTACTAATTAAGTGAATTAATTGAAGTTGATTTTGCAAATCAAATTTAACCGGCTAAATAAATAGGTAGCATATAGTAATTTTCACCGTTAACTTTATTTAATCACATTTTCATGTTTGTTATCTACATACAAATGTTATAGCTAGTTACACAACATTCATTTTTTTTTCCAATTTACAATTTATTACATACTATTTAATTAATACAACATTTAGACATTGATTGCCCTTTTAATTTAGTTATCAGTTAATACATTCATTATTACAATTAATTTATAATTTATAACCAATTATAACATTTAAATTATTCCACTTAATTGGACTTTCATGAATTTGTTAAAAATTAAGTTAAATTTACATTATTATATTTCACTCTAGTTATTATTTCATTAATAAATCACCAAATCTTATTAAATTAACTTAATTATCTAAAATTACCGGTCGTTACAATGCAGCCATCATCACTCGAATTATTTTCCAACGACTAAAGTGAGTTCAGTGCTTCCTTGCTTCCAAAATCCATTCAAAACATTTTATATTCAAAAATATATCCAAAATAATATCACCATTCTTCCTTTCAAACACTTTGGAAAACATTTTCAAGATTTCCAAGATTTAAAACTTCCCAAACATTTAGTCCAAATCCAATTTAAAACGTTTTCCAAAATTTCCGGGGTTTTAAATTCTGGTTATATTAATTATACACCTTCGTATAAATCATTCTTATATACCTTCAAGTTGGTTATATAAACTAGTTCAATTCTTATAATCGGTTTGATTGTAATATTAACAACCAAACATTCCAAACATATGCACTATAATAATTTCAAAAAATTATTTCATTTATAACAAAATATAGTTTGGGTAAATTGTTCCATTCACCCCCTTTAAAACCAAAATATGTCGGCTTACCTTGTTTAAGAGTTTAGAAACACCTATCGATACGGTTGTACTTCCCGTACCGACCACAGTTTATAAACACCCAACCGATAAGTCAACACAATATTAAAACATTTTATATTAACTAAAAAATACGCTCATATCTGTTAACACAGTCAACTCATTCTAGAGTAATTCCAACTCTATCTCTAATGAGTAATCCCTACCAAACCCTAGATATATCGCCTACCTAAGCTCTGATACCAACTGTGACTACCCGCCTTTATCGACCCTTGGAAATTGACATAAATATGCTCGTTGTATAATATGCCGAACGATTGAGTGCTGAAAAGACAGATTGTTAAGGAGAAAGAAAGTAGGTAGAAGAAAGAAGAAACTAAACAAAACAGAATCTTACAGCGGACTGAATAACATATAATATAAATACTTCTTTACACAAATCAAAACTGTAATATATATATATATATATATATATATATATCTCACATCATAGTACATAAATCAATAATTACCAGCCTGAACAGCCATAACAACCCGTCTTCACAATTTGCTGATAATTTCAAACAAAACACTACAGTGGAATAAAACAAAAATGAGTTATACGTCTTCGCCATCCAGCTCGTCTCCTGAGCTCCATAGCATTCTAACTTGAACCTGTAATACTCGGTCTGACCAGAGCATTATAATAAAATAACACCTGAGTTAGTCTGGAAAACCAGCATGAGAAAACATACTCAATTTGAATTATTAAAGTTGTTAAAATTATTTGAAAACAAAGATATTCGTAATGCCACGCCACAAATAAACACGACGGGCTTTTACCTTACAATAAATAAAACATTTCATATCAAAATCCTTTGATATTATAATAATGTCTAAGCACAAATACTTATTCAAATAGCTGAAATTGTTGCGTTAGTTAAATTCCAGTATAATAGACTCTGTAATCAAAACCGTAAAGGTCGTATTAGAGAACGAATTCTAAACGAATGACCAGGTACCGGGGTATCACCTATCACAGTACACATTTAGAAACAATCTACTGTGGACCACACCAAGATCCCCCGCAACACAAGACCGGACTATCCCTAACCCAGATAGACCGACTATGCTATCACCCTGGGTGTTCCCACCCTTTCCAAGCTCCATCCATGAATCGTAGTAATAATGTCCGAGGGTATCTAGAAAGATGATAAACATACCCTTATTGGGTGCGATCTACTTAGCCTTGCTGCATCTCCCCTTCTTTTCAGTCATTCACGGTTGATGAGGCTAGAGGCTACGATTACCTTTTAAAGGAATTTTCACTTAGAATGCTCATTGTCCTCTAATGACAATGTAATGATATCATTCATCCATACAAGTCCATCCTGGTCCCAAACGGAACCGAAGGCACTATTCCTACTACATCCATTTGGAATCATCCTCAGGTTTAGTAAAGATTAGCCCTTGCACTTTACTACTCCATCTTCGATTCCATGCTCTTGTCTTCATTTCGAAAATGTACTCATTGGATCGAAGTGGTTTTCGAATATCTTATCCAATCCCGGTCTCTTCGAAACAATGTTCGATATTTTCTGGTAAACTCAACCCCAGTTCTTTAGGAAATAAACAGACAAAAAGAAGATCGAAGATCAACTCCTAATCGTTTGTGAACGGATTTCCTTATCGTCATCCTAGAAGAACAAAATGAGTTTATACATACAGTATAGCGCCAACTGTACAAGAGTATGTATTTTTCTTATCGAATTCAACATATTCACAAACTATCCTTTTCAAAATATTGAAACCCTTTTAAAATAATATGGAAAGTACCACCGTGGTATCAACCTTGGATTCACAGCTCAATGGTTACGTCTCTATCCTAAAGAAATCCAAACTTAACTGCAAGCACTCACTGCCTCTGATTTCGCCATGAAAGCATACCATTACCTTTCGAAAACTTTATTTAATAGTTATCTCAAAATAATTCTTATAAGTTTCTAAAATAAATTTCCAAGTTTAATCTAGGCAAATATACTTAAATAAAAATTATTATACAAAGAAATATTAATATTTAATAATGTATCTTTTAAAATAATAATGTCGACTAATTCTTAAATAGTAATAAATCTTTAAAAGTCATTATAAGGTAACTAATTAATACTTAATCATACTTTAAACAATTTTAAATAATTAAATAACTAATCTCTGGAATATTTTTAACACTTTTAAATTTACCTAGTTTAAAATTAAAAATCCCTTTTTTTTAAAACAAGCCCAATTTGTCGATACAATATAAACCTTAATCCCATTTCCAATCTACAACGTTTTCCCCATCCCTTAAATCAAATTATAAAACAATTTCTAAATTAAATTCCATTTATAAATTGATCCATTAATTAACCTACCAAAATTATATTAATATTTCAAATTCAATATTTAAAATTAAACTAAACGTTCAAAACCAAACGACCAAAATTTTGGGTCATTATACGAAAGCCACTTGGTCGAAAGCAAGCAGGTGCTTTTCTCATTTAAAACAAAACGACGCTTCTACCCTTTCGGAACCCCTTGGTTTCAACTCTTACCTTCTGCCCTTTATCCAATTCACTATGTACCAAGATGTTGATACTATTGGCTTTGGTTTGTGGAAGGAGCCGAAGGGTCTTAGTCAAAAGCTACCTGAGCAGAGCCAAAAGAGGAGAAACATGCATTTAGCATGAATTTTTGATTTTAAACCCTTCTAAATAAACTTTTTAACTAACACACCTTGTTTGTCAAACCCTTATCGGTTGCTAGTTTTTTCTTCTAAAAGTACTACCATAATTTCAGAATTAATTAATTTAAATCATTTGCAAATGACTCCTTCTCCTTAATAAATATATAAAAAATTTAAGTCCTATACGTTAAATAATTTTATATATTAATCAAAACACTTTGGAAAATTCCACAAAAATTCAAGAAAATCTTTTTAATATGTTTTCTAACATATAAAAACTTTAGGTCCAAATATTTAATTATTTTTCCATAAATAATTTATAACCCAACACGTCATTTTCTTCACTAGAAAATTAACATAAAATCCACGTTAGTTCAGAAAATTATGAAAATTGAAATCCCTCTCAAAATATCACTTTGATCTATTAAATTTTCAGGTCCTTTGGATGTCATTTAATACGGTTTTCATATTAAACATATCATAAAAACTAATATGAACATGTATAAGTCATCAACAAGCATATATAGACCTTCAATCATCCAAAAAATGGCATTACCATGCAAAATCATTTCGGTTTATCCTTAAATCTGAAAACTATAAGAAAATGGGATGTAGCAATCATTCACCTTAGCTTTGTGAGTAAAGATGTGAGATTTGATTTTGTTTATGTTGATTTACTTCTTCCTCTTGAAAATCTTAGCTTTATCTTCTCTTAAGACTAAAAATGGTGGCTGACCTTAGAGTAATTTTGCTTGAGAAAAATGAAATGAACATGTATTTGATTTTCTTAGGGTTTAGGGTATAAGTTTATCCTATTTTCCAATTTTCACTCCATTGTTTCCTAACATTTTTATTCATGCTATATCGTTTTGATTTACATTTATCATGGTACGGATACCTTTAGTTAAATCAAATCTCAATCTATTAATCAACTTACATTATTTTATTTTATTTAGCTAACCAAATATTTTAAATAATGTTACTAAAGATATGGGGTGTTATAGTCTCCGCTAAGGTTGAAAATGGAAATAACACAAGCGATAGGAAAATAATAAAATGAAAGCTATTTGCACTAATGAAATAAACACTCCAAAAGAAATTTAAAACATAAAAAATGTGTAGATCCAATGACATAAACATAAAAGAAGTGGAAAGACATGATTTTTATAGTGGTTAGACAGATAACTCGACCTACTCCACTTTAATCTTTGTTATTTGTTGTTTTATCTTCGGATTACAATGTATTCATTTAGATCTGACACAATCTCATGGATCTCAGATTTAAGAGTATTTGGGGAAGAAGAAGATATAAGACAAATTCAAGTGCCAAAAGGTCCTTTTTTAAAGCCGCAGGTATTGTATTTATAGGAAAACCGCCTAGCCGAACCGGAGGCCGATGAAATATCAATTGCAGGATCGAATATGTAGGAGTAAGTAACTAGGCCTAATTACTACTAAAACCACTCGGTACCAAGTGGTTTTGATCGGTACCAGTACCGATTAGTTTTCCAAGGGGAAACCTCCCCTCCTTCTTTCTACTGGCCTTCTATCTCTGATCCATTATGTTATGAACATTTTTCCCTTAAGATTGGGTTGTTTCTGAGAGAATCTAATACCGCTTGTACTTGTTTGCTTTTCTTTGAAAAATCCTCAGCTTTTTTTATTCCTTGAGAAAACCACTCCATGACAATCACTTGGGTCAGCGTTCCATGTACAAGAGTTTTGGGGGGGGGGGAATATGGAGAAAAATTCTTTTGGTATCGAGAAGAAGTGCTCGAAACCAAGTGGTTTCCTTTGCTCCAATCCCTTTGTAATTCATTGAGTTACTTTATATCATTATTCCGTTGATGTTTCCAAATTTTTTGGGTCATTTTTTCATCGTTTATTCGTCCAATGTGCTTGTTTAAGTCCATTCGAAGATTGTAAAAATTTTGTTTATAACATTGCCCCAAAAGTACGCCTTATGAATGTAAGGCGTACTTTGCTCAAGAACAAGTTTCTACAATAGACGACTTCTAGCATTCAAGCTTTCCAACTATCCATCGATTGAAGTTGTGGTGAATCATTTAGTTCCTTTGGATTTTCTTACAAATCCATGGTCATTATAGAGCATTATAGATAAGGGCTCTAATCCTTGCTTAAGTGTTAGTCATAAATCGTAATCAGTCAGTTTTCATCAGAAGTTATCATATCATGTATCAAAATCATCTATGTTCATTTGGAATATATTTATTTTAGCCTGATTACAAGGCGTTCAAATCCTAAAGTCATGTCAACATCCACTTTAAGGTCCGATCTCGCCAAATCATTTAGCATCCAAACAAGGGTTTAAGCTCTCTGAATCATTTAACATCCGAACTAGGGTTTGATAATCCCGGATCATTTAACTTCCAATCCAGGCTTTGATCTCTCCTGATCGTTTAATCATCCAATCTAAGTTTAATCTCTCTAGATCGTTTAATCATTCAATCTAGGGTTCGATCTATCCGGATCCTTTCTGAGCGCAACCCGCTCGCTCTCTTGCAAGGGAACTTAACGTCTAAGCAAGTTCATCCACTTACTCTCCTGTGAGGGGACTTACTTTCATACAAGCCCAATCCACTCACTCTCCAAAAAAGGGACTTGCATCTTATGGTGAACTCGCCCTGTCTCTCCGGTCGGGAATACCATGATCAATCAGTATCAACCATCAAATTCAAGTGGATTATAAAATCATAATTTTTTAGGGGGTCATTAATCTTTGTTGGTGTTTCCTAATCGGTGTCATTCATCATTTATGAAGCCTAAGTCAGATCATTTGGCAAACATCAAAACACCAAATCCTATCAAGGATTGCCTTTAGACTTCCCACTCGAAGTGTGCTTAGGGACCGATTAGGATCCCGTACATGTGTAAGTGGTCTAATAGTAATATTGCATTATTTATTTGAAACAAAAAGTGAAGTAAAGGAAGCGAACCTAAATCCAATCCATCCCGATCATAGGGTTACATTAAATGGAAGCTTCTGATCCATAGCTTCATTCTACCACCTGTTCCTATGGTGAGTTTCTAGTTCCAGCTCCTGTTGTTTGCATTCGCATTTCGATCTGCCTTTCTAGTTTTAGAATTACCCATTCTAAGCATTAGAGCTAATCCTAAATCCAACTTGGTCGTGCCCTCGAGTAAATTCATGTCGGTATTAACATGATTCGTGTTGATATCGACTTTTTTTTGGTTGTGGGTGCTTCGTTGTATTTTGCTCTGCTCCAACTCCAGATTCTCTTGCATTGGTTTCTGGCCTTTGGCTCAAAATTCTAGATGCTTCGACTGTTATTCGCTGTTCTACTCTTCCAAAAAAACTATTTAACATCTCCACTTGTTGAACCATCATCCGATCATGCCTCTCTTTCGTCATCCTCTTCATCTCTTCCCTAACCACGTGGATGGATAGATTAGAACTAGAGGACACCTCATGGTTGTCTTCATGCTCTAGTTGACACCCTCGAATCATATATCTAGTATTAGACCTCTTCGTATCTTCTAAACTTCAGATCCAAGCTTTAGGTTGTCAAATCTAGCTCTTTCTCAGTGAAAGCAAAAAATTTTGCACCAAAAGTGGCATAAACACATCAATATCATATGAAAGCACCAAAAACGTATAGATCCAATGAAATAAATGTAAAAGTAGGAGAAAAGGCATAATTTTTGTAGTGGTTCAATAGATTCTCTGGCCTATGTCCACTTTAATCTTAGTTATTAATTGTTTTCTCTTTGGATTACAATTAAATCAATTAGATCCGACCACAATCTAATGAATCTCGAATTAAAGAGTATTTGGGGAAGAAGAAGATAGAAAAAAATCCAAGTGCCAAAAGTCCTTTTCCTGAAGCTATGGGTGCAATATTTATAGGAAAACTGCCTAACAGAACCGACGACCCATGAAATATCAAGTCCAGATTCAGATCCAAGTATGCAGGAGTAAGTGGGCCCATGAAATTTTGAACTATCGTCAACTCCAAGTATAGTATTTCTGCCCCTTGATAAAAACAGTTTATGTACCACCAATTAATTCATTCATGTTTGTACTTAGACCATCAGCAAAAACCTTAGTTACAATTTTAAAAGACCATCAGCTAAAACCTTAGTAATAATTTTAAAAGAATAATTAATAATAAAATATGTATAAAGTCTTTCACCTCATTCACTCCCACTTTATTCTGTAGTAAAACCACAACGATGAAATTAAACCTGCCTAGTTGTAATGAATCGTTATTAAATTCATTAAACATTTTAATTATATCATACTGGTATAGCAGCACATAAAGTACGTGCGTTAAACACATAATGCTCAATTAGAGAAAATAGTGTCCATTACATCTTTATTATATGTGTTATAAACTAGCAAGATTTTTTTTAGGGAAATTTGAAAGACTACCGTCCAATATTATTCACAACACTTAACACCAAAGAATGAATTAAGCTCTAAATATATAACCAAAAAATCTACTACTCTTTGGAAAAAAGTTTTATGAGTTTAATTTAGAATTGAAATTTGACAAACTTGTCCTACCATAACATTAAACACATGCCATCAGGACCATTAAGAAAAAGAACATAATTTCATACCTTCTAAACATAAAAGTTACTTACTGTAAATTATATAATGATTAATTGCTTGTTGTTTTAAAGAATAAAAAGGAAAAATACAATCGCAACAACATCAACTTTTTCTCATCCAATTTCAAGGCTACACTCAACAAATTGGAGCATAAATGCATATCAATACCTATATAATTGCATTACACTACATCCAAAGTTCAAACCATAACTAGCTCAAATTCAAAATATTGAATGATAAAAAATGAAAATTTATTTTAGCACAACTCTCCATCCAATGGACCACTTCCATCTTAAATCAATAAACAATAATTTCTAGTGCTATATAACGTAATTGAAATATTCTGAATCATATTATATACTAATATCCATGAACAAAGGACAAATTTATACTTTTCCATTGTTATATCTCATTTCAACTAAAAGGATATTTCAAAGTGAGCTGTAACGACCTGTATTTTACATATCGGAGGATTATAAAATATTATTTTTGAATTCATATAAATTCATATGAATCATTAATTTTGGAAAATTCCTATTAGAGATATTTTATATTTTTAGAATTTTTGCTCATAACTTCACCCTTGGAAAGTTGTATCGGGTATAACTTTTGATAGAAGTCGAATTAGCATCAAAGGCCACTTCCATTGGAAAGATATGATGGATTCCCTTTCCGTAAAGTGGTCTTAGTAGTGATTTGGACTTTCTGAGTAGGAGATATGATTGTTGGAATATTGGTAATTTTTGGAGTAGCTTAGTGGGTGATTAATGAGTTTACGAGCAAGCCCACTAGCCCATTTTGGGTTTGGAGACCTTATTAGGCTGAACCATCTTACCCAAATAACTTTTATACCTTATTCCATAGATCTAAGCCTCCATTAACCCATTCTCCACCAAAAACCTTCTCTTTACTTCTTAAAATCAAGTCAAAACCATAGATTAAGGGTATATTAGCAAGGGAACCTGGATTTTTGCTTTTTATGATTTCATCCCTAATTAATATACTGGGGCATTCTTATCATTTAGTCGATCCAAGTCCATGGCCTTTCCCCATGTTCACTTGGAGCTTTGGATTCACTAGTGATCTTCAAATCTACAATTTTAGGAAAGAAAAATCTCATATTTGCTGTTATTATTTGTGACGACCCAGAATTTTCAGCAATTTAAATCGGAATAATTAATTGGTTTTAAAATAATTAAAGGTAAAATTCTAACTTGAATTCAAATATTATTATATAGCAATTGAGTTATTAGATTAATAAAATTGAAATCGGGTGAATTATTGAATCTTCAGCTTTAAGCCTGTTAAAAATAATTTGAAGGCTTATAAAATTTATAATGATGATACTGAAGATAATAGAGGGGTTGGAATTTAATTTAAAGGTGATTTGTTCAATTTTAAAAATATATCGTTTAAGTTGAGTTTAAAAATAGCCTTCCGAGACACAGTCTCGGAATTCGACGAAACCAGTTCCATTGGATCCGTAATAGTTAGTTATTATCGGATTTCAATTTTCATAGCAATCGAGATTGTCGTTTGACCCTGGCAGCTCGAAACGCTTAGAACTATTTTAATCGATTTAATTTAAAACTGGTCATTTTCTTCTGTAACTCGCGCATATGATCGAATTAGGCTCCGAAACACGCTCCATCGTGTTCGGAACGCGGGTAAAACCTTGTAATCGCCTCGCGGCATTTCTTAAGAGGAGTTCGAAAATTTATATGATAATTAACGGGACCTTTAGGGAGTTTTATAATATAATATAAATTAAAGTACATATAGTCAGAGATATTTTCACTTCAACGCGTGCTCGAGAAGCCTCGTGCCATCAATATCTCAGCCCATTTTCCCTTTCTTTCCTCAAATTGCAGAAGTCGACTTCGAATGAAAAAAAAATCGAAATCATGGCCGATCGAAACAAAATACTTTCTTCCTCTCCATGCTTTCTGAAGGAAATCTAGGCGTACGGTATTGCAATGGTGGACTCGAGCTCGAACTCGAGATGCTTAGCCGAAGTCGCTAGGCTCGAGTCTCGTTTAGAGATCGCCGTGCGCAAGTTCGATAGGGCGAGGCGACATCAGTGGAGGAGGGATGTCGCGCAAAGGGTTTGGCCACATTTTTTGGGGTAGGGCTTGAAGTGTCGACGAGCCCGAGTCTTTCGAGCGCGTTGATGATTTCGCGTATGCGCACGCGAGTTGGGGGATTCTCGAGGTAAAGGCGAGTCGCGTTCGCGCGAGATGGCAGAGAGGCAATCTTGATGGACGCTGCAAGACACGAGCAATGAGGCCGCAGAGAGAGTTCTGTTTTGGGTGTGTGCTGAGCTAAGGCAAGGAGTGCTCGATGCTTGCTGTGGTGTTAGCAGGTGAGTTTTCTCAATCGTCTCGGGTCATATATATATGAATATTCTTATGGTTTAAATACAGAAATATCAAGTTAAATTAATTTTTTTTAAAACCCTTAGATTGTTAATGTTGTTGTTCAATATTTATAAATCTAAGTTGTATGTTTCATTTGAACTAAGCAGATAGATGCTTAAGTCGAATCCGAAATTTAATTAATAGTGTATTTAAGGAGAAGTTAAGAGAATAAAGTATTTATCTTAAATTAGACTTAAAGCTATTAGATTAATGATAATCAAATCCTGGATTTATAAAGCAAGAAGTTAAAGTGTTATAGTTAAGAAATTAATTAATTTATTTGACTTAACTTTTAATTAAATTAGGTTTGAGAAATTAAGATTATTTAATTAATCAGTTCTGTAATTAAAGAGAAACCAATTAATTTATGGTTAAGAAATAATTAATTATTAATTAGGGATTATAAGTTAATTAATTTTTGATTGATTAATTTATAGGTAGAGGTAGATTAATATAAGTAACTAGAGAATTTGTACTTAAATGATAATCATTTAATGTAAGTAAATTAAAGGTGAGTAAATCTCACTTTGTTGGATTTATATTTAAATTTAAATGGTTGAATTTAAATATTTGGTTGAATGATTGAATTTATTTGATATGCACTGTGGATAGATGGTCTGGTGATTTTGGTATTGGATGGATTCTCGAGTTAATGGATTGTTTAACTAGAAGTATTGGAAATTTTTAGATGTTTAAAACTTAAAACAATAAATAAGAAAATGTCTCCGTTTAAAAGTTACCAACGGCTTAACGATCAGTGATACATTAAATTAGTAGGATAATTGGAATGGATAATCTATTAATTTAATCAAATAATGATTTGGGTTATTTAATTCAGTGATTAAAGGTTTGAATAAATTAAGTTGTAAGTTAATTAACTAAGTATAAATAATTCAGAAGAATCATTCGATGATGTGATAGATAATTACTTAATGTAATTAATAAAATATAATTACTTTGTGAAATTCATCAAGAGATTAATTAAGATAATTAAATGAAGGAATCTAAGTGGTTGAGATTTGAAATTCAATTGGAATCAATTGAATTAATTTGTATGTGATTAAGCTTTGCTTATGGATGATTTAACGGTATTGGATGCTTTGAATGAGTTGATATCTCTAATATGAAATGTTGTGAATTTCATTTGAATAACTTGGGTTAGGATAATATGAGTCTCGAAGAGACCGGGGGCGGGTATTTGGGAAATACCCGAAACCGCTTCGAATTTTTATAAATTGATTTGTGAAATCAAGAGGCTGGAATGAAATGGTTTAAGTGAATTGGATTATTTTATCTAAATTTGGTACTTAGAACTTTATGTGTGAAATAAGCATTTTCTATAGCAAATTGTGATTGGTTAAATTGATATAAGCTACCCCGGGTTTATTTAAGTTGTTTGCTTTGGTATTTCCATGTTAGTTGGGTCTACTCATGCTGGTTTCCAGCCTGACCCGGGTGTTACTTTGATGTAATGCTCGGGTCAGACCGAGTATTACAGATTTTCAGGTAGGTACGTTCTGGAGCTCAGGAGGCGAGCTGGATGGCTACAGCGTATAGAGTATTTCCGCTGTATTTATATTATTATTAATCTGAGATATGATAATTGTATATATTCAGTGACTGAAATGTATGTGAAACTCTGATGTATATTAAATGTAATCGACAGATATAGTATTCTTCTGTAAATTATTATTATTTATTATTATATTTTATCCGCTGCGAATGTGAGATGTTTTGGGTGTTTAGTTCTTCTTCTTTTATCTCTTTCTTCTTTTTCATAACTATCTGGAATTTTCTGGATCAAAAATTTTGGGTCGTTACATTATTAGATTTTGCCTCAATTTGCAAGCGAATCTTCACTTTTTGGGTTTTTGTGAGTGATTTATCATTTCTCACCTTATTATATATGTACATATTGATTTAACACGTTTTAAATCCATTTTTAAAGTTAGAATTAAGTTTTAATGTTGTTTTAAAGTCCAACCAGTTGTAAAAATGTGAATAAATGCATTTTTGGTGTTCTGAACATGTCATTTGGATAAGTGATTGCCTTAGTATATTTTAGGCTATATTGTATATACCTTGTATGGTGATTGCCATAGTTGATTCTGTGATTTACAAGTTTTAATGTTGTTTGGTGCATATATGGTGTTTGTTTGTATGCTTTTATGGTTGAAGGAGGGATTAGATAGGATTTCCTATCCAGTGATACCTTGGTTTGACATTGAAGGGACCGGATAGTATATGCTGTCCGGTAGTGGGGTGAAAGACCAAATAGAAATTGTTGTTCGGTGATCCCATAGGAGACTGAAAAGATCTTTTTGTCTGGTGGGCTATGCCCAAGAATCGAATAAGGAAGTGTGCTCGGGTGTATATCGTCGCATGTCGGGTGGCTTCTAATCAGGGCATGGTTACCTCGTGTCAGAGAGGGGAAGACCTTGGATTCTTTGTGGCAACAAAGGAAGCGGTGGCATGACACTTTTACATGATGACTTCAAGACCTTGGTATGCTGGTGTCTAGAGGTGCTTCGAAGAGGACGACTTAAAGATGGGATTCACGGTAGCGATCCACAAGGGCGAGTTAACGATGAGGGCTTGCAAGTGGGATTTGCAACAATGTCCTACTTTGGGGTTGACCGTGATGGAATACCTATTGAGTTCCGTTATGGAAACATGTGCACATGGACAATTGATAACTCAGAGGCTTCTAGTGTGCTTATAAAGAAAGGGTATGTGGGGACACCCATTTCGATTTATGATTGTCGCTGAATCTTGTGATACTAGATAAACCTAGGCTTTGTGACTGTGAGCCTGGTTCCTAGCCTTTCAGAGCAGCATGGATTCGAGCACCAATAAAGCTAGGATTATGATTGGGTCCCTGGTTTGCGATTGTTCTGTACGAGTTATCATATATCAAATGCATATGAGTGATAGTCAGGATTGTTTGATGGATGCTATGGTTGCGATGGTTATTATCACTCTAAGGTGTCACACGATGTAGGTATTTTCAACCGTATCCTAGACATTGTGCATTGTACTTCGAATGTAGTACACTTACATGGTTTGGATACTAGATTAGCATATATCGACTGTTATGTGCTAACACTTTGGATGCAGAGATAGGTTAGGTATGGTTGTCCATACCTTATACCTTATTTACTATATATATATATAGCATTTTGAGATGATATCTCGCTCATAACAGGCATTGTCTGACCTGAGGTTTTATACTTTTCTTCTTATTACCTTGGGTACTCTTAGATGAGTAAATTAGGGATAACAGGTCTAGAGCCATAGTAGTACATGTATGAGGCTACGCTTTCATAAACCTATACTTGGAGCTTATTATCACTTATATTACGACGTGCAGCACCATGGAGCTATATCGGTACATATATTATTAGAGATGGTTATAGATTTTATTATGGAGAGTTTGGATGTACAAACTCTTTATTTCAGTTTGTGTATAGTTTGTTAACCTAATGAACTCCGATGTTCTAATTTATGGTTCAATTGATTATATCACTGTCTTGCCTATTTTACCTCTATATTGTATGTTATACTTTATCTGTGCGTTATGAATTGTTTTACATGTTCTATATTTGGATTTTCTCTACTTTTCACCCTTGTCTACTATCCTGCATCATTCAGGTACGTCCACAGCGCATCATATGGGTAAATTGGATAACGAAGGTGTAGGGTGGTCATCAAATTTGGTATTGGAGCTTAGGTTTCATAGACGAGCTAAGTTGATACTAGGATCCATTATTGATAAGGAAGGAGCTATCGCCTTATAATGGATCTGATATGTGAGAGAGCATACTTGTTATACTTTGGTTTTCAAAGCTATATAGTAGTGTATATGTACTATATTTGTCGCATTGCATTCATAGACACCACTTATTCCTTTTAGAGAGACCGATCATTCTTATTAAAGCTTATAAGAAAGAGCCGACTAACAAGGAACGCTGCTAGGAACTCCATCTCTGGAGTTGAGGAGGGGGCGGGATCAGAGGCTGCTAACCCAAATTGCAGAAAATGTTGGTTGAGACAGTGCAAAACTTAGTTCGACATGCTCAAGTTGCTCCTGCCGCAACTGTTGGTGATGGTGCTTCAGTGCGGGTGTCGAGGGCTGAGTTTGCCAAATCGAACAAAGATTTATCTACTCTGGGTGGCAAACCATTTTCAGCCCTCGAAGTGCAGTATTGGTTGGACACCTGCAATTGCATATTTAAGGATATAGAGTAAGAGGATGTGATGAAGATGAGGCTGGCTTCTTGACAGCTTCATGGAAGAGATATGAAGTGGTGGAACGCCATCATGATCACTACTCCTAAGGATCAGATTACTTGGGAGCAGTTCAAGGCAAGGTTTGAAGAAAAGCATATATCAGCCACTCAGAAGTTAGTGAACTTCCGAACGGTTACCGACTTGAAGTAGGGATCTATGCCAGTGTCAGAGTACGTGATCGTGTTTAACACACTGTCGAAGTACGGTCTATCTTTTATTGATACTCCACTCAAGAAGAATGAGAAGTTTTATCATGGGCTTAGAAAATTATCTAGGGGAAAAGCTCGTGAGTCATATTGATGAGACATTTAAGAGGCTTGTGCGGAAGGCCCTTTGACATGAGAGTTGGTACCCTAAGTCTAAATGGTTGTTGCTCCTAAGGATGAGCCAAAGCCATAAGCTGGAGAGGGAGGCATGGGGAAGTGGGATATTAAGAAGAAGAAGAAGCAATTCAGAAGAGTGGTCATAAAAAGGGCAAGGTGGGAGCCTAGATGTTATAATTATAGGGAAAAGGGCCATTTTGTTAGGGACTACAAGGAAGAGATCAAGAAGTATTACAACTGTAACAAGATGGGGCATATCAAGAATGATTGTCTAGAACCTACGAGAAATAAGCAAATTTTGTCTACTTATTCTTTGAACATTGTTCTAGCTTTGTTGAGTGCTCCATTGATGAAGAAGAAGGGAATAACACCATTATACATGGTATGATTTTTATTTTTAATATGCATGTATGTGTTTTATTCGATACCGGGGTTTCACCTTCATATCCAGGGATTTGGTATAGTTGACCGACCTTTGATTGTTATGAACCTTGTTAGAGGATTGACTTGCTGTGCATGGTTTATCGAGACTTAGCCTTATCGAGTCATGGATGCTTGTTTGCTTGTGATTGCTTTTTTTTGGGTTTTATGAGGTTCCATATTATACTGAGGATGGACAAGCTGGAAGTACGAAGTAGTGGTGGATAATGAGAGGCCGTAAGTGACAATATGGATGGATGATGGGCATAGGTTAGAAATTGGATGCCTACCTAACGATGTGGTGATAGTTAGCTTTCTGTATTCACTCGAGATCCTACATGACTAGTTATCGTCTATGCCTATACCGAGGGTATCCACACATATTTGAGTAGGTAACCGAATTACCAACATATAGGGAGATAGAGTTCTATATGGATTTGGTGAGGGATGCCAAACCGATGTTATGCCTTTGAGACATATGGCACCCAAAGAGTAGAAGGAGTTGGAGGTGCAAGTGAGTGATCTGTTGAGGCAAGAGTTCATTTGTTGGAGCAAATCTTTATGGGGTGCACCTATAGTATTAACCAATAAGGCAGATGACTCTCTTAGGCTGTGTAGATTTCCATGAGCTAAATAAGTCGACGAAGAAGAATAAATGTCCACTCTTGCATATAGATGACTTTTTCGATCAAGTCCACCATGCAAAGGTGTTCTCTTGGTTGGTCCTTGCGATGAGGCGCCATCAACTAAGGATGGGGAAGACCGTGCCGATTACAACGTTCCATTCGCCGTTTAGATTCTATAAGTGGTTGGTTATGCCATTCGGGCTTACCAACACATCAGCATACTTTACTAATCTTATGGATCATATTTTCAAGGATCAGCTAAACAAGTTTATACATTTTTTGGGGACGACATCCTTGTTTTTTTAGGACGGAGGAAGAACATAAGGAGTATTTGAGGATTATGCTCGAGGTGTTGAGAAAGCACCGATTGATGGCGAAGTTTTTGTAGTGTCACTTTTATAGGAGGGAAGTGCGATCTTTGGGTCATGTTATTTCTAAGTAGGTATTACTCCTGCGAAGGTGGCGGTAGTACAAGATTGGGATCGACCCAACACTTCTATTGATATGAGAAGTTTCCTTGGACCATCGAGTTACTATAGTTGTTTTATCCAAAACTTCTCTAAGGTAGCGGCATCGTTGACCGACTTGATGAAGAAGAATCAGAATTTTATTTGGCACGTAAGGTACAAGCACGCATTTATGAGTCTGAAGGAGAGGTTAACGAGCACACCGGTGTTAGTCATTCCAAGAAGGAATGAGGAGTTGACAATATACACAAACACCTGTGGTACTAGACTTGGTGCGGTGTTGATGCAGTGGGGAAAGATTGTCACCTACACTAGTCGATAGTTGGAACTACATGAGAAGAAGTATCCAACTCACGATTTGGAGTTGGTAGTAATAGTATTCACTTTGAAGATATGGGGACATTGTTTTCTTGGGGAGAGATTCGAGTTATATATGGACCACAAGTCATTGAAGTATCCATTCTCCTAGAAGGAGCTCAACCTTCATCAGTAGTAATGCTTAGAGTTCCTAACCTCCTATGACTTCGACATTTACTATAGGCCTAGTAAGGAAAATACAACCACTGATGCATTGAGTAGAAGAAATGCTAGCTAGGGAGCGATGTTCCTAGATTAGAAGTAGTTGGAGTTCGTTACTGACTATGATTTTAGACCCCGATGTGGGCTAGAGATGGAACTGTTGGTTATCTTGATGGTCAAAACTACCTTGACCGAGTGGATCGAAGCTAGTTAGAGGCGAGATACTAAACCAGCGGCGATCATAGCGATGATAAAGGAGGGAGTAGAGTCTAAGAAAATGAAACGTATGGGATCGACCATGATGGTTGGCTTCGTATGGATAAGAGATTGTTTATTCCTAATTTAAATAGGTTAAGGATGAGGTGCTACGTGAGTGCCATTATTTGAGATTGACTATACATCTTGGTGGCAATAAAATATACGGCGATATGAGGCAGATAATCAATTGGGAAGGGATGAAGAAGGATGTGGGACATTTAACTTCAAGTGCATGTACTATCAGTTGGGAAAGGCATTGAAGAAGCTGAGAGATTTACAATTTACCTTAGCTTTGGAAGTTTGATTTGACCCTATTCTCTTTCTCAATCATCTTCTACGATTCTCCAATTGTATAGTATAAACTATAACTATTTTTAAGAATTTAGAATTTGGCGGGGAAGAGAAAATTGCAGAGTTCCGACGTTGGTTTAGGTCTGTATTTGTTGAGGTTCAAATTATGCCAGTTGTTCGGTGAAGTAAATGAATCTGGGCTGTTTGGCCAGTTATTATTGTCAAATTTTGAACAATATCGGTCGAAACACCCTACGCCTATGGTTGACCGCTACAGGTCAACCGACAGGCCTCTGGGATCGACTGGTCGCTTGTTATTGCTGTAATTAACAACGTCGCCTGATTTTGTTTTATCTTCTTCCTAATCGATATAATTTCCTTCCCATTATCAACTTTCTTAACGTCCATGCAAGGTTAACTATCCATTAACTTTAACTAGCAGTAATTGATTTTTTTTTTATTTTTATCACCTTAATTGCATATATAACTATTTTGATTCTGATAATTCAAACATTAATAACATTTCCGTTTGAAATTTGATCAGAATACTTTATATATGGAAATTGATTAGAAAACTGCCATAATGGTGCGAGTTTCATAACTAAATTCTAATATTTGTAAAAAAAAAAAATTATTTTTTGGCATTATTATTTATCAATTAGTTACTTTTTAATTAATTGTCGAAAAATTATAGGGTGTCACAAAAAACATCTAGTAAAACTGTACTTAGAGCATTATTAATTTATCTATTTTAAAAATGCTTTTTCCTCAAAAAATCAATACGATATTTTCTTTAAATTTTTTTATAACTAATTATTTATTAAATTTATAACTATGGTTTGAAATCTAGCTAAAAGTAAATATAGCAATAGAATACATCAAATGTTCCAAAGAGTTACTAATGTTGTAAAATGTCCTTTGGTTTCTTTCAAACCAAATATACTAACAAATGACAGTGAAAATAGTGTTTAGTAAAAACCTATTATCACTAGTAAAGTAAAATCTAAAACTACTCTTATAAAGATCACAAGTAAAACCATTACTAATTACATTAATATCGAAAATATTAAGGATTTTGAAAAGAATAAAATTGGTGATATTCCAGTTGTAATACAAGTGCATACTAGTTTCCAATAACGTATTGCAAAAAATACATTTTCAATCAACAATTACATTCTTCTTTTTTAGCAGTTCGATGGTATTTAGTTTCATATGTAAAATTAATCAGATATGAAGCTCTGACTTAGGCGGCATGACGCATTCGCTTTCTAAATAAATTTATATAAACTTGATTTAGTTTCCAATAATTTATAAATTTATAAAAAGAATTGGGGGTGAAATTTTTGTAATCTTATCCGATCAGCTAATGTTAATATTGTTATCATTGTTTATATTACACGGTTCGAATTTTGCATAAGGTAAAGCGTATTACGAAAGGGCAATTTCTTCTAATGTATGATTAAAACTGAATTCCTAGGAAAAATTATCATTTGGTCTAAAAACTTTTGAAATTATAATGTTTTTAAAATTACAAGTTTCGTAAAGCTCATTGAACTCTACTTTAAGGGGAATAGAAGATAACCAACAATCATACTGTAAAACGTACTATATTACCAATTCCGAATTTGAAAGCATCAAAATTGGTTTCCAAACATGGGAAAAATTATTGTATTACTAGGGATATTATGATACTGGTTATTAAGTGACACCATAAAATTAATTTGAGGTTAGTTCTTTCCAAATTAAGTTATCATTATTATTATTAAATTTCAATAACTATTTTCCTAATAATGACATATTTAGGTTTTGTAAATTAATTATTCCTAACCCTTGCTCTTCTTTTGATTTTTACACTAATTCCAATCTAACAAGACAATTTGTACTTCTACTTGATTTTTCTCCACGACATAAAAAGTCTCTCTTAATTTTATCATTTGTTCAATTAACTACTTTGAAAAAAGAGAAAAACATATCCAATATATGGGTAGTGCCGATAACAAAATTAATAACAACTACCCTACCGGCCTTTGAAAAAATTCACGATTTCCCTTAGATAATCGTTTGTTAATTTTATCAATTAGCTTTGGCCATTCTAGTGTTTAAGATTTGCTGGCCTTTTCAAGTGTTCAAAGTATTCTATGGGGATATCATAATTTTACAATTCAATGTATAGGCATGTTGATTCTCCACCTTATCTAAGTCACGCATTATAAATATAGAACTTTTATCAAGCTAATATTTAATCCCAAAAGTAATTCAAAACTATATAAAAAACTTAAGAATTATACTCTGCCTAAGCAAATGAGATGTAAAAAGCATGCTATCATCCGCAAACTGGAGAACGGAGGGGCCATTACCCGTAATCTCATTTCTTACATTGTCTAAAATCTTATGGCTAATTGCTTATTTGATAGTCTTAGCAAAAAATTTACTAGCTAGATTAAACAAAAGAAGCGACGGTGGGTAAACTTGCCCGAGTCCAAGTTTTGATTGGATTTTATTTCCTAACATACCATTAACCATCATACTTGTTTTTTCAGTTTTAGATAGTTACTTAATCCAGCCAATACAACGAATACTAAAATTCTTAGCTAGTAATGAATTCTTAAAAAAATTCAATCAACTGATCAAAATCTTTTTCTAGAATCGAGTCTTAAAAATGTGCAAGTGATATTATATTTACAACAATAATAAATAATTTCTTGAACTATCGCCTACTCCAACTATATTATTTTTTCCCCTTGATAAATTACAGTTTGTGTACCATCAATTAATTCCTTCGTGTTGGCACTTTGATTATCAGCTAAAACCATGGTAATAATTTTAAAAGAACAGTTTAATAATGAAATAGGTCCAACGTATTTTAACCCATTTGCGCTCACTCTATTTTGTAGTAAAATCACAATGACGAAATTAAACTTGCCTGATTATAATGAACCGCTATAGAATTCGTTAAACATTTTAATTATATCATACTAGTATAGGATCACATAAAGTACATGTGTTAATCACATAATTCTCAACTAGAGAAAATAGTGTCTGATACATCGTTATTATAAATGTTACAAAGTAACCGGATTGCTTTTTTAGGAAATTTAAAAGATTATTGTCCAATTTTATTCACAGAACTTAACACTGAAGAAAGACTTAAGATCTAAATATATAACTCTAAAATCTACTTCACATTGAGAAACAAACTTTTATGAGTTTGATTTAGAATTAAAAGTTGACAAACTTGTCCTACCATAACACCAAACACATGCCATAAAGACCATTATGAAAAAGAAAAAAATTTCATACCTTCTAAACATGAAAGCTTCATAATGTAAATTGTATAATGATTAATTGCTTATTTGTTCTAAAAAATTAAAAGGAAAAAAGTGATTGCAATAACATCAAATTTTTCTCATCCAACTCCATGACTACCCTCAACAAATTGACACCTAAATGCATATCAATACCTACGCTGCACCACATCCAAAGTTCAAATTATAACTAGCTTAAATTTTAAAATATTAAATAAAATGGACATTTATTTTAACACTAAATCTCCAACCAATAGACCACTTCCATCTCAGCTCTATAAACAATAATTTATAGAGCTATGTAGCATAATTGAAATATTCTAAATAATATTATATAATAATATGCATGATGAAAGGACAAGTGTGTATTTTTCCATTTTTATATCTCCTTTCAACTAAAAGAATATTTCAGGGTGAGCTGTAACTACCCGTATTTTACCTATCGAAGGATCATAAAATTTTGTTTTTGAATTCATATAAGATCGTATGATTCTTGAACTAAGGAAAATGCCTATTAGATACATTTTGTATTTTTAGAAATTTTCCCAACAGTTTCACTAGTGGGAACTTTTATTGGCTATAACTTTTGATAGAAGCCAAATAAGTGTCCATGGCATCTTCTATTGGAAAGATATAATGGATTCCCTTTCCGTAAAGTAGTCATCATAGTGATTTGGAATTTCTAACTTGGAGGTACTGTTATTTGAATGTTGGGAATTCTTGGAGCAGCTTGGTAGGTAATTAATGAGTTTAGGGGAAAACTAACTAGCCCATTTTGGGGTTGGAGACCTTATTAGGCTGAACCATTTTCTCCAAATCACTTTTGCACCTTCTTCCATAGATTTAAGCCTCCATTAACCCATTCTCCACCAAAAACCTTTTCTTTTCTCCTCCAAATCAAGTTGAAATCATATGTTAAGGGTGGATTAGCAAGGCGATTTAGTAGAGATCTTCAAATCTACAATTTTAGGAAAGAAAAATCACATCTTCGCTATTGATTCTTGGATTTCGCCATGATTTAGTGCAAATCTTCACTTTTAAGGTTTTTGTGAGCGAGTTATCATCTCTCACCTAATATATATGTATGTATTGGTTTTAACTTGTTCTAAATCCATTTTCAAAATTAACTTTGAGTTTTAGCGCAATTTTAAAATCCAACCAGTAGTAAAAATGTGAATAAATAGACTTTTAGTGTTGAAAAAAAAATCTCATTGGAATATGTGATTTCCTTGATATATGTTAGGCTACATTGTATATACCTTGTTTGGTGATTTCCATAGTTGATTGTGCGATTTACACGTTTTGATATTGTTTGGTGCATGTATGGCGTTTGCTTGTATTCTTGTATGGTTGAAAATGCTTATTGGAGCAAACTTGAGGTAGGAACTTTAAGGACATAATTTGATGGATCGGCTCTAGAGCATTTGGAGTCACATTGTTGCATAGGCAATGTATGCACGATGTTGAAGTGCTGAAGGAGCTATAGGATTTTGGTACAACATTGGTTGGTTCGGCTTAGGCGTTGTTTCGATGGAGGGTTGGGCCGGTGGCCGAGCAGGATATTCAATTCGATGGTGAGCTTAGGTTGTGGGTCGAGCACGAAGATCAATTTGGCGGTAAGCTTAGTTTAGTGGTCGAAGATTGTAGTTGATTCGGCAATGGTGGAAGACAAGATAGGAGTTTCTGTCCGGTGGGCATCTTGGCTCAGTAAAAGGAGGGATTGGATTGAATTTCTTGTTTGGTGATGCATTGGTTCAGCATTGAAAGGACCGAATATCTTCTGCTGTCTGGTAGTGGGATGAAAGACCAAATAGTGATTTTCGTTCGGTGATCCCATATCTGACCATATAGACCTTACTGTCCGGTAGGATGTGCCTGAGCACCGAAGAAGGAAGGGTGCTCGAGGTTGTTTCGTGGGATGTCGAGGGTAGCTTCAAGTCAGTGCATGGTTGCTTCATGTAAAAGAGGGAATGGCCTTGGATTCTTTGTAGCAACAAAGAAAGCGATGGAATGGAACTTTGACATGATAACTTCGGGATCTTAGTATGATGGCTTTACAATTTATGATGGTATATAGAGGCATTCGTAGTAGAACGACTTAAAGATGGGACTCATGGTGGGGCGATCCACAAGTGCAAGCTAACGATATGGGCTTACTAGTAGGATTTGCAACAGTGTCCTACTATGGAGATGGCTATGATGGAATAACTATCGAGTTCCATTATGGAAACACATACGAAGGGATCATTGACAACTCAGAGGCTTCTAGTGTTCTCATAAAGAAGGGGTATGTGGGGATCCCCACCTAGATCAGTGATTGCGTTTGGATCTTGCGATAGTAGATAAACCTGGACTTTGCAATTGTGGGTCTGGTTCCTAACCATTCAAAATGGCATGGATTCGAGCATCGATGAAGCCGAGATTACAATGGGTCCTTGGTTTGCTATTGTGCCATACTCGTTATCTTATATCAAATGCACATGAGTGATGGTATGGACTGTTTAATGGATGATATGGTTGCCATGGTTGTTATCACTCTAAGGTGCCACACGATGTAGGTACTTTCGATTATATACCTAGACCCTAGGCATTGTACTTCGAATGTAGTACACTTATATGGTTTTGATAGTAGATTAGAATATATCAACTGTTATGTGCTAACTCTTTGGATACAGGACATGTCAGGTGTTATTGTTCAAACCCTATAACATATTTAGTATACGAGTTTTATGGCATTATGAGATGATATACCGCTCACACCAGGCTATTGTCTGACCCGAGGTTTCATGCTTTGCTTCTTAGTACCTTGGGAACTCTTAAATGAGTATATTAGAGATAGCAGGTTTGGATAGTGCATGGAGGTATATACAGAGTACAAGTAGGAGGCTACGGTTTCATAAATCTATATTTGGAGCTTATTATCGCTTATATTCCAATGTGCATCACTATGGAGCTACATCAGTACTTATATTATTAGAGATAGTTATATAGTTTATTATGAAGTCTTAGGATGTATAAACTCTTTATTTCAATTTTGGCATAGTTTGTGAACCTACGCACTCCGATATTATTATTTATGGTTCATTTGATTGTACTACTGTCTCGCTTGTTTTACCTCTATATTGTCATGTTATATTTTCTCTATACGCTATGAGTTGTTCTATAAGTTCTATGTTTGGAATTTCTCTACTTTTCACCCTTGGCTATAGTCATGCATCGCCTGGATACATCCACAGCGCATCATATAGGTATATTGGACACCGATGGTGTAGGGAGGTCGTCAAATTTGGTATTAGAGCTTAGGTTGCGTAGATGAGCTAAGTTGATACTAGAATCCATTAGACATAAGGATGGAGTTATTGCCTTAGAATGGATCAAGTGATATGTGAGAGTGTGGACTTGTTATAATTTGGTTTTCAAAGCTATTTAGTAGTGTATCTGTGTGTGTATTACATAAGTCGCATTGCATTCATAGACACCACTTATTCCATTTAGAGAGACCGATCATTCTAATTACAGTTTATAAGAATGAGTTGGCTAACAAGGAATGCTGCTAGGAACTACATCTATGGAGTTATGGAGGGGCGGGATTAGAAGCTGCTAACCCGAATTGCATAACATGATTGCTGAGATAGTCTGAAACTTGGTTTAGAACTTACTGCAACTGTTGGTGATGGTGCTCCAATGTGGGCATTGAGGGCTGACTTTCCCAAATTGAACAAAGATTTCTCTACTCTAGGTGGCAAAGCGTTTCTTTGAATAGAATCAGCCATCGAAGTGCAAGATTGGTTGGACATCTATGAACATATCTTTGATAATATGGGGTAAGAGGATGCGATGAAGAGGAAGCTCTCTAGATAGCTTCTGGGAAGAGCCAGGGATTGGTGGAATGCCATCAGATTACTACAACCTAGGATTAGATTACTTGGGAGCAGTTCAAGGCAAGATTTGAAGAAGAATATATAACGACCACTTAAAAGTCGATGCTCTTCCAAAAGTTTACTGACTTGAAACAAGGATGTATGTCTGTGCCAGAGTACGTGACCGAGTTTGACACACTGTTAAAGTACGGTCTATTTTTATTGATACTCTGCTCAAGTAGAATGAGAAGTTTATCATGGACTTATACAACCATCTTGGGGAAAAGCTCATGATTCATATTGATGAGACATTTAAGAGGCTTGTGGAGAAGTCCCTTTGACATGAGAGTATGTACCTTAAGTCTATGATGGTTGTTGCTCTTAAGGATGAGCCAAAGACGTAAGTTGGTGGGAGAGGCAAGGGGTAGTGGGAGAACAAGAAGAAGATGCAGTTTCAGAAGAGTGGCTAGAAGAAGGGAAATGGGATCCTGCTTGTTATAATTGCGGGGAGAAGGACCATCTTGTTAGGGACTACAAGGCGGAGAGCAAGAAGTGCTATAATGGCAAAAAGTTGGGGTATATCAAGAAGGATTGTCTAGAATCACTAAGAAATAAGAAAGTTGTGTCTGCTTATGCTTTAAACATTGTTCCAGCTTTGTCGAGTGCTCTACCATCGAAGGAGAAGGAGAATAACGCCGTTATGCAAGGTATGCTTTCTATTTTTAATATGCATGTATGTGTTTTATTTGATACCAGGGCTTTGCATTCCTTCATGTCTGGTGATTTGGTAGATAAATTGGGATTGAGACCCAAGATAGTTGATCGACCTTTGATTGTCATAAACCTTATTGGAGGATCGATAAGTCTTTGTACGGTTTATCGAGACTTGGCCTTATCAAGTCATGGATGTTTTTTGCTTGTGATTTCTTTATTTTTGGTTTTGTAGGGTTTAATATTATATTGAGGATGGACTAGCTAGGGAAGAACGGAGTAGTATTCGATTATGAAAGGCCATTAGTGACAATGGGAATGGATGATAGGCGTAGGTTGGAGATAAGCTGCCTGCCTAACGATGAGGTCATGGTTAGTTTTCTATATTTGCTTGAGGTCTAGCATGACAAGTTATTATCTATGCCTATAGCGTGGGAGTATCGAACATATTCAAGAAGGTGATCGGATTACCAACACATAGGGAGATAGAGTTCTATATAGATTTGGTGAAGGATGCCAAACCAATAGGTATGTCTTTGAGGCATACGGCATCCAAAGAGAAGAAGGAATTAAAGATTCAAGTGAATGACCCATTTAGGTGAGGGATCATTCATAGGAGCAAATCTGTGTAGCGCGCACCTGTATACTCGCCATTGAGGCGGATGACTCTCTGAGGCTGTGTGTAGATTACCATGAGCTGAATAAGTTAACGATGGAGAATAAGCATCCACTCCCACATATTGATGGCTTATTTGATTAGCTTCACTGTGCGAAGGTGTTCTCTCAATTGGTCCTTGCGATTGGGCTCCGTTAGTTGAGGGTAGCAAAGGAGATTGTGCTGATTACAGTGTTCCATATGTCGTCTGGATTCTACAAGTGGTTGGTTATGCCATTCGGGCTAACCGACACATCGGCATACTTTACTGATCTTATGGGCAATGTTTTTAGGGATCAACTAAACAAGTTCATACTTTTATTCAAAGATGGTATCCTCGTTTATTTGAGGGTGGAGGAAGAACATAAGGAGTATTTAAGGATTGTGCTCGAGGTATTGAGAAAGCGCCCATTGAAGGCGAAATTTTTGAAGTGTGGATGGGGGAAGTGCGATCTTTGGGTCTTGTTAAAGGTGGCAGTAGTAGGATTGGGATCGACCAAAGACCGCTACAAATACGAGAAGTTTCCTTGGACCGGCAAGATACTATAGACATTTTATCTAGAACCACTCTAAGGTAG
This sequence comes from Allium cepa, assembly GCA_030765085.1. NCBI lineage: Eukaryota > Viridiplantae > Streptophyta > Magnoliopsida > Asparagales > Amaryllidaceae > Allium > Allium cepa. Next base: position 682,646,934 of record CM060941.1, on the reverse strand, counting down.
CAGCTCTTTAACCAACTTAATGAAGCATAATCAAACTTTTACTTGGAAAGTGAGACGCGAACACACATTTGTGAGTCTGAAGGAGAGGTTGATGAGTGCATTGTTGTTAGTCACTCCAAGCGGGAATTAGGAGCTGACAATATACACAAACACCTGTGGTATTGGACTTGGTGCGGTGTTGACGTAGAGGGGAAAGGTTGTCACCTAAGCCAGTCGATAGCTAAAACCGCATGAAAAGAAGTATCCAACTCAAGATTTGGAGTTGGCAAAGATAGTATTCGCTATGAAGATATAGAGACATTATTTTCTTAAGGAGAGGTTTGATTAGTGTACGGACCACAAGTTATTGAAATAACTACTCCCTCAGAAGGAGCTCAACCTTCGTCAGTAGCGATGGTTAGAGTTTCTAACCTCCTATGACTTTGACAATTCCTATATTCCTGGTAAGGGAAATGCGTTCGCTGATGCATTGAGTAGAAGACATAGAAGACATGCTAGCTTGGAAGCAATGTTCCTAGAGTGGAAGCAGTTGGAGTTCATCGTTGACTATAATTTTAGACCTTGATGTGGGATAGAGCTGAAAGTGTCGGCTAGCTTGACAGTCAAACCTACCTTGATTAAGTGGCTCGGTGCTAGTCAAAAGCGAGATTCTAGACTAGTAGAGATCGTGGTTAGGATAGAGGAGGGAGTAGAGTTTAAGGAGATGAAGCATACATGATTGACCATGGCAGTTGGCTCTGTAAGGATGAGAGATTGTTTATGCTCGAGTCGATAGGTTGAGAGATGAGGCACTATGCGAATGCAATTGTTCAAGATTGAATATACATCCCGATGGTAATAAAATGTACCATGTTATGAGGCAGACAATTTATTGGGAAGGGATAAAGAAGGATGTTGGGACATTCATCTCGAAGTGCATGAACTGTTAGTTGGTTAAGACGGAGGAGAGGAAGTCGAGTGATTTGTTGCAGCCACTTGAAATTCCTAAGTGGAAATGGGAACAAGTTTCGATGGACTTCACTCGATGGATTACCAAAGGCCGAACGAGGGTATGGTAGCATTTGGGTCATAATAAACAGATTGACTAAGAGTGCCTTATCATACCTTTCAAGTCTAGTAGAATGGCATCAAAATTGGTTGAGTTGTATATGAAGTAGGTTGTGTGTTTCTGTGGTGTAGCGAAGTGTATCGAGAGCGAATGAGAACCTTTTCTTATTAATGGGTTTTGAAGAGCTTACAAAAGGCATTGGTGACAGAGCTGCATCTTAGTGTGGCTTATCACCGACAAACTAATTGGTAGACCGAGAGGGTGAATCGTATTCTGGAGGATCTCATGTGAGCATGCATTCTTGATTTTGGTGGCTTATGGGACGATCATTTGCATTTAGTAAAGTTTGCATACAACAACAATTATCAGTCCAGCATCGGTATGACACCATTTAAGGTGTTGTATGGCCGACCATGCTACGCTCCTTCATGTTGGTGGGAAGTGGACGAGAAACTAATACTTAGGCTAGACATGATTATAGAGACTTCAAAATAGATCAAGATTATTCGGAAATGAATGAAAGCTGTTCAGGATAGACGGAAGAGCTACGCTGATAAGAGGAGATGTAATTTGGAGTACTCCATCGGTGATATGGTATTCACCAAGTTCTCTCCTTTAAAGAATATTGTTAGATTTGGCACTAAGGGGAAATGACATCTAGATTCGTTGGTCCTTCTCCGACACTTGAAAGATTGGGAATCTACCATATAGAGTCCATTTGCCTCAAAAGATAGCGGGCATGCATAACGTGTTCCACGTATCTCACTTGCGGAGTTTGGTGCACGACTCGGGCATGATAATTCAGCTGGATTAGCTTGATGATATTGATATTGAACCAAAAGCATCGAGACCATGTAAATAAATCTTTATCATCGGACGTGATATAAAGTAGCTTAGGAAGAAGACGGCAGAGCTGATAAAGGTTCAGTGGAGTGAGAGCGAAGGCGATACACTTTGGAGACTGAGGAGAGTGTAAGGACCGCTTATCTAGAGCTATTTACTTAGTAACACTTATGTTTATCATATTTACTTTCACTTTCGATATCATATAAGGTAGTTTAGTATCATGCGTGCTAGGGTAGGCATAGATACCATTTATTGCTTCCGTATGCATGTTTGATGTTTGACATGTTTGCTGGTGGATCATAGGCATGCGGGGTAGTTATGTTCAATTTACCTTGGTTGTTTTGGGGATTTTGGGGTGAAATTCCTGAAGAGGGAAAGAGTATAGTGACTCGTATTTTAAGTATCAAAGAATCATAAATTTTTTTTTTGAATCCATGAGGTCGTATGACTTTATAACTTTAGGAAATGCCTATTAGAGATATATCTTAGATTTAGAATTTTTCCGAATGAATTAAACCCTGGAAACTTGTATCGGCTATAACTTTTGATAGGAGTCGAATTAGCATCCGAAACCAATTTCATTCAAAAAATATTATGGCTTCCCTTTTTGTAGAGTGATCCAATAGCGATTTAGATTTTTTGGCTAGAAGGTATGGAAGTTTGAAGATTGGCAGTTTTTGAAGCAGCTTAGTGGGTAATTAGTGAGTTTAAGGGTAAGCCCACTAGCCCATTTCTGGTTTGATGACCTTATTAGGCTAAACCATCTTCCCCAAATCACTTTTTCACCTTCTCCTATATATATAAGCCTTTATTAACCCATTCACCCCCGAAAACCTTTTTTTCCTCCAAATCAAGTCCAAATCATAGGTTAAGGGTAGATTAGCTAGGAAATTCACTAAAGATCTTCAATCCAATAATTTTCGAAAAGAAAAATCATATCTTTGCTGTTGATTCTAGGATTTTCCTTGATTTGCGTCCAAATCTTCACTATTTGGTTTTTTGGTGAGTGATATATCATCTCCGCCCTTATGTATATATATAGTGGAAATTAGCCACAAGGGCCTCTTTAGCAAGTGGAATTAGTTTCTAGGACACACAACGAAAATAATTACTTTCAAGGACAAAACGTAAAATAATTAGTTTTTAGGGCCTTAAAACCTATGAAATTATGTCCTTGAAAGTAAATAGACTACCGAATTTGTCCTTGAAAGTAACTATTCTGCTAATTTTGGCCTTGAAAGTAATTTCTTTGAATTTGTGTCCTAAAAACTAATTGGATTGCGAAGTTTGTCCTTCTGGTGAAATTCCCTATATATATGTATGTATATATGTTTTAACATGTTTTGTATCCATTTTTAAAGTCAAAATTAAGTTTTAATATTGTTTTAACACCCAACCTATAGTATAAACTTAATTTATTGGATTTTTGGTGTTCTAAACCTGGCGTTTGGATATGTGATTGCCTTAATATATGATAGGCTATGTTGTATACACCTTATATGACCATTGTCATGGTTGGTTGTGTGATTTACATGTTTGATTATCGTTTGATTTTGTGATTTATATGATGATTGTCATGGTTGATTATGTGATTTACATGCTTGTATGGTTGAAAACGCTCATCAGACCGAACTAGAGGTAGGAACTATAGAGATGGACTTCGATGGATGAATTCTGGAGCATTTGGACTCATATTATTGCATATCTGATGCATGAGGATCGAAGTGTTAACCAAAGCGATGCAATCGGCATGATGTTGAAGTGTTGAAGGAGCTAAAATATTTTGGTTCAACATTGGTTGGTTTGGCCTAGGCATTGGTTCGATGGAGGGTTGGATCGGTGTCTGGGTAGGATATTGAGTTTGGTGGTGAGCCTGGGTTGATGGTCGAGCACGAATATTGATTTGATGGTGAGCTTAGTTTGGTGACCAAGCATTGAAGTTGGTCGATAGTGGTAGAAGGTTAGACAGGAGTTTCTATTTGGTGGGCATTTTGGCTCAATAGAAAGAGGGACCGGATAGGATTTCCAATCCGACGAAGCCTTGGTTTGGTATTAAAGGGACAATATAGGATTTTCTATCTAGTAGTGGGATAAAAGACCTAATAGCAATCGTCGTTCTATGATCCCATAGGAGGTGAGATAGACCTTTATATCCAATGGGCTATGCCTGAGCATTGAACAAGAAAGCATGCTCGGGGTTGTATCATGGCATGTCAGGGTGGCTTCGAGTCAGAGCATGGTTGCATCAGGTCAGAGAGGGGATGATCTTGGGTACTATGTGTCCGGAGCTTGGTACGATGGCTCTACGAATTACAATGGTGTCGAAAGGTGTTCTGAAGAGGATGACTTAACGATGGGAGTCGTAGTGGCGATCCACAAGGGATAGCTAACAATAGGGGCTTGCAAGTAGGTTTTGCGATTATGTTCTACTATGGAGATGGTCGTAATGGAATAGCGATTAAGTTCCATTATGGAGACACGTGCAAAGGGATCGTTGATAACATAGTGGGTTCTAGTGTGCTCATAAAGAAAGGGTATGTAGGGATGCCCCTTAGATTTGCGATTGTGTCCAAATCTTGTGATAGTAGATTACCCTGGATTTTGTGATTATGGGCCTGGTTCCTAGCCTTTTGTAGTAGCATGGATTCGAGCACCAATGAAGCCGAGATTACAATTGGGTATGCAGTTGTGCCATACGAGTTATCATATATCCAATGCACATGAGTGATAGTAAGGATTATTTGATAGATGTTGTTGTTTCCATTGTTGATATCACTCTAAGTTGTCACACAATGTAGGTAATTTTGACTGTATACCTAGACATTGGGCATTGTATATCGAATGTTGTACACTAATGTGGTTTAATAGTAGATTATCATATATCGACTGTTATGTGCTAACTCTTTGGATGCAAGGACAGGTTCAGGTACTGTTGTTCATACCCTGTGTGTTATTTACTATATAAGAGTTCTAGAATATTTTGAGATAATATATTACCCAAACTAGATTGTTGCCTGACTTCTTTGCTTCTTATTACCTCGAGTACACTTCATTGAGTAGATTAAGGATAACAGGTCTGGATAGTGCATGGAGTTGTACATAGTACGAGCAAGACGCTAAGCATCCATATATCTATTTTTAGAGATTATTATCACTTATATTCCGCTATGTAGTGCCGTGGAGCTATGTCAGTAGTTGTATTATTAGAGATTGTTATAGAGTTTATTATGGAGACTTGTGATGTATAAACTTTTTATTTCAGTTTTTGTTAGTCTGTGAACTAATGCACTATGATGTTCATATTTATGGTTGATTATATCACCGCCTTGCCTGTTTTACATCTATATTGTTATATTATATTTTATATATGCTTTGTGAAATTTTCTAAAGGTTATTTGTTTCTATTTTCACTACTTTCACCCTTGGCTACCATCATGTATCGTCCGAGTACCGCCTCGACGCACAATATAGGTACATTAGGTACCAGAGGTATATGGAGGTCGTCATATGAGCTGCAATGACAACATAATATGAGTACATGAGTAACGACCATAGTGTAAAAATTAAATAAATCTCATGACCAAATAGTGACCCTTCACTGCTACTCATTTTTTCTAAAATTGAAAAACGTGTTTGATATATAGAGATGTAGGATCTCACACCTATGACATGAAAGAGTTAGGGGTATGCCCTAGAGGAATTATGTAATTTGTTATTTATATCTAACTCGATAACTAATCTGGTTCATAATGAAATTAAACATGCCATTTTAATGACATAGTCAAGACATACCGAGAATGGAATCAATACATCCGTAGAGACTATATTACATAACCCTCTCCAAATGTTGGGCATTGTATTACACATGACTGCCAGGGGCACCAAAGGGGCTATGTATTTATAGTTATTAGAAAACCGTGGAATGACTCACTCGATAGTTTTCAATTGTTTAATATAACTTAGGTCAAACCGAAAATATCGATGTGATAAATTTACACCATTCGCTTTATTTGAGAATACTATTGATCTTCAATATGGAAACTTCAATTTGATTATGGTTAAATCATGGCATGACATCCATCGAATGACTATGGTTGAGTTGAGCGGAAGCATTGGAAGTGAAGCAGTATTCAAGGAAGGATCCATCTACTTTATTATATAAGGTAAGTATCGCAGCCAACTGAAGTCAACTCAAAGTCGAAATCTCTGGCTAGAACGGTTCATTTAATAATAACTGCTATTATTGAACTAAGGACTTTGTGTTTGGACTATATAGTTGAATATAAACGATATTGGAATTTTAGTCGTTATTAAATTCTATAAGTGCAAAGTGATATAGTTTTGACAAAGATAATTGTTGTAAATAATTGCCACCACAGGCTAACACTTAAATAAAGTAAAATTGGATTCTACCAAATCTATGTAAGCGATAAATTTTGGTCATAATGTCACACCACCTGCAAAGTGACATGTGAACGTTAATATTCGAATTATTCGATATTAATCACTGATCAAATTTACACCTAAGAGTCATCCAACAAAAATATTGAATACTCCTATTAATTGCTAATCAAATTTACACCTAAGAGTCATCCAACCGAAATATAAACTAATTATGTTAATTAGTTTATATGAAATATTATAATTTTTTTATTCAATTTGTGTTGATCGATACTAAATAATGTGCATATAATAATTATAAACACATGTATCGACATACGATATCGATGTGCATTTGAATTATTAAATGCATTTTTTTAATCGAACATGAAGCAGTTTTGAGGCCCATTATGGAACCTAGAGTGGAAGGCCATATCAGGTAAAAGTGGGGTGAATTTTGATTCAAAAGGTGGTGATTTGGTAAGAGAAAAAGGTTGATCTAATCCCCTTTTTGCTCTTCGAGATCTTGCCTATTTATTGACCTCCAACCCTCATTTTTATTAGTCTCTTTTCGCTCATTTTCAACCAACAATGGCCTCCCCAGTAGTCCTCCTTAATATCAAGCATCTAAACACTAAAATTAAAGCAAAGTCAAACGATGGTGGTAGTAGCATTTAGATTAATAGCGCTTTCTAGATTCTATAATCAAATTCAATGAGTTTTGATTCAACATCTCAAGGCGTTTCATCCGAGTATAAGGCAAAGGTAAATCCTTTATTTACAGTTGTATACTAGTGTATATTGTTCATCATGTCATATATGTATTGTAGTTGGTATATTCATTTAATACGAATCTATATGTATTGGTGTTGTTGTCCTTTGATGATAATGTATATACGTGCATAATAAAAAATATGTACATATATAAAGCTCACGGCTTTGGTTTAATAAGAAAAGGTTTTTTAAATGTAATAATATTATAAAATGATTATTTAATAAACTAGTTCTTAAATTCAAGCATAATAATATAAGGTACATGTTTATCATTTTATCAATATACACGTATAATTTAAAGTTCATGAAATTAAATTTTTTTAAAATCAAACGTTATATATATACATATATAATTTAAATATTATATGCTTTTAAACATAAATAAGTATAGGTATAAACTTATAAAATACATATATGAAAAATATTTTATAATATATATTAGTCTATATTATGTTCGAAAAAAATTATTTGTTATTGATTTTCATATGGAAATCAATAACTAAAAAAACAATTTTCTTAACCAAAACAATTTTAGACCAAAAAAGTAACTTTTATGCCGTATATATATATATATATGTTAAATAGAAATTTGGTTTAATGTTCAAGATGTGTGTACAAGGAGGCATGTGTGAAGAAATTCCAATATTACCCCTTAATTTTATAATAGTTGATAAGGCAGTTTAAAATGCCATTCATGAGTTCAAAAATAAAATAGACATGCCAAAATAACAATATGCAATATGCTAAATCCATGTTTCTTTATTCAATTGTGAACGTGTTACAACATGTGCCAATATGCAATTTTCAAATTATTCGAGCCCTTATTTGTAATAATTGAATATCCTCTTCTCCTTCATTATTCTTTATTCCATTAGTTTGTCCTCGAGCTCTCAATAAAGAGAACATGGAGAAGATCTTGGAAAAGGTGATAAAAGTGAGAAAGAGGTTAAGGGTCCATTTTCGTGAGGTGGTGCATCTTTATTTATAGTGGTTGGAAGGAGGTAGACTTGCTTCCATTTGGCGATGTAGGATTGTGATTGCTATTTGGATGATGACTTCAACATGAATTTCTTTGAAGTTTTATGAAGGGAAACACACTATATCCTCTTGGATATGCTCTTGTAAATGATTTTAATACTCTTTCTTTGCATGGTCTTTGACATTCCCATAGCATTGATTTTGTGTGACATCAAAAACATGCAATATTCATAAGATGGGACATTGATTCGTATATTGTGATACCCCTAATTTTAGTTTAATATTATTCAAGATGTTAATTGGATAAATTAATTAGAATAATGAAAATGGTTTATGAGAATGAGTTTTGGTTATTAATAAGTTTGCGCCTTAATAAATTAAGTAATAAGATTGTTTTGAAAAATTTAACACATAATATAATATATGAGAGAGGAAAAATAGGTAAATCCATCTTTAAACCTTTAAAACTTGTTCCCCTCATATCATTCTAATTTTACGAGTAAAAAAACAATAAAAAGAAGAACATATGGAGGACGGCCGCAACCTAGGCGAAATGGGACAATATCAAAAGAGATTCATAATATAAAGCTTACGGGAACTATAACAACATTAAATCTCAACTCCAACGTTAAATTTAAGGTGAATAGTTGTTACCATCTATTTTATCTTTTGTTTAATTCAATTATGGATAGTACCCAAATTTATTTTGTTTGATTTGCTAAGTTATGGTTGAATAATCATTGTTTGGATAAAACAATGGTTTATGGAAATTTTATGGGATTATTTAAATTGGTTCTAGGGGTAAAACCTAAGTTTTTAATCTCCAAACGTTTTGATTTTCTAGTATGTTGTATAAAACATTAATTTGGAGATGGGTTTTAAATTTTAAAATTTTCCGAGTTGAAATAATTATTTTATGAATTTCCTAAGATGGAAATTAAGTATAATTTGGATTTAATTATAAAAATAATTAAATATAGTTTTGGCCCTAAAATTTTACATGGTAAATAACAAGGTAATTTTGAATTTTTTGAATTATTGGGGAGTTTTCCCAAGTGATTTCCAATTATTATGAATTTATTTTGGTAGATAAGTATTTAAATTAATAACTAATTAAGGTTATTAATTAAGTTGGCAAATGATTTTGGGCCTTTAAAAAACCAAATGCGGCATACTTCCTATAAGGAATTGGGTAAAACATTTCACTGTCCAATCGGAATTTGAAAAAGAATAAGATTTGGTGAAAAATATTTGCTTTTATTGGTCATAAATCAATTTTCATAATAATTACGATAATGTCCAAGGCAAAGTAACATGGAGCTAAGAAGATCGACGTCGACATGGAGGGAAGCATATGAGAACTACTTAGGTAGTTATAGAATGATTCCTACAATGTCGAAGTTGACTTCGTCGGCAACCTATTATCGACGGCATCGCATTCTCGTGATTCGTTTATGTGTTTAAAGCTTAGCGCCGAAATCGTTGACATCGTATATTTTCACCCTTGTTCTAAATGACGCTGCCTCACTTATTCCACCATCTTTGATGTCACCTATCACCCTTTTGATTATTTTCTATAACGACCCGTATTTTTTGATAATTAAATATATTAAATTAATAAGATTTCAAAATTTAAAATTGTCAGAAATTAAAATTTATGATTTATTAATGAGAAAAATAATTAGAATATGATTTAATAATGTAGTTTGAATGTTATTGACCATTATTTTAATGTAATTTCAATCAATTGAAATAAATTGTAAATTTAGTTTGGTTATAATCGTAAATAAGGAATAAATTAAATGTTGGATTTAATGTTTAAACTATATGTTATAAATTGGAAATTAATATGAAATTTAATGTATTAAATATTGCAGTCAAAATGGTAAAAGATCATAACTGTAGAATATGAATGTAATAAAATACAACTAATGTTATTTATATTTACAAGGTAATAGTTGATTCAATAGTAAGAGTGTAAATTGAAATAAAAGAATTTGATTGAAATTAAAATATAATTATCTGGGATTTTATCATTGTTGCAATTGAACATTGAAATTTGTACAATATTTAAATATTGGATTTAACATGGAAAATTTCTTTTTAAAGATAAAAAATTTCTATGTAATCAAGAATGATAAAATTGTTAACTTTATAATTCGAATTTAAAGGTGATTAAATTAATTTAATAATAATTTATTTAATTAACGTGAAAATTAGCCATTTTACCACTGTCTCGGATTTCGACGAAACCAGTTTCATCGGATCCATAACAGTGAATTATTGTAGGATTTCAAGTTTCATAGCGATCAGACTATCGTTTGATCGCGAGCTCGAAACGCATAAAAAACGATCAATATAATTTAAATAAATACAATCTAATTCTAAAAGCTAACTTTTATATACAATTGAATTAGGATTCGAAACTAGTTCCATTGAGTTTAAAAATATTGAAAACCTATATTTTTATATATGGGACGACCTACTTTTGTTAGAAAAGTAGGTCGGGAATTTCGGGTCGTTGTTATCGTTCTGACTCAATTTGATATATCCATTCGTTCTTTTCTATCTTTTCCTATATATAGGCTGTTATAAACCCTAACAGCTTCTTTTATTTCTAATTCTTGTACATACAATTCTATATGTCTATTCAATTATCTATTTCTTCTTTAATGGCTATTAATTCCAAAAACTCTAATTTCAATTCAAAAATCAAATCAAAAATTCAAACTCATCAAACCATATCAAATTATATATCGTTGGAAAGCTCTCGACAAGCGTAATCTAGATCTACAGCTTGTTTATGCAATTGAGTCTTGGATTGGCTAGAAATCAGTGAAGAACTCTCGTTCCATTCTAGGTTTTCGATTTCAACGGCGGACCGTTGTCCGATCAACGTTTGGGAGGCGCTGCTGCGTAGAGAGCAATCAGAGCTTTCCATCCATGGGGTTAGTTATGTCAGATGGTGCACGAGTACGCCATGATTGGGCTCCAAAGTTAAAAGGCGATGGAGTTTAGTGTGGCAAGGCGGCGACGTCGTGGATGTTTGCAAGACCAGGGTAGAGGCTGCCTGGCATGGCCGAGGCAACGGTGACGTCTGATCGATGGATGGTGGTCAGAGTTGGGCACGGCGGTGACGAGAAGAGGTGGCGGCTGTGCTAGGGCTCAAGGGTTACGTGCGGGATAAGGTTTGGTGGTGAGCTTATTTACTAATTTGTCCCTGTATTTTAATTTTAATTTTAAAACGTTCTAACATATATAACTTTTTAATACGAGCTCAGATTTGGACGCGGTTTTCTCCATTACGATCGTATCAAAATTTCCAGACAGGATGGAACTGGTTTGGTCGAATTCTGAGGTTGTTGAAATTTTGGAATTTATTTGGATTTTAAATCGACTAGAATTAAAGGTGAGCGATTTAACCCTCTTGTAAATACTAAACCATCTTATGTTGGTTAAATTAAATTTATGATGTGATAAAAATATTTTTGGTTGTTGTTTGGTAGTTTAATTTGACATTTTAATTTAATTTGAATTTTATTGAATTGAATTGCCATTTAAATTAATATTGCATTTAAATTATTTGTTGAATACATGATAATGATAACTAGTTAATTGTTGTGGTTGTCGGTTGATTTGGATGTTGACGTGATGGATGTTTACTTGTTGACATTTTGGACGATTGGATGTTTATATCCCTGTTAACACTATGGTTGAAACGACACATGCTTTAATGATCTTATAGATTAAGGAAAATCGTTATGGGTTGAAATAGTAATCCCAAATGATATTATTGATTTGGAAATTTTTATTCGGGATACATGTTGAAATGATATATACCCGAAAAATTTAACTATTTGGGTTGAAATGATACATACCCAATCACTTGAGGGTAGAAAATTATATACGAACACCGTTGCTCGGTTTTGAATTATTTTCTAAATAGCGAAGTTTGTATAATTTATAAATTTGATTTTTAAATTTAATTTAATGATTTTATTTAAAATTTATATTTGGAAAATATTTGGAAAATAATTTATTTGTATGTTTTAAAGTTTCAAATTATAAGTTAATATATGGTTTTATATGTTACTTTAAGATTTGAACTTATTAATTTTACTTAGTTTTAAAAACATATTTTAAATAGTTTAAAATTTAATATAATAAAATATTTAATATAGTTTTAATATGTATATTTTAAATTTAATTTAATAAATATAAATTTAATTTAAGATAATAAATATAGACTTTCATAATACTTCAATAAATAATAGATTTTTGTAAAGGACTTTAGAGTTTTATAAAAGGATTTTTATAAAGGATTTTTAGAAGGTTTTTAAAGGATTTTTTAAAAGGTTTTATAAGTGAACTTGTATAAAAGAAGTTATAAAAGTTTTAAAAGAATTTGCGTAGAAGTTTATATAAAGGGGAAGAGTTGTAAATGTTTTGGAATATGTATATAGCTTTATAAATGGTTTTAAAGCATATAAACAGTTTATAAATGGTTTAGAAGAGATTTATAATTTTTTTTCGAAATTGATTGAATGAAATCTTCCTCTGAACTATGAATATATTTATACTTTTGGAATAAGTATATGGATATCTTGATATCAATGCACAAACTATTTTTTGGATCTATTATTATAAAAACGTTTTTCAACTACCATAATGTGAAAAATTAACGATGGGTTGTGAAAGAGATTGGGGTCGGATATTGTCATACTCTCTACTAATTTCGAAACTATTTTAACAACTCTGCACGTGGTGGAGAATCCAGAACGAAGTAGGATGATTTGGCGAATGCTACTGTATGAGGTATGAACACAACCCTAACCCCCGTGACTAGGGTCGCTCCTCCTATCGGACATGCTTCTTAGATACCATATCTGTTACTTTGTGATTGATTTGGTGGCCACCTTCGATTTGATTATGGGAGTGTGTTCCAAGGTGGACAGTATAGCTGCTATGCCTTACCACCAGTATGAGCATGCAAAAAGGTAGAATCCCACCCTGGGTATTGCCTTGCGTGCCTTGTCATATGCCTTATCGAGCCCACTACGATTTTGGTTTGTGTCGTACCTATGGAATGCTCCCTGATAGCCCACCGGTTTGGTGGAGTTTACAGTACTGTATAGACTACGACATTTATAAAAATGTGTTAAGGGGTATATGCGTAACGCCACAACGCTATTTTAATACTTTACGGATTGACACTATCTATATGGCGTATATTGCTACATATAAATAGTTTACGGATCCTTAGGAGATGGAAATCCCGAGCATCTCCTAAGTTACTGCACGCATGTTATACACTGGATAGGAGATGTAAAATCCCATAAACATCTTTGAAGTCGTTACACTCCTATTATTATGTTGATTTAACTTACATTAGATATTTTAGTTCTGACTCGAGTGTTTTGTCTTTTCATTACGCTCGGGTCGCCCCGAGTGTTTCGGTGTTGAAGACTTTACTTCTGGAGGACGGAGACGAAGATTTGTACACTATATATTCCACTACATCATTTTTTCCACTGCAGTATCCTATTTTTACCTATTGTATGTATAACTCTGATTATATTATAAAGGTGTAATCAAATGTTATTTGTAAAACAGCTTCATGGACTGTTTATTTGATTATTGAATTTTGTCATTCCATTGTGAGATTCTGTGTTTTGTTTCTCCTTCCTTTTCCCTTATTTTCTTATTTACCCCATTAAGGGTCCTTACTTTTGAATGGTTTGGATTGACATGTGTGGTTTATTATCGATTTAAATCATCCAAGGTTGGTCGTTACATTTTTGGTGTCGATTATAAAAAGGCATTGATGCCGCCGGTTTTAACTTCGACCTTTTATATTTGGTAGCATAGTAGTCGAAGTATCTAAGTAAACTGTTTTATAACAACGCCGCTAATTTTGACACCAATATTCATCAACGTCCGCAAGGTTTTATTGTTGGGACTTGGTTTTGATTCATGACACGAAGCTATCACTACGACATACAGATTTGACGACTGCTACGACAAAAAGAGACAAGGAGAAGAGACTTTAGAACCGGTGCATCAACTATAGTTTATTTATTTATTTTTAAGTCTTAGGTCAATATTCTTAAAATCTCTCCTAGATTACATATATATTAGCTTATATATTTAATCATCATATTTATCAAATATTTTATACATATACAAGCATATTTTAAAGATAAAAATGATTTAAAGTTATAAAAATTAATATACTTATGTAAATTGTGCATATTGCGCAAATTTAACCAGGTCAGTCGACTGACCCTCTGAACCACTTGACTGACACTGGGTATTTTGTGCAGCATGCACAGTTACATAAATATATGAATTTAAATTTAAAATTATTTTGAATATTCAGTCGACTGACCTAGAGGCCCAATTGGTTGAATTTCTATAACAGCCACTTTTCAAAAAGACACGACTTTCTGTGAAGAGATACGAACCTCTACAAAAAGATTGGATGCAACATTTCAATTAAAACTCTTCATCAGTAGTCGTTGCTTCCTAAACTTTATAAATACAAACTCCAACTTCATTCCAAATTACTTAATCACAATCGAATTCTCTTATTCTCTGATCTAATTTTTTGAAATCTATTTGCTATCACACTTTGAATTATTCCGCATTAAAGCAGTACTATACCTTTCTATTCTTCATATACTTCAAATATAAATAATACTCGAGGAGAAGATTGTAGGATGCGTGTACTACAAGTGAAAAATCCATGTTATCAGAACACACATTAGTCAAAACTATTTTCTATATTAGTTGAAGTCCTGTTCTGCTGCTCAAGCGAGTGAAGTCCTCTTCGGCTGTTGAGGCGAAATCCTGTTCTGCTGCTCAGGTCCCCGTTTGGCTGCTCAGGGTTTTATAAACCTGTTCCTTTGGGTTAAATGAGGGTTTTTTTAGTGAAATTCCAGAAGGAGTCTGGGACTGGACGTAGGACAGTGCTCCAAACCAGTATAAAAATCTCTGGTGTCATTTTACTATACTGCTTTTTATTCCGCACTATTTACAGTATTATCATAATCATTATACTCTGTATTATCATATATCCATATTACACGATCCATAGCTCGCTTACATTCGGTATCAGAGCAAGGTCGTCATATAACCGTAATACGGTTATTTGACAATCTAATAATATGGACATTAACACTAGCACTAATACTAGCATTAACACTAGCTTCATTGAAGGACAGTCCACTGCATGTCCACCACTATTTAATGGCATGAATTATAACTATTGGACCACACGAATGAGAATTTATATGCAAGCAAATGGTTTTGATTCATGGAATATAACTCAAACAGAATATACTATTCCTAATGAAGAATATTCCACTTGGTCAAATACACAAAAATTAGATGCCATGGCTAAAGCAAAAGCTATGAATATGTTGTTTTGTGCCTTAGATAAAAATGAGTTTAACCGTGTTAGCTGTGCAATACTGCATATGAAATATGGCGTACACTCAAAGTTACACAAGAAGGAACCAACAAGGTCAACAAAGCAAAATATCCATGCTCAAAGTCAGTTTCAAAACTTTAGAATGAAAGAAAATGAATCTATAAATGACATGTACTCAAGATTTTAGGGTATCTATCATTCATTAGTAGGATTAGGATAAAAATATTCAGATTTTGATATTGTATCCAAAATCCTTAACTCTTTAAAGGAAGAATGGGAAAGAAAAGTTCCCGCTATTGAAGAAGCGAACGATATTTCCAAAACAACTCCGGAAGAGTTAATAGGAAATCTAATGTCTTATGAAGTGAATTTGCAGGCTAAAAGAGTTCAAGCTCATGATAAAAAGAATATAGCATTTCCTACAGAATAAGAAGAATCAGATTCTGACAAAGACGATCTAGCCTTTATTGCCAAGAACTTTAAGAAGTTCTTGAAATATAGAAAAGAAAACAGAAATAATGGCAAGAGAAGTCCAAACAGTAATAAACCACCGTCCTTATCAGTTATGGAATGTTTTAACTGTCACAAAAAGGGGCATATACAGAAGGACTGTCCAGATCAAAAGAAAGAATATGGAAACAAAAGGAAGGACAAATTCAAATGGAAAGCATTTTCGGTCATATGGGATGATTCAGATTCCTTCCCTTCTTCTTCAGGAAGTGAAAGTGACAGCGATAATGAACAAGCTAACGTATGTTTTATGGCTAAAGCTAATGAGGTTAGTGATTTAACATTTGATGATATTGTAGAAATAAACTGAATTATTAGATACTTTAAAAAGTCTCAAAAGAAAATTTAAAGAAGCCGTAGAAAATCAGAATAAGGCAGAACTTGAAAGAGACATGCTTAAAGACAAGAAGAAAATATTGGAAGAATAACTTGAGAAAACTTAGGAATCTCTTTCAGATGTTAATTCCCAACTTATTTTATTGAGTCAAGAAATTGAAACTCAAAAAGAAAAGAATGATAGTCTTGTTTCTGAAAATCATATTTTAAAAACTAATATTAAAATGGTAGAACTAGAAAATTCAAGTCTAAAGACCAAACTAGAAGGAATCACTAAGAATGTTTCAAATTTCAATAAAGGAAGAGAAAATTTATCTAGAGTTATTGAGAATTCATAATTTGTTAGTAATAAAAATGGTTTAGGATATAAGAAGAAAGTCAAGAATTCATAATCTAGCAATTTAAACAAAGCTAGGTATGATAAAACATCCACATATTCAAATAGATTAGTTTCTAAAACTATAAATATACGGGTACCTAAAAATAATAACAAACTAATAAGGAAAAAGTATATTAATTCATTTATAGAAAATGTTCATAATAATAAAAATTATATTTACAAAAAGGATACTAAACTCACTTGGGTTTGGTTTTCTAAGACCTAACTCTTGGGACCCTATTAAAAAGGTGGGTACCAATGTTATCTCATATTTTTTGCAGGTCCCACTCAACAAAAGGGGAAAATGGATATTCGACAGTAGTTGCTCAAAACACATAATATGAGACAAAGATATGCTGATAAATATTACATACTCAGATGGAGGTTCTGTCACTTTTGGAGATAATTCCAAGGGATATATCATCGACAAAGGCGATATGAGCAATTATGGTACATCTAATTTACCTCTAATTACAAACGTTTTATTAGTTAAGAATTTAAAACATAATCTACCAAGTATAAATCAATTATACGATAAAGGTTTTAAAATATCATTTTTTGAAAATAAATGTAGTATTCTTGATCAGAATCAAAATCTTATTTTCGACGGAAATAGAAATAAAAACATTTACGTTTTGAATATGAAAATTAATCATAACTCGGATATGTGTTTAATAGTTAAAGAAAATGATCCCCGGATATGGCACAAACGATCCTGTCATATCAATTTCAAAAATATAAATAAAATTTCTAAAAATAATCTTGTAAAAGGATTACTAAATATGAATTTTAAAGTTAAAAATATATGTGACCCATGTCAATTAGGTAAATTAACTAAATCTTCGTTTAAATCTAAGAAAGTTATTTCAACATTACAACTGCTCGAGTTACTTCATATGGATTTATTTGGCCCTATCCAAATTCAATCCATAAATAATAATAAATACATATTTGTAATAGTTGATGATTTTTCTAGATATACATGGACTATCTTTATGAAAAATAAACGTGGTACCTTTGAAAATTTCAAAACATTTGTTAAACAAATTCAAAATTTAAAAGGTATTAAAATAAAAAATATTAGAAGTGATTACGGAGGTGAACTTGAAAATATACAGTTTGATAATTATGGTAAAAAGAAAGAAATATATCATAACTTTTCATTTTCTAGAACTCCACCACAAAATGGAGTTGTATAACAAAAGAATCGAACTCTACAAGAACGTGCAAGAACTTTAATAAATGAAAGCACATTACCAAAATAATTTTGGGCAGAAGCTGTTGCAACTGCTTGTTATGTTTTGAATCATATTTCTATAAGACTTCTCACCAAAAATACTCCTTACAAACTTTTTAACGGTTGAAAACCGAACATATCTTATTTTAAAATATTTGGATCAAAATGTTTTATATTAAATACCAAAGATCAGCTTGGCAAATTTGATTCAAAATGTGACGAAGGAATATTTCTTGGATATTCGAATGGAATCAAAGCTTATCGAATTTTTAATAAACGAACTAATACTATAGAACAATCACTCCATGTATCTTTTGATGAGAAGTCTAAACCTGTTTCTAATATAATTAATGACAATGACTTACTTAATAATAATAATAAAAATATAATAATAAATAATTCAAGAGATGATGACAATATCATTTGTAATTCTAGAGAAAATGAAAACATTAGTAATAATTTAGAAAACAGAAATACTACTAATACAATAAGATCTCCTCGAAGAGTTTTACGAAATCATCCTATATAAAATATAATTGGAGAAATAAATTCAAATGTTCGAACTAGAAATCAACTTAATTTGATGGGTAATGTAGCTTTTCTCTCTACTATAGAACCTAAAAATGCTAAGGAAGCATGATCCAATGGAAATTGGATTATTGCTATGCAAGAAGAATTAAGTCAGTTTGAATGAAATGAAGTTTGAGAATTAGTATCCAGACCAACCGATCAAACTGTTATAGGAAATAAATGGGTTTATAAAAATAAAGCAGACGAATCGGGAAATATAACTAGAAATAAAGCAAGACTAGTAGCACAAGGATATAACCAGGAAGAAGGAATAGACTACGAAGAAACGTTTGCTGCAGTTGCTAGACTAGAAGCAATACAAATTTTATTGGCATACACATGTTTTAATAACTTTAAACTCTATCAAATGGATGTTAAAAGTGCTTTTTTAAATGACTATATTAAAGAAAACATTTATGTTGAACAACCTCCTTTATTTACTCATGAGAAATATCCAGACCATGTATATAAACTTAAGAAAGATTTATATGGTATAAAACAAGCACCACGTGCTTGGTATGAACGACTAAAAAGCTATCTAATTAATTCTAGATTGGAAATAGGAAATGTAGATCAAACTTTATTTATAAAACATTCAAAAAATGATATATTAATAGTTCAAATATATGCTGACTACATTATATTTGGCTCAACTAACAATGATTATGTAATGAATTTTCTGAAATAATGACAGAGAATTTGAAATGTCCCATATGGGAGAATTGTCATATTTTCTAGGACTTCAAATAAAACAAGTTTCAAATGGAATTTTTTCAATTGAGAAAAATACTGTAATAATCTTATCACACGTTTTGGAATGGAAAACACTTCTGCCAAACCAACACCTATGAGCACAATAACATATCTTGATAAAGATGAAAACGGCAAAAGCGTAGACCAAAAACTATATCGTAGTATGATAGGATCACTACTTTATTTAACAGCAAGTAGACCAGATATTATGATGAGTGTGTGCTTATGTGCACGATTCCAATCTGACACGAAAGAATCACATTTACGTGCTGTAAAACGTATACCATGCTATTTTAGTAAAACTACAAATTTCGAACTTTTCTATCCGAAAGGGTGTTCGTTCGAATTAGTATCATACATCGATGCTGATTTCGAAGGATCACGAAACGATAGAAAAAGTACAAGCGGTATGTGTCATTTCATTGGTAAATCCTTACTATCATGGTTTAGCAAGAAACAAAACTGCGTCTCACTATCAACTTGTGAAGCAGAATATATTTCTACGGCATTAGATTGCACACAATTAATTTATATGCGACAGACACTTAAAGATTTTGGAATCAGTCTATCAAAATCAACAATTTACTGCGATAATTCCAGTGCAATAAATCTATCTAAAAATCCAGTAAACCACTCAAGAACTAAAATATAGATATTAGACATCATTTTTTACGTGATAATATAGAAAAAGAAGTGATAAATCTGGACTATGTACCAATAGAAAATCATTTATCGGACATTTTTACTAAACCACTATTAGAAAATACGTTTATAAAATTTGCGACGTTAGCTTGGTATAATGTCAATTAAAGATATATAAATAAAATATAATTTTTTTTACTATAAACTCAAAAATATTTTTTTTGCAAAAATTCAAAATTCTAACCATGTTGAGACCCGAACCCATGACCTACTGTGAATAGCCCAAGTGTCTTAACCACTTGAGCTATTAATTTTTTTTGTTGTAGTCTAGTATGGGCATTTTATTACATGGTAACATTAATATATACTACAATACATGTCACATTCAACCTTATAAATATACATTACTATTTTTATAAAAATTAAAATTACACAAAATATATCTGCCAACAGAAAAACTAACGTATTTCCACACTTCTTGGCTATATTAAATCTAATCCACTCAACTATATCCAATTTTTCCTAAACTTATCCTATAAATAGATGCATATTCCATCACCTATGCAATATAATCGAAGTAAGGCCTTCATTCATTTTCCTCTCAAACTGAAGTAAAACTTTTATAAACAACTATAATTTTAAGAATGTCAGCCTCCTTTTCAATGGATTCTATCGAAATTATTGCTTCAAACAACTCTCTAAAAACTCCAAAACATAAAATTTCACCAACATCTGTCTATCACACCAGATATACTCCATATAAGAAGAAGGGAAAGGAGACGATCGATATTTCTTCAAACACGAAGCAAAAGATAGATGATCTCCACCATTATCAACAAGAATCTCTAATGCTACAATGGGAAATGTATTACGAACAAAAGATAAACTCCAAATGGATAGGAATCATTGAACACATTGCTATGAAGTTCTACGGGGGTAACGTCACATCCAATAGACGAACGTGCTATTTTGCCTATCAGACGACCATCGACTTTGTCTCCACCGCAACCACCGTACTCACCGAATTCGTGGGATCGCAACGAAGAATCAAATGCACGTCGCAAGCAACTGAAAGAATACAAGGCGCCTAGCCCCTCGAAATAATCGTAGTTGTCATTATCTTTTGTTATATTTTTGAATAAATTCACTACGTATGTATGTTTTTGGAATAAATTTATTTTTGTTTCATTAATCATCATGACAACTATCTATATTAAATAATATAAATTACAATAATCACATATACAAAATATTAACATCTCACAACAAATTAAATTTATTTGTTTATCATTTATCAAAATAAAATTTATTTATATTAACAGAACTAAGAACATATATAATATATTAACATTTACCACCAAAATAAAATTCATTGCAAAAAACTTTCAGGCCATTCGACTGTCTCAGGTGGTCAGTCGACTAACACAGCAATGTAAGTTTTTTATATACATGGCCAGTCGACTGTCTTAGAGCCTCAGTCGACTGGACCAGAAGGTAGAAAAATTTCGACCTTCAACTTCAGTCGACCGAAGCACTGAGCCAGTCGACTGAAGTAGCCACATAATTTTTTTTATATACATGGCCAGTCGACTGTCTCAGAGCCTCAGTCAACTGGACCAGAAGGTAGAAAATTTTTGACCTTCAGCTTCAGTCGACTGAAGCCCTGAGCCAGTCGACCGAACCGTAGATCTGAGTTACTTTTTAACTTTTACTACCCACTTCACTCCTTTTATCTTCCACTTTACCTTCTTCCCCATTACCATTTCAGATTTCCAAATTTTCAAAAACCCTAGGCTCTCCAAAACTCCATTTTTATTCTTCAAAATTAAAATTAATGGCTCCTAAACGAAAGAGACAAGGTTCCTCATCATCTCAACCTTCGTCAAACGAACAAATTCAAAGACGGCCATTTGTTGACACCGCGATTCGGAGGTGGAGACGAATGGAAGACTCAAGGATTCTTGAAGGTTTGTTTTTCAAATTCCCTGATTTTTCTCCATATCACATCCAAGAGTTCGCTCGAAGGAGCAATTTGGAGTCGTTATTTAACATTGATGATAACAAGCACAAAATCGACCAAATAATGGTGAGATTGTTCTACGCAAACCTAAATTTAGGTCACCAAAACGTTCCAAATCAACAAGGCTGTGTATGGAGTCTCATGTGGGAAATCCTCTTTTTCTCTTTAGACCGCATGGCTCATATTTTGCAAATGGAAAATGATGGTCTGGAATTGGCCACTATTGATTGTGACTTGGATGTTCGAGACAATGTAAGCCAGTTATTTCTAGAAGACGACATGCGTCAACTAAAATTGATTTCTTTATGACCAAAGGCATGAATTATTCATCGCGCTCTAATGAGAACCGTAACTCCTAGGACTCGGAGTTATGAGCTTGTCTACGAAAATAACTTTAAAGCTTTATGTGCTATCTTTGGAAACATAAAAGACATCTGGCTCTGTTTAATTCTTGATGAATTTTTCAGCTTCAACAACGGTAGAGTAAATATAATCTACTATGGAAAATATACTATGCGTCTTCTAAAAGCTTGTAAAATTCCAAAACTGGATTCACAAATTTGTACCGTTGGATGTTTGAACGCTCGGACTTTAGCCTTATGAAATTACCGATTTCCCAACCCCCTCATACCATATCTTTTGAAGAATGAACCCAAATGCAAATAGCTCAAGACCAACCACAACAACATGGCAAGCCATCTCAAGGACCATCTCATTAAACATCGACTCGCCATTAACAAGAAGAAATTTGATTCCAAATCCTGGTCTTCAACCATGTAAATCCATCTCTATAATTTGCCGAAATCAACAAATTCTACAATCCAACATCATCAAAGTTGATAAGAAGCTTGATAAGGTCAAAGGATTTTTTTACCAAATTATGGCAAGCCATCTCATGCTCTTCTGGGACATCTACAGCTACTATAGGCGATCCGGGTAAGTTACCCGTCTTTGCATGGTCTTCTTCTGACGACGATCAAGCAAGTGGTAGTGTTGATGACGGAGATGAAGGTGACAGTGGTAGGGGTAAGCAACTAATGGCTTAAGATGTTCTTTTTCTTTTTATCAAAACATTTGTTTTCAATTCGTATGGCTTGTACTAAATGGCCATTCTAGTTTATTTATTTTGAACACTCTTGACTATGGAAGTTAAATGTATGGATGATTGTTTTCATTTTTATCTCATAATATTTTTCACATTTTAACTTCATATTACTTTTTCCTTTTTGTCGATGACAAAAGGGAGAAATATTATTGCTAATAATAAGAATGCAGGATATAGAGCGTCAAAGATTCAGGGGGAGTAAGTATTTATGTTATATAAATACAGTAGAAATCTATATCTATTTACAGGTTGTCATCAATCAAAAAGGGGAAGAATGTTGAGACTTGGTTTTGATTCATGACACGAAGCTATCACTACGACATACATATTTGTCGACTGCTATGACAAAAAGAGACAAGGAGAAGAGATTTTAAAACTGATGCATCAACTATATTTTTTTTCTTTTTAAGTCTTAGGTCAATATTGTTAAAACCTTTCCTCGATTACGTATATATTAGCTTATATATTTAATCATTATGTTTACCAAATATTTTATACATATATAAGCATATATTTAAAGTATAAAAGTGATTTAAAGTTATAAAAATTAATATACTTATGTAAATTGTGAATACTGCACAAATTTAACCAGGCCAGTCGACCGACCTAGAGAACCAGTCGATTGACATTGGGTATTTTGTGCAGCATGCATAGTTACATAAATATACGAATTTAAATTTAAAATTATTTTGAATATTCAGTCGAATGACCCAGAGGCTCAACTGACTGAATTTCTATAACAGCCACTTTTCGAAAAAACACGACTTCCTGTGAAGAGATATGAACCTCTACGAAAAGATTGGATGCAAAACATCAATCAAAACTCTTCACCAACAGTCGCTACTTTCTAACCATTATAAATACAAACTCTAACTTCATTCCAAATTATTTAATCACAATCGAATTCTCTTATTCTCTGATCTAACTTTCTGAGATCTATTTGCTATAATACTTTCAATTATTCTGCATTAAAGCAATACTATACCTTTCTATTCTTCATATACTTCAAATATAAATATTTATGCTCGAGGAGAAGATTATAGGAAGGGTGTACTACAAGTGACAAATCTGTGTTATCAGGACATACATTAGTCAAAACTATTTTCTGTACTAGTTGAAGTCCTGTTCTGCTGCTTAGACGAGTGAAGTCCTCTTCGGCTGTTGAGGCGAAATCCCGTTATGCTGCTCAGGTCCTCGTTCAGCTGCTCAGGGGTGTATAGGCCTATTCCTTTGGGTTAAGTGAGGTTTGTTGTTTTAGTGAAATTCCAGAAGGAGTCTGGGACTAGACGTAGGACGGTGCTCTAAACCAGTATAAAAATCACTAGTGTCATTTTATTATACCGCCTTTTATTCCGCACTATTTACAGTATTATCATCATCATTATACTCTGTATTATCATATATCCATATTACACATCCATAACTCACTTACATTTATATCGCATTGTGTTGGCAACGACACCGCACCGCATTAATGCCACATTTCTTCCGTTTTAATAGGAGAGAGGCTTAGTTTTGTGTAAATTAAAACTATGTTTTAAAGAGGCGATATAGCCAATGTTCAAGATGGTCGACAACCCTATGATTTTGCATTTATACATATGATTTGTAAAAATCTAAAGTTTTGTTTAAAAGGTGGGCAACATATATTATATGTATGTCAACAACCTTACTTTCAACATACAGTTTTATACTTAAATGGGTTTAAGTTCTTGGTTTTTGACCTTGGATAGAAGTTGACATTGTTATTAATATTGAAATACATCGTATGATTTCGACTATGATTATTAGGGATAACAATATTTTAAATCGATATGTGCTATAAGTACATGAAGTTGACATTATTTATTGGGGTTACCAAGATCGAATAAACTCGACACTAATCATTTGGGGTACCAATGTATATTTTTAATGAGTTCGGCATAGATCATTGGGATACCGGTGTATATTATTCAATGTATATTTTTAATGAGTTCGGCATAGATCATTGGGATACCGGTGTATATTATTTTGAAGATGTTATAAGTTTAAGAGGTACGCAACCTACTTGGGGACACTAATAGATATTGGTTGAACATGTGGGTTAAATATGAGTTAAATTAATAAGTGATGGGTTCATAGTCAACTTAGAAAAACTATGGTATGTGAGATGGATGGTCCTCATGATGCCGAAGATGGATTGTCTCTAAATGGTTATGGAAAAATTCATAGTCATCCTAGGAATGCTATGCGATGTGTGATGGATAGTCCACATCATTTTAAATAGAAGAAACCATAAGTGATGTGTAGTCCACATGGGAGGGGATAGATAATCCATAAAAAAACTATACGTGAGATGGATCGTCTACATAACTTCGATAACGAACCCATATGAGATGAGTAGTCTATAACGACCTGCAAATTTGTTACTTTAATAAATTATATTTATCTTTAAAATTATTCAAATAAAAGGTTGATAATATAAATAATATTTTTAGTGATAATAAATAATTGTAATCTTATTTTGAATAGATATTGATAAAATATTTTCCTCGGGATTTAAATCGATAAAATAACCGAAAATCGTTTTATCAATAAACGGGTCTATAATCATCCAAAATTGCGAATGTAACTCAATATATACACTAATATTTATATTTTAAAAAGAATATGAAATAATATATTTTATTTTATTTTTGAAAAATAAAATGTATTACAACATCATTAGTAACGTCAATATATTTAATAATTAATGATTTTAAATTTAGATTAAATGATTATATAACTCAAATAATTGTTTTAAAACGATAATAATTCATATTAATTAGTTTTAAAGTGATAATGAATCATTTATAGCAGTTTTATAATAATATATATTTAATTTGAAAATATAAGAAAAATTGATATCGATTTGTCGATATAATAATGCGTTTTGTAATCAATTGTTCAATATTGATTTATATGGTTTTATATTTCAAATATGATCATTTTAATTCATTTATAATGATAAGAAATTAATTTTCAAACTTATATATATAACTAAGAAATGAAAATATAACCAGAAATTGAAACCAGAATTCTTAACGGATTGATGTATATAAGCTGTACAATGTTGTTTATATAACTTGAACACATATACAACATACACATACATATGTTAGAGTATACATATACAACTAATAAAAATATGTAAAAACATATTTACATAAGGTAATAAACTAATATCTAAAGTGATAATTATTTTAAAAAGCAAATATCAAATCAATCTTACACCACATCACATCACTGCCTCCATCATCATCACCACCGTCACCTACATCTCATCCACATGCCGGGGGTTTCATGCACCATAAGAGGTGGAGGGGGAGGCATTTTCTAGCGAAGGTGGGGTATGTTGGTAATTTTACTTTGAAGGTAATTTCTCTATTTTCCTATAAACAGCCTGATTTTTCTATTAATGGCATAGGTGGGGTATCTTGGCTCTAATAAGCCGACGAGTACACCTGATTTTTCTACTCATAAGATCTAGTCAAGGTGCTTAACCTAAGGAAATGTTAAGGAGCAACCAGTGTCTGGGCTCACCTGTCCTCTCCTAGGCGAGGGTAAATAAGGTCGAAATATCAGAAACGAGTTAAGTATAAAAGATTAAATTTACTAACTTTAAACAACATGGTTTATATACAGATAATCTTCTTATAATTGATATTAAATTCTAAGGAGGGAAGTTGTACTATTAATATAAATTTAAAAGGTGGTTTTACCGTTATTCAATGGATAGTACTTGCTGAATATAGAAAATAACATCAAGTATAATTTGAAATAATTTATATGGATTTGTTTCATTCAAATATTAACTATTTTGGATTTACCATCTTAAATAACTTGGTTTCAACTTATTAAAAAGTTATTTTTCTGGAATTAAAAAATAATTAAAAACTAAATAAAATGATTTGGAATTATTCTAAGTTCTAAAAAGAGTTTAATTAAACCGAAGAATTTAACAAGGAGGGTTTTCATGAATTCCATATGTATTGAAAAGAAATGGTTTTCAAAAGATAAATATCTCTAGAAGATATTCTGAATAAAAAGATATTAATTAATGGAATATTAGTCACTTATTTATAAACCATCTTTTTTTATCGATGATTGGTTTGAAGGTGCAGGGGTCGGTTATGGGTGATTCCTATCCAAAAACCACTTCAAACCAGTTTATGCATTTAAAAATGAAGATGTATATTGAGATCCAAAATTTTAAAAGATAGAGGATCTTCATTTCAAAAGAACCGCTTGTTGATAATCTCTGGGTAGATCCCGAGATAGATAAATAGTATTGATCCCTTTGTTCTGAAAATCTTTGAAACATGAGGATAATTCTCTACTAGGGCCAATTCCCAACGGGATGTAGTAGGAAAGTACCTTCGGTTTGTCCTATTCTTGGACCACTTGTATGGAAGAATATCCGACGTTGCATTTCTAGATCATATTGATTGATCTCTATGAATATATCTTCTTTTTGGTGGTGGAGAAGGCAACTTATCTCAGCTTAACACCCTTTCCTGAGACGTACGAACTCAAGGATTATACATTTGTGGAAATCAGTTGTGTGATTGTGAAATTGCAAAGTGGCATTCAAAGTGGAATATGTTCTATATAAAAGGTAATCGTTACCTCAAAGCCTCACACATGGGAATGGTGCAATTGGGGATGATTTAAGGCTAAGTGGCTCGCAACCATTAGGGTTTAGATCTTTAAAATTTCTACCTACTATAACACCAGTTTTAAGTTAAGTGGTATATGCTATGAAATGTCTTGGATAGGTTGGTAACGACCGGGTGACGAAATACTCGGTGTCATTCATATAAGTTTTAGACAGGCCGGTCTTAATTCACGTAAGGACCAACATAGGGGACTCGGGTGAATTCCTCTAGAAATACATTGTACAGTAGGTAGTCCATTACCTCACTATCAAGTTGGAAATCCAATCTCCAATAAGTGCCTTCGGTGTTGTTTCGTAGAACCTTAAATGATTAGGTTCGGAATTTATATGGTAACAACTTTAGCTAAGATTCATAAGTTTACTAGCAAATGTTCAAAAAAAAGGTCATTAGGAATATTATTTCCAAATTTCCACGTAAAAAAGTTTTGGTTATCATAAGGTAAAAACCCCTCTCGTGTTTATATCGGGCATGGTCATATGAGACACATTTTGTTTTCAAACACTCATATTATAAGTTTCTCACACCAATCCTATGTCTGGCATAGAGTTTATTTCTGTTTCCTTAAACTTTGGATGCCCTATTTTTTCGGGCAGCTTAGTAGTCAGGTTTAGTTAGAATAAATCTGGAAGAGCTTAGAGCATGGAGTTAGAAGATTCTTTGGTAGACTATTACCTCTTTCCTACACACTTGTGTACTATTGTATTATGCTTTTGTATAGATAGAGATTTATAACTGTCCATGTTTAACTCTGATAAATGTATTTAAAACTTTCACTGTAAAGATTTTATATATTGAAATAATATATTTTATTCCATTTGTGTAAGATTCTATCCTATGTTTATTTTTCCTTTTACCCTTAACAAACTGCCTCCCCGACACCTGGATTTGCAGCATGTGAATACCATGGTTAGTGCGATTTCCAAGGGTCGAAGAAACGTGTCCTCACATAGTCCATATGTTAGGGGATGGGTAATCCAAATAATCACATGTGAGATGGATAGTCCATATAAATATAAGACAGATAGTCAGTTGTAATTAAAACATATAGTCAAATGAGAATTAAGACGGATAACCTACCTAATTGGGATGGATAGTCTAATATATGTTGCATGACTGCAAATACTTAGTTTCTATGTTCTAACCATTGTGGATGTAGGAGCATAACATACGGTTAATATGTTTTGGTTAAGAAACTACTGAAGGGAAAACCCCTTTCACTTAGCGGCGTGGACTCACTAGAGATCTATTGGTTCAAGATGGAAGGTTATTATTCACACCAGATTTTTTGTCTGACCCAAAATTTTTGTTTTTCCCTTAAAATCTTGGGTACGTGCTCATTTCAGTAGGTAGGGAGTAAGAGATTTCTGTTGAATCACTTGTTTTGATTATGACAAATCAGTTCAGAAACTAAGAAAAGAATGTACATTCACTCATAACAAAAAGAAGACAACAGAGGATCAAGGCTACAACTCTATGATTAAAGTAACTATTATTTGTGTTGAGTCTTAGTTAAATGTTAAAATCAATCCTCAAGTTTTCAATATTTCTTTAAAAAGAATATTTCTTTAAAAAAGAAATTCACTGTGCAAAATATGCACAGCCATTCGACTGACTGGTTATGCCAGTCGACTGACTGTGCATATGCACAGTCGTCACCTCTTTTAAATTTTAAAATACATTTTTAAAAATTTTCAAAACCAGTCGATTGATCACAATCTCCAGTCGACTGAACCGGCTTCAACTGCAAAATTCTGAATAGACATCTTCTTCCATGAAGAGTTGCAAACCATTAAGAGTTGTTTCTCTTGGCTGAAACTCTTTACCAAGGGTTGCAATTTTCTAATGAATATATATAGGAGTTCTCTCTTCTTCAAAAAACACCAATCTTTGTTTCTAACTCTCTACTCTCTCTCTTGTGATTATTCTAAGTGCTCCAATACTTTCAATTGCTTTGAAACTTTGAATTATATTTTATATACGTTGATTCATAGCAATATTCTTCCTTCTCAAATCTTCACACACTATTTATATACTTGAGGAATTGATTATAGGAAGTTTGTAATCTTAATTGACAAATCAGTGTTATCAAGAACACACTTAGTCAACTACTTTCATATTTTTGTCAAAGTCCTGTTCTGCTGCTCAGGCAAGGGAAAGTCCTCTTCGGCTGCTGAGGCGAAATCCTGTTCTGCTGCTCAGGTCCCTGTTCTGCTGCTCAGGGTTGTATAAACCTGTTCCTCCGGGTTAAGTGAGGATTGTTGTAGTGAAATTCCAGAAGGAGTCTGGGACTGGACGTAGGACGGTGCTCCGAACCAGTATAAAATCTCTGGTGTCATTTTACTTACTGCATTTATATTCCACGTTATTTACTATCTATAATTCTGTATTATTGTTTATCCATATTATACGGTCCTATATACTGTCATTTGGTATCAGAGCAAGGCATCATATAACCGTTACAAAGTTATCTGATATCTTGTTAAATATGGAAAATAACACCAGCACATCCACTAACACTGTCACTAACACTAGTTTTCTTGAAGGACAATCTACTGCACGACCTCCATTCTTTAATGGTTTGAATTATAATTATTGGTCTACTCGTATGAGAATCTACATGCAATCTAATAGTTTTGAATCATGGAATATCACTCAAAATGAATATACTCTTCCTACTGGAGAATATTCTACTTGGTCAAACATACAAAAACTAGATGCTACTGCCAATGCTAAAGCTATGAACATGCTATTTTGTGCATTAGATAGAAATGAATTTAATCATGTTAGTATGTGTCAAACTGCTTATGAAATATGGAGAACACTTAAAATTACTCATGAAGGAACCAACTAAGTCAAACAAAGCAAAATCTCCATGCTCAAAAATCAATTTCAAAACTTTAGAATGAAACAAGATGAAACCATCAATGATATGTACTCTAGATTTCAAGATATTTATCATTCACTATTAGGATTAGGAGAGAAATACACCGATTTTGGTATTGTATCAAAAATCCTTAACTCTTTAACGGATGAATGTGAAAGAAAAGTCTTGGCCATTGAAGAAGCTAATGACCTCTCTACCATAAAACCAGAAGAGTTAATAGGAAATCTAATGTCCTATGAAGTAAATTTGCAGGCAAAACGAGTACAAGCTCAAGACAAAAAGAACATAGCTTTCCATGCTGAAGAAGAAAAGGATGAAGATTCGGATGAAGAAGATTTAGCATTTACTGCTAAAAATTTCAAAAAATACTTAAAATTCCGAAAAACCAACAAGAATAATGGAAAAAGGAACTTTCCAATAAAACCATCATCTTTAGCTCTAGAATGTTATAATTGTCATAAGAAAGGTCACATTCAAAAGGAATGCCCAGAGTTAAAGAAAAAATATATCAAGGGAAGAAAAGACAATAAAAAGAAACCATTCTCAGTAACTTGGGATGACTCAGATACTTTTTCATCAGAAAACAGCAGTGACAGTGGAAACGAGCAATCTAATGTCTGCTTCATGGCTACTGAAAATAAGGTTAGTGATTTTACTTTTGAAGATATGATTGAGATAAATTCAGAACTAATTGATACTTTGAAAAATCTCAAAATAAAATATAAAGAGTCTCGTGAACTTCAGAACAAAGCGGAATTTGAGAGAGATATGCTTAAAGATGAGAATAAAATACTAGAGGAAGAACTTGAAAAAACAAGAATCATTCTCTAATATCAATTCTCAACTCACTCTTTTGAGTCAAGAAATTGAAACTCAAAAAGAAAAGAATGACGCTCTTGTTTCTGAAAATCATGAACTAAAAACAAAAGTAAAATTGATACAATTGGATAATACTAGTCTTAAAACTAAGTTAGAAAGCATTACTAGAAACGTCTCAAACTTTAATAAAGGTAGAGAAACCTTATCAAAAATTATTGATAGCTCTCAATCTATCTCAAGTAAGAAAGGTTTAGGATATGTTAACAAAACAACTGCTCCACCTAGAAAGAAAATTAGGAGAAATATTAATCCTACTAAAATACACACAAAAAATCCTTTCTCAAAAAGTATAAAAATATGGGTTCCTAAAACAAATAACAATTTAATTAGGAAGAAATATATAAACACTTTTCTTGAAACTGTTCATAAAAATAAGGATTACATTTTTAAATGGGATACTGAGCCCTCTTGGGTTTGGTTTCCTAAGATTTAACTCTTAGGACCCTATCAAAAAGTGGGTACCAATATTATCGTTTATTTTTTGTAGGTCCCACTCAAGAAAAGAGGAAAATGGATACTCGACAGTGGTTGCTCAAAACATATGACTGGAGACAAAGATATGCTATCAAATATTATTTACTCAGATGGAGGTTCTGTCACATTTGGAGACAACTCCAAAGGATATATCATCGGTAAAGGCGTTGTGAGAAACAATGGTATCTCAAATTTACCTCTTATATCAAATGTTTTGCTTGTCAAAAATTTAAAACATAATTTACTTAGTATCAGCCAATTGTGTGACAAAGGATTCAAAATCACTTTTTCTGAAAACAAATGTAGTATTTTTGATCAAAATCAAAATCTTATATTTGAAGGAAATAGAGACAGAAATATTTATGTTCTGAATATGAAAATAAATCATAATTCAGATATGTGTCTAATAGCCAAAGAAAATGATCCTTGGTTATGGCACAAACGATTCTATCATATTAACTTCCAAACTATAAATAAGCTTTCTAAAAATGGTTTAGTAAAAGGTCTACCTAAAATGAATTTTAAAATAGATCATATGTGTGATGCATGTCAGTTAGGAAAATTGACTAAATCATCTTTTAAATCAAAAAGGGTTATTTCAACCTTACAACCACTTGAATTACTGCATATGGATTTATTTGGCCCAACACAAGTACAATCCTTTAATCACAGTAAATATGTATTTGTAATTGTTGATGATTTTTCTAGATACACTTGGACTATTTTTATGAAAAATAAAAGTGATACTTTTGATAATGTCAAATCTTTTGTCAAAAGAATTCAAAATTTTAAAGGATTAAAAATCAAAAATATAAGAAGTGATCATGGAGGTGAATTCGAAAACGAAGCCTTTGAACATTTCTGTAAGAGAAAAGGAATATTTCATAATTTTTCGTTTCCTAGAACTCCACAACAAAATGGGGTTGTAGAATGTAAAAATAGAACCTTACAAGAATGTGCGAGGACCTTGTTAAATGGAAGTACGTTACCAAAACATTTTTGGGCTGAAGCAATCGCTACAGCTTGTTATGTTTTGAATCGTGTTTCTATTCGACCACCAACTAAGAATACTCCTTATGAACTTTTTAATGGGCGAAAACCAAATATTTCCTATTTTAGAGTTTTTGGTTCAAAATGTTTTACTTTAAATACAAGAGATCAGCTTGGTAAATTTGATCCAAAATCCGATGAAGGAATCTTTCTAGGATATTCGGATCAAGGCAAAGCTTATCGAATTTATAATAAAAGAACAAATATTATCGAAGAAACACTTCATGTATCATTCGATGAAAATTTTAAACCAGTTCAAATAATAAGAGATGATGAAGATTTTCCTAAAAACAGCTCTAATACAGAAACTACAACTTTTGAAATTAATGAAAACATTGCTGACAATAACAGTGCATTAAGATCTCCACCTAGAGTATTAAGAGATCATCCTTCTATTAATGTTATTGGAGAACTAAATTTATCTGTTAGAACAAGAAGTCAATTAAATCAATGGGGTCATGTAGCTTTTCACTCTCATATTGAACCCAAAAATATTAAAGAAGCATCTACTGATGAAAACTGGTTAATCGCTATGCAAGAAGAACTAAACCAATTCGAAAGAAATGACGTTTGGGATTTAGTTCCACGGCCTAATGATCAATTAGTTATTGGTACAAAATGGGTTTTTAAAAACAAAGCCAATGAACAAGGAAATATTACTAAAAATAAAGCTAGATTAGTTGCTCAAGGCTATAACCAGGAAGAAGGAATTGACTATGAAGAAACGTTTTCTCCAGTCGCAAGACTAGAAGCAATACGAATCTTACTAGCATTTGCATGTTTTCATAATTTAAATTATATCAAATGGATGTCAAAAGTGCTTTTTTAAATGGTTTTATAAGAGAAAATGTTTATGTTGAACAACCTCCATTATTCATACACGAAAAATTTCCTGATCATGTCTATAAACTCAAAAAGGCCTTATACGGTTTAAAACAAGCACCCCGTGCTTGGTATGATCGTCTTAAAAGCTATTTAATAAATTCTGGTTTTGAAATTGGAAAGGTTGATCAAACTCTTTTTATTAAAAGAAATAAGCTTGATATTTTAATTATTCAAATATATGTTGATGATATAATTTTTGGCTCTACAAATGAAAAGCTTTGTCAAGAATTTTCTAAAATAATGACAAATGAATTTGAAATGTCACATATGGGTGAGTTAAATTACTTTCTTGGTTTACAAATAAAACAACTAGAAAATGGTATCTTTATTAATCAAGAAAAATATTGTAACAATCTAATTAAACGCTTTGGTATGGAAAATACTTCTACCAAACCAGCTCCTATGAGTACAACCATACATCTTGATAAAGATGAAAATGGGAAAAGTATTGATCCAAAATTATATCGAAGTATGATTGGATCGTTACTATATTTAACAGCTAGTAGACCTGATATAATAATGAGCGTCTGCTTATGTGCAAGATTTCAAGCAGATCCCAATGAATCACATTTACGAGCAGTGAAACGCATACTACGGTATCTTAACAAAACCAAGGACTTTGGACTATTCTATCCAAAAGAATGTCCTTTTGAATTAGTATCTTATAGTGATGCTGATTTTGGAGGAAACCGGACAGATTGAAAAAGTACAAGTGGGACTTGTCACTTCATTGGACGGTCTCTTGTCTCTTGGTTTAGTAAGAAACAAAGTTGTGTTTCATTATCGACTTGTGAAGCAGAATATATTTCTGCAGCTCTGGCATGTGCTCAAGTAATTTACATGCAACAAACATTACAAGATTTTGGTTTTAATTTAAATAAATCAACAATTTATTGTGATAACACTAGTGCTATTAATTTATCTAAAAACCCTGTTAATCACTCACGAACAAAACACATTGACATTCGTCATCATTTTCTTCGTGATAATATTGAAAAAGATTTGATAAATCTAGAATTTGTTTCCTCTGATAGACAATTGGCAGATATATTTACAAAACCTTTAAACAAAAATACTTTCATTAATTTAAGACGAGAACTTGGCATTATTTCTCTTAAAAATTTATAGATTTTATACATACTATCTGTATTTATTTTTACATTTTTTAACAAAATATACATTTTCATATACGTTTGTATATGTACACACTCAAACCTTTTGTTCTGAGTATAATATATAATAAAAAAAAATATAGCCACCGAGATTTGAACTAGGTTCTTCCAGCTGGTAGTTCAACAGACTACCAGCTGAGCTATGCATTTTTTTTGCTGAACCACATGTTTTCATTCGTTTTAAACCATTTATTATTATGATTAATTTTAAACCACTATTTTGATCTTTGGTTATTAACAAATGATTGCTTACAACCATTCTTTCTAAGCTCCATTACAACTATTTAAACCTCTCTCTTTACACTTCTTATTCACACTAAAATTTATTTCAAACAAGCTTTGTAGATTCAACATCCTCGACAATGGACTCTCCAAACTCTTATAATTCATCAAACTCAAAACTTTCCTTTGCTACTCCATCTTCTCCTAGTAGCTATAACTCATCCAGCAGTTCAACATCTTCTTTGCCAACCCCTACTCCTGTTCATGAACCGGGAAGATATCACACTGGATTTTCACCTAAGCCAAAGAAGTCTAGAAGATCTTTGTTCTTTTCACCAAAAACTAAAGAGAAAATTTATGAAATACATCATTATCAAAAGGAGCACGTTAATCTACAAAGAGAAATGTTCTATGAACAGCGAATGAATTCAAATCGCCTTAGTCTTGTTGAATCAATCGCCCTTAAATTTTGTGGCAAATCGGCTAAGCATGATGTTTTTCAACCTTCATCATCCCATCAACCAAGCTCTTCTGGATGGAATAAATGGGAACAAACTCCATCTCAACCTCAGGCATCTCCAAATTCATGGGAACGCCAAAATTATTGGTCACCTTTACAACCCTATGTAGAGAATACAAAAGTAGAACCACAAGAATCATCACCAAAAGTCCCTAATTAATCATCAATTCTTGTGTAATATTATTTTCAAAATTCCTGTATTCCATATTTATGTTTGTTTTTAAAATAAAATTTTCATTTTCAAATCCCTACTGCATGATTAAATTACAGTCAGTCGACCGAGAAGATAGGTCAGTCGACTGATTGCAGGTTCCAAAAACTCTTGGGAAACCATTCAGTTGACTGACCTACTATACTCAGTCGACTGACTGGTCACATTAATTAAAATTTTAACATATACCAGTCGACTGGTTCATTATTCCAGTCGACTGGCTGTACATATAACCCCTATTTACCTTCCTTCCTTCTCTTTTTTACTTCATTCCTTCAGTTTTTTACCCAAATTTTTTCGCCCACAAACCCTAGAAACCTAATTTCACTCAATTTCTTCATAAAAAATTATTCAAATGGCTCCTCCAAAGCATCAAAGGCAAGGTTCCTCATCCATCGATCCTACCGATGCTCAAATCGCACAATGGTTGTACAATGATGTGGCAGTTCAAAGATGGCACAAGATGAAAAATTCAAGGATTTTTGAGGGTTCATTCATGGTTTACAGCGACTTCGCGGCTTATGGATTGCAAGAACTCATGCGTAGATCTGGTTTGGAGTCTCTACTCGATTTGAATGCAAATTCTCACAAAATCAACCACCTTATGGTAAAATTATTTTATGCCAATTTAAATTTACCTCATCAACGTCCATCTAATACGAATGATTATGTTTGGAGTTTAGTATGTGGAAAACAAGTATTCTTTTCTTTAGACCGAATGGCACATATTCTTCAAACCCCTAATCATGGCATTTTACTTGATGATGTCGAATGCAATATTCGACAAAGGGATCGAACTAGCCATATGTTCATGGGAGATACCATGACGGAATTGAAATCTAGTCTACTTCAACCAAAAGTGAGAGTAATTCAAAAAGCTCTCATGAGGAGTATATTACCAAGAACTGGGTCATATGAACTTATCTACCCAGAAAACTTCAAAGCTCTATATGCACTTTGGGGAGGAATTCAAGTAAATTGGCTACGAAGAATATTGGACGAGTTTCTCACTTTCAACAATGGTAATATGAGAACGATTTACTTCGGAGAATATATAATGCGATTGCTTTTAAATGTGGGTACTCCTCAACCGGAATCCGAAACTTCTTCCGTTGGAGTTATCAATATTCGCACTTTAAGTCTCATGAAACTACCATCTGTTCCACCGACTATTACCTCCTTCGAAGAATGGCATCCACAGCAACGTCAACGTTCATCAGGTGGGCCAATTATTTGAGAACGTACTTCTCTTCCCGAAGAAGACGAAGAAATTCGTCTTGCAACTTCAGCTAGTTTACGAGAATCCATTGAAATTCTTTCTACGAATCAACAAATATTAGGATCTCGCTTGAAGAAGGTGGAAAAAAATTTGGACAAAGTCAAAGGATTCTTCTCTATTCTTTGGGATGCAATTTCATGTTCAACTTCCCCAACTGCATCCTCAATAGCTCATGGTAAACGACCAGCACCTAGGTTTACATGGTCAACATCTGAAGAAAATACTAGTAGTGATACTAGTGGCACAGGTAGTGGTGCTCATGGAACTTCGAGGCCTGGAAAAGAACCTGCACCAGAGGAAGATTTCGATTGACATCTTGATGAGTAGACTTTATGATAAAGGGGGAGATAAGTATGCATTATCTATCTATAGCTTTTGTTTTAATTTCGAACATATTTGAATCTTGTATTAAATCTTCTCACTTATTTAAATATTGAGACTTGTACTAAATAGTCTCGCTTCTATATTTCTTCTATTCACATTTATATATTATGCCACGTCTCCTTTTTTGTCGATGACAAAGGGGGAGAAAAGTATGTGCACTAACATATTTGATGCAGGAAAAAGATATCATACATTCAGGGGGAGATATTTTTCATACAGGTTGTCATCAATCAAAAAGGGGGAGAATGTTGAATCACTTGTTTTGATTATGACAAATCAGTTCAGAAACCAAGAAAAGAATGTACATTCACTCATAACAAAAAGAAGACAACAGAGGATAAAGGCTACAACTCTATGATTAAAGTAACTATTATTTGTGTTGAGTCTTAGTTAAATGTTAAAATCAATCCTTAAGTTTTAAATATTTCTTTAAAAAGAATATTTCTTTAAAAAAGAAATTCACTGTGCAAAATATGCACAGCCAGTCGACTGACTGGTTATGCTAGTCGACTGACTGTGCATATGCACAGTCGTCACCTCTTTTAAATTTTAAAATACATTTTTAAAAATTTTCAAAACCAGTCGACTGATCACAATCTCCAGTCGACTGAACCGGCTTCAACTGCAAAATTCTGAATAGACATCTTCTTCCATGAAGAGTTGCAAACCATCAAGAGTTGTTTCTCTTGGCTGAAACTCTTCACCAAGGGTTGCAATTTTCTAATGAATATATATAGGAGTTCTCTCTTCTTCAAAAAATACCAATCTTTGATTCTAACTCTCTACTCTCTCTCTTGTGATTATTCTAAGTGCTCCAATACTTTCAATTGCTTTGAAACTTTGAATTATATTTTATATACGTTGATTCATAGCAATATTCTTCCTTCTCAAATCTTCACACACTATTTATATACTTGAGGAATTGATTATAGGAAGTTTGTAATCTTAATTGACAAATCAGTGTTATCAAGAACACACTTAGTCAACTACTTTCATATTTTTGTCAAAGTCCTGTTCTGCTGCTCAGGCAAGGGAAAGTCCTCTTCGGCTGCTGAGGCGAAATCCTGTTCTGCTGCTCAGGTCCCTGTTCTGCTGCTCAGGGTTGTATAAACCTGTTCCTCCGGGTTAAGTGAGGGTTGTTGTAGTGAAATTCCAGAAGGAGTCTGGGACTGGACGTAGGACGGTGCTCCGAACCAGTATAAAATCTCTGGTGTCATTTTACTTACTGCATTTATATTCCGCGTTATTTACTATCTATACTTCTGTATTACTGTTTATCCATATTATACGGTCCTACATACTGTCAATTTCAAGTTTCCAATAATATGAATAAGCTTCTAGAGACATGCATGAAGAAATCTAGCTATTTATGAGTTCATATCTAATCCGTTATATTGTTGAGTTTGTTCGTATGGATGTACTGGCAAGTTATATAATTTCCAATTGTTACACTTTGAACAACCAAGAAGCATCTTCATATGTTGCTCTTGGAGTATTTTGTAGTAACTATATTTTCTCTCAACGTGGAATTGCAAATTGGATTATGTAACGAATAGGGAATGCTATTTATAAAATGAAACATGAAAGTTTTCTATTAAATTGTGTTTAATATTTTTTTCGTACACATGTACTTCTGATTATTAATACGATTAACATAGCCGCATTTTATCACTAGAAATTTATATTATATATGACCGCAACATCTGTAGCGCTTAGTTTCAGACCTCAAAATAGGGGATGTTACGAGTTGGTACTACAGCATAGGTTTATGTAAAACTTAAAAAAAAATTGAAAACATAATTCAAATAAATCAAAGAATATGATTGGGGTATGGGATAATGCTATAGTAACGTACTTGTATTTTCTATATATGTATGTGTGTATTCTCCCTTCTCTCTTACACCATTCTTCTGTATCTTATTAAGGCTTATATGTGGATTATGAGAAAGAAAGGTGTGGAAATAGGAAACGAAAGGCTGAATCTAGGTGGTGGAAGCACCACAACCAATGGAAATGTTCGACCCAATAACAAAATGAACCAAGGTCGACAAACAAATGCTAATCAGAATGCAAATATAGATGTTGGAAACGCACCAGTAGAAATAGGGACTATGTATCAGTACTTTGTTAATCTGATGCAAACTGAAGAAGTTGTAGGTAGTAGTTGGAGTTAATGCTGCTAATGCAGAAGGAGTTAGAACCTGTAGAGCCATTTGGCAATGAATATGCCAAGCTGAACCGAGATTATACAAGCATCGGTGGAAAGCCTTTTCTCGGGACTGAAGATACTATAGAATTAGAGGACTGGCTGTTGCATGTGAAAGAATTTTAGCTGGTTTGGGTTTGAATGGTGAGTAGAAAAGGAGATTGGCTTTAAGAAAATTGTAAGGTATTATGTTATTATGGTCGAATGGGATGACCATAGGAGTACCAGAGGAGGAAACGACTTAGGCAAAATTCTGGAGAATGTTTAAGGAAAGAATTTTATCTAAGGTAGCCAAGTTAGCCCTGCTTAGGAAGTTCTTGGAACCATAAAATCACATATATATGATATATCTTATCATATTACACGTATATATATTAGATGAAGATCATGGTGCACAATAAAATCATGGCTCACAGATAACTGAAGAAAGATGGATCACTATTTAAAAGGAAGGTCGTATTATTATATTATAATCATAGATATATTATTGTATAGTCTTCTTGAGTGATCAAAGAACACACAATTTTGTGTTGACAAATCTTACTAACAAACTACTTTGATTTTATACTTCACAATATGATAGACATCTACCACTTTGTCATAGACGTCTAATACAAAACTTTGTTATTTATTTTTAGACAACTTCAAACATCTGTGATGTAAGGACATACGTCTGTGAACTGTCTCAGTTTATAAACAAAAATTGCAGCTGTCTTTTTTGAATAGATGCTTCCCTCTGTTTTGAAAAAAATTCTTCCTCCTTCAATAGTTGCAATCACTAATCAAAGAGTAAACTTTAAAGAATTCATAACTTTTCAAATACTACTCTTTGATCTTATAATTACTTCAATCGATTGAGATTTAAATTAAACTTGATTTACTATTCTCTAACTTCTATATTCATATTCTCTTATGTTATCATTGACTTAATATTCTTAATTACTTTTAACCAAAATCTATATATTTTGATTAAATTTTTTACTACAAACTCACGCAGCTCACACTCATTATCATTCAAAAGAGATTATAGGAAGAATCATACTAGTAGTCAATATTCGTGTTGTATTGTATACAAGATTGTCAAAGGAATACTTTTATGTTAGTCTATTCCTCCAGACAATGCGAGGGTTATTTTTTAGTGAAATACTGAATGGGAGCTTCAGGAGTAGACATAAGATGGGAGACCAGAACCAGTATAAAAACTCTAGTGTGTTTTTTTATACTTTGCTTTATATTGCTATCTATCTCATATATTGGTATACGATCACATACTAATATACAAATCATATTAGATTCGATCGACTAGACTTACATTTGGTATGAGAGCACGGTTATTTCAATTTACAATAATACATGATTGAAAACTTTTTAATATGGCAAGTACATTTCAAGAAGGTCAATCAACTACTCGCCCCCGCTATTTACCGGTTCTAATTATGCTTATTGGTCAACACGTATGCAAATTTTTATAGAAGCTAATGGTTTAGGAATATTGCAAATAGCTTAAATTAGATATGAAGCAATTACCACTGCCATTAGCATGTGGACCAATGCAAAATAGAACACGGCAATAAATAATACCAAAACCATGAATGTTTTACTTTGTTCACTTGATAAAAATGAATTTTCACAAATTATGATTTGCAATACTGCATATGGTATATTACACACTTTACTCACGAAGGCATGGAAAAAGTCAAGCAAACAGAAATTTCTATTTTCCAAAACAAGTTTCATCGTTTAAAATGAAGGCAAATGAATCTATTATTGACATGTATGTTAGATTTCAAACTATACCACATGATCTCATGGCACTTGGGGTCAAATTCACTTATTTTGATCTAGTTACATGAATTTTAAATTCTTTAACTGTCGAGTGGAAAGAAAAGTTTTACCAAGGAAGAAGCTAGCGATCACTCTTAACTCAAAGTTGAAGAAATAATGGGAAATCTGATGTCACATGGAGCTAATTTTTAGGCAAGAAAGGAGCAAAATCAAGTAAAGAAGAATATTTCCTATCAAGCAAATAATGGCAGTTCCGACTTGGACGCGGAAGAAATTTTATTTATAGCCAAGAACTACAAAAAATTCAAGAAATTTAAAAGGATGAAAACTTTTTAGAATGGTGGCAATTCAAACTCATCAAAGCAAATGTTATGGATGTGACAAGTTTGACCATATGAAGAAAGATTGTCCGTAACTCAATAATGACAAAAAGAAAAGAAAATTCAAGAAATTCAAAAAGAAGCAAAAATCTTTTCAAGTAACTTGGAATGACTCTGATTCTTCTTCTTCCTCCTCTAACAGTGATAGTAAAAGCAACTCAAAATAAGCTAATGTCTGTTTTATGGCTAATACTAATGAGGTATGCCCTGAATTAACATATGATGAAATTTTGGAAATTAACATAGAACTAGATGATAAATATAAAGAACCCAAGAAACTAAACAAGGAATATATGAAAAAAGAAATGGAGCAGATATAGAAATTGGTTAATTAAAAGATGAAAAAATAATATTAGAGGAAGAACTAGAAATGGATCAAAATGAATGTAAAACGTTATCTTCCTAAAATACTACTCTATTACATGATTTAAAAAAAAGCA
This sequence comes from Allium cepa, assembly GCA_030765085.1. Classification (NCBI taxonomy): domain Eukaryota; kingdom Viridiplantae; phylum Streptophyta; class Magnoliopsida; order Asparagales; family Amaryllidaceae; genus Allium; species Allium cepa. The sequence continues at coordinate 682,604,456 of CM060941.1, read as the reverse complement.
AAGTAGAAAATTCCAAATTTGAAAAAGAAAAACTAGAACTTAAGGCGAGTTTAGATTCTAGTAATATTGAAAATTTTCATCTTAAAAATAAGTTAGATAAATCCCTAATAATGTATCAAAATTTAATATAGGAAAAAACTTAGGAATTTTGATTAAAGTATCAAGACCATCAAGAAATCGAAATGGATTAGGATTTAAAACTAAGAAAAAACATTGAAACTATAATACACTATATATTAAGTTTAAGAAACCCACCTTAAAAAGTAAGATTAATATTCTTGGAGAAATAGTGTTAAAATATGGAGTCCCAAATCAATTAACAATTTTATTAGACAAAAACATATAGAAGAATACTAGAAAAATATTGTTTATACTAATAATTATGTCTTTAAAGGTCCCAAACCTACTTGGTATGGCTACCTTCACCCACTAACACATAGGACCATAACAAAGGAAGTTTGTACCAATTAAACTTCTACTATTCTGCAGATACCTAAAAATAAAGTAAATAGCAAGGTGAAATGGATACTCGATAGTGGATGTTTCAGGAATATGACGAGAAATGCACACATGTTATCAAATATAACATACATTGATGGCGACATTGTGACATTTGGATAAAACTTAAAAGGACATGTCATTGCGTGGGACACATCATCAACGTCGTATATCTACGTCCCCCTTTATTATTAGTGTTTTGATAGTAGAAATTTAAAACATAACTTATTAAGTATAAATCAATTATGTGATAAAGGATTTAGGATCGATTTGAAAAAAGATAAATGTAGTACATTTGATTAAAACAAAAATTTAATTTTTGAAGGATTAAGAAATGAAATATTTATGTTTTAAACATGAGTAGCAAAAACAATAGTGATTTATGCCTAACTGACAATCATAATGACCCATGACTGTGACATAATTCTTTTGCCTTGTAAATTTTAAATATATAAATAAATTAGCAAAGAATGATTTAGTAAGAGGATCACCTAAAATTAATTATAAAGTTAAAAATGTCTGTGATGCTTGTCAACTTGGAAAATTAAAGAAAAGTTCTTTTGAACCTAAGAAAGAAATTACTACCAAGCAACCATTTGAATTACTTCATTTAGATTTGTTTGGACCAAATCAAATACGATCAATAAATAATAACAAATATGTATTTGTTATCGTCGGTGATTTTTAATGATACACTAGGACATTATTTTAAACAAAACATGATGTGTTTGAAATGTTTTAAATATTTTCTAAGAGAATTAATAATTTAATGACCTTAAAAAATAAAAGTATAAGAAGCGACCATAGCGGAGAATTTGAAAATAATATTTTTGAAAATTTTTGTAATAAAAAGGGAATTAGTCATAATTTTTCATTTCAATGCACACCACAGTAAAATGACGTAGTAGAAAGGAAAAATCGAACACTACAAGAATATGCATGAAAATTACTTAGTAGCAGTAGTTTACCAATGATTTTTTAGGCCGAAGCTATTGCTACCTCATGTTATGTATTAAATCATGTAATGCTTTGACCTATGACTAAGTATACATGTTACGAAATGTTTTTCTTAAAGAAACCTAAAGTATCTTATTTTTATATTTTTGGTTCTAAATGCTTTATTTTGAATACTAAAGATAATCTTGGAAAATTCGATCCAAAGGCTGATGAAGGAATTTTTGTTGGATATTTGGATCATAGCGGAGCATATAGAATTTTTAATAAATGAACTAACACTACTGAAGAAAGTCTTCATGTTTCTTTTGATGAAGATTTTAAGAATACCAAAAACGATTACGATGACGAAGTTTTAAATAATAATGGTATTAATAATACTTCTGTAACTGAATAAAATAATACCATAAATAATAATGACAATCTTTTGAGATCACCACCTCGAATCTTAAAAGATCAACCATCTAATTAATAATGTAATTAGTGATTTGAACATAAGACTTTCTACTAGAAATAAATTAAATAAAATAATTCATGTTGCATTTATATCTAATTTTTAACCCAAAAATTATAAAGAAGCATCAAAAGATGATTTTTGGATTATCGCAATGGAAGAGTGACTTAATCAATTCGAAAGAAATGATGTATGGAAACTTGTACCAAGGCCAAATGATCTATCAGTAATAGGAATTAAATGGTTTTTGAAAATAAAGCAAATGAAAATAGAAACATTATTTGTAATAAAGCAAGATAGACGCTCAAGGATACAATCAAAAAGAAGGAACTGATTATGAAGATACCGTTAACCTGCCTTTTGGCAAGGTAGTACATAGGAAGATTTAACCCAACTAACTTCATGATCATTAAGGAAGAAAGCACAAGAGATGGTTACCAGAATGGGAGATCGATTATATTTGAAAATATGGACTATAGTTGAATGAATTTGGATGGACAACACTCAAAAAATGGCTAAGTATGAAACTAATACTTCCCTTAAAAGAGGGATTAGAATAAATGGATTAGAATAGAGGAATGGGATTAAACAGGATGCACACGACACAACTTAACGATAATCGCTCCATAACTCAACAATCATAAGGCGGATTGAAATGAAACTTTGGAATTAGGAAGAGAGGATCCTAAGAAGTCTACCCTAGGGATCACATGGCCTATGGAGGAGTTTTAAGAGATTAGCCCCTATCCCTCTAAAGGGATCGACCCTCTTCCATCTTAGGGATCGGCTAAACCCAACTTTATTGCAAAGATCAATAAATATCTCAATATCTACACATCCAATTGATATAAAACTTAGAGCACCCACCCCATAGGGATAGCACATCATTTGGAACAAGTTAGAAGGATTGATGTCTATCCCTCCATAAGGATTAGCTATAATTAGCCTTCGTAGCATATTGCAACATAGATCGATCAGTAACTCGAGTTTTGCTAATCCAATTGGCATGAAACTTGGCGGCTATACATAATACAACATGAAGAAGCTCCCTTAGGGATCTCATGTCATTTGAAGGAGTTTGGAGGGATCGGCTCCTATCCCTCCAAAGGGATCGGTTGAAATCAGAATGTATGCAACACCATTTCACGAAAAATGTGATATGTCACAAACCGTAAGTCAAAATGACATGAAATTTGGAGGGTAAGTAGTTAACATCATGGGAAACCCTAATTGAGGGCGCACTCCATTTGAACACAAAAATATGGATCGGTATCAATCACTATCATGGGCCTAATGGGCCTGAAAATTCTTGGAGCCACATCATGGCCTGGAGGTTTTTCTGCCAAAATATTAGTTCGAACCGTGCACATCCTCCATTATAAATATGGCAGGCATGGTGTCGGAAAAAGCATTTTATTTCTGCTTCTCTTTTGCTTCAACCTAGGCTACACTTTCCCAACTTCATTCTTAGATTTTAAATTATAACTGTAAACAAACTATAATGTAATAAAAAGGATTATTCTAGAATGGACGTACGCCATAGTTAGCCGAATCATTATATATCTTGTCTCTTTTTACTTGCTTTCATTTTTAATTTGTTTATTCTTTATATTATATTTTCTATATTACATATTATTTGAGATCTATGATTGGATTTTGGTGCTTTCATACAACTGGGTGTGTTGGTTGTAGGATCGATTTCACCCTAGAGGGAGGGTGAATATGGTGATAGTATAAATTATAAAATTAATTGCGGAAGCTTATAAAATAATTTCAACACAGATCACAGAACAATAGCAGCACAGATAATAGCAGAATAATAAATGCAGAAATAGAACGACACAGAATTTACTCATCTTCGGCAAAACCCTGCCTACGTGCTGCCCCCAACGTTTCTACTAGAAATTAGATAGTCCCTCTCTTACACACGTAAACTCGCGACACCCGCTATTGACTAAATCTAACTCTACGCTTAAAACCCTGCCACAACTCAGCCACTGAGTTGCGAATTCTCAAGCTACGCCACGTAGCTTATCCCCTAGTCACACGACTAGAAAAATAAACGGTTTAAAAAATGAAATACAAATTAAAAGCAATGTAAAATAAAATAACCCTAATTTTAAAATAAAACCCTTATTATAAATTTTAAAACCCTAAATCTAAATTAAGGCCGGCCCAGGCTTTCTTTTCTCTTTATCTTCTTATTATCATCGGCTCGTTCCTTTTTGAGATGATGGCGGCATGTATTTGTCTGTGTAAATTAGGGCTTCTGCTCCTTGCGCTCTTTGTTCCAAATTAGGGTTTTCTGAATCGTTGATTGTTTGATCAACCACGTTGCTCCCTTCGGCTACTTCGTTGATCGAATTCCTTCCTTGCTTCGGTATGTAATTATATGCTTTTGCTTTACTGATTTTACGCTTGCTTGAATTCGATACACTAATTGCCGATGATGATTGGGTTATATATGCGTTCTGTGACGACCGCCCATGACTCCCGCACCAAAACAAGGAAATAATGCGCTGAAAGGCGTGCCAGGCAGCCATGGGCAACCGTCAAGGGTAGAATAAACATCGCAAAATCTATCGCATAACTCACAGCGCATGGATAAAATACAATAGAGAAATATATGTATAGTGAAGCTTCATAACAGAATATCATCAAATAAGCATCTTAGAAGTTTGATACAATCATCAGAACAGTCAATACATCAAAACCTCACTACAAAGCACTCAAAGTATATACAGCGGAACACCCAGTACATAATATGAAATAATATGCAAAAGCCTCCTGCTCGTCTTCGTCATCATCAACGTAGATCTTCAAGAACAGCACCTGTCACCTGCTACCTAGTCTGCCCATCCCAACATGGATGAACAGCCCAAGGTAATAAAAGAGACATAAAACCTTGAGTCAGACAAAGTCTTAGTGAGCAGTAAATCAACTATCAAACATACCAAAAGAGCATAAGGGATAAAAGGAATAGGAACCAAACCATCCCACTCCGCCTCTTTCTACAGTGAGAGCCCCAGACACACACTAAAGAGAAGCAAGCATAACATGGCAGACAATTAAAGTAAAGCAATAATCATTCGAGTCAAGGTCGATGTTTTCCAAATACAAACCCCCAAGGCCTAAACCAAGATCAGATAAGCACCCGGAAAACACCGCTCTTGAGACCGAATGATGATACAACCAAACGTCCAAACATCCATGACTCTGGCTATCACTGTTATCATTGCCTTGATTTCACCGTTAGTTGAACGACCATCTGTCAAGGGCTAATGGTAACCCCGGTTCTAGACATAACTCCGCACGTCGTCACAGCCCGTGCCTAGGAATTTTCGCAACTACCCAGAGTACTAGCACGTCGTCGCAGCCCGTGCTTGGAATGTCGTCGCAGCCCGTTCCAACGTACTCTTGCTTTGAGCATGCTAGAACCTTCAACAACGATGAGATCTCAGCCTCCTAGTCATCCTCCTTGACGACTATTTTCATACTAGCTCAAGCGCCTCTCAAGCTAACCATTATCATCAACCCGGATCGCATCACCGAGTTATCAACATAGCTTCGCACGTCGTCGCAGCCCGTGCTTGGAACGTCATCATGACCCGTCCCATCTCATCATCATGCTTTGCCTCCTCGCATCATGGCAAAGTCCATCTCAATACCATGCTTTGCCTCCTCGCATTATGGCAAAGTCCATCTCAACATCATCTAATCCATACATATGAGCTTCAACATCCGCTTCATATGCCACAAGCAGCTTTCACCATTCAAGAGCCTTTCCACTTAGCTTTTGAATCATCTTCGACCATCTTGTCTAGATCTAACTATCAATCAACTAACATACATAGCAATCAATCAAATCAATCATTAGCTTAAGCAATCAAGTAATCAAATATGGTCTAAGTAGGCATTTATAACTACAATGGCAATTTCGTAAATAAATGAGCATAGATATAACATACATGAATCATGGGTTTTTAGCATAGATCTAACAAATATAAATCATGGGTTTTGTCTCTACAACTTGATGAATGAACTTGCAAAAGTAAACATCTTTATAAGTAATGGATCTACACTTGAATCTAAGGAAAAATGCATAAAACCACTATCTACAACACTCCAACAAACCACCAATCCAATATACTCCTTTGGGTCCGCGTGAGAGATAACCACCACTCACCGAATCACCCAAACACTTCAAAAACTATCAACTTCAGATCTGGACAGCGAAGATTCAAGCTTGATTCGACGAAATCCCGCTTGAAACGATGAAATCTAGCTTCGTTGGATGAGGATCTTCAACTTTGGCTCTTGGATCTTCGATCTTGATCTTCGATCTTGGATGGATGTTAGAACTAGATTAGAGTGGAGAAAAGAAGATGAAGAAATGTTGTAGTCGAGCTCTCAAATTGGCAGCACTTCGTCGCTTCAAAAACCGGTGCCAAAAAATGAGCCAAACCCCTCTATTTATAGGCTGGAAACCCTATGAGTCGTCGCCCCTTAAGTCGCTCACGACTTATCCCATGAGTCGTCCACGACTCATCAGCATGATATACGACTCATCGAGCCCAGCCAACCTATCCTTAACTCGTATACGACTCAACAACCTAGCGACATACGACTCAGCCATTCCCACGACTCAACAGGCACTACAACCTAACACACACAGAACCAACCGACTTACCCTATGCGCGGCCTAACTCATACACGAGCTACGACTCAACGGCTTACGACTTATCGAACCCAACGACTCAACTGGGAAACGACTTATCAATGTCACGACCTAACGCTAATAAGATCACGACCTAACGGGCAGCACGAGTTACGACCTATCACTAAGTCGCTAACGACTTAGCCTTATACTGAGTCGCTCACAAACTAACCCGTTAACCTCCTTAGCTTGGTAACACGCTGTCTCCATTATCCCACTAACCCGTAGGTCGCTGCTTCTCTTAACTCGCAACTCTTAGGTCGTTAACTCATCCCAAACCACTAAGTCGCCAACTACTGCAAGTTGCTGCACCCAACCTATCTTCCTCACGACCCAAGCTACCCATAAGTCGTTTACGACTTAAGAACCCCACACGACTTAGGCCAAGGACGACTTAAACAACACTAACGACCTAGAAATTCTACGATTTATCGACACGTAAAATACGAGTCGTTACATTCTCTCCCCTTTAGGAATTTCGCCCCCGAAATTCCAAGAAAACAACAGCAACCAAAACTATTCCGCATGCCTACCATCCATAACAATCAACAAACCATGCATCCAATTCTAGCCTAGCATGCAGAATTCTAAGATTAGAACAAGTTACAAATTCATGAGATGTCACGACACCTTAGGGCCATACCTCGAAGAGTTCAGGATGAGCTCCCTTCATCCTCTCTTCCTCCTCCCACGTACAGTCGTTAACATCATCACTCCATTGTACCTTGAGCAACGTAATCGCCTTCCTCCTAAGCTGTTTCGTGTCGGTTTCAACAACACGAAGCGGCTTACAAGGTCTCGTAACCACTGGATCAACCTCCAAGTCTTCACAGCTATCAGCAGAAACCACCGTAGTTGGGTCGTGCACATACTTCCATAGATACGATACATGAAAAACATTGTCCACACTCGCCATCTTTTCCGGTAACTCCAATCTGTAAGCGAGCTTTCCAATTTGCTCGATAATCGGGAATGGTCCAACAAATCTCGGAGTTAACTTTCCTTTCTTCCCGAATCGAATAACATTCTTCAGAGGAGAAATCTTCACAAAAACCATATCACCTACGTCGAATTCCAAATCCTTACGACGCTTATCGGCATAACTTTTCTGACGATCTTGGGCTGCCTTCATTCGTTGCCGAATGATCTCTATACAATCCGTAGTCTGTCGAATCATCTCTGGCCCAAGTATCAGCTTTTCTCCAGTTTCCAACCAACATGTCGGAGAGTTACACGGTCTTCCATACAATGCCTCATATGGTGCCATACCAATACTCGACTGATAACTGTTATTGTATGCAAATTCCACCAAATGAAGATGATCTTCCCATGATCCTCCGAAGTCCAAAACACAAGCTCTGAGAAGATCTTCCAAAACTCGGTTGACTCTCTCAGTCTGACCATCTGTTTGGGGATGATAAGCTGTACTCAAACACAACTCGGTTCCCAAAACTTCCTGGAAGCTCTTCCAAAATCCACTAGTGAACAATGGGTCTCGATCGCTCACTATACTCTTCGGAATACCATGGAATCGAACTATCCACTTAACATACAACTCAGCCAACTTCGATGCAGTCCTAGTCGATCGAACAGGAATGAATCTTGCACTCTTGGTCAACCGATCTACTATGACCCAAATCCCTTCATTTCCTGCTCTTGTTCTAGGTAGACCATCGATAAAATCCATCGATATCTGTTCCCACTTCCACATAGGAACTTCTAATGGATGAAGCAATCCACTTGGCTTCTTCTGCTCTGCCTTAACCAACTGGCAATTCATACACTTGGAAATAAAATTTCCAACTTCCTTCTTCATACCTTCCCAGTAATAAGTTCTCTTCATATCCCGATACATCTTATTTCCACCTGGATGAATTGTCAACTTCGAGTGATGACTTTCCTTCAGAACTGCATCTCTCAATTCATCTATGTCGGGAACAACCAATCGTCCTTGCTTCCGAAGCCAACCCTCTCGATCGACTTCGAATCCCTTATCCTTCTCTGGGTCCAATCCAGATTCCAAATCACAGATAATCTTGACAAGCTTATCGTCTCGCTTTTGACTCTCGCCAATCCTTTCCACAAGAGTAGGCCTTATTGATAAGCTTGCCAACATCTCAGGTTCCAATTCACATCTGGGCCTGAAATCAAATCCAGCCAAATACTCGAGACTCTTCCATTCCGAAAACGTGGCTCCCAATCCGACATGTCTTCGACTTAACGCATCAGCCACTGCGTTACCTTTTCCCGGAGTATAGCCTATACCAAAATCATACGATGCCAAGAACTCTAGCCACCGTTGCTGTCGAAGATTCAAATCCTTTTGAGAGAACAGATACTTCAACGACTTATGATCTGTAAACAACTCGAATCTAACTCCCAATAGATAATGTCTCTACATCTTCAAAGCAAAAACAATTGCCGCTAACTCCAAATCATGAGTCGGGTAATTCCTTTCATGCGGCTTCAGTTGTCGACTTGCATATGCAACAACTTTATTCTTCTGCATTAGTACTGCTCCAAGTCCAGTACCACATGCATCGGTGTAAACCACCATCTCATCATTCCCACTAGGAATAGTCAAAACAGGAGCACTTGTCAGTCGCTCTTTCAGGATTACGAAAGCTTGCTCACACTTATCATCCCATCTAAACACTTGATTCTTTTTCGTCAATCCTGTTAATGGTGCAGCTATCTTGGAAAAGTCTTTGATAAACCGACGATAATATCCTGCTAATCCAAGAAAACTTCTCACATCGGATGCATTCTTAGGTCTAACCTAATCCTGGATCGCTGCCACCTTAGTGGGATCAACCGCTATCCCATTTCCAGAAATAACATGGCCTAAGAATCTCACTTCACTCCTCCAGAAGTGACATTTCGAAAACTTAGCCTTCAGCTGATGTTTCCGCAAGATTTCCAAAACAATCCTCAAGTGTGTCTTGTGTTCCTCCTCAGTTCTGGAATAAATCAGAATATCATCCACGAACACAAGCACGAACTTATTCAACTGATCTCTGAACACTCTATTCATAAGATCCACAAAATATGCTGGTGCGTTAGTCAACCCAAACGGCATTACCAGCCACTCATAAAAACCGGATGGTGTCCTAAAAGCAGTCTTCGGCACACTATCCTTAGCCACTCTCAACTGGTGAAATCCCGTTGCCAAATCCATCTGAGAAAACACCCTAGCTTCGTGAAGCTGATCAAATAAGTCATCTATTCTTGGCAATGGATACTTGTTCTTCTTAGTCACCTTATTCAGCTCACGATAATCAACACACAACCTCAACGATCCATCCGCTTTGGTTGCGAACACAACTGGTGCACCCCATTCGGACACACTACGCCGAATAAATCCTTTCCGTAAAAGGTCATCAACTTGCACCTTCAACTCTTGCTGTTCCCTAGGCGCCATCCGCCTATGAGGCATCACAACGGGTCTGGCTCCCTCAACTAGATCGATACGAAACTCGATCTCCCTATGCGGCGGTAACCCTCTGACCTCGTCAAAGACATCCTCGAATCCATTCGCGATTGGCCCCGATGACAGTCCATCCCATGGAACAACCAGCGAATACATGAAGCTCATGAAGACGCCTTCTTCATGCTTACATCGTATCACAACCTTTCGCCCCTCCACATTCTCGACTGTCACCTCCAATCTCTCACAATCAATCCTTGCCGCATACTTCCTAAGCCAGTCCATACCCAAAATAATTCCGAACCCCGCAAAGTTCAGAACAAAACAATCACAAACAAAAGAGCAATCATGACTCGACACAACTAGACCACGGCATATCATACACAAACATGACGAACCCCCAACTGGATTAGTCACAACCAATGGCCTATCAACAATATCCGGTTCCAAACCTAACCGGCCTACAAGATCATCACAAACAAAAGAATGCGACGCTCCAGTATCAAACAACACTCTAACTAGAACACCACAAATGGAAAGAGTACCTTGAACCACCACACTCTTCCCTTTCTCTTCAGCAGTAAGAGGTTTTGAAAACGACGGCACAGCTCCCAAAGCGTAAGCTTGCACAATCTGCCTGTCCTTCCTCGGTTCTGGACAATCTTTCCTGAAATGCCCTGGCTTTTCACAGTTGTGGCATTTCGCTGGCGCCTTTGGATTCCTACAATCCTTGGAGAGATGGCCCTTCTGCTGGCAATTATAGCAAGTCATTTCGCCCCTCGGCTTCTTCTGGCCATCCTTACCCTTCTGTTGCTGTTGCTTCCTTTTCTTGTTTCCACCCTTCTATGGCTTAAACCCTTCCTTGGTTACAACAACAACAGAACTCTCCCTAGGAAAAAAACTCTCATGCCTGAGAGCTTTCTCCACAAGCTTCTCAAACGGATCGTCCAGATGATCCACCAACTGTCTTCCAAGATAAGCATCCAAACCGGTCACAAACTTCTCATTCTTCTGATAGGGAGAATCAATATACGATCTGGCATACTTGGACAAAGCTTCAAACTCAGAAACATACTCAAGAACGGGTCTTCCACCTTGCTTGAGCTCCACAAACTTTTTAAACAAGACAGATTTCTGAGCCGTAGAGATGAACTTAGCTTCAAATCTAGCTTGGAATTGCTCCTAAGTAATCTCCTCCTCCGGAGTATCAATGGTGATAGAATTCCACCAATCCGAAGCTCTCCCCTGAAGTTGCCTTGATGCAAGCTTCCTCTTAGTTGCATCCTCAACTCCCAAGTCACCAAAGATCCTTCTATAAGCATCAATCCATCTTTGCACTTCAATGGTTGATTCCGTTCCCAAGAAAACCTTTCCTCCAAGAGAAGTATAGTCCTTGCAAAGCTTAGCAAAATCCACTGGTCTTGGAGCTTGAACTTGAACTCCAACATCTACTGATGGCCCCGAGGCTGGTATCCTTCTCATGATCGAAGTCATCATGGCCTCAAACATAGGAGCATAATCAACAGCTTCCCTAGTAGCACGGCCTTCCCTAGCAGCTGGTCTCCCCCTTCGACTCATCCTTATTATCTACAAAAAGGAATGACTTAGAACACCTTGAGAAACAACTGCATAAGGAGTTCAAATCCTTCTAAACTACTATATTATATATAGTAATCATTCATCAAAATACAATTATGTCTCTCATACGTAGTTACGTCAGCGAGCGTTGGCTAAAATCGATTAACCAAAGCTCTGATACCAAATGTGACGACCGCCCATGACTCCCGCACCAAAACAAGGAAATAATGCGCTGAAAGGCGTGCCAGGCAGCCATGGGCAACCGTCAAGGGTAGAATAAACATCGCAAAATCTATCGCATAACTCACAGCGCATGGATAAAATACAATAGAGAAATATATGTATAGTGAAGCTTCATAACAGAATATCATCAAATAAGCATCTTAGAAGTTTGATACAATCATCAGAACAGTCAATACATCAAAACCTCACTACAAAGCACTCAAAGTATATACAGCGGAACACCCAGTACATAATATGAAATAATATGCAAAAGCCTCCTGCTCGTCTTCGTCATCATCAACGTAGATCTTCAAGAACAGCACCTGTCACCTGCTACCTAGTCTGCCCATCCCAACATGGATGAACAGCCCAAGGTAATAAAAGAGACATAAAACCTTGAGTCAGACAAAGTCTTAGTGAGCAGTAAATCAACTATCAAACATACCAAAAGAGCATAAGGGATAAAAGGAATAGGAACCAAACCATCCCACTCCGCCTCTTTCTACAGTGATAGCCCCAGACACACACTAAAGAGAAGCAAGCATAACATGGCAGACAATTAAAGTAAAGCAATAATCATTCGAGTCAAGGTCGATGTTTTCCAAATACAAACCCCCAAGGCCTAAACCAAGATCAGATAAGCACCCGGAAAACACCGCTCTTGAGACCGAATGATGATACAACCAAACGTCCAAACATCCATGACTCTGGCTATCACTGTTATCATTGCCTTGATTTCACCGTTAGTTGAACGACCATCTGTCAAGGGCTAATGGTAACCCCGGTTCTAGACATAACTCCGCACGTCGTCACAGCCCGTGCCTAGGAATTTTCGCAACTACCCAGAGTACTAGCACGTCGTCGCAGCCCGTGCTTGGAATGTCGTCGCAGCCCGTTCCAACGTACTCTTGCTTTGAGCATGCTAGAACCTTCAACAACGATGAGATCTCAGCCTCCTAGTCATCCTCCTTGACGACTATTTTCATACTAGCTCAAGCGCCTCTCAAGCTAACCATTATCATCAACCCGGATCGCATCACCGAGTTATCAACATAGCTTCGCACGTCGTCGCAGCCCGTGCTTGGAACGTCATCATGACCCGTCCCATCTCATCATCATGCTTTGCCTCCTCGCATCATGGCAAAGTCCATCTCAATACCATGCTTTGCCTCCTCGCATTATGGCAAAGTCCATCTCAACATCATCTAATCCATACATATGAGCTTCAACATCCGCTTCATATGCCACAAGCAGCTTTCACCATTCAAGAGCCTTTCCACTTAGCTTTTGAATCATCTTCGACCATCTTGTCTAGATCTAACTATCAATCAACTAACATACATAGCAATCAATCAAATCAATCATTAGCTTAAGCAATCAAGTAATCAAATATGGTCTAAGTAGGCATTTATAACTACAATGGCAATTTCGTAAATAAATGAGCATAGATATAACATACATGAATCATGGGTTTTTAGCATAGATCTAACAAATATAAATCATGGGTTTTGTCTCTACAACTTGATGAATGAACTTGCAAAAGTAAACATCTTTATAAGTAATGGATCTACACTTGAATCTAAGGAAAAATGCATAAAACCACTATCTACAACACTCCAACAAACCACCAATCCAATATACTCCTTTGGGTCCGCGTGAGAGATAACCACCACTCACCGAATCACCCAAACACTTCAAAAACTATCAACTTCAGATCTGGATAGCGAAGATTCAAGCTTGATTCGACGAAATCCCGCTTGAAACGATGAAATCTAGCTTCGTTGGATGAGGATCTTCAACTTTGGCTCTTGGATCTTCGATCTTGATCTTCGATCTTGGATGGATGTTAGAACTAGATTAGAGTGGAGAAAAGAAGATGAAGAAATGTTGTAGTCGAGCTCTCAAATTGGCAGCACTTCGTCGCTTCAAAAACCGGTGCCAAAAAATGAGCCAAACCCCTCTATTTATAGGCTGGAAACCCCATGAGTCGTTGCCCCTTAAGTCGCTCACGACTTATCCCATGAGTCGTCCACGACTCATCAGCATGATATACGACTCATCGAGCCCAGCCAACCTATCCTTAACTCGTATACGACTCAACAACCTAGCGACATACGACTCAGCCATTCCCACGACTCAACAGGCACTACAACCTAACACACACAGAACCAACCGACTTATCCTATGCGCGGCCTAACTCATACACGAGCTACGACTCAACGGATTACGACTTATCGAACCCAACGACTCAACTGGGAAACGACTTATCAATGTCACGACCTAACGCTAATAAGCTCACGACCTAACGGGCAGCACGAGTTACGACCTATCACTAAGTCGCTAACGACTTAGCCTTATACTGAGTCGCTCACAAACTAACCCGTTAACCTCCTTAGCTTGGTAACACGCTGTCTCCATTATCCCACTAACCCGTAGGTCGCTGCTTCTCTTAACTCGCAACTCTTAGGTCGTTAACTCATCCCAAACCACTAAGTCTCCAACTACTGCAAGTTGCTACACCCAACCTTTCTTCCTCACGACCCAAGATACCCATAAGTCGTTTACGACTTAAGAACCCCACACGACTTAGGCCAAGGACAACTTAAACAACACTAACGACCTAGAAATTCTACGATTTATCGACACGTAAAATACGGGTCGTTACACGTTCGATCTCCTTTATTTTCGTTCGTATAAACTTATTTGAATTTTTCAAATATTCATCTCGGCCACTTGATTTTGTTTGAATGTTTGAGATTGATTCTGACTTCTTCTGTTTACTTGAATCATATGGTATTGATTTTGGCTTGGTTCGATACCTTTATTCTCAAGGTTCTGACTTTTTCATACTTTGACTTCGGCTTGGTCTTTTGATTATGTGAATTTTTGGTTTCGTGAATTTCCTTGTACCTCTGCGGCCTTGACTTGAGATTCTTCACTGCCCATGTTTACTCCAGCCATTTGATTTCTTAAACTAAACTTCTGGATATTAATCGAAACTGTACACTTGCTTGCTACGTTGTCATTGACTTGTTTAACCTCGGCTTTGATTCTGGCCTTGATAAAATTGATTTGCTATTTTTGTATCATACTCGACTTTGGTCATTTGTTTTGAAAACTGCAGCTTGATGCTTGCATCCCTCTTGCTGTTTACTGGAGTCAGTGGTTGATGCATTGTGGTGTCTAGTATTTGATTATATGATATTGTGATGATTTGCATTGTGCTTATGTCCACTGATGCTTCGAGTCTGCAATTGTTGTTTTGAATAACAGCTCGACCATATGCATATTACAACTTGTACATGCTTTTATTTTCATTTTACATCACCTGAACTTGCTTTTGTCTCGGCTTGAACCTTTGCATTACATACATATGTATATGCTCACTGTCTTTGTACCCGTGCATATATGTTTACTGTTCGAGTTCATTGTTCAGTTGATTCATTGATGCATTGCCTTTGTGGTCTTCACTTTTGTATAGTCTGCACATGTTACTTGTATCACTTGATGTCTTCATTTGGTTCGAGACAGTGATCATTTGTGGCATAGTTTGTATTCTCTGTTTGAATTTGCATTGTGTCACTTATATACTGCAGCTTGGTCTTGCCTTGGTTCTGGCCATTCCTTGTTGCCTTGTTGCAGTTTGATTGTGCTGTTTACCCGTGTACATGCTTCACTGTATCTTCATTCATGTTGGTTTAGTTTGTGCACTTGCTTGAGTTACTGCAGCTTGTAGTTTGGCTTTGATGTTGTACACTGTTTACTGTTAGTCGAGTTGAGTTGATCATGTTGCATTGTGAACTTTTTGTATTGGTTCCATTGTTGCATCTCTGACCTGTGCATTCCATTCTCGTGTGTTCATCCCTGTAGTATATGCTACAGTCTACTTGAGTTTGCTTTGATGCACTGTTGAATTTGTGTAGACTGTGCATTACACTTGAGTTGAATCCAGTTTCACAACTCGGGTTTGACCTTGTGCTGAAGTCGAGATTTTATTTATGTTGCACCTGAGTTGAACCCGTCTTTTTATTTGGGTTTGACCTTGTGCTCACCTGTCCCTGTAGCATTATCAAGTGTATATCGGTGTGCACGGCCTTGTGGCATATACAGTGATACACTGTGTATGTCACAAGTTGTTCGTGTATGACGAATTCAAATATGAATGATGACGAACAACCCAAATAACTGAGCAAATATTATTTTCAAAAACCATATTTTATTTTATATCGCAAAAATATTTTTTTTTCAATTTTACTGCGTTAGTAAATATTTTTGCAGATTGCTCAGATGCTGGATTCAAACTGGAATGAAGTTGAAGATAAAATACGAGTGTGAGTGATATGTAGTGAGGTGAAAATGTAAAAATGAATTGTGATGTAATCAAAAATGTATTGTAATAGAAAATGTATATTTATAGTGGGAGCTTGAAGTTGTACTATCAAAAATTGTAATAAATATTTATTTGAATAAAATATTCGTTTGAATTCAAATTCAGTGTTATCTATTTTATTCAGCAAATATTTATTTAATCTATGAAAAATAAAATAGTACATTAACAAATACACTTAAACGAATGTATATATGTTTATTATCATCAAACAAAAAATCATATAAGCACATATTCAACAATCTCCCCCTTTTGATGATAACAAACATATATTTAAGATTTTGAATATGTTAAATGTATTTGATCATTGATATGCTCTAATTTGCTCCCCCTATTTAAATGCTTCTTCTCTACACAATACTCCCCCTACATATATGCATACAAATAGAAAATTATTTGACCTTTGCTTCATTTTATTTGACAAAATCTTAACCTTTCTCTCCCCCTTTTGTTATCAGCAAAAAAGTAATAGTAATAGAAAAGTAGAGATATAGTGATCGATATTAATTCAACATTAAAACTCAATTGAATATAAATATTAAATTTGAATAAAAAATCAAACAAAAATCATAAATATTTTGTTAGGCGCATATTCCACTTTTATAATGATGGAAATGATGTCATCATATAAAACCATACAGATGTGTCTATTCGTGGTAAGTTATATCAGGAATTTGAATATCTACTAACCATGCATAACCGTTAGGACTTTTAAATGAGATTAGTAGTATTCCAATTTTATTTAAAAAAAAATGAATTCAAGTATCTTCTAACCACGCATAACCTTGAGGACTTTTAAATGGGATTGGAATCAACTTGTTTATTTTAAAAAATCAACTTTTGATATGCGTTCCATACATGCATAACCGTGAGGACTTTTAAATGAGCATGGAAGTACATATCAAATTCCAAGTAATTCACTCATGCATAACCGTGAGGACTTTTAAATGAGAGTGAATACTTTGTTATTTATTATTATTATTATTACCCTTTTTTTTTAAAAAATGTGAAAATGAAAAACGAACGATTCCTATTTAAAGTACCACATATCGACAAACTATATAGAATTTTGATGAGTGATGGTCGTTAGAAATATGATAGATATAGAGATGTTCATGGAATTTTTACCAACAAATTTTTTTATAACTCTTGTTTAAATTTCTAAAGAAATTTTCTAATTATACTTTCTCGAATTATAATATATGATCAATATCAACACTCATCACTTTTTCAATCACTATTTTTCTTTTCGATAATCATTTGGGACTCAGATTAGTCAATATAGTCAGTTAAAATCAAATTCAAAAATAATTATGAAATTAATTTTTCAAAAATGACTAATCTGAAAATATGGTCAAAAATGATTTTCTCCAGGGGGTTTTAAAAGAAAAACTTTTCTGCTATTTGAAAATTATATGAAATGAAAGATATGCAGATATTTTCTTTGAAAATCGATGCAGTTACTAAATGTCTCAACAAAAATCACGTTTCACCAGTAATTTTTCTATCAACTAGATTACCAGTGTAATCTGCATCTGAATTTCTCTTTCACTCAAAATTATCATCAATTGAATTTTATAGACCAAAACATGAAGTGTGCACCAAAAATTTCAAACTCAATTTTTACAGCAATTTAAATGACATTCTTTTGAATTTGAAATGAAGCCATGTAAATAATCAAAAACCGTGAATATAGAGTTATTTATAACCAATTGTATTATTATCCAACAAAACACTATTTTTAATCCAAAATGATATATATGAAGTAATTCAAAGAATCTAGAGATTATTATAGTGTTTTTGGCATAAGAATATAATTGGCCAACTATGTTGAATAAGGCAGAGTCAAAATCATCATCTTTTCATCATCTCAATATTGGCTGATTTTAATTTAGAATATGGTGCAGATTATCACATTTAATATATCGCTCAACTTAATATACCTTTACCTGTTTTACCTTTGCGATATTTTTCATGGTTGTCTATTGTGATTCTGTCACCTTTGAACTAGGCTAAGGAACTTTGTTTTGTCGCCCGTTGTGTTTCTGGAACAACCAAAAATCCAGAGAACACTATTGTTGTTCCTTAGCCTGCCACCACACCTACACGATGAAAGATTTATGTGACCTATTTGTTTTTATAGGTCCATGATTGTTAGTGGCAGAATATTTTGAAAAATAATTTTGTGTAGACCCAAAACTATTTATAATTGTTCCCTTCGGCACCCAAATTTGTTTAACTTTGAGAGATTTTATATTTGTGCCTTTTGGAACCCAAATCGGTATAGTTTTCACTTGTTTGGGTCTATACCAACAATTATTGTGATCGTGTGCAAATTTTCAATAAATTGTGCACATAGAATTAACTTGATTAATATTGCTTTCAACAATTTTCGAATTATTATATCCAAGTCCTTCTCTAACCGTATTAATAGTTTGCTTTCCTAATAGCATATTCAACGATTTTTCACTTTTTGAAAATTTATCTAAAGTCGTTGACAATTGTTGGACTTGTGTTTTGAGAGATTCATTTTCGTTTAACAACTGTGTGCACTTTTTAATAGAATTCTTTCTCCTAGATTTTCATTCTCTTTTAAAATCAGAATTTCATTTTCAAGTGATTTTATATTGATTTCTGATTTTTTAATTTCTTCTTCGAATGTTGGACACTTATCACACTTAGGGATCCTACTTTGATAGGTTTTAGCTAGTTGGTCAAGTTGTTTATTTAAATCTATCAAAGTGTCTTTTTGTGATTCAAGTTTAGTGTATTTTTCCCTAAGTCGTTCAAAACAACCATTTACTTCGTGGAAATAAATAATTAATTCAGAGTGAGTAAGTTTTGATACCTCGCTTGGCTCGTCATCGTCGCTATCAGTTATATTCCCTTGAAGGCGCATATCTGCTTTCTCACTCTCACTGCTAGAACTTTGATTATCTTCATCATTTGTATTCCACGTGGCTGCAAAACTTTTCCTTTTTGATTTCTTTTTAAAGTCGCGTTGATTTTGAGGACAATTGGGCTTGATGTGTCCGGGTTGGTTGCACTTGTGACAGATGATCTTCTGTTCTTCAGAGTAGTCTAGTGCTTTGGCTATTCTGCTTTTCGCTTTTTGAATTCGAGCTGAATTTCCATATTTGTAATTCCACTTTTTGAATTTCTTTATTAATAGCTCCAATTCTGCTGCTGCATCATCATCGTCATCGTCATCACTTTCAGTTGTTCCTTTGAGAGCTATTGATTTCTTTCGAGTATCTCCTCCTTCACGCTCTTCCTTGAATTTCATTTCTAGCTCATAAGTGGTGAGATTTCCGATGAGTTCTTCGACTTTCATTTGTTTCAAATCTTTTGATTCTTGAATGGCAGTCACTTTGGCTTTAAAACTTCGTGGAAGGACTCTGAGGATTTTTCGGACTATCTCCAACTCTGTATATGATTTTCCAAGAGCTTTTGATTTATATACGATATTGGCAAGTCGTCCATGCATCTCTTTGACATTTTCTTCCTTCGCCATTGTGAAGTTCTCGTATTCGCTGCTTAGCATGGCAAGGCGAGATTCTTTGACTTGAGATGTTCCTTCATGAGTCACTTCTAGAGTGTGCCATATTTCCTGCGCAGTTAGATAATGTGAGACACGATTAAATTCATATTGATCCAATGAACAGATAATAGAATTCATAGTTTAGCATTGGTATTTTGTAATTTATTTTCTAGTTCTGTCCATTATTCCTTTGGTTTCTCTATTTCCTGATTATCTACAGTTATAGTTGGTATTCTATAACCTGTCTCAACAATATTCCATGCGTCAATGGTTTTCAGAAAAATTTCCATCCTATTTTTCCAATAAGCATATTCACCATTGAACATTGGTGGTCTAACTATGGATTGACCCTCAGCAAAAGCAGTATTAAAAGAAGCCATTTTAAAAATTCAACTTTTTAAAATAAAAATTGGTTTTTGTAAAATCAAATTTTTTAAAACAAAAACGGCTTTTGTTCCTAGCTCCGATACCACTTGTAGGATCGATTTCACCCTAGAGGGGGGGGTGAATAGGGTGATAGTATAAATTATAAAATTAATTGCGGAAGCTTATAAAATAATTTCAACACAGATCACAGAACAATAGCAGCACAGATAATAGCAGAATAATAAATGCAGAAATAGAACGACACAGAATTTACCCAGCTTCGGCAAAACCCTGCCTACGTGCTGCCCCCAAGGTTTCTACTAGAAATTAGATAGTCCCTCGCTTACACACGTAAACTCGCGACACCCGCTATTGACTAAATCTAACTCTACGCTCAATACCCTGCCACAACTCAGCCACTGAGTTGCGAATTCTCAAGCTACGCCACGTAGCTTGTCCCCTAGTCACACGACTAGAAAAATAAACGGTTTAAAAAATGAAATACAAATTAAAAGCAATGTAAAATACAATAACCCTAATTTTAAAATAAAACCCTTATTATAAATTTTAAAACCCCAAATCTAAATTAAGGCCGGCCCACGCTTTCTTTTCTCTTTATCTTCTTATTATCATCGGCTCGTTCCTTTTTGAGATGATGGCGGCATGTATTCGTCTGTGCAAATTAGGGCTTCTGCTCCTTGCGCTCTTTGTTCCAAATTAGGGTTTTCTAAATCGCCGATTGTTTGATCAACCACGTTGCTCCCTTCGACTTCTTCGTTGATCGAATTCCTTCCTTGCTCCGGTATGTAATTATATGCTTTTGCTTTACTGATTTTATGCTTGCTTGAATTCGATACACTAATTGCCGATGATGATTGGGTTATATATGCGTTCGATCTCCTTTATTTTCGTTCGTATAAACTTATTTGAATTTGTCAAATATTCTTCTCGGCCACTTGATTTTGTTTGAATGTTTGAGATTGATTCTGACTTCTTCTATATACTTGAATCATACGGTATTGATTTTGGCTTGGTTCGATACCTTTATTCTCAAGGTTCTGACTTTTTCATACTTTGACTTCGGCTTGGTCTTTTGATTACGTGAATTTTTGGTTTCGTGAATTTTCTTGTACCTCTACGACCTTGACTTGAGATTCTTCACTGCCGATGTTTACTCCAGCCATTTGATTTCTTAAACTAAACTTCTGGATATTAATCGAAACTGCACACTTGCTTGCTTCGTTGTCATTGACTTGTTTAACCTCGGCTTTGATTCTGGCCTTGATAAAATTGATTTGCTATTTTTGTATCATACTCGACTTTGGTCATTTGTTTTGAAAACTGCAGCTTGATGCTTGCATCCCTCTTGCTGTTTACTGGAGTCAGTGGTTGATGCATTGTAGTGTCTAGTATTTGATTATATGATATTGTGATGATTTGCATTGTGCTTATGTCCACTGATGCTTCGAGTCTGCAATTGTTGTTTTGAATAACAGCTCGACCATATGCATATTACAACTTGTACATTCTTTGATTTTCATTTTACATCACCTGAACTTGCTTTTGTCTCGGCCTGAACCTTTGCATTACATACATATGTATATGCTCACTGTCTTTGTACCTGTGCATATATGTTTACTGTTCGAGTTCATTGTTCAGTTGATTCATTGATGCATTGCCTTTGTGGTCTTCACTTTTGTATAGTCTGCACATGTTACTTGTATCACTTGATGTCTTCATTTGGTTCGAGACAGTGATCATTTGTGGCATAGTTTGTATTCTCTGTTTGAATTTGCATTGTGTCACTTGTATACTGCAGCTTGGTCTTGCCTTGGTTCTGGCCATTCCTTGTTGCCTTGTTGCAGTTTGATTGTGCTGTTTACCCGTGTACATGCTTCAATGTATCTTCATTCATGTTGGTTTAGTTTGTGCACTTGCTTGAGTTACTGCAGTTTGTAGTTTGGCTTTGATGTTGTACACTGTTTACTGTTAGTCGAGTTGAGTTGATCATGTTGCATTGTGAACTTTTTGTATTGGTTCCATTGTTGCATCTCTAACCTGTGCATTCCATTCTCGTGTGTTCATCCCTGCAGTATATGCTACTGTCTACTTGAGTTTGCTTTGATGCACTGTTGAATTTGTGTAGACTGTGCATTACACTTGAGTTGAATCCAGTTTCACAACTCGGGTTTGACCTTGTGCTGAAGTTGAGATTTTATTTATGTTGCACCTGAGTTGAACCCATCTTTTTATTTGGGTTTGACCTTGTGCTCACCTGTCCCTGTAGCATTATCAAGTGTATATCGGTGTGCACGGCCTTGTGGCATATACAGTGATACACTGTGTATGTCACAAGTTGTTCGTGTATGACGAATTCAAATATGAATGATGACGAACAACCCAAATAACTGAGGCAAATATTATTTTCAAAAACCATATTTTATTTTATATCGCAAAAATATTTTATTTTCAATTTTACTGCGTTAGTAAATATTTTTGCAGATTGCTCAGATGCTGGATTCAAACTGGAATGAAGTTGAATATAAAATACGAGTGTGAGTGATATGTAGTGAGGTGAAAATGTAAAAATGAATTGTGATGTAATCAGAAATGTATTGTAATAGAAAATGTATATTTATAGTGAGAGCTTGAAGTTGTACTATCAAAAATTGTAGTAAATATTTATTTGAATAAAATATTCGTTCGAATTCAAATTCAGTGTTATTTAATTTATTCAGCAAATATTTATTTAATCTATGAAAAATAAAGTAGTACATTAACAAATACATTTAAACGAATGTATATATGTTTATTATCATCAAACAAAAAATCATATAATCACATATTCAACATTGGTGACCAATTTTGACACCAACATTTCGATGCTTCCACTGAGAATACTTGGACCCGTGGATTTGGAAGCTAAGATCTTAGATTTGGAAGCTTGGATACTTGGATCTAGGAAGCAATGGCTAGTCAATCAATAAGGAGAGTGCTAAGGGTGTTAGGAGGCTTCCTTAGGAGCTGGAACTAATCAAGCATATATCTACATCACCATGGATAAAATGGAAGTGATGATGGATGCTATATAGGGGAGGATGCTGAAAAGACAGGAGGAGATGATGTAAAATTTACTCCGATAGATCGAACAAGCTGGAGCATATAATCAAGGGAATGGAGAAGCATGGGCTAATGATAACTTAGATCAAGGAGTTGAAATAGCAAGAATCGCTCGAAATCAGAACCGGGAACATGAAAATTGAGCTATTGGACAAAGTAATGGAATAGAGCAGCTGGAGGCAGTCCTTGACCATCTTAGTGGGACCGGCACTGATCCCTCCAAAATGATTGGCATCGATCCCTAAAGCCTATGGGGCATGCCCCCAGGTCTGGTTGATTACGATGCTTGAGGACTTACGATCAATCTCATGGAGCTTGATGCGAATTAGAACGTGGATGCTTGTTCAAAGGAATAGGTTTTGGAATTCCCTCGTACACTTAGGGGCAGCTTGGACATGATGATAGGAGAATACATTAGAAGACAAAGATAGGTTTTGCAGAGATGATCAGGTGAGCTATGCTTGGAGGACTGGTGAACTTAGATCTGGAGGATGTAAATAGAAGTCCATTTGCTCTTAATATCAGGAATGCTAGGCATCCACCATAATTCAAATTACCAACATTGGAAGTTTATGATGAAAAGTCAGAATTGACTATGCTTATGATGAGGTATATACGGAACATGGAAGTACTTGAGGCATCATAAGAAGTCTTGGCATGATGCTTCCTATGTACTTAATGGATGCAGCTGGGCAATGGTTCAGACAGTTGGAAAGCGGTTATATAAGCACATGGACATAATTGGTCGAAAGATTTATGAAACAATTTTGGGTTCATATTATGAGACTCAAGATTGTGATGATGTTGACATTAGTAAAGCAGTGGGTAGGAGAATCACTCAATAATTTTTTAACTAGGTTCAATGTGGCAGCTGTTTCGGTGGCTCGACCAAACTCATCGATGGTTTCGATAGCCGCAGCGTTAGGAGTTGTAGATAATTCAAATTTTAAGATATCACTAATAGGGGATCTAGAGATGGTCTTGGGGAATTTTACAATGAAGCAGAAAGGTTTTTGTGATAAGAAGATGGGAAAGCTGATAGAGAGGCAACGGAAGTAATACGATACGAGGTGGAGAATCGCCTGGTGAATGCTCAGGAAAGGACAAGGGTAAATAGAACACGGACAATAGCTTCGATGTATCGAAGAGGCAGAAGTGGGAAATCAATTTCTCTTCTTATTTGGAATTGAATGAAACCATAGAATGGATATATCCAGATACTCGAGGACGCCTTCCGTATCGAAGGCGGCAAGGTGGGAACCCTCCGAACGCGAACGGACATCAGGAAAGCACTGCCTTTTTCATGATTTGGATGGGCACAGGATGAATGACTGTAGGTATTTGAAGGATATCATTGAGGAACACATGAAGAATGGTCAGTTACAACAATATGTAAGGACTCGGGCTACGGCGGTGGAATAGGAGCAGCCACCATCCACCTTGAATGAAAATGAAACTTATCAAGGCATCATCATCTACTTGTCATCAATTGATCGGGATGGCATGGAATAAAAAACAAACTCTTCAATAGGATGGCTAAGTCACTTACACATGTACGGGATCAAGGATGGTCTCTAGGCATGCTCTGAGATGGTGATAAACTGTAGTGCTTAGGTTTGTGAAATTTCTTCTTCTTCTTCTTGTTTGCTTCAAACTCTTATTTTTGTAGTTTTGTTTGAACTCTAGTTCATTGATTGTACAAACTCTTATTTTATAGTTTAGAAAATGGACTTAGGAACGTTTAAATTTGGATCAATGTAATAGATAACACGGGTCGCGGTTGTGGTCCTGCCCGAAGAGATGGGATAACAATTGCAAGGTATGGGCCTTTGTGTCAGGCGAACATGACGAAACAGACTCATGCATTATGGAATAAGTCCTTAACTGAGTATCAAGGTCGAAGAATAAAACCCATAGGTCATCGTGGAATATGCCTAGCAAGGGATAGGTCGCTTCGCTTGAACGTAATGGATCGATCTACTTAGATCGTTGAGTATGGATTATAGTAGACATGGATTCGGTGAGATCAATGCCGTTGGATATGGAGTATGCCTGGCAAGGGGTAGGTCGCTTTACTCGAACGTGATGGATCGGCCTAATCATGTCATCGAGTATGAATTATGCTCGGGAAGGATCCTATGAGATCGAGGACTTGGATTAGGTTAACAACCTAGAGAGGTCGTGGATTTGGATATTAGATTCAAATAGCAATGGATTTGGCTTTGGATTAATGCAGATCCAGATAAAACAATATGGAGAGACCGTGTAATTGGATTGAATTTAGATTAGAAAATACGACTATCAATGGATTATGGATTTATGGAAATTCAAAACACACCTTCATATTGCAAAGCATGATTTAGGGTTCAAAGTGTTAACCTGCCTTTTGGAAACGCAGTACACAGGTGGATTTGACTCAACAAACTTCATGATCATCAAGGAAGAGAGCCTAGAGAGATGGTTATAAAGATTGGAGATTGATTATACTTGAAACTGTGGACTATTGTTGAATGGATTCGGATGGACAATACTCAAAAAATAACCAAGCATGGAACTAATACTTCCACTGGAAGAGGGATCTAAATAGAGGGATCAGAATAAAGGGATTTGATTAAATTGGGTACACACAACACAACTCAACGATGATCTCTCCATAACTCAACAACCACAAGGTAGATTCAAGCAAAACTTTTGAAATAGGAATATAGGATCCTAAAGAGTCTACCCTTGGGATCTCATAGCCTTTGGAGGAGTTTGGAGGGATCGAGCCCTATCCCTTTAAAGGATTGGCCCTCATCCCTCTTAGGAATAGGCTAAACCCAAATTTACTGCAAAGATCAATCAATATTTTAACATCTACTCATCCAATTGACATGAACTTAAAGCACAAACTAACCACAACATGAGGAACACCCCATAGGAATCACACATCATTTGGAGCAAGTTGGAGGGATCGACCCGTATCTCTCCATAGGGATCAATTATAATCAGCCTTCGTAGCATATTACAACAAAGATTGATTAATAACTCGAATTCTACTAATTCAATTGGTATGAAACTTGGAGGATATACATAATACAACATGGAGAAGCTCCCCTAGGGATTGCATGTTATTTGAAGGATTTTGGAGGGATCGGCCATTAGCCCTCCAAAGGGATCAGCTGAAATCAAAATGTATGCAGTACCACTTCACGGAAAACGGGATACCTGAAAAAACTTAAGTTGGAATGGCATGAAATTTGAAGGGATAGTAGCTAACATTATTGGGAACCCCAAAAGGGTTGTACCCCATTTGGACATCAGAATATGTATCAGTACCGATCCCTATTGTGGATCCCAATGGGCCTAAAAATTCTTGGATGGCCTCGTCAAGGCGTGGGGATTCTTCTACCTAAATTTCAACAGCCATGACGTCAAAAAAATCATCTTCCTTTTGCTTCTGTTTATCTTTAACCTATGCTACACTCTGCCAATTTGATTCTTGGATTTCAAATTATATTTGTAAACAAACTATAGTATAATAGAAAGGATTATTTGTGGAGTGGACTTAGGCTAGAGTTAGCCAAACCACTATAATCATGTCTCTTTTTAATTGCTTTCATTTTTAATTTGTTTGTTCTTCATGTTATATCCTCTATATTAGATATTATCTGAGATCTGTGACTGGATATTCATGCTTTCATACAAATAGGTGTTGGTGGCCAACTTTGATGCCAACATAAATATTTGCTATTGTTGCATGTCTTGAAGCTATACAAACATTACTTGCTTTTGCATGTCATCATAATTTTATATTATTTCAAATGGTTGTTAAGAGTGTATTTTTTAAATGGTTTCATAAAGGAAAAAGTTTATGTTGAACAACTACCCTTATTTGTTCATGAGAAATATCCAGACTATGTTTTTAAACTTAAAAAGGCATTATACGGATTAAAACAAGCACCTCTTGCTTGGTATGAGAGACTAAAAACACATATATTAAATTCTGGTTCTCGAATTAGGAAAAATCAACTCTGCATTATTTATAAAAAGAGAAGATAATAATATACTAGTTGTACAAATATACGTTGATGACTTCATATTTGGATCAACTAATGAGAAACTATGTAACGGATTCTCTAACATGATGAATTCAAAATGTCACATATGGGAGAATTAATTTTATTTTTAGATTTATTAATAATGTAGATTTACAAATAAAACAATTAGAAAATGGAATTTTAATAAATAAAAAAAGATGTAGAGAATTATTAAACCGATTTGGAATGGACAGTACTTCAAATAAACCTACTACAAGGAGCATGAGTTTACATTTAGATAATGATGAAAATGGAAAGGATTTTGATCAAAAATTATGCCGAAGTATCATAGGATCTTTGTAACACTTAACGACTAGTAGGTCGGATATTATGATGAGCGTTTGTCTATGTGCACGATTTCAAGCACAACCTAAGGAGTCACATCATCGAGTAGTAAAAGGAACTTTGGGATACTTAACTAACACCAAAGATTACAGACTTTTCTACCCAAAAGGCAGCTCTTTTGAAGTTGTATCATATAGAGATGCAGAATTCAGTGGATGCAAGGTGGATAGAAAAAGTAAAAGTAGCACATGTATTTTATTAATCAATCTGTGGTTTCATGGTTTAGTAAAAAGCAAAACTATGTTTCTCTCTCGACATGTGAAGCCGAGTATATCTCCACATCCTTAAATTTTGCACAAGTAATTTATATGCAACAAGCACTTCAAGATTTTGGTAAAATTATAACTAACTCTCCTATATACTGTGATAATACCAGTGTTATAAATTTATCTAAGAATCTAATTGACCATTCTCATACAAAACATATTGACATTCCTTATACTTTTTACGAGGTAATGTAGAAAAAGGAATCATTTCTCTTGAATTTATTAACACTGAGAATCAAATACTGATATTTTCACTAAAACGCTGTATGAATCAACTTTTATAAAGCTACAATAAGACATTGGTATATGTTCTGTTAATAAGATTTCTTGTCAACACCCCAAAGATATGATAAACAATGGATGTTATCCTTTATGCAAGTTGAGAAGAGAAGGAGGTATGCATCCTTCCCGAATTTCCTCTTTGAATATGCTTTATTTGGTTATATTTCTCAAGTAGGCCTTTCGATTCCGTCGAAAGGGTCGGTATCTGTGTTAGATTACCTTTTGATCTAAATGAGTTAGTATGGTTTCCCCTTCGAAAGCTTTCCTTTCAATCTAATTGGAATACCAGGAGCTAAGTTTACTTAGATAACTTTCAACCTCGTTGGAGGCCCAAAGCTATTGATTAGCTTGAGTTCTAGTTAATGAGCAGAAATGGTGTTTCGACCTTGTCGAGATCCTAGACCTTGAACTCCTTATGCTGTTTGTAGGTATCAGTGAACGACCTAGTTTCGACCTTGTCGAAGGCATTGATTCAGTAGAAAGGTAGATCAGAGTAAGTATCTGCAATTATGTGATCATAATGGTTTCGACTATGTCGAGAGAGCCCTTTCAAAGCAAGAGAAACCTAAAATTCAAAGGTGAATCCAACAAAAACTTCAATGAAGCAGTAAAGGAAACTAAAGTGCTACAAACTTCCCATTATCCAGCTAAGTGAACTTTATTTCTCTAGCTTCCCCAAATCAATTTACAAAAAAGGGTTACAAGACTTTACTTAAGGATATACAAGTTAAGGATGAGAGGAATCGTTCCCCCAAACGTGATCCTTGAATCTTATTTATAGATGCAGGTCAGCACCTTTCGACCCTAATGCTTTCGACTAGGTCAGAAGGTGGCTACTGAAGGGCTTAAGCATGTTGCCGCCTTTGTCGAAAGGTTTGGTGGTGATCCTCCTCTTTGAGTTTTCTTGTAAATGCTTTCCATTCTGTCGATAGCCTCTGATCATTGATTTCGACAATTTTAGTTTCTCCTATGCTTTTGTTTCTGATCGGATGTGGAACCCTTTCAAGACCACATTAGCTTCGACTGGTTTGAAATGCTTACTAAAATGTTAAGAAAATTTCTTGTCAACACCCTAAAGATATGCTAAAGAATGGATGTTATCCTTCATGCAAGCCGAGAAGAAAAGGTATGAATCCTTCCTGAATTTCTTCTTTGAATAGGCTTTATTTGGTTATATTTCTCAAGCAGACCTTTCGACTTTGTCGAAAGGGCCGGTTTCTGTGTTAGATGATCTTTCAATCCAAATGAGTTAGTATGGTTTCCCCTTCAAAAGCCTTCCTTTCAATCCAATTGGAATACCCTGATTTAAGTTCACCTAATTAGGTTTCGACCTCGTTGGAGGCCTAAAGCGGTTGATTAGATTGAGTTCTGATTAATGAGCAAAAATGGTGTTTCGGCCTTGTCGAGAGCCTGGACCATGAACACCTTATGCTGGTTGTAGGTATTAGTGAATTATGGCATAGTTTCGACCTTGTTGAAGGCAGTGATTCAAAGGAAAAGTAGATTAGAGTAAGTATCTACAATTATGTGATCATAAGTGGTTTCGACTGTGTCAAGAGAGCCCTTTTGAAGTATGAGAAAACTGAAATTCAAAGGTGAATCCAACAAAAACTTCAATGAAACAGTAAAGGAAACTAAAATACTCAAAACTTCCCTTTATCCAGCTAAGTAAACTTTATTTCTTTAACTTCATCAAATCAATTTACAAATTAGGGTTACAAGACTTAAGGATATGCAAGTTGAGAATGAGAGGAATCGATCCCCAAACATGACCACTTGGGTCTTGTTGTTGATGCAGATCAGCACCTTTCAACTTTAATGCTTTCGACTGGGTCGGAAGCTACCAAAGGGATTAAGCATTTTGCTGCCTTTGTCAAAAGTTTTGGTGGTGATCCTCCTCTTTGAGTTATCTTGTAAATGCTTTTGATTCTGTTGATACCCTCTGCTCACTAGTTTCGACAGCGTTGGTTTCGCCTATGCTCTTATTTCTGATCTGGTGCGAAACCCTTCCCGGACCACATTGGCTTTGACCGGTTCGAAAGTCTTACTACAGCTTTCAAAGGGTTGCTCAAGATAATGAGCAATTTGAATGAAGGCAAAACCATTGATTTCGAATGGTTTGGCATGTGTCCAAAGAGCTATTCTTCATTGTCTTCAAAAGGAGTAACTTTGACTTAATCGAAAGGTTTTCATCTAGTTGAAAGGTTGTAAATGAAGGTGGAAGGGTGCTTCAGACTCCTTCATCTTCTTTGGAAGGTAAATACCCTCTAGATATTGATTGGAGAAATCTTTCGACACCTTCGAAATGTCATGTCGCTTCTAGAATTCGATGGTAGCAACCCTTCGACACTTTCGAAAGCTCTATCTGGCATCCTTCTTTCTTCTTTTCTTTGCTCTTTTCCTGGAATGGTTTTGACTAAGTCGAAAGGTGATTTTTGGAGTAACATTTTCCCCCTTGCAAAGGGATGCACTTGAGTTTTCAAGTCAACTTTGTCGAAACCTAGAAGCTTCACGTCTCTTGGCTTTCTTGCGTTGATCTGGGCCGTCCATTCAAATCTTATCTAGTGGCTGATAGCCTGGGCGATTTTTCTTATAAAGTACGCATGTCTTCTTCTTCCTCTTTTACTTTTCTACAATCAAAATTCTAAGAACTAGTACAAGAATTCTATAGATTCTCAAACTTTCAGCTTGCTTCTAGAAATCAAAGCAACCAACAAATCTGATTCCTAAGTTTATATTTAACTTTATATTGCTAGCTTCAATCGAACTTCACTTTACAGATTTCAAAATTGGAATTCGATTTTGAGATGTCAGGTTTTCAATTTTTTAAAGGCAGATTTGGTTCGATTTACTGAAAAGCTTTTTTGAATTCTTTTTTTGGAATTATTAGAGTTTGTTTTTCGTTTATGGTTTTCAAATTGACAGTGAATGATGTCAAAATGCATCCCCTTATCGAGTTTGAATCATTATTTCAAAATTTACAATTTTTGTTCTTCATGAGTAAATCTAAATTTCCAGTTTGATAGTAGTTTTATAATTTTGAAATCGAAAAAGATTGACTTCTGTTAGAATTCAATTCCTTAATAGGTTTAATTTATTTTTTTTAATAAACTTTTGGAATTCTGGATTGAAATCGAGTTTGGGGAAGAAGGTGGAACATGCTTTCTTCGCCCGGAAGTTTCAAATGTAATGATGAAAAATTGGCGCCATAAAATGACTTTTCTACCCCTTCGAAAGGGATTATGGCGGCAACTTGGATTTTTCTTCCTTAACCCTATTCAATGAGGTCAAAAGGTGTTGTAGTGCCAATTTGATCAACCTTGTCATAAGGTTATGTAGTTAAGTTGAGAGTAGGACTCTTTCGATAGCATAACGTTTTGACTAAGCCGTAATCTTTTGTCTCGATTGCAATCCATTTTCCTTAGTTAATTTTTGGAGTCATCATACCCCTTCGGTACCACCTATATCAACTAGGTCGAAACCTCCATAGAATGGTTTTTGTCTAACTTTGTCGAAACATCCTAAGCGCATATGAGTTTAACTTAGAACTTTCGACTTCAATTAGTATTTTAAGTTTTGACAACATTAGTTTTTTATGAACCCTAAGTTATTGGTTCCAATAGTGCCTAAGGGTCTTGTTACTTGGTTCATGAAATTTTTGGAGTGCACCTTCTTGCTCAAGTTTTTGAGTTTCTTTTAACTATTTTTCCTTAGCAATTTGATTCTCATGAAGCTTTCGACATTGTTGAAAAGTGACGATTGAAAAAATATATTTCTAATCTTTTCGGCCTTGTTGATAGATAAGGGAGCACATTTACTTAGGCCTTCGACAATGTCAAGACATACTTGTTAAATGTAGGTGTCCTTTCCTTTGAAATTGAGTCAGACCCAAGGATGAGGGTGACAAAGAAGATGCCATCGGGGAGGAAGGCAACGACGACGACGACGAAGATGTTGATGATGGTAATGATGATTATGACCTTGCTGGTGGCCAAGGTTTTGACGGAGATAAAGGGGAAACGCTGAATCTCCTGAAATGAGACATCTCCCCATAAGGATGTTCCACCCACATTCCTTGGGCCTTTCGCTGCTCTAGAGGATGACCCTGCTCCTGTTCATGTTGAAGATCCAAAAGGGAAAGAGCAGGCCTCCCAAGCTTCTATCCTAGTTTCTCAAGTATGGGATTCTCCATTTAAATATCTTTCACTTCGAAGATAATACTTAGCGCAAAATCATTTATTTTAGATGAGGAAAAAGTCCACCCTTCCCAATAAGACAAAACTTAAAAGAGAAAAAGCCGAAATTAACAAGTTATATAAGGAATTAGACAAACAGATAAGGAAGCACAATGTACTCTCTGAAAAGTATCATAATCTTGACAGGATTGCCTCGGTTCTGGTGTCTTTTAAACATTAGAGGGCCGCCCCTTCGTTAAAGAGAGTGCACCTCTGATATGATGCTCTCTTAAAGGAGAATCGAGAGTTACTTTATTTTGGATGCTGATTGAAGAAAGAGACATCTTAGTTAACTTTTTGTATAAAGCTTATTGTAGACATTCGATTTACGACTTTTCGTACTTAAATGAATTCTACGGGGGT
Source organism: Allium cepa (assembly GCA_030765085.1). Taxonomy (NCBI): domain Eukaryota; kingdom Viridiplantae; phylum Streptophyta; class Magnoliopsida; order Asparagales; family Amaryllidaceae; genus Allium; species Allium cepa. The sequence continues at coordinate 682,571,622 of CM060941.1, read as the reverse complement.
CTGCTTAGGTGTTTCCACAAAAGATAATTAGATGATTTCGGATCTGATCCGCATCTTGGAGCTTGTTGGAATTTACGATGGATTAGGTTGATTCCTAAAAATCTCCCCGTTGAAAAGTTTAGAATTTTTTTTTAAACCTGTATTGTATGAACCAGATGAACAGTTGTATAGAAATGTTATGATGTATTGATTTACAAATGTTAGTTTTAGTTTTGAATTTTATGCTTAGCTCCACTTTATTATATTATTTTAGAGTGACTGCTTATTAGGTTGCCTTGTCTCTAGAGACCATTTAAGCTAGTATGTTAAACTGAGAAGATTTTATCTTGAAAATGCTTCAATTTAAAAGTCTTCGAAATTAGCAAGATATTTTTTTCTCAAAGATTTATAAAACTCTATTTGGAATATCCTCACCTTTGTTTTGACTCCCTTGGTGATGAAAAAGTGACATTCCTTAAAGAGATCAGAACATTCCATACAAAATTAATTTGCGGCCGCGATAGTCCACCATTAGAAATTGAGACTACAACAAATGTCCTTCGGTGTTAACCTCAGAGGGACTAAACATTCCTTTTGATTCTACAGTTAATCTTTCTGCTAATTCACTAGATAAAGTTAGAAAAGTAGTTTCTAAACTTTAGTTATCAATCAGTTGTCCAATGTATTTTTTGACTTTGTTGTCGTTTGAATTGTAATCCTTTTTTGCAATAATAAAGAAAATTTTCATTCTAATTTTGACTCTATTTTATTTTTATCTCTTTTTGCTTAAATAGGAGCTACGATTTTCTACAACATCTCTTCCCTTTAATTTATCGTCACACGTCGATGCTCTTAGAGTGAAATTATTGCAAGCAAGTGAAGGGATTGTGCTTAGCCACAATATCTTATTAGAATGCTTCGGTGGTAATATCGAAGCTATGAAATGGCACAAAAGATATTTTCTTTAGAAAACTATTGCCAGCATACAAAAAGATCAAATTGCCTATCTTGAGGCTGAGATTAAAAGTAAAAATGAAACGATTACTGCACTCAAGCGGCAAGTGAAGGCAAATCCTTCAATTGATTGTTACCACAAGATGTCAGAGCTTATTCAACAAATAAGTGACTTAGAGCTGAAATTAAAGGATAGTTAGGTACAGTGTGCTTCTTTTGAATTCATTATGGGGGACAAGATTTCAAGTATTGATTTACCGGTTCCTCACGCTACTCCTTTGGCTATTACACCAACAAAGTCGAGGCTTATTGCGACCCAGAAATTCCATTCCATGCTCAAGCCTCCTTCAGGCTTAGACGAGAATGTTGTGGGGAATCGGCGTCGGAAAGTTAAGCTAGATATAGTAAAGTATTTTGATGAACAACAGAAAATTAAATATTCTTAGACTACTAATGATTATGTCGCCAAGAATCTAAAGCTCGAGCGCGATATTTATTTCAATCAAAGATGTGTTGTGGAGTTAGAAGGGATAACAAGACCCTTAGGGCGGCAAATAGAGCTTTCAATCGTACTCTGAATAACACTGATGCAATTGACGACGAAAACAAAGTTAGGAAGAAAGAGAAGAAACTCCAAGAAGTTCTCTGTGTTGCGATTTGCCATATAGTAGTTCCTTCAGTCGCTTAGAAATCTTGAAAAAGCTGCATAGGACTTGTGATTTATTTGTATGTTTGATATGAATAAACTTATTTTGTATAAAGATGTGATTGACTTCATAGTTTGGTAAATTATCTCATGACTTATGTAAATTATATAAATTCGTCAAATATCACCTAATTTATAATCCTTTCTGTGATGTCACTTCTGAAATTCTTTTTGATAGCTCCTTCGTTACTTCCAAAATTTTCAAATCTTTTATTTCTCTTTGTTATGCTCATTTCCCTGAAAAATATGAGGAAAACAATATTTCTAATTGTCAACTTGAAATTGACATACTTGTCTATGTATATCATTTGTTTAAATTAACATATCATTGTAAAAGATAATCTATATATTTAATAAAGAATTAAATTCACAAATCGCCATCTGAATTTCGAAAGTAGAAATTCTTCGATCCATTCTTTGACATTAGTGGGATTTGGTAAATTAGAAATCCAAAACTCATATTCAGAAACCCTTTACAATGATCATTATTCTCTAACCCAGATTCGAGCATTTTTGATAGGAAAATAGAATTCCATCACTGAATTTTCGCACCCAGATTAGGGTTCAAATAAGTAATTATCTTGGTACCCAGATTTAGGTATATCAAGATAATTAGTGATCGATAGGGACCCAAAACTCTGATTCGGGTACTAATATACGAAGTCCTAAAATGAACATTCTAAAACCCAGATTCAGGTATTAATAAATTAAATTCCAGTATGAGAAACCCGAGACCTAGATTTGGGTAATAGTAGATGATATTTATAAATGAGAATCTTGAAACCCAGATTCGAGTATTTATAAGTGGTGCTTTGTTCTACTCCTTTGATATGTGAACCCTTCAGGTCTTATATAGAAGTAATTTGCCTAGTTGCCTCTTGAGTTTGGACGTCTTAGTCCTTGATCTGATGATCCTCTTCTCAGGCTTAGACATCATAGTCTATTATTAAATATGCCTCCTCTTGGGCTTGGATGTCCCAGTCCACTATAGAATGTGCCTCCTTTTGGGCTTGGACATCTTAGTCCACCGTTTAGTGGGCCTCTTCTTGGGCCTGGACGTCTTAGTCTATTGTTGTCCGGTGCTCTTGGTTAGCTCATCTTAGAGACTATAACCAAGGACTTACTCGACCACCCTCCAGGAGGCACCCTACCTTGGCCTTCTTGCAGTGCAGACATGAGCTTGTTCGGCGCTCTACCCTGGCCATCTATGGCGTGGATAAAGGCTTACTCCGTCCTTCCTCCAGGAGGTGCCTTACCCTGGCCCTTTTGCAGTGCGGATAAGGTCTTGTTCGGTGCTTTACCGTTGCCACCATATGGCGCAGATAAAGACTTACTGCGTCCTCCCTCTATGAGGTGCATACCATGGCCCTTTTGCGGCGCGAATAAGGGCTTGTCCGGTGCTTTACCCTGACCATCTTATGGCACGGTTAAAGGCTTACTCCATCCTTCCTCCAGATGGTGCCTTACCCTGGCCCTTTTGCAGCACGAATAAGGGTTTGTTCGGTGCTTTACCCTAGCCATCCTATGGCATGGATAAAGGCTTACTTTGTCCTCCTTTAAGGAGGTGCTTTGACCAAACCAGAGGTGTGGCCAAGGGCTTGTCCAGTGCTTTAACCCAACCATCTTATGGCATGGCTAAAGGCTTACCCGCCTTCCCTTCAGGAGATGCTTTGCCCTAGCCATCTTGGCGTGGATAGAGGCTTTCTACCATCTTAGGTTGTTTCCAAATATAAGGAGTATTTCACTCCCAACCATATAGATTTTCTCTTTGAAAAGTAACTCTTTATTGATTCTTTCTCAAATTTTCTTTACATATTCTTTGACCTTTCCTTGTCGAAAGAAATTTATGATCGTTCCCTCCAAAGCTCTGCAATAGTTAGTTTCATGCATGTGGTAATGACAATAGGTTCCACCATGGTTTATTTCATGTTTTGGCCTCCTTTTCTGTGATGGCCAGTGGTCAAGTTCATCCTTTGTAAGCAAGTAGACATTCTCTATGGAAGTTATCAAGTTGCATTCAATTGGAAGTCTAGACTTGAAACATGGTTCCTACGAATGGCCTCTTGACTTTATATTTCTTGGCCTTATTATTTCACACTCTTCGTTTGCTTTTCTTTTTACCACCCTTTGAATTTATTGAGTTGGAAGTGCTTTTTTGGTAGTTGGTTGCCACTTACGTGCAAAGACATTATAATCATCCATTATCTCTTTCTCAAAGATTGTGTCTTTTGAATAGAGGTTGATTGTTCCTATCATTTGGTTGAAGACATTGTCATTTCCTTTTGTTTCCTTTCCTAGTGCAAAGATAGGGGTGGGGCCAGCATGAAAAGGATTCAAGCTTCATTTGTCAGGATCATAAGATTCTGCTTTTTTCTTGTTTATAGTTCTAAGAGCTTCCAGCCTCAGTCTTTGCTCTTCATCTAGATTGGAGTTCTTGATGAACCTTGAAGGGAACTTTATCTTATGGGATTCAGAGGATCCTTGTTCCGATCTTATTATTCTTCTACCCATGATTTACCAAAGTAGATAAACTTGAAGTAGTATTAAACTAACTTGGGTTAGAGAATAGTAGTGTTGGGGGGTTTATCCAAGTCGAAGGTTTATGCCTTCATTCTAGCGCCAAAAATGTTATCAAGATTTCTTGTCAACAACCCAAAGATATGCTAAAGGATGGATGTTATCCTTTATGCAAGTTGAGAAGAGAAGGAGGTATGAATCCTTCCTGAATTTCCTCTTTGAATAGGCTTTATTTGCTTATATTTCTCAAGCAAGCCTTTCGACACTAGCGAAAGGGTTGGTTTCTTGTTAGATGGCCTTTTGATTCAAATGATTAGTATGGTTTCCCCTTCGAAAGCCTTCCTTTCGATACAATTGGAATAACCTAAGTTAAGTTCACTTAGATAGGTTTCGACCTCGTTGGAGGCCCAAAGCTATTGATTAGCTTGAGTTCTGGTTAATGAGTAGAAATGGTGTTTCGCTTGTCGAGAGCCTGGACCTTGAACTCCTTATGCTGGCTATAGGTATTAGTGATTATGGCCTAGTTTTGACCTTGTCGAACGCAATGATTCAAAGGAAAGTATATTAGAGTAAGTATTTGCAATTATTTGATCATAAATGGTTTCAACTATGTCGAGAGAGCCCTTTCGAAGCAGACAAAGCTTAATTCAATGGTGAAACCAACAAAAATTTCAATGAAACGGTAGAGGAAACTAAAGTACTCGAAACTTCCCTTTATCTGGCTAAGTAAACTTTATTTCTTTAACTTCCCCAAATCAATTTACAAATTAGGGTTACAAGACTTTACTTAAGGATATATAAGTTGAGAATGAGAGGAATCTGTAACATCTGCCTTTTCGCACGGTTCAAGTCCACACACGTGCCAATTCAAGCCATATGGAAGGGCGGATTGTTATGGGGTAAATAAGAAAAAGTAGAGAAGAAAAAAACGCAAAATAGAATCTTGTAGCGGACCAATAAAATATAAAAATCAAATATGCAGTTCATGAAGCTGTTTACAAAATATTCGATTATACTTATACAATACATATCAGAGTACACATACCAATAAATAACAATGCAGCGGAATACAGTATATAATGGAACAATATAATATATAATAATAATGATGAAATCTTCGCCTTCGTCCTCCAGAAAATAAAGTCTTCGATCCTAAAATGCTCGGACTTAGCCGAGCGAATTGAAAAGGCAAAACACTCGAGTCAGAACTAAAATATCTTATGTGAGTTAAATCAACAGAAATAAATATGAGTGCAGTAACTCAAGAGATGCTCGGGATTTACATCTCCTAAGGATCCGTTAAACTATTTACTGTGCAGTAAATTTCGGTATTATAATAGTGTCTAATTGTAAAATAAACTTACTTTTAAATAGCGTTAAGGCTTTACATTTTCCACCTTAACACATTTATATATTCCCATAGTCTATACAGTACCATAATCTCCCCCGTACTGGGGGTCGTCAGATGACACTCCATAGGTATGGTACAAAACCAAAATCGTATAAGGCGCGCTAAGGTAGGTGACACGACACGTCTAGGCAATGCCAAGGTAGATATACCAATTACGCTTCCGGGTCGGTGGTAACGCGTAGCAGCTACTACCGCCCACCTCGAACAACACCCCCAAAATCAAAAATCAAAAGTGGCCACCGAATCAAATCCAAAAGTCAAAGTATAATATCGAAGGAATGTGTCCGATCAAAGGTGCTACCTCAATTAACCCGTTGACCGCTCCTGTTTTAGCTACCTTATGCCAACTCACGGGAGTTGGGTCCACGTATTTACCTCAAAGGAAACGCCGCCACCATCCTACTTCATTCTGGAATCTCCACCACGTACACGGTTGTTAAAGTGGTTTTGCAAAGAGTATGACAACTTCCGATCCTGGTCTCTTCAACAACCAAACGTTGTTATAACACCGCGGTTATTTCAAAATAAGTTATACTTTAAAACCAGGATAAAATATTCATTTCAAAACCATATAATTACGATATCATTTCCCTTTTAAAACCAAATCAATATGATATCTTTTTCAAATATATCCTTTTCTAAAACCATAACCTTTCATAGTTAAAATATTTCTAAACCAAACGCTTGAAATATAACCTTCCAAAACATAAAACTTTGAATTACGTAACTTTGAAATACAACCGCACCACTTAAACGGTTTAAATATAAGTTACATTATAAATAAAATAGTTTCTTCACCTTCACAAATCAATTCCAAATATAGATAAAAATTCACATAAACATCTCAATTTATATATATTTCAAAGCTCTACATATTCCACCATTTCAAAGCTAATTCTTTAATAATTCCATATATATCAAATTCAATTGCTATTATTTAGATTTGAAATGTTTACTTAATAAATCCAATATCATTTAAGTAAAACCTTTGACTTCAAACAACTGGATATTCTTTCAATTTATTTAACTTGGTATATTCATTTATCTCAACTTTATATTTATTTAAATCACTTTAAACCAAATCAAGTTATAAGAATCATACCCTTTAAAAATCTCCATTATTATTTATTTTTCAAATCAAATTTTATTTAAGTACAATTTTCAAATAATTCAATTTAAACCAATATCATATTTATTTTCCAACTAAAATTTCATTTAAGTCATTTAAAACTCTATATATACAATATCTTAAGTAGGTACTTAACCATATAATATAAAACAATTAAACTCCATTGTTAAACTCATTTTATACATAGCTTAAACCAAGAATTTTATCATATATAAAATAACCTTTATCAAATATCCAAATCAATATCTCATAAAACCATATATATTTCTTTACAAAACCATAGAAAAATCATTTCAACATATTTCTATATATAGACCGCGGTGTCTGTATAAAATTTTCTATCCTATGGTCAAGTGATACAGATATTTATCATTTCAATCCGCAATTTAAAATAAAATTACGGTTATATATCATTTCAAACCGCAATCCCGAATGAAATGAAAATGCATAATAACTTGCAGTTTATACCAATATAAAATACAGCATCCATTCATCCAATATCAACCATCAACCATTTATCACAATCATCACCAAATTCAAACCATAGCATCAATATAGAAAGGATAATAAACAACAGGTATTAAACATCAGTTTATATTCAATAATAACTGTTTGACTGGTAGTTTGTATGCAATGAATAATTAATTAACAATTCAACTGGCAGTTTAAATGCAATGAATAAATTAAATAGCAATTTAATTTAAATAAACGAAATTAGCTGAGATGATGATAAAAATATGCCAAACAACCATAAATAAATTTTAAATCACATCATAGATCAATTTAACAAACATAAGAAATTTTAGAAGTTGTGAGTGAGTTAAAACACTCATCTTTTGAATTTAAATTGAATTTAAATCCAATTTAAACCCAAAAGTTGAACAGTCTTCAAATTCGTCCATACCAACATCAAACTATCTAAAATTCCAATACGAACCTAGCGGAGAAAACTGCGTGTGAAAGAATGTCGTATGCAGAAGTTATTAAAGTTATAAGATTTGGATCATAAATTTAAATAAAAAAATAAAATAAATTTTTTAATTAAACGTGCCGTGTCTCCAAACCTGCCACGTTAACATCACGCGTATGCGAAAAATCGTGTTCCTCTACCAAATCAAGAACACGAGACCGAACCCATGAAACACGGTGGCTGCTCGTCTTTGACCGACCGAACCTTCGCCACTGCGCCGCCTCCGACCCTGAGCCACTCGCCGAGACGTCCACCTCGCCCACGCGCGTCCACCCAGTCGCTAATTTACGGCCGAAATCACAGCAGCCGCCACCGGAACAACGAACCCTAATTCGCAATTTGCCGACAATCCAACCGTTAACTCCACGAACGAACGGCACAGATCAACTCCCATCGGTCCCCTCTATAAAACCCAGAAACGATTCGTCGATCCGTCGAGTTTGATTTCGACGTGATGAATGGCCGAGACTTCTTCGATTGTTACCGGTCAAATGACAATCCAAAACGAAAAATGAATTTCACCAGAAGATTACGCACTTCGAGAGATTCAACATTTTTTTTTGAATTTTTCTGAGGAGTTTGGATTTTTGAAGTTGATTTTTGAATTGGAATTTGAATTGTATAAATTAGGGTTTACAGCCATTGAGGAAGAGAAACACAGAAGTTCTATACGTATAGAAAGGATGAATAGAGACTGCTAGGGTTTATAACAGGGTATTTATAGAGAAAGTTGAAAAAAAGAATGGATTGGATCTATTGATATACGCGCTAACGCCAAAGTGGCCCAAAATGCCCTTTCTTACTCCGGAACGAAATTGGGTCAACCCATATATCAAAATAGATGTTTTAAAAATATTTGAACTCGATGGAACAAGTTTCAAGTCCAAATTCCATCGAATGAAGAAGTTATGCTAAAATCAAAAATTTTCAAATTGATTTCAATTAAATCGATTTCAATGCGTTTCGCGTTCGTACGATCAAACGATAAGTCTGATCGCTACGAAACTTGAAACGCTACAATAATTCACCGATACGGGTCCGATGAAACTGGTTTCATCGAAATCCGAGCCAGTGGCCAAAATGGCTATTTTTATATTAATTAAATAAATAAAATTTAGTCAATTAAATCAAATTTCCAATTTAAATTCGATAAATACCAATTCTTATCATTTTAAATTTTCCAATCATTTACAATGATTTAAACCAAATTTAACTGTCAAATTAGAGTTGATAAATTTATAAATTTTGGTATTAACCTCAATTTCATTAATTTCGAAAATTATAAATTTAATTTCCAAAAATTTCTATTAAATTACTTTTCATTATATTATTTGATTCATTATTATCAAACGGATGAGATTACATCGGATTCAAAATTCATTACATTACCATTCTCTCATTTCATCTAAATTCCCATTTTAAATATTTAATTCATTTAATTGCAATTAATCCTTTTATTTAATTTTAAATTCCAATAAATTAATAAAGCTTTATTCTCGATCCTTATAACTCAACAAATTGTCCAATATGAATAACTTTAACATTACTTACAAATATTACCTTAATTAACATTAACGTAATATTAAATTATAATTATTGTAACAAATTTCAAAGTTTAAATTTACAAGCTACATACATAGGTAACATACAATAATCGTTACCGTTAACCTTCAGTCACATTAATAGGCTTTTATTGCTTCCAAAACAATGTTAACATTTATTTTCATAATGTTAATTTCATTCACTCTATCCGTTACTACATTTATACCCATTACTGTAATACTTAATTACCTTTATTCGAAATAACCGTTTATCACCAATATACTCTTTATAATACTTGTATGGTTACTCTCCCCAAACAATTACCATCCATCCTATTATTTCACCCGTTATTTATAATTAAAATCTCAATTAAATTTATTTATCTTGATTTCATTCTTTTATTACACCATTTATTACTATACAAAATAAAATAACATTTAAACTCATCAATGTAATACCAAATTTCATTTTAAATCCAATTGATTTCCAAATCAAAGTTTATACGTATTTCAGACAACTATTATGATTACTCATAGAACATTGGTTTTATTAAATGACCATTCATTAATATTTAATTTCCTTAATTAAGTCCAATGCTTCCATTTTGTTTTCATATATTCAATTTGTAGCTACGTATACGTCTTCATTAATTCCATTGATTTGCATTAACTCCATTCCATAAATCTACATCCAATTACTACCTTAGAATAGGTTTACGTTTCTATAAATTTCCATTCACACTTCCGTTATATTATATTACAATCATTAAAGTAACGTTTATCATCAACACAAACATTATGAATACTTATCAACCTGCATCATCCTTATTACATTAATTTACGTTTTATCTCGTTATAAATTAATGCGCACATTAATTAATTCATATTTACATCCACTTCTGTATAAAAATTTTGTAACCAAGTTATAACATTTACATTTTTTTCTTATTTTAATTAATTACCAAATATTCCTATTTACATTCAATTATAGCTTTGCAATCTTAACAAATCCATAAATTGTCAATTGCCTAATATTTACATTAATTCCTATTAAATGTTCTCCATAAATTTATTTACTTGGTTTCAAACTTTTTATTCATCAATTACTGCCCTATAAATAAACTTACGTTTCTATTCAATTTACATTATTTCCAATTAATTTCAATATAAATTTTAAATTGTAAATTTTAATTTCATTTGCTACACCTAACTTCTAACATTCGTTCCAATATAAATTATAAGATTTTTATTTCCTTCTGAATTTAACTAAAATCTTATTAATTTAACTCATTTTAATCATCGAATTTTACGGGTCGTTACAGAATCGGTCCCCCAAACATGACCCCTTGGGTCTTACTTATAGATGCAGGTCAGCAACTTTTCACCCTAATGCTTTCGACTGGGTTGAAAGGTGGCTATCAAAGGGCTTAAGCTGTTGCCACCTTTATCGAAAGGTTTGGTGGTGATCCTCTTCTTTGAGTTGTCTTGTAAATGCTTTCAATTCTGTTGATAGCCTTTGCTCATTGGTTTCGACAATGTTGGTTTTGTAGGATCGATTTCACCCTAGAGGGGGGGTGAATAGGGTGATAGTGTTAATTATAAAAATTAATTGCGGAAGCTTATAAACTAATATTAACACGGATCACAGAATATTATCAGCACAGAAATAAATAGCAAAGTAAATAAAATGCAGAACAGAACAACACAGAATTTACCCAGCTTCGGCAAAAACCTGCCTACGTGCTGCCCCCAAGGTTTCTACTAGAAATTAGAAAGTCCCTCGCTTACACACGTAAACTCGCTATACCCGCTATTGACTATTCTAACTCTACGCTCAAAACCTTGACCACAACTCAACTACCGAGTTGCAAATTCCCAAACTACACGCCGTAGTTTGCACCCTAGTCACACGACTAGAAAAATAAAACGGTTTAAAAAGAAATACAAATTAAAACAATTAAAATAAAAATAACCCTAATTAAAAATTTAAAACCCTTTGTAAATAATAAAACAAAGAAAAGTAAATAGGCCGGCCCCTTTTATTATTCAACCCGTCTCCTTTCTTTTTTATTCCCTTCGTTTGCAATGGCGGCCGTTCCTCTTTTAGGGCTCTGTTCTCTTTGCTTGGCTCTGAGATTTAGGGCTATTTCGAAGCTCCGATTCTAAGTTGATCGAATCAGTGGTTAATTGCCTGAAGCCTTGTTCGATCGAATCGTTGTTGCTCACTTCGGTTGCTTCGAATTTGTTCGAGTTCGAGATGGCTTCTGTAAGTGATTTTTTGCTCTTTTAACTCTCTGCTTGAATGCTTGAACTCGATGATCATTTTGCCGATGATGATTAGGGTTTTATACGCGTTCGATTTCCTTAATTTGCGTACGTCTGATATTTTCAAAATTGTTGATTTGGCCGTTCGATATTGTATGGATGTTGATGATTTCCTCTGACTAGTTCATAATCGTATATTTGTTACTTTTTAATTTTCGTATTCGAACTCTATATTTTGATGCTTGGGATTTGTTTGACTTTGTCAATCTCGTATAATTTGACGCTTGCATCCCACGGCTTTGATGTTGATTACGGCTTGACTTGTTCAACATTGATACGTCGATTTCACTTTGACTTGGTTCGATTTGCTTGGCTGTTTCACTGTCCTGTACATGCTGTTTCATTATATTTGAACTTGCTTCACTGCAATAGTTTTCTTCAATTCTCTGGCCTCTGTGAGCTTTTGTCTCTGGCCATTTTAACTGTTGACATTGATGTTGTTGTGCTTGCTGTATCTTGTAGTTGCGCTTCTAGTTGGATATGTTGGCACCGGGATATTCACTTTTGTAGCCTTGGTCTTTGTTGTTGTACCATCCACGGCCATGTTGCATATTGGATATTTGCAGTTGCTATTTGAATTTGAGTTGTGCCTTTGCTTATTTGTAGCTCTGGCATGCTGTACCTTGCATCACTGTTGGTGCTGGCTGTTGTTGAGTACTTGTGGTCTTGTTTTTCTGGTCTTGATATTTGCAGTTGTATTCCAGTGTGCTTCAATCTAGTTCATGTATATACATACATGTGTGTGTATATGTGTGTGTGGTCTACATTGCATACTTGCATTTGCTCTCTGTACTGGTGGTTCATATTGTTGCTGCCTTGTACTTTATTTGAGGTTGTTTGAGTTGAACTTGGTTTGGTGTGCAATGTTCCTTGCAGTTTTGAGACTGCACTGATGCATATGCTTTGCTGCCTGGTCATCTTTTTATGTTGTCACTGTCCGAGCATGGTTCACGAGTCTGTGATATGTTGCTCCCGACCATTTTATTGCATTTGGATTGATTTTTGAATTTGCACCTGAGTTGACTCCAGTTTGTAGCTCGGATTTGACCTTGTGCGTTGTTGTGATTTTAAATATATTGCATGTGAGTTGAACCTGTCTGGGTTTGACCTTGTACTTGATTTGTTAGCTGTGCATTTTGTTTTGCACACACGAGTAGGCGAGGCAGTGCACACAGTGTACTGCAGCCACTTTTGTTCCTGATAAAATACTGATATGCACAGATACAAAAATATGATGACGAACAACCCAAATAACTGAGGCAATATCATTTTTAAAAATCATATTTCATTTTATATCGCAAAAATATTTCTTTTTCAATTTTACTGCGTTAGTAAATATTTTTGCAGATTTCTCAGATGCTGGATTCAAATTGGAATGCAGTTGAAGATAAAAATACGAGTGTGAGTGATATGTAGTGAGGTGAATATGTAAAATAGTGTTGTAATTAGAAATTGTATCAAAATTGTATAGTGAATAGTGAGAGTTTGAATTTGTACTATTTAAAAATTGTAATAAATATTTGTGTGAATAAAATATTCTTTTGAATTCAAAAATTGTGTTATTTATTTTTATTCAGCAAATATTTATTTATTCTGTGAAAATAAATAGTATATTAACAAATACATTTAAACGAATGTATATATGTTTATTATCATCAAACAAAAATCATATAAACGCATATTCAACAATCTCCCCCTTTTGATGATAACAAACATATATTTAAGATTTTGAATACTTTAAATGTATTTGATGATTCAATTTACTCCCTCTATTTGAATGCTTCCTCTCTACATGATGCTCCCCCTACATATATGCATACAAATAAAATGTGTGAATGAGCCTATATGCAAATGGAAAATTATTTGACATTTTCTTGATTTTTATTTGACAAAATCTTAACCTTTCTCTCCCCCTTTTGTTATCAGCAAAAGAATAATAGTAATAGAAAAGTAGAGATATAGTGATCGATATTAATTCAACATTAAAACTCAATTGAATATAAAAATTAAATTTCAATAAAAAATCAAACAAAAATCATAAATCCTTTAATTGACGCATATTCCACTTTAGAATGGTATGAATGATTTCATCAAATAAAACCATACAATTGTGTCTATTTGTGGTATTTTTATATCAGGAATTTGAATATCTACTAATCATGCATAACCGTTAGGACTTTTAAATGAGATTAGTAGTATTCCAATTTTATTTTTAAAAAAAATGAATTCAAGTATCTTCTAACCACGCATAACCGTGAGGACTTTTAAATGGGATTAGAATCAACTTGTTTATTTTAAAAGAAAGAAAAAAAATCAACTTTTGATATGCGTTCCATACATGCATAACCGTGAGGACTTTTAAATGAGCATGGAAGCACATAACAAATTCCAAGTAATTCACCCATGCATAACCGTGAGGACTTTTAAATGAGAGTGAATACTTTGGTATTTATTTATTTATTTATTTATTTTTGCTTTTTTTTAAAAAAAATGTGAAAATGAAAAACGAACGATTCCTGTTTAAAGTACCACATATCGACAAACTATATAGAATTTTGATGAGTGATGGTTGTTAGAAATATGATAGATATAGAGATGGTCATGGAATTTTTACCAACAAAAAGTTTTATAACTCTTGTTTAAATTTCTAAAGAAATTTTCTAATTATACTTTCTCGAGTTATAATATATGATAAATATCAACACTCATCACTTTTTCAATTACTGTTTTTCTTTTCGATAAACATTAGGGAGTCAGATTAGTCAATATAGTCATTTAAAATCAAATTCAAAAATAATTATGAAACCAATTTTTCAAAATGACTAATCTGAAAATATGGTCAAAAATGATTTTCTCCAGGGGGTTTTAAAAGAAAATTTTTTGCTGTTTGAAAATTATTTGAAATGAAGAATATGCAGATATTTTCTTTGGAAAATGATGCAGTTACTAAATGTCTCAAAAATTAATCACGTTACACTAATAATTTTTCTACCAACCATATTACCAGTGTAATTTGCATCTGAATTTAAATTTTACTCAAAATTCACTCGTTGAATGTCAAAGACCAGATTACGAAATTTCAACAAATTTTCTCATGATTATTATCAACAAATTTTTAAATGAAATTCTCTTGGATTTGAAATGAAAACCGTGTCAACAATCAATCATATATTAAAGTGTCAATTTTAGAAGCCATCAAACATTATTTTTATTTCAAGGCAATTTCTTAACAGTTTCAACACTTTCAAAAAAATTTAAAATCCTTTTTACAATTTTTAAAATAGAATTCATTAGGATTTTAAATCGAGGCCGTGTCAAAACATGAATATAGTTTTAGCCAAAAATATTATAACAACAATATTATTATCCAATCAAAACACTATTTTTCTCTCAAACTTATATATCAAGTAATTCTAGAGAATTTTATAGTGTTTTTGGCATAAGAATATAAATGGCTAACAATTTTGAATAAAGTCAGAATCAAAATCATCATTAAATCATCATCATATCATCATCGTATAATTGGCTGGTTTTATTCAGAAAATGGTACAGATTATCACATTTAATATATCGTACAAATAAATATACTTTTACCTGTCTTTACCTTTACGATATTTCTCGTCGTTGTTCATTGTGATTCTGTCACCCTTATACTAGGCTAAGGAACTTAGCTTTGTCGTCCGTTGTGTTTCTGGAACAGCCAAAAATCCAGGTAACACTATTGTTGTTCCTTAGCCCGCCACCACACCTACACGATGAAAATTTTATGTGACCTATTTGTTTTTATAGGTCCATGGTTGTTAGTGGCAGAAAATTTTGAAAAATAATTTTGTGTAGACCCAAAACTATTTATAATTGTTCCCTTTGGCACCCAAATTTGTTTAACTTTGAGAGATTTTATATTTATGCCTTTAGGAACCCAAATCGATATAGTTTTCACATGTTTGGGTCTATACCAACAATTATTGTGATCGTGTCCATATTTTCTACAAATTGTGCACATAGAATTAACTTGATTAAAATTGCTTTCAACAGTTTTCGAATTATTATATCCAAGTCCTTGTCTAACCGTATTACCAGTTTGCTTCCCTAATAGCATATTCAACGATTTTTCACTTTTTGAAAATTTATCCAAAGTCGTTGACAAATGTTGGACTTGTGTTTTGAGAGATTCATTTTCGTTCAACAATTGAGTGCACTTTTTGATAGAATTTTCTCTCCTAGTATTTTCATTTTCTTTTAAAATCAGAATTTCATTTTCAAGAGATTTTATATTGGTTTTTGACTTTTTAATTTCTTCTTCGAATGTTGGACACTTATCACACTTAGGGATCCTACTTTGATAGGTTTTAACTAATTGGTCAAGTTGTTCATTACATTCTATCAAAGTATCCTTTTGAGATTCAAGTTTGGCGTATTTTTCCCTAAGTCGTTCATAACAGCCGTTTATTTCATGAAAATATATAAGCAACTCAGAATGGGTAAGTTTTGATACCTCACTTGGCTCGTCATCGTCACTGTCAGTTGTATCACCTTGAAGACACAATTCTGCTTTTTCGCTTTCACTGCCAGTGCTTTGATTATTCTCGTCTATTTCATCCCAAGTGGCTGCAAAACTTTTCTTTTTCTGTTTCTTTCCATGGCTGAGTTTAGTTTGTGGACAATCGGGCTTGATATGGCCGGGTTTGTTGCATTTGTAACAGATGATCTTCTGTTCTTCTGAGTGATCAAAAGCTTTGCTTATTCTGCTTTTCAATTCCTGATTTCGAGCTGGATTTCCGTGTTTACGATGCCATTTTTTGAATTTCTTTATTAACAACTCTAGTTCTTCTGCACCATCATCGTTGTCATCGTCATCACTTTTAGTTGTTCCTTTGAGAGCTATCGATTTCTTTCGAGTATCTCCTTCTTCACGCTCTTCTTTGAATTTTATCTCTAGCTCATATGTGGTGAGATTTCCGATGAGTTCTTCAACTTTGAGTTGTTTTAAATCTTTCGATTCTTGTATGGCAGTTACTTTTGCTTCAAAGCTTCGTGGAAGGACTCTGAGGATTTTCCGGACTATTTCCAATTCGGTGTATGTTTTTCCGAGAGCTTTTGATTTGTATACGATATTGGAGAGTCGTCCGTACATCTCTTTGACATTTTCTTCCTTCGCCATTTTGAAGTTCTCGTATTCGCTGCTTAGCATTGCAAGGCGAGATTCTTTAACTTGAGATGTTCCTTCGTGAGTCACTTCGAGTGTGTGCCATATTTCCTGCGCAGTTAGACAATGTGAGACACGATTAAATTCAAATTGATCCAATGAACAGATAATAGAATTCATAGCTTTAGCATTAGTATTCTGTAATTTATTTTCTAGTTCTGTCCATTGTTCCTTTGGTTTCTCTATCTCCTGATTATCTACAGTTATAGTTGGTATTCTATAACCTGTCTCAACAATATTCCATGCGTCAATGGTTTTTAGAAAAATTTCCATCCTATTTTTCCAATAAGCATATTCACCATTGAACATTGGTGGTCTAACTATCGACTGCCCCTCTGCAAAAGCGTTATTAAAAGAAGCCATTTAAAAAATTCAAATTTTTAAACAAAAACTGGTTTTTGAAAAATCAAATTTTTAAAACAAAAACTGATTTTCGAAAAATTGATTTTTTTTTTTAAAACAAAACTGATTTTTGAAAAATCGAATTTTTTCAAAATAAATTGACTTCTAATCCTAGCTCCGATACCACTTGTAGGATCGATTTCACCCTAGAGGGGGGGGTGAATAGGGTGATAGTGTTAATTATAAAAATTAATTGCGGAAGCTTATAAACTAATATTAACACGGATCACAGAATATTATCAGCACAGAAATAAATAGCAAAGTAAATAAAATGCAGAACAGAACAACACAGAATTTACCCAGCTTCGGCAAAAACCTGCCTACGTGCTGCCCCCAAGGTTTCTACTAGAAATTAGAAAGTCCCTCGCTTACACACGTAAACTCGCTATACCCGCTATTGACTATTCTAACTCTACGCTCAAAACCTTGACCACAACTCAACTACCGAGTTGCAAATTCCCAAACTACACGCCGTAGTTTGCACCCTAGTCACACGACTAGAAAAATAAAACGGTTTAAAAAGAAATACAAATTAAAACAATTAAAATAAAAATAACCCTAATTAAAAATTTAAAACCCTTTGTAAATAATAAAACAAAGAAAAGTAAATAGGCCGGCCCCTTTTATTATTCAACCCGTCTCCTTTCTTTTTTATTCCCTTCGTTTGCAATGGCGGCCGTTCCTCTTTTAGGGCTCTGTTCTCTTTGCTTGGCTCTGAGATTTAGGGCTATTTCGAAGCTCCGATTCTAAGTTGATCGAATCAGTGGTTAATTGCCTGAAGCCTTGTTCGATCGAATCGTTGTTGCTCACTTCGGTTGCTTCGAATTTGTTCGAGTTCGAGATGGCTTCTGTAAGTGATTTTTTGCTCTTTTAACTCTCTGCTTGAATGCTTGAACTCGATGATCATTTTGCCGATGATGATTAGGGTTTTATACGCGTTCGATTTCCTTAATTTGCGTACGTCTGATATTTTCAAAATTGTTGATTTGGCCGTTCGATATTGTATGGATGTTGATGATTTCCTCTGACTAGTTCATAATCGTATATTTGTTACTTTTTAATTTTCGTATTCGAACTCTATATTTTGATGCTTGGGATTTGTTTGACTTTGTCAATCTCGTATAATTTGACGCTTGCATCCCACGGCTTTGATGTTGATTACGGCTTGACTTGTTCAACATTGATACGTCGATTTCACTTTGACTTGGTTCGATTTGCTTGGCTGTTTCACTGTCCTGTACATGCTGTTTCATTATATTTGAACTTGCTTCACTGCAATAGTTTTCTTCAATTCTCTGGCCTCTGTGAGCTTTTGTCTCTGGCCATTTTAACTGTTGACATTGATGTTGTTGTGCTTGCTGTATCTTGTAGTTGCGCTTCTAGTTGGATATGTTGGCACCGAGATATTCACTTTTGTAGCCTTGGTCTTTGTTGTTGTACCATCCACGGCCATGTTGCATATTGGATATTTGCAGTTGCTATTTGAATTTGAGTTGTGCCTTTGCTTATTTGTAGCTCTGGCATGCTGTACCTTGCATCACTGTTGGTGCTGGCTGTTGTTGAGTACTTGTGGTCTTGTTTTTCTGGTCTTGATATTTGCAGTTGTATTCCAGTGTGCTTCAATCTAGTTCATGTATATACATACATGTGTGTGTATATGTGTGTGTGGTCTACATTGCATACTTGCATTTGCTCTCTGTACTGGTGGTTCATATTGTTGCTGCCTTGTACTTTATTTGAGGTTGTTTGAGTTGAACTTGGTTTGGTGTGCAATGTTCCTTGCAGTTTTGAGACTGCACTGATGCATATGCTTTGCTGCCTGGTCATCTTTTTATGTTGTCACTGTCCGAGCATGGTTCACGAGTCTGTGATATGTTGCTCCCGACCATTTTATTGCATTTGGATTGATTTTTGAATTTGCACCTGAGTTGACTCCAGTTTGTAGCTCGGATTTGACCTTGTGCGTTGTTGTGATTTTAAATATATTGCATGTGAGTTGAACCTGTCTGGGTTTGACCTTGTACTTGATTTGTTAGCTGTGCATTTTGTTTTGCACACACGAGTAGGCGAGGCAGTGCACACAGTGTACTGCAGCCACTTTTGTTCCTGATAAAATACTGATATGCACAGATACAAAAATATGATGACGAACAACCCAAATAACTGAGGCAATATCATTTTTAAAAATCATATTTCATTTTATATCGCAAAAATATTTCTTTTTCAATTTTACTGCGTTAGTAAATATTTTTGCAGATTTCTCAGATGCTGGATTCAAATTGGAATGCAGTTGAAGATAAAAATACGAGTGTGAGTGATATGTAGTGAGGTGAATATGTAAAATAGTGTTGTAATTAGAAATTGTATCAAAATTGTATAGTGAATAGTGAGAGTTTGAATTTGTACTATTTAAAAATTGTAATAAATATTTGTGTGAATAAAATATTCTTTTGAATTCAAAAATTGTGTTATTTATTTTTATTCAGCAAATATTTATTTATTCTGTGAAAATAAATAGTATATTAACAAATACATTTAAACGAATGTATATATGTTTATTATCATCAAACAAAAATCATATAAACGCATATTCAACAGGTTTCGCATGTGATCTTGTTTCTGACCCGATGTGGAACCCTTCCTGGACCACATTGGCTTCGACTGGTTCGAAAGGCTTACTACAGCTTTCGAAGGGGCTGCTCAAGACAATGCTTGTTCTTCAGCAATTTGAATGAAGGCGAAACCATTGATTTCAAATGGTTTGGCACGTATCCAAAGAGCTATTCTTCATTATCTTCGAAAGGAGTAACTTCGACTTAATCGAAAGATCTTCATCTAGTTGAAAGGTTGTAAATGAAGGTGAAAGGGCACTTTGGACTCCTTCATCTTCTTTGGAAGGTAAGTTTTATCTGGATATTGATTGGAGAAACCTTTCAACACCTTCGGAAGGTCATGTCCCTTCCAGACTTTGATGGAAGCATTCCTTCGATTCTTCGAAACGTCTATCTAGCATCCTTCTTTCTTCTTTTCTTTTGCTATCTGGTTGGAACGGTTTTGACTAAGTCGAAAGGTGATTTTTGGATTAACATGTTCAATTAACGAATTAACTAATTAATATATGTCACATTTATTTCTCATTACAAAATTTTAAACATTATTTCTCTATATAGAATTCTAACTTGAATTTATTTCAGTCAAACTTTTAATAACCAAATCAAAAAAAATGTTAATAAATTTATCATTAAAACAGTTCTATCCATACAAAATTTTAACTATCAAAAGACTATACATTCTATTTATATATGGTTAAATATAAATAAAAAAGAGAAATATTATTTATAAATTTAGAAAAACTATACATGTCTTTTGTGTAGGATCGATTTCACCCTAGAGGGGGGGGGGGTGAATAGGGTGATAGTGTAAATTATAAAAATTAATCGCGGAAGCTTATAAATTAATTTCAATTCAGATCACAGAATAGCAGCACAGATATCGCAGAATATAGATAACAGAATAAAACAGAACAACACAGAATTTACCCAGCTTCGGCAAAACCCTGCCTACGTGCTGCAACCAAGGTTTCTACTAGAAATTAGATAGTCCCTCGCTTACACACGTAAACTCGCTATACACCGCTATTGACTAATCTAACTCTACGCTCAAAACCCTGCCACAACTCAACTACCGAGTTGCGAATTCTCAAACTACACACCGTAGTTTGTACCCTAGTCACACGACTAGAAAAATTAAACGGTTTAAAAAAGGAAAATACAATTAAAACAATTAAAATAAAATAGCCCTAATATAAACAAAAAAACCCTTAAGAAAAAAGTAAAACACGCCGGCCCAATAGTATTCTTTAACCCGAATCTTTTTATTTTCTTTGTGACAATGTCGGCTTGTTCTTCAGATGAGATTAGGGCTTCGGCTCTTGTTTGTTCCTCTTCCTTCAATTAATTAGGGCTAGAATCGAAGATGCCGATATTATTTTAGTCGATCGATTTTGTGATTTTCGTCTTTGCCCTGTCGATCGACTGCCTCCTTGTACCTTGCTTCGGCTACTTCGATTGATCGAGTTCGATTTCAATTTTGGTGAGTACTTTATTACTTTTTCTTTTTCTGGTTGATGCTTGAACTCGATACACATAAATGCCAATGATGATTAGGGTTTTAATAGGATTTGATTTCCTATTTTTGCGTTCGATTGATTGCTTCAACAATTCTTGCTTTGCCGTTCGATTACACTTTGATGCTGAGGATTGATCTGACTTTGTCAATTTCGTATTTCTAGTAGCTTGATTCACACGGCTTTGAATTGATTTCGTGATGACCACGGTTTTCGTTCCTTTTGCTGTTGACTTGTTAAAACACACGGCTTTGATACATTTTTGTATCTGCAGTTTGGATATAGATGATTCCCTCTGATGCTTGATAAAGTTGATTTGCTATTTTTGTAGCATACTTGACTTTTGGTAAAACTGCAGCTTGATGCTTGCATGTTGCACTCACTTACTTGCTGTCATAGACGTGTTGAACTGCATACTTCTTGTACAATGCTCGGCCATGTTATATTATTCACCTGTTGACTACTCTTCATTCACTGCCTGTAGTTGTTTCACTTGCATAGCTGAACTTCACTGTTGCACTTTTGTGCTTTATATTCCTGTAGTTTGCATTGTTGCTGTAGCTTTTTGAAGCTTGAGTTTCTGGTCACTGCACTTGTACATATTCACTATCACTTGCATTTTTATCTTAGTACCATAGCTTCTCTGTTCCACTCGAGTTTAGTTGTGCACTTGCATTTGTTGTTTGCTTCATGTTCCTTACTGCTTTGAACTTCTGGTTGGTTTGGCCTCGACTTCACTGTTATTTGATTGCCGAGTTGTTTGCATTCACTTCATCACTTCAGTCGTGTATTGCTTTCACCTCTGACCTGTTGTAGTTTGCATATCACCTTGTTGCAGTTAATGGTTACTTGAGTCTCTGTTGAAGTTGTATTGGATTTCATCCTGGTTAGTACTTGCATCACAACTGTAACACATATTCAACAATACATGCTGTGCATTTCATTCAGTCTTCATTATGGCCTGTTGCACTGGTACATTTGAAGTTGTAGCATATATAAATAAATATATGCACTGTGTGGTCTCTTGTGCAGTTTGGTCTCTTCACTGTGTTCTCTTCATGCCTGACTCGATGCTGCATACATGTTTGTTGCAGTCCCTTTTTGCTGTTGCTATCCACATTGAACTGGCTTTGATGCACTTTTGAAGTTGATGTACTTGAGTTGACTTCATGTCCATTGATTTGAGGCTGTGTCATGTTTACTTGCATTGCTGTACACTTTTGGTCATTGTTGTAGTTGTATCTATGTACACTACTGCCTTATTACAGTGGTCTGACTTGAAGTTGATGACTTGAACTTGCATTTTGAAATTTCAGACCTGTAGCCTTTGTGCATTGTGTTTTGTATCATCGGGCTGGTGCTGTTGTAGTGAGCTCGTATCACAGCAAACTGCATTTTATATTTCTTGATCATGTTGGTTCGAATTGCACTTGTCACTGCTGCAGTCGCTATGCAGTTGCTATGCCTTCAGTCATGTTGCCTTGTGTTGAATCCAGTTTTACAGCTCGGGTTTGACCTTGTGCATGTGTCGTGATTTTCAATGTAATTGCACGTGAGTTGAACCCGGTTTTTCATTTGGGTTTGACCTGTGCTCACCTGTCCCTGTAAATCAATCAAGTGTATATATCGGCGTGCACGGCCTTGTGGCATATACAGTAATACTGTGTATGTCACAAGTTGTTCGTGTATGATGGATTCAAATTGAAATTATGACGAACAACCCAAATAACTGAGGCAAATCATATATTCAAAAATTATCTTCTATTTTTGAATTGCAAAAATATTTCTTTTTCAATTTTACTGCGTTAGTTTATATTTTTGCAGATTGCTCAGATGCTGGATTCAAACCGGAATGAAGTTGAAGATAAATACGAGTGTGAGTGATATGTAGTGAGGTGAATTGTAAATATGAAATGTGATGTTATTGTAATCAAAGTTGTATAGTTATAGTGAGAGCTTGAAATTGTACTATTCAAAGTTGTAATAAATATTTATTTGAATAAAATATTCGTTTGAATTCAAATTCCGTGTTATTTATTTTATTCAGCAAATATTTACTTAATCTGTGAAAAATAAAATAGTATATTATCAAATACATTTAAACGTATGTATATATATGTTTATTATCATCAAACAAAAATCATATAAGCGCATATTCAACAATCTCCCCCTTTTGATGATAACAAACATATATTTAAGATTTTGAATATGTTAAATGTATTTGATCATTCATATGCTCTAATTGCTCCCCCTATTTAAATGCTTCCTCTCTACACAAGGCTCCCCCTACAAATATGCATACAATTAAATAATATGAAAATAAGCCTAGATGCAAATGGAAAATTATTTGACCCTTGCTTGATTTTATTTAACAAAATCTTAACTTTTCTCTCCCCCTTTTGTTATCAGCAAAAGAATAATAGTGTTAGAGAAAATAGAGATAGGGTGATCGATATTAATTCAACATTAAAACTCAATTGAATATAAATATCAAATTTCAATAAACTTCAAACAAAAATCATAATTACCCATGTCAGACGCATATTCCACTTTCAGAAATGATGGGGATAAATTCATAAAAATCATACAGTTCTGTCTATTTGTGTTATTTATTTCGGGAAATTTGAATATCTACTAACCATGCATAACCGTTAGGACTTTTAAATGAGATTAGTAGTATTCCAATTTAATTTTAAAAATGAAATCAAGTATCTTCTAACCACGCATGACCGTGAGGACTTTTAAATGGGATTAGAATCAACTTGTCTATTTAACCAATTAATTTTGATATGTGTTCCATACATGCATAACCGTGAGGACTTTTAAATGAGCATGGAAGCACATAATCAAAAATCCAAGTAATTCACCCATGCATAACCGTGAGGACTTTTAAATGAGAGTGAATACTTTGGATATTTATTTTTATTGAAGAATATAATAAATTGAAGCACAGATAATTTCCTTTATGAATCTGAAGATAAAACAAATTGAAGAACGAATAATTTCCTTTGTAAACTACCACAAATTTACATACTATATATGATTTTGATGAGTGATGGTCGATAGAAAGATGATAGAAATAGAAATGATCATGGAATTTTTTCCCAACAAAAAGTGTTTATAACTTTTGTTATGAAATTCTAAAGAAATTTTTCTAAAATATATTGTCTTGAGTAATGTATGACAAATATCGACACTCATCACTTTTTCAATCACTATTGATCTTTTCGATAATCATTAGGGAGTTAGATTAGTCAAAATAGTCATTTAAAATCAAATCCAAAAATTATAAAATTAATTTTCAAAAATGACTAATCTGTAAATATGGTCAAACATGATTTTCTCGAGGGGGTTTTATAAGAAAATTTTCTGCTATTTGAAAATTATTTCAAGTGAAAAATATGCAGATATTTTCTTTGAAAAACGATGCAGCAAATGAATGTTTCAAAAATTAATCACGTTACACTAATAATTTTTCTATCAACTATATTACCAGTGTAATCTGCATCTGAATTTAAATTTCACTCAATATTCACTCGTTGAATGTCAAAGACCAGATTGTGAAATTTCAACAAATTATCACATAATTGTTTTCAACAATTTTTAAATGAAATTTGAAATGAAGCCATGTTATCACTCAAACAAATATCATAGTGTTAATTTCAGAAACCTTAGGATAAACAGTTATATTCATGAGTAATCAACAGTCAATCAACATCATTATTCTTTAAACAAATTCTTGAAGTTTCAACAATTTCTCAAAAAAAAAAACTTTTTAACATCTTTCACATGAAATTTGAAATCGTGCAAATTTATAGGCAGTGGCCAAAATGTCAAAACCAATATATCTACGTGTAGCATGAGTAATCAAATACCATCATTTGACCGAACAAATTTATATGGATTAGTTTAATGTTGAAAATCTGATTGGTCATCATTTAAGCACAAATCAATGTCATAAATAAAAACAAGTCAAAAATTTCTTAAAATCCTTTTTACAATTTTTTAAATAGAATTCATTAGGATTTTAAGTTGAAGCCATGTAAATAGAAGAAACCGTGAATATGAATTTAGCCAAAAATATTATAACAAAAAAAAGTATTATCATCCAATCAAAACACTATTTTTATCCCAAGCTTATATATCAAGTAATTCTAGAGAATTTTATAGTGTTTTTGGCATAAGAATATAATTGGCCAACAACTTTGAATAAGTCAGAAACAAAATCTTTTCATCATCTCAATATTGGCTGATTTTTAATTCAGAATATGGTGCAGATTATCACATTTTAGTATATCGTTCAAATAAATATACCTTTACCTGTTTTTACCTTTACGATATTTTTCGTTGTTGTCCATTGTGATTCTGTCACCTTTATACTAGGCTAAGGAACTTTGCTTCGTCGTCCGTTGTGTTTCTGGAACAGCCAAAAATCCAGATAACACTATTGTTGTTCCTTAGCCCGCCACCATACCTACACGATGAAAATTTTATGTGACCTATTTGTTTTTATAGATCCATGGTTGTTAGTGGCAGAAAATTTTGAAAAATAATTTTGTGTAGACCCAAAACTATTTATAATTGTTCCCTTTGGCACCCAAATTTGTTTAACTTTGAGAGATTTTATATTTGTGCCTTTAGGAACCCAAATCGATATAGTTTTCACATGTTTGGGTCTATACCAACAATTATTGTGATTGTGTCCATATTTTCTACAAATTGTGCACATAGAATTAACTTGATTAATATTGCTTTCAACAATCTTCGAATTATTATATCCAAGTCCTTGTCTAACCGTATTAACAGTTTGCTTTCCTAATAGCATATTCAACGATTTTTCACTTTTTGAAAATTTATCTAAAGTCGTTGACAATTGTTGGACTTGTGTTTTGAGAGATTCATTTTCGTTTAACAACTGTGTGCACTTTTTAATAGAATTCTCTCTCCTAGTATTTTCATTCTCCTTTAAAATGAGAATTTCATTTTCAAGTGATTTTATATTGATTTCTGATTTTTTAATTTCCTCTTCGAATGTTGGACACTTATCACACTTAGGGATTCTACTTTGATAGGTTTTAACTAATTGGTCAAGTTGTTTATTACATTCTATCAAAGTATCTTTTTGAGATTCAAGTTTGGCGTATTTTTCCCTAAGTCGTTCAAAACAACCGTTTACTTCATGAAAATATATAAGCAACTCAGAATGGGTAAGTTTTGATACCTCACTTGGCTCGTCATCGTCACTGTCAGTTGTATCACCTCGAAGACACAATTCTGCCTTTTCGCTTTCACTACCAGTGCTTTGATCATTCTCGTCTATTTCATCCCAAGTGGCTGCAAAACTTTTCTTTTTCCGTTTCTTTCCGTGGCTGGATTTAATTTGTGGACAATCGGGCTTGATATGGCCGGGTTTGTTGCAATTATAACAAATAAACTTTTGTTCTTCCGAGTAGTCTAGTGCTTTGGCTATTCTGCTTTTTGCTTTTTGAATTCGAGCTGAGTTACCATGTTTTTGATTCCATTTTTTGAATTTCCTTATCAACAGCTCCAATTCTGCTGCTCCATCATCTTCATCGTTATCATCATCACTTTTGGTTGTTCCTTTGAGAGCTATTGATTTCTTTTGAGTGTCACCTCCTTCACGCTCTTCTTTGAATTTCATTTCTAGCTCATAAGTGGTGAGATTTCCGATGAGTTCTTCAACTTTAAGTTGTTTTAAATCTTTCGATTCTTGTATGGCAGTTACTTTTGCTTCAAAGCTTCGTGGAAGGACTCTGAGGATTTTCCGGACTATTTCTAATTCGGTGTATGTTTTTCCGAGAGCTTTTGATTTGTATACGATATTGGAGAGTCGTCCGTACATCTCTTTGACATTTTCTTCCTTCGCCATTTTGAAGTTCTCGTATTCGCTGCTTAGCATTGCAAGGCGAGATTCTTTGACTTGAGATGTTCCTTCGTGAGTCACTTCTAGTATGTGCCATATTTCCTGCGCAGTTAGACAATGTGAGACACGATTAAATTCAAATTGATCCAATGAACAGATAATAGAATTCATAGCTTTGGCATTAGTATTTTGTAATTTATTTTCTAGTTCTGTCCATTGTTCCTTTGGTTTCTCTATTTCCTGATTATCTACAGTTATAGTTGGTATTCTATAACCTGTCTCAACAATATTCCAAGCGTCAATGGTTTTCAGAAAAATTTGCATTCTATTTTTCCAATAAGCATATTCACCGTTGAACATTGGTGGTCTAACTATGGATTGACCTTCTGCAAAAGCATTATTAAAAGAAGCCATTTTAAAAATTCAAATTTTTAAAACAAAAACCGATTTTTTTTTTAAAACACGAATTTTTAAAACAAAAATTGATTTTTGTAAAATCAAATTTTTAAAACAAAAACGGCTTTTGTTCCTAGCTCCGATACCACTTGTAGGATCGATTTCACCCTAGAGGGGGGGTGAATAGGGTGATAGTGTAAATTATAAAAATTAATCGCGGAAGCTTATAAATTAATTTCAATTCAGATCACAGAATAGCAGCACAGATATCGCAGAATATAGATAACAGAATAAAACAGAACAACACAGAATTTACCCAGCTTCGGCAAAACCCTGCCTACGTGCTGCAACCAAGGTTTCTACTAGAAATTAGATAGTCCCTCGCTTACACACGTAAACTCTCTATACACCGCTATTGACTAATCTAACTCTACGCTCAAAACCCTGCCACAACTCAACTACCGAGTTGCGAATTCTCAAACTACACACCGTAGTTTGTACCCTAGTCACACGACTAGAAAAATTAAACGGTTTAAAAAAGGAAAATACAATTAAAACAATTAAAATAAAATAGCCCTAATATAAACAAAAAAACCCTTAAGAAAAAAGTAAAACACGCCGGCCCAATAGTATTCTTTAACCCGAATCTTTTTATTTTCTTTGTGACAATGTCGGCTTGTTCTTCAGATGAGATTAGGGCTTCGGCTCTTGTTTGTTCCTCTTCCTTCAATTAATTAGGGCTAGAATCGAAGATGCCGATATTATTTTAGTCGATCGATTTTGTGATTTTCGTCTTTGCCCTGTCGATCGACTGCCTCCTTGTACCTTGCTTCGGCTACTTCGATTGATCGAGTTCGATTTCAATTTTGGTGAGTACTTTATTACTTTTTCTTTTTCTGGTTGATGCTTGAACTCGATACACATAAATGCCAATGATGATTAGGGTTTTAATAGGATTTGATTTCCTATTTTTGCGTTCGATTGATTGCTTCAACAATTCTTGCTTTGCCGTTCGATTACACTTTGATGCTGAGGATTGATCTGACTTTGTCAATTTCGTATTTCTAGTAGCTTGATTCACACGGCTTTGAATTGATTTCGTGATGACCACGGTTTTCGTTCCTTTTGCTGTTGACTTGTTAAAACACACGGCTTTGATACATTTTTGTATCTGCAGTTTGGATATAGATGATTCCCTCTGATGCTTGATAAAGTTGATTTGCTATTTTTGTAGCATACTTGACTTTTGGTAAAACTGCAGCTTGATGCTTGCATGTTGCACTCACTTACTTGCTGTCATAGACGTGTTGAACTGCATACTTCTTGTACAATGCTCGGCCATGTTATATTATTCACCTGTTGACTACTCTTCATTCACTGCCTGTAGTTGTTTCACTTGCATAGCTGAACTTCACTGTTGCACTTTTGTGCTTTATATTCCTGTAGTTTGCATTGTTGCTGTAGCTTTTTGAAGCTTGAGTTTCTGGTCACTGCACTTGTACATATTCACTATCACTTGCATTTTTATCTTAGTACCATAGCTTCTCTGTTCCACTCGAGTTTAGTTGTGCACTTGCATTTGTTGTTTGCTTCATGTTCCTTACTGCTTTGAACTTCTGGTTGGTTTGGCCTCGACTTCACTGTTATTTGATTGCCGAGTTGTTTGCATTCACTTCATCACTTCAGTCGTGTATTGCTTTCACCTCTGACCTGTTGTAGTTTGCATATCACCTTGTTGCAGTTAATGGTTACTTGAGTCTCTGTTGAAGTTGTATTGGATTTCATCCTGGTTAGTACTTGCATCACAACTGTAACACATATTCAACAATACATGCTGTGCATTTCATTCAGTCTTCATTATGGCCTGTTGCACTGGTACATTTGAAGTTGTAGCATATATAAATAAATATATGCACTGTGTGGTCTCTTGTGCAGTTTGGTCTCTTCACTGTGTTCTCTTCATGCCTGACTCGATGCTGCATACATGTTTGTTGCAGTCCCTTTTTGCTGTTGCTATCCACATTGAACTGGCTTTGATGCACTTTTGAAGTTGATGTACTTGAGTTGACTTCATGTCCATTGATTTGAGGCTGTGTCATGTTTACTTGCATTGCTGTACACTTTTGGTCATTGTTGTAGTTGTATCTATGTACACTACTGCCTTATTACAGTGGTCTGACTTGAAGTTGATGACTTGAACTTGCATTTTGAAATTTCAGACCTGTAGCCTTTGTGCATTGTGTTTTGTATCATCGGGCTGGTGCTGTTGTAGTGAGCTCGTATCACAGCAAACTGCATTTTATATTTCTTGATCATGTTGGTTCGAATTGCACTTGTCACTGCTGCAGTCGCTATGCAGTTGCTATGCCTTCAGTCATGTTGCCTTGTGTTGAATCCAGTTTTACAGCTCGGGTTTGACCTTGTGCATGTGTCGTGATTTTCAATGTAATTGCACGTGAGTTGAACCCGGTTTTTCATTTGGGTTTGACCTGTGCTCACCTGTCCCTGTAAATCAATCAAGTGTATATATCGGCGTGCACGGCCTTGTGGCATATACAGTAATACTGTGTATGTCACAAGTTGTTCGTGTATGATGGATTCAAATTGAAATTATGACGAACAACCCAAATAACTGAGGCAAATCATATATTCAAAAATTATCTTCTATTTTTGAATTGCAAAAATATTTCTTTTTCAATTTTACTGCGTTAGTTTATATTTTTGCAGATTGCTCAGATGCTGGATTCAAACCGGAATGAAGTTGAAGATAAATACGAGTGTGAGTGATATGCAGTGAGGTGAATTGTAAATATGAAATGTGATGTTATTGTAATCAAAGTTGTATAGTTATAGTGAGAGCTTGAAATTGTACTATTCAAAGTTGTAATAAATATTTATTTGAATAAAATATTCGTTTGAATTCAAATTCCGTGTTATTTATTTTATTCAGCAAATATTTACTTAATCTGTGAAAAATAAAATAGTATATTATCAAATACATTTAAACGTATGTATATATATGTTTATTATCATCAAACAAAAATCATATAAGCGCATATTCAACATTTTGATCACGACCCCACTTACTCAACTATCGATTTTAGTTCACCTTCATTAAATAGTACCCACGTATCACCAATAAAAACAACACCTTCGTTAAATCGATTAGCCTTACTAAATATTATGGCATCACCTACCTATCACACCAGATGCTCTCCTAAGGAAAAGAAAGCTAAACGAGCGATCGATCTTGAATCAAAATCCCTCAATACTAAAGTTGATGCAATATATCACTGTCAACAAGAGATCATGGTAATTCAGTGAGAAATTTATTACGAGCAACGAATCAATGAACTCATCTTAACTTTCTCGAAAAATGTGTTCTAGCAATTTATGGTCATTCACCAACAAAAATTGCTTTCATAAAAAATCTCCTCGTTTAATAGAAACTCCTGTAAAAACATGCAACATTATTCCAAGAAATATATGGAAGGCAGGGCCATTAAACAAAGACTGGATTGATACTCTGGCTTGCCCAAATTAGTTTCCACTTAAGCCTCAAGATAAGCAAACAAACATAAACTCTTGTAATTAACCTGAATTCAAATTTTGTTCGATGGACGAATAATTTTGTACACACAATATATATATATATATATATAGCTAATTATGTAAACCATATAACATATAATTTTTGTATGTTACTTGATTATAATAATCGTTTATTACGCCAATTTTATGAAAATATTCAATTAAAAATAAAAGATATAAACAACATATTTAGAGATACAATTCTGCCGTTCTCAGACGTCTGTGAAGACGTAACAGATGTTTTTTAAATTTCTCAGGAAAACATTCGTGAGTGTTTTTAGACGTATGAGCCAAGTTTCGACTATTACAAATGGAACTTCATATTTTCTTTCACCTAGCTCTTCAACTATTACCTAATCTATTACAATTCTAAAACCCAAACTCAAAAAAATTAGCTTCCCGAAATCCAAATTTATCAAAAAAAGACCCCCAAAGCGAAAAATTAAGTCAAGAAGAGATCAAAGAGAGGCCAATCTTCTACTTCTCATACATATCTTGTCACCAATTCTCATATTCAAAAATGGCTTCAAAATAGTCCAATCACTAACAAAAGATTCTACGGGATAAAGTAAAAGCAACTTCATTCTGGTCCATTCTACCAACTATGCAAACTCATGTAGTAGTGATATTTGGACACCTAAAAAAGAAGATGGTTGGTTATGGACAAGTGTATACGGCCATGTTTAGAAAATTAATGTAAGCATAATTGGTTGTTTACTCGATTTTTGCTCTACTAGACTTGATTTAGAGGAAAATCCCTACCATAGAAATCTACCACGTGATGAAGTTACACACCAAATTTGGAAAGATAGAATATTGCAATGGAAATCCATTTTTTTACGACCAAAAGCTAGATTATTAGATCGTATGATAATTAATACAAAACACCCCGATTAGGAAGTCCTAAACGAATATATGAAAATGACTACAAGTCCATATATGCTATATTTAGTAGAATTCAAGTAAATTGGGCTAAATTTATTCATGATGAGATCAAAAGTTTTTGGCCTCACCACCGATGCATAACTATATGCTCCATACATCATGCATCTTTTACAAAGTCTCAGAGTACCTTATTATATTTATCATTTTGAAGAAATTCCCATAAAAGAAAGTTGCATAAGGTTTTTACCCATAATGCATCTTCCCGAATGGCCACCTCCAATCATGTCTCTTCCTCACTGCATAAATCAACAACAACAACAACAACAAATGCATCTACTTCATCCACAATAGGCTTAAGCACTTCCTCCTCCACAACAAGCTCAATCACCTCATCCTCCACAATCATCTGGTTCTTCTCACATACTACCGAATATCATTTTTATTCGAAGGTTTAGAAAGCTTGCACTGAACCGACTCAAAATGAATCCATTCGTGATTTAACACCATGAAATCAAAAAATGATCATGGTCAGTCAAAGAGCTTTGGAGAATAATCAAAATCATTACACAATAAAATGGCCGGCTTGGAACGTTATTTTTGTACACGAATGACTAAAATGGAGAAAACTTTGGAAATGGTTGTTTCCACTTTGGGAAAAGTTATGAGAAAGGTTCATGGAAGATCATCTTCTAGATCATCGTTGTCTCCTTCTCCTATACCACCTCCTCCAGTACAGACTCCTATTTACTGTCCTCGTAGACCATTTTCTTCTAGAGGAAGTTCCCAACAAGATCGAGGAAAAATAATTATATTAGAAGAACTCAAAGAAGAACAAGAAGATACCGATGATATGTCTTTGCCCGATCATTCAGCGCCACAATAAATGAATCTTTCAACATTTCAAATATTGTCCATTCATGAAAATTAAGAATATACGCAATGGCCAGAAAACTATCATTCTACTTTGTCATCCTAAAATGACTATTCTGATAATTATGGTGATTTCTTTAATTACATTTATCATGACTATTGGTGACCGTTCCTTGCACTTATGTGACTGTTTAATTTTTATCATTTGTTGTTTATTTGTTCTAGTACCGATGTTGTCATTTCCCTAACTATTTCATCATGATTTTTATGGGTTTATTTCTATTTCATTTTCGCTATTATTATTTTTTGATAATGCCAAAGGAGGAGATGAATATGCATATACATAGGGGAGATAACATTCAGGAGGAGTTATCTATTCACCACTTACTAACTATTGCATAGTTTCCATCCTCAAAAGGGGGAGAATGATAGAACCTTTATTCTGCAATTTCAATTACAGTAACTATACAATCACATATACAAGACATATCTTATCATATTATAGGTATATATATTATAAGAAGATCATGGTGCACAAGAAAATCATGGCTCATAGGAAATTGAAAAATGATGGATCATACTATTTGAAAGTAAGGTCGTGTTATTGTATTATAGTCATAAATATATGTTGTACAATATCCTTGAGCGATCAAAACACACATAATTTTATATTGACAAATCTTACTAACAGTCTACTCTGATTTTGTACTTCACAGTATGATATATGTATATCACTTTGTCACAGATGTCTGTGGCAAATCTCTGTTAATTATTTCCAGACAACCACAAACATCTGTGATATAAGGACAGATGTCTGTGAACTATCTTGACCTGTAAATAGAAAACCGCAGCTGTCATTTTTGAATAGATGCTTCCCTCTGTTTTGAAATTCCTTCTTCAATAGTCGCAATATTTAATCAAAGAGTAATCTTTCAAGAAGTCAAAAAATTTCAAATAGAACTCTTTAATTCTATAAATACTTGAATTTATTGAGATTTTAATTGAACTTAATTTACTATTCTCTAACTTCTATATTTATATTATCTTGTGCTACCATTGACTTAATATTCTCATTCACTTTCAACATATATATTTATATATATTTTGGTTAAATTATTCCTACAAATCCAAGTAACTCACACTTATTATCATTTAGAGGAGATTAAAAAAGAATTGTACTAGCAGTCAATATCCATGTTATATTAAACACAAGATTGTCAAAGGAATGCTTTTGTATTAGCCTATTCCTCCGATAAAGCAAGGATTATTGTTTAGTGAAATACCAAAGGGGAGTTTTAGGACTGGACGTAGGATGGAATGTCTAAATCAGTGTAAAAACTCTGGTATGCTTATTTTTATACTTTGCTTTTTATATTTTTCTATATTGCTATTTTAGCTCATATATTGGTTTACACTCACATACTAGTACACAAGTCATATTAGATATAATCCACTAAACTTACACAAATCACCAGCATGTTGTAGAGACTGGAGACTGATTGGTCTTTGGTTTAGATATGGTTAGAGAAGCCATGTAACAGATTGAGTTAATCCAAGCTAGGATGAGAGAAGCTTGGTCTAGGCAAAAAAGTTACACAGATAAGAGGTTTAAGGATTTAGAGTTTTTGGTTGGAGATCATGTTTTTATTAAGGTATCACTGATGAAGGGTATGATATGATTTGGAAAGTCCGAGAAACTACCACCAAGATATGTTGGACTATTCCCTATTATAAAAAGGATCGGGAAATTCACGTACCGGATATAGTTACCAAGTAGTTTGGCATGATTCCATAATATGTTTCATATTTCTCATCTTAGAAAGTATGTGCATGATCCAGAAACTACTATTGCTTCAACTACACTAGAAGATTTAGTAACAGAATCAGGTCCGACTTTTGTACGACAATCAGCTCATGTTGTGGCCAAAGATGAGAAGAGGCTAAGGAACAAGACATTCAAGTTAGTGAAAGTTTGGCAAACTGATAATGAGAAAGACTATACTTGGAAGACAGAGGATAGGATTATGGATACTTATCCTGAGCTGTTATGCTGGTATGTTCAACATTTGTTGTATATAGACTTTGTAGTTGGGAGGATATACTAGTATTGTTTGCATGTATGATATGCATGTTACGTAGTCCCTACTAAATTTCAAGGAAGAATTTTTTTAAGGAGGGAGCTTGTAATACCCTAAGTTTTAGTTTAACATTAGTCAAGATGTTTAATTGGATAGATTAAATAGAATAATGTAAATAGTTAAAGAGAACGAGGTTTGGTTATTAATAAGGTCGTGCCTTAAAAAATTAAGTAATAAGATTGTTTTGAAAAACTTAACAAATAAGAGAATATACGAGTGGGAAAAAATAGGTAGATCCATCTTTTAATCCTTAAACCCTCTCCCCTTCATACCATTCTCATTTTAATCACACATAAAAAATCAGAAGAAGAACATAAGGAGGCCGACCATAACCTAGAGAAAAAGGGAATGAAATCGAAGGAGATTCATAATATAAAGCTTAGTGATACTATAGCGACATCAAATTTGAGATGAATAATTGCAAAAACCATCTCTTTTATCTTTTATTTAGTTCGGTTATGGATAGTACCAGAATTTATCTTGTTGCCAAGTTATGGTTGAATAATCATTGTTTGGATAGAATAATATTTTATTGAATTATTTGAATGGGTTCCATAGGTAAAGCCTAATTTTTAATCTCCAAATGTTTTGATTTTCTGGTATGTTGTCTATAACTTTAATTTAAACATGAATTTTTAATTTCATAATTTTTAAAGTTGAAATAAACATTATATGAATTTCCTAAGGTGGAAATTGAGTTTAATTCGGATCCTAATTATTTAAAATAGATAAATATAGTCTTTAACCCGGAAATTTTTATATGGTGAATAATAAGGTATTTTTGATTTTTTTTGATTTTTGGGATTTTCCCAGTGGTTTTAAATTATTATGAGTTTATTTTGCTAGATAAGCATTAAAATTAATAATTAATTAAGATTATTAATTAAGTTGGCAAATGATTTTGGGACTTTGAAAAACTAAATGTGGTTGATTTATTGAAAATAATTGCGTAGAGCATTTCATTATCCAATAGAAATTTGAAAAAGAATTAGATTTGGTGAAAATTACTTGCTTTTATTGGCAATAAATTAGTTTTCATAATAATTATGACAATGTCATGTCACTCCTATCAGAAGCTAAGATAACGCTAGGGCTAAGAAGATCGGGGTCATTATGAAGGGAAGCATATGATAACTACTTAGGTAGTTATGGAATGATCCATACAATGTAGAACTTGACTTCGTCGGTAACCTATTGTCAGCGACATCGCGTTCTCGGGATTCATTTAAGTGTTTAAAGCTTAACGCAGAAATCATTGACGCCACATGTTTTCACCCTTATTCTAAATATTGTCGCCTCACTTCTGTCACCATCATCGATGTCGCCTATCACCTTTTTGATTATTTTTGGTATAAACAATATGGAGACGTTGATGCTACCTTTTTTGACTTCGACCATATATGTTTGGTGGCATAGTAGTCGAAGTATGCTAAGCATACTGTTTTACAATGATGCCGCTAGTTTTAGTGTCGTAATTTACCAATGTCAATCTCGTTCTATATTTAATTGCGTCGGCAACGATGCCGCACTGCATTGACACAGCTAGTTTTAAAGCCATTATTCATCAATGTCGGCAAGGTATTATATTTCATTGTGTTAGCAAAGATGCTACACTGCACCGATGCTACATTTCTTCCTTTTTAATGCCGGAGAGGTTTCATTTTATGTAAAATAAGACTATGTTTTAAAGAGACGATATAACCAATGTTCAAGATGGTTGACAGCCCTATGATTTGGCAGTTAGCCATATGATTTGTAAAAATCTAAATTTTTGTTTTAAAAGGTGGATAGCTAATATCTAATGTATATCGACAACCTTTTTTTCAACATAAAGTTTTATACTTAAAAAGATTTAAGTATTTTTTGATAGAGGTTTACATTGCTATTAAGTCGAAAATATTCTCTATTATCCTAATTAACGGCGGTGAGCCATATGTTGTATGATTTCGACTTCAATTATTGGGGATACCAATTTTTTACATCTTTGTGTGCTATAAGTATATGAAGTTGGCAGTATTTATTGGGGTTATCAAGATCAAATAAACCTGACACTAATCATTGGGGATACCAATGTATATTTTTAATGAGTCCGGCGTAGATCATTAGTGATACCAATGTATATTATTTTGAAGATGTTATAAGTTTAAGTGGTATACAACCTAATTAGGGACACCAATACATATAAGTTAAATATGTGGCTTAAACATGAATTAAATTGATAAGTGGCAGGTTCATGGTCATCCAAAGAAAACTAAAGGATGTGAGTTGGATAGTCTACATCATGCCGGAGATGGATAGTGTCTAAATGGTTAATGAAGGGTTCATAGTCATCCTAGGAACAGTATGGGATGTGTGATGGATATGCCACATCATTTTAAGTAGATGAAACCATATGTGATGGATAGTCCACATGGTTGGGAATAAATATTCCATAAAAATGTTTATATATGAGAAAGTCAGTCCACATAACTTTGATAATGAAACCATATATGATGGGTAGTCCATATGGTAGGAGATGATTAATCTAGATAATTACATATAAGATGGGTAGTCCACATAAATATAAGACAGATAGTCGATTGTAATTAAGAAATGTAGTTAATTGGGAATTAAGACAGATAGTCTACCTAATTGGGATTGGTGGTCCAATATATGTTGTATAACCGCGAATACTTATTTTCTATGTACTAACCACTGTGGATGCAGAAGCATGTATATGGTTAATATGTTTTGGTTAAGATACTATTGAGGAGAAAACCCATTCCGCTTAGCGGCGTGGTCTTACTACACATATATTGGTTCGAGATGGTATGTTATTATTCATACTAAACTTTTTGTTTGACCCGAAGTTTGTGTTTTTTCCCTTAAATTCCAAAGTATCCATTTGAGTAGGTCGGGAGTAAGAGATTTCAGGTTTCCAATAAGATGAAAAAGCTTCCGAAGATGGGTAGGAAGCAATCTAGCTACTTAGGAGTTCATATCTAATTCGCTATGTTGTTGATTTTGTAAGTATGGGTGTAGTGGCAAGTTATATAATTGTAAAGTGTTAGACTCTGATCAACCAAGGGAGCATCTTCATATGCCGTACTTGGAGTATTTTGTAATATTTATATTTCTCTGAACGTGGGATTGCGAACATGTAATATCATTTATAAAATGAAATGTGAAAGTATGCTATTAAATTGTTATTAATACTTTATTCATATTCATATGCTTCGGATTATTGATATGATTAATATACCGTATTATGTCATTGGAAATTAATACTATGGATGACTGCAACATTCGTAGTGCTTAGTTTTGAACCTCAAAATAGGGTATGTTATATATATGATGCCCACTGTTTTGTCGATGACTTTCGATGTGGCAATCTCATCATAATCTTCCGACATTCTTTTGTCTTGATAACATGCATCATTGAATAGACATGCTATTGCTTGATAGGCAACATTGGAGGGATGCAGTATCAATGAGATGCGACATTATTAATATATCATGCTGCTTTAACGTTGATGACTTACGCATAATAAATGGTATGAGGCATCTTTGCGGGCTTCATAGTGATGAAGTGGGGAAACTTTCTCTTGTTTCTTTATCGATGGAGCACGAAACGGATGATATGCAACATTGATAACATGCGGCATGGAATCAAAGTGGCATGTAAGTAGTGTAGCATCATTATCGGATATAGGCCTTCGATATCAATTATCCCCTTGCCCTAAAATCTGAAACCTTGAACTTCGACATAGATCCTTAGTTTCGGTATTGATTTTTTTGTTCGCCTTCCTTAGAAAATATATGGATAACATTTGCCGCTCCCCTTGTATAAAAGAAACCTTTTACAATTTAGTGTAAACTAAGAATTCTCTTTCCTTTTCCGTTCTTTGCATGGTTTTCTTTCTAATCCTTATTCCATGTATCATATATAGTAGTTGATAATTTTCATTACTAACTTTAGATTTAAAAACTTTGGGCAATCCCTATTGGATTTGATTAAACAGTGAATTGATATATATTTTTCATATTATCTGTATAAACCAAGATTAGAAATTTGGCTTAAGAGATTAACTAATAATGATAATTTCTCAAACGGAAGCCCAAACAGTTAAAGGGTCGGAATTTTTATTTGGATTTCTTAGTCCCTTTTCTTCTCACCTCTCTTTGGGCTTTGGACATCTTAGTCCCTCTTTTTTGCTCCTCTCTTTGGGTTTGGACATCTTAGTTCATTTTCTTTAGGCCTCTATTTGGACTTTGATTGGCTCCTTATCACCATCCTAGTTGATGATTTAGGTTTTTCCACTCTTTGGGCTATGATTGAACTCCTTATCACTGTCTTAGGTGTTGATTTAGGTTTTGCCACTCTTTAGGCTATGATTGAATCTTTACCACCGTCATAGGGGATGAATTAGGTTTTGAAACTCTTTGGGCTATTGACGCTCTTCGTCCCTTTCTAGTGATTTAGGTCCTTGACTAGTGATTTAGGCTTTTAGCATTTTGCATTTTGCACCTTACAAGTGATTTAGGCCCCTTACTAGGATTTAAATATTTTCCAAAAGATTTGTTTGGTATAACTTTTTGAATAAAACTGCTTGTTGCAAAAAAAAATTTGGTGTCAATTATTCCGCTTTTGTATGATATATATATATATATATAATTGCACCACTTCAGGTTTTTCTTATCAAAAATAAATATCTTGTTTGTAAGTCTAAAAATCATTATTCATAAATTGATAGACAATATAAACAAGGACATGTTTTTCTATATGAATCCCTTCTCTTAAGAAGATTTTTAATACTTGTCTTTTTCCAGAAATTGGCCTATGATGGCGGATTGATAATGACCCAGAAGCTCATAACATAAATCCAAGCCATGAGATAATAATCATTTTATCTTGGATATTTAAGTTATCCTCTTCCATAAAAAACCAGAAATTCATAGTAAATTAGTCTAATTTCATTCTGCAAAGAAGCTTGAATTTCGTCTTAGTATATAATGAATTTAAAAACGAATCAGAAATTCAATGAGTAGAATTGATCCATGGTGGATAATTGCCTTAATATTTCACGGTTGCAAACTATGATTCTACATGCCTGCAAATCGTTAGCTTTTACAACTTAAAAGCAATAATAATTAGAAATAAAATTCAAAAACAATAATGTAATATGGTCATGTTTGCCAAGTAATAATAAACTCATGCATAGAAAAGCAATAAACTCATAGTTTACATACATGTTCATTCCTTTTGTTTGGTACGTGAATGTAATGCATTCAAAATATTGTATTTAAGCTATTGATGTTTCACGACTCAATACCAACTACCCTATTATAATGATCATTTTTAATTTTGTGCTTGTTCAAATTGATAGTAGTAAGCATGTGACCATGTACTACAAAGTACATTTTTATATATGTGTTTTTAAGCATGCCCAAGAGC
The DNA here is from genome assembly GCA_030765085.1 of Allium cepa. Lineage (NCBI taxonomy): Eukaryota > Viridiplantae > Streptophyta > Magnoliopsida > Asparagales > Amaryllidaceae > Allium > Allium cepa. The sequence goes on along the minus strand of CM060941.1, from coordinate 682,531,158 downwards.
ATTATATGGTACTCTACATATTTTAATATTATTATTAATATATCTATCACGTTACTGTTCCCCATGATCCATCCATATGTATTGCAAACCATTTGACATCTGAAATTAATACTTTTGAAACCATATATATATATATATATATATATATATATATATATATATATATTTCATAAGTTTTTATATTCATGAAAATCAATACATGTTTGAATTCTTTACAGTTGAAACTTTTATTTTTTGAAATTTACATATTATGCAATCCATACATGTTTGAAACTAATTATGACCAAAAACTCCTATGCATATTAGTTCATACATACTTTAAACGCTAATATGTTCAAAACTTAACATGTTTTCAAAACCTGTACGTTTTTGAAGGCATAATATACTCAAAGTTTATGTATGTAAAACTTATCAAACCTTATGCACTTAAAAAGTTATACATTTTCCAAGACTCATAGGAAATGTTACGCATTTGAAAGCAAATATACACTCAAAATTTGTATATATGAAACTGCACTTATAATAAACTTCTTTTATATATTTTAAACCAAAGATACCTGAAATGTATATTTATTCATCCAATACTTGTATATTCACAAACCTCAATATTCAAAACTATTTAATTTTTGAAACCAAATATATACTTGAACCTTTATGTTTTTCAAAACCATGTACATCCAAAACTATATATATTAATATATAATATATGCATTCATACATATGAAGCTATATATGCACTCGAAACTAGGCAACGCATTTAAAACCTTAATACACATGAAACTGCGTCTATGCACATATCTGCAACTAATATTCTAGAAGTTTTTGTTTACAAAATGGATATATGCGACACCAGTATATTCAAAGGCTATATACACATAACACCATATAAACTTGAATCATATATTTGAAACCATACAAAACTCTTTAGAAATTGAATACTCATTCAATACTGTTATCCGCAACTACCGAAAAGTGTTACGATACCAATTGTAACTTTAGTAATAGTTACAAAATAATGCAGAAATAACAATGACAAAAATTGTCACTAATTTGTCAATTAATTTTGAGAATCGTAACACCAGAATGCGTGACTATATCAGTATGAAAGGTATTACCGATTAAAGCGTCCGAGTCCAGTAGAAACTGTTTACTTGAAATAATATTACCTCCATATGTAGTTCACGGGTGTTAGCAATTTGTTTCCCATGATGAAACGGACCATCCCCGCAGCGTGGTGGTTGCAGACGGAGCGTCGACGAACTGATGAGATTACAATAACCAGAACATAGATTTTGCAGGAAGAAGGAACAGAATTTGAGAACCAATTGAATGAATAATTCTTGGATTCTGGCCGCCTATTTATAGCGTGAGGAGGTGCCTATTCGGAGCGGTCGTGACTGTTGGAAAGGTTGTGACCCTTAAACCAACAATAGTGACCGTTGTGTGAGCGCATCTGGAAGAAAATGGCCGCATCTGGTTACCGTTCAAACGAACAGACACATCCGATCGAATATAGCCATTTTGGCGCATGTAGGCCCACCCGGCAGTTTGTGGCTCATTTAATCACGGGTCCCCCAAGAGCCCCAAGGCCCAAGGCCCTATCTTTGACATATTAATATTAATATAAGGCCTACATGCCACATTGTCTCATCCCTTCCGCACTTTGTCCTCATTCTCCTTTTGTTTGATATACTATGTTGGATTGTAGTATATATAGAGGAATTGGTACAAGTATTCCCCGATGTAGGACTTGTATAATGATGTCTTCTTCCTAAATCTCTCCACTAACTCGTTCATTTCTAACATCCCCCCACATGAATGAGCAGTTGTTCTTAGTTTCACGAACCATTTATCGTATCGGTTAAAGTAGCACAGGGGCCATGAACTTTCCTGGTGTTTACCTATTTGAATCATAGGAGAATCAGTAGACATGGAATGTCCTTGAACTGTAAGCCTTTTGTGTAATTCTACAATAGATAACACACGACGAATGTTTCTTATAATCCTTCGTTCTCTGTATGTGTTCATTTTTGCCTTGAACACCTGCCTGGTCTCATAAGTGCTTTAGAGAATTTTGGCCTCATAATTCTCTTTGAAGCGGCGCCTTTGCACTTACATAGGTGATTCCGTAAAGGGTATTCACAATTCCTCAAGTACAGACGTCATTAAAAGTATGAATACTTATCCTATTTTCCAACAAATAAAGCACTGACTTTATCATAGGAATGGTTTGTGTGTAACAGTGCCGTCAAGTTTCTCTTAAACTTAGTTGTCCCTTTGAACCTAGATCTTGGGATCTTCAGTCAACATGGTGGGGTTTCCATTAAAATGAAACTTTTATTCTATGGGCCATAACCCCATTCCCGTCGATAAGGTTTGAACTTTCTCTCTTGACAAGCCTTTTGTTAGTGGATCCGCTATGTTATCTATAGACCTTATGTAGTCTAGAGTGATAACTCCATTAGAGAGAAGTTGTCTTATTGTTTTATGTCTACGACGAATATGCCTAGATTTACCATTGTATAGTGTACTATAAGCTCTTCCAATTGCTAATTGACTATCATAATGTATACAGTTGGAGGCACAGGTTTGCTCCACTTTGGAATGTCTTCCAGGAAACTTCGAAGCTAGTCTGCTTCTTCTGCAGTCTTATCTAGTGCAATAAACTCTGGTTCCATCGTAGATCTAGCTATACAAGTCTGTTTGGATGATTTCCATGATATTTCTCCATTTCCTAATGTGAACACATATCCACTTGTAGATTTTGTATCTTGTGAACCAGTTATCCAATTGGCATCACTGTATCATTCCAATGTTAAAGGATAGTTTGTATTGTGTAGACCAAAGTTCTGCATATACTTTAGGTATCCTAGAACTTTGATTATTGCTTTCCAATGATGTTTACCAGGATTGCTGGTAAATCTACTCAGTTTACTTATAGCATATGCGATCTCTGGCCTAGTGCAATTCATAAATACATGATACTTCCTAGTATACGAGAGTATTCAAGCTGGTAGATACCATCACCAGTGTTCTTTACCCAATTTTGGTTCATATCTACTGGTGATTTTTCAATAGTTATATTATATTGCTTGAATTTTTCAAGTATCTTACCGATGTAATATGATTGGATAATGCATATCCTTGTGGTGCTCTCAAAATTTTGACGCCCAATATCACATCAGTAGTCCTAGGTCTTTCATATCGAATCTAGAGGATAACATATTCTTTGTAGATGCTATTATGGTCTTGTTATTGCCTAGGATTAGTAAGTCATCAACATAAAGACAAACAATGACATATCCAACATGTGTGTGTTTTATGTAGACACATTTGTTTGATTCATTTATTGTGAATCCATTTGATAACATAGTTTCATCAAATTTTCAAGCCATTGTTTTGGAACTTGTTTAAGGCCATAAAGCGACTTTACTAATTTGCATACTTTATTCCCATTTCCGGAGCTAATAAACCCTTCAGGTTGCTTCATATATATTTCTTCCTCTAGTTCACCATTCAAAAATGCAGTTTTTACATCCATTTGATGTATTTCTAAATTAAGCATGGATGCGATTGCAATAAGCATCCTAATTGATGTTATTCTCGTCACTGGTGAATATGTATCAAAATAGTCCAGGTCTACCTTTTGTCTGAATCCTTGGACTACAAGACGAGCTTTGCACTTGTCTATTGAACCATCGGGTTTCAATTTCTTTTTAAATATCCATTTATTACCTAAAGTCTTGCATCCTTGAGGTAAATTAACTAACTCCCAGGTATGGTTGGCCATAATGGATTTAATCTCATTGTTAATAGCCTCTTTCCATTAAGGGGCATCGTTGGAGGACATAGCTTGTTTGTACGTCAATGGATCATCTTCCAACAAAAAAGTGTAGAAGTCTGATCCAAAGGTCCTAGAGGTCCTTGACCTTTTGCTCCTTCTTCGTTCCTCCACTTGTTGATCAGCACTAGTTTGCCGAAGTTTATTTTGTTCAGTATTCTCAAGAGAATCAGTAAATTCATCTTCTCTTGGTCTCTTTTGAGTATCATTATCAGTACCTGTTTTAAAGGGAATATATGTTCGAAAAATCTTGCATTTCTTGATTCGATGATGGTATTTTTATGAATATCGTCAATTTCAGATTTTTGTACTAGAAATTAATAAGCGACACTGTTTTATGCATATCCAATAAATACACAATCAATTGTTTTTGGTCCAATTTTGACCTTCTTTGGTTTAGGTATCTCTACTTTGGCAAGACAGCCCCACATCTTTAAGTATTGGTAGGATGCCAGTCTATTTTTCCAAAGCTCATGAGGAGACTTGGATGTTTTCTTTCGTGGTATTTATTTAAAATATGGTTTGTCGAAAGAATAACATCTCCCCAAAAGTTATCTGGCAAGGCAGAACTGATTAATAAAGCATTCATCATTTCTTTAAGAGTTCTATTTTTCCGTTCAGCTATACCATTGGATTGAGGTGAATATGGTGCTGTAGTTTGGTGTATAATGCCATGATCAGTGCAGAATTCCTCAAAAGGAAATTCATATTCTCCTCCTCTATCACTTCATAAAGCTTTAGTTTTCCTGCTGAGTTGATTCTCAACTTATGCTTTATACTGTTTAAACATGTCGAATGCTTCATCCTTGCTTCTAAGGAGATACACATAGCAGTACCTAGTACAATCATCAATAAACGTAATGAAATACCTTTTTCCATCTCTAGTTTGACACATTTTCAAATCACATACATTAGTGTGTATAAGGTCTAGAGGTTCAGTTTCTCGTTCAACATGATGAAACGAGGCTCTTGTCAATTTTGCTTCTACACAAATTTGACATTTATAGTTGGAGTCTATGTTACATTTGGTATACATTCTAGATTAATCATTTTTCGCAGTGTATCAAAATTCACATGCCCTACTCTAGAATGCCATATGTTAGAAGAGTCAACAATATAAGCAGAAGATTCACTTTTATTCATATCCGTGTTTGGTACAATAGTTGTTACATTTGCTTTGAATAAACCATCACATACATATCCTCTTCCTACATACACTCCACTCTTGGATAATACAAACTTATCGGCTACAAAGGTTAATTTGAAACCATGCTTGCTAAGCAAGGACCCTGATATCAAATTCTTGCAGATTTCAGGAACGTGAAGAACATCACTCAAAGTAAGCTCTTTTCCAGAAGTTAGTTTCATCACAACTTTTCCCTTGCCTTCGACCTTTGATGCAGATGAATTGCCCATGAAAAGTTGTTCATCATCAGTTGCAGTTTTATAGGTTGTAAACATCCACTTATTAGCACATATGTGTCGAGTGGCACCTATGTCTACAAACCATTCCTTTGAATTACCAACAAGGTTGCATTCTGATATTACTGCACATAAATTCATATCGGAAATACCATCTGTAACTTCGGCCGTATTTGCTTCTGATTTCTTCTTTTTGGGAGCAGGACATTCGGCTGCTTTATGTCCCTTCTTTCCACAGTTATGGCAAGAACCCTTGAATTTCTTCTCCGACTTCTGAGGCACATTCTCATGTTTTCTCTTATTAGATTTGTCTGACTCAACAACATTTGCTTTGGAAACCATATTCTAAGAGAACTTTTTCTCAGAATTTCTATTATCTTCCTCAATTCGCAGACGACCCTCACGCTTATGCTTAAGGTAATTTTTGAAGTCCATCCAGGATGGATAAAGTTTCTCAATGGTTATGGAAATTTGAAAAGATTCACTAAGTATCATCCTTTCATCTTGCAGTTGACGGATGATCAGTTGTAGTTCTTGAATCTAGTTGATCACAGTCTTTGAATCTACCATCTTAAAGTCGAGAAATTTGCCAGCGATGAATTTCTTCATGCCCGCATCTTCAGTTTTGTACTTTCTATCCAAGGCCGTCCAGAGTTCCTTGGATGTTGCAACAGTACAATTTGTAGAGGCTATTATCCAGACCATTCAAAATACAGTTTTTATACATAAAATTTGAATTTTTCCAGACATTTGCGACTTCCACTTTGATTGCATCGGGTTCGAGTTCGCCAACTTCAAGAGCATCTTTGGTTAGAAACTTGGCTAGGCCTAATGTTGTTAGATAAAACAATATCTTTGGTTGGCAATGCTTGAAGTCCGTCTCGTTGATCTTTTCTGGCCTCTCCATAAGACAGTGCCATTGTCGAAAGCAGAGGTGCCGGTTGAGCGTTTATCACCGTCTGTGTCGGTGCAGCGTTACCGTTGTTGCTATTTTGAGACATCGTCGTCTACAACAATCAATATTATTTCAGGAATGTTATCCGCAACTACCGAAAAGTGTTACGGAACCAATTGTAACTTCAATAATAGTTACAAAATAATGCAGAAATAGCAACGGCAAAAATTGTCACCAATTTGTCAATTAATTTTGAGAATTGTAACACCAGAATGCGTGACTAGATCAGTATGAAAGGTATTACCGATTAAAGTGTCCGAGTCCAGTAGAAACTGCTTCCTTGAAACAATATTGCCACCGTACGTAGTTCATGGGTGTTAGCAATTTGTTTCCCAGGATGAAACGGACCAGCCCCGCAGCGTGGTGGTTGTAGACGGAGCGTCGATGAACTGAAGAGATTACAGTAACTAGACAGAGATTTTGCAGGAAGAAGGAACAGAATTTGAGAAACAATTGAATGAATAATTCTTGGATTTTGGCTGCATATTTATATGCTGGAGGAGGTGCCTATTCGGAGCGGTTGTGACTATTGGAAAAATTACGACCCTTAAACCAACAACAGTGACCGTTGTGTGCGCGCGTCTGGAAGAAAATGATCGCATCTGATTACCGTTCAAATGAACAGACAGACTCGATCCCAAATAGCCGTTTTGGCGCATGCAGGCCCACACGGCAGTCTATGGCCCATTTAATCACGAGACCCCCAAGAGCCCCAAGGCCCTATCTTTGGCATATTAATATTAATATGAGGCCTACATGCCACATTGCCTCATCCCTTCCACAATTTTCCTTTATTCTCCTTTTGTTTGATATACTATATTGGATTGTAGTATATATAGAGGAATTGCTACAAGTATTCTCCGATGTGGGACTTTGTATAATTCTTTCTTCGTCCCAAATCTCTCCACTAACTCATTCATTTCTAACAAATACTACGCACTTGTTTGAATCTCATATATTTGAAATCTTGTACACTTTTTAGAAACCCGCTTTTATATTTATATTTTAATGTATGATTGAAATAGTACATATGATACTGACGTATGTTCATACATATTAACCATATATACTTGAAAAGCTGTCATATTTAAAACTGATATATGAAGCCAATATATTTATTCAAGGCCCAAGTACATCCAAATGTTATGCCCATAATTCAAAAATTTATCATATACCTTTGAAAGGTAATGTATATATGACTTTATATGCATATTCGAAACCTTTATATATTTGAAAACTTAGGTGTATACAAAACCTTAGATTTACAAAACCACGTATATTCGAAATTTATATATATGAAACAGTTCTTATTTTGAAACCTTCGCATTCTTCGAAGCTTAGTGTACTTTTAAGATTATGCACATGTACTTGAAGCTCTCATATATTTAAAATCTTGCATATTTACAAAGCCTTATGTCTTTCAAAAGCTTGGTATACTCAAAATTGTATGTTCATTCAAAGCCATATATTCATTTGAAGCTTATATTTACAAAATTATCTATGTATGAAACTTATCATAGATTCAAAAGCTTGCATAGGATATTTTTTTTGAAACTATACATGTATGTATGTATGCGTACACATTTGCATACATGTAATGCCTATATATTTACAAACCTGACATATTCAAAGCTTCACGCAAAAACTGGCACATTTAATAGCTTATATGCATATATAAAAACTGATGTATATAAAAAAAAATATTTGGAAACTTAGATGTTTGTGTATATATATACATAATTAAATAATAGTTGTAATAGCTTTGCTGTCACACATTTTATGTATCAACGTGAACTACCAAAAACGGCCCTCTACATATTATCAAATCTTACTCGTTTAAAATAGGATCTAATAATTAACTTTTTTTTACAAATTCAAACGCCTCTAAAAGCAGGATCTAACTATTAAACATGTTTTACAAATTCAACACACTTATAAAAATAAGTTTTAAAATTAAACTTCCTTTACAAATTCAAAATACTACTTTAAAAATATACAAATCTAATATCACTTTAAAATATAAAATCATTTTTTTGACTGATTTAAACATATACATTTTATAAAAAAAACAACTCATGTCAAAGCGCGTGTTGTAACACTAGTATACATACATGAAGCTCCATATGTACGGCTTTCCTATTTGAAAATCCTTGTATATGTATTTGAAATCTTATATCCAAATTTTGAAAATTCAAAACCAAATACGTATTTGAGATTTTCACTTCCAAAATGTAAATGCTTTCAATATTTTCAACTTTGCAACTCTTATATCAATAAACTTTTAGAAATTAAAATTAAGGAATTGTTAACTTTAAAATTTTGGTAGCCGCTAAAATGAAACCATTAAACTCAATAGGAAGCTCTGAACTTAGAGCCTTTCTGTTTTGGAATGAATTCTTATACTTACAATATAGAGGCAATCCAAAACATCAGGCCTCATATCTTATTTTGATTGAGCATGAAAGCACCAGCCCAATTTATCAAGGCAAACAAAATAGAAAAAACAACAGTAGATCGTAGAAGAAGTAAAGAGACAAGAGATTTTAAAATGATTCGGCTGTTAACGAAGCCTATGTGTAACAACCCTATATTTTGTAATTATTTTATTGTATATTTTAATTATTTTAATGTAAAATTTTGGTTTAAAAACTTATTTTTACTTATTTGAATGATAAAACTTTATTATTTAAATATAAAATCTTGATTTTATATGAGTTATAATTCCAAACTGTGTAAGTTAAATATTTGCTTGAAATGTTGATTCTGGTCAAAACAGTCAAACTGTGACTTTAACTTAAAATTTTAAAAGTTTGAAATTTTTTTTTCTTTTATTATGAAAGTACATAAAATTCTAAGAACACCACTTTTCGTTTCGTTGAAATCGGATGTAAATTGTGAAAGTTATACCCTTTACAATATTGTGCGTATATAGGGTTATTTAACAATGACTATTTTAAATTGAATAAATTACTTCTTCTTGTATATTTTATTTTAATATGTAATAATATGTTTTATTATGTATATTTTGACTTTTAAATATTTTTAAATGATAATAGAATTTTTCTAAAATTTACTGTATTTATTTCCTATTTTTAAAGGCTGTTTTGTAATTTTCTGCTATTTTCTTCATATAAATTTTACTTAATTAATTTTTTTTTAATTTTGTGAATGAATTTTATTTTATTTGTTATAAATATTTTTACAAGTCCATGAAGATTTTCTAAAGTTCATTTGAAATTATTTCTAATTTTTAAAGTCTAGTCTGCAATTTTAAGTCATTTTCTTAATTTAATTATATATAATTAAAATTTATTGATTTATTTTATACATTCACTTTTATTGCTGTGTTTTACTTTATTTTATTCATTTTACATGTATTTAAATTTAAGAAATTTTTTCCAAAGTGTATTGAAGTTATTTCTAATTCCTAAGTCTAGTTTTCATTTTTCTGTGCCATTTTTCTTATTCTAATCATATCTAATTAATAATTAATTATTAATATTTTGTTTATCTGTTATATTTTCGAATTATAACTGAAATTTATAAGTGTTTTCAGTTATTTAAGATGTATATGAATATATATAGGAAGTTTAAAAGGTTTGAAAGCAAAGAAACGTAAAACCGTTTTAACGTTTCTTCTTCTGTTTCTTTTCCAATTAATAGATTTAATCCCCTTTGACCGTTCCTTTCTTTATTGTAGCTGTGCATTTCTTACCTCATTTCCACATGAAAACATTCCTCTCCACTTCATTTTTCATGGCTAGAAAGGTTTGGTAATGGCTCCTCTTTTCCTCTTCTTTTTGCTCTTCTTTTTCCATTGTTTTCTTATATTTTGCCTTGTTTTCTCATGTGTATTGCTTGGCCTCACCACCATAGCCACCTCCACCACCTCTGACCTGACCTCCACCCTCTGCCACATCACTCACCACCCTCTGGAAATCAGACCATGACCAAGCCGTGCCCATCCATTGAAGCTAGCACCACAAAACTTCCACAAAACTCCTTAAAACATTGCCTAGACCACACATATCATCACCTACCCTCCATATCTTGCTTTGGCCACCCCTTAGCCACCACCACCAGCCACTTCACCACCTTTGGCCGCTGCTCCAGCTACTTTCCAGACCTGTACAAGCATGGCCAAGCCACCACATGCCCATGGCCGAGCCAAGAATGTCACAAAAACTTAACTTATTTAACCTTGACCCTATATATGCTTTATGTTGCACCACTACACCTTCATCTCCACTTGTTGCCTTGCCTATATGATGTTAAACCTGACCTATATGATGTCATACCTGAGCCAAAGCATCATCATAGCCAAGCATAAGTGTCCCTTAGGCCAAGCATTGAAGTGGTTGTAGCAAGGTCCAATCTATCTTGTTCATTTTGCTTTGTATTTCAAAATTGTTTCAATGTTATTTTATGTTGAATGTTTATATATTGTCTTGTTTGTTTTGTTTTGGGTTGTTGATACAAAATCATATCTTGGCTATCTTTCAACTCATATCAAAAGTCGTGCAATTGTGCTTGTCGTGCCTTTGGAGTCGTGCTTGTATGTTGTTTTGGTCTCTAGCTTTGAAAAAGGTGAGTCTTTCTCACTCTGACATTTATACTTATGAAATGTGAATTGATGACAAGTGTTTAGTAATATAAAATGTTTATGCAAGTTAATGATGATGATATGATATGCCATGCCATGTTATTATCATGTTAAAACTGTTAATTTTCACCTGACATCTGATATATGACTGTATATTGTGATATTGACCTTGTTTATATTATTTCTGTATATGATCACACTGCAAGTTCCCTGTTAGAAAAAAAATGTTATGGGATGAAATGATAGGCCTGAATGGTTTTAAATTATTCATTTTGACTTGGGATTGCGGGTTTGAAATGATAAAACCCGGATTTTCTTTGTAAATTATGGGTTGAAATGATATATTACCCGTATCACTTTACCTAGCGTAGAAAATTATATATAGGCCCGTAGTTAAAATATGTTTTTCTAAAAATTTTAAATATTTTAGAAATTTAATTATTATAGTATTTTTATTTTTAATTTAATAAAAAAAAGGATTTTGTAAATTATTATCGATTTTCTGAATAATTGTAAGTGACATGAATTAATGAAAAAGTTAGAAATTTTGAATGTAAGTTATTTTGGAAATTTTGATTTAATTTTAATTGGAAATTTAATTGAATATGAAATTATGATAAATTTATGATAATTTGAATTTAAATGAATTTAAAGTGATTTTTATATCATATTAATGATTTTAATAAAGGTGAAATGTGAAATGAATGAATATTGTAAGTTGAAATTTTGAAATATAACTAAAACGGGAAATTTATGAAATTGACGTAAAAGTGAACTTTTAGTTAAGAAAATAAAAATAAAACTAAGTTATATTTGAGAATTTGAACTTAAGTGTTAAGTTGAAATTTAATGTAATGGATTTTAAAATTGAACATTGCATTTTAATAAGTGGATTATTATTAAATCTTGATTTTTGAATGGAAATTTAACTTTATAAAATCATGAACTTGAGAAAAATTAAATGATGTTTATAAAAAAAATGTACGATTTTGTAAGTTAAAAATGTTTTAAATAAAATATAATTGGTTGAGAAATTTTATTGAATATTTGAAGTTAATTGACTGCATTTTTGAAATCCTTTTAATTACAATGTAAATGATATTACAGCATTTGTGAATACTGTAGTTGATGATAATCAACTAAAAAGCTATTGAATTAAAAGCTATTATAGCAATTTTTGTAAGTGCTATAATTTTTGAATTTAAGTAAGTTTATTTGAAATTTAAGTAAACCCTATTACAACATTTTAAAATGTTGTCTTTTGTTAAATTGAACTGTTTTGAATGTAACTTTCCGTAGAAGTTTTCTAAATGATGCGAAAAGTGAATTTTCACGGTTTTGATAAACTTAAGTGAATAAATAAACTTTGGAAGTTGAAATTTTTTGAAATTTAATAATTTAATTATTAAACATAATAACTTCATTGAAATGATAAAAAAAGAATTTTTGGAATATAAACTGTTTTGAAATGAATGAAGTTTTGAAAAGATACGATATTTTGATATATTAAAATGATTTGAAAGGTAGTGTTGAAGGGTATGAAAATTTAATATATTGGAATGATTAGAAGTGATTTGATATTTATTTTAATAAATATTTGAATTGAAAGATATTTTACGATGATATTGAAATGGTTTTGGAAATGATTTAATCTTTATTTTGATAAAGATTTGGATTGAAAAGGATATTTTATTTTGAAGTATAAAATATTGTTTTAAAGTTATAACTACGGGTTATAATAACGATTGGTTGTTAAAGAGACCGGGATCAGATATTGTCTTATAGCCGGCCAATACCGAAAACCACTTTAACAACTGTGTACGCGGTGGAGATTCCAGAATGAAGTAGGATGGTGGCGACGTTCTCGAGGTATATTACGTGGACCCAACTCCCGTGAGCTGGCATATATGACTAAAACAGGAGCTATACTGGGCTACACAAAGGGTCGCACCCTTTCATCGAGTATGCTCCATCGGAAACCATTCTATTACTGTTGTGATTCGATTCGGTGGCGCCACTTTGATTCGGGGGTATTCTTCGAGGTGGGCGGAAGCTGCTGGCTTGCCGTCACCACCGGTCCGGGAGTGCAAACGGTGTATCCACCCTGGCATTGCCTCGCGTGCCATGTCATATCCTTATATCGAGCCCACTACGATTTTGGTTTTAAAGATCCGACCGCGTTAAGGTTCACCATCCCCTTAACGCTATTTTCTATATGATTATACTTTACTGATTAGACACTACCGTATATAGCGTATATTACTACATAGTAAATAGTTTAACGGATCCTTAGAGGATGGGCGGTCCCAAGCATCCTTTAAGTTGCTGATGCATTTTGTTACTGTTCACTTGAGTTGATTTACAGTTTATAAGTATTTATGTCCTGACTCGAGGATTTTGTGTTTTGCTTTACGCTCGGGTCAGATTGATTGAGTTAGCATTCAAGATTCACCTTCGGAGTTGGAGCTTTTCTTGAAGATCCAGCCTTCTATTTTGTTTCAGTATCCAGTGTTTCAGTGATGTATCTTGTTACTCTTCTGTTGTATCTCATTGAACTCTGATGTATCTTATATTTTTTTAGTAGCTTCATGAACTACTATCTCTTTTACTTCCGCTGCATTATTATATACTCTGTGTTTGTGATCTGTGATTTTTATTTACTGTATATTCTGAGATTTGCCAAAATTTTATTAAAAACGCGGTATTTTGAGCAATTCAATTCCGGCATGAGTGTCTACCTATACACTTATAATGGATGCGAATGGTTGAAAATACCGAGTCATTACAGTTGGTATCAGAGCTTTGGTTAGCTCTAGGCAAAACTCAGCATATGGAGTAGATGTATTTACAGAATCACTTTCATTCGAGTTGAATCTCTCTCTTTTGACTCGATTCCTTTGAATTTTGGAACGTTCCCTGCGATTCCAAAAATCCATTCTTATTCCCCGCTACTCATCTTCACTTGATTCTGGAGTATCCCATAACTCCACTTCGAACGATCTTTATAGTGAATTGGCGGTCCCGCCAATCTCAAAAATTTTCTTGTAAAAGGAGTGAAACTCCTTTACAACAAAATCGATTCACCAAAAATTTTATATCCTCGGTTTAGATGCTAGTATCTCCTATTATCCCAAACTCTATCTCTTGAGGTCGAATGTACATTTACCCCAGAAAATCCACTTCGATCTTATACTTTAAGTCACGGTTGACCCGATTAAGGTTGCCCGTGATTTATTTTAGCTTATCCGCCTCCCTACTCTGTATTTAATCATCTTGTCTTTTGTTTCCAACATATTTTCAAACATCTTGAATTGTATTTGTCAATCTATATTTTTTTATATATTGTGTTGTTGGAGTTGTTGATGTTGATTTGGGTTTCCGATCGATTCGTCTGATCAACGCTATCGATAGGATTTTTAAAACACTTTGACAGAACAAACTGACACGATATTATTTTAAAATTTGGTTAATGAAATAAAATTTTGATATATATATTTATGGAACTTAATAAAATGATTCAAATTGATAATTTGAAATGATAATACTTGATTTATCATTTATTGTTCTATAAATGAATTTATAAATAATTGTTTATAAATTTATATGGGAACTTAAATGAATTTAGAAAAAGAAATTTGAGAATTTAATTTCCGATGGTTCCAAACCTTTTGTTTAAAAGTTTAAAGGGATATAATATTTAAAATATTTTCAAATAGAAATTTGTTTCCAAAGAATTTTTAAGTTTAAAATTAGCACTCTTCTCTTTGTCACTGGAAAATAATTCCGGTGATGACTGCAGCATCATCGACGTTCATTTTCGAGTTTCGGAGTGAAGAGACTGTTCTGTAGTCTTGCTACAGCTTTGTTTTGGGAATTAAATTGATTTGAATTTCTAAAATATGACTTGGTTTATAACATATATATAAATATATGATTGAAATTTGATTTGATATATTATGTATATATTATTACTTATCTCTAAATGGTTTGAATGGAATCAGAAATTTAATTCTTAAATTCTATTTTTAAAGAATAATTTCAATTATAAAAAGAAAATAAAAAAATTTTGAATAAATGATTTAAGCTTGAAATGATTGAATTGGAAATTTTATTTGTATAATACAATTGCATTCAAATATAAATTACCAAAATTTCAGAAGTTAAAAATGTAATTGGATAATATACGATATAAAAAGATTTTATAAATAAAATCTGAGTGGTTATAATAAATGTTATACACTTAAATTTTAATGATTAACAGGGGTAAATATAATAAAGGGTAATTGAATAGCTTACAATAAATTAATTTTAAAAGAACTAAGAATAAAAGAAAGTAGTTATAATAAGTGTAAGTATGTTTAACATAAGTGATAAATATATTGAGAGGAATAAATTTAATTTTAATTAGGAATAAAGAAGAATAAAATTTATTAAATACATTGTGGGTGTAATAAATGATTATTTTTCAAACCCATGGTTTTGAAATTTGTTAATTTATGATGATTGGATAATAAGATAATGAAATTTGAGATAGTTAAGATTTATTTAACTTGTGTAAAGATTTATTCTCTATTTAAGTTGAAATTTCCATGCTTTCAAATCTATTTCCTTATTTTGTTTTCCAAACTATTTTTGTTATCCTCCTCCTCCTTATCTTGCTATAGATTGGTATAGGAATCTTTCTATAATCTTTGATAGATCTTTGGTAATCATTTTGAATCCACCTTTTTCGTGCTTGTGTTATTAATTTTGGAGAATCTTGGAAAGATCAGCTCCACCTTGTAAAACTTACCTACAACAGTAGCCATCATGTATAATTTCATTCTCCTTGTCATCTTGTCCTAACCTTATTTCACTCTATCTTTTTCTGTGCTTTCCCATACCTCATTCCTTTTCGGGGAGGAAAAGTTTTGAGTGGGGGAGAGTGTAACAACCCTATATTTTGTAATTATTTTATTGTATATTTCAATTATTTTAATGTAAAATTTTGGTTTAAAAACTTATTTTTACTTATTTGAATGATAAAATTTTATTATTTAAATATAAAATCTTGATTTTATATGAGTTATAATTCCAAACTGTGTAAGTTAAATATTTGCTTGAAATGTTGATTCTGGTCAAAACAGTCAAACTGTGACTTTTAATTTAAAATTTAAAAGTTTGAAATTTAAATTTTTTCTTTTATTATGAAAGTACATAAAATTCTAAGAACACCACTTTTCGTTTCGTTGAAATCGGATGTAAATTGTGAAAGTTATACCCTTTACAATATTGTGCGTATATAGGGTTATTTAACAATGACTATTTTAAATTGAATAAATTACTTCTTCTTTGTTATATTTTATTTTAATATGTAATAATATGTTTTATTATGTATATTTTGACTTTTAAATATTTTTAAATGATAATAGAATTTTTCCAAAATTTACTGTATTTATTTCCTATTTTTAAAGGCTGATTTATAATTTTCTGCTATTTTCTTCACATAAATTTTACTTAATTAATTTTTTTTTTAATTTTGTGAATGCATTTTATTTTATTTGTTATAAAAATTTTTACAAGTCCATGAAGATTTTCTAAAGTTCATTTGAAATTATTTCTAATTTTTAAAGCCTAGTCTGCAATTTTAAGCCATTTTCTTAATTTAATTATATATAATTAAAATTTATTGATTTATTTTATACATTCACTTTTATTGCTGTGTTTTACTTTATTTTATTCATTTTACATGTATTTAAATTTAAGAAATTTTTTCCAAAGTGTATTGAAATTATTTCTAATTCCCAAGTCTAGTTTTCATTTTTCTGTGCCATTTTTCTTATTTTAATCATATCTAATTAATAATTAATTATTAATATTTTGTTTATCTGTTATATTTTCGAATTCTAACTGAAATTTATAAGTGTTTTCAGTTATTTAAGATGTATATGAATATATATAGGAAGTTTAAAAGGTTTGAAAGCAAAGAAACGTAAAACCGTTTTAACGTTTCTTCTTCCGTTTCTTTTCCAATTAATAGATTTAATTTCCTTTGGCCGTTCCTTTCTTTATCGTAGCTGTGCATTTCTTACCTCATTTCCACGTGAAAACATTCCTCTCCACTTCATTTTTCACGGCTAGAAAGGTTTGGTAATGGCTCCTCTTTTCTTCTTATTTTTGCTCTGCTTTTTCCATTGTTTTCTTATATTTTGCCTTGTTTTCTCATGTGTATTGCTTGGCCTCACCACCATAGCCACCTCCACCACCTCTGAGCTGACCTCCACCCTCTGCCACATCACCCACCACCCTCTGAAAATCAGACCATGACCAAGCCGTGCCCATCCATTGAAGCTAGCACCACAAAACTTCCACAAAACTCCTTAAAACATTGCTTAGACCACACATATCATCACCTACCCTCCATATCTTGCTTTGGCCACCCCTTAGCCGCCACCACCAGCCACTTCACCACCTTTGGCCGCTGCTCCAGCTACTTTCCAGACCTGTACAAGCATGGCCAAGCCACCACATGCCCATGGTCGAGCCAAAAATGTCACAAAAACTTAACTTATTTAACCTTGACCCTATATATGCTTTATGTTGCACCACTACACCTTCATCTCCACTTGTTGCCTTGCCTATATGATGTTAAACCTGACCTATATGATGTCATACCTGAGCCAAAGCATCATCATAGCCAAGCATAAGTGTCCCTTAGGCCAAGAATTGAAGTGGTTGAAGCAAGGTCCAATCTATCTTGTTCATTTTGCTTTGTATTCCAAAATTGTTTCAATGTTATTTTATGTTGAATGTTTATATATTGTCTTGTTTGTTTTTTTTTGGGTTGTTGATACAAAATCATATCTTGTCTATCTTTCAACTCATATCAAAAGTCGTGCAATTGTGCTTGTCGTGCCTTTGGAGTCGTGCTTGTATGTTGTTTTGGTCTCTAGCTTTGAAAATGGTGAGTCTTTCTCACTCTGACATTTATACTTATGAAAAGTGAATTGATGACAAGTGTTTAGTAATGTAAAATGTTTATGCAAGTTAATGATGATGATATGATATGCTATGCCATGTTATTATCATGTTAAAACTGTTAATTTTCACCTGACATCTGATATATGACTGTATATTGTGATATTGACCTTGTTTATATTATTTCTGTATATGATCACACTGCAAGTTCCCTGTTTGAAAAAAAATGTTACGGGCTGAAATGATAGGCCTGAATGGTTTTAAATTATTCATTTTGACTTGGGATTGCGGGTTTGAAATGATAAAACCCGGATTTTCTTTGTAAATTATGGGTTGAAATGATATATTACCCGTATCACTTTACCTAGCGTAGAAAATTATATATAGGCCCGTAGTTAAAATATGTTTTTCTAAAAATTTTAAATATTTTAGAAATTTAATTATTATAGTATTTTTATTTTTAATTTAATAAAAAAAAGGATTTTGTAAATTATTATTGATTTTCTGAATAATTGTAAGTGACATGAATTAATGAAAAAGTTAGAAATTTTGAACGTAAGTTATTTTGGAAATTTTGATTTAATTTTAATTGGAAATTTAATTGAATATGAAATTATGATAAATTTACGATAATTTGAATTTAAATGAATTTAAAGTGATTTTTATATCATATTAATGATTTTAATAAAGGTGAAATGTGAAATGAATGAATATTGTAAGTTGAAATTTTGAAATATAACTAAAACTGGAAATTTATGAAATTGACGTAAAAGTGAACTTTTAGTTAAGAAAATAAAAATAAAACTAAGTTATATTTGAGAATTTGAACTTAAGTGTTAAGTTGAAATTTAATGTAATGGATTTTAAAATTGAACATTGCATTTTAATAAGTGGATTATTATTAAATCTTGATTTTTGAATGGAAATTTAACTTTATAAAATCATGAACTTGAGAAAAATTAAATGATGTTTATAAAAAAAATGTATGATTTTGTAAGTTAAAAATGTTTTAAATAAAATATAATTGGTTGAGAAATTTTATTGAATATTTGAAGTTAATTGACTGCATTTTTGAAATCCTTTTAATTACAATGTAAATGATATTACAGCATTTGTGAATACTGTACTTGATGATAATGAACTAAAAAGCTATTGAATTAAAAGCTATTATAGAAATTTTTGTAAGTGCTATAATTTTTGAATTTAAGTAAGTTTATTTGAAATTTAAGTAAACCCTATTACAACATTTTAAAATGTTGTCTTTTGTTAAATTGAACTGTTTTGAATGTAACTTTCCGTAGAAGTTTTCTAAATGATGCGAAAAGTGAAATTTCACGGTTTTGATAAACTTAAGTGAATAAATAAACTTTGGAAGTTGAAATTTTTGGAAATTTAATAATTTAATTATTAAACATAATAACTTCATTGAAATGATAAAAAAAGAATTTTTGGAATATAAACTATTTTGAAATGAATGAAGTTTTGAAAAGATACGATATTTTGATATATTAAAATGATTTGAAAGGTAGTGTTGAAGGGCATGAAAATTTAATATATTGGAATGATTAGAAATGACTTGATATTTATTTTAATAAATATTTGAATTGAAAGATATTTTACGATGATATTAAAATGGTTTTGGAAATGATTTAATCTTTATTTTGATAAAGATTTGGATTGAAAAGGATATTTTATTTTGAAGTATAAAATATTGTTTTAAAGTTATAACTGCGGGTTATAATAACGATTGGTTGTTAAAGAGACCGGGATCAGATATTGTCTTATAGCCGGCCAATACCGAAAACCACTTTAACAACTGTGTACGCGGTGGAGATTCCAAAATGAAGTAGGATGGTGGCGACGTTCTCAAGGTATATTACGTGGACCCAACTCCCGTGAGTTGGCATATATGACTAAAACAGGAGCTATACCGGGCTACACAAAGGGTCGCACCCTTTCATCGAGCATGCTCCATCGGAAACCATTCTATTACTGTTGTGATTCGATTCGGTGGCGCCACTTTGATTCGGGGGTATTGTTCGAGGTGGGCGGAAGCTGCTGGCTTGCCGTCACCACCGGTCCGGGAGTGCAAATGGTGTATCCACCCTGGCATTGCCTCGCGTACTGTGTCATATCCTTATATCGAGCCCACTACGATTTTGGTTTTAAAGATCCGACCGCGTTAAGGTTCACCATCCCCTTAACGCTATTTTCTATATGATTATACTTTACTGATTAGACACTACCGTATATAGCGTATATTACTACATAGTAAATAGTTTAACGGATCCTTAGAGGATGGGCAGTCCCAAGCATCCTTTAAGTTGCTGATGCATTTTGTTATTGTTCACTTGAGTTGATTTACAGTTTATAAGTATTTATGTCCTGACTCGAGGATTTTGTGTTTTGCTTTACGCTCGGGTCAGATTGATTGAGTTAGCATTCAAGATTCACCTTCGGAGTTGGAGCTTTCCTTGAAGATCCAGCCTTCTATTTTGTTTCAGTATCCAGTGTTTCAGTGATGTATCTTGTTACTCTTCTGTTGTATCTCATTTAACTCTGATGTATCTTATATATTTTTTTAGTAGCTTCATGAACTACTATCTCTTTTACTTCCGCTGCATTATTATATACTATGTGTCTGTGATCTGTGATTTTTATTTACTGTATATTCTGAGATTTGCCAAAATTTTATTAACAACGCGGTATTTTGAGCAATTCAATTCCGGCATGAGTGTCTACCTATACACTTATAATGGATGCGAATGGTTGAAAATACCGAGTCGTTACACTATGTCAACTTTATAGCTTTTATTGATCAACTGCTATCACGAAAAAGTTTGGATTATAATATGATTCTTCTTTCCTATGTTAGATCAAGCCACCATTGTTAGAGACAACGGGAAGGATCTCAATTTCCCTTTAATGGCTCTTATGAGGGAGAAGAAGAATAAAGAAATAATAGTAGAGTTTCAGCAGAGATCAGAGAAGGTCTCTTTTCTGTTGCAGACGAGATATAATTTATAGAGGTTGGAAAGCTCTTGGGCTGAGAATTGCTTTATAAGACGCTTATAGTCATCATGCAGAGAGAGCTTAGAAAGTTTGGAGCCAAAATTGGCCAACTTTTTGGATCGGTACCAATCCAATCCAATTGGTCGATATCGATCCAAATCCTTAGCCAATTTTTGGCTTCGATTTGTTTAGTCAAGCTTCTTACTTCATAATGATGCTCTCCATATAATTTTGTAGCTTGTTGACTTATTTTGATGATGAGTCCCTTATTGGTTAGACTGAACTGTATTCTGAATCAGATGAACCTTCACTTCTTAAACTTAGATGCTTGGAATGTTACCAAATTGTTGGGTGAGCTTGGTTGAGGCATAGATTCAATAGGGCCACCACAAACTACCAATTCGGATCGGTACTGATTCAATTGGATCAGATCGGTGCCAATCCGAAAAGATAGCATATTTTTCATTCAAACTTCCTAGAGTCCTTTGTCTTGTATTTTTAGACCTTTCGATCAAATTTCGAGTCGTTTTGTTTTAATCTGAATAGGAAAACATTAAATAGGAAAAAATAAAATAGGCGAGTCAAAATAATAATAGACAATATGCTCAAGCTGTGTACCTTTATTCAGTTGCAAAAATGTTACAACATGTGCCAATATGCAATTTTCAAATTATTCAACCCCTTATTTGTAATAATTGAATGTCCTCCTCTCCCTCATTATCCTTTACGCTATTAGTTTGTCCTCGAGTTTTTAATGAAGAGAACTTGGAGAAGATCGTAATTGAAAAAAGTGATAAGAGTGAGAAAGAGGTTAATGGCCCTTTTCCATAAGGGGGTGCATCTTTATTTATAGTGGTTGGAAGGAGGTAGATTTGCTTCCATTGGCGATGCGGGACTTTGATTGCTATCATGGGGATGGCTTAAACATGAATGCCTTGAAGCTTTATGAAGGGAAATATTCTCACCCCTCTTAAATTTTCTCTTGTGAATGATTTTAATACCCTTTCTTTTCATTGCCTCTAACATTCTCATAGCATTGATGTTGTACGACATCAATGACATGCGATATTCATATGATGCGACATTGATTAATACATGTGCCTATTATTATGTTGGCGACTTTCGATGTGGAATCTCATCATAACCTTCCAACATTTTTTTGTCTTGATAACATGCAGCACCGAATAGACGTGGCATTGCTTGATTGATGAGATTGGAGGGATGCATCACCAATGAGATGCCTCATTATTGATATATCATGCCTCTTTAACATTGATGGCCTAAAAAAGCATTATTCGATATCATTGCTATTGATGAAACGCAGAATAAATGGTATGTGACATCTTTGCAAGCTTTCATAGTGATGAAGTGCGACAATCTTCTCTTGTTTTTATATTGATGGAGTACGACACAGATGATATGCAATGTTGATAAATACAGCATGTAATCAATGCGGCATGGAAAAAGTGTAGCGCAATTATCAATTATAGGTCTTCGATATCAATTATTCCCTTTCCCTAGCATCCAGAGCTTTGAACTTCGACATAAATCATTAGTTTTGGCATTAATTCTTTTAATTGCCTTCCTTAGAAAATATGTGGATAACAATATATATATTTAATAATTAATTTATGTTAACCATATTTATATTTATATATTATGTGTGTATAGTATTTATGGATAATATATTAATACGTATATATAAGTTAAAAAATGATTTTTAAATGTATATACGCGTTATATAGATATTTATTCTGATTTTAATATATTAAATTGGAATTTCGCAATTACTAGATTTTATTACGTCTATCTTGATCTAAATTTAAAGTTGGATTTTAGATTTGAATTTAGTCTTGTAATTTTATATATTATCATTTATAATTATTTTATAATATAATGAATTGTGTTTATATATACATATATTTATGTACAAACGAATGCATTGTATAATCAATTACGTTATATATATATATGTATATATATATGTATATATATTACTTTACAATATATGTAACAAGTCAAAATTTTGATCATTATATTTTAAATGTTTAATTTATTTTAATATTTAAATAATGGGATTTTGGAATTTAATAATTTGAATTCCAATACAATAATCGTTATCATTTGAATTATAAATTAAATATTAATTAAATGGATTTAATAATTGTATTTTAACTCCTTTTAATTAATAAATAATATTAATGAATTCAATTTGTAAATTTGTTAGTAATAATAAATAGATTGGATAAATATCGATACTGTGATTGAAAAATATAAAACGATATTAAAACATGTGAAATTTTCATTCCTGGCAATATTGGATTTTGATGGAACTAGTGCCATTGGATCCGGGATAATAAACTGTTGTACCCCGACGAATATCGTGACGATCCGACATACTGTGTGATCGTGCGAGCTTGAAATGCATAGCGATTAATTTTAGAGAATTAAATTAATATAACTTGATTGTAAAAAGATAAATTATGTATACTTTGGAATTATGTCCCAAAAATAGTTCTGTTGAGTTTGGAATAGGAGTATTTTGTTAGGAACACCAATGAGCATGCCTCGACTGGAGTCTGTAATTTTGAGGGTATAGCGTTGGGGAAAACCCTATATACAAACATCCATCCCTCTCCATTCTATAATCTAAGAACCCTAAAGTGGACTTATCCACGACCATAGATGATCGACACCGTTTGGGGCCCAATTAGCCTTAGATTCCGGCATGAAAAATGTTTGTATGAGTGAGCCGAGTGTTTTGACTAGTTGGATCGCCACGATCGCGGCGAGGTGGCGTAGATCAGAGATGGATGGTGATGATTAGGCTTGAGATTTTCGGCATCGTTGTTCATCTTTGGGTGATGGGCCTTAAAGCATTGTTGTAGAGGAGGTCGAGGGCTTTCGTATGGAGGTGGTGTGGTGGTGAATGGCGGCCTATGGCGGGGCTGTGGAGGAGGTGAACGGAGGCATTTTTGTCGAGCTCAAGCTCGTTTGTGGAGTCATGTCAGGTGACGTCTCAGGTGGCATTAAGGTTGTAGTAAGCCAGGGAATCGACAAAGGTGATGTGGCAGCATAGAAGTCACCCAAGGTGGTGGCATAGGATGGATGAAGTTGATGGCAATACTAGGATTAATGAGATTAGTGTTTTGAGATGGTAATTAGCATTGTAATTAAGGATTAATTATATTAAATAACTCAAAATCTTATTAAACACATAACTATTTCATACAAGGTTCGATCGAGACGCCGTCAATCGCGTTGAACTCACAGGAATGTCTTCTTTGTTTTGGAATTAGGTTTATGGAAATAGGATCTTGTAAAATTTCTAGTTAAATTTGAACATTATTCGATTTTAGAATGAATCACAAAAGCAATAACTGAAATTTCAGCGAGTTAAACTCGCCTTTTTGGTCAATCAATACATTAGATAGTAGCTAAAAATTGTTTACTATTATCTGCATCTCATTTATATTATTTTATTGCTTATACTGATGTTTGGTTAAAATAATTTATGGTCGTCCATTTCAATTGTTTAAGCATCTTTATAGCGATTTTTCGTAATATCGTGAGTTACTGAAAATCATCTCCCTAAACCTCTATGTGTTGAACTTGAGCTTGTATGTTCATAAAATAGATGTTTAAAATTCATTAATAATTTTGATTAACAATATTTGAATTTAATCTGTCATTTAATTTATGATATTTGAATTTAGTACATCATTTAATTAATGATATTTAAAATTAATCAATCATTTTAGTTAATGGGATTTGAATTTAATTAATCATTTTTATTAATGATGTTTTAATTTTAGTTAATCATTTTAATTAATGATGATTGAATCTAGTTAATCATTTTTAATTAACGATATTTTAATTTAATTACTAATTTTAATTAACGATGTTTGAATATAATCAATCCATTTAGTTAATGATATTTGGATTTAATTAATAATTTAATTGATGGATATTTTTTAAAAAGTTAATTAAGTAATTTAATAAAAGAGTTTAAAATAAATAAACTGATCTTAAAACAAGTGTTTTAAAGTTACTCAATATTTAATAATAGTGTTTTAAAGTTACTCAATATTTAATAATAGTGTTTTAAAGTTAATTGATTAATTTGACAAAAATGTTTAAAGATAATGGATTAATTTATTAAAAGGATTATAAAGTTGTATATAAATTATCCTTTGGGACAAATTAATATTTTTCTAAATTTATAAAGGTATTTAAATTGATTTATTATCCTTTAGCATAATAAGTTTAGTTTTAAATTTATAAATGCTGGTTTATAAATGAGAAAATCTATTAATAGAAATTATTTAAAAATAAAGCTAAGTGTAAATTATTTTGAGTTCATAGCAAACAATATTTTAATGACATTTGTTTTGGACCCTTGTTTTAGTAAACTTAGTATTATAATTTTCCCTCTTAAAAGAATATTTCAAAGAGTATTTTACAAATGTTTTACAATATTTGACATGTGAAAATCAAGCCTAAATATGGGTCGAATGTTTTAAACATTTGATTCATTTATTAGTGGAAGCGTATGCGATTTAATTCCCATACACAAATACTTTGTTATTCTCGTTAGTAGATTTATCGACTCTAGATTTTTATTCTACTATCTTCTTTGTATTTTGTCACTCTAAGACGATGTGTTGATCTTTTTGAGTTTTGACATCCTTTAGCGAAAATGACTAAAACCAAATGCGTTTAAAATATGGTGCACCGTCCTAGTCGAGCTAAAGCGCGAGTGGGAGTCAAGCCATATGGGACATACCCATTAGAAAATATTCACATTCATTCGAAAAAATCGATAACGTATGTGCATTGATGTGAGTATATTCATATGCCTGCAAATTTAATGTGGTCCATCTTGGAAGTTCACGAGAGTGACGCGTGTGCTCTCAACTATATTTTATCTAAAGGTATAGTTTTGTTGAATAGGGAAGCACCCTCTTAGTTATGTTGGATAAATTCATTTTCCTTGTTTCTATCTCGAATCATCGAATTGATATGTTAATCTTTTGTGATTTATCAGTCAAGACGATTTGTTGTTTATTTGAGTGTTGCTATCCTTTGCCGAAAAATGACTTAAACCGAAACGCAAGTAGATGTCAAGATATGTGGGATTTTTTCCATTAGGGTATCTTCACATCTACTATAGATTGGATTTGATGAAATGCATTCGGAGATGTGAAGTACTCGGATTCTTAGTAACCGTTAGCAGGGGTAGGTTTGGTGTTGTCCGAAAGCCATCTTAGCTCTCAAGTACATTTCAAGAGGTATACTTTCGGTAAAAGGGTGCATCCTCCTAGCCATTTGATGAAAAAATTTCCTTTTCTTATTTAACTCAAATCTATGAATTGTGTTTCATAATTTGCATCTAGAAGTGTCCAAAGCTCTTCTCGGTGTCTAATTATATTTTTCCATTCTATAAGTTTGGATTTTTTTTCATTATCAATGTACATCCTTTCTTATTTGGATTATTATTCTGATTATTTTTCATTTTTAACATATGGATATCGTTCTTGTGAGGTAAAAACCCATTCCGTATTTAGCGGCATGGTCTCACAGAATTATTAACTGTTAGCCTTATTACTTGAGTTTTCTCACTCTTGTTTTTCAGACTGATCTATGTGTTATTTTATTATAATGCTTGGGTTAGACCGGATGTTTTTCTAGGTTGTCGTTGGTAGGGTTTAGAACTTACAGAGTAGAGCCGGATGTTCTTCTGTTATAGTATTTTACTTTCCATTGTATTATATATACTTATCAATAATTGTAAGGTCGGGATTTTATAACTGTCCCGCTGATAAGGTTTATTTTTAACTCTGATGTACTCTGTATTTTAGAATGACAGTTTTCACTGTCTTTGTTATATTATATGTTGCCGATTCCGTTGTGAGATTCCAATTTCCCTATTCTCTGTTCTTTTCTTTTTATTTTAACCCAACAATCTGCCTTTTTGGTGATTGGATGTTTGACACTTGAATACTATGAATGTATTCGGTGTAAAGTTTCAATAGCTGAAAAAGCAGATCGTTATAGTTGGTATTAGAGCTGAAGGTTAAGTGAGAACCTTGGCTTTAGTAGGGTATGACTTATTAGAGATAGGGTAAGTGACACCCTAGAATGAGTTTGAGGGAATTGTATATAAGGAGGCATATTTGTTAATATTATAAAAACATATTATGTTAATTTGTCTATTGAGTTGTTTATGAATTCTGGTCGAGACGTGAGACGCCATAGTGCCGATAGGGATTTCTAAACACGCGAACAAGGCACGATATTGATTTTTGACAATTTAGCAAATGAAATATTTTGCTTAGGATTATTTTTATATATGCAAAGGAATAATTTTCAAATTTTATATAGTTATTATAAGGCGTTTATTTGAAAATGACAATATTTATTTATTATCATTATAGATTGATCTGTCATGCTCGGAATATTTAAGAGCACTGACTATTATTTGATAATTATTAGTACATTAGAACGAATCTACCCCTTGTGAATTAATTTTCACAATTTGACCGTTCGTACCTAAATTGGCCACTAACACCCTTGCGTAGAGTCATATAGAGAGATTAATGAAGAAAGTAAATTAAAACAGATAACTGCATACTAAATTAAATGCGGAAAACAAGAACATCGGATTTATAGTGGTTCAGCGTAATTGCCTACGTTCACTTTAAGTTTCGATCTTTATTGCTTTCCCAAGTTACTTAATACAGATACAATCCGTAATAGAAAGACTTGAATACAAATGCTAAATGAAATAAAGTGAGTCTTGAAAGCGGCAAAGTCTCCTAGTGTTCACGAAAAAAGGTCCATTTCACTATGCCCGTGCCCCTCTATTTATAGACGAAGATAGGTTAGACTTCCTTAATAGGCCTAATAGCAAGATACCTCGACCCATAATGAGTGACTTCTGTGTGCCGAGCCACATATGCCAAGCGATAAATGCCGAGCCACATCTCCAAGCCGAACGAGGCAGCGTGTGGAGTGACATGTGTAGGCCGAACGAGATCCGATGCCGAGCGAGGGGAGATGCCGAACGATGCTGGAATGCCGAACGTCCTTGCAATGCCGAGCGAGTATGGAATGCCGAACGACCTTGCAATGCCGAGTGAGGCTGGAACGCTGAATGAGGCTGGAATGCCGTGTTAGGATGGAATGCCGAACGAGGCTAGAATGCCGAACGACCTTGCAATGCCGAATGACCTTGCAATGCCGATCGAGGCTGGAATGGCATACGACCTTGCAATGCCGAGCGACCTTGCAATGCCGAGCGAGGCTGGAATGCCGAACGACCATGCAATGTCGTGCGACCTCGCTATGCCGAGCGAGGCCGGAATGCCGAATTGTGCTAGATGTCGAACGACCTATTGTGCCGAATGACCCTTTATGTCGAACGAGGCTTCCACATCAAGTTTCTATTTACCTGGTGAAGCCACTGGGTAACATTGACTATTAGGTGTTTTGGAGAAATTATTATGTTAAAGGTCATATTTAATAATGTTAAGTTAAAAGTAAACTTTTAATCAAAAGTTTTTTGATATAATCTAAAGGATAGGATAAGACATTTAGAGAATAATAATTGAGAAAATTTTATTGTAATAAAGATGAACTATTATAATACGAAATGGTTTTATACAGAGTTAATTTTAATTATAAATTTTGGCTTATAAAATATGTTTTGAAAATTTTAATCTTAGACTCGTTTGAAATAATTTCGAAAGGTTTTTGAAAATTATATAATAGTACTACATGGGAGCAGTACTAAATACAAATATTTTAGAAGAGGAATTTTAGGTGGAATACAATTTTTTAGGATAATTCGAAGGAAAACGTCTCAATTAGTTTTGTGGTAATCTGAATAATCTTCTAAGTGATGATCAGATGTTTGCTTAGACGAATGTTATGGGGCACTTAGTAAATTATTCTCTTTATCATTATACAATCAAAATAATTGTAAATTTGGACGAACCTAAAGTGATATTTAATAAGTAAATGGTTAAAGTTATTTCATATAGAGTGTTTACGTAACGTTCTCGAAAAGGAGATTTGAAATGAAAACCAAGAATTTAGTTATTAAGTTCCCTTAAAGGGAATTGATTTCAAAATAAAAGATGTTTTGGTAAATGAAAATTTTAAACTTTTAGATAGAAAAGGGATAATTTTACTCAAGTTTTAAATAGGCTAAATTAGATAAAATGGTTTTGGTAAATTTATTTTATTAAAACCATATTTTTTGTTAATTATAAGTTATGAAAATTGTCTACTGCGAACGTGCCTCCAAATTTAAATTATGAGAAATATAAAAAGTAAAAAGTTAAATAACAAATAAATAAATGAAGGTAATGTTTTGTATATACTTTTACAATGCAAAGGAGTAACATGCAAGTAGATAATAATGGAATAAATTTCTAATCTAATGTTTTATAAAAATGTGACTTCATAAAATGTTGATAAACTTAAGTGAAAATTTTTGAAATAATTTTTAAATGATGTTAGTATTGATAAAATACTATTAATGAGAATGAATGGGATTGGTATAATTAAGAAAATAACCAAATTAAGCATGTAAATTGCACGTAGATCATTTTATTTGTATGGTTTTTTGATCTAGGATTTGAATACATAGCTTCGGGATGATTCTCACTGGTCCAAAAAAGAGTTTCTCGGTTGATTCTTCTCAATGAACACTTGATTTGAATTCTTGATATGATACTGACGTTACGGCTATGCGAGGAGAACAGAAGTTTCTAATTAAGAAATCTTATCGGAGTCCGCTCTAAGGGAGGTCGAGTGAGCATACTAGTTCGAAAGTAGAAGTCTATATATCCGAGCAAGTGATCAGATCGAATATAACGTATGAATGATATATGTATATCATACAGGCCTAAGTATAATTGTATACCTAGTGCGTGACTCAAGAAAATTTGTGAATTTTGCAAAATCCTTAATCTTGTTTGATAAGTCACTAATGGTATTTAAGTGTTAGTTTATTCCTATACGGAATTTGATTTGATTTGATTTGATTGGTTGTGTAATTTTTATATACCATTTTTTATTAAGTTTGAATTTATAAATAAAGGTTTTTAGACTGTTGTTTATTAGAGATTAAATCCCCGTGCTATTGAAAAAGTGATTTCAAACAAATTTGTTTAAACAAATAATAAAAATATTGTTTTGAAAATATTGATGAGGTGTTAATGTTTCAAATGTTTGAATAGAATATTTTTGAAATGGTTTGGTTATGACTAAAGTTGGGCAAAAAGGGAGTTTTTGGAAGACTCACTGGGTGTATTTCTTTCCTCTAGTTGTTGTTTAGGAGGAACCAGAATACCGCTAGATGCTCCATGTTGTTTTATTCTAGAGTTATACCATGCTTCGGTTAGGGAGACCTCTCCTTGTTATAATTAATTTTGGTTTTGATATATTTCTTTTTGTGAAGAATTTGAGAACAAATTTTAAATATAAAACCCGGTCATTTGGTTCTAAATTTTGTTGAATATGCGCTTTGCGCTTATATGATTTTTGTTTGATGATAATAAACATATATACATTCGTTTAAATGTATTTGTTAATATATTATTCCATTTTTCACAGTTTAAATAAATATTTGTTGAATAAAATAAATTACACAGAATTTGAATTCAAACAGATATTTTATTCAAATAAATATTTATTACATTTTTGAATAGTACAATTTCAAGCTCTCACTATAACTATACAACTTTGATTACATCACATTTTTCACATTTACATCAGCACCTCACTACATATCACTCACACTCGTATTTATCTTCAAATGCATTCCAGTTTGAATCCAGCATCTGAGAAATCTGCAAAAATATAAACTAACACAGTAAAATTGAAAAAGAAATATTTTTGCAATTCAAAAATAAAAGATAATTTTTGAAAATATGATTTGCCTCAGTTATTTGGGTTGTTCGTCATAATTTAAATTTGAATTCATCATACACGAACAACTTGTGACACACACAGTGTATTACTGCATATGCCACAAGGCCGTGCACGTCAATATATACACTTGATTGATTTACAGGGACAGGTGAGCACAGGTCAAACCCAAATGAAAAACCGGGTTCAACTCACGTGCAATAACATAAAAGTCACAACTCTCAGCACAAGGTCAAACCTGAGTTTCTATAACTGGATTCAACACAAGGCTACAAAAAGAATGCAAAGCTTAGACAAATTCCAAATTCACAGTGAAGTCAAGACAGAAAATTCATGAATGCAACATGGTGAACAACCAAGGTGCAACGAGAATTTTACAGTGTCAAGTTCATGTATGCAACAAGTAAAATGCAGTATGGCCAGAGTGAAATCAACATTATCACTAAATGAATCACCAGCCACAAGTATACACAATAAACTCAGTGACATGCTACAATTTCAAACAGGCAGTGCACATGTGAATCAAGTGACCAACCTGAAGTACAAAGCATGCACATGAACAATGCAACTGATCAAAACAACGTCACAGTAAACATGCAGGTGAACAGAAGATAGTGAGCATATACTTATGTATAAAATGCAAGGTTCAGGTCTACAAAATGGGAATGAACTCGACCGAGTATAGCATGCACAGAAACCAAACCCAGTGTCAGTATGTCGAACAGGTCAGAGATGCAACAATGGAACCAACACAAAATCATCAATGCAATACACAGTGTGAATGAATACAACAAGTCCAGATACAAGTTAGTTCCAGTGCCAACATATCCAACTAGAGGTGCAACTACAAGTACAGAGAGCAACAACTCAAATGCAAGTATGCAAATGCAGACTCAAACACACTGATCAAATGAAGATATGAAGAACACAAGGGTTGAACTAATAAGTCCATCAGAAATTCACAAGCTAATATCAGTTGTGATCAAGTCAACAAAAGCCTGGTTTGAATCAAAGCATACTGAAGCCGAGCCAACAGAAAAAATTCACAGAGAATCAAGCAGTGATACAAAAATCACAATGAATTAAAACAGTGCCAGAAAATCTGTTACCGTGAAAAAGCCAAGCCGATAATCATCTCAACCCTAATTCGCAAAGCAGAGCACTCAAGGGATCGAATCCCCAAATCCATAAACCCTAAATCACAGTACCACGAGAAAGTGAAGCCATGAATTCCAAGGCAACGAAGATCGAGCAATAGCCAAGATTAAAGAGCATCGAAACAAAGCCACCTCTCATAATATTTCAGATCGAAGGAACGAAGAAAGAAGCAGCCGCCATTTTTGTTCACAAAGAAGTGATCGGGTTTACTGAAGAGTGGGCCGGCCTTGTTATTTAGAAGCTTTAGTTTAATTTTTTAATTAGGGTTAATGTGTCTATTTGCTTTTTAATTGCTGTTTTGTTTTTACTTTACGAATCAAAACTTTGTAAATCACCACCTAGGGACTAGGTCGTGTCGGATTGTCTAGTTAGAATTAGTTCAGTGAGCAGGGTGTGCGAGTTTGCAAAGCTCTATAGGCGGGAGCAGAGTTTGCGAGTAATCAAAGCTCTATAGGCGGGAGCAGAGTTTGCGAGTAATCAAAGTTCTATTGTAGGCGGGAGCAGAGTTTGCGAGTAAACGAAACTCTATAGGCGGGAGCAGGGTGTGCGAGTCTAGTAGAGTGTTTGTGAGCGGGAGCAAATGTTTGCGAGTCTAGTAGAATGTTTGTGAGTGGGAGCAAATGTTTGCGAGTCTAGTAGAGTGTTTGTGAGCGGGAGCAAATGTTTGCGAGTCTAGTAGAGTGTTTGTAAGCGTGATACTGTTTAATTCTAATAGAAATCTGGGAATGCAGCAGTAGGCAGGGGTTGCCGAAGCTGGGTAAATTTTGTGTGCGATTTACTTTTCAGCATATTTATTTCTGCAATTTATTTCTGTGTTTAAATCGAGAAAATTTGCTATAATCCTATTCACCCCCCCTCTAGGGTTAATCTAGATCCTACAAATTTATCTTTTGAAAATATTATATACCTAGCATTTATTACAGAGTATCTCTGTGTTTTGTTACAGATGGTTGATATGTTGCTTTTGTTTGCATGAAGATTTATATCATGCTAGTTTTTGCATGTAGAGTTGCCTCGTTATTATTAGTTGCGTCGTATTGCCTTGTTGCCTATGAATGTTATAATGTTTATGCTATTTGAATTTATGATAGAGATAGCTAGTATATTCTCTTTTATCAGCATGACTCTTTTTTGGATTATATAGGTACAAGGAAGCAAGAGATTTTTACTTAACTTGTTGAGCACCTACATTTGCATCAAGATAATAAATTGCTTGCAAAAATATAAATCAATTGCGAAAAGGTATGCAGTAGATTTAGAAATTGAAAATTGGTTGATGGTTTTATGCCCTACATATGGAAGCCACTTGGCTTTTGATTTCTTTTGTTGGCTTGAGACCCGTAGAGGAAATTTGTAGTTGTTCTGATCGAGTCATGCAAAGGAGATGCTGCTGAAATTTTCCATAAAATTTTGAGATATGACTAGTAAGTTTAATAACTCATTGTAATAAATAGTTTTAAATTTAACGGTAAGAAGACATTTTCTTTCTTGGGAATTTTGAGGACAAAATTCTTTTAAGGAGGGAGGGAGAATGTAACAACCCAAAAGTTTGATCATAAAATTTAAAATGTTTAATTTATTTTAAATATTTAAATAACGGAATTTGGGAATATAGTAACTTGAATTCCAATATAGTGATCGTTTAAGTATTTGAATTATGAATTAAATATTAATTAAATAGATTTAATAATCTTATTTAACTCCTTGAAATTAATAAATAATATTAAAGAATTCAAGTTTTAAATTTATTAGTAATAATAAATAAATCGAATAAATATCGATAATATGATTAAAAAATATAAAACGATATTCAAATATTTGAAGTTAGCATTTTGGGGCACTGTTTCGAATTTTGAAGAAACTAGTGTTGCTGGATCCGGAAATATAAGTTGTTGTACGCTGACGAGTTTCGTGACGGTCAAACGTACTATGTGGTCGTGCGAGCTTGAAATGCCAATCGATTAATTTTAGAGAATTAAAATAATATAAGTTGATTTTAAAAAGCTAACTTACGTATACTTTGGAATTATCTCTCAAAAATTCTTCCATTGAGTTTGGATAGGGGTATCTGATTAGAAACCCCAGTGAGCATGCCTTTATTAGTGTCCGTAATTTTAAGGGGCAAAGTGTTGGAGAAAACCTTGTATAAGGACATCCATCCCCTCAATTATTTAACCTAAGAACCATAAATTAGCCTCATCCAATAGCCATAGATGATCAATGCCTCATGGGGATGAAGCAGGCTTAGTTCCCAACAAGAAAAATGTTCGTGTGAGTGAGAAGTGTTTTGACCAGTTAGATTGTCGTAGATCGTAGTGAGGCAGTGGAGATCGGAGATGGGGGCGACAGTTAGACTTGAGACTTTCGATGTTGACGTTCATCTTAGGGCCATGGGCCCTAAAGCATTATTGTAGAGGAGGTCGAGGGATTTCGTTTGAAGGCGGTGTGGCAACGAACTTCGGCCTATGACAGCACCGTGGAGGAGATGAACAGAGGCAGTTTTGTTGAGCTCAAACTCGATTGTGGAGCCATGTCAAGTGGCATCTGGCATTAGAGTTGTACTAGGCCAGGGAATCGGAAGTGGTGATGCAGTGGCGTGGAAGTCGCCTGAGGCAGTGGTGTGGGATAGATGAATTCGACGTCTAGATTAGGGTTAACAAGATTAGGGTTTTGAGGTTGTAATTTGTTTTGTAATTAAGGATTAATTATATTAATTAACTCAAAATCTTATTAAAACCATAACTATCTCATACGAGGGCGGGTCCAGACGTAGCCAGTCACGTTGGACTCATAGGAATGTCTTCTTCGTTTTGGAATTGGATTTATGGAAATTGTAGCTTGTAAAATTTCAAGCTAAATTCCAATGCCGTCCGATTTTAGATGGAACTAGAACGTGAAAGCGATAACTGAAATTTCGATGACTTCACCTCACCTTTTTGGTTAAACGGTACATTATAAAGTAGAAAAAAATTATTTATTGCATGTTTGGATGTTAGTTTATATTATTGTTTAATTGATTTTTTGGATAGGATTTTCGATTTGGAAATTCATATAATTATATATATTATGGTTTATTCCCGCCTAGAACGGATGGGATAAATAACTATTTTGTTACAAGGCATAGAAAGAAGAAGTGAAAAGGCATTCCTCAATTAATATATGGGTTGACAATCAAGGCTTCCCGAAGTGATAGCAAGGCCAATAGTTACAGGTCTTTAACCATAGAAATTAATACATTAGGGGCGAAACTCTTGAAAGCAACCACTAGCAGCAGTTCGTGCTTTACAAAGCAGGAAGGGTTAGAATGGGCTAGTGGAAAGCAAGAACTGATACTAAGGTACAAATGCTTCTTGTAGACTGCTTGCAGAAGTGAACAGGTCGATATGGAACACTTCGAAAAATACACTTATGTTTGATTTACAAAGGATATTTTAGAGAGACCCAAAGGGGTTTCTCGCCATTATTTGTTTACTATTATCTACATCTCCTTTATATTATTTTATTTCTTATATTAATGTTTACTTAAAATAATTCATGATCGTCCATTTGAATCGTTTAAGTGTAGTTATAACGATTTTCGCTATATCGTCAGTTATTGAATATCATCTCCCTAAACATTTATGTATTGAACTTGAGTTATATTTTCATAAAATAGATGTTTAAAATTCATTAACAATTTTGATTAATGATATTTGAGTTTAATTTATGATGTTTGAATTTAGTAAATCATTTTAATTAGTGATATTTAAAATTAATTAATCATTTTAATTAATGGATTTGAATTTAATCAATCACTTTAATTAATGATGTTTTAATTTTAGTTAATCATTTTAATTAATGATGATTTAATCTAGTTAATTATTTTTAATTAATGATATTTGGATTTAATTACTAATTTTAATTAACGATGTTTGAATGTAATTAATCCATTTAGTTAATAATATTTTGATTTAATTAATGATTTAATTAATGGGGTTTTTTAAAAAGTTAACTAACTATTTAATAAAAGAGTTCAAAGTAAATCAACTGATTTAATAAAAGTATTTTAAAGTTACTTAATTGAATTAATAAAAATGTTTTAAAGTTAATTAATTAATTTGACAAAAGTTTTTGAAGATAATTAATTATTTTATTAAAAAGATTGCAAAATTGTATATAAATTATCCTTTGGGTCAAATTAGCATTTTCTAAAATTTACAAAGATATTTAAATTGATTCATTATCCTTTGGGATAGTAAGTTTTGTTTTAAATTTATATGTAACGACCCGAAATTTTCTAACCCGAAAATTTCAGATAGTTATGAAAAAGAAGAAAGAGATAGAAGAAGAAGAAGAAGAACAGAAACACCAAACATCTCACATTCGCAGCGGATAAAATATAAGAATAAATAATAACAGTTTACAAAAGAATACTATATCTGTCGATTACATTTAATATACATCAGAGTTCACGTATATATAGTCACTGAATATATACAATTATTATGTCTCAGATTAACAATAATATAAATATAGCGGAAATACTCTATACGCTATTGCCATCCAGCTCGCCCCCTGAACTCCAGAACGACCCTACCTGAAAATCTGTAATACTCGGTCTGACTCGAGCATTACATCAAAGTAACACCCGGGTCAGGCTGGAAACCAGCATGAGTAAACCAGTCTAATATGGAATACAAAAGTATACAACTCATATAAAACCCGGGGTAACTCGTTTCAATTCACAAATCCACAATTTGCTATAGACAGCACTTAATCACAGATAAATTTTCTAAGTATCAAATTTAGATTAAATAGTACAATTTACTTAAATTAAATAGTTACAAATCGATTATTTAATCATCCTTGATTAATTATCCTTGAGGAAATTAACTCTTAATTAATTTCTTAAATTAATTAACCCTCACCCGTTCATATTTATCACATTGTCCTTGATTAATTACTCAAATTTATTATCCAATAATCCCTTATTAATTAACTAGTCCTTAGTTAATTTTCTTAATTAATCACTCCTAACTTTCCTAAGTAATTTCCCCTTTAATTACTTCCATCAGGAATAAATCACTTTTAGAAATTACCCATTACTTACCCTCCTTAATTTATGACATTAAGTAATTATTCTTCAATTACTTCCATTAAGTAATTATTATTAATTAATTTCATTAGTTACCCTAATTAATTCCATTCATAAAATTAATCATTCGCTAATTACTGGCATTAATTAATGACCTTCAATTGATCAACTAGTCCTTCAAATAAATTAAATGATCACTTCTTAGTTCCCTTCATAAAGCAATTATCTTCTTTAACATGAATATATTCAGTAATTATCTTTAGTTAAAGAGATATAAACCCTTTATTTTAAATTAGAGACTTAATTAAATCATTTAGATCTATTTAATTTAACTGCCTGAAATTGATGTATTACATAAATCATACTGGGTATTTTGATTTAAGTTTAATACATTTTTTTTTTCACGTCTAAAATTTTTATCTGAAGCATTTGGAACAGATTCACATTGTTCTGCTAAACACCTGGTTATTTAAATCAAAAATTAATGCCGAGCCTTTACTGATGTTTTCCCAAACTAGACTCGTAGTTTCCCTTAAAACCAAGTCATCAAACCCCAGTAATCTCAAGA
Source organism: Allium cepa (assembly GCA_030765085.1). NCBI lineage: Eukaryota > Viridiplantae > Streptophyta > Magnoliopsida > Asparagales > Amaryllidaceae > Allium > Allium cepa. The sequence continues at coordinate 682,493,629 of CM060941.1, read as the reverse complement.
CAAAAATAACTTCGAGCATAAACAACTTCTCTGAACCATACTCTCCTTCTTCCTTCATTTCTATTCCCACAGCACACATCAAAGCCTGCTGACATTCCGTGCATCGTGCACATACACACGATGCCTCGGCCGCTGCGTACTTCGCCGATCATCCACGCAAGACGCCTCTAATCTCCTCCTTATGCTCCACCTCCTGGAACATCGCCACGAGCACTCAATCGAAAATCGAATCTCCTACGCTCTAGAACGAAACTTTGTTCATCTAACCACCTCGATTCGCCCCTCTTTCAGGTGCCGATCACCAATCTACTTCACCGGAGGGTGCGCCACTCAAGCCCCTTACATTTCCACCCATACCGCATCCCCCAGTCACTACTCCAATGCCTCAATCACTTCGGGAACCAACCTCGACCAAACAAGCACTAAACCTTACCTTTGCTTCGATCCATCACTTTCTACAATAGAAAAATAAATGAATATTTTTCCTGACTTCGTAGATCGTCAACCTAGCCTCTCCACAAATTTCAACCTCTAAAATTTGTTGAATGAATAGAAATTGATAGAAATGTAGTTTTTGTTCATCTGTAAACTGCTCATAAATTTCTAAACTAAAATTTTCATTCTTGCTTTAAAAAAAATCCTATTTGGAATGTATATTCCAGATATAAAATCAAAATATCAAATTAAGATACTCGAATTTTAATCATATGGTTACTTTTTTTTACTGTAAACTTTGAATTTGCAGTATCCATATTCTCTGTCAACCTTCCAAACACAACTCCAAGCCCTGATTTCAGTATAAACAAACTTTATTAAGTTTAGATTCCTAAGTTTAAAGTGTTTTGCAAGCAGAAAGATTAAAAATTCCTACTGTACTTTGCTCTGTACCAAATATATGGAAGAACAGGTGATAAAGGACTTCCAGAGCAACAGAAAATTTACAGAACTGTTTATTTAATCCATACAGCAACCATATATCATAAAAAAAACAAATACACCAGTTAAAACAGATATTTACTCACTTGAATCACTTTGACCAGAGAATGATTCTGGTTGAAACTACAGTTTGACCCTGATTTTACTGATTTTAAAAAGATTTTTACTGATATTATCTTCTTCCATAAATCTATTTGTTATTTATGCTTGAAATTTACTTTTTGTTTTTTTTGTTTTTTTTAATATGATAGATACGAACAGATTTCCTTGAAAGATTTTAATACTAAACTGTATATATAGGAGATTTAAATTTTGGAACCTGATTAGCTTGGAAAAATAAAACAAACAGAGAGCAGTTTATCCACGTACCCACATATATACAGAAAGTTCAGATATACTTTAAGCTAATTACATCCATACAAATCATTTTACTTCACAAATTCATCACATGCACTTACATATCATTCTATTTAGCTAAAGGAATGGTTGTATTTCTCACCTTAGTAATTTGAACAGAGAATAAATTTTTGTTCCAGATTTTCTTGTTTGTTTGAGATTTTACTTATTTTAGAAACAAATGCTATTCTTATGGCTCACAGAGACATTCCCTTTATCTTAACTAAAATTTTAAATGTAAATCCATACAAAAAGAAACAACTTTCGTTTAAACTTTAATTCTTGACTAAGATCAAATCAAGTGGAAAGGATATTTTACCAAAGTTTTAATTTTAAAACATGGACAGGCAAAGCAGAGATGTAGCAATAACCATTTATGTATTTATATATATATACAGAAGATTCATTCCAATTCATATATTCAAAGCATATTTATTCCTAATAATCCATAAGTAACAAACAGTTAACACTTATGCTTTAAACTGGGAGGTTACTCACCTGAAAACTTTGAACAGGGCAGCCACTTATGGTCAAAATCAAAAATACAGCCTGTCTTTGGAAAGCTATCAGCGTGGAGTATTTTTCTTCTTTGTTGATGTAGTTGTTGGTGATGTAGTTACAGGATGATACTTTTTTTTTTAGTAATTGAGTTAAGTCTGGTTGTAAAGTTGATGAACGAATGAAGTAAAAAGGTGATATATATATATATATATATATATATATATATAAAAGATTGTACAGGTTAATGTATTCTTCTGGTACAATTTGGACAGAGATATTTTTTTTCTCTCTTCAGATTTTGTCCAGGCAATATTATATATATATATATATATATATATATGGAGGCTGAAGTGATATCTTTTAGGCTAGCATTTATTAACATTATCTTCTTTTATAAGCTTATACTTATCTTTATTTTATAAGTACATTCATATGCAGGTGTAACTGGTTCATTTCATATCACTTGTATCCCACATATATGTGTTCTAGAATTTACTTATATGTTAATTTTATATTTTACATGACTATAACCTTTAAGATATTTATTTTCACATCCATACTTATTTTATTTCTTTGTTAATGTTAAACTATCAACATTGAATTTCTTAAAATTATTTATTTCTATACTTATGTTAATATCATAGCTTCTTAAGCCTATAATAATTATATTTGTTTTCAAATAATATATTTGTTTATACTTAAATTTAATATTGATAAGACTTATTTTACTTGAACTATTATTATCCAGACTATATCATAATTATATATATATATATATTTAAATCACATAAAGTTAAATAAGATAGATTTCATGTTTAAAATATTTAGAAACTCGTTATTTTAATTCCAAACCATAGCTTCTCCCAATTACATATATATTTGTTTTAAAATAATAAGCTGTATTTTAATTAATTTAATTAAATATTGATTAAAATAATACTGCCAAAAATCCGGGATGTCACATTATAAATGCTGGTTTATAAATGAGAAAATCTTTGAATTGAAATTGTTTAAATATAAAGCTAAGTGTAAATTGTTTTGTGTTTATAGCAAACAATGTTTTAATGATATTTTTTTTTGACCCTTGCTCTAATATACGTAGTCTTATAAATTTCCCTCTTAAAAGATTATTTCAAAGAGTATTTTAAAAATGTTTAACAATATTTGAAATGTGAAAATCAAGCCTAAGTGTGGATCAAATGTTTTAAAAGTTTGATTCATTTATTAGTGGTAAGCGTATGCGGTTTAATTTTTGTACACATATCACTTTGTTATTCTCGATAGTTGATTTATCGACTCTCGATTTTGATTCTGCTATCTTCTTTTTATTTTGTCACTCTAAGACGATGTGTTGCTCTTTTTAAATTTTGATATCCTTTAGCTAAAAGGACTATAACCAAAGTGCGTGTAAAGAGGGGTGCACCCTCCTAGTCATTGTTGTGCTTCATCATTCTAAGACTATTTGTTGCTCATTTTGAGCATTTATATCCAACATCGGGAAAACTAAAACCAAAGTGTGAGTGGAAGTTAAGCTATGTGGGTCGCACCCATTAGGATATATTCACATTCATCCAGAGAAGTCAATAGCATGCATGCATTGATGTCAGTATATTCGGATGGCTATGGTTTAATAGGGTCCATCTTGGAAGTTCCCTGAGAGTGACGCGTGTGCTCTCAAGTATATTTTATCTAGAGGTATAGTTTTGTTGAAGGCGGGAGCACCCTCTTAGTTATGTTGGATAAATTCATTTTTCTTGTTTCTTTCTCGAACCTTGGAATCGATGATCTGTTCATCTTGTGATTCGTTAATTCAAGATGATTTGTTACTTATTTAAGAGTTACTATCCTTTGTCGGATATGACTAAAACCAAAGCGCGAGTGGAAGCCATGCTATGTGGGAATTTTCCCATTAGGGTATCTACACATCTACTTTAGATTGGGTTCGGTGGTGTACGTTTGGAGATGTGAAATTTTGGGATTCTTCATAACCGTTGGTGTAGAACCCTGCATTTCTAGATAATTAATTAATTAAATAACGATGAACTATGAAAATAAGCATTTTTCAAATTGTCAGAATATGGCCTTGAAACTTATACCATTGAGTCTGTGGTGATTTTCTGATAAATTTCCTTACATAACTTGTTGAAATCCAAATTAATATGAAGGAGTAACAAGAAATCAAATATATATATAATCAATTAATTAAATGGAAAAAATAATAAATAAAAGGACCCCACGGGTATCAAGTCAATCAGCAACGCATAAGGGTCGACCGTAAGGTTGTCCTATAACGAACACAGGTTGACCAATAGGTTGACCCGCTTTTGCCGTGCCGAGCTTTTTTAATTCAATTTTCGCGCGATCTGAAGTGTTGTTTTCTGGATCCAACGATTCGCAATGAGCCTGTGACGTGGTTGCACCAAATTCAATCCAAAAATCAAATGGTCTGAGAACCCGAAGCTCCACTATAAATAGAACCCTACGCCTTGCTATTTTCCCATTATCAGACTTCCTCCCTATTGGGTTCATTGACTGAGGCTGAACCTTAAATAGAAAATATTTCTAAGAAGAAGATCTTTTTAATAAAAATATTAGACACATTAAAAGAAGATCCAGATAGGCCACGGAGCAAAGCTAAGGACAAGCAAAGCGAAGGAAGACATGTGAGTGGATTTAAATTATATCTCTTTTATGTTCATGATATAATCCTCGTTAGATTCCCATTAAATATTTAATTTAGCATTTATTTCAGTAATTAGTTCTGCTAATTAATTATGTTGAAACTGTAAATTTTATAAGAGAAGTGTACTTATATTTAAATGTTATTTATACGGAAAAAATAAAGGAATCCTATTAAATATAAGTAATATTAGGCTTAAGAATTATATAGAAAGGCATAAGCCTAAAAGTGAAAATTTTACAAAAAATTACATTAAAAATTCGGGGAATGAAATAAAAATGGGAAATCTGATAACTTTATTTGGAAGTTAGTAACAAATTAGTTGGTTGGTTTAGAAAAGGGAATACATTTCAGTAGTTTAATGTTCTAAGAATAATGATAAACGTAATTGCAAGAATCAAAGCAAGAAAAATGGAATTAGTGCAAAATAGAGATATTACTATTTTTTGCATTACCCAAAAATTTAAAGAAATAACAAAAGAAATATCTTGAAGTTACGGATTATTGTTTATAGCATTATTTAGTATTATAATATGGAATTGGACTTTTAGCACAGTCTTTGTAACCAACCAAATAGAATAGAACTACTTCATAAAATAAAAGAGAATAACGTGAAGCATTAAATAAATTAAAGAAGAGGAAGTAATCAAGTTAATTATTTGACAAGACTAGAATTAATAAAAAGAAGATGTGACTAGATCTGCATTTACTGCACAGATAGTAGAATAAAAAGTAAAGCAGTTATTATGATAAGTAAATTTATGACAGCCGGACGTAGTCCCAAGCCAAGACTGTTATATAATATAAGAGAACTAAAAAGAATTTTATATCATAATAAAAGAAGACAGACTAGAATATAAAAGAGACACTTTCAATTACATTTATAACATGTAGGTTATAAATGAAAGAAAATAATATAAAAGTGACAATTATAAGTATAATTGTAACACGTAGGATATAACTAAAAGTAAATAAATAGAAGAGGCTTATTCTATCAAATTTAGATCTTGGATTAAGTTAATAAGCAAAATAATGAAAGTGGCCCGTACCGGCAGCATTCCCTTTCAGGTCTAGGACTTACGGTCTCACACATTGGTGGGGCTGGGCATGTTGATTAGGGTAAATAAGTAGCCAACAGAATAAGAAATGTAAACTAAATGCATAATAAATGATTAGACATAGGATCTAATAAAATGGTAAGAGCGTTTGGAGCAGCTCTAAAGTGAATCTGGACAAATAGCCTAACGAAGCAGCTCGTCACAGATTTCAGTATAGAAAGAGCATGTCGAACTTAATTTCTTCGGGCTAGAAGGAAGTACGAGACTTTAACGGGATATGAGGATACTCTAGGATGGCCCTCTGGGGTGGACCTAACAAATCTGCACCCCTAGAGGTAGGTCTATAGGTGTTTTATCAATAGAGTATGCCTTGACTACTTTTGTGTTGCAGGCCTAACGAAGCGGGCCTTCATAGGTAATCAAAAGGTTGATGATGGAGTACGATATTCATATGATAGCATACTCTAGGTTGTGAGTAGCTTATAGTAGGCAGGACCCAAAAGGATAGTAGCATGCGAAGATCAAGCCATCATCAGTCAGTGTGAGTTCAAGAAAGGCTATAGTTAAACCAATAAGCCAATGATTCTTTCACTATCGAGACATTAGATGAGGGGCATGACCAATTGGATGTTAAGATTGGCTGTAGTAGGGCGCAGCCACTTCGCTCTTAAAAGGACTTTTGATTAGTCGAGGGGTTAGCTACGTACGGCCATAGACACGATGAGAAAAGAGACAGACCAAGTAGAATATCTGTATTGTAGGCCTATCGAAGCGGACCTTTATAGATAAAGAAAATCCTTGACCGAGTTACGTACAAAGTAGACCTTGTTGGCGGAAATCACAGAGTAGACATAACGATTACGTATAGTCCTCAAGGTACGCATTGGGTGGTACATTGTGGATGTTCGAGCACTAGTACAAGCAGCGCAAATGCAGTTTCACGTTTCTCTAACAGACGATGGAACATCTGTATTTTAGGCCTTATGGAGCTGTCCTTTACAGATGTAGTTTCAGTATGCTCTAGCGGCGAGACAATGGAGTCCTTTTCGAGGAGGATACGGAAGGTACTATGGGTAGTACCTAGGACTGATGCGGTCTTTGGGCATGTAGCTGCATATATATTAGTTATTAGGTTTTAATCTATTATGGAGTAGATGGGTAAGATTCAAGCACAGAGGCGAAAGTATTATAAACCCAATAAATCTAATATAACAGAAAATGGAAATAGAATGGTATATATAGAATTATGCTTAGAAGCGTATAATTTGTCCGTTCACCAGAACTTTAGTTCTGACCCCCTCCTCATAACATCCCACAGATTAGATAGATGATAGAGATTTTCCATCTTGGTGATACTTGTATAGAAAGTGCTATTACCTTGGCGAATATTTACTTACTATTATATTTTTAACAGTTCCGTTGTGAGATATTTATTTAAGCTCTTATATATTTATCTTTGCCTATTTGCAGGATACCAGATATCCAATTCGAGCTTTAGTCTATTGTAAGTGAATATAGATTAAGCATACTTTAATCTATTGGAATGAATTGAATAATGATATAATTTTCTATGAAACCAAATCACAAATAAAGATGTTTTGTGCAAGTTTAAGGATTACGTGAAAGAGATGTACAAGATATGGAAAGCACCATATTTTATATAGCCTATTTCAAAAATTACAAAATAAGTTCCTTGTAATTTTACATAAACACAAAATACTCTTTTGAAGGACTCATAGAAGGTTTTAGCGTTAATGGTTTCTCATTAGAGAAAAACAGTTCCAATAAATTAAGGTGAAAAACCAGGAGGTGTAATGAGAAATATAATAATTAAAGACAGTGTTAGCTAAGAGGGATATTGTAGAGAGCCTTAGTATGAAAGCTAAGCAACGGATTTCATATTTTTCCATTGATTATGCGCATTGGTTGCTTGCCTTTGTAGAAAGTCCCCATTTATATTAAGTTGAAACTCCTCCAAGGTTAGGTAATTGGAAGAGTAGGAAAGTCAAGGGATTTTTGATAAAATAATTATTCTTATCTACTCCAGTTTTTGTAAATTTGAAAACCTACGAAAAGAAGATATTTTGAAAACATGCGGGGACATTTTTGAGTCAAGAAAAAAAATGTTTTAAGGACAAGCAAGACTTGTTTTAAAGAAAAATGGTTTGATGAAAAAGTGATTAAGTTTTTGGAAGAGAAAAACTTAGTAAACGGTTAAATTTAAAAGTCTAATTTTTTTTTTGGAAAGGTGTGAAGGTTTTTAAAAAGGAAAAAGTTTTGAACTTATAATTTGTGAGTTTGTCCCCTCTTGATTTGGTATTTAAATTCAAAGAGATGTAAAGATTCAAGTCTAGAAAGATAAATTTTTAAGTAACCAAGTACCTTTGAATTTAATAGAAACTTCAAAGTAACACTTTTAAAGGCAAGAATTTTGGGGTTTGATGTTTCAAAAATTTAGAAGCTTTAATTTTTGAAATGAAATGATAAATACCAAGCCAAACTTTTACATATGGAGTATATAGGAATCATTTCCTAGGTGTGATGGGAAAAGTGTAAGGCTGTGGAAGAGATAGTGGTGATTACTTCTAGTAGTAATAATAAAAGTTCCCGTAAAGTATATAGGACACTAGTGAGAACCTAGGAATGTTGCTTCATGTGTGTAGACTCTAGATGAATAGTGAAGTGATATTATTAAGATTGTAAGACACACGTGGTTGGGATAGGTAGACCTTAGTTGGAGAAAAGTGAATGGTAAAGGTGAAGAGAAATTTTTTCCAAGTTTAGCTGCCTTTTTTGATAGAGACTGCATAGATTGAAATCTTTATCCATTGCAGTAAACGAGGCATGGTAATTTCTTTTTGTGTATGGAATGGAAGAGATGAATAGATGTTATTCATCACAAGTAATACAACATAAGTTAGTAACGAGAATAAGCACCAGGAGGAGCATATGAGGTACTTGGATTCCTATAGTAGGACCTTACTGTGTCAAAGTGGACATGGTCATAGACCTTCTAGCCCTAGAGGATTGCTATGTTCAGCTGCTATATTAAAGGAAAAGTAAAACCAGATAAAAGTAACTCAAAGAAAAACAGTAAAATTTAAAGAAAGCGATAGAAATGTCAACTGAAAAATTTGAAAAGAAAAGTTTTTCTTATGTAAACCGCGCTTGGAAAAGAAAATAGAGATTTTTATAAAATAGCAGCATAAGTTCCAAGTATGGAGAAAGAGTCGCGCAAAAAGGAAAATGGGAAATGTGAGGTTTTCCATTTTCTACCTTCTTTCTGACATAAGAAATCAAGTTCAGAAAATTAGAATTTTTTTTGAAATTCAAATATTAAAAGTATTGTGCTAGGATATGGTTGTAATGTTTGTTGAATTACGCCCCTATTCGGTAGGAGTGTTGGAAAAATTTGGATGAAAAACATTTTGAGTTTTCAAAAGATTGCATTCATATAGAAATTGCAAGTATAATTAAGGTGTGTGCATCATGTTTTAAAATAATTTTTTAAAGAAGAAAAGCATTCATATAGGAGGTATTGCTTAGAAATTCAAGTACATGCATATATTTTATGTTGAATGACACTTTACACAAGGACATGGACGGTCATAAAATTGGATGTACACAAAATGGATGTGATTGATACGAGGAATTACATAGTTTACCCTTGTCAAATTTCGAGGGCAGAATTTCCAAAAGGTGGAAAAATGTAACACCCCAAATTTTTAGATAATTAAATAATCAAATAATGATGAACTATGAAAATGAGCATTTTTGGAATTGTCAGAAGATAGCCTCAAAACTTATACCATTGTGTCAGTGGCGATTTTATGATCAATTTCCATATATAACTTGTCGAAATCCGAGTCAATATGAAGGAGTTACAAGAAGAACAAGAAATCAGATATATAATTAATTGAATGAAAAAATTAATAAATAAAAGGACCCTACGGGTCGACCGGCAAAGTACAAGGTTCGACCTTAAGGTTGACCCACAAAGAACACAGATCGGCCTATAGGTCGACCCGTGTTTGCACTGGACGTTAAAATCGTTCAGGGACGTGCTGAGTTTTTCTAATTCGGTTTTCGCGCAATCTGAAGCGTTGTTTTCTAGATCCAACGATTCACAGTGAGTCCGTGACGTGGTTGCACCAGACTCAATCAAAAAATTTGACAGTCTGAGATCCCCAAGCTCCACTATAAATAGAACCTTAGGCCTAGCTATTTTGATATTTTCCCACAGTCAGATTTTCTCCCAATTGGGTTCATTTCCCGAGGCTGAACCCTAAATAGAAAATATTTCTAAAGAGAGAAGATCTTTTTAATAAAAATATTAGACACCTTAGAAAGGGATCCTGGAAGGCCATGAAGTAAAGCTAAGGACGAGCAAAGCTAGGGACGACATGTCATTGGATTTAAATTATGTCTCTTTTATGTTTATGATATAATATCTTTAGATCCTCATTAAATATTTAATTCAACATTTATTTCAGTAATTAATTCTGCTAACTAGTTATGCTAATTGCTTATGTTGAAACTGTAAATTTTATAGAGAAGTGTACTTATATTAAAATGTTATTTATATGGAAAAAAAGAGAAAGGAATCCAATTAAATATAAGTAATATCAGGCTTAAGAATTATAGATAAAGGCATAAGCCTAAAAGAGAGGATTTATAGTAAATTATGTCAAAAATCCGGGGAATGAAATAAAAAGGGAAATCTAATAACATGATTTGGAAGTTAGTAATAGATTAGTTAGTTGGTTTAGAAAAGAGAATACAACTCTATAGTTGTAACGTACTGTCTTTTCGCACGCTTTAAATCGACGATAAACCACACGCATCAGACTTAAACCATACAGAAGGACGGATTGTTATGGGGTAAATAAGAAAAAGAAGAGAAAAAAATAAACAAAATAGAATCTTGTAGTGGAACGATAAAATATAATAATCAAATATACAGTTCATGAAGCTGTTTTACAAAATATTTGATTATACTTATATAATATATATCAGAGTTACACATACCAGAGAAAAATCAATAACAATACAACGGAACAGTGAGAATGTAGTGGAATACTATAATAACTAATAAAAATAAATCTTCGTCTTCGTCCTTCAGAATACGGTCTTCCAATTCCTGAACTGCTTAGTCTGACCCGAGCGAATTGAAAAGATAAAACACTCGAGTCAAAACTAAAAGATCTTGTGTAAGTTAAATCAACAGAAATAAATATGAGTAAAACGGCGTCAGAGATGTTTACGGGATTTGACATCTCCTGTCCATTGTCTAACATGAGTGCAGTAACTTAAGAGATGCTCGGGATTCACATCTCCTAAGGATCCATTAAACTATTTACTATGTAGTAATATTTCGCTATTATAATAGTGTCTAATAGTAAAATAAACTTACTTTTAAATAGTGTTAAGGGGTTACCCATATAGCCCTTAACACATAATAGTGCCAGTAGTCCAAACAGTACCTGCATATCTCCTGATCGGGAGACTACGAGAAGATACTCCATAGGTAGACACAAATCAAACTCGTACAAGGCTCGCTAGGGTAGGTGACGCGGCACAACTAGGCAATGCCAGGGTAGATATACCAATTGCTATCCGGGCTGGTGGTAATGCGTAGCAGCTACTACCGTCTACCTCGAGCCACACCTCCAATATCAAAAATCAAAAGTGTCCACCAAATCAATCCAAAGGTCAGAGTATAATATCGAAGGGATGTGTCCGATAAGTGGGGCTACCTCCTTGGCCCGAGAATCGCTCCTGTTTTAGCCACCTTATGCCAACTCACGGGAGTTGGGTCCACGTATATACCTTACTAGAACGTCGCCACCATCCTACTTCATTTTGGAATCTCCACCGCGTACACGGTTGTTAAAGTGGTTTTCGAAGTTGGCAGAGAGTATGACAACTTTCGATCCCAGTCTCTTTAATAACCAAACGTTATTATAGCACCACGGTCATTTCAAAATAATTATACTTCAAAACCAGGATATAATATTCATTTCAAACTATATAAATACGATATCATTTTCATTTTAAAAACCATATCAATATGATATCATTTTTATTTCAAATATATCCTTTTCCTAAAATCATAGCATTTTCAAATCATAATACCTGTAAACCCATAAATTTGAAACATAACTTCCAATACTTAAATGGTTTAATATTAAATTACTTTATATAATAAATTAGCCTCTTAAATTTCAAAAATCAATTCCAAATACATCAAATTCAATTACTATTATTTAGATTTGAAATGTTGCGTAATAAATCCAATATCATTTAAGAAAGCTTTTAACTTCACGTAACTGGATATTCATTAAATTTATTTAACTTGATATATTCATTTAAATCAACTTTATATTCATTTAAATCACTCTAAACCAAATCAAGTTATAAGAATCATAACCTTTAAAATCTCAATTTTATATAAATTTCAAATCAAATTTTTTCGAGTATAATTCTTAAATAATTCAATTCAAATCAATTTCATATTTATCTTCCAACTGAATTTTTATTTAAGTCAATAAAACTTTATATATACAATATCTTAAATAGGTACTTAACCATATAATATAAAACAATCAAACTCCATTATTAAGCTTATTTTTATTAAACAAATTTATACATAGCTCAAATTCAAGAATTTAACTATATATATAATAATATTTTTATAATATCAAAAATAAATATTTATTAAACCGTACATTTCTTTCCAAAACCATAGAAATCATTTCAAAATATTTTTATATATAGACCACGGTGTCTGTATATAATTTTCTACCCTATGGTCAAGTGATATGGATATTTATCATTTCAATCCATAATTTAAAATAAAAAATACGGTTATATATCATTTCAAACCGCAATCCCAAATGAAATAAAATGCATAACAACTTGAAGTTTAAAACAACATAAAATATAGCATCCATTCACCCAATATCAACCATCAACCATTTATCACAATCATCATCCAATTCAAACAATAACATCAATATATAATAGAAATAAATAACAAGTAATTACTAGCAGTTTATATTCAATAATAAATTAATTTAACAGGTAGTTTATATGCAATAATAAATTGGATACCAATCTAATTCAAGAAATTCAATTTTAACTGGAATGATGATAGAAAATATACCAAATAGCAATAAATAAATTTCTAATCACATCAGAAAATAATTTAACACATATAAGAAATTTTAGAAATTATGAGTGAGTTAAAACCTCACCTTTTGAATTTAAATCCAAATTAAACCAAAATTTCAAAAGTCTTCAAATTCATATATGCCAAAAATGTCTGGAATCACAATACAAACCAAGCGGAGAAAACCGCGCATGAAACGGACCTTGTCTGCAAAAGTTATACACATTAAACGATTTGAAACGAAAATAAAAATAAAATAAAACAAAGATAACTCTACCTGCCATGTCATCACTCCACTTCCAAACCCTACAGCGCACCAAAGCTCACGAGACCTGCAACTACTAAAACATAGCCGCCTCGACTTCCGTTCATCGCGTCCCCAAAACAACGGCCGCGACTCACGCCATAGAAGCTGCGCCTCCCCCAGGGGCTAACCCCGAAGCCTCTCTCGACCCCACCATGTCGATCACGACCGGAAAATACAGCAGCCGCCACTAAATATTTGAAACCCTAGCAAAACTTTCTCGACGATCTAGCCGTTAAATCACCAAACGATCTTCACCGATGGACTACGTGTTCGTCACTCTACGCGGCAGTGCCACTGATTTGTCGATCGGACACCGATCATCGAACGCCAATGAACGGCCAGAATTCGTTCTCCAATTTGTGGACAAATAGAGGTTTCAATTGGAAAATGAATTATGGATTTGAGATGCGCTCTTCGAGAGCTTTCCAACGATATAAAATATGTTATAGTTTGTGGAGTCTGAAATTTTGGTTTTGGATTTGATTTGGAATTGGATTTGATAGTGAGAATTTGTTTGTCTGCCATTGAGGAGGAGATGAAAAGAAATTGTACGTATAGACAACTGACAATGAGGAACAATTAGGGTTTATAACGACGTATATATAGGCAAGGCTGAAAATAAAATAGATGGATCAGATTTATTTTTCATTCTACTATTCAATTCATTATTGTCAATGGATAAAATAAATTTTGGATCCAAAATCTATTACATTAATATTCTCACATTCCATCTTCATTTCAATTAGCGTAATAAATTAAATTTCATTTATAATAAATTCATTCACTAAAATTTGAGTTCCAATTAATTATAATAAATTCCAAGTAACTTTGATTTGATTAGTTTCAATCTTTATACTAATTCATTATTACTCTATACCTAGTTCATATTGTTTACCCTTCATTTACTTAACATTTAAATGAACTTGATTTCCAACAAATTCATTGACCAAATAAATTAGGTAATTTATAACAATTGTTATCACAACCTTAAATTTACACTTAAGTTTATGTTATATTCAACTAATTATCATAACACTGAATAAAATTTACGTTATTTATTACCCTAATTTACATTAATGTAACACTTAATTCAGATTTATTGCAATTGATTACCCGTTTTAATTTAATAGACTAAATAAATGGTTAGCTTATAACAATTGTTACCATTAACGTTTAATTTCACTTTTAAGCTATTATTAACAAACACATGTTGCCATTGATTTAGATCTAATTCAATAAAATAAATTAAATGAATGGGTAAACAATTAATAATTATCACTATTGCCAAATTTACTCACATTCAAACTTAAATATCAACTGACATTTATTATAATTACTTGTCTAGCACTGATTTTATCAAATTCCAATTTATTACGCATTATTTAATCAATTAATATAACTTTTGAATTTATTTCCCAATTCACTAATTTCAATCAATCATAACCTTACAATTGTTTCAATTAATAGGTATTGCACTAAATTAGTTATTATTCAACTTGCATAAACCTTATTACATTAATTTACATTCAGTTACTATTAATCAAAATATTATTCCATTGGTTGATTCAATATAATTACTCTTATTTACTTATTTTCTATTTTATAACCAAGTGAAACAATTTACATTATCTCATTATTGGGATTTCACTCCAATTGTTAATAATTAATCTTTAATTACCAATGCTACATTTCATTCTTAACATTTACTTCAATATAAATTATAAATTAAATTTTTTTATTTCTTTCTAAATTTAGTTACATAAATCTTATTAATTTGACAAATTTTAATCATTGAAATTTACGGGTCGTTACACTCTCCCCCACTCAAAACTTTTCATCCTCGAAAAGGAAAAAAGGAGGGAAAAGAAGAAGTAGGAAATCAGTATATCTTACTTAAAATATTAAATTTATAAACAAATAAATTTACAAAATTAATTAATTTAAATAAATATACCAATTTATAACCATTAAATCTTTTTATACTTAAATTAATAAAGTTTGGAAAACATTTTCAAAACTTTCTAAGTCCAAAATTTACGGAAAATTTTGGCAGAGTCTCCTTTATACGGAGAGGCTCGGGAGAAAATATAATATCAAATATAATAATATACAACATATATTTTCTAAAATAATATATCCCAACACGGAAAAATAATATAATAAAGCTATAGACTGTACTCCAAGAACGTACCTATTTGTCGGGCAAACAACGCTTAATTATGAAATCAAAAGCAGTAGAAATTGCTCTCATAACCTATATTTCAATTATATAATCCAAATAAAATGAAATATTTAAAGTTGTTTCAACCAATTAAATATAAAACAACAATCATTGCAACCAACATCTGTAGGATCTAGATTAACCCTAGAGGGGGGGTGAATAGGGTTATAGCAAATTTTCTCGAATTAAACACAGAAATAAACTGCAGAAATAAATATGCTGAAAAGTAAATCACACACAAAATTTACCCAGCTTCGGCAACCCCTGCCTACTGCTGCATTCACAGATTTCTATTAGAATTAAACAGTATCACGCTTACAACAACTCTACTAGACTCGCAGACCCTTTTGCTCCCGCTCACAAACACTCTACTAGACTCGCACACCCTGCTCCCGCCTATAGAGTTTCGCTCACTCGCAAACACTGCTCCCGCCTATAGAGCTTTGCAAACTCGCACACCCTGCTCACTGAACTAATTCAGAATAGACAATCTGACACTACCTAAACCTAGGTGGTGATTTACCTAAATTCTTTGATTCGTAAAATAAAAACAATAATTAAGAACAATAGAAAAATAACCCTAAACTAATTAACAATATTAATAAAAGCCTATCAAAACCCCCTTTTGATTTTTAAGACCGGCCCACTTCCTTATTTCACCCGATCCTCTCTTGTCTCGTTCGTGAGAAATAATGGCGGTTAGGGCTTCGTTCCCTTTTGTTCCAGTTAGGGCTTCGGCTCTTTGTTCCAATTAGGGCTTCGGTTTCTTCTTTTGATCTGTGATTTGTTGCCCTAGCTCGCTGCTTCTCTGATGGTTGACTTTGATTGTTTGCAGTTGCTCGATCGAGTTCGATGCTTGTGAATTCGGTATGTACTGTCTCTTTTTGCTTTTCTAAATTGATACTAGAACTCGATTACCTTTTGCCGATGATGATTAGGGCATTTATATAGGTTGAATTCCTATATTTGCGTTCGTATAAATTTGATTGAATTTGTCAAATTCTTTATCTCGGCCACTTGATGATGCTTGAATGATTGAGATCGATTCTGACTTTTTCATATGCGTATTTTTGTTTCTTGCGTCCCACGGCTTTGATGTTGATTTGGTGATTTGTGATATTTGACTTTGTCACACGCATATTTTCGACTTGTTTAATCATCTTGATTTACACAGCTTCATTCATCTTTGCATTCCTCTACTGTAGCATTGATTTTGTGATTTTTCACTTTGTTGCTCGGTTACTGATGCATTAGTTGTAACTCCATCTTGACTTAGGCTTTTCACTGTAACAGATGCTACACTTGTTCATGTATATATTGCTTTGTTTCACTGGTGGCCTATGTGCATGCTTCACTGTTCTTTGCATTTGTTCATATGAGTCTGCTCACTGTATCATGCTTGGCTTTGTACACTGTCTTGTGCATTGCCCCCATTCACTGTTGCTGTGCAGTTGCAATGCCTTGCTTGGTCTCTGTTACATGCTTGCTGTTGCATGCTTGTGATATTCATGTTGATTTGATGATGCTGGTATTTTCTGATATATTACTTTGAATTGCATACATTTTATGTTGACATTTTCTTTGACACGGATGCTACACTTGTTCATTGTTGTTCAAGTGTACTTGTCTTCATAAAATTGTCACTGTGCTTCTTACCTTTCTGGTCTCTGATCATTGCTTGGTCATCTTGGTGGCTTGAGCATTTGGTCTGTGTTGCATTGTTCCATGTGTCTTGCCTTTGACTGTTTGCATACACTTTTGGTCATGTTGTACTCATTTGCCACTGAGTTGCATTGAATAGATGGTCTTTGTAGTTGTTTATTTGAGTCAGTGCTTCACCATACTTGTTGTGTCATATTTGATCATTTTTGCTGTCCACTGCAGTTTGTAGTGATATTGAGCATTGCATATTTGATTCTTGTTTGCATTTGAGTTTGTAACTTGGAGTCTGCAACTTGATTTGTGCCTTGTCCATTCTCATGTATTCATGTTGCTGGACTTGAATACATCTGTGCAGTCCATTGTAGCTTTTGTGCACAGCACTGCATGTTATGTTGGCCATTTGGTCGAGTTGTAGTCCAGTCCACTCATGTACATGCTTCACTGCAGCCTTCACTGTCCACCTGTTGCACTCTGGTCTCTTGTTCACCATAGTTTGTACATGCATTTGCTACACTGTTTGCTGTAATATTGGCTTGTGACATTCATGTTGCAGTCCATGTTCTGTTGATCACTTGATTATTGTTTGCATTATCCACTTGAACTTGTAGTCTGCCTTGATCATATTTTTTTTAACCTGGTCTGGTGCACCTTGTTTCATGCTTGAGACTGTGCTTGCATTGTTACTTGGTCGACACTTGCATCACTCTGTAACACATGCTCTGTACTTCATTCAGTGTTCATGCATGTTCTCTGTTCATTTGAGTTGTATTCACATCACTTTCTGAAGCTTGAGTTGCTTGCATTTTCTGGTCAGTGGTGCTTTGAGTTGAACCTATCTTGGGTTTGACCTTGTTTTTGATTTCTGTGCTTTTGTTTGATTTTTTGCACACGAGTTGGCGAGGCAGTGCACACGTATACGAATGTACACGTGTGTACTGCAGCCACTTATAATTACCTGTCCCTGATAAAAAATACTGATATGCACAGATATTGCACAGTCAAAAATGATGACGAACAACCCAAATAACTGAGGCAAACAATGTTTTCAAAATCATCGTTTCTTTCAAATTTCAAAAATATTTCTCTTTCAATTTTACTGCGTTTGAAAATATTTTTGCAGATTACTCAGATGCTGGATTCAAACTGGCATGCAGTTGAAGACAAAATACGAGTGTGAGTGATATGTAGTGAGGTTATCAATGTAAATGTGATGTGATTGTAATCAAAAATGTATATGTATAGTGAGAGCATGAAATTGTACTATTTAAAATTGTAATAAATATTTGTTTGAATAAAAATTTCTGTTTGAATTCAAAATCTGTTTAACTTGTTCTGTTTGAATTCAAATTCGAATTCTGTGTAATTTAATTTTATTCAACAGATATTTATCTAACCAAATACATACTATTCAAAATATTTGTTTGAATAAAATTTCTGTTTGAATTCAAAATCTGTTTAACTTGTTCTGTTTGAATTCAAATTCAAATTCTGTGTAATTTAATTTTATTCAACAAATATTTATTTAGACTATGAAAAACAAAATAGTACATTACCAAATACATTTATATGAATGTATATATGTTTATTATCATCAAACAAAAATCATATAGCGCAAAGCGTATATTCAACAATCTCCCCCTTTTGATGATAACAAACATATATTTAAGATTTTGAATATATTAAATGTATTTGATAATTTCATTTGCTCCCCCTATTTGAATGCTTCCTTTTTATGTGATACTCCCCCTACATATATGGCTCCCCCTACATATATGCATACAAATAAAAATATGTAAATGAGCCTATATGCAAATTGAAGGTTATTTGACCTTTGCTTGATTCTATTTGACAAAATCTTAACTTTTCTCTCCCCCTTTTGTTATCAGCAAAAGAATAATAGTGTTATAAAAATAGGGATGAAGTGATAGACATGAATCAAACATTTAACTCAATTAAATATAAATATCAAATTTCAATAAAACTCAAACAAAAATCATAATTACCCTTGTCAAGCGCATATTCCACTTTCAGAAGTGATGGAGATAGAATCATCAAAAATTCATATAGATATGTCTATTTGTGGTATATTTATTTCTGGAAATTTGAATATCTACTAACCATGCATAACCGTTAGGACTTTTAAATGAGATTAGTAGTATTCCAATTTAATTTAAAAAATGAAATCAATTATCTTCTAACCACGCATGACCGTGAGGACTTTTAAATGGGATTAGAATCAACTTGTCTATTAAATCAATTATTTTTAATATGCGTTCCATACATGCATAACCGTGAGGACTTTTAAATGAGCATGGAAGCACATAATCAAAAATCCAAGTAATTTACCCATGCATAACCGTGAGAACTTTTAAATGAGAGTGAATACTTTGGATTTTTATTTTTAATTGCTGAATATAATAAATTGAAGCACAAATAATTTCCTTCACCGATTTAAAGATATTGAAGAACAAATGATTTCCTTTGTAAACTACCATAAATTTACATACTAAATATGATCTTGATGAGTGATGTTCGATAGAGAGATGATAGAAATAGAAATGGTCATGGAATTATTACCCAACAAAAAGTTTTTATAACTCTTGTTATGAAATTCTAAAGAAATTTTCTAATCATACTTTCTCGAGTTATAATATATGATAAATATCAACACTCATCTCTTTTTCAATCACTATTCATCTTTTCGATAATCAAAGAGAGTTAGATTAGTCAAAAATTTGTCATTTAAAATCAAATTAAACATTATAAAATCAATTTTTCAAAAATGATTAATCTGTAAATATGGTCAAACATGATTTTCTTGAGAGGAGTTTTATAAGAAAATTTTCTGCTATTTGAAAATTATTTCAAGTGAAAAATATGCAGATACTTTCTTTGAAAAAAAAACGATGCAGCAAATGAATGTTTCAAAAATTAATCACGTTACACTTATAATTTTTCTATCAACTATATTACCAGTGTAATCCGCATCTGAATTTAAATTTCACTCAATATTCACTTGTTGAATCAAACCATGAGATGTGCGCCAAAAATTTCAAAACATCATTCTTTTGAATTTGAATTTAAGCCGTGTTAACACTCAAACAAATATCATGATGTTAATTTCAGAAAACAGAGGATAAACAATTATTTTCATGAGTAATCAACAGTCAATCAACATCATAATTATTTCAAAAACAATTTCTTAAAATCCTTTTTCTCATGAATTTGAAATCGTGCAAATTTACAAGCAGTGATCAAAATGTCAGTACCAATATATCTACGTGTAGCATGAGTAACCAGCATTTGACCGAACAAATTTATATAAATTAGTTCAAAAATTGAAAATCTAATTGGTCATCAATTAAGCACAAATTAATGTCATAAATAAGAACAAGTCAAAAATCATATCAATTAAGTCCGAATCAGTCAACCATCATAATTACTCCAAGTAATTCTCTTTAAAGATGGTTAGTCAATATTTTAAAAAAAATCATAGCATCAAAATCATCATCTTTTGTTCATCTCAATATTGGCTGATTTTAATTTAGAGTATGGTGCAGATAATCACATTTTAAAAACAATTACCTGTTTTACCTTTACGATAATTTTTCGTGATTGCCCATTGTGATTCTGTCACCTTTATACTAGGCTAAGGAACTTTGCTTTGTCGCCCGTTATGTTTCTGGAACAGCCGAAATCCAGAGAACACTGTTATTGTTCCTTAGCCTGCCACCACACCTACACGATAAAATATTTGTGTGACCTAATTGTTTTTATAGGTCCATTGTTGTTAGTGGCAGAATATGAAAAATATGTTTTTGGAGACTCAAAACTGTTTATATATGTTCCTTTTGGCACCCAAATTTGTTTGACTTTCAAAGACTTTATATTTGTGCCTTTTGGAACCCAAATTGATATAGTTTTCACGTGTTTGGGTCTATACCAACAATTATTTTGATTATGTCCAAATTCTCTACAAAACGTGCACATTAAATTGACTTGATTAAATTTTGTGTTCCTATGACTATGATTTTCAACATGATTTCCAATTATTTCAGGTCGAGCAACACTTTTACCTTTACCATCATCTTGTGATTTTCCATAACCTAGTCCTTTTCTATTGTAGCAAAAATTTGATTTCCAAATAACATTTTGAAAGATTTTTCGCCTCTTGAAAAGTTATTCAAAGATTTCTCAAGATTTTGGACTTTGGTTTTTAATGTTGAATTTTCAGTGACAAGTGAGGTGCATCGATTAATAAAATCCTTTCTCCTAGTGTCGATGGTTTCCTTAAGATTCAAGTTTTCATTTTCAAGACTTTCAAAGTTATTCCTCAGTTTTGATAATTCTGAATCTAAAATCTTACATTTTTTACATTCTAGGTTTTGAATATTTTCAAGTTCAGTTTTTAACCTAAAATTTTCACGAGCAAATTCTCTCCTATCAGATTTCAGTTTTTCAATTTTAGATTCAAGAGTATCCACTACCTTAGTAAGATCAGAACACATAAAAACAAGTTCTTTATAAGAAAACTCACCTGCCTCACTAGATTCGTCGGAGGTTGCTTCTGATTCTGATTTTGCCATGCAACACAAGTTAGCCTCCTCTGGGCTGCTATCCGAAGCTTCCTCTCCTTCTTCATCATCCCAAGTCGCTGCAAATACCTTCTTCGCCTTTTTCCTTTCTTTGTTGTTTTTGAGAAGTGGGCATTTTGGTTTGATGTGGCCAGGCTTGTTGCAGTTATAACATGTCAGTTCATTATCGGAATTTTCGGAATCTTTTGACCTATTTCCCTTTGTTTTCTTCTTGCGTGGCTTGAATCTAGACCATCTTCTAAGATTATTGATAGCCATTGCAAGCTCTTCAATTGGATCTTCTTCATCGCTTTCTTCTTTACTTTTTAAGGCAATCGTCTTCTTCTTTGGCTCGGAGTTGTTGCGTTCTTCCTTTGCTTTTAACTCAAGCTCATATGTCATCAAGTTGCCAATCAACTCCTCCATGCTTAATTTACTCAAATCTTTCGATTCTTGGATTGCCGTGACTTTTGCTTCAAAGTTCATCGGTAAGACTCGTAGTATCTTCCGCACAAGCTCTACCTCAGTGAATACCTACCCAAGCGCTCTAGAATTGTATACCAAGGTTGAAAAGCGTCCAAACATATCCTTTATGCTCTCGCCTTTGTCCATCACAAATTTTTCGTATTCATTGCTGAATAGGGCTAGCCGAGACTCCTTGACTTGAGAAGTTCCTTCGTGTGTCACCTCCAAAGTATGCCATATTTCCTGTGCTGTTGTACAATGAGAAATTCTATTAAATTCATTTTTATCAAGAGCACATATCAAAGCATTCATGGCTTTAGCATTTGTCGTTTTCAATTTCTTATCGTTAGCATCCCACCTATCCTTAGGTTTAGGAGTCTCAGTACCACCAACAATTATAGTGGGAGGTTTATAGCCAGTTTCAATAATATCCCAAACATCATAATCAACGGAACTAAGATAAATACTCATTCTAACTTTCCAATAAGCATAATCGTCCCCGTTAAACATGGGTGGCCTAGCAATAGATTGCCCCTCAGAAAAAGCATTATTTTGTAGACTCATGACTCTAGAGTTAAATAAAAAATATACCGGGCTCTGATACCACTTGTAGGATCTAGATTAACCCTAGAAGGGGGGGTGAATAGGGTTATAGCAAATTTTCTCGAATTAAACACAGAAATAAACTGCAGAAATAAATATGCTGAAAAGTAAATCATACACAAAATTTACCCAGCTTCGGCAACCCCTGCCTACTGCTGCATTCACAGATTTCTATTAGAATTAAACAGTATCGCGCTTACAACAACTCTACTAGACTCGCAGACCCTTTTGCTCCCGCTCACAAACACTCTACTAGACTCGCACACCCTGCTCCCGCCTATAGAGTTTCGCTCACTCGCAAACACTGCTCCCGCCTATAGAGCTTTGCAAACTCGCACACCCTACTCACTGAACTAATTCAGAATAGACAATCTGACACTACCTAAACCTAGGTGGTGATTTACCTAAATTCTTTGATTCGTAAAATAAAAACAATAATTAAGAACAATAGAAAAATAACCCTAAACTAATTAACAATATTAATAAAAGCCTATCAAAACCCCCTTTTGATTTTTAAGACCGGCCCACTTCCTTATTTCACCCGATCCTCTCTTGTCTCGTTCGTGAGAAATAATGGCGGTTAGGGCTTCGTTCCCTTTTGTTCCAGTTAGGGCTTCGGCTCTTTGTTCCAATTAGGGCTTCGGTTTCTTCTTTTGATCTGTGATTTGTTGCCCTAGCTCGCTGCTTCTTTGATGGTTGACTTTGATTGTTTGCAGTTGCTCGATCGAGTTCAATGCTTGTGAATTCGGTATGTACTGTCTCTTTTTGCTTTTCTAAATTGATACTAGAACTCGATTACCTTTTGCCGATGATGATTAGGGCATTTATATAGGTTGAATTCCTATATTTGCGTTCGTATAAATTTGATTGAATTTGTCAAATTCTTTATCTCGGCCACTTGATGATGCTTGAATGATTGAGATCGATTCTGACTTTTTCATATGCGTATTTTTGTTTCTTGCGTCCCACGGCTTTGATGTTGATTTGGTGATTTGTGATATTTGACTTTGTCACACGCATATTTTCGACTTGTTTAATCATCTTGATTTACACAGCTTCATTCATCTTTGCATTCCTCTACTGTAGCATTGATTTTGTGATTTTTCACTTTGTTGCTCGGTTACTGATGCATTAGTTGTAACTCCATCTTGACTTAGGCTTTTCACCGTAACAGATGCTACACTTGTTCATGTATATATTGCTTTGTTTCACTGGTGGCCTATGTGCATGCTTCACTGTTCTTTGCATTTGTTCATATGAGTCTGCTCACTGTATCATGCTTGGCTTTGTACACTGTCTTGTGCATTGCCCCCATTCACTGTTGCTGTGCAGTTGCAATGCCTTGCTTGGTCTCTGTTACATGCTTGCTGTTGCATGCTTGTGATATTCATGTTGATTTGATGATGCTGGTATTTGCTGATATATTACTTTGAATTGCATACATTTTATGTTGACATTTTCTTTGACACGGATGCTACACTTGTTCATTGTTGTTCAAGTGTACTTGTCTTCATAAAATTGTCACTGTGCTTCTGACCTTTCTGGTCTCTGATCATTGCTTGGTCATCTTGGTGGCTTGAGCATTTGGTCTGTGTTGCATTGTTCCATGTGTCTTGCCTTTGACTGTTTGCATACACTTTTGGTCATGTTGTACTCATTTGCCACTGAGTTGCATTGAATAGATGGTCTTTGTAGTTGTTTATTTGAGTCAGTGCTTCACCATACTTGTTGTGTCATATTTGATCATTTTTGCTGTCCACTGCAGTTTGTAGTGATATTGAGCATTGCATATTTGATTCCTGTTTGCATTTGAGTTTGTAACTTGGAGTCTGCAACTTGATTTGTGCCTTGTCCATTCTCATGTATTCATGTTGCTGGACTTGAATACATCTGTGCAGTCCATTGTAGCTTTTGTGCACAGCACTGCATGTTATGTTGGCCATTTGGTCGAGTTGTAGTCCAGTCCACTCATGTACATGCTTCACTGCAGCCTTCACTGTCCACCTGTTGCACTCTGGTCTCTTGTTCACCATAGTTTGTACATGCATTTGCTACACTGTTTGCTGTAATATTGGCTTGTGACATTCATGTTGCAGTCCATGTTCTGTTGATCACTTGATTATTGTTTGCATTATCCACTTGAACTTGTAGTCTGCCTTGATCATATTTTTTTTAACCTGGTCTGGTGCACCTTGTTTCATGCTTGAGACTGTGCTTGCATTGTTACTTGGTCGACACTTGCATCACTCTGTAACACATGCTCTGTACTTCATTCAGTGTTCATGCATGTTCTCTGTTCATTTGAGTTGTATTCACATCACTTTCTGAAGCTTGAGTTGCTTGCATTTTCTGGTCAGTGGTGCTTTGAGTTGAACCTATCTTGGGTTTGACCTTGTTTTTGATTTCTGTGCTTTTGTTTGATTTTTTGCACACGAGTTGGCGAGGCAGTGCACACGTATACGAATGTACACGTGTGTACTGCAGCCACTTATAATTACCTGTCCCTGATAAAAAATACTGATATGCACAGATATTGCACAGTCAAAAATGATGACGAACAACCCAAATAACTGAGGCAAACAATGTTTTCAAAATCATCGTTTCTTTCAAATTTCAAAAATATTTCTCTTTCAATTTTACTGCGTTTGAAAATATTTTTGCAGATTACTCAGATGCTGGATTCAAACTGGCATGCAGTTGAAGACAAAATACGAGTGTGAGTGATATGTAGTGAGGTTATCAATGTAAATGTGATGTGATTGTAATCAAAAATGTATATGTATAGTGAGAGCATGAAATTGTACTATTTAAAATTGTAATAAATATTTGTTTGAATAAAAATTTCTGTTTGAATTCAAAATCTGTTTAACTTGTTCTGTTTGAATTCAAATTCGAATTCTGTGTAATTTAATTTTATTCAACAGATATTTATCTAACCAAATACATACTATTCAAAATATTTGTTTGAATAAAATTTCTGTTTGAATTCAAAATCTGTTTAACTTGTTCTGTTTGAATTCAAATTCAAATTCTGTGTAATTTAATTTTATTCAACAAATATTTATTTAGACTATGAAAAACAAAATAGTACATTACCAAATACATTTATATGAATGTATATATGTTTATTATCATCAAACAAAAATCATATAGCGCAAAGCGTATATTCAACAATCTCCCCCTTTTGATGATAACAAACATATATTTAAGATTTTGAATATATTAAATGTATTTGATAATTTCATTTGCTCCCCCTATTTGAATGCTTCCTTTTTATGTGATACTCCCCCTACATATATGGCTCCCCCTACATATATGCATACAAATAAAAATATGTAAATGAGCCTATATGCAAATTGAAGGTTATTTGACCTTTGCTTGATTCTATTTGACAAAATCTTAACTTTTCTCTCCCCCTTTTGTTATCAGCAAAAGAATAATAGTGTTATAAAAATAGGGATGAAGTGATAGACATGAATCAAACATTTAACTCAATTAAATATAAATATCAAATTTCAATAAAACTCAAACAAAAATCATAATTACCCTTGTCAAGCGCATATTCCACTTTCAGAAGTGATGGAGATAGAATCATCAAAAATTCATATAGATATGTCTATTTGTGGTATATTTATTTCTGGAAATTTGAATATCTACTAACCATGCATAACCGTTAGGACTTTTAAATGAGATTAGTAGTATTCCAATTTAATTTAAAAAATGAAATCAATTATCTTCTAACCACGCATGACCGTGAGGACTTTTAAATGGGATTAGAATCAACTTGTCTATTAAATCAATTATTTTTAATATGCGTTCCATACATGCATAACCGTGAGGACTTTTAAATGAGCATGGAAGCACATAATCAAAAATCCAAGTAATTTACCCATGCATAACCGTGAGAATTTTTAAATGAGAGTGAATACTTTGGATTTTTATTTTTAATTGCTGAATATAATAAATTGAAGCACAAATAATTTCCTTCACCGATTTAAAGATATTGAAGAACAAATGATTTCCTTTGTAAACTACCACAAATTTACATACTAAATATGATCTTGATGAGTGATGTTCGATAGAGAGATGATAGAAATAGAAATGGTCATGGAATTATTACCCAAAAAAAGTTTTTATAACTCTTGTTATGAAATTCTAAAGAAATTTTCTAATCATACTTTCTCGAGTTATAATATATGATAAATATCAACACTCATCTCTTTTTGTATCACTATTCATCTTTTCGATAATCAAAGAGAGTTAGATTAGTCAAAAATTTGTCATTTAAAATCAAATTAAACATTGTAAAATCAATTTTTCAAAAATGATTAATCTGTAAATATGGTCAAACATGATTTTCTTGAGGGGAGTTTTATAAGAAAATTTTCTGCTATTTGAAAATTATTTCAAGTGAAAAATATGCAGATACTTTCTTTGAAAAAAAAACGATGCAGCAAATGAATGTTTCAAAAATTAATCACGTTACACTTATAATTTTTCTATCAACTATATTACCAGTGTAATCCGCATCTGAATTTAAATTTCACTCAATATTCACTTGTTGAATCAAACCATGAGATGTGCGCCAAAAATTTCAAAACATCATTCTTTTGAATTTGAATTTAAGCCGTGTTAACACTCAAACAAATATCATGATGTTAATTTCAGAAAACAGAGGATAAACAATTATTTTCATGAGTAATCAACAGTCAATCAACATCATAATTATTTCAAAAACAATTTCTTAAAATCCTTTTTCTCATGAATTTGAAATCGTGCAAATTTACAAGCAGTGATCAAAATGTCAGTACCAATATATCTACGTGTAGCATGAGTAACCAGCATTTGACCGAACAAATTTATATAAATTAGTTCAAAAATTGAAAATCTAATTGGTCATCAATTAAGCACAAATTAATGTCATAAATAAGAACAAGTCAAAAATCATATCAATTAAGTCCGAATCAGTCAACCATCATAATTACTCCAAGTAATTCTCTTTAAAGATGGTTAGTCAATATTTTAAAAAAAATCATAGCATCAAAATCATCATCTTTTGTTCATCTCAATATTGGCTGATTTTAATTTAGAGTATGGTGCAGATAATCACATTTTAAAAACAATTACCTGTTTTACCTTTACGATAATTTTTCGTGATTGCCCATTGTGATTCTGTCACCTTTATACTAGGCTAAGGAACTTTGCTTTGTCGCCCGTTATGTTTCTGGAACAGCCGAAATCCAGAGAACACTGTTATTGTTCCTTAGCCTGCCACCACACCTACACGATAAAATATTTGTGTGACCTAATTGTTTTTATAGGTCCATTGTTGTTAGTGGCAGAATATGAAAAATATGTTTTTGGAGACTCAAAACTGTTTATATATGTTCCTTTTGGCACCCAAATTTGTTTGACTTTCAAAGATTTTATATTTGTGCCTTTTGGAACCCAAATTGATATAGTTTTCACGTGTTTGGGTCTATACCAACAATTATTTTGATTATGTCCAAATTCTCTACAAAACGTGCACATTAAATTGACTTGATTAAATTTTGTGTTCCTATGACTATGATTTTCAACATGATTTCCAATTATTTCAGGTCGAGCAACACTTTTACCTTTACCATCATCTTGTGATTTTCCATAACCTAGTCCTTTTCTATTGTTAGCAAAAATTTGATTTCCAAATAACATTTTGAAAGATTTTTCGCCTCTTGAAAAGTTATTCAAAGATTTCTCAAGATTTTGGACTTTGGTTTTTAATGTTGAATTTTCAGTGACAAGTGAGGTGCATCGATTAATAAAATCCTTTCTCCTAGTGTCGATGGTTTCCTTAAGATTCAAGTTTTCATTTTCAAGACTTTCAAAGTTATTCCTCAGTTTTGATAATTCTGAATCTAAAATCTTACATTTTTTACATTCTAGGTTTTGAATATTTTCAAGTTCAGTTTTTAACCTAAAATTTTCACGAGCAAATTCTCTCCTATCAGATTTCAGTTTTTCAATTTTAGATTCAAGAGTATCCACTACCTTAGTAAGATCAGAACACATAAAAACAAGTTCTTTATAAGAAAACTCACCTGCCTCACTAGATTCGTCGGAGGTTGCTTCTGATTCTGATTTTGCCATGCAACACAAGTTAGCCTCCTCTGGGCTGCTATCCGAAGCTTCCTCTCCTTCTTCATCATCCCAAGTCGCTGCAAATACCTTCTTCGCCTTTTTCCTTTCTTTGTTGTTTTTGAGAAGTGGGCATTTTGGTTTGATGTGGCCAGGCTTGTTGCAGTTATAACATGTCATTTCATTATCGGAATTTTCGGAATCTTTTGACCTATTTCCCTTTGTTTTCTTCTTGCGTGGCTTGAATCTAGACCATCTTCTAAGATTATTGACGGCCATTGCAAGCTCTTCAATTGGATCTTCTTCATCGCTTTCTTCTTTACTTTTTAAGGCAATCGTCTTCTTCTTTGGTTCGGAGTTGTTGCGTTCTTCCTTTGCTTTTAACTCAAGCTCATATGTCATCAAGTTGCCAATCAACTCCTCCATGCTTAATTTACTCAAATCTTTCGATTCTTGGATTGCCGTGACTTTTGCTTCAAAGTTCATCGGTAAGACTCGTAGTATCTTCCGCACAAGCTCTACCTCAGTGAATACCTACCCAAGCGCTCTAGCATTGTATACCAAGGTTGAAAAGCGTCCAAACATATCCTTTATGCTCTCGCCTTTGTCCATCACAAATTTTTCGTATTCATTGCTGAATAGGGCTAGCCGAGACTCCTTGACTTGAGAAGTTCCTTCGTGTGTCACCTCCAAAGTATGCCATATTTCCTGTGCTGTTGTACAATGAGAAATTCTATTAAATTCATTTTTATCAAGAGCACATATCAAAGCATTCATGGCTTTAGCATTTGTCATTTTCAATTTCTTATCGTTAGCATCCCACCTATCCTTAGGTTTAGGAATCTCAGTACCACCAACAATTATAGTGGGAGGTTTATAGCCAGTTTCAATAATATCCCAAACATCATAATCAACGGAACTAAGATAAATACTCATTCTAACTTTCCAATAAGCATAATTGTCCCCGTTAAACATGGGTGGCCTAGCAATAGATTGCCCCTCAGAAAAAGCATTATTTTGTAGACTCATGACTCTAGAGTTAAATAAAAAATATACCGGGCTCTGATACCACTTGTAGGATCTAGATTAACCCTAGAGGGGGGGGTGAATAGGGTTATAGCAAATTTTCTCGAATTAAACACAGAAATAAACTGCAGAAATAAATATGCTGAAAAGTAAATCACACACAAAATTTATCCAGCTTCGGCAACCCCTGCCTACTGCTGCATTCACAGATTTCTATTAGAATTAAACAGTATCGCGCTTACAACAACTCTACTAGACTCGCAGACCCTTTTGCTCCCGCTCACAAACACTCTACTAGACTCGCACACCCTGCTCCCGCCTATAGAGTTTCGCTCACTCGCAAACACTGCTCCCGCCTATAGAGCTTTGCAAACTCGCACACCCTGCTCACTGAACTAATTCAGAATAGACAATCTGACACTACCTAAACCTAGGTGGTGATTTACCTAAATTCTTTGATTCGTAAAATAAAAATAATAATTAAGAACAATAGAAAAATAACCCTAAACTAATTAACAATATTAATAAAAGCCTATCAAAACCCCCTTTTGATTTTTAAGACCGGCCCACTTCCTTATTTCACCCGATCCTCTCTTGTCTCGTTCATGAGAAATAATGGCGGTTAGGGCTTCGTTCCCTTTTGTTCCAGTTAGGGCTTCGGCTCTTTGTTCCAATTAGGGCTTCGGTTTCTTCTTTTGATCTGTGATTTGTTGCCCTAGCTCGCTGCTTCTTTGATGGTTGACTTTGATTGTTTGCAGTTGCTCGATCGAGTTCGATGCTTGTGAATTCGGTATGTACTGTCTCTTTTTGCTTTTCTAAATTGATACTAGAACTCGATTACCTTTTGCCGATGATGATTAGGGCATTTATATAGGTTGAATTCCTATATTTGCGTTCGTATAAATTTGATTGAATTTGTCAAATTCTTTATCTCGGCCACTTGATGATGCTTGAATGATTGAGATCGATTCTGACTTTTTCATATGCGTATTTTTGTTTCTTGCGTCCCACGGCTTTGATGTTGATTTGGTGATTTGTGATATTTGACTTTGTCACACGCATATTTTCGACTTGTTTAATCATCTTGATTTACACAGCTTCATTCATCTTTGCATTCCTCTACTGTAGCATTGATTTTGTGATTTTTCACTTTGTTGCTCGGTTACTGATGCATTAGTTGTAACTCCATCTTGACTTAGGCTTTTCACTGTAACAGATGCTACACTTGTTCATGTATATATTGCTTTGTTTCACTGGTGGCCTATGTGCATGCTTCACTGTTCTTTGCATTTGTTCATATGAGTCTGCTCACTGTATCATGCTTGGCTTTGTACACTGTCTTGTGCATTGCCCCCATTCACTGTTGCTGTGCAGTTGCAATGCCTTGCTTGGTCTCTGTTACATGCTTGCTGTTGCATGCTTGTGATATTCATGTTGATTTGATGATGCTGGTATTTGCTGATATATTACTTTGAATTGCATACATTTTATGTTGACATTTTCTTTGACACGGATGCTACACTTGTTCATTGTTGTTCAAGTGTACTTGTCTTCATAAAATTGTCACTGTGCTTCTGACCTTTCTGGTCTCTGATCATTGCTTGGTCATCTTGGTGGCTTGAGCATTTGGTCTGTGTTGCATTGTTCCATGTGTCTTGCCTTTGACTGTTTGCATACACTTTTGGTCATGTTGTACTCATTTGCCACTGAGTTGCATTGAATAGATGGTCTTTGTAGTTGTTTATTTGAGTCAGTGCTTCACCATACTTGTTGTGTCATATTTGATCATTTTTGCTGTCCACTGCAGTTTGTAGTGATATTGAGCATTGCATATTTGATTCCTGTTTGCATTTGAGTTTGTAACTTGGAGTCTGCAACTTGATTTGTGCCTTGTCCATTCTCATGTATTCATGTTGCTGGACTTGAATACATCTGTGCAGTCCATTGTAGCTTTTGTGCACAGCACTGCATGTTATGTTGGCCATTTGGTCGAGTTGTAGTCCAGTCCACTCATGTACATGCTTCACTGCAGCCTTCACTGTCCACCTGTTGCACTCTGGTCTCTTGTTCACCATAGTTTGTACATGCATTTGCTACACTGTTTGCTGTAATATTGGCTTGTGACATTCATGTTGCAGTCCATGTTCTGTTGATCACTTGATTATTGTTTGCATTATCCACTTGAACTTGTAGTCTGCCTTGATCATATTTTTTTTAACCTGGTCTGGTGCACCTTGTTTCATGCTTGAGACTGTGCTTGCATTGTTACTTGGTCGACACTTGCATCACTCTGTAACACATGCTCTGTACTTCATTCAGTGTTCATGCATGTTCTCTGTTCATTTGAGTTGTATTCACATCACTTTCTGAAGCTTGAGTTGCTTGCATTTTCTGGTCAGTGGTGCTTTGAGTTGAACCTATCTTGGGTTTGACCTTGTTTTTGATTTCTGTGCTTTTGTTTGATTTTTTGCACACGAGTTGGCGAGGCAGTGCACACGTATACGAATGTACACGTGTGTACTGCAGCCACTTATAATTACCTGTCCCTGATAAAAAATACTGATATGCACAGATATTGCACAGTCAAAAATGATGACGAACAACCCAAATAACTGAGGCAAACAATGTTTTCAAAATCATCGTTTCTTTCAAATTTCAAAAATATTTCTCTTTCAATTTTACTGCGTTTGAAAATATTTTTGCAGATTACTCAGATGCTGGATTCAAACTGGCATGCAGTTGAAGACAAAATACGAGTGTGAGTGATATGTAGTGAGGTTATCAATGTAAATGTGATGTGATTGTAATCAAAAATGTATATGTATAGTGAGAGCATGAAATTGTACTATTTAAAATTGTAATAAATATTTGTTTGAATAAAAATTTCTGTTTGAATTCAAAATCTGTTTAACTTGTTCTGTTTGAATTCAAATTCGAATTCTGTGTAATTTAATTTTATTCAACAGATATTTATCTAACCAAATACATACTATTCAAAATATTTGTTTGAATAAAATTTCTGTTTGAATTCAAAATCTGTTTAACTTGTTCTGTTTGAATTCAAATTCAAATTCTGTGTAATTTAATTTTATTAAACAAATATTTATTTAAACTATGAAAAACAAAATATGACATTACCAAATACATTTATATGAATGTATATATGTTTATTATCATCAAACAGAAATCATATAGCGCAAAGCGTATATTCAACAATCTCCCCCTTTTGATGATAACAAACATATATTTAAGATTTTGAATATATTAAATGTATTTGATAATTTCATTTGCTCCCCCTATTTGAATGCTTCCTTTTTATGTGATACTCCCCCTACATATATGGCTCCCCCTACATATATGCATACAAATAAAAATATGTAAATGAGCCTATATGCAAATTGAAGGTTATTTGACCTTTGCTTGATTCTATTTGACAAAATCTTAACTTTTCTCTCCCCCTTTTGTTATCAGCAAAAGAATAATAGTGTTATAAAAATAGGGATGAAGTGATAGACATGAATCAAACATTTAACTCAATTAAATATAAATATCAAATTTCAATAAAACTCAAACAAAAATCATAATTACCCTTGTCAAGCGCATATTCCACTTTCAGAAGTGATGGAGATAGAATCATCAAAAATTCATATAGATATGTCTATTTGTGGTATATTTATTTCTGGAAATTTGAATATCTACTAACCATGCATAACCGTTAGGACTTTTAAATGAGATTAGTAGTATTCCAATTTAATTTAAAAAATGAAATCAAGTATCTTCTAACCACGCATGACCGTGAGGACTTTTAAATGGGATTAGAATCAACTTGTCTATTAAATCAATTATTTTAAATATGCGTTCCATACATGCATAACCGTGAGGACTTTTAAATGAGCATGGAAGCACATAATCAAAAATCCAAGTAATTTACCCATGCATAACCGTGAGAACTTTTAAATGAGAGTGAATACTTTGGATTTTTATTTTTAATTGCTGAATATAATAAATTGAAGCACAAATAATTTCCTTCACCGATTTAAAGATATTGAAGAACAAATGATTTCCTTTGTAAACTACCACAAATTTACATACTAAATATGATCTTGATGAGTGATGTTCGATAGAGAGATGATAGAAATAGAAATGGTCATGGAATTATTACCCAACAAAAATGATATCACTGATATAACATGAATACAATATCTGATACATCAATTTGTTACAATGATAATCATCAACATCAGAGAATATACAACACAGAATACAGCAGAACATGATACAATCTGAGATAAGTCTTCACAGAACCCAATATTGCAACTCTGATCCAAAAGCTCCAAAGACAAAGCTCCAAAACTTCAAGCTTGATCCTCCATCAAGATTTCACAAAGATAAGCAAGACTGGCGTGCATCCAAAGACTGAACTAGCTCCAGATAATCTACTGAACCTAACTATCTAAAAAACCAAACTCTAGACTGCCCATGTGGAAAATTTATGGGCACACAGAGTTTAGGAAAGGGACAATAAACTCCGGGTCAGTCATGGGACTGGTATGAGCAAACAAAGAAAACGGTTTGTCTTTAAAAACAATCAAAAGATTTAAAATTGATAACCACAATGCTTTTTGAAAATGGAACTACCATAAGGCCTCCCGCCACACACACCATACAAACGCAGAATTGGAGGAGATTTCTCCTTATGATAGTCAAATATGCTTACTATGCAAAATTCTTTGATATTATTACTATAAGTGCATAGTGCAGAAAACATTTCGAAAGTAGAATATTAATCTTAGCCAACATAGGTACCATTATATTATGCCAGCTATAGCTACCATTTTAAATGGCAGGTTCTACAACTAAAACCGTATAAGGCTCGTATTGTTTTGTTTGGGTTTTCAACAAATGGTCAGGCTAAGGAACTTCCTACTGCCACATGGGAACGCCTCTGGCGGGACGCCCCAAGAACCTACCCGCTCTCTGCCAACACAAGGCCGGGTTCCTCCCTGCCCGGGAGTAATACCTACAGATATGCCATCCCCGGTCCTTTGGGACCTTTATACGAGAGCTCTCTACACCAACAACATCACACAGTAATAAATATACTACAGTGCCCACACGAGTAAGTATCTGGGCTCCATACCATGATACTACCCTTTTCCAAAAGAATGGACATATCCTAGGGGAGCTACCCCTGAAACCTTGCCGCATCATTCCTGTTTCGACCCTTTACTGGTTTGTGAGGCTCGACGAAGTCTCGTCCACAAAGCTATGCATTTTATAAAAGCCACGCTTTGATCAACAAATGATCAGCAACACTCAGCATGCCACATTACCAAATTGGGAGTATATCACTGATAACTATCAACTATATAACCTCTGAGCTCGTATGTCTCAAAGAAGGGTGTTAAGCTAAGAGAATAAATACTCCGCCACCAACAGATATGTATCTGGAAGAAATCAGCTTTACATCTCAATTTGTAATGTCAGACATAAAATCCATACAAGTCTGTTCCGGGTTCGAACAGAACCGAAGGTACTTCCGAAGAAGCCCTTGCAATCCGGGTATTCACAATCCCGATTGGACCTCCCATCACTTAGGAAATCTCTATACCGGAGCAACTCAGTGCAGAGACAATCGATAGGTCATCCTATCATTCTCGCAAATACCCGATCTTCACCACCGGTCTTCAAATGTTATCCATAACGTCGAATCACATATTCGGAATGGGTAATACGACACAAAGGTCCTCTCCCGGCTAAACCGAATAGTGAGCGCAACATTTAAAACATATGGATATAGGATTTCAATTAAGTCACAGCTTAATAATTCAAAACTTTCTTTCAAATGGTTTAAACCAATTACCATTTCAAATCTTTTTAAACAAAAGATTTACCTCATAAAGTACACCTAGTTTCACAAAGATTCATTCCGGATTTCAAAACAATTCCATTTCAATTAGATTAAATTATCAAATCCTTAAATCAAAGATTTATCTCATAGCTTTCAAAACTTTTTCCAAAGATTCATTCATAACTAGGAAAATCATTTTCATTTCAAACTTGAAATTCCTTTAATATAAACTGGAAGTTCATTAGTCATATGAAAGCTTTTATTGTTTGAAAACAACTGTTTTTATTTCGGAAAATCCGATTTTTATTTACACAAGTCAAAATCTTAGGGTTAATTCAAATTCTCAGAACAATACTGAAAAAATCGTTTTAAAACCCCTTATAAACTTGTATACCGTTTTAAATCATAAATACTGAATATAGAATTCAATTTCAAATATTGAATTCAAATTTAAATCAAAATATTTAAATTTCAAAACTCAATCAAGTTATTCAAAATAAATTTCATCTTTGAATTTCCATTTCAAAAGCTTTTCACTTTAAACCCAATCCATTTCCAAAATATTGGAATTCAAATTGTCTATTTAAAAATCACTTCAAAAATCTGTGACTAAATCGATTTCCTCGTGAAATCTATATTTGTGTGAGTATAAGTGTGGTCCAGGGTTTAACACAATGGTGCAACATCATCATTATCACAGATCAATACACAGAAATATAGTTGATGAGCGGTATAAACTATAACGCTTATCGTTCATTCGCAGATTCACAGATAATATGCAAACGTATCACAAATAAACGAATAAAATACACAGCTCAATCCACAGAACAAAATGTCACTGATCGGGTAGGACAATCAATTCAAGGCATATCATACAATACAATCATTCATAAGTAAGGTCAAGCATTCAATAAACATTTATAAGCAGGATTAATTAAATTTATTTAATCCTAATTAATTCACTTTATTTCCAATTAAATTAATTACTTATGAATTAATTATCCAATCCTGATTAATTAATTTCATATCATTTGATATAAATTGATTAATCAATCACCTTAATTAATTATTTTTAATTAATAAATTATTCTTAATTAATCGTATTAATAAAATTGCCCTTCAAACCAATTACCGAATTAATTCACCCCTTAATTTATTATTTTAAGAAATTAAACCTTTAATTACTTACCATAAACTAATCACACTTACATAATTTCATGACTGATTATCATTAATAAATTAATCAAATCACATTAATTAATTATTTAAATAATCTTAGTTAATGACTTTCAATTACTAATAACAATTCTTTAATTACAGTTCGACAAAAATTGCTTACATTAATCATTAAAATTGATTTACCATTAATAATCCATTATTGAGCTAATTAAGTGTTACTTGTAACTTAATGAATTCTCAATTACAATTAAATTATTCCTTAATTAAATTAACTTAACTTTATTTAATAAATTTATAAGCTTACAACTATTAATAAATCCATATAAACAATAATTACTCATTCTTAGAAAATTATAAATCATTGACTCTTTATTATTTAAAGTAAAATTCATTCATATTTATGATTTAATTATTATTCACGATATGTTTGAAAACATTGATCTCAAATTTTCTTTTAATTTCAATTTAAATTTAAGATTTGAAATGAATTCTTATTTACCTTGAATAAAGTTTAAAACAAATTTCCCTAACATTTTTAAATTTACATGTTAAAGAATATTTTGTTATAAAGGAAACATTAAAGAGTTAAAAATACAATTTCCTTCTTAAATTTCATTCTTTAAACTTATTTTAAACACTTAAGTTATAAACTCAATTAAATTTCAAAATCTTGAAATCAGATTTAGAATTAAATCCAGGTTTAACTTTTAATTTTTAATTTGTTTAAATTTTTCATTTACAATTTCAAACCTATTTTAAATTCAAATTACTTCACTACATTTAATTGCTCTGAAATTATCAAAACAAATTAAATTTGCAACTTTATTTATGTCTAAACTAAATTCCAATTCAAACTTGAATTATATTTACATTTTGATTTAAAAAAAAAAATCAGTTCAAACCTTGATTTAAAATTTAAATATTTTCTAAACTACTGCCCATCAACACAACCGACCCACAAAGAGAAACTCAGGCCCCAACCTTTCTTCCCTTTCTTCCTACTTCTTTTCACCTTACCCCCATCACACTTCCAGGCAAACAACCGTGAACACGTACATGGTGCACAACGCTCCGACAACCCAACGTCGACAACGAGGCATCCCACACATCAGCTGCGCCTTGCTCCACACTCTCCACCCCATCACCTAAACCCCGGTCCTCAACTACACCGACCGATGCCCTAGAGCAGCGAAACATGCTACAGGTCGTGCGACACTTATAGGCACCGAACTCCACCAAGTTTTGTCACGAGGAAGAATTTTCCTAGCTCAACATCACGGCACCCTCAGTTTCTTCAATCGATAACCAAATCACTCCCAAATCCCGAACCTAGAAATCGGCAAACGTCGCCGACCATCGCCAAATGCTGCCAAATTCCCACCAAAATTCCCCTTCTTCATACGATCCTAACGACACCAGCGGTGCCTTGTAATTCACTATGGATTGGGGAAATTTATTTTCTTGAAGTTTATATTCATTTTTACCTCTTACTGTAAAATGTGGAGAACTCGATGGATACTCGATGAAACTGGATGCCGTCAATTTTAAAAAAAACTAGACGCGAGTGCAAATAACTATCATGTTGGTTAGTTGTTCTAAATCTGGGTAGTTGATGAGATAATGAATTTTTAAAGTTGAAATGTTTTAATGTTAATGTCAATAACCTTAGCAGAGGCTACATACAGGACCTTTGAGATGCAGATGAAACCAACTAACACACCTATACATATGTATACACATAACAACATATACACACCTGACAGATCTCAATGATTTGTACATAATCAGTAAACAATCCTATAGAGTTTACTCACAGTTGAGAAGATGAACAGAGAACAGAGTTTCCACTTTTTAGCACAGGCTTTGAAATTCTTAGCTGAACTTGCCTCGTTGATCTCTGGTTTGTTTGATCTTCTTGTTGTTTTTATTGAAGCTTTGTTTTTAAGTTTTAGATGATATCATTTCAGATTTTTTTCTTAGCTTTTGCTTGACGAAATTGAAATGAAGAAGGGCCGGTATGTATGAAGTTGATATATAGAAAGAGTTTGTATAGGTGATATCATTTCAGATTTTGTATAAGTTTTAAATCTACATTTCGATAATAAACTTCTTTCTGCAAAATTCTACTAGTTTATGTGCAATTGCAAAAAAAAAGTAACAAAGCTACAAACATAAAGGACAGAAAGCATTTAATACCTAGGCATTGTAC
Organism: Allium cepa; assembly: GCA_030765085.1. NCBI lineage: Eukaryota > Viridiplantae > Streptophyta > Magnoliopsida > Asparagales > Amaryllidaceae > Allium > Allium cepa. Next base: position 682,454,673 of record CM060941.1, on the reverse strand, counting down.
TGAGCCAGTGGTAAAGCAATGGTCATTTTGATATTGACAAAAGCATGTAAAACTAGACTACTAATTCATAAAAAAAATGAAACTGTCGGGTTCTTTTACCTGAAAATGTAAACAAAGCTATATATTTATGGTGTTATACTTACATAGACTTGGAATAGAAAAGCTATATACTACATATATAAAACATGGACAGTACGTCCTTTATATTGAGAAAAATAGGCACTAATTCTAAACAATTCACATATAGTACTATGCTATTATTTTTTTATTGTCAGGTTATTGGTTTTCTACCTGCATAGACTAGGTTTTATAAATCATACAAAAGTATGTATACAGCACACTTCCTTATTCCCTTCCATGGCAAAGTGACTTTGTACCAAAGCAAAAGGACAAAGCAAAATAAAAAAAGAAAAACACTACCTATGTCAGGACGCAAGCAATAAATGCAACATGGAAATGTAAGGCATGACAATTCCAAAAGAAACAGGGGACGTATCAGGCAAGTTAGGGGTGTGTACTTGAAATTTCCAAAGCAAACGAAACCAACAGTGGAATATGCTTACAAATTTCCATGGCTATGGGGTATTATGAGAACAGATTTTTTTTCTTTTGTTTGTTGACTGGCGGATTTTATTTCGGCTGATGATTTTATTTTTGGTGGCTAAAAATACTTGTACATATTTGAATGTATTACTTTAACTCGGCTGAGATGATATAATTTGTGCTGGCATTTATTATACTTGATATATTTGTTTCTTTTGTCTTGTTTGCTTTTCCAGGTTGATGCATTTTATTATCTTCTTGCTTTATGCTTTGTTTACAAGTTAATGCTATTTTAATTGTATATGCAGTTTTGTTTTCTTCTATATGTTTACTTGTTTTGTTTCAAGTTCAAGTGTACCTAGGTATTGCTGTCTTGTTCTACTCCTTATGTATTTGTGTTAGTGTTCATACTTATATCTTATAATTTAAGATATTTATTTTATTTCTATTTCTTTGCTTTTGTTCTTATTACTTTGTACTGACTTTTTAACATGATGTTATGATTTTAGTTAATGTGTTGTTTTGAATTTTAACTATATGTATTTTATGTGTATATTTTATAGTTTACATGACCAAAATTTTAAGATATATACATTGTCATTGATTCATTATCTAGATATTAATATATATTTTTTAAAATATTTTCTAATCGAAACTCAAATCAATTAATCAATTAATTTCTCAATTTTTATTCAAAAATTAAATTAATTGTTCATTTAAACTTAATAAAAATTCGGGATCGTTACAGATTCCCCTCCTTAAGAAATTTCGTCCTTGAAATTTTCCAAGGAGACAACAGAGATAGATGAAAGATAGAGAAATATCTTTCCAAATCAAACCGAATATCAATTCTGCATTTTGGCTTACCGAATCAGAATGTCAACAATAAATATGAGAACAAACTCAATCAACTACGAACAATTGGGTTATCTGACCTACGAACTATAAAGGGGTATTGGTCAGTTCGAAGGAATAACAAATCATTCGTAGATTTTATCGAAACCCAATGAAATTGACAGAAATAGATTCGATTACGATTTCAGATTCAAGATTTAACTCATTTACGATTTGCTGAAAATAAAACTAAGGATAGTTCCAGTGTCGAACAAAATTCGAATAATTTAATCGTAAACGAGATAATTAGCTTATAAAATTTCATTTCCTTAACTAACTTTTAAGGTTGAAAAATCACCTTTGATTTCACAGGCCCTCGCTGCTTGAACTTGCTTCAATGTTGGGCAATTCATGATCCTATGTCCCGGCTTGTGGCAGTAACAACATTCCCTACATTCCTGTTCTGGCTTCATAAATGGCTCTCTCTTTCCTCGTTCCCTGGGATTCTTACAATTGTTCAAGTAATGGCCTTTCTCCAAGCAGTTGAAACAAGTAACATTTTTCACCTTTTTCTTCCGTATATTCTTCTTTCCTTTATCCTTCCTCGATTTCTTCCCACCAAATTTCATTTTCCTCCAATTCTGATTAGTTGTATCTCCATTTTCCTCTAGATCTTTTTGCTTATCCAGAGTATCGTATCGATAGCCCATATCAATTAATTCAGAAAAAGATTCCTTTACTTGAGTAGTCATCCTTTCCTGAAGCTCCTGGTTCATTCCCCGAATAAACTTTTCATTCTTTTTTAACGGTGAATTTACCAATTCTGGACCAAATCAAAATAAGTCAATAAATTTGTTCAAGTATTCCTCAAATGATAAACTTCCTTGCTTCAAATCTATGAACTCCTGGTACATCCTAGAGATACCAGCAGACGGCATATATCGTAGCTCGAACACTTCTTTGAAACGACTCCAAGTAAATTCATCCGCCGGCTCATCTAATGTAACCGTTTCCCACCAAATTAAAGCCTCATCCTGGAGTTGCCAAGAAGCTATCAACCTCATTTGATCATCTTCTAATGTTAGTCCTTTGAAAATCTTTTCACACAATCGAATCCATGCTTGTGCTTCGATAACAGATTCTTTGCCTGTGAATGGCTTTACACCAAGTCTAGAAAAACTTCGATATAAATCAGCCAGATTTGATTGAGATTGAATGGGAATATCTGTCGTTGCAGGGTTTTGACCAGCTAAAGTGGTACTTTCCTGTCTCCTATTTCGTCCTCTTCTTCCACTCATTCTTACTATTTGTAATAGTAAGAAGACTAATTTAGGCATTTGGACGAAATATCTTAGAGAACAACAACAGATAAAAAGAATAGGCTAAGAAATTTGGGTCTTAGTTCCACTGGTTATACTCATTCTAGGGTATACTTCACCCTATCTCTAATGAGCCATCTAAGGTGTTACACTCCGTAGCTAAAGTTCTTACTCAACCTTCAGCTCTGATGTCAATTTGTCATGACCCAATCTCGATGTTCGACCACAACATCAATTTCGTATCACGGGAGCTTGCAACACCATTAGATGATAAATAACACAGTAGAAAATAAAAAAAATGATATCATTGATATAACATGAATACAATATCTGATACATCAATTTGATACAATGATAATCTTCAACATTAGAGAATATACAACACAGAATACAGCGGAACATGATACAATCTGAGATAAGTCTTCGAAAAACCCAATATTGCAACTTTGATCCAAAAGCTCCAAAGACAAAGCTCCAAATCTCCAAGCTCGATCCACCATCAAGATTTCACCAAGATAAGCAAGAATGGTGTGCATCCAAAGACTGAACTAGCTCCAGATAATCTACTGAACCTAACTATCTGAAAAACCAAACTCTAGACTGCCCGTGTGGAGAATTTGTAGGCACCCAGAGTTTAGGAAAGGGACAATAAACTCCGGGTCAGTCATGGGACTGGTATAAGCAAACAAAGAAAACGGTTTGTCTTTAAAAATAATCAAAAGATTTAAATTTGATAACCGCAATGCTTTTCGAAAATGGAACTACCATAAGACCTCCCGCCACACACACCATGCAAACGCAGAATTGGAGGAGATTTCTCCTTATGATAGTCAAATATGCTTACTACGTAAAATTCTTTGATATTATTACTATAAGTGCATAGTGCAGAAAACATTTCGAAAGTAGAATATTAATCTTAGCTAACATAGGTACCATTATATTATGCCAGCTATAGCTACCATTTTAAATGGCAGGTTCTACAACTAAAATCGTACAAGGCTTGTATTTTTTTGTTTGGATTTCCAACAAATGGTCAGGCTAAGGAACTTCCTACTGCCACATGGGAACGCCTCTGGCGGGACGCACCAAGAACCTACCTGCTCTCTGCCAACACAAGGCCGGGTTCCTCCCTGCCCGGGAGTAATACCTACAGATATGCCATCCCCGGTACTTTGTGACCTTTATCCGAGAGCTCTCAACACCAACAACATCACACAGTAATAAATATACTACAGTGCCCACACGAGTACGTATCTGGGCTCCGTACCATGATACTACCCTTTTCCAGAAGGAATGGTCACATCCTAGGGGAGCTACCCCTGAAACCTTGCCGCATCATTCCTATTTCGACCCTTTACCGGTTTGTGAGGCTCGACGAATTCTCGTTCACAAAGCCACGCTTTTTACAAAAGCCACGCTTTGATAAACAAATGATCAAATTGGGAGTATATCACTGATAACTATCAACTATATAACCTCTGAGCTCGTATGTCTCAGAGAAGGGTGTTAAGCTAAGAGAATAAATTCTCTACCACCAACAGATTTGTATTTGAAAGAAATCAGCTTTACATCTCAATTTGTAATGTCAGGCATACAATCCATATAAGTCTGTTCCGGGTTCAAACAGAACCGCAGGCACTTTCGAAGATGCCCTTGCAATCCGGGTATTCACAATCCCGATCGGACCTCCCATCACTTAGGAAATCTCTATACCGGAGCAACTCAGTGCAGAGACAATCGATAGGTCATCCTATCGTTCTCGCAAATACCCGGTCTTCACCACCGGTCTTCAAATGTTATCCATAACGTCGAATCACATATTCGGAATGGGTAATACGACATAAAGGTCCTCTCCCGGCTAAACCGAATAGTGAGCGCAACATTTAAAACATATGGATATAGGATTTCAATTAAGTCACAGCTTAATAATTCAAAACTTTCTTTCAAATGGTTTAAACCAATTACCATTTCAAATCTTTTTAAACAAAAGATTTTCCTCATAAAGTACACCTAGTTTCACAAAGATTCATTCCGGATTTCAAAACAATTCCATTTCAATTGGATTAAATTATTAAATCCTTAAATCAAGATTTATCTCATAGCTTTCAAAACTTTTTCCAAAGATTCATTCATAACTTGGAAAATCATTTTCATTTCAAACTTGAAATTCCTTTAATATAAACTGGAAGTTCATTAGTCATATGAAAGCTTTTATTGTTTGAAAACAACTGTTTTTATTTTGGAAAATCCGATTTTTATTTACACAAGTCAAAATCTTAGGGTTAATTCAAATTCTCAGAACAATACTGAAAAAATCGTTTTAAAACCCCTTATAAACTTGTGTACCGTTTTAAAATCATAAATACTGAATATAGAATTCAATTTCAAATATTGAATTCAAATTTAAATCAAAATATTTAAATTTCAAAACTTAATCAAGTTATTCAAAATAAATTTCATCTTTGAAATTCCATTTCAAAAGCTTTTCACTTTAAACCCAATCCATTTCCAAAATATTGGAATTCAAATTGTCTATTTAAAAATCACTTCAAAAATCTGCGACTAAATCGATTTCCTCGTGAAATCTATATTTGTGTGAGTATAAGTGTGGTCCAGGGTTTAACACAATGGTGCAACATCATCATTATCACAGATCAATACACAGAAATATAGTTGATGAGCGGTATAAACTATAACGCTTATCGTTCATTCGCAGATTCACAGATAATATGCAAACGTATCACAAATAAACGAATAAAGTACACAGCTCAATCCACAGAACAAAATGTCACTGATCGGGTAGGACAATCAATTCAAGGCATATCATACAATACAATCATTCATAAGTAAGGTCAAGCATTCAATAAACATTTATAAGCAGGATTAATTAAATTTATTTAATTCTAATTAATTCACTTTATTTCCAATTAAATTATTACTTATGAATTAATTATCCAATCCTGATTAATTAATTTCAAATCATTTGATATAAATTGATTAATCAATCACCTTAATTAATTATTTTTAATTAATAAATTATTCTTAATTAATCGTATTAATAAAATTGCCCTTCAAACCAATTACCTAATTAATTAACCCCTTAATTTATTATTTTAAGAAATTAAACCTTTAATTACTTACCATAAAGTAATCACACTTACATAATTTCATGAATGATTATCATTAACAAATTAATCCAATCACATTAATTAATTATTTAAATAATCTTAGTTAATGACTTTCAATTACTAATAACAATTCTTTAATTACAGTTCGACAAAAATTGCTTACATTAATCATTAAAATTGATTTACCATTAATAATCCATTATTGAACTAATTAAGTGTTACTTGTAACTTAATGAATTCTCAATTACAATTAAATTATTCCTTAATTAAATTAACTTAACTTTATTTAATAAATTTATAAGCTTACAACTATTAATTAAATCCATATAAATAATAATTACTCATTCTTAATGAAATTATAAATCATTGACTCTTCATTATTTAAAATAAAATTCATTCATATTTATGATTTAATTATTATTCACGATATGTTTGAAAACATTGATCTCAAATTTTCTTTTAATTTCAATTTAAATTTAAGATTTGAAATGAATTCTTATTTACCTTGAATAAAGTTTAAAACAAATTTCCCTAACATTTTTAAATTTACATGTTAAAGAATATTTTGTTATAAAGGAAACATTAAAGAGTTAAAAAAAACAATTTCCTTCTTAAATTTCATTCTTTAAACTTATTTTAAACACTTAAGTTATAAACTCAATTAAATTTCAAAATCTTGAAATCAGATTTAGAATTAAATCCAGGTTTAACTTTTAATTTTTAATTTGTTTAAAATTTTCATTTACAAATTCAAACCTATTTTAAATTCAAATTACTTCACTACATTTAATTGCTTTGAAATTATCAAAACAAATTAAATTTGCAACTTTATTTATGTCTAAACTAAATTCCAATTCAAACTTGAATTATATTTACATTTTGATTTAAAAAAAATCCAGTTCAAACCTTGATTTAAAATTTAAATATTTTCTAAACTACTGCCCATCAACACAATCGGCCCACAAAAAGAAACTCAGGCCCCAACCTTTCTTCCCTCTCTTCCTCCTTCTTTTCACCTTACCCTCATCACACTTCCAGGCAAACAACCGTGCACGCATACATGGTGCACAACGCTCCGACAACCCAACGTCGACAACGAGGCATCCCACACATCAGCTGCGCCTTGCTCAACACTCTCCACCCCATCACCTAAACCCCGGTCCTCAACTACACCGACCGATCCCCTAGAGCAACGAAACATGCTACAGGTCGCGTGACACTTATAGGCACCGAACTCCACCAAATTTTGTCACGAGGAAGCATTTTCCTAGCTCAACATCAAGGCACCCTCAGTTTCTTCAATCGATGCCCAAATCACTCCCAAATCCCAACCATAGAAATTGGCAAACGTCGCCGACCATCGCCAAATGCTGCCAAATTCCCACCAAAAACTCCCCTTCTTCATACGATCCTAACGACACCAGTGGCGCCTTGTAATTCACTATGGCTTGGGGAAATTTATTTTCTTGAAGTTTATATTCATTTTTTCCTCTTATTGTAAAATGGGGAGAACTCGATGAAACTGGATGCCGTCAATTTTAAAAAAACTAGACGTGACTGCAAATAACTATGTGTTGGTTAGTTGTTCTAAATCTGGGTAGGTGATGAGATAATGAATTTTTAAAGTTGAAATGTTTAAATGTTAATGTCAATAACCTTAGCAGAGGCTACATACAGGACCTTTGAGATGCAGATGAAACTAACTAGCACACCTATACATATGTATACACATAACAACATATACACACCTGACAGATCTCAATGATTTGCACATAATCAGTAAACAATCCTACAGAGTTTACTCACAGTTGAGAAGATGAACAGAGAACAGAGTTTCCACTTTTTAGCACAGGCTTTGAAATTCTTAGCTGAACTTGCCTCCTTGATCTCTGGTTTGTATGATCTTCTTGTTGTTTTTATTGAAGGTTTGTTTTTAAGTTTTAGATGATATCATTTCAGATTTTTTCTTAGCTTTTGCGTGACGAAATTGAAATGAAGAAGGGCTGGTATATATGAAGTTGATATATAGAAAAAGTTTGTATAGGTGATATCATTTCAGATTTTGTATAAGTTTTAAATCTATATTTTTATACCAAACTTCTTTCTACAATATTCTACTAGTTTATGTGCAATTGCAAAAAAAAAAGTAACAAAGCTACAAACATAAAGGACAGAAAGCATTTAATACCTAGGCATTGTACCGAGCCAGTGGTAAAGCAATGGTCACTTTTATATTGACAAAAGCATGTAAAACTAGACTACTAATTCATAAAAAAAATGAAACTGTCAGGTTCTTTTACCTGAAAATGTAAACAAAGCAATATATTTATGGTGTTATACTTACATAGATTTGGAATAGAAAAGCTATATACTACATATATAAAACATGGACAGTACGTCCTTTATACTGAGAAAGATAGGCACTAAGTCTAAACAATTCACATATAGTACTATGCTATTATTTTTTATTGTCGGGTTATTGGTTTTCTACCTGCATAGACTAGGTTTTATAAATCATACAAAAGTATGTATACAGCACACTTCCTTACTCCCTTCCATAGCAAAGTGACTTTGTACCAAAGCAAAAGGACAAAGCAAAATAAAAAAATAAAAACACTATGTATGTCAGGACGCAAGCAATAAATGCAACAGGGCAATGTAAGGAATGACAATTCCAAAAGAAACAAGGAACGTATCAGGCAAGTTAGGGGTGTGTACTTGAAATTTCCAAAGCAAACGAAACCAACAGTGAAATATGCTTACAAATTTCCAGGCTATGGGGTATTATGCGAACAGATTTTTGTTTGTTTGTTGACTGGCAGATATTATTTCGGCTGATGATTTTATTTTTGGTGGCTAAAAATACTTGTACATATTTGAATGTATTACTTTAACTCGGCTGAGATGATATTGTGCTGGCTTTTATTATACTTGATATATTTGTTTCTTTTGTCTTGTTTGCTTTTCCAGGTGGATGCATTTTATTATCTTCTTGTTTTATGCTTTGTTTACAAGTTAATGCAATTTTAATTGTATATGCAGTTTTGTTTTCTTCTATATGTTTGCTTGTTTTGTTTCAAGTTTAAGTGTACCTAGGTATTGCTGTCTTGTTCTACTCCTTATGTGTTTGTATTGGTGTTCATACTTATATCCTATAATTTAAGATATTTATTTTAATTCTATTTCTTTGCTTTTGTTCTTATTACTTTGTACTGACTTTTTAACATGATGTTAGGATTTTAGTTAATGTGTTGTTTTGAATTTTAACTAGATGTATTTTATGTATATATTTTATAGGTTACATAACCAAAATTTTAAGATATTTACATTGTCATTCATTCATTATCTAGATATTAATATATATTTTTTAAAATCTTTTCTAATCAAAACTCAAATCAATTAATTAATTAATTTCGCAGTTTTTATTCAAAATTAAATTAATTGTTCATTTAAACTTAATAAAAATTCGGGATCGTTACATCAAAAATCAAAAGTGGCCACCGAATCAGTCCAAAAGTCAGAGTATAATATCGAAGGGATGTGTCCGATAAGAGGGGCTACCTACTTGGCTCGAGAATCGCTTCCGTTTTAGCCACCTTATGCCAACTCATGGGAGTCGGGTCCACGTATATACCTTACTAGAACGTCGCCACCATCCTACTTCATTCTGGAATCTCCACCGCGTACATGGTTGTTAAAGTGGTTTTCGGAGTTGGCAGAGAGTATGACAACTTCTGATCCCGGTCTCTTTAACAACCAAACGTTATTATAACACCGCGGTTATTTCAAAATAATTATACATCAAAATCTGCATATAATATTCATTTCAAACCATATAAATACGATATCATTTTCATTTTAAAAACTAAATCAATATGATATCATTTTTATTTCAAATATATCCTTTTCCCAAAATCATAGCATTTTCGAATCATAGTACCTTGAAATCCATAACTTTGAAACATAACTTCCAATACTTAAATTATTTTATATTAAATTACTTTATATAATAAATTAGCTTCTCAAATTTCACAAATCAATTCCAAATACATCAAATTCAATTACTATTATTTAGATTTGAAATGTTTGTGTAATAAACCAAATATCATTTAAGAAAACTTTTAACTTCACGTAACTGGATATTCTTTTAATTTATTTAACTTGATATATTCATTTAAATCAACTTTATATTCATTTAAGTCACTCTAAACCAAATCAAGTTATAAGAATCATACCCTTTAAAATCTCAATTTTATTTAAATTTAAAATCAAATTTATTCGAGAATAATTCTAAAATAATTCAATTCAATTTCATATTTATCTTCCAACTAAATTTTTATTTAAGTCATTAAAATTCTATATATACAATATCTTAAACAGGTACTTGACCATATAATATAAAACAATCAACTCCGTTATTAAGCTTATTTTTATTAAACAAATTTATACATAACATAAATTCAAGAATTTAACTATATATATAAAATAATATTTATATAATATCAAAAATTAATATTTATTAAACCGTATATTTCTTTCCAAAACCATAGAAATCATTTCAAAATATTTTTATATATAGACCACGGTGTATATAATTTTCTACCCTATGGTCAAGTGATATGGATATTTATCATTTCAATCCGTAATTTAAAATCAAAAATACGATTATATATCATTTCAAATCGCAATCCCGAATGAAATAAAATGCATAACAACTTACAGTTCACAACAACATAAAATACAACATCCATTCACCCAATATCAATCATCAACCATTTATCACAATCACCATCTAATTCAAACAGTAAGTAATTACTGGTAGTTTATATTCAATAATAAATTAATTTAACAGGCAGTTTATATGTAATACTAAATTGGATACCAATTTAATTCAATAAATTCAATTTTAACTGCAATGATGATAGAAAATATACCAAATAGCAATAAATAAATTTCTAATCACATCAGAAATTAATTTAACACACATAAGAAATTTTAGAAATTGTGAGTGGGTTAAAACACTCACCTTTTGATTTTAAATTGAATTTAAACCCAAAATTTCAATAGTCTCCAAATTCGTCCAAACCATAGCCAAAATGTCCGAAATCCTAATGTGAACCTAGCGGAGAAAACCGCACGTGAAACAGACCTCGCGTGCAAAAGTTATACGCATTAAACGATTTGAAACGAAAATAAAACTAAAATAAAACAAAGATAACTCTACCTGCCACGTCATTGCTCCTCTCCCAAACCCTACAGCGCACCAAAGCTCACGAGACCTGCAACTACTAAAACCTAGCTGCCTCGACATTCGTTCATCGCGTCCCCAAAACAACGGCCGCGACTCATGCCATAGAAGCTGCGCCTCCCCAGCGCCTAACCCCGAAGCCTCGCTCGACCCCACCACGTCGATCACCAAACAATCTTCACTAATGGACTACATGTTCATCTCTACGCAGCAGTGCCATTGATTTGTCGATTGGACACCGATCATCGAACGCCAATGAAAGGCCGGAATTCGTTCTTCAGTTTGTGGAAAAATAGAGGTTTAAATTAGAAAACGAATTACGAATTTGAGATGCGCTCTTCGAGAACTTCCCAACGATATAAAATATGCTATAGTTTGTGGAGATTGAAATTTTGGCTTTGGATTTGATTTGGAATTGGATTTGATAGTGAGAATTTGTTTGTCTGCCATTGAGGAGGAGGTGAAAAGAAATTGTACGTACAGACAACTGAAAATGAGGAACAATTAGGGTTTATAACGACGTATATATAGGCAAGGCAGAAAATAGAATAGATGGAGCAGATTGATATACGCGTTGAACGATAAAATGGCCCGAAAAACCCGTTCTGACTCCGGAACGAAATTGGGTCAACCCATATATCAAATAGATGTTTTTAAATATTTTAAACGTGATGGAACAGGTTTCAAGTCCAATTCCATCGTATGAAGAAGTTATGCGCAAATCAAATTATTTCAAATTGATTTCAATAAATTAATTTCTAGGCGTTTCGCATCCGTACGATCAAACGACAAGTCCGATCGTTATGAAAATTGAAATCCTACAATAACTCACTGTTACAGATCCGATGAAACTGGTTTTGTCGAAATCCGAGTCAGTGGCCAAAATAGCTATTTTTACAGTAATTAATTGAATTAATAAATTAACAAATTAAATCAAAATTTCAATTTCAACTCTATGATTAACAAATTTCATCATTTTTAAATTTTTAAATCATTTACACTAATTTACTCAAATTTATATGTCAATTTAGAGTTGATTAATTTATCAATTTCAGTATTAACCACAATTTCATTAAATTCAGAAATTATAAATTTAATTTTCAAAAATTCTAATAAATTTATTTTTTATTCTACTATTCAATTCGTTATTGTCAACGCATGAAATGAATTTGGATTCAAAATCTATTACATTAATATTCTCACATTCCATCTTCATTTCAAATAGCTTAATAAATCAAATTTCATTTATAGTAAATTCATTCATTAAAATTTGAGTTCCAATTAATTATAATAAATTCCAAATAACTTTGATTTGATTAGTTTCAATCTTTATACTAAGTCCATTATTATTCTATACCTAGTTTCTATTGTTTACCCTTCATTTACTTAACATTTAAATGAACTTGATTTCCAATAAATTCATTGACCAAATACATTAGTTAATTTATAATAATTATTATCATAACTATAAATTTACACTTAAGTTTATGTTATATTCAACTAATTATCATAAAACTGATTAAAATTTACGTTATTCCTAATTATTATCTTAATTTACATTAACGTAACATTTAATTCAGATTTATTGTAATTGATTACCCGTTTTAATTTAATAGACTAAATAAATGGTTAACTTATAACAATTGTTACCATTAACATTTAATTTCACTTATAAGCTATTATTAACAAACACATGTTGCCGTTAATTTAGATGTAATTCAATAGGATAAATTAATGAATTGGTAAACAATTAATAAATATCACTATTGCCAAATTTACTCACATTCAAACTTAAATATCAACTGACAATTAGTATAATTACTTGTCTAGCATTGATTTTATCAAATTGCAATTTATTACGCATTATTTCATCGATTAATATAACTTTTGAATTTATTTCCCAATTCACTAATTTCAATCAATCATAACCTTACAATTGTTTCAATTAATAGGTATTGCACTAAATTAGTTATTATTCAACTTGCATAAACCTTATTACATTAATTTACATTCAGTAACTATTAATCAATATATTATTCCATTGGTTGGTTCAATACTGTTACTCTTATTTACTTATTTTCTATTTTATAACCAAGTGCAAAAATTTACATTATTTCATTGTTGGGATTTCACTCCAATTGTCAATAATTAATCTTTAATTACCAATGCTACATTTCATTCTTAACGTTTACTTCAATATAAATTATAAATTAATTTTTTTATTTCTTTCTAAATTTAATTACAAAAGTCTTATTAATTTAACAAATTTTAATCATTGAAATTTACTAGTCGTTGCAATAGTTTAATATTATAAGAATAACGATAAACGTAATTGCAAGATAAAGCAAGAAAAATGGAATTAGTGTAATAGAGACATTACTGTATTTTGCATTACCCAAAATTAAAGAAACAATAAAAGAAATATCTTACAGTTGTGCATTATTGTTTATAGTATTATTTAGTATTAAAATATGGAACTGGATTTTAGCACAGTCTTTGTAACCAACTAAATAGAATAGACTACTTCCTAGAATAAAAGAGAATAACATGAAGCTTTAAAGAAATTAAAGAAGAGGAAGTAACCAGGTCAATTATTTGACAAGACTAGAAATAATAAACAGAAGATGTGATTAGATCTGCATTTACTGCGCAAATAGTAGAACAATAGCAAAGCAGTTATTATGATAAGTAAACTTGTGACAGTTGGACGCCAAGACTGTCGTATTATATAAGAGAAATATAGAGAATTTAATATCATAATAAAAGAAGACAGACTAGAATAGAAAAGAGACACTTACAATAACATTTATAACATGTAGGTTATAAAAGAAAGAAAACAATATAAAAGTAATAATTGCATGTATAATTGTAATGCGTAGGCTATAATTAAAAAGAAAGAAATAGAACAGGCTTATTCTATCAAATTTAGATCTTGGATTAAGTTAATAAGCAAAATAATAGAAGTGGTCCGTATCGACATCATTCCCTTTTAGGTCTAGGACTGATGGGCTCACACATAGGTGGGACCGGGCATGTTGATTAGGGTAAACAAGTAGCCAACAGAATAAGAAAAGTGAACTAAACGCGTAATAAAAGATAGACGTAGGATCTAACAAAATGGCAAGGTGCGTTTGGAGTAGCCCAAAAGAGAATGACTACTACAAAACAGGCCATTTGCATCGGTTGTTTACCCTCCATTTGCATCAGTTCAACAACCGATGCATATGCAACCGATGCAATAGGCTTAACACTTTTGCATCAGTTCTGAAACCGATGCAAAAAGGTCCTTTTTGCATCAGTTGTTACTAACAACTGATGCAAAATATCATGGTTGGTTGCTTGGACACAGCCCCCATATTGCATCGGTTGTAATGAAAACCGATGCAACAAAGGAACTTGTTACATAGGTTGTTGAAAACCGATGCAAAAAAGTCATTCTCAGAAACCATTATTACAGTACTCAAATAGACTATATATATATATTATTAATTATAACAAACAATTATTGCATGCAATATTACAATCATTCAAAATTAAATTTGATGGCAAATACATAATCAGATTTAATAATTCTACAAAAGAATGAAAAACAATATCTTCAGTATATCACTGTCATACATACATACAACCACAAACAAGTCTGACCCATCCACACAGCTTCATCCGCTTACTTGAACCCCTGTGCTGCCAGATTTCATTTTTTCTCACACTGCCTATACCACTGCTATCACCATACTCGACTGTTCACAATCTCACTCCTATCATTCTTCATCATCTTCCTACTGACTACTGAATACAACACTCTCTTCGCTATATCTGCTACGATAAACAAAATCACCACACCATTCTCCTCTTAAGTGTCTCCTATGAAAAGACTGCCACTACAAACCAGTAAAACAAAAACACTGTGAACAACTTCCTGCCTCCTCTATCATTCAACCAACTACATCTATTACAACAATCAATACCCCTACAAACCAATTTCACCACTTCATTACACTATCCCCTCCAAACCAATTTCACCATATCACAGCAACATCACACCCCATAGCCGCTATCCTACAACTTCTCAATTCAATCAACAACAGAGCACAATCACCATTCAACAATCCTCTAATTCCAGTGTGACCACCTCACTACCCACCTTGTCGCAAAACCACTTTTGCCATTTCATTACTGCTGCTTCAACCATCCACATCCATCCATCCATCTGCCTGCCACTTCAACATCTTCAACAGACACAGCACTGTTCCTTAACCAAACACTGTACACATACAATAACTCCTTGCATCCTCAAGACACTAACATGCAAGAATTAGATTTTGCTTCAGATAGTCCTACAAAAAGAAAGGGCAAAATTAATCTAAATAACTGTAGTGGAGATGAGGTATTCATTGAAGGAGAACCATTTGTTGAAACAAACCCCAAGTGGAACAATTTGTTATCGCAGATTAAAACCAGGTCCAGAAATAGAAAACCTAAAGAGGAATATAACCTTCCTGGTGGTGTGAAATCCAGGAACATCTCCAAAAACTACAATCAAGATCGATGCATCTCTGCAGCAGTGGTTGTAAAAGAAATGTCTGAAACTCACATGAGAATTGAACAATTTTTTGCTGGAACTTATCACATACCGTTTAGGTGAAGCGATAAGAAATTGATGCTGAAGGCAAGGCTGCAGACATTTCAAAGTTAATGCTCTGACTCTGCGAAAAAGATTGGGTCTTTGCTTCATGCTTACTTTTCGAGGGTGAATTTTGAAATTAAATATTTGTTCAACTAAATTTTAAGTTACAACATGGTTTTATTGCTTTGTAACAAGTTGACTGTTTGGCCTGTTGCATATCCAAATTTAATTACAATTGGTCAAGGATTCTAAGAAGGAATTATTAACGTATCATATCATTTGCTTTCATATTCTTTATTTCTTTCTTTCTTACTAAATATAGTAGTGTTGTTTTCTGTTCTGTTATTATGTTTTAAAGAAATACATGACATTTTTGTTAAATAAAACATTGTTATCACCTCTTAATTTGTCCAATAAATGAGAAGGACAATTGGATAAAAGTTTGATAACTGATTCATGCAGTCTGCAAGGGAATTGCTGTATTTTATGAACTTAATCTATTTCAACTGAAGACTTTGCATCTGCTACTTCATGTGTCTTGCGTAAGTCTCATATTTCATGCAATTTCTGCAACCCAAGGTTTTCATGTTTGTATGTTGTAGGTATGGATATAGTCTACGTATGTTTTTCACTTAGAAAGGCGCTTTATTACATGTAGTAGAACATTAAAACACTTGTTACAACAAGTAGTTTAAGGGGATACATTATAACAGACAAGTAATAAAGTTGCTTTTATGCTTTATCGAGGTTCTTAATACTAATTACTTTATAGAGCCACTAACACAAATTTTGAATGTAATCAATCTCTATAAAAAGTGATCAGTTATGAGCGTTTATTTCCAACAAACTGATCATCATATTCAACAGAAATGACAACAAGCAAGAAGAAGAGCAGCAAATATATATTACCTGTCAATTTATTAACACTGGTGGTCTTCATATTTTCATATCATCTGTATATGGGGCTAATCACTCTCATCAAAGACAGGCTCTCTGGAATCATCTACTGCAAGTTAAAAATAAAATTAATGGTTCCTGGATAATTGGAGGTAATTTTTTTCTCTTGGAGGGGTGGTTTGAATTTTTCTACACATTCTCGTATTGATAGAATTTTTATTAATAAAAAATGTGCCTCTTTGTTCCCTAAGATGAGAGTTTCTTATCTAGAACGCTCAA
This sequence comes from Allium cepa, assembly GCA_030765085.1. Taxonomy (NCBI): domain Eukaryota; kingdom Viridiplantae; phylum Streptophyta; class Magnoliopsida; order Asparagales; family Amaryllidaceae; genus Allium; species Allium cepa. The sequence continues at coordinate 682,437,798 of CM060941.1, read as the reverse complement.
CTAGTGATCACACTACCATTTTGCTCTATTTATCTTGTAAAGAAAATGATTTACCTTTTGCCAAGAAACCCCCTTTCAGGTATAAAAACTTCTGGTGTTATCAACCTGGTTATCATGATCTAGTCTCTCCAATTCTGAAAATGAAACTGGCGGGAAATCAACTATATCAATTTATTTGTAAATTAAAGTTGATAAAGGATTACCTCAAGAGTTGGAACAGAAGCAACATCAGTATTAAAAAGCAAATTGATCTGATCAGGGTAAACAACAATGGCATATACAACTATATCCTTCAGCACCCTGATGATCTGAATTTATTACAACAATATCAGGACAATATAAGAGAGCTTGAACTATTGCTTTATAAACAAGGTGTGGATATTAAGCAAAAGAAAAAAATCAAAAGTCTTCTTGAAGATGATCTCCCTACTAAATATTTCTATTCCAAACTATCAGAAAATCGAGAAAGACTTCAAATTAAATATCTGATTTAAGCACACATCTCTACTACTAATAATGAAAATTCGTTCAACTATTTACTCGGTGTCTTTTTAAAATTTCAAAAATGTCCTTGGCTACTTGAACTTAAATTGTCTGATAAGGATATCAAAGTTTTTATCAATGGCTATAATCTTGGTTGATCTTTCCGTTTAAATGATTACTCTATTGAGAAGAATAGAATATGTGTTATGTGGGACACAAATTATTGGCAATTTAACGTAATTTCCAGAAAGCAGCAAGCTATATTTGGAATCTTACAAAATCTTGGGGGTCTTTAGATTATTTTTACTACAGTACATGGACTTATTCACAAGCACAAAGCAAGGAACTGTGGGATCACATTAAATTTACTGTACAATATGACTCTGTCCCCTGGATTACTTCAGGAGATTTCAGTACAGTACTTTATAACTCTAATAGAATTGGTCCATCTGATGACTCTAGAAATGCTGATGATGAGATTTTTGACACTATTCAAACAGTGAAACTACTGGAAATTCAGGGGGTGGGTAATAAATTTACTTAGAGAGGAGGTAAAAAAATTTCTACACATAGCAAAATTGACAGGATATTCACTAATTTCGAGTTCCAGTCTATTTTTTCTAGCACTACTTCTTACATTTTGCCACATTCCACAAGTGACCATTGTCCAGCGTTCATTCAGTTACATAATGATGGAACAAACCAGAAAAATATCCCTTTCAAATTCAATAATATGTGGCCTAATATTTCTGGTTATAAAGACATGTTGGAAAATGTTTGGTTAGTTAATAATGTAGCTAACTAACTTTTTAAATTATTGCAAAAACTGAAACAAGTCAAATTATCTCTCAAGCAATGGAATAAAGGAAAATTTACCCTAAATAATGTTAAAATCAATTACGGGAAAATAACAATAGATCATATCAACTGCTGCTAGAAAATACCTCAGATCAAAAGGTCATGCAAGACTATAAAGATAATCCTTTTCAACTAGAATGTACGTTGTATAATCATGCCATTGAAAATCAACAAAAAGCTAAAATTAACTGGTTGAAGATGGGGTCCAATGCACAAAAAAATTTATTCATAAATGTCAGGCAGTAGAAATAAGAAAGCTCTAAATGGGATACTAAATGTATCTGGCCAACATGTTACATTACAGTTGTAGACACTGACATGCATGACACAATGACTGGGGTCAGAATAAAAACTTGGCAAGGTGGTTCAGGCTCGGTGTATGGAATCTTATTCAGTAACATTAGAATGTACGATGTTCAAACACCTATTGTGATTGATCAATTCTACTGTGATAGAAGCACATGCAAGAACCAGTCATCAGCAGTAGGATTAGCAAGCATAAGCTATAGAAATATTAGAGGGACTTACACTATGAAGCCTGTGCATTTTGCATGCAGCGATGCTGTTCCTTGCTCTGATCGAATCCATACCCAAGTTATCCAGCACTTCTATTCTTGCTTCAGCGTAGATTTAATGATATCGGCACTACCAGCCCACTCCGCTTCAGCCCACTTAATAGTAAAACATTTTGTTGACTATATCAGATTGATGAAACCCCACTATGCTCGAATGTTTTCAAAATGGAAACTGAAACCCTGCTCCTACCGTCGAAATACTGCTTTAAATTCACCGCTTTGAATAGTTACTGATGAGTTTCATTATCTCGAAAGTCACACAAGCCATCTGGAAGAAAATCACACCACCAAACACGTAACACCTGCATTTCTTAATAGCAGTTGTTATTTATGAAATTAGCCCATGCTAATTTTGGGTTCAAACTCCATGGATGAACACCCATAATCTGAAGGTAGATGGTGTTACTTCCAGATCAACCCTTTGTTTATCTCAAGTGTGTGAATCATGAATGTACTCAGACGTAAAACACCAAAACTTTGAATTAGAATTTCAATTAAAATGCTCGGCCTCACCCAAAAAATGCACAGGGATATGAAAACTGAAATAATTTAATACTAGATCCCAAATCAAATAACAATTGCCCATTTCGTAACAAATAAACTGTATGCATTAGGCAACGAGAATTTACTCATACTTGTAGCAATGAATTGTCGAATTAGTCCATAGCTAGTACGATTTCTCTAACAGTAGGATAACAAGTATTTATTAATAAATGCAATCCAAATTCTCATCAGAGAAACTATCGTGCCCAAATCATCTTTTAATGCTCCTTCCAATCTTAAACGAAACTGAAACCATTATTTTCCTTTATGATGAATTCGAAAATTAGATAAAGTCAGTGATTAAAGGCTTACACAGACTTGGATGCTATTTAGTTGGCCTTCTTGCCAAATCTTAGAACCGTGAATCTGAGGCCACTGGTATGCCAAATTGCCGCTTGACTTCGATCTTCAACTTAATTGGATTTCGAATTTGTGAAAAGCTATGGGGGTGTCCCACGCCAATATTTTGCATGTCGTCAAATAGCTTGGGAAAAGGAATGAGCGAAAGGCAGCGCTTGGAAAGGGCTATGGGAAAGTGGTAAGATCATTAGTCGGATTTATTGAGAAGCTGTGAAAATCAATTTCTAGGGTTTTGATTGTTTTGGAGCAGGCGAAATCTTTTTAGGGGAAACGAATGGGAAATAAGCGGCAAAAAATTTGGGACGGCGGGAATTGAAACTATTTGCATCTGTTGTTGGTTAGAACTGATGCAATTTTGATTTTTTTATGACTTATTGCTTTCCACGTACCAATTGCACCGGTTATTAAAATAGAACCGATGCAAATAGTTCTATTTGCATCAGTTTTTACTTCAACCGATTCAAATGAGGCGATGCAAATGGCCTGTTTTGTAGTAGTGAATCTTGACAAAGAGCCTAACGAAGTAGTTCGTTATAGATTTTTGTACAAAAAGAGCACGTCCAACTTAGTAAGTTCGGGTTAGAAGGAAGTATGAAACTTCAACGGGACATGAGGATACTCTAAGATGACCCTCTAGGGTAGGCCTAACCATTCTGCACCCCTGGACGTAGGTCTATAGGTGGTCCATCAAGTGAGCATGCCTTGACTGCTTTTGCATTACAGGCCCAACGAAGTGGACCTTTGTAGGCAGTCAAAAGGTTGATGATGGATTAGGATTGTAATATCCCGCCCTTTTATATGCTTTAAATCGATGATAAACCACACATGTCAGACTCAAACCATACAAAATGGCAAACTATTATCAGGGTGAATAAGAAAAAGGAAGAAAGAAATAAAACAAAACAGAATCTTGCAGCGGAACGATAAAATATACTAATCAAATAAACAGTTCATGAAGCTGTTTTACAAAATATTTGATTATACTTATACAATATATATCAGAGTTTCCAATACCAGAGAATAATAAAATAATGCAGTGGAACAATGTAGAAATATAGCAATAATACGATCTTTGTCTTCGTCCTCCAGAAATAAGGTTTTAGAATCCTGTAATGCCCAGACTGACCCCATCGAATTAAAAAGACAAGACACTCGAGTCAGAACTAAAAGATCTTATGTAAGTTAAATCAACGGTAAAATATGAGTGGAACGGCGTCAGAGATGTTTACGGGATTTGACATCTCCTATCCAGTGTCTTAACGTGAGTGTAGTAACTTATAAGATGCTCGGGATTCACATCTCCTAAGGATTCGTTAAACTATTTACTATGTAGTAATATTTCTCTATTATAATACTTTCTAATAGTAAAATAAACTTACTTTTAAATAGCATTAAGAAGTGACCCAATATTCCCCTTAACACGGAATAGTCCTAGTATTCCATCCAGTATCATAGTCCCTCCTGATCGGGAAGCTACCAAAGGATACCACACGGGCAACGGGAGAAATCCAAACTCATACAAGGCGTGCTATGGTAGGTGACACGGCAAAACTAAGCAATGCCAGGGAAGACATACCGATTACGCTTCCGGACCGGTGGTAACGTGTAACAGCTACTACCGCCCACCTCGAGCCACACCCCCAAAATCAAAAGGGCCCAAATCAATCACAAAGTAATAGAATGGTATCGAAGGAGTGTGTCCGATAAAAGGTGCTACCTTCTTAGCCCGTCGATCGCTCCTGTTTTAGCCACCTTATGCTAACTCACGGGAGTCGGGTCCACGTATATACCTCAAAGGAAACGTCGGCACCATCCTACTACATTCTAGAATCTCCACCGTGTGCACGGTTGTTAAAGTGGCTTTTGGAGTTGGTAGAGAGTATGAAACTTTCGATCCCGGTCTCTTTAACAACCAAACGTTATTATAACAGCGGTCATTTCAAATTAATTATACTTCAAAACCGAAATATAATATCCATTTCAAAACTATATAAGTACGATATAATTTCCACTTCAAAACTCAAATCAATATGATATCATTTTTATTTCAAATATATCCTTTTTTTCAAAATCATAGCACTTTCAAATTTATACACTTCGAAATCAAACATTTGAAATTGTAACACTTTATAACATAGTACTTTGAAATTCATAACTTCGAACATTTCAATTTCGATAAAACATTTCAATTCCAATATATTTCAAGGCTTTAAATATTTCAAATTTTCAAAACTAAATTTGATAATTTCGATTCAACAATTAAATTTTCTATTATTTTGTTTTGAAATAGTTTACATAATAAATCCCTTATCACCTAAATAAATCTCAAATTACAAATAACTAAATATTTCCTTCAATTCATTTATACTTGAAATAATCATTTAATTCACCTTGATCCCAAAATCAAGTTTGGATAATTATACCTTTTAAAATTTCCAATTTAATAAATTTCACATCAACCTTTTTGAGTTTTATTCTTAAATAAATTTAATTTCAAATAAATCTCCAACTTATCTCCCAACCTTAATTTTTTTAAATCATTCTACACTCTATATTAAAATAAAATTTAAATATTAACTCACATTTATTTTAATAAAAATCAAACTCTATTAGTAAGCTTAATTTTTGTTTAACAAACTTATACATAGCTTAAATTCAAGCATTTAACTATATATAAAAATAATATTTAAATAACATCAAAAATCAATATTCATTAAACCAAATTTTTCTTTCCAAAACCATAGAAAACATTTTCAAAATATTTTAGATATAGACCATGGTGTCTGTATATAATTTTCTACCCTATGATCAAGTGATACGGATATTTATCATTTCAATCCATAATTTAAAATAAAATACGGTTATATACCATTTCAAACCACAATCCGGAATGAAATAAAAATGCATAACAACTTGCAGTTTATAACAGTATAAAATACAACATCCATTCATCCAATATCAATCATCAACCATTGATCACAATCGTCAACCAATTCAAACAATAACATCAATATAGAACAGATAATAAATAACAGGTATTTAGTGGAAGTTTATATTCAATAATAAATTACATAACAATTTCAGTTGGCATTTTATATTCAATAACAAATTAAATAACAATTTTAACTGGCAGTTTATCTTCAATAATAAATTAAATAACAATTTAACTGGCAGTTTTTATGCAATAATAAATTAAATAACAATTTAATTCAATAAATTCAATTTAATTGGAATGATGATAAAATATACCAAACAGTCATAAATAAATTTCTAATCACATCATAAATTAATTTAACAAACATAAGAAATTTTACAAGTTGTTTGTGGGTTAAAACACTCACCTTTTGAATTTAAATCCAATTTAAACCTAAAAACTGAACAGTCTCAGAATTCGTCCAAACCATTGCCAAAATGTCCAAAATTTCAATACGATCCTAGCGGAGGAAACCACGCATAATTTCGACCTCGTATGTGAAAGTTAAGCTAGTTAGGACTTTAGAAATCAAAATTAAATTAAATTAAAACAAAATTTGCAATACCCCTCACCCATGCCACGTTAGCAGTCTATCATGCACATGAAACCCTAATATCGAATGAAGCTTTCGCACGCAACAACTTCCAGCCGCCGCGAGAACCCACCAAACGCCGTGCCTCCAAGGCGTTTGCCTCCGATCAGACGACGTGCCTGACCCCTCACATCCGGCCTCCTTTCCCCCGATCGTGAGGCCCTCTCCAGTCCACCAAAACCATCACAACCGTGACCCAAGTACGGTCGAGCAAGCCACGTTTTCGCGATTCCTGGTGTCAATAGGATGGACTAAATGCATAGATCTTCACCCCTCGACGTTCTCTACGATTTCATGCTTTTCGATCGTCGTAACATCGTGAATCCACCATTGGATCAAAACCCTAGCCCATGGACGGCTAAGGTTCAACCTGAATTTTTGGGCAAACGGTATATCGAATTGAAAAACAAATCACAAAACTGAGATGCGCTCGTCGAGAGGTTCAAATCGATATATAATATGATATAGTTTGAAGAGTTTGAAATTTTGATTTGATTTTGAATTGTAATTGGATCTAGAATTTGATTGTCTACCATTGAGAAGGAGAGATAGTCGAATTGTGCGTACAGAACAATGAACATAAGGAATATGCTAGGGTTTATAACGAGGTGTGTGTGTGTGTGTGTGTGTGTGTGTATATATATATATATATATGCAAGGCTGAAATTAGAATGGATGGACACGATTGAGATACGCGTTGAACGATAAAATGGCCTGAAATGCCCGTTCTGACTCCGGAACGAAATTGGATCAACCCATATATCAAAATAGATGTTTTTAAATAATTTTAAATTCAATGGAACATGTTTCAAGTCCAAATTCCATCGTATGAAGAAGTTATGCTAAAATCAAATTATTTCAAATGATTTTAATTTAACTGATTTCTGACCATTTCAAGTCCGTACGACCAAACGACAAGTCTGATCGCTACGAAACTTGAAATCCTATAATAATTCACCGTTACGGATCTGATGAAACTGGTTTTGTCGAAATCCGAGTCAGTGGCTAAAATGGCCATTTTCTAGTTAATCAAATAAATTAATATTAAATTAATTAACCACCATTTCACTTCAAATTTTTAAAAATTCGAAGATTCCATCATTTTTGATTTCTCAAACCATTACAAAATTTAAACAACTTAGATATCAATTCAAACTGAATTTCTTTACCTAAGATCTTATTTGATTTCAAATGTTTAGAAATTCATAAATTATCAATTGAAATTGAAATTTCAATAAATCCATTGATTGGATTTAAATTCTTGCTATTCAATAAATTGACATCTTATGGGTATAATTAATCATTAATTTATATTACATTACATTAATGTATTCTCATTTCATATTAATTCCCATTAACATAATATTTTATTTCGTCTAATTTCAAAAATCCATTTATTACAGCTCAAATCCCAATAAATTTATCAAACATGAATTTCAATTGTTTTCATTCAATCAATTGCCTTATTATGGATAGAGTTTACAATGGTTACTTCTTGTTGAATTAAAATTCTTCAATTACTAATTAAATCTACTCTAACTGCACTAATTAAGTTAATTAACTGCAATTGATTTCAATTAAATTTAATGGATTAAAATATATCGGTAACTTATAATAATTGAATAATTGTTATCACTAACTCTTAATCATGCTTTAATAAGTTATCGTTTCCAAACCATATTATAATTACTTACAAGACAATGATTGTATTCAATTACTATTTATTATTATTAATTCATTAATTAATTCAATGTTTGCGTTTGTTTCCTTATATTCAATTTATAGACTAGTATAACAATTTACATTACTTTAATTAATCGTAATTTCATTTAAATTATTAATACTTGGCCTTAGTTTCCACGGTTGCTTTCACTTTAGCATTCATTTCATAATTAAATTACAAAATTTTCATTTCTTCACTATTAAATTACCAAAATCTTATTAAATTAACAAATTTTAATTATCGAAAATTACGGGTCATTACACTCTCCCCCATTCAAAACTTTTCATCCTCGAAAAGGAAAAAGAAGAATTAAGAAAACAATATATCTTACTTAGAATATTAAATTTATAAACAAATAAATTTACAAAATTTAATGATTTAAATAAAAGATACTTATTTATAATCATTAAATCCTTTTACAGCCAAATAAATAAAGTTTGGAAAACTTTTTCAAAAAAATTTTAAGTCCAAAATTCACGAAAACTTTTGGCAGAGTCTCCTTTGTACGGAGAGGCTCGGGGAAAAACATAATATCAAATATAGCAATATATAACATATAATTTCCAAAATAAAATGTATCCCAATACGGGAAAAACAATATAATAACGCTATAAACCATAATCCGCAAAAGTATCTACTTGTTGGGAAATTTACGCTTATTTTATGAAACGAAAAGCAGTAGCAATTGCTTCCATAACCTGTATTTTCCTTATATAATCCAAAAGAGTAAACAATTATATAACATGAAATGTTTAAAGTTGCTTCAACCACAAACGAACAAATCAACACAACAACATCATTTGCAACAAGGCATACAACCATCACATGAAGCCAAAAAAATCAACCATCCATATATCCATTGAAAACAAACAAATATTTGTTTCGGTTTAAAACTTTAAATTGTACTGAATGGGAAAATAAACTACTAAATGCACCATTCATTCAACAGTCTTAGATGAACTTAAATAGATTATTCATACATCCAAACAATTTTAAAGTATCCTTGCCTAAACAACCATAAACCAAACAAACAACAATTCCAAACAATAGATCGAGCTAATTTTTATCAATTTTATTTCATAACATTTGTTGTTTGATTTCCTTTTCATTCATATAATGATTTATCCACTTAATTTATATTTATTTCTTGAAAATTTACATTTCCATCCATTGACTCGGTGTTTATTTCTCTTATTTGCACTTATATGTACACAAATTCATTTTTATTTATTCATATCATATAAATTTTCTTTTTATTGCATTACATTCATTCATTCGTTACTTAATTTTATTTATTTACAGTATTCATCTTTCTGCTTATTTACTGTAATGATCCAAAATTTTCGAAGCCGAAAATTCCAGATAGTTATGAAAAAGAAGAAAGAGATAGAAGAAGAAGAAGATCAGAAATATCAACATCTCACATTCGCAGCGGATAAAATATAATAATAAATAATAACAGTTTACAAAAGGTTATTATACCTAACGATTACATTTTAATACATCAGAGTTACACATTTATACAACACTGGTCATACACAATTATTGATGCGGCGCATCACGAGATTCGCCTAGAGTCGCGAACTAACTCGAGCGGGATAGTGCACCAGCGACCTAACATGTTAATCCTTAAGTCGCGCCATTTTAGATCGCAAGCGAGCTATGTTGAACGACCTAGCGAGGTATCAGAGTTATGCAGTGGAAGCGAGTTATGCATTGAGACACCTGAGCAACCTAACGACCTATGCCACCAACGACCTAACGAGTTATGTCAAACTTACGCATCTCCAGTAGGTCGCGAACGACCTTTCTTAAGTCACTCCAGATTTCCAAAGGCGGGTTCCTGAGTCGAGAGCATCCTTAGGTCGCGAACTTCCATAGGTCGTTGTTTCTTATGTCGTTCCAGGATCCTTATGTCGTGAATGCCAGTAGGTCGCTGCCGTGTATTTTAAGTCACTCCTACCTTATGCTGCTCCTTTCCTTAAGTCGCTAAGTCGCAAGTTCCTGAAGCTGGGCATTGATGTTAGGTCGCGGAAGCTCATGTCTTATGTCATTGATGATAAGTCAAATATTGTCGTAATTTTCTTACCTCATATGTCGTTAGGTCGTGATGTTGTGTATGTTGTTGTGTTGAAACTTGTACTTTTCATGTTGTTAAGTCGCATGTGAATGTAAGTTGTAAATAGTGATGTTAAGTCGTCTGTACTGTTAATTTGTGACTTGTTAAGTCATAGGTCGTTGAGGTTAGGTCGCGTATGTTAGGTCGTGTACCTGTGTGTTGTAAGCCTATAAATAGGCAGGTTGGGCCATTCGTAAAAAAAGTTGATTTTGAATAAACTTTTGTTTGAGTGTTTTGTGCCTCAAAATTGAAAGTTGAGTGTTATCTCCTTTCTCCATTTTCGGTAATTCGAGTGCGCTCGAATCAACGAATTTGAAGCCGATTCACAGAATCTCGTGCGTGAGATCAACGTCGAAGAATCGTAGATCTTCTAACACGGTATCGTGCGCGATCAACGTGTTAAAGATAGCTAGAATCCGGTATCTCGAAAGATCAATGGATTTGAGCATTTATCCTTGGTATTATTAATCCATCAATCCATATTTGCATCATTCCTTCGTTGTTTTGTTCGTTGTGCATCATTTGATCACAATTTAAAGTAATCCGCTGCGTCAGTTTGGTATCAGAGCTAGACTTAGCCAATCATAGCTAAGCTGAGCCTATTGGGAGCCCAGTTAAAGTGTTAGAGTTCAGATCCAAGCTAAGTAAGTGTAGAACCGAAGTCGGTGCATCAGTTCAGGTATCAGAGTTAAACTTTGAGTCGAGTCGAGCTAAGTGCAGAATTCAGAGCCCAGAGCTAGATCGGAGACAAGATTGTATCACTTCGTATCAGTTTGGAGATTGTTAGTTAATCATGCCTCCGAGACGTGCTAACCGTTTTCATAATGTTGAAGATGTGTATCGAAGACAAGAAGCTGAGCAAATGGAACAACGTATTAATGAAAAGTTCGATGAAGGTATTGGGAAGTTAGAGAAATTGATGAATGACTTGAATCAAAGTCAAAAGAGAAGGTCACCAATCTCGAACCATGGAGGAAACAGGGTTTCGTCATCGGTTTCGGAAGCGAGGAGGGTGTCACCACAATCCCATGGAGATCGAATAGAATCATCAGTTTCTATGAGGCAAGAACATCATGAGTATCGAGGTGAAGAGAGAAGAACTTATCATGGATTTGAAGATGATCCGTATCGTGATGCCGAAAGACATGATAGAAGGGACATGCATGATCATAGATATGTAGATGGACGAGATCGATATCGACATACATATGATTTTGAGGAATATGGTGATAGAGGAAGTATTCATGATCGAGATCGAGGCCAAGTGCGAAATCGATATATTGATTCAGAGAATGATCGTAAATGGGAGTCGGGGATGAAAACAGAGATTCCAGAATTCAAATGGGGAATGATAGCGGAAGAATTTCTGGACTGGTTATCAAATGTTGAGGAAATTTTTGACTTCAAGGAGGTACCCGAGCATCGTAGAGTTAAGTTGGTTGCTACACGATTGAGGGGAAGAGCTATGGCATGGTGGCAACAAACTAAACTTACACGGGAAAGGATGGGAAAGTCGAAGATTGTTTCATGGGAGAAGATGAAGAAGTTGATGAAGGCTACTTTTTTGCCTTATAATTATCAGTCTCTTATGTATCAGCGCTTACAGAATTTGAGACAAGGGACAAAGTCGGTAAATGATTATGCAGATGTGTTTTATCAACTGATTGTTAGAAATGATATCATGGAGACGGAGGAACAGTTGACAGCTAGATTTGTTGGAGGATTGAGAATGCAAATTCAAGATATGGTGAATATATTTGATCCAAAATCCGTTGCTGAAGCACACCAGAAGGCTCTAGCTTGGGAGAGGCAAGGTAGAAGAGGAGGTGGTGTGTTCACAGATTCCAACAATCAAGTGAAAGGGGCTAGTAGCAATATGAATGTTTCCAAGGCTGTTTGAAAACCGGTTGTCAATGAAGTTGCTAAGACCAAGGTCAACAACAATTTCAAGTGTTATAACTATAAGGGGTTTTGTCATAAGAGCAATGAATGTCCGAAGAAGCGAACGATGGTTGTTGAGGTTGAAGATAAGGATGTAGAATTAGAATATTCTAATTCACCACAAGTTGAGGAGGAAGAAGAATTATTGTCAGGAGATGAGGGTTGTAATTCGATGATGAGGAGGTCGTGTTTGACACCAAAGCAAGATGATGATTCAAGTTGGCTAAGGAGTAATTTTTTTCAGTCAACGTGCACTATTTTGGGAAAGGTTTGTAAGTTCGTCATCGATGCAGGAAGTTGTGATAACATCATCTCCACAGAAGCTGTAAAGAAGTTGGCGTTAAAGACAGAGAAGCATCCCAAACCCTACAAATTAGCTTGGTTGAGGATAGGTGGGGAAGTGAAGGTTAGTCGAAGAGCTTGTGTAACTTTTTCCATCGGAACGAAGTATAAGGATGAGATTTGGTGTGATGTGGTAGATATGGATGTATGTCATTTGTTGTTGGGAAGACCATGGCAATACGATAGAGCTGTGCAACACGATGGGAGGACTAACTGCTACAGTTTCATGTTCAATGGCACTAAAATCACTTTAGTTCCTAAAAAGCGGCAACAAAGTGAAAGCAAGTTGGAGGAGATTGAAGAACTAAAGACTCTGTTATCTTTGAAGGAGTTTGTCAAAGAAGTAGAAGATGAGCCTGAAGTATTTCTGTTGGTTGGACGTGAAAGTAGTGAAATTGTTGAAGTTCCTGAAGAAGTTAAACCAGTGTTGAAGGAGTCTGAAGATATATTTCCTAAAGAGTTACCCAAAGAATTACCACCGTTGAGAGACATACAACATCAGATTGATCTTGTTCCGGGAGCTGTGTTACCACATAGACCACACTATAGAATGAGTCCAAAGGAGCACGAAGAGTTGAGAAGGCAAGTGGATGAGTTACTTGAACAAGGGCGCATACAAGAAAGTTTAAGTCCGTGTGCAGTACCGGCTTTGTTAGTACCAAAGAAGGATGGAACTTGGAGAATGTGTACAGATAGTCGAGCACTAAACAAGATTACAGTGAGGTACAGATTTCCGATGCCAAGGTTGGATGACTTGTTAGACCAGTTGAATGGAGCTGCTATTTTTTCAAAGATTGATCTGAAGAGTGGATATCATCAGATTTGAATTCGACCAGGGGATGAATGGTAGAAAACATTCAAGACGCGGGAAGGGTTGTATGAATGGTTGGTCATGCCATTTGGTCTTTCGAATGCACCTAGTACTTTTATGCGAGTGATGAATCAGATCTTTCGGCCGTTTATTGGAAAGTTCGTGGTGGTATACTTTGATGATATACTGATATACAGTGGAAGCACAGAAGAACATCTACAACACTTGCGGGAAGTGTTGATAATACTTCGTCAGGAGCGATTTTATGCGGCAACAAAGAAGTGCGTGTTCATGACTCAAAGTTTTTTATTTCTGGGATATGTTGTATCTGAAAGAGGAATACAGGTGGATCAGAATAAAGTTGAAGCAATCAAGGAATGGCCACAACCCAGGACGATAACAGAAGTTAGAAGTTTTCATGGTTTAGCATCATTCTACCAAAGGTTTGTTCCATATTTCAGTGGCGTGATGGCACCTGTTGCTGATTGTATGAAGGGCAAGCAGTTTTCATGGTCGAAGGAAGTAGGATTTGCTTTTGAGCGAATCAAGGAACTTTTGACGACAGCACCAATCTAGTTTTGCTGGATTTTCAGTTGCTATTTGAATTGCATACTGATGCATCTAAAATAGGAATTGGAGGGGTATTAAGTCAGAGGGGCCGTCCAATTGCTTATTTCAGTGAGAAGGTTTCGGGAGCAAAGATGATATATAATACTTATGACGTGGAATTCTATGCTATTGTCCAAGCCATAAAACATTAGAGACACTATTTGTTTCATAAAGAGTTTGTGTTGTATACTGATCATGAAGCCTTGAAACATTTGCAGGGACATGACAAGATTACAGTCAGGCATGCTTCATGGATTGCATACTTGCAACAATTTACATTTGTGGTAAAGCATAAGTCGGAAATTACAAACCGTGTGGCAGATGCATTGAGTAGAAGGAATCATTTGTTGACTACGATGAGAGTTGAACTGACGGGGTTTGATGTATTTCCAGAATTATTTGTTGAAGATCCTTACTTTGCGAAGATTATAGGTGAAGTCAAGAAATGGAAGACGGATGAGTATGTGTTGGTGGATGGTTTTCTATTTAAGGAAAATCGGTTGTGTATACCAGAGTGCAGTTTGCGAATGAAGATTGTGACAGAATTGAATGAAAAAGGACATGTGGGAAGAGATCGTACCTTGCAGTTGATTTCTCTATCATATTTTTGGCCTTCCATGAGGAAAGAAGTTGGAAGATTTGTGCAGAGATGTCATATATGTCAAGTTTCCAAAGAGACAGCTACGAATGCAGGATTGTATATGCCATTGCCCGTGCCTACTAGACCATAGGTTGATATTAGCATGGATTTTGTTTTGCGTTTTCCAAGAACTCAACGAGGGAACGATTCTATATATGTTGTGGTGGATAGATTTTCGAAGATGGCACATTTCATAGCTTGTAAAAAGACCGCCGATGCAGTCCGTGTTGCTCAATTGTTCTTTAAAGAGATTTATCGACTACATGGGCTACCAGAGACCATTGTTTCTGACCGGGATACTCGATTTCTAAGTCATTTTGGTTGAGTCTGTGGAAGATGTTTGGAACTAAGCTGAATTTTAGTAGCGCCTATCATCCACAAACTGATGGGCAAACAGAAGTGGTGAACAGATCGTTGGGAAACTTGTTGAGATGTCTTGTGAAGGATAATTTGAAGAGCTGGGATGTGAAGTTATGTCAAGCTGAGTTCGCACACAATCATGTCGTTAATCGAAGTACTGGATTCAATCCATTTTAGATGGTATATTCAGCAATTTCGAAGGGACCGTTGGATTTATCGATAATTCCACGTCAGAAATGGGTTGTAAAACGAGCTTGTGATTTCATAAATGAGTTGCAGGAATGTCATTGGATTGTTCATGACCGATTGCTTAAGTCAAATGAAAAGTATAAGCATCTAGCAGATAAGAAGCGAAGGAGTGTAAACTTCAAAGAGGGCGATTTTGTTTACGCAGTGTTGACGAAGGATCGTTTTCCAGTTGGAACTTACAACAAGTTAAAAGCTCGAAAGATTGGACCAATAGAAATTTTGAAGAAGATCAATGATAATGCGTTCAGTTAAGGTTGTCGAAAAATGTTTATACTTCTGATGTTTTCAATGTCAAACACTTAATTCCGTATTATGGGGAGAAGTTTGTTGAAGAAGAGGAAGGTGTGAATTCGGGGTCGAATTCTTGTCAACCAGGGGAGGATGATGCAGCGCATCACGAGATTCGCCTAGAGTTGCGACCTAAATCGAGCGGCATAGTGCACCTGCGACCTAACATGTTAATCCTTAAGTCGCGCCATTTTAGGTTGCAAGCGAGCTATGTTGAACGACCTAGCGAGGTATCAGAGTTATGCAGTGGAAGCGAGTTATGCATTAAGACACCTGAGCGACCTAACGACCTATGTCACCAACGACCTAACGAGTTATGTCAAACTTATATTAGTTAACTTCTCATAAGTCACTTATTATTGATTAATTAACCTTAATTTAATCAATCTTTAATTACCTTGTTGATTATATAAATTAATGACTTCCAATCATATTTCAATTTATCCTAATCTAAATTCATTACATAAATAATTAATCATTAATTAATCCACAATATATTAATCATTCTTGATTTATCTCAACCTATAATTAACTATCTTTTTTTATTTATTTACTTCATTAAATAAATTAATTACTCCTTAGTTAACTATCTTAATTTATCTCTTGATTAAATACACAAAGTAATTTTATTAATTGCATTAAGTAATTACTTATTAAACCACCCAATGATCATTCTAAATTAATTTAAACTTAATTAATTAGCCCAAATCTTTAATTAATTTAATTAATTAACTATCAATTTAAATTATCCTACCTATTTAATGAATCACCAATCATTAAACCCTTATTAACTTTAAAATGAACCACTCTCTTATTTATGATTTAAGTTTTAAAACCATTTAAAACCCAAATGATTCGGGTCAAACAACAATTAACTCAAGAACCAAACAAAACCAAAGTCACCAGACCATCAGTACACATTCAATCAATTCAATCAATCAACCAATTATTTAAATTTAATCATTTAAATCTAAATAAAAATCAAACAGAGTGAGATTTACTCACCTTAAATTCTGTCGTTTGAAACCCCTCCCAAACTACCTTGTTTCCATGATTTTAAACCTAGAATAAACATCATACAATTTATTAATATTTAAATTAACCAAACAATTTATTTTCCATTCAATAAATTTAAATTTGAACTTTCCTTTAATAAATTGCTTAGTGATTGAAAAAATTAAATGTGTTAATTAACAAATTCATCACCATAACGAATTATCCTCAATTAACAATAAGTTCAAAACATGCATATTTATTTTATTTTATATATAAAAACTTTACTGTTGATTGGAGTAATAAATTAATAAATTTACGAGCTGCATGAAAAATATTCTATATAAGTTTTAAAAACTGAATTTATATAAACTCTTATATTTTTTGAAAACTTATATACCTACTGGAAAAAAACAAACATTGAGTCACCCTTATTTTCAAGTTGAATATATTTACATTTATACTTAAATTTTAAATTTGCAAAAGATATACCTAATCGCCATAAGCATCCTCGTTTGCAAGATGACCTCAACTTTACCCAAAATCATTGTCTCTGATGCCCTAGCACACTGCGACCTCAAAACCCCACCGCTCCGACCTCGATTTGACTTCACGCGAGCGCGCGCCTCTGCCTCGAACAGGAGTCACTCGATCGCAACTCACAGCCACCTCCGAGCTTGTGTTAAAATCGGCTTCGAATTCGAGCGTGGCTCTTCTTCTTTTCCCTCTTTTTTTATTTATATCGGGTCGCGATTTGCCTGAAGAGAAGGAAGAGGGGTTGGGTTCGATTTTGATTGCAGGATTAATTTTTTTCCTTCGAACGAGGTTGTAGATTTGTTCGGCCATTTTTGTTTCCATTTTTTTTGAATTTAGGTTTGATTTTTTCGAAAACAATAAAGATTAAAGAGAGGACGGAGATAAGATATAGGTTGGAGGAAGGCTTCTTGCGTACGCGTGATTATTATATAATTAAATATTGAAAATATCTCATGTTGCACCGTGAAATTTTCGAACTCCTAATCAGACATGCCGCCAGGCGTTTATAAGGCTTTACCCGTATTCCGAACATAATGGAACGTGTTTCGGAAGCTAATTTAATCGTATGCGTGAGTTACGGAAGTAAATGATCAATTTTAAATTAAACGATTAAAATAGTTTCTATGCGTTTTGAGATGCCAAGGTTAAACGACAACTCTGATTGCTACGAAAATTGAAATTCGATAATAACTAACTATTACGGACCCAATGGTAGTGGTTTCGTCGAATTCCGAGACAGTGCCTCGGAAGACTATTTTTAAATATCAATTTTGACGCAGCGGATTAATCAAATAAACTTCAATCGGTGAAAAGTAACAATCGGTGGATTGATGAATACCAAAATGCCCAAATTCGTTAATCCGAAGATACCGAATTCTAGCTATCTCAAACACGTTGATAGCGCACTATACCGTGTTCAAAGATCTACGATTCTTCGTACGTTGATCTAGCGCACTAGATACCGTGAATCGGCTTCTACGATCGTTGAATCGAGCGCACTCGATTAACCGAAAGAGGAGATAGGAGATTACACTCAACTACCAATTTGAGAAGAAAGCACACAGCAATCAACAAGAAATTTTATTCCAAAATCAACCACCTCAAAATGTACAACACGCTCCCTATTTATAGTGTTTTCACCATTCACCCTTAAGTCGTATACGACTTATGACCTTCCTAGGTCGTTGCCGACCTACCATCAGAACACACGACTCAGCATTTAAGTCGCACACGACTTAGTACAACACTCACTTACAAACAACACATTACACGACTTATACTAGGTTGTGAATGACTTACGACCCAGAATACAACGACTCAAGACATGTACAGACTCAATGGTACAAACGACTCAACGTATTTCAACATAACACAACACTTAGGTCGTATACGACCTAGCGACTGACGACATAAGAAGTAAACGACTCAAGAAAACAAACAGTTTACAACACCATGTCACGACTTACGACTCATCAATTTACACTCAGACACGACTTAAGAAAATACAACACGTACGAGTTAAACAGATAACGACCTCCGACTTAAGTATACCAACGACTCACCCCTTACCGACTTACGACTTATGCATGATACTGGCCATAAGTCGTAAACGACCCAGTCAAGATGTCCCGGAAACGACTTAGCGACTCCTGGCTTCGGTATTGGTTCTTCTTTAGGCGACTTAACTGAGTCGTAAGTCGTACATCCTGACTCCTTTCTTGCATCCATGTTAAGTCGTAGACAATCTTCCCTTTCCTTAGGTCGTTGACTCGTGAACGACTCAAGCTCCTTCTCAGTAACTCGTATCTTCCCCTTAGGTCGTAGCTCTTTCCCATGTGATTTCTTAGGCTGAGTCGCGCACGAATTACGAGTTAAACCTGAAACTTCATTAGGCTGACTCGTGCACGACTTAAGAGTTAAAACCGAAACTTCCTTATCTCGTGAACAGCCTAATCTCTGAATTTCTGTAGATCGTGCTGCATCATCCTCCCCAGGTTGAGAAAAATTCGTCCTCGAATTTGTAAATTCTTCCCCATTAGATTGTTCATCTCCATAATATGGTACGAGATGTTTAACATTGAACACGTCAGAAGTGTAAACATCCTCCGGTAATTTCAACTTATAAGCATTTTCATTAATCCGTTTCACAACTTTGACAGGACCAATTTTTCTGGCTTTCAACTTGTTATAAGCGCCTACTGGAAAACGATCCTTCGTTAACACAGCGTAAACCAAATCACCCTCGTTAAATTCAACATTTTGTCGCTTCAAACCTGCAGTTCGCTTATACTTCTCATTCGTCTTTACCAATCGTTCCTGAACGATTTTGTGACATTCAGTTAATTCATCGACAAAATCAACAGCCCGTTTAACCGTCACCTTTGGTTGTGGTACTACCGTCAAATCCAACGGTCCCCTTGGCAAACTTGAATATACAATCTGAAATGGACTGAATCCCGTACTACGATTCACTGCATGATTATGAGCAAACTCTGTCTGGCATAACTTCATGTCCCAACTCTTCAGATTATCTTTCACCAAACATCGTAACAAATTTCCCAATGATCTGTTCACAACCTCGGTTTGACCATCTGTCTGCGGATGATACGCACTACTGAAATTCAACTTTGTTCCCACCATCTTCCACAAACTAAGCCAAAAATGACTCAAAAATCTGGTATCCCTGTCTGAAACAATAGACTCTGGTAAACCATGTAAGCGATAGATTTCCTTAAAGAACATCTGAGCAACACGAACAGCATCTGCCGTCTTCTTGCAAGCAATAAAATGTGCCATTTTACAAAATCTGTCACCCACTACATATATAGAATCATTACCACGCTGCGTTCTCGGCAATCCCAATACAAAGTCCATACTCACATCAACCCATGGTCTAGCCGGTACAGGCAACGGCATACACAACCCAGCATTGGTCGCGGTTCCTTTCGAAACTTGGCAAATATGACATCGCTCCACAAACCTTTCCACTTCTTTCCTCATTGACGGCCAAAAGTAAGATTGTGAAATCAATTGCAAAGTACGATCATGGCCCACATGCCCTTCCTCGTGTAATTCCTTGATAATTTTCAATCTCAAACTACAATCTGGAATACATAATTGATTCCCCTTGAACAAGAATCCATCAACCATCACAAATTCATCGGTATTTCCTTCCTTGACTTTCTCTACACATTTCACAAAGTAAGGATCTTCTTCAATCAGCTCTGGCAACATTTCAAACCCTGTCACCTCAACCTTCAATGTCGTTAATAAATGACTCCTCCTGCTTAATGCATCTGCTACATGGTTCGTCACCCCTGACTTATGTTTCACGACAAAAGTAAACTGTTGTAAATAAGCAATCCATGATGCATGTCTCGCTGAAATCTTGTCTTGGCCCTGTAAATGCTTCAATGCCTCATGATCAGTGTACAGAACAAATTCTTTCTGAAATAGATAGTGCCTCCAATGTTTAACAGCTTGCACAACAGCGTAAAACTCGATATCGTATGTACTATATCTCAGCTTTGCCCCTGATAACTTCTCACTGAAATAAGCAACTGGCCTCCCACTCTGACTCAACACTCCTCCAATCCCAACCTTTGATGCATCAGTGTGTAGCTCAAACAATAACTGAAAATCTGGTAATACAAGAATTGGTGCTGTCGTCAAAAGTTCTTTGATTCGTTCAAAAGCAACTCCTGCTTCCTCCGACCAAGAAAACTGTTTCCCTTTCATACAATCAGTAACCGGTACCATCACGCTACTGAAGTGTGGAATAAACCGTCGGTAGAATGATGCCAATCCATGAAAACTTCTAACTTCAGTGATAGTTCTCGGTTGTGGCCAATTTCTAATAGCTTCAACTTTACTCTGATCAACTTGAATTCCTTCCTCCGCAACAACATACCCCAAAAATAAAACACTTCTAGTCATAAACACACATTTCTTTGTAGCAGCATAAAATTGTTCCTCACGAAGAATAATCAACACTTCCCTCAAATGTAGAACATGCTCCTCCATACTCCTGCTATATATCAGAATATCATCGAAATAAACCACCACAAACTTCCCAATGAATGGTCTAAAGATTTGATTCATCACCCGCATGAATGTACTAGGTGCATTTGATAAACCAAATGGCATAACCAACCATTCGTATAACCCCTCTCTCGTCTTAAACGCTGTCTTCCACTCGTCTCCAGGTCTAATTCGAATCTGGTGATAACCACTCTTCAAATCAATCTTCGAAAAGATAATAGCCCCACTCAACTGATCTAGCAAGTCATCCAACCTTGGCATGGGAAATCTATATCTCACGGTAATCTTGTTCAATGCTCGACTGTCAGTGCACATCCTCCACATCCCATCCTTCTTGGGTACCAATAAAGCTGGTACAGCACATGGACTCAAACTCTCGTGCACTCGCCCTTGTTCAAGCAACTCTTCCACCTGCCTCCTCAACTCTTCATGTTCCTTCGGGCTCATTCGATAATGTGGTCTATGTGGTAATACTGCTCCCGGAACAAGATCGATCTGATGTTGAATGTCTCTCAGTGGCGGTAACTCCTTAGGCAACTCCTCTGGAAATACATCCTCAAATTCTTGCAAAACTGGCTTCGCTTCTTCTGGAATTTCAACCTCTTCACTGCTCTCACGCCCAATCAACAAGTATACTTCAGGCTCCTCTTCAACCTCCTTAACAAACTCCTTCAAAGTCAATAGAGTTTTCAATTCCTCAATCTCCTCCAGCTTGCTCTCCTTCTGTTGTTGCTTCTTGGGAACCAAAGTGATTTTAGTACCCTCAAACATGAAACTATAGCTATTGGCTCGACCATCGTGTTGTACTGCTCGATCAAACTGCCATGGCCTGTCCAACAACAGATGACACACATCCATGTCCACTACATCGCACCAGATTTCATCTTTGTATTTCTTCCCAATAGAAAATTTCACGCAAGCTCTTCTCCCAACTTTCACTTCACCACCCTTCCTTAACCAAGCTAACTTGTATGGTTTAGGATGCTTCTCGGTTTTCAACTCCAATTTCCTCACTGCCTCTGTAGAGATAATATTATCGCAACTCCCAGCATCAATGACAAATTTACAAACTTTTCCAAGAATAGTGCAAGTAGATTGAAATATGTTATTCCTCAACCAACTATCTTCCTCCTCTTGTTTTGGCGTCAAACAAGACCTCCTCATCATCAGATTACAACCTTCGTCTCCCGACACTTCTTCTTCCTCCTCAACATAAGGTGAATTAGAACATTCAGCTTCTTCCTCCTCATCCTCAGCTTCAACTATCATAGCTCTCTTTTTCGGCTTCAGACATTCATTGCTTTTATGACCCATCTCCTGGCAGTTGTAACATTTGAACCCACTGCTAACCTTCGCCTTCTCACCCTCCTTCACAACTGGTTTGGCAACAGCTTTAGTAACATTAGAACTTCCACCGACACCCTTTGCTTGATTGTTAGAATTAGTAAACACACCACCTCCACGCCTTCCTTGCTTTTCCCAAGCTAACGCCTTTTGATGTGCCTCCGCTACAGATCTGGGATCGAACATATTAACCATATCCTGGATCTGCATTCTCAACCCTCCAACAAACCTAAAAGTCAGCTGTTCTTCTGTCTCCATTATATCGTTCCTGGCAATGAGTTGGTAAAATTCATCTGCATAGTCATTTACTGATTTCGTCCCCTGCTTTAGATTCTGCAATCTCTGGTACATAAGCGATTGATAGTTGTATGGCAAAAATGTAGCTCTCATCAATTTCTTCATCTTCTCCCAAGATTCTATCTTTGACTTCCCCATTCGTTCACGAGTAAGTTTAGTTTGCTGCCACCATGCCAAAGCTCTTCCCCTCAGCCTTGTAGCAACTAACTTCACCCTTCGATTTTCCGGAACCTCCTTGAAATCAAAGATTTCCTCCACATTAGATAACCAATCTAAGAACTCCTCAGCTACCATCCCACCTTTAAACTCTGGAATCTCCATCTTCATTCCCGATTCCCAACGACGATCATCCTCTACATCTCGATACTGACGTCGTGTTTGATCTCTGTCTCGGTAATGAACACTTCCCCTATCACCGTCAAACTCTTCATCAAAGTCTGATGCATAACGTTGTCTTTCACGCCCCCCAACATCTCTACCACCACTCCTACTACCAACATCCCGTCTATCATGATCATCAACATTCCTCCTACTTCGATTATCAACACTTCGATGATCTTGGCTCTCTCTCCTTTCCCGATCTGAATGTGGTGAAATTCTACTTCCTCCATGGATGGATTCAGGTGAATTTCTTCTTCTACTTTGATTCATATCGATCATAAGTTTCTCCAACCTTCCTATGCCTTCATCAATCTTCTCGTGCATACGTTGTTCCATTTGATCGGCTTCTTCTCTTCGATACAAAGCTTCAACGTTTTGATGTCGGTTAGCTCTTCTAGGCGGCATGATTGAACTTCACAAACACTTCAACAAATCAATACCAAAGTGATGCTTCAACTTCACATACAACTTCACAAGGCTCGGCCTAACTCCTTAGCTCGAAAGAAGCTTCCAATGATCCTTCCTAGGCTCAGCTACTTCACAAGTATACACGGCCTCCTTCAATTTCAAACACTTTCAACACTTTGATCCAAAATGGAATGGATCGAAAGTTCTCCCTCTTGTTGCAACTTCAATATGAACGCGATGAACAACTTCAAACTTCAACACTTGGCTCCAAGACACGATTTAGCTATGATTGGCTAAAACAAGCTCTGATACCAAAACTGACGCAGCGGATTAATCAAATAAACTTCAATCGGTGAAAAGTAACAATCGGTGGATTGATGAATACCAAAATGCCCAAATTCGTTAATCCGAAGATACCGAATTCTAGCTATCTCAAACACGTTGATAGCGCACTATGCCGTGTTCAAAGATCTACGATTCTTCGTACGTTGATCTAGCGCACTAGATACCGTGAATCGGCTTCTACGATCGTTGAATCGAGCGCACTCGATTAACCGAAAGAGGAGATAGGAGATTACACTCAACTGCCAATTTGAGAAGAAAGCACACAGCAATCAACAAGAAATTTTATTCCAAAATCAACCACCTCAAAATGTACAACATGCTCCCTATTTATAGTGTTTTCACCATTCACCCTTAAGTCGTATACGACTTATGACCTTCCTAGGTCGTTGCCGACCTACCATCAGAACACACGACTCAGCATTTAAGTCGCACACGACTTAGTACAACACTCACTTACAAACAACACATTACACGACTTATACTAGGTCGTGAATGACTTACGACCCAGAATACAACGACTCAAGACATGTACAGACTCAATGGTACAAACGACTCAACGTATTTCAACATAACACAACACTTAGGTCGTATACGACCTAGCGACTGACGACATAAGAAGTAAACGACTCAAGAAAACAAACAGTTTACAACACCATGTCACGACTTACGACTCATCAATTTACACTCAGACACGACTTAAGAAAATACAACACGTACGAGTTAAACAGATAACGACCTCCGACTTAAGTATACCAACGACTCACCCCTTACCGACTTACGACTTATACATGATACTGGCCATAAGTCGTAAACGACCTAGTCAAGATGTCCCGGAAACGACTTAGCGACTCCTGGCTTCGGTATTGGTTCTTCTTTAGGCGACTTAACTGAGTCGTAAGTCGTACATCCTGACTCCTTTCTTGCATCCATGTTAAGTCGTAGACAATCTTCCCTCTCCTTAGGTCGTTGACTCATGAACGACTCAAGCTCCTTCTCAGTAACTCGTATCTTCCCCTTAGGTCGTAGCTCTTTCCCATGTGATTCCTTAGGCTGAGTCGCGCACGACTTACGAGTTAAACCCGAAACTTCATTAGGCTGACTCGTGCACGACTTAAGAGTTAAAACCGAAACTTCCTTATCTCGTGAACAACCTAATCTCTGAATTTCTGTAGATCGTGCTGCATCAAATTTAAACGATATATTATTAAAATTGAACAAATCACCTTTAAATTTAATTTCAACTATTCTATTATCTTCAGTATCATCATTATAAATTTTACAAGCCTTCAAATTATTTTAAACAGGCTAGAAATTTCAGATTCAACAATTTACCCAATTTCAATTATTAAATTCAATATTAAAACTATATAATTCAATGATTTAATTATCAAGTAAATTTTGATATCTTGTATTCGAGTTAAAATTAAATTTTAAATATTTTAAAATCAATTACCAATTCAAATTTTAAATTGTTAGAAATTCCGGGTCGTCACATTCCTCCCCCCTTAAAAGAATTTCATCCCCGAAATTACTAGTTAGGAAGAGTGGACCAATATTCGTTTACCTTCCCCCAAAACCAACAGTTTTATCAACATCCTACCAACTATCTTTTATAAAAGACCTCTTATCAATCTTACCAACTTCCCAAACTCTCCCACAGTTTTCAAACAACACCCTTTTGCTCAATCATTCAAATTTCAATTTAAAACCAAAATTTGAATTATCAACATTTTCTCAAAAATTTTCTAACTCTCTATATTTCCGAACATTTTTGCCCGCGTCTCCTTTGCGCGGCTAGCTCGGTACAACTACGAAGTGCCTCTACGGGCTCCCAAATTTAAAAGAAAACAAAAACCAAGTGGCTAGATCAAAAACCCAATCCAATTTCATACAGAAATTTAAATACATACCTTTTTGTCGAGCAATTCAAATTTATCTTCCGAAATCAAAACCAATTTTCCTTTTCCCTTTATAATACCTGCATATCTTACCTAGCAATAATATCCAATCATAGCCCTTTAAAATCATTTCATACATTTCCTTATAGAAGTTTGCACATCTACTTCTATTCAATTATTTTTTCCCGTTTTCATATGAATTCAATTTATTTTCAATTTTGAATATTGAATTTTATCTTTCATTTATAACTGATCCATATTAGTTTCATCTACTAATTTACTTTCATTTCCAATTTGAAATCGTTTTGTCATTAACAAAAATTTTCAAAAATTTTCTAACTCCCAAAATTTTCGAATTTTTTTGGAAGAGTCTCCTTTGTACGGAGGAGCTTTTGCTATTTGACAAGAGATATAAATATATATACATCGACCCACCCAGTCGGAAAAAGCAAAAACAGTTCATATTTCCTATTTTTATTGCGTAGGCGTACCTTTATTTAGCATTTCAAGCAAGCGGCTTATTTATTTTAGCAATTAGTGCAACCAAACCCAGTCAAACGGCCTTCAGGTACCTGTACTTACTCAATTTTAATATGTAAGTGCCATATGTATAAAATCTATTAGCATTTCACTTATTTTCAATAGCTAAACACAAGCATTTCAAAAGCAACAAACACCGAACGCTTACCATAAGCGATTTATATGATTTAAAGCTAATTCCAATTGCTTCCAACCAAATTTATAGGCCATTTCATTCAATTTTAATGGTTTACAACTCAAGTGCTTACATTCGATTTATTTTTAATCCAAACAAGTTCATATTCGCTTCAATTAATTTCAAAATCAAGTTATTTAACTTCTCTTAACCCATAGGATTTTAATTACTTTCATTTACGTCAAACGACAATTCATTTTATGCAAATTCGACAATATTCGCTTAATAGAGTATTTAATTTTAGTCTATAACTACTTTAAATTAATTTCAAATCATTCTATATTTAATTCCATTTCATTTCTAATTTATTCACCAACCATTCATTGCTTTTCATTTTATCTCTGCATTGGTTTCATTTTAAAATTATTTCATTGAGCTTGGAACCCTTTGATGCTTATATTAACACCCTTTTTCCAAATAAATTTAACTCAAATCTTTATTTAATGGTCTACTATTCTCACTGAAACCAAGCTTTTATTGATTAAGTAATTTTACTTCAAATCAATATGCCTCATAACTTAAGTTTATTCTGATATCCAATTCCAATTAAGACTATGATTTAATTTTTATTCAATCAGACTCCATCCATTTATTATTTAATTCAATTAACCCATTTATTTCCCCATTTTATATATATATATTTTTTAACAAAAAACTCAACCCAGAGCCCTGATGAAATCGAAGGGATAGGAGGAGCCCTCTCCTGCCTGGTCCGACCACAGACAGTTGGGATTTAAGCCAGCCCAGCACAGAGATTTGATGCCCCCAACCGATTTTGGTAGGATTTATGGGGACCCACCTCCGCGCCTTGAAATTGGGAGTAGGGCAGACGGGGATCGAACCTGCGACCTGCTTATCAGGAAGCAAGTATCTTACCACTACGCCGCTACTTGCGGACTTTTATATTTTTAATTCACTTACCTAATTCTTTTGCGAATTTATTTTGTTTACACAAAACCATTCTCAATTTATTTCTACTTACCTGGGTTTTGTTTGCAACTCAAACCGTGTCTATTATAATTCACTTTCATTTCATTCGACAACATTTCCATTATACCTAAGTTACTTGCACATTACGTTAAATATTATTCATATCACAACTTGAATTTTATTTGTAATTCAAACCATCACTATTTGATCCAACTCTATTTTATTTTATTTTTACAACATCTCTTCTAATTTAATTCATTATCAAATCCAAGTCGAATTCTATTTACAATTTGAATTCATTCCCAAATTCCATTATTAACTTACAATCCATTTTATTTAACCGAGTTAAATTTTATCAACATACTCTATCGAATAATTATTTAGCCAATTAGCTCACTTCCAATTTTTAAATCAATATTCGATTTTATTACAACAAAATCACTTCATTAAATCTTCCCGAGTTAAATTTTTTTTCATAACTCCAGTTTGGATTTATTTCAATTTCCAAAATTCCAACACCTTTATTTTAAAAGTTTAGAAATACCTTTAAATTCACATAATACTATTAAAATAGCTTCTTATAAAAATACTTCTTATAACTCGATGTCTCAACCAGTCCATTCTTGTTCTCACAGAAATTTAGTCATACGTTGATCAGGCGTAGGACTGAAAATATATAAGTACTTGGTAAACCCTTTTTCAACACCCAGCAAAAATACTTGGAAAATAATTTTTATTGAAAATATAGAAAACAGTTTTTTTGAAAATAGAGGAAATATCTTGGTGAGAATGCTCTGGAAATCATCATCCCCATCCATTGTTGCAGTTACTTCCCAGGGTTACGTTGTCATTGCAACAAAAGTCCATGTAACTGTAGGCACTCCGCCGCTCGATTACGCCATGGAACCCACAACAGATCGCAGTTACATTCTAGGGTTACGTTGCCATCACATCAAAAGTCCATGTAACTATTGTCTCTCAGCGGCGCACACGACTTTCGCTGTCAAAATTAAACTTCTCCACTCCTACATAGGTCACGGTCTACCAATGTAAAATCATACGCAGACTGTTGGCTCTCAGCGGTACACACGACTTTCGCTATGTTACCATAGGTCGCAGTCTACCGATATAAAATCAAACGTAGACCGTTGGCTCTCAGCGGCACACACGACTTTCGCTATGGTATACACTACTCATAATCCTCAGAAACTAGGTTTTTCTGGACTCCTCATAGGATCAACTTTAGAACCCCCCTTGGGGCTCAAGGCAGCACCACCCGGTGACACTCCTGAGAAGTTCATTTCAAGAGAGCGCATTTTTCCCCAGAGCCATCATCAAAACACTTTATACTATACACATATAGTATCTTTCAAATCATACACCTAGTATGATTTCATACAAGGCTCCTTTACACAAAATCGATTATCACAAAATCGATAATTCTCAAACTAGACTTTTCAAATTTCAATATTGATTTTACCCAAAAATCAAAAGCCTTTCCAAATTCAAAGGTTCCCAAAACCTTTTTCCAAAATCCTCGTAAGATCCTTTATATGTATATATATATATATATATATATATATATTCAGATATATATAATTTTTAAAACTTTGGTTCATTTCAAACTTGTATAAAGTTCCTTTTATACTTCAAAGACTTTCAAAATCCTTTCTTTCTGGCAATAGATCCAACAAGGGAAGTTTCATCTCACATATAACAAAGATATATAAGTTTGTTTATTCAAAATCAAATATTCTAATTTTGATTACTCTTTTAAATATCATTTTTATTCATATTAGTACGATGTACACATATCATCCGTACGCTATACCAATCTGATCGCTCATTCGATCACATAATTTCACTTCCGAACTAGTATCGTCCACCCGACTTCCTAGTACGGACACAGATCTGGTTTCTTGATTAGAAACCGTCGTTCTCCTTGCATAGCCATAACTATGATAGAGAATATCCAGAACCAATCAACAATCCATATCCAAGTTTGCCATCGAAAATCGAGTGAAAAATCCCAACTCGGATCAATATAACTATCTCGAAATTCTGTGCTCGAATCTGGATCAAATCACTATGCGAATAGAATAATATACGTATATACTACGTATCTGTTTTCATTGACTATTAGCCAAATCAATTTCCTTTCTATTCACATTCACCTAAATTTTCATTCACTTATTTACAATTGCCTCAATTCCATTGAATTTTCACTTCAATCCTTATCTCAGTTGGGTATTTAATCAATAACAGTTTGAACTCCGACCAGTTTATATTTAGAAAATAGCTTTAAATTTTTAAAAATAGATAAGTAGTTGAAAAATAATTATTAATTTATAAAATAGCTGTAAAATAGTTAACTAATTATAAAATAGTTGGAGAATAGTTGAATAGTTTCAGAAATTTTAGATAATTGCAAAATAGTTGTAAAATAGTAATTAATTTGAGATATAGTTGAAAAATAGTGATTAATTTATAAAATAGTTGAAAAATTGTTAAATAGTTCCAAAAACAATGGTAAAACAAATATAAAATAATTTGGCTTTAAAAAGAAAGGTTGTATATATATAATAGCTTGGAAAAATAAGTTTATATTAAAACAATTTATATTGAAAATAGTCTAGAGTCAAAACTGTTCACTTCCCTACAATTCAATTCAAATTTCCATTTCTAATTAAATTGACTCAATCCCAATTTGAATAGCTTCAATTTCCATTGGACTTGATTTATTCCCAATTCAAGTTGAATTAATTCTCAATTTCTTTCCAACTTCAAATCAAATTCCATTTGATTCTTACTTATTCAACTTTATTTACAGTTCCACATTATTCAAATAAATTTGTACTAATTTCAAATTGAATCCACTTTGATTTCAAATCATTTCAATTCCTGCTAGAATTTAATCCCAATTCCCATTTAAATTTTAAACCTTCAGATTAAAAACATTTCCATTTAATTTTAAAACTTGCTTCACTTTGGGTTTCACATCACATTCCAAGGAAAATTCAAAACTCAACCTTAGAGTTTATTTTCATATTTATTTCCTTTACACCAGGCTACTTTTAATTTTAAACCTCCCTTGGTTTTAGTATCAAAACAAATCCCTTAAAAATCTTCCAAACATTTCTTGTTTTAAAATAAGACTATATTCAAAATAGTCTGAATTATATTATTTGTTATTTCTTTAACTCCTTGAAACAATTGATTGTTTCTAGACTTAGGTTTTAAAACTTCACAATTTTAAAACCTACTTTAATTTAGAAGTTGTACTCATCTTATAAATTTACTTCATTTGGCTTACTTAATAACACAATAACTATTTATGATAATACCCAAGGTAATCATATCTAGATACCAATTCTTTTTTATATTATTCTTACTTCTATAAATTCAAGATTAAATTTCAGTTTGAATCCATTTCAAATTTGCCTTTATTTAAAGTTTTTAAACAATTTAATTTCTGAGCTCAAATTCTAGAATTTTATTTCAATTAATTTAATTTTGATTTTGGTTGTATTTTTGTTACCACTTAATTTAATTTCAATTCAAAATTTCAGTTATGTTGTATTTTATATTACTTCTTAATTTAATTTCAATAATTTAACAACCAATCACCTTAATATTTATTAGAAGGAAATATTGCTTTATATATCAAAATATACTTTAATATAAAATCATTTAAAACCTTTATATAAGAAAATAACAAGTACACTCGCATATATATACACTCAACTCATTCTAGAGTACTTCGGACATTATTTAACGAATAATCCCCACCAGAGCCAAGGTTCTCGCTTAACCTTTCAGCTCTCGTACCAACTGTAATGACCTGAAATTTTCGAAGCCGAAAATTCCAGATGGTTATGAAAAAGAAGAAAGAGAGAGAGTACGAAGAAGAAGATCAGAAACATCAACATCTCACATTCGCAGCGGATAAATTATAATAATAAATAATAACAGTTTACAAAAGGTTATTATACCCGACGATTACATTTTAATACATCAGAGTTACACATTTATACAACACTGGTCATACACAATTATCATGCCTCAGATTTACAATAATATAATATAGCGGAATCACTCCATACGTTCTTGCCATCCAGCTCACCTCTTGAGCTCCAGAATGTCCTTACCTGAAAAATCTGTAATACTCGGTCTGACCCGAGCAGTACATTAAAGTAACATCCGGGTCAGGCTGGAAACCAACGTGAGTAAACCCATCTAACAAGAAATACAAAGCATACAACTATATAAAACCCAGGGTAACTCATTTCAATTCATAAAGCCACAATTTATTTTAGACATTACTTATTCCACACATCCATTTTCTAAGTTCCAAAATTTAGATTTAAATAGTCAAATTCCTTTAAATCACTTCACTCCAGCCTATAGATTTCACACATCAACCTATAAAAATTCGAAGTGGTTTCGGGTATTTTATAATACCCAAACCCGGTCTCTTCGAGTCTCATGTCTTCCTAACCCAAATTATCCAAATGAAATACACAATATTTCATATCAGAGATATCAACTTATTCAAAGCATCCAATACCATTCAGTCATCCATAAACAGAACTTAATCACATGCAAATTTAATTTCATTAATCCTGATTGAATTACTAACCTCAACCACTTAGATTTCTTCATTTAACATTAATTAATTTCAAATCAATTAATCAACCATCCCTTCATTATTCATCTTAATTAATCACGCTGGATTAATTATCCTCCAATTACATTCAAGTAATTAACTTAATTAATTTCATGATATTAATTATTCTTAACCAAAATCAATAAGTAATTTTAATTAGTTCAACTAATTAACTATTTTAATTACATTAATCCTTAATTACTTATATTAATTAACTTCTCATAAATCACTTATTATTGATTAATTAATCTTAATTTAATCATTCTTTAATTACCTTGTTGATTATATAAATTAATGATTTCCAATTATATTTCAATTTATCCTAATCTAAATTCATTACATAAATAATTAATCATTAATTAATCCACAATATATTAATCATTCTTGATTTATCTCAACCTATAATTAACTATCTTTTTTTATTTATTTACTTCATTAAATAAATTAATTACTCCTTAATTAACTATCTTAATTTATCTCTTGATTAAATACGCAAAGTAATTTTATTAATTGCATTAAGTAATTACTTATTAAACCACCCAATGATCATTCTAAATTAATTTAAACTTAATTAATTAGCCCAAATCTTTAATTAATTTAATTAATTAATTATACATTTAAATTATCCTACTTATTTAATGACACCAATCATTAAACCCTTATTAACTTTAAAATGAACCATTCTCTTATTTATGATTTAAGTTTTAAAACCATTTAATACCCAAATGATTCGAGTCAAACAACAATTAACTCGAGAACCAAACAAAACAAAAGTTTCCAGATCATCAGCACACATTCAATCAACTCAATCAATCAACCGATTATTTAAATTTAACCATTTAAATCTAAATAAAAATCAAACAAAGTGAGATTTACTCACCTTAAATTATGTCATTTGAAAACCCTCCCAAACTGGCTTGTTTCCACGATTTTAAACCCTGAATAAACATTATACAATTTATTAATATTTAAATTAACCAAACAATTTATTCTCCATTCAATGAATTTAAATTTGAACTTTCCTTTAATAAATTGCATAGTGATTGAAATAATTAAATGTGTTAATTAACAAATTCATCACCATAATGCATTATCCTCAATTAACAGTAAGTTCAAAACATGCATATTTATTTTATTTTATTTATAAAAACTTTACAGTTGATTGGAATAATAAATTAATAAATTTACGAGCTGCATGAAAAAAATTCTATATAAGTTTTAAAAACTGAATTTATATAAACTCTTATATTTTCCGAAAACTTATATACTTACTGGAAAAAAAAACAAACATTGGGTCACCCTTATTTTCAAGTTGAATATATTTACATTTATACTTAAATTTTAAATTTGCAAAAGATATTACTAATCGCCAGAAGCATCCTTGTTTGCACGGCCTAGAAAGCAAGGCGACCTCAACTTTACCCAAAATCATTGTCTCTGATGCCCTAGCACACTGCGACCTCAAAACCCCACCGCTCCGAGCTCGATTTGACTTCGCGCGAGCGCGCGCCTCTGCCTCGAGCAGGAGTCACTCGATCGCAACTCACAACCACCTCCAAGCTTGCGTTGAAATCGGCTTCGAATTCGAGCGCGACACTTCTTCTTTTCCCTCTTTTTTTTATTTATATCGGGTCGTGATTTTCCTGAAGAGAAGGAAGAGGGGCTGGGTTCGATTTTGATTGCAAAATTAATTTTTTTCCTTCGAACGAGGTTGTAGATTTGTTCGGCCATTTTTGTTACCATTTTTTTTTTCAAATTTCGGTTTGATTTTTCTGAAAACAACGAAGATTAAATAGGGGACAGAGATAAGATATAGGTTGGAGGAAGGCTTCTTGCGTACGCGTGATTATTATATAATTAAATATTGAAAATATCTCGTGTTGCACCGTGAAATTTTTGAACTCCTAATCAGACATGCCGCAAGGCGTTTATAAGGCTTTACCCATATTCCGAACACACTGGAACGTGTTTCAGAAGCTAATTTAATCGTATGCGCGAGTTACGGAAGTAAACGATCAATTTTAAATTAAACAATTAAAATAGTTTCTATCTGTTTTGAGCTGCCAGGGTTAAACGACAACTTTGATTGCTACGAAAATTGAAATACGATAATAACTAACTAGTACGGACCCAATGGAACTAGTTTCGTCGAATTCCGAGACAGTGCCTCGGAAAGCTATTTTTAAATATCAATTGAAATGATATATTATTAAAATTGAACAAATCACCTTTAAATTTAATTTCAACCATTCTATTATCTTCAGTATCATCATTATAAATTTTACAAGCCTTCAAATTATTTCAAACAGGCTAGAAATTTCAGATTCAACAATTTACCCAATTTCAATTATTAAATTCAATATTTAAACTGCATAATTCAATGATTTAATTATCAAGTAAATGCTGATATCTTGAATTCAAGTTAAAATTAACTTTTAAATATTTTAAAATCAATTACCTATTCAAATTTTAAATTGTTAGAAATTCCGGGTCGTCGCATTTTTATTATAAATAACTTCAACATTTACTTAAGTTTATTATCATTTCTTTATAAATTTTCTATTATATTTAATTAGTGGCCTTTCAGTCATACTTAAGTTTACAACAATTGTAGCATTAAATTCTTATTATAAAGGCAAATTCATTGAATACTTTCATTTCTTCAAGCTTTACTTGTAAAATTTCCCATTACATTTTCTTTTAACATTTTAACTTTTTAATAGTTTGTAAGTTATATATGTGTGTGTGTGTGTGTGTGTGTGTGTGTGTGTGTTAAAGAATGCAATTGAAAATTATATAAGTTTACCTCATTTCTTTTAATTAATGTACTCTTCAATAATCATATCATTTGTTTTATAGATCACAATTTCAACTTTCTTAAAATTTCATTTGTAACCTAGCATTTAATCTCATATTTTTTTAGAGGTTCCAATTATTAATTAGTTACAACCCATTTCCCTACAATAATTGAGACTATTAATTTACGGAAACTTAAGAACTAATACCAGGTTAAATTTCAAATCGTTTTAAAATAATAGGTAAATGTATATACTTACAACTTATTTATCCAATTATATTTAAAACAATTTAAAGTTTATATTTGTTTATCAAAATAATTCTGCA
The DNA here is from genome assembly GCA_030765085.1 of Allium cepa. Taxonomy (NCBI): domain Eukaryota; kingdom Viridiplantae; phylum Streptophyta; class Magnoliopsida; order Asparagales; family Amaryllidaceae; genus Allium; species Allium cepa. The sequence goes on along the minus strand of CM060941.1, from coordinate 682,402,653 downwards.
GTAAAACTACTATAGTGGCCTTCCCACTTCGATACTCGAAAATGAATGTCGATGATGCGTGCACTCATCATCGAAATTATTTTCCAGCGACAAAGAGGGAAGTACAAACTTATTGCTTTTGAAAATTTCTTTAAAGAAATTCTTTAAAATCATATTGAAATATTCATATCAGAAAATACTTCTAAATAATATTATTATATTCCAAAATCATTTGAAAGAAATTTTCAAAATCCCGAAACTTAAGTTCTAAAATTTCCAAATTTCATTTCATTTTATTTTCTTCAACACTAGTTTCCAATCAATATTTATAAATCTCACTACCTAACAACCAATATAATACAACCAAATGTATATCTTATTTATAAAAAATTGTTTTATATATATAGAAAATATAATAGGCAAAATTATTTCATTCACTTATATTCAAAACAAATAGTGTGTCGACCTGTCCTATTAAGTATTTAGAATCCCTGTTGATGTCATAGCGTCCTATGCACCAACCAGAATTTATAAATACAAAACAGAACAAATTAACACAATATAAAACTTTTTTTATAACACTATCAAATACGTTCTCTCATATATATACTCTCAGTGACTCATCATAGGGTATTACTACCCTACTAATAAAGAGTCAACCCCACAAAGCTAAGGTTTATCACTAAACCAAAGCTCAGATGCCAGATGTAACATCCCGCTTTTTTGTACGCTTTAAATCGATGATAAACCACACACGTCAGACTCAAACCATACAAATGGGCAAACTGTTATTGGGGTGAATAAGAAAAAGGAAGAAAGAAATAAAAAAATAGAATCTTACCGTGGAACAATAAAATATAATAACCAAATAAACAGTTCATGAAACTGTTTTACAAAACATTTGATTAACTTATACAATACATATCGGAGTTCCACATACCAGAGAATGATAAAATAATGCAGCGGAACAATGTAGTAATATAGTAATAATACGATCTTTGTCTTCGTCCTTCAGAAATAAGGTTTTCAAATCCTGTAATGCTTAGACTGACCCGAGCGAATTGAAAAGACAAAACACTCGAGTCAGAACTAAAAGATCATATGTAAGTTAAATCAATGGTAATATATGAATGGAACAGCGTCAGAGATGTTTACAGGATTTGACATCTCCAATCCAGTGTCTAATATGAGTGCAGTAACTTAAGAGATGCTCGAGATTCACATCTCCTAAGGATCCGTTAAACTATTTACTATGTAGTAATATATCGCTATTATAATAGTGTCCAATAGTAAAATAAACTTACTTTTAAATAGCGTTAAGAAGTGACCCAATATTCCCCTTAAAATGTAATGTCCCAGTAGTCCATCCAGTATCATAGTCCCTCCTAATCGGGAAGCCACCAGAGGATACCACACGGGCTACGGGAGAAAACCAAACTCGTACAAGGCGCGCTAGGGTAGGTGTGTAGCGACCCGACTTTCCACTTCCGTAAAATCGCATCACTAATTAAGAAAGAAAGGGATAGAAGAAGAAAAGAATGAGAAGAAAGAGAAAACAACACATCAGAATCTCACAGCGGAACGATTTAAATATAATATAGAACATATACATAGTATCATATACATCAGAGTTCACAACTAAACATCTCAAATTTAGACAGTTATAACATTTCTGTCTAATATACAATACAAGAACATCAACACAGAATAACACACATCGGTAACTCTAACCATATATCTACACGCTGAAGCCTCCTGCTCCATAGCTCCTCCAGATTTCGTCAAGAGATAACCTGAATCACTTGACTACTCATATATAATATGAGTACCCAAGAGTTTAATAAAACAGAAAATAAACACTCGGGTCAGACATGGGTCTGGTGTGAGTAAACAGTTTAAGATTGCTTAACTTTAGAAAATCCTTTGAAAGAAAAGGTATCACGTAAGACTTCCCACACATAAACACGGAAAAGTTTTTACCTTACGCTAACCAAAACATTTGATAGGAAATCCAGTGATATTATAATAGTGTCTAGGGTTTTCAAATAAATATGAAATAGCCGAAATTGTTACATCTATTAAATTCCAGCTACTAGCCACAAAAGTGGGTAATACAAACAAAACCGTAGGGTCTCGTAGGGAAAATGGGTTTCCATCAATGGCAAGGCTACTGGGGTACCGCCTGTCACAGTACGTGGCCTAGATCACCGTACCGAGGAGTACTCCCACTCCCCTGCAACACAAGGCCGGGACCATTCCTTACTGAACAGTCCCGAACAAGACCACCCCGCAGTTGGCTGCAGACCAACTGCCCACACAGCCGAAATATAAAGGGACTTCTAGACAGGGATGTATCTTGCTCTCCAGTGGGAGCGACCCATGAAGCCTTGCTGCACCTCCCCTGTTTTAGCCATTCCCAGTTGATGAGGCATGAGGCTGCGATTACCTTTATAGGACCAATTATCTTAGAATGCTCATCGCCCGCCTGACGATGTGCTGAAAGCATTCAATCCATACAAGTTCGTTCCGGGTTCAAACGAAACCGAAGGCACTATCTCGTTGCACTCATTTTGGAATCACCCTCAGAGTCAACGACCATAGCCCTTTGCACTCTGATTCACCATCTCGAACCTATAAGCACTATTCCGTCAAACTCATTACGGAATCACTCACAGAGTTATACTGACGTATAGCCCTTACACCTCGAGTCTTCACTTGCTCCACTTGGATTAACGACCTAACGTTTAATTGGAATCGATGTGGTTTACGGATATCCAAATATGGAACCCGATCCTGGTCTCATCGAAACCAAACGCCATTTTAATGTCCAAGTTGTACTTAAGGAATTTAATTAATAGATATTTTAGATAATATCACTTAACATAAATGGATGTATTCATAACACAGATAGATAATCATCTATTATCACATGCATCTATACATATCACAAGCAGCATATATATATATATATATATATATATATATATATATATATCACATTCAGATATAGCATACTCACATCATCACCTATCAATCAATGTCATCCAACAACAACCAATATCATTAACTCATCCAATGATATATATCATCCAATCATTAACCATTCATAAACAAGTTTGATTCAAACTTGATTAATTTAATTAATCCTTAAATTAAATTAATTCTTACTTAAACACTTGGATTATCTTCAATCCATTTTACTATTCATTAATTAATTACAAATTAATCAACTAACATCACTTAATTATCCATTTCAATTAATCTTCCCTGATTAATTATCACTTAATTACTTTAAGTAATTCTTACTTAATTACCATATTAATTAATAATCCTGATTAATTACTTCCAAATTATACTAAGTAATTACCTCTCAATTACTTTCTAAATTAATCAACCTTGATTAACTATTCTTTAATTATTTTGATAATTATTCCTTAATTATCTTTTAATCATACCTGATTAATCACTTTTAATTAATCACACTGATTAATTACTTTTAATTAATCATATTTAATTAACTACTTTTAATTAATCACCTTTGATTAATTACTTTAATTACATTTAGTAATTAAAACTTAATTATAAACTAATTATACTTAAATTATTAATTAATAATTAATTAATCATTTTCATTAATTAATGATTACTTCATTAATTAAATTCCTTTCTTAATTAATTACTTTAACAAGTAATTAATTACTTAATTAATTACTCTTAATCCTTTTATTAATTAATCATTAATCAAATAATTTTAAATCTTTAACTAATTATTAATTAATTCTTTAATTAATAACTAAAATGATTAACTCTTAATCACATTCACTTAATTACTTTTAATAAGGTAATTATCCTTTACTTAATTACCTCAAATAATTAACCACTTAATTACTTAATTACTTCACCAAGGAATTATATTAAATTAACTCATAAGTGATTATTTTAATTAATCACTAATTAATTATTTAATTAATTTATTTATTTAACTTAACCATTTAGATTAATTAAATGATTCTTAATCTACTATATTAAAAGATTCTTAATTAAGAAACCATTACCTTAATTAAATCATTTATTAACAAATAAAACTTGATAATTAAAAATAATTTAATCATCTCAATTATCTTTAGAATATATTTATCTTTAATTAATTCAAATTCTAAATCACTAAAGATAATCCTTATTTTTAATTGATCTCTAAATCTTAATTATTTAACTTAATTAAAATAAAATACTTTAGAAATTGAATTTAATTAAAACCATTGAAAAATTCAAATTAAAATGTTTGAACTTTACAAAGTGATTAAATAAAATATAATACACATTATTAAAAATCCACTTATTTCATTTTTAAAACCTTTATGTTTCAGAATATAAAAATTTATTAAAACTTAACTTTGAAACCAAATTAGTTTATAAGAGAAAGCTTGTTTATATTTTATAAACTTTAATTAAATTTCAAAAAGCAAATTCCTCTTGCTTTCAAAATCTTTAAACATGCTTTATATTATAAAACTTTGCAGCAAACCAAAACTGCATTACAGACTCGAGCTACACTCGGCAAACAGAGCAACAAACCCGAGTAACCCACACGAAAAATATCGCGTCAACCCCGTGCTTCCCACCTTCCTTCTTACTTCAAGTCCCACACAACAAAAACACGAGTTCATCTTCGTGTCTCCTTCCCTCGTTATCCCAGAACCCAAACTTCCAGACACCCCTTGCACCGTGCACCGTCCACCTTTCCACCAGCGACCATCGTCGTAGCTCCGACAAGTCAACTTCGACCCCAACGATACTTCGCATAACCCAGAAACCCAAAAACTCTTGAAAATCAAAATTTGCCCCTCCAGCCAAAAACTGTTCCGAAACCCACATTCCAAATCTTGACCACCGCTGGCCATCCCCCTCACCGGAGTACACGCCACCACCACCGTAGTTTCCCCACAATCCCCTGGACCTTCGGCAATGCTCGCGATAACCTCCGGTATCCCCACGACACCGTGAAACCACGATGAACTCATCGACCAAAAAGAGGTAAATAAACCCTAACTCCTCGATTATCGGCCATCCCACTCAATTAAAAATTCATGAAACATTTTTCGCATGACCCCTGATGCCTCCTCCTCCTTCATGATCAACGGCGAAGTCTAATCTCGCCATCGTTCGCCATAAATCAACCAAATTGCTCAAAACTGTCAACCCAGAAATTCACTTCGATTTCTAATCTAAAAATCAAGGTACATATCTCAAAAATCATGATTTGGCCCTAAGAATTCAATTATGAGATCAAAAACTAAAATTGATTTACTAATTTTTTTGATCCAAATTATATTTACTGGAATTGATTTACTAATTGATTTACTCAAAAATTGATTTACTAATTGATTTACTCAAAAATTGATTTGGCCCTAAGAATTGGTTTTACAGTTTTTCTGTATTGATCTCTTTTGATTTTTGATCTTCATTTTGATTCAGAACGAAGAAAAACATTTGCTGAAAATAAAACTCCTCTTTTAATTTTACAACAAAATTTTAAATTCAATTTTACAAAAGAAAGAAATTTGTCACAATGAAATTCTAATTTACTTACACCTATACAATATATTTCACAAGTGTCCTTAGCATACATTAACTAGTTAACAAGTGTTATTTTAAAGTTTAATTATTGTTTTAAAATGTGATTTTCTTTTTAAAATTTATTTTAAGCCTTGCATGAAATGTATATATGTAATTATAAATAAGAAAATGTGTACTTAAACAAATCTTTAGATTTTAATGAATAGAAAAGTGATTTCATGTTAGTTTATAAATTATTTATGTTTTTAATTAAATTTATTTTAATTCTTCATATAAAAAAAATTTAAAACAATTTATCCTATGTTAAAATTAAAATGAAAGACTATTAAGCAAATGAACCTTTAAATTTAACTTTGTTATAAAAATTTAAACTTCAAATATCATTTCAAAGGCATTAAATCAAATTAACATTTCAAATCACAAATTATATACATATTAAAGTTTGAAAACACTTATTAAATTCAGGTTAATAAAATTCCTATTTCAAACATATATATACAAATATATATACACATTTCAAATAGAAACATTCTAAAATTAAATTTGTTAATTTCCATATTAAATTTTAAAACAAATCTCAAATCACAATATATACATTTATATATATTACAATTTGAATATAAAGTTTTATTACATTAAAAACTTCTTATTTACCAAAATAAATATTTCCAAATCAAATTATTATAAATTTTCAAAAGAATTGAATCTTGCCTATTTATATTGTCAGAAATATATTAATAGATATTAACAAATTATTATCATTAACCTTTAAAATAAATTTAACTTATTAATTCATAATATAAAATGATCAAATAAATTTAATTATTATCAAAGATTATTAAATTGATATTGCTCAAAATTCCGGGTCGTCACAAGGTGACACGACACAACTAGGCAGTGCTAGGGTAGATATACTAATTACGCTTCCGGATCAGTGGTAATGCATAGTAGCTACTACCGCCCACCTCGAGCCACACCCCCAAAATCAAAAGGGCCTAAACCAATCACAAAGTAATAGAATGGTATCGAAGGAGTGTGTCCGATAAAAGGTGCTACCTTCTTAGCCCGTCGATCGCTCTTATTTTAGCTAGCTTATGCCAACTCACGGGAGTCGGGTCCACGTATATACATCAAAGGAAACGCCGCCACCATCCTACTTCATTCTGGAATCTCCACCACATACATGGTTGTTAAAGTGGTTTTCGGAGTTGGTAGAGAGTATGACAACTTCCGATCCCGGTCTCTTTAACAACCAAACGTTATTATAACACCGCGGTCATTTCAAAATAATTATACTTCAAAAATAGAATATAATATCCATTTCAAAACTATATAAATACGATATAATTTCCACTTCAAAACCCAAATAAATATGATATCATTTTTATTTCAAATATATCCCTTTTTCAAAATCATAGCTCTTTCAAATTTATACACTTCGAAATCAAATATTTGAAATTATAACACTTTAAAACATAGTACTTTGAAATTCATAACTTCGAAACATTTCAATTTCGATAAAACATTTCAATTCCGATATATTTCAAGGCTTTAAATATTCCAAAATTTCAAAACTAAATTTGATAATTTCAATTCAACAATTAAATTTTCTATTATTTAGTTTTGAAATAATTTACATAATACATCCCTTATCACCTAAATAAAACTCAAATTACAAATAACTAAATATTTGCTTCAATTCATTTATACTTGAAATAATCATTTAATTCACCTTGACCCCAAAATCAAGTTATAATAATTATACCTTTTAAAATTTCCAATTTAATAAATTTCACATCAACCTTTTTGAGTTTAATCCTTAAATAAATTTAATTTCAAATAAATCTCCAATTTATCTCCCAACCTTAATTTATTTAAATCATTCTGCACTCTATATTAAAATAAAATTTAAATACTTGCTCACATTTATTTTAATAAAAATCAAATTCTATTATTAAACTTAATTTTTGTTTAAGAAACCTATACATAGCTTAAATTCAAGCATTTAACTATATATAAAATTAATATTTAAATAACATCAAAAATCAATATTCATTAAACCACATTTTTCTTTCCAAAACCATAGAAATCATTTTCAAAATATTTTAGATATAGACCATGGTGTCTGTATATAATTTTCTACCCTATGGTCAAGTGATACGAATATTTATCATTTCAATCCGTAATTTAAAATAAAATATGGTTATATATCATTTCAAACCGCAATCCCGAATGAAATTAAAATGCATAACAACTTGCAGTTTATATTAATATAAAATACAATATCCATTCATCCAATATCAACCATCAACCATTGATCACAATCGTCAACCAATTCAAACAATAACATCAATATAGAACAGATAATAAATAACAGGTATTTACTTGCAGTTTATATTCAATAATAAATTAAATAACAATTTTAGTTGGCAGTTTATATTCAATAATAATTTAAATAACAATTTTAAATGGTAGTTTATATTCAATAATAAATTAAATAACAATTTAACTGGCAGTTTATATGTAATAATAAATTAAATAACAATTTAATTCAATAAATTCAATTTAATTGGAATGATGATAAAATATACCAAATAGTCATAAATAAATTTCTAATCACATTATAAATTAATTTAACACACAAAAGAAATTTTAGATGTTGTGAGTGGGTTAAAACACTCAACTTTTGAATTTAAATCCAATTTAAACCCAAAAATTGAACAGTCTCAGAATTCATCCAAACTAGCACCAAAATGTCCAAAATTTTAATACGATCCTAGCAGAGAAAACCGCGCGTAATTTTGACCTCGTATGTGAAAGTTATGCTAATTAGGACTTTAGAAATCATAGTTAAATTAAATTAAAACAAAATTTGCAATACCCCTCACCCATGCCACGTTAGCAGCCTATCATGCATCGAACGAAGCTTTCGCATGCAACAACTTCCAGCTGCCGTAAGAACCCACCAAACGCCGTGCCTCCAAGGCGTTTGCCTCCGATCAGACGACGTGCCTGACCCCTCCACATCCGGTCGCCTTTCCCCCGATTGCGACGCCCCCTCCGGTCCACCAAAACCATCATAGTTGTGACCCAAGTACGGTCGAGAAAGCCACGTTTTTAGAGATTCCTGGTGTCAATAGGATGGACTAAATGCATAGATCTTCACCCCTCGGCATCCTCTACGATTTCATGCTTTTCAATCGTCGTAACATCGCGAATCCACCGTTGGATCTAAAACATAGCACATGGACGGCTGAGGTTCAACCTGAATTTCTGGGCAAACGGTATATCGAATTGAAAAATGAATCACAGAACTGAGATGCGCTTGTCGAGAGCTTCAAATCGATATATAATGTGATATAGTTTGAAGAGTTTGAAATTTTGATTTGATTTTGAATTGTAATTGGATATAGAATTTGATTCGTCTCCCATTGAGGAGGAGAGACAGATGAATTGTACATACGGAACAATGAACATAAGGCATAGGCTAAGGTTTATAATGAGGTATATATATGCAAGGCTGAAATTAGAATGGATGGACACGATTGAGATACGCGTTGAACGATAAAATGGTCCGAAAAGCTCGTTCTGACTCCGGAACGAAATTGGGTCAACCCATATATCAAAATAGATGTTTTTAAATAGTTTAGATGCAATGAAACAGATTTCAAGTCCAAATTCCATCGTATGAAGAAGTTATGCTAAAATAAAATTATTTCAAATTGATTTCAATTTAATTGATTTCTGGGTGTTTTAAGTCTGTACGATCAAACGACATGTCTGATCGCTACAAAACTTGAAATCCTACAATAATTCATTGTTACGGATCCGATGAAACTGGTTTTTTCGAAATTTGAGTCAGTGGCCAAAATGGATATTTTCTAGTTAATCAAATAAATTAATATTAAATTAATTAATCGCCATTTCACTTCAAATTTTTAAAAATTCACAGATTCCCTCATTTTTGATTTCTCAAACAATTACAAAATTTAAACAACTTAGATATCAATTAAAAGTTAATTGATTTACCCAAGATCGTATTTGATTTCAAATGTTTACAAATTCATAAATTATCAATTGAAATTTCAATAAATCCATTGATTTGATTTAAAATCTTACTATTCAATAAATTGACATCTTATAGGTATAATTAATCATTGATATATATTACATTACATTAATGTATTCTCATTTCATATTAATTCCCATTAACATAATATTTTATTTCATTTAACTTCAAAATTCATTTATTACAGCTCAAAACCCAATAAATTTATCAAACATGAATTTCAATTGTTTTCATTCAATCAATTGCCATATTATGGATAGAGTTTACATTGGTTACTTCTTGTTGAATTAACATTCTTCAATTACTAATTAAATCTACTCTAACTGCACTAATTAAGTCAATTAACTGCAATTGATTTCAATTCAATTTAATGGATTAAAATATATCGGTAACTTATAATAATTGAATAATTGTTATCACTAACTCTTCATACTTTAATAAGTTATCATTTCCAAGCCATATTATAATTACTTACAGGACAATGATTTTATTCAATTACTATTTATTATTATTAATTCATTAATTAATTCAATGTTTATGTTTGTTTCCTTATATTCAATTTATAGCCTAGTATAACAATTTACATTACTTTAATTAATCGTAATTTCATTTAAATTATTAATACTTGGCTTTAATTTCCACGGTTGCTTTCACTTTAGAATTCATTTCATTATTAAATTACAAAATTTTCATTTCTTCACTATTAAATTACCAAAATCTTATTAAATTAAAAAATTTTAATTATCGAAAATTACGGGTCGTTACCATCTCCCCCACTCAAAACTTTTCGTCCCCGAAAAGGAAAAAGAAGGGAATAGAAGAATTAAGAAATCAATATATCTTACTTAAAATATTAAATTTATAAACAAATAAATTTAAAAAATTTAATAATTTAAATAAAAGATACTAATTTATAACCATTAAATGCTTTTATACTCAAATAAATAAAGTTTGGAAAACATTTTCAAAAAATTTCTAAGTCAAAAATTCACGAAAAAATTCGGTAGAGTCTCCTTTGTATGGAGAGGCTCGGAGGAAAACATAATATCAAATATAGCAATATATAACATACAATTTCCAAAATAATATATATCTCAACACGGGAAAAACAATATAATAACGCTATAAACTGTAATCCGCAAACGTACCTATTTGTCGGGCAATTTATGCTTATTTTATTAAACCAAAAGCAGTAGCAATTGCTTCCATAACATGTATTTCCCTTATATGATCCAAAAGAGTTAACAATTATATAAAATGAAATGTTTAAAATTGCTTCAACCATAAAGGAAGAAATCAACACAACAAAAATCATTTGCAACAGGGCATACAACCATCACATGAAGCCAATAAAATCAACCATCCATATATCCCTTGCAAACAAATAAATAGTTATTCGGGTTTAAAACTTTAAATTGTACATAATGGGAAAATAAACTACTAAGTGCACCATTCACTCAACAGTCTTAGATGAACCTAAATAGATTATTCATACATCCAAACAATTTTAAAGTATCATTTCCCAAACAACCATAAACAAACAAACAACAATTCCAAACAATAGATCAAGCTAATTTTTATCGATTTCATTTCATAACATTTGTTGTTTGATCCTTTTTATTCATATAATGATTTATCCTTTTAATTTACATTTATTTCTTTCAAATTTTCATTTCCATCCATTGATTCAGTGTTCATTTCTCTTATTTACACTTATACTTACATAAATTCATTTTTATTTATTCATAACATATAAATTTTCTTTTTATTGCATTACATTCATTCATTCGTTACTTAATTTTATTTATTTACAGTATTCATCTTTCTACCTATTTTTATTATAAATAACTTCAACATTTACTTAAGTTTATTATCATTTCTTTATAAATTTTCTACTATATTTAATTAGTGGCCTATCAGTCATACTTAAGTTTACAACAATTATAGCATTAAATTCTGATTTATAAAGGCAAATTCATTGAATACTTTCATTTCTTCAAGCTTTACTTGTAAGATTTCCCATTACATTTTCTTTTAACATTTTAACTTTTTTTATAGTTGGTAAGTTATATATAAGTTAAAGAATGCAATTGAAAATTATATAAGTTTACCTCATTTCATTTAATTGATTTACTATTCAATAATCATATCATTTGTTTTATAGATTACAATTACAACTTTCTTGAAATTTCATTTATAACCTAGCATTTAATATCTTATTTCAATTAGAGGTTCCAATTATTAATTAGTTACAACCCATTTCCCTATAATAATTGAGACTATTAATTTACGGAAATTTAAGAACTAAATACCGGGTTAAATTTCAAATCGTTTTAAAATAATAGGTAAATGTATAAACTTACAACTTATTTATCCAATTATATTTAGAACAATTTTAAACTTTATATTTGTTTATTAAAATAATTCTGCAGTAAAACTATTACAGTGGCTTTCCCCATTCGAAACTCGAAAATGAATGTCGATGATGAGTGCACTCATCATCGAAATTATTTTCCAACGACAGAGAGGGGAGTACATAACTTATTGCTTTTCAAAATTTCTTTAAAGAAATTCTTTAAAATCATATTGAAATATTCATATCAGAAAATACTTCTAAATAATATTATTATATTCACAAATCATTTGAAAGAAAATTTCAAAATCCGGGAACTTAAGTTCTAAAATTTCCATATTTTATTTTATTTTATTTTCTTCAACACTAGTTTCTAATCAATATTTATAAATCTCACTACCTAACAACCAATATAATACAACCAAATATATATCTTATTTATAAAAATTTGTTTTATAGATATAGAAAATATAATAGGCAAAATTATTTCGTTCACTTATATTCAAAACAAATATTGTGTCGGCCTAACCTGTTAAGTGTTTAGAAATCCCTATTGATGTCATAGCGTCCTATGCACCAACCAGAATTTATAAATACAAAACGGAACAAATTAACACAATATAAAACTTTTTTCTTATAACACTAACAAATACGCTCTCTCATATATATACTTTCAGTGACTCATCATAGGGTATTGCTACCCTACTAATAAAGAGTCAAACCCCACAAAGCTAAGGTTTATCGATAAACCAAAGCTCTGATACCAGGTGTAACATCCCTCCTTTTTGTACGTTTAAAATTGACGATAAACCACACACGTCAGACTCAAACTATACAAAAGGACGAACTGTTATTGGGGTGAATAAGAAAAAGGAAGAAAGAAATAAAACAAAACAGAATCTTGCCCCTGAACAATAAAACATAATAATCAAATAAACAGTTCACGAAGCTATTTTACAAAACATTTGATTATACTTATACAATACATATCAAAGCTTCACATACAAGAGAATAATAAAATAATGCAGCGGAACAATGTAGTAATATAGTAATAATACGATCTTTGTCTTCGTCCTCCAGAAATATGGTCTTTGAATCCTGTAATGCTCAAACTGACCCGAGCGAATTGAAAAGACAAAACACTCGAGTTAGAACTAAAAGATCTTATGTAAGTTAAATCAACGGTAAAATATGAGTGGAACGGCGTCAGAGATGTTTACGGGATTTGACATCTCATAACCAGTGCCTAACGTGAGTGCAGTAACTTAAGAGATGCTCGGGATTCACGTCTCCTAAGGATCCGTTAAACTATTTACTATGTAGTAATATTTCGCTATTATAATAGTGCCTAATAGTAAAATAAACTTACTTTTAAATAGCGTTAAGGAGTGACCCAATATTCCCCTTAACATGTAATAGTCCCAGTACTCCATCTAGTATCATAGTCCCTCCTGATCGGGAAGCCACCAGAGGATACCACACGGGCTGCGGGAAAAAAACAAACTCGTACAAGGTGCGCTAGGGTAGGTGACACGGCACAACTAGGCAATGCTAAGGTAGATATACTAATATGCTTCCGGACCGGTGGTAACGCATAGCAGCTACTACCGCCCACCTCGAGCCACACCCCTAAAATCAAAAGGGCCCAAATTAATCACAAAGTAATAGACTGGTACCGAAGGAGTGTGTCCGATAAAAGGTGCTGCTTTCTTAGCCCATCGATCGCTCCTATTTTAGCCACCTTATGCCAACTTACGGGAGTTGTGTCCACGTATATACCTCAATGGAAATGCCGCCACTGTAACATTCCCGGATTTTAGCCAGAATAAATTTGACGATTTAATTTAATTTTTGAATTAAATTGTGGATTTATTTGAGCTTTCCCAAATAAAATAAGATGTTTGGTTGTTTGTTTAAATGTTTATAAAGAGATTTCAAATAGAATCTTAGTTTTGTAATTCGAAAGGAAATAAATATTTTTAAATAAAATTGGGTTTGAAAGAAAAAACTCTATCTTTTAAATGTATAGAGATTTGTTTTCAAATATATAACATACATATGTAATAGGTATTTTGAAATTATATTTGAATTTAATATGGTAAATTTCTAAAAGCTATTTTAAAAAATAAAACCCAATATATATGTATATTTATTTATTTATTTATTTATGTATATAGATGAATACTTGTTTAAAGGTATAATAGTTTTATTACATTTTCAATAAAAAGAAATTCATATATATATATATATATATATATATTTAGATAAGAAATAGTACATTAAGTAAAAGCTTTTTATTTACATTAAAAATAAATATTTAATAATTAAAGGACAAGTGTAAAAACATTAAGGCTTAATATTTACAAGTGTTAAACTATATAAACAAAATTACAAAAGCTATTTAAAAAGTTGTATAAAATAAAATAATGGGAAATGTGTATGTGAATAAATAAAAATAAAATAAGATTTAAAAATAAACAAGATTTAATAAAATAATTAGTTTTATTTGTACATAAATATTCAAGCTTTGATATGAAAATATCTTTTTAAAGTATAAGATTTAAAACTACATAACATATATTTGTAAATATAACATAGATAAATATGTTTTATAAATTGAAATCAAATAAGGGCTAAAAACATGATTTGTAAATAAATTAAAAAGAAGGTCTAAACATAAATTTCATTGCAAAAGACATTTGTAAGGTTAATAGTTAAGTATTAAAACATGTGTAAACTTTGTAACTTATGAGATTTTACAAAAGAGTGTATAACATATGAAACATAATGAGTATAATTTGAAAATATACATATGTAAATTAAATAAAATAAAGGGTTTGAACAAAATTTATAAATAATTCACATTAGGGACTTAAATATAAACTTCTTTGTTTTAAACAAATGTAAGCATCTTGTTATGAAAATTAAACAAGTGTGATGAATCAATATGGAAAAATTAACGAGTGGCAAGTTAATTTTTTTTAATTCAAATTAGAAAAACATAATAAAAGTTAGTGAGAAAAACAGGCCTCGTCTCATTTTCTTTGTAAATATTCAAAACAAGCATGTACATCAAAACCTGGAAACAAAAAAATTCAAAATCCTGGAACAATCTCAGAAAACTGCAGATAAAAAAAGGAAATCAAAAGCCTGTAGACTCGAAGTCGGAATAGAAATTCAAATCAATTTCAAAAACAGTTTCAAGCTAGAAAAATTTAAATTCAAAGGCCTGTAACAAAGAAAATACAGATTCCAGAGAAACCTGAGAAGAAAATGAACCAAACACTCAGTTTACAAATTTTAGTTTCAGATTGCTTCCCAGTTGCAAGATCAAAACCTGTTCTTTGTTCCTCTCCGCTCTGTCATTTCTCAGGTGAGCAAACTCCCTTATATTTGCCTATATCTTTGATATCGTGATTGATGCTTGAAGTATGATCTGTGATGTGCTTGAATGATTGTGTGAGTTTGCCTGGCATGTTGATAAAAAACGAAGATATAATTGTGCATGTCTGTTTTCATCTCTCTGTCTATATTACAGATTTCAAAATTTATCAAATGGGTTCATATCTCTTATTATTACTAATTCCAGTTAAAATTCCTGAAAAGAAGATGTTTATAACATTATTAAATCACTTTTAAAAATAATTTTCGAAGAAAATATTTAGTATTTAAGTCAAAAATAGAAAATGACAGAGATGTCCAAACTTAAGTCCAAATTCTAATATCTGGATTTCAATTAACAATCATAGTAATGGATTCGTATTTCAAATTCATGATTTTTGATAGTAAATTCTCGATTTTTAAGGGGGAAATCACACGCATTTGTGGGATGAACGTGAAAATGGTTCTCGCGATTTCCTGATGATCGATCAAGTGTTGGACTTTGGGATTGAGGTGGTGGGTGCTGGAATGATTGCAGATAGTAGGAAAAATGCTTAATGATTTTATAAATCGTTGTGGTGGCTTGAGGGGATAGAAATATGGTTTAACGCATGTTTTTGGTGATGATCGGAAAACTCATCGCTGCATCACCGTTAATGAACCGGAGGTTTGCGCACCAATGGCGATCGAATCTGGGAAGTTAGGCGGAGCTCTGATGAAGTTCTCGTAGCCTCTGATAGCCTAGGACGGTGGTGTGAGATGATTTCGTGACGACCCTTTCATGTTAGTTTGGGACCTGATAGTGAAATTTCAAACTCATCACCGTTGATGATGTCTGGGTGGTCTGGTGTGTTTGGCAAGTCGTGATTGATTGGATGATGGTCGTTGTGACGACCAGTGGTGATCGAGGCGCTGTGCAACGTGCATGAGCGTCAGGGACGTGTCAGTAGAATTTGGGTTTGAGAAGAGGGAATGCACTCGAAGTTGGACTCGGGGAAGATGATGAATGGCTCGAGTGGAATTGCGTGAGTACTGGGTAAACACTTAGAAATTTTTTTAATAGGAAATTTTGGGTCATCGGGTAAATTAGTGGAAAAACTCGAAGTAGGCTTCGAGTGTGTGGGGGTTTAGCTCGGGTTTCACTCAGGTTGCCTGGGTTTTTGTGTTTCCAAGCTTAGAAACTATAGCAGATTCGTTAAATAAATTTCTAAGAATTGTTTCCTTTATAAATGGTGATTTTACTGCTAAGTTGGAGGGTATGAAACTAAAGGTTTTGAAATAAAGGATTTTAAAAATAAAACAATTAAGTTTTAAACTTATATTTTTAACAAGTTATTTTAAATGAAACTTAATAAGTGATTTAGAAATAAAAATCAAATGTTTTAAATTCTTAACTTAAAAGTAAGTTAATTTATATCGTTAATGATAATCAAGAAATTAATAATTTGTAATTAAGATTAATTCATTATATAATTAAGAAAAATCAATTAAAGGATAATCAGTATAATTAAGATTTAATTAATAACTGAGGATTTGTTAATTAAAGTAATTAATTCAAGTCAAATTAATCAAGTAATTAATGAATGATTAAATAGAAATAATAATTACTCAGTGAAAGTAATTATGGGTAGATAATTAATGATTGAAATTGATTAATCAAATATTAAGAGTTAATTACTTTAAAGAAAAATTAATTAATGTGGTTTATTAATTAAAGTAATTAATTAAGGAATAAATTAATTAAAGTAATTAAGATTTAATTACAATTAAGGGTTAATTAATTAAGATTATTAATTAAGAAATGATTTAATTATGATGGTGATTAAGACTTAATTAATAGTAATTAGTGATAATTAAATTATTGATTAAAGATAATTTATAAAAGTTAATTAATTTATAAAAATGATTGGGAATAATCATTTATTTTCAGGATAATAATTTAAGAATTAATTTATTAATTATTGAAATTAATTAAGGATAATTAATCTAAGGATTACTAATAATTAAAGGTTAATTAATAATAAATTAAAGGATAATTAATAATAATGGTTTGTAATTAGTTAATTATTAGTTAACCGTAATTAGAAATTTATCCATAGGTAATGATCTGGTTTAAAATTAATCAGATGACTTGATGATTATACTTATGAATGTATGGATAGTATGGAATGCTGTGAATTGCTTTGATGTGTATTGCTTTGTGATTTGAATTGTTTGAATTCAAGCTGTGATGGATGTAAATTATTTATTCATAATGCATTCTTATTTTTCTATCTGTGATCCTATGTATATAGATAAGCGTTATGGGATATACCGCTTATCGATATTGTTATGATTGAATCTGTGGTGTGATTAATGTTGTTGCACCATTGCGTAAAACCCCTGGACCACACTATACACACACAAATATAGATTGCACGTGAAAATCTGTTAAGTCACAGATTTTTTTAAAAAACAGTTTTGAATTTGAATTTTTAATCCAAATGGTTTTGGAAATGGATTGGGTTTAAAGTGAATTTTTTTTGAAAACGTGTTTTAAAAATAAAAGTTATTTTGAATAACTTGATTGAGCTTTGAAATTTAAATAATTTGATTTAAATTTGAATTCAATATTTGAACTTGAATTCTATGATTTGGGAACTAGATTTTATAAAGATTATTCAACTATAAATGGGTTTATATGGGTTTTAAACCATTTTAAAACATATTGTTTTGAGAATTTGAATTCAACCCAAGTTTTATACTTGAAGGGTTTTAACTTGAGCAAATGTAATCGGATTTCCCCAAAACGAAAACCACTTGTTTTCAAATAACAATAGCTTTCATGTAAAGAAAGGATTTCCAAATTATGTTGAAAGGTTTCAAGTTTGAAATGGAATTGAAATGTTTTGAAAGCTATGAAATGAGTCTTTGATTCAAAGACCGGATGAGTTAATCCCACTTGAAATGGAATTGTTTGAAAAGTTATAAATAAATCTTTGTCAAAGATTGGTGAACCTTGTTTTAGATTGAAAGGGGTCTTAAAAAGAATCTTTTGTTTAAAAGATTTAAACGTGGAATTGTTTAAACCACTTAAGGTTTTTAAAATGAATCTTTTTGTTTAAAAGATTGGGAATGGTAATTTGTTTTAACCTTTTAAATGAAAGGTTTGGCCTTTAAGCTGTGATTTAACTGAGATCCCATTATCCATATGATTTTAAATATTGCGCTCATTATTTGGTTTAGCCGGAAGAGGACCTTGTGTCATATAACCCATTCTGAATAATGATACGTCATTATGGATAGCATTTGAAGACCGGTGGTGAAGACCGGGTATTTGCGAGAACGATAGGATGACCTATCGATTGTCTCTGTACCGAGTAGTTACGGTATAGAGATTCCCTAAGTGATGGGAAGTCCGATCGGGATTGTGGATTCCTGAATTTGCAAGGGCTTCTTCGGAAGTGCCTTCGGTTCTGTTCGAACCCGGAACAGACTTGTATGGATGTGTGTCTGACATTACACTTTGAGATGTAAAACCGGTTTCTATCAAATACATTTCTGTTTGGTGGCGGAGATTTAGCTTAACACCCTTCTCTGAGACGTACGAGCTCAGAGGTTATGTAGTTGATGGTTACTAGTGATACATTCCCAATTTGGTAATGTGGCATACGAAGTGCTGCTGATCATTTGTTGATCAAAGCATGGCTTTGTAAAAAGCGTAGCTTTATGGACGAGACTTCATCGAATTTAACAACCCGGAATGGTCGAAACAGGAAGAATGCGGCAAGGTTATTTGGGGGTAGCGCCCCCTGAGGGCGTGTTCATTTCCTTCTGGATAGAGGTAGTATCATGGTATGGAGCCTAGATACTTAACCTATGTGGTTGCTGCAAATTTATTACTTTGTGGTTGTTGGTGAATCCCGGGATAAAGGTCGGTTACGACCGAGGGATGACATACTCGTGTAGTAGTTACCTAGTTACAAAGGTAACCCGGCCTTGTGTTGGCAGAGATCCGGTTAGGTTCTCGGGGCGTCCCTCCAGAGGCGTACCCATGTGGCCCAGGAAGTTCCTTAGCCTGACCATTTGTTGAAAATCCATTCTCCAATACGCGCCTTGTACGGTTTTAGTTGTAGAACCTGCCATCTAACATGGTAGCTATAGTAGGCATACCATAATGGTACGTGTGCTGGCAAAGATTAATATTATACTTTCAAAATGTTTTTCACTATGCACTAATAATAATATCAAAAAGGATTTTTGCGTAGTAAGCATGTTTGACTATCATAAGGAGAAATCTCCCCCATGTGTGCGATTGCATTGTGTGTGTGCCGAGAGGCCTTATGGTAGTTTCATTTTACAAAAAGCATTACGGATTTCAAATTTAAATTCTTTTGTTTGTTTTTAAAGATAAAATGTTTTTGTTTGCTCATACCAGTCTTGCTTGCCTTAGTGAAATGTGATAGGGGGTTCTCGCTTCGCGTTAGGTGGCGAACGGGAGACTCTTACCCCTACATGTCCTCTTTACGGGGTTGGTTGGCCGGTTAGGCGTGAGAGTCGAAAGGCTAGCCGTAAAAGCAAGTCTGTGGTACCATTGTAAGCCACGGCGGGGCTGGGATGGTTAAAAAGCCTACCAGTCGAGAGTGGCCGCTATCAGACGGTCGAAGACCCGACACTACTACAATTGGTCCGCCACCATCCTACTTCATTCTGGAATCTCCACCACGTAAAAGGTTGTTAAAGTGGTTTTCGGAGTTGGCAAAGAGTATGAAAACTTTCGATCTCGGTCTCTTTAACAACCAAATGTTATTATAACACCGCGGTCATTTCAAAATAATTACACTTCAAAACCAGAATATAATATGCATTTCAAAGCTATATAAATACGATATAATTTCCACTTCAAAACCCAAATCAATATGATATCGCTTTTACTTCAAATATATCCCTTTTTCAAAATCATAGCACTTTCAAATTTATACACTTCGAAATCAAACATTTGAAATTATAACACTTTAAGACATAGTACTTTGAAATTCATAACTTCGAAACATTTCAATTTCGATAAAACATTTCAATTCCAATATATTTCAAGGCTTTAAATATTCCAAAATTTCAAAACTAAATTTGATAATTTCGATTCAACAATTAAATTTTCTATTATCTAGTTTTGAAATAATTTACATAATAAATCCCTTATCACCTAAATAAACTCAAATTACAAATAACTAAATATTTCCTTCAGTTTATTTATACTTGAAATAATCTTTTAATTACCTTGACCCCAAAATCAAGTTATAATAATTATACCTTTTAAAATTTCCAATTAATAAATTTCACATCAACCTTTTTGAGTTTAATTCTTCAATAAATATAATTTTAAATAAATCTCCAATTTATCTCCCAACCTTAATTTATTTAAATCATTTTACACTCTATATTAAAATAAAATTTAAATACTTACTCGTATTTATTTCAATAAAAATCAAACTCTATTATTAAACTTAATTTTTATTTAACAAACTTATACATAGCTTAAATTCAAGCATTTAACTATTTATAAAAATAATATTTAAATAACATCAAAAATCAATATTCATTAGACCGTATTTTTCTTTCCAAAACCATAGAATTAATTTTCAAAATATTTTAGATATAGACCATGGTGTATGTATATAATTTTCTACCCTATGGTCAAGTGATAGGCATATTTATCATTTTAATCCGTAATTTAAAATAAAATACAGCTATATATCATTTCAAACCGCAATCCCGAATGAAATAAAAGTGCATAACAACTTGCAGTTTATAACAATATAAAATACAACATCCATTCATCCAATATCAATCATCAACCATTGATCGCAATCGTCATCCAATTCAAACAATAACATCAATATAGAACAGATAATAAATAATAGGTATTTACTGGCAGTTTATATTCAATAATAAATTAAATAACAATTTTAACTGGCAGTTCATATTCAATAATAAATTAAATAACAATTTTAACTAGCAGTTTATATTCAATAATAAATTAAATAAAAATTTAACTAGTAGTTTATGTGCAATAATAAATTAAATAACAATTTCCTTCAATAAATTCAATTTAACTGGAATGATGATAAAATATACCAAATAGTCATAAATAAATTTCTAATCACATCATAAATTAATTTAACACACATAAGAAATTTTAGAAGTTGTGAGTGGGTTAAGACATTCACCTTTTGAATTTAAATTGAATTTAAATCCAATTTAAACCCAAAAATTGAACAATCTCAGAATTCTTCCAAACCAATGCCAAAATGTCCAAAATTTCAATACGATTCTTGCGGAGGAAACCGCACGTAATTTCGACCTAGTATGTGAAAGTTATGCTAATTAGGACTTTAGAAATCAAAATTAAATTAAATTAAAACAAAATTTGCAATACCCCTCACCAATGCCATGTTAGCAGCCTATCATGCACACGAAACCCTAATATCGAACGAAGCTTTCGCACGCAACAACTTCTAGCCGTAGATAGAACCCATCTAATGTCGTGCCTCTAAGGTGTTTGCCTCCAATCAGACGACGTGCCTAAACCCTCCACATCCGGCCGCCTTTCCCCCGATCGCGACGCCCCCTCCGGTCCACCAAAACCATCACAGCCGTAGCCCAAGTAAGGTCCCATATTTCCAACGATTCCTGGTGTCAATAGGATGGACTAAATGCATAGATCTTCACCCATCGGCGTCCTCTGCGATTTCTTGTTTTTTGATTGTCGTAACATCGTGAATCCACCGTTGGATCTAAACCCTATCCCATGGACGACTGAGATTCAACCTAAATTTCTGGGCAAATGGTATATTGAATTGAAAAACGAGTCACAGAACTGAGATGCGCTCGTCGAGAGCTTCAAATCGATATATAATATGATATAGTTTGAAGAGTTTGAAATTTTGATTTGATTTTGAAATGTAATTGGATCTAGAATTTGATTGTCTACCATTGAGGAGGAGAGACAGCTGAATTGTAGGTACAGAACAATGAACAAAAGGAATATGCTAGGGTTTATAACGAGGTATATATATGCATGGCTAAAATTAGATTGGATGGAAACGATTGAGATACGCGTTGAATGATAAAATGGCCCAAACAACCCGTTCTGACTCTGGAACGAAATTGGGTCAACCCATATAACAAAGTAGATGTTTCTAAATAATTTAAATGCAATGGAACAAGTTTCAATTTCAAATTCCATCATATGAAGAAGTTATGCTAAAGTCAAATTATTTCAAATTGATTTTAATTGATTTCTATTTAATTGATTTCTGGGCGTTTCAAGTCCGTACGATCAAACGACAAGTCCGATCGCTACGGAGCTTGAAATCCTACAATAATTCACCGTTACGGATCCAATGAAACTGGTTTCATCGAAATCCGAGTCAGTGGCCAAAATGGCTATTTTCTAGTTAATCAAATAAATTAATATTAAATTAATTAATCACCATTTCACTTCAAATTTTTAAAAATTCATAGATTCCATCATTTTTTATTCCTCAAACAACTACAAAATTTAAACAACTTAGATATCAATTCAAAGTTAATTGGTTTACCCAAGATCGTATTTGATTTCAAATTTTTACAAATTCATAAATTATCCGTTGAAATTTCAACAAATTCATTGATTTGATTTAAAATCTTGCTATTCAATAAATTGACATTTCATAGGTATAATTAATCATTGATTTATATTACATTACATTAATGTGTTCTCATTTCATATTAATTCCCATTAACATAATATTTTATTTCATTTAATTTCAAAAATCCATTTATTACAGCTCAAAACCCAATAAATTTATTAAACATGAATTTCAATTGTTTCCATTCATATCGATTGCCATATTATGGATAGGGTTTACATTGGTTACTTCTTGTTGAATTAACATTCTTCAATTACTAATTAAATCTACTCTAGCTGCACTAATTAAGTCAATTAACTTCAATTGATTTCAATTCAATTTAATGGATTAAAATATATCAGTAACTTACAATAATTGTTACCACTAACTCTTAATCATACTTTAATAAGTTATCATTTCCAAACGATATTATAATTACTTACAGGACAATGATTTTATTCAATTACTATTTATTATTATTAACTCATTAATTAATTCAATATTTACGTTTGTTTCCTTATATTCAATTTATGGCCTAGTATAACAATTTACATTACTTCATTTAATCGTAATTTCATTTAAATTGTTAACAGTTGGCTTTAATTTCCATGGTTGCATTTCACTTTAGCATTCATTTCATTATTAAATTACAAAATTTTCATTTCTTCACTGTTAAATTACCACAATTTCATTAAATTAACAAATTTTAATTATCGAAAATTACGGGTTGTTACAAGGATATTCGTACGACACCGTACTCTAGGTTCGAGTAGGTTAAAGTGAGCAGGACCCAAAAAGATAGTCGCATGTGGAGATCAAGCCATCATTAGTCAGAGTGAGTTTGGGAAAGATTAGAATTAAACCAATAGGCCAATGATTCTTTCACTATGGAGACATTGGATGAGGGCACAACCAATTGGATGTTTAGATTGTTTGCAATATGGCACAACCATTTAGCTCTTGAAAGGTCTTTCGATTAGTTGAGGGGTGGCTGCATGGGGCCTTAGCCACGATGAGAAAAGAGACAGACCAAGTAGAATATCTATATTGCAGGCCTAACGAAGCGGACCTTTACAGATATAGAAAATTCTCGATCGAGTTCCGTACAAGGTATAACTTCTTGGTGGAATTCAGGGAGTAGACAGAACCATTACGTGTAGTCCTCAAGGTACGCATTGGGTGTACGTTGTGGATGTCTGAGCACTAGTGTAAGCTAGTGCGGATGCAGTTTAACATTTTCCTAGCTGACGACGGAACATCTGTATTGCAGGCCTCATAAAACCGTCCTTTATAAATGTAGTTCTAGTACGCTCTAGCAGCGAGATGATGGAGTCCTTTTCGAGGAGGATACAGAAGGTACTATGGGTAGTACCTAGGACCGATGTAGTCTTTGGGCGTGTAGCTACATATATATTAGTTATTAGGTTTTAATCTACTAGGGAGTAGATGAGTACGATTCACACAGAGAGGCGAGAGTATTAAAACCCAATAAACCTAATATAACGAAAAATTGAAATAGAACGGTATATGTAGAATTATACTTAGAAGGGTACAATTTGTCCATTCACCAGAATTTTAGTTCTGACCCCCTTCTTATAACATCCCACAGGTTAGATAGATGACATAGTGTTTCCAGCTTGGTGACATGTGTATAGAAAGTGTTATTACCTTGGTGAGTATTTACTTGCTATTAAATTTTTAGTCGGTTCCGCTGTGAGATATTTATTTAAGCTCTGATATATTTATCTTTTCCTATTTGCAGGATATCAGATACCCAACTCGAGCTTCAATGGGTTTGGATTTTAGCATTTTTGCGAAAATCCGGACCCATTGGAATTCGAGTTGTTAGGGTCCAGTTTGGTATTATCCAAGTGCCATCTTAGCTCTTAAGTATATTTCAAGATGTATACTTTCGGTAAGAAGGGCGCATCCTCCTAGATATTTGTTGAAAATTTTTCCTTTCCTTATTTAATTCAAATCTTTGAAAATTCCGTTTCATAATTTGCATCATGAAATGTCTAAAGCTCTTCTCGATGTCTAATTATATTTTTCCAATCTATAAGTTTGGATTCATTATCTATGTGCATCATTTTTGTTTGGATCGTTGTTCTGATTGTTTCTCATTTCTTAACATATGGTTGTTGTTGTTGTGAGTTAAAAACCCATTTCGCATTTAGCGATGTGGTCTTATAGAATTATTAAATGTTAGCCTTATTACTTGAGTTTTCTCATGCTGGTTTTTTAGACCAATCCTGATGTTATTTTATTATAATGCTTCAGCCAGACAAATTATTTTTTTAAGTTTTCGTTGGTGGGACATGGAGCTCATGGAGTAAAGCTGGATGTTCACCTGTCATAATATTTTACTTTCTAATGTATTATATATACCTATCAACAATAATAAGATCAGGATTTTATACCTATCCATCTGATAAGGTTTAATTTTAACTTTGTGTACTCTGTATTTTGGAGTGACAATTTTTACTTTTTTTGTTATATTATATGTTGCCTATTCCACTGTGAGATTCTGATTTCCATGTTATCTTTTATTTTATTTTTATTTTACCCTAATAATCTGTCTTTCCGACGAGTTCAAAATTTGAAAACAGTGAATGATATTTGGTGTCAACTTTCAATGGTCGAAAGGCAGGTTGTTACAATGTACATCTTAACATATATATTTATATATACATATATACTTTACAACACATACATATATAAGTGCTAACATTCTCTTGCGGTATAAATCCCCGCACTTATACTTGTGCATGTTAACAGTGTGCATTATTTATATTGCATACACACACTTATATGTATATGATACACATGTTAAACTATGTACACTATTTATGTTGCAAAATACTTTCCCTAATTACATAATAATGATCAATTCTATAAATACTGTACAATACATTTTTATTTTAAGTGTTACGAATTAAGAGAATTGTTTTTTAGGAAATTTAGAAGATGATTGTCTAATTTTATTCGCAATACTTAACACCAAAGAAAGACTTAAGCTCTAAATATATAACCATAAGGTCTATTACTCTTTGAAAAAAAAAATTATGAGGTTGACTTAAAACTAAAAGTTGCAAACATGTCCTACTGAACATGAAACACATGCCATCAAGACCATTAAGGAAAAGAACACAATTTCATACCTTCTAAACTTGAAAGCTTGGTAATATACATTGTATGATGATTAATTCCTCATTTGTTCTAAAGAATAAAAAGGGAAAAGGTAATTGCAACAACATCAACTTTTGCTCATCCATTTTCAAAGTTGCATTCAATAAATTGACACATACATGCATATCAATACCTGTGTAACCAAATTGCAACACATCTAAAGTTCAAACTATAACCAACTCAAATTTTAAAATACTTAATAATAAAAAATGGACATTTATTTAACATAAATCTCCATCCAACTGACATCTTCCATGTTATCTCAATTAGATAATACTTTATAGGATTATATAACATAATTGAAATATTCTTAATAATATTATTATTTACTAACATACATGAACAAAGGACAAATGTGCACTTTTCCATTGTTATATCTCTTTTCTTTTACAGGTAAGCTATAATAACAACGTAAAATGAGTACATGATTGAGGACCATAGTGTTAAAATTAAATAACTCTCATGACCAAACAATGACCCTTCATCGCTACCAATTTGTTCTGAAACTGAACAAATGCATTTGAAATATAAGGATGTAGGATCTCACACCTATGAAATTCATGAATATATTAACGATCATGTGCATGGATAAGGTAGCATACCAATTAGGCAAATAATTTAGCCTACTTTATTTCTAATGTTTGTACATTCTATAGGGACCTTGAAGACAATTGCCTCCCACTAACTATAATACAATTAAGTACAATAAAATACGAAACTTTTAGTTCAGTTGATTCTAACAAAAGTCCATACAAAACCAAGTTTGATCCTGAAAATCCAAAATTTTAACTACCAATAACTGTACATAGACAAAAGTAAAAGTATATGTTTATGATTGAAACGACATAGAAAAATGAAAGAAGAACGCACGACTTAGAGAACAATGAAAGAAGTACACCATTTAGAGAACAATGAAATAGTAGAGAACAATGAACGCATACGTTTGATTACTGGGGGCTATCTTTTGTTTAATGGAATGTTCACAACTATCAAATAATAGGAAATTTATCCGAATTATGAATAATAATTTGTTAGGGCAATTAATTTATACATTTACACTATTTGGTATCTGATAAGATCATTACATGGTTACTCTCAAGGTATAGTCTTGTTCTGTGTTTCAAATAAACTACATTATATGTTATCGTAATATATTTCATTCTTTATTGCATTGAGTAACCAATATGAACAATATAATCTTTGACTTGTAATCCTTTATCTATAGAGTGCATATTGACATATACTAGTAGAATTACCATTTGAAGTTCTTTTGGTGAAAATATGTTAGTTCAAGAAGCATTACGTTACATGAAATAAAATTTCATTTTTTATGAAAAAAAGTCTCATGTAATACTTATTGTTATTCTAATGTTTCATGAAACAACAATATAATTGAAAGAGTATAATATGCTTCCTAAAGTAATTATTTGAAGATTAAAGTAATGCTTGCATGCGAGTTAGCATCTCGCTAGTTTTTAACTTCTATTAGCATAGTTGTGGCATTTCTTTTACTCAAAGGTCGCAATTTATTTAACTCACTTCAAATATTTATTTACTAAATTGTAAATAATGTATAAATAATCTCACATTCAATGTGAAAAACTTAACCTATGAGTCCAAACTCATAAATCTTCATAAAACACAGCCATGATCTTCTCTACAGTTGTATATTGGCTTCCTCAACTTCTGGGTGGATTTAATATTAGAGCATAACCAATAATGGTTTGTTCAATGGAAAAAGTGAACTAAAATAGCTACAGCGCAATCAGATATGGCTTGTTCACTTGTCCATGGGTGGTTCAATTCAATTCTATAGCTAGTGAGCTGAATAGAAAACGGGTGGATAAAATGACAAAGAGTTTGTTGTTTTATTGCAAAATAGATTAAACCGAAAAAGTTTTTGCCGTTTTAATTAATTTTTACAATAAAACGGCAAAGTCTTTTTCGTTTTATTGCAAACTAAATAAAAAAGCAAAGAATTTACCAATTTATTTATTTGTGATTTTTTAAACTGCTTTGTGGTTGGTTTTCCCACTTCTGATTGCAGAGTTCGTTCGTTCAGTCTAGAAGTGAGAAAGAGACATTAAGTGAACCGATTTGTTTTTGGTAATGGTCTTACTTGGCATTTATTTAATGCTACATAAATATCACAGTGCATTGTATCAAGTGGTGGAAGCAAGAGAATATGCTCATATCCAAACATAATCATCATACATGCCATCTTCTCTTGCAAGATAAAAACCGTGTGGGATAATAATCTAACCCCAAAGCAGAGAGAATCTAAGATGCTAACTATGCTCTTAGATCAGTATTTTGATCGTATAGACAAATCTTAGCATCTGCAATGAAATGAGTGATGAATTGTTCGAATGTCTAGAACCCATATGGCTTAATCGGAAGTCTCTAACTCTCAGGCATCTTGTTGCACTCATCGTTGACCTCGTACACATGTTCGCGTGCTCACTTGTCCTTTTTGTTTGATCTTCAATTGGTGGCAGGAATAGCTTCGTTGGAACTCAACTACAAATTTCGTTTGTATTTATTTTTTTCAATGAATTATTGAGCTTTGTAAATTGGGTATTTGATTTTGAGAGTGTGATTTGTATAAAACTTACAGTTAGATGAAGGAGGGTTGTAGCACTCGGAGTAATTTTGTAATGGAGAATGCTATAATAACCGAAAATAAGAAGTATAAAAGTGCTGACCTCTCAAAATGGAGGGGAGGAATTCAGGGGGTCTGTGTAATCCAACGGTCAGCATGATTTTCGTATGCATCCTCATTTTTGCTCTGAGTAGCATTTTGTTTTGGAATATCACCAAATGACGAACGCACCAAATTGGGATACTTTTGTTATTATTTGTAGACATAGGATTCACAGTCTTTCTAGTTAAGAGGGTTAAGACATGCGCTTCATGCATGATTATGATAGGCACATAGCGAGTGAATTATTTTTCTACAAATTGTCTATGTTTAACGCATTAAATAGAGAATGATTTGCACAAATATTTTTCCATATTTTTGCATTAAAATCATGTGCAGTTATGTTGAATTTTTATTTCTAAATTGCAACATCTAATTTTTTTGTTAGCTTGAATTTTTATTTATATTATTAATTTATAAAGAACGAATTTGAAACAGAAGTTTGTTTGTTAGATCTTATTTTTAAGTAATATTAAGATTTGATAATAATTAGAGGGAGGTTTTGAATTTGTGAAGAAAATTTAATTGCTAGAGCTCATTTTTAAGTGGTAAAAAAAAGTTTACTTGTTAAATCCATTTTTAAATGATATTAAGGCTTGATAATATTTTTAGAGAGATATTTGAATTTATAAAGAAAATTTAGTTGCTAGATTATATTTTTAAGTGACGGTAAGAATTAATAATATAACAAGCATTTTTTGTAGTTCGGTCTGACACCAAAAAGGCGTGACAACAAAAATATTACAGCTATTATTAATTAAGATAGATTACTATAAAAACGTTCCATTGTTCTAGTCAATCTAATAGTTCAAGGGTAAGGATAACTTGGCGCCACCTAAGTTTAAAAAATTGCTAAGCCCATTAACATATTGTTGAGGAACCGAGCGCAATGCCTCCGTGTTTGAAAATATTGGTAAAAAATTTTTAGTATACACTGATATGAGCTAAAGTATATCCTTTGAAAGACTATATGAAATTAACATCGGTTAGCATCAGTTTGGCGAAGTTGAACATACATCATTTCGATGTTCTAAAGTTGCATATCTTTGACATAGTTAAAATTGCATCAATCAGAGCACGTGACAGATGCATATGAGTTTGCACACAATAACAAAAGGAATCTTTAATGTTACATGTCCACCAATTCGTACTTATACATCATTTCTTTTCGTTATTTAACGTTGTCATTCCACTTTGCAACGTATAAGATAAACTTAACATAATCACTTAAACCCAACCTTTTTATAACAAACTGTCATATTTAAAAGACTAAAAATAAATGATTTTAGAGGATGAAGCGGTTGAGCACGTAGAAGCATACACAAGGTTTACGCCAACAAGTAAAGGAGGAAATACTTTAGATTTATACTACCGTAATAAAATTTCTACTCTTAATTTGTAATTATAGAATGGTGTCATTTCTAAACCTAGCGGTCGTGGTCAAAATTATAATAGTCTTTGTGAATCTTTGTGGTGTTTGGAATTGATAGCTGTTCCAGTTCAGTAACTAGGAGATGCAAATTAATGTTATGTTTGATTATTCTGTTAAGTTTTGATTTTGTTGGATTTTTTTAAACATTAGTTAATATATTCTAGTGTGATTTGATACCAAAACGTTCAAATAAACAATCAAGAACTTTATCCAATTTTGTTCACCATCAATTGGATTTGTTGATCTCAGTTTGAAAATAAGTTTTGTGTTTTATTATACCAATTTTTCTAAGATAAAAAAACATGGTACAAATAGAGCATAACCAAGAGAACATCACACATGGCCAGGTAGATTGCATGCCACGGGCAGCGTATGATACATGGGACAACGAGGTACGAAAGGGGTGTAACCAAGAATTACATCAATCGGGAACTGTGCTGGTTTCAAATACAACATACAATACACCTTAAACTTCACACTAAGCTACCACAAAATAAAGGCTGCAGATCCACAATTGGAGCAACATATGACCCAACTACGCAAGAAAACACAACAAGACCACTTAGATACTACAAATCAAATAATGCAATCACAAGCATAAATGCCCTGTGCCAATTTCCACACTTCAAAATAAAGTTATCCCACCTAACCCAAATTATCTCACTATAATTAGATTATTCATCCTCAACGCATAACTCAAGACAAGCCGATAAATGATATGTCGGGAAATTTGTGGTTCGAGTTGAATCTGACGAATACAATGCCGTATTCTGACTACAAGGATCTATGAAATAGTTCTTTCAGACAATAGTTCAACCCAGCAGGCACAAACGAGTTATCGAACTATTGACTTTCACGGTTCGATGAAGCCTTTAAACA
The DNA here is from genome assembly GCA_030765085.1 of Allium cepa. Taxonomy (NCBI): domain Eukaryota; kingdom Viridiplantae; phylum Streptophyta; class Magnoliopsida; order Asparagales; family Amaryllidaceae; genus Allium; species Allium cepa. Next base: position 682,371,444 of record CM060941.1, on the reverse strand, counting down.
GCGTAACCATATTCAAAATTTGTACGGTTTTGATCTGGCCAAGAAACACTTTGTTTTATTTTAGATAGTGCAAAATTTAGAGGTAGATAGATTAAAGAAGAAAAAGATGGAATCTGCAACACCATACATATGACAGTCTGGTTGAATTTGCAAAACCTTGCAGGAGTTACAAATTCATCTGATACGAGAGCATTCAGCAACACTCTAATGGAGTCACAAATTATGTTTGAAGAAGAAGGAGAACAGAGATAATTTTTCTTTGTTTATTGTTCTGGCCATTTGTCCTTTATAGAGAGTTTAAGGGGTGTCTTTTAATCAAAGATTCCATCCGTTAGGTTCAGAACCGTTTGAGTAGTTGTCTGTTCATCAAGGGTTGCGTCTAATGGTTCAGACTTGTTAGCAACGATCGCGCCCTTTTAAATTTCAACATTCCGCCTTATTTGAATTCTGGGTCCATAACGGTCTAAAATTCGGCCAGTTGCTGTTTTCAAATTTGCTCCAAAAATATCATCTTTTGACCCATACCCGTCCTGGTTCGGTCGGACAGACAGCGGTGGCGGCGCGAGCGTGTTTTGTGGTTTTGCATGATTTTCCTCTTCTCGACAAAGCAAACAGTGGGGAGCTCCAAGGTCCCAACTCCTTCATGAGAAATCCATAATTAAACAAGTATGGTCTCTAATATCCGAAGATGTGGGACTTTTGTTTTTCTTCTTTCTTCCTTCTTCCTTTCTTCTCTCTTCATGAAAACAAAAAATAATGGAAGAACTTGAAAATATCCAACATTCTCCCCTTAATTTTAAGTTTGGATAATTTACAAATATTTTAAGGTTAAAATCGGAATAGCTGCATCACTTGAGCGATTATCATGTACCCAATTGGGATCAAGCCAAACATAGTTCGAAGATCAAGAATTATACCATCGTGAAATCCAACACATAAATAAAAGGCATCTTTTGGATTTGAACCATTACTTAGTGTAAACCATTCAAAGTTTTATCTAGATTCTATGGCGAACGAATCTTGAACAATGTATCCCTTATGACAAAACCGAAACAATTGCACATGTTGATTTTCTTAGGTATAGGTTGTGTATTGCACAGCACGTTAATGGCCATGTGCTTTAATCATGTGTTCATGAGTCTATGTCAGAAAGCAGTTTTACTTTCTTAGGAGAGGAAACGACCTAATTTTCATAGGTAAGTCTCTTAAGGTGTTTCTGCGATACATCTTTTTAAGGTAACTAGACTTATTAAAGATATATTATCCATTCTTTGTTCTTGCAGAAGCCAATACCAAATATTATGGGATTATTGATTCAGTGTTCCATGATCATTTTCTTAACTTGTTGGTTCCCATTGAACTTTGACTATCCTTTTCAAAAATAAGTCAGGTTTCTGTTAAGGATGATCAACCTTTATTCATAGACCTTTGTCTCATTTCCTTCGATTTTATAGAAACTGTTGCCTTTGGAAGACTCTTTGTGAGTAGGTCAGCCAAATTTTTCTTTGTTTCTATGTAATCAACAGTTATTACTCCATTTTTGAGTAAGTATCTTATCATTTAGTGTCTTAGACTCACATGTCTAGACTTTCTATTATATGTCTTATTAGAGACATTGTAAATTGTAGCCTGATTATCACAGTTAATCAATACTTTTGGAGATGGCTTCTTCCATAATGAGATTTCTATTAACAAATTCCTTAGCCATTCCTCTTCCTTACATGCATCTGCTAATGCAATCAACCATGAAAACATCGTGGAGTCAGATATCCAGGTCTGTTTCTTGGAAACACAAGACACAACAACACGACGACATCTCCTAATGTAAAGATCCATCCAGCCGTATACTTGGATTTGGATTCTATATTGTTCCATCTTGCATCACTATATCCCTCTGTTACAGTAGTATATTCTTTATAGGATAAACCATAGTTAATGGTTCCTTTCAAATATGGAAAAACTCTGGAAAAAACTTTCCAATGTTCGAAACCTGGATTACTCGTAAACGACATAACATGCTTATAGCATGTGCTATGTCTGGTCTAATGCAATGCATAGCATACATAAGACTCCCAACAATATTGGAATACTCAAGTTGAGAGATCGTACGTCCAGTGTTCTTTTCTAATTTAATACTAGGATCTAAAGGAGTTAGTGCTGCTTTGTCATTATAATGCCCATACTTTCGGAGGAACTTCTTGATGTAATGAGATTGAGTTAATAACAACTCCCCCTCTTTCCTGATGAATTTAATTCTCAGAATTACGTCAACTTCTCCTAGATCTTTCATTTCAAACATAGAAGATAGAAACTTCGTAGTTTCATTCATACAAGGTATATTGGAACTAAATATTAGCATGTCATCAACGTATAAACATATTATAACATAATCATCGTTGTCCGATTTGCTATAAATACATTTATCAACATCATTAACAATAAATCCATTTTACAATGCTATTTTACCAAATTTCTCATGCCATTGCATAGGAGCTTCCTTTAGGCTATAAAGAGACTTTACTAATTTGCATAATTTCTTTTCTTAGCCTGGGGTTTTGAAACCTTCAGGTTATTCCATATATATCTCTTCTTCTAAATCTCCATTTAGAAAAGCAGTCTTTAAATCCATTTGACGTATGACCAATTTATGAATTGATGCAAGTGTTATTAAACAGCGTATAGAAAATATGCAAGCAACTGGAGCATATGTATCAAAATAACCTACTCCGTGTCTTTGCTTATATCCCTTAGCAACTAATCTAGCTTTAAACTTATTAATGAATTCATTTGTATTCAATTTTTTCTTAAATATACATTTACATCCTATAGGTTTAAACCAGGTGGTAAATCAGTTAAAACATAAGCTTGGTTTAACAGTATGGAATTCATTTCATCATTGATAGCTTCTTTCCAGAATATTAAACCTCTGAAACTCATTGCCTCAGAATAAGTTTTGGGGTCATCATCGACGTTCATGACATATCTAGTCACATTAAGGACTTAGTCCTTACCACCTTCTATAAGATATGTAATGAAGTCCGGACCATAGTCCTTCTCAATTCTTGCTCTTTTGCTTCTCCTTTGTTCAGTAATATAATCTGATACCGATACTTCCTTGCCGTTTTGAGCTGGAGCATAGTCATCTTCATTGATATCATCAATCTTTTAGGTTTTGAACTAGATGATCTCAATGGAATCTCAAAAGTTTGATTTTCAAAGAATTCTACATCTACGGATTCTATAACTTCTAAGGTGTCTAGAATTAGAAACCTATAAGTTTTCCTATTAAGTGAATATCCTATGAAAACACATTTAAATGCCCTATTTCCTAACTTTGGTCGTTTAGGGTCTGATTTTCTAACATATGCTAAACAACCCCAAATTTTAAGTCTTGTAAGATTAGGTTTTCTATTAAACCATAATTCGTAAGAGGAAACATTTTTCTTTTTAATTGGTACTCTCTTTAAAATATAACATGTAGATAACAAAACATCACCCCATAGGTTATAAGGTAAGTTTGAACTTATGAGCATGGCATTATCCATTTCTGTTAAAGTTCTATCTTTCCTTTCAGCAACACCATTTTGTTGTGGTGTATACGGGGCAGTGCATTGATGAACTAAACCATGATGTTTACAAAATAAGGTGAATTCATTTGAGAAATATTCACCACCACAATCTGATTGTAATACTTTTATTTTAACTCCTAATTGTGTTTCGACCTCTACTTTGTAAATTTTAAATTTTCCAAAAGCCCCAACTTTAGTTTTCATTATATATACATATATACATATATATATATATATATATATATATATATATATATATATGAATATCTAGTATACTCATCAATAAAAGTTATATAGTATAGGTTACCACCATAGGTGATATGACTTTTAAGTCACCCACATCATTATATACCAAATCAAGCAAGCCAGTTTTCCTTTCTACAGATTTAAAGGATTTTTAGTTTATTTTTTCTTGAACACATTTAGAGATGGTATCGAAATCACAATAAGAAATTAATCCTAACTTACGCGTATTTTTAAGAGAATTATAATTAACATGACCTAATCTACCATGCCATAAACTAACAAAATCAACAATATAAATAGAAATTTTCTTTGTTGATTCAACTTAACCATGCCGTTATAAGAATATCCCTGTCCAATGAATTTTCCAATCTTGGACAACACTAACTTATCAAACTCATACGCCATCTTGAATCCTCCTTTGTTATGAAGGTTTGCAGAGACCAAATTATTAAACATATAAGGTACATAAAATACATTAACTAATGTAAGAACTTTTCTAGAAATGAGTGGAAGTTATACAGTGCCTTTTCCAAAAACATTGCTTGGAACCTTATTTGCTCCAGTGACTTTGTCAACTTCTCCATTATTTTCTTAATAAGTCTTAAATAGATTACGGCCTTTGCAAATGTGAATGGTTGCTCCAGTATCAGACCACCGATCATTATCAGTTTCACTAACGGAGTTCGCCTCTTGCACTACAACCACAAGTGAGCCTTCGGCCACATTCACTTTTTGTTGTTTCTTCCGTTGATGGCTTTCTCAAGCATAGTGGTCGGGCTTGTTATAGTAGTAACAAGAATCTTTCTTTTTGTTGTTGGAATTTTTCTTCTTAAACCGTGTCTCATTCTTAGACTTTAGCCTATCAGTAATTTGAACATTATTTACCTTACAATGGGACTTCGTTTGTGGATTATCATCTAGTTCGCGTTTACAAGAATCCTCTTTAATTCGAAGATGACGTTGTAAACCATCTAAATCATAATCTGTTTCCGCACGTTTCAATTTTTTCGTATAATCGTTCCAAGAATTAGGGAGTCTTGAAATTACAACTCCAACAACAAAAAATTCAGGGAGATCTATTTCAGCATCTTTAAGTTGATTCATCAACAGCAAGATTTTTCTTATTTGTCCAACTTTGGACTTATCGACGACCATTTTGAAATTCATAAAATTACAAATAAGGAATTTTTCGTTTTTTTCCTCGGATATGTGGCATTTTCTTTCCTGTGCAGTCCAAAGTGCCTCTGCAGTTTTCAAGGTTTTATGAGCATTACAGACAAGCATAGACAATGCATTCAGAATGTGTCCTTTGCATAGACAATCATCATCTTTGCGCTTTGCATGTTTCGCCTTTAGAGCATAGTCATCTTTATCAGTTTCGTTGGGTATTACTTCAAAGCCATATTTCAAAATGTAGAACAATTTGAAGGTGATCGGGAAGAATTTCACTGTCACTTTCCAACGAATAAAATTGTCTTCATCAAACTGCTCCAATCATGTTATATGCTGATTCATGACCTGCTGGGGTGCTCGAACCTTCATGGTTGAAGAATGTTGTCTGAAACTATGGGAAATTTGCGGAAAGAGTTGAATCTGACGAAAGCAATGTCGTACTTCTGATTTCAAGGATCTTTGGAATAGATTATTTCAGACAATAGTTCAACCCACCAGGTACAAGCGGGAATCAAGCTATCGACTCTAAGGATTCAATGAAGCCTTTAAACAGCGTAACCAGATTCAAAATCTATATGGTTTTGATTTGGCAAAGAAATTTTTTGTTTAATTTCAGATAATGCAAAATTCATAGGCAGGTAGATTGAAGAAGAAAAAGATGGATTCTACAATGCCGTGCAGATGTGACAGTCTGACTACATTTGCAAAACCTTGCAGGCGTTACAAATTTGTTTGATACGAGAGCGTTCGGCAACACTCTAATGGTGTCGCAGATTGTGCTGGAAGAAGAAGGAGAACATATATATTTTTCCTGTGTTTTCTATTTTGGCCTTCTATCCTTTATAGAGTTTGAGAAGGTGTCTTTCCATCAAAGGTTGCATCTGTTACATTAAGAACCATTTGAGCAGGTGTCTGTTCATCAAGGGCTACGTCCAATGGTTCAGACCTGTCAGCAACGATCGTGCCCTTTTAAATTTCAACATCCTACCTTATTTGAATTATGGGTTCATAACGGGCTAAAATCCGGCCCATTGTTGTTTTTAGATTTTCTCTAAAAATATCGTCATTTGACCCATACACGTATCTGGCCCGACCCGTGCGGTCGAATGGCGGCGGTGCGTGCGTGTGTGGTGGTTATATATGACTTTCCCCCTCTCAAAAAAGCAAACATTTAGGAGCCCTAAGGCCCCAATTCCTACATGAGGAACCCATATATAAACAAGTATGGTCCCCAATATCCGAAGATGTGGGACTTTTGTTTTTCTTCTTTCTTCCTTCTTCCATTCTTCTCTCTTCATGAAAACAAAAAATAATGGAAGAACTTGAAAATATCCAACATTCTCCCCTTATTTTTAAGTTTGGATAATTTAAAAATATTTTAAGGTTAAAATCGAAATAGCTACATCACTTGAGCGATTGCCTACATACCCAAGTGGGATCAGGCCAAACATAGTTCAAAGATCAAGAATTACACCATAGGCATATATTGGATTTGAACCTTTACTTAGTGTAAATTATTCAAAGCTTTATCGAGATTCTGTGGTGAATGAATCTTGAACAAAGTATCCCTTATGACAATGTAGAACAATCATACATGTTGATTTTCTTAGGTAAAGTGTTGTATTTTGCTCAGCATGTTAATGGCCATGTGCTTTAATCCTGGGTTCATGAGTCTACGTCAGAAAGCGGCCTTACATTCTTAGGAAACGACCTGATTTACATACTCATATGGGTAAGTCTCTTAAGGTGTTTCTGCAATACACCTTTTTAAGGTAACTAGAATTATTAAAAATATATTTCCATCCTTTGTTCATGTAGAAGCCAACACTAAATATTTTGGGATTGTTGATTTAGTGTTTCCTAATCATTTTCTTAACTTGTTAGTACCCATTGAACTTTGTCTATCTTTTTCAAAGCATAAGTTGGGTTTCTGTTAAGGACGATCAACCTTCATTCACAGACCTTAGTCATGTTTCCTTCTATTTTATAGAAACCACTGCCTTTGGAAGACTCTTTATGAGTGGGCCAGCCAAGTTTTTCCTTATTTCTATGTAATCAACAATTATTACTCCATCTTTGAGTACCTGTCTTATCATTTGAAGTCTTAGACTCGCATGTCTATACTTCCTATTATATCTCTTATTAGAGTAACTATATTGTAGCCTGATTATCACAGTTAATCAAGACTGCTGAAGATAGCTTCTTACATAATGGGATTTCTATTAATAAATTCCTAAGCCATTTCGCTTCCTTACATGAATCTACTAATGCAATCAACTCTAACAACATTGTTGAGTCAGATATACAGGTCTGTTTCTAGGAAACCCTAGGCACCGCAGCACCTCCAAACATAAAGATCCATCCAATCGTAGACTTGGATTTAGATTCTACATTATTCCAGGTTGCATCACTATATCCTTCTATTACAGAAGGATATCCTTTAAAAGATAAACCATAGGTAATGGTTCCTTTCTAATAAGCTAAAACTCTGGAAATAGCTTTCCAATGTTTGAAACATTGATTACTCGTAAATCGACATAACATGCATATAGCATTGGCTGTGTTTGGTATGTCGCAATGCATAGCACACATGAGACTCCCAATAATACTGGAATACTCAATTTGAGAAATGGTACATAGAGTGTTCTTTTCTAATTTTATATTAGGATCTAAAGGAGTTGGTACTGGTTTGTCATTATAATGACCATACTTTCGGAGGAACTTCTTAATGTATTGAGATTGAGTTAGTAACAACTCCCCCTCTTTCTTAATGATTTTAATTTCTAGAATTACGTCAACTACTCCTAGATCATTCATATCAAACTTAGAAGATAGAAACTTCTTAGTTTCATTCACGCAGGATATATTGGAATTAAATATTAGCATATCATCAATGTATAAACATATTATAACATAATCGTTGTTTTTCAGTTTTCTATAAATACATTTATCAACATCATTAACAATAAATCCATATGAAAATGCTATTTTATCAAACTTCTCATGTAATCGCAAGGGTACTTTCTTCAGGCCATAAAGAGACTTTACTAATTTGCAAACTTTCTTTTCTTGGCCTGGGGTTTGAAACCTTCAAGTTGTTTCATATATATATCTTCTTCTAAATATCCATTTAGAAAAGTAGTCTTTACATTTGATGTATGACCATTTTATGAATTGATGCAAGTGCTATTAAACAGCGTATAGAAGATATGCAAGCAATTGGAGCTTATGGATCAAAATAATCTACTCCATGTCTTTGCTTATATCCCATAGTAACTAGTCTAGCCTTAAACTTACCAACGGATCCATATGTATTTAACTTTTTCTTAAATATCCATTTACATCCTATAGGTTTAGCACTAGGAGGTAAATCAGTTAAAACCCAAGTTTGGTTTGATAGTATGGAATTCATTTCATCATTGATAGCTACTTTCTAGAATATTGAATCTCTGGACTTAGAAAAAGTTTTGGGGTCATCATCGACATTCATCATCAACATTCACTTTTTGTTGTTTCTTCCGCTGACGGCAGTCTCAGGCATTATGGCTAGACTTGTTACAGTAGTAACAAGCGCCTTTCTTTTTTTTGGAATTATTCTTCTTAAACCATGTCTCATTCTTAGGGTTCAGCTTGTCAGTAATTTGAACATTATTAGCCCTAGAATGGGACTCGGTTTGCGAATTTTCATCTAGTTCGCATTTACGAGAGTCCTCTTCAGTTCGAAGATGATGTCGTAAACCATCTAAATCATAATCCATTTTCGCATGCTTCAATTTTTTTATATAATCATTCCAAGAATTAGGGAGTTATGAAATTATAACTCCAACAACGAAAAATTCAGGAAGATCTATTCCAGCATCTTTAAGTTGATTCACCAATGATAGGATTTCGTTTACTTGATCAACTTTGGACTTATCGACGACCATTTTGAAATCCATAAATTTACAAATAAAGAATTTTTGTTACTTGACTCAGATATGTGGTATTTGCTTTGCACTGCAGTCCAAAGTGCCTTTGCAGTTTTCAAGGTCCTATGAGCATTATAGACAAGCATAGACAATGCATTTAGAATGTGCCCTTTGCATAGACGATCATCCTCTTTGTGCTTTGCACATTTCGCCTTTAGAGCATCATCGTCTTTGTCAGTTTCGTCGGGTATTACTTCAAGGCCATCTTTCAAAATGTAGAACAATTTGACGGTGATCAGGAATAATATCATTGTCTCTTGCCAACGAGCAAAATTATCTTCATCAAACCACTCCAATCATGTTAAATACTTATTCATGACCTACAGGGGCACTCGAACCTTCATGGTTGAAAAATATTGTTTGAAATTATTGGGAAATTTGGGGTTTGAGTTAAATCTGACGAATACAATGCCGTACTTTCGATTTCAAGGATCTTTGAAATAGATTCTTTCAGACAATAGTTCAACCCACCAGGTACTAGCGGGTAACGAACTATCGACTTTCAGGAGTCAATAAAGCCTTTCAACAACGTAAACAGATTCAAAATATATACAGTTTTGATATGGCCAAGAAACATTTTGTTTTATTTCAGATAGTGCAAAATTCGTAGGCAGATAGATTGAAAAAGAGGAAGATGGAATCTGCAACGCCATACAAATGTGATAGTCTGACTGAATTTGGAAAACCTACAGGCGTTACAAATTCGTTTGATACGAGAGCATTCAGCAACACTCTAATGGCATCACAGATTAGTTGGAAGAAGAAGGAGAACATATATATTTTTTCTACTATTCTAGCCGTCTGTCCTTATATAGTTTTAGAAGGTGTCTTTTCATCAAAGGTTGCATTCGTTCGGTTCGAAACCATTTGAAGAGGTGTCTGTTCATCAAGGGTTGCATCTAATGGTTCAGACCCATTAGCAATAGTCGTGCCCTTTAAATTTTCGACATCCCGCCTTATTTGAATTCTAGGTTCATAACGGGCTGAAATCCGGCCTATTACTGTTTTCAGAATTGCTCCAAAAAAATTGTCATTTGACTCATACCCATACCCAGCCCAGCCTGGTTTGGTCGGACGGACGATGGCGGCGGTGCATGCATGCGTGGTGGTTATACATGACTTCCCTCCTCTCAACAAAGCAACCATTTAGGAGCCCTAAGGCCCCAACTCTTTCATGAGAAACCCATATATAAACAAGTATGATCCCCAATATCTGAAGATGTAGGACTTTTGCTTTTCTTCTTTCTTCTTTCTTCCTTCTTCCTTTCGTCTCTCTTCATGAAGACAAAAAATAATAGAAGAACTTGAAAATATCCAAAATTATCCCCTTAAGTTTAAGTTTGGATAATTTACAAATATTTTAAGGTTAAAATTGGAATAGCTGCATCACTTGAGCGATTGCCTACGTACCCAATTGGGATCAAGCCAAACGTAGTTCGAAGATCAAGAATTACACCATCGTGAAATCCAATACATAAATAAAAGGTATCTTTTCGATTTGAACCTTTACTTAATGTAAACTTTTCAAAGCTCTATCGAGATTCTATGGTGAACAAATCATCCCTTATGGCAAAACCGAAACAATCGCACAAGTTGATTTTCTTTGGTAAAGTGTTGTGTATTGCTCAGCACGTTAATGGCCATGTGCTTTAAACCTGTGTTCATGAGTCTACGTCAGAAAGCAGTTTTGCTTTCTTAGGAATAGAAACGACCTGATTTCCATACTCATATTGGTAAGTCTCTTAAAGTTTTTCTGCGATACACCTTTTTAAGGTAACTAGACTTATCAAAGATATCTTATCCTTCCTTTGTTCTTGCAGAAGCCAACACTAAATATTATGGGATTATTGATTCAGTGTTTCATAATCATTTTCTTAACTTTTTGGTATCCGTTGAACTTTGCCTGTCCTTTTCAAAAATAAGTTGGATTTCTGTTAGATGATCAACCTTCATTCATAGACCTTAGTCTCATTTCCTTCTATTTTATAGAAACCATTGCCTTTGGAAGACTCTTTATGAGTGGGTCGGCCAAGTTTTTCTTTGTTTCTATGTAATTAACAGTTATTACTCTACTTTTGAGTAACTGTCTTATCATTTGATGTCTTAGACTCACATGTATAGACATTCTATCATATCTCTTATTAGAGACTCTGTATATTGTAGCCTGATTATCACAGTTAATCAAGACTGATGGAGATAGCTTCTTACATAATGGGATTTCTATTAATAAATTCCTAAGCCACTTCGCTTGCTTACATGCATCTGCTAATGCAATCAACTCTGACAACGTTGTTGAGTCAAATATACATGTCTGTTTCTAGGAAACCCAAGGCACAACAGCACCTCCTAACGTAATGATCCATCCAGTCATAGACTTGGAACTGGATTCTACATTGTTCCAGGTTGCGTCACTATATTTTTCTATTACAATAGGATTTAAAAGATAAACCATAGGTAATGGTTCCTTTCAAATAAGCTAAAACTCTGGAAATTGCTTTCCAATGTTGGAAATATGGATTACTCGTTAATCAACACAACATGCATATTGCATGTGCTATGTTTGGTCTAGTGCAATGCATAGCATACATAAAACTCCCAATAATATTGGAATACTCAAGTTGAGAAATGGTACGTAGAGTGTTCTTTTCTAGTTTTATACTAGGATCTAAAGGAGTTGGTGCTGATTTGTCATTATAATGACCATACTTTTGGAGGAACTTCTCAATGTAGTGAGAATGAGTTAGTAACAACTCCCCTTCTTTCCTAATGATTTTTATTCCCAAAATTACGCCATCTTCTCCTAGATCATTTATATCAAACTTAGAAGATAGAAACTTCTTAGTTTCATTCGCATAAGATATATTGGAACCAAATATTAGCATGTCATCAACGTATACATATATTATAACATAATATTTTTTGTTCATTTTTCTAGAAATACATTTATCCGCATCATTAGCAATAAATCCATATGACAGTACTATTTTATCAAACTTCTCATGCAATTACATGGGAACTTGCTTTAGGCCATAAAGAGACTTTACTAATCTGCAAAGTTTCTTTTCTTGGCCTGGGGTTTTGAAACCTTCAGGTTGTTCCATATATATTTTTTCTTCTAAATCTCCATTTAGAAAGAGTTTTTACATCCATTTAGTGTATGACCAATTTATGAATTGATGCAAGTGCTATTAAACAGCGTATAGAAGATATGCAAGCAACTGGAGTATATGTATCACAATAATCTACTCCATGTCTTTGCTTATATCCCATAGCAATTAATCTGGCTTTAAACTTATCAATGGATCCATTTGTATTTAACTTTTTCTTAAATATCCATTTTCATCCTATAGGTTTAGCACTATGAGGTAAATCAGTTAAAACCCAAGTTTGGTTTGACAATATGGAATTCATTTCATCATTGAGAGCTTCTTTCAAGAATATTGAATCTCTGGACTCAAATATGTTTTGGGGTCATCACCGACGTTCATCATCATTATTCACTTTTGTTATTTCTTCCGCTGGCGGTAGTCTCGGGCATTGTGGATAGACTTGTTACAGTAGGAACAAGCACCTTTTTTTTGTTGGAATTTTTCTTTTTAAACTGTGTCTCATTCTTAGGCTTTAGCTTATCAGTAATTTGAACATTATTTTCCTTAGAACGGGACTTAGTTTGCGGATTTTCATCTAGTTATCGTTTACGAGACTCCTCTTCAATTTGAAGATGACATTGTAAACCATCTAAATCATAATCTGTTTCCGCATGCTTCAATTTTTTCATATAATCGTTCCAAGAATTCGGAAGTTATGAAATTACAACTCCAACATCAAAAAATTCAGGGAGATCTATTCCAACGTCTTTAAGTTGATTCACAAACAGTAGGATTTCGCTTACTTAACCAACTATGGACTTATCGACGACCATTTTTGAATCCATAAATTTACAAATAAGGAATTTTTTGTTACTTTCCTCGGATATGCGGTATTTGCTTTCCAGTGCAGTCCAAAGTGCCTTTGCAGTTTCTAAGGTCATATAAGCATTATAGACAGGCGTAGACAATGCATTCAGAGTGTGCCCTTTGCATAGACAATCATCCTCTTTGCGTTTTGCACATTTCACCTTTAGAGCATCGTCGTCTTTTTCAGTTTCGTCGGGTATTACTTCATGGCCATCTTTCAAAATGTAGAACAATTTGATGGTGATCAGGAAGAATTTCATTATTTCTTGCCAACAAGCAAAATTATCTTCATCAAACCGCTCCAATCGTGTTAAATGCTTATTCATGACCAGCAGGGGCACTGGAACCTTCATGGTTGAAGAATATTGTCCGAGACTGTTGGGAAATTTGGGGTTCGAGTTGAATCTGATGAATATAGTGCCATACTTACGACTTTAAGGATCTTTGAAATAGATTCTTTGAGACAATAGTTCAACCCATCAGGTACTAGCGGGTAATGAACAACCGACTTTCAGGATTCAATAAAGCCTTTAAACAGCGTAACGAGATTCAAAATATATACGGTTTTGATCTGGCCAAGAAACATTTTGTTTTATTTCAGATAGTGCAAAATTCGTAGGAAAATAGATTGAAATAGAGGAAGATGGAATTTACAACGCCGTGCAAATGTGACAGTCTGACTGAATTTGGAAAAACTTGCAGGCGTTACAAATTCATTTGATACGAAAGCGTTCAGCAACACTCTAATAGCATCGCAAATTAGTTGGAAGAAGAAGGAGAACATAGATACTTTTTCTATGCTTACTATTTTGGCCATTTGTCCTTCATATAGAGTTTTAGAAGGTGTCTTTTCATCAAAGGCTGCATACGTTCGGTTCAGAACCATTTGAGGAGGTGTCTGTTCATCAAGGGTGGCATCCAATGGTTCAGATCCGTTAGCAACGGTTGTGTCCTTTAAAATTTCAACATCCCGCCTTATTTGAATACGAGGTTCATAACGGGGTGAAATCTGACCCATTGCTGTTTTTAGATTTGCTCCAAAAATATCGTCATTTGACCCATACCCATACGCGGCCCACCCTGGTTCGATCGAATAGACGGTGGCGGCGGTGCACGCGCGTGTGGTGGTTATGCATGACTTCCCTCCTCTCAAAAAAGCAACCATTTAGGATCCCTAAGGCCCCTCCTTCATGAGAAAACCATACATAAACAAGTATGGTCGCCAATATCCAAAGATGTGGGACTTTTGTTTTTCTTCTTTCTTCCTTCTTCCTTTATTCTCTCTTCATGAAAACAAAAAATAATGGAAGAACTTGAAAATATCCAACATTCTCATCTTATTTTCAAGTTTGGATAATTTACAAATATTTTAAGGTTAAAATTGGAATAGCTGCATCACTTGAGCGATTGCCTACGTACCCAATTGAGATTAAGCCAAATGTAGTTCGAAGATCAAGAATTGCACCATCGTGAAATCCAACACATAAATAAAATGTATCTTTTGGATTTGAACCTGTACTTTGTGTAAACCATTTAAAGCTTTAAGATTATATGGTGAACGAATCTTGAACAAAGTATCCCTTATGAAAAAACCGGAACAATCGCACATGTTGATTTTCTTAGGTAAAGTGTTGTGTATTGCTCAGCATGTTAATGGCTATGTCTTTAATCCTGTGTTCATGAGTCTACGTCAAAAAGCGGTTTTACTTTCATAGGAAAGGAAACGACCTGATTCCATGCTCATGTTGGTAAGTCTCTTAAGATGTTTCTACAGATAACTGGACTTATTAAAGATATATTATCCATCCTTTGTTCTTGCAGAAGCCAACACTAATTATTAGGGGATTATTGATTCAGTGTTCCATAATCATTTTCTTAACTTGTTGGTACCCATTGAACTTTCACTATCCTTTTCAAAAATAAGTTGGGTTTCTATTAAGAATGATTAACCTTCATTCACAGACTTTAGACTCATTTCCTTCTATTTTATAGAAACCATTGCCTTTGGAAGACTCTTTATGAGTGGGTCGGCCAAGTTTTTCTTTGTTTCTATGTAATCAGCAGTTATTACTCCACATTTGAGTAACTGTCTTATCATTTGATGTCTTAGACTCACATGTCTAGACTTCCCATTATATCTCTTATTAGAGACACTATATATTGTAGCCTGATTATCACAGTTAATCAAGATTGCTGGAGAAAGCTTCTTACATAATGGGATTTCTATTAATAAATTCCTAGCCACTTCGCTTGCTTACATGCATTTGCTAATGCAATCAACTCTGACAACGTTGTTGATTCAAATATACAGATCTATTTCTAGAAAACCCAAGGCACAACAGCACCTCCTAATGTAATGATCCATCTAGTCATAGACTTGGAATTGGATTCTACATTGTTCCAGGTTCCAAGTTCCAGGTTGCATCACTATATTTTTCTATTACAACAGGCTTTAAAATATAAACCATAGGTAATGGTTCCTTTCAAATAAGCTAAAACTCTGGAAATAGCTTTCCAATGTTTGAAACATGGATTTCTTGTAAATTGACATAACATGCATTTTGCATGTGCTATGTTTGGTCTAATGCAGTGCATAGCATACATAAGACTCCCAATTATATGGGAATACTCAAGTTGAGAAATGGTACGTAGAGTGTTCTTTTCTAATGTTATACTAGGATCTAAAGGAGTTGGTGCTGATCTGTCATTATAATGACCATACTTTTGGAGGAACTTCTCAATGTAATGAGGTTGAGTTAGCAACTCTCCCTTCTTTCCTAATGATTTTTATTCCCAGAATTACGCCAGCTTCTCCCTGATCATTCATATCAAACTTAGAAGATTGAAACTTCCTAGTTTCATTCACACAGGATATATTGGAACCAAATATTAGCATGTCATCAACATATAAACATATTATAACATAATCATTGTTGTTAGTTTTGCTATAAATACATTTATTAGCATCAGTAGCAATAAATCCATATGACAATGCTATTTTGTAAAACTTCTCATGCAATTGCATGTGAACTTGCTTCGGGCCATAAAGAAGAGACTTTATTAATGTGCAAAGTTTCTTTTCTTGGACCGGAGTTTTGAAACCTTCAGGTTGTTCCATATATATATGTTTTCTTCTAAATCTCCATTTAGAAAGAGTCTTTACAACCATTTGATGTATGACCATTTTATGAATTGATGCAAGTGCTACTACACAAAGTATAGAAGATATGCAAGCAACTGGAGCATATGTATCAAAATAATTTACTCCATATCTTTGCTTATATCCCTTAGAAACTAATCTAGCTTTAAATTTATCAATGGATCCATCTGTATTTAAATATTATAAATATCCATTTACATCCTATAGGTTTAGCACCGGGAGGTAAAACAGTTAAACCCAAGTTTGGTTTGACAGTATGAAATTCATTTCATCATTGATAGCTTCTTTCTAGAATATTGAATCTCTAGACTCGGAATAAGTTTTGGGGCCATCTTCGACGTTCATAGAATATCTAATCACATTAGGGAATTTGTCCTCACTGCCTTCTGTAAGATATGTAATGAAGTCAGGACCATAGTTCTTCTTTATTCATGCTCTTTTACTTCCCCTTTGTTCAGTACTATTATCTGGTACTGATACTTCCTTGCTGTTTTGAGCAGAGGCATAGTCATTGTCATTGACATCATCAATCGTATTAGGTTCTAGACTAGATGATCTCAATGGAATCTCAACAATTATATTTTCAAAGAATTCTACATCAACGATTCTATAACTTCTAAGGTGTCAGGAATTATGAATCTACAAGTTATACTATTCAATGAATATCTTTTGAAAACACATTTAAATGCTATATTTCCTAAATTTGGTCATTTAGGATATGGTTTTCTAACATATGCTAAACAGCCGCAAACTTTAAGTCCTGTAAGATTAGGTTTCCTATTAAACCATAATTCGTAAGGGGAAAAATTATTCTTTTTAAGTGGTACTCTATTTAAAATATAACATGCAGATAACATAGCATCACCCCATATGTTATAAGGTAAGTTTGAACTTATGAGCATGGCATTAACCATTTCTAAAGTCCTATTTTTCTTCGCAGCAACACCATATTGTTGTGATGTATATGGGGTAGTGCATTGGTGAACTAAACCATGTTTACAAAACAAGGTGAATTCATTTGAGAAATATACACCACCATGATCTGATTGTAATACTTTTATTTTAACTCCTAATTGTGTTTCAAACTCCTCTTTGTAGATTTTAAATTTATCAAAAGCCTCACCTTTAATTTTCAGTAATTACACATATGCATGTCTAGTATAATCATCAAAAAATGTTATATAGTGTTGGTTACCACTATAGGTGATATGACTTTTTAAGTCACCCACATCACTACATACCAAATCAAGCAAGCCACTTTTCCTTTCTACGAATTTAAAGGATTTTCGGTGTATTTTTGCTTGAACACATGCTTCACATTTAGAAATAGCATCGAAATCACAATCAGAAATTAATCCTAATACATGCATATTTTTAAGGCAATTATAATTAACATGACCTAGTCTACCATGCCATAAATTAACAGAATCAACAATATAAATAGAAGCTTTCTTTATTAAATTCAACTTAACCATGCTGTTACAAGAATATCCTTGCCCAATAAATTTGTCGCTTTTGGACAATGCTAGCTTATCAGACTTATACACCATCTTGAATCCACCTTTGTTAAGAAGGTATCCAGAGACCAAATTCTTACACATATCAGGTACATAAAATAATTAACTAATGTAAGTACTTTTCCAGAAGTGAGTTGAAGTTCTATAGTGCCTTTCTCCAAAACTTTGCTTGGAACCTTATTTGCTGCAATGACATTGTCGGCTTCTCTGTTATTTTCTTCATATGTCTTAAATAGATTACGGTCCTTGTAAATGTGAATGGTTGCTCCAGTATCAAACCACTAATCATTATCTGTTTCACTAAAGGAGTTCACCTCTTGCACTACAGCCACAAGCGAGTCTTCGACCACATTCACTTTTTGTTGTTTCTTCCGCTGACGACAGTCTCGGGCATTGTGCCTAGATTTGTTATAGTAGTAACAAGCACCTTTCTTTTTTTTGTTGGAAATTTTCTTCTTAAACTATGTCACATTCTTATGATTTAGCTTTTCAGTAATTTGAACATTATTTGCCTTAGAATGGGACTTGGTTTGTGGATGACCATCTAGTTCGCGTTTACGAGAGTCCTCTTCAATATGAAGATGACGCTGTAAACCATCAAAATCATAATAAGTTTTTGCATGCTCAATTTTTTCTTATAATCATTCCATGAATTAGGGAGTCTTGAAATTATAACTCCAACAACAAAAGATTAAAGGAGATCTATTCCAATGTCTTTAAGTTGATTCACCAATAGTAGGATTTTTCTTACTTGTCTAACTATGGACTTATTGGAGATCATTTTGAAATCCATAAGATCGCAAATAAGGAATTTTTTGTTACTTGCCTTCGGATATGAGATATTTGCTTTCTAGTGCAGTCCAATGTACCTTTGCAATTTCCAATGTCCTATGAGCATTGTAGACAGGAGTAGGAAATGCATTTAGAATGTGCCCTCTACATATAAATCATCCTCTTTGCGCTTTGCACGTTTTGCCTTTAGAGCATCGTCATCTTTGTCAGTTTCGTCTGGTATTACTTCCAAGCCATCTTCCAAAATGTAGAACAATTTGACTGTGATCAGGAAGAATTTCGTTTTCTCTCACCAACGAGTAAAATTCTCCCCATTAAACCACTCCAATAGAGATAAATGCTGATTCATGACCTGCAGGGTGCTCGAACCATCCATGATTGAAGAATATTGTCTGAAACTATTGGGAATTTTACGGTTCGAGTTGAATCTGATGAATACAGTGTCATACGTATGACTTCAAGTATCTATGGAATAGATTCTTTAGGACAATAGTTTAGCCCACTAGGTATAAATGGGCTATCGAACTATCGACTTTCTGGATTTAATGAAACTTTTAAACAGAGTGACCAGATTCAAAATTTGTATGGTTCAGATCTGGCCAAGAAACACTTTGTTTTATTTCAGATAGTGCAAAATTCGGAGGCAAATAGATGGAAGAAGAGAAAGATGGAATTTGCAACGCCGTACAAAATGTGACGTGTCTGTCTGAATGTGCAACATCTTGCAGGCATTACAAATTCATTTAATACAAGAGCGTTCAACAACACTCTAATGTCGTCGCAGATTATGTTTGAAGAAGAAGGAGAACATAGATAATTTTTCTGTGTTTACCGTTCTGGTCGTCTGACCTTTATATAGAGTTTAAGGAGGTGTCTTTTCATTAAAGGTTGCATTCGTTCGGTTCAGAACCGTTTGAGGAGGTGTCTATTCATCAAGGGTTGCGTCCAATGGTTCAGACCCATTAGAGACTGTCGCATCCTTTTAAATTTCAACGTCCCATCTTATTTGAAACCTGGGTCCATAATGAGCCGAAATCTGACCCATCGCTTTTTTCAGATTTGCTCCAAAAAATATCATCATTTGACCTGTACCCAACCCGACCCGGCCCGGCTCGGTTAAGTCGGACTTACAACAGCGGTGGCATCTGCATGTGTGGTGGTTATGCATGACTTCTCTCCCTTCAAAAAAACAAACATTTGGGAGCTTCAATGCCACAACTCCTTCATGAGAAACCTATACTTAAACAAGTATGGTCTCCAATATCCCAAGATGTGGGACTTTTATTTTTCTTCTTTCTTCCCTCTCTTCTTTCTTCATGAAAACAAAAAATAATGGAAGAACTTGAAAATATCCAACATTCTCCCCCTATTTTTAAGTTTGGATAATTTAAAAACATTTTAAGGTTAAAATCGAAATAGCTAAATCACTTGAGTGATCGCCCACATACCCAAGGGGGATCAAGCCAAACGTAGTTCAAAGATTAAGATTTGCACCATCTTGAAAACCAACACATCATAAAAGGTACCTTTTGGATTTAAACCTTTAGTTGGTGTAAAGCATTCAAAGTTTATCGAGATTCTATGGTGAACGAATCTCGAACCATGTATCCCTTATGACAAAACCGAAACAATCACATATACTGATTTTCTTAGGTAAAATGTAATGTACTGCTCAGCACGTTAATGGAAATGTGCTTTAATCCTGGTTTCATGATTCAACGTCAGAAAACTGTCTTACTTTCTTAGGAAACGAACTAATTTCTATACTCATGTGGGTAAGTCTCTTAAGGTGTTTCTGCGATACACCATTTTAAGGTAACGAGACTTATTAAGGATTTATTATCCATCCTTCATTCTTGCAGAATCCACCACTAAATATTATGGGATTATTGATTTCGTGTTCCATTATCATTTTATTAACTTGTTGGTACTCATTGAAATTGTCTATCCTTTTCAAAACAAAAGTTGGATTTCTGTTAAGGATGGTCAACCTTCAGTCACAGACCTTAGTCCCATTTCCCTCAATTTTATAGAAAGCATTGCCTTTGAAAGACTCTATGTGAGCGGATCAGTCAAGTTTTTCTTTGTTTCTATGTAATCAATAGTTATTGCTCCACTTTTGAGTAACTTTCTTATCATTTGATGTCTTAGACTCACATGTCTAGACTTTCCATTATATCTCTTATTAGAGACATTAGATACCACAGCCGGATTATCACAGTTAATCAAGACTGTTGGAAATGACTTCTTCTATAATGGGATTTCTATTAATAAATTCCTAAGTCATTCCGCTTACATGAATCTGCTAATGCAATCAACTCTGACAACATTATTGAATCAGATATATAGGTCTACATTTTGGAAACCCAAGACACAGTAGCACCTCCTAAAGATCCATTCATCGTAGACTTGGATTTGATTCTACATTGTTCCACGTTGCATCTCTATATCCTTCTATTACAACAAGATATCCTTTATAAGATAAACCATAGGTAATGGTTCCTTTCAAATGAGAAAATAACTCTTGAAATAGCTTTCCAATGTTCTAAACCTGGATTACTCGTAAATCGACATAAATGCTTATAACATGTGCTATGTTTGGTCTATTGCTATGCATAGCATACATAAGACTCTTGATAATACTAGAATAGTCAAGTTGAGAAATGGTACGTCCAGTGTTCTTTTCTAATTTAGTACTAGGATCTAAAAGAGTTGGTGCTGGTTTGTCATTATAATGACCAACCTTTCGGAGGAACTTCTCAATGTAATGAGATTGAGTTAGTAACAACTCCCCTTCTTTGCTAATGATTTTAATTCCCAAAATTATGTCAGTTTCTCCTAAATCTTTCATATCAAACTTAGAAGATAGAAACTTCTTAGTTTCATTCACACAAGATATATTAGAACCAAAAATTAGCATGTCATCAACGTATAAACATATTATAACATAATCATTGTTGTCCTATTTATAAATACATTTGTCAGCATCATTAAAAATAAATCCATATGACAATTATCAAACTTCTCATGTCATTCCATGATAGCTTGCTTTAGGCCATAAAGAGTCTTTACTAATTTGCAACCTTTCTTTTCTTGGCCCGGGGTTTTGAAACCTTCAGGTTGTTCCATATATCTCTTCTTCTAAATCTCCATTTAGAAAAGCAGTCTTTACATCCGTTTAATATATGACCAATTTATGAATTGATGCAAGTGCTATTACACAGCGCGTAGAAGATATGCGAGCAGCTGGAGCATATGTATTAAAATTATTTACTCCATGTCTTTGCTTATATCCCTTAACAACTAATCTGGCTTTAAACTTATCAATGGATCTATTTGTATTTAACTTTTTCTTAAATTTCCATTTACATCCTATAGGTTTAGCACCAGGAGGTAAATAAGTTAAAACCCAAGTTTAGTTTAACAGTATGGAATTCACTTCATCATCGATAGCTTCTTTCCAAAATATTGAATCTTTGGAACTCATAGCCTCAGAATAAGTTTTGGGCCATTATCGACGTTCATGACATATCCAGTAACATTAAGGATATCCAGTAACATTAAGGACATCATCTTTACTTTCTTCTATAAGACATGTAGTGAAGTCAGGACCATAGTCCTTCTCTATACTTGCTCTTTAAATTCTCCTTCATTCAGTACTATTATTTAGTACTGATACTTCCTTGCTGTTTTGAGGAGGGGTATAGTCATCGTCATTGATATCATGAATCGTATTAGGTTCTGGACTAGATGATCTCAATTGAATCTCAACAGTTTGATTTTCAAAGAATTCTACATCTACGGTTTCTATAACTTCTAAAGTGTTAAGAATAAGGAACTATAAGTTATACTATTAAGTGAATATCCTATGAAAACACATTTAAAAGCCCTATTTCCTAATTTTGGTCGTTTAGGATCTGGTTTTCTAACATATGCAAAACAACCACAAACTTTAAGTCTTGCAAGATTAGGTTTCCTATTAAACTATAATTCGTAAGGGGAAACATTATTCTTTTTAAGTGGTACTCTTTTAAAAAATAACATGCAAATAACATAGCATCACCCCATAAGTTATAAGGTAAGTTTGAACTTATGACAATGGCATTAACCATTTCTACTAAAGTCCTATTTTTTCTTTCAGCAACACCATTTTGTTATGGTGTATATGGGGCAGTGCATTGGTGAACTAAACCATGTTGACTATAAAACAAGGTGAATTCATTTGAGAAATATTCACCACCATGATCTGAATGTAATACTTTTATTTTAACTCCTAATTATGTTTCAACATCTTCTTTGTAAATTTTTAATTTATCAAAAGCCTTATCTTCAGTCTTCACTAGATACACATATGCATATCTAGTATAATCATCAATAAATGTTATATAGTATTGGTTACCACCATAGGTGATATGACTTTTTAAATCACCCACATCACTATATACCAAATCAAGCAAGCCAATTTTTCTTTCGATGGATTTAAAGGGTTTTCGGTGTATTTTTTCTTGGACGCATATTTCACATTTAAAAATAGTATCGAAATCAGAACCAGAAATTAATCCTAATTTATGCATATTTTTAAGGGAATTGTAATTAACATGATCTAATCTACCATGCAATAAACTAACAGAATCAACAATATAAATAGAAGCTTTCTTTATTATATTCAACTTAACCATGCCGTTACAAGAGCATCCCTGTCCAGTGAATTTGTCGTTCTTGGACAACACTAGTTTATCAGACTCATACACCATCTTGAATAATCCTTTGTTAAGAAGGTATCCAGAGACCAAATTCTTACACATATCTGGTACATAAAATACATTAACTAATGTAAGAACTTTTTCAAAAGTGAGTGGAAGTTCTATAGTGCCTTTTCACAAAACTTTTCTTGGAACCTTATTTGCTCTAGTGACTTTGCCGGTTTCTCTTTTATTTTTTTCGTAAGTCTTAAACAGATTACGATCTTTGCAAATGTGAATGGTTGCTCCAGTATTAAACCACAAATCATTATCATTTTCACTAACAGAGTTCGTCTCTTACACTACAACCATAAGTGAGTCTTCGACCACATTCACTTTTTGTTGTTTCTTCCACTGACCACAGTCTCGAGCATAGTGGCCGGGCCTATTACAGTAATTACAAGCACCTTTCTTTTTTATGTTGGAATTTTTCTTCTTAAACTGTGTTTCATTCTTAGTCTTTAGCTTGTCAGTAATTTGAACATTATTTGCCTTTGAATGGGACTCGGTTTGCGGATTATCATCTAGTTCGCGTTTACGAGAGTCGTCTTCAATTCGAAGATGACGCTGTAAACCATCTAAATCATAATCCGTTTCCACATGCTTTAAGTTTTTCTTATAAACATTCTAGGAATTAGGAAGTCTTTAAATTATAACTCCAGCAACAAAAAATTTAGGGATATCTATTCTAGCATCTTTAAGTTGATTCACCAACAGTAAGATTTTTTCTACTTGTCCAAGTATGGACTTATTGGAGACCATTTTGAAATCCATAAAATTACAAATAAGGAATTTTTTACTTGCCTCGGATATGCGGTAATTGCTTTCCAGTGCTGTCCGAAGTGCCTTTACAGTTTCTAAGGTCCTATGAGCATTGTAGACAGGAGTAGGCAGTGCATTCAAAATGTGCCCTCTACATAGAAATTCATCCTCTTTGCGCTTTTCACATTTTGCCTTTAGAGCATCATCATCTATGTCAGTTTTGTCAGGTATTACTTTCATATAATCATCCAAAATGTAGAAAAATTTGACGGTGATAAGGAATAATTTCATTGTCTCTTATCAACGAGTAAAATTGTCTCCATCAAACCGCTCCAATCGAGTTAAATGCTGATTCATGACCTACAGGGAGCTCGAACCTTCCATGGTTGAAGAATACTGTACGAAGGTGTTCGGAAATTTGCGGTTTAAGTTGAATCTGATGAATACAATGCCATACTTCTTACTTCAATGATCTATGGAATAGGTTCTTTTAGACAATAGTTCAAACCACTAGGTACAAACGGATTATCGAACTATCAGCTTTCAGGATTCAATGAAGCCTTTAATCAGCGTAACCAGATTCAAAATTTGTACAGTTTTGATCCGGCTATGAACAATTTTTTTATTATAGATAGTGCAAAATTTGAAGGCAGATAGATTGAAGAAGAGAAAGATGGAATCTGCAACGCTGTACAGATGTGACAGTCTGACTGAATTTGCAACACCTTGTGGGCTTACAAATTTGTTTGATACGAGAGCGTTCAGCAACACTCTAATCTCGTCGCAGATTATGGTGGCAGAAGAATGAGAACAAAGATAATATTTCTATGTTTACTGTTTTCCATCCTTTATATATAGTTTGAGGAGGTGTGTTTTCATCAAAGGTTGCATCCTTCGGTTCAAAACCATTTGAGGAAATGTCTGTTCATCAAGGGTTGCGTCTAATGGTTCAGACCCGTTAGCGACGGTTATGCCCTTTTAAATTTCAATGTCCCGCCTTATCTGAATTCTAGGTCCATAACAGGCCGAAGTCCGGCATGTTACTGTTTTCAGATTTGCTTCAAAAATATCATTATTTGACCCGTACCCGTACCCGACACGGTTAGGTCGGAAGGAAGGCGGCGGCGGTGCGCGTGTGTGTGGTGGTATACATGAGTTCCCTTCTTTCAACAAAGCAAACATTTGGGAACCCCAAGTCCCATACTCCTTCATGAAAAACCCATACATATACAAGTATGGTCCCCAATTCTAAAAATGTAGGACTTCTGTTTTTCTTTTTCCTTCCTTCTTCTTTTCTACTCTCTTCATGAAAATAATAATAATGGAAGAACTTAAAAATATTCAACATTCTCCCCCTATTCTTTAGTTTGGATAATTTAAAAACATTATAAGGTTAAAATCGAAATAGCTGCATCACTTGAGTGATTGCTTACATATCCAAGCAGAATCAAGACAAACGTAGTTCAAAGATCAAGAATTTGCACCATCGTGAAAACCAACACATAAATAAAAGGTATCTTTTGGATTTGAACCTTTACTTAGTGTAAACCATTAAAAGCTTTATCGAGATTCTATGGTGAAAGAATATGAAAAACCTGAAAGAACCACACATGTTGATTTTCTTAGGTAAAGTGTTCTGTATTGCTCAGCACGTTAATGGCCATGTGCTTTAATCCTGGGTTCATGAGTCTACGTCTAAAAGCAGTCTTACTTTCTTAGGAAATGGCCCGATTTCCACACTCATATGGGTAAGTCTCCTAAGGTGTTTCTTGATACACCTTTTTAAGGTAAGTAGACTTATTAAGGATATATTATCCATTCTTTGTTCTTGTAGAATCCAACATTAAATATTATGGGATTATTGATTTAGTGTTCCATAATTAATTTCTTAACTAGTTGGTACCCATTGAACTTCGTCTATCCTTTTCAAAACATAAATTGGGTTTCTGTTAAGGATGATCAACCTTCACTCATAGAGCTTAGTCCCATTTCCTTCTATTTTATAGAAACCATTGCCTTTGGAAGACTCTTTATGAGTGGGTCAACCAAGTTTTTCTTTGTTTCTATGTAACCAACAGTTATTACTCCGCTTTTGAGTAACCGTCTTATCATTTTGATGTCTTAGACTCACATGTCCAGACTTCCCATTATATCTCCTATTAGAGACATTGCATATCGTAGCCTGATTATCACAGTTAATCAAGACTACTGGAGATGGCTTCTTCTATAATGAGATTTATATTAATAAATTCCTAAACCATTCTTCTTCCTTACATGCATCTGCTAATGCAATCAACTCTAATAACACTGTCGAGTCAGATACATAGGTCTGTTTTTTGGAAACCTAAGACAAAGCAGCACCTCCTAACGTAATGATCCATCCAGTCATAGACTTGGATTTGTATTCTACATTGTTTAGGTTGCTAATGGTTCCTTTAAAATAAGCTAAAATTCTAGAAATAGCTTTCCAATGTTTGAAACCTAGATTACTCGTAAATCAACATAACATGCTTATAGCATGTGCTATGTTTGGTCTAGTGCAATGCATTGCATACATTAGGCTTTCAATAATACTGGAATACTCAAGTTGAGAAATGATATGTCCAATGTTCTTTTCTAATTTAATACTAGGATCTAAAGGAGTTGGTGTTGGTTTATCATTATAACGACCATACTTTTGGAATAACTTCTCAACGTAATGAGATTGAGTTTGTAACAACTTCCTCTCTTTCCTAATGATTTTAATTCCCAGAATTATGTCAGCTTCTCTTAGATCTTTCATATCAAAATTAGAAGATAGAAATTTCTTAGTTTCATTCACATATGATATATTGGAACCAAATATTAGCATGTCATCAATGTATAAACATATTATAACATAGTCATTGTTGTCGGATTTGCTATAAATACATTTATCAACATCATTAACAATAAATCCAAATGGCAATGCTATTTTATCAAACTTCTCGTGCCATTGCATGAGAGCTTGCTTCAGGCCATAAAGAGACTTTATTAATTTGCAAACTTTCTTTTCTTAGCTTGGGGCTTTGAAACCTTCAGATTGTTCCATATATATCTCTTATTCTAAATCTCCATTTAGAAACTCAGCCTTTACATCCATTTTATGAATGACCAATTTATGAATTGATACATGTGCTATTAAATAGCGAATAGAATATATGCAAGCAGCTGGAACATATGTATCAAAATAATCTACTCCATGTCTTTGCTTATATCCCTTAATAACTAATCTGGCTATAAACTTTTCAACGAATCCATTTGTATTCAAATTTTTCTTAAGTATTCATGTAACGACCCAGAATTCCTGTCATTTGAAATTCGTATATTTAATTGAATTTAAATATTAATAAGTAAAATTTGTAAGTCGAATAAATTTTGCATTTCGAATATCTAGATTTAATTGGATAATTAAATCGATAATTTAATATTTGCAATTACAGAAATAATTAGAAATTGGGTTTAATGTGATTAAAATTGATTTGTAAAGTTGTATTAAATCATATTGGAGTTAGAATGATGTTATAGAACTTTTAAAATTGAATTAAAAGTTAACTTGTGGAAATTGAATATTTTAATATTTAATTGACGGGTAAAAATAGTCATTTTTCAAACAGTCTCGGATTTCGACGAAACTAGTTTTATTGGATCTGTAATGTTAGATTATTGTAAGATTTTAAATTTCATGTCAATTAGATTTACGGTTTGTCCGGGACAAGCTAAAACGCACTTAAATCAGTTTAAGTGAATTTTTAATTTAAATAGTCGATTTGAAAACCTATCTTTCAAATATGATCGAATCGGCTCCCAATATATATTCCATTGTGTTTGGAATAGGGGTAAAACATTATAAACGCCAGGCGGCACGCTTCGTTTGGAGTTCGGAAAATTTCGGGATGAATAGTGTTTCGATATTTTCTATAAAAGCACCTCTATCATTTCATTTTACACAAACCCTAATCAGGCGAGGGCAAGCCGCCATTTTCATTTCCAACGGCCAGAAATGCTTGATACTTCCTCTTCAGTTTTCTTCCAATCTGTCGACAATCACGAAAATCCTCCAACTAGGGAATTGTTAAGCACAACGAGATCTCCAACTTCAACGGCTATGATCAAATTTGGAGCAACGAATCAATGGCAATATGAGTTCGAACGCGCAACGTTCGTGCAAGGTTTTGAACACCAAGGGGAGGCCGAGCTCAATGACAATCAAGTCGATGGTGGCTCGCGTGATGGGATTCGACGTGGTATGCTTTGATCGACTTCTAGGTGCTCGATTGGATCGCGAAAATTCGTGAAAGGAGGGCAGCTGATGGATTTTAGTTGCGTTCGTACAACCTGGGAACGAACAGGATGATGGAGATGAACACGAGCGACCAGATGTTGATGCAGGGAATCGAACGGCTGTGATAATTAAGGTTATAAAAATATAAAATGAAAATTGTTAATTATTATATTATAATTCGTTCAATCTTTAAAACACTATAACTCTTTCATACGAGGTCCGTTTTGGACGAAACAAATTGCGTTGGGTTCGTATTAACGAACACTACGCAATGAAGCTAGTTTGGAGTCGTTTGGAGATAATTTGAATTTTGAGTAAAATTAAACGCGCGTTTAAAGCACTGCAACTGTTATTGAAAGCTAAGGTGAGAACTTCTCACTCAATCGAATTTGTTCCGATTTAAAATTTTAAATAGTTAAATTTAAAATTGCTTGATTGTGTGATTGAATGATAAATTGCTATCTGTTGTATTGAAATAGACCCTATACGCCACATATTAAGCGGAGGTTTTTATATTTAAACACATATACCGCGATATTCCACCTTGAAGTGGAATTGGTATTATATATGTACTTGAAGTTGATTTCCTGCATTATATAGCGGATGAGACCCTATTGCGCCGCATAATAGCGGATAATATTTTATATAAACCCATGTACCGCGATATTCCGTCGTGAGACGGGATTGGTATTATGCTAACATCTGTAGATGCAGAGAAAGAGGTTGGAGGGATCCAACTGGATTCCTCAACAGCATTAATTTATTTATATATATTTGCGATATATTCTGTTATCATATTGATATATGATGTTTGGATGTCGTGGTTGATGTATTGGTGCTGTTGCGGCATTGGGCCTATTTTTTGGAGTTTTAAAAATGTTAAAGTAACGATTTCGAATTTAAAAGGATTTTCAAGTGATTTTTAAAAGGTATACATTTTATCGAATTTTGGAATTGATTCATTTTAAATAAATAAACTTTATAATTCTTATGTTATAAAAATTATGATTTTTGTGAAATATAACCGAAATGGTATTTTTGAAATAAGTAATTGATTAATTTGTAAAATGGTTTAAATTGGGATTTTTGAATTATTATAAACGGTTTATATAAAAGATTTATAAAATTGATATTTTATAAACTAAAATATTGGAATTATAAAACGAGTTTTTATAAGTGTTAAAATGAAGTATAGATGGATTTCATAAGTGAATGAAATTTATAGATTTATAAATTGTGAAGTTATAAAATGAATAGATTTTGTATAATAAAAGATTTATAAGTAATTAACTTATAAATTTGGATTTTGGCATTTAAATGAGATATAGAGATTTTATCTTTTAAAGATAAATTGAAAGTGAATAGTTGAAATCGATTTGAAAAAAAAATCAGTGTATATTTGGAAATTTGAATTCACACGGAATTTATAAAGGATAGGGAAAATTGTTTAAAAATAAACATTGATTTATTTTTGAAGTGTGAAAATAAATTTACGGATTTGGAACGTAAATTTAAAGTAAATCGGTAAGGATCTATTTAATTGGTTTAAATGAACCATTTTGAAATGAAAATGTATTCTCCCTGAAAAGCCGAATAAATTTTTTGAATAGCTTTGAAAGATATATACATACATATATATATATATACATATACATACATATACATATATATATATATATATGTATATGTATGTATAATTCTAGGATTTGTTTTGAAAAGGATACTTTGGAGAAATTAACTTCTTAAATTGTTTTAAATCCTTTAAGTAAAGATTTATTAAGTTGATATAGAAATGGTTATTTCTAAGATTTAATCAATAATTGTTTTAGAAAATAGTTATTTAAATAATTATACTCTATCTACTAATTTTATTTTGAAAATTAGTTTGGACTTAGGTTATATGTAATATCGGTATAATATTTTTATAACTAATATTTTAAGTAAAGTGTTTAAAGAAAAATAGTTTTATTTCAAAGTGTTTTCCCGATATATTTTGGATAAGTGTTATAAATTATTTTTAAGTATTTGAACTCGGCAGATTTCCAGTGAAAATGAATAAATATTTGGAAGTGTTTCCGCATAAGGAAAATGATTTGAAATTTGTTTTCAAAAGTTGTAAAGATGAAAAGTGATTTGAAAGTTGTTTTCAAATGGTTGAAGTGTAAAAATATATCTTGCAAAGATATTTTGAAAATAATAAACGGGGGAAAATTATTTTAAATCCAGTAATTGTTGTGAATGTTGATTGATAGTTAAATAACCGACTATCAATATTTGCCTTTGAATGGCGTTTGAATTTCGACGCGACCGGAGGTCGGATTCCAAGTGGATATTCGAAACCCACATCGAACCTTTGTGATTGCGATGGATCTTTTGTGAAAAGATCAAAGTGGAATTTCTTGTGATTTGTTTGAATCTTAATGTAACACTTATTTTTAAAATAAGCGCTCGTTATTCGGATTAGCCGGGAGAGGACCTTTGTGTCATATAATCCATTCTGAATAATGATACGATGAAATGGGATTACATTCGAAGACTGGTGGTGAAGAGCGTGTATTTGCAAGAATAATAGGATGACCTATCGATTGTCTCTGCACCGATAGCTACGGTATGGAGATTTCCTTTGTGATGGGAAGTTCGATCGGGATTGTGAATACCCGTATTTGCAAGGGCTTCTTTGGAAGTGCCTTCGGTTCTGTTCGAACCCAGAACAGACTTGTATGGAATGTATGTCTGACATTACATTTTGAGATATAAAGCAGATTTCTTTCAAATACATTTCTGTTGGTGGCGGAGAATTTATTCTCTTAGCTTAACGCCCTTCTCTGAGACGTACGAGCTAAAAGGTAGGTTATGTAGTTGATGGTTATCAGTGATATACTACCAATTTGGTAATGTGGCATGCTGAGTGTTGCCGATCATTTGTTGATCAAAGCGTGGCTTTTGTGAAAAGCGTAGATTTGTGGACGAGACTTCGTCGAACCTCGCAACCCGGTTATGGTCGAAACAGGAATTGTAGCAGCAAGGTTATTTGAGGGTAGCGCCTTTTGAGGGTATGTCATTTCCTTCTGAATTATGAGTGGTATCATGGTATGGAGCCTAGATACTTACTTTATGGTTGCTGCAAACTTATTACTTTGTGGTTGTTGGTTGAGAGGATCCTCGGATAAAGGTCGTAAACGACCGGGGAATGGCATGCTCGTGTTAGTAATTACCTATTACAGATGTAACCCGGCATTGTCTAGCAGAGATCCGGTTAGGATCCGGGGACGTCTCTCCAGAGGCGTTCCATTTTATTTGGGAAGTTCCTTTGCCCGACCATTGTTGGAAAATCCAAAGAAACAATACGAGCCCTGTACGGTTTTAGTTGTATAACTTGCCATGGAATGTGGCGGTAACCTGCTATTGAAGATGGTAGCTATAGTAGGCATAAGTGCGAAATGTCTATGCTGGCTAAAATTTATATTATACTTTCGAAATGTTTTCCTGCACTTTCCACTTATAGTAATAATATCAAAGAAATTTGCGTATCAAGCATGTTTGACTATCATAAGGAGAAATCTCCTCCAATTCTGCGTTTGCATTGTGTGTGTGGCGGAAGGCCTTATGGTAGTTGCATTTTCTAAAAGCATCGCAGATCTATTTTAAAATATTTCTTTGTTTGTTTTTTTAAAGATATAACTGTTTTAAGTTCTCACACCAGTCCCGTGACTGACCTGGAGTTTATTGTTCCCTTCCTAAACTCTGGGTGCCCACCAATTTCCACACGGGCAGTCTAGAGTCAGGTTATCAGGACATTCTGGAATTCAGGAGTTGCTGTAGAGATCTGGAGGCAAGCTGGATGGCATGGCGTATCAACTAGTATACAGTATTTCTTGTCCGCTGTTGTTGTTGTAAACTCTGATAATGTAATGTGATATAATGTAGTAAATGTACAGTTCTTTTGATTTAAAGATATTCATTTATCTATTATATGTTGTTCCGCTGCGATTATGAGATTCTGATATTGTTCTGTTGCTTTTCTTTCTTTCTTTCTTCTTCTACCTCTTCTTCTTTAACCCTAACAATTCGGTTTTCCGGCCTTCGATTGCTCGGCGGTTGATACAGTGGACGTATTAATGTCGATTTTCGGGAGTCAAAAATCTTGAATTTTACATTTGGTATCAGAGCATTTGGTTAATAGACAACCTTAGCTCTGTTGGGAATTACTCATTAGGGATAGAGTCAGTAGCACTCTAGAATGAGTGTGAGTGTAATCATAGATACGAGCGCATATTTGATAGTGAATATAAAAATGTTTTGTATTGTGTTTGCTTATCCGTTGAGCTGTTTGTGAATTCTGGTCGGTATGTGGGACGCCATATTTTCGATAGGGATTTCTAAACACTTAAACGAGATAAACCGACATAGTATTATTTTAAATTGGGTAAATGAAATAATTTTACCTTGATTATATTTTATATATAAAGGAATAATTTTTCAGAAATTATTAAAGTGTGTATAAATTGATTGTTTGGTTGTTGAAAATGTAAGAATATATATAAGTTAATTAAAAGAATAAATTGTATAAGAAAATGAATTATTAAGTATAGAATTATAATTAATGTGATTTACAATTGTGAAATAATCTTATATATAAGAAGTGAAACTATATGAATATATTTATAAAGATGAGTTGTAAATAAAAATGAATTTGGACTATGAATTTGAAAGTTTTGAATCCCGTCTATTTTGAAAGTTGTTTTTCAAAGTTAAAGATATTATTAAGTAAGATAAATCAATTTGGAATAATCTTATGTAAGTGAAGTGGAATAGTGAAATTTTATAAGAAAAAGACTTATAAATGTGAGTTATAAGTAAAAAAGGAATTTTTTTTAAAGAATTTAAAGCACTGGATTCGCTACTGTTGCTGGAAAATAATAAGGGTGATGACTACAGCATCATCAGTATCATTTTCGAGTTTCTGTGTGATGGATTTGCTACCATAGTAAATTGAAAATTGAAGTTTGGTTGTGATAAACAAATTTGGAATTAAAAATCCAAGTTGTAATTGTTCAATATAAGTAATCAAGTTTTGGACTTATAATATGAAATAATAAAGATTTTACTTCGGAAGTTGGCATAATAAAACATATGATTTGAAATTTAACTAAACGAAGGTTAAATAAATTGATTTGGATTAGATAAACTATCGAAATGGAAATTAAACTGAAGCGAATATATAAAAATAACTTTGAAGTTTAAATAAGTTGTATAACTTGTAAAATGAGAAAATGAAAGTGAAACCAAATGATAAAATGGTTAAACAATTTTGTTAAGCAAAACGAGATATGAATTTGAATAAGTGACGAAATTTGACTTTGGTTAAAGTTAAATAGAATTTACTTTAGAATTGGAATCTGAATTGGATTTATAAGGGAAATTTAAGTTAAGTTAAACAAATGATGTTTGAAATGGAATATAACTTAAGTAATGTTGAATGAAGTTGAAAAAATAATTTAATAATTGAATGGAAGTCAATTTAATATCAACCAATTGGAATTAAAAGTGTTAAACCAAATTGAATGTAAATTTAATAATTTGATTATCTTAGTTATGATTTGGTTGTTATATGATTGTTAGTTGATTTTATGTAATTCATTAAGTGTTAATGAAATTGAATTGATAAATGGAAAGCTATGTAATTTGATTTGAATTGAAAGTGAACTAAATAGAATTGGTTGTAAGCAATTAAAATTTGTATCGAAACCTTATAAATTTGCTTATGGGAATTATTTTGATTGCATTGCTTATGGAAACAATATGTTTTCTATTGAAAATTAGTGAAATGTAAATGAATTTCCTATATATGCCACTTACATGTTTAAATTGAGTAAGTACAAGTACCGACGCTGTGACGACCCAACTTCCTACGCCCAGGAAGACGTGTCGTCATTAAGAAAGAAAGTGATGAGAAAATAGAAAGAAAGAAGAAGAAAGAACAACAACATCAGAATCTCACAGCGGAACGGAACAAAATATAATATATCACATAAATATTACATAGTTTAATACATCAATCTGAGTTATACAGATCATACACCGCACACTAGGCAGTTATAAACTCCTGACTAGTTAATACAACTCAATACAACCCAAACAATACGACTCAGAGATACCAACACAGCGGAAAACTATATATATCTAAAACGCTGAAGCCTCCTGCTCCATTGCTCCTCCAGAAATTCGTCAAAGCTAACCTGAATCCCTAGGCTACCCGTAAAAATTTGGGTACCCAAGAGTTTAGGAAAACAGAAATAAACTCCGGGTCAGACATGGGTCTGGTATGAGTAACAGGTTAAAGTTGTTTAACTTGAAAAAAACATTTGAAAATAAAGGTATCACGTAAGACTCCCCACAAATAAATACGGGTAAGTTTTTACCTTACGCTAACCAAATCATTTAATAGGAAATTCAGTGATATTATAATAGTGTCTAGGGTTTTCAAGTAAATAGAAAATAGCCGAAATTGTTACATTATTAAATTCCAGCTACAAGCCACAAAGTGGGTAATACAATCAAAACCGAGGGCACTTATTGGATTTTGGATTTCATACAATGGCAGGGCTACTGGGGTACCGCCCGTCACAGTACGGGGCCTAGATCACCGTACCGAGGATTACTCCCTTCATCCCCTGTAACACAAGGCCGGAACCATTCCTTACTGAACAGTCCCGAACAAGATAAACCCCGCGGTTCTAGCTACCAAACCGCCCACACAGCCGAAATAAAAAGGGACATCTAGACAGGGGAAATATCTTGTCCTGCTTGGGCATGACCCATCTAACCTTGCTGCATCTCCCCTGTTTTAGCCATTCCCGGTTGATGAGGCTTGAGGCTACGATTACCTTTCTAGAGCATATCACTTAGAATGCTCATCGTCCGCCTGACGATGTGTTGAAAGCATTCAATCCATACAAGTTCGTTCCGGGTTCGAACGAAACCGAAGGCATTATCTCGTTACACTCATTTTGGAATCACCCTCAGAGTTAACGACGATAATCCTTGCATTCTGAATCTTCATCTTCACTTCAGATTCACGACCTATCATTAATTTGGAATCAATGTGGTTTTCGGATATTCCTAATGTGGAAAACCGATCCCGGTCTCATCGAAATCCAAAACGTGTCTTTTAAGGCCAAGTTGTCTATTTAGTCTTAACAGTTTAATTCAATATAATCAACATACACACAGATGGATAATTCATAATATCACAGTAAATGATCACAGATAATCTCATAAACAGAGAATAAATATTATTATCTAAACAGATAACCAAATATTATCATATTTAAAACAGGCATCCATGACACATAGATATAATTTATGCTAGACCACAAACATCAAATGAAATATCAATATCATTCATTCCTAAGCAATGATTTATTAACCATCAATTATAATTAATTTAAAATGAATTAAATTAATTACATCTATCTATAATTAATTTAAAGTAAATTAAATTAATTACTATATTTCTAATTAATTTAAAGTGCATTAAATTAATTATTTCATTCCATAAATCCTGCTTTTATATCCATTAATGCATTATAATCTAATTCATTTATCATTCTCTAAGTATTTATCTTGATTAAACACCTTTCATTAATCATTCTCTGATTACAATAAGTAATTAGTCTTTAATTAATTTCACACATTAAATATTCTTAATCATTTACAGTAATTAACATTTTATTACTTCATTGATTAATTAAATATAATTAATTACATTTATCCTTAATTAATTACATTAATTAATCACCTTATTATTAATCTATTGCTTATTTAAACAATTCTTAACTACATCATTAATTATATAAATTAATGATTCTTAGTTATACTGAAATTAATTACTTTATTTAAATTAATTATATTAAGTGATTAATCTAAAATTTAAAATACAATTATTAACCACCCTTGATTAATATCAATCCAGTAATTAACTACCCTTAATTACTTATTAACAAATTAATTATTCCATAATTAATTATCTTCATTAATTAATCCCTTGATTAATTATACAAAGTAATTATACTCAAATTACTTTCATTACCAAATCACTCTTAAATTAATTACATCCAGTAATTATCATTAATTACTTCCCTAGGTAATTATATCTATCACATCACCCATTGGTTATTTAAATTAATAATTAATTAACTTAACAATTCATATTAAACTGAATTAAGTACAATGAGTAATTAATTCCTTAATTTCTTCATTAGGTAATTATTCTTAAAACAATTTACAATTGATTATTTTTACATTAATAAATCTAATTAACTATTAAAAATTAATCATGTTTATTCATTATATAATTCTAGTTAATGACCTTTATAAACAATTCTTGAGTTACTTCTCAAGTAACCAACTTACCATTATTAATTTCCAATTAATTAGTCTTTAGTAATCCATTAATTGACCTTTAATTATATAAATAAATTAATTACTAATCATTAATTTAAATTTAATCTTATTTAATTAATGATCCTTAATTGCCAATTAGTTTATCCTAAATTAATCATCTTAAATCTTAATTAACTAGTTTAGACTCTTAATTACTAAATTGACGCTAATCATTATTTATCCCTTTTAATAAATTATTCCTTTTAAATAATTTATAAATTACAAATCATTTAAATCTTCATTAATTCAAGAATAACCACATTTTCTTATTAATGTTCAAATTATCATTAATAAGGTGTTTAAGGATAATTTACTTCCCTTAAGGCTATTTAAAACAATTTTAAATTAAAAAAAAACTTCTTTATTTTCAAAACTAAGATTCAATTTTATATTTGAATTCAGATCCAAGTTTAGTTTAAATCCCTATTTTTATTCCAACTTTACTTTTAAATTCCAACTATTTAAACCACGTTCAAGTTGTTATAAATAATTGAAAAAAACTTTATTTATTTAAAAACGGGATTCAAACTTTATTTGAATCCAAACTAAATCTTTATCAAAACTTAGTTTAATTGTTCATTTTACATTTTTTTTTTAAAAATACAGTTTCAAATTGTTTTAAAAACTTACAGGTCTTGAACCTGTATATTACAATCTACCCGAGACCACTGCATTTTACTTCGAGACAACAAGCTACCTTCTTCGAGTCTGGAACATGAATTACTCGAGCAAACCAACGAACTCACTCCCCTTCCAAAACTAACGCTGCAGTACACAAGGAAACCCACCGTGCACATGCACGGTGGCGCCGCTTCCCGATGACCATCAACGATGGCCTCCACAAGTCGAGAACCACCCCAGCACCTTACACCGAGCATCAAATCGACGTTTCCAACCCGAGATCAAATTCGAGTATGCCAAACCCAAACCTGGAAACATCATAGCTCACCGCGTCTCAACCTGGCAACACCTCATTCCCCTCTCTCTGACCATCGGAGTGCCTCCACCTTCGGCCACGGCTTCCTCCATGTTCTAGCTACCTTTTCCCGAAGTTATGCAACACTCGATCCACCATAGGAATTTATACCGATCAAATTTTCAAAGCACCCAAAACTAGGGTTGCTGACAAACTCGATCAACCCCCATCACCATGTTGATCTGTTCCACTAACTAGTATTTTTCCCCAACTCCTCAAACATTCTTGCACCACCACGGCAAGTTACAGCCTTCCAAAATTTCTAGATTCCCAGAATTACACAAAAACTCAAATTGAGTTCAACCCAGATATACATCATCAAACCCAAACTAAATATCTTGATTTTATTTTTAAAAATCTAGTTTTTGATTAAGAAATCAATTTATAATCCTGTGTGACGATTTACAGAGTTTTGGATTTTAACTTATATTGAATTTTCTCTGCTGTTTTTGATTTCCACGGTCAAAACAAAATACTTTTAACATGAATGAATTGTTAAACTTTAATTCATATATAATAAACCTATTCTGTTTAAGTTCTAAATATTAATAATGTCTGGATTTAAGAGATAGAGTATTCTACTTTGGATATTGAGTTTGAAATGGAACAGAGGTATTTAAACATCAGCAGATATACACACATCCACATCCATATATATATGAACTTACTCACCCATATTTACACAGGCCATACTTATCTCAGGCATCAACATGCAATTTATACTTTAGTATTTCAAAAGAAAAGTTACTCACAAATAACTAAATTTCAGAGAGAACATATAGCAGAATAAATATACTTAAACATTTAGAGATGTGATGTTACTCACCTGATTTTTGAAAGACAGAGCACTCAGTTCTTTTTTTTTTCTTGAAAACAGTTTGAAGCTGAAATCTTTTAGCTTTTAAAATCCTTGCACTTGAATGCTTTTACTTTAAACTTGAGTTGCTTTGTTGATTAGTTTTGCATGCAGGTTGCTTGCCTTACAGCTTGGGTTGAAGATGAATACATCAGGTTTTGAATTGTATTTGCTTGCAGGCTTGATTTTCTTAAATCTTCTTGTTTTAGTTTACATGAAAAATGTTTAAGTTGTAAAGTAATGATGCTTTTTTTCTTGTTTTATGGTTGCTATGTTGAGATGATCGAATTAGAAATGAGAAGAGAGGTATATATAGAAAGGAGTTTGCAGGGTTTGCATATGTTTGTACAAACATTTTCTGTTTGTATCAGAGATGTATCTAGAGGAAGAAAATTTACAGGTGAAGGTATTATTTGGGCTTGCAATAGCTGGTGCACTATTTAGTTTTGTTTTATCAGGCAATACTTTTCAAATGGGGGCTGAGTTGCCTTATAAGATTTTTGAATAGACTTAAGTTATGTTAGTACTGGTTACATTAAATGCAAGTGTTCCCCTTCATGCCCGCATCCTTTTCTTATTTGTGTATAAGTTGATATTTTCTTTTTGTTTTTATTTTGTTCTTGCCTTGCCTAGTTATGCTTAATATTCTATGTACATATAAACTTTGTTTTATTTTCACCTATTTATTTTACAGTCACATACATGATTACTTGCCAGGTTGTGTTATTACTTATCCTATATACTTTTACATGTCTTGCATATATTACTAATTACAGGTTACATACTCCTTTTTGCCTGGTTGCTTTCATATTTATACAAAGCCTGGTTTTCTTTTAGTCTTAGTTATTTTAAATGCTACTTACTTTTCTTTTTACTTTACTTTGCTTTTGTACTTGTATACATATTATAAAATTGTTTAAGTCATTTGTATTGGTTTATTACTTAATTTATATCCATATAATTTTATACTTAAACAATTTACAAATTCTATCTTTCTTTTATTTTTAAAACTTAAACAATTAAATACTTAATTTACTTATTATTTATTTCAAACTTATGTTAATATTTATAAGATTTATTTTATTTTAAATTTACAAATCATAGTTTTTTTCCCAAAATACATATATATATATATATAAGTTTAAAATAACAATTCCTATTTATATTAAAATCCATTTGTAAATATATTGCATTATTAATATTGTTTAAATATGACTCATTATTAAATTAAAATAAATTTATAAAAGAAATTATCTCTTTATAAATAAGTTTACTTATCTTATCAAGCTATATAACAAAACAAATCTTTTTGTTTAAACTTAAGCTAAAATCAATTTTAAACAATTTAAGTTTTTATCTTGAGTATTTTAAAGCTATGGTTATTTAATTAATAGCTTAATATTAAATTAAATTTCTAATTTACCAAAATATTAGAATTAAAAAGCTTGCCCCTTTATTTATTAAATTTTAAAACAAAGCTTATCTATTTACAATATATATACAAATATATATATACATTATAAATAGAAACAATTTAAATTAGCTTTTAAAAGATAAAACCACTCATTTATATTTATTTAAGAAAAATATTAAATCAATTCAAATTATTATTAACAATACATTTAATTTTAACACAGATTATTAAATTTTTATTGCCAAAAATTCCGGGATATCACAGACGCTGTAGTTGGCTGGATGTGGTCACGCTAAAATGCTAATAAATAACCGCTTTGCTTAAAAATGCTAAAAGGGTACGCCTACGCAATAAAAATAGGAAATATGAACTGTTTTTCTGTTTTTCGACCGTGTGGGTCGATGTATATATATTTATATCTATTGTGACATTGCAAAAGCTTCTCCATACAAGGGAGACTCTACCAAAATTTTCCATAAATTTTGGGAGTTAGAAAAAAAAATTGAAAATTTTTAGAAAATTTTTGTTAACGAAAAGTCAATTTCTAAATTGAAATGAAAATGTAGGAATTGAACAAGAAAAATGTAACCATCGGATTTTGAAAAAGTAAGGAATTAAAATGAATCTGAAATCAAGTTGGAACGGTTTGTTTTTAAAAAAAAAAGTTAATTGATCCTGTAACTTTTTCTTACTTGGCAATTTCGAGGACGAAATTCTTTTAAGGGGGGAGTTTGTAACGACCCAGAATTCCTGTCATTTGAAATTCGTATATTTAATTGATTTTAAATATTAATAAGTAAAATTTGTAAGTCGAATAAATTTTATATTTCGAATATCTAGATTTAACTGGATAATTAAATCGATAATTTAATATTTGCAATTACAGAAATAATTGAAAATTGGGTTTAATGTGATTAAAATTGATTTGTAAAGTTGTATTAAATCATATTGGGGTTAGAATGATGTTATAGAACTTTTAAAATTGAATTAAAAGTTAATTTGTGGCAATTGAATATTTTAATATTTAACTGACGAGTAAAAATAGTCATTTTTCAAACAGTCTCGGATTTCGACGAAACCAGTTTCATTGGATCGTAATGTTAGATTATTGTAAGATTTCAAATTTCGTGTCAATCGGATTTACGGTTTTTTCGAGGCAAGCTAAAACGCACTGAAATCGGTTTAAGTGAATTTTTAATTTAAATAGTCGATTTGAAAACCTATCTTTCAAATATGATCGAATCGGCTCCCAATATATATTCCATTATGTTTGGAATATGGGTAAAACATTATAAACGCCAGGCGGCACGCTTTGTTTGGAGTTCGGAAAATTTCGGGATGAATAGTGTTTCAATATTTTCTATAAAAGCACCTCTATCATTATATTTTACACAAACCCTAACCGGGTTAGGGCAAGCCGCCATTTTCATTTCCAATGGCCAGAAATGCTCGATAATTCATCTTCAATTTTCTTCCAGTCTGTCGACAATCACGAAAATCCTCCAACTAGGGAAATGTTAAGCACAACGAGATCTCCAACTTCAACGGCTACGATCAAATTTGGGGCAACGAATCAATGGAAATATGAGTTCGAACACATAACGTTCATGCACGGTTTTCAACACCAAGGGGAGGCCGAGCTCAATGACAATCAAGTCTATGGTGGCTCGCGTAACGGGCTTCAACGTGGTATGCTTTGATCGACTTCTAGATGCTCGATTGGATCGCAAAAAATTCGTGAAAGGAGGGCGGCCGATGGGTTTTAGTTGCGTTCGTACTACCTGGGAACGAACAGGATGATGGAGATGAACACGAGCGACCAGATGTTGATGCAGGGAATCGAACGGCTGTGATAATTAAGGTTATAAAAATATAAAAAGAAAATTGTTAATTATTATATTATAATTCGTTCAATCTTTAAAATACTATAACTCTTTCATACGAGGTCCGTTTGGGACGAAACAAATTGCGTTGGGTTCGTATTGACGAATACTACGCGATGGAGAGAGTTTGGAGTCGTTTGGAGATAGTTTGAATTTTGAGTAAAATTAAACGCGCGTTTAATTTTATTTGAAATAAAGCACTGCAACCGTTATTGAAAGCTAAGGTGAGAACTTCTCACTCAATCGAATCTGTTTCGATTTAAAATTTTAAATAGTTAAATTTAAAATTGCTTGATTGTGTGATTGAATGATAAATTGCTATCTGTTGTATTGAAATAGACCTATTCGCCGCATATTAAGCAGAGGTTATTATATTTAAAAACATATATCGCGATATTCCACCTTGAAGTGGAATTGGTATTATATATGTACTTGGATTTGATTTTCCACATTATATAGCGGATGAGACCCTATTGCGACGCATAATAGCGGATAATATTTTATATAAACCCATGTACCGCGATATTCCGTCGTGAAACGGGATTGGTATTGTGCTAACATCTGAGGATGCAGAGAAACAGATTGGAGGGATCCAACTGGATTCCTCAACAGTATTAATTTATTTACAGATATTTGCGATATATTCTGTTATCATATTGATATATGATGTTTGGATGTCGTGGTTGATGTATTGGTGCTGTTGCAGCATTGGGCCTATTTTTTTGGAGTTTTAAAAATGTTAAAGTAACGATTTCGAATTTAAAAGGATTTTCAAGTGATTTTTAAAAGGTATACATTTTATCGAATTTTGGAATTGATTCATTTTAAATAAATAAACTTTATAATTCTTATGTTATAAAAAGTATGATTTTTGTGAAATATAACCGAAATGGGATTTTTGAAATAAGTAGTTGATTAATTTGTAAAATGGTTTAAATTGGGATTTTTGAATTATTATAAACGGTTTATATAAAAGATTTATAAAATTGATATTTTATAAACTAAAATATTGGAATTATATAATGAGT
Organism: Allium cepa; assembly: GCA_030765085.1. Taxonomy (NCBI): domain Eukaryota; kingdom Viridiplantae; phylum Streptophyta; class Magnoliopsida; order Asparagales; family Amaryllidaceae; genus Allium; species Allium cepa. The sequence continues at coordinate 682,328,654 of CM060941.1, read as the reverse complement.
TTTTACAAGTGTTAAAATGAAGTATAAATGGATTTCATAATTGAATGAAATTTATAGATTTATAAATTGTGAAGTTATAAAATGAATAGATTTTGTAAAATAAAAGGTTTATAAGTAATTAACTTATAAATTTGGATTTTGGCATTTAAATGAGATATAGATATTTTATCTTTTAAAGATAAATGGAAAGTGAATATTTGAAATCGATTTGAAAAACTTATATCAGTGGATGTTTGAAAATTTGAATTCACACGGAATTTATAAAGGAAAGGGAAAATTGTTTAAAAATAAACATTGATTTATTTTTGAAGTGTGGAAATAAATTTATGGATTTGGAACGTAAATTTAAAGTAAATCGGTAAGGATCTATTTAATTGTTTAAATGAACCATTTTGAAATGAAAGTGTATTATCCTTGAAAAGCCGAATAAAATTTTTGAATAGCTTTGAAAGATATATACATATATATATGTATAATTCTAGGATTGGTTTTGAAAAGGATACTTTGGAGAAATTAACTTCTTAAATTGTTTTAAATTCTTTAAGTAAAGATTTATTAAGTTGATATAGAAATGGTTATTTCTAAGATTTAATCAATAATTGTTTTAGAAAATAGTTATTTAAATAATTATACTCTATCTACTAATTTTATTTTGAAAATTAGTTTGGACTTAAGTTATATGTAATATCGGTATAATATTTTTATAACTAATATTTTAAGTAAAGTGTTTAAAGATAAATAGTTTTATTTCAAAGTGTTTTCCCGATATATTTTGGATAAGTGTTATAAATTATTTTAAAGTATTTGAACTCGGCAGATTTCCAGTGAAAACGAATAAATATTTGGAAGTGTTTCCGCGTAAGGAAAATGATTTGAAATTTGTTTTCAAAAGTTGTAAAGGTGAAAAGTGATTTGAAATTTGTTTTCAAATGGTTGAAGTGTGAAAATATATCTTGCAAAGATATTTTGAAAATAATAACTGGGGAAAAATTATTTGAAATCCAGTAATTGTTGTGAATGTTGATTGATAGTTAAATAACCAACTATCAATATTTTCCTTTGAATGGCGTTTGAATTTCGATGCGACCGGAGGTCGGATTCCAAGTGGATATTCGAAACCCACATCGAACCTTTGTGATTGTGATAGATCTTTTGTTAAAAGAGCAAAGTGGAATTTCTTGTGATTTGTTTGAATCCGAATGTAACATTTATTTTTAAAATAAACGCTCGTTATTCGAATTAGCCGGGAGAGGACCTTTGTGTCATATAATCCATTCCGAATAATGATACGACAAAATGGGATTGCATTTGAGGACCGGTGGTGAAGACCTGGTATTTGCAAGAATGATAGGATGACCTATCGATTGTCACTGCACCGATAGCTACGGTATGGAGATTTCCTTTGTGATTGGATGTTCGATCGGGATTGTGAATATCCGGATTTGTAAGGGCTTCTTTGGAAGTGCCTTCGGTTCTGTTCGAATCCAGAACAGACTTGTATGGATTGTATGTCTGGCATTACATTTTGAGATATAAAGCATATTTCTTTCAAATACATTTCTGTTGGTGGCGGAGAATTTATTCTCTTTTCTTAACACCCTTCTCTGAGACGTACGAGCTCAGAGGTTATGTAGTTGATGGTTATCAGTGATATACTCCCAATTTGGTAATGTGGCATGCTGAGTGATGCTGATCATTTGTTGATCAAAGCGTGGCTTTTGTGAAAAGCATAGCTTTGTGGACGAGACTTCGTCGAACCTCACAACCCGGTTATGGTCGAAACATGAATCGTAGCAGCAAGGTTATTTGAGGGTAGCGCCCTCTGAGGGTATGTCATTTCCTTCTGGATTATGAGTGGTATCATGGTATGGAGCCTAAATACTTACTTTGTGGTTGCTGCAAACTTATTACTTTGTGGTTGTTGGTTGAGAGGATCCTCGGATAAAGGTCGCAAACGGCCGAGGAATGGCATGCTCGTGTCACTAGTTACCTATTACAGAGGTAACCTGGCCTTGTCTAGCAGAGATCCGGTTAGGATCCGGGGACGTCTCTCCAGAGGTGTTCCATTTTATTCGGAAAGATCCTTTACCCGACCATTATTGGGAAATCCAAAGAAACAATACGAGCCCTGTACGGTTTTAGTTGTATAACCTGCCATGGAATGTAGCGGTAACCTGCTATTGAACATGATAGCTATAGTAGGCATAAGTGCGAAATGTCTATGCTGGCTAAGATTTATATCATACTTTCGAAATGTTTTCCTACACTTTCCACTTATAGTAATAATATCAAAGAAATTTGCGTATCAAGCATGTTTGACTATCATAAGGAGAAATCTCCTCCAATTCTGTGTTTGCATTGTGTGTGTGGCGGGAGGCCTTATGATAGTTACATTTTCTAAAAGCATTGCGGATCTATTTTAAAATATTTCTTTGTTTTTTTTTAAGATATAACCGTTTTAAGTTCTCACACCAGTCTCATAACTAACGTGTAGTTTATTGTTCCCTTCCTAAACTCTGGGTGCCCACCAATTTCCACACGGGCGGTCTATAGTCAGGTTATCAGGACATTCTGGAATTCAGGAGTTGCTGTAGAGATCTGGAGGCAAGCTGGATGGCATGGCGTATCAACTAGTATATAGTATTTCTTTTCCGTTGTTGTTGTTGTAAACTCTGATAATGTAATGTGATGTATGTAGTAAATGTACAGTTCTTTTGATTTAAAGATATTCATTTATCTATTATATGTTGTTCCGCTGCGATTGTGAGATTCTGATATTGTTCTGTTGCTTTTCTTTTTTTCTTCTTCTACCTCTTCTTCTTTAACCCTAACAATTCGGTTTTCTGGCTTTCGATTGCTCGGCAGTTGATGCAGTGGACGTATTAATGTCGATTTTCGAGAGTCGAAAATCTCGAATTTTACAATTCATTTACATCCTATAGGTTTAGCACCAGGAGGTAAATCAGTTAAATCCCAAGTTTAGTTTAACAATATTGAATTCAGTTCATCATTCATAGCTTCTTTCCAGAATATTGAATCTTTGGAAGTCATAGCCTTAGAATAAGTTTTGGGGTCATCATCGACGTTCATGACATATCTAGTAACATTAAGGACTTTGTCCTTACTGCCTTCTATAAGATATGTAATGAAGTCGGTACCATAGTCCTTCCCTATACTCGCTCTTTAACTTCTCCTTTGTTCGGTACTATTATCTAGTACTGATGCTTTCTTGCTATTTTTAACAGGAGTATAGCCATCGTCATTGATATCATCAATCGTATACGTTTTGGACTAGATGATCTCAATGGAATCTCAATGATTTTTAAAGAATCCTACATCTACGGTTTTTATAACTTCTAAAGTGTCAAGAATTAGGAACCTATAAGTTATACTATTAAGTGAATATCCTATGAAAACGCATTTAAAAGCCCTATTTCCTAACTTTGATCGTTTACGGTCTGATTTTCTAACATATGCAAAACAACACCAAACTTTAAGTCTTGTAAGATTAGGTTTCCTATTAAACCATAATTCGTGAAGAGAAACATTATTCATTTTAAGTGGTACCCTATTTAAAATATAACATTCAGCCCCGTAGGTTATATGGTAATTTGGAACTTATGAGCATGGCATTAAACACTTCTACTAAAGTCCTATTTTTTCTTTCAGCAACACCATTATGTTGCGGTGTATATGGAGCAGTGCATTGGTGAACTAAACCACGTTGTTTACAAAACAAGGTGAATTCATTTGAGAAATATTCACCACCATGATCTGATTGTAATACTTTAACTCCTAATTGTGTTACGACCTCTGCTTTGTAAATTTTAATTGATCAAAGGCTTCATCTTTAATTTTCATTAGATACACATATGTGTATCTAGTATAATTGTCAATAAATGTTATATAGTATTGGTTACCACCATAGGTGATATGACTTTTTAAGTTACCCACATCATTATATACCAAATCAAGCAAGCCAGTTTTCCTTTCTATAGATTTAAAGGATTTCTGGTGTATTTTTGCTTGAACACATATTTCATATTTAGAAATAGTATCGAAATCACAATCGGAAATTAACCCTAATTTATACATATTTTTAAGCAAATTAAAATTAACTTGACTTAATCTACCATGCCATGAACTAACAGAATCTACAATATAAATAGAAGCTTTCTTTATTAGATTCAACTTAATTATGTCGTTACAAGAGTATCCATGTCCAATGAATTTTTCGTTCTTGGACAATACTAATTTATCAGACTCGTACACCATCTTGAATCCTCCTTTGTTAAGAAAATATCCATAGACCAAATTCTTACACATATTAGGTACATAAAATATATTAACTAATGTAAGAGCTTTTTCGGAAGTGAGTGGAAGTTCTATAGTACCTTTTCCCAAAACTTTGCTTGGAACCTTATTTGCTCTAGTGACTTTGTCGGCTTCTCCATTATTTTCTTCGTAAGTCTTAAATAGATTACAGTCTTTGCAAATGTGAATGGTTGCTCCAGTATCAAACCATCAATTATTATCAGTTTCACTAACGGAGTTCGCCTCTTGCACTACAGCCACAAGCGAGTCTTCAACCACAATCACTTTTGTTGTTTCTTCCGCTGACGGCTGTCTCGGGCATAGTGGCTGGGCTTGTCACAGTAGTAACAAGCACCTTTCCTTTTGTTGTGGGAATTTTTCTTCTTAAACCGGTCTCAATTTTAGGCTGTAGTTTGTCAGTAATTTGAACATTATTTGCCTTAAAATGAGACTCGGTTTGCGGATTATCATGTAGTTCGCATTTACGATTGTCCTTTTCAGTATGAAGATGACGTTGTAAATCGTCTAAATCATGATCCGTTATAATTTTTTGTATAATCATTCCAAGAATTAGGGAGTCTTGAAATTATAACTCCAACAACAAAAGATTCAGAGAGATCTATTTCAGCTCTTTAAGTTGATTCATCAACAGTAGGATTTCGCTTACTTGTCCAACTATGGACTTATTGGCGACCATTTTGAAATCCACAAAATTGCAAATAGGGAATTTTTTATTACTTGCCTCGGATATACGGTATTTGCTTTCCAGTGCAGTCCAAAGTGCCTTTGCAATTTCCAAAATCCTATGAGCATTGTAGATAGGAGTAGACAATGCATTCAGAATATGCTCTCTATATAGATAATCATTCTCTTTGCGCTTTGCACGTTTCGCCTTTAGAGCATCGTCATCTTTGTCAGTTTCGTCGGGTATTACTTCCAAGTCATCTTTCAAAATATAGAACAATTTGATGGTGATCAGGAAGAATTTCATGGTCTTTTGCTAACGGGTAAAATTGTCTCTATCAAACCGCTCCAATCGAGTTAAATGCTGATTCATGACCTGTAAGGCGCTCGAACCTACCATGGTTGAAGAATATTGTCTGAAACTGTTGGAAAATTTACAGTTCGAGCTGAATCTGATGAATACAATATTGTACTTCTAACTTCAAGGATATATGGAATAGATTCTTTGAGATAATAGTTCAACCCACCAGGTACAACCGAGTTATCGAACTATCGACTTTCAAGATTCAATGAAGCCTTTAAACAGCGTAACCAGATTCAAAATTTGTACGGTTTTGATCTGGCCAAGAAACACTTTGTTTTATTTAAAATAGTGCAAAATTCGGAGGCAGATAGATTGAAGAAGTGATTGATGAAATCCGCGACGTATGTGATAATCTGACTGAATTTGCAACACCTTGCAGGCATTACACGTTTGATATCACTCCTCTCAACAAAGAAAACATTTGGAAGCCCCAAGGCCTCAACTCCTTCGTGAGAAACTCATATTTAAACATGTATGGTCCCCAATATTCGAAGATGTGGGACTTTTGTTTTTCTTCTTTCTTCCCTCTTCCTTTCTTCTCTCTTTATGAAAACAAAAAATAATGGAAGAACTTGAAAATATCCAACATGATATATGGCAGAATCTAACAGCGACAGTTTGGGTACAATGAATGGTGTTGACAATTTATGTGATATCACTCATTTCTAAAGAAAGGAATGTAGTAGAAATAATGGGTTGAACTTTTGAAAAATCCAGTTATTATTACTTAATAAACTATCAACAAATCTTCATTAAATTTCATGCTTTTACTAAAAAACAATATGAAAAAGGTTGATTTAACCCATAAACATAACATTCTTTGACATTTGAATCATGCAAACGTACTTCTTTAGTTTTCAGCTACTTTTTTCTTCTTTGTATTGTTATCTCTTTTAGCATGAGTAAAATTCACCTAAATATTTTAACAAATTATATCCTAACATTTGTATATTTGTTCAGCAATATAATTACTAAACAGCATTATAACAAATAGTTGACTTGCTAATTCATAATCATAAGCAAGCACCGATACATCTGGTGCACATTGATGTTGTAAAGTCTAAAACTCTCATTAACGTGTTTTGCATTTTTCAACATGTATTTCGAAATGCATGGAAGTGATGATGATGCAATTTGAAAAATGATTTTAAAATAAAACTACATAATTTTTTTTTATTTTTTTTGGTTTTACACAGTTTGTAACCTTCTTGTCTCATTTGTTGTAATAACTAGGATTTTCCACAAAACAGGTTTACAAGTTAAACAACTTCGCAACATTTTACACAATTTCTAGGCATGAAACACCAACGGATTTAACATATATGTGCTTAATCCAGTGTACATGTTACTTCATACGTGGACACGTTTTTGGATTTTTCAATAGCTATAACATGAGCTCATAGAGTCAATCATACAAAATGAACAAAAAGCAATCTTAACTCGTATGTTTCAAGCAACGCCAAAAAAAGGAAAAGGTAAAATAGCTGTCATCAACTCCATCCCTTGACCCAAATATTAATTTCACATAGCAAACATTTAATCATGACACTACAATATCGAACAGAAATTGTACTCATCCTCAGCAATTACGTACCAAACATCACATTTTTGACAGGTTTTCTGCGGTGGTTGATTTGAATCTTTCTTCTCATCCTTCTTCTCCTCTTTAGCAGGACCGACGCTTACAAATGTGGCAGATCTTCTGCATTTCCTTAGCTTTTTTATAATCAATGCAGGGTCAGCATCGCCCACTACCGTAGCTGTGTTTTTCGATGGATCAAGAACTATAGAATTTATTCCTTCTATTTTGGCTATCGACTTCATTACCCTTTTCTTGCACGTCGAGCATAATAAATCTACTGACACTACAGTTTTCTGCACCAAATAATACCAAAACAACAGAAAGATAAGATAATATTATTATCAAAGAAAATCTGAATACAGTTTGAAAGAAAGAAAGAAATGTGTTTGGGTACCTTGGACATGATTTTTGCAAAATATTGAATGTGAGAGTGTGGTGTGACCAGTAGCTTGGTAGGTATTTATATAGCTACACCATTATGAACATTAAGTTCTCAGTTCACCTACAACTGGTATGTATTATTGACCAATAAATACTAGCCAGCATTGATTCATGGAACGAAGGATTTCTTTTTCTTTTTTCCTGAAAGTTATGTACTAAATACAATTAGCAATAGGTCGATTATGATACTGTACTAATGAAATGAGAAAGTAAACCCTTCATCTCATTACCATATATATCATTACCATATATATGATGCCACTGCCACTGCTCCCGTTGGATCCAATCTACTTTTAATCCTGACCGTCAATTTCCTTTGAAGAGTATTATCTTGATTTGGGTTCAGGGTCATGGGCTGAAGCCCATTTATAATTGTATATTGCTCTAAAGACATTGTACATAAATTGAGCAGTATCCTCATTTGTAGTTATCAATCTTTGAGATCATTAATAAAATTCAGTTTCATTTTCCCTCTTCATCAAATTGTTCTACAAAATACTTTTCACATTCAAAATCTTTTATGGTAACAAAGACAGAGATTGAAATTGCTTAACAGCAAAAAAAAAACTCATCAGAGGATAATCTCATCATCTGAGTTTATCCCCTATCAGAAATCTGCATTTCATCACTTAAAAGGATTGATTCAATTCAAAATCTTGTGCCTCGCCATATCCAACTAACTGCAGCAAGATTCATCACTGAATCGTGAAAGAATGCAATCAAATTCTCAGAAATCCAGATCAAGAAATCAAAAAAATAACGCAAGAAACAAAAAAGTGCCATGTAGAAAGAAATCTTATCAGAAACTCATCATCTAAGAATTTCTTTGGCTGCATCTTACCTGTTCTACATTTCATTCCGAGTTCTTGAACTCAATTCCTATTTTGACTACATCAATTCTTTAGTCTTTCCCTCCTGATCAGATTGTCTTAGAATCATCATGGCTGATGAAGGCAATTCAGAGACATCATCAACTGCCAATAACACTCAACTTGCTAACACCGCAGAGAATTTGATCAAAACTGTAATCAGTCTTCAAATTCAATTGGTTACTGTCCACCTAAATGAAGATAATTATCTTCTATGGAAGCTTCAAGTCGAAACAGCAACACAAGGATATGGACTTGAAAGCTATATTCTGAGAACAATACAGATTCCTCATGTTTGTATTACTGACAAGGAAAACAAAATAATCAGCAATGAAGAATTTGTCAAATATCATAGACAAGATAGACTCATATGTTCTTGGTTATTGTCTTCAATAAATATGAATTTTTTATCACATGTTATTGGATGCAAGACAGCCAATGAAATCTGGGTAACCATTGACAAAGTTTTCAATACGCAATCTACAGCTAAAGTTATGTTCTACAAAAGACAGCTGCATGATATAAAGAAAGACGGCCAAAATATGAGAGAATATCTCTCTAAAATCAAGACCACTTGTGACCTATTTGAAGCAGCAGGCCATAAAATTAGTGATTCAGAACAAATCATGGCGGTTCTAAATGGATTAAATGATGAATATGAAGCCGTGGTTGCTGTAATACCATCTCAAAAAATTCTGCCATCCATAGATAATGTTCACTTAGTGTTACTTGCTCATGAAGAAAGAATTGATAACAAGAAAACTCAAGATTCTGATTTCACAGTCAACTATGCATCAAATTACAAAGACGAAAACTAAAACAGTAAAAGGAATGATCAAACAATGCAAAGAGGTGGATATTCTAACAGAGCCAGAGACAGAGGTAGATGGAACAATAACAACATACCAAGATGTCAGATTTGTGAAAAGTTAGGCCACACTGTTGCTAAGTGTTATTTCAAATTAAATCTGAATTATGATCCAGGACAAAATTCAAGCAATCAAAGAAGTCAAAATCTCAGTGCAAATGTTGCCCAAGTTCAGAACAATTCAAACAATCAATCTGACAACAAAGATTATCAGCAAACAGAAGCAGCAAAGCCAGAGCATATATACGAGGAAGATTGGTATCCAGATTCTGGAGCAACCAACCACATCACATGAATCTTGAAAACAGGGGGTATAAAGGTATGAACTCTATACATGTGGGTAATGGTAAGTCTATTGCTATTACCCACACGGGCAGATCATATATTATGGGAAAAAGGCAATTATATTTAAATAACTTGCTTAGAGTACCATTAATCAAAAAAAAAATCTTCTTATGGGAAAAAGGCAATTATATTTAAATAACTTGCTTAGAGTACCATTAATCAAAAAAAATCTTCTAAGTGTGTCACAGTTTGCTAAGGATAACAGTGTGTATTTTGAGTCCTACCCACAATACTGTTTAGTTAAGGATATCCTAACTAAAGAAATTCTCTTGCAGGGTAATGAACATAAAGGGCTGTACATGTTCAAAGTGGCTAATTCAAGAAATTCAAAAATTAAAAGAAACTGGTGTAATAATTTTGAATACGAACAGGAAGAAAATTGTAAGACATTTGATATGTGGCATTATAAATTGGGACATCCAAATGCTACAATTGTAAGACATGTATTGAGTAATAATAATATTTCTTTCAAAGATACTTCCATGCCATATATATGTACATTCTGTCAAATGGGCAAAGCACATAAATTACCTTTTTTGAATTCTGAAACTATCTATAGTAAACCACTTGAATTAGTTGTTACAGACTTATGGGGGTCTGCACCTATTCATAGTGATTATGGGTAATATATTATATATCATTTATTGATGCATTTTCCAGATATGTTTGGATATATTTTTTGAAATCCAAAAGTGAAACTCACAGTGTTGTGTTACAGTTTATTGCTCGGGCAGAAAAAAAACCAACTGTCAAGTCAAAATGATTCAATCTGATGGTGGAACAGAATATATGCCACTAAGGCATTACTTTCAGAAGAGAGAGATAGTTCATAGAACAACTTGCCCCTACACTTCTGGAAAAAATGGAATAATTCAAATAAGACATCTGTGTAGTTAATGCCCCGTTATTATCCCGCTATAACCCCGCTATATCTCATAGTGGGTTACTACCGCTACGATTTTTCCATGTAGCCCCAAAATATAGCCTTTCCGCTTTAAGCCCTGCTATTTCCGCTATATCCCGTTATTCCCGCTATATTCGTCTATTTCCGCTATATCTTCTTTAATAAAGTGAACTGAAAAATTGCATTTATACATTATAAAAATTATGAAACTAATTTATTTGATTTAATTTTTGATATATTTTCAGAAATGAAAATACTCTAATGTTCTACTAAATTCAATTATGTTAAATAACAATTTTACGTTTATTTAAAGTATATTCGCACATGTTTTTATTTAAAACTATTTATGTACTAATTATAATTCAATTGAATGATAATTTTTCATTTAATTACCATTTATATATTTGTAAAAACATTAAGTACAAGTTTTATATGCTATTTTAGAGCCATCCGCTATATCCCGCTATATCCTCGTTGTATCCCCGCTATGACTTTTTGCACCTCCACCGCTATGAATCTGCCGAGCGCATTAACTGCACGGTAAGACATAGGCAAATTGTTGAGACAGATCTCACATTGCTAGCTCGGGCAGCTACGCCTTTAAAATTTTGGCATAATGCTTTTACTACAACTGTTTATTTAATTAATAGACTACCAACAAAAGTCTTAGAGTTTAAAAGTCCTTTGGAAATGTTGTATAATGTCAAGCCTGATTATCTAAATTTGAGAGTGTTTGGTTGTTTGTGTTTTCCTTATCTTAGACCATATAACACTCACAAGTTAAATTTTAGATCAGCCCCTTGTACTTTTCTTGGTTATGCCACTAATCAAAGTGGGTACAAATGCTTAGACAGTACTGGCAGAATATTTGTCTCTGGACATGTTATTTTCAATGAAAAGGTGTTTCCTTTTTAAAAATCAAAAGTCAAAACATCCAAGAAAGTATACAACTCAAAGGAAACACTACCTCCTATACCTGCCTTACAAGAGGAAGTGATCCAAGCTTCTAGAGAATTGGCTGAAGATGGTGTCCACTCACAACATACAATGTCCAGTCATGGACCAGGTCATGAGGTAACTGATGCAGATACACCTTTTTAGATACCTCAGTAAAGAGTAAGTGAACAATCTGTTTCACAACAAATATCAGAGGATACAGTGCCTCACAATGAACAACATCAACCAAGTGAGAGTGTCCTTCAACAACAAAACACTAGAGCAGGTCATCATATGTGTTAACCCCGTTCCAGCATACGAGTTAAAAGGCCTACGAGTTAGAAGCGTCAGCGGGTTAAGGTTTGAAGCGACCTACGACTTAAGGTGTCTTACGACTTAAGGAAAGGACCGATTCAAAGAATCCCCGACTCAACTGGTGGCGACTCAATGATACAGACCGACTCATTGAGCTGCCGACTCAAGAAACCTCACGACTCATAGAAGTTACCGACTCAACAGGGAGCGACTCATATGAGTGAATGACTCAGAGCTATCCACGACTCATCAGCATGAAGTACCTAACGACTCAGTGGGTTTATGACTGAAGGATTAGATCAACTCATATGCTCAAGGCACGTAGCGACTCAATGGATCGGTAGGCCGCGCGAGTTAAAGGACTGAGCGACTCACGACTCAAGATGATTACCGACTCAGTAGCCTTAGCTTGTTGCCGACCTAAATTTAATGACGACTCAATGACTCATGAGGGACACCGACTCATTTGATAGCCGACTCAGTAAGTTGCCGACTCATTACCGACCCAGCGACTCAACTGGCCCACAACTCATCCTATAAGGTCACTCAAAGGAGCGACTCACAACTGATCATGGCTTGTCTACGACCTAAAACCATTGAGCCATAGTCCATTGCCGAACAACCTATGCTAGTGGGAGATGACTCGGAAGCGACTCAGAGGCTTGGTCCAATGAGTCGGCCATGACTTAATATGACTCGGCCACGGGTCAAGCATAAGCCGACACACAACACAAGACTCAGAGGCAAGTTCAAGATCATGCTGCAAAGGGGTGACTCGCAGACGACTCACGACTCATCATGAGTCGGTCACGACTCATCATGAGTCGGTCACGACTCATGACTCTGCGATTTCAGCCTAGAAAGTTTGCCTATAAATACAACCCTAATTCGAACTAAGAGAGGACCTTTTGGGGGGCTCATTCTCTTCAAGCGCCATTACTCTGCCGAATTCCAGACGACTTCAAAGCCTTTTAGATCCAACAAACTTCTAAAGGAACTCCATGAAGGAATCATCCACATTCACCATGGATTTGAAGATGATTGTCAACATCAAAGCTTGAGCTACTTGTTTCACATATCCTATCACTTGAAGTGTGTTGTAATTGAAAGATCTTGTAAAGAATTGTAATCAAACTAGTGATAAAAAGATTAAAGTGGACGTAGGCTGGATTATAAGCCGAACCACTATAAATACTGTGTCTCTTACCGTTTTTCTACATACTTTCTGCTTATTTCTGTTTCCCGTACAAACGGGTGGTGCTTTCACAATCACATCTTATACACCAGGGTGTTAGCGTTTAAATTTTTTCGTTAACATTTTGGTGCTTTCACTGAGAATTGAACTCAGGAATACCTTCACCGTTGCTTCGTGAAAGTTTGTTGGAAGAATCTCTCTAAGGACTAGAAGTTTATCCGAGATAATGGCTACTGGAAGACAGCTTAGATCTGATAGATCCGGTGATGCTCATGAAAATACTACCACTTCTCTTGCTCCAAATGAAGCAGCTCCGAGTGTTGGAATTACACGAGCAGAATTGGACGCCATAGTTTTGGGATTGAATCAGCAATTGAATGCTCAAAATGCGCAGTTGGAAGCCCAGAATGCCCAGAATGCCTTGATTATGGATAGGTTAAACGCCCTACTTGAGGCAAATCACCAACGACAGGATAATGAAACAATCTATGCTGAAGATGCCCGTGACCCCCAAGAGAAAGGTATTCCTCAAAAAGCGGACAACACCACCGCAAGGGGACCTTCCCAAGCTGAAGGTTCAAGGCCGCAACCAATTTTTCGCGAATATTTGCCCAGGCAAACTTCCGAAAGAACAGCGGACGCAGACGTCTGCCCGGCAAGACCTTTGAACGATGAGGAGTACCTATCAGGGATGGTTCGCTCAATTATGAAAGAAAGCATGCAAAGGCAAGAGGATGAAAATGATTGGGGATTTGCCCCGAGTAAGACACCTTTCACCGAAAAAATCTTGAAGGCAGAGTTTCCCAAGAAGTTTGTACCTCCTACCATCCCGGCTTATCGAGGGGCAAGCGACCCTAACCATTTCCTGTACAAGTATGATTGGCATATGACTGGGGCAAGTGCAACTGATGAGATCAAGTGCCGTTACTTTCCGGTATACTTGGAGGGAGTGGCCTTACTTTGGTTCACAAAGCTGCCAGTTAGATCCGTGGATCAATTCTCTGACTTAACACGGAAGTTCAAGGATCAGTTCAGGCTATATGCTACAAAAGCCAAGGATATAATGTCCCTCTCGAGTCTAGAACAAAACCCCGGAGAATCTACCAGATCATTCTTAAATCGTTTCAATATAGCCCTAGCTGAAGTCGAGAACGCAGAGCCAAGGATGGTTTTGACTTATCTAATGCGGGCTATCGATAAATCGAGTGAATTCGGTAAATGGCTAAAAATGAAGGAGCCAAACTCACTTGAGAAATTCTATAAGAAGGCTGATGAATTTATGCGTTTGGAAAGCTTCCCTGCGACATCAAGAGCAATCGAGGCCAAAATCTTGAATGTCAGTGTTACTTCTGATAAAAGAGAATCTAGAGGTCAGAAAAGGAAGAATGATGGTGGAAAAGAGCAGAGAGACTTGAAGAAAGCTCGCCGCTTTAAACCTTCAGACTTTACCCCCTTAGCTGATACTCTGGAAAACATCTTTCTCGCAACTAAGGATACTTTTGATTATCCTAAGCCACCTGAGTTGAAGGTTGGGAAAAATGCTATGCGTAATGGGAGGTTCTGTCAGTTTCACAACCAACCTGGTCATAACACCAACGAATGTCGTCATTTAAGGAATTTGATTGAAGAACTATTGAGACAGAATAAACTCCAGCAATATGTCAAAAGAGACAGGAATGACCCATCCTCATCCAATCAGGGGAGACTCTCACCCGACGGGCAGGAATCATGATGGGATGGAAGGATACGCTCGTGCTCTAAGAAAAACCCCGAAGGGAGAGAATGCTCTTGTTCTTACACCGGAGATTCGATCCCAGGAAGCTTGGGACAGCAATGATTTGCATCCATGTTTTACTTTAAGGCTTTGTTACAAATTGTAAAAGAATGATGGATTTATCATTCTCATATTAAAAGTCATTGTAAAAGCATTGCAAATGAAACATAGGAACTATAAATCTTGTGTTTTCTATTACTATAAAAGACCTGTTTCATTTCGATATGCCAAATATCTTGAATATATTGCTAAAATATCGATTTAATATTGCAGGCAATCAAAGCAAAGCTTACCTAGTCAGCACTTCGCAAAGCAAAGCGATTCCTATAAGTCAATGAGCAAATAAATGTCAAGCCAGAAAAGGTTCCAAATTGAATTCCTGCATAAGAAATGTTCCTCACGAACAGTTGATACAACCAAAAGGGCACCTTCCCAACGCGAAGAGTTCAGGCCCTCACCAACCGACAAAGTTCGTTTGTGCAAACAGACATCTAGTCAGGTAGTTTGGGTCTACCCTATGGATTCACTTAACAATGAGAAGCATTCCTCTGGAAAAAAGACAAATAACTGGCAAAGAAAAGAACATGGCTGTGGAAAAGATAACGAGGAATCGCTAAGGAGCAGATGGTGAAGAGGCATGGGCAAGCAGACAGAAAACACACAAGCCCTCTTCGGAGGCACAAGTCCTCCAATGAGGCACACTTCCCAAGTTTGAAGTGCAAACTCAAGTCCCCCAATGGGGCACACTTCCCAAGTTTGAAGTGCAAATTAAAGTCCCCCAATGGGGCACGCTTCCCATGTTTGAAGCGCAAACTAAAGTCCTCCAATGAGGCACACTTCCCAAGTTTGAAGTGTAAACTAAAGTCCTCCAATGAGGCACACTTCCCAAGTTTGAAGTGCAAATTAAAGTCCCCCAATGGGGCACGCTTCCCATGTTTGAAGCGCAAACTAAAGTCCCCCAATGGGGCACGCTTCCCATGTTTGAAGCGCAAACTAAAGTCCCCCAATGGGGCACGCTTCCCATGTTTGAAGCGCAAACTAAAGTCCTCCAATGAGGCACACTTCCCAAGTTTGAAGTGTAAACTAAAGTCCTCCAATGAGGCACACTTCCCAAGTTTGAAGTGCGAACTAAAGACCTCCAATGAGGCACACTTCCCAAGTCTGAAGTGTAAACTAAAGCCCTCCAATGAGGCACGCTTCCCATGTTTGAAGCTTAAACTAAAGCCCTACTCAACGGCACAACCCTTCAGAGGATAAAGACCTCTTCGGGGGCACATTTCACCAAGAGTCGGAGTAGTTACTCTTCGGAGTTTCACTTCACCAAAGTTGAAATGCAAACAAAATGAAAAACCTCTACGGAGGCACGATCAAGAAGAAAGACCTCTTCGGAAGCCCGCGTTTCACCGAGATTGAAATAAAACTTCCAAGTGTTGAAACGTGGAAAGGCTTTCTAAGGCAAAACTCTTTGGAGGTACACGTTTCGCCGAGATTGAAATAAAACTTCCAAGTGTTGAAACGTAAAAATCCCTCCTCAGAGGTACAACTTTCTATATATAAAAAATCCTCGTCAAGGGCATACTTTAACTTCCAAAGGAAGAGTATTTTACCTATTATAGAGAATGATCTTCCTCAAAAAAAAAAAAAGGGGAAAAGAGGGAGTTAAAGTACCCTTCAGAGGTCCGCTTTGCCGCATAAAAGAATTCACTTGGTAAAAAATGTACTTAAGCAAAAGAAAGGAGTGATTTCTTCAAAGGGCAGAATGCAGAAACTTAAGCGAAGGGGGGTCGTACTCTACAAAAATTTTCTTTAAAGAGTAAAATAATTATTCTTTAGCAAATAAGAGTGCAAGTCCCCTCGAAGTATAGAATATTGCAGCAAACTTATGGAATGGGGGCAATATGGTATAATTACACATAAAAATGGTATAGCCAAACCAGCAAAAGGTAACGCTCAAGTGACATGCCATAAGCTCGCTGCAATATCATATAAATAAACTCATGCCAAAATGAATAATAAATGTATTCTCAAACTCAAACAAAAGTTTGTACAAACGAAGAATCATTTTATTCAACTATAGTGCAGGTACAGGTTTCAAAATAAAGAAAGGCGGGGGCCGGTACCCGCACAATTCTCGGCCATTACATACAAAAGATAAAAAGCTAAAATCTTCACTTCTGACTGCCTTTAGACCCTTTACCCGGCCGAATGATCAGCTTTTCAGGGCGGTCGGTGGGCATAAGGGAAGTAGGAGAGGTAGGCGCAACCGGTCCAGCTTCCGGCTCCTCTTCAGTGACGGTGATTTTCTTCCCCCTCCTCTTTGATGTCCCACGCTTCTTTCTCCTTTGTGAGGAAGACTCACTCCCCGGAGTGACAAGTTTAGATAGAGCAATGTCGTCAGAAGGAGTTCGCTCCGGGGATATGTCACCTCCCTCAAGTCTCTCATCTTTCTGCTCTTGGGAAGCGATGGGATCATCCAAGCCGTGAAGAACCTCTATTTGTTCCTCCTGCGATCCAGGTTGCGAGGCAGAAGTAGGCGCCACCTGAAGAGAGGGAGGCAGGATAACCGGAGGAGTAAAAGTTTGAGCAGTGCTTGGTACTTTCTCTACAGAAGAAAAGAGGTTAAAAGTCAGTAAAGAGAGGAGATGAAGGCTCACCAATGATACTAGTAAAGAGGGGAGATGAAGGCTCATCCAGGTTAAGAAGATAGCCAAGGAGCTCGTGAAACTCATGCGAAACAAATGAGTAACCCGCTTGAGCAGAATTAACAGTAGCGGGATTAGCATTGAAGTTACCTGGTGAAGCTGATTTCCTGATATCAACTTCATAAGCTTGCGCGTCCGTGCTCTCATCACCCTCGTCTCCACCATGTACGCTTGTAATATCAGTGGTAACTTTGGTAGGAGATGCAAAATGGGAACTGGAACCGATAATGTTGACTTCAGATGAAGAAGGTGGCTGGATTAGAGAAGTTGAAGTAGTTTTTCCCAGCTGGTCCCCTTCCATCACTTCAGTTCTTAATTTGGCAAGTTGTTCCTTCCCCTTGGCAAGGGCAGCGCGAGCGTCTTCATCAAAGTAATGCCTTTCCAGGGCTGATTCGTCATAACCAGCTCCTTCAGCACCAAGCATATCGAGGGCGGCCTCCCATACTTCAGCTAGAGTGATTTCATACTTGGGACCAAGAAAAGCGAGGCTTCCACGCCCCAAGACGCTATGCAAGTAGAAGTCGAATAAGGTTGAGCCGAAGCTGTTTTTGGTCGCTTCATGAGATTCTTCAGCCGCAATTCTGCCGGCAACAGCTTCATCGCGCTCCCTCTCGGTTTTGGAAAGCTGAAGTTTAAGCATTTGTATCTCCGCTTCCTGGGAGTTGTTTTTCTTTTGAAGATCGGCAATATCAGAAGCGTAGCCCTCGCTGATTCTTGTCTGCACCTCAAGCCTGCCCTCAGCGTCCCTTTGGCTGGCATGAGCATCCCTTACTTGTCTGAGAAGCACTTCTTCTTTTTGAGAATATGAAGTAGAGGAAGCTGCGAGCTCATCTTTCAACTTCTCAACCTTTGCTTCGAGCTCCTCGTTGTAGGAAGTAATGCTTCTCATTTCGGTATCATGCTGCTCAAGGACCTTTTGCCATTCAGCCTTGTCATTTTCCATGGTGAGCATGGCCTCTAAGTTGGCGCGGTTAACTCTTTGGAGCTCATCAACAAGCTTCTGCCAGTTTGACATCCTCTCGATATCAAGTTTGACGGCGTCAAGATTGCGCAACATGGCAGATTTGTCGATGGGGACCAAGTCTAGGTCAAACCTCACTCCCTTAAGGCACCATTGAGGAAACCGGCTCTGCAGATTGGCTGGACCCGGTCCAACTTGAAATTTGGGCCTACTAATTATCGTTTGAATGTCTGCTTTATCAAGAGCGGGAGAGTCAGAAGGAATGTCGAGCGAGGAAGGAACAGTGACTTTTTCAGGAATAGTAGAGGCCTGCTTTTCACTTTGACGGACTCGTTTGCTTGAGTCTTCACCCATGTGACTTTTTCCTCGATCATCATGGGATTTTCTCTTGAGGGAGTCATCATCTTTTTGAAAAGATTCATGACGCTCGTCCCTCTCTCTTCTTTCACGACGATCTTCTGCATCCCTCCTTTCACGAGTTTTTCGAGCAGCCCTCTCCTCATCAGACTCTCTATAGGAGGTGAAGTAGCGCCCATAATTATATTGGCCACGCCCCCCGTAGCGTTGGAAATCCTGATAATATGATCCGCCGCGTGTCATTGAAGAATCTGAAATAAGAGAAGATAAGCTTTAGAAATCTTTAAAGTATAAGAAGATAAGTGCATAAATGTGCTAGAAAATCCTAAGTGTTGTGTGATGTGCAAGCTACACGCATTGAGCTACAAACCACTCTTTGGTGTAGAGGTGATGATAGCTTGGGTATGAGGAGTTGATGTTTGTGCTGGTGTTTGTCGGAGAAGAGACGTCGCCTCAATTACAGGAGAGATAGTTTTAGATACGTCATCTTTAAAAAGCTCCTGCGAAGTCACTATTATGTCGCTCAGCCCCTCATAAACATCGTCACCATCATGCTTGGTGGGACTTGTTTTCTCAATTCCTACATCAGCTAATCCCCCGAGAGGCTGTGGAGTTTCTTCTTCTTCCTCGATCGGGGCAAGCACCGTCTTACTAGATGACCCCATAATGTCGGTAGGAGTGGAACACTTCACCAATGAAGCTTCAATATTAGACTCTTTTGATGTGAGTTGTTCGACAATAACAGGGGCATCCGATGCTTCAGCCGGAGAATCGGGAACTTCAGTCGGGGCTTCACAAGGCTGAGTATGGCGAGAAGGGTGAAGAAGCCCGTATTGATGTAAAAAGTCGTCTCTAAGCAAAAACTTGATACTTCTCTCTTCTGCGGCTACAGCATTCAATCTCTCAAAAATTTGCTTATAGCCTGGATCTCTAGAGGGAGGTGGAAGTGCTGAAACAGGAAAAGAGCGAAGTTAATTTTTTAGCAGCTCAGATCTTGGAAAACTCAAGAATGGAAAAATAAAGACGGGAAGTCTTACTTCCCACCCTCCAGATGGCATAAAACCCCGGGGGGCAACGAACGAAGAAGAATTGGGTTAGAAACCCATGAGCAGTTTCAGGAAGATCAACGATTAATTTACGGTTTCGGGCGCTTCTCACAACAGTAATAGAAGGATGATCTTTGATCCGGGTAAAGGAGCATAAATAACAAATTTCACCAAAGCTCGGAAGTCGATCAAGTGTTCTCCTAAAAAGCACACACAACCCCATTAGAATGGCGTAGCCGTTGGGGTGTAGCTGGGATGGAGCAATGGCCAATTGATGGAGAAGTTGTTGGAAAAAGTTGTTGAAAGGAGGAATGCCTCCATTTAGGCACATTTGTCGGTTAACTGTCACAAAGCCAGAAGGTGCTATGTCAGCGGTGTTACTTCTTTCAGGAAGAATGGCATCTGATTCAGCAATACCAAACTGAGCACACAACTGGTGAAAAACTTTGTATGATAGTGTAGTAGGGGCTCTTTCGGGAGGATTAACTAGCGGAGCTGGAATTACGGTTGCTTCTTCAGTCTGAACCATTGTATCTTCCTGTTGAGAAGTCATTCTACACAAGTAACTGGATATTCAAATGTGAAGGTGCACGTTTCCTTAAAGTGTGGAGTGTTGTGCAAAACTAATAAAAATAATAAGCAAGTACAACTGGAATTAAACTAGTCGACAGTTGATCAACTAAAAGATTTCAGAACTTGTTAATCTAAATTTCAAGCATAATATTAGTGCAAGCTGGTCGATTTTAATTGACTATTTCAGTGTTGCTTTAATATGTTACTTGAAAATGATGAGTTGGATGCACCTCAGTCACACAAATGTATTTAAGTTAATTATCTATAAGCTAATCTGTCATTTGATGTGGGCAGTCAATGGCAGTATATTCGTCCCAATTTTCTGTAAACATTGTGTTAGACAGGTTATTAGCTTGCAAGAGTGACCTGTAAAAGAAAGCAGCAAAGTTCAACAGTTCAAAGTTCAAACAAAATTTACAAGTGTTAAGTCGTCAACGGCACAATGATTCTTTGTATGGGTTAAGCTAAGTCATTGGTTATTTGGATGACTCGGCTACGACCTAAGGAAAGTGAGGCAAGTTAAGTTAGGTTGCTTCAATTCTAAACCGCTGATGTTATAAGTCGGCAGTTCTATGAGTCGTAAGTCAAGGAACAGAAGGGGGGCTCCAGTCCAAAGCAACAAGAAATCCTCTAAGTTCTAACTCGGTTACGACTCATGGTTTAAGTCGTAAAACTTGCTAGGTCGGATTAAAGTCAATGGTAAAGGCTACTGAGTCGCATGGAAGTTGCTGAGTCGTTCACGGCTTATGGTTTGAGTCGTGCACGGTTTAAAAGGATAAGTCGTCAAAAGGACCTAAAGGGTTAAGTCGTTCATACGACCTAAGACCTGAGTCATATGAATTAACACGGTTAAGGCATTAAGTCGTGCATGAGTAACTCTGCAAAGGCCCCTAAGGTCGGTTCTCCACTCACACACTGCTACACCATCTCTTAAGTTAACCCGTGAAGCCAAGGATCCATTAACCCGGTTAACCCGTTAAAGCCTCCCTCATCTCTCCCAAACTCCTGAACCAGTTAACTCCTCTCCAACCCGATACCCGCCATCGCCTAAATAACACCGATCCGTCATCCCCTCAACTAAGCCTATTACTCACTTATCCCACCAGTTCATCAAACACCGATCCAAAACTGTCATGAAGCTGCCACGAATCAAGTGCGATGCTATAATCTAGAGGATCACAACAACAACACAGCCAACAATGATCAGAGTCGTTCACAACTCAACTCAAAGCCCAAGTGAGACATGCGGCGGTGATTTGGGAATAGGAAACGGAAATTTGTGCCTTAGCAATGGTCGTTGTTGGATTGAAGTTCGAAATCACTTACGCAATGTAGTGGAAAGGATGGACTGATGATCGGCTAACTTGGATTCGCCTTCGGAAGATTGAAAGGTCTCTAATGGCAGATGCGGCTCTGGGATAAGTAATGAGAAGTGAGAAAGAGGAGAAACGACTCAAGCACTTTTATACCTGGAAATATTGGAACTCGAATCGGCACGGGTTATGATGAGTCGAAGCACACGACTTACGATTTAAGCGTATGCTTCGAGGGGCAAATGTTAACCCCGTTCCAGCATACGAGTTAAAAGGCCTACGAGTTAGAAGCGTCAGCGGGTTAAGGTTTGAAGCGACCTACGACTTAAGGTGTCTTACGACTTAAGGAAAGGACCGATTCAAAGAATCCCCGACTCAACTGGTGGCGACTCAATGATACAGACCGACTCATTGAGCTGCCGACTCAAGAAACCTCACGACTCATAGAAGTTACCGACTCAACAGGGAGCGACTCATATGAGTGAATGACTCAGAGCTATCCACGACTCATCAGCATGAAGTACCTAACGACTCAGTGGGTTTATGACTGAAGGATTGGATCAACTCATATGCTCAAGGCACGTAGCGACTCAATGGATCGGTAGGCCGCGCGAGTTAAAGGACTGAGCGACTCACGACTCAAGATGATTACCGACTCAGTAGCCTTAGCTTGTTGCCGACCTAAATTTAATGACGACTCAATGACTCATGAGGGACACCGACTCATTTGATAGCCGACTCAGTAAGTTGCCGACTCATTACCGACCCAGCGACTCAACTGGCCCACAACTCATCCTATAAGGTCACTCAAAGGAGCGACTCACAACTGATCATGGCTTGTCTACGACCTAAAACCATTGAGCCATAGTCCATTGCCGAACAACCTATGCTAGTGGGAGATGACTCGGAAGCGACTCAGAGGCTTGGTCCAATGAGTCGGCCATGACTTAATATGACTCGGCCACGGGTCAAGCATAAGCCGACACACAACACAAGACTCAGAGGCAAGTTCAAGATCATGCTGCAAAGGGGTGACTCGCAGACGACTCACGACTCATCATGAGTCGGTCACGACTCATCATGAGTCGGTCACGACTCATGACTCTGCGATTTCAGCCTAGAAAGTTTGCCTATAAATACAACCCTAATTCGAACTAAGAGAGGACCTTTTGGGGGGCTCATTCTCTTCAAGCGCCATTACTCTGCCGAATTCCAGACGACTTCAAAGCCTTTTAGATCCAACAAACTTCTAAAGGAACTCCATGAAGGAATCATCCACATTCACCATGGATTTGAAGATGATTGTCAACATCAAAGCTTGAGCTACTTGTTTCACATATCCTATCACTTGAAGTGTGTTGTAATTGAAAGATCTTGTAAAGAATTGTAATCAAACTAGTGATAAAAAGATTAAAGTGGACGTAGGCTGGATTATAAGCCGAACCACTATAAATACTGTGTCTCTTACCGTTTTTCTACATACTTTCTGCTTATTTCTGTTTCCCGTACAAACGGGTGGTGCTTTCACAATCACATCTTATACACCAGGGTGTTAGCGTTTAAATTTTTTCGTTAACAATATGGTCACAAGGTGTAAAAGTGGTATTTTCAAACCCAAAATTTATAATACCACTTTAGATACTGAAGAGCCAAATACTTATTGTCAAGCCATGGAAAATCAAAACTGGAAATCAGCAATGTCAGATGAATACAATGCTCTCATAAAGAACAAGACTTGGAGTCTAGTTCCTTTACCAAAAACTAAAACTGTTTTTGGGTGCAAGTGGACTTTTGGATTAAAAAAGAATGCTGATGGTACAATTTCTAAATACAAGGCACGATTAGTAGCTAAGGCTTTCTCACAATAGAGTGGTTGTCACGACCCGATTTTTTTTCGATATTAATTTCAGCGCATTTACAAACCGTACATCCACACGATAACTCCAAACACTACGAAATTTGAAATCCAATAGTAATACACTATTACGGATCCAATGGAACTGGTTTCGTCGAAATATTAGACTATGTCCTGGAAGACTATTTTTAAACGTCAATTTAAACTATATATTTTTAAAACCGAACAAATCACCTTAAATTTAATTCTAACACTTATATTATCTTCAGTATTACCAATATAAATTTTATAAGCCATTGAAATATTTTTAACAAGATTTAAATTCCAGATTCAATACTTTATCCAATTTCCACTTATTAAATTCAATAATTTAATTATTCAATAAATGGAGATATTTGAAATTTAAGTTAAACTTGCTTTTCAAAATTTTAAAATCAATCAAATATTCCGATTTCAATTATCTAAAAATTCCGGGTCGTCACAATCCTTCCCCCTTAAAAGAATTTCGTCCCCGAAATTACTAATTAAGAAGAATGATCCATAACCCGCTTACTATTTCCTAAACCAAACAATCTCAACAATTTTCCCAAAACAATCTTTTTATTAAAGACACACTATCACCCATACTAACTTTCCAAACCCATCCATAGGTTTCAAACAATATCATTTACTAAACCACTCAAATTATAATTTGAAACCATATTTAAATTATCAAAATTTTCTTAAAAGGTGAGTTAATCTCACTCATTTGGATTACAGTTTAAATTTAAATAGTTAAAATTAAAATTATTAGTTGATTTCTTGAATTGATGATTTATTATCACTCTGGATGTGATATTATATATAATAGCATGTATATATTGGAGTGATTGATATTCCTGCATTATATAGCAGACGAGACCCTATGCGCCCTGCATAATAGCGGATGACCCTTTATACCGCAACATCCCCCTCGAAGTTGGATTGGTATTATTATATTGTGCTAACATCTTTGGATGCAGAAAAATAGGTTGGAGGGATCCAACTAGATTCCTCAAAAATGTTGAATTTATTTCATATTCTGTGATATGATTTATTTGATAATCTGTGATAGATTATATTGGTAATCGAAATTATTGAATGCTATGTTTGGCTGAATATATTTTGGTATTTTAAGATATCTAAAATATAAAAATTGGATTTTTGAAGGAAAATAAAGGAGAAAATTTTAAATAAAATAATTATAGTGTATTTGGATAAATTAAAAGAATGAATTTGGAAAAGGATAAAAATAGATTTTAAAATCCTATCAAACAAATTCTGAATATGGGAAAAAAGATTTTTTTTTTTTGAATAAATGGGAATAAATGAATTTTGAAAGCTCAAACGATATTTTTAAAGAATTAAAAGTTTTATTTTAGAAATTCAAGATTTAAATGTTTTGGGAAAAATAAAAAGGAGAATTTTGGGAATAGATTATAAAATTGATATTTCAGATTCAAATAAGGTTTTAAACCAAAATAAAAGTGTAAAACCTGGAATAAATGGTTTTTGAATAAGTATAGGTAAATAAAGGAATTTATTTTAAATGGAATTAATTTTGAAAATCGATTAAGTGTTGAAATTGTGATTAAAAAGAGAATGTGATTGTGGAATTTATAAACGGAGTTTATAAATAAAGTGAATATTTATCAGTGGATAATTTGAAAGTATAAATTCACGGTGGAAATTTATAAGGAGATGCTAATTTGTTTTAAAAATAAAAAGGTGGTTTTATTTTCAAAAAAGTGTGGAAAGGGAATTTATGGGATGGAGACGTAAATTAAATTGGGATAAATCGAGAAAGATTTATAAATGATTAGCGTGCTGTATTGTAATGGAAGAGGTATTTTCCTGAAAGGATACGTATGTTTTCAAAGAAGATTCTCAAGTATAAACTAGAAGTTTTAAAGTTGTTTTAAAATAAATGTTTTTGGAGAAATTTATTATCTTAAATTGTTTTAAAATTTTTAAATATTTATTCAAATTAATTATAATAGTAATTATTTTAAAGGTTAAATTAGTATTATGTGTTGAAAGATAATTAGTAAATATTTAAACTTTATACAATAGTTTTACTTAAAAATAGTTTGTGGCTAAGTTTACTTGGAAAATTATTATAGAATTTCATAACTATTATTTTGGAATAAGGTGATTTATGTAGTTTTTATTTTAAATGTTTTTAAGTGTATATTGTTGGGTAAAGGGACTTTAAATTATTTAAAATCTAAATTATTAAGACTTGGTGCTTTTCTATAGGAATAGACAATTGGTTGGATGATTGTTTAAATTGATTGTTAAATAACTGACTATCAATATTGGCCAATACGCTGATCATTTCGAAGAGTCCGGGATCGGGTTTAATTACTCGAAAACCACTTCGATCTGGTTTGAACGTTTGCGAATGAATACCATGAAGATGATGAAGACGATGATTCGGCTTGTCCAGAACCAGGGTAACTTGTATGGATGAATGCTATCAGAACATCGACAGGAGGACGGTGAGTATTCTAAGTGAACGTGTGCTAAAAAGGTAACACATAGCCTCGAGCCTCGTCAACCGGGAATGACTAAAATAGGAGAGGTGCAGCAAGGCTATGTGGCTAGCAACCAATTAGGGTAAGGTCATCCCTGTCTAGATGTCCCTTATTATTCGGCTGTGTGGACGGTTGCTGATCCCAACCTTGGGGTGATCTTATTTGGATATCCAGTAAGGGGTAGCTCCGGTCTTATGTAGCAGGAGATTGGAAGGGATCCTTGGTAATCTGATCTAGACCAAGTACTGTAACGGGCAGTACCCCAGTAGCCCTGCCATTGTATGGAATCCAATCTCCAATAAGCGCCTGTATGGTTTTGATTGTGTCCAATTATGTTGGAAAGTGAGATGCAAGCATTTCAGCTAGATTCTATTTCACTTTCTATATACACTATTATAATATCAGATGGATTTGATAAAAAAATGTTTTGGTTATCATAAGGTAAAAACCCGACATATTTATTTGTGGCGTGGTCTTACGAGATACTTTTGATTTCAAAGGATTTTGAAAACTTTAATAATCCAATTGAGTGTGTTTTCTCACTTTTGTTTTCCAGACTGACTTGGGTGTTATTTCACTATAATGTTCGGGTAAGACCGAGTATTATAGGATACAGGATAGGATGCTGTGGAGCTCAGAAGACGAGTTGGATGGCGAGACGTATCACACATACTTGATATATATATTCTGTTGTGCGGTGTAAGATGTATGGTCAGCTTTTGTGAGGACAAGTTAATATAACTATCTAGTGTTTTGCAATTGATTGTGTTGTATTCTGTTGACGTAATGTATTAAACATATATAGTTCTTTTTGTATAAAGATCGGTCATTTAACTATTATATATTGTTCCACTACGATTGTGAGATTCTGATGTTGTTTTGTTTTCTCTTCTTCTACCTCCTTTTTCTTTCCCTTACGGTCCGGTTTTTCGGCATTCGATTGTTCAGCATTTAATACAGTGGACGTATTGATGTCGATTTTCGGGCGTCAAAACATCGGGTCGTGATAGTGGTTTTGACTTTAATGAAACATTTTCACCTGTTGTAAAAAAACTACTATAAGAATAGTTATTACAATTACCTTGTACAGAAATTAGACCATCAAACAAATTGATGTAAATAATGCTTTCTTAAATGGTGTTTTACAGGAAGAAGTTTACATGGAACAACCACATGGATTTGTGAAAAAAGAAAAGGAGAATCTGGTTTGCAAACTAAATAAGGCTATTTATAGCCTTAAGCAGGCTCTAAGAGTGTGGTTTGAAGAGCTCTAGACAACTCTCATTGGACTAAGCCACAAATCTACAAAATATGACAATTCCCTAGTTACAAAATTCAGTAAAACCATAATAGTTTATGTACTAATATATGTTGATGATTTTATTATTAGAGGTAACAATGCAGTGGAAATCAATGGTCTCATACATCAGCTTAATCGGAAATTCAGTGTTAAAGATCTTAGCAACTTAAACTATTTCCTCGGCATTGAAGTTAAGAGGCTGCCAGATTCATCCATACAATTGAGTCAAAAGAAATACATTCATGAGATACTGAATAGAGATAAAATGAATCAAGCCAGCTCTATATCAACACCCATGGTCAGTGATCTACATATGTCAAAGTTCAAAGGTGATGCAATACCAAATGAAAAACAATACAGGAGTATTGTTCGTGCTCTTCAATATGCAACCCTTACAAGACCAGACATTACCTATAGTGTTAATAAAGTTAGCCAATTTATGCAAAGACCAACTACTGAACAATGGAAAATGGTGAAAATGATATTAAGATACCTCAAAAGGACTGCAGACTTTGGTCTGACTCTAAATTCAAGCAAACATATCAATATTAGAGGATATGAAGATGCTGATTGGGCCAGTGATCCTGGTGATAGAAGATCTACAACCGGCTATTGTATATTTCTGGGTAACAACCCTATATCTTGGTGTTTACAAAAACAACCTACTGTGTCTAGATTAAGTACAAAAGCAGAATATAGAAGTGTAGCTAATGCAACAGCAAAAGTAATGTAGATGCAATCATTACTTGATGAACTGCAATTCAAAACAGACAACAACAAAACAATATGGTGTGATAACTTAAGCACAATTCATCTTACTGCAAATCCTATTCTACACTCCAAAACATATGGAACTCGATTTATATTTTGTTTGTGAACAAGTGGCCAAAGGAAAATTAAAAATTAATCACATACCTTCTTCTTACCAAATAGTTGACAGCCTAACCAAGGCATCCAAAGCCAATTTTGTGCATCTCAGAGACAAGCTGAAAGTAAACAACTCATAGAGATCACATGAGCAGATGAATATCAAAAGAGACTCACTGGAATCCTTAACCAGAGATAATCTCAAAGCAAACACAGCCTCGACGGGACTTGATAAGCCTCGGAGTTACAGAATCTCAAGCAGACATCATGCAACTGAAGGGACTCAAGCTCAAGTTTGCAATACTAGCCTCAATAAACCTCAACAAGTATCAAAATCGAATGACCTCGATTCTCAAACAACACATGGTCAAGAAAAGAAACCAAGATCGAATGATGCTGTGACAAAATCGGCTGTTTGAAATCGCTCCTTTAAAGATAAATAGAGTTACTTTGAGGATATACAAGATCAATTTAAGCCAAATTTGTGATTTATTTCCGAAATTGAAGTGATTTGGGAATAATATTTTCGTCGAACCCTAACCGATGAAGGGTTTGCGGGGGGATAATGAAATGAGAAAGTAAACTATTCATCTCATTACCATATATATGATGCCACCGCCACTACTCCCGTTGGATCCAATCTACTTTTAATCCTGACAGTCAATTTTTTTGAAGAGTATTATCTTGATTTGGGTTCAGGGTCAAGGGCTGAAGCCCATTTATAGTTGTATATTGCTCTAAAGACATTGTTAGGGCTGTTACGGTAATGGTTACCGCTACCGTTATTCAAATACCGTTACCGTACCGTTTTCATCGGTAAAACAAAAACGTTTACCGTTCCTGTTACCAATACTACCGGTATACCGAAACATCGGTAATGGTTTTGTCGGTAACGGTAACTTACTATTACTTGAAAATGTTAGAAATGCTGCATTTTCTTAGGTTAGAACTAAGCATCGGTGGTCTGTAAATACTTAACAATCATGTAGAGTAAAAACACAGCACGTCCAAGCCGACATCTTATCAGTTTTATTATTTTACAACATCTCATTAATATAAAAAGTGGAATAAAAGGATTTACATACTTAACAGTAAAAGGATTATCAGTAAAAACACAGCACTTACAAGCCCTGAACGTAGTTTTCATACTTAACAATTTAAGAAAATTACACACATATACTTGCTACATAATATCAGCCATGCAATCTATCTAATTAAAATTACATCATTTCTTTAGCACCCAATTTCTAACACAGGGCAAAAACTTCACTAAACTGTCTAAGTCATATCACGTTATCTGCAGTAAGCTACTTCACCCAAAAGTGGACTTAGCTGAGCGAGTTTGAAGATGGTAGATCGAATCATCGGAAGATGGAGCTTTATCATTCAAGTCTGTAAATGATAAGAAAATGGAAAACAAAGTTAATTAGTTAAGAATGAATTATTATTCAACACTTGTGCAAATGTGTTCGATATCAACTTTATACTGTGTGTTGTATGTGAAATGCATGACCAATAATCCGATGAGAAAAAACAACAGTTGAAATTTATTACATGGATAATACATTTTTCCATTATACATAGCTACCATAGGCAAAGAAATTAAGAGTACATATTTTTCAAAATGTATCCTACAGTGGTTGCCAAATGCATTGGTTTTAAAATAGGATAAATCATCAATGGTAAACTTAAAATCAACAGCAAAAAGAACCAAAGAAAATAAATGCAAACTATTCAAACATTTTGTTGGCAATAGACCACATACCGGCAACAGTTTAGATTCTTGTTCTGAAACTATTTACATGTCCACTGCAAAAATACCATGTTAAACTAAAACATGATCTACTATTAAACTAAAACATGATACACATATACTACTAAAGAATATTTGTTTGCTGAAAGCCTAAAGTCAGAAATGAAACAAAAGTATTCTGCAAAACAAAAATACAAAACAAGTAACAAGATTTGGAAGCCTTAAAGCATTTGCTTAATTGGCCTAAATGTTGATAAATCAATATATATTTGCAGTCATTTTAAACTGAAACAATATCATAAAAGTGAACTAAAAGCATATTTCTATTTGCTTACTTGTTTGAGTTGTTTCAAATTCTTCAAGTTCTTTGAAGAAAGAGACATCATCTTCCATCGGCTCCTTATAGAAATTGAATTCATCCCCTCGAAGCCAATCATTTGTACATACCAATGCCTCAACCATTTTTGGAGTTAATAAAGCTCTAAAAGGATCAACAATTCTCCTTCCCAAACTAAAAGCATTTTCACTAGCCACTGTAGAACTTGGAATTGAAAATAAATCTTTTGCAACTAATGAAAGAATTGGATACCATGCTTGATTCACTTTCCACCAATTCAAAAGGTAAAAAGATTCGCCATCAAGTTTCTCACAAGGATCCGAAAAGTATTTATCCACTTCATTGTTAATTTCTTTAATTTCCATTTGTTCTCTCTTTCTCTTGAGTCTCATCTCAACATGATAAAGTCCACTTGATTGACAACCCATGTTTGCATGGTCTCGAGTGGTGATTTCCTTTGTGGTAGACGATTGTTCTTGTTCATTAACCCCTTTATATTCATTATATAACTTTAAATGCATTCTTTTATTTCATAAACAATGTTTTTGATTGTATGGCTATCCTTTCCCATATCCTCAAAGGAAATTTCTAACAATTCAAGTTTATATCTAGGATTGAGAACATGAGCTACATATATCATTTTGTTCACACTCTCAAAATTTCCCTAATATTTTTCCCACTTAACTTTCATGGATTTCCCAATGTTTTGCAAAATCGGATTAGTAGCATCATTAATTCTCATTTCAATATCAATAAGTAGGTCTGATACAATCACAAACATTAAAGGAGAAGTGCAAGATTTAGATGCACTTAATGATAAGGTGGAATCATAAAATTTCTTTAAAAAATGAACAAAGGCCTTAGACTTCTCCCAATCATCGCTATTTGGTGGTCTAACTCTTTTTAACCCATCTTTATCCTTTTCATTGAAATAACTTACAAAAGGAGCATTTTCTTCTGCCACCCTATCAAATACCTTCTTGTATTTTTTGGAACATTCAACCATTTTATAAGTTGAATTCCATCTAGTTGTAACATCCATAGGTATGTTTGACATTTGATCCTTTTTTGAATAGAACGGCATAGACCCTAAACTTGTCCAGCCTTGTGGGGGATGAGTGTATATACTTAACGAAATTCCTTATACCTTCAATTGAGGACCATCCTTAACGATCAAGTTAATTATGTGACAAGCACACCTCATATGCAAGTATTCACCATTGAATAATAATGTATTCATATCACTTAATCTTTTTTTCATATATTCAATAACCCCATTATTAGTGGAAGCATTATCGACCGTAATACTAAAGATTTTTCAATTCCCCAACTTCTCAAGCACATCTCCAAGCATCTTCATATTTCATCACCTTTATGACTAGTTATTTTTGAAAAATTAATTATTCTTTTATGCAACTTCCATTCACTATCCATGAAATGAGCGGTGACAACCATATAATTTATGTTTTGAACGGATGTCCAAGTATCGGTAGTGATGCTCACTCTTCTTTCCCCTATGACACTCATTATTATACCCTTTTCCAAATTATATATTTCATATACTAGACCTGTAATTTTTTGTCTAGTAGGTATGTAAAAACGAGGACATAATTCCTTTAATAGTTCTCGAAAACCCTTACCGTCGACCACTCTAAAAGGCATTTCATCCATGATAATATACCTGATTAATCTTTCTTCACATTTTTTTTGATTAAAAGTGCGTGGAACTAATGTTCCACCTGCAGTATCTGGTGAAAGAGTAGGCTGACCTTTTATGGCAGCATTACGTCCATAAGCTGGACATTTAGGGCATTGTTTTGACAAATGGTTGGCAAGTCCCGTTGTTCCATATGACTTGTTGTCTGCTTTCATTTCTTTTTTGCATGTCCTACAAACGCCGACATGGTAATCTTTACCATTTGCATCTTTTCTTACTTCTTTGACTGTATAATCCCATACCCAGGAAGTTTTTTTCTTACCTAAATGCAAACATAGTGCTTTGGTACTTTAATAAAGGTGAAAACATATGATGGAGATGAGTATTAAGGACATTTCAATATGTTAAGATACTAATTTAAGGCACTGGCTTAAATAAGCAAATATTTGATACTTCGATGAGAATTGAGAACATTATATTATAATATTATTATTTTTAAATCCTAAAATCAAATTAGATACCAATTAAAACCGAGAAAGAGAAATAATTTTGTAGTTCATGGATTTTGGGTAGATGTACATAAAAGAGGTATATGTTAATATGTAGTTGACTGTTTATTTTTTCTAACAGGATACAATTCAAAAGTTGCATGTCCTTATATATTATCTCATCATATATCGTCCAATTCACATAAAAACGTTATAAGCATGAATGAGAAACAGAGTTGTAAACTCACTGTCCTACAGAGTACCTCTAAAAGTCTACCAAAGGAAAAAAAATCAATAGCACAAACCTCATCTACTATTTTAGAGACAAACATATAACAATCAGAAAACAAAATAATGCCATTTCTGGGTTCTGCCTTCCATACCAAATATACCAATAAATACAGCAGCATTAAAATGTGAAGGTTGCAGAAACATTCAGTTATTCAAATTGTTAACAATTGGATTTCAAGATGATGAAACTCATGGTAATCTGCTTATATGAAATAACTAGTTTCATTTCCTCTGTCTAATTCACATAAGAAGCTTCTTGCGCAGATCAGGTACAACAAATCAACTTCAGTGCTAATGATTTACGTGAACATAAACATATGGGATCACATGCTAACAATAGATTAAGTCAAAAGTAATCATTACTAAGTTAACTAAAAAATACCTGGTGCAGTAATGGTGGTGGGGAGAGAACATTTTGTTTTGTTTGTAGGTATAAAATCTGAAGCATGTTCCTCCACACCCTCGGCATTATCTCCTACTGAATGACTTGATTGTGTTGATGTCATTTCTTTTATCAAGAAAAACTATAATACAAGATACAAGTGATGATGTAGCCTGCATTTTAAGCACAAAACATACCAAAAGGAAATATCATTAATTAATTAAATTTCATCTTATGAAAATATACTAGCAAAATTTTCCCACTCATTTCTGATCCAAATAAAAGTAGTTTATATTTTACAGTAAATCAATTTTTTTACAGTAAGGCAAAAGTTCATAACAAAATAGCTTACAATGATTATATTTGGCATTATTCATTAAAGCTTACAATAGCCAGTCAAATACATAACAGCCACTTATGTTTTCAATTTTTTTATACCAAATACGTAAAAAGGCTAAACTGTATATGCCATTTACCATTGGCACTTACCTAAACCAACATCTAGGCAATTAATTTAAGTCTTAAAAATCAACTAATTGTAAGCTTAAAGTAATCAGAAATAAACTAAAAAGGAAAACAAGAGGGAAAGCATATAGTAAGCTAACCTCGGTTCTGATGTAACTAAAAAGGAAATCCTTCTTCTTCACTCCAATTTTGCAATCAACATTGGATCTTCTGAAAACCCACTGAGAAATTGATTGCAATTTGCAGCTTCAATATCTCCAACTTGCTATGGCAGCTTCAAATTGCTATGGCAGCTACAATATCTCCAAGTCCAACTTTGCCTTTTCCTTTAATTACTCCTTTTTAATTTTCTTTTATCAATGAACTGAAAGGAGAATAAAAATGAGGATCGACAATGGCGACCATAGAAGATGAAGAAGAAAACGTAAAAAATAAAAATAGTGGTTGCGTAGCGTTTAGGTTTGGCTCTGTAATCTCTGTACATCGATAAAACAAACCCTAAAAGTTGAAAGAGTGGATGCCGTAGATTTCAATAAAATAAGCATCCAGCGGCCCAAACTAAGTAAGGTAAGGGGAAAAAGGCAATTTTTCGGTAATCTACCGATACCGTCAGTTTAAAACAAACTTACCGATACATTTACCACTCATAATGGTAATATTACGTTACCGTACCGATTATATCGGTATACCATTTCGTTGTATTATCGGTAACCGATTGATCGGTAACGGTATGGTAATGGTAAATTTACCGTTACCATAACTGCCGTAGACATTGTATATAAATCGAGCAGCATCATCATTTGTAATTATCAATCTTTGAGATTATTAATAAAGTTCAGTTTCATTTTCTCTCTTCATCAAATTGTTCTACAAATTACTTTTCACATTCAAAATCTTTTATGTACTAGTTGGGATAAAAGATATTATACTGAAACAGTGATGACATTGATGGTATCACCTATGAAATTCAACCTGCCGTTTATTGTGTACCTTGAAACTATATATGTATAAACGCTCCTCGTCCCCTTTTATCCTCTCAAAATCTCTCAGGTATCAATTCCACCTAATCAAAAATATTAATTTTAATCATCAATTTTAAATGTATGTTTGAATAAGTTATAGATTTCGTGATGATATAAAAATTATCGAGAAGATTGTAAATTCTAGTCCGATAGCGAGTTTCTGTCCTTTCTAGTGTTTCAAGTGCTCTTGATTCATCTCTTCTGACTACATTTTCATACAACAGTTGATGCATATTTTGTTCAACCCAAGTCGCTACAGTAAATTCTACATACATTAATACAGAAATGAAAACAAACAAAATAATTTTGCATTAATATAAGCAAAAAAAATTCGTGTGATTTGAAGACTGCGCACGCATGTGTCACTATTGTATGAAAATGTGGCCAAATGAGATGTTTCATAAGCGTGTAATGCATCAGAAAATAAAAAAGCTTGCTGCTGAGCTGAAATTAACAAGCTTTCTGATAATATCCATATGTCCAATATCCATGTATGTTTATTGAAAAGATTGAAAATCATCTTTAGTGATCAGAATCAAATGGTTGAAATGGATAATAAAAACACTTCTACCTACTAAAAAATGAATTTGAAAACATGAACTTTTTATTATTGCTAGACCTAGTGAATGGGATGACTCTGAAGAAGACAAAGCAAATGAGATTCCAAAGAAAAGCACATTTGACGATAGTTTAACACACAGGGTGACCAAATTGTAAGATGGATGTTCTACACATGTATACATATACATATACATGTACGCACACATACATATACATACACACACATACATATACATATGTGTGTATATATATATATGTGTGTGTGTGTGTATACATTTACATATATTGAACATCTACAAATATTGTAGCATTTGGGCACGTATGTACGAGGAAGGTTCAACAACATCCGTATTTTGGAGCATCCCTTGTTAGAAAACTGCTATTAGAAACTACAATCGTTTCATTTACTTTTAACGTTATGCAGTTTCTAATCTTAATGTGACCCTATTAATTAGGTCATAAATAGAACGTTTCATTTACCTTTAACGTTATGCAGTTTCTAATCTTAATGTGACCCAATTAATTAAGTCATAAATAGACCGTTCTATAATTAGAACATTAGGTCTGTGATTAATCTTAAGCGTTGAATTGGTATATGATGGACGTACCAGATTTAGAGTTAAATGTAATATAAAGGATTGGGTCCTCTCTCTCCTAAGATATAGATGTATTCTTCTCCATCAAGAAATATATAAAGAAATAGGGTTAGAGAGAGAAACCGAATTCTGAGAAGAAGAGCAATTATTAGAAGTCAGAAGAAGAAGATGACAGCCATTACATCTTCCGCTGTTGATCAAGGTACGTCATCTTAAACAAAAAAATCATATTAAGCTTTGTTTGTGAAATATTTGGTATTGGTGATCCTTGGGCTATTACTTGAATTGTTCATCATTAATCATGAAAGATCGAACAGTAAAGAATTTCTGACATTTGGTATCAGAGCCACCAATCAATAACTGAATATTTCCTATGATTGCAATTGATTTGTTCTATGCTTTACTCATGATGTTTAATCAAGTATGTGTTATAAGTCAATTATGCACATGAGATCTATGATTCCAAAGTGGTCAAATTCAGAATAATCATTTAGTGCATAAGTGACATAATGATTATTGATAGAAATTGCCAGTTATAATAATACCAAAAAAAACTGGCGTCACTAATGGTAGAACCTGAGAACTTACCTAAAGGAAAGTCTTGTTCTATAACTAGTTGACATGATGGAGTTTAATAGATATCTTTATTAAATAAATATTGATCATCCAAAGATGTCAGTTTTATTTAATTGAATATATTTATTGCTTACTTATGTTTTGGTATTTAATTATGTTAAGTATAAGATAGTATCTACCCAAAGGAGTGTTATATTATACTATTATGTATATATCTGAATCGCGTTAGCTATGAGCTTATAGTTATTTATATTTTTTTTATTATTTAATTTGCAGTAGTTACCATGAATATATATGCTTCATTTGTTACATTGTTCACTGGTGTTAATTTTTCTGAATGGAGAGAACAAGTCAATTTCCATTTAGGTGTTCAGGATCTTGACTTGGCACTCCTTGAGGATAAACCTGTTGCTCTTACAATAGCTAGTACTGAGACAGAAAAATCACACTATAAAGCATGGAAACGCAGTGACAGATTGAGCCTCATGTTTATTAAGATGACTGTTGCTAACAACATCAAGTCAACAATTTCGCAAACAGAAAGTGCTAAGGAATATATGTAGTTTGTGGAAGAGCGTTTTCGTTTAGCTGATAAGTCACTCGCTGGTACTCTTATGGAAGAACTCACGACCATGAAGTTTGATGGGTCGCGAACTATGCAAGAGCGCATTATAGAGATGACTAATCTTGCAGTAAGGTTAAACTCCCTTGGACTTACAGTAAAGGATTCTTTTCTTGTCCAGTTTATCCTGAACTCGCTACCTTCTGAATATGGACCTTTTCAAATTAACTATAAAACTATAAATGATAAGTGGAATGTTAATGAATTGGCCAGTAGACTTGTTCAGGAAGAAGGACGTTTGAAAAATCAAGTGAATCACTCAGTAAGTTTTGTGAGTAATAAAGATGGTAAAGAAAAGAATGGAAAATCAAGTCATTTTAAGAATAAAAAGACACCTGCTCAGAATGGGCAGGATAAGGAAAAGAAGGAACTAAAGGATGTTTGATGTCATTTCTGTAAAAGGAAAGGACATTATCAAAATGACTGCCCGAAAAGGATAGCTTGGTTCGAAAAGAAAGGTAATCATCTATCTTTCGTATGTTTTGAATCAAATTTAGCTGAAGTTCCTATTAATACATGGTGGCTTGATACTGGTGCTACAACTCATGTCTCCAATAACATGCAGGGATTACTTTTGATCCGAACCATAAATCAAAATGAAGATCGTTTTCTCTTTATGGGAAACGGAATGAAACCCACAATAAAAGGCATTAGGACTTATCGTCTAATTCTAGAAAGTGGATATGTATTAGACTGATATAGTACCATTTATGTACCTTCATTATCTAAAAACCTTATTTCCGTAAGTAAGTTGGATATTTCTGGTTTTAGATGTACGTTTGGATCTGGTTATTTTGATTTATATAAGAATACTGATAATGTTGGTTTTGGTATTCTAATTGATGGTTTATATAAATTGAAACTGAATGACACTTATGCGAATTCCTTGCTGAATGTAATAAATAATGTTGGATGCAAACGTAACATGTTGAATGAAAATTCTGCTTTCTTATGGCATAAAAGACTAGGTCACATATCCAAAGAAAGAATGATGAGATTAGTAAGTAATGAAATTTTGTCAAATTTGAACTTTAGTGATCTAGAATTATGTGTGGATTGTATTAAAGGTAAACAAACCAAACATAATAAGAAAGGAGCCACTAAAAGCAGCCAGCTTCTTGAAATAATACACACTGATATTTGCGGACCTATGGACACTCCAGCCTTTAATGGAGAAAAGTATTTCATCACTTTTATTGGCGATTTTTCCCGCTATGGTTATGTCTATTTGCTTCATTAAAAATTTCAATCTATGAATGTCCTTAAGACGTTTGTAAAAGAAGTTGAGACGCAATTAGATAAAAAGGTGAAAATCATAAGGTCTGATAGAGGTGGTGAATATTATGGCAAATATAATGAGTCAGGCTAGTGTCTAGGTTCATTTGCAAAATTCCTCGAAAGTCATGGCATATGTGCACAATACACAATGCCAGGTACACTACAGCAAAATGATGTAGCAGAAAGGCATAATAGGGCGTTAATAGATATGATTAGGAGTATGATGTCAGACTCTACACTACCTAAGAATTTATGGTCGTATGCTCTCAAAACCGCTAATTATTTGTTGAATGGGGTTCCTGGAAAAGTTGTTCAAAAGACTCTTTATGAATTATGGACTAACAGGAAACCTATCTTAAGACATCTGTATGTTTGGAGTTCCAGTGGAAGCGAGAATTTATAATCCACATAAAAAGAAATTAGATTCTTGAATGATTAGTGGATATTTTTTAGGTTACCCTGAAAAATCTAAAGGATATGTGTTTTACTGTCCTAATCATAGTCCAAGAATTATAGAAACTAGTAA
This sequence comes from Allium cepa, assembly GCA_030765085.1. Lineage (NCBI taxonomy): Eukaryota > Viridiplantae > Streptophyta > Magnoliopsida > Asparagales > Amaryllidaceae > Allium > Allium cepa. The sequence goes on along the minus strand of CM060941.1, from coordinate 682,289,980 downwards.
TGCAAAATTCATTGAGATTGGCGAAGTCAGTTGGAGTACTAGAAGAGAAATAGTGGAAATAAAGGAAACAAAGATAAATGTTACATTGCCTAGAATAGTTCCTCCATCCACTATTACTCCAAATGTTGTTCCAGCTGTTGGAGAACAGAATGATGATGAACAACATATAAATGAATAAGTACTTCCTGAAGGAAATGACTTACATAATGCTGACATGCATGAACCACAACAAGCAGCAATAAGAAGATCTCAAAGAGATCGTAGGTTAGCTATTTCTAATGATTATATGGTTTATATGCAAGAATCAAATTATGATATAGGAATCAATAAGGACCCAGTTTCGTTTTCACATGCTGTAGAAAGTAAAGAGTCAAAGGAATGGATTAATGCCATGAAAGAAGAACTAAAATCCATGCAACAGAATGAAGTTTGGGATCTCGTTGAGTTACCACATGGCTGTAAAAGAGTCGGATGCAAATGGGTTTTTAAAACCAAACACGACTCTAGTGGTAATGTCGAACGGTATAAAGCTAGACTTGTTGCTAAGGGTTACACTCAGAAAGATGGTGTTGATTACAAGGAGGCATTTTCTCCTGTTTCGAAAAAGGACTCGCTAAGAATAATAATGGAATTAGTAGATGACGCAGCGGATTAACCAACTTGACGTGCTATTAATGTTTGATACAAATTGATGCAAATTTCTTTCTCACGAAATGATTCGTGTCAAGTAAACAAAGGTAAATGCCCAAATCCGTTGATCTCTCGAAATACCGGATTCTAGCTATCTTCAACACGTTGATCGCGCACGATGCCGCGTTAGAAGATCTACGATCCTTCGACGTTGATCTCGCGCACGAGATTCCGTGAATCGGCTTCAAATTCGTTGATTCGAGCGCACTCGAATAACCGAAGATGGAGAAAGGAGCTCACACTCAACTTTCAATTTTTAAAGAGGCACAAAGCACTCAAAAGTTTATTAAAAATCAACCTACCTTTTTACAAATGACCAACACCCCTATTTATAGAAGTTACAACTCAACAGACCGACCTATCAACAACATACAAGTTAACAACAGGCGCTCGCGACCTACGACTCAACACGGGTCATTAACGACCTACACAAACGACTTACAAAACACTTACAACACGAGTTACAACATGAGTTAATATTACATGACCTAACAAAATACAGTATTACGCGACTTAACATCATAAGTGACCTAAGCTTCAGCGACCTAAGGATACAACACAGCTTCATGAACTAGCGACTTAACACTGGAGCGATATAAGAAGATGAGCGACTTAAGGAAATATCCTATCACGCGACCTAACTTCATGCGACTTAGGAGATAGCATAAAGTGAGCGACTTAAAGCCATTAGCGACTTAAACTTCTGGGCGACTTAAGGTATGCAGCGACCTAAGGATATGCGGCATACGCGAGCGATTGTCATAGCACGTTAACTCATAGTTTGGTAGGTCGTAACTCGCTGGCGATTATCATAGGTAGCTGGATCAATTTCCACTGTATAATCCCTATATCTCGTTAGGTCGCTCAAGCGACTTAAGGCCTGGTGCACCGCTTCCTGCGACTTAACAAGGTAACGATCTACAACAAGCGATCTATCACGGTGCGCTGCATCATCCTCCCCTGGTTGAAAAGAATTCGACTCCGAATTCACACTTTCCTTTTCCTCGACAAGCTTGTGCTCATGATACGGAATCAAATGTTTGACGTTGAAAACGTCAGCAGTATGAATATGATCCGGCAATTTCAGCTGATATGCATTCTCATTAATCTTCTTCACAATCTCCAAAGGACCAACCTTTCTTGCAGCTAACTTGTTGTAAGTTCCAACAGGAAATCGATCCTTGGTCAACACTGCATACACAAAATCTCCTTCTTTGAATTCAACATTCCTTCGCTTCTTATCTACCAGTTGCTTATACTTCTCATTTGACTTAAGAAATCGTTCACGAACAATCCTGTGACACTTCTACAACTCATTCACGAAATCACAAGCTCGTTTAACAACCACTTTCTGACGTAGAACTGTCGACAAATCCAACGGTCCCTTCGGAATCGCTGAGTATACTACTTGAAATGGATTGAATCCAGTACTTCGATTAACGGCATGATTATGTGCGAATTCTGCTTCACACAATTTCACATCCTAGCTCTTCAAATTATCCTTCACAAGACATCTCAACAAGTTTCCCAAAGATATGTTCACCACTTCCGTTTGCCCATCCATTTGTGGATGATAGGCGCTACTAAAATTTAGTTTAGTCCCAACCATCTTCCACAGACTCAACCAAAAATGACTTAGAAATCGAGTATCCCAGTCAGAAACAATGGTCTAAGGTAGCCCATGTAGTCGATAAACCTCTTTAAAGAACAATTGAGCAACACGGACTGCATCAGCGGTCTTTTTACAAGCTATGAAATGTGCCATTTTCGAAAATCTATCCACCACAACATATATTGAACCATTCCCTCGTTGAGTTCTTGGCAAACCCAAAACAAAATCCATGCTAACATCAACCCATGGTCTAGTAGGCACGGGCAATGGCATATACAATCCTGCATTCGTAGCTGTCCCTTTGGAAACTTGACATATGTGACATCTCTGCACAAATCTTTCAACTTCTTTCCTCATGGAAGGCCAAAAATATGATTGAAAAATCAACTGCAAGGTACGATCTCTTCCCACATGTCCTACTTCATGCAATTCCTTCATAATCTTCATCCGCAAACTGCACTCTGGTATACATAATCGATTTCCTTTGAAGAGAAAACCATCCACCAACAGATACTCATCCGTCTTCCCTTTCTCGACTTCATCTATAATCTTAGCAAAGTAAGGATCTTCAACAAACAATTCTGGAAATACTTTAAAACCCGTCACTTCAACTCTCATCGTAGTCAACAAATGATTTCTTCTACTCAATGCATCTGCCACCCGATTTGTAACTCCCGACTTATGCTTTACAACAAATGTAAACTGTTGCAAGTATGCGATCCATGAAGCATGTCTGGCTGCAATCTTATCCTGTCCCTGCAAATGTTTCAATGCTTCATGGTCAGTATACAACACAAACTCTTTACGAAACAAATAGTGTCTCCAATGCTTTATGGCTTGGACAATAGCATAGAACTCCAAGTCATAGGTATTGTATCTTGTCTTGGCTCCAGAAAGTTTCTCGCTAAAATAAGCAATTGGACGACCCTTCTGACTTAATACTCCACCAATTCCAACCTTAGACGCACCAGTATCTAGCTCAAAGAGCAACTGAAAATCCGGGTATCTAAGAATCGGTGTTGTAGTCAAGAGTGTCTTGATCTATTGGAAAGCAGAATCAGCCTCTTCAGTCCACACAAACTGCTTTCCTTTCATAAGATCTGTCACTGGTGCCATCACGCTACTGAAATGTGGAATAAACTTTCGGTAGAATGATGCTAACCCATGGAAACTTCTCACTTCAGTTACAGTCCTGGGTTGTGGCCAATCCTTGATTGCTTCAACTTTACCTTGATCCACATGGATTTCTTCCTTGGACAACACATGCCCCCAAAATAAAACACTGTGTGTCACGAACATGCACTTCTTTATTGCCGCGTAAAATTGCTCCTGACGAAGTATCGTCAAAACTTCCCGCAAGTGTTGTAGATGTTCTTCTGTGCTTCCACTGTATATCATCAAAGTATACCACCACGAACTTTCCAATAAACGGTCGAAAGATCTAATTCATCACTCGCATAAAAGTACAGGGTGCATTCGAAAGACCAAATGGCATGACCATCCATTCATACAACCCTTCCCGTGTCCTGAAGGTTGTCTTCCATTCATACCCTGGTCGAATTTGAATCTGATGATACCCACTCTTTAGATCAATCTTTGAAAAGATAGCAGCTCCGCTCAACTGATCTAACAAGTCATCCAATCTTGGCATCGGAAATCTGTACCTCACTGTAATCTTGTTTAGTGCTCGACTATCTGTACACATTCTCCAAGTTTCATCCTTCTTTGGCACTAACAAGGCTGGTACTGCACAAGGACTTAAACTTTCTTGTACGCGCCCTTGTTCAAGTAACTCCTCCACCTGCCTTCTCAACTCTTCGTGCTCCTTCAGACTCATTCTATAATGTGGTCTATGCGGTAACACGGCTCCCGAAACAAGATCAATCTGATGTTGTATGTCTCTCAACGGTGGTACCTCTTTTGGTAATTCTTCAGGAAATGCATCTTCAAATTGCTTCAACACTAGCTTAACTTCCTCAAGAATTTCAACCGTTTCACTACTTTCACGTCCAATTAACAGAAATACTTCAGGCCTATCCTTTACATGTTTGACAAACTCCTTCAAAGATAACAGAGTTTTTAGTTCCTCGATTTCCTTCAACTTGCTTTCACTTTGTTGTCGCTTTTTAGGAACTAAATTGATTCTAGTGCCATTGAACATGAAACTATAGCAGTTAGTTCTACCATCGTGTTGCACGGCTCTATCAAATTGCCATGGTCTTTCCAACAACAAATGACATACATCCATATCCAACACGTCACACCAAATTTCATCCTTATACTTCTTTCCAATGGAAAAAGTTACACAAGCTCTTTGACTAACCTTCACTTGCCCACCTTTCCTCAACCAAGCCAATTTGTAGGGTTTGGGATGCTTCTCTGTCTTTAACGCTAACTTCTTTACAGCTTCTGTAGAAATGATGTTATCACAACTTCTGTAGAAATGATGTTATCACAACTTCCTGCACCGATAACAAACTTACAAACCCTTCCCAAAATAGTGCACGTCGACTGAAAAATATTACTCCTCAACCAACTAGAATCATTCTCTTGCTTTGGCGTTAAACAAGACCTCATCATCATCAAATTACATCCTTCGTCTCCTGTCAGTAATTCTTCTTCCTCCTCAACTTGTGGTGAATTGGAACATTCTATTTCTGCATCCTCATCCTCAAGCTCAGCAACCATCGCTCGCTTCTTAGGCCTCGGGCATTCATTGCTCTTATGACCAAACTCCTGACAGTTATAACACTAGAATTTGTTGTTGACCTTGGTCTTAGCAACTTCATTGACAACCGGTTTACTAACAGCCTTGGAAACATTAGTATTGCTACTAACCCCTTTCACCTGATTGATCGAACTTGTAAGCGCACCACCTCCTCTTCTACCTTACTCCTCCCAAGCTAGAGCCTTCTGGTGTGCTTCAGCAACGGATCTTGGATCAAACATATTTACCATATCCTGAATTTGCATTCTCAATCCTCCAACAAATCTAGATGTCAATTGTTCCTCCGTTTCCATGATATCGTTTCTAGCAATCAGTTGATAAAACTCATCTGCATAATCATTTACCAACTTTGTCCCTTGTCTCAAATTCTGTAAGCGCTGATACATAAGAGATTGATAATTATAAGGCAAGAAAGTAGCCTTCATCAACTTCTTCATCTTTTCCCATGAAACAATCTTCGACTTTCCCATTCTTTCCCGTGTAAGTTTAGTTTGTTGCCACTATGTCATAACTCTTCCCCTCAATCGTGTAGCAACCAACTTAACTCTACGATGCTCGGGTACTTCCTTGAAGTAAAAAATTTCTTCAACATTTGATAACCAATCCAAAAAATCTTCCGCTATCATTCCCCCTTTGAATCCTGGAATCTCTGTTTTCATCCCCGAATCCCATCGACGATCATCTTCGTAATCTCTATTTCAACTTCGTCCTTGGCCATGGTTTCGACAAAAGCTACTATCACCATCACTGGATTCCTCCAAATCTGACGTATGTCGATGTCAATTCTGACCATCTACATTTCTGCTACCACGCATGTCTCTTTCTCCCGAAACTGAAGGTGAAACTCTGTTTCCACTATGGTGCGAAACTGTTCAAGTTCTCCTTTGACTTTGATTCATGTCTCTCATCAACTTCTCTAACTTTCCAATATCTTCATTAAACTTTTCATTGATACGCTGCTCCATCTGTTCAGCTTTTTGTCTTCGATACACATCTTCAACATTTTGAAATCGATTAGCACGTCTCAGAGGCATGGTTATCAACAAACTCGGATCCAACTCAGATACTACTTTAACTCGGCTCTGCACTAGCTCGGCTTCGACCTAACCTGGTTCTGCACTTAGCTCGCTCGGCTTAGCACAAACTGATATGAATGCACGCTTTGAACTGAATTGATTCGGCCTTGATCTCATTTAGCTTTTCTAGCTCTTCAAGCTCTGATACCAAATTGACGCAGCAGATTAACAAACTTGACGTGCTATTAATGTTTGATACAAATTGATGCAAATTTCTTCCTCACGAAATGATTCGTGTCAAGTAAACAAAGGTAAATGTCCAAATCCGTTGATCTCTCGAGATACTGGATTCTAGCTATCTTCAACACATTGATCGTGCACGATGCCGCGTTAGAAGATCTACAATTCTTCGACGTTGATCTCGCGCACGAGATTCCGTGAATCGACTTCAAATTCGTTGATTCGAGCGCACTCGAATAACCGAAGATGGAGAAAGGTGCTCACACTCAACTTCCAATTTTTAATGAGGCACAAAGCACCCAAAAGTTTATTCAAAATCAACCTACCTTTTCACAAATGACCAACACCCCTATTTATAGAAGTTACAACTCAACAGACCGACCTATCAACAACATACAAGTTAACAACAGGCGCTCGCGACCTACGACTCAACACGGGTCATTAGCGACCTATACAGATGACTTACAAAACACTTACAACACGAGTTACAACATGAGTTAATATTACACGACCTAACAAAATACGATATTACGCGACTTAACATCATAAGCGACCTAAGCTTCAGCGACCTAAGGATACAGCACAGCTTCATGAACTAGCGACTTAACACTGGAGCGATATAAGAAGATGAGCGACTTAAGGAAATATCCCATCACGCGACCTAACTTCATGCGACTTAGGAGATAGCATAAAATGAGCAACTTAAAGCCATCAGCGACTTAAGGTATGAAGCGACCTAAGGATATGCGGCATACGCGAACGATTGTCATAGCTCGTTAGCTCGTAGTTTGGTAGGTCGTAACTCGCTGGCGACTTATCATAGGTCGCTGGATCAATTTCCACTGTATAATCCCCATATCTCGTTAGGTCGCTCAAGCGACTTAAGGCCTGGTGCACTGCTTCCTGCGACTTAACAAGGTAACGATCTACAACAAGCGATCTATCACGGTGCGCTGCATCAGTAGCTCACTATGATTTGGAATTGCATCAAATGGATGTGAAAACAGCCTTTTTGAATGGAGATCTTGATGAGGATGTTTATATGGATCAACCTGAGGGTTTTTCTGTAAAAGGTAAAGAACAATTGGTGTGTAAACTTAAGAAGTCAATATATGGGATTAAACAAGCATCCCGGCAATGGTATATTAAGTTCAATACCATTATTACATCTTTTGGTTTTAAGGAAAATACGGTTGATCAGTGTTTATACCAAAAGATCAGTGGGAGCAAGTTTATTTATCTAGTTCTTTATGTTGACGACATCTTGTTTGCTGCAAATAATTTAAGCATATTGCATGAGACTAAGGAATTTCTCTCAACAAACTTTGAAATAAAAGATATGGGAGAGGCATTCTATGTGATCGGAATAGAAATATTTCATGATCGATCACAAGGAATATTGGGATTGTCTCAAAAAGGATATATCGAAAGGATTCTAGAGAGATTTGAAATGAGTAAGTGTTCACCTGGGAAAGTTTCTGTACAGAAAGGTGATAAATTCAATCTCATGCAATGTCCTAAGAATGATGTTGAACGAAAGGAAATGTAATCAATTCCATATGCATCTGTAGTTGGTAGCCTAATGTATGCTCAAACCTGTACTAAACCGGATATCAGTTTTGCGGTCGGTATGTTAGGGAGGTATCAAAGTAATCCAGGAAGGGAACATTGACAAGCTGCAAAGAAAGTGTTAAGGTACTTACAAGGTACGAAAGATTATATGAGATTGTATAGTAGATCCAATGAATTGGAGGTCATTGGATATAGCGATTCAGATTTTGCTGGATGCATCGATACTATAAAATCGACTTTTGGTTACCTGTTTATGTTTGCTCAAGGAGCCATATCATGGAAAAATGCGAAACAAACTATCGTTGCTTCATCTACTATGGAGGCAGAATTTGTGGCATGTTATGAAGCCACAATTCATGCATTATGGTTGCGGAACTTTATTTTGGGACTTGCGGTTATCAACACCATTAGCAAGCCGTTGAAAATTTATTGTGATAACTCTACAGTAGTGTTTTTCTCAAAAAACGACAAGTACTTTAAAGGTGCCAAACATATGGAACTGAAGTAACTTGTTGTGAAAGATGAGGTTCAGAAACAAAGAGTGTCAATCATGCACATCAGTGCAGAACTTTTGATTGCAGACCCTTTGACGAAAGGGTTACAGCCAAGACAATTTAAGACACATGTTCAAAGAATGGGTCTTGGTTGTATTAATAATAATTGATGTGTGACATTCTGAGCTCCTTTGTGTGTTTCTAATATACAATTATGTGTCTCTTGTTTTAATGTGGTAGTAGGTACTTTATGTAATTTTAAACAAGAAAGAGTCTTATAAAGATATTATGTTTAATCATTATGATATAAGACATTATGTGGACCATTATGTTGTTTTATATAAATTATGAGTATAAAATGATGGATTGCTGGTATTGTAGTATATGGAAGGGAATGCATTGAATTAATAATGCACAACCGCCATAACTCTCAGCAATTTATCATAGTATGATGTTCAACACTTGATTATGAATAATCAGGTCAGGTGGGAGAATGTTAGAAAATTGCTATTAGAAACTGCAATCATTTCATCTACTTTTAACGTTATGCAGTTTCTAATCTTAATGTGACCCTATTAATTAGGTCATAAATAAAACGTTTTATTTATCTTTAACGTTATGCAGTTTCTAATCTTAATGTGACCCGATTAATTAAGTCATAAATAGACCGTTCTATAATTAGAACATTAGGTCTGTGATTAATCTTAAGCGTTGAATTGATATATGATGGACGTACTAGATTTAGAGTTAAATGTTATATAAAGGATTGAGTCCTCTCTCTCCTAAAATATAGATGTATTCTTCTCCATCAAGAAACATATAAAGAAATAGGGTTAGAGAGAGAAACCGAATTCTAAGAAGAAGAGTGCGTAATTATTAGAAGTCAGAAGAAGAAGATGACAGTCATTACATCTTCCGCTGTTAATCAAGTTACGTCATCTTAAACCCAAAAAAAATCATATTAAGATTTGTTTGTAAAATATTCGGTATTGGTGATACTTGGGCTATTACTTGAATTGTTCATCATTAATCATGAAATATCGAACAGTAAAAAATTTCTCACATCCCTATCATATCAACAACACCTGTATTTTGGAGCACCCCTATCATATCTTGAGCTACATAATTCCGAATAGCACAAAATTTTGTAGATGTTCAATCCACATATAAAAGTTCATCTCTACAAAACGTGAGATTATTTCGATATTTGTAGTCTTTTCAAAATCATAAGTCAATTATTCACCGTTCAAACATTTATTTTAACCGTTAAATATAATATCGAATATATTATGCTACATATAATCAAATAACCAAAAAAATTATGGAGATGATCTTGAGTAAGATATGAACATATCCACAAAATTTAATAGTATTTGAAATAGTGTAGCTCAAGGTATGATAGAAGCGCTAAAGGGGTGCTCCAATAAAAGAGTGTCATCACACCTTCCAATATATCTACATATGTGTATATATGTATGCGCGTGTATAGTTAGACACACACAGATATATATTATATATATAATATTTCAACAAACTTAAAACATTGACATCAAGCAAGTAATGTTCAAACAACTAACTCACGTAGAAATACAATGCATACAGCAGGACAGTGGAAGCCAAAGAACGCTTGCCAAAATGGTAAGCAAGTCAACCAAAACGATTTGGGATGGGTTAAATCAGTAACTTAAATCTACGGGCAATTTATCTCTATTTTAATGTTTTGCTATTAGTATTTCTTTGCAGTAAGTTAAATGCATAATGAATATTTTTATTTTATTTGCCTTTTTAATTCCCCTTTGGCTTCAAGGTGCTACTTATTGAAATATGAAAATTATTTAGCAGAGGAAAAAAGATATATGCAGATTGTTTATGTCCCTTTCAAAAATTCACAGTACAGCTTATATAATGCCTTTTTAATATGTCTATGATTTACGTCTCTTTCTTCTTTAAAATTTTGAAAGGGACTACAGGCTACAGCTCTTATTTCAAATGTTGGCAGAAGCACACTCACATATATACAGACCCAAACAAGTTGCCCTACTTGCAAAAGAAAATTTATCAATGGACCTTAAACTCTGAAGGGAAATTGTTAGATTTAGTAAGCTGAAACCATGTTTCTGTAACAGTCATGTACATTATATTACATGTCAATTTAAATAGCTAGTGACAATTTCATCCTAATATGTGTAACCAAGATTACTGGAAGGAAAGATAGAGTTTTCTACTTGAACTAAAATGAAGTTTACCGTTCACACGTTCAATTTTGTGACTATTTGTATCTCCCAATTTATACAAGGATTACTTTGATTAAAGAATCATTCAAGAATGCATCATTTTTCTCCCATGGTAACAAATATCAAAGGCTAATCCAAATATACAAGGAACATGAACATGTGAAGCTGCGAAGTTATTATTCAAGTTTCATAGTGATAAACAAAATATGATCTCATTTTATCAGGCAACATAATACGATGATCGTTTTCGGCCGTTTTCACTACTGGCCTAGTAATTTATTTTTTCTAATTTCACAGAATTTTATTTTTAAATATAAGAGCTAAAATGGATCATATATGATGTATACGTTCAATTTACACACACAAAAAAGTGGACAAGGCATTAATGTTATGATTAAGTGATGCTGACATATTTCTATCACCTAACCATCCACAGTTTTAGTTGGCTTAATCATAAAGTTTAGTGTTGTCTCTTGTAATTTCAAGATGCAGACTGTATAATTTTATTTCCGACAACATGTTGTTTGAAGTCATTTTCTCCTCAAGAGCATTGCGACATTGCCCTAATCACACGGCATAAATCCATAACAAATCAATCCAACTTATACGATAAATGGGAAGAAAAAAATAAGAACCTTGTTTGCTGTAATTTGAAACCAAATTTTCTCGACATGTTAGTTTTAGCCCAAAAAAAGAAAAAAGGGGGAAAAAATATGGATGCAAGTCACACCTCTTGTAAGAAGATAATCATGGATGTTTCTTCTTATATTTGTTATTTCTATATATTAAAATCGTCAACTGATGTCAGTTTTGAGGCTTCTATCTGTTCTATTAACTTTGCATTCTAGACTTCTAGTTTACAATTGATGTTTGTCATTTAATTGCACATTAAGACCTCCTTAAATAACATAGATAATTCAGACTATTCATAAACTTCTAAAGAATATTTATTGGACGATAACACATTCTCAGATGATTAGCATAGCAGTTTGTTTCTGCCGTTGTGTTTTGGACCTTATACCACTTACTAACAACTCAATGCTTTTCGCATAGGAATTAATTTTTGGTGATATATTTTGCTCGGTTAATCATTAAATTGATTAATATAGGGCTATCTATATATATATGTTAAATAACCACGTCAAGTAACTAAAAAAATAACTTTAGATTACTATTATCTTCTGTGCATATATGATTTTGTGAGTGATTAGAATAAACCAGCTTTGAATCTAGGTGTTCGATGATAATATTTTTCTTCCACATGTCTCTATAAAACAATGGCATACATCCATTAAAGATAAGATGTTAAAGAGTTCAAATTATCATATAATTTGGAACAAATACATGTATTAACGAAATTTGGAAAGTTCGATGAGCAAATCAACCTTTTCAAATGCAGGAATTGTCTTATATATAGTCAGTGATTGAGATTAGACCATATACTAGACAACAACCTGAGAAAGGTAAATGTAAAGTACGCGATCTATAATGGTAGAATATGATTATACGTCAATAAAAATCATAAGAATGCTCTAGGTCTTATTTCCATTTATCAACTAAATAACATGACACTTCAATAAAAAAGGGGAAATAATCTTGAAATTTGCAGGGACATGAAGAAAATAAGTGCGGACCACCTTTACAAGGATTCTTAGTTCCTAGATTTTTCTGAGGTTCAAATTGCAAAATAATCATCTAGTAACATACATAAATATTACGAAACAATTGCCACAACCTTTCAATCAAACTAACACTAGGTCTTCTCCATAAGCTCTATACTAAAACCTAGTCTCTATGTGCAAACTTCAATTTCGAAACGATGATACATGAAGGAAAATTGGCAAGTGTAATGCATACCTTTTAATCAAAACTCGATTCCATGATCAGACAAGGAGCGCATATTTTGCTGCTGTGACTCAAATAGCTGTCATGTTTAATACTAAAATCATCCGCAAAATAATACAATACTGCTTCAACACTCATGTTTATATAACTCGTGGGGCATGAAGAAGGTATTGGTTATTTAAATAGATTAAGCAAATCAATGCCTTGTATGCATGATGTTGTTAAATGCAAACTATGCAAAAAGTGACACCTAGAAGAGCTTAATTGTAAAGTATACTAAGTAATTAATTAATAAAAATGTGCTGATGGCACGAAAACGATGTGTAGGTAATATACACACACGTTCGAGAACTCGTTTTCGGTCTCGGTTTCGGTCATTTGAAATTTTATAGGTTTCGATCAATTTCGAAAATTTCATTTGTTTCAATTTTTGTTTCGGTTTCGGTCCTGATATTGAATTTCGATCTTTTTAATCAAAATTTAACGATAAACGATGTAAATTCATATAGAAATATAATATACAAATGTTACATATAATACTAGTACATTCAGAAGCTATTTCCATAACCTCTTTCTCATTCAATAATCAAGTCCATTTATGTATGCAATATTAAGTCCTCTTTATTGAGCCTATAAAGCTCACAGCCAAGCAATAACCCTCTTCTTTTTATTCAAACCAAAGTCCACGGGAAGGCAACAAAACTCCTTCGTATAAAAAAATCACCTGCGTGTTAACGAAGCAGAAAGGGAAAAAAATCTTCGCTCAAAACAAAATATCGGCCTCAAAAAAAAATGCTCGAAGAAAAATACGAAGATCGACTTCGACATCGCTTGGGTATTCTCTTAAATTCGGTCGAACTCCTCTCCGAAGCTTGCTGAATTTGCTATGCCTTGGTATGAAAAACACTCAAATAGGATTTTCTTTTTGTTTTGCGTTTTCTAATAGTTGATTCTTCGTGTTTTTTGTTGTCCCTCTCTTCTTCTACTTCTAATTATGTGATTTCAATTTTTTTTCTTGGTAATTTTTTTTTTGCTGCTTTGAGCGGGACGGGATTTCGTCTTAATCCCGTCCCGCCACCGGCCAGAACCGGTACGAAATGGTCGGAATCTCGTGGTTCTGGCCGGAACCTCAAACCATGATATATACACATATACATATACATATACATACATATATCTACATATACATACATATACATAGATATACATATACATATACATATGTACATATACATATTACATATGTATATATATGTACATACATATATGTAGATATAAATGTACAGATGGCACGGAAACGATGTGTAGGTAATATACACACACACACATATACATACACACACACAGAGATATATATACACACACACACACATATACATATATATAGATATACATATACATATATGTATCTATATATATGTACATATACATATTACATATGTATATATATGTACATACATATATGTACATATATATATATATATACACACATATGTATACGTATATACACACACTAGTTTAAATCCTAAAAAATAAAAACATTAGTCACATTACCCAAGATTAAATAAAGTCGTGTATAATGTTGGTGTCTAAACTAGTAACCAATTAGAGATAACCAGTATGCATAAAACCAAAGACTTTATAATTAAAATGGATTCCAGTTAAAGAAACCGAAAGAACATAAAGTGGGGAAACTGCCACTTGTTTCCCCTCCTCCACATGGATTTTTACTTTTCACTAGCCGACGCAACCCAAACGAATATCAAAATGCTTATAACTAAGCACTTTTCATGACAGTGAATTCCTACAAAGTATAAATGCAAGGGATTTACAAGTGCATCTATCGCTACACTGTATATTAAGGGTCGATACAAAGGTTTTATCCCAAATTCACAAGAGACGGTCAGAAGGACTAGATCTTTTAATTTTGGGATTTAAGGTTGAAACTTAAAAGCTTAAAAGGTCATGTGCTATGAGTTCAGATTGACACTCAGAAGCCTTACACATATTTAGAGTATGTACATCCTTCAACTCGTTTGGGCATACACATACTCTCCAAATATCCTTCAAGTGAACCGAGCTCTTCTTCTGAAATCTGGAGAGTATGTGCATGCCCAAATATCCTTTAATTGAATTCGGTCTGTCAACATGTTATCATCAATATTCACTTCAAGCTTGTCGAAACCATAGAGAACATAAAGGAGGAATTCACAGGGAGTGGTAGCATTAACAAAACCTTTCGAAAGAGTTAAAAGGATACTTGTGCAAAAGTTGGATGTAATATGATTTTTCAAAGGGGTCGAAAGGGGACAAAAGTACCATTTCGCTTCAATTGTTTCCTTTCGAAACAGTAGCGTTCGCATGCGTGAAGTCGTTTCGAATGAGTTGAGGAACATCTTTCGAAGGCATCAGATTACAAGCTTTCACCTACGCACCAAACCCTTGAAGTAGTGAGTTTTGCCTTCATTAATATCCCACAGAAGAGCATACAGACAAAGCTACCCCTTCAAAAGAAAATAAGCCTTTCGAACCGGTTGAGACCATTCACAGTTATAAAGTAAAGCTCATTTAAGTTCAATACGGCATTCACATACACCAAAGAATAGGGTTCTGCATCAATCAACAAGTATATCTTCGAAAGCTACCTTCCGCATTTAAAGATTTTACGTTTCAACTCCTTTAAAACCTTGAAGATTCACCTACCGACTGAGTCGAAAGCCCATTTCGGTTTCTATTTGCAATAGCGCATCAAGTTAATAAAATGGAGAGCACGTCTACACCTTTCGACCAGCTCGAAAGCACTTAAGTTCCATTTAAAGTAAAGTAGAAGGATGCCCTAATGTTAACTGTGGTGAAAGGTCTCCAAGGATGCCTTTCAACCAAGTCGAGAGGACCGATTTGAAAGGTGCCTGCCCGCGTCTATAAATAAGACCCTAGAGGTCTAACCGAATTCATTCACTTTATTCATGTACTTTCTTAAATTTGTAAACCCTAATTCTCAAATTGGATTGACTTCTTTGAATTACTTAAGCAACTAGAAATAAAGGAAAAGATACAAAGCAAGTTTATGACATTTATGGATATGTTGGCTAATCTAATGATTCTATGCGATTCTGATTATGATCCACTTGTATCAACATGATCGAAAGGCTACCTTTCGAGGAAGTCGAAACCTTCAATTCCACCCTTATCCTTAGGTTATTAGGACAAAATCTCGAGTCACCTCAACCACTTTAAGAGAGATTTCGATAAGATTTTAAACCAATTCAACTAGCTCGAAAGACATTATAAAAAGGAATTCAAGTGTTTCGACCATTTGGAAAGGTTATATAAAAAAGAGTTTCTATTGCCAGTACCTATTCGAAAGGAGAGTTTAAGGGGATTGAAAGGATTTAACTATTTCTATCTGTTAGAAAGGCTGTTTCGAAAAGATTACTTACACTTTAAATCTTGTTTTGGGATGTTGTTATGTTTTTTTGTTAACACAATGGATATTTTGCGATGCAGATAGTGACATCTCTACATCGCATCCGGATTCATTTTTGGACATTGGATATCTGCATCGACGGTTATGGACGAATATCGAATAATTATTATATACGTTAACGAACGATAAATTAAGAAATATAAATAAAAAACCTTATTTTAACGTAGTTTTTTTAATCCCAAGTATTAAAATAAACAAATATAACGATAATAAATAGTTTTGAGTAGTTAATATGCATTAAGTGCATGTAATATGAGCTACCAACTTAACAAAACAATAAATAAATATCTTTCATGATACTAAAATACACATAATTTAAATTATAATCTTGACAAAACTAGATGGATAATTTTCGAATGCGGATACCTTCGTATCCGTATCCCCATCCACATCCACTTTTCTGAATATCGGATATTTATCCACTTTTTGAACATGGATGCAGACTGATTTCAGATTTTTCAAGTATCCATTGACAACCCTAAATTGAATGGGCAAACATCCCTCTCGAACGTTGGTATTTATTTTTGTACAATTCAAAAAATTTTAAACTTTCGCATATTTGTTATTTATATTATCTAAATCATCTAAGAAAATGTGCGATTGTGTCGAAACTTTTTAGCCTCTCATAATAGTGGCTTAAATTAACGAATAATAAAAAGGGGAAAATATCTAAAGGACAAATTATCCTAATAACTTAAGCACAGGGACAACCATCTATTTTTTTTTTACAAGGACAAGTCCAAAGCCCATCTTTCAAGTGCTCAACTTCTCAAATCCATCTATCGATCGATCTCCACTCCTCAACTTCTACTGCACTTTCCTCCTCCTGATCTCCGTTACGCTTTCCTCCTCTTCTCCCACTCACCTCCATGCTTAAGTTTTGCACCGTTGTGTTTTTCCTATACGCGTCGGTTTGGAAAGTCACATCAGTATTGCCTAAAACTGAGAGCTGCTGCTAAAACTGTCAAAGTATTGCTAGCTCGATATAGAGTCTTGTCATCCTTGGTGCAAGAATTTTGATGGTGCCTAAAGCTTTGAATTGCTCGAGTCTAAAACCTGAACAGATCTGAATATCGCTTCTTACTTTTGTAGAGGTAGCCGCGTTGTGAAGCCGAAGTTCGTCTGAATCTAATTGTATGTCATTTCCTGAGGATGCTTGAGTTCTGAAAATTTTCATGGTGCTAAACGACAGTTAAGCCTAATAAACTAACACTAAAAATGAACAGTTGGACAAGAAGAATAGCAGAGGCGAGAGAAAAGAACAAAGAGAAGACTTGAACAACAAATAGAAGATGAAACTCAATCAAAAATTAAAAGAAAAAAATATAGAAGAGAAGGTATTGATACTATGATTTACATCAAAATTCAATCAACTATTAACTTAAAAGCTGATACCTAAAACTGCTACCGACAATTAAAAACCGATACCTAAAAACTACTACCGAAACTAAATTATGGTACTATACATTAAAACGTTTTAAAATTATGATACCTAAAACTGATACTAAACACTAATTTTAGACACACCAAAGCCAAAAATACAACATTATAATATATTAGTTACTGAAACTAAAAATAAAAAAACTCAACTAAAAATGATACTAACAGAAGGATGCTACACGATAATGATATTCATCATATCATTAAATAGAAACCAAATACTGGTCAAAGAAAAATCCGAACAAATATTGCAAACAAGAGCAAGAATTGTGTATGACATATTGATGGACAATGACCACTACTGAAATTTAGCCAAGTTCATGTCAATATTGGAATAAGAAAAAAAATATCAGCAAAAAATGTTTTGTTCATACTGTCATTTTATTCTAGTACAATAATTACTTTATAAAACAAAAAATCAAAAATAAAATAGTTTTTTACAAAATTGATATGTACTGTCACTAAAACTGATGCCTAAAAACTGATCTTCAAATTAATAGTAAAATTGATACTCAAACAAAATTCATTAAATATTTGATCCTAACGAAACAGTGATTTAACTCAATGATCATCATATTTACTCTGTAACAGCTTCATTTTTTTATATACTTAATCAAATAAAACTGTAAAAAAAACTTCCAACTACATATTGCAAAAAATGATACTCACAAAAAACAAAAATAATACCTAAAAATTGATCCTCACTAAACTCAATGCATTATCAATCAAACCAATATGAATGAAAAACAAAAAAATAAAACAGCTACTAAAAAAATGTTTGCTTCAAAATGTGAATTTATTATAGTATAATAATTTTGTTATAAAAAACTCAAAAACTCAAAAATAGCATGTTCTATCATATCTGAAACTGATACTGATACTAATATAATGAAAAACTAATACCATGTTCTATTATACCTGAAACTGATATTAATAGCATGCAAAAATTGATATTATATTTTGTACTACCTAAAACTGATACCAGTAGCATGCAAAAACTACTACCAGAGTTTTACGTGCCTGAAACTGATACTAATAGTATCAAAAACTAATAATGAAAAATTAATATTGAATAAACGAACCAACATCACCACATACTACAAACAAATAATAAAACTGATACCGATATTACTGCAAATTAAATTGATACTTAAAATGAAACTTGAAATGTTACCATATACCTAAAACAAGTAAATAATAAAATTGATGCTACTACAAAACTGATACTGTAAATGAAACTATAAATGATACTATATAAGCAAGTTTAATTTCAAAGAGCAAATCAATGACAGATTAAAAATGTGTTAAACAAATATACAAAGAGCAAATGAATGTACATATTAATACATGCTAAACCAAAATACTTTATGACCAAGTTCAATTACATAAAATTGCCAAAAAAGACATACAACCAAGTATAATTCTCAACAAATTCATAAAAATATAAAAATCAAATCATATCTTCTTAGAAGTTTAACAATTACGCTTATTGTGACCATTTTGCTTGCATATATCTCATCTATTTTGCTTATTTTGAAAATACGCAAATCCTTCTTTCCATTTAATAACAGGCCTACCGACGCCACGTTTAATTTTAGGTAGCTTAATAACATCTTCAACACATGCATCAACAATACGCTTAACGAAATTAAGAATAGGATTTGTAGCATTAGCAAATTAGAAGTCGTGGAACACATCCTGAACAAATCGACGATAAACATATTCGCATTTTTCATCTTAGAGCTAAAAGTCGATTCTATTCCATATGAAGATAGCAGCGACTATGAAAGCCTGGAGGAAAAACTTAACCAACACCAAAAATCGAATCTTGATGGCGATCCGACATAAAAACCAAATCACGATCTTCTTGAATCATTTGTTTTAATTTATTTAATAACCATTTCCAGTTATCCACATTTTCAAGAGAAACTATACCCATAGCAGAAAGGAAAAAACCTACGAATAATAATTAAAAAAAAATTAGTCAACTGTTAACTCAAAAACCGATACCTAGAAACTGCTACCGATAGCAAGAACTGATACCTAAAATCTAAGAACTAAATTTTGATACCATGCAATAAAACATTTTAAAAATCTTATACCTAAAAACTGATAATAAGCACTAATTTAATACACACCAATGGATAAATCTACAACGCTACAAAATAGCACTTTTTTTTCAAATCTTAATATCAAATTTCTAATACTTTCTGACACCACACAATCGCATATGTTACTCCAACACTTATACTAAACTAAAAATCTTAATATCAAGTTCTAATACTTTCTGATACCATGCAACACATATGTTACTCCAAAACTAATACTAAACTAAAAATCATAATATCAAATCTTATTTTCAGTATCTACACCATTGTACAATATGATAACAATAGAAAATGATACTAAGAAAAATTGATACTAATACAAACTCAAATAATAGTTACTGAAATTAAAAAATGATACTAACACAAAATGATAATTTTCAAAAATGATACTAAGAAAAATGATATACAAAAACTATCCCCACTGAACTCAATACGACAATTCAATTTCAACTAAACCGATATGAATGCACGAAAAAAAACCATCAATCAAAAATGTTTGCTTCACATTGTCATTTTATTATAGTATGATAATTTTTTCTATACGACAAAAACGAGAAAAAAAATGTAAGGATTTCGTAATGATCCGTTATTTCGCACCATTTAAATCGACAATCATCCATACATGCCAGACTTGAATTGCTCAAAACAACCGAGCTAATTTATATTTGGCAAAAATTAGCATATGTAGTAAATAAATCAATCATAGAATCACTGACACAGAGTTTTACAATAATAAGCAACATAATAGATAAATAGTAGTTCATCAAGCTACTACAGAACATCAGAGTCTAAAACAAAATATAACAAAAATCCAGATACATAGAAGTCACTAAGACAAAAGCAACTGACAAGTCTGAGTATAACCAACTAGAAATAACTGGAAAGCTAAATAGATAAGAGATCTCTAAGAAAACTCCAAGCTCCAAAGGTGAGTCTCAAATGTTGTGATACTCAGTCTGACACGCGCATAAAGCAAAACACAAAATACTTGAGTCGGGATTAAAAAATTTATGCAAGTAAATCAACTCAAGTGAAATGTCCAAGTGGAATGCAATATAACTTAAAGAATGTTTGGAATTCCCATCCTTTAAGGATCCATGAAACTATCTACATACATAGTATAATACACTACATAGATAACGTCTATAATAAAGTATGCTATTAAAATAGCGTTAAGGTGTTACCCATATCCCTCTTAACACATTTTTATATGTATTTCAGTAGTCTATATAGTGTCGTAATTCCTCCGTAAACTAGAGCGCTATCGAAGGGCACTCCATACGTATGGTACAAACCAAACTCGTAAAGAACGCGATAAGGCATTTGACAAGGCACGCGAGGTAAATGCTAGGGTAGGATTCTACTGTTTTGTAGAATCGGGCTGGTGGTAACGCATAGCAGCTACTACAGCCTACCTCAAGACACACTCTCAAAATAAAATGTGCAGCCAATCAAATTACAAAGTAATAGAATAGTACCGAAGAAGCATGCTTGATCGGAGGTGCGACCGCACTTGGCCTAGGTATAGCTCATGTTTTAGTCACATCAATCTTAATCGTGGGAGTCAGGGCTACGTTCATACGTCATAGGGACGTCGCCAAACCATCCTTCTTCGTTCTAGATTCTCCACCACGTAAAAAGTTGTTAAAATGGTTTTCGGTATTGGTAAAGAGTAGATAATATCTGATCATGGTCTCTTTAATAACCAAACGCTTATTTCACACAGTGGTCATGTAACGATCCCGGTTTTGAATCAAATTTAATTTGGTAATTAATTTATATTATGGATTTAATTTTTGAATTAGTTTGAAATTTTCAAATTTAATAAGAATATGTGTTTGTTTTATATAATAAATACATTTTAAATGGAATTTGGAATTGAAATTCAAAATTAAAAGTCCTATAAATATATTGGATTTGAAAACATTATATTTTCAATTAATAAAGATTTATTTCCCAATTACATTAAATAGGCATTTTGGTTTGGAAGTTTTATTTTGAAATTAATACAATAATTTTTGAATTGCTATTTGAAAGTAATAAGTATAAGGTTAGAAATATATACATATGTATCTTATGGAATTAATAAAGCATAATACATTTGGAAATAATAAAAACATTTAGTTTGGGGATTAGTGAATTTTTACATAAGATAAAAATTAAATTGTATGTAAAATATATCCATGAAACATATGTATATAAACATAAAAATATGATTCTTGAATATACAAAAGTGCAAATAAATTATAAACAAGGGTGCAAACATAACTTGTAAATAAAGTAGAGGAGTGGGTTTAAACACAATTTAAATAATAAAGGACATTTGTAAATCAAGTGTTAATATAAACTCACAAGTGTTTACAAATAAGAACAAGTGGCAAAATGGGTTATAAAAAAATTAAGAACATAAGTAATATGAATTAAAAGAAAATTACTAGGCTGCATGTTCTTCTCTCATTCATCTTAAAAACATCAGCTTGGAAAAAAGAAAGGAAAAAAAAACCTGAAACAGATCAAAGGCTTGGAAAATCAAATCAAAACTGAAATGGAAAATCAGAAGCAAAGCAAACAAATCAAAAGCCTGAGATCAGCAAATCGAATCTAAACTTTTTTGAAATAATTATATTAGTTAATTAATCCCTAAGTGTTTTTCACAAGTAAGAAAGTAATTTTGTAACAAAGTTTTCAAGCAGATGATTACCATTTTTTAAGGTAAATTGATTAACAAGTTTCAAGATTTACTTTTAAAGATTAAAAGTTTTTAAATTTAATTGATGTGGTTTATAATAGTTTTTATTAAGATAATTAAGTAAACCCCTATATGTTTTTCAAATTAAATCCAATTAAGGAAAATTACCTGATATAATTAACAAAGTATAATTTATTTAACTAAGGATAATAAATTAAATGGCAATTAATTAAGGATTAATTGATTTATTGTTATTAATTAAGGATAATTATTAAATGGTAATTAATTAAAG
Source organism: Allium cepa (assembly GCA_030765085.1). Classification (NCBI taxonomy): domain Eukaryota; kingdom Viridiplantae; phylum Streptophyta; class Magnoliopsida; order Asparagales; family Amaryllidaceae; genus Allium; species Allium cepa. The sequence goes on along the minus strand of CM060941.1, from coordinate 682,267,533 downwards.
ATAATTATTTATAAAATTAATTGAGGATAATTAATTAATTAAAGAATAATTTAATTAAGGTTAATTATTTAATGATTAAAAGTTGATTGATTTATTAGTTAAGGTTGATAAAATAACAATTTAAGGTTAATTAATTTATTATTAAGGGTTAACTGATAAATGATTAAAGGATAATTAATTAATGGTTTGTAATTAATTAATATTAATTAACCAGGATTAGAAATTTATTCATAAGTAATTAATCTAATTTAATCAGACGATTAGTTAATCTGACTTATGAATGTTTGGATTCTATTGGATGTTAAATTGTTTGATATCCCCGATGTGTGATGCTCTCTTTTGATTTGAGCTGTGATGAATGTAATTTATTTATCTGTGATAAATTTATATTATTTATCCATGAATCTGTGAATGAAGATAAGTGTTATAGGAATATACCGCTTATCGATATTGATGTGCTTGAATCTGTGATGATTGATGATGTTGCACTATTGTGTAGAACCCATGGACTATACCATACACACAAATATGGATTTCATGGGAAATCGGCTAAGTCCCAGATATTTGAATTTAATTCAAATGATGGAATGGTTTTAAAGGATGAATTTTGAATCCAAATGGTTTTGAAAATGGAATTGGGTTGAATACCAAAATCTTTTGAAAAGGGTGTTTAGAAATTGAAATTTAGTTTTGAATATAATATATCTTGTTTAAAGTTTTGATATTATTTTGGAAATTTGGTTTGAAAGGTTTATACAAGTTATATAATATATATATATATATGTATGTATGTATGGATTTTTAAACCATCTTCAAAGTATTTTAAAAGTGTTATTTTGGGAATTTAAATTTAACCCAAGTTTATACTTTAAAGATATAATTTGTGCATATTTGATCAGATTTTTTCAAAACGAAAAGGATAGGTTTTCAAATAATAATGGCTTTCATATAAAGAAAGGATTTCCAATTTGTGTTGAAAAGATTTCAAGTTTGAAATAGAATATGTTTGAAAGCTGTGAATGAATCTTTGTGAAATATTGTTGAACTTTGTTTTGAAATTGAAGTGGATCATAAAGGTGTATCTTTTATATAAAGATTTGAAATGAAATTGTTTCGAAAGCTATGAATTAATCTTTGTGGAAGATTGGTGAACTTTTTGAAGTGAATCTTTTGTTTAAAGATTTGAAAATGGTAATTTCTTTAAACCATTTGAAGAAAGGTTTTGGGATTTAAGTTGTGACTTAACTGAGATCCTAATATCCATATCTTTTTAAAATTGAGCGCTCATTATTCGATTTAGCCGGAAGAGGATTTTGTGTTATAAAACCCATTTCGAATAATGATACGATGTTATGGATAGCATTTGAAGACCGATGGTGAAGACCGGATATTTTCAAAAACGAAAGGATAACTTGTCGAATGTCTCTACACCGGCTGATCCTCGATATAGAGATTTGATCACCTTTTGTGATGGGGAGTCCAGACGTGATTAGGGATTATTCGAATTTGCAAGGGCTTCTTTGTGAAGTGCTTTCGGTTCTATTCGAATCCGGACCAGACTTGCATGGATATATGTCTGACATTACACTTTGAGATGTAAAGCTGGTTTCTATCAAATACATTTCTGTTTGGTGGCGGAGAATTTATTCTCTTAGCTTAACACCCTTCTCGGAGACGTACGAGCTCAAAGGTTATGTAGTTGATGGTTATTAGTGATACATTCCCAATTTGGTAATGTGGCATACGACGTGCTGCCGATCATTTGTTGATCAAAGCATGCCTTTTGTGTAAAGCATAGCTTGTGGATGACACTGCGTCAGGACCTCACAACCCGGAAATGGTGGAAACAGGAAAGATGCGGTAAGGTTATTAGGGGTCGCGCCCCTAGGGTATGTCCATTTCTTTTGAAAAAAGGTGATATCATGATATGGAGCCCAGATATTTAACCTATGTGGTTACTGTAAATACATTGATTTGTGGTTGTTGGTGTTGAGGATCCTCGGATAAAGGTCGGTAATGACCGGGGATGGCATACTTGTAGTAACCTGGTCTTATGTTGGCAGAGAGCTGGTTAAGTTCTCGGGGCGTCCCTCCAGAGGCGTACCCATATGGCAATACGAAGTTCCTTAGCCTGACCATTTGTTGGAAATCCAATCACCAATACGCGCCCTTTACGATTGCAATTGTATAACCTACAATTCCTAAAGGGTAGCTATAACAGACATAATATAATGGTACCTATGCTGGTTAAGATTAATATTATACTTTCGAAAGGTTTTCTGCATTATGCACTAATAACAATATCAAAAAGTATTTTGCGTATCAAGCATGTTTGACTATCATAAGGAGAAATCTCCTCCAATTGTGCGCTTGCATTATATGTGTGCGGGGAGGCCTTATGGTAGTTTCATTTTTTCAAAAAGCATTGCGGATTTCAATTTTAAATTCTTTGTTTGGTTTTGTTTAAAACAAGTGTTTTTGTTTGCTCATACCAGTCCCATGACTGATCTAGAGTTTGTTGTTCCCTTTCTAAACTCTGGGTGGCCACAATTTTCCACTCGAGAAGTCTAGAGTTAGATTTTTTAGATAATCAGATAATAGATGTAGATTCGATATCTTTCGAAGTTTCTGGTTTGGTAGCACTTGGAAATCTTCTTTAGTCTTTGGATTTGGCTATCGCTTTGTGCTTCTCTTCAACATTCGGGATTTGACCTTGCTTAATACAACGTGATGGTGGTTCGAGCTTTTCGGTGTGGAGTTTGGAGTCTTTTGAGCCTTGGCGTTAGAGTTGTAGTTTGGATACTTCCTTTCTCTCTTCGAGATCAAGTTGGAAATTTCTTTCCGCTGTGTCATAATCTGGTGGTATATTCTGCTCTGATAGTTTTTGGATCTGTTGTATCTTATTGTATCATTGTTGTATCAAATTTTGTGTATCTGTGATAGATATTCATTTCTTTTTCCGCTGTGTTGTTATATTTAATGTGTTATAAGCTTCGGCGAATCAGATTTTAATGGTTGAATCTGCGGCATTCGAATACTAGTGAAGTATGGATGTTGATTTTCGAACACGAAAATCTCGGTCGTCGCATTTGGTATCAGAGCTGAAAGTTGAATTTTAGCTTTTGGAGTATAGCACATTAGGTGGTTCATTAGAAATAAGGTGAAGAATACCCAAGAATGAGTATATCCCTAAGATATCCGTCCATATACCTCAGTAAATTCTCTTACTATCCACTGATAGTGAGTATGAGTGCAAGAAGAGGACGGCTAGGGGACAGGGAAGTACCACTACAAATGGTCAATACCCTGTAACAACAACGGAACAACTTTCTCCATCAAGCTCTTTTGATCGTCATTCAATTTCAAATTCTCTGATGTCTTCGTGGCAGCTCCGGGAAGAAGCTTTGGTGTTGTAGTGGCCTACGAATCGTGAAGATAAGTTTCTATTTCACATTCTCTTCATCGGTTTCTTATCAGCTTTTCGTTCTTAAACTTTAACGAGTTTGAAATTTATTTAAAATAGATAGGTTAATTAAGTATGAACTGAATTGAATTGAATCCAATAATCTGTTCTATTGGGTCCCGATATATTCTACGAACGGTTAGTTATCCTTCGAACTAACAAATACCCCGGTATATTTCGTAGACCGGATGACCCGAGTATCTTATGAAATATTGAATGAGTTTGTTCTCATAATTATTGATGATATTATGATTTGGTAAGCCAAATGCAGAATAGATTTTCAGTTTGATCTAGAAAATTGTTTCTCCATCTTTGTGTGTTCATCTACTCTTTGGTTGTCTCCCTATCTTGCAAATTTCGAGGACGAAATTCTATTAAGGAGGGAATCTGTAACGATCCCGATTTTGAATCAAATCTAATTTCGTAATTAATATATATATTGGTTTTAATTTGTGAATTAATTTGAATTTTTCAAATTTAATAATAATATGTGTTTGTTTTATATAATAAATAGATTTTAAATGGAATTTGGAATTGAAATTCAAAATTAGAAATCCTATAAATATATTGGATTTGAAAACATTATATTTTCAATTAATAAAGATTTGTTTTCCAATTACATTAAATAGGCATTTTGATTTGGAAGTTATATTTTGAAATTAATACAATAATTTTTGAATTGCTATTTGAAAGTAATAAGTATAAGGTTAGAAATATATACATATGTATCTTTTGGAATTGATAAAGCATAGTACATTTGGAAATAATAAAAACATTTAGTTTTAGGATTTGTGAATTCTTACATAAGATAAAATTAAATTGTATGTAAAATATGTTTATGAAACATATGTATATAACCATAAAAACATGATTCTTAAATATACAAAAGTGCAAATAAATTATAAACAAGAGTGTAAACATAACTTGCAATTAAAATAGAGGAGAGGGTTTAAGCACAATTTAAATAATAAAGGACATTTGTAAAACAAGTGTTAATGTAAACTCACAAGTGTTTACAAATAAGAATAAGTGGCAAAATGGATTATAAAAAAAATTAAGAACATAATAATATGAATTATAAGAAAATTACCAGGCTGCATGTTCTTCTCTCATTCATCTCAAAAACATCAGCTTGGAAATTAAAAGAAAAAAAAAGAAGAAAAAAACCTGAAACAAATCAAAGGCCTGGAAAATCAAATCAAAACTGAAATGGAAAATCAGAAGCAAAGCAAACAAATCAAAAGCCTGAGATCAACAAAACAACTTCAAGCATTCAAGTTTCAAACTTCAACCTAGAAACAAGAATCAAACATCATGAACAAAATCAAAGTTTAATACTCAAAAACAAAGACCAATCTTGGGTCAAATAAGATCAGATCATGTCAAACCTTTTTCCAGTTTCAAGTCCAGATCAAAAATAAATGTCAGCATTCAAATTCAAAATTGCATTTCTAGACTCAAAATCCTTCTCTATTTTCTTCAAAGCTAGGTGAGCAAACCCATTGAACCCATTATTTTATCTGAATGTTTGATAATGCTTGAAAGTATGATGGGTTGCATTAATGTAAAAAAAAAAATCTAATTTCATGCCTGAACATTTAAAGACTTTAGAAGTATGCATATCTGTTTACAGGCATACTTACCTTTGTTAAAAAATAATATACGGGCTTATATTAAGGAAAGGAAAAAAATTCAATTGCTCTTTAAATAATAACTTTTAGACTTCAATTTCGAAACGACAAATGATTGTAAGTGTATAATCTTGTTTTTAAAAATGGTTTCAAAATTTTATATTAAGTAATCATTTCAGAATTTAAAATTTACAATAGTAATCTAAAATTAGTTCAAGATGATGCATCTGGATTCAAGTTTTAATTACATGAATGGACTCATATTGCAAATCTATGAATTTTGATGTAAATTTAAAGAATTTTAAGAATGTAATTAGCAAGAGATTTCGAGATGAACGGAATTGAGTTAAATTCAAATTGTTGTCGATCGACGAGGCAATAGGGATCGAGATTTGGGCTGAAGGTAGCCTAGGTGATAGGGATTCAAGGAAAAATGTTCAATAATTTTTCTGATGATCACAGCGGTGGCGCGAGGGAGTTCTAGGGTTTAAAACCCGGTTTTGCTCATCGAAGTTTGAAACAGAAATTCGGCGTTGTGGGTTGATCGGTCGAAGCCGGACCAGGTGGGATAGAAGCTGCAGGTCGAGATGTGTCAATGAGTTGATGGGCGTGGTTGAGGATGGCCTAGATCATCGTCGGTGTGGCGATTTGGCCGAGGATGTTGGTTCCAAGAAGAATGTGATCACCTCGATTTTGATTCAGGTCGATATAGTCAGAATTGGGTGGTCGAGGAAGTTCGATGGGTCGACGATGATATGCCGAAAGTCTCAGAGTTGGTCGACGACGGTCCGATCGGGTGTTCACGTGCATACGTATATCAATGTATCTGGTGGGTTTAGATGTGGAAGAAGAAGAAGAAGAACATATATCGGGTTCCGTTTCAAAAAAAATTGAATCTGGCTCGATAGATTCATGAGATAACTCGAGGAAGAAAAGAATGCGTGTTGCTCGAGTGATTTCTCGGGATTTTTGGTTTCTATCTCGGGTTGATTTCGTTTAGCAAGATTTTAAATTGAAAATAAATTTTGATCAGGTTTTTTTTATGCCCAATTTAAAACAAAGAAGATGTGAAATAAGATTTTCAAGCTAAAGTATTCTATAAGTTTTCAAAACAAATTTCAAATATGAAATTTGAATCAAATCTGTTTGAATCTAAACTCTTTTGAAATAATTATATTAGTTAATTAATCCCTAAGTGTTTTTCACAAGTAAGAAAGTAATTTTGTAACAAAGTTTTCAAGCAGATGATTACCAAGTTTTAAGGTAAATTGATTAACAAGTTTCAAGATTTACTTTTAAAGATTAAAAGTTATTAAATTTAATTGATGTGGTTTATAATAGTTTTTATTAAGATAATTAAGTAAACCCCCTATATGTTTTTCAAATGAAATCCAATTAAGGAAAATTACCTGATATTAATAACAAAGTATAATTTATTTAACTAAGGATAATTAATTAAATGGTAATTAATTAATTAATTAAGGGTTAATTGATTTATTGTAATTAATTAAGGATAATTAATAAATGGTAATTAATTAAGGATTAATTGATTTATTGTAATTAATTAAGGATAATTATTAAATGGTAATTAATTAAAGATTAATTAATTAATAAAATTAATTAAGGATAATTAATTAATTAAAGAATAATTAAATAATTAAGGTTAATTATTTAATGATTAAAAGTTGATTGATTTATTAGTTAAGGTTGATAAATTAATAATTAAAGGTTAATTAATTTATTATTAAGGGTTAACTGATAAATGATTAAAGGATAATTAATTAATGGTTTGTAATTAATTAATATTAATTAACCTGAATTAGAAATTTATTCATAAGTAATTAATCTTAATTAATCAGACGATTAATTGATCTGACTTATGAATGTTTGGATTCTATTGGATGTTGAATTGTTTGATATCCCTGATGTGTGATGCTTTGTTTTGATTTGAGCTGTGATGAATGTAATTTATTTATCTGTGATAAATTTATATTATTTATCCATGAATCTGTAAATGAAGATAAGTGTTATAGGAATATACCGCTTATCGATTTTGATGTGCTTGGATCTGTTATGATTGATGATGTTGCACTATTGTGTAGAACCGTTGGACTACACCAAACACGCACAAATATGGATTTCATGAAAAATCGGCAAAGTCACAGATATTTGAATTTAATTCAAATGATGGAATGGTTTTAAAAGATGAATTTTGAATCCAAATGGTTTTGAAAATGGAATTGGGTTGAATACCAAAAGCTTTTGAAAAGGAAGTTTTGAAATTGAAATTTAGTTTTAATATAATATATCTTGTTTAAAGTTTTGAAATTATTTTGGAAATTTGGTTTGAAAGGTTTATACAAGTTTTATAATATATATATATATATATATATATATATGTGTGTGTGTGTGTGTGTGTGGATTTCCAAACCATCTTCAAAGTATTTTAAAAGTGTTATTTTGGGAATTTAAATTTAACCCAAGTTTATACTTTAAAGATATAACTTGTGCATATTTGATCGGATTTTTCCGAAACGAAAAGGATTGTTCTTCAAATAATAATAGCTTTCATATAAAGAAAGGATTTCCAATTTGTGTTGAAAAGATTTCAAGTATGAAATAGAATTGTTTTGAAAGCTATGAATGAATCTTTGTGAAAGATTGTTGAACTTTGTTTTGAAATTGAAGAGGATCTTAAAGGTGTATCTTTTATATAAAAGGTTTGAAATGGAATTATTTCGAAAGCTATGAATTAATCTTTGTGGAAAATTGGTGAACTTTATGAAGTGAATCTTTTTGTTTAAATATTTGAAAATGGTAATTTGTTTAAACCATTTGAAGAAAGGTTTTGGGATTTAAGTTGTGACTTAATTGAGATCCTAATATCCATATGTTTTTAAAATTGAGCGCTCATTATTCGGTTTAGCCGGAAGAGGACTTTGTGTCATAAAACCCATTCTGAATAATGATACGATGTTATGGATAGCATTTGAAGACCGGATTCGTTCGTAAACGAAAGGATAACTCGTCGAATGTCTCTATACCGGCTGATCCCTGGTATAGAGATTTGATCACTCTTTGTGATGGAGAGTCCGAACGTGATTAGGGATTATCCAGATTTGCAAGGGCTTCTTTGTGAAGTGCCTTCGGTTCTGTTCGAACCCGGAACAGACTTGTATTGATGTATGTCTGACATTACACATTGATATGTAAAGTTGGTTTCTATCAAATACATTTCTGTTTGGTGGCGGAGAATTTATTCTCTTAGCTTAACACCTTTCTCGGAGACGTACGAGCTCAGAGGTTATGTAGTTGATGGTTACTAGTGATACATTCCCAATTTGGTAATATGACATATGAAGTGCTGCTGATCATTTGTTGATCAAAGCATGACTTTTGTGTAAAGCGTAGCTTTGTGAACGAGACTGCATCAGGACCTCACAACCCGGAATTGGTCGACACAGGAAAGATGCGGCAAGTTTATTAGGGGTTGCACCCCTAGGGTATGTCCATTTCTTTTGGAAAAAGGTGGTACCATGGTATGGAGCCCAAATATTTAACCTATGTGGTTACTGCAAATACATTGCTTTGTGGTTGTTGGTGTTGAGGATCCTCGGATAAAGGTCGGTAACGACCGAGGATGGCATACTTGTAGTAACCCAGCCTTGTGTTGGCAGAGAGCTGGTTAAGTTCTCGGGGCATCCCTCCAGAGGCGTACCCATGTGGCAATAGGAAGTTCCTTAGCCTGACCATTTGTTGAAAATCCAATAACCAATACACGCCTCTTACGATTGCAATTGTATAACCTGCCATTCTTAAATCGTAGCTATAGCATGCATAATATAATGGTATCTTTGCTGGCTAAGATTAATATTATACTTTCGAAAGGTTTTCTGTACTATGCACTAATAATAATGTCAAAAAGGATTTTGCGTATCAAGCATGTTTGACTATCATAAGGAGAAATCTCCTCCAATTGTGCGCTTGCATTGTGTGTGTGCAGGGACGCCTTATGGTAGTTTCATTTTTTTCAAAAAGCATTGCGGATTTCAATTTTGAATTTGTTGTTTGGTTTTGTTTAAAACAAATATTTTTATCTGCTCATGCCAGTCCCATGACTGACCTGGAGTTTATTGTTCCCTTTCTAAACTCTAGGCGTCCATAATTTTCCACACGGGCAGTCTAGAGTTAGATTTTTCAGATAGTCAGATAATAGATGTAGATTCGATATCTTTCGAAGTCTTTGGTTAGGTAGCACTTGGAAATCTTCTTCAGTCTTTGGATTTGGCTATCGCTTTGTGCTTCTCTTCATCATTCGGGATCTGACCTTGCTTAATACAACGTAATGGTGGTTAAAGCTTTTCGATATGGAGTTTGGAGTCTTTTGAGCCTTGGCATTAGAGTTGCAGTTTTGGATTCTTCCTTTCTTTCACGGAGATCAAGTTGGAAATTTCTTTCCGCTGTGTCATAATCTGCTGTTATATTCTGCTCTGATATTTTTTGGATTTGTTGTATCTTATAGTATCATTGCTATATCAAATTTTGCGTATCAATGATAGATATTCATTTCTTTTTCCGCTGTGTTGTTATACTTAATGTGTTATAAGCTTCGAAAAATCGGATTTTAACGGTTGAATCTACGGCATTCGAATACGAGTCAAGTATGGATGTCGATTTTCGAATGCGAAAATCCGGGTGTTCACGGGCCATTTTCATTTCAAACAGTTCATACCTCATATCAAAATAACATATTCAATATTATATCACTTTAAAAATCATACTCATTTCCACAATCATAACCACAATATAGGTTAAAACATCATATCGAAGTATTTGCATTTAAATCCATTAAATCGAAATCATAACTGTTCCAACTTAAACTGTTTGAGTATTGAAAGAAGTATATATATAATGGAATAGTTATACATTAGAAATAGTTTATGTAAAAAAATAGGTTAAAGATTAAAATAGTTTATATTAAAAATAGTTTCTATTAAAAATAGTTTATGTATTAGAATATATATAGTTAAAATTGTTTACAAATTTAAAATAATATATTAAAATAGCTTATAGATTTAAAAGAGTTTATATCGCAAATAGTTTCAAATTAAAAACATGTTTCTTCCAATTTCAGGAATCAATTCAAATCAACTTTAATTCCAAAATTCAATTTAAATCAATCCTCAGTTCAACAATTTTAATTAAAAAGGTTAAAGATTAAATTCAAATGCTCATTAAAACCATTTTAACTTATATCTATTTCAAATCCAGGTTTGAGTTACAAATTTAAACCACTTCCAATTCAATAGTTTCAAAGTTTAAAGATTCAAACAATTTGCAATAACTCAATTTGATAAATTTCATTTGTATTTCAAAATTCAACTTTTAATTTTATTTAAATTTTGAAATATTCACTTAATCACTTTTAATAACATAAATAAAATCTCAATTTACAAATTTAAATCAATAATAAATATTCCATTTCAATTTATTTAATTTTGAAATATTTACTTTTATAAATATTTCAATTATATTTAACTTTGGAAATATTCACTTAATCACTTTTATAGACATTCAGATAAATCTTAAATTACAAACTTAAATCAAAACTATATATTAAATATCTAACTTTATTTAAATTTGAAAATATTCATTTAATCACTTTTAATTAAATCGAGTTATAAAATCATGCCTTTCGAAATCTCAAAATCAATAAGTTTCCAATCAACTCTTATTTACATTCAATTCTTAAACCAATTAAATTACAAATAAGTTCCAATTTATCTTTCCAACCTTAATTTATTAAAGCTATTACGAAATCTATTTTTAAAACATTAACATAAATTGAAATAAATATTTAAACATATTATACATATATATTAGTTAAATTAATTTTTTTATTAAAGTAAATTAAATTAAACCTTTCTATTAAATCTATTAATATCTTATTTTATATATTTTAAAAATAATAAAATATAAGTAAAATCTTAAAATTTACGTTTTCAAAACTTAACTTATAAATTTAAATTTCCAAAACATATAATTTAAAATCTAAATTTTACACATATTAAAACAAAAATCTTTATATTATATTTTAAAATCAAAACTCATACATTTTCTTTCAAACTTTGGAAATCATTTTAAAAAAATAGACCAACGGTATCGATATATAATTTTCTATCCTATGGTCAAGTGGTACGGATATTTATCATTTCAATCCACAATAATTTAATATTTACGGGTATATATCATTTTAACTCGCAATCCCAAATTTCAAAATCAATAAAATCGCTTGGGTTTATCATTTCAACCCATGACGATTTTCCTTAATCTATAAGATCGTTCTGGTATTTATCATTTAACCCATAGGGATTTCCTAACTAACAGGAAACCTACGGTGTGATTGAAAACAGATAATTAATTGCATAGCATATAAGGAAATTGTAATTGTGAATCACAAATTAACATATCATACATGTCAATATAAGTGTTATATAAAGCAACATATCATCGTGTACATCAAAATGAACATCACATCATATCATCATATATATGTCACAGTGAGCATTGTAACATATAAAATCATACATACATACATACATATATATATATATGCATGTATGTATGTATATATGCATGTATATTAACTAAACAAAATCCTAGCTATAATAAACATTTCAAGGATCGATTCAAGTGATGTTTACTTACTTAAACATAAAATTGTTAATAGTGAGTGATTGCTCGCTTTTCGAGCCTATGGAAATTGACAACACAAACAAGCTAGGAATTTGAATTACGAACTCGACAGTCGACCAATCCAAATGATAATTTCCAAAGAAAAGCAGGGTGAATACGAATTCGACGAACAAAACAAAGCTGATAACTTGGAATCGATGAAAAAATCAAAACTAGCTTGATATAAATGAAAAAAAAAATATATATGAAATATACATCCGGACTAGGCTGTGTTCTGGACGGTGGAAGGGCGCGGCACAAGCGGAGACTAGCGGTGCAAACTACTCAAACAAATATGTATGCATACTATATATATGCAAAAATATATATATATGTAGGCTACTCAAACAATCGTATATGCAGACTATATATATGCAACAATATATATATACACATATACATATATATATATATACATATACACATATGTGTGTGTATGCAGTCTACTCAATAATTATGTATGCAGACTATCTATATATGCAACAATACATATGCATATACATATACGCATACATATACATATACATATGCAGTCTACTCAATAATCATATATGCAGACTATCTATATATGCAACAAAATATGTGTGTGTATACATATATAAGCTACTCAAAATCATATATGCAGACTATCTATATAGGCTACTCAAAATCATATATGCAGACTATCTATACATGAAACAAAATATATATGTATACAGGATACTCAAAATCATATATGCAGACTATCAATATATGCAACAAAATATATATGTAGGCTACTCAAACAATCATATATGTAGACTATATATATGTAACGATATATATATATAGGCTATCAGGTCGAGTGCTAGGTGGGTTCGGCTGTTCGGATGGATGAAGTGGGTGACGAGGCAGAACCTGGTTGGAGGTAGGGTGGTGATGAGTTCTGGAAGCTATCAGGCTTCGGTGGTCAGGGAAAGGGCAGCTGTACGACTGTCAGGTATTGACGTGGAGGGCGGAGAGGTTTAGGTGGATCAGTTGCTGGGTGGATTGGCTGCTTGGTGGATCGGCTGATGGGTGGTTGCCGCGTGCTCGATTGGCTATGGTTTGAAAGTGGAAGGGAGGCTAAGACATGGAGGTGGATCCGAGCTGTGGTCGTGTGGAGGAGAAACGGGTTGTTGCTCGAGGTGACGAGAGAGACGGTGAAGCAATGGAATGAAGGTGGGACAGTCATGCTTGGCGGTGGAATTGGATGGTCGGGGCGAAGAAGAAGAACTGGGTGCTCGGGTAGGAGGTTGGTCGAGGTGAAGGCGGAAGGATCTGAAGCAATGCGTTGGGGTTTGGATGTGGGTTGGTGGAGGATGATGGTGGAGGAAGGAAGCTAGTGAGGCAAGCGTCTGTGAGAGAGAGGGGGTGTGGAAAGCTTCGGCAATGATGATGTGGCAATGGAAAGGAACGGTCCAATATATATGAAAGCTTTGGATAATATATATTTTTTCAAGAAAGGAGGATGTGTTGGTTCAGGAACCAAAATATATGAAAGCTTATATTCTTTATTTAATTTTTTTTCTAATGACAGAACAAAACAAAAGAAAGGGGAAGAGAAATGGAACGAAGAGAGGGAGTGAACCATAAATAATATATTGAAACCATAGGGAATATGGAAAGTCAAATATTAATTTTTGGGAATATTAAAAGTTAGTGGCTATTGGATTTCACGGTTGATAATGAAGGGACAAAAAAAACCAAAATGGTTTAAATACAGAACTGATAGGGCTAATCGTTTCGCCGATTTCATCGCATACCAGACGTCGAAATACACAAATGAATATACTATGGAGATCAGCACGACAAGATGAAAAGAATGATACATAGATATGAGTGATACCACCATCCTTGTTGAATATGCGCTTTGCACTTATATGATTTTTGTTTGATGATAATAAACATATATACATTCATTTAAATGTATTTGTTAATGTAAAAGGGGGAGATTGTTAAATATGCGCTTTGCGCTTATATGATTTTTGTTTGATGATAATAAACATATATACATTCATTTAAATGTATTTGTTAATGTACTATTTTATTTTTCATAGATTAAATAAATATTTGTTGAATAAAATAAATAACACAAAATTTGAATTCAAACAGAAATTTTATTCAAACAAATATTTATTACAATCTTGAATAGTACAAATTCATGCTCTCACTATACGTATACATTTTTGAATACATCACGATTTCATATTTACATTAATAACCTCACTACATATCACTCACACTCGTATTTTGTCTTCAACTGCATTCCAGTTTGAATCCAGCATCTGAGCAATCTGCAAAAATATTCACTAACGCAGTAAAATTGAAAAAGAAATATTTTTGCAACAAAAAATGAAATATGATTTTTGAAAATATTATTTTCCTCGGTTATTTGGATTGTTCGTCATAATTTACATTTGAATTCATCACACACGAACAGTGTGACATGCACAGTGTATCACTGTACATGCCACAAGGCCGTGCACATCGGTATATACTTGATAATGCTACAGGGACAGGTGAGCACAGGTCAAACCCAAATGAAAAGCCGGGTTCAACTCACGTGCAATATACTCAAAATCACGACACGAGCACAAGGTCAAACCCGAGTTTTTGAAACTGGATTCAACTCAAGTGAAATTTCAAAAATCAACATGAATGGATGTGAAGACCAGTGATGCAAGCAATGACCAGATCAACCAGTGGAAATGATACAAGGCGAAGTGGCAAATGCATATATAAATATCAAGTGATTTAAATGCAGCCGAAATACAACAGATTCTGGTCTGCAACTCGACTACAAAAGCACCACAAGTATATCAACTCAACAAGTCCAGCAGCTCAAGACCAAAACCAGGCAACAGTGAATGGGAAGATACACATGAGCATGAAACCAAACAATATCAAGTTCAAATACATCACAACAATCATGACAACAGCCAGTTGCAACAAAGACCAAGCTGCAGCATACCAGAGGTGCAGACAACTCAAATGAACACAATGCACATGCCAACAACAAGTCCACCAACATGAACACATGGAGAAGTGGCACAACAATTTTTGAGAAGAACCAACAGAAACATGGAAATAATAACAAACAAGTGAATGCAAGTTCATATATACAGCAACCAAACAAATGCATGCAACAATGTGCACCAGTCCAGGCTACTATATGAAGCAAACAGAATAAATGAACTCGAACAGACACACATGTATATGAAGTGACAATTCGAGCAACAGTTCGAGTATGCATCAGTAACCAAAGAAGCAAACTAAAGTAGACAATAACATGTGTTACAGTGATGATACAAGCATTTACACAAGCATCAAGTACATAATGAAGCAGCCCAACACAATACATGCCTGAGTTTACTTAAAGCCGTGAATGAACAGATTCAAAACCGAGGAACAAAATCAAGTATGCTCAAGTACAAATGTACCAGCAGTTTTTTAGAAAATCAAGTCAAAGCGGAGTACAACAAGAACGAAATCAAACAGTGCCGTGATATCCTTGGCAATGAAGAAATCGAACCAAGTCAGAGTTCTCTACCGTGTCAACCAAGGAAGTATGAATTAGTCAGAGATAAATCTCAACGTCCAAGCACAATCAAGCGGCCAGAGAAAATAAATTGACAAATTCAAACAATATACGAACGCAAATATAGGAATTCGACCTATATAAAAACCCACAAACCATCATCGGCAAAGCATCGAGTTCAAGTACGAATACACAAAAGCACAAAAGCATAAAATTACATGCCGAAGCAAGGAGACGAACTCGATCCAAATTGAAGAGCCGTGAGTAAATCAAGGAGCATCGAAGCCTACTATTGAACGGTATCGAGCGGCGCTTCAGTTTGACAAGCCCTAATTTTGCAAAGGAACTAAGCCCTAAATTTCACAGAAGAGCCGAAGCCCTAATTTGAAAACAAAGGATCGGCCGCCATTTTGCAATTGAGAATAAAAGTGGATCGGGTTAAATAACAAGGGGTCGGCCTTGTTTATTATAAAGGGGGTTTTAGTTTTATTCGTTAATAGGATTTAAGTTTTAAGTCTAATTCTGTTTTGAGCAAAAATTACGGATTCAAGTTTATATTTTAATTTTTGCTCCTGCTTGTATTTTTGAAGTTGTTTTTTCTTTTCAAGTCAAAGAATTTGTAAATCACCACCTAGGTTGTAGGTAGTGTCAGATTGTCTAGTTAGAATTAGTTCAGTGAGCAGGGTATGCGTGTTTGCAAAACTCTATAGGCGGGAGCAGAGTTTGCGAGTAAGCGAAACTCTATAGGCGGAGCAGGGTGTGCGAGTCTAGTAGAGTGTTTGTGAGCGGGAGCAAAGGTTTGCGAGTCTAGTAGAGTGTTTGTAAGCGGGATACTGTTTAATTCTAATAGAAATATGGGAATGCAGCAGTAGGCAGGGGTTGCCGAAGCTGGGTAAATTTTGTGTGTGATTTACTTTTCAGCATATTTATTTCTGCAGTTTGTTTTTACGTTTAAATCGAGAAAATTTGCTATAACCCTATTCACCCCCCTCCCCCTCTAAGGTTAATCTAGATCCTACAAGTGGTATCAGAGCCCGGTATTTTTATTTAACTCTAGAGTCATGAATCCACCAAATAATGCTTTTTCTGAGGGGCAATCTATTGCTAGACCACCCATGTTTAACAGGAATGATTATGCTTATTGGAAAGTTAGGATGAGTATTTATCTTAGTTCTGTTGATTGTGATGTATGGGACATGATTGAAACTGGCTATAAACCTCCCAGTATAACTGTTGGTGGTACTGAGATTCCTAAACCTAAGGATAGGTGGGATGCTAACGATAAGAAATTAAAAACAACAAATGCCAAAGCAATGGACGCTTTGATCTGTGCTCTTGATAAAAATGAATTTAATAGAATTTCTCATTGTACAACAGCACAGGAAATTTGGCACACTTTGGAGGTGACACACGAAGGAACTTCTCAAGTCAAGGAGTCTCGTCTAGCCCTATTCAGCAATGAATACGAGAACTTTGTGATGGTCAAAGGCGAGAGCATAAAGGACATGTTTGGACGCTTTTCAACTTTGGTATACAACGCTAGAGCGCTCGGGAAGGTATTCACTGAGGTAGAGCTTATGAGGAAGGTGTTACGATTTTTACCAATGAACTTTGAGGCAAAAGTCACGGCAATCCAAGAATCGAAAGATTTGAGTAAACTAAGCATGGAGGAGTTGATTGGCAACTTGATGACATATGAGCTTGAGCTAAAAGCAAAGGAGGAATGCAACAACTCCGAATCAAAGAAGAAGACAATTGCCTTAAAGAGCAAAGAAGAGAGCGATGAAGATGAAGAAGATCCAATTGAAGAGCTTGCAATGGCTGTCAATAATCTTAGAAAATGGTCAAGATTCAAGCCACGCAAGAAGAAAACTTCTGGTAATAGGTCAAGAGAGTCTAACAATTCCGATAATGAATTGACGTGCTATTGTAGGATCGATTTCACCCTAGAGGGGGGGTGAATAGGGTGATAGTGTAAATTATTAAAATTAATCGCGGAAGCTTATAAAATATTCAATTCAGATCACAGAATAGCAGCACAGATATCGCAGAATATAAATAACAGAACAACACAGAATTTACACAGCTTCGGCAAAGCCCTGCCTACGTGCTGCCCCCAAGGTTTCTACTAGAAATTAGATAGCCCCTCGCTTACACACGTAAACTCGCTATACCCGCTATTGACTAATCTAACTCTACGCTCAAAACCTTGCCACAACTCAACCACCGAGTTGCGAATTTCCAAACTACACACCGTAGTTTGTCCCCTAGTCACACGACTAGAAAATTAAAATGGTTAAAAAGAAAATACAATTAAAAACAATTTAAATAAAATAAAACCCTATTTAAAAATAAACTAAAGCCTTATAATAAAACAAGGCCGGCCCCTATTCACTTCTTCAACCCGTTCCTTTTTCTTTGCTTCGTTCGTTGTTTTGAGATAGCAGCGGCTTTGTCCTTCAATCCAGATTAGGGCTTCTTCCCTTCTATCTAATTTAGGGTTTTTGGATAAATTGATGAAGTCGCCTGATTTATTGGTTGATTGCAATCGCTGTTCCTCTGATTTGCTTCGGCAATCGACCGTATCTTCGATTTGAACACGACTTCTTATTTGATCGAGTTTGACTGCAAATTGGTATGTGATTTTTGCTTTATTGCTTTAAGTTAATATTCTTGAACTCAATGATATAATTGCCGATGATGATTAGGGTTTTTATAGGATTTGATTTCCTATTTTTGCGTTCTTATATGTTGATTTGAATTTGTCAATTTCGTCATCTCGGCCACTTGATGATGCTTGAATGTTTGAGATTTATTCTGACTTGTTCAATATGAATATGCTTGATACCCACGGCATTGATTTAACATCGTGATGACCACGGCTTGATTTTTAACTTGGTCAATTACCTTTGCTACCTCGATTTTGACTGCGACTTCTGACTTTGAACTGGTCGTTGATCATCTTGACTTGGCTTGACACCTTGATTACCACTTGATGTTGAACTCGGTCTTCACTGATCATGTTTACTCCAGCCATTTGATTTGAACTTGTAAATTTTTGACTTTGTTTTTAAAAAAAAACTGTTACATGACTTTGCTGTGTAGTCTGCACATATTGATTCCATTCATGTTGCTGGACATTTGCCTGAGTCTTCATTGTGGTGTTGTGGTCATCTTGCTTTGCCTGGATTGTGTGCATTTGTGCACTTGTTGTCTTGTGTCTATGGCCACTGGTTTATTGTGAAGCTTGGTTACTGGTTATCTTGTGGCTTTGTTCATCATTCTGTGGACTTTGGCCATTTTGATTTTTGACTTCTTCGACTTGTACCTTAGTCTTGAACATTGCTGTGTCCATATGGTATTCAGTACTGTGGCATTGCTGCTGTGGTATGTAGTTTTCAGTTGCATGTATATATGTATTTACTTTGAGCATGTTGCATTTGTGTTACCATATTGATGCCTCTGTTTGCTTTGACTTTACTTGTTTATGTGTACATCTGTGTGTCTTTTGCTCTGTTCTCACTAACCATGTGGTCTGGAATGATTTCGACATTGATTTTTGTGTTATTTGAAGTTACCACTTACCTGACCCTTCCATATGCTCTCTGATAATGTTGAACTTCACTGTTGCATTCCATTTGTGTTTGCTGTGTTGCAGTTTGATTATGTTATTTAGTATGTTCTTTTGAGTCAGTGGAGTTGTTTCATTTGAGTTGTAGTTGTACTGTCTTGAGCTCGTACCACAGCACTGCATGTTATATTTCTTGATCATGTTGGCCATTTGGTCGAGCTGTAGTCCAGTGCCCCCATGTCTTGTGTCTTGCCATTCTTTGTTGCCTATTGAATGAATAATTGCCAGTGATGTTATCATGTGCATTTCATTTACATTGAGACCTGTAGTCTTCATTTGTGCTCTCTGTTTTGGGTATTTCCCATGTGTACATGTCTCTTCCCTGTATCTTCATTCATGTTGCTGTGCAGTAGTCATGATCTTTGTTGTTGTAGCATGCACTCGTTGTTGTTTCCAGTTGCACATGAATCTCTTGGCACTGCTGTTAGCTTTGGAGTATGTAGCTTGGTTCATGTGTTGCATTGCAGTTGATTCATTAGCATGCTACTGATTGGTCTGACCTGAACTTGGTTCACTTCACGTTGATTTTTGAAATTTCACTTGAGTTGAATCCAGTTTCAAAAACTCGGGTTTGACCTTGTGCTTGAGTCATGATTTTGAATATATTGCACGTGAGTTGAACCCGGCTTTTCATTTGGGTTTGACCTGTGCTCACCTGTCCCTGTAGCATTATCAAGTGTATATCGGTGTGCATGGCCTTGTGGCATATACAGTGATACACTGTGTATGTCACAAGTTGTTCGTGTATGATGAATTCAAATTTAAATGATGACGAACAACCCAAATAACTGAGGCAAATCATATTTTCAAAAATCATATTTTATTTTATATTGCAAAAATATTTCCTTTTCAATTTTACTGCGTTAGTTTATATTTTTGCAGATTGCTCAGATGCTGGATTCAAACTGGAATGCAGTTGAAGATAAAATACGAGTGTGAGTGATATGTAGTGAGGTGAATTGTAAATATGAAACGTAATTGTAATCAAAGTTGTATAGTTATAGTGAGAGCTTGAATTTGTACTGTTCAAAATTGTAACAAATATTTGTTTGAATAAAATATTCGTTTGAATTCAAATTCCGTGTTATTTTTTTTATTCAGCAAATATTTATTTAATCTATGAAAAATAAAATAGTATATTAACAAATACATTTAAATGAATGTATATATGTTTATTATCATCAAACAAAAATCATATAAGCGCATATTCAACAATCTCTCCCTTTTGATGATAACAAACATATATTTAAGATTTTGAATATGTTAAATGTATTTGATCATGGATATGCATTGCTCCCCCTATTTAAATGCTTCCTCACTACACGATGCTCCCCCTACATATATGCATAAAAATATGCAAATGAGTCTAGATGCAAATAGAAAATTATTTGACATTTGCTTGATTTTATTTGACAAAATCTTAACTTTTCTCTCCCCTTTTTGTTATCAGCAAAAGAATAATAGTGTTAGAGAAAATATAGATAAAGTTATCGATATTAATTCAACATTAAAACTCAATTGAATATAAATATTAAATTTCAATAAAAAATCAAACAAAAATCATAAATATTTTGTTAGGCGCATATTCCACTTTCAGAATGATGGAAATGATGTCATCATATAAAACCATACAGTTGTGTCTATTTGTGGTATATTTATATCAGGAATTTGAATATCTACTAACCATGCATAACCGTTAGGACTTTTAAATGAGATTAGTAGTATTCCAATTTTATTTTTAAAAAAATGAATTCTAGTATCTTCTAACCACGCATAACCATGAGGACTTTTAAATGGGATTAGAATCAACTTGTTTATTTTAAAAAAATCAACTTTTGATATGCGTTCCATACATGCATAACCGTGAGGACTTTTAAATGAGCATGAAAGCACATAAAAAATTTCAAGTAATTTACCCATGCATAACCGTGAGGACTTTTAAATGAGAGTGAATACTTTGGTATTTATTTATTTTTATTTTTATTTTATTTTTTAAAAATGTGAAAAATGAAAAACGAACGATTCCTGTTTAAAGTACCACATATCGACAAACTATATAGAATTTTGATGAGTGATGGTTGTTAGAAATATGATAGATATAGAGATGGTCATGGAATTTTTTACCAACAAAAAAGTTTTATAACTCTTGTTTAAATTTCTCAAGAAATTTATTAATTATACCGTCTCAAGTCATAATATTTGATCAATATTAACACTCATCACTTTTTCATTCACTATTTTTCTTTTCGATAAACATTAGGGAGTCAGATTAGTCAAAATAGTCATTTAAAATCAAACTCAAAAATAATTATGAAATTAATTTTTCAAAAATGACTAATCTGAAAATATGGTCAAAAATGATTTTCTCCAGGGGGTTTTAAAAGAAAATTTTCTACTATTTGAAATTATTTGAAATGAAGAATATGCAGATATTTTCTTTGAAAAACGATGCAGTTACTAAATGTCTTAACAAAAATCACGTTTCACTAGTAATTTTTCTATCAACTAGATTACCAGTGTAATCTGCATCTGAATTTCCCTTTCACTCAAAATTATCATTAATTGAATTCGATTGACCAAACCATGAAGTGTGCACCAAAAAATTTCAAACTCAATTTTAACAGCAATTTAAATGACATTCTTTTGAATTTGAATTGAAGCCGTGTAAATAATCAAAAAACCGTGAATATAGAGTTAGCCGAATTATAACCAAATGTATTATTATCCAACAAAACACTATTTTTAATCCAAAATGATATATATGAAGTAATACAAAGAATCTAGAGATTTTTATAGTGTTTTTGGCATAAGAATATAATTGGCCAACTATTTTGAATAAGTCAGAATCATCATCTTTTCATCATCTCAATATTGGCTGATTTTAATTCAGAATACGGTGCAGATTATCACATTTAATATATCGTACAAATAAATATACCTTTACTTGTTTTACCTTTACGATATTTTTCGTCGTTGTCCATTGTGATTCTGTCACCTTTATACCAGGCTAAGGAACTTTGCTTCGTCGTCCGTTCTGTTTCTGGAACAGCCAAAAATCCAGAGAACACTATTGTTGTTCCTTAGCCCGCCACCACACCTACACGGGAAAAGATTTATGTGACCTATTTGTTTTTATAGGTCCATGGTTGTTAGTGGCAGAAAATTTTGAAAAATAATTTTGTGTAGACCCAAAACTATTTATAATTGTTCCATTCGGCACCCAAATTTGTTTAACTTTGAGAGATTTTATATTTGTGCCTTTTGGAACCCAAATCGGTATAGTTTTCACATGTTTGGGTCTATACCAACAATTATTGTGATCGTGTCCAAATTTTCTACAAATTGTGCACATAGAATTAACTTGATTAATATTGCTTTCAACAATTTTCGAACTATTATATCCAAGTCCTTGTCTAACCGTATTAACAGTTTGCTTTCCTAATAGCATATTCAACGATTTTTCACTTTTTGAAAATTTATCTAAAGTCATTGACAATTGTTGGACTTGTGTTTTGAGAGATTCATTTTCGTTTAACAACTGTGTGCACTTTTTAATAGAATTCTCTCTCCTAGTATTTTCATTCTCTTTTAAAATCAGAATTTCATTTTCAAGTGATTTTATATTGATTTCTGATTTTTTAATTTCTTCTTCGAATGTTGGACACTTATCACACTTAGGGATCCTACTTTGATAGGTTTTAAATAATTGGTCAAGTTGTTTATTTAAATCTATCAAAGTATCTTTTTGTGATTCAAGTTTGGCATACTTATCCCTAAGCCGTTCAAAACAGCCATTTACTTCGTGGAAATAAATAAGTAATTCAGAGTGAGTAAGTTTTGATACCTCGCTTGGCTCGTCATCGTCGCTATCAGTTATATTCCCATGAAGGCACATATCTGCTTTCTCACTTCCACTGGTATCGCTTTTATTCCACGTGGCTGTAGCATTTCTCCGTTTTGATTTCTTTTTAAAATCGCGTTGAAATCGGGGATAATTTGGCTTGATATCACCGGGTTTGTTGCAAGTGATCCCGTGTTCTTCCGAGTTGTCCAGTGCTTTAATTATTCTGCTTTTCAATTGTTGATTTAGAGCTGGATTTCCGTATTTGTTGTTCCATCTTTTGAATTTCTTTATTATTAACGCCAGCTCAGCTGCTCCATCATCATCATCCTCATCACAACTGCTTTTTACAAATCCTGTTAAGCACATTTCTTTAACTGAGTTGGTTGTGGAGGATTTCTCATTGCTGTTGACTTTTGCACCATATATTGCATTTAAAGTATTACAGATTTCCTGTGCATTTTCACAATGAGAGATGAAATTAAAATTATCTTGATTAATATGAGAATATAATAAATGCATAGCCATAGCATTAATCGAGATAATTTTCTTATCTGTTATATCACACCCATTTTCAATAATATCCCAACATTTAATATTAACAGATTTTAAATAAAATTCCATTTTTAATTTCCAATTCAAAAAATCTGTTCCATCGAAAATAGAAGGAATAATATTGGAGCGACCCTTAACAGAAGTATTAATAAAAGAAGCCATTTCAAAAAATTCAATATTTTAAAACAAAAACCAATTTTTAAAACACGAATTTAAAACAAAAATTGATTTTTGTAAAATAAAATTTAAAACAAAAAAGCTTTTGTTTCTAGCTCTGATACCACTTGTAGAATCGATTTCACCCTAGAGGGGGGTGAATAGGGTGATAGTGTAAATTATTAAAATTAATCGCGGAAGCTTATAAAATATTCAATTCAGATCACAGAATAGCAGCACAAATATCGCAGATATCGCAGAATATAAATAACAGAACAACACAGAATTTACCCAGCTTCGGCAAAACCCTGCCTACGTGCTGCCCCCAAGGTTTCTACTAGAAATTAGATAGTCCCTCGCTTACACACGTAAACTCGCTATACCCGCTATTGACTAATCTAACTCTACGCTCAAAACCTTGCCACAACTCAACCACCGAGTTGCGAATTCCCAAACTACACACCGTAATTTGTCCCCTAGTCACACGACTAGAAAATTAAAATGGTTAAAAAGAAAATACAATTAAAAACAATTTAAATAAAATAAAACCCTATTTAAAAATAAACTAAAGCCTTATAATAAAACAAGGCCGGCCCCTATTCACTTCTTCAACCCGTTCCTTTTTCTTTGCTTTGTTCGTTGTTTTGAGATAGCGGCGGCTTTGTCCTTCAATCCAGATTAGGGCTTCTTCCCTTCTATCTAATTTAGGGTTTTTGGAGAAATTGATGAAGTCGACTGATTTGTTGGTTGATTGCAATCGCTGTTCCTCTGATTTGCTTCGGCAATCGACCGTATCTTCGATTTGAACACGACTTCTTATTTGATCGAGTTCGACTGCAAATTGGTATGTGATTTTTGCTTTATTGCTTTAAGTTAGTATTCTTGAACTCGATGATATAATTGCCGATGATGATTAGGGTTTTTATAGGATTTGATTTCCTATTTTTGCGTTCGTATATGTTGATTTGAATTTGTCAATTTCGTCATCTCGGCCACTTGATGATGCTTGAATGTTTGAGATTTATTCTGACTTGTTCAATATGAATATGCTTGATACCCACGGCATTGATTTAACATCGTGATGACCACGGCTTGATTTTTAACTTGGTCAATTACCTTTGCTAACTCGATTTTGACTGCGACTTCTGACTTTGAACTGGTCATTGATCATCTTGACTTGGCTTGACACCTTGATTACCACTTGATGTTGAACTCGGTCTTCACTGATCATGTTTACTCCAGCCATTTGATTTGAACTTGTAAATTTTTGACTTTGTTTTTTTAAAAAAAAAACTGTTACATGACTTTGTTGTGTAGTCTGCACATATTGATTCCATTCATGTTGCTGGACATTTGCCTGAGTCTTCATTGTGGTGTTGTGGTCATCTTGCTTTGCCTGGATTGTGTGCATTTGTGCACTTGTTGTCTTGTGTCTATGGCCACTGGTTTATTGTGAAGCTTGGTTACTGGTTATCTTGTGGCTTTGTTCATCATTCTGTGGACTTTGGCCATTTTGATTTTTGACTTCTTCGACTTGTACCTTGGTCTTGAACATTGCTGTGTCCATATGGTATTCAGTACTGTGGCATTGCTGCTGTGGTATGTAGTTTTCAGTTGCATGTATATATGTATTTACTTTGAGCATGTTGCATTTGTGTTACCATATTGATGCCTCTGTTTGCTTTAACTTTACTTGTTTATGTGTACATCTGCGTGTCTTTTGCTCTGTTCTCACTAACCATGTGGTCTGGAATGATTTCGACATTGATTTTTGTGGTATTTGAAGTTACCACTTACCTGACCCTTCCATATACTCTCTGATAATGTTGAACTTCACTGTTGCATTCCATTTGTGTTTGGTGTGTTGCAGTTTGATTGTGTTGTTTAGTATGTTCATTTGAGTCAGTGGAGTTGTTTCATTTGAGTTGTAGTTGTACTGTCTTGAGCTCGTACCACAGCACTGCATGTTATATTTCTTGATCATGTTGGCCATTTGGTCGAGCTGTAGTCCAGTGCCCCCATGTCTTGTGTCTTGCCATTCTTTGTTGCCTATTGAATGAATAATTGTCAGTGATGTTATCATGTGCATTTCATTTACATTGAGACCTGTAGTCTTCATTTGTGCTCTCTGTTTTGGGTATTTCCCATGTGTACATGTCTCTTCCCTGTATCTTCATTCATGTTGCTGCGCAGTAGTCGTGGTCTTTGTTGTTGTAGCATGCACTCGTTGTTGTTTCCAGTTGCACTTGAATCTCTTGGCACTGCTGTTAGCTTTGGTGTATGTAGCTTGGTTCATGTGTTGCATTGCAGTTGATTCATTAGCATGCTACTGATTGGTCTGACCTGAACTTGGTTCACTTCACGTTGATTTTTGAAATTTCGCTTGAGTTGAATCCAGTTTCAAAAACTCAGGTTTGACCTTGTGCTTGAGTCGTGATTTTGAATATATTGCACGTGAGTTGAATCCGGCTTTTCATTTGGGTTTGACCTGTGCTCACCTGTCCCTGTAGCATTATCAAGTGTATATCGGTGTGCACGGCCTTGTGGCATATACAGTGATACACTGTGTATGTCACAAGTTGTTCGTGTATGATGAATTCAAATTTAAATGATGACGAACAACCCAAATAACTGAGGCAAATCATATTTTCCAAAATCATATTTTATTTTATATTGCAAAAATATTTCCTTTTCAATTTTACTGCGTTAGTGTATATTTTTGCAGATTGCTCAGATGCTGGATTCAAACTGGAATGCAGTTGAAGATAAAATACGAGTGTGAGTGATATGTAGTGAGGTGAATTGTAAATATGAAACGTAATTGTAATCAAAGTTGTATAGTTATAGTGAGAGCTTGAATTTGTACTGTTCAAAATTGTGATAAATATTTGTTTGAATAAAATATTCGTTTGAATTCAAATTCCGTGTTATTTATTTTATTCAGCAAATTTATTTAATCTGTGAAAAATAAAATAGTATATTAACAAATACATTTAAATGAATGTATATATGTTTATTATCATCAAACAAAAATCATATAAGCGCATATTCAACAGTTATAACTGCAACAAGCCTGACCACTTCAAACAAGAATTCCCACTTCTCAAAAACAATCGAGGAAAGAAAAAGACGAAGAAGGTCATTGCAGCGACTTGGGATGATGAAGAAGGAGAGGAAGTTTCGGATAGCAGCTCAGAGGAGGCTAACTTGTGTTGTATGGCAAAATCAGAATCAGAAGCAAGCTCCGAGGAATCTAGTGAGGCAGGTGAGTATTCCTATAGAGATCTTGTTTTTATGTGTCTTGATCTCACTAAAGTAGTTGATGCTCTTGAATCAAAAATTGAAAAACTGAAATCTGAAAGGAGGAAACTCACCCATGAAAATTTTAGGTTAGAAACTGAACTTGAAAACATTCAAAACCTAGACTGTAAAAATTGTAAGATTTTAGATTCAGAATTATCAAAACTTAGGAATAACTTTGAGAATCTTGAAAAAGAAAACTTGAATCTTAACGAAACTATCGACACTAGGAAAAAGGATTTTATAAATCGATGCACCTCACTTGTAACTGAAAACACATCACTTAAAACCAAAGCCCAAAATCTTGAGAAATCTCTGAATAACTTTTCAAGAGGAGAAAAATCATTCAACATGTTATTGGGAAATCAAATTTTTGCTAACAACAGAAAAGGACAAGGTTTTGGGAAAAAAAAAGTTGAGGATAATGCAAAAGGTAAGAGTGTCTTTGATAGATGTGAAATAATTGGACATCGTGTTGAAAATTGTAGTCATAGGAACAAGAACATAAAATTTATACAAGTTTGGGTTCCTAAGAATTCTACAAACAAATTTCATGTCTATTGGAACAAGAATGAAAGGACTAAACAAGTTTGGGTTCCAAAGGGTTTGTTTATTCACAAATATTCTGCCACTAACAATCATGGACCTATAAAAACAAATAGGTCACAAAAATCTTTCATCGTGTAGGTATGGTGGCAAGCTAAGGAACAACAACAGTGTTCTCTGGATTTTGGCTGTTCCAGAAACACAACGGGCGACAAAGCAAAGTTCCTTAGCCTAGTACAAAGGTGACAGAATCACAATGGCAACCACGAAAAATTATCGTAAAGGTAAAACAGGTAATGGTATGTTTTTGAACGATATATTAGATGTGATAATCTGCACCATATTCTGAATGAAAACAGCCAATATTGAGATGTTGTAAAGAGATGATTTTTTGATTCTGACTTGTTCGACATTGTTGGCCAATTACATTTATGCCAAAATCACTATTCTTCGAATTACTTCATACATATTTGTCGGATTAAACATTGTGTTTTGTTGGATACATTTGGTCATAATTCGGCTAACTCTATATTCTCGGTTTTCTGATTATTTACATGGCTTCAATTCAAATTCAAAGAATGTCATTTAAATTGTTGTTAAAATTGAGTTTGAAATTTTTGATGCACTCTTCATGGTCTGGTCTATCAATTTTAGTTAGTGATATTTTGGAGTGAATAAGAAATTCAGATGCAGATTACACTGGTAATATAGTTGATAGAAAAATTACTAGTGTAACGTGATTAATTTTTGAAACATTCATTTGCTGCATCGTTTTTCAAATAAAATATCTGCATATTTTTCACTTGAAATAATTTTCAAATAGCAGAATTTTTTTTTTCATATAACCCCTTCGAGAAAATAATTGTTTGACCATATTTTCAGATTAGTCATTTTTATTTGATTTTAAATGACAAATTTTGACTAATCCGACTCCCTGCTAATTATCAAAAAGATAAATAGTGATTGAAAAGGTGATAAGTGTTGATATTTAACATACATTACTCAAGAGAGTATATCTGGAAAATGTCTTTAGGAATTCAAACAAGAGTTATAAAACTTTTTGTTAGGTAAAGATTCCATGACCATTTCTATATCTATCATATTTCTATCGACCATTGTTTATCAAATATTAAATATAGTTTGTCGATATGTGGTACGGTAATCAGGAATCATTTGTTTTTCATGTCACATTTTTTTAAAAATAAATAAATATCCAAAGTATTCACTCTCATTTAAAACTCCTCACGGTTATGCATGGGTGAATTACTTGGATTTTTGATTATGTGCTTCCATGCTCATTTAAAAGTCCTTACGGTTATGCATGTATGGAACGCATATCAAAATTAATTGATTAAATAGACAAGTTGATTCTAATCCCATTTAAAAGTCCTCACGGTCATGCGTGGTTAGAAGATACTTGATTTCATTTTTAAAAATTAAATTGGAACACTACTAATCTCATCTAAAAGTCCTAACAGTTATGCATGATTAGTAGATATTCAAATTCCTGATATAAATGTACCTCAAGTAGATACATCTGTATGATTTTATATGAGAATACCATTTCCATCATTCTAAAAGTGAAATATGCGCCTAACAAGGATAGTTATGATTTTTATTTGATTTTTATTGAAGTTTAAATATTTATATTCAATTTGAGTTTAATGTTGGATTGATATTGATCACTTTATCTCTATTTTCTCTAACACTATTATTCTTTTGCTGATAACAAAAGGGGGAGCGAAAAGTTAAGATTTTGTCAAATAGAATCAAGCAAAGTCAAATAATTTTTTATTTGCATCTAGGCTCATTTGCATATTTTTAATGCATATATGTAGGGGGAGTATTGTGTAGAGAGGGAGCATTTAAATAGGGGGAGCAAATTGAACGATCAAATACATTTAATACATTCAAAATTTTAAATATATGTTTGTTATCATCAAAAGGGGGAGATTGTTGAATATGCGCTTTGCGCTTATATGATTTTTGTTTGATGATAATAAACATATATACATTCATTTAAATGTATTTGTTAATGTAAAAGGGGGAGATTGTTGAATATGCGCTTTGCGCTTATATGATTTTTGTTTGATGATAATAAACATATATACATTCATTTAAATGTATTTGTTAATGTACTATTTTATTTTTCATAGATTAAATAAATATTTGTTGAATAAAATAAATAACACGGAATTTGAATTCAAATAGAAATTTTATTCAAACAGATATTTATTACAATCTTGAATAGTACAAATTCATGCTCTCACTATACGTATACATTTTTGAATACATCACGATTTCATATTTACATTTATAACCTCACTACATATCACTCACACTCGTATTTTGTCTTCAACTGCATTCCAGTTTGAATCCAGCATCTGAGCAATCTGCAAAAATATTCACTAACGCGGTAAAATTGAAAAAGAAATATTTTTGCAACAGAAAATGAAATATGATTTCTGAAAATATTATTTGCCTCATTTATTTGGGTTGTTCGTCATAATTTACATTTGAATTCATCACACACGAACAGTGTGACATGCACAGTGTATCACTGTACATGCCACAAGGCCGTGCACATCGGTATATGCTTGATAATGCTACAGGGACAGATGAGCACAGGTCAAACCCAAATGAAAAGTCGGGTTCAACTCACGTGCAATATACTCAAAATCCCGACACGAGCACAAGGTCAAACCCGAGTTTTTGAATCTGGATTCAACTCAAGTGAAATTTCAAAAATCAACATGAATGGATGTGAAGACCAGTGATGCAAGCAATGACCAGATCAACCAGTGGAAATGATACAAGGCAAAGTGGCAAATGTATATATAAATATCAAGTGATATAAATGCAGCCTGAAATACAACAGATTATGGTCTGCAACTCGACTACAAAAGCACCACAAGTATATCAACTCAACAAATCCAGCAGCTCAAGACCAAAACCAGGCAACAGTGAATGGGAAGACACACATGAGCATGAAACCAAACAATATCGAGTTCAAATGACATCACAACAATCATGACAACAGCCGGTTGCAACAAAGACCAAGCTGCAGCATACCAGAGGTACAGACAACTCAAATGAACACAATGCACATGCCAACAACAAGTCCAGCAACATGAACACATGGAGAAGTGGCACAACAATTTTTGAGAAGAACCAACAGAAACATGGAAATAATAACAAACAAGTGAATGCAAGTTCATATGTACATCAACCAAACAAATGCATGCAACAATGTGCACCAGTCCAGGCTACTATATGAAGCAAACAGAATGAATGAACTCGAACAGACACACATGTATATGAAGTGACAATTCGAGCAACAGTTCGAGTATGCATCAGTAACCAAAGAAGCAAACTCAAGTAGACAGTAACATGTGTTACAGTGATGATATAAGCATTTACACAAGCATAAGTACATAATGAAGCAGCCCAACACAATACATGCCTGAGTTTACTTAAAGTCGTGAATGAACAAATTCAAAACCGAGGAACAAAATCAAGTATGCTCAAGTACAAATGTAACAACAGTTTTTTAAAAAATCAAGTCAAAGCCGAGTACAACAAGAACGAAATCAAACAGTGCCGTGATAGCCATGGCAATGAAGAAATCAAACCAAGTCAGAGTTCTCTACCGTGTCAACCAAGGAAGTATGAATTAGTCGGAGATAAATCTCAACGTCCAAGCATAATCAAGCGGCCAGAGAAAATAAATTGACAAATTCAAACAATTTTATACGAACGCAAATATAGGAATTCGACCTATATAAAAACCCACAAATCATCATCGGCAAAGCATTGAGTTCAAGTACGAATACACAAAAGCACAAAATAAAATTACATACCGAAGCAAGGAGACGAACTCGATCCAAATTGAAGAGCCGTGAGCAAATCAAGGAGCATCGAAGCCTACTATTGAACGGTATCGAGCGGCGCTTCAGTTTGACAAGCCCTAATTTTGCAAAGGAACAAAGCCCCAAATTTCACAGAAGAGCCGAAGCCCTAATTTGAAAACAAAGGATCGGCCGCCATTTTGCAATTGAGAATAAAAGTGGATCGGTTTAAAGAACAAGGGGCCTGCATTGTTTATTATAAAGGGGGTTTTAGTTTTATTCGTTAATAGGGTTTAAGTTTTAAGTCTAATTTTATTTTGAGCAAAAATTACGGATTCAAGTTTATATTTTAATTTTTGCTCCTGCTTGTATTTTTGAAGTTGTTTTTCTTTTCAAGTCAAAGAATTTGTAAATCTCCACCTAGGTTGTAGGTAGTGTCAGATTGTCTAGTTAGAATTAGTTCAGCGAGCAGGGTGTGCGAGTTTGCAAAACTCTATAGGCGGGAGCAGAGTTTGCGAGTAAGCGAAACTTTATAGGCGGAGCAGGGTGTGCGAGTCCAGTAGAGTGTTTGTGAGCGGGAGCAAAGGTTTGCGAGTCTAGTAGAGTGTTTGTAAGCGGGATACTGTTTAATTCTAATAGAAATCTGGGAATGCAGCAGTAGGCAGGGGTTGCCGAAGCTGGGTAAATTTTGTGTGTGATTTACTTTTCAGCCTATTTATTTCTGCAGTTTGTTTTTACGTTTAAATCGAGAAAATTTGCTATAACCCTATTCACCCCCCCCCCCCTTTAGGGTTAATCTAGATCCTACAATACTATCAAAAGTCGATATTCGCTGCCAAAAAAGCTGCTGAAAGCCGAAAATAAGATAAACGGAGCTAGAGCAATTCAAATTTGATGAGAAAACTATAATGTCTCACTTAGAAAATAATTTAATTTTTTTATATAAAATATTCAGATTTCAAAAATATTTTTTTCAAGAAATTTCAACTGATTTAAATTTAAAAAATTGAAATTACACAATATAACTACATTCGTTTTTCAAATGAAAATCTGTCACTTGCTATGCTTCAATATACACATATCAAATATCATATTTTCATTTCTATAATTTTATTATGTATTTTTCAGAAAAATTTAGTTATTTATTTATTTAAATTGATAAAATTTTCGGGTCATTGCAGATTTTATTCAAAAATGATACCTATAGACTATAAAACTGATTCCTAAAATCTGATGTTGAAATTAGTAAGAAAAATGATAATCAAACAAAGTTAATAGAATGTTTGATGCTAACAAATTTCAGCAAATGTTTGATATTAACAAAATACTAATTCAACTCATTTATCATTATATTTAAACTATAGATACTTCATTTTTTATAGACACGAGAATCAGAAATGAAAAAGTAACCTTTTTTCAAAACTGATACCTACAGATTATAAAATTGATACCTAAAATCTAATATTGAAATTAATAGGCCAACAATGAACCACAATATGAGAAAGATAGCAGATGCACCACCAATCAGCATCATATAGTGTGCTTTCAGCACCCTAATCCTAGTACCAGCAATAGTGATCCCATCTTCCTCATCACCAAGCAACCAAAAAGCTCAACCTTATTCGACCTGCAACTAACTCCATCTCCTCAAACTTCAACAATCTAAATCGCATCCTAAATTCGCCCAAAACTACACACATTCAACTATTGCATCAAACCTCCATCGTCCAAACCTCTATCACAAACAGCACCTCAAACTTGCGATGTGAACTGCAACTCCAGCAAATCCGACTCGATAGACCTTGATTGAAGCTGCTTCAACGTTGTTTTTCTATGATTTGAATTCGAATTCGATTCGCATTTGCCCTTGTTTCATTTTTCTTTGTTTTTTTCCGATTTGAATTCGAGATCAGAGAAGAAACGAAAAAGCATGACGGTTAAGGCTTTTTAAACTATTTTAACGTTTGGTCCTTAGAAATAAAATATTGATGGACTGTCATAGATAATAAAAAAGCCTATAAAATTGTCTTTCACAATATTTTACTGTAATAAAAACTTATTTCAACATTGTATGTTAACCTACTTTTAAAGGACTTGGGTTTTCTGTACCGATATTTGAAATGTCAACTGAACCACACCTATTACAAACTAACTCCTCTTCACAACTATGCAAAGGGAAATCGTAGGAATTAAGGTATAACATGGATTTTTTCTTAGAAAAAAAGATTATTGTTTACCATTACCAAGGAAAATAACAAAATACATTATAATTTTTAATATTATAACCCAAATCGCTTGCCCTGTTGGTAAGTAACAGCACCATTAGACCAGAGGTTCAAATCTTGCATCCGTAAGCCATTGCTACCACTCCAGTTATTTACCTGAAGAATAATAAACAAATAATTCAACTCAAAAGCAAAATCTCAGTAGAAATAGCAAAGGTAAAATAATTCCAGAATTTTTTTAACCATTTCCAGGATCTGTTTTTATAACTTCATTAGCATTCCCTATTTCTCTCTCGCGCTAGCAGCGTGGACGTATCAGAAGGCGGAGGCGTTCGTCGCGCATCAAATGGTGGAAGCGGTGACAATCATAGCCACTGGAATTGGCTAAGCGGGAAGGGAAAAATAGCAAACCTAAGTGCCAGCTCGGGAAAAGCTTAAAGTTTTCAATTTATCTTTCCGCAGATAGGGCTACTTAATAGTTCGCTGAGTTTCCCATTCAGTAAGAGAGCTATGACCATTTCTGCTTTTGATGTCTACTTCATAATTCAAGAAATCATATAACCTCTTTGAAACATGAACTCAAAAGTTCAAAATCTTCTTCAACAATCGGAATTTTACTGTTCAAATGTGTGAATTTTGAAAAATCTAAAGAAGTATATTGAGCGCTTTTAGCCCCCGCATCTTGGGGAATTCACAAGAGTATGAATCATTAGAGCATCCAATTTTTTCATTTAACGTTTTTTGGATTGGAAAGATTAATAATGCATGATCGTCTCGCGCATGGGGTCCGCCGACTCGATTTGGATTGAGGTATAGCTGGATTGGTGCGGTGTGGCAAACACTTCATATTTTGATAAAAATCATCTAAGAAGAGGTTAATATTTTAAAACATGTTTTTTATATTGATACAGTAAAAATGTTGGGTTAATGTTTTATCGAATTGCAAGAAACAAGCTTTTTTATCTTGGAGATGACGCGGTTAATACTCTACCTTGCACAATTCGGATAGAGCCACCAAAAGTCTTAAACAAAGTGAGTTTGTCCACAACTCATCCAGAAACTTAATTGGCACTATTTTGCTCCAACAATATTCAAACATCCCTATCAATGAAATTTTTGGTTTTGCTGCCTTCGAAACGAACAAACAATTTCACTTCGAAGGAATTCATTTCAAACAAGTGGACACAAGATGCAGTTCTTCTTGGCAATGAAGAATGTGGTTAATGTTATGAATACTAACAAACTTATTCTACCAACGAATCCACCGATAAGCAAAAGAAATAGCTATAGTCCAGGATTGATGATGACTGCCTCTGTAAAAAAATTATTCCTAATGGCACATGTGATGACGTATATGATTATTACAACTTAGACAAGTCGGCCAAAGTAATATGGGAAGTGCGAAAGAAGTATTATACCATGGAAGTTTGAGCAAAAAAGTATGCAACTAGCTGCTACCTTGAATAATATCTTGAATGTTAGACGACATATGACAAATCTATGAAGGCGTAGTCACACGATCTTCAAAAATGCACATGAAATTAACGCTGAAGGTATGAATTTTGGTGAACAATTTCATATTGCTATTTTAATAAATAAATTACCTCATAATTGGAAAGGTTTGAAAGAAGTTTTCAAGCATAAGACTAAGGAAGTTTTCTTAAAGAGTTTGATCCCTTACTCCGTATCGAGGAGGAAGCACGAAAGCAAGACCTAAAAGATGAAGTGCTTATTGTCTACAAGAACACTAAAAACTCCAATGTTGTAGTTCTAAAATCAAAAATAAAAATTTCAAGCCACGAGAAGACTCTACTGCGTAATAATAACTAAAATTGGAACCATCCAAGGGTCTAGAACAGACAACAACCACAATTAAAGAATGATTCTGTGCAGCTTTTTTGCTATAACAGCAAAAAAGCTGGTCATATGGATGCAAGTATTAGAGGAATAATCCTGCTCCATAAGATAACCTGATTGAAGAGCCTTTAATGGCTATGATGTCTAAGATCAGTCTTATTGGTATCTGAAATGTGAAGGGTAGATACTGGTGCTTCTCACCATGTCTACCATATTCATACTATGTGTAAAAAATACATAGTTGGTAGGGATAAAAAAGTGTTGTTAGAAGATTTCTCACACCACTGTTGTTGCTTGTATTGGAGATGGTATTAAACTTCACATTTTGGAAGATGTTATACATACTCCAGAGACGAGAAAGAATCTAGTTTCTAGTTTTCTTTTTCTTGTTAACGCCGATGTTACCTGAAACTATTGGGGTTGATTTGTACTTATAATGGTATGTTTGTTAGAAATGGTTATGCTACAGAGGGCATGTTTTAAATTGAACATTGAATCTAATAAAGTTTCTAATTCTACTTATATGTTGTGTGATTTTAATGTTTGACATGTTAGACTTTATCGTGTTAATAAACACATTACTAAGAACATGAGTAACTTAGGTTTATTAAAATGTCACGAAAAGGTTTTGGAAAATGTGATTTTTGTAGCTGAGCTAAATAATTAAAACCCGACGTAAATTATCTATTAATAGAGAATCCAAATCTTTAGATTTAATTCACTCATGTGCACATAAATTTGATGGAGTATTGATTGGAGATGGTACATGTTATTTTATTACATTTAATGATGGTTGTTTCGTTTATGCTTATGCACATCTCATGAAAAGTAAAAGTGACGCACTATAGATGTTTAAATTATTTGTGACTGAATTAATAAGAAAATTAGGAAGGAATTGAATATGAATCTTGCTTATGAGTTAACTTTTATAATTATCATGGTATCCATTAAATAATGGTAAAGTAGAATAATTTTTAGCTATCTTAATAATTTCAGGAGTTTTCTGTCATCTCCTTGGTTCTCTCTATTGCATTTAGTAAGAAGTTAAAATAAAAAAATATAATAAAATGTATTTTTGGATTTTAAATTGGAATGGGAATAAAAATGGGCTTTTGAAATTTAAAGCGGATGAGATTAAAATGGAGAAATTGGAACTTTAAATAGATTTGGATTATGAAATTTTAATTTTAATAGAAAAAAGCGAAAATAATTAATAAATGGGATTAAAAAGTATTTTGGAAATTTTTACTGAATTTAATTCAATAAACGTGATTTTTGAGTTTAATTTAAAATAAAATGTGAAATATTGACTTATAAATTCGAATATCAAATTTTAATTGCGTTTTAAAACCCCAAAAGTTGTTCAAAAATTTATTCTAGCAAAATAAATATATTTGTGGAATTTTGGAATTATTTTAAAGGATAAAACAATTATTTTTAAATTGCTTAAAAGCAAAAGTTGGTATTTTGATGAAAGGAAAATCATTCCTAAAATGAAATAAAAATTTGATAAACGCCTTGAGTTGGATTTCTAAATAGGTGTAAAATATTGATTTAAAGGCGGTGAGAGGTATTATTTTATTTAAAAGGAAAAGGAAAAGGAAAAACCTTTCTTTCATTTTATTGGAAAAAAAACTTTTAAGCCACGTTACCCACCGAAACCGTTAAGACATCCATCCCATATGCATGTTTTCATCCTGACCCCTTTCAATTTTCCGACATTCCACTAAAAAAAGAAATCACCGATTAATTTGGATTCTAAGGTTTCAAAGTTTCATCATTTTTCAACAAAGACTTCAAGCAAAAATCAAAAGTCAAACAAATGGAGAAAGGTGAGTGTGCTCCTAATTTGAATAATATTGATTAATACATAAGTTTAATGTGACGCCCCACCTCTATACTCACGCTAGCCAAGGACACTACGGAGTAATGTCGTCAACTAGCACGAAGAATAAGGCTGTTGAGGAGCGACCATCCATGTAATTGCTTTGTGCGAGCACCGATATGTCAGATAGTATAACATATATTTCGTTTCAAGAGGAAATCCGACATGCCGATACAAACTCAAAGCTACTACACAGTGGCTATGTGGTCTTCAGAAAAAAATATAGAAATAAACATAACATAAATCAGTCACAGATATCCATATCACAAAGGCGGAAATTGATATGAATATAACACATAGAAATGTACATCAGAGTAGTGGTCAAACAAGATCCACAATATCACAAAAGAATAAATACAAGTGCTAGACAAAAGAATATGTATACATCAAGGAGTCTCTATCTCAAAGGTATAACAACAAAAACTACCAATCTAATGTAGTTAGACAAAAGTCAGATGATGATTCCTAATAAGGAGTCAAGCAGAAGCACCTGTAAAATCTCGGTCTGACCCGAGCATTATTTAATAAGAAAATAATAACGGATCAGTCTAGCTATAAATATAAGATAAAATGAGATAGAATAAGAGATACGACAAAAACGTATGATAACAATTATGTCATACTATGAAAAGTATACATTTAACAACAACAAAAATCATACAATACCTCAAAAATCTCATAACATCAAAAATAATGTCATATTCTTTACCATATTCACCAAACCACAAATATTGGCTAACATATCAATGCCAATCATAAAAATTGGTGAAACCCAAATTCTAAAAATCATCAATTAGAAATCCAAAAATCACAAAAAGGGGGAGCCTATCATAAACGGGAGCATGAAAAAAACACGTGTATCATAAACGGGATGTTATCCCATGGTCGCTAACCATAGAGCCGGTGCAACGACGTAGTACAACGGTACGTCCGAGAAACCTGAAACTCGAATAATTCGAAACAACGGCGTAGTACAACGGTACGCCCGATGAACCTGATAAGCCGAAACAACGATGTAGTACAATTGTACGTCCGATGAGCCGAACTCCATAAAAGAACATGGGTCGCTAGCCCACAAGAATGAGTCGAAACTCCAAAGAATGCATAGGTTGTTAGCCTATAAAAGAAATGAGACAAAACTCAATAAAATGAGGTATAGTCCCCTGCGTGGACAAAGAGACATCGCATATCGCAAGTATAATCACAAAATGATCATCAATGATCAATAAAAAGTGTGGATTACAGTAAGCTAGTAAATAAATGAGTTTAGCTTCATGTCCCATAACCACTGGCTTAACTTAAATATTCGCAAACAAGTTGTAGATCTCCACTCATAAAATTGTCACAAGAGTTTCAATCAAACAAGTCCAAAAATTAACCAACGAAGTAAATGTTAGGGATGCGGATTAAGGATCTTAAGGCAGAAATAACACTAGAGGAGGGGTGAATAGTGTTTTAAAGAATATATGAACTATATGACTAAATTAAAACTTTCAACACAAATCTAAATAGAATTCTAACACAGAATGATCACAGAACATATAACAAATATAAATAGTAAAGTAAAGTAAGTAAAAAGAAATAACACACCGGATTTTATACTGGTTCGGAATCCTCCTACATCCAGTCCTGCACCAAGGCAATATCCTTGTATAGATTTTTATAAGCCAATATCCAAATTACAACCCTCAATTTCTAAGGCCTTGAGCCCTCCTATCTCCGAGTCTAGGGTAAACTCTCTTGATTTACGGGACACAAGATCACTCTAATACTTCTTAATAACAATCCTTTTGAAAGGATAGACTCTATGGACTTTTTGAATACAAATTAATCCTATAACTCTGAATAGCACTTTGATCTTTAGTAGAATGATGGAGAATCAAATAGAGAGAGTATCTAAATGATTTTCTATTGAGAATTTGGCAGAATGATGGCACGATCTTGAAAATATGAAGTTTTATGGATATGGAATGGTGGAGAAGAAAGAGTGAAGAAAATAAGAAAGTAGTTGTTAAAAAAAAATCGTTTTGGAATCCTTTATATAGATGCACAACAGTCATAACCATTGGCGAAAGGTTTTCGAACGAATGGACACTTCTTTTGAAAATTGAATTTTGAATCCAACTGTCACCAGGTCGACATGGGGTGTCCCCTTATGTCGACATCCCTTAGTTCAAAATTATAGAGATGTTGTTTTGTAAAGACAATTGAAGTTAAAACAAGTTAAAACTTCTCTGAAGCAAGGTAAAGTGTTTAAACAATATTTTGAGATAGAGAATGAATATGAAACATTATTTTGAATATATATATATATAATTGATATAGACCGTCAATTATATAAGTAATATTTAAAATCAGAATAAGTTTTGATGGTTTAAAAATAGAAGTTTTTAAAATCAGAATAGAGGAATATTTCAAGGCTAAAACAAAGTTTGAAAATATTTTTGAAAACATGATTTTGAAAGCTAAACATTTTTGTAACAGATTTAAAAACATTTTGAAAAATCTATTCAAACTGAAATTGCAAGAACCTTCCTACAGAGCTCCTCCATAGGACTCGAGAACTTGTACAAAGTAGTTTAAATGATTTTGATTTTCGTGGATTTGTAAGCCACTTGTCGTAGGTTTGTAAGCTACTTGTCGTGGGTTTGTAAGCCACCAGTTTTGATAGAAATTGGGTTCCATCCCAAAAGAAAATTGGAAGAAAGATGAGAGTGCTATTATGAAGTTTTAACAAAATACTAGACACTTATCTTGAGATCTTGAAATCTTGATTCTCTGGAGTCTTGAATCTTGAATCTCTAATCTTCATCTTGATACTTGAGTCTTTATACTGATCAGTCTTCGATGATACCTGCATATACTTCCTATATACATACATACATACATACATACATATATATATATATGGAAATGTTAGTATATATTTTATAAAGTAAAGTATAATAACTATATAAGGTTGTTGTCATCAAAACATCATCAACTCAGTTCCTAACAATCTCCTCCTTTTTGATGATGACAACCTTTATTTACAAAATATTCTTACCATACCATAACTCTCCATAACTCCCCCTTACTCCGTGACTTCTTCTTAAAACTACAACTCCCCTTTATTCCATGACTCCCCCTTACACCAAGCACATATATTTTTATAACTTTCTCCCCCTTTGACATCAGCAAAAATGAATAAAAGATTTACCTATTTTTAGATCCAAACTTCGATCGTCTTCCGATTCGAGAATAGCAGTGAAGCACAGATTTGAAGTATTAGTTTTCTTCTCGTCATCACTGGATGAATCTGAATCGTCAAGAGTTG
Organism: Allium cepa; assembly: GCA_030765085.1. Classification (NCBI taxonomy): domain Eukaryota; kingdom Viridiplantae; phylum Streptophyta; class Magnoliopsida; order Asparagales; family Amaryllidaceae; genus Allium; species Allium cepa. The sequence goes on along the minus strand of CM060941.1, from coordinate 682,227,006 downwards.
CTGCATATGCCTTATTTCTTTTCCTTAGTTGCTCATTATTTGGTTGAAATGTCTGTTTGTCTGGATATGGACAATCTATCTTATAGTGCCCTGTTTTGTTGCAGTTGTAGCATCTATCACCATTGTTATTGTTGTTGTGATTGTTGTTGTTCTTCGAAGTATTTCTAGAATTCCTTTGATCATTTCTTTTAAAGTTATTCATCTTTCTATACTTCAGAAACTTTCTGAAATTTCTGGTCATGAAAGCAATTTCTTCATCACTATCTTGTTCTGAATCTCCAGTTGTTGTTTTGAATGCGACTGATTTCTTTTCCGTTGCCTTAGATTCTTTTCTCCCTTGTAGTTGAACTTCATATAGATTACCGATTAACTCTTCGATCTTCATTTGACTAACATCATTTGCCTCTTCAATAGTAAGTGTCTTTTGATCCCATTCTGGTGTGAGTGAATTGAGTATCTTTCTTACTTGATCTTCTTCTGAGAAACTCTTTCCTAAAGCAATCAATGAATGTATAATATTTTGAAATCGACAATACATGTCGGAAATGGACTCATTTTCATGCATTTTAAACAATTGAAACTGGTTAGTTAATATGGAAATTTTAGTCTGTTTAACTTTGCTTGTTCCTTCATGAGTTACTTGCAAAGTTTTCCAGATTTCAGATGCAGACTTACAAACAGAGACTCTATTAAACTCATTCCTATCTAGTGAACAAAATAGTATATTCATAGCCTTAGAATTGTTTTGTGCAACCTTTTTTTGCTCAGTAGTCCACTGGGAAAAATTAGTAGTTGGTTCAACATATTCAATTTGTGTCATATTCCAAGTATCTAAACTTATGGATTGTAAATAAATTTTCATCCTACATGCCCAATATGCATAATTACTGCCATTAAAAAGTGGTGGTCTGACAGTAGACTGACCTTCTACAAATGAATTAGTGTTAGTGCTTGTGTTGACAGAAGTAGTGGTGACAGGAGTGACATTATTAGTGTGTTGTGCCATTAAAACTTTTCAAAAATTCAGATTATGAAAATAATGAAAACCAATGCTCTGATACCAATTGTTAGGGATGCGGATTAAGGATCTTAAGGCAGAAATAACACTAGAGGGCGGGTGAATAGTGTTTTAAAGAATATATGAACTATATGACTAAATTAAAACTTTCAACACAAATCTAAACAGAATTCTAACACAGAATGATCACAGAACATATAACAAATGCAAATAGTAAAGTAAAGCAAGTAAAAGGAAAGAACACACCGGATTTTATACTGGTTTGGAATCCTCCTACATCCAGTCCTGCACCAAGGCAATATCCTTGTACAGATTTTTATAAGCCAATATCCAAATTACAACCCTCAATTTCTAAGGCCTTGAGGAACCCTCCTATCTCCGAGTCTGGGGTAAACTCTCTTGATTTACGAGACACAAGATCACCCTAATACTTCTTAATAACAATCCTTTTGAATGGATAGAGTCTATGGACTTTTTGAATACAAATTAATCCTATAACTCTGAATAGCACTTTGATCTTTAGTAGAATGATGGAGAATCAAATAGAGAGAGTATCTAAATGATTTCTTATTGAGAATTTGGCAGAATGATGACACGATCTTGAAAATATGAAGTTTTATGGATATGGAATGGTGGAGAAGAAAGAGTGAAGAAAATAAGAAAGTAGTTGTTAAAAAAAATCATTTTGGAATCCTTTATATAGATGCACAACAGTCATAACCATTGGCGAAAGGTTTTCGAACGAATGGACACTTCTTTTGAAAATTGAATTTTGAATCCAACTATCACCATGTCGACATGGGGTATCCCCTTATGTCGACATCCCTTAGTTCAAAATTATAGAGATGTTGTTTTGTAAAGACAATTGAATATAAAACAAGTTGAAACTTCTCTGAAGCAAAGTAAAGTGTTTAAACAATATTTTGAGATAGAGAATGAATATAAAACATTATTTTAAATATATATATATATATAATTGATATAGACCGTCAATTATGTAAGTAATATTTAAAATCAGAATAAGTTTTGATGTTTTAAAAATAGAAGTTTTTAAAATCAGAATAGAGGAATATTTCAAGGCTAAAACAAAGTTTGAAAATATTTTTGAAAACATGATTTTGAAAGCTAAAACATTTTTGAAATAGATTTAAAAACATTTTGAAAAATCTATTCAAACTGAAATTGCAAGAACCTTCCTACAGAGCTGCTCCATAGGACTCGAGAACTTGTACAAAGTAGTTTAAATGATTTTGATTTTCGTGGGTTTGTAAGCCACTTGTCGTAGGTTTGTAAGCTACTTGTCGTGGGTTTGTAAGCCACTGGTTTCGATAAAAATTGGGTTCCATCCCAAAAGAAAATTGGAAGAAAGATGAGAGTGCTATTATGAAGTTTTAACAAAATACTAGACACTTATCTTGAGATCTTGAAATCTTGATTCTCTAGAGTCTTGAATCTTGAATCTCTAATCTTCATCATGATGCTTGAGTCTTTATACTGATCAGTCTTCGATGATACCTGCATATACTTCCTATGTACATATATATATATATATGGAAATGTTAGTATATATTTTATAAAGTAAAGTATAATAACTATATAAAGTTGTTGTCATCAAAACATCATCAACTCAGTTCCTAACCGTAAACGCAAGCGTTTCATACCACTAGTTTTACTAAACCGTTTAATTAGATTTCTCAAACGAATGAGGTAAAGGTTTGTGTATACTAATAGACTGGAAAACGGTTTTAGAACAAGCTTTGTATTAAAAATAGAGTTGAAATCATCTTTGAGAAAGAGTTTGAATATTTACTACCAGTATAGAAACCTTTGTATTTAAAAATGACAAACCATAGAAATGATTGTAAACACACTTAAATCACCAAAATTCACATTCGAAGACGTGAATTAAATCCAAAGAAATCGATATCAAATCCATCAAAATGGATATTACCCAAAAACCCCGAAATTGAAGTCATCAAAGTCGTATAAACGACGACAACAACTCGGATAATCATGAATCGATAAAAATTGGAATTTCAAGCAAAATTGGCAAATTGGGAAGAAGCGGCAGGTCAGTCGACTGGACAATGAATTCAGTCGACTGGCCCAATGCCTAGAAAACTCTCGAGTTTCAGGTCAGTCGACTGGACTTAGAGCGCCAGTCAACTGGTACCTGTTTTCTAGTATTTCCAGCCTAGTCCCCAAAGGGGCAAGAATCCAAACGGAGCCGATTGATCGAGCAATTGCAACTAGGGATTTATGCCACGCGACAACCCGGTCCTATAGGCTCTTCGACTCACCCCAAAGACATGTTCAAGCATCAAAGCTATTATTTCTAAAGATTTAACTTCAAAACACCGAAAATTGTAATGTTCACCAAATCAATTCAAATCAAAAGCAAATGAACATGAATAGATGTTAGGAATTCATACCTAACCATAATGAAAGTTATAGACATGGATGTGAGATAAAAATCTCACCTTTTACACAAAATAAGGAAGGAGAAGCTTGAAAACAAAGGAGGATCAACCACTCTTCAATCCCAACTCTAAAAGCTCCAATCTAAGATCATAAGCCAAATAATTCCTAAGTTAGGTTATAGGTAATTTCTGAAATTGGAGAGAGATTGAGATGGAGAAGAAGAAGGCGATACTTACCTAAGCTTCTTTTGGATTTTGGAGTTAGAACTTAAATTTGCAAAGGAGCTAGGGCTTAGGAATTCTAATTCCAATCTCTTCCCTCATTGTTCCTAAAGCTTAAAGTGTTAGGAAATAGAAATGAAATGGATGAAGAGGAGTGGGGGTGGAGCTAGGGTCTTAAGTTGGTGTAAATGGGCTGAAACCCAAACCCAAAGCTCTAAGTGAAAAGGTCGAAATTCTAGCTAACTCTAAACATATCAATGTTTATACTCAAAATGGTCGCAAACATTATTTCAAACTCAATGGAAGTGGTCTCAACTCCTAATTTGACTGTTTGTAAAAAATAGCATTTCGGGCTATAATCCAACTAATGATGTTATATTTAAATAAAATATTTAAATACGCAAACGTAAAATATGCATGTTGTTTCAAACTTCCCTCCTTAAAGAAATTGCGTCCTCGCAATATTTAAGAAAAAAAAGTAACAACTATAGAAGCATATCAACACAAAAGAAATTTGAAATAAGAAGTTTACCTCAAAGAGCACGAAAATGTAAGTCCGGATGTGTCCGCTCAATGAATTCTGTAGATTCCCAAGAATAGTCCTTAGGATTTGAGGACCATTGAACTTTCATAAGAGGGACATTTTTATTTCGAAGATGTTTTACCTTCGATGCAATGATACGAATACGATGCTGCTGATAAGTCAAATTAGACGAAACTTTAATTTCTTCAACAACACTGGGCTCAAGAATAGAATCAGAATCTCGAAGGCATTTTTGTAGTTGAGAGACGTGAAAAACGTCATGAATAACAGAAAACCGAGCCGGTAATAAAAGGCGATAAGCCACGGAACCAATACGTTCGGTGATGGAAAATGGATCAATATATCAAGGTGCTATTTTTCCCGATCGACTGAAACGTACAACACCCTTCATAGGTGAAACACGAATAAACACCAAATCTCCCATAGAAAATTATAATTTCCCTCTTCAGTTATCGGCATAGGATTTTTTCCTACTTTGAGCTTCTTTCATCCTATGGCGAACAAGCTCAATCTTTTCTGTGGAATCACGAATAAAATCAGGACCTAAAACCAGCTTCTCACCGGCTTTAAGCCAACACAAAGGAGATCGGCATGGCCTTCCATAGAGTGCCTCGAAAGGTGTCACGCCAATACTAGATTGGAAGCTATTATTAGAGGAAAACTCAACAAGAGAAATGTGATCTTTCCAACTCCCACCAAAATCAGGAACACATACACGAAGAAGATCTTCAAGAGTTTGATACACATGCTCGGTTTGTCCGTCGGACTGAGGGTGATAACTGGTGCTAAAATTAAGCTTCGTTCCCAAAGCTTTTTGAAGACTCTTCTGAAATCCACTAGTAAACAATGGATCACGATCGCTAACCATAGAAGTAGGAACCCCATGCAATTTAATAATTTTTTTGATAAAGATTTTAGCCAAAAGAGGTACGGTCCGATTGGACCGAATGAGAATAAAATAGGCGGATTTTGTTAGTTTGTCAACTATCACCCATAGGCTATCATGACCCGAACGAGAATGGGGAAGGCCATCAATAAAATCCATGGAAATTTGATCTCATTTCCAAATTGGAATGTTCATGGTTGCAATAACCCACCGGCCTTTCATGCTCGGCCTTAACGAGTTGGCAAATCATGCAACGCTTAACAAAGTTAGCAATATCGGATTTCATTCCATCCCAATAATAAAGTCGCTTCGTATCTGCATAGATTTTACTACTACCGGGATGGATGGTAAATTTAGAACGGTGAGAATCCTCTAAAATATCTCTACGAAGATTATCATTATTTGGCACGATAACTCTACCAAATTTTCGAACACCGCCACGAGCATCAATATCAAAGTCTTTCAAACCTTCAATACTAATTTTATCCATACAACATTAGCTAAGAAGACCCAATTCGGAATCTAGCTTTTGAGCATCAAGAATGCGGTCTAAAAGAGAAGGATGAGCCTCAAGGCTACATAAAACGAGAGATGCACGTAAATTGGATTCACGGTCTCGAATCTCAGGAGTGGATAAAGTCTCGAGATCATTCCATTCGGATATCAACATGGAAACAACCGCTTGTTGCTTACGACTAAGGGCATCGGCAACACGATTTTCCTTTCCGGAAGTATAAATAATATCAAAATCATAAGATGCAAGGAACTAGAGCCAACGCTGTTAACGCAAATTAAGTTCTTTTTGAGAAAATAAATAAGATTTATGATCGGTATAAAGAACAAATTTCTCTCCCAAAGATAATGACACCAAATTCGAAGGGCGAAAACAACAGCCGCGGGCTCTAAATAATGAGTGGCATATCTAGTCTCGACTGGCTTTAATTGCTTAGATGCATAAGCAATAAAACGTTCCCTTTGCATGAGAACGGCTCGCAAACCAACACGACTAGCATTGGTATAAACAATAAAATCTTGGTTCCCTTCGGGAATCACAAGAATAGGAGCATCGAAAAGGAGTTCCTTTAATTTTTGAAAAGAAGCTTCACATTTGTCCGACCAAATGTATCTAACTCCTTTCCTTGTCAAGCTAGTAAAAGGCACAGCAATTTTAGAAAAGTCGTTTATAAACCGACGGTAATAATCCACCAATCCAAGAAAGCTACGAATTTTTGTCACTCTCTTCGGTCTCTTTCAATCTTGATTCGCTTCAATCTTTGAAGGATCCACGGAAATTTCGAATTCAGAAATGATATGACCAAGAAATTTCACACGAGATTGCCAAAAGTGGCACTTAGAAAATCTTGCTTTCAATTGATTGCTCCTAAGAGTTTCCAATACAATCCGAAGATGTTTTTCATGCTCTTCCTCGGTTTTAGAATAAACAAGAATATCATCTATAAAGATGAGAACAAATCGATCGAGGAAGTCTTTGAAAACTCGATTCATAAGGTCAACGAAATAAGTCGGAGCATTCGTTAAACCAAATGGCATAACAAGCCATTCATACGATCCATAACGAGTATGGAATGATGTCAAAGGAATGCTATCCTCTGCAATACGAAGCTGATGAAAACCGGTTGCTAAGTCTAACTGTGAATAGACTCTAGCACCACTAAGTTGATCGAATAGATCATCAATCCAAGATAATGGATATTTATTCTTGACAGTAAGATCATTAAGCTTGCGGTAGTCAACACAAAGCCTAAGTGTACCATCAGGTTTCTTCACAAAAATAGCAGAAGCTCCCCAAGGAGAGGAACTAGAACAAATAAATTGCTTCTCTTCCAATTCGGATAATTATTTGCGCATCTCCTCATTTTCTTTATTGGACATAATATAAAGATGACGAGTAATAGGTAAAACTCCAAGAATTAGATTAATTCTAAACTCAATGGATCGCTTAGGGGGTAATCCTAAAACGAGTTCAAATATATCGGGAAATTCCCGAACAACGTGAATGAGAGAAATGACATCTTTCTTATCATCGTTATCGTCATCATGAGGATTTAAAGAATATAAAGATGCTACCAAGTTGGAATCCGAATCTTTAAAAACAATAGAAATCTGCTTAACGGATTGAGGATGTCGAAGATGAATAGTCCGCTCAGGACGCATGATATTGGCTTTATAACGGTTAAGCCGATCCATTTCCAAAATCATTCCGAAGCCTAAGTAACGCATGACATGCAAATCAGCTCGGAAAGAAAAATCACACAAAATAATCTCGACATCTTTACGGAGCAAACTAAGTGTTGCGGATCCACCAACCGGATTCACAATTCTCAAAGAAGTCATTAAAGCCATAACACTTAAAGAAAAAGTATCAACAAGTTCTTTTGATATAAAAGAATGGGATGCACCCGTATCAAAAAGAACTTGAATAAGTTGATCACGAAACATAATAATGCCACCAAGGATAGGATGAGAATACCTTGACCGCGAGAAGTGTTACTTGGGGTTTGCACAATATTTAGCTTTCCATCCTTCTTGCTTTGAAGTTTGGGACATGAAGATATAAGATGACCCGAATTTTTCCAATAGCGACAAAAGAGAGGCTTCGGACATCTATTAGCATAATGGTCCTTAGAACCACAATTGTAGCATTGCCCGCTACTAGGGGTAGGAGTCTTTGCTACCGAAGCTGCTAGCTTCCCTTTCTTTTTAGGATTAGGGCTTTGAATTTAATAGGGCTTTTCTTGTTGTTGTTGAAGCTCGATTTGGTACCCACAACTTCAACATCACTCTCCCTATCTGCCTCTTCAAGTCGAAGAGTGATATCAATAACCTGATCAAAAGCAACTTTTAATTTCAGAAGTAATGACTTTTTGAGATTCTTATTCAAGCCATAGACGAACCTCTGATTTTTCTTCAATGGGGTATTTATATATTCAACCCTGTATTTAGAAAGAGATTCGAAAGATGCGACGTAGTCCGCCACAGAAGATTCACCTTGAACAAGGTCTATGAAACGCCGGGCCAAAGTTACCTTTTCAGTTTCCGGCACAAATTTTAATTCGAATCGTTCTTGGAAATGCTCCCAAGTAAGATCTTCTTCAATAATTTCAGAAGTCAGAAGCTCATACCAATCTAATGTTCTTTCTTGGAGCATACTAGAAGCCACTTGGACTCGATGAAGTTCAATAAGATTCATGCGAGTAAAGATGCAATCGCATGTTCTAAGCTAAGCTTGGACTTCAACAACGCTTTCAGAACCCTTGAATGTCTTCCCACCCAAGTTGGTATAATCACTGCACAAGCGTGCAAATCCGGATTTTGGATGAGTAGGATCTATAATGGGTCCGACAGCTTGAGCATTCTTTACAAGATCAAGAAGCTGTTGAGCTGACATAAATACTTCATCCTGAGGAGTAACACTTGATTGACCGGCATTGGGATGGCCAGGTCTAACCATTTCTCTTCTTTAAGAAAGAAAGAAAGAAGAAGAAAATGTTATTCTCAGAATGAATATCAAACAACAATGATTGATAAAACAAGGCATCACAAAGAAAATTGGATAGAACGGGTCCAATGACTCGAATAAAACCCAAGGCACGACTTCTAAGATGGACTTAGGACGATGATCCTTGTTAAATTATTCTACATTGTTCGAAGTTTGGCTCCGATACCAAGCTGTGACGCCCCACCTCTATACTCACGCTAGCCAAGGACACTACGGAGTAATGCCGTCAACTAGCACAAAGAATAAGGCTTTTGAGGAGCGACCATCCGTATAATTGCTTTGTGCGAGCACCGATATGTCAGATAGTATAAAATGCATTTCATTTCAAGAGGAAATCTGACATGCCGATACAAAATCAAAGCTACTACACAGTGGCTATGTGGTCGTCAGAAACAAATATAGAAATAAACATAACATAAATCAGTCACAGATATCCATATCACAAAGACGGAAATAGATATGAATATAACACATAGAAGTGTACATCAGAGTAGTGGTCAAACAAGATCCATAATATCACAAAAGAATAGATACAAGCGCTAGACAAAAGAATATGTATACATCAAGGAGTCTCTATCTCAAAGGTATAACAACAAAAACTACCAATCTAATGTAGTTAGACAAAAGTCAGATGATGATTCCTGATAAGGAGTCAAGCAGAAGCACCTGTAACATCTCGGTCTGACCTGAGTATTATTTAATAAGAAAATAATAACGGACCAGTCAAGCTATAAATATCAGATAAAATGAGATAGAATAAGAGATATGATGAAAACGTATGATAACAATTATGCCATACTATGAAAAGTATACATTTAACAACAACAAAAATCATACAATACCTCAAAAATCTCATAACATCAAAAAGAATGTCATATTCTTTACCATATTCACCAAACCAAAAATATTGGCTAACATATCAATGCCAATCATAAAAATTGGCGAAACCCAAATTCTAGAAATCATTAATTAGAAATCCAGAAATCACAAAAAGGGGGAGGCCTATCATAAACGGGAGCATGAAAACTCTCCAACACGTGTATCACAAATGGGTTGCTATCCCATGGTCGCTAACCATAAAGCCGATGTAACGACGTAGTACAACGGTACGCCCGAGGAACCTGAAACTCGAATAATTCAGAACAACAACGTAGTACAACGGTATGCCCGATGAACTTGATAAGCCGAAACAACGATGTAGTACAACGGTACGTCCGATGAGCGGAACTCCATAAGAGAACATGGGTCGCTAGCCCATAAGAATGAGTCGAAACTCCAAAGAATGCATATGTCGTTAGCCTATAAAAGAAATGAGAAGAAACTCAATAAAACGAGGTATAGTCCCCTGCGTGGACAAAGAGACATTGCATATTGCAAGTCTAATGACAAAATGATCATCAATGACCAATAAAAAGTGTGGATTACAGTAAGCTAGTAAATAAATGAGTTTGGCTTCATGTCCCATAACCACTGTTCTAACTTAAATATTCACGAACAAATTGTAGATCCCCACTCATAAAATTGTCACAAGAGTTTCAATCGAACAAGTCCAAAAATTAACCGACGAAGTAAACGCAAGTGTTTCATACCACTAGTTTTACTAAGCCGTTTAATTAGATTTCTCAAACGAATAAGGTAAAGGTTTGTGTATACTAATAGATTGAAAATCTATTTTAGAAACAAGCTTTGTATTAAAAATAGAGTTGAAATTATCTTTGAGAAAGGGTTTGAATATTTACTATCAATATAGAAACCTTTGTATTTAAAAGTGAAAAACCATAGAAATGACTGTAAACATAATCAAATCACCAAATTTCACATTCGAAGACGTGAATTAAATCCAAAGAAATCGATACCAAATCCATCAAAATGGATATTCCCCAAAAATCCCAAAATAGAAGTCGTCAAAGCCGTATAAATGACGACACCAACTCTGATAATCATTAATCGATAAAAATTGGAATTTTAAGCAAAATAGGCAAATTGGAATGAAGCAGAAGGTCAGTCGACTAGACACTGAGTTCAGTCGACTGGCCCAATGCCTGGAAAACTCTCGGGTTCCAGGTCAGTCGACTGGACTCAGAGCGCCAGTCGACTGGAACCAGTTTTCTAGTATTTCCAGCCTAGTCCCCAAAGGGGCAAGAATCCAAAAGGAGCCGATCGATCAAGCAATTGTAACTAGGGATTTATGCCACGCGACAACCCAGTCCTATAGGCTCTTCGACTCACCCCAAAGACATGTTTAAGCATCAAAGCTAGGATTTCTAAAGATTTAACTTCAAAACACCAAAAATTGAAAAGTTCGCCAACTCAACTCAAATCAAAAGCAAATGAACATGAATAGATGTTGGGAATTCATACCTAACTATAATGATAGTTATAGACATGGATGTGAGACAAAAATCACATCTTTTACACAAAACAAGGTAGGAAAAGCTTGAAAACAAAGAGGATCAACCACTCTTCAATCCCAACTCTAAAAGCTCCAATCTAAGATCATAAGCCAAATATTTCCTAAGTTGGGTCAGAGGAAATTTCTGAAATTAGAGAGATATTGAGATGGAGAAGAAAAAGGTGATACTTACCTAAGCTTCTCTTGGATTTTGGAGTTGGAACTTGAAATTGCAAAGGAGCTAGGGCTTAGGAATTTTAATTTTCAATCTCTTCCCCCATTGTTCCTAAAGTTTAAAGTGTTAGGAAATAGAAATGAAATGGATGAAGAGGAGTGGGGGTGGAGCTAGGGCCTTAAGTTGGGGTAAATGGGCTGAAACCCAAACCAAAAGCCCTAAGTGAAAAGGTCGAAATTCTTGCTAACTTCAAACATATCGATGTTTATACTCAAAAAGGTCGCAAACGTCATTTCAAACTCAATGGAAGTGGTCTCGAGTCCTAATTTGACTGTTTGCAAAAATTATCATTTCGCGCTATAATCCAACTAACGATGCTATATTTAAATAAAATATTTAAATACACAAACGTAAAATATGCGGGTTGTTACATTTAATCTGTCTGTTTTGATTCAACATGATTAATTTGATTATATACGAACGAAAATGACTTGGTAGCCTGATAAGCTTGAATTACTATCCGTAAATATTTAATTCTGTTGATTAATTAATAATAGAATGATATCACATTAGCTAATAGCTTTATGAATAAAAATATATTCACTGCTTATGTAAAACCCTTGATATGATTCCTTTTTATAAGCCAATATATAATTATTTCGATGCAAATCTTGGTTGTAGTAGAAGCATGTAGGTGGTCGGGTGAGTCAAAGTTGGAGATGGTCGGAGATGGCTAGAGTTCAGCGATCTATCCGGGAAAATTCCTGGAGCTTACTGCTCTAGAAAATGACTAGTTGACCGCCCATTCACTAACCGATCGACCGCCTATGTATTCCTAAAGCAGTGAGCTCTATGAACAAAGTTAGAAGTTCATTTTTTAACTGTGATTAAAAAAAGGTTTTAAGTGAATTTAAACTTCTGAAATATTTTTAAAATATACTTAAAGAATAATTAACACTTTCAAAATATTAAACTTGAAATATTCAAGTTATTTTGAGGATTTGAATTATAAACTGAAAGAAGAATGGTATTTTTTATAAATAAAGAAAGTACAAACTCTTTGAATTAATTTTGGTAGGTAATAATCTGAGGAACTCTTGCAAATGATTTGTAAATATTTTCAAGAAGAAAATAATAAAATTTTAGTTAAATTTTGAATTTAAATGATAAGTGATGAAAGATAGTGCGTGTGTATGTGTGTGCGTACATGCATGCATGCATGAATTTATTATGCAATGAATGATGTGATGAATACAATTGAATTTTTATATTGCTTATGTTATGAATATGATTTACGTATGAGTAGAAGTGGTTGGATACAAATGGTTTCATTATTGCTAAGTATGTATTTAATTTACTTTAAGAATAGAATTATTTAAGTTATATTGTTAAACTTTAAATGTCCCACATCATGCTATGAAGTGGATTTCTATACGAGTCGTATTATAGATGCTATTTTATAAATCAATGTTATGTTGACATATAATTCTCATAAACAAACTTTATATATGACATAAAAATGGGAGACATGCCATTTCGGGAATAAATGGTATTCGGGATGTCAAATTTGAATATTTGTAACAAATTTAACATGAAAAAACGATATGAGGTGAAACTACTTGATATTAGAATCCATCCTAGCGGACAGGTTCGGGGTCACAGGCTACAGGCTGAATCGTAACGAACTGGTCGTACATTACCTATCGTCCAAACAATCTACTACATAAACACAACTAAGGTGACAAGCATATATAGTGCAAAAGAGAAATGGTAAGGAGAACAGTAACCACATTGATGGACACATGAGGAGACGAGATGATGATTACATGAGGTAAGCACCAACAAGAATAAGAGAAGAAGATTCAATAAATATATCATGTAGGGGCATCCAAAATGTCTAATCGAGGGATATACAGATGAATAAAGCCGTGATATCTTGGTGTCAAGGCCGAGTCAAGTAAGAGTGAAAATGAGTAGGATTCACTACTGATTACAGACCTCGCAGATGAATAACTTGTATGGCGTACTTAATTTGACTACGATTGCAACTTGTAAACGTCAATAGGATGTGAAATTCGAATTGATTAAAGTTGCATATATGAGTCATTTTTAATAGTGCCATGACATGAGTATTTACACTATTAAGAATTATGGGATGTGGACGAGCTTAGATTATGGAGTGTGTGAGGTATTTTATTTCTATAATATATCACATATATAATCTAACACCATACAATTATATCACATTGCACAACTGCACTCACATCTAGTTTCTAGCCAAACTCAAGGTTTTCTCATCTTTGTAACGTCACCTCGGGTCAGACTGAGATGATTTTGACAAGATGATCACATTCAGGCACTTTACGGTTATGCTTATAGAGTAGATGGTTAATGGTACTTGAATTGGTTTTTATTTTATTATAAGTAGTATTATTTTGGAGCATGTAGATCGCACTATAGAGACTACTACAAGGTCTGTATCCATTGATGGAGACGGTGCTATAAAGGTAGAGCCAGAGTCAATAGAGATAGACTAGGGTCCGACACTTGGGCGAGTAGGACATGGATGTCTAGTATTTTGTGCAATTTTGCTTGCATATTATTTTCCATGTATATAGTGACATTTTTGTGACGTCCATGGAGTAGACATCTTCGTTATACATACATACATACATACATACATACATACATATATATTGTAGTTTGTTGTCCCGTTGTGATTTTTATATGATGCAATACCGTATACATGCTTTATTATGTGATTTACTCAATCTTGAAACTTGTGTATTTAACTTTTTTTCAAGAGGGATAACATATTATTTTAGATGTGATCGGGTATTATAACGTATCTGTGTTATTCTAAAGTTGTGTACACGAGAAATCTCTCTATAACACTCCATGAGATTCGAACGTATATTTTATTAGTAAGGATAAAATGGTAATTTTACATATTTTAGAATTAGTAAATGAAATCTATACCATTGCATAAATCTTATATTTCTTGTCGAGATGTTATATCCAAATCGGAGTTCGTATGAAGAAGATAAGAGTATTTTTAGTTATGTGTTTTGATTTGGGATTTATCGAGCCTAAGCTTATTTGAGTGAAGAGACGCTTAAAGAAGCTTATAACAAGGCGCACAGAAGTTCGAATTCATTTTTCATTCACGTATATTTTCAGTTTTAACTGCTCCTTCATCTTCCTCTCTACCATAACTCTTTCTCTTTTAAATCTAAACCAAACCCTAAACATTTATATATCAAATCAATGAGTACAAAGAGAGAACAAGATGATATCCATTATTTGTGGAACCGAGGAATTTCATAGAATGAGCATTCTAGACGGCAAGGGATTGGAGGCCAATTTGGTGATTTCTAAGGCTTAGCGGCATAGATTGGTAGGTGGAAGTCATTATTGGGCTATGTACTATTCACATTAAAGTAGTTGCACTATATTGATTACTAATTAGGGTAAACAGATATAAGAATTGGATTAATTAGAGTTTGGGATTTAATATAGATGTGATTACCAAATTAAATATGATCAAGGACATTTTATTTAGGGTTAAATTTGAATTAGAGGATATATTATATCAAATTATAATTAAATAGTTAAGTTTATGATGAATACGATTTGATATTCAGATATATAGATGATATGTGACATATGGAAGGTTAGAACAGTAGAAAACGACGTCTAAGAGAAGTAGAAATGCACTAAAATAGTAAACAATGGAGTGGAAACGAAATAGGGAAGGGAATTGTCTAAGATGATCAGTTTTTTGGCATTCATCACAACAATCGGTTCACTAATGTTAAGCATATTGGTCCATTGATGCACGTTTAAATTGCCAGTTCGAACCTAGGCCAAGGCTGAAGCATCTTTACTTCAGCAGGCCTATAAGAAATGGAAGGTGAGCATGTGTTGGTTTATTTGAGACATCAGTGTTTAATCTCCAAACATGCTTTGATGATTGTGGGTTGTGATGATTGTGTTGAGTCGTTTATTAAAGGAGTTAGACTGTGTTTACTGATTCTTTATGTGTATGCAAGTTAGCCTATATTTATCTAACTTATGCTCTTGTCTACGTTTAGGGAAATCATCTATGTCTAACTATATCCTGGGGTTAGTCTTTGTTTAACCAACTCTTGCTTATATTATTGGGTTAGTGTGTGTTTAAATAACTCTTTCCCTCTCTTATTTATAGATGTGTTAGTATATGTTTTACTAATTCTATCACATGTTTAATGTTTTTAAGTATATAATAGCGATCCACATATTATGTTTATTGTGATGGACTAATTCTGTAGTTGCAAGCGAGACATGTTGAGGTAAAGTAAGTATTAGCTCTCATGTGATGTCTATGAGATCATGTTAGCAGTATATACTTGGTAATTTTTTTACTCACCGATCATATGTATCTAACCCCCTCCTCATGAACTATAGGTTAACTGAGTAGCTTTGGCATGTAGGGTGTTTGAAGATGATGACTATTAAGGCGTTTATATATGTTATCTATTTGTTTATACATATTTTATATATAGCATGACAGTGTGTGTATGTATGAAGGCTATGTATAACTTATGATGTATATAGATAGGATTTGTTTTTTATCTATAGTATTTTTGATCCATTTCGCTATGAGTATGAATGATATAGTTAGCTAGTTCATCTCTCTGTTAACTGTTATGTTTAAACAATCAAGCTTTTCTATCTACGACAATTACGTGGCCGCGAAAATTTAGGTTTTTACATGCTCCTTCCATGCCCTTTGATCCGAGATATTGAGAAGTAAACTCCTTTCAGTAATTCGATCATTGAAGCCGGAGCATCATGACTTGGTATTAAAGATCTAGTTATTCAAGATTTGAGCAAATTAGGAATTTACACATATCTAACCATAGAAGAGTCAGACATAGGATGTTACCCCGTCAATGTAACCTGGGAAGAGTCAGGAAGAACTCAAATTTGTAATATTCAAGTTGTGATAGGTATTCCAAGGGATGAATAATGAGATAGAATTCATATATGTAACTTTGATATATGCATATTTATTCGTGAAACTTTAAATATCAAATAGATTATTCAATATTTATCTACTAAGTGACAAATGGTGTTTATCAGAAAAAGGTGTTTATCAGAAAATGGTAGGATCAGGTAAACCAAGAACGGGAGTATCGACTAATCCACCCAGTGGTCAAACTAGTGGTTCCAGTAATCTTAGTGTTCTCTTGACCATAGATCAACGGATGGAGGTCATGAGACATGTTCAAGGCATGGCAGCATTCGAAGATTAGAATCCAAATATGAATCCTTGACCGGAATTCACTAAGCTCTGCAGTGACTAGCTAGTCTTGGTGGTAAGCTATTTTTGGGAAACGTAGGAGTAATGGGTGTCCACTCATGGTTAAAAGCTTGTGAAAGAATATTCGATGCTTTAGACTATCAGATCAGGACAAGAGAAGATTGGCATCACATCAACTACGGTCTAGTGCATTACATTGATATGTTGCGGTGATAATAAAGACATCTGATGAAGATATTACTTGACAAAGGTTTATGGAGCTGTTTCTACCTAAAACTTAAAAAGCAGCATTGCTTCGGACATTCATACATTTGTGATAGATTGATTCATCAATTATAGCCAATGTGAAAAAATTCAACTCACTTTCCAAGTACAAACTAGCACTTATTGGTACTCCACTAGAAAAGAATGAGAAATTTTTTTCTTGGACTGATTATCAAATTAAGAGATAAGTGCTTGCTCAGCTTAGATTCTCATTTGAAGAAATTATGGATATGGCATTAAGATACAAGAATGTTTGGAAGTGAGATTCAATTCCCAAAGGTCCAATAGAGCAATAATTTCAATAGTAGAAGAAAAAATAACTTTATTCTTAAGAAAAATTAGAGGCTTAAGAAGAACAAATGACCATTTCAGCAAAAATAACCTGATTTGAAAAAACCACATGACAAGTCCCAAGTGGAATGTTTACATGTGGGAGAAAGGGTCATTATGTGAATGAATGTTGAAATATAAATCAAGCACTACACCAGAAATGCCAATTAGGTAGTGCTTTTGGCCGTATCAAATGGAATTAGGCAGTGCTGTGGGCCGTATCAAATTTTGGCGTGGTTAAAAATTTGATACGGCTCAAAGCACTGCCTAATTCATGAATTTGATACGGCTCAAAGCACTCCCTAATTCATGAATTTGATACGGCTTTGGGCCGTATCAAATTCATGAATTCGATATGGCTTTGAGCCGTATCAAATTAATGTATTAAAGTAAAAAAAATGCATTGCACTCTATTTTTCACATTACATGTTCCCTTCGTCTACATCGATGCCTACGGTCAGCAGTCAATTAAAAATACAAATAAATGGACAAGCTTAGCACGTATAAAAATGAATATAGGATATACAATTATACAATGTTTAACACATATAAGAAACTCTATATAAAATATACAATTATGTTGAATGTTTTTTCAAATAAGATCCCCTACGGAGGGGGGGTCCGGGGGGGTGGCAACCTCCCGAGGTGGGGGTGCGGGGGCAACGCTCCCGCTACGGGGTTCGACCTGCCCGGTCAGGTCGCAGGGGTCCAGGGGGCAGCGCCCCGTCCAAAACGGTACGTTTTATTGACTCAACGGTAACAACCACTGCATCTCCACTACACAAACCATTCATTGGCTAACTTCCACTGCATCTCCACTACACAAACCACATCAAAACACAGTTCCATTTCCTCTTTGCATACTGCTTGCATCATTCCAGTGCACTTCCCCCTACAAACTATTGTGCCAACCCCATCACTAACCATAATACTCACAGCAACTACCCACTGGAACTTGCCGTAGCTATCCACTGCTCATCCATCAAACCCCATACTACCACTGCCTGTTTGTAAGGCAATCAAACATCATTTACAAAGATCCACCAAGTGTGCCAATACATCATACTACAACTCAGATTCATTTCACATTGCACACTTCAGCAACTCCGACATCCCCCTTTCAACTACCAATTCACCACTTCCTAGCTGCTGTCATCTCCATCATACAACTCCCTGATTCACCTGATCAACACTTAACCACGCAAGTGTACAGAGCTGCCACGACATCCACAACCACAACCAACCTTCAACTATACAAACCACCTCCGATCAAACTGCTACCCAGCTAAAATCTCTGCACTTCCCTCGCCTCTGACCGGCGACCTCCCTCTCCATCAATTACTGATGAGCACCCAATTCGCGGCAACCCCAAAGCAACTTCCAGAACCCACCACGCAAACCCTCTTCACCACCAAAATCAACCACAACCTCGCATCCCAATCGTCTCACCCGCAAACCCAATTCCATCCCCAAACCTCTGAAATCACAGCCAACAGTGCACAACCCAACTGACCGCAAATTCTACCACTTGCCGCAAGACTCTACTTCCACTTCATCAAGTCTTCACCACACCTTTCCACATACGAACCATTTCCACTTCATCGCGAACCAATTGTCTCGCCCATTCCAGCAACCATCGCCGAAATCGAATTCCCAAATCGAGAATCGCCATCGAACTCAAACTTCGACCAGAAACCACGACGAACCAAATTCAAATCGCCTTCATTTGTTATTTTTGTTGATTGGATGTTTGGGTTGATTTGCTCTATATCGGAATTTTTTTTTATTGGGTCGAGAATCGCGGTATTTGATTTCTGAGTTTTGCAAATATTGCCCAAAATGAAAATAGTGCCGGAAATGAAAACTAGCGCGAGCAAAATGTAGTGATCCGCGGCCTTTCAAACGTAGGGTTAGATTTTAGGTGTTGTGGAGGGTGTGGATCGCAGAGGCAATTTGATACGGCTCTGAGCCGTATCAAATTTGATACGGCTTATAGCTGTATCAAATCTCCGCTTCCTGGTGTGCCAAATTTGCTGTTTTGGTGTAGTGAAGGGCAGGTAAAGAAGTACTATAACTATGACGAGATAGGCCACATTTCCAGGTAGTACACAAAGCCGAGGAAGAAGATACAAGGCAAAGTATTTGCAATAGAAGATCTCGGTTCTTCTGCACCAGAAAAGGGAAAATAATCCTTGATCCTAGAAGGTACTATTTTATGACAAAAACTATATATTATAATTCTTTTTGATATAAGTACATCACATTCATTTGTATCAAGAGAATTAGTAGAAAACTGAAATTGAATACTTCTCTTCTTTCCACTTCTCCTAGAGTAGCTAATCCAGTTGGTGTGTGTGCTACTTTGGGAATGAAGTGTAATGATGTTGTGGTTAGTTTGTTTGGATATTTCTTCTTATGTAATCTGTTTGTTATGACTTCTTTGGGTAATGATATTATTTTAAGAATGGATTGGCTCGAGTGTCATCAAGCTCAGTTTGTTTGTGTTATGCGGGTAATCGCTCTTCCATATCCCGTTCACTGAGAATGAATTCTCGTTGCCTTTGAATGATCAAAGGCCAGTTCGAGTCATTCTTTGTTTTCCTTAGAATCTTAAGAAGATGAAATTCGAAAAATTCCATAGAGACTTATAGATATCTTTGAAGTGGTTACTGGTTTACCTCCTTGTTGAGCAGATGACTTCGGGATAAACCTTATTCCTAACACTCAACCATTTAGTAGACCACCTAAAAGATGGAGGAATTGAGATCTTAGATACAAGATCCCGAGCGAATCACGAAATTTATCAGAACATGTAGTTCTCCTTAGGATGCATTAACCTTATTTGTTAAAAAGGCAGATAGATCTCTTCGACTCTATATAGATTACATAAAATTGAATGATCACACAATTAAGAATAAATATCCATTCCTGATAATAGTTGATCTATTTAATCAACTGAGTGATGCACAAGTCTTTTCACGGCAAGAATTCGCTGTAAGTTTTCATCTACTTCGAGTTGCGAAAGACGGTATTCCACTAATAACATTTCAAGCCAGATATAGGTTGTATATGGTTAGTAATGCCGTTTAATATAGGCCTATTATACTGAAAAAATTGTTTGCAAAGACCAAATTGACTATACCGTGAATCCATGGTTACTTCCAATAATGGTAAATTATTTATGGTTAACAATAATATGACTGTTAATATAAGTAAAATGTTGTTCGAAAAGATCATATTAGAGCAGCTTATTGATATTTTTTTTAGTTTCTCTGTTTTGAAATAACGAATACGCTAACATATATGATTAATGCTCTTTTAAATTAATACTCGATCCAATTTATGTAGATCAAGTTCATGTAATAAAATAATATCATCCAAGAAAGAGTTGGTTAAAAAGATGACACAAAGTAATAGGTTATTCACATAATTTTTAGACGAGCATAATCTAACCAAGTTTCTATTTAATTTTATCCTTTTGAATTGTGGTTACATTTTCTGCTCACTAAAAATTTGAACGTTCAATGTAGAACGTTCATGCTATATAAACTCTATAATTTTCTTTAATGTACATGTGATGTGATAGACTTATATCGAGGGTGAACAGTTGAACATGTGTTCCTACAGGCAGTCTAATAATATTGATGTGAAATTCAGGTTAACTTTGTTTCCTCCTCTTTATTCAATGACGTCTATTTTGTTTACTTTCCTAAGTATTTCAATTTTTCGCTTATAGCAACTCTTTTACACGTGTAAAGCTTGACCTGTTATCTGGCTCATGTCACTGCATCATTTTGACTGCAATAATGCTCCTTTTGGGTGGAACTTGATGTTTATTTTGATGACTATACTAGCAGTAATGACCAAGAAAGTGATGCAAATTTATAATGACATGATTTGTTTTGTCTGTATTTATTTTATGTAAAGTTGAGGAATTCATAGAGTTGAACTAATTGTTAATAATGTCCTAGGAATGATTTTATTAGCTATTCTACAATTTGGTGAATAAATTCTCACACGAATTGTTAGATGGGTACTTTTGGCAAAGGTCCTTATTAAGTTTCAAAATACACGAAAAGTCCTTCACTAAATTTCAGTGTAAATTAGGTTCCTATTTTTTTATTCACGATCATTGCAGAGCATGATGCAACTTTTCATAAAAGTTGCTGATATTTCCGCAACTTTTCTGTACACTATGCACATAGTGTATGAAAGTTGCTGAAATATCAGCACTTATTTATAAAAGCTGCTGACATTTCAGCAACATTTATGTACACTGTAAACACAGTTTATGAAAGTTGTTGAAATATCAGCACTTATTTATAAAAATTGCTGACATTTCAGCAATAATTTTCTTCGTTTCCAGAAAACATGGATCCGATTTACAATGAAACTTTGACAGGGAAGTTGCTGAAATATAAGCACTTATTTATAAAAATTGCTGACATTTCAGCAATAATTTTCTACGTTTTCAGTAAATAGGGACCCAATTTACAATGAAATTTTGATAGAGACCCGCTTTACAATATGAAAGTATGATAGGGATACCTCTCTAATTTCCACTTGTTAGATCATGATCCTTTCAATTATAGGTGCCTTTTCTTCTAAATATATCTTTTTATTGCATACTAAAAAATCAAATGAACTAAATGAATTGTATTGAATTCACTATGGTAAAACTGTAAGTTTCCGTGTGAAATCAAAACAATTCATTGTGGTTAAAACTGTAAAAAAAATTCTGAAGTCGTCCATCTCCTTATAGTTCAAATTGATAGTTATTATTATATCCAACAATTTGTTATAATTTCTATTCGTATTTTTGTTACACACACTCATTGTATGTACGTATGCATACATACACAATCCCTTAATTATGCTTACTATTGGGTGGGGAATGGCTCTGTTCCATTTTTTGATTTTTACGTTAGCTTGCATGTGGATTTTCTTATTTGAATGTTGTATGGTGGGTTAAATCTTATATTTGGTTCCTCAACCGTTGAAATTGTATTTTAATCAAAGAATATATGTTAAACCGATAGATCATACTACTTGGTACATAAAATTTGAGATTTCTTTTAAAGTTTTCATATTTTTAATGGACTGTGAATGAAACTAAGGTTACAACAAAATAGGGTGGTTCATATTTTTACGTCTTCTAATAGAGAAGAATTTTATATTTTGATTTGAGAAGTCTGTAACTCAAAACTGGCAATGGAGTTGATGTCAGATAGGCATAGATTCAAAAATGCACGGAATAACTTCGGTTGGGACTAATTATAACACTGCCATTTTAGGTAGAATGTCTGAATTTTTATTTAAATAGTTTGACCTTTTTTCTATAAAATAAGGATTTATTTTCAATTTAGCCTCGTTTAAAAACTAATTATCACAAATAGCCTTGTTTAGATACTATTATCATATTTAGTTCTATTTTGGCCAGCTCAGCGCCGAGCTGGCCAAAACTAACTGGCGACTTTTCAAAAGTCGCCAATTAAATTTTTTTGTCAAGAAAAATAACGGGCGACTTTTGAGAAGTCGTCAACTGGCGACTTCCCAAAAGCCGCCAATTAAGTAATTGAGTAAAAAGTATTTTATTGCAAATCATGATAATCTCTGTACAATGGTGCGGTATTTATATGAGTATTGGCATGAATACAAATTACAGTACTGCCCTTGATATAAACTGATATTTACAGTATTGCCATTACAAAATAGATATATAATATCTTCAGCCGAAAGATACTTCATTTCTAATTGCCCCCTTCAAATCGATCTAGGGTTTTCAACCAAGCCATAATCTCTCGAACTTCTTCATTATGCTTTCTGAAAATAGAAATTCTTGTGTACTTCGATTGCGAGAGGCAATCTATCATTAGAATTGAGTTGATCTGAGATATGAGGCTGTGAGTATCTCTGGATCTGGAGCGACTTGTAGATCAGTGATGCTCTAGTCGTTGATTGATGAAATCACTTGAGTCTGAGTCCTGATTTAACTGCTGTTGTGGTGAGAAGTTCGTCAAATCATTGTTTTGAGTTGTTTCATCAGCTGATTCAGCTGATTCAGTAGGCTTTCTCTTCTGGGATGATTTTTTGTTGGATGAAGCAGATCGATTTGTCTGATGATGAGAAGTGATGATGTTGATCTCACTGTTGAGACTTATGACTCTTAATTCCTCTCTGAAGCGGCAGAAATTCTGAACTGATAGTGCCTTTGTCAGAATATCTGCTCTTTGGTAAGAAGCAGGTATATGATTTATCTCTATTTTATTTTGATTCACTTGTTCCCTTACAAAATACAAGTCTATCTCCAAGTGTTTAGTTCTTGCATGTAGTATAGGATTTGCTGATAATGCCACAGCACTTAAATTGTCGCACCATATTACAGTTCTTTTGTTAATTTGAATCTGTAATTCACTGAGAAGTGATTTAATCCAAATCACTTCAGCTGTGCAGCTAGCAAGGCTACGGTATTCAGATTCTGTGCTTGATCTGGATACTGTAGGCTGCTTCTTTGAACACCATGATATAATATTTTCCCCAAAATAAATACAGTATCCTGATGTTGATCTGCGATCATCAGGATCTGATGCCCAATCAGCATCAGCGTAGCCAGTAATTGATAAATGCTTGCTTGATTTCAAGTTTAATCCATAGTTTAAAGTACCATTGAGATATCTCAGAATTCTCTTTACTGCCTTCCAGTGTTCAGTTAAGGGATTATGCATGTATTGACATACTTTGTTGACACTGAAGGATATTTCTGGTCTAGTGATAGTCACATACTGTAGAGCCCCAACAATACTTCTGTATTCTTTTTCAAAAGTTATTGTATCTCCTTTATTCTTTGATAGATGTAAATTGGCCACCATGGGTGTTGGCATAGGCTTTGCTTCCTGCATTTTTGCTTTGACAAGTATTTCTTTTATGTATTTCCTCTGACATAGATGTATTTCTGTCTCTGACAATCTGATGACTTCTATGCCCAAAATATAGTTGAGTATTCCTAAATCCTTTATAGTAAACTGCTTGTCAAGATGATAAATTACATGGTTGATTTCTTCTCTGCTGTCCCCTGTAATGATGAAATCACCAACATAGACTAAAATGTATGTTAGTTTGCTGTCATGCTCTTTAATAAACAGAGATGTGTCAGACTTGGCTTGTTGATAATCCAATTTCATGAGTGTTACTTTTAATTTATCAAACCATACTCTTGGAGCTTGCTTTAGTCCATATATTGCTTTATTTAACTTGCATACCATTGTATTGGTTTTTGGTTGAATGAAGCCTGGTGGTTGCTGCATGTAGACTTCCTCTTGTAAATCACCATTTAAGAAGGCATTGTTTACATCTGATTGCCTAATAGTCCATCCTTTATGCAGAGCTAAAGTTAGAATTACCCTTATTGTAGTTGGTTTTACCACTGGTGAAAATGTTTCTTTAAAGTCAAAACCACACTGTTGACTGTAACCTTTTGCTACAAGTCTTGCTTTATATCTTTGTATGGTTCCATCTGGGTTTTTCTTTAACTTGTAAGTCCATTTGCATCCAATTATTCCTTTGTGTTTTGGTGGTGATACAAGATTCCAAGTTCTGTTTTTCATCAGTGCACTGTACTCTTCTTGCATTGCATTTTTCCAATTTTCATTGCTGAGAGCTTGTTCAACTGTCTCTGGCTCTTCATCTGAAATATTTGTAGTGTATAACTTTGGTTTGAAAATTCCACTCTTGGATCTTGTTATCATTGGATGTCCTCTGACTTCTGGTTGTTGGTATGTAGTTGAAATCTGCTCTGTAATTTGTTCATGATTATTATCTCTGCTGTTGACCTGATGATTGCTTGAGATTGTTTGTGATTCATCATTTCCTTGTGGTTGTTTAGATTGAACCTGACTTGATTCACCAATTGATTGTGCACATTCAGTATCTAACTCTGTTTTTTCTTCTTGAATGTGAGGTAAAAATTGATGATTGTCATGGACAGGTATGTGAGGAATTGATACACTTGGATTATATAGCTTTTGGGTGGTTTTTACATGTTGTGTTGCAAATGGGTATACATGTTCATTGAACACAACATGTCTTGAGATAAACAGCTTCCCACTACTGTTTAAACATTTATATCCTTTCTGATTCTCACCATAGCCTAGAAAAGTGCATGGTGTAGACCTGAAATTCAATTTATGGGAATTATATGGCCTTAGATGAGGGAAGCACAGGCATCCAAATGTTCTAAGATTTTGATAATCTGGTCTCTCATTAAATAAGACTTCCATAGGTGTTTTGTCCTGTTTTACCTTTGTGGGTAGTCTATTGATTAAATAGACTGCAGTTGCAAAGGCATCAGGCCAAAACTTCATTGGTAGTGAAGCTTGAGCAAGTAATGTGAGACCAGTTTCTACTATGTGTCTGTGCTTCCTCTCAACTAGTCCATTTTGTTCAGAGGTATAGGGACAAGTCATTCTATGTATTATTCCCTTTACTTGAAAGTATTTTTTCAATGACTTGTATTCTGTACCACCATCAGTTTGTATTACTTTTACCTGCATACCTGTTTGTCTCTCCACCAGCTTTATGAAGTGAATAACAACATTTTGTGCTTCTGTTTTGGATTTCAGGAAATAGATCCATGTGTACCTGGAGTAAGCATCTACAAACGATATATAATATTTAAAACCATAATCTGAGTTTGCAGGTGCTGGTCCCCAAAGATCTGAAGCAATAAGTTGCAAGGGCCTGCTAAACTCAGATTGTGATCTTGGGAAGGCCAATTTATGGCTCTTTCCCATCTGACAATATGTGCAAACATAGGAGGAAGGTATATCAACCTTTATATTATTATCAGACAATATTTTTTTTACAATTTTTATATTTGGATGTCCCAACTTACAGTGCCAAACATCAAATAAACTTTTATCATTTTGGCTTGATTCATTTTCAGCTAGGTTGCAGCAAATTCTTGAACCATTTGAACATTTATCATTTGAGTTTGAAAGGTTGAATTTGTATAGCCCATTGTACGTGTTACCCTGCAATAGTATTTGCTTGGTCTAAATATCTCTAACCAGACAATATTTTGGGTAAAATTCGAAGTACACATTATTATCTTGTGCAAATTTTGACACACTAATAAGATTTTTTCTTATTTTGGGAACTCTTAATAAGTTATTGAGATTAAGTATTCTTTGTCCCCTAATTTGTGCACTACCAGTGTGTGTGATATTAATTCTATGTCCATTTCCCATACAAATAGATTGAGTACCTTTATATTCTTTGCTGCCAATGTTTAGGTTCTGAAGATTGCTGGTGACATGATGTGTTGCTCCTGAGTCTGGGTACCAACATTCATTACAGCAGTCCTCTGACCTTCCTGACTCTGATATGTTCAGGTTATGCATCCTTTGCTCCTCTACACTGCTTCTGTTATCATGTTGCATGCTTGCCATGTTTGCATTGATGGTATTATTTCTCTGATTTGTTGGATTTTGTGTTCCATTGTAACTGGTATCAAATCTGAAGTAGCATTTCACTGCAATGTGACCTAATTTTCCACAAATTTGACATTTGGGTCTATTGTTGTTGTTGCTCCATCTACCCCCTCTTCCTCTTGATCTGTTCATCTGATTTCTTTGATAATTTTGATCATTTCTTGATCCTTGACTGTTTCTTGCATCATTGTTTCTTTCTTGATTTCTATTTCTTGAATTTCCTGCATAATTGATTGACAAATCTGCATCAAAAGTTTTCTTGTGTTCAATTCTGCCTTCATGGGCAAGTAACATAGCATGAACTGATTGTATGGAAGGGATGATGTCTTGAGATGACATTACAGCTACAACTGCTTCATAGTCATTATCCAAGCCATTCATTATGGTTAGGATCTGCTCTGTATCTGAAATTTTATGACCGGCAGCCTCCAAGAGATCACAGTAGTTCTTGATTTTACTTAAGTATTCTCTCATACTTATGTTATCTTTCCTGATGATCTGCATCTGTCTTTTATAATACATGATTTTTGCTGCTGATTGAGAATTGAATACTTGTTGAATAGTTGTCCAGATCTCATTTGATGTTTTACACCCAATAACTTGTGGCAAGATTTCTTTGCTGATGGATGACAGAATCCAAGAACTCAGTAGATGATCTTGTCTTTGATGTGCTGCGTAGCCTTTGTTGTCAATTAGTTTTCCATCAACGTCAGTTATGAACTTTGATGGAATACTATTAGTTCCATAGATGTATTCCTCTAAACCATAACCTTTTAGTGCTGTTTCGATTTGAAACTTCCATAGTAGATAGTTTCCTTCATCTAGTTGAATTGTTATCAACTGACTTTGTGGACTAATTATGGTTTTTATCAATTCTTGAACAGGTTCCTGCCTCTGCTGTGTCTGATTTGCCCTTCTTGATGGTGAAGAAGTGGATGAATCTTGACCAGAGGTGGTTGGTGAGACATTAGTAGGATTGATGGGATTATCTGCCATGATTTAGCATCTAAAGAATTTGATGCAAATGAACAGCGGGTTGTGTAAGTTTGGTGTGCAGCCGAATTTGAAAGAATTCCTGGCAAGGCACACACAGATTGATAGAAACAGAATTGATACTTTCTTGATCTTGGCGAACTTCTCAGATGATGAAGTCTTTCTGATGAGAAGAAGAGATAGCACCACAGCCAAAGAGTGGCTTCACGTGATGACCTTGTTCTGATGAAGTTTCTTGGCGTGGTGGTGCTGCCGCTAGGCAATATGCTCTGATACCAAATTAAGTAATTGAGTAAAAAGTATTTTATTGCAAATCATGATAATCTCTGTACAATGGTGCGGTATTTATATGAGTATTGGCAGGAATACAAATTACAGTACTGCCCTTGATATAAACTGATATTTACAGTATTGCCATTACAAAATAGATATATAATATCTTCAGCCGAAAGATACTTCATTTCTAATTCCGCCTGTTTTTTATTAAAAAACAGGCGACAAAAGTCGCCCATTCGGAGATCTGCAACAAAACCAGAGCCCCCTTTCTTCCCCTTCACTCTAAACCATTCCTCCTCTAAATTAAAAACCCTCCCCCTCCGAATTTTTTCCCCAACTTGGAATTTTTTCGCATTTCGTTGAACAAATTAGAAGATGGCTACCTCTTCAATGCCGGATGCGCCTGTAGGTATGGGAAAATCATTAATATTTCAATTTAGGGTTTTGAAGAAATTTGTAAATTAGTAATTTTTAGAAATTGTAAGCAATAATTGATGGTTGAGGTATGTATGTATGGTTGAAATCATGGGTAAAATGTGGAAAAACAATGCGTAAATTCGCAGTGTTGATGTTGCAAAATAAATTTGAAAAAATTGTTAACTTGTATATGTGTAGATTACGCGGAGATGGTACCTGGACCAGTTGATGGATCTGTCCTTTCTTTGCAACAACGGCATCGAACGAATAATCCGGAATTTGTCGCGGTAATTTTTTTAGTATTCGAAATGTACAAATATCGAATGGTGATGTATGTTACATGTTGATAATAATTTTGTGATGTTTTGACAGAGTAATACTGCAGACAAAACCATAGATCATTCGTCCAAAATGAATAGAGTAACATCCGGTCATCCAGGCGTTATACAGTTGATAGACCAAGCTGGATTTGGACTTGTTTTTAGGATGTGGCACATCCAGTTAGATCATCATCTTATCACCGCTTTGGTGGATAGATGGAGGCCAGAGACATCGACATTTCACCTACGAGCCGGAGAGATGACTATCACGTTGGGTGATGTTGCGTGCTTGCTTGGCATACCCATAAATGATGCTCCGTTGACCAACCCCGATCCAGTTGATTATATTAGTTTATGCCAAGAGCTCCTAGGTTTAACTTCTCCAGCAGAGGAGCGGTGGGGAAACGAAATGATACGGACACTATGGTTTAGGGAACAATTTGCGGACGACATACCTGCAGATGCGACGGAGATTCAGATCTAGCAACGGGCCAGGGCTATTATATTGCATATTATATGCTCGAGGTTGATTTGCGATCATTCGAAGACACGGATATGGCTTAGATGACTTCCTTTTTTAGAAAACTTTGAAGTTTGTCGCCAGTATTCGTGGGGCAATGCAGTTCTAGCGTATACGTACTGCGAGTTGACGACGCTTGCTTCGCAAGAGAGCACAAGTATAGGTGGTTGTGTGAGTCTAGTACAGGTATGTCCATAATTTACTTTCGCCGACCGTTATTCCATATTCTTTTATCCAACTGAAACCATGTGCCCAATTTTATTTGCAGCTTCGGTGTTGGACTTATCTACCCGTGGGTAGAATAACGATGAGAAGGACCGCGATTGATTTATCATTGCCATACGGTGCTAGGTATAATTAATTATGTAGTATACTAAGTATACGTGTTTGGATTTGAGAAGTCACAATTGAATATTTTTACAGGTGGGTAGGACCTAAAAGCACTGTTTCATCGCCGAGGCGTCATGTTGCCTTCTACCGTAATGAGTTCGATGTGCTAGACTATCAG
The DNA here is from genome assembly GCA_030765085.1 of Allium cepa. Classification (NCBI taxonomy): domain Eukaryota; kingdom Viridiplantae; phylum Streptophyta; class Magnoliopsida; order Asparagales; family Amaryllidaceae; genus Allium; species Allium cepa. The sequence continues at coordinate 682,197,408 of CM060941.1, read as the reverse complement.
GCTGTGAGTTGGACCCCGTACGACGATGTGCTTGGACATCTTCCAAACTTATGCACCACTTCCATTCAGCTGTGCACTGCTCGGGTTCCTTTGATTTGCTTTAATGATGTCGCCTATCATCTACCTGACCGAGTGATGAGGCAGTTTGGTATGGCCCAACATTTACCGGAACAACCACCGCATTACAGGATTGATATTGAAGCTGGGGAGTATGCTATGGCGATTGAGACATGGACCGACCGCTACATGCACACGCAACAGGAACGCGAGTTCACATTGTCCGAACAGGAATATCTGTCTTGGCACTGAAACATCACGCGTCGATATGTTCTTCGTGCCATCGATCCACCTACAGCGCCTCCTGTGGTTGCATACTCTTATACTCCTAGAGCACCTCTTGAAAGGAACGTGGTACGTACTACATTTAGTCTTTATTTCAATATTTGAAATTTAAACATTTTCTTCAATTTTATGTCATGACAGGCGGACGACATTTACCGTGCGATCGAAATTGTATACGAGCTTGCACTATCCAGTTGTGTGCTCTTATACTACTGCTTTTAATTTCCTCACGAATATTTAAATACTCAATCTCCTCAGAGGCACATGCAGCAGCGTAGAATAAACCGGTCAATCGTTTATCTCTAAAACCTGCTGCTTGAAAATTTGCTTTCAAATGTCTGGCACAGTATCTATGTTTATGTGCGGCTAGCCATTTGCTCTGCAACGCTGTAGGTATTCCTTCCATTCTATCAGAAATGAAAGTAATATGGCGATTGTTCACGCTGTGAATGAACCATTGCATGCATGCGAAAAACCAACCCCAACTATCACTGGATTCGGAATCAACGATGGCAAAAGCCAAGGGAAATAGCTGATCATTTGCATCAACGGCTGTTGCAACAAGTAAGGTTCCTTTGTATTTTCCATATAAATGTGTACCATCTATGCAAAGCAAAGGTCGACAATGGACAAATCCCTCAATACATGGCCCAAATGACCAAAATGCACGATCAAAAACTCCATACTCATCAGTAGTCACATGTCCTACACTTCCGGGATTTGTTTTGCATATTTCATCAAAGTATTGCCGTAGGTTGGAATATGACTCTGCCCAATCGCCGTAAATTCTTTCAACAGCCTTGCTCAATGCTCTCCATGCTTTCAGATAGATAATTTTAATAAATAATTGTTCCTCCATTAGAACTTGCACCGTCCCGGCTGTAATGTTCAAATCAGATTTCACGAAAGGCATGATCTTCGATACCATAAAGGATGATGTGGCTTGCCTATGATTTGAGTTCACTGTAGGGTTAACACATGTATGATCACTAGGATATTTTTTTATAACCCACCATCCAGCCTGTGTCTTTTTTGAGTCAATAGCATGTATTCTCCAATGACAACTGTCATCGACGTTGCATATGACGGTATATTTTGCTTTGTTCGACCTTATTGGCTTAAAGGACACCGCATGTAAAATTGACCATTCTGATAGCTGTTGCAGAAATTTAGCTTTACTCTCAAACACCATGCCAACTTTGAAACCAATCTGTACGCTGCAGGATAGAAATAATTCGCTGTTGAAGTTTACATTTGCTACAATCGACCTAGCCATAATTTGTGCTGCACAAATCATCATCCAGCGGTATCTCCATTTCTGGTTCATCATTGTCCACACACTCTGCTTCTGCATCGCCAAAATCATACTCTAGTGGATCATTGTTTACTTGCATATTTTCCACCCAGGTTGTATCAACATCTGGTATTGACACAACAGACATATTATCAACTGCACGAACATCTACAGCATCTACAGCTTGTACATCTTCTTCATCTTCTACATCCATATCATCATTGCACATAGTTTGACCTGCTGGTTCATTTGGTGGTTGAACGTATGACTGTGTGGTAGTGTTATTTGCTGCCCAGCTGTAGTAAATTAATACACCATTTTTAGTTTATTTCTTCATACCAACGATTTTGCAACATGTTGCAATATTTTACTTACTTTTGGCTTAAATGGTCAAATTCGGGCTGAGATGGCGGCATTCGTTCATTTGTACGACTACTCGATGCTCTACCACTTCTTTGAGCGGAATTCTGATTTGGAATTAAACTGCACGAGAATACAAATTGGGTTTAAGAATTATATAAATTCAATAAAACATAACTCTATGTAATCACGGCTAAACGATACCTCTGACTCATTCGTGGAAAGCTGTCCTGCGTTAAATGTGGATAGGTAAATTGGACATTTGGCTGCAAACTCATGAATGGATGAAAACCATAATACATTTGTTGTTTCCCGTATTGCGATATGTGCTGAGTCGGATTGCTAAAACTAGGTGACGGAATTCCTTGACCAGCACTCATGTTCCCCACCATTCTAGAATATTCTTCAACGCCAAAATTTGTTACGGGTGCCGGTCTTGGTTCTTCTGCAACCGTTCTCCTTTTTTTCCCAACAAACAACTCAATAGATTTGATCGATGCAGCAAACATTTATTCAACATCATCGTCGTCAACAATTTTGATTGCTTTGGAACCAGAATCTGTTGGCCAATTGCAAACTATTTCAATCTCGTACTCTTCCTGTTTTATCTTTGTTGCTTTATAAACTGACTCTTTCAACTGCTCAAAAGTAGATCCTTTTCGAACTTTAGCCGGTTTATAAGATCTACCGAGATATTTCCCACACATTAAATCGTCAACAACCAATTCACCATCAAAATAGCATATAGTTGGAATATAACTAGGAGTCATTCTGCATCAAGAAAAAAAAATATTTAGTTTGCAAACTAATTTCAAAACTTAGGGTTTCTACTGCATAACTTGATTGGATTCGACCGAACAACGTTTTGATAGGCTTGAGATAGCTCTTCAAAATCCACTTCTTTTAAGAATATTAAACGAAAAATTTCTGAGTTGGGGCAAAAATTTCCGGGGGGGGAGGATGAGGGGGGGTTTAGAAGAAGGAAGGAATGGTTTAGAGTGAAGGGGAAGAAAGGGTGGGCTCTGGTTTTGTTGCAGAGCCTCGAGTGGGCGACTTTTGGGAAGTCGCCAACTGGCGACTTCCCAAAAGCCGCCTGTCGCCAGTTGGCGATTTTTCAAAAGTCACCCGTTATTTTTCGTGACAAAAAAATTTAACTGACGACTTTTGAAAAGTCGTCAGTTAGTTTTAGCCAGCTCGGCGCTGAGCTGGCCAAAACAGGGCTAAATTTGATAATAGTTTCTAAACAAGGCTATTTGTGATAATTAGTTTTTAAATGAGGCTAAATTGAAAATAAACCCATAAAATAAACTTGGGTCGTTGTTTCTGAACATGATGCATGGATGGAAACTGTTACATCTTTCTGATTTTTTCTTTGATTCGTGCCTGCTTATAATTCATGAATAGTGTCGATAGAATAGTACATAATTTCCCAACGACGTAAGTTCCATAGTCATGCACATAAGTTAATGAGCATCATTGTTTTATTATTTTTCCTACCTACCATATATGTCACTAGATACCTCACTTTCTTCTGAATGAGCTTAACATGAGGAGCTCAATAAAAATCAGACGTAGATGTCAGTAAAATGTTTTGTATGTAAGGGTCCCACACAAAAGGTGGATTGATGAGTACAACAGATGCTCAGGGCATGTCCAGTGGGTTAGGGCAGCTCTTAACTGGGCTGAAAATTCCAATGGGCGCCTGACAATCATGCACTCATTTTGGACACCAGCTCCCCTCCACAGTTAATTTGGTTTCCTGGAGGAGGGGCTTGGACGCCCAAGGCTAATATTTAAGGTTGAATTCATGAGTGTGGGAGGAATTCGTAATATTCAGTGTTGAATTTGAACGACCGGAGATGCTCTTATAAATTGTGAGAACGTGTGCATTTTTTTTACTATAGCTATAAAACATAGAATAGATTATATCACTTCAGTGGTTGACAACATTTGGATATCAATTATTTTTAAATTGGGATAACATTGCTTAAGGATGGACTACGGCATGCCGATACATTTGTCCATAACAATACTCTTTATCTGCTGGTTGTTTATTGCTCAATCAAACTGTCCATTGTCTTTAAGTTTGTTACAGTTAGATATTAATTATTCTGCTAGCATTTTTTACCCTCCATTCTTTATAATAGTAAAGCATTGAAGTGTTTTAAAATTAAAACTTTTTTTGATATTTGTTGCATATTTTGTATTTGGTTTCGTAGTTAGTTAAGGTGATCTTTACGAGATAATATAGTTCCATTCATCGGGTTTACACTTCCTTACAATGATACTATATTTCGTAGAAAGTAGTTGAAATAACTTTTTTAATCATTCATAACCTCATTAGTTAATAGAACTTTCTATCATTTTTGATAAACAAGCGGACCCAAAGCCTTTGAGCACTATTTTATGGTACGGTATTTAAACCGCTATTTACTATAATTTATTCTATTTTTGACAACTGACTGTTAATGTGTAGAAAACCTTATCCATTAAAACCATGATTAGTTATGGTTTCATCTGAGATGTGGAAAAGATTGAGGAGAAAGCAAATTTACTTGATTAGCATTACCTATATCGAGCAACATACCAAGGAAATTGCTAGAAAATCACAAGTTTTCTGAATCCATTTGCTTATGTTGTTGAGATTATCATTCAATAGCTATGTGACTACATTGGTATTGATCCATCTAATTGTTTTTATTGATCTCAGGCAAATGTATGCAACTGGTTAAAGTGTTCACTGTTGTGTAAACAACATTGTTGAGTTAACCATTAATTATGTTGCAAATTTTGTAGGAAAACCATCTACTGCTAAGCTAAGATAACTATGCAAATGTTGTTATTGAAGCTAAGTGTGTGAAATAATGAAAGATCCTCGGTTGGATAATGTGCCAAATGAAAGGAAAACTATAGTTCCAATTGGTGGTCATGGCGGTTGTGCTTCAATGGCTATGGTGGCAATAAAGGCATGATAACACAATAGAATTTTTTTATATGTTCTCAAATCAAGTTATTTCTGTATTATTTTTGGTTTGTTTGTTCTATTTTACTATGCATATTGTTTGGCATTGGTGCAAGAACATTTAATAGGTGCTATTTTACTGTTTGCGCTGAGATTTGTCTTCATGTGATTTGTGTCCTGCAATCTTATTACGTTACTATTGTGGTGGCAGCGACTTTGAGTAAAGATTTAAAAATAAAAGCAAGACGGTACTACGTTGAAATAAAAGATTCTACCATTCAGTTTGGCAATACAAGTTACGGTAATACAGTTCGAAGAAAGGCAAAAAACTCACTGCCTTTCAACCGACTTAAATAATTCACTTCAGATTAATAATTATTCAAATTTAATATCAATTTTATCGCTGTAAAATATAACATACTTACCAATTATTCTCATATATGCTTTATGAATCTACTTAATTTCAGTTTTGATATCTCCATCTACTCCAAAGTACCCTGTTTTCAAATTCTCGACGTATGTATCGAAAATAACTCCTGATTAATTATTGAATATTCAAAAACAAATTAACATGGTCATAACTATAACTTTTCATTTTTTATGGATAAACCATTTAAATTTATATATTCTTTGTCCAAAAAAAACTTATTACATAGGCAAAGTTTATATTTTACGTTTGTTTGTAATATAATAAAATACAGTTATGTTACAGGTAGAGAGGAAAAACAAAAGAAAAAAAATAACATTTCACAAAATAATTCATTACATCGAATCAGAAAACTATCCGTTTGCGTAGCATGGACCACTCACTGGTTTAGAGTAATAAGACTCCTAACCATTCACCCACTCTAAATCCCACTCAAGCGGAAGCCTATATGCTAACGATTGCTAGTGATAGATTAGACTAATATAACCTCGGTAACATTTACAACAAAGTTGAAATCTATTATATTATTTTAACCTAACAAACGTCAACTTAATCACCCTGATGCGTGCCGGCCTTTTGCTCAGCATTTCAAAATACTCGATACCCGTTCCTACTTTTTTTTTCTTTCTTTTACCTCCACCTTCCCTACAATTCTAACATATTCGAAGCCACCAAGCTTTCCTTCCCAATTCTTCAAACACAACTTTGTACCCAATTCTTCGACTAATTAAATTTTTCCGACAACTATTCAACTATACCGCCTAAAATACATCAGTCTGCAGTGGTAATCATCAACAAACGTTAAATTTAATATGTAATGTAAATTGATTTTATTTGTGTTTTGTAAATGTTTGCTTTGTACGTTATCATACATGTTTCACTTCTGGAAAAAAATTTGGACGACTATTTTGTTATTTTCATTCTTTTATCCTTATTATTCAGTTAGATGGACTATTTTTGTTGTAATTGCCTAATTGGGCATCAAGTAAAATTCGAACTTATAGCCCATTACGATGACTCATGTAAAAAAAACATAGGCATGGGTCTTATATAAATTTTAAGCATTTAATCATTATACCAATGAATGGTAGATTACATACATTTTAGCAATAAGGGATTTATCTCTCGTTTTGATTGACTCGTGTAAGTTTTTTATTTTATTTTTTTGATTTTTTGAAGTCAAACCCTATTCGTTATGGCTTTTAAAAAGTCCAAAAAGAAAAACAACTTAATTAAGTTTAAGTCAATCCATAACGCAAACAAAAGATGCATGCTTATTATTGTTTGTGAAATGGATTGGTCCAGTACACATTCATTTGTCGAACTGGTTTCTCACCCATTTCATAGTTGATTGTCCCTCTAAACCACAATAGGAAATGAGGTATAAGATATAAGACCACGTGACCTTCAAGGATCAAGAGAGCGGTATCCAAACCTCAATGTCACCTTATACCTCCCTTTTCTCTTTATATATGTATTTCTTTGATTTTATTAATTCTATTACAATAATCTTTCTTTTTGCTCCATCGCCGTTGAGATTAGCCTATATATATGGACATACACACACAAATGAGCAGAGCGATCCTGAGAAGCCTATATATATGTATAAGCAATAATCACCATCCAAGAGAAAGATACGATGTGCCAGCAGCTCCACTGAACATACTAGGATTACTGATCCGCCAGGTAGCTACCTATGATTTTGATTGCTTATACAGAGGACGTTAAGCCTGTTAATATTGCATCCATTCCATCTTGTTAACGAGCTGGGTTCGGTCCAGGTATTGGACCCAAGTCCAGTAACAATATAAAAACTAAGGCAACCCGTTGGATATTTCAAAAACAATACCCGAGTCCAACCCGTCGAGCTTTTCAAACACGCTGGGTAATATCCGTATATCTAACCTAAAATATTTATGTCAACACAATACTTTAAAATTGCAATTTTTATAAAAATTATAGATAAATAATTGTTAACATACAAATAGGTGGTGACATAGTCAAGTTCGCAGTAATAATATGCAAAAACATTCACATGTAAACAAACAAAATGGTAAAAAAATAATATATATACCCATGTTTAGAAACTACGGAATCGGGTTGGACGCAAACCATCCTAATAGTAACCGGATCGGATATGGATCGAGCTTGAGTAGTTGGAGTCAAAACTCATACCCACGTTTATAGGACAGATTCGGACCGGGTTCGAATTAAAACCCGTAGCATGACAGGCCTACTTTCCTGCCGCATATATATTAAAGCACATGTTTTACTGCTTTTCTTAAGTAAATATAAATACATTCAAATTTCAAATGCATATTTTCCTTGCTTGTGTGGAGATAAAAGGGTTGGCGAAGCAGACTAATGGACCACTCACATTACGTATCAGTCTATTCCTTCGGGAGATTCATGATTTTACTAAAATTTGTAATACTTCCTATTTGTTACATACAATGATCTTTCAAAAGTTTTAATTCTGCAGTCTTTTTCTTCCATCGTTCAACCTAATGCATTTTTTGACATCTTTGTATTGTTCTGCCTAAAGATTTTATGCCATGATGTCAACCACTCTTTTCAAAGAAAATATGCATTTTTTCTACTTATTGCCAAAAATTAATTGTGCTGCTGACAATATCATTCTGATACACGGTCCTTATTATTATAATAAAATGTTGTACAGTTTGGTTATATAACCTACCATATGCAGACCTATTAACGCTCTTATTTCATTTTGAGAACTTTCTCTGACCATTCCAAATTTAGCTTAACTTTTTCTCTACGTTATCTGGCTATCTTATATTTTTTTTAGCTTTTATATCTATATTCAAAATAATTTGAAATTTTGTAATATTCTGTTTAATTATTGCATACGGTCTCGTATTTTTATTGAAGTCGCGTTGAGATTAGGTACACTCAGGCCAGGGCAACATGTTGTGGGGGAGGGGGTTTGGGGGGGGGGGGGGGGGGGGCGTTTTGACTATTTTATCTAAATTATAAAGTTTGGGTTGAGTTCTTATAAGATATGTGGGTGACAAAGTGGTGTTTCTTGTATGTTATGGAGTTATTCACACACGCTCGATTCCGCCTTGTGGTCTACTTTTACTTCTTTCATTTTTTTCGTTTTTTAGTTGGATTTGGACAACAATATTGAACGGCCCGGCCCTCGGTACACTGGTAACTTGGATATCATAGTTATAGACCATGCAGAACTCATTATGATTGGTTAGATGTCAATAATGTGCACGTGCAAACGTTAATTTATACACAGATACATGCACATGCAAGGGTTGGCTCGCCTTACTTTTGCTACACTTCAAGTCATTTTGACTTCAACCATGTGTTCCGTATTAAATAATATAGTTTTCTCTTTTCAACATTTGCAAGATAGAAATTATATTATTTTAATTGAAACGTGTAGCTGAAATCAATGGAGACTTTGAGGTGCAGCTAAAGTGAAAGGAGCCGATCCTTGCTTTACGCACACGTGCCCACGAGCTTTCTTGTTCTCATTACATAAACAAATATACATATCCATTTCAATGTCTGACGTATAATCATATAATTTTTGTGTTTTGTTTGTTACAAGGATGAGTTCTCTCAAATGATGTGAAACACGAGGAACCGAAGTAGAAATCAATTCTTTTTCCTGATGTTAAGTTGTTCAGATTTACTAAACAAAATCAAACCATAGTTATTTCTTCTGTAAGCGATTAAGTTTTGTACTTTATAATGGTAATATGTCGAACTAAAAAAATGTTAAGGTTAGTTGAACTTTTGGTTTTAATTTTGTAGGGATATGTTCCAATTGCGTTTCTTCTAGTAACAAAAGGAAATTAAACCGTTACTGCTGTACACATTACGCATCAGATCATTGGTTGATTGACGGACATCATCGTAAGTGTCATCATTTTTTTTTCAAGTAGGTGAAGGATTGATGGTTGCGGATCGACAAATGCAATTATACAATTAGATACCAACAGTATATGATGTATTTGACACCACCTGCTTTTCCAGCTGCATTTCCACCTACATTTCCATCAAACTTTTCACTTACCTTTTCCACCTACATATCTACTGAACTTTCCACCTACCTATACACCACAATACCCATCAGAGTAGTTTGTATTTGTAGATTTTGCTTTGTATTTCGTATTTTGTATTTTGTATTCTGCATTTTCAATTCTGAACAATGTATTCGGTATTATGTATTATGTATTATGTGTTTGGTATATATCTTTGTTATTTAAATATAATCAACAAATAAAATAATAATATAAATAATAATTTTGCCCCGTTTCCGTTTTATCCTTTTCGTAAAAAAGAACACATTTCTCTTTCGCGAACTTACCTTTTCCAGCCTCTTTCGTTTGCCCCTTTCAGTTCAAAAAAGAACGCATCCGTAATGTTCCTACAATTATTTTCTTTGTAGTCAACACAAATGACTCATTTGGATTAACTTAAATACCTCGTTTTTTGTAATGACCCGGAATTTCTGTCAATTTAAATTTGTATATTTTATTGATTTTAAATATTAATAAGTGAAATTTATAAGTCGAATAAATTTTATTTCAAATAATTGGATTTAATTGGATAATTGAATCGATAATTTAATAGTTGAAAATACAGAAATAATTGTAAATTGAGTTTAATATGATTGAAAATGATTTGTAAAATTTTATTTTATCATATTGGAATTAGAATGATGTTATGGAACTTTTAGAATCAAATTAAAAGTTAATTTGTGAAAACTGAATATTTTAATATTTAATTGACGTGTAAAAATTGTCATTTTTCAAACAGTCTCGGATTTCGACGAAATCAGTTTCATCGGATCCGTATTGTTATATTATTGTAAGATTTCAAATTTCAAGTCAATCGGATTTATCGTTTATCCGGGGCAGCCAAAACGCATACACAATTGATTAACCGATTTAATTTTAAATCGATTGTTTATTGTCATAACTCGCACAGATGATCGAATTAGCTTTCGAAACCTATTACATTGTGTCCGGAACGCGGGATAAACCCTATAAACGCTGGTTGCCGCGCGTAAGTCGGAGTTCAGAAAACCTGGAATGAATAGTGTTTTGAATATTTTCTATATAAACACTTAATTATTTTCTTTTTTTACAAAACAAAGGCAAACCCTAATTTATATGTTCAGGCCGCCACCCTCATTAATTCAATGGCCGAAATTTTTCGAACCTTCCACCTTAATTATCTCTAAATCCATCGATTTTACGAAAAATTTTCTATTGAGAAATTGAAGAGCTATGTGTGATCTATCGATCCAACGGTCGAATTTTGTTGTACTGGCTTAGATCGATCGAAAATCGAGTTTGAAGGGCTGTATGTCGTGTTCGTTTTGAAGATGCTAGGGGCGACCGAGCTCCTTGGTTCTCGAGCCGAGTGTGGAGCTCGCATGTGGCTCCGGGTTGATGTTGTCTGATCGTCGGGGAATTGATCGTGTTGGTGGCGATTTGAAACCCTAGAAGGCGGCTTCTATGGGTTATACGCGTGCGTTTTCTCACCTAGAAGAAGAAGAACCAAAGGGAGATGCGGCCTTGATTGCTTGATGAAAATCCAACGGTCCAGATTTGCAGCTAGGGTTTAAAAGTAAAAAAAATTGTAAATAATATATATATTAAATCGTGAGATGTTTATAACGCAATAATTTTTTAATACGAGGTATGTTTCACACAAAACAAGTTGCATTGGGTTCGTTTTGACGCTACGCAATGGAACTGGATTGGAGTCATTTGGAGCTAGTTTGAATTTCGGGTAAAATTAAACGCACGTTTAATTTTTTTCGAAACAAAACGCGGAAACTGAATTGAAAGCAAGGTGAGAACTTCTCACTCAATCGAATTGTTTCGATTTATATTTTGAATAGTTAGATTTAAAATTGCTTGATTGTGTGATTGAATGATAAATTATTATCTATTGACTGTTAAAATAGACAATATACGCCGTTAGTAAGCGGATGTTATTTATTAAAAACATATACCGCGATAATTCCATCTTGATTGGAATTGGTATTATTTATGTATTGGAGTTGATTTCCCGTATTATATAGCGGATGAGACTCTATTGCGCCGCATAATAGCGGATAATATTTTATAAATCCCATATACCGCGATATTCTGTATTGGAACGGAGTTGGTATTGTACTAACATCTTTGGATGCAGGGAAACAGGTTGGAGGGATCCAACTGGATTCCTCACCAGTATTTATTTGATTACAGATATTGTGATGTTTATTGATTATCATATCGATATATGATATTTGGATGTCGTGATTGACTATTTGGTGCTATTGCATCATCGGATCCATTTTTAAAGTTTTAAAATAATGATTTTGATTTTAAAAAGAATTTTAAAGTGATTTTTGAAAGTATACGTTTTATTAAATTTCGAATTGTTAAAATAAATAAACATTATAATTTTATTGTTATAAAAGTTATATTTTTGGAAAATAGTACTTAAGTATGATTTTGGAGTTATATAAGTTTTAAATAACGTTTTGTAAATTATTAAAAGAATTGGTTTATTTAAATTGAGATTTTTGAATTATTATAAACGGTTTATATAAAAGATTTCTAAGATTAATATTTATAAATTAAAAATATAGGAATTATAAAACGAGTTTTATTAAGTGTTAAAATGAAGTATAAATGGATTCCACAAGTGAATAAAATTTATAGATTTATAAATTGTGAAGTTATGCAATGAATAGATTTTGTAAAATAAAAGATTTATAAGTAATTAACTTATAAATCGTATTTTTGGGTATAAAGTTGAGTTATAAATTGAATTGATTTATAAAAGGTATTTTATAATTGAAGTTTTTATAAATAGAAATGGAATTTATAAACATTGTTTATAAGTCCGAAATCAATTGAATTTGATAAATTGAATATAGAAGGCTATTAAAGGAGATATATTCGCGATTTCGGACAGCGAATTATCCTTGAAATAAAATGTGTAGAAAACGTTGAATTTGGTTAGTAAAGTATATTCACGATTTTGAACAGTGAATAATATATTAAAGGAATGTTTTAGGGAATGATCTTTTAAATGGAATTAAAACGACTTGAAATTGTTTTAAAATGCGTTAAGTGTCGAAACCATAGATTTCAACATTCATTGTTGAAATAGACGTTTTCGAGAAATAGAAGGAAATGTTGGACTATAACACTGTTGTTATAGTAAATGATTTCCGAAATGAAATGTTTTATATAGTATTGGGATTTATATATCTATCTTAATTTTGAATCCCTATACTAGTGATTTTGGGTCGTCGTAACGATGTTTTACGTAACCTTCGTTTTGGCCCAAATAAATATGTTTAAGAGAATGATTTCTTAAAGAATGAAATATATACTTAATTTTGATTTAAGTATATTGAATATTTTCCAAGTGCTGAAAATAAATGGATTTATAAATTACTTATTGTTTGCGCCAAAAATGGCCACAAACACCCAAAGTCGTATGAACTAGTCGATCTTATGTTGTTTCCAGTCATTTGGGTGATTTATGCAAATATATAAAAAGCAGGGACTAAACTGTAAAAGACACACAGATTTATAGTGGTTCGGCCAGAACGTGCCTACGTCCACTTTATATGTTATTCTCCTTTTTTCTTCAGATTCCAAGTACAAAGCTTTGATTACAAGTATCTAAAGTTGTTTGAAAGTTCCTTCCAGGCTTGAGCTCTCAAACTTGTCCTCTATTGTTGTACCCCTGCCCCTCTATTTATAGAGTGAGGCTGGGGGCAGGGGTTCTGGATGTTTATAGCTGCTGATGGGCCTGGGCTGATGCAATCTGGACTGACACATCTGGTTCGGCGGAGCTTGGTTCGGTCGTGCTTGGAGAGAGGGATGGAGAAGCCTTGGTTCGGTGGTACTGGCAGTGAGGTGGTTCGGTGGTAAGAGTGTGGATGTGGGTTCTGGTCCGGCTATGCAGGGTGTGGTGTTGGACCGGTGGAGTTTGGACCGGCGATGGATGGTTCGGTGGAGGTGATTCGATGGCGGTGAGGTTGGTTCGGCTATGTGGGGAAAGATGTTGTGGACCGGCATTACTTGGAGATGGTGTGGTTCGGTGTGGGTACTATCGAATGAGCCTTTATGAATGCCGAATGTCGAATGAGCCTTCATGAATACCGAATGCCGAATGAGCCTTAATATCTGAGAATGCCGAATGAACCATGGGGAGTTCGAATGCCGAACGAACTCATACGCTTGAACTCCCAGATGAAACCGAGGGGTTTTAAGTACCGGATGACACTTATTACTGGATGAACTCGGGGAGTGTAGTGTCGAACGAACTCTTGCCTTGCTTTACTGAATGAACCTTTGCACTTGAATCATGAGTGAAATCCCTGACTTATGTACGCTTGCTTGCTTCTTCTTGCTCCGGTCGTGGTGGAAATGCACACAACATTGATATTCCAGTTTTGACCAAAAAATGGGACAACACTTATTATTATTAAATAAGTATGGAAATGTTTTCCAATATGAAGAGAATATTTTGAGATTTTATTTTTTAAAGATAAGTTGAAAATGAATATTAGAAATCGATTTGGAATTCGTATATTCACTATGGAATTTATAAAAGAAAGGGAAAGTTGTTTAAAAATAAACGTTGATTTATTTTTGAAGTGTGGAAATTAATTTATGGATTTGGAACGTAAACATAAAGTAAATCGGTAAGGATTTATTTAATTGGCTTAAATGAACCATGTCGAAATGAAAGTATTTCCGCGTAAGGAAAATGTTTGAAAATTGTTTTCAAAAGTGGTAAAGGTGGAGTGTGATTTGAAAATTGTTTTCAAATGGTTGGAGTGTGGAAATTGTACATCTAGTAAAGATATTTTGGAAAATAAATAATTTGGAAAATTATTTGGAATCTGGTGATGTTGAGCATGCCTATTGATAGTTAAATAATCGACTATCAATATTTACCTTTGAATGGGTATTTATTGTGATTTGCTTGAATTTGAATGCCACACTTATTTTTAAATAAGCGCTCACTATTCGGGTTAGCCGGGAAAGGACCTTGGGGTCGTATAACCCATTCCGAATATATGATATGTCGTTATGGATTGCATTTGATGACCGGTTTTGAAGACTGGATATTTGTGAAAACGGAAGGATTACCATCGAATATTTCTGCATCGGCTGATCTCCGATATAGAAATTTATTACCCTGTGTGATGGAAAGTCCGGTCGTGATTAGTGAATATCCGGATTGCAAGAATTTCTTTGTAAGTGCCTTCGGTTCCCTTCGATTCCGGAACGAACTTGTATGGATGTGTGTCTGACGTTACAGTTTGAGATGTAAAGCTGGTTTCTATCAAATATATTTCCGTTGGTGGCGGAGAATTTATTCTCTTAACTTAACACCCTTAAAGGTTATGTAGTTGATGGTTACTAGTGATACATTCCCAAATTGGTAGTGTGGCATACGAAGTGCTGTTGAGCATTTGATGATCAAAGCACATCTTTTGTATAAAGCGTGGCTTTGTGGACGAGACTTCGTCGGACCTCACACCCCGAAAATGGTCAAAACAGGAAGGATGCGACAAGGTTATTAGGGGGTAGCGCCCCTTTAGTGTATGTCATTCCTTCTGGATAGAGGTGGTATCATGGTATGGAGCCCAGACACTTAACCTATGTTGTTGCTGCAAATTTATTGCTTTGTGGTTGTTGGAAATCGAGGATCCTCGGATATAGATCGGCTACGATCGGGGAATGACATATTCGTGTCGGTAGTTACCCAGTTAGGGGTAACCCGGCCTTGTGTTGGCAGATATCCGGTTAGGTTCTCGGGTCATCTTTCCAGAGGCG
Organism: Allium cepa; assembly: GCA_030765085.1. Lineage (NCBI taxonomy): Eukaryota > Viridiplantae > Streptophyta > Magnoliopsida > Asparagales > Amaryllidaceae > Allium > Allium cepa. Next base: position 682,182,175 of record CM060941.1, on the reverse strand, counting down.
TACCCATGTGGCAATGGGAAGTTCCTTGGCCCGACCATTTGTTGGAAATTCAAAGAAACAATACGATCTTGTACGATTTTTGTTGTAGTACCTATCATTCACTTATGGTGGCGCCCCACAGTTTGGATGGTAGCTATAGTAGGCATACGATAATGGTCGTATGTTGGCTAAGATTTATATCTTTACTTTCGAAATGATTTTTCCTACACCATGCACTAGTAATAATATCAAATGTTTCTTTTAATGCGTATCAAGCATCTTTGACTATCATAAGGAGAAATCTCCTCCGATTCTGCGTTTGCATTGTGTGTGTGCGGGAGGCCTTATGGTAGTCTCATTTTCTAAAAAGCATTGCGAATCTATTTTAAAATTATCCTGTACTTTGTTTTAAAAATAAACTGTTTTAGTTCTCACACCAGTCACATGACTGACTCAGAGTTTATTGTTTTCCTTCCTAAACTCTGGATGCAATTTCCACACGGGCAGTCTAGAGTCAGATTTATCAGGATATTCCGGAATTCAGTTGTTGCTGCAGGCAAGCTGGATGGCATGGCGTATTTACTAGTATATAGTATTTCATTTCCGCTGTTTGTTGTTGTTTGTTGTTGCACACTCTGATGATGTAATGTAATGTAATATGATGTAATGTAATAACTGATATAGTTCTTTGTTTAAAGATTATTCATTTATATATTATATGTTGTTCCGCTGCGATTGTGAGATTCTGATACTGTTATGTTGTTTCTTTCTGTTCTGTTCTATCTTTTCTCTCTTCTTCTACCTTTTTCTTCTTCTTTAACCATAACGGCACGGTTTTCCGGCATTCGATTGCTCGGCAGTTGATACAGTGGACGTATTAATGTCGATTTTCGAGCGTCGAAAAGTCGCAATGTTACATTTGGTATCAGAGCATATGGTTAAGCGACAACCATGGCTCTGTTGGGAATTACTCATTCGAGATAGAGTCGGTAGTACTCTAGAATGAGTGTGAGTGTAATAATAGATATGGACGCGTATTTGTTAATGAATATAAATTGTTTTATATTGTGATGATTGGTTTGTTGAGTGGTATATGGATTCTGGTCAATACGAGTAATTAACGTTATTGATAGGGATCTCTAAACACTTGTACAGAACAATTTGACACGATATTGTTTTAAAGCCGGTAAATGAAATAATTTTGCCCGAAAATTATATTTTGATATAAAAGGAATAATTTTCTAAATATATTATATATCTTTGGATATTTGGTTGTTAATGAAATAATCAAATGTAAGAACCTAGAGTTTGAAAGGGTTTATAGCCAAATAAAATTCTATAAGTATGATTTATCCAAAGGAAGAATAACTAAATTTGATTTAAACCAGAATTTAAATCCCGAGAAATTTGAAAAGTGTTTTAAATGTAATGAAAACAAAGGTTTGGGGATTTAAAGCTCTTGGGAATGTTGAAATGTTTTCCAAAGTGTTTGAAGGAAACGATTGAATATTATTTTAGGAAATATTTTTGGATGAGAATTGTTTTAAAATGAATTTGTGGAAGTGAGGAAGCACTAAACTTACTTCGGTCGCTGGAAAATAATCCTGATGATGATGGCCACATCATTAGAATTCATTTTCGAGTTTCTAAAGTGATCGATTGCTTCCATAGGAAATTGGATTTGAGTTGATTATAATTTCAAAATGGTTTTGGAGTAAAACCGGGTAATTAAAATTCTGGAAACTCTATCTAGATAATGTGAAAAGTTAAAATGAACCAACTATTGAACCTATTAAGTGATGTTGATATTAATAAAATAAACAAATGATGTTTGGAATGGAATATAACCTAAGTGATGTTGAAAGAAGTTGATTTTGGTGTCAAAGTAAATTAATAAGTGAAATAATGAAATGAAGTCATTAAAAATATGAACTTGAGTTAAATAAATGAAATTCAACTTTATATTGTTAAAGGAATTAGCAATTGAATTGACAAATGGATGAAATATTAATCAATTGAATGTAAATAAGTTGATATGAAATAATGAATGTAAGTGTTAATTCATTAAAAGCTAATGTTATTGGAAGTTGAATAATTGAATGAAAATCAACTTAATATAAACCAATTGGAATTAAAAGAGTTGAACCAAATTGAATGTAAAGAAATGTAAATTGAATAAATTTGGGTGTAATGAATGTACATTGGTTGTTATATGAATGTTAGTTGATTGTATATAATTCATTAAGTGTTAATGAAATTGAATTGACAATTGAAAGCTAAAGTAATTGAATCCAAATTGGAAGTAAATGAGTAGGAACTGAATTTGATTCAATTTGGAAGTAAACTAATGTGAATTTAATTGGTGAATGTAAACTAATTGGAAACGAATGAATGAATGCTAATTAAATCCAATGTAAATGAATCAAATGTGATTTAAATTGGAAAACCAATTCATTGAATATTAATGAGAAATGAAAGAATATTGATTTGGTTATGAATTGATTTGGATAGACATTGATTGTTGGATGTTTATTAGTTGGATGATAGTTGTTTGATGGTTGCATTTGTTGCTTTTATTGCATTTGCTATATTGGCATATATAGTTGTTGATATATGTTGTATATTGATATTATTTTCATATATGCATGTTCTCATGGTTTGTTGAGTGTTTAGTCGGTGCGGATTGCGCTTGCTTCGCATTTGGAGCTCGCTTTCACGCTATATTAGCCGTATACGCTCGCTAATAATATATAAGGTACATATCTCGGATTAAATATCGTACTTTTACACTTTTTCCCTACGGAATGCCTCATCACTTGATGAGATGTATATTTGTGATATATATACTGTCATTTTTTTTTGGGATCGAGCCGCGCAAAGGAGACTCTGGCGAATTTTTCCGAAAATTTAAGGCGTTATAATATTTTTAAAGGAAATTGGGAAATTTTTGAAAACTAAGTTTGGATTTGGAAACTTAGTTAAGTTTTGTAAGAAGTTTAACTATGAATTTTGGGAAAGTTAAACACTTAAGAGATTTGAAAAATCCAATTTGAATGGTTTGTTTTGGAAAGTTAATGGATTCAGTAACTTTTTCTTACTTGGTAATTTCGAGGACGAAATTCTTTTAAAGGGGAAGTTTGTAATGACCCGGAATTTCTGTCAATTTAAATTTGTATATTGAATTGATTTTAAATATTAATAAGTGAAATTTATAAGTCGAATAAATTTTATTTCAAATAATTGGATTTAATTGGATAATTGAATCGATAATTTAATAGTTGAAAATACAGAAATAATTGTAAATTGGGTTTAATATGATTGAAAATGATTTGTAAAATTTTATTTTATCATATTGGAGTTAAAATGATGTTATGGAACTTTTAGAATCAAATTAAATGTTAATTTGTGAAAATTGAATATTTTAATATTTAATTGACGTGTAAAAATTGCCATTTTTCAAACAGTCTCGGATTTCGACGAAATCAGTTTCATCGGATCCGTAATGTTATATTATTGTAAGATTTCAAATTTCAAGTAAATCGGATTTATAGTTTGTCCGAGGCAAGCCAAAACGCCTAGAAAATTGATTAACCGATTTAATTTTAAATCGATTATTTATTTCCATAACTCGCACAGATGATTGAATCAGCTATCGAAGCCTATTCCATTGTGTCTGGAACGCGGGATAAACCCTAGAATCGCCGGTTACCGCGCGTAAATCGGAGTTCAGAAAAACCGGAATGAATAGTGTTTTGAATATTTTCTATATAAGCACTTCATTATTTTCTTTTTTTACAAAACAAAAGCAAACCCTAATTTATACGTTCAGGCCGCCACCCTCATTAATTCAATGGCCGAAATTTTTCGAACCTTCCACCTTAATTATCTCTAAATCCATCGATTTTTACGAAAAAATTTCTACTGAGAAATTGAAGAGCTATGTGTGATCTATAGATCCAACGGTCGAATTTTGTTGTAGTGGCTTAGATCGATCGAAAATCGAGTTTGAAGGGCCGTATGTCGTGTGCGTTTTGAAGATGCTAGGGGCGACCGAGCTCCTTGGTTCTCGAGCCTAGTGTGGAGCTCGCATGTGGCTCCGGGTTGATGTTGTCTGATAGTCGGGGAATTGATCGTGTTGGTGGCGATTTGAAACCCTAGAAGGCGGCTTCTATGGGTTATACGCGTGCGTTTTCTCACCTGGAAGAAGAAGAACGAAAGGGAGATGCGGCCTTGATTGCTTGATGAAAATCCAACGGTCCAGATTTGCAGCTAGGGTTTAAAAGTAAAATAAATTGTAAATAATATATATATTAAATCGTGAGATGTTTATAACGCAATAACTTTTTAATACGAGGTCCGTTTCACACGAAACAAGTTGCATTGGGTTCATTTTGACGCTACGCAATGGAACTGGATTGGAGTCATTTGGAGCTAGTTTGAATTTCGGGTAAAATTAAACGCACGTTTAATTTTATTCGAAACAAAACGCGGAAACTGAATTGAAAGCAAGGTGAGAACTTCTCACTCAATCGAATTGTTTCGATTTATATTTTAAATAGTTAGATTTAAAATTGCTTGATTGTGTGATTGAATGATAAATTATTATCTATTGACTGTTAAAATAGACATTATACGCCGTTAGTAAGCGGAGGTTATTTATTAAAAACATATACCGCGATAATTCCATCTTGATTGGAATTGGTATTATTTATGTACTTGGAGTTGATTTCCCGCATTATATAGCGGATGAGGCCCTATTGCGCCGCTTAATAGCGGATAATATTTTATAAATCTCATATACCGCGATATTCCGTATTGGAACGGAATTGGTATTGTGCTAACATCTTTGGATGCAGGGAAACAGGTTGGAGGGATCCAACTGGATTCCTCACCAGTATTTATTTGATTACAGATATTGTGATGTTTGTTGATTATCATATCGATATATGATATTTGGATGTCGTGATTGACTATTTGGTGCTGTTGCATCATCGGATCCATTTTTAAAGTTTTAAAATAATGATTTTGATTTTAAAAAGAATTTTAAAGTGATTTTTGAAAGTATACGTTTTATTAAATTTTGAATTGTTAAAATAAATAAACATTATAATTTTATTGTTATAAAAGTTATATTTTTGGAAAATAGTACTTAAGTATGATTTTGGAGTTATATAAGTTTTAAATAACGTTTTGTAAATTATTAAAATGATTAGTTTATTTAAATTGAAAATTTTGAATTATTATAAACGGTTTATATAAAAGATTTCTAAGATTAATATTTATAAATTAAAAATATAGGAATTATAAAACGAGTTTTATTAAGTGTTAAAATGAAGTATAAATGGATTTCACAAGTGAATAAAATTTATAGATTTATAAATTGTGAAGTTATGCAATGAATACATTTTGTAAAATAAAAGATTTATAAGTAATTAACTTATAAATCGAATTTTTGGGTATAAAGTTGAGTTATAAATTGAATTGATTTATAAAAGAGATTTTATAATTGAAGTTTTTATAAATAGAAATGGAATTTATAAACATTGTTTATAAATCCGAAATCAATTGAATTTGATAAATTGAATATAGAAGGCTATTAAAGGAGATATATTCGCGATTTCGGATAGCGAATTATCCTTGAAATAAAATGTGTAGAAAACGTTGAATTTGGTTAGTAAAGTATATTCACGATTTTGAACAGTGAATAATATATTAAAGGAATGTTTTAGGAAGTGATCTTTTAAATGGAATTAAAATGACATGAAATTGTTTTAAAATGCATTAAGTGTCGAAACCATAGATTTCAACATTCATTGTTGAAATAGACGTTTTCGAAAAATAGAAGGAAATGGTGGACTATAACACTGTTGTTATAGTAAATGATTTTCGAAAAGAAATGTTTTATATAGTATTGGGATTTATATATCTATCTTAATTTTGAATCCCTATACTAGTGATTTTGGATCGTCGTAACGATGTTTTACGTAACATTCATTTTGGCCCAAATAAATATGTTTGAGAGAATGATTTCTTAAAGAATGAAATATATACTTAATTTTGATTTAAGTATATTGAATATTTTCCAAGTGTTGAAAATAAATGGATTTATAAATTACTTATTATTATCAAATAAGTATGGAAATGTTTTCCAATATGAAGTGAATATTTTGAGATTTTATCTTTTAAAGATAAGTTGAAAATGAATATTAGAAATCGATTTGGAAATCGTATATTCATAGATATTTTGGAATTGTAAATTCACTACGGAATTTATAAAAGAAAGGGAAAGTTGTTTAAAAATAAATGTTGATTTATTTTTAAAGTGTGGAAATTAATTTACGGATTTGGAACGTAAATATAAAGTAAATCGGTAAGGATTTATTTAATTGGTTTAAATGAACCATGTCGAAATGAAAGTATTTCTGCGTAAGGAAAATGTTTGAAATTTGTTTTCCAAAGTGGTAAAGGTGGAAAGTGATTTGAAAATTGTTTTCAAATGGTTGAAGTGTGGAAATTGTATATCTAGTAAAGATATTTTGGAAAATAAATAATTTGAAAAATTATTTGGAATCTGGTGATGTTGAGCATACCTATTGATAGTTAAATAACCGACTATCAATATTTACCTTTGAATGGGTATTTGTTGTGATTTGCTTGAATTTGAATACCACGCTTATTTTTAAATGAGCGCTCACTATTCGGGTTAGCCGGGAACGGACCTTGGGGTCGTATAACCCATTCCGAATATGTGATACGTCGTTATGGATTGCATTTGATGACCGGTGTTGATGACCGAATATTTGTGAAAACGGAAGGATTACCGTCGAATATTTCTGCATCGGCTGATCTCTGATATAGAAATTTATTACCCTGTGTGTTGGGAAGTCCGGTCATGATTAGTGAATATCCGGATTGCAAGGACTTCTTTGTAAGTGTCTTCGGTTCCGTTCGATCCCGGAACAGACTTGTATTGATGTGTGTCTGACGTTACAGTTTGAGATGTAAAGCTGGTTTCTATCAAATATATTTCCGTTGGTGTCGGAGAATTTATTCTCTTAGCTTAACATCTTAGAGGTTATGTAGTTGATGGTTACTAGTGATACATTCCCAAATTGGTAATGTGGCATACGAAGTGCTGTTGAGCATTTGATGATCAAAGCACAGCTTTTGTATAAAGCGTGTCTTTGTGGACGAGACTTCATCGGACCTCACACCCCGAAAATGGTCAAAACAGGAAGGATGCGGTAAGGTTATTAGGGGGTAGCGCCCCTTTAGTGTATGTCATTCCTTCTGGATAGAGGTGGTATCATTGTATGGAGCCCAGATACTTAACCTATGTTGTTGCTGCAAATTTATTTCTTTGTGGTTGTTGGAAATCGAGGATTCTCGGATATAGATCGGTTACGATCGGGGAATGACATATTCGTGTCAGTAGTTACCCAGTTAGGGGTAATCCGGCCTTGTGTTGGCAGAGATCCGGTTAGGCTCTCGGGTCGTCTTTCCAGAGGCGTACCCATATGGCAATGGGAAGCTCCTTGGCCTGACCATTTGTTGGAAATCGAAAGAAACAATACGATCTTGTACGATTTTAGTTGTAGAACCTATCATTCACTTATGGTGGCGCCCCACTGTTTGGATGGTAGTTATAGTAGGCATACGATAATGGTCGTATGTTAGCTAAGATTTATATCTTTACTTTCGAAATGATTTTTCCTATACTATGCACTAGTAATAATATCAGATGTTTCTTTTAATGCGTATCAAGCATCTTTGACTATCACAAGGAGAAATCTCCACCGATTCTGCGTTTGCATTGTGTGTGTGTGGGATGCCTTATGGTAGTCTCATTTTCTAAAAAGCATTACGAATCTATTTTAAAATTATCCTGTACTTTGTTTTAAAAATAAACTGTTTTAGTTCTCACACCAGTCACATGACTGACTCGAAGTTTATTGTTTTCCTTCCTAAACTCTGGATGCCCACCAATTTCCACACGGGCAGTCTAGAGTCAGGTTTATCAGGATATTCTGTAATTCAGGAGTTGCTGCAGGCAAGCTGGATGGCATGACGTATTTACTAGTATATAGTATTTCTTTTCCTTTGTTTGTTGTTGTTTGTTGTTGTACACTCTGATGATGTAATGTAATGTAATATGATGTAACGTAATAACCGATATAGTTCTTTGTTTAAAGATTATTCATTTATATATTATATGTTGTTCCACTGCGATTGTGAGATTCTGATATTGTTCTGTTGTTTCTTTCTGTTCTGTTCTATCTTTTCTCTCTTTTTCTACCTTTTTCTTCTTCTTTAATCATAACGGTACGGTTTTCCAGCATTCGATTGCTCGGCAGTTGATACAGTGGACGTATTAATGTCGATTTTCGAGCGTCGAAAAGTCGCAACGTTACATTTTTTGAGTTTTTGAAAGACAAAATGAATAAGTTTTGACTTTCGAAAAGCAAAAAAACGACTTATTTAAGTCGATCCAACATATTACATTCTGATTACATACTACGTTGTACCCCCATTTAGTTTTCCAATTTTTCTACTTTCAAAACAGTTGAATTTGTTCCAATTTCACACTTTCTCAACCTCGGCCGTCTTATTTCATCTGCTCCAATTCACTATGGTTATCAATCTTTCCTATTGTTGCATGACAATTGTCAAACCAGTGTACAATCTAAAAAATTATGCATTATGACTATTAAAATTAAAATATTAATAAAATATTCTTGTTTCCTATGTAGCCAACTGCTTTCATACTTCGACTCAATTTGCTATCTTTAGAAGACAGTCCATTCTTACCATTGATATTCTGAAGTAGTCATTATTCCATTTTACTGGATTGATAAAATGATTATTATGCTGCTGATGTTGCTGCTGTTGCCACATTTCTAGGCTGATACATGGTTTCGGATGTGCTTTGCTTGATAATGTACGAGTTAAGGACTGTTTTTAGCATTGGTTTACTTTCAACCATTACAACAAACCCTAATATGTTCCTGCGATGATTACATTTGTATGCAATATCTATCAACAACTGAGGTTGGAAGTATCAATATGTAAAAGAAGAGACGGCAATTACTGAGGTAGCTGGATGCAAATTCATTTGATCAGTTATGCTGACTTTTGGAGGTTAGAAAATTTGGAGCTGTTATAGTTAATGCAGCTTTATTTATAATACTAACAAACTACTGCTTCAAGTGGAGTTTATTATACAAATTGTGACTTATAAACTGTTGCTTCATATTCTACAACTGCTGCTTCACAGTGAGATATTACGAACTGTAAGTATATTATCCAAAATCATTGTTGCAAGTATTGTTACTATAATGCGATAAGCTACATATTGGAAAGAAAGACGAATGTTATAGCTTTCCTCTTGATATGGACGACCTGGTTAACAGTAGCAATATACTTCTGAAATATCTTCTGAATCAGCTTCAACTAATGACCATTGAAATATCAAACATAAAAGGATGGATAGATCAATATTTAACTTGTTCTTGTCGATTTACAGTTTATGGTTTTAAAAAAAAAATCTAAAACTGGTAGTCGCAATAATTCATTTTTCTGTTACATTGTTCCATATGAAACCATTGTATCTTCTTATTATAGTTTTAATTTTACCAAAAGCATATGATACATGAAAATTTGTCAGCATCCAGAGGAAGGATGCTTGCTTTCATTGGTGAAAAATAAGGACTAACGTTTGGTTGGTTTGATTTATGAAATTTCTTATACCGAATTAAAACCAATAAAAATGAAAACCAAACTAAACCAATCGAACTAAGTTTGGTTGGTTATCCAATTTGACCGAACTAAAAATTATTTGCATTTTATATTTTGAATGTTCGTTTTAATTTGAAATAAAATCTAAATGTATGATTAAAGTATTCTTATTTAACATTCATATGCTTTCTAATGATAGTTTTGGCACATATATGATTAATAAATATTATTCGTATCAATAAACTAACACTACAAGAACGACAGCAGATAGCGACGGCTTTTAGCCGTCGCTAGCCGACGCTAAAAGCCGTCGCTATATTTGCCGTCGCCCAATAGTATAGCGACGGCTTTGGCGACGGCTCCGTCACACAAATGGCGACGGCTCGCGACTGCAAATATGCCATGTGGAAATTTTCCAATGTCTAAATATCGTTGCTAATCTGAACCAAATGGCTGTCGCTAGCCGTCGCTAATCTATGCCAAATAGCCGTCGCTAACCTGGGTAAAATTCTGTGCACATGCACAGCGCATATACACTTCAAAAAATAACTATTAAATACCATCACCACAACCGCTATACACTATATTCATCAATTATAACCATCATATATCCATCATATAACATCACTATACATTCAAACAATATAAAATCCAACCAAATCCATTAAGCAGAATATGTACATAGTAAACCAAAATATCTACATAATATACCGAAATATTATACATAATATCCAACCAAATCCATCAACTAAAAGTTATCAAAATACGTACATAATATCCTGAAATATATATACACCAAATCAACCAAAATGTGTATATACCAAACTATAACACGAGCAAACAAACATACCTACTCCTCACCATCGCTGCCGTCCTCTCCAGGCAACCTCCTATGCTGTTGCAAATAAGCTGCAATCCGCTCATCCAGCTATTGCTCGAAGAAACTCTTCCTCCAATCATTTATTTCATCCACTCTCGCCTTCAACTGAGCAATCTCCGCTTCTTGCTGCGACCTCCTGTATGCACTCTGCATTCTCATCGCCTGTAAAATAGTTCATAATTATTTATATATTAGTATATATATAATATTATTAAAACTATTTAACTATTCATATGCATGAGTAAATTTATATATTAGTACATGTCAAAATTTACCTCCACAGTTCTATAGCGATACCGTCGACTGGTCCGAGAAGGCGGGTCAATAATAGCATTCCAAATATGGTTCTCCTCCTCTCCGTAAGCTCTTCCCGACCAGTGGACTGTGCTACCCGAGCCCGCTCAGCTTCGTACCTCTCCTGCGATTACAAACAATTGTTTTACACGATAAAAACCGAATTTCAAGTTTTTGAAAATAAAATATGACAAAATATTGTTATTAACAATAAATTAATTTACCATTACGGATTGTGATTTGTCATCCGTCCACTCGTACGAAACATTGCCCTCTTCGTCAGTCCTCTCCACGGCATGCGTCACCTTGAACAGCTTGGCCATAGTAGGCTCGCGGTTGTATCTCGCGGCCTGAAAATATATATATATATATATATTATTGCTAATCTGATTATAAAATATTTTAATAAAATGTAAACACGGCTTATAAATTTAATTACCATCTCTCTCTTATGCTCCTGAAAGGATTTGGAGCCACCACGGTGCAATGCAGGATTTTTATTCATGTTTGCCCGGTTCCGCGCAGATAACTAAATTAAGATAAATTATCACGTATATATCTTGCGAGATTTATATTAGATTTAAATAACAAATCAAACATATATTACTTACTTTTGCTACCGGACTGTACCAAAGCCGAAGAAAATCATTCCATACACCCTCACCCATCCAGTTCGGCTTTTTCCCTGAATTTTTAGCCTTGGACAATGTATCCCTGTAATTTTTCCTCATTCGTTTGTTCCAATGATTTAAAAAACGTCCAAGTCGTCAGGGTCAACGCGGACTGTAGCCTGTAAATTAAAATTATTTTAAGTTATATAGATTATATTAATTTACAACTGAAATTCAAACTACTACTTACAAGTAAATCCGTCTGTATTGCGTTCTTGACATGAGGGGGGAATGTCGTCCGAGTGAGGCCAATAACCATTCATCCGGCTCTGAAAAGCCTTCCTCGAAACCTGTAAAATATAATCTGATGGCTCCACCTCAAAGCCACTGCAAAAGTTATGATATACATGTTTAGTGGATTTTAAAACTTATACTTTAAATAAAACTGATACTTACCCGGCACTTCTAGAAACAACTTCTGCCATCGGACGTAAGTCCGGTGCAGTGCCACTACCACCTGCACCGGGAGATGGGGATGACGTGACTGTCAAACTTCGTCTCCTGCCAGACATATCTGCTATAGAAAAACAATATCATCACAGAACAATTATAGAAATTCACTACTACATAGCATGTTTCAATCACTTTCATAGAAACAATTATAAAAATTTACTAGTACAAAACATGAATAAAAATTATATAAATAATCATCACAGAACCATAATAGAAATTCACTACTACATAGCATGTTTCAATCACTTTCACAGAACAATTATAAAAATTTACTAGTACAAAACATGGATAAAAATTAACTAAATGATCATCACAGAACAATTACAGAAATTTACTATTACATCGCATGTTTCAATCACTATCACATAACAATTACATCAATAACGATCAGTCTTCATCGTTTTCTGATTCAGACTCAGTCTCGTATTCTATCTCATTTTCTTCGATACTTTCGAATGCATCAAATAAGACGTTCGATTCATCATTCAAAGGCCCTACATCAATATCATCAGTTATTATTATTTCTGTACTTGGTTCAAGATCAGCTTGATATGCTGCTTCATTTGAAATATTATTTCCATCAAACGTAAACCTTGGTTTCGTTTTGAAAACAGCAGACCAATCCGAGAGCAAAATAAACTTGTAACGCTTGCTTGACTAATACAAAAGGATCGTACTTATAGTAGTGTGATGTATGCCTTATTTCAATAAGTTTATACTCTTTATGCACGTTGAATCCGGAACCAGGAACGTTACTGAACCAATTGCACTTAAATAAAAAAACCTTTTCTAAAGGTTCAACATAATATGTCAACTCTAGAATCTGTGTTAAGACGCCGTAAAAATATTTTAAATGCTCATCTAGATCATCACTGCCTTTGACAAATACCCCGCTGTTATATGTTAATTTTTCAGCCCTGTAATCTTTCGTGTTGAACTTAAACCCATTGACGAAGAATATTGGATAAGTCTTCACATTTCTTTTCGGTCCAATCGCAAGATGTCGTAAGCCTTCATCAACGACACGGTTTCTTGGCTCATAAACATAGTTCAAAAACCATTTGGAAAATTCTTTACTGAGATCGTCAGATGGATACTGTGATTCGTAGATACTGCATATATGTAATATGTGTTATAATTATTATGTACGTACAAGCAAATTACAAGTGAATTAATTATTACCTGACAAATGGTGCGACTTCGACACAATTTAAAAGAACATACGTGTGTGCTACATGGTGGTCTCTATCGTCCAACCATATTTGTACACATTTTCCACCAGGTCTACCATGTTGTCTAAAAACAAATAACATTGTTTGAGAAGAATTTTGTTCAACGACTTCCTCATTTCGAGGAACAGTTACAAACGATAAGTTCACATCGTCCTTAAAGTAGTGAGAGAAAAAAATGAGGCTTATTCTTCAAGATACGATTTGCATATCGAACCCTCAACTCAGGCTTTTTGTCGAATCTTCTTCTTCAGATGATTCAAGTACCTATTAAGATATTTATTACATATTTAGATATACAAATTTAAGTTATTTAGACATACAAATTTGAGTTTGAAATTGACATGAACATTGCACATGTTAATTTACCTCTCAAACGGATACATCCATCCATATTGCACAGGACCTCGAAGAAGTCTTTCGGATGGAAGATGAATAGGTAAATGCTCCATTACGTTAAAGAAACCAGGCGGTAGTAATTTCTCCAGTTTGCATAGCAATATGGGTATTTCTACTTCAAGTTTACGTATACGATCCACCTTTAATGTTGTCGAACAAAGCTGTTTATAAAACAAACATAACTCTGTTATAACGTTCCATACTTTTACGAGCAACAGTTCTTTGAAAACCACGGGTAGTAAATATTCCATCATGATATGACAATCGTGATTTTTCATCCCACTCAGTTTACTATTTTTGAATTCAACACATCTACGAAGATTGGAAGAAATCCCACCGGGAAATCTTAATTCTTCCACCCACTTTAGCATGAGTTTTACTTGCTTATTGTCTAGCTCATAGCATGCTTTCGGTTTTTTATTGTCATTAGGCTTCATATGAAGTTCCGGACGCTTACAATAGTTTGCTATATCAAACATTGAATTCAAATCGTCCTTGTTTTTGCCCTTTACTGTAACGACCCGCCGCTCTGACCGCCTCTAGTCGGTAATTAAACCAACTCGAAACGTTCAAAATGACGGATTGTTGTTCAGTTTATAAAGTTTAAACAGAATCAGCCACAGAATCACAGAATAATCATAATATTATTCATAAATGAATTTTTCTTACATACATATATCAGAGTTTGTACAATACATTATATTTTATACAGCGGAACAATTTATTTTCATTAAGTACAAGAAAATTTTCTAGAAAAACTTTAGTGGAGTGCTTTCCCCTCTCTCTCTAACTTCACGGCCTGAAAATCTTCAAGCTGTAAAAATACTCGGTCTGACCCGAGTATTATATTCAAAAGAAAATAATACACAGGTCAGTCTAATTCAAACTCAGTTATTAGTGCATAGAAGCAATAATAATCAAAACAACAATTAGACGACAGTCAAATATAATTTACCTATCCGATCCTTTTACAAGAAATCGGATAACGGTAAATATAACACTTAACAGTGTTAAACATCAATTCAGTAGATTCAGATTATCAATAAGATAGATGAAGAGATTATTGATGAAGATAATTTAGAAAACAATCAAATTTGCCTAAACGGTAAGTAACAACAAAATCATCAAAATGGATTCAAAATATATTGAGTTAGCAACATAAAATAATTTTCATCAAAAAGAAAACATCAATTTAAAACATTAAATTTGGTAGGGCTGCAGTACACGCACTCGCGTACGGCCTCGCCACATTTAAATAGTCAACTCCGTGGCTGCAGTTCACGCTTGCGTGCACTGCCTCGCCACTACCGTAATGAAATATGCAAAAGATCATAAATCAAAACAAAATAGGATATCAATAAAAATCAATATCGTGTGGCTGCAGTTCACGCTTGCGTGCACTGCCTTGCCACTATCGTGACGATATACTCAAAAAGTCAACGAACCAAAATCAATGAAGGTTCAAATATCGATTCAAAGTGTCGATACTACGTGGCTGCAGTTGCACACACGTGTGCGCTGCCTCGCCACAACAACTTGTGAAATAAAACAAATTTCCAAACAACTTATTACTGCACACTTCAATAAGTGCAAAAAAGTGAAACTGCAAGTCAAATACCCATAAAATCAAGGCGGTGTGGCTGCAATTCACACGTACATACATGTGCACTGCCTCGCCAACTCGAGTGCACAAGGTCAAATCAAAATCAGATTCAACGCAAGTACAAACGGCCTCGACCAAAATTCTATCAAAACTTCAAGCTAGAGGCAACAGAGGATTCAAAGAAGAAGTCACATTACTATCAAAGGGGCCGAAGTCACAATGAATTAAAACAGCCTTAACTAATGGATGGAACCAACACAACAGTATACACGTGCAAGTATACCATTGACTTGACCAATTGTCATCAAAAAAAATAAAACCTCAACAAGTAAAATGTCCTCCAAATATATAGTCTCAGAGAAGAGGAACAATTGAATCAATATCTATGCAACATTTTAGGCCGAGGCAGTAACCAAAAATGCACAAACCAAAACTCGACCAAAAAAACTTGTTCAAAGCATCAATGCCAAATGAGACAAATTCGCAAACCAAACCTCATACAAGTGCAAGGAAAAACTGCATATACACATGCATCACAATTCAAAACAGCCGGGACGAGCAAGCACAACCGAGATGAACCATTGCACAATGAAACTGCGGTTGAAAAAAATCAAATAGCCTAAAAACTAGCCAGTCAAGCAACGACAACTCAAGTGCCGAGCTCGACTAGTCAGCATATGCAAAACGCATGACAGAGCATGCTACAGCTCTATAACATGGATGGACAAGAAAAATGCATAACTGTATGCAACTGTAAAGTGGGTCAAGCAAGTGCAACAGGTACAAAAGTCACTGCAGCAAGGCAATGCATTATGCAGTGGACAACAGCAGAAATGATCAAGGCAAAGCATAAGTGTATAGACAATTCAACTGAATACAAGGGAGTATGACAGTGAACTCAAAGCAATAATCAAGTCAAGACAATGATACTGGGTTCAACACAGTGAAGATACCAGTGAACAATGTAGGATTGACAATTATATCAACTCAACAACATGCATTCAAGTTTTAACTGGATTGAAAAATTGAAGATGTTTGATAATCTTACTTTTGAAAATCAACCCCATGCATTTTTAAAATAGATTAAAGGTTTAAATTAGAAATTTGCTCGCAGTTTTAACACAACAGAGGTGGCATATATATATATATATATATATATATATATATATATATATATGCACAAGCATATTTCAATCACAATATAAATAAATTCACATCCATCATATGCAGCAACACACAAATATTGGGTAGCATCTGTTCTCATTAGTTTAAAAACAACATTAATAGCATTTGTTCTTATCAATTTAAAACAAATTATCAAGTATTACTGTTCTTATGTTCTTCCCAGAGCAGATCAACTATTTTTAGCATGAATATATACTGTTCTTATGCTTCCGTAAACTAAACCACTACATCAAGTGTTGCTAAGTACAACTAAATGTCAAGTAGAGATGAACAAAACATGATGGCAGGTTCGAAAAATTCCAAAGCCGAGCAAATACTCATAAACATGAACACCATGCAACACTACAGAATGCACAGTAAAGACTAATGAACTCATGTGGATAGTCATCCAAGATCAAGCATGATACAGCAATGATGGGAATATAGGGATGTGTAGCAGCTATTTTTGTGAAACTTCACAGTGTGATACCAAATCAAATAACAGGTACGCACATGCAGACAACTACAAAACTGGATTCAAGCATGTTCAACAGGTCAAGGCAGAAGCCTTCATTCTAACACAAATGCAAAATGAACGACTCCAGTGAAACAGAGTGATGCCACAGCCAATATATACAACCAAAACAAGTTCGAACTATCTCAAGAGCCGAAGCATAGTATTGTCAACCAAACAAAAATCCACGAAAGCAAGTGACCGAAGCCAAAACAATGTCGAAATCACAACATTAAATTTCCAGAAATTTAAACAATGGACCCAGAAAATTTCATCACCGCAAAACTAACAAAATCGAGACCGAAGTCAACAAGAAACAGTTATCGAGACCGAAGTAAACTTTAAAACTGTCAGAGAAGAAATGAAAATCATCTACAACGAAGCAAAATCAAACTATCGAAGCACTATTCCAAGCACGAATTAGATGTGAGTAAATAATTTACTCACCTTGTTTAACGCGTCGCAAGCAGGAGTGAGCAACGAAGAATTGATCGAGCAAGGCGAATCGAAGCAGCGAACTCAAAGTGGTCTAAGCAGAAATTGAAGCCGAAGCCCTAAATGGATCGAAGAGGGAGACGAGACTCGAAGACGCCATTAATTCTTCGTTTATTTTTATTTTATTTTTTTCTGAATTGAAGGGGTAGGGTTTTGAATGAATTGGGGGCTTCGTGTTTTTAAGGGGAAGGGGATCGTGAATCTTGCGGGTTTGAAGGCGTGGAACACGGCAAATATAACGGCGTGTTTTTGGCTGATAAGGTAAGGTCATGTATACTTATTATTTTATTTATTTATTTTTTTATTTTATTTACTTTTTATCTTTTTCTCTTTTTTTTTCAATTTAAATTCAATTAATTTTTTTGTTATTTCTTTGCTTTGTTTTTGTTTTGTTAAAATTATGTTGTTTGAATTTTTTTATTTTAACTATGCGTATTCCTTTATTTATTTTATTTTATTTTTATTTTCTTTTATTTATTTATTTATTTATATATATATATATTTGTATTTTTATTTTTATTTTGAATTAAATTTTGTTTTGTATAATTTTTTTTTCTAATAAACATAGAAACGTTTTAAAGTTCAACTATCGACATCTATTTATAAATTTTCATAAACATAATTCGTAAATCCAAACTATTTTTTTTCTAAGTCATTTGTTTGAATTCAAAATACAATTTCAATATTCAATTTCAAACCTCAAAGTTAAATTCAAATTTCTATTCAACTTTAAATAGATTAAATTCAAAAATTTAATCGCCAATTTATTCTGATAATATGAAATTTAAGTCAAATTATCATTTAAATATTTAAAATAAATTAAATATTCACAATTTAAATTGTTCAAAATTCAGGATCGTTATAATCTCCCCTACTTAAAAGAATTTCGTCCCGAAATTATAAGTTAGGAAAAACGTTTGCTAAAATCTCACCGATATTTATATCCTACATAATTTCACTCAGTTTCAAACTCATAAATAAATATAGGATTCATTCCATTTATTTCATTTCACTAGTTTTGTTCATCGATTTCAATAATCAAGACACAAAAGTCTTTTATCAAATTTTTGACTTACAAAACTCAGATTTTTAAACTTGAAATCTTTCATGCTAAATATTTGCATAATATATCTTTTCCAAAAGCTGTGGACTTTCAAGATATTCAAAAAGATCTTCTTCCTTAATTCATTAAGTTAGAATTATGTAATTCTAATTTCAGATTATTGATTTTCTATCCAAAGTTTTTGAAAATACTTGATAACTCAAAGTTTAACAAGTCCATCATCGTTCTCACAGACTTTAGGCATACGCTGATCAGACGCAAGACTAAAAATCTCCAAGTACTAAACATACTTGCTTCAACTCCCAGTGAAAATACTTTTTAAAAATTCTTTTAAAAATGGATATGGAAAGTCCGTTCCCCCATGGATCACAGTTTACCCGGCGGTTACGCTACTATCTCAGTAGAATCACTTGTAATCTTAGATTTCTCATCACTCTCGAATTTCGCCATGGTTATCGCCTTAGATCGCGGTCCACACGGCGGTTACGCTACTATCTCAGTAGAATCGCTCTTAGCCTTAGGCATCACGCCCCTCGAATTTCGCTTCGGTTTTCCAGATCGCAGTTTACTCGGCGGTTGCGCCACTATCTCAGTGGAATCGCTTGTAACTGTAGGCATCACACCCCACGAATTACGCCAGCATCAATCACATAATCCCAAACACGATGATCCATCGTGGGGGATATCATATCAGTCCCATTAGACATTCCACTAATGGAATTCTACGTAGCTACGATTTACAATGGACACTCCACCGAGTTCCAATCACCTTCACACATAATAATTGGAAGGTACATTTCCATATCCTCAGTTTTTAGAAAACATATGTCATATACATATAGTACTTCATTTCACATTTCGTACTTATCATACCTATGTAAACTTACACAGGACTTTCATAATAATGACTTTCTAAACTGATGGTTTTCGATTATATTCACATATATAAATTACGAAAACTCAATTCACATTCACAACAAATAGAGGATTCCAAATTTTCCATCACGTTTAAAATTTTCCTCTAAATCGATTTGAAAATTTAAGGTTATCTCAACCTAATTCACATTCATAATCCAATTCATTATCGACTTCACATTCGATTTGGATTTCACGTTACATCGTCAATTCTCAACACATAATTGATGTCTATCGATATATAACCTCTAAGCTCGTACGTCTCAGAGAAGGGTGTTAAGCTAAAAGAATAAATTCTCCGCCACCACAGATATATATTTAATAGAGATCAAATGATATGTCATCAATTCACAATGTTAGACATACAATCCCAATCGACTATCCAAAATTCAAAGTTGAACTTATATTGTTTTTGGTGTCAAAGTTAAACTCAATTTAACTCAAAATTCGATTCTTTGAAAAATTTCCAGGTTGAACTAATCGTTCAAATTTCTCAAAATAATATCTTTACAAGATATAAAATTTTCACACTTAGCCATTTGAAACCAATTTCAAATATTCATTTTTCAATTTATCTTTAAAAGATAAAATTTCAAACCTTTCATTTCATATTGGAAAACATTTCCATACTTATTCAATAATAAGTAATTCACAAATTCTTTTATTTTCAACACTTTGAAAATATTCAATATACTTGAATCAAAATTAAGTATATATTTCATTCTTTAAGGAAATCATTCTCTTAAACACATTTATTTGAGTTAAAACGAATGTTGCGTAAAACATCGTTACGACAACTCAAAATCACTAGTATAGGGATTCGGATTTAAGATAGATATATAAATCCCAATACTATAAACAACATTTCCTTCCGGAAACCATTTACTATAACAACAGTGTTATAGTCCACCATTTCCTTATTTCTCGAAAACGCCTATTTCAACAATTGAATGTTGAAATCTATGTATTCGATAATTAATGCATTTTAAAATATCTTTAAAACTATTAACTTTTTCAACTTCAACTTAATTCAAAGTTTGAATCCCTCATTCTTTTCACAATATTGGTTTTAAACCGATTTCAAACTTTTCAATATTAAGTTTTTCACTTAATTTAATTCTCCGCACGTTTAAATTCAAATTCATCACTGAATTTATTAAACCTATAATGGATTATCATGTTGACAACTTCAAATTTGAAATTTAAATTCTATTTGAACTTTACATTTGCTTTCTATTTCAAAAATAATCAACTAGTTCTTTAGTAAATCATTCATCAATTTAGTTCCATTAAATTCATATTTCCACGTTAACTATTTTAGGCAATAGTTTTAACTTGAAATATAAACTTTACATCAAACTCAGTTTGATTCATACAGTTAAATCAACAATTAAATTTCATTTCATAATATCACTTCCCTAAAACATATCTGTTTTATTCAATAATATATTCACTGTCAAAAATCATGAATATGCTTTGTCAACCAATTTCATCATTTCTACAACTTATTTTTATTTTTAAAGGATTACCCACTGTCCAAAATCGTGGATATATCTCCTTTAATAAGCTATAACAAATTACTTATCAAATTCAATTGATTTCGAATTTATAAACAATCTTCATAAATTCCTTTTCTATTTATAAAACCTCGATTTATAAATCTTCTTATTGATTCAATTCAATTCAATTTATATAACTCAGTTATATACCCAAAAGTTCATATTATAAGTTAAATACTTATAATCCATTCATTTACCAATTCGTTCTTCACATTTGAAAACAATTTCTCAAAAGAATTCAGAATCAAATTCTCAAGTTATAGTCCAATAATCCACTTGATTATAAGCAATTTAACATGTCATTTTATTTCACAATTATTACTCGAAATATTCAAGTTATTTGATTTAAACCAATTTTAAACCAATTCATTAATTCACTTAACTCATATTTCATTTTTCATAAATCTCAATAATTCGATAATGAGTTTCCGAACGATTGAAACTCAAATCTAATAAGACCTCACCAAATATAAACTATCGCACTTAAATTTAGAGAAGGGAAATTTCAAAATAATTCTAATTTTCAAAATACCTTTTATTTTAAAGAAAACAATTTTATACTTCTTTAAATTTGAAAAGCACTTTCTTTATAGTGGTTCTAGTAACTATTCATATTAAACATCATAAACTGAGCTTTGAGTAAACCAAAGCTCTGATACCACTTTTGTAACGACCCACCGCTCTGACCGCCTCTAGTCGGTAATTAAACCAACTCGAAACGTTCAAAATGACGGATTGTTGTTCAGTTTATAAAGTTTAAACAGAATCAGCCACAGAATCACAGAATAATCATAATATTATTCATAAATGAATTTTTCTTACATACATATATCAGAGTTTGTACAATACATTATATTTTATACAGCGGAACAATTTATTTTCATTAAGTACAAGAAAATTTTCTAGAAAAACTTTAGTGGAGTGCTTTCCCCTCTCTCTCTAACTTCACGGCCTGAAAATCTTCAAGCTGTAAAAATACTCGGTCTGACCCGAGTATTATATTCAAAAGAAAATAATACACAGGTCAGTCTAATTCAAACTCAGTTATTAGTGCATAGAAGCAATAATAATCAAAACAACAATTAGACGACAGTCAAATATAATTTACCTATCCGATCCTTTTACAAGAAATCGGATAACGGTAAATATAACACTTAACAGTGTTAAACATCAATTCAGTAGATTCAGATTATCAATGAGATAGATGAAGAGATTATTGATGAAGATAATTTAGAAAACAATCAAATTTGCCTAAACGGTAATTAACAACAAAATCATCAAAATGGATTCAAAATATATTGAGTTAGCAACATAAAATAATTTTCATCAAAAAGAAAACATCAATTTAAAACATTAAATTTGGTAGGGCTGCAGTACACGCACTCGCGTACGGCCTCGCCACATTTAAATAGTCAACTCTGTGGCTGCAGTTCACGCTTGCGTGCACTGCCTCGCCACTACCGTAATGAAATATGCAAAAGATCATAAATCAAAACAAAATAGGATATCAATAAAAATCAATATCGTGTGGCTGCAGTTCACGCTTGCGTGCACTGCCTTGCCACTATCGTGACGATATACTCAAAAAGTCAACGAACCAAAATCAATGAAGGTTCAAATATCGATTCAAAGTGTCGATACTACGTGGCTGCAGTTGCACACACGCGTGCGCTGCCTCGCCACAACAACTTGTGAAATAAAATAAGTTTCCAAACAACTTATTACTGCACACTTCAATAAGTGCAAAAAAGTGAAACTGCAAGTCAAATACCCATAAAATCAAGGCGGTGTGGCTACAATTCACACGTACATACATGTGCACTGCCTCGCCAACTCGAGTGCACAAGGTCAAATCAAAATCAGATTCAACGCAAGTACAAACGGCCTCGACCAAAATTCTATCAAAACTTCAAGCTAGAGGCAACAGAGGATTCAAAGAAGCAGTCACATTACTATCAAAGGGGCCGAAGTCACAATGAAATAAAACAGCCTTAACTAATGGATGGAACCAACACAACAGTATACACGTGCAAGTATACCATTGACTTGACCAATTGTCATCAAAAAAAATAAAACCTCAACAAGTAAAATGTCCTCCAAATATATAGTCTCAGAGAAGAGGAACAATTGAATCAATATCTATGCAACATTTTAGGCCGAGGCAGTAACCAGAAATGCACAAACCAAAACTCGACCAAAAAAACTTGTTCAAAGCATCAATGCCAAATGAGACAAATTCGCAAACCAAACCTCATACAAGTGCAAGGAAAAACTGCATATACACATGCATCACAATTCAAAACAGCCGGGACGAGCAAGCACAACCGAGATGAACCATTGCACAATGAAACTGCGGTTGAAAAAAATCAAATAGCCTAAAAACTAGCCAGTCAAGCAACGACAACTCAAGTGCCGAGCTCGACTAGTCAGCATATGCAAAACGCATGACAGAGCATGCTACAGCTCTATAACATGGATGGACAAGAAAAATGCATAACTGTATGCAACTGTAAAGTGGGTCAAGCAAGTGCAACAGGTACAAAAGTCACTGCAGCAAGGCAATGCATTATACAGTGGACAACAGCAGAAATGATCAAGGCAAAGCATAAGTGTATAGACAATTCAACTGAATACAAGGGAGTATGACAGTGAACTCAAAGCAATAATCAAGTCAAGACAATGATACTGGGTTCAACACAGTGAAGATACCAGTGAACAATGTAGGATTGACAATTATATCAACTCAACAACATGCATTCAAGTTTTAACTGGATTGAAAAATTGAAGATGTTTGATAATCTTACTTTTGAAAATCAACCCCATGCATTTTTAAAATAGATTAAAGGTTTAAATTAGAAATTTGCTCGCAGTTTTAACACAACAGAGGTGGGTGATATATATATATATATATATATATATATATATATATATATATATATATATATGCACAAGCATATTTCAATCACAATATAAATAAATTCACATCCATCATATGCAGCAACACACAAATATTGGGTAGCATCTGCTCTCATTAGTTTAAAAACAACATTAATAGCATATGTTCTTATCAATTTAAAACAAATTATCAAGTATTACTGTTCTTATGTTCTTCCCAGAGCAGATCAACTATTTTTAGCATGAATATATACTGTTCTTATGCTTCCGTAAACTAAACCACTACATCAAGTGTTGCTAAGTACAACTAAATGTCAAGTAGAGATGAACAAAACATGATGGCAGGTTCGAAAAATTCCAAAGCCGAGCAAATACTCATAAACATGAACACAATGCAACACTACAGAATGCACAGTAAAGACTAATGAACTCATGTGGATAGTTCATCCAAGATCAAGCATGATACAGCAATGATGGGAATATAGGGATGTGTAGCAGCTATTTTTGTGAAACTTCACAGTGTGATACCAAATCAAATAACAGGTACGCACATGCAGACAACTACAAAACTGGATTCAAGCATGTTCAACAGGTCAAGGCAGAAGCCTTCATTCTAACACAAATGCAAAATGAACGACTCCAGTGAAACAGAGTGATGCCACAACCAATATATACAACCAAAACAAGTTCGAACTATCTCAAGAGCCGAAGCATAGTATTGTCAACCAAACAAAAATCCACGAAAGCAAGTGACCGAAGCCAAAACAATGTCGAAATCACAACATTAAATTTCCAGAAATTTAAACAATGGACCCAGAAAATTTCATCACCGCAAAATTAACAAAATCGAGACCGAAGTCAACAAGAAACAGTTATCGAGACCGAAGTAAACTTTAAAACTGTCAGAGAAGAAATGAAAATCATCTACAACGAAGCAAAATCAAACTATCGAAGCACTATTCCAAGCACGAATTAGATGTGAGTAAATAATTTACTCACCTTGTTTAACGCGTCGCAAGCAGGAGTGAGCAACGAAGAATTGATCGAGCAAGGCGAATCGAAGCAGCGAATTCAAAGTGGTCTAAGCAGAAATTGAAGCCGAAGCCCTAAATGGATCGAAGAGGTAGACGAGACTCGAAGACGCCATTAATTCTTCGTTTATTTTTATTTTATTTTTTTCTGAATTGAAGGGGTAGGGTTTTGAATGAATTGGGGGCTTCGTGTTTTTAAGGGGAAGGGGATCGTGAATCTTGCGGGTTTGAAGGCGTGGAACACGGCAAATATAACGGCGTGTTTTTGGCTGATAAGGTAAGGTCATGTATACTTATTATTTTATTTATTTATTTTTTTATTTTATTTACTTTTTATCTTTTTCTCTTTTTTTTTTCAATTTAAATTCAATTAATTTTTTTGTTATTTCTTTGCTTTGTTTTTTTTTTGTTAAAATTATGTTGTTTGAATTTTTTTATTTTAACTATGCGTATTCCTTTATTTATTTTATTTTATTTTTATTTTATTTTATTTATTTATTTATTTATATATATATATTTTTATTTTTATTTTTATTTTGAATTAAATTTTGTTTTGTATAAATTTTTTTTTCTAATAAACATAGAAACGTTTTAAAGTTCAACTATCAACATCTATTTATAAATTTTCATAAACATAATTCGTAAATCCAAACTATTTTTTTTTTCTAAGTCATTTGTTTGAATTCAAAATACAATTTCAATATTCAATTTCAAACTTCAAAGTTAAATTCAAATTTCTATTCAACTTTAAATAGATTAAATTCAAAAATTTAATCGCCAATTTATTCTGATAATATGAAATTTAAGTCAAATTATCATTTAAATATTTAAAATAAATTAAATATTCACAATTTAAATTGTTCAAAATTCAGGATCGTTACAATACATTCAAAATTGTATTAAACAGATTATCAAACACGTTCTTTTCGTTGTGCATCACTCAATATTATGTCGGAGTAAGAGATCTTTCCAATATGGTAACTCCCAAAATATACTTTGTTTGCACCAATTATGAATGTCTGACTTTCCTGGGATTTCAGTCTGGATTCCAGTTTCATGTATCTTTGGATAGTCTCTTACAATTTCGTATATTTTCTCGCCTGACCAAACCTTGGGTGGTTTCAGATTCTCTTCTCTGTTAGCTATGAAATTTTTCTTATCTCTTCTAAAAGTATGATTGCGATGAAGAAAACACCGATGACAATCAAACCACGAAACTTTCTTCTCATATCGTAACGAAAATGCTCGTATTTCTTCCATACAATAAGGGCATGCTAGACGACCAACCGTACTCCAAGCAGAAAGCATCCCGTATGCAAGAAAATCATTAATCGTCCATAACAAAGAAGCGAATAACCGAAATATTTTTTTTCCGTTGATATATCGTAAGTTTCGACTCCTTCATTCTAGAGTTTCTTCAACTCTTCGATCAATGGTTGTAAATAAACATCAATTCCTTGGGTTGGATCATGAGGGCCGGGAACGACAGTCGTGAGAAACATATATGGTGTCTTCATACACATCCATGGAGGTAAATTATACGGAGTAACGATAATTGGGCAGGATGAATATTTACTACCAAACTGTGAAAATGGTGAAAATCCATCCGTACATAAACAAAGTCTGACATTACGGCTTTCCGCAGCAAATGCGGGATAAGTCTTATCGAAATGTTTCCATGCTTGACCGTCGGATGGATGTATCAAAGTTCCTTCTTCCGCTGTTCTCACACTATGTCATCGCATATGACAGGCCGTAGCAAAAGATGCATATAGTCTTTGAAGTCTGGGAGTGATGGGTAAATAATGCATTCCCTTACACGGGACTTCTTTCCCTTTCTTCTTTCTTGGTTTGTATCTTTCTTCGTTACATATTTTGCATTTTCTGAGGTCAACGTCGGCTTTCCAATATAACATGCAACCTTTCACACATGCATCTATCTTCTCGTGCGGTAGACCGAAAGCGGACATCAATTTTTTTACTTTATAATGACTATCGCACATCAGATTATTGGGTGGCATGTGTCGTTTTGCAGCTTGTACAACTGCTGTAAATGCAGCTTCCGTAAGGTTGAATTTTGATTTCATAGTTATGTATTCGGCGGTTACTGAAAGTTCGGTTCCGCTTTTACATCCATCCCACAACGGCCTCTTAGCAGAATCCAACAAATCGTATATTTTTTTAGCTTCCGCAGTCGGTTCTTTTTCGACATTTTCGTCTTCATCGACAGCTTCAGTTGTAGGAAACATTGATCGTGCTGCATCATCCACCATATTTTCTATCGCATTCGTCATCATATTACCGTCCTCTAACACTTCAGTATTAGATGTAGGTTCAACAAGTTCACCATGACGATCCCAGATATAATAATCAGGCACGAAACCATATTGATACAAATGTACTTCAACTATATTCGGTTTCTAATGCTTCAAATGTTGGCACTTACTACACGGGCAACGAATTTCTGTATTGTTTCGGTTAATAGATTTAGCAAATCTAATAAATTCGTGTACACCGTTGTAGAAATGTTGCTTTATTGATCCTTTCTTTCCAGTTCTGACTTCATACATCCAAGTACGGTCGAGAAAATAATTGAACATTTTTCCTGATTTGAAAATGTATGTTAGACAATTTAAATCATTAATTTTCAACCATTCTCCATTGTAAACAGTTCATCGTTGCAGAAAATTCAAAATATAAACTTCACTTTATTTTTTTATTTTTTAGTATTTTGGTTTTCACTTCGGTGGCCAGTCATCCTACTTCCCATTACAAACACAATAATGTAATTACATTTTATAAATCATTTCAGATTAAACGGTTCAACAAAATTTCGGCACCCTTATGTTCCCTGTATCGTACACAAATGCGTGTACACATGGAACGTAAAGGAAGTGCTGTCGAAATTTTGTAAACGTTTAAAATGAAATGATTTATAATATGTAAGTACTTTATTGTGTTTGTAACTTGTCCAATACAGGGACAAATCTGACAAATATTGTATTAGATGAATATAAATGTCTGCTCCGTTACAAAACGAACATACATATAACGATCATATACAACACTTGCCAGACGGGGCCAAAGCCAATCTAAGGGATAAAAAATTTCTTTAAATTTTATCAAATATTGTTGTTCTTTTCAAATTTTGACAATGTTTCAACTATTTATATTTTATTTCAAAACTTTGTGTATTTAAATTTTAGTTCAACATTCAATTAACAATTTTAGTTCAATATTCATTTCTTTATTTTTTTTACGACATAGATTTTATGTGACTATTTGTTGTTGTTATATTCATTTCTTAATTTCTTTACAAAATCGATTTTAGTACAATATCAGTTATTTTTAAAGTCATTTCCTAATTTTTTTTAAAAAAATTAGATATTTGCAGAATTTTTAATGTTCTCATATTCATTTTTAAATTTTTTGTACAAATTTTATTTTTTACAATATATACAACATTTTGCATTTTGGCCGTCGCTCGCTAAAATTATTAAAATGGCCATCGCTAGCCGTCGCTCAATCAACATGATAAATAGAAGAATTATCAATGAATATAATTAGAAAACAACAAATTCTAATTATCAAATAGATAATTAAAAAACAATAAAAATCTAATTATTAAATAAAAATTTGTCAATTTAAATTCACTTATCAACTTAAATTGTATTATCAATTTCATAAACTATGAAATATTTCCGTGTAAATTTATCAATAACCAAGTTAATCATTAATATACACTATTTTTTCGCCTAACACAGCTAACCATGTTTATCGCCAACACTAATTATCTACATCAACCATTTATTCAACTTCATGATAAACTAATTAATGTAATACCTAATTCAAGTTCATGATAATAAACTAATTAATCTACCAAATCAACATACAACACTACTAATACCTAATTTAACAACATTACTAATACCTAATTTAACAACAAATTTTAATTGAATTAGAGTTTAAACTAAACCTAAAAACATCAAATTTACATTCAAACGAGAGGTTAGGAGCATACCTACACGAATTTGGGTGATTTGGAAGCGTTGAAAGGTGGAGCGGCGGCTGCGGTGACGGGAGGCGGCGGATTGAGGGAAGGAGATTGATTTTGAGGGATGAAGGTAATGAATTTGCTGCTCTCGGTTTGGATCTGTATATTATGTATAGCGACGGACGCTTTTTTTAGCCGTCGCCAGCCGTCGCTAGGCTCCGTCGCTATACGAAGTTTTTCCAACAGTGTAATCTAAAAATTACTATAACATTAGTAATTTTGAAAATATAAAAAATGTTCGGTTAATTTAGTTAAGCTGATAACCAAACTAAATTATATAGACCGATTATAAACCAATCTTGTTTCAAAACCAAATCAAACCGACCGAAATGAATCGGTTTGGTTGGCTTATTTGATTTAACCGAAGATTACTCACCCCAAAAAAATATGGAGTCTCCTATATGTATTTAAAAATGCTATAATCATTAGTCATCCAAAAGTATATGAAATTGTTTGGAATCATTTACTTTGTTTGCTAAACGGTTGCCCACTAGATTTCTTATCAAATATTTATTTCTCAGATGTATGTGTTATTTCTGCTTTGTTCAAATTATGAATTTCACATACAAACATTGCTCAATATTTATACCCTAACGAGCTATATTCTTCCTACAAAAAATGAAAAGAACAGTGCATTAAAATAAACACCTAACAGTACTACCGACGGCCCATTTGCGAATAACGGGCTATACTGTTAAAACCAGGTATACACAACTGTGCAGACAGCAATGGGAAAAATATGTATCTTTAAAAGGTGCACATATGGACGGTTAAAATCTGAAAGCGTGTGATTCAATTTTTATTTGACCCTCAGAAAACAGAATTAACTAGAACAAAAATATTGGAAGTATAACCCACATGAAAATTAAGTTATTGACTTTTAGCATAGGAAAAAAAAAATGGAACTGTAGCCCATGATAAACCCTTTAAACTTATATTTATGTTTCATATTCTCTGAAAATGGTATTAATTTGTTTCATACCTTGTTTTGTGGCATTGTAATACAGGAGTACCTAGTAGCATTCTCTACCGTGGTTCAAGTTAAACGTGAATATGCACTTTTGCGGATTTTTCATGCATCCCTTTCATGCAGAGCTGTAAAAGACCAGAACGGATTCAGATTGTCATATTCGTATCTAAAATCATTTTCGAATATTGAAAATTTGTATTTGAATGCGGATGTACATAGGATATTTTTCGACCAATTACGTAAATCTAAAAAAATAAATTGAAACTTTTGATTCATTATTAATTCATTTCGGTACTAAAAATATGCTAAGAAAAATAGTTTGAAGCAGCAAATAATGATTTTTATACATAATATTTATTTTATTTAAATAAAATAGTAAATGACAATCATTTTATTTAATAAAATATAAGAAAAAGTAAATATAATGTTGATAAAAACCAATCGGATAATTATCGGATGTTGATATATTTACATCTGCATCCACATCTATTTTTTGAATATTGGACATTTTTTTATATTTCGGATACGGATACGAACGGATTTCAAACAGATACACGGTGACAACCCCATTAGTTTGATGGGTTATTAAAATACAAGGTATACGGTAGAAAGATATTAAAAGAAAACAAGGGCGCATGTAAATTACATCCAGAAAATATAATTTTCCAATGAGTACTTTTTTAGATTAGTTCGAGACAAAACTTGAAGCATCTCCAAATATCAAGCATTAGCAATGACGATAGATTAGCATGCCTCGGGAGTCACGGATAGAATCAGGTCCGATCCAAGGCAGTCAAGACAGCCGTCTAAGACAACCGATTGAATAAATGCATGGATTAGGGATGGTGATGCCTTTATTGTTTCATCAAGATAAAATTGTAGTACACTTTACTAATTTCAAATGAATGTTCAGTACAATGGCAATAGTTTTGTGGGTTTTATAAGGCAACCTAGGTTCGAATCTGACAATGTGTGCAAATTTTTGATCGATTTATGAAGAACTGGGTTGGGCAACAAAGTTACTTGGGCCGGCCCATAGAATATAAAATATGTTAACATTGGCCTCTTGTGGCATTCTGAACAACGCAAGCTAAATAGTCGCCAAAGGGATTTGTTGATTTTCTAATATTTATCTTCTTATAATAATAAACGCGGATCTCTTTAATTACTTGCCCAATAGAATGAGGCCTATCGAGTAAATAAAAAAAGAGTTATAAGTTGAATTTACCAACCAAACAGAAAAGGTCATAACTAGGATGGTATGAGCTTTCGTATTAAAATATATATTTGAAAACAATTTGAGTGATCATATGGCATAAAATCCAGATAATTAGACAGGGTTTGGGGTTTTGTTTGAAAATTGAATTTTGATCGGTACTCAAAAGAGTAGAAACGGATGGAAAATGGTCAATTTGAAAAAAAAAGTATTTACATATAAAATTAAAAGTGTTTCTGTCTTTTGTAAAATATCAAAACCAACTCTTCTTCACATTGTTGAATTAAATATGATGTTCCAATTCCTCTACTCCACACACAAGTATTGAAAACAAAAAACACAAAGAGTCTCGTCCTGCTGAGCAGTTGGAATATGAACGTAAATAGAGATGCGAAAATGTGCAAATTGGAATCTGACAGGTGGAATTCAGAGGGATCTGGTATTTTTGCGGCTCAGATGACTCCCGCATTGATTCGGGCATGTTTCCTCCGGACCTTTTAGCATTAGCGGTCTTGGAATAGCAGTAAAAAACACAATTGAACTTCTGGGCGAGGGATGAGAGTCCCAGCGTCTTTAAAACAGTTCTTGCACAAAAGTGTTTCATTATTCTTCCAACGGTTTCATAGCAAAACGACAGAATATCAAATTTGAGACTAATGAGATAGGTAACGTGCAAGATACTGACTCGCCTTTTGAATCATTGTGGATAATACGAGCGCGTTTTTATGCGTACCTTGTCAAAAAACCATCCACAATGTGGTGAATGAGGACCTGTTTATCAGGGAATTTGAGGTATATTACAGGCATTCCCATATCCCGTGCTGATGCAGCTGACCTTCATTACACATTGCAAGGAGCAACCAGCTTATGTTATCATTATTCAGTATTTGGGACTGAGCAGCCAGCTTGTATTTGGGACTGAGCAGCCAGCTTATGTTCTCATTATTCAGTATTTAGGACTGGGATGTTCGTACATGAGATTGGCCTTCATAAAAATCTAATGAACATGTAATCATAATTTGGAAGGTGAAAAGTAAAAGGGTGTTTGGGAATATTTCATAAATAGCAAAATTATAAGGTGCTGTTATTATTTTAAGTACTTGATAACTTGCTGTGCAGATCATTTACATGTACTTCGCGGAAAACTATATCAATGTGACCATATGAAACTCAAACTAAATCATTATTAGATAACCAGGTTACCAAGATTTTGGAAATTCATACTATAAAAAACCACATATTATGCACCTCTGGAACAAAAGTTAATAATCCGTTTCTCAAATACTTTCAAAAACTATTGTATATGGACCTGGGCTCGGTCATCCGTTAACATGGTAAAGGTAATATTTGCAAGAATCCCTTTACTTTCCTAAAATTGTCAGCATAGTTAACTATGATTAACGAGGATACATGTATACGCAACAGCGTATGTTTCTTTTCTTTAGATTTGATAATCTGATTTGCTCAAGTCCTAAAAAGCATGCACTAAAGTTTTATATTTACTTCAAAGTCCATGTGGGGGAGGGACTTTTTTCTTTGTTTCCACCACAACATGATTCATTATTAGTAGTAGTATTATATTTATTATTTCTTATTATTATTTTGGAAAGTAGAACCTACAAAACATGAAATGATTCTTCTTCTTTTTTCCTTTCTATAATGTTGGTTACTGTGTACAATTTATATAGAAGAATCTGAGATCATATGAAATATTTTGACTGTAAGCATGATTATATCTTAGATCTACTTGATAGTGTGGCATCTGCTTCTTCAGGCTTGTGTGCTATAGGTAGCCCAAGCTAGGATCAGACATAGAAAGAGATTCCAAAATTGCATCAATATGTATGAGAAAAACTCAAGAAGAGAGGACTCCATCAACTGTTTCCTTTGCTTCTTAGTACTAAGTGCAAGGCATATTCCATCAAGATTTCCATAATGCAACACACCGCTTTGAGGATCGAGAGATGGAGGGAAAAAAGTAAAATCATGACCATTTTGATACTCTACACACCAAAACACATGCACACGCACACACATTACAACTCATCTTGCTTCCATACAACTTCAAATAATGTAAGAAAATATAGCTTGAGTTTTGATTATTGAACCCGTTAAGCAAGACCATAAATATCCACAAATGTTTAAAAAAAAACGAAAAATAAAAACAGAACAAAAACAAAAACTTTAAAACTTTATGTTGTCCAAAAGCTTTTGATCGATGAATAGAATAAGCAACAAAAATAATTTCACAAAACAATCTCAAAAACCTAAGTTCTCCCACATATTCTGATTATTGAACCGGTTAAACAAACAACCTTGAAACCTGAAGTTCTCCAATATCTTTTTATTAGTCAATTTATTATGCAAGTAACATGAT
The DNA here is from genome assembly GCA_030765085.1 of Allium cepa. NCBI lineage: Eukaryota > Viridiplantae > Streptophyta > Magnoliopsida > Asparagales > Amaryllidaceae > Allium > Allium cepa. Next base: position 682,148,679 of record CM060941.1, on the reverse strand, counting down.
TTTCCACTAACTGATTTCGTAATGTTGGAGATTTGTTCTCTCAGTAGTTGATTACGATGAACAAAAATCATGGGGTGAGAATTTAAAGGAAAAATAACGGAGGAAAACAATATTCATTGTATTTGAAAAGGAACAATGCAGGACGAGATCTTAGCAACAAAGTCGCGCAAGAGAAAACACAGAACATCTTTATTCAAATAAAATTGACTTCAAAAGATTTTATTTTGTAAGACTACAATAAGGTAAATCTCCACATCCGGTTTGATAATGAGAGCTTACTAATCCACTCCTAAGTCACGTTTGCAGAATCCAGCATAACAAGAGTTGTGTGAAGACTGCAAGTACCACAAATTTGTTCAAATTTTGCATGTTACAATATATACAGCCATCTAGCGTTCGCTAGTAATCGTATTCCCATAGTTATCAAAGCAGCAAAAGACAGTATTCATGAATGGGTATAAGATCCATGAACATGTGCTGTTCAACCGCAGTTTACAGTATCAAAAGTGCACTTCTTTGATCTCTCTCCATTTTTTCTTCAAAAAGGTATTTAAAATCTGTTCTCTGATTTTAATGATTTTAAAATATCCTAGTTTTCAAGAAAAATGATTTTAAGAATCCCTGTTTTCAAAATGATTTTTCAAACATCTTTTCAAAATAGCTTTCAAATGTTCTTAAACTTTTAATTATTTAATATTTCAATATATACTTTTAATTTATTGTATTTAGATATAGATTTTGGTTTTATGTTTTCTAAATGTTTATGGTATTTAAAAGTATATTTTGACATTCATTAATACTTGATAAACATATATATATATATATATATTCACTTATACTTTATATATTATTTTATTGTTCAATTTTTTTTATATTTATATCATTTATACATTAAAATATTTTAAAATAATTTTATAAAGTTTTCTTAAGTTTTATTATGATTAAAATGTGTGTAAACTATGCTTAAATGATTTTTACAAAGCATCAAAATATTTTACAAAGCTTAATATTTTTCAAAATACAAAAGGATATGTCTACATATTCTCTTTATCTATGTCTATACACAAGCCGAGATTTTCAAACTTCAAATTTTGAACGGAGGTAGGGATGGCAATGGGGCGGGTCTAGCGTCCAAACCCGGTCGACCCGCCCCTGTTTTGACCCGTCCAGACCCGCCCCACTGGATCATTGGGGCGGGTAGACCCATGACCCGTTCTTGAGTGCTCCGGGTCTAGGGTCGGGTCGGGGCTCGGTTGACCCGCCCAACCCGACCCGCATTACTAACATATCATGAAACTGCTTTATTACTATAATGATTTATTAATTTTCTTAGATATAAGTGATTCTAACATGAATATTAAAATGTTCCAATAAATAATCTATATAAAAAATTAGAGTATTAAGTTGCGTCATTGATAATTATACAATAGCATATGTGTATATTTTCTGAATTGTTATTGTACATATCATTTTTACTAACTTTCCTTAAACACGTTGTTATTTATATTTCATATATTATTTGGTGATAACGAGTATAAACAAATAAATATATGTAAGTTGCTACACAATTTTGAATCAATACATGAGAGTCATCGGGTCTTGGGGCGGGGCGGGTCTACCCTGACCCGTACGGGTCTCGGGTACGGGGCAAAATTCCAGACCCGCACGGGGTCTACGGGGCGAGGTCTAAAAAATTCAAGACGGGTATGGAGCACTAAAAACCCGCCCCATTGCCATTCCTAAATAGAAGTGTGTTTTCGTCGTATTTCATGAATGAACATGACTGTTGTTTCTATATAAATAGGGGTTCTCTCAACGAATTTTAGACAACTACTTTCTTACAGCTCTCTCCTCGTTCACTCTCTTGATTTCTAAAAGAAATTCTACTCAAGATCTTCTCAAATTCAATCAAAATCAAATTCAAACTCTATTGATTTAATTCTCTATTGAATACTATCTGATCTCTCTCGTCTCTCTCACTCAAATCACAATCAAATTGCTATTCAAGAGGCTATAGGATTATTTGTATTTAAGATCAAGAAATTGATTTTGTAAACTCTATCAGATCTTACTCAAATACTCTTGGGTGTGCTTGGTATCCCTGAAATCCAAGTGGATGTGCTTGGTATCCCATTTGAATCCAAGATGGGTGTGATGGTGTCCCGTTCGAATTCAGTGAGTGCAAGCATAGCTTGGGAAATCTGGAGGGTGTGTCTCGTAGTCTTGAAATCAATGTTGTATAAACTTTGATATTTGGAAAGAAAAGAAACTGTATCAGACAGAATGTAAAGTAATTCCGAACCAGTATAAAAATTCTAATGTGATTTATCTAACTCTTTACTTTTTACTTTTACTACATTTATATCTATCTGTGTTTGCATTTGTGATTGTCAATTTGCATTGTTTAAACTATAATCTTAAAAGAATTTAAAAAGATTCATAAAAGTTAGTAAACACTATTCATCTCTCATCTAGTGTTAATTTAGCCTTAAGATCCTTACTTTCGCAAACTAACAGGCTAGGCTTAGAAGTCCAAGTCGACCTATTTATGACTTGCTCGTGGATTTGCTATGATAGAGCCAAGTTGAACATTGGCCGGCACAAACTAGATCGGGCTAAAAAGTGCTAGCTAACAATGGTTTGTGCCGGGCTTAGAATTGTTGACCGACTAATTATACTTATGAGAAATTTGAGCAACAATAACACCATAGTTATGAAAGGTGCGTTAAGGCGCGGCGTTTACGCCTTTCTTCCTTGTGGCACGGCGCACATGAAAAGGCACGGCGAATGGTGCAAAATGGAGCGCTTTTTTATTATATTATTGTTTTTTGTTTCATTATTATTTGTTTTTCATTTGATTTTCATTTTCAAATCCAAACTATATAAAAATTAGTGTTCATCGTATTGTGGAACATTAAAAAGAAGGTATAATACAACATCCATGACACCACTGATCTAATATCTTTGAAGGATATTGATGATTGTAATGAATGATTAACGAGAGATATGAATGATGCATCTGATGTTAAACATGAGCTTGTATTAGATGATGATGATGACTTGACTTAGGGTGTTGCTGCTAGAGCTGTAGGAGTGAAGGAAGCTAGATATCCGATTAGAAGAACATCTACATCGAGAGGTTTTTTAACACCAGCTTCTGCTCCTTTACATCTTCACGAAAAAGAAATAAATCTAAATGAGATAGATGAAGAAGATGTAGAAGCTTATGAATATGATGATGCAGACATTGGAAACTTTAATTGTTGAACATATTCAGATTTTTAGTTTACCGATAACATGTATAATTATATTTGATTTTGGCTTTATGAAACTATTATTCTTGAAATTCTATGTTTCCAATATTATATTCGATGATTTTTTGGGGGCAAAATGCCTAAATATAATCTTTGTTGCATATATTTAGTAAAAATATTGATCTTTTTAAATTTATTGTCATATATATATATATATTAAATTTATAAAAAAATTCAAAACATGCACGGTAAATTAAAAAGACGTGCGTCATTTGCTGCGCTGTGCGCCAAGGCTCTGGAGAAGCTTTGCGTCTTTTTGCGCCGTGCGCCATTAATAAGTATGAATAACATATATTCAAATACTAAATAATTTAGGTAAAGTGGAATTTCTGAATCTCACTCATAGTTTGGCAATATTCACACTGAAATAGAATTTTATCTTTAAGTTTTTAGAGGAATCAGGCATTGTTTGATAGAAAACAGTGCCCTTAGAGATGGAATGGGAAAACGAAAAGAGAAAGAGAAGGCAAACAATCTTAGAAATGAAAGAGGAGAGTTTGGAAGAGATTTTTTTTCTCTCTAAAGCAATGTGAATTCAGAATAGGTGAATTTCAGTGTATTGAGGAGCACTGCTATATTACTTTTTCTTAAAAGAAATCTACATTTAGATATTCTCCCCTTTATTAACTTGATTGATTCTTTCCTATCCAATATATTTTCCTTCAAAATTCCCTAATTATGCTCACACTCTGTGTATCAATAAATATTACAGTCCACCTAAACCCATAGTATGTTATCATCAAAATTGGCATAGCACGCATAGAACGTGTGGATATACTAGTTCAATAACAAGGACCTACAACAAGAAGCCCCTGCTCTAATTTGTACATGCACACATTTTATATATCTAATTTGTTAAGTTACAAAATACCAAATTAACCAATTTAACAACCATGTTCTTTATTCCTCCGCTGTACACCTACACAACTATAATTTTTCCTGCAATCCAGTTTCAATAATCTGGTTCTATCTTAAAGTGATGGGCCTGATCATGATTGGTGGTGCTACTGGATTGATGCCTATGATTGGTCAGGGAATTTACTCCAGTCTCTTTCGTGTTTTTGAAAATTTATGAACCAGGAGAGCAATATGGTTCTGAAATTTGCCTAGGTGAAAACCAAGCTAATCTGAGGCAAATGAGCTATATATTTTTGGTGCAACGCTTTCCAGGGCAAAAAGGATGAAAAGATTACAATAATATGGGCGACAACCTTGAATGGACATCGTCGGCATAATAGAGACAGCAAGGTCATTTTTAGATGACTGTGAGCATTTGATAAACATATTATAAATACTATTATTCGAAGTATATACACTAACTTTTAGAAAAATAACAAAGAAGCTTTTGTTTTTGTTTTCTTCGCAGAAGCTGAAACTGGAGCACTAAGATAAACATTCTACATAAGCTTCCTGATACAGGTCTTATCAGTAACACCAGAGCAAGCACAAACACCACCTGGTCGAAGAGAAAACATCTGGAATCTAGCTAGACTACTGAATTACGAGGGGGACAATGTACACAACAAAAGTTTATTTTCAAAAACAAATTATCATTCTGTTTTAGGCAGTATGAGCAGTCATTTCTCTTTTTCAAAATTTGTTGTAACTTTTACAAATCCGTTAGAATCTTACTTGTGATGTACTGCTATATATATAACAGATAGTATCTGGGATGGTAGGAAATTACAATAAACTCCCTCCCTCCCTCCCTCCCTCCCTCCCAACTGCATTTTCTATATCCTTGACTGAATATATCAACAACCCTATCACATTCTTCTAAATGTAATAGTTTTCACAATATTGGCATTCTCTATCACATTCTTTTAAATGTAATAGTTTTCACAATATTGGCATTCTCAACTCCTATTTACACCTATCCGAATTTCCATCTCTAAAAAAGAACAATCAAGTAAAATGACCTATAAGATTATATGATTCTGAATTTCTTCGCTCTGTTTTAAGACTGATAGCTTATAAAATAGGTTTTTGCTCAAAACGTATTTTATTATAACAAATCTAAAACAGTTATTTGATTAGTTATTGATGCTTAGAAATAAATGTAAATTCAGACATAATAATGCCATGATAAATCAACTTGAAACGCTTTCTTGTCCCTGGCCTAACAGACTGTCAATGTTAGTAATACTGCTAAAACATAATCTAGCTCAACTAAATTTTCACTACTAAATAGTGTTATACACTTAACAAACATAGCACAATTCAAAAACCTCATAATACAGACACAACATAACATAAACAACAATGAAAATCAACAAAACAAGACTAACGAGTAAAGGCATAGAAAATGATACCAACATAGACGAGCATAGCAGCAGGAATAAGAGTAACAAGAGGAATCACAGCACCAACAGTAGCTCCACCACATTCAAACTTCCCAAGCTTGACCTGAACCAAACAAACAAGCGCCATCATCAAGAACCCGCACCCACAAACAGACCCAACAGCAGACCCCAATATCCCCACACGAAGCAACCTCTTATTGACCTTGGCCGCACGTGTGCCATCAGGCGGATGAGGCAATATGCGTATGCCTTGCTTGAGGCACATGGCGATTAGAGAAGATAGGAGGAAGGAGGAGAAGGAGTAGACGTGGAAGGAGACCATGGATTCCGCGACGTGGATGGAGGGGAAACAGGTGGAGGTGGTGATGGAGGTGGGGTCGGATGGGTTGTACGAGATCCCGATGAAGATCGCGAGGGTGAAAAGAGAGTTTACATTTATGATGCCGTCGAGTGCTGTTATGTGGATGCTAGTGGCACCGAGGGCGGTGGAAGCTCCGGTTGTTGATTGTACGTAGTGGTGGTTGTGGATTTCTCCATCCATAGTTAGGGTTTCTGTATTTCGATTAGGAAATGCGAGGTTCGAACACGGTGGAGTACTGGAGTGAAGCTAAAGAAAGAGGGTTCAGATAAAATTTTACGACGGGCAATTTTCACTTTTTTTTTTTTGTTTTCCAACCGTGGAAGACATTAAAAGTGAGTTAAAACGTTTCTCTCCGTTAAAATTTTCTGCATTTTGCAGTTGACATCTCCATTTTTTTTCCATTTTTTTTGCATTTTCTTGTCACACTTAAATTTTAAAAATAAAAACTCCTCGTCTTTCACTAAATATTTTTTTTCTTATTTTAACTAAGCTTCTTTCTTTTCCAAGCTACAAAATAAATTACTCTTATCAATCTTCAGTAGATCAGATTTTCTCAATAAAATTTGACTTTATTGTTTTCTGAATATTCAAACTTACTTCGTCTTTATTTTTTTTTAATGTTTTAATCATAGCTAATGTTAGAAATCGGTTATATTAATCATGATATTCAATTTCTTTCATCAAGGTAATTCAAATATTGATTCTTGCATGTATATACAAATAAGTGTGTTTCGTTTTTACGAATTTCTCAAACGTTTCAAATAATTAGTTTTATTATAGTGTTATATTTATGTACCCTTTCACCTCTTAATTAACTTATTCATATATGTACATCTTTCACTTTTACCGTTTTACTATCTTACTTTTGTTATCTGATCTTCTTCATCTAAAACAAAATTTTAAATCCGCATATGCTATGACTATTAAGTTTTTTAGCCTATGATGCCGGAAGGAAAATTTCTCCTTTTGTAGTACATATTTTGTTATAGCTTTGGCTGGGATAATATACTTCAATCTTCCTTCATTTGTGATATGTGTCATGGTTTTTGATATGCATTGTTTAATTTGTTACGTCTCAGTAAGGCTTGTACGATTTGGTTTACTTTAAAAAAATTAATATGTCAAATAGAATAATATTTGATCTACAACAAGTGGTCCATTTTGTTAGAATCAATTTTAGAGAATCAAGTTAAAAGCTATCGTCCTTTTGAAATGTTACTGCAATCATCTTTCTTTTGTTACAGATATTTATTGTTGGAATATAAAATAAAAATATTAAAAAAGATTTTAATTCAACTTCCATAGTAACTCTTTATATATCTTTGTACGACCCGTAAATTTAACTGTTTTAATAACGTTATTAATTGAAATTTTATGGAATTTTAAACGATAAAATTTTGAAATATGATATTTGGAATGCGCTAGTTAAACATAGCAACTAGTAAATTTTCGTCTGAAAATATGAAGTTTATTTTCGTACGTAAATTTATTTCAATTTTATCAGTTAAATATCGAAGAAAATAAAACGTTTTCGAAACCTGAATATTTTTACATATAAAAATTCTAAACCATCCTCTGAGCAAGTCGTCATTTTTCATTTTTCCAAATTCGGACTTCTTTAGCTCCGTCGATCTTATTTTTCTGCGTTTTTCTTGCATTTTTCGATAGTAGAAAATTCGAATTTTTGTGATTCAATCGTACCACGGATATCCGTATACCGATTTGATCGTATCGTCTTGCTGATCTCCACGGTATGTTCGTATGTGTGTTTTGACGTCCGGTGGACGGCGAAATCTGTAAACGTTGTACCGTATCGGTACGTTTCGTGAGACTTTTGGTTTCTTTGTGTTTTGTTTTTACCATACAAACCCAACAGTCACTGGTATTTATTATCTACCAAATCTAGTAAATAGTTGTCATAGAAAATTTTGAAATTAAAGTTTCAAATGTTGCTATTTCCCGGTGCCAAGTTATAACCGGTTCATTTTTTTTTTTGAGTTATATTCAATATCTACGTAGCCTTTCCCCTCCCCTTACCTTTTTCTTCATCTACCATCTTTCAAAAAAAAAAATCTCCGCATGAAACAATTAGCTCGGCAAGCAACCACCGCCCTTCTCACGGTCAGATCCGTGTCACCACATCATCCCATGCCGACCACCGTCCATCCCTTCTCTATGCGTGAGCCCACCGATCTACTCCCTCCAAAACCACAGCAGCCGCATGACTACTGCCGCCTCTCGAGTTGGAAGGAGCAGCAGTTTCGAAAAATAGATGGCTGTGGTTAGTGATATGGCAGTATTGGATGTTGAAGTTGAAGTGTGGAGAAGGCGAGACAATGAGAATTATGGTGATGAGGAAGTAATGTAGTTGATAAGCAGTGGAATGGGGGACTAGAATGCGTAGTGTGTTCAAGCAAGTTGTTGCAGTTTTTTTTGTGTGACAGTTTGCGGTTAATGATGGTGGAGATGGGTTGTATGAAGTGTTGTAATGCTTGTGGTAAGAAGGATGCCAGCAGTGGGATAGGATGAAGGGGATTACAACAGATGGATGCTGAGGCCTGAAAAGCAGCAATGAAGTGTATGTAGTATGTTTGTGATCTAGTTTGGGTTTGAATGATGATTTGCTCATGGAACGGTAGTGGAGGTGTTGAAGCTCTCTAGTGGTATGAATGTGTGATAAGAAATACTGTAGAAGGCTGAACTATATGCAGTGGGGATGGAGATGTTCAGTGTGCATGTAACAGGTATTTATGGAGGAAGTGGGAACATGTTGTTATGGTCAGATGGAGTTGACAGAGAGGTGGGATTAGTTGATAGTGGCAAATTGATGGCAGTGATCCATGACCAAACCTCCTCCACCCCGCGTGAAACCGTTCGTGCACTTATCTAGTGAATAGGTATGCTCTTATATTTAGCATAGATACGCATAAGTTTTTTTTTTAGGTTACATTAACTGTTGGAGCATATACATATGTTATATTAATAATATGATAAGTTCGCTTACATATGTAAGTTATACCTTGTTTCTGTATTAGCTGTTCATACTTATATAGCTGGGTATGCACGTAAGTTTTTTTGTGAAACTTTTGGATATTGCCTGATCTATATTTGATTTCAAAATGTATAATTGATTTTTTTTTCTTTTTATTTGCGTTCAGATCTTTATTTAATTGATTTCAAAAAAAAATTATGTTTGTAATATGAGTTCATATATATGCTGTGTACTTTGAGCTGTTTTTGCTGTTACTATGTTTTTGCTGTGTACATATAGGTTTTGGAAAGGTTACTTTGAGCTGTTTTTGCTGTTATATATTGTGTTATTAAACAGTCTATATTATATTTTAGTTATAAAAGTATGCATAAGACTGCGAATACATGTACAGCGGCGTTTGCTTCATATATACTATATTTGGGTACAGTGTATTATACATACGAATTTATAAAAGTTCGCATCATTTGTTGTCTGCATATATAAGGGAGTATGTATGTTTCCAAAGTTTCTTACATAATTGATTTTTGAATATGGCTACAAGTTTGTTGTAGATATGTTTTTTTGTGTTTTACCAAAGACAATGATTGTGAAATATATATATATATATATATATATATATATATATATATATATATATATATATATATATGTATATGTTCATTTATTTGTATATGTATATATAGATTTGGAAGTTAATTGTTTATTTTAAATTTTTGGTTGTATATGGATTATGTATATATATGGATATAGGTATTTATAGCTATATGTATAAGTTCACCTATCTCAATCATCTTCATCAAATCCGGTTCTGATTCATTTTTTATTTCTCTTATCAGCTTCGTCCGTTGTTCCTGTTTTCTTCATCGAATCATATTCATCCAATGTTGCTTTAGAATTTGTAGCTCGTTTCCTGGTCAAATTTCTCCATTATCGGAAGGTGAGCAATCACTCATGATTAATATTCTTTTGTTTATTAAATTTGATTTCAATTGAAACGACAATTGAAATATGCTACCGTTAGTTATTTACACTGTTATATATGTTATTAACTGTATCAGTTCACTTGTGACATCTGACACCATTATTTGTTATTTATACGATAATAATCCAGTTTGGTTGATAGTTGATTGATTGTTTGATATTTACGTTGGACATTTAATTGTTAATGTTTAAACTGATAAATAATATGCAATTGAATTTGCTATAAGATAGTTAACAAATTTAAAATTCATATATGTGTTGAATTTGATCAATTAAATTTGTATAATATGACCCCTTTAAATGTTAGATAAATCGACACGTAGAAATAGTGTTAATTACACCTTGAACTATTTAAATGTACTTTGTTTAAATCGACGTAGTATGAAATTGAATGACAGATGTCAAGTGTAGAACCGCATAAAATAATAGTGTAATAATATTTAATCTACATGAAATGATAGTGTAAATTCTAGAAATAATTATATTAATTTGCACAAACAACAATGTGAATTAATACGATTATTTCGAGATTATTTGAATTAATTTTGGATTGTTATTTATTGTTGTTATTGCTTGTTTATTTACTTTGAGACCATTCTAGTTATCACACTGCAAGTTCCCTTTGCTTTGCTTTGATTTTTGAATTGAAATGAAATCGGGTTGAAATGATAAATACCCAAATAAAACTTTGACCTAGGATAGAGAATTAAATAAAAACCCGGTTGGTCAATAATTTGATCTAAAAATAAAACTAAGATTTTATTTGAATAAATAATAAGGGTTTTAAATGAAGTTGGAATTTGAATTCTAGTGAAATTTAAATGTTAATATTTAATAATCTGAAACAAGATATTAACAATGCAATTGATGAAAGAACGTTGTTAATTTGAGAAGTGATTGAATTAAGTTTTGAAATTATTTAATAATTAAGTTTTGAAATTATTTAATAAGTAAATAAGATCGAATTATTTAATAATTAAATAAAATTTGAATTCTTTAATAAGTAAAATTGAACTTCTTGAATAAGTGAAATTAAGTTCTTTATTAATCATGTTTTGAAATTGTAACTAAGTAAATAAATAAGTAAAATTGAATTTCTTTAACAAGAAATAAAAATGCGATTTATTGAAATTAATGTAAGACTTGTAATTTAAAGAATTTGATTTGACAAATTTAATTTAATTCAATTTTGTGAGTTTTGATATAATAAAGTTTAAGTAATTGATTTAATGGATTGGAAATTAAATAAAAATTGTTTTGAATGATAAATTAACTTAACGAATGTTGAATGGAATCGATAAATGAATTTAAATTGATTTGAATGTTAAATTTAATTAATTTAAATAATTATGGAATGAAATTTATAAACAAACTTGAATTAGTATTTGAATTATTTTAAATAAAAATTGAAATTGAATTATAAGATTTCGAAATTATGAAATTGGAAGTTTGAACGTAAAATAAGGAAATTGATTTAGAAAGACAAACGAAATGTTGGTTTACAAATCCTAATTGAAATTGAATTGGATTTGGTTTTAAAATATATTAAATGACCAATCGGTGTAATAATTGTGAAATATTAAAGAAACCGGAATCGGTTATGGACTTACTCTCTGTCTAAATCGAAAACCACTTTAATAACTATACGCGGGGTGTGATCCAGAATGAAGTGGTTGGAACGATGTACGTGATGACTGAAGAAAAAGAACGATGATGGATAGCCTTGGCACTTGTGTCAAATTGGAAATGACTAAAAAGGAGCCGTGCCGGGCCAAATGGGGTTAGCTACTGTAACGACCCGTAAATTTTCGATAAATAAAATAGCTAATTTAATCAGATTTCGTGATTTAGTGTTAGAAAAAAATATTTGTAAGTCGTTTGGAATAATAATAAATGTTGAATCCATTGGGTATAATAGAGTAATTGATTGATAAGTAAAATCTATTTAAATCAAATATTGAATATTGAACAGGTAAATTGTTTAAATTAAATACTTAAAACTTATTGAATAATTGAATAACCGAAAAATGAAATTAGTGTTCTAAATTGTGAATTGGTTTTAAGGGTTGAATCTTATAAGTTCGATTTCAATATTTCAAAAGATAATGAATTATTGGATAAGCGAAATTGTTTAAATTAAATATTTGGGAATTATTGAATAATTTAATAACGGGAATTGAATAACCGTATAATGGAAATAGTTGTTCTATAATTCTAATTCGTTTCAAAAGTTAAATTTTTAAGTTCGTTTTGAATATTTCAAAAGATGGTGATTTAAGAATAATCAAATTTGTTAAATTTAATATTACAAATGTTTGAATAATTAAATTCCGAAGTTGATATGATTAATATGATATTGAAATTTAATATATGAAATTAGAGTGAATAATTGGAATTTGATTTAATATGATTCAAATTGGTTTCCAAAGCGAATGTAAGTTATATTGGGATTTTAATAGAGTTAATAAGATTTTAAAATTGGAATTTATTGGATAATTGAATAACGGGTTTAATATGATTAAAAACGATTTGTAAAATTTTATTTTATCATATTGGAGTGATAATGATGCTATAGAACTTTTAAAACTGAATTTAAAATTTATTTGTGAAAATTGAATATTTTAATATTTAATTATCGACTGGAAAATAGCCAAATTTTGAACAGTCTCAGAATTGGACGAAACAAGTTTCATTGGATCCGTAATAGTTAGTTATTATCGGATTTCAATTTTCGTAGCAATTGGAGTGGTCGTTTGACCGTGGCAGCTCGAAACGCGTTGAAATTATTTTAATATTAGTTTGGCGAGTTAAAATAGTCATTTTTCAAACAGTCTCGGATTTCGACGAAACTAGTTTCATCGGATCCGTAATATGATATTATTGTAAGATTTCAAATTTCAAGTCAATCTGATTTATCGTTTGTCCGGCGCAAGCCAAAATGCCTAGAAAATCGTTTAATCGATTTAATTTAAAATCGATCGTTTATTGCCGTAACTCGCGCAGACGATCGAATTAGCTTCCGAAACATGTTCCATTGTGTCCGAAACGCGGGATAAACCCTAGGGATGTCAGTTACCGTGCGAAATTCGAAGTTTGGAAAAGCTGGATAAATAGTATTCGTCGTTTCCTATAAATAGCCCTTTTATTCTCAAATTAAAAATAAAAAAAGCAGGGGCTAGGGTTTTTTTTTCTCGTGGCCGCCATTAGCTGAACCTACGGCCAAAATCTCATCTCCTTTTCCACTTAATCTCTCCCAATCTATAAGCAATTACCAAAAGTCTTCAACTAAAAGGTTGTAGCTAACATCGAGAGCTTCGAATCCGTACGGTTGTGATCGAGTATGGAGGTGGAGTTTGTCGGCAAATCGAGCACGAAGTGTCACCGTTCGCACGTGATTTTGGAGAGCTGGGGGGGGGGGGGGGGGGGCGAGCTCGGGGGGGTTGTGGCCGAAGGTTGAGGAAGGTGGGGGCTTCAAATTGGCGGTAGTGTGATGAAGTTTCGTCGCGCGTGGAGGGGTGCGTGATTAGGGTTTTGGGACGTGCGTTGGGTTCGTGTACTGGGCGAACAAGCGCGTGCAGGAAGAAGGGGGGGAAGATGGGTGTTGCGGCCCTGATCTCATGTGGCTGGAATCAACGGCTAGGATTAGTTTGGGTAATATATATAAAAAAAAATTGTATTATTATTTATATAAAAAATTCGTGTAAATTTTAGATTAACGTATTTTTTTCATACGAGGTCGAAAACGCACGAAACAAGTTGTGTTGTGTTCGTATTGCCGAGCACTACACTATGGAACTGGATTGGAATCGTTTGGAGCTAGAGAAAATTTTGGATTAAATCGAACGTCGTTCGATTTGATTTAAAATCGTGAAAATCAAGGCGAGTGTTTTATAACGCTCACAACGTACTAAATATCTTTATGCTAGTTAAATTGACATTATGAAGTGTTATGATTTTTATTTGTCGTTGTTTGATAAAATTTAATTGTCATATAGTTTGTCATTTGAATTAACCGTTGAAAAATTAAATCGACAGTTAAATTGAAATTAAAATTGAATCGCGATTAAATTACCTGACATTGATAACTATGAAACTGCCATGAATTGTATTGTTTATTGGATGATGTATTTTGATGGATGTTATTGGTTGATATTTAAATGTATGGATGTCTATTTGCTTTTATATACTGTTATGCATACATATGACATTGTGATTGGTTAAGTAATATATACTCATCCCTGACATTTAATTTAAATAAATAATTACTTGGCCATAGGATAGAAAATTATATACGGACACCGAATTGGCTAAATTAATAATTTTTAAAATCGTCAATTTGAAATTTATTTAAATGCTTTGATTTAAAAGTTATAAATAGAAATCAATTTATAGAAATCGAATCTATCGAAAATTGATTTTGGAATGTTAAAATAGTTTTTGGTTAAAAGAAATTGTTAAATGATTTAAGTGAGACTTTGAAATTTAAAATTGGGTTATGATCGAATTTCGAAAATTTATTTGGTTTAAAAGATCGAACCTTAATTCGAGCTTTGAATATTACTAAGTAAAAGTGATATAAAAATGATATTTTGAAATCGAGCTTGGAATTGAACCATATTTGAAATTTGGATTTAAACTTGAATATTGATGGAAAATTTGTTAAGTGTTATAAATGGATATTTTGAAATCAAGCTCCAAATCGATAAAAATTGAAATTGAATGAATTGAAGGTGAATGTAGAATTGAATTGATTTGAAGTTAAGTTGACGTTGTTTTGAATTGAAATCAAAATTGAATCGGTAGAATGGAAATTGAAATTGATTTGAATTGGGAAGTTATAAATTGAAATGGATTGGTTTTGAAGCTGTTTTATTTTGTTTTCCAAATTACTCGGTTATATAAACCATTTTGGATACTTAAACTGTTTTAATCTATTTTAAATCTACTTAACCCTATTTAAATTATTTTAAACTAATCTATCTATTTCACATCCATTTTAAGAGTTTAAGTATTTTAAGTATTTTAATTATTTAAACTACCTTTAAACTACTTAAACTATTTTTCTAAAATTCCAAACTGGTTAATAAGGTGAAATGTTTAGGTTTAAATCTTGAATTTAAATACGAATTGAGTCAAATGAAGTTGCAACCTAAATTGAAATTCAAAATGATTTTGAAATCGAAATGAGATATTGATGCGAAAAATGATTTTTGAAACGAAATCTTACATTTGAATAGATACGATGATATTTGAAATGGATTTGATTTTTGAAGTGAATATGATATTTTGATATCAATTATGAATCGATTTGAAATGTAAAAGAGCCAACGGTGTAATAATACGTAGTTATTAAAGAGACCGGGATCGGATATGGACATACTCTCTGTCGATACCGAACACCACTTTAATAACTATTATACGCGGAGTGTTGATCCAGACTGAAGTGGATGATTTGGTGAACGCGTTGACTGAAGAAAGAGAACGATATTGGATGACCCCTGACATGACTAAAACAGGAGCCGCGTCGGGCCATTGAGGTTCGCCACCTCTAGCGGACACGCTTCTTCGATACCATTTCTATTACATTTGTGATTCGATTTGGGTGCACCCCTGATTTGGGAGTGTTGTTTCGCGGTGTTGGGGTAGCTGCTGGCTATGCTCAACATCAGTCCGGATCACGCAACTACTAGTATCCTAGTTGGTATCGCCTCATGTACCTTGTCATACTGATTATCCTATTCGCGACCACTACGTTTTGTTTTGTGTTATACCTATGGGGTACCCTCTGATAACCACCAGTTTACGGTGGGGCTTACGGTGCTGTATAGACTATGACATTATAAAAATGTGTTAAGGGGGATTATGGTAATGCCTTAACGCTATTTTGATACTTTATATTACTGATAGGCATTATCTACTTAGCGTACATTACTACATAGTAGATAGTTTAACGGATCCTTGAGAGATGGAAAATCCCGTAACATCTCTTAAGTTATTGCAAGCACGTTGACACTGGATATAAGATGTCAAACCCCGTAAACATCTCTGACGCCGTTACACTCATATTTATTTACGATTGATTTAACTTTCATAAGGATATTTTAGTCCTGACTCGAGTGTTTTGTCTTTTCATTACGCTCGGGTCAGTCCTGAGTTTTCAGATTTTTGAAGATCTATTCTTGAGGACGAAGACGAAGATTTGGTACACTATTACTATTATTATCTGTGCATCATGCCATCTGCTGCATTATTTAAATTGTTCTATTGTATACGTATAACTCTGATAAATGTTGTATAAATAATTGTCAAAGTATAGTAGACAGCTTCATGAACTGTTTATTTGACTATTATATTTTATCGTTCCGCTGCGAGATTCTGTGTTGTTTCATTTCCTTTATTTCTCTTCCTTTTCTTTTCTTACTTACCCCAATAACCATCTGCCCTTTTGAATGGTTTGGAATCGACATGTGTATTTGATCGTCGGTTTAAACTGTCCAAAAAGGCGGGTCGTTACAGTTGGTATCAGAGCTTTAGTTTAGCGATAAACCTTGGCTCTAATGGGGAATAACTCATTGAAATAGAGGTAAACTATATGAATGAGTTGAGTGTATATAAGAGAGCGTATTTGTTAGTGATATAAAATGTTTTATATTGTGTCGGTTGATTTGTTGAGTGGCTTATGGATTCTGGCCAATACGAGTAATTAACGTCATTGACAGGGATCTCTAAACACTTAAACAGAACAATTCGACATAGTATTGTTTTGAAATTGGGTAAATGAAATAATTTTGCCCTAATTATATTTTGTATATAAAGAATTTATTTCAAAATTTATTGTGATCAATCTAGCTTATTTGGTTGTTGGAAATGAAATATTGGCTGTTAACATTAATCGGATATCGTAATTTAAATAAATAAGGTGAATTACAAAATGAACAATGATAAAACACTTGTGGGATGTTTTAAGAAAGCAAAACCCTATAAGAATATTTTATAAAGGTGACTTATGAATTAAAAATAGAATTAAATTGGAAAAAAAAAATTGAATTTAAGACCCGGAGATTTTGAAAATGGTTCTCAAAGTTTTGAAGGAATATATGGTAACATTAGTTGGAAATTGTTTATGGAAATATTTTGAAAGGATTTTTAAGAAGGAATGAATATAGTACTCCTCTCTTATGTCGCTGGAAAATAATTTCGGTGATGACTGCGCAGCATCATCGACGTTCATTTTCGAGTCTCAAAGTGGGGGAGACTTCTAAGAAGCTTTGCTTTTCTTCAAAAAAAAATTATTTTGGATAAATGGGTTTTGGTTTAAACTCCAAAGGTATGATTTGATGTATTAAAGATATAAGTATATATGTTTATTTCAAATGATTTGGAAAAAAAACCGGGCATTTAAAATTCTAAGTTCTGTTAATTAATAATTTTCAAATTATTTGAATGAAATGTGAATAACCAGAATTTATAAAATAAGAGGATTGAGATATCTAAGCTATTGTTTGGGAAAACTTTAAAGTTGAAAGGTAAAGAGGATTTAAACAAATTAAATTTGTGAACATTCTAATTAAGTGAAACGAAATTCTATAAGTTTGTATAATACCAAAATTACATTCTGGTAACATATAACAAGACTTACCAAATGTTAAAAGTTAAAATGATGTTTTGGATATGTAATGAGATACTGTACAAATAAGCAGAACCTAAAAATAATTGAAGCATACAAGTAAGGAAAACTCAAAAGGAATTAAATGTGTATAAATGAAAATTTGGTTGTGATAAAAATGTTATATACTTAAATATAACAGGAAATGATGAATGGATAAATGGTACAAGTAAGTGAACTTAAGAAAGATGATAAATGAATCGTATTATATCTTTGTAAATTGGTTATAGAAAATAAATATAAATTGCAAAGGGATTGTAACCTGTAAGATAACTGTAACCTAAGAAAAGTCATTTATGAAAGGTTAGACTTTTATAGGATGATTAATAAACTAAAGTGCCGATTAATAAAATGTTCCACAAATGAATTCGTTACTAACTGAAATTATGAAAATGCAATAAATGAAAACAAAGGAATTTCTTATAGCTAAGAATCAAGTGGAAAATGAAATTGGATTTAATTAAATGATATAGAATGTTTAAAATGAACTTGAGTAAACAAATTCTTTGATCTGATGTTTAAGAAAAGATAATGTTGAAGAGTATGCTATGTAAAGAAATAGATATATTAACTAAATAATGGATTGTGAATAATTAATTGTAAATAAAATGAAAGTCAATAAAATAATTTAATATAGATAAATTGGATAGAAATCCATTGGAAGGTAATACGTGAGATTGTACGTATATTATTTATTCGCATAACGATTTGATCCAAATTCGAGCATAAAATTTCGAGATGATTTATATCAATCCAAGTAAGGATTTTTCACTCGATTTTCGACGGCGAACCCTAGATATGGATTTTTAATTTGATTCTGGAATTCTCTATCATAGTATATGGCTATGCAAGGAGAGTAATAATTCCCAATCAAGGAACCAAATCTGAGTCCGCACTAGAGAGTCGTGTGAACGATACTAGTTTGGAAGCGAAATTGTGTGATCGAATAAGCGATTAGATTGATATTGCTCACGGATGATATATGTACAGCTTATGGACTTAATTAAAGTTAATATTGGAAATTTAAGATGCCAAATATAAAATGATACTTTTAAAATTATATAACATGATATATATATATATAAGGGATAAACCAAATTTAATGTAAAATTAATAATTTGGTTATAATGGGTATGATTTGGTTGTTATATGATGGTTAGTTGATTGTATATATAATTCATTAAGTGTTAATGAAAATTGAAAGCTATAAGTTATTGAAATCAAATTGGAAGTTAAATGAATTTGAATAGAATTTAATTTGATTCAAATTGGAAGTGAACTAATGTAAATATAAATTAGTGAATGTTAACTAATTGAATTGAGAGTGAATTTTAGTAAAAATCCAACGTAAATGAATCAACTGTGATTAGAATTGAAACCCAAGTGAATAAATAGTAATGAGAAGTGAATTTATATTGATTGGTTATGGACTGGTTGGATGGTAGTTGGATGATAGTTGATTGATGGTTGCATATGTTGTTTGTTGCATTTGCTATGTTGGTACATGTAGTTGTTATGTTGCTATATGATGTATATTGATGTTATTTTAATAATATGCATGTTCTCATGGTTTGTTGAGTGTTTAGTAGGTGCGGATTGCGCTTGCTTCGCATTTGGAGCTCGCTTTCGTGCTATATTAGTCGTATATGCTTGCTAATAAAATATAAGGTACATGTTTATTTTGTCATTGGAATTGGTGATTTTTGATGAGCCACTTGGCTTTTGATTTTCTTTTGTTGGTTTGGGGACCGTAGAGGCGTTTTGTAGTTGTACCGATCGAGCCGCGCAAAGGAGACTCTGCCGAAATTTTCCGTAAATCCGGGTGTTAGAAAATTTTTCAAGTTTTAATT
The DNA here is from genome assembly GCA_030765085.1 of Allium cepa. Taxonomy (NCBI): domain Eukaryota; kingdom Viridiplantae; phylum Streptophyta; class Magnoliopsida; order Asparagales; family Amaryllidaceae; genus Allium; species Allium cepa. The sequence continues at coordinate 682,129,212 of CM060941.1, read as the reverse complement.
TTTTTTTAATACATAACTTGTTTTGATAACTAACTTTTAAAGTTAGAAAGCCGTTCGGAGTAACTTAGTGGTAGTGTAGTAACGATTTATAAATGAAATTTCATTGTTTTATAAGTTGGTAACTTTGAATATAATATATCTAATGTTGAATTCTATACTTGATTCCTTTCCCTTCTTTTTCCTTTTCGGGGACGAAAAGTTTTGAGTGGGGGAGAGTGTAACGACCCGTAAATTTTCGATAAATAAAATAGCTAATTTAATCAGATTTCGTGATTTAGTGTTAGAAACAAAATTTGTAAGTCGTTTGGAATAATAATAAATGTTGAATCCATTGGGTATAATAGAGTAATTGATTGATAAGTAAAATCTATTTAAATCAAACATTGAATATTGAACAGGTAAATTGTTTAAATTAAATATTTAAAACTTATTGAATAATTGAATAACCGAAAAATGAAATTAGTGTTCTAAATTGTGAATTGGTTTTAAGGGTTGAATCTTATAAGTTCGATTTCAATATTTCAAAAGATAATGAATTATTGGATAAGCGAAATTGTTTAAATTAAATATTTGGGAATTATTGAATAATTTAATAACGGGAATTGAATAACCGTATAATGGAAATAGTTGTTCTACAATTCTAATTCATTTCAAAAGTTAAATTTTTAAGTTCGTTTTGAATATTTCAAAAGATGGTGATTTAAGAATAATCAAATTTGTTAAATTTAATATTACAAATGTTTGAATAATTAAATTCCGAAGTTGATATGATTAATATGATATTGAAATTTAATATATGAAATTAGAGTGAATAATTGGAATTTGATTTAATATGATTCAAATTGGTTTCCAAAGCGAATGTAAGTTATATTGGGATTTTAATAGAGTTAATAAGATTTTAAAATTGGAATTTATTAGATAATTGAATAACGGGTTTAATATGATTAAAAACGATTTGTAAAATTTTATTTTATCATATTGGAGTTATAATGATGCTATAGAACTTTTAAAACTGAATTTAAAATTTATTTGTGAAAATTGAATATTTTAATATTTAATTATCGACTGGAAAATAGCCAAATTTTGAACAGTCTCAGAATTGGACGAAACTAGTTTCATTGGATTCGTAATAGTTAGTTATTATCGGATTTCAATTTTCGTAGCAATTGGAGTGGTCGTTTGATCGTGGCAGCCCGAAACGCGTTGAAATTATTTTAATATTAGTTTGACGAGTTCAAATAGTCATTTTTCAAACAGTCTCGGATTTCGACGAAACCAGTTTCATCGGATCCGTAATGTGATATTATTGTAAGATTTCAAATTTCAAGTCAATCTGATTTATCGTTTGTCCGGTGCAAGCCAAAACGCCTAGAAAATCGTTTAATTTAAAATCGATCGTTTATTGCCGTAACTCGCGCAGACGATCGAATTAGCTTCCGAAACCTGTTCCATTGTGTCCGGAACGCGGGATAAACCCTAGGGACGTCAGTTACCGCGCGAAATTCAGAGTTTGGAAAAGCTGGATAAATAGTATTCGTCGTTTCCTATAGATAGCCCTTTTATTCTCAAATTAAAAATAAAAAAAGCAGGGGCTAGGGTTTTTTTTTCTCGTGGCCGCCATTAGCTGAACCTACGGCCGAAATCTCATCTCCTTTTCCACTTAATCTCTCCCAATCTATAAGCAATTACCAAAAGTCTTCAACTAAAAGGTGTAGCTAACATCGAGAGCTTCGAATCCGTACGGTTGTGATCGAGTATGGAGGTGGAGTTTGTCGGCAAATCGAGCACGAAGTGTCGCCGTTCGCACGTGATTTTGGAGAGCTAGGGGGGCGAGCTCAGGGGGGTTGCGGCCGAAGGTTGAGGAAGGTGGGGGCTTCGAATTGGCGGTAGTGTGATGAAGTTTCGTCGCGCGTGGAGGGGTGCGTGATTATGGTTTTGGGACGTGCGTTGGGTTCGTGTACTGGGCGAACAAGCGCGTGCAGGAAGAAAGGGGGGAAGATGGGTGTTGCGGCCCTGATCTCATGTGGCTGGAATTAACGGCCAGGATTAGTTTGGGTAATATAAAAAAAAAATTGTAACGACTGCGATTTTTCGTTGCCGAAAAACCGAACCGTTATGGTTTAAGAAAGAAGAAAGAGGTAGAAGGAGAGAGAAAAAGAGAGAAGAAGAAAGAAAAGAAGAACAACAGAACAACAGAAAGAACAATATCAGAATCTCACAGTCGCAGCGGAACAACATATAATAGATAAATGAATATTCATTAAACAAAAGAACTGTATATTTTATACATCACATCATATTACATTTCATCATCAGAGTTTACAACAAACAAACAGCGGAAAAGAAATACTATACACCATAGATACAATAAATAATAGACTACGCCATCCTGCTCGCCTCCTGAGCTCCATAGCACTCCTAAATCCAGAATAACATGATCACCAAACTCTAGACTGCCCGTGTGGAAATTGGTGGGCACCCAGAGTTTAGGAACGGAACAATAAACTCCAAGTCAGTCATGTGACTGGTGTGAGAACTAAAACAGTTATTTACCTTTAAAACAAAGAATAAGATAATTTTTAAATAAATTCGCAATGCTTTTTAGAAAATGAGACTACCATAAGGCCTCCCGCACACACACACAATGCAAACGCAGAATCGGAGGAGATTTTTCCTTATGATAGTCAAAGATGCTTGATACGCATTAAAAAGAACATTTGATATTATTACTAGTGCATAGTGTAGGCAAAATTCATTTCGAAAATAGAATATAAATCTTAGCCAACATACGACCATTATCGTATGACTACTATAGCTACCATCTAAACAGTGGTGACCACCATAAGTAAATGGCATGTTCTACAACTAAAACCGTACAAGATGCGTATTGGAGTTTGGATTTCCAACAAATGGTCAGGCCAAGGAACTTCCCATTGCCACATGGAAACGCCTCTGGAATGACGTCCCGAGAACCTAACCGGATCTCTGCCAACACAAGGCCGGGTTACCCCTAACTGGGTAACTACTGATACGAATATGTCATTCCCCGATCGTAACCGATCTATATCCAAGGGTCCCCGATTTCCAACAACCATAAAGTAATAAATTTGCAGTAACCACATAGGTTAAATATCTGGGCTCCATACCATGATACCACCTCTATCCAGAAGGAATGACATACACTAAAGGGGCGCTACCCCCTAATAACCTTGCCGCATCTTTCCTTTTTTGACCATTTCCGGGGTGTGAGGCTCGATGAAGTCTCGTCCACAAAGCCACGCTTTACAAAAGCAATGCTTTGGGTCAACAAATGATCAAAGCAATGATCATCAAGATAGACGATCAAACAAATGATCCTATCACAAATGATCATTCAACGATCATTTCACAGCAACACTCAGCATGCCACATTACCAATTCGGGAATGTATCACTAGTAACCATCAACTATATAACCTCTGAGCTCGTACGTCTCAGAGAAGGGTGTTAAGCTAAGAGAATAAATTCTCCGCCACCAACAGAAATATATTTGATAGAAACCAGCTTTACATCTCAAATTGTAACGTCAGACATACAATCCATACAAGTCCGTTCCGGGAACGAACGTAACCGAAGGCACTTCCAAAGAAGCCCTTGCAATCCGGATATTCGCTAATCACGTCCGGACAACCCGTCACTAAGGGTGATAAAACCTCTATATCGGAGATCAGCCGATGCAGAGTACCTCGACGGTAATCCATCCGTTTTCACAAATATCCGGTCTTCAACACCGGTCTTCAAATGCAATTCATAACGACGTGTCACATATTCGGAGTGGGTTATACGACCCCATGGTCCTTTCCCGGTTAACCCGAATAGTGAGCGCTTATTTAAAAATAAGTGTGGCATCCAATTCAAACAATCACAACAAATACCTATTTAAAGGTAAATACTGATAGTCGGTTATTTAACTATCAATAAAGATGTGCCACATCACCAGATTCCAAATAATTTCTCAAATTATTTATTTTCCCAAAAAAAATCTTTACAAGATATAAAATTTTCCACACTTCAAAAATAAACAACGTTTATTTTGAAACCAATTTTCCCTTTCCACTTATAAATTCCATAGTGAATTTATATTTCAAAATATCTACTGATCTACAGTTTTCAATAGATTTCAAATATTCAATTCCAATTTATCTTCAAAAAGATAAATTCTTAAAAACGTTCCATTTCATATTGGAAAAGAAATTCCATACTTATTTAAAAGTAAGCGATTCACAAATATTATTTATTTTCAACAATTTGAAAATATTCAATATACTTAACCCATAGTTAAGTATATATTTCATTTGTTTAAGGAAAACGTTCTTTAATTCACATTTATTTGGGTCAAAACGAATGTTGCGTAAAACATCGTTACGACGACCCAAAAACACTAGTATAGGGATTCGAAATTAAACAGATATATAAATCCCAATACTATACAAAAATATTTCCTTTCGGAAACCATTTACTATATCAACAGTGTTATAGTCCATCATTTCCTTATATTTCTCGAAAACGTCTATTTCAACAATGAATGTTGAAATCTATGTTTTCGATACTTGATGCATTTTAAAACATCGTTAAAACGTTTTAAATTCTATGTAAAACATCCTTTTCCCAAAAGATATCCATTTTATTTAACGATATATTCACTGTTCAAAAACGTGAATATAACTCCTTTAATAAATTTTTATATTCAATTGATCAAATTCAATTGATTACGAATTTATAAACAATGTTTATAAATTCTATTCCTTTTTATAAACTTCGATTTATAAATTTCCTTTATCAATCCAATTCAAATTATATAACTCAATTTCAAACCAAAGGTTCATATTATAAGTTGATTACTTATAATTCATTCATTTACCAAATCGTTCTTTAAAACTTCACAATTTTTTTTTAAATCTTATCACCGACAAGATTCCTTTATATTCTATAATGGTTTTCAACTTATAAAAAACCCCCTTTATTAACAATTTCTATAAATATCCCCTTTAAATGTCCAAAATCCACTTTTATAAGTTAATTTCTTATAAACTTTTATTTTCGATATCTATTCATTTTATAACTTCCACAATTTATAAATTTGTAATGAAATTCATTTGATACATCTTCTTAACACTTTATAAACTCGTTTCATAATTCCAATAAATTTAATTTATAAGTATCTATTTATAAAATCTTTTATATAAACTGTTTATAATAATTATTCAAAATCCCAATTTAACTATTATATAAAATCTATTTATTTTAGAAATTACCTTATGTTATTTTTCACAAAAAATCATAATTTTTATAACTTAATAAAAATAAAACTTTAATTTATTTAAAATGAATTAATTCAAAAATTTAATATAAACATATACTTTGGAAAATCACTTTAAAAATCCTTTTAAATTCAAAATCGTTATTTTTAACTTTAAAAATGGATCCGATGATGCCACAACATCCAATAGTCAATCATGGCACAAATATCATATATCGATATGATAATCAATAATCACACAATATCTATAATCATATAAATATTTGTGAGGAATCCAGTTGGATCCCTCCAACCTGTTTCCCTGCATCCACAGACGTTAGCACAATACCAATTCCACTTCAAGGTGGAATATCGCGGTATATGGGATTTATAAAATATATATCCGCTTAATAGGCGGCGCAATAGGGTCTCATCCGCTATACAAGGCGGGAAATCAATCAACTGCAATATATACATATGCCAATATATATGTATATTGCTATATATAGATATATCCTACGATATCTAATATCACAATCAAGCAAACAATCAATCAATCAACCAACAAATTTTAAATATAACTATTTAAAATTTAAATAAACCCTTTTTGAGTGAGAAGTTCTCACCTTAGCTTTGCGATCCATTTTCCATCCCAGACTTGTTTTCTCGATTTATAGACCTTGTATAAATATTTACACAATTCATTAATATTCGAATTAACTGAACAATAAATTTCTGTTTTTAATTGTTTAATTCTGATAGTTTCGTTTTAAACTAATTTCTCATTTAATAATTATTTCAAACATTTTGCTTATATAAATTTCTTCAATATTTTAAAATTCCTTTTAATAAATTTCAAAACTAAATTCCTTTGGTAACTAAAATCAAATGTATAAGTTAATTATCCACCACAATTTAATTTAGTAGTTTACAATCTATTCGTACACTTATTTTATTTTTATTTTCTTTTTCTTCCTGTTAACTTGTAAAAATAGAAATGTTTTTAAACTACCAATTCTTTTACTGCATGTATGTAGATTTGAAACCGCATATCTTTTTTTTCCAGATTTAAATCAAATTGAAAATCTCGAAAAGCTAAATACCTTACTGCCAACTAACATCTAGAGCCTTGCAACTTCGCCTGCATCCAAGCCTATATCGAGAACGCAGCCTCGACGAAATGCGAACCAACCCTGCCGTTGCTATGTACCCAGCGTTCGCATCGCACACCTTCAATTGCTCGCGATGCCCATGCCTCAACCAATCAACGAGCTTCCCATCGCCTCTGCTGCCTCGACGCCATCGCGCCCACGCGCCTCCTCTACCACGAACTAGAGCTCCGATGAACTCGACTCCCTCCAATCCATGAAATCTCGATTCGAATGGCCCGCGAATCGAGCTCCCTCTCTCAACCTCGTGACCATCGGTCGCCTTTATATGAATGCGCCACCCTACCCTCTACCAGAGCATGCGAGCTCTGCTGGTCGCGATTCAATTCGAAATCGAATTTGATTTATATTTTTTTTTCGCCTGGAAAACGAACTGAAGGGGGAAAGGCCATTGTTTTGAACGAAAGAGGAGAGGCCATTTTTTTTTCTGTGAAAAATCGCGGCCATTTGATTTGAACGAAAAAATTTCAATTCGTGTATTTTTAACAGAGAAGGAAGGGGGAGACAAAAGAACGAGATTTAACAGAGAACGTGTTTGCACGTTTTAGCCAAGATTTTAGGCGTGATTCAAGGGATGCTGTCTCTAGGCATCATTGAAGGAGAACGTGTTGATGTAGACTGAATTTAAAATTTAAATTTTAAATTGAATTCGATAAAATTCCAATGCGTTTACTCTTCGTGCCCACATATCAACTCTGATTGATACGAAACTTGAAATTCAGCAATAATTCAATATTACGGACCCAATGGAACTGGTTTCGTCAAATTCCGAGACTGTGCCTCATACGGCTATTTTTAAATTCAATTCAAGTGATACAAATTCAAAACTGAACAAATCACTTTCAAATTCGATTCTGAAGCTTCTATTATCTTCAGTATTATCAACATAAATTTTATAAGCTTTTGAAATATTTTTAATCAGCTCCAAACCGAAGATTCAAATTTTTGTTCAATTTCAACAGATTAAATTTTGTAATTTAATCGCCAATTCATTCGGATAATTTGAAGTTCAATTCAAACCATCTTTTATTTATTTAAAATTAATTAAATATTTGCAATTTAAATTGTTCAAAATTCTGGGTCGTTACAAAAATTGCATTATTATTTATATAAAAAATTCGTGTAAATTTTAGATTAACGTATCTTTTTCATACGAGGTCGAAAACGTACGAAACAAGTTGCATTGTGTTCGTATTACCGAGCACTACACTATGGAATTGGATTGGAATCGTTTGGAGCTAGAGAAAATTTTGGGTTAAATCGAACGTCGTTCGATTTGATTTAAAATCGTGAAAATCAAGGTGAGTGTTTTATAACGCTCACAACGTACTAAATTCCTTTATGCTAGTTAAATTGACATTATGAAGTGTTATGATTTTTATTTGTCGTTGTGTGATAAAATTTAATTGTCATATAGTTTGTCATTTGAATTAACCGTTGAAAAATTAAATTGACAGTTAAATTGAAATTAAAATTGAATCGCGATTAAATTACCTGACATTGATAACTATGAAACTGCCATGAATTGTATTGTTTATTGGATGATGTATTTTGATGGATGTTATTGGTTGATATTTAAATATTTGGATGTCTATTTGCTTTTATATACTGTTATGCATACATATGACACTGTGATTGGTTAAGTAATATATACTCATCCCTGACATTTAATTTAAATAAATAATTACTTGGCCATAGAATAGAAAATTATATACGGACACCGAATTGGCTAAATTAATAATTTTTAAAATTGTCAATTTGAAATTTATTTAAATGCTTTGATTTAAAAGTTATAAATAGAAATCAATTTATAGAAATCGAATCTATCGAAAATTGATTTTGGAATGTTGAAATAGTTTTTGGTTAAAAGAAATTGTTAAATGATTTAAGTGAGACTTTGAAATTTAAAATTGGGTTATGATTGAATTTCAAAAATTTATTCGTTTTAAAAGATCGAACCTTAATTCGAGCTTTGAATATTACTAAGTAAAAGTGATATAAAAATGATATTTTGAAATCGAGCTTGGAATTGAACCATATTTGAAATTTGGATTTAAACTTGAATATTGATGGAAAATTTGTTAAGTGTTATAAATGGATATTTTGAAATCAAGCTCCAAATCGATAAAAATTGAAATTGAATGAATTGAAGGTGAATGTAGAATTGAATTGATTTGAAGTTAAAGTTGACGTTGTTTTGAATTGAAATCGAAATTGAATCGGTAGAATGGAAATTGAAATTGATTTGAATTGGGAAGTTATAAATTGAAATGGATTGGTTTTGAAGCTGTTTTATTTTGTTTTCCAAATTACTCGGTCATATAAACCATTTTGGATACTTAAACTGTTTTAATCTATTTTAAATCTACTTAACCCTATTTAAATTATTTTGAACTAATCTATCTATTTCACATCCATTTTAAGAGTTTAAGTATTTTAAGTATTTTAATTATTTAAACTACCTTTAAACTACTTAAACTATTTTTCTAAAATTCCAAACTGGTTAATAAGGTGAAATGTTTAGGTTTAAATCTTGAATTTAAATACGAATTGAGTTAAATGAAGTTGCAACCTAAATTGAAATTCGAAATGATTTTGAAATCGAAATGAGATATTGATGCGAAAAATGATTTTTGAAACTTAATCTTACATTTGAATAGATACGATGATATTTGAAATGGATTTGATTTTTGAAGCGAATATGATATTTTGATATCAATTATGAATCGATTTGAAATGTAAAAGAGCCAACGGTGTAATAATACGTAGTTATTAAAGAGACCGGGATCGGATATGGACATACTTTCTGTCGATACCGAACACCACTTTAATAACTATTATACGCGGAGTGTTGATCCAGAATGAAGTGGATGATTTGGTGAACGCGTTGACTGAAGAAAGAGAAAGATATTAGATGACCCCTGACATGACTAAAACAGGAGCCGCGCCGGGCCATTGAGGTTCGCCACCTCTAGCGGACACGCTTCTTCGATACCATTTCTATTACATTTGTGATTCGATTTGGGTGCACCCCTGATTTGGGAGTGTTGTTTCGCGGTGTTGGGGTAGCTGCTGGCTATGCTCAACATCAGTCCGGATCACGCAACTACTAGTATCCTAGTTGATATCGCCTCATGTACCTTGTCATACTGATTATCCTATTCGCGACCACTACGTTTTGTTTTGTGTTATACCTATGGGGTACCCTCTGATAACCACCAGTTTACGGTGGGGCTTACGGTGCTGTATAGACTATGGCATTATAAAAATGTGTTAAGGGGGATTATGGTAACGCCTTAACGCTATTTTGATACTTTATATTACTGGTAGGCATTATTTACTTAGCGTACATTACTACATAGTAGATAGTTTAACGGATCCTTGAGAGATGGAAAATCCCGTAACATCTCTTAAGTTATTGCACGCACGTTGACACTGGATATGAGATGTCAAACCCCGTAAACATCTCTGACGCCGTTACACTCATATTTATTTATGATTGATTTAAATTTCATAAGGATATTTTAGTCCTGACTCGAGTGTTTTGTCTTTTCATTACGCTCGGGTCAGTCCTGAGTTTTCAGATTTTTGAAGATCTATTCTGGAGGACGAAGACGAAGATTTGGTACACTATTACTATTATTATCTGTGCATCATGCTATCTGCTACATTATTTAATTTTTTCTGTTGTATACGTATAACTCTAATAAATGTTGTATAAATAATTGTCAAAGTATAGTAGACAACTTCATGAACTGTTTATTTGACTATTATATTTTATCGTTCCGCTGCGAGATTCTGTGTTGTTTCATTTCCTTTATTTCTCTTCCTTTTCTTTTCTTATTTACCCCAATAACCATCTGCCCTTTTGAATGGTTTGGAATCAACATGTGTATTTGATCGTCGGTTTAAACTGTCCAAAAAGGCGGGTCGTTACAGCTACCTCGAGCGAACACACTTGTTTGTAACTACTCATTACTTGTTATTCATTGGTGCACCCTCAAAATTTTGAGAATGCTGTTTCGCGGTGTTGCGATCGTTGCGGCGATGTGTTTTCACCTGTCCGGATCAGGCAAACGGTAGTTTCACTACATTGAGTATTACCTCATGTGCCTTATCATACTTGTATCCCTATATACGCGACCACTACGAATTTGTTTTGTGTTATACCTATGTAGTACTCCCTGATATCCCACTAGTTTACGGTGGAGTTTACAGTGCTGTATAGACTATAACGCTTATATAAAATGTGTTAAGGGTGATAATGGTAACGCCTTAACACTATTTTGATATTTTATATTACCGATAGACATTATCTATTTAGCATATATTACTACATAGTAGATAGTTTAACGGATCCTTAGAGGACGGTTATTCCAACATCCTTTGAGTTACTTGTATTCCGGTTGTTGTTTCACTTGAGTTGGATTTATTAATATAAGAATGTTAATCCTGACTCGAGTGTTTTGTGTTTTGCTTTACGCTCGGGTCAGACTGAGTGTACTAGTATTCGAGACTCACGTTTGGAGTTGGAGCTTCGCTTGGAGATCCAGCTACCTATCCAGCTTTCAGATATTCAGTTGATTCTAGAGATGTATTCTGATATTGTATTCGACCATTGTATTCGAGACTTCTGATGTAACTTATTTAACTCTGATATATATATAGTAGCCTCATGAACTACTATCTTTTGTTTCTGCTGCATTTATTACTCTATGTCTGTGATTATTTATTTACTGTATATGTTTTGTTTTGCCAAATTTAAATTAACAATTCGGTATTTTGAATTATTCAAGTCCGACATGTGCGGATGCGAATATTCAAAAATAGCGGGTCGTTACAGTTGGTATCAGAGCTTTGGTAGCTCTAGGCAAAACTTAGTATATAGGGTAATTGTATTTACAGAATCACTCTCATTCGAGTTTGAATCTCTTCCTTTTGACTCGGTTCCTTTGAATTTTGAAACATTTTCCGCGGTTCCAAAATCCATTCTTGTCCCTCACTATTTGTATTCTTTTGATTCTGGAGTATCCCATAACTCCGCTTCGAATAATCTCCATAATAAACTGGCGGTCTCGCCAATCTTTAAAATGATTTGTAAAGGATGAAACTATTTTACAATAGACATCGATTTACCGGAGATTTCTGTATCCTCGGTTTACGATGCTGTCGATCTCCTACTATACCTGAATTCTATTTCTTGAGATCGAATGTAGATTTACCTCAGAATTCAACATCGATCTTATTCTTGAAGTCACGGTTGACCGAAAGGTTGCCCGTGAATTAAATAAGCTTATCCATCTCCGGATTCTGTTATTGAATCATCTTATCTTTGTTTCGAACCTATCTCCGAATCAAAATTCTCTTTGATTTGAGTCCATTAAATTTGAATCTCTATCCTTTCTTTGAAATCCATTTTTGTATCATCAAGCGAGGAAGTGTAATTGTGAATTAATATTAAAAATGTTTTATATATTGTGTTGTTTGGGTTGTTGATGTTGATTTGGATTTTCGATCGAATTGTCTGATCAACGCTATCCATAGAATTTCTAAAACACTTGAACAGAGCAAACTGACACAATATTGTTTTCAAATTTAATAAATAAAATAATTTTGAATGATTATATTATACATAAGTATAAATTTTTCTGAAATTAAAATGTTAATGAATCTGTTGTCCGGAATGTTAAAATTTAATTTTCATTTATTGTTTTATAAATCATTGACTATTTCATAATATAAATAAATGAATTTATAAATTTGGTTATAATTTGATTTGGAGTTTGTAACGAATTTAAATCAAGAATTTGAGAATTTAATTTCCAGTGATTTCAAACTTTGGATCTAAATTTTAAATGAATATTATATCAAGTAATTTCGAATAGAAATCATTTCCAAAGAATTTTAAATGTTTAAATCGGTGCTCTTCTCTTTGTCGCTGGAAAATAATCTCGGTGATGACGGCCGCATTATCGACATTTATTTTCGAGTTTCGAAGTGGACAGACTATTCTGCAGCTTCGCTACAATTTTTTTTGAAAAATAAATTGATTTGAATTTCTTAACGTGACTTGATTTGTAATATATATTGAAAATTTTAAATTTGATTTGATATATTATGTATATACATATTTATTTTATCTATAAAATGGTTTGAAGTTAATTGAAAATTAATTCTTAAAATTTTGATTTAAGGATGATTTTCAATGAAGCCAAAAGTTTTGACTAAACACTCAACTTGAAATAAGCGAATTGTAAATTTTTTTTTGGATAATACTCAATTGCATTATATATAACTTACCTAAATTTTCAAAAGTTAACTATGTAATTGAATATTATACAGTACAAAATGATATCAAAGGAATTTTTAGATAAATTTGGGTAGTTATAATAAATGTAAATATACTTAATATATATGTGATAAGATATATTAAGTAGAATAAATTTAATAATAATTTGGAATAAAGAAGAATTAAATTTGTCGAATAAAGTATGATTATAATAAATGACTATTCAAATTTATGATCTTTGAAATTGTTAATTTAAGATAATTAGATAATATACAATATAAGTTGTCTTTATAAATAAAATTTGAGTGCGTATGAAAACGTTATACACTTAAAGTTTAAATATAAAATGGTTAATGGAGATAAATAGAATACTAGATTAGTCGAATAATAAATGGATTAATAAAATAAATTGTTGTTTGAAATAAGTTTTGTAACAAACAATGATAAATTGAAAATAAACCAAGTTAATGAAATTACTTGAGTTTAAAATCAATTGTTGAATATAAATTAATTAAAATTGAAATTTATATGGCCTAAATTAATTGTTTATTTTGTAATTCAAATCTATTATCTTTCTAGTTGTTTCTATTCTCCTATCTCATTCCTTTTCGAGGACGAAAAGTTTTGAGTGGGGAAGAGTGTAACGACCCGTAAATTTAACTGTTTTAATAACGTTATTAATTAAAATTTTGTGAATTTTAAACGATAAAATTTTGAAATATAAATTTGATATTTGGAATGCGCTAGTAAAACATAGCAACCGGTAAATTTTCGTTCGAAAATATAAAGTTTATTTTCGTGCGTAAATTTATTTCAATTTTATCAGTTAAATATCGAAGAAAATAAAACGTTTTCGAAACCTGAATATTTTTACATAGAAAAATTCTAAATCATCCTCTGAGCAAGTCGTCATTTTTCATTTTTCCAAATTCGGACTTCTTTAGCTCCGTCGATCTTATTTTTCTGCGTTTTTCTTGCATTTTTCGATAGTAGAAAATTCGAATTTTTATAATTCAATCGTACCACGGATATCCGTATACCGGTTTGATCGTCTCGTCGTGCTGATCTCCACGGTATGTTCGTATGTGTGTTTCGACGTCTGGTGGACGGCAAAATCTGTAAACGTTGTACCGTATCGGTACGTTTCGTGAGACTTTTGGTTTCTTTGTGTTTTGTTTTTACCATACAAACCTAACGGTCACTAGTATTTATTATCTACCAAATCTAGTAAACAGTTGTCATAGAAAATTTCGAAATTAAAGTTTTAAATGTTGCTATTTCCCGGTGCCAAGTTATAACCGGTTCATTTTTTTGAGTTATATTCAATAGCTACGTAACCTTTCCCCTCCCCTTGCCTTTTTCTTCATCTACCATCTTTCAAAAAAAAATTCTCCACATGAAACAATTAGCTCGGCAAGCAACCACCGCCCTTCCCACTGTCAGATCCGTGTCACCACATCACCCCATGCCGACCACCGTCCATCCCTTCTCTATGCATAAGCCCACCGATCTACTCCCTCCAAAACCACAGCAGCGGCATGACTACTGCCGCCTCTCGAGTTGGAAGGAGCAGCAGTTTCGAAAAATAGATGGCCGTGGTTAGTGATATGACAGTATTGGATGTTGAAGTTGAAGTATGGAGAAGGCGAGGCAGTGGGAATTATGGTGATGAGGAAGTAATGTAGTTGATAGGTAGTGGAATGGGGTACTAGAGTGCGTAGTGTGTTCAAGCAAGTTATTGCAGTTTTTTTGTGACAGTTTGCGGTTAATAATGGTGGAGATGGGTTGTATGAAGTGTTGTAATGCTTGTGGTAAGAAGGATGCCAGCAGTGGGATAGGATGAAGGGGATTACAACAGATGGATGTTGAGGCCTGAAAAGCAGCAGTGAAGTGTATGTAGTATGTTTGTGATCTAGTTTGATTTTGAATGATGATTTGCTGATGGAACGGTAGTGGAGGTGTTGAAGCTCTCTGGTGGTATGAAGGTGTGATAAGAAATACTGTAGAAGGCTGAACTATATGCAGTGGGGATGGAGATGTTCAGTGTGCAGGTAACTGGTATTTATGGAGGAAGTGGAAACAGGCTGTTATGGTCAGATGGAGTTGACAGAGAGGTGGGATTGGTTGATAGTGGCAAATTGATGGCAATGATCCATGACCAAACCTCCTCCATCCCGCGTGAAATAGTTCGTGCACTTGTCTGGTGGATAGGTATGCTCTTATATTTAGCATAGATACGCATAAGTTTTTTTTAGGTTACATTAACTGTTTGAGCATATACATATGTTATATTAATAATATGATAGGTTCGCTTACATATGTAAGTTATACCTTGTTTCTATATTAGCTGTTCATACTTATATAGCTGGGTATGCACGTAAGTTTTTTTGTGAAACTTTTGGGTATTGCCTGATCTATATTTGATTTCAAAATGTATAATTGATTTTTTTCTTTTTATTTGCGTTCAGATCTTTATTTAATTGATTTCAAAAAAAAAAATTATGTTTGTAATATGAGTTTGTATATATGTTGTGTACGTATACATATAGGTTTTGGAAAAGTTACTTTGAGCTGTTTTTGTTGTTATATATTATGTTATTAAACGGTCTATATTATATTTTAGTTATAAAAGTATGCATAAGACTGCGAATATATGTACAGTGGCGTTTGCTTCATATATACTATATTTGGGTACAGTGTATTATATATGTTTATAAAAGTTCGCATCATTTGTTGTCTGCATATATAGGGGAGTATGTATGTTTCCAAAGTTTCTTACATAATTGATTTTTGAATATGGCTACAAGTTTGTTGTAGATATGTTTTTTTTGTGTTTTACCAAAGACAATGATTGTGAAATATATATATATATAATTATATATGTTTATTTATTTGTATATGTATATATAGATTTTGGAAGTTAATTGTTTATTTTAAATTTTTGGTTGTATATGGATTATGTATATATATATGGATATAGTTATTTATATCTATATGTATAAGTTCACCTATCTCAATTATCTTCATCAAATCTAGTTCTGATTCATTATCGATTTCTCTTATCAACTTCGTCCGTTGTTCCTGTTTTCTTCATCGAATCATATCCATCTAGCGTTGCTTTAGAATTTGTAGCTCGTTTCCTGGTCAAATTTCTCCATCCTCGGAAGGTGAGCAATCACTCATGATTAATGTTCTTTTGTTTATTAAATTTGATTTCAATTGAAACGACAATTGAAATATGCTGCCGTTAGTTATTTACACTGTTATATATGTTATTAACTGTATCAGTTCACTTGTGACATCTGACACCATTATTTGTTATTTATACGATAATAATCCAGTTTGGTTGATAATTGATTGATTGTTTGATGTTTACATTGGACATTTAATTGTTAATGTTTAAAGTGATAAATAATATGCAATTGAATTTGCTATAGGATAGTTAACAAATTTAAAATTGATATATGTGTTGAATTTGATCAGTTAAATTTGTATAATATGACCCCTTTAAATGTTAGATAAATTGACACATAGAAATAGTGTTAATTACACCTTAAACTATTTAAATGTACTTTGTTTAAATCGATGTAGTATGAAATTGAATGATAGATGTCAAGTGTAGAACCGCATAAAATAATAATGTAACAATATTTAATCTACATGAAATGATAGTGTAGATTCTAGAAATAATTATATTAATTTGCACAAACAACAATGTGAATTAATACGATTATTTCGGGATTATTTGAATTAATTTTGGATTGTTATTGATTGTTGTTATTGCTTGTTTATTTACTTTGACACCATCTCAGTTATCGCACTGCAAGTTCCCTTTGCTTTGCTTTGATTTTTGAATTGATATGGAATCAGTTTGAAATGATAAATACCCAAATAAAACTTTGACCTAGGATAGAGAATTAATAAAATCCCGGTTGGTCAATAATTTGATCTAAAAATAAAATTAAGATTTTATTTGAATAAATAATAAGGGTTTTAAATGAAGTTGGAATTTGAATTCTAGTGAAATTTAAATGTTAATATTTAATAATCTGAAACAAGATATTAACAATGCAATTGATGAAAGAACATTGTTTAATTTGAGAAGTGATTGAATTAAGTTTTGAAATTATTTAAAAATTAAGTTTTGAAATTATTTAATAAGCAAATAAGATCGAATTATTTAATAATTAAATAAAATTTGAATTCTTTAATAAGTAAAATTGAACTTTGAATAAGTGAAATTAAGTTCTTTATTAATCATGTTTTGAAATTGTAACTAAGTAAATAAATAAGTAAAATTGAATTTCTTTAACAAGAAATAAAAATGTGATTTATTGAAATTAATGTAAGACTTGTAATTTAAAGAATTTAATTTGACGAATTTAATTTAAAGCAATTTTGTGAGTTTTGATATTGTAAAGTTAAACTTAAGTAATTGATTTAATGGATTGGAAATTAAATAAAAATTGTTTTGAATGATAAGTTAACTTAACGAGTGTTGAATGGAATCGATAAATAAATTTAAATTGATTTGAATGTTAAATTAAATTAATTTAAATAATTACGAAATGAAATTTATAAATGAATTTGAATCAGTATTTGAATTATTTTAAATAAAAATTGAAATTGAATTATAAGATTTCGAAATTATGAAATTGGAAGTTTGAACGTAAAATAAGGAAATTGATTTAGAAAGACAAACGAAATGTTGGTTTACAAATTCTAATTGAAATTGAATTGGATTTGGTTTTGAAATATATTAAATGACCAATCGGTGTAATAATTGTGAAATATTAAAGAAACCGGAATCGGTTATGGACAAACTCTCTGTCTAAATCGAAAACCACTTTAATAACTATACGCGGAGTGTGATCCAGAATGAAGTGATTGGAATGATGTACGTGATGACTGAAGAAAGAGAACGATGATGGATAGCTTTGACACTTGTGTCAAATTGGAAATGACTAAAACAGGAGCCGTGCCGGGCCAAATGGGGTTAGCTACCTCGAGCGAACCCACTTCTTCGTAATTACTCATTACTTGTTATTGATTGGTGCACCCTCAAAATTTTGAGGATGTTGTTTCGCGGTGTTGCGATCGTTGCGGCGATGCATTTTCACCAGTCTGGATCTGGCAAACGGTACTTTCACTACCTTGGGTATTGCCTCATGTGCCTTATCATACTTGTATCCCTATATATGTGACCACTACGAATTTGTTTTGTGCTATACCTATGGAGTACTCCTGATATCCCATTAGTTTACGGTGGAGTTTACAGTGCTGTATAGACTATAACGCTTATATAAAATGTGTTAAGGGTGATAATGGTAACGCCTTAACACTATTTTGATATTTTATATTACCGATAGACATTATCTATTTAGCATATATTACTACATAGTAGATAGTTTAACGGATCCTTAGAGGATGGTTATTCCAACGTCCTTTGAGTTACTTGTATTCCGGTTGTTATTTCACTTGAGTTGGATTTATTAACATAAGAATGTTAATGCTGACTCGAGTGTTTTGTGTTTTGCTTTATGCTCGGGTCAGACTGAGTGTACCAGTATTCGAGACTCACCTTTGGAGTTGGAGCTTCACTTGGAGATCCAGCTATCTATACAGCTTTCAGATATTTAGTTGATTCTAGAGATGTATTCTGATATTGTATTCGAGACTTCTGATGTAACTTATTTAACTCTGATATATATAGTAGCCTCATGAACTACTATCTTTTGTTTCCGCTGCATTTATTACTCTGTGTCTGTGATCTATGATTATTATTTACTGTATATGTTCAGTTTTGCCAAATTTAAATTAACAATTCGGTATTTTGAATTATTCAAGTCCGACATGTGCGGATGCAAATATTCCAATATAGTGGGTCGTTACGATCTTTATAATTTATTTTAGCATTTTTTTCAGTTTTGTATTAGTTCGCATCAATTCTATTTTTTTTCCATTTGTGTACCTATTCAATTGCCTTCTAATATTAGTATTATTCATTTATCTTTCGGGTTATTTATCTTTCGGTTCATTTTTACATAATACTATTTCAGTACTTCAACATAATGTAATTCAAACTTTCTATTAGTGTTTTCAATGCTTTAATTATCATTTTATATCTATGACCTTTTATTCTAATTCATAGAAGATACACTATGAAATAACAATGCATACCTTAAGTGTGATAGGCATAGGGTTGATATTTGTGAGGAAATATTCTGATAATAGAACTTATGTTAAGTTTATATTATATTTTCATAATTGTTCAAGGTCTAAAATCAACTTTACTTTTGAATTCCACACATTTTAACTTAAAGCTACCTGCTTTTTTTACCATGTGTCATCTATTCAGTTAGAAGGAAAGTTTATCTCTCACCACCTTTAATATCATCATAAATTCTTAATTCTCATAATTTATAGCTCAAACTTTACAATAAATTATGTCTATCACTTTCAAATTTTATTGAACATTTAAATTAACAATGTAATGATTTGTAAAATATTTGCTAACATAATATTGACATGCATTTTTTACTCTCATCCTCTGCTAAAAAATAAATCCATGTTTTTCTAAGGCGACTCTTCCCACTTCCTATAACTTAAAGCATACTTATTATATTCTTTTTGCACATGGTTCAATCCAGAATAAATGTGTTCTCGGTTCAAACCATAATGTTTTATCTTTTACTTTAAGAACATTATTATTATCTTCCACTAAATTTTGTCCTTGTATTAAAATTAGGATTTTCACTCATTTGTTGTAAAAAAACAACTCGATTTATTTAAAATGCCAAAAACTCTAAATCCATTCCATTTATTCTGTATGCTATTTTATCTCTATATTTTATTAAGGAAAATATTAGCATGCATCCTTATGATTATTAATATTTAGCGATATGTCCCTTCTAATTTTCTTTTATAAACTACATCTCTACTTTCAGGAAAAAAGGTTAAAAGTCAAGGTGATATTTGGGTAATTTTAGCAACCTTAAGATGATTAGAGTGATGCCCATAATTCATGTTGAGAAATAGGAACGATGGCCTTAGAATACTTCATCATAGGCTGAAAACATGAAACAAATAAAAGGTTGACATTCGTTATACAGCTATCATCTATACTTGGTACTTATATATAATTAAAGTGTGATTAGACAATCATAATTTAGGAAATAAGTAATAGCTAGTAGAATTATAACTTAGGAAGTAAACAACAACTAGTAGGATTATAATTGGGGAAATAAGCAATGGCTAGTAGAACTAAGTTATATATAATCATGTACAAAGAGCTTGTAGAATCAAAAAAATTAGAAATAAAACTAACTATTCATCATATTCTCTCTTCTTCTCTGAAATTCAATATGGTATTAGAGAAAATCAAATCCTGACTCAAAAGTTCCGCAACAACATCAATAATTGGAGATATCAAAAAACTACAATTAGTTTAACAATATCATACTCAATGACAATAGAAATCACATTCCCTGGTCTAGATCAGTGTCAATTAGTCTCGGCAGCATAGGAAAATTAAACTTTGTCACTGGAAAAAAAAGGAGAAATGTAAAACAACAAAATCAAATGATCCAACCCTCAAAGAGAAAGCAAAAATAAATAAATGAGAGACAGCCGACCAATTAATCATATCATGGCTTCTCAGTACAATGAAAGCCTAGATTTCAAACTTATTCATGTACTTTAACACATCACAGGAGGTTTGAGACAAAGCGAAGAGAAGGTATGACCCAAATTTTTTTTGTTGCTCATATCTTTAGTTTTAAACAAAAGCTTTCCCAAATTAAATAGGGTACCCAGAGTAATAAAGAATTAGTGACCAAAATAATATCAAAATGGGAAGAGCTCAACGTTATCTCCACCAATAAAAAACCCAATTGAATTTCAAAAAAGATCCGAACAAGATTTAATATTCACCTACTTAGGGTCTCTCGATCCAATCTATGAATGATCGGGACTTAAGTCTTGGCATCAGCTAAGATGCTAAGTTTTGATGATGTAGTGACAAGAATTGAGCAAGAGCAATCTCGATGGGTTCTCAGGAACCTACGATGGTTGAAAAATCAAGAGAACAAGGCGTTTTAGGTAAAACACTCTAACCCTAGTTTCAGGGACACAACAAGAAGAAATGGAGCTTTGAGCACCGATTAATGTGACCACTGCAAGAAAATAGGGCACATCCGCAATGGTTACTAGTTCCTCCATCCCTACCTCCAACCGGTCATAGGGAAGGACTATAGAGGAGGTAATTAGGGCACCATAAAAAAGGAGAAAAAGTTCGGTGGTTTTAGCAAAGGAGCGGAGACATAAGGGAACATATCTAAATTGGTTCAACGGACTTAACCAAATAACACCTCTGATTCAACAGGATCTTCTATGACTCAAACGGTGCAACTGAATCAACTGCTAACTCGATTGAAAGTTTGTTACAACAACAAGATTCAGGTTTTGTACATTCTAACAGTATTTTTAATTAATTCAAAGTCAACAACAATTTTGAAATTGCAAAAATGTGTCAAAATATAAATAGATGGATAATTGATTCAGGTGCTACTGATCACATAACATGGGGAAAAAATTAACCAATGTTATAATAAAGACCCTCTACATGTAAATATTGCTAAGGGAGATAAAGTCTAAATTCATGTTTTTGGTACAACAAAGTTTCTTACAAAAGATGTGAAAAATATTTTTTATTTTCCAGATTTTAATTCAAATTTATTACCAATAAGTAAAATAAATCATGAACCGAATTGCGATGTTATATTCTCAGCATATAAAGTGACCTTTTAGGGTCAAGAAATTGAGAAGAAGATTGGTGAGGGATGTCTGAAAGATGGTCTTTATTATCTTAATGAAAACACCAATAAATATCATGTGTCACTAAATTTAGTAGATCATGACAAATTGCTGCATTGGAGATTTGGTCATCCATCTCATCAAATTTTGAATACTCTTTTGTTATAAATTAGATTCCAAAAATTATGATGTTTTTAAGCTTTCGAAACAAACTAAATTACCATTTTCTTTATCTACTAATAAGTCAGAAAAATGTTTTTGATTTAATTCATTCTAATGCTTGGGGTCCAGCCCCTGTTGGTTCTTATGATTATTTTAGATATTTTATCACATTTACCAATGATTTTTCTCGTACTACTTGGGTTTACTAATAAAGTTTTTTCATGTTTTCAAGAATTTTACAGTTTTACAGAAAATCAATATAACGCAAAATTAAAAAAATTCGATCTGATAATGGGATAGAATACGTAAACAAAGATTTCACAGAACTTTTTAAACAAAATGGAATTTTACACAAAACTACTTATATTAATACACTAGAAAAGAATTAAGATTCATAAGAAAAAAATAAGCACTTACTTAAAGTCACCCAATCTCTTCTTTTTCAAACTAACATTCCAAAATCTTATTGGTCAGATGTTGTGCTAATTACGACTTGCCTCGTAAATAGATTATCAAATGTCATGCTTAAAAATATGAGTCCCTTATAAACTCTTAAGAATATGAAAATAAATCTTGATTTTTTGGTGTACATGTTTCATACACATAATAAGACATGACAAACTAGATAAAAATGCTGTTAATGCCATATTTTTAGGATACTCATCCCAGAAAAAGAGGTATAAATGTTATGATCCAAAAAATCATAAACTTTAAATCTCATGAGATGTATCATTTTTTTGAAAATGAACCATATTATCGGACAAGTGAATAACGAAATACATAAGGTAAACAAGTCATTTTTATCTTCAAATAGTTTCATGTTTACTGAAGAAACAAATCAAGAACAAGTTAAGCATACAAATGAAGAACAAGTCGGAGAAACATGTCCAATTCCTTCAAGGGGAAAAGAAGAGATAAATGAGTCAAGTGAAGAACTAACTCATGAAGAACAAACTCAAGAAGAAAATGTCATAAGAAGATCAACAAGCGAAACTCGACCTCCCGTCAAATTAAGAGATTATGTATCCCAATAGGTGATGTATCCAAGACAAGATTTTATTTCATATAACTTGGTATCCCCTTTATACCGAGTCTACTAGAGTAACATCACTAACTAAATGGAACCAACCAACTCAGTGAAGCCAATCAAAGCCCAATTTGGCTAAGGTTATGAGCGAAGATGTAATGGCCTGCCTTTTTGAATGGTTTAAATTGACGATAAACCATACACATGTCAGACTCAAACCATTAAAAATGGTAGATTATTAAGGGGTAAATAAGAAAAAGCAAAGAAAGGAAGAAACAAACATAGAATCTCACAGCGGAATGACAAAATATAATATTCAAATAAACCGTTCATGAAGCAGTTTTACAAATAACATTTAATTACACTTTTACAATACAGAATCAGAGTTACATACAACAGAAATAAATAACAATGCAGCGGAACAATATGATGTATTGGTAATAATGGAATAAATAATAATAGTAGTACTAAATCTTCTTCTTCTTCCTTTAGAAAACAGTCTTCTTTACACTGAAAAGCTCAGACTGACCCGAGTGAATTGAAAAGACAAAATATTCGAGTCAGAACTAAAAGATCTTATGTAAGTTAAATCAACAGTAAATAAATATGAGTGTAACAGCGTCAGAGATGTTTACGGGTTTTGACATCTCCTATCCAATGTTTAACATGAGTGCAATAACTTAAGAGATGTTAGGGATTACCTTCTCTTAAGGATCCGTTAAACTATCTACATACATAGTACAATATGCTATTATAATAGTGTCTAAATTAAAGTAAAGTATTAAAATAACATTAAGGCGTTACTCATATCCGTCTTAACACATTTTATATATTCCCATAGTCTATACAGTACAATAAGTGTCACGATCCGAAATTCAACGTTCGAAAATTGACATCAAATACCTCACTTGTATTCGACTGTCAATGATTCAAACATCGAACTCCAGTCGGATGGAGCTTATAACAACATTAGATGAATATAAAGCAGCGGAAATAAAATGAATATCATGCATCATATCACAGATACAACATCATAATAATATCTGTTACAACATCAGAGTACATAATACATGAATAACATCTCCAAATAGAATGACATAATAGAACAACTAGATATCATATGCCAAAAGTCTTCAAAAGGATAGAGAATGATAGTGAACACCAAACTAAGCACCTCGAGATCCAAAACTTTCCAAAATGTCTCTAAGGTGTGAGCTTCCACAAACCAAAAATCTCCAAACCAAAATACTCCAAAATATAGCTAGAGCCAAAATACAGAAAACCTGCTACTAGGCTGTCCGTGTAGAAATGGTGGGAACCCAGAGTTTAGAAAGGAAATAATAACTCCGGGTCAATCATGGGACTGGTATGAGTAAACAAAAAATAATTGCTTTCAAATAAAATAGATTTATACAAGAAAAACCGGTATGCTTTTGGAAAATGAAACTACCATAAGACCTCCCGCCACACACACAATGCAATCACAGAATTGGGGAAGATTTCTTCTTATGATAGTCAAATATGCTTGATACGGGAAAAATTCTTGATATTATTATTAGTGCATAGTGCAGAAAGACATTTCGAAAGTAAAATATCAATCCTAGCCAACATACGACCAGTATCGTATGCCTACTATAGCTACCATCTAAACAGTGGGGCGCCACCATAAGTAAATGGAAGGTAATACAACTAAAACCGTACAGGGTTCGTAATGGGAATTGGATTTCCAACAAATGGTCAGGCTAAGGAACTTCCTATGCCACATGGGTACGCCTCTGGCGGGACGTCCCGAGAACCTACCCGGCTCTCTGCCATTACAAGGCCGGGTTACCTCTATAACTAGGTAACTACTACTCGAGTATGCCACTCCCCGGTCCTTTGGGACCTTTATCCGAGGGCCCTCCGTCACAAAGCAACAACCACACAGAATAATGAGATTGAAGCAACCACATAGGTAAGTATCTGGGATCCATACCATGACACTACCTTTTTCCAAAAGGAAATGACATACCCTAAAGGGCGCGACCCTCATAACCTTGCCGCATCTTTCCTGTTTTGACCATTTCCGGGGTGTGAGGTCCGACGAGGTCTTGTCCACAAAGCTACGCTTTACACGAAAGCCATGCTTTGATCACAAATGATCAACAAATGATCATCACTATACAACAGCACTTAGCATGCCACACTACCAAATTGGGAGTATATCGCTGATAACCTTCAACTACATAACCTCTGAGCTCGTACGTCTCAGAGAGGGGTGTTAGCTAAGAGAATAAATTCTCCGCCACCAACAGATATGTATTTGAAAGAAATCGGCTTTATATCTCAAAGTGTAGTGTCAGACACATGACCATACAAGTCTGTTCCGAGTTCGAACAGAACCGAAGGCACTTCGTCCAATAAAGGAAGAAGCCCTTGCAAATCCGGGCATCCACAATCCCGATCGGACTTCCCATCAATTAGGGAATCCCTATACCGGAGCAACTCGGTGTAGAGACAATCGATAGATTATCTTATCATTTCCGAAGACACCCGGTCTTCACCGTCGGTCTTCAAATGCAATCCATTCGTCGAATCACTATTCGGAATGGGTTATATGACATAAAGGTCCTCTCCCGGCTAATCCGAATTGTGAGCGCTCAAATTTAAAACATGTGGGTCTATCAATCACAAAGGTTCACATTCAAGGTTCGATGTGGGTTTCGGATAACAACTGAAATCCGACTCCCTGTCGCATCGAAGTTTAAATGCCGTTTTACGGGCAAAAGGGGTTTCACAAACATATGGGAACAAATCACAAATCACAGTTCATCACAAAGCAATCACAACATCACAACAAAAATATCAATCCAATATAGAATATTATATGATGGTCAATCATCGTTGATTCAAGTGATTGTGATTAAAGTGAATTAGCCATATAATTGTCTTTATTAATCATTTTAAATTAATGTTAATTTAATTTTTTATTATGAATTAATTTGATTGGCTTAATTAGTTGATTATTCTTTAATTTATTGTTTTAATTTATTAATTTTTTGGTGGTTAACTAATTAAGTTTAATTACCTTTATTCATTGGCTATTCTTTAAATAAATTATTTGTTTATAAAATCATTACAAAACATTAATTGTTAATTATGATTTCAAGATAAATTTGTTTTTAAAGTTAAAATTGGATATTTGCTTTACTTTTGAATTTGTCATTAAGCTAACTTTTAAAACAAACTTTTATTAATTTTAAAATATTCTTGAATTTCATAAATTCTAATTACCATTTGTTTCATATTCTATTTACAAATACCATTAGTTTATTCAGAAAATAAATTTAACTTGTGTTCAAAATTTGGTTGAAAACTGGGTTTATCGCTTTCATTCCTTCACCCGAGGCTTACTTCGGGTTTACCCCGAGACAAACACCCCTTTACTTCGGGTTTTACCCCAGAGTGACCCGTGTTGCAATTTTTTTTTTGAATTTTTCTTAAGGTTTAAAAACGACATGATAAACGCTAAAGCCACTCGAGTTTCTCTTCGAGTTCCCACGCGATTTCCCCGTGCTGTGCTTCAAGTTACTCCTCATCCTCCCCAACCCATCATACTGACACACCACCCATCCACGTGCATGTGCACGGCTATCTTCGCAACCGTTGGACGGTGCTGCGGCCACCAACACATCGACGTCCACCCCCTAAGACACCACGAACACTCGGATTTCGAATTTATTTCGAAACCACAAATCGAGCAACAGGACCCAAAAAAAAAACATCAGGCACGTTATCAGATATTCGCCTCGCGCCGCCTCCCTAGGCCATTATCGGCCACCAAACTCAGTCCCTAGCCTCGTCATTGTGTCATGCTTCGATTCGCCCCGGTGGCATACGGTCCGATCACTTGTGGGTGGTGCGGCAACATTGTCTCTAACGTGAACAGAAAATGGGTTTTAAACCCTAGTTTGCTTTCAAATCAAAGATTTAAGGGTTTATAAATTAATTCAGTATTTTTCTAATGATTTCGAATATTAAATCATGCTGCCACAACGATCTCGAGGTCCAAAACTCCATAGATCACTAGAATTACTCCCAAATTCATTTTCAGCTCAACCTCCATTTCCCAGAGGGATGTACAATGAAAAAATTAAATTTTTGATTCTAAAATCATCACTTTTGAAGTAGATTCACATAGTATTATAGGAATTAAGATATGCGAAATTCGAATTTCTAGAAAATTTGAATTGTTACTGTGTTTCATAATCTCCAGGAAGAAAACCATATAAAACTTACTTTAATTCATTACTGAAAATACAAGACAGGTTTAAACAAAAATTTTACTTGTTTACATCTTTTTGGAAACAAGGAGAGAGAGAGAGATTTAAATTTCCTTTGATATGGATTACCCTGTGAACCAAAGTTCAGATGCTACTGTGTTTTTCTTCTTCAAAGTTTTACTAGTAAAGAACAGTGGCTTTGCTTTGATTAAATCTGAACCATGATGCATTGTTAAACATCCTTCTACCTATCTGTACAATTCGATTACTTTTCAAAAGAACTGGGGAGAGGGTTTTTTTTTGAATGACACTGTAACTCAAATTGTTTATAGGAAAAACAAAACACAACAAAGAAAAACAGGAAACAATGTTTCCAGGAAATCAAAACACAAGCCTATCATTCATTCAATTCAAAGCCATCACATTCATACAGGGATTCAAGCACAAAGAATTTGAATAAACACAGATCTACTCACCTTTTTTCCAAAAGATAGGAATGCTTCCTGACAGTTTCAAAATAGAGATGAAGCCTGAACCTCTTCTTCTTTTTTTCTACTTTAAATTCTTTTAAGTTTTAGATCCGCAATTTCATAGTTACAGATCTTTGTTTATTCCTGGTTGTATTCATTCACTTAATAAATCAATAACCAAATTTTTAATTCACTTACAGTTAAATTCTTTTTTTTTAATAGAACAGAGAGCCTTTTATTTTCTGCCACTAGAAAACCAAAATAGCTTTTAATTCTTGATTCTTCCTGCAAATAAAATTAGATATGGTTGTATTAAATCCCATGTTGTATTTATTTATTTTAATCATTAAAAAAAACAAATCTTTTCCAGATTACTTACAGCTTGAAATTTTAACACAGAACTTTTTCCTGAAACTTGGAACCAGCAATAGAGTAAAACTTTGATCTTGATTCTTCCTGCAACCAATTAAATATTGTTTAATTCTTGCTTCATTTTAGATTGAAACCTTAAATTCAAAATAAAAAAAGTTGCTTGCCTTTTTAAATTTTATTTCCAGAAAGATAAACTGCACTGCCTTAAAACCAGAAACCCCTCTGCTTCACAAATCTGCAGTTTTGTTTTGAATTGATTGTTAACACTTGATTTAAAAATCAAAATTTCATGAACTATAAATTTTCAAACAAAACTTACTTGAAAGTATCACAATACTGTTTGAAACACTTCAGATTTTACTTTGAAATTGAAGAAGACAGTTTCCTTTCTTTTCTTTTATTTTTTTCCTTTTTCTGAACTTTTCTTCTTGAATGTTGAAGTAAAGATTGCAAAATCTTTTGATTACTGAACATCATGTGTTAGGGGATTTAAAAATTTGAATTTTAGAAGGTGAAGAGTTTTCCTGAATTTTTTATTTGAATATTTTATTAAGGAATTGATGCCTTGTGCCATTTGTAAGAAGAGATCTTAAACCCTTGATTTTGTTAATTATTCAACTCTATTTTCCATGTATGTTTCAGCCTTTGATGTTTACAAAGCAAAAGAAAACTTTATAAATTTTATATCAATATCTTATACATTTTTAAAAATAAATGTATATTTTTACTCTTTTGTATATATATATGTCTAACATGTACAATGTTGAAAGAATTAAACTAATATATATATATATATATATATATATATTACATCTTCATAACTTTAAATGCTATTTACTTTTTAAAACATTTATTATAAGTTTAAGTTCAATCTTTAATTTTTTTTTAAACTTGAAATATAAACACTAATGTCCATTTGTATATCCACCCTTATTTTGAACAAATTAAAATTAATTTTTTTAAGGTGTATTCAATGTTACTAATATATGTCATGTTCATATATATAAGATTTTAAATCCAAATGACTTTTAAAACATTTAATATTTCAATATTTTCAACTCAAAATAAAATTAGAATTTATTCCATATATTATTTCCACTAATTTTATCTGTTTTAGATTTTCCTTCCAAATTATTCTCAAGTTAAACCCTAAGAGTTTAAATATATTATTTATTTTAATTAAAACTTTTGGGATGTTACAGTAAGCTCCTCCGTGAGGTTTACCTAGAGGGCACTCCATAGGTATGGTACAAACCTAACTCGTAGAAGACGCGTAAGGCATGTGAACACGGCACTCGAGGCAATTCCAGGGTTGGATTTTACCATTTGCGGATCCGGTCCGGTGGTAATGCATAATAGCTACTACCGCCCACCTCGGAATACACTCCCATAATCAATATTAAGGGGTGACCACCAAATCATCACAAAGTCATAATATGGTATCGAAGAAGCATGTCCGATCAGAGGAATAACCTCACATGGCCCGGCATGGCTCCTGTTTTAATCACATCTAATCCGACTCACGAGAGTCAGGGTTACGTAAATACCTCATACAGACTCGTTCGCCAAACCATCCTACTTTATTCTGGAATCTCCACCACGTACACAGTTGTTAAAGTGGTTTTTGGTATTGGTAGAAAGTATGACAATATCCGATCTCAATCTCTTTAATAACCAAACACTTGTTTCACACCGGATGGTTCTTTTACATTTAAAAGCCAATTCATAATTGATATCAAAATATCATATTCAATTCAAACCATGTTGCTTCCGAAATCATATTCACTTTCGAAATCATATTCACTTTTGAAATTATCGATATGATAGGTTAATTAAATACTCATTTCAAAATCATCATATCCATTCAATTATGCCATTGAATCAAAAATTAGGATACAACATCATTTAATCGTATTTTCTTTTAAATCAGGGATTTAAGTATAATGCTTCAACTTTACACGTCTGAAATTTAGAAATAGTTTAAAATAGTTTAAATAGTTTTAAATAGCTTTAAGATGGTATAAATAGATTTAAAATAGATTAAACAAATTTAAAATAGATTAAATAGATTTGAAATAGAATAAAATGGTTAATTAGTTTAAAATAGGTTAAAATAGATTTAATTGAATTAAATAGAATAAAATAGATTAAATACATTAAAATAGTTTAAATTGCTTAAAATAGTTTAAAATATATTAAATTAGTTTAATGGTTTGAAAATCTTAATAATCAGGATTTAAAATAGTACATTTTTAAACATTTTATATAAAATGGTAAATTTGAAACTAATATCAAATTTAAACCATTTCTTTTATTCTAACGCATGTGGACCATGTCCAGCTTCCAAATCAACAATTAAATTTTGTCCTTCAATTCAAATTCTCATTTAAACCATTTAATCAATATCAATTTCAAATCCAAGTTAGAACAATAAATCCAAACTATTTCAAATTTAGTAGATTTAAAAGTTACATTTTCAAACGTTTTAATAACTTAATTTCGATAAATTTCATTTATACTTCAAAACTAACTTTTAAAATTTTGAATTTAAATCAAATTACAATTTCACAATTAAACTCGGATTTTTAAAATACTTTAGTTTATATAAACTAAACTTTCCTTCAAAATATCATTTAACTAAATTCAAAATTTAAGGATCTAAATTCATTTAATTTAACTAATCCGGTGTCCATATATAATTTTCTACTCTACGGTCAAGTGATATGGATATTTATCATTTCAATCCGCAATATTTTATATTTATGTATTTATATCATTTCAACCCATAATCCCGAATAAAATTAAAAATCCATAAAATTGATCAGGTTTAAGAGTTCAACCCATAACGATTTTTCCTAATCTACAAATCGTTTGGGTATGTATCATTTCAACCCATAAGGAACTTGCACTGTTACAACAATATAGAAATATAACATCCAGTCATCCAATATCAACAATCAAACATGCATCAAAATCACCATTCAATCAACCAATAAATAACATCAATTAGCTGGTTATATCAACAGGTATTAAATTGATAATTAAATTTAATATTAAATTAAATGGCGATTAAATGCAATAAAGGTCATAGTTAACTGGAATGACAATTAAAATATACCAAACATCACCCAATCAATTTTTAATCACGTCATAAAAGTCAATTTAACTAATATAAGGTAATTTAGTAGTTCTGAGTGGGATAAAACACTCACCTTTGGTTTCAAATCGATTTGAAATCCAAAATAACGTCCAAATTCTAAAAGTCTCAGTATTCGATCAAACCAGTTCTATAATGTCCGGAATTTCAATACGATCCCAACGGAACAAATCACGCATGAATCCAACCTCGTATGCAGAAGTTATAGCGATTAGAAGTGATACAAAATCATAAAATAAATAAATAAAAGGAAGACACGTCACCATCATCCACACGCAAACACATGAAACCCTACCAGGCACGATTGTGCTCGAGCCCTGAAGTTGCCAGTTTTCCTTAAAAAATTTCTACCTCGAAAAGCACTTCGACCATGATCTGACACTGCCATCCACTCCTACGTTTCAGCCTGACCCTACCACCAAGTCGCGACCACCTCCGCTCATCATGAGACCGCCGCCGCCGCGCCGCCTATATCATCATTTTCTAGTGAATCCGGACTACATCTCGACAAACGAATAGCATGGAGACCTGCTCATCGTCCTCTTCCCAACGCCGCTTTCCGATCGTCGATCGAGCAAAGATCCACCGTTGGATCGAAACCCTAGCAAATGAACGGTCGAAACTAAATCATTGATTTTTGGACAAATAGTGATTCGACTGCAAAAACGAATTACACCAGTGGATTATGCTCATCAAGAGTTTCGAAACGGTATATAATATGTCATATTCTGGAGGAGTTTGAATTTTTGGAAATTGAATTTGGAGATTTAGGTTTTTAGCCATTGGGAAGAGAGAAACGATAGAAATTTCAGTACGTACAATAATGTGGAATAGAAAGGCTGCTAGGATTAGAACAAAACTATTTATATGAACAAAATTCGATAAGAATGAATAATGCTTGAATTGATTTAAATTGACAATAACGATCCGAAAAGCCCGTTCTGCCTCCGAAACGAAAATGTGTCATCCCATATATCAAAATAGATGTTTTTGATATTTTTAAACTCAATGGAACATGTTTCAAGATCTTTTTTATGGGTTTACTAGCGTTGCCTAAACAAACTAGCAAATAACTGTGGCAATGCATGACCCAACATGGTCTACCCTAGTAAGAGGTATGTCCCGTTAGGTGTAATCCTATCTTTCTTGTTGACTATACACGACCTATTAACTTTAACCCAGAAGAATTAGAAAGGAGTTAGAACATCAAGATTAAGCCCAAATGACTTGAAACATGAGCAGAGGACTTAGAATAACAAGACAATGGCTCCCAAGAAATATCTCTCAAAAATAGAAAAACATATTGGGTCGGCACCGATCCGAATCAATTGGATCGGTACAGTTCCAAATGAATGTGTCATACGGAGTTCCAACCACTTGCATCATAATTCTATAATTCACCTTAGTACACATGCCAAGATTCATAGAATTCCAACCAACTTAGTTCAAAAAATGATGACTCATGTGATACATTCAAATATTTAATCGCTTTTGGACCAGAGCAGCTTAAAATGGACCTACATAACTCATACCGACTCAGATTGACTTGAAATATTGAGAAACAGTTAGAAGACAAAATAAAAGGCTAAAAAATATCCTAAGCATTTGGATCACCGCCAATTTGACTCAATTGGATAGGTACCGATCCAAATACTTAACTCGGATCCTCGTGAGATTTGCTTAGGAGGCTCTGTTGCTCATGTACATTGTATGTCTGAAGTTAACGTCATTTAGCTAAGTATTGAGTGAGTTATGGATGTATATCATACAAACGGATGGATTAGATGATCCATGAAGATAATTGATCAAAGAAACTCCAAACGACTTGATATTCGGACTAGGCACTCAATTATAGGATATGAAAACAACCAAACTGAGAAGACTCAACAATTCACCAATATTCGGATATGTACCTATCCAACCCTATCGGATAGGTACCGATCCAAATGCTTAGCTCAGATCACCACCAAATGTTTTGGTCTCCTTCTGCATGATGAATACATGCTCCTGGCAAAGCGACCTTGGCCCAAGTTCTCTTCAAATCCTATAAATACCATTCCATCTATAATGGAAAAGGGGCTATTCTGATACCTGCTGAAACTATGCCATTGTTTCTTCACTCTTCTTCTTCCTCATAACATCCATTAAAGGGAAACTGAGATCCTTCTGGTTGTCTCTAACAATGATGGCTTGATCTAACTTAGGAAAGAAGAATCATATTGTAATCCAAACTCCTTTATAACAGCAGTTGATCAATAAAAAGTGGACATAGGCTTCGTTAACAGCCAAACCACTATAAAAATCTCTTGTCTCTTTAGTTTTATCCACAATTTACTATTTCTTTTTCTATTTTATTTTTCTTGATAAACAGGACTGGTGCTTTCACACTCAATCCAGGTCGTCGATCCATTTTTTTGTGTTAACATTTTGGCGCTTTCACTGAGAACCCAACTCAAGCTTAGATCTAGCTATCTACTTTGGATCAGATAGGTTCAGAAATTAGATCATCACTCTCTACTTTTGAGAATAAATGACACCAGAAAGAAAGAGAAGTAACTCCATAAGATCCATAGAAACTACCATTGCTGTGGAAGAAAAAACCCTCATCAAATTGAAACCAACAACCTACTGTTAGGAGCATACTCTGGGGATCAGGTTCCAAGATCCTCCACACAACATGAAGTTTTGACTAAGGAAGAATTGAACAAGGTGGTTGCGAAATTAACCAAAAAATGGCAATAGTCAAAAGGCTCTTATGGAAAATATAGACGCTCTCCTAGCGCTCCAATCGCTAACTACTTCCAGAACGGTACCTGAAGCCGTGGCTGCTATGGAGCAAGAGCATTCTTTTGTTTCATGATGAAAGAAACAGAAGGCAAAAGCAAAAGGAAGTAGTGGACGGAGCTCCAAGAATCATGATGGAAGAAAACGTTTACACTCCACTTGCTGTAAAAGCACCTGCTGCAAACTCGAACTTAAGGGTGGATGTGACGACCCGGAATTTTTAAGCCTTTAAAAATCAGAATATTTAATTGATTTTAATATTTAAAAGTAAATTTTTAACTTGAATTCAAATATCACTAATTATTGATAATTAAATTATTGAATTAAATAATTGGAAGTTGAGCTAAATGTTGAATCTGAAGTTTTAAGCCTGTTGGAAAATTTTGAAGGCTTATAAAATTTATATTGATAACATTGAAGATAATAGAAGTTGTAAAATTGAGTTTAACAATGATTTGTTCGGTTGAAATTTTATTGTTTAAATTGAATTTAAAAATAGCCTTCCGAGGCACAGTCTCGGAATTCGACAAAACCAGTTCCATTGGGTCCGTAATATTGAATTATTATCGGATTTCGAATTTCGTATTGAGCGGAGTTGTTGCGTGAGCGTACAATAAGTAAACGCATTGAAAATTAAATAAAACTTTATTTAGTCAAATCAGGTCATCGTTCCCTCCTTTAAGACGGCATCTCCTTTACTTTTCACGTCGCCTCTTTTCTTTCTTATCAGCCGATACATTTCGAAATTAAAAAAAATAAAATAATGCACACAACCCTTATCTTAGATAGACGAACTCGGAAAGAAAATTTAATGGCCGGAGTTCCATATTCTTCTGATTGAATTCGAATACTCTCCTCCTCAAATCTTCGAATTCGAAATCGAATCCGCTTCAAAAAAAGGGGGGAAAGAGGGATCTGGGCGTGAGCTCGATTCGATTCGAGTTAGATTTCCATTCGAATTCGAGTTCGTGGGAAAGGGGAAAGTAATAGCAGTGGCTCGAGTTCAATTCGAGCTCGAGGGTGGCGTCGCATCTGGGCGTAGGCGCGTGGCTGCTGCGACGTGAGTGTTAGGGCTGGGTCACGTTCAGGGTCGTGGAGCTTGGTGGTTCGGTGATGGTTTGGAGAGTGCACGTGTGGCCGAGAGCAAGCTAGGGATGTTTGAACTAGGGTTGGTTTTGTATGGTAGGGCAGACGATGGTGACGACAACATCGAGTAGTAAGGTATTGTTTTATAAATTCAAGGTAAATTTTAAAATATTTCAGGAATAAAACTATTTTTGTTTTAAATATGTACATGAAAGAGATTTTTATTTGGAATTGAATGAACAAATGTTTATGCAGAAATACATATACAGATTGAATTTTGAATAAAAGGATACAATAATAATATAGATATATATACATTTTTAACTTGCTAGTTATTTTAAATAATGAATTACGGTAGATCTGTAGTTTAATTCTAAAGGAAATGAACTTGTTTAAAAATATATATATGATTTTAAAATGTTATAGAATTTTATAAAAATAGAGTTAAAATCTGTATAGGTTATGTTATCGGTATTTTTGTAATTTCAAAAGGAAAATTAAAGAAATTTGTAAAATTTAATTATTAGTTGATTTATTTATTTAATGGTAATAAATTGTTCGATAAGTTAAAATATTAATAAATACACTTATATACCTATTTCCATTTACTAGTGAAATTTTTAAATAATGAATTATGGAAATTAATTTGTTCTTAGCCACTTAAAGAAAATTTATAAAATGGAAATAAATTGTTCAAGTTATTTCAAAGTGTAATAAATCGTATGGTTGTTATACAAGGTCAAAATCTGATAGAAGCTAGCCGGGTTGGGTCGGATTGCAAAACAAGAATCAAAGGTGAGTTAATCTCACTCAGTTGAATTTAAATTTAAATTTAAATGATAAAATTTAAATAATTGTTTGGATGGTTGGATTGATTGATGTGCTATAGTATGGCATATTTTGGGATTGGTATTTTATATTGTGCTAACGTCTGTGGATGCAGGGAAAACAGGTTGGAGGGATCCAAGTGGACCCCTCAACTTTTATTTAAATTATTTAATATTCTCTGTTGTGATTATTTGATATTCTATAATGAATTATGTGGAACTATTGAATGCTATGGCTTGATTGAATATATTTGGGTATAATGAGTTACCAAAAATATATAAATTGGATTTTTGGAAGAAAACAAAAGAAGTAAATTTGTAAGCGAAATAATTATAGAAAATTTGAATAAATTAAGAATGAATTGAAAAGAAATAGAAGTAATATGGAAATAATAATAAATAACTTCGAGTATGAAAAGAAAAAGAATTTTGAATAAAACGAAATTCATGAATTGTAAACTTAAGTTATATCAATTAAAGGAATAAAGAATTATTTTAAAATTCAAAGTTTAAATTTATTTAAAAGGATAAAGAAGTAATTGAGAAATCTAAAAATTGGAATTTTTAGTTAAAAGTATTTTAAATCATAATTAAGGATTTAAATATGAAATTAATGGATTTTGGAATAAAAGGGAGTAAATTGGAAATCAATTTGGAAATTGATTCAAGTGTTTGAATTGGAGATTTAAAGAAAAATACGAAGAGAAGTATATTTCTCTGGATAGCCAAGTACGTTTAAAGTAAATTTTTAAATATAAGATAAAAAGTTTAATGTTGTTTTAGAAAGCATGTTTTAGAAAAGTTATTATTTCTAAATGTTTAAATTCTAAAGTAATTATTTTTCAAATCTATTATCGTTGTAATTATTTAAGGTAACTTGGTATTTTGATTTAAAAAGAGAAATTTAGTTCTATATTCTAAAAAGTAGCTTTATTTTAATTATTTTCAAAGTATATATTTTTAATAAATCATTAAAGTAGTTTTTAATTTAAAATATTAAAAGTATATTTTATAATAAGGTGTTTTAAATCATTTTAAAATCTAAGTGCTGTACTTGGTGATTTCAGAAGAAATAGAAAATATTTGGGAAATTTATTCAGAAAAGGAAGATAGTTTGAAAACTGTTTTCAAAAGGGTTTGAAAGTGAAAATTTATCTTGTGAAGATATTTTTGGGATTAATAAATAATTTGGGAAATTTTTTATTAGTTGATGGTTGTTTGTGAATATTAATTGTTAGTTAAATAACCGACTATCAATATTGGCCAAATGCGCTGATCATTTCGAAGAGACCAGGATCGAGATTTATTTCTCGAAAACCATTTCGATCCGGATTGTACGTTTGATGAAAACGAGTTTGGATTCGAAGATGGAGCAGTGAAGTGCAAGGGCTAGTCGCTACTAATCCTCAGGATATTTCCAAAATGGATGTAGTAGGAATAGTGCCTTCGGTTCCGTTCGAACCAGGGACGGACTTGTATGGATGAATGCTTTCGGAACATCGTCAGGTGGACGATGGGCATTCTAAGGGATATGTTCTAAAAAGGTAACATTTAGCCTCAAGCCTCATCAAATGGGAATGACTGAAAATCAGGGGTTATGCAACAAGGCTAGGTGGGTAGCACCCAAGCAGGGCGAGGTCATCCCTGTCTAGATGTCCCTTTTATTTCGGCTTAGTGGTGCGGTTGCTGATCCCAACCGCGGGGTGATCTCACTCGGGATTATCCTGTAAGGGGTAGTCCCGGTCTTGTGTTGCAGGGGAGCGGGCGTACTCCTCGGTACTGTGATCTAGGCCACGTACTGTGACAGGTGGTACCCCAGTGCCTAGTCATTAGTTGGAAATCCATTCTCCCTATGAGCCTTGTACGAGTTTTGTTTGTATTACCCACTCTGTGGCTGGTAGCTGGAATTTAATCATGTAACAATTTCGGCTATATTATAAGTATTTGTAAATAGACCCTATTATAATATCAAAGGATTTCTATGAAAATTGTTTTAGCTATCGTAACCCGACATGTTTATTTGTGGCGTGGTCTTACGAGATGCTTTTGTTTTCAAAAGATTTTTGAAACTTTAATAATCAATTGAGTGTGATTTTCTCACGCTGGTATTCCAGACTAACTCGGGTGTTATTTAACTGTAATGCTCGGGTCAACTCGAGTATTATAGGATACATGATTTGATGCTATGGAGCTCAGGAGACGAGCTGGATGACGATACGTACTCTCGTACTTGTTTATATATATATTCCGCTGTGTAGTGTAGCTGTGTATCCAGTTGTATGATATCGATGTTGAGTGATGATTGATGTACTCTGATTATGATGTATGTATAAAAAAGATATATTTGCTTTTGTGTAAAGATCATTTATTATCTATTATATTTTATTCCGCTGCGATGGTTAGATTCTGATATTGTTTTCTATTTTCTTCTTCTACCTCTTCTTCTTTAATCTAAATGGTTCGTATTTCTGTGCCACTTGAGTTGATTAATGTAGAATAGTGTCAACTCAAGGGGTACGGATTTGCGGGTAGTCACAGTGGAACCCTAAAGGGAGATGTAACGATGGCTCTCTCCAGCTTTGAAGATGAAAAACAGTTTGAGGAAGAAAAATTGGAGAAAATGCTAACGTGAAAAACGCTAGAAGAATCTCTAAAAGTTGTACCGCAACACAATGCCAAGTAATAGATGAGGAACTGCTACTCAAACAAGTACTCCCAGGGGCAGGAGAACTAAGAAGATATGACATAAACCGAAATTGATTACAAAGCCAAGCTTCCATATATTGTGACCACCCCCAACTGATCAGCTTCCAATCCCATCGTGGAGCTCCCATCATTGAATCACGAATGGTAGTCGTCGAAAATCATCAAAATCATCAAAATGGTTGTTGAAAAACTCATTTCAAGGTTGACTCGAAGTCATACTCGGGTAATCGCCGATTTGACTCAAAGCAGATTCTAGAAGTCCTTACTCAAAGACGAACTCAGGTAATCACCCATTTGACTCGAAGCAAACTAATAAAACTCTAGCCTAAAATTAGCTCGGGTAAAACCAAGGTTTTCTCCAAGAAAACATGCAAATGACTCCAAGCACCATTCATCACCAACCCAACACTTAAAATTCTGTGACTCCAAGCGAACCATGTGCTAAAAAAAATGGCAAATTTTATCGGGTTGGACTCCAAATAAAATGCCACTGATCCATCAACGCCAATCTATCTTTTTTCGCCCATAACTCAAACATGCAAACTCCAAATGCCTTGTAATTTGGAATGCAACCCTATGGAGCCTTTCTTGTCACCCTAAACCGACTTCTCCTAGTTTGAAATTTTTTGGGGATCGTCACTGATCAATGACCTTATCCTAAGTTATTTGCCATTCAATCGGCATTTCCAATCATTTAAGCGTAGGATAAAAATGTATATATTTCATTCTCAAGCATTATAAGCAACCATAACTTGAAAACGGACCGAATTAACAATGATTAGAGCATCTTCCCCAATCGAAATACATTCACGAAAGCCATTCAGCATGCATAATATCCAAAGAAGTTTATCATGCCAACTATACCTTCCTATAATTGTACAACTGATTCGAAATTGCTTTTTTACAGGTATGACTAGCATATGGATGAAGCGAAGGCGACGAATACAGTCTACTATAAGAATCTTAGGAATTATTAAAGTACAAAACAACCTATTACATTAGAAGAATTCTATGGAACCAGTTTTAAAGTCTAGAGGTAGTGTAATTGGTAGAAGGCAAACCAGACGATTTTCCAAAGAACATACCAAACAGTGAGGGAGCTACAGGACCTCAGGGATCTTCTGCCCAAGCAAGGCCAAAAGCACACCGACTAACTGGCGAAATCAGACGAAAGGATGATTATCAATTAACAATTTAGCTAGCTAGCTACTAAGGAATGAGGCAGCAACCTAAAGTGATATCTTCTCATCCATCCATATTTACTTTCATTTTCCAAATGAGCCGTACCGGGACAATGGGGGCATTAAAGACAACACGACTAAAGAAATGCTTTTATGCCTTCGAGTCATGTCGATCCCCTTTTGAGAACCGACGTTGCTTTGGCAGCGTTGAGAAGGCTTGTCCAAAAGATCGTCCAACAAGCAGATCCAACCCCTAGTCCCCAGGAACCGATAAAACTATATTCCCACGAGCTGAATCCCGAAAAATTCCTCTTGGAGTCAATGAATCATTGCTTTAAGACTACTGGGTCATCGGACACACGACCTAAAACACTTCTTAGAGTCGATGAATTATCATTCTAAGGCCGTTTGGTAGCCGGATATCCAACCAAAATTCCTCTTGAAGTTGATGAATCATCGCTTTAAAACCACCGGGCCGTCAAACACATGACTCAAAACTCTTCTTAAAGACGATGAATTATTACTCTAGAGCTGTCTGGTGGCTAAACATCTGACCAAAATTCCCCTTGTAATCGATAAGTTATCATTCTAAGGCCATCTGGTCGTCGAACATTTGATCACAAAAACTCCTTCACGAACTAAAGCGGTGTGAAGGTCCTTCACAAACTAGAGCGTCATGAAGGCGATCAGGTAGAGAAGTAGTCATCTAATACAAAAATGCTTCACGAACTAAAGCGTCACAAAGGCTAACCAGAAGATCAACGGTCATCTCATCCAAAGCTGCCCGAAGTCAGTGAAGTCATGCTCTGGGAATGCAAATCGACAATCACATCAATCACTCTGCAAAATTAACAGAATCATTTCCAACGACCAATGAGATAAACAGTGCTAAATTCCGGAGTTTAAAGTCGCTTAAAGAAACTAAGACAAAACCGAACCGATTTCATGATCAATTGGAGGCCGACTAGAATCAAGCCAACATTCGGCACATGGGAGAACCATGTGTCTTAAATCCTTAATATATAATTTTTTGAAGATAGAAGCTTTCCCATGCTTTAATCATCTAGAAGACATAGTTGCATCTATTGGACCGCATGTAACCAAACGGGTTTCGGAGAAACCCCGGATACAGTTTAAGCGCATGAACAGCCTT
This sequence comes from Allium cepa, assembly GCA_030765085.1. Taxonomy (NCBI): domain Eukaryota; kingdom Viridiplantae; phylum Streptophyta; class Magnoliopsida; order Asparagales; family Amaryllidaceae; genus Allium; species Allium cepa. The sequence goes on along the minus strand of CM060941.1, from coordinate 682,088,476 downwards.
ATGGAATAAGGGACACAACACATACTTGAATGCTACAAGGAAATCCAAGACTAATCATACCGCAGTTCTTTATGCCCAAACAAAAATTCTGGCACTCTGACAACTACGGACTTAACGACCTAGCTAGCGCAACAAACAAAATAGAAGCATAATACTTAATTACTTCATCCCAACTCTTCCTTTACCACCCTTGGTGACTATTCCTTTTCCTCTTAGATTGTATGCCAGTTGAAAAAAAATTCTCTAAAGGCAGTTTGGACCAAAACCGGGAGCCTCTCCCTGAACTCCTACAAGTCACGATTACCCGATCCAAATCACCGGATTGATAGGAAAACTCGATCCTTACCTTCTAAGAACTGGTATTGCTCCTCCAGCATCAAGAAGGCCCAAACCATTGTGCGCACTCTCATAAGCCACACATCACTTCTTGAGTCATGGAACCATGCTCTCGAAGCATGAACTTCTCATGTTACCTAACGATTGGCAACTTCGAGAAGTTCCAAACCATTCCGGATCGATGGGTCGTATCGATCCAATAAGCCATGCACTCCCATGAGCCGTGCTCTCTCATAAGCCGTGCCACCTATAAGTCACGCATCACTTCTTGAGCCTTGGAACCACGCTTTTGAAGCACAGACTCCTCATGTTACTCGAAGATTGGCAATGTCGAGAAGTTCCAAACCATTCTGGATCGATGGGTCGTACCGATCCCATAAGCCATTCACTCCCATAGGTCACCACTCTCATAAGCCGCACTACCCATAAGTTACATATCACTTATTGAGCCGTGATACCTATGCTCTCAAACCATGAACACTTCACATTACCCAAAGATTGGCAACGTCAAGAAGTTCCAAACCGTTCCGGATCGACGGGTCATAGCGATCCCAAAATTCGCGCATTTCATAAGCCATGCCTCTTAAAAGCTGCGCATTTTGTAAGCCGCACACTCTCAAAATCCATGCATTTCGTAAGTTGTGCACTCTAAAATGCCGTGCATTTCATAAGCCATGCACTCTTAAAAGCCGTGCACTTCGTAAGCCGCGCACTATAAAAAGCCATGCATTTCATAAGCCGTGTAAGCACTGATTGATGTTGCTCCAGCATCATTAGCAAACCGTTAAGGTTTTCTAAGTAAGGTGTTGCCTTAACATTATCGGGAAACTTGTCTATTATAGGACTAACAAGGATTAACTCCCACTATAAAAAAGAATTGACATGAGTCCAACAATGTTGCAAAACTAAAAATTGACAAAGAATTCCAATCATTAACCGATAAAATCTTTGGACTCGAGATATTCAAGTCATAAGTTCCCAAAGATAGGAACCACAAAGTAAATTTGGCTAGAGACATCCAAGGAATCGCTCGGATCAACTAGTCATTTATAAAGTGTTCGGAGTAAATAATCCTATGAATCGAGGGGCACATAACACATTAACACATTAACACTTGGTTAGGATAAAAAATCACTCCAACTTGCAATAAAAAGAGGAACTTACCATCGTATAGAGATAGACGATGATGGAACGAATTTCCAGAATCAAATCATCAAAGCATTGGTTTCCAAAGATAGATCAGGTGCTTGACTGAGGTCTCAAATCCTAATTTGCAAGAATCCAGCGTTGCCAAAATTGGCAACGCCTAGAGGGAATAACTTGTCTTTCATCTATCTAACACTGCTCATAGACTAGCGTTGTCAGGAAGGATAACTCCTGATCGTCATAGACTCATCGTGGCCTAGACTTTAGCCTCGCTTGGTGTAATCAACCATGCAGGGACCGATCAGATACCTCAACTACTTCTTGTGGAAAACCAGTTGTTGTCAGAAAAAGAACAACGACAAGGAGTGAACACTTAGAATCGAGAAGCTAAACCATTGATTCACAAAGATTGGAACCAATGAATAAGGTGGATATCCGCAACAATGTCAGTGCCCTAGTAAAGCACAAATGGTATGGAATAAGCGAAGTTAATTGTTATAGCCTCAAGACAAACATTACCGAACTCTTCCCATCCATGATTACAATGGGAAGAGTGCAAGCGTACCGGGGGCAATGTAATGATTCACCCCCACAACACCTAATCTTCTATAAGTGCTCGAAATTTAGCATTTGGGAATAACGGGTTCCGCAAATGAAAGTCAGTTTGCAATAAAAATCGACCAAAGGAAATTTCACCCTACACAAGAACAACCATGGAATTGATTAAACAATGACCCTGTACCGTTAAAGGGAGCACTTGACGGTTATAAATAAAGTACAATAATGAAGATGCCTAGGACTCACATCCTTTCAGAAAATGGCATATCCAGAGTTAAGCAACGTTAAGAAAACAACCACATTGGGTTAATAGAATCTACCCACTCTACAGGATCAAATAAATAATTCAATCCTTACCAACATGACTTTATACTGCCCAAAGATAGGCCACACTAAGAAAAGACTTCTACAATCCAATCATCGAAGTGCTAGTTTCCAAAGACCAAAACTGGTATGCAACTGGGTTAAAAGCATCGCCGGATTGACGGAAAAAATCGATCCAAACCTCTTGAGTGTCAATGTTGCCCCTACAACACCAAGGCCTTTTCTCCCTTCAAAAGTACCAGTTTTGCACCAACAACGTCGGGACACTTTCTACTTCCTAAGTACCAATGTTGCCCTGGCATTGCGAGAAACTTTCTATTTCCTAAGTACCAGTGTTGCCCCGACAACGCTGGAAAACTTTCTATTCCCTAAGTACAGACATTGCCTCGATAATGTCAAGAAATTTGTTATTCACTAAGTACCAGTGTTGTCCCGGGAACGCCAGGAAAACTTTAATCTATGGGGTTAATGAGAAACACTCGCCACAGTAAACCATCAATGCACTAACTTCAAGAGATAGAAGTTGGTCCTTAACTGAGAAAACTACTATTGTCTTATGACAGGCAACGATCAGAAGACATAATCTTTCGTAGGTCAACCGAATGGTTCGACCTCACATAGTAGGTATCGGCCACTAAAGCAGTGCCCAAAGGAAATACCAGGATTGAATTGCTCGTGTGCTAATTTCTAGGGATGGAAGCTGGTGCACAATCGAATTTCCTAAATTCAATTTAGAAATAATTTGGTTACAGCCAGAAGATAGGAAACCTCGAGGAAATGTTGCTTGGAACCAAGTAGCTAGGTTATCAATTCCCGTATACAAGAATTGGTGTATGAACAGAACTTCCATGACGGCAGCAATCAAGCAAAGGATGCAAAACTAAGGACATGTAGTGACAATCATGGAAGGTCAGAACTAGAATCATCGGACTTCCTCAATCCTAGAATAGGATTGAGAGCCAGACTAGGGGCAATTAAATCATTTATCTCACAACTTTCCATCTTTCACAAATACCCAAATACAGGCATACGAAATAGCTAGTCGCTTGAATAGAGATGAATGCATAAATATTTGGTCGAAAGAAGCGCCACCAAGTCCAAACATAAATAACCACGAGATTGGCTAAGTAACGATTTTGTCTTGCAAAATAGAGCATGCCGGCAACAAAATTACTAACCAAGGAAATGAAGGATTTAATATATAGAAATTTACTGTCACTCAAAGCCTGGCGATGACCTACTTAAGGTTCGACTAGATCACTTGGTCCCAAATCGTAATAAGAATGCCAACGCCCGAAGATTGGGGATGCTAAAAAGAGACCCCTAAAATGAAACTATCAATACATTGGATTTCATAAATAGTAGCAAGAGCATGATCGAGACTTCATCTCTACCTTTTGGAATGTCACGTTATCCGAAGATCCACAACATCAAGGAAAATTCCGTAGATTTGAGTCATCCGTGCATGAGTTTCCGAAGATAGAAACCAACACACGATTAGGATCTAAACATTGGACTCAAAAGAATTTACTTTAGCAAATGATGCCGAAAATGCATTTTTCCAATACACATCGACATCACTATAAAATGCAAAGCTTGGAATCAAGTACAAAGTCCATATTCCCGAAGATAGGATCTATCATATCAATAAAACTAGGGAAATCAAACATATTACTCCAGAGACCTAGTCTCCCTAAAACATATCAACTTAGTATTCACAGTGATCAGCCTAACAGACTGGGGATATACACTACAACTTTGTTGAACGAACTCAACCGAGCATGAATTCGACTAAGCATAAATAAGAACAGTCATAGAATTGGCTAGAACAAGCTATCTCATTGTTATAGAAAAAGCAATCCTCAAAACCGAGCAATTAAGCTAATAGTCCCCGGTGATAGAAGCTGGTGTGCAGGTTGAGTTCTAAAAACCACGAAGGAAGGATATTCACAACCGAATAACTCATACATTGGTTTTCAAAGGCTGAAACTGTCTGATCGAACTTCAACTAGAACTCTACAAGAGTAACTGTACCTTATAATTCAAACGTACTAAACCATCGCAATACGATGAGAATAAAAGGCGAAACTTAAGCTATAGAGGATCTAGCTCCTAGAGGAATGGAAGTCCCTCCATCAGACTAGAAATGGGATGACTAGAAAGTCATCTTCAACAACAAAACTTGGCATTCAACATTGTTAGGATCACTGAAAGTGCAGAAATAAGAGAAGCAATGTGGTGGAATCACCCACTACATCTAATTTTGGAATAAATTGTCACGCTAACATATAAAAGGATGTTCAAAATTTAGCCAATTCTTCGAAAAGAGACAGTTGGAGATGAAAATCAAGATTTGGCTCTGGAATGATGTATACTCGTCCGAGGCATAACTCAGCTTGACCATCGACCAAGTGCAGTCCAAGATTTTACCTGCTCCCTTCAAGATCACCACCATCCTGAAATCATCGCAAGGAGTTTATATCAAACTAAAACACTATGTAATCCCCAGGGTGTAGGCAGGTTTATCGGTATAGACGAGCTGAATTCTAATTAAAAGTAGAATAAACGGTTAATGAACAACCAACCAAGTAACTGATCAAAAGCAGTATAAGAGAAGGATAATTCCTATAACATCCTGTATCTAGAGGCCAAAAGTAAGAGCTACAGATGCTGTAGTCATCTATAGTATGAACTTCTAATGAAAAAATACGATAATGATAATGATATTTGTAGTGTCAGAAGCACTTGAATATGAACAAAATCATAGAATTCCAAAAACAACATTTGCTGATTACATTTCAAAAAAATTTCATATACAAGTTACATAATCCCATATCATTTCCCGGGTAAATATTAATTATAATCATCACAAAAACACACCAAGAGCGACATATGACGACGCCCCATTGGTTGTTCAAAGTAATATAGTCATATCTGACTTAATATACACAGCGGAATCAAAAGAAAATGAAACTACAAATCCTAATTAGCTATCCATCAACCACCTGCTCTTCTTCGAAAGCTTTATTTGCAAAAATACTAAAACCTGAAAACCTTAACCTTCGGCCTATTCAAATCAATTTTGAGCACCCAAGAGTTTAAGGGGAAAATAAAAAACTTTAAGTCAGACATAAAGCCGTGTGTGAATAAGTCTATTACATCTCGATTTACTAATATTAAGTGAGACCACATCGCTTAGCGGAACATGTTTTCCCTCACTAATATCCCCTTTAAGACATATATTTTGCAAATCCTTTCCTGCAACAATACTGGTTAATCAAACCGATTGCATCAAAATAGCAATATCCTTTATGCTAATAAATGGACTACCTATCCAAAACAGATAATAAGTAGACTATCTGTCCACAACATAATAACAAAGTCCGTTATGCTACAAATGGACTATCTGTCCATACAACTGGGCTGACTGCCCACAAACTGGACTAACTATCTGAATCAAAATGGACTAACTGTCCGAATTATTTTTTTAGGGTTAACTACCTTTTATCATTTTCCTTGAAAGCCTTTTCAAAATGATTTAACATTTTTAATCATACTTATATGAGGAAAATATATTCTTAGCTTTACCCTAAGCTATTTTGCCATGATATATATATATATATATATATATATATATATATTACTCAAAATAATATTGATGGAATTTAATGAGGATTAGCTATCCTTCCAAAACAAGTTAAAACCCCTTTTTAACTTGAAAATATTTAGGCTAGATTGCCTATTTATTACATTCAAAATCTTTGTTTAAAACTTTTAAACAACCCTTTCGAAACCCTTGAAGGTAGCCCCTTCGAAACCAATGAAAAACCCTTTCGAAATCGTTAAAAGCCTTTCGAAAACATTGGAAAAACCTCTTCGTTAAAACCTTTAAAATATTGCCTTTCGAAAACATAGGGAAAACTCTTCCTTTCAATCCTTTTGAAACCCTAGGGACCCTTTCGAAACCATTCATTAAAACCTTTCGAAACAGTCAAAAGTCAATCCTTTTGAAAGAATTTGGGTTCAATTTAAAACATGTGAAAACCTTTCAAAACCATTCAAAAAAATTCCTGTTTGAAACCTTTGAAAAATGTCGGTCGAAACCATTTGGAATCTGCCTTCAAGTAGAGCAAAAGGATCAAAAACCCAATAAAGTCGAAAGCATCTGTTTCGAAACCATTTAAAACCGTCTCTTTTGCAACCATTTGAGTTTTACTTTACTTATAGAAAAAGGGTCTTAAAAACATTTAAGTTGAAAGCATCTATTTCGAAACCATATCCTAAGTAAAGAAATGATGGTATCGAAACCAACCCTTTGAAATTACTGGAGAAGTGGCCATATTTTCAAAACAAAGCAATCCTTTCGAAACCATCTGGGTCGAAAGGTAAAAAGACGGCAGAAAAAAGGTTTTGACTTATTCATAAGCAATTATTTAAAAACAGTGGCGCAACCCAATCAAAATCATTCCTTTTGAAACCATTTTACCTAGTCGAAAGCTAACCAAGTCGAAAGCGTCTTAGTCAAAAGCAAGCAGGCGCATTTTTAATTTAAAAACAAAGTACTGCCTCTACCTCTTCGAAAACCCTGGTTTTGACTCCAAACCTTCCGTCTACATCCAACTCACTATGTACCACTTCCCAGATACCATGTGCATTGGTTTCGACTATGCCAGAAGTGAAGATGAGGAGGCGGAACCTGGTATCAACGGTGTCAAAACAGTGAAAAACATATAGCAAATACTTCTTTTCACCTAACCTACTTTACATGTCAAATTTTGATTGGTTGTCTCTTTATTTACCAATAAAAAGTACTGCAATTTTCCAAAAGTGCTACCGACTTTCAGAATTAACAAATGTAAATTATTTTGCAAAAAGCCCCTTCCTCTCTCTTAATTATATAAAACATTTAAATCCCATAGCTTAAATAATTTACATAACCATTAAAACACTTAGGAAAAACTTACAAAAATTCCAGAAAATCTCTTTTATAATATATTTTCCAACATATAAAATTTTTAGACCCAAATCTTTTATTATTAACCGAAAATAATCACTAACCCAAACTAACATTTTCTTTACTAGAAAATTCATATAAATTCCATATAATTTCATAAAATTATGAAAATTGAAACCCATCTCTAAAATATTATTTATAATCTTCATTAAAATTCGCAAGGCATTTAGATGTCAATTTATAGGGTTTTCACCTTAAAACATATCATATAACGAATATGATCATACATAAATCATCAACGTGTGTATATATATATATATGTATGTATATATATAATCATTCCATTATTCAAAAACATAGCAAATCAATGCAAAATATTCAGCATTCATCTTAAAATCGAGAATAATAAAAATTTAAGATGTAAACATAGCTTTAGAGATTAAAGAGATTGAAATGTGAATGGATTTGACTTGAATTATCTTCTTCCTTAGCTTTTCTCTATCTTCTTCCACTTGTTCTTGTTAATGGTGGCTAACATTGAGTTATAAAAAATTTCAAATGGAAAATGAACGTGTTTGGATATAGGGCCTAAGGGTTTAGGGTATAAGAATGGCCTCTTTTCTATTTTACCCCTCCTCTATTTCAATTTATAATTCTTATTTTATTTCATTGTTTAAATGGCACGACTACCCTTAATTAAAATCAAATCTCAATCCCTAATCAACATAATATTTAATTTAAATTAACTAATTAAATATCCTAAATAATGTTACCAAAAATCTGGGGTGTTACAGACTCTCCTCCTTAAAGAAGTTCGTTCTCGAAATTACGATAAGGTACACAACAAATCAAACAAGAAGGTAAAATATACCAGCAACAAGTCAGATAAATATCTCTAATCCTGCTCTTAATCTCCCAAGTACAGTTTCTGTCATCATCATTCCACTGAACTTTGAGTAATCTGACTATCTTTGTTCAAAGCCTCTTCTCATCTCTTGCAACTATGCGAACTGGCTTCCTCACTGTAGTCAAATCCGGTTCTACAACTAAATCATCTTGCACAGTCTGTGCAACAACAGTCTTCGGGTCTCTAACACACTTTCTGAGATGAGAAAATGGAAAACATCGTGGAATCTTGCTAAACTGCTTGGTAACTCAACTCTATATGCGAATTTCCCGATCCTCTCAATAATAGGAAAAGTTCTAATGAATCTCTGTGCTAACTTTTCTGATTGTCCAAATCTAATCATACCCTTCATCGATGATACTTTTACGAAAACCTGATCTCCAACCGAGAACTCTAGATCTTTTCGTCTCTTATCTGCATAATTCCTCTGCCTAGACCGAGCCTCCTTCATTCTAGCTCAAATGATCCCAATCTTTTCTACAGCTTCTTTGACCAAATATAGACCAAGAACCAACCTATCCCCTATATCTAACCAACATACGGGAGATTTGCATGGTCTTCCACATAAAGCTTCAAACAGTGCTATCCTTATACTAGTCTGATAAGTGTTGTTGTATGAAAACTCGACTTAATGCAGATAGTCTTCCCATGGTCCCCCAAAATCTGAAACAACAACCTCTCAACAAATCTTCCAAGCTTTTGTTAACTCTTTCCGTTTGCCCATCTATCTGCGCATGGTAAGTGGTACTCATCTTGAGCTTGTTTCCCAAACTTCATGCAGACTCTTTCGGAACTCACTAGTGAATAAAGGACATCTACCACTAACTATGCTACTAGGAATTCCATGCAGTTTAGCCACATTCTTCGTAAACAACTTTGCCAAAACAGGTGTCGTTTTGGTTGACCTAACTGGAATGTAATGGGCACTCGAGGTCAATCTGTCCACCACGACTCATATACTATCATTTCCCCCATTCGACCTTGGCAACCCATCAATAAAATCCATGGAGATATAATCCCACTTCCATAATGGAATATCTAATGGCTGAAGCAACCCACTTGGTTTCTAGTGTTCGACCTTTTATTGCTAGCAAATCATGCATTGCTTCACACACAACCTAATATCCCACTTCATACCTTTCCAGAAGAAACTCCGCTTCATATCCTAATACATCTTAGTACCTCCTGGGTGGATAGAGGACTTTGAACAATGGCATTCCTCTAAGACTTCTTTCCTTATGTTCCCCACACTCGGAACACATAATCTCCCTTTCTTTCTCCACCTTCCATTATGATCAAGACTGAAATCTTTCAAGTCATCACTCTCGGTTCCATCTTTTAACTTCCTAATCTGTTCAGCTGACATTGGATCCTCTTCTTACTTAGAAGCGATCCTGTGGATAATCACTAGTCGAACTTCCAAACAAGATAATACAATCGTATCACTACTAGATCCATCTTCAGATCTCCACTGCACTCTACAATCTGCTAATGCTTCTAAATCTTTCCACTCAGAGATCATTGCCAACACTACGTTCTGATGTTTCCTGCTAAGTGCATTTGTAACCATGTTGCCTTTACCCGGTGTGTACTCAATCCCAAAATCATAAATGGCTATAAATTCTAACCATCACCATTGTCTCGTGTTCAGCTCCTTCTGAGAGAACAAATACTTCAGCGACTTATGATCATATATAACTCAAACCTCTCTCTCAAAAGGTAATATCTCTACACTTTCAATGCAAAAATCATTGTTGTCAATTCCAAATCATGTGTCGGATATCCGACCTCATGCAGTCTAAGCTATCTAGAAGTATAGGCAATCACTTTATCCCTCTGCATCAACACAGCTCCTAGTCCAGTTCCACATGCATCAGTATAAACCATCAAATCCTAATTCCCTTCCGGAAAAACTAACACCGGTGCATGGGTCAATAAGTGTTTCAAACTCTGGAATGTTTTCTCACACTTATCGGTCCATACAAACTTTACATCCTTTCTCGTTAGTTTGGTCATCGGTGCCGCTATCCGTGAAAAATCCTTAATGAACCTCCGATAGTAGCCAGCCAACCCAAGTAAACTCTTTATCTCCGTCTTTGTCTTGGGTCTCTTCCAACTATTTGCCGCTTCAATCTTAGTCGGATCTACTGACAACCCTTCCCCTGAGACTACATGACCAAGATCTTTACCTTTTTCTTTCGAAAATGACACTTCGAAAACTTCGCCTTTAGCTGATGCTGCCTTAGCTTCTCAAGCACCGCTCTAAGATGAACTTCATATTCTCTTTAATCCTTAGAGTATATCAAGATATCATCTATGAAAAGCAATACGAACCTAGCCAAGTGCTCTCGGAAAACCCGAGTCATAAAATCCATAAAGAAAGCTGGCACATTAGTCAGTCCGAATGGCATAACTAACCATTCGTACGGCCCATATCTGGTCTTAAACACCATCAAAGATATACTATCATCTGCTACTCTGAGCTGATGGAAACCTGTCGCTAAATCCAACCGTGAAAATACCTTGGCTCCACTCAACTGGTCGAACAAATCATCAATCCTCGACAATGGATATCGATTCTTTATCGACCACTCATTCAACTTACGATAATCAGTACATAGCCTTAACGATCCATCCGACTTCTTAGCAAACACTATGGCTGCTCCACAAGGTGAACTACTCGGCCTGATAAAACTCTAAGTTTCTAATCCACCAACTGCACATTTAACTCACTCATCTCTTTAGGAGTCATCATGCTCGGCGGCCTACTCACTGGTTCTGCTCCTGAAACCAAATCTACCTGAAACTCAATGGCTCGTTTCGGCGGTAATCCAATTTCAGGCTCAAAAACATCTAAGAATTCTCTAACCACGAAACTCAACTCATCTTCCAATTCCACGACACCCTACAAAGCATTCACTTCACCACAACCTTCTAGGGTATAAACAATTCAATCACTATAATCTGGGTGTCTAAACGATATTTTCTTGTCTTGGCAAAAATCCTAGCATTGTATTCACTTAACCAATCCATCCCCAGAATAATCCCAAGCCCCACAAAATGAAACGCATGCAAACTGTAAACAAAAGTTTGACTTAACAGGTTAAACTCTAACTGGTCACATCTTAACCTTAGAGTTGCATACCCTTCTATTAGATTCACAACCCATAAGGAAGTGACTAACTATGTGGGTTCTAAGTTAAGATTATCTATCAATCATCTAGATATAAAAGAATGCGATGCACTAGTATCAAATGGAAAGCTAACCCTTGTACCATGAATTTGAATCGTACCTCCCAAGACTGCCTTTCCATTCTCCTGGGCTGTAGGCTTCGAAGCAGTAGGCTCAAATGCATATACTTTGCCCTTTCCATCCTTAGCAGGCTCCTTGCACTAGCTCTTACAATGGCTAATCTGGTCACAATTGAAGCACCTGACATTCTTTTTTCCAGCCACCTCATTAGCTTTACCAGCATGACACCCATTAGCAAAGTGCCCCTTCTTATCTCACTTGAAATAGACAATCTCATACTTTCCCTTCTTAGCTGCTCCACACTTCTGAGCACCTTTCTTATGAAAGAACTTCATCTTCTGATTCTGCCCAACTGGACTTCTTTAGCCTTACTTTTCTCTAGAGAATCAAGGATTTCCTCATGCCATAAGGCCATCTCCACTACAAATTCAGAAGGATCTATATAAGGTAATGTGGCCCTAGCTAACTTAGGCTTCAACACCCAGATGAACTTCTCATTCCTCTTCATCACTATATCCACTGAAGCATACCCATATCTGGCCAACTCCTCAAACTTCCTGGCATACTCTAAAATAGACATCTCTCCCTGCTCTAATTCGGTTAATTTTCTAAACAGAGCCGACTGTACCATTGTAGACATAAACCTCTCTTGGAGCCTCCCCTTGAAATCTGCCTATGACAAAGTTTCCTCATCCACGGCAGCCGTTACACTGTTCCACCAAAAAAACGGCTCCATGAAGCTGTCTGGATGCAACCTCCTCTTCTGCTCATCATTAAGCCCTAAATCTGCAAAGATTCTCTCACAATGCAACAACCAATTTTCCACTTTTATACCATCCTCTTTCCCCAAAAAAGGCATCCGTCTAAGCTTAGCGTAATCTCCGCTTAGCATAATGGTTAACTACCGAAACTTCCGGAACTCCTGCCCCTACACATCTACTCCTACCTTTCCAGCTGCAACTCCAGCCTGCATAATATTCACAAAAACTAATACATAGTTCCCATGTCTAATTGCGGGACTCCAACACCTACATTCTCTGCTTGTGTCTGACATTGGGTTCTCCTTGTACTAGGTCTGGCATTCCTATCGATGGCCTCCCCTCCTAGGTTAACTCTTCCTTTTCTACCTACCATATCTGTATTCAAACCTTATGAGATACAGAAAAAAACCTAACAAGGATAGAAGACTAGAAATAAAGCATATACTTATATGTAACAAATACAAGTACGTTACTATAGCATTACCCATACCCCAAATCTTACTCTAATTCCTTAGGATTATGTTTTAAAAATCATTTTTAGTTTAAAGTATTTCATAAACCATGCCTTGATACCAAGTTGTAACATTCCGTAAATAAATGCCAAAACCTAAGCGCTACGGATATTGCAGTCATCCATAGTATTAACTTCTATTGCAAAAATACGGTAGTGATAATGGTATCCATAATATCAGAAGCACTTGAATATGAACAAAATAATAGATTTTCAAAAACAACATTTTATGGTTACATTTCAAAAGAAATCATATCCAAGTTACGTAATCCCATATCGTTTCCCTTGGTTGATCAAAGCAATATAGTCATATCTGACTTAATATACAAAACAGAATCAAAACAAAATGAAACTACAAATCCTAGTTAGCTATCCGCAGCCACCTGCTCATCTTCGAAAGATTTATTCGCCAAATGACTAACACCTGAAAACATTAACCCTCAGCCTACTCAAATCAATTTTGAGCACCCAAAAAATTAAGGAGAAAACAAAAAATTTGAGTCAGACGTAAAGCCTGGTATGAATAATTCTGTTACATCTTGGTTTACTGATATTAAGTGATACCACGCCGCTTAGCGGAATGGGTTTCCCCTCACTCATATCTCCTTAGAACATATATTTTGCAAATCCTTTCCTACAACCAAATTGGTTAATCAAATTGATTATATCAAAATAGCAATATACTTTATGCTAATAAATGGACTATCTGTCCAAAAACAGGAAATAAGTAGACTATCTGTCCATAATATAATATCAAAGTCCGTTATGCTATAATTGGACTAACGTCCATACAACTTGGCTGACTGCCTGCAAACTGGACTAACTGTCCGAATTATTTTCTTAGGGTTAACTACCCTTTATCTTTTTCCTTAAAAACCTTTTCAAAATGATTTAACCTTTTAAATCATACTTATACAAGGAAAATATATTCTTAGCTTTACTCTAAGCTATTTTGCCATGATATATATATATATATATATATATATATATATATATATATATATATACTTTACTCAAAATAACGTTGATGGAATTTAATGAGAATTATCTATCCTTCCAAAACAAGTTAAAACCCCATTTTAACTTGAAAATACATAGGCTATATTACATATTTATTACATTTGAAACCTTTGTTTAAAACCTTTATACGCTCTTTCGAAACCCTTAAAAGCAACCCCTTCGAAACCATTGGAAGACCCTTTCGAAAACATTAGAAAAACCTTTCCTTTCCTCTTACCATAAGCTTCAAAACATTACACATTCTCCTTTAAAATTTTTAAAATATTACCTTTCGAAAACATAGGAAAAACTCTTCCTTTCAACCCTTTCGGAACACTGGGAAACCACCCCTTTCGAAACCATTCATCAAAACCTTTCGAAATAGTTAAAACTCAATCCTTTCGAAAGCACTTCGGGTTCAATTTAAAACACGTGGAAACCTTTCGAACCCATTCAAAAACTTGCCCCTTCGAAATCTTTGAAAAACGTCTCAGTCGAAATCATTTGGATTCTGCCTTCTAGTAGAACAAAAGGATCAGAAACCCATTAAAGTCGAAAGCATCTGTTTCGAAACCATTTAAAAACCGTCTCTTTTGAAACCATTTGGGTTTTACTTTACTTATAGAAAAAAGGGTCTTAAAAACATTTAAGTCGAAAGCATATGTTCAAAACCATTTGCTAAGTAAAGAAGTGATGGTGTCGAAACCATCCCTTTGAAAGCACTGGAGAAGCGGTCATATTTTAAAAACAAAGCAACCCTTTCGAAACCATCTGGGTCGAAAGGTAAAAAGGCGGCAGCAAAAAAGTTTTGACTTAGTCGAAAGAAATTATTTAAAATAGCGGTGCAACCCAATCGAAAGCATTCCTTTTAAGATCATTTGACCTAGCGAAAGCTAACTAAGTCAAAAGCATCTTAGCCGAAAGCAAGCAAGCACATTTTTAATTTAAAAATAAAGTACCGCCTCAACCCCCTCGAAAACCCTGGTTTTGACTTCATACCTTCCGCCTACATCCAGTTCACTACATACCGGTTCTCTGATACCATATGCATTTGGTTTTAATTGTGTCAGAAGCGAAGATGAGGAGGCGGAACCTAGGGTCAACGGTGTCGAGATCGTGAAAAACATGTAGCAAATAGTTCTTTTCACCTAACCTGCTTTACGTGTCAAATTTTAATTAGTTGCTTCTTTCATTACTAGTAAAAAGTGCTGTAGTTTTTTAAAAGTGATGCCAATTTTAGAATTAACAAATTAAATTATTTTGCAAAAAGCCCCTTCCCCTCTCTTAATTATATAAAACATTTAAATCCCATAGCATAAATAATTTTATATAACCATTAAAACACTTAGGAAAAATCTACAAAAATTTTAGAAAATATTTTTTGATATGTTTTCCAACATATACAATTTCAGACCCAAGTCTTTTATTATTTAACCATAATTTTTAACATAAATTGACATTTTCTTTTTTAGAAAATTCATATAAATTCCACCTACTTTCAAAAATTTTAAAAAATTGAAACCTTTCTCTAAAATATTATTTATTATCTCTGTAAAAATTCGCAAGGCATTTAAATGTATATTTATAGGGTTTTCATCTTAAAACATATCATATAATCAATATGAACATACATAAATCATCAACATGTGTGTGTGTATAATCATTCCATCATTTAAAAACATAGAAAATAAATGCAAAATACTCGGCATTCATCTAAAAAACAAGAATAATAAATTTTTAGATGTAAACATTATTCGCCTTAGCTTTAAAGATCAAAGAGATTGAGATGTGAATGGATCTGATTTGAATTAGCTTCTTCCTTAACTTTTCTCTATCTTCTTCCTCTTGTTCTTGTTAATGGTGGCCGATCTTGATTTATAAAAAATTCAAATGAAAAATGTACGTGTATGGATACATAGCCTAAGGGTTTAGGGTATAAGAATGGCCTCTTTCCTATTTTAGCCCTCCTCTATTTTAATTTAAACTTCTTAGTTTAATTCATTATTTAAATGGCATGGCTACCCTTAATTAAAATCAAATCTCAATCCCTTAATTAACACATTATTTATTCGATTTAGCTAATTAAATATCTTAAATAATGTTACCAAAAATCTGGGGTGTTACAATTCCTCAAAAAAAAATTCAACCTGGTCAACTCCAACTCATTAAGTTGGAACTACTTACCGACCAAAGGCCCCGTGTAAATTTTAGGGGAAAGATTGCATCCTGACTCGGTTCGGAGTAAGGTTTAAGTAAGCAAAAATTTGCTAAAAAAATCCTATAGAGTGTTCGGATCGATGCCGATCTGATCCAATTGGATTGATACCAATCCAAATTGATGCTTCCAGATGATCCCAAATTTTTCAGACAAGTTCTACATGATGATCGTATGCATTCTAGAAATTATCAAGTCAAGATCACTTCATAATCAAGAACAATGGGGATTCACACTAAAGACTCAATAAATAACAAGTACTTCGTAGATAGATTCTCAAGATAGTTCGACACGAACGTCAAAACTCCTCGAAACAAAAACCCAAAGATAACGAATACCAAAGCACGCTTTATCTTCAAAGAAAGTGTACTCTGGGGGGAGCAAAAGTTAACTGGGTTTTTAACCCAACAGAATTCGAAAGGAGTTAGAACATCCATATTAAGCCCAAATAACTTGAAACATGACCATGGGACTTAGGATAACAAGACAATGGCCCCTAACAAATATCTCTCAAAAATAGACAAACATTTTTGATCGGCACCGATCCAAATGAATGATTCATGGGGACTTCCGACCTCTTGCATCATGATTCTATACTTTTCTTTAGTACAAATGCCTAGTTTCAAAGAATTCCAACCAACTTAGTTCAAGAAATGAAGACTCATACGATCCATTGAAATATTTACTCGCTTTTGGACCGGACAGCTTAAAATGGACCTACAAAACTCATACCAATTTGAATCGACTTGAAATTTTGAGGGAACACTTAGAAGAGAAGAAAGAAGGCTCACACAAAAAATGAAGTCATTTGGCTAAGCCAATTTGGATTATCACCAAGCCAAACTCATTCGATCATTCAAACCATTTAGAGTGGGCCCTACCATCTATGATCTATAGTGTTGGTCACACACATCTTCTAGAAGTTACCTGCAAAGTTTTATCTGATTTCGATAAATATTGAGCGAGTTATGGATGGATCTCCTTCAAATTTAGCTAGTTTGAAGGATTAGGCTCGACCAACCTAGGATGTGCCCCACCTAATGAGATCCGATTGGAGGCTCTCCTACTCATGTATATTGCATGTACGAAGTATCGTATCATTTGGTTAAATACTGAGTGACTTATGGATGGATCTCCTTTGACCTTGAAGAAGAGATTCAAAAACAAGCTAAATATTTGGATCACCGCCGATCCGACTCAATTGGATAGGTATCGATCCCAATACTTAGTTCGAACCCTCATGAGATCCAATTTGGAGTCTCTCCTATTCATGTACATTGTATGCATGAAGTTTAATGCCATTTGGTTAAGTATTGAGTGAGTTATGGATGGATCTCCAACAAACGGTTGGATTAAATGATCACGAAGATGTATGATTAAACAAACTCTAAACGACTTGATATTTGGATATGACACTCAATTATAGGATATGAAGACAACCAAACTAAGAAGACTAAAAAATCACCAAGTATTCAGATAAGTATCGATCTGACCCCATCAGATAGGTACCGATCTGACCCTATCGGATAGATACCATCCAAATACTTAGGTCATATCACCACCAAACCTTTTGGGCTCCTTCTGCATGATGAATATAGGCTCCTGGCAAAGCGGTTCTAGCCCAAGTGCTCTCCAAATCCTATAAATACCATCTCATCTGCAATGGAATAAGGGACTGTTTTTATCTCTGCTGAAACTATGTCATTGTTTCTTTACTTTTCTTCTCCTTCACAACAACCATTAAAGGGCTACTGAGATCATTTCGGTCATCTCTTACAATGGTGGCTTGATCTAACTTAGAAAAGAATAATCATATTGCAATTCAAACTCATTTGTAACAACAGTTGATCAATAAAAGCTATAAAGTGGACGTAGGCTTCGTTATCAGCCGAACTACTATAAAAATCTCTTGTCTCTTTACTTTTCTCCGTGATTTACTATTTCTGTTTCTATTTTATTTGCCTTGATCAACAGGGATGGTGCTTTCACACTCAATCTATGGTGTTGATCCATTTTTTGGGTTAACATGACCAAAGATGTACTCAACCTATGTACAATTCCTACTCCTAGTTTGGTACCAACACATATTGACATAGTATCAAGTCGCTCACCATCCTATTTAGATTGCCTAACGCAATCAAGGCAATACCCCTTAACTTATTGAAGCAGACTCTACTAAGGGATTCCTTCATCTGTATGCAAGCCTATATAACTTCGTAGGTCCTACAGTTGGATATGTCTCACATCAATTAATGTATACACAGCCATTGGTGGCCCCTTGTGGTGAGCAGACTTCTATTGTGTAAAACAATTGACCTCGCATTCCAATCCATACTAATTACTATGTCATTCTTATTTACAAATTTATTTACTAACTTTTAATAATTCACGCCTGTCATAAATGCATACTTGATGCTACATGTGTGTATACATATATATGTTTACATATAGCTTCATTCATTCTTGTTTAATTATTGCTCCCCTACTATTTACTGTTAATAATATTTCTCTACTTCTTTATGTGTTTACATAAGTATAATGTATATAAACAAGTTATTGGTAAGCAAGAGTGGATACTTTTTCATCTCATTTAACCCATGGTAATCAACACACAACCTCAAAGATCGAAACGAAACTTAATCCTTATATGGTGGTAATCCAGTCATCACATTGAATGTGTCCAAATACTCTCTAGCTACAGGCATAGATGGAAACTTGTAATGTGGTATATTAAGCAAATATAGAAAGCTAGCCGTTACCTCATCATCAGGTTGGCACCCGAACACTACCTTCCACTCATCGTCAGTCCCTATCATCACAAATGCCTTTCATAATCCATCACTATTCTGTGCCCCTTCAATCAGTCCACTCCCAGACTATAATACCAAACCTAATTAAACCAAAAACAAATCAATAACAACCAAACATCATTGACTCGACAAGGTTAAGCCTCGACAAACCATGCACAGGCCGTGTAAACCCCTAACAATGTCCATCCTAATTGAAAAGGTCGGTCAACCATCTTGAATCTCCATCCCAATCTATATACCAAATTATTAGATAAGAAGGAATGCGAAACTTCGATATGGAATAAATTATGTAGGGAACACCATAAGTGGAAAGTATACCATAGTTAGTAATGCCTTTTCCCTTCTCTTTCATCAGTAGAGCACTCAACGAAATTAGAACGACATTCAATGCATATGCTTCCATTATCTACCCTACTCAACTGGTTAGGGACAATTATTCTACACTAGGTATAGGCATTTGTATCACAAAGCCTTCTCGATCGACTCCTCGAAGCTCTCGTTAATATGACCAATCAGTCGCTTCCTAAGATGGTCGCTTAACACAGTGATAAACTTTTCATTCTTTTTGAGTGGATTATTAATGAAAGATAGACCGTACTTCGATAGCACATCGAATTCGGCCACATACTCCAACACAAACTTTTAATCTTGCTTAAAACCTAAAAAATTCCTAAATAATACCGACTTTTGAAGAGTCGATATAAATTTTATTTGAAGCGAGCAACGAATCGACCCCAAGTAAATCGATCCTCGAGAGTCGAAGCTATAAGGGCACTCCACTAGTTCAACTTATCCCTGGAGTTATCTAAAGCTCAACTTCTACCTCATGGTGTCTTCTAACTCCAAGTCATCGAAGATTCCTTCACAAGTACCGTTCCAGTCTTGTACCTTAATAGCCGACTCTGCTCCAAGGAATGGTCTTCCTCTTAGAATCATATGGTCATTATACAGCTCAACAAACTCGACTCTAGGAAATCGTAGTTGAGCACCATAACTATTTGGAGAAACTTGGCATTCCAGATAATGTTTCGCTCTATTTCAGCGAACATATGTCATAAATCGAGGTTAGTGCCCCCAAGTCCTACCCACTCCTCAACTTTCTAGATGGAGTCAATGGCATCATTTCTCGTATGCTAGGTCATTCCTGATCTATAATAAGGATGATCGATCTCTCATAAAAAACTGTATCAATAGTGCTCGTGTATGCAATATGACTTATATACTACTATTTTATTTTGAAACCCAAATTATATAACCAATATGCGCTCTCTTTTATATAGGTATACTCTTGATCCAGTCTAAGACAACAACTCCTACCTTATCTTTACTGGACTATGGTATTAACTCAGGTTTATCACATAACCTAAGCTATGATACCAAATGTAATGACCACCATATACCTTCGATGTTCACATAATAGAATAATGCACTGTTGGAGCGTCCACCGATGTAGGACGATGGTCTAAGGAATAATGCGCTGCTGAAGCATCTAATTGCCCTCCAATGCTCACATAACCAAATAAGTCACTAAAAATTTTAAGTTGACTAAATGTGCATGAATAAGTTCCAAACTTATGATAAAAAAGTATGGGAGTTAACATAAAAGTATCCTACGTATAATGTGCATCAATAGATCCATGTTGAATGGACATGTTAATGCAGAACCTAAATGACAATCCTTCTAGTTAGTGCTGACATAATAGAATGCCATATTAAATTGCAGATCCATTGTGGCACCTTAGTAGTGGCATAAAGGCCTTGCACCGTTAATACTATAAACTATAAAATTGATTGTTGAAGTAGTAGATAAATGGAAAAACTCAATTGATACTGAACATCAATATGACATTATAAAACAAATTAAATTAATCAATTTTGAATATCCTGATAATGACGTAAAATATTACTGTCGATACTGGCAATGAGATATTGAGTTTTAGGTTTGATAAACTATTCGTTTCACCATTAAACTAAAAAAGACTGTGCTACAAAGTCTATATTGTCTGACTACTAATTAATCCTATAATTATCCAAGCGACATAGAAATTCATCACTAATTCAACCTATAAGCAAAATCAATCATTAACCTTAGCGATAGTATGAATATTAACATCAAAATTATGTATGCAAACTCTAACAACAATTTTGATGCAAAACCCCCTTATTTAACTCGTCGATCTAATCAATAAAAGTGAGACTTGTGCATTGATTTTAACTTTGGTAAAAAAACTAAATCTATAAACAATCTTTTGAATTTTTAAATTTGATTGCTTGATCTTTTAATCGTAGGTAAAAGAGAAAGAGGAAAAAGATGACTATTTATAGTGGAAGAAAAGATGTGCAATTTCCATTGGATCAATTTTGAATGGTTTCCTAGATCTGTAAGGAATACTAATAGGCGGCAAACGATATTTTCAAGATAATTGACTTGAAGAGTCAATGCTTCCACTACACTTCGGGAGCGGAGGAATGTTATCTATATAATTTCTAAGGGGGTATGATGTCGAAATCAAAGCCTTAAATAGATGATATCGAACCTCATTACAAGAAGGAACGTCAAAGCCTTTGTAATGGCAACCATTATAAAGCACATAAAGGAGACATTAAGATAGCAAACATTATTGATTCTGAAGAGATGCGACATAGTCATGATATCGTACCAACATGTAACATTGAAAGTATAAGCCAATACCGAAGATATTGGAATAGGTTAATGTCAAAGGTATAAACCAATGTCGACGGTATGAAGATGAGCCAATGTAGAAGTTAAAGAAGAATCAATGCCACAACTCTATAATACTGCCTCATCCTGGTGCTATCTTTCAAATGATGTCGCACCTCATCAATACCGCTACTGATCAATGTCATCTCCCATCGACGTCGCACTTTTTTAATGCAGCCCCATGCTATAGTTGACCTTCAAATACTGCCGCTTCTTATCAACTTCGCTCCTATGGACGTCTCATCTTGTCAATCAAGAGAAGGCACCGCACATCAATAAATGTGATATTGATGTCGAAAGCCATCAATATCCACAAAGGTTATAACACCACTCCTCATCAATAATGCTTCCCATTAACATCTCTTCAAACAGACGCATAGCAATGCTACTCCATATTAATGCTGATTCATGCTGGAATAATTTTAAAACCCAATAAATGATGCGACGTCATACAAAACGATGCATAGCAATGCTACTCCATATTGATGCTGATTCATGCTGGAATTATTTTAAACTAATGTCACTCCTTATTGGTGCCGAATACCATCTCTATTAGAGCAATGCCGAAGCTCAACTATGCATCCAACAATGCCGAAGGACATTATTAAACAAAGCTAATGCCATGCGATATTAATGTTAAAGCTCATAAATGCCAAAATCAAGCTACTGTGCTGTAACTCGACCCCTATAAAAATGGATCTAAGGGCATTCTAGAAAAGGCCAATCATTCTTTCCTTAACTTCTTACAAACTTTGTAAACCTAGATTGATTTAGGATTTAGTGCCGATTGTACTTTTTGCACGTAGGACCTTGTACATTTAACTATTACATGGAATATGAATAAAACATCTTTATTTATGGCTTGCTTTTGAATTCCAAAGAATTTATGATTTTAATCATAAATTGCTTCAAATTCCAAAAGCATTCATATTCTTGACTTCTATTTGCATAAGATTACCTATATAGATTGACTTCGGTATTTCATGACTTCGACATAATCATGCTTATTACATCATCATGGACATGAGTATGCTAGGCCTAATTTCCCAAGTCCTTACTCAACCACGTGTCTCTTTTGCCAACACTTGTTGAGGTTTACCATGGATATCCAAGCCATCATTCAACTAAGTTTCCCTTCCCTACATCTTTTGGGTGTTCATGAAGAAATTTGTTAACATTTTAGCACTAGAAGGAGGACTTGAACATCCGATTCCTTATAATTCTCTCCATAAACTGATTACATAATGTTCTTTTATTCTAAGGAAAATGGTGAGAGCTAGAAGAAATAATAACATCCCAAAAAATAGCTTACATAACAAACAACTTTGGAGGATAATATCATCTTGAGCTTCAGTCTAAAAAATATGGAAGTTGGACAAACTTTGACTCTCACAAAGCTTACACGCAATAAGGTCAAGGTTCAGGATTTAACAAAACAACTGATAGTTATGCAAGAGCTTCTTGAGAAAGTTCCATCTTAAAAACCTTCTAAAATGATAAAGCTTATGGAAGAAGGGGATGATAGAATTTCCAAGTAAAATCTTGGACGAGGGACCGAAAATATATTCTCTAAGATCACAAACAAAAGAAAGCAATAAGGCTAGGATAAATCAACAAATGTAAATCAAGAAAGTCAAGCAAGAAAGCCCTTCGAACAATTGAATAACCTAATCTCATGCGGAGAGTATAAGCCCTACAAGTGGAACTATTATGATAATGGAACTTGCGAAAGTGACATTCCCCACCAGATGACAAAAGACATTCTTAAGGAAAAAGGAATCCTTGACCTAAGGAAAAATAATAGCTTTCAAAAAGCTTCCTTTATAGATGAAATAATGGTTTTTAAAATTCCACCTCATATTAATATTCCTTCACTAAAGTATAATGGAACTATTTATACAAATGATCATCTCTTAGCTTTTGAAAGTCAGATGGATTTGCATATTTTCTCTAGGGTAGTCTGTTGTAAGCTCTTCCCTGTAACTTTTCATGGGGCAACTGCCAAATGATATAGGCATTACCAAGAAAAGGCCATCTACTCTTGGATGCGATTTTATTATAAATTCTCAGCATAGTTTTACATATATAAGGCACCAACTGTAGATTCTAGTATGTTAGCTAATATCGAGCAAAGGCCATGATAATTACTTAGCAAATACCTCAAGAGATTTAATACAAAAGTATTAAGAGCAAAAAATGTGATCGATAGAGAAAAGCTGGAGGCAGTTCATTCCAAACTAGTTAAGCAAACTCCTTTTGGAAAGAACTTTATATTCATGGATGTAAGGATCTACAACACTTTTATTTCCGGCTTGAGAAATTCATTTGTATGGACGAGATGTACCATGCCAAGAGGAAATCTTAACGAAACAAAAAAGAAGAAAAGTTTGGATCCAATCATCCCAACAAAAGGTTAAAAGGGAATGAAAGTAGAAGAGAAAGTCGAAAGGATATTTTCAAATCAAATTATATAGACTTAAACAAATCTCTTTCTCACATTTTTGCCATGGCAAAAAATGATGGACATTTCCCCGCTACCTATAAAATATGGAGTCATCCTGAGCCAAATAGGGGCAAATATTATTGCAATTACCATGGAGTAAATGAACATAAGACCGATGAATGCCACATCCTGACAAGAATAAGTCAGAATATGATCAAGTCGGGATTTCTGAAAGAATTCATTAAAGAAACTTAAAAGATCTCCCATTCTGAGGGAAATAGTCCAAATACCTTAAACTTAATTTTTCTACAGAAACAGGTAAAGAGATTAGAACAAGTGTGTCTACGAAATTGGCAAAGGAAAAGCAGTTTTTGGAACTTCAAATTCAAATTCTAGTTAGCTAAAAAGTTTTATGGCAAATGCCCATCATGGATCAACTTTATTCATCAAAATTTATAATTTGATTTATGCTTAAAATTCACTATATGCTAATATAAATTTCAAGTTTCTTTACAGGTTGAAACAAAAACCAATCTACTATGAATAGACATCCAGGAGATTCTAAATTCCCTTGTCAAAGCATAGTTGATTTCTGGTTTTCCCTGAAATGGGATAGTTCAAATATCCAAGATAAAATGATTCTCTATCTCAATGCTCGGATCAATACGGTATAACTGATTTCTTTATCATTATCAATTCTCCATCATAGGATGGTTTCCAAAAAAAGGTAAATATTCAAGATCCTCCTAAAGGAAGAGACTCTTAAAGAAAATCATATTCTTATCCGTAATGTCTATTAGTTCATGAATTATGACTTTTCAAACTTACAAACAAGACATTCTGTTTTGCTAAGAAAAACCTGAAATAGTGCAATTGTATGTATCATACAAAGGTGGAGTAATATATACTAACGTTGTTTTTGTTCTAAATAAGCTATTATATTGCAAAAGTTTTACCAAGCACGCCTTTGAGAAAAATATTTTCAAAAAGCAAAAGGATTAATACCAAATACCCAATAGATTAGGGAAAGCATATATTTATCTATTTCAAAGAAGATTTATAAAATTAATGAAAAATATTACTTAGCATCAGTAAATGTACATTAAAGGTTTTGATTTATCATGTGTTGACAAAAGCATTCTCAAAGTTTTAGAAATTATAGAAAATGAAAAACTTCTACATATTTTTCAAAGAAAAGTTTTTGGAACTACTAAGGCCCATTAGCGCCACTAAAACTATAATTAAAAGATCCCATTCTCAATTAAAGTGCTATTGTTTCATGAATCATGACCACTCGGTCTCTTATTTGGGATTTGTATTTCTAATATGAGACTGGCTCAAAAACCTTTCTTAGTGGCAATTCTAAGAAATGGCTTCTTTATCAAAGAATTCAAATACCCAAAACCTAATCAAATTCATTGGTTAAAACCCAAACTAATAAAAGAGCTTTACAAAGGAAAGACCGATTTTAAGGAAATATTCCTTGATTTACCAAAGAAGTTCTTTTTCGAAAAGTTCTTCCTTCCAAAGGGAATTTCATATCAGAAAAGTTGAAGCTTTCAAAAAGGTTTTCCCAAACATATTGATTGACCAAAAATAATTTTAACAAACAAGTTTTCAAAAAACTTCTTTTCACTAAAAAGCCTCCAATATATTCATGGAGCACCTCCTAAAAGGAGTAACAAAGCCTCCGGTGTATTTCCGAGTCATCTCTTAAAGGGAGGGACAAAGCCTCCAACGCATTTCCGAAGCACCTTCTTGAGGGAGGGACAAAGCCTCCGACACATTTCTAGAGCGACTCCTAAGGGGACGAAGAGGTCCAAATCCTAAAGAAAGACAAAAATAAGAAAGGATGAAGAACTCCAAAGCCTAAAGAAAGGCAAAGAGTAAAGGGATAAAGATGTCCAAAGCCTAAAGAGAGTCAAAACTCAAGGAGGGGTGAAGAGAAAATGGACTAAGATGTCCAAAGCCTAAGGAAGGTCAAAGAGAAAATGGACTAAGATGTCTGAAGCCCAAAGAGTGGCAAAGCCCAAGGAGGAGTAAAGGGAAAAGGGACTAAAACGTTTGAAGTCCAAAGAAGGCGAAGGCCAAGGAAGGGTGAAGGGAAAATGGAATAAAATTTCCAAAGCCCAAGGAGGGGTGAAAAGAAAAGGGATTAAGATGTCCGAAGCCGAAAGAGAGACAAAACCCAAGGTGGGGTGAAGAGAAAAGGGACTAAGGTGTCCAAAGCCCAAAGAGAGGAAAAGCCTAAGGAGGAGGAAGGGAAAAGGACTAAGATGTCCAAAGCCCAAAGAGGGACGAAGAGAAAATGGACTAAGATGTCCAAATCCCGTACAGGGGCTAAGCCTAAGAAGGGACGAAGATAGAAGAGATAAAGAAGCCCAAAGCCGAATGAAGAGGCAATAGGAATTAAGTAAAGAATATATCCTTACTAGAAGGGTGAGAATAATTTCATCTAAATGATAGATCAAAATAGACTTCTAATAGGTTCGGTCCTAACCCAGAGATCGGAAAGTCTTCAAAGGAAGGTCTATGCAATGAGTATCAATAAAGTAATTATTTCTTTTTTAAGCTGAATGATCAAACAACTGAACGGAACTATTTTGCTAAATGGCCAAACAACTGAATAGTTGAATAGATGAATGACTGAATGGAACTACTTTGCTGAACGGCTAAATGGCTGAACGAAACTACTTTTCTCCAATATAAAACTAAAAAATTATAATAATAATAACAAATAAGAAACACCTTAAAGATCACATATCTCTTATCAAGGGACATTCAATTAAGCAACGGGACTTTTCGTTGCTATTCGAAGTATTAGTTTCTAGAAAAAATGGGAATAGCCAGATAGAGTTTATGGTATTCTTTTTGAGGTCTACTCGGATTATTATTATTATTGGATGGTTTTCTGGTCTTCTTATTATCAGAGGGATTTTTGGTTTTCTTATTATCAAATGATATTATAGATTTCTTATTATTATCAAATGGATTTCTGGTCTTCTATTCAGATTGTTATTGTTAGATGGTTTTCTGGATTTCTAATTATTATCAGATGGATTTCTGGTCTTCTACTCAGATTATTAATACCAGATGGTTTTTCGATCATTTTATTATCAAAGGGATTTCTGTTCTTCTTATTATTAGATGGTATTCTAGATTTCTTGTTATCAGATGGAATTTTTCATTTCTTATGATTAGATGATATTCTGGATTTCTTACTATCAAAAAATGGTATTCCAGATTTCTTATTATCAAAAGATGGAATTTTGGATTTTTTATTACTAGATGAAATTCTGATCTTCTTAGTGTCAAATAGTTTTATGGCCTACTCTTTTAATTAATATCAGATAAAATTCTAGTTCACTATTAAATGATATCTAAATTAACTTTTAATGAATATCTAAATGAATTTCTATTGAATTCCTGATTTCTTAAATTGCTAACCTCTTTGTTGAAGCATATTTCAGGTCTAGAAATAAGAATCATACTAATAAGGCAAGCTAAAGTGACAAAAGGTTTAGTAATAGGGGAGTCTTATTAAGAAGTTTACAAACGACTCTATATCAAAAAACCAATCTTCAACAACCAAATAAGAATTAACTCAGAGGGAGGAGCTTTGGAACCCATACTAATCTTTTAGATGAATTTCTTGCTTGTCTTTGAACCCACTAACTGATATTATTGCAAATTTGGATATTTGCTATAAAAAAGGGGTTATTATGAGCTAAGTCAAAAGCATTTATGTGATTTACCTGTTATCTAAATATCAAAAGTTTAAAGTCTAACATACCTTTTACAACAAATCAATGACTGTTGAGTAATCATTGTCGAATTTATATGAAAACTAAAACTTTTAAGTTGACTAAAAGTGCACGAAAATGCTAAACTTATGATAAAATAGAATGAGAGTTAACATATAAGTATCCTAAATATAATGTGCATTGATAAACCCATGTCGAATGGATAGGTTAATGCCGAATTTAAATAACAACCCTTCTAGGTAATGCTGACATAATAGAATGCCATATTAAATTGTAGACTAGTTGTCACACCTTTATATATTAGTGGCATAAAGACCTTGCACCGTTAATACTCCAAACTATAGAATTGTTTGTTGAAGTAGTAGATAAATGGAAAAACTGAATTGATAATGAACATCAGAGTGACATAGTAAAACAAAGTAAATTACTCAATGTCGAACATCCTAATAATGACGTAAAACATTAGTGTCGATATAGAGCAATGGGATATTAAGTTTTAGGTCTGATAAACTATTCGTTTCACCATTAAACTAAAAATGACCGTGCTACAAAGTCGATGTTGCCTAACTACTAATTAGTCCTAAAATCATCCAAGTGACATAGAAATTTGTCACTGATTCAATCTATAAGCACAGTCAAGCATTAACCTAAGCGATAGTATGAATATTAACATCAAAATCATGTAAGCATCCTCTAATAACAATTTTGATACAAAAACCCCTTATTTAACTCATCCATCTAATCAAAAAAAGCGAGAGTTGTGCATTGATTTTATTCGGTAAAAAAACTAAAATCTGTAAATGATTTCATGAATTTTTAAGTTTGCTTGCTTGAGCTTTTAATCGTAGGTAAAAGAGAAACAGGAAAAAGACTTGACTCTTTATGGTGGAAGAAAAGGTATGCAATTTCCATTGGTTCAGTTTTGAATGGTTGGCTAGATCTGCAATACTAATAGCCCGCAAGCGATATCCTCAAGATTATTGACTTGAAAAGTCAATGCTTCCACTACACTTCGAGGGAAGGCCAAATGTTATCAATATAATTTCTATGGGGAGTGTGATGTCAAACTCAAAACCTCAAGGAGATGATATAGAACCTCATTACAAGAAGAAGTGTTGAAGTATTTAGAACAGTTACCATTATAAAGCACATAAAAGTGGCATTAAGATAACAAACGTTATTGATCTCAAAGAAATGCGACATAGTCAGATATCATACCAGAAAGTAACGTCAAAAGTATAAGTCAATACCAAAGATATTGGAAGGTTAATGTCAAAGGTATAAACCAATGCCGATGGTATGAAGATGAGCCAATGCGAAAGTATAAAGAATGCATCATCTTTCTAATACTGCCTCATCTTGGTGCTATCCTTCAAATGATGTCGCACCTCATCTATACCGCTCCTTATCAATGTCATCTCCAATGAATGCCGCACTTCTTCAGTGCTGCCCCATGTTAGAGTTGACCTTCAAATACTGCTGCTTCTTATCATTATCGCTCCTATGGACGTCGCATCTCGTCAATCAAGAGAAGACACCGCACATCAATAAATGCGATATTGATGCCAAAATCCATCAATATCCATGAAGATTAAAGTGCCACTACTTCTCAATGCCACTCCTCATCAATACCGCTTCCCACTAATATCGATTCAAACCGACGTCGCACATCTACACATGCGATGTTGATGTCGAAAGACATCAACATTCATGGGAGTTATTAAGGCCGATGTCATACAAAATAATGCACAATAATGCTGCTCTATATCAATGCTGATTCATGCTGGAATAACTTTAAAGTAATGTCGCTCCTTATTAGTTCCAAATATTATCTCTATTAGCACAGTCTCAAAGCTCAACTATGCAGCCAAGAATGCCGAAGGACATTATTAAATGAAGCTAATGCCATGCAGTATTAATGCCGTAATCAAGCTGTTGTGCCACAACTCTACCCTTATAAATATAGACCTAGGGACATTGCAGAAAGGGCCTATCATTCTTTCTTCAACTTCGTACATTTAAACTTTGTAACCTTAAATTGATTTGGGTATTTAGTGCCGAATGTATCTTTTGCACATAGGACCTTGCACATTCAACTATTGCATGGAATATGAATAAAACGTATTGAATTATTGCTTGCTTTAAAATTCCAAAGCATTTGTGATTTTAACTATTGCTTGCTTTGAATTCCAAAAGCACTCATATTCTTGACTTCTATTTGCATAAGATTTCCTATAAAGATTGACTCTAAGATCACATGACTTGAACATAATCATGCTTATAATGTCATCATCGACTTGAATATACTAGGCGTAATTTCTCTAGCCCTTACTCAACCAAGTGTTGCTTTTGCTAATATTCATCAAGGTATATGAGGGACATCCAAGCCTTTATTCAACCAAGTATCCCTTCCTTACACCTTTTGAGTGCTAACAAAGAAATTCATTAATAAGAAGAGAAAGAAAACCTCATATAATAACAGAACCTGTCTTATATCTCACAATGAATCGAACAAAATATAATAATCATCATAGACATAAAACAGGCAAGGCAGTGGCAACAACATAAACTACAAAATCAAAGTACACGGGCATAAATAGTTGTACAAAACAATAATAGAGTTTATACAACTGATAAATGAACTAAACTGATAAATTGTCTCTAATAATAGTAATTCAAACATTGTCAGAAATAATAAGCACAAAACATAGATATAAGAAAGCATTGCTTCCTGCTAGTCCATCTACACACTCCATGTGCTGCTTACACCTGCTATCTAGTCTACTCATTTAAGAGTATCAATTGTAATAAGAAGCAAAACAAAAAACCTCAAATCAGACAACAATCTGCTATGAGCGATAAACAATCTAAAAATAATATGAAAGTCAATATAGTATAGGGAACAGAGAGTATGGAGAATCATACCAGACGTGTCCCTACATCCAAAGAGTTTGTACATAATAGTCGATATATGTTATCTACCATTAAAGCCATATAAATGTACTCAGTCGAAGTACAATGTCCAATGTTTAGGTATACGATCAAAAATACCTACATCATGTGACACAATAGAGAAAATAAACAATAATGGGAAACATAACATCCATTAAATAATCCTCATCATTACTCGTACACGTTGGTTATATGATAACTCGTATGGCATAATCGCAAACCAGTGACTTAATCAAAATCTTGGCTTCATTAGGCTCGAATCCATGCTACTCTAAAAGGCTAGGAACTAGGCTTACAATCGAAAAAGCCTAGGGTAATCTACTCTCATAAGATCCAAACACAATCGCAAATCCAGGTGGGTGTCCCCATATACCCCTTCTTTACAAGTACACTAGCAGCCTTCGAGTTATCAACGATCCTTTTGAACGTGTCTTTATAATCGAACTCAATCGTTATTCCATCACGGCTATCTCCACGGTAGGACACAGTTGCAAATCCCACTTGCTAGCTCCCATCATTAAGCTTGCCCTTGTGGATCACCATTATGAATCCCATCATTAAGTCATCATCTTGAAACATCTCTAGACACCCATCGTATGTCATAGAGCCATCATACCGAGGTCTCGATGTCATTGTCATCATCATCGGGGTCTTCACGTCAAAGAGCTACACCATTGCTTCACCACTGATATCACCCGTTGTTGTGCAATGACATCAAGATCAAGAGTCAGTCGCATGAACAAACCACCATGTCGTGCTTCTTAAAAACTCCTCATCATCCACCTTAAAGATTAGAAAAATCGTCCATCATCAATAGTGATAGGTACTGACCACTCTACAGTGGTCAATACCGACGACTTTGGTCGTGTTCTTAACAAAATATAGCTTGGTACAAACCAAACGAAAATGCCCGGTGTCCCTCTCGAAGTTTGAAGTACATACCTAAATCCAACATCTTTCGTCTTCAGATTAGTGGGTATGCACAAAACTTTATGCATGAAATTCTATCCTATGAGATACTTCTTAACACTATATCGCCCATCGATTAGCGTTTTCAACTAAAACAAGCAAATAAGCATACATGCAACCAATAAGCATACATATATGTGTCATAACATACATATAACATATATAACACATCTATATTGATCAATACGGCAATTCATATCAATAGTTGCCTAAATGTTGTGATTTCTTAAAATAGTACGTTGGTATAACATGCATACATACGTACGTACGTACATACATACATACATACATACATACATACATACATACATACATACATACATACATACATATCCAATTTAAAACCATTTTAAAACACTTCAATATTCTTTTATAAAATCATATATGGATTTAAATATATTATAAATCATGTTTTAAAGTTAGAAATCATTTTAAAATGTTGTTTTTATTCTATACTAACAGTCATAGTATGATGAGAGACAATTTTACTCACCTCAACAAAAGCCGATTATTCCAACGCTAAATCGTATAGCTCTCCATTACAAGCGCAATATAAGAAACCACATCCAAATTGGTCCTCGTATGCAAAAGATACAGTTATATAAGAAATGACAATAATTAAATTATTAATTAACTTAATCAATAACTAATTACCTTACTAATCCTTCTTCTCCCCTTAATTAATTTCTTCCATAACACAGATACCCCATGATCGAACAAACTCATATATATGCTTACCCTTTCTCCTCTTTTCTCCCTTATTTCTCGACGAATCGACGAACCACTTGCTCTATTGTGCTCCACACCCATAAGATCCACGACGCATGCCACACCTTGACATCTGACTACCCCTAGGAAATCATAACCTAATGGTCATGTCTACTCCTCTTCGCACAAGAAACACAATGCCACCCTCGGATTTGCAGTCACAACCCAAAATATTGAGCTCGGCCAATCATAGTCACATGCCACCCCGTCACCATCGATGTAAAGCTCTTCTCGATACGAGTTCAACAGATATGATTTCATGATTTATCGTTGAGAAAATCTCTTGATTTAATTTATTGAAGGTTTTAATAAGAGGGGGCCATTTCTTTAGTTTACAGGAAATGAAGCAGTGAATGAGTGAGAGAGTGAGGGGTGTTTATTTGTATTAATATAATATATTATTTATTTTATTTATCAAATAGATCGTCGTACTTTTCGAGCTTGTATGATCACACAGCGTGTCCGATCGTAATGAAACTCGTCGGCATACACACCTCATTTTTTCAGTCCCAATGGTATAAATTTTGTCGTTATCCAAAATAGTGCTCCAAGATGATAATTTCATGCACTTCGAGATTGTTTTGGCCATCAGATCGTCCAATCTCCAAATATCAATTTTTGTACTCATATTAATTTACACCATCAATCCGAACTTAACAGAAGTGGTCTCGAGTTGTGATTCAACCATATGTAAAAAAAAATATTTTGGGACCTTTAAATAAATTAACGATTCAATATTTAAATTAATTATTTGAACATCCTATCGTCAAAAATACGGGTCGTTATAGTGATATTTTCATTCCACACAATTACCAAGTTAGCTTATTTCATTGATTATCCATCTCTCGCAATCATGTATACTTTTATATGATTAGTCACCGACAAGTTTGGGATGTTAAGCGATTTTTGCTATAATGTCTTTGGCTATGAGACATGATGTGATACTTTGGATGTAATGTTGATCGTGCTTTGATGTTAACTTGATCTATAGCTGATGCTTCCCCACCTTACACTTTATATTTCCTGTATGTACACCTACACAAGCGCATTCTATCTTATAGAATTTTTTATATGGAATCATCATACCTGATTAGGATTTGTTGTTGCATTATTTCTGTATAGCATCCTCACTTAACCGTTAGCTTGTATCAATTTTTTCATTGCTACCTTATGCACTCGTACTGGATCAGTCACTGACAAGTTTGACAAGGTAAGCATACGGTGATGTAGTTCCTTGTTTTTATCTTAGCTATTCCTACAATCCTTTTATGCTACCTTAACTCTTGCACATGATCAATCACTTCCATGTTCGGCAAGATGGGTGGTTCTTTGTTAAAGCACCTCTTCTATTCCATTAGCAATTTTTCACTGCTACCATGCACCCTTGTATGGGATCAATCACCAATAATTTAGAAAGGTAGGCGGTTCTTCGTGATCCATGTCACTGTTATCTTGTAAGCTTTTCGTGCAATTCTTACTTTGCCTCCGACATATTTACACATGATCAATTGTTGACTGTATCAATAGGGTAAGTGACCTTTAATAAAGTGTCCTTTCATCATTACCTTGCATAGAATCAATCATTATCAAGTTTGGCAATGTGAGAAATCTCTGGTGGAGTGTCTTTATAATCCAATTTTGTGTGTCCATGTTGGCTTCTAGTTTCTTTGTCCTATATTTGAGTGAGTTCGTCCACACCGTAAGGTCAGAATACTTGCTATACATAGACTAAATAAGTTCAAAGGCCAATCGTCGACAATGAACTACCTAGTCGAAGATCAAGTACTAATTACAGGTGAAGTGGTTTGTTGTTGCCATTCAGAATTTGTGGGCCGATTGTTAATAGCAAACTACACGTTCCATAATCATGTCCTGGTCATAGGTAAATCCAGTTCATTATTACCGGCCAAGGTTTTAAGGCTGATCGTTAATGATGAACTACCCAGTCGGCAATTATGTGCTAACTGTGGATGGTCCGGTCCACCATTGTCAGCCAAGGTTTTGGGACTGATCATCATTAGTGAACTACCCAATCGGTGGTAATGTCCTGACCGTAGGTAAGTTCGATCCGCCGTTACCAACCATGGTTTTCAGGTCGATCATCAATGGTGAACTATCCAGTCAGCGGTCATGTCTTAACTGTAGGTAAGTTCGATCTACCTTTAACGAGTATGGATTTCAGGCCAATCGTCAATGGTAAACTGCCCTATCGGCAGCCATGTCCTAACCATGGATAAGACTAGTCTGCCATTGCTGGCAAAGGTTTTCAGGTCGATCGTCAATGGTGAACTATCCAGTTGGTGGTCATGTCCTGACCATGGGTAAGTCCAATTCACTATTATCAATTAAGGTTTGTGCAAGCTTGTTCTGATGTGAAAGAGTTGCATTCCCCTTAGTATGCAGTGCATTTTCCCATATAGTCCTAGAAATCGGGGACTTTAGTCGGTGTAGTCTAGTTGTTCTCGTGGTGGTTTGGTAGCATCGATCATCTATCATGGTTGCATACACCTTATCAATAGGGTTTGGTAAAACCATGACGATCGATGATACATGTTAGCACCAGAATTGGTCATTAACACCCTTAAGAGAGATTGTGTAGAGAGATTAATGAAGAAAGTAAAGTTAAACAGAGGATAATATGTTGAATTAAACGCAGAAAATAAGAACACCAGATTTACAATGGTTCGGCATAACTGCCTACATCCACTTTGAGGTTAATCTTTATTGCTTTTCTTTATAATTGATTACGGATGCAATACGTATCTAAACTATTTGATTACAATTTTTGAGCAAAAAAGGTAAGTCTTGAATGAGTCTTGAATGCGGCAGAGTCTCCCCAGTGTTCTCGAAAAAAGGTCCCTTTCACCGTGCCCCTGCCTCTTTATTTATAGACGAAGATGGGTTGGACTTCCCTAGTGGGCCAAGTAGCTAAGTAGCTTGGCCCAAAAAGAGTGATCTCTGTGTGCCGATCCATAGATGCCGAATGAAAAAATGCCGAACAAGGCACGAATGCCAAACGATGTCCTTATGCCGACCGAAGTGATGCCGAACACTCTGAATGCCGATCGAAGTGATGCCGAACACTCTGAATGCCGAACGAAGTTATGCCGAATCACTCTGAATGCCGAACGAAGTGATGCTGAAAACATTGAATGCCGAACAAGGTTTGGATGCCGAGCATTATGGAAATGCCGAATACTCTGCCATGCCGAACGTCCATAGATGCTGAATGATATACAATACCGAACGACTCTCAATGCCAAACGCTCTTGCATGCCGATCGTCCAATAGATGCCGATCAAACTTGAGTGCCGACGTCTCTGGAAGCCGAGCGCTTTCTAATGCTGAACGCTCCTGAGTGCTGAGCGTTCTCTAATGCCGAACGATCTGGATGTCGA
The DNA here is from genome assembly GCA_030765085.1 of Allium cepa. NCBI lineage: Eukaryota > Viridiplantae > Streptophyta > Magnoliopsida > Asparagales > Amaryllidaceae > Allium > Allium cepa. The sequence continues at coordinate 682,052,686 of CM060941.1, read as the reverse complement.
ACGATGCATAAATGCCGACGGTATGCAAATGTCGAATACTTAGTTGCCTGGTCAAACCTTGTGGTAACACTTGCCCCCCAAAGTGCATCATGTGGTCGAACGTGATGTGCTTTGAATCATGAGTCCACTATGCTTTGCCTTAAGCTGTGGCTTAGTTTCCTCGATGGTGACTTCCCTTGATTACTAGATGAGGCGATGTGTGCCAAACGTCATGCAAATGCCGAACAGTACAGCCGAAGCCGAACGTTATTTCGACCGATACTTAGGCCGAACATGAATGCCAAACATGAATGCCGACCGATACTTAGGCCGAATGATATTTCGACCGAACGATACTTAGGCCGATCAATATCTTGGCCGAACGATATTTAGGTCGAACAAGTATTCACTTTTCCTAATCTTATGACAAAAAAAAAGGACAAGGGCCTAAGCAAACTAGCATATCGAACTAATCTGGACCGATAACTTCCTAGTTTCAGTAATCACAAGCCTGAACTTAAATCGACAAAAACGGATAATCTTCTTTAACATATAGCGCCAATGTTTGAGCCCGAAATTGAAAACGGGCAGGCTTTTGGAAACGGTCAGCGATGACGGTCTTCGTAGGCAATAATTCAAAGCTCAACTTTATACCATAATTCTGTGACTTTCAATTTCTCAGCACTCATATTTGAATTATCACACTAGTCCACACACCAAACGGGGGGAATACTTGGGTTGTTAAGTCTAACGTCAATTGTTTTTTAACTATAGTTCAAACAGGTGCTCCACTAGATTCAATCTCTATTAAAGATGTCTAGGAAATCCAGCTCGGCTACGACCTCAGACAGACCTGGTTCGTCTTCTAAACAAGAAGTCGCAGATACTTCAAACCTGTCGACTTCCCCTGCTCATAACTTAGCTCTCGACCCCCTGAAGGCATAAATTTTCTTGGACAACCCGGTCGATTCACAGGCTTCGAAGATTAATGAAAGTGCACTCCGTCGGATATGCTCTGTCCACGGAATCCCCTTCGACGACGTGTTAGTTCCATCGTGGCATGATCGTCAACACTTGCCCCCATTGGGATACACAGCTTGTAATAAGTTCATGTGCTGGGTTGGCAGCGTGCCACCGTTCAATACATTTCTTCGGGACGTGCTGCAATACATCGACATTGCCCCGTCGCAACTGCGCCCGAACGGTCACGCCTTCATCTATGGTACCTACATCCACTTCGTGAATGTCCTCTCTAGGCCTCCAACACTGGGTGACATCAGATATATATATATATATATATATATATATATCATCAAAAAGCGGAGAGATATCCCCTCTTTCATGTTTCTCGTGCCGCACAACAAATGCCAGATCTTGACTGGGGCATGTAGCAAGTTTTCCTTGTACAAACAGGAATGGTTTTATGTGCGTTGCCCTCCTGGTTTCGCAAGGAGATGGGCGGAAGGAAGTAAGTCTTTTCTCTAGACCGATACTCATGCTTGGCCAAAGCCGTGCCTTTTCTAACTCTTTTTTCCATCGTTTCAGGTATCAATCCACGTCCTGACGGCCGCGGATATTCTAAAGCCGTCGAAGCTATTAGAGCCCTTCCTGTAGGAGAACGGGACATCCGAACTCTCATTTCGAATGAGTCACTTACAACGTTTGGACTGTCGACAGAAGGCCGTCGGATAAGCCTTCCTCAGGGTTTTACCACACCGAGGCCCGCCCCTGGCAAAGGGGAAAAACAAGCTGAGTCTTCAGCACGTAACGCTCCTGGCGCACTAGAAGAAGGAGAGATCAAGGAAATCGAAACACCCGAAGCACAAGATGAGAACGTTGGTCCTACTTAGGACCCGATAGTCGAAGTTCACGACATCGAAACGTCATCTTCTCCTTCGAAGAGGAAAATGAAATTGACGTACAAGATAAGGAGGGAAAAAGTTGATGCAACCTCTAAAGTTACTCTTATTCCATAAGAGAAAGAGGCTTCCTCACAACGTTTAGAAACTTCTTTAAAGGGCCTCTCGAACCTCTCCATACTCGACGATCTACTTAATTATGATTTTGACGATCCGGAGGCACTTAAACTTCACTCGCCCATCAGAGGCAATACAGGCGTTCAAGCCCAAACTCAGGGAGCCAAAACTCCCATTAGTAAAGAAACTGGTCCGTCGGGGGGAAACACTAGGACACACACAAACACATGCACTCCACCTTGCACTTAAATTTCCGTCGTCACACTACTCTTTGTTAATTCGTTGTTATTTAAATTCTGTGTAGGTGACATGGGACGTACACACGGAATTGATCGTCTCCACGGGTCGTCTATCTTCCATCATTCTGGACGGGACTCATGTTTCGGAAGACGTTGGGACAGAGACGGTGATGGCGATAGGGATTATCATTCCCGGGACTCATCATCTCGAAGGAAAACATATTATCAGCCCAAATACCACCAACATCCCTCTTCTCACTCGGAGCAAAGCAAAGACAAGCACGGCCATAAGGGGTCGTAATCCGATGTTCCACGTGATCAACACTCTGATTCCTCTTCCACACGACAGTCTCGGGATCCTTATAGGAGAGCTGAACTTTCAAAGCCATCTCCTCCTGTTCCTGCAACAGACCCAACAGTATCGGAGAGACTGGCCGAGCTTAAAGTTAAAATTCCAAAAATCTGCTTTGATGGCCTGAAGTTTCTTCCGACGATCCATCATATTCCTGGAGATGTCAAGCGGAGCGCTACCTCCTGCACCAACGACGTCTATGTTCAGCATGACGCGTTCGTTCATCTTGCTGAGAAAGTGTCAGAAGTCTCCATAGAATGCCAACATGAGATTGATCGCCTGAAGCTTGAGGCTATTCATGACAAAGACATTATCAAAGTTTAGGATAAAGAGATTGCGTCTTACAAATCTCAGCTTGAGGCCGCCCAGTAGAGCGCCAAAGATACCGCCGAAGCCGTAACTCGTTTGGAATCAACTCACAAAAAAGAAATCGATGAGGCGGTACAACACTGTGGGGCTTTAGCTTTGGAGAAAGACTCGGTGCAAAAAGAGAGGGATGCATTCTGCATCCGAGTTAAAGAACTTGAGGAGCGACTCCGCAAAGAGCAAGAAGAGAAGATTGCTGCCCAAGAAGAGTCGCAACGGTATTGCGACGAGATCGTTGCAACGCGACTCCTAAAGGCGAAACTTGAGGGCGAGCTTTCTAAAGTTGAGGCGCTGAAGAATGCAGCTCGCGAAGAGGGCAAAAAGATAGCATCCGCGGAAATCGACTCCCGTCATGAGGCGGCCAAGAAAGAAGGTAGAGAAGAGGTCAAAATCATGTTCGACCCGCTTATTGCCGAATTCAATGCCCACATTCTCATGCATCGGGACTTAACTTTTCTGGGCGAGAGCTATCTCGAATCTTTAGCCGATGCGTGGGAGACCTTAATAGAAATCAAGAAGGCCGAACACGGTATCGAGGAGGTTGATGAGGGGATTTGATAAAAGAATTCCTTAAGGGAAACGAGCCTTCGAACCTGTCAGCGGCTAAAGCCCTTTATTGCAAAGGCTCCCCCTCAACGAAAGGGAAAAAGTTATCGCCGGCCCATCCGGGATCGAGCCTCCAGTTCGTGTGCCTACCCAACCGGCCGGTCGGCCGATACTCGATCCTTTTGAACAGCACATCGGCTATGACCCGGAGGACCCCGGCCTTGGCGTTCACGTTTTGTCCCCTATTCCAGAGGGTGAGACCCCCCTGACGGGTGAGAGCCAGCCGGAACCTGGTAGGCAACTCCTTTGCTTTAACATTCCAAGAGTTTTCGTTTTTCACCAGAAGCTATCGCATTCTAATACTTGCTTTTCGTGATTTTGTGCAGGCCATTCTGATCTTGAGCCCACTCCGAGGAGCGATGTCACCAAGGAGGTCAAGGAAAAAACGAGTGAAGCCACTCACGCAGGAGAGGCTCCCGATCCAGATGCTCAGGTGATCGGAGCGCTTGATGTGGACAAATCTGAGACTTTCTCTCCCATCGATGGGTGTAATGTAGTTGAAATTACAGGCGCCTCTGAGCACATATTCGAACTGAGCATGAAGGAGCAGCTTGAGAAAGAGAAGGAAAATACGGCCAAGATCAAGGTCGAACCTCAAGCTGTGGACCTGGACGATCCTTTGAACAAGCCATTGAAGGTCATCCTCCTAGACGGGCCCAAACCCATGGATGTTCCTTGTATTTCTTCAGCTGTCACTCCCCCGTTAAAGAAAGCTGTCAAGGGTAAACGCACTGGGGAGGAGTCATCTGGCAAAAATTCGAAGAAGTCGAAGAAGTAGTCTTCGCTCTCGTTCAACAAGTGCTAGTTTAGATTATGTAATTATTTTTGTTTTCATTGTTCATGTAAATAAAATTATTTGTGATGAATAAAAATTAGTTCTTTTCCCTCTCAGAGGACTGTTATTGTTTAGTTTTTTGTTTAACCGTGGTCAAAACCCGAGCTACTGTGAGTTACGTGAACTTCTCAATTCATCTTCAAACAAGTTATTTTTTGGTATTGCACAGTCTTTTATCCAATGCTCCGGGGACTTAGAATATTTTCCAATCCGTACACCAAGGGACTTCAAGTCATTTGTATCATGTCTGCCCTCAGGGGATTTGGACATTTAAATCGATTATACTCTGGTCTGCACTCTGGGGACTCGGAGTACTCCAGTCCGCACTCCGGGGTCTTAGGGATTTTGAGTCGTTTATACTCGTGTCCGAACTCTGGAGACTTAGAGTACTCCAGTCCGCACTCCAGGGACTTGGAAATTTTGAGTCATTTATACTCGAGTCCGCACTCTGGGTCTTAGAGTACTCCAGTCCCCACTCCAGAGACTTGGAGATTTTGAGTCGTTTATACTCGAGTCCGCACTCTGAGGATTTAGAGTACTCTAGTCCGCACTTCGGGGACTTGGAGATTTTGGGTTGTTTATACTCGAGTCCGCACTCCCGGGACTTAGAGTACACCAGTCCGCACTTCGGGGACTTCAAGATTTTGAGTCGTTTATACTCGAGTCCGCACTCTGGGGACTTAGGGTACTCCAGTCCGCACTCCGGGGTCTTAGAGATTTTGAGTTGTTTATACTCGAGTCTGCACTCTGGGGACTTAGAGTACTCCAGTCCGCACTCCTAGGACCTGGAGATTTTGAGTCGTTTATTCGAATCCGCACTCTGGGGACTTAGAGTACACCAGTCCACACTCCGGGGACTTGGAGATTTTGAGTCATTTATGCTCGAGTCTGCACTCTGGGGACTTAGAGTACTCCAGTCTGCACTCTAGGGACCTGGAGATTTTGAGTCGTTTATTCGAGTCTGCACTCTAGGGAGTTAGAGTACTCTAGTCCGCACTCCGAGGACTTGGAGATTTTGAGTCGTTTATACTCGAGTCCGCACTCTGGGGACATAGAGTACTGTAGTCCACACTCCGGGGACTTGGAGATTTTGAGTCGTTTATACTCGTTCGTACGTCAGACAGAGTAATGTATCTCTTAGTCATTTGTTACAGCGTTATCATATACAGAAACACCGGCAATTCATGGGAAAAAGAAATGGCTTCAAGCCTTTATTAATGCAAATAAGCTAAATTGACTTTTTACATGTCGTAAACTAGTAATAAAAACTTGCTGGAGGTAAATGCAACTAAAATATGATAGAAATGAACTAAGTGTAATGATGCTGTAAATGTTCACCATTCCATGCTCGGGGGAGTGTCACACCATCAACGGTCGCTAGCTTGAAAGTTCCCTCTCCAAGCTTCCGTTCAATGACGTATGGGCCTTCCCATAAGGGGCTCATGTGTGATGGAACTGGAAAAAATCGTTTCAAAATGAGATTACCCACGCCAAAGATTCTCGGACAACTTTTTCATTATAATACCGAGCAACTCGGTGCCTATACGCAGCCGCTCTTAAATTAGCTTCTTCGTGTTTTTCATCAATGAAGTCCAATGATTCCAGCAAGAGATCTCGATTTGACTCAGGTCCATAATAAGTTACCCGATGTGATGGAACTTTATGTTCCATGGGTATGACAGCTTCCATGCCACATGCTAATGCGAATGGAGTGTGGCCAGTCGCGGACTTGTGGGTGGTTCTGTAAGCCCAAAGTGCTGTCGGAAGCTCATCCACCACTTGCCTCTAGCCTTTTCCAAACATTTTTTTCAATATGGATTTGATTATCTTGTTTATGGCTTCCACTTGTCCATTAGCTTTCGGGTGAGCAACTGCTGCAAACTTCTTCCCAATACCATATTTTTGGCAAAATTCCTTGAACTCTTTGCATTCAAACTGAGTTCCGTTGTCCATGACAATGGTTCGTGGAAGGCCAAAACGGCATATAATATTTCGTACAACGAAATTAATGGCCTTTTTGGTGGTGATAGTGGCCAAAGGTTCTGCTTCTGCCCACTTGGTAAAGTAATTGACCGCAACTATCGCGTATTTTGCACCACCTTTGGATAGAGGTAAGGAACCGACTATGTCGATTCCCTACATTGCAAATGGCAATGGACTAACCATTTGTGTGAGTTCCGTCAACGGAGCTCTTGGTATTTTCGCATACTTCTGACATTTGTCACATCTTCTCACGTAGTCTGCGGCATCCCAATTTATAGTTGGCCAATAGTATCCATAGAGGAGGATTTTCTTTGCTAACGTCTGCCCCCCGGTATGGTCGCCACATTCACCTTCATGGACTTCCTTCAGGCTCATTTTATCTCATCAAGGGCAATGCACCGGAGTAATGGGGTCGAGAATCCCCTCCGATACATTATTCCTGCATTACATAACGAGAAGCCTTACGAATGACTTGTCGTCTTTCGCTCCTTCTTTCGGGCACGGCCCCGTGTAACAAGTACTGCTTGAATGGGGTCATCCATGACTTCTTCTCGATTTTTGTTTCTAACATGAAATCTACCTCCATCATATTTATGCTCGAAACATGTAAGGTTTCAACGGGAAACAATCCCATCTGCTGCGCATCGCCAGTGCTTGCAAATTTTTCCAATGAATCAGCTGCTCTATTTTGTTCACGCGGAACATGTGAAATATCATAATACTCAAGATTTGCTAGTAGCTCCTGAACTTGGGCCAAATACGGGGCAAGTCTCTTCCACCTTGCTTGGTAGTCTCCACGCACTTGATACACCACTAGTTGCGAGTCGTAAAAAATTTCAACCAATCTTATTCCCAGTTCTTTGACGAGTCTTAAGCCGACAATTAATGCTTCATACTCGTCTTCGTTATTCGTTGCTGTGAATTCGAGCTTCAAAGTGTAGCAAACTGATCGGTTTTCAGGAGTTACAAGAACTATGCCAACCCCCAAACAACGGTCGTTAGATGACCCATCAGTGTACATCTTCCATCGGACGGGAGGTATGACATTGCAGCCGTTTGATTCGTCTGCCATGGTGAATTCAGCGATGAAATCCGCTAGCGCTTGTCCCTGTACGGCCTTTCGCGGCAGGTAAGTAATATCGAACTGACTCAGCTCGATATTCCATTTTAACATTCTTCCAAAAGTTTCTAGTCGTTGGAGTACCCGACGCAAGGGTTGATCAGTGTAAACACTGATTGGGTGTGCCTGAAAATATGGGAGAATCTTGCGTGATGCAATCACCAAGCAATAGGCTAATTTCTCGATCTTGGGATAGTTTCTTTATGCCCCTGTCAGACATTTACTAATATAGTAAACTGGCTTTTGAACTCGGTCCTCTTCACGAACCAAAGCCGCACTGATAGTATGTTGGGATACTGCCAAGTACACATACAACATTTCATGGTCTATTGGTTTCGATAGCACCAGGGGGCTCTCCAAATGCCTTACCAGAGCTCAGAATGCTTCCTCGCAGTCGGATGTCGACTCGAAATTCCTTTTTCCCTTCTTTATCACATCAAAGAAAGGAATGCGCTTATCCGTGGCTTTGGATATGAATCGGCTCAGCGCTGCCACCTTTCTGTTCAAGCTTTGTACTTATTTTATAGTTCTGGGCACTTGTATGTTCCGAATAGCCTGAATCTTTTCCGGGTTAGCTTCAATTCCACGTGCATTTGCAATGAAGCCCAAGAACTTTCCTGATGCCATGCCAAAAGAGCACTTCAAGAGGTTGATCTTCATACTGTAATGTCTGAGTATATCAAACATTTCTGCTAAGTCTTGGATGTGGTCCTTTGACTGCCGTGACTTCACGAGCATGTCATCCACATAGACTTCCATCGTTCTACCAATCTGGTCCTTAAACATTCGATTCACCAGACGCTGATAAGTTGCTCCCGCATTTTTCAATCCAAAAGTCATTACTATATAGCAATATAGCTCCATATTTGTGACAAAACTAGTGTGTTCTTGGTCAAGAATGTGCATCGGGATCTGATTGTATCCTAAATATGCATCCATAAATGATAATAATTCGTATCCGGCGGAAGAGTCGATGAGCTGGTCGATTGTAGGTAAAGGGAAACTATCCTTCGGGCATGCTTTATTCAGATCGGGGTGATCTACACAAGTTCTCCACTTTTCATTTGCTTTCATCACTAGCACTGGGTTAGATACCCATTCAGGATAGAGGGCGTCACAGACGAACCCATTGGGTTTGAGTTTGTCCACCTCCTCCTTGAGAGTCGCAGACCTTTCCGGGTCCATACCTCTCCTTTTCTGTTTTACGGGAACATGTTTCGGGTCTATGTTCGACATATGACTCGCAATTGCTGGAGAAATCCCACACATATCAGAGTGTGTCCATGCGAAAACGTCTAAATTCGCCCGGAGGAAATCAGTAAGATCCTCGGCCACTGAAGGGTCGAGTTGTGATCCAATCTTAAGAACTCATGATGGGTCATCCCGGCTGACTGGAATGTCGATCGTCAGCTCAGCCGATGCTGCATTCGTTTCCCTGGGTTCCCCATCATCATCATCTCTCGGATTTATGTCTCTAAGAATCCGAGAATGCTGCCCGAGCCAGGGCTCGGGCTCTGCTTGTCAATCATGAGCCTTTAGGATGCGGACGGAGCTGTCCGCAACGTTTTCCTTCTCTCTCCACTGAGTTATTCTCATTTTCACCACATAACATGCATGACCGATCACCTGATCGCCATGTACAACACAGACTCCTTCGTATGTTGGAAATTTTAATGTCAAACACTATGGGGCCAGAGCGGTCCTAAATTCTTCCAGGGCTGGACGACCCAAAAATACGTTGTATGGAGAGTCAACATCCATTACTATGAACAGTAGGACTCACACTCTCCTGCCCTCACCTTCTTCCAGTTCAACTGGTAACTCTATGTACCCCATTGCGTCGGTTGCAGCACCGTTAAAGCCGTGAATACGGGCTTTGCATGATTTCAAATCTTTTGCTCCATCTTCATTTGGTCATAAGCCTTCTTGAAGATGATGTTGACAGAGCTTCCACAATCAATCAAAATTCTTTTCACGTAAGCTGGTCCGATTGTTGCAGATATAACCATCGGGTCGATAGTAGGAGCCTCCACCTTGTCTACGTCTCGACTCTTAAACACTATATCGTCACTCATCATGCATTGTTGTTTTGCGGGGGCTCCATCTTCCACATTCGAACAACATTCATAATCCGCACGCCTCAAAGAGGTAGCATATCATTCCATCTCCTGCCAATTCTTGTCTGCAGGATGGAGTCATCCGACAATAGTGTTTATGATCAATCTACCCACAGTCCGAGCAGGTTGTTCTGGTTGGCGCGAGCTGGCCCAAATCCAGGGTCTGACGTTCCTTGCCTTTCATCTTGTGGGTTTTTGACAAATTCCTGCAGTTTTTTCTGTCTGATCAACTTTTCTATGGCGTCATGAAGGTGTCTACACTCCTCATTATTGTGCCCATGGGTCTCATGGAAGCGACAGTACTTCCCTGTCCGTTTCTGTTCTTCAATGGACTCCTTTGGGTGCGTCTTTCTGTATTCAAAGGGGTTACAGGTAGATAGATAAATGTTTTCAAGAGAAGTATTCAGCGGGGTGTATTCATTTTAGGTCGGAATCCTTGGCTTCCATTTCCCTGCTTCTCTTTTCTTTCCAGGATTTCCACCTCCGGATCCCTTGTACTGCCCAGGTTTGTTCTGGACGTTGACTTGAACTTTTCCCGAACTATCGGTGGACTGCTTCATGGTGATGTTACTTTTCATAGTCTCCTGAATAGGCCCTGGTGCCTTATCTCGTCTCGTCCATCGAGCCTCCTCCCTCCGTATGAACTGATGAGCTTTGGAATAGAATCGTTCCAATGTAGTTGGGGGCTTTCCCGCCAACCAATCTCCAAACTCCGAGTCTGGATCTACACCTCGCATCACCGCCATCAAAATTGTGTGGTCGTTACGATTGCTAACTTCAGTGGCGGCAACATGAAACCTCTGTAAGTATGCTTTCAAAGACTATCCCGAAGCCTGGATTACGCTTGATAATGACATTACGTCCTTTGGACGGGTAGCATGTATCCTGAATTGTTCAACAAATTTCATCGCTAACTCGTCGAAGCTGGATATAGATCGCGGAGGAAGCCGAGTAAACCACATAGTGGCGATTCCGTACAAAGTGATTGGGAAGCATCTACACTTAATCGCGTCATTCGCCCTTACCGAATCCATCATCCATTCGTATCTCATCACGTGTTGCCTAGGGTCAGTCTTCCCTTCGTAGGCTGAGATAGTCAGCATATTGAATTTCTTGGGGTATTCGGCTTGTAGGATAATATCTATGAAGGGAGTATGGCTCCTGGACACTCCCCAATCTTCGTTGGTCAGGCGTTGGTTCTCTCTCATCAACTGCCTGATCATGGCTGATAAATCTGGAGTTGTATGGATGGTGGGAGGCTGGGTTCCGCTCCACGAGACCGTGCGGGTTGATGTCCCGCCTGCTGACGGTCGGTCAAACGTTCGTCCTGAAGGCCAGCTTGATTTGGATCTTGATGAGCCGGGCATCCGGTCTCTTCACGTGCCTGATCCCTGGCGGATCGATCAACGACAACTTCCTGTGTAGCCTCTATCTTGCGGCGTCTACGCCTAGGAGGTTCGTCAGCTGAGGTCGAACTATTAGATAAAGAATAAGGAGCAGGACTACTTCTAGCATTCTGATGCTGCTGCTGGGCAAGTTGAGTCATGAGATTAGTATTGGCTTGGATCTGCTCAGCAAGTTTCCTTCTACTTTCCCTGAGTTATCTTATCAAGTCGTTGAACTCTGTTCGGGAAACGACCTCCGCTTGGTTCTGGGTGGAGGTTCCTGCACCTTGAATTGCTGGTTGGTTGCCAGGTCCTATCTGTTGTACACTAGTAGTTTCATTGACATCTGCGTTGTGAGAGTGCAATCTAGTTCTTGGTCTTACCATGATAAAGTTGTCGGTTGTAACTCTAAGTAGAATCAACAGATGTCTTGCGAATGATTTGGATCTCCTTCGGGGGATTTTTCAATCCAGTAGCTACAATGTAGATCCTATCGTCCTGAGAATTCGATTATCAGTGAAAGCACCAAAATGTTAGCACCAGAATTGGTCACTAACACCCTTAAGAGAGATTGTGTAGAGAGATTAATGAAGAAAGTAAAGATAAACATAGGATAATATGCTGAATTAAACGCAGAAAATAAGAACACCAGATTTATAGTGGTTCGGTGTAACTGCCTACGTCCACTTTGAGGTTAATCTTTATTGCTTTTCTCTATAATCGATTACAGATGCAATCCATATCTAAACTATTTGATTACAATTGTTGAGCAAAAAAGGTAAATCTTGAATGAGTCTTGAATGCGGTAGATTCGCCCCAGTGTTCTCGAAAAAAGGTCCCTTTCACTATGCCCCTGCCTCTCTATTTATAGATGAAGAAGGGTTGGACTTCCCTGGTGGGCCAGGTAGATAAGTAGCTTGGCCCAAAAGGAGTGATCTCTGTGTGCCGATCCATAGATGCTGAACGGCAAAATACCAAACAAGGCATGAATGCCGAACGATATCCTCATGCCGACCGAAGTGATGCCGAACACTTTGAATGCCAAACGAAGTGATGACAAACACTCTGAATACCGAACGAAGTGATGCCGAATCACTCTGAATGCCGAACGAAGTGATGCCGAACACTCTGAATGTCGAACAAGGTTGGATGGGAAGTAGTATGGAAATGCCGAATACTCTACCATGCCCAACGTCCATTGATGCTGAACGATATACAATACCGAACGGCTCTCAAAGCCGAACGCTCTTGCATGCCGAGCGCTCTTGCATGCCGAACGCTCTTGCATGCCGATCGTCCCATAGATGCCGATCGAACTTGAGTGCCCAACGAACCATTTGTGCCGGACGACTCTGGAAGCCGAGCGCTTTCTAATGCCGAGCGCTCCTAAATGCAGAGTATTCCTGAATGCCGAGCGCTCTCTAACACCAAACACTCCTGAGTGTTGAGCATTCTCTAATGCCGAATGATCTGGATGCCGAACGGAACATAAATTCCGACCAGTATGCAAATGCCGAATACTTAGTTGCCTGGTCAAACCTTCAGGTAACAATACCCTTATCCATAATCTTGGTAGTTGCAATAATCAGAGCACAAAAGGAAAACCTAATGGAAATAGATTTCAGAAGGTGCACATTAATCACTGCAATAAAGTTGCTTTCATTATAAGACAATAATATTGGAATAAAAACAAGGTAGATTAACAAAAACAATAATGGAGATTTCGAACATTCAATCTTTTCGTGAATATTGCTCTGTCCATTATGATTAGAATATAGGATTTATTCCCTATATCTTGCTAACATCATATATGTAACGACCCGATTTTACGACTCCTGAAAGTCGACATTTATACGTCCACTGTATCAAATGTCGCACAGTCGAATGCCGGAAAACCGAACCGTTAGGGTTAAAGAAGAAAAAGATAGAAGAACAGAAACAATAATAGAATCTCACATTTCTCAGCGGAGCAAATATAATAGATAAATGAATAATCTTTTAAAACAAAGAATCATCTCAGTTAATGCAATACAACATCAGAGTTTACAACGACATCATACATCACTGGCAGTTATTATAACTTGACAATATGAAAACTGATTTGCACCAACCATACGCAATGGACACTACATAGTAAAGATACGTCTCGCCATCCAGCTTCAACTCCTGATCTCCACAGCAACTCTTTTCTGTCTTCTCTCCCGAATAACTGACTCTAGGCTGCCCGTGTGGAAAATTATGGGCACCCAGAGTTTAGAAAGGGAACAATAAACTCCAGGCCAGTCATGGGATTGGTGTGAGATCTTAAAAACAGTTATTTTTAACCATAAGAAAACAAAGGAATTAAAAGAAATCCGCAATGCTTTTTGGAAAATGAAACTACCATGAGGCTTCACGCCATACACACAATGCAAACGCAGAATTGGAGGAGATTTCTCCTTATGATAGTCAAACATGCTTAATACGCAAAAACCTTTCGATATTATTATTAGTGCATAGTGCAGAAAACATTTCGAAAGTATAATATTAATCTTAGCCAACATAGGCATTTCTCACTTATGCCTACTATAGCTACCATGTTCAATAGCAGGTTACCGCCACATTCCATTGAAGGTTATACGACTAAAACCGTACAGGGCACATATTGTTTCTTTGGATTTACAACAAATGGTCAAGCTAAGGAACTTCCTATTGCCACATGGGTACGCCTCTGGAGGGACGTCCCGAGAACCTAATCGGATCTCTGCAAACACAAGGCCGGGTTACCTCTGCAAAAATAGGTAACTACTGACACGAGTATGCCATCCCCCGGTTGTAAACAACCTTTATCCGAGGATCCTCAACAACAACAATCACAAAGTAATATATATTTGCGATATTCACATAAGTTAAGTATCTGGGCTCCATACCATGATACCACTTCTATCCAGAAGGAAATTCACATACCCTAAGGGGTGCTACCCCCTATAACCTTGCTGCATCCTTCCCGTTTTGATCATTCCGGGGTGTGAGGTCCGACGAAGTCTCGTTCACAAAGCTACGCTTTTCACAAAAGCCATGTTTCAATCAACAAGTGATCAGCAGCACTTCGTATGCCACATTACCAAATCTGGAATGTATCACTAATAACTGTCAACTACATAACCTCTGAGCTCATACGTCTTAGAGAAGGGTGTTAAGCTAAGAGAATAAATTCTCTACCACCAACAGAAATGTATTTGATAGAAACCAGCTTTACATCTCAAAGTGTAACGTCCGACACACATCCATACAAGTCCGTTCTGGGATCGAACGGAACCGAAGGCACTTCCAAAGAAGCCCTTGCAAATCCGGATATTCACTAGTTATGTACGGAATCCCCATCACAAAGGGTGATAAAATCTCTATACCGGAGCAACCCGGTGCAGAGACATTCGACATGTATCCTTTCACTTTCGAAAATACCCGGTCTTCAACACCATCTTCAAATGCAATCCCATTTCATCGTATCGTTATTCGGAATGGGTTTTATGACACAAGGTCCTCTCCCGGCTAATCCGAATAACGAGCGCTTATTTTGAAAATAAGTGTTCATTCAGATTCAAACAAATCACAACAATTTCACTTTGATATTTTAAACAAAAGATCCATCACAATCACAAAGGTTCGATTTGGGTTTCGAATATCCAGTTGGAATTCGACTCCCGATCGCATCGAAATTCAAATGCCGATTAATGCCAATATTGGTAGTCGGTTATTTGACTATCAATTATCATTCACAACAGTCACTGGATTTCAAATAATTTTTTTCCCAATTATTCTTATTTCCAATATATCTTCGCAAGATAAAATTTCACACTTCAATGCTTCGAAAATTAATTTCAAATTAATTTCCACATTTCAATCTTTTTTGAAAACAAATTCAAAATACTCTTCTCACGCGGATTCCAAACATTTATTCATTTCCACTGAAAATCTGCCGATTTTAAATATTTTAAAATAATATAAAAATACTTATTCAAAATATACTTGGAAACATTTAAAATAAACTATTTTAGAATATTTGCTTAAATATTAGTTATGAAAAATATTATATTAATATCTCATATAAAAATTCAGGTCCAAAACTAATTTTAAAATAGAAATTTGTAAATAGAGTATAAATATTTAAATAACTATTTTCTAAATCAAATATCAATTTAAATCTTTGAAATAATCCCTTATATAATTAATTAAATATTTTTTTTACTTTAAACAATTTCCAAACTAATTTCTCCAACAATATTATTTTAAAACCAAATCTAAAACTTTTAAATTTTATTCAAAAGCTATTTTTAAAAATATACTCGGCTTTCCAGGGAAGAATTCTTTTTCCATTACAAAATGGTCCATTCCAATAAATTAATAAATCTTCTTGATTTATTTTAATTTACATTCCAATTTGTAAATTTCTTTCCACACTTTAAAAATAAACCAATATTTATTTTTAAACAATTTCCCTTTTCTTTACAAATTCCCGTTGAGAATTTACATTTCCAAATATCAACTGATATACGAATTTTAAATCGATTTCCAAATATCACCTTCAAACCAAATCAAATCCCAAATTGATTTCCAATTTATTTCAAACACAAAATCAAATTCCAATTTGATTTCCCAAATTAATTTTCAAATATCAAATCAATTTCACATTGATTTCCCAAATTATTTCCAAAACACCAAACGAAATTTCCAAATCGATTCCTAAGATTTATTCTAACTCCAAATTAATTCCCGAATCGATTTCTAAAATTAATTTCAACTCTAAATTAAATTCCAAATTTAATTTCTTAATTTACTTCCTTTTGAAATAAATTTATTTATCTCTTTCAATTATTTAAAATCCGTATCTTAAATAAATTCTTCAACTATTAAACAACATTTTCGTAATTCCTTTATAAAAAATATTTTCCATATATATATATATTGAATTAATTCGATCGGATTATAAAAATCAACTTTAATACTTTAATTGTAACCGTCTAGGCTTTTCTACTTTAATTTCCAAAAATCCAATTTCATATTTCTGATATTCTACGATACCAAAAATATATTCGGCTAAATTTCAGCCTTCAACGGTTTCAATCACAAATAGCCACACGCAGACTATAAATAATAAACATTCAATATTGAAAAAATCAAAATGTTTTGAGGAATCCAGTTGGATCCCTCCAACCTGTTTCCCTGCATCCACAGACGTTAGCACAACAATTAAATACCAATTCCACTTCGAGGTGGAATATCGCGGTATATGGGATTTATAAAATATTATCCGCTATTATGCGGCGCAATATGGTCTCATCTGCTATATAATATGGGAAATCAACAACTCCAAATACATATATAATACTAATTCCACTTCGAGGTGGAATATCACGGTATGTGAGTTTAATATAATAACCTCTGCTATTATGCGGCGCATAGGGTCTATCTAATATAACTAATAATAAATCAATCATCCAAGCACAATCAATTTTAAATCTAACTATTCAAAATTTAAATCAGAAAAATATTTGATTGAGTGAGAAGATCTCACCTTTGCTTTGCATGCAATCCATTTTCATTCCAGATTGTTTTCTTCATGTTTTTTTGTTCTTGTATAAACAATTATATAAATTTATTAATATTCAAACAAATCGAATAATAATTATCGTTTAATAGTTTAATTAAATTTTAAACTAATTTCCTTTTTAAATCTTTTAAAACTAATTTTTTTATATATATAGTTTTAGTAATCTAAAATAATTAAAGAATAGTTAAACCAATTGATCATTCTAATACAATGGGTTTTGAAATAAATTCGTGGATAAATTTTTTGGATATGTATATTTACTGTTTTCAGAATATATATATATATATATATATATATATATATATATATATATATATATATATTGAAAACTAAATTTACAGTTTTCCTGCTGCTATTAAAATAAAACAAAGTAAGATTTCATTTACTGTATATAAACATATATAAATATATATATCTTTAAATTACTGTTTTATAAAACTTACTGTAGAAGTTTCCCTCCCAACAGTTTATAACTTGATTATAACTTTTATTTACGAAATAAAATAAAATAATTTAACAAACCAATTAAACAAGTTAACCATCTTAATATATTATTTAAATTTTTTGCAGTAAGTTAATTTTATAAACATTTATACTCACTGCAAATCTATATACATATTATTGATTTGGAAACAAATTCGAACACCTCACCTTGCTAACCTCGAATTTCTCGTGAGCTCTCTCTTAATCACCGACGCCGAGACTCCCAACTCTACTGCCGTTTCCCGTACGTCCCGTGGCCACTTGCGATCGAGCTTTCGAGCTTGCAACCTTGTCGAGCATCTAGATCTCAACGTTCTCTCCCCCCGGGCCTTCGCTGCCCCCGCAACATCGCGACGTTGCCGCCTCAATCGCAGCCATCCTCCTCGACCTAGCCTTGAGCGTTGCGACCGATTCAAGCTTCGCCCCTCCCCTTTTCCGCGGCCTCGAGCTCGCGAACTTCACCTAACATCGATTCGAAATGCTACTGTTGAAAAGGACGAGACGATTTGGGTGAACGACGAATCTGGTCGCCATTATTAGTATTGAATTAGGTTCGGCTCTGTTGGATTTTTCTTCTTTCCTTTTTTTTGAAATCAAATGAAACTCGACCGTTAGATTTTGAACGAAGAAGATAGTTTTTTTTTGTTCGATTTTTTTATTTTTATAAAACGAATGCATGTTATATTAAACAGAAATAAAGAAACACGTGGTAAAAATTGCAATACGTGTTATGCGGGGTCTTAAAACAATATTTTAATGCAACAATATTATTTAAATTTGAATTTAAATTCAAATTCAAATCGTCTCGTTTCTCGCAACTCACAATCTCGATCTCCAATCGAGACATGCCGCTAGGCGTTTATAATGTTAAACCCCTATTCCGAATGCAATGGAAAAGGTTCCAGGTCCAAATTTGATTATATGGAGATGATTGCTTTTCGGATCAGTCAAAACATTGAATATTCAATTTAAATTTCAGCGCGTTTGCTTATCGTAGGGCGAAATGATCACTCCAAACACTACGAAAATTGAAATCCGATAATAATACAATATTACGGATCTAATAGAACAGGCTTCGTCGAATTCTGAGACTGTTCCTCGGAAGACCATTTTTAAATATCGATTTAAACGATATAATTTCAAAACTGAATAAAACATTTTCAAATTCAATTCTGAAGCTTCCATTATCTTTAGTATTATCAATATAGATTTTCTAAGCCTTTGAATTATTTTAACGAGCTCCAAATTGAAGATTTATAATTTTACCCGAATTTCTATAATCAAATTTGATAATTAAATTGCTAAATTCATAGTTAAAATTGAAACTCAAGCTTAAAAATATCTTTCAATATTAAAAATCCATTTAATCATTTCTTTTTCAAATGTTAAAATTTCCGGGTCGTCACAATATAGTTCTTTATGAGTGTGTCGAGATCCTTATTGATTTCTTCCACCTATCCATTGGTTTATGGGTGAGGCGCTGTAGAAAAGCCTTTTCTTATTCCATGTTGCCAATAGAAGTTGGCGAATTTCCGACTAACAAACTGCAGTCCATTATTTGAGATCATCTCGAGTGGAATTCCATACTCGATACAATGACTACATCCACTAATGCATATTTATCTCCCCCCATAGCCGTTAGAATTTCTTCGATCAAGGTGCCCCATACAAGAAATGGCCATGGGCTGACCTTGTGGGTTAGTTTGGTTGGTGGTAACCCATAGATCTTAGCAATTCTCTAACACTTATCACATATTTTTACATACTCAACAACGTTGTTCTTAATGGTTGACCAGAAATATCCATATAGTGAGATTTTATTTTCAAGGGACATGTACATAACCCATATGGTTGCACATTGTCTAATATTTTCTTAGTTTCTTTTCCCACCACACATATTTGCAACAAGTTATGGAATCCTTTTCTATATAGGATACCATCCTATATGATAAACCAAGATGCCTTCCATAATGCCTTCCTTGCTTCATTTCAATTTAAAGGGTCGGAATCTATTAGCTATGTACTCAATGATGCGAGTCATCCAAATCTCCCTTATGATTTGTCTAACTTTTAGCAAACATCTTTTTAACCAAGCACTGGTATGTTGCTCCTGCATCTTTTAGTCCAAAGGGTCTGACTCCATAGTAATATGGTCCTAACCAGTGACAAAGCTAGTTTGGTCTTGGTCAAGGATATACATTGTTATTCATATCTATAGGATGCGTCCATAAAGGAGAGTAGTCCATGTCCTACCGTTCCATCGAACAATTGGTTGTCCTTGGAAGTGGAAAATAATCCATGGGGAATCATTAATGTTTGGAAATTATGTACATGTCTACCATTTCCCATTCAACTTCATGACTATCGCAAAATTAGCTATCTACTCCGGGAAATGGATCTCCTTGATAAATCCATTTGCTAGAAAAGTCTTTACTTCCTCATTCAAGGCCGTCGTTCAGTCAAGGACCATATTCCTCTTCTTTTGCTTTGTTGGGAGTATTCTTGGACCAATGTTTAGTGAATGACATGTGACGCTGGGAGAAATCTTGCACATGTCATCATGAGACCATGCAAAAAAATCTTGGTTATTCCATAGAAAATTCATCAATTGTGCCTTCGGATCCTGCTCCAACAGGGATCCAATTTTCATTAATTTAGTTGGATCATACTCATCTACCTCCAAAAACTCTGTTGCATCCACAGGCTCCACAGTTGCCCCCTCTTCTATATGTCTTGGGTCCAGTTCTTTGAAGGGATCGCTTGTAATACCCCTTCCTTAATTGCTATACATTCACGTTTTTAATGGAAAGACTCCTCTCTGCATTCTTTCCTTTCTCCATATGTTGATTCTCATGAAGTTCTATCACGTACCATTCCCTTGCAGTTCTTGATCTCCTTTGATAATTCTAACTCCATCATTTGTAGGGAATTTCACATTTAAGCACCACAAGGCTAAGATTGCTCGAAAATCATATCAAGCCAATTGACCCAAGATGTCCCTCGAGCTCGATGGATAAATCTAAATTTCCTAGGGGTTTTCCTCTTCGATGAATCCTTGCAGCTGTATTGCATGGAGTGATGTCATTCTTCCCATCTTATCAAATGCATCATTAAATAGAATATTGATGGAGCTCCTACTACCCACCTATGCTCTATGAATCTCCACTAGGCCAAGCATTGTCTAGATCATCATCGAGTCGGTGTGTGGGTAATACATTCCATGAAAGTCCATACCGTTGAAGTCAATTCCATCTTCTTCTTTATGAGGGGTCTTAACATCATTCTTCTGGTCTATGGCATACACGAACCCTTCTCCATTCTTTAAAAATTTGGTGTACCTCTCTAGTTTGGCCTAACTTTTACATGCAACGTAGGGCCCTCTAGTTAAGTATTAATCATTATCCTTTCAATATATACATAAGTAGTACTAGTTCCTTCTCCTCCGTCACCATTCGATGATTTCCTCAATGGGTGATGTATAGGGAGTAGAGGATCGTCGAAATTCTTAACATATCATTATAGCTTCTTTTATCTAAATATCCCTCAATAAGGTCATGCAAGTGGTGGCACTCATTGATATCATGCACGTGGAACTCATGAAAAATAATAATATTTCTCAGTGTTTAGACCAGCCTCTATCTCCTTACTAAGTTGAGCCCTCTTGTATTTCAACTTCGTCTGGGTTGCCAGAAAAACATTCTCAATAGTGTTATTTAGGTTTGTATAAGATTGAACCTTAGCCAGGCCTAAGTCTTTTCTATTTCACTTTCTTTTCTCCCTATCAACCCTTGTTATTATCCTTCTTCCCAACAAAGTTATTTCCATTCCCTTCACCGTAACTTTCACACCACTCGGTGATTCTCCAACTCCAATTGCTCTACCGGGCTATCATTTATTGTAGCAACTTCCAACCTCATGTACTTTGCCACAGTATAGAGGAATTTCTACAATATGGCTGGTTTCTCCTTTGTTAATCTTCTAGCAAACTCCATTCTAGGTTGCACTCCACCATATAAGGCCATCAAGATGAGCCTTTTGTCTGTGTTCCGAACTCCAACTGCTGTGGCAATAAACTAGGATAGGTACCATAGCGACTCATCTTCCCTTTGCTTCACATTAGATAATGAATATCCATCTTTTGGTTACTCAATGTGTACCTGGAATTGACTAGTAACTTCTCATTTAACATCACACAAGAATGAGATGATCTTAGGGATAAATATGACAACCCAAATTTTGGAAGGTTTTAATCGACAATAATCCACACATGTTTGACTTAAACAATCCGAAACGTAGATAATCAATGGGGTTAAAATAAGAAAAATGAGAAGAGAGGAAGAAAACAAAACACAGAATCTCACAGCGGAAACGATAAAATATAATAATCAAATAAACAATTTATGAATTTGTTTACTATGCACTTGATTTTAATCTATACACATTTATCAGAGTTATATATACACATCAGGAATAAATAATCAATACAGCAGAATAGCATGATGCAGGGGATAATAATAATGATATAGCAAAACTCCATCTTCTTCCTGCATAGAATAGTCTTCAATACGCTGAAAAAACTCAGGACTGACCCGAGCGTAAGAAAAAACAAAACACTCGAGTCAGGGCTAAAATACTCTTATGTAAGTCAAATCAGTACTATAAATATGAGTGTAGTAACTTAAGAGAATGTTACGGGATTTTCCATCTCCAAAGGATCCATTAAACTATTTATATATAATAGTACACGCTATAATAGATAACGTCTATCAGTAAAATAAATATTAAAATAGCGTTAAGGCTTTACACTGATCCACCTTAATACATTTCACAGTTTTAAACCAAAATCATAATGGGCTCGTATAAGGATAAATATGACAAGGCATGTGAGGCAATGCCCAAGGTAGGATTCTACCAGTTTACCCTTTCTGGCTGGTCGTAACCTATCTATGGCCGACCGCGACAATCAATCCAAATGGCAAAAGGTGCACCATCAAATCCGAAACCACAACAGTAATACGAGGGATCAACGCCGCTAGAGGTAGCTAACCTCATGGGCCAGACATAGGCTCATGTTTTAGTCATTTTAATTATGACACAAATGTCAAGGCTATCCATCATCGTTCTTTTACTTCATTCCAGTAAACGTCACCAATTCAACTTCTACATTCTGGATATCATCCACCATACACAGTTGTTAAAGTGGTTCCAATATGGAAAGAGAGTATTTCAATAAGAGGTCCCGGTCTCTAACAACCAATCGTCATTTTACATACCGATTGGTTCTTTTACATTTCGAAAACAATTTGCACTTGATATCAAAATATCATATTCATTTCAGAAATCTAATCCATTTCCTAATCATCGTATATTCAAATTAAATTTGCACTTGATATCAAATTTAATTTCAAGGATGGATATATATCATTTCAATACAACTAGATGTCATAGCTATATATCATTTCAACCCATTTCTTAATTTATTCGAAATAATTCAGTTTACAGTTCATGCACTGTAAATAATATACAGGATGTAACAGGATATATATAAAGTAAATAAACATCCAATCATTTGAATATCAACTAATTATCATCCATCACAATCATTCACCCAAACAATAATTAATTCACTACAATTTAACCAATTTAGCAAAAATCAAGGATTTTACTAGCAGTTTAAATCCTAATTTATTTTTAACTAACAATTTAAATTCTATTAATAAATTCAGATGTCAATTAAATATCAATTAAATTCATCAAACAACCCATAGATAAATTTAAATCACTTGATAATTTTAAGTTTAACTATCATAAGAATATCATAGCACGTCTTGAGCATTAAAACAACTCACCTTATTTGAAACTGAAATTTTTTCAATATCAAATAAATTCCGTTTTAGCTCCATATCGTAGATGATGTTGATACTAGTCCAACACAAAAGACGCCATCCAAATCTGATATCGCATATAAAAATTTATGGATTAATAAATGTCTCAATTCTACTAATCTATTTTCTCAACAAACGTGATAAAAGTTAAATACCCAACTAAGGATGGTTAGTCGCCTAACCCCTTAGCAAAATCACGCTTGACACAACCATGCTCGCGCTAGAAGGATCAAAACCCGCCGCCATTCCCTACCTCCAATCGCCACCGCACAACCAGCCATGTCAGTCCCCATCTCGGCCTCAGCCACGCCGCCATCTCCTTCCGTCACGCACGTGCTTGCACGTGACAGTCGCGCCTAATCCTAAAGAAAGAATGATGCTCGAACGATTTCTGTGCTAGAACTGTCGCCTCCGCTCTCCAATCAAGCTCGATAAGATCGATCGCGATACGATCGTGAATATTTTTCTTCTAAAGATTCGATATTTCTTCTTTCGGCTGTTTTTAATTTGTACGATTTAAAATTTGAGATAAGAAAAAGAAAAGGGGAACGAATAAGAGGGCATGGTGAACGAGGATAAGGTTAAGTAAGTTTATAATAATAATAAAATATCTAGCTACTAAACACATGAAATTTTTAAACTCCAAACAAAGCGTATCACCTAGCGTTCATAATGTTTAACCCCTATTCCGATTGCAATGGAACTAGTTCCGAGACCTAATTCGATCGTATGTAGATGAAAGTTTTTCAAAGATGATTATTTTAATAAATTCGAAATTAAATTTCTACGCGTTTCAAGCTCGCATGGCCAAACGACAAGTTTGATTGCTACAAAACTTGAAATCCTATAATAATTCACTACTACGGATCCGATGAAACTGGTTTCGTCGAAATCCAAGACAACGACCAAAATGGCTATTTTTAATCATCAATTAAAATATAAAATTTCAAATTTCAAATTATTCACATTTAAATCCAAATTTAAATGTTAACCATCTTCGTTTATTTGAATCAAATTTAAATCAATTTCTGATATCATTTCTAATCATCTTAAATCCAAAATTAGATTATTCAAATACTTTCCAATATTAAATTTTAAAAAATTTAATTATCAAATCAAAATATTAATAAATCATTAAATTTTTATTTCTATCCAAATTTATCCAATAATCACATTAAATTTAAAAATTTAAAATAGCCAAAAATACGGGTCGTTACACACTTCCCCGCTCAAAACTTTTCGTCCTTGAAAAGGCGTTAAGTAAAGAATTTTACATACAATAGATTTTATTCAAATAATCACTTATAACTTTAAAATCTTGTTAGAAAATCTTTACTATGCTTCTACTATGCCACCCCGATATCGATTTTATAGAAAATATAATTTATATATGAAAACCAGTCATAAAAATTTTAAAACTTCAAAATTTTTCTAACTCGCAGATTTACGAAAATTTCGACAGAGTCTCCTTTGCGCGGCTCGATCGGAAATTTTACAATTCAATATATAGCACAAATATAATAAATATATATAAATATACATCTCATCTCAATGATGAGGCATCCCGACGGGTAAAAATTATAAAATCGCTGTATGTAATCCGAAATATGTACTTTAATATTAATAATACGAGTGAGTTCGCTCGTATTAAGTTATCAAAGCTTATAATAATCCACGTATACATCCAACAATCTTCGTATATACCTATCTCAACTCAATTTTGGATGTTATTTACTTATGATAAGATGTAGAGCACGAATATGTTTTAATAAGCATAAAACATACATTTTGAATCCAAATCTCAAACATGAGCACAAATATGTAATCATACAACAATCATATGCATCCAAAACAATTAACAATGATTTACAACAATAAAAATCATCCGACAAATCAATATTTATTCACTTCAATTCATAACTATCAAAATTTACTTTTCAATGTCGAATATTTAAATTTATACATTCACATTTTTATTACATTAAATTTTTATTAACATTTTTATTTTCTCATTTTCCATTTGTTCATAACATTGGATCAACTTATATCCAATCTCATTTGTTTCCAATTTTTTTCATTCATTTAAATGTTATTAAGCTCACATCCGCTTACTTCATTTCAATCATTCATATAATCAATTCCATTTAAGTAATTTAATTCCATACCACGTTCCATATATTTAAAATTGATTCACATCCACTTAATTATTTATATCCAAATTTGGTTTAATTCGTTCTTTTCTTTCAATCATATTTATTGCATTCACATTTGATTTGTTTCAATTCAATATACTTACATTGAATTGATTTGTTCCAATTATTTACATTTGTTTCATCCATATTTAAATTTAATTTACATTCCATTGATTACTTTAAATTTATTAACATTCATTGCAAATTCATTATATTCAATTTTTTTCAATTAAATTTGTGAAATTCCAATTGTTTCTCTTTTTCTAAGCCTATTTATATAAATTCATTGGTGAATCGTTTATAAAATTATTCCACTTAATCTTGCTTAAGTTGAATTTGTTTTATTTCCACTTAGTCTTTTAATTGTACTAATCATCATTATAAATTAGCTAAATTTATTATAAATATTTTATACAACACCACTCTCTTTTATTATTATTACTTCATATCTTAAGTTATTATTAAGTCATCAATTTACTTCATTTATTCAAATTCATATTATTTATTTAACAAAATAAATTTTATTTAATAAGTCAATTTATATTAATAATCTTTTTTTCTTTTCATAATTAATTCCTTCAGCTTCTTTTAAGTCCACTATAACTTATAATTTTATTTTCAGTAACTTATTCCATATTATATTAGTTAACATTCAAATTTTTTTTATTTAAGCTACTCCACTTGCAATTTAAAATTTTCTTTACCCAATTTTAAATAAAATCCAATTAATCATACTAATTTTTTTCTTACATTTATTTATTTTATTTAATCTCTTTCACATTTAAATTACATTTCATTTTAAAAATTCAAGTCCTTATCCATTTGATTAATTCATTTTATAGCATGAGCGTAATTTAATTCACTTTAATAATTTATCTAGTTTCACTTAATATTCAATTCAACTTATTTAATATTAAGTTAAACTTCATTTCAATTTAATTCATTACTCATTTTATTTAATCCTATTCAAGTTAAAATTTTCTTATCATCCATATTTAACAAATTTAAATTGTTTAGCTTAATATTCTCAAATCTATAAGTTATACAATTTATTCATTCTAAATTTTATTTTATCTAATTTATTTCAAAAACATTGCATTTTACTTAATTTTTTTAACTGCATTTAATCAACATTTCCTGAGTTAATTATTTTATTTCATTTCTCGAATTCAAATTTCTTTTATCTGCTTAACTAAAAAATATTCACCAGTTTAATTTTTTAATTTTTTTAACCTTTCTTGTTCAAATTACAAATTATAACTATTTCTTTCATATTCAAATTTATAAGTTACAAAGTCATTCCCTATATACTATTTCCAATTATAAGCTCCAAACTAATTTCACATACTTATTAAGTCATACGTAGGATATTTTTTCCACAATCAAAACTTGTTTTAATCGACAATAAACTTCTTTTGGTAGCAATTCTCACTCAGGAACTCAAAAATGAACATTGGGGATGCTGCAGTCATCCCAAAATTTATTTCCCAGCGACCGAGCGAACTAATGCTTTTATTTCTTCAAAAATCCTTTCAAAATATTTTTTTTAGTCAAAACTCTTTCAAATAATACTATTTATTTAATTTTAAGGTTTTGAAAAACAATTTTGAAAACAAAAGCATTTTAAATTCCAAAATTCTCAATTTTTAAAATCATTTCTATATATAAGTTAGATTATAAATATACTTATACAATTTTTTCTCACCTTAGTAATAAAATATTTCATTAATTTACACTTGATCATTTTAACCAATTCTTATTGCAATTATTTTGCAATTCAATTTAATTATCAATGCTTCATAAAATAAAGTTCGTTAAGTATTCGTTTTATCTTTAATTCAACCAATAATCGATGATAATTAAATATTATTATCTTCAATCAACTCATTCATTAAGAATTATAATTTTATATTATATATATGATATAATTTGGTAAAATTATTTCATTATCCGATTTTAAAACAATATTATGTTGATTTGTCTTGTTTAAGTGTTTAGAAACCACTACCGATAACACGGCGTCCTGCACATCGACCAGAATTCATAAACAACTCAATGGATAAGTAAACACAATATAAAACATTTTATAACACTATCAAGTACACTCTCTCATATATAAGCTCAAACAGACACATTTTAGGGTATTACTACCCTATCTCTAATGAGTTAAACCCCACAAAACCAAGGTTATCGCCAAACCTTCGCTCTGATGGCAACTGTGACGACCCACATTTCGGAAGGTTTAAATCGACAATAATCCACACATGTCTGACTTAAACAATCCGGAACGTAGATAATCAATGGGGTTAAAATAAGAAAAACGAGAAGAAAACAAAACACAGAATCTCACAGCGGTAATGATAAAATATAATAATCAAATAAACAATTTATGAATTTGTTTACTATACACTTGATTTTAATCTACACACATTTATCAGAGTTATGCATATACATCAGGAATAAATAATCAATATAGTAGAATAGCATGATGCAGGGGTTGATAATAATAATAATATACCAAAACTCCGTCTTCGTCCTCCATAGAATAGTCTTCAATACGCTGAAAAAACTCAGAACTGACCCGAGCGTAATGAAAAGACAAAACACTCGAGTCCGGAATAAAATACTCTTATGTAAGCCAAATCAATGTCATAAATATGAGTGCAGTAACTTAAGAGAATGTTACGGGATTTTCCATCTCCTAAGGATCCGTTAAACTATTTATATATAATAGTATACGCTATAATAGATAATGTCTGTCAGTAAAATAAATATTAAAATAGCGTTATGGCTTTACATTGAACCACCTTAACACATTTCACAGTTTTAAACCAAAATCATAATGGGCTCATATAGGGATAAATATGATAAGGCACGTGAGGCAATGCCCAAGGTAGGATTCTACCAGTTTACCCTTTCTGGCTTGTTGTAACCCATCTGTAGCCGACCATGAGGAGACTTACTTATTGCACTCTGATCCCGTCCCCCTCCAGATGGAACTTTATAGCGATTAATATCATACAAGTTCATCCATTCGTGCTCCAATGAGGGGATTTGTACCTTACACATGGGTCCCATCTTTCGGATGGGACTTTAAAGCGATTAATATCAGTCATAACATTTAACTGGTTTATAGAATCCTAATCAATTGTACGGGGACATCAATCTTCGTTGTCTTTCCGAATCAGTTTTCGTCATCACTCAGGGAGCCTAAATCAGGCATCTAGAAAACATCAAATCATATCAGAGTCACCATCAAACTTCCAACTCAGAGCATGCCTAGGGACCATTCGAGATCCCACATGTGTAAGCAGCCTATGGTTATATTGCATCATGTATTGAGAATAAAAAGCAAGATAAAGGATTTGAACCTGACCCTAATCTATCTCGAACTTGGGGTTATCATCAAATCGAAGCCTCTAATTCATGAATTCATCTTGCTCACCCTCCTAAGGGGAGATTCTACCACGTAATCCTCCGACAGTATGTTCATATTTCGATTCAAGCCCTACAGTTCAGCATTGTTTCACAGGCATGCATCGTCTCTTCCAAGGCCAGTTTGACTCATGCCGTCGAGCCTTCGGGGGTCGGTCTCAACCCATGCTTGGGATTGGTATCGACTCATGTGATTAGCTCAATTTTTTTTCCATTCTTCTCCCTTCTATCTTCCGGCATATTCGCTCTTACTTTAGGTCTTTGATTCTTATTTGCAGCAGCTCCGGCTGTTCCCATCTATCCCATTCTCCTGAAGAAGTTCTACATCATCTCTTCTTGACGAGCAATCATCCTTTAATGTAATCCATTCATCATGGTCACTATCTCATCCCTGGTTATATAGATTTATGAGGGGTTAGCTCCAGAGGATGCCTCTTAGCTGCCCCCTGTTGATTTCCTCAGCAGTCCTTCTAGTTGATTGTCTAGCTATTCTGAATCTTCCCAAGTCTTAAATCAATGAGTTCAAGTGTCTCTCTATGAAAGCACCAAAATGTTTGAATCAAAAATGGCATAAACACCCAAGGAAAGTAAGTAAATAAATAAAAGAGAAGCGACTAAATGAAAAAAAAATTAAAACGAGTAACAACTGAACATACAGAGATTTATAGTGGTTCTGCAAACTCCAGCCTATATCCACTTAATGATTTTTTTGCTTACATTTTGACATAGAGGCAGAAGTTCTTAGGGTTCGGCTCAACTCCGGTGCCTAGATTTTTAAAATTACAAGAATATAAAGTAGAGTAGAACTAGAGCCGAAAAATCCTGAAAAAATAAGCCCTACTCCTTTACATATATAGAGGTAGAGGGCTTAATATCTTGCACAGAAGATATCCAAACTATTCTCCTTGCCGTAGACTAGTTCTCCAAGAAATATGGATGCCATGTCATTAAATGTTATGGGCCAACATGAATATATGGGCATGGGTCAGTACTGACCCCCTAAGTTAGCCAAATTGGTGCCTTCAACTCTTTGGCTCGCCTTGTGTTTAGCTTTATGATTTCATAATTGTTTGCATCAATAATAGCTTATTTCTGAGTCCAAATGATGGATGTGTAAGAAAAAAAATCGGTGATTCAAAAGTTCATGGAGATTGATAGAGAGTTGCATGAAATAAACAAAACAACACCGGAAATAGGAATATAACATCAAGAAAGGATTATAGGCAGAAGATGGGTCCCACCAGGAGAACGAATAAGGGTCGATGCTGACTCATTGGGTGGGTCCGGTACCGACCCCTAACTTTGGATGTTCCCGGGTCTTGATTTCTTGGAGTGAGCACATACTTACATTGTGGTCATGGTTGTACTTTGGTTTTGGGCTTTATGGTCATCTCTTCGGCATCTCGCCTTAATAACTTTGAAGTATAGCTCATCAGATTCATCTGCATACTACATTGTCAAAGGCGGGATAACAAATGTCTTAAGTAATGTTTAACTAAGATTAGGGGTGTTAAAGCCAGCCATAAACTATTAGTTACAACATTGAACACATTTGCGATCCCATTCTAGGAGATCCAGAAGGCAAATGGGGAAGCAATCTTATGAGGAATATGGTCAAGAAAGTCAAAGAGCTAGAAGGAGTGTTGATGGGATCAAACGAGTAAGGGTTTAGTCTGAAGGTGGATCGAGGAAGCAGTTCGGCATCGAGCTAAACAGAAGTGATGTCAAACTAAGGGTAGCTATGACAAATGCTTCTCATTGCCTCGCTAAAATTATGGTCAATAGAGGACAAAACAATTTCTGAGATCAATCTAGAAGTTATGACCAAGCACATAACGGAAGATCAAGTCATCATAGGGAGGATGAAAGAAATCATCCTCCTCTCTCATAGGGAAAGGGTGAGCTATCATTGCTAATCACCCAAATCAGAGGATAAGAGGCTCAAATCATAAGGAAATGTGTTCGATATGAACATATGGAGTGAAGAATTGGAGCTATGTTTAGCATTACCTTCTCTCTCTAGAGATAGGATTACCATATATCTTGAAGATTTCAGGATGCCTACTATGGAGCTATGTAAAGGACTAACTACCCATATAGTACTTTACAATGGTAAACCCAACACATGCTGGTGAGTGGAGCTAAAGAGGAAGTCTTGTACAAGTGCTTTCCTCTATTCTTGCTAGACATAGCCACTATATGGTTTTGTGGTTTATTGTAACGACCCGTATTTTTGGCTATTTTAAAATTTTAAATTTAATGTAATTATTGGATAAATTTGGATAGAAATAAAAAATTGATGATTTATTAATATTTTGATTTGATAATTAAATTGTTTAAAATTTAATATTGGAAAGTATTAGAATAATTTAATTTTGGATTTAAGACGATTAAAAATGATATCATAAATTGATTTAAATTTTATTCAAAATATGAATGAAGATAGTTAACATTTAAATTTGGATTTAAATGTGAATAATTTGAAATTTGAAATTTTATATTTTAATTGACGATTAAAAATGGCCATTTTGGTCGTTGTCTCAGATTTCGACGAAATCAGCTTCATCGGATCCGTAATAGTGAATTATTGTAGGATTTCAAGTTTCGTAGCAATTAAACTTGTCATTTGACTGTGCGAGCTTGAAACACGTAGAAATTTAATTTTGAATTTATTAAAATAATCGTCTTTGAAAAACTATCTTATGCATACGATCGAATTAGGCCTCGAAACTAGTTCCATTGCGTTCGGAATAGGGATTAAACATTATGAACGCCGTGTGGTATGCTTTGGTTGGAGTTCGAAAATTTCATGTTTTTAGCAGCTAGAATTTATTATTATTATTATAAACTTACTTAACCTTATCCTTGTTCATCACATCCTCTTACCCGTTCCCCTTTTCTTTTTCTTATCTTAAATTTTAAATCATGCAAATTAAAAACAGCCGAAAGAAAAAAATATCAAATTTTCAGAAGAAAAAAATTCACGATCGCGTCGCGATCGATCTTCTCGAGCTTGATTGGAGAGCGGCAGCGACAGTTCGAGCACGGCAGTAGTTCGAGTGGCGTTCTTTGTTTAGGGTTAGGCGCGATTATCATGCACAAGCACGTGCGTGATGGAAGGAGACGGCGGCATGGCCGAGGCCGAGGTGGGGACTGACATGGCTGGCGGTGCGGTGACGATTGGAGGTAGGGAATGGCGGTGGGTTTTGAACCTTCGAGCGCGAGCATGGTTGTGTCAAGCGTGATTTTGTTGAGGGATTAGGCGACTAACCATCTTTAGTTGGGTATTTAACTTTTACCACGTTTGTTGAGAAAATAGATTAGTAGAATTGAGACGTTTATTAATCTATAAATTTTTGAATGTGAGATCAGATTTGGATGGCGTCTTTTGTGTTGGACTAGTATCAACGTCATCTACGATATGGAGCTAAAATGGAATTTATTTGGTACTGAAAATTTTTCAGTTTCAAGTAAGGTGAGTGTTTTAATGCTCATGACGTGCTATGATATTCTTATGATAGTTAAATTAAAGTTATCAAGTGATTTAAATTTATTGATGGGTTGTTTGATGAATTTAATTAACATTTAATTGACATCTGAATTTATTGATGGAATTTAAATTGATAGTTAAAAATGAATTAGGATTTAAACTGCTAGTAAAATCCCTTATTTCCGATAAATTGGTTAAATTGTTGTGAATTAATTATTGTTTGGATGATTGATTGTGATGGATGATAATTTGTTGATATTCGAATGATTGGATGTTTATTTATTTTATATACATCCTATTACCGTCATGTATATTATTTACAGTGTATAAACTGTAACTGAATTATTTCGAATAAATTAAGAAATAAGTTGAAGTGATATATATCTATGACATCGTTTTGGATTGAAATGATATATATATCCATCCTTGAAATTAAATTTGAAATAATTATCCACTTGGCCACAGGTTAGAAAATTTTATACGGACAGCAGGTTGGTTAAATTAAATATTTTAAAAATTATTTTGAAATTATTTAAATGAATTGATTTTTAGAAAAATCCAATTTATGGAAATTGAATTATTTTGAATTGAAGCTAGAAATTTTGGAATTTAAACTTGGCAACGAAATTTGTTTAATTAATCGGAGTTTAGATTTTAAGTTAAAAATTGAAATACGGCGTGAATTTTCGGAAGTTGATTTGTTTTAAAAGATGGGTCTTTTATTCGAACTTTGAATATTTCTAAGAAAAATTGATATGAAATGATATTTCAAATTTGAGTTTAGAATTTAAAATTTGGATTTAAATTTGGTATTGAAAGTAAATTTGATTTAAGTGAACTGAAATTGAAAATTAATTTGAAATTGGAATTTAAATTGATTTGGAATTGGAATTGGGAATTAATTTGAAATTGAGATTTGAATTAATTTGGAAATGGAAATTGAAATTGAAGGAATTTGTGAATTGAAATCAAGACTTAGATGGAATCAAAAAATTTTCGAGTTGGAATCGGAATTGAATCGATTAAATTGAAATGGAATTTGGAATTGATTTGGGTAGGAAACTGGGAAGTTGACCAGTTTGACTTTGGAATTATGTTTAAAATGATTATT
Source organism: Allium cepa (assembly GCA_030765085.1). NCBI lineage: Eukaryota > Viridiplantae > Streptophyta > Magnoliopsida > Asparagales > Amaryllidaceae > Allium > Allium cepa. The sequence goes on along the minus strand of CM060941.1, from coordinate 682,019,542 downwards.
TTTTGTATTAATGATTTAAAATCTATATTCTTTAAATATTCAAATTATTTTGATTTTCCAAACTATTTTACTATATAAACCATTTTTACATTCAAATATTTTCGATTAAACTATATATATATTTTCTATTAAACTATTTTTAACTATTTAAATTATTTTCTAAAATTCAAACTGGTTAAAGGGTAAATTTTTTATATTTAAATCTTGGATTTAAATACGAACAAGGTTAAAGTGAAGAATATAACCTAAATTGAATTCGAATCAAATTTGGAAGTGGAATCGATTTATAGGACAAAATTGATAATTTGAATATACGATGATTAGGAAATGGATTAGATTTCTAAAATGAATATGATATTTTGATATCACGTGCAAATTGTTTTCGAAATGTAAAAGAACCAATCAGTATGTAAAATGACGATTGGTTGTTAAAGAGACCGGGACCTCTTATTGAAACACTCTCTTTCAATATTGGAACCACTTTAACAGCAGTGTACGCGGTGGATGATATCCAAAATGTAGTTGTTGAATTGGAAACGTTTACTGGAATGAAGTAAGAGAACGATGATGGATAGCCTTGATATTCATGTCATAATTAAAATGACTAAAACATGAGCCTATGTCTGGCCAATGAGGTTAGCTACCTCTAGCGACGTTGATCCCTAGTATTACTATTGTGGTTTCGGATTCGATGTTGCATCTTTTGTCGTTTGGATTGATTGTCGCCGGAGCATGAACATATAGCCTTACTTGTCGTTGAGTCCTCTCGTCGAAGAGCGAGTGTATTGGGCTTAGCAAGGGTTCGGAGAGACTGCGAACTTTGATCGCATTAAGTCAAAACCAAAAAGTTGGGACCTTAGTGCAGGGAGCTGGTCGCTTTGCCTAAGAGCGACTGGATGGGCTTGCTTATCGTTGAGTTCCCTTACCGAAGAGCAAGCAGACTAAGCTCAGTAAGGGTCCAAAGAGACCATGGATTTTATTATCGATCTTGAATGACCATGGATTTAAATAATGGTCTGGAGAGACCATGGACTTGATTATCGGCTCCAAATGACCTTGGATTCATTTACCGGTCCCAAAAGACCACAACTTTAACTAATGATCCAGAGATCACGGATATAACTATCAGCTCTGAACAGGCATAGACTCATTAATGATTCAGAGAGACCGTACCATTAACTAGAATAATAAACAATCTAGAGAGATCGCATACTAAATTAACTATAAAATGATCCAGAGAGATAACACATTGGAAATTGAACATTAAACAATCCGAAGAGATCGCAGCATTAAACTGAATATGAAGCGATCCGGAGATATCAAACCTTAAAACATATATTGATTTTGATAAAAGGATTTGAACACTTCGAAATTAAAATGAAATCATAATGATAATTTTATAAATCATAGATGAACACAGGATGGTTTTGATATGTGATTTAATAACTCCAAATGAAATCAGAATTGTAACAATGTATAGACTATACTTAAGCAGAGTCTAGAGTCTTAGGCTATGACAGGTCTAGAATAACCCATGATTGACAAGAGAGTCCGAAGGAACTGAACAATTCACCAAGATTGAAGTAGCCAGAGAGCTCAACTATTGAAGATTGACGTCATATTTGTTCTTGAGCAAAGCACCCATTCGTAAGGCATGCTTTTAGGGGAATGTGTTATCCTGCCTTTTGACCAGGCAGTAGCAGACGAACCCGACGAGTTATACTTTAAAGTTATCAAGGTTAGACGCATATGGAGATGACTATAAAGCCTAAACCCATGTACAACTAAGAGCACAAGGTAAGTATATGCTCACTCCAAGAAACCAAGATCCAAGAACCACAAAAGTTAGGAGTCGGTACCGAACCACCCTATGGGCCGGTATCGGCCCATATTCCTTGGCCCGCTAGGGCTCATTTTCTGCCTATGATCCCTCTTGGATGCTAGAATTCTATTTCCAATGTTGTTTTGTTGATTCCATGTGACTCTCTATCAATCTCCACGAACTCCTGAATCAGTAATTTTGTTCTTACACAACTTATCATTTTGACTCAAAACAAGCTTTTATTAATGCAAATAACTATGGAATCATGAAGCTAACCGCAAGACGAGCCAAAGAGTTGAAGGCAACCAGTTTGGCAAACCTAGGGGTCGGTACCGACCCATACCTATGGAGTCGTACTGACATATAACGTTTAATGACTTGACACCCATATTTTTTGACGAACTGGTCTATAATAAGGAGAACGGTTAGGAGATCTTTCGTGCGAGATTTTAGGCCCCTTACCGCTATATATAGAGAGGTAGAGCTCTTTTTTAGGATCTTTTCGCTCTAGTTAAACTCTACTCTATATTCTTGTAATTCTAAAAATCTACATGTCGGAGTTTTACTGACTGCTTGGAATATCTGCCTCCAAGTCAGAATATAATTAATAAAATCATTAAGTGGACGTAGGCCAGAGTTTGTCAAACCATTGTAAATCCCTGTGTGTTCATTTCTTACTCGTTTTAATTTGTTTTCCTTTATTCTTCACATTTACTTCTTTACTTAATTTATTTGGATGTTTGTGCCATTTTTGGTTCAAATAACCATCAATAAAAGTTGAGACATTATAGAGAATAAAAGCCGAGAGATAGATGCAATGTCTTCACTTTTTATTGATGGCACCCACTCCAATCTTGTAGATGTTCTCTTTTTTGCCTTGAAGTAATTGCTCACCATTGAGCTTGAGCATAGCTTCATCCGTTTCCTTTCCTTCTGATGCCCTCTTCAAACATAGCCATGTTTGTTGTAGCTCGAGTCTTTAATGTAAGTGATGAATTCATTTATTATAAGATGAAGAATCTCCTTGATGTTTGCTTACACAACAAGCATCTATTCGATGGGGCTAAGCTGAGAATAGGCCAATAACTATGCATAAGTTGTCAAAGATACTTGTTCTTTATTTTTATTTATAAATAGAAACTTATACTTAAAGTTATATAAGATACTTTTACTTATGGATAAATGCGCCTTTTTTCCCATACTTATGGTAAAATATGCCTATAATCCGATACTTTTGGGAAAAAAGTTCATATCTTCCTATACTTATGGGTAAATCTTCTTATCTTCCCATAGAGGGAGCCTGGTTATGCTATCTATTAGTAGGTTCAAAGCTAAGTACAAATCATGATAATAAATTATGTAGGGTATATATTCCTCTTCTTACTTTTTCTCTTATTACTCAACAATTAATTGGCTCTTTAAGACCTGTATTTACTTGCTTACGCCTTTACATTTTCATAATTTTTGACCACTCTTATTCATTGGAGATCTCTTTACTTCGCTCCACTAGGGAGTTTCCTTTGCTATCTTAAACATATATAACGGTTGTGATTGTCATTATAGCAAAAGCCCTGAATGGGTCTGTATTGCACACTTCAACCCCCGTCATATGTTCTCGAATTTTATCTAATCAACATGATATATGGATCTAAGAGATATGCTTTTTGTTATAGTTGTCCTAAATTATTTATTACCGAAAATGTTGATGTTGATAAGGAACAGAAGTATCACCCTATTCACCCCCTCTTGGGTGAATAGATCCTTTAAGTGGTATCAGAGCTAGGAACAGAAGTGAATTTTTGTTTAAAAAAATTTGATTTTTCCACCAATTTTTGTTTTATAAATTTGAATTTTAAAAATGGCTTCTTTTAATAATTCTTTTGCTGAGGGTTAGTCCACAGTTAGACCGCCAATTGTTCAATGGTGAATATGCTTACTGGAAAAATAGAATGAAATTCTTTTTAAAAACCATTGATTCTTAGAATATTGTTGAGACAGGTTATAGAGCATTAACTATAGCTGTAGATAATCAAGAAATAGATCAACCGATGGATCAATGGACAGATCTAGAAAATAAACTATAGAATGCTAATGCTAAAGCTATGAATTCTATTATTTGTTCATTGGATCAAATTGAATTCAATCGTGCCTCATATTGTCTAACTGCGCACGAAATATGGCACACACTTGAAGTGACTCATGAAGGAACATCTCAAGTCAAGGAATCTCACCTTGACATGCTTAGTGGCAAATAGTAGAATTGCACAATGGCAAGGAAGAAAATGTCAAAGAGATGTACGGATGACTTTCCAATAACGTAAACAAATCAAAAGCTCTCAGAAAATCATGCATAGAATTGGAAATAGTCCGAAAAATCCTCAGAGTCCTTTCGTGAAATTTTGAAGCCAAAGTCACTTCTATTCAAGAATTGAAGGTTTGAAACAAATCAAAGTTAAAGAGATCATCGAAAATCTCACCACTTATGAGCTAGAAATCAAATTCAAGGAAGAACGCGAAGGAGGTGATACAAAAAAGAAATCGATAGCTCTCAAAGGAACAACAGAAAGTGACGACGACGACGATGGAGCAGCTGAGCTGACACTATTAATAAAGAAATTCAAAAGGTGTAATCACAAATATGGAAATTGTAACGACTCGGGATTTTCGATACCGAAAATTCCAGATAGGTAGGAAAAGAAGAAAAGAGATAGGAGAAAAGAAGAACAGAAACACCAATATCTCACAATCGCAGTGGATAAAATATAATATCGAATAATAACAATTACATAAAGGAAAACTGTACTTATCAAATTACACTTTCATACACCAGAGTTACTCATAAACACAAACATTGGACATATACAATCATGACTTGGATACTACAATATATCACAACGGAAACCCTCCATACGTTCCTGCCATCCAGCTCGCCTTCTGAGCTCCAGAACTTCCTTACCCGAAAATCTATAATACTCTGTCTGACCTGAGCATTACATCAAAGTAACACCTGGGTCAGGCTAGAAACCAGCGTGAGTAAACCCATCTAAAATTAAATACTAATGCATAGAACTCATTTAAAACCCGGGGTAACTCGTATCAATTTACAAATGCACAATCTATTATAGATATAACTTATTTCACACATCAATTTCTAAGTATCAAAACTTTGATTAAACGGTCCAAATCACTTAAATCATTCCATTTCAACCTATTGATTTCACATATCAATCTACAAAGAATCGAAGTGGTTTCGGGTATTTACTAATAACCGACTCCCGTCTCTTCGAATCTCATGTCATCCTAACCCAAGTTATTCAAGTGAAATACCATTCAAATTTTAAATATAGGATATCACTTTTACACAGCAACTCATTATTGATAGACAACCACATTAACCTGTCCTCCCAAACATATCATATCACAAAATATTTTATATCATAGATATCAACCAATTCAAGGCATCCAATATTATCCAATCATCCATAAGCATATCACATTAAATCATTCCTAATTAATTTGAAATAACTTAAATTAATTACTATAAATCTTGCTTACTTAACCATTAATTAATTACAAACCAATTAATTAATCATCCTCTAATTATCCATCTTAATTAATCATCCTTGATTAATTATTCTCTAATTACATTACAATAGATTAAACCTTAATTACAATTATTAATTATATTAATTAATGATCCTCTAATTACTTCTTTAATTAATTATTGTTCAAATTAATCGCATTCAATGATCAACCTTTAATTAATCACATTCACTAATCAACCTTGATTAATCACATTTAGTAATTAACTATCCTTAATTACTAACCTTAATTGACTCTTAAAATTAATTAAACCTTTAGTTAATTACACTAAGTAATTAATCCTTAATTACATTCATAAAGTAATTAACCTTCTTATTAATTACACAAAGTAATTAAACCCAAATTACTTCCATTAATTAATTATTCTTCAGTAATTATCCATTAATTACTTTCATTAAGAAATTTTCCTTTGATTATTAATATCAATCAATCGTCACCTATTAATTTCATTAAGTGATTAACCTTTAATTAATTTTACTAATTAATTATCTTTAATTGATCACAACCTTAATTGAATAAAGATCAATTCTTATTTTAAATTAAATACTTAATTACATCATTATTCACTATTTAAGAATCCTTTAGGAATTATTTCCATAATTACATCTTATATAATTACTTTTAAATAACAACTTAAAGGTATACTAAATCAAAGCAAATTTAAATTTTAAGATCACTTGACTCACAATTTATAATGAAATTTATTTTGAGAAAATTAACTACACTTGCTCTTTTAAATAAAACTTGTTAAAATATTAGTTTCACAATTTATACTTTTAATCCTATCAACTAAATTCACTCATACATTAAACCTTGGTTCATGCTTCATTTTTGTTTTAAAACTTGTTAACATCCCGATTTAAACTTATTCAATCTTATTTATTTAACTCCAGGTCAAGGAGCCCGATCCAAAATACAATTTCTCGAGTCAATTCACAGTTTTCCCAAGCTAAACTCGAGTCTCCACATAATATTTAAAAACTGCTATATTAAACATTCGTGCATCAACTCATCTTCGAGGCAACCCTCGTTCTACCTTGGGTCTAACCCGAGAAAACTATCCTTTCCCACAAAACAACAACAACCCAAAAATCCACTGATACATCGATCGTACCCGTGCACATGCACCAACGTTCAACGCCGTCGTGACCATCATCAACACCTCATACACGTCGGCGATCCCCCTACATCCAATTTCGACTATCGATTCAACACTACCCAACCCGAATCAAAATCAAGCCTCTTCTGTCGAATTGGAAAACTCAACTTCGCCTGAAAACTTCCTCGATCCACTGACACGGTCCACCAGAATATCTAGAACTCCGCCCTCACCTTCGTCCACAACCCTAACACCGCTTCCCCCATGATCGCCCTAACTCGAATCTCCTACGACGAAGCGACCCATTTTTCGACCTTGTCTTCGAAGCTTTCTTAAACTCTAATTCGATCCACCGCCGTCGCCATGATGGGTTATCCCTCCTCCAGACATTTTTCCCGGCCTCCCTGATTCTCATGCTAGCTTCGACACACATCTCGACCACCAAAAATTTACCGATCACCAGAAAAGCATAAAACCCGATTTCTAACTATCTTCAAAATTCTCATCCTAAAACTCATCTAAAAATCTTGAATTCCATTTAAAAATCCTATTTCTCATAGATATATCAGATTATAAACTTGAATCTGCAAATTATTTATGTTGAAATTTTTATAAAATCAAGTTTTTACTGTAATGTGAACATCCAGGTTGATACTGCCTCCTATTATTACTATAAATATTTTTAAAATTTAAATCTCGTTGTTTTAAACGAATTTTGCTCAAACATTGTAACATAAAACTGATCAGAGGAAGAACCATTGATTTTTGAATTATATTTGTATTCAGTAGTTCAAGAAACAGAGCACAACATTGAAATACTGACATGCACATGAATACATCCATATATCTCTACATTTAACCACATGAATCAACCATGCAAATCATAATCACAAATTTAAAATCAGTTTTCTACATGCATTCAGAGTTTAAACAGACACTACACGAAATATTTCATTTTGTAACGCTTTTCCACTTTCAATTTATAATAGAAATAACCGTTATAAATTTCTAACATATATTTTCGTTATGATCATTTAACACGGTTATTACCGTTGCTAAATCTGGTAATTTCGTAAATAGTTAAAAGTGATATGGATAAGATTGTCATTTCGTCTTCTATTATTACTTTCCATTTCCCACAAATAACATTCATCGTTTCATTTTATTTTTTCTTTCGTCTAGGGTAATCACCCCTCCGATTTGATTTACCACCGCCTCCGTTGTTTTTGCGACAGCCTCCACCATTCTTCCACCGCCTTCTTCGACTACCTCCATCTTCAGCCGTTGCCTCCGTTGTTTTTTCCCACCAATTTGACAAAGACAGAGGAAGATTAGGGCTTGCATTCTATTTCGAAAATCGAGGTCAGAGACTGCCACTTCCTCCATTAGTCACGATTTGAGGATGCGGCGACTAGTTTATGGGGCAGTGCAGTTTAGGTTGGATGCGGTGTTTAGATTATTTCAGAATTAGGAAATTTTTGGGGAGGAAGGTCGCGATTATTAAGCTCTCATTCTTCTGCGCTTCTTTAAGGTTCCTCTTCTTTGAACTACAAGGGTTTTGAATGGTTCCACCGCTCCCTTCTTCTTCTGCTTGTTCTACTTCCTCAAATTGCAGGCTTCATACTGCATGGTAGTTGTTTCGGTTTTTATCTACTTAAATGAATCATAGCTTGTCTTTCAGACCACTTCTATTTTTTAGCATTGATTGCAATTTGGATAGTTCTATTTTCCAATTTGGGATTCAGTGAAGCATATTCAAAATTAGATGTTGTAAAATGTAAAATTAACGTATGACAATTAATTATAAAGTTTTCCAACAAAGGAATGAGAAACAATCACCAATTACTTGATGTGTATGTTAGAATGTAAAAAATCTTTTTCCTTTTAATTCGTCAAGTTTTTAGGTTTTACCATATAAAAAATTGTGCGTGATTTATGTGTATGAATACATCTCTATAAACAGTTAAGTTATTACCTACTATGTTACATAAGTTACCTATATATTAGTATATTCAGTATGCAAATTAACTATCTCTATTAACAAATTAGTTTTATCACTTCCCAGAGTAGTGTACCCGATGTTCTTACCACATCAAACAATTGATGGAATATAGATGTATATTTTTGTGCTTTCTCATGTACCCTTCACACACATCTAATGGATGAGCCTTAAGTAAAAATAATAACCAAACATAGCAGTATTAGGTATTGGTAATAATAAAACCAAACATTGCAGTAAATAAGCCAATTTGGGAAGTTTTTGAAAGGATGTATTTTCCGTTGTTTTGTAGCAAGGTCGTTGTAATATATGGATAGTTATAAATAGAAATGACATGGTATACATTGTCATTCAAAATGAATATTATCATTAATTTTAGTGAATAACAGAATGTTAGCATATACAATTATATAATTATGGAATTTACCATAAATATCCTGTTATGCTGATGATTAAACATAGAATTGAAAGCAAGCAAGAAAGAAAATCCAAGCATATATGTCTAACAGTCACAAAATGAATCTATAGTGCCACAAAATAATTAAATCCTACCTTTGAGACATGCATCACTGCTATTTTTTTAAATTAGGCATGAATTAGTGAAGGAACATGTATAAATTAGATAGACATGTATATTAACGTACATGCATGAATAAATAAAAATGTCCACTCTTTATTACTTTGAATCATCTAATTTGATTGGTTTAATTTTCAAATTTTTTTTTTATAATTTTTAGATATTTCTGAAAGGATGTATTTTCTATTGTTTTATAGCAAGGTTACTGTAATATATGGATACTTATAAATAGAAATGACATGGTATACATTGTTATTCATAATGAATATTTTTATTAAGTTTAGTGAATTACATAATGTGAGCATATATACAATTATATAAATAAGGAATTTACCAAAAATATACTGTTATGCTGATGATTAAACAGAGAATTGAAAGCAAGAAAGAAAGAAAATCCAAGCATATATGTCTACCAATCAAAATGACTTTTCAAGTGCCACAAATAATTAAATCCTACCTTTAAGACATGCATCACTACTATTTTTTTAAATTAGGCATGAATCAGTAATGGAACGTTCATGAATTAGATAGACATGTACATTAATGTACGTGCATGAATAAAAAAATGTCCACTTTTTATTATTTGAAATCGTCTAATTTGATTGATTTAATTTTCAAATATTTTGTTTATAATTCTTCTCTCTTTCCTATTGTATAGTATAACAGTACCAGTATCTGCTTTTTTTTCTTTACAAGAAGAAAAAAAGGAAGAGAGAGAGAGAGATGGCCACCAAAAGCAAGTTGCAATTCCTCGGCAACAGAAGATAGTTGTTAATTTAACAAAATCTGGCAAAGCAAAGAGTGCTGCTCCACGTCTTGATGAAAAGAAGAATCTATGTGTGTTAGGAGATATTGGCAACGTAATTGAAATTAAGGCTCAGAATCATATTGCTCACAGACCCATTACAAAAAGTTTTGGTTCATAACTTCTTGCTAATTCTCAAGCTGAAGTCTTCGACAATAAAGAGCAACAAAGCATCAGAGAAACACAACCAAAAGCTCGAGCAGATAACCAGTTAGCTGTTATCGACTACGTAGAAGATCTCTACAAGTTTTACAGACTCGCAGAGTATTCAAGCAGAACTGTAAACTACATCGATTCAAAGATCAATGAAAATATGAGAGCAATACTTCAAATTGGAAGTAATGAACCTGGAGCTCTATTGTATGATGCTTTGGATCATTTTGACAGGCATAGCACTGAGGTATGTACTTTAAATTCCCAGTACATGGTTCAATTGTTTTACTAATGACCTTTGTTTTCAAATGCCATGATCTTATCATAGTAAATTTTAATGAAAGATAATCATTATGGTTTATATTCTTAATATTTTTTTTGGGAATGTTCACATTTATTTTAGTTTCCAAACTTACCGATATGTAAAGTTAGTTGTTTTCTTTAGAGGAGGAGCCCAATCTTGCTTAATTGCTTGGTTATTTAAAGTTAATCACGAGTTGGAATTTTTGTCAATTTTCTATGTTATAAAATAAACTATACACACATTATCTTATTTCTAAAGGATGAGATTTGAGTACATGGTTCAATCGGTTCTTAACTAAGCGAAGAGCTTAGTTATTAACTGAGCACTCTGCAAGTTTTAATAGAAAGCTCAGTTCTTTTCTAAGCTTATGCTCAAATTTAGATTGTTTCATTTTTCCCTTGTGTTTTTTTTCTTTTCATTTTGTTTTATAAACCGAGCATTGTTTCTGAATGATCATACATGATGATTGATATGATTAAGTATGAATTATTACTTAGTTTAATTGTTTGTCGTTAAGCTTTTTTGTTAAACGTATGTTAAGCTTTTTTTGTTAAACGTATATCGTGAAGAAAACATTGGTATACTTTACAGATAGTAACTGCAAATTAATATTGTAGATCAAGTTTTAACACTTGATGACCCAAATCTTGACCGATAACCAAGTTTTAAAGTGCGTTTTTGCATTGCAAACACACTCATATACACATATAGTTGTTAATTGCATAATGTTGTTTCTATTTTCGTTATATACCACATTATGGCGACTTTATCCAACTATAGTATATCTTTTCCATTAACATTGTTTCATACACACGATCAATTGATCATATTATGCCAAACTTTGTTTCTGAATATGGTGTTAGCATTAGTGACCTAAACTTGATATTGTGCTAAATAAAGATATCATTGTCATTGATTTGAACACATGACCAAGCATAATATAGACACAGTTGTTATTAGCAAAAATTGTTATAAAGACACATGATCAAATTATGACGACTTTGCTAAGGTTATTACTAATTTTGAATTAAAGGGCAACTAAAGTTAAGTGTGTTTGGGGTAACTAATTGTCTGGGTTGGCCCTGAACATATAGATATATAATCTGTTGAATTACTTGCATTCAAAGGAATTAACTGGATTTGGTCCCAGAATCCGATTTAAATAATGCAAATTGCATATTTTCCTCTTTCTCATTTAAGTCATTTATTAAATTTCGCATTTTAGTTAAATGGCAATTTACAACTAACAATGGTTGTCAATTTGCATTGTTAATTGTAGATTAACATCTATCTAAAATTAGATCTATCAACGGATGCTTTCGGATGCGGATAGTGTCATATCCGCATTCGAAATTATTTTCGAATATTAGGTATCTACTTCCGCGGATACGGACGGATATTGGATAATTACCATATCTGTTAACGATTGATAAATCAAGAATTATAAAAAGAAAATTTAGTATAACATAAACATTTTTCAATCCCATTAATTATAAAAGTGTTAAAAATTAACAATAAGATGATAATAAATAGTTTCGAGCAAATTAAAAAGCATTAAGTGCATATAATATAAACTTCTAACTTAATATAATAATAAACGAATTCGCATTTATGATCTATATATAATATAGTTTTATGATTTCTTTCGAGTGCAAAGTAACTGGTGTGCGAGTGTAATAATTTGCAAGTATGCTATAGCTATTTACGTTATCAAATTGTTTTTGTTGTGTAACAAAATAGATGGAAAAATTATGCATAACACTCACATTACAAAATATGCAAGTATGTTTATCGAAAACAAATATCTCCAGAACAAGTTATCTGTAGTGTAATTATTTGAACTATTTTTATACAACTTTTAATATCGTAATTTTTTTACTATCCTGGTTTAACTACCGTTACATCTCTCGATTTTTTTTAAAAACAAGCTTCTTCATCAATGAATAAAAGTTTGCCCAATATTTTCTTCCTGATAGATAGAAGTTTCTGGATGTAATCGGAGGTGGGTCGACCAATGTAAACAAAGAGATCAAAAGCTTATGTACTAATTTGCAGCCAATTTTGCGAGTAAACCACAAATTTCTGGTATAATTTTCTTTAATGTAGAATGGCTGCATAAAAAATAAATCATTTTCTCACTTTGTCAGTCAAAACATATGAAGGTAACTACTTTCCTATTTGCAAGGTTGTTCTTGTGTTGTTGCTTTAAAAAAGAGTAGTGTATTTTGCTAATGACATTACATGTATAGTTCATTTATGGCATATTCCTCTATGCAACTGAAATTAACTACATTATCTTTTGTATACTGTTAGGGAAATGGAGTCGCAGGGGGTTATTTTACATATCTTTTGAATGCTGGTATAGCTTGGATGATTCTATTTGCTTCATTTCAGTAAAACTATACTCTTATATCAAATTGATTATATCTCGGTGTCATTTCTGTAGCAGAAGCAAGTGTCTCTGATATGAACTCACTTAGTCAGTTAGGTCTAAATGTTCCAAGCAGTGCTAATCTCTCAAATGCTGGTATATATTACTTGCTTGAGTGTATCGTTTTTTTATCTTTTTTCTTCTAAATTAAATCAGATTATTTGAATTTTGGTGTTATTTCTGTGATAGAAGCAAATGCAGCCAACTTGAATTCGAGTGGTCAGTTGGATCTGAATGTTCCAAACAATGAAGAGTGTAAGTGTTATCTTGTTCTTTTCATGGTTTCATATACTAGATGTTGATCTAAAGAGGTACTGGTATACATATTTCTAACTTTTCAATATGCATACCTTTCCCAAATTTCAGTTTTCTTAAAAAATGTAAGAAAATAAGTCTAGTTTCTAGGTAAGGTAAATAATTTAGGAACACCAATATTGAAGCATGATATTTATAAGAGAACTATAGATATATAGGGTATGGTGGCACTTACAATATCAGCAGTACTGCCATCTTTAAGACCTGCACCATGCACACAACATGGAAACTGTGAAAGAGCATCAACCTGGCAACTACTAATCCTCTATGCATCTCTTCTTCTAACTGCAATTGTTGAATTTGAATGGAATGTTTTTACTGAATTTCTTCATCTACTTTGAATGTAATTAGCATAGGTGAGTGGTCACTTGAGATATGATAAATAACTTTAGTTGTAGAGTTTGGAAATTTATTTTGAAATTCAAAGTTGAAAAAGTTCTATCTATTTTGCTGTGTGTCAAAGAAATACTTTCCACCTTTCCATGTGAAATAGTTGCCAACATACTAAGATTCTTGCAGCCCTGCAGTTGCAACAGTTTCATAGAAATCCTCACCGTAATTTAATTGTTTATTTTAGTAGATGCATCGATCCTTTAAATAAGGCCACATTTATGTCTTTGCACATGAGTGTGAAGTCCATGCACTAATGTTATGACAATGCCCATTTCCCCTTTATTTTGATGTAGCTACGTGATGATTCAGTTACTGCTAGATAAAACACTACTGTTTCATTCTGTATGATAGGGTCCTGAAGAATAATTATTTCTCTTATTGTTTTCATCTTTTGTGTATGCATATGCCCACTATGGTTTAATGTTTTCGATAAATGAACGAATGACATTCTCATCCAATTAATGCTCAAGTAAACCAACAAAAGAAGGTTAGAGTCTATTTATGTGCTCTACAATGTCATGTTTCCTTGTAGAGGAATTAATTCCCCTTACGTTCCATATAAGGAATGTCGTTTAATTTTCGGTATTTGCATTTCCCTTAGTTTTAGAGCTTTTAAGGGATCCACTCACTTTACTCCGCCTGCTCTTACATGCTTTTCGTCTTATTTGTGAAACTAGGTTGGACCATGTTGGATTTTCGATAACTTTGCTTGAAGTGGCTTTGAATTCAAGAGCATTTCCCTCAGTTCCGTGTCTTCAGGTAAGTGTGTTCGGAATATATGCATTATCTGCTTTTTCCGTACATACTTTGTTGTCATTATCACAGCTTATTACTAGGTCAGTCTTTTCTTCATTTTTCTTCTGGTCTTTGCAATGTCTTTCCTACTTTTACTTGCTGAGTTCAAAGGCAATTTGGTGGAATACTTAATAGATTGATAAGGAACTATCGCTGCATTTGCACCCGAATCATGTGTTATTGTGCCTGCATCTGAACTTACTACTTCAGACCCGGTGAGTCTCCATTTCTGCTTTATAATTTTTGTTGTGACACCAAAAGGACACATTGGGACGTAAAAGATATGTCATGGTAGAAAGGTGGTTGAAGGAGAGCAAGTTGTTTGGGTGGAGAATGTTTACGATCCAGAAGCTTGAATTTATGAAGCACCATAAAATGGCCATTACACACTATCCGAATTAGTTGAAGGGGGTTTTGTGATTTGGCCCGAGCATCGTTTGTGTTATTAGTAAGGTACTAAACACTATGTAGTTATATTCTCAAACTGTGTTTTAAAGTTTGTTATATATACTATGCTCGTATGCTATAATTTGTGGTGTTGGTATGAAGTATCCTTTGTGGTGTTTGTATGAAACATAAATGTTTGGTGTTGTTCTAATTATTGATCGTATGTTTTCTTAATGTTAATACTATATATTTTTTGTATAGATTGTTTGTAGTTGTAATAAAATATTGGTGCTATATAGTTTGTTTGATATTGTTTTAGTTATCACGGTTATAAGTGTTAGAAAATAACCTTTCGTAATGGTTATAACTGTGATATAATTTGCATTTGTCACGGTTATAAGTGTTAGAGTTTCCTTTTTGGTAATAGTTATAAATGTTAGAAACTATCGTTCTGTCACGGTTATAAGTGTGATACTATCTAAATTTCCCACGGTTATAAGCGTTAGTAATAACCATTTTTATCACGATTATAATCGTGAGTAAATACTGTTCTATCACGGTTATAAGTGTGATAATATCTAAATTTATAACGGTTATAAGCGTGAGAAATTACTATTTTTATCACGGTTATAACCGTGAGCAAAAGTGTGACTGAATTTGCCTACGGTACCTATTTTCACGGTTATAACCGTAACAAATAAGTTTTGTCACGCTTATAACCATGAGGAAATTGCCTTTCTGGTGTTGTGAGATTTAAGGTTTAATTTACTCACCTCTTTTGATGATGCGGAGAGAATTTTTTTGAAAGCTTGTTGTTTGAACCTGTAATCACCTGAATCTAGAAAGCTTTGATTATGAAACTGAATGCTAACTATCCGAAACCTTGCTTTGATTTTCCTAAACTTGAAGCTTTGATTTCTCGATACACTTCAGATTTGAGATTTTCTTTGTAACAGATTTGTACTCGGTTTATGTTGATCTTTAGGTTTGAATTTGTTAAAGGTTTTGATTATACATATATATTTTTATTTGTTTCCAGATTTGAAAGTGAGAAGAAATGAAAACCTGGTTTTTCTTCTGCTTATTTTTGAAATTTATTTACATAAAAATTTAAGTGAGAATTGTTTGCCACTTGTAAAATTAGATGCTACTTAACTTACATTTGTCAATTACATAAGTTTATCATATTACATTTGTTATTAAAATGGTTTTAAGACAAACATTTGTAATTATGCAAATTTAATAAATTCTTAAATGTTAATAAAAAGCCCTTTTTTTATTTATGTACTAATTAATAAATTCTTTTTATATATAGATCTAAATGTATATATAAAAAGTTATTTTAGAGAAAATAAATAAAAACCAGTTAAAATCAAATAAAATCATATATATAATATATTTTTTAAACTAAAATATATTTAAGACATACTTCTTTTAAATTTCAAATTTAAATTCAAATTCAACTTTAAATTCAATTAAAAATCCAATTTAAAATCACCTCAAACAAATATTTATTTATTTTAAACAAACCCAAATTCAATTTATAAATTTTAAGTAATTATATATATATTCTTTAGATTTATTTGTTAAATCTATAAATCAGTATTTCTATAAATTAACCCTATTAATTATCAATTAACAAATACTCAAAAATCCGGGTTATTACATTCCTCCCCCTTTGAACCTTTTCGTCTTCGAAAAGGAACGAAGCCAGAATTTATTCAATAATTTAAAATCAGATAAATTATTCTTTGATCATTTTTAAAACTCTTTAAAATCTATATAATATTATCAAAATAGTTTTATAAAAATACTTTTATAACTCGATGTTTCAACAAGTCCATCCTCGTTCTCACAGAAATTCGGTCATACGTTGATCAGGCGTAAGGCTTAAAATCTATAAGTACTTAGCAGACCCATTTTCAACACCCAGTGAAAATACTTGGAAAATAATTTTATTCAAAATATAGAAAACATTCTAAAAATAGAGGAAACATCTTTGGTGAGAATGCTTTGGAATCATCGCCCCCATCCATGGTCGCAGTTACATCCTGGGTTACATTGCCATCGCAGCTAAAGTCTATGTAACTGTAGGCACTCCGCACCCCTCGATTACGCCATGGAACCCACGGTAGATCGTAGTTACATTACATTGCCATCACAGCAAAAGTCCATGTAACTGTAGGCATCATCGCCCTCGATTTTTGCTGCCAAAAATGAAACTTCTCCACTCCCACATAGGTCGTAGTCTACCGATGTAAAATCAAACGTAGACTGTTGGCTCTCAGCAGCACACACAACTTTCGCTATGTTACCATAGGTCACAGTCTATCGATATAAAATCAAATGTAGACTGTTGGCTCTCAGCAGCACACACGAATTTCGCTATGGTCCAAAGTGGATCACAGTGACATCGAGTTAAATTATCGTCACAGCATAACTCAAATGCCTCTGTAGGCATCAGCGCCCTCGACTTTCGCTACACAATACAAATGATCCTCAGAAACTAGTTTTGTCCGGACTCCTCACAGGATCAACTTTAGAACCTTCGCCTCTGAGGCTCAAGGCAGTACCGACCTATGGTACTCCTGAGAAGTTCGTTTCAAGGGAGCGCCTTTTTCTCCAGAGCCATTTTCAAAACACTTTATACTATACACATATGGTATTTTTCAAATCACACACCTAGTATCCCATATAAATTTGCTTTCTCAAAATCGATTATCCCAAAATCGATAATTCTCAAATTAGGCTTTCCAAATTCCAATATTGATTTTTCCCAAAAATCAAAAGCCTTTCCAAATCCAAAGGTTCCAAAATCATTCTCATAAGATCCTTTATTTATTTATATATATATATATATATATATAATTTTTTAAAAAACTTTGGATCATTCCAAACTTGTATAAAACTCCTTTTATACTTCAAATATTTCCACAACCCTTTCTTCTGGCT
This sequence comes from Allium cepa, assembly GCA_030765085.1. Classification (NCBI taxonomy): domain Eukaryota; kingdom Viridiplantae; phylum Streptophyta; class Magnoliopsida; order Asparagales; family Amaryllidaceae; genus Allium; species Allium cepa. The sequence goes on along the minus strand of CM060941.1, from coordinate 682,001,907 downwards.
ATAGATTCAACAAGGGAAGATTTATCTTATATAACAAAGATTCATAACTTTTTTTATTCCAAATCAACTATTCAAATTTGATTACTCTTTTTATAAAGTTGTTTCCATCTTACTTATCATCATAGAAAATCCAACTTCACTTTTATTCATTGTATATTTCACAAAATATATTTTCATTTCAAAAATCATTTCACATTTCTTATTCACAAATTTCCAGTATCAATTTCATTCAAACTCGTAAGATATACACATATCATCCGTACGCTATATCAATCTGATCGCTCACTCGATCACATAATTTCACTTCCGAACTAGTATCGTCCACCCGACTTCCTAGTGCGGACTCAGATCTGGTTCCTTGATCAGAAACCATCATTCTCCTTGCATAGCCATAACTATGATAGAGAATATTCAGAACCAATCAACAATTCATATCCATGTTCGCCGTCGAAAATTGAGTGAAAAATTCCAACTCGGTCCGATAAACTATCTTGAAATTCTATGCTCGAATCTAGATCAAATCATTATGCGAATAAAATAGTATATGTACATCCTATGTATTTGTCTCCATTGATTATTAGCCAAATCAATTTCTCCTATCTATTCACATTCACTTTAATTTCTATTCCACATATTTATAATTATTTCAATTCCATCTGGATTATCACTTTAATCCTTATCTCAATTGGTAATTAATCATAAATAGTTTGAACTTTGTCTAGTTTAATTTTAGAAATAGGTTGAAAATTTTAAAAACCGATAAATAGTTGAAAAATAATTATTAGTTTGTAAAATAGCTGTAAAATAGTTAAGTAATTGTAAAATAGTTGGAAAATAGTCAAATGGTTATATAAATCTTAAATAATTGTAAAATAGTTGTAAAATAGTAATTAAATTATAAAACAGTCGAAAAATTGTTAAATAGTTCCAAAAATAGTTATAAAACAAGTATAAGATAGTTTTAGGTTTAAAAAGAAAAGTTGTATAGTAAATAGTTTGGAAAAATAAATTTATATTAAAACAATCTATTTTGAAAATAGTCCAGTGTCAAACTGTTCAATTTCCAACCAATTCAATTTAAATTTCCACTACAATTTAAATTGTCTCAATTCCAATTTAAATAACTTCAGTTCCCATTGAAATTGATTTAACCCCAATTCAAAATGAATTAATCCTCAATTTCTTTCCTAAATTCAAATCAAATTCCTTTTGAATTTACTTATTCAACTTTAATCACAATTTCAATTAATTCAAATAAATTTCAAATTGAACCAATTTCACTTCATATCAATTCCAGTTTGAATTAATCCTAATTCCCATTTGAATTTGAACTTATTCAACTTCAATTTCATTTCAATTAACCCAATTCAAATTTTCCCTTTGAATTTTCAAACTTATCCATCTTCAATCACAATTCCAATTAATTCAAATCAAATCCAATTTGAACTAATTCAATTCAAATTCCAAATTTAAACCATCCCGAATTATACAAATTCAAGTTAAATTTTTAAATGTTAATTTAATCCTTTAAATCAAATGAAATCAACTTATATCTTTAAACCATTTAATTTTGAATCCAACATCCATTTTATCTTAATAATGGATATATTACCATACCCCATTTCTTCATTTATTTAAGCAAATCCAATTTCAACTTAAAGATTATTAATAACAAAAGGATCGTATCATTAGTTTAAAATATACATCCATTTCCAATTTCTAGATCTCAAACCCACTTTGAGATCACACAAACTCCCAATTCAAATTAACCATTTAACTTTCCAAGTTAAATCCCAATTTCATCTTGAAATTTCCAAACCAAACTGTTCATTCAAACTTATTTAACTTCCTCTGAGTTAATTCAATTAAACCCGTTAACCTTACTCAAATTTGAATTCTCCATTTCAAATTTCAAAATTCTTTCCCACTTATAAGTTCAAAAACTTATCACTTTTGGGTATCACATCTCATTCCAAATTTAAAACTCAACATTTAGAGTTTATTTCAAACCATCTTTGATATTATGCATATCCATACATATACATATTTATTTCTTAACCAACCAGGCTATACTTTAAAATTTAAACCACCTTTGATTTTTAATCCAAAACCAATTCCTTTAAATCTTCAAACAACTCTTGTTTGAATTAAGCTCCCTCATTCAAATAATATTATTTATTATTCCTTTTAATAATTTTGAAAACAAATTTCAAATGTTTTTAATCTTAGGATTCAAACTTCACAATTTAGATCATCTTCAATTTCAATTTATAAGTCATGCTTACCTAAATGTTTTACTTCCCTAAAACATTTTACTTTGCTTACTCATCAATACACATTTTATTATTAATCATTTATGATAATAACCAAGATTATCATATCAGGAAACCAATTCATTAATATCTTATTCAGAAACTCTTTCCCAAATTCAAGATTGAATTTCAGATTGAATTCATTTCAAATTTATCTTTATTTAATTTCAATTTGGTTGTATTTCTAATACCACTTAATTTAATTCCAATAATTTAACAACCAATTTTCTTTATATACAATAATTGGAAAATGATTTGCTTTTTATATAAAAACATAAGCTTGTATAAAAATCATTCATTAAAATCATTTAAAAAAAATTTATATAAGAAAATAACAAGTGCGCTCCCGTATATATATACACTCAACTCATCTTAGAGTACCACTGACCCTATACTTGATGAGTAAACCCACCTGAGCCAAGGTTCTCACTTAACCTCGCTCTGATACCAAATGTAACAACTTGGGATTTTCGATACCGAAAATTCCAAATAGTTAGGAAAAGAAGAAAAGAGATAGAAGAAAAGAAGAACAGAAACACCAACATCTCACAATCGCAGTGGATAAAACATAATATCAAATAATAACAGTTACACAAAGGAAAACTGTACTTATCAAATTACACTTTCATACATCAGAGTTACTCATAAACAGAAACACTGGACAGATACAATCATGACTCGGATACTACAATATATCACAGCGGAAACCCTCCATACGTTCTTGCTATCTAGCTCACCTTCTGAGCTCTAGAACGTCCTTACCTGAAAATCTATAATACTCGGTATGACCCGAGCATTACATCAAAGTAACACCCGGGTCAGGCTGGAAACCAGCGTGAGTAAACCTATCTAAAATGAAATACTAATGCATATAACTCATTTAAAACCCAAGGTAACTCATATCAACTTACTTATGCACAATCCGTTATAGATATAACTTATTCCACACATCAATTTCTAAGTATCAAAACTTTGATTAAATGGTCCAAATCACTTAAATCATTCCATTTCGACCAATTGATTTCACATATCAATCTATAAAGAATCGAAGTGGTTTCGGATATTTACTAATACCCGACTCCGGTCTCTTTGAATCTCATGTCATCCTAACCCAAGTTATTCAAGTGAAATACCATTCAAATTTTAAATACAGGATATCACTTTTACACAGCAACTCATTATTGATAGACAACCACATTAACCTGTCCTCCCAAACATATCATATCACAAAATATTTTATATCATAGATATCAACCAATTCAAGGCATCCAATATTATCCAATCATCCATTAGCATATCACATTAAATCATTCCATCTATAATTAATTTGAAATAACTTAAATTAATTACTATAAATCCTGCTTACTTGACCATTAATTAATTACAAACCAATTAATTAATCATTTTCTAATTATCCATCTTAATTAATCATCCTTGATTAATTATTCTCTAATTACATTACATAAATTAAATCTTAATTACAATTATTAATTATATTAATTAATGATCCTCTAATAACCTGTTTAATTAATTATTGTTCAAATTAATCACATTCAATGATCAACCTTTAATTAATCACATTCAGTAATTAACTATCCTTAATTACTTATCTTAATTGGCTCTTAAAATTAATTAAACCTTTAGTTAATTACACTAAATAATTAATCCTTAATTACTTTCATAAAGTAATTAACCTTCTTATTAATTACACAAAGTAATTAAACCCAAATTACTTTCATTAATTAATTATCCTTCAGTAATTATCCATTAATTACTTTCATTAAGAAATTTTCCTTTGATTATTAATATTAATCAATCGTCACCTATTAATTTCATTAAGTGATTAACCTTTAATTAATTTTACTAATTAATTATCTTTAATTGATCACAACCTTTATTGAATAAAGATCAATTCTTATTTTAAATTAAACTTAATTACATCATTATTCTCTATTTAAGAATCATTTAGGAATTAATTCCATAATTACATCTAATATAATACTTTTAAACAACAACTTAAAGATATACTAAATCAAAGAAAATTTAAATTTTAAGATCACTTGACTCACAATTTATAATGAAATTTGTTTTGAGAAAATTAACTACACTTTCTCTTTTAAATAAAACTTGTTAAAATATTAGTTTCACAATTTATACTTTTAATCTTGTCAACTTAATTCACTCATGCATTAAACCTTGGTTCATGCTACATTTTTGTTTTAAAACTTGTTAACATCCTGATTTGAACTTATTCAATCTTCTTTATTTAACTCCAGGTCAAGGAGCCTGAGCCAAAATACAATTTCTTGAGTCAATTCATAGTTTTCCTGAGCTATACTCGAGTCTCCACATAATATTTAAAAACCTCTATATTAAACATTCGTGCATCAACTCGTCTTCGAGGCAACCCTCGTTCTACCTTGGGTCTAACCCGAGAAAACTAACCTTTCCCACAAAACAATAGCAATCCAAAAATGCACTGATACACCGATCGTACCCGTGCACATGCACCAACATTCAACGCCACCTGACCATCATCAAGACCTCCTACACGTCGGCGATCCCCCCTACGTCCAATTCCGACCATCAATTCAACACTACCCAACCCAAATCAAAATCGAGCCTCTTCTATCGAATTGGAAAACTCAAATTCGCCTGAAAACTTCCTCGATCCACCAACACGGTCCACCAGAATCTCTGGAACTCCATCCTCAACTTCGTCCACAACCCTAACACCGCTTCCCCCATGACCGGCCTGACTCGAATCTCCTACGATGAAGCAGCGACCCATTTTTCGACCTCGTCTTCGAAGCTTCCTTAAACCCTAATTCGATCCACTACCGTCGCCATGATGAGCTATCCCTTCTCCAGACATTTTACTCGGCCTCCCCGATTCTCATGCTAGCTTCGACACACATCTCGATCATCAAAAATTTACCGATCACCAGAAAAGCATAAAACCCAATTTTTGACTATCTTCAAAATTCTCATCCCAAAACTCATCTAAAAATCTTGAATTCCATTTTAAAAATCCTATTTCTCATAGATATATCAGATTATAAACTTGAATCTGCAAATTATTTATGTTGAAATTTTTATAAAATCAAGTTTTTACTGTAATGTGAACATCCAGGTTGATACTGCCTCCTATTCTTACTATAAATATTTTTAAAATTTAAATCTAATTGTTTTAAATGAATTTTTCTCAAACATTGTAACATAAAACTGATAAGAGGAAGAACCATTGATTTTTGAATTATATTTGTATTCAGTAGTTCAAGAAACAGAGCAGAACATTGAAATACTGACATGCACATGAATACATCCATATATCTCTCAAATAACCACATGAATCAACCATGCAAATCATAATCACAAATTTAAAATCAGTTTTCTGCATGCATTCAGAGTTTAAATAGATTTAGGGTTTAATTTGCTTACCTCTTTTGATGATGCGGAGAGATTTTTTTTGAAAGCTTGTTGTTTGAACCTGTAATCCCCTGAATCTAGAAAGCTTTGATTATGAAACTGAATGCTAACTATATGGAACCTTGCTTTGATTTTCCTAAACTTGAAGCTTTGATTTCTTGATACACTTCAGATCTGATATTTGCTTTGTAACAGATTTATACTTGGTTTATGTTGATCTTCAGGTTTGAATTTGTTAAAGGTTTTGATTATACATTTTTTTAATTTGTTTCCAGATTTGAAAGTGAGAAGAAATGAAAACCTGGTTTTTTTTCTTATTTTTGAAATTTATTTACATAAAAATTTAAGTGAGAATTTTTTTCCATTTGTAAAATTAGATGCTACTTAACTTACATTTGTCAATTACATAAGTTTATCATATTACCTTTGTTATTAAAATGGTTTTAAGACAAACACTTGTAATTATGCAAATTTAACAAATTCTTAAATGTCAATAAAAAGCCATTTTTGTATTTATGTGCTAGTTAATAAATTCTTTTCTAAATCTATATATAAAAAGTTATTTTAAAGAAAATAAATAAAAACCAATTAAAATCAAATAAAATCATATACATAATATAATTTTTAAACTAAAATATATTTAAGATATACTTCTTTTAAATTTCAAATTTAAATTCAAATTCAACTATAAATTTAATTAAAAATCCAATTTAAAATCAACTCAAACAAATATTTATTTATTTTAAACAAACCCCAATTCAATTTATAAATTTTAAGTAATTATATAAATATTCATCAGATTTATTCGTTAAATCTATAAATCGGTATTTCTGTAAATTAACCCTCTTAATTATCAATTAACAAATACTCAAAAATTCGGGTTATTATAGAAATCTAACTCTAAATCAAAAAGTGAAAAGCAGAATAGTTAAAGCACTAGACAACTTAGAAGAACACGAGATCATTTATCATAAGTGCAACAAACCCGGTCATATCATGCCCAATTTTCCTCAGAATCGATTCAGCCATGGAAAGAATAGAAAAGGAGAAGTTTTGCAGCCACTTGGGTTGAAACTGATGAAGATAATAAAAGCACTAGTAGTGAGAGTGGAAAAGCAGATTTGTGCTTTCGTGGTGATATAACTGATAGTGATGACGACGAACCAAGCGAGGTATCAAAACTTACTCATTCAGAATTGCTTATATATTTTCACGAAGAAAATGGTTGTTTCGAATGACTTTGGGAGAAATACACTAAAATTGAATCACAAAGAGATACTTTGATAGAATTAAATAAACAACTTGACCAATTGGTTAAAAACTATCAAAGAAAGACCCTTTAGTGTGATAAGTACCCAACATTCGAACAAGAAATTAGAAAAATCAGAAATTAAAATTAAATTGCTTGAAAACAAAATTCTGATTTTGAAAGAAGTGAAAAACTAGGAGAGAAAATTCTATTCAAAGGTGCACTCAATTATTGAGCGAAAATGAATCACTCAAAACACAAGTCCAACAACTGTCAATGACTTCAGGAAAATTCTCTATAGGAGAAAAATCACCAAATATGCTAATAGGAAAACAAACTGTTAATACCGTCAAATAAGGACTTGGATATAATCAATCTGAACGTGTTAAAGGCAATAACAATCAAGTCAATTTAAAGTGCACAATTTGTGGAAAAACTGGACATAATCACAATATTTGTTGGTATGGAACCAAGCACGTGAAAATCATTCCAATATGGGTTCCAAAAGGCACAAATATAAAATCCTTTAAAGTTAAAAAAATCTAGGTGCCGAAGGAACAAATAAAGATTGTTTTGGGTCTACTCAAACATATTTTTCAAAAACGTTTGCCACTAACAACCATGGACCTATAAAAACAAATAGGTCACAAAAATATTTTCTCGTGTAGGTGTGGTGGAAGGCTAAGGAACAACAATAGGGTTATCTGGATTCTGGCTATTCCAGACACACAATGGGTGACAAATCAAAATTCCTTAGCCTAGTATGAAGGTGGCAGAATCACAATATGCAAGAACGAAATATTATCGTAAAGGTAAAATAGGTAACAATACATTTATCTTGAATAATTTATTAAATGTGATAATCTGTATCATAAACTGATTTAAATCAGCCAGTTATGTGATAATGAATGTTGATTATGATTTTGACTTATGAAAATTGTTGGCCAATTATCTTCTTATGCTAAGAACACTATATGAACCTCTAGAGTCTTTGAACTACTTCATATAGATTTGTTTGGACTAATGATGGCGTTTTATCAATTGATGATTACTCAAGATATTCGTGGATATATGTGGTTATTTTACTGTTGACACTATGTTCACTATTTGCACAGCTTCAACTCAATTTCATTTAAAAGCTGTTAAAAATGATGTTAAGATATTTTGTTTCACACTTCACGGTCTGGTCTATGACATAATAATCTTGATTCAAAGGGAAATTCGGATGCAGATGATACTGGTAATCTAGTTGATAGAAAAATTACTAGTGGAACATGATTTATGTTGAGACATTCGGTAGTCGCATAATTTTTAAAGAAAATATTTGCATATTTTTCATTTCAAATAATTTTCAATTAGTTGACATTTTTCTTTTATAAAACCCCTTTTAGAAAATAGTTTTTTATTGACCTGGGTTCAGATTAATCATTCTAGAAAATTTGATTGTTTTTGGATTTGAGCTTAAATGACTACATTAACTAATCTGACTCCCTACTGATGATAAAAAAGATAAATAGTGATTGAAAAGTGATGAGTGTTGATATTGATCATATATTATAACGTGAGACAGTATATTTAGTAAATTTCTTTAGAAATTTAAACAAGAGTTATAAAAACTTTTTGGTGGTAGAATATCCATGACCATTTCTATTTCTATCATATCTCTATCGACCATTACTCATCAAAATCCAATATAGTATGTCAACATGTGGTATTTTTAAGCGGTAAATCATTCGTTTTTCAATTTATTATATTTTTAGCAATAAAAACATCCAAAGTATTCACTCTCTTTTAAATGTCCTCACGGTTATGCATGGGTGAATTACTTGGAATTTTTGATTATGTGCTTTCACGCTTATTCAAAAGTCCTCACAGTCATGCATGTATGGAACACATATCAAAATTGATTATTAAATAGACAAATTGATTCTAATCCCATTTAAAAGTCCTTGCGGTTATGCCTGGTTATAAGATACTTGAATTCATTTTTTAATATTTGGAATACTGCTAATCTTATTTAAAAGTCCTAAGGGTTATGCATGGTTAGTAGATATTCAAATTCTTGATATAAATATACCACAAACAAACACAGCTATATGGTTTTGCATCATCCCTATCATTCTAAAGAGGAATATGCGCCTAACAGAATACTTATGATTTTGTTTGATTTTTTATTGAAATTTAATATTTATACTCGATTAGGTATTAATGTTTTATTAATGTCTATCACTTTATCTCTAATTTTTCTAACACTATTACACTTTTGTTGATACGAAAAAGGGGAGAGAAAGGTTAAGATTTTGGTAAATAAAGGTGAAATATTTTATTTTGTATTTGCATCAAGATTCATTTGCATATTTTTATTTGTTCTCATTCATATATGAAGGGGGAGCTTTGCTGTAGAGAGGGAGCATTCAAATAAGGGGAGCAAATTGAAGGACCAAATACATTTAATATATTCAAAATCTTGAATATATGTTTGTTATCATCAAAGGGGAGATTATTGAATATGCAAGTATATGATTTTTATATATGATAATTATATATATTTAATTGTATTTGTTAGCGTACTATTTTACTTTTCACGTAACTAAATAAATATTTATTGAATAAAATAAATAACACAGAATTTAAATTCAAACAAATTTTTTATTTTTATTCAAACAAATATTTTATTACAATTTTGAATAGTACAAATATGAGATCTCACTATATATATACAATTTGATTACAATACATTTTCGGTTACATCACAATTTTTACTATACATTTGCACCTTACTACATTTCACTCATTCACTCGTATTTATCTTCGACTTTGCTCCTACTTGAATCCAATATCCGAGTTATCTGAAAAATACACACTGACGCAGTAAAATTGAGAAAGAAATATTTTTGCAGTGTAAAATAAAGTGTGTTTTTGAAAATGTTATTTGCCTCATTATTTAGGTTGTTCGTCATCATTTAATTTTTAATTCATCTTACACGAACAGCTTGTGACATGCACAGTTTATCACTGTACATGCCATAAGGCCGTGCACAACGATATACACTTGACAAAACTGTAGGGACAGGTGAGCACAAGTCAAACCCAATCGAAACCTGGATTCAACTCAAGCACGTATATTCAAGTGCAATACAAATAAAGTCACAATACAAGCACAAGGTCAAACCCGAGCTAATGCTAGGTTCAACTCAGTTGCAATACAAAAATAAAAAAAGAATGGTCAAGTTTTAATGACTGGAGCAAGCCTCGACCAAAAATTTCAGTGATGAACACATGAAGACAGTTAAAATTGGTCAACTCCAAAATCAATAATGAATCAATACACAAAGTGGTGAACAGCACCGAAAGAAGGCCACACAAGCTACAGACTACAAAATGCAGGTCAAACACGACACAATACAACAGAGGTGACATTAATATACATGTCGACCAGGCAGCAAACATATAGAACAGTGGACAGAGCTCAATGCACACCAGACTTGATTTCAAGAGTCCAGTTACATCACAACATCATATATATAAATGTACTACAGCTACCAGACTACAATCCAAACTCAAGTGAATTCAATGCAAACACACATGTACACATATAGAGGTAGTGCACATGTAATCAGAACCAAGGCCGATGAACCAATGTGCACTGCAACAATTCTGACCAAATAACAAGATATTTTGAAACGACCCAAAAATTTCGATCCCGAAATTTCGAGATAGTTAAGAAAAGAAGAAAAGAGAAAGAAGAAGAAAACAGAAACAAGTCACAGAAACCTCACATTCGCAGCGGATCAAAATATAATATCTCATAAATAATAGTTATACAAAGGAAAACTGTGACGCCCCACCTCTATACCCACGCTAGCCAAGAACACTACGGTGTAGTGCTGTCAACTAGCGCGGAGAATAAGGCTGTTGAGGAGCGACCATCCTTGTAATTTCTTATCACACAGTGGCTATAAAATGATCTTTGGAAACAAATATAAAAGTAAGCATAACATGCGAATCAATCACAGATATCCATATCACAAAGGCGGAAAGAGATATGAATATAAATCACATAAAAGTGTACATCAGAGTAGTGGTCTAAAAAGATCCATGATAATACAAAAGAATAGCAACGCGTGCTATACAAAAGAATACAACTATGAGTCTATATCTCAAGTGTAAACAACAAAAGCTGCTAATCTAAACAAGTAGCCAAAAGTCTGAGTAGTGAATCACTGGGGGAGGAGTCAAGCAGTAGCACCTGTAACATCTCGGCCTGACCCGAGTATTATTTATAAGAAAATAATAAACGGATCAGTCTAGCTATAAATATCAGATGACATGATATAAAATAAAAGATATGGCATAAACATAAAATATCCATACTGACATACAACTATAAGTATGCAATTAATGATCAACAGGAGATCAACCGATAAGAGATAAATCAATATCACAAGAATCTTCTCAAAGATCCAAAGAGGGCATCATACCCTAAACTTGTACTCATGACAAGTCAAAGAGATAAATTCCAGAAATCAACACAAGAAATCCAGAAATCATAAAAAGGGAAAGAGGCCTATCACATGACGGTCCGAAGACCATGGGGAGCTACCCCACATGTGTGAGTGGAATCACACAGATTGAGGTCAAGACTAACCAAAAAGCAGAAAGGTATGTGTGAATGGAATCACACAAGTGGTGTCTAGTCTAACCTTGCAATGAAAGAGACATCGCGCAATTGCTAGTCTAATTCATAAAGCGATCATCAAGATCAACGAGAAGTGTCAATTACACTAAGCTAGTAAATATAGAAGTTTAGCTTCATGTCCCATAACCACTTGCTTAACTTAAATATTTACGAACAAACTGTAAATCTTCACTAATAAAATTGTCACAAGAGGTTCAATCGAACAAGTCCAAGAATTAACCGATGAAGTGAACGCAAGCGTTTCATACCACTTGTTTTACTAAGTCGTTTAATTAGATTTCTCATCCGAGTGAGGTAAAGGCTTGTATATACTAATAGATTGGAAAACGGTTTAAGAAAAGAGCTTTGTTATTAAAAATAGAGTTGAAATTGTTTGTTAAAAGAGTTTTGATATTTACTACTAGTATTGAAACCTTTATATTATAAAGTGACAAAACACAGAAGCAATTGTAGAAACAATCAGTCACAAAGATCGCATACGGAGATGCGAATAAAATCCAAGGAAATCAGCTCAATGTTTTTCAGATAAGATCCCCTACGGAGGGGGGGTCCAGGGGGGGTGGCAACCCCCCAAGGTGGGGGTGCGGGGGCAACGCCACCGCTTACGGGGTTCGACCTGCCCGGTCAGGTCGCGGGGGTCCAGGGGACAGCGCCCCCGGCGGGGTGCGGGGCAGCGCCCCGACCAAAACGGTACGACCTAGTGAAGACAAGCAACCTAGTGAAGCCAAGCGACCTAAGGGGCCATGCGACCTAATGGGTCATGCGACCTAAGTTTAAAAAGGTGGGCGACTTAACAAAGTGGCCGAGCGACCTAACTGGAGCAAGTGGCCATAGGTCATGCGACCTAAAGGTAAGCGACCTATCACGGTCACGCGACTTAAGGGATAGGACCGACCGACCTAACGACCTAGGCAAGGTCGACCGACTTAATGGTTGCGAACTAAAAATACAACAGGGTCGAGCGACCTAGTGGGATGCGCGACCTAAGAAGGTACGCGAGTTAAGGGTGAGCGACCTAACAAGGTCGTGCGACTTAAGTGGTCACAATGCCAAGCGACCTAAGGACTTAAATACTCGCGACCTAGCGCGTGCATCGGCCGAGCGACCTAAGGGTTTAACACGCGAGCGACCTAAAGTGATGCGCGACCTACGACCTAGCAGGATCGAGCGACCTAGAGCCGCCTTGTGATATAAGGTCGAAAACGACCTAATTCCGAGGCTAACGACCTAACGCTGCAGGGGGGATTTAAGGCCAGAAACGACCTACGACCTAAAGTGAAACGACCTAACTCCGAAGTGAAGATTCAAGGCAGTGCGACCTAGCGCGATAACACGCGAGCGACCTAAGGGTTAGGTCGCGAGCGACCTAACTCCGAACACCAAAAATGGCCAGAACGACCTAGTAGCAGTTTTTTTCACCAAAATCACTAAAATTTGGAGTTTTTCGCCAATCTAATCCAAACCAAATGCTAATATGCATGCAAAAATGATAGGGAATCATTCCCAACAGTCCATGATAGTTATAGACAAGAATGTGAGTTAAAAATCTCACCTTTGCTCCAAAACCCAATGAAAATGAAGAACAAAGCTTGAAGGCAAATGGAGAAGCAACCACAAGCTTGAATCCGATGTCTTCTTCTTGAATTTGGAGTTGAATGTTGGAGTTGCAATAAAACAAAGACTTTGGAGTTTTAATTTCTCATTCCATTCACCATTTTTGTTGAAGCTTTAGTGTTAGGAAATGAAATGAAGCAATGAAGAAGAAGGGGGGTGGAACTTGGGCCTAATGGGCTAAAAGTCCAAACCAAAGGCTCGAGTGAAAAAGTGGTGAAATTCCACTAACCCCAAACATATCAATGTTTATACTTAGAAGATTGCAAACGACGTTTCGAACTCAATGGAAGTGGTCTCGAGTCCTAATTTGACCGTTTGCAAAAAGTAGCTTCGGACCAAAATCCGATTAACGATAAAATATTTAAATAAAATATTTAAATATAAAAATCAATAAATATGCGGGTTGTTACAAAAACTGTACTTGTCAGATTACACTTTAATATATATCAGGGTTACAATATATTTACAAGCACAAGACAGATAAATAAATCTGTTTCGGATACTATAATATACCACAGCAGAAACTCTCCATATGTTCCTGCTCTCCAGCTCGCCTCTTGAGCTCCAGAACGTCCTTACCTGAATATATGTAATACTCGGTCTGACCCGAGCATTACATCAAAGTAACACCCGGGTCAGGCTGGAAACCAATGTGAGTAAACCCATCTAACAAGGAATACAAAAACATGCAACTTATATAAACCCGAGGTAACTTATCAATTTTCGACTTCACAAGCTGTTAAAAACATTACATACATCTCACATTAATTTCTAAGTACCAAACTTAGATTAAATGGTCCAAAATTACTTTAAATCATTCCATTTCATTCTATTGATTCCACACATCAAATTATAAAGAATCGAAGTGGTTTCAGGTATTTACTAATACCCGACTCCGGTCTCTTCGAATCCAATGTCATCTAAACCCAAGTTATCCAATTAAAATACAATTCAACTTTAACTGTCGAATAACACTTTCACACAACAATTCATAATTGATCGATAATCACATTATCATCGTCTATTCCACATATCATATCACAAAGCAATTCATATCAGTGATATCAACCAATTCAAAGCAACCATCATCATTTAATCATTAATAAGCAAGATTGATCACTTCCATTAATTACATTAATTAATGATCCTCTAATTACTTTCACTAGTTAATTATTCTTAAATTTCATATAATAATTAACCTTTAACTTAATTAAATTTATTAATCAATCTTGATTAACCACAATCAGAAATTAACTTTCCTTAATTACTTCATTAATTAAACCAACTCCTTGATTAATAATATAAATTAATCCTTCATTTACACTGAGTAATCATTACTTAATTTCTTCCATCGACAAATTATCCTTTAATTACTACTCCTCAAGTAATTTCCTTAAATTAACTACATCCGGTAATTATCCACTAATTACTTCACTAAATAATTATACCTCATTAATTACCTTAAGTAATTATACTCAATCTTTAATTAATTATATTTATTAATCACCTTGATTAATCTCATTATGTAATTAATTACTCTTAATTAATTACATCACTTAATTAACTTCCCATAACTCTTATAAGTCAATTCTTAAAATAATTACACTAATTAATTAATTATTCATTACTTCTACTAAGTAATTATTCCTCAAATTAATTATACCAGATAATTAATCCAAAACTACTTTGAATCTTCAATTAATTCCATCCTGCAATTACCATTACTAATTACTTCACTAGTAATTACACTTTATAAATCTCATTAAGTAATTATACTCAATCCCGACATCAAGTGATTATTTAAATCAATTAAACCAATTAATTAACTTAAACTAATCATATTAATTAATTACACTGAGTAATTAATCCCTTTAATTAATTACACTAAGCAATTAATCCTTAATTACTTTCATTAAGTAATTTTCCATTGGTTAATTATCCTCTCTTAATTAATCTTTAATTATTAATCAAATTAACCCTCGACAAATTCATTGTTTACATTAAGTAATTATTATTAAAGTAATTAGTCACTAATTACTTACATTAATTTATCCTTAATTATGAATAATTAATCTCTAATTAATTTAACTCATAATTAGTTAAATTAATTATCTTCCCTTTTTCCTTAATAAATTCATTAAATTTAATCAATTCATAATCATCCAAGGTCTTAAGATAAACTATTTATCTTTATTCAATTTCTTAACTATCAAAATCATACTCATGTTTTGAATCATTTATCCTTAAAATTTACTTACTTAATTAAAGTATTTAATTTAAGTTTAAATAACATATGCATTAACTTAATAATTTAAGTTAAACAAATTTCGTAACTCCCTTAAATCAAATATTTAAAACTCTTATCATATAATAGTTAAAGCCGAATTCATCTAAATTTTTAACTTGTTTATATTTTCTTAAAGTTGCTCAAAGATTTTGCTTCGGGTCCAACCCGTAGAGTACTTGAGATTTGACTCGAGATACATTTATCAGATACACCTGGAAACATCCCACCAGAAACCCAAAGTACTCCACGAGCAAAACAACCTTTTTCCCCAAACATCCACACCAAACAATCATCAGATACATGCGACTTCACCGTGCATGTGCACGACAACACCAGTCCCCTCCGACCATCTTTCCGTCCTTCAACAAACTTCACTTGACCTCGAAAGTCGTCACGCCAACCCAGAAAACCAAAATTCGAAGCAAAACAAAATCGAGCTATATTGCCAACTACTGAAACCCACCATTATCAAAATTTCTTCCATCACCGACGACCCCAACCCCGTTGACTCTCGTCGACCTCACCACAAAGTTATCTCGACCTCTAGCATCGATTTCCCATAACGCGATCAGGTCCGAACCTCCCATGACAACGCATTTCCCTTGAAAAGCCATCGACTATCCAACACAACGAAAACCATATTTCTCAGATTCACCGATGCCACAGCGTTTAAATAAAGCCCTAACCAATTTTGCCGACATCGTTCACCTCAAGGCTAGCTACATCTAGTACCCCAAGAATTCTAACTTCGCCGACCACCCATAATAGCCCGAAACCCATTATCAGATCAACTACTAATTACTCACACGATCCAATTCTAAAAATTGTGGTTTAACTTTTAAAAATCATGATTTCAGTTGGGAAATCAGATTGTATAAATGAAACAAAGAATTATGATAATTAAATTTTCATGTTTTAGTATTTCCACTGTTCTTTCTAAATTCCCAAATAGATTCTAAACCTAAAATGCTTAAATAAAATTTTAAAACTTAGATTATCCCTAAACACACATAACATATTTGCATTTCTCAGCCTAAAGGTGAATGCAGGAGGGGATTTGAATTTTTCTTCCAAATTTTTAACCCTGTAAAAGATCAGAGTGTATTTATCTATACATACAGACATGCACTTTTATATTATTTCATATCTGTAGCATGCAGGTCCATTTCCATTCATGCAACAATTTATTGCAACATTTTCATATGATCATCACATATACTAGTTAAAACCAGGTGATGCAATGTTTACTCACCTTAGATATAGTTGAATAGAGAATTGCTTTAAATAGAAACTCGCAAATGCCTGAAACCCTTATGAAACTTGAAGACTGGAAAATCACCTTTGATCTGTAACTTAGCTGCTAAAATCTTGCTTAATTGAATCTGGATTTGCTTTTGATTTTATTTTTGTTTGTTTACTGTTTTAATTTTTTTTTGAATTTTCCAGTTTGAAACTACTGCTAGGTTGAAGTTCTTTTACCTCAAGATTGAAGATTGAGATCTGGAATCTGGTTTTATTTATGTTTGAGAAGATTATGAAGTTTTTTTTCTGATAAAAGAACCGGTTTTCTCAAATTACTTTCGTATATAATTTGTTTTAAAAGAAAATATAACCTTCCATTTGTCATTATATGTTTAAACAAAGCTTACACTTGTGAATCTCATTGTTCAAATTACTTGCAAATCTTAATGTTCTTTATTATAATGTAACAAATTTCTTTACCTGTATATTAATGTTTTTGAAACATATTTCCCTGAAATTTTCTATTTGTATTTCCTTTTATACTATTTATATATGTTTATAACTTTAAAGAATATAATTTAAAAATTAATTATACACCAATACATATACATATATATATATAATATAAATCTTCAAAATATAAAGTCAATATATCAAAAAAAAAATTATAAGATACAAAATCAAATATATATATATATATATATTTCTTTTTTTTCCTTTCATAAATTTCAAATCAAAATTTACTATAAGATATATTTTTTCTAGATATTTATATTTTAATATTTATCATCGTCTCAAATTCATCCAGATATCAGAATTTGATCTGTTCAACTGAATAAAACAAGTTAATTATCCAATTATCAGATAACAAAAATTCGGGTTATCACATATTTATGCATAGATAAAAAGTGGTGGACAAGACACAATGCTACAGAGTTCACATGACATGTACAAAATCAGGTATGGTGGTCAAGGAAAACAAAGAATCACACAAACGCGGAATATAAGTGACTCAAACTAGAGCAGTCGAGACATACCACATAACCACATATGTAAACAGTGTCAACATGAAGTGAAGACCACAACTGAATGCACAACTCAAATGCCACATGAAAAAAGACTGCATCAAGAAACCAAACCAATTGCAGAATCACAAGCATACATATATACTTGCATGAACATACACATATATATGCAGTGGAAACCAAACTTCAATACAACATGAAATGATCAAGTGACAGTATGTGACAGCATGCATGATTCAAAGTAAAGCAACCACGCTTCAAGAAACACAATGCATATGTTAGCATGTAAGTACAACATGGACCAAATAAAGCAGTGGACACAAAGGCTACGTTTCAATATTAATCAAGGTATCACCAACACTGCACACATACATGGAGTAATGCAACAAACATGTTCGAAAAACAAGCCAGAGCAGTTTACAGCTTTTACAAAAATCTGGTAGTAGTTTCAAATCAAAGTAGCAGTTTCAAACAAAGTCAAATTCTCGTATCACAAATTCAAAGTGGCCTAAGTCAACAAGAAGTAAAGAACGAAATCAATTTCAAGCAAAAAATCAAAGCCGTGATGACCAAGAAAAAAATCGAACAAGCCAAAATCAAAGCCGTGGTGACCAAGCAACCATAACAGCAAATATACGAAATCAAACCAGTCAAGATCATCACCAACAATCAAGTTAAATCAAACGGATAAGCTAAAGTTATATACGAATTCAAACAGAAGGATATGAACGAAAATAAAGGGAATCAATCCCTATTTAAACTATCTACATCATCGGCATTAAAACCATCGATTCAAGAAACTTAACTAGTAAAGCAAAGAGCATAAAACACATACCAAATTCAGTTCGAACTCGACCAAATTGGATCGTCCGAAATCATCACACTAGAGAATCAATTGTCCAAGCCAAATAGAGAAGATAATCACTGCGATTGATCAGATACAGGTGGCGATTCAAATTTCCCACTAAACCCTAATTCAGAACGAAGAATAACGAATGAGTAACAAAAAGGAAGCAGCCATTTTCAAAGAAGTTAGGCCGAAGAAATAAAGAAAACACGGGGATAATTTTTTTATCACTACATTTAATTTGGGTCGGCTCATATTTGTTTTGGGCTTTTATTTTTAAATTAGGGTTTTTTTTAAAATTATTTTAAATTTGGTATTTTTCTTTTAATCTTTTGTAATTTCTTGTTGTGTGACTAGGGAACGAACTACAGAAGTGTAGTTCGAAAATTCGCAACTCAGTGGCTCAGTTATGGTAGGGTTTTGAACGTAGAGTTTGGTTAGTCGATAGCGGATGTCACGAGTTTACGTGTGTAAGCGTCTGACTACTTAATTTCTAGAAGAAACCCTGGAGCAGCACGTAGGTAGGGTTTTGCCAAAGCTGGGTAAATTTGTGTTGTTCCATTTCTGCTTTTGTGATTCTGCTATTTTCTGTGCTGCTATTACCTGTGCTGCAATTGTTTTATATACTTTCGCACTAAATTTTTACAATTATTAATATCACCTTATTCACCCCTCTCTAGGAAGAAATCGATCCTACAAGGTTTGGTACTCCTTGGTTCAGCCATGCCTTGGTCCATGGTTCCTTGATTCAGTAGTGCCTTAATCTGGCAGTCATAATTAGTTCAGTTGGAAACGCCAGATCGAAAATTCTTTCGGTAGGTCAGCTACTGGACAATGAATATGTCCGGTACACCGACTACTAGATAATGAATTCTATCGAGTAGGCCACTACTAGACAATGAATTCTGTAGGTCCACTATTGGACAATGACTTCTATTTGGTAGGTCCACTATCCGACTAAAGCTTTTCCGTTCCCAAAGCCTTTCTTTTCATTTTAACATTCCTCTTGCTATCTCCAAACCTTCTTGTCTTCTTGTCCAGCCTTTTGGCCAAGTGACGATGATCCAATCTTTGATTGCTACAACGCTTTTTAGATCTCTCTAGATAGGTTATGACAATTCTGAGTTGCTAGATTTGAGATTGACAAGGCTCTGATGCTATAAATGTTAAAATAGATCTACGATGACTCGATGTTGGATGGTGGACTAGATATTCAAAGGTGATTTGATAAGGCTGAGATGATTCCTTGATATTTAGAAGTGCTTTAAAGATTTGGTTGACCAAGATTCTAATAGGCAAAGATTTGGTTCGGTAGTTTCTAGAGCTCCAAGCTTGTCTTCCATTATTGCTCATCCTTTCTGTCCTTCATAGTTTTTCTCATCCATGAGATATTATAGTTTGAGGTTAGGTAGAGATCTATTAGGAAGTAAACATTTAGGTTACATATAGGACTATTTCTCCTGATCCATAACAATAATGCTCTTATCAAGAATCAAACTCCTGGACATTCTATTGACGTTTGATGCATAACTACTTGAGCTACGGATGTCTTTGTGCCATAACTTCTTCATTCTATGTCAGAATTGAATGAAAATTTGACCAATATCTTCATATTATTGATAAGAACATCAATGCCTTTGGATACTACATTTGGTCGAAGTAGATGGTAGCTCGAATTGAGATGCGATTTTTCCCTTGGTGCATTTCATGACCTTAACAACATTTCCAACTAGTTTGAGTCATTTTTGAGATCGCTAAAGTTTCCCATAACACTTTGCCATACCCTTATGGTCATTCTTCTTACGAGCCTTCCAATCGTTTCTACGCGCCTTGACATCTTTTTGTATGCATCATGTTGTAGGTGAAAAAACCCACAACATTGTCAACTTAGATATATACAACAAATTAACATATTAATTTTTTTTTGAAATTTCTATACTTGGACCGGACATTGTTAGATAACTTCCAGGAAGATGGAGTTGATAAGGAACAAGATGAAGACTTCATAAATCACAAAAGAGACATAAATCATATGCTGATAAGAGACGTACAGAGTTAGAGTTTGTAGTAGGTGGTATGGCATTTGTGAAACTCACATCGTGAAGCATTTTATACATTTTGGTAGTTTGGGAAAGTTGACACTACATTTTGTTAGGCATTTTTCAATATTAAAGAGAGTAAGTAGTTAGCTTATTAGTGTACCTTCCTAAAAAGTTGGCAGGAGTTCACAATGTATTCCATGTATCACATTTGCCTAAGTATGTATATGATTCAGCTACAATTGTCGAGATGGATCAACTAGAGAATATGGAAGTGGGGACAGAATCTATAACATTAGTGGATCTATTCTTATTACAGAATGTGATGTGAAGCGAATTTGAAATAAAAAATTGAAGTTGGTCAAAGTAAAGTGGGGAAACGATCTAGTGGAGAGCACTTGAGAACCTAAGTAGAAGATTTGTGCTTCTTATCTCAAACTCTTTGTTGGTATATTTTCAATATACTTTGTGACAATCCGTACCTCTTGGATCATTCTACACTATAAATCTTTCTCCAGTAGCTTTAACATCAACATGTTATATTAATTTATATTTGATTAGAAAAGGGGTTTGACCTAGATCAATCCATATTTAATAGGTTTACATCAATATACATTTTTCAATTTCAGATCTAAACAGTAGGATCCTCAATTTAATTTCTAACAATCTAAACGAGATAGCGTATACTAAAATTAACTGCATATAATCATCTTATTAAAAATGTACCCACTCACCACAAATCCATGTTATCCCCTCTGAATCATGCCTGGGATAAACTCCCTTTGTTAGCTCTCCGATTGATTTAATTTCTTCAATCTCTCTATTTTTATGTTTGTTTATTTCTAAAGAAGTTTGTGATTGGAGGAAGATATTTGAACTGGACAAATTCTGGACGTTAAGTTCTAATTTTTGTGAATTAATATTTGGTCAGAGTTGTATTCATATGGGTTCAAGCTAGTACCGACCGATGATCGACTCCTAGAGAATATTTAGTTAAATCCTTAACGTTATCTAATTTCCTTCAATGCTAAGAAAAACATACAATTAAATCTAGACCGTTGGCTTAAAACCTTCGTCATGAACCATCAACCGGTTAATCTCTATACTTTGGGTGATCGACCGCAGGTGGTCAGCCGATCCCCATCTGGGTGTCGACCGGTGGAACTTTTAAATTAGTATATGTTTCTTTTCTTATTTTCTTATGTAATTATTTTTGATTCCAAAAATTCAAAATGTTTATAATTTCTTTATACTAGCTCTGATTTCAAAATGTTATATATGAAAGTTATCCATAAAATCGCCATGTACTCAATAGAGTAAGTTTTGTAGCCAATTTTGGACCTTTGCAAACATTTCATTTTTGCCCTTTTCATATTTAAATTTAATTCTTTTATCTAAATTTTTCGCTTAAATTTTCGAGGTATGACATTCTCTCCCCTTTAAAGGATGTCATCTCCAAAATCTCCAAGGATGGAAAAATGTGTCATGCGTATAAAAATCAATAACTACAACCATCTACTCATCCATTAACCACTGAAAATCATTTTCCTTAGTTAAATTTCTAATGCAATATGTATATGCAAGTATGGAATGCATATGAACCTATACTAGTGCATAAATTAGGCAGTCTGATGATCTAGTTGACTTCGTGAAATGCAAATTCTTATGCCATGAATCTAAATATATGCAACATCATATGTAAATATACCAACAATTCTACATGTATGCGCAACCGTTCAGTCCATATGCAGCAACCATATACATAACTCAATAAAACAAAACAGATTGTGTGTGTGCATGCTAACTCGGGAACATATTTGCCTATGTGTGTGAAAATCAATGTAAATTATATATCCATTAGCATCCATCATGCAAAACATGTTCTAACGACACGTTTACAACCAACCCGAGCATCCAATGGTCTCTACCTATTGGGGGTACTAAGCTAGAACCTAAGTGTATAGGAAATTTATTCTAAAACGAACTAGAAAAGTGTTTTGGATGGGTAGCTTGGATCTTATCCTCAGGTTTCCATGTACTCTCCACTGGGTCGTCTCCCTAACTGGCCTTAATAAGCATATTAACTTTATTGAGGAGTTGCATGGTACCGTGCTCAATAATACGAGTGGGTGAATGGTAAACAAGTGACTCCCTCTCTTCCTCCAACCCCTCTAGCATACTTAGCTCGACCACGGCTGTCGTATTATGTAGACATTTTCGCAAGTGTGACACATCGAAAACATCTTGTACTCCCGCTATCATTCCAGGAAGCTTCACTCTATAAGTTAACTTCCCTATTCTACTAGTGATCGGAAAAGTCAAATATCGATGTTGACTTCTCCAAACCACCAAATATCATAACATGGCTAAGCAGTGCGACCTTTACAAAAACAATATCACCAACTGTGAACTCCAACTCCGTGCGTCTCCTATTAGCATAAGACTTCTTCCAATCCTAGACAGTCTTCATCCTCCAATGAAGCAAATCTACCTTCTCTAATATCTCCCTCACAATATCTGGTCCAAGAATAATCCTATCCATAGCCTACCACTAATAATACCATGATCTACATGGCCTCCTATACAATGCCTCGAACAGAGCCATCCTACCAATTGCTTGGGAACTATTATTATAAGTAAATTCCACTAGTGGTAAGTGATCCATCCAAGAGCCTCTAAAATCTAAGATATACATCCGAAGTATGTCCTTTAACACCCAATTCCATCTATCCATTTGTCTATTGGTGATAAGCGGTACTCAAACTCAACTCTATGCCTCACGCCTCCTGAAGACTCCTCCAAAATTTGATGTTGAAAAGTGGATCTTGGTCGCTCACGATGCTAGAAGAAACTCCATGTAATTTAACTATCTCCCTCACGTAAAGTGTCATCAAAGATGCTGCAGTCTTCGAGCTCCTAACCGAAATGAAATGAGCGCATTTGGTCAATCGGTGGACTATAACCCAAATATTCTCTTTCCCTCTCATACTTTTAAGTAGTATGCCAATGAAATCCATTGAAATAATCTCTTACTTCCACTGAGGGATATCCAACGGTAGCAATAATCCTCCTGACTTCTTCTGCTCCCCCTTTACTCTTTGGCAAGTCATACATCGGGTCACATACTTTGCCACATGCTTATTCAACCAGACCAATAAAAGACTCCTTCGTATCATATTACATTTCTTCTTCGTTGGGACAAACGGTCATCCTAGAATGATGAGACTCAGCTAGTACTATTAGTCAAATCAATATGAGAGGAACACACAATCTACCATCTCTTTGTAACCACCCTTTCGAGTCATTGACATAACGCTTGAAAAGATTCGATCGCTCTCCTCTACTAATCCTCTCGAAATTATCCAATATCTACTTGTCTTTCTTCTGACTAGATCTTATAAGGTCTACAAGTGCAGGTAGCACATCCAAAGTTGCTAATAATCCCAGAATAATATCTGAGGATGGTCTAAAGTCGAATGTAGAAATAAAATCCAAGTGCTTCCAATCCAAAAACATGGGACTCAACATTGCATGCTTCCTACTTAATGCATCAACTACCATATTACTCTTGCCTGGAGTATAGGAGATACCGAAGTCATACGATGCCAAGAACTCCATCCACCTCTAGTGTCTCAAGTTCAAATCCTTTTGGAAGAATGAATACTTGAAAGACTTATGACTTGTATACAGGTCAAACTGCTCTGCTAAAAGATAGTGTCGCAATGACTTGAGTGCAAAGACAATGGCTGCTAACTCAAAATCATGGTTAGGATAGTTTCTCTCGTGGACCTTTAACTGCCGACCAGCATAGCTCATCACTCTCCTCTAAAATCTCAACACCGCACCTAATCTCATACCACTAGAGTTGGTATATGTTGTGAATTCGTTAGTACCATCGGGTAGTATTAGAATAGGTGCACTAGTCAGGCCTTCATCGGCTTGATAAAAGAATCATTGCACTTTGCATGCCATGATAAAACCAGAATATACTTAGTAAGGTGGGTTAGAAGGGCAAAGATCTTAGCGAAATCCTTAATGAACTTCCTATAATAGCTTGCCAAACTAAGGAAACTCCTCACTTATATGGCATTTTTTGGCACATGCCAATCATTTTTGCAAAAACTTTAATAGGATCGACCGTTGCCCATGCTCTGAGATAACATGTCCCAAAAGTCATACCTCCTTGCACCAAAAGTGGAACTTAGAAAACTTTGCCTTCAACTTATGCTCATGGAGTGTATTGAGAACTTCATTTAGATGCATCCTGTGCTCCTCCTCGCTCCTCAAATAGACTAAATTGTCATCCACAAATACCACCACAACTTATTAAGAAACCCTCTAAAAACTCGGCTCATCAGATCAACAAAGTAGGCGGGTGCATTAGTCAATTCGAAGTGCATGACTAACAACTCATAAAGTCTGTTGGGTGTATGAGAAGTAGTCTTCTAAACACAGCCTTGGCTATGCACAACTGATGAAATCCGATAGCCAGGTCAACCCGAGAGAACACCTTCACTCCAAAAAACCGATCAAAGAGATCGCATATGTTGAGCAATGGTAATGATTCTTCTTTGTAAGCTTATTCAACTCTCTATAATCGACGCAAATCCTCAGGGAATCATCTGCCTTAATGGCAAAGACAACCGGTGCTCCTTACTCTGAAATGCTCCTCTCGTGTATCTCCTCAGAAGCCATAAGCCTCAAGGATAAGGCAAAAAGTCTAGTGTTCTCTTCAATATAAATCCAAAACTCGATCTCTCTCTAGGGAGGGAGACCGGTAACCCTGATAAAGACATCTGAATAATCTCTAACTATAGGCACTATATCTAACTCATCATGTTATAGGTCTAATGAATATAGGTAATCAACATAATTGAACTTCTGTGATCATAATAAACCTCTAGACTATGCCCACTACAAGTACCCAACCAAACAACCTTCCTACCATAATCTAGGATCTCCCAACATATTATCATCGAACCCATGCCTAAAATCAAACCAAACCCATAAAATCCTAAGACAAAAGCATCATAACCATGCTTGACCCCCATAATAAAAAATTTCAAACCCTACATATCATAGACAATTAAGCCGATACTCCGACAGGGTTTGAACAACTGCGTGGTCTATAACTATACTAGTGTCTAAGTGTGACTTATATGCAAGTCTACTAGAAATAAAAGAGCACTATGCCCTAGTATCAAATCAGACATGAATGGATAAACCAGATAGAGTTTAAACACATTCAATCATGACCTTCTTTCCCTTGTCCTTTACTAACAATGCCCTTGAGCTGGGAATGTCATTCAGTGCATAAGCTACTACTACAAGGGTAGAGGTCTTCTGTTGTGCTAGACACTCCCTCCTTATTTGCCCCAATTGACTATAGTTGTAACACTTGATCTTTGAGATGTCTACCTTGCACTCCTTAGCAAAGTGACCCCTCTTACCTTATCTCCTACACTGCATCTCCTACTTCTTGATCTTTTCCTTAGGTCCTTCTCCTCCCTTGCACTGATTTTGCCGTGGCGCCTTCCCTCTAGACTTCTTAGGTTCTTCCTTCACTTTTCCTTAGTGACAGTATTCAGCAAGGCCATGTCCACTAAACCCTCATAAGTTGCACCCATGGAAATATGACTAAGAAACAAATCTTGAAGAGTTTGATTCGGTCCTTTAGCAAACTTTAAAGATTTTTTGTAAGGAGTATTTATAAGCTCTATCCAAAACCTAGTCAACTCGATTAACTAGTTCATGTACTGCTTTACTGACATCTCTCCCTATCGCAAGTGTATGAACTTCTCCGACTGTACACCCTCCTTTGCTCTAGAAAGAAACTTCATCCCAAAACGTCTCCTAAACTCCCTCCAAGCGACCTCTCCTTCATCAGTTCTGCCACTACTACATCCAAGCAATTCAGTGCCTCTCTATGTAAATGCCATGTAGCAAGCTGTCTCCTCACCTCATCAGCAAGACCCATCAATTCAAAAATCCTCTCACAAGTACGAATCAACATCCTTGAGTCTATATGACTCTGTCCCTACATATGGCTTCCCTCCTAGGCTCGCAAAGTCCTTACATACCTTAGTAAAATCAGCAGTGGGTAGTCAAGTAGGAACTGCATATAGCGCACGCTTTATGGGTTCCTTGTTAGTCGGCTTGTCCTCTTGCACGTAGACATTGGCGGAACCAAATCAGGACATTCATGCTATGAATCTCAACTACATTGCCGAAGTCAATAGGATTGCTTATCCACTCATTTTGTAATTTTAGGAATTTGTTAGCTACTTTGCACAGATAGATTGGTAAGAGTAAGGGTTAAAGGGTTATTCGCAATATATAAAACTTTGGAAAACTCTTTAAAAAGATTTGAAGATTTGTTTATTTTATATACATATACATATATATTTTTCAAAAATCCATTTTTATAAAACTTATAAAAAATTTCAAAAAACTTTTCAAGTACATTCTCTCAATACGTAACTAGTTCCTAATGAATTTTAGAACCTAAGCTCTGACACCAAGTGTGACAACCTGCACCTCCTAACACCGATCCAAAGGCTAGGTTGACTTTAGACTCATGTCGATACCAAGAAGTATGAACTATCTAGTTTTTAAAACATTACAAAGAAAAAGAATATACAGATACAATATAAGACATTTTGCACTTTAAGATCTCACAGCGGAAGGGAACAAAATATCAATATTGAAAATAATCATCTTAGAAAATATCTCAAAAGACAGTCTTAGAAAATAGTATGTAGTCAAATCTAGAGTACACAGAAATAGGTACATAGTCTGATGAATACTTAGTACTGAATACAATAAGTAAGTATGTGGAGAGAAATGGAAAATATATAGAAATTCCAACACTAAGCTCGTCTCTCCACTTAAGGATCTTTAGCCAATCACCTGCAGCCCCGTCCTCTTGTGGTAGGGAAAAAAGGAAAGGAGCAGGTCAGAAAAAAGTCTAATGAATGAGTACATTATAAATATATGGTGATCATATGCCATTGACTTTAGTAATACTCTATGTGACCTAGAATGTCCTACAAGTGTTCATTAATTATTTATTTCACTTCTAAGGGTTTAGCTCAATACACACTTAAACAAATGATTTGTGCAGGGACATACTTAGGGTCGAACAACTAATTGAACCTCAAGATAAATAACGATCGACTAATAGCTACTGAGACTATTGTGCATTGGGGCTGCCTACAATTCTCAACCATGAGGCTATGTTTTCCCAACTACGACTACACGTATCATATTAACCACGGGACTATATTTTCCATAACTACAACTACCTATGTCCTAGTTACACATCAAGGAGGAGCCTGCAATGCCTGACTCATTGGGATGTCTCATTGTTTGTAATTATATCCACCTATCATAGTTAATGTTATGATTCTTATTGCAATATGCCAGGACCAATCAATCACACATCATCACGTCGTGTCACCGTGAATACCAAGGAATTCCTATTAGTGTCAGGCCAGACACTACATTAGGCATCATCGTCAGCATGTGTGTCCATCGTAGAACTTCTTTTAAGTGCACTTTGATGTAGAATTGCCTCCAGTCTAATATCGACCTTGTTGGATAAATAACATTTTCCCAGTTCCGCAATGTCCTAGCATCGTAAATATAGGGAACTAGCTCCATTATTCCTACCAACATCCATACACAAACACTACTAATTATTTTATTTATAACTTGGGCATTAAACCGAGGTTCAATCTATGCTTTGAAAATGCTAATAGGTCGACTAGTTACTCCTGGAGCGATCGACCACTCCAATAAGTGCGGTCGACCAGTCATTGCTGCTTAATTAGGGATCATCATCTCCATTTTTTCTTAGTTTAATGTCCAAAATTTCATTGTAGTATATTTATGATGATTATAACTGATGTAAATAAATAATTTGTATTTATCAAAATTCTATATTAAATGCTAAGTCTAATTTACAGTTAAATAGTCTGACATAGGTTTAACATCAGCAATAATAGGTTATATGAATTCTTATTTGATTAGCAAAGGGGTGTAACCTGGATTAATTCCTATTTAATAGGTTTACATTAATTTACATTTATTATTCAATTTCAGATCTAAACAACAGGGTTCTCAATTTATTTTTAACAATCTTAATCAAATGTGGTATATTAAAATTAACTGCATAAAATCGTCTTATTAAAAATATACCCACTCACCTCAAATCCAAGTTATCCCCTTTGAATCGAACTTGGGTTCTACATCGTTTGCTAGCTCTCCACTTGATTTAATTTCTTCAATCTCTCTGTTTTTATTTATATTTATATTTGAAGAAGTTTGTAATTGGAGGAAGAGATTTGAACTTGAAAGAGTCTGGATGTTCAGTTCTAATTCTGTTGGGTTTGGGTTAGTGTTGTATTCATAGGGGTTCAAGCTAATATGACCATTGATCGACTCCTAAAGAATATTTAGTTAAATCAATAATGCTACCTAATTTCATTCACTGCTAAGAAAAATATTTGATTAAATCTAGGCTGTTGGCCACTCAAAATCCTTGTCCTAAATTTTTAATTGGTTGATCGCTATACTTAGGGGGTGGTCGACCGGTCCTTGTGTGTCAGCGGAATAGGGATCTTAAGGCTAAATTAACATTAGAGGAGGATGAATTGTGTTTAATTGATTATATGAATATTTTTTAAATTCTTTAAGATTTTACTTGAGAATGATATAATTAACAATCACAGAATCAAAGTACAGATAAAAGTAAATGCAGTAAAAGTAAAAAGGAAAGAACAAACCATAATTTTTATACCGATTCGAAGTTATCTAAATCCAGTCTCGCACAATTCCTTGTACAGATTTATTTTCAACTAGTAGTAGCAAATACAATCTAGATTTCAAGGCTATGAGGCACACCTTCTAGAATCTCGACCTCTAGTTGAGTCACCTAATTTCTGGGCTATAAGTACACCTATTAGATTTACGGGCTACTAAGCGTACCCAATTGATTTTACATGCTATAATCACACCTACTTGGATTTCAAGGATACCAAGCACATCACAGAGTATAAGAGTTTACAAACCCAGATCTTTGATCTTGGTTACAATTGATCCTATAACTGTTGAATATCAGTTTGATCTTAGTTTGAGTGAAAGAGATGAGAGAAATCAAAGAGTATATAAAGGAAAATTAAATTAGTAATGATTTATTTTGGTTCTAGTTGAATTTTGGTAGAGTTTAGTAAAAATTAATTTAGAAATCAAGAGAGTGAAAGATGAGAGAAAAATAAGAAAGTAATTAATGAAAATTCGTTTGAAAGTCTAGTATGTATAGGGAAACAATGGTCGTGTCCATTCGCAAAGAGATATGATGAAAAAACACTTCCATTCAAATTTGAATTTTGAATTTTGTGGCCGCTATGTCAACATATATGGATAGGATATGTCGACATATCCCTTTGTATTTTGAAAACACTTTGAATTATTTTGAAAATCCATTGCTTTGTAAAATAATTTGATAATTTGTAGAATCATTTAATTATTTTAATAAAATATAACTTAATAAAGCTTTTATAAAATAATTTAGAAAGATTTAATAAGAGTATTCAATAATATATATATGTATCAATATAATTATAATTTCTTAAAGTATAAAGAAAAAATTAAATATTCATATAAACTTGAAAATGCAAATATGGTATTTTTATAAGTAAGAGACTGAAAGTCATTTTGGGAAATATTTTGAAATGATTATTTTAAAAAAAATAATTTGAAAAACAATTTAAAACAAAAGTGGAGAAGGCGAGAGAGATCAGGAAAGTGCTATTGAGATTTTAACATAAATTCTATGACTTCATAATTTATCTGGAATATGTTGAAATCCGGAACTCTTCAATACACACGAGTCATCATTCTTGAACTCTTGAAATTCTATATCAGCATCTTGAATATATTCTTGATACTGTATAGTCTTCTAAATCAACATCTATCTAATATACTGCACTATATACTATATATATATTGACAGAACATTAGCATCTATATTTTATATATTTTCCTATAATTGTTATCATCAAAACTAATACATAAGGTACTAACAATCTCCTCCTTTTTGATGATGACAACTCTGTATATAAAATATAATATAACCCCCCTTAGTTACTAAAAATCCCTCTTAATCTATGCCTAGATTTTATATATTTCTCCTCCTTTGTCAATAAAAATAGACTAACTATGACTCCCCCTAACTAGATACTATTGTAATAATGATAAGAATGATATATAAGAAATGATGAGTGATAACACAAATCATTAATAGTAACCATACCAAACTATATATTCATTCAATATCACAATATAAAGGAATCATAATCAAGTCAAATTTAAACTATACATATTAGTTCAATGTGAACTTGTCAAATCAAATCAAATATACATACCACACAAAGCAATCAAAGAAAATCAAATATAATCTAGTGGGAAATTCTAACGAATGGGGATTTTTGAACGGATCAATAAGGACAATGAAGGCAAAAATTCCCTTTTGTTCGATGAGATTTCCTTCTCGATTAAAACATACTTCCTCGATGCATCAAACTTTATCATCTTCCTCCATGTGTTCTTCTTCTTCCTCCTCCTCCTCCTCCTCTTCTTCCCCCTCATCATCGCTATCTTGAATGGGGTTATGAATATCCAAATTTGCAGAATCATCTACAATAACCATTGGATTTGTAGGATTATTCGATAAATATTTTTGACAAATTGCAAAGAATTCTGCTTTTCTTCTCTTGTTCTTTGGTCATACAAAGTTGCATCACTTTAATTTCAGTAAGCATTTGTAGAATATTCTTCATTTCACCCTCCATTTTAGTGGTCTTGGCCATAGTTGAGTTTTGAAAGGGTCCTTAGGTAGGAGAAGGGAAGGAAAACAATAAATTCTCTTCTCTAGAACATTTGGAATTTGAGGAGGCCATTGTTTATTTGTTTTAGAAGTTTGAAATAGTGAAAATACAGAAAGGTGAAGAGGAATGTTGAAATTTGGTTATTATATAACCACCCATTTGAATTTTAGAGGGAAATTTAAATTCAAAAATTATCATTATATGTCGACATATGAGGTTAGGGTATGGCTACTACATAGTATTATTTTGTTCATCTTTATATTTTGTAATTTTTACTTCGTTATTTTTATATTTTTGATAGAGAACCAATTACTAACTCTTTTATTACTTAGTAAAAGATGTTTGATTCAATGGTTTCGTTAATATATCAACTATTTGATTTTTAGTGTTTATAAATTCAAATGATATTATTTCTTTGTTTACATTATATCTTAGAAAATGATGTCTTGTATCAATATGTTCAGTTCTAGCATGATGAATTGGATTTATAGATTGATTGCACTTGTATTATCACAATATATTGGTGATTTAGTAAAATTTAAACCAAAATCTTTTAATGTTTGTTGCATATACATAATCTGTAAACATGCTAATGCCGCCGAAATATATTCTGCTTCTGTCATAGATAAAGATATAGAGTTTTGCTTCTTACTAAATCAGAAAAGTAGAGAGTACCCCAAAAAGTGACGAGTTCCACTTGTACTTTTCGGTCTGATTTGCAACCAGCATAGTCAGCATCACTATATAAAATTAATTCAAAGGAGTTTTCTTTTAGGTGAAAAAGTCCATAGTCCAATGTATTGTTTACATATCTCAAAATTCTTTTTACAGATTTTAGATGAGTGTCTTTAGGTTGAGATCTTGCACAATGACAAACACTATGCATTACATCAGGTCTACGAGTAGTTATATAGTAGTAATGATCTAATCATTCCTCTATATAATTTTTGATCTACATCTTTTGAATTTTCTTCTTTATTTAATTTTTCATTATTTACCATAGGAGTTGGTTTGGTATTTGACATACCAAATTTCTTAACTAAACCTTTAGCATATTTTTCTTGACTAATAAAAATTCCATTACTTAGTTGTTTTATTTGTAATTCTAGAAAATAATTTAGTTCTTCTATATGACTCATTTCAAATTCCTTAGTCATTATTTCTTAGAATTCTTTATTTAGTTAAACGTTGGTAGATCCAAAATGATATCATCTACATATATTTGTATTATATCATGTGTATCTCTTTTAATAAAACATGTACTATCTACTTTGCCTATTTTAAACTTTGATTGTAATAGATAGGACTTAAATCTGTCATATCATGCTTTTGGAGCCCGTTTCAGACCATAAAAAGCCTTCTTTAATTTGTAAACATGATTAAGTAGTTTTCATCTTCAAAAAGTGGGGGTTTGTTCTACATACACATATTTTTTAATAAAACTATTTAAAAATGCACTTTTAACATCCATTTGAAATAACTTAAAATTATTATGATTAGTGAAAGCAAGTAAAATTCATATAGCTTCTAATCTTGGTATGGGTGCAAAAGTTTCAGGAAAATATATTCCTTCTTCTTGATAATAAAATTTGTGTAACTAATCGAGCTTTACCTCTCCTTGTTTATTCATTTTGTCTCTATATACCATTTAGTTCCTATTATGGATTTATCCTTCGGTCTTGGAACTAATTTTCATACATCATTTCTTGTAAATTGATTCAATTTCTCTTGCATAGTAAGAATCCATAGATCATCAGTTGATGCTTACTTTTGATTTTTAGGTTCAATAGTTGAAATAAAAGCAAAGTTACTCATTTTATTTAGCTGATTTATAGTTTTAACAACTGATTCAATATTTCTAAGTATATTTTCTATAGGATGATCTTTCAAGTATTTTGTTCTTTTGTTTGGATGTGAATTTTCTTAATTATTTTTATTTTTATTTTCGGTAATCTCTTCATTACTAATTTCATTCGGGTTATCAATGTTTTCTTCTTCAAAAGATTTGGATTATAAACTTTAAAATTTTCATCAAATGAGACATGTAATTTCTTTAATATTATTAGTTTTAGTATTGAAAACTCTATAAGCTTTACTTCTATTTGAATATCGAATAAAAATTCCTTTATCTGATTTAGCATCAAATTTATCCAAATTATCTTTAGTGTTTAAAATAAAACTTTTACTACTAAAAACTCTGAAGTATGATACTTTAGTATTTTTATTACAGAATAATTCATAATTTTTTTTCTTAGTTAATGGTCTTATTAAAATTCTATTTAATATGTAACATGCAGTACCAACTGCTTCAGTCTAAATTTTTTTTAGGTAAATTACTATCATTTGGCATAGTGTTAGCGCACTCTTGAATCATCTAATGTTTACGTTTTACCACTCTATTTTGTTGTGGTGTTCATGTAAATGAAAATATATGAGTTATATCTATCTTATTAAAAAAATATCGAAATTTCCTTTTCGAATTCTCCACTGTGATCACACTGAAAAGTTTAACTTTTATTAGTCATTTGATTTTGAATTCATTTAACAAAGATTTTAAACATTTCAAAAGCATCACTTTTAAGTTTCAATAAAATCGTCAAGGTAAACCTAGAATAATCATCTATGATTTAAAATACATATCTACTGTGATTTATAGATTGTATCTATGAAGGAACAAAAAGATCTAAGTGAAGATGCTCAAGGGGTTGAGAGGTAGAAATCATATCTTTTGATTTAAAAGAACTTTTCCTCAGTTTTCCTAATTGACATGCATCGCATAAATTATTAACTTTAAATTTGCTTTGGGAAGACCTCTAGCTAAATCATTTTTAGCAATTTAGATATTAGTTTGAAATTCAAATGACCAAATCTTTAATGCCAAATTCAAGGGCCACTTGATTCAGCCAAAATACACAAGCTATCATTTGTGATTTTCATACTTAATATATAGATGTTTTGTTTCCTAATGCCTTTAAAGATAATGTTTGAATCATTATCTTCAATATGACATTTATCTTTTACGAATTTAATTTTGAAACTCTTATCACACAATTGACTAAAACTCAACAGATTATGCTTTAAATTCCAAACTAACAAAACATTAGAAATAGTCGGAGCTCTAGAATTATTGACATTGCCTATGCCAATCACATATCCCTTAGAGTAGTCTCCAAAATTTACTGATCCATTGTCTTTGTAAATTATATCTTTCAAAATCTCTGAATTTCCAGTCATGTGTCTTGAACATCCACTATCCAATAGCCATTTGTCCTTTTTGATATGTAGAGTTTTATCATCAGGTGTATGTTCATCAAAAGCCATGTAACATAGCTGTTGCTACAATTTATACATTTTCAAAAGATCATGCAATTTTTTATAACGAATAGATGCAAATTTATGAAACAACATTATGATGATTTTGTAAATTATTTTTTCGAAAATAGCGTTAAAAATATTATCAAAAATTGTCATTGGAACTTTTTCAAAAATTAGATTATGAATATTTTGAAAACCAATGCTCTGATACCAAATTTGAACTAGTGGAATAGGGTCTTAAGGCTAAATTAAAACTAGAGTGAGAAAGTGGAGGGGTGAATAGTGTTTTATTAATTATATGAATATTTTTTAAATTCTTTGAGATTTTACTTCGAATGATGTAATTAACAATCATAGAATCAAAGTACAAATAAAAGTAAATGCAGTAAGAGTAAAATGGAAAGAACATACCATGATTTTATATTTGTTCAAAGTTGGCCTAGATCCATTCCCGTATAATTCCTTATACGGATTTCTTTTCAAGTAGTAAATGCAAATACAATCTCAATTTCAAGGCTATGAGACATACCCTCCAGAACCCTGACATCTAGGTAGAGTCACTTGATTTTTGGGCTACAAGTACACCCACTACATTTATGGGCTAAAGCACGCCCAATTGATTTTATAGGCTACAATCGCACCTACTTTGATTTCAGGGATACCATGCACACCACATAGTAAGATTTGATAGAGTTTACAGACTCAAATCTTCGATCTTGATCACAATTGATCATATAACTCTTGAACAACACTTTGATCTTGATTTAAGTGAGAGAGGTTGGAGAAATCAGAGGGTAGATAAAGGAGAATCAAATTAGTAATGATTGAATTGGATTCTGAGAAAATTTTGGCAGATTTTTGGTAAAAATTGATTTAGAAATCAAGAGAGTGAAAAGAGGATAGAAAAATAAGAAAGTACTTAATGAAAATTCGTTTGGAAGTTTGGAAACAATGATCATGCCCATTCACGAAGAGATACAATAAAAAGACACTTCCATTCAAATTTGAATTTGAATTTTATGGCACTATGTCGTCATACATGGATAAAATATGTCGACATATCCCTTTGTATTTTGACAAAACTTCAAATAAATTATTTTGAAATTTTTTTTGCTTTGTAAAAATAATTTGATACTTTGTAATCATTTAAATAAAGTTTATTCATATTCTAATCAAAATATAACTTAATAGAATTTTTATAAAACAATTTTGAAAGATTTAATAGGAGTATTCAATAATATATATAAAAATTAATATAATTATGACTTCTTAAAGTATAAAAAAAATTCAATATTTATATAAACCTAAAACACTAAAATGATATTTTTTATAAGTAAGAGATTGAAAACAATTTGGGAAACATTTTGAAAATATTATTTTAAAAATAAAATATTTGATATACAATTTAATTTTTTTAGAGAAAGTAAGAGAGATCAGGAAAGTGCTATCGAGGTTTTAACATAAATTCTATGACTCTATTACTCATCTAGAATATCTTGAAATCTTAAACTCATCAATACATATGAGTCTTTATTATTGAACCTTGAAATTCTATATCAGCATCTTGAATCTGCTTTGATACTGTACAATCTTCTTACTCAACACCTGTCTAATATCCTGCATAATATACCATATATCTTGATAAAAAATTAGTATCTATATTTTATGTAATGTCCTATAGTTGTTTTCATCAAAACTAATACCTAAGGTACTAATAGTCCCTATATGGATGCTGACCGGTGGAGCTATTTAAATTGATATATTTTTATTTCTTTATTTAATTACTTTGAGTCAAAAATTCAAAATGTTTATAATTTATTCATATTTGATTCAATTTCAAAATGTTATATATGAAAATTGTCCAGAAAATCATTACAAAATCAATGGCGCAAGTTTCATAGCCAGATTCGGATATTTGAAAAATTCCATTTTTCCCTTGTTATATTTAAATTTAGTTCTTTTATTCATTTTCCACTTAAATTTGAGGGTGTTATATACTTTATATATACATACATATCTTAGGTTAGATTGGTTGCTCTGTGTGATTATTTGAACTATATAAATATTTGTTAGTATTATGCAGTATTTAATGTTATGATATCTTACTTGGGGAATTGTATGTTGTAATAGTGATTTAATAAGATGTGTTGCTTGCATTCATATAAAAGTTATATGCCTTATACTAGGGTTCCTATGTACCTACTAATTTTCCATAACATTTGCAACTTACTAGAGGCAGATAGTGACACTTCTCTACATTGATAGCATTCCATGTACATCATTCAAGTTCATATGTATATGCATTATATGATTTATATAGGTTATTTTGAATGTTATAAGACTGAATGGTTCATAATGGTTATATGGCATGTGTATGTATGAGAGATAACGAGTTACATTATCCGTCCTTTCAAATTTTAGGGAAGAAATTCTTTTTTTGGGAAGGGAGATGTAGAACCTCGTAAATTTGAATTATTTAAATAATATTTGATGAAGATTAAATTGGTAATTTTACTTAATTGGGGTTGGACTAACTTTTAATAAAAATGAATTAGACAACGAAACTTATACCATTGTAAAGATGGAGTTTTTTTTATCAAGTTTCATTGTAAAAACATGTTAATCAGACAAAGGGGTTAAGAGCTATGATCGAATTATAGTTCGAGTTGGTTTGGGCTAAATCAGAGCCCATTAGTGCCAAAATTAAATAAGATAAAACATTTAGCTCAAATAAGGATGTCCAATTTCCTAACTCCTCGCTCTCTTTTTCTCTTCTCAATAAAGAAAGATAAATCATCTTTCGAAAAACTTAGATCTAAACTTGCAAAGGTGATTCTTCCCCAAATTTCATAATTTTTTAGGCTAAGGATATTATCATGAGGAGAGCTTCAAGGAGATATCGATCTCAAATTGATTTCTGGAGTTTGAAGCCTAGAGCAAACCTAGATAGTGAAGTGAAGGAGATCCCAATCGATTTACAGACTTTCTTGGCAATCGGTGAGTAGGAAATATTAAATAAGATATATAGTATAATATTTGCTCTTAATCCATTGATAATGGAATAAGTTAGATTATTGGCCTTAATATAATTGATATGGATGAAATGATACACCTAAATTGGTAGATTATGTTGGTATTGAAATGTAGAATTGGTCACTTGAGGAAGTTGTAACCTTTAAGATACTTAGATTGGGGAAGATGAATAATCATAATTAATTCAATGGACTATAGGATTGGTTCACTTTACTTAACATACAATTGATGATATTTGATTGTGAAAATATCATAGAAAAAATCAATTAATATAATAGAATAGAAACCATGTGTTAATGACATTTATAACAATGCCTGAGGACAAATAATGAAAAAATATAAATAAGAGAAGATGAGACTACAATTTATATATTAAGATGGTGTATTGTTGAAAATAGTAGAATGATGAAAAAGGGAGTAAAATTATGTCTAAATGAAGCCTAGTAAGCATAAATATGATTTTTATGAATTCTAGTATACCAACATAAAGAAAAATGCGAAAAACAGTGAAAAGCCTAAATACATAGCAAAAGAGATGTTAAAAATAAATAACCAGATGTATGAAATTTTACAGTGAAAACCGGCAAGTTATAGTTCATGTTGAGGAATTCAAACATATGATTTTGATTTTTCATCTGAATTTTAATAGTCATACTACTGAAATTACAATCAAACGGCTGAAGTTCTGAAGGAATCCTTTATGCATTCAGACATATGAATTATGAATTCAGACATTCGTAGGTCAAACATCTATCTATGTAGGAGCCAGGATGAACCTAGACCCCAAAAGGCTTATACAATTTGTTCAAGGTGCTTTATATGGATCATGTGGCAACGTTAAAGTGTTTTACTATACAATAGTATTGTACGACATGATGTTTCATGATGATGATGCATCTCATAATTTTGTATGCTAAACGAGCATGATAGACGTTTTACATGCTCTGGCATGACTAAGTTAATTACTATATGTATCATGATCTTCTCATACCGGGTTTGGGGGTTAGATAGAGATGAAGAAATCTATACGAACGTTTAGTACAGTTGATTCATGTTTGGATTATATCTAGTAATTGCTAGTAGTCTTGGAAGACTGGAAAGTAGATTGATCTTTATATGTGCTTTAGTTGAATCGAATGATGCAGGTAGCACATGGTATTTAGTTGTATGCATGTGTCAGTGTTGAGATATTCTTCCTTATTGTTGTATCAAAATTTATATGTTCATTCAATTTAGGAAATATTTGCTTAAGCATATTTCATGTGAGTTATATCGATGTATTAGAATGGAACCTACATGGACTAACTTGGTATAAAGATATGACTGAAACAGATATAAAAAGTGTAGAATTAGTCCATAATGATGTTTGGTCAGTATGTTAGTTGTATATACTTAGTGGTCACTCTCACAAGCATATGTCCAACCTATCTATATTTCCTATTTATATCTATATATGATAGATTGACTGATGTTAGGAGAATACATGATATGCAATGATAATAGTGACAAATCAATAGAGTTATTCTATTTCATTTAGCTACCTACTAGTTTTATGTATTTATGTTGAACCATATGTTTGCAAAGTTTTATTTTAGTTTGATTAATAACACATATAATTATCATCTATTATTATTCAGATCTATTTATTATATGTGTTAAATCATATTTTATTTCTTCTGTTGTGAGTTCTGAAAGTTATATTTTAAAGTAGATAGCTCTGTGTAATATTTTAAATTACTTCATCCTAATGATCCATCGTTTAAGGCTTCTAGGATTTATGCGTTGATTAGGATGTAAAATTAGAAGGTTGTAAATGGCAGGTGTTACACTGATCCTCCAAGGTTAGTGGAACTTTGCTTGGTTCGAAATCGTAATCTTGGATGCACCACGATATATAAGTTACAATTAGGCTTCTTAATTGTTTCTTCCCCTTCAGTCTTGCTATCTCAAATTATAATTCGGGCGAGGTCGTCCAGCGTCTTTCCTTTTACAGTCATCATAGGATGATGGTGATCTCATATTAGCATAACTCGATGCTTCATTCAGTAATCGTCTAAAAGTCATTAGGTGATGCATGACCTGTCATAAGGGTTGATCTTTCAACACCCTAATGGAACGAGACTAGAAGATGAACCCGAAGCAATCAACAAACGATAAGCCAAATTTCCATTTTAGGTATCACAATTTTGCTCTTGTGAATTACTTGCTTACGCAAAATAGGTCTTTGTATCCTTTCGACTTCACATTTGTATCCTTTCTACTTCACACACTAGAGAAACACTTAATGCATGGGCCAATAACCCTAAATACAAATATTGATCTTTTCCCTTTAGTAGTTTTGATAAATTCAGAGGCTTTGTCAAATTTTCCAGTAGTTCTCAAAGGCAACATAAAAACTTATTTTTCTTTCATCGCACCTTCAGGACATTAAAGAATCTTATGCAATTGTCTGTTGCTTTTGAGATAAAGATACATAGTAGTGAAACTTTCCCATTTAAGCTTTGCCCCTCTCTTTTTGTCTTTAAAGGTTCTATTTTTCTTTAAGGCATTAATCAACTTTGAATTGGCCTCTATCCCACTAGATTTGACTATAAATCCTAAATTTTCAAGAAGATATTCCAAATGCACAATTTAACGAATTAAAGTTTAGTCCATACTTCTGAAGCATATTGAACATTTTATATAGATTACTAATTTAGTCCCTGGCCGCCCCATTTTATGGATCACTTCATGATGTTGGGCCTAATGAATGCCACATATATTAATTGGTTAATTGATTAATTGTTTCAAACCATATATTTAGCTAAATTAATAAATAAACATTACATATTATTTTAATTAATTCTAAGGCTCTAAATAAATAATTAAAAGCCATAAAAAAGTTAATACAACATGCGTACTAATTTTACTATTAATCAAAATCTGAATAAGTTGAATTAAGAAAATTTGTAATAACGTTATTGTGTGATTCCCTAGTGTGAACTTAGCTTGCAATAAGATTTAAACAATTTAAACATTCAAGCCTGTGCAGACTTTGGTGAAGCATATATTGTGCACATTTTCTCTTCGTTACCACTATATCACTTAGATATCTAGAGCTTGGTCAACGTTTTAAACTCTAATAATATTTACAGTTAATTGTAAAATCCAATATTAAAGTCCACAATTCAATCCAATAAAGTTTATCAATTAACTGGTTTGGTTTAGACAAAGACTTTCACTTTAACTTTAGTACCAATTACTGTGGTACTTACCTTATATTCGAAGAAGATGAATCCACACTTGAATTTTCACTTCAAATAGTTCAACTTATACCCAACTCTGCCTTAAGATGATCACATTATTGTATGATTGGCCATACTCAAAGTATAGTTTAGACACTTAAGATCCACAATATTTTCAACCCAAAAGACTCTGCATATCATCACATGAGATCCTTTATTTGATTTGGAACCTATAGAAGACACTTCATGAGTCCTGCAATTGTTCTAAACAACTATATATTCGTAACCCCTTGATGCCCTCAACGGTCTTGAGTATTGTATCGTCCATCATACAGAGAGAATTACCTGCACTAATCTCAATAGATATGTCAGTATCTCGTTCTTGATACATCCTGGCAGGAACATTTAAGAAGAATTAATTAATTTGTACAATTCAATACCCTGGTTACGAATGCATTAGGAACCATAATCGATTAAATACTTTTCCTAATGATTTTCTACTTATATAAAGTTAATCTATTTAAAACATTATTTATATCTCAATATAACAATACATGCAATAGAAAGTAAAACCAAAAGACTACTTTGTCAAGACTCATAATAAGAGTTAAGTTATATAATCAAATTACATAATTGACCCTAGGGCACACCTTTGTCCAGTTGAAACTCTATCATTAACAAGTATAAATCCACATAAGCATCCATTGTCCAATTGATTTTCTTTGAAAATATCTTGCAAACTAAGTTCATAAGTAGTCCATTATTCTTTAAATCAAACGGATCATCTCTTACCAATATAGTCCCAAATCAATTATGAAACTCGTATAATCTTGCTTATGAACATGCATTACAATCCGTTCACAGTTGCAGTATGCATCCACATAAAAAAAATCATGGTGATAGTTCCATCGACTACTAGTCAATGCACGAAAGTAGGAAGCAATCCTTAGGACTATCGTTGTATAATTTCAAGAAGATGCATATCCTCCAGTTCCCATTCACGTCTCTGGACTAGTATCGGGTTGGATATCTATTACAAATTTTTTATTTTCTTGAAGAAGTCTTTAGCTACCAGCTTTTTAACTTCCTCCTTCAATGTTGTGAACCTCTTTATGCTTGTAAGTCACCTTTTTGTCTTTTGGGCAAAGCATTCTAATTAATATTCAATCCATGACATACAATAGGGAAAGATTCCCTATTTAACAAATGAGGCGATGTGAAGACATCTCGATCGGCTAATAAAAGCCTTTTGAATCCTTTTTCATTTGCCGACGAAGTTGGGTTCTAATATTGACAACTAGCTTGAGATCATCCTCATCCACCCAAACATTCTCGATCATCTCAGTCATTTCAGTTATCCACCCATCTTGTTCTTTCTGTGAATCCAAACCATCGTGCGAGATACCATTAGACCTAGGCAAGGGATCAAAATGTATTTGCTATCCCTCCTTGAGATTTGATGCACAGAGGCTCCCATCATCTTCTCTTTCTCCTTGCATTGTGCTTTCCTAATCTTAACCGAATAATACTCCCTTCCGAGTTATTAATCTCCTTTGATCATTTTGAATTCCTTTGTACTCAAGAAATTTCCCTATGGTGTTGTAATAACCCACTTTTTCGACCCTCAAAAATCGACACTATATCCATGGTATTAAATGTCAAGCATTCAAGTGCTAAAAAGACATAACAGAATCTCACATCTTGACGAGTAATATATAATATACAATAGATGTTGTCAAAAGAAAACTATACTATACATACATCAAGTCAGAGTACTCTAATCTATAATCAGCTTGGACAGTTATAACAATCTGTCCTTACAATTGCTGGAAAAAAACAACCAATGCAGTAGAAATACAATATAGTTGAATATGTCTTAGAGGCCTCCAGTTCGTCTCCTAAGGCCCAAAGCATCCAAAATAAATATGTAAATATGCTCGATCCAACCTGTAACAACCCTGATTTTAGCGATTACCTAAGAATATTAAATTATAACGGCGGTTATAATTTAATAGTGTAAATTAATAATTAATGAAGAATTTAAATAAAACACATTTTCCTCATTTTATTATCTCAAACCATCTTAATAAAGTTTTCAAATTCTATTTTCTCCTTTTATCCTCAAATATACTGTTTATTCCCAATAAACAATTTAAATTCCTCATTAATTATTAATTTATACTATTTAATTATAACCGCCGTTATAATTTAAATTCTCAGCTAATTGCTAAAATCAGGGTTGTTACAGAAACGTCATAATTTAATATTCACAGGTAATCTCTTTTATCAGGGTTGTTACAATAGATCTTATTCGTCATGAGTAATAAAGCGTAAGTTGGTAATAAGTAATAGATGGTAGGAGGAGCATATGAGTTACTTGTATTCCTAGAGTAGGACCTTTCTGTGTCAAAGTGGACATGGTCCTAGACCTCCTTACCCTAGATGATAGCTATATTTAGTTGCTGTATAAAAAAAGTGTGATGACCCAGAATTTCTAATAATTTAAATTTGAATATTTAATTGATTTTAAAATATTTAAAAGTTAATTTTAACTTGAATTCAAGATATCAATATTTACTTGATAATTAAATCATTGAATTGTATAGTTTAAATATTGAATTTAATAACTGAAATTGGGTAAATTATTGAATCTGAGATTCTAAGCCTGTTTAAAATAATTTGAAGGCTTATAAAATCTATAATGATGATACGGAAGATAATAGAATGGTTAAAATTTAATTTAAAGGTAATTTGTTAAATTTTAATAATATATCGTTTAAATTGGAATTTAAAAATAGCCTTCCGAGGCATAGTCTCGGAATTCGACGAAACCAGTTCCATTGGATCCGTAATAGTTAGTTATTATCGGATTTCAATTTTCGTAGCAATCGGAGTTTTCGTTTGAACCTGGCAACTCGAAACGCGTAGAACTATTTTAATCGATTTAATTTAAAATTGATCGTTTACTTCCGTAACTCGCGCAACAA
This sequence comes from Allium cepa, assembly GCA_030765085.1. Taxonomy (NCBI): domain Eukaryota; kingdom Viridiplantae; phylum Streptophyta; class Magnoliopsida; order Asparagales; family Amaryllidaceae; genus Allium; species Allium cepa. The sequence continues at coordinate 681,957,716 of CM060941.1, read as the reverse complement.
TCAAATTAGCCTCTGAAACACGTTCCATCATGTTCGGAATGCGGGTAAAACTTATAAACGTCTGTCGGCATGTCTGGTTCGGGGTTCGGAATTTCGCGTTATGCAACGAGATATTTTCAATATTAAATTATTTTATAAAAGCGTACTCAAGAAGCTAATCCTCCAAATCAATATTTTATTTCCGTCCTCTCTTCTTTCAACAGAGATAAACCGAGCCCCCTCTTTCCTTCATTTTCCAAAACCGATTCGTTTAAAAAACAGAGAGAGAGAGAAAAGAGGGGCGACTCGAACTCGAGTGGGGAAGAGACGGGGTCGCGAGGGAAAGGGGATGCCGAGGGAATTTTGCGTGCTCATTTTCGAGCCACCACGAATCGCGGTGCGAGTGATGGAGGTGGGGTGCGTTCGCGATCTTGAGGCGAAGGGAAGCACTATTGCAAGCATGGGAAAGCGATCGAGCTTGGTACAAGAAGGAATGCGAGTGAGCGGGTAGGGTGGAGGTTCATTGCAGGCGGTGGTGACTCTCGAATCGAGTGGGGTATCGGCTGTTGACGAGGTGAAGGCAGGTCGCGTGTGTGTCTGTGCTTGGGTAGATGAGTTTCCTTCGAGATTGTAGGTATTGTTAGTGATAAATTCAATTAAATTAAATATTTGAATTTGTGTTGTAAAATAATTTTTTTTATCATGGTAAGTTGCAAACAGTTCCGTGCTTCATTTAATTTAAACATTTATATATATGAATTAGAAAGAAAATTTTATACAGAAGGTATAATTCTGTAAATTGCTGTACATTTAGATCGACAGTTAAAACTGTTAAATTAAGGATTAGTAGGTATAAACTTGTAAATTTAATTGTTCATCAAAATCTAATAGTAAAGTTAAATTTAGAGTTTTGTTATTTCAGTAGATTTTATTTCAAAATGAGAACCATTATTTAAAACTGGTCAATTAGAATTTATTTAATGTAAAAAAATAAATTGTTAAATTAGATCGAATTTATTAATAAATTATGAAATGTTTATACAAGGTCATAAACTGAAAGAAGCGCGCCGGGTTGGAAGTGGTTGCAAAACAGGAACCAAAGGTGAGTAAATCTCACTATGTTGGATTTTAGTTTAAATTGAAATGGATAAATTTTAATAGTTGGTTGAATGATCAAATTGATTCGATGTGCACTGATGATGATGTGACTTTGGTTTTGATTGGTTCTCGAGCTAACTGTGGTTTGACTCGAAGTATGTGGGTTTTTAAATTGTTTTAAAAACTTAAAATCATAAATAAGAAGCTTAATGATTTGTGATTCATCGAAATAGTAGGGTAATTGAAATGGATAATTTATTAATTAAATTAATTAATAAATCAAGTTGATTAATTAGTAAGTAAAGGTTTGAATTCATTAAGGTTTAAGTTAATTTAGTCGAATTAATTTAGAAAACCAATGGATGGTTTGATAGAAATTACTTAATGATATTGATAAAATATAATTACTTGGTGAAATTAATCAAGAGTTAATTAAGATGATTAATAAAGGAGTAATTGATTTATTTAATGAAGTAAATATTAGGATAGTTAATTACAGTTTGGAATTAATCGAAAATGATAAACATTGTGGCTTAATTAAGATAAATAAATTTGATTAGGATAAATTAAAATATAATTGAAAATAATTGGGTTTTATAATTAATAGTGTAATTAAAGATTGATTAACCCATAATAAGGGTCTTATGAGAATTAATTCATATAAGCAATTAAGAATAAATGAAATTAATAAAGTCAACAAATTTATGGGGTAATTAAAGGATACTTATTGAATTTGGATAAGAATAACTAATATCATGTAATTAAACAAAGACAATTATATGAATGTAACTGAAAATATATTTAGACCAAGGTGATTAATTAAGATGACAAATGAAGGATTGATTTGTTAATTGATTTGGAAATTAATTAATGGCAAGTGAGGAATTCTAAATGGTTGAGGTTGGAAATTCAATCAGAAATAATTTAGTTAATATCGGTAGCAAACAAGCCTTGCTTATGGACGATTGAATGATATTGGATGCTTTGAATGAGTTGTTATCTCTGATATGAAATGAATGTGTTTTTTTTGTGTGTATAACTTGGGTTAGGATGACATGAGACTCGAAGAGGCCAGGATCGGGTATTAGGAGATACCCGAAACCACTTCGAATTTCTTATAAATTAATATGAGAAATTGATAGGTTGGAATGATTGGATTTAAATGATTTGGATTATTAAATCTAAATTTTGGACATTTAGAAACTTAATTTGAAAAAAAGTTATGTCTATGACAGTTTATGACTTGTAAAATTAGTTTGAATTACCCGGTTTTTTTATATGAGTTACTGCTGTGGTATTCCATGTTAGTTGAGTTTACTCATGCTGGTATCCAGCCTGACCCGAGTGTTACTTTGGTGTAATGCTCGGGTCAGACCGAATATTACAGATTTCCAGGTTAGGACGTTCTGGAGCTCAGGAGGCGAGCTGGATGGCAATATCGTATAGAGTATTTCCGCTTTATTTATATTATTGTTAATCTGGGACATGATAATTGTAAATATTCAGTGACTGTATATAATATGAAACACTGATGTATTAGAATGTAATCGACAGATATAGTATTCTTTGGCAACTGTTATTATTTATTATCATATTTTATCCGCTGCGAATGTGAGATGTTTGGTGTTCTGTTCTTCTTCTTCTATCTATTTCTTCTTTTTCGTAACTATCTGGAATTTTCGGCTTCGAAAATTTCGGGTCGTTACATTTGGTATCAGAGCCGAAAGGTTAAGCGAGAACCTTGGCTCTGGTAGGTGTATTCATTAAGGATAGGGTCAATACTACTCTAGAATGAGTTGAGAATATATATATATATATATATATATATATATATATATATATATGTATGTATGAGCGCGTACTTGTTATTTTCTTATATAAAGATTTTAAATGATTTTATATAAAATATATTTTGATATATAAAGCAATATTTCTTTCTAATAAGTATTTAGGTGATTGGTTGTTAATTATTGAAATTAAAATTAAGGAGTAATATAACACAACCAAATTGAAGTCTTGAATTGGAATTAAATTAAGTAGAAATAGAAATACAACTAAATTAAAATTTAATTGATTGAAAATGAAATTCTAAATCTGGTCCCGGAATTTGAAAATTTTGTTTCAAAGTAATGAAAGATAATAAATAAGTATTATTTGGATAACTGGGACTTGTTGCAAATAATGGGTTGTTTGAAAATTGATTTAAATTTAAAACAAAAGGTGGTTTAAAATTTTAAAACATGGCCGGGAGGGCCAAGAAACAAATATGTATATATGTATGGATATATATATATATATATATATATATATATATATATATATATGATATCAAAGATAATTTGAAATAAATTCTAAGAGGTTGAGTTTTGATTTTCCCTGAAGTATGATGTAAAAACCCTGAGTGATATAAGTTGTGAACTTATAAGAGGGAAAGAATTTTGAAGTTTGAAGAGGGAATTCAAATTGAGTAAGGTTGATTGGATTAGGTAAATTGGAATTTAACTTGGAAAGTTAAATGGTTGATTTCAATTAGGAATTTGTGTGATCTCAAAACGGGTTTGAGATTTAAAAATTGAAAATGGATGATGTTTTAAAATAAATTGGATGATATCATCCTATTGTTAATAAAAAATCTTTAAATTGAGAATGGTATTGTATAAATAAAATAAATTTGAATAATTAAATTGTAAATTAAATTTGTTTAAGAACCGGCTTCAAACTGGAAGATAAAATTGAGTAATAAATTAAAATTTTAAAATAACATTGTGTTGAATTCTTAGTTGAACCTTGAAATATATAAGTAAGGATAATTTAAAATGGAATTTTGAGAATTGGATTCTGAAATTAAATTGATAATAATTCAAATTGATTGGAATAATATGAAATTATAATTAAAATTGAACAGGATTAAAATCAACTAGAATTTGATTTAAATTGGGAAAGGAATCAAGATTGATTCAACTTGAATTGGGGATTAATCAAGTCCAATGGAATTTGGAGTTATTTGAACTGGAATTGGGTCAATTTAAATGGAAATTTAAATTGAATTGTTGGGAAAGTGAACAGTTTTACTCTTGACTATTTTCAATATAAATTGTTTTAATATAAACTTATTTTTCTAAGCTATTAAATATATACAACCTTTCTTTCTTAAAGCCAAATTATTTTATACTTGTTTTACAATTATTTTGGAGCAATTTAACCATTTTTCAACTGTTTCTAAACTAATTACTATTTTTCAACTATTTCACAAACTAATTTCTATTTTACAACTATTTTGCAATTATTTGAAATTCCTAAAATTATTCAACTATTTTCCGACTATTTTACAATTAGTTAACTATTTTATAGCTATTTTGTAAACTAATAATTATTTTTCAACTACTTATCTATTTTTAAAAATTTCAAGCTATTTTCTAAATATAAACTGGTCGGAGTTCAAACTGTTATTGATTAAATACCCAACTGAGATAAGAATTGAAGTGATAATTCAATGGAATTGAGGCAATTGTGAATAGAAAGGAAGTTGATTTGGTTAATAATCGATGAAGATAATTACGTAAGATGTACGTATATTATTCTATTCGCATAGTGATTTGATCCAGATTCGAGCACAGAATTTCGAGATAGTTTATCGATCCAAGTTAGGATTTTTCACTCGATTTTCGACGGCGAACCTGGATATGGATTGTTGATTGGTTCTGGATATTCTCTATCATAGTTATGGCTATGCAAGGAGAATGACGGTTTTTGATCAAGAAACCAGATCTGTGTCCGCACTAGGAAGTCGGGTGGACGATACTAGTTCGGAAGTGAAATTGTGTGATCGAGTGAGCTATTAGATTGGTATAGCGTACGAATGTTATGTGTACATCGTACGGATTTGAATGAAATTGATATTGGAAAGAGTAATCAAATCTGAATATTTTATTTTGAATAAACAAAGTTATATATCTTTGTTATATAAGATAAATCTTTCCTTGTTAAATCTATTGCCGGAAGAAAAGGATTTTTGAAGATATTTGAAGTATAAAAGGAGTTTTATAAGAGTTTAAAAGGATCCAAAGTTTTTTTTTTAAAATTATATATATCTGAATATATATATATATATATATATATATATATGAAGGATCTTATGAGGATCTTGGAAAAGGATTTTGGGAACCTTTGGATTTGGAAAGGCTTTTGATTTTTGAGTAAAATCAATATTGAATTTGGAAGCCTAGTTTGAGAATTATCGATTTTGGGATAATCGATTTTTTGTAAAGGAGCTTGGTATGATGTCATACTAGGTGTATGATTTGAAAGATACTATATATGTATAGTATAAAATGTTTTGATGATGGCTCTGGGGAAAAAGGCGCTCCCTTGGAATGAACTTCTCAGGAGTGCCACCGGGTGGTGCTGCCTTGAGCCCCAAGGGGGTTTCTAAAGTTGATCCTGTGAGGAGTCCGGACAAAACTAGTTCCTGGGATTATGAGTAGTGTATACCATAGAGAAAGTCGTGTGTGCCGCTGAGAGCCAACAGTCTGCGTTTGATTTTATATCGGTAGACTGCGACCTATGGTATAACATAGCGGAAGTCGTGTGTACCGCTGAGAGCCAACAGTCTGCGTTTGATTTTATATCGGTAGACTGCGACCTATATAGGAGTGGAGAAGTTTCATTTCGATAGCGAAAATCGGAGGCAGTTGAGAGCCTGCAGTTACATGGTCTTTTGCTGTAACGGCAACATAACCCTGGAATGTAACTGTGATCTGTTGTGTGGGATCCATGGCGTAATCGAGAGGCCGCAGAGAGCCTGCAGTTACATGGAATTTTGCTGCGATGGCAACGCAACCCTGGATGTAACTGTGACCATGGATGGGGGTGATGATTTCCAGAGCATTCTCACCAAAGATACTTCCTCTATTTCCAAAACTGTTTTCTATATTTTTAATAAAATTATTTTTCAAAAGTATTTTCACTGGAGGTTGAAAACGGGTTTGCCAAGTACTTATAGATTTTCAGTCCTACGCCTGATCAACGTATAACTGAATTTCTATGGGAACAAGGATGGACTGGTTGAGACATCGAGTTATAAAAGTATTTTTATAAAGAGCTATTTTATTAGTATGATGTGAATTTAAAAGCATTTCTAAAATTTTAAATAAAAGTGTTGGAATTTTGGGGAAATAAAAAGGAAATCCAAACTAGAATTTTAATCAAGTGATTTTGTAATTAAAATCGAATATTGATTTAAAAATTGAAATTAAGCTAATTGGTTTGTTTGATTTATGTTAATAAAAGTTAACTTTGGTAAATAAATGGATTGTAAATTAATAATGGAGTTTGGAAATGAATTAGAATTGTAAATAGAATTCGAGTTAGATTTGATAATGAATTAAATAAGAGGAGATGTTGTAAAATAAAAATAAAATAGAGTTGGATTGAAAAATGTGATGGTTTGAATTTCAAATAAAATTTCAAAGGTGATTTGAATAATATTTAATGAAATTTGCAAGTAAATTGGATATAAGAGAAGGGATTATAATAGAAATGGTTTGAGTTGCAAAACAAAATCCAAGTGAATAGAAATAAATTGAGAATGGCCTTATATTAATAAAATAAATTCGATAACGAATTAAGTAAGTTAATTAAAAATTTTAAATTGGGTTGATTGAGTTAAATAATAAATGGATGAAGTCTGATTGAATAAAAACTAAATCAAAGTTGTGATTGAAATTGGATTATCAGACTGAACTTAAATTTGGTGGTATATTAATTTGAAGTATAAACGAGTTAGGTATGTGCTTGGATTTTATTTTGATAAATTGAGAAGATGAATTAAAGTTAAAATTTAAATGGATGGGCTAACTGAATTAAATGGAATTTGATTAAATGACAATCAAATAGAAGTAAACTTAAGTTTGATGTTGGAATAAATTAAAGTAAATTCACCTAAGTTTAAAATTTATGGAAGCTTGGCTTCGAATAAGGGTGAAAGCCCATTCAATAAAAACTTGGATTGAATTAATTTGGGAAATGGTTATTAATTTATAAGTATTGAATGTGTCAAGCTTAATAAATTGTTTTGAATGGAACAATTGAGGAAATGAAATGAAATGCAATGAATGGTTGGTGAATAAATTAGAAATGAAGTGGAATTAATTACAGAATGAGTTGAAAAGTAATTTGAAGTAGTTATAGGCTAAAAATGAATACTATGTTAAGCGAATATAGTCGAAATTGCATAAAAATAGTTGTCGTTGACGTAAAACAAAAGTAATTAAAATTCTATAAATTAATAGAGGCAAAAAAAAATTGATTTTGAATCAATTGAATTGAATATGAGCTTGTTTGGATTAAAAATTTAATTGAATGGCAGTTGAGTTGTAAACCAATAAGATTGAACGGAATGATATATGAATCGGTGGAAATAATTGAATTAGGTTTGGAAACATATAAATTGCTTGTGGAAGTTATTTTGAATGCATTTCTTTTAGAATTATAGTGTTATAGTTGTTTAAGTAAGAGAAATGCTGTAAACTTCATATATATATAGTACTTATATGTTTAAATTGAGTAAGTACAGGTACTTGAAGGCCGTTTGGCTGGATTTGGATTGCACTAATTGCTAAAATTAATAAGATGCTTGCTTAAAATGCTAAATAAAGGTATGCCTACGCAATACAAATAGGAAATATGAACTGTTTTTGTTTTTTTCGACCGGGTGGGTCGATGTATATATATTTATTTCTCTTGTCAAATTGCAGAAGCTCCTCCGTACAAAGGAGACTCTGTCAAAAATTTTCGAAAATTTTAGGAGTTAGAAAATTTTTGAGAAATTTTTTGTTAAGCAATTAAACGATTTTAAATATGAAACTGAAATAGATTAGTAGATGGAACTAATAAGACTCAGTTATAAATGGAAAATAAAATTTTAATATTCAAAATTGAAATAAGTTGAATTCATATTAAAACAGGAAAAACGAATTTGAATAGAAGTAAATATGAAAACATAAATAAGAGAATGTATAAAATGATTTGTAAAGTTTCGATTGAATATTGTTGCTAAACAAGATATGCATGTATTAAAGGGAAAATGAATTGGATTTGATTCCAAAAGATAAATTTGTATTGCCCGACAAAAAAGGTACGTATTTAAATTTCTAGATGAAATTGGATTGGGTTTTTGATGTAGCCACTTGGCTTTTGTTTTCTTTTGGAATTTGGGAGCCCATAGAGGCCTTTTGTAGTTGTACTGAGCTAGCCGCGCAAAGGAGACGCTGGCAAAATTTTCCAGGAATTTAAAGAGTTAGAAAATTTTTGAGAAAATTTTGATAATTCCAAATTTGGTTTTAAATTGAAATTTAAACGATTGGGTAAAAATGGATTGTTGGAAACCATGGAAGGTTTTGGAAGTTGGTTGAGGTAATAGTGAATCTTTAATAAAAGATATTGTGGCAAGTTGATAAACCTGTTGGTTTTGGAGGGAAGGTAAACAGGTATGGTTCCATTCTTCCTAACTAGTAATTTAGGGGATGAAATTCTTTTAAGGAGGGAGGAATGTGATAACCCGAAATTTCTAACAATTTAAATTTGAATAGTTAATCGATTTTAAAATATTTAAAAGTTAATTTTAACTTGAATTCAAGATATCAATATTTACTTGATAATTAAATCATTGAATTGTATAGTTTAAATATTGAATTTAATAATTGAAATAGGGTAAATTGTTGAATCTGAGATTCTAAGCCTGTTTAAAATAATTTGAAGGCTTATAAAATCTATAATGATGACACTGAAGATAATAGAATGATTGAAATTTAATTTAAAGGTAATTTGTTAAATTTTAATAATATATCATTTAAATTGGAATTTAAAAATAGCCTTCCGAGGCACAGTCTCGGAATTCGACGAAACCAGTTCCATTGGATCCGTAATAGTTAGTTATTATCGGATTTCAATTTTCGTAGCAATCGGAGTTGTTGTTTGACCCTGGCAACTCGAAACGCGTAGAACTATTTTAATCGATTTAATTTAAAATTGATCGTTTACTTCCGTAACTCGCGCATACAATCAAATTAGCCTCCGAAACGCGTTCCTTCGTGTTCGAAATGCGGGTAAAACCTTATAAACTTCTATCGGCATGTTTGATTCGGGGTTCGGAATTTCGCGTTATGCAACGAGATATTTTCAATATTAAATTATTTTATAAAAGCGTACTCAAGAAGCTAATCCTCCAAATCAATATTTTATTTCCGTCCTCTCTTCTTTCAACAGAGATGAAACCAAGCCCCCTCTTTCTTTCATTTTCCAAAACCGATTCGTTTAAAAAAAAGAGAGAGCGAGAAAAGGGTGGGCGACTCGAACTTGAGTGGGGAAGAGACGGGGTTGCGAGGGAAAGGGGAGGCCGAGGGAATTTTGCGTGCTCGTTTTCGAGCCACCACGAATCGTGGCGCGAGTGATGGAGGTGGGGTGCGTTCGCGATCTTGAGGCGAAGGGAAGCACTATTGCAAGCATGGGAAAGCGATCGAGCTTGGTACAAGAAGGAATGCGAGTGAGCGCGTAGGGTGGAGGTTCATTGCAGGCGGCGGTGACTCTCGAATCGAGTGGGGTATCGGCTGTTCACGAGGTGAAGGCGGGTCGCGTGTGTGTCTGTGCTTGGGCAGATGAGTTTCCTTCGAGATTGCAGGTATTGTTAGTGATAAATTCAATTAAATTAAATATTTGAATTTGTGTTGTAAAAGAAAAAAAATTCATCACAGTAAGTTGCAAACAGTTCCGTGCTTCATTCAATTTAAACATTTATATATCTGAATTAGAAAGAAAATTTTATACAGAAGGGTATAATTCTGTAAATTGCTATACATTTAGTTTGATAGTTAAACTGTTAAATTAAGGATTAGTAGGTATACACTTGTAAATTTAATTGTTTATCAAAATCTAATAGTAACGTTAAATTTAGAGTTTTGTTATTTCAATAGATTATATTTCAAAATGAGAACCATTATTTAAAACTAGTTAATTAAAATTTATTTAATGTAAAAAAATAAATTGTTGAATTAGATCGAATTTATTAATAAGTTATGAAATGTTTATACAAGGTCATAAACTGAAAGAAGCTAGCCGGGTTGGAAGTGGTTGCAAAACAGGAATCAAAGGTGAGTAAATCTCACTATGTTGGATTTTAATTTAAATTGAAGTGGATAAATTTTAATAGTTGGTTGAATGATCAAATTGATTTGATGTGTACTGATGATGATGTGACTTTGGTTTTGATTGGTTCTCGAGCTAACTGTGGTTTGACTCGAAGTATGTGGGTTTTTAAATTGTTTTAAAAACTTAAAATCATAAATAAGAAGCTTAATGATTTGTGATTCATCGAAATAGTATGGTAATTGAAATGGATAATTTATTAATTATATTAATTAATAAATCAATTTGATTAATTAGTAAGTAAAGGTTTGAATTCATTAAGGTTTAAGTTAATTTAGTCGAATTAATTTAGAAAACCAATGGATGGTTTGATAGAAATTACTTAATGATATTGATAAAATATAATTACTTGGTGAAATTAATCAAGAGTTAATTAAGATGATTAATAAAGGAGTAATTGATTTATTTAATGAAGTAAATATTAGGATAGTTAATTATAGTTTGGAATTAATCGAAAATGATAAACATTGTGGCTTAATTAAGATAAATAAATTTTATTAGGATAAATTAAAATATAATTGAAAATCCTTGGGTTTTATAAGTAATAGTGTAATTAAAGATTGATTAACCCATAATAAGGGTCTTATGAGAATTAATTCATATAAGCAATTAAGAATAAATGAAATTAACATAGTCAACGAATTTATGGGGTAATTAAAGGATACTTATTGAATTTGGATAAGAATAATTAATATCGTGTAATTAAACAAAGACAATTATATGAATGTAACTGAAAATATATTTAAACCAAGGTGGTTAATTAAGATGAAAAATGAAGGATTGATTTGTTAATTGATTTGGAAATTAATTAATGACAAGTGAGTAATTCTAAATGGTTGAGGTTGAAAATTCAATCAGAAATAATTTAATTAATATCGGTAGCAAACAAGCCTTGCTTATGGACGATTGAATGATATTGGATGCTTTGAATGAGTTGTTATCTCTGATATGAAATGAATGTGTTTTTTTCGTGTGTATAACTTGGGTTAGGATGACATGAGACTCGAAGAGGCCGGGATCGGGTATTGGGAGATACCCGAAACCACTTCGAATTTCTTATAAATTAATATGAGAAATTGATAGGTTGGAATGATTGGATTTAAATGATTTGGATTATTAAATCTAAATTTTGGACATTTAGAAACTTAATTTGAAAATAAGTTATGTCTATGACAATTTATGACTTGTAAAATTAGTTTTAATTACCCGGTTTTTTTTATATGAGTTATTGCTATGGTATTCCATGTTAGTTGAGTTTACTCACGCTGGTATCCAGCCTGACCCGGGTGTTACTTTAGTGTAATGCTCAGGTCAGACCGAGTATTACAGATTTCCAGGTTTGGACGTTCTAGAGCTCAAGAGGCGAGGTGGATGGCAATATCGTATAGAGTATTTCCGCTTTATTTATATTATTGTTAATCTGGGATATGATAATTGTAAATATTCAGTGACTGTATATAATATGAAACACTGATGTATTAGAATGTAATCGACAGATATAGTATTCTTTGGCAACTGTTATTATTTATTATCATATTTTATCCGCTGCGAACGTGAGATGTTTGGTGTTCTATTCTTCTTCTTCTATCTCTTTCTTCTTTTTTATAACTATCTGGAATTTTCGTCTTCGAAAATTTCATGTCGTTACAAAAAGAGTAAAAGCAGAATAAGATAACTAAAAGAAAAATAAAAATTTAAAGAAAGCGACAAACACGTCAACGAAACAAATTTAAAAAGAGATATTTTCTTATGTAAACTGTGCTTGGGGAAGTATATATATATTTTTTTTAGAATAGTAGCCTAAATCCCAAGTACAGAGGAAGATGCGCTCAAAAGAAAATCGGAGAAATATGAAGTTTTTCCATTTTCCACCTTCTTTATAACATAAGAAATCGAATTTGGTAAATTAGAATTGTCTAAAATTCAAAAATTAAAAGTTGTATGGTATGTTTGGACGTAAAAATTTGTTGAACTATGCTCCTATTCAGTAGGAGTGTGGGACAAATTGAATGAAAAATGTTTTGAGGTTTCAAAAGATTGCATTCATATAGAAATTGCAAGTATATTTAGGATGTATGCATCATGTTTTAAAAGAAATTTCTAAAAGAAAATGCATTCATATTGAAGGTATCGCATAGAAATTCTTGTACATGCATATTATTTTCGATGTATTGCACTTTTCACTATGCACGGATTGTTGCAAAATTAGATGTACATAAAATGGATGTGATTAATACAAGAAATCACATTATTGAACCCTTATCAAATTTCAAGGATGAAATTTCCTATGAGGGGGATGGGGGGAGAATAAAACAGCCCACTTTAAATTACAATTATATATGCAAATAATTTAATTAAGTTATACATGTTTGAAATTTTAAAATAAAGAAACGTTTGTAAATGGGGCAACATTAATATTATTTGGAATAAATATATATTTGGGTTACAAATAAATTAGAGAGAAAAATTATATAAAATCAATTAATATGGAACATTAACTGACGGTGTTTGTTTAAAAGGTAAATTAATATTCAATTAATTAGTAGAGATGATTAATTGACAGGAACTGATAAGAAAGGGAATATATATTGTAGCAACTAATTGATATGATTAAAAGCATATATGTTAGTGCAAGAGAATAAAATGGAAGAAGAGTAATTTATGCAAGTAATCAATTGTCAATTAATAAACATGGAAACTTATGGCAACATATATAATTAAGATTATGGTTCAAAATTCAATTATAGAATATATTCATGCAATAATTATGGGAATAAAATAAATTAATATGCATATATGTGACGAATTAATATAGTGTTGATTGGCATATTAATTTGGTAAGAAATCACTATGCATGCAGGGATTAATTGGATAGTAAATTAATTCTAGGTATATATGAAATCTATTACTTGGGTGAATAATAGGGGAATCTTATTTAAAAGAAACGTCATATTTAAAAATATATGTTTCCATAGATTGCGAGAGATAATGAGGAAACGATTAATAAAAGATTGTTGGAGAATCAATTTGAAATAAAAACAAATGCAAAAAATATATTAATTTAATATCCATAGACTGAGTATGTGCTTTAGATTTTAGGGTTTTATATCTAATGGTTAGCACTGATTTGAGCCACTATAAATACAGGTGCAGACTCTCATTTTTATTCTCATTATTTTTCTCTTGCCTACAGAAGCTCTGCCATTTTCCTATCTCTTCTACACTTTATTAATAACAAAATTTTAATTAGGGAGTTAGGAATTGGTTCAAATCAGAAGGCTGTGTCAAAGGAAAAACCCTAGTTCTGAGTTTTTTTCTATTTCTAATCCGAATCTCTTCCTTTTTCTCTTTCGAATATTATAGATCTGTAAATATATTGTTTGTAATTCCAAATAGGGATTACAAGGGTGGTGAATATAGATGTTAGGGACAGATCTGAAATAAAAACAGGGAGATTTGAAAAGCTAGCAATGTGAGTGGATTTAATTATATCTTTTACATTTATGATATATTATCGCTAAATTCCCGTTAAATAATTTTATCAGTATTTTCAGTAATTAATTCTATTAATTAGTTATGCTAAACTGTAAGAAATTTACATTTATTTAAATCTAATTTGAAGTTTTAATTTAGCCTAAATGCTAGTTTCTTTTTATTCTCTTTGTACGCGAATAATATAGTTAAAAAGAAAATTCACGATTATGGATTAAAATGGGAAAATACTATATTTGATGTAAAATAGGAAAAATTGGAATAAAGCTAGAAAAATGGAATTCTGCAAAAAATTACGCTAAAATGGGAATAATAAATTAATCTAATAACTTGATTTGGAAGTAAGTAATGGATTAATTAGTTGGATTAGAAAATATGATACATTTCTATAATTTAATATTTAAAAGACGATGATAAACGTAACTTCAAGAATAAAAGAAAGAAAAAAGAAACAAGTGTAAAATAGAGAAACCACTGTATTTTAAACTATTTCAAAATAATAAAAGAAATACCTTGCAGTTACGAATTATTGTTTATAGTATTATTTAGTATTAAAATATGGAAATGTATTTTTAATATAGTATTCATACCCAACCAAATAGAGTAGAATTACTTCCTAGAATAGAAGAAAATAAAGTGAAGTATGAAAGGAATTTAGTAAATTATTAGAAAAGAATTTAAAGCGGTAAATGATAATGAACCTAGATCTGCATTTACTGCATAGATTATACAATAAGACAGTTATTATGATAAGTGAATTATGTAATATAGGAGAATTGAAGAGAATTCTATATCGTAATAAAAGAAGACAGCCTAGAACATAAGAGAGACACTTGTAATCATATACAGGTTATAAAAGAAGATAAAAGTGACAATTACTAGTAAAATTATAACATAGGTTATAATTAAAGTAGAAAGAACGGAAAGGCTTATTTAAGAGTTAAATTAAGTTAATAAACAAATAGAACAAAGATAATAGAAGATACTTATTTAATAAACTTAAGACTTAAATTAAGTTAAATAAGAAAGGTAGTAGAAGTGGCGGTACCAACAACATTCCCTATTAAATCAATGGTAGTCTCACAATAGCTAGAAATCAAACGAGGGCAAGAATATGCTAACTGGGGTAAATAAGTAACCAACAGAATAAGAAAAGTAAACTAAACACATATTAAAAGATTAGACTTAGAGTCTAATAAAAGAATGAGATGCATTTGGAGTAGCACAAAGGATGAAGAGCCTAATGAGGTAGTTCATCATAGATTTCAACAAAGGAGAAGCACATTCCACTTAGTTATTTTGGACTAGAAGGAAGTACAAGACTTCAACAGGATGTTCGGATACTCTAGCATGGCCCTCTGGGTAGGCCTAACGAAGCTGCATCCCCGGAGGCAGGTATGTAGGTGTTCCATCAAGAGAGTATGCCTTGACTGCTTTTTGCATGGCAGGACCATTGTAGGCGGTCAGATGGGGTTGGTGTTTGGAGTTGGATATTACGTCCCAGTACTTGCAAGCAAGTTTAGTGGGCAGGACAAAACCAAGAGCGAGCTCGAGAAAGATTAGAGCTAAAACCAAAAGTCCAATTATTCTTTCACTATCGAGATATTGGATGAGGGCCACCGCCAATTGAATGTTAGATTGTTTGCAGTAGAGCACGACCACTTAAATCTTTAGAGGTCTTTCGATTAGTTGAGGGGTGGATGCATAGAGCCATAGCTACAATGAGAAAAGAGACAGACCAACTAGAGTATCTGTATTGTAGGCCTAACGAAGCTGTCCTTTACAGATATAGTAAATCATTGACTGAGTTCCGTACAAGGTAGACCTTGTTGGTGGGATTCAGAGAGTAGACAAAATGATTACATATAGTCCTCAATGTACGCACTGGGTGTTAAGCTGCGGATGTCTGAGCATTAGTATAGACTAATGCAGACGCTGTTTTACGTTTTCATAGTAGACGATGGAACATCTATATTGTAGGCCTCACGAAGTTGTCCTTCGTGGATGTAGTCACAGAACGCTATAGTAGCTAGATAATGAGTCCTTTGTGAGGAGGATACGAAAGGTACTATGGGTAGTACTTAGGACCAATATGGCCATTGGACATATAGCTATGTGTGTGTGTGTGTGTATAAGTTATTAGGTTTTAATATACTAAGGAGTAGATAGATACGATTCACGCACAGAGGCAAGAGTATGATAAGCCTAGTAAACGTAATATAACAGTAAATGGAAATAAAAAGGTATATGTAGAATTAAGCTTAAAAGTATATAATTTATCCATTCACCAGAACTTTAGTTCTGACCCCCACCTCATAACATCCTACAGGTTCGGTAGATGGTAGAGACTTCCCAGCTTTAAGACACTTGTTTAGAAAGTGTTATTATATTAGTAAGTATTTACTTACTATTATATTTTAGTCAACTCTGCTGTGAGATATTTAATTGAGCTCTGATATATTTGTCATTGCCTATTTGCAAGTTACCAAATTTCCAACTCGGGTTTCAATGGGCTTGGGTATTAGCATTTTTGCGAAAAATCCGGACCCACTGGAATTCAGGTTGTTACAATTTGAATAGTTAGAATAGTTCGAAAAGTTAAATAGCTTGAAAAATTAAATAGTTTGAAAAATTAAGATAGCTAAAATAGTTTAGATATTAATAACTTATATATTAAATGATTTGAAAATTTTAAATAATTTGAAAATTTAAAAAGTTGAATTTTAAAGCAGCTTATAGTAAAATACTGTATATTGAAAATAGTTTCAAATTTAAACAGTTTCTCACCATTTCCAATAAATCTGGACTTAGGTCCAAATTTTAAATCGAACAAACTCAATTTCCAATCTTTCAATTCAATAGACTCAATTTCGATTCAATTTCAAATCAACTTAATTTCGATTTCAATTCGTATTAACTTCATTTTCAAAACGTTCATTTTTAACTTCAAATTCAATTCAACGGTTCAATTCAATTACTAAATTTTCAATTCAATTCTTATTTTAAGACATTTCATTTATATCGATTTCAAGTATAATTTCAATTTATCGATTTAAATTACTTAAATCAAACTTAAACTTCAATATTCAATTTAAGTTTCATATCTTCAAAATAATTCAATTCCGAGCCCAAGTTAGAAATATCCCTTTAAATTACTTCTACTAGGATCTATATCAAAGTTTGAATAAAATTTCAAATCTTTTAAAACAAATCAATTTCCATACTTCAAATCAAATTTCGAATCAAATTTCAATTATAACTTCGAACTTCCAAATTCAATTCTTTAAACATTTTTTGTAAACAAATTTCAATTTCTACAATTCAAGGTCAAGTTTAAAATAATTCAATTACCATAAATTAATTGTTTTATTCTTTAAAAACGATATCATTTGAATGATTTCAGAACCAAGAATTTCAAAACCATTTAATTTAACTAATCTTTTGTCCATATATAATTTTCTATCCTATGGTCGAGTGATCAGTTATTTCGATTTTTAGTTTTGGGGATGGATATATATCATTTCAATCCAAATCAAACTATCATAGGTATATATCACTTTTTGTTAATTTATTCAAAATAATTCAATTGGCAGTTTTATATATTGTTAACAAAATACAGGGTGATAACAAGGATATATAAAATAAATAAACATTCAATTATCCAATATGTCAACCAATAGCATTCAATTTCAATCGACGTCTAAATCAGCCAATAAATCACAACAATTGACTAGTTATAAATATCGAGTGTTAAACTAGCAATTTAATTTCAATTTCAAATTTAACTATCGATTGAAATTCCTAACTGTTCAATTCATATGGCAATTTGAATGTCAGCTAAATTATCAAACAACAATCAATAAAATTAAATCACTTCATAATTTCAGTTTAACTAACATCAGATATATTTTAGTATTCGTGAGCAGGTTTAATCACTTACATTTATTTGAAACTGAAATTTTTTAGTTTAAAATAATTACAAATCCAATAACATGTTGTAGCCTTCGTCGATTCGATCACAGCGCAACTTGTTTTGCTCGAACCATACCTCGTATGAAAAAGTTATATAATTTTAAACATTCGATATAAATTAAATTATAGCTAACAAACTAGTTAACATAACTAAAACAAAACCCATCTCCTTCACTGTACATGGGTTCAACGTCCTAGGTTCGAGCTTGCGAATAATTTTTTCTTAAAACGCTCGACGTCGCGCCCATCCGTACGCCGCCGCTGCCTGAATCACCGCACCGTCGACCTCCCCTACCTCCAAGCGTCTTCGCACGCATCGCCTAAAATGGCTTCGTCGATGAGAAAAGTTCACCTAACCATGCCACAATCGGACCTAGGTCATCGCCATTACGCCCCACCAATAGCTGATCCATCCATCTATCAAGCTCGTCTTCCTAGGCCAACCACTCCCCTAGTTGAGACCTCCGCCTGAAATGGCCTTGATTGGCTCCTACGAATGTTGACCGTCAGATTTATGGGTTTTA
The DNA here is from genome assembly GCA_030765085.1 of Allium cepa. Classification (NCBI taxonomy): domain Eukaryota; kingdom Viridiplantae; phylum Streptophyta; class Magnoliopsida; order Asparagales; family Amaryllidaceae; genus Allium; species Allium cepa. The sequence goes on along the minus strand of CM060941.1, from coordinate 681,939,450 downwards.
TTTTTATTTTTAGTGGCTAGGTTTTCTTTTCGCGAAATGAAAGAAGGGTTACAACTATTCGTTGAAAATCTCCCAAAGCATTATTCGTTCGTGAAAATTTCAAACTCCAACGGAAGCGTGCCGTCTGGTGTTCTATATGTTATACCCTTATTCTGAATGCAAAGAAATATGTATCAAGAGCTAATTCCATCATATTTAGAAGATAGCTTTTCAAATCAAATTTTTTTAATTAAATTCCTGAAAATAAATTCTATGCGTTTCAAGCTCGCACGACCAAACGATAAGTCTGATCGCTACGAGACTTGAAATCCTGTAATAATTCACTATTATGGATCCAATGAAACTAGTTTCATTAAAATCCGAATCAGTGCCCAAAAAGTCTATTTTTACCCGTTAATTAAAATATGAAATTCCCAAGATAAATTTAATCACTTTTAAATTTAATTTTAATAGTCCGTAATTTCATTCTTGTTTAAATAAAATTTAAATCAACTTTTGAAATGATTTTCATTCATATTAAATTCAGGATTTAATTATTTATATAATTTCCAATATTAAATTTAAATAATTAAACTACCCAATAAATTACATCATTAATTCATTAAATTTTTATTTCTAACCATTTTTGTTCAACAATTATATTAAATTCAATAATTTCAAATAGTTAAAAATGTGGGTCGTTACAAATAGTCTCGATCGCTCATAATGCTCTTCAGTGCACCATCGAGTCGCACCACCCATTTCATATACAATTCGGCCAGCTTGGATGTCGTTATACTAGACTTGATGGGTATGAATAGGGCACTCTTCATCAATCTATTGACTATGACCCAAATGCTATCGTACCATACTCTAGTACTTGGCAATCCATTGATGAAGTCCATCGAAACTTATTTCTATTTCCATTTGGAAATCTCGAGCGGTTGTAGCAAACCACTCGTCTTCTTCTTCTCTGCCTCTACCAACTGACAGTTGATGCACTTAGAGATGAATGTACCAACGTCCTTTTTCATACCTTTCCAATAAAATGTCTATCTCATGTACGATACATTTTATTACCACCCAGTTGTATAATTAATCTTGAATGATTGCACTCGCATAACACCTCATCCCTCAACCCATCGACATCAGGAACAAAAAATCTCTCATCCTTACGGAGCCAACCATTACGGTTGAACCAATACCGCTTCATCTTCTCAGGCTTTACACCTTCCTTTAACTTCGCCATGATCTCCGCTAGTCTAGCATCTCGTTTCTGAAAAGCATCGATCCGGTTGATCAAGGTAGGTCTGACCGTTAAACTAGCCAACACTTCCAACTCTAGCCTACACCGAGGACTAAAATCATAGCCAACGATAAAATCCAACTGCTCCCACTTTAGGAACATCGCTCCCAAGCTAGCATGGCTTCTACTCAAAGCATCAGTAACTACATTTTCCTTACCAGGTGTATAGGAAATGCAAAAGAAGTAAGAGGCCAAAAATTCTAACCATCGATGTTGTCGAAGGTTAAGATCCTTCTGGAAGAATATATACTTCAATAACATGTGGTCTAAATACAACTCGAACATATCCCTAAGCATGTAATGCCTCCATATCTTCAAAGTGAATACTATCAGCGCCACTCCAATCATAAGTCAAATACTTCCTCTCATGCAGTTTCAATTGTCGACAAGCATAGACAACAACCTTTCCCCTCTACATCAACACCGCACCAAGTCTAGTAATAGAGGCGTCTGTTTATATTGTTAAATCCTCATTCCCTCTTGGAATGACTAATACTGGTGCGCTCGTCAACCTCTCCTTCAGATTTAGGAATGTATGCCCGCACCTCGCGTCCCAATTAAAATTTTAGTTCTTCTTCGTCAAGTTGGTTAATGGCACTGCTACCTTAGAGAAGTCCTGGATAAAACATTTATAGTATCCCTTCAATCCAAGCAAGCTTCTCATGTATACAGTGATCTTAGGGCGATCCTAGTCATGTACTGCCACCTCCTTCAGAAGTGATGCTTTGAAAGCTTTGCCTTCAAATGATGCTTCCTCAAAATCTTGAGCACAATCCTCAAATGCTCTTTGTGTTCCTCCTCCGTCCTTAAATAAACAAGGGTACAGTCCATGAACACAAGTACAAACTTATTTAGTTGATCCCTGAAAACACATTTCATGAGATTAAAAAAGTATGTTGGTGCATTGGTTAGCCTGAATGGCATAACTAACCACTTATAGAATTCTGATAGCGCATGGAACATTGTAATCGACACACTCTCCTTAGCCACTCTTAGTGGATGAAACACCGTCATAAGGTCCAACCGAGAGAACATCTTAGCACCATGTAGCTGGTCGAATAAGTCATTAATACACGAAAGTAGATACTTGTTCTTCTTCATTACCTTACTCAGCTCATGGTAATCTACACAACCTTAGGGAGCCATCCGCCTTAGTAGCAAATACTACTGGTGTGCACCACTCAGATGTGCTCTTATGAATGAAACCCCACCTCTGCAGGTCATTCACTTGCACCTCCAACTCCTTTGCTCTCCGGTTGCCATAAGCCTCAAGGGCGTAACTATCGGTATGTCATCCTTCACTAAGTTTACATGGTACTTAATCTCTAGGTGTGGCGGTAATTCGATCACCTCTTTGAATATGTTCGGATACTCTTTCACTATAGGCATATATGACAGCTCATCATGAGGAGTCCTAATTAATGTAGAAAGTTAACCAAAACTCCATCTTCTGGCAGGAACACCACCGTCCGCCCCTCCATGGCACCAATCATCACAAATAGCCTCTTACGGTCCACTACTACCGCACACTTCCTCAGCCAATCTACCCCCAGTTAATACCGAACATTACAAAACTCAAAACAAAGCAATCATAAGCAAACAAACATCCATGACTCGATAAGGCTAAGTCTCAACAAACCATGCACATGCCAGTCGATCCTCTAATAGGTTTTATGACAATCAAAGGTCGGTCAACTATTTGAGGTTTCAATCCAAATTTATCTACCAAATCACTAGACATAAAGGAATGTGAATCCTTGATATTGAATAAAACATGTGCAGGGGCACAGAAATAGAATGCATAACTTGTATAACGACGCTCCCCTTTTCCTTCACTGATGGAGCACTTGACTAAGGTAGAACCGCATTAAAGGCATAAGCAGACACAACCTGCTTATTCTTTGGAGGTTCTAGAAAATCCTTCTTCATATGCCCAATCTTGTTGTAGTTGTAGCACTTCTTACCTTCCGCCTTATAATATTTAGCAACATGGTCGTTCTCCCGCAATAATAGCAAATAGGCTCTCATTTGCTCTTTCTTATGCCATTCTTCATTTAGGGTTGCACCCCCCTGACTGGCTCTGGACAATCTATCTTAACATGCCCAGCCTTATCACAGTTGAAACACATCCTCTCACCACCTTTTGGGTCCTTTGGTCCTCAATAATATGACCCTTCTCTTTGCAATTAAAGCACCACGACACCCACTTTCCTTTCTTTTGATCACCTTTCTTTTGGGACTATTTCCTCCATCATTATCCCTCATTCTCTTACTACTTTCACCTACTTGCAGTTTAGCTTCTTCTTGAGGAACAACAACCACTGCTCTAGCATTTGAGCACCATTATCCACTGTCCTCGTACTCCTCTTTGGGCTACTCGCATTACGTTCACTATTATACAAATGAACGCTGCCTGCACTTCTCGGTTATTAGCTATCCCGGTGACCCTTCCATCCTTAGCTTCCAGTGTAGAATTCCCAGTATGCATGTCCATTGTTACAAACTGTTATAAGAATAATCAGTCTCTCATATAAGAAACAACATCAATGATACTCGTATGTGCAATGCGACTTACTATAATATATTACAATATAGTTTTAAAATCAAAATATAACAGGCACACCCTTTCATATCGTTGGATCCATTCTAAGGCGATAGCTCCTTCCTTATCTCTAATGGATCTAAGCATCGACTAAGGTCATCCACACAACATAATCCTAATACCAAATGTGACAACCGCCCTAAAACTTCGATACCTAATATACCTATGTGATGTGCTATGGAGGTACCCGGTTGATGTAGGACGGTAGCCATGGATAAAAACAAGAAAAATCCAAACCTAGAACCTGTAGAACATCTCGCAACACATAAATAAAATATAATATAATAACATAAATATAAAATAGATAAGACGGTGATGTAATCAAATAAACCACAAATAAGAACATCAGAATGCATTATGTTCACAAACTATACAGAAACTGAAATATAGAGTTTATATGTAACGATTCGCTATTTTGAATATCCACACATGTCGGACTTGAATTGCTCAAAATTTCATATTGTTAATTTTATATTTGGCAAAACTCAGCATATAAAGTACACAAATCAATCATAGAATCATAGATACAGAGTAATATAACAATAAGCAGTAGAAATAGACGAATGTCGTTCATGAAGCTACTATATAAACTACAGAGTATGAAACAAAATACAGCAAAATCTTAAATACAAATGGACCTCTAATACATAAGCAACCGACGAGTCTGAACATAAATCACTTGAATAAACTGAAATAACTAAAAGTTGGATAGATAGATCTTCTAACAAAGCTCCAATCTCCAAAAGTGAGTCTCAAATGCTATGACACTCAGTCTGACCCTAACGTAAAGCAAAACATAAAACACTCGAGTCAGGATTAACATTCTTATATCAATAAATTCAACTCAAGTGAAATGTCAACTGAAATACAAGTAATTTAAAGGATATATGGGATTTCCATCCTCTAAGGATCCGTGGAACTATCTACTATGTAGTAGTATTTGCTATTATAATATGTCTATAGTAAAGTAAACTATTAAAATAGTGTTAAGGCATTACCCGTATCCTCCTTAACACATTTTATATAATATTGTGATCTATACAGATACTGTAAACTCCACTCGTAAGTGGGCTATCAGGAAGCACTCCATAGGTATGACAAAAAACAAACTCATAGAAGGCGATTGGGCATGTGACATGGCACGCGAGGCAATGCCAGGGTAGATATACGGTTTGTGGATCTGGACTGGTGGTAGTGCATAACAGCTACTACTGCCCACCCCTTGACACACTCCCAAATCAAAGGTGCACCTAATCAAATTACAAAAGCAATAGAATACTATCCAAGAAATGTGTCCGATCGGAGGAATGGCCTCATTTAGCCCGACATGGCTCCTGTTTTAGCTACATCAAGCTGACTCACGAGAGTCAGGGCTATGTAAATACCATATAGAATCATCACCAAACCATCCTACTTCATATGAAATCTCCACCATGTACACAGTTCTTAAAGTGGTTTTCGTTACCGACTGAGAGTATGACAATATCCGATCCCGGTCGCTTTACAACCAAACGCTTATTTCACACTGTGGTCATTTTATTTCAAATAGTTCATACTTCATATCAAAATATCATATTCATTTCAAAACCATATCAAATTCGATATAATTATTTACTTTAAATAATATTCATTTCCAAAATCATAACACTTTCAAAATTTTAACCCTTTTGAAATCATAACACTTTGGAAATCGTAACACTTTGGAAATCATAACACTTTCGACTTAAACAGTTTAGATTTTGAAAATAGTATGTATATAATGAATAGTTATAACTTAAAATAGTTGATATATTAAAATAATTTATATATTAAAATGCTTTATATATTAAAATACTTTATATAATAAAATATAGTTTCCTCCAATTTCGCAAATCATTCAAATCATCTTAAATTCCACTATTCAATTTAAATAAGTTCTAGTTTAACCATTTCAATTTTTAATTCAAAGATTCAACCATTTACAGTATAGATTTCATTTATATTTCAACATTTAACTTTATTTTATTTCAAAATGGAAAATATTCACTTAACCATTTTAATAACAATTTGTTGAAATCCCAATTATACATTTAAATCAATATATTCAATCTCAATTTTTATTTAAAGTTGAGAATACTCATTTAATTACCTTTTATCAAATCAAGTTATAAACCATATTTTCAAAAATCTCAAAATCAACGAATTCAAATAAATCCTTATTTAAATTCGATTATTATCTAATTAAATTTCAAGCAAATATTACTTTATTTATTAAAGTTATAAAAATCTATTTTTAAAATATTGATATAAATTTAAATAGATACTTAAACATATTATAAACCAATTTAAATTAAATTTATTAAATTAAATTTATTAAATTAAATCTTATTTTATATATTTTTAAGAAAATAAAATTATAAGAAAAAACTTAAAATTTATAATTTCAAAACTAACTTATAAATTTCAAAATTCCCAAAACATATAATTTAAAAATCTAAAATTTATACATATTATATTTTAAAAATCAATATTTAATAAAACCAATATATTTCCTTTCAAAACTTTGAAAATCATTTTTCAAAATATAGACCAACGGTGTCCGTATATAATTTTCTATCTTATAGTCAAGTGATACAGATATTTATCATTTCAATCCGAAATTTAAATATCTAAGGGTATATATCATTTCAACCCACGATCCCAAATTCAAATTCAACGAAAATCGTTGTGTTTATAATTTCAACCCATAACGATTTTCTCCTATTCTACAAGATCATTCGGGTATGTATCGTTTCAACCCATAGGGGATTCTAAATTAATGGTGAACTTGCAAAGTGGGAATAGTTATGATAATAGTATAACATATCAACAACAGGCATATATCATCAATAACAAATTAAATCATAACATAAATAACAGGTTATGATGTCATATGTTACAGGTGAACAGTTACAGATAATGGCATATCATATACAACAGTTATATATTAACAGTTCAATTAAGCAGCATATTTCAATTGTCGTTTCAAATGAAATAAAATTTACAAAATATAAGAATGTTAATCATAAGTGATTGCTTACCTTTCGAGGCTAGAGAGATTTGACAATGAAATGAGCTACGAATCCAATCACGAATTCCAAAGTAAAGCACGATGGACACGAAATCGATGAACAAAGCGAAGCTGGAAGTTTGAAATTGACGGAGGATAAAACAAAAGGCTTAACATAAACTGAAACAAAATAAACATTACATCTATATATATTTCTCTGAAATAAATTTAAATTTGAAAACCCAAACTTATGTATAGTTATATATGTAACTAATATATACACAAAAGTCAAATATAAACTTACATACATTATATACTTAAAATCAATATCTATTATGAAATCAATATGAACATACTTATTGTAATATAGACATGAACTCAACAGATTTAAGGAAAATCAAACATATACATTAAAATTCAATATTTAATAAACAATATATTGTCTTTCAACACGTTATATATACATATAAACAACTTTATATATTAAATATTATACAAAAGCAAGTAAAATAAATATACAAGGTTACAAATCTTTGTACACTTTACTATAAAAACAAGTATCAGGAGAACAGATCAAAATATATAAAAATGTAAACTGGTCTTGTAGATTTATATTTATATAAATATATGACAAACTTGAACTCAATACTTAAACACATGTCTAAAAATCCAAAACACATATTTAGATAATCTTAATATATATACTATATTTGGAAATCAATGTAAATATATCAAAATCAAAATAAATAAGTATATATGTTTCATGATCATTCTTAAATTTAACACATACATTGAAAGTATATATTTTATATTTAAAAATCAATGCTCATATATATACTTGTGTAAAATAAACTTACTAGTATATTTTCATTCAAAATTTATACTGATACGCTAGGATAATCTATATAAACAACATACTATGTAACTCATGCATACTAGCAGATTATATATGGAATACTAATACGACTTATACAACCAGGTTAAATATAATATTAATATAGACTATACTACAAACTACTATATATATACACACTTTAGAAATCAATCTTCCAAAAAATTTAAATGAGAAACTAAACATACCGTGTATATATGATATAGCATATACGCACTACGAAAAAATATGTAGGCTACCTAATATATGCATGCTTCCAATATATATATATATATATATATATATATATATATATATATATACACGAAACTATCATTTTATTCTATGTAAATTTACATTATTATATAAACAAATAGGTTAGAAAATAACAATATAATATGCATACAAAACTTGTAAAAATCTAATCAACCTTTGACATACAAAAGAGGGTCGAAGTGGAGAGTTACGGCAGCCAACTAGAAAAGGAGAATTGGAGGAGGAGGGTAGATTGTGGCTACTAGCAACAAAAGGTGGTGAGGCAAGGGGATGGGTTTCGGTTGAGGCGACATGCGGTAATTGATGAGGTGTGTGAGCTTGGGTGATGAGAGGCTTCGGCCAAGGGAGATTGTCGGGGAAGTGGAGCAGCTGCTAGTGGTGAGAGGTGGAAAAGTAGGTGATGGGCTTGGTTTTTGGAAGGCTTGGCGGTGAAGGAGGGAAGACACGAGAGGTGGCTAGTGGTCGGGTTAGGTGATGGATGTGGAAGAGGGTTTTGGCAAGCCGAGGGGAGAAAGGACTGGGCGGATCTGTTGGGAGGCAAGGTGTTGTGGGAAGGAGGTGGTAGTCTTCGACGGTGAGAGGGGAGGATGGGCAGTGTACGGCCGTGGCGGCTGATGTGGGGAGCAGGCACGAGCACGCGGAGAAGTGGCGGTGCTAGGTTGGCATGGGTGGAGAGAGAAAATAGAGGGAGGGAGGAAGGAGCCTCGGCTATGCGTATGAGATGGAAGGTGAACGATTTCTAAGTTCGGGAAAGCACGGAGAGGGAGATGAAAGCTACAGCAAAAATATATAAACGGTTATATATAATATTACTTCTTAAGTAATATCAAAGAAGAAGTTGGAACACATAGAAAAGGAACGGACCAAAAATGTTGGAACCAGTGTGGAAAAGCAAAAGTCAAAATTGAAAATAGATAAATGTTAGTGGCCATTTTATTTTAGCCGTTTGAAATTGGAATGGACACAAAATATCAAAAGTTCAAAATTGGGTGCCGACACGGTTAACCGTTTCTAAGGATGTCACCGCGTAACGGACACCGAAATGCACGAATGAATATACTACGGAGATCAGCATGACGAAACGAAAAGAATGGTACATAGATATCAATGATACGATCATCCTATCAAAAGTCGATATTCGGTACCAAAAATGATGCTAAAGCATCGAAACTAAAATAAACCGGGCAAGAGAAGTCCAAATTTAATGACACGAAAGATGACGTCTTACATAGAAAATAGTTTTCATTTTTATTGTACAAAAATATTCAGGTTTCAATAATATTTTATTTACATCAATTCTAACTGATTTAGTTGATATAAAATTACACAACAAAACTGATTTTCATATTTTCGGATGAAAATTTGCCATTTGCTATGTTTGAATAGACGCATACCAAATATCAAATTTTCATCTCGAAATTTAATTGTTTTAAATTCAACAAAAATTCAATTAATTACATTATAAAACATAAAATTTATGGATCATTACATTATACATCCCAAATCTCCAAAATAAACTCTATAAATATCTCTAATAATACAAGTACTGACATTGCTCCATAGTACTACACAACGGTATATAATCGTTAAAACTCCAAGTATAGATATATGAAAGCGTGGTGTAACGACCTACCTTTTCGACCCTTAGAAATTGACACTAATACATCCACGGTATTCACGTGTCGAATATCCAAGTGTAGAAAAGACAAATTGTTGGGATGAAAGAAATAAAAGGCAGAACATAATCTAACATCATGATAAGAAGAAGATATATAATATAAATAAGATCTCAGAATCACACTAGGATTTCAATACCCCAATGGGTCTTGGGATTACAATGGATTCCAACATCCAAAATAAATGTTGAGTCTCCTCCAAGCATAGAATAGGTATATGGTTTTGGAGTGGTCCGGTTTCAAGTCATCTCTTACAAGTACACTCCCTCGCTTACCGGATGTTCCAAAATTAATCTATCGATTTTCGAAATACTCAATAACGGATCTTTTGGAAATAATCAGATAATAGAGTAGGGATCGCCCCTTAGCCATTTTTGTGGATGGATCTTCCCATCATTTGTCCTAGAAGAACAAAATGATTTTATACATATACTATAGCACCACTGACGGTAACTATTCCATTTTATCTGCGTGTTTCTCCTAGATATTTCTAGATTTCAAATCCATCGGTGTTAAGTAGGGAATATTTTTGTACCACCAAAATTAAGAAGGATTGCATATTTAGGCCAAGATTTGATAGTCGGTTATTTAACTATCAAATAATCAAACATTCGAACAGAGATTACATTTCCTATTGAAACCACTAAGCCTTTTAAAATTAATATTTTATTAATTTCAAATCACATTTCAAATATTTTTTAAGATATTCATATACTTATCATCCCAATATCAGTATATTCACAAACCATTTTCCTAACAAAACTAGGAAAATTTTCAATGCACTTATATACACAATATTATAAGTGTATTCTCCGTAATACTTAGAAAGGTTTTCAATTTCAAAATCATATTAAAATGATCAAACCCAATAGTTGTTTGAAATATAGATAAGGATAATCCCAAACATATTCCTTAGGTGTTAATTGTGGAACAAATGTCCATACCACCATAATTAAGAATGTTAGTTAAGGGAAATCTAATCTCAATTTATCTTAAAAAAATTCTTCAATAAATCCTTTAATAAATCTCTTCCATTTAAGAAATCTATTTTGCTTAAATTTCAAATTCATTTATAAAACACTTTATAAATCTTCAAGTTTATTTATAAACTCTTTTTATAAATCTCCAAAATCAATTATAAAACTGTTTTTTTAATCTGAAAAGTCTGTTTATAAAATATTCTTTTATAAATTTCCAATTCTATTTATAAAATACATTATTATAAATCCTAAAAACCCATTTATAAAACTTTTCGTTTTAAATCTTTAAACATTTAAAAGCCAAACTTCTTTACCAATTCTAAGATCTCTTTTAAATTTATAACTCCTTTAATAAATCCTTTTGATAAATAAAAACCTTTATGTAAACCTTTCCATTTAAAATAATTCCTTTTAAATAAATAGTTTGTTATTTTTAACCATATTTAAAACATCATTAAGAACTTTAAATAATATTTAAAATGTATTTAATAACTTTAAAACAACATTAACATAATAATAAATTAACTTTTTAAACAATATTAACATGATAATAATTTAACTTTAAAACAATATTATTTAATTATAAAATAAATAAACTTAAAAAATATTAATAGTATAACAAATAACTTTGAAATAAAATAATCAACTTTAAATATAAAATAACTAACTTTAAATAATCAACTTTAAACAATTAATTTTAAATAATTAAGTTTAAATAATTATAACGGGATGCTAACCATTCGCATATTCACATGCCAGACTTGAATTGCTCAAAATTGTTAATTTATATTTGGCAAAACTCAGCACATATAGTAAATCACAGAATCACAGACACAGAGTAATATAACAATAAGCAGTGGAATAGACAAATACTAGTCCATGAAGCTACTATATAAACATCAGAGTTAAAACAAAATACAACAGAAATCTCAAATACAGAGTAGTCTCAAGTATTGAAGCAACTGACAAGTCTGAACATAAGTGACTGGAATAAACCGAAATAGCTAAAGACTGGATAGATAAATCTTCAAACAAAGCTCCAATCCCCAAATGTGAGTTTCAAATGTTGTGACACTCAGTCTGAGCCGAGCATAAAAAACACAGAACACTCGAGTCAGGATTAACATTCTTATATTAATAGATTCAACTCAAGTGAAATGTCAACAAAAATACAAGTAACTTAAAGGATGTTTGGGATTTCCATCCTCTAAGGATCCGTGGAACTATTTAATATGTAGTGATATATGCTATTATAATATATCTATAGTAAAGTAAACTATTAAAATAGCATTAAGATGTTACCCATATCTCCCTTAACACATTTTATATAATGTCGTAGTATATACAGTTACCGTAAACTCCACTCGCAAGTGGGCTATCAGGGAGCACTTCATAGGTACGACACAAACTCGTAGAAGACGTGATGGACATGTGATAAGGCCGCGAAGCAATGCCAAGGTAGATATACTGTTTGTGTATCCAGACTAGGGGTAACGCATAGTACCTACTACCGTCCACCTCGTGACACTCTCTAAAATCAAAGATGCACCCAATCAAATCACAAAAGCAAAAGAATGGTATTGAAAAAATGTGTCCAATCGGACGAATGACCTCGCTTGGCCCGGCATGGCTCCTGTTTTAACCACATCAAGTTGACTTATGGGAGTCAGGGCTATGTAAATACCATATAAAATCATCACCAAACCATCCTACTTCATTTTGGAATCTCCACCACGTACGCAGTTGTTAAAGTGGTTTTCGTTATTGGCAGAGAATATGACAATATCTGATCCCGGTCTCTTCAACAACCAAATGCTTATTTCATACCGTGGTCATTTCATTTCAAATGGTTCTACTTCATATCAAAATATGAAATCATAGCACTTTCTGAAATTCATAACAGTTATCACCTAAACAGTTTAGATGTTGAAAATAGTGTGTGTGTGTGTGTGTGTGTATTAAAATAGTTTTAAATTAAAATAGTTTATATATACTAAAATAATTTACATATTAAAATTAGTTTCCTCAAATTTCGTATGTCAATTCAAATCATCTTAAATTTCAAAATTCAATTTAAATCAATTCCAGTTTTACTATTTCATTTTAAGGGTCAAAGATTCAATTCAAATTCTCAATAAACTATTTCAATTTGTATTGATTTCAAATTCAAGTTTGAACTATCACCTCAATTTCAATAAGATTCAAGTTTAAATATTTAACATTTACAATATACATTTCATTTATATTTCAACACTTAACTTTAATTTTATTCAAATTGGAAAGTATTCACTTAATCATTTTAACAACAATTATTTGAAATCTCAATTTATAAATTTAAATCAATATTAAATATTCAGTCTCAGTTTTATTTAAAGTTGAGAATATTCATTTAATCAACTTTCTATCGAATCAAGTTATAAATCAAAAAATTTAAAATCTCAAAATCAATAAGTTCAAATAAATTCTTATTTAAATTTGATTATTAACCAATTTAAATTCCAGTCAACATTAATTTATCTTCCCAACCTTTACTACTGAAGTTATAAAAAACTATTTTTAAAATGTTAATATAAATTTAAACAAATACTTAAATATATTATAAACCAATTAAATTAAATTAAATTATATTAAATATTATTATTAAATGTAATTTGCATTAAATCTTATTTTATATATTTTTAAAATACTAAAATTATAAGAAAAAAATCTTTAAAATTATATTTTTCAGACTAACTTAAAGTTTCCAAAAACATATAATTTTAAAAATCTAAAATTTATACATATACAAAATAACATTTATATATTTTATAAAACAATATTTATTAGAACCCATATATTTCCTTTCAAACTTTGAAAATGATTTTCAAATATAGACCGACGGAGTCCGTATATAATTTTTTATCCTATGGTCAAGTGATACGGATATTTATCAAATTAATCCGCAATTTAATCATTTACGGGTATATATCATTTCAACCCGTTATCCCAAAATTTAACATCAATGAAAATCGCTTGGGTTTATCATTTCAACCCATACAATTTTCCCTTAATCTATAATACCGTTTAGGTATGTATCATTTCAACCCATAGGGAATTTCGAAATTAATAGAGAACTTGTAGAGTGGGAACAAATACGATAATAATATGACATATTAACAATAGGCATGTGTCATCAGTAACAAATTAAATAAATATACACAACAGGATATGGTTTTTCACATATCATAGGTGAACAATAGACGATAATGGCATATATATTTTTTCAATTAAATAGCTAGCGGTTAAAATTTAACAGCATATTTCAATTATCGTTTCAAGTGAAATCAAATCTAAATATAAGGATGTTAATCGTGAGTGATTGCTCACCTTTCGAGGCTAGAGAAATAGATAACACAATAAGTTATGATTTGAATCACGATCTGGACAATCGACCAATCCAAACAACAAATCTCAAAGCGAAGTAAGATGAATACAGATTTGAAGGACAAAGCTGATAAATAGAAATCGATGAGAACAAATCTAATCAGCTTGATATAAATGGAATATATATATATACACACACTATTATAATTGTTATTATTTTATTAAAATCAATATTTTAAATTAAGGAAAATATTAAAATAAAATTTATATATAATGCAAAATCATTGTTATATATATGTATGTATGTATATAAAGCAAGACAGTCCAAATGCAAAATTTTGAAACCACATGTATATAACATACTTTGTTGATGTTATTATTATTATTATAACATATATATATTTATACGTATACATATACATTATATTTTAAGCCAATACTTATTATAAAATAACACATACTTACTACAATGCAATATAAATATAAGTTAACATATCATATTTATATAACTTATATACAACACACAGGTCATATATGACTTATATAATTATGTTAAATTATATGCCGGTTTATATGACTTTATATATATATATATAAACAATAGATTATACAAACTTATATAACTTTTACATATAAACAGATCTTACGGTTTTTATAATTTATATAAGACAAACAAAACTTATACATTATAAATCAATATCAACTATATAAGCTAATATGTGCAGACCCTATATATACATACATATATGCACACACACAGATATATATATATATATGCAACAGAATTTTATATATTCATATGCAAACAATGTGTATGGAAACGAGTGTATATTCATGCTAAACAAAAAATATTTGCAGATCGATACATCAACTCATATACTTTGATATATATAAACACATATTATACATAACACACAAATTTATGTATATAGGCAAATGGATCTTATACCCTATAAACAATTATATATATATATATATAAACTTATACTTTATATGTAACTAACATTTTAGATTAGATACAACACACATATGTACACTAAAAAAAATCAATAATATTATAGACATATATACATATGTAATTTAAACCAATAAACGAATGAAAGAAATTCAAAACTCCATCCTGATATTATTATAAACGTATGATTTAGACAGACTATCTACATTGGATACAAAACCTACTTCAAAATATTACTATAGATTTAACATATTATATATATAACACTTAACTATATAAATACTAATATATATAAAACTTACATATATATGTATGCTAGTAGAGGCTTGTTTTATGGAGATGCGTGCTGTTGGAGGAGATGAAGGGAAGGAGCCGCATGACTAGGCGTTCGGCTATCGCAAGGCGAAGTAGCATACGGCGGAGGTGGCAGAGGTAGAGGGCAGAAATGAACAGGCTTGAGCATGGGGTCAGGTAGGTGGTGGAAAGTTGATCATCAGATTCAAGGAGGAAGGGCTGCTTATTGTGGAGGGAGGAAGAGCGTGGAGGTTGAAGGTGGTGACTCGGCAGCCTTAGGTGATGAAGAGCGGAGCGAGATCAAGTGGTGATGGGTTGCAGTGATCTGTCAGTGAGTTGGAGGAAGGTGAAAGCTTCTTTGTATTGTAATGGGAACAAATATTTCATATATCCATACATACATATATATATATATATATATATATATAATATGTTTGTCCACTTTTTTTTTTAAATTTTATAAAAGCATAGCAAAAAAACAATGAAGCAGAGCCGAGAATGAAAATAAGGTGATGGCGACGGAGAAAAATGGAAGAGCAAATGGGTAGAGGAGAAGAATTATGTTGATCTAAAACAGACTTGGGAATACACGCTATATAATATATACCTATATTAATTTAATTCAAGTGGAACAAGAGAGTAATAAGTGGAACTGAATAAAATATGAACCAACAATTACAATGGGAACGACAAAGGTCAATATTGATTTCTAAAAAATATAAATGCTAGTGGCTGTTTATTTCAGCCTTTGGAAAATTTAAATGGACACAGAATATCCAAAGCTCAAAAGTTTGCCCATATGGCTAGTCGTTTTCATGGATTTCGCCGCGTATCGGGCTCTGAAATACACAAATTAGTATACTATGGAGACCAGCACGACGAGACAAACAGAATGGTACACAGATATCAAC
This sequence comes from Allium cepa, assembly GCA_030765085.1. Taxonomy (NCBI): domain Eukaryota; kingdom Viridiplantae; phylum Streptophyta; class Magnoliopsida; order Asparagales; family Amaryllidaceae; genus Allium; species Allium cepa. Next base: position 681,923,209 of record CM060941.1, on the reverse strand, counting down.
GATATGACTATTCTATCAAAAGTCAATAATTTTTTTACCAAGCTACTATAAATTCGTCGAAAATAAGATAAAAGGAGCTAGAGGATTTCAAATTTGACGAAACGAAATATGATGACTCGGTCAGAAAGTAGTTTACATTTTTATTATATAAAAATATTAAGATTATGGAAACATTTAATTTCCAACATTTTCAACTGATTCAAATTGAAACTGAAAAATTATACAACAGAACTAACTTCCATATTTTCCAATGAAAAGTTACTATTTGCTATGTTGAAATAGACGCATTTCAAATATCAAATTTCCATCGCTAAATTTTATTTCTTTATTTTTCACAAAAATTCAATTAATTGTGTTAAAAAAATCATTAAAATTTTGGGTCGTTACACACTTCCCCACTCAAAACTTTTCGTCCTTCAAATGGAACTGGGTAGGAGATGAAGCAACCAGAAAAAAAGATTTGAAATATAAAATACCAAATACCACAATTAATTCCAAAATCATATAAATTTCAATTTAAGTTAAATAATAATCAACAATTTGGTTTAATCCATTTTATTAAATCAATAAATAGTCATTCAATATAAAATTGTTAGTTCAACTGTTTATTCAAACCATATAAATTCCATTTAGTTTTTCTAAACCGATTTTTATTCAATTAATTTGGTTTTAACTCATTTTATTCAATCAATAACTATTTGTCATATCCATATTTTATTGATTCAATTTAATGTATTTCAATCAATAGATTTGATTTCAATTTATTAGCATTTGTTACAAAATTTTCTTTTCAAAACAAAATTTATTTTAATTAACCCATTTATTAAATCCACTTGACTTACCTTAAGTTGATTTCACTTAAAATTCAATTTCAACTATTCTTAAGTTCATATTTATTTACTCAAATAACATTTTCTATTGTTATTCAATTTATCTCATTTAACATTTCTTATAACATAGATTAAGTGTAAAAATATTCGATATACAACTAAATTTCCATTTATAAATTCCCATACCAAGATTCATTTTTGGACATCTTATTATTTACATTTACTATTGTATATTATTCAATTACATTCAAACCCTTTCCAGGTAAGTTTTTATAAATGTTTATGAATGTAATTAAACACTATACAAATTTCTTTTATCTATAGCATTTCAATTAAGCAAGATTTAGCTTTAAAAATTTCATTATTTAAATTTCTCTTGTATAACCTCAATTACATATTCACCCTTACTTTTAACTTTTTGAATGTTTTATGTAAATTATATATATTAGAATGCAATAGATTATTATACAATTTAAATTTTATCTCATTTCAACTATCTTAAGTTGTTTTAAATTTCAATTTCAATTTTTAAACACTTCAAATATTTCAAAAAATTTAATCTATTTCGATAATTGAAAACCCTAACTTAACACGGGATTTAAGAAACCGGTTTCACTTCCCACCATTTTGAAATAAATATATACATATATACATTTTATATAATCAAATCATACTCCAGAAATTCAAATCAGTCCGTTTCCAAAAACAAAAGTGTAGCCATGCTACTAAGTGGTCTATCCACTTTGAGACTTGAAAATGAATATCGATGATGCTGCAGTCTTCACCAAAAAAATTCCAACGACCAAAGGGGAGTACTAACTTACTTCTATAAAATTATTTGGAAACGATTTCCATTTTGAAAATACTTCCAAATAATACAATCTTAAGACTTCGAAAACCAAATTTGAAAATCACCAGAAATTAAATTCTCAAATTCTTTAATTTAAGCTTAATTCATTTGCAAATCTGATTTATAAACTATATTTATAAAATTTCATAGAGCAATAGTTAATGGTTTGGAAATATTGACAAAATAATAAATGATAACCTAGTATTATCATTTCTAACAACCAATCATTTAAATACCCAATTTCATAAAATTATACTCTTATATATAAACGTAATCATACATAAAATTACTCCATTTACAAATTTTGAAAACAATATTATGTCAATTTGCTCTTTTCGAGTGTTTTGGAATTTCCATCGATAGCATTGGCTAGACGAATCGATTGAAACACCAAATCAACTTAACAATTCAAACAACACAATATAAAACAATTTTATATTAATAACAATTACACTCCCTCACAGGATAATTCAAGAATGGATTCTGAAATAAGGATAGAGATTCAAGTTTAGATGAACCCTAGTCTAGAGAATTCAAACTACGAAGATAGACTCGAAAAGAAGATAAAATAATTAAATTACAAGAAGAACTTGATAGATTAATATTAATCGTGGGTGACTTTAACCGGGTCAACCGAGATTCCAGGAATAAAATTGTTGTGGGAATTCTAATTCCCGCTTGAAGGGAAGAGAAGTGACTTCACCAATATGAGGATAATCTCTGATTATCAAAGTGGAATCAAAATTACAAGCGAATTACCCTTATCGTCTACTAAAGACGGTTCGGGCTTTGCAAGGATTAATAGCATCTAAACCGAGGACGCAGGAATCTCCGGTGGATTGACACTTGTTGTAGGAGAGTTTCACCCCTTTACAAATCATATTTAGGTTGGCGGGACCGTCGATGGGATTAGTCTTATAGAGATAAATAGAAATAGAGCTATGGGATGCTCCAATATCAAGAAGAATACGAACAGGAAAAGTCAAGAATGAACTTTCAGAACGAAGGGGAAAGTTCCAAAATTTCAAAGGGAACCCGGGTTAAAGAGGAAGAAACTCGAGCTCGAACGAAGGTGATTCTGTAATTAAATTTTACTCTATATGCTAAGTTTGCCTAAACATCGCTTTGATACCAACTGCAACGGGATGCTATTTCAAACCATTTGCATCCGCACATGTCTGATTTAAATTGCTCAAAATGTCAGATTGTTAATTTATATTTGGCAAAACTCCGCATATACAATATATAAATAAATCATAGAATCGCTGAAACAGAGTAATATAACAATAAGCAGAGGAATAGATAAATAGTAGTTCATGAAGCTACTATATAAACATCAGAATTAAAACAAAATACAACAGAAATCTCAAATACAGAGTAGACTTGTAACGTCCCGCCTTTTCGCACGCCTTAAATCGACACACGTGCCAATTCAAACCATATGGAAGGGCGGATTGTTATGGGGTAAATAAGAAAAAGCAGAGGAAAAAAAACAAAATAGAATCTTGCAGAGTAAGGATAAAATATAATAATCAAATATACAGTTCATGAAGTTGTTTACAAAATATTTGATTATATTTATACAATACATATCAGAGTTACACATACCAGAGAAAACAACTAATAATGCAGCGGAAACAGTATGAATGTGGTGGAATACTATAATAAATAATAATAATATAAATCTTCGTCTTCGTCCTCCAGAGCTAAAGTCTTCGAATCCTGAAATGCTCAAGCTGACCCGAGCGAATTGAAAAGACAAAACACTCGAGTTAGAACTAAAAGATCTTATGTAAGTTAAATCAACAGGAATAAATATGAGTGTAAACGGCGTCGAAGATGTTCACGAGATTTGACATCTCCTATCCAGTGTCTAACGTGAGTGTAGTAACTCAAGAGATGCTCGGGATTCACATGTCCTAAGGATCCGTTAAACTATTTACTATGTAGTAATATTTCGCTATTATAATAGTGTCTATTAGTAAAATAAACTTACTTTTAAATAGCGTTAAGGCTTTACATTTTCCACCTTAACACGTAATAATGCCAATAGTCTATATAGTCCGTAATACCTCCTGATCGGGAGGCTACCAGAGGATACTCCATAGGTACGACACGAAAAGAAACTCATACAAGGCGCGATAGGGTAGGTGACACGGCACAACTAGGCAATGTCAGGGTAGATATACCAATTACGCTTCCGGGCCGGTGGCAACGCATAGCGCGCAGCTACCGCGCACCTCGAGCCACACCACTAAATAAAAAAAAATCAAAATTGGCCACCGAATCATGTTGAATATGCGCTTATATGATTTTTTTTTTTGATGATAATAAACATATATACATTCGTTTTAAATGTATTTGTTAATGTACTATTTTATTTTTCACAGGTTAAATAAATATTTGCTGAATAAAATAGATAACACAGATTTTGAATTCAAATGAATATTTTATTCAAACAAATATTTATTACAATTTTGAATAGTACAATTTCAAGCTCTCACTATACATATACAACTTTGATTACAATACAACATAATTTCACATTTACATCAGCACCTCACTACATATCACTCACACTCGTATTTATCTTCCACTTTATTTCAGATAGAATCAAGCATCTGAGCAATCTGCAAAAATATTCACTAACGCAGTAAAATTGAAAAAGAAATATTTTTTTGCAATATAAAATGTGAATATTGAAAATAATATTTGCCTCAGTTATTTGGGTTGTTCGTCATCATTTTTGATTGTATCTGTGCATATCAGCATTTTATCAGGGACAGGTTGTACATAAGTGGTTGCAGTACACACGTATACATTTTTACACGTGTGCACTGCCTCGCCAATTCGTGTGCACAAATCAAACAAAAGCACTGCTAACAATTCAGCACAAGGTCAAACCCAAATAACACACGGGATCAACTCAAGGCAACTTGAAGCATACAAGCTTAATGAAGATTGCAGCAATATACAGATGAACAAAATGACCAACTGCAACAATGCAAACAATGTAAACAGTGAAGAACATGGACTGCAACATTCAAGTGAATATAGAGAACAAGCTGCATGAATACAACATGAAGTACAGCAACACAAAGAGGCAACAAAGACCAAAGTGCATGAACACAGTGAACAACAAAAGTACAGTGTCAATCTCATGTATGCAACAGATAATGATGCAAGTGTCGACCAAGTAACAATGCAAGCACAGTCTCAAATATATATCAGGTGCACATGGATGTCACAAGCAAAGACCAAGTGAACAACTACATGTTGAACAAATGAAAACAGTATGCAAGCTCAATGACGCTACAAACTGCAAATATCCAAGTACTACAAGCCCAACACAGTGATCATTATCACTGACTCCATTAAACAAGACACAGCAGTGATCAGATGAATTTTGAAATGCAACAAAGTGAAATGGAGTTCACTGAGAAATGCAATGCAGATGCCAACATTGATGAATGTATATGACACCAACCAGAGGCAACATCACACAATTCAACTACAACAAGTCCAAATATACAGAAGTCAGAGCCGAGAACTGATACAAATGAATGAAGTGAATGCAACATGATAAACAACCAAAGTGCAACAATGTGCACAGTTCAGACAGGCAGTTAAAGCAACATCAAGTTGAAACAGATAAAGTGACATGATGAATGCATATATAGATGAATGCAGAAAGATGAATCACCAGCCACAAGTATACACAACAAACACATGTATGCAGATCAGTGTCGACAACCAAGTAAATGCAGAGAACAGTGCAATCATGAAGATTGCAGCAAAAATGCAGACATAACAGGTGAAGTGCTACAAGTTGCAGACTCGAAGCATCAGTGAAACTAGGTTACTACATAACACAGCAGTATCAAATACAATATGGACACAACATGCGTTAAAGACCAGTAAACCAAGCTTCACAATAAACATCTCATGAATATAAGATGTCGAAGCCACAAAATCAAAGCCGAGTGAACTGCAAGTGTCAACAAGACACGTGAATATGAAGATCATCAAGTATGATACAACTTACAAGCCCAAATGACAAAACAGCAAACTACTCACGACAATGCACCAATGTCACAAGCATGAACACAAGTGTACAGTGTACAACATCAAGGACCAAGTAAAGCATGTACAAGTGCATGAAAACCAAAGTCAACAGCACAGGGAAGTACAAAGCAACTCAAGAAAATGCAACATACACCAATGAATCATCAAAGAGTGCAACAGATGGAGCTACAGGAAAGTACAGTAAGCTGCAGTTTTCAAAACAAATGACCAAAGTCGAGTATGCTACAAAAATAGCAAATCAATTTTATCAAGCATCAGAATTCAAAGCCATGGATATAATGAACAAGTCAAAATTGACCAAGTTAAAAATCAACACCGTGGACATCACGAAATAATTCAAAACCGTGTCAACCAAGAAACGTGAAAGATACGAATTTGACAAAGTCAATTCAATCATCAATCGTTCAAGCATTATCGAGCGGTCAGAGAGAGGAATTTGACAAATTCAAATAAAATTGTACGAACGCAAATCTAGGGTTACAAACCCTATATAAACATTCATCATCGGTAATGAAAAAAGCATCGAGTACAAGTACGAAAGATTAGAAGAAGCAAAAAGCACAAATTAACATACCGAAGCACCAGCCGAACTCGATCAAGGAGGAGAAGCCGCAAACAATTGAAGCAAGCAAACCAAATCATCAACCATCAAGCGGCAATTCCTCCCGAAGCCCTAATTTGGAACAAAGAGCGCAAGGAGCAAAAGCCCTAATTTTGCAATCAGGAGGAACGAGAAGAACACGGTCACCATTATCTTAAAGGAATGAAAAAAGGACCGGGTCAAAATAATAAAAGGGGCCGGCCTTCATATTTTATTTAAGGGCTTTTAATTAAAATTAGGGTTATTTTATTTTAAATTGTCTTTATCTTGTATTTTCTTTTAAACCGTTTAAATTTTCTAGTCGTGTGACTAGGGGACAAACTACGTGTTGTAGTTTGGGAATTTGCAACTCGGTAGTTGAGTTGTGGCCAGGGTTTTGAGCGTAGAGTTAGGATAGTCAATAGCGGGTATAGCGAGTTTACGTGTGTAAGCGAGGGACTTTCTAATTTCTAGTAGAAACCTTGGGGGCAGCACGTAGGCAGGGTTTTGCCGAAGCTGGGTAAATTCTGTGTTGTTCTGTTCTGCATTTTATTATTCTGCTATTTATTTCTGTGCTGGTAATATTCTGTGATCTGTGTTAATATTAGTTTATAAGCTTCCGCAATTAATTTTTATAATTAACACTATCACCCTATTCACCCCCCCCCCCCCCTCTAGGGTGAAATCGATCCTACAAATCAATCCAAAAGTCAAAGTATAATATCGAAGGGATGTGTCCAATCAAAGGTGCTACCTCATTAGCCCGTCAATCGCTCCTGTTTTAGCCACCTTATGCCAACTCACGGGAGTTGGATCCACGTATTTACCTCAAAGGAAACGCCGCCACCATCCTACTTCATTCTGGAATCTCCACCGCATACACGGTTGTTAAAGTGGTTTTCGAAGTTGGCAGAGAGTATGACAACTTCCGATCCTGGTCTCTTTAACAACCAAACGTTATTATAACACCGTGGTCTTTTGAAATAGTTTATACTTTTAAAACCGGAATATAATATCCATTTCAAATCCATATAAATACGATATCATTTCCTCCTTTTGAAAACCAAATCAAATTTGATATCATTTTCAAATATATCCTTTTCTAAAACCATAACATTTCAAAGTTATAATATTTCGAAACCAAAACTTGAAATATAGCCTTTCAAAACATAAACTTTGAATTTCATAACTTTGAAACATACTACGCCACTTAAATGGTTTAAATATTAAATTACTTTATATGATAAAATAGCTTCTTCACCTTCACAAATCAATTCCAAATCTAGATTTAAATTCCCAAATAAACCAATATAATTTCCATATATTTCAAAGCTTTAATTATTCCACCATTTCAAACTTATTCTTTGATAATTTCATATATATCAATTTCAACTACTATTATTTATATTTGAATGTTTACTTAATAAATCAAATATCATTTTAGTAAAACCTTTAGACTTCAAATAACTGGATATTCTTTCAATTTCATTAACTTGATAATATTCATTTAAATCAATTTGATATTCATTTAAATCCTCTAAAAAAAGTCAAGTTATAAAATCATACCTTTTAAATCTCAATTTATTTATATTTCAAATAAAATTTTTTGAGGATAATTCTTAAATCTTGAATTCAAATCAAATTCACATTTATCTTCAAACCTTAAATTTTGTTTGAGTCATTATAACCTCCATATACAATAGAATTTTAAATAGATACTTAACCATATTATATAAAAGAAATCAAACTTTATTATTTAGCTTATTTTATAATTCCAAATAAATTTATACATAGCTAAATCAATAATAAAATATCATTTATATAGCATCTAAAATCAATACCTGTATAGCCCACATATTTCTTTACAAAACCATAAAAATCATTTCAAAAATAATTATATATATATATATATACCGTGGTGCATGTATATAATTTTCTATCCTATGGTCAAGTGATACAGATATTTATCATTTCAATCCGCAATTTAAAAATAAAAATGCGGCTGTATATCATTTCAAACCGCAATCCCGAATCAAAATAAATGCATAACAACTTGCAGATTATGATGATATAAATAAAACATCCATTCATCCATCATAAAATCATATATCCATCACAATCATCATACAAAACAATCAATCAATATCAATATATAACTGATAATATATAACAGGTAATTAACTAGCAGTTATATTCAATAATAAATTAAATAACGATTTAATTTCAATAGATGCAATTAACTCACAGTGTCCATTGTGTTTACTGATATCCAAATAGATGCAATATATGCAATTAACTCACAGTGTCAATAGTAATCAATTGCTCAAAGTCATGTGGACTGATATCCAAGCCAATTTCTGCATTACTAATCAACCTGACGCTGTTTCATGGGATTTGAAGCCTCACGGTGTCCATTGTGTTTACTTATATTGTTCTGCATTTACTCCTCTGCCAGCCACCAAGTGGTTTTCTGTTATTTGGACAAATGACTCCGTACCTTCGCAAAACTTGATGATGTGGAAAGTGATAAACCAGGCACTTCTTACTAGAAGTAAACTAAACTGCATTGGCTTGCCTTGCTCCACCTTCTGTGTGTTTTGTGACATGTATGAGGAAAGTGTGGATCATCTTTTTTTTGATTGCCCTGCTCTCAAGTTCTTGTTGAACTGCATCAGTTACACTACTGGCTATAAACTATTTACTGTTAGTTCGAGAATGGTGTGGAGTATCATATATAAGGCTACGAGATGGAGATGTGATAGAAATAGGTTGTTAGTAGTTTGCATGAAAATATACATGAGAATCATATGGAAGGAAAGGAACGCGATTGTTTTTGATAAGCAAAGGAAGCAGATGGATGTTCTTTGGAATGAAGTTAAGACTACCACTCACAAACAATTGACGACTTGCAACAGAGAATTCCCAGACAGTATGATTATTGGATGGGCTTGACCTCTTTTGTTTCTTCAATTATTTTTCTCTTGTCCTCTGCTTTGTTTTTTGTTTTTTCTTTTTTCTCTCCGTTTCATCGTTTGTACTCTTTTATTGTGTTGCAATAAAACTGGTAAGGGCCCAGTCAACCCCGCTGGCTTTGCCAAAAAAAAAAAAAGATGCAATTAACTGAGATGACGATTTAAAATATACAAAACAACCATAAATAAATGCATAAACACAACATAAATTAATTTACCAAACATAAGAAATTTTAGAAGTTGTGAGTGGGTTAAAACACTCACCTTTTGAATTTAAATTGAATTTAAATCCAATTTAAACCCAACAATTGGACAGTCTCCAAATTCGTCCAAACCAGCACTAAAATGTCCGGAATTCCAATACGAACCTAATGGAGAAAACCGCGCGTGAATTGGAGTTCGTATGTAAAAGTTATTGTAATAAATTATTTGAAAACAAAATTTAATTAAAAAAATTAAATAAATCTCACCCATAAATAAACGGCCACGTCATCATAGAACGCACGCGCTACCCTTCTTCCGGGAATAATCGAACGCGAAACAAACCAGGCAGCAGCCACACCCAAGCGAAACGCACGCCGCCACATTCACTTCACCTCGATCCAAAACTGCCGTCGCGATCCCCAACCCAGGCCGACCCAAACGAGTGCTCACGTGCGCCTCTCGGTGGCCGGAACCACTTCCGCCACCGATGGCTTTGATGTCGAATTTCGGCGCATGTAGCACAAATGAACATCACTGTAGTGGCCTGCACGATTCCAGCTTCCCAACGCCACCTCCTGGTCGACGATCGGGTGACGATCCACCGTCGGATCGTCAAAACCCTAAAGCGAACGGCCTATATTCACTCTCTATTTCTGGGCAAACGATCATTCAAATTGGAAAATGAATTTCACCATAAGATTACACTCTTCGACAGCTTCGAAATATAATTTTTTTTCAAATTTTTCTGAGGAGTTGAAATTTTAGCTTTTGATTTGATTTGGAATTGGATCTGGAATTTTGTTGTCCGCCATTGAGGAGGAGGTGAAGAGGAATTGTATGCACATACAAATGAGAATAGAGGTAGGCTAGGGTTTATAACTGGGTATTTATAGATAAAGTTGAGATAGAATGGATCGGATTGACAAACGCGTTGAACAATATATGGCCCGAAAAGCCCGTTTCGACTCCAAAACGAAATTTGGTCCACCCATATATCAAAATAGATATTTTTAAATATTTTAAATGCAATGGAACAAGTTTCAAGTTCAAATTTCATCGTATGAAGAAGTTATGCAAAAATCAATATTTTCAAATTGATTTCAATTGATTTCAATTTAATTTATTTCAAGGCGTTTCAAGCCCGTACGATCAAACGATAAGCCCGATCGCTACGAAACTTGAAATCCTATAAAAATTAACCGTTACGGATCCGATGAAACTGGTTTCGTCGAAATCCGAGTCAATGGTCAAAATGGCTATTTTTATATTAATTAAATTAAAAATTAGCCAATTAAATCAAATTTTCAATTTCAATTCGATAATTGACAATTCTTATCATTTTTAAATTTTCCAATCATTTACAATGATTTAAACAAATCTAAATGTCAAATTAGAGTTGATAAATTTATAAATTTCGCTAATAACTTCAATTTCATTAAATTCAGAATTTGTAAATTAAATTTTTAATAATTCCAATTGAATAAAAAATTTATTCTTATTATTCAATTTATTAGTATCAAATAGATGAAACTAACATTGGATCCATACTTTGTTACGTAAATATCTCCAAATTCCATCTAAATTTATATTTACATAATATTTAAATATTAAATTTTATTTTATTGCAATTAAATCCAATTATTATATTTTGAATTCCAATAAACCGATAAATCTTTATTTCCATTATTGTATTCAACCAATTGTCATATCATTATTGATTACATTCCCATTAAATAAAAATTTATTCCAACATTTGATTTGGTTTAATTGCCCTCTTTACTAGGTCCATTATTACTTAATAAACCTAGTTACATTTAGTTTTATATCCCGTTACACCAATATCCTTATATACATCTTAGATTTGTATAAATGGCTATATTTCAAAATGTGAAATCTTGTCTATTACACATATTAATTAAGGTTTTAAAACCAATTAATAAAATTTCCTTAGTCCAATCCTTTTTACCAATTATTTACCTTATAAATAAATTTAAGTTTCTATTTAATTTACATTCACACTTCCGTTATTATATTAACAATCATTAAAGAAATGTTTAGTATCAACAACAAACATTATGATTATTTATCTAACATTGATTGTATAAATTTTCCATTTATTACGTATTATTGTATCAATTGATATAATTTTAAATCTATTTCCCAAATCTACTACTTTCAATCAATTAAAACTTCACAATTGTTTAAATTAATTGGGATTACAATACATTATTATTTATCAAATTGTTTTAACCTTATTACCTAAATTTACGTTCAGTTACTATTGAGCAATATTATTTCATTTAATTCAATAATTATACTTGTTTTACTCATATTCCCGTTATTATAACCTTTATTTTTTCATTAAATTTTAATTTCAATTCCAATTCAATCAACAAGTTCAACATGCAACTTATAATAATTGTTTACAAGCCAAGGTTATGCTTAAGTTTCTTATACTTCAACCAATAGCCATATTATGAATGGAATTAACATTAATTTAAAATATTATCTTAATTTACATTAACATAATAATTAATAACCTTTAATGAGTTTTATTCCCCAATTTATTAAATGAAATCAATTTGACCTTACATACTTCAATATTCCCATTTTCGTCTTAAATTAAACTTATAACTAAGTATGACAATTTACATTATTTCAATTAATTGCAATATAAATTTTAAATTGTTAGTTTTAATTACAATTTGCTACATCTAATTTCTAACATTCGCTCCAATATAAATTATAAGATTTTTATTTTTTTCTAAATTTAATTAAAAATCTTATTAATTTAACTCATTATAATCATCGAATTTTACGGGTCGTTACAAGTCTCAAGTACAGAAGCAACTAACAAGTCTGAACATAAGTGACTGGAATAATCCGAAATAGCTGAAAGCTGGTTAGATCTTCAAACAGAGCTTCAATCTCCAACGGTGACTCTCAAATGCTGTGACACTCAGTCTGGCCTGAGCATAAAGCAAAACACAAAACACTCGAGTCAGGATTAACATTCGTATATTAATAAATTCAACTCAAGTGAAATGTCAACTGAAATACAAGTAACTTAAAGGATATTTGGGATTTACATCCTCTAAGGATCGATGGAACTATCTACTATGTAGTAATATACGCTATTATAATATGTCTATAATAAAGTAAACTATTAAAATAGCGTTAAGGCGTTACCCATATCCCCCTTAATGCATTTTATATAATGCCATAGTTTATACATATACTATAAAATCCACTCGCAAGTAGGCTATCAGGGAGCACTCCAAGGTACCAAAAAAATAAACTCGTAGAAGGCGCGATAGGGCATATGACAAGGGACGCGAAGCAATGCCAGGGTAGATATACCGTTTGCGTATCCGAACTGGTGGTAACATATAGTAGCTACTACCGCCCACCTTATGACACTCCCGAATCAAAGGTGCATCCAATCAAATCAAAAAAGCAATAGAATGGTATTGAAGAAATGTGTCCGATCGGAGGAATGAACTCACTTGTCCCGGCGTGGCTCCTGTTTTAGTCACGTCGAGCTGACTCACGGGAGTCAGGGCTATGTAATACCGTATAGAATCATCATCAAACCGTCCTACTTCATTCTAGAATCTCCACCATGTACACAGTTGTTAAAGTGGTTTCGGTATTTGCAGAGAGTATGACAATATCCGATCTCGGTCTCTTTAACAACCAAATGCTTATTTCACGCCGTGATCATTTCTTTTCAAATAGTTCATACTTCATATCAAAATATCATATTCATTTCAAAACCATATAAATTCAATATGTTATTCACTTTAAAATATTCATTACCAGAATCGTAACACTTTCAAATTTATAACACTTTCGAAATCATGGCACTTTCTGAAATTCATAACAGTTATCACCTAAACAGTTTAGATGTTGAAAATAGTATATATATTAAAATAGTTATAAATTAAAATAGTTTATATATACGAAAATAATTTATATATTAAAATTAGTGTCCTCAAATTTCACAAGTCAATTCGAATCATCTTAAATTCCAAAATTCAATTTAAATCAATTCCAGTTTAGCCATTTCAATTTAAAGGTCAAAGATTCAATTCAAATTCTCAATAAACCATTTCAATTCGTATCGCTTTCAAATTCAAGTTTGAACTATCACCTCAATTTCAATAAGATTCAAGTTTAAATACTTAACATTTACAATATACATTTCATTTATATTTCGACACTTAATTTTAATTTTATTCAAATTGGAAAGTATTCACTTAATCATTTTAACAACAATTATTTAAAATCTCAATTTACAAATTTAAATCAATATTAAATATTCACTCTCAGTTTTATAGTTGAGAATATTCATTTAATCGCCTTTTTATTGAATCAAATTATAAATCAAAAATTTCAAAATCTCAAAATCAATAAGTTCAAATAAATTCTTATTTAAATTCAATTCTTAACCAATTTAAATTCCAAGTCAACATTGATTTATCTTCCCAGCCGTTATTATTGAAGTTATAAAAATCTATTTTCAAAATATTAATATAAATTTAAATAAATACTTAAATATATTATGAACCAATTAAATTAAATTTTATTAAATTAATCTTATTATCGAATGTAATTTGCATTATATCTTATTTTATATATTTTTAAAATAATAAAATTTTAAGAAAAAATCTTAAAATTATGTTTTTCAAACTAACTTATAAATTTAAAATTTCCAAAAACATGTAATTTTTAAAATCTAAAATTTATACATATACAAAATTACATTTATATATTTTATGAAACAATATTTATTAAAACCCATATATTTCCTTTCAAACTTTGGAAATCATTTTCAAAATATGGACCAGCGGTGTCCGTATATAATTTTCTATCTTATGGTCAAGTGATACGAATATTTATCATTTCAATCCACAATTTAATTATTTACGGGTATATATCATTTCAACCCGCTATCCTAAAATTTAAAATCAACGAGAATCGCTCCGGTTTATCATTTTAACCCATAACGATTTTCCCCTAATCTATAATATCGTTCGGGTATGTATCATTTCAAACCATAGGGAATTTCTGAATTAACAGGGAACTTGCACAGTGAGAACAAACATGATAATAATATGACATATTAACAACAGGCATGTATCATCGGTAAAAAATTAAATAAATATATACAACAGGATATGGTATCATATATTACAGGTGAACAATAGCCGATGATGGCATATTTTTTTAATTAAATAGCTAGCAATTCAAATTTAACAGCTTATTTCAATTGTCGTTTCAAGTGAAATCAAATTTACTAAATATAAGGATGTTAATCATGAGTGATTACTCATCTTTCGAGACTAGAGAAATAGATAACACGATAAGTTACGATTTGAATCACGATCTAGACATCGACCAATCCAAACAACAAATCTCAAAGCATGGTAAGCTGAACAAGGATTTGATGGAAAATGCTGATAAATAGGAATCGATGAGAACAAATCAAATCAGCTTGATATAAATGGAAATATATATACACACACTATTATTATTATTATTTAATTAAAATAAATATTTTAAATTAAGACAAATATTAAAATAATATATATATATATATAATTCAAAATCATTTTTATTTATAAATATATATAAAGCAAGACAACCCAAATGCAAAATTTCAAAATCATATATATATAACATACTTTGTTGATGTTATTATTATTATTAGTATAACTTACATATTTATAAACATACATACATATTATATTTTAAGTTAATATTTATTATAAACATACTTACTTCGTTGCAATATAAATATAAGTCAACAGATCATATATATAGCTTATATACAACACATAGGTCATATTGACTTATATACTTATGTACATAGCAACAAATTATATGCCGGTTTATATGACTTTATATATATATATATATATATATATATATATATTTGTGTGTGTATAACAGATTATACAAACTTATATAAATTTTACATATTAAACAGATCTTGTGGTTTATATACTTCTTATAAGACAAACAAAACCTATACATTATAAATCAATATCAACTATATAAGCTAATATGTGCAAACCCTATATATATATATATATATATATATATATGCAACAGAATTTTATATATTCACATGCAGACAATGTGTATGGAAACGAGTATATATTCATGCTACATAAAAAAATATTTGCAGATCGATACATAACTCATATGCTTTGATATATATAAACACATATTATACATAACTGACGCAAATTTATATATATAGACAAATGGATCTTGTACCCTACAAATAATTTTATATATATATGAACTTATACTTTATGAGATACAACATACATATGTACTCTAAAAAAATCGATAATATTATAGACTTATATACATATGTAATTTAAAACAACAAAGGAATCAAAGAAATTCAAAACTCCATCCTGATATTATTATAAACATATGGTTTAGACAGACTATCTACATTTGATACAAAATCTACTTCAAAATATTACTATAGATTTAACGTATTATATATATAACACTTAACTATATAAATACTAATATATATAAAACTTATATATATATATATGTACGCTGGTAGAGGCTTGTTTTCGTGGAGATGTGTGCTATTGGAGGAGATGAAGGGGAGGGGTCGCGTGACTGGGTCTTCAGCTGTCGCAAGGTAGAGTAGCATATGGAAGAGGTGGCAGAGGCCGAGAGCGGAAATGAACAGGCTTAAGCATGGGGTCAGGTCGGTGGTGGAAAGTTGATCGTGGGTTCAAGGCGGAAGGGTTGCTCTTGGTGGAGGGCGGAAGAGAGTGGAGGTTGAAGGTGGTGACCCAACAGCCTTCGGTTATGAAGCGTTAAGCGGGATCGAGTTGTGATGGGTTGCGGTGATATGTCAGTGAGCTGGAGGAAGGTGCGAGCTGCTTTGTATTGTAAAGGGAATGAATATTTCACAGATCCATATATATTTATAACTTTGTTTGTCTACTTCTTAATAAAAGCATGGCATAACAAAAATGATGCAAAGCCGAGAATGAAAAGAAGGTGATGGTGGCGGAGAAATATGGGAGAGACAATAGGTTGAGGAGAAGAATCGTGTAGATCTAAAATGGACTTGGAAATACATGCTATATAATATATTCTTATATTAATTTAATTCAAGTGGAACCAGAGAGTAATAAGTGGAACCGAATGAAATATGAACCTACAATTACAATGGGAATGACAAAGGTCAATATTATTTCTGAAAAATATAAATGCTAGTGGCTGTTTATTTCAGCCGTTTGAAAATTTGAATGGACATAGAATATCAAAATCTCAAAAGTGTACCGATACGGCTAGTCGTTTTCATGGACTTCGCCGCGTATCAGGCTCTGAAATACACAAATGAGTATACTACGAAGATCGGCACGACAAGACGAATAGAATGGTACGTAGATATCAGCGATATGACTATTCTATCAAAAGTCGATATTTTTTCTACCGAATCGCTGCAAATTCGTTGAAAATAAGATAAATGGAGCTAGAAGAGACCAAATTTGATGAAACGAGATATGACTCTCACTTAGAAAGTAGTTTACAATTTTATTACATAAAAATATTAATATTTTGGAAACATTTAATTTCCATCAATTGCAACCGATTCAAACTAAAACTGAGAAATTACACAACAGAACTAACTTCCATATTTTTCAATGAAAATTTACTATTTTCTATGTTGAAATAAACGCATTCCAAATATCAAATTTCCATTGCTAAATATTATTTCTTTATTTTTCACAAAATTCAATTAGTTATGTTAAAAAAATTGTTAAAATTTCGGGTCGTTACAATAATAATTTAACTTTAATATAATAGTTAATTTTAAAATAATAATTGAC
This sequence comes from Allium cepa, assembly GCA_030765085.1. NCBI lineage: Eukaryota > Viridiplantae > Streptophyta > Magnoliopsida > Asparagales > Amaryllidaceae > Allium > Allium cepa. The sequence goes on along the minus strand of CM060941.1, from coordinate 681,905,810 downwards.
TTGAAAATGAACTATTATAAATAAATTTAAATAATATTAAAGTATAAAATAACTTTAAACCATATTTAGAATAAAATTTAATAATTTTAACAATACTTAGAATATAAATAAGTTAACTTTGAAACGTTGTTAATAAAATAATTATCATATAAAACACATCACTAAAATAATAATTATATAAAACAATTATGATTGTTTAAAATTGAAGTTGATTTAAATCCGTAGCTTTCAAAATTTAGAAAGAGGCTTAGCGACCCCAATGGTACTTAAACATGCTACCATATCATTCAATTTAACTTTCCAAGTTGATAACTGATATTTAAATAATCAACATCTATGTAAATACATTCAACAATTAACCATCACTGTAGCACGTCACTTACTCAAATTGGCATATTAATTTACGATATACAATTAGATGTCCAAATCTATGCAATAGCAGAACGGGGATTTATTATGCTCAATGGATGTCCAAATAAAATACATTCTGTAAATTATAGTAGAATGATGATATATTTTACTAAACAAATGTCTAAATAATTAAATTAGCGAAACATTGATTTATTTTTGCTGAACAGATGTCCAAATAATCTATTCAATTTAATTAAAACAAATTATGTTTTATTTGGCCAAATAGATAATACCAACAAGGTAGTGTAATTAAATTTAGTCCCTATTATTTTATCAACCATTTAAACATCACCAAATCCATCAATAATTAGTACTACAATGTTATAATAGTCAATACAAGTCCAATACAAAAATTTGTGGGTAAATCGAATTTCATATGGGTGGGATTTCATATTTTAAATCTAACACACTACATATAAAAACACTTTTATAAAATTTTCACCCAAACAGCTAGTTGCGATGCCCAACAACCCATCACCACACTTCCAACTCGATTACAACAGGGATCCATCTTCCCCAATGAAATTCCACTCATGCGCATGCTCTATCATTTGAACCCAATCTCCATAATCCTATCACCACCGTTGCATCGTTGAACTGCAGCCCAAGTCACATTGCCACCATCACTGCTACCCCTAGTGCTTTTACCATGCCAAGCGCGGCCACGCGTGATGCAACCTGTCGCCACTATGAACCCCAAACCCGATCTCCACAAAAACATGGTCATAAACCCTAATTCACATCTACCTCCCTACTTCGGCCACTAAAACATGTGTGACCACTTACAACACCTCTACCACATCATCATACTCCTCCCAGTACCCTTCATTGCTCATCTCGACAAGGGGTTCGTCAAAAAAGTGGGGATAGACAAAAAATACAAAATAATCAACCACTGCCAAACCTAACAACCTGATACCCTATGACAATGTTTAAAAATCATGAATCGATGGCCCGAACACAACCGTGTCCTCCAATCTCCAATCCATGATCGTCAAATTTGCACCAAAGTGAACACACTCGAGGTTTATCGATGATTCTGGCTGCCACGTTCGATGAAATAATTGACGGCCATTTTAAAAAATACTAGGCTCAAAAACAAATAACTTTGTAGTTGAAGATTTCGACTAGAAGCTGATGGTTTGGAAGATGTTGAATTTTGAAATCAAGAGAGGAATGGTGTTTTTGTGTATATCTTGTGTCTCTGTGCATGTGTCTAAATATATTTATGTGTGTATGAGTGGGTATATATATGCTAGAATGCTTAACTGCTAAGAAAAAGAAAGCAAGTGGAAGGGAACACAAAGCATGTGCAGGGGACAAAGAATTGAAAAGAAGTGATGGAAGGAGAAGTGAAAGAAGAGAGAGGGGATCAGAGCTTGGTGATAGTGATGTGCTAGTGTAAGGCAAGTGGAGAAGCAAGAAAGACAAAGGGGATAAAGGCAGAGGAGACAAATAGGTGGCTGAGTTGAAGATAGTGCATACTGTGCGTACATGGTTGATTTTGCATTAGAAAAATTGGGGTACCGCGCTACTCAATATCGTGTCCGCGTATGAGCCGCGAACGACAGCAAATAAAATAGGATCACGTACAGAAACATGACATTATCACCAAAACAATAATAAAACTCCAGTTTTCAAATTCTGTGAAGTTTTCAAAAATGCCAAGTTTGTTGTAAAACACGTCAAATGAGAATTTCATTATTTTCCAAACTAAAAATTATGGAGAAAATCCTATAAGTCAAATTAAAAATACAACACCAGAAATTAAAAGTTATTTGAAACATATATTGTATTATATTTTAAATTCGAATCCAATATTTAAATAAATTAAATATTCAAATTTGAAGACTCAAAAATATGAATCGTTACACGTAGCCTTCTGCTTGTACTCCGTACAACTCCATACGCTATCCAGAACTTCTACCCCTATTCTACTCGTTTAAGAGTACCTAATATAGTTAGAACTGTGTAGTTAAAGCCCTGCTATGACCTCGTTATATATCTCATAGCGGATCTCTACCGTTACGATTTTTCCATATAGCTCCAAATATAGCCTTTCCGCTTTAAGTCTCGCTATTTTCGCTATATCCTCTTATTCCTGCCATATTACGTTATTTCCGCCATATCTTCATTAAAAGAATGGATTGAAAAATGACAATTATACATTATAAAAATTATGAAATTAATTTATTTAATTGAATTTTTAATATATTTTAAAATTTGAAAATACTCTACCATTCTACTAAATTCAATTATGTTATATAATAGTTTTACTTTTATTTACAGTATATTCACACATGTTTTTATTTAAAATTATTTATATATTAATTATAATTCAACTGAGTGTTAATTAATCATTTAATTACCATTTATATATTTGTAAAAACATTATGTACGAGTTTTATATGCTATTTTAGAGTCATCCGCTATATCCTGCTATATCCTCATTGTATCCCCACAATGACTTTTTGCATCTCTGCCGCATTGAATCTGCTGAGCGCTTAAACTGCACAGAGTAAGAATCAAAGCATAAAACCTTGGGTCAGACAATAATCTTGTGTAAACGATATATCATCTCAAAATACTATAAAACTCATGTATAGTAATTAGGGTATGGGGTATGAACAACCATGTCTGACCTGTCCCTACGTCCAAAAAATTAGCACATAAACACAATATGCTATACTATTATCACAAAAGGAAAAATATAGGGTACAGGGATATCACACAGCATACCAAGTACACAATAAACATTACATCCATCACACCACCTCACATATCTCACTCAAATGCTTCAGATGTACGATAACTCTTTTAGATGCTCAACTCATTGCCTACGCAGATGGAAAAGGAGTAGACACAGCAGAGGTCCAAACAAATGGGTACATGCAACTACCCTGGTTAAGTGCAGACTACTCCAAACAACACTGGGTACAGGCAAACTACCTTGTTCCAACAATGAGCATCACAACCATAGAGTTATCCATTTATCCCTTAGCATATGTACCGACAATAGAACTATCCCATAGATGCTCGGCTCTTGCCCATACAAATGGCTAAGGACTAGACATATGTAGACGTCCAAACACATGGATACATGCAGACTATCCTAGGTACATGCAGACTAACCTGTCCTACTCACGAGCATCACAACCTCATGTTCTACTCTATGAGCTATAATGTAGAACTCGTCCTTTCGGTCCACCACTAGCTGCCATAGTAACTCGCCACATCAAGCCGTCAAAGTCATCATACTTCGTTAATTATTGTCCTAAATTTTCAACTGGAGCCATCTCGGTGTCATCCACCCTTACCCCAAACCAACTCTCCAAACTACCAAGTAATCCAAGTCTTTCCATGAAGTTCATAGCTAAACTCCGTGCTCCACCCTTATTGGTCCAGCTCCTGATCGAGCCAAGCTAGGTCCAAACCAAATCTCCCTTGCCGAATCGACTTCAATGCTTGGTCCATCGATTAACACCATCATCAAACCAACCACTATGCATGAATACCAACCACGCTTCACCGCTCGGCCACCGACCACATTCCTCTTCTTGATCATTGACCATGTTTCACCACTCAGTCATCGACCAAGTTTCACCACTCGACCGCCGACAACATTCTTCTGCTCGGTCAACCCACGTTTCACCACTCAGCCAACAAACCACCATAAGCCGATCTATAACCCTGTAGCTCTTTCAGCCCATTGAATCACGCTGATTTCATCACTACACTTAACGCTTCGACCCACATGCATTGTATCTGCAACGATATGACCTTAAACACTCTAAAACTAATCCGTCGATGTCCATCTCTTTGGTTCCTACCTCTAGTCCGCCCCCAATGAGCATTTTCAACCATTCAAGTCTATAACAAATGACATAAATGCACCATACATCATTCAAACATTTAAATCACGCAATCAATCATGACATTCATCATATAAGGTGTATATGACATAGCTAACATATATCAGGGAAATCACATATCTAAACAATATATTTTGAACAGAAAAAATCCATTTATTCGCATTTTTTTACTATAGGTGGGATTTAGAGCAGCATTAAAACTTAATTTAACTTTAAAAATGGATTGAAAACATGTTAAAAACTATAGATACATATATAGTAAGGTGAGAAGTGATAAATCACTAGCCAAAACCCTTAAAATCCAATTTTTGCATGCAACTCAATGTTGATCCAAAATAAATAGAAAAGATGTAATTTTTCATCCCAAAAAATATAGATTTGAAGATCTCTAATGAATCTCCTTATTGATCTATCACTAATTTATTATTTAGACTTGATTTAGAGGACAAAAGAGAAGATTTTGTATGGAGAATGGGTTAACAGAGGCTTAGATCTATGGAAGAAGGTGTAAAAGTGATTTGGGGATGATGGTTCAGCCGTATAAGGTCTCCAAACCCGAAATGGGTATTAACTTGCCCCCAAACTCACTAATTATCCACTAAGTTGCTCCAAACCTACCAATCTTCAAATAACCATACATCCTAGGTAGAAAGCACAACTATTAAGACCATTCTACAAGAATGGAAACCATCATATTTTTCCAATGGAAGTGGTCTCGGACGCTAATTCGACTCCTATCAAAAGTTATTACCGATACAAGTTTTTAGGGGTAAAGTCGTTCGTAATAATTATAAAGATAGAAAATGTCATTAGTAGGCATTTTCCAAAGTTATAGAGTCAGATGACCTCATACGTACTTAAAATTAATATTTTACGATCCTCCGGTACGTAAAATATGGGTCATTACACTTACCCTTACATTGTGGTGCTTGCCTATCTTCCTTTTGTATGCATCCATATGTAGTTCAACCTTCTCCCTTTTCTACCAAACTGTTGAGTTCGATATTAAGCAACAATTTTGTTCAGGATCGTGAGTGGGACGCCAATGAGAAGGTATGTTGACCTCGATGGATGGCATAGCTTTCTAATTATTCGAACCAAAAATGGTACAAAAACTTGGAAGTTTATGTAGGAATAAAATATAAAGAAATGTAAATGAAAAAAGAAATAAACAAGACATAATCATTTATAGTGGTTCGACAAAGCAAGACGTACGTCCACTTTAAGATTTTATTGCTTATATCTAACTTTAAGGCAGAAGTTCTTAGGGGTTGGTACAACTCCGACACTTAGATTTTTAGAACTATAAGAATATAAAGTGGAGAAGACCTAGAGCTAAAATATTCCGTAAAATGAGCCCTAGCTTCCTATTTATAGAGATAGGGGACTAAAATCTCATATGAAATATCTCTATGTCGTTGCCTACAATTTAAACCAATTCTTCCAAGAAAGTGGGTGCCAACTTATCAGGTTATATGGGTCTGTGCAACTTCAAGGTTAGGGGTCTGTACAGACCCATAAGATGACCAATATGTCTACCTTCAACTCTTCATCTTTGGCTCATCTTATGGTTAGCTTCATGATTCCATAGTTTTTTGCACAAATATTAGCTTGTTTCTAGATCAAAATGATGAAGTTGTAGAAGAATAGGGTTGTTGCTTCAAGCGTTCGCGAAGATCGATGGAGAATTGCATTAGATCAACTGAACAACATTGGAAATAGGCTCTTGATATCATGTGTTAACCCAAAAAATGGATCTATGCCCTGGATAGAGTATAAAAGCACCAGCCAGTTATCAGAGCAAAGTAAAGTAGAATAGAGATATATCAAGAACAAAAATAGTAAGAAGACAAGAATATTTTTATAGTGGTTCAGCTATTAACGAGACCTACGTCCACTTTATAATTTTTATTATCGACTGATTGCTGTTATAAGAATAATTGGATTACATATTTATTGAACATCTTTAGTTAGACTAAGTCCCCACTGTTAGAGTTCACTGGAGAATCACAGTAAACTCCTTGGATGACTATTGTGTGGTAGGAGTAGAGTGAAGAAGGTTTTCTGTAGAGTTTCAACAACCAGTCCCTCTAGCCCCTCTTTATGCGGTAGGTAGGAGTATTTATAGAGGTTAGATAGACCTACAGGGCCAAGTCCATTAGCCAAAATGTTTGCACACGACCACGTGAAGGCACATTGGAAATTGTGTCAGGAATCGAGCTAACTCTATTAATCACTAGCGATCCATAGACTATGATTTGCTACAGATCCATAGGTTAGACTTGAAAGTGATCCAATGCCTTCATGCTTTCCCTTTGCTTTGTTGTGGCGGCGAACTAATAAAAATGTATGGATCGCTAGCGATCCATATAGTTTGCCAATTTTTTGGTCTTCTTCTAGATCATGATGCAGGAAGATAGATGGGCTCACAAGAAAACGCTATGGATCGCTAGCAATCCATAAGATATGGATCGTTGGCGATCCATGTCCTTAGCTTTTTTTGCTTTCTTCTGGCTTGCTGTTCTAGTCCTTTTGGTTGATTCTCGGTTTGTTCTGGCTCAACGTAGATGTTTTGGTTTCCTTTGACCTGACTTCCTTTGGATTTTGCTAGGTTAAAAACTGGAATAACATTTGGTCCCATAGTATGCTTTCATTGAAAACAAGGCGTGCTATGGAAGTAACTTCTTTTGAGTTTCATGTTGTGAAATCTAGTTGATCGTATCGAGGTTACCATGCAAATTTGGCTTTGGCTGTTGAATTTTCGATGTGAATCGTTAGAGTCCGCCTCAAGTTGTTTTTCTCAATTGATTGACTTCTGTCAGTCGTTCATTTTTTGATTTCGATCTGATTTTTAATTCCTGGTTTTGACGATGCAATGTTTGCTCCGTAGTTTATGCAAGGGTTTAGGCCAGTAAGTGGGTGCATGATATAGGTTTGGAATTGTCCTATACAGTTTTAATTCGACCGGCGATGAAGCTAAGTTTTGTTTCTAACGATTGTACGCCATTCTGAAGTAAAATCTCGCTCTCTGTCTTTAGCCTTTTCTTCTCGAGAATTTGGTTAAGTTCTCGTCGATGTTTTTGAATTCCAATATGACAGTTTAATCTAAAATAAAATGTAGTGGATGATTCAGTCATATTGCTCTTCCCATTTCTATATTCCATTGATCCTTATCGATCATTGATTGATAACGAGTAAGTGTGGAAGAGATAATTTCCAAGAACGATATGGATTGCTTTTCAAATATAAGCAAGCTATCTACACATGACTGTTTGTATGCAGTATTCAGGATACCAGACTCTTCTCATGTAGATAACACACTGTATCTGCCTCGGTCAACGCTCTGGACCCGACTGGTCAATATACATAGACATCCCTTGGATTCTGGGCGTCGGTTATACGAGAATACTATTTGAAGTAAAACATATCTAACAGAGTTGAATGCCAAGTTTTGCTGTTGAAAATGATTTTTCGACCATCCAATCTTTAGTCCGGCGGAGGTACTTCCACTCCTCCAGAAGCTGGGTCCTTGTAACTTAGGCTTCGCTTATTATTTCTATCATATTGGAATGACTGATTACAATTAAATTATGAGGCACAATTGCTCTAGTAGAGTTGTAGTCGAAGTTCGATCAGGCACAGATCCAGCCTTCGAAAACTAGCGCATGACTTATTCGATTGCGATTATCCTTCCTTTGTGTTTTTTGGAATTCAATGCACAATAGCCTCTGTCTTTGGGGACTATTGGTTTAATTGCTCGATTCCGAGCATTGCTTCAGTTTGAGTTTGTTTCAACAAAATGGTGGTGTATCTGCCCCAGTCCATAAGATTGATTTCTCCAAATAGTAAGTCTACATGTTATCTGGAGACTAGGCCTCATAGGCACTACGTTCGTTTACCTTAGTTTGATTGACACGATAGCTCCTATCTCTAGGATTTTGCTGCTTAATTCCAAGCTTTGACTTTTTCAATGATGTCTGTTTTCCTGACAGTAATTGAATTCCTCCAAGTCCAGTGTTGAGACCATAATTATGTATCTGTTTCTATCTCTAGAAATTCATGCACGGATGACTGAACTCTGTGGATTTTTCCTTGATGTTATGAATCTTCAGATAGCATGAGATCCCAGAAGGTAGGGCTGAAGATTCAATCAAATTCTTGCTTCTATTTCCAAAAGTTGATGTATGGATAGTTTCATTCTGGAGGTTTCTTCCTAGCACCTCCAAACTTCGGGTAATGGCATATTCCTGCAACTTGGAACCAAATGACCTAGTTAGGCCATAAGTAGGTCATCGATCCTTCTTGTCATCGCCAGACCATGAGCGATAGTTGATTCCTGAACATTAAATTCTTCATTTCTTATGTTGGCGATTTTGTTGCCAGAATGCTTTGTTTTGAAATACAGAACCATTATTTAACCAACCTCACGGTTATTCGCATTTGGACTTTGCAACATTTCTTTCGATTAAGTATTTGTGTACCTATCCCTGCTGGAGGGACTAGCTATTTCAAATGCTTTATTTGGGTGATTGTGAGAGATGGAGAGGTTTGGGACACATGATTCGATTGCCCTTGGTCTGGCTCTCAATCCTATTCTAGGATTGCGGAAGTCCGGTGGTTATAGTTCCGACCTTCCATGATTGTCCCTACATGTCGTTAGTTGTGCATGTTTTGCTTGATTTCTGTCGTCATGGAAGTTCTATTCATATGCCAATTCCTGTCTTCGGGAAGTGATAACCTAACTGCTTGGTACCAAGCAACATTTCCTTAAGGCTGCCTATCTTTTGGCTATTTAAATTCTTTCTAAGTTGAATTTTAGAAATTTGATTGCCCACCATCTTTCATCCTAAGAAATTAGTACATGAGCAATTCAATCCTAGGATTTCCTTTCTACGCAGCTTTATTCCCACGCTGTAGCCGATTGCTGCGATGTCCGGTTGAACCATCTGATTGACCTATGAAAGGTTATGTTTTTCTATCATTATTGATCTTTGAGCAACTATAATTTTTCGAAAACAAGTGTAGAACTCAGTTAAGAACCAACTTCTATCTCTAGAAGTTAGTGCATGATGGTTCACTGTGGTGGGTGTTTTCTCGCTAACCCTATAGATTAAAGTTTTCCCAGTGTTACTGGGGCAACAACGGTACTTAGTGAATGACCAATTTCCTGGCATTGTCAAGGCAATGTCGGTACTTAGGGAATAGAAAGTTTTCCAGCATTACCGGGGTAACACTGATACTTAGGAAATAGAAAGTTTTCCAATGTTGCCGAGGCAACATCGGTACTTAGAAAGTAAAAAGTTTCCCGACATTGCCGGGGCAACATCGGTCCTTAGGAAGTAGAAAGTTTCCCAACGTTGCTAGGGAAACATTGGTGCTTATAAAGTGGGAAAAGACCCCGATGTCGCAAGGGCAACACTAACACTCATGAGGTTAGGATTGATTATTCCCATCGACCCGACGGTGCTTTTAATCTTATTAGGCACCGGTTTTGGTCTACGGAAACTAGCACTTCGATGATTGGGTTGTAGAAGTATTTTCTTAGTACTGCCCGTCTTCAAGAAGTGTTAAAGTCATGTTGGTAAGGATCGAATCATTCATCTAATTCTGTAGAGTTGAGTAGATTCCTTCTAACCAATGTGGCTATTTTCTTAACGTTGCTTAGGTCCAGAATATGCCATTTTCTGAAAGGATGAGAGTCTCGGGCGTTTCCGTTACTTTGCTTTGTTTATAACCGTCAAGTGCTCCCTTTGGCAGTACAAGGTCATTGTTTAACCAATTCCATGGTTATTCTTATGTAGGATCAAATTTCCGTCGGTCGATTTTTGTTGCAAACTGGCTTCCATTGGCGGAACCCGTTATTCCCAAATGCTAAATTCCAAGAACTTATAGATGTGGAGCGAGTTGTTACATTGCCCCTGGTACGTTTGCAAACTCTTTCCATCATAATCATGGATCGGAAGAGTTTGGTAATGTTTGTCTCGAGTCTATGACAATTAATTTCGCTTATGCCATGCCATATGTGCTCTGTTAGGGCATTGACGTTGTTGCGGATATCCATCTTATCTGTTGGTTCCAATCTTCGAGAATAAATGGCTTAGCTGCTCGATTTCGAGCGTTCTCTCCTTGTCGTTGTTTATCTTTGGATAAAACTAGTTTTCTACATGTTGGGGTTTGAGACATCAGCTAAGTACCTACCTCTATCTTTGGAAACTGGTGCGTTGATGATTTGATTCTGGAAATGCCTTTCATCGTTGTCTATCTTTGGATGACGGTAAGTTCCTCCTTTTATTACAAGTTTGAGCGATCTTTTAGCATGATCAAGTGTTAATGTGTTATGTGCAGCTCCGTCCACATGGCCGATTATTCTGAACAATTATTGTGAAACATGATGTTTTGGGTGGCTCCATGGATGCCTCTAGTCAAAGGTACGTCGCAACTCCTATCTCTGGGAACTTATGACTTAGATATCTTGAATTTTGGCATTTTATACATTAATTTTGGTCAAAAATCAGAATTATTTGCCAACTTCTTGGTTTGTGAGCTTTGCGGCACTATCGAAGCAATGCTGGTTCTTTTGAATAGCGGGAGTTAATCCCTGTTAATCCTGCAAAATAGACAAATTATCTGATGTTGTCGGGACAACACCAGTACTTAGAAAATTTTAACGGTTCATTGATGATGCCAAAGCAACATCAAGCAGTGTTTGCATGGCTTATCAGATGTGCGGCTTATAAAAATGTACGGCTTATGAAATGCATGGCTTTTGGGAATGCACAGCTTACAAAATGCGCGGCTTTTGAGAGTGCAACTTATGAAATGCGTGGCTTATGGGATAAATACGACCCGTCGATCCAGAACAATTTCGAACTTCTTGACATTGCCAATCTTCGGATTACGCGAGGAGTTCATGCTTCGAGAGCATGGTTCCGCAGCTCAAGAAGTGATGTGCAGCTATCAGAGTGCATGCAATGGTTTGGGCCTTCTCGGTGCAGGAGGAGCGATTTGAGTTTGCTGGAACGTGATTTAATTGGTTCTAAGAAATAATTGATTTTTGGATAGGTAACCGTGGCTTGGACGATCCTTCTACATTTCGGGAAGATTTACACGGCCAAATAGATAAGGTTCCTATAATGGAGAGATCTACAACCGATCGCATGGAGATGGTTATGAAGAAAGAGCTTATGGGATTTTTGGGCAAGACTCTCAGTTTTTGGTCCAAACTGCCTTTAGGAATTGGTCTTCAACTGGCATACAATCTAAGAGAAAAGGGAATTGGTCATTAAGAAGGGTAAAGGAGGAGTCACCAAGAGTAGCAAAGGAGTAGTTGGTAAGAAGTAAGCAAGTCTTATGCTTCTATTTCGTTTGTTGTGCTAGCTAGGTCGTTAAGTCCGTAATTGTTAGAATGCTAGAATTTTGGATCGGATGTAATAGAACTGTGGTCTGATTAGTCTTAGCTTTCCTTGTAGCTATTCAAATATGTGTGGTGCCCACCATGTCATAGGACTTTCCCATGCTTTAATCATCTAGAAGACACTATTGCATCCACTGGTCCGCATGCAATCAAATAGGTTATGGAGAAATCCCAGATACAGTTTAGGGATTTGAGATACTTTATTCTCTGAGTTATCAAATCTTGGCTTAATACGAATCGATATCTGATTGATCATAAGGTCGGTTAGAATTTAGCATTGTTCGTCTCATTGATAGTTGGAGGTGATTCTATTAATTTTGAAGAGTGACTGATATGATTGTAGATTTGTGGCCTCGGAGTGTGACCGCTGATCTACCGGTTTACCTCCATGATGCATTAGTTTGTGAAAGACCCTTACTTTCGTGAAGTATTTTTTGTATCAGATGACCGTTGATCTACCGGTTTTCCTTCACAGTGCTTTAGTTCATGAAAGATCATCACGTCGTAAAGGATTTTTGGATCAGATGACCGCTGATCTATCGGTTTACCTCCACGATGCTTCAGTTCGTGAAAGACCTTCATGTTCGTGAAGAATTTTTTGGATCAGATGATAGCTGATCTACCCTCCATGATGCTTTAGTTCATGAAAGACCATCACGTTTGAAGAGGATCTTTTGGATCAAATGACCGTCGATCTACCTGTTTTCCTCCATAATGCTTTAGTTCGTGAAAGACCTTCGCGTCCGCGAAGGGTTTTTTGGATCAAATGACCGCTGATCTACCGTTTTGCCTTCACAATGCTTTAGTTCGTGAAAGACCTTCACGTTCGCGAAGGGTTTTTTGGATCAGATGACCACCGATCTACCGTTTTACCTCCATAATGCTTTAGTTCATGGAAGATTTTCACGTTCGCGAAGGATGTTTTGGATCAGATGATCGCCGATCTATCGATCCGCCTTCACGATGCTTTATTTCATGAAAGACCTTCGCATTCACGAAGGGTATTTTGGATCAGATGACTGTTGATCTACCATTTCGCCTTCACAATTCTTTAGTTCGTGAAAGAACTTTACATTCGCAAAGGGTTTTTTGGATCAAATGACCGGTGATCAATTGGTTTACGTCCATGATGCTTTAGTTCATGAAAGACCTTCACGTTCGTGAAGGGTTTTTTGGATCAAATGATCCTTGATCTACCGATGCACCCTCACGATGCTTTAGTTCATGAAAGACCTTCACGATTCTTTAGTTCATGAAGAAGTTTTTATGGTCGGATGTCGGGCGACCAGACGGCCTTGGAATGATAATTTATTGATTTGGAGAGGAGTTCTTGGTCGTATTCCAACGGTCCGGCGGTCTTAATGTAATGATTCATCGACTTCAAGAGGAATTTTTCAGATTCAGCTTATGGGAAGATAGTTTTATCTGTTCCTATAGACTAAGTTGTTTGATCTATTTGTTCAAAGATCCTTTGGACAAGACTTCTCAATGCTACCAGAGAAATGCCGGTTCTTAGAAGGGGATCGACATGACTCGTTCTAGGGCATAGAAGCATATATTTCGCTGCGCTATCTACAATTCCCTTAGTGTCCCAGTACGGCTCATTTAGAAAAGGGAAAGTAGATAAGGATGGATGAAAGGGAATTGCTTTAGGTTGCTGCCCCATTCCTTAGTTGCTAGCTAGCTAGAGTGTTATTTGATAATCATCTTTTCATCTGATTTCGTCAGTTAGCTGGGACGCTTTTCTACTGGGTCTTAGTAACCTTGCTTTGGCAGAAGGTCGCTATGGTCCTGTAGCTCCTTCACCATTTGGTATGTTCATTGGAAAATTACGGGGTTTGCCTTCTTCCAATTGCACTTCTTCTAGTCTTTAGAACCGGTTTGCCTTTCCATAGAATTCTTCCAAAGTGGTAGGCTGTTTCATCCTTTAATGATTCCTGAGGGCCTTGAGGTAGACTGCATCTGTTGCCCTCGCTTCATCCATATGCTAGTCTTACCTATAAAAATCAATTTCGAATCAGTTAAACAGTTGTACAAAAGGTATAGTTGGCACGATAAACTTCTTTGGATATTTTGTATGTTGAACGGCTTCTGTGAATGGGTATTGATTAGGGAAGTTACTCTAATTGTTGTCAGATCGGTCCGTTTTGAAGTTGTGGTTGTTTATAATGCTTGAGATTGATATATGCATGATTGTCTATGCTTGAATGATTGGAAATGCCGATCGAATGGCAAATCACTTATGATGGGGTCATGGATCAGTGATGATCCCCAAAAAAATTCAAACTATGTGATATCGGTTTGGAGTGACCAAGAAGGCCCCATAAGGTTTCATTCCAAATTTCAAGGTATTTAGAGTTCACATGTTTAAGTTATGTGCAACAAAAGATGGATCCGCGTTGATGGATCGGTGGTATTTTACTTGAAGTCTATCTCGAGAATATTTACCACTTGCTTAGAGTCAGCACAAGGTTCACTTGGAGACCTAGAATCTGAAGTGTTGGGCTGGTGACGTACGATGCTTGGAGTCATTTGCATGTTTTCTTGGAGAAACTCTTGGTTTTAACTGAGTCTGATTTCGGGTCAGGGCTTCCAGAATTTGCTTCGATTCAAAAAGCCGATTACTCGAGTTCGACTTTGAGTCAACCATGAAGTGAATTTTTCAATGAACATTTTGACAATTTTTGATGATTTTCGACGACGACCACTCGTTATTCGACATGGGAGCTCTATGATGGGATTGGAAGCTGGTTAGTTGGGGATTTTGCGAGTGTCTTTAGCTTTCTGTTGCATATGCCTCCAATCGGTTATATCCCCTTCGAACGATCCAGACAGCTATCTGATTTAAGCAGAGATTTAGGATCTAACTTTATAACCAATCTAATCTAAAGTAGATAGCTAGATCTTTTCCTAAGTTGAACTCTCGGTGAAAGCACAAAAATTCTTCAGGCCAAAAAATGGATCAACACTCTGGATAGAGTATGAGAGCACCAGCCTTGTTTATCATAGCAAAATAAAGTAGAATAGAGATATATCAAGAACAGAACAATAAGAAGACAAGAATATTTTATAGTGGTTCGGCTGTTAATGATGCACACGTCCACTTTATAACTTTTATTATTGATTTATTTCTATTACAAGAATAATTGTCTTACAGAGTGATTGAATGTCTTTTGTTAGACTAAGTCCCCAGTGTTAGAGTTCACTAGAGAATCACAGTGAACTCCTTGGATGACTATTGTTAGGTAGGAATAAAATGAAGAAGGTTTTCTACAGATTTTGAACAACCTGTCCCCCTTGGCCCCACTTTATGCAGCTGGTAAGAGAGTATTTACAGAAGTTGGATAGATCTACAAGGCCAACTCCATTTGCCAAAATGTTTGCACACGACCACATGAAGGCGAATTGGAAATTGTGTCAGGAACCGAGCTAACTCTATGGATCGCTACGATCCATAGATTAGGCTCAAAAGCTATCCAATGCCTTCATGCATTCCCATTGTTTTGTTGTAGCAGTAAACTAATAAAAATGTACGGATCGCTAGCGATCCATATACTTAGCCAATTTTTTTATCTTCGTCTTTTGGATCATGATGTAGGAAGATAGATGAGCTCACGAGAAAATGCTATGGATCACTGGCAATCCATGTCCTTAGCATTTTTCTTCTTTCTTCTGGCTTCTTCTTGGCTTACTATTATAATCCTTTTGGTTGATTCTCGTTTTGTTCTGACTCGAGTAGATGTTCTGACTTCCTTTGACCTGACTTTCTTTGGATTTTGTTGGGTTAAAAGCCCGGATAACATAATGTAAGACTTGTAGGTAGAAAATGAGTCCCCCAAGTGAAGGAAATAGGGACCGATACCAAACCATAGGTAAGGTTCGGTACCAACCCTTAATATGGGTGGACCCTTGTTGCTTTGGTCTTGGGTTGTTCTTACATTGGCTTTATGGCTTTGTTTATGCCTGGTCCTTGGACTTTTTTGATATCTCTCTTGGCTACCTGCCTTGATAGCTCCAAGTTTGACTCATCCATTCTATCCGAATTTGACCTCGTTAAAATCCTCGATAACACTTTCCCCCCAAAGTACATTTCATATCAAACGTGATGTGCTTTGAGTCGAGACAGGTTGGAGTTTCTACGAAGGACTCCACTTTATGTTCTGAATGGCTGTTATCCTTCTTGCGAATTGTTAATGTGAAAAGTTATGTCCGTTGTAATCCGTTGTGATGCTTTACTAGCATCTGGGATTATAAATCTGGAATGTATTATCGTGATCTGTCATTCTAAGTTTGACGATTGAAAACTGACTCCATCCATGGATCTCTTAGGTTTGAATTTGGTTTTCCTTTGATTCTAGTGATCGGGTACTGGATATATATATATTCATACACATATTCACGTGCGTGCTTCTGGGTGGATGAGTATAGGTACATGGTCCATCACATGCATATGCTTAGGCATAAATCCACACTGATGTATATATAAACATGCATACATGTGTTTTTTTAGACCCTAGGACTCGTTACCGACCCATAATCTAGGGGTTGGCACTGACTTGAGACCTAGAAGCAAATCCTAAATTTCATTGTTAAAACTTTAGGCCTAAGCTTGGGTTATATAACCCATTTTACTCCATTTCATTTTTCACTGGTTCATTTGCCTTTTTCGATCCAAGAATTCAAGTTCCACCGTTAATAAACCTTCGTCCCCAATTGTGCACCTCCCATACCTCTTACCTGTGCCTCCTTCCAATTGCCTTCCAATACTATCACCTTCAGCACCACCACCTTAGGAGCCATCACCTCGTGTCATTCAAAGGTTCATCGACCCCAAGACCTAACCTAACCTAACCATGCAATTAGACCCCATCCAAGGCTTATCTCGATTTGCGTAGGTAAGTGATGGATTTGGCTATGGACATGGACGAACATTTTGGTTCACATGTGAACCGGGCCTTACGAACTAATGTCTTCTTCTTGGCTTTGAACCTTTAACCAAAGCATGACCGTTAATATGGAGCTTGTCAACACGGTTGGCAATGATGGTCACATAGAGTAATATCCATAATTTATAAATGACTGTTAAATAATATCAAAAACTTGAACTACACGACACCACACTAGAGCCCACTTTAGCATAGTGGTACAGCTTGCTATTATCTTCTAATGTTTATTATTTGTCGAGTTTTTTTTATAGAAATGGATCATAAACATTCCAAACGTCTTGTTTCTCAAGCCACAAATACATCCACTTTGGGATATGTTGAATCTGATGCCGAGTCGATCTCAAATATGACTCCACATGCATGACAAATTCCAAGTCAGCAGGAACAGCAACAAGAAATTCCGCATGTTGAACAAAAAAATCAAGAAAATCCTCAAGTTGAACAACAAATTCCAAAGAATCTAATAGAGCTCGCTGGTGGGCCAGATATAGATCGAGCTCCTGATACCCTCGAGGATGCTGTAATATTGGAGAATCTTCTTGATTCTACTACTTCCAAAATCGATGAAGGGATCACTTTGCAAAATATGTGATAAACCCTAGATTTTATTCGAAGACATTCTAGCTCCTTCCTGTCATCAAAGACCACACAGCCCTCAAGAAGCGTATACTGCCTGCAATAGTTATATGTGCATGGCGAGTTGCATCCCAACATTCAACCAGTTTATCCATCGCATTCTAAATTTCATGCACTTAGTTTGATGCAACTGCACCCCATTAGCTATACTTTCCTCCTCGGTACATACATGGTCTTCTTCGAGCACTTGAACCAAGTACCTAATGATGAGGAGATTCGGTACATTTTTAGCTTCAAGAGCCAAAAAGTGAGTCTGTCTTTGATTTATTTGGAACAGATCAGGGGTTGTAGAGTAGTTTGGCATGGAATAAGTTGGACTACTTCAAGAGCTAGTGGTTCTACATTCACTGTCCATCATGGGTTCGCACGAAGATAGGTGTTTAGATGTAAGTTTCATTTGAAATTCTTTACGTAAATTTTTTCATTATAGTCTACAGACTTAACATTTTTTTTCTTGGTTGTCCATATGTTCCAGCGAGACCCAGTAGCTCGACGCTTTCAGAAGTAGTTAAATTTTTTATGGCAATTTCGGCAGAAGATGGAGATTACCACAACTCTTCTGTTAGATGAAAATCTTCTTTCCTATGGTTTGTTAGAGGAGAGCTGTAGCACTGGCATCATCCAAGTGGCTACTAGCGACGACGACGACGACGACGACGATGATAATAACCCACTTAATGGAGGTGAGGTGGATCTAGATCTGCCCCTAATCCCATGGGGCTAGAGTTAAAGAAAATATTGATCAAGTACAAGAAAACGCTAAAGAAGGCAAAATTATTGAAGAGAGTGGCGAGGCGGGCCAAGGAAACATTATAGTGGGTCATAAGTCTCAAACTGAACTGCCCAAAAATAATCTACAACCAGCTCCAAGAAAGAGATTAATTGTAAAGGCACAGATCACCACACAGCCTCTGTTAGTCACAGATGCGGAGAAAACTTTATCTCTTCACTCAGTAGATGCATTCGGTAGGCTTAGGCAATATCCTAATGAGTTTGGCTCCTTCGATGTTAATTATATCAGTATCGTGGGCATTGATTTTCCTATTTGCTTCGATAAGGATGCCATTTCTACTAGTGTGGGAGAGCTCACTTCAATGAGCAAAGCTCCAACTCACGGTCCATTGGGGAGATACTAGGACACTCATGCATATGCGCACTTAATGGCACTACATTGCACTTGACATGTGTCCTTATTCATCGAATCTAGCTCGTTCTTGTCTTATTTGCAAGATCTATGGAGAAGAGGAAATATATATCAATCCTTGAAGGAAAAATCATTCCAAGCACAAAGACCACGGTCGAGTTCATATCACCTAGGAGGTGGTCAAGACCTTGATTCAAGCCACCGTTTTAACCGTGATAGGGATGATTGAGATAAAAGTAGTTACGATAGAGACCACTCATCACATGATTCTACTTCCAAGCATCGTCCTTGTTATAAATCGCATTCTTCGAGTGGTCAAGATAGGCCTTTTGATTGTCATGATGACATTCCACTAGGATGGACTTCTCATGCCTACCTCCAACTTCAATTCCTGTACAGCATTTGGCGCCATCTCACTGCAGTCGATCACCCATCTGCAGGCACCATTAAAGCGGTTCTAAGACTTCACACCATAGGCCCGATAAGAAAATTGCTGAAAATCATATGTCATAGCAGAACGACAACTTTTGACCAATTCCCGAATGGCCAAACTAAAGGAATAATTTCCAAACATTTGCTTCGATGGTCTTATGCTCGTGCCAAACCTGAAAAGAATCCCATCCGACATCCAGAAGATGAATGTCGATTGTGTGATTGATACTCAAAATCATTATAAAGAATGTTTAAAGTTAGCTGAAATATTTTTCGAAGTGTTGAGGAATAGACGGCTGGAGACTGAAAACTAGATCCTCATCGAAGCTGACAATGAGAGGGATCATAGCCACCCTCGATGTCGAAGTTGAAAACTTGAGGAAATCATAAACAGAAGCAGAGAAGAAAGCCGAGGATGTAATCAAGGCACTTGAAGAGGAGAGTACCAAGCATTGATATGAGATGGAGAAGTCTTCCATCGAAACCATGATTTTGTGCTAGAGAGAGATACCATGAGCAGGACCGCAGCTGAGCTGAAAACCAAGATTGCACATGAAACAAAAGAAAACGATTATGTGCTCCAAAAAACTCAGAATTACTGTGATGAGTAGCTCGATGCCAAGGAAGAAAGAGATAAGGCAGTCGAGCGTTCTAAGGATGTAGATTCCCTAGTCAAGAGGGAGGTTGAAGACGTAGAGCAATATGAAGAAAAACATGTGAGGGAGAATTTTGAACCAACAGTAACGACAATGTGCTCAAATTTGAAAATCTGGAGTGGTTCCAAGATGATTACCCTAGAATCCTTGCATTACCAGGAGAGGATTATTGAAGAGGAAAAGGCTCATCTTAAGGCTGGTGAAGTGAATTTGGAGTGGCTAGAGAAAGAGGTCTTGGTAAGAGATGAGCTTAAAATTATAAAAGACAGTCAACTTATCCTCCATACGAAGCTTACCTCGACAGTGCATAAAGGCTTTGGTGAAGACTCTGGATCAAAACCACATGATACTACTGTCAGTCAAATGCTTAGGTCCCAAGCTACTCTGGATTCACCCACTGATCCTGGGTGTGATCATAAGAGGCCTGATATCTATAGGCCTATCATTCCCTCTCTGATTTCCAAGGGGAACTCCAGCGACACGCCGGCTCGCACAGAACCCCAAACTAAAGAAGGCATCTCACTGGCTTCTCCTGTATTCTAGAAAGTTGATGTGTCGCTAACTAACTTAGCTGATCTCGATCTCTCTCTCTCTCTCTCTCTCTGTTTCTCAAGCTTTGGGTTATCCATACATCGCTCTACTTCCCAACATGGACTCTCAACGGAGACCACAAGTGCCTGTGAAAGAATCGGTTACTATTACAACTTCAACAACGATTCTAACCATTCGGTTGAAGATACTCCTGGACTTGATGAGAAAATGATTCATGCTTTGATGGGTGATTGTAACATCCCCCTACTTGGAGGCCCAAAACTATTGGCTACAGATGCTACAGTCATACTTAGTCTTTAATCTTTGACGACCAAATACGGCAGTGTTAGATACATTGATACACAGATCACGGAAATATAGAAAAAAATCAACAATTCAAAAACACATTTCCATGTTCAAATCAAAACATTACTTGTCATTACATAATCCCATAATTACGATAACCATGTTCAGCAAAATATAATTATTACAAATACGCCAAAAGCAACATATGAAGATGCCTTCTTGGTTGATCAGAGAATATAGTAAGGCTAATAAATCTGCCTTTACAAACAGAATATACAGTGGAAAGAATAACTCTAAATAACTATCTATCTCCTGCATGTCCCTGGAAGATTTATTCGTCAGAGAAGGAATCCTGAGAATCTTAAATCTCAAACTACTCAAAATCCATTGAGTACCCAAGAGTTTAAGGAGAAAACAAAAACTTCAAGTCAGACATAAAGCCTGGTATGAATAATAATCTAACAACTCAATCCTTTTAGATATCTAGTGAGACCATGCCACTTAGCGGAACGGGTTTTCCCTCACTAGTAGAAAACCTTTATAAAACCAAATTATGTGCTCCTGCATCCGCAATGGTCAAAACATATATTCAAAACATTATGATGATATGCATACTTGAAAATGAATAAGATTTTTCCATTCCCAGTTTAATCTGACACCCTATCATAATTCTAGTTTTAGAGTCAATGTTAACCTTTTTAGTTTTCATAGGATTACTAATAACCATGTTATAACTAATAGATACCCTGTCCCATTCATAGTTTTCATGGGATCACTAAGAACCTATAGGCTCCTTCCAGTTAACTTAATTACTTCATGGGTCCTCCTGAATCTATTAGTCATTCCAATGACTAATCACCTTATCCTAGTTTTCATGGGTTGACTAGGAACCTATGTACTTATCTAGTAACTCACTGCACATCCTAGTTTTCATGGGTTGACTAGGAACCTACTAATACTTCCATTAACCGCATTTTTTCCAGTTTTCTTGGGTTTACTAGGGACCTATTAACCGATGTCAACTTTTAATCCGGATATAGTTTTCATGCGTTCACCACAAACCAATTAGCCTCTGCCAACTGTCCTTATGCATAGTTTTCATGGGTTAACTATGAACCTTTTGGTATGCACCAATAACTACCTTATCATAGTTTTCATGGGTTTACTACGAACCTCGTGGTATGCACCAATAACTATCTTATCATAATTATCATGGGTTTATTATGAACCTCTTGGTTTACCTCCAATAACTACAAGGCATCCTATATTTTTGGTCACGCTAACTCCTTGGATGCAATTCTACTTATTTGGGAGTTTGAGTAATTTATATTCACAGTTTGAGTTAACCTACTGGTTCTTCTACCCTCTTTTCCCCAAAATACAGCTACGGTTTATCATGTGAATATACTCATATTTGAAGAAGTAAAACATTAATTAACAATACCACTCTTGTGGGTTTAAGGTCCTTGAAATACATATCATAAAACCTTGTTAATGCCTTTAACTTATATTTTTATCAAGGCAATACTTCTTCAAAATTACATACTTAAAACCGTTGCAAAACTCGTTTATAAAATCCATGCGCTTTCCTTTAAAAATTAGAGTATGGGGTTTCAAATCTTTTAAAACCAAACCTTTCGACCTTATCGAAAGGTCTTCAAAACAAACTTTCGAATCCAAACCTTTTGAAACCATTTAGCAATTCAAACCTTTCGAAAGCATTCTGCTCTTAAAATATAAACCTTTCGAGGACTCACTGGGTTCAAGTTAAAATATGTGGAAGGTCCTCTTTTAAAACCTTTCGACTAAAATAGAAGCAACCTTTTGACCTTGTCGGAAGGTTTGCTTTGAAAGCTTATTTAAAACAATAGACCTCCACCTTTTTAAAGCAACTCCTTCAAAAGCTTAGGTTATACTTCAATTATAAAACAAAGGAAAACCATCTAAGTCGAAGGCTTTGATACCTTTCTAAAGCAATGGGAGAAGCAGATGGTTTTTAAAACAAATAAACCATTCGTCTTTGAAAAAGCGGCTATACTTTCGACTGTGTCTAAACGTTCAAAATAAAACAACGATAAGTGGCAATAACCTTTCGGCTGTGTCGAAAGGTTCCAAATCAAAATAGTGGTAAAGCAGCATAACCTTTCAACTTTGTCGAAAGGTTTAAAATCATTCTTTAAACATTTGACCTAATAGCAAAGTAGGTGAAAGCTTTTGGTTTATGAAACAAACATACCCCAACCTCTTTGACCATCAACCTTCCGACTAAGAAATCTTTGACTCTGTCCAATTCATCATGTACCAAGTAACTTGATACCATATGAATTGGTTTGACCTTGTTGAAAGCTATAACCCTTCAACTTAGTCGAAAGGTCTAAGTCGAAAAGTTTACTACCGTAAAAGGCTGAAACATGCTAAAAGTATGACTTCTTTATTTTTAACCTAAAAAGATAACTTTTCAACTAACCTGCCTTTATTTGTCAAGTTCTCATTAGTTAAAAATTTCTTTTTAGAAAAGTGCTGCAATTAATTTTCAGAAATAAATAATAATTTTATTTTATGAAATGCACCTTCTCCTTAATTAAAT
The DNA here is from genome assembly GCA_030765085.1 of Allium cepa. Classification (NCBI taxonomy): domain Eukaryota; kingdom Viridiplantae; phylum Streptophyta; class Magnoliopsida; order Asparagales; family Amaryllidaceae; genus Allium; species Allium cepa. The sequence goes on along the minus strand of CM060941.1, from coordinate 681,882,875 downwards.
ATATAAAACATTTAAGTCTCAAACCTCAAATAATTTTATATAGTCATAAAAAACACTTAGCAAAAATCTGGAAAAATCCAAGAAAATCTATTTTAAAATGTTTCCAACGTGTAAAAATTTCAAATCCAGATAATTTTTATTTTAGCCGTAATTAATTTATAACCCAATAAATCATTTTCTTCGCTGGAAGATTTATATAAAGTCCATATAAACTAGGAATATTATAAAGATTGAAAACCATGTCCAAAATCATGTATTTTATAACATAAAATCATTTCATCTCAGTTTTACCCTAAAACCATGTGTGTATCTACCTTTTAAACGACCTTGTTTAATCTATATATAAAACGTAAACAAGCATATCATCATTCGATATACCATAAAACAGATTTATCCTTTAATCTGAAACCATATGATGTTAAAATCAAAGCGGAGATGTAGAAATTATTATTCATCTTAGATTGGATAAGGAAATTGAAGTTTGATTGAGATTGATTCCTTCTAATTTGAATCCTAGCTTTTAGTTGATTTTCTCTTCTCCTCTTTCTAATGGCCTGCCTTGTTTGCTTCTTACGTTTAAAATTTTGTTTGAGATAAAAATGAACATGTAGGTCTAAGAAAGATGGTATAAGGGTGGAAAATATGGATGGTTATTTACCCTAATGCCCTTATGATTAACTTCCTAACCATTTATATAAGTTCATTAGTTTTAATAAGCACGACCCCCTAGTTTATTAATTAGCCTCAATCTCCTTATCACATTATTGTAATTGATTTATTCAAATTAAATCTCCCAAATAATGTCAATAAAATTAGGGTGTTATAGGCTCCCCTCCTTAAAGAATTTCATCCTCGAAATTCAGTAAGAAGTAACTAGCAAACATATCAATCATTTGTAACCAATCTATGTAAATCTACTATAGACATACCATCAAAATAATAATGATAAGCCTCTCGTATCCTGTCCTCCGACTCCCAGTTATAGTCTTTCTCGTTGTTGCTCCACTGAACCTTCACCAACTTGACTGTCTTGGTCCTTAATTTCTTCTCATCTCTCGCTACAACCCGAACTAGTTGTCTAAAAAAAGTCATATCAGGCTCCGCTACTAAGTCCTTTAACACTTTTTATGGAATAGTAGCCTCTGGATCATGCACGTACTTACGAAGATGATACACATGGAACACATTATGGACACTTGCCAAACTGCTTGGCAACTCTACTCTGTAAGCGAGCTTTCCAACCCTTTCTTCATTTTGAAATGGACCAACATACCTTGGGGCCAACTTTCCTGACTTTCCAAATCATACCACTCCCTTCATCGATGATACTTTGGTTAAAACCTTGTCTCCTACCGAGAACTTTAATTCCTTTACGCCTTTTACCTGTGTAACTCTTCTGCCTGGATTGAGCTTTCTTTATCTATCCTCGGATTAACTCGATCGTTTCTGACACCTCTCTAACTAAATCTGGACCTAAACCCAATATGTTTTCGGTCTCTAACCTACATCTGGCGATCTGCATGGTCTTCCATACAAAGCTTCAAAAGGTGCCATTGCTATACTAGTCTGATAACTATTATTATAGGAAAAATCAATCAGATATAGTGATCTTCCCAAGATCCACCAAAGTCCAATACACAAGCCCTTAACAAATCTTCAAGTACTTGATAGACTCTCTCTGTCTTCCCATCCATCTATAGGCGATAAGTTGTACTCATCTTGAGCTTGGTACCTAATACCTCTTGCAGACTCCTCCAAAATTTTCTAGCGAACAATGCATCTCTATCGCTGACTATGCTACTAGGGATCCCATGAATTCTAAGTTCTTCATGAACAACTTTGCTAAAACAGATGCCATCCTGGTTGACTTTACCAGAATGAAATGGGCACTCTTGTTCAACCTATCTACTATAACCCATATTCTTTCATTTTCTTTATTTGTCCTGGGCAACCCATTTATAAAATCCATCGATATTGAATCCCAATTCCAAACTGAAATATCTAAAGGCTGAAGTAACCCACATGGGCAAGATGTTCGACTTTCACTTATTGACAGTTAATACACTGCCTAACCCATAAGCCAACATTCCTTTTCATGCCTTCCCAATAAAAGCTCCTCTTCGTGTCTTGATACATCTTGGTTCCTTCATGATGAATCGTAAACTTCGATCGATGACACTCCTCTAGAACTTCCCTCCTTAAGTTCTCTACGTTTGGAACATGCAGTCTTCCCTTCTTTATCAACCATCCTCTTTGGTCAAGAATAAAATCCTTTACGTCATCAATCTCTAATCCGACCTCAAGCTTTCTAATCCTCTCAGCTAAAACTGGGTCTTCTCTCTGCTTAGAAGCTATCGTGTCAATTAGCATTGGTCGCACTCCTAAACAAGACAATATGGCAGTACCTTGACTAGAACTAGCAGTAGATCTCAACTGCACCCCATAACTGGCTAAAGCTTATAGATCCTTCCATTCTGTCAACATTGCTAACACCATATTCTAATGTTTCTACTGAGAGCATCTGCTACCTTATTCCCTTTTTTCGGAGTATACTTTATACAGTAATCATAAGCAGCCAAAAACTCCAACCACCTCTACTGTCTCATTATTCAACTCCTTCCGAGTGAATAAATACTTTAATGACTTATGATCAGTATACAACTCAAATCTCTCTCCCAATAGATAGTGCCTCCAAATTTTCAAGGCGAAGATCACTGTAGCCAACTCCAAGTCACGAGTAGGATATCTAACTACGTGTGGTCTAAGCTGCCAAGATGCGTAAACGATAACTTTGCCTCTCTGCATCAACACTGCTCCCAATCTAGTACGACATGCATCAGTGTATACTACCAACCCTTGGTTACCATCCAGAACTACTAACACTGGAGCATTGGTTATTTTAACTTATAGAAAGGTTCCTCTCATTTGTTATACCAAACAAAATTCACTTCTCGGTCAACTTAGTCAAAGGTACTGCTATCCGCGAGAAGTCTTTGATGAATCTCTAGATAACCAATAAGTCCAAGAAAACTCCCTATCTCAGTTACCGTCTCTGGTCTCTTCCAATTATTGACTACCTCGATCTTAAATAGATCAACTAATAGTCCTTCCTCTAAAACCACGTAACCAAGAAACTTAACTTCTCTCTTCCAGAAATGACACTTGGAAAGCTTCACCTTCAGCTGCTTCTACCTCAGGTCTCCAACACCATCTAAGATGGATCTCATGTTCTCTCTCATCTTTACAGTACACCAAAATGTCATCAATGAACACCAAAACAAACATATCCAAGTGTTCTCTGAAAACTTGGTTCGTTAAATCAACAAAAAAAGCAGGCTCATTTTTCAATCCGAATGGCATTCCTAACCACTCATACGAACCATACCTAGTCTGAAATGCCATCAAAGGAATGCTATCCCCTGCCACTGTCAACTGAAGGATCCCCATCGCCAAGTCCAATTTGAAAAACACTCTAGCTCCACTCAACTGATCATACAAGTCATCAATTCTCAGCAAAGGATACTTATTCTTGATCATCCTCTTGTTCAACTTATGATAATCGATGCATATCCTTAACGACACATCTGGTTCTTTACGAACACCACAGCTACTCCCCAAGGTGAACTTCTTGATCTAATAAAGTTCCTTTCCTCAAGATCCACTAGCTGCACTTTCAGCTCCTTCATCTCTATCGGTGTCATCCTACTGGGTGGTCTACTAACAAGTTTAGCCCCCGATACTAGTCTATCCGAAATGCAACAGCTCATTTGGGGATAGTCCAGCGACTGGCTCAAACACATCTGCAAACTCTATGGGCACACGAACCTGACAAAGCTCATCTCCAATCTTCATGGCACTTAACAAAGTACAAACACTCTTACTGGAGTTCTCCATCGAGAAAATGATTCATTTATGACTATCTAGGTGTTTTAATGATATTTCCTGATCCTTAAAAAAATACCCTAGCCTTATACTTACCCAACTAATCCATACCTAAGATGTCCCTGAAATCTACGAGATCAAAACATACAAACTGCATGCAAACTTATGACCTAACAACTCAAGTTCTAACTGGTCACATCTCATCCCAAGAGTTGATACCCTCCTATTGGATTCACAACCTTTAAGGAAGTAATAAGGTATATGGGTTCTATGCATAACCTGTCAATCAAATACTGAGACATAAATGAATGGGATGCACGGTATCAAAAGGTACCCTAATAGGTATACTCTGAATTAAAAGCGTACCTTCCATCATAGTTTTCTCTTTCCCCATTGCAGTGGGTTTAGAAGAAGATGGTGGTCCAATAGCAAACACCTTCCCTCTGTCCGTCCAAACTGGCTTTGGATACTAGTTCTTATAATTCCCAACTTGGTCACAGTTGAAGCATTTCACATTCTTCTTCTCTGTATGCTTCTTTCCTTTACCAGTTCAGCAATCGTGGGCATAATGGCGCTTCTTATGCACTTATAACACACTAAATTAGCCTTCGCCTTCTTAGCGGCCTCCCTTTTCTGGGCTCCTTTCCTCTTAAAGAACTACTTTTTTCTTCCTTGAAAACCCTAGGACTCGACTGGCTTCCCATGGCTGAAACAGCAAGCATCTCCTCATGGCAAACGGTTATCTCCACCATCACATGATAAGGCTCTCTAAGATGAGTCATAGCCATCCTGCCTAGCTCTAGCCTCAAACCTCTAATGAATCTCTGATTCCTTCTGACATTAGTGTAAACCAAAGTGTAACCATATCGAGATAGCTCATCAAACTTAGCGGTATACTCGATCATAGACATCGGTCCTTGGACCAGATCCATAAACTTTCTCATTAATGTTGATATGGCAACCTCAGATAAGAACCTCTTCTCAAATATCCTCCTGAAGTTAGCCCAAGTCAACTCTTCCTCTAGCGCTCTGGCTGTCGCACTTTTCCACCAATGAAGCGTTAACCCTTCCAACAGTCTAGAGGCTAGCCTTCTCTTCTCTCCATTATTCAAGCCTAAGTCTGTAAAGATCCTTTCACAGTTCAACGACCAATTCTCTACTTCAACAGCATCTTCCGTTCCAACAAATGACTTTCCTCTCAGACTGATATAGTCTCTACTTAGCTTAGCATAATTATATCCAACCGAAACTACAGGATTAGCTCCACCGACATTTCCAGCAACTCCCGCTTGTAAAAGATTAGCCAACAACTGGTTCACCATCCCCGCATCTACTGGCGGATTTCTAGCACTTACATTGGCCTCAGCATTTTGGTTAGCATTAGCCCGTCGACCTTGGTTTCTCCGAGTATTAGGTCGAGCATTTCCATTGGTTGTGGTGCTTCCTCTACCTAGATTTCCTCTTTTGTTTCCTACCTTCATATCCTCTTTCTCGTACATCTGCATACAATCCTTAGTAAAATACAGAAGAACGGTCTAAGATAAAGGGGAATACGTACTTCGATATATACCTATATATCAAATATAAGTACGTTACTACAGTGTTAACCAAACCCCAATCATAATTTTAAATTCATTGGATTATATTTGAAAAAGCTTTTAGGTTTAACTTTTTTTTAAAGTTTCATAAATCTATGCTCTGATACCAACTTGTAACATCCTTCTACTTGGAGGCCCAAAATTAATAGCTACGGATACTACAATCATCCATAGTTATTAATCTTCGATGACAAATACGAAAAATCTAGATACAATGATACACAGATCACAAAAATAAGGAAAAAATTTAACAATTCGAAACCACATTTCCATGTTCAAATCAAAACATTTCTTGCTCATTACATAATCCCCAATTACGATAACCACATTCAACAAAATATAAGTATTACAAATATGCCAAGAGCGACATATGAAGATGCCCCTTAGTTGATCAGAAAATATAATAAGGTTAATAAATCTGCCTTTACAAACAAAATACACAGCGGAAAGAAAAGCTCTAAATAACTATCTGCCTCCTACACACCCCCGGAAGCTTTACTCATCAGAGGAGAAAACCTGAGAACCTTAAATCTCAAACTACTTAAAATTGTTTGAGTACCCAAGAGTTTAAGGAGAAAACAAAAACTTCGAGTCAGACATAAAACCTGGTATGAATAATAATCTAACATCTCAATTCTTTTAGATATCTAGTGAGACCACGCCGCTTAGCGAAATGGGTTTTCCCCTCACTAGTATCCTAAAACCTTTATAAAACCAAATCCTGTGCTCCTGCATCCACAATGGTTAAAACATACATTTCAAAACATTATGATGATATGCATACTTGAAAATGAATAAGATTTTCCCACCCCAGTTTAATCTGACAACCTGTCATTATTCTAGTTTCTAGGGTCACTATTAACCTTTTAATTTTCATGGGATTACTAGTAACCCTGTTATAATTAATAGACACCTTGTCCTATTCATAGTTTTGACGGGATCACTAAGAACCTATAGGCTCCTGCCAGTTAACTTAATTAATTCATGGGTCCTCCAGAACCTATTAGTCATTCCAATAACTAATCACCTTATCCTAGTTTTCATGGGTTGACTAGGAACTATGGACTTATCCAGTAACTCTCTACACATCCTAGTTTTCATGGGTTGACTAGGAACCTACCGAAACTTTCATTCACCATACTCTTATCCTAGTTTTCATGGGTTTACTAGGAACCTATTGACTAATGTCAATTTTCAATTCGGATATAGTTTTCGTAGGTTCACTACAAACCAATTAGCCCATTCCAATATTCCTTATGCATAGTTTTCATGGGTTAACTATGAACTTTTTGGTATGCACCAATAACTATCTTATCATAGTTTCCATAGGGTTACCATGAACCTCTTGGTATGCACCAATAACTACTTTATTATAGTTTTCATAGGTTTACTATGAACCTCTTGGTTTACCACCAACAACTATAAAGTTTAGGCATCCTATATTTTTGGTCACCCTAACTCCTTGGATGCAATTCTACTTGTTCGGGAGTTTAAGTAATTTATATTCGCTATTTGAGTTATCCTACTAATTCTTTTACCCATTTCCTCCAAAATGCAGTCGTGGGTTATCATGTGAATATATTCATATTTGAAAAGTAAAACATTAATTAACAATACCACTCATGTGGGTTTAAGGTCCTTGAAAAATATATCATACAACATTGTTAACACCTTTAACTCATATTTTTATCAAGGCAATACCAAAATCACATTCTAAAAACCCTTACAAAACTCCTTTATAAAAGTCGTGGGTTTTCCTTGAAAAATTAGAGTATGGGGTTTCAAATCTTTTAAAACCAAACCTTTCGACCTTATCGAAAGGTCTTCAAAACAACCTTTCGAATCCAAATCTTTCAAAACCATTGAAACTATTCAGCAACTCAAACAAAAGAATTCAAATCTAAAAATATAAACCTTTCGAAGACTCACTGGGTTCAAGTTAAAAATGCGAAAGGTCCACTTTTACAACCTTTCGAGTACAATAGAAGCAACCTATCGACCTTGTCGGAAGGTCTGCTTCGAAAGCTTTAAAGAAATTCATTTAAAATAATAGACCTCCACCTTTTTAAAGCAACTCCTTCTAAAGCTTGGATTATACTTCAATTATAAAAAAAGGAAAATCATCTAAGTCGAAGGCTTTGATACATTTTAAAAGCAATGGGAGAAGCGGCTTGTTTTTAAAACAAGTAAACCTTTTGTCTTTGTTGAAAGCAACGACTTCGAAAGGTTGGAAAAAGCGGCTATAATCTTTCGACTGCTTTGGAAGGTTCAAAACAAAACAATAATAAGTGGCAGTAAACTTTCGACTGTGTCAAAAGGTTCCAATTCAAAATAGTCTCAAAGCAACAGTAACCTTTCGACTCTGTTGAAAGGTTTAAAACATTTCTTTTAAAAATTAATCTGGTTGAAAGCAACCAAGTCGAAAGCTCTAATTCGAAAGCAAAGCAGGTGAAAGCTTTTAGTTTATGAAACAAACATACCTCAACCTCTTTGACTATCAACCTTTCGACTAAGAACCCTTCGACTATGTCCAATTTATTACGTACCAAGTAACTTGATACCATATGCATTGGTTTGACCTTGTCGAAAGCTATAACCCTTCGACTTAGTCGGAAGGTCTGGGTCGGAAGGTTTACTACCGTAAAAGGCTGAAACATGCTAAAAGTATGATTTCTTTGTTTTTAACTTAGAAAGATAACTTTTCAACTAACCTACCTTGTTTATCAAGTTCTCATTAGTTAACCATTTCTTTTCATAAAAATGTTGCCACTAATTTTTAGAAATAAATAATAATTTTATAAAACATTTAAGTCTCAGACCTTAAATAATTTAATATATTCATCAAAACACTTAGGAAAAATCTGGAAAAATCCTAGAAAATCTATTTTACTATGTTTTCCAACATAGAAAAATTGCAAACCCAAATAATCTTTATTTTAGCTGTTATTAATTTATAACCCAATAAAATATTTTCTTCACTAGAAAATTTATATAAAATCCACATAAAATTATAAAAATTGAAATCCATCTCCAAAATTATGTTTTCTATAACATAAATTTTTTTCATGGCATTTAAAAATTATTTCATCTTGGTTTTACCCTAAAACCATGTATATATACCTTTTAAACAACCTTGTTTAATCCATATACAAATCATAAACAAGCATACCATCATTCAGTATAACATAAAACAGATTTGTCCTTAAATCCAAAACCATATGATGTTAAAACCAAAATGGAGATGTAGAAATTATTTTTCACCATAGATGGGATAAAGAAATTGAAATGTGATTGAGATTGATTCCTTCTAACTTGAATCCTAGCTTTTAGTTGATTTTCTCTTCCCCTCTTTCTAATGGTCGGCCTTGCTTGCTTCTTACATTTAAAATTTTGTTTGAGATAAAAATGAACGTGTGGATTAAGAAAGATAGTATAAGAGTGGGAAATGTGGGTGGCTATTTACCCTAATGCCCTTATGTTTAATTTCCTAATCATTTATTTAAGTTCATTAGTTTTGATAAGCACGACCCCCTAGTTTATTAATTAACCTTAATCTCCTTATCTACATTACTCTATTTAATTTATTCTAACTAAATCTCCTGAATAATGTCAATAAAATTAAGGGTGTTACAGTAAGAGAGCTGGTGACCTATAAGGAGCTTAGTCTAGTGACGATGTGATTAACACAAACTCAAATCCCAATCCACATATTATTGTAGAACTAAGAGGGAATAACTAGTTATGTACAAAATTAGGCGAAAATCACTCAAATAGGTTAAATTTTCCCCTAATTGCTCGCTGTTTGAAATTGGTCTTTGCTCAAAATCAATATATCTATGACTCTAATTGTATTAGAATATAGCCTTTGCCTTGATCTTTGATTTGGTAGTTGAATTGTTGATTTAGTAAGTATTGAAAGAGGAATTTGAGTTTGAATTGGAGACATGGTTTCTGGTTTCTAAGATGGGAAGAAGAAGAGAAACAACATGTATAGAAATGATTTTAAAATTTTCAAATGCAAGGAATCGTCTTGTATATATAGCCAAAATGAGATGTTCGTTCAAGTTAAATTAAGTCAGTCCAATTCAAATACTCAAAATTTCAAAACACAAAAACCATGATATCTCTCACATTCGGACTCTGATTTTGACACACTAATATATATCGTGCATCAAAAAAATAATACGGTCAAAATGACGCTAGTTTTCATTCTCAAATTCAAAAATCTAAAAAATGACAATTTCTCCCTTCGGTCAAAAATTATTTAATTTAATTTATTACTTTAAACTATCAAAAATACGGGTTATTACAACCAATCAATTAAACAAATTTAATTAATTCATATCTGCTTAGGCCATCATATTTTATATCAATTTGAAAAATTTTAGTCAACAATATATATGCATATTATGTATTATATTTAAGTAATTATATTGGCCTAAGAACAATTAAATAAATATATAACAATTATATATTTGATTAATTAGTTCTATGCCTTTTAATAATAATGAAATCATAATTTAGTTGATATGATAATTACATTATTTTCTTCATATATGACTTTTATAAATTGCATCAATAAATTATTTCAATTTGAAAATTAAGAGTACAATTTAGTGACTCTTACGTGTGAAGTCAGCCCTCAATAATATTTAAATAATTTAAATATTAAAGTATATATGGACTTTGTTGAAGTATGGTGGTTGACTCGAGTTCATTTGCTTATAGATTATTTAGGTAAAATCTATTTTTTCATCTTTTAATGCGACAACCTTAAGCAGTGATATATTATGCACATTTTCTCTTGGTCATCACTATACTAGTTAGATATCTAGAGCTCAATCAATGGTCAAAACTCTAATGATATCTATATTTAATTATGAAATATGACATTAAAGTTCATGGTTCAATCTATTAACATTAATCGATTTGTTTTGGCCAAATACTGACTTCAATTTGGCCACTAATTACGGTGATACATACTTTCTATTCGAAGGAGATGGATTATCTCTTGAACATTATTTCACTTTAAGTGGTTTAACTTATAGCCATTGACCTTAACACGATCATCACTGTTGTGTTATTGACCATAATCAAAGTGTATTTTAGAGAATTAAGATTCATAGTATTTTTCAGTCAAAAGACCACCACACATCATCACATGAGATCTTTTATTTGACTTTTAACATATAAAAGACTCTTGGTAAGTCGTTTTGTAATTATTCTGAACAAGTACATGTTCATAGTCCCTTGTTGCTCCAACTGCCATGAGTAATTCACCGTCCATCACATAGAGATGCATGAGTCTCAATGGATATATCGATGTTCCATTTTTGACACATATTGACTAGGCACATTTAAGGATAAGTATTCATTTTATATGATTCAATACTCATTGTTACATACACATTCATAACTGCAGTCGATTAAATATTATTCCTAAGGATTTTCTACTGATATATGTTTAATATATTTAGAACATTATTTATATCCCAAATGTATAATTGAAAATAAAATTAAAAACTTACTTTATTTCAAAAAAAAATTCTACAAGAATAAGTTATATAATCAATTACATAATTGCCCATAAGGCGTGCCCATAACTTTATCACTAGCGAGTCCATGTGGCAATCGCCCTTAACAAGAACCACTTGCTTTAATAACCGAGTCCAAAAACGATAATAACACAACAAAATATGATTTGTGATGTATTATGTTACTTCCATTCTTATTATGAGATTGTTGTTAGCATAATATAAGCTTGTCCACTTGCTCTACCTGAATAGCCATCTTTAGCATTTTAATTTGATAACCTATGATATGTACTTGATCTGTTAGATAATAAGCTTCTTTTGGAATGGGATGGTGCATTATATCACTTTTGTGTGTTGTGCACCATGCACGTAGTGTACAATTTCTTTCTTGCACTTATGCTTTTTCTATTTTGCTTTCAATGTGTAGCCCAAGATCTTACATATCTTTATGCTCTTAGTGCAACAATCCATACATTGGGTGTGTAAATCATACATGCATGTGTGTGTAATATATTCATTATCAGTCTATTTTATTAAATTAGTCATTGTATTCGATGTGAATATTTCATTTTCCCTCTCATACTTCATTATTTTTTCTCTCTTACATCATCATTAAAACTAGCCATTAATTTATTAAATCTAATAAGAAGAAGTCACATTCAAAGTAAAGAGACTATGATGTGGTTATACACACGCACACAACTTGCCCAGAATTTGCTTTGGAACGAGCTTGCTTCGAGTCGAGCAAGTAAAGACATGAAGCATGCTTCGAATTGAGCTACTGATTTCCCTAAATAACTATTTTCCTTGATTCCCCCTCTAGTCGAAGACTTTGGACAATAGGAGTCTCACTAGACAAATTATAAAAATTCTTGGTGGGGGTGGTGGAGAGGGGGGTTTAGGGTGGGTGGTTGTGGGGTTCCATGTGAATAAGGATCGAGCTTTTACTCATCAAAGCAAGCCCCGAGCGAAGCATTCTAGATCAGCTGATGAATTTAAAGAACAGATATAATATGAATACGGATCACATTTGTATTTACCTAGAATTTTCTTTGGTTCTAGTTGGCGTGCACCTGAAGCTTGCTTGAGGTTATGCTGTTATTGACCAGAAACATTCTCTGGACCGTGAAAGGGATATTTATGTTTCCAAGAAACTAGAGTTTAACAAGATGATAAAGCCAAAACTAAAGCCTTTGTACAGTGTGCCCATTAATGAAATTCTAAGGCTCCACTTGGAAGTTTTGCAAGACCGTTTAGTGTACGATGGGCTTTGAGAGTACCAGCTTTAATATGATCATAGCGGTTTTAATTGGTTTACATGAAATATTGTTATAACCGAACAATACATGCTTGAGAGTTTTACAACAGTTTTAAGAGTTCTCCACAAAAGAAATTTATATTGTACTATTATTACAGAGTATGGTTCTCTTAGCTCTAAAGCCCATTTCAATTTTCTAATGAAATTTTGTCACGTGTATTCTGAAACTCAAAGGTCTTTTTTTCTTTTCTGACTAAAAGGAAGAAAAATATTACATCATTCCCCTCTTCTCGTCTTCTGTTTCAAAAACTACTTTTAATTTTATCTAATGTCTGTCATATTCAATCAACAAAAAATTTCGATGTTTCTCTCTACCACTCAATCATAGAATATAACTTTTCTTTTTTCCTACTAATTCTCAGGCAGCTATAATACTTTTTCCAAAGCATTCAATAGAACAGTTAGCAATCAAGTTATCACATCAGGAAATAAATTTGCAAAAACCAATTACCGTAAACATTATCTCCCACTCTTTTTCTCATAACCCTGGCTTTGAATCTGGACCGTGAATAATTATCAGTCTCTTTCTTAATATGAAGGCTTTGTCGTTCTCATTTCCTATACATTAATTCATGTTGCCTTGCATCTCAGGTATTTTCCAAGCCTCTTTTTCAATGTTTTCAATTCTATAATCTTTGCATCCTGTTAGTAATTCAGTTCACCTTCGTACTTTTTGGATCTATGGTCATAATATTTGATTTTGCTTGAAATTGACGCTTATTTGGGTTGGTTATTTTTTTCTCTTTGATTTGGTTTAATAAGGGTTGGGGCAACATTTACATGGGTTTATTGTAATGAAAATCCATAAAAAAACTCACGTTTAAAGGGTTTGGGTTTTTTAGATCTAATATGGGATGATTCATATTAATTTTTGTTTGATTTTTTATTTTGATATATTAAGCAACGTTGGAATTGAAAATGATTATGTGAAATTGATATAAAGGTGAAAATTGTACAAATATGAATGTGATACTAGCGTCAACCATAATTCTAAGTGTAGTTTCCAAATAAATATTCATGCGATTCTAGATGTATATATGCCTATAAATTCACATAATCCTAATTTTTTAACTTATTTTTGTTGATCTTACTGCAGGAATGATTACATCATGCTAACCAAGTGGAATTTGATGTTCAAGACTTGAAGAATTCTATGGAGAAAAAGTAATATAACGGTGAATATGGCCACTATATATTTGTTTACCCGCCTTGTTCAAATAAATGTCAATTTCACTTTATGTTTCTTCATTTCCTTCCTTTGTACTATACTCTTAAGGCATCACAAATTTTGAACTTTAAAAATTGTAATTTTGAGTCCAAATAAAAATTTTAAAATTTTATGTTTTTTTAACAATATTTAATTTCTAAAATTTACAATTTAAAAATTTTGATCTTTTTATATATTTGAGGAAAACAAATATTTTATTTATTATTATGAAACATAAGGGTAACTGGCCTAAAAGTTCTTATTTTGGAGATTAATCTATAGATTTTTATTTCTAATAATTGAAATTTTAGGAATTTATGATTGCAATTCACAATGTACTTTTTTGTAGAATTCTGATTGTAAACAAATATATATACTTATAAATTGTAATGTACCTTATTTGTTTTAATTCTTTTATTACTCTTACTACGCATGTTATTACACCATGATTCATGTTGACCAAACAGGTTTCGATGTTTGGAGTTGAAGACTTTTGGTGAAACTCAAGATCTATAATTCTTGATTGTATATGACAACCATTGTACTATATGACGTATAATTATGAAGCTCATATAGAAGTTGTGTGCATAATGAGATCATTCTAATCAGATGGCGCCTTTTATACCTTAGTACTAAATGCACCCTACAAATTTGAATGGTGTTCTAATAGTTTCAAGACTTAGCCCATATAATGACTAAAAGAAGCCTTAATGATATCTTAATAATAGTAAAACCAAGATTCTATTCAAGATTAAAAGTGGATGTACGTGATAACTACAATTATAATAGGGTCAGTTTGCTTAATGCTAATATTAACAATAGAAAACCATGATTTTTTTAGGGGTCTCAATCTATCATTACATGCATATTTGTTTTCCTTTGTGACATTTTTGACATTTCAGTTGCTTAATTTACAAAGCAAAAGGTTGGACTTTCAAAGTGGGAAAACTATGATTTCTTTTGCTTCAACAACATTTTCTATTTGCTATTTTCAATTGTGAAACATGTAACTTTTTGTCTAATTTTGATATTGGGTTTTCCTCTAAATGTTGAAATGGAACAAAGAATAAAGAATATGCGCATAACTATCTTTATAAGTACCTTGATACATTAAAAATCGATTTTTTGTAGGTTGAATTTTGGTATGGTTTAATATGGCTTTATTCTAAAAATAAAAGATATGTAATGTATGTTTCTTTGTTTACTTATTCCCTATTTTACTTATAGGTGTTAGTTTGGATATTTATATGTATTAGTTTACATCGAAAAGTTGCTTATTTGCTTTAAAATGTTTTTTTAACATATGTTCTTTGTATTTTTACTTCTAAAGTTAACTATGTTTTTCATTTTGATTGTTTTCAATGATTTAAATGGGTACACCATCGAATTTTAAGAGTACGCTCTAATGTTCCCCTTACATCCACTATTTAATGTATGCTTTCATTTACTGCTTGCTGCATGCTATTTATAATGTTATTAATTAGCCACATTGGCAAGTTTGAAATTGACATATTTTAGTTAAGCAATGGTGCTCAAAAACTTATTTATAATCTTTGTATTTTTCCATCGGTAAAAAGCTTGCAATGCTAATTATTGAATTCAAATTATTATCTACTGCATTTCTTATAATACTACATACATATAAAGAATTAATGTGAGCATATGGACTCTAACGTGCTTACGGACTGTATGTAACCACAACATATTTTTGACGAACTTTAATTTATGTACAGAAACGCATGAAGGATGTTAGTTAGAGTCGCAATGTTTGAAATTGAAGGTAAATAGTGGAATATGATGAGATCAGATGAGAAAAGGTACAATTCAAGGGATGTTAATTTTTTTTCCAAAAAATGGATGTATTAGAAATTGACAACAAATAAAATATCATAGCACGATGCAAAAATTTTAACCAACATTTGACATTATATGCTTGTAAATGCAATGAAAAATTAACAAACTTATAAAACTTTTCTAGGTATTCCTATTATTGCATATATAAATGTGGATATAATATGAAATTATAATCCTAGAATCTTAGTTTTCCTGTTTTGCCAATATGATCAATTCGCCTACTTTTTTGTATGGAGTTTATTAAATGGTGTTTACTACTTCTATTTTATATGAACGCTCATTACGCTTCTTTCAAAGTATTTTTTGATTAGGAAACTTATTTTTCCATGAGATAATAAGTGTTTTGGATAAATGATTGTTCCAAAAATTTATAAATTTATTTGAATCAAAAAGTTATAGCATTGATAATCAATGCTTTCCAATTATATCTATTGTCATATTAATAATCACACCAGACTTATCATTATTTTATCCTTGGGGTTATGTAGTAAAAGTTTGTAGCGACATCTACGTGTGTAGCACAAGTTTGCATTTTTTTTACCGCTTTTAGTTTTTAATTAAAAAAATTAGAAATTTCAATTTGATACAGCTATTTTGATTTGGTTCAATTATTTTTGATTCATGGATTTCTTTATAATAATCCAACTTTTTACTACATAAATCAACCTTTAGAGTGATGGAGAAATCCATAGATATCTTATTTTCCATGAGTTTATGTTATGCGGGTTTTTAACCCAATAGGATTCAAAGGAAGTCAGAACATCCATGTCGGGTTATAGCAACTCAAGAACCAACCAAAAGGAGTAGAAGAACCAACCAAGAAAGGCTAAAGAAAGAGAAAGAAAACATGATAAGGTAATGGATCGCTAGCAGTCCATCTCCCATGGATCGCTAGAGATCCATATGGGTCGCTCATGGATCCTCTAATCCTCTCGCACCATAATCCAATAGGTATTCTAGGAATGATTGCTAAGTTCGATGGAATTCCTAGCTAGTTTGATCGAGATATGAGCATTCACCTAATTCCATCAGTAGTTGAATGCAAATAATGTATGAATCATCATCAAAACAAGGCTATAAGCTATGAATTTACATGGAGAACAACAATATGAGACAACAAATGCAATTCAAAAGACGGAGTCTAAAAATCCACTAAGTACATATATCGCTAGAGATCCATGCACTTTGGATCACTAGCGATCCATATGATTGTGCTAGATTGCCCTAAAGTTTAAAGGAGAGGATGAAGGAGAGCATCCCAAGTAGTCGAATCATCAGCGACCCATAAAGTATGGATCGCTAGCGATCCATCAAGTTGACTTGGTTGGCCATGAAACTTTCAATGCACCATCACACTTCAAAAGGTAAGCTTCTAGCATGGTGACCTCTCCCAATAGCTCTCCAATCCCTACAAATACAATCCTACCTATAACATAAATAGGATCTTCTAGACTAGCTGATGAAACTCTACAGAAACTACTCTTCTCCTCCCATACAACAGTCAACTACAGGGTTCACTGTAGTACTCCAGTAAACTCTAACATTGGTGACTTGATCTAACTTACAAGATTCAGTCATATTATAACGAGATTCACATTGTAATCGCAGTCAGTCAATAATAAAAGTTATAAAGTGGACGTAGGCTTCATTAACAGCCGAACCACTATAAAAATCTCTTGTTCATTTACACTTTTATGCAATTTAATATTGCTTTTTCTATTTTATTTTCCTTGATAAATAAGGCTAGTGCTTTCATATTGAATCCAGGTGTTGATCTATTTTTAGGGCCAACATTTTGGTGCTTTCACCGAGAACCCAACTCAGAAAAAGATCTAGCTATCGACTTTAGATCGGAGAAGGTCTAGAAGTTAGATCCTTAATTTCTGTTCGAAAGATCTGCTGCTAATAATCAATGGCTTTAGAAAGAAAAAGAACTTCTTTTGGAAGATTCAAAGGGGCGATAATTACTGGAGAAGAGATGATCATCAACAAATTGAAGTAAATGGCGCTAATGTAGGAGATCAGATGCCAAGATTCTCTAATCAACATGATGTTATAACGAGAGATAAATTTAATAAAATGGTTAACAAAATCAATCAGAAATGGAAAGCAGCCAGAGAGCTCTTATGGACAAACTGAATGCCCTCTTGACCTTACAATGGCAGAACCCGCGGCTGTCATAGAATAAGAAATTTCTTTGGTTTTTGGCCTAAACAGAAGGAATGGGAAGCAGCCGTAGAAAGGAGTGATAGTTGGAACCGTGGGAATCAACGTAGAAGGAAATACAATCACTCCGCCAACCACTAGACAACCAGCTACAAACTTAAATCTAGGAGCGAAGACCCCATAAGAGGATATAACCATGGACCTCTTCGATTTGGAAGATGGAGAGAAACCTAACGATGGACAGTTGAAAGGAAATGCCAAAGCATTCGATAATGCCAGGGATATCCAGACTGCCCTAATTAGGTCAACCACAAGTCAATGGAATCTCAAGGAAGTAGCTCTTCTAAAGACAGGAGAGCCTAGGCTTCAGCCCACTCACCAAGATCGTTTGCAAAGCCAAACACTCGGTGTAGTTACTTACAGGTGATCCTCAGATTACCGAACGTCCAAGGCATATATCGTACATATGGTCAAGCGACTGATGGTTGAGAGTAAACGGAAGGAATGATGAATGGGGATCCGCTCTAAGTCGGACTCCTTTCACTGATGAGATTTTGAATGAGCGATACCCAGAAAAATTTACTATGCCAACTATTCAGTCCTATGATGGAACGAGAGACCTGAAACCCCATTTATACAAGTATTGGTACATGGATGAAGCAAATGCTTCGAATGCCGTTCGATGTAGATGTTTCTCGATTTTTCTAGGGGGAATTGCTTTTATGTGGTTCACTATGCTTCCACCAAGATCCTTCTCCATTTTTAATCAAATAGTAATAAGATTCCTTGATCAATTCAGACTTCATATGACACAGCCTAATGATATAATGTCCTTATCTGGTCTATTCCACGGATGAAATGAATCCCTGAAGTCTTTCATGAATTGGTTCAACACCACGGTGGCAGAAGTAAGCAATTCGAATGAGGATATGGTTTTTATGGCCTTGGTCCGCCATTTACCCCAAAATTGAGTTTGGAAAATTGATCAAAATGAAACAACCTATCACTAGGAAGGACTTCAACTGTAAGGTGAGTCAGTACTTGAGATTGGACAAGACGCAAGAATTAGGAAGGAAATCTACTAGCTTGCAACCAATGAGCATTGGGCAGAATGGCTTGGCGATGAACCAGGATGTAAATGCCTCCAGCACCACTGAAGTAAGTGGGGGAAAAGACGGAAACTAGAAAAGAAAAAAAATCAAAATTTCAACAAATGAAATGGCAACAATAAGTGGTTTAAAGGTTTCAGACCCGAGGATTACACCTCGCTCAATGACACACCGGAAAACATCTATCTCGTAACTTAAGGGACACAGGAGTACAAGAAACCCCTTAAAAAGGAAGTAGCTGAATAGCAAAAGCATTTTGAGAAGTACTACCGCTTCCACAAAATGCATGGGCACAACATCAATAAGTGCCATCACCTAAAAAACTTGATTGAGGAGCTGATCCAAAAATACAAGCTTCAGCAATATGCGAGAAAATCACAAAATCATGACCAATCTGTAGCCCCACAAGCTCCTAGGGATCGAGGAAACCAAATTGGAACCAACAAAGAGGGATCAAGATGAACTGACCAAAGACTCATCATTGGAACAATATCTGGAGGACCTCATCCCGTGGAGAAGAGTTGGGGAGTAATGGAGCGGTATACGAGCTCATTAAAGCACACTCCAAAAGATGCATGCCTTGCAATTGAAGATAGAACACGTGCTAAGCAGTAGAGAACCCTTAATGATGAAATAGTATTCATAAATTGGGACACTGAAGGAGTAGAAGCTCCAACTCTCGATCTCATAGTCGTGACAATAGGAATCGGACCAGCTATGGTTCGACGAGTATTGGTAGACAGCAGCAGTTCTATGAATATCCACTTCAACGCACCTTTGGTCAGATGAAGATTAGCATGAAAGACGTTTTGACATACCAAACCAAAATTCAAGGATTCACCGACGAACCCAGACAACCCATCAGAACGATTGACTTGCCCATGGAACTTAGGGAAGGCGATCGAAGAGTCACCCTCATCCAAACATTCATCATCATAGACGAAACTTTCGCATTCAATGCCTTCTTGGGATGACTCGCACTGGTGGATTTCAAAATTGGTTTAGCCCAATGGTGCCTTACCATGAAATTCCCAATGGAGAATGGAGTTGGAGTGATCAAATTAGATCAAAGTGCCACCGGAGAATCTTATATCATAGAATTACGCAAATCTAAGAGAAAGGAAAAAGGGAAGAATGTGGAAAGAACATTCACATTCACGAACCTGTCGAATAGCAACTGCAGATCTTCCTTGGCTTGGAAACCATAGCGGATTCGACAAGGCATTGGACCCTAGAAAGAAGAGTTCAGGGAAGGTTCGAGCAGCACTGACAGAATTGACGGTATCTGTCCCAATTGACATGGATGATCCAATGCGTGTCTTGAAAATTGGATCGCACCTTGGAAACAAGACGCGATTGGAACTCACTAAATTTCTTCATGCCAACCAAGATGTGTTTGCCTGGACACATTTCAATATGTGTGGGGTATCACTAGAAATTGCATGTCATGCACTCAACATTGATCCCTAGTATACACCGATAAACCAAAAAAGGCGCGGCCAGGGCCCCGAGCGGTCCAAGGCATTGAGAGAAGAAGTAGACAAGCTGATGGCCAATGGTTTTATCTGTGAGGTGACCTACCCCTAATAGGTATCTAACCCAGTTCTGGTCAAGAAGTCCAATGGGAAATGGCGAACTTGTATAGACTACTCAGACTTAAACAAAGCATGCCCGAAAGATAGCTTTTCTCTGTCCAGAATTGACTAGCTTATGGACGGGATGGTCGGGTATGAACTGCTATCATTTATGGACGCATACTTGGGATACAATCAGATCCTGATGCACGAACCTGATCAAGAAAACACCAGCTTCATCACCGATCTAGGATTATACTGCTATAAAGCAATTCCATTCGGTTTAAAGAATGTTGGGGCAACCTACTAAAGATTATTAAATGCCATGTTCAAGCGTCAGATTGGAAAAACCATGGAAGTCTATGTGGATGACATGTTGGTTAATTCGCGAATAGCTGCCAATCACTTAGATAATCTCGCCAAAATGTTTAAAATACTCTGAAAATATGGGATGAAGCTCAATCCACTCAATTTCACTTCGAGGTAGCCTCTGTGAAGTTGTTGGGATTCATAGTAAGCACCAAAGGCATGCGAACAAACCTAAAGCAAATTACTGCCCTACGAGAAGTCGAAGCTCCAAAGAACAGGAAGGACGTACAAAGCCTGAAAGGGAAAGTCACAACACTAAGCCGGTTCATCTCAAAAGCCATTGACAAATGTATACTGTTCTTTGATGCACTAAAGAAATGAATGAAGAACTTTGAATAGAATGAGGCTCGCCAAACTGCGTTCGAGGATTTACTACGACACATGGAAACCACGCTAATCCTATCAAACCCAGTAGACAGAGAGGACTTGTTCATTTACTTAGCCATCTCCCCTCATGCATTAAGCATTACTCTTGTACGTGAAGAAATTAGGATCCAACGACCCGTGTATTACATCAGTGAACGTTTTACATGAGTTGAGAAAAATTATCCAAAATTGGAAAAGCTAGCATATTGATGACATCTAGGAAGTTATGACCATATTTCTAGGCATACCCAATCAAATTATTGATCAATCAACCCTTGAAGCAAGTATTGTACCGCCCCGAGACTTCCGGATGGCTCATTAAATGGAATATCAAATTGAGTCAATATGAAATCACTTACCATCCTAGGAGGGTAATCAACATGAAAGCATTACCAGATTTCATTACCGAATTTACCATATGGGATAATGAAGAGGAAATAACATCGGAAGTGGAAACATGATGAAAGCTCTTTATCGATGGTGCATATAATAACTTCTGCTCAAGGGCAGGGGTAGTGTTTGAGATTCTCGAAGGACAAGCCGTCTTCTATGCCATACGATTGAAATTCCCAGCGATAAATAATAAAGCAGAATATG
Organism: Allium cepa; assembly: GCA_030765085.1. NCBI lineage: Eukaryota > Viridiplantae > Streptophyta > Magnoliopsida > Asparagales > Amaryllidaceae > Allium > Allium cepa. The sequence continues at coordinate 681,861,301 of CM060941.1, read as the reverse complement.
AGGCATTGATAGTCGAGCTAAAAATTATAAAAGAGATGGTGATAAAATCCATACACATCTATAGCGACTCTCAATTAGTCATCTATCAGGTGAAAGGAGAATACCAGGCTTGGAGGGAGAACCTTGCCCAACTGAATGACATCGAGCATTACACAATAAATCACATCCCGAGGGAACAGAACATAAAGGCTGACTATTTAGCTAAACTGGCCAATTACAAGGAAGTACAATCGTTAGGACTAGTCCCGATTGAACCCTGACCACTCTAAGCATAAGAGAAATGGATGCCAACTAGATTTTTGAGACCACCATTGAAACAGAAACATGGATGACACCGATCAAAGACTACTTGCTTATAGGAACTCTTTCCGTGGATAGGAACCAACGGAAATAGCTTCCGGAAGGCACCATAATTCATGATACAGGATGGGATACTCTACCGAAGGGGGTTCCCTACCCCCTGCTCAGTTGTGTGACCGATTACGAAGCTCAAAGGATCCTGAGAAAAGTTCATGAAGGCGACAGCGGAGACCAAACTAGAAGGCAAACCCTTGCAAAGAAAATCCTCCGATATGAGTATTTCTAGCCAACGGTAAACCGCGATGCAGTAGATTATGCCAGACCGTGTGACCGATACCAAAACTCCCTCAACAAAGCTAATGCACATGGTCAGCCCATGGCCGTTCGCAAAATATGATACAGTTGTCGTTGATTTTTTTCACCAAATGGGCCGAAGCAGAACAGCTGGCCACCATAACCCCAAAGAAAGTGATTAACTTTGTTACTAAAACATTATTTGGTGTGCCATAAAAAATCATCACTAATAACGGGACCCAATTCAAAAGCATCGATTTCAAAGACTTTTGCAAATACTTTGGAATCAAGAAGAGCTTTTCCGCGGTCACTCACCCATAAGCAAACGATAAGTGGAAGCAATAAACAAGATCATTAAGTCCACCGTTAAAAAGCGACTAACTAAAGCTAAAGGGAATTGGGTCGATGAACTTCCACTAGCGCTATGGGCTTACAGAACAACACAAAAAGCAGCAACTGGGCATACCACTTTCGCCCTAGTATATGGTTCAGAAGCAATGATCCACTTAGAACTAGAAGTTCCCTCTCATCGAAGGTAGAATTTCAATCAGAGCAAAATGAGAATGCTCATGCTCGGGTCGCTTGGTTTGATTGACGAGAAGAGGGAAGAAGCCGAATTAAGGACTGTTGCTCACCAAAAAAGGGTCGCACGACTTCAACTCCAAAATTCACATCAAAACTTCAAAGTGGGAGACCTTGTCCTCAAACGAGTCTATTCCATACCGGGAACCCTTAGGCCAAATTGGGAAGGGCTGTATGTGATCAATCAAAATCTAGGGGATGGAATATTCAAACTGACAACGTCGACGAAATCCAAATTCCTCGAACATGGAACATCAAATCACTGCATCGTTACTTTTACTTAAACAATCTTATCTACTTCCTATTTTCAGCAAATAAGCCATCCCGAAATACCGAGGGAATTGTAAATAGGCAAAACTTGCCCAATTTTTCTTAATAAAATTGCTTTGCTTTCTAGACCAATAAAACCGTGTTCATAAAAGTGACATGCTAAGGTTAAATCGGCTCAAAACCACTTAATCACTACTTGAGATAGTGGAACCACGCTCAAGTACTCTCCACCTATCCATCGGGTCGAATGAAGCAAATCGACTCAAACCATTGGATCGGCGAAAACCCGATCCCTGCCTTCTAAGAATCGGTGTTGCTCCAGTGTTGCTGGGAAGACCCAAATCAAAGCCGAGCACTCCCATAAGCCACACATTACCTTTTGAGCGATGGAGTCACACTCTCAAAGCATAAACTCCTCACGTTGCCCGAAGACCGCATCGTTAAGAAGTTCCAAACTGTTCAGGATCGACGGGTCATATTGATCACAAAACCTGCACATCCCATAAGACACGCACAATCCCAAAAGTCGCACGTTTCATAAGCCACACACACTTTTAAGTAACGGTATTGCTCCGATGATACCGAGAAAATGCTCATGTTGCCGGAAGATTGGCAATGCCGAGAAGTTCCGAACCGCTCCGGATTGATGAATCATATCGATTTCAAAAGCCGCACACCTCATAAGCCACGCACACTCTCAAAAGCCACGCATACTCTTAAGTACCGATATCGCCTCGGCAATACCGAGGAACTTGTCCATTGCAGGAATAATAAGAATCAACCCACTGCCACTATCGGGAGCAACGGGTATGAATCTAATAATGTCAAACTACTACGATTCAGTAGAAAGTTCTAATTGTTGACCGACGATAAATATGAAATCAAGATGTACAAATCATAAGTTCCCGAAGATAGAAACCACAAAACAAGTCCGATTATGGACATCCAAAAAAAGAGGAAAAAAATCACTCGGATCGACCAGTCATTGGTCAAGTGTTCGGACTAACCGACCTCATGAACTAGGGGCACGCACCGATACTCAAAGAAAATACTTAAAAATAAAAACCAAGATCTTCAAAGTTCTATTACTCCAAACAAATAATTTTGGCAGTAATGACAGGATTAGATAAAATAAAATAGCAGCAAATAAAGTTGGCACAAGAGCATCAAACGCAGATAAGTAAACATATAAAGTTACGATCAAAATGTTAACATTGTATTATTTATAGCATTTTCTATAACAAGTCAAAAATGTAGGGGCCGTACCCACACAATACTGGCCAACAAAAAGAAAAATACAGATGCAACAATAATCACAGCAGTAAGTGCAGACTCAGCATTTGAATAAAACATGTACCAAATAAAACAAAATGTCGTAAAAACTGGCTCCACTGCTATCCAGACCTGTCAATGCCTCTTTCCACCGCTCCCCTTCCTACCTTTAGTTAGAAGTTTCTTCTTCCCCTTAGAATCCTGGCCAGGGGTAGTGTAGTTTCCCATGATATCAACTATCTTGTTGGCACCGGCATCTCCTATCTACTCTCCAACCTTCTCGGAAGACCGCCCCATAGCCATGCGCTTTCGGGATTTACGGGAGCTCCTCGACCTTTTCCTTCTTAATGGCAACCAATTGCTACTCAGATTTATGCAACTGGCCAGGCTAGTCCTCCTGCCCTTGAGCTTCTGCTGTCGTGAAGTCCCTCTCCAAAGATATAGAAGGGTCGTCTAGACCATGTAATGCAGCAATCTTCTCAGATTCCGACCTTGGCTGCGATCCAGACGCGGGCATGGTAATCAGAGCGGTTATGGAAATAAGCATCGATCCAGTTGAAACAGTGGCAAGTCCAAGCACCGAGGAAACTGATGGGACAGTAGGTAGAGAGGACTGACCTATAGGATAAAAAAATAAAGCATTAAGTTTGTCTTGTTATTGCGGTGTGAGCTGAAATTCTCAAACTCGTGAGAATTAAGAAGGTTACCAGCATCAAAGGAATGACCAAGAATGTCAATCTCGTATTCCCCGCCTTTTCCTTCTTTTAATGGCTGCACAATCTTCAGAGAAGTTCTGAGGCCACCTAAAGTTTTAGAGATAGCTGCCGGAGGAACAGACGACGAAGCAACACTAGCGGAACGGTCCACTGATCGTAAGGCTGACGGTCCGCTAGGCCCAGAAATGAAAGTTCCGACAACGTTTCAACAGTTGCAGTCATAGCAGCATTGGCAGCCTCCTGTTCCTTCTTGATTTGAAAGATCTCTCGACCCTCTATCAGTGCTTTCTTTGACTCCTCATTGAGGTAAGCATCCTCCAACTCACACTCGATATATACATCCTCGTTTCCTCTAAAACAGGCTAAGATTTCTTCCTAAACCATGACAATAGTACACAGAAATTTGGAGCCTAAATAACTAAAGCTCCCCTGATGCAGCCAGGAATTAACATAGAAATTCAAGATGGTTTCGTCCATCTTCTCCATCTTTTTTTCAAAAGTGTCCTATAGCTCTAGGTAATCCACTATTACGGCGGCCTTTTCAACTTTAACTCAAGTCTTTTAGGCGCCAAGCTACGAAATTCTTTCTTAGAGTGAAGCGATCGTCCGGGCTTGATCGAAAATTGTCTTGTCATGGAATTCCATGATGCATGCGTATTCAGCAATAGTTTTGTTATGCCCTTCAAAATTTATGTCACAATCAGCAATATTTATCTTTTGGGCTTCAATAATCATGTCATGAGCTTCGAGCTCCTCTTTCAACTTAACTTTGTCTGCATAGGCCTTCTTGATCTCTCCTTAAAACATGATCTTTATTTTTGCATGGGCCTCTTTTAGCTCCTTCAACATACTGGCACTGTTCTTACTCTCCCAGAGCATCATGACCCTCTCTTGTATTAGTCATTCAATTCTAGCATCACGTTCCACTAACACCCTCTCTAAATTGTCTTTCTCCGATTCAAAATAGAGGATGTCCTAACAATTATTGCAGTTCGTGTCAGCCAGCTGCTCACATAACTTTTCCCATCCCTCGGCTTGCTTTAAATCACTTTGAACCGCTTGTGGGGCATATAGAAATCTTTGTAGGCTGGAAAAAGGTCACGGTCAAACTTTAAAAACCAGCAGGGGAACCCAGCTTCGAGTCTAGGGGGATCGGATGGAAGAATGTAAGCAGGTCTCCTGTGAGGACGCGAGGAACCAGAAGCGGGAACCATATGAGTCGATGGGGCTTGATATAAAACAGAGCCTGAACGGAAGAAACCAGAACTTCAAGGCCAATAGAAACTAGGGCTAGGGAAGAAGCTTGATGATCAGAAGGATGAGAACCACGATCAACCTTTGACTTCTTGGACGATTCCTCTTGTCATCAGGGGTTTTTCTCTTTTCACAGCACTTTTATTCGTCCAACCCATTCTCTGCCATTACGGCGACAAGCTTCAGCCTCCGAGCCTTTCTGCCTTCTCCATTCCTCCTCGGTCTTATGGGGCTGATGGCAGCTTGTAGACCGTTTTGACCGACATTGTGAATCAATGAATTGCTCGAGATCGTCATAAAGTCCACGGCCTCTCATAGTACCTGACATGAAGAATAAATAAAGAGCTTTAGCAACGAGAAACATGCCTAAATAATGCATGTGTAAGTGAATGCGACCTTAGTGAAATGTGTAATGTGTCTTGATGGCCTAAAAGGACGTCACAAACTAGATCGAGAAGCCACAGTGGTAGAAATCGGGCCGACTCTAGACAGGATATGACCAATGTGAGGAGACGCTCCCTTGAATTTGAAATCCTCCCCTATAAGTTCATCAATATCCATATAAACGTTGCTTAAGTCCCCAAAGTTTATGCCGACATCTTTAACTGGGGAACCCTGACGCCGCTCGGCTGTTGAGGGAGCATCTTTATTATGAATCTCTTGGGAAGGTGAATCCAGGAGAACAGGACTCATTCCCGGAGTCTTATTACACAATTCAGAGTCTCCGTCACTAGAGCCTGTGTCGAAATCATTGTCATTGGAGGAGGAATCATAACTACTGCTACTCTCAGCTTCACCCTCCTCTTTTTCTATCATCACTACATCCTTACCCTCTCGCTACTTGAACTCTTCTTCCCCTTCCTCTGGAATTAGGGGCATTCTAGTAGGACAACTAGCTTTAGTCATGAGACCCCTTCTTTCATCAGTCACTTCGGTTGACTCGCATAATGGACCCTCTTTTTCTAGGAAAGAACCTTCTTTAGAGCCATGTGATGAAGAAGTGGAGCATGTTCGTACACTGGAACGAGAATATGATGGAACTTCAATGGCCACGGAGGATCTGCCGAGAAGCAGCAGCCCATATTGAAGCAAGTTTTCGTCCGTTAGCAAAAATTTAACCGGTATCTCTTTGGCATCTATGGCCTTTAGAGTATGGAAAATCTAATGGAGTGATGGGACTTTATTCAGCCTCAAAATAACTGCAATGATTATTTAATCAATTAGAAATCCCATAACGATATATCAAAACTCAATAAGTAAATGTGAGAGTTACCCCCATCGTCCAAATGCGGTTAAATCCTTCAGGACATCTAACAAAGAAATACCGAGTCTTGAATTGAGATAGATTGCTTTATAGCTGCAGCACCATCTTGTGGTTCCTTTGGGCCTCGATGATGAAAAGAGAAGGGGACTTGTCTCTCTTCTTAAATGAGGGAAAATATCTCCTCATCGAAGCTCGGGACATGATTAAACGTCCGCATAAACAGGATGTGTAGGAAAGTCAAGATTGTATATCTATTAGGATGAATTTGGAATGGAGAAATTCCCAAATTCAGAAGAGTTTCTTTCAAGAAGTCACTAAAGGGGGGCACTGCTCCATTTAAGCACATATGTCAGTGGTAAGCAGTGTATCCCGAAGGCGACATCACACAGGAACCTCCCTCCAAGGAATGCCATTATGTAAACAAACGTTATATGAAACCTTAGCGGAGATCACGGAGGAAGTTCCCTCCAGGGGGTTAAGTAGAACTCTAAAATTCGAAGGAGTCCGGTCTACAACTGGGACAACCAAAACTAGTTGACCGTATTCAACTTGCAGAACTGAAGAGGAAGGCGCAATGGATGATGACTAGCTTTTGAAAGTGATGGACTTCCCCAACTGGACTTACGAAGAGAGGACGGATGCTTCATTCTATACATCAAGGTAATTCTATCTTTAACTAAAAATTCCCCTACAACACATGAATTTCAAAGGAACATCGATTTACACTGACACATTGGTTTTCAAGTATAGACTGGGGCAAGTGCAGTGTGTTATCTATGTAGGATGAGCTCGATGTCTCCTAAACACTATAGACGCTCTATCTTGTGTAGATAGTTCACTCGCAGTGAAGAATGGAAAGGGCTTCTCATATCATTTATCAAAATTATTTCTCCTACACTTACCTGTTATCAATCACGATCGGTTACAAATCCATTGTCTGAAGTGACGCGGAAAGCTTTTCCCATTTTAGGTACACCGATAATGGAACTAATCCGAACTCTCCGAAAGGCGATAACAACATAAGCTACACGCGAAATGCTACCCTAACTGTTATTTCCCTCCAAAAGGATGAAAACCACTAAAATCAATTCGCGATATGTCATGTTGTATAACCAATTTAACTTAGTACAAGTCAATTTTGATTCTATGGACGAAGATAGCAAAACATATCAAGCACCAGGGTAAATCCCAAGCGTCGTTCCATGAAGAAATCAAGACTTGATTTACTATCTTCTTCCATAAAATCACAATCAACTCAAATCCATCGCAATGATCACCGCCAATACAACTTCATCGTCGAATTGCTAAACGAAAGTGAAAATTTACATTACCCACCTATAATCAAGAATCGAGAGGAAGACGCGAGTAAACTTAGTGTATCAGCGGCCAATGGAAAGGAGGATCGGCGGTGATCCAAGGGGGAAGGGTCAGGGTAAATTGAAAGAAGAAGGGGCGGTGGTGATTTGGAAAGACAGAACAACTAAGTCACGGGTGGTCGAAAACGAGGAGCTCCGATGCCGATGAACGACGGCGGCAATGGCAGAAGAGGGTTAGGTTTTGCAATTCCTGAATAGAGTCGCAAGAAGAATGGCCCGAATCGTCGAATAAAGGTATGAAGTGAAATAAGGTCGCCTCAAATTGACTAAATAGGAAGTTGCATAAAAAGTCACTAAGTCATTGGATATCTAGCAATCCATGGACTATGGATCGCTAGCGATCCATCAAACGGGGACCAACCTTCTCCAAATTTAGCCAGCGCAATCCACGATTTATTTAAAGACATCCTTAAATTTATAGGGTTGAAATTGGTTTGTTATGACAAGCAACTACGACCCACGTCAAAGTTCAAAAAAACAGTTAAAGTCAAATTCGCATGACGGCCACAACACGATCACTCGAACTTTACCAAGTTGGAACTCAAAAGCAGTTACTTCCAGACTATGCCTTATTTCCAACGAAGGCATACTCTAGAGGAAAAATGTCATGTGGGTTTTTAACCGAACATGATTCAAAGGAAGTATGAACATATATGTCGAGTCAGAGCAACTCAAGAACCAACCAAAAGGAGTAGAAGAACCAACCAAGAAAGGCTAAAGGAAAAGAAAGCAAAACATGCTAAGGTGATGGATTGCTACCGATCCATCTCCTATGGATCGTTCATGGGTGCTCCAATCCTCTTGCACCATAATCCAATAGGTATTCTAGGCATGATTTCTAAATTTAAGGGAATTCCAAGCAAGTTAGATCGAAAAATGAGCATTTGTCTGATTCCATCAGCAGTTCAATGCAAACAGTGTATGAATTATCATCAAAACAAGGCGACAAGCTACGAATTTACATAGAGAACACTAACACGAGACAATAAATGCAATTCGAAAGACAGAGTCCAAAAATCCACTAAGTACATGGACCGCTAGCGATCCATGCACTATAGACCGCTAGCGATCCATATGATTATGCTAGATTTCCATAAAGTTTAAAGGAGAGGATGAAGGAGAGCATCCCAAGCAGTCAAATCTTCAATGACCTAAAACTATGGATAGCCAGCGATCCATCAAATTGACTTGGTTGGCCGTGAAACTTTCAATGCACCTTCATATTTCCAAAGGCAGGCTTCTAGCGTGGTGATCTAGCCCGATAGCTCTGTAATCCCTAAAATACAATCCTACCTGCGACATAAATAGGATCTTCTGGACTGGCTACTGAAACTCTGTAGAAACTGCTCTTTACTCTTCTCCTCCCATAAAATACTTGTGACTTGTAAGTCTACTGGTGACTTGTAAGTCTACGGTGACTTGATCTAACTTACAGGATTCAGTCACATTGTAATGAGATTCAACTTGTAATTGCAGTCAGTCAATAATAAAAGTTATAAAGTGGACGTAGGCTTCGTTAACAGCCAAACTAGTATAAAAATCTCTTGTTATTTACTCTTTTCTACAATTTACTATTGCTTTTTATATTTTATTTGTCTTGATAAACAAGGCTGGTGCTTTCATACTGAATCGAGGACGTTGATCCATTTTTTTGGTTAACAGTTTATATACGTTTGTGGCCGGTATAGAAAACTCCTAACCTTATTTTCTCCTTAAATAAGCATGATCGTATACCACCTTCTTCGAAAGATAATAGGATTATTTCTTTTATTTTTTTCACACAGATGCACTAAAATAAAAGGTACCACCTGAAAATTTATAAAAAGGCCATGAAATCAATAAGTTGACATAAGAAAGTAATCAAGGTTTCTTTCTATCTTATCGTACATTTTCACATGTTTATCCAATTTAGGAAATGTATGTACAAATATTGTATCAAATATTCTTACTTGCACTGAATTGTGAATGTTCATTTAAGAATTAAATAAGTATAGCAAGCATGTCTAGCTCATTAGAAGATATTATCTATAATTTTCTACATTTTTTTATTCTTATATTGGCTCATGTTCCATCTTCTTTGTTGTGATATAGTGATGTTCACAACATAGATAATCATTTTTATAGGAGGTAGCTTCTATATTACAGTAGCCAATCTGCAATTGAATCGATAATAAATTTTTGCTAAAATGCTTGAATGTCCCATTTCAGATTAGATATATACAGATTTTGAATAAATAAAGCGTGATTTTTCCTTATCAGCTATTTATATTCCACATACATTAATTCAATGCACAATATGACTACATGATCATAGAATGTAACAAAGCAAGGGTCTTCGTGTACTAAATTTACATCATCCAAATCAGGACCCTAGGATGGACTTAACTTCTATAGCATGTTGCAACAGAAGCTCAAATTTCAAGTCCATTGATATATAGCCACTAGCTGCAACAATTAAGTGCAATCTTCCTTTTAATTCAATTATTTGAATACCATATGCTTATGTGTTATGTGTGCATATACACGCGGGCACATGCGTATGCACACACATTCAAGCGGTTTTTGCGGTTAGAATTCATATGTATGACATAAACATTTGTCTACTTTTATTTTTGGCTATTTTTTAGTAATGATTTTTGAATTATTTATCCCAATACACTACATTACGTATGCATATTATGAAAGGTTAACACATGCAATATGCGGCTTAATTTTTTACTTACTTCCTATTAAAGAACATGACATATGCACCCAATATGAGACTAGTTAATGTTTTAATTTTTTCCCGAAAAAGAAATGAATGCCACATGATACACTTATGAGCATTTAAAGTTGTATTTCAAAAATTATCCCAATTGGAAGTCATGCTTAACAAATGGACTTTCATAAAAAAATTAGGGTGCATATTTAATTACTATCATGTTTGTCTGTACTAAGAAATTTCAACGATCAAATCATATTTAATAAGGAAACAATCAAAAAAATTATGTACTCAAAGAAAAATTAGCATATTGCTTAACATTAAAAACATATAATGAATACAAGAACTTATGTCATATAATAACAATCTACAAGTAGCAAGAAGATTTATTATGAATAAGAATATGTGTTTTCAATATGCTATCGTGGAATAATTTGGTTTGTCTTAACATTTAACATATATCACTTAAATATTAAGGATACTTTCCCCCACCAATATCATTATAGGGAAACATATTAACAAATTATTACATTATATATAAGGGATTGACTCTTAAGTAATTTGTTAGTCAAATGTTCAGTTGGTTTGTCTTTTTTACGATAGATTGGTGGAAATAGAATTTGGTAGCTTGGAAAATCCCAGTTTACATTAACATGTATAATTTCTATATGATTTTGATGAATGTTATTCGCTTTCTATATCTAATTATTTATGCATGGAAGGAAAGTCTTAAGAGTGAAATTTTCTTTTATCTTCACATTGAGAGAGTTATATATTATTTATTGGTGGAAATTGACTAAAATACGTTATGAGTTATCCATTTTGATTTTTAATTTCGTTAGTAAAAGTTAAAAGCTTATTTTAGGACCTAAACAAAGCTTACTTAGGTAAAATGATGGATATAATAGTTTAAAATTGGCACCAACACTGCTTTCTGATTGGATTTCACATCTCACTGCTTTACCTCATATAATTATTGTCTTATCTAAAGGTACTAGTGCTATAGTTTGGCAAACTTTGATGTATTACAAAAATTTGTTGACGAGATCATTAGTTTGACTCACTCCGAGCAATAAAATTTAAAGGTACATGAACAAATGAACATCGAAATCGAATACTTCACTAATACTGAATGTCGAAATTTCTACATAGCATCACAAGTATAGTGAATCATGAGATGTACATCTCCTACCTAACAGTTACAACAAAAAAGTATAAAGTCAACACTAGCTTATTTATACTAGAATTTTTATTTGGATTAATTGTAGCGATAGTCATGGTTTTATAATTAAAAGCTCATATATAGGTTAGGAAAATAAATAAACGCCAAAGGATGTTTCCATAATTTTATATTTCTATTCGACACTCACATAGTTTTTATGAAAGTGTGCTCTGGATCGTTGGATATATAATAGTGCAGAGAAGAAATAATAGCAATGTAGTAAATAGTGCGGAATATAAATGTAGTATAATAATAAAAATAACACCAGAGATTTTTATACTGGTTCGGAGCACCGTCCTACGTCCATTCCCAGACTCCTTCTGGAATTTCACTAAAACAACAATTCTCACTTAACCCGGAGGAACAGGTATACACAGTTTGAGCAGAAAAACAGACACCTGAGCAGCGGAACATGATTTTTGCCTCAGTAGCAAAAGAGGACTTCACTAATACAAAAGAATATTTGACACTGTGTGTTCTTGATAATATTGATTTGTCACTGACAATACAAACCTCCTATAATCAAATCCTCAAGTATATGAAGTGCATGTGAAGATATGAAGAGAATGTAATGCTACGAATCGGAGATTATGAAAGTTTATTTGAAGATTCAAAGCAATAAAATGCTTGTTTGCTATTTGAATGCAAGTATGAGAGCAAAGAAGAATATGAGAAAGTTAGAATGATTTTCGGTGAATGTGAAGTGTTTGGGAACATGTATTTACAGTAGTCAGAGAGTTACTGCCATTGGTGAAGAGTTCTGACCAAAATGAGCATCCATTTCCGTTCAGAGAAGGATCGCAACCTTTCGTAGAATGGAGATGTCTATTCAAAATATGATAGTTGGGTTCAGATCAGTCGACTGGTCGTTTTTGGTCAGTCGACTGACTATGCAACAATTTAAACAAATAAGCAATGCATACTCGTGTATGTACACCAGTCAGTCGACTGGTTGTTTATAGCCAGTCGACTGGCTGTAGTGTTTTTACACTATGAGCTCTATTTTGATTAAAAATCAGAGTAATGAAGTGCAGACTACTTGAGGATAGATTTTAACAATTTTTAAGACTCGAACATAAGTAATAAATAGTGAGAATATAGATTCAAAGTCTTGATATCACCACAGTCCTTTGATTGTCTCTTTTTGTTGTGATTTGATCGTGCATTCTCTTTTTCTTCTAAATTGCTTTGTCATGAATCAAAACTAGTGATTCAACATTCTCTCCCTTTTTGATTGATGACAACCTATATATAATAATCCTAGAGAACACATATACAAACTCTCCCTGAATGTATGACACTTCTTGTACCTGCATTAAAATGGTTAATACACTTTTTCTCCCCCTTTGTCATCGACAAAAAAGGAGACATGTCATAATAATTTCAATACTAAGTGCAGAAAAGAGAAAAAAAATCCATAGTGAGACTAATTAGTACAAGTCTCAAAGATAAGCAACAAGCAAAAAATATTCAAATGTTCAAACTGAAGGATAAGAGTACCAATAAGAAAATAACAATAGTACCTACCAAACTTACCAATCAATCAACAAAAGGAAATTCATTCATCAAGATCCCAATTATACTCTCCTTCTGGTGCAGTCTCCTTTCCTTATCTAGAAGTGCCTTGGGCACTACTTCCTGCTCCACTATTGTCGCTACTGGTATGTCCTCCGATGTAGACCATATAAATCGAGGTGTTGGACGTTTTCCTTGGGCGATGGAGGTAGCAGCAGTGGAGGAAGAACATGATATGGCATCCCATAAAGTAGAGAAGAAGCCTTTGATTTTATCAAGCTTCTTATCCGTTATCTTTAGTCTTGAATCCAGTATAAGTTGATTTCGATAAAGGATTTCAATGGATTCTCAGGTGCCGGAGGAGGTAGCTAAACGAATTTCTCTTTCTTCTTGGTGGGTTTCCGGCTCTCTAATCATAGGAACTCTAGATTTTTGTTGAGCTTGTTGACGCTTCCAATCTTCGTATGCGGTAATAGGTGGAAGTCTTATTGGTAGCTTCATAAGACTTATGGTCTGTATATTGATCATTCCAATAGTAGAGAATTCTGAATCAGGTTAACGGACACCGGCATCTAGAAGAAGTCTCATTATATATTCGCCAAAGTAAATAACGTTCATATTTCCATGGGGAAAGGTGAGAAATTCATCCAAAATACGTCATAACCAATTTACGCATATATTTTCCCATATTGCATAGAGAGCTTTGAAGTTTTCTGGATATATTAATTCATAAGATCCGGTTCGTGGGAGAATAGACCACATAAGAGTTTTGTGCAAGATTCGTGCTTTCGGCTGAAGAATCTTAAAACGCAATTCAGTCATACCGTCACCCTCGAACATGTGACTAATTCTATCTCTCTGTCTTGTATTGCACTCGACATTATTTAAATCAATACCTTCATTTCGAGATTGAAGGATATGTGCCATTCGTTCAAGTGAAAAGAGGACTTATTATCCACAGACCAAACTCATACACAGTTACTTGGATTAGACAGTTGTTGGTGGCCAGGATCAAGATTTGCATTAAAAAGCTTTACCATGAGATGGTTAATGTTGTGGTGATTGGAATTGTAGTCAAATAGCGACTCTAATTCACATCTCCTCATCAATTCTTGAAGAAAGCAACCTCCAAAATTAGAGTATACCATGAATGATCCTTCAAAGATTCTTGAATTTTTCATCTTTTCCCAATCTTTCGATTGCGGTTGCGTCGTATAGCCAATGGGCAACATGAGTATCAAAGAAAGATGAAGAGGCTTGTTTTGATCGTTTTGATCTTGGATGAGCCATTAATTTGATGTTTTGAGAGATATTTTGGGAAAAATGGGGGCTAGGTTTCTGGAGGATGAAAAAATTATGAAGAAAGCAAAGTTAAAAAAAGGTTGAACGGGGTTAGAAAGAAGGGACAATAGTTAATTTGCGCAGCAAGTCGACTGGTCGGGGTAGGTCAGTCGAGTGGTTGCAAAACCGAGAGTTTTTCATCTTTGTAAACAGTCGACTGACCTATATGTCTCAGTCGACTGGCTATAGTCAAAAATTTCAGTGAATTGTAAAAAAAATCTTTCAATTTTATTCAAAGATTAATGAAACAAACACATACATGAATAAAGTAAACATGAATATGGAACAATAAAACACAAGGATATTGATTATTTTGGAGTTTTAGGAGAGCATTCATCTGGTTCAATCTTGGTGATTTCGACTTGAGGTTGTAGATGAGAGCAATAGTTTTGGAGTTCACAAGAGTTTGGAGATACCGGAGGTTGTTGTCGAATTTGCTTCCATGGATTCCAGCCGGATGTATGTGGTTGATGAGATGATGAGGGTTCAATAACGTCTTTCTTTGGTGATTTGCTGTAGAATTTGAAGGCAATCGATTCTATAAGGCTAAGACGTCTTGAATTTATTCGTTGTTCATAGTACATCTCTCTTTGAAAGTTGATTTTCTCCCTTTGATAGTGGTGGATGTCATCTATTTTCTCTTTAGTTTTTGAAGAAATAAAAAGTGATCTCCTTGACTTCTTGCTATTTGGTGTGTATCCAGTGTGATATTGTCCTCAATCATGAGCTGGTTCATTTCTAGGAGCAGGAGTGGCTAAAGAAGGAGTTGAGCTATCTGATGATGGTGTGGTATATGATAGCTTAGAATTGGATGAATCATAAGAATCATGAGAAGCCATTTAAAAAAATGAGGAGTTTTAGTATGGAATGGTAAAGGAGATGAAAAATACATATTTATATAGGAGATGGACCAGAATTTGATGGCCAGAAATTGCAATGAATAATAGCCAGAGGAAATAATGTATAAGGGAATGGATGAGAAATTTTTTTAAAAATGAATGGTTACAGGCTGATGTGAAATAAGCTAAACCAAAGGGTGTAGCTTAGTAAGAACAATAATATAGCATAACTGGTAAAGCATACAATTACCAACCATGAGACTAGAGTTCAAGTCCTAGCAGATACATTATTTTTTTAAGCCGAAATTTTGAAGAATATTTATAATCAATTCTCTAGTTGAGACAAGAAACATATATAGCTCAAATGGCAAGAATAAGTTTATAACTAAGAGATCATGAGTACAAATCCCTCTAGAGTCATAAAATTTTTATATTTGCATGAAAGCTGCACATATAAAAATAGTATATTTAAAACAAAAATTGTATGAAAAATTCATAAATCTTAAAAAGAGACGATTCCAAGTTCTCGTCTTAAGTTAGTGAAAGTATTTTCATTTAAATATTTTGTAAAGATATCTGCCAATTGTTTGTCAGGTGAAACAAATTCTAAATTTATTAAATCCTTTTCAATATTATCACGAAGAAAATGATGATGAATGTCAATATGTTTTGTTCGTGAATGATTGACAGGATTTCTAGCACCAGAAATATCACAATAAATAGTTGATTTGGATAAGTTAAACCAAAATCTGATAGTGTTTGCGGCATATAGGTAACTTGAGCACATGCAAAAGCTGTAGAAATATATTCTGCCTCACATGCCGTTAATGAAACACAGTTTTTTCTTACTAAACCAAGATATAAGGGACCGTCCAATGTAGTGAGAAGTCCCACTCGTACTTTTTCTATTTGTCCGGCTTCCTCCAAAATCAACGTCACTATACGACACTAATTCAAAAGGACATTCCTTTGGATAGAATAGTCCAAAGTCCTTGATTTTATTAAGATACCGTAGTATGCGTTTTATTGCTCGCAAGTGTGATTCTTTGGGATCTGCTTGAAATCGTGCACACAAACAAACACTCATCATTATGTCAGGTCTATAGCTGTTAATTATAGTAATGATCCAATCATACTTCGGAATAATTTTTGGTCAACACTTTTGCCACTTTCATCGTTATCAAGATGTATAGTTGTACTCAAAGGAGTTGGTTTGGTAGAAGTATTTTCCATACCAAAGCGTTTAATTAAATTGTTACAATATTTTTCTTGATTTATAAAAATACCATTTTCTAATAGTTTTATTTGTAAGCCAAGGAAATAATTTAATTCATCCATATGTGACATTTCAAATTCTTTGGTCATTTTTGTAGAAAATTCCTGACATAATTTTTCATTTGTGGATCCAAAAATAATATCATCAACATAAATTTGAACAATTAAAATATCTTGCTTGTTTCTTTAATAAAAAGAGTTTGATCAACCTTCCCAATTTCAAAACCAGAATCTATTAAATACCTTTTAAGACGATCGTACCAAGCACGAGGTGCTTGTTTCAAACCGTATAAGGCTTTTTTAAGTTTGTAGACATGGCCTGGAAATTGTTCGTGTACGAATAAAGGAGGTTGTTCAACATAAACTTTTCTTTTATAAAACCATTTAAAAAAGCACTTGTAACATCCATTTGATATAATTTAAAGTTATGAAAACATGCATATGCTAGTAAGATTCGTATTGCTTCTAGTCTAGCGACTGGAGCAAATGTTTTTTCATAGTCAATCCCTTCTTCTTGATTATATCTCCGTGCAACTAATCTAGCTTTATTCCCAGTAATATTTCCTTGTTCATCTGCTTTATTTTTGAAGACCCACTTTGTACCAATAACTGATTGATCACTAGGCCTTGGAACTAAATCCCAAACGTCATTTCTTTCGAATTGTTTTAGTTCTTCTTGCATAGCAATTAACCAATTTTCATCGGCGGATGCTTCTTTAATATTTTTTGGTTCAATATGAGAAAGAAAAGCTACGTGGCCAATTTGATTTAATTGACTTCTTGTTCTAATAAATAAATTGAGTTCTCTAATGACATTAACGGAAGGATGATCCCTTAATAATCTAGGTGGAGATCTTAATTCATTATTATTGGAAACTATGTTTTCATTTTTTTCAGAATTTGAAATTTCTATATTTGTGATATTATCAGGGAATTCTTCATCATTTCCCATATTTGGCATTTGATTAAATTTTCGTTGAAGGATACATGAAGTGTTTCTTCGATGATATTGGTCCTTTTATTATAAATTCGATAAACTTTGCTTCGACCAGAATATCCTACAAAGATTCTTTCATCGGATTTTGGATCGAATTTGCCAAGCTGATCTTTTGTGTTCAAAATGAAACATTTTAAACCGAAAACTTTAAAATAAGAAATATTTGGTTTTCGACCATTTAGAAGTTCATAAGGAGTATTCTTAGTTAGTGGTCGAATAGAAACACGATTCAAAACATAACAAGCTGTTGCAACTACTTTAGCCTAGAAATGTTTTGGTAACGTACTTCCATTTAACAAAGTCCCTACACATTCTGGTAAGGTTCTATTTTTACGTTCTACAACTCCTTATTGTTGTGGAGTTCTAGGAAACGAAAAATTATAGAATATTCCCTTCTTCTTACAAAAATGTTCAAATGCTTCATTCTCGAATTCATCTACATGATCACTCCTAATGTTTTTGACATTCAATCCCTTAGAATTTTGAATTCTTTTGACAAAAATTTTAAAATTTTCAAAAGTATCACTTTTATTTTTCATAAAGATAGTCCAAGTATATCTAGAAAAATCATCAACAATTACAAATACATATGTACTGTGATTAATGGATTGTACTTATGTTGGTCCAAATAAATCCATATGCAGTAATTCAAATGGTTGTAAAGTTGAAATAATCTTTTTAGATTTAAAAGATGACTTAGTTAATTTTCCTAACTGACATGCATCACAAATATGATCAATTTTAAAATTCATTTTTGGTAGACCTTTTACTAAATCATTTTTAGAAAGCTTATTTATAGCTTTGAAGTTAATGTGACAGAAACGTTTGTGTCATAACGAAGGATCATTTTCTTTGGCTATTAAACACATATCTGAATTATGGTTTATTTTCATGTTTAGAACATAGATATTTCTGTCTCTATTTTCTTCAAAGATAAGATTTTGATTTTGATCAAAAATACTACATTTATTTTCAGAAAATGTGATTTTGAATCCTTTGTCACATAATTGGCTGATACTAAGTAAATTATGTTTCAAATTTTTGACTAGCAAAACATTTGAAATAAGAGGTAAATTTGAAATACCGTTATTGCTCACATCGCCTTTGCCGATGATATAGCCTTTGGAATGGTCTCCAAATGCGACAGAGCCTCCATCTGAGTAAGTAATGTTTGATAGCATTTCTTTGTCTCCTGTCATATTTTCTGAGCAACCACTGTTGAGTATCCATTTCCCTCTCTTTTTAAGTGGAACCTGCAAAAATAAGAAATTATATTGGTACCCACCTTTTGTTAGGGTCCTATGAGTTAGATCTTAGGAAACCAAACCCAAGTGGGTTCAGTATCCCATTTGAAAATATAATCTTCCAAAAAGTTGTTAATATTTTTGTTCTTAATCAAATTGTTGTTTGTTTTAGGAACCCAAATTTTAATGTTTTTCGGGTAAGTATTCCTTTTTGACTGTTTTGTATTAGGATTAATATTTCTCTTAATTTCTTTTTTAGGTGGAGCTTTTGTTTTCTTAACATATCCTAATCCTTTCCTACTTGAAAAGATTGAAAACTATCAATAATTTTAGATAGAGTTTCTCTTCCTTTATTAAAGTTTGAAACATTTTTGGTGATGCTTGCTAACTTAGTTTTGAGACTAGTATTATCTAATTTTATCAATTTTACTTTTGTCTCTAATTCGTGATTTTCAGAAACAAGAGCATCATTCTTCTCTTTTTGAGTTTCAATTTCTTGACTCAAAAGAGTGAGTTGAGAATTAATATTAGAGAATGATTCTTGTAATTTTCAAGTTCTTACTCTAGTATTTTCTTCTCATCTTTAAGCATGTCTCTTTCGAATTCTGCTTTGTTCCGATGTTCACGAGTTTCCTTATATTTTCTTTTGAGATTTTTGAGAGTGTCAACTAGCTCTGAATTTATCTCTATCATATCATCAAAGGTAAAATCACTAATCTCATTTTCAGTAGCCATGAAGCAAACATTAGCTTGCTCGTTTTCACTATCACTGCCACTATCTGATGAAGAAGTATCTGAATCATCCCATGTCACAAAGAATGCTTTCTTTTTCATATCTTTTTTGCCCTTGTTGAAGTATTTTTTAGTTCTGGACGTTCTTTCTGGATATGACCTTTCTTATGGCAATTAAAACATTCTAGTACTGAACATGATGGTTTGTTTGGAAAGTTCCTTTTTCCATTGTTTCTGTTGTTTTTTCCAATAAATGCTAGATCTTCTTCATCTGAATCTTCATCCTTTTCTTCTTCAGCATGGAAAGCTATGTTCTTTTTGTCCTATGCTTGTATTCGTTTTGCGTGCAAATTCACTTCTAGGACATTAGATTTCCTATTAACTCTTCTAATTTTATGGTAGAGAGGTCATTAGCTTCTTCTATAGCCAAGACTTTTCTTTCCCATTCATCCATTACAGAGTTTATGATTTTCAATAAAATATCCAAATCAATGAACTTTTCTCTTAATCCTAATAGTGAATGATAGATATCTTGAAATCTGGAGTACATATCATTGATGGATTCATCTTGCTTCATTCTAAAATTTTGAAACTAATTTTAAGCATGGAGATTTTGCTTTGTTTGACTTTGTTAGTTCCTTCATGTGTGATTTTAAGTGTTCTCCATATTTCATAAGTAGTTTGACACATGCTAATACGATTAAATTCATTTCTATCTAGTGCACAAAATAACATGTTCATAACTTTAGCATTGGTAGTAGCATCTAATTTTTGTGTTTTGTCCATGTGGAGTATTCTGCTGTAGGAAGAGTGTATTCATTTTGTGTGATATTTCATGATTCAAAACTATTTGATTACATATAGATTCTCATGTGAGTAGACCAATAATTATAGTTCAATCCATTGAAAAATGGAGGTCATGCAATGGATTGAGCTTCTACAAAACTAGTATCAATGCTTATAGTTCTAGTGCTTATAGTGCTGGTGCTAGTGTTACTATCCATATTAGCAAAAAATCAAATAACTTTGTTACGGTTAGACGAAACCTTGCTCTGATACCAAATGAAAGTGTGCTATGGATCGTACAAAATCGATATATAATAATGCAAAGAAGAAATAATAGCAATGTAGTAAATAGCGCGGAATATAAAAGCAGTATAATAATAAAAATAACAGCAGAGATTTTTATACTGATTCGGAGCACCGTCCTATGTCCAGTCCCAGACTCCTTCTGGAATTTCACTAAAACAACAATCATCACTTAAACCGGAGGAACATGTATACACAGTCTGAGCAGCAGAATAGACACTTGAGCAACGGAATAGGATTTTTGCCTCAGTAGTAGAAGGGGACTTCACTAATACAAAAGAAAATCTAACACTATGTGTTCTTGATAACACTAATTTGTCTCTGACAGTACAGACCTTGTATAATCAAATCCTCAAGTATATGAAGTGTATGTGAAGATATGAAGAGTATGCTGAAAGTTTATTTGAAGATTCAAAGCAAGAAAATGCTTGTTTGCTGTTTGAATGCAAGTATGAGAGCACAAGAAGGATATGAGAAAGTTAGAATGATTTTCGGTGAATGTGAAGTATTTGCGAACATGTATTTATAGTAGTCAGAGAGTTACTGCCATTGGTGAAGAGTTCTGGCCAAAAGGACCATCCATTTCCTTTTAGAGAAGGATCGCAACCTTTCGCAGAATGGAGATGTCTACTCAAAATATGACAGTTGGGTTCAGATCAGTCGACTGGTCGTTTTTGGTCAGTCGACTGACTATGCAACAAATTTAAATAAAAAGCAATGCATACTCATGTATGTACACCAGTCAGTCGACTGGTTATTTATAGCCAATCGACTGGCTGTAGTGTTTTTACACTATTAGCTCTGTTTTGATTAAAAAATGAGAATAATGAAGTGCAGACTATTTGAGGATAGATTTTAACAATTTCTAAGACTCGAACATAAGTAATAAACAGTGAGAATACAGATTCAAAGTTTTGATATCACCGTAGTCCTTTGATTGTCTCTTTTTGTTGTGATTTGATCATGCATTTTCTTTTTCTTCTAAATTGCTTTGTCATGAATCAAAACTAGTGATTCAACATTTTAATGTTGACTTGAAATTTTTATGACGTAACACAAAACCGAGATAGAACCTATAGAATCTAAGAACTCTTTTTCCTAGCTTAACAACAATTTGAACCTTCACCTTTCCTTTTGAACAATGCATGGCACAGTTTGGTCTCGCATATCACTAAAACATAAACCAATGGGATATAAAGCAACAACCTTCTATTGTTATACGTTACAACGAAATCATGTCATGTTTCGAAATTGGGATTCGTAAGTACCGATATTATTGGTCTCATTTAAAAGCTTTAGTGTGTTTATGAGAATGCAACATCAATCCTACGATGATAAAAGTTGGCTTTCATGTTTTCTCCATCATGGGTTTTATCAAGATTTTCTTTGTCATATAGATGTAAAAATAGGAAGAAGAAAAGATTCATCGTGCTTTGAAGTCTAGTGAAGGTATAATTAAGAGTTTGCTATAAGAACTACAACATCTGATGTTTGTGTTAAAAGGAATAAACTTTGCAATAATATTATTTCTTGAGATGGCATGCGTTATCATTGTTATGGCTTAAAGGTCAAATATTTACTACCATTTAGTGTTGGATTTCATTTTATTTTTTAGTAGCTTTGTATTATTCAGTATGCGATAGTTTAGTGCAACCATCCTTTTTATTTTCATTATAGTGTTCTCTCTCTGTATGTCTGTTTGTGTTTGGTGGTTAGATCTTTCATGATCAGGCCATTCATGCGTCGCTGATGTTGTCTATTAGCAGAATTTAAAGAGTCGTTTACTAGCAAGACCTTGTATGGAAAGCACGTATTGCAAATGCAGTTCAATGGAAAGATTAAATTCATGAATCGAAACCTGAAATTAGGAGAAGAGAACATTTTATAGCTATCATATCACAGTTTAGGTCCAATGTGCCTTCCAATTTTGATTGTGCTAAATAACATAGTATTCCCCATTTAGTTTTGGAATTTAACTTACACGTGGTTTTCCTGAGATCTAAGATGCGTTCATTATGACAATTATTTTTTATAGTGTGGCATGGTATTTCCTATTTGGTCATATGTAGAAAACGCCATAAGTAGATTTGATATAAATGTAACATAGATTTGACATTAAATTAGCAATGGATTCTTTTGAAAGGAGGTTAGTTTCTCGGTAGTTTATTGGATGTTTAATCTTGGTTTACAAATTTGGTTTGCAGTATATACTACTATGTTTCGCTTTAACAAAGCTTGGATTTTTTAACCTTCCTTTTACATCGAACAATGGAGATGATCGAACCATTTAAACTTTTACATGTTATGGGTCATAACTCTTATTTGTTAAATGTTACTACAAAAGTGTAATGAAATTATAACGTTATATCTCAAAAACAATTTGTTTAGTTTTGTCATTATAGTTTATGACCATGTGAATCATAGAATACATTTTTGTCTCATTTTTACCCACGGATATTGTAAACTTGGTTCGTTATAGTTTGTATATTTGGTGCCCTACATAAACTAAGCATATGCACGGATCAACTCCTATGGCACCCAAGTATATTATTTAGCCGTATTCACATCAACTTATGAGTTCATTTGTTCTAAAAAGGCATTGCAACTTTGTATATTTTAAAGTTCTAATTGTATTCTTACTATATACGTTACACAAATTGGCGACGATGGATCTCAACCATTGTATTACCTCCTGATTTCAACTCAAATATGAACATAATGGGCTTTAATGGTCAATATTTATTGTGTCAATAACAAAACTGTATTAGAGCATCTCTATCATGATTTGTGCTATACTATTTCAAATGCTACAATATTTTTTAAATGTCCACACATAAAAGAACATCTTTACAAAAAATTTGCTCATTTCAATATATGACATGGATGCTCTAAAATAGAGATGCAATTGAACCTTCATACACATGCATTTATGTTATAGGCATAACTATCCTTAAAACAATAAACATGTTTTGCTGCTCTGATGTTCAAATTGTAAGCATTTTATACATCATCCACAATAATGTATCATATAATAAAGGTGTTATTTATTCTATCTTATAGAAGGAATTCTTTCTTAGTTTGAAATACTATCTAGCACTAAGCTGAACTCGTTCAATTTATGAAGACGACTTCTTTATTCATAATAATTCATTCATGTGTCACATTATGAAGCTGCGATTTTTATTTTCATTTTTTAAACTTTTTATGTCTAGTTAGTGATTTATCTTGTTTTCATTTATTAAATCTGTTTATGTCCAATTAGTTATGTAATGCCCAGGAGTTACATACATGATATAATATGTGTCTCCTAATATGAAATTATAAATTAAATGATAGTTTTTTTTCATATTAAGTTGATAGATCTTACTCTTGACATTTACAAAATGATGTAGTTTATGGAAATGAGTGCCAAACAATGGTTCTTTAAGGAAATATTAAATGATATATAGTTTGTTACTATGTAAGAAAATTATTTAATTTTATAATTGCTTTGTTTCTTCATTGTGCACGGACAATAACTTCGAGTTATCATGAGTACCGTGGAACATACTAAAGTGCTTTATTATTCTCTCTACTAATGCAAGGCATGTCCCACGGTGCTATAAGATTGGAAAAAAAAACTACTGTTATACGTACAAAAATGTCACATTCCAGAAAAATAAGTCAATGTTTATGGACAGAATTATACTGCTACTATCGTCACTTTATTTTCGTTATTAGTTTCTCACATACATGGCAACTAATAGAATATAAGGAGGCAAACAAACTTTTAGTTAACCATAATGTCATATAGAAATATATACACCCGTGTACGTAGCACGGGTTCATCATAGTATTATACATATCAATGAATTTATTCTTTGATCTAGTTAGGCCTGTCAACGGATACTTTTGGATGCGGATAGTGCCGTATTCGTGTCCGCATCCAAAATCATTTTCGTATATTGGATATCCTCATCCGTAGATACGAACGGATATCGGATAATTATCTTATCCACCTGACGCAGCGGATTATCACTTTGATGTGCTAATAATGTTTGATACAAATTGACGCAGCTTTCTTCCTCACGAAATGATTTTGTGTCAAGTAAACCAAGATAAATGCCCAAATCTGTTGATCTCTTGAGATACCGGATTCTAGCTATCTTCAACACTTTGATCGCGCACGATTCCGCGTTAGAAGATCTACGATTCTTCGACATTGATCTCGCGCACGAGATTCCGTGAACCGGCTTCAAGTTCGTTGATCCGAGCGCACTCGAATATCCGGAGATGGAAGAAGAAGGAGATCACACTCAACTTCAACAAAAGTGGCGAAAGCACACAAACAAATTTTATTCAAAATCAACTCCTTTACAAGTGATACAACACTCCTATTTATAGGGATTTACAACACACACGCAACCCATCATATACGACTCACGACATATGACACACGACCTAAAATGTGCGACATAACAACATAACATCATACGACTTTCAATACATACGAGTTACGACTTATCATCATACAACACAGCATTACATGAATTACGGCATTAGATGCGACCCAGTGCAACACAGTAATGACATAACGACATAACGACATATGCGACTTAACAGCAGCATGACCTAACAGTACAACATGCACGACATAAGAACAAATAGCACATAAGCATCAACGACTTAAGGAAGCAACGACTTAAGGCGGCAGCGACTTAAGGAATGCGGCATAGGTTGGTTAGCTCGCGAAGGACTTAAGAAATCAATCCGGCATAAGGTTGAGTGACTTAAAAAGGAGAGACTTAAGAAGATAGCGACACAAGTCGCAGTTGGTCTAACTCACTAGGTCGCTCAAGTGACTCAGGCGTTGTGTTAGGTCGCTCGCTTAGCTCCTTAGTCGCTCGGGCGACTCAAGGCAAGGTGTTAGGTCGCTCACGCGACTCAAAGCAAGTGTTAGGTCGCTCACGCGACTCAGGCATGTGTTAGACCGCTCACGCGACTCAAAGCAAGTGTTAGGTCGCTCACGCGACTCAAGGTAAGTGTTAGGTCGCTCACACGACTCAAGGCCTGGTGCGCTGCATCATCCTCCCCTGGTTGAAAAGAATTCGATCCCGAATTCACATTTTCCTCTTCTTCGACATGCTTATTCTCATGATATGGAATCAAGTGTTTGATGTTGAAAATGTTAGCAGTATGGATATGATCCAGCAGTCTCAACTGATTAGCATTCTCATTAATCTTCTTTACGATCTCCAAAGGACTAATCTTTCTAGCAGCTAACTTGTTGTAAGCACCAATAGGAAATCGATCCTTCGTCAATACTGCATATACAAAATCTCCTTCTTTGAATTCAACATGTCGTCGTTTGATATCTGCGGATTGCTTATATTTCTCATTCGCCTTAAGCAATCACTCTTGCACAACCTTGTGGAGTTCTTGCAATTCATTCACAAAATCACTAGCTCGCTTGATCACTCCTTTCTGCTGTGGAACTGTAGATAAATCCAATGGTCCCTTCGAAATTGTTGAATAAACAACCTAGAATGGACTGAAACCAGTGCTACGATTAATTGCGTGGTTGTGTGCAAACTCAGCTTGACACAGCTTAGAATCCCAACTCTTCAAATTATCATTCACGAAGCATCTCAATAGATTACCCAAGGATCTATTCACTTCTATTTGTCCATCTGTATGTGGATGTAAGCACTACTAAATTTCAGCTTTGTCCTGACTATTCTCTATACACTCATCCAAAAATGACTCGGAAAACGAGTGTCTCTTTCTGAAACAATAGATTCAGGCAACCGATGAAGACGATAGATTTCTCTGAAGTATAACTGTGCAACATTAACTGCATCTGCCGTCTTCTTGCATGCAATAAAATGTACCATTTTTGAAAAACGATCAACCACCACATAGATAGAATCATTGCCACATTGCGTCCTCGGCAAACCCAATACAAAGTCCATACTAACATCCACTCATGGCTTAGTAGGTATAGGCAACGGCATATATAAACCTGCATTTGTCGTGGTCCCCTTTGACACTTGACAAATATAGCACCTCTGAACAAACCTTTCAACTTCCTTTCTCATTGACGGCCAAAAATAAGACTTCGAAATCAACTGCATAGTACGGTCACGGCCCACGTGTCCTTCCTCATGCAATTCTTTGATGATCTTCATTCGTAAACTGCAATCTGGAATACATAACTGATTTCCTTTGAATAGAAAACCATCAACCATCATATATTCATCCATGTTTCCCTGCTTGACTTTGTCTAAGATCTTGGAAAAATAAGAATCTGATGTAAGTAAATCTGGAAGTAGGTCAAAACCCATCACCTCTACTCGCATAGTTGTTAGCAAACTACTCCTTCGACTCAATGCATCGGCAACGCGATTAGTTATTCCAGACTTATGCTTGACGACGAATGTAAATTGCTGCAAATAAGCTATCCATGATGCATGCCTGGCTGCAATTTTATCCTGCCCTTGCAAATGTTTCAATGCTTTATGATCCGTATACAAGACAAATTCTTTGTGGAACAAATGATGTCTCCAATGCTTCACAGCTTGCACAATACCATAGAAATCCACATCATAAGTATTGTATCTCATCTTTGCACTAGAAAATTTTTCACTGAAATAAGCAATTGGACGACCCTTCTGACTCAACACTCCTCCAATTCCAACTTTCGATGCATCCGTATGCAATTCAAATAGTAATTGAAAATCCGGCAACACTAGAATCGGTGCTGAGGTTAAAAGTTTCTTGATTTGTTCAAAAGCAAATCCTGCCTCTTTCGTCCATGAAAACTTCTTTCCCTTCATACCATCAGTAACAGGGGCTATCACATTACTAAAGTGTGGTATAAATCTTCGATAAAATGAAGCTAACCCATGAAAACTTCTGACTTCTGTGATAGTTTTGGGCTATGGCCAATTTCTACGGCAACTTTACTCTAATCCACCTGTATCCCTTCCTCAGACACAACATAACCCAAAAATAAAACACTTGGCGTCATGAAAACACATTTCTTCGTAGCTGCATAGAATTGTTCTTGACGAAGAATAGTTAACACCTTTCGCAAGTGTTGAATATGCTCCTCTGTGCTTGCACTATAGATCAAGATATCATCAAAGTAAACAACAACAAACTTCCCAATGTAAGGTCTGAAAATTTGATTCATCACCCTCATAAATGTACTTGGTGCATTAGATAGACCAAACGGCATGACCGGCCATTCATATAATCCTTCCCAAGTCTTGAATGTTGTCTTCCATTCATCACCTGGTCTAATGCGAATTTGATGATAACCACTCTTAAGATCAATCTTCGAAAAGATTACGGACCTACTGATTTGATCCAATAGATCATCAAGTCTTGGCATAGGAACTCTGTATCTGGCAGTTATTTTGTTGAGTGCCCTGTTATCTGTACAAATCCTCCAGGAACCATCTTTCTTCGGCACTAACAAAGCTGGTACAGCACAAGGACTGAGACTCTCTCGAACACGCCCTTGCTCAAGCAACTCCTCAACTTGTCTCCTCAACTCTTCATGCTCTTTCGGACTCATACGATAATGTGGACTATGCGGTAAAACAGCACCTGGCACTAGATCAATTTAATGTTGTATGTCCCTCAATGGCGGTAACTCCTTAGGTAATTCCACAGGAAAGACATCTTCAAATTCATTCAACACTGGTCTAACCTCCGCAGGAACTTCAAAATCTTCACTTGCTTCATACCCAATCAACATAAACATTTCAGCACTATCTTTCACCTCTTCAAAAAATTCTTTCGAAGATAATAGGCTAGTTGATTCCACCTTCTTCTCTGACTTGCTTTCACTTTGTTCACGCTTCTTAGGAACAAAGTAATTTAGTACCTTCAAACATGAAACTGTAGCTGTTGGTGCAACCATTATGTTGCACAGCTCTATCATATTGCTATGGTCTTCCCAAAAGTAAATGACATACATCCATATCCACAAAATCACACCAAATATCATCTTTGTACTTCTTTCCAATAGAAAATATAACAAATGCTCTTTTTCCCACTGTAACTTCTCCACCTTTCTTCAGCCATGCCAGTTTATAAGATCTAGGATGCTTTTCAGTCTTCAACCCTAACTTCGTGACGGCTTCTTCAGAAATAATGTTATCACAGCTTCCCGCATCAATAACAAACCGACAAACCTTTCCCAAGATAGTACATGTAGACTGAAAGATATTGCTTCTCAGCCAACCAGAATCATTCTCATGCTTTGGCACTAAACAAGACCTTCGTATCATCAAATTACACCCTTCATCTCCTGACACAACTTCTTCATCTTCATCAAACTTCGATGGTTGAGAATAGTCAACTTTAGCTTCCTCATCCTTATACTCACATTCCTCTGCAACCAATGCTCTCTTCTTTGGCTTCGTACATTCATTGCTTTTGTGGCCAAACTCCTGACAATTATAGCACTTGATACTGTCATTGACCTTTGCTTTAGCGGCTTCTTTGATAATTGGTTTACTAACTGCTTTGGAAACATTAGCACTACTACTAGCACCCTTACTCTGATTGTTGGAACTCGTAAACACACCACCTCCTCGTCTCCCTTGTTTCTCTTAAGCGAGAGCTTTCTGATGTGCTTCAGCAACAGACATTGGATTAAACATATTCACCATGTCTTGAATTTACGTTCGTAACCCTCCAATATATCTAGATGTTAGCTGTTCCTCTGTTTCCATAATATCATTCCTTGCAATCAACTGATAAAATTCATCTGCATAATCATTCACTGTCCTCGTCCCTTGTCTCAAGTTCTGCAAACGTTGATACATAAGAGACTGATAATTGTACGGCAAAAAATTTGCTTTCATCATCTTTCTCATCTTCTCCCAAGTGACAACTTTTGATTTTCCCATTCTCTCCCGAGTTAGTTTAGTTTGTTGCCACCAAGCCATAGCTCTTCCCCTTAGCCTTGTAGCAACTAACTGAACTCTGCGATTCTCTAGCACCTCCTTGAATTCCAAAATTTCTTCAACATTTGACAACCAATCAAGAAATTCTTCTGCTTGCATACCACCTTTGAATTCTGGAATTTCCATTCTCATACCTGACTCCCATTTACGATCATTTTCTGAATCAAGATATCGATTTCGCACTTGGTCTCGGTCTCGATAATGAATACTTCCTCTATCACCATATTCCTCAAAGTCATATGTATGTCGATATTGATCTCGACCATCTACATCTCTACGATCATGCATGTCCCTTCTATCATTCTTTCAGCATCACGATATGGACCATCTTCAAATCCACGTGGGGTTCTTCTTTCTTCATTTCGATACTCATGGTGTTCTCTCCTCATTGAAATTGAAGAATCTCTCCTCTCCCGATAAGACTGTGGTGACATTCTCCTTTCTCCCGACACCGATGGTGAAACCCTGTTTCCACTTTGGTGCGAAACTGGTGAAAATCTCCTTTTACTTTGATTCATGTCTTTCATCAATTTCTCTAACTTTCCAATACCTTTGTCGAACTTTTCATTGATACGCTGCTCCATCTGTTCAACTTCTTGTCTTCTATATACATCTTCAACATTATGATAACGGTTAGCACGTCTCGGAGGCATGATCTTCAAACAATCTCGTTTCTTTGACTTAGCTCGGTTTTACCTCGGCTCCGACCTAACTTGGTTTAACTCGGCTCGGCTCTGCACTTGCTCGGATCTGATCTGGATTGACTTGGCTTTCGGCTCTAACTTGAACTGGCTCTGAATCGGCCTTGATCTTACTTAGCTCTGATACCAATTAAGTGACGCAGCGGATTATCACTTTGATGTGCTAATAATGTTTGATACAAATTGACGCAGCTTCTTCCTCACGAAATGGTTTCGTGTCAAGTAAACCAAGATAAATGCCCAAATCCGTTGATCTCTCGAGATACCGGATTCTAGCTATCTTCAACACGTTGATCGCCCACGATTCCGCGTTAGAAGATCTACGATTCTTCGACGTTGATCTCACGTACGAGATTCCGTGAATCGGCTTCAAGTTCGTTGATTCGAGCGCACTCGAATATCCGAAGATGGAAGAAGAAGGAGATCACTCAACTTCAACAAAAGTGGCGAAAGCACACAAACAAATTTTATTCAAAATCAACTCCTTTACAAGTGACACAACACTTCTATTTATAGGGATTTACAACACACGTGCAACCCATCATATACGACTCACGACATACGACACACGACCTAAAATGTGCGACATAACAACATAACATCATACGACTTTCAATACATACGAGTTACGACTTATCATCATACAACACAGCATTACATGAATTACAGCATTACATGCGACCCAGTGCAACACAGTAACGGCATAACGACATAACAACATACGCGACTTAACAGCAGCACGACCTAACAGTACAACATGCACGACATAAGAACAAACAGCACATAAGCATCAGCGACTTAAGGAAGCAACGACTTAAGGCAGCAACGACTTAAGGAATGCGGCATAGGTTTGTTAGCTCGCGAACGACTTAAGAAATCAATCCGGCATAAGGTTGAGCGACTTAAAAAGGAGCGACTTAAGAAGACAGCGGCACAAGTCGTAGTTGGTCTAACTCACTAGGTCGCTCAAGTGACTCAGGCGTTGTGTTAGGTCGCTCGCTTAGCTCGTTAGGTCGCTCGGGCGACTCAAGGCAAGGTGTTAGGTCGCTCACGCGATTCAAAGCAAGTGTTAGGTCGCTCACGCGACTCAAGGCATATGATAGACCGCTCACGCGACTCAAAGCAAGTGTTAAGTCACTCACGCGACTCAAGGCCTGATGCGCTGCATCACCACCAGCGATCGATAGCGTTCGATAAATCAAGAAACATAAATAGAAAATTTTTGTTTAACATAAACTTTTTTCAATCATGTTGATTATTAAAGTGTTAAAAGTAAACAAATATGATGATAATAAAAAGTGAGCAGTAATATGCATTTAATGCGTATAATATAAACTTTTAACTTAATAAAACAATAAATAAACATCTTTCATTGTACTAAATACACATGATTTAAACTATAATCTTGAAAAATATAAGACGGATAATTTTTTGTTGTGGATGTTTTCGTATTCGCATCCGCATCCTCATCCGTATTTCCAAATATCGAATATTTATCCCCTTTTCGGATATGGATGCGGAAAGATTTCGATTTTTTTGGGTATCCATTGATAACCATAGATTTAGTTTTGAATATGAATATCAGTTTTTCAATATAATTACTATGGGTATAATTGAGAGAAAAAAATTAAAATCCCTCGAAAAAGCTTAAATCGACAGGTTGAAAATCACCATCAAAATTATACTGCACTGATTTGCATTGGTTTTCATTAATTTTATAGGGTTAAAAACCGATGGAAAAAAAAAACCCATCTCAAATATAAGGCCATGTAAAACTAATAAAAACGATACAAAACAACTCCCAAGCGAAACCTGAAGTCTGCTTTGTATTTTCCTAGGATTTGCTGGATTTGCTTCGGGCTGAGTTGAAGTCTGCTTTGTATTTACTTAGGATTTGCTCCGGGCTGAGTTGAAGTCTCTACCCGAAGCTTGCTCAGGGTTATGCTGTTATTGACCATCAACTTGCACTGGATCCTGAAAGGGATATTTTGGTTTACAGGAAACAAGAGTTTAAACAAGACGATGGACCTGAACTACAAACATTGTACAACGTGCACATTAATGAAACCCTAAAGTAATTTGGTTTTTTTTATGTTCAAACGCCAGTCATAAGAAAATATGGTGGCCGCTTTAAATATGTTGGGTTAAAAGTTCACGGGCACCTTGTCAGTGCTCTCTCCACCTCCACTTTGCTTTTCCCCACATTTTAAACCCCTTACAAATAAACCACAAATGCTAATTTCTCAGTCTTTCGATCTAAAATCTCCTTGTCGGATTCTCAATCCCTGTCGGGTCGGGAACAGACAAGGTTCCGTTAGCTTTAAATTCAGTAATAGATTTTCTGTCGATAAGATTTGTTGTTCAACGACGCCAAATTCGAATTGTATCGGTGGGATGGATACGATGGAAGTGTTTGCTGACGTAGCTAACAAGGTTGCTGATGCAGCTGGCGATGTCATTAGGAAGTATTTCAGGCAGCCTTTTGATATTATTGACAAGGATGATCTTAGTGAGTGTTCATTCTACTTGTTAACATTTAACTTTTGCGTTCATACCATTCAAATTGCCAGTTTGACATCAAGTGCTATGATTACATTAGCCCCTCAACAGAATGCAATGTTTTGTGATAACTCTGTATTTACATGCTATTTCAGTTAAATTGGAGTTCTATGTATTACGTACCAGTGCAGGTAAAGCGTTTAGCGGTGGAAGTGTAAAAAACTACTGTGGGAATAAAGCAGGGATATACCGGAAAATAGCGGAGGTGGATTAGATATAAAACTAAATATTTAAAGTTAATTTATTCTCTATCTAACATCATTTGTGTAGGAATAAGAAATATTGTTTAATTTTATATAACAAAACGGAAGAATAACATGATTTATGTAGACGATTTGGTGAATACAATAAATTTTTAACTTATATTGAGCACTTATGCTTTAAGATAAGTCTTTATCCTAAATTTGTTGATTTAGTTTAAAAGAGAATTAGTCAAATCAACCTTTGTATAGTAATGTTGCTAAAACGGATGCTAAAAAACCTTGATTTAGCGGGTGTAGTGGAAAATGACGGGGCTTAAAGCAGATTTACTGTTTAATAGCGTAAGTTGAAATAGCGTAACGGTCGAAGAGCGCTATGGGCTATAACGGGGATTTTACGGGACTTTAGCGGGGCTTTAACTGCACAGGTGTACCCAACATCGCCTGAGATTCTAGTGAAGCCATGAGGGATGGAGTAATTTTAATAATCTAAGCTATTAGATCTTTGAACTCTAGCTTGCTGGATGGTATCTTGCAATTTTTGATACATAGTTTATTAAGATTATAAAGGAAGAGCATAAAATTTGATTATGTTGTTTCATATGTAAAAAGAGGCCTTTTATTTTATTCAGATGGATAGTCTGACATGTATTTGCTATTTATTCAGGTCCAGTGACTATTGCTGACAGAAATGCAGAGGAGTCTATGGTGTCCATTATATTGGAGAATTTCCCTTCTCATGCCATGTAAGATGATTATTTTCTTAAAACTTTATGTTTGAACTTGGGTAACAGTGGATGTTATTTGACATTGCCTATATAATTTTATACCCACTCATGTTTTTGCACATGTACACGTACATGCGTGCACACACATGCATACATATGTAATTTTATATACCGCAGCACATATATGAGTATAAATACGTCGGCATAGTACGGTCCAATACGAAAATATTTAAAACCTATAAGAACTAGGATATGGGTGGATCATGTCTAGGTGGAAAAAACATATATATTTTATAGTTTGAAATGTTTTCCCGCAGATACCAATATACTGATTAAAATCAAAGTCATATTTCAAAGCATACGAGTCGTCTTTCATATATTCATTATTTTGTGTTTTTCTAAGCAAACAACTTTAAATTCAGAAACGTTCTCTCTTTTCAGATTTGCTAATTTTCCGATGATGTAATATATGAAAGAGGGATCTTATGTCTAAATTTCTTAAAAACTTCCGATAGAAGGCTCGAGTTCCTCCTATCCACAACTTAACAAATTAATTCCTTAGTTTTAGTATTAACACTATTGTCATTTCCAACATTAAAAACCATTATCTTTTCATAGAAAAGTCTAAGATGAAATATCGTTTTCATCATAAAAATTATAAATATTACTCTCTTGTTTTTAAAATCCATACGATATATGTTTTGATTAACTTTTGTGTTTTATAGGTATTTTGCAAATACTTTCAATTTCTGCTTCGGTTTACAAATAAAATACAAAGTAACTGCAAATATTTGCAATTTACACTTCGAGTTTCAAAATATTTGCACCAACAAAATTTTACTAAATTACGCAACACATGAATATTGTTGAAAAGATGGTAAAATTTGCAATTTAATGTTGAAAACAAAATTCCATTTGGACGTCCTTTTTTGAGAGAAGTGCGAATATTTGCTAATTGTGCTTCGCAACGTAAATATTTTTGCAAATATTTGCAAAACACAAAACTTAATCGAAACATATAACATCTGGATCTTTTTGGAGTGGAGTGACAAATCTGCGATTCAATGATGAAAACGAAGTTCCAATTGGATATTTTAAATGAAGGATGGGATGTTTTATTTAATGTTTGAATTAATAGGGATGCAAGTATACATGAGAGGTGCAATAACACAATACATAAGTAAAATGTAATTTCTGGGACTGATTTGTAGAAGTTGGTTGATAAGGACGTTAATTGGATTAAGTTTAAAAATAAAGGATTGAGCCTAATTTTCACCTTAAATAAAGTACCCAAATGCTTTGGTACAACCATACAAGTATACTAATCATAGTTGTACCTCTTTCAAAATCTTATTTATTAGCACAAACAGCATCTGAAAAGGTGAAAGTCTGTGTGGGAGAGTATATGTGATATGGAAATCAACAAATAGATTTGTTATGCTATTAATAACTTGTAGATTGAAAAAAAAATGTTGTTTGACTTTGGCGGGTTAATGTAATGCAGTTTTGGGGAAGAGAATGGTTGGAAATGCAAGAAAGACTCTGCTGATTATGTTTGGGTTTTGGATCCAATCGACGGAACCAAGAGTTTCATCACTGGTAGCACATGCTAACTAGACTACGGTGTTGGAATATATAAAATAAACATTAAATATTGAAATGGGTGTTCTTGTAAATGCAGGGAAACCATTGTTTGGCACTCTTATTGCCCTTCTTTACAAAGGAAAACCGGTAGGCTTTAATTTCTTAGATTAATTTTTAATGTTTGTTTGTTTTTGAAATTGCTCTTCAGATGCGAGAGATGAATGAATTTGTAATCAATGTTGCAAGTTTTATTACTGTGTCATATAGAGTCATAGGCTGATGTGTACGTCACTTTTTTCCTCAACTGGCATCATTAATAAAAGTAAACATGCCTTACATGATAATGTCATACAATAATCTACTCATCCCGACACAGGCATGCATCCATGCATCTGTGCACCACCAAACAAATTCTGGTTAAATATTTTGCAAAGATATTTAAAAAAATTTGGTGCTAGGTATCACGTGTATCATTTATATACTTATGGTTTTGAATGCTCTATGTCAACATTATTAAACCCCTCAATTCTATCATAGTTAGGAATTCGTAGGCTGCATACGTCTTCATCATATGTTCTGTAGCAATAACTAAATATCAAACCTCAATGCTTACACTTCAATGTTGATGTTGCTGTGTACCACTTTAGTTTGTTAATGTAAGTTGATCCCAGAGGGAAATATTTCTTTGTATGCTGAGCCATGCACCCAAATATATTCTTTTCCTAGCTAAACCTGATAAAAGGGACCTTTCCAAGATATAACCTGACATCTGTTGTTTGTATTGCATAAGTAATTTCAGATCCAAAATCTTGGTAGCAAAATATTCCTTATTTTGTAGTTAGGTATAGTTTATGCGATTTATCTTTTGCAATATTTTTTTCTCAACAAGTAAACTTTCACTGCAATATATGATTTAACCGGTTCGCAGACTTTTACCATGCAAGTGCTTCTGTTTTCTAAATGATGAAATTTTTATGTGTCTCTAAATTCCTCAGATTCTTGGAGTTATCGACCAACCTATTTTGAAGGAAAGATGGATTGGGATGGATGGCAAGAAAACTACACTGAATGGAAAAGAGATTTCCACACGGTCCTGTGACAAACTATCACTAGCTTATCTGTAAGTATTGTTGCATGCAGCCAGACGCCCAAAAAACTAGCTTTAAACTATATTTATCTACATTAAAATTTTGCAACTTCATTGTGCACACTATGCTCTCCTCTTCAGTTAGGGCATGTTTGGAAACAATTTGTAGAAGTAACATATAAACAGCTAAACAAATTAGTACAACTCTCTTTTTGTTGCTTCTCATTGTGAATAAAATTTGCTTACACTTATAATAAGTGCTAAATCCTTAACACTTGTTTATAAATTAGAACGATTAGCATGGTAGTCAAAATTCGTATTTAGGACAATTTGTAAAAAATAACTAAAAGCAACTTTACAATTTTTGATTTATTAAATTGACTCTCTTTGTTTCCTATTTTGACTAAAAGTCTAGCTTAAAAGCCAAATTTACTTTCTTAAACACTTACTTGGAGAAGTAGCATAAATGCCGAAAGTAGATCAAAAGTTTTGTTCCCAGTCAGAATCTTAATCTTGGAAGGCGGAACCTTGTAGAAAAGCCAATATTTCTCTGAATGAGCTGCGGTTCAGCATTTTATACATGAAAACTTGATGGAAACACATTTCAAAGAGAAAGGAAACATGTTTCAGGTAGACAGAGATGCGTTTCTTCGTAAATAAAAACTTTTTGATAAACATTGGCAAGATTTTGAATGAGAACAATATTTTGAAACAGAATTAAATAATATTTTACATTACAAACTTGGACGATGAAAAAAAAAAGTTATATCATTCATTTTCTCCTACAGAAATGGGGCAAAAGATAATTAATAATTTTTGGATTGTCACAAATTGATTTAGATGTTTTTACATGTTTATACCGAGTACTCAGTAATTCATATTCTTATATACTTTATTATCAAAAAATTTATTTGATATAATGCTGGTATTTTGAATTTAATTGAATATCACACAATTTTTTAGTGAAACCATTGGCGTAAAAAAAAAGTAACATAGCAAATGCTACTGAATATGCCCTACTACATCAAAAAAGGAAACATAAGATTAGCAAGCATAATTTTCTTTTTAAATATTTATGATACTTGTTTTTTAATTCTACATCAACATTACAGAATGTAACAAATTACAAGAACTTTTGTCGGTATTGATAAATATAGCATTTTATTTGTAGCACATTCCATCTCATTCCCAACATCGATACATAATAAAAACAACTTTACCAATTTAAAGAAATATCCAGGTTTGTTACTGACTTACTGTTTCAATCAACATAAAGCAACAAGACATATTGATTAAAACCACAAATTAGTTAATCTACTACACAGACATCTCCAATTAGTGTAAATATTGACTATTCAACATTATCGACTCTTTTTTGTGCGTTGAAAGCTCAAGTCAATTTCATGTATCCTAATATTCATCGCTGAAACATTGGCATTCATAAAGACACATTATGTGAGTATCTGATGCTTTTCGTGTTCATTATGGACAATCTAACTGACTCCTTCCTATACATGAAGCAGTAAAGAAAAGAGGCAATAATTGATAATCATTTAGCTAGAAGTTTGATTATGGAAAAAAAATAAAATATAAAAAAAACGAACAAATTCACCTTTGTACATGGAATTCATACCTAGTTATTTCTGATCAAAGTTACATTATTGCAACTTGTCTTGGTATTTTTGCACATATTGTTTAATACAGTATAATTTCTTTAATTTTTAATCTGTGATTCATAAAAAAAAAAAAGGGCTGAAGAAACAAACTGATTTGGCTAAAAGTACCATGATCCTTGTTTTCCACACTGCTCTCAGGTTATGTATAGAACAGACATCCACCAAAATTGTTGCTAAAACGATAGTACTTGTTTTGTTTCCGTCGCTTGTGAGAATATTCATCTTTTAACCATAAAATTATATAACGTCATCCATTATAATTTTCTAAACCCATTATAAGTTTGGGTATCTTTGCAGCAACTCTTTTCAATTGTAAAATGAGTTGCTTCTTTTTGTAAATATCAATTGCTAAGATTTATGGTAGCAGGCAGTAATGTAGTTAATCATCAGTAGAAAAAAAATACACGTTATTATACCTAAGAAACTAACACAGCATAAGTAAGCATTTATTTCAAAGTGCAAACTGCTGTTCCCTAGTAGAATATTGACTTAATACTTACCCAATATAACATGAAGAACAATGTATTATTATTCAGCTTGTTACCCCATTATATCTTTGTAGCTTCACTCGTGCCTAGGTTTTTAGGAGAAAAAAAAACTGTGCATTATAAATTCTCGCTTATATATATATATATATATATATATATATATATATATAAGCCTTGGATAAAATAATCGTATAGTTGGTGCATCTGAATAACATATTGTTTGTCAATCAGATACACTACAAGCCCTCATCTCTTCATTGGTGAGGCTGAAGAGGCTTTTACTCGATTAAGGAAGGAGGTATGTACAAAAAAATAAATCCAGCTATTTACTCAAAATTTGTTCATATTAGATAAACTTATTCAGATTCCTGTTCCTTTCTATTAAAAAAGGTAAAAGTACCTTTATATGGGTGTGATTGTTATGCTTATGCTCTGTTAGCATCTGGTTTTGTGGATCTTGTTATTGAATCTGGGCTCAAGGTAATATTCGTCTTTGGAATTAGTAAAAGAATTATTATTTCTTTCAGTGCATCTTTGGACAATGTTCTACCGTGATGAATTTATTTGTAGTTTGAAGTAAATTTATGTTAATTTACAGCCATATGATTTTCTTTCACTGGTACCTGTGATAGAAGGAGCCGGTGGATCAATAACTGACTGGAAAGGAAATAAACTTACTTGGGAGGCATCTGCAAATTCAGTAGCTACAAGTAAGATGCTTTAATCCAATTTATTTGCCAAAATGCTCAATAAAATGTTACTGCCAACATGACCTCTAGTAAATTTATGATAATATGTAGAACCTTGGGCCTTATTATTTGTCTATATTTGTTTAATACATGAATTGTTTTTTTAGGTTTTAATGTAGCAGCAGCTGGAGATCCTCAGCTGCATAAAAAGGCAATTGAGGTGCTACAATGGACATAAGCACTGAAGTGTCCTGGGCTAATTCTTACCCAAGTATATGTCAAGTATTCAGGTGGCTAACGATCATTTGTACTTGTGACATTGATATTACAATCTTATTTGTAATTTATGAAGATATTTTTCTAGTATTTGAAATCTAACCACATACTTGTTTTGAACGGCATTGTGTAGCAATGATTGATTATGTATTGTTATTTTGGATGAAATAGTGATTGTTGTCTCGTCGTACTTATCAAATCTGCAATTTTACTGTAAATTTTTTACATACGCCCATGACATGGATGTTTTACTTGTTGATGGCTTGTTGCCATAGAAAATTATTTCTACCTGTTTTTTAATCATTAAGAGGATATGTATATATGTATATGTATATGTATATATAATGGTTCTGTGCAGCCACAATTGGGAAATTCACATGTCAAATCACCAATATTA
This sequence comes from Allium cepa, assembly GCA_030765085.1. Classification (NCBI taxonomy): domain Eukaryota; kingdom Viridiplantae; phylum Streptophyta; class Magnoliopsida; order Asparagales; family Amaryllidaceae; genus Allium; species Allium cepa. The sequence goes on along the minus strand of CM060941.1, from coordinate 681,821,673 downwards.
ATAACTGTTAGAAACTACAGTAGTAGCCGTTAATATTGCTGTTTTAGGGCCTATAATTTAATACCATCTTTTGTTTATGTATAGCAAACTTAGTTAGAAAATATAATAAACAAAAGAACCATGATAATCTCCCAAAATTTATTAATCTCATTTACAAACTCAAAGTCGAAATTCCTTAAATCATACCTAATGGTGAGCATCATTGGTCCAAAAAATGGCCGAACACTCAAAAAGTTTGTTTTTTGAAGGGTCCAAGTTACTGGATCTCAGTTTGGACTTGCTCTCTTAATGGTGTACCAAAATTCTATCTCTAGATAGTGAAGATAGATAGTAATTCAATCAAGTATGTAGTATATTATTGATCTAAAACAAGATATGAACGCGATATCTCGATCTCATAAACATTCAACATCATATCTGATGATAATCAAATCATAGATGCCCGAAAAAGTAACAAAACACAAATTTTTTATGGTGGTTCGGCAAATCTTTATTTTACGTTTATTTTGATATTTTATTATTGAGATTCTATTACAATACTAACAGCTACAATGATATTCAAATCCGCTTTATTGGGTTTTGAGTGGAATTTGTTGGAAAATTGAAGTTTTGGCCTACAAGAACCGATCATCATCTTTGGCGATGTTCCTATGTAGTTATAGGCGTAGAAGTAGAGCTTTTGGATCTTGAATCCCTCAGAATATCCGTAGACGTTCATCTAAGAAGTATCCAGTCAAGATGCATGAAAACATGTTGAAGAATAGGTAAAAGTTGACTTAGCCTGTATGGATGATACTAATCCATCCCTATCAATCGCTACCAATCCATCCTACCGATTGTTACAAATCTATCATACTGATCGGTATCAATCCATCCCTATCAACTGATATCAATCCATCAGAGAAAACTAGAGAGAAAAAGGATGATCAATTTATAACCGCTTGTCTTAAGTTAAATTCTCCCAAGACTTGAAACGTCTATCTTCAACACTTTCGTTACTTCATTCATTGTCCATGGTGGCGTACCTATCGATAAAGGTTGATCGATGAGAACGGTATAGGGAGAAAAATGACGATTGATCCACAAATTTTCCATGTCAAGTTAGATTCACACGTCGTTTGAACTATTCATATGTATCATCATATAAAAAATCTTGACACACATTTTTACATCATCTTCTGAATATCCGAGGGGATTCTCCGAGGGTGTCCAATGAGAAAAAACGGATGTTCCATCTTCAAACTACGATATCTCTGTCGTAGTAACTTAGATTTTGATGCAATTTGGACCTTTATTCATAATTTTTACTATGGATATTTTGCCACTAGTTTTGGTCAATTCTAAACCGTGGAAAATTTATCGGTGGCACTTACTCCCAAAAGCATGTTTTTTACACGTATCGATACATGAAAATTGTCAATAGAGCTCAAGTCATCCATCAAGTCAATAGTAGAGCATCAACTAGTTCCATCTGTCTTTCTTGGTAATCCATGAAATCAGTATTAATAAATCATCCAGTTTTAGTGGTTTCACCTGAAAAATCAAAGGTCGCTCTAGACATCGAGGTCAAGGACTTAGATACTTGTTTGTATGTTAGTCATAAACTACCATTATCCGATGTTCCCTTGGAATTCAGGATATCAGACGTAAATCATATATCATGTTATCATGCAATATAAATCATGTGTTAGTGTATACGATTATGGTTTTACCCCAGCTGTAGCATGCCTTATAAATCAAGTGGTATCTCCCAACACCCTATCATAAGAAAGTTTAACAAAATCAAAGTATTACCGATAAGTTATCATATCATGTATTAATGTGTTATGTTATCATATTGTCCCTAGTTGTGGCACCATGGCAGTTCGTCCCATGGTCATCAAATTCTTTATTTCTTGTTGTAATCGGTTGCTCCAAACTTATTCCTCTATTAGATCTTGAACGTGCATGTGCTCATCTGTCTCCTATCCATCCATCTCATCGAACAAATATAATTTCACGGTCCTCTTGTCTTATTCCATTGGCTTTTGTATGAGAGTTTTTCTAAACTATACTTGTCCTCTAATTGCTAGGTAAATCCTCTCTTGGTCAAAGTTAAGTCGGTTTCAGAAGAAAACTTTGGCTCCCTCCTTAGATGCTTTGGAGCACTAGAACCATCATCAACTTCTCTCTTTCCTTTATCCTTTCTAGCCTTAGATGGTCCATTAAGTTCATCTCGTTTAGCACTCGCATCTTCCAAGCGTAAATACTTTTTAGCTTGAAAGAGGAATTTATCTGATGCATTAGTGGATCCCTCGTGAATGCCTTTCCAAACTCAGTTTGATTAACAATTCCTTCAATAATTTCTATAAGAACTATTGATGTATCTAGTTTATGGGCAACACCAGCTGCTATGTTAAACCTGGTTAAATAACTTCGTAATGATTCCTCATCCCTCTGTTTCACATTAGATAACAGCACCATACTTTTTGGTCTAATAATATGAACTCTGAATTAGCTTATAAACTTCTCAACTAACTCAAAACATTTGCAAATGGATTTATTATCAATTTAGCAAAACTACATCACTATCAGTCAGCTAAATAGAACAAAAAACACCGACCCATCACTTCCTCCATAGCTCCTAACACTTCCATATGTTGAATGTATTCTTCTCAAATGCACCGCGGGATCAGTTCTCCCATCATATGGCTCCAATGTTTGTAGTTTTAAATCGGTAGGGTTCCTAGCATATCTAATGTACTCTATGAATGAGTTTCAATTCACATTATCAAATGTTCGATCAGAGCCTCCATTATGAAGTCCATGTCATATCATTTTTTTTTTGTGATCATTTTGATTTAGTTGAAATCTTTGGAGTTTGACACATCTCTAATCATAAGAGTTCATCATGCCACTATCCATTGGATCGAATACATAGAACCTCCAATTGGTCCATCCTCATGCGACCCGAAGATAAGGCTCAATTTCTGGTCCTTAGTTCCTAAGTCATGCTCCTAATGTATTCTCCTTGCTTTGATTCAATCCTTTACGACTATAGCCACCCATAACTGGGGCTGAATGAACTTTCACAAATACCAAGCCCACTTAGCGAATAATTGATTTAAATCAAATTTAAATATTCATCGATGTAGTAGATCAATACGTGTGAATATATGACTTTTATATATGCACTTGATTAAATACTAATGACATTCAAAATTAAATATTTTTTAATAATCATAAATACTAATTAATTTACAAAAATAATAAATTATAAATCGTATGGTTTTTCAAAGTATTCATCATCACTATTATGCGACTCAAAAATGTAAATTTCGTCAGCAATTAATATCGAACAATTCGAATATTTTTGTTCACACGTCATCTTAGCTAGTGGTATGATAGTTTGGCCAAAATTATCGCTTATACGTATTCTTAGTAAAATTCAATTTTACTATTTTAAGTGCTATTTGGTAGTAATGATAATTTATACCAATTCTCTTCGTAAAAACTATATCATTCTGGGAATCCTGGAATATGTTTTTGGTCAAAATTCCAACATCATCCACATTCAACTTGGTTAGTCCAAAAACAAAGTCCTTGATACAATAATAAAAATTATACTAACTGTACTGCTTTCGCCAAAGACTTTGATTTTGAGTTGATTACAGTTGACTGTGCTACTAACATCATAGAACTATGGAGATCTATTGAATACTATTTTACTTCCAATACTTCAACTTGGACCCAGCTACAGTCATTCAATGGACGTCATGTCATGATTTAACTGTAATTAAAGTGGGGTCTTCACATTGAAATTCAACATTATTCTCAAGTTGGGAAAACTATGTAATATCATCATTTTGATATTTTCTGTTTGACCTTAGTTATATTAACTAATAGAAAACTCTCGAGCGAGTCAGTCTATAGTTACCAAATAATAATCAAAGTGTAACCCCTTGATGCCTCAAAAGCCATAAATAATATACTACCTAACATTTGGAGAGTAATTCGTACCATAGTCTCAACGGATGTGTCGATATCCTATCTTGAAATATCTTAACTAGTAATATTTAAAATAATATATTGTTTTTAATGTGATAAATTTCTCATGATTATAACACATTGTAATTATTATTACATAACATTTCATTTGAGGATTTTCTTTCTAATATATTTAGATTAAATAATTAATTAACATATCACAATATGACAAGTACATAATAGAAATAAAAACACCTTTTATTTCGAATGAGATTTTATAATAGAGTTAATAATTTACAATAAATTATAGAATTACCCCTAGGCATACAACTAGTATTGTCAGTCTCTCACTTGCGCTTGTGGTCAATTATGAAATCATATTCAAATTCCTCTAAATAGTTTTCTCAAATAGATCGAGCTAGTCTTTTAGTGAGCGGGTATACTTTGTTTTTTAATTATCTACTTAATCAATAAAATATCTCCGATACTGATAAACTACCTTTGTCATGTGAAATTTTTTGGAATATGTTTCTCAACTTCTAGTGAGCTATAGGTTCTTTCGTGATTTGTATCATGACATTGTTATCATATAACAATGTTATGAGATTTTAAACATTTATAATCAACCCTGCATTAGTTATAAATTTATGCATTATACATACATGCACATACATACATACATACATACATACATACATACATACATACATACATACATACATATATACATGCATGTATTTATATAGACACACACACGCATAATTTTTTTACCGTGGTGCTATTGAAGGTGATTTACTTAGCCTGTTTTGTTGAATCTGCCACAATTTTAATGTTTAAAACTTTTCCAATTTAATATTCCTTCACTAAGGTTTGAACATGAATTTAATAGTGATATGTTATATTCGATATTAGTTATGAAGTTCGAGTTTGAGCATTCATTCATAACAGTTTCATTGTTTTTATAAATAAGTCTCTAGTATTTTGCAAATATTCAAGAATACTCTTACCTACCATTTAGAAATATTGATTTAGATTTTATACTCACTCAATGTACCTATTACATGAGTGATTAGCGATATAGTAAGTATCATTGCATATATGATAATACCCATTGCTAATTCAAAGGAATTTATCTCATGTGCTCCATATTAAACGTTATAATTTCGTGTCTATGTATATTATATGGGATTAACTCAATATTCTTTTATATTAATTATAAATAATGCGATTTTCAAATCCAGTGTCAAGTACTAAACAACCAAACTATACCAATTTTAATATGAGTACATCATGAATAATAAAAAATCTGTTGTTTACTTATACTTTTATAAATATTTTATTACCTTTAATATTCTTTCTTACAGACATATGCTTCCTTTGCATTTTGACCAAAAATAAAACTACTTGATATTTCTTTCAAAATACTTATTCAACCATAATGCTTATCGAACGATGCTTTTGTATCAATTCTCTGATCATATCTAAACACTCACAAACTTGGTATTGCTCCCACTTATTTTGACGGTTTGGTTCTTATAAGCAAATAGTATATTCTAAATCATTATTTAGAACTTCTATTTCAACATATAAGTGCCAAAACTCAAAGTCATACCGGGCGATAATTTTGCGAGTAAAAAATATGAGTTTATTCAAGCAAGTCGAATAATAAACATGTTATATTAACGACAAGCACCATTGCCCCAGTGGTTAAATGATTCGACTTTGACGTGAGCGGTCACAAGCTCGAAACTAGCGTAGCATGATTCGAACATTTATTGACACATGATTTGTGGTTTGTTGTCCTAGTGACATGTTGTATCTGAGTGCCATTTCAAAAAAAAGTATGTTAACTTCAACAATTGAAATTTACGTTGCTATTTGTATCAACATTGCTTATTTTATTCCAAATGCAATTATCTTCTTCTTAAAGATGCATTCATTGTTGATGGATCACATCACTTTGGGTACAATTGTGAAAATCATATTGTTATAATATACTTGGAATCCATACTGGATTTGCGTATCATGTCATATAGCAGAGTCAATACTCCTGGCTTATTAATCACTAAGGAAATTCTACTTTCTTGACATTGACATGTAATTAACAGTTTTCTTCAATATGCGAAAATCCTTATTAGATATTCTAATGTTTTGTATAGGCTTGGTTAATTTCATTTCTGTGACGACCCGGAATTTTTTGAGCATTTGAAATTGGGATAATTAATTGATTTTAATATTTAAAAGTTAGTTTGTAACTTAAATTTCAAATATCACCATTATTTGGAAATTTAATTATTGGATTTAATTACTGGAAATTGGGTAAAACGTTGAATCTGGAATTTTAAGCCTGTTAAAAATAATTTGAAGGCATGTAAAATTTATACTGATAGTACTGAAGATAAAAAATGTTGAAATGGAATTTGGGAATGTTTTGTTAAGTTTTGAAAATATATCGTTTAAATTGACGTTTAAAAAAAAGAGCCTTCCGAGGCACAGTCTCGCAATTCGACGAAACTTGTTTCATTGAGTCCGTAATATTGTATTATTATCGAATTTTAATTTTCATGGTGTTCGAAGTGGTCGTGTGGGCATACCATATATTAACGCGCTAGAATTAATATCGAAAATTTAATACTTTAATTCGATTCGAAAAGCTATCTTCCGCATACGATCGAATAAGGTCCCGAAACATGTCCCATTGTGTTCGGAATAGGGGTAAAACATTACAAACGCCGAACGGCACATCTCATTTGGAATTCGTTTGAATAAGCTTGAAATTTTGGAAAATAATATTATAATAATTCTTTATACATATATATTTACACGTGTACATATGCCCAAACCCTAGTATCTTACAGCCGCTTCTCTTAACTCAATCAATGGCCAATATGAGGCGATCTTCTTCGACAATTTCAACCCGATCCTTCCACTTTGGTCCAAATCTTCTAACTACACAATCGTAAAGCTCGATGAGAGCTTACAATCCCTACGGTTGTGATGGTCTATCATTCACCGATGACGATGAAATCGAACCGCGTTCATGGTGAGTTGGCGCGCGTTTTCTTGGAGATGGAGGCAGCCGAGCTCCTTGTGCTTACGACTATAGGTGAAGTGGAGCCTGGGCTTTCGTGTGGCATCGCCTGATCTTCGACACGGAAATCATAGGGGAGTGCGACGACTAAGGTTTAGGGCGGCTTGTTGGGTTATTTCGTTCATTGGGGACGAGGGGGAAGGAAGGATCTCGGCCTTGATTTTGTACGTACTAAAAATAAGATGGTGACCGAGCTGCGTACGAAATCGAGGCGGGATCCACATTTAGGCAATGACGAAGGCGGTGCTCACAAATGGCACGTGGCCGAGGAAAGGTGGAGGCGCAGGCGACGTCAGTGAGGGTGATGGAGGTTGTACGATGGTAGAAGTTCGAATCGAAGGCTGTGACGACCTGGAATTTTTGAGCATTTAAAATCAAAATATTTAATTGATTTTAAATATTTAAAAGTTAATTTTTAAATTAAATTTAAATATCACAAATTATTGATAATTAAATTATTGAATTAAATAATTTGAAGGCTTATAAAATTTATATTGATAACACTGAAGATAATAGAAGTTGTAAAATTAAAATTAACAGTGGTTTGTTCAGTTTTAAAATTTTATTGTTTTAATTGAATATAAAAATAGCCTTCCGAGGCGCAGTCTTAGAATTCGATGAAACCAGTTTCATTGGGTCCGTAATATTGAATTATTACCGGATTTCAAATTTCGTAGCTTTCGGAATTAACGTGTAATCGTACGAGGTATAAACGCTTAGACGATAATTATCGATCTAATTTAAATATCCTTATCTGAAAGAAATCAAATCAGCAGTCACCCTGTATTTCCTTTACCCAACCTATCTCTGTTGTAGCCGACACGTAGAAACAATTTTTAACGCGAAACGTCTTTCCCTGTTCCCTTGTTATCCCTTTTATAATGCAACCCTTATCGATCTCGTTTAGACTGGATATAATGAAATCTTCCTCTGCTTCCTTTCCTATTTCGACTGGCCATTCAAAAACAAATAAAAGGAAAATTTGTTTTCCCTCTTTGCAATTAATTCAAATTGGAAATAGGAGGAAAGAAGAGATTCTCTGAAGGTAATATTAATGGCGACTTTGAATCGCCGTTCACCCAAATAGCTAGGGTTCGAAGTCGAATGATTTGAGCAACTGCGAGGGATATCGCGAGTGATCTCGTGAACTTGGGAAAGCATTGGGGAACGAGGCTGTTGTTTTGTGAATCTTATTTGAAGCTGCTCGAACTAGGGTTCGAGATTTAGAGAGGCTGCGCGAGGGATGGGTTCGGCTTCGTTGCTTTGGGGTTGGCAAGCGATGGTGCTGCTCGAATTGTGTGGCATTTGGTGGTTGTTCAGTCAATGAAAGGGAGACTCTCGTGGGTATCGCGGTGATTAGTGGTGGATTCGAGTGTTCGGAAGGTCTGTGCGTCGCGAGAAGATTGGGGAAAAGGGTTTCGTGCGAAGTCAAGGAGGTAGAGGGCGACATGGTCTGACTTTGTAGAGCCGTGGGTGTCATAGTTCGTACAGGCAAGGCGTGATCGAAGGAGGAGCAGCTGGGAGGAGGCATGTCGAGGTAGTAGGGTGGTCGTACTCTGGGTTCGCATTCTCTCTGTAAGGTATAATCTTAATCATTTCTGAATAAAATTTATAACTTGGTTATAAAAAAAATTAAATTAAATTAGAACCTTGGTTTATATAGGTTAGTTTAAATATATATATATATATATATATGAAATTCTAAAATAGAAGAAATATAAAAATAAATATGCATTTTTGAACTTACCTGTTATTTTAAAGATATATATTTTGGGTGATTTAACCTATTTAATTTATTTTAGTTACTAAAAGATTTTTTTTTAAAAGGGAAGATGTTCTAATTGAGTTCTTAGTTAATTAAATTTATTAAAATGGATAACTAATTATTCGATTTATTTAGAATATTAATAAAACCGTAAATGTTTATTCAAGGTTTAAATCATGGGAACAAGCCAGCTTGGATTGTAGTGCAAACAAAATCAAAGGTGAGTTAATCTCACTCAGTTAAATTTAAATGGCTAAATTTAAATAATTGGTTGAAGGGTTGAATTGATTGATGCGTTATATTATAGTATATAATATATCTTGGAATAATTGATTTCCCGCATTTTTATAGCGGATGAGACCCTATGCGCCGTATAATAGCGGATGATATTTTATTTAAATCCCATATACCGCGATATTTCACCTTAAAGTGGAATTGGTATTTTGTATTGTGATGATGTCTGTGGATGCAAGGAAACAGGTTGGAGGGATCCAACTGGATTCCTCAAATTTATCTAGATTATTTAATATTCTATATTATGAATATTTGATATCCTGTGATGATTTTATTGGTAATTGAAATATTGGATGGTATGGTTGGATCTCAGTATAATGAGTTATCAAAATCTATAGAATTGGATTTTTGAAAAGAAATAAAAGAGTAAAAATTTGAGTAAAATAATTTTAGGGAATCTGAATAAATTTAATAATGAATTGAAAAATAAAATAAAAATAAAAGCGATTTCAAAATTCTAACAAATATGGAAAGGGGATTTTGAATTATCAGGGGAATAATAAATTTTAAACTAAAGTGATACTAGTTTAAATAATAAAGAAATTATTTTTTTAAATTTAAGGATTAAATTTAATTAAAGGATAAGAAGAAATTTTGGAAATCTGAAATTGGAATTTTTAAAAGGTTTTAACTCATAATAAAGAAATAAAAATCTGGAAGTTAATGGACTTTTAAATAAATGAAGTAATTGAAGGAATTTATTTCAAGTAAAGTAAGATTAGAAATCGATTGTAAATTTTATTTAAGTGTTTAGAATTAAAATTTAAAGAAAAGTGAGATTTTGGAATTTATAAACTGAGCTTATAAGAATGAAGTGGATTTGGGAAATAAATTCAAGGTGAGAATTTATTTATGGAGTGGTAAATATGTTTAAAAATAAATGGTGATTTATTTTTAAACGATGCGAAAGAGAAGTATATTTCCCTGCATAGCCAAGTACGTTTTCAAAGAAATTTTAAATATAAGCTAAAAGTTTTAATGTTGTTTTAAAAAGGCATGTTTTTGGAAAATTTACTATTTCTAAAATATTTAAATTCTAAAATAAGTATTTCTTTTAACCTATTATAGTAGTAATTATTTAAAAGTGACTTGGTATTTGTTTAAAGGAGAAAATCTAGTTTAATATTTTATAAAGTAACCTTATTTTCAAATATTCGTATAGTAGGTGTTTTTAATAAATTATTGAAGTAGTTTTAAATTAAATGTTTTAAAGTATATATCAAAGTAAAGCGTTTTAAATTATTTTTAAAATCTAAAGTTTTATGCCTGGTGATTTCAGTGGAAATAGAAAATACTTGGAATTTATTCCGAGTAAGGAAGGTAGTTTGAAACTGTTTTCAAAAGGGTTGAAAAGTGGAAATTTATCTTGTGAAGATATTTTTGGGATAAATAAATAATTTGGGAAATTATTTATTGGTTGATGGTTGTTTGTGAATATTAATTGATAGTTAAATAACCGACTATCAATATTGGCCAAATGCGTTGATCGTTTCGAAGAGACCGGGATCGGGATTAATTTCTCGAAAACCACTTCGATCTGGTTTGTACGTTTCGTGGAGAAACGAGTTTGGATTCGAAGATGGAGCAGTGAAGTGCAAGGGCTAGTCGCTACTAATCCTGAGGATATTTCCAAAATGGATATAGTAGGAATAGTGCCTTCGGTTCCGTTCGAACCCGGGACGGACTTGCATGGATGAATGTTTTCAAAACATTGTCAGGTGGACGATGAGCATTCTAAGGGATTTGTTCTAAAAAGGTAACGCTTAGCCTCAAGCCTCATCAAATGGGAATGACTGGAAATCAAGGGTTATGCAGCAAGGCTAGGTGGGTAGCACCCAAGCAGGGTGAGGTCATCCCTGTCTAGATGTCCCTTTTATTTCGGCTTAGTGGGCAGTTGCTGATCCCAACCGTGGGGTGATCTCACTCGGGATTATCCAGTAAGGGGCAGTCCCGACCTTGTGTTCGAGGGGAGAGGGCGTACTCCTCGGTACTGTGATCTAGACCACGTATTGTGACATATGGTACCCCAGTGCCTAGTCATTAGTTGGAAATCCATTTTCCCTACGAGCCTTGTACGAGTTTTGTTTGTATTACCCACTCTGTGGCTAGTAGCTAGAATTTAATGAATGTAACAATTTCGGCTATTTTATAAGTATTTGTATATAGACCCTATTATAATATCAGAGGATTTCTAAAAAAAATATATTTTAGCTATCGTAAGGTAGAAACCCGACATGTTTATTTGTGGCGTGGTCTTACGAGATGCTTTTGTTTTCAAAAGGATTTTTGAAACTTTAATAATCAATTGAGTGTGATTTTCTCACGCTGGTATTCCAGACTGACTCGGGTGTTATTTAACTGTAATGCTCAGGTCAGACCTAGTATTATAGGATATAGGATATGATGCTGTGGAGCTCAGGAGACGAGCTGGATGGCGATACGTACTCCCATACTTGTTTATTATTATTCTGTTGTGTATCCTGTTGTATATTATTGATGTGGAACTCTGATGTTGTACTCTGATGATGTATGTATAAACAGTTATAGTTTTCTTTTGTGTAAAGATCTGTTAATATATATTATATTTTATTCCGCTGCGATGGTTAGATTCTGATGTTGTTTTCTGTTTTCTCTTCTTCTACCTCTTCTTCTTTAATCAAAATGGCTCGCATTTCGGTTCGTCTTGAGTTAATTGGTGTAGAATAGCGTTGACTCAAGGGTACGGATTTGCGGGTCGTTACAGTTGGTATCATAGCTTAGGTTGGTGATAACCTTGGCACTGGTGGGAATTACTCATTGAAATAGAGTCCATAGTACTCTAGACTGAGTTTGAGCGTATTAATAGATATAAGCGCGTATTTGTTAGTGAATATAAAATGATTTTATATTGTGTTGATTGGTTTATTGAGTAGTTTATGGATTCTGGTCAATACGAGTAATTAAAGTTATTGATAGGGATCTCTAAATACTTGAATAGAACAATTCGACACAGTATTGTTTTAAAGTAGGGTGAATGAAATAATTTTACCCAAATTATTTTTTATATAAAAAGATATAATTTTTGTAAAGTATTATAGTATTTGGATGCTTGATTGTTAAGGAATGATAATATTAAATTATTAACAGTATTGTGTAGAAAATGAATAAGAAATTGAAAACTTATAACCAAAGTTGAAGAATAAATTTATATAAAAAAATGGAATTTGAAATATAGATTAGAAATGTAATTAATAAATTGAAATAAACTCCATATACAAATGAAATTTGTTAATGTAAACTGTAAAGATGATTATAATTTTGAAATAGAATTCCAGAGAACCATTTGAAATTGAAATGAGATAAAATTCCAAAGAATGTTTGAATATAGATTTAAAGGAATTGCAATTTGGAATTTTTGGGAAAAATTTAAATTCCTTTGGGTTTGAAAACAGTTTTCAAAGGGTTGGAGGAATAATAGTAATATTTTGGAAATATTTTTGTGTTGAATTTGAAATCTTGTGAGATTTGGAAATAAATATATTTGAAATGTTGTTAGAGAGATAAAAGCACTAAACTCTTTCGGTCGCTGGAAAATAATTCCGATGATGATCGCGACATCATCGGTGTTCATTTTCGAGTTTCCAAGAGAGGAATTGCTACCTGAATATTTTAAATTGGAATTGTTTGTGTGACGCCCCACCTCTATACCCACGCTAGCCAAGAACACTACGGTGTAATGCTGTCAACTAGCATGGAGAATAAGGCTGTTGAAGAGCGACCATCCGTGTAATTATTTTGCGCGAGCACCGATATGTCAGATAGTAAAACATGCATTTAATTTTCAAGAGGAAATCTGACATACCGATACAAACACAAAGCTACTACACAGTGCCTATAATAATCTTTGGAAACAAATATAGAAATAAGCATAACACAAATCAGTCACATATAATTCATATCACAAAGGCGGAAGAAGATATGAATATACATCTAACACATGAAAGTGTATATCAGAGTAGTGGTCAAAAAGATCCACAATAATACAAAAGAATAGCAACACGTTCTATACAAAAGAATACAACTATGAGTCCATATCTCAAGTGTATACAACAAAATAAACTACTAATCTAAGTAGTTAGCCAAAAGTCAGAGAAATCAATCCCAAGTGAGAAGTCAAGCTGAAGCACCTGTAACATCTCGGTCTGACCCGAGTATTATTTAATAAGAAAATAATAAACGGATCAGTCTAACTATAAATATCAGATGAAACGATATAGAATAAGAGATATGACTAAATACATAATAATCACAATGCCAAGCTGTGATATATATATATATAAGTAATTGAAAATCAACAAAAGATTAATCAATATCACCAAATCTACACAAGAATCAAAGGAAATGTCATACTCCTTATTTCGTTCACCAAACCATAAATATTGACGATTATATCAATGTCAATCACAAAAGTCAATGGCACACAAATTCACCAATGCACAAATATTGATAAAACTTATCAATGGAAATCACGAAAATTGGTGAAACACAAATTCCAGAATTCATCAATTAGAAATCCAGAAATCACAATAAAAGGATGGCCAATCCCCCAAACTGGACATCGACGCACCTAGAAAGACACGCCCCATGCACAGTCGAACATCAACGTACCTAGAAAGATACGCCCCATGCTCTAGCATCGACGGACCTAGAAAGATACGCCCCATGCATAAATAAACATCGATGCACCTAGAAAGATACACCCCATGTAATGTCTAACACCGAAGCACCTAGAAAGATACACCCCATGCAAAGTCGAACATCGACGCACCTAGAAAGATACGCCCCATGCATAGACGAATATCGACGCAACTAGAAAGATACGCCCCATGTCCCAACTTATTGAGTCGATTGCTCCACGAAGTAAACAATCATCGATGTAGCTAAAAAGGTACACCCTATGCATAAATAAACATCGACGCATCTAGAAAGGTACGACCCATGCGTAAACAAACATCGACGCACCTAAATAGGTGCGACCCATGTAAGAAATGAGACGAAGCTCAATAAAATGAGGAATAGTCCTCCACATAGACAAAGAGACATCGCACATTGCTAGTCTAAACCATAAAATGATCATCATCGATCATCAAGAAGTGTCAATTACAGTAAGCTAGTAAATATATGAGCTTAGCTTCATGTGCCATAACCACTAGCTTAACTTAAATATTTACGAACAAATTGTAGATCATCACTAGAAAATTGTCACAAGAGTTTCAATCGAACGAGTCCAAGAATTAACCGACGAAGTAAATGCAAGCGTTTCATACCACTTGTTTTACTAAGTCGTTTAATTAGATATCTCATACGAGTGAGGTAAAGGTTTGTATATACTAATAGATTGGAAAACGGTTTAAGAAACGGGCTTTGTAATAAAATAGTGTTGAAATCATCTGAAGAAAGAGTTTTGATATTTACTACTAGTATAGAAAACCTTTATATTTTTAAAGTGACAAATCACAAAGAAGATTGTAGGAACAATCAATCACTAAAATTCACATATGAAGATGTAAATAAAATCCAAAGAAATCGATAAAGGATCCATCGAAATGGATATTCAAAAATCCCTAAAAAGGAGTCATCAAGGTCATAATACATGATAACAACAAATAGGAAACAACACGAATCGATTAAAGTTGGAAATTCAAGCAACTAGGCAAAATAGGCATAGTTGGCAAATAGCAGCAGGTCGGTCGACCGGACTCCCTGAGTCGGTTGACCGAACCAGGGGTTGGAAGTGCAAGGGCACCAGGTCGGTCGACCGGCCCAGGGCTCGGTCGGCCGAAGCCTGTAACAAGCACTTCCAAAACAAAGGCAGGAAGTGCCTGGGCTACAGGTCGGTCGACCGGCCCCTGAGCTCGGTCGGCCGAACCTGTATACTTGCACTTCCTACCCTATTTCAAAAGAGGTGCAAATCCCGCCCAAATTGCAATCGCACGAGCAACGGCGCTAAGGGTTTATGCCAATCGACTACCCGGCCCTATAAGCTCCTCGATGCATCACAAAATCATGATCAAAGATCAAAGCTATGATTTTTAAGGAATTGAACCCAAAACACCAAAAATTGGAATATTCACCAAATCAATCCAAACCAAAAGCAAATGCACACGAATAAGTGTTAGGAATTCATACCTAACAATCGAAGATAAATATAAGCATAGATGTGAGATAAAAGTCTAACCTTTGAACCCAAAAACAATGAATGAGAAGCTTGAAGACAAGGGAAGATCAACCACACTTCAATCTCAACACTAGAAGCTTGAATCTAAGCTTAAAAGAAGAACATTCCCTAAGTTAGGTTTAGGAAATTTCTGAAATTGGAAGGAGAACGAGTTGGAGAAGAAGAAGGATGTAACGACCCAGAATTTTTATTAATTTAAATATGAATATTTAATTTATTTTAAATATTAATAAGTGAATTTATAAGTCGAATAAATTTTTATTTGAATTATTGGATTTAATTGGATAATTAAATCGATAATTTAATATGTTAAATTATGGAAATAATTGAAAATTGAGTTAAATATGATTGAAAATGATTTGTAAAATTCTATTTTATCATATGGGAGTTAGAACGATATTTTAGAACTTTTAAAATCGAATTAAAAGTTAATTTGTGAAAATTGAATATTTTAATATTTAAATCGACTAGGGAAAATAGTCAATTTTTGAACAGTCTCAGAATTGAACGAAACCAGTTCCATTAGATCCGTAATAGTTAGTTATTACCGGATTTCAATTTTCGTGTCAATCGGAGTTACCGTTTGATCGTGGCAGCTCGAAACGCATCGATTTATTTTTAATATTAATTTAGCGAGTTAAAATAGCCATTTTTCAAAAAGTCTCGGATTTCGACGAAACCAGTTTCATCGGATCCATAATGTGATATTATTGTAAGTTTCAAATTTCGTGTCAATTGGATTTACGGTTTGTCCGGTACAAATTAAAACGCCTAGAAATCGATTTAAATCGGTTTAATTTAAATTGAGCGTTTGTAGCCATAACTCGCACAGGTGTCCGAATTAGCTTCCGAAACCTGTTCCATTGTGTCCGGAACGCGGGATAAACCCTAGGTACGTCAGTTTTGGCGCCTAAATCGGAGTTCGGAATTTCCGGGTGAATAGTGTCGATCGATTTTCCTATAAATAGCCCCTACCATTCACAAAATAAAATTTTAAAAAAAAAGTCAAAACCCTAAACCTAATTTGCTAGCCGCCACTTTTAGGTTGAATGGCCAGAAATTCTCCTCTTTCTCCCCTCAATCTCTCTCAATCTACAAAGAATTAGCCAAAGTGCTCAACTACAAAGTCGAAGAGCTCGACGAGAGCTTCGATTCCATACGGTGATGATCGGAAATGGTGCAACGTAGGAGGAGCTATGGTGGGCCGTTTGCTTCAGGTCATGCATGCATTTCGAGGAGACATAGGTGGCCGAGCTTCAAGTGGGGGATGGTGGTGGTAGCTCTCGCGAAGAGCTTCGATTTGCAAGTGGTTTGATCGAGTTTCGTCGAGCGTAGGCGAAGCATAATTAAACCCTAGTTGGGCGTGTAATGGGTTTGTGTGCGTGTTTAGTTATCTGGAGCTTCTTGCGTGAGAGGAGAAGATGGTATATGCGGCTGTGATGGCTTGGATTGTGATCCTACGGCCTGTAGAAGCTAGGTTAAAAATTTAATTAAAATTAGTAAATTTATATATAGTTTAAATTCGTGTAACTTCAAATATTTGTATCTTTTTCATACGAGGTCGAAAAAATGCAAACTCAGTTGCGTTGGAATCGTATGGATGGGCACTACGCGATGAAATTGGATTGGAGTCGTTTGGAGTTAGTGAGAATTTTGAGTAAAATTAAACGTCCGTTTAATTTTATTCGAAATAAATCGCTAAAACGGAAATAAAACCAAGGTGAGAACTTCTCACTCAATCGAATCAGTTTCGATTCTATTTTAAATAGTTAGATTTAAAATATTTGAATGCATGTTTGAATGATGATTGATATCTATTGATTGTTAAAATAGACATTATACGCCGTTAGTAAGCGGATGTTATTTATTAAAAACATATACCGCGAATATTTCATAAACAGTGAAATTGGTATTATATATAATATCAATATATATATATTGGCATATGTATATATTGCAGTTGTTGATTTCCCATATTTTTTAGCGGATGAGACCCTATTACGCCGTTATTAAGCGGATAATATTTAATAAGAACATATACCGCGATAATTTCGTACTGGAGCGAAATTGGTATTGTGCTAATGTTTTTGGATGCAGGAAAACAGGTTGGAGGGATCCAACTGGATTCCTCAACAGTTTTTATTTGATTTCAGATATTTTGATATTTGATGGATTTTCATATTGATATATGATATCGTTGTAGTCGTGATTGACTATTTGGTGTGTAGCATCATTGGACCCAGATTTTGGGATTTTAAAATGATTTTTAAAGTGATTTTTGAAAATATACTATATTTTTGGAATTGATCCATTCTAAATAAATAAACGTTATAATTTTTAAAGTTATAAAAATTATGGTTTTTGTGAAATATAGTTGAAAGCTGATTTTTGAGAAATATGAATTAATGATTTTATAAAATAGTTTAAACTGGATTTTTGAGTTTATTATTAAAAGTTTAAATATAGGATTTATAAAATTTAATTATTTTATAAATCAAGAGAATGGTAAAATTATAAAGGAAATTAAAGACGTTTTAGAATAATAATATAATTTGATTTATATTAAGAGATTTATAAATAGATATTTATAAATTGAAATATAGACATTATAAAACGAGTTTTTATAAGTGTTTGAATGAAGTGAAAATGAATTTCATAAATAAATGAAATTTATAGAATTATAAACTGTGAAGTTATAAATGAAATTTATAAATAGTAAGATTTAAAAATTTGGTGAAATTATTTGAAGAATAGATTGGTTAAATAAATGGATCTTATAAGTTATAAAATTCATAAATTGGAAAGTCTTTAAAAGAACGATTTTGTAAAATAATCGTTTTATAAGTATTTAACTTATAATATGAACTTTTAGTTTATAATTGAGTTATAAACTGGAATAGGTTAATAAAAGAATTTATAAAAAGGAAGTTTTTATAAATAAATAGAAATGGAATTTATAAACGTTGTTTTATAAATTCGCAAACGACTTATTTTGATAAGAAAATGGTTGAAACCTATTAATGGAGTTATATTCACATTCTTGAATAGTGAATAATCCTTTGAATTAAAATGAATAAAAGAATGAAATTTGTTAACGAAGTTTATTCACATTTTTGAATAGGGAATAACACGTTAAGAAATTGTTTTGGATTTGGTGTTTTAAACAGAATTAAAACGATCTAAGGATGTTTTAAATGTGTTATGATTCGAAACCATAGATTTCAACATTTATTGTTGAAATAGACGTTTTCGAGAAATTAAAGGAAATGGTGGACTATAACACTGTTGTTATAGTAAATGATTTCCGAAAGGAAATGGTTTGAATAGTATTGGGATTTATATATCTATTTTAATTTCGAATCCCTATACTAGTGATTTTGGGTTGTCGTAACGATGTTTTACGCAACATTCGTTTTGGCCCAAATAAATATGTTTAAGAGAATGATTTCCTTAAAGAATGAAATATATACTTAATTTCGATTTAAGTATATTGAATATTTTCCAAGTGTTGAAAATAAATAAAACTTATGAATTACTTATTAAATAAGTATGGAATTGTTTTCCAATATGAAGTGATATTTAGAATTTATGTTTTTGAAGATAAATTGAAAATGGATAATTGAAAATGTATATCAATAGATATTGTGAAATATAAATTCACTATTGAATTTATAAAGGAAAGGAGAATTTGTTTAAAAGTAAATATTGATTTATTTTTGAAGTGTTGAAATAATATATCTAGTGAAGATATTTTTGGAAAATAAATAATTTGGAAAATTATTTGGAATCTGGTGATGTGTGCATATCCAGTGATAGTTCAATAACCGACTATCAATATTTCCCTTTGAATGGGTAATTGATATGATTTGTTTGAATGTGAATGCCACACTTATTTTTGAATAAGCGCTCACTATTCGGGTTAACCGGGAAAGGACCATGGGGTCGTATAACCCATTCCGAATATGTGATACGTCGTTGTGAATTGCATTGAAGATCGGTGTTGAAGACCCGGTATTTGCGAGAACGATAGGATGACCTGTCGATTGACTCTGCACCGAGTAGCTACGGTATTGAGTTCTCCATATGTGATGGTGAATCCGATCAGGATTGTGAATATCCGGATTGCAAGGACTTCTTTGTAAGTGCCTTCGGTTTTGTTCGAGCCCGGAACAGACTTGTATGGATTGTATGTCTGACATTACAAGTTGAGATGTAAAGCCGATTTCCTTCAAATATATTTCTGTTGGTGGCGGAGAATTTATTCTTTTAGCTTAACACCCTTCTCTGAGACGTACGTGCTCAGAGGTTATATAGTTGAAGTTATCAGCGATATATTCCCAGTTTGGTAATGTGACATGCTGAGTGATGCTGAAATGATCATTGTGTTGATTATTTGTGATAGGATCGTTTATTTGATCGTCTATCCTTGTGATCATTTCTATGATCATTTGTTGACCCAAAGCATGGCTTTGGTATAAAGTATGTTTTTGTGGACGTGACTTCGTCGAGCCTCACACCCCGTGAATGGTCAAAACAGGAAAGATGCGGCAAGGTTATGAGGGGTAGCGCCCTTTAGGATGTATGCATTTCCTTCTGGAAAAGGGTGGTGTCATGGTATGGAGCCCAGATACTTACTCATGTTGAAAACACTTTGTTATGATTGTGTGAATTGATTACGAGCGCTCGGTGAAAAGGTCCCAAAGGACCGGGGGATGGCATATTCGGTCAGTTGTTACTCAGTTAGGGGTAACCCGGCCTTGTGTTGGTAGAGATCTGGTTTGGTTCTCGGGGATGTCCATCCAGAGGCATTCTCATGTGGCAATGGGAAGTTCCTTGGCCTGACCATTTGTTGGAAATCCAATTCCCAATACGAAACTTGTACGGTATTAGTTGTAGAACCTGCCATTCACTTATGGTGGTCACCACTGTTTGGATGGTAGCTATAGTAGGCATAGTTCGAAATGTCTATGTTGGCTAATATTTATATTCTACTTTCAAAATGAATTTTTCCCCTACACTATGCACTAATAATAATATGAAATGTTCTTTTAATGCGTATCAAGCATCTTTGACTATCATAAGGAGAAATCTCCTCCGATTCTGCGTTTGCATTGTGTGTGTGTGCGGGAGGCCTTATGGTAGTCTCATTTTTAAAAGCATTGCGAATTGAATTTAAAAATATTCCTCTATTTTGATTTTAAAGATAAACAAACTGTTTTGAGTTCCCACACCAGTCACATGACTGACTTGGAGTTTATTGTTTTCCTTCCTAAACTCTGGGTGCCCACCAATT
The DNA here is from genome assembly GCA_030765085.1 of Allium cepa. Taxonomy (NCBI): domain Eukaryota; kingdom Viridiplantae; phylum Streptophyta; class Magnoliopsida; order Asparagales; family Amaryllidaceae; genus Allium; species Allium cepa. The sequence continues at coordinate 681,801,047 of CM060941.1, read as the reverse complement.
TCCACACGGGCAGTTAAGAGTTAGGTTTATCAGGATATTCTGGATATTCTAGAGTTGCTGGAGGCAAGATGGATGGCATGGCATATTACTAATTATATAGTATTTCTTTTTCCGCTGCACTGTTTGTTGTTGTTTGTTGTTGTACACTCTGATGATATGATGTAATGAAATGAAATGTATAAAATGTAATAACTGATATAGTTCTTTGTTTAAAGATTATTCATTTATTATTATATGTTGTTCCGCTGCGATTGTGAGATTGTTCTGTTATTCTGCTGTTCTGTTCCGTTCTATTCTCTTTTTCTTCTATTTTAAAATTTTCTGTTCTCTTTTCTATTTTCTCTTCTTCCTATTTTCTGTTTTCTTCTCTATCTTTTCCCTCTATTTTCTCTCTTCTTTCTTCTTCCTTTTTCTTAAATTCTTTTTAAAACCCATAACATTTCGGTTTTTCGGCAACGAAAAATCGCAAACGTTACAAAGGAGATGCTTACCAATGGGTTCACTTGAGTTTGGAGCAAGAAGATGGATTTGCTAATGGAAACTAGGGCTTAGGATTTCCTAATTCTTTTTCTCTTCCCCCATTTTTGATGAAGCTTGAATGTATTAGGAAATTATGAAGTAATGAAGAGGAGAGGGGTTGGAACTGAGCTAGTAAGTGGGGTTATTGGGCTCAGCCCAAACCAAAGCCCTAAGTGAAAAGTGGCAAAATTCCACTAACTCGAAACATATCGAAGTTTATACTCAAAAAGGTCGCAAACGTCATTTTGAACTCAATGGGGGTGGTCTCGAGTCCCAATTCGACTGTTTGCAAAAAGTAGCTTTTCGGACCAAAATCCGACGAACGATAAAATATTTAAATAAAATATTTAAATATAAAATCGATAAATATGCGGGTTGTTACAGACTCCCCTCCTTAAAGAAATTGCGTCCTCGCAATATTTAAGAAGAAGATATATAGTAACAACCATAAAAGCATATTCAACACAAAAGAAGTTTGAAATAAGAAGTTCACCACAAAGAGCACGAGAAAGTAAGTCCGGATGTGTTTGCACGATGAACTCTCTAGATTCTCAAGAACAATCCTTAGGATTTGTAGACTATTGAACTTTAACAAGCGGAACATCTTTATTTCGAAGTCGTTTGACTTCCGAAGCAATGATACGAATGGAATGTTGCTCATAAATCAAATCTGGTGAAACTTCAATTTCCACAATAACACCGGGCTCAAGAATAAAAATCGGAATCCCTAAGGCATTTCCGTAGATAAAAGACGTGAAGAACGTCAAGAATAGCAGAAAATTGAGCTGGTGCAATGACGTAGTATAATAACAGTACGCCCGAGAAACTAGAAACTCAAATAATTTAGAACATCAGCGTAGTACAAAAACGGTACGCCCAATGAACCGATAGACCGGAACAACGATGTAGTATAATAATGGTACATCCATTGATCCAGATAAGACGGAACATCGATGTAGTGTAATAACAGTACATCCGATGAACCGAACACCATAAAAGAACATCAGATGCGAGTCCATAAAAGAAACGAGATGAAACTCAATAAAACGAAGTACATCAAAACGTCCGACGAACTTGATAAAAAGATAATTCCATTCCGACATCATCAAAGAATCAACACCTTGTTGCCTACGACAAAGCGCGTTGGCAATACGATTTCCAGAATATCAAGATCATAAGATGCCAGGAACTCGAGTCGACATGACGTTCCTTATGAGAAAATAAATATTCCAAAGATTTATGATCGAGGTAGAGAACAAATTTCTCATCCAAATATGATGATGCCAAATTCCCAAAAGTAAAAACAATAGCCGCGAGCACTAGATCATGAGTGGCATATCTAGTCTCGATAAGCTATAATGATTTAGAAGCACAGGTGATAGCACGTTCTCCTTTGCAAGAGAACGACATCCAAACCAATACGACTAGTATCGGTACAAATAGAAAAGTCTTGGTTCCCCTTCAGGAATCACAAGAATAAGAGTATCGAAAGGAAGGGTTCTTTTAAATAATCTTCTTTCCCGAAAAGTTAAAACTTTCAAAATTACGTTTTTATTTTTGTGTAATAATCTTTCTACAAAAATTTACATTTTTACAAGTCAATATATCGTGTCGGATTGTCTCATCAAAGCGTTTAGGAAATTCCTATCGATAACATTGATCAAGCGCATCGACCAGAATTCTTAAAGCACCCAACGGGCAATACAATCACAAAATCATCTTCTATATGATGAAAATATCTCTTAAAAGTTTTGAGAATAGTTTTTGCTTGTTTAAGATCAAAATCCAAATGTACTTATAAATAAATTTTATGAAAAAGATTTGCAAAATTTTAAATTTCTATTTTCATCCAAATTCAATAAATACAAGAATGGAATCACCGAAATATTCATAGAATATTCGATTTATAAAATGGATGAAATAAGCTGGACAAACTGAATGACAAAATAAGTCATTCATAGGAATCATAACAAGTGCGGAATGCGGTAAGTGGAATGCCAACTTCCGCAACTCGTAGCAAATGAAAACTGGTTTTAAGGTCAAACTGAAAAGACCTTAGCACCACACAAAAGATTACTTAGGTGATAATCCTAAGACAAGCTCAAAGATTCCGGAAAATTCACAACTACCCAAATGAGAGAAATAACGCTCTACTCAACATGTGAGCTTAAAGAATAAAATGATGCCATCAATTTTTAATTCAAAATCATAAAGGAAAAATAGAAATCTGCTTAACAGATTGAAAATGTCAAAGATGAATAGTCCACTCGAGAAAATAGGATATAGGCTTCATTAATGATTAAGCCAATCCTATTGCACAAATCAATTCCGGAGCCTAAGTAATATCGGCTCGGAAAGAAAAATCACATAAAATAATTTTCGACATCAAATAAAAGCAAATTGAGTGTTGCGGATCTACCATCCGGATTCGCAATTCTCAACGAAGACATCAAGCCCAGAAATGTTTTTTAAAGAAAAAGAATCACAAGTTCTTTTGATATAAAAATAATCATATCAACAAGAACTTGAAAAGAATAATCACAAGGCAAACAAAATCAAGGATTAAATGAGAAATACCTTGACCAAAAGAAGAGATGTTAGGGGTTTGCACAACTTTAAGTTTTTCCCTCCTTCTTGCTTTCAAGTATGGGACATGCAGTAATATGGCGACCCGAATTTTTGCAATAGCGACAAAAGAGGGGTTTCGGACACTCCCTTACATAACGGTCCGTGGAACCACAATTGTAGCATTGACCATGACTAGAGGTAGGAGTCTTTGCTACCGGAATTTGTTGCTTACCTTTCTTGTTGGGAATGGGGCCTTTGAATTTAATAGACCTCTTCATGTTGTTGTTGAAGTTTTGTTGGGCACGCACAACTTCAACATCACCTTCTCTATCGGTCTCTTCAAGACGAAGAGCGATATCAATAAGTTGATCAAATGGAACCTCAAGTTTCAGAAGTAATGGCTTCTTAAGATTCTTATTCAAGCCATAGAAAAATCTCTGATTTTTCTTCAATGGGGTGTTGATGTATTCAACCCCGTTTTTGGACAGAGATTCGAAAGATGCGACATAATCTATCACAGAAGATTCACCTTGAACAAGGTCGATAAAACGCCCGGCCAAAGTTACTTTTTCAGCCTCCGGCCTAAATTTCAACTCGAATCTTCCCCGGAATTGCTCCCAAGTAAGATCCGCTTCAATGATTTCGGAAACCAAGAGCTCATACCAATCTAATGCTCTTTCTTGGAGCATGCTAGAAGCCACTTGGACTCGATGAAGGTCAATAAGGTTCATGCGAGAAAAGATGCGATCGCATGATTTGAGCCAAGCTTGAATTTCTATAACACTCTCGGATCCCATGAATGGCCTTCCACCCAAATCGGTATAGTCTCTGCACAAGCGTGCAAAACCATATCTAGGATGAGTAGGCTCTTGATTGGGACCGGCTGCTTGAGCGTTCTTTACAAGATCTAGAAGCTGCTGGGCAGACATAAAAACTCCATCTTGGGGAGTAGCACTAGATTGACCGGCGCTGGGACGGCCTGGTCTAACCATTTCTCTTCTTTAAGAAAGAAAGAAAGAAGAGGAAAAAGTTATTCTCAAAATAAATATCAAGCAATCTTGATAGATAAAACAAGGAATCATAAAGAAAATAGGATGAATCGGTACGCAGACTCGAATAAAATCCTAAAGCACGACTCCTAAGATGGATTTAGGACGATGATCCTTGTTAAATCTACATTGTTCCAAAGTTTGGCTCTGATACCAAGCTGTGACGCCCCACCTCTATACCCACGTTAGCCAAGAACACTACGGTGTAATGCTGTCAACTAGCACGGAGAATAAGGCTGTTGAGGAGCGACCATCCGTGTAATTGCTTTGCACGAGCACCGATATGTCAGATAGTAAAACATGCATTTAATTTTCAAGAGGAAATCCGACATACCGATACAAACACAAAGCTACTACACAGTGGATATAATAATCTTCGGAAACAAATATAGAAATAAGCATAACACAAATCAGTCACAGATAATTCATATCACAAAGGCGGAAGAAGATATAAATATACATCTAACACATGAAAGTGTATATCAGAGTAGTGGTCAAAAAGATCCACAATAATACAAAAGAATAGCAACACGTGCTATACAAATGAATACAACTATGAGTCCATATCTCAAGTGTATACAACAAAATAAACTACTAATCTAAGTAGTTAGCCAAAAGTAAGAGAAATCAATCCCAAGTGAGAAGTCAAGCTGAAGCACCTGTAACATCTCGGTCTGACCCGAGTATTATTTAATAAGAAAATAATAAACGGATCAGTCTAACTATAAATATCAAATGAAACGATATAGAATAAGAGATATGACTAAACACATAATAATCACAATGCCAAGCTGTGATATATATATATATATATATATATATATATATATATATATATATATATATAAGTAATTGAAAATCAACAAGAGATTAATCAATATCACCAAATCTACACAAGAATCAAAGGAAATGTCATACTTCTTATTTCGTTCACCAAACCATAAATATTGACGATTATATCAATGTCAATCACAAAAGTCAATGACATACAAATTCACCAATGCACAAATATTGATAAAACTTATCAATGGAAATCACGAAAATTGGTCAAACACAAATCCAGAATTCATCAATTAGAAATCCAGAAATCACAATAAAAGGATGGCCAATCCCACAAACTGGACATCGACGCACCTAGAAAGACACGCCCCATGCACAGTCGAACATCAACGTACCTAGAAAGATACGCCCCATGCTCTAGCATCGACGGACCTAGAAAGATACGCCCCATGCATAAATAAACATCGATGCACCTAGAAAGATACACCCCATGTAATGTCTAACACCGATGCACCTAGAAAGATACACCCCATGCAAAGTCGAACATCGACGCACCTAGAAAGATACGCCCCATGCATAGACGAATATCGACGCAACTAGAAAGATACGCCCCATATCCCAACTTATTGAGCCGATTGCTCCACGAAGTAAACAATCATCGATGTACCTAAAAAGGTACACCCTATGCATAAATAAACATCGACGCACCTAGATAGGTACGACCCATGCGTAAACAAACATCGACGCACCTAAATAGGTGCGACCCATGTAAGAAATGAGACGAAGCTCAATAAAATGAGGAATAGTCCTCCACATAGACAAAGAGACATCGCACATTGCTAGTCTAAACCATAAAATGATCATCATCGATCATCAAGAAGTGTCAATTACAGTAAGCTAGTAAATATATGAGCTTGGCTTCATGTCCCATAACCACTAACTTAACTTAAATATTTACGAACAAATTGTAGATCTCCACTAGAAAATTGTCACAAGAGTTTCAATCGAATGAGTCCAAGAATTAACCGACGAAGTAAATGCAAGCGTTTCATACCACTTGTTTTACTAAGTCGTTTAATTAGATTTCTCATACGAGTGAGGTAAAGGTTTGTATATACTAATAGATTGGAAAACGGTTTAAGAAACGAGCTTTGTAATAAAATAGTGTTGAAATCATTTGAAGAAAGAGTTTTGATATTTACTACTAGTATAGAAAACCTTTATATTTTTAAAGTGATAAATCACAAAGAAGATTGTAGGAACAATCAATCACTAAAATTCACATACGAAGATGTAAATAAAATCCAAAGAAATCGATAAAGGATCCATCGAAATGGATATTCAAAAATCCCTAAAAAGGAGTCATCAAGGTCATAATACATGATAACAACAAATAGGAAACAACACGAATCGATTAAAGTTGGAAATTCAAGCAACTAGGCAAAATAGGCATAGTTGGCAAATAGCAGCAGGTCGGTCGACCGGACTCCCTGAGTCGGTTGACCGAACCAGGGGTTGGAAGTGCTCGGGCACCAGGTCGGTCGACCGGCCCAGGGCTCGGTCGGCCGAAGCTTGTAACCAGCACTTCCAAACCAGAGGCAGGAAGTGCCTGGGCTACAGGTCGGTCGACCGGCCCCTGAGCTCGGTCGGCCGAACCTGTATACTTGCACTTCCTACCCTATTTCAAAAGAGGTGCAAATCCCGACCAAATTGCAATCGCACGAGCAACGGCGCTAAGGGTTTATGCCAATCGACTACCCGGCCCTATAAGCTCCTCGATGCATCACAAAATCATGATCAAAGATCAAAGCTATGATTTTTAAGGAATTGAACCCAAAACACCAAAAATTGGAATATTCACCAAATCAATCCAAACCAAAAGCAGATGCACACGAATAAGTGTTAGGAATTCATACCTAACAATCGAAGATAAATATAAGCATAGATGTGAGATAAAAATCTCACCTTTGAACCCAAAAACAATGAATGAGAAGCTTGAAGACAAGGGAAGATCAACCACACTTCAATCTCAACACTAGAAGCTTGAATCTAAGCTTAAAAGAAGAACATTCCCTAAGTTAGGTTTAGGAAATTTCTGAAATTGGAAGGAGAATGAGTTGGAGAAGAAGAAGGAGATGCTTACCAATGGGTTCACTTGAGTTTGGAGCAAGAAGATGGATTTGCTAATGGAAACTCGGGCTTAGGATTTCCTAATTCTTTTTCTCTTCCCCCATTTTTGATGAAGCTTGAATGTATTAGGAAATTATGAAGTAATGAAGAGGAGAGGGGTTGGAACTGAGCTAGTAAGTGGGGTTATTGGGCTCAGCCCAAACCAAAGCCCTAAGTGAAAAGTGGCAAAATTCCACTAACTCGAAACATATCGAAGTTTATACTCAAAAAGGTCGCAAACGTTATTTTGAACTCAATGGGGGTGGTCTCGAGTCCCAATTTGACTGTTTGCAAAAAGTAGCTTTTCGGACCAAAATCCGACGAACGATAAAATATTTAAATAAAATATTTAAATATAAAATCGATAAATATGCGGGTTGTTACAGTTTGCGAAATGGGTTTGGGTTTGGAATTCAAAGGGATAATTGAATTACCAAAGGATTTTGGATGTAGTTAATTTCAAAAGTGGTTTTGAAATTTTGGGAAATTGTTTAAACTCAGGAATCTTATTTTAAATGTTTATGGAATAATAAAAATATATTGGCTAAATAAAATGTATAATTTCGAGTTAAAAGTAAAACATGAATGGGATTAGTTGTCCATTGATGAAAGTATGAAATAAATAAGTTTGTGACTTATAAAATTTAGAAGTGAAATAAATAAGCCAAAATAAAATTGATTTGAATATTGGGAAGTGAATGGAAAATTCAAAACTTAAATTATAAAATAAATTGACCTCTAGTAAAATAGTTAAAGTGGTTTTGAGATAAAAATAAAATATTGGGAATAAACCTTGCATAAACAAATTAATAATTAACTGGTAATGAAATACGGCGATGGAACTTGAATTGGTTAAATGAAAGTCGAATACCAATTTAATGTGGCAAATTTTTAGTTTGCAAATAAATTATGAAATGAGTATTTGATGTAACAAATATGAAATGTTCCAAGATTAATAAATGGATTTAAATAAATTGAATGTGGATATGGAATGCGAAATAAATTGAATGGAATCAATTAAAATGAAATCAAATTAAGTATAGATTGAATTGGTATTAATTTAAAATAGTTATAAACAGGAATGGATATTCTTTTAAGTAAATATCACTGAATTTGCATAAAAATAATTATCGTTTGACGTAAACGAGATTATATAAATTCTATAGGTTAGCAGAAGCCAATAAAATTGGTTTTTGAACCAGTTGTAATAAATATGGGCTTGTTTGGATGAAAATTAAATTGAATGTAAACAATGAAGTGTAAATGAATTCAGCTTGGATTGTCGGTGAATTGAATATAATTGGAAGTATGAAATTCAAAATGGTTGACTGAATAAACTAATTTAAATTAGTTAGTAGATGAAATTGGTTGGTAATTGAAATTAGATTAAGGATTTAAATTTCAAAGTGCTTATAATATATATATATATATATATATATATAACTTGAGTTTAAAAGTTGAAATAACTTGACGAAAAATAAAACAACTTAAGTAATATTTGAATAAAAGCTTGATTTAAGTAAAATTGTGAAATGGTTGTGTCGAGTTTTATGAAATGATTTTGAATAAAACTTGTTTGGAAATGAAATGAAATTAGTAATTGAGTTAATTAACGTAAGTTATATTAATGAGGATTTGACTTCGGAAAATGGGAGTTGGATTGCTTTTGGGATTAATTCATTTTAAATGAGTTTGTTTGGACTAAGAATGAAATTGAGTTAAGTTAAGAGTTGTGTAATCATTTGAATTGAATAGGATAGTTTGAATATGGATTGAAAGCATTTAAATTTGTGTTGGAGCCTAATAAATTTGCTTATGGTAAGTGTTTAGTGGATATTGCTTATGTACGTGTGTGTTTAGCTATTGAAATTAAGTGAAATGTTAATAAACTTTGTATATTTGTCACTTACCTGTTTAAATTAAGTAAGTACAGGTTTTTGGAAGCCGTTTGACTGGTTTGACCGCGCTAACAGCTAAAGTAAATAAGCCGCTTGCTTAAAAATGCTAAATAAGATACGCCTACGCAATACAAATAGGAAATATGAACTGTTTTTCTGTTTTCCGACCGTGTGGGTCGATGTATATATATTTATATCTTTTGTCAAATTGCAAAAGCTCCTTCATACAAAGGAGACTCTGCCAAAAATTTTCAAAAATTTTGGTAGTTAGAAATTTTTTGAATCTTTTGAAAATTTTCACTAACGACAAATGAATTAAAATTTGTAAGCTAATAAATGTGAAACTGAATATTGAAATTCAATATTCGGGGTTTACAGATGAATAAAATTCAAGTAGAATTGAAAATGAATTTGGGTAATATATGGAGAAAAAGGTATGGAAGTTTGAAATTAATTAATAAATTGAAGCAAGTTGAATTTTTATGGAATTGGAATTCAATTTGAGTATAAACTTCAACAGTAAAGTGAAAATAAATATAAGAAGTATGTAAAATATTTATATTGAACTTAAGAAATGAAGTTCTTAAGTAAATTGGTATTGAGAAAATTATTCCGAGTGAATAATTGAATGAAGATTTGAAACTGGAAGTTGAGACAAGGGAAAGTGTGAATAAGTGAATAACAATCAAAATAAATGTGAATAAAAAGGAAATTGTTATAGTTGATAATCAATCGGGGCAAATACGTAGGATGTACGTATATTATTTTATTCGCATAACAATTTGTTCCAGATCCGAGCACAAAATTTCGAGATAGTTATATCGATCCGAGTAAGGATTTTTCACTCGATTTTCGAAGGCGAACCCTGGATATGGATTTTGATTGATTCTGGAAATTCTCTATCATAGTTTGCAGCTATGCAAGGGGAATGACGGTTTCTGATCAAGAAACCAAATATGAGTCCACACTAGGAAGTCGGGTGGACGATACTAGTTCGGAAGTGAAATTGTGTGGTCGAGTAGGCAATCGGATTCGGTATTGCGTACGAATGATATAGGTATACCGTACGGGCTTAAATGAAATGAATATTGAAATTTAGAAAAGGAGTCAAATAAATGATTTTGAATGTTGTGATTGGATATTATTCTACGTAGGATGTATAGGAATTATAAAGGGAAATGGAAATTGGTTTTGGTTTCAGAAGATAAATTTGAATTGCTCGACAAAAAGGTATGTGTTTAAATTTCTGTATGGAATTTGATTGGGTTTTTGGATCTAGCCACTTGGTGTTTTGTTTTCTTTTTGAGATTTGGGGGCCGTAGAGCCATTTTGTAGTTGTACCGAGCTAGCCGCGCAAAGGAGACGCTGGTAAAAAATTTCGAAAATTTAGGGAGTTAGAAAATTTTTGAGGAAATTTTGATAATTCAAAATTTGGTTTTAAATTGAAACTATAATGATTAAGCAAATAATATTGATTGCAAACTATGTGGGAGTTTAGGAAATTAATAAGAGTGTAGTGTCTTTAAATGACAAGATTGTTTGGTTGATGTTAAATAGTTTGGTTTTGGAAAATAGTAATGGGTATTGGATCATTCTTCCTAACTAGTAATTTCGGGGACGAAATTCTTTTAAGGGGGGAGGAATGTGACGACCCGGAATTTTTGAGCATTTAAAATCGAAATATTTAATTGATTTTAAATATTTAGAAGTTAATTTTTAACTTAAATTCAAATATCACAGATTATTGATAATTAAATTATTGAAATAAATAATTTGAAGGCTTATAAAATTTATATTGATAACACTGAAGATAATAGAAGTTGTAAAATTGAAATTAATAGTGGTTTGTTCAGTTTTAAAATTTTATTGTTTTAATTGAATATAAAAATAGCCTTCCGAGGTGCAGTCTCAGAGTTCGACGAAACCAGTTCCATTGGGTCCTTAATATTGAATTATTACCGGATTTCAAATTTCGTAGCTTTCGGAATTAACGTGTAATCGTACGAGGTATAAACGCTTAGACGATAATTATCGATCTAATTTAAATATCTTTATCTGAAAGAAATCAAATCAGCAATCACCCTGTATTTCCTTTAGCCAACCTATCTCTGTTGTAGCCGACACGCAGAAACAATGTTTCACGCGAAACGTCTTTCTCTGTTCCCTTGTTATCCCTTTTATAATGCAACCCTTATCGATCTCGTTTAGACTGGATATAATGAAATCTTCCTCTGCTTCCTTTTTTATTTCAGCTGGCCATTCAAAAACAAATAAAAGGAAAATTCATTTTCCCTCTTTGCAATTAATTCAGATTGGAAATAGGAGGAAAGAAGAGATTCTCTGAAGGTAATATTAATGGCGACTTTGAATCGCCGTTCACCCAAATAGCTATGGTTCGAAGTCGAATGATTTGAGCAGCTGCGAGGGATATCGTGAGTGATCTCGTGAACTTGGGAAAGCATTGGGGAACGAGGCTGTTGCTTTTTGAATCTTATTCGAAGCTGCTCGAACTAGGGTTCGAGATTTGGAGAGGCTGCACGAGGGATGGGTTCGGCTTCGTTGCTTTAGGGCTGGCAGGCGATGGTGCTGCTCGAATTATGTGGCATTTGGTGGTTGTTCAGTCAATGAAAGGGAGACTCTCGTGGATATCGCAGTGATTGGTGGTGGATTCGAGTGTTCGAAAGATCTGTGCATCACGAGCAGATTGGGGAAAAGGGTTTCGTGTGAAGTCAAGGAGGTAGAGGGCGACAAGGTCTGACTTTGTGGAGCCGTGGGTGTCGTAGTTCGTGCAGGCAAGGCGTGATCGAAGGAGGAGCAGCTGGGAGGAGGCATGTAACATCTTGAAAATTTTGAATTTAAAATTTGGTAATTTATTTGAACTTTTTGAAATTTAAATTGAAAATTTATAAGATAAAATAAAATATGTGACGAATTTAATGTTAAAGCAAACACTTACGTTTAGCAAAATAAACAAGAAAACATTAGCAAACGAAAACAAATATTGTAGTAAAAGCACATAGTTATTAAATAACAATAACTAAACAAAACACTTTTATTTTATAAAGTAAACTAGGAAATAAGAACCAAAGAAAATAAGATATGCAAGATCTGCCAAACAATAATAATTAAAACAAACACCTTTATTAGAAGTAAAACAAGAAAGTAAGTATCTTAAATAGAAAAAAATATAAGAAAATAGTACTTACAGAAAAAGCAAATCGAATAGCATGCTGAAAATATACAAAGCATAAAACATTACATGCTTCCATTTAATGCTCTCATTTAATGCATTTACTCCTCAGCCATGAACAAAATCACATCAGCGAATTCAAGCATGGTTTAGTTTTTTTACTTGTACTTGCTTCAATAAACCTCAGCTTACACACAGTCTTCATATATATATATGTATGTATATACATCAATAGTGTCTACTTTATTTTCGTTCAAACAAATCATCAAAGAACAGAAATTTAAAAGAAAAAGCAAACATCACTTTATCTTCAAGCTTGAAAACAATTTACTGAAGGAAAGAAGGTCCAAGAAGTATCAAAACTGCATTTATTATCCAAACCAAAGTGCTCTCTGTTTCCAAATTTATAGGTGAGTAAACTAAATCTTTAGAATGGTTTAAAAATTTTCTTAAAACAGTGCAAACTTCATTTATAAACCGTTTGGTACATGTTTTAGTAAGAAACCATGATTGTGGAGTTCTGTGAAAATTCATACAGGGTTTATGTTTGTTTTCAAAACTAAAGTCCATTGCTGATAACCACTAACAAGCTTTGGTTTTTCAAATAATCAAGTTATTTAATCCACGAAACAAGATTTTTTTTTGCAAAGTTTATTTAAATATGCAGTGGATTATCACCACTGTAACTTTGGTTTACAGATATTCCACTAATGTTGATAAAAATAAATTGTTGCAAAATATAAATTCGAGAATATTTATTGAATCGATACTGCAAAGCATGAATTTTAAAACAAAAATTTAGATTTTTAGTTTGGTATTCTCAGAGCAATTCGTATATGAACAAAAATTACATTTTTTTGAATTTCAGACAATCGAATCAATAATAAATACTAAAATTGGGTTTGAAGCATGATGAAACATTTAGGATCTCAGGAAAATTATCAATTTTTTTTCATTTCGTGAGATTTGGATTCGAGGTCACATTAGGGTTTCAGTTCCAGTTTTGAACGTGTTCAGTAAAAAGAGGATTGCACCCTCTTGAGTTGATCGAGTTTCACGAGGACTTGGGGAATGATGGCTTGGGGTGTTGTCGTGCTTGGGCCAGAGTTTCATGGCGTCAGGTGGTCGTCGTTGGGAGGCCGAGGTGATTTTGTTCGATACGTTTGTGTTGATTAGCTCATGTTTCAGGCGAGATTTTGATTTGGATAAAATTCGCGATGTAGTGGGTTTCGATCTCATATGTGGGGTGAATCGGGGTTTGCTGGAGGTAGCGATCGCCATCGGAGCGGAGGCGTGGTGGTGTACACGTGCACAGGATGGTCGCGTGTCGGTGGTGCTCACGTTTTTAAATGGAGTGCTTCAGTAGTTTATAACTTGAAAAAAAATGATGCATGGTTTCAGGAGCAACTCGAGGATATTAATTTACATTCTGTTGTTGATGCCAGTTATTCTGAGTTTGAAAATTTAAGTTAATTTTTACTTAGTTTAGGAAAAAGAAGAGAAAAAGAACTGAGAGAAGAAGAAACAGGGCATAGGGGGAAGAAAGGAGGATGACTCGGTGAATAATGTGAATGAACGCGAGGTTGACTCGAGTAACACCTGGGTTTTACTCGGGTTTGTTAAGAATTAGGTTAGGCCCAATAAAGAAAAAAATATTATGAATTTAAATTGCTAAGTAAATTTTGTATTGGCAATGCAACCAAGATTAATTTTGTTAAGTTCAAACTTACTATAAATTTAAACCATTTAATAATGTTTTAAAATTTAAATTAACCCTTCTTTTAAATAGTTAAATCTAAAATAAGAATTGAAGTTAATTTACATTAAAAAATTTAATGTAACAATAAATTTATTTTTAAATTGTTAAGCAGATTTTCAAATGATAAAGAAGATAAGTAATTTTTATAAATTAATAGTTTTGAAAAGAAATTAAGAATGATATAAAATTTGAAATTAAAATTAATAAATAAACAATAAAGTGTCCAAATTAATTTGTAAATTAAGAATTTGTTTTTCAGATAAATTAAAGTCGACAAATCAAATTTTGTGGTTAATTTAAAATAACTAATTTTGAAACAATAAAACGAGTTAATCAAGATTTAAATTATTTATCCAAAATTCTTATCATTGATTTAAATAATTTTTTGGTAAATTTATTTGAACCACAGTGGAAAATAATTAATTATCGCTTTGCACTATATTGATATTTCTGTTCTGATTGTGATACTGTGTGATATAAATTGCCATGTACTGTACTATGATTGTGATTTGTTTCTGTATTGATGTGAAAACCCTGATGCCCATAAAACGGCATTTAAACTTCGATGCGACAGGGAATCGGATTTCAGTTGGTTATCCGAAACCCACATCGAACCTGTGAATTTTTGTGAATGACATCCACATGTTTTAAAATTTGACACTCACTATTCGGTTTAGCCGGGAAAGGACCTTTGTGTCGTATAACCCATTTCGAATATGTGATTCGACGTTATGGATAGCATTTGAAGACCGGTGTTGAAGACCGGGTATTTGCGAGAGCGATAGGATGACCTGTCGAATGACTCTGCACCGAGTTTCTCTGGTATAGAGTTCTCCATTTGTGATGGGGAGTCCGATCTGGTTGTGGATATCCAGATTTCAAGGACTTCTTTGGAAGTGCCTTCGGTTCTGTTCGAACCCAGAAAAGACTTGTATGGATTGTATGTCTGACATTACAAATTGAGATATAAAGCAGATTTCTTTCAAATATATTTCCGTGGGTGGTGGAGAATTTATTCTCTTAGCTTAACACCCTTAGAGGTTATGTAGTTGAAGGTTATCAGCAATATATTCCCAATTTGATAATATGGCATGATGAGTGTTGCTGATCATTTGTTGATCGAAGCATGGCTTTGTGAAAAATGTAGCTTTGTGGACGAGACTTCGTCGAGCCTCACACCCCGGAATGGTCGAAACAGGAAAGATGCAGCAAGGTTATTGAGGGTAGCACCCCTTAGGGTATGTGCATTTCCTTCTGGATAGAAGTGGTATCATGGTATGGAGCCCAGATACTTAACTTATGTTGATATCGCAGATATATATATATATATATATATATATATATATATATTACTTTGTGATTTGTTGTTGGGGCTCCGGTTAAAGGTTGGTTACAACCGGGAGATGGCATACTCGTGTCAGTAGTTACCCAGTTAGGGGTAACCCGGCCTTGTGTTGGCAGAGATCCGGTTAGGTTCTCGGGTCGTCCCTCCAGAGGCGTACCCATGTGGCCCAGGAAGTTCCTTAGCCCGACCATTGTTGGAAATCCAATTCCCAATACGAAACCCTGTACGGTTTTAGTTGTAGAACCTGCCATTTACTTATGGTGGTCACCACTGTTTAGATGGTAGCTATAGTAGGCATAGTTCGAAATGTCTATGCTAGCTAAGATTAATATTCTATTTTCGAAATGATTTATACACTATGCACTAGAAATAATATCAAAGAAATTTCCTCGTACCAAGCATATTAACTATCATAAGAAGAAATCTCCTCCAATTCTGCGTTTGCATTGTGTGTGTGGCGGGAGGTCTTATGGTAGTTCCATTTTTAAAAGCATTCCAAAAATTCTTTTATACATCTAGTTTCTTTAAAAGTAACTGTTGTTTTTGTTTACTCATACCAGTCCCATGACTGATCCGGAGTTTATTGTTTTCTTTCCTAAACTCTAGGTGCACATTATTTCCACACGGGCAGCCTAGTAGCAGGTTTCTGTATTTTGGAGTAGCAGTATTTTGGAGCTCTTATCTTGGAGATATCTTAGGAGCTTTTGGAGATTTCAGGTGTTTAGCTTTTGGGAGTTCGTTATCACCTCTCTCATTTGAGGACTTTTGGATATATGATCACTGTTGTATTATCATGATGTTGTATTTGGAGTTGTGGTGTATGTATTATATACTCTGATGTAGAATGGATATTATGTTGATGTTGTAACTGTGATGATATTTATGATATTGATTCTGTTCCGCTGTTTTATATTCATCTAATTGTTGTTATAAGCTCCGGCGATGCGAATTTGATGTCGTTTATCGGACATCGAGTTTGGGTCGTCACAAGGCATGTCGAGGTAGTAGGGTGGTCGTACTCTGGGTTCGCATTCTCTCTATAAGGTATAATCTAAATCATTTCTGAATAAAATTTATAACTTGGTTATAAAAAAAAAATTAAATTAAATTAGAACCTTGGTTTATATAGGTTAGTTTAAATATATATATATATCTATATATATATATATATATATATATATGAAATTCTAAAATAGAATAAATATAAAAATAAATATGCATTTTTAAACTTACCTGTTATTTTAAAGATATATATTTTGGGTGATTTAACCTATTTAATTTATTTTAGTTACTAAAAGATTTTTTTAAAAGGGAAGATGTTCTAATTGAGTTCTTAGTTAATTAAATTTATTAAAATGGATAATTAATTATTCGATTTATTTATAATATTAATAAAGCCGTAAATGTTTATTCAAGGTTTAAATCATGGAAACAAGCCAGTTTGGATTGGAGTGCAAACAAAATCAAAGGTGAGTTAATCTTACTCAGTTAAATTTAAATGGCTAAATTTAAATAATTGGTTGAATGGTTGAATTGATTGATGCATTATATTATAGTATATAATATATCTTGGAATAATCGATTTCCCGCATTTTTATAGCGGATGAGACCCTATGCGCCGCATAATAGCGGATGATATTTTATTTAAATCCCATATACTGCGATATTTCACCTTGAAGTGGAATTGGTATTTCGTATTGTGCTAACGTCTGTGGATGTAGGGAAACATGTTGGACGGATCCAACTGGATTCCTCAAATTTATCAAGATTATTTAATATTCTGTATTATGAATATTTGATATCCTGTGATGATTTTATTGGTAATTGAAATATTGGATGGTATGGTTGGATTGAATATCTCAGTATAATGAGTTATCAAAATCTATAGAATTGGATTTTTGAAAATAAATAAAAGAGTAAAAATTTGAGTAAAATAATTTTAGGGAATTTGAATAAATTTAATAATGAATTGAAAAATAAAATAAAAATAAAAGCGATTTCAAAATTCTAACAAATATGGAAGGGGGATTTTGAATTATCGGGGGAATAATAAATTTTAAACTAAAGTGATACTAGTTTAAAGAATAAAGAAATTATTTTTTAAATTTAAGGATTAAATTTAATTAAAGGATAAGAAGAAATTTTGGAAATCTGAAACTGGAATTTTTAAAAGGTTTTAACTCATAATAAAGAAATAAAAATCTAGAAGTTAATGGACTTTGAAATAGATGAAGTAATTGAAGGAATTTATTTTCAAGTAAAGTAAGATTAGAAATCGATTGTAAATTTTATTTAAGTATTTAGAATTAAAATTTAAAGAAAAGTGAGATTTTGGAATTTATAAACTGAATTTATATGAATGAAGTGGATTTAGGAAATAAATTCAAGGTGAGAATTTATTTATGGAGTGGTAAATATGTTTAAAAATAAATGGTGATTTATTTTTAAACGATGCGAAAGAGAAGTATATTTCCCTGAATAGCCAAGTACGTTTACAAAGAAATTTTAAATATAAGCTAAAAGTTTTAACATTGTTTTAAAAAGGCATGTTTTTGGAAAATTTATTATTTCTAAAATATTTAAATTCTAAAATAAGTATTTCTTTTAATCTATTATGGTAGTAATTATTTAAAAGTGACTTGGTATTTGTTTAAAGGAGAAAATCTAGTTTAATATTTTATAAAGTAACCTTATTTTCAAATATTCGTATAGTAGGTGTTTTTAATAAATTATTGAAGTAGTTTTAAATTAAATGTTTTAAAGCATATATCAAAGTAAAGCGTTTTAAATTATTTTTAAAATCTAAAGTTTTATGCCTGGTGATTTCAGTGGAAATAGAAAATACATGGAATTTATTCTGAGTAAGGAAGGTAGTTTGAAACTGTTTTCAAAAGGGTTGAAAAGTGGAAATTTATCTTGTGAAGATATTTTTGGGATAAATAAATAATTTGGGAAATTATTTATTGGTTGATGGTTGTTTGTGAATATTAATTGATAGTTAAATAATCGACTATCAATATTGGCCAAATGCGTTGATCATTTCGAAGAGACCGGGATCGGGATTAATTTCTCGAAAACCACTTCGATCCGGTTTGTACGTTTCGTGGAGAAACGAATTTGGATTCGAAGATGGAGCAGTGAAGTGCAAGGGCTAGTCGCTGCTAATCTTGAGGATATTTCCAAAATGGATGTAGTAGGAATAGTGCCTTCGATTCCATTCGAACCCGGGACGAACATGCGTGGATGAATGCTTTCAAAACATCGTCAGGTGGACGATGAGCATTCTAAGGGATTTATTCTAAAAAGGTAACGCTTAGCCTCAAGCCTCATCAAATGGAAATGACAGAAAATCAGGGGTTATGCAGCAAGGCTAGGTAGGTAGCACCCAAGCAGGGTGAGGTCATCCCTGTCTAGATGTCCCTTTTATTTTGGCTTAGTAGGCGATTGCTGATCCCAACCGCGGGGTGATCTCACTTGGGATTATCCAGTAAGGGGTAGTCCCGGCCTTGTGTTGCAGGGGAGCAGGCGTACTCCTCGATACTGTGATCTAGGCCACGTACTGTGACAGGTGGTACCCCAGTGCCTAGTCATTAGTTGGAAATCCATTTTCCCTACGAGCCTTGTACGAGTTTTGTTTGTATTACCCACTCTGTGGCTAGTAGCTGGAATTTAATGAATGTAACAATTTCGGCTATTTTATAAGTATTTGTATATAGACCCTATTATAATATCAGAGGATTTCTAAAAAAAATTGTTTTAGCTATCGTAAGGTAAAAACCCGACATGTTTATTTGTGGCGTGGTCTTACGAGATGCTTTTGTTTTCAAAAGGATTTTTGAAACTTTAATAATCAACTGAGTGTGATTTTCTCACGCTGGTATTCCAGACTGACTCGGGTGTTATTTAACTGTAATGCTCGGGTCAGACCGAGTATTATAGGATACATGATATGATACTGTGGAGCTCAGGAGACGAGTTAGATGGCGATACGTACTCCCGTACTTGTTTATTATTATTCGCTGTGTATCCTGTTGTATATTATTGATGTGGAACTCTGATGATGTACTCTGATGATGTATGTATAAACAGTTATAGTTTTCTTTTGTGTAAAGATCTATTAATATATATTATATTTTATTCCGCTGCGATGTATAGATTCTGATGTTGTTTTCTGTTTTCTCTTCTTCTACCTCTTCTTCTTTAATCAAAATGGTTCGCATTTCGGTTCGTTTTGAGTTAATTGGTGTAGAATAGCGTTGACTCAAGGGTACGGATTTGCGGGTCGTTACAAATGCAGTAAGGTAGTGATTCCATCTTTATTTAATTCAATTAAATATGTGTACAGATCGAACATAAAAGAAAGAAAAATAAGATTTATTAAAGAAATTGTTGTTGTTGTTACAGTAAAGTATAGGATAATTCTGGTTAGAAGTAAATATTATTTTTCATTAGAATTTAATAAAGATGTATATATACATGTATGTATGTATGTATGTATATAAGGTTTAAAACAGAAATATATGTGTGTGTATAAGATTTTGGAAATAGGAATGTTAAATGTTGAAAAGGTTTTTTAAAGTTTGATTTCTGAAATCCATATATATATTTTTATAAATATATATAGTCCGAAAGAAAATAAATATACATTTACATATCTTAATTTACTAGCTTATTTTAAATAATGAATTTGGTGATAAATTTGTCCAATTAACTTATATAATTTATTTTAGTTGCTAAAATATTTTTTTTAAAAAGGAAAATTATTAGTTAAAATGTTAGTTAATAAAATAAATGGCAATTAATTATTCTATTATTTAAAATGTTAATACACCGTATAATGTTTATACAAGGTCAAAATCTAAAAGAAAGCAAGCCGAATTGGAATGGGTTGCACGCATAGTCAAAGGTGAGTTAATCTCACTCATCTGGGTATTTAAATTTAATAGTTAAATTTAAATAATTGGTTGAATGATTGAATTGATTTGATATATAGATACTATCTATAATATATACTGGAGTGATTGATTTCCCGCATTATATGTAGCAGATGAGACCCTATGCGCTGCATGATAGCGGATGATATTATATTACTCCCATATACCACGATATTCCACCTCGAAGTGGAGTTGGTATTTTATATTGTGCTAACGTCTACGGATGCAGGGAAACAGGTCGGAGGGATCCAAATGGATTTCTCAAAATTATTTGATTGTTTAATATTCTGCGCTATGAATATTTGATATTCTGTGATGACTTATATTTGGAATATTGAATACGATGGTTTGCTTGAATATATTTCGGTACACTGAGTTATTCAAATATATAGAATTGGATTTTTTGGAAAGAAAATAAAAGAGTAAATTTTAAGTAAAATAATTATAAAGAATTTGAATAAAAATAAGAATGAATTGAAAAGGAATAAAAGTGATTGTTAAATTCTAATAAACAAGTTCCGAGTATGAAAAAGGGGTTTTGAATAAACAAAGAAATAATGAATTTTAAACTTGAGTGATATTATTTAAAGGAATAAAGAAATTATTTTAAAAATTCAAGTTTAAATTTATTGAAATAGATAAAGAAGGGATTTATTTCAAAATGGAGTAAATTGGAAATCAATTTGGAAATTGATTTAAGTATTTGAAATTGGAATTTTAAAGGAGAATGTGACTATGAAATTTATAAATTGGGTATACAAAAGTGAAGTAATATATCAGGGGATATTTGAAAGAATAAATTCACGATGGAAATTTATTAAAGGAATGAGAAATTTTGTTTAAAAATAAATAGTGATTTATTTTTAAAGGATGTGAAGAGAAGCGTATTTCCCTGGATAGCCAAGTACGTTTTCAAAGTAAATTTTTAAATATAAGTTAAAAGCTTTAATATTGTTTTAAAAAGCATGTTTTAGGAAATTTATTATTTATAAATAGTTAAATTCTAAATTAAGTATTTTTGAAATCTATTATCGTAGTAATTATTTAAGGTGACTTGGTATTTTGTTTTAAAAAGAGAAAAACCTAGTTTTATATTTATAAAGTAACCTCATTTTCATATATTCCTATAGTATATATTTTTAATAAATATTGAAGTAGTTTCATTTTGAATATTATTAAAATATATATTTTGAATAAGTATTAACGTAATTTTTATTTTAAATGATTTAAAGGATATTTTATAATAAAGAGTTTTGAATTATTGTTAAAAATCTAAAGCTTTGTACTTGATGTTTTCAGTGGAAATAAATATTTCGAAATTTATCTTATGAGAAAAGTATGGTTTGAAACTGTTTTTCAAAGGGTTGGAAAATGGAAATGTATCTTGTGAAGATATTTTGAGATTAATAAATAATTTGGTGAAATTATTTATATTGGATGGTTGACTGTGAATGATTAATTGATAGTTAAATAACCGGCTATCAATATTGGCCAATGCGTTGATCGTTTCGAAGAAACCGGGATTAATATCTCGAAAACCACTTCGATCCGGTTTGTACATTTTCATGAGGGACACGAGTTTGGATTCGAAGATGGAGCAGTGAAGTGTAAGGGCTAGTCGCTACTAATCCTGAGGATTTCCAAAATGGATGTAGTAGGAGTAGTGCCTTCGGTTCCGTTCGAACCCGAGACAGACTTATATGGATTGAATGCTTTCAAAACATCATTAGGTGGACGATAGGCATTCTAAGTGAAACATTCTAAAAGGTAACGCTTAGCCTCAAGCCTCATCAACCGAGAATGACTAAAAATCAGGGGTTATGCAGCAAGGCTAGATGGGTAGCACCCATTCAGGTTGAGGTCATCCCTATCTAGATGTCTCTTTTTTCGGCTTACTAGTGCGGTTGCTGATCCCAACCATGAGGTGATCTTACTCGGGATCATCCAGTAAGGGATAGCCCCGGTCTTGTGTTGCAGGGGGTCGGGAGAGATCCTCGGTACAGTGATCTAGGCCACGTACTGTGACAGGTGGTACTCTAGTGCCTAGTCATTAGTTGGAAATCCATTCTCCCTACGCGCCTTTTACGGTTTTTTTTGTATTACCCACGACTGTGGCTAGTGGCTGGAATTTAATGAATGTAACAATTTCGGCTATTTTAATAAGTATTTGTAAATAGACCCTATTATAATATCAGAGGATTTTAATAAAAAGTGTTTTAGCTATCGTAAGGTAAAAACCCGACATGTTTATTTGTGGCATGGTCTTACGAGATGCTTTCGTTTTCAAAGGATTTTTGAAACTTTAATAATCAATTTGAGTGTGATTTCTCACGCTGATATTCCAAACTGACTCGGGTGTTATTTAACTGTAATGCTCGGGTCAGACCAAGTATTATAGGATACAGGATATGATGCCGTGGAGCTCAGGAGACGAGCTGGATGGCGATACGTACTTCCGTACTTGATTATTGTTCCTTTGTGTATCCAGTTGTATGTTATTGATGTTGTTGAACTCTGATGATGTACTCTGATGATGTATGTATAAACAGATATAGTTTTCTTTTGTGTAAAGATCATTGAATATCTATTATATTTTATTCCGCTGCGATGGTAAGATTCTGTTGTTGTTTTCTGTTTTCTCTTCTTTTTTAACCCTAATGGTTCGTATTTCTGTTCAACTTGAGTTGATTGATGTAGAATAGGGTTAACTTGTAATGACCCGTAAATTTTTATAAATAAAATGGTTAATTTAATTAAGATTTTGTAATAAAGTTGAGAAATTTTTTTAGAAATCTTTAATTTATATTTGAGCGAATGTTAGAGATTAAATGTAGCAATTGTAATTAAATGTTAACAATTTAATATTTATATGGCAATAAATTGAAATAATGTAAATTGGCATGCTTGGTTTTAAGTTTAATATAAGAAACCAATAGAAATGTTGAATTTGTGAAATATTAATAAAAA
This sequence comes from Allium cepa, assembly GCA_030765085.1. Lineage (NCBI taxonomy): Eukaryota > Viridiplantae > Streptophyta > Magnoliopsida > Asparagales > Amaryllidaceae > Allium > Allium cepa. Next base: position 681,777,869 of record CM060941.1, on the reverse strand, counting down.
TATGAACTAGAATGGAATTCATTAATATAATAATAAATAGTGCAATTTGCTACATTTGGTTTAAAATAGAAAAGGAGTAAATAAAAGTAACTGTTGAATAAACCAATGCAATAATTGTAGATGAGTAATTACTGTGTGTTGTTGATAATGAACGTACTTAAATGGTAATAAATTGAATATAAGAAAACTGTAACGACCCAGAATTTCTATTAATTAAAATTTGTATATTTAATTAATTTTAAATATTAATAAGTGAAATTTATAAGTCGAATAAATTTTATTTCGAATAATTGGATTTAATTGGATAATTAAATCGATAATTTAATATGTTAAAATACAGAAATAATTGAAAATTGGGTTAAATATGATTGAAAATGATTTGTAAAATTTTATTTTATCATATTGAAGTTATAATGATATTTTAGAACTTTTAAAATCGAATTAAAAATTAATTTGTGAAAATTGAATATTTTAATATTTAAATCGACTAGTGAAATTAGTCAATTTTCAAACAGTCTCAGAATTGGACGAAACAAGTTCAATTGGGTCCGTAATAGTTTGTTATTATCGGATTTTAATTTTCGTAGCAATCGGAGTTTTCGTTTGACCGTGGCAGCTTGAAACGCATCGAAATTGTTTTAATATTAATTTGGCGAGTTAAAATAGCCATTTTTCAAATAGTCTCGGATTTCGACGAAACCAGTTTCATCGGATTCGTAATGTGATATTATTGTATGGTTTCATATTTCATGTCAATCAGATTTACCATTTGTCCGGTGCAAGCTAAAACGCCTAGAAATTTGATTTATCGATTTAATTTTAAATCGAACGTTTATTGCCATAACTCGCACAGATGATCGAATTAGTTCCCGAAACACGTTCCATTGTGTTCGAAATGCGGGGTAAACCATAGGAACGCCAACCGGCACGCTTCGTTTGGAGTTCGGAAATTCCGGGATGAATAGTGTTCGTTGAATTTTCTATAAAAGCCCTTTATAATTCATTTTTGCAAAAAAATTAGAAACCCTAGGGTTTCATCTGCAGGCCGCCACCCCCTTATAATCAATGGCCGAAAATCTTGCTTCTTCCTCCTCCAATTTCTTCAAATCCAAGCCTTGTTTCAAGAAACTTTCAACTACAAAGATCGAGAGCTCGTCGAGAGCTTTACATCCAACGGTGGAGATTTGAAATGGAGCAGTGTGGTGATCGCCATGGGGGCGCGATGGCCTGCCGTTCGGCACGAATTTCGAGGGTCCAGGGGAGGCCGAGCTGCACTTGGTTTGGGTCGAGCATAGGGCTCGTGATGGCGCACGATATGGTGGTTCTTGATCAAGCTGAAACGTGAAGATGGAAGCGTGGCTATTAGGGTTTTTGTCTCGATGATGGGTTTGAGGGTTACGGCATTCACCTGGAACACGCGTGAGGAAGAAAGTGTGGAGCAGCCTGATGCATTGGATGCAGGGATCAACGGTTATGATCAATTAGGTTTAGAAAATAAAAATAATTGTTGTAAATTTATAATTATAAATTCGTGTAAACTTCGTAATATCATATCTTTTTCATACGAGGTCGAAAACGCGCGAAACTAGTTGCGTTGGGTTCGTATCGACGAGCACTACGCTATGGAGTTGGTTTGGTGTCGTTTGGAGCTAGCGAAAATTTCGGGTAAAATTAAACGTCCGTTTAATTTTATTCGAAATAAAAGCTGAAAACGAAATTGAAAGCAAGGTGAGAACTTCTCACTCAATCGAATCGGTTTCGATTTTAATTTTAAATAGTTATATTTAAAATTCTTGAATGTTTGTTTGAATGATGATTGTTATCTATTGATTGTTAAAATAGACATTATACGCCGTTAGTAAACGGAGGTTATTTATTAAAAACATATACCGCGAATATTTCATAGTACAGTGAAATTGGTATTATTTATGTACTTGGAGTTGATTTCCCGCATTATATAGCGGATGAGACCCTATTGCGCCGTCTATTAAGCGGATAATATTTTAAATCCCATATACCGCGATAATTCTGTACTGGAACGGAATTGGTATTGTGCTAACATCTTTCGATGCAGGAAAACAGGTTGGAGGGATCCAACTGGATTCCTCAACAGTATTTGTTTGATTTCAGATACTTTGATATTTGATTGATTATCATATCGATATATGATGTCGTTGTTGTCGTGATTGACTATTTGGTGTGCAGCATCATTGGGCCAATTTTGGGATTCTAAAAGGATTTTAAAGTGATTTTTGAAAGTACACGTTTATAAAATATTTTTGGGATTGATTCATTTTAAATAAATAAACGTTATAATTTTAATGTTATAGAAATTATGATTTTTGAGAAATATAGTTAAAAGTTGATTTTTTTGAAAATATGGGGTTAATGATTTTATAAAATAGTTTAAATTGCGATTTTTGAATTTATTGTAAAAAGTTCAAATATAGGATTTATGAAATTTGATTATTTTATAAATCAAAAGGATGAAATTATAAAGGAGTTTAAAGACGTTTTAAAATAATAATATAAATTGATTTATATAAAAGATTTATAAATTAATATTTATAAATTAAAATATTTGAATTATAAAACGAGTTTTTATAAGTGTTAGAATGAATTGTAAATGAATTTCATAAATGAATGAAATTTATAGAATTATGAACGGTGAAGTTATAAATGGAATTTTATAAGCAGTAGATTTATAAAATCTGTAAAGTTATTTAAAAGAATAGAATTTGGGTAAATAAATAAATCTTATAAGTTGTAAGATTTATAATTTGGGAAGTTTAAAAGAACGATTCTGTGAACAAATAAATTATAAGTATCTAACTTATAATATGAACTTTTGTTATATAATTGAGTTATAAATGGGAAATAGGTTAATAAAGGAGATTTATAAAAGGAAGTTGTTATAAAGTAAATAGAAATGGAAATTATAAACATTGATTTATAAATCCGCAAAACGACTTATTTTGATAAGTAAATTGTTATAACTTATTAATGGAGTTATATTCACGTTTTTTAGATAGTGAATAATCCTTTAAAATAAAATGTTTTAAATGTGATGTTTTAAATAGAATTAAAACGATCTAACGATGTTTTTAAAATGTGTTGAGATTCGAAACCATAGATTTCAACATTCATTGTTGAAATAGACGTTTTCGAGAAATAGAAGGAAATGGTGGACTATAACACTGTTGTTATAGTAAATGATTTCCGAAAGGAAATGTTTTGTATAGTATTGGGATTTATATATCTATTTTTAATTTCGAATCCCTATACTAGTGATTTTGGGTTGTCGTACGATGTTTTACGTAACATTCGTTTTGGCCCAAATAAATATGTTTAAGAGAATGATTTCCTTAAAGAATGAAATATATACTTAATTTCGATTTAAGTATATTGAATATTTTCCAAGTGTTGAAAATAAATGAAATTGTGAATTACTTATTAATAAGTAAGTATGGAAATGTTTTTCCAATGAGAAATGAAACGTTTTGAGAATTTATCTTCTTGAAGATAAATTGAAAATGAATAATTGAAATTGTGTATTCATAAATATTTTGGAATATAAATTCACTATGGAATTTATAAAAGAAAGGGGAATTTGTTTAAAAATAAACGTTGATTTATTTTTGAAGTGTGGGAATTAATTTATGGATTTGGAACGTAAATATAAAGTAAATCGTTAAGGATTTATTTAAATTGGTTGAAATGAACCATGTTGAAATGAAAGTATTTCCGCGTAAGGAAAATGTTTGAAATTTGTTTCCAAAAGTGGTAAATGTGAAAAGTGATTTGAAAATTGTTTTCAAATGGTTGAAGTGTGAAAATTATATATCTTGTAAAGATATTTTTTTGGAAAATAAATAATTTGGAAAATTATTTGGAATCTGGTGATGTTGTGCATATCCATTGATAGTTCAATAACCGACTATCAATATTTACCTTTGAATGGGTATTTGTTGTGATTTGCTTGAATTTGAATGCCACGCTTATTTTTGAATAAGCGCTCACTATTCGGGTAAACCGGGAAAGGACCTTGGGGTCGTATAACCCATTCCGAATATGTCATACGTCGTTATGAATTGCATTTGAAGACCGGATATTTTTGAAAACGGAAGGATTACCGTCGAATGTTTCTGCACCGAATGGCCCCGGTATAGAAATTCCATATGTGATGGGAAGTCCGGACGTGATTAGTGAATATCCGGATTGCAAGGACTTCTTTGTAAGTGCCTTCGGTTCTGTTCGATTCCGGAACAGACTTGTATGGACTGTATGTCTGACACTACAGATTGAGATATAAAGCTGATTTCTTTCAAATATATTTCTGTTGGTGGCAGTGAATTTATTCTCTTAGCTTAACACCTTCTCTGATACGTACGAGCTCAGAGGTTATGTAGTTGATGGTTATCAGCGATATATTCCCAATTTGGTAATGTGACATGCTGAGTGTTGCTGTGAAATGATCATTGCTTGATCATTTGTTTGATCATTTATCTTTGTGATCATTATTTTGATCATTTGTTGACCCAAAGCTTGGCTTTGTACCAAAGCGTGGCTTTGTGGACGAGGCTTCGTCGGACCTCATACCCCGGAAATGGTCAAAACAAGAAGGATGCGGCAAGGTTATTAGGGGTAGCGCCCTTTAGTGTATGTCATTCCTTCTGGATAGAGGTGGTATCATGGTATGGAGCCCAGATACTTAACCTATGTTGTTGCTGCAAACTTATTACTTTGTGGTTGTTGAAAATCGAGGATCCTCGGATGTAGATCGGTTACGATCGGGGGATGGCATATTCGTGTCAGTAGCTACCCAGTAGGGGTAACCCGGCCTTGTGTTGGCAGAGATCCGGTTTGGTTCTCGGGACGTCATTCCAGAGGCGTTTCCATGTGGCGATGGGAAGTTCCTTGGCCTGACCATTTGTTGGAAATCCAAAGAAATAATACGATCTTGTACGGTTTTAGTTGTAGAACCTATCATTCACTTATGGTGGTCACCACTGTTTGGATGGTAGCTATAGTAAGCATAAGTGCGAAATGCCTATGCTGGCTAAGATTTATATCTTTATTTTCGAAATGATTTTTCCTACACTATGCACTAATAATAATATCAAATGTTTCTTTTTAATAAGTATCAAGCATCTTTGACTATCATAAGGAGAAATCTCCTCCGATTCTGCATTTGCATTGTATGTGTGTGCGAGAGGCCTTATGGTAGTCTCATTTTTAAAAGCATTGCGAATTGACTTTAAAAATATACCTCTATTTTGTTTTTTAAAGATAAAAATAAACTGTTTTAGTTCTCACACCAGTCACATGACTGACTCGGAGTTTATTGTTTTCCTTCCTAAACTCTGGGTGCCCACCAATTTCCACACGGGCAGTTAAGAGTTAGGTTTATCAGGATATTCTGGAATTCAGAGGTTGCAGGAGGCAAGCTGGATGACATGGCGTATTTACTAGTATATAGTATTTCTTTTCCGCTGTTTGTTATTGTTTGTTGCTGCTGCTGTAAACTCTGATAATATAATGTGATGTAATGTAATAACAGATATAGTTCTTTGTTTAAAGATTATTCGTTTATCTATTATATGTTGTTCCGCTGCGATTGTGAGATTCTGATATTGTTCTGTTGTTTTCTTTCTTTTCTGTTCTATCTTTTCTCTCTTTCTTCTATCTTTTTTTTCTTTTTAAACCCTAAGAATTCGTATTTCCGTTCATCTTGAGTTAAGCACTGGAGATTTGTGTATATTCAAGGAGTACGGATTTGCGGGTCCTCACATAAACAAAGGCATTTAGTGAATTATTTAATGAATTCATGAAATAAAAAAAATCAATGTCCTGTAGGTAATTATAATATTGTTTGGAAGTGAAAACGTACAAGTATGAAACCAAGTAAGTAAATTAATTAAGAATATAAATAGTAATTAATGAACATATTTGGCAAATATAACTAAATAGTATGAAATGAAACATGCATTAAGGAAATGTAATACATGTCAATGTTAATTTCACCCCTAAATGCCAATTTATTGAATAACAAAGTTTTAAATCAAGATTTATTAATTTATTTAAAATTTAAAATTCAACAAGTGGAATTTAATATTAAATTATTACGTTAATGGAGTCTAATAAGTTAAAATGGGTAATCAATTGCAATTAATCTAATTAAAGGTTATATTAGTATAAATTTGGGTAGTAATGGGTAATAATGTATTGCTGATGGTGTATGAATGAATTGATGATTTAAATTAAAGGAAATGATGTTAAAGTTATTCATATTGGACAATTTTTTGAATTATAAGGAATGGAAATAAAGTTTATTTATATACTGGAATTTAATTTCTGAAAATAAGATAATTGCAATTAAATGAAATTGAAATAGCTAAATAATATGTTATTTGAGATTTAGATGGAATAATTATTAATTTATTTAATTTAATGGAACCAATGGTAAAATCTTAACTGATTGTAATTAATAATTTGAAATAATGACTACTAGTTGAATAAAGGGATGGAATAAAGTTTTGTCAATATATTTGAATTTAATACACGATAAGAGGATAAATTGCAATTCAATGAAAAGTAAATACTTGGAAGATTGTGTAAATGGAAATTTAGATAAAATTTAAGAATATAAATATAAACAACCATGAACCAATGTAAATTGCATCCTTTTGATAATGATAAATCAAATAATAGAATGAAAGGTGAATTTAATAGAATTATTGGAAATTTAATTATAATTTAATGAAATTGAGGTTAATATTGAAACTTATAAATTATTCACCTCTAAATTGACATTTAAATTTGTTTAAAACATTGTAAATGATTAAGAAGTTAAAAAGGTTGAAATTTGTCAATTATCAAAATAAAATTTAAAATTTGATTTAGTTAATTTATTTAATTAGTATAAAAATAGTCATTTTGGTCACTGACTCGGATTTCGACGAAACAAGCTTCATCGGATCCGTAATGGTGAATTATTGTTGGATTTCAAGTTTCGTATCGATGGGACTTGTCGTTTGATCGTACGGACGCGAAACGCCTTGAAATCGATAAATTGAAATCAATTGAAATAAATTTGAAATAATTTGATTTTGTCATAACTTCTTCAAACGATGGAATTTGAACGTGAAACTTTTTCCATCGCGTTCAGAATATTTTAAAACATCTATTTTGATATATGGATTGACCCAATTTCGTTCCGGAGTCGAAACGGGATTTTCGGGCCATATATCGTTTAGCGTGTATATCTAATAGATCCGATCCATTTTTTTCATCTTTCTCTATAAATATCTTACTATAAACCCCAGCCTACATCTATTCTCAATTGTCTGCGCGTAAAATTCTATCAGCTCCTCCTCTTCCAATAGCTGCAAACCCTAAATCCAATTTCAAATTCAAAAATCAAATGAAAATTCAAACTCTTCGGAAAAATTCAAAAAAATTATAAAATCGAAGATCTCATCGATACGAATCTACGCGTAGCTTCTGTTTTTGCAATTGTTGCTCGAATCAGCGGAAAATCATGGTCAAAGTTCTAAATCACGTAATCCATGACGTCGAATTGGGGCTTTCTGATTTTGGCTTCAGTCGACGAAATCAAAATCCGGGTATTGTAGAACTCATCGAAGGAAGTTGATTGGTGGTTGCTGGGTGGCCTGAAAACGCTTGGGGTGGTCGGAATTGGACATTTAGGGTTCAAAAATCACTAGCGGCAAGCGGCGGCCGGAGGCACTAGGGTGGGCCGGACCGAGGCCTGGGGTAGTGGCGGTCGTGGTGAGGCTTGCTGGAGGGTCGACGTCGTGCGCAGGCGGCCTATGATGGTAGGCGGCTCGGTCAAAGTTGGAGGTGGGCGTGTTTACCTGAGACGATGTCGCGTGTTCCTGTAGACGCGTTATGGAGGGAAGGTGATGACGTGTTTGATTATTTAATATTTTTTGCAATCGTAGAGCTTCTAACACGTATAAGTTTTACATACGGACTCAGAATCACGCGCGGTTTTCTCCGATAGGTTCGTATTTAAATTTCGGAGATTTTAACATGGTTTGGGCAGATTCTGAGGCGGTTGAAATTTTGGGTTTAAATTGGATTTGAATTCAATTTAAATTCGAAAGGTGAGTGTTTAAACCCACTAACAACTTCTAAGATTTCTTGTGTTTGTTAATTTCATTTACGATGTGATTTGAAATTTATTTATAGCTGTTTGGCATATATTTCATCATTATCTTAGTTAATTTGCATTTATTTAATTAACTGGTATTTAATTCATTATTGCATATTAACTGCCAGTAAAATTGTTATTTATTTTATTGCATATAAACTGCCAGTTAAACAGTTATAATTTATTTTGAATATAAACTGATAGTTGATACCTGTTATTATCGCCTGTTATATATTGATGGATTATTTGAATTTGGATGATGATCATGATAAATGGTTGATGGTTGATATTGGATGAATGGATGTTGTACTTATATTGTTATAAACTGCAAGTTATTATGTATTTTCATTTCATTCGGGATTGCGGTTTGAAATGATATATAACTGCATTTCTATTTTTAAATTGCGGATTGAAATGATAAATATCTGTATCACTTGACCATAGGATAAAAAATTATATACAGGCACCGCGGTATATATCTAAATTTATTTTTTGAAATAATTTTCTATGGTTTTGTAAAGAACTCTATATATATGGTTTTATGAGATATTGATTTCGGATATTTGATGAAGGTTATTTTATATAGTTAAGTTTTTTGTGTTAAGCTATGTATAAAATTGGTTTAAGGTATAAAATAAAGTTTGATTTTACTGAATATAATATGGATAAGTATTTACTTAAATTATATTTAACATAGAGTTTATATTGATTTTATAAATCAAGGTTGGGAAGATAGTGAAATTGATTAAGATTTTATTTAATTAAGAATTAAATTTAATAAGGGTCCATTTGGAACTTGTTGAAATTAAGATTTTAAAAGAATATTTTTTTTATAACAAAATTCAGGGTTAAAGTGATTTAAGTGAATATATCAAGTCTAAATAAATTAAGGAATATTAAATTGTTGAAATTGAAGTCTATTTAAAGGATTCTGGATTGATTAAATTAAATATTTCAAAACTAAATGATAGTAATGTAAATTTGATATATATGTGAATTATAAAATTTAGTTTTGAAACATTTAATATTAAAGCTTTGAAATATATGAAATCTAAAATGGTTTATTTGAGGATTTAAATCTGTATTAGAATTGATTGCGAAATTAAAGAAGCTAATTTATTTTATTTAGTAATTTAATATTTAAACCATTTAAGTGGTGTAGTTATATTTCAAAGTTATGAAATTCAAAGTTTTATGTTTTGGAAGGCTATATTTCAAGTATTTGGTTTCAAATATTATAACTTTGAAATGAGTTTTAGAAAAGGATATATTGAAATGATATCATATTTATTTGGTTTTAAAAGAAGAAGTGATATCGTATTTAAATGGTTGGGTAATGGATATTTTATCTTGGTTTTAAAGTATAAATTATTTTAAAATAACCGCGGTGTTATAATAACGATTGGTTGTTGAAGAGACCGGGATCGGAAGTTGTCATACTCTCTGCCAATTCCGAAAATCACTTTAACAACCGTGTACGCGGTGGAGATTCCAGAATGAAGTATGATGGTGGTGGCGTTTCCTTTGAGGTAAATACGTGGACCCAACTCTCGTGAGTTGGCATAAGGTGGCTAAAACAGGATCGATTGACGGGTTAATAAGGTAGCCCCTTTTATCGGACACATCCCTTCGCTATTCTACTCTTAGTTTGGATTTTTCGGTGGCCACTTTTGATTTTGGGGGTGTTGTTCGAGGTGGGCGGTAGTAGCTGCTACGCGTACTACCGACCTGGAAGCGTAATTGGTATATCTACCCTGGCATTGCCTAGTTGTGCCGTGTCACCTACCCTAGCGCGCCTTATACGATTTTGTTTTGTACCATACCTATGGAGTGCCCTCTGACGATGCCCAGTACGGGGGAGATTACGGTACTGTATAGACTATGAGAATTTAGAAGTGTGTTAAGGGCTATATGGGTTACCCCTTAACGCTATTTTAAAGTAAGTATATTTTACTATTAGCCATTATTATAATAGCGAAATATTACTACATAGTAAATAGTTTAACGGATCCTTAGGAGATGTGAACCCCGAGCATCTCTTAAGTTACTGCACTCACGTTAGACACTGGATAGGAGATGTCAAATCTCGTAAATATCTCTGACGCCTTTCCACTCATATTATTTACCATTGATTTAACTTACATAAGATCTTTTAGTTCTGACTCGAGTGTTTTGTCTTTTCAATTCGCTTGGGTCAGCCTGAGCATTTTAGGATTTGGAAGACCGTATTCTGGAGGACGAAGACGAAGATTTATTATTATTTATTATAGTATTCCACTGCATTCATACTGTTCTGCTGCATTATTTATTGTTCCTCGGTATGTGTAACTCTGATATGTATTGTATAAGTATAGTCCAATATTTTTAAAACAGCTTCATGAACTGTATATTTGATTTTTATATTTTATCGTTCTGTTGCAAGATTCTGTTTTGTTCTTTTTCTTTCTCTGCTTTTCCTTATTTACTCCATAACAATCCGCCTTTCTGTATGATTTAAGTTTGATGTGTATGGTTTATCGTCGATTTAAAGCATATAGAAAGGTGGAATGTTACATCTGGTATCAGAGCTTTAGTTTAGCGATAAACCTTAGCTTTGTGGGGTCTGACTCCTTATTAATAGGGTAGTAATACCCTATGATGAGTCGCTGAGTGTATATATATGAGAGAGCGTATTTGTTAGTGTTATAAATTTTTTTATATTGTGTTAATTTGTTCCGTTTTGTGTTTATAAATTCTGGTTGGTGCATAGGACGCTATGACATCAATAGGGATTTCTAAACACTTAATAGGACAGATCGACACAATATTTGTTTTGAATATAGGTGAATGAAATAATTTTGCCTATTATATTTTCTACATATAAAATAGACTATTTTATAAATCGGATATATATTTGGTTGCAATATAATGGTTGTTAGGTAATGAGATTTATAAATAATAGTTGAAATGAGATTGAAATTAAAATAAATGGAAATTGGGAATTTAGAACTTAAGTCCCGGGGTTTTGAAAATTTCGTTCAAATGATTTTGGAATATAATAATAATATTATTTAGAAGTATTTTCTGATATATATATTTCAATATGATTCGAAAGAATTGTTTTAAAAGAAATTTTGGAAAGAAATAAGTTCTGTACTCCCCTCTCTGTCGCTGAAAAATAATTTCGGTGATGAGTGCACGCATCATCGATATTCATTTTCGGGTTTCAAAGTGGGAAGGCCACTGTAGTAATTTTACTACAGATTTATTTTGGTAAACAAATGTAAATTTCAAATTGTTTAAATGTAATTGGATATATAAATTGTAAGCGTATATATCTATCTATTATTTTAAAATGATTTGAAGTTTAACCCGGTATTTAAATTCTTAAGTTTCTGTTAATTAATGTTTCAATTAGCGTAGTGAAATGGAAGTTAACTAATAATTGGAACTTTTAACTAAAATAAGAGACGAAATGCTAGTTTATAAATGAAATTTCCAGGGGTTGAAATTAGTAACCTATAAACAAATGATATGATTATTGAACATTAAATAAATTTAAAGGAAATGAGATAAACTTGTATAAATTTCAATTGCATTCTTAACAAGCATATATATAACTTACCAGATATTAAAAGTTCTAATGTCTAATAAGAAGTGTAATGGATATTATATGAGTAATAAACTTGAGGTAATGAAAGTATGTAATGAAATTATTTTATAAATAAAAATTTGATGTTGTAATTGTTGTGAACTTAAGTCATAATTGAAATGTTACTGTAATAAAGGTAATAGGAAGTAAGTATTGCAAGTATCAGATTATAAACCTTAGTAAATGAATTAATATGCAAAGAGATTGAATTAAACATGAATATTATGAATAAATTAATATTAATAAATGAAATTATGTAATAATTAATAACCGATGACATTAATAAATGAAAATAAATGAAATAAACATTGAACCAATGAATAGAAGTAAAAGGTTGTAAGAAGTAAATGTAAAATAAAAAGATAAATCGGTATATGGATAAAAAGGAAATCAAACAACAAAACTATGAAATGAAATTAAAAAGAATGAAATTGATCTATTGTTTGAAATTGTTGTTTATTTAGTTATGGTTGTTTGGGGCAAGGATACTTTAAAATTGTATTGGATGTATGAATAATCGATTTAGTTTCATCAAAGACTGTTGAGTAAATGGTGCACTTGATAGTTTATTTTTTCATTCTGTACAATTTAAAGTTTTGAACCCGAACAACTATTTGTTTTGTTCGATATGGATGGGTAGTTGAAATTGTGTTGATTCTGAATTGTGTTGATTCTATATGATGGTTGTATGCTATGGTTGCAAGTGATTGTTGTTGTTTGACATTGATTTGTTTTCTAGTGGATGAAACTAAATTAATATTTCATTTTATATAATTATTAACTCTTTTGGATTATATTAGGGAAATACAGGTCATGGAAGCAATTGCTACTATTTTTGGTTTCATAAAATAGGCTTAAATTGCCTGACAACTAGGTACATTTTCGGATTACGGTTTATAGCGTTATTATATTATTTTTTCCCGTGTTGGGATATATTATTTTGGAAGATATATGTTATATATTGTTATATTTTTCCCCGAGCCTCTCCGTACAAAGGAGACTCTGCCAAAAATTTTCGTAAATTTTGGACTTAGAAAATTTTGAAAATGTTTTCCAAACTTTATTAAATTGAATATAAAAAGATTAAAATGTTTTTAAATCTATATATTTTATTTAAATTATCTTATTTTGTAAATTTATCATTATGAATATAATGTTTGAATGATATATATTGATTTATAAGTTCCTCTTTTCCCTTATTTTCCTTTTCGGGGATGAAAAGTTTTGAGTGGGAGAGAGTATAACGACCCGTAAATTTTCAATAATTAAAATTGTTTAATTTAATAAGATTTTGTAATAAAATCTAGAAAGAGATAAAAACTTTATAAATTATAACGAAATAGCTTTAATTGTTGCACTTAGTTATAAAATTTAAAATAAGCAAATAAAATGTAAGTATTGAATTAACCAATGAAATACTATATTGATTAATAATTGTCTTAATAAAAAGAGAGTTGAATTGAATCAGTCTATTTATTTTAATCTAATTAATTGGTATTCAATTTATAATAAATGGGTTTATTGTAAGAAATTGAAATTTGATACTACAGTGAATTAGAATTAAGATGAAATTGGGAATATTAGTGTAATAGATAAGTACCCATGTTGACATCGCCTTTAAGATGGTAAGTTTATAATTGATTCATAATAAGATAAAAATCAAATAAATGGATTTATTGGAATGGCAATTGGCAATTAATGAATTATTAAAATTGTAAGGTTTTAATTGATTGTAATTTGTAAATTGGAAAATAGATTCAAAGTTATAATTAATTGATGAAATAATGCATAATAAGTGCAATTTGATATAATCAATGTTAGTATAAGTTAAAGAAATAATTGGGAATCATATTTATGAAATAATAACTAGAATGCAAGGTAAACAATGTTAATTAAAGTTAATAATTAATGAATTTGAATGAAATTCCAATTATATAAAATAATTTAAATGTTATGTTTGGCTATAAATTGAACATAAGTTAATGAAATTAGTAGTATGAAAATAAACGGCAATATTGATTTGTAAGTAATAAAAGCTTATTTATGTGACTAAAGTCTAACGTAAAGATTATTATATGTTACGTATTTTTGTAGCTTGTTAATTTAGATTGGAAATCAGTTGCAATAATTATAATTTAATATTACGTTAATGTTAATTAAGGTAATATTTAGAATTAATGTTAAAGTTATTCATAATTGGACAATTTGTTGAATTATAAGAATGGGAATAAAGATTTATTAATTAATTGGAATTTAAATTTAATAATTGGATTAATTTCCATTAAATGAAATTAAAATATCTAAATATTACATTATTTAAGATTAAAATGGAGTGTGAGAATATTAAAGCAATAGATTATGGATCCAATGTTAATTTCATCGTTTGATATTATTGAATTGAATAATAGAATGAAAAGTAAATTAAATAGAATTATTGGAAATTAAATTTATAATTTTTAAATGAATGAAATTTAGGTGAGTAATGAAATTGATAAATTAATCGACTCTAAATTGACAACTAAATTTGTTTAAATCATTGTAAATGATCGAGGAATCAAAAAAGGTGAAATTTGTCAATTATCGAATTGAAATTGAAATTTTGATTTAACCAATTAATTTTCAACTTATTTAATTAATGTAAAAATAGCCATTTTGGCCACTGACTCAATTTTCGAAGAAACTAGTTCATTGGATCTATAATAGTGAATTATTGTAGGATTTCAAGTTTCGTAACGATCGGACGCGTCGTTTGATCGTACGGACTCGAAACGCATTGAAATCAATTGAAATCAATTTGAAATAACTTGATTTTAGTATAACTTCTTCATAGGATGGAATTTGGACTTGAGACTTGTTCCATCGCTTTTAAATATTTAAAAACATCTATTTTGATATATGGGTCGACCTAATTTCGTCTCGGAGTCAGAACGGGCTTTTTCGGGCTATTTTATTGTTCGACGCGTATATCCAATCGATCCGGTCCATTCTATTTCATCTTTGTCTATTAATACCCTATTATAAAGCCTAATTGTCTCTCATTATCATTTGTCTGTATGTACAATTCATTATGTTCCTCCTCTTCCCCAATGGTAGACAAAACAAAAATTTTCAATTGCAAATTCAAATCAAATTCAAAGCCAAAAATTCAAACTCCACAAACAATGTCAAATTATATATCGTCGGAAAGCTCTCGAAGAGCGCTTCTCAATTCTGTGATCCGTTTTTCAATTCAATGCACTGTTTGGCCAGAAATCGAAGAACCATTTTCGGTCATTCATCACGCGTTGATGAACTTCGTCTGATCGTTCGATCGAGGGTAGGGTTGTGAAGAGGTGACTGAGTGCTGCTCATCGGAGTTGTTAATTCGTTGAATTAACGGCTAGATCGGGGGGATTTAATTCGATTAGCGTTTAAATTTAGGCTACGGCGGCGGCCCAAGGTGCGACCGGAGACGGTGAAATTGATGACGTGGGTGCGACCTGGGTTGGTGGTCTTGAGGAGGTGCTCGGTTTGAGGTGATTGGCGATGTGGTGGCGTTATTTTTCGATCAACGGCGAAGTGGAGGCATGTTTTGGTTCGGCCTGTCTTCTGCGTGTGCGTTGATGTCTGGAAGATAGTGATGATGACGTGGCAGGGTATAATTGTTTGTTTTATTTTATTTTAATTCAATTTCAACTCGTTTTAATGCAATAACTTTTACATACGAACTCCAATTCATGGCGTTTTTCTCCGCTAGGTTCGTATTGGAATTCCGGACATTTAGAAGATGGTTTGGACTAATTTGGAGACTGTTCAAACTTTGGGCTTAAATTGGATTTAAATTCAAAACGTGAGTGTATTAACCCACTCACAACTTCTAAAAATTTTCATGGGTGTTAAATTAATTTCTGATGTGATTAGAAATTTATTTATTGCTGTTTGATATATTTTTATCATCATTCCAGTTAAATTGAATTTATTGAATTAAATTGTTATTCAATTTATTATTGCATATAAACTGGCAGTTAAATTAATTTATTATTGAATATAAACTGCCAGTAATTACTTATCTGTTCTATATTGATGTTATTGTTTGAATTGGATGATGATGGTGATAAATGGTTGATGATTGATATTGGGTGAATGGATGCTGTATTTATATTGTTATAGATCGCAAGTTGTTATGCATTTATTTCATTTGAGATTGCGGTTTGAAATGATATATAACCATATTTTTATTTTAAATTGCGGATTGAAATGATAAATATCTTATCACTTGACCATAGGATAGAAAATTATATACAGACACTGTCGGTCTATATATAATTATTTTAAAATGATTTCTATGGTTTTGGATAGAAATATACGGTTTAATAAGTATTGATTTTTGATATTACATAAATATTATTTTAATATAGTTAAATTCTTGAATTTAAGCTATGTATTAATTTGTTTAATAAATAAAGTTTAATAATAAAGTTTGATTGCTTTTATATAATATGGTTAAGTATCTGTTCAAATTTTATTGTATACAAAGTCTATAATGACTTAAATAAAAAAAAATCAAGGTTGAAGGATAAATATGAATTGATTTGAATTAAAGTATTTAAGAATTATACTTGAATATAATTGATGTGAAATTTAAATAAAAATTGAGATTTTAAAGGGTATGATTTTTATAACTTGATTTTGGTTTGGAGTGATTTAAATAAATATCGAGTTGATTTAAATGAATATATCAAGTTAATCAAATTGAAAGAATATCCAGTTATTTCAAGTTTAAAGGTTTTGCTTAAATGATATTGGATTTATTAAGTAAACGTTTCAAATCTAAATAATAGTAATTGAATTTGATAGAAATGGAATTATGAAAGAATTAGTTTTGAAATGGTGGAATATTTAAAGCTTTGAAATATATGGAAATTAAAACATTTATTTAGGGTTCGAATCTGTATTTGGAATTTGATTTGTGAAATTGAAGAAGCTATTTTATTATATAAAGTAATTTTAAATTCAAACTATTTTATTATATATACTGTTTAAATATCCAAACCATTTAAGTATTGGAAGTTATGGTTTAGAAGCTATGAAATTTGAAGTATTATGGTTTGAAAGGTTATATTTCAAATGTTTGGTTTCGTAGTGTATAAATTCGAAAGCGCTATGATTTTGGAGAATGGATATATTTGAAATAAAAGATATTATATTGATTTGGGATTTCTTTAAACTGATATCATATTGATTTAGTTTTTGAAACGGAAATGATATCGTAATTATATGGTTTAGAAATGGATATTATATTCTGGTTTTGAAGTATAATTATTTTGAAAGGACTGCGGTGTTATAATAACGTTTGGTTGTTAAAGAGATCGGGATCGGAAGTTGTCATACTCTCTGCCAATTCCGAAAACCACTTTAACAACCGTGTATGCGGTGGAAATTCCAGAATGAAGCAGGATGGTGGCGACATTCTATTAAGGTATATACGTGGATCCGACTCCCGTGAGTTGGCATAAGGTATCTAAAACATGAGCAATTGACGGGCTAAGAAGGTAGCACCTTTTATCGGACACATCCCTTTGATATTATACTGACTTTTGGATTGATTCGGTGGCCACTTTTGATTTTTGATTTTAGGGGTGTGGCTGGAGGTGGGCGGTAGTAGCTACCACGCCCTACCACCGGTCCGGAAGCGTAATTGGCATATCTACCCCAGCATTGCTTAGTTGTGCCATGTCACCTACCCTAGCGCGCCTTATACGATTTTGTTTTGTACCATACCTTTGGAGTGCCCTCTGACGACGTCCAGTACGGGGGAGATTACGGTACTGTGTAGACTATGGGAATATAAAAGTGTGTTAATGGCTGTATGGGTAACACCTTAACGCTATTTTAAAGTAAGTTTATTTTACTATTAGTCATTATTATAATAGCGAAATATTACTACATAGTAAATAGTTTAAGGATCCTTAGGAGATGTGAACCCCGAGCATCTCTTAAGTTATTGCACTCATGTTAGACACTGGATAGAAGATGTCAAATCCTGTAAACATCTCTGACACCGTTCCACTTATATTATTTACCATTGATTTAACTTACATAAAATCTTTTAGTTCTGACTCGAGCATTTTGTCTTTTCAATTCGCTCGGGTCAGCCTGAGCATTTCAGGATCTGGAAGACCGTATTCTGGAGGACAAAGACGAAGATTTATTATTATTTATTATAGTATTCCACTACATTCATACTGTTCTGCTGCATTATTTATTGTTCTCCGGTATGTGTAACTTTGATATGTATTGTATAAGTATAATCCAATATTTTGTAAAACAGCTTCATGAACTGTATATTTGACTTTTATATTTTATCGTTCCGCTGCCAGATTCTATTTTGTTCTTTTTCTTTCTCTACCTTTTCTTATTTAACCCATAACAATCCGCCTTTCTATATGGTTTAAGTTTGATATGTGTGGTTTATCGTTGATTTAAAGTGTATAAAAAGGCGGGATGTTACAGAACTTCTTCCTATTGGCCCCTTAGTTACTTTAATTAGCATAACGTGTCCCATCTCACCTAACCTACTGTGAGACCACCAGTCCTAGTCTGAAAGGATTATGCCTAGCCTCATCTACTATGAGACCATCAGTCCTACTCTGGAAGGGTTATGCCCAGCCTCACTAGTGTGAAACCATCAGTCCTAGTCTGAAAGGGAATGCTATTGGTAATGGGCGCTACTTCTATCTTTGCTTATTAACTTAATATAAGTCTTTTAAATAAGCCTCTTATGTTCATTTTGCTCTATTTGCTTATTAACTTATTCTAAGTCTTTTAAAAAAGCCTATTCTATTACCTCTGCTAATTTGCTTATTAACTTAGTGAAAGTCTTTAAAATAAGCATCTTTCTGTTCTTTCTATTTAATTATAACCAATGTTATAATTTCCTTTTTTATCTTGTCTTTCTAGTTATAATCTACTAGTTATAACCTGCTTGCAAAGTTAAATTTTCCTATTTCAGTCTAATTCTTTTATTATAGTTCTACTTATTTACATCTAATTTTCTGTAATTTTAATGTTCTTAAACTTTAGTCCATATTAGAGAATTATCCACCTTTTATTAATTTATTCGCGTAAAAAGAATAAAAAAACAAAAATTTGCAGGCTGAAATCTAACGCAATACGAATGTAAATAAAATACAAATAACTGTAAATGAGAGTAAATAACTGTAAATAAATGAATAAAATAGCTAAATAAAATAGATTGAAAAGAACATTAAAAATTAATTGCAAATAACTTGTATAAAAGAGGTCTCAAAATTGTAGAAAAACTGCAACCATTGAAAACCCTATTATTTTAAATTACTTAAAAATCTAAAATAATTACTTAAACACTCATCCGTGGTCCTTAGCTCTTTCCTTGGCCTTCTACGATCCACTTATAGTGTATACATATTTTAATTAAAAAGATCTTCTCATCGGAAAAATATTCCTTTTAGGGTCCAGCCTCAGGCAATGAACCCAGATGGAGAAAATCTGAATGAGAAAAATAGCTAGGCTTAGGGTATTATTTACAGTTTCACTTATGGATCTAAGACCATTGGATTTCAAGATTAAATCTAGCGCAATCACATCATTGGCTCGATGGGAATCGTCGGATGGAAGCACGGACGCACCAGATGAGATAAAATCAACAAAACACGTCATGCTCGAACCCAGACAATTGCTCATCAAAATATGCATGCGGGTCGACAGCTAGGTTGACCTTTGTGTGGTGAGGGTCGACCTGTATGTAGACCCTTCTATGGGGAAGATCGACTCGAGGGTCGACCTGACCCTTTATAAAAAAAATTCTTGTTTTCTTGTTTATTTTGTAACTTCTTTGTTCTAGCTTGGATTTTGACAATCTATATATGGTAATAGGCCAAAAAATTACCACAGACACAGTGGTGCAACTCCTGTGGCTCAAATATAATAATTTCACAAAGTTATTTTATTATCTAATTAATTCGTTAATTAATTATTATAGCTTAAATTTTGGGTTGTTACATTCTCCCCTTTTTAAAGAATTTCGTCCTCAAAATCTCGAAGGATAGAAGAATGAAACAAATGTTTTCATACAAGTTCTACAACCAACTACTCAACCATCATCCATTACATCCATTGTCCTTAATTTTTTCTAATGAATTTATGATATATATGCAAATAGTGTAGTGTTAATGTTCCCAACTAATGCAAAAGATTAGGCAGTCTACTGATTTAGTCCACCTTCCTTTTATGCAATCATGTCCATGTCATGTATCCAAATGAATGCAAATTTCCTAATGATAACTGGTAGTTCTATATGTGTGCTACAATCATCGTCCGAATGCGACAATCATGTGATAATAATCCATTTATGACAACCATGGAATAAAATAAAATATGCAAATGTGCACACATCCATATGCTCTAGTGTCCTAGTTAGGTCGATCCCTAAGAGATAATAGTGCGTAGTGTAAGTATATACGTGTAGTAGCATCCACTAGCAAACACTTGCAACCACTAACATCCATCGTACATAACATGTTCTAATAACATGTTTACATCAAATCGTACCATCCATAAGTTAAATCCTAAGTTCTACTCTTCCAAAGGATAATAAAGAAATGAACATATTCAAAACTAAAGATGGAAATAGGAAATTCAAAAACTTACTATCAAATAGTTGTGGATAAGAGATACGAATCTTTTCTTCAGCCTCCCATATGACGTCTTCAACACTATTTCCCCACTGCACCTTTACTAACAGTACTTCTTTATTCCTAAGTTTCTTAACATCGCGTCCAATAATATTGGTAGGAATACGACGAACCGATATTTCTATCTCCACTTCAATCTCCTTGAGTCGACTGGGCTCCATAACCTCCGCCGAGTCATGTAAGCATTTTCTCAAGTGTGAAACAAGAAAACATCATGCACTCCTACGAGCCTCTCGGGTAGCTTAACTCGATACACCATCTTCCATACTCTCTCTACAACGAGGAACAGTCCTACAAATCTGGGGGCTAACTTCCCACTCGATCCAAGCCTCACCACATTCCTTAGCGGAGATACCTTAATAAAAACCAAGTTTCCTACCTCAAACTCAATATCCCTCCTCCACTTGTCCGCATAAGATTTCTGTCTATCTTGGACCATCTTCATCCTCGTCCTAATCAAATCAATCTTCTCTAAAGTCTCTCTAACCATATCAGGACCAGGTAGCAATCTCTCCGTAGACACCCGCCAACATGAAGGTGACTTACACGGTCTCCCATAAAGAGCTTCGAAAGGTGCAATCCCGTTGCTAGTTTGGAAACTATCATTATAAGCAAACTCTACCAAAGGAAGATGCTCCTTCCAAGTTCCTCCAAAATCAAGAAGGAACATCCTCAAAAAATCTTCAAGCACTCTATTAACTCTCTCCATTTTTGTTTGAGGGTGATAGGTTGTACTCAATCTAAGTTGCGTCCCTAAAGCCTCTTGTAGGATTCTCCAAAACTCGCTAGTAAAAATAGGGTCTCTAGCACTCACAATGCTAGAAGGAACTCCATGAAGTCGGACTATCTCACGAACGTATAAAGATGTCAAATACGGTGTCGTCCTCTTCTCTTGACCGAAATGAAGTGGGCACTCTTAGTTAAGCGATCTACAATCACCCAAATACTAGTACTCACTTCCTAGATCCGGGCAATCCATCTATGAAATCCATCAAAATCCATTTGGGTACATCCAATGGCTAAAGTAATCCTCTGGGCTTCTGCTGCTCTGCCTTAACCCTTTGGCACACAAGACACTTAGCTATATACTCTGCCACATCCTTCTTCATGCCACTTCAATAAAATACCCTCTTGATGTCCCTATACATCTTATCACCATCCGGATGAATAGTCATAGGCGAATGGTGTGCCTTTGCTAGAACTGCACTCACCAAATCGCTAGTGCGGGGAACACAAAGTCTTCCATCTCCCCTTATCCATCCTTTACTATCAATGGAATAACGTTGGAGATGTCTAGAGACCTCTCCTCTACAAATCCTCTCCATAATATCCATAAGTTATGCATCCTCTCGTTGCCTCGAACTAATTTGATCCACGAGGGTAGGCCTTACTTCAAGTGCTGCTAACAATTGGGGGGTAATGTCCGTAGAAGGCTTAAAATCAAAACTAAAGGTAAACTCTAGGCTTTTCCACTCTACAAACATTGGAATAAGAGTTTCTATCTTCCTACTCAACACATTCGCAACTACGTTTCCCTTGCCAAGGGTATAAGCTATCTCAAAGTCATATGATGCCAAAAAATCCATCCAATGCTGCTGCCTCAAGTTTAAATCCTTCTGTGAGAATATGTACTTCAATGATTTATGGTCAATAAAAAGCTCGAACCTCTCTCCTAGCAAGTAATGCCTCCAAGACTTGAGTGTGAAAACTATAGCAACTAACTCTAAATCGTGGGTAGGATAGTTCCTTTCATGAGTCATCAACTGTCTACTCCCATAGCATATTACCCTCCTTCTTGCTTCAATACTGCTCCTAGACCCGTCTTACATGCATCAGTGTATACTGTAAATGGCTTAGCCCCATCGGGTAAAACTAAAACCGGTGCACTAGTAAGGGCCTTCTTTAGCCTCGTGAAGGAATCCTCACAATCTACATCCCACAAGAATGTCGCATTCTTCTTAGTAGGGCGAGTAAGCGGTGCTGAAATCTTAGCGAAGTCTCTAATAAACTTCCTATAATAGCCAGCCAAATCTAGGAAGCTTCTAACTTTGGTAGATTTCTTGGGGGCCTCTTAATCTTGCACTGCTATAACTTTAACAGGATCTACAACCAAACCCTCTTTTGAGACTACATTCCCCAAGAAACTCGCTTCCTTTCATCAAAAGTGACATTTCGATAATTTACCCTTCAACTGATGAATGCGAAGTGCATGAAGAATCTCCTCTAGATGAAAAGCATGGTCCTCCATATTCTTGGAAAATACCAAAATGTCGTCCATGAATACGACCACGAATTTATTTAGGACATCTTTAAAAACACGGCTCATTAAATCTACGAAATATTCTGGGGCATAGGTTAGCCAAAAGGCATAACCAACCACCCAAAAAATTTGTCTGGTGTCCTAAATGTCGTCTTATCGATGCAATCGTCAGCGACTCTAAGCTGATGAAATCCGGTAGCCAAATCTAGCTGAGAAAATACCAAAGAGCCAATTAGCTGATCGAAAAGATCGTCTATCCTAGAAAGGGGGTAAGGGTTATTTTTCGTGAGCTTATTCAATTCTTTATGGTCTATGCAAAGTCGAAGGGAACCATCCGCCTTCGTAGCGAAGACGACTGGCGCTCCCCACTCAGATATACTCCTTCTGATGAAGCCTTTCTCCAATAGCTCATCAATCTGCTTGCTTAACTCCTTCCTCTTCCTAGGAGACATATGTCTCACGGGCAATGACACTAACTTAGCATTGTCATTAAGATAGATCCTAAAGTCGATCTCTCCCTTAGGGGATAGTCCCCTAACCTTCTCAAAGACGTTTGGAAAATCTCTTACGTCTGGAACGGAATCTAACTCTGTTGGCGATGAATGGAGGGAATAAAGAAAGCTCAACATGACTTGCCCCTGTGGGTCGCAAGAGACCTCGACAGTCCTACCGCTGCATGTCTCTAATCTAACGACTCTCCTCTCGCTGTCCAATATCACTCCATAAGTGGATAGCCAATCCATCCCCAAAATCATCCCATACGCCGAAGATCCTAATACATAGGCGTCACAATCAAACTCTATACCTAGGATAAAAATTTTCAAACCCCTATAAACCATATAAAAATGTGTCGATCCTCCTATGGGGTTTGAACAACTATGGGGTCTATTACTAAAGAGATATCTAAGTGCAAATAATCAACCAAGGAACTCGAAATGAAAGAGTGTGATGCTCCAGAATCAAAAAGAGTCCGAATGGGAAAATCAAAACGAGAAATCAAACCTTCTACGATGACTTTTCTACCTCTATCCGGTCTTTTGCTAGAAGGTGCTGCATCAAAAGCCTGAATCTGTGCTGTAGGTGCACCCGCTGCCTGCCCTGTCCTCTCAGGACAAAATCTACTAAGGTGACCAAGCTGCCCATAACTATATCACTTTCCCTTCATTGTCTCCTTCGTGCAGTCTCTTGCATAATGAACAACCCGACCATAGTTATTGCATTTCTTGCTTTTCTTGATCTTTTTGGGGTCCTCTTCCTTTCTTTTTATCCTTCTTGTTCTTCCATCATGGGTTCTTAGGATTCTCCGACTTAGGAACCTCCTTAACTTCTCCTTCCTTAACTGAATCAGACATAAGTGCCACCTCCACCAGTGACTCATAAGTAGCTCCCATAGGTATGTGAGTTAATAACAATCATTAGAGGGGTGGATTCAATCCCTTTTCGAACTCCATTGCCTTCTTGTGCGGTGTATTCACTAGTTCCATTCCAAACTGTGACAACTCATTAAATTGGTTGACATACTCCTTTAGTGAAAGACTTTCTTGCTTCAAGCTAATAAACCTTTCCAACTGCATACTCTCTTCTGCTTATGACAAAAACTTCCTCTCAAACCTCTATCGGAATCCAAACCATCCAACCTCTCTTCCTTCCAACTCAATAACCTTCCACCAATAAGAATCCTCTCCTTTCAGCTGCCAAGATGCATGCTAAACTCTATGCTGATCCTATAGTCCCAATAGCCCAAATATCCTCTCTTTGCTCCTTAACCAAGCTCTCGCCTCCACAAAATTCTCCATACCAAAGAATTTCTTGCCCCATAGATTGGCGAAATCCTTGCATAGCTTAGAGAAATCGGCTGCTGCAGGTGAATTGATGGGATTCCCATCTGCTGGTGCTGTATTGGGTGCTTGCCCTTGCACCTTTGGAGTCGTAGCTTGTAGGTATCTAAAAAACTAGCCTGAGACTTAGACACCCTCGGGAAGATTAGAGGAATCCAGCATGCTATGCAAAGAAAAAGAGAGTTTAAGCTCGAAAGAATCAAAAGGAGATTGGACTGGACTTTGAGGGGATTTTTATAAAAACTCATTTGTACTTTAAAACCACTTCTACAATAAGAGTTTCTTTCTGAAAAATAGTTTGAAACTATGTTACTTTTCAAAAGTACTTTACTTTTAAAACAAATTTTTAGGAATCCTGTAAACTTAGGCTTTGATACCAAGTGAAACACCCCACATCCCTTAGTATACCCAATAAGACACACTAAAGGATATGGTGTGTTATAGGTATAGCTAAAAACTTTACAGAGACTAAGATTCACAAGACAATATAAATAAAACAATGGAAACATTTAAAACATTAACTTAAAAGTCAAACTTCATAAAACCAAATATGTCTCAAAATACCAAATATCCATGTCAAGTGAAAAACATTATCTTAGTCATAACATCAGAGTACATAAACTAACCATCCCTCTCAAAAAAAAGTACCAGTACATCAAAATGAAATAAAAACTAAAAAAGAAGAAGTAGAATACATGAAGAAAAATCTTTACAACTGAAATCTCCAAGAGTCCAAAATCTACTCTCCCTGCTTCTGCTGGCCTATTGATGGAAGGAGAAATTAGAGGAATGGGTCAGACTAAAAGTCTGGTGAGTGGAAATAACTACTAGTATTTTTAAGAGAGATAAAGATGATAGACTTATCAACAGTTATAGTATAAAAAGGGAATAAAGGAAAAGATAAAGTTGGAATAAAAAAATGCATGCTTTGATTATTTCGATTGTTTGCACTTGTCTTAGATTACTGCTTTGATTAGGATGAATTCCTAATCCTAATTTTATTAGACTGAATTCCTAATTCTACCCTTTGATCGGACTTCTCTCTTTGTTGGGCCACTGTGAGATAGTCCCCAATGTGGGTCCCACAGCAAAAAGACACTTGCTTGCGTTCTTAAACTCAATAGCGACTTATCTCCCTGCATTGAGGCCGCACACACGACCACCGTTAGGCTCGCACAATCTGTTACTCCCTCTTACCCTAAACAACATAAGCATGCCCAGCCTCACCTCCACCGTTATGAGACCATCAATCCTAGTCTGAAAGGGTCCTGCCTAGCCTCACTTAAGTGTGTTGGGACACCATCGGTCCTAGTCTGAAAGGGAATGCTGCCAATTCGGTCCTATCAAACAAAATCTAGCTGCGCCCCTTGCCCAAATCCACTAATTTGAACTTCTATCTATTGGCCCCTTAGTAACTTTAGTTAGCATAAGCGTGTCCCAGCCTCGTCTAACCTACCATGAGACTATTAGTCCCAGTCTGAAAGGGGTATGCCCAGCCTCACTTATTGTGAAACCATCAGTCCTAGTCTGAAAGGGAATGCTATCGGTTATGGGTCCTACTTCTATCTTTGCTTAGTAACTTAATATAAGTCTTTTAAATAAGCTTCTTTTGTTCGTTCGACTCTATTTGCTTATTAACTTATTCTAAGTCTTCTAAATAAGCCTCTTCTATTATCTATGCTATATTTTCTTATTAACTTAGCATAAGTCTTTAAAATAAGCCTCTTTCTGTTCTTTCTATTTAATTATAACTCATATTATAATTTCTCTTTTATCTTGTCTTTCAAGTTATAATCCACTAGTTATAACTTGCTTGCAAAGGTCAAATTTGTCTATTTCAGTCTATATTCTTTTATTACAGTTCTACTTATTTATTTCCAATTTTATGTAATTTTAGTGTTCTCAAAATTTAGTCTATATTAGCGAATTATCTACCCTTTATTAACTTATTCGCGTAAAAGGAATAAAAAGAACTAAAATTTGCAGGCTAAAATCTAACGCCAAACAGATGTAAATGAAATACAAATAACTGTAAATGATAGTAAATAATTGTAAATAAATGAATAAAAAAGCTAAATATAAATAAATAAATAAAATAGGCTGAAAAGAACATTAAAAATTAACTGTAAACAACTTGTATAAAAGCAGTCTCAAAATTGTAGAAAAACTACAACAGTTGAAAACCCTATTATTTTAAATTACTTAAAAATCTAAAATAATTACTTAAACATTCACCTGTGATCCTTAGATCTTTCCTTGGCCTTCCTGAATCCACTTATAGCGTATAAAATATTTTAATTAAAAAATTCTTCTCCTCACAAAATATATTCTTTTAGGATTCAGCCTCAGGCAATGAACCCAGATGGAGAAAATCCGAATGAGAAAAACAGCTAGGGCTAGGCTTTTATTTACAGTGTCACTTGTGGATCTCAGACCATTGGATTTGAAGATTAAATCTGGCACAACCACTTCATTGGCTCAATGGAAACTGTCGGATGGAAGTACGGACACACTAGATGTGAAAAAATCAACAAAATACGTCACGCTCGAGCCTGGACGATTGCTCGTCCAAGTATACGCGCGGGTCGACCGCCAGGTTGACCTTTGTATGGTGAGGGTCGAACTATAGGTCGACCCTTCTATGGGGAAGGTCGACCCTAGGGTCGATCCGACCCTTTATAATTTTTTTTCTTTTCTCATCTTCTTGTTTATTTTTTAACTTCTTCGTTCTAGCTTGGATTTTGACAACCTATATATGGAAATTGACCAGAAAATTACCGTGGATGCAATTGTGCGACTCCCGTGGCTCAAATATGATATTTTCGCAAAGTTATTTTATTATTTAATTAATTCCTTAATTAATTATTTACTTAAATTTCGGGTTGTTACAACAAAGGAAAAAGGGTAGTTTAGTAATTTACCTATTCTATAGCTTATGAATAACTTTCGAATTATTCAAATTTTCCTCCTCTTCTTTCTATCATATCTTCCTATTCTCTGACTCAAATGGTGAGATTATGTTTTTCAAAACCTTGTAAAATTCTAGTGGCTACAACTTTCATTTGTACCACTTCTTCAAATTTTGATCTTATCCATGTCCAAAATGCAATTCTTTCAGATCCATTTTTGGACTCTGATTTTCTAAGCCATATCTTCCTCAAATCCAATTGAAATTGAGTGATTTCTTTTTCTAAATTGTAGAGAAAAGAATTTTCAACAACTTTTTTTTAAGCACTTTTCAAAATTCTGAGAGTAATATGGCAAAAAATCCAAGAGAATATGACTAATTTTATGGTCTGGTTTTGTGAGTTCAACCTTATCCGAAGTACCTCCACTTCTCCAAGTCAAGCCTACACATCCTTGTTCTTATCATGGCGGAGCCATGCAAGCCTTAGGCCGAGCCTATTTCAAGATGCAAGGGTCCTAAGTCAAGTTTGCAAAGTTATTTTAAGTTTTCATAAAGTTTTTGAAACTTTAGTGAGTAAAATTTTGATTTAAATTTAAAAGTTTTAACATTAGTTTTTATGCTACTTGGTTACTAAGTATGATGGTTATTTGAATGATATTTATGTTGAGATGTAAGTTGTGTTTTGGTTTGCTGTTGGTTAATATGTATACATATATGCTTGGATGTGATGTCTGCTTTAGCCTAGAAATTTAAGTTTAAAAAGAGTAAGTAATTGGAAAAATTGTAATCTTGCTTATGGCTTGTGTATGACATGTGAATGCATGATTTTGGTTCATGTATACGCTAAGAACTTAGCATTAAGTTGTGAACAAGCAACGCGGAAATTTCTTGCTTTCAAAGTGTGTTTACTTAAGTTCTATAAAGTTTAAAATTTTGAAATCATTTTTAAGTTTAAACTTTGCTTAACTTTACCAAATACCTATTTATGTTTTATAAAAGTAAGCAAGCTTTCAAAATTATAAAGATTTTTAAAAAAACCTTGAAAACCTTTTTAGCCAAGGCATCCATAGAAATAGTCGACATGGATGCAGTTTCGTTTAACAATCCAATTTTAAAATTTGGTTTCTATACTTAAAAATGATTTTAGAATGTTTCACTAACTTAACAAAAATATTTTAGAAAGTTAATTAAGTTTTTATTAATTAATTATTAATTAACTAATTTTAGTA
The DNA here is from genome assembly GCA_030765085.1 of Allium cepa. Taxonomy (NCBI): domain Eukaryota; kingdom Viridiplantae; phylum Streptophyta; class Magnoliopsida; order Asparagales; family Amaryllidaceae; genus Allium; species Allium cepa. Next base: position 681,749,116 of record CM060941.1, on the reverse strand, counting down.
ATTAACGATTAATTTAGACTAAACAAGGTTTATTAAATTTTAATAAGTAAAGAATAGTACTAATTATTATCTTTAAAGGTAAGATCAGTTTTTTAATTACAAGAAAATAGGCACAGTGAAGAAGTAGCAAAAAAAATTTAGTCATAGAGATAACAACTTTGTTTTTTAGTCTGAAGGACATTTTTTAGTGCAAACAGAAAATGATAATTGCAACTATCATTCTACGATTCACTAAAAGTGTCTTTCGGCCCAAAAAGCAAACTTCTTGTCCTTGAAACATAATTTTTCTCCAACTTTTTCCTTGAGCCTAAAAACCTCTTTTAATTAATTATTAATTAAGTAAGATTAGTTTTAATTAATCATAAGGTGAGTATATCATTTATTTTTAATTAATTATTACTCAAATATAAGGTCAATTATTTATTTATTTAATTAATCAAGTGCTAATAATTTCTAATGATAAATTAATTAAGGTTCTAATTTTAAATAAATTATTTGTTAAAGGATTAATTTATTATTTAAGTTTTAATTAAAGATTATTTCATTAAATATTTTTGAGATTAGTTAATATTTAATTATTAATGAAGGTTTAAATTATTATTTAATAATTACTAAAGGATCAATAGGGTTTAATTATTTATGTAATGGTTAATTATTGTTTAATTATTTATTTAAGGTTGATTATTTCTTAATTTATAATTAAATTAAGTTAAGAATTAATAAATATTAATTATGGTTTAATAAAGGATTTAACTTGTAATTAATTATTTTAAAAGGGATTTTTAAGTTTCAATCCTTGTTTTCCAAGAATCAAATTATATTAAAGGCGCTTCTTTTTCAAAGATGGCTTTGAACACATGGGATTCAAATGTCGATACGATCAAGTAGACAAACAATTGTGAATGGGTTATGTAAACAGTTTGATTATGTAAACAAGTTGAAGTAGAATAAATCCAGGTTTTGGTGTAAGCTGATTGTTTGGACATCCGAGATCAGAAAAAATCCCCGTTCTGCTATAATGTAATTGTTTAATGTGTAGACATATGTTTAGTACAATAAATTCCCTTTTGATATAAGTAGTGAATTGTTTGTACATCTATTTAGAAGGACAAATCACCGTCCTGGTATTATGTTATTTGGACAGGTATATGCCAGTTAGTTTGCATTGACATGTTATTTCCTGATTTGGATATGAATTGCTTTTACATATATGTTGACTAATGTAAATAGAAGATTAAGCGACTTGAAAGTGAAATTAATGTTAAATGGTAACTTAAATTAGTATCATTGGGTTTACTAAGCCTCTTTTTGAATTTATAAAATATGATTTTGAATTAACTTCATTCTTCAATCAATTTTGTGGTTTAAAGTTTATAAATGATTTTCAAGTTATATAATTATTTTATAACGGTATTTATAAATAATAATTTTTTTTATAAAAAAGGGGGTATTACTAAATAAAAGGGTTTATTTAAAGTGATTTTCAAAGGATGTGCTGTGTATGATATTTTGTAAAGGATTTGTCTTTAAGAAGATTTATAAAAGAGTTTTTGAAATAGGAAAATAATTTATAAATGATTTTAGAGATTTTTAAAGAGGTTTTATAATTTAAGTCAGAGAATTTTAAAAGCGAGTTATAAATTTATTTGGAAAATTTATAAGTTATTTGAAATATGAAGTGAGGCTTCTAAAAAGAAAACTTTTATAAAGGATAAGTGGATTAATTTTTACAGGAAGTGATGTTTTAAATGGAATTTTAAAAGGAAACTTTTGTAACGTTTGGTGAATATACTTATACCATTGGGATAAGTATATGAATGTTTTTCCAAGTATAAAAGGGATGAAAGGGGTTTGGGAATAGTGTTTTGTAAAGATCTTTTGATCGAATGTCTATAAAATGATTTTAGTTAATTGAAGATTAATTAAATAAGGCTTAATGGATTCCATATGGGATTAAATCCATGTTTGTATGTTTTTTTATCTAATAGTTAAATAACCGATTATCAAAATCTGGACCAAAACATACTTTGGAAATATATAGGAGAAACATGGAAATTATATTGTACAGTTACTACCAGTGGTGCTATATGTATATATTCGTTTCGTTCTTCTAGGATAAATGATAAGGAAATCCGTCCACTAACGGTTAGGAGGTGATCTCAGCTCTTATCTTTTGTCTAATTATTTCCTAAAGAACCGGGGCTGAGTTTATCGAAAACTACCGGAAGTTGTTTCGAAGAGACCGAGGTTGGATATGTTATCTAAAACCACTTTGGTCCAATCAAGTGCTTTTGAACGGAAGATATCTTGAAGAGTATGGAATCAAAGACAGAGTTTTGAAGTGCAAGGGTTATTTTCTACTAATCCTGAGGGTGATTCCAAAATGGATGTAGTGAAGGTAGTGTCGTCGGTTTCATTCGGTCGCAAAATGAACTTATATGGATAAATGCTAGCATTACATTGATGCTTGGAGGGAAGCGTAGCATTCCAAGTGGGAAATGCTACATAAAGGTAAAACGTAGCCTCAAGCCCCATCAACCGAAAAATGACAAAATCGGGCATGCAATAGGGCCATATGGGTCGCTCTTATGAGGGTATGGTCATCCCAAATCTGGATCGGTTACTATCTACTCATGTATGCTTTTGGGGCCCAAAGTGGTGTGATCATATTCGGTACTACTGGTCAAGTAGTAAGCCGGTCCTGTGTGGCAGGGGTACAAGATGTTCTTGTCAGACCCCAGTGCATTTTATTTAGACATGTACCATCAGAAAGTAGTTTCTTACCTTGTCGTAGTATGAAATCCATTCTCTAATATGTGCCTTTACTATTTTAGATGTACCTAACTATGTTAAAATGTGAGATGCAAGCATTTCAGCTATATTCATATTTTACTTGAACCATATACATTATTATAATATCACTAGGTTTTCTACAAAAGTGTTTTGGTTATCATAAGGTAAAAACACATCTGTGTTTATGTGTTGCATGGTCTTACGAGACAACCTTTATTTTTAAAGTGTTATAATAGAAATAATTTAGTTGTTTGAGTTTACTCACACCAGACCCATGCCCGACCCGGAGTTTTATTTTCTTTCCCTAAAGCTCTTGGGTACTCAAATTTGTATGAGTAGCTAAGTGATCTAGGTTTATCGCACTTTCATTTTGGAGGAGCTGGAGCAGCTGACTTCCCTATTAGCTAGATATTATCTATTTCCGCTATGTATGTATAATCAATGTATTATTTAGGTAAGGATAGGCTGTTTTAACCGTCTTAGGGTAAAATTTGTGTTAGTATGGCTCTGATATATCATTTTAGAAATAACTTTGTAAAGAATTATGTTGATTAATATATGTTATTCCTTTGCATTGTGAGATTCTGTTATTGTTTAGTTTCTTCTTATCTTCTATCTTCTTCTTTTCCCCTAATGATGCGACTTTCAAACACTTGTATGATCAGCACACGAATACTGTGGAAGTATTAAGTGTCGTCTTTAGGTGTAAGAAAGACAGATCATTACATTACCTTCCTAGGCACCCCGCTAAACAGGTGGGCTTTAATAAGATGGCACTAATATTGCCAATTTTCACTTCATAGGCTATCAAACTCTAATACCATTGAAGGAATTATGGTGGGCCCAACAGTTTAAATGGGTGAATTTCAATTTTTTTTCTTCCATTTATGAAACTTTTTTGGGCTTATGAAGTCTAACTTATTTTAGATCCAATCTAAAATATCATAGATAAAATCTTATTTTATTTAATTAGTTTATAAAAGGTTTGATTTAATATAAATTTAATAATAATATTATAACTATATTGAATATACTTATTTGTATGAAGTGCACGTGCAACATATAAATAATGTACATGATTAATGTATGTTTATAGGTGCTGGAATTTATCCTGCAACAGATACATATATCTCTTTATATATGACTTTTGTCTCCATAATTTTATTTTGAAATTATATATATAAAAAACTATAAATTGATTTTGAAATTATAATAATAACAATGATTATAATATATTCAAAAACATTTTTGACTAATTCAATGTATTTTGAAATCGGAATAATATCTTAAAAATCTTTTTTTACATAGAAATTTTTTGAACAAATTATCTATTTACAAATTTTGAATAAATAAGTAATATATATAAACTTATATATTTACCAAATTTGTCTTACATAATGTGTGTGTATACATATTTATTCAACAACATTGATATTAAATAAATACATATACACACACTAAAGTGTATTAAAATTTGTTTTCAACCATAATTTTTTTTAAAAAAAAATTGATTAAATTCCGTATAGATTTACACATGTAACATTCCTCATTTCGAGACCCAAAATTGAATGCCGATGATGGTGCAATCATCACCAGAATTATTTTCAAGCGACAAATTAAGATCACTTTTTTTTTTACAACATTAAGTAAATGGAGTTGCTAAATAAATTTCGTTAAACAAAATTTTATTTACATTACCCAAACATGCCCTTGTAGGGGTAAAATGTAATAAAACTTAAATAACATAATTTTTAACTCAATAATAATATTTTTAACTTTAACAATAGTAGTATTAAAAAAATTTCAAACTTATATGACGATCTCACTTTTAACCATAATTTGCTTAGGATCAAAGGTTCATAAGAATTTTTTAAGTTTTGTACCAATTATTGTACTTATCATTGTTTAGACAGTTAGTCTTATTTAGACATCTTATTTCCTACCTCTTTCATACACACACACACACACACATATATATGTATATAAATTAAATGAATATACATACATATATACATACATATATATATATGTATCATTCTAACTTTTTTCTAAGTCATTCTTTAGACGCAGGTACAGGTGATAGGGTGTTAGGTTCACTTTGCAAGTACTCATGACTTCAGATTATGGGATTTTGGATTGCAGAGAGGTCATCAGCGTAGAGTTTTCCTCTCAGATTCACTGCTAGTTCTACCGTAGATACAGGATTGCAGGATTTTGGATTGCAGAGAGGCCATCGGAGCAGAGTTTTCCTCTCAGATCCACTAGTAGATCCACCTCAGATACGAGGCACCTTCATCTCCATCATGGCGTTCTTTTTTCAGGAGGATCTACTCTTCTGCTTGGCACTTTTTTCATTGGTATAGAGTCTTCAGAGTGGTTTTTCCTTTCAGTATCATATTTAGTTCCATTTTAGTGTAGTCGCTATTCTATTCCTTCTGTACTAGAAGCATGGAGCTTCTTTCTTATCTTGTGATGACATCTAGTATTATTGGCTTTTCTTTAGCTTTTTAGGTACTTCAAACATTTTAATATCAGGCGGTGGCCATGCCGGAGCTCGATATTAGGGTGTGATGGGTGGTGGCTTTACCGGAACTCATCTTAGGGGTACCTGAGTATTATTGTTTCTTGTACCTAGTTTTTGCTACCTACTATGCATGTTGGCAGCGCCTTATTTTTGTGATATATATAGCTATATGTGTGCTCTCCTCTATTTATAAAGGATCACACATTTCTCTCAAAACTTAAATAGAGGTGTCATGCCGAACATATGAAAATGCCGACACAAATACTTAAAAAAATTCTGATTTACAGTGGTGGAATATAAAAACATCTTTTATTAGCTAAAAGCCTCCTGCTTCATCATTGGCTGCTTTATTGGATCTTTAACTTTAACATGTCTAATCTAAAAAATTAGCATATTCGTATGAACACCCATGAGTTTGGAGGAAATAATAAAATACGAGTCGGTCATAAAGCCTGCTTTGAGTAAAACTTTACCCTAAACATACATATAGTGAGCGCGAAATAAGTTTTCTCCTCACTTATACATCACTGTAATTAATCATATCTCAAAATAATCATCCACGACATGAGCATCCATTCATCGCAGATATCATAAAATAATCAGGTCATGCACTCATCATTCAAATTTACACACATCAACTAATCTCTTATCTAGGTGTCAGTCAAAATGTTATCATTAAATCTATAGTGATTACCTCCACAGATATTTGTGTCACTAATTTAATCTTGTCCATAAAAATGTCCTTGATGAAATGATCACTTATTCCACTATTGTAGTCACCCTAACTAGAGCCACCTGACACTCATAAGTGGTTAAATGTAAGCATCTTGAATACATTCTAAAAAGCATCATTACTAAGCGCCAATGACCCCCTTGAGTCTGAAAACCCCTTCGTTTCATGTTGTCGATTCATATATAACATCACCTTGAAGTTTTGATACTCTGCTATGAAATTACCTTAAATTTCAGTTTAACTGAATTGAACCATAAAAACTTCCTAACTCGTGGCACCCTATCATATACCATTGAAGTTTAGACATCATAAGTCTTTACATAATGCCATTCAATAACTCAATTGGTCGGTATATATTTTTGTAATCTTGGTTCAATATATTTCTTTCATCTATTTATTGTGTACGCTACGTAATCTTTAGACAAAACATGTATACCTTTAATTAAGAGATGCTACTATTCTTTCTTAGCTTCCCTAAGTTTACTCCATTTCAAAGTTCAAATAAATTAACACAATTTTAACTATAAATTTTCTTTTTTATTTCATCCCTATGATATTTAAGTTTAACATCTTGGAAATTGGATTCCAAAATGTCATTTAAAACTTTCTTAATTTATTTAAAGGATTCATCTGTACTTTCTATCGAAAACATAATTTAATATATGTCGAGTGTCAACGTTAACTTAGCTATTACATGTCAAAATTACAATACTACCGCAACCTATCGCAATATATGCCGGTCACATGCTAAGTGGAAAATTTGTAACTAATTGGAAAAATATATTTTTCCTTAATAAAGGAGTATTTTTATCTAACGTGTACATATGTCATTTATTTATTAGTTTCTTTTGTTTTATAACAGTACTTTCTGATTATAGCCGAAAATTAATCTTCACTTGTCAATCATTTTCTTAGTTACGTTTTTAATTAAAATATGTTTTTCCATAGCCAATTAATTCATATTAAATCAAAAATAAATGGGAAAATTCCTAAAAATTTACCAAAATTCTAAAATGATTATTATTCTTCTAATAGAAATTTCAAAACAAAATATTTGATTTTTTGTACTTTTTAGATATTAATTTACATCCAATTTAACATCCGTTTAGAAAATTTATAATAAATTTTATCTTCGTACAAAAATTACAAATAAAGACCCAATCTCTATTTTATCATTAGAAACATCATATTAAATTTCCGTTTTATATATACATGATTAACCATGTTTTACCCAATAACATGACTAAGTTCCTTTTATTTAAATCATAAAACATATTCAAAGTCATACCAAATCAATCAAACTTTTATATCAACATTAAAATCATTCAAACAAAATCAAGTCTGAACCTAAACATTATTTGGAAGGTTTAAGAGGAAATTTTACTCACCTTAGACTAGAAAAACTTTGAAGTCCTAGTTTTGATCTTCTTTGCTTCTTTAAAGTCGGAAGCTTTGCCTTTGATTTTTGGTTTCCTCTTTCTCTCTTACTTGAAATGTAGCCGGCATTGGTTTGATAAAAGAGTTTTGATCTACAATGAAGAGAATATGAATGTAAAGGAGGTTGTGAAGGGTATTTGTATTAATGGTTTCAAATCCCTCCCATTTGTTCTCATAATCAGTTTCCCTAAGTGAAAGATTTCCTTTATTCAACATTCATATTTTAAATCATTTACCACTTAAAATTCAGATTTATTTATTCTTGTTAACGAGTTTGGACCAGTGCTACGCGTATGGATATTTTAAAATCTTCGATTACGTAAAAATTTCCTTAAACTCATTGTCATTGCTTGCTTTTAGTCAAAGTCATGTTATTGGCACTTTACCTGTATATTCATTTTCTAAATCATGCTCTAATCATGCAACAATAAAAATATTTGCACACAATAGTGAATTATTTGACGATAAACTGTTATTCATGATATTTTGAACTGGCAATAGAGGTTTGTAATATATCCTCTAAAGCATAGAAAATTGTTGGCTTAGTGGAAGTAGCGGGCCGTAAAAAATAATTTTAGAGAAATAAAGAAATAAAAAGGAAAGTATAGGCGCAGCACAGTAGAAGTACATACATAGTGCTAACCCATAATATTCATCAAGGTATATTTGAAATCAAAATCTAAAATGGTAAACATCCTTTTATAAAATTGTAATGAGCAAGCAGCGTTGTAGATTGTAAATTATAAAGCATATATTTTCATAATATTCTGAATATTAACATGCGGAAGTGCTGAGCAAAATTAATCGAATGCATAGTAAATTACCATTAGAGACCAAAAATAAATGGCTGTACAGTATTGAATGAAATGAAATATATATCACTTAACAGATAAATTAAAGTGGGTAATGTTAATCTAAGAAAATACTGACATGCTATATTATGCTGGATAAAGATTGGAAGTTTGACTCAATTATTTTGATAAGAGCAAATGTTTACTTCACCAAAGCGGAATGACAGGTTAGTTGCATATTCATTAAAAAAGTGCTCAGAGTAAAATGGAGCTTCATTGATCAAGCGTAAATTGTTAATTAATGTTGTCAGTTAACAGCATCCATGCAGCTAGTCTAATTGGACTTAATGTTCTCCTATTTATCATGTAAGAAAATCTATTAGATTTCAAAATGATGCAAAATAGGGTAGGTGAAATAGATTAATACGGCACATTCAAAAGCTCTTCATTGTAAACCAAGCAAACAGAAGCCTAAAGGCAAACGTAGCAATTGTCAATCAACGTGTAAACTGATCTTCAGTCAAGATGTACTTAGCATTTTAAATTAAGTTATAGTAGCATAGAAGCTTGGTTATGTTTAATACAACCTTGTCTCTTTTTTATGATGTATAAAGATGTTATAGTAAAAGCTTAGACTGATACAGAAATGATAATGTAGGTGTAGCTAAAAATTCTCAAAGATTTTATAGGCAGATGAAAAAAAGTTGAATTTATAGCCAGTAAAGGTGGTAGTCGGAGAATTTTATGTTGACGTAAGTATATCAAGATCGAATGCCATTTTCTACAAACCTGTCCTTCACACGTTGATGATTGTAAAATTCATAGCTTAATCTATGCTTCATTTTGAAACTAAACCTGATTCATATATAAATATGAAAATATAAATCAGCCGACGGAGCCTAAGTTGAATTACTTTAATACAGTAGGAACTCAGTATATTAGGCCAACCAAGTAGTTAGAGAATTAATGTGCATTTATATGTATATAAATCAATAAAATAAAAATCATAATTTTGGGTACCACACTCATTTACATTTGCAACATTAGAAGGAAAAAGTAATGTCAAACTGCTAGTGCACAATTTTTTGCTTGTATTATTTGCAGGCCCATCTCTGGCATCCAAGGAAGTTTTAATTGGTTGACAACCATGTATCTAAACCTTAAACATATGCTAAAGAATCCAAGGATTGTCTAGTTACCAACATTACCAAATTCGTTCACTAATATATACGTTTAAACACATTTCAAGTCTACATGTTTTGAGTATGTAGTTCATCATAGTAATCTGAATAGAAAAGTGAATTCTAAATAGAATGTTGTGCACTATTTAATTGAGTATTGCAGTGAACTATAAGTAATATAGCCAGTTTGAATAAATAAATTAATTAGCAAAATGACCAAGAAAAAATAGTTGGTTTAGTCGTAATTATCTACTTTGCTGACATAATAATTTTCTATTATTTCACTTATCAAAAGGTGTATATTAGGGAAAGCTTGCCATGTTTGTAAAGATCGTAAAATAGAGAAGTGAAAATACCAAACAGAACTAATTTTGAAAGCATAATGTTGTTTGAAAATTTTCAAACACATCAGTTGATGCCTATATCCAATTTGTTAAAGATTTAATATATTAGCATTAAAGAACTTAATCAAACATGATATAATTAACATGTGCATATTAATATTTTTTATAGTTGAGCAGCTAAAAGCCTTATGTTATGCTGACTAAAAACTGTAGTATTCCACCAAACAAAATTACATGTTTGCAAGTTGAAGTTTGATTTTTGTAAGTACCTGATTAAAAATAAACTAAGAATTCACTTCTTAAAAGTGAAATATGAAACTTAGGAACACCAAATTAGAAAATCATAAATAATGTAACGATACGCTTTTCTTATACCTAAAGATGACACTTAATACACTTCGATATTCATGTGCTGATCATCATTTAAATGTCTATAATACAGGTCCTTTGGGGTAAAAGAAAGAAAAGATAGAACATCAAATCACAAAATGTTATGTGCAATATATAATACAAACAAGTCTTTACAAAATAAAATCATCTTTATTATACATAACATCAGAGTACACCAACCTATTATCAACTAAACAGTTATAACAGCCTATCCTTACAATTTGACAAATACAAAAAACAGACATCAAGAACAACTAAATAGGGGAAGGATATAAGATATGTAAATACGTTTTGGAGAATCCAACTCGTCCTGAAAGCTCTAAAGAATCCAACTAAATCTAGAAAATAGGCTTGGGCTGACCCGAGCATAATAGGAAAACAACGCCCGTTTTAGTCTGGTAAAACCAGCGTGAGAAACTCAAATCACAAGGTTTTTATAACTATCGATTCAGACTTAGCATATTACCGATTTAGTTTGGATGCTTTGGAGGTTCAAAAGACGAACAGGAGACCCAGAGACATATTGACGTATATGGTTATTTTTCCATTGCATTCTTTGTTATAATTATCAGAAATTGTGAGGATAAGTTGTTATAAAAGTCCAGGCTGAAATATTTTAGTATACTCGGATTGATGTATGTATATAACATTTCTTCTTTGTGTAAAGATTTATTGTATATTATAGATTATTCGTTCCATTGTGAGATTCTATTTTGTTTGTTTTCTTTCTCTCTTCTTCTTCTTCCTTCTTTCTTCTTCTTTTCCATTAACTATCTGCCTTTCCATTCAATTTGAGCAGGTCATGGATGTTTGATTATCCGCTTAAACTGTATGGACAAAGTGGACCGTTACAGATTGATTTCACAGAATCAGAAAGAGGCTTAGTGACCATAATGTCTCTCATTTAATTCAGTTTAACTTTCTAGTTATAACATAGGTATTTACATAATAAGAAAATATGTAAAAGGGATCAACCAATAACAATCAATCAACCATATAGGTGAATGTCCAAGTTACCATAAATAGCAGAGCTGGATTTAATTTTTGCTTAATAGATGTCAAATATAATCTATTAGGTGAATTATAGCTGAACGGTGATTTATTCTGCTAATGGATGTCAATTAAAATTTAATTAGCAGAACGACGATTTATTCTGCTAATGGACGTCAATTAAAATTTAACTAGAAGGATGGTAATTTATTATGCTAAACAAATGTTATTGCATTTCATATTCAATTAGGGTTACTTAAGGGTAATCGACAAAGAAATCTCTTGATTTTTAAACATTCTTTCAAAGCAGAATTGCTTTTAAAACAAAATCTGATCTTTAGAAATAAAGTGGTTTAAACCTTAAAATTTCTATTTAATAATTAAATAATAATGTAAACTTTTTATTAAATAATAATTAAAACTTTAATCAATAATTAAACAAAAATAAAATTTTACTACATAATCAAAATAATTTTAAATAAATTATTAACTACTAATTAATCTCTATTAATAATTAAGTAATACTTAAACATCAATTTGTAAATAAATTACACTTTAATCCTCACTTCATAATTAAATGATAAATTAAACCTTCATTTAAGAATAATTAAATTTTAACCAAATCTTAATTAATTTTTAATTAAATTAGCAATTAATTAAATATTTAAAACATTTTCTTAAATAATAATTAATAATAATTAATTTTGATTATTCATTAATAATAATTAAACCTTAAATAAATTATTAAACAATAATTAATATTTAAATAGATTGTATAATTATAATTAGCTTACTTAATCCATTATTAACGAATGATTAAGTACTAATTGCCTTACTTAATTAATAAAATAATCATTAAATAAATGAATAAATAAATAAATAGTATCATTATTTTTTGTTTCTAAAAGTTGTCTTGAGAACACCTTTCAAAAATATTTAACTTGAAATACTTTTAACATGGAAAATGTTCAATTTATTTCCAAATTTCATCTACCGCGACTATCGCTATGGATACTATAACTTATAAATTGTTCTCTAATCTTCTTTGAAGTCTTTTATACGTGGAAAGCTTGTTTACTTTTTATAAAACACAAACAAAGTATTCACAAAGCTAATCAAGGTTTAAACTCAAAATGATTTTGGATTTTAAAGCTAAAACATAGTTTTCTACATAAGAATTTCATGTCACTTAAACATGTAAAAATGCTAATTGTATTGGCCTGCAACCACATATTCATGAACATACATACATAACCATAAACATAAGCAAGATCTCTATTTTATCATCCACAAACTTAGACTAAATTTTTAGTCCAACTTAATATTACATAAAAGCATTCATAAACACATATATGATCATTCAAATCAACATTTAACTTTCACCCAGCCGTACAACCAATATATAACTTAGTTAAACAAGCATGTAAGGTTTATAACTTTAAATTTAAAAGATGAGTTTATTTCACCCAAAAGCTTCCCAAATCAACCCGAACTCTTACTAACTTTAGAATACATCCTAGGTTCATGCTCGCCTTTGAAAAAGAATGGAGTTATAGTGGCCTCAAGGCCTTAAGTCATTAAGTGGGTTTGATCATGCATGATGTAGGCTCATCCATGGTGCTTGAGTGAGAAAGGATCTTGTTTCTGAAAGGAGGAGGTGTGGAAATGGAAGGAGGTGGTATTAAACTATGTTTCCATGAATTTAAAGCTGGAAAGAGATGATTTCTAATTATTTGAAAACTAATCAAGAAGCCATGAAAACTTTAAGGAAGGAGGATGGAGTTTCGTGCTAATGGAAAATGAGAAAAACAAGAAAGAAAATATGAGAAATCTCCTTTTTATATGAAATACATTTGTGGATTACCAAAATACCTATATATTTTACCCTCCACATCATTGTGCCACCTCATCATGCCACCTCACCCTTGTCTTTCCACCATAAATTTTGAAAATTCCTTGTCCCGTTCATGAAAACTTGAGCGAACTTGCCATAAGTGCATTTGTACCTTATGTTTAAACATGTTTCTTAAGGAATCTTCCATTTAAACATTTTTAATTACATTATATATTTTCTAAGTATGCACATGTATATGTGTCTATATATATACACTACGCCATATCCTAACACTTATAAATGTATAAGTATATTTATACTCTAGGGTTTACAACATTCTCGACAACTTTTAGTTGACGAAAAGACGAAAATTAGAAAAGGAATTCCGGTCACATTTTCGATTTGTCTTCGAACTAAATATTTATGTAAACAAATTTTAAAAACTATTTCACCACCATTATTTATCATATAAAAGAGTTTTATTTTCATTATAAAATCTAGTAACTGAATATTTAAAATTAATTAAACATTCGCAAATCAAAGTGGTGAAATTTTGGATCATTATACTCTCCCTCCTTAAAAGAATTTCGACCCCGAAAGTTTACCACAATCCAAACACAGAAACACTTAACACTACACATCAGTGCAAATGATATTTATGAGGACCTGTTTCTTTGACTCTCGAAAATCGAACTAATACATTTTTGTATTCACATGCCACAAATCCAAGTGCTGGAGAAGCGGATTCTCAAGGTCAAGAAAGAAAATAAAGATAGAACAGAATCTCACATATATTATTCCAACATAAAATTTACAGCAGAAAGTTAAATACATTTATCAGAATTAAACATAGACAATTATAAATTTCTATCCTTGCAAATGCGGAATACTATGGCACAAGAGTGGTGGAAATAGATAACAATATTTAGAAAAATCTTCTAACTCCATGCTTTGAGCTCCATCCAGATTTCTTCTAAATTAAACCTAGCTATTAGGCTTCCCGGGAAACTTAAGGTACTTAGAGTTTAAGGAAAAAGGGAAAATAAACTCTAGGTCAGTCATGGAGCCGGTGTGACAAACTCAAAATACGCGGTTCGAAAAGAAACAGACATCTCATAAGACCACGTCACACATAAATATGGAATAGTTTTTACCTTATGATAACCAAACCTGTATTATGTAAAAATAAGGGATGTTATTTTTGATGATATTCTTTAAACATTTGAAAGTAAACTTATTAATCTTAGTCGAAATTGTTACATTGATTAAATTCCATCATATTAGCCACAAAGTGGGTTCTATAAACAAAATGTAAAACACTTATTAGAGAATGGATTTCTATACAAATGACCAGGTGAAGGGACTACCTTTCGACAGTATATCTCTAAAGGAATGTATCGAGGTTACTGAACATTTTCCCTCTACCAACAGAAGACCGGCCTACCTATTCCTCGATAGTATCGAATATGTCATCACCTCGGTCGTTACCGACCGAATCCGAGTGTTCGATTACCACACATCACATTAATTTAAACTCGAATGTCACAATGGGTAGAAATATGTCTAGAAGGGATGATGATACCCTAATGGTTACCAACCATAAAGCTTGCTGCATTTACCTTGTTTCGGCCATTTTCGGCTGTGGGACTTGAGGTAACGATTACTTTTCACATTGCATATTTCACTTTAAATGCCACACTACCATTCCATGGTCACACAACTGATTTCTAAAAACGTATAACTCCCTTAGCTCATACTTTTTAGGAAAGTGTGTTAAGCTAAGAGAAGTTGCCTTCTCCTCCACCAAACAGACGATACGTTCATAAAGATCATTTAAGTAACTAGAAATGCAACGTCAGACATTCGTCCATAAAAGTTGTTTAGGAATGGGACAAACCGAAGGCACTCTCCAACCACATCCTAATGAGAGTTACCCCTAGGATTAGTAACGAGAAGTCCTTGCAACCCAAAGAGTTTTAGAAAAGAAGGGTCCACTGCTACCTTAGTATGTGGGAGCTAACCAGAATTATCAGCAAGCAGTCCTTCCACCCCGAAGATCTTCGGTCTTCATCCTTCATTTTCTTTATCTGGTCTTCATTTTTCGAATGCATACATTGGTTCGAAGAGCTTTACGGATAAGAGTCACTCAAATCTGACCCAGGTTCCTTCGAGCCAATCATCGATAAAAGAGGTCAAGTAAATAGGTGAATGATATTTGATTAATTCATTTCTTTTATCAAAAACTTCTTTTAGAGATATATAAGTTTAAAAACATTTCTCTTTGGTATATACAAAATCATTAAACTTCTCTTATCAAATCCTTTGATTACTTCTAAAACTTTTTAAACTGGAAATAATTCAAAATCATTTCAATTTTCACCTAGGAAAATATTGCCAAATAATTTCATTTAGACCTTACAAAGATTTCTTAATTCAAAATTCATAATTTTGATTGAGTTAAAACCATGTTATCTAGGATGTTAATCCCAAAATCAGTAAATATTAAGTGAGTAGAATCTATAAAAATCATTTAATTTTGCTCAATATCAATTCCGGTATTCAACAAATACTGTGTATGGAATAATGGCGAAATCACCTTTTAAATTCCATGAATAGCACGAGTTCTCTCATTGGGCTTTAACACCGAGTACAAGAAGATTATCTCCATAAAAGCCAAGTTATTTATATTTGGAAAATCATATCCTTTATACTTTGGAAAATTTTGGTCCGAGTAAATCAAATTTAACATCCCGTCCATTAGGCCAGTCCGAATAGCTAGGGAGAGCAGGAAACTGGCTTTTCAAACCCAAGCCTAGACACTATCTCTCCAACACCCAAAAGGCGGTCAAATTATTTGACAGATTCTAAACCATTCAACAGTTAACCCTTTCATAAATCCTTTAAAATATCCTTTAATATACTTTAATAATCATTTGGAAACATTCACAAAAGATTTGGAAAAGAATAGCCATGTTTAAAACTTTATTTCAAAATTTATAGAAAAGTGCGGTGGAAAAGTGCTGCGGAAAATGCTTTTTAAGCTATATTGATCACAACGACTTTTCTATCATTTGGAAATTCTTTTTCATAACATAAATCACTTTTAAAACATTTTAAAAGATCTTTATAATTTATTTTATATTTTTAAACAATTAAAAATATCATTTTCAAAGAAATCTTTTTATGGATTCCGAACTGCAAAATCGCGATTTTTCAAAAAACTTGTTTTACTAATATTTCAAAATTTACTTATCGAAATCTCGATTTTATTTCTTTGTTTGAAAACTGTGGATATAGTAGTTTGGAAAACTCTTATCTCGAAGAATTCTGAGTTATATTCCATTCTACACACTTGTTTGACTTTTATGGCGCGATATCGCGAACTACCATTACGTGGTGCGTATTTTTGACTAAATTTACAATTATCATTCAAACTTAACCAAAACACTTCCATATGTATATAAAACATTTCAAACTCATTTTTAAACCTTTTTAAAGAGGTTTAACATCCTATACACACTGATTCATTAAAATAAAGAAAAGTGATTTCTTTTGTGCTTATCGACGTATATTTCCGTGACTTGCATGTATATTCAACAACAGTATTACACAATCATCATCAAAAATCATAACTAAACATATATAACATCCAACAACATATTATACTATATTTTAGGAATTCTCACCTTCATTTTCCCTTCAAGCTAATATAAAATTGGCCACAGCTCCGCTATCGTCGCATCGGAGCTTAAGGAATCTAGTCAAAGACATTAACAAGGCCACGGTTCAAGCTAGAAGAGGTGGAACTCTCGGCCTAAGGTGGTGGTGGGTTCTGGCCGTGGATTTTACCGGTGATAAGGTGGCGATTTGAACTAGTTTTGAATGGATTGAAACTATTGTATATATTTTTCTCTTTTATTCTCAACATTTTCCCTAACTTTTCTATAAAAAAATCTACGAATAAGAATCCATTAGAGGGGCTCTTAGAATGCTTAAGAAGAAATAAAAAGCAGATGAAGAACATATTAGTAATTTATGATAAGAGGGGTGGTATTTATAGGAAAAAAAGTATGGAAAATATCTTATTGTACGCGGACCAAAATACCCCTTGTCCACACCCCCTCTTTCACATCATTCTACACGTTGGTAGCCCCCCTCTATATCCCTCCATCACTTCATTCACTTCCATGCCATGTGTATGTCCTTAATGTGTAAGATAGTTGACTTTAGGAAGCTTAAGGGTTAAGTTTTTTTATAAAATATCTTAGATTTTCCTTATATATGTTTACATGTATATTTTTATGTCTATATATGTTCATGTATGTATTAAGATATGTATATGTATGTTGTATATGTGCAAGAAACAAAAGCAAGGTTGTAACGATTTAAAACAACTTTATTTCGTCAAACCATTGAAAATTAAAAAATCAATTCTCGGTCACATTTTCACTTATATTTTAATTTACATATAAATGTAAACAAAATTTGAAATCAATTTTCTTATCATTTTAAATGAACTAAAACGATCACATTTGAATTATAAAACCACATAAATTAATATTAAAAATATTTATAATAATTGTTATTATATCGATAAAGCTTTATCGATTTTTCCTTATATATTCAAATCAAATATATATCTTTAAAAAACCATTATAAATGAATTATTATCACTTAAAACAATATTATTTGTATTATCAACCTTTTTATTTGAATAAATTTAAAAATAAATACAATTTATCAAAGTGATAAATTTGTAGGTCGTCGCAATATTCATAGATCATTCCTATGCAAAATCTGATTTGATTACTCACTCGAATACATAACTTTACTTCCGAACTAGTATCGCTCACCCGAATTTCTAGTGCAGACTCTGGTCAGACTTCTTAATTAGAAACCTCCATTCTCCTTACATAGAAATGTACTATGATAAAAAAACTTTGTTTCCATATTAAGAAAGCTTAACAAATGTTAATCGAGTGATAAATTCTTCTTTGGAATAGTGTGAAACACCTCAAGTCGTGTACTCGAATCTTGAATCGAGAATTATGTGTAAATAAGGAAGGATCTGTGTATTATTTATGTGCTCATCTAAAGGTTCTTACTATCCAACTACTTCCTGCCCTCGCCAAATTATTTGTGAAAACATTTCACAAAATTTTAGCTTAGGTTCAAACATTTTAAATGATGCAACTTATTTATGAAACCTTTTCATAAAATTATATTAAATTTATTAACTTTGCATAATACTCTCCTACATCTTAAGAGTATATATAAAACATCAAATTTAATTCTATTTCCTTTAACTATTCAGATGTAGGCCTAAAATAATTTGGGTCTTAAAAACTAAGTCGACAAATAAAACCGCTGGTAAGTAGCAAAGAAGAGTAGGATGTCGTTATCCAAACTCCATTCTAGAGTCTATTTTTGCTCAAATACTGTTATCCCATTTTTTGGACAAAATTGGAATATCAATGTTGTGTGCGTTTCCACCACGACCAGGAGCAAAAAGAAGCATTCGGCATCTCATTCGGCATAGCCCATTCGGAATTGAACTTCAAAGAGCTCGTCCGGCACTCCCACCATTTCCCATCTCCCTGAGTTATCCGGTAATGGCTCATTCGGCATTCTCTAGTAGGAAGGGTCACTCGGCATTTCCATTCGGTAGTTCCACCGGACCAACCACCGATCCACGAGGCTACCGAACCAAACTTCCCCCCATGCCGAATGTAGCCTCACCGGATCAACCACCCTCTACCAAACAACCGAACCCAGTGACCACCGGACCACCGAACCATACTTCTACCACCGAACGTACTCCACACATCCCAACGCCGAACCAACTGCCTCACGACCCACAACCGAACCACCATCGCCGGACCATTCATGGCCGGACCAACACAACCGAGCCTACCACATCCCTCCTCACCGAATGAATCTCCATCCCACTCCATCACCGGTCCAAGTTCCATACCAAATGAAAGCACGGCCGAACCGAAGAATGCCGAACCAAAGTTGCCAGTCCAGATTGCTTCAGTCCGGGCCCACCAGCAGCTATACACTTCCAAGACCCCTGCCCCCAGCCTCACTCTATAAATAGAGGGGCAGGGGTACAACAATGGGGGACAAGTTTGAGAGCTCAAACCTGGAAGGAACTTTCAAACAACTTTCATATACTTGTACTACAAGCTTTGTACTTGTAATCGGATTGAAAAAGGAGAATAACATATAAAGTGGACGTAGGCACACTTTGGCCGAACCACTATAAATCTGTGTGTCTTTTACAGTTTGGTCCTTGCTTTTCACATATTTGCATAAACCACCTAGATCACTACGAACAACATAAAATCAACTAAATCATACAACTTGGAGCTGTTTGCCCATTTTGTACAAACATCTTTGAGTTATTTGCTGAGATCTGTGATTTGTGTTTGAATATTGCTGACTTATATTCATACACTGGTGCTTTCACGACTTTGGGTGTTTGCGGCCATTTTTCACGCAAACATTTTGGTGCTTTCATTGAGAGTTGAACTCAGGTCCCGCTACATCGGATAGAGGTTTAGATTTGGAAGACGATGACTAGGCAAAACAGTAGAAGGCTAAGGGCTGAGAGAAGCCAACAAGGAGGAAGTCAACAAGCATCCTCCGGAGGTGAGGAAGGACCGGCTTCGATCTACATAACCCGGGATGAAATGGAAGCCATAACAAATTCACTGCAAGAGAGGTTGCTGAAAAGTCAACAGGAAATGATGCAAACTTTCTTGGAGCAAATGAGAGCTGCAGGGATGCAGAATTTAGGAGCAGCTACAACGGCTATGGATGCAGGACAAGAAGCTAGGGTTATGGAACCCAACGAAGGACAAGATACGGAGCCAGGTAGCAATCAACAAGGGCTTGGGGGCAGGCCCACGGGATTCAACACAGGAGAACCTTTGGAAGGAGTTCAACAGGCTAGAACCAACGTTGCTGCTAACGAGCCACACGAAGAGTATGTACCGGAGTTCCCTCGGGGGCAACCCCCGACAGACAACGGTGGATTGGTAGATATAATCAGGAAGACTGTGCGAGGTGGTTTGACCAACGGAGACTTGGAAGGAGTAAACAGGAGTCCGTTCACTCGGGAAATAAGGATGGCTCAGAACCCACCTAAGTTCAAGCTACCTAGCGTGGAGGTATACAATGGCAAGGAAGACCCTACGGATCACTTGATGAGATACACCAGACACATGGAGGTGCTGGGGGCATCGGAGGAGGTGATGGCCCGATGCTTCCCTTTGTACTTGACGGACTTAGCTGCAATGTGGTTCAGGCAGCTGGAAGAAGGATCTATCAGGACTTGGAGGGAATTGGTGGAAAGGTTTTTGGGACAGTTTCGGGTTCATGTCAAGAGACCGAAGAATGTGATGACATTGACGTCGGTAAGGCAAAGGATGGATGAATCGCTTAGAGCTTTTCTAACTCGATTCAGTGCCGCAGTTGCTTCGGTGGATCGGCCCGATCCATCGATGGTTTTAATGGCAGCAGTATCAGGAGTCAGGGAGAACTCGGATTTCAAGGTATCTCTGATACGAGATCCCCCACGGAATCTCGACGAATTTTTTCATGAGGCAGAAAGGTTCCTTCGACAAGAAGATGCGAGTACGGATTTAAAGCTGAAAAAGGTTAATGCAGTTGAAGGGGGAGGACCATCCAGCAATGGTTCGGATAAAAACAAAGGAAAAAGGAAGTTGGACGATGATTCTGGAAATGCTAGGAAGCAATGGAAGGATCCAAAGTTTTCCACATACACAGGATTGAACGAAACACTGGAACGGATATACCTGGATACTCGAAATCGCCTTCACTACCGGAGGCCGGCTAGGAGAGAACCAACAGAACGGGAAAGGACATCAGGAAGGCACTGCCTCTTCCATGATTTGGATGGACACGACACCAACAGCTGCAGGCACTTAAAGGACATAATTGAGGAACATGTAAGGAATGGACAACTGCCACAATATGTTGGACCTCGGGATGCAACGGCGAGGCAGGAGCAACTGCCGCCTACCTCAAGCTACGATGGTGGGAGGCCCAGGAATGATGGTCGGTTGATCGTCCCTTAACCAGGTTAATATGAAATAAGTAGCAAACTATTGGCAAGCAACCAAGTCATTTACACATGTACGGGGACGGAGATAGCCCCTAGGCATGCTCTGAATGATGATAAACTGCGACGCTATGGTTTGTGAAATTTATCTTTTTCTTTTGGATTGGACAATGCTTTTCTTTTTGGTTTTCGGTTTTGGAGCTCGGATTGAGCTCCTGGTTTTTTCTTGCTTTTTGGTTTGGATTTTCCTTTGGATGATTGTTTTCGGTTTTGAATACTGGTTTGGATTTCTGGTTTTCTGGATTTTGGATTTGGATTTTGGATTCTTGATCTGGATTTTGGATTTGGATTTTGGATTTAGATTTTGGATTGGATTTTGATTGGATTTTTATCTGATTTTTGATAAACGGTCGTCGGGTATGGATTATGCCTGGCAAGGGGTGAGTCACTTTGCCCGAACATGGTAAATTGACTCATTCAGGTCGTCGAGTATGGACTATGCTCGGCAAGGGTCCGGAGTGACCAGGGTTCGGCCTAGGACTTAGGCCCTATATTATCAATCGTTATTTTCAGGTCGTCGAGTATGGACTATGCTCGGCAAGGGTCCGGAGAGACCGGGATTCGGCTTAGGACTTAAGCCATGGCATTGTACAGCGTCCAGGGACACTGGACCAAGATCGTCAAGTATGGATTACGCTTGGCAAGAACCCGGAGAGGTTAGCTCAATGTCCAGGGACACTGGACCAAGATCGTCAAGTATGGATTACGCTTGGCAAGAACCCGGAGAGGTTAGCTCAATGTCCAGGGACACTGGACCAAGATCGTCAAGTATGGATTACGCTTGGCAAGAACCCGGAGAGGTTTGCTCAACGTCCAGGGACACTGGACCAAGATCGTCAAGCATGGATTACGCTTGGCAAGAACCCGGAGAGGTTGGCTCAACGTCCAGGGACACTGGACCAAGATCGTCAAGTATGGATTACGCATAGCTCAACGTCCAGGGACACTGGACCAAGATCGTCAAGTATGGATTACGCATGGCTCAACGTCCAGGGACGCTGGATCACGACCGTCAGGTGTGGATTGTGCCTGGATCACGACCGTCAGGTGTGGATTGCGCTTGGCAAGAGCCCGGAGAGGTTATAAATTTGGACATGGACCCAAAGAGGTCCTGGATTCGGTTGTTGGCCATTGGATAAGGATGGTTTGGGACTCCGTTGTCAAGTTCGGATGGACATGGAATTGGCTCAAGCTTTGGTTATTGGATTTGGAACTGGATATCGACTCGGAGCAGTCAAGGATGATCTACTCTGGCAATATGGCTATTGACATTGGATATTGGATTCGGGACTATTCAAAACACGCCTTGTTATCACAAGGCATGTTTTGGGGGGCAAAGTGTTATCCCATTTTTTGGACAAAATTGGAATATCAATGTTGTGTGCGTTTCCACCACGACCAGGAGCAAAAAGAAGCATTCGGCATCTCATTCGGCATAGCCCATTCGGAATTGAACTTCAAAGAGCTCGTCCGGCACTCCCACCATTTCCCATCTCCCTGAGTTATCCGGTAATGGCTCATTCGGCATTCTCTAGTAGGAAGGGTCACTCGGCATTTCCATTCGGTAGTTCCACCGGACCAACCACCGATCCACGAGGCTACCGAACCAAACTTCCCCCCATGCCGAATGTAGCCTCACCGGATCAACCACCCTCTACCAAACAACCGAACCCAGTGACCACCGGACCACCGAACCATACTTCTACCACCGAACGTACTCCACACATCCCAACGCCGAACCAACTGCCTCACGACCCACAACCGAACCACCATCGCCGGACCATTCATGGCCGGACCAACACAACCGAGCCTACCACATCCCTCCTCACCGAATGAATCTCCATCCCACTCCATCACCGGTCCAAGTTCCATACCAAATGAAAGCACGGCCGAACCGAAGAATGCCGAACCAAAGTTGCCAGTCCAGATTGCTTCAGTCCGGGCCCACCAGCAGCTATACACTTCCAAGACCCCTGCCCCCAGCCTCACTCTATAAATAGAGGGGCAGGGGTACAACAATGGGGGACAAGTTTGAGAGCTCAAACCTGGAAGGAACTTTCAAACAACTTTCATATACTTGTACTACAAGCTTTGTACTTGTAATCGGATTGAAAAAGGAGAATAACATATAAAGTGGACGTAGGCACACTTTGGCCGAACCACTATAAATCTGTGTGTCTTTTACAGTTTGGTCCTTGCTTTTCACATATTTGCATAAACCACCTAGATCACTACGAACAACATAAAATCAACTAAATCATACAACTTGGAGCTGTTTGCCCATTTTGTACAAACATCTTTGAGTTATTTGCTGAGATCTGTGATTTGTGTTTGAATATTGCTGACTTATATTCATACACTGGTGCTTTCACGACTTTGGGTGTTTGCGGCCATTTTTCACGCAAACAAATACCTCTAAGGTAAAGTGTTTATTAGCCGGCCCAATAACGTCAAATAATTTTTAAGCTCCTAGGTGTTAAAACACATATTTAAATATATTTTTTTATTAAAACCTTAATCAATTCAATTTTAAAATTTCTTTTATTAGCCTATTCTTTAATCAAAATAACTTCTTATTTTGAAAACGTAGGAGCCAAATACTCAGATTTTATTTCAAAAAATCTTTTAAAATGATACTTTATTTTTAATCCAAAGAAAATACATATAGCCTGAATAACCCAAAATGATATCAAGGAACTATTTACTACCAAATAGCATCATACGTCCCTTTACAAGAAAGGTAATATTCAAAAGATGTGTTTACCATCCAAACACATATCCTACACATTTTTAGCCATTTTCGAGCTACTCGAATTGGTTAATCATAAAAATATTTTCTTCTTTTCAAATCTCTTTTAACAAAACTATGTATATATATACATATATTTCCTAATAAATAGTTTTACCAAAATATTTATCATCCACTTGCTTTGGATACATTCGAATTCGAACTTGTTTCGATCGTACAATGACTAAGATAATGATTTACTAAGTGCACTATATCACATTCGCCAAAGAAAACATCTGATTGTTACTTAGAAGATTATTTTGATCATTACGAAATTGATCGAGATTATCCCCCAAATAGTCCAAAGCAAAATCTTATTCTCATTCAAAATATTTTCTATTAATATTTTTTTCCAAGAATCATTTGAAATTTTTTTCAAACCAACCGAGATTTAAATTCTCTAAAAATCTATCTTATTTTAAAAACATATTTTATAATCCTGACTTATAAAATCAACTTTTAATAAAATCATCTTAAATATTTCCTTTTAGTAAAATCCTTATATTATAATCCAATTTCAACCTAACATATAATCAAACGCATTATAGTTCAACTATGAAACTTTATAAACAAGGTGTTCGTTTCAATGTTTTTCCAAATTTTCTATCTACCTAATCCAAGATGCAAAAAGGAAAATCAACAAACAATAGTACACGCTAAAAATTGGACGAGAATGACTAGTCAAACCCTAAAAGATAATAATTAAATATTATCAACCCTAAACAACAACACATCAAAGTAACTATACAAAGGAAAATTTCTTTTGAACTATTCAACATACTAATATAACTATATTAATTTTGGAAATCATTCTTTTTTATATACAAAATATATTCCTATGTAAAAGTATTTCATTTACCACTTTTAACACAATAGTTTGTCGGTTTGCCTAGTTAAAGAGATTAAAAACCTCTATCGATACTATTGTACCTTCTGTACAGACAAGAATTCATACTCCACTCAACAGATAAATCATATAATATAATTTTTTTTATAGCACTAACAAATAGGCGCTCATATATATATATATATATATATATATATATATATATATATATATATATATATATATAGTACACTTCGACTCATTCTAGGGTCTCACCTACCCCATCTTAAATGAGTTTATCCCACCAAAGCCTAGGTATTCGCTCAACTATAGCCCTGATGCCAAATGTAATGATCTGCCTTTCTTACCCCTAAAGACGACACTTAATATATCCTCGATATTCATGTGCCAATCATTTAAGTGTCTGAAAAATGGGTCGTTTGGGGTTAAAGAAAGAAAAGACAGAGCGGAATCTCACAAAATGCGATTAGTAATATATAACATAAACAAGACTTTACAAAAAGAAATCATCTTCATTATACATAACATCAGAGTACAATAACATATTATCAATCAGATAGTTATAACAACATGTCTTTACAATTTGATAAATACAACAAATGTACACAAGAACAACTAAACAGTGGAAGGATATAAGATACGTGAATACATTATGGAGAATCCAGCTCGTCTCCTGAATGCTCCAAAGAATCCTGCTAAATCTGGAAAATAAGCTTGGGTTCCCAATCATAATAGGAAAACAACACTCGAGTCAGTCTGGTTACCAGCATGAGAAACTCAAATAACATGGAATTTTATTTATTTAACTTGTAAAACCCTTTAAAAACAAAGGCATCTCATCAAACCACGCCGCGCATAAATACAGACGGGTTTTTAGCTTATGATAATCAAAATATTTTCTATAGAAAATCCTATGACATTGTAATAATGTTTAGGGTTAAAGTAAATATTGAATCAAAGTCGAAACTATTACATTAATTAAATTCTATCACAATAGACATACAATCAAGTCCGAAGGCTCGTATTTGTAAAGGGATTCCAACTATGACTAGGCAAGGGACCACTTTTCAATGGTACACCTCTAGAAAATGTACCTAGGGGCTATAGACACATCTGCCGCTTTGCTACATAGAGCTGGCATACCTCTTTAAAATGACAAGCCAAATTACCTCATCCCTTGACACCGAGGCTGCAAACATTTCCCCTCTGATGCCTACTTACAAAGAAGCTCTAAGGGGACAATCTAGAATGGAGTGACGATTCCTAGTGGTAGTTTAGCATACAGCTCTGCTGCACAACCAGTTTTATTCATTTCTCCGAGTTGTGAGGATTGAGGATACACTTTCACCTTTTCTACTAGCAAACCATCTTGGAATGCTTACACTTCCTTTAAGGCAGAGATGTAATGCTAGCATTCATCCATACAAATTGTTTCGGGATCGAACAAACATTCAACGTTTACTATCTTCCATTTTGGAATTACTCTCATGAAGAATAGTATAGCTCCACAGCATACTTCATCATGAACGTTATTAATTTGAAGTGGTTGGATGAATTCGGAAACCAGTGTATCCAAACTAAGCGATAATTTTCGGCTAACTTAATGCTGATTCTTTAGAAGTATGCAACAAGTATTCGATTCCTCATCGTGAACTCGAATATACAACCATTCTTCTTGAGTCAAAACAGGTCAAGATTTGATAGTCCGTTATTTAACTACCAAATAAATAAACAAATAACAATCCAAATATTTAATTACCCATAACAACCAATAAGTCTCCTTTAATAAACCTTTCATTTGGTCAATCTCTTTCAAAATATTTATCAAAATATTCATATACTTATCTCATTGACATAAGTATATTCACAAAACATTGCGAAAGATTTCTTATTTTCAAAATCATATTAAAAGGAACAAAAAATGTTAGTTAAACTGGAGATAAAGATAACCTCAAACTCTGTTCCTTCGATGTTACGTGTGAACGAATTTTCATGGCACTAGAATTAAGAAAGTCAGTTAAAGAAACCAAATCTCAAATTCTTTTATAGTTTACTTCTGTAAATCCTTTTAATAAATCACTTTCATTATGAAATCTCCTTTACTTCAATTTCGAACCCATTTATATATCTCTTTATAAAACTCTAAGTTAATTTACAAAACTCTTTTATAAATATCCAAACCATTTACCTAACTCTTTATAAATCTCTAAAATCATTTATAAAACTTCTTTTATAAATATCCAAAATCATTTATAAAACTCTTTCTCAAATTTAAGATCTCTTTCAATTTATAAAATTTCTTTGATAAACTTTCCCTTTTTAAATAAGTCTTCTTAATAAATTTTAGTAAATAAAGTTCCTTTGATAAAGTCAATTATTCAATATACCTTTAACCGAACAAGTTATCATTTAAAAAAAAAATTCTTCATTAATTTTACCTTTAAACCACATTAACAGAGTAATGGTTTAAAATAATCGTTTAAAAAGTGTTAAATTATTTCAAATCATCTTTAATAAAATAATTGCTTAATTATCCTTTAAGTATCATATTTAAAATTCAATAAACTTTAAGCATTATAAATATGTAATAATTAACTTTGAAACCTTTATTATAAATATATTTAAAATGATTGATTTCGCAAAATCATAAAGAGGGTTAGTGACCGCAATGGTTCTAATTTAATTCAGTTTAACTTTCCAGTTATAACATGGGTATTTACATAACAAGCAAATATGTAAGTAGGATCGACCAATAAAAATCAATCAACCAAACAGGCGAATGTCCAAGTTACTATAATGGCAGAACTGGATTTAATTTTTTCTTAATAGATGTCAAACATAATCTATTAGGTGAACTATAGCAGAACGATGATTTATTTTGCTAAAATATGTCAATTAAAATTTAATTAGCAGAACGGTGGTTTATTCTGCTAAACATATGTTATTGGATTTCATATTCACTTGGGGTTACTTAAGTATAATCGACAAAGAAATCCCTTAGTTTTTAAACATTCTTTGAAAGGAGAGTTGCTTTTAAAACAAAAACCAATCTTTAAAAATAAAGTGGTTCAAAACCTAAAAGCTTCTACTTAATAATTAAATAGCAATTTTAAAATTTTTATTTAATAATAATTAAATCTTTAATCAATAATTAAACAATAATTAACTTTTTACTAAATAATTAAATAATTATTATCTTTTAAAAAAATGATTAACTACTAATTCATCTCAATTAATAATTAAATGTAAACCACAATTTATAACTAAATTACACTTTAATCCTCAATTAATAATTAAATAATAAATTAAACCTTCATTTAAGAATAATTAAACCTTAACTAATCTTAACTTAATCTTAATTTAATTAGTAATAATTAAATATTTAAGACCTTTCTCAAATAATAATTAATAATAATAACTTTTAATTATTCATTTAACAATAATTAATTCTAAAAATAACTAATACCTTTAACTACTAATTCATTCAACAATAATTAATAATAATAACTTTAACTAAAGATTAAGTACTCATATCCTTGCTTAACCAATTAATAAAATACCCATTAATTGCTACTACTACTACTACTACTACTATTATTATTAGTATTTTCTAAAAGTTGTTTTGAAAACACTTTTCAAAAATATTTAATTTGAAAACTCTATTATTTTAGAAAACTTTCATTTTTTCCAAACTGTATTCACTGCGACTATCGTTATGGATACCATAACTTGTAAATTGTTTTCTAAGTTTCTGGAAGTCTTTTATTACTTAGAAAGCTTGTATACCTTTTATATAACATAAAGTAAGTATTTGAAAATCTAATCAAGGTTTAAACTCAAAAATGATTTTGAATTTTAAAGCCAAATCATAGTTTTCTACATAAAAATTTCATGTCGCTTAAACGTGTATAAGTGCTAATTGTCATAGCCTACAACCACGTATTCATGAACATACATACATACATAATCATATCACATCCATAAACATAAGCAAGACCTCAACATTATTATCCACAAATTTAGACTTAAATTTTTTGTCTAACTTAACATTACATACAGGCATTCATAAACACATATATGATCATTCAAATCGACAATTAACTTTCACCCAACCATACAACCAATATATTACTTAATTAAACAAGCATGTAAGGTTTATAACTTTAAATTTAAAATATGAGCTTATCTCATCCAAAAGCTTCCCACATTAACCAAAACTCTTACTAACTTTAGAATACATCCTAGATTCATGCTCTCCTTAAAAAACGAATGGAGTTTTAGTGGCCTTAAGGCCTTAAGTGGGTTTGTCCATGAGCGGCGAGCCTCATCCATGGTGCTTGAGTGAGCAAGGGTCTTGATTTTGAAAGGCAGTGGTGTGGAGATGGAAGGAGGTGGTATTAAACTATGTTTCAGTGAATTTATAGTAGGAAAGAGGCGATTTCTAATCATTTGAAAACTAACTAAGAAGCCATGAAAACTTTAAGGAAGGACGATGGTGCTTCATGCAAATGGAAAACAAGAAAAATGAGAAAGAAAATTTGCGCAAAAATACTCCTTTACTTTACCCTCTACATCATTGCACCACCTCACCATGCCACCTCGCCCATATTTACCCACCATAAATTTCAAAAATTCCTTGTCCCATTCATGAAAACTTGAATCAACATGCCGTAAATGCATATGTACCTTATGTTTAAACATGTTTCTTAAGGAATCTTTCATTTAAACATTTTTAATTACATTATATTTTTCCTAAGTATGCACATGTATGTATATACGCACACACACACTAAACCATATCCTAACTTCACCTATAAATCATTGTGTATATTTATAATCTAGCATTTACATAGTTTCCGACAACTTTGGTCGACGAAAATTCAAACAACGAATTTCGATCACATTTTCGATTTTTATTTGAACTAAATATTCATATAAACAAATTTTAAAAAATATTTCAACACAATTATTTATCATTTAAAAGATTTTTATTTTTGTTAATTGAATACTTAAGATTAATTAAATATTCGTAAATCAAAGCGGTAAAATTCTAAGTCGTTATACATAATTTGTTAAATAAAAACTAAGAAATTAGAAACAATTCTCGAAAACGTTAGTTTTTTATGCTAAAAAATAAAACTGCCAAATATTGCAAATTTGTAAATTAAAAATATTATACAATTGTATAACCTTATAATTTTTCTTCATTTCTTTAAAGAAAAATTGGATTGTACCTAAAATATACAATTCAATTCAATTCGACTTAAAACGTATGTTAAAATAATAGGAAAATGAAATACATACACTAAAAAAGTATAAGGTGGTCCTCGGCTATTTTGGGAGAAGAAAGTCATACTATAAATTATTTTAAATAAGTGAAAACTGAAATTAAAATAAGTATTATCTGAGATGCAAATAGTAGAAAAGAAGAAAAATTATTGTTAATTATCGTAAGTAAGTGAAAACTTATATTTGTAGGATCATTTTCACCCTGGGGGGTGAATAGGGTGGTATTAAAATTAATGCGCAAATAAAAATAATAACAGAAAGTAATGCAGTAAAAATCACACACAGATTTACCCAGATTCGGCAAAAACCTGCCTAGGTGTTGCCCCTAAGGTTTCTACTAGAAATTAAGTAGTCAGACGCTTACAAGCACATGTAAACTTGCGATACCCGCTAACTTGACTAACCAACTCTAAGCTCAAAACCCTACCACAACATAACCACTGAGTTGCGAATTCTCGAACTACAAAACCGCAGTTCGTACCTAGTTACACAACTAGAATTTTATAGAAGTTTAAAAAGTAAAAATTACAAAAGAAAATAACTAAAACCAAAACCCTAAATTAAAAATCAAGCCCAATACAAATAACTGGCCCAAGTAAATAATTAAAAAGAGCTTATTTCCCTTTTCCTTTTGTTAATGCTTCCACCGCTTTCTTAGTTCCTCTTCAAAAAGGAATTAGGGTTTTGATAAATTGAAGATGCTAATTCAAAATTGATCGATTGCAGTGTTGAATTCACTTCGATTTGCCTTGTTGTAACGACCCAGATTTTTTGATGGTTAATTTTGAATATATAAATGGTTTAAATATTGTGTTTGGAATTATAATTTAGTTAGTAAGATTTTAAAAACCGGAATTTCAAGCGACTTCGTAAATTTTGAAAATCGTCGATTTAATCGACGCGTTAAAAAAGCGATCCGGGGCACATCCTTGAAATTCGATGAAACCAGTTTCATTAGATCAGTAATAATGTATTATTACCAGATTTCAAATTTCGTAGTGTTTGGAGTTATCATTTGATCGTACAAGATACAAACGCATTGAATTTAATATAAGAATTGGGTCCAAAAAGCTATTGTAACGACCCGGAATTTTGGGTCGCCAAAATTTAACATTTAATTCATTTTAAATGTTGGATATGGATTCTAATTTGAATCTTGATAATAGAAGACTATGGTTGAGTTAATAAGATGAGTTATAGTTTCAAAATATGGTGATTCCATTTGAATTGGAGTAATAATAATAATTATTAGAACTGAGAATAAATTGGAAATTGAATGGGAATTGTTATAAAATTGATGTTTAAATGCATTTTTAAGTTCCATAGGTTATAAATGATATTGTTAGATTTTTGGAAGAATTTAAAAGTTAATAGATTATTATTTGGAATTTTATATGAATTTAAAATGAATTTAATATTATTAAATATTGCAATTAATCCGATTTAAGTCCAGAATGAACCAGAACGATTTTTAATGTGTTTATAAATTTTATATGAATTATTGTTAAGTTAATAAAATTTTAAAAGTGGAGATTTGGAATGATTTCGATAATTTCGAAAATCGCTTAATTAAATAGACGAGTTAAAATAGCCTTCCGGGGCACAGTCTCGGAATTCGACGAAACCAGTTTCATTGGATCCGTAATAGTTAGTTATTATCGGATTTCAATTTTCGTAGCAATCGGAGTTGTCGTTTGACCCCGGCAGCTCGAAACGCATCGAAATCGTTTTAATCGGGTTGATTTTAAATTGATCGTTTAATTACGTAACTCGTACATACGACCAAATTAGCTTACGAGACCTGTTCCATTGTGTCCGGAATGGGGAAAAACCTTAGAATCGCCTATCGGAACATGTGAATCAGAGTTCGTTTGCATGTGTGGTTATATTGAGAATTTTATTAATTAAATAATATTAAACAATATATGTATTAACATTTTCCTCTAAACCCTAGCATATACGTGAGCCGCCGCTTATTTTTTTTCAATGGCCATGAATCACTTTCGTTTCCCCTCATAAATCTCTCAATCCATGCACTTATTCACGAAATCTCCAACTAGAGAATCGAAGGGGACTTCGAGATCTACAAACTGAGCGGATGTGATGGGGTTTAGCGCAGCGTGTAGGGAGCAAGGGGGTCGCGTGCGTCAGCCGTAGGGCTGCGTTTTTCTCGACCAATAGGAGGCCGAGATGCGCGTGTTCGTGTGCGAGGGTGGAGGCGGTGGAGGCGACTGCGGCGGCGAACTCCGATCGAACTGGATGCGACGAAGGAGGCGGCGAATTCGAGACCTAGTTCGTGCACGATGGGTTTCTTTGTTCTGTACATTTGCGTGAAGGAAGATGAAGCAAGGGGGGAAGTCGGCCGTAATTTTTGTTAGTGAAAAGTAAATTTAAAGAAATTTGTTTTATAAAATTTAGTCGAAACTTTAAATTCAAATATCTATTTCATATGTTATCAGTTTCGGACGAAACTGGAAGCTTTGGAAACGCAGAGTCGAGCACTACGCGATGGTACAGATCTGGAGTCATTCCGGGCAAGTAGAAATTTAAGTTAAATCGAACGTCGTTCGGTTTAATTTAAATTTCGAACGCTCGCCGAAACTCAAGGTGAGTTATTCTCACTCACATCTGGATACTAGTAAAGTAGATAGCTAGTATTGATTGTTTGTTGGGATGTTTAGCTGAATATGTTAGTTATTATTGAATTGAATTGATATATATACTGTTGTGCTAATATTTGTGGATGCAGGGAAAACAGGTTGGAGGGATCCAACGGGATTTCTCACAAAGTAGTAATATTTTTATATTGATGATTATGCCTGTTTATATATTGTGATTAATAGTTGGAATTTAATTGCATTGTGATATTGTGGTTTAAACTATAAACCCAGAATATTAGTTATAAAGAAAATTGCAGTTTTAATTATAAAGAAATTAAATTGGGTTTCAAAGAAATTGAGTAATGGTTAAATAAGAAATTAAAAGAATATAAATATTTGAAACCTGATTTGGATGGAAAACTGAAATAAATTTGTATAGAAATATTACTGGATAAATTATAAACCCAAAATTAATTATATTTGATAAATTGAATTTAGAGAAATAAAGGTATTGTTAAATAATGGATTTAAAAGGGATTAAAATCTGAAATCTATTTTAAAATGTAAATTGGAAGTTTTAGAATTTGGAATGATAATTAAGATAAATGTTATTAGTTGAAGTTTTGGGAAATAAATTTATGTTATAAAACCCTAAAACTTAATTTAATAAATGGACAGAAATCGTGAGAAGGATTTCTGTGATGATTTAGTAGAAATGAGATTTCCTAGGGAAAATCCAAGTTCGAGTTTTAAATTGATTTTATAAAAAGAAAGTTTAAAATCTAAACTAATTTTAAAGAATGTTTTAAAAATTATTATTTTAAAGTGATTATTTATAAATTAGCAATAGTAAAATTTTATAAATATCTTAATAATTATGTTTACAAATGGATTTGTTTTAAAAGCTAGTTTTGACCTAAGTATATTGAAATAAGAGTTAATCTTTTTACAACTCTATTTTTAATGTATAGTATCACTAAACCTTATTTTAACTTAAGTTATATCTTATAATTAGTTATACTTTAAATATTTTGAAATTTTATTTTGAGTAAAGAATTAGTAAATTATCTATTTAAAGTATATTTTAAATTTAAATGTTTAACTGTTTTAAAATCTAAACTGTTTTGAACTTGGATATTTTCCAATGGAAATATATGGTAACGGATTTACCTTGTAAATGGGGAATTTTGGGAAAGTGTTTTCAAATGAGATTTGGAAATTTGGTAATATATCTTTAAAAAGATATTTGAGATAAATAAATAATTTGGGAATTATTTATTGTGTGATGGATGCTATGGATGTTTATGCATATTAATTGATAGTTAAATCACCGACTATCAATATTGGACAAATGCGTTGATCGTTTCGAAGAGACCGGGATCGAGATTTATTTCTCGAAAACCACTTCGATCCGGTTTGTACGTTTTCGTGCGATAAACGTTTTTCGGAGTCGAAGATGGAGCAGTGAAGTGCAAGGGCTAGTCGCTACTAATCCTGAGGATATTTCCAAAATGGATGTAGTAGGAATAGTGCCTTCGGTTCCGTTCGAACCCGGGACGGACTTGTATGGACGAATGCTTCGTGACATCGTCAGCGGACGATGGGCATTCTAAGGGATATGTGCTATAAAGGTATCGTTTAGCCTCAAGCCTCATCAACCGGGAATGACTGAAAATCAGGGGATATGCAGCAAGGCTTCGTGGGTAGCCCCCACTGGAGAGTAAGGTCATCCCTGTCTAGAGGTTCCTTTTTATTTCGGCTTAGTGGTGCGGTTGCTGATCCCAACCGCGGGGTGATCTTATTCGGAATTGCCCATAGGTGATTCCGGTCTTGTGTTGCAGGGGACGAAGGGAGTAGTCCTCGGTACTGTGATCTAGACCACGTACTGTGACAGGTGGTACCCCAGTGCCTAGTCATTGTTGGAAATCCATTTTTCCCTACGTGCCTTTTACGAGTTTTGTTTGTATTACCCACTTCGGTGGCTAGTAGCTGGAATTTAATGAATGTAACAATTTCGGCTATTTTATAAGTATTTGTAAATAGACCCTATTATAATATCAGAGGATTTCTATGAAAAGTGTTTTAGCTATCGTAAGGTAAAAACCCGACATGTTTATTTGTGGCGTGGTCTTACGAGATGCTTTTGTTTTCAAAAGGATTTTTGAAACTTTAATAATCAATTGTGTGCATTATTATCAGCTGGTATTCCAGACTGACTCGGGTGTTATTTCATTATAATGCTCGGGTCAGACCGAGTATTATTTGTTCAGGCTAGGTTGCTATGGAGCAGGAGAGGAGCTGGAGTTCGAGACGTATTATATGTACCTATATATATATCCGCTGCTATGTTGTATGGTATGTCTGTTATGTGATGATTGATGTATGAGTTACTCTGATGATATGTTGTATAAACAGTTATAGATTTCATTTTGTGTAAAGATATATAGTTGCTATTATATTTTATTCCGCTGCGATTGTGAGATTCTGATATTGTTTAGTCTACTTCTTCTTCTATCTCTTTTTCTTTTAACCTTAATGGTTCGTATTTCTGTTCCACTTGAGTCAATTAGGGTAGAATAATGTTGATTCAAGGGGGACGGATTTGCGGGCTGTTACAGTGGTATCAGAGCTTAGGTTGGCGACAACCTAGGCTTTGGTGGGGTAATTACTCATTTAATAGAGTCGATAGTACTCTATAATGAGTTAAGTGTATTAATAGCTATGAGAGCGTACTTGTTAGTGCTTATAAAATTGTTTTTATACTGTGTTGACTTATCGGTTGAGTGTTTATGAATTCTGGTCGGTGCGGGAAGTACAACCGTATCGATAGGGGTTTCTAAACTCTTGAACAAGATAAACCGACATAGTATTGTTTTTAAAGTGGGTAAATGAAATAATTTTACCAAAAATTATATTTTAATATAAAAGAAATGATTTTCTAGCTTATTATATATTGGGTGATTGTTGGATTGTTAATACCATAATTAAGTAAGAATCTTGAATATGATCTAAAATTTGAAATGATATATATAAGCAAATAAGGAATTTAGGATAGTAAAATTGAAGTGGTTATAACCAAATAGAATTAATTAAATATGTTGCAAATAAGAAGTGAAATTAAAATTTGAATTAAACCAGAATTTAAAACCCGGAAGTTTTGGAAAGGATTTTAAATGTATTGAAAATAAAAGTTTGGGAATGTTTTCCAATATGTTTGAAGGCAATAATGGAATGTTGTTTTGGGTAATATTTTTGAATGGCAACTGTTTTGAAATAAATTTGGGAAAGTAAGAAGCATTGAACTCACTGCAGTCGCTGGAAAATAATCCTGATGATGCTGGCCACATCATTAGAATTCATTTTCGAGTTTCTAAAGTGATGGATTGCTTCCCTAGTAATTGGTTATGGTATTGTTTGGATTTGTTGGGGATAACGGTTGTTTTGGATATTTCAAAAATGGGAATTTGTTTTGGGATATGAACAAATTGTTTTGGGTACAACCAAATTGGTTTGGAAAACAAGGGGATTTGATTGATATACCAAATGGGTATATATATTTGATATATTTCAAAATGGTTTTGAGATAAAACCGGGTAAATTGAATTCTGGGAAAGTTCTAATTAAATAATGAGTAAAGTTGAAATGAATCAACTATTGAATTTGTTAAGTGGAGCTAATGCTAATAAGAAGGAAATGAGAAATTTTAATCATGGAATTAAAATTTAATTTGAGTAATTGAAAGAGAATAAAATGTATTGAAGTAAATGAAGGGAATTTGTATCCTGAAGAATTCAGATGTATATATATACATATGGAATTTAGAATTGTGATTATAAAATGATGGTGGAGTAAAATGAGCAATATAAGCTTTTAAAATAAATAAGTTGGTGAACTTATAAAAATTGAAAGTGAGATTATAATCACAAATGAAAGTAGTTGAATGGTATGGTGAATTCAAACTTAATCTCAAATGAAATTGTGAATTGAGATAAGGTAAGGTGGGATATAAAGGAGCAAATGAACTTAAGTTAGTAAACAAGTTTTGAACTTGTATATGGAGAATTAAATTTGGGAATTTGAAAATGAATCCAATCTAAATGAATTGGATATAAAAGGTGAAATGTAAATTGCTTATAATTGCATTAAGGAATTCACATTCTTAAGTTATTAAGTAACTTAAATTGGAGATTATAAAATGAGAATGGACGTAAATGAGCAACTTAAACTCTTGAATGGAAGTGAAATTGGAATTCATTAATGGAAAGAGTTGAAGGGTGTGGCAAATTTAAATTTTGACCATAAATGAGATGCAAAGTCTAATGAAGCAAAATGAGAACATAAATGTGAATGTTCTTAAGTGGAAAATAAGTCTTGAACTTATGTATGGGGAGAATAAGGTTTGTTTGGTAATGAAATTGAAATTGAATTTCAGTTGTGTAATAAATAATATTGAAAGAAATTTAGATTCTATTTAAAGGAGTATATAAAAAAAAAAAAAAGTAGAAAATTTAAATGTGCCAAATGAAATAATTGGAAAATGGTGATATTATGAACGAATTCAGAGTAAATTAAGAAAGTGGATTGAAAACTAATATGGATTATGTTATTGACTGAATTAAATTACAAATTAATGGAATTTGTATTGTAATGGAAAGAATTTGGTAGTTAGTCAAAATTTGAAGGTAAATAAAAAAAAAATAAAATAAAAAAAAAAAATAAAAAAAAAAAATCCTGATTTGGATTGGGATTCAATTATGGTAATAAATATTGGAAGTGTGAAAGAATAATGGAATTTGAATATACTAAAGTTGGTTTGAATTGTGGATGAAAATTCAAATGAGTAAAATAATTTAAATGGCCTCTTTGTAAATAAAATAAGTTTAATATGAATTGGATAACTAAACAAAGAGCATTAAATTTGTATATGAATGGAAATTTGATTTGAATGAGAATCAAATGAAATAAAATTTGATTTATAAGGAAATAATGAGAATATTGTTAAAGAACTTAAGCAAATTGAAAGAAAAACAAAATGGTTGAGAATGAGCCTTATTAAGTAATGTTGAATGAAATTTGTTAGATAATAATTGCAAGAAATGATATTAATAAGTTATTGTGATAAATTAAGGATGTATGGGTTGTAAATAATACAGGAGGGAGAAATATTAATATAAACTTGGATTGGTTAATGAAACTAATATAAATCCAAGTTGGAATTAATTTTAAAGGGTTATAAGCTTAAGTGGCAATTGTTTTGCTTGAATGACTTGAATATTTGAATGTATTTAGAATTGAGTTGTTTAAACAACTAAATTGGTTTTGGATAAATTGGAATTTGATTAAGTGAAGTCAAATTAAAATGAAACTAAATTTGGTATGCAAGAAAGAATTGAGATATTATGCAATTGAATTGATGTTTGAATAAATTGATATGGATTAGGATCCAATTCAAAGAGTTGGTAAATGAATGCAAGTAAATTGGTTTCAAGTTGCAAATGGAATTGAGTTGGAATCAATTGGGATGAATTAACATTTTAATAAGCAATGTTTGCATATATATGGAAATAAATCATGAAAAAAATTGCAAATGTTTCAAGTTTAGATAAAATTTGATTACAAATCAAATTGGAAGGGTAAGTTAAAAAAAAAAAAAAAAAAAAAAAAAAAAAAAAAGAAAGTGTGAACAAGGCATATGTTAATTATTTTGAAATAGAAATAAATTGGTTATAAGAAATATGAATGGTGTATAGGAAGCTTGAATGTAAATCATTCAAGTGAAGTAAAATGAGGTTAGTTGGAGGAAACTAAAATGTGCGAAATTTTAATAAAGGAATGTGAGTGCTTCAAATTGGAAATAAGGATTTGATTGAAAATCAAATTAAATAATGTTGCATATAAATGAATTAAAGCACATATTCATAATATTGAAGTGAATATGAATGAGTTGTCTTAGTGTGTTCAACATTGAATTGGTTTTTGAATTAATTGGAATAGGAATTTCTTAAGTGACTTTGGATATGGATGGAAATGGATTATTATAGAAATGTAAATGCTTCAAATTTGAAAATGAAATTGGTTTGTAAATCCATTTAGAATTGAATTGGAATATAATTCTATTAGTGAAGCATACGTTAATCATATTGAAATAAATATGAATTGTATATGGTTGATTTGAGTATAAATCATTCAAGTGAAAGTAAATAATGTTGGACTTGAATAGATAATTGGAAAGATGATTTAAAATCTTGAATTGTTGGTAAAAGATGGTTAATATTAGTAAATTTTGAAATTTGCTTGGTTTGGATTATGCCATAGATATGTTGGATTGCTTTTATATTGGAAAATGTTGATTTAAAATGCACATATCTTGTAACTAATGAGTATGTTGAGTAAGTGCAGGAATGCGTGGCATTCGAGAGGGTTTGAAGCGCGTATATGCATTATATATTAGCTACTTGCTATTAAAATTGCTAAAAGGTACGCCTACGCTAATAAAATTGGAAAATGATATATATCTTGTGTTATATTTTGGTTTCCGGCCGTGTGGGCCGATGTATATATATTTGTGTATCCTGCGATATCGCAGATGCTCCTCCGTACAGGGGAGACTCTGACAAAATTTTCCGGAAATTTTGGGAGTTAGAATATTTTTGGGGTTTTGGAAAAAGTTAAATAACTTGGAAAGTTATAAGTTGAAATTTAAGGCTTTAGGGTAAATAAAGCAAATGGTTTTGATATGGAACTGAAACTTTTTGGAAAGTGAATATAAGCTTTTAACTAAGCAAATGGGGTAAGTAAATGGG
Source organism: Allium cepa (assembly GCA_030765085.1). Classification (NCBI taxonomy): domain Eukaryota; kingdom Viridiplantae; phylum Streptophyta; class Magnoliopsida; order Asparagales; family Amaryllidaceae; genus Allium; species Allium cepa. Next base: position 681,709,623 of record CM060941.1, on the reverse strand, counting down.
TTTGAGAGTATGTTCTACCTTATACAAATTTCGGGGACGAAATTTTTATAAGGGGGGAGGAATGTAACGACCCGGAATTTTGGGTCGCCAAAATTTAACATTTAATTCATTTTAAATGTTGGATATGGATTCTAATTTGAATCTTGATAATAGAAGACTATGGTTGAGTTAATAAGATGAGTTATAGTTTCAAAATATGGTGATTCCATTTGAATTGGAGTAATAATAATAATTATTAGAACTGAGAATAAATTGGAAATTGAATGGGAATTGTTATAAAATTGATGTTTAAATGCATTTTTAAGTTCCATAGGTTATAAATGATATTGTTAGATTTTTGGAAGAATTTAAAAGTTAATAGATTATTATTTGGAATTTTATATGAATTTAAAATGAATTTAATATTATTAAATATTGCAATTAATCCGATTTAAGTCCAGAATGAACCAGAACGATTTTTAATGTGTTTATAAATTTTATATGAATTATTGTTAAGTTAATAAAATTTTAAAAGTGGAGATTTGGAATGATTTCGATAATTTCGAAAATCGCTTAATTAAATAGACGAGTTAAAATAGCCTTCCGGGGCACAGTCTCGGAATTCGACGAAACCAGTTTCATTGGATCCGTAATAGTTAGTTATTATCGGATTTCAATTTTCGTAGCAATCGGAGTTGTCGTTTGACCCCGGCAGCTCGAAACGCATCGAAATCGTTTTAATCGGGTTGATTTTAAATTGATCGTTTAATTACGTAACTCGTACATACGACCAAATTAGCTTACGAGACCTGTTCCATTGTGTCCGGAATGGGGAAAAACCTTAGAATCGCCTATCGGAACATGTGAATCAGAGTTCGTTTGCATGTGTGGTTATATTGAGAATTTTATTAATTAAATAATATTAAACAATATATGTATTAACATTTTCCTCTAAACCCTAGCATATACGTGAGCCGCCGCTTATTTTTTTTCAATGGCCATGAATCACTTTCGTTTCCCCTCATAAATCTCTCAATCCATGCACTTATTCACGAAATCTCCAACTAGAGAATCGAAGGGGACTTCGAGATCTACAAACTGAGCGGATGTGATGGGGTTTAGCGCAGCGTGTAGGGAGCAAGGGGGTCGCGTGCGTCAGCCGTAGGGCTGCGTTTTTCTCGACCAATAGGAGGCCGAGATGCGCGTGTTCGTGTGCGAGGGTGGAGGCGGTGGAGGCGACTGCGGCGGCGAACTCCGATCGAACTGGATGCGACGAAGGAGGCGGCGAATTCGAGACCTAGTTCGTGCACGATGGGTTTCTTTGTTCTGTACATTTGCGTGAAGGAAGATGAAGCAAGGGGGGAAGTCGGCCGTAATTTTTGTTAGTGAAAAGTAAATTTAAAGAAATTTGTTTTATAAAATTTAGTCGAAACTTTAAATTCAAATATCTATTTCATATGTTATCAGTTTCGGACGAAACTGGAAGCTTTGGAAACGCAGAGTCGAGCACTACGCGATGGTACAGATCTGGAGTCATTCCGGGCAAGTAGAAATTTAAGTTAAATCGAACGTCGTTCGGTTTAATTTAAATTTCGAACGCTCGCCGAAACTCAAGGTGAGTTATTCTCACTCACATCTGGATACTAGTAAAGTAGATAGCTAGTATTGATTGTTTGTTGGGATGTTTAGCTGAATATGTTAGTTATTATTGAATTGAATTGATATATATACTGTTGTGCTAATATTTGTGGATGCAGGGAAAACAGGTTGGAGGGATCCAACGGGATTTCTCACAAAGTAGTAATATTTTTATATTGATGATTATGCCTGTTTATATATTGTGATTAATAGTTGGAATTTAATTGCATTGTGATATTGTGGTTTAAACTATAAACCCAGAATATTAGTTATAAAGAAAATTGCAGTTTTAATTATAAAGAAATTAAATTGGGTTTCAAAGAAATTGAGTAATGGTTAAATAAGAAATTAAAAGAATATAAATATTTGAAACCTGATTTGGATGGAAAACTGAAATAAATTTGTATAGAAATATTACTGGATAAATTATAAACCCAAAATTAATTATATTTGATAAATTGAATTTAGAGAAATAAAGGTATTGTTAAATAATGGATTTAAAAGGGATTAAAATCTGAAATCTATTTTAAAATGTAAATTGGAAGTTTTAGAATTTGGAATGATAATTAAGATAAATGTTATTAGTTGAAGTTTTGGGAAATAAATTTATGTTATAAAACCCTAAAACTTAATTTAATAAATGGACAGAAATCGTGAGAAGGATTTCTGTGATGATTTAGTAGAAATGAGATTTCCTAGGGAAAATCCAAGTTCGAGTTTTAAATTGATTTTATAAAAAGAAAGTTTAAAATCTAAACTAATTTTAAAGAATGTTTTAAAAATTATTATTTTAAAGTGATTATTTATAAATTAGCAATAGTAAAATTTTATAAATATCTTAATAATTATGTTTACAAATGGATTTGTTTTAAAAGCTAGTTTTGACCTAAGTATATTGAAATAAGAGTTAATCTTTTTACAACTCTATTTTTAATGTATAGTATCACTAAACCTTATTTTAACTTAAGTTATATCTTATAATTAGTTATACTTTAAATATTTTGAAATTTTATTTTGAGTAAAGAATTAGTAAATTATCTATTTAAAGTATATTTTAAATTTAAATGTTTAACTGTTTTAAAATCTAAACTGTTTTGAACTTGGATATTTTCCAATGGAAATATATGGTAACGGATTTACCTTGTAAATGGGGAATTTTGGGAAAGTGTTTTCAAATGAGATTTGGAAATTTGGTAATATATCTTTAAAAAGATATTTGAGATAAATAAATAATTTGGGAATTATTTATTGTGTGATGGATGCTATGGATGTTTATGCATATTAATTGATAGTTAAATCACCGACTATCAATATTGGACAAATGCGTTGATCGTTTCGAAGAGACCGGGATCGAGATTTATTTCTCGAAAACCACTTCGATCCGGTTTGTACGTTTTCGTGCGATAAACGTTTTTCGGAGTCGAAGATGGAGCAGTGAAGTGCAAGGGCTAGTCGCTACTAATCCTGAGGATATTTCCAAAATGGATGTAGTAGGAATAGTGCCTTCGGTTCCGTTCGAACCCGGGACGGACTTGTATGGACGAATGCTTCGTGACATCGTCAGCGGACGATGGGCATTCTAAGGGATATGTGCTATAAAGGTATCGTTTAGCCTCAAGCCTCATCAACCGGGAATGACTGAAAATCAGGGGATATGCAGCAAGGCTTCGTGGGTAGCCCCCACTGGAGAGTAAGGTCATCCCTGTCTAGAGGTTCCTTTTTATTTCGGCTTAGTGGTGCGGTTGCTGATCCCAACCGCGGGGTGATCTTATTCGGAATTGCCCATAGGTGATTCCGGTCTTGTGTTGCAGGGGACGAAGGGAGTAGTCCTCGGTACTGTGATCTAGACCACGTACTGTGACAGGTGGTACCCCAGTGCCTAGTCATTGTTGGAAATCCATTTTTCCCTACGTGCCTTTTACGAGTTTTGTTTGTATTACCCACTTCGGTGGCTAGTAGCTGGAATTTAATGAATGTAACAATTTCGGCTATTTTATAAGTATTTGTAAATAGACCCTATTATAATATCAGAGGATTTCTATGAAAAGTGTTTTAGCTATCGTAAGGTAAAAACCCGACATGTTTATTTGTGGCGTGGTCTTACGAGATGCTTTTGTTTTCAAAAGGATTTTTGAAACTTTAATAATCAATTGTGTGCATTATTATCAGCTGGTATTCCAGACTGACTCGGGTGTTATTTCATTATAATGCTCGGGTCAGACCGAGTATTATTTGTTCAGGCTAGGTTGCTATGGAGCAGGAGAGGAGCTGGAGTTCGAGACGTATTATATGTACCTATATATATATCCGCTGCTATGTTGTATGGTATGTCTGTTATGTGATGATTGATGTATGAGTTACTCTGATGATATGTTGTATAAACAGTTATAGATTTCATTTTGTGTAAAGATATATAGTTGCTATTATATTTTATTCCGCTGCGATTGTGAGATTCTGATATTGTTTAGTCTACTTCTTCTTCTATCTCTTTTTCTTTTAACCTTAATGGTTCGTATTTCTGTTCCACTTGAGTCAATTAGGGTAGAATAATGTTGATTCAAGGGGGACGGATTTGCGGGCTGTTACAGCTATCTTCTCCACGCGATCGAATTAGGACTCGAAACTTTTCCATTGCGTTAGGAATTGAGTTATAACATTACGAATGCCTAGTGGCACGCCTCCATAGGGTTCAAAATTTTGAAATGTGTAATGTGAGATATTGGAATAAAATTATATATATATATATATATATATATATATATATATATATATATATATATAATCAGATCACAATCAAATCAGCCCCTTCTCCATTCAAACACGCCACCCATCACACCTTTCACCTTTTAAATCACGTTTTCCCCCTTTTCAAATCCGTCTATTCAAAATAGCACGAGATAAAAATTGCAAGCCACTTCTTCTTTTTATATAACGTATCCCTTTTCCTTTAATCGCGAACCTGCTTCTCGTTTTCCTCTGTAAAACAAAAATTGCGAGATCGTATATTAAAAAATATTCGAAGTAGTTCGTTCGAATAAAATAGAAATGCATTGAAATAGAAATGACTAAAGTTATAAATAAATTCAGTTTAAAACGTAAACAAACTGAATGTGGCCTTGGATACAAATTAAATAAATTCAAGAACGAATTCAAGTATGGAACTAAAATTGAAGTGGATTAAATGAATGAACTAATTAATTAGTTAATTAGAAAATGAAATGGAAGTTGGTTGAAATGAAAATAAACCTAAGTTATAAGGTGGAAATAACATAAAATAATGGATTAACTTAAGCAAATATTCGAATGGAAGTTTGACTCAAATAAATTTGTGAAATGGTTACTTAATGAAGTAGTGTGGAATGATTCTGAGTTTAATAAAATGAATTGGATGCAAATAAATTTGGTTGTAAATCATTTCGGATTGAATAAAGTGATATATGGATCGATTGAAAGTAGTTAAATTGGTTTCGAAACCTTGTAATTACTTATAAAAATATATTAGCATGCATTGCTTACGAAATTCATGTGTTAACTAGTTAAATAAATCAAATGTTATTAAAATTTCATATTTTTTGTACTTCTGTGTCTAAATTGAGTAAGTACAGGTACCCGAAGGGCATTTGACTAGATTTTGGTCGCACGAATTGCCAAATAAATAAGCCACTTGCTTAAAAATGCTAAAATAATGTACGTTTTCGGATTATTCTATCTCTGTTGTGCCACTATGAACCAATCCTACTGGTCACATCAAAAGACACCTCTGTAGCGCGTAGGACGCAGTAGTGACTTAATTATCCTAATTGATATCGCACGCTCGGTCATCGCCGGTACACACTAATTGTCACCCCCTATTTGACCCTTTATTTACCCTAATCAGCATAAGCATGCCCAGCCTCACCTAGCTGTTGTGAGACCATCAGTCGTAGACATGAAAGGGAATTCTACCCAGCCTCATCTAACTATCGTGAGACCATCAATCCTAGATCTGAAAAGGAATGCTGCCGGTACTGGTCCTAACAAACAATCTTCTAGTTTTGGGCCCTTTGCCCAAATCCCCAAATCTAAGCCTCTATCTATTGGGCATTTATTTACCCTAATCAGCATAAGCGTGTCCTAGCCTCACATACTATTGTGAGACCGTCAGTCCTAGATCTGAAATGGAATGCTGCCGTTACAGGCCCTCTTTCTATATTTGCTTATTAACTAAATCTAAGTTCTAAAATAAGCCTTTTCTTTTATTTCTTTCTTTCTAATTATAACCTATGTTATAATTGTTACTCTTCTGTTTTCTCTTTTTAGTTATAACCACTTGTTATAACCATGAGTGCAAACATATTAAATTTTCCTATTTCAATCCACCTCTATTTTATTTCAATTTTTCTCATTTTACATCTGATTTTTGTAAATTAGTGTTTTTCTATTTTAATCCATATTAGAAATTCTTCTCTTTTTAATTTATTTGCATGAGATTAAATCTTTATAAAAAGAAACTAACAGTTATAGGATAAATTCCAACTCAAAACAGATGTAAATAATTGTAAATAATTGTAAATAATTGCAAATAACTGAATAAAATAGCTGAATAAAATAGACTGGAAAGAACTTTTGAAATTTACTTATAAATATATAAATAAACTTACATAAAAATTATCTCAATATTGTAGAAAAACTACAACTATTGAGAACCCTATCATTTTAAATTACTTAAAAATCTAAAATAATTACAAAACACTCACTGTGGTCCTTAACTCTAATCCTGGGCCTTCCTGGATCTACTACTAGGGTGTAGAATATTTTTATTAAAAAGATTTCCTTCCCAGAAAAATTTCTATTTAGGGTTCAACCTCAGGCAATGAACCCAATTGGATAAAAAAACAGCTAGGCCTAGGGTTCTATTTGTAGTGTGGCTTAGGATCTTAGGCCGTCGGATTTGAAGATTGAATCTAGTGCAACCACGTCATAGGCTCGCTAGGAACCGTCAGATGTAGCAAGAACACATGAGATTTGACGAAAATGGCAGAATATGGTTATCGGTTCGTACCTGGACGTTTTTACATCCAGGCAGAAACGCGGGTCGACCCGATCCCTTTGGGGGTCGACCTGACGCTAAGGCGGGTCGACCTATGGACGTATATATTTTTCTCTTTTGATTTTAGTTAGTTAAATTCTTAATTCTTGTTTCTCTCATAACTTATCCATACGGACTCAAATTTCGACAACTTATATATGGACCTCGATCAGAAAATTACCATAGACCCAATGGTGCAACTTCCATGGCTCGTCTGAATATTTCACAAACTTATTTATTGTTAATTAATTCGTTAATTAATTATTATAGCTTAAATTTTGGGTTGTTACAGTCGGGGGTGTTTAGTTATCCTTATGCACTATACCTATCTCGTGTGACATCCATAGAGTGATAGACGACTAGTGAAGTAACCATAACAAACATAGCATCCATCAAACAATACTACTGTCATCCAATGTGCTCAAAATATATGATAAATCATATGGCCCCATGCCATAGACTAGTGGAAATCCCGATTCTCTATTGTACTCTCGTATCTAGCAGCCTAAAACATGACGTTAGACCCAAAGCCATAGGTCCACTATACACGGATCCTCACTACCAATCCATGGGTGTCTCCACTATACAATACCTTTGCTTTGAGTAAAACATAAAACACTTCAAGTTATCAACAATCCCTTAGCACATGCATATCCATCTGAGTTCTACTAGCTCAATACAATTTCCACTATCTAGAACCCACCACATTCCTCTACTCCATAACTCCCAACGCAAGCCTCTTCGGTACCTACTTCCTACTCGTGTTTCAACCGAAGGTGCGGAGTATCTAATCTTCGGTACCTACTACCCCTATGAATCACAAATCGAAGATACAAGGAATTTCTTCAAGTTGTTACATCACCCATGATGCAAACAAGCCAACACCACAAGCATAATCTATAGAGTCCTGAGACTATATACCTCGGAATCTACTCCATACACCATCGAGCCATAATCCGATGTACTAACTCTCATGTCGAAGCGTCACGTCATCACCTCACTATCAAAATCGCCCGCTCTAGAGCAATAATATTAAGACTCAAAGTAGGTCTCATGAATATATCATCAAATCGTGCCTCACGAAATCTCCTCAACGTCCAAGCCAAAGATCGGTCAAATTTCCAATCATCAATAGTGATGGACAATGACCACTCTATAGTGGTTAATGCCAACAACTCTGGTTGTGTACTTAACCAAAATAGATAAGTACAAAACAAACAGAAATGTCCGACATTCATCTTGAAGTCTGATGCCTCATCCTCCCCCTTCAGATAAGTTGGCACGTATCCTAATACTACACTACAACTTATCTAGCTCGTTATGTTTTTGTGTGTACAAAATCCTAACATACAAGATATTCCTCTAACACCCGATCACCGCTAATTGGCGTTTTCAACCAAAAACAGCCAAACAACCAAACAAGTAACCATACAACGAACATCCATACATCCAACCAAAACAATATACATTTAACATGTATAGTACATCCATATCAACCAATAGGAAAATCAAATCAAAAATAGCCAAAATCTAATAATTCCCTAAAAATGGCATGGATAGAAAAAATATGATATTCGATATAAATCATTTTAAAATACTTTTATTTCTTTTATAAAACTCTAGTAGGTGTATAAGTATAGGAAAATCACATTTTAAAACCAAAAGTAATTCTAGAAAGTCATTCTAATACTATAAAACTAATCATGTATGGTGAGAGACAATATCACTTACCACAACAAATGCTATCCAAACCTCTGCCAAAATGTAGATCTCTCGATTACGAGTGCAAATCAAGAAACCGCATCTAAACCGTTCCTCGTATGCAAAAGATATGGCCAATATAAGAATCTTATTTAAATAATTAATTCACTAATTACAAATATTAATTACCTGATTACCCCATTAATCTTTCTTCTTTGATCAAGATACCTAGGCCATGCACGCACCAGATATGCACGCAGCCTCGTTTCCTTCTCTCCTTGATCTCTTTAATTACTTGATGAAATCATAATCCGTCTTCGCCAACAAATCGTACAATGAAATCTCTATGCATCCGACCCAAAGAACTGAAGCTCGATTAACTCAATAAGAAAGTGACCTGATGAATTCACATGCTACAGGGCTCGACTAGGCAACAAACGCATTTTGGTATACTCGATCGGGTTTGATGAGATTTGGTGTAGAAATGCTATTCACCAAGAGAAATCCAACGGCGATCTCCGTTTCACCTATCATCAACCGTAGCTCCAGCATCTCAAACCATAGATCTACGTCCAAGAAGGTCAGTGTCGCCATTACAATCGATCAAAATTCTACCACAGTCATCACGTAGCTCTCATCCATATGAGCTCATCGAATCTGGTTTTGTGTTCGTTAGTGGAGTGGATCTCTCGTTTTTATTTTTTAAAGAGGAAGAAGGGAGGGGCCATGGATTTTCAATGCAACAATAAATGGAAAAGTGAACTAGAGAGTGAAAAGGTCTAGTTTAATTTATATTAATATTTTATTCCATTTATTTATTTTTCTCAAATAAATGGCCATACGTTTCGAGTCGACAGGTCATACTTTTTGATTCGATACAATCACATGATTTGTTTGATTGCCACAAAACTCGTCTGCATTCATCGCCTCATTTTTTCGGATCCAATGGTATAAATCTCATCACCATCTAAGACTGCGCCTTGAGATGCTAGTTCCACGCATTTTGAGATCGTTTTGGCCATCGGATCATTTAATCTCCAAATATAGCGATCTTTATACTTATTTTAATTTGAAACATCAATCTGAACCCAATGGAAGTGCTCTCGAGTCCTGATTCAGTCGTACGCGAAAAATCATATTTTTGGGCCTTTGCTTAATTAACGATCAAATGTTTAAATCAATTATTTAAATATCCTACCGTCAAAAATATAGGTCATTACATTCTCTCTTAAAGGATTTCATCCCCGAAATCACAAAGTTAGGAGAACGTCTTCTCACGCATAGGCCATCAAAGCCTCTTAGATTTCAAAAAAATTCGGTAACACGTCGTTTGCACGGCTAGGTCTGGGAAAGCCCAATACAACAAAGATATAACACACACATACGTGCGTGCACAAACACACACATCATATATTTAAACATACTAGATCATATATAGCAATCATCGCAAATAAGTATGCTATATCAAACTATAACATTCCCACATGCCTACTAATCACTTAAGTATAAGCTACCATATCAAACGCTAATAATCCAACATCAAACATGCATACATGAGATCTATTGTCAAAAAGTAACATCCATGCCTATCCTAGCATGCAGGATACTAAACTATCTAGTATAAAACATCAAATATGATATCTAATATGAAAGCTAACGATAAAAGAAAATCTCACCATCTGAAGAGCTCCAGATAAGCGGTCCTCGTGCTCTTCTCGGTCTCCAATAGCTTATCGCCTCCCTTTCATTCCACTGAACCTCTATTACTCCATTGTCCTCCTTTTAGCCCATTCCGTATCACGCCTATCGGTACGAATAGGCCTACGAGGTCTCAAAATTCTTGGTTCAATCTCAATGTCATCTAATCAATTCGGTGTCAAATTTCCAAACAACACTTGTAAGTTCTCCCAAAAACCACTATCGACCAATGGGTGTCGGCCATTTACAATGCTCTTGGCACACAATGGAATCACACCATCTATCACATATATAACTCGACAAATATGGATTCCATTCTATTGGACTTAAGGGATACAAATCTAGCATTCTTCGTCAACCAAACGACTGTGACTCAACTGTTATCACTTTATCCTTAGTCATCGGCAATCCATCGATGCACTCTATATATATCTGTTCCCACTACTAAAGAACAATCAATCTCTCATCCTTATGGAACCAATAGTCTCAATTTTGATTACATCACCTCACGCCTCTGATTAGTACCGATCCGCTTAATTAGAGTAGGTTTGATGGTCAAGCCAACCATCATCTCTGGCCATAGCTCATCGAGTTCTGAAGTCATAACCAGTGAAAAACTCGAGCAATGTCCACTTTAGAAATATTACTCCCAAACTACTATGTCTTCCACTCGAAGCATCAACAACCACATTTCCCTTATGGATGTATAGGAAATATCAAACGCATAGAAGGCTTAGAGCTCTAACCATCGCTACCGGAGAAGGTCAAAATTCTTCTTGTAGAAGTGATACTCTAATGATGTGGAATCATTGAAGAACTGAATCTCTCTACTAATAGAAAATGCCTCCAAATCCCCAAAGTGAACTCTATCGCTTCTAACTTCGAATAAAGAGTCGGATACTTCCTCTTGTGTGGTTTCAGTTGTTGACTAACATGTGGCAACCTTACTTTCCAGTATCAATACCGCATCCAATTAAGTACCATAGGCATGTGTATACCGTTGTCTCCTCGTTCCTTCTCGGAATGAGTATCATCCGTGTACTTGTCAATCTCTCGGTCAGATTCACTAACGTGTGTCTGCACCTTACATCTCAAGTAAAAGTCTGATCCGCTCTCATCAAATGGGTCAATGATACTGCTACCTTAAGTCTATTCAAATTTGGAACTGATGTAACTATAGGATCTACAACGATGTCCTGCTCTAAAATAACGTGATGCAAGAAACGCACTTCCCTCCTTCAGAAGTGATACTACCAAAATCTCTTCATCAATCAGCTTTTCTCAACACCTACAATGAAATCATCAATCATGCCTTGTGCTTTTCTTTCGTCCATGAGTAGAAGGAAGTATCGTTAATGAGCATAAGCACAACTAATGATGCTTCGAAATGTGGCCCATGAGATCAACAAGGCAAGTCGACACGTCTGTTAGCTCAAACGACATAACCAACCTATAAAAAATTAAAGTAGCATACAAAATGCTACCACCCTCTCTCTAAATACTCTCAGTTGGTGAAACTTCATCGCCAAGCCCAACTAAGAGAACTTCCTCGCACTATAGAGCAAATTGAACAAGCTACCAACAAGCAAGAGTGGATATCTGTTCGTTATCTCATTTAGTTCCCGAAAATCGATAAACAACCCCAAAGAACCATCTTCCATAGTGGAAAATACTATAGATGCATCCTATTTAAATATGCTCCTACGAATGAACCATCATCCCAATAGGCCATCCACTTGCATCCTTAAATTCCTCTGCCTTTGGGCATCATACATCTTAAAGACATAACTACTAGCTTAGCATATTTAACCAGATCAATATGGAACTCTATCCATATATGGTGGTAATTTGGTCATCCCATTGAATATGTTTTGACACTCTCTATCTACAGGTACAGATGACAACTCGCCATGTGGAATATTAAAAGAATATAAAAGGCTAACCATAACCCCATCCCCTACAGGTAGCCAATCACTATTGTTCGCTCCTCCACAACCTTAATTGTCACCAACAGCTTCTTACAGTCCACCACTATTCCATGTCCCTTTTAGCCAGTCCATTCCCAAACTATAATACCGAATCCAATCAAAACCCAAACAAACCAATTGCAAACAAACAAACATCCATGATTTAACAAGACAAGGTCTTGATAACTCAACAATATCAAAGCCTTTCGATAACTTCTTAAATCACTATTAGATCAAGTTCATAATTGACTAATGGATTATCTAGTCAAAACAATTGTTTATACAAATTATGATTCATACACTTAACTCGTTTTCGATATTCCAACTTAATTATTTCTCGCCCAAGAGTGAATCCAAATAAGACTAAAAAAGGCTCAATAGTGTCACATAATGGAATGTACAACAATAAACTCAAATATAAGTATGAGTACACATCACCTTCTGCTAGTTCATCTGTAGAACTCCATAAGTCATTCACACCTACTCTTTAGTGTACTCATTTAAGAGTACCCAAGATAATAAGAAGCAAAACATAATTCCTTGGGCTAGACAGCAATCTGGTGTGAGCGATAAACAATCTCAAAATACTATAAAAGTTAATATGGTATATGGAACAAATGGTATATAAATCATACCTGACCCGTCCGTGCAACCAAAGATTCAGCACATAACGTTGATAATATGCTACTCTACAACTCCATACTCAGTTAACTATAGATGTGCCTAGGTATCTCCATCCACAATACCTACTCCATACTAACTAAACTACTGGGGTGCTTATGTATCCATATGCACAATACCTACCTCATATGACATCCCTAGGGTGACAGATGGTTAGTGAAGCAACTATAAAAAATAAAGCACCCATCAAACAATATTAACTTCCATCTGCTGTGCTATAAATATATGATAACTTGTATAGCTCCCATGCCAAAGACTGGTGGAAGTCCCGATTCTTTCTCGTACTCTCGTATCTCGCATCCAAAGCTGGATACATGTCTTGCAGCCTAAAGCTGGACACTTGACCCAAAGCCATAGGTCTAAGGTATACGGATCCTCGTTACCAATTCAAGGAGGTCCCCACTACACAATACCCCTACTTCGAGTACAGTAGAAAACATTTAAGTCATCAATGATCCCTTAGCACATGCATATCCGTCCGAGCTCTACTAGCTCAATACAAATTTCACTATCTAGAACCCACCACGTTCCTTCAGTCCGTAACTCCCACTACGAGCCTCTTCGATACTTACTCCTTGCTTAAGTCATAAACCACAGATACAAAGTGTCTAAATCTTGAGTACTTACTACCCCCACGAATCATAAACCGAAGATATAAGGATTTTAATTATGTTGTTACAACGCCATCCTCCCATGATGTGAATGAGCCAACACCTCCAGCACGAGCTACAGAGTCATGAGACTAGGTACCTTGAAACCTACTCTGTACACTATTGAGTAAAAATCCAAAGTACCAGCTCTGATGTCGAAGGGCCACATCATCGCCTCGCCATCGAAATCGCTCGTCCTAGAGCAATAATATCAAGACTCTAAGTCGATCGCACGAATAAACTATTAAATCGGGCACCACGAAATGTCCTCAACGTCCAAGCTAAAGACCGGCCAAATCGCCAATCAATAATAGTGATACACATTGACTACTCTATAGTGGTCAATACCAGCCACTTTGTTCGTGTACTTAACCAAAATGTATAAGTACAAACCAAACAAAAACGTCCAACATCCATCCTGAAGTATGAAGCCTTGTCCTCCCCTTTAGATCAGTTGACACATATCCTAACACTATACTAAAACTTATCTCCCTTATTAGGTTTTCATATGTACGAAACTCCAACGTGCAAGATATACCACAAAACCTGATCATCGCTAATCGGTGTTTTCAACCAAAAACAACCCAACAACCAAATAAGTAACCATGTAACCAACATCCATACAAGCATCCAAATCAGCATACATACAATATGTATAATACATCCATATCTACCAGTAGGGAAATCATGTCAAAAATAGCCCAAATCTACTAATTCCCTAAAAATGGCACGTCGGTAGGAAAATTTTGATATTCGATATAAATCATTTTAAAATACTTTTATTTTCTTTTATAAAAATATAGTAGGTGTACAAATATCGAAAAATCATTTTTTAAAACCAAAAATCATTCCAATACGTTAATCTAATACTATACAACCAATCATAGTATGGTCAGAGACAATATCACTCACCTCAATAAATGTTATCCAAAACACTACCAAATGCAGATCTCTCCATTACGAATGTAATACAAGAAACCGCATCCAAAACATACCTCATATACAAAATATATAGCCAATATAAGAATCGAGATTATTTAAATAATTAATTCACTAATTACAAATATTTATTACCTAATTACCACTTAATCCTTCTTCTCCAATCAAGATACCCAGGTCGTACATGCACCAAATATGCACATAACCTTATTTCCTTCTCTCTTCGATCTCTCTTTAATTACTCGACGAAATCTTGATCCGTCTTCACCAACGAATCACACAACGAAATCTCTATGCATCTGACCTGAAGAATTTAAGCTTGATCAACTTAATAAGAAAGCGACCTGATGTATTCGCATACTACACGACCTAACCAGTCAATGAGCGCATTTGATATACTTAATTGGGTTCGATGAGATTTGGTGGGGAGGTTCTACTTGCCAAGAGAAATCCAACGACGATCCACGTTTTGCCTACCTTTGACTGTAGCTCCAGCCATCTCAAACACTTGATCTGCATCCAAGAAGGTCAATGTCCCCAATGACAATCGATTAAAATTCCACCACGATCATCGCGTAGCTCTCATCTGTATGAACTCGTCGGATATGTTTTCGTGATTTTTAGTAGAGGGGATCTCTTGAATTTATTTTTTAAAGAGGAAGGAAGGGAGTAGCCATGGATTTTCAATGCAACAGCAAATGGAAAAGTGAATTAGAGGGGAAAGGGTTTGGTTTAATTTATATTAATATTCTATTCCATTTATTTATTTTTCTCAAATAAATATCGTACGGTTCTGGTCCATACGATCACACGATGTGTCAGATCGCAATAAAATCCGTCAACGTATTCAACTCATTTTTCTTGATTGAATGGTATAAATCTCGTAGCTATCTAAAACTGGGCCACGTTTGCTAATTTCACGTATTCGAAGATCATTCAGCAATTGGATCGTCTGATCTTCAAATATAGCAATCCTTATACTTAATCTAAATTGCAACGTCCACCTAAACCAATGGAAGTAGCTTCGAGTGCTAATTCGGTCGTATGTGAAAAATCATATTTTTGGGCTTTCATTTGGTTAATGATTAAATATTTAAATCAATTATTTAAATATCCTATGGTCAAAAATACGGGTCATTACAGTTGTAACCATAAGTATTATATCATAATATAATAAACACATTATTTTAAATATCCGTATTCAAGATGCATCGAGATTGGATATCGATGAGTCTATTCAGACTAGAGTACGTAATGCTCTCTAAATGTTGAGTAGTGTATTACTCATGACTGTTAGGGTACCAAGGGTTATGTACTAATAGTTATTGAATAACTATGGAATGACTCACTCGATAATTTTCCGTTGTCTAATATAACTAAGGTCAAACAGAAAAAACCGATGTAACTAATTTACATAGTTCTCTCAACTTGAAAAGACCGTCAATCTTCAATATGAAGGCTCACTTTGATTATGGTCAAATCATGGCATAACGTCCATCGAGCGACAATAGTTGAGTTAAGTGTAAGTATTGGAAGTGAAACACTATTCAAGAGTGTAACAACCCTGGTTTTAGCGATTACCTGAGAGTATTAAATTATAACGGCAGTTATAATTTAATAGTGAAAATTAATAACAAATGAAGAATTTAAATTGTTTATTGGGAATAAACAATGTAATTGAGGATAAAATGATAAAATAAAGTTTTGAAAACTTTATTAAGATGATTTGAGATAATAAATCGAGGAAAATGTTTTTATCTAGAGGTAATGCAATAATTTTGTTAATTATTGCTATTTGCTTCTTTTAATGATATTTAAAAGGAGTAATTAATTTTAAAATGAGATATATTTAAAATAATGATGGAATTGAGTTTAAAAATATAAATTAAGTGTAAAATTATATTTGAAATGAGTTATAAAATTTTATTACACAAAAATGTGATTTTTGTGTGATTTATAATGTTAATTACAAAGGGATTTGTAATTAAAAAGGTAAAATTGTCAATTTCTTTAAATTGAAGATATATGATCATAAAATGTTTTAATAATATTAGTAATCTTTTATTTGTGTATAAAAATATTGTATTATCATGAGATTAAAGTTTCATAATTTATGAATGTGAAATGGAGCTTGAATATATGTTTATTTGTATGTGTGCATTGTTAATATGCAATTAGAGGCAAAATAATAAACTTAGGCTAACTTCTTATTCTAATTGGACTTTAACCCACTAATTATTTACCTAGTCAGTAATTAAGAAAAAAAATGAGAAGTGAATAGCCTGTACGTATATTTTTCATCATCTTCTCAAACTCTCCAGAAAACCATTAATGGCAATAGCTTTCTCATCTTCTAACCTATGTAAAAACTTATCAAATAAAGTGAAAATTTGGAGATTTTAAGAGTAAATCGAAGCTCTACTATCAGGTAATCACTATCTAAAATCAAAACTTCCATCATAATCAAGTTTTCAGAGATAACCTGTTAATAGATCTTTGTCGTCTTTGCATGTATCTGCTTTTAAGTTTTTCAGGTTTTTGAGGCTCTGTACTTGGCTAAAGTTGCAATCTTTGGCTCCAAATCGTTGTGTAATCATCTATGGCAGCAAGGTGAGTTAATAAACTCACAACTCTAGCTGAAGCAAAGCTTCAAGTGCAAAAATATATGCAAATAGCTTGATAACATTGATTTTTGATTGATGTTTTATTTCTGTAAAAACTGAATTTTGTCCATCTTTGATGCTGAAACAAATTTAGCAATAACTTTCTCGTTTTTCATCGGATTTTGATAATTTTAGATGTTCCGGAAAGCTTAAATCCTATACTACAATTTTTATGTTTTACGTTTTCTTTAATTTTGAGGTTAGCTATGTCAAAATTTGATTTTTCTACTGCTAACCCGAGAGCAAAGTCTATGTTTGCTCTGTGCTTGAAGCTGAAACTAAATTAGACATAACTTTCACGTTTTTCATCGGATTTTGATAATTTTAGATGTTCCAGAAAGCCTGGACTTTTTCCTAAAACTTTTATGTTTTGAGTTTTCCAAATTTCGAATTTATCTTGGCCAAAAATGTGATTTTTTGTCGCTTTCCCGAGACAAAATGACAGAAGTTGTGAAATTCAAATCTCTGAATTGTTTTATCCATAACTTTTACAATTCTTATCGCAATTCGGTAATTTTCAATGTTCTGCAAAGCTTAGAAACTAAGCTACAACTTTCTTTTTATTCATTTTTCCTGATTTTGAGGTTATCTATGATATAATTGAAATTGTTTGTCACTATCCTGTAAATGTGTAAGTTCAGGCTAAGTTTGATGTTTTTAGTAAAATGGTCATAACTTTTGAACCGTTAATCCGAATTCGATGATCTTGGCCATTCTGGAAAGCATGAATTATATGCAACAACTTTTATTCTGAGTGTTTTAAAAAATTTCAATGTTTCCTAGCTCAAAATAGCGGATTTTATCCGCTGTCATGTGTTTTGTTCCATGTTGTTAGTGCACTTATTGTTTTCAAACCACTTGAAAATTGTTTTGCATCCATGATCATGTATATGCATGATCTGGCTTGGTAATTATGGTGTTGAATATTTCATTTTAAATATTTTTAAGAATATTTCTAAATAATAAAAGTAGATATACTATATTTATTTTATATAAAAAGTAGAATTTTAATAAAAGGATTACTTTGGGTTTCGAAAAATTTATTTTTAGAAAAAAAACCCGGTTTCCTTAGTAAATTATTGCGCAAAGATCATTAACTATTTTTTTCTTTCGGACGTATAAGAATGAGAATTAAACGATTTAGTAAGGATATATGGTATGGGACATGTGTTCTTGCTTTATCGCTTAATATCGGACTTCTACGACCGAAACTAATTTGAATTATTATTTTGAGATGATTTAGAAGTTGCCAAATTTTAACGAACATTATTGGTTGGAGAATTACTCTTTTTGAGTACGTTCAATGGCGAACCAATCTAGATGTTTTTACAATCGCTGATGAGATGAGGCGACCAAGACAAAAATTTTCCGTTTGGAGAATTATGATTAAAAATAACCATCATGATGTTGTGTTACTTACCGATGAGACGAGGTAAGTCTATTTATGAAGTATCATGAAGTTAAGATGTTTATGATGATTTATGAAGTTAAGATTGTTATGATGATTTTTACTTGTCGATGAAATGAGGCAAGTCACGATGGAACCATTACTCGTCGATGAGAAGAGACGCGTATGGTATTATATTAACTCGCCGATTAGATGAGGCAAAGTGAGTTTTATGATGGTTCTGATGTTTTATGATGTTTTCTAATGTGGAACCAACTAACGATTAGTAAAACATTAGGGGAGAACGTATAGTATGGGATATACGTTCTCACCTTTTGGGTTCCTATTCGAATAGTTGAGATACATTCAAGATGTTACTAGTACTAGACCGAGTACGATTGGAGTCACCACGATGTTCACGATGTTATTACCCAACTCCAATCACCATGATGTTTTTACTCGGATTTGTGACTGGGTGTCATCAAGATATTCCGACTAGTCAATCACGATGTTATGATGTTATGTGACCCCAAGTCATCACGATGTATGGTACCAAATTACTAGTGCTAGTCAAGATGTAAAGCACGTGCTGTTTTCCATGAAGTTTAGATTTTCGTTTTCACTGTTTTGTTGATGATGCTTTATTATAGCCTTATGTAAGTAAAATGGCTTATTTATATACATGGTTTTATGGTGATTTCGAATATGATGTTTTGAACTCTTTCCGGGTTCTATCAAGATGGATTTGAGACATTATATATATTTATACCAATGAGATGAGGTATAAATTATGGTAATGCTTTTATGATGAGCGTTGATAATAGATTTAAGATAGATTTATATTTGTACCAATGATATGAGGTATAAATGATTATGGAGATTCCTTTATAATGAGGTTAATGATGGGTTTGAGATGTATTTATATTTATACCGATGAGATGAGGTATAATAATTAAGAAGTTTCTATTAGATGGTTTTTTTTTATGATGGATTCTTGAAGTTTAATTATCTTATGAAGATTTACTTTATGGTCCATATCCTCACCCATTTCATTCAGTTATATATATAATTAGATAAACCATGTCTATCTAATATACATATTGTAACCCTCTATGCAATCATGATGAACCATTGATGTGTCACTCTAGAGATAACTTAATGACCTATATCATTCCATTGGTAATGATGGAATGGTTTTCCCCTTATCTCTTATCATCACCTTTACTAATGATAAGTTCTAGCTAGCCTGACCCGTGTGTTTTCACTCGGGTCAGACCGAGTTGTTTCAGGTATCATCTATTGGGCTTAGCTTGAAGTTGATGTTGGATATCAGCTCTTCTTTCTCTTGAGTAGTTTATTTCTTCCGCATACTCTGATGTTTTTACATTTGATTCGATGTATATGGTGTGGTCGTGCACCACCTTTATTGTATTCATATTGTATTGTACTAAACATGTATCAGTGTATATGTATATATATGATGTTGGTGACTGTTCTGTGATGTGATTTACATTCAGTTATTGTATTTTGTTCTGATAGATCCATTAGCCACCTATAGTTTTGGATTAAGCATTTACTGGGTATGTCGATCCACTTGAGTTGAAAAAAATTATATTGCATTTATCGACGTATTCAATAGATGTTTAAGACAAAATTATAGTTGGTCGCCCTTAACCAGCCATATTCTCTGCTTTAGTAGACAGAATTACTTGTTAATTCTCTTTGCTAAGGTGGGTCTCGGGGTGGGGCGTTACAAAGAGAGTCATCATCTCCTTGGTTATATGGGGTTAGTATCACGGTAAATATAAGTTAACTCAAAGTCAAAATCTCTAGTCACAATAGTTTAGTTAATAATAATTGTTATTATTGAACCAAGAACTTTTTATTTGGATATACAATTGAATATGAATGATACTGAAATCTTGACCATTATCAAATTCTATAAGTTCAAAGTGATATAGGTTTGATGAAGAGAATTGGTGTAAATAATAGTCATAACCGGGTAATGCTTAACATAGCAAAATTGAATTTCACCAAAACCAAGTAAGCGAAAAATTTGAGCAAAATGTCACACCACCTATGCAACGACCCATCTTTTCGACCTCTAAATGTTGATACTCATACATCTATGGTATTCACATACTAAGCTCTCAAGTGCTAAAAAGACAGATTAGGGTAAAAAAAAGAATAGAACAAGAAAAAAAGAACACATCGGAATCTCATAGTGGAACGATAATAAATAATATCAAAAGGACCTTACAAAGGGTTACCCAAATACAGAAATTTTCGGAGTTACAAAACCTGTATAATCATCAGCCTAGACAATTATAACAACATGTCTTCACATATGCTGATATATACACATACAATAATGTGGCATAATTAAGAATACTACAGGTCCCCTCCATAAGCTCCCAAGCATCCATAACTAAATATGGAAATATACACGGAGCTGACCGGAGCATTAGCATCATAAGATAATAAAACCCGGATCAGTTTGGTTAACCAGAATGAGAAACTCAAGAAATATGTAATATATAACAGTAATTATTGAGACCATACGAATTACCATAATGGTTTTCCACTCAAGTGAAACAACCATTCGATGAGTGAATATATCGATATAATAGATAATGTCTAGGGTGTGGAACATAAACCATAAAATAACTGCTATTGAACGCCATAACAATAATAGGTATACAATCAATACTGCTAAGGCACGTTTGCATATGTGTAATGATTTTCGTGGAGATCTCCTTAGATCAAGCTGAATCCGTACTCTTGTACAAGGATTGAAGATATCCTTTCGAGTGTTCTGTATCTATAGATAAAATATACCATAAGGTAAACATGAATGGTTCATGCACAAACACTCTGATTCCAAATATCATCAACTCCTGCTAGCATCGTTGATAAGCATACTCTAGATATGAAGTTAATATACCTTATGGGTTAGCTGAACCCCACTGGCTTTGCACCCTACTATGGTTTTTTTCATTTCTGATGTTAAGACTACATTTGGCACCTCTTGCTCGAGCCTCCATCACACGAACAGAATACGAAACCGCAAATGGATTCCATCATCTCAAACAAATCACAAATCGCCATGGATTCTAGAAACTTGAACAAATCTCAAATCTCCACAAAGATTCCCATTATAACGAATGCTATGTTGTCCTCTCTTAGAATGTTCTTTAAGATAGATAGTCCCTTAAGATAACATCATTCGAAATGCTAACACCGACCTCTTTCTTGGACGTAACCGTAGGATAGATAGTTCAACTCTTTAACATTCCACTTTACAACCGTTTCCAAAACATAGATCGCGTATATGGTTTTGAAGTGGTTGTGATTTCAAGTCATCTCATATAAGTACACTCCTCCATTAACTGAATGCTCCAAAATCAATCGATGAACTTTCGGTAAACTCAATTTCGATTCTTTCAGAAGTAAGCAAAAGCTAGAGATATTTCATATTGATGGTCCTCCCTGGGGGTTCTTATTAGTATGAAATCGTGAAGCCTTTTGACACTTCTTAAGTCATATTCGATCAAGTTCAATAGTCGACTAATCGATTATCTGGTCAAAAACAATTGCTTTTACAAATCAATATTCTTATACCTAACATGTTTTCAACATTCCAACTTATATGATCCCTTAGTCAAGATTGAAGTCGAGTAAGTTAGAGCATTTGTTGCATATCAAAGTCTTACCTAAACACTTCATTCTTGACTCTTACAGATAAATAAATCTACCTCGTCGGCTTTTTGTGTTAAATATAATATTAATGATTTCCATAAACAAGTAATTAATCAACACAAATAATATGTTTTAACATTCCTGACTTAATTATTCCTCGATCAAAAGGGAAGCCGGTAGGTTAGAGATCTATTGCTTATATCTCTAACACTCACAAGTGGATAAGCCTTCTTTGTCAACTTTTAGTGTTAAGCATAGTTTGTGCTGTCATCATACTTGTCAATAGGAGGCAAAGTATACCTTCGATGGATGTAGGTAATTAGAATTTCTTTAGAGAAAGGCACTTTGTTTTCATCGTCTAACAAGACTTTCGTCATTAATGTTTTTGGCTTGGATCCTGTCCATTTGCTGGCACAAGGCTATCATTTCTTCTTGGAGGCCAGCCTACACATGTCGTGGCTAGTGATGGCCACAAGCTGGGGATAAACTCCTACGATGTTTAGCTAATGATAGGGATCCGTATTAATGATAAGGCAAGGGGGTGCCAATGGCAGACCGGTATAGGAGACATGTTTCTGTTGACTGAGCGCAACACAAACTAATGGGCCCACCTTTCTCAAAGGGTCGAGGTGGAGATACCTCCTTTTAGGACCAAGAGCAAACTGATGCTTCTCTATTTTTAGGATTTCTAGCTCGACGACTCTGCTTAGGCGGTGTCAAAATGCAAGCCACATGCCTCATTTGCTACCCAAAGACGATCAAATATGGACGGTCTTTTGACGAAGAGGAATGACAATCTACTTAGGCCTCCGATACATAGTTAGTTTGGAATCTACGACGTTGCAGGCACACCCATGCTCGTCTGCAACACGCATATCTCTACTAAGGACAGGAGCACTCGGTGGGAGTCTCCAACATAAACCTCTGATGGCGTCATACATAATATTGTATGTGTTGAGAATGGTGGGCTCGATGGGGGTTCGGTTACTCGCATATGGTACAATTAGGCTGAGATTCGTAGTTGTTTATTCATCCACCC
This sequence comes from Allium cepa, assembly GCA_030765085.1. NCBI lineage: Eukaryota > Viridiplantae > Streptophyta > Magnoliopsida > Asparagales > Amaryllidaceae > Allium > Allium cepa. The sequence goes on along the minus strand of CM060941.1, from coordinate 681,686,514 downwards.
TAGCCCTTAGGTCATTCAAGTTATGAGAAATATGCCCAATATTGGTCAAGCCATTTATCATGCTGAGTCACAGTGTTGCTCAGTTCAGGGATGGTACATATAGCACTAAGCCTAGTGGCCCCGCTGATATTGTGGCCATTGGAGCTGTCAGCTTCTCCTCACTGTTTTGCATGTGTAAATGTAAATGATGAGTTGAGGAGAAGAGTGAAGAAAAATAAGAGCTTTTTAAGAGAGATCCTCCTTCTAGTGCCAAAATATCAACTAAAATTTTAGCCAACTTCTGAATTATAATTGAGAACTGATATTAATGAAGGTTACCCACTAATACATTGAATTAAAAATGGAAAATGAGGAAATAAGTATGCAATAAGCAAATAGGTACAAGATTTAAAATGGTTCGATTTAAGTTCATCTACGTCCAGTATGAGTATTTTTTTTATTACTTTGCTTCTCTAGCAATAACTATGGTTATAAGAGAAAATAAGTACTTGAGAGCTTGCTATGTTCAATCCTTGTAAAAATGCATGGTTGGTTGTATTCTTATCTACATGAAATTGAGTTGGATAGTTGAGATTGCGCTACCATAGTCCAAAATTTGCTTTTAGTAGTTAATTTGATGGTTTGACTGATGTGTGTGTCAGCTAGTATGCTAGCTAGCTTGGATGTCTAGATGATCGTCATTTGGCAGTTTGTACTAGAGCTTGCCTTGTCAGTGACAAGCGGCATGGTATCAAGGAGGGGTTATGCATGGCACTTTGCCCAGGGGACAACAAAGGACAGAGTGGTGTTAAGCGTATGTAGCCAAAGTCTGTCATGTCAAGACAAGAGAGCTTCAGAAGATGCAAGCGGTCGAGGTGGAAGGCAAGCGGGGGATCTTGTCTGGGAACGAGCGAGGGCATTATTGAGGTCGTTCAAAGTATGGAAAAGGCCATTTTCTAGGCCAGCTTGACTGTTCAGGACCATTTTGCATGTTGGTTCGCTATTGTCGTTATCGCCAGTTGATGACCACATAGGCTTGGTATGGTTCGTGTGCGTTAGTGTCGGACGGTTTCGCTTTGATGTAGGATGTAGCAGTTCAAGACAGATGCAGGCTTTTGAAAATGAGCGAGTTATTGTACCAGTTTCTGGAGCCATGCGAGCTAAGACGGTGGCCAAGATGTTGGCTGTTGGAACCATGCGGATCGACCCATACCACACTTGCGATAAAATCGAACAACAGTGCTTAACGAAGTTGTATGACCCTCCTGGAAGAAGTATTAGTAACTGACGAGCAAGTTTGCTGAGAATATGTAGGACTCAAAAAATAATAGTCAACGGAAAAATATGTACAACAAAACGAAAGCTGGATGGGATCTAATGAACGGAACGTGTAATGGTAATAAGTAATGGTGAACCGATCGTGTGAAGTGTGAAGGTAATTTCTGTATTGTATTTGAGACTTTTTTACGAGTTCAACAATATTTTGTGTTCCAACTTTTTTTAAGAGTTCAGCTTCACTGCTATAAAGTATAAAAGAGAACTAATAGCTAATTCAAAGTCCCTGCAAATTATATTTGAGGGCATTATTGCAATTGGAGTAGCTCCATTTACCCTTGATCCAACAGACAAACAAGTCGATACACAATATTCTCCTACTTTGGAACAAATTACCAATACCATATTCGATCAAACATGTGGATATGGTGCATTTTATACTCCACTTGAAAACTTTAGCACAGAACATCACAACCGCCACAATTTTAGGATACTTCCAATCAACCATCGTAAAAACGTGGCTCAAATTTACATCTAAAGGTTGTAGTGGGGCTGGCAGACTTCAAACTAAGACTGGCGAGAAGATAAACAAGACTGTTGATACATCAAAGAAATTTAAAAAAATTCGTTCTAAAGTATATAACACCGCCACTACTCTAAGTCCAAACCAATGGTAAACAATGTAGAATCTACTGGCTTGTCTATAAACTTTAAGCTTATACCTGCTCTTCTGAAGAAGTTTAAAGAAATTCAATTTTCCAAAGCATTATCACTTCTTATGGCACAAGAGAACAAGAAAATATTCACTTCATTGAACGATGATGATGCTCGAAATTGGTTGGGTTAGAGATCATACATCCGCAACACACAGTCAAATACCTGCAAATTATCATGACCCGTGTCCCTACCTACCCACATGCATTCCCTCCCAATTTCTAGCATTAATTTCTTCGCATTGAAACTAGTTGTACCATTGTTTGAACTAGTATTTATGCAAAATTGTCTTTTTTATTGCAATTTTTTTAATATTCCATAGGTTATAAATAATTCAAATTCGTTTAACTACATTACTTAAGCATACTTAAAACAAAATAAAGTAGTAACGAAAATAGTTATCACAACAAAACAATTAAATATCTCTTCCGCAACAAAAAATACGTTCTCCTTTTGTCAAACATTCCCCTTTCATTTCCCTTTCAAATGCACATTTCTCGTATCTCTTTCGTTTTGCTAAAGAACCCACCCAAATGACTTAAATACATATTATAAACATGAATGCATAGCCACATTAAAAATACCTTCACATACTTTAGCAAAGAGAACTGAGAAAGCAAGCACATAATATGTATCAAAGTAAAGTTAATCCAGCGAAAACAAGACGATGCCGCATGTCAGACAATTAAATAAAGATTAACACCTACAGTGAAGTCCACATGTACTCCCACAAAGTAATACAGCCCAAAACAGTAATCGTGAAATTACACACAACCTGCTATACCAATAATTATATTTAACAAACCTCCAAAACCGCCTATTAAATGAGCATGTGCGGAGCACGGTTAAAATAAAATAATGCATGCCAAACGTAAAGATGTCAATCTCCTGCTCTCGTTCATGATATCATGTCGATGAATCAAGTGATGAGAATTCAAGAAATACTTTGCAGCAAAATGAAGCGCATATAACATGTATTAATTGTTTTGTACTCATCTTTAGTTTATAAACCCAAAAAAGTTTATAAACACAAAAAAGGATCAACACCCAGAATCAAGATGAAAGCATCGGTTCAAATAAAAATAAAATAAAAGGTAGCATATAGACAAGAATGCATAAAAGTTTTTAAAATGGTTCAGCGTAACCTACGGCATACGACCACTTCAATTCATTTATTAATTGTTCTCTCTCCGACCTACAACTAGCCAAATCTAATCTGACCACAATCTAGTGGATCTCATATTTACAATGAAGTTAAGAATGTTACTTGAGGAGAATAGAAGTGAAGAAAGTATAATGGAAGCTCCAAGTCCAAAAGCATTGAAAGAGATCCAGCTGAAAGAAGATCCTTTTCTAGTGGCAAGTAGGTTAGTATTTATAGAGAATCGAGCAGTATGGAGTAAGAGCCCAATATCAATGAGGTCTAGAAGATAGCACGAAGTCCCACCAGAAAGCACAAGTCAATCCAAGTCATATAGTTATAACTCGAGTCAAATCTATGCCTATAGATCGGGGCCGAGTTATAATACGTAGAGCAATTTTGTAAATTTCACTTGCATGCTTTATCTAACTTCCAGTTGAGTTGTTTGATTATATTTTCCATCATCTTCGAGTTTATTTCTACTATCTTCTATCGATCATACTTCATTCAATATCTTCCCTTCAATTCATCAAAATAGCTCAACACCTCCTTGAAGTATCACTTGAACACGAGTCAACAGATTAGTACGAATGGGGTGTGAAGCTATGGAGGTGAAATGGTGGACATCTATAGGTCGGACCCGACCTATGGGCTTAACTCTGGTTCGACTTTAGTTTCTTGGACAAATTCTCATGAAACTTTTCTAAGTTCCTTCTTAGCCTATATAAGTGTATTTGCCAAGTTTCAAGTCATTTCAATTTTGTTTCTATCTTCTAAGCTCGGTTAAAGCTGTTTTGGTCCAAAAACGGGTTAACACTTGCCCCTCCAAAAGTACGTCGTTCAAATGTAAGATGTGCTTTGCTCAAGAACAAGTTTCGATAATCCGTAATTAAACTCTGATAGTTAAGCTCTCCGGCTATTCCAATTAAACTCTATAGTTACCTGAATCATGATCGATCATCTGGAAATATCATCTCCCAAATCCAAGCCATCGTATATTCATCCAGGGAATATCTATCTCCGAGTGTAAGGTGTTCAAGTCCTTTTATCCAATTTGCATCCACACCGGGACATAGCCTCGCTGGACTATTCATCTCCCAATATAGTACTTGATCTCTTCGGACCATTCTTCATCCACTCTAGGGTTCAATGTCTTTGGTAGTCATTTTCTGAGTCTGATCCGCTTACTCTTTGACAAGGGGATCCAATGGCCGAGTAAGCTCATCAACTCATGCGCCGGTATGGGGACCTACACTTGACCTCTTCGGGTCGTTACTGAGCCCAGTCCACCCACTCTCCAGAAGGGGACTCAATGACAAGCAAGCCCATCCACTCAATCTTCGATGAAGCGACTTACTTCTTGCACTCCGGTCCTCTCTCTCCGATCGAGAGTTAAAGCGATCAATATCGTACAGGTCCATCTGCTCGCTTTTCGGTGAGGGGACTTGCACCTTGCACACCGATCACGTCTCTCCAGAGGGGAATCTAAGGTGATCAAAATCAATCATCACTCTCCTGTGGAATTTCAAATTTCAAATATCCAAATCAAAGAAAATAAGCAGAAATCCTAATTATCTAGCCCAAACATCTGACTCGGATCGTGACCAGGGACCAATCTAGGTTATGTACACATGTAAGCAGTCCATGGTTATTATTATCCTAAGTAATCATCCCAGACATCCTACTTAGAGCATGACAAGAGACCAATCTAGGTTTTATGCACATCTAAATTGTCTGGGGTTATTATTGCCTTAATTATCCAAAGGAAGAAAAGGTAGAGTGTAAAGTCAAACTTGACCCTGATCATGGGATTCCGAGTCTCGAACCAGATCCATAGTTGTATGTGGATGTGTGCGCTACATATGGTGGTTGCTCTGTTTGCATCATTGCAGTTCGGTTCTCCACGTACTGTTGCACATGATTGCTCCAAACCAATTATTTTATCAAGTTGCGAAGGTGTTTGCATTCATTCACTTCATGCCCTTCTAGCTTATGGAAGATGTAGTGTTTTCCGGATCTTTTATCTTGATCGGTAGGTTTTCCCCTAGCTGGCTTCTGGTAGAGGATATACCCCTTACTTTCCAGATGATCCTCTCTAGGGTCTCTGTCAACTTAGGATAAGAAGAGAACTTCAGTACCCTCCTTAGCCGTTTCGATTCCCTACCATCATCATCAGCTTTCTGTTTCCCACTGTCGTCCAACAGAAGCCTAAAACTACCAACTACACTCTGCCCTATGTTCCTGTGGGGGAATCTCGACACGTACTCTGGCACGTACTCCTCTAACTGTGCATTACCATTCTGACCCACTCCTTTGGTTCCATTATGTCTTTTATTCCTATGGGGAAGCTTTGGCACATATCCCTCTGGTTGTTGTGCATTTACATTTTGATCTACGTTCCTAGCTCCATCATTATCCATCCCCAGCATTCCAACAGTCACACCAACATTGCTGCCCAGTATGAACCTTCTGGTACCGATTTGTTCTATTTGTCGGGGCATTATTCCTGTTTGCTTCACTCCAACTTCAAATGCTCTTGCATTTGCACATTGTCCTTGGTTCTAAATTCCTACAGCTCTAGCTATTCCTTGTTGCCTAATTCTTTGGAAAAATCCTTTCAGCATCTTCTGTTGTCTAATTATCTTCCCATTTTGCATTTCCTTCATCATTCTCTCCATCTCCTCCTCAGTCACGTAGATGGATTGGTGAGAAGTTGAGGATACCCCAGGCTGGACCCAGGCTCTGAGTGACTTGCTTTGATTTTAGATCTTGTATTAAGCCTCTTCGTCTTCTCCAAATCTAATACTTAAGCTTTAAGTTTTCAGATCTAACTTTGTTCTCAATGACGGCACCAAAATGTTAACTCAAAAAATGGATCAATATCCAGAATCAAGGTGGAAGCACCAGTTCAAATAAAAGTAAGGGAAAAATGGAAATAGATAAAAGCACACAATTTTTTTTATAGTGGTTCAGCATAATCTCCGGCCCACGTCCACTTCAATCCATTTTATTAGTTGTTCTCCTTCGGCCTATAGCTAATCAGATTCAATCTGGTCATAATCTAGTGGATCTCGGGTTTACAATGGAGTTAAGAATGTTATTTGAGGAGAATAGAAGTGAAGAAAATATAATGGAAGCTCGAAGTCCAAGAGTGTTGAAGGAGATCCAACCAAAAGAAGATCCTTTTCTAGTAGCACATAGTTTGGTATTAATATAAAATCGGACAACATGAAGTTAGAGGCCCAATAGTAACGAGATCTTAGAGATAGCATGAAGTTCCACCAGAAAGCATAAGTCAACCCAAGTCATAGTTATAACTCGGATCCGACCTATGCCTGTATGTCGAGCCGAGTTATGATACTTGGAGCAATTTTGAAAATTCCACTTGTATGCTTTTTTCTAACATCTAGTTGAGTTTTTTTATCCTCCTTTCCATCGTCTTCGAGTTGATTCCTGTTATCTTCTATCGATCATACTTCATTCAATATCTTTCTTTCAATCCATTAGAATAGCTCAACAAATCCTCGAAGTATCACTTGAACACGAGTCAATGGACTAATACGAATGGGGTGTGAAGTTATGGAGGTGAAATGGTGGACATTCGTATGTCAGACCCGATTTATGGGCTTAACTCGGGTCCAAGTTTAATTCCTTAGCCATATTCTTACGAAGAGTTCCTTCCTAGCCTCTTCTAAGTGTACTTGCCAAGTTTCAAGTCATTTTGCTTCCGTTACTATCTTTTATGCCCAGTTAAAGTTGCTTTGGTCCAAAATCGAATTAACATGTGTAGTCTTCATTAGTCATACTACATAGTTAATTTGTCTTTTTTTTCCTTGGCACAACCAAACCTGCCTCTTTATCTTTTAACATAGTAATAAATTTGATGCATGTAAGTTAAGGGTTAAATGTCTATTCGCACTGAACATCTATATCCAACTTTAGGGGTCCATATATCGATTATTAAATAGAGTGAATCTAATCCGAACCAAAAAAAATTAAATTGAAACCAATCTAATCAAAAATAGGATCAGACTGGATTCAAGTTATAAGAAACCCATTAAGATAGGTGTAAACTTATGGTCAAGTCAAAACCAATTAGATGACATATTCAATTCATTTTAAATTATAATAAACAAAATATGGCACCATTGATATTAAAATTAACAATTTTGATTGATAGTGATGCAAGCTTTTTAATCAAAGCCTTGGATCCACCAAATAAAAAACATCATAATTATTCTTAAAAGAATCTCTACAATCCCAGCTGTCTAGTGATTATCCTTACAAATACATACAAAGGTACATACATTTATAAACACACACACACAAACACAATAAACCCTATATAAGAAAGTGATGATAAGGGGAAAACTCTTGCTATGTTACACTTATTTTTTATATTTTTAAACCAAAGCTAGCCGGGTTTATTGTAGATCATTCACATGCATAAATGAACTGGGAATAGTTGTCTGGCACAAGAGTTAGAACAGCTTTAATGATAAATGCACAGGAAGTTGGTATGAATGCTAACTTACTATAGAAAAAAACCAAGCCCCCCTCCACAAAGGAAGAACCACTCCCCTCATTTGTATGTTGTTAAGGATAAATTTTTATTATAGGTCCAAAAAAATTATTTCCATTTAAGACCTCATTCAAAACTTTTTAAAAAATATACTTTTTATATAAAATAACATTTTATACTTACGCATTCTAAAAATGCACAAGCACAAAACTTTTTTTTAAATTACGTAAGCACATATGATTTTTTACAAAAAAATACACCTGCGCAACTCGTATTTGCACAAGCACAATATTTTTTAAAAAAACATACACTAGCACAAATTTGGATTGCGCAAAACCATACCTACTTTTGTAAATAGTTTTGAATGAGGCATAAAGTCGAAATAAGGTTTTTTTTTTCTCGGGTCTACAATGAAATTTTATCTCTTTGTTAATGGAGTTCTTCCACATAATATAGTTTCAAATGATGAGGAAGGAAAGAAAAATTGACATTTAATATAAAGATGGTTGTTCAAAATTGAAAGTTCAAATGAAAGAATATACTTCTATGCTCCTTCGATAAACCCATTCTTTCAGGTAATCAGAACAAATGGAAATAAGTCTGTGCACCCGGACATCTAGACATCTTTTGCTTTTTAGAAAATCAGAAATTTGGCTGTAGTAGATGTGCATATCAAGTCATTCGCAACTAATAAAGAAGGTGATGATGCTACTAACTGGCTTGATTAACATAAAATAAAAAGAGAAACATTTGTGGATTTCTTCTTGTACATTTAAAGCGTTTAACGGTTCTATAGGTGCAAAAAGTTACAGCAAATATGAAGCGGATATATAACGGAAAATAATAGGGAAGCAAAAATTCATTAGATATATAACAGAATATTTAAACTTAATGCATTTTCATTATCACGTCATTTGTGTAGAAAAAATAAATATTGTTTAATCTTATAAAACAAAACCAAAAAATATAATGATTTATGCGGTCCAAATTTCGTGACTACAATTGATTTATAAGCTTTTATTGAGCATTTATGTCTTAAAATTAAGTCTATACCATAACTTTGTTGATTTGAATTAAAATAGAACTAGTTAAATCAATATTTTTATATTAATGCTCGTAAAGCGAGTGCTAAAAAAGCTTTTATTTAGCTCATGTAGCGGAAAATAATAGGGCTAAAATCAGATCTACTGTTTAATATCGTTAAATTGAAAAAACATAGCAGTCGAGGAGCGCAATGCATTATTGTGGGGCTTTAAGGAGACTTTAACTACAAAAAATTCTTGTTCTGAATACAAAAACATGCCTAATTTTAGTTTAATTACTTGAAGATTCTTTGGTCTATGTACTTTGAGATTTCCATTTTTTATCCTTAAACTGCTATATTGTAAAGATTTGATTGTAATAAATATGAACCTTCTAACGTTAACACTGAATTCATACATTTGGAGCCAGTCTGGATACAACCCTTTTTGTAGCTACTTAAAACTAGTTTTTAAGTTGTAATTTTTTTGAAGATTTTAAGTTAGAAAAAAACAAATTCAAAAAAAGAGAACAAAAGTATTGGGATAAGTAAATTGAAACGATAGTAACATTTAGTTGTAAAATTTGAAATGAGTTGAAGTATTTGTTGTTTCCGATTATTAGTTTATTTGCTATTTTTATGCAGAAAAATTTATTGTTACCAAACATTTAAAATAATACGAATAACATGAGAAAGTTGCATTAGTCACTGGGGTCTGACAAACAAACAAAATTTGTACAATTTTTCTTCTTCTACCTTTAGTGTTGTGTCATCTAAGGGCATCTCCCATGGATTACACACGTAATATTCAAGTGACTGAATATTACGTATGTAATTGCACGGAAAGGCCCAGTGGTCAAGCATCTACAACCTCAAGCGTTCGTTTAATGGACGCCTGTAACATCCCGGAATTTTTAACACGGGATTTGTGAACATTTAATTCATTTTAAATGTTTACTATGGGTTTAAGATTTATTTTGAACTAAAAAGAATTGGTTTAAACTAAATTAACAAGTTAAAATTGCTAATGTGGAAATTTAATTTGAAATTGAATAATAATAATAATTAAATATTGGACTGAGAGAATTCGGGAAATTGGATGTGAATGATTATAAAAATGATGTTAAATGTATTTTTAAGTTCAATTGGTCATAATTGATATTATTGGATTTTTAGATGAATTTTGAAGTTAATAAATTAATATTTGGAATTTTATATTAATTTAAAATGAATTTAGTATTATTAAAATGCAAATCATTAGATTTTAGTCCGGAATGAGCCAGACTGATTTTTATATGTGTTTATAAATTTTTCATGATTTATTGTTAAGTTAATAAGATTTTAGAAGGGAAATTTTAAGTGCTTTCGTTAATTTTGAGAAATCGCTTGATTTAGTCGACGAGTAAAATAGCCATCCGGGGCGCAGTCTCGGAATTCGACGAAACCAGTTCCATTGGATCCATAATAGTTTGTTATTATCGGATTTCAATTTTCGTAGAAATCGGAGTTGTCGTTTGACCGTGGCAGCTCGAAACGCATCGAAATCGTTTTAATCGGTTTAATTTTAAATTGATCGTTTCTGTCCGTAACTCGCGCGTACGATTAAATTAGCTTACGAAACATGTTCCATTGTGTTCAGAACACGGAAAAACCCTAGGAACGCCTGTCGGCACGTGTGTTTTGGAGTTCGTTTGCAAGTGTTCATTAAAATTGATTTTAATATATTAAAATAATGTTAATAAATGAATACGTATATACACACGTTTTTAGCCCAAACCCTAAGGGTTTTCACAACCGCCGCTCCTATGCGTTTAATGGCTGTGGAGCTTCTTCGTTCATCTTCTATTTTCGATCAATCCTCACAATAAATTCAAAAACTCATAACTAAGAAAACGTCGGGATTAGTGAGAGCTACAAATCCGTACGGACTTGATGGCGTTTCGAATTGTGTGGTGGCCGCGATTGGGTCGCGAATGGCCGGCGTTCGTGCTCCGTGTTTGAGCTCTAGGATGAACCACGTGTCGTGATCTTTAGGGCGTGGGTGACATGCGAGTTGGTGCACACGTAGGCGACTTTAGATCGACGTCCGGTCGTGATTTGGAGGGTGCGGCAATCGTGCTTTTTGATTGATGTTGGGTTCTCGAACCTGTAGCGTTGCGTGTGGAAGAAAGAATAGGGGGGACGGCCTTGATTTCAAGCATTGATCGAACGGCCCTGATTGTTTGTGGTAATTAATAAAATTTTAATTAAAAGATATTGTTTTTAGATTGGAAAATGAACTTTGAAAATTAATATCTCATACATACTGTATCAGAATTTAACGAAACTGGAAACATTGGAATTGCAAAGTTAAGCACTACGGGATGGTACAGATCCGGAGTCATTCCGGGCAAGTAGAAATTTGAGTTAAATCGAACGTTGTTCGGTTTAATTTGAATTTCGAACGCCCGCCGAAACTCAATGTGAGTTTAACTCACTCACATCTGGATGTTGGCTGTTTTAAATAATTAATATTTAAATATCTGTGTGATTGGTTGCATATTATTGTTATTATCAGTCTGGATTGATATATATATATATATAGTTGTGCTAATATTTGTGGATGCAGTGAAAACAGGTTGGATGGATTCAACTGGATTCCTCACAATGTAGTATTATTTTTATAATTGATGATGATGCCTATTTTTATATTGTGATGGATAAATTTGGAATTAAATTGTATTGTGATATTGTGATATAAATTACCAACCCAGAATATTAATTATAAGAAATTTGGAGTTTTAATTATAAAGGAATTAAATTGGGTTTTCAAAAAGGAAATTAAGGAATTTATAAATAAGGAATTTAAAGGAGTATAAGAAATTGGAATCTATTGGATGGAAAACTGAAATAAAACTCAATTGGAATAATGCTGAGTAAATTATAAATCCATAATTAATTGTAAATGGATAAATTGGATTTTTGAGGAATAAAAGGGTATTGTTAAATAATGGATTTTAAAGAAATTAAATCTGAAATCTATTTAAAAATGGAAATTGAAAATTTGTAAAATCTGGAATGATAAACAAAGAGAAGTGTTATCAATTGACAAATGTGGAAGTAAGTTTATGTTATAAAACCATAAAACTAAATTGAATAAATGGACAGAAATCGAGAGAAGGATTTCTGTGATGTTAAGTGGAAATGAGATTCCCTGGGAAGGACCAAGTTCAAGTTTAAACTGATTTTATAAAAAAGGAGTTTTAAAAATTTATACTTGTTTAAAAAGAGAGTGTTTTGGAAATTATTATTTTAAAATAATTATTTTTACAAATGGATTTATTTAAAGGCTAGTTTTTGAATAAAGTTGTTTGAAATTATTAAATTCTTTTAAAACTCTATTTTTAAAAATATAGTATAACTAAAACCTCATTTTAAATCAAGTTATATCTTATAAATTAGTTTTGCTTTATATATTTTAAAATTATATTTTGAGTATGTAATTAGTAGTAAATTTACCTATTTTAAAGTATATTTTAGAATAAAATGTTTTAATTATTTTAAATCTAAAACGTTTTGAACTTGGATATTTCCAATGAGGATATTTGGTAAAGGATTTACCTTGTAAAGGAAGAACTTTGGAAATTGTTTTCTAATGAGTTTTGGAAATTTGGAAAATATATCCTTTAAAGATTTTGAGGAAAATAAATAATTTGGGAATTATTTATTGTGTGATGGATGCATATGGATGTTTATGGATATAAATTGATAGTTAAATCACCGACTATCAATATTGGACAATGCGTTGATCGTTTCGAAGAGACCGGGATCGAGATTTATTTCTCGAATACTACTTCGATCCGGTTTGTACGTTTCGTGCGAAAAACGTGTTCGGAGTCGAAGATGGAGCAGTGAAGTGAAAGGGCTAGTCGCTACTAATCCTGAGGATATTTCCAAAATGGATGTAGTAGGAGTAGTGCCTTCGGTTCCGTTCGAACCCGGGACGGACTTGTATGGACGAATGCTTGCGAAACATCGTCAGGTGGGCGATGGGCATTCTAAGTGAAAACGTTCTAAAGGTAACGCTTAGCCTCAAGCCTCATCAAATGGGAATGACTGAAAATCAGGGGATATGCGGCAAGGTTAGGTGGGTCATGCCTAAGCAGGACAAGGTAATTCCCCTGTCTAGATGTCCCTTATATATATTTCGGCTTAGTGGGTGGTTGGTCGCGCCAACCACGGGGTTTATCTTGTTCGGGACTGTTCAGTAAGGAATGGTTCCGGCCTTGTGTTGCAGGGGATGAAGGGAGTAGTCCTCGGTACGATGATCTAGGCCCCGTACTGTGACAGGTGGTACCCCAGTGCCTAGTCATTGTTGGAAATCCATTCTCCCTACGAGCCTTTTACGATTTTTGTTTGTATTACCCACTTCGGTGGCTAGTAGCTGGAATTTAATGAATGTAACAATTTCGGCTATTTTATAAGTATTTGCAAATAGACCCTACTATAATATCAGAGGATTTCTATAAAAAGTGTTTTAGCTATCGTAAGGTAAAAACCCGACATGTTTATTTGTGGCGTGGCCTTACGAGATGCTTTTGTTTTCAAAGGATTTTTGAAACTTAATAATCAATTTGGATGCATTATTTATCAGCTGGTATTCCAGACTGACTCGGGTGTTATTTTATTATAATGCTCGGGTCAGACCGAGTATTATATGTTCAGGATAGGTTGCTATGGAGCAGGAGAGGAGCTGGAGTCCGAGACGTATTATATATACTTATATATATCCGCTGCTATGATTGTATGGTATGTCTGATTGGTATTTGTTGATATATGAGACACTCTGATGATATGATGTATTAAACAGTTATAGATTTCATTTTTGTGTAAAGATATATAGTTGCTATTATATTTTATTCCGCTGCGACTGTGAGATTCTGATATTGTTTATTTTCTTCTTCTTCTATCTCTTCTTCTTAAACCCTAATGGTTCGCATTTCTGTGCCACTTGAGTTAATAGTGGTAGAATAGGGTTGATTCAAGGGGTACGGATTTGCGGCTGTCACACTTGGTATCGGAGCGTAGGTTGGCGACAACCTAGGCTTTGGTGGGGAAGTTACTCATTAAATAGAGTCAATAGTACTCTATAATGAGTTGAGTGTAATAATAGCTATGAGAGCGTACTTGTTAGTGCATATAAAATTGTTTTTCTACTGTGTTGACTTATCGGTTGAGTGTTTATGAATTCTGGTCGGTACGGGAAGTACAACCGTATCGATAGGGATTTCTAAACTCTTAAACAAGATAAACCGACATAGTATTGTTTTTTTTAAAAGGGGGTAAATGAAATAATTTTACCCAAAATTATATTTTGATATAAAAGAAATGATTTTCTAGCTTATTATATATTGGGTGTTTGTTGGATTGTTAATACCATATTTAAGTAAGAATCTAAGATTAATCCAAAATTTGAAATGATAAGTTAATAAGAATATAAAATATTAAAATGGTCTATAACCCAATAGAATTAATTAAATATGTTGTGAATAAGAAGTGAAATTAAAATTTGAATTGAACCAGAATTTAAATCCCGGAAGTTTTGGAAAGGATTTTAAAGGTAATGGAAATTAAAGGGTTTGGGAAATTTAAAATCCTGGGAAGGTTTGAAATGTTTTCCAATGTATTGAAGGTAATGATGAAATATTATTTTGAGTAATATGTTTGAATGGGAAACTGTTTTGAAATGAATTTGGGTAAGTATGAAGCATAGAATTCACTTCAGTCGTTGGAAAATAATCCTGATGATGCTGGCCACATCATTAGAATTCATTTTCAAGTTTCTAAAGTGATGGATTGCTTCCTTAATATTTGGTTATGGTGTTGTTTGGACTAGTTGGGTATAACAGTCGTTTTGGACATTTCAAAAACATGGGAAATTTGTTTGGTGTAAACAAATTGTTTTGGAAAATCTGGTGATTTGATTGATATACCAAATCGGTGTATATTTGATATATTTCAACATGGTTTTGGAATAAAACCGGGTAAAATGAATTCTGGGAAATTCTAATTAAATAATGTGTAAATTTGAAATGAACTAACTATTGAACTTATTAAGTGAAATTAATAATAATAAGAAGTAAGAAATGAAAATTTTAGTCTTGGAATTAAAAATTAATTTGAGTAATTGAAAGTGAATAAAATATGTTGAAGTGAGTAGAAAATTTGAATTTAACTTGGATAAGTCAAATAAATTGGACTTAAAATAAAGTTGATTTAAATTAAATTAAGATGTAGTTGGTTTGAAATTATGGGTCATTGTGAAATGGATTGTACCCATAAGTTATTAAGTTGTATACTTATAATGTGAGATTGAGGATTTAATACTGTGTAAGAAGTTAAATCAAAGAAATTTGTATCCTTAAGAATTCAGTGATACACATATATATAAAATTTGAAATTGTGATTATATGATGTAGATGGATTGAAATGATAAATATGAGCTTTTAAATAAATAAGTTGGTGAACTTATAAAATAGAAATGGAGTTATAATCACAAATGAAAATAGTGGAATAGTGTGGTGGATTCAAACTTAATCTCAAATGAAATGTGAATTGAGATAAGGTAAAGTGAGATATAAAGGAAGTGAATGAACTTAAGTTAGTAAATAAATCTTGAATTTGTGCATGGAGAATTAAAATTAAGAATTTGAAATTGAATTAAATCTAATTGAATTGGAATTAAATTGAATTGGATATAAAGGTGAAATGTGAATTGTTTATAATTGCATAAAGAAATGCATATTCTTAAGTTATTAAGTGTTATAATTTCAATTTTTATTATAAAATGGAATTTTGACTTAAGTAAACAATCTAAATTCTTGAATAGAAGTAAAATTGAAATTCATTAATGGAAAGAGTTGAGTGGTGTGGCAAATTCAAAACTTAATCATAAATGAGATGTAAAGTGTAATGAAGCAAAGTGAGCATATAAAGGTGGATGTTCTTAAGTTAACAAATAAGTCTTAAACTTATGTTTGGGGAAATGAAATTTGTTTGATAATAAAATTGAAATTAAATTTCAGTTGTGTAATAAAGAAAATTGAAAGAAATTTAGATTCTATTTAAAGGAGTGAAAAGGAAAGGGTGAAATTTAAATTTTGCTAAATGGAATAGTTGGAAAATGGTCATAGTATAAATGAATTCAGAGTGGATTGAGGAAGCAAATTAAAACCTAATATGGATTAGGCTAGAGACTAAATTGAATTACAAGTTAATGGAATTTGTATTGAAATAAATAGAATTTTGACAGTTTGGTTAAAATTTGGAAAGTAAATAAAAATCCAATTGTGGCATGGGATTTAAATTTGTGGTAACAAATATTGAAGTGTAGATGAAAAATGGAATTAAATTATAATTGTGATGGTTTGAATTGTAAATAAATTCCAGTGAGTGAAATGACTTGAAGTAGCCACATTGTTAATAAAATAATTTCAGAAATGAATTGTGAAGGTGAATAAATTTAAAATGGATTGAATAAATAAATAAAGTGGATTAAAAGTTGTAAATGAATTGGAATTGATTTGTATGAGAATCAAATGAAAATAAAAAAATTGATTTATAAGAAGATAATGGAGATATTGTAAAGAATGCTTAAGAAAAATAAATAATTGTGATTAAGCTGGAAAAAAAAAGGTGGTCTTGGATAAATGTGTTTAGGTGTAGAAATTGAAATGCAAGTGAAGAGAATTTTAATTAATTATGGTGATGGAATAAGCAAGTATGAATTAAAGATGTGTGAGAGTTGGAAATAATATGGAATGAGATGTTATTAATTTGAACTAAAGCTGAATGTATAAGCTAGTTGGATTAAAATTTGTAAATGCTTTGATTTGGTAAGAATCAATTAAAATGGAAACAAACTGAGATATTATGGAATTGAAATCATTTAAGAAAGATGATGTGGTGGTTATTTTTAAGCTTATGGAATAGCTTTAAATGCAATTTGTTTGGAAAATAAAATTTGAATGCAAGCAAATGACTTTTAAGATAGTTATTGTGATGAAAAAAAAAAAGAATGTACGAGTTGAAAATGGGTATGGAAGGATATACAACTATAAAAAATATATATAATAATATTATATATATAATAAAACAATAAGAGTAATGAAATAATAAAAATAAACTTAAGAGGGATAATAAACTTGAAAGGTGTGAATAAGAATGTGATTTAAAAAGTGAAATGGATGTGAGTACAAATGTAAGTGAATAAATTAAAGGAGGTAAATGAAATTGACATTTGAATAATGGAAAATGGATTAGAATCTATTTAATGGGTTTGTATGTAAATGCAGGTTAATTAAAAAGAAAAGGTAAATGAATTGAAAGCATATATTCATGATATAGAAGTGAATATGAATTGGTGATAGTAATTATGAATTGGAATGGTGAAACTAGTTTGTAAATCTTTTGTGTGAAATAAAATGGAATTTGGCATTAGAAAAGGAACTTTGTCCATGTTATAAAGTATGGTTTGCTTATGAAATTTTGCAAAGTGTTGTTAGGATATGAAATGGATATGTTTTGGCTTATACTTATATTGGAAATGTTGTAAAATGTCATATCTTTGAAAACTGATATGTTTGTTGAGTAAGTACAGGTATGGAAGGCGTTCGAGTTGGAGCGCGTATATGGCGGTATATTAGCCGCTTGCTTTTAAAATTTGCTAAAAGGTACGCCTACGCAAATATAATTGGAAAATGATATATATTTTGTGATATATTTTGATTTCCGTCCGTGTGGGACGATGTGTATATATTTCTTTGTATCGCGATATCGCGAAAGCTCCTCCGTGCAGGGGAGACTCTGCCAAAATTTTCCAGAAATTTTGGGAGTTAGAATATTTTTGGATTTTGGAAAAGTTTAGTAACTTAGAAAGTTATAAGTTAAAAATTAAAGCTTTAGGGAAGTAAATCAAATAGGTTTGGGAATTGAGCAAAAGGATTTTGTGAAGTGTATATAAGCTTTTAACTAAGCAAATGGGGTAAGTAAATGGGTTTGAGAGTATGTTCTACCTTATACAAATTTCGGGGACGAAATTTTTATAAGGGGGGAGGAATGTAACATCCCGGAATTTTTAACACGGGATTTGTGAACATTTAATTCATTTTAAATGTTTACTATGGGTTTAAGATTTATTTTGGACTAAAAAGAATTGGTTTAAACTAAATTAACAAGTTAAAATTGCTAATGTGGAAATTTAATTTGAAATTGAACAAATATTAATAATTAAATATTGGACTGAGAGAATTCGGGAAATTGGATGTGAATGATTATAAAAATGATGTTAAATGTATTTTTAAGTTCAATTGGTCATAATTGATATTATTGGATTTTTAGATGAATTTTGAAGTTAATAAATTAATATTTGGAATTTTATATTAATTTAAAATGAATTTAATATTATTAAAATGCAAATCATTAGATTTTAGTCCGGAATGAGCCAGACTGATTTTTATATGTGTTTATAAATTTTTCATGATTTATTGTTAAATTAATAAGATTAAAAGGGAAATTTTAAGTGCTTTCGTTAATTTTGAGAAATCGCTTGATTTAATCGACGAGTAAAATAGCCTTCCGGGGCGCAGTCTCGGAATTCGACGAAACCAGTTCCATTGGATCCGTAATAGTTTGTTATTATCGGATTTCAATTTTCGTAGAAATCGGAGTTGTCGTTTGACTGTGGCAGCTCGAAACGCATCGAAATAGTTTTAATCGGTTTAATTTTAAATTGATCGTTTCTGTCCGTAACTCGTGCGTACGATTAAATTAGCTTACGAAACATGTTCCATTGTGTTCAGAACACGGAAAAAACCCTAGGAACGCCTGTCGGCACGTGTGTTTTGGAGTTCGTTTGCAAGTGTTCATTAAAATTGATTTTAATATATTAAAATAATGTTAATAAATGAATACATATATACACACGTTTTTAGCCCAAACCCTAAGGGTTTTCACAACCGCCGCTCCTATGCGTTTAATGGCTGTGGAGCTTCTTCGTTCATCTTCTATTTTCGATCAATCCTCACAATAAATTCAAAAACTCATAACTAAGATAACGTCGGGATTAGTGAGAGCTTCAAATCCGTACGGACTTGATGGCGTTTCGAATTGTGTGGTGGCCGCGATTGGGTCGCGAATGGCCGGCGTTCGTGCTCCGTGTTTGAGCTCTAGGATGAACCGCGTGTCGTGATCTTTAGGGCGTGGGTGACATGCGAGTTGGCGCACACGTAGGCGACTTTAGATCGACGTCCGGTCGTGATTTGGAGGGTGCGGCAATCGTGCTTTTTGATCGATGTTGGGTTCTCGAACCTGTAGCGTTGCGTGTGGAAGAAAGAATAGGGGGGACGGCCTTGATTTCAAGCATTGATCGAACGGCCCTGATTGTTTGTGGTAAATAATAAAATTTTAATTAAAAGATATTGTTTATAGATTGGAAAATAACTTTGAAAATTAATATCTCATACATACTGTATCAGAATTTAACGAAACTGGAAACGTTGGAATTGTAGAGTCAAGCACTACGCGATGGTGCAGATCCGGAGTCATTCCGGGCAAGTAGAAATTTGAGTTAAATCGAACGTTGTTCGGTTTAATTTGAATTTCGAACGCCCGCCGAAACTCAATGTGAGTTTAACTCACTCACATCTGGATGTTGGCTGTTTTAAATAATTAATATTTAAATATCTGTGTGATTGGTTGCATATTATTGTTATTATCAGTCTGGATTGATATATATATATATAGTTGTGCTAATATTTGTGGATGCAGGGAAAACAGGTTGGAGGGATCCAACTGGATTCCTCACAATGTAGTATTATTTTTATAATTGATGATGATGCCTGTTTTTATATTGTGATGGATAAATTTGGAATTAAATTGTATTGTGATATTGTGATATAAATTACCAACCCAGAATATTAATTATAAGAAATTTGGAGTTTTAATTATAAAGGAATTAAATTGGGTTTTCAAAAAGGAAATTAAGGAATTTATAAATAAGGAATTTAAAGGAGTATAAGAAATTGGAATCTATTGGATGGAAAACTGAAATAAAACTCAACTGGAATAATGCTGAGTAAATTATAAATCCATAATTAATTGTATATGGATAAATTGGATTTTTGAGGAATAAAAGGGTATTGTTAAATAATGGATTTTAAAGAAATTAAATCTGAAATCTATTTAAAAATGGAAATTGAAAATTTGTAAAATCTGGAATGATAAACAAAGAGAAGTGTTATCAATTGACAAATGTGGAAGTAAGTTTATGTTATAAAACCATAAAACTAAATTGAATAAATGGACAGAAATGGAGAGAAGGATTTCTGTGATGTTAAGTGGAAATGAGATTCCCTGGGAAGGACCAAGTTCAAGTTTAAACTGATTTTATAAAAAAGGAGTTTTAAAAATTTAAACTTGTTTAAAAAGAGAGTGTTTTGGAAATTATTATTTTAAAATAATTATTTTTACAAATGGATTTATTTAAAGGCTAGTTTTTGAATAAAGTTGTTTGAAATTATTAAATTCTTTTAAAACTCTATTTTTAAAAATATAGTATAACTAAAACCTCATTTTAAATCAAGTTATATCTTATAAATTAGTTTTGCTTTATATATTTTAAAATTATATTTTGAGTATGTAATTAGTAGTAAATTTACCTATTTTAAAGTATATTTTAGAATAAAATGTTTTAATTATTTTAAATCTAAAACGTTTTGAACTTGGATATTTCCAATGAGGATATTTGGTAAAGGATTTACCTTGTAAAGGAAGAACTTTGGAAATTGATTTCTAATGAGTTTTGGAAATTTGGAAAATATATCCTTTAAAGATATTGAGAAAAATAAATAATTTGGGAATTATTTATTGTGTGATTGATGCATATGGATGTTTATGGATATAAATTGATAGTTAAATCACCGACTATCAATATTGGACAATGCGTTGATCGTTTCGAAGAGACCGGGATCGAGATTTATTTCTCGAATACCACTTCGATCCGGTTTGTACGTTTCGTGCGAAAAACGTGTTCGGAGTCGAAGATGGAGCAGTGAAGTGCAAGGGCTAGTCGCTACTAATCCTGAGGATATTCCTAAAATGGATGTAGTAGGAGTAGTGCCTTCGGTTCCGTTCGAACCCGAGACGGACTTGTATGGACGAATACTTGCGAAACATCGTCAGGTGGGCGATGGGCATTCTAAGTGAAAACGTTCTAAAGGTAACGCTTAGCCTCAAGCCTCATCAAATGGGAATGACTGAAAATTAGGGGATATGCAGCAAGGTTAGGTGGGTCATGCCCAAGCAGGACAAGGTAATTCCCCTGTCTAGATGTCCCTTATATATATTTCGGCTTAGTGGGTGGTTGGTCGCGCCAACCACGGGGTTTATCTTGTTCGGGACTGTTCAGTAAGGAATGGTTCCGGCCTTGTGTTGCAGGGGATGAACGGAGTAGTCCTCGGTACGGTGATCTAGGCCCCGTACTGTGACAGGTGGTACCCCAGTGCCTAGTCATTGTTGGAAATCCATTCTCCCTACGAGCCTTTTACGAGTTTTGTTTGTATTACCCACTTCGGTGGCTAGTAGCTGGAATTTAATGAATGTAACAATTTCGGCTATTTTATGAGTATTTGTAAATAGACCCTACTATAATATCAGAGGATTTCTATAAAAAGTGTTTTAGCTATCGTAAGGTAAAAACCCGACATGTTTATTTGTGGCATGGTCTTACGAGATGCTTTTGTTTTCAAAGGATTTTTGAAACTTAATAATCAATTTGGATGCATTATTTATCAGCTGGTATTCCAGACTGACTCGGGTGTTATTTCATTATAATGCTCGGGTCAGACCGAGTATTATATGTTCAGGACAGGTTACTATGGAGCAGGAGAGGAGCTGGAGTCCGAGACGTATTATATATACTTATATATATATCCGCTGCTATGATTGTATGGTATGTCTGATTGGTATTTGTTGATGTATGAGACGCTCTGATGATATGATGTATTAAACAGTTATAGATTTCATTTTTGTGTAAAGATATATAGTTGCTATTATATTTTATTCCGCTGCGACTGTGAGATTCTGATATTGTTTATTTTCTTCTTCTTCTATCTCTTCTTCTTAAACCCTAATGGTTCGCATTTCTGTGCCACTTGAGTTAATAGTGGTAGAATAGTGTTGATTCAATGGGTACAGATTTGCGGGCTGTCACAACGCCTGACATACATTCAGCTTTTTTTTGGTATTTTTTATTATTTTATTTTTAAATGTAAGGCGCTCATATGGTGCCTGAGGTCAGGCACCCATTAAATGAGCATCTAAGGTCAGATGCTCATAAAATGAGCGCACAAACCCAAATATGGATCCTGAATTGCAAATGTAATACTACCCTTAATATTACGTTTGTAATTGACGATTGGAGTGTGAATTTTTAATGTTACGTACATAATATGAATCATTGAAGATGCACAAAGGAGCATATGTGTTCATTTTAATCTGGAAATTTTACCAATATAGGTCGGTTTTAGAAAGTAATAACAAATATAGCCCAGTTTTAAAATTAATTACAGAAATAGACCACTTTTTTCTGGTATATTCAGTTGGCGATTTTCCAAAAATTGCCAACGGGCGATTTTCGAAAAGTCACTCAAAGGAAATAACATATTTCCTGCTTGGCGACTTTTAGAAAATCGCCAACGGATGAAAGCCTTTTTCTTTAGTCGATTTTTCAAAAATCTCCCAAAGCTTAACTAATCCAACCAGCAACCGACTTTTCTCTCTCACTTCCACCTTTTTCATAAAACTGAAAAAAGTTCTCTAATGGCAGCTCTATTCTGAAATCAATATTTATACTCTTTAAAACCTTGGTTTAGTGCTAAATCTATAGATCCAGTCAACGTTGCTTAGCAAATTTCATCTAATAGAAGGTAAAATCAGTAAACCCTAGTTTATTGTCCGATTTCTGAAGTATGGTAAACTTAGCAATTGGTTATATTAAGGTAAAAAATTAGTTTAATGCGTACAAAATAAACGATTTGTATATTGATCTATAGAGTGGCGAGAAATATAATTCCTACGCTTTGCTACTACGACGTCAAACTAATTGTCAATGATTAAAGGAAAGATAAATATGTTGGTGGTATTTGTAAACTAGGAAGAGTGCGAAAAGATTGCAAATAGACAGAAGTAAAAGAAGCTGCATGAAGATTAATAAAAAAGAATTTGAACTTGAACTAGTGGTTAACTGGCCTACGGACTCGGGTTTTAAAGCAAAAGCATTAGCGGACGATGGCGATGTAGAAGTAATGTTTTATACTATTGCAAAATCTATTGAGTTATACGTCGGGAAAGTTGCAAAGCAACAACAGAAACAGCAGGTGGCATCTCTTGTTGTGAGTACTAGAATTGGATACTATACACAAATGTTGGAGACTGCGGATCCATCTACTGGCTACGTATCTCCTTGCTATAGCAATCCTTATGCAACCGATGGAAGATACGGCTCTCCATCTATGCAGTA
The DNA here is from genome assembly GCA_030765085.1 of Allium cepa. Lineage (NCBI taxonomy): Eukaryota > Viridiplantae > Streptophyta > Magnoliopsida > Asparagales > Amaryllidaceae > Allium > Allium cepa. The sequence continues at coordinate 681,663,305 of CM060941.1, read as the reverse complement.
CGAGTTTATGTCGTACGAAAACTCGCAGCCATTTATGCAACAAAGCAACATTTATTTCAACCCACCTAGGAATGCAAATACGAGTGCGAGGTAAAAAAAATTGATGAATTGGTAGATGTACAATTATGTAATTAATTTTTCTTATGCTTTGCCGTAATTTAAACAGCTTCCAACAGCAAGACAATCAGCATGATGAAAGCGATGAACATGTTAATGCAAATTTATCGCAGTCAAGTTATCCTATCCATCTAAACTATATGATATGAGTCAAAGATATGTTTATAGATTGGGCTATATTTTTTGTCTCATTTGGTATGTATTGTCGGTTAGTTGAGTTCTATATTTCAATTAGGTATATGATAGTTGATGTGTAAAATTGAGTGATGGACCATCCACCCATTCTCCGTATGCAAATTTTGACAATGATATGGACTTTGGTGGGAATGAAGCTGTGGGTAAAGAACCTCACGTAGATAGCATGATCGTTGCTTCTATGAATGTTAATAAAGGCTCTTGGATACAAAGAATGCAAGTTAACAATGAGACATTGAACTCTGACTTTCCTACAACAGATGACAATGATGCAGATAATGATGAACCAGAGATGGAAGTGCCATTGGATGACAATCTTTGCATCGCTTAAATGCTGGCAAGATCTGTTGTTGGTAATCTTTAATTTTCCAGCGAACGATTTTCAACCGCTTGCGTTTAAGAGGGTTTTAGTGATGGAATGGTTTTTGGACAAAAGAGAAGTTTCTTCAACAACTAACGGAATGGTCAATTCTGATGCTGTTTCATACAAACCAATAAAGTGGAACAAAACACAATATACTGCTATATGCAACGTTGAAGGCAACCGTCCTTGGAGAATACATGCCATAGTTTCGAAAAAATCCGAGTCGGGAAGGTGGGAAATTCAAAAGTATCCAAGCGAGCATAGTTGTGTCAAGCCAATAGTTAATTCCAACCAAAAGCAAGAAACTTCGATTATTTCTTGTGAAAAATATCATGTCTTTTGTCAAAGCCGATTTGGATATTTCAGCTGGTACAGTTCAAGTGCTTGTGCATAATCAGTTGTTGATCAACATAAGTTACATGAAAGCGTGGCGAGCATTAAGAAAAGCAATAGAAAGAATTTATGGTGATTGGGTAGAATCATACTCAACTTTACCACAGTTCTTTAATGAGATAAAACGAACGAACCATGGCTCTATAGGTCATGTGACACATGATGAAGTGGGAGTGTTCGATCGCGCTTTTTGGGCATTTGGGTTTGCATTACAGGTTTTGTGCATTATCGGCCTTTGTTATGCATTGACGGGACGCACTTGTATGGTAAATACAAAGGCACATTGCTTGTTGCAATCGCAGTAGATGCAGATGATTGTCTTTTTTCCTTTGGCATACGCAGTAGTTGAATCGGTGTCATGTGATTCTTGGGGTTGGATTTTTTCTTACATTCTAGAATTCATACATAGTGTACGCGGTCGTTGTATTACTTTCATATTCGGTAGGATGAAAGAAATTCCAAAAGCTTTACACGGAAAATGGCGACAACCACACAAACATCGTTATTATGCAAGACATATAAAAGCCAACTTCCAAGTGGCAGGATTCAAAGAGAAGCGATCGACAGTGTTATTTTATTCAGCAGCTTGGGCGTCCGAGCTAGTAGAGTACATGAAAATTAGAGAAGAGATCAAAACAACAAGTAGGTGTGTGCATGAGTGGATTGAGCGGAGTCTGGAAAATTTTGAAGAAAACTGGGATTTGTGCAAAGACGATGGAGGATGCTTTCATGTATTGACAACTAATGCTTCTGAAAGTTTCAATGGTGTATTGAAAGGAGCTAGATCGCTACCTATAAAGGCTTTGGTTGCACGAGCATTCTATCGCTCAGTTGAATATTTCTGCAAGCGTCGCCAAATTGCAGATGAACTAGCGACATGCTTGACTCCAAAGTGAGAAGCCAAAATAGCAGAAAAAGCCAGTGAAGCACGTCGCTGCAGACTATTACGTTTTAGTCAAACTGAAGGGTAGGTAATTCACTACTTTGGTGATGAAAACAACATTATAATTTCACTACTTTGGTGATGAATACAACGTTATAATTTCACTACTTTGGTGATGAAGCAAAGTCATAATCAACGGCACTAACAGCTCGTGCACATGCAACATTCCGATACTACAGAAGATACCATGTTGTCATGTAATAGCAGCTTGTTCGACGCAAACAAGTGGGGCTAATAGAGCACACTATGACTTAGCGTCAAGATGGTACTCCATTGACATCTACAAAGATGGTTATATAAGCCCGAGTTTTATCCCGTGCGTAATAGGAGATATTGGGGTGCATATAATGATCCTCAGATACTGCCGCCGACTATGAGACGACAACCGGGAAGGCCATGGTCTACAAGGATCAAAGTGTGATGGATGAAGGCCAGTCATCCAAATCAAATAGGTGTAGCAAATGCGGTGTGCTAGGCCATTATCGTAAGCGATGTACTACTACTGTATAAATGTGTTTGTATAATTTAACCTCTATGTAATTGAAATCTACTTTCTGCTTTACAAGTCATATTGTATGTTGTTGTTCGATAATTTGTCGGATGCTATTTATTACAAGTCTGTGGCTTGTTTGTTATATACGAAACAACCTACTGGTGTGTGGTAACAGCAGCAGGATAAGGGTGATTTTTCAGAAATCGTTCATTGGCGATTTTCCAAAAATCATCAACTAGCGATTTTTGGAAAATCACCAGCGCCAACCTGCTACTAACAAACAGCAGCAAGTTGTTTATGAAAGTCACATCACACACAAATATCAAAAGCATGTCCATACCATATAACAACATCTTTAATTCACATTCCACTGCATCGCACATAAGTTGTTCTTGAAAGCCACACAATAACATCTTAATTCACATTCCAATGTACATAATAAACTATCAAATGCATGTCCACGTCTACGACAATAACAGAATCATACCATACACAAAACACTTAAAACTACATAGCCATATCCAATATAATGCATGTACCATCTACGCAAGTGACGAAGTTTCATAGGCATACGACGACGACGTTCCGGCCGTTGGGGCATGTAATCTTCTAACTCGATCTCGGTGGAAGAATCAAATGTACTGGCAGTTGAGAAGGTCCATGGGTGAAATCATCCGGGTGTTGTGACGTCGAAGGTCCTTATTCGAACGAAGTTCCTTCACCTCTTCCGTGTCACCAACTATAAGTAAGTAGGAGCGACGGTGGCCCTCCATGAGGTGGAGGTATGTCTGTTGGAGGTGGAGGTATTTGGGGGAAGGACGTTTCGCCCTGTCTAATTTGTTTCTTCCAAAGACTGTGCGTAGAATTTTTTTATGTTCTTGCACATCTCCTTCGACTGCGCATCGTGATCTAGACGTCGTTCGAGCCTTTCGGCGGTTTTCAACGCCTTGTAAATGCTATCAGCCTGTAGAATGCAAAGAGAATTAGTTATCTTCATTTCAAAATATATTTAAATTAACGGGGTTAAGGATACTTACAACTTTTCTCTCAAGAGGGGCACGAGGGGTGTATGGATGGTGGGGAACAGCCTGTACAGGCGCTTGAAGAACATATCTACGCGTGATGCGCCAATACCACCGCATATATGTCTATAGAGGGGTGATTCGGCTCTCTCTCAAATTGCATAAATAAATGGCGCTGATTCCATATCTTCATAGCATTTGCAATTTCCTTTGCATGATACTCGTCGATATAAACTGGGGCATTTTCTGGAATATGCTGCGCCATGGCAAACAGGTGCATTACCCAATCGGGTAGGTGGTGTGCAGAACGAGTAGTGCAAATGAGTGGAAGCCTGGCAGTCCATAGATATCTAGTGATTGTACATATAGTCGAAAGACCCTCCAATACACCTGTGTGTATGGAGTCCAGGTTACTGCAGCTGGGTCTAGAACATCTAGCTCGTTATGGTAAAAGCGTACATTCCGTCGGGGGGGATCTGAGATGTCTTTTTTGGTCCAATCCATCTGTCAACAAGTAAAGAAACAATATTTTAGCGTAAACAAATTTCGAATTAGAAAATTAATTTTAAAAGGACAAGAAGTTATACCGAGATCCAAGAGAGTGTATGTGATCGACGAAAACATTCCAGACTTGGATCCGTCTGACAGGTAGATATGTCCATGACCAAATCTATAAGGAAAAAACAGTTTAGCAACTTAAAACATATTACAAAAATGGTCTAGCATAGAAGTAGCAAGATAAATTATACGTGTACCCGAACAAGCGTCAAAGACCCGCCTATAAGCTTAGTCACTAAAAGAGCGAGATTGGAGAGCTCCATATATATGTACGCCAAAATAGCACTACCCCATGAGTAATGGGCGCGCTGATCGAGATCGGCTAAATATGGTAGTCTTTTCAACTCCAAGCGATTTTTGGAACGATCGCACATCAAACAAGATGTAATGAGGTGTAGAATAATGGCTCGAGCCCGTTGCTGGATCTGAACCTCTGTAGCATTGGCAGGTATATCATCAGTCATAGCGTGTCTAAACCACTTCACTTCTACCATGTCATTACCCCTGACTTGTTGTGGAGGAGGAGTAATACCGAGAAAATCCATACACAACTGAATATAATCATGATGGTCCTCACCCGTCACTGGATTGCCTTCTCTAGGCAAACGTAAAAGCACAGCCACATCCCCTAATGTGATCGTCATTTCTCCGATAGGAAGATGGAATGTAGATGTCTTTGGTCTTCATTTATCGACAAGAGCTGTGACCGGATGATGATCTAACTGGAGGTAGCCAAACCGCAGTACTGTCGAAAAAGCCCGCTCGATCAATCTCCTCTAATACTCTACGATGATGTGAAGTGACTTTCTTGAGAGAAATAGAGTGATCGATGGTGAAATCTACTTCTTCGCTCTATTTAACGTTACATGTACATATATTAATATTTACACCATTTGTGAAACGAAAATCATAGGGAATTACCATCATATACGTTTCACTAGACGTGCGGTGTCTAGGCTGTAAGTACAACATGCTCGGGTCTACTGGACCGGGCTCCATCTCGATATAATCTACAACACAAAGATTAATATATTCAACCCTTAATTATCATAAATTTAATTTTCTTCAATCTATATTAAAGTATACACAATTGAATGAACATTCACTTGAAAAAAACCCCTAATGCAATCTACAACATATAGCTTTCACAAAATCTTGCAAAAATATGAAATCTAGAAAACCCTAAAAATGCTGTAAATCATGAAATTGGAGATGAATGCATTACCAATATCCTTCATTATTCCGAATGTAGAAGTCATGGTTCAAATGAGCTTCAAATTTGAATAAAAAGCAATGAAAATTGAAATTTTTAGGAGGGAGAGAGCAGATAGCCGAAATGAGTTTTTTTTAGTTAGCGTGAATGTTTTAAGAGTGAGTGGAGGGGCTTGACTGTCTATTTTGTTACAGGCAGAACAGTGGACGATTTTTCAAAAATCACATCGCCCACGTACGTTTTTTTCAAAAATCACCAAAGGCAAAAGTTCTATCAAGTTGGCTGTTTAATGGCACTTATAATAAATACAAGGTAGAAGTGATAGAATTGTTTGAAAAATCCAAACATATATACTGCACCAACACATCCTATAACAATACGGGAACTACTTTATCGTGCATGCTCTATAGGTTTCTCCAAACAACTCTATAAGACCATGGAAGTTCATCCTACGACAATTACATGGATATAGCCATCAATTTCAAAGAAAATCAAGCATACATTCTATGAAATATGGGAATATCCATCAATTGTAGAATAATAACAATATATAGAACTAATAACACAAAATTAATAACATACATTCTACGAAAGATGAAAATATCCATCAGTTACATGAAAAAAAATAAACTACCCAACACAGGTTTCTTGATCAGAAACAGTTTGTCAAACATATTCATTGCGAACATAAGCTAAAGATGACATTTTCTTCTCTATCAACATTTTCTATTCATTTCTTCAACTAATTTTTTCAAACTCCAAACTTCAGCTTGCATTTTGAGGGCGTATTCCACTCCTTGAGCACACAATGGAGGATCGATCCACTTCATAAAATTACAGCACCCTACTTCGTCAGGATTCATCATGTGATCTTCGTACGAAGCACAATCGTAAAATCTCGACATTAGTTACAGTTTTGGCTATGACAACTACGCATTCTTTGCCACGTCGGCAAACTGGATATGCACTGAATGGTAGCGTAGGACCTACAATATTACCAGGACTTAGTATTTTACCGTCAGTAGGAATTTGCTTACCTGGTCTTTGGTTCGCTTCAACTTCGGGTAAGCGAGTATAGAGAGATGATTTTCTCAAATGGAACTTTTGCTGTATCGGCCCAAATTGCGTTTCTGAAACACATTCTATATTACTTAGATGCGTAACGTCCCTTTGAGCTTCAAAATCATCATAACATTTCGACATCGACTCGTCATCTATCTCCCAATCATCTATGTCTAGTTTAACTACGAGTACGTCAACATTGATTAGAATACGCAACAGCTCCGAATTAGGATTTTAGTTAGCATAAATATATTACAATTCGATAAACATTACCTTGTACCAAATATTACGCCTAGTTGCTGAGAAGCTTTGATTATATCTTCAGAGAATCGGACTTTTTTTGGGTTTTCTATGAAGAAGTAGGGTTTAAGAAGGTTCAAGAATTTGGAGATGAGTTTGGTAAAGTTGAGAGTGAAGAAGAAGGTAGGTTGCTGGTTCGTTTTATAGCAGGCTTTTGGGCGATTTTTGAAAAATTGCCCAAAGCAAAAGGCTTTCATCCGTTGGCGAATTTCTAAAAGTCACCAACTTGGAAATACGTTATTTCCTTTGGGTGACTTTTCGAAAATCGCCCGTTGGCCATTTTTGGAAAATCGCCAACTGAATATACAGAAATAAAGTGGTCTATTTTTGTAATTAATTTTAAAACTGGACTGTATTTGTTATTACTTTCTAAAACCAACCTATATTGATAAAAATTCCATTTAATCTTCCAAATTTTAACTCTAATTATTAAGGAAAGGTAGTTTTGGAACATTAACATGGGAAATATTCTCCTTTTTAATCACAAAGGATACATACTTCTAAGACTCACAGTATAAACGAAAGACGCATAACAAAAGGAGAGTGCCTACCAAAGCATACAAAAAATAAAATATGACAAAAGCTTGTACATATAAAGAACATGGAAAAGAAATACTCTAAAAATGTTTCCACTGTATCCACGCCTTCCAGAACGGTCATATACGTGATCCTGGTAGCACTTTTTCGTAACAAAATGAATTCACAATGCTGCGTGTCACCAATCCCACATATATATCATGTTATGCGCCATATTTATTATGATGTAGGACTTAACGTTCAATCCACGCACTCTCAAATACGAGCCATACCTAACAGATCTCCATATCGACGATTATTTCCTCTCACCTTCAATTGAAGCATACTGAAGAAGCTCCGCAATTAGTCAGGCTGCTTCCATTTCTTTGCAAACTTGGTAATGCCGCGTTACCAAATCTCCATCTTAAGGTGAGTACTTCCGCTAAAATCATCTTGGAGCATCAACAACGAAGGAGAGCAGGCTACGTATCTAGAAGTGGGATCAAGCTGCTTATATATCCACAAGCCTCAAGGAGTCCTTACTTCGGTCACTCTCACATCGTATAATGGTCTCTCGAACCATCCTCTCTGATAGCATGTTGTGTTTTGACACTCCAACGCGTCCTCATCCTCATGAACGCATGCTTCACTGATTTGTAATGACGCCATCTTAATGACATTGTCTGAGCTTGTTAGCAAGGTGTGATAGGGGTAGCCTAACTCATTGGGTAAGTATTTATTTTTAGTATCTATCTCGTTAATAGATTTTGGTTGAAGGTGAAGTTCGTTTTTGAGAGTTTTATGTTGAAAAGAGAATTTGAATCGAGCTAGAGTGTTGAGATTCTAGGATTTAAATTATGTCATTTTGAAGAGGATTGTGTGTTCTTCACTATGAAAGAGACGGCAGTCAAACACTAGTTTCTTTACCTTTAATTTTGTAATCTTTCTTTTCTGTACTCTCTTTTTTCAGTAAAATAAATAATAGTTGTTGGGTCCGTGGATGTAAGCAATCTAGTCGAACCATGTTAAATATTTGTGTTATCTACTCTTCTATTTTTCTTTGTTTGGTGATTACTTTTCATCAAACGAGTACTTTGGCACATGCGATGCACGTGTGCAGGAGGAATTAGTATTATAGAACACTATTTGTCAAAAAAAATCTTACAAAATGGTTTGATGTATGCGAAATGTTGCATTTTCTATGTGCATATGCATAAATCAACAATTTATCAAAACATGAATAAAACTAAGTTATTTTAGGAAATAATTAAACAAATAAGAGAGTAATCAACCATTACATCAATATGTAGAAAAATGTAATAAATATTAAAATAAGCATTTCAATAATTCGAACTTAAAAAACTTGCATCATTTCTAGTTTAAAAAGTAGCAAAGCAGAATGTTAATATATAAGAAATGTTTCTTTCAACTATAAAGTTCACACCTCCCATGATACTCCTTTATCCACGAACGCCCAATACTTGTTGAAGTATAAAACTACTTGATGGTAATGTATAGATTTCGAATTATCGTTTATTGTAATATTGTTATAAAATTTTATAGAACTTAAATTGATGTAATAATTTTTCTCCATGATTGTTCTAGGTTATTGTCAATAGCGGTAGACTAAAAGTAATATGTAAGAACTAACCAAAGTTTTAGTAATCGCCCTCGTTGTCCCGGGCTTGAGACCGGCATCGGTAATATGTTGGTGGCGAAGTAAAAAACATTTTATAAGGGTTTTCTTAATGTTAACTACAATTTTATTCTAGCAATAAAGATGGAAATTTTCTTTCATACATATGTAATAAAATTAACCCAATAATGTCGTTTACATAAACGCAATGCTTGAAAATATGATAAAAACCAATAAAATGTACAAAATTAGTTATTAATATTATAAATTCAATACGCTATTGATAGTCAAAGTACGTGATTCCAACCATACAAAAGAGATGCTACATTACACTTGAAGGAGAATACGTTTGGGTTTGCACCAAAAACAAAGTAAAGGTTGTTCCTGGAAATGCACTTATGAATTTAATCTTCTTTTTGATCCCCACATTAGGTTTGCCTTTTTGGTTCTAATAGTTACCATAACCTTTACCATGGAACGCCACCTAATGATGATTAGGTTATGGAATATCATGGTTGAAATTTAAATGGTACGCATCTACAATTATATACAAAGATTTATATGGCAGATTTGAGTGTATATTTTTGCATGTTCAATCTTTGAAGTTGCATGTACGTGATATTGTGCAACATGTTATTACCCCTTATTATCAAATTATATATCTTAATATGCATATTTTTTCTTGAGACTAAGTTATGTTCATAAAGACCATATACGCTATGCAGAAAGAGTGTTTGCATATTTTTAAGAATTTATGCAAAGTAAGCCAGTCAGTTTTTTATCCTTTATATTGAAGAAAAATACGAATGTAAGAAATTAATTGGCAAGTTCATCATAAATATGCTTGGTAAGTGAATGGAATCTTATTATTATATCTCAAAGTAGCAAAACCAATCATCTTTAGTTCTTACAATATTGTTCATTTTTACATTTTCTTATAATCATGTAATGACCCGTAACTTTCGATGTTTTAAATTTGTTGATTCAATATGATTTTGGTAATTAAATATGGAAGAAATAAAAATTAATAATTTGAGAATGAAATGATAACTGAAGGTTGAATCATTAATGAAGTAATATATGATTAATGTAAACTGAAGTAAATCAGTGTTAATTAAGTAATTGTAACATTTGATTTGTAAATAATAATAATGAATTCATTAATGTGAATTAAAGTAATAGTAACAGTTGTAAGTTGCCATTTAATTGGCCTATTTATTTAGCTGTAACTGTTATATTTGATTATAAATTTGAATATAAATAAATAAAGGTAAGTGCTGCTTAAATAAATGAATTGGTATAATAAATTGGTCTACTAAATTAAAATAGGAAACCTTTAATGTCATTGAGGAAAAATTAATGCAGTAACGGAAGGTGTGAATGTATAATTAAATAGAAACGTAAAGTTATTTATAAGTAATAAATCGAAAAAAGAATGGAACTAAGGTAAATTTATTTTATTGGTTTTAAAACCTTAATTAATGTGTGTAATTGACAAGATTTCACATTTTGAAATGTAGCCATTAATACAAATTAAAATATAAATAGGGGTATATAGTGTAATGGAATATAAAACAAATAGTAACTAAGTTTATAGAGTAATAATAGACTTAATAAAAGATTTGAATTGAATCAATCGATTTATTTGAAACTAATGTGACGCCCCACCTCTATACCCACGTTAGCCAAGGACACTATGGGGTAATGCCGTCAACTAACGTGGAGAATAAGGCTGGTTAGGAGCGACCATCTATAGCCTTGCTTTACCTATCTATTGAACACATCGAAAATTGTCATACCAAGCAGGTCGACATATCCAATGAATACTTAAAACAAAACCATAGGTGGTTGGAGGATCTAGCAGAATAGAATATAACAACTCATATGTAAAATACATCACAGAACAGTAGATCATCATATACACATATATTGATACATAACAGAGTATACAGACTGATACATGTCAAGTGGTATAGCAAACCACAATATGCACACGAATCCAAAAGAATATATATCAGAGTTACAACAAAAAGGACTACACAAAAAGCCATAACAAAAAGGAGCAAGCTGAATAGTCCATGCGGAAGCAAAATAGGCTAAGTCCAAAAGCACCTAACTTGAAAGATCTCAGTCTGATCCGAGTATAAATACACGAGTCAGTCTAGCTAAACAAATCAGTTAGATAAACTGAACAACAATAACCTGCAAGGTCATAAAGTATAACAAATATCTCTAAAAGAGATACAACAATCATCTAACAAAAGATGAATCAAAACAAGACAAGCCTCCTATCATCGGCAACACAATAAACAAAGGATATGAATATCGCAAAACAAGTCAAAAAGGCAATAACAAATACCAACGAAGGTAACACAAGTTCCACAAGGTAACGACTATATATCGTGCGGCTCAAAAAGACCAACACCGAATGGCGATACCTAGGGAATATACATATCAATGAAGCATCAGAAAATTTGCACGTGCTCGGTACTATATAAACAAGGATCCATGAGCCCGAAGACTCCAAACCCAATATCACTCGAGCGGTGACGAATGACCAACTTCGAAAGTGATACAATAGGGCAACAAACCTGAAGGCACAAACCCGAAGGCAACATACCCGAAGGCAACAAACCTGAAGGAGACAGTCCGAAGACACTATCCCAAAGGCAACAAACCGTAGTGATGAAGGTCCGGAGGCCCAGTACTGGACACCACTAACTGGCAGAATGTGTTACAACTCTCGAAAAGGAACCCGAAAAGCGTTAACGTGAGTCCCATAACCACCCGTTCGCATAAACGGTTTACTATCCGTTAGTCAATTTCACACTCAAAGCAGTACAAAGTTTACCTCATCTCATCGGTAAACCAGACCAAAGGTCAAAACAATCAATCGAATAGGTCGGGGACTAAACGGAAAGATAAACGCACGGATTCATGGTCCGTGTTTTATCTAACCATTTGATCTCCTTTCCACTTTGCTCGAAGTGCGAATTTGTGTGTGTATTTTAAATAGAATTTATAAATTAGAGAAGTGAGCTTTTAATACGATTTGAAGAGATCATTTTATACCACCCGTGTAGGAAATCAAAAAGGAATCATCAAAGCCAAAATGCGATAACAACTAATTGGAATCAACCCGAATCGATAAAAGTTGGAATCATAAGTAAATAGGAAAAATAGATCAAAACAAGCAGGTCAGTCGACTGGCCTTCTACAGTCAGTCGGCTGAACCATATCCCGATAGTTTTCAGACTCTGCAGTCAGTCGACTGACTGCAGTGGGCCAATCGATTGGCTGTAGCTGAAACTGTTTTCCAGCCTATCAAATGGAGGAGCAAACTCTCACCATTTGCAATCGGTCGAGCAATGGACTTAAGGGGCTTTTACCAATCGATAACCCAGCACTATTGACTCTCTTATTCACAACCAAAAACATGTTCAACATCAAAGTTATGATTTTCAAAGGTTTGACTCCAAAACACCAAAAATTGAAATGTTCACAAAACCATTCCGAATCAAAAGCAATTACACATGAATAAGCGTTAGGAATTCATACCTAACAATCAAAGATAGTTTGGACATAGATGTGAGATAAAAATCTCACCTTTAACCCAAAAATAAAGAAGAAGAAGAAGGAGCTCAATCGCAAGGAGAAGACCAACCACTCTCCACTTCAACTCTACTAGCTACAATCTAAGATCAAAACAAGTATTTCCTAAGTTAAGTTTAGGAAACTTTCTGAAATAGAAGGAAGAAAGAGAGTTGGAGAAGATGAAGAGAGGCTTACCAATAGCTTCACCTTGATTTTGGAGCAAGAATTCAAGTTTGCAAAGTAAACTAGGGCTTGGAATTTCTATTTCTCATTCTCTTCCCCCATTTTCAGTTGTGCTTGAGTTTAAGAAATGAAATGAGTGAGCGGAGAGGTGAGGGGGCTGAGTTGAGGTATAGGATGAGCTGGTTGAACCCAAACCCAAAAGCCCACTTAGCAAATAGAAAAATTCAACTTACTCCAAACATATCGAAGCTTATACTCAAAAAGATCGCAAACACCATTTCGAACTCAACGGAAGTGGTTTCGAGTCCTAATTCGGCCGTTTGCAAAAAGTAACACTTCGGACCTAAATCCGACTAACAACGCTATATTAAATAAAATATTTAAATATATAATCGTTAAATATGCGGGTTTTTACAGATCTCCCCTCCTTACAAAATTGCGTCCATGCAATTCCTAGAGACGATATTTGTAACAACTACATACTTACATACATCATCCAAAAAGAAAAGGAAATAAGCTTGGGACTAAAAGATATTCTCACCATTGCCAAGCCAAGATAGAAAACCCGGCTAAGATCGCTCGATAATCTCTCTGGTTTTCCAAGTACAGTCATTGGGCTTAGTAGACCATTGAACTTTAATCAATGGCATGTCCTTGTTTCGAAGGCGTCGCACCTCCATGGCAAGCACGCGAATAGGTTGATGTACAATAGATAAGTTCGGTGAGACCTCAAGCTCTAGCAAATTAGGAGAATCGATAACAGAATCCGACTCCTGAAGACACTTCCGAAGTTGAGAGACGTGAAACACGTCGTGAATGCCAGATAAATGAGCAGGAAGTGAAACTCTATAAGCCAAAGGGCCAATACGTTAAGTAATTGAAAATGGTCCTATAAAGCGAGGAGCCAATTTTCCAGTCGTACTGAAGCGCATCACCCCTTTCAAAGGAGAAACACGAATAAAGACGATATCACCAACCGAGAATTCGAGAGGCTTCCTACAGTTGTCCACGTAGGATTTCTGGCGGCTCTGTACCTCTTTCATTCTCAAACGAATCAAATCAACCTTCTCGGAAGAATCACGAACAAAATCTTGTCCAAGAATAAGCTTCTCCCCAGATTCCAACCAACAAGAAGGTGATCGACATGGCCTTCCGTGTAAGGCTTCGAAAGGAGCCATACCGATACTGGACTGAAAACCATTATTGTAAGAGAACTCTACAAGAGGTAGGTGATCCTCCCAACTACCACCAAAATCAAAAATACAAATACGGGAGAGATCTTCCAAGATACGATTCACCCGTTCAGTCTGTCCGTCAGACTGCGGAAAGATAAGCTGTGCTTAAATTAAGCTTTGTTCCCAAAGCTTGCTGAAGACTCCACCAAAAATGACTCGTGAATAAAGAATCACGGTCACTCACAATAGAACTAGGAACACCGTGAAGTCTCACGATTTCCTTGACATACAACTTAGCCAAATGCGAAGCAGTCCTATTAGACTTAATAGGAATAAAATGAGCAGACTTGGTGAGGCGATCAACAATAACCCAGATGCTAGAATGGCCCGATATCGAACGAGGTAGGCCATCAATGAAATCCATAGAAATCAGATCCCATTTCCACAATGGAATCTCTAGAGGCTGAAGAAGACCTGAAGGACGCTGATGCTCGGCCTTAGTACACTGACAAGTTATGCGATTACTCATATAACTCGCCACATCGCGCTTCATGCCTTCCCAATAATAAAGACGATGCATATCGGCATACATCTTACTACTACCAGGATGGATAGTATATTTAGAATGGTGACAGTCATCAAGAATGTCATGCCTAAGTGCAAAATCAGAAGGCACAAAAAGACGATTCTTCTTGCAAAGACACCCATGAGAATCAATGCTGAAATCCTGCAACGCCTCATCACAGGATCCAGACTCACAAAGCTGAATAAGATGCAACAAATCAGGATCACGCCGCTGAGCAACGGCAATACGATCTAATAAATTGGGTCAAGCTCCCAAAATAAATAATAGAATAGGAGAATCACAAGATGAAGCTTGATCGCGGATTTCACAAAAAGATAGAGTCTCAAGAATATCCCATTCGATAAGCATCATAGAAACTACAGCCGAATGTTTGCGACTAAGCGCATCAACAACACGATTACCCTTACCAGGGGTATATTGGATATCAAAGTCATAGGAAGCAAGAAACTCAAGCCAACGCTGTTGTCTCATATTGAGTTCCTTCTGAGTGAACAAATACCTCAAGGATTTATGATCGGTGTAGAGAATGAAGTGCTCGCCCAATAAATAGTGGCGCCAAATCTTCAGGCAAAGACAGTGGTGGCTAACTCAAGATCATGTGTGGCATAGAGAACTTCATTCGGACGTAGTTGCCTAGAAGCATAAGCAACTACCCGATCCTTCCGCATAAGAACAACACCGAGACCACTACCACAAGCATCGGTGTAGACAACAAGATCATGATTCCCTTCGGGAACCACTGAAATAGGAGCATTATTGAGAAGTTCCTTTAATGTATGAAAGGAAGCTTCACACTTGTCGGACCAAATATAACGAATGCCTTTTCGAGTAAGGCTGGTGAGAGGAAGCGCAACAGGGGAAAAATCCCTAATGAACCGACGGTAATAACCCGTCAATCCAAGGAAACTACAAATCTCATGAACATTCTCAAGCCTCTTCCAATACTAGATGGCTTCGATCTTTGAGGGATCGACTGAAATGCCCTCGAAAGATACAACGTGGCCTAAGAACTTAACCTTATTCTCCCAAAAATGGCACTTGGAGAATTTGGCTCTAAGCTGATGATGACGGAGAGTACTTAAGACAATTCTCAAGTGATTAGCATGCTCAGCTTCAGACTTAGAATAAATAAGGATATCATCAATAAACACAAGGACGAACTTATCGAGATATTCACGGAATACTCAATTCATGAGATCGACAAAGAAAGCAGAAGCGTTCGTCAAACCGAATGGCGTAATGAGTCACTCAAAAGAACCATAACGAGTGCGGAAAGCGGTAAGAGGTATGCTATCCTTTGTGACTCGTAACTGATGAAACCCCGTGGCAAGGTCAAGCTGAGAAAAGACCTTAACACCACTCAATAAATCGAACATATCATCGATCCTAGGCAATGGATACCTATTTTTGATGGTTAACTCGTTAAGCTTGCGATAGTCAATGCAATGCCTAAGAGTTCCATCGGACTTCTTCACGAAGACGACCGCGGATCCCTACGGAGAAAAAATTGACTGAATCAACTACTTGGACTCAAGCTCTAAAAGCTGCTTCTTGAATTCCTCATTTTCCTTTGTAGACATCCTCGTGGGAGGATGACTAACTGGCTGCGCACCTGAAATGAGATCAATGCGGAACTTAATTGCCCGCTTGGGTGGCAAACCCGAAACAGGCTCGAAAACATCAGAAAAGTAACAAGCAATAGGAATACGAGATATACCATCATCATCTTGAGAATCTGTGATATCCCGGAAATTTTAGGGTATCAGCAAGAGTTAAGCTGATCAATTTGGATGTAGACAGCCCAGGATCAACAAGAAGAATTTTATGGATAAGAGATAAAGGAATTTGGATTCTGGAGACGGAGATTTGATTTGGATAAGTTTTCTCCGATCGAGGGAGCTATAAGTTTTGAGTAAGTCTGAGAAGCTAGCTCCGTGATGTTATGGATATCTTCTGTGTTTTGGTGTTTAGTTTTCAATTTCCGTGATGTTATGGATATCTTCTGTGTTTTGGTGTTTAGTTTTCAAGAATTGAATTGACAGTTGGATAATTGGGATTCAGTGAGTTTCACGTATCTCTGAGGGAGTACGTGTATGAGTTAGCTCTGGTTGTGGAACCAGCTGTTCAGGAAGGTTTGGTAGTTGAGTCAGACTCGTCTGTAGTCTGATATGTGTTTAGATCTGTAGATCTAGATGAGTAGAAGCTCTATAGCTTCGTAGTTTTGATTGTTTAGATTCTGTAGGGCGAGTATCCCGGTATATATATATACTTGGGGAAACTCGAGAAAAATTTATCCAGAATTTTATCTGGATAATTAAATTTGTTTGATTAGATAAATTGGTTGCTATGGTTGTTAGCATATGATTGATGTATGCTTTTGATTTAAAATTTAAAATTTTAAATGGGTTATTAAATTACTTTTGCTTTTAAATTTCGGGGACGAAATTCTTTTAAGGGGGGAGGAATGTGATATCCCGGAAATTTTAGCAATATCAATTTAATAATCTGTGATTAAAATTAAATTGATTTGATAAAATTTTGTTTATAAAATTAACTTGATTGAATAATTCAATTAAATAAATGTTTAATTGATAAATTTTATCTTTTAAAAGCTAATAAAATGATTTCCTATTTATAATGTATGTATATATATTTATATATATATTGTAAATGGATAAGTTTTGAATTGAAATTAATTAACAAATAAAATCTTGTTTTAAATCCTAATAATTCATTTTGATAATTTGAATTGTTTAAGTAAATTTAAAATACACTTTTATATATAAACATTGTTTCATTTAAATAAGTTAAATAAGATAAGTGATATATAATTTCTTTTATAAATGATTTAAATTGAATAAATATGTTATTTTTAAATAATAATAATAATAAATGTGTAATTATAGATATGTTTTAAAAAGACAAAAATTATTATTGTCAAAATAAATATGTTAATATAAATTAATTTTAAAATTGGATTTTTAATGTATAAATAGCATTTGAATTTGAATTCATTTTGAAATTCAAATGAATAAACATATATGAATAACTATATTTAAATTTTGTAAGTAAGCTTTCATGTTTATAAATTGTTTTACTTCATTTAAAAAGAAATACATATACATTTATTTATGAAACTACTATACATGTATTTAATATAGAAAAGAGGATTTCATTAAATAAAAAAACAAATTAAAAATAAGTAACATGTGTATAATAACAAATGTTAACATTTTAAGCAACTAAAGGGACAAGTGTTGGCATATTAGTATGAGTTGAGACAAGTGTCCTTTTATTTTTAATTTTTCTTTTAATTTACAAATAAATCATTTTTATCTTACATAAAAACATGTTTTTCTTCATACTCATTTTTTTTTTTTCTAATGTTCATTTTCTTCTAAGAAAAGATCTCAGCTGAAAACAAACCAATAACAATTTCTCAAAACCAAATCAATATCTTCAATCCACTCCACAAACAAATCAGAAATTCTTCTTCAAACAAAAAGCTTACCAGTATATTTTTCAAATCTGTTCTCCATAATCTAATCAGTAAACCCCTCTTAAAACAAAAGCCTGCAACTCAGTTTTTAATTCCAGAAGCATGCAAACCCTTCTTCATTCAAAAGTAAATTGAAAACCTGCCTGCATTTTTGTTCAATACTGAGCATCTGCATTTCAAAATTGAGAGAAACAAACATGCATGCATCTGCAAGTCTTCAAACCCAAGTATTTTCAAATTAAATCTGGGTTTAGCCTCTGCATTTCCACATTCTGGAAATTTAAAAAACAAGCTTGCCTGCATCCTGTAATCCCATTCAAAATGAAGTCTGCATTCTTTTAAAAACCTGGGGATGGAAAATGAAACCTGGGAATCAAGCCATTAAAGCATGCAACTGCAAATTTAAAGCCTTTTCAAATGTAAAGATTCAAATGCATATGGAGTTAGGCCTGCATACAAGTCTTTAACAGCAAGCTTCTCAAATTTTATAATGAGTAATGAAGTCATGGCATTTCAGTTTTAAAAAGGGTTTCAAAAGCAACTTCAAATCTGGCCTCTGTTTTATGAATGCCTGGTGAGTAATTTTTTTTTTTAAATTTAAATAAAAATGGTTGCTTAAATAGGTAGGTTGTTTATGCTATTTGAAATGTTTGATGATTTGTTTATCTATGCTTATGATTTTAAATATATTACTGGATACATGCACATATATGTTTGAATGTATGAGACTGTGCTTCTTTTGATTTTAGTTCCAGAATTCTGTTTCTAAATAAAGCTTAAAGGAAAATTTCTTTTGCTTTAGTTGAATACTTTGTTAAAACCAGAAATTATTATGTTAAAGATGTTACAGTTTAGTTTTAAACTTATCAAGTCAAAACACAAAATGTGTAATCTACTCTGTAAAATGTTGAAACATCAGAGTATAATTAATAAACTTGAAAATTCAAACCTTATAGATGTTAAATGCAGTATTGAAAACTGATAACCTAAACAAAATAATGATTTTTAGAACTAAAATCATATTGATTAGTTAGAAGTTGAGACTGCAGTTCTTAGTGGAACAGAAATTGGGATTTTAGCTAACTCTGGTGATTAAGATAATTTGAGTATTTGGAATTCTTGGGGATGGTAGAGCAGTGATCAGGGAATGTGGCAAAAATGTCAGAGGGATGAATAGGTCATGGTGGAGGAGATGGGAAGTGGATGAAGTCTCTAAACCTAGTTTTGAGCAGTTTTATAATTTTGAATCATTACGGTCCTCTGGTAGATCGAGTTCGATGAAACTCTGGGGGAAAGAAGCTAGGGCATGGAAGAGGGTATGGCCAGAGCCGCCGGTGATCTGGTGGTCAGTGGTGGTAGTACGAGACGATTTCAGGTTTTGGGGTTTGAAGTTTATGCTGTTACCAGGTTTGTATTTGGAAGGAGGAACTCGATTTCGATTTCGAAGGGGAGGTGAGTTTGTGATGATCGTATTGGGTTCCAGGGATGGATGTTGACTTGCTGGAAGATTTGGTGATGGTCAGAGGTGGCTACAGCCACCGTGCATATGCACGGTGAAGAAGAAGCATCAGTGGGGGGGATTTGGGTTTGCTGTGTTAGTTTGTACTCGAGTTATACTCGGGTGAAAACGAATTTTGCTCGAAGTAGAAGAAGATTTTACTCGAAGTAAAATGGTGGGGTACTCGGGTATCCCCTGTTATTACAGGTTTCACTGAAACCTGTAAATATTTCCAATTCAGTTTGTTTTAAAACTAAATACAGGGTTTTGAAACAGAATTTAAGTCAAAATTAAATTTGAATTTCAAATGAGACTTGAATCCAGTTTGAAAATTTTAAATTTAAACTTTGGGGCAAAGATGTTTAAACAACTTCAAAGAGATTAAATATTTTAATTTTGAATAAAGCTTTAATTATAAGTAGAGATTCAAACATGAGTTTAAATCTGAAAATCAAACTCAATCTTGAAACAATGTTTGAGAATTAAGGAAGTTTTAAAAGAAATTTAAATGTTTAAACAAAATGGGCTGTTCAAACACATTTAAATATGATTTGTATTTTAAATGAATTTGGAGTTTAAATTTCTTATAACTTCTTTTATAAAATAAGAATAAAGCTTTAAAAGATTTTAGAATGTTTTATAAACTTTGTTTAAGTTAAGTTTGTTTTCTTTTTAATTTTTAAATTTAAAAATATAATTTGGAAACAATTTTGAGTTAATTGTTTTAAGTTACTTTATGTATGATAAAGTAACCATGAATAAGTAATGTTTTATTTTAAAATGTAAATTTAATGATATTCGTTTCATTAAATTAGCAAGATAATTTAAATAATGTAATTAATTAATTTGTTTAATTAATTAAAGATTTGAAATAAATTAATTAAGGTTAATTAATTTGGTAATTAATTTAAGTTAATTACTTAAGAAAGGTAATAAAGAATTTAATGATAAGTTAATGAAGGTCATTAACTTATGATTATTTATTAATTAATTAATGTAATTAATTTTGATAATTAATTGGATTAATTAATTTAAATAATAAATTAGGAATTTAATTAAGTATGATTACTTTATGAAAATAATTAAAGATATTAATTACTCTTTGTAATTAATTTATTAATTGGATTAATTTAAATTAATTAATTAAGTTTAATTAATTTAGAATAATCATTTGATTGATAAGTAATCAATGAAGTATAATTACTTAAAGAAGTAATTAAGATAAGTAAATTACTGGAGGTAATTAATTAAAGTTATAAAGAGTTTTGGGAAATTAATTACTTGTGTAATTAATATGAAAGGTAATTTTTTTTTATGAAGTGATTAATAATTAATTACTTATTGTAATTAATCTAAGCATTTATTAATTAAGTTATTTGAATAATTAAGTGATGTAATTAATTTAGAGTAATTAATTACTAATAAGATTAATCAAGATAAATAAATCAATATAATTAATTATTGAATGTAATTAATTTAGAAGTAATTAATTCAATGTTGATTAAGGATCATTAATTAATATGATTAATGATATAATTAAGGATTAATTAATTAGGATTAATTAATCTAATGGCAAGTGATTAAGGAAGTAATTAATTAATGTAATTAATGAAGTAATTAAAGGTTAATTACTGATTGTGGTTAGGGATAATTAATTTGTGAAATTAATTAAAGATAATTACTTGAATGTAATTAAGGGATAATTAATCAAGAGTGATTAATTAAGGTAAGTAATTGAGGATAATTATTTAATTGATTGATAATAAATTAAGGGTTAAGTAAGCAAGTTTTAAATGGTGAAGTAATTAATTTAATTCATTTTAAATTAATTAAAGATAAGTAATTAATTTAATTCATTTTAAATTAATTAGAGATAGAAGTAATTAATTTAATTCATTTTAAATTAATTATATATGATGTGATTATGGATCTTGCTTATGAATGGATGATTTGGTTTGACTTGAATGGTTTGAATCTCAGATATGAGATTAGTATTTTGTGATATGGATGCATTGTTTGCATTGTGTTGATGGTATGAGTTATCTATGGATGATGATAATGTAGATTATCAAGTTATGATGATAATATAGATTACTTGTTTATGATAATATTGTTGATTATCTATTATGATGATGTGAAGTATCTATCTGTGTGTATATTGATAGTTTAAATCGAATTGTTTTAAACTTAAAACAACTTGGACCTAAAAGACACGCTTTGGATTTCGATGAGACCGGGATCGGGTTTCCATATCTGGAATCCGAAAACCACATCGATTCCAATTAACGTTAGGTCGTGAATCTAAGTGGAGCAAGTGAAGACTCGAGGTGTAAGGGCTATACGTCAGTATAACTCTGTGGGTGATTCCGTAATGAGTTTGACGGAATAGTGCTTATGGATTCGAGATGGTGAATCAGAGTGCAAGGGCTATGGTCGTTGACTCTGAGGGTGATTCCAATAATGAGTGCAACGAGATAGTGCCTTCGGTTTCGTTCGAACCCGGAACGAACTTGTATGGATTGAATGCTTTCAGCACATCGTCAGGCGGACGATGAGCATTCTAAGATTTGATGTCCTATAAAGGTAATCGTAACCTCAAGCCTCATCAACCGGGAATGGCTAAAACAGGGGAGGTGCAGCAAGGCTTCGTGGGTAGCCCCCACTTGAGAGCAAGATTTACCCCTGTCTAGAGGTCCCTTTTTATTTCGGCTGTGTGGGGCGGTTGAATCGCGACAACTGCCGGGGTTGTCTTGTTCGGAACTGTTCAGTAAGGAACGGGTCCGGCCTTGTGTTGCAGGGGAGTTAGGGTGGCTCCTCGGTACGGTGATCTAGGCCACGTACTGTGACGGGCGGTACCCCAGTAGCCCTGCCATTGTATGGAATCCAAAATCCAATAAGTGCCAACGGTTTTGATTGTATTACCCACTTTTGTGGCTAGTAGCTGGAATTTAATAGATGTAACAATTTCGGCTATTTCATATTTACTTGAAAACCCTAGACACTATTATAATATCACAGAATTTCCTATCAAATGTTTTGGTTAGCGTAAGGTAAAAACTTTTCCATGTTTATGTGTGGGAAGTCTTACGTGATACCTTTCTTTTCAAGGTTTTTCAAAGTTAAGCAACTTTAACCTGTTACTCACACCAGACCCATGTCTGACCCGGAGTTTATTTTTGTTTTTCATAAACTCTTGGGTACTCAAATTTTTACGAGTAGCCAAGGGATTCAGGTTAGGATTCAGGATTAGCTTTGACGAATTGTGGAGGAGCAATGGAGCAGGAGGCTTCCGCGTTGTAGATATAATAGTCCGCTGTGTTTAGTATCTCTGAGTTATTTGTGATGTTGTATTGAGTTGTAAATACTAGACAGGTGTTTATAACTGTCTAGTATATGTGATGTGTATGCTGTGTATCTCTGACAGATATTGTATATTGTGTAAATACTTTTGATTATTAATATAATTTATTCGTTCCGCTGTTTAGATTCTGATGTGTTGTTTCTTCTTTCTTCTCTTTCTTTCTATTCTCTATCCCTTTCTTTCTTATTAACGATGCGACTTCCTGGAGTTAGGGAGTTGGGTCGTTACAGAATCAAGAGAATATAAAGCCATTTTGGAATTATCCACATCTCGAAGAACAAGTGATACTAAGTAAAAGAATCCGGATGTCGAAGATATAAAATCCTCTCAGAATAAATAATCCTGGCATCGTATCTCATTAGCCAGTCCATACCAAAAATCATATCAAATCCCAGATAAGAAATAACGTGCAAATTCATACGAAAGGAAAAGCCACATAAAACAATCTCAACATCGTCACAAAACATGCTAAGGGTCGCGGATCCCCCAATAGGATTCGCAATCCTTAAAGAAGTAACCAAACAAAAAACATCCAAAGATAAATCATCGACAAGCTTTTTCGATACGAAAGAATGTGAAGCACCCGTATCGAAAAGCACTCGAATACTATGGTCATGAAATAAAATAGAACCTTCCAAAATAGATGGAGACAAACCTTTGGGTTGAGAAGGACCTTCAGAAGCCTTAGCAGCATAAAGCTTGCTAGACTTGGCACCAGCAGGAACAGTAGGGCACGTGGAAACATGATGACCTTCCTTCTTGCAATAACGGCAGAACAGAGGCTTAGGACAAGCTCGAATCATATGATCAGGAGAACCATAATTGAAACACTTCCGAATGAAAGGTGTTCCAGCAGACTAAGGCTGAGAATTAGAACCACCGGTCTTCTTCCTCTTGGAAGGAAAAGACCTGGACTTCTGAAATGGAAACTGCTTCTTGTTGGGGTTCATGGAAACCTCAACATCCTTACCACTATCACACTCCTTCTCGACGGTTTCGAGATGAAGTGCCGAATCAACCAACTCCTCAAAAGAGAGCTTAAGCTGGAGCAATAAAGACTTCTTAAGAATCTCTTAAGACCAAAGACAAACTTCAGATTCTTCTTATAGGAAGTGCTAATGAATTCAAGACCATACTTAGATAAAGCCTCGAATGATGCAACATACTCAGAAACAGAAGACTTCCCTTGCTTCAACTCAAGGAAGCGACGGGTCAATAAAACTTTTTCAGATTTAGGAAAGAACTTGAGTTTGAATCGTCCCCCAAACTGAGTCCAAGAAAGAGTAGACTCATCAATTTCGGCTATAAGAAGCTCGTACCAATCAAGAGCACGCTCTTGCAATAAGCTAGAAGTTACAAGAACTTTATCATGATCAGAAAGATCCATGCGAGAGAAGATACGCTCGCACGTGCGAAGCCAAGCTTGGACTTCAAGAACAGACTCGGAGCCTTTAAACGGCTTTCCTCCAAGATGAGAAAAATCACTACACAGATGTGCAAAGGCAGACTTGCAAGGTGGAGATACTCGAGGAGGAACTAGAGGTTGAGTGCTCCTAAACAATTCCAAAAACTGATCGACAGACATATAAACGCCATCCGGATGCGAGCCACTGGATTGCCCATCATCCGAACGTCGTCCCCTGCCTCTTCCAGCCATACATTGAAAGTAAGATAAGAACAAGATTATCCACAAGGTAGATGTCACTAATTCAAATGTGGAATACTACGGAACAAAATGCATTCCTAAAAGTATTCCCACATTTTATCTACCACCAAGGCACAAAGGAATATAGAGGCGCGATGGTTCAAAGATTTGTAACACTTATACACTTTGATGTACCGGAATATGTGCTTCTATTCTGTGTTTATCATATTTTGTTCTCAACCTTGCTCTCATACCAAGGTGTGACGCCCCACCTCTATACTCACGTTAGCCAAGGACACTACGGGGTAATGCCGTCAACTAACGCGGAGAATAAGGCTGCTTAGGAGCGACCATCTATAGCCTTGCTTTAACTATCTATTGAATACATCGTCAATTGCCATACCAAGCAGATCGACATATCCAATGAATACTTAAAACAAAACCATAGGTGGTTGGAGGATCTATCAGAACAGAATATAACAACTCACATGTCACAGAGCAGTAGATCATCATATACACATATACTGATACATAACAGAGTATACAGACTGATACATGTCAAGTGGTATAGCAAACCACAATATACAGATGAATCCAAAAGAATACATATACGAGTTACAACAAAAAGGACTACACAAAAACCCATAACAAAAAGGAGCAAGATGAATAGTCCACGTGGAAGCAAAATAGGCTAAGTCCAAAAGCACCTAACCTGAAACATCTCGGCCTGACCCGAGTATAAATACACGGGTCAGTCTATCTAAACAAATCAGTTAGATAAACTGAATAACAATAACCTGCAAGGTCATAAAGTATAACAAATATCTCTAAAAGAGATACAACAATCATCTAACAAAAAATGAATCATAACAAGACAAGCCTCATATCATCCGCAACACAATAAACAAAGGATATGAATATCCCAAAACAAGCCAAAAAGGCAATAACAAGTACCAATGAAGGTAACACAAGTTCCACAAGGTAACGACTATATATCGTGTGGCTCAAAAAGACCAACACCGAATGGCGATACCCAGGGAATATACATATCGATGAAACATCAGAAAATTTTGACGTGCTCAGTACTGTATAAACAAGGATCCATGAGCCCGAAGACTCCAAACCCAATATCACTCGAGCGGTGACGAATGACCAACTCCAAAAGCGATACAACAGGGCAACAAACCCAAAGGCACAAACCCGAAGGCAACATACCCGAAGGCAACATACCCGAAGGCAACATACCCGAAGGCAACATACCCGAAGGCAACAAACCTGAAGGAGATAGTCTGAAGACACTATATCAAAGGCAACAAACCGTAGTGGTGAAGGTCCGGTGGCCCAGTACTGGACACCACTAACTGGCAAAATGTGTCACAACTCTCGAAAAGGAATCCGAAAAGCATTAACGTGAGTCCCATAACCACCTGTTCACACTAAACGGTTTACTATCCGTTAGTCAATTTCACACTTGAAGCATACAAAGTTTACCTCATCTCATCGGTAAACCAGACCAAAGGTCAAAACAATCAATTGAATAGGTCGGGGATTAATTGGAAAGATAAACGCACGGATTCATGGTCCGTGTTTTACCTAACCATTTGATCTCCTTTCCACTTCGCTCGAAGTGCGAATTTGTGTGTGTATTTTAAATAGAATTTATAAATTAGAGAAGTGAGCTTTTAATACGATTTGAAGAGATCACTTTATAAAACCCGTGTAGGAAATCAAAAAGGAATCATCAAAGCCAAAATGCGATAACAACTAATTAGAATCAACCCGAATCGATAAAAGTTGGAATCACAAGTAAATAGGCAAAATAGATCAAAACAAGCAGGTCAGTCGACTGGCCTTCTGTAGTCAGTCGACTGAACCTTAACCCGAGAGTTTTCAGACTCTATAGTCAGTTGACTGACTGCAGTGGGCTAGTCGATTGGCTGTAGCTGAAAATATTTTCCAGCCTATCAAATGGAGGAGCAAACTCTCGCCATTTGCAACCGGTCGAGCAATGGACTTAAGGGGCTTTTACCAATCGATAACCCAGCACTATTGACTCTCTGGTTCACCACCAAAAACATGTTCAACATCAATGTTATGATTTTCAAAGATTTGACTCCAAAACACCAAAAATTGGAATGTTGACAAAACCATTCCGAATCAAAAGCAATTACACATGAATAAGCGTTAGGAATTCATACCTAACAATCAAAGATAGTTTGGACATATATGTGAGATAAAAATCTCACCTTTAACCCAAAAACAAAGAAGAAGAAGGAGCTCAATCGCAAGGAGAAGACCAACCACTCTCCACTTCAACTCTACTAGCTACAATCTAAGATCAAAACAAGTATTTCCTGAGTTAGGTTTAGGAAACTTTCTGAAATTGAAGGAAGAAAGAGAGTTGGAGAAGATGAAGAGAGGCTTACCAATAGCTTCACCTTGATTTTGGAGCAAGAATTCAAGTTTGCAAAGTAAACTAGGGCTTGGAATTTCTATTTCCCATTCTCTTTCCCCATTTTCAGTTGTGCTTGAGTTTAAGAAATGAAATGAGTGAGTGGAGAGGAGAGGGGGCTGAGTTGAGGTATAGGATGAGTTGGTTGAACCCAAACCCAAAAGCCCACTTAGCAAATAGCAAAATTCGACTTACTCCAAATATATCGAAGCTTATACTCAAAAAGATCGCAAACGCCATTTCAAACTCAATGGAAGTGGTTTCGAGTCCTAATTCGGCCGTTTGCAAAAAGTAACACTTCGGACCTAAATCCAACTAACGACGCTATATTTAAATAAAATATTTAAATATATAATCGTTAAATATGCGGGTTGTTACAACTAATTAATTGGATTTCAAATTATAATAAATAGGTTATTGTAAGAAATTGAAATTAATACTATACTAATTGAAACTAGGAAATACTAATGTAATAGATATGAATCATAATAATTGTACCATATGGTGAAATTTAGTGAATTATAATGGAGATTTAATTACATTGAATTATTGGAATTTGATTTGTAATCTGTAAATAATTGAAATTGAAATTTGAAGCTTTGATATTTATGTAATATGCAACATTTAATCTATGTGGAAATTGTTATGAAGGACTGAAAATTTCTAAGTTAAAAAAAATTGATAGAAATTGAAATATATAAGATTTGAATGAAAAGGGATTTAATTCATTAATTTTTAATTTATTTAATTAATGTGAAAATAGTCATTTTGGCCACTGACTCAGATTTCGGCAAAACCAGTTTCATCGGATCCGTAACGGTGAATTATTATAGATTTCAAGTTTCGTATCGATCGGACTTATCGTTTGATCGTACAGGCTTAAAACGCCTAGAAATCAATGAAATTAAAATCAATTTGATGTAACTTGATTTTAGCATAACTTCATAATACAATGGAATTTGGAGGTGAAACCTATTCCGTTGATTTTTAAATATTCAATAACATATATTTTGATGTATGGGTTGACCCATTTTCGTTCCGGAGTCGAAACGGGCTTTTTAGGCCATTTATTGTTCAACGTGTAAATCAATCTTGTCCATTTATTCTATTTTCAACTTTGTCTATAAATACCTTGGTATAAACCCAAGCAGCCTTTCTATTTCTCATTTCTGTACGTACAAATATTTCTATTTCTCCTCTTCCTCAATGGTTGAAAACCATAATCTTCCCAATCCAATTTCAGTTCAATTTCAACTTCAAAAACTCAAAGTCCTCAAATAACATCAAATTATATACCGATCTGAAGCTCTTGACGAGCGCATCTTAGATTTGATATTTTTTTCGATTCGAATCATCGTTTGTCCTGGAA
Source organism: Allium cepa (assembly GCA_030765085.1). Lineage (NCBI taxonomy): Eukaryota > Viridiplantae > Streptophyta > Magnoliopsida > Asparagales > Amaryllidaceae > Allium > Allium cepa. The sequence continues at coordinate 681,635,131 of CM060941.1, read as the reverse complement.
TCAGCGAATTTGTCTCGGTCTTTCGTTGAGGGCTATCGGAATTGGACGGTGGATCTGCGACGTGGCGACGATCAGGGGGTATGGTCGCATAGAGGGAGTCAAATCATGTTCATCCATGCGGTTCATTTGCATCGTAGGTTGTGGGATTCACCGTGGTGGAGCATTGAATGTTGCGGTAGTGGGTCGTTTTCCGGTGAGGCTGGCGTCGCGCACATGGACAGTAGGGGGAGGCCTGAAGTGGGTGTCGTGGGGGCGAGCCTTGACCGAGTCATTAGTCAACGTAGGCCACGCGATTTTGACCGAGTAGTGGCGGCTAGGGAAACAGCATTGGTCGCGTGAACGTGTAGAGGGGGAGATGGTAGCTGACGTGGTGAGTTTTGTCTGGGATGTTTTTATTTTATTTTATTTTATTTTTATTTAAATCTAAATTGTTAAATGTTCTAAATCTAATAACTTTCACATACGAGGTCCGTTTCATGCGCGATTGATCCGCTAGGATCATATCAAAATTTCGAACATTTTGGCTCTGGTTTGGACGGATTCTGAGATATTTTAAATTTTGAGTTTAAATTGGATTTAAATTCAATTTAAATTTAAAAGATGAGTGTGTTAACCCACTCAAAACTTCCAAAATTTCTTATGTTTATTAAATTGATTTATGATGTGATTAGAAATTTATTGATGATTTTGAATCACCATCTCAGTTTATTGAATTTATTTGGATAAAATAGTTATTTAATTTATTATTGAATATAAAGTGCCAGTAAATACCTGTTATTTATTATTTGTTCTATGTTGATGTTATTGATTGAATTGGATGTTGACTGTGATAAATGTTTGATGATTGATATTGGATGAATGGATGTTGTATTTTATATTATTATAAACTGCAAGTTGTTATTGATTTTTATTTCATTCGGGATTACGGTTTGAAATGATATATAACCGTATTTATATTTTAAATTGTAGATTGAAGTGATAAATATCCGTATCACTTGACCATAGGATAGAATATATACAAACACCGTGGTCTATATATAAAAATATTTTGAAATGATTTCTATGGTTTTGTAAAGAAATATATGGTTTTATATAAATATTGATTTTAGATATTATATAAATGTTATTTTATCATTGATCTTAAGCTATGTACAATTTGTTTTAATATAGAATAAGCTTAACAATAAGTTTGATTTTTATTGAAGATAATATGGTTAAGTATTTAAATTATATTTTAATCTAGAGTTTATAATGACTTAAATAAATTAAGGTTGAAAGATAAATTTGAAACTGAATTTATTTAAGAATTAAACTCAGATAAGTTTGAAGTGAAATTTATTAAATTTGAAATTTTAGAAGGTACGATTTATAACTTGATTTTGGTTTAAGGTGAATTTAATGAATATTTCAAGTATAAATAAATTGAAGGAAATATTTAGTTATTTGAAATTTGATTTTTATTTAAATGATGGTGGATTTATTATGTAAAATATTTCGAAATTAAATAATAGAAAATTTAGTTGTGTTGAATCGTAATTACCAAACTTAGTTTTGAAATTGTTGAATACTTAAAGTTTGAAATATGTTGAATTTGAAATGGCTTATTTTTTTGGATCGAATCCATTTTGAAATCGATAAAATTTGGAATAGTTTATTTGGAAACTGAATCGAATTGAAATTTATGAGTTAGGGTTGGTTGAATATAAAATTTATAATTTCGAGTTGTTTTGGAATTGATTTGTAAAATTGAAGAAGCTATTATATTATATAAAGTATTTTAAATTTTTACACCATTTAAGTGGTGGAAGTGTTGAGTCACAAGCTTTATGAAAGTTTTGATTTCTGACAAATAAGGCGATTGATTTCTGACAAACAAGGTGATCGACAAAAACAAGGTCAATAGAGCTATATATGGTACTCTAGATTATAGGTTGATTATTTGTTGTTGTAATAGTAATAAATTTGTTAAAATCTATCCTCAAATAATCATGCATATCAAGGGAATCAATATATATACGAATAATTTATAAGTTGCATGCAGTTGCACAATTCAATGTGCAATTTAACAGGCACCGGTCGACCGGTCAATATAGGTGCGGTCGACCGTTCCTGTGTAAATTGCACAGTGAACGTGCACACATGCACATAACGTATATATATATTTTAATTCCTGTCTACCGGTCCATTTTTGACCTGTCGACCGTTTTTAAACAGAAAGCAACTTTTCCAAAAGACACTTCTCTTCTCCAAAGGTTGCATCTCCTATCTTTCATCAATGATCATAACTCTTAATGGCAACTGTTCACAAAGAGTTACAACTATTTTTCTCTATATATACTCATCTAAATCATTGATTCATACACAAGTTTTTACAACGATTTCATATATTCTTTTAATCTAATCTCTGATCTCAATACTGTATTATAAAAGCTCTAAATTATTTATTGAATCTTTGAAACTATTTCATATCCTTTGATTAAATAATATACTTTCCTTAATCTTTTCAAAACATCATATCGCATACTTTGAGGATAAGATTATAGGAAGGGTGTACTGCTAGTGACAAATCCGTGTTTTCAAGAACACAAGTTGTCAACAACAATTGTATTTGTTCTTTTGTTGAAGTCCTCTGTGTTGTAAGAGGCAAGTGTTGAAGTCCTCAGTGTATTAGAGGCGTGAAATCCCGTTCGGTTGTTCGGGTATTGTAAACCTGTTCCTCCGGGTGAAGCGAGGTAGTTAATAGTGAAAATCCAGATAGAAGTCTGGGACTGGACGTAAGACGGTGCTCCGATACCAATTGAAAGTGCGGTGTGTATACAATTATATGTGCTAATATAGTATACACGGATCGTATAATATGGATTACAATACAAATGCGGAAATAGACAAGAGCTTATTAACAAATATTAAATACTTAGATGGTGGCTCAGTCACTTTTGGAGACAATTCAAAAGGTTATATCATCGGCAAAGGCGATGTGAGCAATTGCGGTACATCTAACTTACCTCTTATTACTAATGTCATGCTAGTTAGAAATTTAAAACACAATTTACTTAGTATTAGTCAATTATGTGACAAGGGTTTTATAATTTCCTTTTCAAATAATAAGTGTAGTATTTTAGATAAAGACCATAATTTGGTTTTTGAAGGTTATAGAGACAGAAATATATATATTCTAAATATGAATATTAATCATAATTCAGATATGTGTCTTGTGGCTAATGACAATGATCCATGGCTATGGCACAAACGTTTCTGTCATATAAACTTCAGAACTATTGACAAGCTAGCCAAAAACAATCTAGTTAGAGGACTACCCAAAATGAGTTTTAAAGTTAACAACATTTGTGATGCATGTCAATTAGGAAAATTGACCAAATCATCGTTTAAATCCAAGAAAGTCATATCAACATTACAACCACTTGAGTTACTGCACATGGATTTATTTGGACCTACTAGAGTTCAATCAATAAATCACAGTCAATATGTGCTTGTAATTGTTGATGATTTCTCTCGTTATACATGGACAATTTTCTTAAAAAATAAAAGTGATACTTTCGATCATTTCAAATCTTTCGTCAAAAGAATTCAAAAATCAAAAGGGATTAAAGTTAAAAATATAAGAAGTGATCATGGCGGAGAGTTTGAAAATAATGAATTTGAACATTTTTGTACAAAGAAAGGTATATATCATAATTTTTCGTTTCCCAGAACTCCACAACAGAACGGAGTAGTAGAACGAAAGAACCGAACTTTACAAGAATGTGCAAGAACATTATTGAATGGAACCACCTTACCAAAACATTTCTGGGCAGAAGCTGTCGCAACTGCCTGTTATGTTTTAAATCGTGTGTCCATAAGACCTCTTACCAAGAATACTCCTTATGAATTTTTTAACAAAAGAAGGCCCAAAATCTCATACTTCAAAGTTTTTGGTTCCAAGTGCTTTATTTTAAATACGAAAGACCAGCTTGGAAAATTCGATCCAAAAGCCGATGAAGGAATATTTGTCGGTTATTCGGAACGAAGTAAGGCCTATCGGATATTTAATAAACGAACCAAAACTATTGAAGAATCACTTCATGTCTCTTTTGATGAAATTTATCAGCATCCTCACACAATATCAGATGATGACGAATCAATAGTCATTGATAATCCAATCATCTCAAATACTGATTCTGACTCAGAAGTAATTATTGAGAATACTCCTCAAATATGTGAATTACAATCACCACCAAGAATATTAAGAGACCATCCGGCCCAAAATATAATAGGTGAAATAACATCACATGTCAGAACAAGGAGTCAACTCAATCAAATGGGTCATGTCGCTTTTCTCTCAAATATCGAACCCAAGAATCCAAAAGAAGCTGCTACAGATGATTACTGGATCATTGCCATGCAGGAAGAACTAAATCAGTTTGAGCGCAATGACGTTTGGGAACTTGTTCCGAGACCAACTGATCAGTCAGTAATTGGTACTAAATGGGTCTATAAAAATAAGGCTGACGAACAAGGAAATATCACCAAAAATAAAGCAAGATTAGTAGCACAAGGATACAATCAGGAAGAAGGTATCGATTATGAAGAAACTTTTGCACCAGTTGCTCGACTAGAAGCTATTAGAATTCTATTATCTTTTGCTTGTCATCATAATTTCAAACTTTATCAGATGGATGTCAAAAGTGCTTTTCTCAATGGATTTATCAAAGAGAATGTCTATGTCGAACAACCTCCTTTATTCGTACATGAAAAATATCCTGACCATGTGTTCAAACTTAAGAAAGCTCTGTATGGTTTAAAACAAGCACCTCGTGCTTGGTATGAACGATTACGTAGCTATCTTATTAATTCAGGATTTGAAATAGGCAAAGTCGATCAAACTTTGTTTATTAAACATTCTCGAAAAGATATTCTGGTTATCCAAATATATGTAGACGATATCATCTTTGGTTCAACAAACGATAAACTCTGCAAGGAATTTGCAAGTATTATGACCAAAGAATTCGAAATGTCTCATATGGGAGAACTATCTTATTTTCTTGGACTTCAAATCAAACAACTTTCAAACGGTATTTTTATCAATCAAGAAAAATACTGTGAAAATCTTATCAAACGCTTCGGATTACAAAATACATCTGGTAAACCAACTCCTATGAGTACAACTACACATCTTGAAAAAGATGAAAGTGGTAAGAATGTTGACCAGAAATTATATCGAAGCATGATTGGTTCTCTTCTTTATCTTACAGCTAGTCGTCCAGATATATTAATGAGTGTTTGTTTATGTGCTCGTTTTCAAGCCGATCCAAAGGAATCACATTTACGAGCAGTGAAACGTATAATTCGTTATCTTAATAATACCAAAGATTTTGGTCTTTTCTATCTAAAAGAATGTCCATTTGAATTAGTATCATATAGTGATGCTGATTTCGGTGGCTCACGAACAGATAGAAAAAGTACAAGCGGTACATGCCATTTTATTGGAAAATCACTTGTCTCTTGGTTTAGTAAGAAACAGAATTGTGTTTCACTATCAACATGTGAAGCTGAATATATATCAGCGGCTCTCGCTTGTACTCAAGTACTATATATGCAACAAAAACTTCAAGATTTTGATATTCATTTATCAAATTCTATTATATACTGTGATAACACAAGTGCTATAAATCTTTCTAAAAATCCAGTGAATCACTCTCGAACTAAACACATTGATATCCGTCATCATTTTCTTCGAGATAATATTGAAAAAAGAAATATATGTCTTGAATATGTCCATACTGAAAATCAATTAGCAGACATTTTTACTAAGCCGCTGCTCGAATCTAATTTTATTAGATTACGAAGAGAGCTTGGATTAATTTCAAGAAAAAATCTTGACTAAGCAATTACTAATGTACACCTTCTTTTTGGTTATTCTCTTTAATTATAATTTTTTGTTTAAACTAAACTAATGTCTTTTCTCCTAGTAACCGTATCTTTTACTTAACCTATTTTTTATATTAAATATTAGCCATTGCTTTATTTAATGGTTAAAATCTATTTACTCATTTTATAAATTCAGTTTTAAAAACAAAGCTATTTTTAGATTTACAATAAAATTTCTGCTTATATTTTCGTGGTTAAAAGTTATCATTAACTCTCATCCATAAAAGTATATATAAGAAACTTATATATATAAGCTTGCAAAAAAATTTTTATTCATCTTTACTTCTTATCTAACCATAATACTATATTCAACTTACACTATGGCTCATATTTGTGACAAATGTGCGCAAGAATCTCACATTTCTATTACAAGCTCGGAGTCGGACGAATATTATTCTCCTACTACTCCAAAACAAAAATCGAGCTGTCATCATCAATACTCTTATATGTCTGATAAAACTCCAAATTCAAAACGAGTTAAAAGGACACTATTCTATTCTCCTCGAACCAAAGCTCAAATTGATGAGATACACCACTACCAAAAACATCAGATAGACCTTCAGAGACAACTCCATTACGGGCAAAGTCAACTTTATCACGAGCAACAACGGACATCGGCACGATTGTCTGTTTTAGAAAAGTTGGCAACATTTTTCTGCGGTTCCAACAAACATGACGTACATGAACCAATGCCATCTAGGCCATCAACATCTAAAAGTCCTAACTCATGGGATCGGAACTATGAAAAGAATGAAGGAGCTCAGAAACAATGGAGTCCATGGTCGAATCGTATTGAAGGAAACAACGATAATTCTAATGACGAACTTTCTCATTAGATTTATATATAGTTGTTATATATTTGTCTATCTCTTGTATAATGATGGTTATATTTTGTATTATGTATAAAATATAATATATATATATAGGTTGATATATAATTAAAAAAACTTGAAAAAGAATCCTATATGCACACAGACCAGGACCGGTCGACCGCCCATTTTATTGCCGGTCGACCGTTTACTCTCTGGTTGAAAACGGTCGACCGGCCAAAATTTGTAGGTCGACCGGTTACGCATTTTTCAGTTTTTTATATAACCCTATACGTTACTTTACCCTCTACCCTCATTCACTCTCTACTCAAACTATTCTCTATCCCCAAATCACAAACCCTAGTTCCCATTCTTCAATTCCCAAATCACAAATCCTCCAACAATGGCTCCTCCTCAAAAGAAATCAAAGAAAGGAGCAATCTCTGAAACTTCATCTCATACCATCTCCGTCAAAAAATGGCTTCAAACTCCAATTGCTATAACACGATGGAATCAAATGACAAATTACAAGTTTCATCCGGGATCTTTTATCAAATTTGATGATTTCACAGCTTACGGAGTTCGAAGGTTAGCCGATAATGCCAACATTACTCCATTGATAGATTTTTCGGCAAATAGTGTGGAGATAAATCATTTAATGATTAAATTATTTTACGCCAACATGAATCTTGATGAATATCAACCTGATAATCCAAACGGCGTCATCTGGTCTATGGTCTGTGGAAAACAAATTTTTCTTACTCGTGCTAGAATTGCCTCTATACTTGGCATACCAAATCGAGGCGAAGAATTTCCATCTACCTTCTGCGAAGTTTTCACCCGAAATAGTACAAGTCATCAGTTTATAGAAGACAATAGTGATGGCACTAAGTCTATTGGACTTCGACCGACAGCAAGGTTACTTCATCGGGTCTTGATGCATTCTCTTTTTCCTAGACTTGGAAATTATGATGCAGTGTACAAAGAAAACTTCAAGGCACTCTATGCTATCTATGGTGAAATCCAAATCAATTGGGTTCACATGCATTTCGATGAAATTCTCAAGGTAAATAATTCAACCCGGCCTCATTTCTTCTATAATGAATATATCATGAGACTTTTGTTAGCTTGTGGGGTCAATCCTCCTGATTCTGCAACTTCAACACCAAAATGCATTGATTCCATAACCATCAAAAGAATGAAGCTTCCTCCACCTTATCTTGAGATTATGCCTTTTGAAGAATGGCAACAACGAGGACCGAGAAAACAAAGAGCAACTTCCTCTCGATCTCGTCCCGATGAGGTGAAACTTTTAAGATCAAAGTCATCAACAAAAGAATCTCTTGAAACCATTGCGCGTAATCAATTTCTGCTTGAATCTCGTCTCAAGCGTATGGACTCTAAAATTGATAAGCGCTTCAATAAGGTCAAGTCGTTCTTCGGTATGCTATGGGACGCTATATCATGTTCCTCATCCACCTCTGTTCAAGCACAAGATCCAGGAAAACGTCCTGCTGCTCCAGTTTTCACATGGACATCATCAGACGAGGGCGAATCGTCTAGAGGGAACAATGATGAGGAGGAAGAGGAAGAAGATGAAGATGATGATGATGACGACGATGACGATGATGAAGAGGAGATTCGATCTGCTTCATCCTAGATTCTATTATGTTTTAGCTCTTTAAAAACATTCTTCGACACTTGTACTAAATAGTGTCGTTATTTATGCTTTTCAATTAACATTATGTTCTGTAGTAAACTCTGCTATGTCTTTGATGTGTTAATGATTTATTTTTCTATGCTTATCATATTCATTCTACGCATATCATATTCTAGTGATCTGTTACTCCTTTTTGTCGATGACAAAGGGGGAGAAAGGGCTAACAATTGCTTGCAGGAAAGAAATCACATACTCAGGGGGAGATTCAGATTTGCAGATATATATATTGTCATCAATCAAAAAGGGGGAGAATGTTGAGTCACAAGCTTTATGAAAGTTTTGATTTCTGACAAATAAGGCGATTGATTTCTGACAAACAAGGCGATCGACAAAAACAAGGTCAATAGAGCTATATATGGTACTCTAGATTATAGGTTGATTATTTGTTGTTGTAATAGTAATAAATTTGTTAAAATCTATCCTCAAATAATCATGCATATCAAGGGAATCAATATATATACGAATAATTTATAAGTTGCATGCAGTTGCACAATTCAATGTGCAATTTAACAGGCACCGGTCGACCGGTCAATATAGGTGCGGTCGACCGTTCCTGTGTAAATTGCACAGTGAACGTGCACACATGCACATAACGTGTATATATATTTGAATTCCTGTCTACCGGTCCATTTTTGACCTGTCGACCGTTTTTAAACAGAAAGCAACTTTTCCAAAAGACACTTCTCTTCTCCAAAGGTTGCATCTCCTATCTTTCATCAATGATCATAACTCTTAATGGAAACTGTTCACAAAGAGTTACAACTATTTTTCTCTATATATACTCATCTAAATCATTGATTCATACACAAGTTTTTACAACGATTTCATATATTCTTTTAATCTAATCTCTGATCTCAATACTGTATTATAAAAGCTCTAAATTATTTATTGAATCTTTGAAACTATTTCATATCCTTTGATTCAATAATATACTTTCCTTAATCTTTTCAAAACATCATATCGCATACTTTGAGGATAAGATTATAGGAAGGGTGTACTGCTAGTGACAAATCCGTGTTTTCAAGAACACAAGTTGTCGACAACAATTGTATTTGTTCTTTTGTTGAAGTCCTCTGTGTTGTAAGAGGCAAGTGTTGAAGTCCTCAGTGTATTAGAGGCGTGAAATCCCGTTCGGTTGTTCGGGTATTGTAAACCTGTTCCTCCGGGTGAAGCGAGGTAGTTAATAGTGAAAATCCAGATAGAAGTCTGGGACTGGACGTAGGACGGTGCTCCGAACCAGTATAAAAATCTCTGGTGTGATTTTTCTATTTTCTATTTACAATGCTATTATCATCTATTTCCGCATTTGTATTGTAATCCATATTATACGATCCGTGTATACTATATTAGCACATATAATTGTATACACACCGCACTTTCAGGAAGTTATGTTTCAAAGTTGTGAGTTTTAATGTATTTGATTTGAAAAGTGTTATATTTCAAGCGTTTTGATTTCAAAGCGTTATAACTTTGGAAGTGCTATGATTTTGAAAAAAGGATATATTTGAAATAAAAATTATACTGTATTGATTTGGGTTTTTATAAAAATGATGTCATATTGATTTGGGTTTTGAAACTGAAATGATGTCGTATTTATATGGTTTTGAAATGGATATTATATTCTGGTTTTGAAGTATAATTATTTTGAAATGAAGCCGGTGTTATAATAACGTTTGGTTGTTAAAGAGACTGAGTCGGAAGTTGTCATACTCTCTGCCAACTCCGAAAACCACTTTAACAACTGTGTACGCGGTGGAGATTTCAGAACGAAGTAGGATGGTGGCGGCGTTCCCTTTACGTACATACGTGGACCAGACTTCCGTGAGTTGGCATAAGGTGGCTAAAACAGGAGCGCTTATGGGCTAGTGAGTTAGCCCCTCTTATCGGACACATTCCTTTGATACCATTCTATTACTTTGTGATTGATTGGGGCCCTTTGATTTTTTTGGGGTGTGGCTCGAGGTGGGCGGTAGCTACGCACTATGCGTCACCATCAATTCGGATGCGTAATTGGTATATGTACCATGGCATTGCCTAGTTGTGCCGTGTCACCTACCCTAACGTGCCTTATACGAGTTTGGTTTTCTCCCGTAGCCCGTGGAGTATTTAGGGTAGTCTCCTGATCTGGGGATGCGTTGATACTGGATGGACCACTGGGACTCTTACGTGTTAGAGGAATATTTGGCCACTCCTTAACGCTATTTAAAAGTAATTTTATTTTACTAATAGACGTTATTATAATAGCGTATATTACTACATAGTAAATAGTTTAATGGATCCTTAGGAGATGTGAATTCGAAGCATCTCTTAAATTACTGCACTCACGTTAGATACTGGATAAGAGATGTCAAATCCCGTAAACATCTCTGACGCTATTCCACTCATATTATTTTCCATTGATTTAACTTACATAAGATCTTTTAGTTCTGACTCGAGTGTTTTGTCCTTTTAATTCGCTTGGGTCAGCCTGAGCATTTCGATCAGGATTTGAAGACTCTATTTCTAGAGGACGAAGATGAAGATTTTATTTCTATTATTTATTATATTATTCTACTACATTCATACTGTTCTACTGCATTGCTATTTATTATTCTCTTGTATGTGTAACTCTGATTCTATATTGCATTAGTATAATCAAATATTTCGTAAATAGCTTCATGAACTGTTATTTGATTATTATATTTTGTCATTCCACTATAAGATTCTGCTTTGTTTTTTTTTCTTTCTTCCTTTTTCTTATTCATCCCAATAACAATTCGCCCTTTTGTATGGTTTGAGTTTGATATATGCGACTTATCGTCGATTTAAAGCGTACAAAAAGGCGGGCTATTACATTTGGTATCAGAATGAGGTTTAACGATAAACCTTAGCTTTATGGGGTGTGACTCTTTATTAATAGGGTAGTAATACCCTATGATGAGTCGTTGAGCGTATATTGTAGGATCGATTTCACCTTGGAGGGAAGGTGAATAGGGTGATACTATTAATTATAAAAATTATTGCGGAAGCTTATAAAATTATTTCAAAATAATAGCAGCATAGATAATAGCAGAATAATAAATACAGAAATAGAACGACACAGAATTTACCCAGCTTCGGCAAAACCCTGCCTACGTGCTGCCCCCAAAGTTTCTACTAGAAATTAAGAAGCCAGACGCTTACACACGTAAACTCGCGACACCCGCTATCGACTAGCCTTAACTCTACGCTCAAAACTCTACCACAACTCAGCCACTGAGTTGCGAATTCTCAAACTACGGCACGTAGTTTGTCCCCTAGTCACACGACTAGAAATTACAACGTTTAAAAGAAGAATTTAAATTTAAAAACAAATTTAAACAATCAAGACCCTAATTGAAAAGATTAAGCCCAAATATAATTGCAAAACAATAAAGGTCGGCCCCTTTTCTTTTATCCCTAATCGGCCCGTCCTTATTTGGTGAAAATGGTGGCTCTTGTTTCGTTCGTTCGTTCCTCAATCTGGAATTAGGGCTCGTGAAATTTTGTGAATCCTGCTTCGACGAGTTCAATTCATAAATCTGGTATGTGATCTTTGCTTTTGCTTCTTCTGATTTGCTTTCTTGAACTCGATCGATGATTCGAGTTGAATGATTACTGTTCTTTGTTTTGCTCGAACTCGGATGATGAAATTTGCCGATGATGTTAATGTTTATATAGGGTTCAAATCCTTATTTTCTCGTTCGTATATATTTGTTTGAATTTGTCAATTGATTTGCGTTGGCCATTGATCTTCGTTTGGATGATTGAGATGATTACTGACTTTTTCAATTTACTTGAATAACACAGTGTTGATTTTGAACTGTTCATTTTTTTTGGTTATCACGGTTTCGATTCTGGTTTGACGATGTTGATTTCGTTTGTGGCCACCACGATTTTGATTTCTATTGACTTCGGTCACTTGATTTGATTATGTTGATTTTGGCATTAACTTGTTCAACTTGCAACTGTTTTGGTTTCTAGCCCTTTGTTCATTAGCTGGTTCATTGCTTGGTTTTGAGTTCTGGTAGCACTCGAGTCTTCTTGCATCAAGCTCTGTCCATTGTTCTTCGAGACATGTAGTTCATGTGTACATCACTGACTTTTGCTTTACTTGAGTTCGAGTTGCTGCCATTTACTGCTACACTGCTTCATAGGTACATATGTATTCTGGATTAGTGCAGTGTGCATTGTGACGACCCGGAATCTTTAAGCATTTGTAACCTGAATATTTAATTGATTTTAAATATTTAAAGGTTAATTATTAACTTAAATTATGAATATCATAATTTATTTGACAATTAAATTGTTGAATTAAATAATTTAAAGTTGGATAAAATATTGAATCTGGAATTTTAATCCTTTTAAAAATAATTTGGAGGCTTATAAAATTTATATTGATAACACTGAAGATAATAGAAGTTGAAGGATTTAAATTAACAGTGGTTTGTTCAGTGTTAAAATTTTATAGTTTAAATTGAATTTTAAAAAAAAACAAATAGCTTTCCGAGGCACATTCTCGGAATCCGATGAAACCAGTTCCATTGAGTCCGTCATATTGAATTATTATCGGATTTCAAATTTCGTATTGATCGGAGTTAGTGTGTGAGTGTACGACATATAAACGCACTGAATTTTATCGGAAACTCAATATAATATACATTGTTGACTAGTCAAAATCTTGTCACATTAGTTTTATTTTCAATCACTATAGCTAGATATTTTCTTACGCAAAGCTTTCTTTATACGCCACTCCCCTCCATTTAATTACGTTCCATTCCAATCTTACTTTAGACGAAAACAAAATAATGATAAAATTAAAACAAAACAATGGCTTCCTTGAGAAGAAAAATAAGAAAATCTCCTATCTCCTATTATTCCACAGCCAAGTTCCCCTTTTCCTCAAAACCTCTCATTCTGTTCGAAATAAAAGAAAAAATATTAAAATGGCGATTGTTTCCAAAATTTTAAATCGCGTCTCTCTGTACTTTGCGATCGAATTGTTTAGCATGAACGCGAGCTCGAGTTGGTGTCGCGAAGGGGGGAAACTCGCGCATAGGGGTTGTTCGAGTCTTAGGGCTGCGGCGAGGTGGTGAGTGGGTTTCGTGGAGTCGAGTGGTGAAGGCTGCTTCGACTCATGAGCATGCGTAACGAGGTCGAGGCTCTCTGGAGGGAATTGGGTCACATGCTGGGGTCGTGGACAAATATGGGTGAGAGGCCGAACCCATGAGGTCATTCGAGTGGATGGAGTATGTATGCTATCGCGAATTGAGATAGTGGGTTTGGGTGTGTCGCGAGTGGTGGCAGAAGCTCGTTCTGTAGGAAGCAGGTATTCTTAAATTTGCGATTTAAATTCGAAATTTAATAAGTTACCGTTGAGGGTTTTCGAACCAATTTCTTGAATTCGATTTGATAACATGCTCATTTATTTGAAAATTTCAGTTGTTTGAAATAAAAGTCTATGATTATCTTACAGTTGATTAAGCAGAAAATATTTGATAATTACAGAAGGTAAACCAATTTCTGTTTTAGAAATCAATTAACAGTAAAATAAAGTGATATAAAAATAGACTTTTGAAATCTACAAATTTATTTTTATAAAAATATACGTATAGATATATAGTTTTAAATTTGGAATAAAATAAAATAAAACAAATATGCATCTTTTAAACTTACTAGTGATAAAAACTATATATATATAATAATAATGGGGTTATTGTCTTATTTAACAAGCTTATTTGGCTATTTAGTTACTATAAATAATTTATCGAAAAGGGAAAATTAGTTTAAACCCAAATTACTAGTTAAATTAAATAAGTGAATGTAATAAATTGCTCTAACCATTCGAATATTAATGAACCATATAAATTATTTATTTAAGGTCAAACATCTGGAAATCCAAGGCAATATTGAAGTGGATTGCGAATGCAAAATCAAAGGTGAGTTAATCTCACTCAGTAAAATTTTAAATTTAAATAATTAAATTTAAACAATTGTTTGAATGGTTGAATGTATTGATGTGCTATAGTATGGTATATTTTGGGATTGGTATTTTATGTTGTGCTAACATTTGTGGATGCAGGGAAAACAGGTTGGAGGGATCCAACAGGATTCCTCAAAATTATTTAGAATTGTTTGATATTCTCTGTTATGAATATTTGATATCCTGTGATAATTTTATTGATAATTGATGTATTGGATGATATGGTTGGATTGAATATTTGGTATACTGAGTTATTAGAATCTATAGAATTAGGATTTTGAAATGAAATAAAAGAGTAAAATTTTAAGTAAAATAACTATAGAGAGAATTTGAATAAATTAAAGAATGAATTGAAGGAAAAATAAAAGTAATTATTTTTAAAATTCGAATAATTAAATTCTAAGTATGAAACGATGGAATTTGAATAATCAGAGGAATAATAAATTTTAAGGCTTAAGTGATATCATTAAAAGAATAAAGGATAAAGAATTTATTTTTAAATATCCAGTTTAAAGTTATTAAAAGATACAGAAGAAATTTGGGAATCTGAATTGGTATTTTCAGTTAAAGAGTTTAAATCATAATAAAGAAATAAAAATCTTAAAGTTAATAGATTGTGAAATAAATGAAGTAAAGGAAGGAATTTATTTCAAAGTGAAGTAGGTTAGAAATAAATTGTAAATTTACTTACGTGTTTGGAATTGAAATTAAAGAAAGTGAGATTTTGAACTTTATAAACTGGGTTTATAAAGGTGAAGTGGATTTGGAAATATAAATTCAAGGTGTGAATTTATTAAAGAAATGGTAAATTTGGAAAAAAATAAATGGAGATTTATTTTTAAAAGAATGTGAAAGAGAAGAGTATTTCCCTGTATAGCCAAATATGGTTTTCAAAGCAATTTTAAATACAAGTTAAAGTTTTAATGTTGTTTAAAAAGCATGTTTAGAAATTTATTATCTCTAAATGTTTAACTTCTAAAGCAAATGTTTTCAAACTATTATTGTGGTTATATTTTATAAAATGGTCTTGTTTAAAGAGTTCTTAAGTATACATTTTTAACAAAGTATTAAAGTAGTTTAATTTTAATATTATAAAGTATATTTTATAATAACATGAGTTAAAATTATTTAAAATCTAAAGTATTTTATACTTGTCGTTTCAGTGGAAATAAATAATTGCAAAAAGTATTCTGTGTGAGGAAACTGGTTTGAAACTGTTTTCCAAATGGATTGAAATTGAAAATTTTATCTTGTGGAGATATTTTTGAGATTAATAAATAATTTGGGCAATTATTTATTGGTTGATGGTTGCTTGTGAATATAAATTGAGAGTTAAATCACCGACTATCAATATTGGCCAAATGCGTTGATCGTTTCGAAGAGACCGGGATCGAGATTTATTTCTCGAAAACCACTTCGATCCGGTTTGTACGTTTCGTGGAAAACGATTTTGGAGTCGAAGATGGAGCTATGAAGTGCAAGGGCTAGTGGCTACTAATCCTGAGGATATTTCCAAAATGGATGTAGTAGGAATAGTGCCTTCGGTTCCATTCGAACCCGGGACGGACTTGTATGGGTGAATGCTTGTGAAAACATCGTCAGGTGGACGATGGGCATTCTAAGGGATACGTTCTAAAAAGGTAACGCTTAGCCTCAAGCCTCATCAAACGGGAATGACTGAAAATCAGGGGATATGCAGCAAGGCTAGGTGGGTAGCACGCAAGCAGGGTGAGGTCGTTCCAGTCTAGATGTCCCTTTTTATTTCGGCTTAGTGGGCGGTTGCTGATCCCAACCGCGGGGTGATCTCACTCGGGATTATCCAATAAGGGATAGTCCCGGCCTTGTGTTGCAGGGGAGCGGGCGTACTCCTAGGTACGGTGATCTAGGCCCCGTACTGTGACAGGTGGTACCCCAGTGCCTAGTCATTAGTTGGAATTCTATTCTCCCTGCGAACCTTGTACGAGTTTTGTTTGTATTACCCACTCTGTGGCTAGTAGCTGGAATTTAATAGATGTAACAATTTCGGTTATTTTATAAGTATTTGTATATAGACCCTATTATAATATCAGAGGGTTTCTATAAAAATTGTTTTAGCTATCGTAAGGTAAAAACTTGACATGTTTATTTGTGGCGTGGTCTTACGAGATGCTTTTGTTTTCAAAGGATTTTTAAAAATTAAATAATCAATTGGGTGTGATTTTCTCACGCTGGTATTCCAGACTGACTCGGGTGTTATTTAACTGTAATGCTCGGGTCAGACCGAGTATTATAGGATACAGGATGATGCTATGGAGCTCAGGAGACGAGCTGGATGACGATACGTACTCTCGTACTTGTTTATATATATATATATATATATATATATATATATATATATATTCCGCTGTATTGAGTTGCTATGTATCAATTTGTATGATATTGATGTTGAGCTGTGATTGATGTACTCTGATGACGTAATATATAAATAGATATATTTGATTTTGAGTAAAGATCATTTATTATCTATTATATTTTATTCCGCTGCGATGGTTAGATTCTGTTGTTGTTTTCTATTTTTCATCTTCTACCTTTTCTTCTTTAACCCAACTGTTCGTATTTCTGTACAACTTGAGTTGATTTGTTGTAGAATAGTGTTGACTCAAGGGGTACGGATTTGCGGGCTGTTATAGTGGTATCAGAGCATAGGTTGGTGATAACCTTGGCTCTGGTGGGAATTACTCATAAAATAGAGTCCGTAGTACTCTATAATGAGTTTGAGCGTATTAATAAATATGAGCGCGTATTTGTTAGTGAATATAAATTTTTTTAATATTGTGTTGATTGGTTTATTGAGTGGCATATAAACCTTCATCGGCACAGTCTGGACAACAGTATCGAAGGGGTTTCTAAACACTTGAATAGAATAATCGACACGATATTGTTTTAAATGCGGGTAAATGAAATAATTTTACCCAAAATATATTTTTGATATAAAGAAAAGTTTTTGTAAACTATTTAGCTAATATATGGTTGCTTGGATGTTAGGAATGATAATATTAAATTATTATCATTATTATGTGGAAAATTTAACTAGAAATTGAAAATATAACCAAAGGTTAAGAAAATAAATTCATTATATAATGAATTCATAAAAATGAATTAAAATGTAATTTATAAACTGCAATATAATCAAATGAAAATTTGTATGAGTATAAACTATACAAATGAATTATAATTAAAATTTAATTAAGCAGGATTTGGAAATTCAAAATTTCATAGATTTTGGGAATGTTATCGAAGTGTTTTGAAGATAAATGATAGCATTATTGTTTTGGAGATATTTCTGAATGGAAATCTGTTTTAAATGGATTTTGAAAGTGATATAGCATTTAAATCACTTGGATTATTGGGAAATAATTCTGATGATGACGGCCGCATCATCAGTTCGAATTTCAAAGTGACGGATTGCTGCAAAAAAATAATAATAATTGATTTGTCCAGAAAAGCTTGTTGTTTTGAAAATGTCAAAGGAAATTTGTTGGGAATAAAACCAGGATTCGTTTAACTTTTGAGAAATGTGATTTGAGATGTTGGAGGTTTCAAAATAATTTGAAACTAAAGCCGGGTGTTTTTAAATTTCTGATGAGATAGGTTGTAAGCTTATAAACTGAGATGATTTTTTTTTTAAATCAGAAAGAAATATAAGCTTTGAATGTTGGAAATTTAAAATTTAAAGTGAAAAGTTAAAAATAAAATTAACTTGGATGGGAAATAAAAATTTGACTGGATTGACATTAATTGAATAAGCTGGAAATAATATCCAGTTCTATTCGAATTAAGTTGAAATCGAATTGAGTTAAATAAAACCGAGTTAAAATAAGATTGAATTGGAATAAGAATTCAATTGAATTATTGAATGAAATTAGATTCTTACCTGAATAAATGGAAATTAAATTGGTTAAGGATTGGATTGAAGTAAATAAATTAGAATAACTTGTAAAGGAATCAAAATCCTTGGAACAAGATATGCTTGGGTTATAAATAAGCATAAGGCTTGAGTTAAAATAAAAGAAGATTATATTCAAGCCTATGATGAATGGAATTGTGTAAATGATAGGTTGTGACTTATAAAATTTGAAAAGTGGGATAGAAACCCAAAATAAATATTTTGATGAACTGAAAAAAAACAAAATAAAGATCAAAACTTGAATTATAAAATAAATATGAACTTAAGAAAATTTAAATGTGTTCTGGATTATAAGTTGGGGAAGACTATATAGATAATAAATTAGACAATGAAATATGTAATGAGAACTCAATGTAGTTGAATAAAGCTGAACTGTGAGTTAATAATGAAGTTTGGAAATAAAACTCAGGTTATAAATCAAATTTGACTTGAATCATTGGAGAAGAAAATATATTTGGAGGTGGTCTTGCGATTAATTAAAGGAATCAATTAAATGAATTGAGAACGTAATTGAACCGTGAGTTCATAAAATTGGGTGGTAAATTGAGAATGGATTGAGGATTCAGAACTTGAGTTATTAATTTAAATTTAACTTAAAGTGTTAACAAATTAAATAAATTGGATATGGCCTTAGAATCAATTGAGTTAAGTTGAGTAATAAAAGAGAAAATTTACTTGTAAAATAAAAATGAGCTTAAGTATAAAATTTGGAATAAATTGAAGTAAGTTGACTTAAGCTGAATAATGGAAGAGAGTTGAATTGAATTCAACTTAAACAAAGTTTAATAATATTGGATTGGTTTTAAATCAAGTGAAATAAATTTTTAATCGAAATAAAGATTCAGTGAGTTACCGACAATATTAAATGGAAAGAAAATTCTTAAATAAATAATTGTAAACTATTTAAATTGTTAAGGAATTGAAATAACTTGGAGTCTATAAGAGAAATTAAAATGGTTATTGAATGAAATAGCTTAGATTGTCTTTGAACTAAATAAAATAGTTTGGAATAAACAAATATGGAATAAAACATAAATGAATGGATTGTGAATAAAATTTAAACAGTATGTGTCGAGCTAGATCGAATGATTTTGAATGGAACCTGTTTGAATAATGAACTGGTTTGGATAATAAAATGAAATGCAAATGAATGGATTCAAATCTGAAATGCTATGAAAATGAGAATATATGGATTGTGAATAAATTTAAAATAGAAGTATAAATTGAGTTAAAATCCATTTGAATTGGTTATAAAGCATAAATACTTATTTATTCACATAGATCTCGTCAAATTGCATAGAATAAATTGTCATTTGATGTAAATGGAAGTAATTAAGATGCTATGAATTGATAAAAGTGAAATAGAATTGATTTGAAAATCGACTGAATTGAATATGAGCTTGTTTGGAGTTAAAATACATTGAAGGTAAGAAATGGTATTGTAAACCATTAAAATTAAATGAAATGGCGTGTAGATTGCTTGAAAAGTGTGCGTAAGTGTTAAAGACTATATAAGTTGCTTATAACATTGTCTAGTTACATTGCTTTTATATATTCATGTGTTGTAGTTGTTTAAATAGAGTGAAATGTTAAAAAACTTCATATATTTGGCACTTACATGTTTAAATTGAGTAAGTACAGGTACCTGGGAGCCGTGTGGCTGGATTTGGTTGTGCTATTTGCTAAAAATAATAAGCCGTTTGCTTAAAATGCTAAATAAGGTACGCCTACGCAATAAAAATAGGAAATATGAACTGTTTTTGGTTTTTCCGACTGTGTGGGTCGATGTATATATATTTATCTTTTTTGTCAAATTGCAAAAGCTCCTCCGTATAAAGGAGACTCTGCCAAAAAATTTCAGAAATATTGGGGAGTTAGAAAATTTTTGAAAATTTTGAAAATTTTTGGTTAACGACAAAACGATTTCAAACTGGAAAATTGAAATAAGTTAGTAAATGGAGCTAATTAAAATCATAACATGAATCAGTATAAATGAAAAATAAAATTAAAGTTTAGAGTTGAAAATAAATTGAATTTGTATGGAAATGAAAGAATCAATTTGAATAAAAATAGATATAAACTAAAACGGAAGATGAAATAAGTATAAGAAGCATATAAAATGCTTATACTAAACTTAAGAGGGAATGGTGAATTCTTAAATGAAAATTGATGCTACTCATATAATTTATGTCAATATTGGAATGAATAGATGTTGACATTTTGTGAGAAAGTCGATAAAATGTTTTGGAATATTGTGTTTGGATATTAGTGTTAAGCAGGATATGCAGGTAATATAAAGGAAAGTGAATTGGTTTTGACTTCATAAGGATAAAAATTAAGTTGCCCGACCAAAAAGGTATGTGTTTAAATTTCTGTGAAATTTGATTGGGATTTTGGATTGAGCCACTTGGCTTTTTGTTTTCTTTTTGGATTTGAGTGGCCGTAGAGCCATTTTGTAGTTGTACCGAGCTAGCCACGCAAAGGAGACGTTGGCGAAATTTTTCGAGAATTTAGGGAGTTAGAAAAAATTTGATAAAATTTTCGACAATTCAAAATTTAGATTTGAATTATCATTTGAATGATTGTATAAGTAAAGTTATTAGGGAATTAGAGGAAAAGTTTGGGAAGTTAGTAAGAATTGTAATGGGCCTTCTATTAAAGGATAGTTGGTAAGATGTTGAATTGTTAAGAACTGATTGGTATTGGGAAAAGTAAACGGGTATTGGACCATTCTTCCTAACTTGTAATTTCGGGGACAAAATTCTTTTAAGGGGGGAAGAATGTGACGACCCGGAATCTTTAAGCATTTGTAACCTGAATATTTAATTGATTTTAAATATTTAAAGGTTAATTATTAACTTAAATTATGAATATCATAATTTATTTGACAATTAAATTGTTGAATTAAATAATTTAGAGTTGGATAAAATATTGAATCTGGAATTTTAAGCCTTTTAAAAATAATTTGGAGGCTTATAAAATTTATATTGATAACACTGAAGATAATAGAAGTTGTAGGATTTAAATTAACAGTGGTTTGTTCAGTGTTAAAATTTCATAGTTTAAATTGAATTTAAAAAAAAACAAATAGCCTTCCGAGGCACAGTCTCGGAATCCGATGAAACCAGTTCCATTGAGTCCGTCATATTGAATTATTATCGGATTTCAAATTTCGTATTGATCGGAGTTAGTGTGTGAGTGTACGACATATAAACGCACTGAATTTTATCGGAAACTCAATATAATATACATTGTTGACTAGTCAAAATCTTGTCACATTAGTTTTATTTTCAATCACTATAGCTAGATATTTTCTTACGCAAAGCTTTCTTTATACGCCACTCCCCTCCATTTAATTACGTTCCATTCCAATCTTCCTTTAGACGAAAACAAAATAATGATAAAATTAAAACAAAACAATGGCTTCCTTGAGAAGAAAAATAAGAAAATCTCCTATCTCCTATTATTCCACAGCCGAGTTCCCCTTTTCCTCAAAACCTCTCGTTCTGATCGAAATAAAAGAAAAAAAAATTAAAATGGCGATTGTTTCCAAAATTTTAAATCGCGTCTCTCTGTACTTTGCGATCGAATTGTTTAGCATGAACACGAGCTCGAGTTGGTGTCGCGAAGGGGGGAAACTCGCGCGTAGGGGGTTGTTCGAGTCTTAGGGCTGCGACGAGGTGGTGAGTGGGTTTCGTGGAGTCGAGTGGTGAAGGCTGCTTATCGATCGACTCATGAGCGTGCTTAACGAGGTCGAGGCTCTCTGGAGGGAATTGGGTCACATGCTGGGGTCGTGGACAAATATGGGTGAGAGGCCGAACCCATGAGGTCATTCGAGTGGACGGAGTATGTGTGCTGTCGTGAATTGAGATAGTGGGTTTGGGTGTGTCGCGAGTGGTGGCAGAAGCTCGTTTTGTAGGCAGCAGGTATTCTTAAATTTGCGATTTAAATTTGAAATTTAATAAGTTACTGTTGAGGGTTTTCGAACCAATTTCTTGAATTCGATTTGATAACATGCTCATTTATTTGAAAATTTTAGTTGTTTGAAATAAAAGTCTATGATTAGCTTACAGTTGATTAAGCAGAAAAAATTTAATAATTACAGAAGGTAAACCAATTTCTGTTTTAGAAATCGATTAACAGTAAAATGAAGTGAAATAAAAATAGACTTTTGAAATCTACAAATTTATTTTTATAAAAATATACATATAGATATATAGTTTCAAATTTGGAATAAAATAAAATAAAACAAATACGCATCTTTTAAACTTAATAGTGATAAAAACTATATATATAATAATAATGGGGTTATTGTCTTATTTAACAAGCTTATTTAGCTATTTAGTTACTATAAATAATTTATCGGAAAGGGAAAATTAGTTTAAACCCAAATTACTAGTTAAATTAAATAAGTGAATAGTTGTAACGACCCAGTATTTTCAACCCTTCGCATCCGCACATGTCGGACTTGAATTGTTCAAAATACTGCGTTGTAAAATAAATTTGGCAAAACTCAGAATATGTAGTAAATAAATCACAGAATCACATACATATATCAGAACTCACAGCGGAAATAAAATATACAGTGGTTCATGAAGCCACTATAAAACTTTAACCAAATAGAATTTACATAGTTTAGAATCTGCAATACAGCTGTAGACATAAATAGAAACAGAGTCTTCCAATTTGATTGATTGCAAATAAGATAAAGACTGAAAGGCTTCCGGCAGTATGAATGATCTACGGGATGACATAACTCCGGAGAGAAACTGAAACTGCAACTCAGGCTGACCCGAGCGTAAAAATAAAACATAACACTCGAGTCAGGACATACATACTTATATAATGTAAGCTAATTCAAGTGTACTGTAATATAGAGCAAGTAACTTAAAGGATGCTTGGGACCGCCCATCCTCTAAGGATCCGTCAAACTATTTACTATGTAGTATAGTGCGCTATTATACTAGTGTCTATTTATAAAATAAACTTACTTTTAAGTAGCGTTAAGGCTTTACATTTTCCACCTTAACACGTAATAGTCCCAGTAGTCCATCCAATATCATAGCTCCTCCTGATCGGGAAGCAACTAGAGGATACCACACGGGCTACGGGAGAAATCTAAACTCGTACAAGGCGCGGTATGGTAGGTGACACGGCACAACTAGGCAATGCCAGGGTAGATATACCAATTACGCATCCGGGCCGATGGTAACGCGAAGCCGCAGCAACCGCCCACCTCGAAACAACTCCCCAAATCAAAATAGAAGTGGCCACTGAATCAATCCAAAGTCATAGTATAATATCGAAGAGGAGTGTCCGATCAGAGGAATGACCTCATTAACCCGTCGATCGCTCCTGTTTTAGCCACCTTATGCCAACTCACGGGAGTCGGGTCCACGTATTTACCTTACAGGAAACGTCGCCACCAACCTACTTCATTCTGGAATCTCCACCGCGTACACGGTTAGTCAAAGTGGTTTTCGGTATCGACAGAGAGTATGTCCATATCCGATCCCGGTCTCTTTGCCAACCCATCGTTATTATAACACCGTGGTCTTTTAAAACAGTTTATACTTTAAAACCAAAATAAACATTTCTATTTCAAACTATAAACACGATATCATTCAAAACCCAAAACAATATGATACCGTTATATTCAAGTATAATTCTTTTCCAAAAACCATACTGCTTAAAATTTATAATATCTGGAAACCAAATATTTAAATTATATCTTCAAAACATAATATTTTGGAAATTTTACTTTAAAACCATAACTCCCAAACATAATGGTTTGGACATTCAACGGTATATAGAATAAATGGTTTAACTTTATGGTTACTTTGTA
This sequence comes from Allium cepa, assembly GCA_030765085.1. Taxonomy (NCBI): domain Eukaryota; kingdom Viridiplantae; phylum Streptophyta; class Magnoliopsida; order Asparagales; family Amaryllidaceae; genus Allium; species Allium cepa. The sequence continues at coordinate 681,610,903 of CM060941.1, read as the reverse complement.
AAGAAGATAATTTACATAGCTTTACAAATATATTTCTTTATTTTAAACCATAATTTAAATATCACTTCATGTTCCCAAGACCATTTCAATTCCTATATATATATCCAATTGGAGTATTAATATTCAAAACTAAGGTTGGATATTTTTTCTTTCAACAAATTAGTGTTTATTATTTCGTCTTGAATATTCCCATAAATTCCATAGATAAAACTCCAAAATTATGCCATTAAATAATTTCAAAATTTACTTAACACTAGAATGTTCATCTTAAATTTATTAAGAAAAATCCAGTTATAAATCTCATATCTTAAAGGTCTCCAAAACTTAAACATAAATATAATTTATCAAATTCCTTAAATTTCAAAACAATCAAATTCCCGATTCTATAGCACTTAGGAAATGCTACCTAAAGTTACGGGTAAAACTAGTCCAATTTCAAAAGACAGCATTTAAATGCTTTAGTAGATTGTTTAACTTAATAAATATTTCCAAATATAACTTATATATATATTTCTTAACTGAAATCTTATCCTTTCAAAAATCCAGAATTTCCAAAATAAGTTATATTCCAAAATTTTATTCAAATATTTATTTATTTATTTATTAACATTTATAACTCATTCAAAATCAATAAAAAATCCTTTAAAGATATTAAATCAAATATTTAACTTCCAAAATAATTTTAAATATTTTAGAAAATATTATAAGGACCACGGGCCTGTATATAGTTTTCTAGCCTAGGTCAAGTGATACGGATTTATATCATTTCAATCCGTAATTTACAAACCCCGGGTTCTATCATTTCAAACCCGCAATCCCAAGTTAACAGTTAAACAGTTAACATAATAATAGCACAGTAATCATCATTTAGGCCTATCATTTCAGCCCACAACAATCTAAATTTAACAGGGAACTTGCAGTGGTGATTTAAGCAGTAAATAAACAATAATATAATATAACTGCAGAAATAATACAACAGATAATAACTGATGAGGTGTCAATTTAAATGGGATTCATCATTCTACGTTATACTACAGACAGATAATATTTAAATAAAATTTTTACACATACACTTGCGATAATTCACAAAATATATGTACATATGTCTGGTGAGAAATACTCACCTTAAACGCTGCAGTGGATCTAAATCAAACACGGTATCTACTTCGGAAAAAAAAAACGGAAAGCACGATCAAACTTCGGCGGATGCAAAGCCTTGACTTAAATCTATAAGATCCAAATACCAAGTATGCGAATTTAAAAATTACGGTCAAAGCAAAATTTCAGAACAACTGGAACGAATAGAATAAAAGAAATTTAGTTCAACTTGCTCGACTACTACAACCCGCTAACCGTCTCAACATATCCTAGGCCCATACTTCAACCGTACGCATGCATAAAATAAATTGAATAAATTGCAAAATAAATTGCAAATTTAATACAATTGATTGAATAAAAAGATGTTATGCACCCAAACAAAACAAATACATGTTTAGACATTATTAAATTATTTCTCACATTTTTAATCATATTTATCATGATCAATTATTTTCATTCTCATATATATTTATTTAAATAAAATGACAATATTGGCAACAAACACAATACTGTTCAAATTATTCGATTTAATCAAATGTAGCCACTAACTACATTCGAATTCATTAAATAATACTTTATTTCACATACATGTTCATCATGTTTAGGCAAATTATTTCTTCTTTTACTTTTATTATTAAACATTAAAAGGTGATTATTGGTATACATCACCAATATCCTTTTATTAACCATAATAAATACAACCCATTGATATTTATCCACCCAAATTCTCAAATAAGTAGTTAAATTTATTTTTAACCATCTTAAATTTATTTCAACCATTAAAAATTGAAATAAATGTCATTTTATTATATTCACCCAAGATTTATTCATACAATATTGTTTATTTGAATTAAACAACATTTCATATCATTTTCTCCTTATCAATTTATCTTCTCCATTATTAAATTGTAATTCTTTTTTTTTTTTCTATGCCTTCCTCTTCAAACTGCACTTATCCAAATCCACAATACCACTAACTACATCATAACTACACTAATTCCATAGTCTAGCTTCCTACAATCAATTTATATCATTTCTTCCAGCCTACTACTAACAAAGTTCTATATGTATTTATAAATGGCACGGCATGATGGGGAAGTAGCCGAGCAAGGAAATCAGAGAACACAAGAAGGAGGAAGGAAAATTGGAAGAAGCAAAGAAATAAACAATGCAAATTATTTACCTGATAGAAGCTTGTACCAGAGAGGGACAAACAAGGAGATATGAAAACTTATGTGAATGAGGCAAAGTATTTATAGATAAACTTGCGAAATAAAAAGGGGAGATAAATAGGCAGGTTTGAAAACGTAAGAAATAAATGCAAGCGTTGATTTTTGAGTGCATGCGTTTAGGCAAGAGATTTATTTCCAGTTCTTCTTGTTTGAACGCTACACGAAAATTGTGATAAATGCATGCGTTGATTTCTCTTTCCAGTTTTATGTTTGAACGATATCACTCTTTTGGATTTTTTTTTTTTTTTAGATAGCTTGCGTGATTTATACCAGTTATAATCTAAATTTAAAGCATGCGTTACTGCAAATTTGAACAGATTTGATTGAGGAAGCAAAACTTGAGCTCTTGCGTGATTTATGGTAAGCAATGAAAAAGCTTTTAACTGAAAAGGCAAAAGTAATAAATGCTTACATAAATATTTACTTGATCAATGGTTCGAAAAATTTATTTATTGCAAAACAAACGCAGTGGAAACAGAGAGATATAATGGGTATGCGAAAATTTGCAAAGATAGGCAAGATTAAATTTTGAATGCATTTAATTTAGGTGAGAGGAAAAATGGCAATTGGAAGAGTTGATATTTTTGTGGATAAGGCTGCGTGAATAAATGAATACGGTGACATGCTCAAGAAACAAATGGTAAGAGGCAAATGTCAAAATGTTAAAAGAATAAAATTTTGTGTCACGCGCAAAGGAAGGCAAATTTGATTTCCATATTCTTCTAATCAATTAATTCCCCTTTAATTGCCTTTAATTGATTTCAATTGATTACCTTATCCCTTTTAATTACCCTCCTTAATTGATTTCAATTAATTACCATATTACCAATTAATTATCCTCCTTTAATTACATACTCAAATTTGGTTACTAACTTAATTAGTTAATTAACCCTTTTTGTTAATTATCAATCCTGCGACGTCTCACATTAATCCGTCCGCTTTGTAGGTACTGGTAGCCGGACTGGTTACACGGGCAGATTTCTCCTACAAAATGGGGATTAACCTCGTGTCCTCATGCCATTAACCAAAAGAATTAACTTATTTATCTTTCATCAATTTTATTAATTTGCATTAATTATTCAATAAATTAATTCTGGTCAACTACTGAAATTTTACAATTAATTTCTCTATTAATTGTCATAAATTTCTTTTTGAAATATCTATTAATTGTCATTAACTCCATTTTAAAATATCCGTATGTGCCTTTATTCAAGTTTTGAATTGCTAACTAGGAATAAGGTAGATTTATCAAATAAATTGATTGTAAGTTTCATTGTTTTAAATTGCTTAACAATGTTCACTGCTAACATAATTAATATGTCAAAATTGAGAATATTCCACCAACATGATTTGCATGTCATAACCTACCAAATTAACATAATTAATTAACTACTTTAATATGTTACAAATTTTCTCCTTTTCATTATTTTTAGGGAATGGGTATAACAACAGATATTATGATAATATCCAAAACATTTAGTTACCACTCACTTCATTATACATTATAAAAATTTCCTTTTTTTTTCTTCTTCTTAAATTTAGTTACAAAAATCATATTAAATTAACGAGTTTAATTCTCTAAATTAAATATTTAAACAATATTGGTAAACACAATTTATATAAATTATATTTCTAAAAACAAAAAAATTAAAAGAAATAAATAGCTAAAAACTAGGGCTGTTACACTCTCCCCCACTTAAGAACTTTTCGTCCTCGAAAAGGAACAAAAGAAAAGAAACAAAGGAAGATAAGCTAGATAAACAAGAACTTTAAACGAATAGTTCCGGATTTGAAGCACGAAGAAGATCTTCTAGAATCGGTTTTACTCTTTTCAGTTCGACCGTCGGTCTATGGGTGGTAAGCGGTGCTCAGGCCCCGATGAGTAACAAAGATTTTTAAAGATTATAGAAAAGATTTCTAAATAGACTGGTATAAGCAATAGCCTCCTCATTCTGTAGCAGATAGGGAAACCAAGGACACTTAAAGATAGTTTGAAAACAAATAAGATAATAAATTTGCAATCATAATGCTTTGAAATCATTAAATTTATAAATATTATCATTTGGAAATCATGCTACTAAAATCATAATACCTTTAAAATAATCTTCATTTATACCTTTTAAATTCAATGCCAAACAATATTCATTTCAAGGTTGAAATATTCCTAAGTTCATTTATAAAAAAAATTTCCAAAACATTTTATTTTTAGAAACAGCAGCACTCATAATATGCTATAGTAGATATAATAGTATTCCTAATCAGTTTATTATGTACTTAACTCTGAATTTTAACAAATAACCTAACACTTTATTAAAAATACTTATCTTATAAATAAGATATTCCTTCAATAAGTTACCCTTGAATTTCCATTTGAAAACCAATTCTCAATTATCAAAATTTAGTGATATTAGAATACGTCTTAACTATTTATTTAGACATCAATTAAACTATGATTTGAAGATATATAATCCTTACTCCAAAAATATCCCTTTCAAATATATTTTCCTTATTCAAAGACTCCTTGTTTATTACACAAACATATTCATTTCAGGAAATAACCTTTTATTAAAATCTCTTGGTTAGATTTACGGCTCCATATTAAATTAATTTGATTATTAAGACATTTGAATAAAATTCCTTAAATTCCTTTTCCTTATTTATCCCCATTAATCTTTTATAACTAAAATTTAACTGTATAATATTTATTATAACCACTCAAATTTTATTCATAAAATCCTTTTATATTGTATATTATCCAATTACATGTTAACTTTTGAAAATCAAGGTAAGTTATATTAAATGAAATTGGGTGTTATACAAATAAAACTTTCAATTTAATTATCTCCAATTGGAACCTTTTTATTCAAATTTTTGTTATTATATTTATTTTCCTTCCTCAAGATAAACTTTAAGAATTAAATTCCTGATTCCCTTCAAACCATTTAGAGATAACTAAATATATATACCTAATATGTCAAATCAAATTTAAATTATATATCTATATATATTAAGTCATACTTTAGAAATTCAAATCAATTAAAATCTCAAGGAAACACTGTAGCCAGACTACAGAATGGTCTTTTCACTTCGAAACTCGAAAATGAATGTCGATGATGCTGCAGTCATCACCGAAATTATTTTCCAGCGACAAAGAGAAAAGCACTAATTTTAAAATTTCTTTGGAAACAAATTTCTATACAAAAATACTTATTACATCCTTTTAAAATTTAAACACAAGGTTTGAAATCATCAGAAATTTAATTCTCAAGTTTTAGTTTTAAATTCATTTCTGTTTCCAAATTAATTTATAACCATTGTTTTATATTCACTTATTTATTAGACAAACACATGGCTTACAACACCATAAATAAAATCAAAACTATTATCTCTTGACAAATAGTTAAATTAATTATAAAATTTTGAAAATTATACTCATATATATAATATTAGATTTTAATTTCAAATATAGGAATAAACTTCTCAAACCAGGATAGAGACTCAAATTTGATGAACTCAAATCAAATAGAATTCAAGATAAATTGAAATCAGAAGATCAGAATAAGGAAACTGGGTAAGTCTATATAAGTCGCGGACAACCTTGACCTAGTCATCCGTGACTTAAAGAGCCATATCGATGTGGTTGGGGTAAATCTACATTTGATCCGAAGAGATAGAATTTGGAATAACCAAAGATACTAGCATATAAACCGAGGATAAATATAAATCTCCGGTGAATCAATGCTAATGGTAAAGGAGTTTCACCCCTTTATTAGAATAATGGCGAGACCGCCAATTTACAATAAAGATCATCCGAAGTGGAGTTATGAGATACTCCAGAATCTAAAGCAGATGAAAAAGTGAGGGATACGAATGAGCTTTGGAACCGTAGGGAATGTTCCAAAATTCGAAAAGAGAGTGGTTCAATCTCGAATGAACGTGATTCTGTAAATCAAATTTACCATACATTCTAAGTTTTGCCTAGAACCAAAGCTTTGATACCAAATGTAACGACCCAGTATTTTCAACCCTTCGCATCCGCACATGTCGGACTTGAATTGTTCAAAATACTGCGTTGTAAAATAAATTTGGCAAAACTCAGAATATGTAGTAAATAAATCACAGAATCACATACATATATCAGAACTCACAGCGGAAATAAAATATACAGTGGTTCATGAAGCCACTATAAAACTTTAACCAAATAGAATTTACATAGTTTAGAATCTGCAATACAGCTGTAGACATAAATAGAAACAGAGTCTTCCAATTTGATTGATTGCAAATAAGATAAAGACTGAAAGGCTTCCGGCAGTATGAATGATCTACGGGATGACATAACTCCGGAGAGAAACTGAAACTGCAACTCAGGCTGACCCGAGCGTAAAAATAAAACATAACACTCGAGTCAGGACATACATACTTATATAATGTAAGCTAATTCAAGTGTACTGTAATATAGAGCAAGTAACTTAAAGGATGCTTGGGACCGCCCATCCTCTAAGGATCCGTCAAACTATTTACTATGTAGTATATTGCGCTATTATACTAGTGTCTATTTATAAAATAAACTTACTTTTAAGTAGCGTTAAGGCTTTACATTTTCCACCTTAACACGTAATAGTCCCAGTAGTCCATCCAATATCATAGCTCCTCCTGATCGGGAAGCAACTAGAGGATACCACACGGGCTACGGGAGAAATCTAAACTCGTACAAGGCGCGGTATGGTAGGTGACACGGCACAACTAGGCAATGCCAGGGTAGATATACCAATTACGCATCCGGGCCGATGGTAACGCGAAGCCGCAGCAACCGCCCACCTCGAAACAACTCCCCAAATCAAAATAGAAGTGGCCACTGAATCAATCCAAAGTCATAGTATAATATCGAAGAGGAGTGTCCGATCAGAGGAATGACCTCATTAACCCGTCGATCGCTCCTGTTTTAGCCACCTTATGCCAACTCACGGGAGTCGGGTCCACGTATTTACCTTACAGGAAACGTCGCCACCAACCTACTTCATTCTGGAATCTCCACCGCGTACACGGTTAGTCAAAGTGGTTTTCGGTATCGACAGAGAGTATGTCCATATCCGATCCCGGTCTCTTTGCCAACCCATCGTTATTATAACACCGTGGTCTTTTAAAACAGTTTATACTTTAAAACCAAAATAAACATTTCTATTTCAAACTATAAACACGATATCATTCAAAACCCAAAACAATATGATACCGTTATATTCAAGTATAATTCTTTTCCAAAAACCATACTGCTTAAAATTTATAATATCTGGAAACCAAATATTTAAATTATATCTTCAAAACATAATATTTTGGAAATTTTACTTTAAAACCATAACTCCCAAACACAATGGTTTGGACATTCAACGGTATATAGAATAAATGGTTTAACTTTATGGTTACTTTGTAAAGAAGATAATTTACATAGCTTTACAAATATATTTCTTTATTTTAAACCATAATTTAAATATCACTTCATGTTCCCAAGACCATTTCAATTCCTATATATATGTCCAATTGGAGTATTAATATTCAAAACTAAGGTTGGATATTTTTTCTTTCAACAAATTAGTGTTTATTATTTCGTCTTGAATATTCCCATAAATTCCATAGATAAAACTCCAAAATTATGCCATTAAATAATTTCAAAATTTACTTAACACTAGAATGTTCATCTTAAATTTATTAAGAAAAATCCAGTTATAAATCTCATATCTTAAAGGTCTCCAAAACTTAAACATAAATATAATTTATCAAATTCCTTAAATTTCAAAACAATCAAATTCCCGATTCTATAGCACTTAGGAAATGCTACCTAAAGTTACGGGTAAAACTAGTCCAATTTCAAAAGACAGCATTTAAATGCTTTAGTAGATTGTTTAACTTAATAAATATTTCCAAATATAACTTATATATATATTTCTTAACTGAAATCTTATCCTTTCAAAAATCCAGAATTTCCAAAATAAGTTATATTCCAAAATTTTATTCAAATATTTATTTATTTATTTATTAACATTTATAACTCATTCAAAATCAATAAAAAATCCTTTAAAGATATTAAATCAAATATTTAACTTCCAAAATAATTTTAAATATTTCAGAAAATATTATAAGGACCACGGGCCTGTATATAGTTTTCTAGCCTAGGTCAAGTGATACGGATTTATATCATTTCAATCCGTAATTTACAAACCCCGGGTTCTATCATTTCAAACCCGCAATCCCAAGTTAACAGTTAAACAGTTAACATAATAATAGCACAGTAATCATCATTTAGGCCTATCATTTCAGCCCACAACAATCTAAATTTAACAGGGAACTTGCAGTGGTGATTTAAGCAGTAAATAAACAATAATATAATATAACTGCAGAAATAATACAACAGATAATAACTGATGAGGTGTCAATTTAAATGGGATTCATCATTCTACGTTATACTACAGACAGATAATATTTAAATAAAATTTTTACACATACACTTGCGATAATTCACAAAATATATGTACATATGTCTGGTGAGAAATACTCACCTTAAACGCTGCAGTGGATCTAAATCAAACACGGTATCTACTTCGGAAAAAAAAAACGGAAAGCACGATCAAGCTTCGGCGGATGCAAAGCCTTGACTTAAATCTATAAGATCCAAATACCAAGTATGCGAATTTAAAAATTACGGTCAAAGCAAAATTTCAGAACAACTGGAACGAATAGAATAAAAGAAATTTAGTTCAACTTGCTCGACTACTACAACCCGCTAACCGTCTCAACATATCCTAGGCCCATACTTCAACCGTACGCATGCATAAAATAAATTGAATAAATTGCAAAATAAATTGCAAATTTAATACAATTGATTGAATAAAAAGATGTTATGCACCCAAACAAAACAAATACATGTTTAGACATTATTAAATTATTTCTCACATTTTTAATCATATTTATCATGATCAATTATTTTCATTCTCATATATATTTATTTAAATAAAATGACAATATTGGCAACAAACACAATACTGTTCAAATTATTCGATTTAATCAAATGTAGCCACTAACTACATTCGAATTCATTAAATAATACTTTATTTCACATACATGTTCATCATGTTTAGGCAAATTATTTCTTCTTTTACTTTTATTATTAAACATTAAAAGGTGATTATTGGTATACATCACCAATATCCTTTTATTAACCATAATAAATACAATCCATTGATATTTATCCACCCAAATTCTCAAATAAGTAGTTAAATTTATTTTTAACCATCTTAAATTTATTTCAACCATTAAAAATTGAAATAAATGTCATTTTATTATATTCACCCAAGATTTATTCATACAATATTGTTTATTTGAATTAAACAACATTTCATATCATTTTCTCCTTATCAATTTATCTTCTCCATTATTAAATTGTAATTCTTTTTTTTTTTTTCTATGCCTTCGTCTTCAAACTGCACTTATCCAAATCCACAATACCACTAACTACATCATAACTACACTAATTCCATAGTCTAGCTTCCTACAATCAATTTATATCATTTCTTCCAGCCTACTACTAACAAAGTTCTATATGTATTTATAAATGGCACGGCATGATGGGGAAGTAGCCGAGCAAGGAAATCAGAGAACACAAGAAGGAGGAAGGAAAATTGGAAGAAGCAAAGAAATAAACAATGCAAATTATTTACCTGATAGAAGCTTGTACCAGAGAGGGACAAACAAGGAGATATGAAAACTTATGTGAATGAGGCAAAGTATTTATAGATAAACTTGCGAAATAAAAAGGGGAGATAAATAGGCAGGTTTGAAAACGTAAGAAATAAATGCAAGCGTTGATTTTTGAGTGCATGCGTTTAGGCAAGAGATTTATTTCCAGTTCTTCTTGTTTGAACGCTACACGAAAATTGTGATAAATGCATGCGTTGATTTCTCTTTCCAGTTTTATGTTTGAACGATATCACTCTTTTGGATTTTTTTTTTTTTTAGATAGCTTGCGTGATTTATACCAGTTATAATCTAAATTTAAAGCATGCGTTACTGCAAATTTGAACAGATTTGATTGAGGAAGCAAAACTTGAGCTCTTGCGTGATTTATGGTAAGCAATGAAAAAGCTTTTAACTGAAAAGGCAAAAGTAATAAATGCTTACATAAATATTTACTTGATCAATGGTTCGAAAAATTTATTTATTGCAAAACAAACGCAGTGGAAACAGAGAGATATAATGGGTATGCGAAAATTTGCAAAGATAGGCAAGATTAAATTTTGAATGCATTTAATTTAGGTGAGAGGAAAAATGGCAATTGGAAGAGTTGATATTTTTGTGGATAAGGCTGCGTGAATAAATGAATACAGTGACATGCTCAAGAAACAAATGGTAAGAGGCAAATGTCAAAATGTTAAAAGAATAAAATTTTGTGTCACGCGCAAAGGAAGGCAAATTTGATTTCCATATTCTTCTAATCAATTAATTCCCCTTTAATTGCCTTTAATTGATTTCAATTGATTACCTTATCCCTTTTAATTACCCTCCTTAATTGATTTCAATTAATTACCATATTACCAATTAATTATCCTCCTTTAATTACATACTCAAATTTGGTTACTAACTTAATTAGTTAATTAACCCTTTTTGTTAATTATCAATCCTGCGACGTCTCACATTAATCCGTCCGCTTTGTAGGTACTGGTAGCCGGACTGGTTACACGGGCAGATTTCTCCTACAAAATGGGGATTAACCTCGTGTCCTCATGCCATTAACCAAAAGAATTAACTTATTTATCTTTCATCAATTTTATTAATTTGCATTAATTATTCAATAAATTAATTCTGGTCAACTACTGAAATTTTACAATTAATTTCTCTATTAATTGTCATAAATTTCTTTTTGAAATATCTATTAATTGTCATTAACTCCATTTTAAAATATCCGTATGTGCCTTTATTCAAGTTTTGAATTGCTAACTAGGAATAAGGTAGATTTATCAAATAAATTGATTGTAAGTTTCATTGTTTTAAATTGCTTAACAATGTTCACTGCTAACATAATTAATATGTCAAAATTGAGAATATTCCACCAACATGATTTGCATGTCATAACCTACCAAATTAACATAATTAATTAACTACTTTAATATGTTACAAATTTTCTCCTTTTCATTATTTTTAGGGAATGGGTATAACAACAGATATTATGATAATATCCAAAACATTTAGTTACCACTCACTTCATTATACATTATAAAAATTTCCTTTTTTTTTCTTCTTCTTAAATTTAGTTACAAAAATCATATTAAATTAACGAGTTTAATTCTCTAAATTAAATATTTAAACAATATTGGTAAACACAATTTATATAAATTATATTTCTAAAAACAAAAAAATTAAAAGAAATAAATAGCTAAAAACTAGGGCTGTTACAATAGTAATAAATTGCTCTAACCATTCGAATATTAATGAACCATATAAATTATTTATTTAAGGTCAAACATCTGGAAATCCAAGGCAATATTGAAGTGGATTGCGAATGCAAAATCAAAGGTGAGTTAATCTCACTCAGTAAAATTTTAAATTTAAATAATTAAATTTAAATAATTGTTTGAATGGTTGAATTTATTGATGTGCTATAGTATGGTATATTTTGGGATTGGTATTTTATGTTGTGCTAACATCTGTGGATGTAGGGAAAACAGGTTGGAGGGATCCAACAGGATTCCTCAAAATTATTTAGAATTGTTTGATATTCTCTGTTATGAATATTTGATATCCTGTGATAATTTTATTGATAATTGATGTATTGGATGATATGGTTGGATTGAATATTTGGTATACTGAGTTATTAGAATCTATAGAATTAGATTTTTGAAATGAAATAAAAGAGTAAAATTTTAAGTAAAATAACTATAGAGAGAATTTGAATAAATTAAAGAATGAATTGAAGGAAAAATAAAAGTAATTCTTTTTAAAATTCGAATAATTAAATTCTAAGTATGAAACGATGGAATTTGAATAATCAGAGGAATAATAAATTTTAAGGCTTAAGTGATATCATTAAAAGAATAAAGGATAAAGAATTTATTTTTAAATATCCAGTTTAAAGTTAATTAAAAGATACAGAAGAAATTTGGGAATCTGAATTGGTATTTTCAGTTAAAGAGCTTAAATCATAATAAAGAAATAAAAATCTTAAAGTTAATAGATTGTGAAATAAATGAAGTAAGGGAAGGAATTTATTTCAAAGTGAAGTAGGTTAGAAATAAATTGTAAATTTACTTACATGTTTGGAATTGAAATTAAAGAAAGTGAGATTTTGAAATTTATAAACTGGGTTTATAAAGGTGAAGTGGATTTGGAAATATAAATTCAAGGTGTGAATTTATTAAAGAAATGGTAAATTTGGAAAAAAAATAAATGGAGATTTATTTTTAAAAGAATGTGAAAGAGAAGAGTATTTCCCTGTATAGCCAAGTGTGGTTTTCAAAGCAATTTTAAATACAAGTTAAAGTTTTAATGTTGTTTAAAAAGCATGTTTAGAAATTTATTATCTCTAAATGTTTAACTTCTAAAGCAAATGTATTCCAACTATTATTGTGGTTATATTTTATAAAATGGTCTTGTTTAAAGAGTTCGTAAGTATACCTTTTTAACAAAGTATTAAAGTAGTTTAATTTTAATATTATAAAGTATATTTTATAATAACGTGAGTTAAAATTATTTAAAATCTAAAGTATTTTATACTTGGCGTTTCAGTGGAAATAAATAATTGCAAAAAGTATTCTGTGAGAGGAAACTGGTTTGAAACTGTTTTCCAAATGGATTGAAATTGAAAATGTTATCTTGTGGAGATATTTTTGAGATTAATAAATAATTTGGGCAATTATTTATTGGTTGATGGTTGCTTGTGAATATAAATTGATAGTTAAATCACCGACTATCAATATTGGCAAAATGCGCTGATCGTTTCGAAGAGACCGGGATCAAGATTTATTTCTCGAAAACCACTTCGATCCGGTTTGTACGTTTCGTGGAAAACGATTTTGGAGTCGAAGATGGAGCTATGAAGTGCAAGGGCTAGTCGCTACTAATCCTGAGGATATTTCCAAAATGGATGTAGTAGGAATAGTGCCTTCGGTTCCGTTCGAACCCGGGACGGACTTGTATGGATGAATGCTTGCGAAAACATCGTCAGGTGGACGATGGGCATTCTAAGGGATACGTTCTAAAAAGGTAACGCTTAGCCTCAAGCCTCATCAAACGGGAATGACTGAAAATCAGGGGATATGCAGCAAGGCTAGGTGGGTAGCACGCAAGTAGGGTGAGGTCATTCCAGTCTAGATGTCCCTTTTTATTTCGGCTTAGTGGGCGGTTGCTGATCCCAACCGCGGGGTGATCTCACTCGGGATTATCCAGTAAGGGATAGTCCCGGCCTTGTGTTGCAGGGGAGCGGGCGTACTCCTCGGTACGGTGATCTAGGCCCCGTACTGTGACAGGTGGTACCCTAGTGCCTAGTCATTAGTTGGAAATCCATTCTCCCTACGAACCTTGTACGAGTTTTGTTTGTATTACCCACTCTGTGGCTAGTAGCTGGAATTTAATAGATGTAACAATTTCGGCTATTTTATAAGTATTTGTATATAGACCCTATTATAATATCAGAGGATTTCTATAAAAATTGTTTTAGCTATCGTAAGGTAAAAACCCGACATGTTTATTTGTGGCGTGGTCTTACGAGATGCTTTTGTTTTCGAAGGATTTTTAAAACTTTAATAATCAATTGGGTGTGATTTTCTCACGCTGGTATTCCAGACTGACTCGGGTGTTATTTAACTGTAATGCTCGAGTCAGACCGAGTATTAAAGGATACAGGATGATGCTATGGAGCTCAGGAGACGAGCTGGATGACAATACGTACTCTCGTACTTGTTTATATATATATTCCGCTGTATTGAGTTGCTATGTATCCATTTGTATGATATTGATGTTGAGTTGTGATTGATGTACTCTGATGACGTAATATATAAACAGATATATTTGATTTTGAGTAAAGATCATTTATTATCTATTGTATTTTATTCCGCTGCGATGGTTAGATTCTGTTGTTGTTTTCTATTTTTCGTCTTCTACCTTTTCTTCTTTAACCCAAATGTTCGTATTTCTGTACAACTTGAGTTGATTTGTTGTAGAATAGTGTTGACCAAGGGATACGAATTTGCGGGCTGTTTCAGCATTTTTTCTTGCAACTGTGTCACAGTGATGCATCAAGTTGTTGTGTTTTAAACTCGAACTCTGTTGGTTCATCATTGTTGTTGCACTATTCTCTGTAGCATATTTAGATGTCTTCACTGTCGACTGATGCATTTGCTCCATGTATTCGTGTCTCGATGATGCATCGAGTTGCTTCACTGGTCTTTTCTGTATTGAGTTGCATCACTGGTCTTCTGCTTTACTTGGTTTTGTACTGTCTGCACTTGATTCATTCAAGCTAGTTCATATTGTACTAGTTTATTGTTTTCATACTTCGTGTTTGAACTGGTATGAAGCAGTTTGACATATAGTTGCATTTACTATTTTACTGCATCATGCTTGTGTAGCCTTTGCCTATTTTGAGTTTTGTGCTTGTTAACTTCTGCTTCATGTTGTTAGTGCACTTGTATTTCATGGTTGTTGTTGTTGCTGAAATGTTGGTTGATGCTTCTAGTCACACTTGATGTCTGGCATTGTGTTCCATCCCTGATGATGTTGATTTAGTTGAATCGCATATATAATTTGCGTATTATCTGATCATTCATTGTCTCTGGTTTCATTTTATTGTTTAAGTTAGTCTGCGTATCAACTTGTTTTGGTTTGTCGAAATCATAGTGGCATTTGCATATGTATTTATCCACTTGGGTACATACATTTATGTATGTATGTGATTTCATTTCGCACTATGTCATTTACTTGAAATCAGTTCATTCATCTGGTTTGGTGCAGTTTCATGTTGCCACCTCTGTTTGCTTTCACCACTTTGCACTGTGGTTTCTCTAATCAGTTGCACTATTAGCTTCATGTGTACTTTCTTACTTTAACCTGAACTGGTCTGGTTTGCTTCCATATCATGGCTGGTTTGAGTTTTGCTGTCACTACATGTATGTATACATGTGTAAATACTTATGTATGTATATATATGTTTGTGCAATGTCTTCATGTACTTTGTACCACTGCCTTTGTGTACTGTTTGGTTCATATTTCATTTGTACATTTGGATTTTGGTCGAGGCTTGTTTTAGTTGTCTTGACCATTTTCATGAACTTGCACCTGTGTTGAATCCAGCTTGGAGCTCGGATTTGACCTTGTGCTGATATTGTGACATTATATTTATTACACTTGAGTTAAACCTGGCGTTTTGGGTTTGACCTGTGCTCACCTATCTTTGTAATTTTATCAAGTGTATATATCGGTATGCACGGCCTTGTGGCATGTACAGTGATACACTGTGCATGTCACAAGCTGTTCATGTATGATGAATTCAAATTTAAATGATGACGAACAACCCAAATAACTGAGGCAAATATTATTTTCAAAATTCACATTTTATTTTATACTGCAAAAATATTTTATTTTCAATTTTACTGCGTCAATGTATATTTTTACAGATTGCTCAGATGATGGATTCACATTGGAGTGAAGTTGAAGATAAATACGAGTGTGAGTGATATGTAGTGAGGTGCAAATGTAAATGTGAATTATGACGTAATCAAATTTGTATTGTGATTGAAATTGTATATATATTGTTAGAAAATTTGTACTATTCAAAAATTGTAATAAATATTTGTTTGAATAAAATATCCGTTTGAATTCAAATTCTGTGTTATTTATTTTAGTCATCAAATATTTATTTAATCTATGAAAATAAAATAGTATATTAATAAATACATTTAAAATGAATATATATATATATATATGTTTATTATCATGAAACAAAAATCATATACTCGCATATTCAACAATCTCCCCTTTTTGATGATAACAAACATATATTTAAGATTTTGAATATATTAAATGTATTTGATTATTGAATTTGCTTACCCTAGTTGAATGCTTCCTCTCTACACAAAGCTCCTCCTCAATATATGCATACAATTAAAAAATATGCAAATGATCCTAGATGCAAATAGAAAATATTTGACCTTTACTTGATTTTATTTGACAAAATCTTAACTTTTCTCTCCTTCTTTTGTTATCAGCAAAAGAGTAAGAGTGTTAGAAAAATAGGGATAAAGTGATAGATATTAATACAACATTAAAACTCAATTGAATATAAATATTAAATTTCAATAAAAAATCAAACAAAAATCATAAATACTCTGTTAGGCGCATATTCCACTTATAGAATGGTGGGAATGATGTCATCATATAAAACAATACAGGTTTGTCTATTTGTGGTATATTTATATTAGAAATTTGAATATCTACCAACCATGCATAACCGTTAGGACTTTTAAATGAGATTAGTAGTATTCCAATTTTATTTTAAAAAATGAATTCAGTATCTTCTAACCACGCATAACCGTGAGGACTTTTAAATGGGATTAGAATCAACTTGTTTGTTTAAAAAATCAATTTTGATATGCGTTCCATGCATGCATAACCATGATGACTTTTAAATGAGCATGGAAGCACATAACAAATTCCAAGTAATTCACTCATGCATAACCGTGAGGACTTTTAAATGAGAGTGAATACTTTGGATTTTATTTTATTATTATTTTTATTTTTATTAAAAAAAATAAAATGAAAAATGAATGGTTCCTGTTTAAAGTACCACATATTGACAAACAATATTGAATCTGATGAGTGATGGTCGTTAGAAATATGATAGAAATAGAGATGGTCATGGAATTTTTACCAACAAAAAGTTTTATAACTCTTATTTAAATTTTTAAAGAAATTTACTAATTATATTGTCTCGAGTCATAATATATGATAAATATCAACACTCATCACCTTTTCAATCACTATTTATCTTTTTGATAATTAGTAGGGAGTCAGATTAGTCAATGTTATAATTTAAAAATTAAATTCAAAAATAATTACAAAATCATTTTTCTTTCTAAAAATGACCAATCTGAAAACAAGGTCAAAAATGATTTTTGGAAGGGGTTTTATGAGGAAAATTTCTGCTATTTGAAAATTATTTGAAATGAAAAATATGCGGATATTTTCTTTGAAAAACGATGTAGTAACTAAATGTCTCAGCATAAATCATGTTTCACTAGTAATTTTTCTATCAACTAGATTACCAGTGTAATCTGCATCTGAATTTTTCACTCAAAAATATTGTTAGTTGAATGTTATAGACCAGATCATGAAGTGTGCAACAAAATATCTCAAAATTATTTTTAACAACATTTTTTAAATGAAAGTCTCTTGAATTTGAATTGAAATCGTGTAAATAATCAAAAACCGTGAATATAGAGTCAGCCGTAAAATAACCAAATGAATTATTATCCAATAAAACACTATTATTAATCCAAACTAATATATATGAAGTAATTCAAAGATTCTAGTTATTTTTATAGTGTTCTTGGCATGAGAATATAATTAGCCAACTATTTTGAATAAGCCAGAATCAAAATCATCATTTATTTCATCATCACATTATTGGCTGATTTAATTCTGATTACGGTGCACATTGTCACATTTAATAAATCGTTCAAAATAAATATACCATTTCCTGTTTTACCTTTACGATAATTTTTCGTTGTTGGCCATTGTGATTCTGTCACCTTTTTACTAGGCTAAGAAACTTTATTTTGACGCTCGTTGTGTCCTTGAAACAGCCAGAATCCAAGTAACACTATTGTTGTTCCTTAGCCTGCCACCACACCTACATGATGAAAGATTTTTGTGACCTGTTTATTTTTATAGGTTCATGATTATTAGTGGCAGAATATTTTGAAAAATAATTTTATGGAGACCCAAAACTATTTATATATGTTCCTTTCGGCACCTAGATTTGTTTAACTTTGAGAGATTTTATATCTGTGCCTATTGGAACCCAAATTGGAATGTTTTTTACGTGTTTGGGTCTATACCAACAATTGTTTTGATTGCGTCCAAATTTTTTACAAATTGTGCACATTGAATCGACTTGATTAATTTCATTTCTAACATTTTTAGATTGATAATATCCAAGTCCTTGTCTAACTGTATTAACAATTAGTTTTCCTAATAGCATATTCAACGATTTTTCACTTTTTGAAAATTTCTCTAAAGTTGTTGACAGTTGTTGGACTTGTGTTTTGAGAGATTCATTTTCGTTCAATAATTGTGTGCACTTTTTAATAGAGTTCTCTCTCCTAGTATTTTCACTCTCTTTAAAAATTAGAATTTCATTTTCAAGTGATTTTATATTAATTTCTGATTTTTTAATTTCTTCTTCAAACAATGGACACTTGTCACACTTAGGGAACTTATTTTGATAGTTTTTAACTAATTGTTCAAGTTGATCATTTACTTCAATCGAACTATCTCTTTATGATTCAATTTTAGCATATTTCTTCCTAAGTCGTTCAAAACAGCCATTTACTTCGTGGAAATATATAAGTAATTCAGAGTGAGTAAATTTTGATACCTCGCTTGGCTCGTCATCGCCGCTATCAGTTATATTACCTTGAAGGCACATACTTGCTTTCTCACTCTCACTGCTACTACTTTGATTATCTTCATCACTTGTATTCCACGTGGCTGCAAAATTTCTCCTTTTTGATTTCTTTTCAAAGTCGTGTCGGTTTTGAGGACAATTGGGCTTGATGTGTCCGGGTTGGTTGCACTTATGACATATGATCTCCCGTTCTTCTGGATTGTCCAATACTTTGTCTATTCTGCTTTTCAATTTATAATTTAGAGCTGGATTTCTTTGTTTGCGGTTCCACCTTTTGAACTTCTTCATTATTAACGCCAACTCAGCTGCTCCATCGTCGTCGTCGTCGTCGTCATCACTTTCAGTTGTTCCTTTAAGAGCTATTGATTTCTTTCGAGTATCTCCTCCTTCAAGCTCTTCCTTGAATTTCATTTCTAGCTCATAAGTGGTGAGATTTCCGATGAGTTCTTCAACTTTGATTTGTTTTAAATTTTTTGACTCTTGAATGGCAGTCACTTTTGCTTCAAAACTTTGTGAAAGGACTCTGAGGAATTTTTGGACTATCTCCAACTCTGTGTATGATTTTTCGAGAGCTTTTGATTTGTATACGATATTGGAAAGTCGTCCATACATCTCTTTAACATTTTCTTCCTTCGCCATTGTGAAGTTCTCGTTTTCGCTGCTTAGCATGGCAAGGCGAGATTCTTTGACTTGCGACGTTCCTTCGTGAGTCACTTCGAGTGTGTGCCATATTTCCTGTCCAGTTAGACAATGTGAGACACGATAAAATTCAAATTGATCCAATAAACAAATAATCGAATTCATAACTTTGGCATTAGTATTAAGTAACTTATTTTCTAGATCTTTCCTTTGATCCTTTGGTTTATTTATGTCCTGATTATTTACAATTATAGTTGGTGCTTTATACCCTGTCTCAACAATATCCCAAGCGTCAATGGTTTTCAGAAAAATTTCCATCCTATTTTTCCAGTAAGCATATTGACCATTGAACATTGGTGGTCTAATTATGGACTTACCCTCCGCAAAATCATTATTGAAAGAAGCCATTTTAAATTTCAATTTTTTTAAAACAAAAATTGGTTTTTGAAAAAAATTGAATTTTTAAAAACAAAAGTTGACTTCTATTCCTAGCTCTGCTTGTAGGATCGATTTCACCCTAGAGGGGGTGAATAGGGTGATAATATTAATTATAAAAATTATTTCGGAAGCTTATAAAATTATTTCAAAATAATAGCAGCATAGATAATAGCATAATAATAAATGCAGAAATAGAACGACACAGAATTTACCCAGCTTCGGCAAAACCCTGCCTACGTGCTGTCTCCAAGGTTTCTACTAGAAATTAAGCAACCATACGCCTACATACGTAAACTCGCGACACCTGCTATCGACTAGCCTTAACTCTACGCCTAAAATTCTGCCACAACTCAGCCACTGAGTTGCGAATTCTCAAACTATGCCACGTAATTTGTCCCCTAGTCACACGACTAGAAATTACAACGTTTAAAAGAAGAATTTAAATTTAAAAACAAATTTAAACAATCAAGACCCTAATTGAAAAGATTAAGCCCAAATATAATTGTAAAACAATAAAGGTCGGCCCTTTTTCTTTTATCTCTAATCGGCCCGTCCTTATTTGGTGAAAATGGCGGATCTTGTTTCGTTCTTTCGTTCGTTCCTCAATCTGGAATTAGGGATCATGAAATTTTGTGAAGCCGCCGACTTTGTTGGTCGATTAAGTGGATATTCGCGTGTAGCTTTGATCGATCATTTCCTCATTCCTCACTTCGACGGCTACTTCGGCGAGTTCAATTTGTGAATCTAGTATGTGATCTTTGCTTTTGCTTCTTCTGATTTGCTTGCTTGAACTCGATCGATGATTCGAGTTGAATGATTACTATTCTCTGTTTTTCTCGAACTCGGATGATGAAATTTGTCGATGATGTTAATGTATATATAGGGTTCGAATCCCTATTTTCTCGTTCGTATATATTTGCTTGAATTTGTCAATTGATTTGCGTTGGCCATTGATCTTCGTTTGGACGCTTGAGATGATTACCGACTTTTTCAATTTACTTGAATAACTCAGTGTTGATTTTGAACTGTTCATTTTTCTTGGTTATCACAGTTTCGATTCTGGTTTGACGATGTTGATTTCGTTTGTGGCCACCACGATTTCGATTTCTGTTGACTTCGGTCACTTGATTTGATTATGTTGATTTTGGCATTAACTTGTTCAACTTGCAACTGTTTTGATTTCTGGCCCTTTGTTCATTAGCTGGTTCACAGCTTGGTTTTGAGTTCTGGTAGTACTCGAGTCTTCTTGGATCGAGCTCTATCCACTGTTCTTCAAGACATGTAGTTCATGTGTACATCACTGACTTTTGCTTTACTTGAGTTCGAGTTGCTACCATTTACTGCTGCACTGCTTCATTGATACATATGTATGTCTGGATTAGTGCAATGTGCATTGTAACTATGTTACAGTGATGCATCAAGTTGTTGTGTTTAAAACTCGAACTCTGTTGGTTCATCATTGTTGTTGCACTGTTCTCTGTAGCATATTTGGATGTCTTCACTGTCGACTGATGCATTTGCTCCATGTATTCATGTCTCAGTGATGCATCGAGTTACTTCACTGGTCTTTGCTGTATTGAGTTGCATCACTGGTCTTCTGCTTTACTTGGTTTTGTACTGTCTGCACTTGATTCATTCGAGCTAGTTCACATTGTACTAGTTTATTTTTTTCATACTTCGTGTTTGAACTGGTATGGAGCAGTTTGACATACAGTTGCATTTACGATTTTACTGCATCATGCTTGTGTAGCCTTTGCCTGTTTTGAGTTTTGTGCTTGTTTACTTTTGCTTCATGTTGTTATTGCACTTGTATTTCATGGTTGTTGTTGTTGCTGAAATGTTGGTTGATGCTTCTAGTCACACTTGATGTCTAGCATTGTGTTCCATCCCTGATAATGTTGATCTAGTTGAATCACATATATAGTTTGCATATTATCTGATCATTCATTGCCTCTGGTTTCATTGTATTGTTTAAGTTAGTCTGCATATCAACTTGTTTTGGTTTGTCGAAATCATAATGGCATTTGCATATGTATTTATCCACTTGTGTACATACATTTATGTATGTATGTATGCGATTTCATTTCGCACTGTGTCATTTACTTGAAATCGGTTGCATTCATCTGGTTTGGTGCAGTTTCATGTTGCCACCTCTGTTTGCTTTCACCACTTTGCACTGTGGTTTCTCTGACCAGTTGCACTATTAGCTTCATGTGTATTTTCTTACTTTAACCTGAACTGGTCTGGTTTGCTTCCATATCATGGCTGGTTTGAGTTTTGCTGTCACTACATGTATGTATACATGTGTATATACATATGTGTGTGTGTATATATATATGTTTGTGTTGTTTTCATGTAGTTTGTACCACTGCCTTCGTGTACTATTTGGTTCATACTGAATTTGTACATTTGGATTTTGGTCGAGGCTTTTGTTAGTTGTCTTGACCATTTTCATGAACTTACACCTATGTTGAATCCATCTTGGAGCTCGGGTTTGACCTTGTGCTGATATTGTGACATTATTTTTATTGCACTTGAGTTGAACCTGGCGTTTTGGGTTTGACCTGTGCTCACATGTCCCTGTAATTTTATCAAGTGTATATATCGGTGTGCACGGCCTTGTGGCATGTACAGTGATACACTGTGCATGTCACAAGCTGTTCGTGTATGACGAATTCAATTTTAAATGATGACGAACAACCCAAATAACTGAGGCAAATATTATTTTCAAAATTCATATTTTATTTTATACTGCAAAAATATTTTATTTTCAATTTTACTGCGTCAATGTATATTTTTGCAGATTGCTCAGATGCTGTATTCACATTGGAACGAAGTTGAAGATAAATACGAGTGTGGGTGATATGTAGTGAGGTGCAAATGTAAATGTGAATTGTGATGTA
Organism: Allium cepa; assembly: GCA_030765085.1. Lineage (NCBI taxonomy): Eukaryota > Viridiplantae > Streptophyta > Magnoliopsida > Asparagales > Amaryllidaceae > Allium > Allium cepa. The sequence continues at coordinate 681,587,927 of CM060941.1, read as the reverse complement.
ATCAAATTTGTATTGTAAATGAAATTGTATATATATAGTGAGAGCTTGAAATTTTTACTATTCAAAAATTGTAATAAATATTTGTTTGAATAAAATATCCGTTTGAATTCGAATTCTGTGTTATTTATTTTATTCATCAAATATTTATTTAATCTGTGAAAATAAAATAGTATATTAACAAATACATTTAAATGAATATATATATATATGTCTATTATCATCAAACAAAAATCATATACTCGCATATTCAACATATATATATGAGAGAGCGTATTTGTTAGTGTTATAAAAGCTTTTGATATTGTGTTAATTTGTTCCATTTTATATTTATATATTCTGGTTGGTGCATAGGATGCTATGATATCTATAGGGATTTCTATACACTTAGTAGGACAGACCGACACAATATTTGTTTGAATATAGGTAAACGAAATAATTTTGCCTATTATATTTTCTATATATGTAATAATTTTTTTATAAATGATATATATTTGGTTGTAATATATTGGTTGTTAGGTAGTGTAATTTATAAATATTAGTAAGATTGGAAAAGTAAAATAAATGAGAATAAATTGGAAATTTAGAACTTAAGTCCGGGGTTTTTGAAAATTTCTTTCGAATGATTTTGGAATATAACAATAATATTATTTAGAAGTATTTTATGATATAAATATTTCAATATAATTTGAAAGAATTATTTTAAAGAAACTTTGAAAAGAAATAAGTTCTATACTCCCCTCTCTGTCGCTGGAAAATAATTTCGGTGATGAGTGCACGCATCATCGACATTCATTTTCGAGTTTCTAAGTGGGAAGGCCACTGTAGTAGTTTTACTACAGATTTATTTTGATACACAAATATAAATATTAAATTGTTTTAAATATGCATGGATATATATAAGTTGTACGTATATACATTTATCTCTTATTTTAAAATGATTTGAAATTTAACCCGGTATTTAGTTCATAAGTTTCCGTTAATTAATAGTTCAATTATTGTAGTGAAATGGGTTGTAACTAATTAATAATTGGAACCTCTAATTTGAAATAAGAGATTAAAAGCTAGGTTATAAATGAAATTACAAGGAAATTGAAATTAGTAACCTATAAAACAAATGATATGATTATTGAACATTTAATTAATCAAAAGAAATGAGAAAAACTAGTATAACTTTCAAGTACATTCTTAAAACATATATATAACTTACCAAATATTAAAAGTTGTAATGTTTAATAAGAAAAGGTAATGGAAAAATTTACAAGTAAAATTTATGTAATAGAAAGGTTGAATGAATTTCTTTTATAAATAAGAATTTGATGTTGTAGTTGCTATAAACTTTGGTTATAATTGAAGTATTACTATAATAAATTGTGATAGAAAGTAAGTATTATAAGAAAGTAATTAAAAACTTAAGTAGACGAATTGATATGCAAAGAAATTGAATTGAACATAAATACTATAAATAAATAAATGTAAATAAATGAAGTCATGCAATAATGAAGAAATGAATAAATATAATGCAATAAAAAGAAATTGACATGACCTGAATAAATGAAAATGAATATTGTAAGTAATAAATGAAAATAAATGAAGTAATCACCGAATGAATGAAAAAATGAACAACAAATATTGTGAAAGAGAATTTATAAGAATAAACTTGAATAATGTTAGAATCTTCTATTGTTTGGATTGTTTAGGTAATGATACTTCTAATTGTTTGGATATATGAATAATCTATTGAGTTTTATCTAAGACTGTTGAGTAAATGGTGCACTTAATAGTTATTTGTCATTCCATGCAATTTAAAAGTGTCTACGCCCAAACAAACTATTTTTTTGGCTAATATGGATGGATAATTGGTTTGTTTTGATTTATATGATGATTGTATGTTGGTTGCAAGTGATGTTTTGTATTGATTTGTTTGTTAGTGGTTGAAACAACTTTAAATATTTCATTTTATATAATTATTAACATTCTTGGATTATATAAGTGAAATACAGGTTTATGGAAGCAATTGCTATTGTTTTTGGTTTCATAAAATAAGCGTTGTTGCCCGACAAATAGGTACATTCTCGGATTACGATTTTCTAGCGGTATTACATATATATTCCCATTGTTGGTATAAATAATTTTGAAATATTGTAATATTTGTTATATTTAATATTATATTTTCTCCTGAGCCTCTCCGCACAAAGGAGACTCTGCCGAAATTTTCCAAAATTTTGGACTTAGAAAACTTTTGAAAAATGTTTTCCAAACTTTATTAATTTGAGTATAAAAAGATTTAATGGCTACAAATTGGTACATCTTAATTAATTTGGTAAATTCATTTGTTTATAAATTTAATATTTTTGAATAAGATGTATTGTTTTCTTAATTCCTTCTTTCCCCTTCTTTTTCCTTTTCGGGGACGAAAAGTTTTGAGTAGGGGAGAGTGTAACGACCCATAACTTTCAATGTCTTAAATTTGTTAATTTGATATGATTTTGGTATATAAATATGAAAGAAATAAAAATTCGTAATTTGAAAATGAAATGATAACTGATGGTTGAATCATTAATGAAGTAATATATGATTAATGTAAATTGAAGTAAATTAGTGTTAATTAAGTAATTGTAACACTTGATTTGTAAATAATAATAATGAATTCATTAATGTGAATTAAAGTAATAGTAATGGTCGTAAGTTGCTATTTAATTGGCCTGTTTATTTAGTTGTAACTGTTATATTTGAGTATAAATTTGAATATAAATAAATAAAGGTAAGTGGCGTTTAAATAAATGAATTGGTATAATAAATTGATCTACTAAATTAAAATAGGAAATCTTTAATGTCATTGAGGAAAAATTAATGCAGTAAGGGAAGATGTGAATGTATATATAAATAGAAAAGTAAAGTTATTTATAAGTAATAAATTGAAAAAAGAATGGAACTAAGGTAAATTTATTTTATTGGTTTTAAAACCTTAATTAATGCAGTAAGGGAAGGTGTGAATGTATATATAAATAGAAAAGTAAAGTTATTTATAAGTAATAAATTGGAAAAAGAATGGAACTAAGGTAAATTTATTTTATTGGTTTTAAAACCTTAATTAATGTGTGTAATTGACAACATATTTTGAAATGTAGCCATTAATACAAATTAAGATACAAATAGGGGTATATAGTGTAATGGAATATAAAACAAATAGTAACTAAGTTTATAGATTAATAATAGACTTAATAAAAGATTTGAATTGAATCAATCAATTTATTTAAAACTAATTAATTGGAATTCAAATTATAATAAATGGGTTGTTGTAAGAAATTGAAATTAATACTCTACTAATTGAAACTGGGAAATACTAATGTAATAGATATGAATCATAATAATTATAACATATGGTGAAATTTAGTGAATTATAAATGGAGAGTTAATAACATTGATTTATTGGAATTTGATTTATAATCTGTAAATAATTGAAATTGAAATTTGAAGCTTTGAGATTTTTGTAATATGCAACATTTAATCTATATGGAAATTATTATGAAGGACTGAAAATTTCTAAGTAAAAAAAATTGATAGAAATTGAAATATATAAGATTTGAATGAAAAGGGATTTAATTAATTAAATTTTAACTTATGTAATTAATGTGAAAATAGTCATTTTGGCCACTTACTCAGATTTCGACGAAACCAGTTTCATCGGATCTGTAACGGTGAATTATTGTAGGATTTCAAGTTTCGTATCGATCGGATTTGTCGTTTGATCGTACGGGCTTGAAATGCGTAGAAATCAATGAAATTGAAATCAATTTAAAATAACTTTATTTTAGTATAACTTCTTCATACAATAGAATTTGGACGTGAAACCTATTCTGTTGATTTTTAAATATTCAAAAACATATATTTTGATATATGGGTTGACCCATTTTCGTTCCGGAGTCAAAACGGGCTTTTGGGCCATTTATCGTTCAACGTGTAAATCAATCTTGTCCATTTATTCTATTTTCAGCTTTGTCTATAAATATCATGGTATAAACCCTAGCAGCCTTTCTATTTCTCATTTCTGTACGTATAGAAATTTTTGTTGCTCCTCTTCCTCAATGGATGAAAACCCTAATCTTCCCAATCCAATTTCAATTCAATTTCAACTTCAAAAATTCAGACTCGTCAAATAACGTCAAATTATATATCAATCTGAAGCTCTCGACGAGCGCATCTCAGATTTGATATTTTTTTCCGATTCGAAGCATCATTTGTTCTGGAATCAGCGAATTTGCCTCAGCCGTTCGTTAAGGGCTATCGGATTTGGACGACAGATCTACGACGTGGCGACGATCAGGGGTTATGGTCGCGTAAAGGGAGTCAAATCATGTTCATCCATGTGGTTCATTTGCATCGTAGGTCGTGGGATTCGCCGTGGTGGAGTATTGAATGTAGCGGCGGTGGGTTGTTTTCCGGTGATGCCGGCGTCGTGCACGGGGACAGTAAGGGGCGGCCTGAAGTGGGTGTCGTGGGGGCGAGCCTTGATTGAGGCATTAGTCAACGTAGGCGACACGATTTTGACTAAGTAGTGGCGGCTAGGGCAGCAACATCGGTCGTGTGAACGTGCAGAGGAGGAGATGGTAGCTAACGTGGTGAGTTTTGTCTGGGATGTTTTTTTTTCGTTTTTTTATTTAAATCTAAATCGTTAAATGTTCTAAATCTCATAACTTTCACATACGAGGTCCATTTCACACATGATTCGATCCGTTGGGGTCATATTGAAATTCTGGATATTTTGGCTCTGGTTTGGACGGATTCTAGGACTATTTAAATTTAGGGTTTAGGGTTTATATTTGATTTAAATTCAATTTAAATTCAAAAGGTGAGTGTTTTAACCTACTCACAACTTCTAAAATTTCTTATGTTTGTTAAATTGATTTATGATGTGATTATAAATTTATTTATGACTGTTTGGCATATTTTGAATCACCATCTCAGTTTATAGAATTTATTTGGATAAAATAGTTATTTAATTTATTATTGAATATAAACTGCCAGTAAATACAAGTTATTTATCATCTGTTCTATGTTGATGTTATTGATTGAATTGGATGATGATTGTGATAAATGTTTGATGATTGATATTGGATGAATGGATGTTGTATTTTATATTGTTATAAACTGCAAGTTGTTAAGGATTTTTATTTCATTCGGGACTGCGGTTTGAAATGATATATAACTGTATTTATATTTAAATTGCAGATTGAAATGATAAATATCTGTATCACTTGACCATAGGATAGAAAATTATATACCGACACCATGGTCTATATATAAAATATTTTGAAATGATTTCTATGGTTTCGTAAAGAAATATATGGTTTTATATAAATATTGTTTTTAGATATTATATAAATATTATTTTATCCTTGATCTTAAGCTATGTATAATTTGTTTTAATATAGAATAAGTTTAACAATAAGTTGAATTTTTATTGAAGATAATATGGTTAAGTATTTAAATTATATTTTAATATAGAGTTTATAATGACTTAAATAAATTAAGGTTGGATGATAAATTTGAGATTTGTTTGAAATTGAATTTATTTAAGAATTAAACTCAGATAAGTTTGATGTGAAATTTATTAAATTTGAAATTTTAGATGGTATGATTTTATGACTTGATTTTAGTTTAATGCGAATTTAATGAATATTTCAAATATAAATAAATTAAAGGAAATATTTAGTTATTTGAAATTTGATTTTTATTTAAATGATAATGGATTTATTAAGTAAAATATTTCGAAAGTAAATAATAGAAAATTGAATTGTTGAATCGTAATTACCAAACTTAGTTTTGAAATTGTTGAATACTTAAAGTTTGAAATTTGTTGAATTTGAAATGGCTTATTTTGTGGATCGAATCTATTTTGAAATCGATAAAATTTGGAATAGTTTATTTGAAAACTGAATCGAATTGAAATTTATGATTTAGGATTTGGTTGAATATAAAATGTAGAAATTCGAGTTGTTTTGGAGTTGATTTGTGAAATTGAAGAAGCTATTATATTATATAAACTATTTTAAATTTTTACACCATTTAAGTGGTGGAAGTTATGTTTCAAAGTTATGAGTTTCAAGGTATTATGATTTGAGAAGTGTTATATTCCATATGTTTTGATTTTGAAGCGTTATAACTTTGGAAGTGCTATGATTTTGGAAAAAGGATATATTTGAAATAAAAATGATATTATATAGATTTGGTTTTTTTATAAAAATGATATCATGTTGATTTGGGTTTTGAAACGGAAATGATATCGTATTTGTATGGTTTTGAAACGGATATTATATTTTGGTTTTGAAGTATAATTATTTTGAAATGACCACGGTGTTATAATAACGTTTGGTTGTTAAAGAGACCGGGATCGGAAGTTGTCATACTTTCTGCCAACTCTAAAAACCACTTTAACAACTGTGTACGAGGTGGAGATTCTAGAATGAAGTAGGATGGTGGCGGCGTTCCCTTGAGGTATATACGTGGACTCGACTTCCGTGAGTTGGCATAAGGTGGCTAAAACAAGAACGCTTACGGGCCAATGAGGTAGCCCCTCTTATCGGACACACTCCTTCGATACCATTCTATTAGTTTGTGATTGATTGAGGCCCTTTTGATTTTTTGGGGGTGTGACTCGAGGTGGGCGGTAGCTGGACGCTATGCGTCACCATCAGTCTGGATGCGTAATTGGTATATCTACCCTGGCATTGCCTAGTTGTGTCGTGTCACCTACCCTAGCGCGTCTTGTACGAGTTTGGTTTCTCCCGTAGCCCGTGGAATATTTAAGGTAGTCTCCCGATCTGGAGATGCACTAATACTGGATGGACTACTGTGACTATTACGTGTTAAGGAAAATATTAGGTCACTCCTTAACACTATTTAAAAGTTAGTTTATTTTACTAATAGGCGTTATTATAATAGCGTATATTACTACATAGTAAATAGTTTAACGGATCCTTAGGAGATGTGAATCCCGAGCATCTCTTAAATTACTGCACTCACGTTAGACATTAGATAGGGGATGTCAAATCCCGTAAACATCTCTGACGTCGTTCCACTCATATTATTTACCGTTGATTTAACTTACATAATATCTTTTAGTTCGGACTCGAGTATTTTGTCTTTTCAATTCGCTCGGGTCAGCCTGAGCATTTCAGGATTTGAGGACTTTATTTCTGGATGACGAAGATGAAGATTTTATTTCTATTATTTATTATATTATTCCACTACATTCATACTATTCCGCTACATTGTTATTCATTATTCTCTGGTATGTGTAACTCTGATTTTATATTGTATTAGTATAATCAAATGTTATGTAAACAGCTTCATGAACTGTTATTTGATTATTATATTTTGTTATTCCATTGCAAGAGTTTGTTTTGTTTTCTTTCTTTCTTCCTTTTTCTTATTCACCCCAATAACAATTCGCCTTTTTGTATGGTTTGAGTCTGACGTGTGTGGTTTATCGTCGATTTAAAGCGTACAAAAAGGTGGGCTGTTAAAAATCACATGGTGCATAAGAAACTACAATACATTATTCTTATCATGGGTATGTTGAGAGTGTGCGAGATGCTCGTGAAAGCAAAATAATTATTGTACAAGTTATGCATTATATAAATGCAACAGAAATGCTTAATACAGGGTTAACAAGATCAATAGGATATCTTATTTAATATGTTAAAACAATGGACATTTATTTCATATGTTTTTACAAAATTCTAACCCCCAATCACCAATCACCTTTCTAAAAGACTGCTTTCAATTTCACTTTAACAGAAAAGTTTAAGCTATAGAAAGTTAGGAAGCATAACCAAAATCCCTTGTGGGCTCTGCAACCACGTTTGATGAATCAAAACATTTATCCCACTGCCTAGTCATTATGAACTGAGGTTTTGTGTTTTGAAAATTTGTCCACCTCCTATAAAAATGAGTAAGAAAATAGACCTGAAATTGTTAAATGCAACCATTGAAGAATGAATTAATGACTTAGTTGTACTTCCCTGGTTGCTGGTGCTACCAATAACCATCAATATAGGAAGCAATTTCACAAAGTTAGGTATTTTTTTGTAACCATTGGTTGCAGCATATGCTTTGGTAGCTTCTTCCACCCTACAGCTATGCGGGTAATTTTGAGAAGGAAAAATATTAGTGTAAGAAAAATTATAAACATTATCTATGGTAAAAACAAACATTTGATGTTATACCACATTTTTATGATACATTCATTTATTTACATTCAATTGATCATGCATTTGCAATTGCATTGTTTCTCAAACATGGATTGTAGGTATCGATATGTGCATTAAAATACTTGTTGATGTCTAGTAGACTAAAGGAACAATACCAATTTCTAAAATGTGATGATAAGTTAACATTAAACCCTTAGGGGTTCATATTGTTGCGAGTTGTGAGAAATATCGGACCTTCACTCTGAGTCTACCAAATAATTTTAGAGAAAACTTATCTGTGCCAATAGACTTGAAGACACTTTAAAATTATGCTTTTTTGTAAATCGAATAAAAAATCAAACAAACTAGAAAGTAATCAAGTAAACATAGATGCAACATGCACATGTATACATGTTAATTTTATTCGCATGGTCTACTCTATTAAATAACAACTTATAAGTTTTATCATTTGTGTTGAAATAATGAAGAAACCTTTATGAAACCTGTAAGTTCAACCCAATGAATAATTATCTTAATGAATAATCCATATGAAATTCTACCACGTTTTTCTATCAAAATATCTTATAATTTCATAATATGTCTTGGCTGAGCTGAATATTAAAGAAAAATGCGAAGGATTAACAGAATTACCCAAATCATTTTAACTCATCCTCTTCAAAAATTGTAGTTCAGTTTTGAATTATTTTCAAATAACTCATATTTCTTTGCTATTCTATCACATCTAAATTCAAATTATTATACTATCGCAACTTTTATGTATTAGTTATCTAACAATTTATAATCTTTTAGAACCGAATGAATAAAAGAAGAAAAAACAAATTAGTTTAAAGGAAAAAGGACATTACACCCACACGTTGCTTTTAAAATAAAATTTGAGTGGTTATTGTATGACCAGCAACAATGCTATATATACTTTTGTCCCCTCCACTAAAACTCCCCTTCAAAATTTTCCACCTGAAATCCACAGACAAATCAAAACAAAAGCAGAAGAGAATCCCCCAGCAAAAGAAAAAAATGGAAAAAAACCCCATGAAGCAGTTCAATTAATGAAGTCGCCAAATCAAATCACAACCCAAAACGCGACCCAAAAGGTAAAAAGTTTGTTGAGGTTTAAATAACAACCTTTGCACTCAAAAGGCGTCTATTATCCTGCTTGACCATCTCCATCAATGCAGACTCTAGCTCTTCAGATCTGGAAAACAAAAACCAAACAACTGTAAGAGTGATTAAAAAAGTTACGATGCAAAATAAATGTTAGAACATTCACTCGTTAGTGTGATAAATATGCTTTATGAAAGATTCAAGGATGCTGCATAGCATGTAGGATTTGCACTCTTTATGCACAATTATTGGCAAGGCACAACAAGCTTTTGTGGAGTCAGAACATTCACTTGTTTGTGCAATAAAAATAGAAAACAACATTCACCTAAGCATGGCTGATCTTTTCTCCTCTAGCAACCTGCATAACTCAGCCTTCAACCATGTCGCCTGAGACTAGAAAACAAAGAAGATTAGTCTGCATCAGTACAGGCTCCCATCAGCTAGGCTCGTATGATCAAATAGACCTCATGATGACAAAAATGCCAATTTTGGTTAAAAAATGATACATGTCGTACAATAAGCTTGAATCCTAATTTAGTCACCAAAACACAACTTGATTTTAATGCAAAATATGCAGCAAGATACCATGACAATATACACTATTGATCAGAGAAGCATGGATTGCCATCTAAACAAAAATGAATATGATGTTATGACAGATTGTAAATGCACCACCAACTACTAATTATTATTCTAGTATACAACAATTTAAGAAATGCATGCATTGATTGGCTACATAAATTTAAACGCAATTCAAACACCTACACTCCTATACGAACCAACCTCGGTCGTAGACCACCTCCAGCTACGCCGCTGCAACCACAGCCCCGACCCTCTTCACCCAAAATTGAATATGTTCAGTTATGCCTAGTGAAAGGTAGAGCTAACAGCGGTTATCCAATCAACTAAATTTTTTTTTTCAGTTAGTTTGCACCAAGCATGAAAAAATCCCTGCAAATTCAAACATACACAACTTCGTGTATTATGCAACGTAAGCCATTAATGTTACAAAATAACAAACTTTAATAAAATGACATAAACTCTCCACGTATTCGACAACTAATAAATTTACCTGTATGTCCTGAATATTTTTATTAAATTTAGGCATACTTGAGTATGCTAACATTGGCAATTCACTGTATTTAATAGTAATTCATCCCTTCGTTCCAATTTTGAGTTTCAAATTTAGAAATGAAAAAACAGTCTCAGTCTATGTTTATGGTGGTACAATCAAGCTAAATCATCTTCATAACAAACAAAACATAAGCCCGCAACAAATATTCTTGTTTAAAAGTTAAGTGGTACATCTAATTTAAAGTATTCTTGTTGTTGTAGGTATTTGGTGAATGGAAATGATAATGAAACTTGCTGAGTAGTGTTTATGTATGCAAATTTTGGTAGTAGAAAAAGTGGACCAAAATATCGTTATTCACATCGCAAATTGCAAATTAGGTGGAAAAATTATCCTCTACGTCGTAGATTCACAAATCATATCAAAAATACTAAAATAATGAGTAATGACGTCAAAGTTGTATGGATTCAAATCGCAGAAATCACACTAGTGAGAACAAAGAACAACGAGTGATGGCTTAGAAAAGTGATCGATGCGTGTCAACATTTTAGTTAAAATATATAAATTGCTCAAAAGCATACCTAGAACAAAAGGCAGAAGGCAAGAGAAATCGCATGCCACCTCAATTGTCAGATAGTGAGCAGTAAGCTACCTCTTCCGGCTCATCCAGTTGCCAACCATGGATGGTATATCATTGGTGTGATCGAGTTTGGGGATGAATGTAATTGGGAATGAATAAGGAGGGAGTTGGAGAAGCGGGGATCGGATTTGGTAATTCGTAGATAAAGAAGATCGGTGTTGAGGAAGGTTATCGTGGATGCTATCCCACCGATGAGATCAAATTTAAGGATGAATGGAATCAGGATGAATGGAATTGGTATTTCGAGGATGAATTTAGGGAGGAACACAAATTGGTTAAGGGAAAATAGTAACAGGAGGAACGAATGCGCGGGAAGGGATGACTACTTGAGTGCAGACGTGAAAATGTAAGTGGCATTTAAAAAAACGGTTGAAATTAGTTCATGTAATTATCATTATTAGTAGCAAAGATGAGTGATTGATAAGTAATCGACAAGCTAGATTTTTTTCGGGTTACTTTTGCGTCTTAGAATTCCGCTGCAGTTTTGAAGTTAGGGGAATTAATTAAAATTTTGCACAACGGTTTCTTGGTTTCTTGTCAGCTATGATCATTGCTATGAATTTTTTGGGTGGCAGTCAACCACTTAAAAGTTGAATTATGACCGCCCCAACGTGTGCCTTTCACAAAAGCATTTTCAGCAGATTGACGATTAGCAAAGTTAATGCAAGCTGAAAGGTTCTTTACAGCTTGTTGAATTTCTACTATCAATATCACCTGGATCTTCAACTACAGCAGAAGTAATGACACCAAAGCAGTAGCCTGGGAATAACAGAAAACAGACAAAAAAAAACCTTGTTAAATTATTATTTTATTTTAACAGACAGAAAGACTTTGTTAATATTTTCTATTTATGGAAGTGGTAACTATGTGGCTTTATGTACGAAATTTTATGCTATAAGATGGCCTTGAATGGTGTCGCTAGGTAATTAGCCATACATTGAATCTGAATAATAAGCAACAGAGAAAAAAATGATTTGTCTTTACCGTACCACCAAAGCCCAGTCCTTGAATACTAAACTCCAACACTGACAAAATCAACTAATATCGACCTTGCATGCTTAAACTCTAGCACTATACAGTTCTTCGGAATATGATATGTTTATATATTTTATACAAAATGACAATACCTGACTATTTTTACTGATATTTTGAGGAAAAAGAAAATATTGTTTGAATCTGATATGCTATATCACATTTTTATTACATCTGATGATTCAGAATAAAGAAATCGCATGTATACTTTAGATTTTGTTGTATGTATGTATACCTTACAAAATGACAACATCCGACTATTTTACTGATATTTTGGAGTTTATAAATAATACCGTCTGAAGTATGGTATGCTATACATCGGTGATACCACCGATGTTATCCGAGCTTAATCATATAGCATTGAAAATTAGTATTCGATGCATCATGGTAGAAAAATAAATAAACCGTACACCTTCCAAAAAACAAACTGTAACAAACGCATGCTTGCAAAAATTAAATAGGTCGTAGTAAAGATCAACATGTAGTTTGCTCTTACTAATTCAGTATGATCTTTAGTTGACATAGGAGCTGTTATACACATGAAAGAAATGCAGTTTTTTTTTTCAAAGTAGTGGTGGTGGTTGTAACAGCGATTAAAAAATGTATGTGTGGGTATATATCATGGTTCAAAATACCAACGGAATTCCGGTTATTCCGGTGATTCCTTTTCGGTTTCGTTCAGGTTGCTCATAACCTGAACGGAACCCGGTTAAAATTTCGGTTCTGGTCTAATTAAATTTTAGATTTGCTTTTCAAATATTGAAAAATTTATGAAAATTAGAAAAATACAACAATTATATAGTAATTAAAAAAAGAAAATAGTTTAATCGGAACAATAAATAATTGGAGAAAAAATCACGTAGTTTCATAAAAAAAAAATTATTATACTTTTGTTAATTTACATCGAACCATAATAAAAAATTCAAAATTTTCAAAATTGATCAAAGTTTTGAAATCTCAAACGAACAATACAGAATTTTACACAGTAGATTTTTAATTAAAGTGTATATTTCATACGTAATGTAAAAATTGTACTACAAAATTTATGATAGTTTTGGATATTTATTAGTGTATATGCAAGTTAAAGTTAAAAAAGTAACGAAATTAGAAAATCGAAAATAAAACGGAACTTTCAGAATTTTCAGAACGGAACTGGAAATTTTAAAATTATCCACTGTCGAAACGGAAAACGGAATTTAGAACTTTAGTATTTATATACACAAGTGTGCGCGTATGCGTGTGCACTTATGCACATATACATATACATACATACATATATGTTTATGTGTTTGCGTATCATGCAGCAGACAACCCATGAAACTTACACAACAACCATATCAAACTGAAATGTGTAATTCAATCAATTATATCGAAGAAAGAATGGCTTGTATATAGCACAAGTAACTTGAGGAATCATAATTTAGCAGTCCTAGATTGCTTTAAAATGTCTGAGAAAGCTAAGACCTCACCAAAACATACATGTCCATTCAAATTATCATTTCACACTGGTTATGTAATTTAGTAATTTATTGCTTAACTTTTGGTATAACAACTCGCTCTAAGAACGAGAAATAAAAATCTTAGTAGGACAAAAAGTACTGCCATTTGATAACCTTTAATGAGCTGCAAACGCATTTTTATGAAGAAATTACGTAAAAGTTTCCTAATAGGAAAACTTGTTGCAACCTTATATTTTTTTACATTAAAAACATTTGGAGCAGCAAAAATCTTCCTGACACATTATCACCTTGCCACACGTTGCATTAAGGTTCTTTTCTTATTATTATTAATTATTATTATTTTCCAGTAGTTCAGTATTTTTGTTTGTATGCAAATCGTGAGTATAATTAAGAGAGAAAACAGATGAAAAAGTGGAACATAATCTTAAATATCTCACTTGAAGCAGGAAAGGTTGTTGCTCAACATAAAACAGCCAAGAAAACCCGTGTCTCTAAAATAGAATTATCAATGTGTAAACCAATGTTAGCACAAGTTTCCAATCTGATACTAGATTGAAAAAGAAATAAGCAAGCTCAGACTGCTAATATTAATCAAGTCATCACGCATCATGGCAATTAATAATGAAGCATAATAGTTTGCAAGGAGAATTGTATGACGCATCTATTAAATAATAGTAAAGCAGAAGAAATTCTAGCTCTCGAATTAATTCTAGCATTTCTCTCACCTCTTCTTAATTTTCTCTAGATATTTATTTAAATTTTATTTTAAAAACTTAATACAATACATTAATTTTGAATTGTTTATAAGATTTTATTTATTTTACACTATTGTTTTACATTCAAAAATCTACAATTTCTGCTTTCTACAATTATTTTCAAAGTCCTAGATTTTCATGTACAATTTACATTTAAGTCCGTATATTTAAATTAATTAAATAATTTCATTATAATTATTTAAAAAAATTAATTAATCATTATTTATTAATTTGTCTAATAAATAATATAGATAACCATGCTAATAAAATATCACGCTCATTGTAACAAAACAGTATAAATATGGATCACATAAAAAACAATACGAACAACTTTAATGTATAATTATTTATTTTAGTAAATTATTAGTTAAATGATTGAAGTTTAAAGATGGCAAATCATCACAATAATTATAAAATTTTCACCCGTACTAATTAATTCTCTTCGTTTTTTTTTTTTGAATTCATATAAATTATCATTTTATAGTTATCCAAAATATTATGTTAATTTTTTGATTTTATATTCATATATACCGAGATTTTATAATTTCTACAGTCATTTACAAAGTTTTCATCAATTTTCTTTTAGTATTTTACATTCAAATCTATGTATTTAAATTAACCAAACACTATAAATCTATACTATATAAATAAATTCAAATAATTAATACTCATTAAATTCTTTGATAATTTATAAACAAAATGACAATTTCAATTTATATACCGCATTAGTAGCACCACATGGTAGATATTTTTTTCAAATATAAAAATATCTGAATCACTTAACAAAAATTATAGGTATAAACAATAATAAAACGTTTAATTTATGATTGATGTATCGAACATTGCATAGCAAAAATTTATTTTAACAACACTTAAAGTATAAGTACCATGTTTTTACAAAATTAGCGTGAGCAATGCATGAGATACATTATATTACTTTATTATTATTATTATTATCCATAATTTTAGTAAATTAAAAAAAATTCCCTTAATATCTCATGTTACATTTAAAATTCTTATCAATACAGATTTGCAATTTGACATCTAAAACTCATCATCATGCACATGTGTGGATGCGCATGCGCATCAAAACACACAGGAACATGAATTTACTAAATATTACTTCCAAAATGAACATATTACATCTATGTTTTTCTTTGAAATTTATCGTATACATAAACACTAAAAATTGTTTCACATGCATCGGTATATCGGTCATATTTAACATTAATTTCTTGATTTCAAAATATAAATTATACTTATTTTAAAATTACATAAAATATTTTAAAATATAAAATTTTGAAAATAACAATAGTATATATATATACACACATTTTTTAAACGTATAAATCAATAAAATAATATATTTAACATATAATTTCCTTAAACTTTAGAAATATTATCGCAAAACTAATTTGAAACAAAATCTATCATTGTAAATAGTTAAAATATGAAAATAATGAATATATGATTATTTTTAACTATTCGAAAATAATTTTTGAATATATTTTACTATGAAAACATAATATTTTAACATGCTAAAATCAAAAAATATATGTTTAACATTAGCATATTACATTATACGTCGACTATTTAACTATATATATTTAACAATTTCTTTTACAACATTACCGTGTGCAACGCACGGATTACACACTAGTTAAATGTAATTTATCAGCTTCAGCCATCGAAGAAAGAATGGCTTGTATACAGCACAAGTAATCAGTAAAGACTTCTTATTTCAATTCATCTCTGAAAAACTAGAAACTTTTCCTGTTCTACCGTTAAATTAGAAAAAAATGGAACAGCTCCTGAAAAGTGCTGCGGCTTGATCACCTCCTTTTCAGGGAGAGCTGATAATGGTTATACTTGTTTTGATTTGACGTAATGTCAAATAAGAAGTAATAGAATACAAAATCTAAAAGATATTATACTGTATTTTGTGTTGCTCTCTCTGCTGAAAGAAGAATATAGTAAGCATAGAAACAACCAAAAGGATAGTTAATGTGGACCAATTCTCATTCTAGTCCTGTGTTGCTTTAATTGTTTCGTACACCGTACATGTAGACAAACAAACTATAATTTATTTCAAAGACATTAATCAATACTAGTATAACCGCACAACGGTGAAAAAACCGACCGTTCGATTGTATAACTTTGATAAGAAATATGCATTTAAAAATTTTGTTAATATTACTTAAACATTAAGTGATAATATGTTAAAAAAGAATAAATTGAGATTTGAATCTGAAAATATGAATTTCAAATTTAAATATTAATCAAAGCATTCAAAATTGTCGATTTGAAATTAAAATTAGAATTTGAAAATCATAATAAATTTGAATTTGTAATCTTTGATGCGCGGAATAAAAGGAGAAAGTTTAGAAAAAACACGATGAGACAAGATCCACGTTTTTAGGTAAACCGCGATAGGACAAAATCCACGTTTTTTTTGTTTCAGAAAAATTAATTTTGACCAGTGACAGTAAGCAAACCTCACTAACGGTCGGTTTGATAATTATAACTTTTTTATACGTAAAAATGTCTGTTTAAAATAATTTCATATGTGCATATGATACTATTTGTTTCAAGTACGTTAGTACTTGGACAAATCGGATAACGATTGGGTTTAGTATGGTATAGAGTATGCTTCAAAAGCATATGTCAAAGCATATGCCTCATCTCCAAAGGGCTACTGCTTCTTTGAGCATCGTGTCACTAGCGACGCTGATTACGAACTTTTTTCCTTTAGCAATGTATGCAGCATTGTAGTTTGTGCAATCTTGAAATTAAAGCGACTCTCTACTTTATAGTTTGCTCCATATGTATTGTTAAATGTACACTACAAGAAAAAGGCAGAATACCGACAGCCAAGACCGACGGCTTCCGACGGCCATTTTCCGACGGCTTTCGACGGGCCGTCGGCGGCCGTCGGAAGCCGTCGCAAATTTGCGATTATACCAGCCAGCCGAGCCCTTTCTTCCTCCTCCATTTCATACGAAAAAAACCCAAAAAACCCCCCAAATTCAACCCCTAAGCTTCCAATCCCTAATTTTTAGCTTCCGGATCTTCCAACGCACTCTAATCAAGCTTCAGTACTCTTAATCTCAGGTATAATCTCTTATTTTTATGAAAAATTCAGTTTTTACCCTAATTATAGATTTGCATAAATTGATAAATTAGGGCGAATTAATGATTGCAATTGTTTCCACTAGCGTAATAACGGTTTATAGCATCACATGGTATACCAATTTCATCTTTTATCGTGAAATTGTGATAAACACGTATAATTTGTGCATGTTCATGTATATGTATTTTGTTGTGTATGCCTTGATTCGACGATTGTATACGTTATTTGGAATAAGATAAAATGATTGAATGAACTAGGAGTATTATATTGTGCACGTTTTTACTTATGACACAAAAAAAATGCATTACTCTAAATTATAATTGTGTGTATTGAAAAATGACAAAATGTTAAACCAGCCCTAAGTTGATGCGTAATACGTCGAATAAATGTGTGAAATTAATATATAAATGTGAACAGTGAGTAAAACTGTATTTTTGAGTAAAATGCGCGCATGTTAACCGACAAATGTCCCTTAGAGAGTTTTTGGCCCCGTCTGATCGATGAATCAAATGTTTTGGTAGAAGCGTTTGACAGTGCAGAGGAAAATATCGTCGAAAACGAGACCGAATCTGAATCAGAAGACGATGATGACTGATATAAATTTGAATCTGTTTTTTTGCAATTGATGTAACTATGTTGAATTCTTGATGTATTATGAAATTGATGTAACTATGAAACTAAATCCGTTTACTATTGTTTTATGTTATTTCAATTTGTCATTTATTTAGCAATTTTTATTAAAAATGCAATGAACTCTGCTTATCGTAGGAAGAGTACACCCATCATGAATCAGGTATAACAAACTTACATGTCTATTTACATTTCAGTCATTATAATTAAGCAATTTATACCATTGATGTCATGTTCATATGAAATATATTTCATTATCATGTTTTTATTCTCTTATATAATGATGTGTAAACGTCACAGGTTTATCATTATGTCACATAGAGGGAGGAGCTCTTCCCGTTCTTCAGGAGGCGATGGCAGTGGCCCATCGCAAGCGCCACACCGTCCAGTTGTTACGTTAGCCCCCAAAGCAGATGGGTAAAAATTAAATCTTATTCATCATCTTATTTTTTCTATACTATACGTATGTACTTATCTGTATCGTACTTAAAAACAGGGGGTTCGAGCTACTACCCACTAAGGTAGTGTTGGACGTCTCCAGAGCAGCATATCGTAGTAGGATGAGTGCGTGCTGGCCAAAGTGGGATACCATCCCTCCGCACATCATAGAGTGCATATGGCAGGATGTCCTAGTATGTGTAATTTTTATGTTTTCCATTTTTAATTCGTTTTTGTCGTTTTTCTACCGTTTATCGTTTAAAGTGTAATCTTTTTTTAACACAGGCTGAGATAGACATCCAGACAGATGATATGCAGCTGGCACGAGCATACTGGATGAGGAAGATGCGAAAGAACTACAGAGACACGATATCTGAGGTTAAGAAATCCGGGAAGAGACCACGGTGGATGGGGGAGAGCGTGTGGCAAGCTTGGTTGAGCTACTGGGAGACGGACGAGGCGAAGGCAAGTATACTAATTTTTTTTCAATTATTAATTTAACGTGATTGAAAAATAATGTATCAAATTTTGAATGTACAGGCAGAGTCAGATAGAAACTCTGCAAATAGAAATAAGAATCCCGTTACTCATCGCGGAGGATCGAAGTCGTTTCAGCAGTATCGGCAGGAGTTGGTAAATTTAATTACTGAATAATAAATGTAAATAGTTTATGCTATATGATTTTAAATGTATAATAATTGTATGTAACAATCAACTTCAGGAAGCCGAGGCACATGGTCCTGTCAGCTATATGGACGTGTTCACCCGTACGCATGCTGTTGAGCATGTTAATCCAGACGGGACTGTTTCGTACACATGGCAGGACGATAAATCCAGTAAAAGCCATGTAAGCATATTTCATTTTATTCAGTATTAGTAATTGTTTTAGTTGTCAAATTATTATGAAATAAGATATGATATTATTAATTTGTCAATGCAGGAGATGTTTATGGAGCAGCGACAGAAACTCCTTTCTGATACGGGTCGAGAGCAGCTGACGACCGATGAAGAGGACATTATTTTTGAGTCCGTTATGAGTCCACCAGAGCATGGTCGACGATACGGATTTGGCAATTTAGCGGTAAATAATTTAATTTTTCTTAAAATACTTAAAATATGATATTCTTACCTTTTCAAAACAATAAACTTTGATTTTATTTATTTTTCAATTATTGCAGTCCAGTAGTCAGAGTAGGAGACGGCGGAGTAGACCTCAGAGCGAGCTAGCAAGTATAGAAGAATTACAGACTAGAGTTCAGCAGTTGGAGGAGCAGAACCGCCAACAGGCCATGCAGACGGCACAGTTATTTGAGTACATGCAGCAGTTTGGTGGCCGCTTCCCTTCATCGGCTGGCTCTGGATCTGGGGCAGATTGATTCATTGCTTTCTAATTCGTTCGTGCAGGTATGTTTAGTTTTAGTTTACAATGATTTGGTAGAAGGAACAATTAATTGTTGATATGTATAATTATGTATAATACACTTGGTTCTGTAGCTGTATCAGGATATGCATGATTAGAACAGTTATTGTTAGTATTATTGTTAATGTTGGAATGTTATGTATATTTTGTATTTTATTTTTATTCTAATTTAGTTTATTTCTGTGTCTATTGAATATTTTGGAGTATTGGTTTGCATGTTTGGTTGGATTATTGTTTATTTGATTGTGCAGTATTGATATTGTAGTGTTTGGAAGAGAAATGTGGTTGGAAGGCTCTATTTGCAGCAGATTTTAAAAAAAAACAGCAGGTTTCCGACGGCTTCCGACGGCTCTCGACGGCTTATTGGTCGAAATTTTCCGGCGGTTTCCGACGGGTTCCGACGGCTTATTGGCCTGATTTCCGACGGTTTCCGACGGTTTCCGACGGCCGTCGGAAGCCGTCGGAAACCGCCGGAAACCGCCGGAAACCGTCGATAATGTATACGGCATCACCCGTCGGTAGCCGTCGGAAATACTGCTTCCCGACGCCTTCATTTCCGACGGCTTTTTCCGACGGCCGCCGACGGCTTCCGACGGCCGCCGACGGTTTTCAGCCGTCGGAAATCCCCCCTCCCCTTGTAGTGGTAGGATCAGTTTTGAAATTGTATTAATTTTGTATTTTGAAGTGGATGTATTTTGCTTTAAAAATTATCCTTAAGAGGGTGCGAACAAAAACAACAAAGTCATTATTCCCAAACAAGTTGGTGAATAATGTATTAAAAAAAATTATCCTTAAGAGGGTGCGAAGAAGTGCATTAAAAAAAATGTACGAAGATTAACACTGTTAACATCGAAAATTACATTATTGCTGATAATGCAAAATATAGTTGATGATGCGAAGTGTTATCGAATTACACGAAAATAAGAGTGTCATCGACAATAATCTTAGAATCGACATGCTGGTCTCTATATTATTGAATTGTTCTATGTATGGCTTAGGTTTATTTCATAAATCCAAGGGTTCATGGTTATCAATCTACATGATATGACTAGTCACTATGTTCGGCGCAAAGGGTTCGGCTCAAAGGGTTAATCAATTACCTAAACTTATAACATTAGGATTTAGAAGAAATTTACTGTAAAGTATTGGATATAAGAAAAGGTAAGATTTTGACTGAAAAAGTTATGTGTCTATTTAGTTTCGATTTGTGTTTTATGTTTTATGTTTTCAACATTCATAACACAATATAAGAATAACGAAATCGAAATTTAAAATTTTCGACCATTACAACATCGATGAAGGGGACGAGAAAAACAAATCTGTTGTTTTTCATTCTTTTGTTGTTTCTCAAACACAAAAAACAAATCAAATTTGTATTCTACTTTACGTGTTAGTGTAATTTTTCAAATTGGATATTTTTCAATACTATATATACGTATTTTGAAAGAAAACACAAAACTAAAAATAACAAACTAAACGGGACGTAAATTTTTATATGATAATTAATTTGTAAGTGGTGTTCTTGCATGTAGATTTAACTTTTATTTCCACGTTATAAAGATATAAAATGACTAATGCTTTTGAATTTAGAATTTAGAGGCTTTATTATGAAACTTTAATTCATGATAAAGTTGAACGGTGCAAATATAACCAAATTATATTAGTGAAAATTAGGTTGAAGGGATTCTATTTGCAGAGTAATAAGTTTTAACTAAGTATGACGTTTTTGAAAAATTAGTTTTAAGGACAATTTACAGCATAATGATCATAAATTCATTTATCTTTTTAAGTTATACAGGAAAATGATAAATCATTTTATCATTATTTCTGCATAACTGAAAACGACAAATTCTTTTATCTTTTTCCTGTAAAATGTTCTTAAAACTAATTTTTTAGAAGTAGTGTTCTTAAAACTTATTACCCTGCACAAATAAGCCCTTAAAGTGAAAATCCTCATTATATTACTAGGGCTAACAATTTAAAAATAGAACACATGACAAGCACTAAATAATATCCAAACGTTTTCTTCCATTTGCAGTTTTTATAACTTGATTTGTAAACATATGTAACGTGATTGTTTTTTTTTTTATGTTTATGTCTACATTTTGTGTCTAAATAGACTTTCCCAATAACGTAATTCCACTCCAATTTTATTTTTTTTAAACACACATCTTATATACCATGTTAAATATAATAGAATAAGACATACACATTTTGAGCTGATTAAACATAATCAAAATTTGTGTATCTTTCCTACTATTTCAAAAAACTCATCTAAAAAAGAATTATTTTGTATTATATTGCAACATTTATTCTAAGGTACAATATTAATGGTTTATTAGTTCAATAGAACTAAGTAATTGCCCTCAATTTAGCCAATTTTAAATATTTCTATTTGGTTTCAATGTTACACACAAACACATTGTGTGTTTTTTTTAATACACTCAGTTAAGCGTATAATCTAAAAAATCTATTTTGAAAGTTAAAGATTCAAGCCAATGACCGCTCTAGATCATTTTTGGACATTTAATTTTTGTTTTTTAACTTTTTGTTGAACATACCTAAAAATTGATATGTTTATGTGTTACTTCAGTTTTATTGCATATATCTATATCAAGGTTCAAATTTTCAAAATTTGGGTCAATTTTGGATATTTTGAAAATTCTCGCTATGATCCCGATTTGGATTTGAATAATCAAAAAGCAATAATAAATCGTACATACTTGTATTCATAAAAATAAAATATATATTATACTGCATGAAAATGTTGATTTGGTATTGATTTTTTTTATGTTTTATGTTATTTCTACCAATTTGGATCAGAACTAACAAAAATATCACGATTTTTGCAAATATTTTGTCGTTTATCCTTTTTTGTTATCTTATTTTTTTTGTTATCTTATTTGATTTGTTGTCTTTTCAACTCGTTTACATGTTTGCTACCCTTTTATCTTTATCTGTGATTTTTTGCTAAGTTTTCAACACTTAAGAATCTAGAATTTGAACCGGAACTGAAATTCCAACTAGATTTCATTTCGGTTGCAACTGTAATCAGAATGGAATTATCGAAATGTACACAATCTCACCAAAATTTCGAACTATAATCTATAACAAGTTTTGAGGTTTTGATTGAAATACTGATATTCTGGTCATTCTGTTTCGGTGTCAGCGAGGACCGAAATAAAACCAAACTGAAACTACGGTTTAATAAAAAAACAACTAAACTTCAAATTTTACAAAAGAAACTGAAAAAAAGAATTAATTTGAGTTTCAAATATATGATATTTAAAACAGGAAAATAGACACAACGAAAAGTTGCAAAAAAATTTAGTCTCAGGGACAACAAGTTTGTTTATTAGTCTGAAGGACATTTTTTAATGTAAACTGAAAATGATAGTTACAACTATCATTCTGTGATTTATACTAAAAAATGTCTTTCAACCTAAAAAGCAAACTTTTTGTCTCTAAAACTAAATTTTTCTTCAACTTTTTCCTTGAGTCTAAAAACTTCTATTTAAAATCTGAAATTTTAGCTTATAGAACACACAAAATTACAAAAAATATAAATGGTGTAACGTTGAAAACAAAGTAATGAATTAAAAAAATTAGTGTTATAAATATTTATATTTAATCAGTATTGTTTGCTTACGTATTATTTCAATAAGTTAATCAAATATATATGTAATTATATGGAAAAACATGATGAAATCCGAAATTGAAACTGAAATTTCAAAATTTACAAATTAGATCGAAATTTCTAAAATTATAAAAAACCAAAACCGAGACTAGAATTGACATTTATGTATAATAAGATATTTTGACCATTCCAATACCATTGGATACAATATATATTGACTATACCGTTAAAAAATTTGTAGCTGCATAACTGAATGGTTCATATAAAGGAGTTTAGAGTCGTGTAAATTTTATTCTAAAGAAATTATGGTTGCTATGAACAGTTATTTGATACAAGCTATCTCCAATATCGATTTTAAGACGAACGAATTTACATATGCTTTGTTTGGGATTTAACTAGACTAAGTATAAACATTCTTTCCATTTCATCAAAACAAAACAGATTATGTTTCAACGAGATTACAGTAAGCATTGAAGAGACCAATGTTAGAGAGATAAAACTGAAGGATTTGTGCTTCATTTTGGCAGAAACAAAGAGGTGGAAAGCGAGTTCACGTCTTGGGAGTTTATTTCTACATGTATGAAGTGTAAACACAAAGCTGGTTTTTAAAATTTAAACAGCGGTCAAAAAATGTATGGTCGATAAATGGTCAACATATGAAATTATGAATATATTGAATAGTTTTGACAGAACCGAGCACTGCAAAAAATGCTTCGTATAGCGTCGGACAGGGGCAACGGTTAGCGACGGCTAAAAAATGCGGCCGTCGTTAGCCGTTGCTCGACCTGTATATCTGCCAAACCCGAGCTTTCTTCTTTCTCATTCTGCAAAACGAAAAAAATAAAATAAAAAACCCTACCCGTCGCCCCCCCGTCGTCCCCCGTCGCCCCGCCGATTCGGTACTCAAAAATTCGCTTCCTACCTCTCAAATTGATCCGGTATGTGTTCTAACCCTATTTTGTATTCAATTAGGCTTTAATTTGGGTTTATTTGCATACTTATTGGGTTTAAAAATTGGTTGTTAATGGCATGTTTATGGGTTTGAGATTGGTAGTTATGTGGTATATGTATGGTGATAGTAGTATTGTAGGTTGATTTGAGAATAAAATCATTTTATTTCGAAGTTGAAAACGATGATTAACGCATACTATTATGATGTTGGTTATTGTAAAATTAATGATTGGTGATGTGATTTGGATTAAGATGGTGATAACATGTTTAAGATGCTTATTGATAAGTTTATGCAATGTTGGTTGTCGATTAGGTGAAAATTAAATTATTGAGCATGCGTTAGTTATAAGTGTAAGTACACTACAACTGTGTATTTTGTTCAAATATATCATTTATGCTCATTTGCAATGGCCATGCTAAAGTACTCATAGCCTAAAAGAATTACAATGATTCACTTTTGTCTCATTGTGGAATTTCCAATTAAACGTATATAGTTTAAAATAAAAATAATTCAATTTATTATAAGTGCTAACTTCTAATTTGATTTTAAAAAATTCGTTATTTAAAATTTGACTTAGTTAGCCAAATTTTAAAGTACGTGTTAAAATGTGAAATTTACTTGACAAATATTTATTGAACGTATTATTAAAAAAATTATAGTTGTTAAAATATAAATTAGAAAATTTATTTTATTTGTGTGAACCCCTTAGACAATTTTTTGCCCCGTCTGACAAGTGTTGTATATGATCGTTATATGGATGTTCGTTTTTACACAGAACGGACATCTGTATTTATCTGATACAATATTTGTTGGATTTGTCCCAGTATTGGACAAGTTACAAACACAATAACGTTATCGCGGTTTATAAATCATTTCAGTTTAAACGGTTAACGACATTTCGATGGCACTTCCTTTTTTTTCCTGTGTACATGAATTTGTGTACGATACATGTAAATTCGATCAATTATTAGTGTCAAACTATCCAAACGCTAACGTTCAAATATCACTTAGCACATCGTGTGACATCGTGTCTAAATTTGTCGTTTACATATGTATAGTAAATTCTTATTTTAATTTAATTGCCATTAGTAGGTTGTGACGTTTATATACATCAATTCTTTTCGTCTAAATGATATCATTTTGCACTTATGGAATATGATAATGAATTAATTTCAAAAT
This sequence comes from Allium cepa, assembly GCA_030765085.1. NCBI lineage: Eukaryota > Viridiplantae > Streptophyta > Magnoliopsida > Asparagales > Amaryllidaceae > Allium > Allium cepa. Next base: position 681,562,268 of record CM060941.1, on the reverse strand, counting down.
TGCTCACATTCAACTTTATAGTCCAATTACACGTACTTTGGCATAATAATTATTATTGTTATTGACACATACTTTATAGTCCAAATACACATAATAATTATTATTGTTATAATTTGACAACAGTCAAAGCATATAACTTCATATTAAAAGGTCCACATTATTCTCACATCAAAAGAATTATTTATATACTATTCAATTTATTCAAAATTCATGTAAAATGCTATCGTATTAACTTCAGTTATTTCACAGGCTGTTAATTTTCAAAGAGCTTATAGCAAATCGATGGAGGAGGAGCGTATTGCTCAGATGCAGAGGCAGCTGGATGAGCTCAACGATTGGCGAAAGGTCCAATTGGCACAGCAGATAGATGAGCGCATTGCAGCATTTTATCAGGAGCACGGCTCTATGCCTGGGGAGCAGGGAGATGGATCTGATGATGCCGAGGATGATGAGGAGGAAGCTGAAGATGAGGAGGATGATGATGCATAGTTTTACTATTCTTGTGGGTATGTATTTATGTACATATTTAGACTAGATTTGATACTTGCGCTTGGATACTTGGTATTTTGGATGATGTTTGGGTTTGGTTATATTTGGATTTGATCCTTGTACCTTGATACTTGGTTTGTTTTTGTATATTATGTTGGTTTGTTTGGTTTTTGTGTTTTTTTGGTTATATTGTTGAATATTGATGTTGTGGGTATTGTTGAGATGTGTTATTGTTGATATTATTGAGGTTTGAGGTTTGAGGTTTGGGATGAGCTTTGATGGAAGAATAGCTGCTGTGTGCACAGCAGGTTTTGCCTAGAAAAGCGATGGCTAGTAACGGCTTTCTGGGCAAAGATAGCGACGGGCAGCGACGGCTAGTAACGGGCAGCGACGGCTAGTAACGGCCAGCAACAGACTTTCGAGAAACAAACTAACTGCCACATGGCGTTGACACGTGTACGTTGCCGTCGCTTGCCGTCGCTTTTTTAGCGACGGAGCCGTCGCTATTGCCGTTGCTTTTCCTAGTGGCAACGGATTGAATAGCGACGGCTTCCGACGGCCGCCGACGCATTTTTGCCTTCGCTATACGCTGCCTTTGTTGTAGTGGAGGCATATTTTAAAAACGACTTAATCTTTCTACATCAGTTGGAAGAAAGAAGACATGATATTTACAAGAAATGGAGGAGATCTGAGAAGTGATCAAACTTGCTTGTGAATGAAATAATAGAGGAGAATTTATTTGAAGGAAGAGAGATGATTTAGAATGATGAAGCAATGTCATATTAAGGTAAAGTAAATTGTTTGCTGTAAATTGCAAAGAGAATAAGAAGGTACTCGGGAAACCCAAAAGGATGACAGACATTTATGGTAAAATAAGCATTTCTATACGAACATGTAATACATGTATGATTGTTGAGCATACGTATGGATGTAAAGTGAATTAGCCGATGACAAAGGATTAATTTGGTCTTAAGATATAAAAAATATTTGATAAATATGATTCAGACGTTATATAGCATTATATGTATTTAATTTCAAATGCAGAGTGTTGAATTTTATGATCCGAGTTACACAAGTTCTTGTGCTATATTAGTGACTGTAGGCATATAGTAAATGGCGTGTGGAATCAAACATTGATCAAACTTATATTCGCAATGTTACTCCGGCCCTCTAGGCGTGACCAGTGCATGTGTGTGTACATATATATAAGTATTTAATAATTATACCCGCAAAAGTGTTGTTGATTATGTATTTATAATTTAGTCGTACCTAAGTTGTACTGTTCAGGTACTATTGGAGTTTAAAGAATATGCTACAGAGGTAAAAGATTGCCACATTTTTTAAGACGTAAGTTTTACACTTAACATTTTAGGTCTAAATTGTAACTTGTAAATTAGAAATCAAGAAACAATGGCCATTACAACAAATCATCAAGAAAGCTTTAATCAGTCTCTGGCCTCTATTTCTATCACACCCGAGCCTCCTCCTTCTCTTCCCCTCTCTTCTTCATCTAATCTCAAGGGGGTACAGCCACAACTCGACAGTGAGGGGTTCCAAATGGTTAGGAACCGCCGCAATAGGGAAAAGCCCCTTCTTCTTCGTACTAAACATGCTCTTCAATACAAGAATCATCACAGCAACATTCAAAGAGATGCGAGAAATAATTCAAGTTCTCAAAAGTCAAGAATGGATTCTCTGGTTTCATCAAATTCTGGACCTCAGTTCAAACAACATGCTGCTGTTAGTCAGGGGCAACAATTGAACAATCAAGGGATCTTTTCTCACAAAATTTCATCATGGACAGATTTAGTTAAAGAAGGGGGCTTCAACCAGCAATGTACTCTAAAATACCAAGCTCCAATAACCATTAACAATAAGAAAGTGGTGTTAATCAATGAAGCAGTCAGCAAGAGAACGGAGTCCAAGTGGGGCTGCTCGGTGATAGCTTATGTCTATGGTAATAGGCCATTTTATCATCATTTTAAAGCCTTCGTTCAAAGAACTTGGAATCCCACGGGTAATTTTGAAATTTTTACTAGAAACAATGGTTTCTTTATTATAAAATTTGCAGTTGAAAGCGATTGTGAAAAAACAATCAATGGAGGCCCCTCTTTCATTAATGGAAAGCTAATAATTCTGAAAAAATGGAGCTCTAAAATTTCATTTAATAAAGATATGTTAAACACTATTTCCATTTGGATTCGCCTATCAGAAATCAGTTTAAAATTATGGAATAGCGAAGCGTTTGGAGCTATTGCTAGCACTGTTGGTACACCTTTAAAAATGAACGAACAAACAACTAAAGAAAGTAGGTTAAGTTACGCCATAATTTTGGTTGAAATCAATGCGAAATCTAATCTTCCAAATGAAGCTTACATCACTATGCATGATGGAGAAACTATAGTTCAAAAAATCGAATATGAGTGGATTCCTCCAAAGTGTGAATTATGCGAATGCTTTGGGCACAAAACTGAAGATTGTTCATCAAAAAAAGTTTGGAAAGAAAAAGTCAAAGACTCTAATAGTAACCAAGATAAGGAGGTTCACACGGATCTTTTACAAAACAGAAATCAAGAATCTATCAACAATACTGGCAATCATACAACAATTGATTCTGAGCAACAAGAAATTCAAATTTCGGGAAAAATGGAAAACTCCCTTTCAGGAAAGATTAAATACTTTGAAAGCATGAAAAGGAAAAATAGCAGTCTTCAATCTGCTGATGCTTCTCAAGAAAAGAGCATTCCAGATTAAGAAATGCTTACAATTCCAGAGGAAGATCCAATCTCGAATACATTTCAGCAAGAAGTAGAAATTTCTAAAGAATGTATGGAAATAAGCCTAAATGCAGAAGGCAAAATCAATTCTGAAAGAAATACAGAAACCACAATACAGAATACAAGCATTACACAACAATTAATTGATGAAGATCTCATACACAAAGCAATCAAACTTATTCCAAATTCTCTCAATTCAGCTAAATTGAAGAAGAAGGGAAAAAGGAAAAATAAAACAAAGAATATATAGGATATTATTGCTCAAAACTCTGAAAGCAGCAGAGAAAATGAAAAATTTCAGGAAAAATACATAATGAGAAATCCAAGATGGGAAGAGCATCTAAAAATTCAGGACAAAAAACCACTTAAAAGAAAAGGGACTAAATGCATTGAATTCATGGATGAAAGGAAAGACAAGGAGAACTCAGTGGATGTTGATTCCAGTCTCCCTGTTTAGATGCTGTGATATCTTTTGTGTATCCTTTTATCAATATTTTTTATTATTTATGTCTATTATCTCTTGGAATATAGGGGATTAAACTCTCCTGCTAGAAAATTAGATTTGAATAATCTAATTTCTTCTAAGAAACCTGGTATTATTGGTATTTTAGAGTATAAGCTAGATAATGTTAATTTAGCAAAATTTCACTCCAGTTATTACAATAATTGGGGTTTAGTTAATAACAATATCATGGGTGGTTTTGGTAGAATTATGGTTCTTTGGGAGACTGCTATCTGGAACTTAGACCAATATTTTTTGAATTTCCAATTTATTCACTGTAAATTCTCCAATAAAAGGGGTTTCCAAATTGAAATAACTTTTGTATATGCTTCTAATAGTGAAAAACTTAGAAATTTCCTCTGGGAAGACCTTGAAATTTTAAATTTGAATTTAAGAAAGCCTTGGATTATAATGGGAGATTTCAATACTGTTTTACATCACTATGAGAAAAAGGGGAGGTCTTCCTATTCCATTTAAAAAACTGGAATTTCTGAATAACTTCTTTATCAAAACTGGTTTAATTGAGGCTAATATCTTTGGTAATAAATTTACTTGGAAATCAGGTATTTTTAGAAATATTCATTGTAAACTAGATAGAATTCTTATTAATTATAACTTTGCTAATACTTTTCCTAAATATCGATGTTTTACTCTTCCTTAAGCCAGTAGTGATCATACTCCTCTATCCATATCACTTTCTCTGACAATAAAAACTCTATGTGTAATTCTCCATTTAGATATGTTAATGGTTGGTCTTTTGAAAAGGATTACACAGAAGTGATCAAAAAAAGTTTTCTTCCTCCCTGCCATGGCTCTGGCCAATTAGATTTCAAAAAATTTCTTAAGCTTACAAAGGAAAATCTGAAACATTGGAATAAAAACAGGATTAAAAATGACATCAACACAATTAGAAAAGAATGTGGGTCTCTCCAAAACATTATTGATAATGATAGCTCAGACAGGTCTATTATCAATCATTTTTTCCAATGTCAGAACAAACTAAATAACAGTTTGCTTATGCAAGCTACCAATATTAGACAAAAAGCCAAGGTGGACTGGCTTACTAATGGTGACAAAGCTAGCAAATTTTTCTATGCCAAGATGACTAATAGAAAGAAAATCAATGACATAGGAAAGCTGCTAGATAGAAATGGGATTATCTTAAATGAAGCTTCTCAACTTGAGCAGTCTGCTATTATTTATTTTACTGAGTTATATAACACTGTTGATTATAAGAAGGAGTTCCCAATTATTGAGCCTAAATTTGTTTTGAAAGAGAGTAGTAAAGACATTCTTCTTGCTCCTATTGTTTTAGAAGATATAAAAAAATTTGTATTCAATTCCAAGGATGATAAAAAGCCCTGGCCCTGATGGGTTTGGGGCAAAATTTTACAAAATCCACTGGAATGATATTAATTTCAAAATATTAGATACTATTAAAGAATTCTTTGCTACTGGTAAACTTTTGAAAAGTTTTAATCATACTTTTATTACTCTAGTTCCTAAAGTTAAAATGCCTTTAGAGCTTAGCGATTATAGACCTATTTCATGCTGCAACTTTATTTACAAAATTATTGCCAACATTTTAAGTAATAGAATTAAAATATTTTTAAAACATTTAATCTCAGAAAATCAGTGTGCATTCATCCCTAGTAGATTTATTATTGAAAATAACCTTTTGGCCCATGAAATCAAAAGAGACTTTAACAAGAATTGTAGAAACAAAGTTTGTATTAAAATTGACATTCACAAAGCTTTTGACAAAATAAATAGAGCTTTTATTATCCACATGATGAAACAACTGGGTTTTCATGAAAAATTCTGCTGTCTTGTTAAAGAATGTATTGATACTGCTTCATTTTCTATCTTAATAAATGGTTATCCTAGTGGGTTTATTAATAGTAATAGAGGTATTAGGCAAGGGGATCCCCTTTCCCGTACTTATTTGTTATTGCTATGGAATTTTTTACTATTCAGATGGATGCCGATCTTTTAAATGGAAATCTTAAACCTTTTAACAGGGTTGCTCCTAGTATTACTCACTTACTATATGCTGATGACCTTCTTTTGTTTATAAATGCATACTTGAAAAGTGCCTTCACTATTAAAAAGCTCTTTGAAAGATTAAAAGAATATACTGGTCTCCAAATTAATGAAAGTAAAAGCAAAGCATATTTCAGCAAAAATTGTGTAAACAAGGAGGAAATTATTAACATTCAAGAAGGTCAACTACCAGTCAAATATTTGGGGCTACCCCTCAGTTCAAATCAGCTCGCTACTAGAGACTGCTCAAGACTTTGTAACATCATTCAAGAAAAATTAGAAAATTGGTCCAGTAGTCTTTTATCTATAGCAGGTAGACTTAAGCTAACGCACACTGTCATCACGGCTATCTTAATGTTCTGAATTCAGACTCACAACATCCCAATTTCAGTCATTCAAAGAATTGAAAAAATGTGTGCAAATTTCATATGGATAGGAAAGCATCATAAAATTTCTTGGGATACTATCTGTAAACCAAAAGAGTATGGGGGGTTGGGGATAAGTAATATTAAGGACCTTCAAGAAACTTGCAATATGAAACTCTTTTGGAGATTTGTTGAAGGAAATTCTCTTTGGTCAAAATGGATGAAAAATAAATATGTTAAAAACAAAAAATTTTGGACCATGCCTGCTGAAAGCTTCAATTCTAGCTCATGGAAAAATATATTAAAAAGCAGAAATATTGACATCTAACTATTGGAAAGGAGTTTCAAGGATGGTAAAAGTACTAGCCTTTGGTTTGATCCTTGGATCAATGGAAATTCATTGATTAGCTTATTAGGCTGGAATAACTTGATAAATTTTGGTGGTGCTAATCTAAAAGTTGATCATATTATTCAAAATCATACTTGGAATGCTAATATTCATCCTGCAACTTCTATTTTCAAAAAGAGTATTGAAAACATTGCAATTGATATAAATTTGGGAGAAGACTGCTGGAATTGGAAACTTTCAAATAAAGGCATTTTTTCGTTCAAATCTACTTGGAATTTTATAAAAGGTTTCGATACAGAAATAGAATGGCACGTTGTCATCTGGAACAAAGCAAATTGCCCAAAAATGGCACACTGTGCCTATTTTGCTTATTAAAAAGGCTTCCTACCAGAGATAGATGTAGCAAATGGTTTAAAAACAAACAGATTGTCTTCTTTGTAAAAACGAGAAAGAAACATCAGAGCATATTTTCTTTGATTATGAATTTTCCAGACATATATGGCATATTGCCAAAAATAAGCTCAATTTCAAAAAATTTGTATCAACTCAAAACATTAAGGAAAGTATCAAATTCATAAAAGAAAATCTCAAAGTCAAATCAAAGAAATTTAGTGAAGCCTGCATAATGCTCACTACTGCAGTCTTTTTCATATAGAAAGAAAGAAATGCCAGATTGCATACCAAAAAAGAATCTGATGTCATTCAAACTTGGAAAACCATAGAATCAAATTTCAATATTTTACTTCATAAAGACATCTGCAAAAGAAATCATCAGCATCTTTCCTTCTCAGGAATCATTGATCCTCAAAATCCCGAAACAATGGTTGAATCATACTTACAAAATGGAAAGCTCGATAATTTCTTCCATAGATTTCATCCTCAGATTTCTAATCTGAGATATTCCCACTTGAGGAGGGATTCCACTCCTGCCAACACCACAGTCTCTGGAGGCGGCCATTTCGCTCCCAATACCAGAGAATGTCTCTGCAAGGGAAGTAAACAGAACGTTAATTTAAATATTTTTTCCAATTCTATCACTCAGGAAAATTACAATAATGTTTTCTTACCTGATATTGGCAGGAATTACCGCGCAACAAAGAAGGAGGTGTTGAATCTGAGGGTTCCCCTATATCATGATAAAACAAATCAATTAGTTACCAACCTTCTTATGGTCGACAAATATCACTATATCAGTAATCTGAATGGCAATATTTATCACATATCTGAGTGGAGCAGAGGAGATTGTAGCAACTTATCTGACAAAGTGGAGAAGGCGGCAGTCTTTGGAGCAAAAAGGAACGAGCTTTACTGCAAGGATGATCCTCAGACCGTTCCGAATGACAAAATCAGCTGCAATGGCAGCAAAACGCTCCAGATTCCCAACCCCAAAAATAATTTGGAAGTCAACAACATCCTTCAGAGACCCAAAGATCTCAAAGATCAAAGCTTCGCAAAGCTAATGAGAGACCGAAATGATTCTCCTGTTGCAAAAACTCATTCAAACCTCCAGCTTGAGTTAGATGTCAACAATATCAATAAGAGACCAAATAAGCTCGCAGATCTCAACGCTGCTAAGCTCAAGGATAATCGAGGCGATCCTACATCTGCTAAATCTTATTGGGATTGAAAGCCTACTCGATTTTTCAATATTTTGGCAAAATCGCTAGAGGATTTGGATCTGCCATGATTTTTTATTTGGTGCATTTTGTTTTATGGAGGCGCTTGTTTTTGCCGTCTCGTGTTTTTTAGGGTTTCAATGTTGAGAAGGGTTGTGTAGTTATGGGTATTGTACCCGGTACTATCTTTTGGGCTTGGGCCTTTTAATATCTATCTGTTTCAAAAAAAAAAAATTTAGTCGTACCTATTTCTTGAGATTAGACTTATCCCGGTCTAATGAAATTTCCAATTCAAACACAATACAGATACACTTTAGTGTGTTGTGTAAATTAGGCACAATATTATCATTCTAAATGTATTTTCATATTGTTCGATTTGAGAAACTCTACAGCAAAAACAAAACCATGATTCAATACCAATAAAACTCATAAATCAAGGTAATTAACGAAACTGAAATTTATCTTTTATCGAAATTCATCATTTTAAAAACAAACATACATGCGCGCACACACGCGCACATAGATGCATACATACGTGTGTGAGTCGGTTCATTCGGTGCAATAGTCAGAATTGATCTCACGTGCTAGCAAAACAGCAAAGGAAAGCAGGACAAACTGAAATTGGATGGCTATATCACAAGGCTTAAATAAAGAAAAGAAGAGAGATTCCTTTTGCCAAGCTAACTTTCCTCTATTTCTTTAACTAGAACTATCTGCTAGAGACTCCAGGGAGCGATGAGAAGCTAAGATTTCACTCGGATTATCAAGGGCTTGCGCCCCACAACCCATCCAGTCCCAGATTGGGTCCCATTGATCCATTCTTTAAATAACTTTTACCTTGCCCTCGAAGAGATCTTGGGCCTCAAGCCGGATCAACTCTGTTAGTCTAAATTTTATAAAATGTTTGTATGAGTTATTTTGTTTTGAAATAAGGAGGGAAGAAAAAGAGTGAAATAGTATCACATCTCAGAATATTGAGAAATATATATGTTTAAATATACTTGTCTCAAGAAAAGGTGGGGCCCTTTAGACATTCAAATGTTTGCTCTATTGTGAGTAGGAAAGACATGCATAATCAATACAGGAAAATAGGCACAAGGAAAAAGTTATAAAAAAATTTAGTCTTAGGGACGGTAAGTTTGTTTTTTAGTTTAAATGACACTTTATAGTGTAAACAGAAAATGATAGCTACATCTATCATTCTGCGATTTACACTACAAAGTGTCCTTCAAACTAAAAAACAAACTTGTTGTCCCTAAGACTAAATTTTTTTGCAACTTTTTCCCTGTGCCTAAAAACCCCCAATCAATACATATGTGCCGCCGTCTGACCGAGTTGGATCCAAATTATATTTTGGACAAGAGGGAAACATGACTGTTGCAAAAACAAAACGTTTGAGAACAGACGTGTCACGAACGTAAATGGCGAGAGACACAACTTTTCAAACGAAAAGACACATCTTCATCCGTATAAATAGCAATGCCTATGGAGCATTTCAAATCGCTTTTGCTCTTTGAAAAATTTACTTCTTCTTCCCAGAATTTGCAACATCTAAAACTGTTTCAGATTCTTGAATCAGAAACATCTGAAAGGTGTTGTGAATCTGCAATTTAGAAACGCTTGAAATGTGATGCGAATCAGATCTCCATCTCTTATCCCTTTTTTCTTTCAAACCATTTTGGGTTTGTGGTACTACGGATCACAAATTCGATACTCTTGTCACTATAGTCAATTCAGAATCGCAATCGATCAAAGAGAGTAATCATCTCAGCTCCATTGTATCTTGAGAGAATATTTTCCTTAACTCGCTGCACCCATTTGTTTATTTAAATGAGTGATGGTGGAAAATAACGTTTTAAGGAAAACGTCATCGACGTGCTTTGGAGGATCTCTCTTACTCTATAGATTTCGACCATTGTCTTTGCTAGATTGAAGAATTACCATCATCAATCTTAAGGCGTTACTCGATAATGGCATCGTAAAGTTTGAGAGAGTCTGCTTTTGATTTTACCGAATTGCAAAGGTTCGATGGTGTTAATTTCGTGCGTTGGCAAAAGAAAATGCATTTTCTGTTGGCGAGGTTAAAAGTGGTTTATGTTCTTACGATGCCAAAGCCAGAGGAAACAGAGAATGAGACTTTTGCGGAAGCACGATAAAGACTAAAATGGAAATAAGATGATTACATATGCAATGCAATAACGGATACTTTGTTCGATATGTACTATAGTAAATCAACAGCCAAAGAAGTTTGGGATGCATCGAAGGCTAAGTATCTAATGGAGGACTCAATAAATAAGAAATTTTTTACTACTAGATTTTTTAATTATAAAATGAGTGATGCTAGACTAGTAGTATAGCAATTCAATGATATTATGCCTATCCTAAACTAATTCAACCAGCATAAAATGAATATGGATGAGGAGATAAAAGTCTCATCCATAATAGACAAACTTCCCCCTTCTTGAAAGATCAAAGGAAAATCGTTAAACAAAAGAAGGATATGAGTCTCGATAATTTTGCACAGTATTGCAAGTGGAAGAACAACTTAGGTAAAAAGAAATCACTGAACCAACAATGTTTCCATCTAAGATTTACATGGTGGAGGATAAAGAGGAAAACAAAACCTATGAGAACTCTTTTAATCAAGAAGAAATTTTAGAATAAGAAAAACTTCAGTAACTAGAAGGCCAGGAAAATGAATGGGTGCTACAATTTTGGAAAACCTGATCGTTTTAAAGAGATTGTCGTTTTCCTAAAAAGAAACCTCAATTGAGAAAGAAAACTTAACAGCCGTAATCTCTAAAATCAATATGACTAAAAGAGAGGATTCTTGGTGGATCGACTCTAGTACTACTAAGCATATCTGCAATGACAAGAGTCTATTCAAGAAACATGAACCGTCTGAGGATGAAAATTATCTCTTTATGGGAAACTTGACGAAAGCAGCGGTCAAGGGAAAGGAGATAGTAGATTTAGAGTTTATGTTCGGGAAGATTCTGACATTGAATGATGTATATTGTGTACCTAAGGTTAAAAAGAACATTTTTTCTGGTAGTCTATTAAATAAGTTTGGATTCAAACAAGTCTTTTAGTCAGATAAATATGTATTGATCAAAGGCAGAATGTTTGTTGGAAAACTAGAGGAGGAAAGAAGTATTTTGTCACATTTATACGTGACTATTCAAAGTATTGTTATGTTTATTTAATGCATAATAAGGATGAAGTATAACTAATTTATGACCTATAAAAATGAAGTAGAAACCAATGTAATGTTCAAATTAGGACCATCAGATATGATCGGGGAGATGAATATCATTTCCCTACATAATGTGAATCTGAAGGAATTATATAATAAACATATGTAGCTTATACTCCATAAAAAAATGAAGTAGTGGAACGTAAAAATAGGACTCTTGCTAAAATGGTTAATGCTTGCCATGTAATTCGGGTCTTAATACTAGTTTCTAGGGTGAGGTATTACTCATCGTCTGTTATATCTTAAATAGAATACCTAATAAGAAGACCAAAGTTACACCTTATAAATTATGAAAGAAACGCAAACCAAATCTTGATTTTCATCGAATTGTAGAGTTATTGTTCGATTACTTGAACTAAAAAACAGGAAATTAGGACAAAAGGGCATTGAGTGTATTTTCTTAGAATATGCTCGACACAGCAAAGCCTATAGGTTTAGTAATATAATCTAATAATTTGATTGAGATAAATACAATAACAAAATCTAGAGATGCAGTGTTCTGCGAAAATAGATTCACATCTATTTCATCCAATCCATCTATTGGAGAAGTAATGGATGTTAATACATCTATTCATGAAATGGTGGAGGTCACTGAACATATTCGTGAATCTGAGAACACTGAGGAAAATAATGTTCAAACCGGTGAAACTTTTAGGAGAATTAAATGAATGAGAACTGAAAATTCATTCGGACCAGATTTTATCGCTTATTTGGTTAAATGATTGAAAGATGGTATTAGACATCAAGTCATGCTTTCTACCACCATAGATTTTGATCCTTTAACATATACCGAGGCCATGAAGTATCAAGATTCAATATTTTGGAAAGAAACCATAAATAATGAAATGGATTTTATTATGGAAAATCGGACATGGAAACTAGTAGACTTACCTCCTGGTTCTAAACCGATAGAATGTAAGTGGATATTTAAAAAGAAATTAACAATAGATTGTACGATAGATAAATTTTAAGGCTGGATTAGTTGTTAAAGGATATACCCAAAAGAAAGGAATAAATTATTTTGAAACATATGCACCTGTAACTAGAATTTCAACTATTAGGACATTACTTGCATTAGCATCTATTTATAAAAAATTTGAAATTCATCAAATAAACGTCATGACTGCATTCTTAATTGGAGAACTTGGTAAGGAGATATACGTCTCAATCAGAAGGTTTTGTGATTCCTGGACAAGAACGTAAAATATGTAAATATATTAAATCACTTTACGGTCATAAACAAGCACCAAAATAATGGCATGAGAAATTTGATAAAACCATAGTATCAAATGGTTTTAGAATTTGTAAATTAGACAAATGTGTCCATAGAAAATTTCATGCCCGTAAAGGTATAACTATATTCCTTTATGTTCATGATATCTTGATATTTGGGACCGATACCTCAAGTATTGAAGAAACAAAAAAAAAATTCTACATTCATATTTTGACATGAAAGATAGGGGGAATCTGAAATGATTTTAGGAATAAGAATCGTAAAAACATCAACAGGGTTGATCATTATCTAGTCTCGTTACATAGAGAAGATTCTGAAAAGGTTTAATCAATTTGATTGCAAACCTATAAGCACGCCATTTGACCCAAATATGCTACTATATTATAATACTGGTAAATCAATAAATCAACTAGAATACGCTAAAGTCATTGGTAGTCTATGTATGTCATGACTTGCACAAGACCAGATATTGCCTACGATGTGGGAAAAATGAGTAAATATACTAGTAACCTTAGCCATATTCACTGGATAGCTGTATGAAGAATTTTAAAATATCTAAAAGAAATCATGGACTATGGTATATCGTTCATTGGGTATCCAGTGTAATAGAATGATACACGGATGTCAGTTGGAACACTGGAAGAGAGGATAATAATAAAGCAATCAGTGGATAGATATTCACTCTTGGTGGGAGAGCGATATCTTGGGCCTTAAAGAAATAGACATGTATTGCAGATTCTACAATGCCTACTAAATTTATAGCATTAGCTTTTTGTAGTAAAGAAGCAGAATGGTTAAAATTTTTGCTATTAGAAAGAACTGTACGGCCAAAACCAATGCCTCTGATATTTGTGCATTATGATAGTCAAGCAACACTATCAAATGCATATAGCCAGGTATATAATGGAAAATCTAGACATATTGGTTTAAAGCACAGTGCAGTGAGGCAAATGTTCATTGATGGAGTAATTATCATAGATTTAATAAGATCTACCCAAAACTTGATTGATCCATTTACAAAAAGGACTTGCAAGAGATTTGGTGTTGAAAAAAATCAAAAGGAATAGGTTAAAGCCAACATAAAATCACCTATAATGGAAATTCAACTCAATATAATGAAATTCATTATCTTGAGTTCAATGAGAAAAAGTACATTATACGGTGCGATTAGAAACACTGTAATATTAATATGAACAAGTAATATTATATCCATTTCAAGAAGAGTGAATAGTACCTATGTTGATATGGTGGAGGTTGTACTACTTAGTACTTAATAGTTTTAAAACAGAAGCACTGTTGAAGTGTATAGTTATAGGGCATTTGAAATAAAACTATCTATATGAATGCATGAAGATGGTGCCGCTTTCTACGAGACTATGGCTTAAAGTTTCCAAGGGCTTTCACGAAATCAAGATATAGACACAAGGCCAATCCACATGCCGGCTTATGAAATATCTGAAGAAAAGAAAATGAATGTGCGAAACATATCCGATACGTCGCATAGGATTGTTGAAAAAGAATACGTGATTTTGAGCAAATTTGAAATTATTCGATTAAATCACGAGATTGAAAAGGAGATTGAAAAAATCAAGGATTTTGAAAAAATTGAACTTAAAACACTCCATCTCTTTGAAACCGAGATGTTAGAAATTGAGACTAAAATTAGAGAGCTTGAAAATGAAAATATGGGCTTGAAAATGAATAATTTTGAAAAGAGAGATAGTAGCATTAGTTGTTATTCGAAGCTAATAAATGAAAATAAAATTTTAAAATCCATAGCTAATACACTTGAGTTAATTACTCGAAAAAATTTCACTAGAGAAAAATCATTTAAGATGCTCTTAGAAAATCAATTCTTCGTGAATAAAAGGAAAGGATTTGGATTTGTGAAAGTGTCAAAATATGAACAAACGACTAATAACATTGTTAATGGGAAAAGTGTGATACCCAAATGCGTAAAATGTGGAAATATTGGATATGGCAAGAATAATTGTCGAAATATATACAAACATAAAACCATTAAATAAATATAGATTCCAAAAGGTGCGAATATAAATGGTTTGAAATTTAAACAAATTTGGATTCCTAAGGGTATAATTGTAGGTGCTTACGGTTTGTTATATACACAAATTTGGGTACCAAATATTTCAATAGATAATAATAGTGGTCCTACATCCTAAATTAGACCGTTTGCCTTCTCCAAAATTAGACATAAGTGGACTAAGGAACAAATTTGATGGAGATAGATTTCGAATTGTTCTAGGTGATTGATAAAATAAAATTTAAATGTTCCTTGGCCTCTAAAGATTAGAGGGAGATCATCTCATTTTGGATATCATGGCATCGAAGGAAAGTGAGGTATGATCTCTTAACTCAATTTTGTTCACATATTGTTAATTATGTTTTCATCAACATTGTTGAAGTATTTCTGCCATATCTTGAGCTTTGTAACTCCAATTTGTAAAAATTTTGAAGTTCTAGAAAGCTAACCGATAATGTTACAACTTTTCTGCTTTTAGTTTTTATTGATTCACTTAGGAATGTCATGAAAAACTGCAATAAGTTCAATATATAACTCAGAAAGCATATCTGTTTTACACAAACAAGTTGTGGTATTTCAACTATAATTTTTGATTGATTTGACAAATTGACTTGACACCAATTTTGGCAAGCAGCATTTTTGAACATCTAAAACTTTCATGTTATGAGCCAAATCAAACTTCAAAAATGATTACAACATGAGATGATACCAGATACCACTCGTATTTGAGGTATTCATGGTGATATATAGTGGTATATAAAACCGTGTACTCCTTAACACTTGAATTGTTTTAAAAAAAGTCCTAATGGTTATGCATGGTTAGTAAGTGCTTTACACTTTTTTGTATAATACTTGAAAAGGGAAAAAACACAAATTATTCCTTTATTGAAAATATCAAACTCTTGTCACTGTATAAAATTTTCCATAATCCAACATTTCTCTAAAGTGAAGTTTGTTTCTAATTAATAAAATATTATGATTTTTGTTTGATTAATTGGAATTTGAAATTAATATTTGCCTCTTATTAGATTTTATATTTTTAATCAAAATTGTAGCTATTTCAGTTACTATTATTATTTTTGATGATAAAAAAAGGGGGAAGAGGTTAAGATTTTGATTTTTAAGCGATATCCCTATTAATATTCGAGAGTGTTTTTATTCCAAGTTATTTTTAATTAATATTTCAGTTTTAACTACATGTATCTGTGTAGGGGGGGTTTTGTTGTAGGGGGCGTATTCGAATAAGGGGAGCTAATAGAATTCATCAAGACCAAATGCATTTAATAGAGTCAAAATCTTAATATATGTTTATTGTCATCAAAAGGGGGAGATTGTAGAATATACAAGTATATGATTTTTGTTTGATGATAATACATACATACATACATACATATATATATATATATATATTCGTTTAAATGTATTTGTTGTTGTACTATTTTATTTTTCCATAGAACAAATAAATATTTGTTGAACAAAATAACTTAAAATTCATATTTAAACAAATATTTTATTATAAATTCAAATAGTACAAATTTGAGCTCTCACTACATTTAAACATTTTCAATTTCAAATACAAGTTTCAATTACAACACAATTTCACTTTAAAATTCCACCTCACTACATATTCACTCATCACCCGTATCTAATCTTCAACTCTGTTCTAGTCTCTGAATTATCTAAAAATAAACACCGATGCAGCAAAATTGAAATAGAAATATTTTATAGTTAAAAATGAAGTGTGTGTTTGAAAATATTGTTTGCCTCGGTTATTTGTGTTTTTCATCATTATTTTCTTTCAATTCATCTTACCCGAACAACTTGCGACATGCACAGTATACCACTGTACATGCCACAAGATCGTGCACACTGATATACACTTGTTTGGTAAATTGCAAGGACCGGTGAGCACAAGGTCAAACCCTAGTCAAGAACTGGATTCAACTCAATTGAGCGCATGAAAACACCAAAGGCAACAAAATGTTCAATTGGAACCAGATCAATGAAAACAGCAAATACAACCGGACTCAAGTGAACCAGAGGTAAATATCTCAAAACAACAAAAGGACGACAAGACTCAATTCAGCAACACGTTCATGCAACCAGACTTCACAGTACACCGGCATGATCAGATCATACTCAACAAGGCACCAACATACATTCGTCAATGCATTAGAACAATGTCCAGACCACCAAATATGTATAACAAACAGCAAATTTAACTCGAAGCAATACAAAGCAATCAAGCACGAACAGACCAGACCAGTCTATAGTTCAATCTTCACCATGCAACCAAAGACCAAAGAGTACCAGATAAGTACATTGAAGTACAACTAGACCATTACACCAAGCCATAACAAAGGCACGACAAAGTTTAGCACAACACATATACACACGCATATATATATTTATATATGTATATACATGGTGATACACAAGTTCATCTGGAATCAGGTCCAACCAACGTACAAATAAATGTGACCAATACAACATGCAGACATGAACCAGAACAAAGGACAGAGAATATAAATGAAATGACTCGAAGCAACTGGAAGTTTAACTCGAAGCAACTCAGGAACCACATAGTGCAACACAAAACACAGACCAGAGGAAAATAGGCACATACATACATGAAGATATCCAATTCTCCAAAGCAGTGCAGCGTTGATTGCATGGACACAACAGTGGTGATATGAAAACTTCAAGTCAAACTGAGCCAAGACTACAAGAACAAGAGATATGAATCATTTCAGACTATCGTACAAAAATGAAATGCAATATCAGAAACAAATCAGTGCAGACAACCAACATGATGACAGCAACTCAACACAATAACAAGACAACCATACAAAGAAATATGCTCGAATGTACATGGATATGCAAACATGCAGCACCGGTGAAGACACGCACAACAAACGATTCAAACCAAAAATATCAAGCAAAAGCTCAACGTGCACAAGTTTATATGCAGTGACATATATACATAAATATGCATATATACGTATGTATGTATACATGTATATAAGCATATATAAAAATGAAGAAAATCAAAACCGTGGATCATGAACCAATCAAGGAGTAAAAAGGTTGCAGTGAAGTCAATCAGAGGTCACAGTGAATATTGAACAAGTTGTTGGCAGTAAAAAGAGAAATTCCAATACATTTAACATATACAATCGAAGGATGATGAAGTTAACCAGTGAACAAGTGAATCTCAATTTCCAATGCAAAAGTCATAGGAGCACAGAATGTAGCCGACCCAAAGGAACTCAAGCAGTTCAAGCAAGTTCAAGTTCATCAGTGGTATATGCAGTAACACGTCAACAAATGAACAAGTCAAAATCATCACAGACTTTCATGCAAAAATCGAACGGCCGAGCAAATCACTTGAAGAATTCAAACTAAATTATACGAACGATAAAATAGGGTTTCATCCCTATAAACCCATATCATCATTGGCAATAGACATGAGTTCGAATTCAAACAAAAAACAGAGCGAATAAAGTACAAAATTACATACCAATTTTATACCCCATTCGAACTCATCCTTGAAGCAACCGAAGCGAATCGAAGAGCACTGAACGAAGGAGCATCGAAGAGAATTGAGGAACGCAAGCACACCAGCAATCAATTTGAAATTCAATCTCTCCAAATGACGGCTTCAAGCAATCAAAACCTTAATTTTTGAAGAGGAACGAAAGCAACGGCCTGGACATACGAAAAAGGAATAAGAGGATTATCTTGTTTTTTATTTGGACCGCATAAAAATCTTTGGGTCGGTTTTATTTTTTGACGGTTGGGCTTCAATTTTAAATAGGGTTTTGTTTTTGTCTTTTGTTTAGATTTATTATTTGTAATTTCCTTTTTAAAATTTGAGTCGAAGTCTAGTTGGGTAACTAGGTACGAACTACAGTTTTGTAGTTTGAGAACTCGCAACTCAGTGGTTGAATCGTGACAGGCTCTTGAGCTTAGAGTCGGGTTTGTCAAGTTAGCGGATGTTGCAAATTTACAGGTGTGCAAGCGTCTCACCGCTTAATTTTTAGTAGAAACCTCCAGAGCAACAAGTAGACAGACTTTTGTCGAATCTGGGTAAATCTGCATGCTTTTTACCGCATTGCTTTTTGTTGTTTTTATTTTCGCATTAATTTTACTATCACACTATTCAACCTAGGATGAAAACGATCCTAAAAGTTATCCTAGAAAATATATTTTAATTACACTAAATCCTCAAGGGGATCGCGTTGTGATCAGAGCAAAACACGGTAAAAATCAACAAGATAATAAATGTAATCTAATAAAATGATTAATCAGACAATTTAGAAGTTCTAAACTGCTATCTAAAAGCTCATATGGAGAATTGTTTTATACTGCTAACAAAAATAAGGACTCATTTTGACTTTTGTACGTTAGCACCTAGACTTAAAAATAGAAGGATGTTTCTGATTTTTTTTTTTTTTTAAAAAAAAAAATGAGCAACCATTGTTTCTTTCTGTTTTTTTAAATGGGAAAACGTTGTTTTTGATTTTATTAATAGAAACAATCAGTTTTATATTATCAAGAAATATATGAAATTATTTTGAATCATAGACATCGGTATGGACATTTAAGAATAAATGATAAGGATACATGAAAAATAAATGATAAATAATGGGAATGCAAAATGAACAAAGCCGACAAGCATGTAAACTCAAAGGATAAAAGTAAAACCAATGGTCGGTGGCTTAAACTCAGTTATGTAAAATGGCCGTCACCTTATCCTTGAGCACTTTTTTGGGTGGCAACATCTGTGGTTCAAGAGGAAACATCCATCAATCACATAATACCATAATTAGCTTTTCATACCAATAATCAAAACACTACTTTCCTAATCATAGTTTATAATACATAGGTAGACAAATTACAAGAAACAGTAAGCCACCATGGCCAACATTACCGAAAAACATGTACGTAGTAGCACACAACCTCAGTCATCGAGTTAATCATAGAAAAAGACAAGTAAAATACAAAATTATCTCTAGTAAGCTTCCTGCTCGCCCTGAAAATGATGAAATAAATAAATCAATCACTTCGCCATTAACAATTTAAAGAAGAAAACCGACAGCAGAAGATACCTTTTTTGGTGAAACCAGTCCCATGAATTTGTTCTTCATTTTGGAAGGCGAGGTGGATAAAGGCGATGCCGTAGTCATGTTATGGCCACCAACTTTTCTAAGTTGTTCCCTTACAAATTTAGAATATATGAAAGCTGCTCCTCTGAACTGAGGTAGTACCAACCATGCCATGAACAACACTTTCATCTCATACCATATTGGTATCCTTCACATTAAGTAAGAATAAGATGGAATCAATGCCTTTAATCTCCAAATTGGTGTATAAATGTTCAACTAGTGCATTCTTCTGAAGTAATGTATATCTGCCCCTAACATATATCACATTTATGTATCATGCCTTAAGTGTTCAATTGTGTATATGGTAGCCTCTAAATACGATGGAATGGAAAGTGTTACTTCAGGTATGCTAGTGATTCAAGAGCATACCATAAAGATATATACCAGAACATTGATTTGTCTATTGTCAATCTCTAATTGGGATTACTGAATATAACAGAAGTTAATAAATAACATGGAAAAGGAAAATTTACCACTGCAAGACAGGTTGGGCAACCATTTCAGAAAGAGTAAGAAAAGAGTACAAAATCCAATAAGCCAACCACTGCTCATCATCCACCTTCGATGGACTTTCTATAGCCACCACCGATGCATACCTTTACGATTAGTCATACCGAGAATCAAATTAATAACCTAAAGATTGGCAGACGGCAGGGCACAAAATAATAAATAAAAAAGAAAGAAATTTGCTTACAAGGGGTAAAGCAACATCACAGAAGGCCTGCAAAGGGAAAAATGAAACTGTTCCAGTTAGCAACTACAATCACAAAAGAGGAATCAAAAGAAGTTGAGTTTGAGTAGGGAATTTGTACCCGGCTATAGTGTGGAGATAAGTGAGCAAAGTGTAAAAATGCCCCATTTCTGCTCTAATTTGTTGGATAAAGACGTTTGAGTTGGTAAAGAGTGAAAGAACTGGGAAAGAAATGGGAAGGATGCAGTGTATTTTATAATACAAGGTGGAGGGACGCTTGTCGAGATTGGGAAGATGATGATGTATGTGCTATTAAGCTGGCAGCTGGAGTAGGCACCGGCAAGATCCGGTTACGTTTCTGCAACTTTTCCTCTGTGCTCTCTGGTCGTCGACATAATAAAAAAGTAGTGGCTCTCGCTAGTCGGCAAGCAAATAGTAAACAATTAACGCTCTTTACACCCGTACGCGCACTCCGAGATGAATTAAGTTTTTGTTTGTTTTCGTTGAGTGCGAAAATTTGACAAAATTATGAATGTTATTACGCAATTGTTGAGGCACACCTGCAAGTTTGTTAAACCGACCTGAGGTTAATATAGATGTTGTACCCCCATCCACTCCACTGTAGATGAAGTCCGTAATATAAAATATTCTTAGTTGACGTTGATTTTACGTTCTTGTTTGCTTTTTATTACAATTTTAGGATGTCAATTAATAAACATCCACGATATGCCACCATGAGTGGTCAGGTGATATTTACATTTCCATCATGGCTAGTACAATTGTTATGTTTTATATATCCATTGTTTGTACAATAAATTAATTGCTGTTATCGCTATAATGACGTTGTGTATTTTTCTTATCATTTGTAGGCACACCACAACTTTAAAATGTCATCCAAAAAAATTCACGTGTGGCCTACATGCCAAGGAAAACTAAACGCACAAACCATAGTTGTGCAAACTTGCTATATCTGCTATGGGCAAATTTTCATGAGTACGATCATGATTATCATATGCATTTATTAAATTTTGTGCGCATTCATTGTTAAAAATCTTATAACACACCATTTACCAATTTTTATTGCAAACTGGTGAAGAATTGTTCATTAAAATTGGAGCACATATTAAAGGTACATTATGAAGCAAAAGATACATATTTAGAAGCGATTTGAAAGACATACGAAACCGAAACGCCTTTTTGTACTACGAAATGGAGTGTTTATTTTATTTTTATTTGTTTTATGTTATTTTTAGTATTTTTGGACAAATGTTATAAATTAATATTAAGTTATAAATTACTTAGAAAATAGAACATTGCCAGAAAACAGTACATTTATTAAAAAAAAATACATTTGCATAAAAATGATACATCGCATTTGTTTCGATCCAAATTGTATTAATGAATAATTCAAAAGAGGCATAAGATAACATGCTTGTCAACACAAAACGTGAAAGATGGTAACGATTTGGTTTGTTGATAAATAATAATTAATGCAAAATTATTTTTAGTTAAATTGTTCATTTAAAAATTTTCCCCAACCATGAGGACCTCTCCTAACCTTAGCTTTACCCTTTTAGCCGCCACCCTCTCCTCTCAATCACAACCCCGCCTGACATGCCCCCTCCACCACTTCCGCTAAATCTTCGACACACTTCTTCTGGTACGCCATCCACCCAACCACCGTTCTCTTGTCTTTCAACCATGTCAATCTTCCCCACCACAAGCTCTCCACTCCAACTGATCCTCCCCATCCCACCTTGTCAACCAAGTCTTGTTTGCCCGCTTGCATGCTGCATCACAGTTCCCACTTTCCACCACTTCCTTGTTCCAAAACAAACATAACAAAAAACCACTTTGAAATGTCAATCGACCTCCCCTAGGGAAGAATACCCCCTCTTGGTCAATAATATTCAAGAAACTCCCTCACAATGTTTGACAATGTAAGCCAAGACAGTTAGATCTAAAGTACTCTGGCAGTAACACTCTAGTACCTGTCTGTAGGATCTAGATTAACCGTAGAGGGGGGGGGGGGTGAATAGAGTTATAGCAAATTTTCTCGTAAAAACAAACTGCAGAAATAAATATGCTGAAAAGTAAATCACACACAAAATTTATCCAGCTTCGGCAACCCCTGCCTATTGTTGCATTTCCAGATTTCTTTTAGAATTAAACAGTATCCCGTTTACAAACACTCTAGTAGACTCGCACACCCTGCTCCGCCTATAGAGTTTCGCTTACTCGCAAACTCGGCTTCCGCCTATAGAGTTTTTCAAACTCGCACATCCTGCTCACTGAACTAATTCTAACTAGACAATCTGACACTACCTAAACCCTAGGTGGTGATTTACATATTCTTTGACTCGAAAGGTAAAATATAAAAGACAAAAATTTAAAGACAACAAAATAATAAATAACCCTAAACTTAAAAATAAAAGCCCTTTTATAAAATAGAAGTCTCTTTAGAGAAATAAGGTCGGCTCCCTTTTGTAATTCGACCCGTCTCTTTTATTTGCTCCGTTCGTTTTCGTTTATGTAATGGTGGCCGTTCCTCTTTCCAACTCAATTAGGGCTTCTGCGAATTTGGGGCTTTTGCTCCTTGCGCTCTTTGTTCCAAATTAGGGTTGTGAAATAAGCAGCCGATAATTGCTCGATCGTATGATTGATTTTGGCTCCTCTCTATGTCGATCGATTATTTTTCTGAGTTGCTCACTGCTGCTTGATCGAGTTCGACGTTTGCTTCGATATATATTTTCCCTTTTTGTGCTTTTATGATTCTCGTACTTGAACTCGATGATCTATGCCGATGATGATTATGGCAATTTATAGGAGTCGTACTCCTGAATTTTCGTTCGTCTAAATATATTTGAATCTGTCATTTTCGTTTGATCGGCCATTTGATTATGCTTGGATGCTTGGGATTTCACTGACTAATTCAAATTCGTATTTTTGATGCATGCTTGGTTGACACGGTTTTGAATTGCTACCGTGGTCATCACGGTGTTGATTTTTTTTTACTTCGTTTATTTCTGATTTCATGAGTTTCTGGCTTTGACTTGTACATTCGAATTTCTTTGATTTTGTTTACTATGTTCCTTCTGGCTTGATACACCTGTAGCATGGTCGATTTGCTTGGCCACCACGGTTTCGAATCTGCACTGATGAATTTTGTTCATCCACTGTAACATTGATTTACACGGCTTTAACTTTGCTTGCGATTTGGCTGTCACAGTTGATTTTCTTTTGGCTTCACTTGTGTATACTGTGTCATTTACTTGATGTGTTTGCACTGTACATTGAGCATAGATAAGGTTGCTTTGGTCTGGATTAGTGCAGTGTGCATTCTAGCTTGTAACTGTGTCATAGTGATGCATTATTGAGTCTTGGATATTGAACAGTATCATGTATTTGTAGTTTGCATCTTGGGTTGTACTGTCTTGAGCTCGAGTATTTGCTGTGTTTATTTACTTGGTTGTGTACTTGGGATTTTATCATTGAAACTGTACTGATGCATTTTACCTGTTGGTCGACTATCTCCTTGAGTTGCAGTGCTTCATGTTGTATTCATCCCTGCAGTATAACCTGTTGCACTCTTTGATGGTTCATTGGTGCATTTGTACTTGGTCATTGTAGTATGTTGTCACTGTTTTGGTTCGATTCAGTTTCAATGTTTCATTGTGAAGTTCAAGTTGCATGTATGATGTTCATTGCTTGGTCTCTGAGTCTTGTACATGCATTGTCCTTCTCGAGCTTGTATAATTTGAACCTGGTTTGGATTTTTGCATCGAGCATGCTTCTGGTTTGAGTGTGCTTGCATCTTTGTAGTTGCACTCCATTTTCGTGTATTCATTCCTTGGTGTGGAGCTGGACTTGATCTTGTTTCAAGTTGGCTTGAGAAATTTCACTTGAGTTGAATCCAGTTTCAACAACTCGGGTTTGACCTTGTGCTGAAGTCGAGATTTTATTTTTATTGCAACTGAGTTGAGCCCGTCTTTTTATTTGGGTTTGACCTTGTGCTCACCTGTCTCTGTAGCATTATCAAGTGTATATCGATGTGCACGGTCTTGTGGCATGTACAGTGATACACTGTGCATGTCACACTGTTCGTGTGTGATGAATTCAAATGTAAATGATGACAAACAACCCAAATAACTGAGGCAAATCATATTTTCAAAAATCATGTTTCATTTTATATTGCAAAAAATATTTCTTTTTCAATTTTACTGCGTTAGTGAATATTTTTGCAGATTGCTCAGATGCTGGATTCAAACTGGAATGCAGTTGAAGACAAAATACGAGTGTGAGTGATATGTAGTGAGGTTATTAATGTAAATTGAATTGTGATGTATACAAAGATGTATATGAATAGTGAGAGCTTGAATTTGTACTGTTCAAGATTGTAATAAATATTTGTTTGAATTTAAATTCCATTCAAATTCTGTGCAATTTATTTTATTCAACAAATATTTATTTAATCTATGAAAAATAGAATAGTACGTTAACAAATACATTTAAATGAATGTATATATGTTTATTATCATCAAACAAAAATCATATAAGCGCAACGCGCGTATTCAACATTCTCTCCCTTTTGATGATAACAAACATATATTTAAGATTTTGACTGTGTTAAATGTATTTGAACAATGATATACACTAATTGCTCCCCCTATTTAAATGCTTCCTTTCCACATGATGCTCCCCCTACATATATGCATACAAATAGAAATATATAAATAAGCCTAGATGCAAATGGAAAATTATTTGACCTTTGCTTGATTCTATTTGACAAAATCTTAACTTTTCTCTTCCCCTTTTGTTATCAGCAAAAGAATAACAGTGTAATAAAATAGGGATGAAGTGACAGACATGAATCAAACATTTAACTCAATTGAATATAAATATCAAATTTCAATAAAACTCAAACAAAAATCATAATTACCCTTGTCAGGCGCATATTCCACTTTCAGAAGTGATGCGGATAAAATCATCAAAAAATCAGACAGTTCTGTCTATTTGTGGTATATTTATTTCAGGAAATTTGAATATCTACTAATCATGCATAACCGTTAGGACTTTTAAATGAGATTAGTAGTATTCCAATTTAATTTTAAAAATGAATTCAAGTATCTTCTAACCACGCATAACCGTGAGGACTTTTAAATGGGATTAGAATCAACTTGTCTATTAAATCACTTAATTTTGATATGCGTTCCATACATGCATAACAGCGAGGACTTTTAAATGAGCATCGAAGCACATAATCAAAAATTCAAGTAATTCACCCATGCATAACCGTGAGGAGTTTTAAATGAGAGTGAATACTTTGAATATTTATTTTTATTGAAGAATATAATAAATTGAAGCACAGATAATTTCCTTTATAATAAATTGAAGAACGAATAATTTCCTTTGTAAACTACCACAAATTTACATACTATATATGATTTTGATGAGTGATGGTCGATAGAAAGATGATAGAAATAGAAATGATCATGGAATTTTTACCCAACAAAAAGTTTTTATAACTCTTGTTATGAAATTCTAAAGAAATTTTTCTAAATATATTGTCTTGAGTAATGTATGACAAATATCGACACTCATCACTTTTTCAATCACTATTGATCTTTTCGATAATCATTAGGGAGTTAGATTAGTCAAAATTTGTCATTTAAAATCAAATAAAAATGACTAATCTGAAAATATGGTCAACAATGATTTTCTCGAAGGGGTTATATGAGAAAAATTTTGCCATTTGAAAAATTATTTCAAGTGAAAAATATGCAGATATTTTCTTTGAAAAAAAATGATGCAGGAAATGAATGTTTCAAAGATTAATCACGTTCCACTAGTAATTTTTCTATCAACTATATTACCAGTGTAATCTGCATCTGAATATAAATTTCACTCAATATTCACTCGTTGGATGTCAAAGACCAGATTGTGAAATTTCAACAAACAATCTCAGAATGAAATTCTCTTGAATTTGAAATGAAGCTATGTTTACACTCAAACAAATATCATAGTGTTAAATTTAGAAACCATAGGATGAACAACTATCAACAGTCACTAAAACTTCATTATTATTTCAAAACAATTTCTTGAAGTTTCAACAATAAAGTTTCAACAATTTCAAAAATTTCTTAAAATCCTTTTTATAGCATGAGTAAACAGTAATCAATCAACATCATAATTTGACCAAACAGATTAAGTTCAATGATGAAAAGATGGTTGGTCAACTTTTAAGCACAAATCAAAGTAAGAACAAGTCAAAAAATATATCAATTAAGAATAAGTCAGAATTAAAGACATCATTCATTACATTACTGGCTGATTTAATTCAGATTACGATGCAGATTATCACATTTAATATATCGTTCATAACAAATTTACCTGTTTTACCTTTACGATAATTTTTCGTTGTTGTCCATTGTGATTCTGTCACCTTTATACTAGTCTAAGGAACTTTGCTTTGTCGCCCGTTGTGTTTCTGGAACAGCCAAAATCCAAAGAACACTGTTGTTTTTCCTTGCCTGCCACCACACCTACACGGGAAAAGATTTATGCGACCTATTTGTTTTTATAGGTCCATGGTTGTTAGTGGCAGAAAATTTTGAAAAACAATTTTGTGGAGACTCAAAACTATTTATAATTGTTCCCTTTGGCACCCAAATTTGTTTAACTTTGAGAGATTTTATATTTGTGCCTTTTGGAACCCAAATCGGTATAGTTTTCACATGTTTGGGTCTATACCAACAATTATTGTGATTGTGTCCATATTTTCTACAAATCGTGCACATTGAATTTTCTTGATTAATCTTGTTTTCAACAATTTTAGATTGATTATATCCAAGTCCTTGTCTTACCGTATTAACAGTTTGCTTTCCTAATAGCATATTCAACGATTTTTCGCTTTTTGAAAATTTATCTAAAGTCGTTGAAAATTGTTGGACTTGGTTTTAAGTGATGTGTTTTCAGTTACAAGTGAGGTGCATCGATTTATAAAATCCTTTTTCCTAGTGTTGATGGTTTCCTTAAGATTCAAGTTTTATTTTTCAAGATTCTCAAAGTTATTCCTAAGTTTTGATAATTCTGAATCTAAAATCTTACAATTTTTACAGTCTAGGTTTTGAATATTATCAAATTCAGTTTCTAACCTAGAATTTTCATGGGCGAGTTTTCTCCTTTCAGATTTCAGTTTTTCAATTTGTGATTCAAGACTATCAATTATTTTAGTAAGATCTAAGCACATAAAAACAAGATCTCTATAGGAATACTCACCTGCCTCACTAGATTCCTCGGAGCTTGCTTCTGATTCTGATTTTGCCATACAACACAAGTTAGCCTCCTCTGAGCTGCTATCCGAAACTTCCTCTCCTTCTTCATCATCCCAAGTCACTGCAAAGGCCTTTTTCTTCTTTTTCTTGGTGGGCATTTTTGTATGAAGTGTCCGGGCTTCTTGCAGTTAAAGCACGTCGGTTCATTATCGAAATGGTCAGAATCTTTTGGCCTATTACGACTTGTTTTCTTCTTGCGTGGCTTGAATCTAGACCATTTTCTAAGATTATTGACAGCCATTGCAAGCTCTTCAATTGGATCTTCTTCATCTTCATCGCTCTCTTCTTTGCTCTTTAAGGCAATCATCTTCTTTTTTGATTCGGAGTTGTTGCGTTCCTCCTTTGCTTTTAGCTCAAGCTCATATGTCATCAAGTTGCCAATCAACTCCTCCATGCTTAGCTTACTCAGATCTTTCGATTCTTGTATTGCCGTGACTTTTACCTCAAAGTTCATTGGTAAAACTCGTAGCACCTTCCTCACAAGCTCTACCTCAGTGAATACTTTCCCAAGTGCTCTAGCATTGTATACCAAGGTTGAAAAGCGTCCAAACATATCCTTTATGCTCTCGCCTTTGTCCATCACAAAGTTTTCGTACTCATTGCTGAATAGGGCTAGACGAGACTCCTTGACTTGAGAAGTTCCTTCGTGTGTCACCTCCAAAGTGTGCCAAATTTCCTGTGCTGTTGTACAATGAGAAATTCTATTAAATTCATTTTTATCAAGAGCACAGATCAAAGCGTTCATTGCTTTAGCATTTGTGGTTTTTAATTTCTTATCGTTAGCATCCCACCTATCCCTAGGTTTAGGAATCTCAGTACCACCAACAGTTATAGTGGGAGGTTTATAACCAGTTTCAATAATATCCCAAACATCATAATCAACAGAACTAAGATAAATACCCATCCTAACTTTCAAATAAGCATAATCGTTCCCATTAAACATAGGTGGCCTAGCAATAGATTGCCCCTCAGAAAAAGCATTATTTGGTGGATTCATGACTCTAGAGTTAAATAAAAAATTCCGGGCTCTGATACCACTTGTAGGATCTAGATTAACCCTAGAGTGGGGGGAAGGGGGTGAATAGAGTTATAGCAAATTTTCTCGAATTAAACACAGAAACAAACTGCAGAAATAAATATGCTGAAAAGTAAATCACACACAAAATTTACCCAGCTTCGGCAACCCCTGCCTACTGCTGCATTCCCAGATTTCTATTAGAATTAAACAGTATCCCGCTTACAAACACTCTACTAGACTCGCAAACCTTTGCTCCCGCTCACAAATACTCTACTAGACTCGCACACCCTGCCCTGCCTATAGAGTTTCGCTTACTCGCAAACTCTGCTCCTGCCTATAGAGTTTTGCAAACTCGCACACCCTGCTCACTGAACTATTTCTAACTAGACAATCTGACACTGCCTAAACCCTAGGTGGTGATTTACAAATTCTTTGACTCGAAAGGTAAAATATAAAAGACAAAAATTTAAAGACAACAAAATAATAAATAACCCTAAACTTAAAAATAAAAGCCCTTTTATAAAATAGAAGTCTCTTTAGAGAAATAAGGCCGGCTCCCTTTTGTAATTCGACCCGTCTCTTTTATTTGCTCCGTTCGTTTTCGTTTATGTAATGGTGGCCGTTCCTCTTTCCAACTCAATTAGGGCTTCTGCGAATTTGGGGCTTTTACTCCTTGCGCTCTTTGTTCCAAATTAGGGTTGTGAAATAAGCAGCCGATAGTTGCTCGATCGTATGATTGATTTTGGCTCCTCTCTATGTCGATCGATTATTTTTCTGAGTTGCTCACTGCTGCTTGATCGAGTTCGACGTTTGCTTCGGTATGTATTTTCCCTTTTTGTGCTTTTATGATTCTCGTACTTGAACTCGATGATCTATGCCGATGATGATTATGGCAATTTATAGGAGTCGTGCTCCTGAATTTTCGTTCGTCTAAATATATTTGAATCTGTCATTTTCGTTTGATCGGCCGTTTGATTATGCTTGGATGCTTGGTATTTCACTGACTAATTCAAATTCATATTTTTTATGCATGCTTGGTTGGCACGGTTTTGAATTGCTACCGTGGTCATCACGGTGTTGACTTTTTTTACTTCGTTTATTTCTGATTTCATGAGTTTCTGCTTTGACTTGTACATTCGAATTTCTTTGATTTTGTTTACTATGTTGCTTTTGGCTTGATACACCTGTAGCATGGTCGATTTGCTTGGCCACCACGGTTTCGAATCTACACTGATGAATTTTGTTCATCCACTGTAACATTGATTTACACGGCTTTAACTTTGCTTGCGATTTGGCTGTCACGGTTGATTTTCTTTTGGCTTCACTTGTGTATACTGTGTCATTCACTTGATGTGTTTGCACTGTACATTGAGCATAGATAAGGTTGCTTTGGTCTGGATTAGTGCATTGTGCATTCTAGCTTGTAACTGTGTCATAATGATGCATTCTTGAGTCTTGGATATTGAACAGTATCATGTATTTGTAGTTTGCATCTTGGGTTGTACTGTCTTGAGCTCGAGTATTTGTTGTGTTTATTTACTTGGTTGTGTAGTTGGGCTTTTATCATTGAAACTGTACTGATGCATTTTACCTGTTGGTCGACTATCTCCTTGAGTTGCAGTGCTTCATGTTGTATTCATCCCTGCAGTATAACCTGTTGCACTCTTTGATGGTTCATTGGTGCATTTGTACTTGGTCATTGTAGTATGTTGTCACTGTATTGGTTCGAGTCAGTTTCAATGTTTCATTGTGAAGTTCAAGTTGCATGTATGATGTTCATTGCTTGGTCTCTGAGTCTTGTACATGCATTGTCCTTCTCGAGCTTGTATAATTTGAACCTGGTTTGGATTTTTGCACCAAGCATGCTTCTGGTTTGAGTGTGCTTGCATCTTTGTAGTTGCACTCCATTTCATGTGTTCATTCCTTGGTGTGGAGCTGGACTTGATCTTGTTTCAAGTTGGCTTGAGAAATTTCACTTGAGTTGAATCCAGTTTCAACAACTCGGGTTTGACCTTGTGCTGAAGTCGAGATTTTATTTTTATTGCACCTGAGTTGAACCCGTCTTTTTATTTGGGTTTGACCTTGTGCTCACCTGTCCCTGTAGCATTATCAAGTGTATATCGATGTGCACGGTCTTGTGGCATGTACAGTGATACACTGTGCATGTCACACTGTTCGTGTGTGATGAATTCAATTGTAAATGATGACGAACAACCCAAATAACCGAGGCAAATCATATTTTCAAAAATCATGTTTCATTTTATATTGCAAAAAATATTTCTTTTTCAATTTTACTGCGTTAGTGAATATTTTTGCAGATTGCTCAGATGCTGGATTCAAACTGGAATGCAGTTGAAGACAAAATACGAGTGTGAGTGATATGTAGTGAGGTTATTAATGTAAATTGAATTGTGATGTATTCAAAGATGTATATAAATAGTGAGAGCTTGAATTTGTACTATTCAAGATTGTAATAAATATTTGTTTGAATAAAATTTCTGTTTGAATTCAAATTCCATTCAAATTCTGGGCAATTTATTTTATTCAACAAGTATTTATTTAATCTATGAAAAATAGAATAGTACGTTAACAAATACATTTAAATGAATGTATATATGTTTATTATCATCAAATAAAAATCATATAAGCGCAAAGCGCATATTCAACACTGTCCGCAGGTGCGACGCAGTGGAAAGGAGGCTTGAGTTCTGGTAAAACGACCAGGTTCGAATCCTACCATGCGCTTCCCTATCCTATATAAATTTACCCAGGGGTATGGGGGCTTGGATCAGCAGAAGGCTTTACTATACCCTCCTCAGGAGTTTACCGGCCCGTCGGGTTCTCCTGAGTTTTCAAACAAAAAACACACTCTAGTACCTTCTTTTGAAGTAATTGAAGAGCAGGAAAATATTGAGGAGAAGACCGTCGGTTTTTTTTCTTGATAAAAAACCCTCCTGTTCTATTATATCACAACATCTCAAGTTGTTTTGACGAAATCTTAATGGAATAAAGTTAAATCTAGTGGCATTTTATTCTTCTTTAAAGTGGAAGATGAGGGAAAAAGAAGTAAGATTGTTGAAGAAGACCCAAACATAATAAGGGGGAAGTAATCATAATAACGAAGTGGAATCCTACTATCAATTGAATTAAGGAGCAAGTAAAATCGGTCCCGATTTGGATGCATTTGAAATTCTTTCGGCATATTTGTCTCTAATTGGAATAATTGGCTATAAGTCATATTGGTAATGTTGTTTACTTTGATGAATCTACCAAAAGATTGAGTAGATTTGTAACATTCCTGAAAATTAATCACGTTTAATTTGATAATTAGTTTAATTTTGGAATTAAATTGTGGATTCATTTATGAATTAATTAGAAAATTTCTAGAATAAATAAATAAAATTTAGATTACAAATAGCAATTTGATTTGAAATAATAAGAATGAGTATTTTATAAACAATTATTGAAATTAAAAATAAATGTATTGGGAATAAATAGAATTTAAAAGCTTTAAAAAGTTAATGATAGTTTGTTTCTAAATATTTTTAACTATATTAATATATTTGGAAGATGTATTAATTTTCAAAAGAATTAGTGTACTAATTTTCAAAATATTATTTTAAAGATTTGATCTTCTTATATATATATATACACATATATAAATAAAAGTAATCATTTGTTAATATGAAATCAAAATATTTAAATCAATCTTTTCTTTTTATAAAGTTGTACAAAAATAATAATTAATAAAGAATGTATGAATGTAAAATGTATAAAAATATATGTATATAAATATGTTGAAATAAATTAAAGTTTGAATGTAAAAAAAACAATGGAGATAAAAAAATTATTTGTGTAAAGATAAATATTAAAGAAAACATAGATATTTTAAAATAAGACATATGTCACATATGAAATATATTTATATGAAGAGTTAAACAAAAAAAATTACAAAATAATTTATTAATTTAGAGTAAGGATTTAAACACAATTTTTCCTATATATAACGGTAATACATGCAAAGAAATAAGTGTACAAGTGTTAGTCATGTTAATAAGTGGCATTCAACTTTTGAAAAAATAATAATAATAAAACAAAAGAAAATCATAGAAGCTTCTCAGCTTCTCCTACAAGCCTCATAGATTTCTTAAAGACAAAGTAAAGGAATCATCTCAACACTAAAAAGAAAACAAATCTGCAAATCCTCCTCAAAAAAAAACCAAAATCTGGAAAAAAAGTCTGCAAATTTAACCAGAGCAAAAGCAAATCCAATTCAAAAACCTGTAAATCAACCCGTTCTTCAAAAATCTGGAAAAAGATTAAAGAAAAACAAAGGTCAGGAAAACATGCAAGAATCAATTTACAAGCCCTGTCTATGTTCATCATCAAAGATAGATAAATCAGGTGGCAGATCATAATCAATTTCCAGTTTTTTCAATTTATTTCGAGCTTCTCTGTTCCTCTGTCCTCCATTCAAGGTGAGTAAACACTTGAACCCTTATATGTTTGAAGTGTATGAATGAATGTGCACGTAGAAATCTGGGTGTGTTAATTATGTTTTGTGCATGTCTATATATTCTAAGGCATGCTCTGTTCCAGGTTTCAAAACCTGTAACAATGTAAACATCCCCTCTCCAATCTCCCGTAGGTTCTAGAATCCAAAATGAAACATGTTTGTTAATCATATTTTAGGTTTAAAAGAAAAAATGATTTCTTAGCATAAGCAGTTTAAATATTTCTGGGAAATAGAAAAAAAATAGTGGAAATTAAAGATCAAGAAGAAGAAAAAAAATCAACTGCAACAATTTGCAAATTCAGGAACATATATTGAAGACTTACACTTAAACTCTATTTTAGAAACAAAATCATGATTTTTAATTGGGGATTTAGTATGGAATTCTGGGTTAACCAAAAATTGGGCTTTGGGGGAATTCCGGTGGTCAACGGTACTGGGGGTGTCGGGGCTTCGCGTGGAGGTGCAACGATGATCAGGGACTTCGGCAAAATTGTCCGGATGGTGATCAGAGCCTTGAGGTTTCGGCGGTGATGAATTTTTTCCTGTAACCCTAGCTTTGGTTGGGTTGAGAGTTTTGATCGGTATGGCCTCTCTGGTTGATCGAGTGTATCTATACTCGGGGAAATGCTAGCTTGGAGGTTGTCAAAGACGTGGCCGGAGGTGGTGACGTTCAGGTGGTCGGAGGAGTGCGTACGAGGTGATATCAGATTGGGTTGCGGTTCCAGGAAGTGTGAAAGTGAGCTCGATTTTGATTTATCGGCGTATTCGTGTTTTGGGGTGTTCGAATTGGCTCCGGTGATCAACGATGACGTGTTGGTGGCCTTGATGTTGATCGGCGTTGGCCAACGTGCTTGTGCACGTATACGTGCAAGTGTTTGTATCAGTGGTTCGAGTGTTTGGGGAAGAAAGGTTCAACTCGAAGATGAGCTCGGGGTAAACGTGTGGTAGCTCGAGTTTTAACTCGAAGTAGAATGTTGGGCGAAGGTAAAAGTACTTAGAAAAATTTTAAGTTGAAAATTTGGGGTGCTCGGGTTGATTTTTGACAAAACTCAAAGGAGGGTGGCGATATTCTCGGGTGTGACTGGAAGCGGGTCTTGGGTTAGTATGTAAAACAGTTTTATGTTAAAAAATTTCAAACTTTCCAACATTTTTAAAAACTCATGCTTTCAAAATGATGATTTGATTTTAGTTTGAACCAATTAAAGGTTTAAGTAAGATATTTTCAAAGAAATTAAAATTTATTAAATTTTGATACATTATTTTATAAAGTTATTTATATTAAATAAATAATATTAAAGGGGTAAGTAAGATAAAAAGTTATTTTAACTATCTTAACCTTTAAAAGCAACTAATATATGAGAATGATGATTAAACAAGATTTGTAAAATATCTAAAGTGATTAATAAAGATAAAAAAATTTATCTTTTAAGTTTATCAAATAATTAATGGTTTGTTAATATAATTACTTAAAGGGTAATTACTTAAATTAATTACTTAATATTAAAGATTTAATTAATCAAGGTAAATTAATGTGAAATTAACTATTAATTAATTAAGAAGTAATTAATTAATAAAAGTAATTAAGAGTAGATAATTAAAGATTAAAGATTGATTAATCACATGTTAAAGGTTAATTAATTTAAAGAATAATTAATTAATATGATAAATTAATTAAAGTAATTAAATTAAGAATAATTAATTAATTAAAGTGATTAAGGAATAATTACTAATTGAGGAGTAATTAATTATTGTAATTAATTAAGAATAATTAATTAAGGATTAATTTTTAATTAAAGGGTAATTAATGATGAATTAAACGTTTGAAATTAATTAATTATTAATTAACCTTGACTAGGAATTTTTCATAGGCAAATGATTCTGGTTTAGATTAATCAGACATTTTAATTGGCTTTACTTATGGATGACTATATTCTATTGAATGCCGTGTGATGGGTTGATATATTTGATAGTGATGTGAGGCTATGTAATGTTTTGTGCTGAGCTGTTATATCTGTGATGTATATACTGTTGTATGAATATGAAAACCCCTTGGCCCGTAAAACGACATTTGAATTTCGATGCGACACGAGTCGGATTCTAGTTGGTTATCCGAAACCCACATCGAATCGTAATGGTGAATCTTTATGATTGATAAATTTATTTTATCTACGAATCTGTAAATGAAGATAAGCATTATGGGTTATACCGCTTATCCATATTGATATGATTGAATCTATGATGGTTGATGTTATGCACTATTGAGTAAAACCCCTGGACTACACTATACACACACAAATATGGATTGCACGTGGAAATTGGTTAAGTCACAAATTCTTAAAATGATTTTAAAATTTAATTTTTGAATCCAAATGGTTTTGGAAATAGATCGGATTTAAAGTGGAAAAGCTTTTGACTAGGAATTTCAAAGACAAAAGTTATTTTTGAATAACTTAATTTGGTTTTGAATTTGATTTAAATTTGAATTCAAATTTTGAAATTGAATTCTACGTTGACGACTTATGATTTTAAAAAGGTTATAAAAGTTTACATGAATTTAAACCATTTTAGAAAGTGTTGCTTTGGGAATTTGAATTAACCCAAAGACTTTAACTTGTATAAATGAAATCGGATTTTTCCGAAATAAAAACTGTTTGTTTTCAATTAATAAAAGCTTCCATATAAGAAATGACTTTCCAATTTGTATTAAAGGAATCTCTAGTTTAAATTGAAGATGGCTGTCCAAGTTATGAATGAATCTTTGGAAACGGTTTTGGAAGCTATAAGTTAAATCTTTGATTTAAAGATTAAACGAGTTAATCCAATTAAAATGGAAATTGTTTTGAAATCCGAGAATCGATCTTTATGAAATTGGGTGAACTTTGTGAAATGAATCTTTTTGTTTAAAGATTTGAAATGGTAATTTGTTTAAACCATTTGAGAGAAAGTTGTGAATTTAAAGTTGTGACTTAATTGAAATCCCATATCCATATGTTTTTAAATTTTACGCTCATTATTCGGTTTAGTCGGGAGAGGACCTTTGTGTCATATAACCCATTCCGAATAATGATACGACGTTATGGATAGCATTTGAAGATCGGTGGTGAAGACCGGGTATTTTCGAGAACGATAGGAAAATCTATCGATTGTCTCTGCATTGAGTAGCTATGGTATAGAGATTTCCTAAGTGATGGGAGGTCCGATCGGGATTGTGAATACTCGGATTGCAAGGGCTTCTTCGGAAGTGCCTTCAGTTCTGTTCGAACCCGGAACATACTTGTATGGATGTGTGTCTGACGTTACACTTTGAGATGTAAAGCTAGTTTCTATCAAATACATTTCTGTTTGGCGGCGGAGATTATTCTCTTATCTTAACACCCTTCTCTGAGACGTACGAGCTCAGAGGTTATGTAGTTGATGGTTACTAGTGATACATTCCCAATTTGGTAACGTGGCATACGGAGTGTTGCTGATCATTTGTTGATCAAAGCATGGTTTGTGAAAAAGCGTAGCTTTGTGGACGAGACCTCATCGAGCCTCACAAACCGGTAATGGTCGAAATAGGAAAGATGCGGCAAGGTTTCAGGGGTAGCTCCCCTAGGGTATGTCCATTCCTTCTGGAAAAGGGTGATATGATGGTATGGAGCCCAGATACTTACTCATGTAGACACTGTAGTATATTTATTATTGTGTGATGTTGTTGGTGTAGAGGATCCTCGGATAAAGGTCGCAAACGACCGGGGGTGGCATATCTTAGGTTTTACTCTCCGGGAAGGGGGTAACCGGCCTTGTGTTGGCAGAGAGCCGGGTAGGTTCTCGGGGCGTCCCTCCAGAGGCGTTCCCATGTGGAAATAGGAAGTTCCTTAGCCTGACCATTTGTTGGAAATCCAATCATCCAATATGAACCCTTTACGATTGTAGTTGTATTACCTGCCACCTCAGGTGGTAGCTATAGTAGGCATAGTATAATGGTACCTATGCTGGCTAAGATTAATATTATACTTTCGAAATTTTTCCACTATGAACTAATAATAATATCAAAAAGGATTTTGCGTAGTAAGCATGTTTGACTATCATAAGGGGAAATCTCCCCCAAGTGTGCGATTGCATGGTGTGTGTGCCGGGAGGCGTTATGATAGTTTCATTTTCCAAAAAAAGCATTGCGGATTTCAAATTTAAAAATATTTTAATTGTTTTTAATGACAAACCATTTTTGTTTGCTCACACCAGTCCCACGATTGACTCGGAGTTTATTATTCCGTTCCTAAATTCTGGGTGCCCATAATTTTCCACACGAGCAGTCTAGAGTTTGGTTTTTCAGATAGTCAGATAGTAGATATCGTTTTGGTAGCCTTCATCTTTCTGTTGATACATTTTGGTGTCTTTGGAATCCACGACTACACTTGCTTAGCTTTGTGCAACCTTGATGGAGATTCGAGCTTGAAGTTTTAGAGCTTTGGCTTTGGAGTTTGGATTGGAGTTGCAGTATCTGATTCTGTTGAAGACTCGTCTCATATTGTGTAGTGTTACGCTGTATCTTGTGTTGTATATTCTCTGATGTTGATGATTATCATTGTATCAAATTGATGTATTGGATATTGTATTCATGTTGTATCAGTGATATAATCTTTTGTTTCTGCTGTGTTATTTATCATCTAATGTTGTTGCAAGCTCCGACGATATGAATTTAATGTTGTTTGTCGGACATCGAGTTCGGGTCGTCACAAGATTTGAATTTGAAAAGGTTATGATTGAAATTTCCCCAACTAAGCTATTACCCAAATCAAGCCCTATTCCTGTCACAAAAGATAAAATATTGATTGTCAAGGTTGAATATGCTTGGGTCCTGAATGTATGTAGTATGTGTAAAATTTTTGGGCACCCTAATGCAACATGCACAGAGAAAAGCTTGAATAAACCTGAAGCTAATGCTCCCTTGAATGCTAAACACTTGATTCCAAATGCTTCTGCTCATAATAAAATAGGCCAAGCAATACACATAAACGAACAAAAAGGAGCCAAGCATCAACCAATTTCCAAGCCAACCCCTTGTGATGACCGTCCTACATCTCAGATACCCATTAATACTTGTATAATGCGTTGTAGTGGTACATGGCTGATGTAAGGCGATAGTCAAGGCTGAAAATAGTAAACTTCAAATGCAACTTGTTGTATATCTCACAACACAATGATAAAATATAATAATCAACACAAATATAAAACAGATGAGACAATACTAAGTTGAACCACATAATTAGGCGTAACAGGTTCATCATAGTCATATACATAGATCATAGAGTTATATATTAGATAATAAGAAAAAATGTATTATCTTTAAACAAAAGTAAAGCACTAATAAAGCTCCATAGTGCTGCACGACAGAATATGTGCAATAGTAAGCCTAAGTATAGATATGTGAAAGTGCAGCCTCCTGCTTGTCTTCTATACTGCTCCATGCGCTAAGTCAGACTTGCTATTTAGCATACTAATTTAAGAATAGTCAAGATAATAAGAAGATAAACATAAAAGCTCGAGTTAGATAACAATTTGATATTAGAGATATAAAATCTCAAAATACTATAAAATTCGTTATAGTAAAATATAGGACATAGGGTATGGAGAATCATACCTGGTATGTCCCCACATTCAAAGAGTTAGCATATAACAATATATGTCAATCTACTATCATCATCGCCATATGGGCAAGCTATAACTCAAAGTACAATGTTAGGTGTCTAGGTGTCTAAGTTAATAATACATACATCATGTGACATCCCTATCATAATAGAGCGAAAATAGCATCCATAGCTATCATCAAACAATCCTTACATCATTCAATCAAGAGCGTTGAATATATGACAACTCATATGGCCACATCAGAAGCCAAGTGACTACACAACATCTCGACTTCTAGATGCTCGACTCCATGTTATTTTGTAAGGTTAGGATTTAGACTCAACATTCAAAGTCCATAGTAAGACAAATCATATCAATCGAAATGGGACCAACATTAAGAATCTAGGCGAACATCCTCACATACCCCCTCTTTACAAGAACACCTGAAACCTTCAAGTTAGAACCGACCCCTTTGCACACATCTTCGTCGTAGAACACATCATTGTTTCGTTTCATTCATTTCCATAGTAGAACACATCATTGTTCCACCTATAAGTTTCCATCATTGAACCTTTCCTTATGGACCATCATCACGACTCCTATCATCGAGTCGTTAAGGTCCGAAACATATCTGGACGCCCATCACAAGTCTTAGAGTCTCCACATAAAAGTCTAAAGAAACCCCTCTACTATCGTGCGTAAATCCAAAAGTAGAACAAGAGTTTTCCTGTCTAAAACTCTCGTTAATTTCCTCATTGTCGTCGAATCAATGTTATCGACTATAACCATCCAAGTAAGCACCTATAACATTAAGTGATTGATCCTTTGTAAGTCACTTCTAAAAATTCAATAATTGTTAACCCACAATATGGATCAACACCCTGTTTTAAGCGTGAAATCACCAACGCTGTTTCTCGGAGAAAATAATGTAGAAAATAAGTGTAAAAAGAGCAGAAATAATAAAGAGACAAGAGATTTTTTGTAGTGCTTCAGTGTTAATGAAGTCTATGTCCACTTATAGCTTTT
This sequence comes from Allium cepa, assembly GCA_030765085.1. Lineage (NCBI taxonomy): Eukaryota > Viridiplantae > Streptophyta > Magnoliopsida > Asparagales > Amaryllidaceae > Allium > Allium cepa. The sequence continues at coordinate 681,522,230 of CM060941.1, read as the reverse complement.
ATTGATCAACTACCTTTACAAAGGAGTTTTGGTTACAGTATGATTCTTCTTTCCTAAGTTAGATCAAGCCACCATTGTTAGAGACAACCGGAAGGATCTCAATTGCCCCTTAATGGCTGTTGTATGGGAGAAGAAGAGTTAAGAAATAATGTGGGAGAAGAAGAGTTAAGAAATAATGCCAGAGTTATTGCCGTTAGTTCAGTAGAGATCAAATCCTTTTTTTGTTGTAGATAAGATGGTATTTATAGTCTATGGCCCCCTTCCAAAGAAATGCGGGCAGGGTAGAGCTCGAGTTAGAGAGCACTTGGGCCAAAGTCGTTTTATGAAAAGCCCATATCCATCATGTAGAAGCTGCTCAGGAAGATTAGGTATCACAGGAAGAAATTATTCGGACTGGTAACGATCCAACTGGATTGAATCGGTACCGATCCGAATAGTTGTATAATTTTTTTCTCAAATGGCTTCCTTGCTTAGTTGTGATATTCTCCACGTAATTATATAGCTTGTTGATATGTTCTGATGATGATTCACCTATGGATTTGAGTGAACTATAGTCTGAATCGGATGAGTCTTTGCTTCTTGAACTTGGATGCTTGGAATGTCACCAAACTTGGTAAATAAGCTGGGCAGAGAGATGGGAGTATAATGCAAGTGGTTAAAAGCAGCCACCGTTTAATATTTCAGATCGGTATCAATCTAATTGAAGCAGATCGATGCCGATCCGAAAAGATTGTGTATTTGTTCCATATTTCTTGAAGTACATCTTTTAGTTGTTTTAGGCCTTTGGGTCATGTCTCATGTCATTCTAGCTTAATCTGAATGTTCTAACTCCTATTGAATTCAACTGGGTTACAAACCCGGTTAACATTTGCCCCTTATAGTACACCTTCGTTTAAAACAAGATGTGCTAGGGAACTAGATATGTGACGACTAGGGATTTTTAACCTAAAAAAACCGACACTGATACAACCTCGGTATCCACGTGCCGCAAATCCAAGTGCCGGAAAGCCCGATTGTTAGGGGAAAAAGAAAATAAAGATAGAACGGAATCTCACATGCATGGAATAATATATATTATTTCACAATAATATTTATAGCGGAAAATTTTGAATACGGTATTAGAGTCTAACCTAGATTCAGTTTGAACAGTTATAAATCATCTTCCCTTACAAATCTGACCCTGGATCCTCTGAACCAATCATCGATTAAAAAGATGATAAGTTCATATGTGATTATCAATCATCAATAAACAATTCATCTTTTTATTCATTTATAAATACCTCAAGGAGACATATTATTTTAAATTATTATATTTATCTTGTTCGGAGTATATGAAATCATTAATATCAAATCATTTGGTTAATTTTAAAATCATTTTAATCTTGGAATAATTTCAAATCATTTCACCTTTTATTTAGGAAAACATTTTCATATCATTTCTATGCAATTTAAGTCATTTAAATTTGGAAAATTTTGATCTGAGTAAACCAAAAATTTACTTTCCCATCCGTTAGGCCAGTCCAGATAGCCAGGAAGAGCAGAAAACTGATTTTTCAAACTCAAACCTAGATACTATCTCTCTGTCACCCAAAAGCGGTCAAGTTATTTGATCGACTCCAAATCATTCAATATTTAATCATTCCATTAATCCTATGAATCGCCTTTAAAATAATTTTTTAATCATTTAAACACGTTTGACAAAATATTTGGAAAATAATCGTTAAGTTTTAAACCATATTTCAAAAATGATTGAAAAGTGCTGCAGAAAAGTGTTGCGGAAAGTGCTTTTTAAAGCTATATTTATCGAAACGACTTTTTATTATTTGAAAACTAGTTTAACTCAAATCACTTTTAAAACATTTAAAATGATTTATTAGATTTATTCCATATTTTTCAACATTTCTAAAATATTTAATTAAAAAATATGCGACTTTAGCCATCGAACTGCTAGAACAAGATTTTCTTGAAAACTTGATTTGCTGATATTTCAAAATTTTACTAAAAAATGTTGATCCTTTTCTTTTTTTTGATAACAATAGTCATAAGAATTCGGAAAATTCTTAATAAAAAGAAATCTTACTCTGAAAGATTTAACTTTTATGGCGCGAAATCGCAAACTACCGTTACGCGATGCACTTATTTTTGACTCTAAATTCCTTATTTGAAAAAAATTCTCCAATTTGAATTTTAATGTCATTTATAAACCATTTTAAAACATTTGAACCAATATTTTCCATATTAAACCTCTTTTTCACTTTTAAATCATTTCATAATATTATACTTTTATAATACTCATTTTCAACCTTTTTATATTTTCAAAACATTAAGAGGCTAAATAACTTCATATACACGTCCGTATGGATTTATTTTTCGTTAACTAATCATGGTTAATTTCTTAACCATTTTTATTATGATTTCTCATAATTTATCACACCCTAGTTGTCAACCATATCAACATCCATAAAATCAACCATATAATCAAACAAGTCATCAAACATTTATATAATCATTAAGAGATTAATGGTCATATTATCATACTTAAAAGTAGTTAAAGAGATTACTTAAATTAAATAAACGTTGAGCACTTACTTATGGCTCCACTCCACCAAACTTTTTCGTAGCTTCTTGAATCGGTTCCAGCAACACTTTCTCCTCTTTTCCTTGCTCCGGAGCTCTCGACTTGCTTCCTTCTTCATTGTTGCTCTCGGCCTTGATCTTGGATGAGTGGTGTTTGGCCTTAGCTTGGGATATAGGGGTGGCGTGAGTTGTAGAGGAGATAGGGAGGAGTTTGCACTTGGTTTTGAGGTCGAGTGATAACATATATATGTGTATATATTTTTATTTTCTCTTTGATATTATTTCTTCAAAATTTGCCTAAGATGGAAGCCATTAAAAAGCTAACGAAGGAAGAAGGAGACGAAGAAATAAGTGAATGAAGAAGTGAATGGGTGGTTGTATTTATAGGCAAAACGAAGTGAAAAAATATCCAAAACATCATCATTATCCATCACCATCACCATGTCCGTCCATCCCCTCCTTTTCCAATGATATCCACACATTAGCCCCCTCCTCTATATGCTCCATCACTTCATTCACTTTCATGCCATGTGCATTTGACTTTTGATGGCTTAAGGGTTATGTTTTGGAAAATATCTTAGATATTTTTAACTTTATTTACATATAAATGTATAAATATGTAATGTATACATACATGGATATATTTATATGGTATGGTGTGTATTTATGTATTATATGTGTGTTACATGACATACAAACAAGATTGAAATGACTTTCGAACAACTTATGTTTGTTAAACTGTTGAAAATCGGAAAGCCGATTCCTGGTCAAATTTTCGCATATAATTTAAATACATATATATGTAAAACAAAATTGAAAATAAATTTATAATCATTATTAATTAATTAAAATGATCTCATTTGGATTATAAAATGTATAAATCGATATTAACAATTATTTACAAAAATTGCTATTATATCGATAAAGCGGTATCAATTTTCTTATATTTTCAAACTGATTATATATCTTTATAAAACTATTATAAATTATTTATTATTACTTTATAATTATTTAAAATGAATTAAAATCATTTAGAACAGTTATTTGAATAATTGTAATAATTAGTTTATCATGAAATCTCTGTTTAAAATCAAAAATCAATTATTAAATATAAGGGCATCACTGAGGATGTCATACATACTTTTAATTTCCAAAAATAAATTTTTTTTTTATTTATATTGTTCTTCAATTATAAAAATAAGAGTATAGATCCAGCTTCGTGCGCGACATTTTACGACCATAGAGCTGTTTATCTATAAAACGGTTTTCGGATATTTTATCGATATTTTTCCAAAGTATATATTTTTGTTAATATTTTTCTAAAATAAGTTCATTATCATTACATATCACTTAGAACTTATGAAAAAACTATCTATATTTGAATATTTAAAATAATTTAAATATCTTTAATTAAACTGATCAAATTACGGGTCGTTAGGATGTCTTTGGGTTCCCGTTTTGGAGAGTATTGATGATTGTGTTGAATTATCTTGAGAAGTTTTCGGTGATATGCCGGTTAGCTATGAAACTTTTAGTGTGGATCTTCACTGCTCGTGATTACGAAGTGATCTTTATTTAATAATCTCTATGATACATACGAACATCAAGGAGGTCGTGTCGAAGAGGTTTGGAGAGTTACAGGTAGAATAATCCGGGTCAGTGCCGATCCAATTGAATCAGATCCGTACGGACTCAATTACTTGAACAATTTTTGAATATTTCCTCAGCCTTCATATATGCAGCTGATCTAACCCTTCCACTTCACTTTCCATTTTCATATGAGCCAACCTCTAATAGTTCTGAATTCTCAAACCCTAGGTCAAGGCGATCCAAGCATTCTATCCATCAAGGAGCTGCCGCCACCAATCTCCACCACCAACGCCATCTTCCGTGGCCTCCCGAAGCCATTGCCGATGATTAGAACAAGGTACCGTCGCCAAAAATACCCAATATGTGAAGACTGTCAATCCGACCTGATTGAAGCCTTAATTTGGATCTCTCTGAGCCAAAGATCGAATTATCTTCGCCAATTCAAAGGTTGGTAACGTGGATTAGATATTTTGGTGATGATTAGAGGTGAACTTGGATTGGTAGTAGAGACAGTGGTGATTGTGGATTAATTTTGGTTTTCTGGGAGAGCGATAATAACTTGGCGTATTGTCTTATAAATAGCTTATGCTATTATCCTCCTCTAAGAAACTAAAGTCGACTAATGCTGAAATCTTCTTTTAGTTTGGACGTATTAATCTGGAGCTGCTTGTACTAGAATAGTCCTGTTATTCATCGAGTGTTCCTAGAATAGGAAGAGCTTTCCATGTCACTTTGGACAACAGATCCGTTATCGATCGTGATCGATAGCGGGAAAATATGAAAAGAATAAATTCGGCAAACAATATAGATCATTTTTCCTAGCATGAATTAGTTATCTACACAAGATGGATCAGTTGCAGTGTTCATGATACCGTACCCATTCTCACTTAGATTGCAACTACACATTCCCTCAGCTAACACTTAGAATTCAATTGGATGGGACATGTCAACATCTTTTGGATTTCAAGTGTCAACCGCATAAGGGTTTATAGTTTAGAAATCAGGTGCACGTGATCGTTTTAAACACAAGCTTTGTTGTGAAAAATGATGCATAAATCTTCACGGTGTAAATCAATTAAAGGAAACTCGCCTCGTTCTAAAGCGACATCATCAACGATCCCGATTGGGTCTACTGCTCCCTCAACTGCAGGTCAATATGGCCATCAGATTCCGATCGGGCCCCTCATTTACCATACTCCTCCTAATTTTAAATCCCTATTTGATCCTCTAGAAAAGACTTCTACAACTATTACACCTAAGATGATGCGAAGCATTTTCTTATAATATGCTATTCTGGAGGACGATGAGATTTTCCCTCAAGAGAAGAGTTTGTCCATAGATGACCTCCTGGGTATGTGGCTTGCCGTCGGTATATGTGCATATACGGAGCGTTGGCTTCGTTCAATCACTTCTTGATGACCACCCTTGTGAGCATGGGTTTAGCCCCCTTCCAGATTCTTCCAAATGGATATGTCGTATTGACATGCCTATATGTTCTATTTTTGTGAAATCTTAACCACGCCCCAAGCTTCATCGAGCTATGGTATTTCCTATAGTTCAAAAAGAGAGAGGCTAAACCATCGCTTGTTTATTTTGAAGCGTAGGGGATTCCAAAGCTTATATTGGATTTTCCTAGCAATGTTCCTTCATTTAAGAATCAGTTATTTTTTGCTAAATGTCCAGAAGGACTCACCCATTTATGGACAATGGGGGGTTGGTCTTCTTCATCATGTTCAGAGTTTTCTTTAATTGCTATACGTTTTCCGAATGATCATATATTCCTTGCAATTATTCCAAAAATTAACAAGGACTTGGCATTCAGCACCGTTCTCGGCATCTTGAAAGTGGTCGATGCTCAGGAGCGCATGACTAGGTTCTTGCTCATGGATGAGAACCTTCGCCGATATGGGCGTTTACACCTGGGAGAACCATCGGATTTATTAGTGCTCCTTCCTATTCTAGAACCCAAACTTGTTCTGTTTCCTCTTCCCATAACTTTGGTGAGGATGATGATGATGATGAAGAGGAAAGTGGCCGATCCGATAAGTCAGAGGAGACCCCTGAGGAGGTTGAAATTCAAATCAAGGCCGACCGTCCTCTAACACGCCCTTGATTCCAAAATAGAAAAAGGAAGATTTTATTCAATGAAAGGGCATGGCTCTGTTTATTAAAGAGAAGTAAGAAGGAGAAATCGATGAGGATAAATAAGGAAGATATAGATTGGGACACTGATGAGGGTGACGTTAAATTTGGTGAAAAGGCCTTGGAATTAAAGCTCGGTTATGCACCCTCACCTTCTTTGAAAGAGCTTATTGAGGGAGCTTCTCCCAAGACTGATCCTATGCCCAACTCTCTGCTGGGAGATGCTGACACTGATTTGGGAGATACAAGTAACATTGTTGTGAAAATTGATGAGCTGATGTGCGATTTTACCTCGGAAGGGTTGCCTTCCCAGTTTATTCAGATCATCCCTGCAAGAGGCAACGTTTTGACATTAGTTGGCAGTCGATATGATTTGTGTATTCTACTGGGGTCATCAAATTGCAACACACAATTCACTAGGATCACACACTTTATATTGTTTTTCTTTAGGATGTTTTAGTCCATCGAACGCCTTTCCCTAAAGCCATTTTATCGCTTGTTGCAGGAATCATGTCTTGTGGTCTTTACGACGATCATGACCGAGTTTTGGAGTCTCAGCTTACACAGAGACACTCTTTAATGTACTATACTCCTTGGGAGACTGACGAGGAAAGGAAATGAAGCAAGGCGAGAGAGGTGGAAGAGCGTTGGCATGCTGAGAGAGATTAAGGCAAAGACAGAAGAGGCGACTATGGATAGAGGAAGAGCCCGATTGACCGGGGAGATCCTTTGAAGAGCCGAAAAGAGATCGAGAACACGAATTTGCCTTATAGCCTCCTGCTTCCACTAGGATAAATGTCCCTGCTTCTAGTGCCGTGACCTCTTCCACCTATACTATCATGACTGCCACTCCCCAGATTTCTAAGCCTATGCTTTATATTCTTCTTGTTGGTCCCCCGTGTCTACAAGCTGCATTCCCTGATTTGTTTTTAAAGAAGGTTGTGTTTGATAAGCCCAATCTGAAATAAGTGCACGTCGAATCTTATTCACCCCATTTTCAAGAGATTCTGAACTGTTTGGAGCATGCTGAAGGATAGGAAAAATTATGCATATAGATGTCTACTGTTAACCAGAATAACTACCAGGAAATCCTCTCGTTTGAGACTAAAATGGATGAGTATGAAACGTAGCTTGCAGATCGTGATGTGGAGATCAAATGGCTAAAGAAAGAGAGAGATGACCTTAATGGAGAGAGTAAAAGTGCTTCTTTGCTTAAGGAGATAAAAGAATCCACTGATCGAGTCGCAATCATATTTATAAATGGGGTAAAGAAGTTCCATATAGATAAGGCGGCATTAAATGAGAAACTGAAGACTAGTGAGGTGATGGTTGAGATGCAAAAGAAAACCATCACCAATTAGGTTTAAGAGATCGCCGCACTTTATGAACAAATCTCAAATCTGGATGTGGAGAAGAAACAACTAGTGGTAGAGAAGGCTAACACGGATGCCAGCTTTTCAGAGCTTCAAGATACCTTCACAAAGAAGATGAAGGGCTTGGATGCTATGATTTTTGGCTTCTATGTCAACTCGGTGCTGCATCAAGTGAGTCTTAATTATTTGGGCTTGTTATTTCCTCATACGCTCGGCATAGATTGGGAAGAGATTCTTGCCCGATTTGAAGACATGGGCGACAGTTACGCTGAAGAGAAGTTGGTTCAAGCATATTTGAACGAAGTGTCCCATCAAGCTTTTTTGGGAGGGCCAGGAGATCTTGAGACTAGAGAGGGAGTTCTGATGAGGGGATCATTCCTACTTCTCCTGTGATTATGCTGCCAACAAAAAAGGGCTTTGAAGTTGAGATGCATGAACAGACCTCCACTGCAGGTTATTTTCTTTTCTCTTTCATGTTTGAAGATTTCCAGTTTACGCTGAATGAAATTGACGAGATAACCATCCTTTATTCTGATATTATAGATCAGCCCTCTCTTTCTGTCGAGCAACCTCCTCCTCATGGCATCGATCTACTAGTATTCTTACCGCATTATCCATCGTCTCTATACCCGGCTCGCAGCCTGGTCTGCACTTCAAGCAAATTGCCGCGCTATATGGTTTGGATGACCTTTATGTATCTCAAAAGGAGGGCTTGGCAGCTACTAACACATGGGAGCAGGCGGATCAAGCTTGGAAACCAGACAAAATGGAGACCGAGCAGCCGATGACTGAGCTGTAGATAGTAGCGATGAAGAAGGAGAAGATTAAAGAGCAAAAAAGGTCATCGAAGAGTTCTCACCAATCCCGCAAGCACAAAGGCAAAGGAGGGTCTACCAGTGGAAATGTTTCAAAAAGCAAGATCATTCCAGGAGGGGATTTGGAGAAGCTTGAGAAGTTGTCGTTCAGAGGCGGGAAAGGCGGAAGGAAAGGTAATGATAAGAAGCCATGATCAATCCGTGTAATCGCGAAGTGGAGCTTTTGCTTTTTTTGTTGCTTTCTGTACAAGGTATGGTGTTTATATTTTCCTTTTTATAGCCAATATTATTTGGGAATGACGCCCATTATTTGTTGTTATATATGAAAAATATTATAAGTGACAGAATTGTTGAAATTTTGATTATAATTTCACTTGTCTACTTATCTATATTTCTTGCATTGTTTCCTTTTACACACCAGTGTTTTTTATTCAGCATGATTTTGTACACGTAAGTAGTTGTTGATAATTTTCCTTTACTGTTTTATTTATTCCAATAATTACTGCCAAAACTCTTTGTTTGGGGTAATAAAACTATGAAGTGTTTGCTGTTTTGGTTGAGTGTTGGTGTGTGGGCACCCCTAGCTCACGGGACTGTTTACTCTGAACACTTGATAAAAGACTGGGTGCCCCGGTAGCCTTTCAGATGCCCTTAGTAGGGTTTATACTGCAACTCCTATCTTCGAGGGTTTCTGATTTTTGTTGTCTTCATTTTGGAAAACCTATTTTGATATCTGATTTGAGATATTCATGAAGCTTTTTAGAGGCCTTACGGCGAGTGATTTATGCACTTATTTGACTAAGTGATTGGTGATGCTGGAGCGACACTGATTACTTGAAATATTGTTAAGTGATTCCTTCGTAGTGCTGATATGTGGGCTATTGTGCACACGTGTCGCTTCTTGGAGTGCTAATTTTTTGGCTCCGAAGGCGATGCATGGATTTTTGTAATATTAGAGTTCATCGTCTTTAGATACAATTTTGCTGATCCAAGTAGTGGTGTGTAGCTTACAAAATGCACACGGTGGGATAGAGGCTTGCTTGGTCATAGTTTTGCACACCAAGAAATAGTGTGCAGCTTATGCGATGCATGGCTTAAGTAATTGTGTTCGCTTAGATGTGATTCCACAATCCAAGAGGCAGTGCGTGGCTTATGAAATGCACAGCTTTGATTTGGGCCTTCATAGTGTCGTTAGAGCAACATCGGTTCCTAGAAGGCAAGGATCGAATTCTATCGATCCGACGATTTGAGAGTGCACGACTTATGAAATGCGTGGCTTTGATTCAAGCCTTCCCCGTGCCACCGTAGCAACACCGGTTTTTAGAAGGAAGGGATAGAGTTTTGTCGATCCAACAGTTTGAGAGTGTGCGACTTACGGAGAGTGCAGCTATGATCGGGCCTTCCCGATGTGACCAGAGTATAACCGGTTCTTAAAAGTCAAGGATCGAGTTCCATCAATCAGTGGTTTGGGTTGATTTGCTTCCATTGACTCGGTGGGTAGATGGGGCATACTTGAGCACGGTTCCACTATCTCAAGTAGAGTCGGATGGTTTTGATTCGATTTGACCCCATCGACGAAGCATGTTACTTATGCGAACATAGTTTTATTAGTTCAGAAAGAAAAGCAATTTCTTTAATTGAAATAAAAGTTGGGTGAATTCTGCCTATTTACAATGCCTTCGGTATCCCGAGATGGCTTATTTGTGGAAGTAGGAAATAGGTAAGATAGTCCTAGACAAAGTAATGGAGCAGCGATTCGCTATTTCAAGCACAGGGAATTTCGGTTCCATCAATTATTGTTAGCTTGAACGTACCATCCCCTAGCTACTGGTCGATCACATAGGGCTCTTCCCAGTTTGGTCCGAATGTTTCTGGTATAAGATTGACCTATTTGAGGATAAGATCTTCTACTTCAAAAGTATGGTTACAGACCTTGGAGTTGAAATGTCGTGCGACCCGTTTTTTTTAGCGGCAGTCCTTAGCTAGGCTTCTTCCCACTTCTCATCGGCCATATCAAGCGACTCGAGTAGGAGCTGCTCGTTCTGCCTTTGATTGAAGTTTTGCCTTCGATAAGAACGGACTTTCAGTTAGACTGGGGTCATTGCTTCTAAACCATATGCTAGGGCGAACGGAGAGTGCCTGGTTGCAGATTTGTGCATTGTTCTATAAGCCCATCGCGCAAGTGGAAGTTCATCAATCTAATTTCCTTTAGCTTTTGTTAGCCTCTTTTTGACAGTGGACTTGATGATCTAGTTACTGCCTCCTCTTGCCCGTTTTCCTATGGATGTGCAACAACGGAAAAGCTTTTTTTGATTTGGAAGCATTTGCAAATGTCTTTGAATTCAGCGCTTTTGAATTGAGTCCTGTTATCCGTGAAGATTTTTTGTGGGGCACTCCAAACCTGAAAATAATGTTTTTGATGACAAAGTTAATAAGTTTCTTTATGGTAATAGTGGCCAATAGTTCCACTATGGCCCATTTGGTGTAGTCAACAGTAATGACAACGTATTTGGCTCCTCCTTTGGCTATCAAAAATACACAAATCAAATCGATTCCCCAGAATGTGAATTGCTATGGGAAGACCATCTGTGTTAGCACTGTTGAAGGAGTTCTTTTGACCTTGCCGAATCTTTGGCATTGGTCGCATCGTTTGTCATAATTTGCTGCATCGTGGTTGACTGTTGGCCAAAAATACCAATATCGAAGAACTTTCTTTGTAAGGGCTTGTCCCCCAGTGTGATTTTCATAGTCGCCTTCATGAACTTCCCTGAGGATTCTTTGAGCATTGCTGTTGGTAACACACCTGAGCAAGGGGGTAGAGAATCCTATTCGGTAGAGTTTTCCATCCTGTATTACGAACCGTGGTGCCTTTTGAATGAGTTTTTTCTAGTGATTCCTATCTACGGGGAGTGTTCCTCTGAGAAAATTTTCCTTGGCTGGTGTCATCCACGACTCTGGTTCTTCGGTCGTTTCGAAAATCCAATCGATATCCATCTCACATATGCTTGGAGAAGTCAGAGTTTCAATTGGGACCAGTCCCATTGACTGAGCTTCTCCGTAACTGGCCAATTTTGTTAGATAGTTCGCCTTCGTGTTTTTCTCTCTTAGGATATAAGTCATGGTGTAATGTTCGATGTTGTTCTGTAGTTCTTGCACTTTGGATAGATACGGGGCGAGGTTCTCTCCTCAGGCTTGATACTCGTCTCTCACCTGATAGACGACTAGTTAAGAGTCGCTATAGATTATGGACTTTATCCCGAGTTCTTTTACAACTTTCAGTCTGGATATCAATGCTTCATATTCTGCTTTATTGTTTATTGTAAGGAATTCAAGCATAAGAAATAGCAAATGGATCATCCTTTGGGAGTTTCGAGCACGACTCATGCCCCCGAGCAAAAGTTGTTAGATGCACCGTCAACAAAAAATCTCAAGTGTGTCTCCACTTATAGGGTAACTTCTTCTTTGTTATCTCGTATTGTAAACTCAGTAATGAAGTCTGCCAGTGCCTTCTCATTGATCGCCCTTCGAGGATGGTAAGTGATTTCAAAGTGACTCAATTCAGTGCTCCATTTGATAATCCATCCAGAGGTCTTGGGTTGGTACAACACCTGCTTCAAGGGTTGATCTGTTAGTGCTTTGATTGGGTGCATGGGGAAGTATGGTCTTAACTTTGTAGATGCGATCAAAAGGTAATATGCTACTTTTTCGAATTTTGGATAATTCTTCTCGGCTCCAGCGAACCATTTACTGATGTAATATAGAGGAAGCTGGACCCTAGCTTGTTCACATACAAGCACGACACTTAATGCATGGGGCGAGATTGCTAAGTAGATAAACAAGTCTTCTCCATCTACTGTCTTGGATAGGATTGGCAGAGTCTCCATATGTCATAGCAGTTCTTTGAAGACAGTCTGACAAGCCTGATTCCAATCGAAGGTCTTCTTTCCCTTCTTTAGTGCGTCAAAGAACGGTATACATTTGTTGGTTGCTTTTAATGAACCAGCTTAGTGCTGCAACTTTTCCATTCAAGCTTTGTAACTCTTTCTTATTCCTTGGGGCCTTGACTTACCATAATGCAGTAATTTGTTCGAAATTAGCTTCGATGCCTTTGGCACTTATAATAAATCCTAAGAACTTTCCAAAATCTACCCTGAAGTGACATTTAAGTGGATTGAGTTTCATTCTATATTAGCGGAGTATTTCAAACATTTCGGCAAGGTTGTTCAAGTGATTTGCGGCTATGCACAATTTAACTAACATATCATCTACATATACTTCAATAGTCTTCCCGATTTGATGTTTGAACATGGCTTCACCAGTCATCGATAAGTTTCCCAACATTCTTTAAGCCGAATGGCATCACTGTGTAGCAATATAATCCTAGATCATTAATGAAACTGTTGTTTTCCTAGTCATATTCGTGCATCATGATCTGGTTGCATCCCGAGTAGGCATCCATGAATGATAACAATTCATGTCCCACCATCCTATGCATAAGCTGGTCGATTCTAGGCTGTGGAAAGCTGTCCTTTGGCCAAGCTTCGTTTAGGTCTTAGTAGTCAATATAAGTTCACCATTTTCCATTGGATTTCTCGACCAAGACTGGGTTAGATACCCATTCGGGATAGGTTGCATCGCGGATAAAATCATTCGTCATCAGCTTATCCACTTCTTCTCTTAGCACTTTGGATCGTTTGGGTCCTAGGCTGCGCCTCTTTTGTCTTACTGGGGTATACTTGTGATCGATATTGAGTGCACGCCATGTAATCTAAGATGATACCCTGCACATATCGAAATGTGTCCAAGCGAATCCATCCAGCTTGGCATGAAGAAATTTGATTAGTTCCTGTCGCATATTATTTCGAAGATGTAACCTAATTTTTAGGACTCGAGTTGGGCCATCCATATCGACTAGGACATGCACCATCAATTCTGCAGGTGCTAGATGAGCCATCCCTGAACTCTTCTTTCTATGGTCCAAAGCCTTGTCAAGTCGGCTATGGTCCCTAAGCCAGAGGTAGTTCTGTAATTGCTACGTAGTAGATTCACAAATATGGAGAGTTCTCCCCATATTCTTTCCCTTTTCTTTTCTTCAAGACTCATGCAGTTCAACGATGTAGCATTCTCTAGCGACACTTTGGTCTCCTTTGATCGCTCCAACTCAATTCTTCACTGGAAATTTCATGGTTAAACACCATTGAGCTAAAGCAATCCTAAAATTTGCCAAAGCAGGCCGACCTAAGAAAGAATTGTAGGTGGACATTCCATCTACGATCACAAAGCTCTAGATGAGGATGAATCTTTGATCGCTTTTCCCAAGTTCCACGAGCAATCAATTGTTCCAATAGGTTGCTTAGCTTCACCAATGAATCCTTCGAATTTTGTTCGACAAGCGGATAAAAGTGCCGCTAAGGATCGTAACATAAAACAGTTACTAAGTTATCTACAAATGCGGAATAAAATAAAAACAGTAAATAGTAAATTAAATAACATCAGGGATATTTATACTGGTTCAAACTCCCGTTCTATATCCAGTTCTAGACTCCTTGTGGAATTTAACTATCAACCCTCTTTTAACCTGGAGGAATAGGTATTATGCCGCCTAAGCGACCGAACATGACTTCTACCGCCTAGACAACTGAATATGACTTCTACCGCCTGAGCAACCAAACAGGACTTCTGCAACACAGAAATTTTTCTTGACTGGTTGTGCTCATTTGATAGCACGGATAAGTCTTTAGAGTACACCCTTCCTATAATCTTTTCCTTTGTGGTATATAGTGTAGTTCGTGAAGATTGGAAGTTAATTTATCACAATGAATTTGTGCTTGAATTTGCAAGTGATTAGAACGAGATTTGAAAGCAAATGGTAGAATATTTTAGATAATAAGTACCTGATAAAAGAATCAAAAAACTAAGTTATTAAAACAATTAAATTCAAGGCTATATATAGAGTTTAAGTGATGTAATTATTCATGAAGAGTTACGGTAAAAAAATGAAAATAACTCTTCAATCAAGGGTTATTTCTATTCGTTAAATGTAAGTGACCGCTAAGAAAAATAGCCGTTATGAATATTCAGTCGACCAAGGAAAAGGTTTCGGTCTTCTCAATATTCAATAAATTCAAATTTTAAGTTTTAATATTAAAAAGATACATATTTCAATCGACTGAAGGGGGTGGTTCAGTTGACTGAAGCTTCAAGTGCACTATGCACGTGTATAGGTATTCAATCGACTGAAGCTCCACATTCAGTCAACAGAATTTAGAGTTTCTGCCATATTAAATATTTATGAAAACTTTTTGTTACGGTAATTTGCAAATAGTGAAATACTTTGTGTATGTATGATTTGAAAATAACTTTAAATACTTATATGCGTGCATATACCACCTAGGAGAGATTTTAACAATGATTAACTACAAAACTAGACAATAGACAAACCATTAATAAATTTTGTAACTTCTCTCTGAATTCTTGGTCTTCAATATATTGGCAAGTAGAATAGTATCTTCTCTTGCAAATATTGTTAGTTCACACAATATTTACTTATATAGTTATCAAGATCAATACATCAAAATACAAGGTTCTATCATTCTCCCACTTTTTGATGATGACAACTATGTAAGTTTTAAATTTTAAAATTGATTATTACTCCCCCTGAATCAGTGATCTACCTGCTAAATATTGATTAAACGTTTATATTTCTCCCCATTTGTCATTGAAAAAAAAGAATGTATGGATAGTAGAAAAATAGTATCAAAGATGAGCATATATGAGAAATGATAAACAAGTAGCATAAGAACAAGATTATAGAAGCATAACAACAAACAAGCAACATTAAACAACATCAAACAAACACATCAAGTGTACATTAAAATAAGGAACAATAGAGCTTAATGAAAATAGATATGCATAAGATAAAGAAAACTAAACTTCTTCACTCCCCGACTCTTCCTCTTCATCTTCTTCCTTGGATGTGGACCAAGTGAAAAGAGCGAGATTCTCGAAATACTTGTAGAAGTAGAGCCGGTGCATGAAATTTTCTCCCATATTTTGTTTAAGAAGCCTTTGATGGAGTTAAGCTTCTTATTGGTCTTGACGACGTTCTTTTCGACGGTGACCAATCGTCGATTTACTTGCTTTGATTTTGAGAGAGAGTGACAAGGCCTTGCTTTGCATTAAAATCTCCTTGAAGCACTTGTATTTCGTTTTCTTTTTCTTCTTCCTCTATTTGATGGGAAGTGGAGGAGCAGCCAATGTGTGTTTCGTGAGGTAGCAGAATCCCTTGTGCTCGATTTGCCTCTAATTTTTGGAAGCTAATGATTTCTTGAGGTGGAGGGAATTTAGGCAAACTCATAAGACTTAAATTCTTAGAATTTAGCTCGCTAACGGTGATGAAGTCAGCATCGGGAACGGTGACTACAAAATCCATGAGAATGTGCATGATACAGTGTAACAACCCGCATATTTGTTGATTTTATATTTAAATATTTTATCATTAGTCGGATTTTAGTCCGAAAAGCTACTTTTTGCATACGGTCGAATTAGGGCTTGGGACCACTCCCATTGAGTTTAAAATGCCGTTTGCGACCTTTTTGAGTATAAGCTTCGATATGTTTGGAGAAAGTTGATTTCTGCTACTTTTTACTTTGGGTTTGGTTTTTGGGCTCAACCCTATGTTAACTTATGCTCAAATCTGAGCCACTCTTCCCCACTCACCCTCATTCTCTTCTCATTTCAGTTTTTAGAGTGTTAATGGTGGGAGAGATTGGAAATTAAAATTCCAAAACCTTAGATTCTCTTGCAAATCCATCTCCTTGCTCCAAACTCAAGAAGAACCCCTTGGTAAGCATCTCCTTCTTCTTCTCCAACTCTTTCTCCATTCAATTTCAGAAATTCCTAAACCTAATTCCGGGAATGGTCTTGTTTTGAGCTTAGATTCAAGCTCATTTGGGTTGTGATTGAAGAGAGGTTGATTCTCCATTTGCTTTCAAGCTTCTTCTTGTTCGATTTTGTGAAAAGGTGAGATTTTTATCTCACATCTATGACTATAATTATCTTTGGTTGTTGGGTATGAATTCCTAACACTTCTTCATGTGCATTTGCTCTTGATTTGGATTGGTTTTGTGAATATTCCAATTTTTGGGTTTTTAAGTCAAATTTGTGTAAAATCCTTTTATGGATGTTTGATCATGCTTTTGGTGATGCATCAAGGAGCATATAGGGCCGGGTTGCCGATTGGCATAAACCCTTAGAGCCAATGTTCATCTGGGTGCATTTTGGAGGAGTTTGCTCTTCATTTGTATAAGGCTGGAAAACAGCCCAGGCATGATTCAGTCGACTGAAAAACTCTGTTCAGTCGACTGAACCTGAAACCCGAGAGTTTCCAGGCATGATTCAGTCGACTGAAAAACTCTACACAGCCGACTGAAACTGGAAACAGAAAGTTTCCTGATCCTGGAAAATTTCCATGTACAGGGTCAGTCGACTGAAATTCTCTGTTCAGTCGACTGAACCTGCTGTTTGAGTCCAATTTGCCTTTTTGGATTGGAATTCCAATTTAAATCGATTCGTGCTAATCCTATTTGTTGTTATCATCTATTATGATTTTGATGACTCTTTTTAGGGATTTTTGAATATCCATTTCGATGGATTCTTTATCGATTTCTTTGGATTTTATTCACGTCTTCGTATGTGAATTTTTGTGATTGATTGTTCTTACAATCTTCTTCGTGATTTGTCACTTTAAAAATATAAAGGTTTTCTATACTAGTAGTAAATATCTCCTCAAACGATTTCAATACTATTTTAATACCAAATTCGTTTATAAAACCGTTTTCCAATCTATTAGTATATACAAATCTTTACCTCACTCGTATGAGAAATCCAATTAAACGGCTTAGTAAAACAAGTGGTATGAAACGCTTGCGTTTACTTTGTCGGTTAATGCTTGGACTTGTTCGATTGAACCTCTTGTGACGATTTTCTAGTGGAGATTTACAGTTTGTTCGTAAATATTTAAGTTAAGCAAGTGGTTATGGGACATGAAGCTAAACTCATATATTTACTAGCTTAGTATAATCGACACTTTTCGTTGATCATGACGATCATCTTTGTGATTTAGACTAGCAATGTGCGATGTCTCTTTGTCTGCGAGGGAGACTAAACCCCGTTTTGTGGAGTTTCGACTCAATTTGTGATGGGGTAGCAACCCATGGTCTTCGGGCCGTTTGTGGAGCTTCGGCTCAATTTGTGATGGTTAGCGACCATGGAATTAGCGTTCCGTTTGTGATACACGTGTTGGTGAGCTTTATGCTCCCGTTTGTGATAGGCCTTCCCCCCCCCTTTTGTGATTTCTGGATTTCTTGTGTAGATTTCTAGAATTTGTGTTTCACCAATTTTCGTGATTTCCATTGATAAGTTTTATCAATATTTGTGCATTGGTGAATTTGTGTGTCATTGACTTTTGTGATTTCTGGATTTCTTGTGTAGTCTTCTGGAATTTGTGCGTCTTTGACTTTGGTGATTGACATTGATATTATCGTCAATATTTGTGGTTTGATGAACGAAATAAAGAGTATGACACTTCTTTGATTCTTGTGTAGATTTGGTGACATTGATTAATCTCTTGATGATTATCAACTAAGTATATATATATCACAGCTTGGCATTGTGATTATTACGTGTTTAGTCATATCTCTTATTCTATATCGTTTCATCTGATATTTATAGTTAGACTGATCCGTTTATTATTTTGTTATTAAATAATACTCGGGTCAGACCGAGATGTTACAGGTGCTTCTGCTTGACTTCTCATCCGGGATTAACTCCTTGACTTTTGGGTTAACTACTTAGATTAGTAGTTATTTTGTTGTATACATTTGAGATATAGACTCCTTAATGTATACTTATTCTTTTGTGTAGTTCGTGTAACTATTCTTTTGTGATATTGTGGATCTTTTTAGACCACTACTCTGATGTACACTTCCTAGTGTAGTATTCATTCTTATTCCGCCTTTGTGATATGAATTGTCTGTGACTGATTTGTGTTATGTTTTCTTCTATACTTGTTTCCGAAGGATTTATATAGCCACCGTGTAGTAGCTTTGAGTTTGTGTTGGTATGTCGGATTTCCTCTTGAAATAGAATGCATGTTATATTATCTGACATATCGGTGCTCGCGCAAAGAAATTACACGGATGGTCGCTCCTCAACAGCCTTATTCTCCATGCTAGTCGACAGCATTCACCGTAATGTTCTTGGCTAGCGTGGGTATAGAGGTGGGGCATAACATACAGGCTCCGTAGAAGATGGTTTTATAACTCCTCCTATGATTGATGGTTAGAAATTCGTCAAGAATGAATTTAGCCCAATTTACTTGTTGGGAGGAGTAAATGGCGTAGAGTGCTTGGAAGTCTCTTTTGTATACCTTCTCGTTACTCCCGGTACGAGGTTGAATAAATCGGATTAGAGCATGATGAAGAATGCACTCCCTTGGTTGCAAGGCAAGGATTTAAGAGCGGTCATGTCATCGGAGAGAAATCTATGAGAGACTTCATCTTTATTGTCCATGTCGACATCAATGTTATTGATGTCGGCTCCATCGGATGGACAACGAAGAATATGGATGATTCGTTAAAGAGAGAGATAGATGCGAATGCCGTAAACTAACGTCCAAATGCAGTCATCTTTGTTTCTCGGATCTTGATGATCCAAGTTCATGTTTGCGAAGAATAGTTTAATGAAGAGGGGTAAATCTTGACATTATTAGCATCGAACCCAATCAAGCTATTATGCCCTCTACCTTTGGAAATTTCACGAATGGTATAAGCATTAAAATTGAAAATTTTGACGTGGGAACCATCAAAGATCCTTAAGCTCTTCATGGCATTGAATCGAGTAATAGCAATGTCGTTGTGAATCCATGATCTTATTTGACTCTCTGATGGTCTAGCGGAAGATTCTCTAGCTCTCTTTGTTCTTAGGGCCATTGGATTGAATGGATTTGAGGAAAATAAATTGATTTGAAAAATGGGGGCTAAGTTTTTATTTGTGTTGAAGGAGGTAATGGTTTGGTAAAAAGAAGATGTTAAATAGGGTTGGTGAAAAGGTATGTTGGGAAATGTGTAGACAAATTTTGTAAAACCAAATATACACGAATCAGTTAGCTGAAATGGTAGGGACAGTCGATTGATATGCAGAAAAATGTATCTCGCAAGTTTATAGTGTAAAATTGACAATTCAGTCGACTGAATTAATTAGGTCAGTCAACTGTTTTTCTGGGAAAAAATATGTATGCATGAACATTCGTCGACTGAAATTATATTTAGTCGATTGATGTGTAGGAAATTTTATCTCGCAACTTTTTGCCTAAAAACTAAGCTATTCAATCGACCGAGATTTTTGGAGCAGTCGACTGTATCTGTAGTTTGAAAATAGTTTATATGAAGTTTCAACAGACTGCTTTGTCCTATTCAGTTGACCGAAACTGTGCATTTTTGATAGTTTGGCCTTATTACCAAAGATTTTTCTATTAGAAAAGTATATAATATAAATGCTTATTAATTTTATAGTTATATGTTACTGAAAAACAAAAAATACATTATTAAGAAATAGAAAAAACATATAATACATACAAAATGTATTATAAAACAATATACAAGAAATCTTAGTTTCCAGAGGATTGTGAATTGTCAAAGTGCGATTCAACCTTCGTAATTTCTTGTAATGGACGGATAAGTGACCATACATTACTATGATCTCAGGAGTTTGGTGACACCTAAGGACGTTGAGGGATTCGTTCCCAAGAGTTCAGTGGTATTTGAGAACATTGTGGTGATGGTCGATGCATGCATTATTTTGATGACTTCCTACAAAACTTCAAAGCGACTTGTACTCGAAGGCTTAAGAATTTAGCATTAACTTTTTGCTCACAGCACTTTTCATGTTGTAGTTCCAAAGTCTCTCTTTGATAATGCTAAATGTCATCAATTTTTATCTTTTGTGGTTGGAGAACCAAAACGCAAGTTACGTTTGGTTCGCTTCCCCTATGGTGAATATCTAGTGTGATGTGTTGGATACGGTGTAATCTTGACTGGAATATTTACAGGAGTGGAGTTGTTAGAATTCTTTAACGATTCGAAAGTGGGAGTGCTGTAAACAATGGAAGACTGATTTGATCCTTCTTGTAAAGATTTTATGGTTTTTGTACAAAATATTTAAAAGTATTGAGCTAAGATGATTTAGTGGAAGAAATTATGAAGAAAAAGGTTGAAGTAGAGAGACTTTATGTAATGGAGGATACTCTATTTTCAGGTTGAAAAAACTTAAGGAACAAAATGATTGAACGTTTATGGCCAAAGAAAAATTAAAGGTAGATGAGAAATACTGTCCGTATAGGTAATTTGAGGTAGGAAAATGTAGTAAAACCAAGAAATAACATAGCATAATGGAAATGCATAAAACTTCCTTACCAATGACCAGAGATCAAGTGTTGGCATCTTCAGTTTTTTTTGAAATTTATTTTATAATAAAAAATTTATAAAATAAATTTTAATTTAGGTCATGCAATGATATAATACTTAATTCTTGACGTAATTTAATTAAAAGTATTTTCATTTAAAGGTTTTTTTAAATATAGCAGCTATCTGATTTTTTGAAGATACAAATTCTAATGATATATTTCCTTTTTATATTATCTGGAAGAAAGTGATGTCTGATATCTATATGTTTAGTTCTAAAATGATATTATTGGATTTTTTGATAAATTTATTGCACCTGTATTATCAAAATAAATTGTTGATTTAGAAAGATCTATTCCAAAATCCTGAAGTTTTTGCTGCATGCAGATTACATGAGCACATGCCAATGCAGTAGAGATATATTCTGCTTCACACTACGAAAAAGAAAAGCAATTTTGTTTCTTACTAAACCAAGATACTAAAGATCGTCCAATAAAGTGAAAAGTACCATTAGTACTCTTTCGATTCGTTCGACATCCTTCAAAATCATCATCACTATATGATATTAATTCAAAAGGACATTCTGTTGGATAAAAAAAACCGCAGTCTTTAGTCTTGCTTAAGTATTGCAAAATACGCTACACTTCCCATAAATGTGATTCTTTGGGATTTGCTTGAAATCGTGCACACAAGCATACGGTCATCATTATGTCTAATCAATTGGCAGTAAATATAGCAATGAACCAATAATCTTAAAATATAGTTTTTGGTCAACACTTTTTCCATTTCATCTCTATCGAGATGTAATGTAGTACTCATAGGAGTTGGTTTAGCAGAAGTGTTTTCCATACCAAATCGTTTTAGTTGTTGAATTTGTAAACCAAGAAAATATGAAAGTTCTTCCATGTGAGACATTTTAAATTCTTTTGTCATAATTTCTGAAAATTCTTGACATAATTTTTTGTTTGTAGAACCAAAAATAATGTCATATACATATATTTGAATTATTAGAATTTAATTTTTATGTTGTCTTATAAATAAAGTGATCTACTTTTCCAGTTTTAAAACCTGAATTAATTAAATAACTTTTAAGATGGTTATATCAAGCATGGAGCGCTTGTTTTAAACCGTATAAAGCCTTTTTTAATTTATAAACATGACCTGGATATTTTTTATGTGCGAATAAGGGAGGTTGTTCACATATACATTTTCTTTTATAAAACCATTAAAGAAAGCACTTTTTATATCCATTTTATATAGTCTAAATTATTAAAACATGCATAAGCTAATAAAATAAGTTTAACTTCTAGATGAGCTACGAGTGAAAATGTTTCATCATAATCTATTCCTTCTTCTTGATTATTACCTTAAGCAACTAGTCTAGTTTATTTCTAATAATATTTCCTTGCTCATCGACTTTATTTCTGAAAACCCATTTTGTACTGGTAACGCTTGATCATTTGGTCTAGGAACCAAGTCTCAAATGTTATTATGTTCAAATTGATTTAATTCTTCTTGCATAGCTATGATCCAGTAATCATCAGTTGATGCTTCATTTTTGGGTTATGTTTGAAAGAAAAGCTACTCGACCCATTTGATTTAGTTGATTTAATATTGTTACATTGGTATTTATTTCCCCAATGATATTTTCAGTAGGGTGATTTCTTTGGTAGGGATCTTATTTCATTATTATTTGAAAAATTATTGTTTGTATTGCTTTCAATATCATCATCTGAGTTATTTGATTTAGAAATAATTTCTTCATCTTCTATTTTAGGACTAACTTTGAAATTTTCATCGAATGACACATGAAATGTTTCTTCGATTATTTTAGTCCTTTTATTATAAATTCTATAAGCTTTGCTTCGTTTCGAATATCCAATGAATATTTCTTCATCAGATTTTGGATTGAATTTCCAAGCTTAACTTTTTTATTTATTATAAAACATTTTGAAACAAAAACTTTAAAATATAATATGTTAGGTTTTCTTCCATTAATAAGCTCATACGGTGTACATTTACTTAATGGTCCGATGGAAACACTATTTAAAACATAACAAGTAGTTGCTACAGCTTCTGCCCAAAAATATTTTGGTAGAATACATCCATTTAATAAAGTTTTAGCATATTCTTGAAGTGTTCTATTTTACTTTCTACAACTCCATTTTGTTGTGGAGTTCTAGGAAATAAATTTTTTTGAACAATTTCTTTCTTATTCTAGTGCATATTTATGCTTTCTTTTAACTTCTTTGAGTTTATCTAACATATTTGAATTTATATCAATTAAATCATCAAATGTTAAATCACTTACATCGTTAGTGTTAGCTTGTTCAGAATTACTGCCTGTGCCACTGCCAGATGATGAAGATGATTCTGAATCATCCCATGTAACAGAGAATGCTTGCTTCCTTTTGGACTTGTCCTTCTTATTCTTGAATCTTCCTTTCTTTTTATCAGGACAGTCTTTCTTCATGTGGCCCTTCTTATGACATTCATAACATTTGAGATTCGAAACTGGCGATTTACTAGAATTCTCTTCTGTTGATTCCAAATTTCTTATTCTTTTTAATTTTTAAGAACTTTTTGAAATTCTTTGCAATTAATGCAATGTCATCTGAATCCGAATCTTCTTGTTCAGCTTTGAAAGCAATATTCTTTTTATCTTAGGCTTGATCTCATTTTGCCTGCATATTAACTTCGTATGACATGAGATTTTCAATTAACTCTTCAGGTTTGATGGTTGAAATGTCATTAGCTTCTTTAATAGCTAACGATTCTCGTTCCCATTCATCCGTTAAAGAGCTTAGAATTTTTTAGACAACAACAAAATCTGAAAAAATTTCTCCGAGTGTCAGTAGTGAATGATGTATGTCTTGGAATCTAGAATACATGCCATTTATAGTTTCATCTGGTCTCATTCTAAAATTTTGGAACTGATTTTTGAGCATATAAATCTTATTTTGTTTAATTTTGTTAGTTCCTTCATGTAACATCCCGAAAATTTTGATTTAAATTTTAGTAATGTATTTGAACTTTTTGAAGTTTAAATTGAAAAAGTTATAAAGAAATAGAATATGAACAAAATATAGTGTTTTTAGTTAAAACCTTTAAATAGAATTAAAACAAATATTGGAATTAAATTACATAAGTTACTAAATGTTAATAACTAAAACAACTTTTCCTATATTTAGCAAAATAACTAAAACAAGTTGCTGTAAACAATATGAAGACATAAGAGAACAAATGAACAAATAATTAAACAAATGAATCAAATGAATGTGTTACTATACAAACCAGTAAATGTGTAAGCAAAAGGAAAAAAAATAAAATAAAAACAAACACTTTCATTTAGTAAAACAAAAGTAAATTAGTCTTGCAACAAAGATAGTAATAAGACAAAACAGCCACCATTTAGATAAAGATAAGAATAAGATGTACTTATAATAATCAAATCAAACAAGATAACACTTATTAAAATATAAAACATATAAACTGTACATATAAAAGAAAATTCAAGAGAGTAAAACATTCAAACAAAATAATAATTATATAAATCAAACAGCACATTTCTACAAGTACACAGGATAGAAGCATCACAAAACATGCTTACATTAAATGCAAGCCTCTACAAAGAACATACTTTCATTAAATGCATTTACTCTCCAGTAAGAACAAAATCATTTCAGCAACTTTAAAGCATGGTTGAGCAGAGGAAAAAAAATAGTATTTGCTTATACTTTTCTCTGTACACCACCTTTCACCTATATGTATACATACACAAAGCCTCACGTTCATTTGTTAAAAACAACTCAAGTATCATTCAAACAATATTAGCAAAGATCTGAAATTAAAAAGAAGAAGATCATCATTTTATATATTACAAGTTGAAAGGCAAAATACTGAAAGAAGAAAAGAGAAGAGGATTGAGCTGCAGATCAAAGGAAATCAATATATAGCCTCTGTTTAAACATTTGACATGTGAGTAAATTTACTGCTTGGATATATAAAAAAAAAATTTGTATTAGATTTGTGAACAGTTTGCTTAGCTATGTAAGTTTTAAAGGATAATTCTGCATATTGTTCTTCTCTGTAATTTAGTTACAGGATAGATTAAACTGAAACCAATCAAACATCTTCACACAAATTTCTTTAAACTTAAGGACTTGAACAAAGTAAGTTGTTTTTAACTTGAATTACAGTTAAAAATGTTGTTTGGAGTATAGGAATGGAAACTCAACTCTGTATAAATGATTACAGTAAAAACAAATTTTTTTATGATAAATTCAAGAATGTTAAATCGTTGAATGGATTGCATAAGTTGGATAAGCATACAAAGTTACAATTTTTAGAAGTAATATGATGATTTTTACTAAAGTGGTTTAAGAGCAGTTCTAATTCAAACAAAAGTTTCATTTTTCTAAATTTCTGATTATCTAGTCAATTATAAATGCTAAAAATTGTTATATAGCCAGTTTAATCCTTTACAAATCCAAGAAAAATGCTTAAAGATTTTTCGAATGCATTGATTTTGAGATTTGCATAAAAGTAGGGTTTGGTTTCTAAGTTTAGTCGTGTCTGTAATGAGATGAATGCGACTCCTACGCGTGACCGAGTGTCACGAGGCTCTGGTGGAAGATTGTTGGGGGGTTTGTCGTGGTGTGGATGAAATGCGAGTGCCTCTGATGGCCAGAGGAGGTGGCGCGAGTGGATTTCCTGGGGATGAGGCGTTTTGAGTCGGTTGTAGTTTTTGTAAAAATGGCTACATTTTTGTTTCGAGCAGATGCCTTCAAATCAATGTTTGATTTCGAGTGTATGGAGTGTTAGTGACTTGACGGAGTCATTGGTGATCGCCAGAGAGGCGTCGCTGCCGTGTACATGTGCACGACTTGGCCTCTGTGTCAGTAAGGGGGGTATGGCCTGGGTACTCGGGGATGTTATCGAGCATGGGGGGGGGGGGGGGGGTCAAACTCGGGGTCGAACTCGAAGCACGTGGTGGAGGCATTATTTCCAGTTTTGATTCATAAGCGCGTAAATAAAAAAAAGAAAAGAAACTGGAATGAGGAGAGAAAGGGGAAGGTAACGCAAAGGACCGGGTTGACGCGAGTGAAACGCGGTTTCTACTCGGGTTGTTTTATATGGGCTAAGCCCATTCAAAAATTTTTAAGTCAACAATGAGTAAGAAAATTTTGTGTTTGCAATATAAACAATTTAGATTTTGTTAAGTTAAATTATTTAACAAATGCTTTAGAATTTGTAAATTCCTTAATTAAGTAAAGAAAGTTTAAATGATTAA
Organism: Allium cepa; assembly: GCA_030765085.1. Taxonomy (NCBI): domain Eukaryota; kingdom Viridiplantae; phylum Streptophyta; class Magnoliopsida; order Asparagales; family Amaryllidaceae; genus Allium; species Allium cepa. The sequence continues at coordinate 681,495,979 of CM060941.1, read as the reverse complement.
ATTTTAAAAGAAGAATTTTAAATTAATTTACATTGAAATTCCATTGTAACAATAAATTAATTTTTAAAGTATAAAACAGGTTTTTCAAATGGAAATTAAGGTAAATAATTTTTATCAATAGTTTTGAAAGGAATTTAGAATGATTTAAAGTTTATGATTAAAAATTGATTTAATAAACAATTAAGTACTCAAATAAATTTATAATTAAGAATTTGTTGATTAGATAAAGCAAGTTAATTAATTTAATTGGCAGTTAACTAAAATAACTAATTAAGGAAATATCAATGTATCAAGATGATTAAGATGTATTTATTTATCATTAAGAATAATAAATCATTGATTGGAAAAAAAATCAATAAAATAATTATTTGGTTAATTTATCTCATTCGTTTTGATTGGTAAAAAAAATTACTATTGTTGTTAACTCATATTGATATCTCTGTTCTGTTGTAATTCTGTATGATGTAATTGCCAAGTTATTGCACTGTGATTGTGATTTGTTCTGTATTGATGTGAAAACCCTGTTGTCTGTAAACCGACATTTAAACTTCGATGCGACAGGGAATCAGATTTCATTTGGTTGTCCGAAACCCACATCGAACCTGTGAATATTTGTGAATGACGTCCACATGTTTTAAAATTTGACACTCACTATTCGAATTAGCCGGGAAAGGACCTTTGGGTCGTATAGCCCATTTCGAATATGTGATTCGACGTTATGGATAGCAATTGAAGACCAGTGTTGAAGACCGGGTATTTGCGAGAGGGATAGGATGACCTGTCGATTGACTCTGCACCGAGTTGCTCCGGTATAGAGTTCTCCATATGTGATGGGGAATCCGATCAGGATTGTGGATATCCGGATTGCAAGGACTTCTTTGGAAGTGCCTTTGGTACTGTTCGAACCCAGAACAGATTTGTATGGATTGTATGTCTGACATTACAAATTGAGATATAAAGCCGATTTCTTTCAAATATATTTCTGTTGGTGGCGGAGAATTTATTCTTTTATCTTAACACCCTTCTCTGAGACGTACGAGCTCAGAGTTTATGTAGTTGAAGGTTATCAGCAATATATTCCCAATTTGGTAATGTGACATGCTGAGTGTTGCTGTGAAATGATCATTGTGTTGATCATTTGTGATAGGATCATTTGTTTGATCGTCTATCTAGGTGATCATTTCTATGATCATTTGTTGACCCAAAGCACGACTTTTGTATAAAGTGTGTTTTTGTGGACGTGACTTCGTCGGACCTCACACCCCGAAATGGTCGAAACAGGAAAGATGCAGCAAGGTTATTGGGGGTAGCACCCCTTAGGGTATGTGCATTTCCTTCTGGATAGAAGTGGTATCATGGTATGGAGCCCAGATATTTAACTTATGTTGATATCGCAGATATATATATATGATTTTGTGATTTGTTGCTGGGGCCCCGGTTAAAGGTTGGTTACAACCGGGAGATGGCATACTCGTGTCAGTAGTTACCTTGTTAGGGGTAACCCGGCCTTGTGTTGGTAGAGATCCGATTTGGTTCTCGGGGACGTCCTTCCAGAGGCGTTCTCATGTGGCAATGGGAAGTTCCTTGGCCTGACCATTTGTTGGAAATCCAATTCCCAATACGAAACCCTGTACGGTTTTAGTTGTAGAACCTGCCATCTAATATGGTAGCTATAGTAGGCATAATATAATGGTACCTATGTCAGCTAAGATTAATATTCTACTTTCGAAATGTTTTCCTCACTATGCACTAGTAATAATATCAAAGAATTCTTTTTCTCGTACCAAGCATATTTAACTATCATAAGAAGAAATCTCCTCCAATTCTGCATTTGCATTGTGTGTGTGGCGGGAGGTCTTATGGTAGTTCCATTTTTAAAAGCATTTCGAAAATTCTTTTATAAATCTTGTTTTATTTAAATGCAACTATTTTTGTTTACTCATACCAGTCCCATGACTGATCCGGAGTTTATTGTTTTCTTTCCTAAACTCTGGGTGCCCATTATTTCCACACGGGCAGCCTAGTAGCAGGTTTCTGTATTTTGGAGTAGCAGTATTTTGGAGCTCTCATCTTGGAGTTATCTTAGGAGCTTTTGGAGATTACAGGTGTTTAGCTTTTGGGAGTTCGTAATCACCTCTCTCATTTGAGAACTTTTGGATATATGTTCACTGTTGTATTATCATGATGTTGTATTTGGAGTTGTAGTGTATGTATTATGCACTCTGTTGCAGTATGGATATTATGTTGATGTTGTAACAGTGATGTTATTTATGATATTGATTCTGTTCCGCTGTTTTATATTCATCTAATTGTTGTTATAAGCTCCGGCGATGCAAAATTTGATGTTGTTTACCGAACATCGAGTTTGGGTCGTCACAAGTGGTATCAGAGCTGTTGGTTGAGTAAGAACTTTAGCTACGGAGTATAACACATTAGATGGCTCATTGGAGATAGGGTGAAGTATACCCTAGAATGAGTATAATCAAAATTGAAACTTTGAAATTTCTTAGTCTATTTCTTTTTACTGCTGATATTCCTTAAGATATTTCGCCTGTATATCTGAATCAATTTTCTTACTAATCTCAGATAGTGAAAATGAGTGGACGCAGAGGAAGAGTTAGGGGTTAAGGCAATGTTGCAGCACCAAATCAAATTCCCGCAGCCGCAGAAGCAGTAATAGAAATTCAGCAGCAGCCGGACGTGGCTGAATTATATAAGAAATTTGAAAAGCTTGGTGGCAAACCATTCATTGGCAAGGAGTCAATTATTGACGCTCAAGCTTGGGTAAGATCGTGTGAAAAGATTTTTAAAGGGCTAAAATTGCAGGATGAGCAGAAAAGACTTATAGCTTCTTGGCAACTCCAAGGAGAAGCTTCAGCTTGGTGGGAAACCATCATTATAGATGAACCCGAGGAAGAATTTACTTGGGATCGTTTTAAAGAAGTGTTTGAGAAACGTTACATGCCATCGGCGGGAGTTTCCAGAATGTATCAGGAATTTTTGGATTTGAAACAAGGAAGTTTGTCGTTTGAAGAATACTTGAATAAATTCAGTGAACTTTCTCGGTTTGGTCCGGAATTGCTAAATACACCTCTGAAGAAAAACGAAAGGTTTATCCGAGGAATGAACCAGAAATATCATGGAAGAATGACAGGTCATGTTAAAGAATCTTTTTCAGATTTAGCAGATATGGGGTACAGGTACGCTACTCTTGATATGCAAGAAGCAACTGTGGAGAAAGGTAATTCAGGTAGTCAAAATTATAAAAAGCGGAAATTCGGAGGCAAGAAACCTTGGCAAGGCAATGAGAAGAAGAGGAGCATTCAAGGAAGCGCAACAGAAAATGTCACTTGTTACAACTGCAAAGAGAAAGGCCACTATTCAAGTGACTGCCCGAAACCGAAGAAACCAGCTAGAGAATGTTACAATTGTCATAAACCGGGACATTTAGTTAAAGATTGCCCAGTGATGAAGCCAGCGCAGGTGGCAAAAGTTTACACGATAAAGGAGGACCCCTCATCTTCAAAAGCTGACAAAGGGAAAAGTGTTTTGGAAGGTAACCTTACTATTAATAATAGAACTGTTAGAGTTTTATTTGATATAGGAGCTTCACATAGCTTTATCTCCCAACAAACCGTAAATGAATTGAGACTTGAAACTAAATTTGCTAACGATCTTATTTGCGTGAAAAATCCGGTTGGAGGTCCCGCAAATCTTTGTTCATATTGTAAGAGAGTTCCTATTTCATATGCTAGCTATAAATTTCCTATCAACCTTTTTGTCCTCGAATTTGATGAATTTGAAATCTTACTCGGTATGAATTGGTTATCGAGATACGATGCTATATTGGAGTGTAGTAATCGGACAGTTTTAATCAAAACAAGCCTTGGAAATTTTATTGAAATCTCTTGTGAGAATCCAAGTCCAAGGAGCGACAGATTGATATATACTTTGGGAAATCTTGAACCCACTTTGCAGTCTATACCTGTTGTTCGGGATTTTTCCGACGTATTTGAAAAAGTGAAATCTTTACCTCCTCATCGAGAAATAGAATTCCGAATTGATCTTGTACCTAATACTCGTCCTGTTGTTCACGCAAGTCACAGGATGGCACCCAGGGAAAAGATTGAATTGGTTCATCAAACCGATGAGCTACTAGAAAAAGGATTAATTCGACCCAGTGTTTCTGAATGGGGCTCAGCCGTCGTATTTGTTGCTAAAGCAGACGGATCTTTGAGATTGTGTGTAGATTACCGCGATCTAAATAAACAAACTCTCAAGAATAAATTCCCTCTACCAAGAATTGATGATCTATTCGACCAACTTCATGGCGCTCGTTTCTTTTCAAAAATGGATCTAGCTCAGGGATTCCATCAATTACGAATCGCTGAAGATTGTGTCCATTTGACTGCTTTCAGAGGTCCTAATATGTTCTATGAATGGTTAGTTATGCCTTTCGGGCTAACCAATGCTCCAGCATACTTCGTAGATCTCATGACTCGTGTGTTTCGGGAAGTTTTGAATAAATTTGTGCTTGTATTCATTGATGATATTTTGATCTATTCTAAGACTAGTGAAGAGCATGCCGAACATCTTAAAATCGTATTGGAAATATTGAGGAGAAATGTTCTATTTGCAAAATTTTCCAAATGCCACTTCTGGGTCAATGAAGTCAAATTCCTTGGCCATATTGTTAATGAAGAAGGAATTTCAGTAGATCCTAGCAAAATTTCCGCTATTCTTGATTGGAAACAACCCACTACTCCAAGAGAAGTTCGAAGCTTTTTGGGTTTAGAAGGCTATTATCGGAAATCCGTTCAAGATTTTTCTAAGTTAGCTAGTCCGCTGACTAAGTTAACAATGAAGAATGCAAAGTTCATTTGGACTTCAAGATGTGAGGAATTTTTTCAAGAGTTGAAAAAGAGATTGACCACTGCTCCTGTTCTCACTATTGTTAACGGAAACCAAGGCTTGTCTGTCTATACTGATGCATGGGGTGAAGGGGTAGGTGCAGTATTGATGCAAAATGGAAAGGTAGTTGCCTACGCGAGTAGACAATTACGTCCACACGAGAAGAACTACCCAACGCACGATTTGGAACTTTTGGCTGTTGTTTTCGCTTTGAAAATATGGCGACATTATCTTCTGGGTAAGAATCTTTTCAGCTTTCTTAATAATTTGCGAAATTAACTAAAGAAATGTACTTAATAAACTCTCTTTGTTTTAGGTGAAAAATTCGAATTATTCACCGATCATAAAAACTTGAAATATCTTTTCACCCAGAAGGATCTGAATCTGCGACAACAACGTTGGTTGGAATTTCTAGCATCATATGACTTAGATATTCTGTATACACCCGGAAAGGCCAATGTAGTTGCAGACGCTTTGAGCAGAAGTTATGCTGTTCTTGCTTATCTGGTTATCACTCCTACTCTTCTTGAGAAAATCGCTAGTAAGCAACATGAAGACAAATTTCTTCGGGGTATTTATGGAAAAATTCTTCGAGGCGAAGATACAAGTTTTGAGACAAATCATAGTGGAGTTAATAGATTAAAAGGCAGGATTTGTGTTCCAGACTTCCCTGAACTGAAACGTGAAATTTTGGATGAATGCCACAAGTCAAAATTCAACATCCATCCAGGAGTCAACAAAATGTATCGTGATGTTAAAAGAACATTCTGGTGGAAAACGATGAAGAGAGACATATCTATTTATGTGAGTCGTTGTGCTACTTGTCAGCAGATCAAGAGTAACCAAAAGAAAGTGGCCGGTTTACTTCAACCTTTGGAAGTACCGAAATGGAAGTGGGATCAGGTATCGATGGATTTCATTGATGGATTGCCTCGTACCAAGAAAGGCAATGAAGCGATTTGGGTTATTGTGGATCGTCTAACCAAAAATGCTCATTTCATTCCAGTTAAATCTACACGGACTGCAGCAAGCTTGGCAGGTATTTATATAAAGGAAATTGTTCGCCTCCATGGTATTCCCAGTAGTATAGTGAGTGATCGTGACCCGATCTTCACTAGTAGATTTTGGGAAGCATTTCAGGATGCATTGGGAACGAAATTAAATTTCAGTACTGCTTATCATCCGCAATCTGATGGACAGACTGAGAGAGTTAACCGAATTTTAGAAGACCTACTGCGTGCTTGTGTTCATGATTTTGGTGGTTCTTGGGAGGACCATTTGCATCTGGTTGAATTCTCATATAACAACAGTTATCAGGCCAGTATAGAAATGGCTCCTTTGGAAGCTTTATATGGTCGTCCGTGTCGATCACCTACATGCTGGATCGAATCAGGTGACAGACTTGTTCTTGGACCGGATATGATAAAAGAAGCCACTGAGAAGGTAAATTTTATTCGAAAGAAGTTATTAACTGCCTAAAGCTGTCCGAAGAGCTATTATGACCGACGAAGGAGAAATTTGGAATTTCAAGTTGGAGATTCTGTATTTCTGAAAGTATCTCCGATGCGGGGAGTGTTGAGATTCGGAAAAACGGGAAAGCTAGCACCGCGTTATATTGGTCCTTTTCTTATTCTGGAAAGGATTGGTTCTCTAGCATATAGAGTGCAGTTACCCAGCTGGTTGTCTGGCGTACATGATGTGTTCCATATTTCTAATCTTCGAAAATATGTGCACGATCCAGATGATATTATTGAAGAAGCTGCTCAGCAGGATCTAGAAATCACTCCCAACTTGGCAGTTAGAAGGGAACCGATAAAAATTGTTGATCGTGATGAGAAGCGATTGAGGAACAAAATTGTGAAACTGGTCAAAGTTAAATGGAGTGGCGATCCAAAGGACTGTACTTGGGAGACCGAAGATAATATGAAGAAATCATATCCCAAATGCAGAATTGACATCTCGACTTAAAACTGTAAGTCATTTCCTTATTTATAAATTCGTCTATTCTTTGTTTAAGTTTCTCTCTCTTTCAATTTCGAGGATGAAATTTTCTTAAGGAGGGGATATTGTAACATCCCGAAAATTTTGATTTAAATTTTAGTAATGTATTTGAACTTTTTGAAGTTTAAATTGAAAAAGTTATAAAGAAATAGAATATGAACAAAATATAGCGTTTTTAGTTAAAACCTTTAAATAGAATTAAAAACAAATATTGGAATTAAATTACATAAGTTACTAAATGTTAATAACTAAAACAACTTTTCCTATATTTAGCAAAATAACTAAAACAAGTTGCTGTAAACAATATGAAGACATAAGAGAACAAATGAACAAATAATTAAACAAATGAATCAAATGAATATGTTACTATACAAACCAGTAAATGTGTAAGCAAAAGGAAAAAAAATAAAATAAAAACAAACACTTTCATTTAGTAAAACAAACGTAAATTAGTCTTGCAACAAAGATAGTAACAAGACAAAACAGCCACCATTTAGATAAAGATAAGAATAAGATGTACTTATAATAATCAAATCAAACAAGATAACACTTATTAAAATATAAAACATATAAACTGTACATATAAAGAAAATGCAAGAGAGTAAAACATTCAAACAAAATAATACTTATATAAATCAAACAGCACATTTCTACAAGTACACAGGATAGAAGCATCACAAAACATGCTTACATTAAATGCAAGCCTCTACAAAGAACATACTTTCATTAAATGCATTTACTCTCCAGTAAGAAGAAAATCATTTTAGCAACTTTAAAGCATGGTTGAGCAGAGGAAAAAAAAAACAGTACTTGCTTATACTTTTCTCTGTACACCACCTTTCACCTATATGTATACATACACAAAGCCTCACGTTCATTTGTTAAAAACAACTCAAGTATCATTCAAACAATATTAGCAAAGATCTGAAATTAAAAAGAAGAAGATCATCACTTTATATATTACAAGTTGAAAGGCAAAATACTGAAAGAAGAAAAGAGAAGAGGATTGAGCTGCAGATCAAAGGAAATCAATATATAGCCTCTGTTTAAACATTTGACATGTGAGTAAATTTACTGCTTGGATATAAAAAAAAAAAATTGTATTAGATTTGTGAACAGTTTGCTTAGCTATGTAAGTTTTAAAGGATAATTCTGCATATTGTTCTTCTCTGTAATTTAGTTACAGGATAGATTAAACTGAAACCAATCAAACATCTTCACACAAATTTCTTTAAACTTAAGGACTTGAACAAAGTAAGTTGTTTTTAACTTGAATTACAGTTAAAAATGTTGTTTGGAGTATAGGAATGGAAACTCAACTCTGTATGCATGATTACAGTAAAAACAATTTTTTTTATGATAAATTCAAGAATGTTAAATCGTTGAATGGATTGCATAAGTTGGATAAGCATACAAAGTTACAATTTTTAGAAGTAATATGATGATTTTTACTAAAGTGGTTTAAGAGCAGTTCTAATTCAAACAAAAGTTTCATTTTTCTAAATTTCTGATTATCTAGTCAATTATAAATGCTAAAAATTGTTATATAGCCAGCTTAATCCTTTACAAATCCAAGAAAAATGCTTAAAGATTTTTCGAATGCATTGATTTTGAGATTTGCATAAAAGTAGGGTTTGGTTTCTAAGTTTAGTCGTGTCTGTAATGAGACGAATGCGACTCCTACGCGTGACCGAGTGTCACGAGGCTCTGGTGGAAGGTTGCTGGGGGGTTTGTCGTGGTGTGGACGAAATGCGAGTGCCTCTGATGGCCAGAGCAGGTGGCGCGAGTGGATTTCCTGGGGATGAGGCATTTTGAGTCGGCTGTAGTTTTTGTAAAAATGGCTACATTTTTGTTTCGAGCAGATGCCTTCAAATCAATGTTTGATTTCGAGTGTATGGAGTGTTAGTGACTTGACGGAGTCATTGGTGATCGCCAGAGAGGCGTCGCTGCCGTGTACATGTGCACGACTTGGCCTCTGTGTCAGTAAGGGGGGTATGGCCTGGGTACTCGGGGATGTTATCGAGCATGGGGGGGATCAAACTCGGGGTCGAACTCGAAGCACGTGGTGGAGGCATTATTTCCAGTTTTGATTCATAAGCGCGTAAATAAAAAAAAAAGAAGAAGAAGAAACTGGAATGAGGAGAGAAAGGGGAAGGTAACGCAAAGGACCGGGTTGACGCGAGTGAAACGCGGTTTCTACTCGGGTTGTTTTATATGGGCTAAGCCCATTCAAAAATTTTTAAGTCAACAATGAGTAAGAAAATTTTGTGTTTGCAATATAAACAATTTAGATTTTGTTAAGTTAAATTATTTAACAAATGCTTTAGAATTTGTAAATTCCTTAATTAAGTAAAGAAAGTTTAAATGATTAAATTTTAAAAGAAGAATTTTAAATTAATTTACATTGAAATTCCATTGTAACAATAAATTAATTTTTAAAGTATAAAACAGATTTTTCAAATGGAAATTAAGGTAAACAATTTTTATCAATAGTTTTGAAAGGAATTTAGAATGATTTAAAGTTTATGATTAAAAATTGATTTAATAAACAATTAAGTACTCAAATAAATTTATAATTAAGAATTTATTGATTAGATAAAGCAAGTTAATTAATTTAATTGGCAGTTAACTAAAATAACTAATTAAGGAAATATCAATGTATCAAGATGATTAAGATTTATTTATTTATCATTAAGAATAATAAATCATTGATTGGAAAAAAAATCAATAAAATAATTATTTGGTTAATTTATCTCATTCGTTTTGATTGGTAAAAAAAATTACTATTGTTGTTAACTCATATTGATATCTCTGTTCTGTTGTAATTCTGTATGATGTAATTGCCAAGTTATTGCACTGTGATTGTGATTTGTTCTGTATTGATGTGAAAACCCTGTTGTCTGTAAACCGACATTTAAACTTCGATGCGACAGGGAATCGGATTTCATTTGGTTGTCCGAAACCCACATCGAACCTGTGAATATTTGTGAATGACATCCACATGTTTTAAAATTTGACACTCACTATTCGAATTAGCCGGGAAAGGACCTTTGGGTCGTATAACCCATTTCGAATATGTGATTCGACGTTATGGATAGGAATTGAAGACCGGTGTTGAAGACCGGGTATTTGCGAGAGCGATAGGATGACCTGTCGATTGACTCTGCACCGAGTTGCTCCGGTATAGAGTTCTCCATATGTGATGGGGAATCCGATCAGGATTGTGGATATCCGAATTGCAAGGACTTCTTTGGAAGTGCCTTCGGTTCTGTTCGAACCCAGAACAGACTTGTATGGATTGTATGTCTGACATTACAAATTGAGATATAAAGCCGATTTCTTTCAAATATATTTCTGTTGGTGGCGGAGAATTTATTCTTTTAGCTTAACACCCTTCTCTGAGACGTACAAGCTCAGAGGTTATGTAGTTGAAGGTTATCAGCAATATATTCCCAATTTGGTAATGTGACATGCTGAGTGTTGCTGTGAAATGATCATTGTGTTGATCATTTGTGATAGGATCATTTGTTTGATCGTCTATCTAGGTGATCATTTCTATGATCATTTGTTGACCCAAAGCACGGCTTTTGTATAAAGTGTGTTTTTGTGGACGTGACTTCGTCGGACCTCACACCCCGCAATGGTCGAAACAGGAAAGATGCAGCAAGGTTATTGGGGGTAGCACCCCTTAGGGTATGTGCATTTCCTTCTGGATAGAAGTGGTATCATGGTATGGAGCCCAGATATTTAACTTATGTTGATATCGCAGATATATATATATATATATATATATATATATATATATATATATATATATATATATATGATTTTGTGATTTGTTGCTGGGGCCCCGGTTAAAGGTTGGTTACAACCGGGAGATGGCATACTCGTGTCAGTAGTTACCCAGTTAGGGGTAACCCGGCCTTGTGTTGGTAGAGATCCGGTTTGGTTCTCTGGGACGTCCTTCCAGAGGCGTTCTCATGTGGCAATGGGAAGTTCCTTGGCCTGACCATTTGTTGGAAATCCAATTCCCAATACGAAACCCTGTACGGTTTTAGTTGTAGAACCTGCCATCTAATATGGTAGCTATAGTAGGCATAATATAATGGTACCTATGTCAGCTAAGATTAATATTCTACTTTTGAAATGTTTTCCTCACTATGCACTAGTAATAATATCAAAGAATTCTTTTTCTCGTACCAAGCATATTTAACTATCATAAGAAGAAATCTCCTCCAATTCTGCGTTTGCATTGTGTGTGTGGCGGGAGGTCTTATGGTAGTTCCATTTTTAAAAGCATTCCGAAAATTCTTTTATAAATCTTGTTTTATTTAAATGCAACTATTTTTGTTTACTCATACCAGTCCCATGACTGATCCGGAGTTTATTGTTTTCTTTCCTAAACTCTGGGTGCCCATTATTTCCACACGGGCAGCCTAGTAGCAGGTTTCTGTATTTTGGAGTAGCAGTATTTTGGAGCTCTCATCTTGGAGTTATCTTAGGAGCTTTTGGAGATTACAGGTGTTTAGCTTTTGGAGATTACAGGTGTTTAGCTAATAACAGGTGTTTAGCTTTTGGGAGTAGCAGTATTTCATGGAAGCGGTAGTGCTTTCTGGTATGCTTTTGCTATTTGGTCGCTTCCTTTTTAGGTATCTTATTGTACTCCTCCATTCCTTATGTTGCAAGGTAATTGTTTTCTAGAGTATCATCGAGCAGGGTGTAATGTTCGGGCTTGAAACCTTTAAGTCGCTTGTCACCTCCATTTCGATTGTTGGAATTCCAGTTCTTCCTTTTCTAGTTCCCATCCTTCCCTTGTTTCTTGCAGCGGTTTCAGAGATATTTACGCCTTGGTTAGCTGCCATGCTATTCTGGACAGCGTTGGTAGGTTGTGGATTAACGGGTTTTCCTTCTAGCTCCTCCGCCTTTTCCAATCTCAAGTACTGGCTTGCTTTTTGGTTAAATTTCTTCCTAGTGGTAGCTTCTTCATTTTGATCCATTTTTTGAATTTAGTGTCGAGGTGGATAGCACAGACCAGGGCCATGAAGACCACGTCTTCGCCAGGTTACTTACTTCAGTCACCGTGCTGTTGAAACGACTTATAAAGGATTTCAAAAATTCATTTCGTCCTTGGAATAGGCCACGTCTTTTGGCTATGCCATGCAAAACATAAACTAATCAAGGAATTTTGCTGCTAGTTCATTAAAAGTGGAGATGGATTTGGATGGGAGCCTAGTGAACCACATAGAAGCAATTCCCTCTAGGAAGATAGGAAAAAATCTACATCGGACAGCATTTGAAGCATTTGCTCCGTCCATGTACCAACTATACTTGTACAGGTGTGGTTTTGGTTCTCTAGTTCCATCTAAGATGGAATACTCGACATAGTAAACTTTTTTGGGTACCGTGCATTCAAAATGTCATCAGTGAAGGGAGTCCGGTTTGGAGCAGATCCTCATTCATCATCCCTCATATCTTTACTTTCAGCCATCAAGCGCTTGATTATATCCACGATATATGCCTCTGGTGTTCGATAGTCCGTGGGTTGGCTATCGCTGACTATGCCAAGTGTTTGTTTTAAAACAATCTTGTAAGTGGGTCGAAGCCTAGGCTTTCCTGCCTTCTAGGGAGCCACTCCCTCGGAGTTCCATTGGCTTGCGATTGGTCAGGTAGGGGCAGTCTGGGCCTTCCTACTGGTATTGAGTGCATTAGCATTCTCTTCCAACTAGTCGTCGTCAAGTTTCTCATCATCTTCAGAGTCGGAGAGATCCACTACTATATCTTCTTGAATGGTTTTCACCCTCAGATTCAAGTTTGTAGCAGGTTGCTTTGCGGTTAGCAGAGTGCTTGCATTTCCTTCTATGATAATTCTTGTAGCTCCATCCACCACTCCTTTTACCTTTTGCCTTCCATTTCTTCTGTTTATGCCAGAAACAGAAGGGTTTTCCTACTCTGTGGCATCCAGGTTCTGGCATGATTCTTGGAGCAGCTAGTGATTACAGTGTTAGGAGGGCATTTAATTTGTCTATGATAGCTTTTTGGCTATTCTCCATCCTTTGGTTGATTTCATCAACTATCTTGTTCCATTCGCCTTTAGTGACGACCTCATGTTGGGCAGAAGATCCCAACACCTGATCTTCGATTTAGCTCCAAAATTTGCTCCACTTAGTAGATTATTAGTGTTGTTGACTTCAACATGCCGTGGATTGGTCTCTTCTCCTGTTATAACGGCTCCTATTGATTTTTTGGAGGCAGTTCTCTTTCTCCTCGCCATTGATTTTCAACGGCAAGCTTTAAACTTTCTAAAGCTAATTTGATAGATCTAGTTTCTGGATTTGATGGATCCAAAGAGAAAAGCTAGATCTATGCCTGAATTCACCGATTTCTTAGTGAAAGCACCAAAAGGTTAAACCAAAAAATTGATCAACACACCGATTTAAGTGTGAAAGCACCAACCCTATTTCTTAGAGTAAATAATATAGAAAATTAATGTAAAAAGAGTAAAAATAATAAAGAGACAAGAGATTGTTATAGTGGTTCAGCTGTTATTGAAGCCTACATCCACTTTATTGCATTTATGGATCAACTGCTGTTACAAAGGAGTTTAAGTTATAATATGATTCTTCTTTCCTAAGTTGGATCAAGCCATCTTTATTAGAGACAACTGGAAGATCTCAGTTGCCCCTTAATGGCTGCTGTTTGGGAAAAGAAGAGTGAAGAAACAATGGTAGAGTTATCGCCGTTAATTTAGTAGAGATCAGATCAAATCTTTTTTCTGTTGTAGATGGGATAGTTATTATAGGAGTTGGAGAGCACTTGGGTCCGAATCATTTCACCAGAAGCCCGTATCCATCATGCAGAAGTTGTTTAGGAAAATTGGGTATCATAAGAACAAACAATTCGGACCGGTACCGATCCAATTAGATCAGATCGGTACTGATTCGAATAGTTGTATAATTTTTGTACAATTTCTATTCAGATGGATTCCTTGCTTGGTTGTAACGCTCTCCACATAATTTCATAGCTTGTTGACGTTTTCTGATGGTGATTAACTTATGGATTTGGCTGAACTATTGTCTGAATCGTATAAGTCTTCGCTTCTTGAACTTGGATGCTTGAAATGTCACCAGACTTGATAGATAACCTAGGCAGAGAGATAGGAGTACAATGTAAGTGGTTAGAAGCAACCACCATTCAATATTTTGGATCGGTACCGATCCAACTGCATCGGTTCGGTGCCGATCTGAAAAAAGATTGAATATTTTGGTCCTATATTTCTTGGAGTCCATCTTCTAGTTGTTTTAGGCTTTTGGGTCAAGTCTCATTGCATTCTGGCTTAATCCAAATTTTCTAGCTCCTGTTGAATTCTACTGGTTAAAAACCCAGTTAATAATACTCAATAGTTGTCGGTACCAACCACTTGAGAGTGGTAATCACTGACCACTTTGGTTATGCACTTAGCCAAAGTTACAAACTAAAGCCTAGAACCGCTCGTCCAATGTTTTTACCTGAAGTCACATGCACGCATGAGCATTCCAGTCTCGAAGTCTAAGTTTCCGCACCTTGAAGCTTCAAGTCCAACACTCTAAAACCGTTTGGTGGTACATCAAAAACTCTTAGTGGTCATCACTCAATCATTCTCTCGAAGTTCTAGCACATATGTCATAAAGTGTGCATCCAGCCCCTACTCCAACATCCTCGAAGCATATCATCCATGACCACTCTACAGCCTAGCACCAATCACTCTTCTCTTACCCCAAAAATCTAGCATTTTCCCTCCAAACCACTTATGGCAAAAAATAGGGTTCCTTTAGGCCTTCACGAACACTCTCCCTTGGTCGTACCATATTTCGAGCATTTCTTAGCTCCTTAATTAACTCAAAAGCCAGTCAGACACTCAATACATCAAAATGAATCAAACACACAACCAAACAACCATATACAAACATCATACATCATACATCGCATTCAAGCAATATAACATAATTCAAACATTAGCGTCATCCTCAACTAGCCGAGATGAAAAATGATGACCAGTATGGTTAAATGGTCAAAAATGAAATAAAATCAACATTTATATTTTTAAATCCATTTTAAAACCGATGTTAAGGTTAAGTCTATCATATAAGTTGTTTAACATTTGAAATCAACTTAAAAACATCATTTTTAACTATATAGACAACATAGTATAGTGAGAAGGACAAACCACTAACTTTGATCCAAAAATGCACGAATGTCAATAAAATCTGAAATGAATGCTTTATGGATTCCAATGCACCTCAAACAGTAAATGTGTTAATCCCCTTGATAAGCTCTCTTTAATGACCAGATTAAGTAAAGTTTGGATTTAAGTTGCTTTTGGCTAAGAAATCAATTAATGGAGGTTTTAATCTATTATTAGGGAGTGAAATAATGAACGGAGGCTGTCTCAACAACTCCATTTGGCATAAATATCGAAATGGACTTTGGGCCTAATCTGTGCATCCACGCACTAACCTGTCTAGAAACTCTCTAACTTCAAATGGTCATATCTCCTAAACTATATGTCAAAAAAAAATATTATGACCACTTTACGAAAAGAGAAATCATAATATCTTTTATCTACAAGTAGTTTCAGATTCTAAATCAGCTCCTATGAAAAATTAAAGGCCTTGCAAGTTATTGTAGGGAAAACCGACCAATAAAATTTCTTAGCATAAAAAATGTCCATACTCTACATCACCCAAAGTTGTATCCTCATACAACCTAATTTGGATTTAAAATAACATTTTATGATATTTCGACATATAAAATATAAATCATTACATTCTTTCCCCCTTTAAAATTCTCGCCTTGAAATTTTATCAAATAAGGCATGGTTATACAACATAGTTACTGTTGGAACTAGGTCAACCCATAGTGGAAGAAATAGATGAATTTCAAATGTTTTACATTTGGGATCTTTATTGGGCCTACGAAGTCTAAATTCATATAGATCTAATCTAAATTAATTTTAAATAAAATCATTATTTTATTTGTAAATAAATTTTGTTTTGGTATTATATTTATGTATAATATGAACATGTGTATCATATGCACAAGTCTGTACAGTGTATATAATTTAACATGTTTGTGTATAAGTATTGAGATTTACACCACAACGGACATATTAACCCCGTCATATACATATACGTTATCATACACACACACACACACACAAGTGTGTGTATGTATGTATAGAATTTAATGTGATATGAAATTATACTTATAGTAGTACGTATATATATGACATTACAAAATAGTTGTATATGTAAATCTTATATGATTATTTTTGACAAATCAAAGTTTATTTGTATTCAAGCAGCAATCAATTTGGTTTAATTGGCAATTAACAGGATAAGAAAAAGGTGGAGGTTTAATGAAATTAATTAGGATTTAAGAAAGTAATAAAAGAGAATCAATGAAAAAAATCTTTCTCCTTCCTTTTATTGCTCTCTTGTCTTTTCAAATTAGATTTAAAATCTTTCACGTCTTAATCTTAAATAATTTGTTTCCTTTTCACCTTTTAATTATAAACAAAACAAACAATATCATATGTATATGTATACAAAACAATTTTATGATACATACATACATACATACATATATATATAAAATTTTATGCTTATCAAATATACATACAAATTTGTATTTCATTTAACATACATATTAGAATAATTTATTATCATAAATATAAATATACATAGATTTAAAAATTGGCATAATCATAATCAAATAAAGTTGTAATTCCTTTTTATTCCAAAATAATGACATATATAGGTAAATATATGATATAACAAATTATATATACAACCACATACTTTGCTCTTGTGTAATTAAAATTAGTTTGTTCAAAATCTCTTTCAAACATTATCAATTTTCAAAAATTTAAAAAAGGAAAATTTTACTTTTGGTTCAATTGCCAAAATCATATGTCCAAATATGTGTGTATGTGTATATATATACATAAAATAAATTTGTAATCACATACACATACATAATCACATACTCACATCACATGACAATATATACAAATATGGATTCATGATAAATGCTAATCTATTTTAACAAAAAGCATATGATGATCAAGTGTATAGCTATACAAATTTGTAAATATGGATAGTACACTGATATTACACAAGAACATACCTCGAATGTTGAATCTTAATAACTCCGTTTGAATCTTTGTTCAGCACTTTCGAAAGTGCAACCCAATTGGGAAAACTACACACAAGTCTTTTGATTTTAATTGAATTTGTGGTCGAGTTTTTTTCACTTGAATTTTAAAGAGGAAGAAGGACAGATTTTGGCCAAAAATCATTAAGGGAGATGGAGGCTAAAATCCTAAAAGGAGAATGGAGAAAAAGAGTGGCTAAAGATGTTTAAATATCATGGAAAGAAGTAGTTTAAAGAGGTAAATATATCTTTTCTTTCCTAAGCCATTTTACATATTTTTGGAATCAAATTCCAAGCTTCTTCCTACCCATCATTTCTGGCCGTACATTTCCCTCTATTAGGGCTCAAAACACTTCAAACTTGAACATATGTTTTGCATTTAAATCAAATTTAAACTTACATTGAAAACTTTTGCATATGCACTATTTTTATTAATGATCAACACAAATCAAATAAAGTTTTATAATTAATATTTCACAAATACTAATTAATTTAATTAATTATAACAATTATAATAGATTAAATCAGGTGGTAGACAGAGGATTCAACATTGCGGTTGTGTTAACTCTTTAAGTGAAATTCATTCAGCAATTAATATTGAACAATTCGAATATTAACGTCCATACTTCACCTTAGCCAGTGATGTGACATTATGACAAATTTATCGCTTACAAAGCTTTGGTAAAATCCAATTTTATAAATTTAAGCGTTACTTGACAGTGATAGTTGTTTACACTAGCTCTCTTCATCAAAACTATATCAATTTGGACTTACGAAATTTGGTAATTAATATCATCCTATCTAACTCTATAGTCGAAACACAAAGTCCTTTATTTAATAACAAAAATTATTATTAACCGAACTGTTTGGCTAGAGACTTCGACTTTGAGTTGACTTCCAATACTTCCACTCAATCCAACTATTTTCGTTTGATGGACATCGTGCCATGATTTAACTATAATCAAAACGGAGCTTTCATATTAAAGTTCAACAGTATTCTCAAGTCAAGAGAAATGTGTAATATTGTCACATCGATATTTTATGTTTCACCTTAGTTATATTAACCAATAAAAGACTATCGAGTGAGTCATTCCATAATTAGACAATAACTACCAGTATGTAACCCCTTAGTACCCCCATTAGTCATGAGTAATACATTGCCCAACATTCGAAGAACGTTACATACTCTAGTCTCAATGGATATATCGATATCCAATGTCGATACATCTTGACTAGGAATATTTAAAACATCATGTTTATTCTATTTTGATAAATCACTCATGACTACAAAAAGTTGTAACTATTATTACAAAACATACCATTTATGGATTTTCTACCAAATATACATTTAACTAAATTAATAACACATTATATCAAGTATATAACAGAAAAAAATAACATTTTACTTTGAAAAAGATTGGTTATTGAGTTAGATATATGTAATATTACCATACTTGAAAGGAATTTAAAAAATACATAAAGTAGATAAACTTTATTATTGTAGATTTCCAAAGTGCATATATAGCGACTATCGCTATATGGACCGTAACTTTTAAAACATTGTTTGTAAACCAAATGGCTTATAAACTCCATTTTCTTTCTATATTTTAAACCACTTTAAATACCTTTGTCAAAAAGGTTTGAAAAACAAAAGTCAAGGTGGAAACCATTTAAAAATACTATAGAAGACAAAGTATTAAACCCCTTAAAAGAGAGCATGGGATTTTAATGTCGCAAAACAAACAACAAATAGATCGACCATAACTATGCAACATTCACTTTCCATATACACAAGCATTTACATAATCAAGGATGTAAGTAAATAAAGATCACAAGGCGAGGAATCCTTTAGGATCCCTCTCAAGTATCTATTCTTTGAAGTGCTTTCATAGCGACCTATTCGCTATGAAGACACTTTGACTTCCATCTTTCTTTGCTTTTGTCCCCTACAAATCAAAGTTACATATACCATCCGCTTCCAAGTAGGAATCAAACAATTCAAGTATTATATATACATCGATGTATATATTTATACACAACATAAGCAATAATAATGATTTAACAACAAGACATCATTTTTAAAATAATTCAAAGTTAGATATCTCACTTTTCTCTCGACCAAACTCCTTGCAACTTGCTCCTATTCCTTGCTACCACCAATCAAACATCACAAGCTACCACCTTTCCTTGCTTAGCACTCGAAAACCCCTCCCCATGCCATCTATTGCTTACTACAAGGCCCCCCTCCCCCTTCTAGAAGCTCATGGCCCTGGGTCATTTTGGGATTTTGGGTGCTAAAGTTTGGATCGTTGAGGAGGGCAAGTGTTTAATTATGGGAATATAGACTTGTGGAAGGAGCATGGACTAATTTAAAGAGGTTTTGAGGAAGATATCATTTTAGAAACTTTTAAAGGAAGAAGAGTGAAGAATTGATGGAAAAGAGAGAGCAAAGAGTGAAATTGAAAAATGGAAAATGCAAAAAGAAATGAAAAGGAAGCACTTTTATAGCATTTCAAAAAGTGGAAAATTACCTCGCTTAACCCTTAGCCAAATTACTTAATCATCGCTCCAAATTGGCTTCTTCCGTACACTTTCTCAAGTGCCAACTCTTGCATCACACCCCCTCAATGTGCCTTCCACCACATCACACTCCACTAGTGTACTACTTAGTAATTTAGCACTTAAATAAGAAAGAAAAAGGCCACTTTACTATATTATTTTACTTAATTACATTTTAAAAGTACTAAAGTACCTTTTAGTTTAATTAATCTCTTTTTTACTTTTTGACTTCTTATTATATATATGTGCATTATGTGCAAGAATGTTGCGACAACTTTCGTTCAATGAAAAGTTGAAAATACAAAAAATAATTTTTGGTCACATTTTCAATTTTTCTCCGAACTACTTTTTTATAAACAAAATTTCAAAACAAGTTTGCTATCATTATTAAATAATAAAAATGAATTATTTAGTATAAAATCAGTTATTTAAATATTCAAAATTAACTAAATATTCTCAGTCGAAGCGATAAAATTTTGGGTCGTTGCATCATTCTCCCTTAAAAGAATTCGGTATGGAAATTTAATCATAAACCAACAACCTAAAAACAAGCCATTTTAATTCTTAACATTTCCCAAAATTTTTAATGACTGACAAACCAACTCAGCTTTTGTCCAGATTTACTACTATCTCATTACACAAGGATGATAAACAATCTACCGAGCATACCTTTTGTTCAAAAGCCATAGGTTATTACTCAATCGATTATTCATATCACCTCATGACAATCGAAAAGTAATCTACCTAACTCCTCATAAATCATAAAATTTTAAAGACAAATATACTTAAGGCCATACAATGTACATGAATCATTTGTACGCAATACCGATCACTTTTTTGGATACTTAAATTTCTCATACAAACTAGTATCGCTCGCTCGACTTTCCTAGTACAGACTCCAATAAGGCTTCTTAATTAGGAACCTCCATTCTCCGTACATAGCCATATACTATGATAGAAAACATCATTACCATATCAAGAACCCTCACCAAAATTTCTCGTCAAGAATCGAAAGATAAATCGTTATTCAGACTGGTGTGAATCACCTTAAAGTCATATACTCGAATCTTGGATCAATAACCATGCAGAGAAATGATCTATGTACAACTTAGTACTTATTCTTATTGGTTTTGTAACATCCCATTTTTTTAGGCCCGAAACTAATCGCTACGAATACTATAGTCGTGTATAGTAATAATTTCCAGTGACAAAATGCGGTCATGTTAATGCTATCCATAATATCAGAAGCACAAGAATATGAAATAATTTAAACACAATTTCAAAGCAAACTTTAACATTTCATTTTAAAGATAATATTCCATATTCATTCCATAATCCCAAATGTTGCCCCGGCTTAGATGAAATATAATTATTACAAAATACTCCAAGAGTGACATATGAAGATGCCCCTTGGTTGATCAGATTTACTAAATAAACAGATACATCTACTATCGATACATTCCTACAACAACTGATGTAACACAATAGATAATAGTAATAAATAGGCTGCTATATAGCTAGCTTTTCCTCCTGCATGTCTCTGGAAGCTTTATTCTACTTAACTTGTAAACCTCTAATCCTCACCTACTCAAATCAAATTTTGAGCACCCGAGAGTTTAAGGGGAAAACATAAATTTCGAGTCAGACAAAACCTGGTGTGAATAATAATATGCCATCTTGGTTTTATAGATATCTAGTTAAACCATGCGGTTGAGCGAAACGGGCTTTCCCCACCAATATCTCTTTTAAAATATATATTATAAGATAAAATCCTACAACCACAATGGTTAAAATAGACGATAAAAATGAACAAGTGCATGCATGCTACATAGGTAATCATGGCTATCCATTAAATTAGCGGATTATCCGTCCCAATGTTTAGTTTTTCATGGTAACTACCAACCTACATGGCTGACTTAAGCCTATCATATATACCAAATTTTCTTAACTGACCATTAGAAGAAAATTGGACGGTTTGTCCAAACACACTTATCTTAGCGCTCACCCAACTATCTGTCAATCTCATAGTCTTATAAGGCATGCTAGGAACTTAAAGGTTTTGCAAGCTAACGTATAACCTATTTTATGTTCATATATTCCTTTCTGTGCATATAGCTACTTTTAGTTTTACTTTTGATAAAGCCCCATGCCCTAGAAATTTGGACTTTATATCAGCTATGGGCTAATAGGTAAACTATTGGACGCTAACCTACACTAATCCCATCACGTTTTATACTCTCCGAGTCAAATTTATCCTATCACAATCTATTCAAAAGTGATAAGAAGACTAATCTCCTTAGTAAAAATCTTTGGCTAAATACCATTTTCTATTTCCTGAAAACAAAACCTTTGCAAATGGTTTAACCCTTGAAATCATACTTTAAAACAAGGAAATTATAGACATTTACATTATCCCAAAATATTTATGATACATGCTTTTGTAAATTATATTGATGAATCTCTAAATTACAAGGAGGTTATCTCACTTCAGAATTATAGGCTATTGAGCCAAAACAATATAAAACATTTATATTGATAATGCGGCAAAGATATAATTGATGAGGGTCTTTGCCCTCGAAACATAGGCTAAAATATAAAATCTTATATATTAATAGACCCCAACATTATTATCGTCACTCGGGGTCATCACCTCTCTTCAATATAAAATATTTAAAGTCTTTGATTTATAAACTTAAGGATATATACTCGAAGTCAACCACTTTGTATAGCATATTATAAAACCTTAAAAGAAAAGGGTCGATATAGATAAATCTCAGCATCACTTCCTTAGGAAAAATAAGTGGATTCATTAGAGATGAAGTCAATACAAGCGACGCCATAGCAATCTTCGAAAACATACAACAAAGAATAAAGCTAAAGTAGATAAAATATGGCATCATATGGCCGAAGTTAAAAATTGCAGCATCATTGCCTTATGGAATCATTATTGAAAATATATGGCATCATTATCGCTGCTATAAGTCACTACGAAAGCAATAGGGTGGGCGACGTTAAAAATATGCAGTCTATGCCCTTTTTATATAAAGTGTGGCACATAAGTCATGCGGCAATGCTAATGTCGAAGTTCACGACGTCGACCTTGATGTTGCGCCGCTTCCATCAACCAAAGCTAATACATTTTATACCAACCAAGGTTAATACCCTATGCATAGCCCCTGATTGATGTCAAGGGTCTTAAACACAGTGAGATGAAATGTGATGCGACATCATGAATTTCGGCATGGTAATGTCATAAATAACATGAAAACTGTTATTTTGCTATTAAAAGTAATTTCGTTTTACAACTCCTTCTATTTGTCAAAATACCATTGGATATCAACTTTCTTCATCAAAATCTTTTCTACAAAATTGACCCAAAGTAGGTTTATCATTTCCAAAACATTTACAAACCTTTAATCTTATATTAATATCTTAATATAATAATTAAGCAATTCTAGCCTAATAATTTATAACCCTTCATAAAACAGGAAAAAAATTCCCCAAATATCATAATAAATCCAATTGTTATATCTTTTAACATATAAAAATTTCAGCACCAAAAACATTTTTGATTAATTGATAATTAAAACCTAAAATGTTCCATTTACTCCAATTAGAAAATTCATAATAAATTCTTACTTTCATGGGGAATAATGAAATTTAAAACTACTTCTAAAATAACATTTCTAACATCATATCAAAATTTCAAGTCATTTGGGTATCATATAATAGATTTTCCAATTTAAACATATCAATAAATTTCACAATAAATCATATAAATTCGTCAAATATCATATATTCATCTAGTCATTTAAAACATAGCATATTAACATCACAACATTTGGATTTGTACTTAAAACTAAAGTTAGCAATTATAACATGAGATGCTTAACTATTATTCACCTTGATTGGTTAATGAAGGTTGAAATTTCTATTTTGATTTGATGCCCTTAAGCTTTGATATTATTTTCCTTGCTTTGCATCCCTTGAAACCCTTATTAATGGCCGACCTTGATCCTTCGATTTAATTTGTGAGAGTGAAGTGGATAAGGGAGTAGGAGTGTACAGAGATGTACAAGAAATTATAACTTATTCCTATTTTGCCGTTAGCATATCCTTCTTATCAAAGTTCTAATTAATTTTGTTAGTACATTAATTAAGGGTGACCCATTACATTTAACAAATCTCAATCTCAGTCTCATTATCATTCTATATTCTTTTATTTTATTTATCCAATTAAATATTCTAAATAATATTAATCAAAATTAGAGGTGTTCTAGGTTCTCACTTATACCAATTTCTTTTTACTTATAAAATTATTTATGAAAACATTTCGTAAAATATAAGTTGAGTTTTAAACTTTTATTGTACCCTACTTTATCCTAGGAGTACATACAACTATCTTATTTAATCTTTTTTCTTTTTTCCTTAAATTTAGATGCGGGCCCAAAATAAATATGGGTCTTAAATTTGAGTCGTCATCTTCAACCTTTTTACCCATCTGGTAAGGAAAGTAACTAAGAAATGTAGGTTGTTGGTATCCAAACTTAGTTCTATAGTCTATTTTTCCTTAGGCGCCTCTAAGGTAATAATGTATGTTAGTCGGTCCAATATCGTCATATAGTTTATAGAACTTTGATGTTAAAACAAAAAACAAGGTTTAATAAAATAAATTTTATTAAAACCTTCTATTCAATTTAAATTATTAAAACTTGTATTAAATAATTACTCCTCTAACCAAGAGTGATATAAACCTCTATTAAAAATTTCATTTATCAAAATACCTTTTTATTTTGAATCCGTTTCCTTTAAAGAACTTAAGCATTAAATACCTGGTTTATATTTCAAAATCAATTTTGCAATGATACAATAAATTTTAATCCGTAGAAAATAGACATGTAGACCGAGTAACACCAATTGATACCGAGGAACTGGGTCTGACCAAATAGTATTATACATCCCCTTACTAAGAAAGGTAATACTTAAGAGAAGTGCTTATCATCTGAATACATCTCTTGTCCATTTTTTGTCATTTTCGAACCACTCGAACTAGTTAACATAAAAATGTTTCTTCCTTTTCGAATCTCATTTTGAAAAAACACTATAAATATTTCTCATATATATATATAATAGCTTTAGCACTTTATTTACTAAAACCTATTCGGATTCGAACTCTTTTCGATCGTACAATGATAATGGGAATTATTTACTAAGTGCACTGCAACGTTCACCTAAGCAAACATCCGACCGTCACATAAAAGATTCTTCAGATTACGACAAAACAAATCGAGACTCATTTCCAAACTATCCATAGAATTTCTACCTTAAAATTCACTTTGAAATATTTGTACTTAAAAATACTTTCAAGTAAAACTATTACCACCTTCCTCAGGAATCATTTGAAATCTTTTTCAAAGACACCAGGATTTAAATTCTCAAAAAGCCTCCTTATTTACAAAACACATTTTATAAACTTAATTTATAAAATTCTCTTTACGTAAAATCATTCCATCTTTATAGTAACTATTTTAACAAAGTAAACTTGTCAAACCTATTATTAGCAAATGCCTTGTAGTCAAATCGTAAAACTAAATTCATAAGGTATTCGTGTTTAATTTAATCATACAATGCTCACAAATTGGCCGAGCATAAAATTAATCAACAAATAATAACCAATGCTCATAACTGGTCGAGCATGACTAATCAAATGATAAATGATAATAATTGTATGTTATCATTTCTAAGGAACAATCACATCATAAATAACTATATTAATTTTTGAAAACTATTGTTTTACATATAAAATATAATCATAGGTAAAATTATTTCATTTACCAATTTCAACCCGATATAAAACATTTTTATAGCACTAACAAATACGCGCTCATATATATAATACACTCAAACTCATTCTCGGGTGCCACCTACCCTGTCTTTAATGAGTTTATCCCACCAAGGCCAAGGTTCTCACTTAACCTAAGCTCTGATACCAAATGTGATGTCCCGCCTTTCGATCCTCAAAATTTGACACTAATACATCCACAGTTTTCATGTGTCGAGCACCCAAGTGCTGAAAAGACAGATTGCATAGATAAAAGAAAAGAAATTACATATTAAAATCTAACATCATAACGAATAATATATATTATCCAAATGATCTTTGCTAAAGAAAACTTTAGTATTCATACAATAACCAGAGTCTAACCTATCATTGGTATGGACAATTATAACAGCTTATCGTCACAAATGTTGATAAATAAAAAACAAGAAATACAGCGGAAAATAAAATACGTCAAGTCTTAGAGGAATCTAGCTCGTCTCTTGAAGCTCCAAGTGTCCATCGCTAAGTCTAGGGAAAAGTACTCGGGTTTTACTCGAGTATTATAGGGAAAAAACACATGTACCAGTCTGGTAAACTAGCCGAGGAAATCAAATCATATGGATTGTTTTATTTTGTAAAACCCTTCAAAAATAAAAGTATCTCATAAGACCATGCCATATGTAAACATGGATGGGTTTTTACTTTACGATAATCAAACCATTTTATAAGAAATCTTTTAATGTTATAACAATGTATAGGGTATAAAATAAATATTTAATCATAGCCAAAATGGTTAGATTAGTTACATTCAACAACATATTTAATATACAACTACGTCCGTAAAGGAACGTATTGGAAAATGGATTCCATACAATGACAGGGCTACTAACGTATCGCTTGCCATAGTACATCTCTAGAAAGATGTCTCAAGGGCCAACACATAGACCCCTGTCAAAACAGAACCAGCCTACCACTTCCTTAATAGTATCGAATATTTCATTACCTTAGTTGATGCATACCCAAGTCCGAAGCATACATAAATCCATAAAATACCAATCTAGATTGGTTGATGACCATACCCTAATGGGTGCGACCCATATAGCCCTGCTGCACATATCCTGTTTTAGTCATTACCAGGTGTGAGGCTCGAGGCTACTTTTACAATTTTAGCAAATCCTACTTGAAATGCTAACATTTCCCTTTAGGAAACAATGCAGTGCCAGCAGTCATTCATACAAGTTGTTCAGGATATGAGCAAAAAAAATGCACTACTTCTACAACATCTTTTCAGAATCACCCTTAGTATTAGTAGCAAGTATCCATTGCACTTCAAAGAACTTGGTATTTGATTCCATAATCTTCAAGATGTTTCTATTTTGAATTCTTATACCAATTTGAAGTGGTTTTTGGATAACCCATAATTATCTAATCTCGGTTTCTTCGAGCCAACAACCGATAGCTTTTCGGTTGACACAATCCTGGTTCTTTTAGAAGTAAGTGGATGACATAAGAGTCCAAAGACTTGAATATCCACTCTTAAAGCGAGAGACATTTCATCGGAATGAGTTTACCCAAGGGAATCTCAAACTATATACTTTGTCAGTCAAAATAGATCAAGTTATCAATAGTGGACAAACCACTATCTGGTGTAAGTATATAGTTTCCATATGGACAAATTAGATACCTACCCTTGCCTTGACGTACATTCTTAAACTTTCATAGATAGAAACAGGCTTCCATATCTCAAGATTCAGTGTCAGGTATAAGAAGAAGTACCTTTCATATACTTAATTAATCATGACCTATTTATAGAAATTAAACCTCTTATACTTATCACACTTCCGACATTTCGACTTCTCTATCCCTCATCAGAATCAAAGCTAGGTAAGTCAGGGCACTAGTTGCACTTGACCTTGCCTTAGTTAAAGCACTCTTCTAGATCTCACAGATAGAGGAAAGTCTACTCATCGGGTTTTAGAACTAAATATAAGATGACTTACTTTCCATAAATATCTCAACACTTTAGCGCTACATATCAGATTTGTCTTATGTTACTTAATGATACTGTCAAAGAAATCCCTTGCATAAAACAAGGTCTTCTAAAACAATCTGAAACCCAACTTCATAAACTTATTATCAGTCTTCTCAAATTTCATATACCTATTCATAATAACAAATGTGTTATAAACCAAATTTCCTTTTCGATTTCCAGAAATCATTTACTATAACAAGAATGTTATAGTCCATAATCTCTTTCTTTTTCTTGAAAATATTTATTACAACAATATGTCGTAGTTCATGCTTTCTTCTTACTTACAGTCATGTTTAAAACACTTTAACCGCCGTTTAAAACTTTCATTCAAACATCACTTAAAAGTCACCACTTTTGGGAAAGAATTTGACTAAGGAAAATAAAGGTGTAACAACCCGCAATTTCAAACTATTCAAAACGACAACAATCCATATAGGTCAGACTTGAATTGCTCAAAAAAAAAATTTAATTTATATCTGGCAAAACTTAGCATATACAGTAAATGAATCAATCATAGAATCACAGAAACAGAGTAATACAACAATACGCAGTGGAATAGATAAATAGTTGCTTATGAAGCTACTAAAGAATATCAGAGTCTAAAGCAAATACAACAGAAATCCCAAATACATAGAAGTCTCTAATACAAAAGAAAATGCTAAGTTTGAACATAAATAACTAGAAATAATTGAAAAGTTGAATAGATAATGATAGATCTCCAAGCAACGCTCCAAGCTCCAAAGGTGAGTCTTAAATATTATGACAGGTTGACCCAAGCAAAATGCAAAACACAAAACACTCAAGTTCAGGATTAATATTCTTATATAAGTAAATTAGCTCAAGTGAAATGTCCAAGTGTAATGCAATATAATGTAAAGGAGATTTGGGAGTCCATCCTTTAAGGATCTGTCAAACTATCTATATACATAATACAATACGCTAAATAGATAATGTCTAGAGTAAAGAAAAATATTAAAATAGCGTTCAGGCGTTACTCATATCCCTCTTAACACATTTTTATATAAACATCATAGTCTATACAGATATTGTAAGCTCCACCAAACCTGTGGGATACTCAAGGAGCACTCCATAGGTACGATACAAACCAAAGTCGTAATGGGCTTAATAAGGCATATGACAAGGCACACGAGGCAATGCCTAGGGTAGATACCACCATTTTGCGGAACCAGACTGATGGTAATGCATAGCAGCTGCTATTACCGCCTACCTCGAGACACACTCCCATAATCAAAGGTGCATCCAATCAAATCACAATATAATACATATATGGTTTCGAAGAAACATGCTCGATCGGAGATGCGATCTCACTTGGCCCAGGTATAGCTCCTGTTTTAGTCATATCACGCTGACCCAAGGGGGTCAGGGCTGCGTTCATACCTCATACAGTAGCGTCCACCAAACCATCCTACTTTGTTTTAGATTCTCCACCATATGTACATTTGTTAAAGTGGTATCCTGGTCTCTTTAACCACCAAACGCTTACTTCACAGTATGGTCATTTATAAAATCGCTTTTATAAACATTTAAATAAAATCTCAAATTACAAATTTTAAATCAAAATAAAAAATTAAATATTTAACTTCAATTACCTTTAATTTTGAAATATTCTCTTAATCACCATTAGTCAAAATCAAGTTATAAATTCATATTCTTTAAAATCTCAAATCAATATGTTATAAGTCAATTTTTATTTAAATTCAATTCTTAAACAAATTAGATTACAAATCAATTTTATATTTATCGTTCCATTTTTTATTTGTTAATGTTATTACAAAATCTATTTTAAAATATTAACATAAATTTAAATAAATATTTAAACATATTATATATATTAATTAAATTAAAATTAATTAAATTAATTTTTTTATATTAAATATTATTAAATTAAATATTATTTTATATATTTAAATATAATAAAGATATAAGTAAAATCTTATAATTTACAATTTTCAAAACTTAACTTAAATTTAAAATTTTCAAACATATAATTTAAAAATCTAAATTTTCACACAGATTAAAATAAGATATTTATATTATGTTTTAAAAATCAATATTTATTAAAACCACATATTTTTCAATAATTTTGGAAATTATTTTAAAAATAGACCAACGATGTCCGTATATAGTTTTCTATCCTATGGTCAAGTGATACAGAAATTTATCATTTCGACCCATAATAATTAAAATTTTACGGGTTTATGTCATTTCGATCAGCAATCCAAAATTTCAAATCAGTAAAATCACTTGGGTTTATCATTTCAACCCATAACGATTTCCCCTAATCTATAAGATCATTCGGGTATGTATCATTTCAACCCATAGCGATTTTCCTATCTAACTGAGAACTTGCAGCGTGAGAACAATAAAATAATAACATAAAATAGCATAACATATCAATGGCAAACGTTTATCATAATTAACCATTTAAATATAATATATATATACTAACATGTTATTGATGTCATATGTCAATTAACATAGATGAACAAATGCAAATAATAACATATCATAGTTAACGATTTAATCACTAACGAATTCAATTTTAACACATATTTCAATTGTCATTTCATGTGAAATAATTTATTAAACATATGAATGTCAATTGTGAGTGATCGCTCACCTTTAGAGGCTAGAGAAATAATGATAATAAGAAGCAAACAGACATGGATAAGCACAGGAAAGCAAAAAATCACCAAACGGACACGAGCAAGCAACGGGACAACAAAGAACTTGACAAAATGCTGCTAAAATTTCCGGACAGCGGTAAAACGAGGAAAAGCTAGCTTGAATCCGATGAGAAACTATATATATATATATATATATATATATATATGTAAATGGGTAAGGATTTTATAAAGGCATTTCAGCCCGTAACGTAAGCCCAATCTGGCACATACAAGAGACAGACAAAACAAAAACACTTAAGTAAACCAAGTGAACACTTTCCATTTTAAAACAGCTACTATTCCTTCCTCATACGACCTTCGTGAAATCATAGCGGCCAATACTGGTAGCTCGTACTTGGGATTCCTACCAATGGAGTGCTCAAATCCACTCCTGTAGTTCAAATTGAGCCTCGTTCCAGTCTGGTAAGAGGATAGTTCTTAGATCTATTTTGTATTATCTACATGTCTCCAATCGCAAGCTTACTAACCTCAAAATGGCTTCGTTGTTTACTTTGAAATACCCGATGATTCCTCTCTTTCCAAATGTTCCAAACAACTATTGTGATGGCGATTTTGTTCAATTTGTCTTCCAGATCATTGCTGTTACCATGCTGAATCAGGTGAGTGATCTGTTCTTCTAAATTGTTTGAGTGTGGTGGAGAATTTGACATATTATTGCACGAATTCCTCACCAATTTCAAGTAAATACATTCAAAAAATAGATGCTCATGTGTTTCATTTATCATTCCCTATTTCGATAGCCTGTCTCTGGTAGGTAATCTTCTCAGTATAGCTCTGTAAGCAGTAAAGGCCATCTTCGGATTATTAACACGATCCCATATAATTTTACTCCAAGCAGCTTTACTGTCTTTTTGTCTGATTTCGTTTCATGTAAACTTAGTGGTAAATTCTTTTCCAGTAGGCTTCCAAACCCATATGTCATTCTCTCTACCATTATAAATAGGCATAACTTGGATTACTTCCTTCTTACCTTGATTCACCGGCAAGGAGAAACAATTCCACCTATTATTGCTGATCACATCTTAGACTCCTTTATCCGGACAACGAAAGTCAAAAAGGGTATTGAGGCCCAAAATATCAACCATTGATTCTCCTTGAATCCAAGGGTCTCTCCATAGGTCAGTATCCCTTCCTGTAGCTATTTCACGAGTGCGAAGGGTTGTTAAGGTGTTTCTTACTTTCATAATTGCCTTCCAGTTGGCTGAGGCATTGTTGTCTATAGGCATTTGCCAAAAATTGCCTTTAATGTACCTTTGCCTCAACCATTTTCCCTATAAACCTTTACCATCGATTATTCTCCATGCTTGTTTCAGAGTGTAAACTGTTCTCATGTCTTTAAGTCTTCTAAGTCCCACACCTCCATATATATATGTATGTATGTATGTATGTATGTATGTATGGGAGGACAAATGGTTAGGGTTTCGGCCTCGGGAGAAGTGGTGGCTGCATGGAGTTGTCAGAGCTACTGTGTTCGATGAAAAGGATGAGGGTGTCTGTCATATGCGTGAGGTGAGATGGCGGAGTAAAGCTGAAGGTAGGGACACTAGGTTTGGAAGGGTGCGACGTTCGACGAGGGTGTTTGGTGCTTGGTGGAGGGAGGGAAAATGCGAAGGGTGGAGGAAGTTTAAGGGTGCAGGTCGAGCAAGGCGAGCTGCTTGGGGTGTGCGACTGCTCAAGGTTGGCTGTTGGGTGGAGAGAGGCGGCGAAGTGCTACAGAGGCGGAGGGTGCTCGATGGTGGTACAATGGATGAGGTTGGAAGGGGGTGGCGCTAAGGAGGGTCGGAGGCTAGTAGGTGGAAAGAGGAGGAAAAGGCACAGTGGGTGAAGTGGCTACTGCGTGGTGAGGAGAGGGAGGATGTGGCAATGAGAGGCGCGGAGGAAGGGAGGCGGATTAGAAGGCGAAGACGGGGGATGGGTTAACGGCGGTGAAGGATGCGTTCAGTGATGGAGAAGGGAAAGTAGGCAGACGAGGTTTGCAAAGAAGTAGGAGATGGTTTTCTCAGATATATATATATAAGCTTTATAATTTTTTTCTCACAAGCATGAACATAATGGAAAAATGAAAGGAGGGAGAGAATGAAAGTGAAAGGACGAGCCAGAATATAAATCAAACAATGAGAATAGTGAAAGCCAGGATGTTGGATTCTAGGAAGTATTAATAGCTATTAGCTATTTGTTTTCTCCCGGTGGATAAATGAAAGGACAAAGGGAAATTAAAAGACTCAGAATGGTATTGATATGGTTAACCGTTTTGTCGATTTCGCCGTGTACCGGATACCGAAATACACAAATGAATATACTGCGGAGATCAATGCAATGAGAAGAACAAGATGGTACACAGATACTAGAGATATGGACTTCCTATCAAAACTCCATTTCACTACCAAAATGCTGCTAAAGCACCGAAAATAAGATAAATGCAGCTAGAGTAGTCCAAATTTGGCGAAACGAATTATGACTCTCACTTAGAAAATGGTCTACATTTTTCTTATGCAAAAATATTTAGGTTTCAAAAATATTTTATTTCTGTCAATTCTTTTTAACTAATTTTAAATTGAAAATTTTCACAACTGAACACTTACATATTTTCTAACGAAAATCTACCATTTTCTATGTTTAAATAGACAAATCCGAAAATCAAATTTTCATTCTAAATTTTATTATTTAATTTTCATGAAAAATTTACTTAACTACGTTATTTATATCATTAAAATTTTTGGATCGTTACAAAAGGAGTTTAAAACCCTTACTTAAATATTTCAAACAAATCCTTTTAGAAATATATTTAAATTCCAAGCCACCTTTAAAAATACTTGTATAACTTTTGCGAACCATATTTGAAAGAAATTTACAAAATTTCTCAAGTAGATAAACTTTACTAAAATCATAGATTTTC
Organism: Allium cepa; assembly: GCA_030765085.1. Lineage (NCBI taxonomy): Eukaryota > Viridiplantae > Streptophyta > Magnoliopsida > Asparagales > Amaryllidaceae > Allium > Allium cepa. Next base: position 681,462,860 of record CM060941.1, on the reverse strand, counting down.
AAAGTGCATTCATAGCGATAATTGTTATACGGACTATAGCGTTTGAAACTTTGTTTGTAAATCAAATAGCTTTGAAATTCCATTTTCTTTCTATATTTTAAACCACATTAAATACCTTTGCCAAAAAGATCTAAAAAAAGTCAAGTAGGAAACCATTTCGAAACACTTTAGAAAACAAAATTGTAAACCCTTAAAAAGAGAGCTCTAGATTTCAATGTCGCAAAACAAACAACAAATATATCGATTATGACTATGTAACATTTAATATATACAAGCATTTGCATAACCAAGAATGTATGTAAATAATAATCACAAAGCGAGGAATCCTTTAGGATCCCTCTGGAAATCTCTATTCTTTGAAGTGCTTCCATAGCAACTTATTCGCTACGAAGACACTTCGACCTCTATCTTTCTTTGCTTTTGTCCTCTACAACATCAAATACTATGTATACACCGATGTATATATTTATACACAACATAAGCAATAATAATTATTTAACAATAAGATACCATTTTAAAAATAATTTAAAGTTAGGCATCTCACTTTTCTCTCGACCAAACTCCTTGCAACTTGCTCCTATCCCTTGCTATCACCAAGAAAACAACACAAGCTACCACCTTTCCTTGCCTAGTTCTCAAAAACTCTCCCCATGACATCTATTGTTCACGGCGAGGCCCCTCCCCCTTCTTGAAGCTCATGGCCCTAGGCCATTTTGGGATTTTGGGTGCTATAGTTTGGATCTTTGAGGATGGAAAGGATTTAATTATGGGAATATAGACTTACGAAAGGAGCATGGTCTAATTTGAAGTGGTTTTGATGAAGATTCCTTTTTAGTAAATTTTAACGGAAAAAAGTGAATAAGAGATGGAAAAGAGAGAGTAAAGAGTGAAAATGAAAAATGGAATAAGAAATGAAAAGGGATCTCTTTTATAGAATTTCAAAAGATAGAAAATTACTTCACTTACCCCTTAGCCAAATTATTTAATTACCCTTCCAAAATGGCTTCTTCCATAGACATTCTCAATTGCCAACTCATGCACCACACGGCCTCCATATGCCTTCCATCACATCATACACCATTAGTGTGCTACTTAGTATCTTAGCACTTGAAATAAGAAAGAAAAGTCCACTTTACTTTTACATTTCATAAGTACTTAAGAAATTTTTAGATTAATTAATCTCCTTTTGTACTTTTTGGCTTCTTATTATATGTATATATGTATGTTACAAAAGTGCTCATATGCGTGCAACAATGTTGTGACAACTTTTGTTCGATAAAAAGTTGAAAATCCAAAAAAAAAATTTCAGTCACATTTCCAATTTTTCTTCGAACTATTTGTTCTTGTAAACAAAATTTCAAACAAGTTTACTGTCGTTTATTGTGTAATAAAAATGAATTATTTATGCTTGTAAAATTAATTATTTAAATATTTAAATTAATTAAATATTCTCAATCAAAGCGATAAAATTCCAGGTCGTTACATGTTCGTTCAGGTTAGGTTAATTCCATTTTCATTCACATAATCAATTTATCTTTAGGTTGTATCTATATCCATTTTAATACCAATAATCTCTCAAAGAAAGTTCTTTGCCATGAAGTTGGTATTTTGAAACAACGGTTATTTCTGAATGCAATCGAATAGGTATTCATATAAACTTTATTGCCTTATACATATAGAACTGATTTGGTTTTTAGTTTTCAAAACATATGTTCAAGACTTGAATTAGTCAACCAATGAAAGTCGTACCCAAACTCCATTTAGGGCGATTCATACAAGATCTCTCATGAACAATTATTACGTGTAGTCTTTTAACTCACACAACCTGATAACTCCTTGGACTAAGATATGTTGGGGTTTCTTGTAAACCCTTATCTCGTATGATTTTGCAAACTATTGTCTAGATGAAATTAATTTTGAACTTGTGTACTACTTTTAAGTGAACGAACCTATAAAAATAACTTAACAAACCTTCACTCACAATCAATCAAACTTTTTTCAATAAAGTTCGATTATTTGTTATGGATACATCATAATGCATTATAGGACGAAGTGACTTTTGAGAGTGAATCTTTATTCATTTTAGGCACGTTCAGAACTTTTTTCAATATATTCACCAATTCGATCAAATTGAACCATTTTATTTTCTTTTACACGTTATTTAATTTACTTCTGACTTGTATTCTATGAGCTTATCATAGACATACTACATTTGCATCAAATATACATGTTCACGTTTGTGATAACTCATTAATGAATACAACGAAATATGTGGAACCATTTTGAAATTAATAAACTTTTGATTGCATACATCTATATGTACCGATCGTAGAGTTCATCAACCTTTATGATCACTCCCACCGAATAGGTGCATTAGCTTTTATTGTTTGAGATATAGTTTATTAGTAATATATTCACAATTATATAATCAAAGAATTATTTCTCCAAACTTTGGCTTAGTCCATAGTCTCTAGACTATTGTAAATAATTTTGATATTTCTTTATTTTTCAATGCATCAGAAATACCATAATTATAATTTTATTTTATAATAAATATTCATAATTTTCATATTGAAGTGAAAACATGTCTATTTTTCAATCAATACTGAAAAATTATTATTATTTCATAAATTATGTTTGGTATGTGTTATGAAAATAATCTTCGTAACTTGATGTGACTATTTCCACCATTACTATAATAGCGTATGAAATAAGCAGCTTCATTCAACCACTTAATATATGCTATTTATTTCATTTAATAACTAGTTTACAATCGAGATTTTTCAGATCAAGTAACTTAAATTCAAAGAAATAAATATCATAGAAAACAATTCTCCATATATAAGTTTTGACATAGAAATCATATTTCTCATTCCAAAGTTAAGTATCTATAATTATTTTACAATTCTCATTTTCGAATTTCTTTATGAAGCAGAAGTGACCATTCATCTTTTCATCCCTACTGTGCCTTAAGTTTCATCCTCTCCTATATGTTTGATTTCTTTTCTAAATGGCTGAACCATTAAAGAAAATCCTTACTACAATATCACAACGAACTCTTTACAGAAGTGCTTTTTGCCATCCTTAACATTTAAAGATATCAAATATATTGTACATTACATAAACTTATTAAACTAACATTTCAATGATCGAATTCTTAGATCTATATTATAGCCTTTGGTCTACTGTTACATTTAATAAAACAAGATTATTATTGTAATCAAACATACTGAATACTGAAAATGTATAGGATCTTATATAATGTAACTTTTATACTATTGTGAGAGTATGTATTTACTAACTACAGTCAACTAATTAGAGTCAACTTATAATAAAAGCGAGCACGCCAGATATTTTATACTGGTTCGGACCTTCCGTAATACGTCTAGTCCCGAAGCTCTCCTTCAGTATTTCCTTTGACCAACTAACCCTCACTTCGACTAGAGGAATAAGCTAATACAAAAGTATTTCTTTGACAATCTTGTGTTCCAAATAACACGGCTTTTGACTAATAGTACAATTCTTTCTAAGATCTCCTTTGAGTATTTGAATGTGAGTTTTTTGAGTGGTAGGAAGTGGTTTAACCAAAAAGGTATTTAATTATGATAGATTGATACTATGTAAACAAGAGATGCACGAATATGTAAACAGAAATTTAATAAGAAATCAAGAAAATAGACCATCTATAATTATCAATCTTTGATGTATTTATAGGACTAAAGAGATGTAGATAAGGAGTTGTTACTATTAGATAAACTCTATTGGAATTAATGGCTACAACCGTTGAAGAAGAGATGTGATTATTCAACATGAAACGAAACATTATTTCAGATTGTAACAGTTGCCAGCAGACCGACGTCTGTGGATTTTCCACAGATGTCTGTGGCTTCAGGGTTTTTTTCAAACCCATTCACGGGCGTCTATGGCTTTTCCACAGACGTCTGTGGATGGCATTTTCAGATTATAAATGTTTTTAATGCCAATTTTGAATGTTTTTAGTGCTAATTATGTATAAGAATTCTTTTGTGCATATAAACTCAAGGAGACCTTACAATGTTTATCTAAGACTCTTAATACACTAGTATAACCTTACTAATCATATCATGGTCCACAAGTCTTTGTTTGTCTTTGAGTCCCAATATCTTTGAGCATGATGATCGCTTGTAGTATATACCTGTAATCTTGATAAGAGATATAGTATATGTGATTGTATAGTTGTTGTCATTGAAACCATTGAATGGAGGTTCTAACATTCTCCCCTTTTTCGACGATGACAACTATACAATCCTTAGTTATAAAAAGTAACCCCCCTTTAATTTTGTCTACCCCTACGTATATGCATATATTTCTTCTTGCTTATCATTATCAAAACAAAATAAAAGTTAAATAACACAGGACATATCGTCACTATCTTCTTCCTCCTCTTCAGGTTGTTCTTGCTCAATATTCTTGCCTTTGTCTTGAGAAGTTCCTTCATGAGAGGTATGAGCATGGTATAATGGTGTTTGTGTTCGAGGAGGTAGTGTAGGTGATGGAAAAGATGATGATCGAGTAGATGATTTGCCATGTACTTTTCTCATCACTTTTCCTAATATGGAAACAACCTTTTCGAAAGTTTTTTTTCCATATTAGTCATCCTTGTTGAAAAAGATCATCCCAAACCAGTCATTTTATTGTTCAAAGCTCGCTGGTTGATGTTTGTTAAATTTTTGATTTCTAAGCGTTAAATCATGGACGGATTTATTTTGCGTTGGTTCAATGGGAGCTTTTTGAATTTTTGAATCAGAATAGTATTCGGTAGTATGACTAAGGGAGCCAGGTTGCTGTGAAGGATGAGCTTAATGAATTTTTTGAGGAGCAGAAGGAGGTTAAGGAACTAGATACATTTGCTACTGCTGCATGGTCCACATTTCCAGTGATATGATTGGAGGTGGTCTTTTAGGAAGGTGCATTAAAGATAAAAATCTTATACCACTCTCTTTGATAGGGATTTCTTCAAAATAGGAAATATAAGAAGGTACCTCGAGTGAGAGATGCGTAAAATATAGTGGATATATAATTATGCACCGGTAGTGAGACCAAAATCTTTTAACATCGTCATGAATAAATTTAGTCAATTGACTTGTATCCCACCAATATAGCATAGAAGGCTTAGTGATCATTTTCGTATATTTGTTCATGACTTTCTAAATGAGGAATTACCGTATTGATTATCATATGATTTAATAACCTAGCTTTTGGGCGTAAAAAAATAAATTTCCACTGTGGCATCCAAATTTGATGTGTTATTTCATCACGTGACAAATTTCTCTGGTCGGAAATTTCTTCTAAATCGAGTCTAGTAGAGGAAAAATCTAGTATATGACCAAGTGCGTTTATGCTAATTTTCAAAATGCGACCGTAAACACTTGTCATACCCAACCATCATCATTCTCAGGCGTCCACATATCACTACTAAATATGTTTTCGTAATAAATAAAGATGGCTAATTGATTAATTTGTACCTCATTTTCGTTAAAATTGATTAATTCTCGATGGCGGAGGCGATGGCGATTCTTGAATTCCATATTCTCCAAACTTGCACAATCTGTAGAATGGATCAGACTGAAGCTTTTTATTGTTTTAGGGCTTCAAATATCTTGTTTGCAATTGTGTTATTTTGAAGCCACTCTTGAATGTGGGCATCGGTGAGAGGGTGGGTTTGAGATGATGAAGATTGACTTTTCTTTAATCTTTTGCTAATGGGAATTTTTGCTTTGGGAGCCATTTTTGAGGAATTAGATTTTTCGAAATTAAACATTTAGATAAATTGGAAGATAATTTGGTAAATAGTTGAAAGGAGGGTAAAATATGAATATATAAGGGTTGTTTGTAACATCCCCTATCTTGAGGCTCGAAGCTAAGCGCTACAGATGCTACAATCATCTATAACATAAACTTCCGGTGATAAAATACGGTACTGTAAATGGCATCCATAATATTAGAAGCACATAAATATGAAATAAAATCATAGGTTCCAAAAGCAACAGCTTTACTGATTACATTTCAAAAACATGTTTCATACTCCAATACATAATCCCAAATGCTTCCCTAGTTTGGATCGAATATAATTATTACAAAATATGCCAAGAGTTACATATGAAGATGCCCCCTTCGATGATCAGAGTACCAAATAGACAAAAAATGTGTTAATACATCACAACAGAAGTAAAACAAAATAACTCCTAAATATAGCTATCCACACCTCTTGTACGTCTTCAGAAGCTTTGTTCGTCCACTTACTAAAACCTGTAAATCATCAACTCAACCTACATAAATCAATTTTGTGCACCCGAGAGTTTAATGGGAAAAACATAAACTTCGAGTCAGACATAAATCCTTTTGTTAATAATACTATACATCTCCGTTATCTGATATTAACTGAGACCATGCCGCTTAGCAGGTTGGTTTTCTCCTTACTAATATCCCTTTTTAAAACATATCTATCTTTTTCAAATCAAAAATTTATAACCAAATTAGTTAAAGCAATATTGCAATATCATGTATGCATATAAATCAGGTAATTAATGGACTATCTATCTGAACACTATAGTTTTGTTTGGCTAACTACTGACCTTTGGCTGACTAAGGCCCATCAGACAAAATAAACAAATAATCCAACCTCTGTTTGCTACTCTTCTGGACAGTTTGTCCTAAACTTGCTTATCCCAGGGTCAACTGATTTTAATTGTTTTGCGGGCTCCCCATTAACCTATTTTCACTCTATATATTCATTTCTGCATGTAACATCATTTTTATCTTACTTATGACAACGCCCTACACATTGGAATTTTGAACTTATATTAGCGGGGCTACTAGCTAAAGTATAGGGCGCGACCCCATACCAATCCCATATGGCATTCCAACGTCCGAGTCATTTACTTAGGGTCCACTACACCATCAAATTTTCGTTGAAAACAATTTTTTCAAATTGATTTAACCCTTTAAACCATACTTAAGAGAGGAAATCATACTCTAAGCTATACTCAAATCACTTTGCCATGTTATAAATACTTTACACAAAACATTACCGACGAAAACATTCTAATCCTTTGTTTAAAACCATTAAACACTCTCTTTCGAAACCACTAAAAGTACCCCTTTCGAAACCACTAAAGTACCCCTTCTAAAACCAATGAAAGTACCCCTTTGGATATAAGTAAGCTACTTTAATTTATAATTTTAGGCTACCTTTCAAAACCATTTACAATAGACCTTTCCAAAACATTGATAATATCCTTTCGAAAGCTTTCTAAAACCTTAGACATCCTCTTTTCAAAACACTTTAAACATGCCTTTCATAAACATTGGAAACCTTCCATTAAAACTCTATGGTAAACCTTTCAAAAAGATAAGGGAATCACCCCTTCGAAACCTTTATCATAGACCTTTCGAAAGCATTAAATCCTTTACATAAATCAAACCTTTGGAAAGCATTGGATTCAATTAAAAACATGTGGAACACCCTTTTAGAACCATTCCTTTCGAAACCTTTGGGTTTAACTTTCAAATCAAAAGGGTCTTAAAATAACTAAGTTGAAAGCAACTATTTCGAAAGAAATTTCCTAAGTAAAGTAGTGGATGGTGTTGAAACCTATCCTTTCGAAAGCATTGGAGAAGCTGCTCAAGGTGTAAAGAAAAAGCACCCTTCCAAAGGCATTGCTTCGAAAGGTTGAAGGCGGTAGCAGGGGTTCTAACACCTTCAAAAGCATTATCTTAAAACAAAGGCAGTCTCCTCTTTCAAAAGCTTTTTTCTTTAAAACAATCGACTAAGTCGAAAGTCGTCTTATTCGAAAGCATTTTTTTTGAAAGCAATGCAAACGGAATTTCCTTTTAAAAGCAAAGCAAGGTCTCGACCACTTCAAAAGCCCTGTTTCAACTATATATCTTTCGCCTATTGCCAATCCACTACGTATCAAGACTTTGATACCATGTGCATTGGTTTTGAGCTGGTTGAAGCAGAAGTATGAAGTCGAAAGGTAGCTGTCGAAAGTGACAAAACAACAAAACCGTATAAAAACGATTTTTGACTTTAAAAAGTAATTTGTTTTCAACTAACCTACTTTGTTTGTCAACATATAATTGGTTGCCAATTTCTTTTCCAAAATATTTTCTAAAAGTGCCGCCGAAATTGAGAATTAAATAATTTAAAACATTTTCAAATTACCCTTCTCGTTTTATAAACATATAAAACATTTAGGCCCCATACCTTAAATAATTTTATATATTTATAAAAATACTTAGGAAAATTCTACAAAAATTCCCATAAATCACTTTTAATACGTGTTCTAACATATATAAATATCCGACCCAAAGTTAACATATAATAGCTGTAATTAATTTTAAACTTAATTAACCATTTTCCTCACTAGAAAATTCATAATAAATCCACATTAATTCAAAAAATTATAAAACATTAAACCCATCTCTAAAATATTATTTTTGACCTTATATCAAAATCTCAAGGCATTTGGAGGTCATTTAATTAGTTTTTCAAGTTAAACCTTACCATAAAATCTATATGAAGTAGCATGGATCATCAACAAGCATATTATATATATATATATATATATATATATATATATATATATATATATTAACAATCAAAACATGTAAATTCTCTTGCAAAATAATTTCGAATCTCAACTAAAGCCGAAAATAACAAAATATGAGATGTAACCTATTATTCACCTTTAGCCTGTTTGTTAAGGAGTTGAGATTTTCTTCTTGAATGAATTGATTAAGCTTTCTTCTTTAGATTCTTACTTATCTTACTTTGTTTTCTCTTAACGGTGGTCGGCCTCTTCTTTTTTTTGTTTTGTTTATGAACGTGTAAAATGAGGGCGCATAAGGGTTTAGGGTATAAGAATATGAATTGTTCCTATTTTTCCCTTATCTAACTATCTTTACTATTTCAATTTAATTTCATTTAGTTCATTGGTTAACTAGGTACGGCTACCTTCTTATTACACAAATCTCAATTCCTTAACCGCTTACATTATTTCATTTAATATAACTAATCAAATGTCCTAAATAATGTTAATCAAAATTAGGGTCGTTACAGACTCCCCTCCTTAAAGAATTTCGTTCTCGAAATTACGACAAGGTATACATCAAATCATTCATAAAGATAAACATACCGTGAAACAAGTCAGGATGAACGTCTCTAATCCTACTCTCAGTTTCCCAAGTGCAGTCTCACTCATCGTCACTCCACTGGACTTTTACTAATTTGACTGTCTTATTCCTTTGCATCTTCTTATTTGTGATTATACGAACTAGCTTCCTAACTCTAATCGAATTCGGTTCCACTACTAAATCCTCTAACATAGTTGGTGCTATAGTAGTCTCGGATCTTGAATACACTTCCTTAGATGAGAAATATGACAAACATCGTGGACCCCTGCTATACTCTTCGGTAACTCTACCTATATGCTATTTTCTCGATGCTTCCTACAACAAGAAACGGTCCAACAAATGTCTGTACCAATTTTCCTGACTTCGAATCGAATTACACCTTTCATCGATGATATCTTGAAAACAACATGATCTCCAATTGAGAATTCTAAGTCTTTCTACCATCTATCGTCATAGCCTTCTGCCTAGACCGAGCTTCCTTCATCCTAGCTCTAATTAACACAATCTTTTATGAAGCTTCTCTAACCAAATCTGGATCAAGAACCAACCTATCCCCGGTCTCTAACCAATAAACATGAGATTTGCATGGCCTTCCATAGAAAGCTTCAAATGGTGCCATCCCTATACTAGCCTGATAATTATTGTTATATGAAAACTCGACTAAGCACAGATGGTCTTCCCATGATCCTCCAAAATCTAGCACATAAGCTCGTAACAAATCTTCTAAGACTTTGCTAACTCTTTCCATGTTTCCATCTTTTTGCAGATGGTAAGCGGTACTCATCTTGAGCTCGGTACCTAAAGTATTCTTTAGACTCTTCCAGAACTCGCTAATGAATAAGGAATCTCTGTCACTTACTATACTACTAGGAATTCCATGAAGTCTAACTATATTCTTCATGAATAACTCAACCAAAACAGGTGCCATTCTAGTTGACTTGACTGGTATGAAATGGGCACTCTTGGTCAACCTGTACACTACAATCCATATACTTTCATTTCCTCGATTCAACCTTGGAAATCCATCTGTAAAATACATCGAGATAAAATTCCATTTCCAAACCGGAACCTCTAAAGATTCACTTGGTTTCTGATGTTCAGATTTTACCTGTTGACAGTTCAAACGCTGTTTCACCATAAGTCGACATCTCTCTTCATACCTTCCCAAAAGAAACTCCTTTTCGTGTCTCGATACATCTTAGTTCCTATTAGATGAATAATGAACTTCGAATGATGGCATTCTTTAACAAATCATTTCTCAATGTCTCCCATATTCGAAACACACAATCTTCCTTTCTTCCTTAACCATCCATTCTGGTCAAGGCTGAAATCTTTCAAGTCATCACTCTCTGTTCCAATCCTTAAATTTCTGATCTATTGAACTAATAAAGGATCCTCCATCTACTTAAAAGTAATCTTTCAATCATCATGGATCGAACTTCTAAGCACGACAACAAAATGGTTTCCTTGCTAGATCTAGTTTTGGACCTCCACTATAATCTGCATGTCATCAATGCTTCCAAATCTTTCCACTCAGCTATCATTGCTAACATTGCATTCTGATGTTTTCTGTTAAGTGCATCTGCAAACTTGTTGCCATTTCCTATGTGTACTTAATATCGAAGTCACAAGCAGTTATAAACTCTAACCACCTCTGTTGTCTAATATTCAACTGATTTTGAGAGAATAAATACTTCAGCGATTCTTGATCCATATACAATTCAAATCATTCTCCCAAAAGGTAATATCTTCACACCTTCAACGCAAAAATTACCGCAGCTAATTCCAAACCATGCGTTGGATATCTGACCTCATGCGGTCTAAACTGTCTAGATGCATATAAATCGCTTTACCCCTTTTCATTAACACAGCTCCTAATCCTATTCCACATGCATCCGAAGTCTTGATTCCTTTCTGGAACAACTAACATAGGTGCATTATTAATAAGTGTTTCAGCTTCTGGAATGCCTCCTCACACTTATCAGTCTAAACGAACTTCTCATCTTTTTGTGTTAGCTTGTTCATCGGTGCCGCTATCCATGAAAAATCCTTTATAAATCTCCGATAGTACCCAGCTAGTCCAAGAAAACTCTTTATCTCAATTACTGTCTTGGGTCTCCTTTAATTATTCACCGCCTTGTTCTTAGCTGGATATACTGACAACCCTTTCTTTGAGAATAAATGACTAAGAAACTTCACTTCCTTCTTTTAGAAATAACACTTTGAAAATTTTGCTTTCAACTGATGCTGCCTCAACATCTCAAGCACCACTCTAATATGAACTTCATGCTCTCTTTCGACTTTAGAGTATATCAAAATATCATCTATAAAAACCAGCACGAACCTATCCAAGTGCTCTCAAAAAACTCGGTTCATCAAATCTACAAAGAATTCTAGCATATTAATTAGTTCAAACGGCATTACCAACCATTCATACGATCCATATCTTATTCTAAACGCTGTCAAGGTAATACTATCCTCTGCCACTCTAAGCTGATGGAACCTTGTTGCTAAATTCAACTGGGAAAATACTTTCGCTCCACTCAATTGATCGAACAAATCGTCAATTTTAGGTAATGGATATCGATTCTTTATCGTCTTCTCATTCAACTTACGATAATCGATACACAACTTTAACCATCCATCCAGCTTCATGGCAAACACTATGGCTACTCCATAAGGGAACTACTTGGTCTAATAAAACTCTTACCTTCCAAGTCCTCAAACTACACCTTTAGATCCCTCATCTCGGTAGGTGTCATTCTGCTTGGTGGTCTACTCACCAGTTCTGCTCCTGGCGCTAAATCTATCTAAAACTCAATGGCTCGTTTCGGCGGCAATCTCTACTACAGGTTCAAAGACATCGGTGAATTCTCTAGCAACGAAAACTTGATTCAACTCGTCTTCTGCCTCCACAGCACCCAACAAAGTATTAACCTCAAAACTATGGTTTTTTATGGACTATATAATCCAATCACTAAAGTCAGGGTGTCAAAATGATATTTTCTATCATGAAAAAATATCCTAGCATCGTATTTACTTAACCAATCCATACAAAAAATAATTCCAAACCCTACGAAATCAAACACATGCAAACTGCAAACAAATGTATGACCTAATAATTCAAACTCTAAGCAGTCACATCTCATCTCAAGAGTCGCATATCTTCCTATCGGATTTGCAACCTTAAGGAAGTAACTAGATATAAGGGTTCTATGTTAAGCTTATCTACCAAACAATGAGATATAAAAGAATACGATGCACCGGTATCAAATAGAACGCTAACTGACATACCACGAACCATAAGCGTACTACCGAACACAACTTTTCCCTTTTCCTCTCTGTTGGTCTCGAGGTAGCCGGCTCTAATGCAAACACTTTGCCCTTTCCATCCTTCGCTGGTCCTTGCACTGGTTCCTATAATGTCCAATTTGATTGCAGTTGAAGCATCTAATATTCTTCCCGATCACCTTCTTCCCATCTCCCGAGTGAATCATTGGCGAAACGCCTTTTCTTCTCACATTTATAATAGACAACTCTGCTTTTCCTTTCTTAGCAGCTTCACCCTTATGAGCTCCTTTCTTGTGGAAAAACTTCCTCTTCCGACTCTGCCCTCCTTGAATTTCCTTGGCCTTATTTCTTTTAAGAAAAGCAAGCATCTCTTCATGCCTAAATTTAATCTCAACAACAACATCACATGGATCCCTAATATGTGGTAATGTGGCCATAGAAAATTTAGGCTTTAACCCATGAATGAACTTTTCATTCCTCATAGTAACTGTATCGACCGTAGCATAGCCATATCTCGCTAACTCCTCAAACCTCGTTGCATACTCAACCATGGTTATATCTCCCTACTCCAACTAAGAAAACTTCCTAAGCAGAGTAGACTTCGCAGTCTCCGACATAAACCTCTCCTCAAACCTTCTTTTGAACTCAACCTAGGACATAGTCACTTCATTGTGGCAAACGGTAACACTGTTCCACCAATACAGTGCCACTCCGTGTAGCTATCTAGAAGCGACTCTCCTTCTCTTCTCATCATTGAGCCCCAAATCAGCAAAAATCCTCTCGCAATGAATTAACCAATTCTCTACTTCAATTGCATCTTCATTACCAATAAACGTCTTTCCCCCCAATCGAGTATAATCTCTACTTAAAATTGCATAGTTGTTGACAACTGGAGCTCCCTGATTTCCTACTATGCCATTTCCTCCAACTACTCCAGCAACAACTTCTACTTGCATCATATTTACCAAGAACTGACACATTGCTCCCTTGTTTACTTGCGGGAATCCAACATCAAGATTTGCAGCTTGTGCCTGAGCTGGTTTCCTTTTGGTAGTTGGTCTGGCATTTTCATTAATTGTGGTGCTTCCCCTACCAATGTTAATTCTTCCACTTCTAGCATCCATATTTGCATTCAAGTCTTCATAAGATACAGAAGAATAGCCTAATAGAGATGGGAAAATAGAGATAAAGCGTATACTTATGTATAGTAAATACAAGTACATTGCTATAACGTTATCCCATACCCCGATCTTTTCTATAATTCCTTAGAATTATGCTTTAAAAATCATTTTAAGTTTAAATTTTTTCTTAAACCTATGGTCTGATACCAAGGTGTAACATCCCCTATCTTAAGGCCCGAAGCTAAGCGCTACAGATTCTACATTCATCTATAGTATTAACTTCCGGTGACAAAATACGGTGATGTAAATGATATCCATAATATCAGAAGTATATGAATATGAAATAAAATAACAGATTCCAAAAACAATAGCTTTACTGGTTACATTTCAAAAACATGTAACATATTCCAATACAAAATCTCAAAAGCTTCTCGGGTTTTGATCAAATATAATTATTACAAATTACGCCAAGAGCAACATATGAAAATGCCCCCTTGGATGATCAGAGTACTAAATAGACAAAAATTATGCTAATACATCATAGCGGAAATAATTCGTAAATATAACAATACATGCCTCCTGCAGGTCTTTGGAAGATTTATTCATCCACCTTCTAAAGCCTATTTAATCCTAAACGCACAACCTACTTAAATAAATTTTGAGCACTTGAGAGTTTAAGGGAAAAAAAGAAACTTCGAGTCAGACATAAAGTCTGGTGTGAATAATACTATACATCTTGGTTATCTGCCATTAAGTGAGACCATGTCGCTTAGCGGAACGGTTTTTTCCTCACTAATATCCCTTTTTAAAACATATCTTCTGCAAATAAAAATCCTACAACCAAATTAGTTAAAGTAATAATAGCAATATCATGTATGCATACAAGTCGAGTAATTAATGGACCATCTGTCCGAATACTATAGTTTTTCTGGGCTAACTACTAACCTTTGGCTGACTCAGGACTACTTGACAAAATAAACAAATAATTTAAATTTTGATAGATACTCTTCTTGATGGTCTCTCCCTAATTTACTTCTACCAGGGTCAACTGATCCTAGTGGTTTTTCGGGCTCACCTATAACCTATCTTCACTCTCTATATTCCTCTTTGTGTGTAACATCATTTTAGTCTTACTGTGACAAAGCCCTACATACAAGAATTTTGGACATATATTAGCTAAGGGCTACTAGCTAAAGTATAGGGCGCGATTCCATACCAGTCCCATCTGGTATTCTAATATCCGAGTCATTTACTTAAGGTCAACTACCCCATTAAATTTTCCTTGAAAACATTTCTTTCAAATTGATTTAACCCTTTATATCATACGTAAGCAAGGAAAATATACTCTAAGCTTTACTCAAATAACTTTTCCATATTACATATACTTTACACGAATATTGTTGATGAAAATATTCGAAACCTTTGTTTATAATCTTTGACCATTCTCTTTCGAAACCTTTGAAAGTTCCCCTTTCGAAACCTTTAAAAGTTCCCCTTTACAAACCATTAAAAGTACCCTTTTTCATAAAGTAAACTACTTTACTTTAGAGCTTTAGGCCGAAAGGCCAAAACATAAGTATTGAAGGCATTTACAATAAATCTTTCGAAAACATTAAAAATATCCTTTCGAAAGCTTTATAAAACCTTAGACATCCTCTTTTCAAAACACTTTAAACATGTCTTTCAAAAAAATTGGAAACCTTCCATTTAAACACTAAGGCAAATCTTTCGAAAACATTGGGGAACCACCCCTTCGAAACCTTTATCATATACCTTTCGAAAGCATTAAGTCCTTTACATAAATCAAACCCTTCGAATAGATTCGGTTCAATTAAGAACAAGTGGAACAACTTTTCGAAACCATTTAAAACCATTCCTTTACGAAACCTTTGGATTTAACTTTCAAAATATCAAAAGGGACTTAAAAGAACAAAGTCGAAAGCAATTTTCTAAGTAAAGAAGTGGATGGTATTGAAACTTATCTCTCCGAAAGCATTGGAGTAGCGGCTTAGGGTTTAAAGTGAAAGCACCTTTTTGAAGGCAATGATTCAAAAGGTTGAAGGCAGCAGCAGGCGTTTCGATCACTTCGAAGGCCTTTTTTGAAATAAAGGAGATAACCTCTTCTGAAAGCTTCTTACTTTAAAATAATTGACCATGTCAAAAATCATCTTATTCGAAAGCATTCTTTTCGAAAGCAAAACAAGCAGTATTTCCTTTTAGAAGCAAAACAAGGTCTCAACCCCTTCAGTAGCCCTGTCTCGACTCTATACCTTTCGCCTATCTCCAATCCACCGTGTACCAAGTCTTTGATACCATGTGTATTGGTTACAAGCTGGTTGAAGGCAGAAGTATGAAGTCGAAAGGTAGCTGCAGAAAGTGATGAAACAACAAAATCTTATAAAAATTTTGGGTATGATTGACTGCCAATTTCTTTTCCAAAATATTTTCTAAAAGTGCCGCCGAAATTCAGAATTAAACAATTTAAAACATTTACAAATTACCCCTTCTCCTTTTATAAACATATAAAACATTTAAATCACATATCTTAAATAATTTTATAAACATATTAAATAATTGATGAAAATTCTACAAAATTCCCGTAAGTCACTTTTAATACGTTTTCTAACATAAATAAATTTCTAACCCAAAGCTGACATGTAATAGACATAATTAATTTTAAACCCATTTAACCATTTGCTCACTAGAAAATTCATAATAAATCCACATTAACTAAAAAAATTATGAAACTTGAAACCCATCTCTAAAATATTATTTCTGACCTTATATCAATATTGTAAGGCATTTGGATGTCGTTTAATTGGTTTTCAAATTAAACCTTTTCATAAAATCTATATGAAATAGCATAAACCGTCAACAAACATGTATATCCGTTTTAACAATCAAAACATGGCAATTCACTTGCAAAATAATTTCGGATCTCAACTAAAACCGAAAATAAGAAAATACGATATGTAACCTATTAGTCACCTTTAGCTTGTTAGTTAAGGAGTTGAGATTTGCTTCTTGAATGAATTGGTTAAGCTTTCTTCTTTAGGTTCTTGCGTATATTCCTCTTGCTTTCTCTTAATGGTGGCCGACCACTTCTTTGTTTAGTTTTGTTTATGAATGTGTAAAATGAGGGCACATGAGGGTTTAGGGGTATAAGAATATAATTTATTCCTATTTTGACCTTATCTAATTTATCTTACTATTTCATTTTAATTTCATTTAGTTTATTGGTTAACTAAGCAGGTCTACCTTCTTATTACACAAATCTCAATCCCCTAACCACTTACATTATTATTTAATCTAACTAATAAAATATCCTAAATAATGTTAATCAAAATTATGGTCATTACACTGTTGCAGGTTGAAATTGAGGTAGATGATTGACGTTTGTAGTTTAGGAAATATTTTTCCTAAACCAGTGACAAACATTAGTGATTTTTTTTCACAGGCGTCTGTGTCTTGTGTTTATAGAATACACTTGCTTTCAAACAAAAATGTCTAAATTTCATTAAAAAATTTAAATAATTAATACATAGAACAATATATATATATATATATATATATATTACAATATTAAGTAAATATTTTAGATAAAATACTATCATAATTTTATATTTTTTAGAGGGGGTCAAACTTTCTAATTTTTTTAGAGGGGGTCAACCTTTGTTTCACCAACTAATGACCTTAGTGGAGACCAACTTAGGCGAGCTGGGGTATCAATCCTGTCTTGGTTTGATGGTTCTAGCTTGCATAAATTTCTTAGAGCAATGTTATAAGCTTTTACATGAGTTTCTTTTAAATAAGGAGATTTTTGATGTATGCAATTTTTTATTGGTGAATGACCACAAATTGCTAGAATAGATTTTTCAAGAACGTTAAGATGAGATCCTTGATGTTGTTGCTAATAATACATTTACCATTGAACTACTATCATTTCTTGTTGATAGTAATATATTGTATTAACTTTGGTGTTGAGAGATGTCGATTCTAGATCAATTGACCAATTGGCTTTCTCTACCTTAGGGGAAAGTGTGATACATACGTGATGCAATAGAGTTTAGAGAAGCTGATCGAATTGATGGAGGTGTTGATTTTGTTGGTTTTACGTAGGTTCTATTTGATGAAGGTGAGCTAAAGTCGATAGTCGAATTAGTGGAGTCATGATTGAAGGCATTTTGAATAAAGTTGTTTGCAAATGAAGGTTGGTAAAATATATATGTATTTAGTTTGCAGATTAATTTCTTTATATAAAAGTTGTTTACTATTTCTGAAAGTTTATTTGTTAGAGTAGCAAAATTTAAACTACAGAAATTTAACAGAAGTTGGCTAATTTTTATAGGGATAAAATTATTTGTAAAATTTTTTACAAAATTGTTTTGTTCATCTTATTTGTGTTAAATCAATTACATACCTTAGTTTATAATCCATTGTAAGAACAAATTTCTAGGTCTTTTCTTAGTTTTATAAATGTTAGTTTGCTCGGTGGTTTGGTAAAAATGTCCACGATTTGATTTTCGGTATTTACAAATTCAAGTGATATAATTCCTTATTCAACATAATCTCTGAAGAAATGGTGATGAATATCAATCTGTTTTGTTTGAGAATGATTAATAGGATTTTTTTGATAAATTTATAGCACTAGTACTATCATAATATATATGAGAATTTGTTATGATTTTACCAAAATCTTAAAGAGTTTGTTGCATATATATTACTTGTGCACAAGGTAAAGCTGCTAATATGTACTCGGCTTCACATGTTGAGAGATAAACACAATTTTGCTTTTTACGGAACCATGATACTAGAGATTGACCAATGAAATGACACGTGCCACTCGTACTTTTTCTATTTGTCTTACAACCCCCAAAATCTACATCACTATATGATACGAGTTTGAAAGAGCACCCTTAGGATAGAAAAGTCCATATTCTTTGGTGTGGGTTATTATCATAGAATTTTTTTTAACCGTTTGATGATGTGACTCCTTAACTTGTGCTTGAAATCTTTCACACAAACATACGTTCATCATAATATTCGGTCTACTAGTCATTAAGTATAACAGAGATCCTATCATACTTCGTTATAATTTTTGATCGAAATCTTTTCCATTTTCATCTTTATCTAAATGTAGAGTAGTACTCATCGGAATCGGTTTACTGAAGATATTTTACACTCCAAAGCGATTTAACAAATCTCGACAGTATTTTTCTTGATTTATAAAAATTTCATTTTTTATTTGTCTTATTTGCGAACACAAAAAATAGTACAATTCACCCATATGTGACATTTCATATTCATCTTTCATAGTGTCAGAAATCATTACAAATTTTTTCATTAGTTGATCCAAATATAATGTCGTCAACATATATTTGTACAACTAATGTGTCATTGTTTTCTCGTTTTATAAATAAAGTAGAGTCTATTTTACCAATTTGAAAATTAGAATTTTGTAAATAAGTTTTTAATCTTTCGTACCAAGATCGGGTGCTAATTTTAATTTATATACAGCGTTTTAAGTTTAAACATATGATCGAAATATTTCTCATGAACAAATGGTAGAGGTTGCTCAACATAAACCTTTTATTTTATAAAGCCATTTAGAAAAGCACTTTGTTGTCCATTTGAAAGAGTTTAAAATTACGACGACATGTGAAAGAAAGTAATGTTTGTATTGCTTTGAAACGTGGTACTGGAGCAAATGTCTCATCATAATCAATTCCTTCTTCTTGATTATATCCTTGAGCTACCAATCTTGCTTTATTTCGAACAATATTTCCATTTTCGTCTGCTTTATTTTTAAAAACCCATTTTCTCTCAATTACACATTGATCGTTTGGTCTCAGTATAAGTTCCCATACATCATTTCTTTCAAATTGATTAAGTTCTTACATTGTAGTATCGAAAAAAAATCACCTTTTGATGCTTCTTTATAATTTTTTGGCTCAGAATTTGATGTAAATGTAAATTGACTCATTTGATTTAACTATTTTCTGGTTGATACTTTCGTATTTATATCACCATAATAATATTAATTGGATTGTCTTTTAATATCCTATGTGGTGAAGTTAGCACATTATTATTATTGTTATTGATATTTTTATTACTATTTTTATGTATAGGCATATTTTTTTATTTATAACTTCTTCTTCTTCATTATCTTTTTTATTATTTTTAAAGTTTTCATCAAATGAAACATGAAGACTTTCTTTTATATTGTTTGTTCGTTTATTAAAAATTCTATATGCTTTACTTCGTTTTGAATAGCCAACAAAAATTCCATCGCCGGCTTTAGAATCGAATTTTCCTAGATAGTCTTTTGTGTTTAAAATAAAACATTTTAATCAAAATGCTAGAAAATACGATATTTTAGGTTTTATTTTGAAAATTATTTCATAGCATGTGTTTATTGTCATTGGTCTAAGTGTTGCATGTTTAAAATACATAACATGCGATAGCAACAGTTTCTACCCAAAAACTTTTTGGTAGGTTACTACTGTTTAGTAAAGTTCGTGCACATTATTGTAAAAGTTTGATTTTTCCTTTGTATAACATCATTTATTGTGGTGTATGTGGACATGAATTTTTTTGACTAATTCCCTTTTTGTTGCAAAAATTTGTAAATGGTTCATTTTCAAATTCACCTCCATGATCGCTTTGCATAATTTTAATTTTTAAGTTCATCGAATTTGTAATTTGTTTAGCAAAAATTATGACCATTTCAAATGTGTCACTTTTGTGTTCTAAAATAATGTCCAAGTATGTCTTTAAAAATCATCAACAAATACAAACACATATTTGTTATGATTTATTGAACGTACTTGGGTCGGTCCGAATAAATCTGGATAAAGTTGTTCGAGAGATTGATTTTTGGAGATTTCCTTTTTAGATTTAAAAGACCTTTTTTTTAATTTACCAAATTTAAAAGCGTGATACTGGTTTTTAACCTTGTAGTTGATTTTTAGTAATCCTCTAACTAATTCATTTTTCGCTAACCTGTTGATGTTCTTAAAATTTATGTGACAAAAACATTTACGCCAATCCATGGACCATCATGATTTGCAGCTAAGCATAAATTTGTGTTGTGTTTGACATTTATGTGTAAAACATATATGTTTCGATTTTTATATCCTTCAAAATTAGATTTTTATTTTGGTCAAAGATATTGCATTTGTTTTTCTCAAAGTCAATTTTAAATCCTTTATCACATAATTGACTCATATTTAATAAGTTATGTTTTAAATTTTCTACCAATAAAACATTAAGAATAATAATAGGAGAAATATAAATACTGATATTGATGAGTTCTCAAATGTCGATGAAAAATCCTTTTGAATTATCTTCGAATGTCACTGTGCCACCATCAATATATGTTATATTGGATAACATATGAGCATTTCTAGTCATATGCTTGGAGCAACCGCAATCAAGTATCAATTTCTCTTTACTTTTTATTTTAATTTTGGGTACCTGCAAAATTAGAATAAATTTAATTGGTACCCACATTCTTTGTTTAGGGTCCTACGTGTTAGTGGAAGAAGGTAGTCATATCCACAAGGATTTGGTTACTTTAGAAACATAATTATTGTTACATACAACTTTCTTTAAATATTCATCAATATACTTTTGTCTAATTAGTATATTATTTGTTTTAGGAATCCATATTTTGACCATATTTGTGTATGAATACTTAGTTTAGCTTCTAACTTTGGTGCTTTGAATTTGGTGTATAATATGGTATAATTCTTTGACTTTTTTTTGCTTTTAAAACCCGATCCATTTCCATTTCCAGATGGTTTAGGTATTTCAATCAAATTTTTTAAATTTTGTTTTCGTTTGTTGAATTTTGTCACATTATTTTTTATTTATCTAACTTCCTATTAAGACCCCAAATTTCAATATTACTAGATTCTATACTTGCTTGTTATACCAGTTTTCTTTTTCAAGATTAACTTTTTTTAACTTATAATTTTCTAAATCATGTATTAGGATGTCATTGTGAGATAATACATTGCACAATTTTTTTGAGTAATTACTAATTCTTCTTTTATGATTATTTTTCCATCTTTTAATAATCCAATTTCTAATTCTGCTCTAGTTAACTTTTCTACATATTTCTTGTTTATTTATTTTGATTATCTACATTTATCATCTAGTTCAATGCTAATTTCCATTATTTCATCATAAGTAGGTTCAGGATGTACCTTATCAGTGTCAATTATAAAACATAAATTTGCTTATTCTGAGTCCCTTTCACCAACACTGTTAGATGAAGAAGATGAATCCAAATCGTACCATGTTACCTGAAAAGTTCTTTTATTATTCTTAAAACTTTCAAACTTGCCTTAATTTTTATCATTATTGAGCTGTGGATAATCCTTCTTTATGTTACCAAATTTATCGCACTTACATCATCATTTAATTGATGTTTGATTTGAGGAGTTTGGTTTGCCACCATTTTGAAATCTGGTTATCTTCTTGAACTTCTTGAATTTGTAGGTTTTGACAACAAAAACAATCTCATCTTCGTCTAAGTTTGAATCTTCGATATTGGCTTGGAATGTTATGTTTTTCTTTTCATTATTTTAATCCGTTCTAGCCTGCAAATTAGCTTCATACGAGATCAAATTTTATATTATCTCTTCGACTTTGAGTCGAGAGAGATAATTAGCTTCTTCGATGGCTAAAACTTTTTTCGCATTCATTTGTCAATGAGTTTAAAATTTGTGAGACAAAATAAAAATCTATGAATTTGACTCCAAGTGCAATGAGATCGTGTTGATAGGTTTGAAATCTTGCATATATATTAATAATTGATTCATTTGCTTTCATTTTTAAAGATGAAAATTGGTTTTGCAAAATCGAGATTTGATACCAAGCTGTGATGCCCCACCCCGAGACCCACACTAATAAAGAGAATTACTACGTAACACTGTCTGCTAGTGTAGACAATAGGGCTGGTCAGGAGCAACTATCCATGAATTTTTTCCTAAGCAGTATTGAATACGTTGATTAGGTGTCTGGTTTTTTTCTTCAAGGATCGACGTACTTAATTCAAGCTTAACACAAAATTACGGTGGCTAAGGATCGATTCAGAACAATATAGAATAATAACATTTCATAGATCATAAAACATGTACATATATGTATACATAGAGCAGAAACTTGTCAAGCGTTACATAAGTTTATGGCTCTTATGAACCACATATACAAACATATCCATAACAAAAGAATATACATGAAGGAGTCTAGCTCGAAAATGAAAGACTACTAATATACATGTACACTGTAGACTCGATAATGAACTTCCAAAAGCATAAGCTAAGCCAGATGAGATCCATAGCATCTAAAAGCCTAACCTGAAATAACTCGGTCTGACCCGAGTATTATTTAAAATAATAAACAGGCCAGTATGGCTTGAATAGAGGGGTTAGTGCATATATGAGGACGTAAAACTCCAGTGCAGTCAATAAGCCCATAGTGGTAGGTAAAAGCATGTTATTCAATATCAAACATTCAAGTGGTATATGCATTGAGCCATAAAAAATCATAGTAAGGTAGTCCTCAAAATAACTTGAATCATTACATAGAGTGTTCACAAAACTCCAATTATGAAATCATAGTGGTAACGATTAAAATTTTCTAAAACATTTTGGTGAAAACAATTCAATGCAAACTCAAAGCCCAAAATGGAGAAACTCTTAAAAGAGTCTTTAAATTCCATAAATATGTAATCACTAATATTCAATTTAAAGTGGCTTCAAAGTTAATTGCCATAAATCATACTAAATAAGATTGGTGAAAACATCAACTCATAAATTCCAAAAACTATCAAAGAAACTCTGGAAAATCATCATAAAAAGGGGCCCAAACTCCAATGGCTAGCTTATGCTACGCCGCACGTGCAAATAGACTAAAGGCTATAATTCAGCCAACTGTTATTTTAGCAATAGCGTGGTGACCATCCTTTATAAATATAGTCGTATGTGGACCAAGCTGGTATTCTGACGATGGCGTGGTGACCATTCTTGTTAAGACTAAGAAGTCGTACAAAGGCCAAAACGGTATTCTGGCGATGGCGTAGCGACCATCCTTTATTACGACTAAATGACACTAAGGCTATATCATGACTCGAACATCCTTGATGGGTAAGTGTCATAAGCTTTCATATAATAACCGAATAGTGACAACAATGCGACCCATACCACACGTTCTCACTCAAATGTTCATAGCGAGTTAGCCAACTTCACTTTTATACGGCCTCAATTGAACAAGTATGGAATTAACCGAAAAAAATAAACGCATGTATCACATACCACATGTTTTACTAAATCATTTAAATCTCTTTCTCATTCGCTCAAAGTGTGCAAAAACATGTGATTATAGGAAAATGTTTTACTTTAAGAAAACTAGTTCTGAAATGATTTTTCGTAACATTATAAAAATTCTTTTCTTTCAAAATCTCTTTATTATTGAGAAATATAGACACACACACACACACACATAAATTATGCTTTGGAAGACTATTATTACTAAAAGAAAATGGTTTAGAAAAATATTAACCAAAACTAGCTTTTAATCGAAAATTTCCTTAAGAAATCGTTTCCAAAACATGTGAATGAAAACATCGAATTCAACAGCAATTCAATTCAAATCTTTTACAACAAATGCTAATGAAAATCCATAAATTCATAGCTTAAAATGTTAACAGTGCTTAGCTTCTAAATTCATAAAGAAATGGTCACGCAACAACAATTAAAACTGTACAAAACTTAGCAATAGAACTCAAAACTATGGCTTATTTAGCCATTTCGACCCTTTGAAACCCAAAATCTAATAAAAAATAAAACATAAAACATAAAAGTCGAAGAAGATTGATTTTTCTCAAAGTCAGAAAAAGGAATCACCTATTTCAGATTTAGGATCAAAAGTTATGGCAATTTCATTATCAGGACATAATATTACAAAACTCTGAATAATTTGAAAATTGACATGACTGCAGCTTAAAGATCCATTTCGACCTATTAAAACTCAAAATCTGATAAAACATAAAATATAAAAGTTGAAGATGATTGCCTTGGCTAGAAGTCAGAAAATAAATCAACTAATTTAGACTTGCAGATCAAAAGTTATGGCAATTTTATTTCCAGGGCATAAAATTACAATACTTTGAATAATTAAAAAGCTGACAAGACCGAGGCTTAAAGAGCTAATTAGACCCTTTAAAAACCAAAATATGATAAAACATAACTTTGAAGATGATTGCCTTAGATCGAAGTTCGAAAAAGAATCATCCAATTCGAAATAACGGATCAAAATTTATGGCAATTTCATTATTAGGACATAAAATTACAAAAATCTGAATAATTGGAAAATTAACAGGGTTGCAGCTTAAAGTGCCAATTAGACCCTTTAAAACCAGCATATGATAAAACATCGGACATTAAAGTTAAAAGTGATTGTTTTAGTTCAAAGAATAAAAAAATCACCTAATTTGGACATATGGATCAAAAGATATGGTTGTTTCATTTTCAGGCCATGAAATGACAAAATTCAAAAAGCTCAAAGAAAAATCAACCTAAGATAGAAAATATATTGGAACCATTTCTCAAGAAAATTTGCAGTACAGGAACATACATAACTTTACCGAAATGCATGCCTATTCAAGCAAGAATGTGATAAACTCACCTTACAGTAAAGATAGATGAAGGTTACAGCGAAATTGGTAAGCGCATCTCTCAATGTTCTTTAATATTTCTCTTAATTTTGATTTGATTTTTCAATTTGAAACGGGAAAGGGGAAATGGAGTTTCTCGAGAGGGGGAAGAAATGGATAGGAAAAATGTACGCACTAAAAGAAGTCAGTACATGCATTCCTCTCTTTTTTGCACTAATAGGTATGGGTTTAGTTTCGCAACCCTACCCAATAGCCTAAACACCCTTATTTAATTCTAATTACATTAATTAATATATTTTTTAGCCTAATTAGCCTATTTATTTAAAACTTTTTGTATGTTTTAATCAATACAAAATCATTATACATCAAGACACAAATGTTTCAACATGAAACATACATTTGGACAAAAATATAAATATTTTATTATTAAAAAATTATCACTTTTAATTAAATGCTTTTAATTATGTTTTATTTAATAAAATGACATAACTAATTCCAAAAATTATTTAAAATTCATCATTTCTTCCATATTAACATAACAAAGGATTATAAAAATAATTACACACTTTATAAATCAAATTTTAACAATATTTTACATGTTTACTTCCCATAGTTAAAACAATTGTATTTAAACATGCCTTTGAAATAACAAAAATCACTATTTAGCAATAATTAAAAAAATTATTGCACTTTTCCAAATTAAAATCCTTTGTTATTCTTTTAACGCAAAACTAACATAATATAGGCTTAAGACTTTATTCTTTTTAATGTAATCATATTCCAAAATTTTATTTTGGAAAAATATTCTTTTATTTCTTTTTATTTAAAAGAAATTTGCTATAATTAACTTTTTAATACAATTAGAAATAACATTACTTCTTCTACAACAATTTCAATACCTTGTTTGTTCAATAAACAAGTTTTAAAAATATTTCTCCTCTAATTTTATTTCATTACCAAAATTACCAAATTAAAATCATTGTTTTGATTTATTTACAGGTAATCACAAAACTAGGGTTGTTACAGACTCCCCCTTACATAAAAATTGTGTTCCCACAATTTCTAGAGAAGAGTTGTTAACAACACAGTTATTTCATCTCTAAAATGAAATCAAATATGGGTAGATTAGCTCGAGTCAATATAACTCTCCCTCAAACTGCTGTAGAGATAAATTCTCTGGCTTCCCAAGTACAATTCTTGCGGTTAGCAGAACATTGAATCATCACGAGCAGAATATCTTTGTTTTGAAGATGTTTAACCTCCGAAGCAAGCATTCGAACGAGGTTTTGCACGATTATCAATTCGAGTGAGATCTCGAGCTCTTCTAAAACATGAGGGTCTAAGATTGAATCTAAGTCGCGAAGACATTTCTAAAGCTGAGATACATGAAATACGCCGTGAATGCCCAAATACTGAGCTGGAAGTGATACACTATAAGCAACTGGGCCTATGCGCTTAGTAATTGGGAATAGTCTTATATGTCTAGGAGCCAACTTACTAAAACGCATTACCCCCCTTCAAAGAAGAAACACGAATGAAGACTACATCCCTAACAGAAAACTCTAATGGCTTCCTATCGCTGTCCGCATAACATTTCTATCTGCTCTGAGCTTCTTTCATTCTCTCTTTGATAAGCTCTAACTTCTTAGAAGCTTCACGAATAGAGCCTGGGCCTAAAATTAGCTTCTCCCCAAACTCTAACCAATAGGACGATTATCTGTATGGCCTTCATATAAGGCTTCAAATTAGGCCATACCAATACTGGACTGATAGCTATTGTTGTAGACGAACTCAACAAGAGGTAGGTGGTCTTCCCAATTACCACCATAATCAAGGATGCAAGCACGAAGGAGGTCTTGTAGAATACGGTTCACTCGCTCAGTCTGACCATTAAACTGTGGATGATAGGCTGTGTTGAAGTTAAGCTTTGTACCCAAATCTTTCTGGAGACTCTACTAGAATCCACTAGCGAAAAGCGGATCTATGTCACATACAACAGAGCTAGAAACACCATGAAGTCTCAAGACTTCCCTAATATAGAGCTTGGCTAGCTGAGAAGTAGTCCGACTGGACTTAACTGGAATAAAGTGGGCTGATTTGGTTAAACGATCAATAATCACCCACACACTGTTATGGCCAGACCTTGGATGAGGTAGACGATCAACAAATTCGATCGAGACCTAATCCCATTCCACATTGAAACTTCAAGAGGTAAAAAGAGACCACTCAGACATTGATACTCTGCTTTAATGAGTTGACAAGTCATGCAATTGCTCACATAACTTTCCATATCTCACTTGATACCTTCCCAATATTATAAACGTTTCATATCAATGTACATCTTACTACTACCAGGGTGTATATTATACTTAGAATGGTGACACTCTTCGAGGATATCCTTTCTAAGATTATCATGATCAGGCACAACCAACCTTCCCTTCTTCCGAACACAACCATGAGCACCAACATCAAAATCCCTCAACTCATCACCATAGGATTTAGACCTAAAAAGTTGAAAAAGATGAACAAAATCTGGATCTTGCCACTGAGCATCGGCAATACGATCCAAGAGACTAGGACAAGCTTCCATGCTGAATAATATAATAGGAGAATCGGATTCTCAAGCACGGTCATGAATATCTGAAGAAGATAAGACTTCTAACATCTTCCATTCAGCTAGCATCATGGAAATGACAACTTGCTGCTTGCGGCTTAATGCGTCTGCAACTCGGTTCCCTATCCCAAGAGTATACTAAATATCAAAGTCATAGGAAGCAAGGAACTCGAGCCAACACTGTTGCTGCATATGAAGCTCTTTCTGAGTGAATAGACATTTCAAGGATTTATGGTCTATGAAAAGAACAAACCCTCACCCAATTAATAATGTCACCAAATCTTTAAGGCAAAGACTATAGCGGCTAACTTCAAATCATGGGTAGCGTATCGAATCTCATTCGGCCTCAACTATCTAGAATTATAGGCAACTACCCGATCTCTCTACATAAGGACAACATCGAGACCCAACCTACTAGCATTAGTGTAGATAATAAGGTCTTGATTCCCTTCAGGAACAACTAAGATTGGAGCGTGAATAAGGAGTTCCTTCAATTTCAAAAAAGAAGATTCACATTTGTCAGACCATATAAAGCGAACTTCCTTCCTCATGAAGCTGGTAAGGGGTAAGACAATATGGGAAAAATCTTTAATGAACTGATGGTAATAACCCACCAACCCAAGAAAGTGAATCTCATAAACATTCTCCGACCTCTTCCAATTCTGAATAGCTTTGATCATTGAAGGATCAACAGAGATACCATCAGTAGAAACAATATAACCGAGAAACTTCACCTTCTTCTCCCAGAAATGACACTTGGAGAATTTTGCCTTAAGTTTATTTTTCTAAAGAGTGCTTAAGACAACTCTCATGTGCTAGGAATGCTCTACTTTTGATTTGGAATAAACAAGGATGTCATCGATGAAAACGGAGACAAACTTATCGTGATATTCTCGAAATAACCGATTCATGAGATCGACAAAGTAAGCAGGAGCGTTCGTTAAGCCGAACGGCATCACGAGCCACTCATAAGATGAATAATGAGTGTGGAATATGGTAAGAGATATGCTATCCTCCGCAACTCATATCTGATGAAAACCGATGGCGAGATCAAGCCGAGAGAAAACCTTGGTGCCGCATAATTGATCAAACATGTCATCGATCCTATGCATTAGATGCCTGTTCTTGATAGTTAACTCGTTAAGCTTGCGATAGTCGACGCAAAGCCTAAGAGTGCCATCAGACTTCTTAAGGAATACAATGGCAGTGCCCCAAGGAGATGAACTTGATTGAATAAACTATTTAGCTTCTAGTTCCAATAACTGCTTCTTGAGTTCCTCATTCTCTTTGGCAGACATCCTTGTAGGAGGACGACTAACATGCTTAGCACATGGAATAAGATCAATGCGGAACTCAATTGCCCGTTTGGGTGGCAAACCTGAAATAGGCTCAAAGACATCAAAGAACTCACATACGAATGGAATACGGGATATGTTGTCATTTACGCAAGATTCGAGAGAAAATAATGAAGCATTCAAATCACATTCAATGTCTCGGAGAATAATAGATAGCCGCTTGTCAGAATCGAGATGCTTGAGGTATTAGATTCTTTCGCATAATTGACTTTGTCGTAACTTCATGTGTGACTTGTAAAGTGCGTCATATATCATATGCAGTGGTGCAAAGCGTGACACGTTAAAACTCATTTTTTTTTAAGTGAGGAAAACGATACATTCATAGCTTTGGCATAGTTAGATGCCACTGTTTTTTATGCATTGGGACAAGTGATAATGTCGGTGTTAGGTGCTTCATATTTGTTTTAAGTTGCTAGCCATATTTCTAACCCATTTGCTTCCATAAAAGTTCTCTTACAAGTTGACTAGTAAGCATAATTAGAATTAGTAAATAATGGAGGACAATTAGTTGATTGACCTTCTTGAAAAGTGCTTGCCATATTAATGATTTTTGAACTACGTGTTACTATAGATTGAACTGACCATGCTCTAATACCAAGTGAAAATGTATAGGATCTTATATAATGCAACTTATATACTATTGTGAGTGCATGTACTAATAATTATACTAAGTATAGTAAATTAATAAAGATAAATAAGATAGATAATAAAAGCGATCACATCATATATTTTATACTGGTTCAGACCTCCAATCCTACGTCCAGTCTCGAAGCCCCCATTGGTATTTCTTTTAACCAAATAACCATCACTTCCCCTGGAGGAATAGGCTAATACAAAAGTACTTCTCTGACAATCTTGTGTTCCAAATAACATGGATTTTGACTAATAGTACAATTCTTCCTATAATCTCCTTTGAGTATGTGAATGTGAATTATTTGCATTGTAGGATGTGGTTTAACCAAAATGGTATTTTGATAATGATAGATTGAGACCATGTAAGCAAAAGATGCATGAATATCTAAATAGAAAGTTAAAACGAAATCAAGAGAATAAATTATCTATAACTGTCAAACTTTGAAGTATTTATAAAATTAAAGAGATGTAGATGAGGAGTTGTCACTGTTAGATAAACTCTATTAAATTTAATGGCTGCAGCCATTGTTAAAGAGATGCGATTATTCAATATGAAATAAAGCATCCTTTCAGATTGTAACAGTTGCCAGATGACAGACATCTATGGAGTTTCCACAAACATCTGTGGCTTCAGGAAAGAATTTCCGAACCTATTCGCAGACGTCTGTGGCTTTTCCATAGACGTCTGTAAATGGCATTTTCAAATTGTAAAAGTTTTTAATGCCAATTTTGAATGTTTTAGTGCCAATTTTGTGTATATGAATTCGTGTGTGCATATATACTTAAGGAGACTCTACAATGTTTATCTAAGACTCTTAATACACTATTATAACCTTACTAATCATAACATGGTCCAGAAGTCTTTGTTTGTCTTTGGGTCCCAATATCTTTGAGTATGATGATCTCTTGCAGTATATATCTGTAATCTTGATAAGAATATAATATATGTGATTGTATAGTTGCTGTCATTGAAACTATAGAATGGAGGTCTTAACAAATGCATGACCTCACACTACAATATACTTGCTTATTTCAATGAACTAATTTCATCGAGCTTTCCTACATTATGAATTATGACTGTTCACCATACAATATTTATATGTAATCGCATATGAATCAGAAATCTATATTCTTGTATTGCTTTCGTAGTTCAAAACTCATTGAGGATAATACACAGTCTCAGGTAAGTAAACTCGTAAATGACCAAGTTACGAATGTATTTAGCGGTTGTATAATTAGGCGCTTGCATGGGTCGACATGCAAAAGTTTATTAGAAAGTATATTTAATATTTATTTGTCAATATTTAATTCATTTCCTTTGTATATTTTCATTGATAAACATTTTATCACTTATATTTAATGCACAAATAATCGAAGTTGAATATTTTAGTTGTGCATAACAAATGTTCTTAGAATATTAGGAAGGTAAATATTACCATTTTATTTTTCTAATAAAGCTTCGACTAGTCATTTATGTTTCTCCAAACCCTAAGACAAAACATAAAAGTCTTTCGAATTCACTAGTGGATGTCAAGACCCGTTTATCTTGGGATTCTGACATTCAGTTTACTCAATAAGTCATAGCTCCACAAATGATGGATAACTCATTATCGATTATATCATATACAACTCCTAACTCATGCTTCCTTGTCCTAATCTTATTTCGACCTTGAGTTTGCTTAACAAATCAAAAGAAATTATTCACTCGTACCTATCACTTCACAATGGCCTATGTACAGTATGTGTACCATGAATTTGCTAAATGAATACATACAGTTGTCTAACCTCATCTAGTCAATATATTAGTAATACTACACATCACATTTCTAGCTTGAGTTTGCTCAACAACCAGATAGTATGCAAGTAATTTGTTAATATATAAATTGTAAAGGGCAACACTTATATTAAAGATTCATAATCTTCAATATATCTAATTGAGTGATGTTGATTTATGTAATAATGTATTTCTTATGAAATACCATCGTAATGCAAGTACCGAACATATCAGAAATCACGGTATATGTACTATATAAATGTATGTATTCTTTAAGTCTATGTGGGTTTCTTATTATTCCACTAATAATTTATACATTCATATTATATAAGTTTCAATTATCATACAACTTTTATATTTTAACCAACTTATACAATAGTTTTATGTATCACATTATATTAATTAAATCTTATTTAATTAATTAACTCCTTAATTAGTCTTATATTATTCCAGTATAACATTTATATTGAATAATACACACATACATGCTATAACCTTTACAGTATAACACATTTCCTTATATATATGTATTTTTAATTAATTATTTAACACCTAATTAATTTATCCACTTAGTTAACCTTTAATTTATTTATTGAATTAACCTTTAATTTTCTATTTGATTAACCATTTTTAATTATATTATATTAATTTCAAAAAAAAATTTAAATACATACACGTATGCGTATGTTATCTTAAACACTTAAAAATAACATAATATATATCAATATATATAATACATGTTTTATAAGTATTAATTAATTAACCTATTTAATTAATTAATTTTATTCATCATATTAATAACTTATAATTTCCAAAACTAGTATTTAAATATTTTGAAAATATCACTATTATACCACCTTTTGACCGGGCAGTATATTATAAAAGTTGACTAAATGGCTTCTTTGATCATCAAGGCAGGAAGCCCGGAGAGACGGTTATCAGGCTCGAAAATTGATTATATTTGAAACTATGGACAATGGTAGGAAGGATCCGAATTGGGTCTCAATCAAGGTGCAATCAATGAGAAGTGACAAGGAAGTTCCTGTGAAGCCACATTTCAAATTTCATATCAATTGGAGTTCGTATGCTCGAGTTATGGTCAAAGGAATAATTTGTATGGATCGATCAGGAACGATCCATAAAACAAGGCAAATCGACAAAGATCGATCAATATCTCAGAATCTACAAAGCCCATGCACTTGAAACTTTCAGAGCATCACTATACAGAAGAGTGGGGCCCACAAAAAAGATTGCATGACAAAACTCCCAATCTTGGAAAAAGATGCTGATCGTTATTGGAACGATCGTACAAATAGGCCATAACGACCCATAGTTTTACGGAAAATGCGGTATTTCAAAACAACACATCGGGATTGCACGAAATTGGAGAGCAAGTATCTTACATTATGGAGCACCCTCATGTTTGATCACAGCTCAAATGGGTGCAATCCTTGAAAATAAGCCAATCGTTATTCGAATGATCATACAAATCAGCATAACGATCCATAGTTTTACGGAAAACGCAATATCTCGCAAACGGTATGTCGGAATTGCACGAAATTTGGAGAGCAAGTATCTTACATATTGTAGCACTCTAATGATAAATCTTAGCTAAAAATGATGAAATCTTGAAAAATAGGCCAATCCTTATTGGAAGATCGCACAAATCAGCATAACGATCCATAGTTTTACGGAAAATGCGATGGCACATAAAAGGTATGTCGGATTGCATAAAATTTAGAGAGAAAGTAGCTAATATTAGATGAAACCCACAAGATTGATCATAGATCAAAAGGAAGAAGCATGTAATGATTTCATATGATCCAACTTCTAGCCAAAACAGCGAAGATCGATCGTTATCTCACAAATGGTAAGTCGAAATAGTGCAAAATTTTAGGAGCATGGACTAGAGGCATTAAGCACCCCATCAAAACGATCATAGACCCGTTGGAGTTAGTATGGAATGATCATCCTAAATTATTTTTGGTGTCTGATCGATCCCGAATTTTATGCATCGGGTCGTACGGGCTCGGAGGTTCTTCGACCGAAATTTCAACCCGATCTATGCACGTCTTCACCTATAAAAATAGTGGACTTGACTCATTGCAACGGACTTTTCGGCCGGCTCTCCTTCATCACTTATTATATCTTCCTCCACTAATTTTCTAAGGAAAAACAACTGCACTTGTAATCTTACAGTATAAATAATAGATTACTGGAGTGGACGTAGGCCAAAGTTTGCAGAACCACTATAAAACTTGTGTGTTCCTTTACTTTTTCTGCTACTTATTTTATGATGTACGTGCTTATCTTTCTATTTTGATTTGGTTTTTGGAAATTGGTTCTTTCACATATAACTTGGTGTTTGTGACCATTTTTGGCCCAAACATTTTGGTGCTTTCACTGAGAAACACTTACACCCATGGAATTGGAAGCCTGGATTCTTGGATCTAGGAAGCAATGGCTAGGCAATCAACAAGGAGACTAGTTGCGGATATGAGCCATCGTGAAGGGAGTCAGAAGGCTCCTTCTTGAGTAGGAGTAAATCATACATCTACCTACATAAGCAGAGATGAAATGGGATCAATGATGGATGTTATGCAGGAGAGGATTGTAAAGAGACAGGAGGAGATGATGTAGAATTTACTCTGACGGAATGGACAAGCTAGTACACAGAACCAAGGAAATGGAGTAGCAGGAAACATTGTAAATATGGATCATAGAGTTGGAGTGGTAGGAGATAAGGAAAACCAGAATCAGGACTAAAGAAACAAAGCTAACAGGATGCCGAATGGAGTGGAATACCTAGGAGAAGCCCCTGAATAACTAAGAACTATCGGTATCGATCATTCTAGAATGATCGGTGCCGATCGATCCATACTTGGGGGCATGCCCCCTGGTCACATTGGGCCGATCCCAGGTAGGATAACAAGCGGTACCGTGCAGTTTGGTGCTGATCAAAATGCATATGCTCATCCAAAAGTGTAGATTTCGGGATTCCCTTATGGACTTGGGAGGTAGGTTGGAGACAATAATTGAAGACTAACATTAGATGACAATGACAGGTTAGCGAAAATGATCAGACTGGCTATGAGAGAAGGATTAGTAAATAGGGATCTAAAAGATGTAAATAGGAGTCCTTTCGATCCTAACATCAGGCAAGCCAGGAATCCACCGGAGTTCAAACTAACAACACTTGAGATATATAATGGAAAAACGGAGCGCCCTATTCATCTGACGTGATACATAAGACACATGGAAGTACTAGGGGCATCGAAGGAAGTCATGGCATGGTGCTTCCCTTTGACTTAACGGATATAGCTTCACTATGGTTCAGATAGTTGGAAAGTGGCTCGATTAGCAGATGGATGGAATTGATCGAAAGGTTTATGAGGCTATTTCGGGTCCACATCACAAGACCCAAGAGTGTGATGTCTTTAACATCAATAAAGCAATGGAAAGGAGAATCACTTAGAGATTTATTAACCAGGTTCAATGTGGCAGTAGCTTTGGTGGATTGACTGGGTCCATCAATAGTTTTGATGGCAGCCATATCTGGGATTGCGAATAACTCGGATTTCAGGATATCTTTGGAATGGGATCCACCAGTGGATCTCGGGGAATTTTACCATGAAGCAAAAAGGTTTCTACGACAGGAAGATGTGAAAGCTGATAGAGAGGGAAGAGAGGAAGTGGAAGTTTATGCGGTTAAAGGTGGACGTCCACCTAGGGAAGGTTCAAACGAGGATAAAGGAAAATGGGAAGTTGAGGATGGCTCTGATGGATCGAAGCGACCTTGAAGGGAACTGAGATTCACCTCTTACATGGAATTGACTGAGATATTAGAATGAATATACGCGGATACTAGGGGCAGATCCCTTATCGAAGGCTAATGAGGAGACAGCCTATAAACAATGAAAAGATATCATAAAAATACTGTATGTTTCATGAGATGGACAGGTATAGTACAAATGGCTGCCTGCACTTAAAGGATAAGATTAAGGAACATGTCCAGAACGGCAGGCTGTTACAATATGTAAGAACTTGGGTAGTGGTGGTAGAAACGAAGCAGCCGCCATCCGCATCGAACAAGAATTGCCTTGGATCGAGGCGTCAACTTGTCATTAATTGATCGCGATGGCAAGGAATAAGTAATAAACTCCACAATAAACGGGTAATTCACTCACACATGTACGGGATCGAGAAAGGTTCCTAGGCATGCTCTGAGATGACAATGAACCGCCAAACCCAGAGAGGCATGCATTGTAGTGTTTAGTTTTTTCTTTTGGTACTTGGACTTAATTTTATTAGTTGAATAATTTAGTTAAAAACTCACTCAAACGTAAAATTTGACATTAATAATTTTGAGTCCCATCCAGACAATCACATTTCGCCTCGAACGGCACTCAATCTCGAACGATAACATTTCACCTCGAGTGGCACTCGATCTCGAACGATCACATTTTGCCTCAAATAGCCATTCGATCTCGAACGATCGCATTCCGCCTCGAACAGACACTCGACCACATGCAATCACCATCAGCTTGGGATGTCTATGAATTTGATTAATAGTCCCGAACGACATTTAGTAACAATCAGGAAAGATCACAGTTTTGTTCAAAGGTCATCAATGAGTTTCGAACATTAGAATTAAGGCAATTCAAAACACGCCTTCCTCTCGCAAGGCATGTTTTAGGGGGGAAATGTTATACCACTTTTTGACCAGGTAGCATATCATAAAAGTTGGCTAAATGGCTTCTGTGTTCATCAAGGCAGGAAGCCTGGAGAGACGGTTATCACGCTCGGAAATCGATTATATTTGGAATTATGGACAATAGTTGGGTGGATTCGAACTGGGTCCCAGTCGAGGTCTAATCAATAGAAGTGACATGGAAGGCCCCGTAAGCTCACAATTCAAATTTCATGTCTATCGGAGTTTGTATGCTCGAGTTATGGGCAAAGGAAGAATTTATAAGGATCGATCGGGAACGATCCATAAAACAGCGTAATATGTGAAGATCGATCAATATCTCAAAATTTACAAAGCCAATGCACTTGAAACTTTTAGAGCATCACTGTGTTGAATGGTGGAGCCCATAAAATTGATTGCATGAAAAAGCTCCCAAATCTTGGAAAAAGAGGTCGATCGTTATTGGAACGATCATACACATTAGCCAAAACGATCCATAATTTTATGGAAAATGCAATATCTTGCAAAAGGTACGTCAGAATTGCATGAAATTTAGGGGGAAAGTGTCTTTCATCATGGAGCACCTCCATGATAGATTGCAGCTCAAGAGGATGAAATCTTCAAAAATAAGCCGATAGTTATTGGAACGATCGTAAAAATCAGCATAACTATCCATAGTTTTACGAAAAACGCGACATCTCACGAATGGTACGCCCAAATTGCATGAAGTTTGGAGAGCAAGTAGCTAACATCATGGGGAATCCATATGATCAATCGCAGCTCAAAAGGATGAAGCATGGAACTACCTCCTATGATCCAATTTCTAGTCAAAACAATGAAGATCGATATCTCACAAATGATAAGTTGGAATGGCTCGAAACTTTGGAAGCATGAAGTAGAGGCATGGGGGACCGCATAAAAACGATCGCAGTCTCATTAGAGTTAGTATGGAATGATCATCCTAAATTGTTTTGATGTCCGATCGATCCCAAATTTTGTAGGTCGGGTCATATGGGCGTGGAGGTTCTTCTACCGAAATATCAACCCGATCTATACAAGTCTTCAGCTATAAATAAAGTGGACTTGGCTTATCACAGAGGACCTTTCGACTGGCTCTCCTTCATCACTTCTTATCTCTTCCTTTACTAACAAAAACAACTGTACTTGTAAATTTACAGTATAAATAAATGGTTATTGGAGTGGACGTAGGCCGTAGTTTGCCGAACCATTATAAAACTCGTGTGTTCCTTTACTTTTTTTGTAATTTATTTTGCGTTCTACGTGCTTATCTTTCTGTTTGGATATTGTTTTTAGAAATTGGCGCTTTCACATTTTTTGACCATTTTTAGCACAAACAATCATCACCATTTCAAACATTTAGAAAATTTATGTTGCATTTTAAATTTAAATTTAAAATTTAAATCTTTTATTTTGATTTTGAAAATAATTTTGAAAATTATCCATTGCCCAATTCAAATTAGGGCTTTATTAAGGGCAACCTTTGGGCTCACTTCACTTTTCAGGCTTGGCCGTTAACCACGTAGGAAATGATACAGGATTACCAAATTACAATCGTAGATA
This sequence comes from Allium cepa, assembly GCA_030765085.1. Classification (NCBI taxonomy): domain Eukaryota; kingdom Viridiplantae; phylum Streptophyta; class Magnoliopsida; order Asparagales; family Amaryllidaceae; genus Allium; species Allium cepa. The sequence continues at coordinate 681,424,941 of CM060941.1, read as the reverse complement.
TAACCTTTTCTAGGCACCGTAATAAGTGGGAAAGCCTAACTAGTTAGCCCTAATATGACTAATTTAGAACGCATATATTATTAGGCACTGTTGATCCCACCAAAACTCCTTTGAAGTGACTCAACTAGGCACCTCACGAGCTATTTGTTCATACATCCTTTCGAATAGCATAAATCACAGGACATGTAGAGATAAATGCCAATGCTCATCATAGATCCAATGTAAGAACCCCCTATCATGCTAGTTGCAGGGGTTGAACCTAAGAAATCCAATGCACTAAGTGAATGCCTCAACCAACCTTGCTTGGATGTCATTGTTGAAACTAGACCAGCTCATAGCGGAAGAAGTGGGTGTATTTCAATTTTTTTTACCCATTTTAGATCTTTGTTGGGCCTATGAAGTTCAAATTCATGTAGATCTAATCTAAATCAATTTTAAATAAATCGTTATTTAATATAATTTGTAAATAAAGTTTTATTTTTGCATTATATTTATATTATATAATATGAACATGTGTATTATATTTACATGTGTGTGTATGTGCTTGTGCAATATATACAGTGTACATGGTTTAACATGCCAATATACAAGTGTTGAGATTTACAACACAATGGATATATTTGCCCATTTATATACATATGTGTTTTCTTATACACACACACATAAAATTTAATGTGATATGGGATTATACTTATAATAGTATAAATATATATGACATTATAATATAATTATATTTATAAATAGAAACGTAAATAATTTAAATTATAAATTTATTTGCTTATGTTTACATATATGTAAACTGTTATAAAGTTATTTTTGACTAATCAAAGGTTTATTTGTATTCAAATAGCAATCAATTAGGATTAAATAGGCAATTAATAGGAAAAGGAAAAGGTGGAGGTTTAATAAAATTATTTAGGACCTTTCTTTTCAAATCAGACTTAAAATCTTTCCTATCTTAATCTTAAATAATTTGTTTCCTTTTCACCTTTTAATTATAAACAAAATAGACATTTACATATATATACGCATAAAGAAAAATTTCATGATATATATATATATATATATATATATATATATATAATTTGATGCTTATTAAAATTACATACAAATATATATACAAATTTGTATTTCATTTAACATATATATTATATCAATTTATTATATTACAAATATATACATATATATATATATATATATATATATGAAGATTTCAAAATTGACATATACAAAATCAAATAAAGTCATAATTCCTTTTTATTCCAAAATAATGAAATATGTAAAGGGAAATACATGATCTAACAAATTATACTTACAACCACGTACTTTGCTCTTGTGTAGTTAAAATTAATTTATTTAAAGACCCTTTCAAATGTTTTCAATTTTCGAAAATTAAAAAAAGGAAAAATGTACTTTCGGTTCAATAGTTAAAATCATATGTCCAAACATACACGCATGCACATACACAAAATAAATTTGCAATTGCATATACAGGCATAATCACATATTTACATCGCATGTTAACAACATATACAAATAGGGATTCATGATCAAAACAATTCTATTTAAACATAAAGCATATGAAAATCAAGTGAACAATTGTATAAATTTGTAAATATGCATAGGATCTTGCAATTACCCAAAAATGCACCTTCAATGTTGAATCTTAATAACTCCGCTTGAATCTTTATTCAACACCTCCAAAGGTGCAACCCTATTGGGAAAACCACACACTATTCTTTTGATTCTAATTAAATTTGTGTTTGGGTTTTTTCTGCTTGAATTTTTGAGAGGAAGGAGGGTAGATTTTTGCCAAAAATCATGGAGGGAGATTGAGGCTAAAAAAACTAAAAAGAGAGTGGAGAAAAGGAGTAGCTAGAGATGTTTAAATAGCGTAGGAAAGAAGTGGTAGAAAGATGTAAACATATATTTTCTTTCCTAAGACATTTCACACTTTTTTGGAACCAAATTGCAAGCCTCTTCGCACCCATCATGGCCAACCATACATGCCCCTCTATTGGGACTCAAAGCACATCAAGCTTGATTAGATATTTTACATTTGAATCAAATTTAAACATAAATTAATATTTCATATATATTAATTAATTTGATTCAGTGTTACAACTTTAATTAATTAAGTCAAGTAGTAGACTAAGGATTCAACATTATGGTTGTGTTGACTCTTTAGATGCAAATTCGTTCAGCAATTAATAAAGAATAATTCGAATATTAATGCTCACACTTCACCCAAGCTAGTGGCATGAAATTATGGTCAAATTTATCTCTTACAAAGCTACGATAAAATTCAATTTACAAATTTAAGCGTTACCTAACAGTGATAATTGTTTACCCCAATTCTCTTCATCAAACCTATGTCGCTTTGCATTTATGGATTTGGTATTGGTCAAAAACAAATATCGTCCAATTCAGTTCGATAGTCTAAACACAATGTCCTTAGTTTAATAACAACAAATATTATTAACCGAACTACTTTGACTAAAGATTTTGATAATGAGTTGATTTCAGTTGACCGTGATAATAATCTCATATAAGTGAGGATAAGAATCCTCTCTTAAATAGTGTTTCACTTACAATGCTTCCATTATACTCAACCATAGTCGTTTGATAGACGTCGTGCCATGATTTGACTATAGTCAAAGTGGGGCATCCACATTGAAGATCGATGGTATTCTCAAGTCAAGAGAAATATGTAATATTGTCATATTGATATTTTTTGTTTGACCTTAGTTATATTAACCGACAGAAATCTGTTGGTAGGTCATTCAATAATTATCCAATAACTATCGTTATGTATTCCCATGGTGCCCCTCATAGCCTTGAATATTTGGGTAATATTTATAACAATATGTTTATTATATTGTGATAAATCACTCATGATTAAAACACATTCTGACTACTATTACAAAACATACCATTTACGGATTTTCTATTAAAAATACTTTTAATTAAATTAATTAATTTAACATATTATATCATGTGTATAATAGGAAGAAAACACCTTTTATTTCAAACAAAATTTGTTATCAAGTTAGATATATGTAACAAATTATATAATTACTCCTAGGCATACCCCTAACACTATCAGTTACACCACATGCCCAACAACCATAAGCAAGCATATCGAACATCAACCATGCACTCATAAGCAAAAGGTAATATCTACATCTATCCTAGCATGCAGAGTACTAAATTATATAATATATAATATCAAATGTGAAATCTTACGGTAAAATGAAAATCTTACCAAGTGAAGAGCTCTGGATAAGCAGTCATCATGTTTTCCTCGGTCTTCCATTTGCAATCACCTTCACTTTCGCACCATTAAACCTTCGCTAACTTCACCACTTGCCTATGAAGTTGCTTCGTCCCATATCCAACTATACGAATAGGCCTACGAAGCATTGAAGCTTCTAGTTCAATCTCAATGTCATCAAACTGGTTCAGTGTAATAGTTATGTCTGAGCCATGCACAAACTTCTAGAAATGAGAAACGTGGAACTCACTGTGCACACATGCCATGTTCCAGGTAATTTGACTTGTAAGCAAGGCTCCCGATCATCTCGAGAATCAGAAAATGACCTGTGAATCTCGATGAAAACTTCCCCATAGTACCAAATTGAACTACATTATTTAACGGAGAGATATGGACAAACACTGTATCGCCAATAGAGAACTTCAAATCTCTACATCTCTTATTAGTGTAGCTCTTTCGTCTATCTTAATTATCTTTCATTTATTGTTGAATGGCCTCGATCTTCTATTAAGTTTCTCTTGTCATATCTGGCCCAAATATCAATTTCTCCCTAGCTTCCCACCAACATAAAGGAGTGTTGCATGGTCGACTATATGTAGCCTAAAATGGCTTCAAAAAAATGCTATAATAATATAGGTTATTGAATGTAAAATCCATTAAATCCAAATGAACATCCAATGTTCCGCCAACCAAAATCAAATATGCAAGTTCACAAGAAATTCTCTAAGATAGAATTCACTCTCTCGATTTGTCCTTCAGTTTTATGGCTGATAAGCTGTACTCAGAAGCAGCTTCATCCTCGATGTCGCTTATAAGCTCTTCCAAAAGCCACTAGTGAATAATGGACATTGATCGCTTATAATGCTTTTCGACACAATATGGAATCATATTATCCACACCACATACAACTCAGTCAACTTGGATGTTATTCTATTAGAATTTATATGTATGAACCGGGCACTCTTCGTCAATCTATCAATAATGACCAGATGTTATTATACCCTCCTTTGGTCCTCGGCAAATACAGCAATGAAATCTGTGGATATCTATTCCCACTTCCACTCAACAACTTAAAGTAGTTACAGGCTGCAATTAACCACTTGGTTTCTTATGTTTAGCATTTACTAGCTAACGGTTCATACACTTTAAGATGAATGACATGACGTTCATTTTTATCCGTTCCTAATAAAACGCCAACTTTGAATCATGATACATTTTATTATCACCATGATGTATAGTCAATCTCGAATGATGGCACTCACGTAGTACCTCATCCCTCAACCCATTAATATCAAGCACAAAAAAACCTACCATCCTTATGAAGCCAACCGTCATGGTCATGTTTATATTGCTTCATCTACTTAAACTCTAATCCTTTTTTACATTAGCAATAGTCTCTACTAGTCTAGCATCGTGTCTTTGACTAGTGTAATCTTCTCAATCAGATTAGGTTAGATAGTCAAACTTGCCAGTGCATCCGACACTATCTCATATCGAGATCTGAAGTCATAACCAGCAATAGACCCAAGCTGCTTCTAGTTAAGGAACATCGCTCTCAAAATGTTATGTCTCTACTCAGAGAATCAGTGAATGTATTTTCTTTCCCAAGCGTGTAGGAAATGTCAAAGTCATTGGTGGCCAAGAATTTCAACCATTGCCCCTGATGAAGGTTGATATATTTTTGTGGAAAGAGGTATATCAATGATTTGTGGTCAGTGAATAACTGAAAACTCTCTCCTAATACATAGTGCCTCCAAATATTCAAAGATAATACGATTGCTACCAACTCTAAATCATGGGTCGGGTATTCCCTTTCATTCAGTTTCAATTGTAGGCTAGCATGCACGGCATCCTTAACCCTTTGTATCAATACCGCACTGAGTCTAATACCATAAGAATCTGTGTATAATGTTAACTCGTCATTCCCACTCGGAGTGAGTAACACCCACATGTCAACCTCTCTTTCAGCCTCATGAATGCATTCTTATACCTCACATTCCATGCAAAGGTCCTGTGCAATTAAAGCGCTTGAAAGATTCAATACAGCGGAGGTGCAAAAAGTCATGGCGGGGATACAGCGAGGATACAGCGGGATATAGCGGATAACTCTAAAATATCATATAAAAATCATACTTAATGTTTTTACAAATCTATAAATGGTAATTAAATGAAAAATTAACATTCAATTAAATTATAATTAATACACAAATAATTTTAAATAAAAATATATGCGAATAAAATGTAAATAAACATGAAACTGTTATATAACAAACTGAATTTAGTCAAATATTAGAGTATTTTCATTTCTAAAAATATATTAAAATTTTAATTAAATAAATTAATTTCATAATTTTTATAATGTATAATTGTCATTTTTCAATTCATTTCTTTTAAAAAAGATATGGCGGAAATAGCGGAATATAGCAGGAATAACGGGATATAGCGAAAATAGCGGGGCTTAAAAAGGAAAGGCTATATTTGGGGCTATATGGAAAACTCATAGCGGTAGAAATCCACTATGAGATATAGCAGGGTTATAGCGGGGTAATAGCTAGGCATTAACTGCACAACAAAGGTCATATTAGTTTTTCATCAAATTGGTTAATGATGCTGCTACCATAGAGAAGTCAATAATGAATCGTCTGTAGTATCTCGCTAATCCAAGAAAACTCCTTACATTTGTAGCACTCTTGATAGAGCTAGGGGTATGTCCTAATAGCAATTATGTAGTTTGCTACGTATGTCTAGCTCTGTGCCGATCTTGTTCATTACAAAGATATTTAATTTCTATTACATGGTGATATAATTAATTAAGTAATTAATCAATGTATAATAATAAGAAAATCCTTAAATATAATGTTATGTTATTATTTTTGCAAATGTTTGAAATTGTGAATAATTAATCATAATATAAAATAAAATTTTATTTTAAATATTCCTGGTTGATATGTTTCGAAAACGGATGCCAACTTCCGGCGATCGACGTGGAAAGGATGGTCGGGGCTCACGCTGGAGGTTAGGCGATTCAAGGAAAAATAGTGGAAGCATTCTTAGTTGATCATGCCGATGGGTTGGCGTTGAACTAGGGTTTGAGCAGCAGTTTCGTCGACTAGGTTTGAGGAGCTAATGCATTGTTGTGGGTGGATCGGAAACCAACGGTGGCAGCTGAATCGACGTGTAGTGCCATAGAGCTGCTTTGGATGGATGGACATGTTTTCTGGTGGCCGGGATTAGCGAGGCAAGGCAAATTTTGATGAACTATGCCGTTCCAGTTAAGAGTCCATGGGTTCGTTTTCATTTTTCAGATGATCTCGTGGTTCTGGGTGTTTGGGTTGATCAGCGAGGTCAATGATGACTTGTGAAGGCGGCGTAGATGATCAGAGTGACTCCGACGAACGGTGCACATGCACGCGATAGGTTAGTGTATCTGAAAAACGAAGTTGAATTAGGAAGAAGAGTTTCTCGGGGAATGTCTCGAGGAAATTATGGTATGACTCGAAGAAAAGATAGTGTGGGTTATCTCGAAGTTTAGCTTGGGAATTTCGAAAAAAGTCTCGGGTTTATAGATTGGAAGAAAAGCAGTTTTAACTTTTAAAACAAATCAAGTTAATTTAAAACCAATTTTTATCAAAGCAAGTTCTTTTGATGAATAATAAGTGTTATCCAAGTTTGAATTGGTTTAAAGGTTTTTAAACTAAAATTATTTTTATTCAATTAAGTTTAAAATTGTTTAAGAGACATATAAACTTTATTTTAAAAGTTTATTTTAAATAAACTAAATAATATTAAGTTGTTAATTTAGAAAAAGAAACGCTTCAATTGTTAATTAACTTTATTAATCTAATTTAAATTCTATGTGTAAATGAGTTTTTAATTGGAAATTCTTTCCAATGAAGGTTAATTTATTTCTAAAAGCTTTGAAACTTTAAAGTGGAACTTTGAGAAATGCTTATTTAAAGTATCGTTTTAAATAATTGATTTCAAACTTTGGAAACTATGGTTTGAAAAAGAATATACAAGTTATAATGTGTATTTTTATGTGAATCTAAACCATTTTAAAGTATTTTCAAATGAATTATTTGGGGATTCTAATCTAACTTAAATAGAATCTTCTTAGGATAAGGCAGGTTCGCGGATTTTCTTGAGACCAATATATATAACTCTCTCTAAATGTTGGGAAGTGCATCACTTATGATAGCTTGGATACTGAGGGGTTACATACTGATAGTTATTGGATAACCATGTAACGACTCATTCAAAAATTCCATGTTTGTTAATAATAACTATGGTTAAATATGAAATCTCAAAGTGGCGAAATTTCACAGTTCTCTTGACTTGAGAATATTGTCGAACTTCAATACGGACACTCCATTTTGATCATAGTTATATTGTTGCATGACATCATCAAGAAACTATAGTTGGGTTTGAGTTAAAGCGTTAGAAATGAAACACTATTCAAAAGAAAATTAGCGTCCTCGGTTATATGATGTTAGTATCACGGTCGACTGTAGTCAACATAAAGTCAAAATCTCTAAGCAGAGTTGTGCGGTTAATAATAAATGTTATTATTGAATAAAGGGCTTTGTTTATGGACTAACAAAGTAATGTGGCTGATTTTTGAAATTTGACCACAACCAAATTGCATAAATCCCGAAGTGATACAATGTTGATGAAGAGAACAAGCGTAAATAATCATTATTAAAAGGTACTGCTTTGAAAAATGTGAAATTTGATTTTACTAAAATGGTCTGTAATCGATGGGTTTGATCAAACAGTCACGTCACCAGCTAAGATGACGTGTGAACGAGAAAATTTGAATTGTTCAATATTCATTACTAACTAGAGCCATAATTCTTAATCGCACAACCGTATTTGTGAATTCTTCAAAAACCATACGATTTAAATTTATAAAATGTTGTAAAATAATTAAATTTATGAGCATTTGAGAAATATTAATAATTTATTTAACTTTTATGATGTATGTGAGTTGTTCGTAATTATTTGAATGCAGATATAAAAGTTATATTCACATGCATTGATACACGATACAAATGTATGTTTAAACGGGTTTAAAAAAATTGCAGGAAGGGACTAAAGGATACTCTGTGTTATTTGACGTCAAGTAAAACCGAGCAAATCATGTGATGAGGAAGGGGTTAAGAGAGGGAAAATTAAGAGAATTGATTAGGGAAGTTTTAATTAAAATAACGGAAAATGTTATATATTTTCAATTAAAATAGCTTAGTAATTAAACTACATTAGAACTTTGTTGTCATACTGTAGATATCATATATTAAACGTGCATATTAAAATATGTTAGAACTTGAAGTCGACTATGAAAACTTTGACATTAACCCGATAGGATACTACATTAAAACTTTGTTTTCGTATTAAACTACAAGCTGCCAGAACTGCAAAAATACCAAAAAAGAATATAACCTATTAGTATCCATAGGATTTTGTGCTATTTCTTATGTAAAATGTTATACCAAATTATCTTGCGGTCATTAACTAGACAAATTACTACATCATAACTTTGTTTTGTACTAAATTACAAGCCAATAGAATTGCAAAAAAAGTTTGTTTTCATGATCTACAAAATCAGATATCATTTTCTGCTTTAACTTCAGCATATGATTCAAAATTTTGTTTGTTGGTTCTCATTTAATGAATTTTGAGAATGAATGGAATGTTATGAAATATCTAAAGAAGAGCAACAAGCATAATAGTAGGATCATTATAGAAGGTGGAGGCGACTATGGTTGTTTGGCGGTACTTGGAGAAGCTACACCTAAGGGTCATATGAATGATATACCAGTTAGATATTGAAAGATTTTGTGAAATTGATGCTTTTGCATGTATGATTTAATACAGATTGATATTTGAGAAGCGAAAGAAAAATGAGGAAGTTGTACTAATATCTCAAAATTTTCGATAGCTAGTTGTTTGCGATACATTGCTATTTATAATATACGAAGTAATATATTTGATATTATATATTAGTCCGTAAACCAGCCTTCTTTGCTGTTTTATATTCGACCCTCTTTGCTTTAGATAATTTGTGTTGCATTCTTTGAGCCGCATTCATTTCTATCTCTCCACCTCAAATCGATATTATGGTTGGGGTATGGCAAATTCCTAAATTCGCTAATTCTCATTCAATCTTCAATCTGGCTCTAAACTTGAGAAAATTCTCTACTCAAAGCTTTGAGAGATGCAAATACTATTTTGATCTGGTTAGTTTTAGTCGAGTTTCTTGTAGCATTAGCTCAATCTCTGGTGACTTTTACAAAGTTGATGGCTTGATGTTATGTGCACATCAAAGTCCAGTAATTTCTCTGATTGTGGATGGATATAGTGGAATTAGCTTCAGCTTGCTCTACCTTCAGTCGAGTTCCTTGCAGTCAAAGCTTTAGTGATTACATCTGCACGTTGGTAGGTTGCATGTAGATTTACTTGTGATTTTTATAGGATCTGCTCCCGAATAAAATATAGATCTATTTCAATATGCTTTTTCCTTGAGCGTATTAGTGGGTTTGCTGATATGTACACCATATTATCGGTTTGGTCTCTGATTCGAACTATAGCTCACTTAATAATGATTGTATCCACGTTATTTCAATTGTTGCACTTGCTACACTCCTATACTTAGTTTCAGTGCTGGATCTGGAAATGTTCGATTGTTTCTTTGAACACCATGATATTTGGTTATCTCTATTATAAATGCCATATTCTATTACTGATTTTCTATCATCTAGATCTATTGCCCAATTTGCATTTGCATATCTAGTTATATTGAGATTTTTGCATACCTTTAATGATAAACCATAGTTTGTAGTTCCTTTTAGATATCTTAGGATGCTCTTTACTGCTTTCCGTTGTTCATCCAATGGTTTCTACATAAATTGAGACTCTTTGTTGAAACTAAACGAGATGTCTAGTCTAGTTATAGTTGCATATCGTAAATCTCCAACGGTGCTTCTATATTATTTAATATTAAATATTAGTTCTCCTCTATTTTTGAAGAGCTGTTGGTTGCTTATCATTAGTGTTGGTTGTGGGTTTAGTCCATCCATTTTTGACATGATGAGCAGCTCTGTAATGTATTTCTTCTAGCATAAGATTATCATTGAATCTGACTTTTTCTTAACTTCTATACCCAGAAAATAATTTAAGATCCCAAGATACTTTATTGAGAATTGTTTTTCTAGATATTGAATAAGATTTTTAAACTTCAGCTTCGTCATCACCTGTATTAATTAAATCATCAACATATATTAGAATGTAGATAGCTGCACTATTGTTAATCCTAGTATACAACGAATTATCTGATTTAGTAGACTGATAACCTAAATTAACTAAAGTGGTTTTTAGTCTCTCAAACCAGACTCTTGGTGCTTGTTTAAGGCCATATATTGCCTTATTTAGTTTGCACACATAATTCATGTCTTGTTTATATCCCTATGTTTCTCCATATAAATTTCTTCATGTAGAATACTATTCAGAAAATCATTATTGACGTCTAACTGTTTAATATTCCAATTTTTGTACAAAGCAATAGTAAGAACAACTCTAATTATTGTTGGTTTGACTACTGGAGAGAATATCTCATTGAAGTCAAACTCGTATTGTTGGGTATATCTCTTAGCAACTAGACTTGCTTTATATCTGGCCATAGTTCCATTTGAATTTTTCTTTAACTTGTAAGTCAATTTTCACTCAACTATGTTTTTGTTATCTAGCAACCAGATCTCATGTTTTGTTTCTTATGAGTATTATGCTCCCATCCATAGCTGCTTTTCAAATTTTGTCCTTTGCAGCTTGCTCAAATGTTTCAGGTTCTTTAGGCATTGTAATTGCAGTGTATAGCTTTGGATTGAAAATGTCACTCTTTTCCCTTGTGATCAGGGAGTGGCCTGATCTTACTTGTGTCTCATCATGAGATGGTTCTTCTATGTTGGCTTAAACTGTGTTATTACTTGAATGACTTTCTTGAACAATTGAATTTCCTTCATTAACTTGTTGAGTTTGACTGATTGAATGTGCATGATATTGATTGAGATGATCAGGTAGTTCTGTAGATTCATGGCCTAGTTAATCAAACAATGTGAGTTGTAAGCAAGGAACTCCAATCGTCCTTTTAGCCTTCTTTTGATTCCATGCATCTGAATATATAGGTAATTCTGGTATTGACATTCTTGGATTATATACCTTTTTGGTTGTCTTCATATTTGTGCTACCGAAAGGAAATACATGCTAATTAAATACAACATGCTTGCTTATGAATTTTTTTCCAATATCATCAAGACACTTATACCCTTTCGATTTATTGCATACCCTAGAAAAGTTCATGGTTTCGACCTAAAATTCAATTTATTAGTGTTGTATGGTCTTAAATAAGAGAAACATAGACATCCAAAAGTTCTTAAACTTTGATAATCGGGTTTAATACCATATAGCTTTTCTATTGGACATATTCCATTTAGTACTTTTGTTGCCAACCTATTAATTAAGTTTATTGCTATATCGAAAGAGTCAGGCCAAAATTTTAAGGGTGATATGCCTGTGAAAGTAAAGTAAGACAAGAGTCAACAACGTGTCTATGTTTCCCTGCAACCAAACCATTTTGCTTAGAAGTATTACGCCATGTAGTTCTATGAACCATTCCTTTTTTTATGAAAGAAGTTACTCAGTGTTTATACTCAATATCACCATCTGCTTGCAAAATCTTAACCTAAAACCAAATTGCTTCTCAGCTAGGGTTATAAAATGAATTATAGTATTATATGTTTCCAATTTTTCTTTTAGAATATAAATCCAAGTGTGCCTAGAATATGCATCAACAAATGATATATAATATCTATAACCATGATCAGAACATATAGGTGTTGGACCCAAGTGATCTGTAGAAACCAATGCTAATGGTTTATATATTCAATTAAAGAATCATTAAATACTAACTTATGGCTTTTACCTATCTGAAGATAAGTACAAACATATGACAATGAAACATTTTCAAAAACAATTTTAGTTTTGCTGAGTATTTGTCTTAGTACATTTGCATTCAGGTGATCTAGTTGTATGCTAAAGATTAAATATATTCCTATTTACTTCTGTTTGAGTTATCCCAGATAGATAATAAATCTTTTTCCCTCTTAAAGGGTTGCTATAGTTAAATAAATTGAACCTATATAATCCTTTAACTGAATCACCCTGCAAAAGAATTTCTTTAATCGGTGTGTCTCTAACTAAGCAGTACTTAGGACAAAATTCAAAATAAACATTACTCTCTTTTGCAAATTGTGATACACACATAAGATTTTTCTTTATCGTTGGGACTCCTAATAGATTATTTAAAAGTAATTGTCTTGCACCTTTGATATAAGCATTTCCACTATGAGTAATCTTAATTGAGTAACCATTTCCTATGCATATTGATTGTTTACCTTTGTACTCTTTATTGCCAAGATTTAAGCTGTCAAGATTGTTTGTTATGTGGTTGGTTGCTCCTGAATCAGGATATCAACTTTCATCTTGAATACGTTAGGCCTTGTGATCTCATTTAGGTTATGTCTTTTGTTGTTATCCGACTAAACATTTGAATCTTCTTGTACTGGAGCCTATTTCCAGTAGGATTCCTTTGACTATTTATATGCTGATTTGGCACATAGTTTGGATGAAATCTAAAGTAGCATTTAATTGTTATATGACCCACCTTCTCACAAATTTGACACTTCGACCTATTGTTGTTATTGCATCTTCCTTTGCCTCTTTATCTGTTTGAGTATCCATCTCTCTAAAATGATTGATTTGGTTTATCGTAGTTCTGATTTTTGTTTTTATTACTGGTTTCATAGTTGATTGATAAATCTGATTCCTATGCCTTGTTGTGATCAATTATTGCTTCATGTGCAAGAAGAATGGAGTAAACATATTGCATTGATGGTAAAAAAAATTTGATGATATAACTGCCACTACTGCTTTATATTCCTCGCTAGACCATCTAAGATGGTTAAAGCTTGTTCGGTGTCTGCTACTTTATGATACCACCTCTAACAAGTCACATATTGTCTTGATCTTTGATAAGTATTCTCTCATAGGATGATTGTCTTTTCTGATATTCTACAATTGTCTCTTAAAATGCATGGCTTTGGCAATAGATTGTGTGTTCAATACCCTTTCAATGGTGGTCGAGATATCATTGGATGATTCGCATCCAATCACTTGTGACAATTGTTGCTTATACATGATAACAGCCATGAGCTTATTAGATTGAGGCACCTCTAATGTTTGATGTAACCTTCATTACTGATTATCTTGTTTTTTTAATCAGCAATGAATCTTGGTGGAATGGGCAAAGTTCCAAGAACATACCTTCGAGGCCATATCGTTGAATGGCAGTTTCAACTTGAAGTTTCTATAGGAGATAGTTATCTTCTTCAAGATGAGCAGTAATCAATAACTTTGTGGGCTAATAACCGTGTTGATCACCTTTTCAATTGCTGCTGCAGTTCATTGCTGGGAATTTGTGTTTTTAGAAGTTGCTGAATTATCATCACCTTCAGTCGTGATGAATCGAGATAAAATTAATAAACTCAAAGACTCAGAGTTGAATAGATACAAGATTACTTGAGAATGTAGTATAATCAGGTTTATTGCAACCAAACCCATGTGATGAGAATGATATGATGGGTTGTTAGCGAGAAAATTAATTTCTTTCTGCTTTTGATGGCTTTCTTGACTTTTGATTTTGATTTTCTTGGTATTCTTGTTTATAATTTGCTTATCTTTTTGAAAGAAAACCCGTTGCAGCCAAGAATTCAATCAAGTTCTTTGGCAGGGAACTTGTTTTCTTAAGCAAATCCATCAATAAACCCAAATGATGAGATTATCTCTGATGGGTTGTTAGAATATCAAATTGTGATATAGTCACTTATGATATCTCCGATTTGTTATCTCTGTTTTAACAAAGATCTCTTAATTTTCTTCAATACTCAATCAGATTGCTATTACGCTTGATAAGTTCTTATTCCATAAAAGATTTTGTGAAATTTACGCTTTTGCATATATGATTTGATACAGATTGATTTTTGAGAAGTGAGAGTAAAATGAAGAAGTTGTATTGATATCTTAAACAATATGATACCCAGTGTTTTACAATAAATTGCTATTTATAATATACAAAGTGATATATATGATATTGTATATTAGGCCGTAAGTTAGCCTGCTTTGCTGTTTATATTCGACCTGCTTTGCTTAAGATAATATGCATTTTATTCTTTAAGCTGAATTCATTTCTATCTTATATTTCTTTATCAACTCTTTAAATCTATAGTGTGAGAAAAATAAACATGAATGTTTGATTCGACTTTACAGAAAAATTTATCTGATGATATCCATTAATGTGAAAAGGAAATGTGCACTTACTCAAAAGATAAGGCAGGATCCACATATGAAATTGTTAGCCTCAACTGTGTTCTATCTGCTGGAACTGTTTCCACTCTTATCTAATTTATATTATGTGCGCCAAACATGGTCAAACATTTTGAAAATTTCAGTGAACAATTATTTTCTACTTAAACAATTATGTATGAATGTTCAAAAAAATGGTACGTAAAAACCCACAGATATCTAGAATAATTAAAAACGGTTAAGGAACTTTTTGACATATGCCTTAATGTTACTTGTGATACTCGACTTACAGTTAAAGCTTTATTACTTTTATACGTATTTTATTATTACCAAGCAAAGGAATGAGTGAGTGGCCTCTAAGCAAAAGGTGGTGCTTCCAACAGAATTTTCGAGTTTGTGTCCTGAACAATGCTACACTCATCAATTATAAGGTAGTTGAGCAACGATATCTACTGAAGGAAAATACCATTGAAATAACTTACAAGTGCAGGAGAGATTCCCACGTGAAGGCTAGTGAATAAATTTGCCATTTTAGGAAGAGATGATGGTTTTACTCCTCCAACTAATTCCTCATACTCAAGGAACTTTTGCTATTATGTTATAGTAGTATAATAGTACATATGTTCATTTAGTATCTAAACATTGTTATGTAATGGCGGTTAAACGAAATTCCACATCTCCAATAGGTGGCGTACGCCTATGAGTTGGCACACACTTTATTGTAACAAAAAGAATCCCTAATGTTACGTTCCTACCAACTCATATTTGTACACCACTTCTCTAAGTTATTTAGTGATGCGGGACTTTCCCAATTCCAAACCGTTATTCCTCCTTATAACATACAAGAAAACCCTAAGAAATGTATTTAAGTTTTATTTAATAAAAGTTAAAGAATACATGTGTTATAAATGCAAAATCTTTGGTGGTCACAAAAATTTATTTCTAGCGGTTTTGTTGTTGGTGCCAGATGCAAATCGATAGTAAAATTTTGTTGATAGATGGTCGAAAAGGAGGTAATGGTGGAGGCCACAAACCGATGGCAAGCTTCTATTGATGGGTAATCATGAATGGATACAATTTGGAATATTTTTGGAATTCCAAAAAGCGTAACATAAATCCTATTAATTGAATTTCATTATTGACAGTAGTGGCATGGAAAGAAGAATATGTGCTAAAAATGAACAATAATTACATCAAGCTTGGACATTGTGAGCCATATTTTAACTTCGAACTTCAAATAACAATATAAACAACTGTTAGTACTAAATGCTAAAATTATATTTACTCCACATAAGTAATGAAATAACAACTTTAGTATAACATGGGATGTCTAAAGATTTCATCCTATGGAATGGTGGGCTGGTGGCCCATAAAGGTAAATGATACAAATCCTTTCTTCGGTCCTATACAATCCATCACTCGTACAAACTACAACTAAAAGCTTGAGCTCCTTGATTGTGGCCGCATCACAATTAAGAAAAGAGAAGAAGAAAAGATTAAAGCTAAAGGAACTAGTGACTTCATTAACTAAAGAATCTATTTGTATAATATATTTCCTAAACCCTCTTTCTTCTTTATATCTCTCACGACCAAGTTAAGGTTGAATGTTTTTCATACTTCTTGTAATGTTTAAGATATGAGAATTTAATATGAAGATAGAAATATATTATTCGAGAAGGGTTTTGACTTATAGAGTTTTCCTAGAAGTAAATAAATGGTTATGAATTATTGAAACACCGTATAATGTAGAAAATGGTTAGAAATAAGGAATTTGAGTATTATAAAAAAAACAAATCATGCTTAATTTTACTATAATTTCCTAAAAACGAAATAAGTAATTTCTAAAAGAAAATAAGCGTGATAGGAAGGGTTATAATAAGGAGCCAGAAGACAAATGATTGTATCTAAAAGGCAGTTTAATTAAATTAAGTATTTTACTTTAGGTCGGTAGACCGAATCCACTTTTATGTTGCATGGATCAGAAAATTACGAAACAACGGTCAGAAAGGATAGAGTTAAATATATTAGAAGGTGACATATGTAAATTTAGTGTCAGATGTCCAGAAGATGGTTCCCAATGTGTATGAAAGGAGGTACCGAACTGATAGTAGAAGATAAACAAAAATCTTAAGTAATAAAACTTAAGCAAGAAAAGCTGTATGTAAAGCTAAGGTTTGGCAAATCGAAGTTATTGATCGAGGGCCAAAGACGGCCAATTTTTAAGGACGAATTATGGGTAGAAGAGATGATTTTAGAAATTTAAAGATTAATTCTCACAAGCCACCAAATCTAAACTAGGGCAGGCTTCCCCTAAACGAGACCAAGAGATGGTTTTACTGAATGTCATGACCATGGGATTCGAACCCCTAACATTCTGAAAAGCAACACCATGTACTTACCACTACACTGAAAGATCTTTGTGTTTAATTTTTGAAAGGGATATTTCAGACTACCCCTTTAAAGAGCTTAATGTCCTTGTTGTCTTATCATCACACATCATGCAGGCATTGTGCTTGTAACCCACATCCCTGCCACAACGAGTGACATCTGCCACATTACAAAAAACAATTTCAACTAGGTATAAACTTTGATACCGAATAAAATATTTACCCTACCTAAGTGGTGGCTACAAATGCTACCCTTAGTAGCTTATTTTACGCTAGCCACTCGACTTATCATATCAATCTACTCTAGGACATGTAAAGGTATATGATAAATGTATATTCAATCGAGTTATCATAAATAATGTCATTACAGAAAGTGAGAAAGTATCAACTCCATACATACGGAGTTCTGAATATAATACCTGATACAACAAGTCTCATATACAAATTACACATTTATCATATACTACTACAACAAGTATACATATCCAAAATATTGATATCACGCCTCCAAAATGCTCCATTTGCTGTGTAGGCATATCCTAAAAAGCACCTGACTCTCAGACTATTCAATCGAGTAGCCGAGAGTTGCCATGGGATAAATAGATAAAGGCAAAGACAAAACACAAATCAGACTTGAAACCTTGTGTGAGGGGAACTATCTCAAAATATTATACGTTGAAACTATATATATTTATAGTGGAAAGATATTAAGGCACTGCCGGTCCTCTCCACGAATGTGGCTCAGGAGTAAACCAGATATCCCATAAACAAGTTAACTCATCCCAAAGGATAGTGAACCATACATCAGGCTACTCTTTTTATGTAACCAAAAAGTCAACATATCCTACTATTACCAATACTAGGAAAGCCTACAAGCCTGTAAAAATGATGCACAATGCTAATGTTGGCCAGTGTAGGGATAAACAAATAACTGATTAGACTAATGGGCTTGCTAATTCGGCCCATTAATCCTCTTCTAATTTTAACCAGCAGATTTTAAAACTTAAAAATACTATAACTTCCCAACCACTTATCCAATTTTTCTATATGACCATTTTACGAATGGGAAACCACCATCTCGAAGCAATGAAATAGGTTAGAACTCTAATTCGGCTTCTATCAAAAGTTATAGCCGAAATAAGATCTCTAGGGGCAAAATAGTCACATAGAAATTCAAAGAAAATCATAGATGTGTAAAACATCCCTAAAAACCATATTCCAAAATATTAGAATCATACGAGTACAAATGAATTAAATAAAATTATTTTATGATCATCTATACGTAAAATACGAGTCGTTACACGACCCGGCCTCTTCGCACAGTCCAAAATGTAATAAGCCAAAATGTAATAGGCCGACCTTCATGCCCAACATGATACTTACACACGTTTTGGTGTATAAACCTATGCCTGCTTATGCATATATGCCTACAGAAACATGCGTATACTTCACTAATAACATTTCAAACTTCACTGGCATAATTACTCAACTCAATACCTTCTCATGCACCTTAGTGCACATGATTATCACTCTATGTCTATGAGCAGTTTGTAAACATGCATATATACATTCACATAAAGGTGTATGTGTGTGTTCACACAAATATACTTATATAGACACAACGCACACAATAATTCAATTCATAATTCATGAATTATCTATATTTTAATATATCTCCATACACACATATATGTATGCTTACCCATATATATACATTTTTTTTTCTCTCCCATGGGGAGAGAACGAATAGGCGACTACACTTCAATTTCATATCCTTTCTAATAAGGCATGTACCATTTCTATCGATACCAAATCCTCTTCTGCTTAATCCAAACCGAGATTCAAAGAGTTTTGAGTCTTAAATTGTCGACTCGTCTTCGTTTTCTATAATTCGATCCCAACTTAGGATTTGGAAGCTAGATATGCAATCCTATGGATTAGTGGATATTTCAAAGGTATATTATCTGCTTCACTATTTTGGGTAAGATTAGCAATTAATTTTGAAATTTGGATCTGGTGATTATTTGACTCGAAGCATGCTGGTATTCAATGTAATATTGTTGGGTGTATATAACATTGTGAAGACTGATAATTTCAAATATGTTTCGATTCATAAACAAAGTTTAGAACTTGTTGATATTGGACATCAATCTATGTCATTAACCGAGGATATAAAGAAGATCCGTGCATAACAAAATCATGTAATACGGGATGGATCAGAGATTTAGGTTATAAAATAAAATTATCTGATCTTGACAAGGAGGTTCTCACCGTCGACTTTGAAATCATGAACCCTGGTTTCATCTAGACCTCCCTTTAAGATTTGGACTAGAAACATGGATGGAATTTATTACGGCGAGTCTAAAAAGTACTCGATTTTGAGAAGACTATGCCTATTCAAATAGGACTGAGAAGACGGATGCCAAGGAAGAAGCGATCTTCCACCAGAGGAAGACGAGGACAAAGTCATGTTTCTTGGGCAGGTGAGGCTGTAACACCCCATATTTTAGTAATATTATTTAGAATTTTTAATTATCTAAATAAAAAATAATAATGTAAGATGATTAATAGATTGAGATTTGATTAAAAACAAGGGTAGCCGTGCCTTGTTAATGTATAATTCAAAACTAGATAACACGAATAAAATATGTTAGGAAATAAGGAAGGGCAAAATGGGAAGTATGATGAACTTATACCCTATACCCTATGGGAAACAAACATACGATCATTCCACTTTTTCAAGCAAAAACACCTAAGGTTGGCCAACATTTTCAATCCTCAAGAGATGATAAGAGCTAGGATTTCAAGAAGAAGTAGTAACTCAACTTCTTCAACATCAAATATCATATCTTTAATCACAAATCTAAGGTGAATGATTACTACATTCCATTTTTCTTATATTTTTTTGGATTTAAGGGTAAACCGAAATGATTTTGCATGATTATGCCACGTTTAGAATGATTGAAAGATTATACATATGTTGTTGATGTTTTATGCATATTTATATAAGTTTTTGTGATATGTTTGATATGAAAACTCTATTAAATGACATCCAAATGTCTTGCAAATTTGAAGGAAGATCGAAAATAATGTTCTAGAGATGGATTTCAATTATCATAATTTTCCGAATTATGATGGGTTTCATATTAATTTTCTAGTGACGAAAATGATTTATTGGGTTATAAATTATTTATGGTAAGGTAAATAGTTATTTGGGTCTCAATTTATTTATTCTAGAAAACATAATAAAAAGGATTTTATGGAATTTTTAGGGAATTTTCCTAAGTGTTTTGATGAATATATAAAATTATTTAAGGTATGGGACCTTAATGTTTTTTATATATTTAATTAAGGAGAAGGGGTATTTTGCAAATGATTTAAATTGATTAATTATCTTTGAAATGTGCAACACTTTTTAATGGTAAAGAAAAGAGGCAACCTATCAAAATTTTAAACGTAAAGCGGGTTAGGTGAAAAGAACTATTTATTTCATGCTTTAAAACTGTTTCATTGCTTTAGGCACCTTCTTTCGACTCAGTTGGCTTTCGACCAAGCCCCTTCGCCTCCATCTCCATTGAAACCAATGCGTCTGGTATAAAGAAATTGGTACGTAGCAAATTGGATAGAAGATGAAAGGCATGAGGACGAAACCATAGGTTCCAAAGGGGTCAAAACATCACTTTGTTTTTGAATTAAAATGCGCCTGCTTGCTTTCGACTAAATGGTTTCGACTCAGTTGGCTTTCTACTGGGTCAATGGATGTAAAGGAGATGGTTTCAGATGGGTTGCGCTTTATTTTTAAATATTTACTTTCGACAAATTCGAAGCCTTTTTAGCTACTGCTTTCTACCTTTTGACTATAATGGTTTTGAAGAGAATACTTTTCTTTTAAAACATGGCCACTTCTCCAATGCTTTCGAAAGGATGATTTCAACACCATCACTTCTTTACTTAGAAAATGGTTTCCAAACAGATGCTTTCGAATTAAATGTTTTAAAGACCCTTTTTCTACAATTGAAGTATGACCCAAATGGTTTCGAAAGAGATGGTTTAATAGTTTCGAAAGAAGTGTTTTCGATTTCGGTGGTCTTTTTACCTTGTGCTCTACTTGAAGACATAATTCAAAAGGTTTCAAAGTAGTAAACTTTGAATGGTTTCAAAAGGTTTCAATATGTTTTAAATTGAACCCAAAGGCTTTCGAAAGGTCAAGTATTTCAATGTTTTCGAAAGGGTTTTAATAAATTGTTTCAAAAGGGTGGTTCCCTAAGGGTTTCGAAGGGGTCGAAAGGTGAGGTTTTTTTATTTTTTATGCTTTCAATGAAAAGAAAGAAAGGGTTATTCCAATGTTTTCGAAAGGCATTTTTTAGAGGTATTAAAAAGGGATGTCTATTATTTCGAAGTTTTTGGAGAAAAGAAAGGAAAGGATTTTCGAATGTTTTCGAAAGACAAATTTTAATGGTTTCGAAAGGGCTAAATGTTTTCATCAACAAGGGGTTAAGTAATATATATATATATTTGTGTGCGCGTATATGTATATATAATATGGCAAGATGATTTTGAGTAAAGCATAGAGGATAGATATTTTCCTTGTATAAGTATGATTTAGATCAAGTTGAAAGACTTTTTTAAGGAAAATTTAAGGGAAGTTATCCCTAAGTGAAAATGACTCGGATATTAGAATACCAGATGGGACTGGTAAGGGTCACTCCCTATAGATTATCTATTGGCCCCAGCTAATTTAGTCCAAAATTTCAGTATGTAGGGCTTTGTCGCAGGTAAGACTAAAATTATGATTACACACCATAGGGGAAAATATGTTTGTATGCAGATAGGTTATCGGTGAGCCTGTAAAACCATTAGAATCAGGTGACCCTGAGAGATGTTAAGTTAGGGACAAACAGTCCAGGAGAAAAGTATTTAACATATAGTTAAGGACAGACCGTCCAGGAGAGGTGTGTCCAACATATGTTAGATAAATTATGTTATTTTGCCTGGTAGGTCAGAGTTAGCCAAAGGTTTGCAAAAGATATGTTTTAAAAGGATGTTAGTGAAGGGAAACCCGTTCCGCTAAGCGGCGTGGTCTCACTTAACATTAATAACTGGGATGTATAGTTATTCACACCAGGCTTTATGTCCGACTCGAAGTTTGTGTTTTCGCCTTAAACCCTCGGGTATAAATATATTTTATCATTTCCAAGGAAATGTTTGGGATTATGTAATTGGAATATGAAACATCTGTTTTGAAATGTAATGGAAACTTTTTGTTTTGAAATCTGTGCTTTGTTTCATATTCGAGTACTTCTGATATTATATATACCATTAACATAGCCGTATTTATTCGCCAAAAGTTAATGCTATAGATGACTGTGGCATATGTAGTGCTTAGCTTTAGGCCTCTGAATAGGGGATGTTATAGAGGCAGTTTTGGAGCAAAAAATATTGTACAAGTGAGGTAGTTATGAAGTCCTTAATCTTTTTTGCTCCTTGTTTAGAAATTATGGTAATAATTTGGAAGTTAAATGGTAATGTCGTATTGAATCAACATAATTCCTATTGGGCCTATTTTAATCTTTTAGAAAATGGAAATAAAACTTAGACGGATGTGGTAATGACAGTGAAAAATTCTATAGCTAGCGTCTTAAGTAGATTGAAAATGTGATGTATAAAGATGTATTTTATTGTATGCACTATGTTGGCCTGTTATTACTGGGCCTTTTTATTTAATTGTACTCTGTAATTTATATAATAGCAATAAAAGGAACTCATTTTCAAAATACACACACAAACACACATATAAACATACATATGAATTCAAATAAGTATCTCT
The DNA here is from genome assembly GCA_030765085.1 of Allium cepa. Classification (NCBI taxonomy): domain Eukaryota; kingdom Viridiplantae; phylum Streptophyta; class Magnoliopsida; order Asparagales; family Amaryllidaceae; genus Allium; species Allium cepa. The sequence goes on along the minus strand of CM060941.1, from coordinate 681,402,041 downwards.
TAATCAATTTTTAAAATCTTATAACTCTTTTTGGAAAATATTCGAATCGCGTATAAAATCATTTCTTAACTAATATTAATTAAGCTTCATTAAGTCCCCAATCACTTTCATAGTAAATATAGAGATCTAATCTCACTTAATTAGCTTGCTAAATTCTATGTAAATCATCATTAAGATTTTTAATAGCTAATTTGCTAATATAACCGTGTTTAATACTTGAGCATAAGCTCAAATCATTACATATCATTCATTGGACAACCACTGGAAATTATAATTACTTACAAAATTTTATAAAACCAAGTCAACTGGTTTAATTAGTGTTAACTAATGATATATTAATATTTGTATCACATAATTTGCCTCAAATCAGTCCATAACATCACACATCATCATTTAATTAATCCCATAACTATTTCATTGCTAACTAACTTCTTCAAAAGTCAGAATGAAGGTCTATAAAGAATAATGTGTCAATGTAGTCATGTATATAATAAAAATGTAAGCTAAAATTAACCACATCATTTTTTCTAAATTATTTCACGTAACTCCGTAATCATATAAATATAAATCTATGAAGTATCACAAGTAAATAAAGGTAGTGGATCATCTCAGTCATCGCTTCTTCTCTAAATCAAGCTCTACATCAACCAAACCCAAATCTTAGCTCTATTGAAATTTCATATGAAGCTCCAAACTCCACTTCAAGATAATTTATTAAAGGGTTTTGTAAGGAATGAGATGAGAAGGATTATAGTGATTTTATCAGGATTTATAAGAATTTATTCAAGCTTAGATTAGAAGATATATGGTTTAGGCTTAATAAGGAATTAGTAAATTGATTGGGGAATGAAAAAGAAAACGTTTCATTGAATGAGAAATGAATGAAGACGTTATCCACTTATGACCTAGCTGATTGGTCTTAGACCAAATTCATTTCATCCAACAAAATCATTATTTACCCCTAACACTCATAGACTTCAAACATGACCCAGCTCATACTCATTTTTCTCGTGATGGAATTGCAGTCTCGCTGGAAAGGTCTTAAGTCCCAATTCATTCATTTCTAAAATTTGAGCATTTAGGATGTTTCATTAATTAATGATTTAATATTTAAATAAATTATTTAAATATCCAATTGCCAAAATTGCGGGTAGTTACATTCCCCCCTCCATAAAAGAATTTCATCCTTGAAATCTTATAGAGTGAGATAATGGCTTCTACCCCATAAATCTTAAGTCCAAATAGTTTGGAAAAAAAACTGATGGTACCTCCTTTATGCGGCTAGCATTTTAGAAACTCACAAAACATGACATACATCTCATATCTAAGGCATCTCATACAACAACATAGACATGTATATTCTTTGTCTAACTCATATGCACCTTTTTGCGAGCAAACTTACTCCTCCATGCAATGCAGAGTAAGAAAATTTCAAAGATATCATGTAATAGCATCTAATCTCCCCTCATAGTACTTTCAAAGAGGATTATGCACTAATTCAATAATAAGTCAAAATTTAAACATGTACGATATAACATAGTAACTGATACTGCCATAACCATACATAACTATTTATTGGAAAGTAAACCAAATAAATTAATATCTAAATATATTATAGACTCTGGTTTACATCGAAATGCAATAGACTCGTATAGATCTCACTACAACCCCTACACTAGGCATGGGTAATATGAAATCTATTTTTGATCGTTATAGCCATCTCTCTGAGCATCTACAACTAGTAATAACAACTAGCATACAAGCAACCAAACAAAGAAACAAGTAACAACAACTAACATACAAGCAACTAAACACACAAAACAAGTAACAACTAACATTCAAGCAACCAAACACACAAACAAGTAACACCAACTAACATACAAGCAATTAAACACAATAAACAAGTAAACCACTAACATGCTATACATACAAGTCTATACCAACATGCATAATAACCAACGACTGTCACAACATGCATGTCAAGCTATAAACTCTCATAAGTCTATTTGCCATCAAAAAATAAACAAAATGAATAAGTGGTGTAACTCCATTCATAAGTACGATGCATGAAAGATTGTTACACCTCCTACTATGAAAAGGAAAACATATAAAACATATTGGATCATCGATCCTCTCGACTCTCAAACCCTATAATCTAAGTCCCAACTTTCTTCTTCTTCCAAGCAGAACTCATTCACACAAGGAGAAAACATTACAAGTTAAATTAATATTACATGAGGTCCCACTAATGCCTAGGCTCGCTCGGGTTCAAACTCACCTCAACCAACACAATGATAATACGGATAATATATAAACTGTACTACGATGCTCGCCTAGGAAAGTATCATATTTCCACATAGAAGATTATCCAAATCTTTACAAAGCTATTCGAGAAGTCCCTTCCTAAATTATCACAAGCTATCTTAATTATAATATATATAATATATATACATTTGTTTGCGCAACATGTAAAGGTAATCCAAAACAATATGCAACACCCGATCTAGTCCTTTGTTTGCTCGCATGGTTTCTTTGTTAAGCTAGTGTTAGCCATTTGACCCCTCTCGTGCGAATTCCATTCATTCCTTGGTCTGACTATTGAAATTTCCCTACATGACTAGACTCGCGCATTAAAAATCTCTCTGTCACCTACATAATCTGAATCAAGTGCTCGCCATTAAGAGTCAAGTGAAATGATAGAGTTAGAAGTATGTCATAAGGGCAACTATGTAATTTTTTACGTATACCTAACTCGATAACCACTTTTGTTTGAAATAAAAGACATTTTCTTTCTGTCATATACTTGTTATATTATGAAATAAATAAATAATTAATTAGTTTGAATTATACTAAATAAAAACCTTTAAATGTATGTGATGGTAATTACAATATGTTGTAATCATGAGAAATTTATCACATTGAAGTAAAATATTATCTTAAATATTCCTAGTCAAGATGTTTCGAGAAAGGATATTGATTCATCTTTTCAGACTAGAGTGTGTAATGTTCTCTAAATGTTGGACGGTGTATAACTCATGGGTGTTGGGGACTCCAAGATATTACGTATTGATAGCCATTGGATAACCATGGAAGGACTCACTCGAGAGTTTTTTGTTGGTCAATATAACTGAGGTAAAATAGAAAATATCGAAGTGACAATTTTACACAATTTCCTCGACTTGTCAATATCATGGAACTTCAATGTAGACACTTTACTTTGATTATAGTTTAATGATGGCATAACGTCCATCGAACGACTATAGTTGGGTCTGCGGTGAAACATTGGGAGTGAAACATTATTCAATGCGGAGTTCGTCTCCTCGACTATATGAAGTTAGTGTCACAGTCAACTATAGTTAACTCAAATTAAAAGTCTCTAGTCAAAGTAGTATGATCAATTATTATTATTATTATTGAACCAAGGATTTTATGCTTGGACTATTCAAGTCGAATGTGGATGATGTTGGAATTTTGACCAAAACCGGATTCCCTAAGTCCTAAACTGAAGAGAATGTTGTAAATAATCATTGCTTCCGATCCGCTTATTATAGTAAAATTAGATATTACTGGAAAGACATGTAAACGATAAATTAAGCCAAAATTTCACGACTAGCAAGGTGATGTGTGAACATTAATATATGAATTATTCAATATTAATCACTAACTGAATTTATACCTTTGAATTGTACAACCTAAATGATGATTACTCTTAATTAACCACATGATTTAATTAATTTAGAATCATTGTAAATTAATCAAATTAAATAATATTTATGGAATATTGATTATTATTGTTTTTGATGTGGGTTTTGAAAGCCATTAGTACTTAATCAATGTTATATATAAAAGTAATGTATGCACCTATCGATATACCATATCGATAGAATATTTAAATTGGATTTAAATTTATTAATGGCTAATGGGTTTAAAAATGTTTTGAGGCCTATAATGCCTTCTTGAATGGCTGGCAAAAATGAAGGGGGTGGGAGAAGAGGTTTAATTTTGAGTTGAAAAGGCAAAAGGATAATTAAAGAAATGTGAATCATCTCTAGGGCCTTTAATTATCTTTTATTGCCTTCTTGAAAGATTTTCATTCATTCAATCTTTTGACCGCTCCTCTCCACTGTCTCATGGCTAAAATTCCATGGCATTATGGAGGAAAGAATCCCAAAAACAAAATCCAAATTAAATCAATAGAAGTAGTTGTTTCTCAATTGATTCTTGCAAAATCTAGAGGTCGATTAAATTATATCTAGGTGCTTCGTACATCATTAAAGGTGTAACTTTTGGTTAAATCTTAAGGTACCATTACAATTTTATTAATTATACATTTCTCATGTTCACATAGTTTAGATTTTATATGCGCAAAATCTCAAATATTTATATGTTCTCTTACAATATGATTCAAATCTCTTTGGCCCACTTTTGTTAACTAAACGTGCATTAAGGTTATTTAAATTAGATCTCATATTGTTCTATATATCAATTAACTATATGTTCATTAAGTTGATATATTTGAGCTCGGTTAACTGGGTTTTTAACCAAGCAGAAATCAACAAGAGTTAGAACGTAGGTATGAGGATGAAGCAACTTAAAATCATGGAAGCACACCTTGATTAGGAATAGAAACAAACTCGGAGAAGTTTCAACATAATGGAACAAGCATGAGAAGTTGGTGCCGACATGATGAAGTTGGTGATGTCCTTGCGCACTTCCATATTTCCCCCTCAAACTTTGCATGAGCTATTCTTTGCCTATTTCATGTGTGCTCAAGAGATATCATAGGATTTTGAAGAACTGATTACCAAAATTAAGGAGTCAACAGTCAGGACAACAAAATAAACCATGTGATGAAGGAACTATCTCCAATGTCAAGTAATGATCCATGGAGATAGCATGGGATAACTCAAAATCATGTAGGATGAAGCAAGCAAAAAGAATCAATACACATGGGTTAAACCACATATGTCGGCACTGACTTGAGAGGTCGGTATCAACACGTAGTGTTAACTCAAATGAGTTCATGACTTTATGACTATCTCAAACCTCTATTTGTACTGTACTCCAACTCCTATCTTAGCCTAATACTACTGCTACCCATATAAATACAAACCATAAAGCAACCAAGAAAGGATTGGGTTTCTGTCATCACTACGCAGAATCTCTGTCTTTTCTTCAACTTTTTCCTCTGCACCATAGTCACCAAGGCATCTACTCTAGGTAATTCTGGGACTTAGAATCAGTCTAGCCCATGTACTTATGGCTTATTCTCTCTCAAATTCTTTGTAACCTCAATCAAATCTATAAGCAACAAGGCTATAAAGTGGATGTAGGCCAAAGATTGTCGAACTACTATAAAATCTGGTGTTTCTCTTTCTTATTTCTGTTTTTTCTTTTATTACTACTATCCACTAGATCTAGGTCCCACAGGTTCCGTACAACCTATCCTTAGGTGTTGATAAAATTTTGAAATTAACATTATGGTGCTTTCACTAAGAAATTTTTTGAACATAGGCTTAGATCTAGCTTGCTATTTTATGTTAGAAGAGATCTAATAGTTAGATCTAGGGAATTTGCTTCAAAGAGTCATATGCTTGCCATAGGGGATCAATGACACCAAGAAAATAGAAAACCACTTTAGGAAATCAACAGGAGCAATATTGGGTGGTGGTGACTCAATCCCCTAACAAACTGAAGTAAACAATGTTAACAATCATTGAACAGAGGTTAATGTTGGAAATCTAGCACCAAATTCCTCCACTCAATGGGATGTTGTGACTAAATAAGAGCTTAACTAAATGAACTTAACTAGAAAATGACTGATAGCCAAACGGCTCCCATGGATAAGATCGGTCCTTTGCTAGCGCTGCAGCCGCCGAGTGCTCCAAGAGCTAGAATAGAAACTACAGCTATTGTGGAACAAGAGAATTCCTCTATTTTGGGCTTGAATAGGAGGAACTATACACAAAAATAGAAGGAGGTTGTTGGTGGAGTTGCAGGAATCGTAGTAGAAGACAGCAGAAGTGCTCCTCCTACTGGAAAACCGCACGATGCAAGTGAACACTCCTCAACTGAACCATGCAACGCTTGTTTCTAACTCCGAAGATGACACGCAACTTGATGATGAAAGATTGAATTGAACGCTGATGTGTATAGGTAAAATGCTGAAAATGAAGTTCAAACGTCTCGGTAAGACTGACCATGTGTTAATGGGACCCTACGAGAGTACTTCTCCCAGAGATTGGAGAATCTAGGCTTCAACTGGAAAACCGAGGTAGTTTGCGGAGTCAAATACTCGATGTAACCCCGAACAGTCGACCTATAAACCACCGTACTAGAAAGGTGTACATCGCTGACATGGTCAAATGGTTAATGGAAAAGAGTAGGGGTGGAAAGGATAAAGATCGGAGTTCCGCGCCAAGTCGAACTCCATTCGCTAAGAACGTTTTAAGGGAAGAATATCCTAAAAAGTGCACTATCCTAACTATGCCATCATTTAATGGAATGACAAATCCTAAACAACATTTGTGCAAATATGAGTGGCATATGGATGGAGCTAGGGTGATGGATACTGTCCACAGATGTTTCCTTATCTTCTTGAAGGAGTCACTTCCATGTGCTTTACTAGACTTCCCCTAAGATCAATTTCTACCTTTGATGAATTGGCAAGAAAGTTTCTAGAGCAGTTTAGACTTCATACTGCACGACCAAAAGACGTGATGTCCTCATTTGGCGTTTTCCAAGGACCCAATGAGTCACTAAAATATTTCTTGAATCGGTTTAACATTACAGTCACAGAGATAAGCAATCCTAAAAAAGATATGATTTTCATGGCTTTGATCTGAGCAATCCATCCGGATATAAACTTTGGTAGATGGATTAAAATGAAACAACCAACTACCATAGAAGAATTCCACTGAAAGGAAAATCGGTTCCTTTTGTTGGAAGAACAAAATATGATCAAAGGTAAGAATGTTGATCAAAAATCAAGGGAAATGGTCTAGAATAATGTTGCGGCTAAGCAGGAAGACGACAGCTCTAAAACTGCCGCCAAATACCTTAAAAACCAAGAGAAGCGGAACCGAAACTCTGGTGATGGGCATAATGTGAATGTGAAATGCCCAAGAAAATTCGAACTAGAGGACTACACACCGTTGTACAATAGTCTAGAGAATATCTATCTTGCTGCTTAGGGAACTGAACGCTACAACAAACCGCCAAGGAAGGAAGACTTCAATTGATAGAAGTAATCGGGGAAGTACGGTCACTTCCATGAGACACAATTGCATAACACTAATGAATGCAGACATCTGAATGACTTAATTGAGGAGTTGATACGGAACAACAAACTCCAACAGTACATAAAGAAACGGGTAATGGCAAAGGAGCCATGGAAACCTAGGGTCCAATTTCTCCAGCGAAATTGCCTGGGCCCAGTGGAGAGCGACCCTAGAAAAATATCAGAAGGCTAGTCTTTAGTTAGTCATCCAAGGACGAAGCAGCATCCGAGCACGATGCAACTTCTCTCTGATCTATCTGTTTATTTCATATTTTTCCAAGTAAGCCATTCAAGAACTCTAGGGCATTTTAAATAGCTAAGATTGCCCCTCTTTCAATTTTATTAGTGAAATTAGCTTTTGAAACGATGGAATCGTGTTCTTGCAAGCAAAACCATTGAGTCAATAAGGAAAATCAACTCAATGGTCGGATCAAAGGGGAAAATCAATCTCTGCCTTCAAGAAGTAACGTTGCTCCGACAACATCAAGAAGGCCCAAAATTTTCTAAAAGGCCTCGATGTTTCCCCGACAACAACAGGAAGCTTGCTGTCCTCAAAAACCTCGATGTTGCTCCGGCAACATCAACATTCATGTTTTTAAATCAAATTTAAATTGGTAATTAATTTAAAATTTTGAAATTAAATTGTGAATTAATTTTGTATTTTCCAAATTAAATAGAAATTTGTTTGTTTATTAATATATATATATATATATATATATATATATATGATTTTAAATTGAATTTATAATTGGAAATTCAAAAATAAATATTTTGAATTACATATTGGGTTTGGATTTATTTGAGAATTTATTTGAGAAATAATTTGAATATTTAGGAATAAAAACATATGGTAGTTTGTGAAAATAAAATTTGTTAAAAAGAATTTTAATCTGGGAATTTTAAAATAAAATATATTGTAAAACAGAATTTGGATTTGAAATTCGGAATAAAAATAAATTGAATTTGAAAAACACCATATTTTAAACTTTGATTTGGAAACTCAATAATAAAAATAATAAGACAAATTTGATTTAAAATCTTTATTCTTTTAATATATATCTATATATGTGATTATTTAATAATGTATAATTAGAATTTAAAAATCATTTCTTTAAAAGTTGTATAAGTATAATTAAAAGGAAAAACATAAATATTGAAAACATAAACATATGTTAAGATATAAAATAAAAATACTCAAGGGTTTAAAAAACATTTTTTTAAAATATAAGGATTATATAAATTAAAATAAAATAAGGACCAAGCATAAATTTATTTGTTTTCAGCACTTGTTGTAAGAGACATTTGTGAACATTAGGCATCTTGCAAATACAAATGTTAATATAGATTACAAGTGGCAAATATACTTTTTCTTGAAAATCTGAATTTTAAAACAATATGACATTAAAAACAAAACCAGATTTCTCTTCTTCACTTTTCAAACCAGTAAACTTAAAATAACAAAAGAAAATTTGAAACCTAAAAATAAAAACTATCAGCATTTCAACCTAGAAGCATGAAGACAAATTAGAAGACTAAAATGAGCCTCAAATCTGAAGCATTTCAAGGCAAACCAAATCAAAGAAATCAAAACTCTATGCAACAAAATGAAGCCTGGAAGTCAAATTCAACATCACAGTTTTAACAAGAATTCAAACAGCAATCAAAGTTCAGTTTAAAAAAAAACTAGTTCAGATCAAATCCAGGTTTCACAAAAAAAAGCAAGATTTTCAAATCAAAGAAAAAATAGCTTGTTTCTGTTCAACAAAACCAGGTGAGCAAACAATTTTCTTCTTTTTCTCTTGATATGGTTATCTCTTGATGATTGTGAAAGTGATGCTATGAAATATGTTTGAATGTTTGTAAATGTGTTGTGCATATATACAAACATATGTGCAAATATTTGTGTATGCCCGTGTTATAGACAGAAACATTTATTTTTTGTTCCAGATTACAGAGGTCAACTTCAAAATTTAAATTCTCCCTCTCTAATTCTGTTTAGAAGATAAGGTCAAAAGAGAAAGTGTTTAGATTAACATAAACTTAATTTTAAAAATCATTTTTAGTTTAAATTAAGTTGAGTTTACTGAAAAATTAAGTAAACATCGATGAACACAAAATATATCAGAAAATTCAAGGGTCTAAATTATGCGTTTTGATATTGTAATCTGGTAAGTATTCGAAAATGGTGATTTTTGATTTTGGTTTCAAGGTTTTTCATTGCGTGCTTGCCGAGATATCGTGGGATGATCAGAAATCGTAAATACGTCGATTTCTGATGAATGAGGAAATAATGAGCTTCAAGAATTACGCGGAAGGTAGATTGAGTGTTGGAGATTTTTGGAAAAATGTCCAGATATGTTTTAGTTGATTCAACTAATGGATCGAAGATGAATTAGGGCTTAAGCGCCTGTTTTGATCAATACTGGTACTAAGACAATTGCATGGTCATCAACGAACTGGAAGTGATCGCGACCGGGGAAAAAGAAGAGGAGGACTGCGGTGGAAATTCTGATAGGACGATGTGAGCTCTGGTGACTGAAATCGGTGGTGCAAGGCGATGTTTGTCATCAGGGGTTGGGTTTTAGGAGGTAATTGGAATGCTCGATTTCGATTCGCTATCGAATTCTTGGATCTGGGTGTTTGTAGTGACTTGAGGTATCGTCGACGACAAGTTGACGATGGTGTGGTTGATCGGAGGTGATCAGGCCGACCATGCACGTGCACATGATGCATTGATATCAGGTGATTGTTGAAAAAATTGGGAAAGAAAGAAAGACTCGAGTTCGACTCGAAGAAACTCACGAGTTTACTCGGGGAAAGTGAAAAGAAAGGGGGACTCGAAGATACGCTCGGGGAATTTAGGATATGACTTGGGTTTCAATCGAGTTGGTTTTGGTTTTGGGATATAACAGTTTTAATGTTTTAAATCCAAAAAGTTTTAACATAAGATTTTCAAAGACATTGATTTTTAAGGTTAAAAATATGTTAAAATTGTTTTTTGGTTTGAATAATTTTATCGGGATGATTATTTAAAATATTCTTAAAATATTTCAAATAGAATTTGATGATGTGATTAAAATTAGTAATCAAGATAAATAGTTTAAGTTAATTATGGCCTTGAGTAATTAAAGGATCATTTATTAATGTAATTAATTTAAAGGTTAATTACTTTAATATAGTTGAAAGTTGATTAATTAATTTGTTATTAAAAAAGATTAAATAATGATAAGTAATTAAAGGGTAATTAATTACTTGAAGATGATTATTTAATGAAAGTAGTTAAGAAGATTTGATTACTAATAAAGGTTGATTAACCAAGTGATCAAAGAATAATTATATTAAAAGATAATTAATTTATGTGATTAATTAAGGTAATTAATTTGAGGATAATTAATTAATTAAAAGTTAATTAATTAATAAAAATGATTAAGGGATAATAAATTAATTAAGGGTTAATTAAATTAATCAGTTAAGGATAATTAATTAAATGATAATTAATTAAGGGTTAATTAATTATGTAATTAACCTTAAGGTTAATTTTAATTAATGTGATTAATTAAGGACTAACTAATTAAATAAGGGTAGTTAATTAAGATGGATAATTAAGGATTAATTAATTCATTGATTGATTAATACTAAATGATTTGTAATTAATTAATCAGGATTGAGTAATTAATTCATGAGTAATTAAAAAAAAAATATTAAATTGAATTAATTTAGGATTAAATAATTAATTAATCCTGTTTATAAATGATTATTGTATGCTTGGATTGCTTTTGAATGTTTGTATTGTATGAAATGCCTTGAATAGATTGTTATCTCTGGATTGCAATATTCTGTTCTGTGAATTGTGTGCTGTGTGTAATTTATTTATTTATTCATTTTATCTGTGATACATTTATCTGTGAATTGTGAATAAAGGTAAGCGTTATAGGAATATACCGCTTATCGATACTAATATGATTGAATCTGTGATTGATTGATGTTGTTGCATTATTAGGTAAAACCCCTAGACTACACCTTACACACACAAATATGGATTGCACGAGGAAATTGGTTAAGTCACAGATTTTTAAAATGGTTTTAAAATTGAATTTTAAATCCAAATGATTAGGTGATGGAATTGGGTTAAATGTGAAAAGCTTTTGAAAAGGAGTTTTAAAAGACAAAAGTTATTTGAATAACTTGATAAAGTTTGGAATTTAAATAATTTTACTTGAATTTAAATTCAAGATTTGAAATTGAATTCTATGTTTGGAAATTATGGTTTAAAAAGGTTATTCAAGTTATAAATGTGTTTATATGGGTTTTAAACCATTTTTCTAAAAGTATTGTTTTGGGAATTTGAATTCAACCCAAGTTTATACTTGAAAAGCTTTAACTCGTGCAAATGTAATTGGATTTTTCGAAAACGAAAACTATTTGTTTTCAAATAATAATAGCTTTCATATAAAGAAAGGATTTCCAATTTGTGTTGAAAAGTTTCAAATTTAAAATGAAATTGTGAATTGTTTTTTAAAGCTATGAATGAACCTTTGTGAAAGATTGTTAAACTTTGTTCTGAAATCGAAAAGAATTTTAAATGGTGTATATTTATATATAAAAGATTTGAAATGGGAATTGTTTTGAAAGTTATGAATGGATCTTTGGAAATAGTTTTGAAAACTATAAATTGAGTCTTTGGTTTAATAATTGGATGAGATAATCCAACTTGGAAAGGAAATTGTTTTGGAAAGCTGTGAATGAATCTTTATGAAATATTTGTGAACTTTGTAAAGTGAATCTTTTTGTAGAAAGATCTGAAATGGTAATTTGTTTAAACTATTTGGAAGAAAAGTTTTGGATAATAAGTTGTGACTTAACTGAGATCCCAATATCCATATGTTTTTAAATATTACGCTCATTATTCGGTTTAGCCAGGAGAGGACCTTGTGTCATATGATCCATTCCGAATAATGATACGACGATATGGATAGCATTTGAAGACCGGTGGTGAAGATCGGGTATTTTCGAGAATGAAAGGATGACCCATCGAATGACTCTACATCGATTAGCGCCCGGTATAGAGATCTCCATATGTGATGAGGATTCTGATCGGGATTGTGAATACCCGGATTGCAAGGGCTTCTTTGGAAGTGCCTTCGGTTCTGCTCGAACCCGGAACAGACTTGTATAGATATGTGTCTAACATTACACTTTGATATGTAAAACTGGTTTCTATCAAATACATTTCTGTTTGGTGGTGGAGATTTATTCTCTTAGCTTAACACCCTTCTCTAAGACGTACGAGCTCAGAGGTTATGTAGTTGATGGTTACTGGTGATACATTCCCAATTTGGTAATGTGGCATACGAAGTGCTACTGATCATTTGTTGATTGAAGCATAGACTTGTGAAAAAAGCGTAGCTTTTTGGACGAGACTGCATCAGGACCTGACACCTTGAAAATGGTCGAAACAGGAAAGATGCGGCATGGTTGCAGGGGTCGCGCGCCTAGGATATGTCCATTCCTTTTGGAAAAGGGTGGTATCATGGTATGGAGCCCAGATACTTAACTCATGTGGACATTGTATATTTATTACTGTATGATGTTGCTCCCGTGGTATCATGGTATGGAGCAAACGACTGGGGATGGCATGTCTTAGGTGTTACTCCCGGGAAGGGATTAAACCGGCCTTGTGTTGGCAGAGAGCCGGGTAGGTTCTCGAGGCGTCCCTCCAAAGGCGTACCCATGTAGCCTAGGAAGTTTCTTTGCCTGGCCATTTGTTGGAATTCCAATCTCCAACAAGCGCTTTGTACGGTTTTAGTTGTATAACCTGCGATTTACTTATGGTGGCCACACTGTTTAGATGGTAGCTATAGTAGGCTAGTTCAAAATGTCTATGCTGGCTAAGATTAATATTATATTTTCGAAAGGTTTTCTGCACTTTGCACTAATAATAATATCAAATGATTTTCGCATATCAGGCATTTTTGACTATCATAAGGAGAAATCTCCTCCAATTCTGCATTTGCATGGTGTGTGCGACGGGAGGACTTATGGTAGTTTCATTTTCCAAAAAGCGTTGTGGATTTCAATGTTTTAAAATTCTTTTGTCGTTTGTTTTAAGGAAAACTGTTTTTGTTTGCTCATACCAGTCCCATGACTGACCCGGAGCTTATTGTTCCCTTCCAAAACTCTGGGCGCCCATAATTTTCCACACAGGCAGTCTAGAGTTGGGTTTTTCAGATAATCAAATAGTAGGAGTTGATTCGATAGCATCCAGCCTTTGGATTCTGGCGATAGCATTTATTTCTCTTCAACATTTCGGGCTGACCTTGCCTAAGTCATCGTGATGGTGGCTCGAGCTTATTGGATTAGATTCCTCGTAGCTTTTGGATAATCTTTTGGTTTGGAGTTGCAGATTTTGGATTCACTCTTTATCGAAGATCATATTTGAGTTTCTCCTCCATTGTTATCTTTTCCGCGTTTGTTATTATCTCTGATATTGTTGTATCATATTGTATCAGTTATTGTATTCACAGTTGTATATCAATGATATATTATTCATTTCTTCCACTGTGTTGTTGTACTTAATGTGTTATAAGCTCCGGCGAACCAGATTCGGCGTTTGAATTTGTGGCATTCGAGTACAAGTGATGTACGGGTGCCATTGGAAAGTCGAGTCAGGGTCATCACATTTGGTATCAGAGATGAAGGTTGAAACTTTAGCTCAGGAGTATAACACATTAGGTAACTCATTAGAGATAGGTGAAGTATACCTTAGAATGAGTATTCACTAAGATATCCATTCATGTGCCTCAGTAAATTCTCTTACTATCCACTGATAGTGAGTATGAGTGGAAGAAGAGGACGATATAGGGGACAGGGAGTACCACTACAAATGGTCAATACCCTGCAACAACGGAAACAACTTTCTTTATTAATCTCCTTTTTTGATCGTCCTGTTTCAAAATTCTTTGATGGCTTCATGGCAGCTACAAAGAGGAGCTTCGGCATGGTGATGGCCTTGCGAATCGTTGTAGAAAAGATTCTAGTTCCTATCTCATATTCTCTTCATCAAATTTATATCAGCATTTCGTTTTTAACTTTAACAAAATTGAAATTTTATTGGAATAAATTGGTGAACTAAATATGAAGTTAAATATGTAAATTTGTATCGATAAAGCGATTTCGATTAGAACCAAATTTGAGAATTTCGTTGTAATTTCTTGTGGGAATTCAAGTCCAAGGAGGGACAAGATAGTGTAAACTTTGGGATATTCCAACCTGGAGTGGGTATCCATTGTTTGTTCTATTGGGTCCAGAATATTCTACGAACGGTTCGTTGTTCTTCGAACAAACCAGTGCGCTGTATATCTTCGTAGATCTGGGTGACCCAAGTATCTTGAGAAGTACTAAATGAGTTCATTCTCATATTTATTGATATTCTGATTTGGTAAGCCAAATGCAGAATGAATATTCAGTTTGATCTGGAAGAATGTTTCTTATTTGTTCTTTGTCGTCTTCCCTCCAGCAAATTTTGAGGACGAAATTTTCTTAAGGGGGAATCTGTAACATTCCTGTTTTTAAATCAAATTTAAATTGATAATCAATTTAAATTTTAGAAATTAAATTGTGAATTAATTTTGTATTTTCCAAATTAAATAGATATTTGTTTGTTTATTAATATAAATATATATATATATGATTTTAAATAGAATTTTTAATTGGAAATTTAAAAATAAATATTTTGAATTATATATTGGGTTTGGATTTATTTGGGAATTTATTTGAGAAATAATTTGAATATTTGGGAATAAAAACATATAGTAGTTTGTGAAAGTAAAATTTGTAAAAAAGAATTTTAATTTGGGAATTTTAAAATAAAATATATTGTAAAGTAGAATTTGGATTTGAAATTCGAAATAAAAATAAATTGAATTTGAAAAAACCATATTTTAAAATTTTATTAAATTGTTTTCTAATATACATATATATTAATTGAAAATTTAAACCTTGATTTGGAAACTCAATAATAAAATTTATAAGACAAATTGGATTTAAAAACTTTATACTTTTAATATATATGTATATATGTGATTATTTAATAATGTATAATTAGAATTTAAAAATAATTTTTTAAAAGTTGTATAAGTACAATTAATAGAAAAAACATAAATATTGAAAACATAAACATATGTTAGTGTTAGCACCAAAATTGGCCACTAACACCCTTGAGTAGAGTTATGTAGAGAGTTTAATGAAGAGATTAAATTAAAACAGAAGAATAGTGTAATTCAATGTCAAAAGAATTAAAAAAAACGAGAACGCCAGATTTATAGTGGTTCGGCGTAATTGCGTACATCCACTTTGAGTTTGATCTTTATTGCTTTCTCAATTTCTTGAATACAGATACAATCCGTAAATCAATCACTTGAATACAAGTTTGAATTAAAAGAGGAGAGCATAAAAAATGGCAGAGTCTCCCCAGAGTTCCCAGAAAAAGGTTCCTTTTCAGTGTGCCCCTGCCCTTCTATTTATAGACGAAGATGGGTTGGACTTCCCTGGTGGCTGAATTTCTCGGTCCAAATGGAATAAGCCCTGTGTGTCGACCTAAACACGTCGAACAGCCAAATACCGAACCTCCATGTTTATGCCGAACGTAGTGAGGTCGGACGCTCTACATGCCGACCACCCGTTGGTGCCGAACGACTCTGGACGACGAACGATAGGTGATGGCCGAACGAGATTTGTGGCGGACGGGGGGAGGTGTTGAGTGAGGGTGCAGGCTGAACGAGGCTGGAATGCCAAACAGTCCACGAATGCCGAGCGAAGCATGAATGCCGAGCGTTCCAGAAGCCGAATGCTCTTTAATACCAGTTGACCCAGTCATGCCGAACGTACCTTGTAGTGCCGAGCGTCCATGGATGTCGAACGTTCCTTGTACGCCGAACGTTCTTGGTGCCGAGTGCTCCTATATGCCGAGCATTCCATAGATGCCGAACGATATACAATATCGAACGTTTCTCAATGCCGAGCATCCTTCTAATGCCGAACGCCGTTGATTGCCAAAACATGTCGACTGCATCAAACCCATATATCCTCAGGCCCTTCTTGGTAGAATCTTGTCTGGTGCTAATGATAATTTCTTCAACTGTCGTCTTGTAGCCGTGCTAAGGTGCCGGTTAACACTTGCCCCCCCTCCAAAGTGTGTCGTGTGAAGCAACGCAACATGCTTTGAATCAACGAGTATTCCTTGTCTCTAGAAAGAATTCCATCGTGTTCCTTGAACAGTCGTTATCCTTTAATTTTATCCTCCCAAGGTGTCATATCCTTCTTTGGACATCATGATGCTTGGTCGATTCCCAATGTTATAAATCCTGGGTTGTAGTTCATCAGTGGCAATCCGTGTCTGATTCTACAGTGCTAGTAATCTTTGGCTATCTGATCTAGTCTTTTCTTAATAACCCTAAGCGAGAATTCAATTTATGTTGATTTCAAGAAGTCGAACTTTTTCGAATGTACACATGCGTGTTTGTGTACATGTTCTTACCATTGGCTGTCAGATGCGTTTTATATGCTCATAAGTCGTCGCCAATTCCATCTAGTTTAATTGCAATTCAATTGTGATTCCTTATTTGTATTTTCTCAAAGCAGTAAGCAAGGGTGAATGGAGTACGGTCAGTCACGGATCCATGGGTTGTTCTATAACCCCATAGTGTTGTTGGGAGTTCGTCCACCCACTTGCCTCTAGCCTTTTCCAAACTTCTCTTCAGAACAAGCTTTATGATTTTGTTTACATCTTCAACCTGTCCATTTGCAATAATAATAGATCATAGAAGGTCATAAGGACAGATGACGTTACGGACAGTGAGGTTGATTGTAATTATTTTTTGTTTGTGGCTAAAAGTTATTTGTCTGCCTATTTGGTGAAGTAAACAACTACTATGATGGTGTATTTCGCACCAAGAAGATGATTTCAATGCCCCAAAGTGGCAAACGACTATAGACTAGCCATTTGAGTAATTTCCATCGGCGGGGTTCTTGGATTTTTTGCAAACATCTTGCATTCGTCGCATTGTCTAGCATGATCAACCGCGTCTGGATTGATAGTTGGCCAGTAATACTTGTAGCAGAGTATTTTCTTTATCATGGTTTTCCCCTTGATGCTATCGCCACATTCTTCTTCATAGATTCCTTCAGGACTCGTTTTATCTCATCATGGGCTATGCACCGAAGTAAGGGGGTAGAGGATCCCCTTCGTTACATTATTCCACTCTCCATTACATATGGCGAAGCCTTACGAATGACGTGTCGTCTTTTGCTCCTTCTTTCGGGTAAGACCCCATGTGGTAAATATTGCTTAAATGCGGTCATCCATGATTCCTTATCGATTTCGGTTTCTAACACGAAATCTAACTCCATCATATTTATACTCAAAGCATGTAAGGTTTCAACGGGAAACAATCCCATCTGCTGCGCATCGCCATTGCTTGCAAATTTTGCCAATGAATCGGCTGCTCTGTTTCGCTCACGCGGGACATGTGAAATATCATAATACTCGAGATTCGCTAGCAGTCCTGAACTTGGACCAAATACGGGGCAAGTCTCTGCCCCCTTGCTTGGTAGTCTCCCCGCACTTGGTACACCACCAGTTGCGAGTCGCAAAATATTTCAACCGATCTTACTCTCTGTTCTTTGATGAGTCTTAAGCCGGCAATCGATGTTTCATACTTGGCTTTGTTATTTGTTGTTGGGAATTCAAGATTCAAAGCATAACAAACTGATCGGTTTTCAGGAGTCACAAGAACAATGTCAGCCCCCAAACAACGGTCGTTAGATGCCCCATCGGTATTCATCTTCCATCGAACGGGAGGTATGACATTGTCGCCGTTTGCGTCGTCTGACACAGTGAATTCAGCAATGAAGTCTGCTAGTTTTGCCCCTGTACGGTCCTTCGTGGCAGATAGGTAATATCGGACTGACTCAGGTCGATATTCCATTTTAACATCCTTTCAGAAGTTTTCGGTCGTTGGAGTACCTGTCGCAAGGGTTGATCAGTGTAAACACTGATTGAGTGTGCCTGAAAATATGGGCGAAGTTTGTGTGATGCAATCACCAAGCAATAGGCTAATTTCTCGATCTTGGGATAATTTCTCTCTGCCCTCGTCAGATGTATACTAACATAGTAAACTAGCTTTTGAACTCGGTCCTCTTCGCGGACCAAAGCCGTACTGATAGCATGTTGGGATACTGCCAAGTACACATTCAACATTTCGTGGTCTATTGATTTTGATAGCACCGGGGGACTTTCCAAATGCCTTATCAGAGCTCGGAATGCTTCCTCACAATCGGATGTCCACTCGAAATTCCTCTTTCCTTTCTTTATCATATCGAAGAAAGGAATACACTTGCCTATAGCTTTGGATATGAATCGACTCAGCGCAACCACCTTTCCATTCAAGCTTTTAGTTCAGTTCACTTGTATGTCTTAGATAGCTTTGAATCTTCTCCGAGTTAGCTTCGATTCCCCGCGCATTCACAATGAAACCCAAAAACTTTCCCGACGCCGCGACAAATGAATACTTCAAAGGATCGATTTTCATTTCATAATGCCTGAGTATATCAAACACCTCCGCTAGGTCTCGGATGTGGTTGTTTGACTGCCGTGTCTTCATGAGCATGTCGTCCACACAGACTTCCATCATTCTACCAATCTGGTCTTTAAACATTCGATTCACCAGACGCAGATAAGTTGCTCCCACTATTTTCAATCCAAAAGGCATTACTTCATAGTAATATAGCCCCACATCTCTGACAAAACTTGTGTGTTCTTGGTCTAGAACGTGCATCGGGATGTGATTTTATCTCGAATACTCATCCATAAAAAACAATAATTCGTTTCCGGCCGTAGAGTCGACGAGCTGGTTGATTCTAGGTAAAGGGAAACTACTCTTCGGGCATGCTTTATTTAGATCGGAGTAATCAACACAAGTTATCCACTTCCCATTTGCTTTCCTCACAAGCGCAGGGTTAGAAACCTATTCAGGGTAGAGGGTATCACGGACGAACCCATTGGCTTTGAGTTTGTCCACTCCTCTCTGAGAGCAGCGGGCCTCTCCGGGTCTATGCCTCTCCTTTTTTGTTTTATAAGGACGTATTTCGGGTCTATGTTCAACATATGACTCGCAATAGCGGGAGAAATCCCACACATATCAGAATGTGCCCAAGCGAAAACGTCTAGGTTCGCTTGGAGGAAATCAGTAAGATTTTCGGCCAATGACGGGTCGAGTTGCGATCCAATCTTAAGGACTCATGATGGGTCATCCCGGCTAAGTGGTATGTCAATCGTCAGCGATGTGAAATATGGTTTGGACGGCCAATGTTGATGGGTACTCTGGTCGAATCCTAGAGTCATGTCATGAGTTATTAAGTCTAATAGTGAAGGGTCCTGAATGCTCTAATAGATTATCAGTAAATGGTCAATGATCAGGCTTGAAAGCGCATTGAAGGAAATGTCGAGTGGGGGTCAGGCTTGAGTTGCGTGCAACCGTATAGCTGGATCTTGCTATGAGTTTGAATTTGCTTATATATTTGATTAACGCACTTTCTATTCAATGCATTCATGATCCTTTACCATTCCTTCAGGTTGGAGTGACAGCAGTTGCCCACGAGCTTAGGTATCGATTTAATGATTCTATCTCTAGATATTCTTTCGGGCATAGCCTTGAGTAGCTGTAAGCACTACATATAAGTTTCAATACAGAGCTATTGTAGCCAGTCTTTAGATGACCATGCGTCTGCTCCCAGTTTCAGCATGATAAATGCACTACATGGATGGTTGAGTCTCGTCCTAGCTATGTTTATACTCCCACCTAAACTCCAAAGACATAGAGTTGATCGGTGAATAGTCGGTTCGCATTCATCTTGCTTCTCGCTCGTGCCCCCAGGACTGAGGCATATACTGGTAAGTAGGAAGGCCAACCACGCCCACTTTAGCTTGACTCTCTTTCCCGTTGAATCATGGGATCAGGTCAGTCGGTGGGAGGCTAAGTCTCGCCTATCTTGTATTGTATTGTGGTTTTTCATTCCAAGAGGAATACTTCAATGCCTCGTCATTTTCAAGACATAATTTTGACACTAGACGGTCAGCCACGTCCATTTTGGTTCATGTCCCGTAATCAAATCTCGGGGTAAAGTTGGTGTGAATGCGGTCAGGTCATGCTCATCCAACTTCATACTCCTCCTGACGGATCGAAGGAGGGTGCTGGAGAATTTTTTGACCAAGTGGTCGTGGTTTACTCTCCTTTCCACACTCTGGAGGTCATATTTTTTCAAGGAACATCCGAATCACATTCGTATGTGCTTGGTGCGGATCGGTATTAGCCCTCGATCCGATGTATGATATAGTCGGTTGCCCATAGCTTTGGATGTCATTTCAATTGGTTCTGTATTGAGGCCTCCCTGTAGTTCTTGCCTTAAGTTGTAAAGAACGCCAAGCTAGAGCTATAGTAAGATGTCATATTCAGCTTTTAGAGACTTTTACTTCTGCTCCCAGCATTGATTTGGCCAGGCCACTAGTTGGATGGTCGAACTCCATCCTTAGCGAGTTAATAATCCTCATGTCAAGTTCAGGCAGAAGTTTGCGGAATAGAGAACGGTCGGAATCCACTCGTCTATTTATCGATGTTTATACACCACTATGCATTCTAGTGACTTTGTGTTATTCTCCCCCGGTCGACTCGCGCCCAATTTATGTTCATGCTTCGGTCCATGCTTCGGGGACTTAGAGATTTGTCGAACGGTTTATGCTTTAGTCCACAGTTCAAGACGCAGAGATTTTCGTCAATTCGTTTATACTCCAGTGCATACTCTGGGAACTTAGAGTAATCTAGTCTGCTTCTGGGATTTAGAGATTATTCTCAAGTCGTCTATAATCTAGTCCATGCTCTGGGGACTGAGAGTACTGTAGTCCGCACTCTGGAGACGTAGAGGTCTTGTAAGCCGTTTATACTCTAGTCCACACTCAGGGGACTTAGAGCACTCTAGTTTGCACTCTGGGGACGTAGAGCTTCTTAGGTCATTTATACTCTAGCCCGCACTCAGGGAATTGGAAGTACTTTAGTCCACATTCTGGGGACGTAGAGGTTTTTGAGTCATTTATACTCTAGTCCGCACTCAGGGGACTTATAGTACTTTAGTCCGCATTCTTTCTCCCATTCAAGAGGGTGAGACCCCCCGGATGGCTGAGAGTTTGCCTGAACATGGTAGATAATCCTTCTCTTTAAGATTCTCTTTAAGATTATGAAAGTCATCATTCTTTATGCAGGATTATTGCATTCTAATGTTGTTTTCCATGATTTTGTGCAGGCCATTCTGACCCCGAGCCCACTTCGAGAAGCGATGTCGCCAAGGAAGTGGGGGAGAAAACAAGTGAAGCCACTCATGCGAGGGAGGCTCCTGGTCCAGACGCTCAGGTGATCGGAGCGCTTGATGAAGACAAGTCTGAAACCTCCTCTCCTACCGGCGGGGGTTATGAAGTAGAAATTGCAGGCGCCTCTGAGCACACATCCGAACACACATCCGAATTGAGCATTAAGGAGCGGCTCGAGAAAGAGAAGGAGGAGACGGTCAAGGTCAAAGTAGAGCCCTGAGTTGTGGACTTGGACGATCCTTTGAACAAGCTGTTGAAGGTCATCCTTCCTGGCGGGTCAGGGCCCATGGAAGTTCCCCGTACTCCTTCAGTTACTACCCCTCTATCAAAGAAGAGTACCAAGGGTAAATGCTCTGGAGAGGAGCCATCTGGAAAGAAGTTGAAGAAGCACAATAACTATTTACTATCCTCGTTCAACGAGAGTTAGTTTAAGTCATGTAATTATTTTCATCTATTTCCTTAGTCCTTGTAAATAGAATGTCGACTCCGAACTTTGGAGGGGTTGTAATAGAAACTTATTTCTGAATAAAGTTTAGTTCCTTTTTCTGTCTTACAAAAGACTCTTATTATTCAGTTTTCTTTGTGATTGTGATTTTAATCCAAGCAGTTGTGAGTAACATAGACTTCTTGGTTCATCTTCATACAACTCGGAAACTCTTCGGGAGTTGTTGAACCTCCATTCTGTGCTTCGAGCACTTAGAATACTTTCTAGCCCGTATGTCAGGGATTCGACAAATTCAAGTCATCTGTGTCATAGTTCATATTCAGGGAACTTAGAGATCCGAATTGCTTATATTCGAGTCCGCATTCTTGGGACTTAGAGTACTCCAATCCGCACTCTGGGGACTTGGGAGGTTTAATTCGTTTATACTCGAGCCGCACTCTGGGGACTTAGAGTACTCCAGTCCGCACTCCGAGGACTTGGAGACTTTGAATTGTTTATACTCGAGTCCGCGCTCTAGGGACTTAGAGTACTCCAGTCCGCACTCCGTGGACTTGGAGATTTTGAATCGTTTATACTCGATTCCGCACTTTGGGGACTTGGAGTACTCCAGTCCGCACTTCGGGGACTTGGAGGTTAGAGTCGTTTATACTCTAGTCCACACTTTGGGGACTTAGAGTACTCCAGTTCGCGCTCAGGGGACTTGGAGGTTTTTAAGTCGTTTATACTCGAGTCCGCACTCTGGGGACTTGGAGTACTCCAGTCCGCGCTCTGGGAACTTGGAGGTTTAATTCGTTTATACTCGAGTCCACACTCTGGGGACTTAGAGTACTCCAGTCCACACTCCGGGGACTTGGAGACTTTGAATTGTTTATACTCGAGCCCGCGCTCTAGGGACTTAGAGTACTCCAGTCCGCACTCCCGGGACATGGAGACTTTGAATCGTTTATACTCGAGTCCGCACTCTGAGGACATTGAGTACTCCAGTCCGCACTCTCGGGTCTTGGAGGTTTGAGTCGTTTATACTCTAGTCCGCACTCTGGGGACTTAGAGTACTCCAGCCCGCGCTCTGGGGACTTGGAGGTTTAAGTCGAGAGCAGTCGTATTTCCACTCTTTAATTTGTATTCATCTACCGTATCGAGGCTAATGTTGTCGAATAAACAATCGAACCACATTTTCTCATGGAATGGGATTCTACCCCCAGCATGAGGGACGACATTTGAAAAATGGACGATCGATTCTCGTCCGCTTAGTGATTATAGCTCTTCCAATCAAGTCAAGGAAGATGGTATATGAAAGATGGTTGGATCACATCCATGTTGGGTTAGACAGCCAAATCTCTTACAATTTGCTCCGTATCTCCTTCTAGAAAATAAGGATAATAGATTGTTTAGTAGACAAAGTAAGTTGCATATGTTCCAAGGTGTAGTCGTGCCTATGCATTGATAGCGATGGTTAATGAATAGGCAGTCCACCACAACTACTTCAAATCGGGCTTTCAAATAATCTTTTGTGTTGAAGCTAAGATTTGATGTGTAGATGATCAAATCACGTCCACTCTAGACAGATCTTGGCGTCATTGAGCTTCAGATTTGTTCTATAACATGATTTATGTGGACGATCGGGCCATACTCATTCCAAGCCTTGTTCAGGTCTCCAAGTCAAACGTGGAGGTCAATGAATGGATGGTCAGTCATGTTGACTTTGTATTTGGTCTCTAATCGTGATGAGCTTTTCAATCTCTTGTTCTTGGCCCCAAATTAAAATCACATGATTAATGATGAGCAATTGAATTATGCCCATCTGGATGTAACTCCACACGTCCGATCATGGTCTGCGTGGATTGGTTGGCAACCAAATCTGAGTACCTGGTCACCTGCATCGTTTTGAAAGCAGTTTAGTTCAAGTTAGTCGTAGTCATAGAACAATTAAAATAGAAATAGATTTGGAAATAATTCAAAGAAGATTAGGAAAAATCTCATTGATAAGTGAAGCAGCATCGTGTGCTCGCTATTCGACTTTGCCCTTGGCTCCTTTCAAAGGGATGTCGGCCATCAGCAGTCCAATTGATAATCATAGTCCTTTATTAATAGGCATCGGATATTCGCTGTCCATAGAACTTGTACATACTATTGAAGCTTTCCTTTCCAGATCAGCTTTTCGATCACACCTTGGAGGTGTTTGTAATCGCCCGTGTTAGGATCAGTGAGTATCTGGGAATATACAACATTCCCCTGATTTTCTTTAGACTTTGCTGTACTCTCTCGAGGTTGGTTTCCAGTACCACTCCGAGTCGTGAGTCTTCAAGTAGAGGATGTCAATTGAATCTTTCATAGTGCATATGAGCCGAATTTTAAGGTCTTGTTTCGGCTACTGGGATCTACATCCTTAGCCAACGGGCCTTCATTGTTATTTTTCTTAGTCTGTTCCGCTCCTCCACACTTTGGTTTAGATTCATTTTTGTCTTAGAGATGATCCATGGTCGTAGGAGGCTCTCAAGCTAACTGACTGCCAAAATATATATGGAAGTTGATTCTCCTAAAGGGTGATCAGTATGATATCCCTTTGAGAGTATCGTTTGAGTTGCGGTTGTTTGTCCGTTCCCTTGTTGCCGTTCAGTAGCTGTCGCTAGATGATCTATGCCCTGGTCAATCATGGGATCTAAGGGAAGTAGATAGAATGTTCCTTTATTAAGTTGAGTTTTGAATTCACTATCCGGAGGCACTGCGCTGCCAAGATGGTTCGCCCAAGAATGGATCGGCCAAGAGTGGATCGGCCAAGAGTGGCTCGGCCAAGAGTGGATCGACCAGGGTGGCTCGGCCAAGGTGGGTCGGCTAAGGTGGGTCGGCCAAGATGGATCGGTCAAGAGTGGATCAGCCAAGGTAGGTCGGCCAAGATAGATCGGCCAAGAGTGGATCGGCCAAGGTAGGTCGGCCAAGATGGTTCGTCCAAGAGTGGATCGGCCAAGGTAGGTTGGCCAAGATAGATCGGCCAAGAGTGGATCGGCCAAGCTAGGTCGGCCAAGATGGTTCATCCAAGAGTGGATCGGCCAAGGTAGGTCGGCCAAGATGGATCGACCAAGAGTGGCTCGGCCAAGGTAGGTCGGCCAAGATGGTTCGTCCAAGAGTGGATCGGCCAAGGTAGGCCGACCAGGATGGATCCGCCAAGAGTGGCTCGGCCTGGATGGTTCGGCCAAGAGTGGATCGGCCAAGGTAGGTCGACCAAGATGGATCGGCCAAGGTGGATCGGCCTGGATGGTTCGGCCAAGATGGATCGACCAAGAGTGGATCGGCCAAGATGGATCGACCAAGGTGGATCGGCCTGGATGGTTCGGCCAAGATGGATCGACCATGCATACACCTTTTCTGTAGCGGTTGTTATAGACCTTTTCTGAAGCGGTCGGCATACGCCTTTTCTAGGGCGATCAGCTGAATTGCCTTCAGAGGAGGGTCGGCCTTCATTCAACTCGAGTGCAAACATCAACATCCAATCACCAAATCTTGCGTACATCAGTGAATCCAATCTATGGCTATCAGCTTCCTTTAGATTTCTTTCAAATATGAGTAGAATAGGAAGTTTTCTAGTATTCAACTGGATCTATCTCGCGAATATGGAAATCCACTAGTATACGATGAGATCCAATCAAGCTGAGAATTCAATTCTCAGCGAAAGCACCAAAATGTTAGTACCAAAATTAGTCACTAACACCCTTGAGTAAAGTTATGTAGAGAGATTAATGAAGAGATTAAATGAAAACAGAAGAATAGTGTAATTCAATGTCAAAAGAACAATAAAAACGAGAATACCAGATTTATAGTGGTTCGGCGTAATTGCCTACATCCACTTTGAGTTTAATCTTTATTGCTTTCTCAATTACTTGAATACAGATACAATCCGTAAATCAATCACTTGAATACAAGTTTGAATTAAAAAGAGGAGAGTATAAAAAATGGCAGAGTCTCCCCAGTGTTCCCGGAAAAAGGTCTTTTCAGTGTGCCCCTGCCCTTCTATTTATAGACGAAGATGGGTTGGACTTCCCTGGTGGGCCTAGCGGCTGAATATCTCGGTCCAAATGGAATAAGCCCTGTGTGCTGACCAAACATGTCGAACGGCCAAATGCCGAACCTCCATGTTTGTGCCGAACGAAGTGAGATCGGCCGCTCTACATGCCGACCACCCGTTGGTGCCGAACGACTCTGGACGATAGGTGATGGCCGAACGAGATTTGTTCCGGACGGGGTGAGGTGTTGAGTGAGGGTGCAGGCCGAACGAGGCTGGAATGCCGAACAGTCCAGGAATGCCGAGTGAAGCATAAATGCCGAGCTTTCCAGAAGCCGAACGCTCTTTAATACCAGTTGACCCAGTCATGCTGAACGTACCTTGTAGTGCGAACGTTCCTTGTACGCCGAACGTTCCTTGTACGCCGAACATTCCTTGTACGCTGAACGTTCTTGGTGCCGAGTGCTCCTATATGCCGAGCGTTCCATAGATGTCGAAAAATATACAATATCGAACGTTTCTCAATGCCGAGCGTCCTTCTAATGCCGAACGCTCTTGATTGCCAAAACATGTCGACTGCATCAAACCCGTATATCCTCAGGCCCTTCTTGGTAGAATCTTGTCTTGTGCTAATGATAATTTCTTCAACTGTCGTCTTGTAGCCAGGCTAAGGTGCCGGTTAACAGTTAGGATATAAAATAAAAATACTCAAGGGTTTAAAAAATATTTTTTCAATATATGGATTATATAAATTAAAATAAAATAAGGACTAAAAATAAATTTATTTGTTTTCAACACTTGTAAATTTATTAAAACATCTAAGAGACATTCGTAAACATTAGGCATCTTGCAAATACAAGTGTTAATATAGACTACAAGTGGCAAATATACTTTTTCTTAAAAATCTGAATTTTATAACAATATGATATTAAAAAAAAACCAGAGTTCTTTTCTTCACTTTTCAAACCAGTAAACTTAAAAAAAATTAAAACCTAAAAATAACAACTATCGGCATTTCATCGTGGAAGCTTGAAAACGAATTAGAAGAACTAAAACAAGCCTCAAATCTGAAGCATTTCAAGGCAAACCAGATCAAAACAAAGAAATCAAAACTCTATGCAACAAAATCAATCCTGGAAGTCAAATTCAACATCATAGTTTTAACAAGAATTCAAACAGCAATCAAAGTTCAGTTTAAAAAAACAAGCTCAGATCAAATCCAGGTTTCAGAAAAACTAAAGCAAGATTTTCAGATCAAAGAAAAAATAGCTTGTTTCTGTTCAACAAAACCAGGTGAGCAAACATTTTTCTTCTTTTTCACTTGATATGGTTATCTCTTGATGATTGTGAAAGTGATGCTGTGAAATATGTTTGACTGTTTGTAAATGTTTTGTGCATACATACAAACATATGTGCAAATATTTGTGTATGCCTGTGTTACAGACAGAAACATTTCATTTTTGTTCCAGATTACAGAGTTAGTCAACTTCAAAATTTAAATTCTCTCTCTCTAATTCTTTTTAGAAGATAAGGTCAAAAAAGAAAGTGTTTAGATTAACAAAACTTAATTTTAAAAATCATTTTTAGTTTAAATTAAGTTGAGTTTATCGAAAAATCAAGTAAACACCGATGAACACAAATATATAAGAAAATTCAAGGGTCTAAATTATGCGTTTTGATATTGTAATCTGGCAAGTATTCGAAAATGGTGATTTTTAATTTTGGTTTCAAGATTTTTCATTGCATGGTTGCCGAGATATCGTGGGATGATCAGAAATCGTAAATACGTCGATTTCTGAGGAACGAGGAGATGATGAGCTTCGAGATTTATGTGGAAGTAGCTTGATTGTGGGAGATTTTTGGAAAGACGCCCAGATATTTTTTTAATTGATTAAAGTAATGGATCGAAAATGAATTAGGGCTTAAGCGCCTGTTTTGATCGATATTGGTACTGAGACAATTGCGTGGTGATCAGCGAACTGGAAGTGATCGCGACCGGGGAAAAAGAAGAGGAGGACTGTGGTGGAAATACTGATAAGACGGCGTAAGCTCTGGTGACTGAAATCGGTGGAGCAAGGCGATGTTTGTCATCAGTGGTTGGGTTTTAGGCGGTAATTGGGATGCTTGATTTCGATTCTCTATCGAATTCTTGGATCTGGGTGTTTGTAGTGACTTGAGGTGTCGTCGACGACTCGTTGACGATGGCATGGTTGATCGGTGGTGATCAGGCCGGCCGTGCATGTGCACATGATACATTGATATCTGGTGATTGTTGAAAAATTTGGGGAAGAAAGAAAGACTCGGGTTCGACTCGAAGAAACTCACGAGTTTACTTAGGGAAAGTGAAAAGAAAGGGGGACTCGAAGATACGCTCGGGGAATTTAGGATATGACTCGGGTTTCACTCGAGTTGGTTTTGATTTTGGGATATAATAGTTTTAAAGTTTTACAATCAACCAATTTTTAACATAAGTTTTTCAAAGACATTGGTTTTTAAGGTTAAAAATATGTTAAAATTGTTTTTGGGTTTGAATAATTTTATAGGGATAATTATTTAAAATATTCTTAAAATATTTCAAATAGAATTTAATGATGTGATTAAAATTAGTGATCAAGATAAATAGTTTAAGTTAATTAAGGCCTTGAGTAATTAAAGGATCATTGATTAATGTAATTAATTTAAAGGTTAATTAATTTAATATAGTTAAAAGTTGATTAATTAATTTGTTATTAAAAAAATTAATTAATTATAAGTAATTAAAGGTTAATAATGACTTGAAGAAAATTATTTGGTGAAAGTAGCTAAGAAGATTTGATTACTAATAAAGGTTGATTAACCAAGTGATCAAAGAATAATTATATTAAAAGATAATTAATTTATGTGATTAATTAAGGTAATTAGTTTGAGGATAATTGATTAATTAAAAGTTAATTAATTAATAAAACTGATTAAGGGATAATTAATTAATTAATTAAGGGTTAGTTAATTTAATCAATTAAGGATAATTAATTAAATGATAATTAATTAAGGGTTAATTAATTATGTAATTAACCTAAAGGTTAATTTTAATTAATATGATTAATTAAGGACTGATTAATTAATTAAGGGTAATTAATTAAGATGGATAATTAAGGATTAATTAATTAATTAATTAATACTAAATGATTTGTAATTAATTAATCAGGATTGAGTAATTAATTTTTTGAGTAATTAAAAAAAATTGAATTAATTAATCCTGTTTATAAACGATTACTGTATGCTTGGATTGCTTATAAATGTTTGTATTGTATGAAATGCCTTGAATAGATTGTTATCTCTAGATTGTAATGTTCTGTTCTGTGAATTGAGCTGTGTGTATTTTATTTGTTTATTCATTTTATCTGTGGTACATTTATCTATGAATTTGTGAAAAAGGTAAGCGTTCTAGGAATATACCGCTTATCGATATTAATATGATTGAACCTGTGATTGATTGCATTATTGGGTAAAACCCCTGGATTATACCTTACACACACAAATATGGATTGCACGACGAAATTGGTTAACTCACAAATTTTTGAAATGGTTTTAAATTGAATTTTAAATCCAAATGATTAGGTGATGGAATTGAGTTAAATGTGAAAAGCTTTTGAAAAGGAGTTTTAAAAGACAAAAGTTATTTGAATAACTTGATAAAGTTTGGAATTTAAATAATTTGATTTGAATTTAAATTCAAGATTTGAAATTGAATTCTATTTTTGGAAATTATGGTTTAAAAAGGTTATTCAAGTTATAAATGTGTTTATATGGGTTTTAAACCATTTTTTTAAAAGTATTGTTTTGGGAATTTGAAGCTAACCCAAAGTTTATACTTGAAAAGCTTTAACTCGTGCAAATGTAATTGGATTTTTTCGAAATGAAAACTATTTGTTTTCAAATAATAATAGATTTCATATAAAGAAAGGATTTCCAATTTGTGTTGAAAAGTTTCAAGTTTAAAATGAAATTATGAATTGTTTCTGAAAGCTATGAATGAACCTTTGTGAAAGACTGTTAAACTTTGTTTTGAAATTGAAGAGGATTTTAAATGGTGTATCTTTTATATATAAAAGATTTAAAATGGGAATTGTTTTGAAAGTTATGAATGTATCTTTGGAAATAGTTTTGAAAACTATAATTATGTCTTTGGTTTAATAAATGGATGAGATAATCTAATTTGGGAAGGAAATTGTTTTGGAAAGCTGTGAATGAATCATTGTGAAATATTGGTAAACTTTGTAAAGTGAATTTTTTTGCCAAAAGATTTGAAACGGTAATTTGTTTAAACCATTTGAAAGAAAAGTTTTGGATAATAAGTTATGACTTAACTGAGATCCCAGTATCCATATGTTTTTAAATATTACGCTCATTATTGGGTTTAGCCAGGAGAGGACCCAGTGTCATATAACCCATTCCGAATAATGATACGACAATATGGTTAGCATTTGAAGAACGGTGGTTAAGATCGAGTATTTTCAGGAACGAAAGGATGACCCGTCGAAAGACTCTGCAATGATTAGCGCCCGGTATAGAGATCTCCATATGTGATGGGGAGTCCGATCGGGATTGTGAATACCCGGATTGCAAGGGCTTCTTTGGAAGTTCCTTCGGTTCTGTTCGAACCTGAAACAGACTTGTATAGATATGTGTCTAACATTACACTTTGAGATGTAAAACCGGTTTCTATCAAATGCATTTCTATTTAGTGGCGGAGATTTATTTTCTTAGCTTAACACCCTTCTCTGAGACGTACGAGCTCAAAAGTTATGTAGTTGATGGCTACTAGTGATACATTCCCAATTTGGTAACGTGGCATACGAAGTGATGCTGATCATTTGTTGACCGAAGCATGGATTTATGAAAAAAGCGTAGCTTTGTGGACGAGACTGCATCAGGACCTCACACCAAGAAAATGGTCGAAACAGGAAAGATGCAGCAAGGTTGCAGGGGTCGCACTCCTAGGGTATGCCCATTCCTTTTCGAAAAGGGTGGTATCATAGTCTGGAGACCAGATACTTAACTCATGTGGACACTGTAAATTTATTACTGTGTGATGTTGCTTTGTGGTTGAGGATCCTCGGATAAAGGTCGCAAACGACTAGGGATGGCATATCTTAGGTGTTACTCTTGGGAAAGGAGTAAACCGACCTTGTGTTGGTAGAGAGCCGGGTAGGTTCTCGGGGTATGCCTCCAGAGGCGTACCCATGTGCCCAGAAAGTTCCTTTGTCTGACCATTTATTGGAAATCCAATCTCCAATACGCGCCTTGTATGGTTTTAATTATATAACCTGCCATTTACTTATGGTGGTCACCACTGTTTGGATGGTAGATATAGTAGGCATAGTTCGAAATGTCTATGCTGGCTAAGGTTAATATTATACCTTCGAAAGGTTTTCTGCACTATGCACTAATAATAATATCAAATGGTTTTCGCGTATCAAGCATTTTTTAACTGTCATAAGGAGAAATCTCCTCCACTTCTGCGTTTGCATGGTGTGTGCGATGGGAGGCCTTTTGGTAGTTTCATTTTTCAAAAAGCATTGCGGATTTCAATGTTTTAAAATTCTTATTTTGTTTGTTTTAAGGAAAACTGTTTTTGTTTGCTCATACCAGTCTCATGACTAACCCGGAGTTTATTGTTCCCTTCCCAAACTCTGGGTGCCCACAATTTTCCACACGGGCAGTTTAGAGTTAGGTTTTTCAGATAATCAAATAGTTGGAGTAGATTCAATAGCATCCAGACTTTGGATTTTGCCGATAGCATTTGTTTCTCTTCGACATTCCAGGCTGACCTTGCTCAAGTCATCGTGATGGTTGTTCGAGCTTATTAGATTGGTGTCCTCATAGCTTTTGGGATGATCTTTTGGTTTGGAGTTGCAGATTTTGGATTCACTCTTTGTTCGAAGATCATATTTGAGTTATCTCTTCCGTTGTTATCTTATCCGCTGTTGTTATTATCTTTGATATTGTTGTATCATATTGTATCATATATTGTATTCACTGTTGTATATCAATGATATTCATTTCTTCTGCTGCGTTGTTGTACTTAATGTGTTATAAGCTCCGACGAACCAGATAACAGTAGGAGTCAGGGTCGTCACACTTCCCATCTCCTTGTTTGCAACCTAGAAGCCACACTTCGCTCTTGAACTGATGGAACTACATTCAAGTATGCAATACTCCTTATGCGCATCCCATAAGCTACTGCTTGAACCAATGGAACTGCATTTAAATATGTAGTTCTCCTTATGCACATCACATGAGCTGCATATCGATGGAACCGCATTCAAGTACACAATATTCCTTTGCGCATCCCATAAGCCGCGTGCCGCTGCTTGATCCGATGGAACCGTGTTCAAGTATGCAATACTTTTTGAGTGCTTCTCATAATCTGCACGTCGCCGCTTGAACTGATGAAACTATTTTAAGTATAAGTACACAATACTTCTTGTGCCCATCCCATAAGCCGCATGTCACTGCTTGAAACGATGAAACTATGTCCAAGTACACCTCATTCTTTCACTGTTGAACCGATGGAACCGTGTTCAAGTGCGCTTCACTCCTTCGCTGCTTGAACCGATGGAATTGTGTTCAAATGCGTGCCATTTCCTCGCTTGTTGAGCCCATGGTACATCGTTCGAGTATGCAATCTTTCCATACACTGTAATTCGTTCATCGCTTCTTGAGCCGGTGAAACCATGTTCTCACAAGCGATGAGCACATTCGCCATACAATCAATAAAATACTTCATAAATCTATGAATAAGAAGTATAGGCTCCCGATGTAACACCCCACTCTGGTAGCTTACCCAGAGGCAAAGGTGTTATCTAGAAACTACGGTGCTTAATAGAATAGTATCACAACTTAAATAAAATATATCGGAACATAAAATCATTCAGATTACATGATTTTAAACGGAAGAGTTATTATACAATCACATCATCATAATTACACAGTTACATAGGATCATGAGATTCAACATATTTATACATATGAAAGTTGATAAACTAAAATAAAAGTCTTCACTTCATAGTCATAGTATTCATCAGTCATCTTGCATTGGACAACTAACCATCTAAACCTAAAATGTTTATGTGTAGCATCATGAGCAACACTGACCCAATGAGATAGCTATTTAATCTATAGTTTTCAAGTCATGTCATGAAGGGTTATAAAAACCATAATTTTTATGTCATCATTTCATTCCAAATCACTATTTATTAAGTTTTAATAATCCAGATCAAAAACACTATCCGAGGTAAACTTCAAAATATATAAACTTCATTTGTCTAAAGTCAAGATTTTTCATAAATTTAAACCACACCCTCAATTTGGTTTATATTCTAGGATATTGTATCCTATTGCGGTCGGCATCACCTCATCAAGTAGGGATGTACTCTACTGGCTCGATACCACATAGAGTAATAGCGTACTGCCAAGATCTATTGTCTTATACCGCATCCCCTCACTCAGTAGGGATGTACTCTACTGGCTCGTTACCACATAGAGTAATAGTGCACCACCCAAGTTCTATTATCTTATACCGCATCCTCGAAGAAATCTTTTGTGTGAAAATGCTTCTTTAAAGTAATTTAAATTATAATAAGTAACTTACTTAGTATACTCAACTACCATGAAAAGAAACCCATCAAATTATTTATCAAATCGATGATAAAAATCTCATAAGTAAGGCATTTTCTTAGAAACAAACATGTTCATTTCGGGCAGAAATTTAACCCGAGCTTGCACCTCAAATTCATATATATAGGTGGCCAAATTTTAAAAAGAGATACAAATGAAAGTTATCACATTCTTCCTTAAGTTTCCAAAACTTTAAAAATTATAGGATTTGGATAAGAAACGCAAAAGTTATGCACAAAATACTAGCTCAGGTTTGCACAAAACACTGAGTACTCTACAACAATAGGACAGCGAGTTTGAAAGAGGTGTTTCAACATTTTAATCAACGAATTTCAGAAAATGATACAAACAAAAGTTATAGGCCTTTCCGTTAGCTTTCCAGAATGACTAAGATCATCGAATTTGGACCAACGATTCTAAAGTTATGACCAATTAAGTTTCAGCCTTAAGCACAGAGCTAATATTGGATTTGCTCTCGGGATTACAGTAGAAAAATTCAATTTTGACATAGCTAACATCCAAATTACAGAAAAAACAAAACATAAAAGTTGTACCACATGAAATAAGCTTTCCATAACATCCAAGAAATCGAAATTTCATTATGAATTGAGAAAGTTATGGTCAAATTACTAAGCTGCGTTTTTTATAGAACCGAGCCACTTTTACTTACAACTATCATCTCTTGAAGAATAACATGAATGCTAGAAATTTAAATAGTTTTTTATCACCTTAAACTTGTGTATATGACTTGACTCTTTTTCCTTAGCTTTCTCCAAGCTTTTTCACTTTATCTTACTTTTGTTTTTGCTTTGTGAAAGTATGAAAATAAGTGAACATTTCCACCCTTTATATAGTAACTTTCAAGGCTGGTTTGGTAATTTTAATTTTGGACACTTGTCTACTTCTCTTTGCACAAGCTTTACAATGTTAACACATGTCTTCTTAGGTGTCTTAAGATTTTTCTACACATGGACACCTAATGGGGTTATGTGTCACTATCTTATTTAATCTTGTGACACATGTCCTTCATCTTTTTATGCAAGCTTCATTTCATGACACAAACCTTATTTAGTAATCATTTAAGGTGTTCTAGAAGTTTACACCTAAGTGATTTATGTGTCATAATTCTATTTTATCTTAAGATTGGTGTATGGTCCATATGATGCCACTTGTCTTCACCATGTCATGCCACTTATCCTATACTTATAAATGTATACATACTCTTTTGTATTATTTAAAAGCATACATCAATATAAATAACATAGAGATGGTGTAGATAGTATATTTAAACTTCTAAAATTTTACATATCCGATATATTAAGTTAGGTTGTTACATTCTACCACCCTTAGAAAAAGATTTCGTCCTCGAAATCTAGGCTTCAAACAATTCTGGATAATCTTTACGAATTTCTGACTCCACCTCCCATGATGCTTCGTCTTTGTTATGATGGTTCCGTTGAACTTTCCCCAAGGAAATTTCTTTTGTTCTTAATTTCTTAACTTTTCTGTCAAGAATTCGAACAGGTCTTTCAATGTACTTAGTCCCCTTTTTAACTTCAATGCCGCTTAAATCTATCACATGAGATGAATCAGAAATATACTTTCGTAGCATTGATACATGAAATACATTATGAATATCTGATAATTTCTCAAGTAAATCAAGTTGATATGCAACTTTGCCAATTCTTTTGGAAATATGAAATGGTCCAATAAATCTTGGTGATAACTTTGCCCTCTTCTTCCCAAATCGCACTACCCCTCGTATTGGAGAAACCTCAAGGAGAACTTGATCCCCTACTTCGAATTCCAAATATTTTCTTCTGTGATCTGCATAACTCTTTTGCCTACATTGCGCTGCTTGCAATCTTTCCTTTATGATAGAAATTTTCTCTGTTGTTTCTTTTACTAGATCTGGACCAAGAAGCTCACGATCTCCAACTTCCGCCCAACATACTGGAGAACGACAAGGTCTTCCATACAAAGCTTCATATGGTGCCATACCAATACTTGCATGATAACTATTGTTATATGCAAATTCTATTGATGGTATATGAGTCTCCCATGTTATTTCAAATTCCATTATACAAGATCTTAGCATATCTTCTATTATTCGGTTTACTCTTTCAGTTTGTCCATCTGTTTGTGGATGAAAGGCCGTACTTAGGTTTAATGATGTTCCTAATGCATTTTGAAGACTTCTCCAAAATTTTGAAGTGAATCGAGAGTCTCTATCTGAAACAATGGTAACTGGTATGCCATGTAGTCGAACAATTTCTTTCAAATAAAGTCTACTCAATTTCTCCATTGAGTAGGTCATATTGTAAGGTATAAAATGGGCTGATTTTGTTAGGCGATCCACTACTACCCATATGGCGTCATGACCTTGTCTTGTCATTGGTAATCCCATAATAAAATCCATAGTTATATGCTCCCATTTCCATTCAGCAATAAGAAGCGGTTGCAGGAGTCCTGCCGGTCGTTGCTGCTCGGTTTTAATTTGTTGGCATGTAAAACATTTTGCCACAAATTCAGCGACATCTTTCTTCATTCCATGCCACCAAAACTGACGCTTAAGATCCTTATACATTTTTGTGCTTCCTGGATGCACTGTAAACCTTGAGCAATGTGCTTCACTTAGAATTTCATTTTTCAATTGAGGTTGACTTGGAACACAAAGTCGATTTCTGAATCTGTAACCTCCATCTTTACCAATGTTCCAATATGTAGGTTCCTTGTCCTTTATTTTTATGAATAATTCCTTCAACTCCTCGTCTTTTCCTTGAGCTTGCAATATTTTACTTTGTAGAGTTGGCTGAATAATAACATTGCATGAAAGTGCTACCTTATCATTCATTTCTCCACTAATCCTCCTTATGCAGATGTTTATTTCTACTAGGGTTTCTAGAGCTTTCCATTCTTTTATCATCAGATTGGCTACTATGCCATAGGGTTTTTGGCTTAACGCATCTGCAACTACATTTGCTTTTCCTGGATGATAATGCAATGTAAAATCATAATCTTTTAGAAATTTCATCCATCTCCTTTGTCTCATATTTAGTTCTTTTTGGGAAAACAAATACTTTAAACTCTTTTGGTCTGAGTAAACATGAAATTGCTCCCCAAAAAGATAATGCCTCCAAATTTTTAAAGCAAACACAATTGCAGCTAATTCTAAGTCATGGGTTGGATAATTGACTTCATGTGGCTTTAGATGACGAGAGCCATAAGCAATAACTTTGTCCTCCTGCATTAATACGCATCCTAATCCTTGTCCACATGCATCAGAATATACTTTATATGGGACTCCACTTCTTGGCAAAGACAGAATTGGTGCCTCTGTCAATCTTTTCTTTAAGGTTTCAAATGCTATCTTACATTTTTCATCCCAAATAAACTTAGTTTCCTTACGAGTTAGTTTTGTTAATGGAGATGCTATCTTTGAAAAATCTTGAATAAATCTTCGGTAGTAACCAGCTAATCCAAGAAAACTTCCAACTTCTGTTGGTGTTGTCGGAGGATTCCATTTCAACACCGCCTCAACCTTTGATGGGTCTACTCCTATTCCATTCTTCGAAACAACGTGCCCAAGAAATTTTACTTCCTCCAACCAAAATTCACATTTACTTAATTTTGCATAAAGTTGATGATCTCTCAATGTTTAGAGACACAAACACAAATGATGTTCGTGTTCTTCCTTTGTCTTAGAATAAATTAGGATATCATCAATAAATACAATTATGAATTGATCAAGATATGGACGGAACACACGATTCATTAAATCCATGAATACTGCTGGGGCATTGGTAAGGCCAAAAGGCATCACCAAAAATTCGTAGTGTCCATACCGTGTTTGAAAAGCTGTCTTTGGAATGTCTTCTTCTTTTATTCTTAATTGATGATACCCAGATCTCAAGTCAATTTTTGAAAATACTGCAGCTCCTTGGAGATGATCAAATAGATCATCAATTCGAGGTAATGGGTATTTTTCTTAATTGTTACTTTATTAAGTTCTCGGTAATTTATGCATAAGCGTAACGTTCCGTCCTGTTTCTTTACAAACAACACAGGTGCTCCCCAAGGAGATTTACTAGGTCTAATAAATCCTTGATCCTCCATCTCCTTAATTTGTCTCTTCAGCTCTTGATTCTCCGTAGGAGACATACGATAAGCTGCTTTAGCAATAGGGGTGGTACCAGGGATTAAATCGATACTAAAATCAATTTCTCTTTTTGGTGGTAATCCTGGCACTTCTTGAAAGACTTCTTTAAATTCTCTCACGATTGGGATTTGGTCTACCGATTGACCCTTATCCCCAATATTGATATGTGCTACATATCCAGATATAAAAGCATCTTCAGATTTATCACATGAATACACAAAGGTTTCATGTTCTCGAATCGTGAAACATATTGTCCTATTATGACAATCCATGATAGCTCTATGTTGAGAAAGCCAATCAATCCCTAGGATGATATCAAAATGTTTCATTGGAAAGATAATCAAGTTAGCCACCATATCCTTACCTCCAAAATTAAGGATACAATTTCTATACACAAAAGTAAGTTTAATCTGTCCTTCTACTAAATTTTCTATTACCAAGGGGTTACTTAGTTTGGTTACTAGCCATAACTTATGACTGCAAATAGTTATAGAAATGTTAGTGAATTATATAAACCTCCTATTCCGATAAATTAAATTGTAATACTATATAATTTCTAAAAGCACCCCTTAAACCTAGGCTCTGATACCACTAAATTGTAACACCCCACTCTGGTAGCTTACCCAGAGGCAAAGATGTTACCTAGAAACTACGGTGCTTAATAGAATAGTATCACAACTTAAATAAAATATATCGGAACATAAATCATTCAGATTACATGATTTTAAACGGAAGAGTTATTATACATCACATCATCATAATTACACAGTTACATAGGATCATGAGATTCAACATATTTATACATACGAAAGTTGATAAACTAAAATAAAAGTCTTCACTTCATAGTCATAGTATTCATCAGTCATCTTGCATTGAACAACTAACCATCTAAACCTGAAATGTTTATGTGTAGAATTATGAGCAACACTGACCCAGTGAGATAGCTATTTAATCTATAGTTTTCAAGTCATGTCATGAAGGGTTATAAAAACCATAATTTTTATGTCATCATTTCATTCCAAATCACTACTTCTTAAGTTTTAATAATCCAGATCAAAAACACTATTCGAGGTAAACTTCAAAATATATAAACTTCATTTGTCTAAAGTCAAGATTTTTCATAAATTTAAACCACTCCCTCAATTTGGTTTATATTCTAGGATATTGTATCCTATTGCGGTCGGCATCCCCTCATCAAGTAGGGATGTACTCTACTGGCTCGATACCAAATAGAGTAATAGCGCACTACCAAGATCTATTGTCTTATACCGCATCCCCTCACTCAGTAGGGACGTACTCTACTGGCCCGTTACCACATAGAGTAATAGTGCACCACCCAAGTTCTATTATCTTATACCGCATCCTCGAAGAAATCTTTTGTGTGAAAATGCTTCTTTAAAGTAATTTAAATTATAATAAGTAACTTACTTAGTATACTCAACTACCATGAAAAGAAACCCATCAAATTATTTATCAAATCGATGATAAAAATCTCACAAGTAAGGCATTTTCTTAGAAACAAACATGTTCATTTCGGGCAGAAATTTAACCCGAGCTTGCACCTCAAATTCATATATATAGATGGCCAAATTTTAAAAAGTGATACAAATGAAAGTTATCACATTCTTCCTTAAGTTTCCAAAAATTTAAAAATTATAGGATTTGGATAAGAAACGCAAAAGTTATGCACAAAATACTAGCTCAGGTTTGCACAAAACACTGAGTACTCTACAACAACAGGACAGCGAGTTTGAAAGAGGTTTTTCAACATTTTAATCAACGAATTTCAAAAAATGATACAAATAAAAGTTATAGGCCTTTCCGTTAGCTTTCCATAATGACCAAGATCATCGAATTTGGACCAACGATTCTAAAGTTATGACCAATTAAGTTTCATCCTTAAGCACAGAGCTAATATTGGATTTGCTCTCGGGATTACAGTAGAAAAATTCAATTTTGACATAGCTAACATCCAAATTACAGAAAAAACAAAACATAAAAGTTGTACCACATGAAATAAGCTTTCCAGAACATCCAATAAATCGAAATTTCATTATGAATTGAGAAAGTTATGGTCAAATTACTAAGCTGCGTTTTTTATAGAACCGAGCCACTTTTACTTACAACTATCATCTCTTCAAGAATAACATGAATACTAGAAATTTAAATAGTTTTTTCTCACCTTAAACTTGTGTATTTGACTTGACTCTTTTTCCTTAGCTTTCTCCAAGCTTTTTCACTTTATCTTACTTTTGTTTTTGCTTTGTGAAAGTATGAAAATAAGTGAACATTTCCACCATTTATATAGTAATTTTCAAGGCTGGTTTGGTAATTTTAATTTTGGACACTTGTCTATTTCTCTTTGCACAAGCTTTACAATGTTAACACATGTCTTCTTAGGTGTCTTAAGATATTTCTACACATGGACACCTAATGGGGTTATGTGTCACTATCTCATTTAATCTTGTGACACATGTCCTTCATCTTTTTATGCAAGCTTCATTTCATGACACATACCTTATTTAGTAATCATTTAAGGTGTTCTAGAAGTGTACACCTAAGTGATTTATGTGTCATAATTCTATTTTATCTTAAGATAGGTGTATGGTCCATATGATGCCACTTGTCTTCACCATGTCATGCCACTTATCCTATACTCATAAATGTATACGTACTCTTTTGTATTATTTAAAAGCATACATCAATATAAATAACATAGAGATGGTGTAGATAGTATATTTTAAACTTCTAAAATTTTACATACCCGATATATTAAGTTAGGTTGTTACACCCGAACTGCAAGATCGATGGTTAAAATTGATTCCAATCTCCTAAGTACCAATGTTGCCCCGGCATCACTGGGAAGCTCTTTTACTTTCCAGTTTTCAATGTCACCCCAGTAGCATCAAGGAATTATCATGGTTTTCAAAGTAAAGATGTTGCTTTAGCGGCATCGAGAAAGTGGTCTATTATAGGATTGCTGGGAATCAGTCCCCTCCTTTAAAAGATCAGTCTAGTCTATGGCAATCCATCTATAAAATCCATAGATATCCGTTCCCATTTCCATTCAGGAATATCTAGTGGTTGTAGCAATCCACTAGGCTTCTTATGCTCAGCCTTCACTAACTGGAAATTCCTACACTTCGAAATGAATTTTCCAACATCCTTCTTTATACCTTCCTAGTAATAAGTCCTCTTCATGTTTCTATACATCTTATTACTACAGGAAGAATGGTCAATCTAGAATGATGGCATTTCCTTAGTATTTCATCTTATAATCCATCAACATCTAGAATAACCAGTCTCTTATCCTTACGAAGCCAACCATCTTGGTCAATCTCCTATTGCTTCAAATCTTTAGATTCCACTCCCATTTGAATCTTTGCCATGATCTCTACATGCTTAGCATATTGCTTTTGACTAGTACCAATCCTTTCTATGAGATTACGTCTGATCGATAAACTTGCCAACATCTCAGGCTTGAGCTCACAACGTGGCTTGAAATCTTATCCAGTTGTATACTCTATATGCTTCCATTCAGAAAACATAGTTCCTAATCTAACATGTCCTATGCTTAGTGCATTTGCCACTGCATTACCTTTCCCTGGACTGTAGGAAATATCAAAGTCATAAGAGGCCAAAACTCTGACCATTGTTGCTGTCGAAGATTAAGATCCTTCTGAGAGAAAATATGCTTCAAGGATTTATGGTCCATGAATAGATCAAATCTTTCTCCAAACAAATAGTGCCTCCACATCTTCAATGAAAACACAATCGCTACCAACTCTAAGTCATGGGTTAGATAATTCCGTTCATGCGGTTTCAACTCTCAATTAGCGTAAGCGACAACTCTCCATTTCTGCATCAACACAGCTCGAAGACTAGTACTACAAGCATCCATGCGTATTGTCATCTTTTCATTCCTACCTAGAATAACCAATACAGGTGCACTTGTCAATCTCTCCTTCGGATCCACAAATGCAGGCTCAAATCAAGTATCTCAAGTAAAAGTCTGATTCTTCTTAGTCAATTGGTTAACGGTGCTGCAAACTTTGATAAGTCCTTTATGAAATGCCTATAATATCCTACCAATCCTATGAAACTTCTAACATCAGTAGCATTCTTGGGCTATTTCCAACCTTGGATCGTTGCCATCTTTGCGGGATCCACTATTATTCCTTGTCCTGACACGTCATGACCGAAGAATCTCACTGCTCCTTCCAGAAGTAACACTTAGAGAACTTAGCTCTCAACTTGC
This sequence comes from Allium cepa, assembly GCA_030765085.1. Classification (NCBI taxonomy): domain Eukaryota; kingdom Viridiplantae; phylum Streptophyta; class Magnoliopsida; order Asparagales; family Amaryllidaceae; genus Allium; species Allium cepa. The sequence continues at coordinate 681,359,828 of CM060941.1, read as the reverse complement.
ACTTTCTTAAAATCTCAAGCATAATCCTTAAGTGCGTCTTGTGCTCTTCTTCAGTTCTAGAGTAAATCAGAATGTTATCCATGAACACAAGCACGAAATTGTGTAACTGATCTTTGAATACTCTATCCATAAGATCCACAAATTATGCTGGATCGTTGGTCAGCCCAAAAGGCATCACCAAACATTCGTAGAAACCCATCATTGTCTGAAATGCAGTAATTAGCACACTTTCCTAAGCCACTCTCAACTGGTGAAATCCCGTTGCTAAATTCATCTAAGAAAATACATTTGCACCATGCAGTTGATCAAGCAAGTCATCAATCAAGGAATTGGATACTTATTCTTCTTTCAAACCTTGTTAAGCTCAAAATAATCTACACATAACCTTAAAGAACCATATGCCTTAGTCGCGAATACAATAGGTGTGCCCTATTCGGATATGTTTCTCCGAATGAATCCTTACTTCAGCAGATCATCCACTTGCACCTCTAACTCTTTCTACTCTCTAGGTGCCATGTGCCTCAAAGGCATCACTATGGGTCTGGCTCCATCTACTAAGTCAATTTGAAACTCGATCTCTCTATGCAGCGGCAATCCTATCACTTCCTTGAAGACATCAGGGTGCTCAATAGCGATAAACACATATAAAAATCCTTCATATGAAATCTCAAGCGAATATAGAAAGCTGACCAATACCCTATCCTCTGGTAAGTAGCGTATTAGTACTGTTTTCCCTTTCGCATTCCTAATTGTTATCTTTAGCTTCTTACAATCCACAACAGCCGCATACCTCTTAAGTCGGTCCATTCCCAAAATAATCCCGAACCCAACAAAATTAAGAAAAAACAATCACAAGCAAAAGAACATCCATGACTCGATAACACTAAGCCATGACAAATCATACAAAGACTAGTAGATCTTCCAGCAAGGTTTGTCATAATCAAAAGCTGGTCTACTATCTCGAATTCCAAATCTAGTCTACATACTGAATCACCACAGATGAAAGAATGCGAAGCTTTGATATTAAAAAGAACTCTAACAGAAACATCTCTGATGGAAAGCATACCTTGCACCACGACTCCTTTCCCTTTATCCTATGTAGTAGGAGCATAAGATGAAGTCAAGACTGCATCCAAAGCATATGTCTTCGCCATCTTCTTATCTTTAGGCGATTCCAGACATCCTTCTTAAATGCCATGGCCTATTACTGTTATAGCACTTCTTAACAGCCTTGCATTCCTTAATATAGTGGCCCCTCTTCTTGCAATCATAGCAAACAATTTCACTCTTATTCTTTCTCTGAACCCCTTTTCCTTGTTATTGTTGCTTCCTTTTTCCATTCCACTTCTTCTTACCTCCATTGGCCTGCTGTGTTTTTGGTTCCTCTTTCTTAGCACTAGCAACAATAGCAGCCTTATTCTTTGGGTACAAACACTCATGTCTAAGGGCTTTTTCCACAAATTTATCAAAAGATACTTCAATGTGATCCACCAACTTCTCCCTTAAGTGGTCGTCCAATCCAGTGATAAGCTTTTCATTCTTCTTGAGAGGTGTATCAATAAAAGACATCCCATAGTATGGAAAAGCATCAAATTCTACCAAATAATCAGAAATAGACATCTCCCCTTGCTTCTACTCAACAAATTTCTTGAATAGCATGGACTTATGAACCGTATGAATGAACTTCTCCTCAAATCTAGCCTTAAACCGAACCCAAGAAATCTGATCCTCTGGAGTAGCAATGGTAACAACATTCCACTAATTCATTGCTCGATCCTATAGCTATATTGAAGCAAGCTTCCTCTTTATAGCATCTTCCACATTCATATCCTTGAAAATGCATTCACAAGTATCTATCCAATCTTACACTTCAATATGTGATTCTTATCTATCCAATCTTGCACTTCAATATGTGATTCTATTCCCAAGAATGGCTTCCCTTCAAGAGTAGAATAATCCTTACAAAGCTTGGTGAAGTCAATCCTATGCACATGCAAATAAGCACCACCATCTAAACTACACCAGGAGTAGTTTGGGCTCTCCTTACCAACAAAGCCACCATTGCATCAAATATGGCTTGAAAATCGGGTGTAGCAACTCCCGATCCTGCTCCTCCTTCCATTCCTAAAGTGGAGTTATTCTTAGATGCATTCCTTGTTTTTCAATTCATTCTTATTTGTAATAAGAACGATTAGCCTCATTCAAAGAAATCAGTATTGGTACTCAAATGCATATTATACTATAACAAGTATGCTCCCTCTTTTAGTGTATACTCTCGACTTGCTTCGGTTAACTCATAAACAAAGCTCTGGTACCAAATGTGACGACTGCCCCATACCGTCCGCACATCAATGACCTAAAAGAACACTGTGACCATGCTAGGTCGATATGGAACGATCATCAAGTTTGAAATTTAACGCAGAAACCTATTGCGTCTGTCACAACGCATGGATAAATTATAATATAGAAAATATACAACATAATATAGTGAGCCATGAAAAATGAAAATAACATATCCATTAAATGATGAGTTGTGGTAAAATGTCATAATATCTCAGTACAACGTTTCCTCACTACATCCCTCGGAGTACATAGAAATAGACAGTGGAAACTACAAATATAGAGTAATATGCCGTAGCCTCTCTAAGCTCATCTTCGTACCGTAGCTATGACTTCAAACCCTTATCTAGTCTACTTATTTAAGAGCACTCAAGATGATAAGAGGAAACACAAAACCTTGGGTCAGACATAGTCTGGTGTGAGCGGTAAATGATTATCAAAAACTATACTAGAAAATATGGTACTAGACAGATACAAAAATCCATATTGATCTGTCCCTGCAACCTAAGAGTTAGCACATAATAATAAAATTAATATGCTACTCAAATAAACGACAATAGGACACTGTAACGGAACAGGATAGAAAATCTAATCATCCTCCTCCATTGACCCTATTCCCAACCCCTTCTCCAGCATTCCTATATATGACAGCCTACCCAAGAGAAATAGCAAACATAACAGCCATAGCAATCATATCATCCATCAACCAAAATCTATCTATCATATTCTAGATCCATGAATATATGATAACTCGTATGGCCTCATCCTCGCTTGCCAAAGACTAATGGAAATCTCGGTTCTCGATTGTGTTCCCTCATACTTTCAGGTCAGAAACCCTGCAAGGTTGTCACCTACGGTACCTCTGTATCATCTGATACTAGACCCTCTAGGAGCGGTCCAGGATACAGACTGTAGATACCAACCCTTAGGTGCCCCACATATATTACCCATGCTTAAACACAACCAGAACACTCCAAGTTATCAACGATTCCTTGAACTCCCAAATCTTCAGAGCTTTCACAACTCTAATCCATTTGCGGGCATGAGTCCTTCCACTCAACCCAGTCTATTATAACACAGCCTCATTGATCCCAAGCTGTCTATCAACTCCTTTGATCCTACTCCTTATCCGAGTCCCCGACGGAAGAGCCAAAACTTTAACATGCTATAACTAACAAACCGCAGAAGCAATCAGCAAGCCACAACTTCTAGCACTATCCAATACAACCTCAAAGTCTCTACCCTAGGTCATATCATCATTGGAGCCAATAATTTGGATCGCCGTCGATCCAAAACCTTAGCCATTTCCAGCTTCATTTCTCTTGCAACCTCTAGTTCATTTTTCCCTTGATGCCTTATACCCCCAGTCCATCTCTCTTAGCCTTCAGGTCTTCTCTTCGATGCATCATGGTTCAATCCATTGAAGACGATCCATCCAATCTTCAATACTTGGCCTATCCTGTGAACCAACTTCATATAGCAACTCTAAAATCCATGCTCATTTTCCCTTGTGGATCTCATTTCAATTGGCATTCTAATTGTTGGATCGGTACCGATCCGATCCAATCGGATCGGTGCCGGTCCAAATAATTAGCTCCAATTTTTCATGAAATTTTTAGGGTGTTTTTCTGCCGTGCTCCAATGCCTACCCTCTAAGTTTCATGCGATTTCAAGAAAATTTGCTCGCGATATGCTCCGATCACCAACGTAAGTCCTTAAACATGCACAACACTAGCGAACGAATCAAGCATAGAAAGCAATTCAAACATAACAGTGAATCAAACATAGAAAATCATCCAATTACATCAAATATGAACATACAAATCACCCGATTCAATCTATCGTCATAATTCTATCATAGATCTAATCTAATACATAGAATTTCATAGCCAGATATAGACAGATGACACTAGCCAATGATCTAATCCCAATTACATGTTTAACTAGGTTAGTCTAGGGTTCCTAAATCTTAAATTACCTAAGTCTGATCAATTTAATTTCATAACTCTAACCTATAACCACCTAGCTACAACATATATCAAAGACTAGTGAGAGATTATAACCACTCATCAAATCTACTAAACCTATTAAACATAATGAAGATCCGATTTGAACAACGAGAAATCGGATGAAGATGAAACTAAAGTGATGAGATCAAGCTCCTAATTGAAGATCTAGCCTTAATTTCCAGTTAGAGAAGATTTGAGATGAAATCCAATAAGATGAATGAAGAATTAGAGAGGAGTTAGGGTTTGGGGATGATTTAAAATGAGAGATAAACTTTCAAATGGTCTCACTCAACTCATATTTATAGCCAGACCGATTAGACTAATGAACTTGCTGATTCAGCCCATTAATCCTCTTCTAATTCTAGGCAGCAAATTTTAAAACTTAAAACTGCAACAACTTCCTAACCACTTATCTGATTTTCCTATATGACCACTCAACGAAATGAGAAATCACCATCTCGAAGCAATGAAATAGGTTATAGCATCAAATTAGGCTTCTTCAAAAGTTATAGCCGAAATAAGTCTCCAGAGGTAAAATGGTCACATAAAAAATCGAAAAAAATCATAGATGTGTAAAACATCCCTAGAAACCATATCCTAAAGTATTAGAAACATATAACCACAAGTAAATTAAATAAAATTATTTTACGATCCTATGATATGTAAAATAAGGGTCATTACATGACTAGGCCTCCTATCACACTCCAAAATGTAATCAACCGAGCTTCTTACCCAACATGATACTTACACGCTTGTTGATACACCAACCTATGCCTACTTATGCACACATGCATACAGAAACATGCTTATATTTCATTAATAACTTTTTGACTTCACTAACATGATTACTCGACTCAGTATCTTCTCATGCACCTTAGTGCACATGTTTGTCACTCTATGTACATGAGATGTACGTATATGTGCATTTACACATACACACATAGATATATGTGTGTGTTCACACAAATACACTTATATACACACAACACACACAACAATTCAATTCATAATTCATGAATTGTCTAGATTTAAATATATCTTCATACACACGTATACATATACTTATATATATATATATATATATATATTCTCACTCCCGTAGGGAGAGAATGAATCGATGATTACACTACAATTTCTAATCCTTTGTAATAAGACATGCAACTGTTTCAACAGATTCCAAATTCTACTTTGCTTCGTCCAAATCGAGATTCAAAAGGGTTTTGGTTCTCAAATTATCGACTCGTCTTCGTTTTCTGTAATTCGATCCAGACTTGGGATCTGGAAGCTGGATCGGCAATCCGTGTGGATCAGTGGCTGTTTCGAAGGTATGTTATCTACCACACAATTTTGGGTAAGATTAGCAATTAATTTTGAAATTTGGTTCTGGTGATTATTTGATTGGAAGCATGCAATGATTCAAAGTAATATTGTTGGGCATGTATAATATTTTTGGACATTAATAATTGCAAATGGGTTTATATTCGTGAACAAAGTTCAAAACTAGTCGAGATTGGATAGGAATCTATACCATTAACGGAGGCTATAAAGCACATCTACGCATAACAAAATCTGTAATATGGGATGTATCGAAGATTTAGGGAATAATGTAAAAGTCTTTGATCATAACAAGGAGGTTCTCACCGTCAACATTGAAACTGCAAATCCTTGTTTCATCTCGATCTCTCTTTCAAATTTGGACTAGAAATGTGAATGGAACTTATTATGGAAATATAAAAAGCACTTGATTTTGAGATGATAGGCGCCAGTTGCTTTGGTGGGTCTGTAGCCATCGATGTGAAGGTGGCAGCAATCTTTGATGAAGATGTGGGAAGTTTTATCGATTAAGAAGAAGATAGAGTGGCAGTTTAATGTGGAGTGATATATGAATAGGAGTAATGTGTGCACTGATACTGATATATGCGCACAAGTATTAGTTACACAACAAAGAAATGGAAAACTTTAATGATGAATAGTGATGTAAGCAAAGGAAATGAATTTGACAAATAGTGGAAATGAAATGTAAATTCCAGTACATGAAACATGGATAATTTTTCTTGAAAGAGTATGTACTGAAAATTGCAAATAACAAAGAGTTTGACCAAACAAGATATACAAGAATTAACAAAAGGTAAACGAAAATAATATGGACAATAATTTAATTTGCAAGAAAGGTCAATGAATGAAGAATTTGTAGGCTACAGACATAAGAACAAAACTTATGAAAAGTAAGTGGAAGGACAAACAAGTATTACTAACAATTGCAATGGCTGATTCTAAAAGATGCAGGACGTTTAAATTGCAAGAATGAGCAAAAGAAACTGAAATGGATATAAATGGTAACAAACAAGATAAATTGCAGATTTAAGTACAAGAAAAAATTGCAGAGATTAATAAGAACTGGAAATTTAAGCTACTGCTAATTAAGAATAGGAATTGAAATGCAAGAATTAACAAGAAGAAATGAAATGAATTAAGATTTGCAATTGGAATTATCTAAACTTATAGAGCAATGTACCAGAACAACAAAACAATGAACTAAACTTGTAATTGGAAAATGGAAATGAAGATAATTTTGCATTCAGATTTTTTTCCACACTTTAACTAATACATCCATTGGTATTTATATATATCCATGCACCTAAACATTTGACTCAATCAAACTTGACTCAACCAGACTTAACTCAACCACTTTGGTTCAACCACACTACAAATATACAACTCAACACAATTTTACAAATATACAAGACCTAGTAATAGATTTAAACCAAGCCTGTATCAATATGCATGTATAGAGTCTGCAAACATGTGCACGCACTGATACACCACATTTTCTTACTCTTCAGGCCATGACTGCTACAACTCCTGTCGCCCCTCTGCCATCACCAAACACCGCTGCTGATGATGCTACAGCCATCTCCGATGAACTTCGCCAGAATCTCGAGCTTCTCAGGTTTCTGCCTATCAAAACCGAAGTTTTTCATTTCAGGACTGTTACATGAGAAGACTATGCCTATTCAAATGGGGTTGAGAAGATGGATGACAAGGAAGAAGCGATCTTCGACCAGAGGAAGATGAGGACAAAGTCATGTTTCTTGGGCATTGAGGCAGTTTTGGAACAAACAGTTTTGTACATGTGAGATAGTTATGAAGTCATTGATATTTTTTACTCATTGTTAAGAAATTATGGTAAAGGTTTGGAAGTTAAATAGGCCTGTTGTATTGAATCGATATGATTTCCATTAGGCCTATTTTACTCTTTCAGAAAATGGAAATAAATCTTATGCAGATGTAGTATTTACAGTGAAGAATGCAATATGCAACATCTTAAATAGATTGAAAAACGCGATGTATAAAAACGTACCACTTTGTTGGCCTGTTATTGGTGGGACATTTTATTTGGTTGTACTCTGTAATTTATATAATAGCAATAAAAGGAACTCATTTTCATAATGTGGACACACAAATATACACATACATAGACACATTCATACATACATGTGTACTCAAATAAGTATCTCGTAATCATTCTATAAAATCTTATAACTCTTTTTTGTAAAATATTCGATTCACATATAAAATCATTTCTTCACTTAACTAAAATTTAATGAGGCTTCATTAAGTCTCTAGTCACTTTCATAATAAATACAGAGATCTAAACTCACTTAATAAGCCTACTAAATACTATGAAAGTTATCATTGAGGTTTTTAATAGTTAATGTGCTAATACAACTATGTTTACTACTTAAGCATATGCTCAAATCATTACATATCATTTATTAGACAATCATTGGAAATTATAATTACTTACAAAAATTTCTAAAACCAATTCAAATGGTTTAATTAGTGTTAACTAATGATATATTAACATTTGTATCACATAACTAGCCTCAAATCAGTCCATAACATCACACACCATCATTCAATTAATCCCATAACTAGCTTACTTACTTCTTCAAAAGTCATAATGAAGGTCTTTAATGAATAATATGTCAATGTAATCATGTTTATAATATAAATGTAAGCTCAAATTAATTGCATCATTCTCTAAATTATTTCACGTAACTCCGTAATCATATAAACATAAATCTATGAAGTACAGCAAGTAAATAAAGATAGTGGATCATCTCACTCGCCTCTTTTTCTCCAAATCGAGCTCAAAATCAACTAAACCCAAATCTTAGCTCTATTGAAATTTAAGATGAAGCTCCAAACTTCACTTCAAGAAAACTTATTGAAAAGTTTTGTAATGAATGAGATGAGAAAGATTATAATGAATTTGTCGGGATTTGTAGGGATTTATTCAAGCTTGGTTTATAAGATATAGGGTTTAGCTTATTAAGGGATTAGGAAATTGATGAGCGAATGAAAAAGAAAAGGTGTCACTGAATGCGAAATGAATGAAGTGATTAGCCACTTATGACCTAGCTGATTGGTCTTAGCTATAATTCATTTCATTCAAACAAAATTATTATTTACCCTTAAATCATCGACTTCAAACATAGCCTAGCTCATACTCATTTTTCTCATGATGGAATTGCTGACTCAATGGAAAGTTCTTGAATCCTAATTCATTGGTTTCTAAAGGTCGAGTATTTAGGATGTTTCATAAATTAATGATTTAATATTTAAATAAACTATTTAAATATCAAATCGTTAAAATCGTGGCTTACTACATTCTCCCCTCAAATGAATTTCATCCTTGAAATCTTATAGAGCAAGATAATGGCTTCTACCCCTTAAATATTAAGTCCAAATAATTTGAAAAAAAAAATTTGATGGTACCTCCTTTATGCGGTTAGCATTTCAAAAACTCATAAAACATGACATACATCTCATATCTGAAGCATCTCATATCTAAGGATACATACAATAACATAGACATGTATATTCTCTGTCCAACTCATATATACCTTTTTGCGAGCAAACTTACTCCTCCATGCAATGCAGAGTAAGAAAATTTCAAAGATATCATCTAATAGCATCTAATCTCTCCTCACAAGTACTTACAATGAGGATTATGCACTAATTCAATAATAAATAAAATTTTAAACATGTACTATTTAACGTAGTAACCGATACTACCATAATCATACATGACTATCTATTGGAAAGTAAACCAAATAAATCGATATCCAAATATACTATAGACTCTGGTTTACATCGAAAGTAATACACTCATATAGATCTCACTTAGACCCCTATAATAGGCATGGGTGATATGCAATCTATTTTAGATTGTTATAGCTATCTTTCTGTGAGCATCTACAACAAGTAATAACAACTAGCACACAAGCAACCAAACAAAGAAAACAAGTAACAACAACTAACATACAAGCAACCAAACACACAAAAGAAGTAAAAACTAACATTCAAGCAACCGGACAGACAAACAGTAACACCAACCAACATATAAGAAATTAAACACACTAAACAAGTAAAACACTAACATGCTATACATACAAGTCTATACCGACATGCATAATAAATAACAACAATCACAATCTGCATGTCAAGCTATAAACTCTCATAAGTCTGTTTGCCATCAAAAAATGAACAAAATGAATAAGTGGTGTAACTCCATTTCTATGTATGATGTATGAAAGATTTTTACACCTCCCTCTATGAAAAGGAAAACCTATAAAATATATTGGATCATCGATCCTCCTGACTCTCGAATAAACCCAACAATCTATGTCCCAACTTTTTTCTTCTTCCAACCAGAATTCATTCTTCTAAGGAGAAAATATTACAAGTTAAATCAATATTACATGAGGTTCTACTAATGCCTAAGCCCACTCAGGTTCAAACTCTCATAAACTAGATAATGATAGTAAGGATAGTATACTAAGTGTACTATGATGCTCGCCTAGGAAAGTATCATATTGCCACTTAGAAGATTACCCAAATCTTCACAAAGCTATTCGAGAAATCCCTTCCCAAACTATCACAAGCTATCTTAACTATAATATATATATTTGTTTACACAACGTGTAAAGATAATCCAAATCAATTTATAATGCTCGATCTAGTCCTTTGTTTGCTCGCATGGTTTCTTTGATAAGCTAGTATTGGCCATTTGACTCCTCTCATGCGAATTCCATCTCGTTCCTTGGTCTCACTATTGGAATTTCCCTAATCGACTAAGGTCATGCATTAAAAATATCTATACCACCTAAAGAATCCGACTCAAGTGCTCGCCATTAAGAGTTAAGTGAAATGATAGAGTTAGGAGTATGCCATAAGGTATTTACGTAACTTGTTACGTATACCTAACTCGGTAACCAATTTTGTTCAAAATAAAAGGAGTTTTACTTATGTTATATACTTGTTATATTGTGATATAATTAATTAAGTAATTAATTTAAATTATACTAAATAAAAAACCTTAAATGTATGTGATGGTAAATATAATGTGTTGTAATCATGAGAAATTTATCACATTAAAGTAACATATTATTTTGAACATTCCTAGTCAAGATGTTTCTATAAAGGATATTGTTTCTTCCGTTGAGACTACGGTACGTAATGTTCTCCAAATGTTGGACGGTGTATTAATCATGGCTGTTGGCAACTCTAAGAGGTTATGTAATGATAGTTATTGGATAATCATGGAAGGACTCACTCAAGGGTTTTATGTTGGTTAATATAACTAAGGTAAAACAGAAAATATTGAAGTGACAATGTTACATGGTTTCCAAAAATGAACAAACACAATAGAAGAAGTAACAACAACTAACAAACAAGCTATTAAACAAACAAAAGAAGTAACAATGTTACCACTGAAGTAACGACAACTAACATACAAGCCACCAAACAAACAGAATAAGTAACAAGAACTAACATTCAAGCAATCGAACACACAAACAAGTAACAACAACTAACATAAAACAATTAAACATACTAAACAAGTAAGACACTAACATGGTATACATACAAGCCTATACCAACATGCATAATAACCAACAAAAGTCACAACATGCATGTGAAGCTATAAACTCACATAAGTCTGTTTGCCATCCAAAAATGAAAAAAATGCATAAGTGGTGTAACTCCATTCATAAATACGATGCATGAAAGATTGTTGCACCTCCCTCTATGAAAATGAAAACTTATAGAATATATTGGATCATCGATCCTCTAGACTCGGCATAAACCCAACAATCGAAGTCCCAACTTTCTTCTTCTGAGTAGAACTCATTCTCCCAAGGAGAAAACAATACAGTTTAAATCAATACTACATAAGATCCTACTAATGCCTAGGCTCGCTCGAGTTCAAACTCACCTCAACCACACAATTATAATTAGGATAATATACGCTAGCTAGGAAATTATCATATTGCCACTTAGAAGATTATCCAAATCTCCACAAAGCTATTCGAGAAGTCCCTTCTAAAACTATCACAAGCTATCTTGATTATAATATATATTTATTTGCACAACATGCAAAGATAATCTAAAAATATATATGATGCACGATCTAGTCCCTGTTTCCTAACATGGTTTCTTTGTTAAGCCAGTGTCGGCCATTTGACTCCTCTTATGCGAATTATATTAGGTTCCTTGGTCTGACCATTGAAATTTCCCTACACGACTAGAGTTGTGAATTAAAAATCTCTAAGTCGCCTAAAGAATTTGACTCAAGTGCTCACTGTTAAGAGTCAAGTGAAATAATAAAGTTAGAAGTATGCCATAAGGGCAATTATGTAATTTGTTACATAAACCTAACTCGATAACCAATTTTGTTCAAAATAAAAGGTATTTTCTTTCTATTATATACTTGTTATATTGTGATATACTTAAATAAGTAATTAATTTAAACTATATTAAATATAAAACCTTTAAATCTATGTGATGGTAATTACAATATGTTGTAATCATGAGAAATTTATCACATTAAAGTAACATATTATTTAAATATTCCTAATTAAAATGTTTCGAGAAAGGATATCGATATATCCATTGAGACTAGAATATGTAATGTTCTCCAAATGTTGGATGGTGTATTACTGATGGCTGTTCGGAACACTAAGAAGTTACAATTGATAGTTATTGGAGAACCATGGAATGACCCACTCGAGAGTCTTCTGTTGATTAATATAACTGCAACATAAAATATCGAAGTGATAATGTTACACAGTTCCCTCGGTTTGAGAATTCCATAGAACTTCAATATGGACACTTTGCTATGGTTATAATTAAATCATGGCATGACGTCCATCTCATGAATATAGTTGGGTTTGAGTTGAAGCATTGGAAGTGAAACATTATTCAATAGGAAATCGTCTCCTTAATTATATAAAGTTAGTGTCACAGTCAATTGTAGTCAACTCAAACTCAAAGTTTATGGCCAAAGTAGTACAGTTAACGATAATTGTTACTGTTGAACCAAGGATTTTATATTTGGACTATTCGAGTCGAATGTGAATGATGTTGAAATTTTGACCAAAACCAGATTCACTATGTCCTAAACTGATATATCGTTGACGAAGAAAATTGGTGTAAATAATCATTGCTCCCGGGTACTGCTTATAATAGTAAAATTAAATTTTATTGAAAAGACATGTAAGCAATAAATTAAGCCAAAATTTCACCACTAGCAAGGTGTTGTGTGAACATTAATATTTGAATTGTTCAATATTAATCACTAACTAAATTTACACCTTTAAGCAGTAGAACCGTAATGATAAATACTCTGAATAAACCACATGATTTAATTAACTTAGAATCATTGTAATTTATTCAAATTAATTAATATTCATGGAATATTGATTATTATATTATTTTCATGTAGGTTTTCAAAGCCATTAGTATTTAATAAATGCGTATATATAAAAGTTATGTGTGTGTGCATCGATATACGATATCAATAGAATATTTAAGTTGGATTTAAACATATTAATTGCTAATGGGTTTAAGAATGTATTGAGGCATATAATGCCTTCTTGAATGGTTGGCCAAAGTGGAGGAGGGGGCGAAGGGGTTTTAATCTTGAATTGAAAAGGCTAAAGAACAGTTAAAGGAATGTGAATCATCTCTAACCTTTAATTATCTTTTATTGCCTTCTTAAATGATTTTCATTCATTCAGTCTTTTGAGCACTTCTCTCCACCATCTCATGGAAGAAAGAACCCCAAAAACAAAATCCAAATTATATTAATAAAAGGTAGTTGTTCCTCTATTGATTCTTACAAAATCTAGAGGTCGATTAAATCAAATCTAAACGCTTCGTTCATCATTTAAGGTGTAACTTTTGGTTAAATCCTAAGGTACCATTACGATTTTATTAAATTACATATTTCTCATGTTCATATGGTTTCGATTTTATATATGCAGCATCTCAAATATTTTTATTCATGTTGCAACATAATTCAGATCTCTTTTGCCTACTTTTGTTAGTTAAATGTGCATCATGATTATTTAATTTAAGTCTCGTATTGTTCTACCTCTCACTTGACTGTATGTTCATTAGGTCGATATATTTGAGATCTGTTAACTAGGTTTTTAACCAAGCAGAAAACAACAGGAGTTAGAACGGCGATACAAGGATGAGACGACTTGAAATCTTGGAAACACACCTAAATTGCGAATAGAAACAACTCAAAGAAGTTTCGACATAAATGGAACAAGCATGAGAGGTCAGTGCCAACATGATGAAGTCGATAATGACCTCACACGCTTTCATATTTCTCCCTCAAACTTTGCATGAGCCTTAATTGGCTATTCATGTGTGTCCAATAGATATCAAAGGATTCTAAAGGACCAATTACCAAAATTGAGGAGTCAATAGTCAGAACATCAAAATAAACCAAGTGATGAAGGAACTATCACCAATATCAAGTAATAATCCATGAATACGGCATGGGATAACTATAAATCATGTAGGATGAAGCATGCAAAAAGAACTAACACACCTAGGTTAAACTACAGATGTTGGCATCGACTAGAGAGGTCGATATCGACATGCGTATTAAGTCAGATTGGTCTATGACTTCATGCACAATCTCGAGCCTCTATTTTACTATATTCCAACTCTTATCTTAGCCCAATTTGACTACTACCCCTATAAATACAAACCGTAAAGCCACCAAGAAAGGATTGGGTTTCTGTCTCCACTACGTGGAAACTTTGTCTCTGCCCTATAGTCACCAAGGCAGCTACTCTAAGCAATTTTAGGTCTTAGAATCAATCTAAGATCTTACTTGTGGCTTATTATCTCTTAAGTTCTTTGGAACTCAATCAAATCTATAAGCAAGAAAGCTATAAAGTGGACATAGGCCAAAGATTGTCGAACCGTTAAAAAATCCGATGTCTCTCTTTCTGATTTCTATTTATTTTCTTTTATTATTACTACTATCTACTAGATCTAGGTCTCCTAGGTTTCCTATAACCTTTTCTTGGGTATTGATCCGATCTTGATATTAACATTATGGTGCTTTCACTGAGAAAATCTATAAACACAGGCTTAGATCTAGCTTGCTACTTTGGATTATAAAAGATCCAGCGGTTAGATCAAGGGAATTTGCTTATTTATTTGCTTGCCATCGGGGATCAATGGCATCTAGAAAACAAAAATTACTTCTGGAAGATCAACAAGAGCATTGGTGGTGATGACGCAAACCCCTAACAAACTGAGTTAAAATATGTTTACAATCATCATACAGAATTAATGCTAGAAATATAGCAACGGGTTCCTCCGCTCAACAGGATGTTGTGACTAAAGGAGAGCTTATCTAGATGGTTAATGGACTTAAGCAGACCATGGCCAATAGCTAAATGGCTTTCGTGGATAAGATCAATGCTTTGCTAGTGCTGCAGCCACCGAGTGCTACGAGGGCTACATAAGAAACTGCAGCTGCTTTGGAACAAGATAGTTCCTCCATTTTAGGCTTGAATGGGACGAACTATACACAAAAGCAGAAGGAGGTTGTTGGTGGAGCTGCAAGAATCATAGTAGAAGGCAACGGAAGTACTCCCCTACTGGAAAACAGCATGATCCAAACCCAAACCTTAGAGTGAACAATCCTCGAGTGAACACCACAATGCTTGTTTCTGACTTTGAAGATGACATGCAACTTGGTGACGAAAGATTGGAACTGAATGTCGATGTATACAGGTAAAATGCCAGAAAAGAAGTTTAGATTGGCCCAGTAAGACTGACCATGTACTAAGGGGGCTCTGCAGGAGTGGTTCTCCTAGAGAATGGAGAATCTAAGCTTCGGTTGGCAAACCAAGATAGTTTGCGGAGTCAAACACTTGATGTAACCCATGACACTTGACCTGTAATCATCATACTAGCGAGGTGTACATCTCTAAAATGTTCAATTGGTTAATGGAGGTGAGTAGGGTCGAAAAGGATGAAGACCGAGGTTTCATGCCAAGCCAAACTCCATTCACTAAGAACGTTCTAGGAGAAGAATATCCTAAGTAGTTCACTATGCTGATTATGCCGTCATGTAATGGAACGATAGATCCTAAACAACATTTATATAAATATGAGTGGTATATGGATGGAGCTAGGATAACGGATGTTGTCCGCTGCAGATGTTTCCTTATCTTCTTGGAAGTAGTCTCTTCCATCTGGTTTACTAGGCTTCCATTGAAATCCATTTAAATCTTTAATGAATTGGCAAGAATGTTTCTGGAGCATTTTAGACTCCATGATGCATGGGCTAAAGATGTAATGTCCTTATTTATCTTTTTGCAAGTACCTTGTGAGTCACTAAAATCTTTGTTAAATAAATTTAAAATTGCAGTCACGGAGGTAAGCAATCCCAAGGAAGATATGATTTTCTTGGCTTTGATTCGAGAAATCCATCCGGATACAAACTTTGGTAGATGGATTAAAATGTAAAAACCGACTACCATAGAAGAATTCCATTAAAAGAAAAGTCAGTTCCTATGGTTAGAAAAAAAAAATATGATTGAAGGTAAGTCTGTAAATCAATAACCAAAGGAAATGGTCCAGAATAATGTCATGGCTAAGCAGAAAGGCGACGACTCTAGAAATGCTGCCATATACCTTAAAAATCAAAAGAAGAGGAACCGGAACTTTGTTGATGGGCATAATGTGAATGTGAAATTCCTAGGGAATTTTGAACTAGTGGGCTACACACCATTGAATAATAGTCTATAGAATATCTATCTTGCTACTCAGGGAACTGAGGCTACAACAAACCGCCCTAGAAGGACGCCTTTGGATGACAGAAGTAATCGGGAAAGTAATGTTGCTCCCATGTGACACACAAGCATAACACCGATGAATGCCGAAATTTGAAGGATGTAACCGGGGAGTTGATAAAGAATAATAAACTCCATCATTATGTGGAGAAACTACAGAACGGTGAAGGAGCCACAGTACCCTAGGGTCCAACCGCTCAAGTGAAATTGTCTGGGCCCAACAGAGAGTGACCCTTGAAAACTAACAGAAGACTTGTTATTAATTAGTCATCCAAGGATGAAATAGCATCCTAGCGCGATGCAACTTCGCTCAGCTCTACCTTTTTATTTACTATTTTGCGAATAAGTCACTCGGGAACACTATGGTATTATACATTTGTAGGACTTTTCCCTTTTTCTATTTTATCAGTACAATTAGCTTTTTGAACCGATGGAACCGTGTTCTTGAAAGAAAACCATAGAGTTGATGAGGAAAATCAACTCAACTACCAGATCGATGGGGAAAATCGATCCTGGCCGTCTGAGAGCTAGCAATGCTCCGGCAACATTAAGAAGGACCACAATTTTCGAAAAGGCCTCGATGTTGCCCTGGAAAAATCGGTAATCTTTCTACTCTCAAAAATCTTGATGTTGCTCTAGCAACATTGGGAAACTTCCCATCTCCTTGTGCACATCCCATAAGCCATACTTCACTCTTAAACTGATGGAACAACGTTCAAGTGTGTAATACTCCTTATGCGCATCCCATAAGCTGCACATTACTGCTTGAACCGATGGAACTGTATGTAGCACTCCTTGTGTGCATCCCATGAGCCATAGGTCGCTTCTTGAATCGATGGAACCATATTCAAGCATGCAATATTCCTTGTGCGCATCCCAAAAGCCGCATGTCGCTGCTTGAACCGATGGAATCGTGTTCAAGTATGCAATATTTTTTGTGTGCATCTTATAAGCCGCACTTCGATGCTTGAACCAATGAAACTATGTTAAAGTTCGCAATATGTCTTGCGCGCATCCCATATTATAACGACCTAAAAAATTTCGATTCCGAAAATTCCAGATAGTTATGAAAAAGAAGAAAGAGATAGAAGAAGAAGAAGATCAGAACACTAACATCTCACATTCGCAGCGGATAAAATATAATAATAAATAATAACAGTTTACAGAGGAATAATATTCTGTCGATTACATTTTAATACATCAGAGTTACACATATACTCAAACACTGGACATATACAAATCAACATGTCCCAGATAATCAAAAATATCCTACATCAGAAATACTCCATACGTTCCTGCCATCCAGCTCGCCTCCTGCGCTTCAGAACGTCCCTACCTGAAAATCTGTATTACTCGATCTGACCCGAGCATTACACCAAAGTAACACCCGGGTTAGGCTGGAGACCGGCATGAGTAAACCCAACTAAAATGGAATACCAAAGCAAACAACTTATATAAAACCCGAGGTAACTCGTATCAATTTTCCAATTCACAAGTCGTTATAGACATCATTTATTTCACGCATAAATTTCTAAGCATCAAAATTTTGGTTAAATAGTCCAATTTACTTAAATCATTCCGTTCCATCCTATTGATTTCATATACCAATCATAAAGAATCGAAGTGGTTTCGGGCATTTGCTAATACCCGACTCCGGTCTCTTCGAATCCAGTGTCATCTAAACCCAAATTGTTCAATTTAAATACAATTCGAACTTTAAATAGGATGTCACTTTACACAGCAATACATCATCGATAGAAAACCACATCATCATTGTTCACCTAAAAATCATATCACAAATCATTTCATAATAGAGATATCAACCGATTTAAGGCATTTAATCATCATTATTCAATCATTCATAAGCAAGATTGAATTTTTTTATTAATTACATTAATTAATTATCCTCCAATTACTTCCATTGGCTAATTATTCTTAATTTCATTTAATAATTAACCCTTAGCTTAATTATATTACATTAATCAACCTTGGTTAATCACAATCAAAAATTAACTTCCCTTAATTACTCCATCAATTAAGCCAACTCATTGATTTAATTATTAATTAATCCTTTAATTACATTGAGTAAATTATCCCTTAATTTCTTCCACCAAGTAATTATCCTTTAATTACTTCTCATCAAGTAATTTTCTTTAATTAATTATATCCACTAATTATTCCCTAATTATTTCACTAAGCAATTATACCTCATTAATTAGCTTAAGAAATTTTACTTAACCCAACATCAAATGATTACCTTTAATTAATTAAACTTAATTAATTAACTCGTATTAACCACTTAAACGAAATTAATTAACCTTACCCATACACATTGATTACATTGATCCATAATTAATTACTCGAATTAGTTATTCTATAATTACTTACACTTATTAATTATCCTCTAATTAATCATCCTCATTAATCAACTAATCCTTTTATTAATTCTCTTTATTAATCAATCCTTTAATTAATTACACTAAGTAATTAATCCTTAATCACTTCCTTTAAGTAATATTTCATTATAACAAGTTTAGGTTTAAAAACATTTTTATGTTTTAACAAATTTAAATTAACCATCATACCGTCTAAATTAAAGTTTAAGAATATTTTTAAAGTGGAAAGGAGATTTTAGCAAAGATTTAAACACACAACCATTTTAACTTCAAACTTTTATTTTATAAAAATCTTTCAACATGCCTAACATTCCTATTCCTGCTTCGGGTTAAACCCTCGTATTTCTCCAGTTCCTCCCTGAGTTTCCCTTTCATCATCTACTTCTTCTATTATAACCTGATAAAACTTCCAACTGAAACACTACTAAACTCACACGAGCAGCTTGATAAAATACCCGAGAATCACCCCGAGACCCACATTCTTTCCCCCGAACTCCCACCGAAGTAAACTTCCTCACTTCCACACCCAATCCCAGTGTACACGGAAACTGGTGCACGTGCACTGGTCCACGGCAGCGCTTCGGCGTCTTCGACTACCTCTCATAAGTTGACTTCGACATGCAAAATCCATCGAACTATTCAATATCTCGATCGAGCATCAAACAACAAATTCGAACTCAAAAACCCCTCAGCACCCAATTCCGTTGACATAAAAAACGCCCCGACATGACACTTCGACCATCAGAAACCCTGTGCCTTCGTCTACACCTTCGTCGTCGTCTTAGGTACAATCTCCTCCAATCTAGAGAAGCTCTATGCATTGGCGAGTGCGAACGAACCCAAATTACAGACACCAGTTACGCAACCCCAAAACCCTAGTTTTCCCTACGGCCGACGCCACGGTGATCGAACATCGCCATCTTCATTTTTCCTGACACCCCCAGACTACAGCACGCCTTCGACAAAAATCTCAAGGTCGATTAATCATCACATCGCCGATAATCGATCCATCTTCCATTTCTGATCACTTCAGAAATGCAATCCAAAAACATAACTATAAATCGAGATTTTTGTTTTAAAAATCAAGTTTTCAATTGGTAATTCACGATTGCATGCTTGAATCTTTAAAATAAAATGTTTGATTTTTTTATCAAATTTAAAGATTTTACTGTCTTTTCTTAGTTCCAGTGAAATTTCGAATTTAAAATCCTTAAACACGATTATAAAACTTAGATTATGGTTAACAATCATGATATGTTTGAAAACTTAAGCCCAGTAGTAATTTTAAGGAGATTTGAATTTTTTTTATTGGCTTTTAGTCTCTGTACTTTTAAAATAGAGGAAAATGAACACACTCCAACATACACAGACCCAAACATTCATATATACAGAAGTTTACACAGATATATACACATGAAGGCTAAAATTTTATCATTGAAACACATGTAGCATATTAACTTTCCAAAACCATTTTAATACATATGTTTACTCATAGGTTTGAGGAGAACAATGCTTTTGAAATCTGGGGTTTGAAACTGGGAAAAACTGAACTTGAGCTTTGAATTTCTTTGTTTATATTTTGAGGTGACCGATCCTTGAAAATATGAATCTTGGAGAAGAAATCTCAGAGACTGATTTACAGGGATTTGCTTTGCTTGAATTCTTTGAGTTTGTCTTACAGGTTCTGAAAATTTTGTGGATTTGTTTTAGGAGTTAATTCACAGGATGAAAGAAAGATGTGTTGAGTTGTTTATCTAACTTCAGTTGTGAGATTATTCTCTGGTTTACAAAGTTGATGAACGAGTGGACAAAGAAGATGACATATATAGAAACTAAGTGTGTACAGGATTTGTTTACTGGTACAAACTTGGACAAAGATATTTTTTTTGGTGGCTGAGATGATTTTTTGTGTGCTAGCATTAATGAAAATTGTCTTGTTTCATCATTTCATACTTATCCCATTTTGATTTATGTACTAACTTGTATACATTTGCTTTTGCCTTATTTCATTTCATAACTACATGTATTATATAAATTCTAGAATCATCTTAAGTGTTTATTTTCTATAGCTATAAACTTTAAAGTATTTATTTTACATCAATACTTATTTTAGTTCTTTTTAAAGGTTAAACTATCAAGCATTTAATTTCTTATTTCTTATTTATTTTTATACTTATGTTAATTTCATAGTTTCTTGTGTATATATATTTATATATATTTTTATAACCATATTTTTGTTTTGTGGAAAATGAAGTGACCTTGTCTTGTACTTGAATTGATAGCATACTTATCCCATTCTTGTACATACATAAATATATTTTTTTTGCCTTGAATACACACATGAATTTCCATAGTATTTCGAAATGACTTGGTGTTGCTAGGAATGATAACATTAAATGCAATTGTCCCTTTATAAAAATATCTATGCATATACATCTACATTCTACATGTATTGTTTTATATTACATACATACCTCATATGTATACTTCCATTTTATCACTTCCACCACTTCATTTATCATATATACACACATTCTTACTTATGTATATTTATATTTGAACATCATAAGACTTGTCTATATGTTTATCTTTATACATATAAATATATTTGAATTCAATGTTTACTTAATTTCCAAATCAACATATATATTCAAGTATTTTTAATTATCAGAAATTTATTTATTTGATTAATGAATATTAATATTCCAAAAATAAAATCAGTTAATTTCCCAATTAACAGACGTTCAAGAACCCGGGTCGTCACATTCCTCTCCCCTTTGAATCTTTTCGTCCTTGAAAAGGAACGAAGCCAGAATTATTAAAATGCTTAAAATCTAATAAATTTTCTTTGAACTACTTTAAAGTAATCCATATAATATTACTAAAATAGTTTTTATAAAAATATTTTTATAACTCGATATTTCGACAATTCCATTCTTGTTCTCACAGAAATTCGGTTATACGTTGATCAGGCGTACGATTGAAAATCTATAAGTGCTTGGTAGACTCGTTTCAACACCCAATGAAAATACTTGGAAAAAAATAATTTAATTGAAAATATAGAAAACAGTTTTTGAAAATAGAGGAAATATCTTGGTGAGAATGCTTTGGAAATCATCACTCCCATCCATGGTCTCAGTTACATTCTAGGGTTACGTTGCCATCGCAGCAAAAGTCCATGTAATTGTAGGCACTCTGCGCCCCTCGATTACGCCATGGAACCCACAACAGATCGCAGTTACATTCCAGGGTTACACTGCCATCGCAGCAAAAGTCCATGTAACTGTAGGCATCAGCGTCCCTCGATTTTCGCTGTCAAAAATGAAACTTCTCCACTCCTACATAGGTCGCAGTCTACCGATATAAAATCAAACACAGACTGTTGGCTCTCAGCAGCACACACGACTTTCGCTATGTTACCATAGGTCGCAGTCTACCGATATAAAATCAAACGTAGACTATTGGCTCTCAGCGGCACACACGACTTTCGCTATGGTATACACTACGCATAATCCTCAGGAACTAGTTTTGTCCGAACTCCTCACAGGATCAACTTTAGAACCCCCTTGGGGCTCAAGGCAACACCACCCAGTGGCACTCCTGAGAAGTTCATTTCAAGGGAGCGCCTTTTTCCCTAGGGCCATCATCAAAACACTTTATACTATACACATATAGTATCTTTCAAATCATACACCTAGTATGATCTCATACAAAGCTCCTTTACACAAAATAGATTATTTCAAAATCGATAATTCTCAAACTAGGCTTTCCAAATTCCCATATTGATTTTGCCCAAAAATCAAAAGCCTTTCCAAATCAAAAGGTTCCCAAAACCTTTTTCCAAAATCCTCATAAGATCCTTTATATATATATATATATATATATATATATATATATATATATACAGATATATATAAGTTTTAAAAAAACTTTGGATCCTTTCAAACTTGTATAAAATTCTTTTTATACTTCAAACACCTTCAAAATTCTTTTTTGGGCAATAGATTCAACAAGGGGAGATTTATCTTATATAATAAAGATATATAACTTTGTTTATTCAAAATCAAATATTCAAATTTGATTACTCTTTTTAATATCATTTACATTCAAATCTGTACGATGTACACTTATCATCCGTACGCTATACCAATCTGATCGCTTACTCGATCACCCAATTTTACTTCCGAACTAGTATCGTCCACCCAACTTCCTAGTGCGGACACAGATCTGGTTTCTTGATCAGAAACCGTCATTCCCCTTGCATAGCCATAACTATGATAGAGAATATCCAGAATCAATCAACAATCCATATCCAGGTTCGCCGTCGAAAATCGAGTGAAAAATCCCAACTCGGACCGGTAAACTATCTCGAAATTCTGTGCTCGAATCTGGATCAAATCATTATGCGAATAGAATAATATACGTACATCCTACGTATTTATTTTCATTGATTATTAACTAAATCAATTTCCTTTCTATTCACATTCCCTTTAATTTCTATCCACATAATCCCAATTGTTTCTATTCCATTGGATTATTGCTTTAATCCTCATCCCAAATGGACATTCAATCATAAATAGTTTGACTCTGTCCAGCTTAATTTCAGAAAATAGCTAGAAAGGTTTAAAAATAGGTAAGTAGTTGAAAACAATTAATAGTTTGTAAAATAGCTATAAACTAGTTAAGTAATTGTAAAATAGTTGGAAAATAGTGAAATGTTTTCAGAAAATTTTGATAATTACGAAATAGTTGTAAAATAGTAATTAATTTGTAAAACAATTAGAAAATAGTAACTAGTTTATAAAACAGTTGAAAAATTGTTAAATAGTTCCAAAAATATTGGTAAAACAAATATAAAATAATTTGGCTTTAAGAAGAAAGGTTGTATATATTAAATAGCTTGGAAAAATAAGTTTATTTTAAAGCAATTTATATTGAAAATAGTCCAGAGTCAAAACTCTTCACTTCCCCAACAATTCAATTTAAATTTCCATTTCTATTTAAATTGACTCAATTCTAACTTGAACAACTTTAATTTCTATTTAAATTTATTTAACCCCAATTCAAGTTGAACCAATCTTGATTTCTTTCCCAATTTAAATCAAATTCCATTTGATTTTAATCATGTTCAACTTTAATTATAATTTTAAATTATTCCAATCAATTTGGACTAATATCAATTGGACTCACTGCAATTTCAATATCTTTTCATGTTAATTCAATTCAAATTTTCCATTTTAAATTTTAAACTTATCCATCTTTAATCACAAATTCAATTAATTTAAATCAAATTCAATTTTGAACAAATTCAATCTCAATTTTAAACCATCTCGAATTATATAAATTCGAGTTGAATTTCCAAATGTTGATTTAACCCCTTAAATCAAATTAACCTTTATTTTTGCATCAATAACTCAAATCTTTAAACAATTTAATTTGGAGTCAAATTCTCAAAATTCCATTTTAAATTATCTTTGCTTAACCTTTTTCCAAAGTTCAAATAAGAGTTCAAAATAATTTTATCTTAAAAATTTAATTTATTACTAAATTTTATCTTCTAGTTTGAAACCAGCTCTTTAAACAATTTTAATTTACAAATGCCATTATTCAAATTTTCAGTTCAAAGTAATCCCTTATCCTTAATTTCAAATTAAAGTTAGATTTTCCTTTTATCTCAATAATGGATATATTACCACACTTCATTTCTCATTCATTTAAACAAATCCGATTTGCAATTTAAAGATTTTTAATAACAATAGAATGATATCATCCAATTTATTTTAAAACATCCATTTTCAATCTCCAGATCTCAAACCCTTTTTGAGATCACACAAACTCTCCATTCAAATTAACCATTTAACTTTCCAAGTTAAATTCCAATTTCATCTTGAAATTTCTAATTCAGGTTGCTTATTAAATTATCTAACTTTCCCAAAGTTAAATTCAATTTACTTAATTTAGTCAACCTTACTCAATTTGAATTCCCACTCAAATTTTAAACTTCGGATTAATAATTTTATAATTTCAAAGACTTATTGCCTTGGGTATCACATCACATTCCAAATTTAAAACTCAACCTTAGTGTTTATTTCATATTTATTTCCTTACACACCAGATTACTTTTAAATTTTAAACCACCTTTGGTTTTAAATTCAAATCAAATTTTCAAACAATCCATGGTTTGCAACAAGTCTCTTTTATTCAAATAATACTTATTTATTATTTCTTTTAGCACTTTGAAACAATTTTCAAATTTCTGGACCTAGATTTAAAATTTCACAATTTAGGTATTTTCAATTTCAATTTATAAGTCATACTTTACCTAAATGTTCACTTCTTTAGAACATTTCATTTCGCTTACTCATTAATACACATCTTATTATTAAACACGCAACAATCATTTTTGATAATAACCAAGAGTATCATATCTGAAAACCATTTTTTTTGTTATTCTGAAACTTTTCCCCAAGTTTAATTTCAGTTTGAATCCTTTTCAAACTTACCTTTATTTAATTTCAATTTGGTTGTATTTCTATTACCATTTAATTTAATTCCAATAATTTAACAACTAATTACCCTAATATTTATTAGAAAGAAATATTGCTTTATATATCAAAATAAAATCATTTAAAATCCTTATATAAGAAATAACAAGTACGCTCTCTCATATATATATAATATATATATATATATATATATATATATATAGACACACACTCTTAACTCATTCTAGGGTACCATTGACCCTATCCTTAATGAGTACACCCACCAGAGCCAAGGTTCTCGCTTAACCTCCAGCTCTAATACCAACTATAACGACCCAAAAATTTTCGATTCCGAAAATTCTAGATAGTTATGAAAAAGAAGAAAGAGATAGCAGAAGAAGAAGATCAGAACACTAACATCTCACATTCGCAGCGGATAAAATATAATAATAAATAATAACAGTTTACAAAGAAATAATATTCTGTCGATTACATTTTAATACATCAGAGTTACACATATACTCAAACACTGGACATATACAAATTAACATGTCTCAGATAATCAAAAATATACTACAGCAGAAATATTCCTAACGTTCCTGCCATCCATCTCGCCTCCTGTGCTTCAGAACGTCCCTACCTGAAAATCTGTATTACTCGATCTGACCCGAGCATTACACCAAAGTAACACCCGGGTCAGGCTGGAAACCAGCGTGAGTAAACCAAACTAACATGGAATACCAAAGCAAACAACTTATATAAAACCCGAGGTAACTCGTATCAATTTTCCAATTCACAAGTCGTTATAGACATCATTTATTTCACGCAAAAATTTCTAAGTATCAAAATTTTGATTAAATAGTCCAATTTACTTAAATCATTCTGTTCCATCCTATTGATTTGATATATCAATCTGTAAAGAATCGAAGTGGTTTCGGGCATTTGCTAATACCCGACTCCGGTCTCTTCGAATCCAATGTCATCTAAACCCAAATTGTTCAATTGAAATACAGTTCGAACTTTATATAGGATGTCACTTTATACAGCAATACATCATCGATAGACAACCACATCATCATTGTTCACCTAAAAATCATATCACAAATTATTTCGTAATAGAGATATAAACCAATTCAAGGCATTTAATCATCATTATTCAATCATTCATAAGCAAGATTGAACATTTTTATTAATTACATTAATTAATTATCCTCTAATTACTTCCATTAGCTAATTATTCTTAATTTCATTTAATAATTAACCCTTAACTTAATTATATTACATTAATCAACCTTGGTTAATCACAATCCAAAATTAACTTCCCTTAATTACTCCATCAATTAAGCCAACTCATTGATTTAATTATTAATTAATCCTTTAATTACACTGAGTAACTTATCCCTTAATTTCTTCCACCAAGTAATTATCCTTTAATTACTTCTCATCAAGTAATTTTCTTTAATTAATTATATTCACTAATTATTCCCTAATTATTTCACTAAGCAATTATACCTCATTAATTAGCTTAAGAAATTTTACTTAACCCAACATCAAATGATTACCTTTAATTAATTAAACTTAATTAATTAACTAGTATTAACCACTTAAACGAAATTAATTAACCTTACCCATACACATTGATTACATTGATCCATAATTAATTACTCGAATTAGTTATTCTATAATTACTTACACTTATTAATTATCCTCTAATTAATCATCCTCATTAATCAACTAATCCTTTTATTAATTCTCTTTATTAATCAATTCTTTAATTAATTATACTAAGTAATTAATCCTTAATCACTTCCTTTAAGTAATATTTCATTATAACAAGTTTAGGTATAAAAACATTTTTATGTTTTAAAAAATTTAAATTAACCATCATACCGTTATTAAATTAAAGTTTAAGAATATTTTTAAAGTGGAAAGGAGATTTTAGCAAAGATTTAAACACACAACCATTTTAACTTCAAACTTTTATTTTATAAAAATCTTTAAACATGCCTAACATTCCTATTCCTACTTCGGGTTAAACCCTCGTATTTCTCCACTTTCTCCCCGAGTTTCCCTTTCATCTTCTACTTCTTCTATTATAACCTGATAAAAATTCCAACTGAAACACTACTAAACTCATGCGAGCAACTTGATAAAATACCTGAGAATCACCCCGAGACCCACATTCTTTCCCCCGAACTCCCACCGAAGTAAACTTCCTCACTTCCATACCCAATCCCAGTGTACACGGAAACTGGTGCACGTGCACTGGTCCACTGCAGCGCTTTAGCGTCTTCGACTACCTCTCATAAGTTGACTTCGACATCCAAAATCCATCGAACTATTCAATATCTCTATCGAGCATCAAACGACAAATTCGAACTCAAAAACCCCTCAACACCCAATTCTGTTGACATAAAAAACGCCTCGACATGACACTTCGACCATCAGAAACCCTATGCCTTCGTCTACACCTTTGTCGTCGTCTCAGGTACAATCTCCTCCAATCTAGACAAGCTCGATGCATTGGCGAGCGCGAACGAACCCAAATTACAGACACCAGTTACGCAACCCCAAAACCCTAGTTTTTCCTATGGCCGACGCCACGGTGATCGAACATTGCCATCTTCATTTTTCTGACACCCCCAGACTACAGCACGCCTTCGACAAAAAATCTCAAGGTCGATTGATCATCACATCGCCGATAATCGATCCATCTTCCATTTCTGATCACTTCAGAAATGCAATCCAAAAACTTAACAATAAATCGAGATTTTTGTTTTAAAAATCAAGTTTTCAAATGGCAATTCAAGATTGCATGCTTGAATCTTTAAAATAAAATGTTTGATTTTTTTATCAAATTTAAAGATTTTACTGTCTTTTCTTAGTTCCAGTGAAATTTCGAATTTAAAATCCTTAAACACGATTATAAAACTTAGATTATGGTTAAACAATCATGATATGTTTGAAAACTTAAGCCCATTCTTGTTTTGTGGAAAATGAAATGACCTTGTCTTGTACTTGAATTGATAGCATACTTATCCCATTCTTGTACATACATAGATATTTTGTTTTTTCCTTGAATACACACATGAATTTCCATAGTATTTCGAAATGACTTGGTGTTGCTAGGAATGATAACATTAAATGCAATTGTCCCTTTATAAAATATCTATGCATATATATCTACATTCTACATGTACTGTTTTATATTACATACATACCTCATATGTATACTTCCATTTTATCACTTCCACCACTTCATTTATCATATATACACACATTCTTACTTATGTATATTTATATTTGAACATCATAAGACTTGTCTATATGTTTATCTTTATACATATAAATATATTTGAATTCAATGTTTACTTAATTTCCAAATCAACATATATATTCAAAAAAATTTAATTATCAGAAATATATTTATTTGATTAACGAATATTAATATTCCAAAAATAAAATCAGTTAATTTCCCGATTAACAGACGTTCAAGAACCCGGGTCGTCACACATATGCCACACGTTGCTATTTGAACCGAAGAAATTGTGTTCAAGTGTGCTTTATTCTTTCATTGTTGAACCGATGGAACTGTGTTCAAGTGTGCACCATTTCCTCACTGCTCGTTCTGATGGAACATCGTTCAAGTACGCAATCTTTCCATACACTATAATCCCTACATCGCTTCTTGAACCGATGGAACAATGCTCTCACAAGCGAGGTGCACATTCTCCATACAATCAAGAAAATACTTCCTAAATCTCTGAATAAGAAGTATAGACTCCTGAACTACTAGATCGGTGGCTAAAATCGATTTCGATTTCCTAAGTACCAATGTTTCCTTGGAAACACTAGGACGCTCTTTTATTTTTCAGTTTTTGGTGTTACCTGGCAGCGTCGAGGATTTATTATAGTTTTCTAAGTACTGATGTTGCTCCAGTAGCATCAGGAAAGTGATCTACTGTAGGATTGGTAGGAATCGATCCCCTCCCTTTGCAATATCGGTGCGTCCACGGCAATGCCATGAAGAATCTAAACTACAAGACCGATGGTGAAAATCGGTCCCTTTCTTTCATGTACTGTCCTAGCTCAAGCAACGCTAGGAAATAGCAAACCTGAGTATTTGGGAAATCCACACATAACTGTCAAAGGCTAAGCATCGCCTGAAGATAGGCAACATCGAAGGAAAATTAAAGGACTCGAGTTGTTCGTAAGTTCTCGGAGATAGAAACTAATACACGGGCAGGATCTCAACGTTGAGCTTGGAAAAGGTATATTTTAGTCAAAGTAAAAACGCTCAAAAGCGAGCGTCGATAGTTCCCAGACTGGGGGCTATCATACAACTCGGACTAGGGGCAGCCAAAGTGTCGCTTCGAGTACCTAGTCTCATATCAAGTGCTTAGATCAAGCGTTCAAAATAATCAACCCTATAGAGTAAGGCACATATTCTAGCACTTCGAAAAGTAGATCGATTCGGATCAAGCTGCACCATAGTTCTATTACAGTGAACGAAGAATTTTGGCAATAACAATAGGACTAAGTAAAGTAGAATGCAAAGATGAACAAATTACGCTACTTATGCTATTCACATGCATAAAACTACGGTAAATACGTATGTAACATCACATAGTACACCGGTATATAGTATGGAAATTGCAAAGCAAGCAATCGTATTATATGCATATATAGTGATACATAAACAGACAACATAATATATAATAAAATTACATAGGAGATATTAAAATGGAAACACTAATATTCTCAATACCAGTATCATTCTTTGTACAATTCAAACAGTGGGGGCCGTACCTGCAAATATCTGCTTGTTTGGACACAAAAAAGAAAAAAATACATATTTTACTGATGCAACAATAAAGGAAAGAAATACAAAGTACAAACTCTGTACTTGTACAGACTTGGACAACACAAAAGACACATACCAAAATGACCATAAGTACTCCACTTCGCCGGCACTCGAGTGCACCATCACTTCTTCCCGCCTTTGCTTCCTTTGCCTAGACGAAATGCGATCTTTTTCTGCTATCGTTATCAGTCCCTTCTTCTCTAGGGACGCCAGACCTCTCGGATCCTCTGATAGTCGTGCTTCCCTCCTTTGACATCCATAGCTTGACAGTGGTCGGAGTATTGCGCTTTACCTCCTCCTTTTCCTTCTTCAATTGTAGCCTTTCATTTACTCTTCCAACCTCTCCACCCTCGTCGCCTTGTCTGTTGGCTCTGAATCACTAGTTTCTACTACCTCTTCATTCATAGACACAGAGTCGTCCTCCAGATTTTACGGTGCTTCTATCTAATCAAAATAGGTCCAGGCCCGGACCTAGAGACATAAATCATGTCGAAAGAAACTACAGAGAACGTAGTGGAAGCAGTGATGAGAGCATTGGTTCCTAAGCTATGAGTAGTTCTGGGAAGTGATGGTAGAGTTGGCTGATCTACAATTCGAGAAACACAATTATATAGTTTAGTAAAAGATTCTGGAGTGAATCGGAGCGCCTGGAACACTGGAGAGACGAGGGAAATACCTAATCTAGTAGTTTGATTTTGGTTACAGACTACAACTTTGAAGTTTCCTCTGCCAGTCCCCATCTCGAAGGGTCGGACAATAGCTGGGGAAAGGTGTGGCTCACCTAAGGCTTTAGAAGACAGATGAACATGAGAAACTCCAAAAATGGTAGTTGTAGATATCGGAATAGTTACCTTTTGCTCTTGGGAAGTAGGAACAAGTATTTCATGCTAACCCGAAGAACTTGGGCCAACAAGAGACTTGGCAGCGGCATCAATGTCACCCTTCTCTCACTCTTCTCGAAGTATCTGTCCATCGAATGCTAGAAAGTCTATGTCTTTAGAGCTGAGATAGGCAGCCATTAATTCCTTGTTGAAGTGCATATCCCCGGCTTGCTTCAATCTTACTAACACTTACTTCGAGACCATGGTGAGAGTCTGAGGGTAATCATTGCCAAGCCATTTCAGGCTACCCTTATTCATTATTGCAAGCATAGAGGTGAAGCACGATGGCATCCATTTACACTACCACCTCATCATATCTTGTTCGAAGCTCCAAAAGCTCCGACCATGTGACCAGATGATCGATCTCTATGACATTGCCTTAACTAACCAGGCATTCTCTTCACGTAGTCAGGTAAGTTCTACGGCCTGTTTGGTGATGGCAGCAACTTTACCAGCAATGGTTTGATCTTAGGATTTAATAATGTTCTATGTAACAGTGTATGCTGTGTTAGTTTGTCGGATTATCTATGAGCATCCTTGAGGTGATCTTTAATCATGATAAGCGCTCTGTCGTAAGCCCAATTCGCCTCAGTCAATAATTTATCGTAATGGTGAGATGCTACCAATCATACCCAGCTACTATGTCCATGGGAGTACAAACTTCTCCCTTTGGCTAGAAGAACTAGGAGCGAATATATTAGTTATGGTTTGGGATGAAGGGACTTCATGTATTTTGGTTGTCTGAGCTTCAGTGGGAAGGGAAGAAATGGATAATGAATCCTTGTGGCATTCATGAGAGTCTTTGTGGCGCTTGTGTACATCGTCGGGAGCATTACTGTCATCATCCCTTTTTCTTTTAGCTCCCTTCTTTTGCTCTATCTTCAAGTGGAAAGCCTTCTCCTTCTTTCACTTCCTCATCTCTTTATTTATTTTCTCGATAAGAGTGATGGAAAGGATCCAAAGTTTGATCCTTGTAAGAGCTAGATTTTTTACGAAGTTGGTGGTACAGTCTACGATCTGTGCAACCTGAAACAAAAACGAAAGTGGACTTAACACTTTGGATATGAAAGTTGACTCGATGTAGAAATGTGTGTCCATGTTCCAAAAGTGAATTGTGTAGTGCTGATGACCCCTATGTACTCTACCAACCATATCGGTATTATTTAAGGGTTGGAGTCTTCCAACCTTCGCTCATAAAAGCACCAGAAGGGATGTCGATTTATAAGCCGATCTCATACAACATCTCACTAATCGAGATATCCTCGAATTTATTCATGTGAATGGAAACAACTCTTAGAAAGTCATAAGTCGACGTATCTCCGATGGGAGTTGTAGCAGCATTGTAACAACTCTTAATTTGGCATTAGTCATTTAACTAGTTAGTTGGTTAATTAATTAAGCTCCAGAAATAGAATTTATGCAAACGATGGAATTTAACCACAAAACTTGCACTGTTGCATTCGAGGTGAAATTTTGAGTAACGTTCATCTTTGGAGTTTTGCGATCGGAGGCGAAATGAAGAAGTTACGGACGAAAAAAGAATTCGAAATGGAAATAATTCGATTAGAATTAATTAATGTTTTATATAAGCTAACCCAGGCCTTCAGGTCGACCCGCCACTATGAGCAGTCGACCAAGGGCAGTCGACCCCTAGGTAGTGGGTGGTCGATCACTCACATGTGGCAGCTAGGGTTAGCCTAGTCTGAATGTCCTGGATTTAAAATATTTTGACCTGACGGTTGAGGTTGATTCTTGCGCCTATAAATTCAGATCTAACCCTCCCTTCTCTTCTTATGCTTTTCCAAAGGCAATAAGCTCGACAATTTTTTCTTCTCCACTTTCTTTCTAAATTATAAAAATAAGATATTTATATATATATTCATAAAAAATGGAGAAGAATAAAAGTCTAATAAAAAGGAAAAGAGAAGAGAATCAAATATATGCGTATTTAGGAAATTTGTATATATTTGTATATTTCTATCTATTTTCTCTCACAATTCCATATCTCTTCTCAGAAACGTAATTTTAATGTATGTATATACCCTTTTTTAAATATTTATTGGATTTAAAAGGAATTGGAAATGAATTTAAGGTTCTACTTCGGATTTGGAGATTTGGATCGCTTTTAAAGGCGAGTTGAAAATTTTATATATTATTTACTATTTAAATCTATTCTGTTGGCATGGATACGTTTGATTTTTATGCCTAAATCAATTTTTTAACAAAGCTAAGTCAGCTTTATAGTGGGTCGTGCCGCTATGAATATAATAAGGTACATTTGTTTTGTACATGCACAGAATAACTAAGCTAATTTTATAGTGGTCAGTCCACTTATACATGAACAAGAACCGGGAGTTGGACACAGAGTCTAGACTGCTCTGAAAGACATATATCCCCCTTGTCATTATTGATATCAACATCAGTCCCTGGACCTATAACATGCTGAACAATAAAAAGTACGTAGCCAATAATGGATCATACGACCTTGAAAGGGCAGAGTAGAGATAAATACGGTCCCATGAAGGATCTAAGAAATGCCACCGATTACATGTACCATTAATACCGTCGTTGTAAGAGACGGACCAATACCCACAACATGATATGCTAGCCTCCTAGACTCATCTTTGCTACTTAAGAACCTGTGATAACTATCCCTCTGTAGGACATATCTCATTTACGATTCCCTATGTACCCATGATTGCTCATCTGGTTCCCGGTAAATAATGTCATCAACGGAATCAGTGTCAGAGTCAGCAAATGATTCCAAAACTGTCTCCAAGCAAGGAGTAACTACAGAATCAGAGCCAGCTAATGCTATACTTTGGGGACCCGTTTCATTTTCGACCTAGGGAGGTGACTCTATCGGCAGGTGGAAGAGGAGCAATCCTAGCACGTTTCTCCATAGAGTGATCAAACGACTGACAATTAGTGCATATTTCAGGCTCCTAGCTGTAATTTACTTTTATTTTCACTTCATGACCTTCTATGATTCTTACTTTCATTGCAGACGGCATTGGGTTCTTCGGGGTAATTTAAATTAGTTCCTAGATCAATTTTACTTGTGAATTGTAGGCTTAAATTAGTGTAGAAAAATTTTGCTTACGTATTCATGTTTTAGATATAATTTGAAATATGTTTACACCTAGATTTGGAAATCAGTCCCAAAGATTTTAGAATTCGAGTGATGTATATTTTTATTCCAGATCTATACATGCGTGTAAAATAGGGTTTTTGGAATATTTCCCAATTTGTGCTATGTTGTAGATTTTCCATAGTTTAATTTGTGGGAAGAATATCTATTTGATATTTATAATATGTTTATTTTTTCAACTATTCCTTCAAAAGGAGACATTTGATTTAACAAGGAATATCCAAATTATTCGTTCCTTGAAATTTTAAATGGAGTTAATCTTTCCTCATTGTGTTAAACTAATTTATGGAAATCATAGCAAAAAAATTTCCTAAGGAATCTAATTCCACCAAATTAAATATAGAAAGCGTATTCAAGTTAAATAGTTATGACTAGAATATATTTGGATAAGAATATATAGTTTTATTATGTAGTTTATATGTATTTATTGCGTTAATAAATTAGAACGACGTTTATTCATGTGTTATTTATGCGTAACGTTCGTTAGTTATTACTATATTTAGAAAAATGAATAGGTAGAATTAGGAGATGTAGTAATTCATATTAATAAGCAATAAATTGAGAATTGCTAATAATTAATAGGAAATAAAATATTTTAACCCCGATTAATGGGCAATTAATGGGAAATAATGGATAGGATTAGATTAAGGTACGATTGGTTTGTATGTTAATTAAAGACCGTAAATCTAATTAATGGTGTAGGAACAAATGGATAAAACGGTATAATAAAAATATAATAGTTATAAAAAGGTTACTAATTTGAAATTATAAATCATACATAAATGTCTTAGGAAATGTCCATTATGATTTTATATACAAATTGACATTTATGAGCATCAAAAAGGGATCATGGGTAGATAAGTATTTAAGGTAAATTTTATCGCCTTAAATAAAAGGGAAATTAGTATGTTAAGTCCAATGTATACCTAAGATGATTGGACTTTATAGGTTAGTGATGTGAGGTCAGAGAGTCACTCGACAAAAGATTGCAATTCGCTTTAAGGCCACCAACAGTCGGGTGCACTTACTACTGATGTTAGATACCACTAATCTTAGGATCGGTGATGGCATGATAAATTGGACCTTTTTTCTTAATTGAAAAGTATTAAATGGTCCAAATTTTGAATTAGGAGCAGTGATGGATATCTCTTTAGGGGTTCGCTTCTAGTTTGAGGTATTAAGTGGTTATAGGGTCCAACTCTCTCCTAAAAGGAAGTATTAAGTAACTTATGACATTCCAAATAAATAAGGATACCTCCAAAAAGGTTCAATTCAATGTTGAGGTATTAAGTGGCTATTGCAAGGCCCGCCTCCCTGCTGAAAGAAGTAACCTAATGAGATTCCATATTTATAATTAATACTGATGATGGATATCTCGAGAAGAGTTTGTTTCGGGTTTGAGGTAAAAGTGACTGATCTAGGGTTCGCCTCTCTCCTATGAAAGAAGTACTAATTAGACAAATGAGATTTCCAAGCAAGATCAGCTAGATAGTACATATGAGGAGTCCGCCTTAGGGTTAGTGTTAAATGAAAAAGACCTACCCATAAATAGGTGTTAAATGGTTAAAGGCTTGCCTAGTCCATGTTAATGAGGTATTATGTAGCTTGGGTACAGTCTTCCATATTTCTAAGACCTTAATAATGATAGATGTGCTACTGGTATGACTATTATAAATTATAAGGCCATAGATAGTGGTCAAAGGTAATTGTAGCTAGGACCAATATACTAATAATGATGACGCTAGAAGTCAACCTTAGGAATATGTCTAAAATGATGGGGTCTACCTCGATTGAGGTCTTAAATGGCAGAGTTTGCCTATTTCTCTTTTAAAAGTATTATGTGGTGATAATAGAAGCCCACTTCATACTTAGAATTACTATGTGGCAAATGGTATGGAAGTATTGGGTGGTTGATAAGGCTTCGTCAATATTTTGTAACTTGGGAATGGATAGGTACGTAATCATGTGTGCAATACAAGGTTAGATTAGAATTTCTAACCTTTATAGATATAACAATTAAATGGAAACCAATCGATATAAATTTATGTTATGGATAGTTTATAGATTTTCTAATCATAAGAACATTTTTCTGACCCACTCCTCATTACAACTCATAAGATAGATTTAGAATAACAAGTCACTAGTGCTAGATGTGTTTAGTTATTGGAGTAGTCTTCTTTTCTCTCATGCTCGATGATGATGTTACAATCTGCTATCCAAGGAATATCATTAGTTCCAAGGTAGTAGTCATAATCGGTACTCTTATCCTATTATTGTTGAGTTTAGATTTCTATCAAATACAACGATCTGTGCTTTGATGACTTAGGTTTCAATTTTTATTGAAATTTAGGCCCAATAAGGTACGGTTGTTACATCTGGTATCAGATCTTAGGTTAGAATATCAAAGGAATTAGGATAAATTGCGAGAACGTATTTATACTTTCTAATCAACAATTATTACATTTTAACGAAAGATTCTAAGAATTTCAACTATAGATTTTGTTGTAGCTCCACTCTGAAGGAATGGAAAAAGTAATTATGGGTTGGAAATATGTAACACCCCAGATTTTCGATAACATTATTTAGATATTTAGTTAGATAAACTAAATAAAATAATGCGTTGATTAGGGATTAAGATTTGACTTATTTAAGGTAGTCGTACCTTTTAACTAATAAATTAAATGAAGGTTATAAAATGAATTAGAGGAGGGATATTATGGGAAAGAGGCCATTCCTATATCACCTTCCTTAGGCCGTGTATCTTAATACACCTTCATTCTCATTTAAAAATTTTAAAAGCAAGGCTGGCCAACATTAACAAGGAAAGAAGAAGAGGAAACTAAAGAAAAGCTTAAGGACAAACAAATTCAAATCAAACTCATTCAAATATCAAGCTCCTTAATCTCTAAAGCAAAGGTGAATAATGTTTACATCTCTAAACTTTCATAGTTTCGGTTGTAGGATTAAATCCGAATGATTTTGCAAAGGTTTGCCATGTTTTTTTAATGATAAAATGATTATATATACATGATGATGATTTATGTATGTTCATATAGATTCTATGACATGTTTTAGGAAGAAAACCCTATTACATGATATCCATTAGCCTTGCTAATTTTTATGATGATCTAAAAAGTTATTTTAGAGATGGGTTAAAATTTTTAGAATTTTCTGAATTTTGTGGAATTATTATGAATTTTCTAAGGAATAATAGAGTATTTTGGATTATTAAATTATTTATGGGAAAAAAATTATTCCTTGGATCAAAAAAATTTATATGTTTGAAGAGAACATATTAATTTATTTTCTGGAAATTTTCCATAATTTTCCAAGATGTTTTAATAGTTATATAAAATTATTTAAGGAATGAGACTTAAATGTTTTATATAATTATAAAGGAGAAAGGGGCTATTTCAAAAGTACTTAAATTTTAAAATAAGGAAAGTGGGTAGATTTTTTGAATATAAAATCCTGCCAACCAATCAGATTTAGACAAACAAGGAAGGTGGGGTATAAAGGAACTATTTTAGAGTACAAATAAATAGTTTTTCTACTATTTCAACTCTTTCGGCAGGAGGTTCCGCCTCTATTCCAAACCTTCCAAAAAGGTCGAAAGGTATCAAACCTTTCCACTAGGTCAAATATCAATGCGTATGGTATCAGGCAACTGGTACGTAGTGAATTGGATGAAGTCGAAAGGTTTAGGGACGAAAGGTTGAAGCTTTCGAAGGAGATCAAGTTTTGTTTTGGGTTTAAAGAAAATACGTCTGCTAGCTTTCGACAAAGAGTTTTCAAAGTTGTCAAATAGTTTAAAAGAAAAATGTTACGAATGGTTTGCTTTCTTGTTTTAATTGAAACCTTTCGTTAAATTCGAAAGGTATAGCTTCTGTAACGACCCGTAAATTTTCAATAATTAAAGCTGTCGATTTAATAAGATTTTGGTAAATATTTTGGAAGAAATAAAAACTTTGTAATTTAATAATGAAATGAATGCCAAAATGAGATGTAAGAATGTACTTACAAAACAAACTAATTATTAACAATTGAAATGAAACTACAATTTATTGAAGTAATGTAAATTGTTATACTTGGCTATAAATTTATGTAAGAAAAAAAATGCAAACATTAAAATTTATAAATGATTTAGTATGAAATAAGTGACCATTGAATAAAGATTGGTATATAAGAATGGTAACGTATGTTTGTGAACAGTGAATTCAAAGGTGTGAATAAAAGTTATAGTAACGGTTGTAAGTTACTATTTAATGGGTCTATTAATCTAGTTGTAAATGTTACATTTAGGTATAAAAATGGATATAAGTAAATAAATGTAAGTTTGTGTGGGTAAATGAATTAGTGTATAATTTATGGTAATTGAATGAATTAAACATTATGTAAGCAATTATGATAATTAGTGGACATAATAAACTTGAGTGTAATATAAAGATAAGGATAACATTTATTGCAAGTTACATTTATTTAGGCTGCAAAATTTAAAGTAGGAAATCAATTACACTTAAATGTAAGTAAATTTTCGTTTATATGAGATAGGATAGTAATTGTAAAGTGTGAATGTAATGACATAAATGGAAATGTATATTTTATCCATAAGATGAAATAAAGGAATGAAACCAAGTTGGATAAATGGATTCACGTTTTAATTATAATAAATGTATATATTTAGCAAACTCAATATAATTGAAAATAACAGTTATTATGATAGAAAGATGAAAATTTGAATATATATTTATGTAATGAATGATAAACAAATAATAACTAGGTTTATAGAGTGATAATAGATTTATAAAAAGAAAAGAATTGAAGCAAGGCAATTATTGGAAATTAAATTAAATGGGAATTCAATTCATAACAAATAGATATATGGTAAGAGAATGAAATTAATTACTTTTCTATTGAAAATTTAGGTGAATTAGGAAGATATAAATTAGTATCTAAACCAATGTTAATATGGATTTATTGGGAATTTAAAACTTATATTTTTAAATTAAAATACAGTGTTTACACGCAATGACTTTCTGTATTTTATTTTCTATTTCCCTATGTTTATTTCCTAAATTTTTATTTTCTATTTTGGCTGTATACACTTTGAATATATTTATTTGATTTTTGATTGATTTCACTAATAATAATAGCTTAGAAATTTCAAGAGATGTAGGTTACCTGTTTTATGTATTTGTTGCCTTTTCATTTCGTACAAACAAAGAAAAAGATATATAGACAAGATTATTTCCTTAAATTGTGCCTCCTTAATTGCCTATCTTTTATTTCCTACCTCCTTAATTATATTCTAGCCGTGTATTCATTCCACAAATCACGTACAAAATAATTCCCTAACATTTCATTCCTCTTTTGCCTCTTTATTTTCTAAACTTTCCATTTAATTTCCCTTGCCATTCCCTTCCTTTAGCCATTCAAATCCTTTGGGAAACTCTAGCCGCCACTTTGATATTCACATACAAATTAGCATCTCAATTTCTCATTTCCTTTTTGAGTGAAAAAATATATATTCAAGTTCTCAATTCCATGGCCTCCTCTTCTTCTTCCTTCTCTTTCTCCTCCTTTTCAATTTGTTTTCCTTTTGTTTTCTTCATGCTAGTTCAGCCACCACCTTGTTCACCTCTCCACCATAATTCTGACCTCATCCTCTCTCCACCACCTCCATAACCGATCCCGCGTGCCACCAAAACTATCATGGCTAAGACCACATGATGTTTAAGGCCAAGGTTATGCCATTTGATCCATATTCTTTTCATTTTTTTTGATTTACAATCTTGTGTTGAATTATTTCCTTATAATTTGTGTATTTGTTTATGTACAAGATTTGGATCTTGTCTCTCCATCACTCAAGTATAGTCGTGTTTTGTCGTGCCTTGTCGTGCTTTGCAGAGTTAGATTTGTATCTTGAATTTGATTTCTAGCTTTAAAAAGGTGAGTTTTATCTCTCTAGACATACGTACTTTTAATTTGTGGAACGATGATATGTGAATTGTATAAATTAATATGTTATGTTATTATGTTCATATATGCCTGTGATAAATCTATATGACGTTAAATATTGCTATATCCCTGTTACACCATCTGTTATTATTTTATTTGTTATATTGTTGTTTATTTCCTATTTATCACACTGCAAGTTCCCTATCATTATGGGTTGAAATGGTACATACCCGAGCGAACATTAGATTAAGGTCACTATGGGCTGAAATGATAGGCTCGAGTGATTTTATTTTATTTATTTTACTTGGGATTGCGGGTTTGAAATGATAGAACCTCGATTTTTCTTCTTAAGTTACGGATTGAAATGATATATTATCCGTATCATTTGACCTAGGTTAGAAAATATTATACAGGCCCATGGTTATATTTTTAAATGATATTTTCCTAAAAATTTATTAAGTATTTTAAATATTTCTGAAAATTATTAAGTATTTTGAAATTATAAATATATGAAAATTTTAACTTAATTTGATTTAATGCTTTAAAGTTTAAAGAAATATTGTTTTTCTATAAGTTAAAATTTTTATAAGTTAATTGGTTTTGAATGGAATTTAAAGAGTCTTATTTATGATAAATAACTTAATAATTAAGTTTGATTTAATTTGGAATCTTAAATCTAACCTAGTAATTGTGATAAAGGTTGTTTCCCAGGATGAACATATTTTGTAAAATAGACAATGTATTTTTGAATAAATAAAATGAAATACATTTGTATGTCACATCTTGTAATAAGTTTTGGAATCATAGTGGAATTAATGTCCAAAGGAATAAATTTGTAAAGAATTTGACTGTTTTAACTATGATAAAATATTCTTTTGTAAAATGTTATGTTTTGTAAGATAAATAGCTATGACTTTAAAACGGAAAATATAAGTTAAACACACATGTGAGATGTAAATTTAATTAATATTTTAATTGATTAATATAATAAATGTTCTTTATTATAATAACAGAAATGAAAGAAATGTGTAAAGTTTTGATTAATGCAAGAAACATGTAGAGTTTTAATTAATGAAAGAAAAGTGTAAGTTTTAATCAATGAAAGAAACATGTAAGTTTCTAATTAATGAAAGAAACGTGTAAAGTCCTAATTAATGAGAGAACATGTAAAGTTTTTAATTAATGCAAGAAACATGTAAAGTTTTAATTAATGCAAGAAACATGTAAAGTTTTAATTAATGAAAGAAACATGTAAAGTTTTAATTAGTGTGGTACTGCTTAAATTAATAAATGCTCTGTACTATAATAGGAATGTAAATTAAAACATACATTTGATAATGTA
This sequence comes from Allium cepa, assembly GCA_030765085.1. NCBI lineage: Eukaryota > Viridiplantae > Streptophyta > Magnoliopsida > Asparagales > Amaryllidaceae > Allium > Allium cepa. Next base: position 681,318,226 of record CM060941.1, on the reverse strand, counting down.
AGTTTTAATTAGTGTAATATTGATTAAAATGATAAATACTCTTTATTATAATAAATGTAAGTTAAAACATACATTTGACATGTAAGTTTTAATCAATGTAATGGTGTATTTTAAATTGATTAAAATGATAAATGTTACTTACTGTAATAATAAAATGTAAGTTGATAACGTACATTTGATAAGCAAGTTTTAATTTATGTAAATGGCATACTTTAAATGATTAAAATAATAAAGTTTCTTTACTATAATAATAATGTAGTTAATAAGGTACTTTTAACTTAACATAAGAATTTCGGCTTGAAATTGGATATTACAGTAACAAAGTTTATTTAACTATAAGGCTATGATAAAAGGACCATTTTAAATTTGTAAGCGTATAAATACTTTGATTATATAAAACGTTAAAGTGGAAAGTATTACTTTCCAAAAGTGCTAAGAATCCTTAAGGCAACATTTCCAAAATGCTACGATAATTTAAAGGAATATTTCAAGTTTAATAAATTGAAAGAAATATTCAATGATTTGGAAATTTGGGTTTTATTTAAATGATATATTATTGAATTATTTTTGAAATGTAAATGATACTATTGTGATATGGTTTTGAAATAAGTATGATATTTTGGTTTTGAAAGTATATACTATTTTGAAATAAATTATATGATTTTGAAATGGATATGCTAGTTTGGTTTTGAAAGTATAAATGATTTTAAAATAAATATCCATAGGTTATAATAACGTTTGGTTGTTAAAGAGACCGAGATCGGAAGTTTTCATACTCTCTGCACTCTCCGAAAACCACTTTAACAACTGTATACGCGGTGGAGATTCCAGAATGAAGTAGGATGGTGGTAGCGTTTCCTTTAAGGTAAATACGTGGACCCCACTCCCGTAAGTTGGCATAAGGTGGCTAAAACAGGAGCGATCGACGGGTTAATAAGGTAGCACCTTTGATCGGACACATCCCTTCGATATTATACTTTGACTTTTGGATTGTTTCGGTGGCCTCTTTTGATTTTTATTTGGGGGTGTGGCTCGAGGTGGGCGGTAGCTGCGCGCTACGCGTTACCACCGACCTGGAAGCGTAATTGGTATATCTACCCTGGCATTGCCTAGTTGTGCCGTGTCACCTACCCTATCGCGCCTTGTACGAGTTTGGTTTTCTCCCGTAGCCCGTGTGGTATCCTCTGGTGGCTTTCCGATCAGGAGGGACTATGATATTGGATGGACTACTGGGACTATTACGTGTTAAGGGCTATATGGGTAACCCCTTAATGCTATGAAAAAGTAAGTTTATTTTACGATAGACATTATTATAATAGCGAAATATTACTACATAGTAAATAGTTTAACGGATCCTTAGAGGATGGGAGATCCCAAGCATCCTTTAAGTTACTTGTACCTTATATTACAGTTCACTTGAGTTGGTTTACATTGTATAAGTATGTATGTCCTGACTCGAGTGTTATGTGTTTCTTCACGCTCGGGTCAGACTGAGTGATACAGCATTTGAGACTCACCTTCGAAGTTGGAAGCTTAGCTTGAAGATCCAGCTATCTATTTCACTTTCGGTTATCCAGTTGATTCCAGTTATCCGGTTGGTTCCAGTGATGTATTATGATTCGTACCTGGTTATCATGTTGACACCTCCGTTGTATCTTGTTATCTCTGTTGTATCTTGTTTGACTCTGATGTATTTATATAGTAGCTTCATGAACTACTATTTCTTTACTTCCGCTGCATTTATTACTCTGTGTCTATGATCTGTGATTTATTTATTTACTATTTATGCTGTGTTTTGCCAAATTTATTTTACAATTCGGTATTTTGAACAATTCAAGTCGGACATGTGCGGATGAATGGTTGAAAATATCGGGCCGTTACAGCTTCCAACAAGGTTGAAAGCTTAGCTGTCACTTCCAAACCTTTCGACACTGATGGAATCAAAGGTTATCTTTTGTTTTATAAAACTTGCCGCCTCTCTCCATTGATTTTGAAGGGATGGTTCCAACACCAACACTTCATTATTTTCGAATGGTTTTGAAAGTTTTTATAAAGGTTTCGAAGCAGATGCTTTCGACTCCAATGTTTTTCTGATCCTTTTGCTCTACTTGAAGGCATAATCCAAAGAGTTTAAGTCAAAACGTTTTAAAAGTTTCAAAGTAGTTAACTTTGAATGGTTTCGAAAGTTTTTATAAGGTATGGTTTTAATGTTTTCGAAAGGCTAAGGTTTAAAGGATTTAGAAGGCGGGTGTCATATTTTTTAAAGGTTATAGTAGGAAGACTTTTAAAAAAGGTTTTGAAGGAGTTACCTTCAATGGTTTCAAAATGTTATTAAAGGTTATGAAGGAGTTATCTTCAATACTTTTGAAAGGTTTTATTAATGGTTTTGAATGAATGTTTCCGAAGGTTGTTTACAGGTTTTAAACAAAGGTTTCGAGTGGAAGGACTAGGCAGATAGCCTAAGTGTTTTATGTTATAAAGGACTTTAACTTATTTTAAAAGGATGGATAATCATTATTGAACATCATCAATATTATTTTGAGTAAAGTATATATAACAAGGAAAAATAGCTTAGAGTAAAGTTAAAGGTATATTTTCCTTGTATATATATATATATATATATATGGTTTGACGGACTAAATCATTTTGAAATAGTTTTCAAGGAAAATTTGAAGGGCAATTATCCCATATATTTTGAAGGGTAGATAAACCAAAAGAAAATTCGAGTTGTTAGCTCATTTAAATTCGGATAGTCAGTCCTTTTGGAGGGCAGTCAACCCAGTGGACAGTTAGTCCAGAGGACAGATGGTCCAGAAAAAAGCAATCAGCTCTGATATGAACAAATAGTTCATTTAGTAACATAACGGAACTTGCTACTTTTAAAGGACATGTAATCCACCCTTTTTACCTGTTTTGGGCAGATAGCCCATTATCTAGCATAAAAGAAATTGTTATTTTAGTATAGTCATTTTTAGGGCAGATATTCCAAAAGAGAGTGGTTAGCTTAGAATTTAGGACAGATAGTCCAGTATAGAGCAGATAGCTCAGATTTTAGATAGGTAGTCTATTTTATTTCTTGTTTTAGCATAATGGATATTGTTATATTATTATTATCAGTTTATTAACCAGTTAGATTGTAGAAAAGGATTTGGAAAATATATGTTTTGAAAAGAGATTAGTGTGGGGAAACCCATTCCGCTAAGCGGCGTGGTCTCACTATATATCAGTAATCAAAGATGTAATATAAATTATTCATACCAGGCTTTATGTCTAACTCGAAGTTTTTGTTTCCCCTTAAACTCTCGGATGCTCAAAATTTGGTTTGAGTAGGCTAAGGGTTTAGGTTTTCCGATTTTAGCAGATTTTGGCAAATAAGCATCCGATGAAGAGCAGGTGGCTGACGGATAGATAAATTAGGAATTCTATTTTAAAAGTTTTTTCGTTGTGTACTAAGACAGTTATGTCTTTATTGCTTTGATTTTCTAAAGGGGCGTCTTCATATGTCGTTCTTGGCGTATTGTTGTAAATATATTTGATCAATGCCTAGGATGCGTTTGGGGATTTTTGTAACTTGGATATGATATTATTTAAAATGTAATCATTAAAAATATTGTTTTTTGAAATATGTGATTTTTTTCATATTCAAGTGCTTCTAATATCATGAATACCATTAACATTTTCGTATTTCGTCACCAGAAGTTAATACTGTGGATGACTGCATCATCCATAACGCTTAGCTTTTGGCCTCCAGATACGGGATGTTACAACTTGGTATCAGAGCCTAGGTTTATGAAAAAATTAATTAAAATTGGTTTTGATAATTAAAATCCAAAGAAATTAAAGTAAGATTTGGGGTTGGGTTAACGCTATAGTAACGTACTTGTATTTGTTATATATAAGTATGCGCTTTATCTCCATTCATCTATCTTTGATTAGGTTATCTTTTTGTATCTCATAAGGTTTGAATATAGATATGGATGGTAGAAGAAGTAGAGTTAACCAAGGAGGGGAAGGACCAAAAGGAATGCCAGACCTAATATAGGGAGAGGCCATGGTCAGGCGAAGAATGGTTGTGCTGAAGTCCCGTAGGTCGAAATGGAAGCCATGTATCAATGTTTCAAGAATATGATGCAGGAAGAAGTTGCAGCTGGAGTGTTAGGAGGAAATGCTGCAGGAGCATGGGTTTCAGAAGTTTCGATAGATAATCATTTCGCTAAGATGAGCGGTGATTATGTGAAGCTAGGGGGAAGCCGTTTGTGGGAACGGAGGATGCCAGTGGAGTTGAGAATTGGTTGTTTAACTACGGAAGGATTTTTTTCAGATCTAAAGCTCAATGATGAGCAGAAGAGGAGGTTGGCATCCAGGCAGCTTCAGGGAGCCGCATTGTTCTGGTCAAACAGTGTAACAGCGATAGTAGTTGAGAATACAATAACCCAGTAGGATTTCAAGAGGAGATTCCAGAAGAGGTTTATGTATGTAATGGCACAGTTAGCTTTAATTAGGCAGTTTGCTAAGCTGGTGCAGGGTGAGATGTCAGTTGTTGAGTATGCTAGGAAGTTTGAAGAGTTGGCCCGGTATGGGTATGCTTCTTTGGATACCGTGTTGAACGGAATGAGAAGTTTATCAGAGTATTGAAGCCGGCGTTGGCTAGTGTTACTTTATCTCATCTTAGAGATCCTTTTGATATTGTTGTAGAGATGGCCTTGAGACAGGAAGAAGTCCTTGAGTTCCTGGAGAAGAGCAAGGCAAAAGGGGCCTGGGTTGGGTAGGGTGAAAAGAGGAATTTCTTTCCTAAGAGAGGCGCTTAGAAGGGTGGAGCAGCCAAGAAAGCAAAGTCTAAAGTTGTCTGCTATAAATGCGACAAGAAATGTCACTTCGCTAATGAGTATCGCTCAAGGAAAGCGAAGGATGTGGCTAAGGGGAAGAATGCCAGGTGTTTCAACTGTGACCAAATAGGCCATTATAATAACTAGTGCAAGGAACCCATTGGAGATGGCAGAAAGGTGTATGCAATGGAGCCTGCCGCTTCCAAGCCAACAGCCCATAAGAAGGGAAAGGCATTTCTTGGAGGAACGCTTCAGATTCATGGTATGTCTGTTAGAGTTTTATTTGATACTAGTGCATCACATTCTTTTATGTCTATATGTTTGATAGATAAGCTTAACCTTGAACCAACAATTTAGTTACTTCCTTACGGGTAGCGAATCCAATAGGAGGGTATTCAACTCTAGGGTTGAGGTGTGACTGGTTTGAGTTTGACATGTTAGGTCATACTTTTGTGTGCAGTTTATATGTGTTTGATTTTGTGGGGTTAGAGATTATCCTAATTGTGGATTGGTTAAGTAAGTACGATGCTAAGATATTTTGCCAAGGTAGGAAGATATCTCTTAGACATCGGGATTGTAGTGACCGGATTGTTTTCACCATAGGAGGTTCTTGTGGTGCGGTATTTTCTTTGTTGGGTGCTTTGGATTTAGATGGTGAGTTAAGCCAAGTTTTCGTGGTTAGAGAATTCACAGATGTGTTTGAGCCTGTAGTTGGATTACCGTCGAAGCGAGCTATCCAGTTTCAGGTAGATTTGGTTCCGGGAGCCGAACCAATGAGTAGACCGCCAAGTAGGATGACCCCTTCAGATATGAGAGAGTTGAAGGTGCAGCTGGTGGATTTAGGGGGCAAGATTTTTTTCGAGCCGAGCAGTTCATCGTGGGGTGCAGCGGTAGTGTTTCCTAAGAAGTCGACGGATCATTGAGGCTATGTATCGATCGTGAGTTAAATGAGAGGATGATAAAGAATCGATATCCACTGCGTAGAATTGTTGATTTGTTAGACCATCTAAGTGGAGCAAAGGTTTTTTCTCAATTGGATTTAGCAATAGGTTTCCATTAGTTCAGAGTAGCGGAGCATAATATACCTTTGACAACGTTCAGGACCAGATATAGATCGTACGAATGGTTAGTTATGCCATTCAGACTGATGAATGCTCCATCTTTCTTTGTGAATTTGATGAACCAGATTTTCTAAGAACACTTGGATAGGTTCGTGCTGGTTTTCATAGATGATATCTTGATTTACTCTAAGGATGAAAGGGAGCATGAGGTTCGTCTTAGAGTGGTGCTTGAAATGTTGAGGCAGCATCAGCTGAAAGTGAAGTTTTTTGAAGTGTCACTTCTGGAAGAAGTAGGTGAAGTTTCTTGGTTATTTAGTCTCAGAGGAAGGGTTATCAGTAGATCCGACTAAGATCAAGGCAGTGAATAGTTGGAAGACACTCGAGATAGTAACCGATATTAAGAGTTTCCATGGGTTGGCTGGTTATTATCGAACATTCATCAAGGATTTCCCACAGATAGCAGCACCGATGACAAGGCTGACGAGGAAGGATATGAATTTTGTGTAGACCGATAGGTGCAAGGAAGCATTCCAGAGTTTGAAACACTTATTAACCTATGCATCTGTATTTGTTGTTCCAGAAGGGTATCAGGACTTGGTAGTTCATATCAATGCATGTGGAACATGATTAGGAGTTGTGCTAATGCAGAAAGGTAAAGTGATTGCCTATGCTTCTAGAAAACTTAGATCATATGAGGTCAGATATCCAACACATGATTTGGAATTAGCTGTAGTGATTTTTCCTTTAAAGGTGTGAAGCATTACCTTTTGGGAGAAAGGTTTGAGCTGTATACAGATCATAAGTTGCTGAAGTATTTTTCACTCAGAAGGAGTTAAACATGAGACGTCGGAGGTGGTTAAAGTTCATAGCCGCTTATGATTTTGGGATTGAGTACACACCGAGAAAAAGTACCAAGGTTGCAGATGCACTCAGCAGGAAACATCAGAATGTAGTATTGGTTATGATGGCTGAGTGGAAAGATTTAGAAGCATTAGCAAATTGCAGAGTGCAGTGGAGATCCGAGGCTGGATCTAGTAGAAATACGGCTGTATTGTCTTGTTAGGAAGTTCAACCAGTGTTGATCGAATGGATTACTTCTAAGCAAATAGAGGATCCAGTGTTAGCTGAACGGATTAGAAGGATAAAAAAAGAAACCAAGAGCGATGAATTGAAAGATTTCGGTCTTGACAAGAATGGGTGCTTGAGAAAGAATGGTAGATTATGTGTTCGGAGTGTAGGAAACATAAGAAAGGAAGTCCTGGATGAATTCCTTCGTTCGAAGTTCACTACACATCCCGGAGGTATCAAGATGTACCGGGATATGAAGAGGAGTTTCTTCTAGGAAGGAATGAAGCGGGATACTGGTTTGTTTGTAAGGTGGTGCTTAAATTGCTAGCATGCCAACGCCGAACACCAAAAACCATGTGGTTTGATTCAACCATTAGATATTCCAGTATGGAAGTGGGTTTCTATTTCTATGGACTTTATAGACGGGTTGCCAAGGTCGAACAGGAGAAATGAAAGTATATGGGTTATAGTGGACAGACTGACCAAGAGTGTCCATTTCGTTCCGGTTAGGTCAACCATGATGACATCTGTTTTAGCAAGTTTGTTCATGTAGAATGTGATTAGACTGCACATGGTTCCTTCTAACAGCTCGAAATTTAAGCTATAATAATTAATTAACGAATTAATTAAATAATAAAATAACTTCGTGAAATTTTCAAAATTGAGCCATGGGAGTTGTACCATTATGTCCATGGTAATTTTCTAATCAATTTCTATATAAACATTGCCAAAATTCGAGCTAAGGCGAAGAAGTTACAGAATAAACAAGAAACGAGGAAAAAAAAAGGAAAAAAAAATATAGGTCAGGTCGACCCTTGGGTCGACCTTCCCCATAGACGGGTCGACCTATAGGTTGACCCGTATCCTATGAAGGTCGACCTAGAGGTCGACCCACCTTCTTATGTGGACGTGAATTTGTCCATATTCGAAATGTTGACGTGTTTTTCGATTTCTTTTGAATCTTGTGCGTTCGTGCTTCCATCCGATGGTTCCCAACGAGCCTATGACATAGTTGCACCAGATTTAATCTTAAAAACCAACAGTCTAAGATCCACAAGTGACACTATAAATAAGAACCTAGGCCTAGCTATTTTTCTCGTTCAGATTTTCTCCATCTGGGTTCATTGCCTGAGGCTGGACCCTAAAAGGAATATTTTTCCAAGTAGAAATCTTTTTAATTAAAATATTTTATACCCCTAGAAGTGGATCCGAGAAGGCCAATGAAAAGAGTTAAGGACCATAGGTGAGTGTTTAAGTAATTATTTAGATTTTTAAGTAATTTAAAATATTAGGGTTCTCAATAGTTGTAGTTTTTCTGCAATTTTGAGACCATTTTTACATAAGTTGTTTACAATTAATTTTTAAAGTTCTTTTCAGTCTATTTTATCCAACTATTTTTATTTGGCTATTTTATTCATTTATTTACAGTTAATTACTATTATTTACAGTTATTGGTATTTTATTTACATCTGTTTTACGTTAAAATTCAGACTGTAAATATTAGTTTCATTTTGTTCCTTTTTATACGAATAAAATAATAAAAAGAGGATAATTCCCTAATATGGACTAAAATATAAGAACACAAATTTACAGAAAATTCGACGTAAATAAAAAGGACTGTAATGAAAAGAATGTAGACTGAAATAGGAAAATTTGACATTTGCAAGCGAGTTGATAACTAGCAGTGATAACTAACAAGACAAGATAAATGAGAAATTATAACGTATGTTATAATTAAATAGGAAGAACAGAAAAGGCTTATTTTAAGACTTAGAGTTAAGTTAATAAGAAAATAGAGTAGAATTAACAGAAGAGCCTTATTTTAAAGACTTATAATAAGTTAATAACTAAATATAGCAGAGATAACAAAAGAGGCTTATTTTAAAGACTTAGAATTAGTTAATAAGCAAAAGAGCAAAATTAACAAAAAAGGCTTATTTAAAAGACTTATACTAAGTTAATAAGCAAAGATAGAAGTTGGACCCGTACTGGAAGCATTCCCCTTCAGTCTGATCTCACAATAGATTAGGTGGGGCTGGGACATGCTTATGGTGAAGTAATGGTAAATAGGAGGTCAATAGATAGAAGCTCAAATAAGGGGATTTAGGTAAGGGGCGCAACTAGATTTTGTTTATTAGGACCCATACCGGCAGCATTTCCCTTATCAGACTAGGACTGAAGGTCTCACAATAATTGGGTGAGGTTGGACACGCTTATGCTGAAGTAATGGTAAATAAGAGGTCAAAAGGTGAAGCAACAGATAGTGCGAGCCGATGGAGGCCGAGAATGCGGCCTCGGTGCAGGGATATAAGTCGCTATTGAGTTCCAATAAAAGGTCAAAAGGTAAAGCAACAGATAGCGCGAGTCGACGGTGGTTGAGCATGCGGCCTTCATGCAGGGATATAAGTCGTTGTTGAGTTCTAAAGCGCTAAACAGGTGTCTTTTTGCTGAAGGATCCTCGGGATGGGACTAGCATACGATGGCACAATAGAGATAGAAAGCCGATCAAAAGGGTAGAATTAGGATTTCAGCCTAATTTAAAATAGGATTAGGATTTCAGCCTAATCAAAGCAGCTATCTAAGACAAGTGAAACAGTCAGAAATGATAAGAACTATTTAAGCAAAGCAAACAATTAAACAGTATTCTATTCCAGCTTTATCTTTTCCCTTATTTTATACTAGAACCGTTTCTAAGTCTATTATCTTTATCTTGCTTAAAAATACTAGTAATTACTTCCACTCAACAGACTTTTAGCCTGATTCACTTCTCTATTTTTCCATTTTCCCCCATAGGCCAGCAGAGATAAAGATAGTTGATTTTGGATTTTCTTGGAGATTCAGCTGTAGAGTTTTTCCTTCATTCTTCTTCTTTTCACTTTTTGTTTCATTTGGATTTGATGTACTGGTACTTTTGAGAGGGATGGTTATACTCATGTACTATGATGATATGACTAAGATGGTGTTTTTCACTAGACATATGTGTTTGGTCTTTAAGACATATTCTATTTTGATGATTTATTTTCTGGAATGATAAAGTTTAATATTAAATGTTTCCATTGTTTTATAATTGTCTTGTGAATCTTAGTCTCTGTAAAGTTTTAGTTATACCTGTAGGATCGATTTCACCCCAGAGGGGGGGTGAATAGGGTGATACTATTAATTATAAAAATTATTGCAGAAGTTTATATATAAAAATTTCAACACATATCACAGCAGAATAACAACAGCATAGATAGAAGCAGAATATAAAAAGCAGAAAAAAGAACACACAGATTTACCCAGCTTCGGCAAAACCCTGCCTACTTACTGCCCCCAACGCAGCAACTACTAGAAATTAAGTAGTCAGGCGCTTACACGCGTAAACTCGCGACACCCGCTATCGACTAAGCTAACTCTACGCTCAAACCCTGCCACAACTCATCCACTAAGTTGTGAATTCTCGAACTACACCACCGTAATTCGTCCTCTAGTCACACGACTAGAAATTACAACTGTTTAAAAGAAAAATACAAATCTAAAAAAATTTAAAAATAAAAAACCCTAGTTTAAAATATTACAGCCCAAACAAGATTTAGTGATAAAAATCATCCCTCTTTTCCTTTTCTTCTATCAGCCTACTCTGTTGTGAAAAAATGTCAGCTTCCTTTATGCTCATTCTTTTCTCTCTGACAAAATTAGGGCTTTACAATTGAAGAAGCGCCGACTTCAATTTGATCGATGGAATATGTGATTTCCCTTTTTTGCTCTATCGATCGACCGTCCGTTGCTTAGCTTTGACTGCTTCTTTGATCAAGTTCAATTCGTAAAATCTGGTATCTAATTTATGGTTTTCTGCTTTACTCTTAGCTGGCTTGAACTCGATCTTGATTCGAGTTGAATGATTATTATTTGTTGCTTGAACTCGAATGTTTTCGTAGCCGATGATGTTAAACATTTATATAGGATTTTAATTCCTATAATTTCGTTCGTATATTTTTACTTGAATTTGTCAATTGATTTTTCTCGACCGTACAATTTTGCTTGAATGCTTGATTTATTTCTGACTTGTTCAAAACGTTCTTTTCATTTCTTGATTATCACGGCTTGCTCCTTGGTCATCGCGACTTTGAATTTGGCTTTCCTTGGTAATTAGAGCTTTGATTTAGTGGAATTTAATCTTTACTTTTGTTCCGTGAACTTCTCTTATGACATATTTGATTTTGATCACTTGATTTGATTTTGTCCTTTACTCTGTTAACATCGGCCACTTTGATTTTGTTAAAATGCGTTGTTGCCTCTGGTTTTACTGTTGTATTTTGAACTGCGGCTTGACTTGAAATAATTTGAACTTTTCCTTAAACTTGGTCATCACAGTTTTGATTCATTACTTTGTTTGAAGCTGCTACTTGACTTTGTTAATTCATGTTCCTTATATGCATTGTTTGGTTCAAACGTTGCTCTGTGACTTGATTACTGCAATTGGTTAGATAAGTATACCTGCACATGTATATATCCAATTATATGTTGCAAACTTGAGTTTGTTGCACTTCATGTTAGCATTGGCTTGACTCGACTGCTTTACCATATGCATGCTTCGAGCTCTTTTGCATTGAACTTGTATATTTCACCTGTTGAGGCTTGTTGCAATTTCATTCATGCTCATATATATATATATATATATATATATATATATATATATATATATATATAGTGCTCTGGTTTGTATGTATTAGTGCTCATTGACTTGTATTTGCAACTTTATTGGTTTGCATCAAGCTCTGTCACTATCATGTTGATGTTGTACTAGATTTTGTCTTCTGCCTTAATTCGACTGTTGAACTTGTCTGGAGCATTTTCTAACTGAGTCTGCTTTGATTCACTATATATAGACGTCGTCTTGCTTCACTTTGGTATTTGCAGTTTTGTTTTGCATCAAGTACATGTCTAGAGTCTGGTTGGACTTGAGACTGTAGCATATCCATAAGAACTGATATGTGCTTGTGCACATATTCTTTTTATCACTGCTGCATTGACTGGTTCTTGACCATATGTGCTATGTTGTATTATGTGACATTCTTTAGGTGCTGGTTTGAGTCATGAATTTGGTACAGGCTGTGTTGTATGTATATTGACCCATGGTTTTGTATTGCACCTGAGTTGAATCCAGCAAAAAGATTGGATTTGACCTTGTGCTGATATCGTGATTTTATTTGTATTTCAGTTGAGTTGGACCTTGCTTTTAATTGGGTTTGACCTTGTTCTCCCCTATCCCTGTAGATTTATCAAGTGTATATCGATGTGCACGGCCTTATGGCATGTACAGTGATACACTATGCATGTCACAAGCTAATCGTGTATGATGAATTCAAGATTAAGTGATGATAAACAACTCAAATAACTGAGGCAAAATAATATTTTCAAAATCACTTTTTATTTTTTACTGCAAAAGATTTTCTTTTTCAATTTTACTGCGTTAACATTTATTTTACAGACTGCTCAGATGCTGGATTCAATCTGGAATGGAGTTGAAGATAAATATGAGTGAATGAGTGATACATAGTGAGGACATTTGTAAATGAAAAATTGTGATGTAATCAAAATTGTATTACTTGAAAATTTTGTATATAGTGAGAGCTTAAATTTATACTATTCAAAATTGTAATAAATATTTATTTGAATAAAATATCCATTTGAATTTAAATTTTGTGTTATTTATTTAATTCGGCAAATATTTATTTAATTAGGTGATAAATAAAATAGTACATTAACAAATACATTTAAATGAATATATATATATATATATATGTTTATGATCATCAAATAAAAATTATATACAGGCATATTCAACAATACCTACAACGCACCACATCTTTTAGTGTAGCCTTTTTGGGTATACTAAGGGGTGTGGGGTGTTACATTCCTAGTAGTATTGTTAGTGATAGAGATTCCTTGTTCACTGGCGAGTTTTGGAAGAGTCTGTAGGAAGTTTTAGTAACCAAGCTTAGGATGAGTACCGTTTACCATTCCTAGAAAAACGGGCAAACGGAAAGAGTTAACAAGATCTTGGAAGATTTTTTAAAAGCTTGTGTTTTGCATATTGGGGCATCATGCGAAGACCATCTACATCTAGTCAAGTTTTCGTACAACAATTGTTAACGGGCTACTATTAGGACGGCACCGTTTGAAGCTATGTATGGAAGGCCATGCAAATCTCCTATTTGTTAGCTGGAGACCGGAGATAGGTTGATTCTTGGTCCAGATTTGGTCAGAGAGGCTGTAGAAAAGATTGAGGTCATTCGAGCTAGAATGAAGAAAGCTCGGTTTGGGAAGAAGAGTTATGCAGATAAGAGACGAAAAGATTTGGAGTTCTTAGTTGGGGACCAAGTTTTCATCAAAGTATCACCGATGAAGGGTGTGTTTAGATTTGGCAGGTGTCCATGATGTTTTTCGTACTTCTCATCTTAGAAAGTGTGTTAGAGACCTAGAAACTGCTATTGCACCGACAATGCTAGGTGATTTAGTGGTAGAACTGGACTTGACCATAGTGAGGAAGACAGTACGCAGAGTTGCGAGAGATGAGAAGAGGCTTGGAACCAAGACAGTCAGATTAGTCAAAGTCTAGTGGAGTGACGATGACAGAGACTATACTTGTGAGACTGAGAGCATGGTTAGAGATACTTATCCTAACTTGTTTTGATATATGTTTTACCTTCTTATTTGATTCGAGCCTTATTGTAATTTCAAGTGCGAAAATCTTTAAGGAAGGGAGTCTTTAACACTGTACATTTTTGATAACATTGTTTAGAAGATTTAATTACATAAACTAAATAAAATAATGTAATGATTAGGGGATTGAGATTTGATTTAATTAAGGTAGTCGTGCCTTTTAACTAATAAATTAAATGATGGTTTTAAAATAAATTAGAGGAAGGGTATTATGGGAAATATGCCATTCCTACATCACCTTCCTTAGGTCATGCATCATAATACACGTTCATTCTCATTTCTAAAATTTAAAAGCAAGGTCGGCCACCATTAACAGGGAAAGAAGAAGAGGAAACTAAAGAAAAGCTTAAGGATAAGCAAATTCAAATCAAACTCATTCAAATCTCAAGCTCCTTAATCTCTAAAGAAAAGGTGAATAATGTTTACAACTCTAAACTTTTATGATTTCAGTTTCAGGATTAGACCCGAATGATTTTGCAAAGGTTTGCCACGTTTTTGAATGATAAAATGATTATATATACATGTTGATGATTTATGCGTGTTCATATAGATTTTATGACATGTTTTAAGATGAAAACCCTATCAAATCCTATCCGTTAGCCTTGCGAATTTTTATAATGACCTGAAAAGTTATTTTAGAGACGACTTTCAATTTTTAGAATGTCCTGAATTTTTGTGGAATTATTATGAATTTGATAAGGTAGAAAATGCTATTTTTGATTATTAAAATTATTTACAGTAAAAATAACTATTGCTTGGATCAGAATATTTTATATGTTGAAGAGAACATATTAATTGATTTTCTAGAATTTTCTAAGGAGTTTTAGTAGTTATATAAATTATTTAAGGAATTTGACTTAAATATTTTATATAATTATAAAGGAGAAAGAGGCTATTTCAAAATTATTTAAATTTCCAAATAAGGAAAGTCGGCTGCATTTTTGAATATAGAATCCTGGCAACCAATCAGATTCAGACAAGCAAGGCAGGTGAAGTACAAAAGAACTATTTTAAAGTACAAATAAATAGTTTTTCTACTATTTCAACTCTTTCGGCAAGAGGTTTCGCCTCCTTTCCAAACCTTCCGATAAGGTCAGAAGGCGTCAAATCTTTCGACTAGGTCAAATACCAATGCACATGGTATCTGCAGTTGGTATGTAGTGAATTGGATGAAGTCGAAAGGTGTAGGGATGAAAGGTTAGAGCTTTCGAAGGAGATGAAGTTTTGTTTTGGGTTTAAAGAAAATACGGCTGCTGGCTTTCGATAAAAAGCTTTCGTCATTGTCAAATATTAAAAAGAAAAAAGTTTCGATTGGTTAGCTTTCTTGTTTTAATTGAAACCTTTCGTCAAATTCAAAAGGTGCAGCTTTCAACAAGGTTGAAAGCTTAGTAGCCGCTTCCAAACCTTTCGACACAGATGGAGTCAAAGGTTATCTTTTATTTTATAAAACTTGTCGCCTCTCTCTGTTGATTTCGAAGGGTTGATTACAATACCAACACTTCAATGTTTTCAAATGGTTTCGAAGGGTTTTATAAAGGTTTTGAAGCAGTTGCTTTTAGCTCCAATGTTTTTCTAATCTGTTTGCTCTACCTGAAGGCATAATCGAAATGTTTTAAATTGAAATGTTTTAAAGGTTTCAAAGTAGTTAACTTTAAATGGTTTTAAAAAGTTTCCACTTGTTCTAAATTAAACCCAATGTCTTCGAAATGTTTTGAGTTACATTGCTTTTGTAAAGTTTATAAATGGTTTTATAGGGGAGGTACCCCATCCTTTCGACCAGGCCGAAAAGAAACCTTTCGACAATGTCGAAAGGTATGGTTTTAATGTTTTCGAAAGGCTAAGGTTTAAAGGATTTAGAAGGCGGATGTCATATGTTATAAAGCTTATAAAAGGAAGGCTTTTTAAAAGGTTTTAAAGGAGTTACCTTCAATGATTTTGAAAGGTTTATTAAAGGATATGAAGGAGTTACCTTCAATACTTTCGAAAGGTTTTATTAATGGTTTTGAAGGAGTTACCTTCAATGTTTCCGAAAGCATGTTTAAAGGTTTTAAAAAAAGGTTTCAAATGGAAGGACTAGGCAGATAGCCTAAGTATTTTAAGTATAAAGGACTTTAACTTATTTTAAAATGATAAATAATCCTTATTGACCATCATCATTATTATTTTGAGTAAAGTATATATAGCGTAGAAAAATAGATTAGAGTAAAGCTAAAGCTATATTTTCCTTGTATATATATGGTTTGACGGACTAAATCATTTTAAAAAAGGTTTTTAAGGAAAATTTGAAGGGTGGTTAGCCCAGATATTTTGAAGGGTAGTTAACCCAAAAGAAAAATCGGGCAATTAGCTTATTTAAATTCGGACAATCATTCAATTTTGAGGACAGTCACCCTAGAGGACAGTAAGTCAAAAGGACAGATGGTCCAGAAAATAGCAGTCAGCTCTAATATGAACATACAGTTCATTTATTAGCATAACAGGCCATGTTATTTTTTAAGGGTAGTTAGCCCACCCTTTTTACCTATTTTGGGAAGATAGCCCATTATCTAGCATAAAAGAAATTTCTATTTTTGTATAATCAGTTTTAGAACAGATAGTCTAGAAGAGAGCGGTTAGCTCAGAATTTGGGATAGATAGTCCAGTATCGAGCAGATAGCTCAGATTTTAGATAGAAAGTCTATTTTATTTCCTGTTTTAGCATAATGGATATTCCTATTATTATAATAAGTTGATTAACCAATTTGGTTGCAGGAAAGGTTTGCAAAATATATGTTTTGAAAAGAGATATTAGAGAGGGGAAACTCGTTCTGCTAAATGACTTGGTCTTACTATATATCGGTAATAAGAGATGTAACAGGAATTATTCATAACAGACTTTATGTCTGACTCGATGTTTTTGTTTCCCTTTAAACTCTCGGGTAATCAAAATTTGATTTAAATAGGCTTAGGGTTTAGATTTTAGCAGATTTTGGTGAATAAGCTTCCAAAGATGAGCTGGTGGCTGACAGATAGCTAAATTAGGAATTCTGTTTTAAAATTGTTTCCGCTGTGTACTAAGACAGTTATGTCTGTACTGCTTTGATCATCTAAGGGTGTATCTTCATATGTCTCTCTATTGTTGTAAATTATATTTGATCAATGCGTGGGATACATTTGGGGATTTTTGTAACTTGGATATGATATTATTTGAAATGTAATCAATTAAAATTATTGTGTTTTGAAATCTGTGATTTTTTCTCATATTCAAGTGCATCTGATATTATAGATACCATTAACATTTTCGTATTTCGTCACCAAAAGTTAATACTGTGGATGATTGTAGCATCCATAACGCTTAGCTTTTAGCCTCTAGATACGGGATGTTACAAAATATCATAGAGTTCAGATTTCATGTTGACTCCGAAGTATCCCATGGAGTGCTGGCGATGCATAAGGCATTGTTGATAAAGAGCATGAGTATGACATATGGCTTAATTCTAGAGATTGGAGGTGTCCAAATTGATGGCTGAGATCTGGCTACTTTGTGATTTTGGATTTTGATGATGAGTTCCAATCGAAGATACATATTATTCCAAATGGGAAGAAAATTAGAGTTCGTATGCCGCAATTGCCCGGAGGCAAATTTTTGCTAGAGTGCATTCATTGATCGCCTCTTTGATGGCAAACCAGACTTTTATATGAATAACTAATGTCAATTTCTTAGCACAAAACTTGTGGGAGAATTTTTATAAAGTATATTTTGGAAATGCCTTAGATTTTGGGAAAGAGTTTTCAAAGGATTTCTTTTTCCAAGGATTTATTTTGGAAATTTTGTTTTGGGAAAGTTTTGGAATTTTAATTTTCATAGAAACACGTATACTATGACATTGGTCATGTTAAGAAATTTTTAGTTTATAAAAGATTAATTTTTGAAACCCTTAAATATTTATATGCATGTATCAGTAAAGGCTTGATTTTTATTTTTTGTGAGGAAATAGTTTTCTAATTTGGAAAATTTGTATTTAAAAAAAGGAGGCTTTTGAAACCCTAAAAAATATATATGTATATGTATATATATATTTGTGTGTGTGTGTTTGATTTTGACTGGAAGTTTCGGTATGAAATAGTTTCTATTATTTAGAAACAAGTATTAATGAGCGTATATTTAGCTCAGTGATTTTTCGGTTTATAAAATCAAGGTTTTTTAAATCTTCTCTCTTTAAGATGTAGATGAAATAGAAATGACATTCAATTTTATTAGGGTGTGTAGTTTGAAGCGTTATCATACCACCGACTATTGGAAGAAATATTTTTATGCGAAGTGGGCAGGAAATAGCAGCTGGAATATTTTTGGATTTCTAAAATTGTTGTTGGTCGCAGCAATTATGTTGGGAGGACTATGAATTGTTGGAGCATGGTTTGGGAATAGGCGGCAGGCTTTGACACCACCGTGATGAGGACAGGAATTTTTCGCATCATGTTGAATCGAAGGAGACGGCAGGAAATGAATATTATTATTTAATATGACCCTAATTGGGTCTAAATTCAAATTATGCTCAAAACTCGTCTAACGGTTGACCATCTGGCGGTAAATTTAGAGTGGCCCACTAGTTAACGAGTTTTGGAACAATGTGAACTTGGAAAGGGACTATAAAAGTCACGTTCGAATTTCCCCAATTGCATTCTTTCACTCCTCCTTGTTCAATCGGCCGAACTCAATCTCCATCCTCCTCCTCCATCAAGTATCAGCCTCACTCTTTCGTTCCTCCTCTAGGCGATTTCGTTTTTTCCTTAGAGAAGTAGCCTCACATTCCCTTCGCACTGGTTTTGCATGTTAGATCTCGCCCTACCACCACTCTAGATCTAAATCTTATTCCCTCCCTTCGAGCACTTCTTAGCCCAAGATACCTTTCCGCGCTATCAATTTTTCCTCGCACCGTTATGGTCCTAACCCTTAAGATCCCACTTGGCTGGAATGAAATGAGCAGAAGGTTTTGTAGCTTTTGGGCTGGACGAGCTATCCGTTGCGGTAGGTTTTGCACTGATTCTTTGCTTCGAGACCTTTGAGCAGGGATGTTACCTGTGGTGCATCTTCCTCGTTGTCATATTGTTATAGAATTTCGATGGAGGCAATAGTTTGACTCATTCAGAGATGAAAGATGTCTTTTTTGAGCTAGCTAATGATGATCTTATTGAGATTTTGGAGGCCTCCGCGAAGGACGAGGACTTGGATGATTTTGAAGTAACCGACTCAAAATTCTTGTAGCAGATCTTTTCCCATGATGTCGGTGTTTGGAAGACGGATAACCTATATCAAACTTCTCATTAGGTTATGCACATCTTTCAGCATAACGTCATCCATAAGAATGGAAGTTACGATCGGATTTATCGCATGGTGCGGAAGATCACATATGCTAATATTGGCAGTATCCCCGTCAATTGGACTCGCACACTTACGATGCAATTTTTTGATCTAGGATTAGAACCCACAGTCGCTTTCTACATTTTCACATATACACTCTCTTATTTAGGTAATATTGGTGAACCTTTATGGAGATGTAGTTTAGTAGAAGGTTCATTCTGTCATCATTAAATCTTTCCTTAAGAAGATGGCAATTCCAAAGCCGTCAGCAACACCAGTAGCGCCATGGGGTATAAGATTTGGTGCATAGCCACCATGCTATGACCATTCCGCTGTCAAGGCAATTGGCTCGAGCTACAGCCGTGGAGCGAGACCTTCTCACTGTTCATAGGTGGTGTTTTATTTAGGATTGTTGTTGTCTTTTCCCTTCCAGCATTTGTTCTTTTCTTTAGGAAAAAAGCACGCACTATGTTATGAGTTCCTATTTATTTACTGCTTTATTGTTTTTGGACATGTGAACCACTCCTATATATGCATATTGAAGAAGCAATATAAATATGAAAATCTCATAAAATACACTTAGCTAACAGTAAATGCAATATAAGACTGGAAGTTTAGAATAGTTGAATTTTTTTAGTGAAGGACATGATAGAGTCGTTTGTGTATCATGGGTCATTGCTCATGTTTCTTAAAAGCTAATTTTTTTTGAATAATAGATGTGTTGACATTATTTATGTAAAATGTCATGTTTTATGAGTAAAGGTTAGTTGTAAAATTTTAGAATTTGGTTTATGCATCTAGCGCATAACCGACTTCCGACTACGTTGAATTGTGGCTTGATTTATCAAAATTTTTGAGGAGTAAAATATTTTGAAATTTTTTCTCCTGATTTAGTTTCTCTTTCAAATTTTTTTGTGTTTTATTTACTTTTGAATCTTAAATTAGATTTTTTGTTCAAATTTTGATTTCAATAGAAAATGTGCGCCTATATATTTTGGGATTGTATTTTTCAAATGATGTACAAATTTGAAAAGTGAGAAAAAAATTTGTGAAATATTTAATTTTGAGGGCTACACATTAAGTGCAGGGAAGCAAATAGAGTTAGAATTTGCGGATGTAGGATGCATTAGGATCGACGACGCGATAAATACAAGCGATGACAAGGGAAAAACTATTCTAGCCTTGGAATTTCTATTTTCATACCTTGTCGACGATGCACGCAAGTCTATTTTTACACTCTATTCCACTTTAGAGTTTGAAAATAAGCCTTCTTATGCGTTTCGTACGCAAAATTTTTTGAGTAAATCCGAGCCAACATGGAAATTTCCACTGTACTACAGGAACAGAAAGATTATAGAGTGGTAAGAATGATAAATTCTCTACCTTAATTTTTTTTTGGCATAGGAGTAAGTTTAGGAAGTGATTTTTCGATGCGTTAGATTATAGGATGGGAGAGTATACGCAAAATTAGTTACTTCATACTTCTATTCATAGGAGTATGAGGGTTTTAGTTGAAAATATTTTTCAAAAGCTGCATACATATAGATCTGCAAGTATATTTATAGGTTGTTCGCATCATATTTTTCCAAAAATATTTTCAAAGAAATGCATTTATATAGAAGGATCAGATTTAAAATTATTTTGCATACATATTTTCTATGTGGTGATACAGTAATATACTATGCACTTGTGCACGTTTGGTTGCAAAACTGGATATACACTCATTGGTTGTGCAGTTTAGGATAATTAGAAGCTGAAACCATGACTTAGTCATTGGTGAAATTTTGGGGATGAAATTCTTTTTAAGGATGGAAGAATGTAACACCCCGTAATTTCACGTTAATTACTTAATTATTAATTAACTAATTAATTTGGCTCCAAAAATGGAATTTGTGCAAACGATGGAATTTGACCATGGAACTTTCACCATTACGTTCATGGAAAAATTATGAGAAACTATGAGAAGTCGACCCCTAGGTAAAAGGAGATCGATCGCTTCGTGTTTGGCAGGTAGGGTTGGCCTAGGCGTAACGACTTGGATTTAATATAGTTCGATATGACGGTTGAGAATGATTCTTGCGTATATAAATTCAGGCCTAACCCTCTCTTCTCTTCTCATATTTTTCTGATGGCAATAGCGAAGCTTTGCCATTTCTTCTTATCCACTTTCTTTCTAAATTATATAAATAAGATATTTATATCTATATTCATACAAATTGGATAAGAATAGAAACCTAATAAAAAGGAGAAGAGAAGAGAATTAATTATACGCGTATTTGAGGTAATTTATATATACTTGTATCTATTTCTCTCACAATCCCAAATCTCTTCTCAGATCTGTAATTCTAACATATGTATATACCCTTTTTATACATATTTCTTGGATTAAAAAGGATTTAGAGATAAATTTATGGTTCTACTTTAGATCTAGAGATTTAGATCGCTTTAAAATGGTGAGTGGAAAATTTTATATATTGATTATGATTTTAAATCTATTTCGTAGGCATATATTTGATTTTTATGCCTAAATCAATTTTGTTTGTGAATTGTAAGCTTAAATTAGGGTAGAAAACAATTGCTTACCAATTTTTGTTTTAGATCTAATTTAAAATAAGTTTACACCTGCGTCTGGAAATCAGTCCTAAAGATTTTAGAATTTGAATGATGTATATTTTTATCCCAGATCTGTACCTGGGTGTGTAATGAGATTTTTGGATTATCGCCCAATTTGTGATATGTTGTAGATTTCTCATATTTTAATTTGCGGGAAGAACATTCATTTATTTTTATAAATTTGTTTGCTTTTTTCACTTTTCATTCAAAAGGCAACGTTTGGTTTTACATGAAATATCCAAATGATCCATTCCTTGTAATTTCAAACGGAGTCAACCTTTCCACTTTGTGTTAAACTAATTTATGGAAATCATAGCGGAAAATCTTCCGAAGGAATCTAATTCTAGAAATTAAACGTGGAAAGCATATTCTAGTTAAATATTTATGACTAGGATATATTTAGATAAGAATAGATACATATGAGTATCTATTCTCAACGCTTATCGTGCATTATTTTTGCATAACATTCGTTAGTTATTATTATATTTAGAGAAGTCGACGAATAGAATTAGGGAATGTAGTACTTCCTATTGATCGGCAATAAATTAGGAGTTGAAAATAACTATAGAAAATAAAATATTGTAATCCTAATTTGTGGGAAATAATGGATAAGATTAGATTATGGGTTATAATTGGTTAATATAGGAATTAAAGACTGTAATTCCAATTAATGGGCAATTAATGCAAATGAATTCGGAAGTTACAATTAATATAGACAAATGGATAAAAAAATATTAATAAAAATGGAATAGATATAAAAAATTACTAATTTGAAATTAATAATCATGCATAAATGTCTTAGGAGATGTCCATTAGATTTTATGGAAAATCGGCATTTATGAGCATTAAAAGGTGATTTATGGGTCGATAAGTATTTAAGGTAAATCTTATTGCTTTAAATAAAATAGAAATTAGTAAGCTAAGTCCAATATCTACCTAAGATAATATAAGTACAGACTTAGGATGGTTAATTAGACTTTGTAGGTTAATGATGCAAGGTCACTAGAGTCACTCGACGGTTGACTACCCTTCACTTTAAGCTACCAGCAGTCGGGTGCACTTACTATTGATGTGAGATATCACTAATCCTAAGACCCGTGACGGCCTGAGAGATTGGACCTACTTTTTTAATTGAAAAGTATTAAATGGTCCAAATTTGAAATTAGGAGCGGCAAGGGATATTTCCATAGGGGTTCGCTTCTGGTTTGAGGTGTTAAGTGACTGTCGAATCTACCTCTCTCCTAAAAGGAAGTACTAAGTAACCTAGTGAGATTCCAAATAAACAAGGATATCTCAAAAAACGTTCACTTCAATGTTGTGGTATTAAGTGGCTATTGCAGGTCTCGCATCCCTACTGAAAGAAGTAACCTAATTGATTCCATATTTATAATTAAAGAGTATGATACATATCTCAAGAAGAGTTTGCTTCGGTTTTATGGTACTAAGTGACTGATCTAGGGTTCACAACTCTCCTATAAAAGAAGTATTAAATAGCCCAATGAAATTTCCCAGCAATGTCGGCTAGACAGTGCCAGTGAGGAGTCCGTCTTAGGGTTAGGTATTAAATGGCAAAGACCTACCTATAAATAGGTGTTAAATGGTCAAAGACCTGCCTAGTCCTTATTAATAAGATATTAAGTTGCTCGGGTACATTCTCTCACATTGCTAAGACTTTAATAATGATTGATGCGCTAGTGGTATGACTATTATAAATTATAAGGCCAAAGATTGTGGTTGAAGGTCTCTATAGCTAGGACCAATAGACCAATAATGATGACACTAGAAGTCCACCTTGGGAATAGGTCTTGAATGATGTGGTCTATCTTGATTGAGGTCTTAAATGGTAGAGTTTGCATATTTCTCTTTTGAAAGTATTATGTGCTGATAGGAGAAGCTCTTCATATTTAGAAGTATTAACTGACAAATGGGTACGGAAGTATTGGGTGGTTGATTAGACTTCGTCAGTATTTTAATCTTGGGAATGGTTTGGTAAGTAATCGTATATGCAGTGTAAAGTTAGATTAGAATTGCTAACCTTAATAGACACAACAAATAAATGGAAACCAATCGGCATAAATTTATGTTATGGACAGTTTATAGATTTTCCTGTCACCCAAACGTTGTTATGATCA
The DNA here is from genome assembly GCA_030765085.1 of Allium cepa. Classification (NCBI taxonomy): domain Eukaryota; kingdom Viridiplantae; phylum Streptophyta; class Magnoliopsida; order Asparagales; family Amaryllidaceae; genus Allium; species Allium cepa. The sequence continues at coordinate 681,294,480 of CM060941.1, read as the reverse complement.
CCTCCTCATTACAACCCATAGGATAGATTTAGAGGTACAGATCGCTGGAGCTGGATGTGTTTAGTTATTGGAGAAGTCTTGTTTTCTCTCATGCTCGATGTTGATGTAACAATCTGCTACCCATGGAATACCATTAATTCCAAGATATTAGTCATAATCAGTATTCTTATCCTATTATTGTTTTGCTATGAGTTTAGATTTCTATCAACCTCTGATAATACTCATACTTATTTGCAGGTACCAAATCCAAAGATTTATGCTTTGAGGGACATTTGTTCAATTTTTTTTTAAAAATTAAGGCTCATTAAAGTACGGATTATTACAAGCTTGACCTCCAATAGATTGTGGACTTTCAACAGTGGTTTGCCCTTGAGGAGAGGATATCGGGTGCTTGGGTCTCGGTGCCTCAATGGTCAATAGGTTCGGAGAAGGAATATTAGAAAGGTTAGGGCTCATCCCCAGTGATTCACCAAAGGATTCATATTCTTCTTCCTTAGTGATGAAAAAGTCATTGTAGTCGTCATCATATGAGTTCTCCCCCTCTTCGGCCATTATTGGTTGTTTCCCATCTTTTTTAACTAGCTCGTCTTCCTCCAGGATTGTGGTTATTCTACCGCTATTATCCACGTGACCAAGGGCACCATCTTTCCTGGGCCCATCCTCCCCCGTCTCAATAGTTTCTTCCTCATCCCTCCTCACAGGCTCGTCAACTTCTATATCAGTAGCACCTTCCCTGTGTTCCTCACTGAAAGCACCTTCCTCTTCTTCCTCTTGAGTATTCTCGTCGAAGCTATGAGAAGGGGAATTAGAACATGTGTGTAATCTAGAGCTACACTTCGTCGAAGCCTCGGTATCGGCTATTCTTCTCAGAGCGAGCAGTCCATATTCTTGCATGTTCTTATTCGTCAAAAGGAATATGACGGAACGGTGGCTCGTTCTAATGGCTTTCAAGTCTTCGAGCATCTTCTTGTGCTCTGATCTTTTGTCCCGCTTTGGAATACTTATGAAAGAAACACACTAACTACAGAGATTCCAAAACAAGAGGAATTGATAGAGAGGAACTCACTTCCTTTTAACCAGAATCGATTAAATCCTTCTTATAGCGTACAAAGAAATATGCGCTCTTGAACATCGAACGTTTATTATTGAGTTTAACGATGACCTTGCATCTAGTCCAGGCCTCAATGATTACAAAGGATGGGCATCTTTTCTCCTTTTGAACTTAAGCTGATATGTAAGCCCATGGAATTGGGGACGACGTTCAAACCTTCACATGAATAAAACATATAATGAATTCAATAAGGCAAGTCCATTCGAGTGAACCTAAAAAAGCGCAAGCTCGATTTCTTCCAAGAAAAAGCCTGGGAAGGAATTAAAAGGCAGGACAGTTCCATTGAGACACATATATCAACTACAAGTTGTGAAACCAGGCGGAGCATGATGTACGAATTCATTTCTTGTTTCTAGGCTAACATCTTCTACGAGATTTCCATATTGCAAGCGAATGTTACTAAGCATCTTTTCGGTCAAAATGGTGGGTATCTGTTTTGGAGGGTTGGTTATGATTAACCCTAGAGGCAACGAGGGCAGAACATGATCCATTAGCTCTGTTTGGCTCTCAGATCCAAAGGTTGTAGGTTTGTTGGTTCGAATCGAGACAAATGGTGAAACCTGAGCAGTAGTGGATGCACCCTTAGATGGAGTAGATGATCCCTCCCCAGACCTATGGTGGGTTGATCATCAAGAGATTCAAAGATAGCGGAACTTGGCATTCAACAAAGTCTGGTAAAATTTAACTTGAAATAGAAACAACCGTCTGACCAATGCTTGGAATTCAAAGGAAGCCGATGTGCATTGACCGATTCAATCCTAAGCATTAACCAGGGAAAATGCAGCACGTTGCCAATATGAAATGAGTCCAATGTCTCAAATGCCGCGAACGAACAATTCGGTGTAGATAGTTAGCTTGTATTTGAAAATTAACCCGCATTATCTTTGGAATTATTTTTTTATACTTACCCGTTATCGATCAATAACCGTTAAAGGATCCATCGTCTAGAGCATTGTAGAAAGTCTTTCTTTAATGGTAACTGAAAACGCAAAACTAGAAAAGGAAATATGGTGGAATTATCCAACACACATAAATTTAAGATGGATTGTCAAATTAGAATCAATCTGATGATCTAGGCTCAGCCAATCTCATAAGCCGTACAACCAAAACCCGAGAATCAAAACCTTTCCCCGAAATCACACGTTTTCAATCCAAACAAATCCTAAGTTCATTCCTGAATGCACACATCATGATTTGATTGTCCACCACCAAACTGAAATCAACCAAGATCAAGACCTTCTCCTCCATCATCACTACCTCAAGACCCACTATCACCTACCTTAAACTCGATTAAAACTTGAACTCGACTTAGGGTTTCCAAGAGAATCGGTCCCGAGAATTAGAGAAGCAATCCTAGAGTAAACAACCAAGTTGGACAACGATGAGCTGCTGAGGGAACTATTGACAGGCAGTAGTTCCATGGGAGCAAGTCAGTGGCAATGGAAGATGAAGGTTGAAAATCAACTCGGTGCTGGAAGAACTTGAATGTAGGCTTCTTAAACACAACAATAATATGAAGAACTGAGAAGGGTTAAGATCAAGTTGGTTAATAAAAAGAAGAAAAACCCAAATTTTCTTAAGTGTTAATGTCAGTACCGACATGGGAGCGTGGAGCCGACATGTCACTTCCCAACCTACATTGTTCAAACTTGCTACAATGAACCTATTCAAATATACGAAGCTGCATGTGAATTCTAATATGACCAATATTAAGAAGAAAATTTCAGTTTCAACTAAAAGAAAACAATCAACATAAACCGATTAATTAGAGCCAAGTAAAAGAAAAGTGTTGAGATGGCACTGAAACAATAAACTAGAATTCATAGGACAGTAGTCCAGGACTTGTCTCATTCCAGAGACACTTTGTTTTCAACGAAAGCATACTCTAGGAGACAAATATTAACTGGGTTTTTAACCAAGCAGAAATCAATAGGAGTGAGAATGTTGAGACAAAGATGGAACGACTTGAAATCTTGGAAGCACACCTAGATCAGGAATAGAAACAACTCGGAGAAGTTTCAACATAAATGGAACAAGGATGAGAAGTCGGTGTCGATATATTGAGGTTGGTGATGACTTCACAGTTCCATATTTCTCCCTTAAACTTTGCATGAGCCCGCCTTTGCCTATTTCCTGTGTGCCCAAGAGGTATCAAAGGATTCTGAAGAACCAATTACCAGAATTGAGGTGTCAGCAGTCAGAACAGTAGAATAAACAAAGTGATGGAGGAAATATCACTAATATCAAGCAACGATCCATGGAGATAACATAGGAAAACTCAAAATCATATAGGATGAAGCATGCAAAAAGAATCAACCCACATGGGTTAAACGAAAGAGGTCGGCACTAACTTAAGTGGTCGGTACCGACATGTGGTATAAACTTAGATGGGTTCATGACTTCATGCACTATCTCGGGACTCTGTCTGGACGATACTCCAACTCTTATTGACGTGCACGTAAATATGCATATTTTTACTACCATATTTAATCTATTTAAATTAAATAAATGATCAAATTGGGTATTTAACTTGTTTAAACCAAAATTCAAATTATTTTCAAAACGTCACATATTCTTCTTCATATAGGGTAATTGTCATTTTTGCGCATATATTAATTTGAGAAAATTTAATTGAATTTTTTTATACTATTTTGTAGGAGAATTGGATGGAAATCACAAGTGTTTTCATGAAGATATGCATGCGCAAAAGTAGACAAAGAAAATGAAGATGAAAATAATTCAAACTCATGAACATGGGGAACCCCATCTGCCCACTTACCTTGATTTGCAATTAGGAGCTAATGCACATGCTAAAAGGCCATTAAAGCTTCATATACATTTAAGTGGGGCATTAAGACATGTTAATGATTACTTGGAGGCCACACTAGCTCAAGGGTATTTTGGGCATTCCCCAAAAAATGAATTAGGGTTTCTAACATGTATAGATACCCCATATCTCTCTTCCTCTTAGTTAGTTTTAGTTAAGGAACAAAAAATAAACAACTTCTCCTTCATGGCTACTTAGCCATTTTTTATTTCATGTAATCTTTCTTTTTATGCAATGTTAGTTAATATTTTTTTTACATTTACATGCTCTCTTTCTTATTTTGTTAGTAGCTAAGTGTCCTTTCTTTTTACTTAGCTTTTATTTTCATTTTTCTCTCATTTCCCCTTGTTTATTTCATGTTGTTTTCTACATTTGTTGATTTAATAACAAATATGAGAGGCTAATCCCTACAATTTAGACATAATGATGCTCTCTTGAATCATGTAGATGCAACATAATTTTCCATTTGTCTCTTTTGTGCTTAATGAAAAGTTAGATGTTTGTGTGATTTTATGTTTAATATTGAGTTTGATAGCTTATGTTGTTCAAAACAAATAGGCTATGCTTAGTCATATGAATCACTAATTACCGCTTCCTCTACATATGATCATGGTAATGGAAGTGGATGTTGATCAAAATTTGATGGTTTATGTTTCTAATTCAATAGTTAATAAGCCATGCTTAAAATAGATTCTACTTTTAATTTCATGTCATTTTCATTAAAGTTAGAAAATGGGGTAGAGGATGCATTAAAATTTTGTGGTTTAAGTGTGTTAATAATTAACACAATTAGGCCATGCTTATGATAAATGCATCAACTAAACTCATAAATGACCAAAAAGAGACCATAATTTCATTATGTCGATTTATGGGATCATGAGAAGGGATTTGCCTCTAAATGCACTTCAATCTCATATTTTTATCCTCCTTAGTTTTAGTTTGTTTTTACTTTCTTTAGTTAGTTAACAATCCCTTGACTTTGGTATAATTTGATTGAATAGATTTTTAAAATCAACAATTCCTTACGGACCGACCCGTACTCGCCACGTACTAAAATTGTACGTCGTGCACTTGCGGTTAAAATTAATTCAAAATTTATTGGCATTTTTTAACTCCATAGAAAATTTATCGTTAAATACTTATTTTAGCCTAATACGGTTGCTACCTCTATAAATATAAATCACAAAGAAACCAAGAAAGGATCGGGTTTCTGTCATCACTACGTGAAAGCTTTGTCTCTACTTCAACTCTTTCCTCTGCACCATAGTCATCAAGGCAGCTACTCTAGACAATTCTAGGACTTAAAATTTGTCTAACCCCTGTACTTGTGGCTTACTCTCTCTCAAGGTTCTTTGCGATCTCAATCAAATCTATATGCAATAAAGCTATAAAATGGACGTAGGCCAAAGATTACCGAACCACTATAAAATCTGGTATCTCTCTTTCTTATTTCTATTTATTTTCTTTTATTATTACTACTATCTGCTAGATCTAGGTCTCAAAGGTACCCTAGAGCCTATTATTGATCCATTTTTGGTGTTAACAAGATCCTTCATCTCATTTGATTATTATTGATATTCTTTGTATAATTTAGGTCTGAATCATTTTTCAATGAATTAACACGTACCTAAGTTCTCCAATTTTTATGTTATTGTTTTGGAAATTATTGCTTAAAAACAACTATATTAAAAAACCATTTTATTAAGTGATATAATTTTATGAAATTTGTGTACACAAACATAGTGATATGTTGATCATTAAAATTTGTCATTAAAACTGATTTCTTAATTTATATGGTTAATTTTTTGAATGTAGTTCTTTTTGTTGGATCGAATAATGTACCCTAGAGGGGGTGAATAAGGTATTTAAAAAATTTCTAAGAGAAGCTAAAAAAATATAGAATAGAGTGCAGAAACGTAAATGAAGAAAATAAATAACACAGGATATACCCATCTTTGGCCTAATGCCTACTGTTGCCCCTAAAGTTACTACTAGGGTTATATATTCAACGCTTACAATACGTGTAAGTACGTACTCTCTACTAACCTGAATATACTAACTCTATGTAGTAACCCTACCAGAACTCAATGTCCTAAAATCAGAATCCTTGGACTATAACACGTGGCTCAGCTAGAAGATCTAGAGTTCGAATTAAAAAGAAAATAGAAAAATAGACACAAGGAAGAAGTTGCAAAAAAAATTAGTTTCAGGGATAGTAGGTTTGCTTTTTAGTATGAAGGATATTTTTTTAGTGTAAACTGAGAATGCTATGTTTTACACTAAAAAGTGTCCTTTTGCCTAAAATGCAAAATTTTATCTCTAAAACTAAATTTTTCTCTGACTTTTTTCTTGAGGCTAAAAACCCCATAAAAAATTGCTCTTAAAATAACTAGACAATGTAATCCTATTGCAAAAGAAATTAAAGGGAGATAAACAATTTCCACCTTTAAGAAATCACATGAGCACTTCCTTGAAAGTTGTTTCTCTCCTCCAGTCAAAAAGCACTTGTATTTTTTTTCAAGCTGGTGTTCAAACCTATCACTGCTCAAGCCTTTTCTTGTTGCAACTAGAGAGACGCGTTGCCTCTAAGCTTTATTCTAGATCGAGGTGAATAATTGGAGGTTGCGTCGTTGCCAAACTTTGAAGAATTGGGTTTGCCTTTACTTAGACGAGATTCTGCCACACTGAAACGCTACCACCTTTGTGAAGTTATGCCTAGGCCGAGTTAATAGGCGATGCTGATGCCATGAAGTCGAACCGCTACTTCGTATGGAGTTGATGGATGCCGTCGATGTGATCTAAAACACTATTACTTAAAAGTCATACTACCTTAATTTGCTATAGCGAGATGAGTCAAACGTTGCTTGGTGTGCAATCCGTATAATGTTGATTGTTATGTCGTGCCTATGTTTGAATTCTGGAGACGTATGCTCTTGAACATTCAATCTGTCTCTGGCATGCCTTTACTTTGTAATGTTGCTGCATAACTATGATGGTTGGAATTTTTTGTACTATAGAGATATATAAAGTATGATATGAATGAAGGGTGAAATTTGATCGTTGCTAACTTGCTATGAAGTTGTGATGCTCTGATTCTTCTCTTGTTGAGATGATGGTTTCGGGATTGCATGGTTTTTTATTTTGGAACTGATTTTGTGCTAATGAGATGCTACTAAAAGTAATCATATTTGAATCCCTCTTTGCTTGGAGAATGGACGTGGTGCACCAACCTAAATTCGTCGTGATTATCTATTGTTGGTCCAAAGTTTTAATGAGGATGATGCACTGTGTTGATGAATGTTGCGTGTTGATGAACTATGAACATTGATACATTCTTTGATTGGTCGAACAATAGGTGGATATGTTGATAAATATCTGATGTATGGAAGTGATATTGTAATCTGATAGTATTAACAAGGAAGAAGAACTTGTAATATATAAAGAGCTAGAAAAATCTTTGCAGAAGTATTTTCCATTTGATTTATATTTTCCTTTCTGAGAGATTGTGTAATGACCCTAATTTTGAATAATATTATTCAGAACATTTAATTAGATTAACAACTCGCAATTTTGGTCATTTAATGTTGAATATTTAATTAATTTCAATGATTAAAATATTGATTTAAAAGCTTTAAAAGCTCGAATTAAATTATTGTTTATAAATCTTTGAATTATAGATAATTATTTGAATTATGATTTTAATAATTTGATTTTAAGTTGTATATTACTTCTATGGATTTAATGAACTTGTTTAACTCCTTTTAAATCTATAAATAATAACAGTGATTTTATTTCGTAAATTTATTTATAGAAATAAATGATTCAGATATATAATCAGAAATTATATTTTGTTTTGAAGACTCAATTTATGATGACATATAACCATTTTATTTTATCTGATTTTCATTATGATTTTTAATTTGAAAAAATATTAAAATTATCTGTTTGACGTTTTATCGTCGAATAGCAGTGTTTTTGGTAATTTCACAGGATCGATAAACCGGTGTATACTTTTATTATTTTAGAATCACACCGTTATTCTGACCATTATTCTGAATGTGATCATACTTTTGTTTTATTTTTCCGAGTCGGTACGCAAATGAAATGCAGTACTGTGAAATACCGATAATAACACTTAATCTATACTATAATATTATTATTGAGTTAGATTTCAAGAGCACGCATGCCTCCTTAATATTTTGGAAAATGAGCAGTCACGTTTTTAATTTCCTTCTATTCCAAACTTTGAAATGTGATAACTTTTTCTACATTAATTGGATTTAAGAATCGATTTCACTATTAAATCTCAAATTTAATATGCTTTTCAATGATATACATTGTTGATAGCTAAAAATAAATTTATAAAATCATAGTTTTTCGGATTATTCATATTATTAAAGTTATTAAGTCTGTTTGACTTTATTTCCTTTAACTAATCTATGACGTTGATTGTATTGAAAATTTCCAGCCTTTGATTCTACTTTCATAAATTGCAGTCAAGTCTGGTGAAATCCAACATTGCCAAAATACAGAAACAATGTTAGATGGAATTAGAAATGGAACCAGAAAGCTCAAAAACATTAAATACAATTATATGCTTCTTATTATATTAAATTTGCTTTGACTGTAAAAGAAATACAATGATATTCTTCACATTAAAATAAATATTGTTGAATAATGGTTGTTAGTTCCAACACTTCAGACATAAAATATGTATGCTTTAGATTTAGCATATTTTTCACAAGAATCTTTCAAAACAGAAATAAATCTCTTTATCCTCTAATCTTATCATTCTATAATAATATGATGCTGCATAATGTGTTCCTAGACATAGTCAGTTAGGGGATCATCATCAACACTTGCGTTCTCATGAATCATGCCAACATTGCTTTTGGCACTTTTGGATCAATGGTCAAGTGTAAACCAAATGTTGTTACCTGCACTGCTCTTGTAGATAGTTATTACCGAAGCAGCAAATGGAATCAACGACATTAAGTATTAAAGGAAGTGATTGATAATGATATCTCACCAAATGAAGTTACATATAATACAGCTAATGCATGGAGCAACAACTGATGCACACAATAAATTTATATGTGTATAATTTATGTGTATTATATGGAAATTTTAGCTTTGAAATCATTTTTGCTCGATATTTTGCAATTGTTTATCAAGCACCAGTACTATTTGCATTACTGTTTTCAAAGATTTATATACACGTTTTAGACAAAATGCAAACTTATTTGAAAATTGATAAAAAGGATCACTATTTCTTAATCAATCAACCATATAAATCATTTAAACATGTTATGATGGTAAGAGGTTTTGTGTGGTCCGTATGCGAAGCACATATATATATATATATATATATATATATATATATATATATAACCTCAAACATTTAGTACAATAGTGCTCGCCAACACATGATGCTAGAGGCCCGAATATTAGAGGCCAGGGGAAGTGCGCATCTAGGATTGCAGGGAGGAAAATAGGTTGGCAATAATAGGTAGATGGATATGATTAATTTTGTCGTATATCTGGGCCTACAAGAACTGTTGGCTCTTGTTTCCTTGTCCTTGTTTTACTTCATAGTGAGAAATAGAAAAATGTTCGTATGCTTTAAAAATTCAAAATCTTCATACTTATTCATCGAAATTTTTTGAAATAAATATCACAGGAACTGGGTTGACGATCTCTACCATCCCATACCCATTTATTTGGGTCCGATCTCGTCTGGAGTTTCTCGATGGTTTGAGGGGGAAACTAAGGTTAAGGATTTTATAAACTTTGTTCAATGGGAGGCTTGAAGGAGAGCAGTTCTAGGCTTGGGTTTTCGAGTAGCATCTTTTGGAGGAGTTTGGTGGACTGTAGAGTAGGTTTGTGGGAAGCGTTTGCGCACTGTAGCTTAGCTAGGGATGAGGGCCGATCGTGATTTTAAGGAGGAATGCTAGGCGAGTTTCATATGGTCAGGGAGGCGGTCTACGTGAAGAGAAGGTCAGTGGAGCAGATGGGAAAGGGATTTTGTCGATTAACGAATGAAATAGGGGAATGTGAAGTTCAGCCATGACTAATGTTGAAGCAGGTAGTAGCGGGAGTATATGGGGAAGATGGAGTTTGAATTACGAGGGGTAATTAATTTTAGAGTGTAATTAAGTATTAATTAATATTATTTAATTTAGATATCTTCTAATATCAGCAACCTTTTCATACGAAGTCCAATCAAGGAGAAATTTTTTGTGTTCCGCTCGTTATGACGATAGCTTCGCGATGAAACTGGTTTGGTCCAATTTGAAACACGTTGAAAATTTGGGTTAAAATCGGACATCGTTTGATTTTAGTCCAAAGCAGAACTCTGGTGAGTTAAAACTCGCTCTTTATGGTTAATTAGCATGTTATAATTAATAAAATTTATTTATGTCTATTTGGATTGTTGAATTAGTTGGTTGATTGGATTTGGTCTAGTATCACGATATAACATCTTGAAATGCTATTAGATTGTTTGAGTTTTAAATTTGTATTCAAACTTGTTTAAGTAATGGATCTTATATATGTGGTGATAAATTGATACTGATTGGGATTAATATAATTACATTTTTAGAAATTATAATGAAGTTAACGTAAGTATACTTCTTGGTATTATCTATTTGGCCAAATAAACTTCATTTAATAAATGCAAGGATTTACCTTTAAATGACATTGGTTAGCAGAATAAATTCCCGTTCTGCTATTATATTAATTTGAACATTTACTTAAATGTCAAGTGATCGTTAAATATGAGTTTGTTTACATATATGCTTGATTATGTAAATACCGAAAAATTTGACTTGAGAAGTTTTGGAAGGTAATGGTAGCTTTTTAAGTACCATTGGGATTACTGAGCCTTTCTAGACTTGAAAATTTTGGGTTTGATTAACTTTCAATTTTATAAACTAGAAGAAAAATGTTTTAATTATTACAATATATAAATATACGAGGAGCTCTATTAATAACTAATTACAAATTTTTGCAAAAATTATTTTTGTAAGTTAATTACTATTTGTACCAAAATTGGACACAACACTTTTCGAAAGTATTTGGAGAGATAAAAATGAAGAATAGAAATATAAAAAGAGGATTATCTAACAAACACTTAAAAAACAAATATGAAAACACGCAGAAACACAATGATTTAGAGTGGTTCGGCGTATGGCCTACGTCCACTATGAAGTTGATGATTTTATTGATATTCACTTGCTGATTACAACTGACTATAGCGGATCATAGTGATGAAATTCGAGTACAATAGCAGCCTTAAAGTATAAAAATGGTTTCGGCAGAGTCTGGACGTCAAAGAGCCAAACGATCCTTTTTCTGTAGGCTCTGGGGTATTATTTATAGGCATATGATGCAGATATCTCGCTCAGATCTCGAGATACCTCTTCTAGCACGTGAGTGGGCCCACGCGATCGATCCCATGCGATTTTGACTCGATCCATGATTGATACGAACGAATTCCGTATCGATCAAGATTTTACCCAATCGAGTCGAAACTTGGCAGGAACATTTTTAAGTTGTACGTAACCTCCTGTGAAATTTTCGTAGCATTTTGACTTATGAATTGTAAGTCATGACCGATGTAAATTGGAGTTTTTGGTAGGCCATTTGGTTCAAATCGACACGTTCGTATTGATCATTTTGACTCGATGCTAAGCATGTGCCTGTCAGTTGACATGGCACATGAATTTTGGATCACTCCACCTTCGATGCCGAGTTGACCGAGTTATTCCAAGGTTTTCGCCTCGCTCGTATCGAAGATCGTTACCTCATTCGTATCGATGGAGGTGGCTTAGTTCATATCGATAACAGTGGCTTTGTTCGTATCGATCCAAGTTGCTCAACTAGTATTGATTGTGTGGCTTTGTACGTATCGATAGAAGTTGCTCCAACTTGATGGATTCGAACAAATGGCAATGTGATGGATACGAATAGGGGGTGGCTCTGCTTGGCCTTGATGGATACGAGTAGTGGTTTCATGATGGACACGAAGTAATGTTTACTTGATGGATACGAACCAAGGTCACATTCTGGATAGGGACTAACGAATCTTGATGGATTCGAACAAGGTCCTTCTAGGATGGATACGAACTAGGCCGTCCTCGATGGATACGAACTAGACAACTGCCGTATGAAGTGGAGCTTGTTCAATGGTGGAGTCGAATATATCGATACGAACAAGCATATTCTCTAGATGGATATGAAGTAGTGCATCCTGATGGATACGAACAGATGCTCGCCGATGGACAAGAACAAGATCGATGCGAATAGATGGTTGCGAAGTGATGTAAGTGGTTGTGGTAATTTCCTTGGTTTGTAACGATCATATCTTGAGCATACGAACTCCGATTGACTTGAAACTTAGAACATTAGCTTTCTTAGCTTTGTTTGTCATGTCATATCAATTGTAGCTTGAGTCGAACTCTGACAAAACTTATCGATTTCCATAGTGAACCTGTGTTTACTCGACATTCGGGATGAGTGGTCTTTGATCTTTCAGCCAATTCCTTGATATCTCGACTTTGCCAAAAGGCGGATAACATTTTCCCCCCAAAGTACGTCTTATGAGAACATGATGTGTTTGAATAGTCGCATCTTTCATTTTGAATAGTTATGTCCGACTCATTGAACGGTTGTTCTCTTTTCGTGGAAAGTTGTAATTTTTGTTTGAGTCATAGAGAGATAAATTATGAACCATAGACTGCCAGCTGTTGTACTGTATGCTGTTGTAACTGATGGCTGTATGATACTGATTAGACTTTTGTTGTTGTAACTGCTCATCAGGCGGGCATTTAACCTGTGAATTTTGAAAATTTGAAAATTAGTCCGACATACATGCATATATGTTAACCTGACTCTTTTTAACGTTCGCATGTTCCCAAGTCATTGTCAGTTTTCTCGCATCGAATTCTGTATCGATCCTCTCCTGAACCGATGTGAAATTCAAGTTGTAATAATGTTTGACAGTTGTTCTGGAATGTTTCTTCGTATCGATCCTCTCCTGGATCGATGTAAAAGTTCGAAAGATTATCTTCGCACCGATGTTATTTGCACTGATGGATACGAATTTAGCATTTCGAATCGATGGACGCATGAGGGATGCAAAGAGAGCATCTATTCGTATCGACGCGTCTTGAATGGAGTTGAAAATAGTGGATACGAATAAGTGCTTTGTATCGATGGAATACAGTGCTTCAGAGAAGCCTTCGTTGCACATTTCGTATCGATGAGGTTCGAGCTGTTGGATACGAATAGTCAAGTCGTATCAGTGCGGGGCGAAACTGGTTGGAGTCGGCCGCAATGACTGGGAGACGAATCGTTTCTCTCCTTTCCCTAGGTCCATATAAATACCATTTGGACATAGCATTTTTTTTCCTTACTTGCTCACTTTATTTCTCTCGTCTTCATGTCATTTCGAGTAGAGAGAATTAAACTGCTCTTGAACCGAAAAATCCATCGATCCTTTGAATCGATCGCTTTAAGTATGTAATTAAATAATCAATACTCTACCAAGACGATAAGACTTGAGTTCGAATGCCACTCTATCTATGGTCGTTCCTAGTTCCGATATTGGCGATGCCGGAGTTGGGTTGAAGTGAGGTTAAGGAAGGGTTAATGGCGCTTGGTCGATTGGAGAAGAAGAAGCGATGATGGATACGAAATAGTTAGTGGGCAGTTGTTCAGCCTAAATCTTGTATCGATCGAGGAATAAAATGTCCTCCTTCTTATCGATCCTGAGGGAAATCTCGTACCATTACCTTGCCTTGGGTTTCGTATCAACCGCGGAACAGTTACTTAATATCGGCTACTTCGAAACGATATTGATCGATATGAAATAGGAGTTGAATGGTCGATACAAAGTAGATGTTTTCTGATCGATATGAAACTACCGAGCTTCGATCGATACGAAGTGTTGGTTCTGCCAATCGATACGAGAACACGGGTCGTGATCGATACGAGATAGGGAATTCGGATTGATATGATCTGGCTTTAAGGTGATAGATTCGAAAATTTTTCCTCAAGTGATCGATACGAATGATACTTTGGGTGGCTGATACGAACTTGCATTTTGATCGATACGAAACTACCGAACATATGACTCTGATGGGCTTCTTTCTTGCATATTTGGAATTAACTGTAGAACTGCATATTTAACCACCCTTCGAAGCTCGTCAATGTAACTGTAACTTAACAAAATTTTAAATAACTTTAACTTGAATCGGTCATTAAAATCTGGATGGCATGGGTGTGACGGTCAGCGATGAAGGTCACTCCAATTGAATTTCGAAATCTTATCGTCTGAATATTTTCTCATACTCCGTAGAATTTTTCAAGTAACAGCACTGCACTGCACTGCACAACACATTCACACACTTCACATTGGGGATTACATGGATTTATAATCGTCTAATGATGATTTTTCATAAGTTAGTTAGTTATGGAGTCCACAGGCTCACAACCGTAGGAAATTCAGAGATCACTTCCCCTAAGAATCGAGATACCGGCCATCGTGGCCGAAGTTATAGATCCAGCTCCAGATGAGCTACCAGGAGCCACTTTTATCGGTAATCCGCTAGATTATGTAGTGTCCAAAGCTTCCGAAGACATGATGGGATGGATATGCTTAAGGCACAGCTTGTCATTGGACGATGTGCTATTGCCGGGACCAAATGATAGACCACATTATCCACCGAAGGAGTTTACTGCTTTCAATCGCCACGCATGTACGGTAGGAACACTTCCTCCATTTAACCAATACATTAGGGAAGTGTTATCTTTCTTTGGAATTGCCCATCTCAATTACATCACAACGGATATGCTCTGTTGAATAGCCTATTTATTGTATTTATGGAGCATCTCTTCCGGCCACCAAACCCGCTCGAAATTAGATACTTATTCAATGTCAAAAGCTGGGGAGATAGCCCTTCTTTCACGTTTCTGGAAGCGGTGAGAAATTGTCAAGTGGTAACGGGGTCCTGGACCAAGTTGAGCTACTTTAAAATGGAATGGTTTTATGTTCACTACCCCACAAAATTCGCTAGCCGATGGCTATTCAGAAGTAAGTACCGTAGTCTTTTCAAGTAATTAACAAAGTGATTATAATCGACGTCAAACTAATATCTCCTTTTCTTTACAGCTGTAATTCCACAACCCAAAGGTTCGCATTTTAAAGAGATAGTACGGGTTCTCCAAGAAGTTCCAAGTGAGATGAGGGACATCGATTCAGTTCCAACAGACAGGAATTTGAGAATCGTCGGATTGATCGAGCATAGCCAAAGTATAAGGCTAGAGGGAACACTAAGGGTTGTCTCGAAGAAATGAGTGGAACGTATGATGCCCGGAGTTTTTATAACTAAAGAGTTTGATTCATAAATAACACCCACTAACGATGAACATGCAGTCAGGCCTTCTGACGCCCTTCAGGGTTCCAAGGAAAAGAGAAAAGGCAAGGCAACAGCTTTCATAAGCTCCAAATCCTTGAGATGGAAATCGACGGTCATGTCTTTGCCTGTTGTCGGGATAAGACTTTCGGAGGCTCCTCCCTCGTAGGTGGAAAACCTTTTCAAATGGCTCACCGACATTCCTATTCCAAACACTTTAATAGAATGACGGATTGGATGAGCTTCAACATGATTTAGACTTAAGCGAGTCACTTTCTACTAGTGTGGTCGACATTTTCGGTTGGTCGGCAGGTTGCACATACATATACACTTCACGGCACTACACGATTCCTGACCGTAAGTTGTTTACTTTAGGAGATCACTAACTCTATTCCTCTTCTACTTAGCAGGTACAATGACTAGGCGAGATTCTATGCTTGGTAGCCTCCACTAATCGCGCCAATCATCGAATTCATACCATGAGTCCCGTAGAAGGGAAGATGATAGAAACCGCGACCGCGGTTATTCCAGTCAGGAATGCTACGATAGGGATAGGAATAGAGATAGGAGCCTAGAGCAAAGGTACCGATCCCGATCGCGCTCTCCATCTCCTCGAATCCCTACACAACCTTCTACTTATGTCACACATCCCCCGGAGCGTCCACGTCACAAACCTCCTTCCCATGCTCAGAGGCCTGATTCTCATCACCGGAGATACGGGACCGAAGCTCCCGTTGCGGTTGAACAGGCTATTACTGAGCCCTTCGGGGAAGGGGCTATTAAAATTACACAGCTGAAAAAGGATTTCCCAAACATCTGCTTTGATAACTACATCTTCCCTCTGCATTTAAAGAGAACCCCAGCGGAGGCTGAGAACACAATGTACGGTTATATTCACGACATCTATTCTCAGTATAAGGAATGTACGAAAGCTATAGAGAATGCGTCAAGGCTGGCCTTCGAGCGAGCAACTACCGTTGAGAAGTTAGAAGCTGAGCTCACTCAAAAGGATCGCATTATCCAAGTGCTTAACACTGAAGCTGAATCCTCCGAAAAGTCAGAAATAGAGGCCACTCAAAGATCGACGAGGTGACTTCAATCATGGAGAGGATAAGGCAGACGCACTATGCCCTGGTGGAGGAGATGTTCCATCGGAATACCACCGTTAGTGCCGAGCGGGATGCGTCCCTCAAAGAACTCAACGAGCTTAAGGCCAAATTTTTTGAAATTATTAAAGAATAGGATGATGCCAATATCGCAGCACAGGAGGCATGTTATCAGGCCATAGTGCTCCAAGGTCAATAGGACGTGGTAGTGGCTAAAGTCCGTATGGTGGAGACCGAGGTCGAGGAGAGGGTCCGAACGGCGGTGTCCAGGCTAGAAGCTGATATTGAAGATCTCCTCATCACTGATAACGCTAATGTGCTGAAACACAAGAACCTAGCCTGGATCGAAAATTATCCGATACATCTTCACAACGCCTGGGACTAATTAGTTGAGGAGGAGAAGGCGGTGCACACAGATGAATCAATCGACGAGTTTGAGCTTGAGAACCGTACATTGAATGAAGATGAAAGATAGATTCTCCATGAGTTGATGATTTTGAAAAGGAGAAACTCGGTGCCCAACACTCGGAGGTTGGAGAAAGTTCAGGTGTTGAGCATCACGAAGCAAGTCTTGAGATTCCTACGCTAACCCAACCTAAGCATGCACCAACTGTTGATCCCCAATCCATCCCTGCTTACAATCCGAAACAACTGTAGTTATCTCCGGCTAAAGAGCACACCTCTAAAGTCATTCATCCGCCCACGAGCCAAACCGAGGAAGGTATTTCAAACATTTCTCATGTGTGTTCAAAATAAGGAGCTTGATTTGAAGCATTTACTAATAGCCTATCTTGTTTCTCTATCTAGTGACTGGAGTTACATTGACTGTGCTTCCTGCAACTCAAGAATCGCATCAAGCGCAGGAGGCTATCATTACTAAGGCGACCACCACAACAACGACTGCACCAATTGATGGTACATAGGAGTGCACATTCTTTTTGACGAGCAGATGATGGAGGAACTCCTCAGTCGCCACATTGACCCTTTTGCGAACTTACCACTTGTTAAGTGGAATTGCACCTACTACTGGCTCTTCAATGCCAGCCATCGATGTTCCCAATAAGGCTCAAGCAAATCATGAGGAAGAGATATTGGTCAAAATCGACGTTGAAATGGAGGCAGCGGCTCGTCGCAGTAGTTCTGGAGGTGGAATGGAAACACTTGGCCCGGATCCGCTGAGAATAATATCGCCCGGAGGTACAGTTGTCAACACCAGCGTACCCATCCTGCCTCCTACAGTTGATCATGTTCCCTCGACTCCACCTTCAGGAAGCATCCCTCTGCACTCAAGTTTGGAGGAGAACGTTGAGATCATGCCCCCGCTTGGAGATCGTCCGCCGAAAGGCAAGAGCTCAAAGAGAAAACTAAGCAGCAGCTCCAGCGGGTCTACACCGAAGAAGAAACCGAGGAAGAAGAAAGAGTAGACGTGTTTCTTCGGTTTATTTTTGGTAGATAGATATTTTCTTTTAGCATTTGTAGGCCGTGTATAGATGCGGGTGCTGCCCCTACTAGTAGAAATTTTGGCAATAGACTTGTATGTGAATTTCTTCCACGGATAGTTGAAATGAAACTCTTTTTTGGTTTTAACTCTATTATTCTCATCTATGCTTAAGTGTTCCAGTATTTGAATTCTAGTCCAGTGCACTTGCGGAGTTCCAACCTTTGAGTTGAATTTTTTTTATTTGTCAAGTCCGGAATCACAGACATGATTCATGACTGGGGATTAAGTTGAACTTCGATGTTGCACTGCTTCAATCAATAGTTGACACTTAAGCTCTGCCCTAGTTATGGGGATGAGTTGTAAAGATTGGCCAGCAATTGCATTTTTCCTTCATTTCATTGAGCTTAACATCGTTTAATCGATGCTAAAACAAGTGAGAGTCGAGCGGTCGAATCACACTTGCTCACTTATCAATGACTATGTCCACACTCCGGGGAGCTGCGTTTGTATATTGGCGACCGGTCACACCTGTTTAAGTTTTAAGTATATGTCCACGCTGTGGGGACTTAAGTTAGTTTGCGTGTGGTTTTTCACACTCGTGCTATGTTTATACTCTGACCACACTCTAGGGACTCAGAGTTATTTGCAGTTGATTCCCTTGTTCGCACTCTGGGAATTTGGAGACAGTTTAACGTTTGTATTCCAGTTCGCACTCTAGGAACTTGAAGTTGGTTGATGTTTATAGTCCAACTCACACTCTAGTAATTTGGAGTCGATGTTTATACTCGGACTCGCACTCTGGGAATTCGGAGTTGATGTTTATACTCTAGTTCGCACTCTGGGAACCTAGAGTTGATATTTATACTCCGACTCGCACTCTGGGAATTCGAAGTTGGTGTTTAAACTCCAGTTCGCACTCTAGAAACTTAGATTAATATTTATACTCCAATTCACACTCTCGGAATTTGGAGTTGTTCGATAGATGGTCAGTCACATCTGTTTAGGTTTTTAAGATTTCGTTCATACTCTGAGAATGATGGATTTATTATGATCAAGGATGGTCGATTCGCATCTACCCTATGTTGACAAGTAAGGTCGTTAGATGGATGAGTCCATCCTCCTCGAACTTGGTTAGGATACGGTCGAAGTCGTTAGGCGGACGGGTCCACCTTCTTCAAAACCATATTTATAAGTTTATACTCCAACTCGCACTCTGGGAGACTGGAGTCAGTTAAAGGATTGTCATGTGTCAATCCTTCTTCGGCTTCAGTGTGATGGCTTGCTCCCGAGCTCGGGTTTCACTTAGCGAGTGGCCGGTTGTATCACAGTCGCTCCCTATTTGAATAAATTCCACCTTATGATGGAACTTTGCTCTTCGTGCATCGTGATGGTTGTATGTCACATTCAATAAATCATAGCTCTGGCTCGAAGAGATGGCATTTTATTGTTGAAATGAGATATGCGGCAAAGTCAGTTGCCTTATTACAAATTCAAATTTCGAAATGCAGAAACAAATTATAGATAAAAAATAGACTAAAATAAATAAATCCTGTCATGTGTAGTAGCAACGGAGACTCTCGCTGTTCCAGGCTCTTGGCAAAGAAAGACCGTCAATGGTCGATAACTTAAAAGTGCCATCTTCGAGTTTTCGTTCAATCACATATGGTCCTTCCCATGTTGGTTTCATGTGTGAAGGAACAGATAGATTCTTTTGAGGACGAGATCACCGAGTTTAAAGGTTCGGGTCAAACCTTGGCATTGTATAATCGGGCGACTCGACTTCGGATGCGGTTGCCCTCAAATCAGCCTCTTCGTGCTTCTCATCCAACAAATCCAATGATTCATCAACTAGTATGACATTTATCTTTGGATCAAATAAGTTACACGATGAGAAGGTACTTCCATCTTGATTGAAATAACGGCTTCTGAACCTAGGATAGAGAGAATGGAGTGTGTCTGGTCACGGACTTGTGGATTGTCCGGTAAGCCCATAAAGCCGTAGGAAGTTCATCACCCACTTGCCCTCGGCCTTTTCTTGTCGTTTCTTCAGGATAGACTTGATAACCTTATTAACAGCTTCAACCTGGCCATTCGCTTGAGGATGTGCAACTGCAGAGAATTTCTTTTGAATGTGGAATCGTTGGTAGAAATACTTAAATTCAACACTGCCAAACTAGGCTCCATTATCAGTGACGATGGTATGCGGGAGACCAAATCGGCAGATAATGTTGCGAACTACAAAGTTGATCACCTTCTTCCTTATAATTGTAACAAGAGGTTCAGCTTTGGCCCATTTGGTAAATTAATCAACTGCGATGACGGCATACTTCGCACCACCTTTGGCCAGAGGCAGAGAGCCAATGATATCGATGCCCCATACTGCAAACGACCATGGGCTGAAAATTCGGGTTATCTCGGTAGGTGGGGATCTAGGAATTCGAGAATGCATTTGACATTTATCACATTTCCTGACGTAATCTGCAGCATCGCGGTTTACAGTCAACCAATAATATCCGTATCGGAGTACTTTCTTAGCAAGAGCTTGCCCCCTAGTGTGATCGCCACATTCTCCATCGTGAACATCATGTAGCACTAGCTTAATTTCAATGTGGGCGATACATTGGAATAGAGGAACGGAGTGCCCTCTTCTATACATGACTCCATTTTGAATAGTGAACCGTGCAGATTTAAGTAGAATCTGTCTCCTCTCACTCATGCGCTCAGGCAGCATTCCATGCTCGAGGTAATTTTGGAACGGAGTCATCCACGACTCCTTATTGGGAGTGATTTCAAATATTCAGTCTGTCTCCATCTGATAAATGATTGGGGAAGATAACGTTTCCACATGAACGAGTCCCATTTGCTATGCTTCGCTCGTACTTGCTAACTTTGCCAACGAATTAGCCTTTTGATTGCGCTTACGGGGTATGTAGAAGATGGCATAATAATCAAATTGATTAAATTTTTCCTGGACTCGAGATAGATAAGCAGCCAATCTTCGATCCTTTGCCTGATATTCACCTCGAATTTGACATACAACTAATTACGAATCACAATAAATTTTCACAGGAATAATTCTCAAATCTTTGGCGAGTTTCAAGCCGGCAAGTAAGGCTTCATATTCAGTTTCATTATTATTTGTACGAAAATCAAGCTTTAGAGCATAACATATGGACCGACCTTCGAGGGTTTCCAGCACAACTCCAACACCCGAGTACCGGTTGTTTGATGCACCATCAGTATGCAGCTTCCATATATACTAGGGAGATTTGCTAGTTTTAGGCAAGTCCTCTAGGATGGTAAATTCGGCTATGAAATCTGCTAGGACTTGTCCTTGAATAGCTCACCTTGGAGTGTAAGTAATATCAAACTGGCTCAGTTCAATGTTCCATTTGAGTAACCCACCAGACGTCTCAGGCCGCATGAGGACTTATCGTAACGATTGATCAATGTAAACAGTGATAGGATGAGCCTGGAAATACGGATGGAGCTTCCTTGAAGAAATAATGAGACAATAAGACAACTTTTCTAGCTTCAGATAATTCCTCTCAGCTCCGATTAGTCATTTACTGATATAGTATAAGGGTTTTTGCACTCGGACTTCCTCCTGAATTAGGGCAGCACTGATTGCATTTTCTGATACCGCCAAGTAAAGGTACAATTTCTCGTGATCGGTAGGCTTTGACAAAATCGGTGGCATGGAGAGATATTGAATAATTTCTCGGAATGCGCCCTCCCATTCCGTGGTCCATTCAAAATTCTGTTTCCCTTTTCGAATCAAATCAAAGAAAGGAATGCATTTATTGGTGGACTTTGAAATGAACCTGCTCAATGCTGCTACATTCCCATTGAGGCTCTGGACTTGCTTTATTGTTCTTGGAGTTTCAAGATTTCTGATTTGTAACGACCCAGAATTTTTGATAACTTAAATTTGAATATTTAATTTATTTTTAATATTAATAAGTGGAATTTTTTAAGTCGAATAATTTATTTATCGAATATTTGGATTTAATTGGACAATTAAATCGATTTATTTAATAGTGAAATTCCAGGAATAATTAAATATTGGGTTAAATGTGATTGAAAATGATTTGGAAAATTTTATTTTATCATATTAAAGTTATAAAAATATTTTAGAACTTGTAAAACTGAATTTGGAATTTATTTGTAAAAATCGAATATTTTAATATTTAATTATCGACTGAAAAATAGCCAATTTTTGAACAGTCTCGGAATTGAACGAAACAAGTTCCATTGGATCCGTAATAGTTAGTTATTATCGGATTTCAAATTTCGTAGCAAACGGAGTTGTCGTTTGACCGTGGCAGCTCGAAACGCATCGATATCGTTTTAATTTTAATTCGGCGAGTTAAAATAGCCATTTTTCAAACGGTCTCGGATTTCGACGAAACCAGTTTCATCGGATCCGTAATGTGATATTATTGTAAGATTTCAAATTTCAAGTCGTTTGGATTTATCGTTTGTCCGGTACAAGCCAAAACGCCTAGAAATCGCTTAAATCGGGTTAAATTTAAATCGACTGTTTATTGCCGTATCTCACACATACTTCCGAATTAGCTTACGAAACCTGTTCCATTGCGTCCGAAACGCGGAAAAACCTTAGGATCGCCTGTCGGAACGCGTAGATTGGAGGTCGTTTGCATAAGTGTTAAATTGGAGATTTTATTATTAAAATAATATAAATAACATATAATATATTAACATTTTCACTTCTAAACCCTAACCTACTATCACCAGCCGCCACCATATAGGGTTAATGGCCGAAAATACTCCTCCTTCCTCCCTCAAAATCTCCCAATCCACGCAAAATTAGACGAAGTCGTCAACTACAAAATCGAAGGGGATAATGAGTACTGCAATCTCAACGGTCGAGATCGTTTAAAACGAAGTGGATCAACGGCAAAGGGGATTTGAAGGGCGCACGTTCATGGGGCTGTATCTCAGCAATGGCAAGGCCGAGCTCTGCATGCTTCTGGCCGAGTATTTGTCTTGGTCGTGGCTTCGAAGTGGGAGTGTTTGATCAAGTTCAAAATCGTTGTGGAGGCCGCTTGAATTAGGGTTTGTGGATGGAGATGGGTTTCTACGTGCGTTCCTCTACCTGGAAGGTGCGTGCGTGAAAAAGAAAGAAGGGGGGGGGGTGGAGATGTGCGGCCCAGATTTGTGGAGGTTGGAAATTATTAAAACAAGTTGTAAATTTATGAATTTAATAAATTGTGTGATATTAAAATATGCGTATCTTTGTCATACGAGGTCGGAATTGCACGAAATCAGTTGCGTTGGAATCGTATGGTCGCGCTCTTCGCAATGCAACTAGTTTGGAGTCGATTGGAGCTCGTTTGAATTTCGGATAAAATTAAACGTTCGTTTAATTTTATTCGAAACGAACGCGAAAAACGGAAATAAAATCAAGGTGAGAACTCCTCACTCAATCGAAAGGTTTTGTTTAAAATTTTGAATAGTTAATATTGATTGTTGATTGCTGATTGATTGTGTTAGTAGATATAGTAGGATATATACTATATATAGCGATATATATATATTGGCATATGTATATATCGGATTTGATTTCCCGCCTCGTATAGCGGATGAGACCCTATTGCGCCGTTATTAAGCGGATATTTTATAAAATCCCATATACCGCGATATTCCACCTTGAAGTGGAATTGGTATTGTGCTAACGTCTGTGGATGCAGGGTAACAGGTTGGAGGGATCCAACTGGATTCCTCACATATTTATCTGTTTATGAATATTATGTTGATTGTTGATAATCATATTGATATATGACACTTATTCCCGTGATTGACCATCTGATGTTGTTGCATCATCGGATTCAAATTTTTAAAATTAAAAATAACGGTTTTGAATTTAAAAAGGGGTTTTAAATCGATTTTTCAAAAAATAAGGGTTATAAAAAAAAAATTTGAATTGATTAAATTTTAAAATAAATAGATGGATAAATTTTTATGTTTTAAAAATTTATATTTTTATAAAATATAACTTAAAAGAAATTTTTAACAATAATAGGTTTTTATAAAATAGTTAAATTTGGTTTTTGGGAAGTTATTATTATTAATGGGTTATATAAAGGATTTTATAAATGGATGTTTTTAAATAAAAATTTTTGAAGTTATAGAATAAATTTATAAAGTGTTAAGTTGATGTATAACATGAATTTCACTAGGATTTATAGATTAATAAATGTGAAATTTATAAAACGAATGGTTATTGGAAAATTTTAAGTTTATAAGTTATTAACTTATAGAAATGGATTTGGGCATTAAAAAGGGGAATTTTATAGAAATTGTTAATAAATGAAGATTTCATTAGTTGAAATTATTATAAACCATAAAGAAATCTTGTAAGTGATAAGATTTTAAATTGGTGAAGTTCAAAGGAACAATTTGGTAAATAAATAATATTATAAGTATTTAACTTACAATATGGCTTTTGGGTATGAAATTGGGTTATGTAAATTGCATCGGATTAATAAAGGAATTTATAAAATTGGGGTTTATAATAGAAATGGAATTTATAAACTATGTTTATAAATTTGAAATTCATCGAATTTGATAAATTGAAATATGGGAATTTGTTAAGTGGGCTATATTCACTATTTTGAATATTGAATAGATTATTAAATAAAATGGGTTTGTTTTTGGGAAAGGAATGTTTTAAATGGAATTTAAAACGAATTAAAGGTGTTTTAAAATGTATTGAGTATTGAAAACATAGATTTCAACATTGATTGTTGAAATAGACGTTTTCGAGAAACAGAAGGGGATAATTTGTATAGTATTGGATTTATATATCTATTTTTAATTTCAAATCCATATACTAGTGTTTTTGGGTTGTCGTAACGATGTTTTACGCAACATTCGTTTTTAACCCAAATAAATGTGAATAAAGGAATGTTTTCTTAAAGAGAATGGAATAAAATACTTAACGGTAACTTAAGTATATTGAATATTTCCAAATTGTTGAAAATAAGTTAAATTGTGAATTACTTATTATTAAATAAGTATGGGAATGTTTTTTTTTTCCAATATAAAAGGAACGTTTTTGAGGATTCACCTTTTAAAGGTAAATCGAAGTGAATAGTTTGAAATTGATTTGAAATCGTGTATGTGCAGATATTTGGGAAATTGGAAATTCACTTTGGAATTTATAAATAGGAAGGGAAATTTGTTTAAAAAATAAATGTTGATTTATTTTTAAAATATGGAAATAAAATTTACGAATTTGGAACGTAAGTTAAATTAAATCGGTAAGGATTTATTTGTTGATTTGAAATTTGTTTTCAAAAAGGTATAAAAGATGAATTGTAGTTTGAAATTGGTTTCCAAATGGTTGAGTAGGTGATTTGAAATTAGTTTTCAAATGGTTAAGGTGATTTGAAATTAGTTTTCAAATGATTAAGGTGATTTGAAATTGGTTTGCAAATGGTTAATGTAATTTGAAAATTGGTTTTCAAATGGTAAAGGTAAATTGAAAATTGGTTTTTCAATTGGTTAAGTGTGGAAAATTTTATCGTGAAGTGGTTTTGGTAAAACAAATAACTGGGGCAATTATTTGTAAATGGTGTATATATATATATATATCTTGTAAAGATATTTTGGGACTTAATAATTTTGGAAAAATTATTTGGAATCTGATGATGTGGCGCATCTTTATTGATAGTTAAATAACCGACTATCAATATTTACCCTTGGATGGTATTGATTGTGTTTGTTTGGAATTGAATGCACACTTATTTTTAAAATAAGCGCTCGCTATTCGGTTTAGCCGGGAGAGGACCTTTGTGTCATATATCCCATTCCGAATATGCGATACGTCGTTTGGATTGCATTTGAAGACCGGTGTTGAAGACCGGGTATTTGTGAAAACGATAGGATGACCTATCGATTGTCTCCGCATCGTTAGCTACGATATGGAGATTTCCTTTGTGATGGGAAATTTTATCGGGATTGTGAATACCCGGATTTGCAAGGGCTTCTTTGAAAGTGCCTTCGGTTCTGTTCGAACCCGGAACAGACTTGTATGGTTACGTGTCTGACATTACATTTTGAGAGATAGAGCAGATTTCTTTCAAATACATTTCTGTTGGTGGCGGAGAATTTATTCTCTTAGCTTAACACCCTTCTCTGAGACGTACGAGCTCAGAGGTTATGTAGTTGAAGGTTATCAGCGATATTTCCCAATCTGGTAATGTGGCATGCTGAGTGCTGCTGTGTGATGATCATTGGTTGATCGTTTGGATATGATCATTTGTTTGATCATTTATCTTTGTGATTATTGCTTTGGTCATCTGTGGACCCAAAGCATGGCTTTGTTGCACAAAGCGTAGCTTTGTGGACGAGACTTCGTCAGGACCTCACTCCCCGGAAATGGTCGAAACAGGAATATGCGGCAAGGTTATGAGGGTCGCTCCCTTTAGGGTATGTCATTTCCTTTTGGAAAAGGGTGGTATCATGGTATGGAGCCCAGATATTTACTCATGTTGATACACTATATCTATTACTGTGTGGTGTTGTTGGTATCGAGCGCTCGGATAAAGGTCCCAAAGGACCGGGGGATGACATATTCGTGTAGTAGTTACCTAGTTACAGAGGTAACCCGGCCTTGTGTTGGCAGAGATCTAACCGTAACGTTAGTTTCTCGGGACGTCCCGCCAGAGGCGATCCCATGTGGCAGTAGGAAGTTCCTTAGCCTGACCATTTGTTGGAAATCCAATCAAAACAATACGCGCCCTGTACGGTTTTAGTTGTATAACCTGCCATGGAATGTGGCGGTAACCTGCTATTGAACATGGTAGCTATAGTAGGCATTCGACGAAATGTCGTATGCTGGCTAGGATTTATATTGTACTTTCGAAATTGTTTTCTACACTATGCACTAGTAATAATATCAAAAATGATTTGATTTTCGCGTAGTAAGCATCTTTGACTATCATAAGGAGAAATCTCCTCCAATTCTGCGTTTGCATTGTGTGTGTGGCGGGAGGCCTTATGGTAGTTTCATTTTCCAAAAAGCATTGCGGATTTAAAAATTTAAATTTTCTTGTTGCTTGTTTAAAGATAAACTGTTTTGAGTTCTCACACCAGTCCCATGACTGACCTGGAGTTTATTGTTCCTTTCCTAAACTCTGGGTGCCCACTATTTTCCACACGGGCAGTCTAGAGTTAGGTTATCAGGTTATTCTGGATTCGGGAGTTGCTGTGCAGATGTTGGAGGCGAGCTTGGATAGCGTAGTCTATTATTTATTGTATATAGTATTTCTTTTCCGCTGTTGTTGTTGTACACTCTGATTGATGTAATGTAATGTGGTATATAAAATGTATAGTTCTTTGTTTTAAATGAATGTACATTTATCTATTATATATTGTTCCGCTGCGATTGTGAGATTCTGATTTTGTTTCCTGTTCTGTTGTTTGTTCTGTTTCTTCTCTCTTTTCTTTCTTCTTCTACCTTTTTCTTCTTCTAAAACCCTAACGGTTCGATTTTTCGGCAACGAAAAATCGCGATCGTTACATTTGGTATCAGAGCTTATGGTTAAGCGACAACCCGCTCTGTTGGGTATTACTCATTAGAGATAGAGTCAGCAGTACTCTAGAATGAGTGTGAGTGTAATAATAGATATGAGTGCGTATTTGTTAGTGAATATAAAATTGTTTTATATTGTGATGATTGGTTTGTTGAGTGGTATATGAACCTTCGTCGGCGCAGCCTCGAAAACTGAATCGAAGGGGTTCCTAAACACTTGAATAGAACAATTCGACACAATATTGTTTTAAATTGGGTAAATGAAATAATTTTACCTCGATTATATTTTATATATAAAAAGAAAATAATTTTTCAAGAATTATTGAAGTGTGTATATAATTGATTGCTTGGTTGTTGTAAATGATATATATATATATATATAAAATAATTAAAAGTTGTTTGAATAAGCTAATAAAAGCAACTATTGTAAAAGAATAATGGTATAAACCAATGAATCATAAGATGAAATTATAATTAATAATGATTTACAATTGTAAGATAAGCATGTATGTATATAAGAAGTAAAATTATATAAGTAAAAGGTTTATAAAAGTGATTTATGAATAGATTCCCAGATTTTTGAAAGAATAATTAGCATTGATTTCACTATTGTCACTGGGAAATAATAAGGGTGATGACTGCAGCATCATCAGTATCATTTTCGAGTTTCTATGTGATGGATTTGCTACAATAATGAATTTAAAATTGAAGTTTTGTTGTAATAAATCAATTTGAAATTAAAATTCAACTTGAAGTTGATAAGTATAAGCGAAATAAGTTTTGAACTTATAATATAAGTTAGAAGTTGAATAATAAGTTTTATAACTTATTAAATGGGAAAATGTAAGTAAAACCAATTATTGAAGTGGTTAAACAATTAAGTTAAGTAAAATGGAATATGAATTGAAATATTGATATGAATTTGGCTTAAGTAAAAGTTAAATAGGATTTACTTTGGAATTTAAAATCCGAATTGAATTGATAAGTAAAGCTTAAGTTTAATTAACAAATGATGTTTAAATGGAATAACTTAAGTGAAGTTGAATAAAAAAAATCGATCTTTGCATCAAAGTTAAATAATCAAGTGAATTAAATGAGGTAAATAAAGTTGAAATGGAATGCAAGTTAAGTAATGTTGAAAGAATTGATGTTAATATCAAAGTAAGTGAATAAAGTGAGTAAATGAAATTGTTAAAGATGTGAACTTAAATTATATAAATGAAATTCAATTTTATTTGTAAAAAAGAACTAGCAATTGAGTTAAAGTATGAATTGAATGTTAATCAATAGAATATGAATAAGTTGATATGAAATGATGCATGCAAGTGTAAATTCAGTTGAAAATAGTTGAATAGTAGAATGAAAATCAATTGAATGTTAAACCAATTGAAATTAAAACAGTTGAACCAAATTGAATGTAAGTAAAATGGATAAAATTTGGTTGTATTGGATGTGCATTGGTTGTTATTTGCTTGTTGGTTGATTGTATGAAAATTCCTTAAGTGTTAACGAAATTGAATCTGCTAAATTGAAAGCTATGTAATAGAATTCAAACGAAAATTGGAATGCAAAGTTGAATGAAAATGAATATGCAACTTTAATAGTAAACTAAAAGTGGTATAAGAAGCATGTATTGGAAATTTTATAATTGAATTGGCAAATTGGTTTGAATATTATAATTGGATATTTTGCTAGCAGGATATACAGGTTATAAAGGAATTGGGATTTTGATTTCAAAGTTAAAAAAATTGAATCGCTCGACAAAAGGTACGTATTTCAGTTTTTATATGAGATTTGATGATTTCCTTCTCCAGCCACTTGGCTTTCTCTTTTCTTTTGGATTCTGAGGGGCCGTAGTGCCATTTTGTAGTCGTACCGATCTAGCCGCGCAGAGGAGACTCTGGCGAAATTTTTCGAAAATTTAGGGAGTTAGAGAAATTTTGAGAAATTTTGAAAGTTTGAAATTTGAATTTAAATTTAAATTTGAATTGTTGAGTAAACAATGTTGTTTGAAACCTATAATTGAAGTTGGAAAGCTAATTGAAATGATAGTAAATCTTTAATAAAAAGATTGGTGTTAGAAGGTTAATAAAACTGATTAGCTTTGGAAAAATAATAAACGGTTTAGGATCATTCTCCTTAACTTGTAATTTCGAGGACGAAATTCTTTTAAGGGGGGAAGATTGTAACGACCCAGAATTTTTGATAACTTAAATTTGAATATTTAATTTATTTTTAATATTAATAAGTGGAATTTTTTAAGTCGAATAATTTATTTATCGAATATTTGGATTTAATTGGACAATTAAATCGATTTATTTAATAGTGAAATTCCAGGAATAATTAAATATTGGGTTAAATGTGATTGAAAATGATTTGGAAAATTTTATTTTATCATATTAAAGTTATAAAAATATTTTAGAACTTGTAAAACTGAATTTGGAATTTATTTGTAAAAATCGAATATTTTAATATTTAATTATCGACTGAAAAATAGCCAATTTTTGAACAGTCTCGGAATTGAACGAAACAAGTTCCATTGGATCCGTAATAGTTAGTTATTATCGGATTTCAAATTTCGTAGCAAACGGAGTTGTCGTTTGACCGTGGCAGCTCGAAACGCATCGATATCGTTTTAATTTTAATTCGGCGAGTTAAAATAGCCATTTTTCAAACGGTCTCGGATTTCGACGAAACCAGTTTCATCGGATCCGTAATGTGATATTATTGTAAGATTTCAAATTTCAAGTCGTTTGGATTTATCGTTTGTCCGGTACAAGCCAAAACGCCTAGAAATCGCTTAAATCGGGTTAAATTTAAATCGACTGTTTATTGCCGTATCTCACACATACTTCCGAATTAGCTTACGAAACCTGTTCCATTGCGTCCGAAACGCGGAAAAACCTTAGGATCGCCTGTCGGAACGCGTAGATTGGAGGTCGTTTGCATAAGTGTTAAATTGGAGATTTTATTATTAAAATAATATAAATAACATATAATATATTAACATTTTCACTTCTAAACCCTAACCTACTATCACCAGCCGCCACCATATAGGGTTAATGGCCGAAAATACTCCTCCTTCCTCCCTCAAAATCTCCCAATCCACGCAAAATTAGACGAAGTCGTCAACTACAAAATCGAAGGGGATAATGAGTACTGCAATCTCAACGGTCGAGATCGTTTAAAACGAAGTGGATCAACGGCAAAGGGGATTTGAAGGGCGCACGTTCATGGGGCTGTATCTCAGCAATGGCAAGGCCGAGCTCTGCATGCTTCTGGCCGAGTATTTGTCTTGGTCGTGGCTTCGAAGTGGGAGTGTTTGATCAAGTTCAAAATCGTTGTGGAGGCCGCTTGAATTAGGGTTTGTGGATGGAGATGGGTTTCTACGTGCGTTCCTCTACCTGGAAGGTGCGTGCGTGAAAAAGAAAGAAGGGGGGGGTGGAGATGTGCGGCCCAGATTTGTGGAGGTTGGAAATTATTAAAACAGGTTGTAAATTTATGAATTTAATAAAT
Source organism: Allium cepa (assembly GCA_030765085.1). Classification (NCBI taxonomy): domain Eukaryota; kingdom Viridiplantae; phylum Streptophyta; class Magnoliopsida; order Asparagales; family Amaryllidaceae; genus Allium; species Allium cepa. Next base: position 681,263,500 of record CM060941.1, on the reverse strand, counting down.
TGTGTGATATTAAAATATGCGTATCTTTGTCATACGAGGTCGGAATTGCACGAAATCAGTTGCGTTGGAATCGTATGGTCGCGCTCTTCGCAATGCAACTAGTTTGGAGTCGATTGGAGCTCGTTTGAATTTCGGATAAAATTAAACGTTCGTTTAATTTTATTCGAAACGAACGCGAAAAACGGAAATAAAATCAAGGTGAGAACTCCTCACTCAATCGAAAGGTTTTGTTTAAAATTTTGAATAGTTAATATTGATTGTTGATTGCTGATTGATTGTGTTAGTAGATATAGTAGGATATATACTATATATAGCGATATATATATATTGGCATATGTATATATCGGATTTGATTTCCCGCCTCGTATAGCGGATGAGACCCTATTGCGCCGTTATTAAGCGGATATTTTATAAAATCCCATATACCGCGATATTCCACCTTGAAGTGGAATTGGTATTGTGCTAACGTCTGTGGATGCAGGGTAACAGGTTGGAGGGATCCAACTGGATTCCTCACATATTTATCTGTTTATGAATATTATGTTGATTGTTGATAATCATATTGATATATGACACTTATTCCCGTGATTGACCATCTGATGTTGTTGCATCATCGGATTCAAATTTTTAAAATTAAAAATAACGGTTTTGAATTTAAAAAGGGGTTTTAAATCGATTTTTCAAAAAATAAGGGTTATAAAAAAAAAAATTTTTGAATTGATTAAATTTTAAAATAAATAGATGGATAAATTTTTATGTTTTAAAAATTTATATTTTTATAAAATATAACTTAAAAGAAATTTTTAACAATAATAGGTTTTTATAAAATAGTTAAATTTGGTTTTTGGGAAGTTATTATTATTAATGGGTTATATAAAGGATTTTATAAATGGATGTTTTTAAATAAAAATTTTTGAAGTTATAGAATAAATTTATAAAGTGTTAAGTTGATGTATAACATGAATTTCACTAGGATTTATAGATTAATAAATGTGAAATTTATAAAACGAATGGTTATTGGAAAATTTTAAGTTTATAAGTTATTAACTTATAGAAATGGATTTGGGCATTAAAAAGGGGAATTTTATAGAAATTGTTAATAAATGAAGATTTCATTAGTTGAAATTATTATAAACCATAAAGAAATCTTGTAAGTGATAAGATTTTAAATTGGTGAAGTTCAAAGGAACAATTTGGTAAATAAATAATATTATAAGTATTTAACTTACAATATGGCTTTTGGGTATGAAATTGGGTTATGTAAATTGCATCGGATTAATAAAGGAATTTATAAAATTGGGGTTTATAATAGAAATGGAATTTATAAACTATGTTTATAAATTTGAAATTCATCGAATTTGATAAATTGAAATATGGGAATTTGTTAAGTGGGCTATATTCACTATTTTGAATATTGAATAGATTATTAAATAAAATGGGTTTGTTTTTGGGAAAGGAATGTTTTAAATGGAATTTAAAACGAATTAAAGGTGTTTTAAAATGTATTGAGTATTGAAAACATAGATTTCAACATTGATTGTTGAAATAGACGTTTTCGAGAAACAGAAGGGGATAATTTGTATAGTATTGGATTTATATATCTATTTTTAATTTCAAATCCATATACTAGTGTTTTTGGGTTGTCGTAACGATGTTTTACGCAACATTCGTTTTTAACCCAAATAAATGTGAATAAAGGAATGTTTTCTTAAAGAGAATGGAATAAAATACTTAACGGTAACTTAAGTATATTGAATATTTCCAAATTGTTGAAAATAAGTTAAATTGTGAATTACTTATTATTAAATAAGTATGGGAATGTTTTTTTTTTCCAATATAAAAGGAACGTTTTTGAGGATTCACCTTTTAAAGGTAAATCGAAGTGAATAGTTTGAAATTGATTTGAAATCGTGTATGTGCAGATATTTGGGAAATTGGAAATTCACTTTGGAATTTATAAATAGGAAGGGAAATTTGTTTAAAAAATAAATGTTGATTTATTTTTAAAATATGGAAATAAAATTTACGAATTTGGAACGTAAGTTAAATTAAATCGGTAAGGATTTATTTGTTGATTTGAAATTTGTTTTCAAAAAGGTATAAAAGATGAATTGTAGTTTGAAATTGGTTTCCAAATGGTTGAGTAGGTGATTTGAAATTAGTTTTCAAATGGTTAAGGTGATTTGAAATTAGTTTTCAAATGATTAAGGTGATTTGAAATTGGTTTGCAAATGGTTAATGTAATTTGAAAATTGGTTTTCAAATGGTAAAGGTAAATTGAAAATTGGTTTTTCAATTGGTTAAGTGTGGAAAATTTTATCGTGAAGTGGTTTTGGTAAAACAAATAACTGGGGCAATTATTTGTAAATGGTGTATATATATATATATATCTTGTAAAGATATTTTGGGACTTAATAATTTTGGAAAAATTATTTGGAATCTGATGATGTGGCGCATCTTTATTGATAGTTAAATAACCGACTATCAATATTTACCCTTGGATGGTATTGATTGTGTTTGTTTGGAATTGAATGCACACTTATTTTTAAAATAAGCGCTCGCTATTCGGTTTAGCCGGGAGAGGACCTTTGTGTCATATATCCCATTCCGAATATGCGATACGTCGTTTGGATTGCATTTGAAGACCGGTGTTGAAGACCGGGTATTTGTGAAAACGATAGGATGACCTATCGATTGTCTCCGCATCGTTAGCTACGATATGGAGATTTCCTTTGTGATGGGAAATTTTATCGGGATTGTGAATACCCGGATTTGCAAGGGCTTCTTTGAAAGTGCCTTCGGTTCTGTTCGAACCCGGAACAGACTTGTATGGTTACGTGTCTGACATTACATTTTGAGAGATAGAGCAGATTTCTTTCAAATACATTTCTGTTGGTGGCGGAGAATTTATTCTCTTAGCTTAACACCCTTCTCTGAGACGTACGAGCTCAGAGGTTATGTAGTTGAAGGTTATCAGCGATATTTCCCAATCTGGTAATGTGGCATGCTGAGTGCTGCTGTGTGATGATCATTGGTTGATCGTTTGGATATGATCATTTGTTTGATCATTTATCTTTGTGATTATTGCTTTGGTCATCTGTGGACCCAAAGCATGGCTTTGTTGCACAAAGCGTAGCTTTGTGGACGAGACTTCGTCAGGACCTCACTCCCCGGAAATGGTCGAAACAGGAATATGCGGCAAGGTTATGAGGGTCGCTCCCTTTAGGGTATGTCATTTCCTTCTGGAAAAGGGTGGTATCATGGTATGGAGCCCAGATATTTACTCATGTTGATACACTATATCTATTACTGTGTGGTGTTGTTGGTATCGAGCGCTCGGATAAAGGTCCCAAAGGACCGGGGGATGACATATTCGTGTAGTAGTTACCTAGTTACAGAGGTAACCCGGCCTTGTGTTGGCAGAGATCTAACCGTAACGTTAGTTTCTCGGGACGTCCCGCCAGAGGCGATCCCATGTGGCAGTAGGAAGTTCCTTAGCCTGACCATTTGTTGGAAATCCAATCAAAACAATACGCGCCCTGTACGGTTTTAGTTGTATAACCTGCCATGGAATGTGGCGGTAACCTGCTATTGAACATGGTAGCTATAGTAGGCATTCGACGAAATGTCGTATGCTGGCTAGGATTTATATTGTACTTTCGAAATTGTTTTCTACACTATGCACTAGTAATAATATCAAAAATGATTTGATTTTCGCGTAGTAAGCATCTTTGACTATCATAAGGAGAAATCTCCTCCAATTCTGCATTTGCATTGTGTGTGTGGCGGGAGGCCTTATGGTAGTTTCATTTTCCAAAAAGCATTGCGGATTTAAAAATTTAAATTTTCTTGTTGCTTGTTTAAAGATAAACTGTTTTGAGTTCTCACACCAGTCCCATGACTGACCTGGAGTTTATTGTTCCTTTCCTAAACTCTGGGTGCCCACTATTTTCCACACGGGCAGTCTAGAGTTAGGTTATCAGGTTATTCTGGATTCGGGAGTTGCTGTGCAGATGTTGGAGGCGAGCTTGGATAGCGTAGTCTATTATTTATTGTATATAGTATTTCTTTTCCGCTGTTGTTGTTGTACACTCTGATTGATGTAATGTAATGTGGTATATAAAATGTATAGTTCTTTGTTTTAAATGAATGTACATTTATCTATTATATATTGTTCCGCTGCGATTGTGAGATTCTGATTTTGTTTCCTGTTCTGTTGTTTGTTCTGTTTCTTCTCTCTTTTCTTTCTTCTTCTACCTTTTTCTTCTTCTAAAACCCTAACGGTTCGATTTTTCGGCAACGAAAAATCGCGATCGTTACATGATTACCTAGATCTTTTCGGGATTTGCTTTGATTCCTCGAGCGTTGACGATAAACCCAAGGAATTTTCCGGATGCGACCCTAAAATGACATTTCAGTGGATTGGGCTTCATCCTGTATTACCGAAGAATGCTAAACATTGATTCCAAGTTTTAATATGATTAGTGGAGAATCATGATTTTACCAGCATGTCACCTACATATACTTCCATGGTCTTTCCGATCTGGTTAGCGAACATTCGATTGACTAATCATGGGTATGTTGCCCTAGTGTCCTTGAGTCCGAAAGGCATGCTTCTGTAGCAGTAGAGTTCCAGATCGATTACGAAGCTGATATGTCCTTGGTCGGGTAAGTGCATGGGTATCTGGTTGTAACTAGAATAAGCATCCATAAAAGATAATAATTTGTGCCTAGCCGTTGAATCTATGAGTTGATCAATTCAGAGAAGTGGAAAACTATCTTTCCGACATGCTTTGTTCAGGTCTGAGTAATCAACACACGGTCTCCATTTCCCATTTGACTTTTGGACAAGTACGGGATTGGGTACCCACTCCGAGTATAAGGCATCTCGGATAAACCTATTCGATTTCAACTTATCGACCTCTTCTTTAAGGGTAGCAGATCTCTCTGGATCCATACCACGCCTTTCCTATTTAACCGGGATATATCGTGGGTCAATATTCAAAGTGTGGCTCGGATGTCCAGTAAGATCCCGCACATGTCAGAGTGCTTCCAGGCGAATACGTCGAAGTTCGCCCGGAGAAATTCAACCAATTCCTTCTGTGCCTGTTGGCTTAACTGAGATCCTATCTTTATCATCTTTGAATCGTCATCATCATCAATTGGGACATCGTTTTTTAGTTAAGCCAAGGAAGCTTGACTGTCTTTAGTTTCATCTTCACTCTCAGTATCTCATGGGTCAAGATACCTTTGGAATTGGTTGGGATGCCCGGGACTGGGCTCAAGCACTGATTGTCAATTATCAGCAAAATGGATGCAGGGAGATTCCTCCATGGCCTTTCCTTTATCCTTTCGCTGCGCCCCACGCAATGAAGCAACATAACATGCGCGTCCAGTAGCCTGATCTCCTTGAACGACTCCAACTCCATGATCATTGGGAAACTATAGAGTCAAGCATCATGGGGCAATGGCTGCCCTGAATTCAGTAAGGGCCAGTCGACCGAAGAAAGCATTGTAAGGGGAGTCTATATCCAAAACAAAATATTGTAGTATCCGGTCTCTCTGTCGTTCTCCAACTCCGAACTTCACTGGTAGTTCCACCACACCAGTGGGTATAGTAGCACTCCCATTGAAACCGTGGATTCGAGACTGGCAAGGTTTCAAATCTTTGGCTTCCATCTTCATCTGATCATATGCCCACTTAAACAAAATATTCACTGATCTTCCACTGTCAACCAAGATCCTCTTCATCCAAGCAAGACCTACCTGAGCATATATGACAAGTGGATCGATAGTGGGGGCTTCGACCTTATCGGCGTCTCTGTTTCAAAATATGATGTTGTCAGTCATCGCCTTCTGTTGCTTGGCCGGATCCCCATCATCACAACTACTACAACATTCGAAGTATGCATACCTAATAGAGCTAACATACGACTCCATTTCCCTCCAACTTCGGCCTGCTGAATGAGGACCACCACTTATTGTATTTATCACCAACCTCCTGCCGGTACGAGCGGGTTTCTCCTGTCTTTCCTGATTGGTTATATTATTCTGATTCGATGGGCCCGCACCTCCAGACTGCAGCGCCCGCACAAATTGTTCCAACTTCCTTTCTCTAATCAGCTTCTCAATGAAATCTTGTAAATGGAGAAACTCTTTCATATAGTGGCCATAACTCTCGTGAAACCTACAAAATTTTCCTGTTTGGATCTGCCTCCTCTCGATGATGGCTTCGGAGCGGGTTTCTTATACTGGATAGTACTGCAGGTTTGTAGATATAAATTTTCCAATAACGTATTTAGAGGAATGTAATTATCGAACGTAGGAGCTATGCATTGTGGACCACGGTTTTGATCTCGTTTTTTGTTTTGATTTCCATTATCTTTCTACCGAGCTTGTTTATTCTGAATATTCAACTGAACTTTCCCGGAGCTCTCCCTTGACTGCTTAACTTTAACATTACTTTGAATCTCTTCCATGTCCGGCCCTGCGTCATCCTGCTTCCTAGGATGTTTCGCATCCTCCCTTCTCAAGAATTGGGTTGCCTTGGAATAGAAATGGTCCAATGACGCAGGTGCTTTTTCGGCCAACCAGTTGCCGAATACAGAATCGGGGTCATTCCCCTTAGTCAATGCCATTAAAATAGAGTTGTCATTGGAACTGCTTATCTCTACACATGCAGCATGAAATCTCTATAAATAGCATCTGAGTGTCTCTCCATGAGCTTAAGTGACACTAGACAGAGTATTAACATCATTTGGTCTTGCGATATTCATCTGAAACTGCTCTACGAACTTGGTTGCCTGTTGATCAAAACAACAAAATAGATCGGGGTGGCAAACGAGTGAACCAGATAGTAGCTATGCCCCTAGTAAGATCGGGATGCTTCGACATTCAACTGTATCATCAACCCGTGTAGCATTCATTAACCACTCGTACTTAAGAATGTGTTGGTTTGGATCAAAACTTCCTTCATTGACTGGTGAAGCTGGCATTCTAAATCGCTGAGGGGGCTCAGCATATAGTATGTCCTTAGTGAAAAGGGTAAGACTCCGGGAGATTCCCCAGTCGTCATTAGTGAGACCCTGACTCTTACGGATCATATGACAAATCATAGTTGGTATATCCAACATCAGGACATTCTGTGCACATTGAGCCAAGGTATGGCCGAGCTCCGCAATGCGAGGCTGGACTGGACCTGGACGATGGTCCATGTCTCGCCTCCTTAGTTCCAAGTCTACAGGGACGTAGGATTCGGGAGTACGTCCATGCTGACGATGGTTCAGAGCTAGCTGATTTCAGATGTCAACCCCTGGTTCAATAGAGGCGGTGGTAGTGCGGTTGTCTGTGGTGTAGTGAGGAACAGTACCTCCCTGGGAGGAGGTCCAATCGGGTAGCTGATCGATGGGACAACTCTTCGTTGTCCAATGTTCAGAGCAGGTTGATGTCCGGTGGCTCGGGTGTAGCTTACGTCCAGTCGTGGGCGTGTAGATTGGTGATGGTAGTCAGATGAGGCTGAACTTTCGGTGGATGAATAGGAGGCCTGATCCCTCCTGGACTTCCTACGCCATTGGGAGTTTAGCTAATTAGTCAACTCCGCGTTGGCGCGTAGTTGTTCGGTAAGTTACTGACGACTCTGAGTCGACTCTTGCATAAGCATTTGAAACTCTTGTTAAGTGACAGGGCCTAACGGATATGACGGTCCGACAGCATTCTTGTTGGATGGAGGCAGTTGTACGGGATTCTTTCTGTCCTGTCCTTCTTGATCTACAGCTGTGGAGGCGGTCCTTGTGCTAACCATGGCGGATGATGAAGTCCTTTTCCAGATTTGGTGCAAATATGAATAGGTTGGAAGGATTCTGAACTTGACATCTAAATCTTCTTCTTAGATTTGTGCAATCCGGTATTGACATTAGATCCAAAGAGCAGGAGAAAACCTGTGTTTTCTCAGTGTAAGCACCAAAGTGTTTGTACCAAAATTGGGCATAACACTCTTCGAAAGTATTTAAAGAGATAAAAATGAAGAATAGAAATGTAAAAAGAGGATTATCTAACAAACTCTTCAAAATAAATACGAAAACATGTAGAAACAAACGATTTAGAGTGGTTCGGCCGATGGCCTACGTCCACTATGAAATTGATGATTTTATTGATATTCACTTGCTACAACTGACTACAATGTATTACAGTGATGAAATTCGAGTACAATAGATGCCTTAAAGTATAAAAATGGTTTATGCAGAATCTGGACATCAAAGAGCCAAAAGATCCTTTTCCTGTAGGCTCTGGGGTGATATTTATAGGCGTAGGATGAAAATATCTCGCTAAGATCTTGGGAGACCTCTTCTAGCACGTGAGTGCGCCCATGCGATTGGGCCCATGCGATTTCGACTCGATCCGTGATTGGTATGAACGAATTTCGTATCGATCAAGATTTGACCCAATAAAGTAGAAACTTAGCAGGAACATTCTTTACGTTGTACGTAACCTCCTGTGAAAATTTTATAGCATTTTGACTGGTGGATTGTAAGTTATGATCGATGCAAATTAGATTTTTCGGTAGGCCATTTGGTTCGAATCGATACGTTCGTATCGATAATTTCCGCTCGATGCTAAGCACGTGCTTGTGAATTGATGTGGGCTTGAATTTTGAATTGCTCCACCTTCGATGTCGAGTTGGCCGAGTCGTTCCAAGGTTTTCGCCTCGTTCGTATCAAAGACCGTTGCCTCGTTCGTATCAATGGAGGTAGCTTAGTTTGTATGGATAACAGTTCGTATCGATCCAAGTTACTTGGCTAGTATCGATTGTGTGGCCTTGTTCTTATCGATCGAAGTTGCTCTAACTTGATGGATTCGAACAAATAGCAATGTGATGGATACGAATAGGTGGCGGCTTTGCTTGGCCTTGATGGATTCGAACCGTGTTTTCATGATGGATACGAAGTAATGTTTACTTGATGGATACGGACCAAGGTCACCTGCTGGATACGAACTAACGAATCTTGATGGATTCGAACAAGGTCCTTCTAGGATGGATACAAAGAAGAACGTCCTCGATGGATACGAACTAGACAACTGCCGTATGAAGTTGAGCTTGTTCGATGGTGGAGTTGAATAGATCGATATGAACAAGCATATTCTCTTGATGGATATAAAGTAGTGCATCCTGATGGATATGAACAAACGCTCGCCGATATACACGAACAAGATCGATGCAAATAGACGGTTGCGAAGTGATGTATGTAGTTGTGCTAATTTCCTTGGTTTGTAACGATCATATCTTGAGCATACGAACTCCAATTGACTTGAAAAGTGGAACGTTAGCTTTCTTAGCTTTGCTTGTCATATCATATCAATTGTAGCTTGATACGAACTCGGACAAAACTTATTGATATCCATAGTGAACCTGTGTTTACTCGACATTCGGGATGAGTGGTCTTTGATCTTTCAGCCAATTCCTTGATATTTCAGCCTTGCCAAAAGGCGGAATAACATTTGCCCCCCAAAGTATTTTATTAATGTTTTTGAAGACAATAATTATTTTGTTACTAGTTATTTAAAACGAGATGACTATTTCATTAAAAATATTTTTGGAGATTATTAATTTTATTTAAAGGGTCAATTAAAGTTACTTTATTTTATTTATCTATTGGAGATGTTTTAAGGTTTAGGAGTTTATATTATATTATTAAAAAAAATTCACATTTCTTTTATATTATTTAAAAATGATTAGAGCTAAGTTTATGATGTTTTAGTTTTATTTATTAAAAATAGTAATAATAATAAAAAAATATATAATAATAAATTATTATAAACAGTTCCTGTAACATTCCGGAATTTTTAACACGGGATTTGTGAACGTTTAACTCGTTTGAAATGTTTAAGATGAGTTTAAGATTAATTTTTAACTAAAAGGATTGGTTTAAATCATAACAACAAGTTAAAATTGCTAATGTGGAGAGTTAATTTGAAATTGAACAATAATAACTCAATATTCGAAATTGAGATAAAATGTTAAATCTGGATGTAAATAGTGATAAAAATGGTTTTAAAAATTTATTTTGAGTTATTTGAGTGTAAATAGCGTGGTGGGAATTTTAGAAGAATGTTAAAGTTGGTAAACTAATATTTGGGATTTTATATTAATTTAAAAATGAATTTAATATTATTAAATTGCAATTTAATCAGATTTTGGTCCAGAATGAGCCAGAATGATTTTTATTGTGTTTATAAATTTTATATGATTTATTGTTAAGTTATTAAAATTTCAAAAGTGAAATTTTAAGCATTTCTGATAATTTCAGAAAAATCGCTCGATTTAATAGACGAGTTAATATAGCCTTCCGGGGGCACAGTCTCAGAATTTGACGAAACCAGTCCCATTGAATCCGTAATAGTTAGTTATTATCGGATTTCAATTTTCGTAGCAATCGGAGTTGTCGTTTGTCCGTGGCAGCTCGAAACGCATAGAAATCGTTTTAACCGATTTAATTTTAAATTGATCGTTTAATTCCGTAACTCGCGTGTACGATCAAAATAGCTTACGAAACCTGTTCCATTGTGTCCGGAATGCGGAAAACCCTAGGAACGCCTATTGGTACGTGAGAATTAGAGTTTGTTTGCAATACGATGTTAAATTGAGAATAATATTAATAAAATATTATTAAACAATATTATACATAAATTTATCATTCAAAACCCTAGCATATCGCGAGCCGCTGCCTCTATATTCGTTCATGGCCGAAAATCAATTTTGTTTCTCCTCAAAAATCTCTCGATCCATGCAACGATTCTGAAAATCTCCAACTGGAAAATCGTAGAGAGCGCCTGGATCTACAGATCCAACGGTAGAGATGGAGTTTCGTCGACTAGATGGGGAGGTTGGCTGCCGCGTTCATGCGTTGCTTGCACGCATTTTGCAACACCCTGGGGCCACTGAGCTCATGCGCGTGCCTGGGGAGAGTGGAGTTGGCGATAGGCTTCGCAACAGTGGGTTCTGATCGCTTTAATGTTGAGTGAGGCGGTGGTGGTTGTAAGCCCTAGGTCGATAGAGTGGGTTCATGTTCGTGCTTCTTGCCTGTAGCGTTGCGTGAGGAAGGAAGAAAAGGGGGAACGGCCTGGATTCGAGTTTTTGATTGTGCGGCCCTGATTGTTGTGGTATAAAAAAAAAGATATTTGCTTTAAATTTATATACAAAATTTTAAAATTTAATAACTTGTTCGTACGACATCAGATTTCAGCAAAATTTACGGCGCCGGAATCGCAGAAGCGCGTACTACGCAGTGGTGCAGTTCTGGATTCATTCCGGGCAAGTAGAAATTTGAGTTAAATCGGACATCGTTCGGTTTAATTTAAGTTTCGAACGCTCGCCGAAACTCAAAGTGAGTTAATCTCACTCACATCTGGAATGTCAGCTGATTTAAGTAACGAGCCGCCATGAGTTGCGAGATTATCGCAAAGTTTTTAGGTTTTGTGTTTTTTGATGAGTATACAGGTAGCTTTTTGTACCACCTGTTCATTATGTATATACCTTGTTATGTAATGTTTTGGCATTATCAATAAAGCTATTTGATCCTTTTTTTCAAAAAAAAAGTAGTTGATATTTAAATAATTGTGTGATTGGTTGAAATGTTTATTTATATCAGCCTGGATTGATATATATATATATATATATATATTGTTGTGCTAATATTTTTGGATGCAGGGAAAACAGGTTGGAGGGATCTAACTGGATTCCTCACAATGTAGTAATTATTTTTATAATTGATAATGACGCCTGATTATATATTGTGATTGATAAATTTGGAATTTATTTGTAGTGTGATGTTGTTAGATAAACTATAAACTCAGAATGTTAATTATAAAGAAAATAAATTGGGTTTTAAAAAGTAATCAAGAAATTGATAAATAAAGAATTTAAAGAAATATAAAAATTGGAATATGTTTTGGATGAAAAGACAAAAATGTAAATTGGTAAAATTGGAATTTTATATAAGTAAAGTGTAAATATGGTTTTTCATGGAAGAATTCTCCAAAATGTTTTAACCCTATATTGTAAAAATGAATTTCTGGGAATGGGAAATTGTGTTTGAACTTCGGAGGAAGTTATAAGCATGAGATTAGGGATTTATGTCATAAACATAAATTGAATTAAAATAAATCGGCTGGATTTATATGAAGGATGCTTTGGGATGTTTGAATGGTAATGTGTTTCCCAGGGAAAAACCAAGTTAGTGTTTTAAAAGATTTTATTTAATTAAAGGTTAAAGTTTTAAATTGTTTGAAGAGTATTTTTAAGGAAAGTTTATTTTGAAGAAGAAATTAATAAAATTTGTTTTACAACTATTTGTTTTAAGATATTGGTAAAGGTTAGTATTATTCTTTTAAAAACTCCACTTTTAAATTTAGTTAACCAAACCCTTATTTAAGTCGAGTTTATATCTTATTTAATAATATTGTTTTAAAATAGCTTTGAAATTTATATTCTGGGTAAATAAATAGAAGTAATTTACATATTTAAAGTATATTTCAGTATGAAGTATTTTAACTGTTTAAAAATCACATGTTTTGAACTTGGTTATTTCCAATGGGAATAAATGGTAAAGAATTTACCTGGTAAAGGAAGAGAACTTTGGGAAATTGTTTTCTAATGAGTTTTCGAAATTTGAAACTATATCTTTTAAAGATATTAGGGGAAAATAAATAATGGGGGAATTATTTATTGTGTGATGGATGTTTGTGAATATAAATTGATAGTTAAATCACCGAGTATCAATATTGGACAAATGCGTTGATCATTTCGAAGAGACCGGGATCGAGATTTATTTCTCGAAAACCACTTCGATCCGGTTTGTACGTTTTGTGCGAAAACGTGTTCGGAGTCGAAGATGGAGCAGCGAAGTGCAAGGGCTAATCGCTACTAATCCTGAGGATATTTCCAAAATGGATGTAGTAGGAGTAGTGCCTTCGGTTCCGTTCGAACCCGAGACAGACTTGTATGGTCGAATGCTTTCGGAACATCGTTAGGTGGGCGATGGGCATTCTAAGTGAAACGTTCTAAAAGGTAACGCTAGCCTCAAGCCTCATCAAATGGGAATGACTGAAAATCAGGGATATGCAGCAAGGCTTCGTGGGTAGCCCCTACTGGAGAGTAAGATCATCCCTGTCTAGATGTCCCTTTTTATTTCGGCTTAGTGGTGCAGTTGCTGATCCCAACCGCGGGGTGATCTTATTCGGAACTATCCAGTAAGGGATGGGTTCGGCCTTGTGTTGCAGGGGATCGGGAGTGGTCCTCGGTACGGTGATCTAGGCCACGTACTGTGACAGGTGGTACCCCAGTGCCTAGTCATTGTTGGAAATCCATTCTCCCTACGAGCCTTGTACGAGTTTTGTTTGTATTACCCACTTTTGTGGCTATTAGCTGGAATTTAATAGATGTAACAATTTCGGCTTTTTTATAAGTATTTGTAAATAGACCCTATTATAATATCAGAGGATTTCTATAAAAAAGTGTTTTAACTATCGGAAGGTAAAAACCCGACACGTTTATTTGTGGCGTGGACTTACGAGATGCTTTTGTTTCCAAAGGATTTTTGAAACTTTAAGAATCAATTTGGATGCATTATTATCAGCTGGTATTCCAGACTGACTCGTGTGTTATTTCATATAATGCTCGGGTCAGACCGAGTATTATATGTACAGGACAGGATGCTATGGAGCAGGAGAGGAGCTGGAGTCCGAGACGTATTATCCGTATTTATATATATCCGCTGCTATGATTGTATGGTATGTCTGATTGGTATTGGTTGTTGTATAAGATACTCTGATGATATGATGTATAAAACAGTGATAGTTTTCATTTTGTGTAAAGTTCTATATTTACTATTATATTTTATTCCGCTGCGACTGTGAGATTCTGATATTGTTTAGTTCCTTCTTCTTCTATCTCTTCTTCTTTAACCCTAATGGTTCGTAATTCTGTGCCACTTGAGTTAATAAAGGTAGTATAGTGTTGATTCAAGGGGTACGGATTTGCGGGCTGTCACACTTGGTATGAGAGCTTAGGTTGGCGACAACCTAGGCTTTGGTGGGGAAATTACTCATTTAATAGAGTCAATAGTACTCTATAATGAGCTAAGCGTATTTATAGATATGAGAGCGTACTTGTTAGTGGATATAAAATTATTTTTATACCGTGTTGACTTATCGGTTGAGTGTTTATGAATTCTGGTCGGTACGGGAAGTACAACCGTATCGATAGGGGTTTCTAAACTCTTGAACAAGATAAACCGACATAGTATTGTTTTAAAGTGGGTAAATGAAATAATTTTACCCAAATTATATTTGATATAAAAGAAATAATTTTCTGAAATTATTATATATATTTGGATGATTGGTTGTTAATGTCTAAATCAAATAAGAATCTAAAATTTAATCTAAAATTTGAAATAGTTATAATGAAAATAAAATTCTACAAATATAAATTATATAAAAGGAAGAATAACTAAATTTGAATTGAACCATAATTTAAATCCCGGAAGTTTTGGAAAGGATTTTAAATGTAATAGAAGTAAAGGTTTGGAAATTTAAATTCTTGGGAAAGTTTGAAAGGTTTGCTAAAGTGTTTGAAGGGTATATTGGAATATTGAATTGGGAAGTATTTTGAATAGGAACTGTTTTGAAATGCATTTGGGAAGGTAAGAAAGCATTGAACTCACTTCAGTCGCTGGAAAATAATCCTGATGATGCTGGCCACATCATTAGAATTCATTTTCGAGTTTCTAAAGTGATGGATTACTACCAAAAAGGATGGTTATGATATTGTTTGGATTTGTTTGGTATATGTAGGATCTAAATTAACCCTAGAGGGGGGGGTGAATAGGGTTATAGCAAATTTTCTTGATTTAAACACAAAAATAAACTACAGAAATAAATATACTGAAAAGTAAATCACACACAAGATTTACCCAGCTTCGGCAACCCCTGCCTACTGCTGCATTCCCAGATTTCTATTAGAATTAAACAGTATCACGCTTACAAACACTCTAACAGACTTGCAAACCCTGCTACCGCCTATAGAGTTTTGCAAACTCGCAACCCGTGCTTACTGAACTAACTCTAAATAGACAATCAGACACAACCTAAAACCTAGGTGGTGATTTACCTAAACTCTTTGATTCGTAAAATAAAAACAATAATTAAAAACAATATAAAATAACCCTAAACTAATTATTAATAAAAATAAAACCCTATAATTAAACAAAACCCCCTTTTGTTTTTTAAGACCGGCCCACTTCCTTATTTCACCCGATCCTCTTTTCGTCTTCGTTCGTGAGAAATAATGGCGGCTTCGTTCTGATTAGGGCTTCGTTCCCTTTTGATCCAGTTAGGGCTTCGGCTCTTTGTTGCAATTAGGGCTTCGGTTTCTTCAATCGATCTGTGTTGGTTGCCCTAGCTTGCTTGCAGTTGCTCGATCGAGTTTGATGCTTGTGAATTCGGTATGTACTGTCTCCTTTTTCTTTTTTAAATTGATACTTGAACTCGATCGAATTTAAATGCCGATGATGATTAGGGTTTTAATAGGATTTGATTTCCTATTTTTTTTGTTCGACTGATTGCTGCAAAAATTCTTGTTTTGTCGTTCGATTACGCTTTGATGCTGAGGATTAATCTGACTTTGTCAATTTCGTATTTGTAGTAACTTGATTCACACGGCTTTGAATTGATTTCGTGATTTGAGATATTTGACTTTGTCAATTTCGTATATTTTCGACTATTTATTTTGGGTATGTGAATCCACTACTCTGTATTAGCTTCGATCATCACCATTGCTTTTTACATTTTCTCTGCTGCATACCACTGCATTTCACTGCACTGTTGAAATTTGTTGTGTCTTGTTCATTGGGCTGTGCAGTTGCCATGTCTTGTAGTTGAGCATTTGAGTCAGTGCTGTATCGATTTACTTGTGATGTTCTTGTAGTCAAGGCTTTGGTTGTTGCAGTATGTCACTGTTTTTCTTGTTAAAAAAAAAACTGTTCTGTCATTTTGGTTTCCACTTGTGCATTTTGCCTTGAGTACATGTACTCTTGGCACTGCTTCTTTTGTTGTATGCATTGCATCACCACTGCATCATGCTTGGCCTTGACTTGTAGAATTTCACTGTATCTTCACTTTTGCTTTGCATTGACCATGGCTTCTTTGTATGAACTGCTGTGTATTTAGAGATTGAACCTGAGCATTACTTCGAGTTGTATTTACACCACTTTCTGTTGCACTGATTCTTGATATTTGTATCACTTGAGACTTGATGTTCTTAACTGCCTGTATTTTGCATTCATGTACTTGCTGCTATGTTGGTGGCAATCTTGTGTAAGTGCTTCACCATACTTGTTCATGTGTACATCTGACCCTTCCATATGCTCTCTGATAATGTTGAACTTCACTGTTGCTTATGTCCACTGATGCATCCAATCTGCACTTCACTACTATCTGTCTGAACTGTGCACATTGTTGCACTTGCTCATGTTAAATTGCATTGTTCATCTGTTTCTTCGCTTGTGCATACTGTACTTGATACTGTTGCATTGTTTTCTGGTCATTTGAGTTGCTTTGAGTCAGTGCTAAATTGTTGTTGCAGTATCATGTGGTTGTTGGTGGCAATCTTGTATGCTGCTGTTTGTATTTGTAGTCTTGGCCAGTTGACTGTTGCTTTGAGTTGTTCATTGCTTGGTCTCTGTTGCCTTGAATTTCTGGTTGAAGCTGTGCACATGAGTTGGCGAGGCAGTGCACACGTATACGAATGTACACGTGTGTACTGCAACCACTCATAGTTACCTGTCCCTGATAAAAAATACTGATATGCACAGATATTGCACAGTCAAAAATGATGACGAACAACCCAAATAACTGAGGCAAACAATGTTTTCAAAATCATCGTTTCTTTCAAATTTCAAAAATATTTCTCTTTCAATTTTACTGCGTTTGAAAATATTTTTGCAGATTACTCAGATGCTGGATTCAAACCGGAATGCAGTTGAAGACAAAATATGAGTGTGAGTGATATGTAGTGAGATTATCAATGCAAAAATATTTGTGATGTAATCGTGATGTAATCAGAAATGTATATGTATAGTGAGAGCATGAATTTGTACTATTCAAGTTTGTAATAAATATTCGTTTGAATAAAATATTCGTTTGAATTCAAAAACTGTGTAACTTGTTCTGTTTGAATTCAAATTCAAATTCTGTGTAATTTATTTTATTCAACAGATATTTATCTAACCAAATACATACTATTCAAAATATTTGTTTGAATAAAATTTCTGTTTGAATTCAAAATCTGTTTAACTTGTTTTGTTTGAATTCAAATTCAAATTCTGTGAAATTTAATTTTATTCAACAAATATTTATTTAAACTATGAAAAACAAAATAGTACATTACCAAATACATTTAAATGAATGTATATATGTTTATTATCATCAAACAAAAATCATATAGCGCAAAGCGCATATTCAACAATCTCCCCCTTTTGATGATAACAAACATATATTTAAGATTTTGAATATATTAAATGTATTTGATAATTTCATTTGCTCCCCCTATTTGAGTGTGGCTCCCCCTACATATATGCATACAAACAAAAATATGTAAATGAGCCTATATGCAAATTGAAGGTTATTTGACCTTTGCTTGATTCTATTTGACAAAATCTTAACTTTTCTCTCCCTCTTTTGTTATCAGCAAAAGAATAATAGTGTTATAAAATAGGGATGAAGTGATAGACATGAATCAAACATTTAACTCAATTAAATATAAATATCAAATTTCAATAAAACTCAAACAAAAATCATAATTACCCTTGTCAAGCGCATATTCCACTTTCAGAAGTGATGAAGATAGAATCATCAAAAATTCATATAGATATGTCTATTTGTGGTATATTTATTTCTGGAAATTTGAATATCTACTAACCATGCATAACCGTTAGGACTTTTAAATGAGATTAGTAGTATTCCAATTTAATTTAAAAAATAAAATCAAGTATCTTCTAACCACGCATGACCGTGAGGACTTTTAAATGGGATTAGAATCAACTTGTCTATTAAATCAATTATTTTTAATATGCGTTCCATACATGCATAACCGTGAGGACTTTTAAATGAGCATGGAAGCACATAATCAAAAAATCCAAGTAATTCACCCATGCATAACCGTGAGAACTTTTAAATGAGAGTGAATACTTTGGATATTTATTTTTAATTGCTGAATATAATAAATTGAAGCACAAATAATTTCCTTCATAGATTTAAAGATATTGAAGAACAAATGATTTCCTTTGTAAACTACCACAAATTTACATACTAAATATGATCTTGAAGAGTGATGGTCGATAGAAAGATGATAGAAATAGAAATGGTCATGGAATTATTACCCAACAAAAATTTTATAACTCTTGTTATGAAATTCTAAAGAAATTTTCTAATTATACTTTCTCGAGTTATAATATATGATAAATATCAACACTCATCACTTTTTCAATCACTATTCATCTTTTCGATAATCATTAGGGAGTTAGATTAGTAAAAAAAATTGTCATTTAGAATCAAATTCAAAAATCAAAATTTTAAAAAAATGATTAGTCAACCTCTATAATTCCCAAATCTAAACGTAATTTGGAAAATCTGTCTTCGGGGAGAGGTTTTGTGAAAATATCAGCAAGTTGAGTTTCTGTTGAAATATATTCAATGCAAATGTCTTCTTTAGCAATGTGATCTCGAAGAAAGTGGTGTCTCACATCAATGTGTTTCGTGCGAGAATGGTGGACAGGATTATTTGACAAATCTATAGCACTCTTACTATCACATTTTAATGGAACTTGTTTATAGACTAAGCCAAAATCAGAAAGAGTTTGCATCATCCATAGAATTTGAGCACAACAACTTCCCAAAGCAATATATTCTGCTTCAGTGGTGGATAATGCAACACAATTCTGTTTCCGACTTGACCATGAGACTAATGAATGTCCTAGCATGAAACATGTCCCACTAGTGCTTTTTCTGTCAACTAATGAACCAGCATAATCAGCATCGGAATAACCTACTAAATCAAAATTTTCACAAGAAGGGTACCATAGTCCAAATTTGTGTGTGTGTGAAAGATATCTCAAAATTCGTTTAGTAGCTTTTAAATGAGATTCTTTGGGATTAGCTTGAAAACGTGCACACAAACACACAGAAAACATAATATCAGGTCTAGAAGCAGTAAGATAGAGAAGTGAACCGATTATCCCTCGATATTTCTTTTGATCAATTGCAATTCCTTTCTCATCTTTGTCCAACTTAGTTGATGGGCTCATAGGAGTTCTCAATGGCTTGGAATTTTCGACTCCAAATTTCTTCAATAGCTCCAACACATATTTGGATTGTGAAATGAAAATACCATCACTACTTTGCTTAATTTGAAATCCAAGAAAGTATTTCAATTCACCAACCAAACTCATCTCAAATTTAGCCTGCATGACTTGTTGAAAATTCTCACACAAAAGCTCATTAGTAGCACCATAGATAATATCGTCCACATAAATCTGAACAATCAAAAAATCATGTTCTTTATGTAATAGAAACAGAGTCGTGTCAGCACTTCCCTTTTTAAAACCATTTTCCAAAAGATATGTACAGAGGCAGTCATACCAAGCTCTTGGTGCTTGCTTAAGACCATATAATGCTTTTTCTAGCTTATACACATGATTTGGAAATTCATGATTTTCAAAACCGGGTGGTTGTTCAACAAAAACTTCTTCTTTTAAATCACCATTCAAAAAGGCACTTTTTACATCCATTTGTTTAAGTTTGAAACCCTTGTAACATGCAAAACTTAGCAAGATTCTAATGGCTTCTAACCTAGCAACTGGAGCAAATGTTTCATCAAAGTCTATGCCTTCTATTTGGTTATAACCTTTTGCAACCAACCTAGCCTTGTTTCTAATTACATTTCCTGATTCATCAAATTTATTTTTAAACACCCATTTAGTCCCTACAATTGGATAGTAATTAGGCCTAGGAACTAAATTCCAAACTTTGTTTCTCCCAAATTGATTAAGTTCATTTTGCATTGCTAAAAACCAATTTTCATCATTAAGAGCCATTTCAACAGAATCAGGTTCAATTTCAGAAATAAAACCACTATGACAACAAAACGCACACAAATTTTCATCAAATGAGGAACGAGTACGTATACCTTCCGTAGGATCACCAATAATTAATTCAGGAGGATGATTAGGTTTGAACCTTAATTTATCAGCATCAACAGTCCTTCTTTCAGTTTTCTCACTAAATGTCCCTTCTTCAGTGCCTTCAGGATCTACTCCATCGTCAACCATCCTTTCAGTCGTTTTTTCCAGATCAGATTCATCAAATTTCACATTGATTGACTCAACAATTGTCTTTGTTCGTTTGTTATATATCCTGTAAGCCTTACTCCTTGTTGAATAGCCCATGAAAATTCCATCATCAGCCTTTGATTCAAATTTTCCAAGTTGATCACCTGTGTTAAGAATGAAACAAGGACACCCAAATATACGAAAATAAGAAATGTTAGGTTTCCTTTCATGTCACAATTCATAAGACGTTTTGCCAAGTATTGGTCTAATCATTACTCTATTCATTACATAGCACGAAGTATTCACTGCCTCTGCCCAAAAGATTAGAGGTAGCTTATACTCACTTAACATGGATCTAGCCAATTCCTGTAATGTACGATTTTTCCTTTCAACCACCCCATTTTGTTGAGGTGTTCGTGGAGTAGAAAATTCATGTTTTAAACCATTTTCTTCACAAAAATTTTCAAATTCAAAATTTTCAAATTCGCCTCCATGATCACTTCTCAAGGTTTTAATTGTAACTCCTTTTTCATTTTGAACAAGTTTTGCAAATTTTGAAAAATATTCGAAAGATTCGGACTTTTTGGCTAAAAAGTAAACCCATGTAAATCTAGAATAATAATCAACCAATACATAACAATAACGTTTTCCATTCAAGCTTGAAATTTCATTTGGTCCAAATAAATCCATGTGGACTAGTTCAAGGACCCTTGATGTGCTAACAATGTTTTTAGGACGAAATGATGATCGACTTAGCTTGCTCAAGGAACATGCTTTACACACTTTATTATTTTTAAATTTCTGATGTGGTAACCCTCTGACTAATTCTTTTGATTCGAGTTTTTCTAAGAGACTCATGTTAGCATGTCCAAGTCTCCTATGCCATAAATATGCCTCTTCGTCAGTGGATACCAAACATCTAGAAAGATTTAGATTATCAAATGAAAGTGAGCAAACATTCCCTTTTCTTTTGCCCATAAAAACAATGTTATTAGAAGATTTATCAATGATTTTGCAAGTATCACTATCAAAAATTACGTTCATACCTTTGTCACATAGTTGGCTAATAGAAATGAGATTGTGATGCAGATTTTCAACGTATAAAACATTAGTCAAGGAAAAAATACCGTTACCAACTTCACCTTTGCCAATAATCTTACACTTGCTATTGTCTCCCATGATCACATTTCCACCTTTAAAATTCTCTAAGCTAAGGAACTTCGATCTGTCACCTGTCATATGTCTAGAACAACCTGAATGTAGAAACCATTCTTGTTGTTCCTTAGCCCGCCAACAGACCTACATAAGAAGAGAGGAAGATGACCTAGAGAAACTCTTAGGTCCAATGTTATTAGTGATAGAAGCATTGTGAATAAACAATCCCTTTGGAATCCATACTTGTTTAGTCCTTTTATTTTTATTCCAATAAACATGAAATTTGTTTGTAGAATTCTTAGGAACCCAAACTTGTATAAATTTTGTGTTCTTGTTCCTATGACTATAATTTTCAGCGCGACATCTAAATATTTCACATCTATCAAAGACATTCTTATATTTTGCATTATCATCAACTTGTGTTTTCCCAAAACCTAGTCCTTTCCCGTTGTTAGCAAAAATTTGATTTCCCAATAGCATGTTGAAAGATTTTTCGCCTCTTGAAAAGTTATTCAAAGATTTCTCAAGATTTTGGACTTTGGTTTTTAATGTTGAGTTTTCAGTAACAAGTGAGGTGCATCGATTAATAAAATCCTTTCTCCTAGTGTCGATGGTTTCCTTAAGATTCAAGTTTTCATTTTCAAGACTTTCAAAGTTATTCCTCAGTTTTGATAATTCTGAATCTAAAATCTTACATTTTTTACATTCTAGGTTTTGAATATTTTCAATTTCAGTTTCTAACCTAGAATTTTCATGGACAAGTTCTCTCCTATCAGATTTTAGTTTTTCAATTTTAGATTCAAGAGTATCAATCATTTTAGTAAAATCACAACACATTGAAACAAGTTCTTTATAAGAATAGTTACTTACCTCACTAGATTCCTCTAAGCTTGCTTCTGAATCCGATTTTGACATAAGACACAAGTTAGCCTCCTCTGAGCTATTATTTGAAACTTCCTCTCCTTCTTTATCATCCCAAGTTGCTGCAAAGGCCTTCTTTTTCTTTTTCTTTCCTTTGTTGTTTTTGAGAAGTGGACATTTTTGTTTGAAGTGGCCAGGCTTCTTGCAGTTATAGCATGTCAATTCATTATCGGAATCGTCAGAATTCTTTGACTTATTACCACTTATTTTCTTCTTTCGTGACTTGAATCTTGACCATTTTTTAAGATTATTGACAGCCATTGCAAGCTCTTCAATTGGATCTTCTTCTTCTTCATCGCTTTCTTCTTTGCTCTTTAAGGCAATCGTCTTCTTCTTTGGTTCGGAGTTGTTGCGTTCTTCCTTTGCTTTTAGCTCAAGCTCATATGTCATCAAGTTGCCAATCAACTCCTCCATGCTTAGTTTGCTCAGATCTTTCGATTCTTGGATTGCTGTGACTTTTGCCTCAAAGTTCATTGGTAAAACTCGTAGTATCTTCCGCACAAGCTCTACCTCAGTGAATACCTTCCCAAGCGCTCTAGCATTGTATACCAAGGTTGAAAAGCGTCCAAACATATCCTTTATGCTCTCGCCTTTGTCCATCACAAAGTTTTCGTATTCATTGCTGAATAGGGCTAGCCGAGACTCCTTGACTTGAGAAGTTCCTTCGTGTGTCACCTCCAAAGTATGTCATATTTCCTGTGCTGTTGTACAATGAGAAATTCTATTAAATTCATTTTTATCAAGAGCACATATCAAAGCATTCATGGCTTTAGCATTTGTTGTTTTCAATTTCTTATCGTTAGCATCCCACCTATCCTTAGGTTTAGGAATCTCAGTATCACCAACGATTATAGTGGGGGGTTTATAGCCAGTTTCAATAATATCCCAAACTTCATAATCAACAGAACTGAGATAGATACTCATCCTAACTTTCCAATAAGCATAATCGTTCCCGTTAAACATGGGTGGCCTAGCAATAGATTGCCCCTCAGAAAAAGCATTATTTTGTAGACTCATGACTCTAGAGTTAAAAAAAAATATACCGGGCTCTGATACCACTTGTAGGATATAAATTAACCCTAGAGGGGGGGTGAATAGGGTTATAGCAAATTTTCGTGATTTAAACACAAAAATAAACTACAGAAATAAATATACTGAAAAGTAAATCACACACAAGATTTACCCAGCTTCGGCAACCCCTGCCTACTGCTGCATTCCCAGATTTCTATTAGAATTAAACAGTATCACGCTTACAAACACTCTAACAGACTTGCAAACCCTGCTACCGCCTATAGAGTTTTGCAAACTCGCAACCCCTGCTTACTGAACTAACTCTAAATAGACAATCAGACACAACCTAAAACCTAGGTGGTGATTTACCTTAACTCTTTGATTCGTAAAATAAAAACAATAATTAAAAACAATATAAAATAACCCAAAACTAATTATTAATAAAAATAAAACCCTATAATTAAACAAAACCCCCTTTTGTTTTTTAAGACCGGCCCACTTCCTTATTTCACCCGATCCTCTTTTCGTCTTCGTTCGTGAGAAATAATGGCGGCTTCGTTCTGATTAGGGCATCGTTCTGATTAGGGCTTCGTTCCCTTTTGATCCAGTTAGGGCTTCGGCTCTTTGTTGCAATTAGGGCTTCGGTTTCTTCAATCGATCTGTGATTGGTTGCCCTAGCTTGCTTGCAGTTGCTCGATCGAGTTTGATGCTTGTGAATTCGGTATGTACTGTCTCCTTTTTCTTTTTTAAATTGATACTTGAACTCGATCGAATTTAAATGCCGATGATGATTAGGGTTTTAATAGGATTTGATTTCCTATTTTTTTGTTCGACTGATTGCTGCAAAAATTCTTGTTTTGCCGTTCGATTACGCTTTGATGCTGAGGATTAATCTGACTTTGTCAATTTCGTATTTGTAGTAACTTGATTCACACGGCTTTGAATTGATTTCGTGATTTGAGATATTTGACTTTGTCAATTTCGTATATTTTCGACTGTTGATTTTGGGTATGTGAATCCACTACTCTGTATTAGCTTCGATCATCACCATTTCTTTTTACATTTTCTCTGCTGCATACCACTGTATTTCACTGCACTGTTGAAATTTGTTGTGTCTTTTTCATTGGGCTGTGCAGTTGCCATGTCTTGTAGTTGAGCATTTGAGTCAGTGCTGTATCGATTTACTTGTGATGTTCTTGTAGTCAAGGCTTTGGTTGTTGCAGTATGTCACTGTTTTTCTTGTTAAAAAAAAACTGCTGTGTCATTTTGGTTTTCACTTGTGCATTTTGCCTTGAGTACATGTACTCTTGGCACTGCTTCTTTTGTTGTATGCATTGCATCACCACTACATCATGCTTGGCCTTGACTTGTAGAATTTCGCTGTATCTTCACTTTTGCTTTGCATTGACCATGGCTTCTTTGTATGAACTGCTGTGTATTTAGAGATTGAACCTGAGCAGTACTTCGAGTTGTATTTACACCACTTTCTGTTGCACTGATTCTTGATATTTGTATCACTTGAGACTTGATGTTCTTAACTGCCTGTATTTTGCATTCATGTACTTGCTGCTATGTTGGTGGCAATCTTGTGTAAGTGCTTCACCATACTTGTTCATGTGTACATCTGACCCTTCCATATGCTCTCTGATAATGTTGAACTTCACTGTTGCTTATGTCCACTGATGCATCCAATCTGCACTTCACTACTATCTGTCTGAACTGTGCACATTGCTGCACTTGCTCATGTTAAATTGCATTGTTCATCTGTTTCTTCGCTTGTGCATACTGTACTTGATACTGTTGCATTGTTTTCTGGTCATTTGAGTTGCTTTGAGTCAGTGCTAAATTGTTGTTGCAGTATCATGTGGTTGTTGGTGGCAATCTTGTATGCTGCTGTTTGTATTTGTAGTCTTGGCCAGTTGACTGTTGCTTTGAGTTGTTCATTGCTTGGTCTCTGTTGCCTTGAATTTCTGGTTGAAGCTGTGCACACGAGTTGGCGAGGCAGTGCACACGTATACGAATGTACACGTGTGTACTGCAGCCACTCATAGTTACCTGTCCCTGATAAAAAATACTGATGTGCACAAATATTGCACAGTCAAAAATGATGACGAACAACCCAAATAACTGAGGCAAATAATGTTTTCAAAATCATCGTTTCTTTCAAATTTCAAAAATATTTCTCTTTCAATTTTAGTGCGTTTGAAAATATTTTTGCAGATTACTCAGATGCTGGATTCAAACCGGAATGCAGTTGAAGACAAAATATGAGTGTGAGTGATATGTAGTGAGATTATCAATGTAAAAATATTTGTGATGTAATCGTGATGTAATCAGAAATGTATATGTATAGTGAGAGCATGAATTTGTACTATTCAAGTTTGTAATAAATATTCGTTTGAATAAAATATTTGTTTGAATTCAAAAACTGTGTAACTTGTTCTGTTTGAATTCAAATTCAAATTCTGTGTAATTTATTTTATTCAACAGATATTTATCTAACCAAATACATACTATTCAAAATATTTGTTTGAATAAAATTTCTGTTTGAATTCAAAATCTGTTTAACTTGTTTTGTTTGAATTCAAATTCAAATTTTGTGAAATTTAATTTTATTCAACAAATATTTATTTAAACTATGAAAAACAAAATAGTACATTACCAAATACATTTAAATGAATGTATATATGTTTATTATCATCAAACAAAAATCATATAGCGCAAAGCGCATATTCAACAGTATAAACCAGTTGTTTTGGAAAATCTGGAGATTTGATTTGAGATACCGGGGGAGTATGAGTTATTTATTATTTTCAAAATGGTTTTGAAATAAAACCGGGTAATTGAATTCTGAGAAATTCTATTTAAATAATGTGAAGCTAAAAAGGATCAACTATTGAATTTATTTGGTGAAGTTGATACTAATAAGAAGGAAATGAAATTTTTAAATCTTGGGATTGAAATTTAACCAGAGTAAATGGAAGTGAATAAAATAAATTGAAGTAAGTAGAAAATTTGAATTTAACTTGGGAAAAGTTAAATAAATTGGACTTAGAATTAAATTGAGTTGGATTAAATTGAAATACAAAATGACTTTGTAATTGTGGGTCATTGGAAAATAAATGGTACCCATGAGTTATTAAGTGTTATACTTATAATCTGGAATTGAGGATTTGAAGTTTGCAAAGGACTTAGGTGAAAGTAGATTTGTATCCTTAAAAATTCAGTGATGCATATATATATATAGAGAATTGAAATTGTGATTATAAGATGTAGATGGATTAAAATGAGCAGTATGGCTTTAAAATAAATAAGTTAGTGAACTTATATAAATAGAAATGAAATTATAATCACAATTGGGAAATAGTTAAATGGCATGGTGAATTCAAACCTAGTCTCAAATAAAATGTAAATTGAAATAAGGTAAAGTGAGATATAAAAGAAGTGAATGAACTTAAGTTAGTAAATATGTTTTGAACTTGTATATGGAGATTAAAATTGAGAATTTGTATTGGATATAAAGGTGGAATGTAAATTGCTTAGAATTGCATGAAGAAATTCATATTCTTAAGTTATTAAGTGTTATAATTTGAATTTGTGATTATAGGATGGGTAAATGGACCTTGAATGGTAAAATAAGATTTTAGACCTATCCATTGGAAACTAAATGATGAATGGAAAAGTAAATTTTGACTTGGATTAAATTTAGTTTAAGGTTAAAGGAAAGTGATTGAGATTTGGATTGAATTGAAATTAAAATCCAGTGGAGTAATAAATAATCTTGAATGGAATTGAAGTTTTATTTTAAATGGTATAGGAAAAAAAAGGTATGAATGTGGGTTGGCTAAATAAATTTGGTTGAACTTGAATTAGAATTGGAAAATAATTAAATTGAAAGAAAATTTAATTCAGGGAAGTAAAAATGATATTGTGTAGATAAAATTTTAACTCAACTAAATTCAAAGGAATTGTTTGAGAATGAATTTAGCATAAGCTGAACTAAATAAAAAGAAGTTTGAAGATGAATTTAGTGTAAACTAAGTTAAATGGAATTTGTATTGGTATGGATGAAATCTTGATAGTTTGTTAAAAATTTGGAAAGAAAATAAAAATCCAATTGTGGCATGGGATTTAAGTTTGTGGTAATAAATATTGGAAGTGTGAATAACTAATGGAATTAGAATGTAATAGTGATGGCTTGAATTATAAATAAATTCCAATGAGTGGAATAATTTAAGGTGGTCTCTTTGTTAATAAAATAGATCGAACATGGGTTGGATAAATAAACAAAGTGCATTAAAATTTGTAATGGATTGGAATTGCTTTGGATGAAAATCTAATGAAATAAAATTTGATTTATAAGAAAGATATTATGAAATTGGAAGTTATTGAAGGAAGTAGTGAGATGGTTATTGTTAAGCTTATGGGATAGTTTTAAATGATATTTCATTAGATAAGCATTGAAATGCAAGTGAAGAGAATTTTAGTTAATTTTTGAGATGAATTAAAGATGTGTGAGTTATGAATAATATAGAATGGGATGTGATTAATTTAAACTTAAATGATGATCTTGAAGTGAAAATAAGAAATTGAGTTAACAATTGCAATGGATTGAGAATGCTTGGATTGTAAACCATGCAAAATTGAATAAAATTAATATGAATATAAGTTGGAATGAATGTTAATGGTTATAAGCTTAAGAATTGATTATTTGTTTGAATAACCACAACCTGCATAGAAATTAGTCATTTAACTTAAGCAAGTGAATTAAAGGAAGTAAATGAAAATGATATTTAAATAATGGGAAATGGATTGGAATCTATTTAGTGGGTTTGTATGTAAATGCAGGTTAATTAAAAAGAAAAGTAAATGAATCAAAAGCTTATATGACTCTTATTGAAGTGAATGTGAATCTAACATTTGCAACTCGGATGTAGGTCATTCGAGTGGAATATAATGAAGTTTGAATTTGGAAAAGAAATGCAAATAAATCAAATTGGAAGTACATTAGATTGTGAATCAATTTGAATCTAAATTGAAGTAAATTGAAAATGGTGAAGCATATGTTCATAATATTGAAATGAATATGAATTGGTGGTAGTAGTTATGAATTGAGAATGGTAAACTTGTATGTAACTCATTTGTGTGAAATAAAATGGAGCTTGGAATTAGGAAAGAAACTTGGTACATGCTACAAAATATTATCTACTTGTGAAATCATGCAAATTGTTGATTGGATTATGAAATGGATATGTTTGGCTTACATTTATATTGGAAATGTTATTAAAATGTTCATGTCTGGTTGAGTAAGTACAGGTACGAGAGGCGTTCGAGAGAGTTGGAGCGCGTATATGCGTTATATTAGCCGCTCGCTATTAAAATTTGCTAAAAAGGTACGCCTACGCAAATATAATTGGGAAAATGTTATATATATTGTGATATATTTTGGTTTCCGACCGTATGGGTCGATGTATATATATTTATCTGTATCGCGATATCGCGAAAGATCCTCTGTACAGAGGAGACTCTGCCAAAAAAATTTCGGAAATTTTGGGAGTTAGAATTTTTTTGGGATTTTGGGAAAATTTTGTTAACTTGGAAAATTATTTTGAAATACGTTAGAATTTAAAGCTTTAGAGTAAGTAAAGCAAATGAGTTTGAATTTGAGCTAAAGGGTTTTGGGAAAGTGTATATAAGCTTGTAACTAAGGAAATTGGGTAAGTAATTGAGTTTGAGGGTATTTTCTACCGTAGCAAATTTCGGGGACGAAATTTTTATAAGGGGGAAGGAATGTAACATCCCGGAATTTTTAACACGGGATTTGTGAACGTTTAACTCATTTGAAATGTTTAAGATGAGTTTAAGATTAATTTTTAACTAAAAGGATTGGTTTAAATCATAATAACAAGTTAAAATTGCTAAGGTGGAGAGTTAATTTGAAATTGAACAATAATAATTCAATATTCGAAATTAAGATAAAAAGTTAAATCCGGATGTAAATAGTGATAAAAATGGTTTTAAAAATTTATTTTGAGTTATTTGAGTGTAAATAGCGTGGTGGGAATTTTAGAAGAATGTTAAAGTTGATAAATTAATACTTGGGATTTTATATTAATTTAAAAATGAATTTAATATTATTAAATTGCAATTTAATCAGATTTTGGTCCGGAATGAGCCAGAATGACTTTTATTGTGTTTATAAATTTTATATGATTTATTGTTAAGTTATTAAAATTTCAAAAGTGAAACTTTGAGCGTTTCTGATAATTTCAGAAAAATCGCTCGATTTAATAGACGAGTTAATATAGCCTTCCGGGGCACAGTCTCAGAATTTGACGAAACAAGTCCCATTGAATACGTAATAGTTAGTTATTATCGGATTTCAATTTTCGTAGCAATCGGAGTTGTCGTTTGTCTGTGGCAGCTCGAAACGCATAGAAATCGTTTTAACCGATTTAATTTTAAATTGATCGTTTAATTCTGTAACTTGTGCGTACGATCAAAATAGCTTACGAAACCTGTTCCATTGTGTCCGGAACACGAAAAAACCCTAGGAACGCCTATTGGTACGTGAGAATTGGAGTTTGTTTGCAATACGATGTTAAATTGAGAATAATATTAATAAAATATTATTAAACAATATTATACATATATTTATCGTTCAAAACCCTAGCATATCGCGAGCCGCCGCCTCTATATTCGTTCACGGTCGAAAATCAATTTTGTTTCTCCTTAAAAATCTCTCGATCCATGCAACGATTCTGAAAATCTCCAACTGGAAAATCGTAGAGAGCGCTTGGATCTACAGATCCAACGGTAGAGATGGAGTTTCGTCGACTAGATGGGGAGATTGGCTGTCGCGTTCTTGCGTTGCTTGCATTCGTTTTGCAACACCCTGGGGCCACCGAGCTCGTGCACGCGCCTGGGGAGAGTGGAGTTGGCGATAGGCTCCGCAACAGTGGGTTCTGATCGCTTTCATGTTGAGCGAGGCGGTAGTGGTTGTAAGCCCTAGGTCGATAGAGTGGGTTCATGTTCGTGCTTCTTGCCTGTAGCGTTGCGTGAGGAAGGAAGAAAAGGGGGAACGGCCTGGATTCGAGTTTTTGATTATGCGGCCCTGATTGTTGTGGTATAAAAAAAAGAGATATTTGCTTTAAATTTATATACAAAACTTTAAAATTTAATAACTTGTTCGTACGACATCAGATTTCAGCGAAATTTATGGCGCCGGAATCGCAAAAGCGCGTACTACGTAGTGGTACAGTTCTGGATTCATTCCGGGCAAGTAGAAATTTGAGTTAAATCAGACATCGTTCGGTTTAATTTAAGTTTCGAACGCTCGCCGAAACTCAAGGTGAGTTAATCTCACTCACATCTGGAATGTTAGCTGATTTAAGTAGTTGATATTTAAATAATTGTGTGATTGGTTGAAATGTTTATTTATATCAGCCTGGATTGATATATATATATATATATATATATATATATATATATATATTGTTGTGCTAATATTTGTGGATGCAGGGAAAACAGGTTAGAGGGATCCAACTGGATTCCTCACAATGTAGTAATTATTTTTATAATTGATAATGACGCCTGATTATTTTTTGTGATTGATAAATTTGGAATTTAATTGTAGTGTGATGTTGTTAGATAAACTATAAACTCAGAATGTTAATTATAAAGAAAATAAATTGGGTTTTAAAAAGTAATCAAGAAATTGATAAATAAAGAATTTAAAGAAATATAAAAATTGGAATATGTTTTGGATGAAAAGACAAAAATGTAAATTGGTCAAATTGGAATTTTATATAAGTAAAGTGTAAATATGGTTTTTCATGGAAGAATTCTCCAAAATGTTTTAACCCTATATTGTAAAAATGAATTTCTGGGAATGGGAAATCGTGTTTGAATTTCGGAGGAAGTTATAAGCATGAGATTAGGGATTTATGTCATAAACATAAATTGAATTGAAATAAATCGGCTGGATTTATATGAAGGATACTTTGGGATGTTTGAATGGTAATGTGTTTCCTAGGGAAAAACCAAGTTAGTGTTTTAAAAGATTCTATTTAATTAAAGGTTAAAGTTTTAAATTGTTTGAAGAGTAATTTTAAGGAAAGTTTATTTTGAAGAAGAAATTAATAAAATTTGTTTTACAACTATTTGGTTTAAGATATTGGTAAAGGCTAGTATTATTCTTTTAAAAACTCCACTTTCAAATTTAGTTAACCAAACCCTTATTTAAATCGAGTTTATATCTTATTTAATAATATTGTTTTAAAATAGCTTTGAAATTTATATTCTGGGTAAATAAATAGAAGTAATTTACATATTTAAAGTATATTTCAGTATAAAGTATTTTAACTGTTTAAAAATCACATGTTTTGAACTTGGTTATTTCCAATGGGAATAAATGGTAAAGAATTTACCTGGTAAAGGAAGAGAACTTTGGGAAATTGTTTTCTAACGAGTTTTGGAAATTTGAAACTATATCTTTTAAAGATATTAGGGGAAAACAAATAATGGGGGAATTATTTATTGTGTGATGGATGTTTGTGAATATAAATTGATAGTTAAATCACCGACTATCAATATTGGACAAATGCGTTGATCGTTTCGAAGAGACCGGGATCGAGATTTATTTCTCGAAAACCACTTCGATCCGGTTTGTACGTTTCGTGCGAAAACGTGTTCGGAGTCGAAGATGGAGCAGCGAAGTGCAAGGGCTAGTCGCTACTAATCCTGAGGATATTTCCAAAATGGATGTAGTAGGAGTAGTGCCTTCGGTTCCGTTCGAACACGGGACGGACTTGTATGGACGAATGCTTTCGGAACATCATCAGGTGGGCGATGGGCATTCTAAGTGAAACGTTCTAAAAGGTAACGCTTAGCCTCAAGCCTCATCAAATGGGAATGACTGAAAATTAGGGGATATGCAGCAAGGCTTCGTGGGTAGCCCCCACTGGAGAGTAAGATCATCCCTGTCTAGATGTCCCTTTTTATTTCGGCTTAGTGGTGCGGTTGCTGATCCCAACCGCGAGGTGATCTTATTCGGAACTGTCCAGTAAGGGATGGGTCCGGCCTTGTGTTGCAGGGGATCGGGAGTGGTCCTCGGTACGGTGATCTAGGCCACGTACTGTGACACGTGGTACCCCAGTGCCTAGTCATTGTTGGAAATCCATTCTCCCTACGAGCCTTGTACGAGTTTTGTTTGTATTACCCACTTTTGTGGCTAGTAGATG
The DNA here is from genome assembly GCA_030765085.1 of Allium cepa. NCBI lineage: Eukaryota > Viridiplantae > Streptophyta > Magnoliopsida > Asparagales > Amaryllidaceae > Allium > Allium cepa. Next base: position 681,230,793 of record CM060941.1, on the reverse strand, counting down.
GAATTTAATAGATGTAACAATTTCGGTTATTTTATAAGTATTTGTAAATAGACCCTATTATAATATCAGAGGATTTCTATAAAAAGGTGTTTTAGCTATCATAAGGTAAAAACCCGACATGTTTATTTGTGGCATAGACTTACGAGATGCTTTTGTTTCCAAAGGATTTTTGAAATCAATTTGGATGCATTGTTATCAGCTGGTATTCCAGACTGACTCGGGTGTTATTTCATATAATGCTCGGGTCAGACCGAGTATTATATGTATAGGACAGGATGCTATGGAGCAGGAGAGAAGCTGGAGTCCGAGACGTATTATCCGTATTTATATATATCCGCTGCTATGATTGTATGGTATGTCTGATTGGTATTGGTTGTTGTATGAGATACTCTGATGATATGATGTATAAAACAGTGATAGTTTTCATTTTGTGTAAAGTTCTATATTTACTATTATATTTTATTCCGCTGCGACTGTGAGATTCTGATATTGTTTAGTTCCTTCTTCTTCTATTCTTCTTCTTTAACCCTAATGGTTCGTAATTCTGTGCCACTTGAGTTAATAAAGGTAGTATAGTGTTGATTCAAGGGGTACGGATTTGCGGGCTGTCACGATTCCCTTTTGTAGAAAGGATTTATGTAAAAGAGTTTACAAACTTGGAAAGAGGATTTAAATTGGAAAAGAAGTTAGGTTCTGATTGGTTGTGAAAAAGAGGATTTTAAATTGTTTGTAATTAAAAAAGGAAATTTTATAGTGGGTTAGGATATTTCAAAAGTGCACTTTTATAAATTAAACTTGGAGATTTAAGGTATTTTATAAATAGATTTTGAAAATTTATAAAGGAGATATTTTAAAAAAACAAAAGACATTTAAAGAATGAGAAGGCACTTTGGAATATTTATATCTTTGTTTAAAGAATACTTGTGTTTTAATCATTTTAATTGTAGAATACAATAGCCTATGATTTTTGTTTGATTATAATAAACATTTATATATTCGTTTAAATGTATTTGTTGTTGTACTATTTTATTTTTCACATAATTGAATAAATATTTGTTGAATAAAATAAATAACTCAAAGTACATATTCATACAAATATTTTATTCCAATAAATATTTTAATAAAAATTCAAATAGTACAAATTTGAGCTCTCGCTACATTTATACATTTTTAATTATAACACAATTTCAGTATAACATAATTTTCAAATTATAATTTTCACCTGACTACATATTCACTTTCACACGTATTTGATCTTTAACTCTATTCCAGTCTGTATCCAGCATCAGAACTATCTGCAAAATAAACACTGACGCAGTAAAATTGAAATAGAAAATATTTTGCATAGCAAATTATAGTGTGTGTTCTGAAAATATTATTTGCCTCAGTTATTTGGGTTGTTCGTCATCATATTTTTTTTGCATTCATCTTACACGAACAACTTGTAACATGCACAGTGTATCACTGTACATATCACAAGGTCGTGTACACCGATTTACACTTGCTTGATAAAGTTGCAGGGATAGATGAGCACAGGGTCAAACCCAAGCAAAATATGGATTCAACTCAAGCGGATATGAGTCTCGACCAAATCATCATAACCCAAAAACCAGACAAGTTGAAGGAAAATGTATTAACATGTAGAACCAGATTAGTTCAACATGATCCAGACCAGCATACATGTGCATACATGTACAAATATGCAGTAACTGTTAGGAAATCAAATCTATGATTTCGACGACAACAACTATATGCTGGAAATTGAATATACGTATATATTTATATATACAAATACTTGCTATAAAAACATCACTAGAAAGACAAGAACAAGACTCAAAGGACACTACAAGAAACTACAAGTTGATAGGAACAAAGAAGCACAACAAAAAGGGCACAAAAACTGATATGCACAATATCAGACATCTAGGTGCACAAGCCAAACGTTTGAAATAGTTCTCTGGAACAATAGATAGGCTGAACTAGATGTCTGGCAATTGCACTCAAACATTTTATCTACTACTATATTTAAAAATATATATAGTATCAGACGTCTAAAACATATCCCAGACGTCTGGTTTCAAACTCGAATTTCAAACAAGAACTTCAACTGCCACAGTCGAATGGACATCTCCGTTTCTCTTCGCTGCAACTCTTCATCATCAACAGAAGCAATTATGGAGCACTTGTTAATGGATGCAACTACTCAAGATACCTATCTATAACTATATATAGCATCAAGAATCAAGAGGACAAATCACCTTACTTACTTACGCTCTCTAATTCTATACTCTATCATATATTCTTGATCTCTGCAATATATACTTGTATTCACCCTTCCTTATATTCAGTTCTTCATAGACAATACTCTTTAGATATATATTGGAAGCAATTGTACTAATTAGTCAACATCCGTGTTATACTTCAACACACATTTGACAAGAATAACTTATTGTAACCAAGCCTATTCCTCCGGGTGAAGCGAGGGTGTTTGATAGTCGAATTATGAAGGGGAGCTTTGGGACTGGACGTAGGATGGAATGTCCGAACCAGTATAAAATCCTGGTGTGCTTATTCTATATTTACTTAGATTAAGATTTTTTTTGGTAGCATCACATATTTTGTCACATATACTTGCATATACACTACACGATCCAACCTGTAGACTTTTAATTGGTATCAAAGAAAGGTTTGATCAAAGTACAGTAACATGTATTTGAATCACTTTAATATGACAAGTATTTTTCAAGAAGGACAATCCACAGCACATCCCCCACTTTTTAATGGTTCTAATTATGCATATTGGCCAATTTGTATGAGAATTTTATGGAAGCTAAAGGATTAGAAATTTGGTCAGCCAGTCAAAATAAATATGGAGCACCTGACATTGCTATGAACACATGGAATGATGCACAAAAAACCGCAGCTTCTAATAATGCCAAAGCTATGAATTTTTTTATTTTTTCATTAGACAAGAATGAGTTTTCACATGTCATGTTATGTAACACTGCATATGATATTTGGCGTACCTTACAAGTTACACACGAAGACACAAACAAAGTTAAACAAACTAAAATTTCAATTTTACAAAATTAATTTTCATCATTTAAAATGAAACAAAATGAATCTACAGTAGACATGTACTCTAGATTCCGAACCATTCAACACGATTTAATGGCACTTGGAGTCAAATTCATAAATTTTGACTTAATATCTAGAATACTCAATTCTTTAACCCCAGAATGGGAAAGAAAAGTATTAGCTATGGAAGAAGCTAATGATCTTTCAAACTCTTAGTTGAAGAATTGATAGGAAATTTAATGTCCTATGAAGCTAATTTACAGGCAACAAAAAAGCCAAATTAGGAGAAGAAAAACATAGCATTCCCAGCAGCAAATGAAGATTCAGACTTAGACAAAGAAGAAATCGTATTTATTGCCAAAAATACAACAAATTTAAGAAATTCAAGAAAATGACCAGATTTCAGAAAGGAGGAAAATGAAGCTCTACAAATCAAATGTCAATCAAATTCTATGAACGTAATCAATTTGGACATATGAAGAAAGATTGTCCCAAGTTCAACAATGATAAAAAGAAGAACAAATTTGAAAAATTCAAAAATAAGAAAGCTTTCAAAGTAACATGGGATGAATTGGATTCTTCATCATAGTTAGACAGTGACAGCGATAGTGATGGAGAACAAGCTAATGTATGTTTTATGGCACAAACTGATGAGGTTTGTCTCAAACTTAGCTATGATGAATTATTAGAACTTAGCATGGAATTAGATGGTAAATTAGACAAATTAAAAAATTAAATAAAGAACGCATAGCCAAAATAAATAGATTAGAACTTGAAATAGGAATATTAAAAGATGAAAAAATATTTTAGAGGAAGAAATAGAATTATCTCAAGAAAAAATTAAAAGTAGTTTAGTTGAAAATACGGCTATATCTAATGATTTTGAAAATATTAGACTAGAAAAGGATAACATGTTATCAACTTGAAAAGTAAAATAGAAACATTGAAATTTGAAAATTTAGACTTAAAAGAAATATTAGATAAAATTACAAATAATGTTTCAAAATTTAATAAAGGAAAATAAGATTTGGAAACCTTATCAAAACTTCAAAATGGTCAGGTAATAGAAATGGAATAGGATTTAAAAATATTCCTAAACAAAAAGGAAATAATATTAAGAAATATAGTTTAATTTATCAAAATACTAAAAGATCACCTAAGTCTAACATGAATACCAAAAATATAAAAATTTGGATACCTAAGACAAATAATAAGTTAATAAGACAAAAGCATATTAACATTTTTTAGATAATGTTAATCTATAATAAAAATTATGTTCATAAAGGTACCAAACCTTCTTGGGTATGGCTACCTGCTCCTCCTAACATCTAGAACTCTAACAAAGTATATGTGTTCCAATTAAATTATCTTTTATTTTGCAGGTACCCAAAATAAAAAATAAGAAGAAATGGATACTTGATAGTGGATGCTCCAAGCATATGACTGGAAACTCAAAAATGTTATCAATTATAACATACATCAATGGTGGAACGGGAACTTCTGAAGATAACTCAAAAGGATACGTCGTTGACATCGAAGAAGTCATCAACTCTGGTATTTCTAACTCTCCTATTATTACAAATGTTTTGTTAGTAGAAAATTTAAAGCACAACCTGCTTAGCATAAGTTAATTATGCGATAAAGGTTTTGAAATAAATTTCGAAAAAGATAGATGTAATATTTTCGACAATGACAAACAACTTATCTTTAAGGGTTTTAGAAATAAAGATATTTACCTCTTGAATATGAATATAAATCGAAATTCAAATTTATGTTTAACCATAAAACATGATGATCCATGGTTGTGGCATAAACGATTTTGTCATATTAATTTTAAATATATTAATACATTGGCAAAATATGGGCTGGTTAGAGGTTTACCTAAAATAAATTATAAAGTAGAAAATTTATGTGATGATTGTCAAATCGGAAAACTAAAGAAAAGCACTTTTAAATATAAAAATAATATTTCTAGAAAACAACTATTAGAATTATTACATTTAGATTTATTTAGTCCAACTCAAGTACGATCTATAAATCACAACAAATATGTTTTCGTAATAGTTAATGATTTTTCAAGATATACATGGACTTTGCTTTTAAAACATAAAAGTGAAACCTTTGGAAAGTTTAAATTTTTTGCTAAAAGAATTAAAACTCAGATGGATTTGAAAATTAAGAATATTCGAAGTGATCACGGCGGAGAATTCAAAATGATCTTTTTACCAATTCTTGTAATAAAAAGGATATGAGCCATAATTTTTCTTTTCTCCGCACACCTTAACAAAATGGTGTAGTAGAAAGAAAAAAATCTTACGTTACAAGAATGTGCACGAACACTATTAAATAGTAGTGGTTTACCAAAACATTTTTGGGCTGAAGCTATTGCTACGGCTTATTATGTTTTGAATCGAGTAACCATACGACCTATATCTAAACATACTTGTTGAAATATTTTTTGGAAGAAAACCTAAAGTATCATACTTTAAAAATTTCGGATCAAAATGTTTTATACTAAATACAATATATAATTTGCGAAAATTCGACCCAAAGGCCAATAAAGGAATTTTTGTTGGATATTCGAATTATAGCAAAGCGTATAGAATTTTTAATCAACGAACTAACACAATTGAAGAAAGTTTGCATGTTTCGTTTGATGAAAATTTCCTAACCATCAAACTAATGACGATGAAGAAATAATTCCAATAACAAATACAACAAACTCTTATAATAATGAGACAAATGCACAAAATAATACTTTAGTATCATCTCCTAGAATTCTAAAAAATCATCCAAAAGATAATATCATTGGAGACCTTAACTGCAGAGTAACTAGAAATCAACTTAACCAAATAATTCATATAGCATGTATGTCTAGTTTTGAACCGAAAAATTATAAAGAAGCTTCAAACGATAATTTTTGGATAATAGTTATGCAAGAAGAATTAAATCAATTTGAACGTAATAATGTTTGGGGATTAGTACCAAGACCAGAAAATCAATCTGTTATTGGAATAAAATGAATATTTAAAAACAAAGCAGATGAAAACGGAAATATAGTTAAAAATAAAGCACGTTTAGTCGCTCGGGGTTATAATAAAAAAGAATGTATCGACTACGACGAAAATTTTGCTTCAGTAGCAAGACTCGAGGCCATACGTACATTACTTGCTATTGCAAGTCAGCACAATTTTAAATATTTCAAATGGATGCCAAAAGTGCTTTTTTAAATAGTTTTATTAAAGAAAACGTATATGTTGAACAACCTCCATTGTATGTTCATGAAAAATATCCTGATCTTGTTTTTAAATTACACAAAGCCTTATATGCTTCGAAGCAACACCCTCGTGCCTGGTACGAACGTCTTAAGAATCATTTAATCACATCTGGTTTTCAAATAGGTAAAATAGATACAGCTTTATTTATTAAACGAGAAAATAAAGATAACTTAGTCGTACAAATTTTCGTAGACGATATTATTTTTGGTTCAACTAACGAAATCTTTGTACTCGATTTTCAAATATTATGAAAAACGAATTTGAAATGTCTCACATGGGTGAGTTGAATTTCCTTTTATGTTTACAAATAAAACAACTGGAAAAAGGTATTTTTCTCCATCAAGAAAAACATTGTAACGTGTTTGCGTCAAAATTGGTCACAAACCCTGAATGTCGTGAAAGCACCAAAGTATGAATATAATTCAGCAATATTCCAAACAAAAATCACAGATCACAGCAAACAACAAGCAATAATCCAGAAATAATGAATAGAGACACAAGATTTATAATGGTTCGGCTATCTCCGGCCTACGTCCACTCCAAAGTTTTATCCTTTTATTGATGATCCTTGCTGGTTACAGATGATTACAGCAGTTGTAATGAAGAATTTCGAATGCAATAGTTATATTGAAGCGTAGAAATGAATCCGGCACAGTCTGGACGTCCGATGGCAAAAAGATCCTTTTTCTGTAGGCTCTGGGGCTCTATTCATAGGCGTAGGAGGCTGAGATTGCGTTCAAACTTCGGGAGACTTCTTCTGGCACGTGAGTGGGCCCACGCGACCGACCCCACCAAGTTTCGACTCGATCTGTGATTGATACGAATTGACTTCGTATCCATCAAGAATTGATCCAATCGAGATGAAACTTGGCAGGAACATTCTTTACCTTATATGCAAGCTGCTGTGAAAATTTCATTGCATTTGGATTAGCGGATTGTAAGATATGATCGATACGAAATCACGATTCCGTGTATGCTGTCCTGTTCGAATCCATGCTTTCGCATCCACCTTCTTCGACTCGATTAGGCGCACGTGTGCATCAATGACGTGGTGCTACTTCCAAGGCTCGATCCACAATCTTTGCCGCTTTGACCGCTTCTTTCCAGGAGATGCGCTCGTATCCACTCTCCAGGCTTGTACGTGTCCACCGCTTCTCTAGAACACACCCAACCGTTCGCATCGATTGCTCTCTCGTATCGATTGCAGGAGTGTCTTTCGTATCGATCTATAAATCGATCGATACGAAATGGTGAACTTGGTCAATACGAAGGCAAGGCCAACAGATGGGTACGAAACAAAGCTCAATGATGGACACGAACAAAGCCTTACCTGATGGATACGAACGAGATTTTACCTGATGGACACGAACAAACCTTTACCTGATGGATTCGAAAGTGCCAAACTCTTCTGCCATCGATACGAAAGTATCGATTCGAGACATGTCGCCTCTTCGCATCTGATCGATACGAAACCATTGAGCCGTGTCCATGTTGATCGATACGAATAGTATGGATTCGAAGTCCTTCGCCCTGTTCTACCTTTGATCGATGTGAACCCTATCGAGTCGAACCAAAACCGATCGATGCGAACGGTATCGATACGACGTCCTCACTTTCTGATCGATACGAAGTGTATCGATTCGAACCACCATCTTCCTGATCGATGCGAAATGCATCGATACGAACCAATTCCTGTGCGCTGATGGATACGAACAGCATGCTCTTCCTACCTTGTATCGATCATATCTCCTTCATACGAACTCCGATTAACCTGAAACATGAAACATAGCCTCTCCTAGTGCTCATCATCCTCTCTAATCGATTTCGTTCCGATCGGAGCTCAACCAAATTTCGACGACATCGATTGCAGCTTTGGTTCCAATCGATCTCCAATCCCAATATCCATCATTCCTTTCCAATTTGTTGGTATTCCAGCCTTGACCAAAAGGTGGGATAACATTTTCCCTCCAAAACATGCCTTGTGATAAGAAGGCGTGTTTTGAATAGTTCCGAATCCGATATCCAAAGTCCATAGCCAATTCCAATTCCATGCGAACCCGACAACCGAGTCGTAATCCATCCTTATCCAATAGCCAATAACCAAATCCAGGACCTCTCCGGGTCGATATCCAAATCCATAACCTCTCCGGGCTCTTGCCAAGCGCAGTCCACATTTGATGACCGTGGTCCAGTGTCCCTGGACGTTGAGCTAACCTCTCCGGGTTCTTGCCAAGCGCAATCCACACTTGACGACCGTGGTCCAATGTCCCTGGACGTTGTACAATGCCATGGCTTAAGTCCTAAGCCGAATCTTGGTCTCTCCGGACCCTTGCTGAGCATAGTCCATACTCAACGACCTGAAACAATAATCAATAATATGGGGCCTAAGTCCTAGGCCGAATCCTGGTCTCTGCGGATACTTGCTGAGCATAGTCCATACTCAGCAAGCTGAAAATAACAATTGATAATACAGGCCTAAGTCCTAGGCCGAATCCTGGTCTCTCCGAACCCTTGTCGAGCGTAGTCCATACTCGACGACCTGAATGAGCCAATTTACCATGTTCGGGCAAAGTGACTAACCCCTTGCCAGCCATAATCCATACCCGACGACCGTTTATCAATAACCAGATAAAAATCCAATCAAAATCCAATCAAAAATCCAAATCCAAAATCCAAGTCAAAACCAGAAAATAAGAAATCCAAGCCAACATTCAAAACCGAAAACAATCATCCAAATGAAAATCCGAATCAGAAAGCAAGCAAAACTAGGAGTTCAATCCAAACTCCAAAACCAAACCAGAAAAATCAATGTCCAATCCAAAAGCAAAAAACAAATTTCACAAACCATAGCATCGCGGTTTATCACCATTCAGAGCATGCCTAGGGGCTATCTCCGTCCCCATACATGTGTAAATGACTTTGCCGTTTGCCAGTAGCTTGTTACTTATTTCATATTATCCTGGTCAATGGATAATCAATCGACCGTCAACATCATCGCGGTGTGAGGTAGATGGTGGTTGCTCCTGTTCCACCGTTTCATTCTGAGTTCCAACATATTGTCGCAACTGTCCATTCCTTACATGCTCCTCGATTATATCCTTTAAGTGCTTGCAGCTGTTTGTATCATGTCCATCTAAATCATGGAAGAGACAGTGCCTTCCTGATGTCCTCTCCAGTTCTGATGGTTCTCTCCTAGCCGGCCTTCGGTAGGGAAGGCGATTCCGAGTATCCAGGTATATCCGCTCCAGCGTCTCGTTCAATCCTGTGTATGTAGAAAACTTTGGATCTTCCATCGCTTCCTATTTTTTCCAGAATCATCGTCCAACTTCCTTTTTCCTTTGTCTTTATCCGAACCTTTGTTGGATGGTCCTTCGCCCTCAGTGGCATTCACCTCTTTTAACTTTAAATCTGCACACGCATCCTCTTGTCGGAGGAACCTCTCAGCTTCGTGAAAGAATTCCCCGAGATCCAGTGGTGGGTCTCGTATCAAAGATACCTTGAAGTCCGAATCCTCTCTGATTCCTGACACTACCGCCATTAAAACCATCGATGGATCAGGTCGATCCACCGAAGCAACCGCCGCATTGAATCGAGTTAGAAAAGCTCTAAGCGATTCATCCATCCTTTGCTTTACCGATGTCAATGTCATCACGTTCTTCGGTCTCTTGATATGAACCCGAAACTGCCCCAAGAACTTATCCACCAATTCCCCCCAAGTCGTGATAGATCCTTCTCCCAGCTGCCTAAACCACATTGCAGCTAAGTCTGTCAAGTACAAAGGGAAACATCAGGCCATCACTTCCTCCGACGCCCCCAGCACCTTCATGTGTCTGGTGTACCTCATCAAGTGATCAGTTGGGTCTGCTTTGCCATCGTATACCTCCACGCTAGGTAACTTAAACTTAGGTGGATTCTGATCCATCCTTATTTCCCGAGCGAACGGACTCATGTTCACTCCTTCCAAGTCTCTATTGGTCAAGCCTCCACGCATGGTTTTCGGATGATCTCCACTAATCCAGTATTGTCTGTCAGGGTTTGCCCCCATGCCCCCAAGGGAATTCCGGCACATATTCTTCATGTGGCACACTAGCAGCGACGTTAGTTCTGGCCTGTTGAACTCCTTCCAAAGGTCCTCCTGTGTTAGATCCTGTGGGCCTACCCCCAAGCCCTTGCTGATTGCCTTCTGGCTCTGTATCCTGTCCTCCATTGGGTTCCACAACCCTAGTCCCTTGTCCTGCATCCACAGCCGCTGTAGCTGTTCCTAAGTTCTGCATTCCTGCAGCTCTCACTTGTTCGAAGAAGGTTTGCATCATTTCCTGTTGGCTCTTCAACAATCTCTCTTGCAAAGAATTTTCCATAGCTTCCATTTCATCCCTGGTGATGTAGACGAAAGCCTGTCCTTCTCCTGCTCCAGAGGATGCCTCCTGGCTTCCTCCTTGTTGGCTTCTCTCAGCCCTTTGTCTTCTACTATTTTTTCTAGTCATTGTCTTCAAGTCAAAACTCCTCAAACTCTTCAAATATGAACTTCAAATCCGATGTAGCGGGTGCTAGTTCTTCTCAGTGAAAGCACCATAGTGTTTGCGCCAAAATTGGTCACAAACCCCGAATGCCGTGAAAGCACCAAAGTATGAATATAAATCAGAAATATTCCAAACACAAATCACATATCACAGCAAACAACAAGCAATAATCCAGAAATAATGAATAGAGACACAAGATTTATAGTGGTTCGGCTATCTCCGGCCTACGTCCACTCCAAAGTTTTATCCTTTTATTGATGATCCTTGCTGGTTACGGATGATTACAGCAGTTGTAATGAAGAATTTCGAATGCAATAGTTATATTGAAGCGTAGAAATGAATCCGGCACAGTCTGGACGTCCGATGGCAAAAAGATCCTTTTTCTGTAGGCTCTGGGGCTCTATTCATAGGCGTAGGAGGCTGAGATTGCGTTCAAACTTCGGGAGACTTCTTCTAGCACGTGAGTGGGCCCAGGCGACCGACCCCACCAAGTTTCGACTCGATCTGTGATCGATATGAATTGACTTCGTATCCATCAAGTATTAATCCAATCGAGATGAAACTTGGCAGGAACATTCTTTTCCTTGTATGCAAGCTGCTGTGAAAATTTCGTTGCATTTGGATCAGCGGATTGTAAGATATGATCGATACGAAATCACAATTCCGTGTATGCTGTCCTGTTCAAATCCATGCTTTCGCATCCATCTTCTTCGACTCGATTAGGCGCACGTGCGCATCAATGACGTGGCGCTACTTCCAAGGCTCGATCCACAATCTTTACCTCTTTGACCGCTTCTTTCCAGGAGATGCGCTCGTATCCACTCTCCACGCTTGTACGTGTCCACCGCTTCTCTAGAACACACCCAACCGTTTGCATCGATTGCTCTCTCGTATCGATTGCAGGAGTGTATTTCGTATCGATCTATAAATCAATCGATACGAAATGGTGAACTTGGTCGATACGAAAGCAAGGCCAACAGATGGGTACGAAACAAATCTCAATGATGGACACGAACAAAGCCTTACCTGATGGATGCGAACGAGATTTTACCTCATGGACGATCATTAGTTTCATGGTTAAGCAAAATGAAAAATTGTGTTTCCTATCCACTTGCGAAGCCGAATATATCTCAGCGGTTCTAGCATGTGCACAAGTGATTTACATGCAACAAACGCTTAAGAATTTCGACGAAGTTATCGATAAATCACCAATATATTACGATAATACGAGTATAATAAATCTATCAAAAAACCCTGTAAATCACTCACGTACTAAACAATTAAATATAAGACATCATTTTTTATATGACAATGTAGAAAAAGAAATTATTACATTAGAATTCGTAAACATTGATAATCAAATAGCAAATAGTTTCACAAAACCATTAAATGAACAAACATTCGTAAAACTGTGACGTGATTTAAGAAAATGTTCTCTTTTGATCTTCTCAACTAATATAACATTTTCATTCATTCTATTTTTGGCTAAATTTTTTTTATCCACAAATCAAAATTGTTGAAATTGTTAACATTAACCAACAATTTTTTAGAAATTTTTTTCTATAATTACCTATGTATAAACTCTAAATCATGTATAAATAGCCTTTTAGTTCACAAAACAAAACGTAAAGAATATATATATATATTTCATATTTATTTTTACAAAAGAAAATAAAAGCATGTCTTCCGACAACTCTCATCTCTCCTTCTCAACACCAACAACGGGTAGTTCAACGGATACACCTCATCACCTTCCTACTCTTACACCAGATCAGGAATCAACCTATAAGTGGTCCTCCTACCACACGGGATTCACTCCCGCTAAGAAGAAGTCTAAACGATCTCTATTTGTCTCTCCAAACACCAAGCAGATAATCGATGAGATACATCACCACCAAAAGCAACAAATAGATTTACAATGAGAATTATATTTTGAATAAAAGATCACTGCGCGACGACTAAGTTTTTTGGAGCAAGTAGCGATCAAATTTTGCAATTCATGGAAGAAAGATGTACAAGAACCACTTATGATTCCTTGCAATCCTTTGGATCCCTCTGCATCTTATCGTGCACCTTTGGATCCTTCACCTAGGCAATTCTCTTGTTCCCTAAGAACCAACGAACGTGGAAATATATGGTCTCTACTCAAGCCATGGAGGGATGACATGTCTGAAGATCATAATGCCCCATCATCATCTAAATAAATTTACTTATTCTCATTGTATTTTTAATTAGGTATATTTGTACTCTGTTTCATTAATAATAATATTATGTTTTACAAAAATCAGTCTCTCGAAAAATAAGCAACGCCCTTCAAAAGTAGGCTATTTTTAGATAACTGGCCATTTCAGACGTCTGAAAAATACCATTAGGCGTTTGACACTCTTGCATCACACAATTTTTTAACATCGTGCACATATCATACGTCTGATATAACCTTCCAGACGTCTGAAAATACTTTCTGCCTTATAAAAAAACACAACGGTTTATTTCAGCCGTCTAAAACTTATTTCCAGACGTCAGAATAAACTTTCTTTCTTTTAACTTAAAAACAAGGTCAATTTCAGATGTCTGATCTTACTTCCAGACGTCTGACAGAACTGTCTGCCTTTAAAAATTTACAAATCGATCAATTCCAGTTGTCTGCCGCCAACAACCAGACGTCTTATTCTATTTACTGTCTTCATACTAGGTTAATTCAGACGTCTGATTCACCTACCAAATGTCTAAAATTCAATCAACACTCTTAAGTACTCTAATAACGTCTATTTTTTTATTTTTCTCACTTGCGTTTCATTTCATTTGCTACTGCAAAGTCGATTCCCTATTTCTCAAAATCACTTTTTCCTCCAAATTCGCTTGAATCCCATGGCTCCTAAAACAAAAAACCCTAAAATCTCTAAGCAAAAGCAAGACCAAGCTACTTCATCCAACCTGCAAGTTTGCTATGACGATCAAATTAAGCGATGGATGAATCGTGTACCACATTCAATTAAGAGATATGAGATATTCAAAAGAAGAAGCTCCATACAGCTCCATTTTATAATTTGCTAAAGTTCGCAATGTATGATTTGAACGAAATGTGCGAAAGTGCTAGATTAGAAACATTGATTTCCTTCAATCCCAATAACATCTAAATCGATCGGCTAGCCATATTCCTTTTCTATGCTAATTAGATTGCACGGCAGTTTAGAACACTGACAACGATGATAATTGGCTTTGGTCAAGTGTTTACGGCAACACATTTAGACTTACTCTAAGGATCATAGGCTGAACTCTCGGATGTTCCGACACCGGAGAAGATTTAAATAATATTCCGGATATGCGGCTCAAATCGAGAGATGATGTCACAAATCAAATATGGAAAGATGAAATGCCTAGATTTGCATCAAATACCTAAGACCTAAGGCGAGACTTCTCACTAGAATGATCATCAACACTATCATTCCTCGCTTTGGTAGTCATGAGCAAATCACGGAATTAGAGCAAAAGGTTCTATATGCTATATTCAGTGGAACAAGGGTAATTGGGCAAAATTAATATTTGATGAGCTCAAACATTTTTGGACTCGATCACGCCGTCCATCATCTATCTTACATACATCACGAGACTTCTAAGAGCTCACAACATCCCTCATATTTATCCACCTTTGAAAAGAATTCTTCGAAATATGCGTCCATAAATTTTTTTCTCTCTAATGCACTTACCGGAAAATCCTTCGGATTTTATATCATTTGAAGAGTGGAGGCAACTTCATCAAGTCGAATAAACTAGGCCTCTACCTCAAACACAACCTGAACCATCACAAGAGGTAGAGCAACATCACGAGAATACTCCTCCACCTCCTGCACCATTTGATTATATGTGCCAAGATGACATTTGGAGACTCGCACTGAGACGAATCCAAATGAAAATATTCGCGACTTAACTCTCCAAAATCAGCTTATTTTATCTCGAAATCAAAAACTATTGGCTAAACGCATTGATAGTTTTGAAACATCTTTTGCTTTTTCCTAGCCATAGTTTAAGCGTCGCTTTCAACTGCATTATCCGTTCTAAAAGAGGTTCTTCAATAGGTTCATGGTCCTGCACTACCTTTAGAAGATTGGCCAACCCAGTGCCTTCTCCTCCTTCAAAACATTCCAAACATTTTGACGAAGAAATAGAACCTCTCGAACACACTCCGACATCTCTAAGAAAACAAGCTATCTCTTCCAAGAATGAAGATAAAGAAGATGATCAAGATAAAGCTTCTCCAAAAAAATCCTTAGAATTTTTTAGGGTTCCGTCTTTTGTATCAAAATGAAAAAAATATGTGTGTTTAATTGATTAATTAAAATTGCTTTTTGGTTTGTTATTTATGTGTATATTCATTTGATCTTACAATGATTGGCAAATACTAAAATGATATGAACATGATGTCTACAGTCAAAAATTATTAATGCTTTTTGATAATGCCAAAGAGGTAGAAATAATAAAAAGCATAATAAATAATGGAAAGCACATATTCAGGGGGAGATTTATAAAAGTGGGAATTAGCCACAAGGGCCTCTTTAGCAAGTGCAATTAGTTTCTAGGACACATAACTGAAATAATCACTTTTAAGGACAAAATGCAAAATAATTAGTTTCTAAGGCCTAAAAACCTATGAAATTATGTCCTTGAAAGTAATTGGACTGATTACTTTGTGCTTAAAAGTAATTATTCTGCTGACTTTGGCCTTGAAATTAATTTCTATGGATGTGTGTCCTAGAAACTAATTGGAATGTAAAGTTTCCTTCTAGTGAAATGCCCCTTTATAAAAATATATATAAGTATATTGTATAATCTACGGTTTTGATGACAACAACTATACAATGGAAATTGAATATGCACATATATTTATATATACAGGTACTTGCTAGAACAATGTCACTAGAAAGACAAGAACAAGGCTCAAAGGACACTACAAGAGACTACAAGTTGATAGGAACAAAAAAGCACAAAAAAAGAGCACAAAAACTGATATGCACAATATCAGATGTCTGGATGCATAAGCCAAACGTCTGACACAGTTCTCTGGAACAACAGACATGCTGAACTAGACATTTGGCAATCGCACTTAGACGTCTGATCTACTATTATATTCAAAAATATATATAGTATCATACGTCTGAAACATATCCCATACGTCTGATTTCGAATTCGGATTTCAAATAAGAACTTTAAATGCCACATTCGAATGGATATTTTCGCTTCTCTTCGCTGCAACTCTTCATCATCAACAAAAGCAACTTAGAGCACTCGTTAATAGATGAAACTACTCAAGATACCTATCTACAACTATATATAGTATCAAGAATCAATAGAACAAATCACCTTATTTACTTACGCTCTCTAATTCTATACACTGTCATATATTCTTGATCTCTACAATATATACATGTATTCACTCTTCAATATATTCGGTTCTTCATAGACAATACTCTTTAGATATATATTGGAAGAAATTATACTAATTAGTCAACATCCGTGTTATACTAGAACAAATATTTGACAAGAACAACTTATTGTAATAAGCCGATTCCTCCAGGCGAAGCGAGGATGTTCGATATTCGAATTCCGAAGAGGAGCTTCGAGACTGGACGGGGAGGTCCGAACTAGTATAAAATCCTAGTATGCTTATTCTATATTTACTTAGATTAAGATTATTTTAGTTGCATCACATGTTTTGTCACATATACTTGCATATACACTACACGATCCATCCTGTAGACTTTCAGTAACATTCACCACACACACATACATATAAATAAATATATATACACATGCATATGTATGCATGTATATACATGAATATGTTCATATTTTTCAAAATCAATGAGCTATATTTCAAGTCCACAACAACAACATGCAACCACACTAGACAGGCTCAAATAAAACAATGCACATGAGCACAGTGGAGCATGCAAACAAGTGTACACAAGACTTCAGACTGCAACAACACAGTTGAAAACACTAGAATGCAAATGAACTCAACATGACAGCAAATCAGGTTAAACAGATGCAAAGCAATTGCAGTGCGGACCTATGAAAGCGAACCGGTACAACATGAAACCAAACATGCTCAAATTTGCAAAACTTCAACGGACCACCATGCATACAACATACCACATTCAGTTTCAAACTAAAGTGAACGAGACCAAGTCTCAGACTAGACCAACAAACACATGAAGCTCAAAATTTGTTTGAAAGCAAGGGACAATTTAACATGAAACCAGAATTAATGCCAAGACATCACAACATATACACACACACACACACACATACACACACACATATGTATATAACTGTAGCCTATCTGCTACACTCTTCCATCTTTTCGTGTCCCCAGTTCTTTCTTTCTTTTTAATTTTTTTATAAAAGCTTGAAAAAGAAAATAAAAATGAACATCGCTACTTCGAATTGTAATGGCAACAAAATCAGCCTCTCTTCCTTCTTAAGCACGAGAAAAGCTTTTCCCCTCAGTTTAATTCGCAAATCAAAATCAAAATACGCGATTCAAATTGAGCGCATAGCTTCCTTCTTACTTGAATTGGATTCGAGTATCTCTTCTCATCAATAGCCCAGCTCGATTTAGGATCGCATCAATTTTTGGAAGCACGCAAGGACATGCAGCGTTGACTGGCGAAGGCTAAGTCGCGATCTAACCAGAGGTTTGAAGGCGATGCAGTTCGAAGATGTCGTTGTTAGTGGAGCTTGCCTGGGGTGCGCAGTGGAGTAGTTCGACGAGCTGGTGAAGGAGTAACCGCGAATCTGGGAAGCGACTTCGATTTATAGCCGCGACAGTTCGTACGTCTACAGGGAATCAAGCTGAGGGTATTTTCGAACAGGAGATGGTGGCTTTCGCGTGTGGTTGGAGTCGAGATCGAGGTCGTGATGGCTTTGAATAGTATGCACGTTGGATTGAAGGCAGCGAGGTATTTGATTTTATTTATTTACTAATTATTTATTTCTCAATTTAACTTAGTTTATATATGTATATAATATAGCATAAATTTAATTGCAGCAAGGTTTTAAAAGAGGTCTGTTTAAGAATTTAACAGTGCACACAAGTTTTGTTTTAAAAAAAATAATATGATTTGAAGAATATACAGGAATTTCAAAATGATTGAAATGCTACTTAAAATTTAAGTTTTTGAATTTGTATAAGTTATTTTATACGTGTATACATATATATGTGTGTGTGTGGGGTTTCAAGAAAAAATTATATATATATATATATATATATATATATATATCCACTTACAATTTAATTTTAAATATAAGTATTTAGGAGGCTAACATGTTTAATTAGCATATTCTTTTATTTTCTCATTAGGAATAATTTATTTAAAGGAAAATTAGTTGAATAAAATTCTTAGTTAATCAAATTATTAGTTAATTAAATTATAAAAAGGGAAAAATAAATTGTTTGATTAGTTCAAATATTAATAAACTGTATAAATGTTTATACAAGGTCTAAAATGGAGAAAACAAGTTCGGATTGGAAAATGGTTGCATGCGTAAGCAAAAAAGGTGAGAACTTCTCACTCAATTGGATACCTGATATAATTTAAATAGTTTATTTAAAATTTTGGATGTTGCTTGACTGATGGTTGTTATTTGTTGGATAGAAATAGACCCTATACGCCGCATAATAGCGGATGATATTATATCTAAACCCATATACCGCGATATTCCACCTCGAAGTGGAATTGGTATTATATATGTATTTGGACTTGTTGATTTCCCGCATTATATAGCGGATGAGACCCTATGCGCCGAATAATAAGGGATGATATTTTATAAATCCCATATACCGCGATATTCCACCTCGAAGTGGAATTGGTATTTAATTGTTGTGCTAACATCTGTGGATGCAGGGAAAATAGATTGGAGCGATCCAACTGGATTCCTTAAATAATTAAATTTGTTTCAATATTTTATGTTGATTATTTGAAACCTATGTGTGATTATATTGTGATTGAAATCGTTGAAGGCTAAAATTTAGCTGAATAATATTTTTGACATCATAGGATACCAGAAATAAATAAAATTGGATTTTTAAATTTAAGTAGAAAATCTATAGTGAATTCCTATTGAATAAAATTCCAAAATACGGGAAAAGGTTTAATAAATGGATTTCAAGTAATAATATTTAAAAGGTGAAGAATTTATCTTAAAAATATGATTTTTAAATAATTTTGAAAGGATAAAGGAATTTACTTTAAAAATAAATTCGAAAATTGATTTGGTGTTAAAAGAATAAATCTTTGGGGAATCGATATGAAAATTGATTTGATGTTTGAATGAAAATCGATTTGGTGTTAAAATAAATTTATAAACCAATTTGGAAACTGATTTGGTGTTTGTAAATGATATTTAAAAATCATATATCAGTGAATATTTGGGAATTTGAATCCACAAATGGGAATTTTATAAAAGAAAGAGAAATTTTGTTTTAAAATAAATATTTTTTATTTTTAAAAGCGTGGAAAGGAATTTACGGATTTGGGACGTAAATTTAGAATAAATCCAGAAAGATTTATAAATTGATTTGAATGAACCATTTGAATGGAATGTGTACTTTCCCTGAAAGTCGAGAATGTTTTCAATATAGTTTATAAATATAGATTGAAGTTGTAAAGATGGTTTAAGGGAAAGAATGTTTTGAAAAAAAATTATTTACTTAGGTTATTTTGAAAAT
Organism: Allium cepa; assembly: GCA_030765085.1. Classification (NCBI taxonomy): domain Eukaryota; kingdom Viridiplantae; phylum Streptophyta; class Magnoliopsida; order Asparagales; family Amaryllidaceae; genus Allium; species Allium cepa. Next base: position 681,211,189 of record CM060941.1, on the reverse strand, counting down.
CTTTAAAGTAAAATATATTTTAAGCTATTATAGAAGTGATTATTTAAAGTTTTAAATTGATATTTATTTTAGAAATTAGATATTTAAATGGTTATATCCAATCTACTAATTTTATTTTAAAATTAGTTTTGGACTTGAATTTTTATATGAGACATTAGTATAATATTTTCATAACTAATATTTAAGCAAGTAGTATAAAATAGTTTTATTTTAAATGTTTCCAAGTATATTTTGGATAAGTGTTCTATATTATTTTAAAATATTTGAACTCGGCAGATTTTCAGTGGAAATGAATAAATATTTAGAAATATATTCCGCGTAAGGAAAATGCTTTAAAAATTTGTTTCCAAAGGATTGAAATGTGAATAGTGATTTGAAATTTGTTTTCAACATATTAAAGTGATAAAAGTATATCTAGCGAAGATATTTTGGAAATAAATGATTTGGGAAAATTATTTGAAATCCAGTGATGGTTGTGAATGATGATTGATAGTTAAATAAGCAACTATCAATATTGGCCTCTTTAATGTAATTTGAATTTTGATGCGACCGGGGGTCGGATTCCAAATAAATATTCGAAAACCACATCGAACCTTTGTGATTGTGATATCTTTTATTTAAAAGATCAAAGTGGAAATTTGTTGTGATTTGTTTGAAATCTGATTGAACACTTATTTTTAAAAATAAGCGCTCATTATTCGGATTAGCCGGGAGAGGATCTTGTGTCATAAAACCCTTTCCGAATAATGATACGACGAAATGAGATTGCATTTGAAGACAGTGTTGAAGACCGGGTATTTTCAAAAACAAAAGGATTACCTGTCGAATGTCTCTGCATCGGGTTGCTACGGTATAAAGATTTTATCACCCTTTGTGATGGGGATTCCGGACGTGATTAGTGAATATCTAGATTGCAAAGGCTTCTTTGAAGTGCCTTCGGTTCCGTTCGATCCTGGAACGGACTCGTATGGATGTGTGTCCGACATTATACTTTGAGATATAAAGCTGATTTCTATCAAATACATTTCTGTTGGCGGCGGAGAATTTATTCTCTTAGCTTAACACCCTTCTCTGAGACGTACGAGCTCAGAGGATTTATTGTCGAATGTCTCTGCATCGGTTGATCCCCGGTATAGAGATTTTTTCACCCTTTGTGATGGGAAGTCCTGACGTAATTAGAAATTATCCGGATGTGCAAGGGCTTCTCTGTGAAGTGCCTTCGGTTCTGTTCGAACCCGGAACAGACTTGTTGGATGTGTGTCTGACATTACACTTTGAGATATAAAGCTGATTTCTATCAAATACATTTCTGTTGGCGGTGGAGAATTTATTCTCTTAGCTTAACACCCTTCTCTGAGACGTACAAGCTCATAGGTTATGTAGTTACCTCACGCTTTAACCAAGCTATAACATAGGTAACTAACACACAAGTACGCCATCGCCGGTCGTTACCGACCTTTATCCGAGGCCTCGATACCAACAACCACAAAGTAATAAATTTACAGTGACCACATAGGTTAAATATCTGGGCTCCATACCATGATACCACCTTTTATCCAGAAGGAAATGGACATACCCTAGGGGCGCGACCCCTAAAAACCTTGCCGCAACATTCCTGTTTCTACCATTTCCGGGTTGTGAGACTCGACGAAGTCAAGTCCTCAAAGCTACGCTTTTTCACAAATCCATGCTTTGATCAACAAATGATCAGTAGCACTTCGTATGCCACATTACCAAATTGAGAATGTATCTATAGTAACCATCAACTACATAACCTCTGAGCTCGTACGTCTCAGAGAAGGGTGTTAAGCTAAGAGAATAAATCTTCGCCACCAAACAGAAATGTGTTTGATAGAAACCAGCTTTACATCTCAAAGTGTAACGTTAGACATACATCCATACAAGTCTGTTCCGGATTCGAACAGAACCGAAGGCACTTCACAAAGAAGCCCTTGCACATCCGGATAATTTTTAATCACGTCCGGACTTCCCATCACAAAGGGTGAAAAAATCTCTATACTGGGGATCAACCGATGTAGAGACTTTCGACAATAAATCCGTTCGTTTTCGAAAGTATCCGGTCTTCACCACCGGTCTTCAAATGCTATCCATAACGTCGTATCACTATTCAGAATGGGTTATATGACACAAAGTTCTCTCCCAGCTAAACCGAATAATAAGCGCAATATTTAAAAACCATACGGATAATGTGATCTCAATTAAGTCACAACTTATTACCCAAAACTTTACTTTCAAATGGTTTAAACAAATTACCATTTACAAATCTTTTTGAACAAAAAGATTCACTTCACAAAGTTCACAAAGATTCATTAATATCTTTCCAATTTAATTTTTTATACAAAAGATACGCTTTTCAGATCCCTTTTCAATTTGAAAATAAACCTCACCAATCTTTAACAAAGATTTTTTCATAGCCCTTTTCAAAACAATTTTCCTTTCAAATTGGATTAACTCATCCAATCTTTAAATCAAAGATTCAATTCATATCTTTCAAAACCATTTCCAAAGATCCATTCATAACTTTCAAAACAATTCCCATTCCAAATCTTTATACAAAAGATACATCATTCAAAATAAACTTCAATTTCAAAACAAAGTTCAATTATTTTTCACAAAGATTTACTCATAGCTTTCAAAACAATTTCAATTCTATTTCAAACTTGAAATCTTTCAATACAAATCGGAAATCCTTTCTTTATGTGAAAGTTATTATTTGAAAAAAATAGTTTTCATTTCAAAAAAATCCGATTACATTTGCACGAGTTAAAGCCCTTCAAGTATAAAACTAGGGATAAATTCAAATTCCCAAACCAATACTTTTAAAATGGTTTAAAAATAAATATAAACACATTTATAACATGTATGACCTTTTAAACCATAATTTTCAAACATAGAATTCGATTTCCAATCTTGAATTCAAATCAAACTATTTTTAGTTTCCAAAGCTTTATCAAGTTATTCAAAATAACTTTTAAACTCCTTTCAAAAGCTTTTCACATTTAACCCAATTCCATTTCCAAAACCATTTGGATTCAAAAATCAACTTTACAACCATTTCAAAATATTTGTGACTTAACCGATTTCCTCGTGAAATCCATATTTGTGTGTGTATGGTGTAGTCCAGGGGTTTTAAACAATAGTGCAACAACATCAGTCATCACAGATTCAAGCACAGAAATATAGATAAGCGGTATAAAATATAACGCTTATCTTCATTCACAGATCACAGATAAATAACATAGGTACATCGTAGATAAATAAATTACATTCATCACAGCTTGAATTAAAACAATTCAAATCATAAAGCATAACACAGTAGAGATATCAAACAATTCACAACATTCAATAGAATCCAAGTATCCACAAGTAAGATCAATTTAATTGTCTGATTTATTTAAATCAGATTAATTTTTTACGAATAACTTACTAACCCTGGTTAATTAATATTAATAAATTTCAAACCATTCTGATTAATTATTCTTTAATCATTTATTAATTAACGATAAAATTATTAATTAACTATCCTTAATTAATAATTAAATCAATTAACCTTTAATAATTAACCCCTAATTAATCTTTAATTAATCAGTTACATTAATTAATTAACCCTTAATTAATTATCATTTAATTAATTACTCTTAATTAATGTCAATAAGTGATTATTAGCTTTAACCATTTATTAATTACTTTTAAGTTAAGTAATTATCTTTAAGTAACTAATTACCTTTAATTACTTCATCACATGAATCAATGATCCTTTAATGTAATTATACAAAGTAATTACCCTTAATTAATTACCATTTAATTGATTACCTTTAGTTAATTATAATAAATGATCATCTCTAATTAACCACATAAATTTACTTACATTAAGCGGTTACCCTTTTTTATTAGCTTTCATTATATTCCAAAAACATTTGTTAATTAATTACATTAATTAACGAATACGTATTTATTCATCACCAAAACAATTTATTAACTTTAAAATTTAAACTTTAAAACCCAGTTAAAATCTTGTTTAATGACTTACTTTTGAACTTGGAAATGTTCGTTTAAAACCTTATCCATTTTTTCAAACTTTACAACTTGGTTTCTACGATTTGAATAAAGTCGAGCCCAAAAACTAAATCTCCGAGCTAACTTCAATTCTTCCCTGAGTTTCCCCCGAGCTCCCTCTTTCTTCTTCCTTTCCTTTCCGTTTTAAATCGTTATTTTAGTTTAAAGTTGAAAATCCTGTTATACGGTTTCAACATTGGAACTACCCTATTCAAAGCTCGAGTTATCTTATCACCAACACGAGCTGCTACCCGAGTTCATCTTCGAGACCATCACGAGACCCTTCCTTCTTCTCCTTTTATTTTTAAATGTTGCTTTAGTTTAAATAAAAAAATCTTGTTACATAGTTAAACATCTGAACTACGTGGTATAAAACTCGAGTTAATTCTTCAATTTCTCGTACTCGAACCCGAGTTTTCACCTTCTTCCTAAACCATATTATCCCAGATGCACAAACATGAATGTGTGCACATGCATCATTATTCCGACCATCTCTGGTCGATGTCGACCCCTTCAACAAGTCGTCGATGTCCTACCAAAGCCCTCCGATCGACCAAGTTCGACCAAAACGAACGGAAACAAAATTGAGCCATTCAACTCTACCTGGAACCCAAAACTTTCCAAAAAAAACCAGCTCGCTGACGCCCTACCGACCATCAGACTCCACATAGCCTTAACCATAGATTCATCGAAGACCCACGCAACTTCACCTCCATGTGTGATCAATCATAATGCTCCAACGGAGACGCACGAACTCAAAGAACATTGCCGAACAAAACTACCGTTAAACCCTAAATTTACCTCGTTCACCACCCACGGGAGTCTGAAATTTAATCGAACATTTTTCTCAAACTTGCTTATTCGTCAGCTTCCATCACCATAAATTCCGACGCCCAGTCCGACGTGGATCACCAGAATTTGATCATTTTGCATTTTCCCTTCAACTCCCAAATTCTCACGATTCACTAAACAAAAATTCATGATTTTTCTTTTAAAAGTCATAATATCCAAAAGCAAAACATATTATATAAAGGAATCAAGTAATTAAGATACTTGACTTTTGACATATATTTAGTTTTACCATTTTATCTTCTTTTTCCAGATGATATTCAAAACTATCCTTCTTAAATATATTTTTAAAAATAACTTTTGAATATTATAAACCTTTTTCTTTCAGAGATTCAAGCCTAATACTAATTTGTTTGGGTGATATGGATTTTTTTGTTCTTGATCCTGTGAATATACAGAAATGGACATACATGCATACAAACATTTTTATTCACATAAATATGCAAAACAGAAATAATCTTTTGGTTTAAAAGTTTTCTCACCTGAATTTGGTTTGAAAGCAGAAAACAGAGCTTGAAAAATCTGGAAATTTACTCTGCAATCTTGTTGTTGCATGTTGTTTGATTCCTTTTTTTTATTTGCCTGAAGCTATTGCTTGTTCCAGATTTGAAATGAATTTCCTGAGCTTGCTAAATATTGATTTTTTTTTGAGTTGAACCCTGCTTAATCTTTGCTCTGAGTTGTTCATCTCAGATATGAAGCTTTAGGTTTTAGGTTGATCTTGTTTTTGCCCTGATCAAAGTTTTTCTAGTATTTTGATTTTATACCTTTGAGTTGCATGAAGTTTAGTTTTAATAATGAGATGCTTCAGTTTTAATTTTCTTTGGTCTTTGCAATGATCTGGTTGCACTGATATGATTTTGATTTTTTATTTTGAACTGCTTTGTTGTTCTGATTTTCATTTACCATTTGTTTTTATTTTCCAGATTTTTAGATGCAAGCAAGAAAACTGAAAAGAGAGTATAGATGTATACATTCTTCGCTTGAATTATCTTATTATTTTAAAAAATGAAAACATATAACTTTGACACTTGTCTTTATGCAAGCTAATTTAATTACAGATGTTTTAAATGCATTTTAAATAGTTTACACTTGTAAAATTTTGTATATTTATGTTTATATCCTTGTCTTGAATTTATTTATGAATCTTGTTTAAATCCCTTACATTATTTCATTTTACAAATCATGTTCATGTTTTCTTATTTATTTTCTAAAAGATATGTATATTTTAAACTTTGTATTAATTCCTTTATATAAACATACACCTTATTTAATTTTGGATCTAAATTTCAAATTTTATTTTCAATCTATTTTATAAAACACATTATTTATTTGAATTTGGAAAAACTCAAATCAATTTACCAATTAATTTCACAATTTAATTTCAAAAATTAAATTAATTATTAATTAAAACTTGGTTAAAAACCGGGATCGTTACAAATTCCCCCTTAAGAAAATTTCGTCCTCAAAATTTGAAAGCAGGGAGACAATAAAAGAATAAATGAAAGGTAGAGAAATGAACTATCAGATCAGATCGAAATATTTATTCTATATTTGGCTTACCAAATCAGAATATCACCAAATGGGAGAACAAACTCATTCAGTATTTCACAAAGTACTCGGGTCATCCAGATCTACGAATATACAGGGGCATTGGTTAGTTCGAAGGGATAACTAACCGTTCATAGAACATATTTGGACCCCAAAGAATAGACAGATATATTGATACAATCCCAAAAAAATTTAGTTTAGAAACTAAAGTATACCTATCAACCATAGCAACCAAAGCAAATAATTCATCCAAACAAACAATTCTGACCCATCTGGAGTTCATGTCCCATGCAAATATATCAAAGCTTCTTCCTGAAGCTGCCAGGAAACCATCAAACAATTGAAATTAGATGAAGAACAAAAGAGATTGGGAAGAGAATACGAGATAGAAACTTATCTATATGATTTGCAGGGCCACCATCACACCGAAGCTCCTACTTGTAGCTTCCACGAAGACATCAGAGAATTGAAATTGAATGGGGACCAAAAGAGATTGATAGGAAAAGATTGTTTCCGTTGTCGTTTCAGGGTATTGACCATTAGTAGTGGTACTCCCCTGTCCCCTATCTCATCCTCTTCTTGCACTCATACTTACTATTAGTGGATAGTAAGAGAATTTACTTAGGCATTCGAACAGATATCTTAGGGATATACTCATTCTAGGGTATATTTCACCCTATCTCTAATGAGTTACTTAATGTGTTATACTCCATAGCTAAAGTTCAACCTTTATCTCTGATACCAAATGTGATGGTTCGGATTTTGGCGTTCGAAAATCGACATCCATACTTCACATCGTACTCGAATGCCGTACATTGGACCATTCAAGTCCGATTGGCCGGAGCTTATACCACATTAAGTATAACAACACAGCGGAAGAAAATGAAATTAATATCATATACAACTCTAATGATACAATATTCAAATTTACAACAATGATCAATATTAGAGATACAATGAGATGCTACAGCGGAAACTCCAATGAACTAGCAGCGGAAACAACTAGAACTTGAAACTCTGAAATAAACACCAATATCAGCAATCTCCATAGATAGCTCGAACCACCATCAAGTTGCACCAAGCTAAGCAAGGTCAGTCGTCCTAACCAAAGACTTCAATATCCAAAGTCTCCAAAGAATTCTAAAGAGAAAGCAGAAAGCTAATGAATCGATATCTACTCTCTGAAAAACCAAACTCTAGAGTGCTTGTGTGGAAAATTGTGGGCACCAGAGTTTAGGAAGGGAACACTAAACTCCAGGTCAGTCATGGGACTGGTATGAGCAAACAAAAACAGTTTTATCCTTAAAACAACAACAAAAATTTTAAAATATTGAAATCCACAATGCTATTTTGGAAAATGAAACTGCCATAAATCTTCCCGCCACACACACAATGCAAGCGCACACTTGGAGGAGATTTCTCGTTATGACAGTCAAAAATGCTTGATAGGCGAAAACCATTTGACATTATTATTAGTGCATAGTGCAGAAAACATTTCGAAAGTATAATATCAATCTTAGCCAACATACCACATTTCGTCATATGCCTACTATAGCTATCATTTAAGAATGGCAGGTTATACAATTGAAATCGTAAAGGGCGCGTATTGAATGATTGGGTTTCCAACAAATGGTCAGGCTAAGGAACTTCCTTACCGAAATGGGAACGCCTCTGGAAGGATGCCCCCGAGAACCTAACCGGATCTCTGCTAACACAAGGCTAACGCTACCTCACGCTTTAACCAAGCTATAACATATGTAACTAACACACAAGTATGCCATTCCCGGTCGTTATCGACCTTTATCCGAGGCCTCGATACCAACAACCACAAAATAATAAATTTGCAGTAACCACATAGGTTAAATATCTGGGCTCCATACCATGATACCACCTTCTTGTCCAGAAGGAAATGGACATACCCTAAGGGCGTGACCCCTAAAAACCTTGCCGCAACATTCCTGTTTCGACCATTTCCGGGCTGTGAGGCTCGACGAAGTCACGTCCACAAAGCTACGCTTTTTCACAAAGCCATGCTTTGGTTAACAAATGATCAGCAGCACTTCGTATGCCACATTACCAAATTGGGAATGTGTCACCAGTAACCCATCAACTACATAACCTCTGAGCTCATACGTCTCAAAGAAGGGTGTTAAGCTAAGAGAATAAATCTCCGCAACCAAACAGAAATGTATTTGATAGAAACCAGCTTTACATCTCAAAGTGTAACGTCAAACATACATCCATACAAGTCTATTCCGGGTTCGAACAGAACCGAAGGCACTTCACAAAGAAGCCCTTGCACATCCGGATAATTTCTAATCACGTCCGGACTTCTCATCACAAAGGGTGATAAAATCTCTATATCGGGGATCAGCCGATGCAGAGATATTCGACAAGAAATCCTTTCGTTTTCGAAAGTATTCGGTCTTCACCGCCGGTCTTCAAATGTCATCCATAACATCGTATCACTATTCGGAATGGGTTATATGACACAATGTCCTCTCCCGGCTAAGCCGAATAATAAGCGCAGTATTTAAAAACCATATGGATAATGGGATCTCAATTAAGTCGCAACTTATTACCCAAAACTTTACTTTCAAATGGTTTAAACAAATTACCATTTACAAATCTTTTTGAACAAAAAGATCCACTTCATAAAGTTCACAAAGTTTACCAATATTTCACAAAGATTCATTAATATCTTTCCAATTTAAATCTTTTATACAAAAGATACGCTTTTCAGATCCCTTTTCAATTTGAAAACAAACCTCACCAATCTTTAACAAAGATTTATTCGTAGCCCTTTTCAAAACAATTTTCCTTTCAAATTGGATTAACTCATCCAATCTTTAAATCAAAGATTCAATTCATATCTTTCAAAACCATTTCCAAAGATCCATCAATAACTTCAACACAATTCCCATTCCAAATCTTTATACAAAAGATACATCATTCAAAATCCACTTCAATTTCAAAACAAAGTTCAATCATTTTTCACAAAGATTTATTCATAGCTTTCAAAACAATTTCAATTCTATTTCAAACTTGAAATCTTTCAATACAAATTGGAAATTCTTTCTTTATATGAAAGTTATTATTTGAAAAAAATAGTTTTCATTTCAAAAAAAATCTGAATACATTTGCATGAGTTAAAGCCCTTCAAGTATAAAACTAGGGTTAAATTCAAATTTCTAAACCAATACTATTAAAATGGTTTAGAAATCCGATAATAATACACTATTATGGATCCAATGGAACTAGTTTTGTTGAATTCCAAGACTGTACCCCGGATCGCTATTTTGACGCGTCGATTTAAACTAGCTATTTTTAAAATTGAACAGATCACTTTAAATTAAATTTTAAAACTTTTAGTATCTTCATTATTATTAATCAAAATTTACAAGCCATTAAAATTATTTTTATCGATCTTAAAACTCAAGATACAATAATTTAACCAATTTCAATTATACAATTCAATAATTAAATTATCCAATGAATTTTTATATTTAAATTCTGAATTTATTTTATAAATAAATCCAAATTTTCATATTCAAAATAATATGTAAATTGGGATTTAAATAAATTGTTATTAGAGTGGTTAAGGGAATAATTTTCCAATTTGGATAAATTTAAAGTTAAATGTTTAAATATAAATGAAATTTATCTTTTAAATGTTTTAATATTTATAACTTGAATCTTTGAACTTTAAATTGAAATGGTTAAACTGCAATTGATTTCAGTTGAATTTTGGAATTTAAGATGATTTAAATCGATTTCCGAAACTGGAGGAAAATTATCTTATTATATAAAGTATTTTATTTTATACATATAAACTATTTTAATTCATAAAGTCTTTTGATATATATACTATTTTCAACATCTGAACTGTTTAGGTGGAAAGTGTTATGATTTCAAAAGTGTAATGATTTCAAAAGTGTTACAATCTTAGAAAATGTTATGATTCTGAAAATGAATATTATTTAAAGTGCATAATGATATCGAATTTGATATGATTTTTAAATGAATATGTTTTTTGATATTAAGTATGAAATAATTGAAATGAAACGACCATGGTGTTAAATAAGTGTTTGGTTGTTAAAGAGACCGGGATCGGATATTGTCATACTCTCCGCCGATATTGAAAACCAATTTAACAACTGTGTACGTGGTGGGGATTCAAAAATGAAGTAGGATGGTTTGGTGACGATTCTATATGGTATTTACGTAGCCCTGACTCCCGTGAGTCAGCTGATAAAACATGAGCTACATCGGGCCAAGTGGGGATCATTCCCCCTATTGGACACATTTCATCGATACCATTCTATTGCTTTTGTGATTTGATTAGGTGCACATTTGATTTGGAAGTGTGTCTCAAGGTTGGCAGAAGTAGCTACTATGCGTCACTACCAGTTCGGGAGTGCAAATGGTATATCTACCATGGCATTGCCTCAAGTGCCTTGTCGCATGCCTATCGCGCCTTCTACGAGTTTTGTTTGTACCATGCCTATGGAGTGCCCATTGATAGCCCTCCAGTTTACGAAGGAATTGCCATACAATATAGACTGTGGGAATATATAAAAATGTATTAAGGGGGATATGCGTAACGCCTTAACGCTATTTTTATAGTTTACATTACTATAGACATTTTATAATAGCATTTATTACTACATAGTAGATAGTTCCACGTATCCTTAGAGGATGGAAATCCTAAACATCCCTTACGTTACTTATATTTCACTTGAGTTGCATTTATTAATATAAGAATGTTAATCCTGACTCGAGTGCTTTGTATTTTGTGTTTTGCTTTATGCTCGGTTCATACTGTGTGTCACAACATTTGAGACTCGCCTTTGGAGTTTGGAGCTTCATTTGGAGATCCATTTGTATCTATTCAGCTTCCAGCTATCCAGTTGTTTTTTTAGTCCTGCCATCTGTTTGTATTTGAGACTATATTGTATTTGAGATGTTTGTTATATTTTATTTCAACCTCTGTTGTTTATATAGAAGCTTCATGAACTATCATTTATCTACTCCACTGCTTATTGTTATATTACTCTATGTCTGTGATTTTGTAATTGATTTATTTACTATATATGCTAAGTTTTCCAAATATAAATTATCAGTCTGACATTTTGAGCAACTCAAGTCTGACATGTGCGGATGCGAATGGTTCGAAATACCAGGTCGTTAAATAATTAATCATAGCTGAAATTGTTACGTTGTTAAATTCTAGCATACCGTAGCTCACATGGGTACCTCGCGAATTTCTTTTACGACCGGCCTCTCGACTGTATACTTACCTGGCAACCCAACCCTTCGATACTCGTTCTCAGAGACATGTATGAGCAAGAGACATTCATTTGCTACCTAACAAGAAGCGAGAACCCCCTGTCGTGTACGAACCTCACTACGCAAATCAGATTTACAATTTGGTTGTAAATCCATTTCTAATATTTATAAAACACTGTTTATAAAAATCCATTTCATTAAATCTATTTATTCATAACGTTCCTTTATAAACTTCCGTTTTAACACTTATAAAACTCATTTATAATTCCATTATTTTTATTTATAAAATATCAATTTTAGAAATCTTATATATAAAGCATTTAAAATAAGTCAAAAATTTCTCAATTTAGCTTATTTTACAAAATAGTTAATTTCATATTTTAAAAATTATGTTTAAGTATATTTCACAAAGCCATAATTTTTATAACATAAAAATTATAATTTTTATTTATTTAAAATAAATTTGTTCCTTTAACAATTTAAAAATTATTAAAAACATATAAATTTTCAAAATCAGTTTGAAATCCTTTTCAAATAGAAATCATCATTTAATATTTTAAATTTCCAAAAAATATGGCCCATTGCTGCAAAAGTACTAAATTAACGGAATCACATTAACAATAGCTAACACGACATCCATCACATCAAACATCGCATAATACAGCATATATAACAGCATGTGTAAATAAAAAACAATAATGGTGAGGAATCATATTGTATCCCTCCAACCTATAACCTGCAACAAATATACATATGAAAAAATATGTACAATGTCTACTTCGAGGCAGACGTGCGTACAAAGGGTCATCCGCTCATGCATGGGAACATTTAGGGTCCCACCAGCTCCAATAGGCAAGAATATATCTAATTACTAATAATATAGCATAGCATCCGAACAATCATCACATATCATAAAATATATTTATTCCCACTTATATAAAAATATAAGCTGGCCAGAGAGAGTGAGTTTTACTCATTTTGCTTGCACTCGTCGTTGCAGCGTTTTATTTCGATTAAAAATTAAACGAGCATTTAAATTTAACCAAAATATTCAACTGCACCAAATCCACCAAAACCAACTCTAAAATGTAATGCTCGAAAATATAAATCCAATGCCGCTTGTTTCGCTCGACTTGGACCTCATATGCAAAAGTTAAGCATTTTTAAAGATTATACGTATTTAAATTAAATTAATTTACAAATATTATTTCAAAATTAACCTAGAATAGATCACAGCCATTCATTTTCTTGCATCAACATCTGGCCATGTTCCTTTTCATCCCATCCCACTAATTCACAAATGCACGAGAACCCATTCACGACCGTCTTTGACCACGAATTTCACCACCCACCGACCACTTAACGTTGATCGGAGACCACCACATCGAAGAGCATCCTCCGCTGCACCTACACCTCCAACCATGTGACGCTCGGCCATCCCCACGCCTCGCAGCACCCCATTGAATGCGCACCACTCATGGCCAGATCTAAGCCACCACGTCGCTCATTTCTAATCTCCACCTTTGGATGTGAAAATCTCGTTACGATCTACAATATTGTAATTGAACATTTTTGCTAATTGTTTGTAGATTGAGAGATAATGGAGGAAGAAAATTAGAGCTTTCTTGGTCGTTCGTGATATTAGTGGTGGCTAGCCCTAATTACTCTAGGGTTTTGCAAATGAAGGTCTGTATACTAACAAACATTTTAAAACAGTTGTAAAATATTTTCGAACTTCAGACGAAGTGTGTCGCCTGGCGTTCATAATGTTTTACCCCTATTTTGAATACAATGGAATATGTATCGAAGGCTAATTCCATCATATATGGAAGATAAATTTTCAAAATCGAATTATTTTAATTAAAACTACTTAAATAAATTTCTATGCGTTTCAGCTTCGCACGACCAAACCGTAAGTCCAATCGCCACAAAATTTTGAATCCTATAATAACTCATTATTACAAATCTAATGAAACTGGTTTCACTGAAATCCAAAATAGTATCAAAAATGGCTATTTTTACTCGTCAAGTTAAATCATAAAATTTCCAATTTTTCTTTATTCACTTTTAGTTCAATTTTAAAAGTTTACTAACTTCATTCTAATTCAGATAGAACTTAAATCAACTTTAGAAATCATTTTTATCTTTATTACATTCTGGATTCAATTATTTAATATGTTTAACTTATATAATCTTACTTTTAAATATTTAAAATCAATTAAATATTCTAAATTTGAACGGTTGAAAAACTGGGTCGTTACAAGTAAGTTAGGCAATCCGTTGGACGTGCGCCAAAAAATTCAAAGCAAATTCATGTTATTCTGATATAATGGTAGCAAGCATAGATAATACTCGACACAAATAATTATATGAGCTAACTTCTTTTTAATGTGAAATTGTATGGACCAATATACACAAAACTAGATGTTATGTTTTTTGGCATCAATTTGGTTTTTGTATAAATTTGAAATAAGAAAAGTATATCATGAAAGTTTATAATCTACTCTTTTTCATAGGAATATTCATAAGTTTGAAATGAAAGCATGAACGATAGTTGTGTACTTTATTTGAAATTCAATTTTTATGGTTAAATTAGATACATTAACAGGTAATGCCAATAATCGCACATTACCTCTATTTTCATTAGAGTGGAATTTGTAATATCCAAGAATAACGTACATTTGTCTACACATTAATTAGTGAATTACAATGATAATTAAACTTCATCAGAAGAAAAATATACAATTTAAAGACTAATGATTGATAACAAATCTATTTTACCCAAATTAAAGCGTGGTCCCTTTTTTGTTCCTTCTTATTTTTATCTTTCTCTTCTCTCATCTCTCCTCTAAAATATCCTTTCTTCTATCATATTTATTTGAAATATGTCTACTTTTACACATATGGAGTCCCTTGTAATGAAAATGGATAAACTCATGTAAAAATTAGCTTTGAAATGTCAAATTATGAATTGAAATGTTACAAAACTTTTCTAAATGAAAAACATTCCCAGCAAGATTACTCTACGTGGAAAATATTCTCAGAAAATTTGCACTAGATAGACAGTATTTTATAAAACAATTTTAAAAATTTCCAAACCATATCTACCTACATGGTACAAACAAAAAATAACAGAAATTAAACAAATGCGAATAATGTTCAAGATTTTTTCATTTGAATTGACTTAAGAATCATCTGAATCAAATTTAGATGCAAATGTTTGTCCAAAAGAAACATTTATATGTCAAAAATTTATAAAATTTACACTACCTTATGACTACCTTTTGACAATGAATAGAACCAATTATGAGTATCTTTCAGTTTATTATATTATGATTGGAGACAAATATGGGTATCTTTCTTTTCTTTATATACTGATTACTTCCCTACCATATGTTATCGAAAGAGAATGACATAAAATAGCCATATCATAGTTGACATGATTTGCAATTGTTTATTTATGCAAGTTTAAATTAATATCCTTAGTAAGCAATGATCTACAATCAATATTTTACATTTCGATTGAACCACTTTCCATATTATCTATCATACTACTATTTCTTATGAAAAGCATAGCAGTAAGAATTATTCTAAAATGCAAAATTGTAAATATGTAGAGATGAAAAAATAGGAAAACGTAGCCAGAATGAATTAACATACAACATTAGGTAAACATATGGGATAAGTGAACATGTGGTAGTCGAAGCAGTTTGTATGGTCGGAATAGAAGCGATGAGGTGAGAAGGTCCAATGAGGTGGTAGGTTAAATATACAATACACTGAACTGAAAATCATAATATTAATAAAGCTTGAACTCATACAACCAATATTGGCTTATATTACTTTTTAAATCAGAGCAAACTCGAGCCGTATATGCAATTAGAATAAACATAATTCTTTTCTTCTTAAACAACATATATGTCTTCATAGAATAAAACAAAACATGAAATCTCATACAAAATGGACTGATAAATTTTAAATTTATATTTATATAGTTTGTATCTCTAATGTTAGTTCATTTTTTCAAATCTGACCATTAAATTCTGAACATGCCTTGTAATTTTTTCTCCTAAATTTTGTTTATAATTCAAGGCTTTCAAAATTTACAGTTCATACTTACAAAGATTGATAAAGTTAAAGCCATAATTACTATTTCAAAGAAATATGTTCAATAATATGAGTTATATTTATTTCAGACCAATTATAACTTGCATAGATATAGTATTTGTATTTCTTAATGGACCATTGACTCATCTTCTAACCATTACACTTGCAATATATTTTTATATACTAAATTAATTATTATGAAGTTCTAGCGCTAAAATTTTTAATAATATAATTAGAAATGTTTTTGGGGTCTTATATTTAGGGCTGGAAAAATATCTCAATTGCAATTCTCGTTTAGTGACCTATAGTAAAAATGATTCCTTAATTGCAGCATAGTTAATATCCAAAACTTTCATAATACGATATCATAAAAACTTGAATTTATTGTCCTTTCATTTCTGACTCTTCGTCAATATCATCTGAAATTCTTTCTCAAAAAAACCTTGATATATAAATAATCAGATAGAGCATGAAATTTTAAAATGCAAATTAATAGTTTGTTATGAGAATCCGGACTTAGGCCCGGCCACAGGGCAAGGCAGCCAAGGAGGCCGCCTAGGGCAACAGATCAAAGGGGAGTAACAAAATTTTAAATTTCTTTTAAATGATTTCTCATGCCCTGTTTGGACTGAATTTTTTTTCTCACGATTATATTTGTAGCAGCAGGAAAACCAATAGCAAGTCCAAATATATAAGCCAAAGATGTTGTCTCCGTGTTCAATAAAAAAAATATGTTGGAAAAATATGCAAATAAATGTTTATAATCATAAGAATGGTACAAAATATTCTTTTGCTGTAGACCTGTGGATTCATGTAGTTCCACTTCTCTTCGAAAGGCCCAACTTCAAATATACTTATGGTGTCATGAAAACCATCGAATTGATCGATAAATCCCTAGTTTCATACCTTATGAATGTACAACTTTAAAGGATAATATATATATATATATATATATATATATATATATAATAATTATCTAACTAAATAGAATAACTGGCTTGCATTACATAAAAGTAAATTACACCTTAGGGAATAATAATAAATGTCAGTTTAATTGGAGGTGTAATCACACATCTTCCATAATGTTTAATGTATGCCAATGTTAAGGTAATTTAGTAAAAGAAAACATAGTTTTAGTACCAATGTTATTCTCCGAGTAAAAACTAAAAAAGACTTTAAAAAAGAACATAAGAAATTCTTGGTTGGTGAATGTAGGAAAACAAACTTAGCTTTGGAATTATAGGTCTTAGTTTCCGCATGAAGGATAAGCTTATTTTTTTTCAGGACACTAACGAACTTTTCCACCTTAATTACATAAAAGAAGCTGATGTTCTCAATATCCATGCTAGAGTCATAAATTTATAACTCATTATTATCTTTTTCCAAATTAATTTTTTTTCTAAGAAGTATTATGTAACGACCCGTAAATTTAACTGGTTTAATAGCGTTATTAATTAGAATTTTGTGGAATTTTAAACGATAAAATTTTGGAATATAAATTTTATAATTAGAATGCGTCCAGTTAAACATAGCAATTGGTAAATTTTCGTCTGAAAATATGAAAGTCTATTTCGCGCGTAAATTTACTTCAATTGAATCGGTTAAAAAGCGATGAAAATAAAACATTTTCAAAACTAAAATATTTTACATAGAGAAATTCTAAAACATCTTCTGAGCAAGATGTCAGTTTGTCGTTTTTTCAAATTCGGATATCTTTGGCTCCGTCGATCTTATTTTTCTGCGATTTTTATGCATTTTCCAATAGTTGAAAATACGAATTTTTATAATTCAATCATACCACTGAAATCTGTATACCATTTCGATCGTCTTGTCGTGCTGATCCCAACGGTATATTCAATTCTGTATTTCGAAATTCGGTACACAGTAGAATCCGTGAAAAATGCAATCATATCGGTAATGTTTTCATGCCTTTTTGTTTCCACGGTTGAAACGTATTGATGCTTTTTCCTGGCTCTTCGTTAATCGCGTGCATTTACTTTTAATGAACAAATCAGCATAACTTTTAACATTCCAAAAAGAAAAATTAATGAGGACAGTCCACCTTTTTATCATTTCAAAATTTTTGTTGTATTCTTTAATCTTTCTGCCTGCATGCCTTCGTTCCTTGGTTTCACCTACCTGCTCATCTTCATTTCCCATGTTCTCTCTTAAAAAAAAACAGAAAAAAATGAAGATATATAAAAGCATACTCACGTGTTCATCCCTGTGGCTCTCTTCTTGTCATTTTCCACTCCTCGCCTTGCCGAGATCCGTCACCGCGAGCATGAACCCTCTCCCATGCTGGCCCTCATCCCAAGCTAGTGGCCATCGCTCCTCCACGTCGAGCGCCATCTTCACTCGCCGGCGCACCACCCCGCAACACCACTAACAGCAGTGCAGCTTCCACCGCCTCTACATGATCCAAGCTCCAGATTTGCTATGTCCATTCTCTTATTTTTGTTCATCTTCATCATATTTATATATATATATATATATATATATATATATATATATATATATATATATATATATATAAAATGTGAACAACGTGCATCTCTCCCTCTTTTCCAAGATTCCATGCAAGCACCTCACCTCCTCACTAGGATTTCCGAGCACCGGCCTTCGTTTCCGCCGCCCAGACCAGGGTGCCGACCACCGTGCTCCCCTCCACCACGCTTACCACCTTTCACCCATGATCGCCTCCCAGAGCATGCAACACCATCTAACCCATCATTTCCTCCGGTCGGTCCTCACCTCGGCATCACAACTCGTGCACTGCCTATATATAGTCCAGTAAGTTTTATACATTTATATTTTCTTGTTGGGTCTGCATACGCATACTGCAGTGTACATATATATTGTTTACAAAATATAAGATATGTATATATTAATGCTAAGTTATATTAGTCCTTATTTTTGTTTACAATGGGTTTGTGTACTAGTTTATGTGGTTATAATATGCGGTTATCAAGTTTTGCAGTTATGGAAAATTTATACAAGCTTTATATAATTTGTTTAAAATGTTACATATACATATATGCGTCTGTGTATAGGGTAAATTTAGTTTATTTTGGGTTTGTATAGAATTTTATGGTATTTTATCTGATTTGATTTTATGTCAGACTCTGTTACTTCTATACATAGGGTCAGCATGTTCTAATGACCTTTATTAATTGATGTAAGTGGTTTACAGAGGTGTTGTTTTCAACGTAATATAGGTTATGAATAGTTTTATCTAAAATCTATTACGTATTATATGTATATAAAGTTGATATGTCTGAATGTGTAAATATAGTATAGTTTGTTTTATACTGTTATAAGTTTATAAGGTATAATGGTTAATTGTTATATATATATATATATAATATGTTAGTGGTATGTAAATTTATGTAAGTATATAAATAGATTTTACAAATCTTTGCCAGTATTCAATTTGATTTGTAGGCATTGCGTGCGTGTATATATATTTATATATAGGTGTTCCGTGTGTATTATATTTGTGTATATGGGTTGCTGTGTTTTGTTATATTACTGGCAGCAACGTGCGTATATATAAAAGTATTTAAAGTGAAATAAGTTGTCGGTTTATATATATATATATATATATATATATATATATATATATATTAGTTATACTTATATAGTATTACACAAAGTTGTTTACAACGTACAAAGTTATGTATTCATTTATTTGTAAAAGTTTCAAAGCTGAAAAAAAAAAGAACAAAAATTTGATGTGTATTGCGGTATGCTACAGCATACTAGATTGTAAAGGAAATTCATATATGTTTGTTTATATGATAATATATAAACTATTAGTTATATTATGATCTATACTTTTGTTGTATGTTCATAAAGTTATTACATTTACGAAGTTATATTGTTTTATCCAATTAATCCATAAGCTATAGTATAATTATAATATGTCTAAAGCTTTGTAAAATGTATTGTTTAAAAAATATATACGTATTTTAAATTGAATATTGGGTTTAAAGAAATAATAATATAGTATACATCATGTCTAAATTTTTATCAAACTGATTTATTTATTTTTTTCATCGATCCCTTATTACCAGCTTTAATCGTCGAATTCGTGTCAATCTAGCTTTACTTGGAAATTCGTGTTTGGATGCGTAACTCAAATTTCAATGCCGTTTCAGTATGCGTATCCGTGTCATCTCCTGTTTTCTCTAGCCTCGAAAGGTGAGCAATCACTCACGATTAATATTCTTTTATTTATTAAATTGGATTTCAATTGAAACGACAATTGACATATGCTGCCGTATTTATTTACACTGTTATATATGTTATTACCTGTATCTGTTCACCTTTGACATCTGACACCATTATCTGTTATTTACACGAGATAATCCTATTGATTGATAATTGATTGATTGTTGTTTATATTGGATGTAAATTGTAATGTATAAAGTGATAAATATTATGCAATTGAATTTGACGTAGGATAATTAAAACTTGAATCGACATATATGTTGAATTGGATTAGTTAGATATGACCCCTTTAATTGTTAAATTAATTGACACATAGAATTTGATAAATTACACTTTGAACCTTTGAACGTATATTTGATAAATTGTTGTAGTGTAAAATTGAAATTGAAACTGAACGACGAGTGAAACCGTAATGTAATAATCTTTAATCTACATGAAATGATAGTGTAGATTCTAGGAATAATTATATTAATTTGCATAAATAACAAATGTAAATTAATACAATTATTTCAGGATTATTCGAATTAATTATTGGATTGTTATTGAATTGTTCGATTGTCGTTATTGCTTGTTTATTTACTTTGACACCATCCCAGTTATCACTCTGCAAGTTCCCTTTTTATGCTTTGATTTTGAATTGAAATGGAATCGGGTTGAAATGATAAATACCCAAAATGAACTTGACCTAGGATAGAGAATTAAATAAAATCTGATTGGTCAATAATTTGATTTAAAATAAAATAATGATTTTATCCGAGCAAAGAATAAGTTTTGAAATGAAGTTGGAATTTGAATTTTTGAAAGGAAAATGTAAAGATTGAATTCTGAAACAAATATTAACGTAGTAATTGATGAAAGAACGTTATTTGAAATTTAATTATTTAATAATTAAATTTGGAATTATTAATAAATAATTTGGAATTAGTAATAATTGAGTTTTGAAATTATTAAGTTGAAATCATTTAATAATTAAATTTGAAATTATAAATAGTTTGGAATTATAATTGGGTTTGAATTATTAAGTTGAATTTCAAATTAAGTTGAAATATTTGATGATTAAGTTTGAATTCATAATTAAGTGGAAATGATTTAATAATTAAGTTTGAACTTATAATCAAGTTGTAACTATTAAGTGTTGAAATTACTAATAATTAAGATTGAAATTATTTAATAATTAAAAAAAAAAGATTGAGTTATTTGATAATTGGATAAAAATTTAATTCTTTGATAAGAGAAATTGAACATTTGAATAAGTGAATTCGAACTTCGTTAATAAATAAAACCGGGTATCTTTATTTATTAAGTTTTGAAAAATTATTAAGTAAGTTAATAAGTGAAATTGAACTTCTTAAACAAGTGAAATTGAGTTTCTCTATTTATTTGAGTTTTGAAATTTGTAAGTAAATGAATATATGGGATTGAATTTCTTAACAAGAAATAAAATGTGATTTATTGAAATTAACGTAAGACCTGTAATTTTAAAGAATTTGATTTGACGAATTTAATTTAATTCAAATTGTAGTTTGAAATAACGAAGCTGAATGTAAGTAATTGATTTAAATGAATTGGAATTTAAATAGAAGTTGTTTTGAAGGATAAATTACTTAGCGAATATTGAATAAAATCGATTAATGAATTGAAATTGATTTTTGAATGTTAAATTAAATTAATTTAAATGATTTCGGAATGAAACTTATATGTACGAATTTGAATTAATATTTAAATAAAATTGAAATTGAATTGCAAGACTTTGAAATGGAAATTTGGGAAGTTGAACGTAAATTTTGGAAATTGATTTAGAAAGACAAACGAAATGTTGATTTTCGAATTGAAATTGAAATTGATTTGTTTTTGAAATTTATTAAATGACCAATCGATGTAATAATTACGAAAGTTATTAAAGAGACCGAAATCGGTTATGGACATACTCTCTGTCTAAACCGAAAACCACTTTAATAACTATACGCAGAGTTGTGATCCAGAATGAAGTGGTTGGAATGATGTACGTGATGACTGAAGAAAGAGAACGATAATGGATAGCCTTGACACTTGGGTCAAATTGGAAATGACTAAAATCAGAAGCCGTGCCGGGACAAATGAGGTTAGCCACCTCGAGCGAACACACTTCTTCGTAACTACTACTCATTACTTGTGATTGGTTGGTGCACCCTCGAAAATTCAGGAGTGTTGTTTCGCAATGTTGCGATCGCTGCGGCGATGCGGTCTCACCAGTCCGGATCAGGCGAACGGTAGTTTCACTACCTTGGGTATTGCCTCATGTGCCTTGTCATACTTGTATCCCTATATACACGACCACTACGAATTTGTTTTGTGTTATACCTATGGAGTACTCCCTGATATCCCACCGGTTTACGGTGGAGTTTACAGTGCTGTATAGACTATAACGCTTATATAAAATGTGTTAAGGAGGATAATGGTAACGCCTTAACACTATTTTGATATTTATATTACTGATAGACATTATCTATTTAGCGTACACTACTACATAGTAGATAGTTTAACGGATCTTTAAAGGATGGTTATTCCAACATCCTTTAAGTTACTTGTATTTCAATTGCTATTTCACTTGAGTTGGATTTATTGATATTAGAATATTAATCCTGACTCGAGTGTTTTGTGGTTTGTTTTACGCTCGGGTCAGACTGAGTGTACCAGTATTCGAGGCTCACCTTTTGAGTTGGAGCTTTGCTTGAAGATCCAGCCATCTATTCTGCTTTCAGTGTTCGATGATTCCAGCGATGTATTCTGATTTGTACTTGATGTATCGTATTTCTCTTTTGTTGTAAACTCTGATGTATCTTATATATTTATATAGTAGCTTCATGAACTACTATCTCTTTTACTTCCGCTGCATATTATTACTCTGTGTCTGTGATTCTGTGATTATTTATTTACTGTATATCTGAG
Source organism: Allium cepa (assembly GCA_030765085.1). Classification (NCBI taxonomy): domain Eukaryota; kingdom Viridiplantae; phylum Streptophyta; class Magnoliopsida; order Asparagales; family Amaryllidaceae; genus Allium; species Allium cepa. The sequence goes on along the minus strand of CM060941.1, from coordinate 681,188,155 downwards.
TTTTGTCAAATTTAAATTAACAATTCGGTATTTTGAATTATTCAAGTTCGACATGTGCGGATGCGAATAGTCTAAAATAGCGGGTTGTTACAGTTGGTATCAGAGCATTTGGTAGCTCTAGGCAAAACTTAGCATATAGGGTAAATGTATTTACAGAATCACTCTCATTCGAGTTTCAATCTCTTCCTTTTAACTCAATTCCTTGGAATTTTGGAACGTTCTCTGCGGTTTCAAAATTCATTCATATCTCTCACTATTTATTTTCTTTTGATTCTGGAGTACCCCATAATTCCACTTCGAATGATCTGTATAGTGAGTCGGCGGTCTCGCCAATCCCAAATTTATCTGTAAATGGGTGAAACTCATTTACAATAGACATCGATTTACCGAAGATTTCTGTATTTTCGGTTTACGATGCTATCTATCTCCTGCTATACCTGAATTCTATTTCTTGAGATCGAATGTTGATTTACCTCGGAATTCAGCATTGATCTTATTCTTGAAGTTACGGTTGACCCGAAAGGTTGCCCGTGAATTAAATAAGCTCATCCATCTCCCGATTCTGTAAAATTGAATTATCTTATCTTCTGTTTCGAACTTATCATCGGATCAAAATTCTCTTTGATTTGAATTCCATCAAATTTGAATCTCTATACTTATTTTGAAATCCATCCTTGTATCGTTGAGCGAGGAAGTGTATATTTATATTAAAAATGTTTTAAATGTTTTATATATTGTGTTGTTTGAGTTGTTGATGTTGATTTGGGTTTACGATCGATTCGTCTGATCAACGCTATCGATAGAATTTCCAAAACACTTTAACAGAGCATACTGACACAATATTGTTTTCAAATTTGGTAAATAAAATAGTTTTGTAAGTATAAATTTTTCTGAAAGAAAAATGTTAATGAATCTGTTGTCCGAAATGTTAAAATTTAGTTTTCATTTATTGTTTATAAATCATTGACTATTTCATAATATAAATGAATGAATTTAAAAAAAATTGGTTATAAATTGATTTGGAATTTGATGTGAATTAAAATTAGAATTTGAGAATTTAATTTCCAATAATTTCGAACTATGATTTTCAAGTTTAAAATGTATATTATTTAAAATATCTTCGAATAGAAATGGTTTTCAAAGAATTTAAATGATTAAATTTGAGCTCTTCCCTTTTGTCGCTGGAAAATAATTTCGGTGATGACGGCCGCATCGTCGACATTCATTTTCGAGTTTCGAAGTGGAGAGACTATTCTGTAGCTTTGCTACGGTTTGTTTTGAAAAATAAATTGATTTGAGTTTCTTAAAGTATGATTTGATTTGTAATATATATTGATATGATTTAAATCTGATTTGATATATTATATATTTGTTTATTTATCTCTAAATAAATTTGAAGTACTCGAAAATTTAATTCTTAAATTTATAATTAAAGATGATTTCAAAATTTAAATTGAGGCAAAGATTTTGAATAAATATTCAACTTGGAATAACTGAATTGTGAAATTTTATTTGTATAATACCAAATTTCATTCGGTATATAATTTACCTTAATTTTCAAAAGTTAACTATGTAATTGAACATTATATTAAATGTAAATTTAATTCAATTTACTAACTTTCAAAACAAAATTTGCTTCTATTAATCACACCTATTATTTATTTAACTTGTTATTCAATTTATCTCCATAAACATTTTATAAATAAAACTTAGTGAATAACATTTATTATACACACTCACATTTTATTTATAAAGACAATTTATATTGTGTTTTATCCAATTTTCTTAAATTAACAATTTCAAAGATCATAAATTTGAATAGTCATTTATTATAATCATACTTTATTCGATAAATTTAATATAGATGTAAATATACTTAATATAGATGTGATAAGATATATTAAGTAGAATAAATTTAATAATAATTTGGAATAAAGAAGAATTAAATTTATCGAATAAAGTATGATTATAATAAATGACTATTCAAATTTATGATCTTTGAAATTGTTAATTTAAGAAAATTGGATAATACACAATATAAATTGTCTTTATAAATAAAATGTGAGTGCGTATAATAAATGTTATTCACTAAGTTTTATTTATAAAATGTTTATGGAGATAAATTGAATAACAAGTTAAATAAATAATAGGTGTGATTAATAGAAGAAAATTTTGTTTTGAAAGTTAGTAAATTGAATTAAATCAACTTAGGAAAGTATCTTGAATTAATTGAATATAAATTGAATTTCATTTGAAAGGAACCTTATATACCTAACATTAATAAATGCGAAATCAAATCAATTTTAATGAAAATCTTGAATAAGAAAAAAAAAAGAAAAAAAAAGAAATTGTTGAATATAAAATAATTTAAATTGAAATTTATATGATTTAAATTAATTGTTTATTATGTAATTCAAGTTTATTTTCTTTTGGTTGTTTCTATTCTCCTATTTCCTTCCTTTTCGAGGACGAAAAGTTTTGAGTGGGGGAGAATGTAACGACCCGTAAATTTAACTGGTTTAATAGCGTTATTAATTAGAATTTTGTAGAATTTTAAACGATAAAATTTTGGAATATAAATTTTATATTTGGAATGCGTCCAGTTAAAGGTAGCAACCGGTAAATTTTCGTCCGAAAATATGAAAGTTTATTTCGCGCGTAAATTTACTTCAATTGAATCAGTTAAAAAGCGATGAAAATAAAACATTTTCAAAAACAAAATATTTTTACATAGAAAAATTCTAAATTATCTTCTGAGCAAAATGTCAGTTTGTCGTTTTTCCAAATTCGGACATCTTTGGCTCCGTCGATCTTATTTTTCTGCGATTTTTATGCATTTTCCGCTAGTTGAAAATTCGAATTTTTATAATTCAATCATACCACTGAAATCTGTATACCATTTCGATCGTTTTGTCGTGCTGATCCCAATGGTATATTCAATTCTGTATTTCGAAATTCGGTACACGGTAGAATCCGTGAAAAATGCAATCATATTGGTACTGTTTTCATGCCTTTTTGTTTCCATGGTTGAAAACGTATTGATGCTTTTTCCTGGCTCTTCGTTAATCGCGCGCATTTACTTTTAATAAACAAATCAGCATAACTTTTAACATTTCAAAAAGAAAAATTAATGAGGACAGTCCACCTTTATCATTTCAAAATTTTTGTTGCATTCTTTAATCTTTCTGTCTGCATGCCCTCGTTCCTTGGTTTCACCTACCTGCTCATCTTCATTTCCCATGTTCTCTCTTCAAAAAAAAATAAAAAAAAATGAAGATATATAAAAGCATATTCACGTGTTCATCCCTGTGGCTCTCTTCTTGTCATTTTCCACTCCTCGCCTTGCCGAGATCCGTCAGCGCGTGCATGAACCCTCTCCCACGCTGGCCCTCATCCCAAGCTAGTGGCCATCGCTCCTCCATGCCGAGCGCCATCTTCACTCGCCGGCGCACCACCCCGCAACACCACTAACAGCAGTGCAGCCTCCACCGCCTCTACATGATCCAAGCTCCAGATTTGCTATGTCCATTCTCTTATTTTTGTTCATCTTCATCATATTTATATATATATAAAAAAATGTGAACAACGTGCATCTCTCCCTCTTTTCCATGATTCCATGCAAGCACCTCACCTCCTCTCTAGGATTTCCGAGCACCGGTCTTCGTTTCCGTCGCCCAGACCAGGGTGCCGACCACCGTGCTCTCCTCCACCACGCTTACCACCTTTCACCCATGATCGCCTCCCAGAGCATGCAACACCATCTAACCCATCATTTCCGCCGGTCGGTCCTCACCTCGGCATCACAACTCGTGCACTGCCTATATATAGTCCGGTAAGTTTTATACATTCATATTTTCTTGTTGGGTCTGCATACGCATACTGTAGTGTACATATATATTGTTTAAAAAAATATAAGATCTCTATATATTAATGCTAAGTTATATTAGTCCTTATTTTTGTTTACAATGGGTTTGTGTACTAGTTTATGTGGTTATAATATGCGGTTATCAAGTTTTGCAGTTATGGAAAATTTATACAAGCTTTATATAATTTGTTTAAAATGTTACATATACATATATGCGCCTGTGTATAGGGTAAATTTAGTTTATTTTGGGTTTGTATAGAATTTTATGGTATTTTATATGATTTGATTTTATGTCAGACTCTGTTACTTCTATACATAGGGTCAGCATGTTCTAATGACCTTTATTAATTGATGTAAGTGGTTTACAAAGGTGTTGTTTTCAACGTAATATAGGTTATGAATAGTTTTATCTAAAATCTATTACGTATTATATGTATATAAAGTTGATATGTCTGAATGTGTAAATATAGTATAGTTTGTTTTATACTGTTATAAGTTTATAAAGTATAATGGTTAATTGTTATATATATATATATAATATGTTAGTGGTATGTAAATTTATGTAAGTATATAAATAGATTTTACAAATCTTTGCCAGTATTCAATTTGATTTGTAGGCATTGCGTGCGTGTATATATATTTATATATAGGTGTTCCGTGTGTATTATATTTGTGTATATGGGTTGCTGTGTTTTGTTATATTACTGGCAGTAACGTGCGTATATATAAAAGTATTTAAAGTGAAATAAGTTGTCAGTTTATATATATATATATATATATATATATATTAGTTATACTTATATAGTATTACACAAAGTTGTTTACAACGTACAAAGTTATGTATTCATTTATTTGTAAAAGTTTCAAAGCTTAAAAAAAAGAACAAAAATTTGATGTGTATTGCGGTATGCTACAGCATACTAGATTGTAAAGGAAATTCATATATGTTTGTTTATATGATAATATATAAACTATTAGTTATATTATGATCTATACTTTTGTTGTATGTTCATAAAGTTATTATATTTACGAAGTTATATTGTTTTATCCAATTAATCCATAAGCTATAGTATAATTATAATATGTCTAAAGCTTTGTAAAATGTATTGTTTAAAAAATATATATGTATTTTAAATTGAATATTGGGTTTAAAGAAATAATAATATAGTATACATCTCGTCTAAATTTTTATCAAACTGATTTATTTATTTTTTTCATCGATCCCTTATTACCAGCTTTGATCATCGAATTCGTGCCAATCTAGCTTTACTTGGAAATTCGTGTTTAGATGCGTAACTCAAATTTCAACGCCGTATCAGTATGCATATCCGTGCCATCTCCTGTTTTCCCTAGCATCGAAAGGTGAGCAATCACTCACGATTAATATTCTTTTATTTATTAAATTGGATTTCAATTGAAACGACAATTGACATATGCTGCCGTATTTATTTACACTGTTATATATGTTATTACCCGTATCTGTTCACCTTTGACATCTGACACCATTATCTGTTATTTACACGATGATAATCCTGTTGATTGATAATTGATTGATTGTTGTTTATATTGGATGTACATTGTAATGTATAAAGTGATAAATATTGTAACGACCCGCTATTTTGGACCATTCAAATCGACAATAAAACCATACATGTCCGACTTGAATAATTCAAAATACCGAATTGTTAATTAAAATTTGGCAAAACTTAAAATGTACAGTAAATAAATCAATCACAGATCACAGAGTAATATAATGCAGCGGAATAGATAAAGAATAGTAGTTCATGAAGCTACTATATACATCAGAGTTAGAAATAAAATACAACCGAATAGTTCAAATGCAGTGAAGTCTCCAATGCAACAGATGACTTCTCTGAACCAATCAACTGGAAAGGCTGGAATCTGGATCGATAGTTGGATCTCCAAATGAAGCTCCAAATTCCAAAGGTGAGTCTCAAATGCTGTATCACTCAGTCTGACCCGAGCGTAAAGCAAAACACAAAACACTCGAGTCAGGATTAACATTCTTATATCAATAAATCCAACTCAAGTGAAATATCAACTGAAATACAAATAACTTAAAGGATGTTTGGGATAACCATCCTCCAAGGGTCCATGGAACTATCTACAAGGTAGAAATATACACTATAACACCGTGGTCATTTCAACTTAACTTATACTTCAAAACCAAATCTCATTTTCACTTCAAATATCTCTATATTTCCCAAAATAGTATTTATATAAATTAAATAATTTATACAGAAGAGTATTTTCAACTTCCTCAACTTAACAAATCATTCCAACATCCACCCGACCTTCCCATTCAAATTAAATTCAATCTCCATTCATCAATTTAAATTCAACTCAATTTCTAAAATAACCACTTAAATTTTATCGATCTCAAATTCGGATTTATAATCACAAATACCCCTTTATATATCAATATATTTCAAAACTTAAAGTATTCAACGTTTCAACTAAATTTTTATTCGATTTAGTTTTCTAAATAATAAATTTAAATTTGGTTCAACCTAAATTTTACTTTAATTCAATTTAGTTCCTAAATAACAAATTCAACTATATTGATTTCAAATACAGATCCGAATCTCAAAATAAACCATTTAAATTCCAATATAGTTCAAAGCTCTAATATTTAAATGTTCAATTTAACAGTTCACAGTTCCATATAGATCTCGATTTAACCTCATTATTGTTTGGTCTTGAAATACTCCCTCATTAGGTTCAATAACATTTAAGTAACCTTAAATTACATTTTACTCAATATTTTATTTAATTTATTTAAATGTGAAATATTCATTAAACATTTAACTCAAAAATCCAGTTACAAAATCATACCTTTAAATTCTCCATTCAAAATTTCAAATCGATTTAATTTAAATAAATCCTTATTTAAATACCATTTTTAATAAACCCAAATTTATCTCCACATCCTAACTTATCCCAACTATTGCAAAATCTATTTGAAATATAATTTACCTAAATATTTAACATAATTTATGTATTAAATCAGTCTTAATTAAATTAGATATTATTAAATCTATATATATCTTATCCCTTTTTATATAATAATTTAAGAATTAACATTTATTAAGTCCATATATTTCTTTCCAAAATCATAGAAATTATTTTCAAAATAATTATGGACCAACGGTGTCTGTATATATTTCCTATTATATGGTAAAGTGCTACGGATATTTATCATTTCAATCCGTACACTACATATATACGGGTGGATATCGTTTCAACCCATAATCCCAAATTCAATGAAAATCGCTTGGGTTTATCATTCCAACCCATAGCGATTTTTTATACTGACAGGGAACTTGTAGAGTGATAACAGATATGAAAATAATAATAGCAACATGCATATATTATCAAAATAAATATAAAAAATAGGATATGGTGTCATATCCCATAAGTGAACAGTTACGGATAATAGCATATATAACAATTTAAATAACTACAGCATCATATTCAATTGTCGTTTCAATTGAAATCAAATTTAATAAATAAAAGAACGTTAATCATGAGTGATTGCTCACCTTCCGAGGCTAGAGAGAAAACAACGGGATGAGTTACAGATCACAACACGGATCTCAAAGGAAAGCACGATGGACTCGAGTTCGACTGACAAGCTGAAAATGGAAGTGATGGGAACGAATCAGAACTAGATCGACAAAGTTAATTGATATAAATGTATTTGTATAGATATAGCATATATTCAAAAATCATATTCTAATTTCAAATATTTATAAATAAAATATGTATATTTGTATTTCAACTCGTTGTTTTAAATAACTAATACATAAACAAAATCTCAATATGTAATTTTTTTTTAAAAATCCAAACAAAATGTATACTTAGAAATCAATATCCAGTTTCAACTTTAAAGCATCTTATATATATATATATATCATTATAATATAAAATAAATATGTTTGTCATAACTTCCCATCGTACCGTTTTATAACTGTATATACACACACATACAGCATAGTCGTTACCAAATATGCGTACGGTTGTAAAATGATATATTAATACCTAAACTACAACAATTTTTATAAAGGATATAAATTGATTAGACTGGTCAGTAGCTTTAAACCCACTGTATATATATATATATTACCCTCTATAATAAAATATGCTGTAAGGTTAAGTATAAACGCAGTTACCCAACGACATTTGTATAAAATATAAGCATTCGAAATATTTTTATAAAACAAACTATAATTTACTTGTAGTCTAGTATACAAAAACTCAATCAATCTTAAAACAAATATATTTTTATACACTTATTTTCGAAATTTATTTATTTACCTATATCTACTCTTAGTAATAGGTTAGATTGGAAAGTAGCCTTTCTCAGTCAATTATAAATATTAACAGTATATAAGTATTACACGAGAACCACTATGGGAAAAATGACATCTACCCTCATATATATGTGAGACCCTTAGATATACACACGGCATATCCTCTCTGACCTATCATATTGCATACAATATAAATCAGCAAACAAATATAAAACATTGTATATATTATCAAAACTATTTATATATATAAACTTACTCAATATATAACACACATATGCTAGCATAGGCCCAGATTACATAGCCCATACGACTAAGAACAGTTGAATAAATTAAAATACTGGGTAAAGTATATATATACGTATATAGATTATCATGCAAAATCCGAGATTTAAACAATTAAATATAGATATATACGTACGTTATACTGAAATATAAACATTATAATATATGCTCATACTAAGAACATAAACAACTATCATATACTTACTTCTGGAAGCAAAGCAAAATAATTAAGAATCGAGACTGAGGAGCAAGGAAGAGAAAAATATAGCTTACAAGACAGAGATGCAAGTGAAGTGGCACAGGTGGATCATTGCCTAGGCGGGTTGTTACACACGAGGCGATGACTGCTGGTGATGATCTGTAACCGATGGGAGGATGTGGCTACTAGAGGAGATAGTGACAGTTTTGATCGGCCGAGGAAGTGGGGAAGTGCAGAGTCGGTCAGTGGGGGAAGGGACCGGGTCCGTTGCGGTTGTGGTGGCGGCTCAATTTGGAAGGCAGCGGATCTGGTGAGGCGAGGGGTAGCTCTTCGGTGATGACGTGGAGAGGTGGCTTCATGCGGTAGGGATGGGAAATGATGCGTATGGTGAAGGTGGGTTGATGGCTGTGTTGCTTAGCCACCAAGGGAAGGGACGTGGCCTTAGGGGGAAACGCGGGCTGCTATGGTGGCGAGGAGCTTAAAGGAGCTGCACGCGGAGCAGTGGGTATGTGATGGCGGAGGGCTTCTGGCAGTGGAGTGAATCTCGGTGGGTGGGAGGATCTATGCGAGAAGAAGGAGTGATGTAGCGTTTGGTGAGTGGTTACGTGAAGGAGGAGGAAGTGGTTTATGAACGTGGAAGAAAGTGAAAAGGTAAAGGCAAATGGTTCAGATATAAATATATAGGAATAAGGCAATGGATGCACCGTATCCAACATTTATATTTTAAAACTGGCGAAATTAAAGGTAGTCATCAATGCATTGAGTGACGGGGTTTTAAGGCACGAAATAAATATGTGAGAAATGAGCTGGCTGCAATTTATTATGTACGTTATTATATGTACTATTTATTTTTGAAACGTAAGTATAGAGAAGGAAAGGAAAAGTCAGATCAATACGAGCCAAAAATAAATGGGAAATCAATATAACCAAAAATGGTAACGGTCCAATTTCTTGATTTCAGCTGAAAATTATTTAAGCAATAAACTTATTGCTTGGCAAGCACGGCTCAGGTTGAAAAGCAAAGGAAACCAAAAAGTCCCAATATAAAGTAATGAGAGAGAAACGAAGTTAAAAAGGGAAAGAAAAATAAAGTGAATCGTTTTAAAATAATAATTACAACGTATACAAATGTATACGTTTGATTTTCGAAACTGCTAAACATTAATTCAGGAATATAATTATAGCAGTTTATTATCTTGCTAGGAATTCACGTTGAAGTTTGAAAAGCAAAGCAACGCTAATGGTTACATTTGAAGGTGTCGTTACAACGAACAATTTATTGCTTCCATTGTGCATCGGATTTCAAAATACAGAAATAAATATACCGCTGAGATCAGCACGACGAGACCATCAAAACGGTATACTGATATTAGTGGTACGAGTGAATTATAAAATTTTGAATTTATAATTAAGAGAAAGTGCAGCAAACACAGAAAAACAAGATCGACGGAGCTAAAGAAGCCTGAATTTGGAAAAACGAAAAAATGACGTCTCAGTCAGAAGATGATTTAGAATTTTCCTATGCAAAAATATTCAGGTTTGGAAAATAAATTTATTGTCAACAATTATTAGCTAGCTTGAATTAAATAGAATTACAAAATAAATAAACTTTCATAAAATTAATTGAAAATTTACCATTTGCTATTTTAATTGTACGTAATCCAACTATTAATTTTTTTTATTTGCAAATTAATTTATTTAAAATTTCACCAAAATCCAATTAAATACGTTAAATGAAATCATTTAAAACTATTAAAATCTACGGGTCGTTACATTCTCCCCCACTTAAAACTTTTCGTCCCAGAAAAGGAAGGAGGTAGGAGAAAAGAACAATCGGAAAGAAAGATAGATTTAAAGATAAGGATTAAAAATTTACTTAACTATATAAATTTTATTTGAGATATTTATTTGAAAACTTTATTTGCAATTCAGTTATCGTTAATACTTTAAGTTTTCAAAACCCATTGGAATTAAATATGTTTTATTAAATTAATAACTTCAAAATATTTACAATATTTAAAATCTTCTATTAAACCAAGTAGTATATAAATAAACAGTATTTTAAAGATTTTATTCAAAAGGAAAGAAAGGTAGATTCAGGAAACAGAATATAGGTGAATAAATAAGCGAGCAGATAAGGTAGATTCAAAAGAATAGTATCGGGCATGAATAGTTAATTTCAAACCAAAAGAGTTTAAATTTTAAATATTAATTCAAAATTTCTTTATTGGGAAAAATACTTTTATAAATAATACTTTTATAATGAAATACTATTATATCAATAAATTTTCCTTTCGAAAATACTTTTATAACTCGATGTTTCAACAAGTTTATCCTCGTTCTTGCAGACTCTGGCCATGCGTTGATCAGGCACAAAGATAGAATTCTTCAAGTACTTAGTAGACCCGTTTCAACACCCAGTGAAAATACTTGAAAAACCTTTAAAAACAGATATGGAAAGTACAATCCAACAAACAACCAAACCAAAACCTTTGTCCGATCATGGTTCGCAGATACACAATGGTTACGCCTGGGTCCCCCAGGAAACAATCCATATCCGTAAGCTTTCTCAGCCCTGCGAGTTACGCCATGATGACTAGTAGGGTGCAGGATACACAATGGTTACGCCTGGATCCCCCAGGAAACAATCCGTACCCCTAGGCAAGACTCAGCCAGGCACTTGCGCTACTATTCGCGACCTACACAGATTGCAGGATACACAATGGTTACGCCTGGATCCCCCAGGAAACAATCCGTACCCCTAGGCATGACTCAGCCAGGCAATTGCGCTATGCATTCACGAGAGAAAAAAAACCATGGGTTACGCCACGGTGGGAACACTCGAGTATTACATCCGGAAAACCAAAAATTAGAGAGAATAATATCGATAGAATGAATCCACGATGTGGCCACAAAGCGGATATCAAGCAGAAGGCACTTTCCATATCTTTACTTTGAAAATATATATCATATAGTACCTTTTCAAATCACTTTCAAATATCATACTTATATAAAGTCCATTTCCCAAATCGAATACTTTCCAAATCATTAGTATATCAAATCATACTTATATAGGCTTCGATTATATAAAATATCTTTCCAAATTGAGTACCTTCAAATCAACGGATTTCAAATCAATTTCATACTTTTACAAATCCTTATATAAGTTCGACCACACCTAAATCAAGTGCTTAATAATATAAGGTTCTCAATTTCAAATCATTCAATATCCATTCAGTTTCCAAATCATATATGATTTCACCAAATTTTCTTCCAAATTAAGTATCTAAATTTCAAAGTTCCCAAAATAATAGGTTTAGAAAATTATCCCTTTTAAAACTTTTAAACTATCTATTTCTAGTTGAAATGTTCAATTTACCTTTCTGAAAACTATTATTCAAAACTATATATTTTTTTCAAAACATTTCAAACTAAATTTATATTCTTTATCAAACATTTTATACTCTTCGAAATTTCTTAGTTTTAAAATTTTAGACCTTGACTTGGAAGTGTTCGAACCTTCAAAATGACAAGGGGAAATCACATTTTCAATTCAAGAGTTGAAAATCAATAATAAATCAATTTCAATATATAGGGTTATACCAAAACAAATTCGAAACACGAGGACTGAACACCGGCCTCACTTTAAATTGTTTCAAATATATACATATATCTTTCGAAAATATCAAATTATACTTCGGAATTTGAAATCGTAACGGTTTTACAAAATCACTCGCATAGCGAGCTATTAAAGTGGCCTCTCCCCCACTCTAAAACTCGAAAATCAATGTCGATGATGCGTGCACTCATCACCGAAATTATTTTCCAGCGACATAAGTGAGTTCTGGACTTCTATTTTCTTGAAAATTTCTTTGAAATTTCTTCAAAATTATTGGAATTCATTTGAACTCATTTGAAACGTTTCTTATTCGGAAAAATACTTTTAAATCGTATTATTTTTATACATTTTCCAAAATCTTAAAACCAATTTCAAAATACCAGAATTCAATTCTCGAATTTCAAATATAACTCTACAGTTATAAATCATTTTTTATATAAACCAATTTCTTATAATTTTTCAAAATTTCAAATCCTTTCAAAACCTTTTTATATTGAATAACATTTCTTATTGCTTTATATATATAGGTATATAATCCTTATCGGAAACATTTTCACTTTTGTATATATAAAAAAAATCATAGTTATCAAAATAAAATTTCGGTATAAACAATTTCAAAAATACAAACAAAACCCGATTTTCAAAGGATGATTCAAGAATGGATTTCAAAACAAAGATAGAGATTTAATTTAGAGGAACTCCAATCAATAGAATCCTGATTCGAAGATAGACTCGATCGAAGATGAGATAATTAAATTACAAAATAGAAGATGGATATACTTTTATAAATCGCGGGCGACCTTTACCGGTCAATCGTGATTCCAAAATTAGATCGGTGTAGAATTCTAAGGCAATTCGACATTCGATCGCCAGAGATATAGAATTCGGCATAACAAGATATATTAGCATCGTAAACCGAGGATACAGAAATCTTCGGTGAGTCAATGCCAATTGAAAAGGAGTTTTCACCCCCTTTACAAATCATTCAGTGGAGTTATGGGATACTGCAGAATCAAACGAATATAAATAGGGAGAGACAGAATGAATTTCGGAACCAAGGGACATTCCAAAATTCAAAGGAAATCGAGTCAAAAGGAAGAGATTCAACTCGAGCGAAAGTGATTCTGTAAATAAATTTACCATGTATGCTGAGTTTTGCCTAGAGCTAAAGCTCTGATACCAACTGTAACGACCCGCTATTTTGGACCATTCAAATCGACAATAAAACCATACATGTCCGACTTGAATAATTCAAAATACCGAATTGTTAATTAAAATTTGGCAAAACTTAAAATGTACAGTAAATAAATCAATCACAGATCACAGAGTAATATAATGCAGCGGAATAGATAAAGAATAGTAGTTCATGAAGCTACTATATACATCAGAGTTAGAAATAAAATACAACCGAATAGTTCAAATGCAGTGAAGTCTCCAATGCAACAGATGACTTCTCTGAACCAATCAATTAGAAAGGCTGGAATCTGAATCGATAGTTGGATCTCCAAATGAAGCTCCAAATTCCAAAGGTGAGTCTCAAATGCTGTATCACTCAGTCTGATCCGAGCGTGAAGAAAAACACAAAACATTCAAGTCAGGATTAACATTCTTATATCAATAAATCCAACTCAAGTGAAAATCAACTGAAATACAAATAACTTAAAGGATGTTTGGGATAACCATCCTCCAAGGGTCCATGGAACTATCTACAAGGTAGAAATATACACTATAACACCGTGGTCATTTCAGCTTAACTTATACTTCAAAACCAAATCTCATTTTCACTTCAAATATCTCTATATTTCCCAAAATAGTATTTATATAAATTAAATAATTTATACAGAAGAGTATTTTCAACTTCCTCAACTTAACAAATCATTCCAACATCAACCCGACCTTCCCATTCAAATTAAATTCAATCTCAATTTATCAATTTAAATTCAACTCAATTTCTAAAATAACCACTTAAATTTTATCGATCTCAAATTCGGATTTATAATCACAAATACCCCTTTATATATCAATATATTTCAAAACTTAAAGTATTCAACGTTTCAACTAAATTTTTATTCGATTTAGTTTTCTAAATAATAAATTTAAATTTGGTTCAACCTAAATTTTTCTTTAATTCAATTTAGTTCCTAAATAACAAATTCAACTATATTGATTTCAAATACAGATTCGAATCTCAAAATAAACCATTTAAATTCCAATATAGTTCAAAGCTCTAATATTTAAATGTTCAATTTAACAGTTCACAGTTCCATATAGATCTCGATCTAACCTCATTATTGTTTAGTCTTGAAATACTCCCTCGTTAGGTTCAATAACATTTAAGTAACCTTAAATTACATTTTAATCAATATTTTCTTTAATTTATTTAAATGTGAAATATTCATTAAACACTTAACTCAAAAATCCAGTTACAAAATCATACCTTTAAATTCTCCATTCAAAATTTCAAATTGATTTAATTTAAATAAATCCTTATTTAAATACCATTTTTAATAAACCCAAATTTATCTCCCCATCCTAACTTATCCCAATTATTGCAAAATCTATTTGAAATATAATTTACCTAAATATTTAACATAATTTATGCATTAAATCAGTCTTAATTAAATTAGATATTATTAAATCTATATACATCTTATCACTTTTTATATAATAATTTAAGAATTAACATTTATTAAGTCCATATATTTCTTTCCAAAATCATAGAAATTATTTTCAAATAATTATGGACCAACGGTGTCTGTATATATTTCCTATTATATGGTAAAGTGCTACGGATATTTATCATTTCAATCCGTACACTACATATATACGGGTGGATATCGTTTCAACCCGTAATCCCAAATTCAATGAAAATCGCTTGGGTTTATCATTCCAACCCATAGCGATTTTCTATACTGACAGGGAACTTGCAGAGTGATAACAGATATGAAAATAATAATAGCAACAGGCATATATTATCAAAATAAATATAAACAATAGGATATGGTGTCATATCCCATAAGTGAACAGTTACGGATAATAGCATATATAACAATTTAAATAACTACAGCATCATATTCAATTGTCGTTTCAATTGAAACCAAATTTAATAAATAAAAGAACGTTAATCATGAGTGATTGCTCACCTTCCGAGGCCAGAGAGAAAACAACGGGATGAGTTACGGATCACAACACGGATCTCAAAGGAAAGCACGATGGACTCGAGTTCGACTGACAAGCTAAAAATGGAAGTGATGGGAACGAATCAGAACTAGATCGACCAAGATAATTGATATAAATGAATTTGTATAGATATAGCATATATTCAAAAATCATATTCTAATTTCAAATATTTATAAATAAAATATGTATATTTGTATTTCAACTCGTTGTTTTAAATAACTAATGCATAAACAAAATCTCAATATGTAAATTTTTTAAAAAAATCCAAACAAAATGTATACTTAGAAATCAATATCCAGTTTCAACTTTAAAACATCTTATATATATATATATATATATATCATTATAATATAAAATAAATACGTTTTTCATAACTTCCCATCGTACCGTTTTATAACTGTATATATACACACATACAACATAGTCGTTACCAAATATGCGTACGTTTGTAAAATGATATATTAATACCTAAACTACAACAATTTTTATAAAGGATATAAATTGATTAGACTGGTCAGTAGCTTTAAACCCACTATATATATTACCCTCTATAATAAAATATGCTGTAAGGTTAAGTATAAACGCAGTTACCCAACAACATTTGTATAAAATATAAGCATTCGAAATATTTTTATAAAACAAACTATAATTAACTTGTAGTCTAGTATACAAAACTCAATCAATCTTAAAACAAATATATTTTTATACACTTATTTTCGAAATTTGTTTATTTACCTATATCTACTCTTAGTAATAGGTTAGATTGGAGAGTAGCCTTTCTCAGTCAATCATAAATATTAACAGTATATAAGTATTACACGAGAACCACTATGGGAAAAATGACATCTACCCTCATATATATGTGAGACCCTTATATATACACACGGCATATCCTCTCTGACCTATCATATTGCATACAATATAAATCAGCAAACAAATATAAAACATTGTATATATTATTAAAACTATTTATATATATAAACTTACTCAATATATAACACACATATGCTAGCATAAGCCCAGATTACATAGCTCATACAGCTAAGAACAGTTGAATAAATTAAAATACTGGGTAAAGTATATATATATACGTATATAGATTATCATGCAAAATCCGAGATTTAAACAATTAAATATAGATATATACGTACGTTATACTGAAATATAAACATTATAATATATGCTCATACTAAGAACATAAACAACTATCATATACTTACTTCTGGAAGCAAAGCAAAATAATTAAGAATCGAGACTGAGGAGCAAGGAAGAGAAAAATATAGCTTACAAGACAGAGATGCAAGTGAAGTGGCACAGGTGGATCATCGCCTAGGCGGGTTGTTACACACGAGGCGATGACTGCTGGTGATGATCTTTAACCGATGGGAGGATGTGGCTACTAGAGGAGATAGTGACAGTTTTGATCGGCCGAGGAAGTGGGGAAGTGCAGAGTCGGTCAGTGGGGGAAGGGACCGGGTCCGTTGCGGTTGTGGTGGCGGCTCAATTTGGAAGGCAGCGGATCTGGTGAGGCGAGGGGTAGCTCTTCGGTGATGACGTGGAGAGGTGGCTTCATGCGGTAGGGATGGGAAATGATGCGTATGGTGAAGGTGGGTTGATGGCTGTGTTGCTTAGCCACCAAGGGAAGGGACGTGGCCTTAGGGGGAAACGCGGGCTGCTATGGTGGCGAGGAGCTTAAAGGAGCTGCACGCGGAGCAGTGGGTATGTGATGGCGGAGGGCTTCTGGCAGTGGAGTGAATCTCGGTGGGTGGGAGGATCTATGCGAGAAGAAGGAGTGATGTAACGTTTGGTGAGTGGTTACGTGAAGGAGGAGGAAGTGGTTTATGAACGAGGAAGAAAGTGAAAAGGTGAAGGCAAATGGTTCAGATATAAATATATACGAATAAGGCAATGGATGCAACGTATTCAACATTTATATTTCAAAACTGGCGAAATTAAAGGTAGTCATCAATGCATTGAGTGACGGGGTTTTAAGGCACGAAATAAATATGTGAGAAATGAGTTGGCTGCAATTTATTATGTACGTTATTATATGTACTATTTATTTTTGAAACGTAAGTATAGAAAAGGAAAGGAAAAGTCAGATCAATACGAGACAGAAATAAATGGGAAATCAATATAACCAAAAATGGTAACGGTCCAATTTCTTGATTTCAGCTAAAAATTATTTAAGCAATAAACTTATTGCTTGGCAAGCACGGCTCGGGTTGAAAAGCAAAGGAAACCAAAAAAGTCCCAATATAAAGTAATGAGAGAGAAACGAAGTTAAAAAAGGAAAGAAAAATAAAGTGAATCGTTTTAAAATAATAATTACAACGTATACAAATGTATACATTTGATTTTCGAAACTGTTAAACATTAATCCCGGAATATAATTATAGCAGTTTATTATCTTGCTAGGAATTCACGTTGAAGTTTGAAAAGCAAAGCAACGCTAATGGTTACATTTGAAGGTGTCGTTACAACGAACAATTTATTGCTTCCATTCTGCATCGGATTTCAAAATACAGAAATAAATATACCGCTGAGATCAGCACGACGAGACGATCAAAACGGTATACATATATTAGTGGTACGAGTGAATTATAAAACTTTGAATTTATTATTAAGAGAAAGTGCAGCAAACACAGAAAAATAAGATCGACGGAGCTAAAGAAGCCCGAATTTGGAAAAACGAAAAAATGACGTCTCAGTCAGAAGATGATTTAGAATTTTCCTATGCAAAAATATTCAGGTTCGGAAAATAAATTTATTGTCAACAATTATTAGCTAGCTTGAATTAAATAGAATTACAAAATAAATAAACTTTCATAAAATTAATTGAAAATTTACCATTTGCTATTTTAATTGTACGTAATCCAACTATTAATTTTTTTTTATTTGCAAATTAATTTATTTAAAATTTCACCAAAATTCAATTAAATACGTTAAATGAAATCATTTGAAACTATTAAAATCTACGGGTCGTTACAAATATTATGCAATTGAATTTGACGTAGGATAATTAAAACTTGAATCGACATACATGTTGAATTGGATTAGTTAGATATGACCCCTTTAATTGTTAAATTAATTGACACATAGAATTTGATAAATTACACTTTGAACCTTTGAACGTATATTTGATAAATTGTTGTAGTGTAAACTTGAAATTGAAACAGAACGACAAGTGAAACCGTAATGTAATAATCTTTAATCTACATGAAATGATAGTGTAGATTCTAGGAATAATTATATTAATTTGCATAAATAACAAATGTAAATTAATACGATTATTTCGGGATTATTCGAATTAATTATTGGATTGTTATTGAATTGTTATCGGTTGTCGTTATTGCTTGTTTATTTACTTTGACACCATCCCAGTTATCACTCTGCAAGTTCCCTTTTTATGCTTTGATTTTGAATTGAAATGGAATCGGGTTGAAATGATAAATACCCAAAATGAACTTGACCTAGGATAGAGAATTAAATAAAATCCGATTGGTCAATAATTTGATTTAAAATAAAATAATGATTTTATCCGTGCAAAGAATAAGTTTTGAAATGAAGTTGGAATTTAAATTTTTGAAAGGAAAATGTAAAGATTGAATTCTGAAACAAATATTAACGTAGTAATTGATGAAAGAACGTTATTTGAAATTTAATTATTTAATAATTAAATTTGGAATTATTAATAAATAATTTGGAATTAGTAATAATTGAGTTTTGAAATTATAAAGTTGAAATCATTTAATAATTAAATTTGAAATTATAAATAGTTTGGTATTATAATTGGGTTTGAATTATTAAGTTGAATTTAAAATTAAGTTGAAATATTTGATGATTAAGTTTGAATTCATAATTAAGTGGAAATGATTTAATAATTAAGTTTGAACTTATAATCAAGTTGTAACTATTAAGTGTTGAAATTACTAATAATTAAGATTGAAATTATTTAATAATTAAAAAAAAGATTGAGTTATTTGATAATTGAATAAAAATTTAATTCTTTGATAAGAGAAATTGAACATTTGAATAAGTGAATTCGAACTTCGTTAATAAATAAAACCGGGTATCTTTATTTATTAAGTTTTGGAAAATTATTAAGTAAGTTAATAAGTGAAATTGAACTTCTTAAACAAGTGAAATTGAGTTTCTCTATTTATTTGAGTTTTGAAATTTGTAAGTAAATGAATATATGGGATTGAATTTCTTAACAAGAAATAAAATGTGATTTATTGAAATTAACGTAAGACCTGTAATTTTAAAGAATTTGATTTGACGAATTTAATTTAATTCAAATTGTAGTTTGAAATAACGAAGCTGAACGTAAGTAATTGATTTAAATGAATTGGAAATTAAATAGAAGTTGTTATGAAGGATAAATTACTTAGCGAATATTGAATAAAATCGATTAATGAATTGAAATTGGTTTTTAAATGTTAAATTAAATTAATTTAAATGATTTTGGAATGAAACTTATATGTACGAACTTGAATTAATATTTAAATAAAATTGAAATTGAATTGTAAGACTTTGAAATGGAAATTTGGGAAGTTGAACGTATATTTTGGAAATTGATTTAGAAAGACAAACGAAATGTTGATTTTCGAATTGAAATTGAAATTGATTTGTTTTTGAAATTTATTAAACGACCAATCGATGTAATAATTACGAAAGTTATTAAAGATACCGGAATCGGTTATGGACATACTCTCTGTCTAAACCGAAAACCACTTTAATAACTATACGCGGAGTTGTGATCCAGAATGAAGTGGTTGGAATGATGTACGTGATGACTGAAGAAAGAGAACGATAATGGGTAGCCTTGACACTTGTGTCAAATTGGAAATGACTAAAATCAGGAGCCGTGCCGGGCCAAATGAGGTTAGCCACCTCGAGCGAACACACTTCTTCGTAACTACTACTCATTACTTGTGATTGATTGGTGCACCCTCGGAAATTCAGGAGTGTTGTTTCACGGTGTTGCGATCGCTGCGGCAATGCGTTCTCACCAGTCCGGATCAGGCGAACGGTAGTTTCACTACCTTGGCTATTGCTTCATGTGCCTTGTCATACTTGTATCCCTATATACGCGACCACTATGAATTTGTTTTGTGTTATACCTATGGAGTACTCCCTGATTTCCCACCGGTTTATGGTGGAGTTTACAGTGCTGTATAGACTATAACGCTTATATAAAATGTGTTAAGGAGGATAATGGTAACGCCTTAACGCTATTTTGATATTTATATTACTAATAGACATTATCTATTTAGCGTACACTACTACATAGTAGATAGTTTAACGGATCCTTAAAGGATGGTTATTCCAACATCCTTTAAGTTACTTGTATTTCAATTGCTATTTCACTTGAGTTGGATTTATTGATATTAGAATATTAATCCTGACTCGAGTGTTTTGTGGTTTGCTTTACGCTCGGGTCAGACTGAGTGTACCGGTATTCGAGGCTCACCTTTCGAGTTGGAGCTTTGCTTGATGATCTAGCCATCTATTCTGCTTTCAGTGTTCGATGATTCCAGCGATGCATTCTGATTTGTACTTGATGTATCGTATTTCTCTTTTGTTGTAAACTCTGATGTATCTTATATATTTATATAGTAGCTTCATGAACTACTATCTCTTTTACTTCACTGCATATTATTACTCTGTGTCTGTGATTCTGTGATTATTTATTTACTGTATATCTAAGTTTTGTAAAATTTAAATTAACAATTCGGTATTTTGAATTATTCAAGTTCGACATGTGCGGATGCGAATAGTCTAAAATAGCGGGTTGTTACATAATATGCATTCACAATTATTCTAAATCAGGTCATTCAATGAGTTCCAATATCCTTAATTTTTTCTTTAATACATCCATATATTTAAACAAAACCACGTTTTAGTATGTCATCTTCCTTTACCATTTCTTATCTAATCATCATTGTACTCTTACACGTAAAACCTTTGTTATTCTATACATATAATCTTCCTTTACCATTTCCCATGCCTTTATACTACATTTTACCTTTTGATATAAACTTTTTGTAGCATAGATTGTTTCAACCGATGCATCATATTTGTTATGTTATGTAATGTAAACATAATTCTATAGATTTAACTATCATATGAAGCTACAGTTATTTAAACATAAAGCATAAGCTAACAATTTCACTTTTAGTTCTAGGAAAATAGAAACTGTAACGATTTGCCTTTCTAACACATAAAGACGACACTTAATACAACAATGGTATTCGTGTGTCGATCATTCAAGTGTCCGAAAGATATGTCATTAGGGGGAAATGAAGAAAAAGAAAGAACAAAATCTCACAATACATGATGAGTAATATATAACACGAAGAAGTCTTTACAAAAAAAATTATCTATATTATAGACATTACCAGAGTACATTAACCTATTATCAGCCTGGACGCTATAAAAACCTATCCTTAAAATTGCTGATAAATACATACAAAAACAAAACAAAATGAAACAGCAGAAGAATCTAAGGTACGTGAGTATGTTTTGGAGAATCCAGCTCGTTACCTAAAAGCTCCAAAGGATCTAGCCAAATCTAGAAAATATGCTCTGGATGACCCGAGATTATAAGAAAAATAACGTCCGGATCAGTAAGGTAAAACCAACGTGAGAAACTCAAATCACAAGGAGTTAATTTATTATAACTTGTAAAACCTTTTAAATTCAAAGATACCCATAAGACCACGCCACACATAAACACGAACGGGTTTTTACCTTACCATAACCGAAACATTTTCCATAGAAAATCCAGTGGTATTGTAATACTGTCTAGAACAGAAATACATACTAGTCATAGCCAAAATTGTTACGTTATTAAATTCCAGCATAATAGGTATATAATCAAGTCCGAAGGCACTTATTGGAGAATGGATTCCAACTATGAAAGGGTAAGGGTCTACCCATTGAACCTGTACACCTCTTGATAAAATGTACGAGAGGCTACAACACATTGCACCTTTGCTACTCAAGACTGGCCCTACCCCTTACTGGATAGCGTCGAATATCATCACCCCTGGTTCGTGATCAAATAATCATAATGGGCCCCGAAGCATACATAAAGATATCAACACTAGATCTTGGGATGATCATATCTTAATGGGAGCAACCCATATAGCTCTACCACATGTCCTTGCTTTAGTCATTTTCCCGATTGATGAGGCTTAAGGCCACGATTATCTTTTTATATAGCAACATCTTGGAATGCTACCACTGCCCATTAGGTTGAAATGCAATGCTAGCAACATCCATACAAGTTCGTTCTAGATCTGAATATCTAGGTAGAAATGCAATGCTAGCAACATCTTGGAATGATTCTAGAAATGCAATGCTAGCAACCACTACATTCATTTTGGAATCATCCTTAGAATTAGTAGCAGTAACCCTTGCACTTCAAAAGCTCCATATTCAATTCAAAACGTTTGAGTTGGATCGAAGTGGCTTTCAGATAAAGCAAATCTTATCCCAGTCTCTTCGAAACAACATTCGGTAGTTCCAGTAAATTCAATCTTAGTTCTTTTGGAAATAATCCAACAATACATAGAAGCAGGGATCACCCCCTAACGGTTTAAGTGGACGGATCACCCCATCATTTGTCTTAGGAGAACAAAATGAGATTTATACACACAATACAGCATTATCGAAAATGACTACGCCATGTAACTCATGTGTTTCTCCTAAATATTCCTAGAGTTATAGTTTGCTCCATACTTGATAGTCGGTTATTTAACTATCAAATAACAACAAAATCATAGATTTAATCACCCATAGCAACCACTAAGCCTCAAACTAAATATTTCATTTATTAAATTTCTTTTCAAAAGTGTTTATCAAAACATTCATATACTTATCTCATTGACATAAGTATATTCACAAAACATTTTTAAAGATTTCTCATTTCCTAATCACATCAAAGGATCAAACAAAATGTTATTTAAATTAGAGATAAAGATAACCTCAAACAATATTCCTTCGGTGTTAAGTGTGGATCAAATGTCCATACCACCAGAATTCAGAAGATCGGTTAAAGGAAATCCAATTTCAAATCTTTTTATAAATTTTCTTCTATGTAACATCCCCCTACTTAGAGGCCTAAAACTAAGCTACGGATGCTAATCATTTATAGTTATTAATCCCAGACGATCAAATACGACGACATTAGATACATGATACACAGAAACACAAGAATATGGAAAAAAAATTAAACAACAAACAAATTCTACGTTCCATTTCAAAGTTTTCCAAATTGATTACATATTCCCAATTTGCAGACCACGTTCAAATAAATTATAATTAATACAAAATACGCCAACAGCGACATATGAAGATGCCACATTGGTAGATCAAGGTATGCAGATAGGCAAGAAAAAAAATTTCCTTTACAAACAAAACACACAGCGGAAATAAAAGAACTCTAATAATGAGTTTGCCTCCTGCACATCCTCGGAAACTTTATTCGCCTAAAGGAACACCTAGAAACCCTAACTCTTAACTTACTCAAATTCAATTGAGTATCCAAGAGTTTAAGAGGGGAAAACATCGAGTCAGACATAAAGCCTGGTACGAATAATAATTTACTATCTTAAACCATTTAGATATCTAGTGAGACCACGCCACTTTATGGAATAGGTTTTCCCTTTACTAGTATCGTAAAACATTTATAAAACCAAATACTATGCTTCTGCATCCATAATGGTTAAATACATAGTATTTCAAAATATTATGATAATATGCAAAACAAATAAATCAAATCTAGATTACCCATCCCCATTTATTCTGACAATTTGTCTCAATTATAGTTTCTAGGGTTGCTATTAACCTGTTAAATGTTTATGGACTATCTGTCCAATTACTTAGTTTTCGTAGGATCACTAAGAACCTACTGGTAACTCCAATATCTTATTTCTTATCCTAATTTTCATGGGCTAAGTACAAACCTACTGGATGACTGCTAATATATTAATCTGGACATAATTTTCATAGGCTAACTACAAACCTATTGACCTCTGCCATTATCAAATCATAGTTTTCATGGGCTGACTATGAACCTATTGGCCCATGCCATTATCATATAGTTTTTATGGGTTTACTGTAAACCTATTGGCCCTTGCCAATATCTTTTATTAAGATTTTATCATATGTTAAGTTATATTCACTACTGGGTCAACCTAACTGGTTATTCTGCCATTTCCCCAAAATACAGTTATGGGTTAATAATAATGTGAATATTGTCCAAAATCTTTATTTATGCCATGACTTTTCCTTTAAAAATGAGAATGGGTTATTTGTTTCTGAATCTTTGAAACATCACTTTTGAAACCATTGGATGACCTCCTTCGAAAGCATAGAAAACTCTTTTCAAACCTCTAAGTATTTACCATTCAAAACCAGTGATACCTTTCGATGGTATCAAGAAAGCATTCTTTAACATATAGCTTCAAAACAAATAAAGTACCTCTTCGAAAGCACTGGGTTACTCTTTAGAAACACCATTTGGGTCCAAATGGTTATATGCAAAAGTATCTCCTACAAAACCAACAAAAATTAATTTAGGGAAAAATTGATGGTGTCGGAACCATCTAGTCGAAAGCAAGAACCTTTAAAACAAAAACTTTAAAAGGCAGAGTTGAAATCCCCTTTCGACTCCATCACCTTCGAAACCCTCAACCCTTTCGAAAGAAATTAGGAAAAAGGCTTAGTTTAAGCTAAAAATAAGGGTAACCTTTCAAAAGCATTACTGGTCAATATAGTCGAAAGGTGGAGTAGCGACTAGGTTTCGACTAGGTTGGAACCTACCCTTTCGAAAGCAATTATTTAAAGGAAAAAAGTACCCCTTCGAAAGAAAATACTTTAACATAATATGACAACCTTCTTCGAAAGCTAATTATAAAACCTTTCCGAAAGCATATGTTTCAATTGTGTCGGAAGATTTAGGTAAAACAGGGCAAGAATTTTAATTTATGAAAACAAAGCAGGTTTTCGACCATATCGGAAGCTACCCTTGGAAAGGCTTCCGCCTTCCTTCCAGTCCACTACATACCATCTAAGTGATATCTTTTGTATTAGTTTCGACTACATGGACTTTGACTATGTTGATTTCGACTGGGGTGAGGTGGAATCAATAGAGCCGAAAGGTGCTTACTAATAAAGGCGGAACATCTTTTTCTAATTTAAACCCTGAAATATAATAACTTTAGTAATTTCTTTTTAACAACTTGCATATTTGCAAAATACCAATTGCTTGCCATAAAAATTTTCAAATACTTTCCATTTAAAACTGTTGCACTTA
The DNA here is from genome assembly GCA_030765085.1 of Allium cepa. Classification (NCBI taxonomy): domain Eukaryota; kingdom Viridiplantae; phylum Streptophyta; class Magnoliopsida; order Asparagales; family Amaryllidaceae; genus Allium; species Allium cepa. Next base: position 681,162,349 of record CM060941.1, on the reverse strand, counting down.
TTCAGACCCAAATTAAAGGATTTTAACGTTAAAACCTTTCCATATAGCAAAACTGACATTTGCAGAAAAGCCCTTCTTTTAAAATAATTTATTTCCCCTAGTAATCAATTAGGAAAAATCCCTAAAAATCATACAAATTCAATTTCATCATGTAATCTAAAATAATAAAATTTATGACCAAATTTCTACCGAAAATGTTCAAAATAAATTTTAAACCCAACTACGTCATATTTTTCATCGAAAATTCGTAATAAAATTTCCATAGCTTGGAAAATTCGAAAAATTAAAACCCATCTCCAAAGTCATGCTTTTCTTAACATAAAAAATTTCCATGGCAATCTGAAATCATAGATTCTAGGTTTTACATTGAAACCGTATAGATTCATATATGCATGAATTAAAATAAATCATCATAGTATAACTCAAGCATATCATCATCCATTTCATCACAAAAAAGAATTTAAACCACAAATCTGAAACCATATAATCATAGGATAAAAATAAAGACGGTATAAGATTATTATTCACCTTAAACTTGATAAAGAATTTGGTATTTGTTGTTGATTAATCCTTCCTTGCTTTAGATCCATAGCTTTAGATTAAAATTCCTCTATTCCTTTGATAATGGCTGGCTCCTCTTGGCTTTAATTTGAGAAATAAAATGAACATGAATGGACAAAGGCAAACATATAGCAGTGAAAAGAAAGTGCGGATATTTTTACAAATAAGGTCTTATGTACGTTAATTATCTTGCAAACCAATTTTTATGCCCATTTATTTTATGGTTGAGCATGACCCTATATATATATATATATATATATATATATATATATATATATATATATATATATATATAATTCACCTAAGTCTCAATCTCCTTATCATCATTGTTCTATTTAATTTATCTAATTAAATTTCTTGAATAATGTTATCAAAAATTAGGGATGTTACATTCTATAAATCCTCTTGATAAATCTCGTTTATTTATGAAACTTTTTCACTTAAATTCCAAACCCATTTACAAAAATCTTTATAAATCGCCAAGTTAAATTTTAAGAAAATCTTTTATAAATATCAAAACCATTTATATATCTCTTTATAAATCTCCGAAATTATTTATAAAACTTCGTTTATAAATATCTAAAATCATCTACAAAATTTTCTTATAAATATTACTTATTTAAAACAAAACTCCTTTAATAAACTCATTTAGTAAAGTCCTTTTGATAAACAAAACGATCATTTAAAACATCCTTTATTAAAATCATTGCTCGACTTGAAACCATTATTAAAGGTATGATTGACTTTAAAAATAAAAAAGAAGCTTAGTGTTCGCAATGATTCTCTTTTAATTAAGTTTACCTTTCAAGTTATTGCAGGGGTATTTACATACCAACCATACGTGTATAATGGAATCAGCTGACAATAAAAAATCAATATATAGGTAAGATGTCCAAGTTACTATAATAGTAGACGGGGGATTTGTTCTACTAAGCACATGTCCAGGTTATTATAATAGCATACGGAGATTTGTTCTGCTAAACACATGTCCAAGTTATTATAATAGTAGAATTTGTTTTTATTCTGCTTAGATAGATGTGCACATAATCTACTTGGAAAATTATCCCAAAACTATGATTTATTCTACTAAACAGATGTCAAATACAATTTAATTAGCAGAACGGTGATTTTTTCTGCTAACACATGTCCACACAATCAATAATCAATTTATAACAGAACGAAAATTTATTTTTTATCCTGTACCCACAAAACCTAAATAATTACACTATAACAGAACATGTATTTACTCTACTTTAGATGTCCAAACTATTCAATCAGTCAACATTATAACTCATTCTTAGTTATCTACCTACTTAATGTATCGACATTTGAATCCCTTATGCTTAAAGCTATCCTTTATAAAAGAATTCCCTTTATAAATAAATTGATTCTTGGAAAAGCAAAGGATTTAAAACTTAAACTCCCCTTGAAATAATTAATTATAAATTAAACTCTTATCAAATCATAACTAATTTTTATTAAATTTTAATTTCATTAAATAAACAAACTAAAAATAATTAAAAATTTAAATAAATGATTAAACAATAATGTTTAGTTATTAAATAAATAATTAAACACTAATTAATCCTTTATTAATTATTATATATTCATTTAACCTTAAATAATAATTAATATTAATTAATATCAATTAAATAATCTTTAATTAAATCTTAAATAATAAATTAGTCCTTTAATAAATAATTTATAAATTACAGCCTTAATTTGTTTAACATTAAACATATGGATAATGATTAAGTAATAATTTACCATATATTTAATTAATAATTAATTAAAAGTAAATCATATACTTAACTTATAATTAATTAAAAATTAATCATACTTAAAAATTGATTAATTAAAATTGATCTTATCATTCAAAAGGTAATTAATTAGTGCCTAATCTTTGCTTAATTTAAGTTAATAAACCTTATTAACACTTAATTAATTAATAATAATTAAAACTTAATTAATTATTAATTATTAAATCCTTAATTAAATTTTAAAAACATTATTATTAGGCTTGTAAAAAATTTATAAAATAATTTTAAGTATAAAACTTAATTTTGAAAAATTCGGATTTTAAAGCGAAACAACATCCATAGCGACTATCGATATGGATGCCATAACCGGAAAACTTGTTTTGCATATACAGTAACCTTTAATACTTTTATCCTTTACTTTAACTTACTTTACTAACTTAGTAAAAAGTTTTGAAAATAAATGTAAAGGTTAGAACTTTTTATTAGAAAACAGATTAAGTAAACCACTTAACTCAAGGGATCTCCTTGTCACCTTAACAAGTTCAAGTGCTAATCTCTCGTAGCATTCACAAGTTGATACATCCATAAACATCTCATAGTTCCAATATAATCTAAAGATTTGATTTTATAACCATAACAACACTTATTAGGCTTTTCTAACAAGTCTAAGCTTAAAATCAACCATACCACATATTTAATCACATATAACCAACATGCATATATCCAATGACATGGTATCCAACCAAACAATGAAAATATTGCATAACAAACAAAATAAGATATAAAGTTAAAATATTTCCAACATAGAAGAGGGTTTATTCACCAAATCTTTTTAGAAATTTGAAATAAACTTTAAACTTGTAAAGCTTGGAAACCACTAAAAATCAATTCGAAAAGGGTTATCTTTTTTACCCCGCCTTTTTCTCAAGGCCGAGATATCAACAAATAGGCTAAAAAGTATGGAAATCGGCGTTAGAGATCGACTGGAAACAAGGCTATCACTGATAGCGTCAAAACTTGACTGAGCTCCAATCAAGAGGGGATCGATTGGGAATGATGAACAAGGCAAGGAAAGGTTACGTTTCAAATTTCAAGTCAAACGAAGTTCGTATGCTCAAGATATGGATGGATTAATATTGGAGAGGAAAAGTTTGATATCGATGCTTTCATATCGATGCAATTCGTATCGATCAGGACTGAGTTTCAATAGTCTTCGTATCGATAGAATGCAAATCAGCTGGATGGATGCATAGGTGCACTTTGTGTCGATACGAGGGATAGAACAACCAATGGACGCGAGGTAATGACTGCATGGATTTAAAATTGTACTTCGTATCGGTCGATACTGATCGATACGAACAAGGCAGCATGAAGAATAAGGAACCGATATGAAAAGAAGGGCAGGCATGTGTGGATCGATACAAAAGGGCGCCTGATGGATGGATATGAATAGCGTATATCTGCGGATATGAAGACTGTAGATTGATGAATGGCATATGACGGATACAAAACAATGATGGATACGAAGATGGGGATCGATACGAAGAATGGAGCACATCAGGTCGATACGAACGAGAATATGTTCAAGAGGAAGACTCGATCACTCGGCTTAAAAGTTGGATCGATCCAAATAGTTAACGCCACATCATCAGGCATCATGTGTCCAGAAGCGAATCGAATAGATCGATGTGAACGACATCGATACGAGCTCGTTAATGTCTTAAAAACACAAACTTCCATCAACAATAACTCAAAATTTACAAGTCCAAATGCTACCAAATTTTCATTGGATCTTGCGTGCAACCTCAGGAATGTTCATGATCGATCTCGGCTCGATTGGGAAAGATTTGGATCTATATGAATCTCATTCATATCGATCATGGATCGAGTCGAAATGACCAAGGATCGATCACGTGGGACCACACACGTGAGAGAAGGAGTCTACCGAGATCTTAGCGAGATATTTACAGCATACACCAATAAATAGCAGTCAAGAGCTTTAGAAAAGGGATCTTTTTTTGTTCTTCTATGCCGTTACTCTGCAAATTACATTGTAACTTGATTATTATCATCTGTAATCTTGTAATCAGTGAGTGATAATCAATAAACAACAACTCTTCAAAGTGGACGAAGGCTACAACGTTGAACCACTATAAATCGTATGTTCCTATTGCTTTCCTTTTAAATTTTGAGTGTTCTTCACATTTATATTCTCTACATACTTGCTATCTGTGATCTGTGATTGTAAACAGGTGCTTTCATCGACAATTGGGTGTTTATGACCAATTTTGGCGCAAACATTTTGGTGCTTTCACTGAGAGTGGAACTCAGGGATTCTACAACTTGAACTTTAGATCTGAAGGCTTAAAGACTTGGATTTGGAAAGCTATGTCAAGGCAATCGACAAGAAGACAAAGGACTGAAAGGAGTCAACATGAAGGGAGTGAGGAGGTTTCCTTATGAACGAATCAGGCCTCGATCTTCATCACCAGAGATGAGATGGAAACAATGCTGAAGAAATAAGAGGAGATGATGCAGAACCAACTTCGACAAGTTGGAGTGCAGAATCAAGTTAACACAACTACAGGAGATGCTAGAGATAGGGATCGGGAGCATGGAGCCACCAAAATTTAGAATGGAGCAGGACCATCAGGAGCAGCACCAGGACCAGGGAGCACTCCCCCGGAGCATGTTGATCCAATCCATACCAGAGTAGCGGGTGGAGCTGAGCAAACACGACATTGATAAAGAATGGATGCTCGTCTAGGAGAGAATATTCTAGGAATCCCCTGTGAACTCCGGGGGTAGATTAAAGGCAATAGACAAGGACTGCAGCATATCGACGGCGATAGATTGGCAGAGATGGTTATGCGAGCCATGAGAGGTGGATTGGTGAATAGGGACTTGGAGGATGTGAATAGGAGTTCCTTTGCTCCAACGATCAGGCAAGCTAGGAACCCGCCGGATTTCAAACTACCAACACTGGAGATGTATTACCGGAGAATGGATCCTGTTGTTCACTTGACAAAGTACATGAGGCATATGGAGGTACTGGGGGCCATCGAGGGAGGTCATGGCATGATGCTTCCCTTTGTATTTGATGGTTATAGCAGCATTATGGTTTAGACGGCTGGAGAGTGGCTCTATTGGCGCATGGACGGAGCTGATCGAAAGGTTTATGGGCAGTTTCAGGACCACGTAGTCCGACCCAAGAATGCGATGGCTTTGACATCGATGAAACAATGGAAGGAGAGTCGCTCAGGGATTTCTTAGCCAGATTCAATGCAGTAGTGGCTTCGGTGGATTAATCTGATCCATCGATGTTTTTGATGGCGGCAGTTTCAGGAATTGCAGATAATTCGAATTTCAAGATATCATTGGAACGAGACCCACTGATGGATCTCGGGGAGTTCTACCATGAAGCAGAAAGGATATTAAGGCAGGAAGATGTGTAGGCTGAGAGAGAAGGGAGAGAGGCTGAAGCTTATGCTGTAAGGGGCGGAGGTCCACCCTGGGAGGATCCAAAGAAAGATGATAAAAGAAAAAGGAAAATGAATGATAACGGCGATACTTAAAAAAGGACACGGGGGAATTCAAAGTTTACTTCCTACACGGATTTGGCTGAGACTCTGGAAAGGATTTGCTTGGATACTCGAGGGCGCCTCCAGTATCAAAGGCCGGCAAGAAGGGAACCTTCTGAATACGAGCGGGCATTGGGAAAGCTTTGTCTATTCCATGAGCTGGATAGGCACAACACGAACGATTGCAAGCATTTGAGGGATATCGTTGAGGAGCATATAAGGAATGGTCATCTACAACAATATGTGAGGAATCGAACTGTGGCAGTGGAACAGAAGTGGCCACCGCCCACCTCGAACGAGGATGGCACTGGATCTAGGCATCGCCAGCTTGTTATCAACTAAATGGATTTATGACTTTGAATAAGTAATAGAAATTGAAGTAATACGGCTAAGTCACTTACACATGTATGGGATCGTGGGCGGTCCCTAGGCATGCTCTAAGATGATGATAAACTGTGTTGCTCGAGTCTATGAAATCCTGTATTTCTTTTCATTTCCTGTAAACTTTGGTTTCTCCCTTGGATGTACAGACATTTATTTGGTTTTCCTTGGCTGTAAAAACTTTTATTTAAATGATTGGCTTTGCATTAGTGTAATAAATAATACAGGTCTCGCTATTACAGTCCCGACCAAAGAGGTGGAGTACTGATCGCAAATTACGAGTCCCTTTGCCGAAGAGCGATGGAATGGACTCGAACACAATATAAAAGTCCTTGGCCGGAGAGCTGAGGCATGAGAATATAAAAGTCCTTGGCCGGAGAGTCGAGGCCGGAGAATATAAAAAGTCTTTGGCCGGAGATCCGAGACCGGAGAATATAAAAGTCCTTGGCCGGAGAGCCGAGGCCAAAGAATATGAAAGTCCTTGGCCGGAGTGCCGAGTCTGGAGAGTCGAGGTCGGAACAGGATAACGCAACCCAGAGAGGTCGTGGATTCGGATTTCAGCTTGGGATAAATGGACCCAGAGTGGTCCATGATTTAGCAAAGGGCCAGGAGCGGTCCCGAATTTGGATATCAACCCAGAAAGGTTATGGATTTGGTTATTGGTCATTAGATACTAATGAATTACAACTCGGTTAACAAGTTGGGATAGCTATGGAATTGGCTAAGGATTTGGTTACTGGACTTTGAATCGAACATCGACTCAGAGCAATCGTGGACTTGGATATGGCTATGGAACTTGGATAGGATGGCTTGATAATAAATTGGATTATGAATCGGATGGTATGGCTATGGATGGAATATGGACTTTGGATGTTGGATTCGGAGCTATTCAGAACATACCTTCTTACCACAAGGCATGTTTTGGGGGGGAATGTTATCCCGCCTTTTTCTCAAGGCCGAGATATCAATAAAAAGGCTAAAAAGGATGGAAATCGGCATTAGAGATCGATTGGAAACAAGGCTATGACCGTTACCATCAAAACTTAACCAAGCTCCAATCAAGTATGAACAAGGCTAGGAAAGGCTACGTTTCAAATTTCAAGTCAAACGGAGTTCGTTTGCTCCAGATATGGAAGGATCAATATTGGAGAGGAATGATTTAATATTGATGCTTTTGTATCGACGCCATTCATATCGATCAGGATGGAGTTGGTCATCTACTTCGGATCAATAGTTTTTTCATATCGATGTAATGCAAATTGGTTGGTTGGATGCATAGGTGCACTTCGTATCGATACGAGGGATAGAACAACCAATGGACGCGAGGTAATGACTGCATGGATTTAAAAAAGCACTTCGTATCAGTCGATACTGGTCGATACAAACAAGGCAGCGTGAAGAATAGGGAATCAATACGAAAAGAACGGCAGGTGTGTGTGGATCGATACGAAAGGGCGCCTGATAGATGGATACGAATATAGTATATCTGTGGATATGAAGATTATAGACTGGTGAATGGTATATGGCGAATATAAAACATTGATGGATACGAATATGGGGATTGGTACGAAGAATGAAGCACATCAGGTCGATACGAATGAGAATATGTTCAAGAGGAAGACTCCATCACTCGGCTTAAAACGTGGATCGATCCAAAATGTTAGCGCCACGTCATCAGGCATCACGTGTCCAGAATCGAAGCGAATAGATCGATGCGAACAACATCGATACGAGCTAGATAATGTCTTACGAACACAAACTTCCATCGACAATAAATCAAAATCTATAAGTCCAAATGCTATCAATTTTCATAGGACCTTGAAAACAACCTCAGGAATGTTCATGATCAATCTCAGCTCGATTGGGCAAGATTTCGATTGATACGAATATCATTCGTATCGATCATGGATCGAGTCGAAATGAACAAGGATCGATCATGTGGACCCACAGACATGAGAGAAGGAGTCTATCGAGAACTAAGTGAGATATTTGCAGCCTACACCTATAGATAGTAGTCCAAGAGCTTCAGAAAATGGATCTTTTTTTGGTTCTTCTACGCCGTTACTCTACAGAATTCCATTATATCTTGTTTATTATCATCTATTATATTGTAACCAGCGAGTGATAATCAATAAAATAGCAACTCTTCAAAGTGGACATAGCCTACAACGCCAAACCACTATAAATCATGAATTCCTACTGCTTTCCTTTTAAATTTTGAGTGTTATTCATATTTATATTCTCTACATACTTGCTATCTGTGATTGTAAATGGGTGCTTTCATCAACAATTGGGTGTTTGTGACCAATTCTAGCGCAAACAATCTTCTTCTCAAGTTTCGGACATGTTACACTCTGAATTTGGTAAAGTGGTTAAAGGGAAAATTTTAGGAAATTATTTCCTTTACAATTTAAAAAAAGGATACCCTCGACTGCTTTTTTTTTTGAAGAAGATATGGTCAAAATAAGAATGACCATTTTCTGACTTGGATCCCTAAGTCCAAAAACACTTTGCAAATAAACGATATTTTGACATACCTAGACCCAAAATTTGGAAAAGTAATCTACATAAAAGTTGTAGCCACTGAAATTTGACATGATTTGAAAAAAATAAAATCTCTATTTGAGTCAGAAATGAAGAAGGTATGGCTAAAGAAAAAGGAGAAAAGATAGAGAAAATGGAAGGCTATTTATAAATAAAAGAAGAAAGAAATTACCTATCTACCCTTGCCTTGTACCCTCCACTACCTTATTGCCACCTCACCTAGTCTTCACCTCACACCCACACTAACCCACATACCATCACACCATCATATGCCATCAAAGCCAACGTGTTTTTTACCATCTTGTACAAAATGTCTCCTTATGTCTCTTAAAACATCTTCTATCTTATTAACATCTTTATATATATATATATATATATATATATATATATACACACACACACACACAAGTATATACTATGCATAAACAAATACATACTAACTTATTAATATCTGTATGTATATATATATATATATTTACATAAGAGTTCGCAACATTTTCGATAAATTTTAACTAACGAAAGTTCGAAAAACAAATTACGGTCACATTTTTTGTTTTTTTATCGAACTAATTATATCTGTAAACAAAATTCAAAAACTATTTTACCATCATTTTCTATTATTAAAAGGAGTTTTATTTTAATCACAAAATCTATTATTTTAATGTTTAAAATTTATTAAATATTCTCAAATCAAAGAGGTAAAATTCCGAGTCATTACACTCTCCCCCTTAAAAGAATTTTGTCCTAGAAATTACACCTTAACCTAACCCAGAAAATACTTAACAGAATACATCGGTTCATATGATGTACATAGATCATTATTATACAAAAATATGATTCGATCATTACTCAGATACATTACTTAATTTCTGAACTAGTATCGCTCACCATATTTTCTAGTGTGGACTCTGATAAGGCTTATTGATTAGAAACATATGTTCTCCTTACATAGCTATATACTATGGTAGAAAACTTTTGGTTCCATATTAAGAATCCTCACCAAGTGTTCATCATCAATAATCGAGGGATAAATCCTTCTTTGGAATTGTGTGAAACACCTTAATTCATGTACTCAAATCTTGGATCGAGAGTTGTGTGAAAATGAAAAATGATCTATGTAAAACCAATGTACTGATCTATTAGTTCTTACTACCCAACTACTTTCTACCCTTCCATAATATTTATGAAAACATTTCATAATAATTCCAACTTTGATTCAGGCATTTTTAAATGATACAACTTATTTGTGAAACCTTTTCATAAAATCATTTTAACTTATTAACTTTGTATAATACTCTCCTACATCCTAAGAGTATATACTAAAACATCTGATTTTAAACGTTGTTTATCTATTCTATTAAGATGTAGGCCTAAAATAACTTGGTCTTAAAACTGAGTCGGCCAATCCAACCTCTTTACTCAATTGATCTACTAAGTACCTAAGAAGAGTAGGATGTTGGTATGCAAACACCATCCTAGAATCTACTTTTCTTTAGACACTCTGGGGTAAAAATGTTTATTAGCCGGCCCAATAACATCAAATAAATTTTCACTTCCTAGATGTTTAAAATCAAAATACATGGCTTAATAAAACAAAGTTTTATTGACTCAATTTTAACTTCATTTATCAAACCATTGTTGCATCAAAGTACCTCTATATTTTGGAAGCTTAAGAGCCAAATACCTAGGTTTTATTTCAAAAATCTTTTTGAAGTGATACTTTATTTTTAACCCTTAGAAAACATACATATAGCCCAAGTAACACCAAAATGATATCAAGGAACTAGATACTACTAAATAGTATCATAAGTTCCCTTTATCAAGAAGGTTAATACTCAAGAGAAGTGTTTACCATCCAAACACATCTCCTATCTAATTTTAGTCACTTTTGAGTCCCTCAAATTATTTATGTATAAAAATATTTCTTCTTTTTGAAACGATACTATATATATATATATATATATATATATTTCCAACAAAATATATTTTGACAAAATATTTATCCTCCACTTTCTTTGGATTCATACGGATTCGAACTTATTTTGATCGTACAATGACAAAGAGAATAATTTACTAAGTGCACTACCATATATCCCTAAGCAAACATTCGATTGTCACTTAGATGATTATCCAAATCATCACAAAACAGATCGAGACTTATTCCCTAAACCGTCTAAAGAAAAATCTTACTCTCAAATTCTTTTTCAAAATATTTATACCTTAAAGTATTTTTAAGTAAAATTATTACTACTTTTCCAAGAATCATTTGAATAATTTAACAAAACCACCAGGATTTGAATTTCCTAAAATTCATCTTATTTCCAAAACATATTTTATAATTCTGATTTACAAAAATTAGCTTTTATAAATCATCTAAAACATTTCTTTTAATAAATACCATTTTATTAAAATTCAACTTTTAACCAAACAATATCATCGAACGCCTTATAGTCAAACCGCGAAACTTAATTCACAAGGTGATCGATTCAATGTTCCTATAACTCTATCTACTTAACCTATACTTAAAAGGAAAATCTACTAATAGATAAGGAAATAGTCAATGCTAAAAAAATGGATGAGCATGACTAATCAAATCCTATATGATAATAATTAAATATTATCAACTCTTAACAACAATACATTATATATAACTATATTTTACTTTTGAAAATTATTTTTTTATATATAAAATATAATTTAGGTAAAATTATTTCATCTTCCCATTTAAAAAACAATATTAAATTGAATTTCCTGGTTTAAGTGTTTAGAAACCCCTATCGACACTGTGGTGCCCTATGTCTCGACCAAAATTCATAAACCACTCAGTTGATAAATCAACACAATATAGAACATTTTTATAGCACTAACAAATAAGCGCTGAATATATACACTCGAACTCATTTTAGGGTGTCACTTACCCTTTCTCAAATGATTCAACCCCCCCAAAACCTAGTTGTTCGCTCAACCTAAACTCTAATACCAAGTTGTAACGATCTACCTTTCTTACACCTAAAGATGACACTTAACACATCAACGGTATTCGTGTGCCAATCGTTTAAGTGTCCAAAAGATAGGTCATTAGGGGTGAAAGAAAGAAAAAGAAAGAACCTAATCTCACAATATGTGATGGGTAATATATAATATGAACAAGTCTTTACAAAAACAAATTATCTTTATTATACACAACATCAGAGTACATTAACCAAGTATTAGCCTGGACAGTTTTAACACCATGTCCTTATAATTGCTGATAGATACAGACAAAAACAAAACAAAAGAAAACAGTGGAAGAATATAAGGGACATGAATATGTCTTGAGGAATCTCGCTCGTCACCTGAAAGCTCCAAAGGATCCAGCTAAATCTAGAAAATATGCTCGGGCTGATCCGAGCATTATAAGAAAAATAACGCCCAGATCAGTTTGGTAAAACCAGCATGAGAAACTCAAATCCAAGGAATTAATTTATAATAACTTTTAAAACCTTTTAAAATCAAAGGTATCTCGTAAGACCACGATGTACGTAAAAACGAACGGGCTTTTGCCTTACGATAACCAAAACATTTTCTATAGAGAATCCAGTGATATTATGATGATGTCTAAAATACAAATACATATTAATCTTAGCTGAAATTGTTACATTATTAAATTCCAGCATAATAAGTATATAATCAAGTCTGAAGGCACTTATTGCAGAATGGATTCCAACTATGAAAGGGTAAGGGTCTACCCATCGAATTCGTACACCTTTAAATAAAATGTACGGGAGGCTACAACATGTTACACCTTTGCTACTCAAGACCGACCCTACCCCTTACTGGACAGCGCTAAATATGATCACCCCTTGATCGTAATCAAACAACCATATTGAGCCCCGAATCATACATAGAGATATTGACACTGGATCTTGGGATGATCATACCCTAATGGGAGCGACCCACATAGCCCTACCGTATGTCCCTGCTTTAGTCATTTTCTCGGTTGATGAGGCTTGAGGGTACGGTTACATTTTCATATAGCAACCATCTTAGAATGCTACCGTTGCCTTTTAGGTAAAAATGCAATGCTAACATTCATCCATTCAAGTTCGTTCTAGGTCTGAACGGAACCGAAGGCACTACCTCTACTACATCAATTTTGGAATCACCATCGGGATTAGTAGCAAGTATCCCTTGCACTTCAAAAGCTCCATCTTCAACTCGAAACGTTTGATTTAGTTCGAAGTGGATTTTGGATAAAGCAAATCTGATCTCGATCTCTTCGAAACAACATTCGATAGTTCCAGTAAACTCAACCGCAGTTCTTTTGAAAATAATAAAATAATACATAGGAGCAGGGATCAACCCTTAACCGTTTAAGTGGATGAATCTCCCTGTCATTTATCCTAGGAGAACAAAAACGAGATTTGTACACACAATACAACATCATAGAGGATGACTGTGCCATATAACTCACGTATTTCTTCTAGATATTTCCGAAGTTATATTTTGGTCCATATTTGATAGTCAGTTATTTAACTATCAAGTAACAAAAACAACAAATTTAGAGATTTAATTACCCATAGCAACCACTAAGCCTCAAACTAAATCTTTCATTTAGTAAAACTCCTTTCGAAAGTGTTTATCAAAACATTCATATACTTATCCCATTGACTTTTCAGAAAACATTAGTCAAAGATTTCTCATTTCCAAATCATATCAAAAGATTAAACAATATTTAAATTAGAAATAAAGATAACCTCAAACAACATTCCTTTGGTTTTAAGTGTGAACGAATGTCCATACCACCAGAATTAAGAAGGTCAGTTAAAGGAAATCAAATCTCAAATCCTTTTATAAATTTCCTTTTATAAATCCTCTTAATAAACCTCTTTTATTTATGAAACTTCTTTACTTAAATTCCATACCCATTTAGAAAAATCTTTATAAATCACCAAGTTAAATTTTAAAGCTCTTTTATAAATACCAAAACCTTTTGTATATCTCTTTATAAGTCTCCGAAATTATTTATAAAACTTCCTTTATAAATATCTAAAATCATCTATTAAACTTTCTTATAAATATTCCTTATTTAAAACAAAACTCCTTTAATAAACTCACTTAATAAAGTTCTTTTCATAAACAAAACGATTATTTAAAACACCTTTTATTAAAATTATTAGTCAACTTGAAACCATTATTAAAAGTATGATTGGCTTTAAAAATCAGAAAGAAGCTTAGTGTCCGTAATTGTTCTCTTTTAATTAAGTTTACTTTTCAAGTTATAGCAGGGGTATTTCCATAACAAACATATATGTATAATGGAATCAGCCGACAATAAATAAATCAACATATAGGTAAGATGTCCAAATTACTATTATAGTAGATGGGGATTTGTTTTGCTAAACACATGTCCAAGTTATTGTAATAGCAAATGGACATTTGTTCTGCTAAACACATGTCCAAGTTATTATAATAGAAAAATGGATTTTTATTCTGCTTAAACAGATGTCCACATAATGTACTCGGGAAATTATGGTGGAACTATGATTTATTCTACTAAATGGATGTCAGATACAAGTTAATTAGCAGAACGGTGATTTATTCTGCTAACGTATGTTCACACAATCAACAATTAATTTATAACAGAACGGAAATTTATTTTGTTATCATGTATCCACAAAACTATTTAATTACAATATAATAGAACATGTATTTATTCTGTTGTTAGATGTCCAAACATTTCAATCAATCAACATTATAAATCATTCATAGTTATCTGTCTACTTAATATATCGACATTTGAATCCCTTGTGCTCAAGCTATCCTTTGTAAGGGAACAATAAACTCTAGGTCATTCATGGGACTGGTGTGAGATCTTGAAACAGTTATTTGCACAAAGAAAAGGAAAAGAAACCCGCTATGCTTTTTGAAAATGAAACTACCATAAGGCCTCCCGCCACACACATAATGCAATCGCACAATTGGAGGAGATTTCTCCTTATGATAGTCAACATGCTTGATACGCAAAATCTTTTTGATATTATTATCAGTGCATATTGTGGAAAACATTTCGAAAGTATATTATAAATATTACCCATCATACCACCATTATGGTATACCTACTATAGATACCATGTTCAATAGCAGGTTACTGCCACATTCCATGGCAGGTTATACAACTAAAACCGTATAGGGCTCGTATTGTTTTGTTTAGATTTCCAACAAGTGGTCAGACTAAGGAACTTCCTACACCGAATGGGAACGCATCTAGAGGGACGCCCCGAGAACCTAATCGTATCTCTGCCAACACAAGGCCGGGTTACCTCTGTAACTAGGAAAATAACTATCACGAGTATGCCACCCCTCGGTCTAGACCGACCTTTATCCGAGACGCCACATCAACCAACAACCATAAAGTAAATAATCTGGGTTCCATATCAGAATACCATTGTTAAATCCACATAAGTTAAATATCTGGACTCCATACCAGATACCACTTTTTATCTAGAAGGAAATGTACATACCTTGAGGGGCGTGACCCCCACAACCTTGCTGCATCCTTCCTGTTTTGACCATTTTCGAGGTGTGAGGTCCGACGAAGTCTCGTCCACAAAGCTATGCTTTTCACAAAAGCCATGCTTCGATCAACAAATGATCAGCAACACTTAGCATGCCATATTACCAAATTGGGAATATATCACTAGTAACCATCAACTACATAACCTCTGCACTCATACGTCTCAGAGAAGGGTGTTAAGCTAAGAGAATAAATTCTCCGCCACCAACAGAAATGCATTTGATAGAAACCAACTTTACATCTCAAAGTGCAACGTCAGACACACATCCATACAAGTCCATTCCGGATTCGAACGGAACCAAAGACACTTCCTACAATTAAGGAAAGAAGCCCTTGCAAATCCGGATATTCACTAATCACGTCCGGACTCTACATCACAAAGGATGATATAAATCTCTATACTGGAGCAACTCGGTGTAGAGATATTCGACAGGTAATCCATTCGTTTTCGAAAATATCCGGTCTTCAACCACCGTCTTCAAATGCAATCACATTTCGTCGTATCAATATTCGAAATGGATTTTATGACACAAATTCCTCTCCCGTCTAATCCAAATAATGAGCGTTTATTTTAAAAATAAGTGTTACATTCAGATTTCAAGTAAATCACAACAAATTTCCACTTTGATCTTTTAAACAAAAGATCCATCACAAAGATTCGATGTGGTTTTCGGATAACCGTTTGGAATCCGACCCTCAGTCGCATCGAAATTCAAATGCCATTTTAAAGGCCAATATTGATAATCGGTTATTTAACTATCAAACAACATTCACAACAATCACCAGATTTTGAATCATTTCCCCCCAATTATTTATTTTCAAAATACGTTCGCAAGATATATTTTCACACTTCAATCCTATGAAAACAAATTTTAAATCACTTTCCTCACGTGGAATAAATTTTCAAATAGTATTTATTTCCACTGAAAATTTTCCAAGCCAGAATACATTAAAAATTTAAAGCACTTATCCAAATATATGTACTTAGAAAAATTTAAAATAAAAACTATTTTTAAACACTTTATTTAAAATATTAGTTATGAAAATATTATACTCATATCTCATATAAACTTCAAGCCCAAACTAATTTTAAAAATAAAATTATTAGATAGAGTATAACTATTTAAATAACTATTTCCTAAATCAAATATCAATTAAATCTTTTAAAATAATCACTTCTATAATTAACATAATAAATCTTTACTTTAAAAAATTTAAAACAACTTAAGAAATTAATTTCTCCAAAGCTCTCTTTTTAAAACCATCCTTAAAACTTCAAATTTATATTAATAAGCTACTTTGGAAACATACTCGGCTTTCCAGGGAAAATACACTTTCCATTTCAAAATGTTACATTTAAATTAAATAATAAATCCTTCTCGATTTATTTTAATTTACATTCCAAATCCGTAAATTTCTTTCCATACTTTTAAAAATAAACCTATATTTATTTTTAAAACAAATTTCCCTTTCCTTTATAAATACCTATTGTGAATTTAAATTTTCAAATATCCATTGATATACGATTTTCAAATCGATTTCCAATTATTCACTTTCCAACACCAAATCAAATTCCAAATTGATTTCCAAAAGATTTATTTTCAAACGCCAAATCAAATTCCAAATCGATTTCCAAATTTATTTCAAAAATCATTAATCCAATATTCACGCCTTCATTTAGATTTTAAAATCTGAATTTTAAAATAAATTCTTTAACTTTTAAACAATACTAGTCAAAGTCCATTTATTTTCATTTAAAAAAATCATTTTCCTATACTTAGAATTTATTCAATAGAATTTCAAAAATCAATCTTCACCCTTGTAAAATTCCTTCTTTTAAATTTATTCAATTCTCTAAAATGAATTTACTTAAAATTTTCTACTTTAATTTCCAAAAATCGAATTTTATATTTCGGGTATCCTATGATACCAAAAATATATTGGGCTAAACTATAGCCTTCAATAAATTTCAACCACCAATATAATCATTCACACTAATATAATCATTTACAGATTATCGCATCAAAACATATACAAATAAATTCAACAAAGTGAGGAATCCAGTTGGATCCCTTCAACTTGTTTCCCTACATCCTCATATGTTAGCACAACAATTAAATACCAATTCCACTTCGAGGTGGAATATCGCGGTATATGGGATTATATTATATCATCCGCTATTATGCGACGCATAAGGTCTCATCTGCTATATAATGCGGGAAATCAATCACTCCAATATATATACATATATATATATACACTATCACAACCAAACAATCAATCAATAATTTAAATTATAATTATTTTAATTGAGTGAGAAGATTTCAGATTGACTACGCATGCAACCCATTTCCATTCCAGCTCGTTTTCACGAATTTTGACCTTGCATAACAATTATATGATTTTATTAATATTCGAATAAATCGAACATTAAATTCCATTTGATAATTTAATTAACCCGTGATTTTATTTTAAACTAATACTTTTAATTTTAAAAAATTCCTTTTAATAAATTTATTTTATTAAAAATTAAATTTAAAACTAAATTTCCTTTAATAATTTTTTTTTTATAATGACAATAATTAAATGAACCATTTAAACAAATTAATTCCTCTAATCGAATAATTAATTTCCATTTCATAGTTTTAATTAACTAACTATTTAATTTAAAAATAAATTTTCCTTTAATAAATTATCTTAGCAATTAAAATAACTACCTAAGTTAATTTAACACTTATCCACTAAATCCATAAATTTTTATAACAACGTGCAAATTAAAATATATAGGAGTAGAAATCATAAACTTTACTGTAAAAATAATATTTTTTATTTAACTATATTATCATATATACTGTATGGATATACCTATCTGCATTTATTTATTTCTCTATCAATTTGAATTAAATTTAAAATTTTAAAAAAAGAAGCCATACCCAATCGAAAACAGAGATCGTCGATACATCAAACTCGAACTCGTGTTCGAAACCCTAGCCTCCCTACCATTGCCAGAGCCACAGACACGCATGCTCCCTCAACTATCGCCGTTGACACACCATTCGCCTAAATACTCACGCCTCCCCGCGAGATCATGACCACCATAGACATTGATTCCAGGTCGTCGCCACTTCTTCGACGTTGATTTCACCTTCTCCCCATGTGATTCGCGAACCATTCGCGATTCCCAGATTCAAAATCCTCCTGCCTTCGATTTCATGTGGTTGCGATACACCTTCTCCTTTGCATCGAAACCGCTTTTTCGATTTGCTGATACCACACGGTCGCTTTGCAAAAAAAATCATTTATAAATGAAATTGACTATTGAATTTTCTCGAACGAATTGATTTTTCGTTCGGAAGAATATGAACTGCTCGATTTTTTTGTGAATAAAGAGCGGCCATGAATTTAAATTTGCAAAGAAGAATCGATTTTTTATTTTAAAGATGCTCGGCTATTAAATTTTAAACGAAGAAAGGGTTCCCTTTTATTCTTCTTTTATAAACATACAGCTTTGATTTTTAATTAAAAAAGAACGCGTGTCTTTAAAATTTTGCCAAGCGTTTGAAGAGATATGAAACGTGTAATTCACTTTGTGAAATTATATTATAATGAGTATATATATTATTTTTTAATTTAAATTCAAATTCAAATCGTATTAATTTCGCAACTCACAATCTCAATCTCCAAACGAGGCATGCCGCCAGGCATTTATAATGTTATATGCCTATTCCAACGCAATGGAAAAGATTACGAGTCCAAATTTGATTGTATGGAGAAGATAGCCTTTTGAACCAGTTATTAAATTGAATTTTTGATTAAATTTTCAGCGTGTTTGCTTATCGTACGGCCAAATGATCACTCTAAACACTACGAAAATTGAAATTCGATAATAATACAATATTACGGATCCAACGAAACTAGTTTCATCGAATTCCGAGACCGTGCCTCGGAAGGCTATTTTTAAATACCGATATAACGACATAAATTCAAAACTGGACAAAAGACTTTTAAATCCAATTTCAAAAATTTTATCACCTTCGGTATCATCAATATGAATTTTCTAAGCCTTTAAAATATTTTTAATTAGCTTAAAAATCAAGATTCAATATTATACCCAACTTCAATAAATTATATTCAATAATTTAATTACCTATTTCATAGTTATATTTGAAATTCAAGTTTAAAATCACTTCCCAATATTTAAAACCAATTAAAAATTTCAATTTCAAATGTTAAAATTTTCGGGTCGTCTCATTCTTCCCCCCTTAAAAGAATTTCGTCCCGAAATTACTAGTTAAGAAGAATGATCCATAAGCCCGTTTACTATTTTTCCCAAAACCAAACAGTTTTTATCAACTTGCCAGAACAAATCTTTTGTATTAAAGACACATTTTTACTTCAACTAACTTCCCAAAATATTTCATAGGTTCCAAACAATATTGTTTCTTAACAATTCAAATTTAATTTTAAATTCAAACTTTTAAATTTTCAAAATTTTCTCAAATTTTTTCTAAA
This sequence comes from Allium cepa, assembly GCA_030765085.1. Lineage (NCBI taxonomy): Eukaryota > Viridiplantae > Streptophyta > Magnoliopsida > Asparagales > Amaryllidaceae > Allium > Allium cepa. The sequence continues at coordinate 681,142,454 of CM060941.1, read as the reverse complement.
TCCCTAAATTTTCGAAAAATTTCGCAAGCGTCTCCTTTGCGCGGCTAGCTCGGTATAACTACAAAATGCCACTACGGGCCTCCAGATTTCAAAAAGAAAAAAAAGCCAAGTGGCTAGACAAAAAATCATCGAATTTCATATAGAAATTTAAATACATACCTTTTGTTAAGCAATTTAAATTTACCTTCAGATATGAAAAATCCTATTCCTTTTCCTTTATAACACCTGTATATCCTACTAGCAATAATATCCAATTGCAACATTAAAAATCATTTTATACATTTCTTTACAAAAGTTTTGACATTTTTTTTAATTAAGTCGTGCAATGCACATATATCATTCGTACGCAACATCAAATCCGATCGCTCACTCGATCACACAATTTCACTTCCAAAATAGTATCGTCCACCGACTTTCTAGTGCAGACTCAGATCTGGTTTCTTGATCATAAACCGTCATTCTCCTTGCATAGCCGTAAACTATGATAAAGAATTTACTGAATCAACCAAAAATCCATATCCAGGTTCGTCGTCGAAAATCGAGTGAATCGGATCGATGTAACTATCTCGAAATTCTGTGCTCGAATTCTAGATCAAATCGTCATGCGAATAAAATAATACTCGTACATTCTACGTATTTATCAATTTGTTGTTAGCTTTATCAATTTTTTTTTCCTTTTCTTTGTGCAAATAACTATTTCAAGATCTCACACTAGTCTCATGACGGACCTGGAATTTATTGTTCCCTTTTTAAATTCTAGGTGCCCATAATTTTCCACACGGGCATCCTAGAGTCAGGTTAGCAGTTGTTCTGGAGCGAAGTAACAAAAGTATGCAGTGGAGATCAGAAGCAAGCTGGATGGCGAGACGTATCACTTATATTATATAGTATCCTTGCATATGTTTGTTGTAAAGTCAATTTCCATGTGGGCAAGTTATAATAATTGCCAGTGTTGTGTTGTGTTGTATAAACTCTGATGATGTATTGCATAAACTGATATAGTTCTGTTGTTTTAAAGATTACTCATTTATCTATTATATATTGTTCCTTTGTGATGTGAGATTCTGATATTATTTCTGTTTCTTCTTCTATCTTCTTCTTCTTTAACCCTAACGGTTTGGTTTTTTGGCATTCGATTGTTTGACATTTGATACAATGGACGTATTGATGTCGACTTTCGAAAGTCGAAAAATTGGGTCGTTACAGACTGGTATCAGAGCAATTGCTTAAGCGATAACATTGGCTCTAGTGGGGATACTCATTAGAGATAGAGTCAGTAGGACTCTAGAATGAGTTTGAGTGCATTAATAGATATGAGCGTGTATTTATTAGTGAATATAAAATTGTTTATATTGTGCTGACTTATCGGTTGATTGTTTATAAATTCTGGTCGGTGCAGTTTTGCCAACTATATCGATTGGGATTTCTAAACTCTTAAACAAGATAAACCGACATAGTATTGTTTTAAAATAGGGTAAATAAAATAATTTTGCCCAAATTATTTTTGTATATAAAGAAATAATTTTCCGTAAATTATTATAGTTATATATGGTTGCTTGGTTGTTAGGAAGAGATAATATTAAATTATTATCATTTAAGTGTGAAATTGAAATATGACTAAAAGCTAAGAAATAAATTCATATACAAATGAGATTTGTAAATGTAAATTGTAATGTGATTTATAAAATGAAATAGAATTCCAGAGAAATATTTGGAAATGTTTTTGAAAAGATTTGAAATTTTAAAATTTTGGAAATTAAATCCCTTTTGAGTTTGAAAATGATTTTCAAAGGTTTGGAATTTAAAAATATTTGGGAAAATATTTTTGAAGGGATGAAAGCACTAAACTCTTTTCGGTCGTTGAAAAATAACTTCGGTGATGACTGCAGCATCATCAATGTACATTTTCGAGTTTCCAGGAGAGGAATTGCTACCAAAATATTTTTGAGTATACCTATTATAGCTACCATGTTCAATAACAGGTTACCGTCACATTCCATGGCAGGTTATACAACTAAAACCGTACATAGCTCGTATTGTTTTGTTTGGAATTCCAACAAATGTTTAGTCTAAGAAACTTCCTACACCGAATGGGTATGCCTCTAGAGGGATGCCCCGAGAACCTAACCGGATCTCTGCCAACAGAAGGCCGGGTTACCTCTGTTGCTAGGTAACTAACTGTCATGAGTATGTCATCCCCCGGTCTAGACCGACCTTTATCCGAGGCGCCTCATCAACCAACAACCACAAAGTAAATAATCTAGGCTCCATACCAGAACACCACTGCTAAATCCATGTAAGTTAAATATCTAGACTCCATACCAGATACCATTTTTTATCCAGAGGGAAATGTACATACCCTGAGTGGCGCGACCCCCATAACCTTGCTGCATCCTTCCTGTTTCGACCATTTCCGGGGTGTGAGGTCCGACGAAGTCTCGTGCACAAAGCTACGCTTTTCACAAAAGCCATGCTTCGATCAACAAATGATCAACAACACTTAGCATGCCACATTACCAAATTGGGAATATATGACTAATAACCATCAACTACATAACCTCTAAGCTCGTACGTCTCAGAGAAGAGTGTTAAGCTAAGAGAATAAATTCTGCACCACCAACAGAAATGTATTTGATAGAAATCAGCTTTGCATCTCAAAGTGTAACGTCAGATACACATCCATACAAGTCTGTTCCGGGTTCGAACGGAACCGAAGGCACTTCCTCCAATTAAGGAAAGAACCCTTGCAGATCCGGATATTCATTAATCACGTCTGGACTCCTCATCACAAAGGGTGATATAAATCTCTATACCGGAGCAACTCAGTGTAGAGACATTCGACAGGTAATCCATTCGTTTTTGAAAATACCCGGTCTTCAACCACCGTCTCCAAATGCAATCCCATTTCGCCGCATCATTATTCGAAATGGGTTTTATTATACAAAGTCCTCTCCCGGCCAATCCAAATAATGAGCTTATTTTAAAAATAAGTGTTACATTAAGATTTCATGTAAATCACAACAAATTTCCACTTTGTTCTTTCAAACAAACGATCCATCACAAAGATTCGATGTGGGTTTCGGATAACTGTTTGGAATTCGACCCCGGTTGCATCGAAATTCAAATGCCATTTTAAAGACCAATATTGATAGTCGGTTATTTAACTATCAAACAACATTCACAACAATCACCAGATTTTAAATAATTTTCCCCCAATTATTTATTTTCAAAATACCTTCGCAAGATATATTTTCACACTTCAATCCTTTGAAAACAAATTTCAAATCACTTTCCTCACGCAGAATAAATTTTCAAATAGTATTTATTTCGACTGAAAATTTTCCAAGCCCGAATACTTTAAAATTTTGAAGCACTTATCCAAATATATGTGATTATAAACATTTAAAATAAAAACTATTTTTAAACACTTTATCCAAAATATTAGTTATGAACTCATATCTCATATAAAATTCAAGCCAAACTAATTTTAAAAATAAAATTATTAGATACAGTATAACTATTTAAATAACCATTTTCTATATCAAATATCAATTAAATCTTTTGAAATAATCACTTCTATAATTAACTTAAAAAATCTTTACTTTATAGATTTTAAAACAATTTAAGAAAATAATTTCTCCAAAGCATCTCTTTTTAAAACCATCCTTAAAACTTCCCATTTATACTAATAAGCTACTTTGGAAACATACTCGGCTTTTCAGCGAAAATACACTTTCCATTTCAAAGTATTTCATTTAAATCAATTAATAAATCCTTTTCGATTTATTTTAATTTACATTCCAAATCTGTAAATTTCTTTCCACGCTTTTAAAAAATAAACCAATATTTATTTTTAAAACAAATTTCCTTTTTCTTTATAAATTCCCGTTGTGAAATTAAATTACCAAATATCCACTGATATACGATTTTCAAATCGATTTCCAATTATTCACTTTCCAACACCAAATCAATTCCAAATTGATTTCCAAAAGATTTATTTTCAAACACCAAATCAATTTTCAAATTGATTTTCAAATTTATTTCAAAAATCATTAATCCAATATTCACGCCTTCATTTAGATTTTAAATTCTGAATTTTAAAATAAATTATTTAACTTTTAAACAATACTAGTCAAAGTCCATTTATTTTCATTTAAAAAAAAATCTTTGTCCTACACTTAGAATTTATTCGATAGGATTTCAAAAATCAATCTTCACCCTTGTAAAATTCCTTCTTTTAAATTTATTCAATTCTCTAAAATGAATTTACTTAAAATTTTCTGCTTTAATTTCCAAAAATTGAATTTTATATTTCTGTTATCCTACGATGCCAAATATATATTCGGCAAAACTATAGCCTTCAATAAATTTCAACCACCAATATAACATTCACACTAATATAATCATTCACAGATTATCACATCACAAATAAATTCAACAATGTAAGGAATCTAGTTGGATCCCTCCAACCTGTTTTTCTACATCCACAGATGTTAGCACAACAATTAAATACCAATTCCACTTCAAGGTAGAATACCATGGTATATGTGATTATATTATATCATTCGCTATTATGCGGCGCATAGGGCCTCATCCGCTATATAATGTGGGAAATCAATCATTCCAATATGCACACACACACATACACACTACTATATATACTATCACAACCAAACAACCAATCAATATAAGAAATTCTAATTATTTTAATTGAATGGGAAGATCTCACCTTGACTACGCATGCAACCCATTTCCATTCTAGCTCGTTTTCACGAATTTTGCCCTTGCATAAAAGTTATATGATTCTATTAATATTTGAATAATTAAATTCTATTTGATAATTTAATTAACCAGTGACTTTATTTTAAACTAATATTTTTAATTCTAAACAAATTCCTTTTAAAAATTTATTTAATTAAAAATTAAATTTAAAACTAAATTTCCTTTAATAAAAATATTTTTTTTATAATGACAACAATTAGATGAACCATTTAAACAAATTAATTCCTCTAATCGACTAATTAATTTCCAATTCAAACTTTTAATTAACTAACTATTTAATTTAAGAATAAATTTTCCTTTAATAAATTAATAAAATTATTTGATAGAGTATAACTATTTAAATAACCATTTTTTAAATCAAATATCAATTAAATCTTTTAAAATAATCACTTCTATAATTAACTTAATAAACCTTTACTTTAAAGATTTTTAAACAATTTAAGAAAATAATTTCTTCAAAGCATCTCTTTTTAAAACCTTCCTTAAACCTTCCAATTTATATTAATAAGCTACTATGGCAATATACTCGGCTTTTCAGGGAAAATACACTTTCCATTTCAAAATGTTCCATTTAAATCAATTAATAAATCCTTCTTGATTTATTTTAATTTACATTCCAAATCCATAAATTTCTTTCCACGCTTTTAAAAATAAACCATTATTTATTTTTAAAACAAAGTTCCCTTTCCTTTATAAATTCCCATTGTGAATTTAAATTTCCAAATATCCACCGATATACGATTTTCAAATCGATTTTCAATTATTCACTTTCCAACACCAAATCAAATTCCAAATTGATTTCCAAAAGATTTATTTTCAAACACCAAATCAATTTCCATATTGATTTCCAAATTTATTTCAAAAATCATTAATCCAATATTCACGCCTTCATTTAGATTTTAAAATCTGAATTTTAAAATAAATTCTTTAACTTTTGAACAATACTAGTCAAAATCCATTTATTTTCATTTAAAAAAAAATTCTTTTTTCTATACTTAGAATTTATTCGATAGGATTTTAAAAATCAATCTTCACCCTTGTAAAATTCTTTTTTTAAATTTATTCAATTCTCCAAAATGAATTTACTTAAAATTTTCTACTTTAATTTCCAAAAATCGAATTTTATATTTCTGATATCCTACGGTACCAAAAATATATTCGGCTAAACTATTGCCTTCAATGAATTTCAACCACCAATATAATCATTCACATATTATCACATCACAACATATATAAATAAATTCAATAATGTGAGTAATCCTGATGGATCCCTCCAACCTATTTCCCTGCATCCATAGATGTTAGCATAACAATTAAATACCAATTCCACTTCGAGGTGGAATATCGTGGTATATGACATTATATTATGTCATCCACTGTTATGCGTCGCACAGGGTCTCATCCGCTATATAATGCGGGAAATCAATCACTCCAATATACATAAACACACACACACACACACTCTACTATATATACCATCACAACCAAACAATCAATCAATAATTGAAATTCTAATTATTTTAATTGAGTGAGAAGATCTCACCTTGACTACGCATGCAACCCATTTCCATTCCAGCTCGTTTTCACGAATTTTGATCTTGCATAACAATTATATGATTTTATTAATATTCGAATAAATTGAACAATTAAATTCCATTTGATAATTTAATTAACCCGTGATTTTATTTTAAACCAATACTTTTAGTTTAAAAAATTCCTTTTAACTAATTTATTTAGTCAAAAATTAAATTTAAAACTAAATTTCCTTTAATAATTTTTTTTATAATGACAATAATTAAATGAACTATTTAAACAAATTAATTCCTCTAATCGAATAATTAATTTCCATTTCATAGTTTTAATTAACTAACTGTTTAATTTAAAAATAAATTTTCCTTAATAAATTATCATAGTAATTAAAATAACTAAATAAGTTAATTTAACACTTATTCACCAAATCCATAAATTTTTAAAACAACGTGCAAATTAAAATATGCAAGAGAATTATTATTTTCTGTTTACTGCTTATTTAGAATCTTAAACTTTATTGTAAAATATATTTTTATTTAACTATACTAACATATATACCGTATAGATAAACCTATCTGCATTTATTTATTTCTCTATCAATTTGAATTAAATTTAAAATTTAAAAAAAAGAAGCCATATCCAATCAAAAACAGAGATCGCTGATACATCGAACTCGAACTCGTGTTCGAAACCCTAGCCTCCACTACCATTGCCAAAGCCACAGACGCGCATGCTCCCTCAACTGTCGCCATTGACACGCCGCTCACCCAGATACTCGTGCCTCCCCGCGAGATCGCGACCTCCATAGACATTGATTCCAGGTCGTCACCGCTGCTTCGACGTTGATTTCTCCTTCTCCCAATGCGATACGCGAACCATTCGCTATCCCCAGATTCAAAATCCTCTTGCCTTGGATTTCACGTGGCTGCGATACACCTCCTCCTTTGAATCGAAACCGCTTTTCGATTTACTGATAGCACACAGTCCCCTTTGCAAAAAAAAATTTAATTTATAAACGAGATCTATTGTTGAATTTTCTCAAACGAATTGATTTTTCGTTCGAAAGAATATGAACTACTCGATTTTTTTGTGAATAAAGAGCGGCCATGAATTTAAATTTAGAAAGAAGAATCGATTTTTAATTTTAAAGATGGTCGGCTATTAAATTTTAAACGTAGAAAGGGTTCCTTTTTTCTTCTTTTATAAACATACGGCTTTGATTTTTAACTGAAAACGAACGCGTGTCTTTAAAATTTTGCCAAGTGTTTGAAGAGATATGAAACGTGTAATTCGCCTTATGAAATTGTATTATAATGATCATATATATTATTTTTCAAATTTAAATTTAAATTCAAATCGTATCAATTCACAACTCACAATCTCGATCTCCAATCGAGGTGTGCCACCAAGCGTTTATAACGTTATACGCCTATTCCGAACGCAATAGAAAAGGTTCCAAGTTCAAATTCGATCGTATGGAGAAAATAGCTTTTTGAACCAGTTATTAAATTGAATTTTCGATTAAATTTTCAGCGCGTCTTCTTATTGTACGGCTAAACGATCACTTCAAACACTACGAAAATTGAAATCCCATAATAATGCAATATTACGGATCCAACGAAACTAGTTTCGTTGAATTCCGAGACCGTTCCTCAGAAGGCTATTTTTAAACACTGATTTAAACGACATAAATTCAAAATTGGATGAAACACTGTTAAATTCAATTTCAAAAATTCTATCACCTTCAGTATCATCAATATGAATTTTCTAAGCCTTTAAAATAATTTTAATCAGCTTAAAAATCAAGATTCAATATTTTACCCAACTTCAATAAATTAAATTCAATAATTTAATTGCCAAATTCATAGTTGTATTTGAAATTCAAGTTTAAAATAACTTCCAAATACTTAAAACCAATTAAACATTTCAATTTCAAATGTTAAAATTTTCGGTCGTCACAGCTGCCATAACTTGAAAACTTATTTTGCATATACAATACCTTAAAAACTCTTATACTTTACTTTAACTTACTTTACTAATTTAATAAAAAATTGAAAACAAATGTAAAGGTTAGAACTTTTTATTCAAAAACAGATTAAGTAAACCATTTAACTCAACGGATCTCCATGTCACCTTAACAAGTTCAAATGCTAATCTTTCATTGCGTTCACAAGTTGATACATCCATATAACATCTCACAATTCCAACATAAGCAAAATATCTAATTTTATAACCATAACAACACTTATTAGGATTTGCTAGCAAGTCTAAGCTAAAAATGAACCATACTACATACTTAATCACATACAAGCAACATGCATATATCCAATGTCATGATAATCCAACCAAACAATTAAAATATTACATAAAAATAATAATAAGATCTTAAGTTAAAATATTTCCAACATATAAGAGGGTTTACTCACCAAATCTTTTTATAAACTTGAAATAAACTTTAAACTTGTGAAGCTTAGAAACCACCAAAAATCAACTCGATAACGGTCATCTTTTCTTCGGTTTTTGGACGCGTTACACTCGGAATTAGGTAAAGCGGTTAAAAGGAAAGTTTTAGAAAATTCTTTCCTATACAATTTAAAAAAAAGAAATGCTCAATTACGATTTATTTTTAAGAAGATATGGTCAAAATAAGAATGATCATTTTCGGACGTGGATCTCTGAGTCCAAAAACACTTTGCAAATAAACAAGATTTTGACATAGCTGGGCCCAAAATATGGAAAAGCGGTCTATATAAAATTCGTAGCAACTGAAATTTGACGGATTAAAAATATCTCTATTTGACTCAGAAATGAAAATTATATGGCCGAAGAAAGAAGAAAAAAGATTGAGGAAATGGAAGGCTATTTATAATAAAAGAAGAAAGAAATTACCTATGTGCCCTTGCCTTATATCCTCCACTACCTTATTGCCACCTCACTTAGCCTTCACATCACACCCATACCAGCCCGAAAAGCATCACACCATCCTATCCATCAAAGCCGACATGTTTTGTACCTTCTTGTACAAAATGTTTCCTTATTTCTCTTAAAGCATCTTCCATTGTATTAACATATATATATGTGTGTGTGTGTGTGTGTGTGTGTGCATATACACTAGTATATACCTATGCATAAACCAATACACACTAACTTATTAATATTTGTATGTATACATGTTAACATAAGAGTTAACAACGTTTTCGATAACTTTAATTGACGAAAAGTCGAAAATTCGAAAAACAAATTTCAGTCACATTTTTTTATCGAACTAATTATATTTGTAAAAACCATCATTATCTGTTATTAAAAAGTTTTTTTATTTTCATTATAAAATCTATTATTTGAATATTTAAAATTGATTAAATATTCCCAAATCAAAGAGGTAAAATTCAGGGTCGTTATAAAAGCTCAATCACATTTACTTTTCTTATGAAAGAATTATAAATTATTGCATAAATCAATATGACAGTAATTAATTTCCGCACACAATATTAAAATTATGATTAAAAATATATTTTATATATAATAATTTCGGTAAACTATAAATTCTAATTATAGCTAACAATTTTAGTAAACTACATATTACACACACAGATATATATTTGTGTGTGTGTACGTATGAATATATGTATATTGATATTAGTATTATTAATATCATTATCATTTTACACTTACGCTTTAAAATATTATTACTAATTTGGTTGATATTAATATCAATAGTTTCATAATTATCAAACTTCTAGCATACATGAGCATAATTGTTCAAATAGTGTCAAATAAAAAGATTCAATATGTCAATATAGTATAACGTTGCTAAAGTCAAGGGACGGAATGGAAAAATACATTAGTTTTATTCTAAATATTGTTTACACTATAGAAGATTCAACATACAAATATAAATTTTAATTGTTTCAATATGTAAAATAATGAAGTAATCAAAAATTATCCACCAATTTATCATTTAGAGATGAAAAAATGAAGACAAACATATTCGCATTGTTAACTTCTTAAGAAACAACATAATGAAAAGGTTGGAAACAAACCGACCAAAAATAAGCAATCAAAATGAAATTGACCAATTACACCATCGAAATCAAAACTCAAAAAGATATTATAGAACAAATTTTTTTATAGAGTTATGACAAAGGCAGACAATGTATTTGGTTTGAAATGCACATTTACATCTTTCTCATACAATTACTCATTATTAAAATCAAACATTTTAAGCCATAATTTTTTTCAATGAAAAGCCCGATTTTAAATATTTTTAAGTTATAGATTATTAATTGTTTTTAGTGTAGTAAAAATACATGGATGGAAACAAATTCTTACCACGGTTTGACTAAGATTAAAATTATACATAGTTCATTTCCAATTTGCAATTGATTATTTTAGAACTGTTTGTACCAATAGATATTATTTGGGGTCGACGAATCCAAACATTGACATACCAATCGATCTACATCAATGACTCGAGCTTTAAGCTATTTAACCCAAAACAGTTAATGAATATAACGAAATAAATTACGTTATTGATGTTCTTCAACCAAAGAACGAATCTCTTCCGGACTTGGCAATTAGGGAAGGGATACCTAATTGGTGTTTCTTCAGCCAAAGCAAGGATCTCTCTCAAACTCAGTAATCAGAGAAAGATGAGAAAAAGCCTGAAGTTTAGTTTAAGAATTGGCAACTGAAAAACGAAGGAGATAGGTTTGAGTACGGAACAATATTGCAAGAAGCTATGTAAACATGCGTCCGTAAAGTTGAAAAAATATCCTTACCTCAGCGTACATTGTTATAGGGGTTACTTACGTAACTTCAAAAGCTTCATTTATAAGTATTCTCATTATATATAGACGAGAAACTGGGTGGTATTAGTTTCATCCAAAGTATAACATGTTTTGCGGTCTTAGTGCCCTTTTACCAACTAATTGGATTAAATTCAACATTATTTGACAATATGATACTGCATAATATCAACTTCACACAAATTATTATATTAGATGTTACTCTTTGTTAATCTCCAAAAGAGCCTTTAAGTATTAAACCATTTTTAAACACAAGCTACTGAGTTATGTCAGTTTCTTCCAAAATAATATATGATATGTGAACAAATGCCTTTTTGACCCATCTGATAAAATTCAACCTTATTTCACAATATGACATTCCATAGTATCACTTTTACACAAACTATTAATTTGCATGTTAATATTCCTAAAATAAAATTTAGGAGTTAAATCATTTTAAACAAAAGCTACTGAGTGGTGTCAATTTCATGCAAAATATAACATGTTCTGTGAATCCAATGCCTTTTTGCTAACTAATCTAATAAAATTCAACATTATTTCACAGTATGACACTGCATAATATCAATTTACACAAATTAGTACTTTACATATTACTCTTTAATAATCCTAAGTTAACCTTTACGAATTAAATCATTTTAAGCACAAGCTACTGAGTGGTGCCAGTTTTATTCGAAATATAATGATTTGTTATCCTAATGCCTTTTTACAAACCAACGTAATGAAATTCAACATTATTTCACAATATGACTGCAAATTAACTACTTTACACATATCATTAATCTACATTGTACTCTTCATAATCCTAAAAAAACCTTTATGGATAAAATTATTTTAAACACAAGCTACCGAATGGTGATAGTTTCATCCAAAATATAAAATCATCTTTGATCATAATGCCTTTTTACTAGCTAACGTGGTAAAATTCATCATTTTCATAATACGATACTACATAGTATCAACTCTACATAGATCAATTGACCTTATTGTTAAATTTTGGTGATAGAAAATCACAAGTAGAGGGAAAGAAATATTGAAAAGAAAGAAAGAGAAGATTTTGTTTCCCCTAATTAATAGGCATATTGATATGTTTATTTCTTTCTCTAATTGGCTAATCAAATTATTTTTTGCCATCTAATGTTAACTTGGGCATTAAGTAATTGATTATATAAATAGAGACTAGAAGAGAGGGTAAATGTATGGTGGAAAATCTATTTGCTAATTCCCTGTTCTCCATCTTTGTTCTTCTTCTCCAACAATTTTAGCCATATAGATATTTGCTCCCTTTCTCAATTTGGTTATCGATTCAATGGTATTTTGTTTATTTTAGCTTTGTTCTATTAATTGTAAACAAAATTTTTGGTGAATCAATAAAGTGGGTGGTTGAGTGGAATATCTTGTCTTATTGCTTCTAATTTCAATTCCATCTTATTTTTAATCCAAGTTATCTCTTTGTGATTTGGGTGACAAAGATCCGTTGATATAAGCTTCCGCAAAGCGCTGCCATTTTTTTCACAACAGATTGGTATCAGAGCACAGATCATCGCAAAGCTTAGAGTAATTTTGGATTGAAAAATTATTGATGTCGGATATGATTTCGTTTTCGAAGATGGCTATTTTGGATGGAAAGAATTGGGGTATTTGGAAGCCTAAGATGAAGGATGTTCTGTACCATCCGATTGATGGAGATGGAAAGAAGCCCTCTACTGTAGATGAGGGAAAATGGAAGAAGATGAATAAGAAGGCGGTTGCTTTGATTCGCCAATATCTTGATGATTCAGTTTTCCATCATGTGGCTAGTTGTGAATCCGCAAAGGCTTTGTGTGATAAGTTGGTATCTTTATATGAGTCAAAGAGTGCTACTAGTAAGGCTTTTCTGGTTCGAAAGTTGGTACAACTGAGATTAGATAAAGAGAAGTCTGTTGCAGAGCATTTGAATGAATTTCAGGATGTAATAAATCATTTGGCAAATATGAAGGTCAATTTTGATGATGAGTTACAGGCTCTTTTATTGATGAGTTCGCTTTCAGAAAGTTGGGAAACTTTGGTTGTTTCATTGAGTAATTCCAATGCTAATGGAACCATCTCTTTGGAAACTGTTCGAAACAGTCTTTTGAATGAGGAGCTTAGAAGAAAAGGGTCAGGTATGAAATCAATTCAAAGTGAGGCTATGGTGGCAAGGGACTCGAAGAAAGATACAATTTGGAAGAAGAAAGATGCTAATGGTAAAGGTGTTATCACTTGTCATTATTGTAATAAGAAAGGTCACATACGCAGCAAGTGTTATGCTTATAAAAGAGATCAGAAAAAGGCTGCGCACGGTGATACTAGTAGTGATGCACATGCAGGTTTTGCTGAAGGTACTGATAGTGATGCTTCTTATGATGTCCTCTTTAGTGAAAATAAGCCTTGGAAGATGGATTCGGGAGCCAGTTTTCACATTTGTAGAGATGTGAATTGTTTTTCTTCTTATAAGAAGAGTGTCGACATGATTAGGACAGCCAATGGAGAAGAGCTACCAATTTGTGGTATTGGATCTATCCGGTTTCGTATGCATGATGGTGTGGTTAGAGAAGTCTCTGGAGTGAGACATGTACCCACTTGTTCGCATAATCTTATTTCTCTCGGTCAGTTGGATCGCCGTGGTTGCACTTATGAGACTCAAGGTGGAGTTTTGAGAGTGAAGAAAGGTGGTCGTGTAAGGATGAGAGGAGTATTGGAAGAAGGAAACCTTTATAGCTTGGTTGGTTCTGTAGTCGACTATGGAAAGCGAGTGACAGTTGAAGAACCTAGTCTACAGCAAGGTGGAGAGGTTAATGTGGTCACTGCTTATGATTCTAGCATTGAGGATCATATTTTAGACAGGGGTCTTCATGTTGATGATGCTCGGGAGATCGATAGTGATCAGGTAATGAGCTCAAATCGAGTGATAGACGGGTGTCGAGTTGCAAAATCCACAAAGATAAGACGGAGATCTTTGTGGTATTACAAACGTTTTTGAGACCAGATTTGTGTGGTGCACCTCATGTGGGAGATGCATCATTTGCAGTCGGTGGTAGAGATTTGTAATTTGGTATGATTGAGATATAGGGAGTTGTGATAGATCTAGATATGGCATGTTTGATATGTTGGAGATATGTGATTTTGCATCAAGGTGGAGTGTTAAATTTTGGTGATACAAAATCACAAGTAGAGGGAAAGAAATATGTAAAAGAAAGAAAGAGAAAATTTTGTTTCCTCTAATTAATAGGCATATTGAGTGTGTTTATTTCTTTCTCTAATTGGCTAATCAAATTATTTTTTGCCATCTAATGTTAACTTGGGCATTAAGTAATTGATTATATAAATAGAGACTAGAAGAGAGGGTAAATGTATGGTGGAAAATCTATTTGCTAATTCTCTGTTCTCCATCTTTGTTCTTCTTCTCCAACAATTTTAGCCATATAGATATTTGCTCTCTTTCTCAATTTGGTTATTGATTCAATAGTATTTTGTTTATTTTAGCTTTGTTCTATTAATTGTAAACAAAAATTTTGATGAATCAATAAAGTGGGTGGTTGGGTGAAATATCTTGTCTTATTGCTTCTAATTTCAATTTCGTCTTATTTTTAATCCAAGTTATCTCTTTGTGATTTGGGTGACAAAGATTCGTTGATACAGGCTTCCGCAAAGCGCTGTCATTTTTTTCACAACACTTATCCCCTTCTTCCTTTTGTGAAGTATCATAATTTGATTCTTCAAGTTGACATCATTGTTCTACATTCATTTTTCAAAACCCCGTGTTAAAACGTTTAAAACATTTTTCAGTAAAACACCACAAATTATTGTAAAATAGAACGTCGAATTTTGGGATGTTGTATTTGGAGACGATGAAGGCGAAGATGTTGACGGTCAAGATGCAATCGGTTTTTGGGAAATCACTATTTGAAAGTATTTGATTGTCATAGGTTTGACGGATTTGACAATGACACTGGAGAGTGGAATTGAAAGCCAAAATGTCTAAATGTTTTTAATTTTTGTTTATGTTTATCGTCTAAACAAAATTTCTCTATTTTAAAATTCCCATTATTAATTTAAATTTCTTTTTTCTTCATGAAGTTGGGCATTGATTTAGCAAAATAAGCAGGTCCAACACAATCATGATCTATGCATAAATCATTTGATATGCATACGTAAAAAGGACCAACAATGCTGTGCGACATTTCTCACCAACCTCTCCTACCAAAAATGAAAAGGCAACCGCACCATTTAATTAAACCAAATAATTTATTACTCCTCACCATCTTTATCTTCAACCTTTCTGATTTTTTTCACCCTTTCCCATTAATTCTTCATCATTCATTGTCTCTCTTAATTGCAGCAGGCCCCCACCTCCATGTGCTATCATCAACAGAGAAAGAATCCCCAAAAAAAAATTAAAAAAACTGATAAAGAGACCCTTCATTCTACAACCTGTTCCATTCTTATCTCATTCTTCCACATTAACTCAATACAAAATGGAGTTGGAATCGCCAAAAAGAAGAAACGCGTCCAGCCCGGAGTTCGAGTTCTGGATGGTCGGCAAAAATAGTCCTAAACTCAAGCCCAACCTCCACACTGCCGACGAACTTTTCATTGACGGCGTCCTCCTCCCTCTCCACCTCCTCCCTTCACCGAAACCCAATACCAGTCCTCAGCCAAATCCAGCATCAGTAAGTCCCACGTCGCCGGTACCTGATTCCGACATCAATCCAGCATCAGAAAGTCCCCCATCGACAGAACCTGATACCCCTGCTCCGCAGCCTTCTATTTTATCGTCGTCCAATTTGATTTCGTCCAAGAGGTGGAAAGATATTTTCAGGAAAAAAGACCAAAACAACCCTACAGGTGCGGAAAAGAAAAAGGACAGAAAAGGAAACGTGAGCAACAGCAGCGCGATAGCAGCAGAACTGAACATAAAGATATGGCCATTTTCGAGGAGCAGGTCAGCAGGCACCGCGGCTGTGGGCCCTAAGGCGGCGGCAGCAGCAGCAGCGATGAGAAAGTCCAATTCCGCTCCTTGTTCTCGCAGCAACTCGAGGAGGTCTGCGCCGAGCCCGGGAAGGGCAGGGATGGGAGTTTATGTGGGCCGGTCCAGCCCGGTGTGGCAGGCCAGGCGGGTTGGGAAAGGGCCCGTGCAGCAGAAGGGGAAGGGAGGGGTGAACTTGAACTTGAATGTGAACAGCTGCATTGGGTATGGTGGCAGTCAAGTTAGATGCGGAAGTGAAGACGGAGGTAGTGGTGGTGGTTTGATTAAGTTTAAGGGTTTGTTTACCAAGAAAGTTTATTGATGGGGGATGTCATGTTGACCTTGGTGGTGATGTATAGAGTTTTTACTTTGTTTTGTTGGATTTGCTGTTTTTTGTGTTTGGCTGCGTCTCTCACCGTCGCTATTTTCTAATAGCGTATATCAACGTTTTTTGAAAGACTGTATTTATACACTAAATGTTGTTAAAACCAATTTTTGATGTGCAGTATATGTTAAATCAATTTAGAAAAATGATTACAAATTAAAAATTGTGCGATCCTTTACTTACATAGTTTGTATTAACTGATTTGTATATCTTTATATCTAATTTTAAAAAAAAATTGTTGTTGCAATAATTACAATATTGATACAGAGAGAAAATTTCTCTAACATACCTTTGGAATGTGTGTAGGTTTTAAAACTACAAATATTTGCCATGTAAAGTAGAAATATTTTTAGTTAAAAACTATAAATACTTGCATGAGATATTAGTTTAAGAATAGAATCATAGAGCGGTTTTAACCTGAAAGACACAATTTCAACAACTCAGGACATTATTGTAAAGGATAAAATTTCTCAGCGTTTTTGACTCAAGTATAGACCTTCAGTATTTTAGTCTGAATGACAACTTTTTTAGGTACAGTTTTTAGTCGTTGATAGCAATTTTTAGGTATCAGTTTGTAGTTATTGATAGCATTTTTTAGGTATCAGTTTTTAGTTTAGCAGTTTTGGAAAAATGTCTGTCCTTATGAATAATTTTGTAAGAATATTTGTCCTTGTGGTTAAAAGATTGAGGTCGTGTCCTTGAGGCTAAAAATATAATTTTTTGTTCTTTAAATTAATTCTCTCTTTAAAATTTTAGTTTAAAGGACACCAAATATTGTATTGGTATAGCATCAAATAATATAATGTTGTATTAAACCAACATCAGATAAATAAAGTATTAAATTAAACTAGCATCAGGTAAACTATACTAACTGAACTAAAATATCATTCATTTTTCAGTTAAGAAAACGTCAAATTAATATATCATTACGCATATACAATACTAAGTTAATATAACACTTCACATGTATAATGTTCACTTCATACAACATTCGTTTATAGTTCGTATAACATCTATTTTATTTGATGTTATACTAATATAATATTTAGTGTCCTTCATTAAAATTTAAAATTTGTGTCCTACCTTTATAAACGTGGCGGAAGTCTTTCCTTCTTCACATTTTCCTATATTTTCAATGCAAAATGTTACATTCGCAGTTCTTTTAGCAACAAATATTTTCACTTCTGCGAAAAATTCCAAAAAAATGTTGATTATACTAACCTTCGATTAGGTGGAGATTTGTTTTGCTAAAACATAAAACTAAGTAAAAAAATATCGTTGTAAATAATTTTGGAGGGCAATTTAAAAAATATGTAACGACCCGCTATTTTGGACCATTCAAATCGACAATAAAACCATACATGTCCGACTTGAATAATTCAAAATACCGAATTGTTAATTTAAATTTGGAAAAACATATACAGTAAATAAATCAATCACAGAAGCACAGATACAGAGTAGTACAATAATACGCAGCGGAATAAATGAATAGTAGTTGATGAAGCTACTATACAAACAAAGTTAGAAATAAAATACATCGGAATATCCCAGATGTAGTGAAGTCTCCAGTACGGGCAGATGACTTCTCTGAACCAATCGACTGGATGACTGAAAGGATAGATAGCTGGATTTTCAAGCAAAGCTCCAACTTCGAAGGTGAGTCTCAAATGTTCTACCACTCAGTCTGACCCGAGCGTAAAGCAAAACACAAAATACTCGAGTGAGGATTAACATTCTTATATCAATAAATCCAACTCAAGTGAAATATCAATTGAAATACAAGTAACTTAGAGGATGTATGGGATAACCATTCTCTAAGGATCCATGGAACTATCTACAACGTAGAAATATACACTATAACATCGTGGTCATTTCAATTTAATTTATACTTCAAAACCAAAATATCATTTCATCTAATATATATATATATATATATATGTATGTATGTATATATATATAATATATATATATATATATATATATATATATATTCAAATTTTATCACTTTCAAAGTTGCGATTCAAATCTATTCAAATTCCAAATTCAAATTTTAGTCCAATCTCAATTTATTAATTTAAAATTCATCTCAATTCCTAAATAACCATTTCACATTTTATCGATCTCAAATTCGGATTTGAAATCACAAAATACCCTTTTACATTTCAATATTATTTCAAAACTTTAAATATTCAATGTTTCAAACTAAATTTTTATTCAGTTAAATTTTCTAAATAATAAATTCTAATAATATTGATTTCAAATACAGATCTGAATCACAAATAAACCAATTAAATTCTAGTATAGTTTAAAGCTTTAATATTCTACAATTCAAAGTTCAATTGACAGTTTCATATAGATCTCGATTTAAACCCATCATAATTTAGTCTTGAAATATTACCTCATTAGATTCAATATCATTTAAGTAGCCTTAACTTACATTTTACTAAATTTTTTTTATTTAGATGTGAAATATTCATTAAATCACTTAAATCAAAATCTAGTTAAAAAATCATACCTTTAAATTTCCCATTCAATAATTTCAAATTGATTAATTAAAATCCTTATTTAAATACCATTTCCAATAAACCCAAATTTACCTTACTAACCTTACTTATTAAATTTATTACAAAAAAATTTATTGAAATATAGATTTACATATATACTTAACAATATTCTACGTATTAAATCCATCTAATTTAAATCAAATATTGCTACTAAATTTTATATATAAAATTTATCATTTATCTAATGTCTTAAGAATCTATATTTATTAAACCATATATTTCTTTCCAAAACCATAGAAATTATTTTCAAAATATTCATATGGACCAACGGTGTCTGTATACATTTCTTATCATATGGTCAAGTGATATGGATATTTATCATTTCAATCCGTATACTAAATATATACGGGTGGATAGCATTTCAACCCGTAATCCCAAATTCAATTTAATGAAAAACGCTTGGGTCTATCGTTTCAACCCATAATGAAATTCCCCTATTCTAAAGTCCGTTCGGGTATGTATTATTTCAACCCATAGTGAATTCTAAACTACATGGAACTTGCTGAGTGATAACAGATAATAATAATATAACGGGATATGATAATAATATAACAACAGGCATATATCAACAGTAATTAAATAAAGTATAAACAATAGGATATGGTGTCATATCCCATAGGTGAACAGTTTACAGATAATAGCATATATAACAGGTTTACTAACTTCAGCAGTATATTTCAATTGCCGTTTCAGTTGAAACCAAATTTAATAAATAAAAGAACGTTAATTGTGAGTTATTGCTCACCTTTCGAGGCTAGAGGCTAGAGAAGATAGACAACACAACAAGCTACGAATTTCAAAGCAACGCTAGATTGGCACGAATTCAACAAAGCTGAGAGATAAGAATTTGGTGAAAACAAATTAGTTACATCTTGATATAACAGAAAATGATGTATATAATTTTATTATTTATTATTAAAATCAATTTAATCATATATCTCAAATTAAAATTTAATTCAACACTTCGAACAAAGTCTCCATATATTTATATCTTTTAAAACCAATTAATGTATACTCATATAGACATTTGCAAACAAAATTTTATATTATATACACACACACATATATAAAGTTATATAAACTTAAATAGAAAATATACAAACGCGATTGTATTACAAGTTTCCAACAATATATATTTTCCGTTTTAAAATATTAGGAATACTACAAACCATAATATATTATAACTAACATATAACTTAAAATATAATTAACAAATATATATACAAACGTACATAAGGTATAAATATATACATATGTACACTCAGTGACCTTATCTAACCCAAGAGGTAAAATCCAAACTAATATAACTTATTTTTTTTAAGAAAACTTATAAACACTGTCTATATTATACTTAAACAAAATCAATATATATTACTGTAAATATATAAACAGTATAACATATATTCATTGTCGAACCAGATTTTCCAATTTCGATAATATATAAAAATAGATCATATAACTGTTTATATAAAATCAGTATTTACGTAATTATAATATCAATAAACCCATGCTTTATCTGTACAAATCCACTTATATTCTTATACAACATATAACTTTATATATGTGTACCTTATACCCTATAACACTTATATATTTTAAAACAAAACAGAGAATATAGTGTGTAATATATACATATTTTCTTTCGTAAACATACAACAATGTATATATATATAAGCATATAAACTAACGTACACAGTATATATTATAATATACCATAGGTTTATAAAAAAAAATATATACTTATGCAAAAGAAGTAGTACACGGTCTAAGTGGCTACGGAGGAGCACGAGGGGTGGAAGATCAGGGAGGAGCTGCGGAGTGATGGTTTTGAGAAGCTAACAGAGGGGGAGAAAAAAAAACAGAGAAGAGAAGTAAAGGCCACAGAGAAATATAAGGGAGGAGCTCAATATTTAAAAGCTGAAATAAGAAACGTAAAATTGAATGAGCGAAATGAATGCAAAAAGTATATAAGTTTGATATTCGAATGACAGTCATAAAAATGGAAATTTGGGTATAGGTAACGGTTGGCTATAATCAAATATTCATGTTTTGATGGATTGCTTTCCTTTAAGCAATAAAGACAGGGAGAGAAAGAATAGATAAAGGCAACAAATCTATCAATCAAAGAAAATGGAAAAGTTTGAACTTGTACGCAAATAAATAGATATAGAACGATGTAGGTGAGTTGGCTGCTCTGGGTAAAAATGCTTAATAATTTTTATGAACCAAATAGGCATGAACAGACTACAACATGCAATTAACTAATTGATTGTCTGTACCGTGCAAGCAAGAAATGAGATAATAATTAAAGGTTTTTTTTTGATTGCTGAAGGAAAGAAGGAAAGGCAGACCAATAGGCTGAGAATCATACCATAATTACCCTAGTGAATAGAGGAAAGAAATTTAAAACAAAAATATAGATAAAGGTTGAGTGAATGGACACGGTCACCTGCTTGAATCACGTGAAATAATTAAAGCAAATAAAGTGGCTACAGGAAATAAATGATTTCTTCCTATTTTTGAATTAATGTTTACGTAGCCAATTTTTAAGCAAAAAGGAAACGTACAACAAATAATAAATTGAAATGACCGTTGATTCAGCAACGTTATTAAAGCAATTTATTATATTGCTTGGGCTGCACGGTGAAGATTTGGAAGAGATGTGTTTCACAATGAAACCGTTTTTAAGAAATAAATATATTACTTTAAAACAGAAGAACTGACCAAAAATGAACGTAAATGTATACAATTTATATGTTTTGATATTCAAAATAATTATAGGATGGCAATAGTCACCCTAGATTTAGTTGAGAAATTAAAGCAATTAATTGCTGATTGGACAGCACGTTCCATATTTGAAACGTAAAGGAAAAAGATAATTATGGAATGGAAGGATACGTTATAAAGGCAAAATGAACCGTTTGAAAAAAAAAATGGTGGCAAATAAAACAGCCGTGCCTTGAATTTTCCAAAATAAATTATTAGAGCAATTGATGGGTTGATTGGACAATGTGTTTCAAAACTTCAAGGAAATGAGTAATATATTTGAAAATACTAACATAACCTATATATACATACCTACTAGAATTCACACAATAATTAATGGATCCTATACCCAAACTAAACTTTCCGTGTATATATGTATATTAAGACCAAATTTTTCTTTGAATCAAAAATCCGTACTTGCTTTCAAAACTAAATTTCAAAACCACCATTTGATGTGTAAACAGAACATAATATTTTTCCTTTTTTTCTTCTTTTTATTAACAATAAATCAAACATTATTTAATAATTTCACATAACTCAACATATCCATTAGTTACCAATTTTAGTTCACTTGTTAGAGGTTTACTTATTTGAATTACAAAAATACAATTAAACTATTGTTTCCTCTTAAATTTTATTCAATAGATCAATATTTACAATTAACAATTATTATTAAATTCTTAACATTTGTTGTTTTAATTCAAATTGTAAATCTCATATAAACTATTATTATTCCCATCATTTTTGTTTCTACCAAATTTTATTCAATATTTTAATAAAATTAGAATTTTAAATTGGTCTAAAATTTCGGATCGTTACCCATTACACTTTTTATTTCCAGATCTGAACTGCGTTGCAAAAATGAAGATGGGAAGAGATTTTGAAACGGTTAGGAAATCAAAGATTTTTATTCCTATTAAATATGGAGACGCAAATGAAAGTGGAAAGTTTTACACGTGAATTGGAGGCAGAGTTTAAATTCTTTTTTTTAAAATGCACGTGCTGATTTGATTTTTATCAGCTAAGATATGAAATCAAAGAGTGCATACAATAGATGCAATAATTAAAACGAACGTACGTCCAAATTAATTAACAAGTAACGTAATCTAAATTTATATGTTTTCTTATTTATTGACTACTTATATTTAATTATACGTAATCCAAACATTAAATTTTTATTTCAAAATATTATTATTTAAAATTTCTCCAAAATTTAATTAAATACGTTATTAAAAACCGTTTAAAATTTATGGGTTGTTACAAAATATATTGAAAAAGTCACAAGTGCATTAAGTTTCAAAATAAGAGATGGATCCGTATTCCCACTTTTTATAGTTTAATTGGTGAATTAGTAAGTATAAGTTAATTTATTTGAATGGTTTTAGTTTAAACCTAGTTAATTTAAATACATGGAGTTGAATACGAAATAATAGAAAAGAATTATGGAGAATTTTGTAAATAATTGCATAAATTTTAAAATGGAGGTATTTATATTTAAAAATACAATTTAGCAAATGTAATGTATGATAAATATTTTAAAGACAAATGAATTGTAACAACCCTAATTTTGATAACAATATCCAGGAGATTTAATTAGATAAATTAAATAGAATAATGTCAATGTTAAGTGATGAGGGGATTAAGATTTGAATAAATGCTTAAGGAGTCATGCTCAATTAATTAATTGAATGGGCTTAAAGTTAATTAATTAACATAAGGGTATATTGGGAATTACCTCACATAACCCTTACCCTTATATATATTCACGTCCCGTACACCATTCATGGTTATTTCTCATTTCTCAAAAACAAAACAAAAACATAAATCAAGAGGAGCCAGCCATAGCTGAGAAAAAAGAAGAAAATTCAAATCAAGCTAAGGAATTAAAGAAGGGGAATAAATCTTAATCTCAATGTAATTTCTTTATCTAAATCATGGTGAATAATAATTATACCATCTCTATTTTTTTTAATAATCATATGTTTTCGGATTTTTTTAAATTCATTTTTATGATGAATTGAATGATGATATGCTTGAATTATAATTTGTTTAATTTAAACAAGATTGTTTAAATAGGAATATACATGATTTTAGGGCAAAACCAATTGATATTGATGTTTAAATCCATGGAAAAAATTTATGTTATGTAAAACATGATTTTGAAGTAGGATTTTAATTTTGATAATTTTTCAAGCTATGGAAAGATCACTATGAATTTTCAAAGGAAAATATTGTTGAGACTTGGTTTTGATTCATGACATAAACATACAGATTCAATGACTTTTACAACAAAAAGAGAATATATACTACATGGAGATAAGACATCAAAATCGATGCATCAACTTTTATATTGTTTTATTTTGAGTCTTAAGTCAATATTGTTAAGATCTCTCCTCGTTTACGTATATATTAGCTTATGTATATAATCTTCTTTTTTTCAAATGATATATACATATATAAGCATATAATATATATATATATATATATATATATTATCAAAGTTTTAAAGTTATATATATATATATATTATATATACCTGTGTAAACTATGCAAATTGCACAGATAACACCAAGTCAGTCGCCTGACCTGGTAGGCTAATTGACTGACCTGCTAATATCTGTGCAACATGCACAGGTGCATAAGTGTATATATATATATATATAATATAATATATAATAAAAATCGTTTGAATATTTAGTCGACTGACCCAAAGGCTCAATTGACTGAATTTCTATAACGGCTATATTTTCTGAAATGACACGATCATTCGTGAAGAGTTACGAATCTCTATGAAGAGATTTGGACACGACGCTTCAATCGAAACTCTTCGCCAATGGTCGCTACTATTTAACAACTATAGATACATATCCTCACTTCATTCCAAATAACTTAATCTGGTTATCTCTTTTATCTAACTCTCATGAATATTCTTACGACTATACTCTCGAATATTCAGCATTCTTAACATACTTATTGCTTGAATTAGATTTATATATCATATTATAAGCAATACTATTCCTTTCTAATCTTCATAAACTTCAAATATACATATTTATACTCAAGGATAAGATCATAAGAAGGGTGTACTATAAACAGACTTATCCGTGTTATCAGAACACAAAAAGTCATACAATCTTTTGTATTTGTTGAAGTCCTATTCTGCTGCTCAGGCGTGTGAAGTCCTCTTCGCTTGCTGAGGCGAAATCCTGTTCTGCTGCTCAGGTCCCTGTTCGGATGCTCAGGAGTTGTATAGACCTGTTCCTTCGGGTTAAGTGAGGGTTGTTGTTTTAGTGAAATTCCAGAAGGAGTCATGGATTGGACGTAGGACGGAGCTCCGAAGCAGTATAAAAATCTCTGGTGTTATTTTTATTTTACTGCTTTTACATTCCCTATCTATTTGTTGTATAGCTATCATCACTATACTTTGTATTATCGTATATCCATATTACATGATCCATAACACACTTTCAAATATGGTTAATTGGATTTATAATTTTATTTCAAAAAATATACTGAGAATTTGGTTCTGAAATTTTGATATGTTAGATAACATGATTAACGTGAATTTCTGAAATTTTTAGAGATTTTTCCTAAGTGATTTGTTATGCAAATTAAATTTTTTTAGAAGAACTTATATGCAATATTGGTTTTGTTTAATGGAAGGACATATTTGCTAAATTAATTTCGATTTAGATCTAAAATTAAGCCGTGATTATTTTAGTAAAAAATTTAAAAAGTTGAGGCTAACAATTACAGGTTTACACATGGCAGGTTAGATAGACAAAATTTGCTTTTAGTACATTAATCGGCTTTTACTCAGAAAAGCAGGTTTCGCCTCTAATAAAACTACCTTTTGACTCAGAGCTTCGGCCTTCAATCAAGTCAAAAC
Organism: Allium cepa; assembly: GCA_030765085.1. NCBI lineage: Eukaryota > Viridiplantae > Streptophyta > Magnoliopsida > Asparagales > Amaryllidaceae > Allium > Allium cepa. The sequence goes on along the minus strand of CM060941.1, from coordinate 681,116,749 downwards.
CCACTAAGCCGAAACCAATACACAATGTATCACTTAGGTGATACGTAGTGGATTGGAGAAAGGCGGAAGACATAGTGTCAAAAGCATTGCTTCCGATGAAGTCGATACCTTTGTTTGTTTTTGAAAGTGAAGCTCTTTCCTTTGTTTAATTAAAGCCTTTGAGGGAGTTGAAGAGTATATTTTCAAAAGAGGTTTTCTACAGGCTTTCGAAGGGGTTTCTATCTTATTTTTGAAGAATAAGCTTTCGAATAGGTTTCTTTACTTATAAAAATAATGCTTTTGAAAGAAGGGGTTTCGACTTGGTCGAAGCCCTACTGCCGTTCTTTTGCCTTTCGAGTATATTGAAGTTACCAATACATTCGAAGGATAGTTTTGTTTTAAAGATGTTTTAATCCACTTTCTAAATGCTTTCGAAATGGTCCAAGGGTTTCGAAGGCAGTAGCTTCGAAAGGGGGTTTCGATGTTATCCTTTAATGTTTTGTTAAAATGGTTTGAAGCTTTCGAAAGGAATGGTGTCGACGCTGTCAAGTTTTTCCCCAATACTTTTATATGATAAAGGATGGTTTTGAAAGAGATACTTTCGTTTATATTCACTTTGACCCAAATGATATTAATATAAACCCAATGGTTTCGAAAGAGGGACTTTCAATGGTTTCTAAAGGGATACTTCCAAAGGTTTCGAAAGGGGTATTTTCAAAGGTTTCGAAAGTCGTACTTTCAAAGGTTTCGATGCTAAGCTTCTAAGAGTTAATAAGTAGTACTTTATTACATTTGAAACATTTCAAAAGAGAAGTTTTAGAGTGTTTCAAAAGGCAGAGGCCTAATGTTTTGAAAGGAGATTTATTTGCTTTCGAAGGAGGTTATCCCGTAAGGTCGAAAGCAAAGTTTTGAAGGTTTCGAAAGCCTTTGTTTTCAAAACAAATAACCCAATCTCATTTTGAAAAAAAAAACCCATGGCGTAAATAAATAAAGTGCTTTGAAAAGGAGTTTTGAAGAAGTTTTCTCTGATTAAAAGAGTTTAAGGGATTAACCATGTTATTGTGTTTGCTTCTTCATATATGCGTATATTTACATTGTAATGTATCCATAGCTGTATTTCGGTAAAAGGTAGAATAATTAGCTAGGTTGACCCGGTAGTGAATATAAATTAAGTTAACTTTTGATTGAGTAGAATTGCAACCAGGAGGTCAGGAAGACCAGAATATAGGATGCTAAAATATTAAAGGAAGGTATTGGCAAGGGCAAATAGGTTCTCAGTAAGTCCATGAAAACTGTGTATAAGAAAAGATATTGGCAGGGGCCGATAGGTTCATAGTAAGCCCATGAAAACTATGTATAATTGAAGATGTTAGAAAGATAGGTTAATAGTTAGCCCATAAAAACTATGATTTGATATTGGCAGAGGCCAATAGGTTTGTAGTTATCTCATGAAAGCTATATCTTGATTAAGATATCGACAGATGTCAATAGGTTTCTATTCAACCCCAGAAATCTAGGATAAGAAGAGATGATATTGAAGTTACCATTGCGTTCCTAGTCAGCCCATGTCAGCCCATGAAAACTAGGATAAGAAGAGAAGATATTGGAGCTACCAATAGGTTCCTGGTTAACCCATGAAAATAAGGTTGAGAGTAAACATATTGGACTTACCAATAGGTTCATACTGATCCCACGAAAACAATGTAATTGGACATGGAGTCCTTAAACATTTTACTGGCTATTAGTCAGCTCATGAAAATTAATAGGTTAATAGTAATCCTAGAAACTATAATTGAGATAGATAGTCAGAATTAATGGGGATGGGCAATCCAAAATTGATTCACTTATTTTGCAAATTATCATATCATATGGTTTTGAATTGTTTTAACCGTTTTGGATGCAGGAGCATGGTATATGATTTTATAAAAATTTTAAGATACTAGTGAGGGGAAAACTTATTTCACTAAGCGGCGTGATCTCACTAGATATCTAAATGTTTTGACATGGTAGATTATTATTCATACTATGCTTTATGTCTGACTCAAAGTTTATGTTTTTCCCTTAAATTCTTGGGTACCCAATTAATTTTGAGTAGTTTGAGAGTTGAGGTTTTAGGTACATCATTAGACAAATAAAGCTTTTGGAGACGTGCAGGAGGCATGATAGATATCTAGAGTTCTCTTTTATTTTGATTCCACTGTGTTGTTTGATATGGCAAAGTTGTTAAATTGCCTGTATATACTCTGATCATCCAAGATGGCATCTTCATATGTCGCTCTTGGCAGATGTTGTAATAAATATATCTTCTCTGAATGTGGTTAACGATTGTGAGATTATGTTTTTTTTATAGAAAAGATATGAGCGCGTACTTGTTAGTGAATATAAAATTGTTTTTTTATATTGTGTTGACTTATCTGTTGAGTGTTTATGAATACTGGTCGATGTGTGGGACGCCATTTCATCGATAGGGATTACTAAACTCTTAAACAAGGTAGACCAACACAGTATTGTTTTTAAAAGTAGGGTAAATGAATAATTTTACCCAAAATTATATTTTGATATAAAAGAAATATTTTTCTGAAATTATTATATATATATTTGAATGTTTGGTTGTTAATACTATAATTGAATAAAAATTTAAAATTTGAGTGGCTTATTACCAAATAAAATTGTCTAATAAAAAGGAATATAACTAAAATTTGATTAAACTAGAATTGAAGTCCCGGAAATTTAAAAGGTTTTTAAATGAATTTAAACACAAGGATTTGGGAATTTGCAATCTTGGGAATGTTTGAAATGTTTTTCCAAATATTTGAAGGCAATAATGGAATATTGTTTTGGGAAAAATATTATTGAATGGAAATTGTTTGGAAAGAATTTGTGGAGGTAAGGAAGCACTGAACTCACTTCAGTCGCTGGAAAATAATCCTGATGATGATGGCCACATCATTAGTATTCATTTTCGAGTTTCTAAAGTGACGAATTGCTACCAGGATAGTTGGTCATGATAAATTGTTTGGGCTTGTTGGGTATACAAGTTGTTTTAGAAATTTTCAAAAAGAGAAAATTTGTTGTGGTGAAAACAAGTGTTTGGAATTTGAAAATTTGATTTGATACCAAGTGGGTAAGTGTAGTTATCCTTTCAAAATGGTTTTGGAAATGGAAACTGGGCAATTGAATTATAGGAAATCCTATTTAATAATGTGAAGGGTTTAAATAAATCAACTATCGAACTTATAAAGTAAAGTTGATATTAATAAGAAGAAATCGAGAATTTTAATCCCGGAATTAAAATTTAACTTGAGTAAACGAAAATAAGAAAACATATTGGAGCATAACCTGAGATAAGTTAAATGGAATTGAAGTTCAAAATGAACTTAATTGGATATAAAATTTGAAGGTAAAATGATTGTAATTATGAGGTGGAAATTTATACCTTAAGATAATAAGTGCTATATATATATATATATAAAATCTGAAATCGTGGATATAAGATGAAATGACTCAGATGAGCAATATAAACTTTTAAGTAGAAAAATAAGTTTTGAGCTCATAATTGAGTAATAAAATTTAAAGGAATGGTAAGTAGCTAGATTTAGCTGAAGTTGAGTTGAAATGAGATTGAATTTAAATGAATTTAATCGAGTTATAAATATATTGAATAGAATAAAATTATTATGTAAATAAGTAAATATTGAACTGAATTAAAACAGAATTGGTGTGAGTGTAAACAAATCTAATTCAAGCATAAATTAAATGACTTTATTATAAACTCAATAATAAATTGTTCATGTAAATTTAAGAATGAATAAAAGAATAAAATAATCAGTAAATAATTGGGATTTGATTAAAGGAAAATTAAATCAAAGATTTGAATGGAAATTGGTGAAATAGAATAAACTTAAGTTATTGGGTGAAACAGTTTGAAGAAAATAAATGACTTAAGTAAATTGTGAAATGATTATTTAAAATATTGGTTGTCGAATTTAATAAAATGGTGTGGAATTAAACCTGTTGAAATGAAAGAAATGCAATGTAAGGATTGTGAATAAATTATTTGGGTTGGAATCAAGTATAAATTGAGTTGGAACCAATTTAAGATTTGTTATAAGCTTAAGTAATTATTTATTCACAATAGTATTGTCGAATTGCATAAGGAGATGGGTCGTTTGAAGTAAATGAGATTAGATAAAATTTTACGAATCATTAGAAGCAAAATAGGATGACTTTGAAATCAATTGGAATGAATATGAGTTGTTTTGCTTAAGCAAGTAAGTTATAGATCACTTTAACTGAAGCGAATGATTTGAGAATTGATTGGAAGTAATTGTAAGAAGTGTTGAAATTATACATATGTGCTCATGAAAATATGTAATAGAAAATCTGCTAAAACTTTTCAAAATTTTGGGAGTTAGGAATTAAAAATACAAAAATTTAGCAACAAAACAATTTCAAATTTCAAATTGAAATAAACTAATGAATGAAACTAATTTGAAAATAATGATAGGAATTAGTTATAATTGGAAAATAGTCAATAAAATTCAATATTCAGAGTTGAAATAAATTGAATTCACATGAAATTGGAAATTCAGATTTTAAATAAGAGATATAAAGGCTATAGTGGTAGAGGAATACTATAAGAGTATATATAATGCTTATATTAAACTTAAGAAATGAGTGGTGAAATTCTTAAGTAAATTTGATATTGAGAAAATTTCCAAGCAGATAGAAATCAGAATAACGTGAATAAAAGAAATTGATATAGTTGATAATCAATGGATATAAATACGTAGGATGAACGTATATTATTTTATTCGCATAACAAATTGATCCAGATTCGAGCACAGAATTTCAAGATAGTTATATATCGATCCGAGTTGGGATTTTTCACTCGATTTTCGATGACGAACCATGGATATGGATTTTGATCGATTCTGGAAATTCTCTATCATAGTTGTGACTATGCAAGGAGAACGACAATTTCTGATCAAGAAACCAGTTCTGAGTCCGCACTAGGAAGTCGGGTGGACGTTACTAGATCGGAAGTGAAATTGTGTGATCGAGCAAGCGATCGGATTTGATATTGCGTAAGAATGGTATATGTACATCGTACGGGCTTGATTGAATAGAAATTGAAATTCTGTAAACAAGTCAATAAAATTTGGAAAGAGTTAATATTGTAGATTTCAGACTTGAATTGCCAGAGTGGATATTTGGAACTCATTGTGTATTCCATATATTCCATCTAAGGAAATTTGTTCTTGATTCATCATTAGTTGTTAAATCAGTAATTCAGGAATTTGGAAGTTGAATCAAATTTGACTGTGATCAGGAATCCGGTTCGGATTGTTGATCATCGAGAGACAACTCTGGATAGTTTTAGGAATGTTTATCTGGATTCGTGTTCGGATAACTAGTGTTGTTAGTTAGGATAGACTGTTTGGTTGTTTGTTAGTGTATGAATGATATGTATGTTTAAATAGTTGATATATCAGCTTAAAAATTATCTTTGTTTTAAATTTCGGGGACAAAATTCTTTTAAGGGGGGAGGAATGTAACGACCCTGGATTTTTGCCCCCGTTTATTTTAATAAATATTTAATCTGATTAAATGAAATGTGAACTGATCATTTTAAAATAAATATGATTTTGGAAATATTGCCATTTATCTATATAAATTACATTTTAAAAAGGAGATTGATTTGGAAATTTAAAATAAATCTCAATAATATTTACAATAAAATTATTCTTATGTAATTCAATTAAAATAAAATTTATCTTATATGATTGAATTACAATACTTTGTCTTATTAACATATATATATAAATGTGAATGATAATGTTCAACATAAAACCAAAGTTTATCAATAAAATGTGAATATTAAATATAAGTAAAACTTAAGAGTATAATATAAATATTGATAATCAAAATATAAAATATAAATATAAATAAGTAAGCAATTGAATATCATTTAAATATTGATAGTTAAATATGAAGAATAAATATAAGTATAAGTAAATAAACCATATAATTATTGACTGTCAAAATATAAAATATAAATGTAAGTACAAACAAGAATTAAGTACAACACAAAGCGAAATAAGAGCAAAGTAGAAAAGAAAAATGGAAATTAGTCAAATATGAAAGTAAACCTGACAAAAACATCTCTGAAACAAATATTTAAATAGATATCCTTATACATAGTAAACCATAATTACAACCTGTATATTATTCAAACTGGAAATAAGTAACAAAACCAAATGAATATGGATAAAACAAAGTCAGTCAAGGCATAACGGTACATCAGACACATATGTACATGAATTAATTAAGCTAGAAGATTATAAAACAAACTTTTATATAAAGAAAATATTATAAATAAGTAGCTTCATATACAAGCCATAGGTTAACTACAAAATGATCAATTTTATACAAATATCTCTATGTACAGCAAGTCACAATTATAACATGTAAACTAACTAAGGAACAAAACATGTACTTGCTATCATCTCAGCCCATTTTTTTGTCAATTCAAATATTTATAAAATCTGATCAAGTCAAAATCAGATGCAGGAAACAACAGTTCCAGTTAACACCTTCTGTTATACACCTGGGTTCTCCTTTATATATATGTATACATCTGTTTTAAGTTCGTTCAGTAGTACCTAAAAAGACGAAGAAAAAAAAGAACAAAAAGGAAAAGCAGGCAAAGCTCAAAAATTAAATTCAGAGCAAGAACATGGAAGATTCAAAACAAAATTTCAAGCAACAGTTATCAACTGCAGTCTTCATCACCTCGGATTATTCCTTGTTCAGAATTTTGCTAGTGAGTAAACAAGAAGTTTAAAAGCTTTAAGTTTGATAAAATAACAGTTCAGAGGATTGTTTATGGTATGATTGTTTATGCTTTGATTTTGAATATTGCTGGGATTGCTCTGTACTACTCTGAAAAGTGATACAGCTTGTATATTGTTCAAAATCTCATATTATTCACATTAAATCATTGCTAAGTTTTAATATTTCAACCAAACAAAATATTTAAACTTATAACTAAGATTTTTTAAATGCTAATTTAAACCATGGTTTGTAAATATACACTGTAACTTTATTTTACAGGTAAGAAAGTATAAACTGGATAACAATAGAAAGAAAGAATAACAACATCAAAATCTCACAGCGGAATGGAACAACATATAATACATCACATAACTATTGCATAGTTTTTACATATATCAGAGTTATACAACATCATACAACAAGATCGTCATACACATATCTGCCAGTACATACATCCCAAAATATATCATACACTAACTAACACAGCGGAACTAGATAGATAGACACATACGTCTGGACTCCTGCCCCAAGCTCCTCCAGAACTCAACAATCCCAAAACCTATCACTTCGCTACTCATAAAAATTTGAGTACCCAAGAGTTTATGAAAAACAAAATATAAACTCCGGGTCAGATATGGGTCTAGTGTGAGTAAACAGGTTAAAGTTGTTTAAATTTGAAAACCATTTGAAAATAAAGGTATCACGTAAGACTTCCTACACATAAACACGGGTAAGTTTTTACCTTACGTTAACCAAAACAGTTTATAGGAAATCCAATGATATTATAATAGTGTCTAGGGTTTTCAAGTAAATAGAAAATAGCCGAAATGGTTACGTTCGTTAAATCCCAGCTACTAGCCACGAAAGTGGGTAATATAAATCAAAACCGTAGGGTCTCGTAAGGAAAATGGGTTTCCATCAATGGTAGGGATACTGGGGTACCGCCCGTCACAGTATGGGGCCTAGATCACCGTACCGAGGATCACTCCAGACCCCTATAACACAAGGCCGGAACCATTCCTTACTGAACAGTTCCGAACAAGATAACCCCACAGTTGTGGCCAACAACTGCCCACACAGCCGAAATAAAAAGGGACATCTAGATAGGGGTATATCTCGTCCTGCTTGGGTGCTACCCACCTAACCTTGCTGCATCTCCCCTGTTTTAGCCATTCCCGATTGATGAGGCTTGAGGCTGCGATTACCTTTATAGAACATATCTCTTAGAATGCTCATCGTCCGCCTGATGATGTGCTGAAAGCATTCAATCCATACAAGTTCGTTCCGGGTTCAAACGAAACCGAAGGCATTATCTCGTTACACTCGTTTTGGAACCACCATTAGAGTTAACGACAATAACCCTTACATTCTGAAACATCATCTCGACCTTCACTTGAGATGTCACGACCTAACGTTTAATTTAGATCGATGTGGTTTTCAGAATATCAAATTGACACCCGATCCCGGTCTCATCCAAATCCAAACGCCATTTTAAAGGCCAAGTTGTCTAATAGTTCAAGTAATTTAATTCAATACTTTGAATCCACATAACAGTTATCATAGATAAATCATACACAGTCATTATAGATATATCAATGCATATCAGTGAGTATCACAGAATCTCACCAAATAGATATCACAATCAATTAAACATAATTATCAACTCATATCACATTTAGTTTAATTAACTAAAACTTAATTAATTACTTAAGAATAAACCATTTATCCTGCTTGATTAATCACTAATTAATCAGCTTATTAAATTTATCAATTACTTCTTAATTACTCACTTAATTAATTATTTCTTAATTATTAATCAATAACCTTAATTATTAATTAACAAAACTTAATTACCCATTTATTAACCACTAATTATTTAATTAATCATTAATTACCAATTTACTTAATCATTAATCCTTAATTAATTACTTAATTAGTTAACCGCTATTTATTTATCAATTAACTTTAAGTAGTTAATTAAATTCTTAAGTTCAAATTGATTAAACACAAAATTATTAATATCAATCTTTAATTACAAATTTATTTAACCTTAAATTATTTATTTACTTACAAGTATAAATTAATTTACATTCTTAATTAACTTTCAATTTAAATTAATTATTAATCTTGCATTTGCAAATCTCTCTTAATAAATTTTTAAGTCAAATCTTAACTTACAACTTGCCAACACTATTAACTTTATCAATACTGAATTTTATTTAACAAAATAACTTAAAAGTTATTTAAGTTAATTCACTAGAAAATGGAACCCGAGGTAAACAACCTGTTTACTCGAGTAGCAACCCGAGTTTCCCTTAGCTTTTCCCGCGTCCCTTCTCTTCTCCTCGCATACGTTCTTCTTCTACTCTTTTTTTTAAAGCTTAAGTTTTAAGTTATAAACTGCAGTATTCACACAAGCACGCTCACACACCAGGTTCCACTCGAAGCAACCCCTCAACTTCCCCGAGTAACAACTCGCGACGACCATCACTCAAAGCTGCTGATATTTCATACGCCGCCGTGCACGTGCACGGCGCTTCGCCAACACTCCGGCGAACCACGACGTCTCCGGCAAGTCACGAAACGACCTCACACTCGAAAGCAAAACTCAATTCAACGTGAAAAATTCGAAATCAAAATATACCCATTTGTTCGAACTGCAACTCGAACACACCCAAAAGAAAAAAATGCCACTAACCACTAACGCCGACCACCAGTGGCGACGCCATTCCGCCCACACCTCAGCCAGACCCTCTTCTACCATCCCCTAGAAACTCACGCAGCTCGATCATCCCACGGTGACAAAATCAACAAGCTTACAGACCACTGCAAAACTCGATCCAAAACCCTAAACTCGTCTCGGCCCACTAATTCTTGCATTAGAAAAAATTTCTAACCTTTTTCCTGTATTCGTGAATCAACAAGCTAGCTTCACAACAAATTTCAACATCTAAAATTGTTTGAATCATCAAAAATTAAATGAAAAGCATTTTTGGTTCATTTATGAACTGTACCTTGTATACTTATCTAAAAATCATCATTCTTGTTTTAAAAATCCTACTTTTGTATGTTTATTCAAGATATGGAATCAAATCAACAAATTAAAATATTCGAATTTTAACATATGATTTCTTTCTTACTGTAAACCTGAATAAACAGTATTTATGTTACACTATCAAGCTTCAAACAAATTTCTAGGCTATGATCTTAAGTTAAACAAACTTATTTAGTTCAAATTCCTAAGTTTAAAATGTTTTGCAAGAAGAAGTGTTAAATTTTCCTACTGTTCTTTGCTCTGTAACCAAATATATGGAAGAACAGGCCATATAAAATTTCCAGTGCAAACAGAAAATACACAAAATTGTTTGTTTAAACTATAAAGTAAAGCACATACCATTCAAAAAGCAAATACACAAGTTTAAATTTGGAAAACAGTATGTTTACTCACCTATAATATTGTTGAAACAGAAAACAAGTGTTGTTGAAGAGCAGGAGTTTAATTGTCCCTGTAAACTTGTTTTGCCTTGTTGAATGAAGTTGAGTTTGTAAATAATGAGGTTGATTTTCTTTTTCTTTCTTTCAGGCCTTCTGAGTTTTGTTTGAATGAAATGGAATAAAAGATACATACATACATACATACATATATATATATATATATATAGAAATGGTTTTGAACAGCTTTGAACAGTGATAGGTTATAACTGGCACAAGCTTTACCCTGTAATCAAAATAGATTTTTATATGGAGGCTGAAAGGATTTTCTTGCAATTCGAAATGACCAAAGTTGTGCTATCATTAAATGCAAATGTCCCTATTTTTTTTGGCAAAGCCAGCGGGGTTAACTGGTCCCCTACCAGTTTATTGCAACACAATAAAATATGACTCAAAGCAGGCTTTGAATCAGAAAAAGAAAGTACTGGGATTAACAAAGAAGATCACAAAGAAAAAACAAAGAACAGACATACATTATCTCCAGCTATCAATCAAAATGCCAGGTATTAGGCACTCCTTCCTTATCAGTTGCATGCAAGCACGATGCTTCAGTTCAGACCAGAGAGAACTAACAGTTCTTCTTTTATTTTCAAAAACTATCGTGTTTCTCTCTTTCCATATCACATCAATATAAATTTTAATGCATATGATCAATACACGGTAGCCACTATTCTTCCACTTCGTTGCATTTAAAATTATGTTCCAATCAATTGCTGAAAAAGGGACAGCAACAGTTCTTTGTAGACTTTGCAGAAGCATATCAACAAGAGCACTTATACTAGGGCGGTCAAAGAATAGATGATCAACAGTTTCGACATGCTGCTCACAAAATACACAGTCAGGGGTACTACTAATCCCATAACTAAGTAAAACATTTCTGGTGAGGAGAGCACTGCTAACAACCTTCCAGAACATTAAATTTTCTCTCGGTGGTGAGTCATCGTTCCAAAGCACGGGAAACCACTGTGCAGCAGGGTATTCAATGTGATTACTCTAGATTTTATATACCAGCTTTATACTGTGGGGCTTATTATTCCATGTCACGTATGATGTTTGTTCAGTACTGAACCTAGTACTCTGGATAGTATTCCACAGTTGCCTAATAACATGGCTACTATTGTAAGGTAGGTTGATTCTACCATCAGTTAAGTACTCACTGACTTTGGCTTCACGATTAACTCCAGATTGGATAATCATTGCATGATCAAAATAAGTAGATAGAATCATTCCAGAACGTACCCAGGGTTCATCCCAAAAACTAGTACTTGTGTTATGGTGAACGTGGTACTGGATCATGGGAAGGAATTCATCCCTGAGTTTGAGAATATTCCTCCATGTCCAACTACTGTCTTGTGCTATATCCATCATCCAAAACCGCCCATGCTTAATGTTGTACATCCATGTCCATTTGACCCATAGACTGTTTTTCTTAATAATTACATCATGGAAGTGTTTACTGAATGCCGCTCTGTTCCATTTTTTAGCATTAATAATACCCAGACCTCCCAACTTTAGTGTAGTTTCACATTATGCAAAAGAACATGGTAATAATTTCTTATTGAACATGCTCCTAGTCCAAAAATATCTGATCATGGCAGAGCGTACAAGGTGCAGAAGCTTACTCGGTAGAATAACAGAGCGTGCCCAATAAACCAAAGAAGGGAAAACAACTTATTTAATGAGCACAAGCCTACCACTTTGTGACATTCTACGATTTTCCCATGCATTCATTACATTTGTTATTTTGTTAAAAAGGGGAAGGCAGTCGGCTATGGTAATTCTTTTAATTATAATGGGCAAGCCAAGGTACCTCATATCAGCATGCATACTAGTAAACCCACTATGCTGATACAAGCATGCTGCCTGAACATCAGTGATACCTGCAAAAAGCAAGGAGGATTTGGCCTTGTTGATGGATAACCCAGTCATAAGGTGAAAGGTGTTAAGTGTACTCAGAATTTCATTTAATGAGGATGCTTCAGGCTTTGTAAAAATCATCACATCATCAGCGAACATTATGGAAGATATATTATGCAGAGAACACTTGGGATGGTACTTAATCATTCTTTGTGAATATTTGGTCTGAAGTATAACATTGAGCACTTCCATGACTAAGAGAAATATATATGATGAAATTGGGTCACCCTATCTTATTCCTTTTTGGCAACCAAAGTAGCCAACAGGCATACCATTAACTATGACAGAGAATGTAGGGGTTGATATGCAAGTATATATCCATGAAACAAAGATTTTGGGGAAGCCCATCATAGCCATAGTCCTCACTATAGATTCCCAGTGAATGGAATCAAAGGCTTTAGTTATGTCAATTTTAAGCGCTGCAGCAGGTGTGGCATTACTTTTTCCATATCCTTTCATCAACTCATGTGCAATAAGAACATTGTCAAGGATGTTTCTAGAAGGGATGAAAGCGGCTTGGTTGTGAGACACAATTGTTGGAAGAACACATACAAGCCTAGTTGCAAGAATTTTCGAAATACATTTGTACAGAACATTACAGCACGAAATTGGCCTAAAGGATGAAACTTTGTGAGGGGAAGATTCCTTTGGGATTAATGCAATGTTCGTTGCATTGATCTGTCTTAGCATTTTACACTTATTGAAAAAAATTATGGATAGCTTTGCAAAATTCATGGCCAAGCACAGTCCACGTAACAATGAAGAAATTAACATTTAGACCATCAGGTCCAGCAGCAGAATTTTGGTTCATGGTGAAAAGGGCAGTTTTGATTTCTTCATCAGTAACTGGTTTTATTAATGTTTCAGCTTGAAGAACTGAAATACATGGAAGGGGGAGTGAGGAAATAAGGCTAAGGTTAGGAGTGAAACCAGAACTGTTGCTAAAAATATTAGTGAAGTAATCAACAAAGGCCTGATCCATAGTTTCAGGAGAAGAGAATTCATTACCATGGTCATCCATTATGTTGTATATGTTTTCTCTGGCATGCTTGACCCGTAGAGAGTCGTGGAAAAATTTTGTGTTCTTGTCACCTTCTTCATACCATTTGTTACGAAGCTTTTGGCTTTTCATACTTGCTTCCAGCTGCAGTGCTTGATTCACTTCCAAGAATAAACGACCTTCTTCAATGGCAGCATTGAGATCATCAGAAAAATCCATCATGTGATCTTGTTTTGCAAATGTCCCTATTTGTTTACATATAATATTATTTGTTGATATTTTTTTTGTACAAAGATATTTTGTATATGAATAGTTTGTCTTCTTTTGCATTGCACAACAACATATGCGTTATTGTTTTTTTATCTTATTTCTTGGCATATACATATTGTTATGGTGCATATATTACTTTCCAGATCTGCTTTCAACTCTATGCTTCTATAAAGTTGTTATATTCCTAGAATTATCTTCTGTTCATTTCATATGTTACAGAACTATCGATTTATTTTATATATTTACTTCTATTTTAAACTTAAACTATCAAGTACTTCATTTACTTATTTATTTTATACTTATGTTAATATCATAGTTTTCTTATATTTATATATTTATGTTTATAACCATATATTTGTTTTATACTTATGTTTAATATTTATAAGGTTTATTTTATTTTAACCATTATTCTCTAGATTACATCATAATTATATATATTTAGATCAAATATCAATAAGGTAGAGCATACTTTAATTTAATGTGAATAAGCTAGATTTTATTTGAATATTTTTAAAAGACTTATTTTAAATTCCAAATCATGGTTTCTTCCAAAAACACATATATACTTGTTTTTAAAATAATGAGTTTGTATTTTCTTTCAATTTATCAGATTAAATGCTTATTAAAATAATATTGCCAAATTTTCGTGTTGTTACATTCCTCCCCCTTAAAAGAATTTCGTCCCCGAAATTTAAAACAATATTTAATTCAAAAGCTTTTATACTAACAATCCAAACATACATATCATTCATACAATAACAAACAATCAAATAGTCTATCCTAACAACCATCACTAGTTATCCGGACACAAATCCGGATAAGCTTTCTTAAAACTATCCAGAGTTTCCCAGGTGCAATCTCTGGGATCCTCGCTCCACTGCACTTTGACAAGCTTCACTACTTTTCTCCTGAGTTGCCTCTCGTCTTAATCCACAATCAGAACTGGATTCCTAACCACGGTTAAGTTGGGTTCTACATCTAAATCTTCTTGGACTACTGGTTCTAAAACCAGTGAAGGGTCATGAACAAATTTCCTTAGATGGGATACACGAAATACATTATGAATTCCAGACATCCGTTCTGGCAATTCAATTCTATAAGCTACTGCACCAATTCTTTCCAGCACTCGGAACAGTCCTACATATCTTGGAGCAAGTTTTTCCGTCTTTCCAAATCTAATAGCACCTTCGATTGGGGAAACTTTGACAAAGACTAAATCTTCGATCTCAAATTCCAATGGTCTTCGCCTTTTATCTGCACACTTCTTTTGACGATCCTGAGTAGCTTTCATCCTTTTCTTGATAAGTTCAACTTTCGCAGAAGCTTCAAGAATCAAATCTGGTCCAAGCACAAGACGATCTTTCAATTCTATCCAACAGTATGGGGATCTACACGGTCTTCCATACAGAGCTTCATAAGGAGCCATCTTAATACTTGCTTGGTAACTATTATTATAAGAGAATTCCATTAGATGAAGATGGTCTTCCCACGATCCACCAAAATCCAAAACATAAGCTCGCAGCATATCCTCTAGAATACGATTAAGCCTCTCCGTCTGTCCGTTTGTCTAAGGATGATAGGCTGTACTCAATCTCAAACTCATTCCCATAGTTGATTGCAGAGCCTCCTAGAATTTCCTGGTGAAAATAGGATCTCAATCACTTACTATACTGACAGAAACACCATGCAATCTGACTATTTCCCTCAAGAAAATCTATGCCAGAGAAGCTACAGTACGAGTTGCCTTAACTGGTATAAAATGAGCGCTCTTAGTTAAACGATTAACAATAACTCATATTCCTTCATTTCCTTTCTTGGTTCTAGGAAAACCGTCGATGAAATCCATCGAAATCATTTCCCACTTCCAATCTGGAACTTCCAAAGGCTGCAATAATCCGGTTGACTTCTGATCTCCTTTAACTTGTTGGCAGATGGCACGACTATTTACGAACCTAGCTACATCTTCCTTCATAACCTTCCACTAAAAGACTTTCTTCATATCCTTATACATCTTTGAGATTCCCGGGTGAATATTCAATCTGGAACGATGACTCTCTTACAACACCTCCTATCTCAGATCCCTATCATTCGGAATACAAATCCTCCCGTTAATCCTCAATGTTCCTTGGCCATCAATTTCAAAATTGGGACGCTGACCCTTCTTAACTCTTTTGATGATTCTTCTCAAGATTTTATCAGATGCTTGCTTGCTTGAAATCCTTTCAATAAGAGATGGAACAACTTCCAAAAGAGACAGTACTGCATTCCTGCTAAGAGCATCAGCTACAACATTCGCCTTTCCTGGGGTATACAGAATACCCAAATCATAGGATGCCAGAAACTCGACCCACCGCTGTTGCCTCATATTAAGATCCTTTTGAGAGAAAAGATATTTCAGCGGTTTATGATCCATGAACAACTCGAACTTCTCTCCCAAAAGATAATGACTCCAGATCTTCAAAGCAAAAACAATGGCTAACAGTTCTAGATCGTGCGTAGCATAGTTCCTTTCAATGTTGCTTCAATTGCAGACTCGTATACGCAATTACCCTTCCATAGTGCATCAGAACCGCTCTCAGACCAACTATACAAGCATAAGTATAAACTTCAAATTTGCTCTTTCCATCCGGAATAGCAAGCACTGGTGCACTGGTTAGCTCGTCTTCAATTCCTGGAAAGCTTCTTCACACTAGGGTGTCCACTTGAACTTAGCTCCCTTCCTTGTTAGCTTGGTCAGATGCGAAGAAATCGTGGAATAATCCTTGATAAACTTTCGTTAGTAGCCAGCCAAATCCAGAAAACTACAAACTTCAGTCGGCGTCTCCGGCTGCTTCCATTCCAGAATAGTTTCAACCTTCATTGGATCTACAGAGATACCTTCACCATAAACAATGTGCCCAAAAAATTTAACTTTCGATTTTCAAAAATGGCACTTCGAGAACTTCTCCTTAAAAACATGCCTCCTCAGAGCCTCTAACACAATTCTCAAATGCTGCCTGTGCTCTTCTTCAGATTTGTAGTAGACCAAAATATCATCAATGAATACCAGAACGAACTTATTCAATACATCCCTAAAGACTCGGTTCATCAGGTCAACAAAGTAGGCAGGAGCATTGGTTAACCCGAAAGGCATAGCCAACCACTAATAGAAACAATTTGGTCCCCTAAATGCAGTCAAGGGAATACTGTCCTCAGCTACCCTCAACTGATGGAAATCTTAAGCTAAATCCAGTTGAGAAAGGATAGAAGCTCCATGTAACTGGTCAAAGAGATCATCGATATGAGGAAGAGGATATTTATTTCGAATGGTCACTTTGTTCAATTCTCTATAATCCACACAGAACCTTAGCGATCCATCCGATTTGGTGACAAACACCGCAGCAGAACCCCAACAAGAAAAACTGGGCCTAATCAACCCCTTCTCCAAAAGATCCTAAGTCTGCTTAACTAACTCCTCTCTCTCTAGGAGCTATCCTCCTACCAGGATGAATCACCGGCACTGCTCCTGGAATCAAATCAATGCGAAACTCTATTTCTCGATGCGGAGGTAAACACTTAACTTCCTCAAATACATCAGGAAAATCTTGGACCACATCGATATCTTCAACCTTCTCTTTAGAAGTCTCAATTCCATGCAAAAGACTACTCAAGTGAATTCCAGAATTATCACACGTCACTCTGGCAATTCTACCCAAATCAGTTTCCAGCGAAACTGCTCTCTCATCACAATTCAGGACTGCTTTATACTTATCAAGCCAATCCAACCTCAATATAAGGTCAAATCCCTTAAAATTTAACACATAAGGGTCACAAGAAAAATTATGGGATAGATAAGAAATCTTCAAGTCCTTACAGATCGTACCTAATTTGGTCACCCCTCCTATATGATTAGATACCAAGATAGGCCGTCTTCAGTACTAGGGCTAAGAAAGAATTTCTCTACAGATTCCAGAGAAATAAAACTCAAAGAAGCACCCGAATCAAATAAAACTTTAATATACTTGCCATCTAAAAGTAATGTGCCTTCCAATACTCCCTTGCCTTTATATGAAGTAGATGGTGCAACTTCCAAAGCAAATACTTTATTCTGCCGAGCTTTATGAAGTAACGACCAATCCTTGATCATATGATCTGGTTGGTGACAATTAAAGCATAGAGATCTCTGAACCAAAGATGAACCCGGTCCACTATGATGCGGTTACTGAGATCCTTTCACTTATTTGCTAAGTGACCTTCTTATTGACATATATAGCATTTGCGAGGTTCGTTTTTACTTCCAAGCTTCTTCTTGCTCGGCATCCTCCAATTGGGATTGAACTTCCTTTTATTTGGATTAGCAAAATTCCCTCCCGATGCTGCTACTGGTGCCACTGATTTTTTGTTCATCAAATTCTCATATCTCAAAGCCATATCAATTAAATCAACAAAAGATCCTGTCAAGTGCGCCGTCATCTTTTCATGAAATTCTGGTCTCAATCCTGGCACAAACATTTTGTTCTTTTTAAGGGGAGTATCAATGAGCCCAGGTCCATAGCAAGAAAGTTCATTGAATTTCGTCTCATACTCCGCTATAGACATGCTACCCTACTTCAAATTCAGAAAATTTTGGTACTGATGAGTTTTCCCTGCTGTTGGCATAAATTTCTCCTCGAATAACTCTTTAAATCTGTCCCAAGAAATGTCTTCCTCAGAAATATTTGCTACCGTTGCATCCCACCAGGCTGCTGCGCCTCCCTGCAATTGCCACGATGCCATTTCCCTTTTCCGTTCATCAGACAACTTCATACTCTTAAAAATGCACTCACAAGAGCGTAGCCAAGCTTGAACTTCAACTATCGATTTTGACCCTTTAAATGGTTTGCCTCCAAAGTTGATGAAGTCTTTGCATAAAGCGGCGAAAATAACCTGAAGCGGTACTGGATTTACAGCCTCACTAGCAGTTTGACTTCGTCCATTATCAGTCGAGGTACTGCCCCTACCTATGCCTCTCCTTCCAGAACTCATGATGGCCCCATAGACAGGTAACTCAACAAATTTAGATAGGTATACAATTAAATGAAAATACAAATACGCACTCTCAAGATAAATAGTACTCCAGAGCCTAGGTATTATCTCAACTTATGCTCTGATACCAACTGTGACGACCCGCCTTTCTAACCACAGAAAGACGTATCATCAATAAGAAAAGAAAGGGATAGAAATAGAAAAGATAGAAAGAAAGAATAACAACATCAGAATCTCACAGCGGAATGAAACAAACTATAATATATCACATAACTATTACATAGTTTTTACTTATATCATAGTTATACAACATCATGCAACAAGACAGTCATACACATATCTGTCAATACATACATCCCAAAACACATCATACACTAACTAACACAGCGGAACTAGATAGATAAATACATACGTCTGGACTCCTGCTCCAAGCTCCTCTAGAACTCAACAATCCCAAAACCTATCACTTGGCTACTCATAAAAATTTGAGTACCCAAGAGTTTATGAAAAACAAAATATAAACTCCGGGTCAGACATGGGTCTGGTGTGAGTAAACAGGTTAAAGTTGTTTAACTTTGAAAACTATTTGAAAATAAAGGTATCACGTAAGACTTCCCACACACAAGCACAGGTAGATTTTTACCTTACGCTAACCAAAACATTTTATAGGAAATCCAATGATATTATAATAGTGTCTAGGGTTTTCAAGTAAATAGAAAATAGCTGAAATTGTTACATTCGTTAAATTCTAGCTACTAGCCACGAAAGTGGGTAATACAAATCAAAACCCTATGGTCTCGTAGGGAAAATGGGTTTCCATCAATGGCAGGGCTACTGGGGTACCGCCCGTCATAGTACGGGGCCTAGATCACCGTACCGAGGATCACTCCCGACCTCCTACAACACAAGGCCAGAACCATTCTTTACTGAACAGTTCCGAACAAGATAACCCCGCAGTTGTGGCCAACAACTGCCCACACAGCCGAAATAAAAAGGGACATCTAGACAGGGGTATATCTTGTCCTACTTAGGTGCTACCCACCTAATCTTGCTGCATCTCCCCTGTTTTATCCATTCCCGGTTGATGAGGCTTGAGGCTGCGATTACCTTTATAGAACATATCTCTTAGAACGCTCATCGTCCGTCTGACGATGTGTTGAAAGCATTCAATCTATACAAGTTCGTTCCGGGTTCGAACGAAACCGTAGGCATTATCTCGTTACACTCATTTTGGAATCTCCCTCGGAGTTAACGACTATAACACTTACATTCTGAAACATCATCTCGACCTTCACTTGAGATGTCATGACCTAACGTTTAATTTGGATCGATGTGGTTTTCAGAATATCAAATTGACACCCGATCCCGGTCTCATCGAAATCCAATCGCCATTTTAAAGCCCAAGTTGACTAATGGTTTGAACAATTTAATTCAATACTTTGAATCCACATAACAGTTATCACAGATAAATCATACACAGTCATTACAGATATATCAATGCATGTCACTGAGTATCATAGAATATCACCAAATAGATATCACAATCAATTAAACATAATTATCAATTCATATCAAATTTAGTTTAATTAACTTAAACTTAATTAATTACTTAAGACTAAACCATTTTATCCTGCTTGATTAATCACTAATTAATCAGCTTATTAAATTTATCAATTACTTCTTAATTACTCAATTAATTATTTCTTAATTATGAATTAATAACCTTAATTATTAATTAACAAAACTTAATTACCCATTTATTAATCATTAATTATTTAATTAATCATTAATTATTTAATTAATCATTAATTACCAATTTAATTAATCATTAATCCTTAGTTAATTACTTAATTAGTTAACCACTATTTATTTATTAATTAACTTTAAGTAGTTAATTAAATTCTTAAGTTCAAATTGATTAAACACAAAATTATTAATATCAATCTTTAATTACAAATTTATTTAACCTTAAATTATTTATTTAATTACAAGTATAAATTAATTTACATTCTTAATTAACTTTTAATTTAAATTAATTATTAATCTTGCATTTGCAAATCTCTCTTAATAAACTTTTAAGTCAAATCTTAACTTACAACTTGCCAACACTATTAACTTTATCAATACTGAATTTTATTTAACAAAATAACTTAAAAGTTATTTAAGTTAATTCATTAGAAAATGGAACCCGAGGTAAACAACCTGTTTACTCGAGTAGCAACCCGAGTTTCCCTTACCTTTTCCCGCGTCCCTTCTCTTCTCCTCGCATACGTTCTTCTTCTACTCTTTTTTTTTAAGTTTAAGTTTTAAGTTATAAACTGCAGTATTCACACAAGCACGCTCATACACCAGGTTCCACTCGAAGCAACCCCTCAACTTCCCCGAGTAACAACTCGCGACGACCATCACTCGAAGCTGCTGATATTTCATACACCGCCATGCACGTGCACGGCGCTTCGCCAACACTCGGCGAACCACGATGTCTCTGGCAAGTCACAAAATGACCTCACACTTGAAAGCAAAACTCAATTCAACGTGAAAAATTCAAAATCAAAATATACCCATTTGTTCGAACTGCAACTCGAACACACCCAAAAGAAAAAAATGCCACTAACCACTAACGTCGACCACCAGTGGCGATGCAATTTTGCCCACACCTCGGCTAGACCCTCTTCTATCATCCTCTAGAAACTCGCGCAGCTCGACCATCCCACAGTAAAAAAATCAACAAGCTTACAGACCACTGCAAAACTCGATCCAAAACCCTAAACTCGTCTCGACCCACTAATTCTTGCATTATAAAATTTTTCTAACATTTTTCCTATATTCGTGAATCACCAAGCTAGCTTCACAACAAATTTCAACATCTAAAATTTGTTGAATTATCAGAAATTGAATAAAAAGCATTTTTGGTTCATTTATGAACTGCACCTTGTATACATATCTAAAAATCATCATTCTTGTTTTGAAAATCCTACTTTTGTAAGTTTATTCAAGATATGAAATCAAATCAACAAATTAAAATATTCGAATTTTAACATATGATTTCTTTCTTACTGTAAACTTGAATAAACAGTATCTATGTTACACTGTCAAGCTTTAACCAAATTTCTAGGCTATGATTTTAAGTTAAACAAACTTATTTAGTTTAAATTCCTAAGTTTAAAATGTTTTGCAAGAAGAAGTATTAAATTTTCCTACTGTTCTTTGCTCTGTAACCAAATATATGGAAGAACAGGCCATACAAAATTTCCAATGCAAACAGAAAATACACAGAATTGTTTGTTTAAACTATACGGTAAAGCACATACCATTCAAAAAGAAAATACACAAGTTTATATTTGGAAAACAGTATGTTTACTCACCTAAAATATTGTTGAAACGGAGAACAAGTGTTGCTGAAGAGCATGAGTTTAATTGTCCCTGTAAACCTGTTTTGCCTTGTTGTTGAATGAAGTTGAGTTTGTAAATAATGAGGTTTATTTTCTTTTTCTTTCTTTCAGGCCTTCTTAGTTTTGTTTGAACGAAATGGAATAAAAGATACATATATATAGAAATAGTTTTGAACAGCTTTGAATAATGATAGGTTATAACTGGTACAAGCTTTACCCTGTAATCAAAACAGATTTTTGTATGGAGGCTGAAAGGATTTTCTTGCAATTCAAAATGACCAAAGTTGTGCTATCATTAAATGCAAATGTCCCTGTTTGTTTACATCTAATTATTATTTGCTGATATTTATTTTATTTTATTTTGTACAAAGATATTTTGTATATGAATAGTTTGTCTTCTTTTGCATTGCACATATGTATTACACAGCAACATATGTGTTATTTTTTTTATCTTATTTATTGGCATATACATATTGTTATGGTACATATATTACTTCCCTGATCTGCTTTCTACCCTATGCTTCTATAAAGTTGTTATATTCCTAGAACTATCTTATGTTCATTTCATATGTTACAGAACCATCAATTTATTTTATATATTTACTTCTATTTTAAACTTAAACTATCAAGTACTTCATTTACTTATTTATTTTTATACTTACATTAATATCATAGTTTTCTTATGTTTATATATATTTATGTTTATAACCATATATTTGTTTTATACTTATGTTTAATATTTATAAGATTTATTTTATTTTAACCATTATTCTCTAGATTACATCATAATTATATATATTTAGATCAAAAATCAATAAGATAGAGCCTACTTTAATTTAATGTGAATAAGCTAGATTTTTTTTAATATTTTTAAAAGACTCATTTAAAATTCCAAATCATGGTTTCTTCCAAAACCACATATATACTTGTTTTTAAAATAGTAAGTTTGTAATTTTTTTTTTAATTTATCAGATTAAATGCTTATTATAATAATATTGCCAAATTTTCGGGTTGCTACAACCGTAACATTTAATTTAATTTAATTATGATTGATTAAATAAATTGGTAAAAAATAACAGTTGTCACCTTTTCTACATTTAATCACATTTACAAGTTTGTTATTTACAACAAATGTTATAACAACTTACACTATACTAGTTTCATCCAATTACAATTTACTACACATTATTTCATAGATTAATCAACGTTCAAATTATCAATTACTCTTTTATTAAAATTATCAATTAATACGCACATTACATTAAATTTAAAATCTATAACCAATTATAACTTTTTAGTCATTTCAATTAATTGTGGTTACATTCGAAGCAGTTATCAATTACCTTGAGTTAATACTATTACATTCCATTCGAGTTATATTCTTATTTTAAATCACAAATTTTCATTCTTCCAACATTAAATCATAAAATCTTATTAAATTAACTATTTTTAATTATCGAAATTTACGGGTCGTTGCATTCTACCCCACTCAAAACTTTTCGTCCTCAAAAAGGGGAAGCAGCAATTAAGTAATTAATATATCAAATTCAAAATATTCCATTTATAAACAGTTAATTTACATAATTAAATAATTTAAATAAAATATATCAATTTAAAATAATTAAATCCTTTTATATTCAAGTAAATGAAAGTTTGGAAACATTTCTATTTTCACAAAAAAATTCTATGTTTAAAATTCACGAAAAATTTCGGTAGAGTCTCCTTGTACGGAGAGGTCTATAAGAAGTAATAATATCAATAATAACAATATTTGTATCTAATATTTCAAAATAGTATATTCCAAACAACGAGAAAAAGAAATATAATACCACAACCGAAATCTAAAACATACCTATTTGTCGGCCAAACAATGCTTTATTTATGAAACCAAAAGCAGTAGCTATTGCTTCTATAAACCTGTATTTCACTTATATAATCCAAGAAGTTAATATTTACATAAAAGTGAAATATTTAAGTTTTTTTAATTAATAATAAATAATACATCATAACATAACAACAACCATTTGCAAACAAACAATACATACATCTTTTCAACCAAGAAATCAATCATCCATCCATAACAACCAAAATAAATGGTTTGTTCGGGTTCAAAACTTCTAATCATATAAAATGATAAATAAACTATGAAGTAAAACATACACTCAACAGTCATAGATAAAACTTTGTAGATTATTTATACATCTCTATACAAAATAGAAGTATTCTTTCCTAACCAATCCATAAGCCAAATAAACAATAATTTCAATGTTATTTAAGTGGGCCTCACATTCATATAATGCTTATATTCATTAATTTACATTCATTACTTACGTAAGTTATTTCCATTTCAATTATCTAGATCATCCAGTATTATGTAAGTTTCTACAAAATTTAATTCACCATTAATAGACTTCTTTCTTACATTCATTTGTTTCATATATTGTATTATAGAATATTAAATTTACTTCTAAGTCATTTCAACGCTTCTATAGTTCAATTAACATAGTACTCATTTTAATTATAAATGGCTTCAATATTAAATTAAGTTTATAATTATTTACCTATAGTATTCACCTTTTACTATTGAATCTGATTATAAATAGCTTAAAATGTTAACGTAAGTTTATAATTGTTTTTCTTACATTATTCACTTTTCAATTACATTTGATTAGTAACATTTCAAACTATTTACCTAAGTTTATAACAATTTATAATATTAGAGTTTTTATTTATAAAAGTAATTCCATTGAACACTTTCATTTACTGAAGTTTGCTTGTATAATATTCTATTACATACCCTTATTTAATATTTCAACTTTTGGTATTTTAGTAATATATATATATATATATATATATATATGTTTTTATTATGCAATGGAATGTTACACAAGTTTATCTTATTTATTTTAATTAATAAATTGTTCAATAGTTAAATTTTCTTCTATCTTCATATCTACAAGTTACAAATTTTCAGTTTCTTATAAATTTCATTAATCACTTAGCTTCTAGTTTTCTTAACTTCCATTCTATAAGTTTCCAATTATTAATACAGCCAAGATTCCATTCAGTACAATAATTTCAATTGCTAGTTTATAGAAACTTAAGAACCAAATACCGGGTTCCATCTTCAAATCATTTAAAATTACACACACACACACGTACACACTCATATCCTTTATATATATCAAAGCATATTTGAAAATTAAAAGAAAGATTTTTTTTATCAAAATAAATGTATACTAAAACTACTACAGTGGCCTTTTTGGACGATTCAAACCATTCAAAAGGACAGATTGTTATGGGGAAAATAATAAAAAAACAGAGAGAGAAAGAAAATAAATACAGAATCTTGGAGCGGAATCAAATAAACAGTTAGTGAAGCTGTTTACAAATAACATTGATTAACCTTTATAATACAGATCAGAGTTACATAAAACAAGAATAAGTAATAAATAAATGCAGCAAAACAACATGATGCAGTGGAATAAATATAGTAAATAATAATAGTACAAAATCTTCATTTTATCCCTCCAGAAAGTAGTCTTCGATAAACTGAAAAGCTCAGGATGACCCAAGCTAATTGAAAAGACAAAACACTCAAGTTAAATCAAAGTAAATAAATATGTGTGTAACGGCGTCGGAGCTGTTTACGATGTTTGACATCTCCTATGCAATTCAGCATAAGTGCAATAACTTAAGAGATGTTTGGATTTACATCTCCTAAGGATCCGTTAAAATATCTACATACATAGTACAATACGCTATTATAATAGTGTCTACAGTAAAGTAAAGTATTAAAATAGCATTAAGGCGTTACCCATATCCCCCTTAACACATTTTATGTATTTCCATAGTCTATATAGTACCGTAAGCTCCTCCGTGATGCTTATTCAAAGGGCACTCCATAGGTATGGTACAAAATAAACTCGTAGAAGTCACGATAGGGAATGAGAACACGACACTTGAGGAAATGCCGGGTAGATATACCAATTGCAGATCTGGATTGGTGGTAACGCATAGAAGCTACTACCGCCCACCTCAAAACACACTACCATAATCAAAATCGAGAGGTGGCCACCAAATCATCACAACGTCATCATATGGTATCAAAGAAATGTGTCCGATCAGAGGTGCGACCTCACTCGGCCTGGCGTGGCTCCTGTTTTAGTCACATCTAAGCTGACTCACAGCAGTCAAGGTCACAAAAATACCTTATACAGAGTCGTTTGCCAAACCATCCTTCTTCATTTCTGGAGTCTCCACCACGTACACAGTTGTTAAAGTGGTTTTCGGTATTGGCAGAGAGTATAACAATATCTGATCCCGGTCTTTTTAACAACCAAACACATATTACACACTAGTTGGTTCTTTTACATTTCGTAAAAATCAATTCATAATTAATCTTCAAAGTATCGTATTCAATTTCAAACCATGTTACTTCCGAAATTATATTCACTTGCAAAACCATATTCACTTTCAACATTATCGATAGGATATGTTAATTAAATCCTCATTCCAAAATCATTATATTTACTTAAATATGTCATTTCACAAAAAGGTATCAATTCCAAATTCCAACTTAGGTTGTATCATTGTAGCTGCCTGTATTCCGTACCCCATGAGTTGGTAATAATTCTTCCTCGTTCAACCCAAATGTATGACAGAGCGAATAACTAAGGTAAAGAAGAAGAAAGAGGTAGAAGAAATATAAAAACAACACAGAATCTCACAATCGCAGCGTAACAAATATAATATATAATAACAGATTTTATACAAAGAATCTGTAGCCGTTTATATACTTACAATCATCAGAGTACAACCATCAACACATCAAACTGAACACTGTTGATACACGAAGATTTTGATCAATGACAATGAGCTTCAACAAATAGGAAGAGAATGCAAAATCTAGAAGAAGATAGATGAAGACAAAAGTATAAACATTAGTATGATTTTCTATGTGTCTTAGTCTAGATTATTTGTTAAAATCTATCCTCAAGAGATTTGCACGAACATTAGAACACATTCATAAAAACTTCATTCACATGTTCACTGTGCATACTTTTATACTTCAGTCGACTGAACAGACATGGCCAGTCGACTGAAACTGTACACGTATACAAAATTGCACAGTTTCAGTCGACTGAATTACCTGTACAGTCGACTGAAATTATTCCTGAAAATTTTTCTTCATATTTTCAGTCGACTGAATCTCCTGCTCAGTCGACTGAATTTAAACCTGCGAATTTTCTCTGAAAAGACACCTTCTTCTTCCCAAGAGTTGCAACCATTCATCAATGGAAATGGAAGCATCTCTTGTTTGCAACCTTTGACAACTTATGCACCTCTTCTACAAGTATATATACATGATTCTAACATCATTTAATTCACCGAATTATCTTGCTTTAATCTTACTATTCTCTTGTTCATATTCTCTAGATATTCTCAAAGCAATCACCAATCTATTGCTTGAATCACTGTTTTTGTTTATAACATTCTTTTGATTCATAGCAATTAACATTCCTAAATCTTCACAAACACATTGCATGTTCAGTCGACTGGATTCCTCTGCTTAGTCGACTGAAAATATGACAGAAAATAATATATGCAAAGTTCAGTCGACTGGAAACATCTGCACAGTCGACTGAAAATTCAACAGAAAATTTCAGCAACAAAATTCAGTCGACTGAATGTACTGCTCAGTCGACTGAATCTATCACAGAACACTTCGGCCTTTGATTCAGTCGACTGAACAGAACATTCAGTCGAATGAATGCTGCTTCCCAGGCAGAATTTCCCCTTTTAACCACCAAAATTTACCATACCTATTCACTTTTACCTCCTACAAACCTTCTTCCCCAAATCTATTCGAAACCCTAGCTCTCAGATTCCTCAAAATCAAATCAATTCTCACCAAAATGGCACCAAAAAGATCAAGAGCCTCATCTTCTTCATCCTCCGAGCCAATTGATGCTCAAATAGCACAATGGCTTTATGATGGAACCGCTGTCACCCGATGGAACAAGATGAAGAATTCTCGAATCTTTGAGCATTCTTTCGTTGATTTTCATAGCTTTCAAACCTACAACCTTCAAGCATTAACAGATCCAGCAGGCTTGACTCCACTTCTAGACTTGAAAAGAAATGATCATGCCATTAATCATGTAGTGGTAAAATTATTTTACGCTAATCTTAATCTTGGACACCAAACTCCAAGAAATCCAAACAATAGTATTTGGAGTATGGTGTGTGGAAAGAAAGTTTGGTTCTCCTTGGATAGAATAGCACACATTTTAGAGTCTCCAAATATCGGGAGAAAGCTAGAGGATATAGAATTCAACCCACATATTCGCGACAACATCAACCATCGATTTATGGAGGATAATATCAACTTTAGGGATTTTAAGTCAACCTCCCTTCGACCTATGGCGAGAATTATCCATAAAGCCCTAATGAGAACAATTACACCTCGTACGGGATCGTACGAAATTGTCTACCAAAATAACTATCGAGCATTATATGCTATTTTTGGCAATATACAAGTTAATTGGGTACAACTTATTCTTGATGAGTTTCTCACTTTCAATAATGGCAAAATGCACACTATTTACTTTGGAGAGTACATCATGCGACTTCTCCTAAATGTCAATACGCCATTACTTGAATCAGAGAATACAATGGTCCATCAGATTAACCATCGGACCATAAGCCTAATGCAACTCCCATCTCGACCTCCTCGCATAATATCACTTGCCGAATGGGAAGCAAGGCATCAAGAACAACAACAACAACAACCTCCTCAACCTCGCCACGAAGAACATCTCGAGCAAGATGATGAAATTCGTCTTATTGACCCAAGCTTCACTACCAACCAATCCTTGGGGATATTGTCAAGAAATCAACGAATTCTTGACACTCGTCTTAAAAAGGTAGATCATAAGCTTGATAAAATCAAAGGATTCTTCAACAAGCTTTGGGATACAATCTCATGCTCAAGCACCACTACTGCTTCAACATCTCGCGGCAAACGTCCGGCACCCACGTTTACATGGACGACATCCGAAGAGCATACAGTAGCATCGCAAGCGGAGCTAGTTCTGGCCAAGGAGGAAGAGCACCTAGACCACCAATAGGAGGACCCGTCATACGTGAACCAACTGGAAGGGAAGGTTCATATGACTGGGATAAGGATGAGTGATTTTGTTGTTTTGATGTCTATTTTTAAACTTTCTAATGGCTTGTATAAATAGCTATTTTATGCTTGTCTGCCATAACATTTTTATTTCACTTAATTCATGCTTATATTCTCTATGATTTAGTGATTGTTTTGATACATTATTACTGCTGTTAGTTCTTCCTTTTTGTCGATGACAAAGGGGGAGAAAATCTATGGTACTAACTTTGTTTTGTAGGAAAGATAGTGCATACATTCAGGGGAAGAAAGTAAGTATATACATCTCTAGAATAGTATTGTCATCAATCAAAAAGGGGGAGAATGTTGATACACGAAGATTTTGATCAATGACAATGAGCTTCAAAAAATAGGAAGAGAATGCAAAAGCTAGAAGAAGATAGATGAAGACCAAAGTATAAACATTAGTATGATTTTCTATGTGTCTTAGTCTAGATTATTTGTTAAAATCTATCTTCAAGAGATTTGCACGAACATTAGAACACATTCATAAAAACTTCATTCACATGTTCACTGTGCATACTTTTATACTTCAGTCGACTGAATAGACATAGCCAGTCGACTGAAACTGTACACATATACAAAATTGCACAGTTTCAGTCGACTGAATTACCTGTACAGTCGACTGAAATTATTCCTGAAAATTTTTCTTCATATTTTCAGTCGACTGAATCTCCTGCTCAGTCGACTGAATTTAAACCTGCGAATTTTCTCTGAAAAGACACCTTCTTCTTCCCAAGAGTTGCAACCATTCATCAAAGGAAATGGAAGCATCTCTTGTTTGCAA
The DNA here is from genome assembly GCA_030765085.1 of Allium cepa. Taxonomy (NCBI): domain Eukaryota; kingdom Viridiplantae; phylum Streptophyta; class Magnoliopsida; order Asparagales; family Amaryllidaceae; genus Allium; species Allium cepa. Next base: position 681,086,879 of record CM060941.1, on the reverse strand, counting down.
CCTTTGACAACTTATGCACCTCTTCTACAAGTATATATACATGATTCTAACATCATTTAATTCACCGAATTCTCTTGCTCTAATCTTACTATTCTCCTGTTCATATTCTCTAGATATTCTCAAAGCAATCACCAATCTATTGCTTGAATCACTGTTTTTGTTTATAACATTCTTTTGATTCATAGCAATTAACATTCCTAAATCTTCACAAACACATTGCATACTCTCGAGGATAAGATTATAGGAATATTGTACTACATAGACTAATTAGTGTTGACAAGAACACAACAAGTCGAATATTGTATTTTAGTAATTGAGTTGAAGTCCTCTTCGGTAGTTGAGGCAAGAAATCCTGTCCGGTAGTTCGGGTAAGTTGTAAACCTATTCCTCCGGTGAAGTGAGGGTGTTAGTTAGTGAAATTCCTAAGAGAAGCTTAGGGACTGGACGTAGGACGAGAGGTCCGAACCACTATAAAAGTCTTGGTGTCTCCTTGCATTTACCTACTTTATCTACCTAGACTATTTCATTATTCCATATTACACGATCCTACCGCATAGCCTCTTTCAAACACTTATATAACAAAGCGGAACATAAATCAAGTATAGGAAAGTACATCTGAAAACTCCTCCATCTTGTCTCCTGAGCTCCATAGCATTCATCCAAGATCTGTAATACTCGGTATGACCCGAGCATTATAATAAAACAACACTTGAGTCAGTCTAGAAAATCAGCCTGAGAAAACACACTCAATTTGAATTATTAGAGTTATCAAAATCCTTTGAAAAACAAAGGTATCTCGTAAGACCGCGTCACAACTTTACGATAATCAAAACTTTATTATAGAAAATCCAGTGACATTACAATAGTGTCTAAATACAAATACTTATTCAAATAGCCGAAATTGTTACAATAATCAAATTCCAGCATAGTAGGCTCTACAAACAAAACCGCAAGCTCGTATCGGAGAATGGATTTCCAACTGAATGACTAGGCACTGGGGTACCACCTGTCATGGTACATATCTAGATCAGCGTACTGAGGACCACTCCATGATCCCCTGCTACACAAGACCGGACAACTCCTTAAAATGGATGGCCTGAATAAGATTACCACATGGTTAGGATCAGCAACTGCAACACGGCTGAATAAAACAGACTCTAGATAGGCGTAACCTTACCCTACTTGGGTGCGACCCATTTAGCCTTATTGAATCTCTCCTGATTTTCAGTCATTCCCAGTTGATGAGGCTCGAGGCTAAGCATTATCTTTCTAAAAATATTCAATTAGAATGCTCACTGTCCCCCAGTGACAGTGTACTGATAGCGTTCGTCCATACAAGTCCGTTCCCGGTCCGAACGGAAGTGAAGGCACTATTCCTACTACATTCAATTTTGAATCACCCTCAGGATTAGTAGTGGTTAGCCCTTGCACTTCATTGTTCCATCTTCTACTCCATAATCTTGTTTTTCACTTCGAAAAGGTACTCGTTGGATCGAAGTGGTTTCGGATAATTTATCCGATCCCAGTCTCTTCGAAATGACATTCGAGATTGGCCAATATTGATAGCCGTTTTTTTACTATTAAATTAATCATCCATAAGCAATCACCCGGCCTTAATAAAAAATTTCCCAAATATTTACTTTCCAAAATATTTTTAAAGACGTATCAATTTCTTCCAACATTTGAAAACAATTTTTCAAATACTTAAATCGGTAATAGGACACTTCCCACATCTTAACACTTAGAAATATTCCAAATTTCTATCTTCTACACTTAGTAAAATATTACCAGTCTTATTAACCAAAAATCCTTCCAATATTAACGTTTCAGAAATTTATTCCGTAACTCATTTTCAGAATCTTCGGAATCACAAATAAATTTCCTCCCCCCAAATAATTTATATGTATATATATATATATGTATATATAAAATAATTATTTTAAAGAAAAATAATTTATTGTTGACACATGTTCGAATAACTGTTTAAAATATCGAAAACACTTTTATAAACATCAGTAACTCATTTTAGTAAATAGATTTTCAAAGCCGAATTCAAAAGTTAGAATTTACTAAAAATAAATAATTCATATTTAAAAATCGACTTACAAACATTTCAATCTCACTAGTTTAAAATCCCATAGTTTTTTCAAAATAATAAAATTTTCCTTTTTAAACAAATTCGCTTCTTAAAATTTAAAATATACCTTTAGAATTTCAATAACCAATCTACTTTATAGTTCCCTCTCGATTTCACGACATATCGAGTCATTGTCGATTTCCTAAACATTCTCATTTCAAAAATAGAATCTACTATTTTTTACATATTCCTAGAATATCACTTATAAATTCTTTTATATAATTTCTTTTAAAAATCACCATTTCCTAATTCATGAATGTTAAGTATAACCAATTCAAATATAATTTTATTTTCTAATTCAGTTTCTAAAATAATCCCAATTCGAATACACACACACACACATACATACATACATATATATATATATATATATTATCAAGTTACCTTCAATTCCATAAATTTTTAAAATATATTCACAGTATTTAAATTATCAAAATTTAGGCTAGTGCTACAATAGCATCTAGTAATCCAATCACTACAATAATCTATAACAGATTATTCTACACAAATCATATATCACTATACATGAAAAATAAACAATAAATTTGAGGAATCCAGTTGGATCCCTCCAACCTATTTCCCTGCATCCACAGATAATAATACAACATAAAATAAATATCAATCCCACTTCGACGGGATATCGCGGTATAAGGGTCATCCGCTATTATGCAGGACACATAGATCTCATCTGTTATACAAACGCGAGCATATAATCACTCCAATATATGTATGTGTGTATGCACACACACACATAATAACACATCCAGACTGATAATAATTATCAATTCGATTAATCAACCAAAAATTGATTTTAACTTTTTAAATCTAACCAAAAACCCAAATTTGAGTAAGATTAACTTATTTTATTTTTGTTTGCAATCCACTTCAATCTCGACTTGATTATCATGATTTTTGACCTCGCATAACAATTTACGAATTTGTAAATATTCGCTTTAAAATATGATTTAAAATCCTAGTACCAAAATACATATTTTAAAATTAACCAGTAAGTTAAAATATGTGTATACAAATTTCATTTCCTTTTCAAATCCATATATATACGTGTATATATATATATATATTAATTTTCAATGAAAAATAAAATTATACCTTACTGCAACTCGCGATTCAGGCCATCATCACCGCGACTAGTCGATTGTGTTCGACCCCTTCTCACTGGAATCCTCCTAGGCGGTGTCTCCACAACTGCTCATCATGAACACCCCCTCCACTACTTGCCCTGTTCACAGACATCATGAAAACCCAACCATCCAACTGAAGACCTCGTCGTGCTCAAGTCAAGGCCAACAATCGCGACTGAATAATCATCGAGCCTCGCTATCACGAAGCTTATTGACCCATGGTGCTCCTTCTCGAACTCCTCGACTCGTACTTCAACACTCTCGTATGCGAACGAAGTGGCTTCGTTCGAAGGCTTGGTCAGAGCATTCAAGGGAGGTCATGATTTCATTCTTGAACGAACTATTCTAAGAAATTCAATTTTCAAAGAAGGCCGATGGAACTAAAATATTGACGTTCTATCCAGGCATGCCGATAGGCATTCATAATGTTATTCTCCTATTCCAAACGCAATGGAAAAGGTTTTGAGTCCTAATTCGATTGTATGGAGAAGATAGCTTTCTGACCCTGTTATTATATTAAATTTTCAATATTAATTAAATGCGTTTACATTTCGTACGGCTAAATGATAACTCCAAAGGCTACGAAATTTGAAATCCAATAAAAATTTAATATTACGGATCTAATGGAACTGGTTTCGTCGAATTCCGAGACTATGCCTTGGAAGGCTATTTTAAATGTCAATTTAAAAAACTATTTAAAAAAAATGAACTGATCACTTTTAAATTCGACTTTAAAACTTTTATTATCTTCATTATTATTAATATAAATCTTACAAGTCTTTAAATTATTGTTATCGAGCTTAAAACTCAAGATACAAAAATTTAACCAATATTCAATTATAAAATTCAATATTTAAAACCATTTCAATATTTCAAATCAAACGTCGAAAAATCCGGGTCGTTACATTCCTCTCCTCTTAAAAGAATTTCGTCTCTGAAATTGCTAAGGCAGAAGAATGCTCCAAACCCATTAATTTATCCAAAAAACCACTTAGTGAAATTCAATATCCCATTTATCTAATCTTTTATTTCCATCCAAAACAATTTTTTTCAATTTCATATCCAAAATCTCTTGTTTCAGTTTCAATTTGAAATCAATTTGTCATTAGAAACATTTTTCAAAAATTTTCTAGCACCTAAAATTTTCGAATTTTTTTGGCAGTCTCCTTTTTATGGAGGACCATTTGCAATATCACAAAAGAGATCAATACATACACATCGACCCACGCTGTCGGAAAACAAAATAAATATATCAGTATTTTATATTTTTCTTTCTTTTATTGCGTGGACGTACCTTTATTTAGCGTTTATAAGCAAGCGGCTTATTTAATTTGTAATTTGAGCGATCAAAGCCTAGCAAAATGGCCTCCAGGTACATGTGCTTACTCAATTTAAACATGTAAGTACCAAAAATATGAAATTTCTTGACATTTCACTTATATAAATAGCTAAAACATATGAATTTCATAAGCAATGCATGCTAAATGATTTTATAGGCAATTATAAGATTCCGACACAAATTTTAATTGCTTCCGATCAATTCATACATCATTTTCACTCTATTCACAATCCATTCATTTGCATTTTATTTCGTATCCACGTTTGTTTCATTCAAAACCATTTCATTGAGCTCAAAACATTCCATGCTTTTATTTAATGGACTTTTCACCCTTATTCGAAGCCAAGCTTCTATTAATTTTTAACTTAAGTTAATTTACTTCAAATTATTCCAACTTCATAACTTAAGTTCATTTCCATTTGCAAATAAGATCCCTTTTAATTCAACTTGATTTCTATCCAATCAAATCTCATTTCAATCTACAAATTTATTTGATTAGTTCACTCACTTCATCCACTTTAATTCTAATTCCTATATTCGAATTCATTCTCGAATTCATTAAAAATAATATTCAAGGCCACATTCAAATTATTTATACCTTAATTAGATTTATTTATAACCCAACCCTTTTCTATTACAATCCAATTCCATTTCATTCGACAACAGTTCCCATTTATATTTTAATTCACTTACCATCTAAGCGAAATTTTATTTATAGCTCAAGCTTCATTTCAAAAATCCATTTTTAATTAACAATCCAATTTTATTCAACCAAGTTAGGCTCCCTTTTTCCATATTCCATTTACTAATTAATTATCTAATTAGTTCACTTCCAATTTATAACTCAATATTTGATTTTTACTTCAAAATCACTTCAACTATTTTACTTAAGTTCAGTTTTATTTTATAATTCATGTTTGGGTTTTTATTTCCTTCACCAAAATGTCAAACAATTTTATTTCGGGTTTTTCTATTTCAATTTTTCTCTTTTTATAAGTCACACAATTTATTTTTCTTTTTTCCATCAATCCTTCACTCGAATGCATTCACATTTTATTTTACTCGAGATTATACATTTTTGTTTAACCAAGTATATTTTTCTCCAGTTTGTTTAAAATTTCTTTTTATTTAACTTAACTTGCATTAAATCTAAACTCCGTACTATTTCTCTTTATTATTAAGTAAGAATTCAATTTCATTTATTATCATCTACAACTCAATCCAATTCATTATAATTCAATCCAGATTCAACTTAATTTGATTTAGTTTAAGTTCACTACACCAAAAAGTACTTTTGGTGGCGCACAAAAAACGCAACCATAACTTTTGGTGGCGTTTTAGCGAACGACGCCATACGACATGCAATTAAAAAACTAATATTTTTGGTTGCGTTTGTCTAAACGCCGTTATAATGTGCCTTATTGCGGCGGCGCAAAAAGGCCACCGTAAATCTTTTTTTTGTGGCATGTTGAAACGCCACCAAAAGTGATATTTTTTTCAACATATTTTTTCGTAGCATTTTCTAAACGCCACTAAATAGACGCTGTTATAGATTGATTATTTTAAAGGTTGTATATTTCACCACAGCAATATTTTTTTTGTTACGGTTTTTTCTGCCATTATATTTTTTCCGTAGCGTTTGATAAACACATGAAAAAACACGTCAAAATAATTCACTATAAAATACACAACTTCAATAGCCTGGAATTCTTTCAAATCAGTTATTCATCAGACACAACATTCAATTAACATACTCCGAAGTGACAACTTCTAAAAAGTTTCATATTACGAAATATTTTTAAAAAGCAAAATTATCCTCAAGATTCAATAACATAAAGCACGCAATAATTTAAAAGATAACAACTAGAATAGAGAACCAACCATCTACTTGATTTCTTCTTGGGCCTCAGCTGAAATAATATTTAGAAGAAGAAAAAACTGTTAAAACCATCAATAGCTCTGTAAAAGCAGATCAAGTATAAAAATAAGGCATAGATAAACAAATTAGTTTTTGTTTACCTGGCTGCTATGACCATATTTTTTCTTCCTGCAATTAACAGCCCTGGGGTAGAGTCTTGCATAGCACCTATTGCCAAAAACAGAATAAAATTCGTTACAATGCAACAAAAATCAACTGTCCATTAAAAATGAAATTGACATATGTTGATATAGAACACAACCCACTGCAATCCGCATACATAACCAAAAACAATCTCCATCCTCTGCCATATACCAAACTTCTACCCCGCTACTTCATCAAGTCATCAATTTGCTTTCAACCACTAACCCCATACTCCACACACACTTCCACTTCTAATACCAACAACAACCTATACCCTACAACCTTCTGCACATTCCATTTCAATCCATAACAATCACCTACCCCACTATTGCACCTTCTGCCGTTGCCTATATGGCAACCCAAATCCCTTCACCAACCTTCAAGCCTTCCAACACTTCATTACTCTCTGCAATTCTCCTTCACCCGACCACCTCCAACCCACAAAGCTTCCTTTCACCTATACACTCCATCCCTTACAACCATCTTCCTACTCAATAGCAACTCATCATACTTGAACAAAGCAACCTACAAACAACTTCATCAACTTCCATCTCAATTGCACTCTCCCCTACATCCGTTCATCATGATCATACATCACCTACTCCACTTAAATCCACAATTAAACCTACAAATACCATCACCACATCAATCGCACTTCACCACACAGCCAACATCATCCACTATATCACCACCTGAACTCCTCCATGCAAATAATTGTGTCACATCCATCTCCAATAACCACACAGCACTCTATAGAACTCGAGCCTGCCACCATCAACATACACAACCATTCACGTGTACATATACAACTTTCCTCCAGTACAGCCAACCACCACCTGCCTTCACTTCCCACAGCCAATTCAATCACTACAACCTTCCTCTGCATATCCCACTAACCAAAAATTGCCCGCCTTCAACCTTTTTCCTGCAATCCAAAACAATCACTACAATCTTCCACACTCAATCACCACAACCTATTCAAACCATCATCCACCAAAATATCACCGCTTAAACAGGCCCAATCTCCAATAATTCCTCCACAAGCATTTCAACAGAGCCACTTCACCGGAGCTTCCACTTTCCTCTTCAACTCACTTCTAACGCCATCATTGCTTGTACACAAGCTCTGCCACCTTCTACCATCCATATCAAACCGTTACCATCCTCCTAACAGTCATCAAGACCACCACCATATCACTTACAACCATATCACTTACAGTCATCTTCATAACCAATACACTTGCCATCTCCATTACCAATACGTCCTGCAAACACTCACTATAACAACTCAGATTTCCCATTACAAAATCCTGCCCTAAAGAATCTACATCAAGACTGCTGTGCACATCCATCAAACTTCCAAACCCCTGACAGAGCTTACATCTCCCTCAACAAACTTCTGCTGTGCACAACAACTGAATCTGTTGTGATTTTGATATTCGACAATTACATTCTCATTGTTTACAAAGGTACATAGATGTGATATATAAATATATATGCAAATGTAACCTTCAGTTCAACTGTTTCTATTTTATTTTAAAAGACAAATTGTGCATACTTGGTTTGTGAATCCCATTTTAACTCAATGTAAACCAGTACGAAGTCAGAAACAACACTTAATCCCATCATTCGGACTTCCAACTGCGATTTCTGGGATTTTAATTCCATTATTCTACCAGCCCTTAATCCCATTTTAACTCAATGTAGAAAATTTTAATGCCATCAAAAATAGAGATGCATACTTGGTTGATAATCCAAAACATAGCAAATGTGATTAAGTTTTTAAATAAAAGAATATGCAACTCATTTAATCCATTTTTTGTGAGTGAACTTGATATCATAACTCAGTCTCACATATTACCTCAATATATGAAAACATGAAATCCGGTAAGAATCTATCCAATACTATCAGCCATAAGAAAATCTAACTGCATACCTCGTACACTAGGAAGAAATCATCAACCTGGAACTAAGAAAGCTAACTGGCATAAATATCATTTGGCTAGAACATTTGTTCCAAAAGAAATTAAATTTCTAAACAAAAATAAGCGTAACAAATTAACTACGAGCCTACAGACTTGCACAAGTTACATTAGTTTCTCCAGATTTTCATTTACATAGGCAAACATTATAATTGTTTCTAAAAGACCTCTCTTAGTATAGACAGGCTGCAATGGTTAGATACCCAGGATGCAAAATGCATGTTAACTATCCCACGCTAGAACTTGTTAAAAAATGCAAACAAAAATATAATAATTTTAAAGTTATAGAATCCTATATGCTAGACATATTGGTGAGCTCTTAAAGAGTGACCTTGTTGTGAAAGGATTTATGGAATTTATTCCTTGCCCTAAGAGTCAAGAATAAAAGTTTATTTTCAAAGACGCAAAACAAGTGAGAGGATAAGCAAATTTGTGAAAATATCAAAATAAAATGTGAAATTTTACATATTAACAGACTGAATGTTTTTGCTAGATTTAGTTAATAAATCGATAATTAATATACAAAAACCTATAAAGAACGAGATTTGTAACAAATATATCCTACATATCATTTTCCCCAATTATGAGCTTATTGACTTATTAATGGATTTTGCAAGGCAACAAGTTATTCATAAAAGGCAACATTACCATCCCCATGAGTTCGGCTTTTTTATTCATCTTCTTGCTGGTCAACCATATGAACTAAACAGGATAGTTCTTTGAGTACTTACTGGTTTAAAAAGTATAGTCCAAACAATTATGCATCACTAAGTGCAATAACAAAAAGGATTCACCATGATAGAAAAACAGAACCGTGAAAAATGCACCTAAAATGCTAAGTACACTAAATGTGGTAAGTACCTATAATGGTTTGCAAAGTTCAACTGTGAAGGTAATCCTTTATATATTTCCTATAGAAACTGAAAAAAATGGTTATTAAAGTGCTAGAATAAATGTAATGTTAACATAAAAGAAAATTGTGACTACATCAGGTAGAAAAACAATGCTCTATATGTGAAGATTATTGAAAATCCAACTGAAGAAGCAAATTATTCAAGAGTAGGAAAATCTATATGAGGTTGCAGTTTATACTTCATAGTCATGAAATGGAAAACTATCAAATGTGAGTTAAAAGATAACAAACCGACGAGTCATAATCGTCTAAGTTTTTTATATTCTAATTGCAGTATGAGTTGGAAGGTAATAAACTAATTTTTACATGAGAATAGCTCATACCAGACCATGATATTGAGAGCAGTTCGGTTTCGGCTCACATGTTCTGTTCAGAACAAGCTAGTCCCCTCTACTTCACTCTGCCATGACCATTCAGAACCGACTTGCACAACAGATTCACCAAGCTTAACCTCTCAACCTCAGCCATGTTGTTTTAGTTCACAAAGCTTTCAATCTAGTTTAAGTCTTTTGATTCTCGCTGCATCTGCTTAGCTGCTAAGTCTATTTCAGGTCCTTATATGTTGGAGCACAAAAGACTTATTAAGTGAGCCTTTATCTATTCAGCACATGCCTTATCATACTTCTTCTTAGGCTATTTCAGCAGTGTTATAACTCTTACATAACAATTATTAGCTATTTTTCCATTAAATATCGCTTTTGTGTTTAGTTTATATATTATAGTATGGGATAAAATTAAAAAGGGAGAAAATATACAAATAATGTTGCTTTTCTGTTTTATTTTTTATTTTAGTTAAATGACATAAGGACAATAAAGTGTGCATTATTTTAGTTGCATTTATGTGAATTAAAAAACCATGAAGCTTGCAGACATGGAGAAGACAATAAAAACATCATGATGTTCAATCATCAACTTTTATTTCCTACAAACCACATTTAAATTTTCACATTCGCCTAGAAGGGGATGATCCAAATGTCATATAATAAGAAAAGGCACACTAATTCTACCTCAAGACCAAGCTCACAAGCCTTCTTTGCAATCAATGCAGCTCCAAGCATTACACTAGGATTTGGAGTGTTAGTACAACTACTGATTATGGCAATGACAACATCGCCATGTCTTAACTGAGCATATTTCCTATGGAAGTTGAAATCTACAACTTTACTTTAAGCTTCTTTGGGAACAACAAACCCCTAAATCACATAGGAATATATTATATAAATGATAATACAGTGTCATTAAGTATTAAACTTGTATGATAATAAAACAGGAAAAAAAAATGTTGTCGCACCTTGAATCCTACTTTGTTGTCTAAACAAGAAATCCAGTCGGCTTTCATTTCCCTTAGGGAAATCTTGCCACAAAGCCTAAGCCAAAGAAAGAATACTTGATTGCATGGATTATATGTAGGCAGTAATCGTGACAAAAAAAGATGGTAAACTTGTTACCTTTTAGGTCTAGAAAGGCATGGTTCGACATCCTCCAAATTCAACTCCTAATAGGATGAATATGCCCTTTATATTTGGGGCTGAGATTAATATTGAAAATAACTCAAAAAGATAGTTAACACAACAATAATAATAAAACCATCCCATGAACTTGTACTGGTATAGAAAAATAATAACCTGGTTGTAGTCCACAAACTTGTTATTAACACGTAAATAAGATTCCATCATAGGCACCCACATAATTATTCATAATAAGTACATATCTCATCATTTATAATAGAAGTTTTTTATGGTGATAATAGATGCATGCTAACGGTTTCATTACTTCTACCAGTGAGCTTTAGGTACTTCAGTGTAACATGATCGACTGGAAAAAATCCCATTGTTGCTCCATATTCAGGAGACGTGTTTGCAATAGTGGCACGAGCTGCTAGAGATAGCTCACTCGACCCTTCTTTTGTATATGCAATGAATGAGGCATCATGGTAACTTTTTAAAACAACGAAAAAAACATGAATTAATACCAGAACAATAACTCGTTAAATTTAAATTTCATACCACAGAATTTGATAAACTTTCCAACAATGCCGTGTTTCCGAAGGATCTGTGTAACTGTCAAAACTAAGTCTATGGAAGTAATTCCGTATCTTAGATTTCCTTGTAATTTGAATCCAACTACTCCAATAAACACCATGTTCATAGGCTATAAGAAAGATGGAACTATTAGAAAAAAGAATTATTCGGAGAAGAAATTATCAAGGGACACCTACGAACACTAAATATAAATACTCAAGAGCATTAGTAATTGTAGAAAGTTTCTACTCAAACCAATTTCTATAGCGGTTAGCAAAAATATATCACATTTTAAAAACTTTTTGGAACTTCATGCTAGTTATTTGCAATTAAGTTCTACAACTATCTTTTTTCCCACTTATATAAACGTGCAAGTCCGAATTGCTCCAATATAAAAACGTATGGATGCTATAATGAACTGATACAAGAAGAACAAGAATAAGAAATAAAGTTAAATTTGATACCTAGGCTGAGTCCATCTATTGAGAAGCCTGTCGATGCTAGAGAAATGATGATTTAGGGTTTGCTCGTCACTGTTGGCGAGTCGGTCTATTGCGGCAAGATAGATAAACGACGATTGATTACCGTGAAGTTTTTGAGTGCCTCAGTAGATCAACGATTTAGGGCTGCTAGTGTGTTAGTAGAGTAGACCAACGAAGTGGTTTTTGGAGGTGGAGTAGACCAACGAAGTGGTTTTTGGAGGTGGAGTAAGGAGATGGCGATGTAGGGTAGTTGTTGTAAAGTGGAAGTAAAAGAAATGAATAATGAACGGTACTGGGAATATTTTTCACTAAATTTTTTGGCGGGACAAGTAAAAATAGTCTTTGGCAGCACTTGATCAACAAATGCTACTAATATTTGCAACTAAAAATATATTTTCTTGTAGTGGTTAAATACAATTTAATTCAATTTTATTTCTCAATTCAATTCATTCACATCCCAATTTAATCCTTTTAACTAGTCTATTTCACTAATTTGTTTCATTCGGACCACCATTAATTAAACTTAAAAAATTTAATTTCTCCAACTTAATCTAAATTAAGTTTTATTTTAACCTTACCACTTTTAATTTTAATCCCAAAATTCAATCTCCATATTTCACTTTAAAATCATTCACCACTTATAAGTTTATAACTTATATCATGATGATCTCTAAATTATTTAAATAAGGATTTCATTATTTTTTAAACACCCATTATTTATTTCAAATCATTTTTGAAATCACATACATATATAACTCTTTGTTTCAAACAAACCATCCAATGAAAATTTTAAAATTTCACCTGGTTCCATTCCAAAACAATTTCCTTTTGGAATTTTCAAAACAAGCTTGTTTTTCCCCAAACAATCCAAAACAACGACCACGATAGCAAATCCATCACTTAGAAACTCGAGAAGGAACACCGATTATGTCGTGATCATCATTGGAATTATTTTCCAGCAACTGAAGTGAGTTCAGTGCTATACATCTTCAAAATCCATTTAAAATCAATTTTTTATTCAAAATATCTTCAAAACAATATTACTATTATATATTTTCAAACACTTTGGAAAACTTTACCAAAAATATCAAGGATTTAATATTTTCCAAACTCTGGTTTTTACTCAAATCTTAGTTTTAACCTAATTGTATAACCCATACTTAGACAATCTCCATTTGGTTATAAATATAACCATTTCAAATTTTAAATCTTGTCTAGATTGTAATATTATTAACCAAACACTCCAATACACCATAATAATTCCTGGAAAAATTTTCCTTTACATAAAAATATAATTTGGATAAAATTGTTTCATTTACCTGCTTCAAAACAATACTGTGTCAGTTTATCAGGTTCAAGTGTTCAGAAAGTCCTATCGAATTAGCTGCGTCCCACTATTCGATCAGAATTTATACTTGACTCAACCAATAAATCAACGCAACATAAAGCCATTTTATATTCACTAACAAATAATAGCTTATATCTATTAATACACTCAAACTCATTCTAGAGTACTACAGACTCTATCTCTAACGAGTAATCCCCACCAGAGCCATGGTTCTCGCTTAACCTTCAGCTCTAATACTCTATGTATCAACCCAAAGTGTATGAAAGAGCAAATAACTAGGGTAAAGAAGAAGAAAGAGGTAGAAGAAAAATATAAACAGCAATACAGAATCTCACAATTGCAGTGGAACAAATATAATATGTAAAGATTTATATAATGAATCTATAACAGGTTATATACTTACAGTCATCAGAGTACACCATCAACACATCAAACTGGACAGTTACATAACTTATCCTTACACAGTGGAACATAAATCAAGCACGGGAAAGTACGTCTGAAAACTCGTCCAGCTACTCTCCTGAGCTCCATAGCATTTATCCAAGATCTGTAATGCTTGGTTCTGATTCGAGCATTATAATAAAACAACACCCGAGTCAGTCTGGAAAACTAGCGTGAGAAAACACACTCAATTTAAATTATTAGAGTTATCAAAATCCTTTGGAAAACAAAAGTATCTCATAAGACCGCGTCACACATATACACGATGGGTTTTTACCTTACGATAACCAAAATATTTTTATAGAAAATCCAGTGATATTATAATATTGTCTAAATTCAAAAACTTATTCAAATAGCCGAAATTGTTACATTAATTAAATTCCAGCATACTAGGCTCTACAAACAAAACCGTAAGCTCATATTGGAGAATGGATTTCCACCTGAACGACTAGGCACTGGGGTACCACCTGTCATGGTACCATCTAGAACAGCGTATTGAGGACCACTCCACGATCCCCTGCTACACAAGATCGGACTACCCCTTAAACTGGATAGTCCGAATAAGATTGCCCTATGGCTGGGATCAGCAGCCGCCACACAACTGAATAAAAGGGACTCTAGATAGGAGAAACTTACACTACTTGGGTGCGTACCACATAGCCTTGCTGCATCTCCCCTGATTTTTAGTCATTCCCGGTCGATGAGGCTCGATGCTAAGCATTACCTTTTAGAAATATTCACATAGAATGCTCATTGTCCTCCAATGACAACGTACTGATAGCATTCATCCATACAAGTTCGTTCCCAGTCCGAACGGAACCGAAGACACTATTCCCACTACATCCATTTTGGAATCATCCTCAGAATTAGCAGTGTAACACCCCACCCCGAGACCCACCTTAGTAAAGAGAATTAACGAGTAATTCTATCTACTAAAGCGAAGAATAGGGCCGGTTAAGGGCGACCATCTATAACTTTGTCTTAAACATCTACTGAATACGTCAATAAATGCAATATGATTTTTCTTTTCTATCTCAAGCGGGTTGACATACCCAGTAAATGCTTAAGCCAAAACTATAGGTGGCTAACGGATCTATTAGAATAAAATACAATATCTAAATATAAATCACATCAAAGAATAGTAATTAACATCATATATATACATATACACTGATACATGTTTAGTACAATACAATATGAATACAATAAAGGTGGTACTTGACCACACCATATACATCGAATCAAATATAAATACATCAGAGTATGTGGAAGAACAGAAATTGCTCAAGAGAAAGAAGAGCTGGTTTCCAACATCAACTTCGAGCTAAGTCCAATAGATGATACTTGAAATAACTCGGTCTGACCCGAGTCTAAATACACAGGCCAGTCTAGCTACACAAATCAGTCAATATCGCTAATATGAAGCATAATAGCCATGAAGATATTTCTTCTCGAAAGCAAAGAATGAATCGATAAACTCATAAGCTCAACAGTTAAGTAACAAACGCTACTTAAGTGACCATATACCTCGAAAGAGGCAACTCAAACTCAATACTCAAATCAAACAAAAATGCCTCATATCGTCGACATTCATAAAACTTCAAATATGGTTTAGGAAAAACCCTAAACCCGCCATCTTGGCAAACCCAAAACATGCATAAAGTGATCTCATCTCAAACATGCCATAAGGCAAATATATCTCCAAAGAGGAGAATAAAATCTCAAGTAAACGCCAAAAGGCAAATCTCATAACATTAGTGTAGGCAATTCAAATCTAAAAAATAGAGCTTCCAAGAGTTCAAATTCCGAAAAGGTAACTTTCATAAAAATACATCAAATGGTCCAAAGGACCGATTCCAAAAATGGCGATACAGTACGGAAAATAGTCAAAGAAACCATCTCAAAAGTGTTTGCACGTGAATGTGGCCGAAGCCTTGCCAAGACTGTTATCTCAAATAGGTACCTCGCCCAAAGGCAAATACGCCGCAATGACAAATAGGCCGCAATGGCAAATACGCCGCAATGGCAAATCGTCGCAGTGGCAAATACGTCGCAATGATAAATAGGCCGCAATAGCAAATACGCCGCAATGGCAAATACGCCGCAATGGCAAATCTTCGCAATGGCAAATACGCCGCAATGGCAAACGTCTCGAAGACAAATACGCCGCAATGGCAATGAACCGAAGGTCCAGTCATGGTACACCGCAATGGAAAATGTGTCACAAATTTTCGAATAGGAAACCAAATGGTGTTAACATGCATCACATACCCACGTTCACACTAAACGGTTTACTAATCGCCAGTAAATTTTACACTCAAAGCAGTAAAAGGTTTACCCATCTCATCGACAAACTCGACCCGAAGGTCAAAACAATCAAATGAACAAGTCAGGAATTAACCGATAAGATAAATACATGTGTCCCATACCACATGTTTTACCAAACCGTTTAATTCTCCTTCTCATTCGCTTGAATAGTGCAAAAACGTGTAACTTATATACAAAATAATTTATTTCAGAAAACAAGCTTTTAAAATCATTTTCCGAAACCAATTTTGCAGACAATATTTGAATATTCCCTCATTAGAGAATAAATATATTTTATAGCTTAAAATAATATAGAAATATTACATAATAATTATTTAAAATACTAATTTATTTTAAATATTATTTCGAAATTGTTTGGAAAAATCTGTACTCAAAATCAAAGATATCACTCAAAACTGTTATCCAAATTCAATTCAAATTTGAATTTCAAATTCATCAAAACTTGGCTAGCCTATTAATAGGCACCATTGCTGTCAAAATCTCTCAAAACATCATCAAAACCAAAAGGGAATAAGAGCAAAAATGAGCTAATACAATTCTAAGTTCAATGATAGTTCGTTGCTGTCATTTTGCTCTCAGGACAACATACAACCATAATTTCAACCAAGCAGACTATAAAATTCCAGAAAACGCAAAGAAAGAAACTTGTAGCACGTGATCTAAGCTTTTTGGGACATCCATCAAATTCGGTCAAGAAAAGGAGTTATGGCCAATTTCATTTCAATTTCAAACACAAAACAAATATTGGTTTTGCTCTCAAGATAGCAGTAAAAAAAATTCAATTTTGACATAGCTAACCTCAAAATTACAGAAAACTCAATACATGAAAGTTATCCTACATGATTTGATATTTCCGTAACATTAAAAAGTGTAAAATTCGGTTAAGAACAAAGAAGTTATGGTCAACTTCGTCTCGGTTTCAAACACAGAGCAAATATGGTTTTGCTCTTGGGGTAGCAGTAAAAAAATTCAATTTCGACATAACTATCCTCAAAATTACAGAAAACTTAGTACATGAAAGTTGTAGTACATGATTTGTGCTTTCCGGAACATTAAAAATTATCAAATTCGGTTAAAAACGAAGAACTTATGGCCAATTTCATTTCAATTTCAAACATAGAGAAAATATTGATTTTGCTCTCAGGGTAGCATTAAAAAAAATTCGATTTTGACATAGATAAGCTCAAAATTACACAAAAATCAATACATAAAAGCTGTAGCACAAAATTTGAAATTTTTGAAATATTAAAAATTATCAAATTCCGACCAAAAACGAAAAAGATATAGCTCAAACATTATCAGATTCAATCTCAGGGATTTCTGTCAAAGACAGAACTATACTTCTGTTTTCAAAACTGTTTCAGGTTAATTAAATGGTAAAATATCCAAATTCAACTTGAAGAGAAATTATTCCTTATTGAATCTAGTTTTCAGCAAAAAAAATTGACCTAAATCGAATAAGAAACCAGTAACTTTTGGCTAAAACACTTCTCGATAGCTAGATTTTGTGAGTTTATATACTCACCTTACTGCCATAGATGATTACACAATGATTTGGAGCCAAATATTACAATTTTCTCTCAAGAATAGACCAAAGAAACATGTAGAAACTAGTAACAGATGCATGCACACAAAGAGAGAAACAAATCAACAAATTTTCACTGTAAAACAGATTTTGATGAGGAGAATGGTTTTAGAAATCGATTACCTAAAGTTAGCTCTTGAATTTCCATTTTAAAGTACAAATTTTCATTCATTTTGATAAATTCTTGCTTAGATTTGAAGGAGGAAAGGTTCAGCCATTTCATTCATTTTTAAAAACTTTGAGAAGAAGGAGAATGGAGAACGTACAGGTAAATTCTTTCTCATTTCTCATTTTTGGTTACAGGCTAGTTAGAGCTAATTAATAGGCCAAGATCCAATAATCAAAAGAGATTAGCTTAATGTTAATTACTTAAACTCTTTTTATATGTTAACAATGAATGTTAACAAATGTAATCAACCATATTTCAAATTTCTCTTTTCTAAAAATTGTGAAGTTATAATCTCATGATAATAAAATGTTCTTACACACAAAGAAAATATTATTTATATTTTTAAAGCATTTTATTAACATATTTCTCTATATTTAAAATAATAACAATTTTACATTTTTAATTACAAATCTCATTGTAATTAAAATTATAAATTACAAAAATCACATTTTTGTGTAATAAAATTTTAAAACCCATTTCAAATATAATTTAACACTAAAATTATCTTTTTAAAATCATTTCCTTTATTATTTTAAATATATCTCATCTTTTTTTGAGAAAAATGTGTGATCCTCTACGAATAGAGCAGAGCACACATGTGAATATATATATCACGGACATAAGTTACCGCCAACATATCTGGCAGGTAAGGAAAACAAATATACATATATCAAATCTCAAGTACTCCTAAGATGAGTTCCGGCAAGGCCACCACCCATTGCACCTCAATATCGATCTCCGGCATGACACCGCCCGATATTATGGTGTTAGAAGTACCAAAAAGACTAAAGAAAAAACAAAACAACTGGATGACATCACAAACTAATAAGAAAGCCACAAACATCTGAATTAGAATGAGTGAATAAGCATCTGCTCTGAAGCGGATCTGCTGAATAGAGAGACCACGCTGAAGGCTTTGAACAAGAAAAAGGAATGCCAAACTGAAGAATAGATCCTCCTGAAAAAAGTACTCCATAATGAAAATAGCCGTATGCTATATCTGAGGAGATAACTGCTAATAGTCCTAGATGAAGAAACTCTGCTCTGATGACCTCTCGACAATCTGATATCCAGCAATCTGAAGACAAGAGTACCTGCAAAATGAACCTGATATCCTATCTCCCATACCTGTATCTTAAACATGACTAAGGAAAAAAAAATTAAAATGATACATATATATGTATATATTCATCTAATAAATATACATATATATGTATTTATAAGGAAGGAAATAAAAACCTAAATAAGACTACCTGGACAATAACAAAAAAAGGAATTACCTGAAAACTAATACCAAACAGAGACTAGAACAAAAATTGAGATAGATTTAACTTATGTACCTTTAATCATAATTACGCTATGACTAAAAGTGAAATCATCATATAAATTTGAGAAAATATTAATAATACTATTATTAATGTTAAAATAATTATTGTTGTGTTTAAAAAAGTTAATATTATGACTAACCTTGTTAAGATACCATTTGAAAAGGATATTTTTAGCTAATTTATATTTGGGGTTAGAAATCCAATCAAAACATAGTGAAGAAATTAAAAAAAATCAATTTGTCAAAATGACTGTTATTGTTATTAAAAATTCTTTGATTTCTTTCAAACCAAATAAACCAACTAATAATAATGAATAAAGTGTCCAGCAAAATACAATATTATTTTTTAAATTTGAATCTATAATTATTCCAGTAGTATTCACAATCCAAAATTTTAGTTATTATATTAAAGTTAAAAATATTAAGAGTATTAATTAGGATGTAATTAGAAGCCAAACAAGCATAATATATATGATTAATGTTCTCAAGATGCAGATTACAAAAATAACATTTATTATCATTTTAAATGCGTTTTCCTCTTTAAATATTCTATTGTATTAAGTTTTCCATGAAGTACCATGAAGTATTAACCACATGTGAATTTTGGATTTAGGAGGAGCATTAGATTTCCACATATATTTAAAAGAGTTATTTATAGTGCCCGAAAAATTAATAAATCTGTAAAAAGAATTTGGAGTATATTTCTTACTCTTATCCCATTCCCAACTAATAAAATCATTATCAATATCAATATTATAAAGATTTAATTTGGCATAAAGTAAAGAATGTTGCATAAGGGTTGATTCTACTAAAATTCTGTTAAAACCGAGATTCCAAGAGGATCATTTTGCGGAGAATAAACTTCATTGATTAAAGCATACTTAAACTTACAAATATCATACAGCTCCTTAAATTCTAACTTTAGAGGCAAGATCAAAATCCAACGGTCGTGCCAAAAAGAAGTGATATTTCCTGAATGTGCTATCGTCTTAGTTCCTAGGTTAAAAATTTCAAAACATTTGTCCAAAAATTAGAATTTTTTTGGGCATATGGATATTCAATTTGGTATAAATTGATTTTACCGTTATAGTAACATTTATAAATGATCTCTTTCCTAATAGCGTTATCATTTATATCTTTAAACTTCCAAAGCCGTTTACCTAAAAGAGACAAATTCATGTTACGCTAAGTTAATAACTCCTAAACAACCTTCCTATTTATCTTTATAAACAGTTTCCCAATTTACTAGACATTTTTACTCTTATAAATATCATCCTCACTGCATTAGAAATCTATTCTAATTTTATCAATTTTGTTAATAACCCAATCTGGAAACAGATGCACAGACATCCAATAGATCGGTAGGGCTGATAAAACAGAGTTTATTAAAACTAGCCTACCTGCTCTAGATAAAAATCTCCCATTCCAATTAGATATCTTATTTTTAATTTTATTAATGATAATAAGCCAATCATCATGTTTGAGTTTGGTAGGTCTAATCACAAAACCTAGATATTCAAAAGAAAAAAAATCTTACTTTTGCAATTTAATGTATTAGCTACTAAGTTTCCAACTTTCTAAAAATCATTTAAAACTAAAACTGAACTTTTGTCAAAATTTATTTTTAAACCAGATAAAAGCTCAAAACTGTAAAGAATAAACTTGAGAGTAATAATGTGTCTAGGAAGATGAGAAGAAAAAGGTAAGGTATCATTTGCAAATTGAAGAACCGATATACCATTATGTGATATGTCATTGCCAACACTTCCTAGAGATCCATTATCCATTACGCTTTTAATAATTTTAGCAAAAACATCAGCGGCTAAGTTAAATAAAAAAGGCGATAAGGGATCCTCTTGCCTTAAACCTCTCTTAGACTGAATTTTATTACCTAGTATACCGTTTACCATAATACTAGAGTTTTCAGTTTTAAGCAAAGTCAAAATCCAACTAATCCATCTATGACCAAATCCTCTAGCATGAAAAATATCTATAAGAAAATCCCAATCCACTAATCAAAAGCTTTAGCAAAATCAAGTTTTAAAATCTCAAAGGTTATGTTATTCTTACAACAGTAATTATTATAGTCTTAAACAACAGTAACTCCATCAGTGATATTTCTCCCTTTAATAAAAGCCGATTGTGAACAATCATTTAAATCGTTCATTCTTGTACTAATTCTATTAGCTAGAACTTTAGAAATGATTTTTACTGAATAGTTAATCAAAGAAATAGGTCTAAAATCTTTTAAGTTGTTAGCTCCTACTTTTTTATGTAACAAAATAACAACTGCGAAATTAAATCTCCTTAATTTCAAATTACCATTATAAAAATCATTAAATAAATTAACTAATTCAAATTTTAAAACGTCCCAAAAAGTTTTATAAAATAAAATTGGAAACCCATCAAGTCCTAGGGATTTACCACTTGGCATGTCATTAATTACTTTCCTAATCTCCTCTTCTGTAAAAGGATTATCTAACTTTGATAAATCAACAATAAAATCTGATGGATACAGATCTATCCATCTAACATTGATTCTATGTTTTACTTTAGAACCAAAAATATCCTTATAATAGTCTGTAAAAGCCTTGTTGAGATCTCTTTGATCAACTAACTCTATATTATTAAAAAATATAGAGTCAAATGTATTACTACATTCTCTACTATTAGCAATATTATGAAAAAATTTAATATTATTATCACCTTCGTTGATCCATTGAATTCTGGATCGTTGTTTCCACATAACCTCCTCTTTTTCTAAAATAGAATTTAATTCATCTTTTAAAGTAGTAAGAACGTTACGTTCACCTAGATTTAGAGGTCTAGATTCTTTTATCTTGTTAATTTTAAGCATTTCATTGAGAATGTTATCTTTTTTGATTTTTAAATTGCCAAAAACATTTTTGTTCCAATTTTTAAGATAAATCCTAAGATCTCTAAGTTTAGAAATAAAATCTTTTGCAGAATTTTCCTTATTTTTGATATTATGGAAACTCAAAGAATTCCATTTACATATAACTAAGTTCATAAAGTTAGATTCCAAAAGCCACATCTTTTCAAATTTAAAATTATTTGATACTCACAAGTAAGGATAATAGGACAATGGTCAGAGAAGGTATACGGTAAGCCATTGACTCTACATATTGGAAATATATCTCATCTTAAAATTAATTATTAAAAGAAGTAAGTAGCAATAATTTACAAAATTATTGCATTAGCTCTAAATAAAACACATTTTACTCATTTTATTATCTAAAACCATCTTAATAAAGTTTTCAAACTTTATTTTTGTTATTTTATTCTCATTTATAATGTTTATTCCCAATAAACAATAAAAATCCTATATTTATTATTAATTAACACTATTAAATTACAACCTCCCTTATAATTTAATATTCTTAGGTAGTCGCTAAAACCAGGGTTGTTGTAGACTCCTCCCTTACAAAATTTGCATCCTTGCATTTTTCTAGAAACAAAGCTGTAAATAACATAAAAATTCAATCGACAAAGGAGCTCAAAACTCAAACCATTCATACTCTCAATATAGAATGGTAGAGAGAAACAAGGAAAAACTCACTTGGTTAATCCAATGGCCCATCAAATGCTAATATAGCGATTAGCAAACTATTGAATTTTCCACGTAACTCGAAAGAATTTCGAAGATATCCCGTCTTCGAATCAAAACTCAATAAGATGCTCAACAATTAATCAATCGAAAATGATTGATTTCACAAAACTCTGAGAATAGAGTCAGGATCAAACTCACTTAAACCCGAACTCTAAGAAAAAAAGAAGATCGTTAATAAGATTTTCCGCATAATATACAGAAGGAATATCCTCACAACAGGGTAGACACAATAGACAAGATAGATAAATCACAATATGGCTTCTCACAATGCCTCCAAACTCGAACGACCATGAAAAATGTACGTCGTTGATAATAGCTCAAAGATAGAATATACTCAAGAACAAGGATATAAGCTCGAATTCTCTTTTAATCCAAGATATTTAGAATTTTAAATCTCAACATCTTTTCCATTTTAAATATCAATTTTCAACATTTGAAAATTTCTCAAACTCTTTACCATACTACTTAGTAAGTAATTTAACACTCAAAGCTAAAATTCAAATTTCTTCTCTTTCTTTAAAATGAATTTCCAAAGAATTTAGTAAATTCGTAATAATATTCCTTAAAATAAATTAAGGGTTCAAATTCTCTTTACTCTTCTGTTAAACCACTTAAATTGTTTTCAAAACAATCTTCAAATTCTCTTATTATACTCTTCCCTTAAAACATCCAATCCAATGTATATAATATAGATTCCAAAATCTCAAAATATACTTCCAATGAAGCACAACTCAAAAATAATCTCATTTATATTCTCATCTTTACAATTTAAAAATAAATAAATGGCATTACCTCGCTAGTGAGTCTTTAATAAATAAATATATCTATTGGCTGCAGTGTTGACCGAACGATCAAAACTACCTCGCCACTCCATTATTCGTCTCTAAAATCAATGGCTGCAATTACGATCCAAAAATAAATTTAATATTTAATCTCAAAATACAATTTTCAAAATCTCAATCTTTAAAACACAAACCATCGTGTCTGATTGCCTCATCATAGCATTTAGGAGATTCCTATCGACAACGTTGATCAGGCATATCGACCAGAACTCTTAACTACTCGATGGATAACCCAATACTCTCAAATTATTTTTATAAAAGAATACTACTCATATAAATATATTACTCAAAACATTCTTTGATTTTTAAAATATCTCAAAACTTGAATTCTCTTTTTAAAACTCATATATATACAGAAAACTCAAACAAAGGAACATTAAGTGAATGTATCGAGATATTCCTAGAATACTCGATTCATAAAATCAACAAAAGGAGGTGGAGTGTTCGTCAACTCCTACAAGATAACGAGCCACTCTTGAAAATCATCAAGACACAAGATAAGAAAGATATTCTTCTCGAATGAGAAGAAGCACACAAACAACAAATCAATACTTCAAACAAAGTAATGCTACAAAGGATAACACCGATTGAGTATCCGAAAAGGATAATTCAAAGAAACTGAATGATAACTCAACCAAACTCGAGCAATCTGGACACTCACCTCATTACTTAGTGGATGTCCTCGTGGAAGGATAGCCGAAGGCTAAAAGCCAGGAATAAGGTTAATTCAACACTCGATTGCCCAATTGGATATCAAACCCAAACAGACTCATCAAAACTCAACAAAGTCACCTTGACTGAAATTCGAGATATATCATCAACATCTCGATACTCAAGAGTGAATTCAGAAACTTCAAAAATCATCATTAACATTCTATAAACTAATCGAAATAGGAAACTTAAATATACAATAGGATCCTATAAAACAAAGGATTGGACTTAATGTCAAATAAGTCAATCCATCTCAAATCAAATGCATCTCAAGATTGTGAGTAAGAAATAAATACTCACAAAAGCAACATCAAATAGAAATCTTAGAATTCTCACAACGAGCCAATCATTATGGATCCCCTCAATTTGATTCACAACTCTTAAAGGAAGACAACAGGACTACTCAAAGGAATCAATAAGCTTCATCGATACGAACTCACTTGCATCGAAAAAAAATAAGAATAGAATAATCTCAAATAAGATTGTTATAAGATAAGATAACATCCAACTCAATTATGGAATACTACAGAATACAATATATATTCTTGGACATATTCCATCTCAACATATCGCAAAACTCGAAAAGAAATCAAAGAACGATTCAAAAACAAGCTCGAATAAAGGATAATGACTCACTCGTATTGTACTTCGATGTATCGTTATCGTTCTATGTTTATTCTACTTTGTTTTGACCACAACTCTGATGCCATGCTATAAACCCTACCCTGAGACCCACCTTAGTTCTGATCATCTATAACTTTGTCTTAAACATCTACCGAATACGTCGATAAATGCAATACGATATTTCTTTTCTATCTTAAGCGGATCGATATACCTAGTAAATGCTTAATCTAAAACTATAGGTAGCTAACGGATCTATCAGAACAAAATATAATAACTAAATGTAAAGCACATCATAGAACAATAATCAACATTATATATATGTCCAACATCAACTTTAAGCTAAGTCCCATAGATGATACCTGAAACAACTTGGTCTGACCCACGTATAAATACTTGTGTCAGTCTAGCTACACAAATAAGTCAATATCGATAATATGAAGTAGAATAGTCATGAAGATACTTCTTCTCGAAAGAAAAGAATGAATCGATAAACTTATAAGCTCAACATTTAAGTAACATATGCTACTTAAGTGACCAAATACCTCGAAAGAGGCAACTCAAATCAAACACAAGTGCCTCATATCATCGGCATTCATAAAACATCAAATATGGTTTAAGGAAAAACCTAAACCCGACATCTTGGCAAACCCAAAACATGCATAAAGAGACCTCATCTCAAACATGCTATAAGGTAAATATATCTCCTAAGAGGAGAATAAAATTTCAGGTAAACGCCAAAAGGTAAATCACATAACACCAATGTATGCAATTCAAATCTCAAAAATAGAACTTCCAAGAGTTCAAATTCTCGAATGGTAATCTCCACAAGTATATATCGAATTGTTCAAAGGACCAATTCCTAAAAGGACAATACACTAGGGAAAATAGTCAAAGAAACCATCTCAAAAGTATTTGCACGTGCATGTGGCCGAAGCCTTGCCAAGTATTGTTTTCTCAAATAGGTACCTCGCCTGAAGGCAAAACTTCACAATGACAAATATGATGCAATGGAACATACGCAACAATAGCAAATACGCCGCAATGGCAAACGTCTCGAAGAAAAATACGTTGCAATGGCAAACGCTGCAATGGCAACGACCCAAAGGTCCAGTACAGGCACGCCGCAATGGCAAATGTGTCACAAACTTTCGAATAAGAACCCGAATAGTATTAACGTGCGTCTCATAGCACACGTTAGCACTAAACGGTTTACTTATCCCCTATAAATTTCACACTCAAAGCAATTAAAAGTTTACCCCATCTCATCGGTAAACTCGACCCGAAGGTCAAAACGGTCAGACGGACAAGTAAGGAACTAACTGATAAGATAAACACATGTGTCTTATACCACTTGTTTTACTAAACATTTAATTTTCCTTCTCATTCGCTCGAATAGTGCAAAAACATGTACTTTATATATAAAATAATTTATTTGAGAAAACAAGCTTTTAAAACCATTTTCCGAAATCAATTTTGAAGACAATATTTGAAAATTCCTTTATTAGAGAATAAATAGATTATATAGCTTAAAATAATTTAAAAATATTAAAAAATAATTATTTTAAATGCCAATTTACTTTAAATATTATTTCAAAATTGTTTGGAAAAAGCTGTGCTCGAGATCAAAGAAATCACTCAAAATTGTCATTCAAATTCAACTAAATTCAATTCAAATTTGAATTTCAAATTCATCAAAACTTGGCTAGCCTATTGATAGTCATCCTTGCTTTTAAAATATCTCAAAAAATCACCAAAACCGAAAGATAATAAGAGTAAAAACGAGCTAATACAATTCTAAGTTCAATGATTATTCGTTGCTGTCATCTTTCTCTCAGGACAGCAACATCCAACAATAAGTTTAACCAAGCAACCTTTAAAATTCCAGAGAACACAAAGAATGAAACATGTATCATATGATTTAAGCCTTCCGAAACATCCAAAAATATCAAATTCGGCTAAGAAATAAAGAAGTTATGGCCAATTTTGTTTCAGTTTCAAACACAAAGCAAATATTGCTTTTGCTCTCGAGATAGCAGTGAAAAAAATTGATTTTGAGATAGCTAACCTCAAAAGTACAAAAAAATCAACACATGAAAGTTGTAGTACATGATTTGTGCTTTTCGAAACATTTAAAATTATCAAATTCGGTTAAGAAATAAAGAAGTTATTGTCAATTTCGTTTCAATTTCAAACACAGAGCAAATATTTGTTTTGCTCTCGGGATATCAGTAAAAAATTCTGTTTTGACATAGCTAACCTCAAAAATACAGAAAAATCAATACACGAAATTTGTAGTACATGATTTTCACTTTTCGAAACATTAAAAATTATCAAATTCGGTTAAGAAACAAAGAAGTTATAGCCAATTTCATTTCAGCTTCAAACACAGAGTAAATATTGATTTTTCTCTCAAGATAACAGTAAAAAAAATTCGATTTTGACGCAGCTAACCTCAAAATTACATAAAATTCGATACATGAAAGTTGTAATACATGATTTATGCTTGTTGGAACATTAAAATTATCAAATTTTGATTAAAAATGAGAAAGATATAACTCAAACAATATCAGATTCAAACTCAAGGAATTCTGTCATAGACATAACTATAATTCTGTTTTCAAATCTGTTTCAGGTCAATTAAATGGTAAAATATCGAAATGTTACCTGAAGTGAAATTATTCCTTATTGAATCTAGTTTCCACAAGAAATTTTTTTTGGCCTAAATCGGATAAGAAACGAGTAACTTATTTGCTAAAACACTTCTCCGTAGCTAGATTTTGTGAGTTACTCACCTTGCCGCCATGGATGATTATACAACAATTTGAAGCCAAAGATTGCAATTTTCTCTCAAGAACAGACCAAAGAAACCTGTAGAAACTAGTAACAGATGCATGCAAACAAAAAGAGAAGAAAATCAATAAATTTTCACTGTAAAACAGATTTTGATGAGGAGAGTAGAAATTGATTACCTAAAGTTAGCTCTTGAATTTCCATTTTAAAAGTACAAATTTTCATTTCATTTTGATAAATTCTTGCTTAGATTTGAAGGATGAAAGGTTCAGCTATTGCTTTCATTTTCTAGAAACTTTGAGAAGAAGGAGAATGGAGTACGTACAGGTTAATTCTCTCTCATTTCTCATTTCTTAGTTATAGGCTAGTTAGAGCTAATTAATGGGCCAAGATCCAATAATGAAAAGAGATTAGCTTAATCTTAATTACTTAAACACTTTTTATATGTTAACAATGAATGTTAACAAATGTAATTTACCATATTTCAAATTTCTCTTTTCTAAAATTGTGAAACTATAATCTCATGATAATAAAATGTTTTTACACACAAATAAAATATTATTTATATTTTTAAAGCATTTTATTAACATATTTCTCTATATTTAAAATAAATAACAATTTTACATTTTTAATTATACTCATTGTAATTAACATTATAAATTACACACAAATCACATTTTTCTGTAATAAAATTTTATAACCCATTTCAAATATAATTTTACACAAAAATTATATTTTTAAAATCAATTCCATCATTATTTCAAATATATCTCCTCTTAAAATTGATTATTTCTTTTAAAAATCATTAAAAAAAAGTAAATGGCAATAATTTACAAAATTATTGCATGGACTCTAAATAAAACACATTTCACTCATTTATTATCTCAAACCATCTTAATAAGGTTTTCAAACATTATTTTTCTTATTTTATTCTCATTTATATTTTTTATTCCCAATAAACAATAAAAATCCTCTATTTATTATTAATTAACACTATTAAATTATAACCTCCGTAATAATTTAAAATTCTTAGGTAATCGCTAAAACCAGGATTGTTACAAGTAGCGGTTAACTCTTACACTTCATTGTTCCATCTTCAACTCCATACTCTTGTTTTTCGCATCGAAAAAGTATTTGTTGGATTGAAGTGGTTTTCGGATAACTTATCCAATGCCGGTCTCTTCGAAACAACATTCGAGATTGGCCAATATTGATAGTCGTTTATTTTACTATTAAGTTAATCATGCACAAGCAATCACTTGGCCATAATAAAAAATTACCAAATATTCACTTTTCAAAATATCTTTAAAGACATATCAATTTCTCCCAACATTTGAAATAATTTTTCAAATACTTAAATCCGTAACAGGACACTTCCCGTATCTCAACACTTAGAAATATTTCCAAATTTCTATTTTCTATACTTAGGAAAATATTGCCAGTCTTATTAACCAAAAATCCTTCCAATATTACCGTTTCAGAAATTTATTCCGTGACTCATTTCCAAAATTTCTGAAATCATAAATAATTTTCCTTCCCCTAAATCATATCCTTTCATAAGCCCCTTTTTGTATTTCGAGAGAATTTATAAAATAAATTTTTAATTACTTCAAACTCAAATATATATCTATAAAATAAGTATTTTAAAGAAAAATAATTTATTGTTGACACATGTTCGAATAATTATTTAAAATTTTAAATATACTTTTATAAACATCAGTAACTCATTTTAGTTAATAAATAGATTTTCAAAGATGATTTCAAAAGTTATAATTTACTAAAAATAAATACTTCATATTTAAAAATCAATAACAAATATTTCAATCTCAATTAGTTTAAAATCCCATAGTTTTTCAAAATGATATAATTTTACTTCTTAAACAAATTCACTTCCTAAAATTAAAATATACCTTTATAATTTCAATAACCAATTTACTTTATAACTCCCTCTCGATTTCACCACATATCGAGTCATCGTCAATTTGCTAACCATTCCCATTTCAAAAATAGAATATACTATTTTATTTATATTCCCACAATATCAGTTATAGATTCTTTTATATAATTTCTTTTAAAAATCAACATTTCCTAATTCATGAATGTTTAGTATAACCAACTCAAATATAATTTTATTTTCTAATTCAATTTCTAAAATAAACCCAATTCCAATATATATGTGTGTGTGTGTGTGTGTGTGTATATATATATATTATTGTCAAATTCCCTTCAATTCTATTAATTTTAAAAATATATTTTTAGTATTTAAATTATCAAAATTCAGGCCAGTGCTACAATAGCATCTTATAATCCAATCGCTACAATAATCTACAATAGATTATTGCACACAACTATACATGAAAAATAAATAATAAATTTGAGGAATGTAGTTGGATCCCTCCAACCAGTTTCCTTGCACCCATAGATAATAATACAACGTAAAACAAATATCAATCCAACTTCGAGGGGGATAACGCGGTATAAGGGTCGTCCGCTATATAAATGCGGGAGTATTAGTCACTCCAATATGTATATATATATACACACTGTATGCAATAACACATCCTGACTGATAATAATTATCAATTTGATCAATCAACCAAAATTAATTTTAACTTTTTAAAATTAACCAGAAATCCAAATTTGAGTGAGATTAACTCACCTTTATTTTTGTTTGCAATCCACTTCATTCTCGACTTGATTATCATGATTTTTGACGTCGCATAATAATTTAAGAATTTGTAAATATTCACTTTAAAATATGATTTGAAATTCTAATTACCAAAATATTTTTTTCAAAATATGTGTATATAAATTTCATTTCCTTTTCAAATCCATATATATATATATATATTAATTTTAATTGAAAAGTAAAACTATACCTCACTGCAACTCGCGATTCAGGCTATCGTCACCACGACTAGTCGATCGCATTTGACCCCTTCTCACCGGAATCCTCCTAGCGCGGTGCTCCCGCAACTGCTCACCACAAACACCTCCTCCACTGCTTCCCTTGTTTGCAGACGTCGCGAAAAACCAACCAAAACCATGTCGCCGAACCCATCCAACTAGCGACCTCGCCGTGCTCAAGTCGAGCATAAACAATCGTGACTGAACAATTATCGAGCCTCGCCGTCATGAAGCTTATTGACCCCTAGCGCTCGCTTCTTGAAATCCTCAACTCATGCTTCAACACTCTCATATACGAACGAGGTGGCTTAGTTCGAAGGCTTGGTCAGAGCATTCAAAGGAGGCCGTGATTTCGTTCTTAAACGAACTAATTCTAAAAAATTCAATTTTCACAGGAGGCTGAAGGAAGACGCAATTTCTTCGGTTTGGTTTTACCCCTTTTCTTTTGATTTTGATTTTCGTTTGTTTGAATGTTAGAAGAGAGACGCGGTATACATATACATATACATATATATATATATATATATATGTGTGTGTGTGTGTGTGTGTGTGTGTGTGTGTGTTTACATACCTAATTTTTTCTCTGATATTTCGGTTGGGATGTTTGCATAAGGTATAGGATGAAGGAGATGTGAAGTTTGCATGTTTGAAAAAATTTTCTACAGTGATTTTGATAGGAAATGAAAAGTGCTGATGTGAATATATATGTTAATAAATATATATATATGTTATTTAAAATTTTAAATCGTCTCGAGTACTTAGGTGACCTTCTATCAAAGTGTGCCGTTAGGCGTTCATAATGTTATACCCCTATTCCTAATGCAGTGGAAAAGGTTTCGAGTCCTAATTCTATCGTATGGAGAAGATAGCTTTTTGGACCTCATTATTATATTAAATTTTCAATATTAATTCAATGCATTTACATCTCATACGACTAAACGCTAATTCCAAAGGCTACAAAATTTTAAATCCGATAATAATTCAATATTATGGATCTAATGGAACTAGTTTCGTCAAATTCCGAGGCTGTGCCTCGGAAGGCTATTTTTAAATGTCAATTTAAACAAACTATTTAAAAAAAATTGAACAGATCACTTTTAAATTCAACTTTAAAACTTTTATTATCTTCATTATTATTAATATAAATTTTACAAGCTTTTAAATTATTGCTATCGAGCTTAAAACTTAAGATACAAATATTTAACCAACATTCAATTATAAAATTCAACTATTAAATTATCAAATAAGTCGCTATTTTTAAATTCTTAATTTATTATATAAATAAAAACACCAAATTTCCATATTCAATATCAATTTGTAGTTCAAATTCAATATTTAAAACCATTTCAATATTCTAAATCAAACATCAAAAATCCGAGTCGATACAATCATCATTAAGGATATAAATATAAATACTTCAACTTTACACAGTCTGAAATTTTAGAAAATAGTTTAGATAGTCATAGTTAGTTTTAATGGTTTAAAAATAGTTTAAATAGATTAAAGTAGTAAAAATAGTTTAAATAGGTTTAAATTTGATTATTTAGATTCAAAATGATTTTAAATAGATTAAATATAGACTAAATAGATGTCAATTATATTAAATAAATTTTTAATAGATTAAGTAAACTTAAAATAGATTAAATAGATTTAAATTATACTAAATAGATTTAAAATAGATTAAATAAATTTAATTAGTTTAAAATAGGTAAAATAGATTAAATTGGATCAAATAGATTAAAATTAATTAAAATAGTTTAAATTGATTAAAATAATCTAAATTAATTAAAATAGTTTAAAGTATATTCCAAAGTTATATCCAAACATTTCAATAACTTAATTCCAATAAATACATTTATATTTGATACTTTCAACTTTGAAATTCCAATTTAAATCCTTTAAATAACTCATTAAATCAATTC
This sequence comes from Allium cepa, assembly GCA_030765085.1. Lineage (NCBI taxonomy): Eukaryota > Viridiplantae > Streptophyta > Magnoliopsida > Asparagales > Amaryllidaceae > Allium > Allium cepa. The sequence continues at coordinate 681,054,176 of CM060941.1, read as the reverse complement.
CAATTTCAACATTTATGCTTTGATTATAGAAAATAATTCATTTTATATAAATCAATTTCTATTTCAAAATGCCAGTTAACTGAATTCAAAATTTAAGAAATTAAAAACCATTTAATTTAACAAATCCGATGTCCATATATAATTTTCTACCTTATGGTCAAGTTATACGAATATTTATCAATTCAATCCGCAATTTAAAATTTTACGGGTATATATCATTTCAACTCGCAATCCCGAATTAAATAAAATACATGAAATCACTCGAGTCTATCATTTCAACCCATAACGATTTTTCCCAAATCTATAGATCATACGGGTATGTATCATTTCAACCCTTATGGAACTTGCAGTGCTATACAATATAAAAATACAACATCTAGTCATCCAATATCAACAATCAAACATCCATCATAATCATCATCCAAATCAGCCAATAAACATCAATAGATAACTGATTATCATTAATAGGTTTTAAATTGACAATTAAATTCAATATTAAATTAAACGATGATTAAATGCAAAAAAGTCAAATTTAACTAGAACGACAATTTAAATATACCAAACATCAATCATTAAATTTCTAATCACATCATAAATTTAATTTAACAAACATAAGAAAATTTTGTAGTTGTGAGTGAGTTAAAACACTCACCCTTGACTTTGCATCGATTCTAAAATCCAAAAATAGCCCAAAATATAATAGTCTTAGAATTCGTCCAAACATGTTCCACAATATTCAGAATTTCAATACGATCGTAGAGGAACAAACCGCACGTAAATCCGACCTCGTACGTAAAAGTTATAACAATTAGAAGTTAAATGATATAAAATAAGATAAATAAATAATAAAAAGGAAAATAACACGTTATCATCTCTACCTGTCAAACTCAGAACCCTAGCCGCATGCCCTAATTCAAATGCACGATCGCCTACACGACTTCGAACGTCGCCTAGGCCAATCTCGTCCAATCGCACCACCACCTAGATGACGCCGCACGACACGCCGACCCCCTAAACCATCATCGCCCTCCACACCCTTGTCATTAAATGCGAAAGCACAGGAGGTAGCCGCCTTAAGTTAAACCCTAATCCAATTATCGAGGCAAATCTGGCCATCCATTCGTCGAACAAACAATGCTGATGCGCTCTACTCGTCAACCTCCACATTGTTAGTCGCTATGCACTGGATTGATGATAACCAAATATATAAATACAGATTTGACGTGCAGTAATCATAACAGTAGCAATATAAATATAATAGCAGCGCGAATAAATAGAAAAGTAAAGCAAGAAGCAATCACATCAAATTTTTTATACTGGTTCGGACATCGGTCCTACGTCCCGTACCAAACTCCTTTTGGAATTTAACTATTACCCTCACTTCGCCCGAAGGAATAGACACCTGAGCAGCAGAACATGATTTCAGTACACTTGTTTGAGCAGCCGAACGGGACTTCAGTATTTTCTTTTATAAAGAAATAACTTGACTATATATTGTTTCTTCAATACACTGAGTAATCAAACTAGAGTACAACTTCTATAACTAGTAAAAATGATGCAGAATGAGTGTGCATAGGTTAGGAAGTGAATTAAAACCAAACTCAAATATTGTGGTGTGAAAAAGCGCTGGTCGAAGTTTGCTTTTAAAATAAATATTGAATTTGGAGCGTTTGTAAGCAATATAAGAATGGTATTAAAGAGTAGGATTGTGCATTTGCTTTTGGGATGGTGGGAGGTTTATATAGAAGCGATAAGGAGCCATTAAATAGTTGCAATCCTTCAGAATATTTGCATTAGAAAAGATGCATCCATTGAAAGTTTGCAATTTATTGAAAAGGCACTCATATGGACACTTGAACTGTTCATTCTAAAGATTGTAAAAAATAACCGCAACATTTGAATCAAAATGTTGTCTATCAGAGTTGGTAAGCAAGGCGTTTCTTTGTTGGGTGACCAGGGATCGAATCCTGCTATAGTCTATTTTTAATATTTTTGTTCTGTTCCATTGTCAAGTTAAAGCTGGTAGAAGGCTTTACTATAAGTTACTATGGTAGAGTGGTAATAGATGCGCATTCTATCTTGAATGTGTTGGCACCGTCTATTGGCAAAAGTGCTCCTAGTGAAATTAGTTGGCATGTGTGTTCCAATGCAAAGCATGAAGGTTCGAATCCCGCTTTTCTCAATTTTTGACCAATTTCATTTAGGTTATTTTGTAGATTAAATAGAAACTTTCTGAAAGCAATTGTGCTATAGTGTAGTGACTTTGTTCTTCCTTCCATGCTACCAAGGTTTAAATCCCACCATGCTCATTTTTTCTCTATCACTTAATGTTGGCCATGGTTCAATTTCGTTCTATTTTTGCATATAACCTTACTTTCGTCCATACAATAATTAACCTGAAATCACTTAATAAACATTTTAGTATCATTTTTATATAGTTGTTATCATCAAAAAGCACTAAAAGTATGTTTTCAACATTCTCCCCCTTTTTGATGATGACAACTATTCGACTTTCTAAAAATATATTACTCCCCCTTAATATTTTCTCTCTCTAAATTTATATACTGCCACTATCAACATGCCCAATTTTCTCCCTCTTTGTCATCAGCAAAAATGTGAAAATTATTGTGATTTTGGGTCGTACTATTTTCTTTAACTTTAAACCCTACCTTTAAGCTTTTACAAAAATCTTTAATAATTAGTTAATTTTCAAAATATTATAATTTACGTAGTATTAGCTAGCTAAAAAAATGATTTATACAATATTAAACATAATTATACATTTTAAAAGCATTTGTTGCCTTCAAAAATATTTTTATACAATTTTGAAAGCAACGTGTTATATAAAAAAGCATCTAATTTATTTAATTTTAAAACAAATATTACTTTGTGATACTCTAAAATTAAAGGTACTAACCCTGAACTATTTGTAAAAAGAAAAAACGGATTAGATATGCCAAATTTGCTGCTGTCCCATTATCCGTAAATGCTCTTTTCCATCATATGTATGTGACATTTACTATTCAAAAAAATCATCTCATCCTTTCATCTTTCTAAGGTACCTACAAAATAAATTATATACCTATTTCCATGTTAGGGTCCAAGGGTTAGGTCAAAGGTAACCATATCAAAGAGGATTTAGTAGAACCTTTAAAAATATAATTTTCATTATTAACTACCATATCAAAATATTCTTCAATGTATTTTTCTCTATTTATCAATTAACAGGAACCCAAAACTTAGATAAATTTTATTCATATTTATCGTCAATGATTTTGTACTTCTAGAGATATTATAAACATTATTTGTCATAGCAGTATTTGAATTTCTGTAAAAATTGGATTTAGATTTTACTCAAAATCTAGTATTAGCACTAATATTTTTACTATACATAAAAGCGTATCTATTGCTATTTCTATGATCAATGTTATTATATCCTAAACCATTTTTATCATGTAAAGGTCTAGAACTAGATAAAATCATGTTTAAATCATTTTGACCTTTATTAAATTTCATATACACATTTTTACATTTTTCAATTTTAGTTTTGAAGTCATAATTTTTATTTTCAAAATAAATATTACTATTTTTGAAAGTTCAATTTTCTCGTTTAAAAATTCCCCTTTTTTAACGTACGGTTCTCATTTTTGAGAAGATAATTTTGAGATTCTGAATTATCTAAAGAGAATTGTAATAAATCATTTTGTCTTTTCAAATCAAAAATTTCCTTCGAAAAGTTTTCTCTCTCTTTCTCAAATAATATGTTTTGTTCATCCAGAAAATCTTTAACATTTATAAAAATATTTATTTAAAACACCAAGTTGATTTTCTAAATTTAAATTCTCACTTTTCAATTTTGCATTTTCAAGTTCGACATATTTCATCTTTTCTAAAATAATAAAATTAAGCTTTGAGATCTTATCACTTATACTAATTAATTCATTATTATATTTCACTAGAATTTGTGAATCGAAAAGTACCTTTTTGTAGTCCTCATTGGTGGCTTTGACAGGGATTTTGCTTCTTGTATTTCGGTTGGATCTTTTTCTGACCATCATTCAATGATGTTGTTGGCGATCGACGGAATTCCAGGCTCTGATACCACTTGTTAATCACTATGCACTGGATCGATGATGGCTAAATATATAGATACAGATTTGACATGCAGTAATCATAGCAGTAGCAATATAAATATAATAGCAGCCTAAATAAATAGAAAAGCAAAGCAAGAAGAAATCACAACAAAGTTTTTATACTGGTTCGGACATCTGGTCCTATGTCTTGTCCCAAACTCCTTTTGGAATTTAATTATCATCCACACTTCTCCCGAAGGAATAGGCACCTGAGCACCAGAACAGGATTTCGGTACACTTGCTCAAGCAACCAAACGGGACTTCAATATGTTCTTTCACAAATAAATAACTTGACTGTATATTGTGTCTTCAGTACACTGAGCAGTCGAACTTGAGTACAACTTCTATAACCAGTAAAAATGATAAAGAATGAGTGTGCAGAGGTTAGGAAGTGAATTAAGACCAAACTCAAATATTGTGGTGTGAAAGAGCATTGGTCTAAGTTTGCTTTTGAAATAAATATTGAATTTGAAGCGTTTGTAAGCAATATGAGAATGGTATTAGAGAGTAGCATTGCGTATTTTCTTTTGGGATGGTCGGAGGTTTATATAGAAGCGATAAGGAGCCATTAAATAGTTGCAATCCTTCAAAATATTTGCATTAGAAAAGATACATCCGTTGAATGTTGCAATTTGTTAAAAATGCACTGAAATGGACACTTGAACTGTTCATTTTGAAAGATTATAAAAAAATAACCGCACTATTTGAATCAAAATATTGTTTAGCAGAGTTGGTAAGCAAGGTGTCTCTTCGCTTGGTGACCAAGGATTAAATCCCACTATAGTTTATTTTTATTTTTTCTGTTCTGTTCCATTGTCAAGTAAAACCTGGTAGAAGGCTTTATTGTAAGTTGTTGTGGTAGAGTGGTAATAGATGCGCTTTCTATCCTGAATGTGCTGGGACCATTTGTTGGCAAAAGCGCTTCTAGTGAAGTTGGCTGGTATATGTGTTCCTTTGCAAAGCGTGTAGGTTCGAATCTCGCTCTGCTCAATTTTTGACCAATTTCATTTAGGTTATTTTGTAGATTAAGTAGAAACTTTCTGAAAGCAATTATGTTGTAGTGGTGTGACTTTGTTCTTCCTTCCATGCTACCAAGGTTCAAATCCCACCATGCTCATTTTTTCTCTATCACTTAATGTTGGCCATGGTTCAATTTCGTTCTATTTTTGATATATTTTACTTACTTTCATCCATACAATAATTAACCTAAAATCACTTAATAAACATTTTAGTACCATTGTTATATAGTTGTATCATCAAAAAATACTAAAAGTATGTTTTCAACACACACAACCATATTCTCAAATCAACGATCCATTGATGTTGATCATCCTCCAATTGAACGGTCGAGATTTATTCTTCAAATTTTGGACATACAGAGATCCAAATTAAAAAGAAAAAAAATTACAGACCTAGCTTACGGTCATGGAGAGCTTCCAATCGATATATAATATGATAGGGTCTCGAGAAGTTAGATTTTGAAATCGATTTGGAAATTGAATTTAGGGCTTGTAATCTGAATGAGTTTCTGTCAATGAAAAGAAAGAAGTAGACAGATGGAATTGTACGTATTGAGATAAGAAATAAAAAGGCTGCTAGAGTTTAGATAGATCTACTTATATGAACAAAGCCCGATAAGAAAAATGAACACGTATCGAATTGGTACGAACGACAATAATGACCCGAATAGTCCGTTTCGCTTCCGAAACGAAAGTGGGTTATGCCATATATCAAAATATATGTTTTTGATAGTTTTAAACTCAATGGAACGGGTTTCAAGCCCTATTTCCATCGTATGAAGAAGTTAGCTTTAGAATCAGCTTATTTCAAATTGATTTCAATTAAATTGATTTCTAGGCTTTAGAGTCCGTATCATCAAATGACAAGTCCGATCGCTACGAAACTTGAAATCTTATAAAATTTCACCATTGTGGATCCGTCGAAACTAGTTTCGTCGAAATACGAGACAGTGGCCAAAATGACTATTTTTACATTAATTAAATAAATTAATATTAAATTAATTAAATCACCTTTTAATTCCAATTTTATAATTAACAAATTTTATCATTTTTGATTACTTAGACATTTTCAATGATTGAATACAAATTTACATGTCTATTCAGTGTTAATTATTACACAAGTTACAGTGTTCAATTTCAACTGAAATTAAATCCAATTAAATAAATTTAATTCCTACAAATTGATTTAATTTGATTTTAATCCTTTTTATTCAATCAATCATTACTCTATAGACATAGTTAACATTTGTTTATGTTTTATTACATTAAAATCTACATTTTCATCTTTTACCATATTAATTACAATAGTCAACTTTACTAAATTTTTGTTGATTTTGACATAAATTATAATTTAAAATCCCAATAACTTCATTTATTTTGGTTTTATTTTTATTATTAAATCAATTATTGCCTTATGAATATAATAGACATTCCTAAACATTTTATTGCATTCACATTTTACAGTTATCATCTTGATTCATATTAACGTTACATTTAATTTCATTTAATTATAATTGGTTAAATAAATTGGTAACAAATAATAATGGTCACCTTTTCAACATTTAATCACATTTACAAATCTATTATTTACAACAAATGTTATAACAACTTACACTATACTAGTTCTATCCAATTACAATTTACTACACATTATTCCATAAATTAATCAACATTCGAATTATCAATTACTCTTTTATTCCAATTGTAAATTAATCACACATTCTTATAATAAATTTACAATCTATAACCAATTATAACTTTTTAGTCATTTCAATTACTTGGGATTACATTCGAAACAGTTATCAATTACCTTAAAGTAATACTATTACATTTCATTCCAGTTATATTCCTATTATTAAATCATAAATTTTTATTTCTTCCAACATTAAATCAAAAAACCTTATTAAATTAACTATTTTTTATTATCGAAATTTACGGGTCGTTACATAGATGCATGGACCCAACTACCTCGAGACCCATGGTAGGGAAAAAGGGAAAGCAGCGTTAGGAGGTACGCTTATGATTCTTAGTATGGTAGTTAGTGTCCTATTTGATAATGGTGCATCACATTCTTTTATATCTCTTTATTTGGTAAGTATGCTTAACCTAGAACCCTCATATCTAGTTACTTCCTTAAGAATTGCAAATCCGACAGGAGAGTATGCAACACTTTGGATGAGATGTGACCACCTAAAGTTTGACTTGTTAGGTCATACCTTTATTTACAGTTTGCATTTGTTTGCTTTTGTTGGGTTTGAAATTATTTTGGAATAGATTGGTTAATGAAGTACGATGCTAGGATAGTTTGCCATGATGAGAAAATATTGCCTAGACTCCCAGATGTAGGGAGCGGATTGTATATATCACAAAAAACTTTAATTGTGAGGTGTATGCTTTGTTGGATGTTGTGGAGATAGAAGATGAGCTGAATCGAGTTTTTGTGGTTAGAGAATCCGTGGATATTTTTAGACCCATAGTAGGATTGCCACCAAAACAGGCCATTGAGTTTCAGATAGATTTGGTGCTTGGAGCAGAGCCAGCTGGTGAACTGCCAAGCAGGATGACACCTACCGAAATGAGGGAGCTCAAGGTGTAGTTGGTGGATTTGGAAGGCAGGAATTTCATCAGACCTAGTAGTTCACCTTGGGAAGCAGCCGTAGTGTTTTCTAAGATGCCGAACGGATCATTAAGGTTATGTATCGATTATCGTAAGTTGAATGAGAAAACGATAAAGAATTGATATCCATTGCTTAGGATTGATGATTTATTCGATCAGTTGATTGGAGCCAAGATATTTTCAAAATTGGATTTAGTAATAGGTTTCCATTAAGTTAGAGTGGCGGAGGATAGTATTCCTTTGATGGTGTTTAGAACTAGATATAGATTGTACGAATGGTTAGTGATGCGGTTCGAACTGACTAATGCGCCAGCTTTCTTTGTAGATTCAATGAACCAGATTTTCCAAGAGCACTTGGGTAGATTCGTATTGGTTTTCATAGATGATATTTTTGTGTACTCTAAGGATGAAAGAGAGAATGAAGTTCATCTTAGAGTAGTGCCTGAAACGCTGAGGTGGCATCAACTAAAGATGAAGTTCTCGAAGTGTCATTTTTGGAAGAAGGAAGTGAAGTTTCTTGGCCATGTAGTTTCTGAGAAAGGGTTATCGGTGGATCCAGCTAAGATCGAGGCTATGAATAGTTGGAAGAGACCAGAAATGGTGACCGAGATAAGAATTTTCTGGGATTGGCTGCTTACTATCAGAGGTTTATTAAGGATTTTTCACGGATAGCGGCACTAATGACCAAGCTAACTCGAAAGGATGTGAAGTTTGTTTAGACTGATAAATGTGAGGAGGCATTCTAGAAGCTGAAACACTTATTGACTAATGCACCTGTATTGGTTGTTCCAGAGGGGAATCAAAATTTAGTGGCGTACACGAATGCACGTTGGGCTAGGTTAGGAGTTGTGTTAATGCATAGGGGTAGAGTAATTGCCTATGCTCCTCGATAGCTTAGACCATATGAACCAGATGCCCAACCCATGGTTTGGAGTTAGCTGTAGTGATTTTTGCATTGAAGGTGTGGACACATTATCTTTTGGGAGAAAGATTTGAGTTGTATATGAATCATAAGTCATTAAATTATTTGTTCTCTCAAAAGGAGCTAAACATGAGACAACAGAGATAGTTAGAGTTCTTAGCTACTTATGATTTCGGTGTTGAGTACACACTTTGAAAGGCAACAAGGTTGCATATGCACTTAGGAGAAAACATCAGAATGTGATGTTAATGACGATAGATGAGTGGAAAGACTTGGAAGCGTTAGAAACTTGCAGAGTACAGTGGAGAACTAAGAGTGCTTCAAGTACAGAAACTGCTTTGTTATCATGCTGGGAAGTTTGACCAGTGATGATCGAAAGGGTTGCTTCTAAACAGCTAGAGGATGCAGTATTGGTTGAGTGGACCAAAAAGTTGAGGGATGGAATGGAGATTGATGACTTAAAGGATTTTAGTCTTGATCAGAATGGGTGGTTGTGAAAGAAAGGAAGATTGTATGTTCCAAATATAGGAGACATTAGGAAGGAAGTTTTGAAGGAATGCCATTGTTCGAAGCTCATTATTCATCCAGGAGGAACTAAGATGTATCAAGACATGATGAGAAGTTTCTTCTAGGAAGGTATGAAGAAGTATGTAGGCTTATGGATAAAATAGTGTCTGAACTGCCAATGGGTGAAAGCAGAACATTAAAAGCCAAGTTGGTTGCTTCAGCCTCTGGATATTTCCATGTGGAAGTAAGATTCTATCTCTATGGATTTCATTGACGGGTTTCCAAGGTCTAATAGAGAAAATGGAAGCATATGTGTCATTATGGACAGGTTAACCAAGAGTGCCATTTCATTCCAATTATGTCAACCAAAATGACTCATGTGTTAGCAAGGTTGTTTATGAAGAATGTTGTTAGATTGCACAGAATTCCTTGTAGTATAGTGAGTGATAGAGATTCTTTATTCACCAGCGAGTTCTAGAGGTGTCTACAGGATACCATAGGTATCATGCTCAAGATGTGTAGCGCTTACCATCCACAGATTGATGGGAAAATGGAGAGAGTTACGAGCTTGTGTGCTAGATTTTGGGGGACCATGAGAAGACGATCTATGTGATAACCCGGATTTTTGGATATCTGATAAGTGGTAATTAACTGATTTTAACCATTAAAACATTGACTTATATGATGGAACAAATAGTATTCTGATAATTAAATATCTAAAAATGATAAATATTATAACAAAATAACAAAATATAAATAGATATATGCAAACTCTATAACATTGGAAATTATAAGTGTATATATACAGGTATACAAGTATGTATATATATAATATATGTGTGTGTGTGTGTATTGTGTTTTGGAAGTATTATTTTCAAAAGCTAGTTAAAGTTAAATTTTATATTTTCAAAACATTTAGAATAAATATTTATTAATTTAAAAAATATATTTTAGCTTAGGTTTTAAATAAGATTTAAGAAAAAGGTTTAATACACTTTCTTTATACTTGGAATAAAGATGGTTTGTATAAATTTAAAATATAAACATAAATTAATAAAGACATAAAATATGAGCATATTAAACATATATACATAATATAGAAAATATTAAAACATAAGATATATATAAACTGAAAATATAATATAAAAATTATATAAAAACATATTAAAAGTCATTAATACATGCATATTTACAAATGTAAAAGATTTTAACATACATTTAAACATGCGTAAGTAGTTTAGCATGAGATTTAACAAGTGTAAGTAATGATATCATGTATTAAACAAGTGCCATACCTTTTAATTATCTTTTATTTAATAAAAATAAAACAAGATTATACATATACATTCCTCTAAACCCTTTCTCATTCTTCACAAAAATCCAACCTAAAAAAAATATAACCTGGAAACTGAGAAAAAGGAAAAAAAAAACCAGAAAAGAAATCAGAAACAAGTTCAGATACAACTATAAATTAATTCAAACCTGAGGCAATTATAATCAAAGCTCAAGAAAAGTTTAGAGCAAATCAAGTTCAACTCAGAATTCAATCAAATCCAAGATCAACCCAAAGCATTTCAGCTTCAAGTTACAATTCAAATTAACATAAATCAACTTCAATTTCAAGGATCATCAAATCCAGTAGAAAATCAAAATCAAACTTCAGATCAAAGCATAAAACCCTATTCTCTGTCTTAAACTGTGAGTAAACTTCTGGTTTAAAAACTTAATCTATTTATATGTTGTTTCATGTGATAAACCATCGAAGCAATGTTGTTTGCATGGATGAATTGAAGTGTTTGTTTGTATGTGATCATGATAAATGCCTACGCATGACTGTATGTATGTATATTTACATATATCTCTGTTGTATCACAATCTCTAATACAAAATAAATTCGATTGCTTTTTACATAATCAGTTTTAGGCTTTCATCTCAAAATGAAAATTGATTGTAAGACTATAAAATCATTTTTTAAAAATGATTTCGAGAATTTGTACTAAGAAATTATTTCAAAAATAGGAATTTACAGTAGAAAATCATTTCTAGACAAAAATTCAAGTATTTCAATTTCAAATTTGGATTGCATGTCTGGATTCGAACTTGGAAAACATGTTTTTTGATGAAGATTTCATAATTTTTAATATTGGGGTTGACGATAATTTTTGAGTTGAACGGATAACGGGGTTTTTTGATTCACGACGATCGGTGGAGGTAGGGTTGCCGTGATCAAGGCCGGAGGTGGCTGGAGGTTATGTGATCCATGAAAAAATGGTAGGGGATTTTATAGATGCTGCGGTGGCCATAAGACGTCATTTAGGGTTTAGCAAGCTATCTAGGTCGTCGTTGTTTCTCGAACTTGTGTGGCGACGAGGGGGCATCGGAATCGACCAGACCAAGGGGATTAGGAGCGTTGTGTCGTGGTACAGCTCTGGGCGAGGTTGCATGGTCTCAGGTGGTCGGGATCGTCGGCGCATGGTGGTTTTCGTCGACCAGATTTGGGTTCCAGTGTACATTGACTTGTTCAATTTCGGTTTCCTTCATGTATCGATGATCTGGGTGTTCGTGATGAATCAGGGTGTGGTCGCCGACATGTTGATGGTCGCGGCAGTGGTCAGTGGTGATTGGAACGGTGTGCACGTGCACGTGCACGTGTGCACGTTTATTGTCTGGGATGTTTTTGGATTTGAGGAAGAATGGTTTTTCTTGAAGTTTTGCTCGGAATTCTGCTTGGGTTGCCTCAAAGTGGATTTCTATACGCGAATATATCGGGTTTAGCTAGAGGAAAGGATGTGTTTGGTTCAGGTATTTTGTTTTGAGTAAATTAACCAGTTTTGGAAGCAACAAGAAATCAAGTTTTAAAAAAAAAGTTTCAATAAATTATAAATTCAAATGTTTTGAAATCTAATTTGTTTTGATTTAATATAATTATATAATAGGTTGATTATTTAATTATATTCCTAAGTATTTTTGAGTGAAATTTAATAATGATTGAACAAATAACTGATTAAGATAAGTATAATTAACTTAAGTGTTTTTGAATATATTTATTTCCTACATTTCATTTAAATAAGATTTAAATGATAATTAAGATGATGGTTATCTTGAAATATTTGAGGACTTGAGTAATTATGGGTAATTAATTAATGTGATTAGTTAAAGATTTATACTGTAAGTAATTGGATAATTACTTAATGCAGTAAATTAAAGGATAATTACATAATGTAATTAATTAAGTATCATTAATTAATGTTAATTAATAGTATAATTAATTAATGTAAGTAATTAAAGGTTAATTAATTAACGCGAAAAATTAAGGGATGATTAATTAATTTCATACATAGTTTATAATTAATTAAGGATAATTAAGCAGGATTCAAAAGTAATTTATTTATTTATTTGGAGATTAAATTAAATTAATTAGGAATTGAATGACCATTTAACCATGCTTATAAGTGATAAACTATAATTGAATGCCCTAGATTGTTGATATCTTTGATATGTGTTTTGTGATATTCTGTGATATGAAATGCTTGGTTGAACAGTGATGATGTAAGTAATCTATCTTTGATGAATTGCTGTGTTAATATGACATCCTGTATTTAATATTGGATTGTATTCACTTAAACGACTTGGATAAACATGACATTGGATTCGAAGAGACCGGGGCCGGGTATCAGAAAATACCCAAAACCACTTCGATTTGTAATCTACAATAATTCTTTATAGATTTAAGTTAGAATCAAATAGGCTGGACTGAAATAAATTAAGTAACATGGCCATTTAACTAAGTAATATATATTGTTTGTAAACGAGATAAGAACTCGTTGTGGGGTACGAGTTACCCCGGGATTTTAATTAAGTTTTGTACCTTAGTATTTCATATAATAAACAAATGCATAACTCTTTTTGTTCATCAGGCCCAAAACCAGATAAGAACTCGTAGTGAGATACGAGTTAACATGGGTTTCAAGAAGTTTTATAACTTAAGTTTTTTTTCAAATTATATGGGTTTACTCACGCTGGTTTCCAGCCTGACCCGGGTGTTACTTTGTTGTAATGCTCGGGTCAGATTGAATATTACAGATTTTCAAATTAGGACGTTCTGGAGCTCGTGAGGCGACCTGTATGGCAGGGACGTATGGAGTTTATTCCGTTGTGTATTTAAATTATATTACTTGTATTCTGGGACAAGTTGTTACAACTGCCTAGTTTTATTTAACTCTGATGTATTGTAAGAAATTAACAATTACAGCTTTACTTTGTACAAATGCTACTATTTGATATTATATTTTGATCCGCTGTGAATGTGAGATTCTGTGTTTTGTTTCTGTTCTTCTTTTACCTCTTTTCTTCTTTACCCTAACAATCTGGAATTTTCGGCGTTTAATCACTCGACATTTCTACAATGAACGTATTAATGTCGAATTTTCAGGTCGAAAATTCCGGGATGATACAATCTACATCTAGTCAAGTTTTTGTATAACAACAGCCATCAGGAAAGTAGAGGGATGACACCATTTGAAGATTTGTATGGAAGGCCATGCGAATCTCCAGTTTGTTGATTAGAGAACGGGGATAGGTTAGTTCTTGGTCCGGATTTGATTAGAAACGCTGCAGAAATGTTGAGTTAATTAGAGCTAGAATGAAAGAAGCTCAATCTGGGTAGAAGGTTTATGTTGATAAAAGATGGAACGACTTATAGTTTTCTGTTGGAGAGAACGTTTTCATTATGGTGTCACCGATGAAGGGTGTGATTCAATTTGGGAAATCAAGGAAGTTGGCACCGGTGTTCATTGGACCATTTTCTATTATTGAAAGGATCGGGAAACTCACATATAGAGTAGTGTTACCGGGCAGTTTGGCAGGAGTCCATGATGTTTTCCACGTTTCTCATCTAAGGAAGTGTGTTCGAGATCTAGATACTACTATATCACCGACTGTGTTAGATGACTTAGTTGTAGAGCCGAATTTGACTATAGTTAGAATGCCAGTTTGCATAGTCGCAGGAGATGAAAAGAGGCTCAAAAATAAGATAGTCTGATTAATTAAAGTCCAGTGGAGTGAGGACAAGAGAGACTATACTAGGGAGACTAAGAACAAGATGAGAGATGTTTATCTTGATTTGTTTGATGGTATGCTTTACCTTTTTGATAGATTTGTTGTACACCTTATCGTAATTTTGAGGACAAAATTATTTAAGGAGGGGAGTATGTAACAACCCTAATTTTTTGTAACATTATTTAGGATATTTAATTAGATAAATGAAATAAAATAGGGGATTGAGATTTGTCATTGAAAGGGTAGCCATGCCATGTTGACAAATGAACTAAGGGGGGTTTTGAACTTAAAATAAAAGAGGCAAATAGGCGAGGACAAAATAGGAAAGGGCACATCCTTATACCATAAACCTATATACTCATTCACTTCACATGTCCATTTCTACAAACTAAAAATCAATGAGGCCAACCACCATTAAAGGAAAAACAAATAAGATAAAGAAATTAAGGGAAGGAAGATTAAGTAATGAAATCCATTCTCAAATCTTAACTCCTTAATCAAAAAGCTAAGATGAATGATGACTACATCTCAAGTTTTTATTGGCTTTCGGGATTTAGTATGAAATTTGAATTATTTGCAAATATTTTGCCATGTTTTGGATTGTAAATAGTATATCCAGATGCTGTTAATGATTTATGCTAATTCACATAGATTTTGTAATATGTTTTGATATGAAAACCCTATTATATGACATCCAATTGCCTTGCAAATTTAGATTTAGATTAGAAATGATAATCTAGAAATGAGTTTCAATTTTTATGATTTTCTGAATTTATGTGGATTTTATATGAATTTTATAGTGAAGAAAATGTTATTTTGCGTTTAAAATTAATCACGGTTAAATTATACTGACTTCGGGTCTGAAATTTTTAGATGTTGGAAAACATATTAAAAATGATTTATTTTGTAGAAATTTCCTAATTTTTTTAATGAATATATAAAATTATTTAAGGTATGAGACTTAAATGTTTTATATTTATAAAAAGGAGAAGGGGTATTTTGTAAATAATTCAAATTGTTAATTTTGGAAATTGGCAGTACTTTTAGAGAATTTTTTTTGCAACCAATCATAACTTAACAAACAAGGCAAGTTAGGTACAAAAAATTAATTTAAAAAGTCAAATCAACATGGTTTTTCCAGTTTTAGTGCTTTTGCCACCAGTCTTCCGACTCCTTGCCTCCGCCTCTGCTCGACTCCATCGAAACCAATGCACATGGTATCAGATACTTGATAGTAGTGAATTGGATATAGGTGGAAAGGAACTTGGTTGAAACCAAAGGTTCCGAGGGATTGAAGCATGCTTTGTTTTAAATTGAAAATGCTCCTGCTTTTGTTTTCGAACGAAGTGCTTTCAACTTGGTTCGATTTCGGTCGAGTCAAATGTTTCAAAGGAAAGGTTTTGAATGGGTTGCGCCTTTTGTTTTAAGTAAATGTTTTCGAATGAGGCCGAAACCCTTGGCTGCCGCTTTTCTACCTTTCGATGTCAATGGTATCGGATGGTACACTTTGTTTTAAAACCTAGCCATTTCTCTAATGCTTTCGAAGGTTGATTTTGACACCAATACTTCTTTACATAGGAATGATTTCGAAAGGGATGCTTTCAACTTAAATGTTTTAATGACCCTTTTGCTCTATAAAAGGTAGAACCCAAATGGTTTCGAAAGAGATTGTTTTAATGGTTTCGAAAGGTGTTTCAACATGTTATAAATTAAACCCAAATGCTTTCAAAAGACTTGATATTTTAGTGATATAGAAAGGTTTCAAAGAAAGATTTCTAAGGGGTGGTTTCTAATGGTTTCGAAAGGTCTAAAAGGAAAGGTTTTTCAATGGTTTCGAAAGGCAATGTTTAGGTGTTTTAAAGATAGGATGTCTAAGGTTTTAAAGCTTTCGAAGAGATGTTTTTCAATGCTTTCGAAAGGATAAATATGAATGGTTTCGAAAGGTATGATTTTGAAAGGTATGTTTTAGCATTCGGCCTAAGGTTTTACTTGTATCAAAAGGGGTACGTCCAATGGTGTTGAAAGAGATACTTTCAAAGGTTTCGAAAGGGGTATTTTTGAAAGTTTGAACGTTTTCACCAACGAGGTTTTGTATAAAGAATATGTAACATGGAAAGGTGATTTGATTAAAGCAAAGAATATATAAATAATTTCCTTGTTTAAAAATGATTTAAAGGTTTAAATCAATTTGAAAGAAAAGGTTTTCAAAGAAAATTTTACGGATAGATAACCCTAAGTAAAATGACGCAGATATTAGAATAACAGATGAGACTGGTATGGGATGACGCCCTGTACTTTAGCTAGTAGCCCCTAGCTAAAATTGGTCCAAATTCTAGTGTGTAGGGCTTTGTCATAGGTAAGACTGAAATTTTGCTACACATAGAAAGGAATCTAAAAGGAAAGACATGTTGTTGATGAGCCCGCAAAACCATTAGGATCAGTTAAACCTGAAGAAGTAAGTAAGGAGAGACTGTCCAAAAGAAGAGCATCTAATATATGTTAGACTTTTACGTTTTCTGGTACGCCCGAGTTAGCCAAGGGTTAGTAGTTAGCCAAACAAAACCACAGTGTATGGACAGATAGTCCATTTAATAACTGATATATGCATATACATGATATTGCTTTACATATTTAACCAATTTTGGTTACCAGATTATAATTTGCAAAAGATACGTTTTAAAGGATATTAGTAAGGGGAAACCCATTCTTCTAAGCGGAGTGGTCTCATTTAATATCAAATAACCGAGATGTATAGCATTATTTACACCAGGTATTATGTCTGACATGAAGTTTATGTTTTTTTCCCTTAAACTCTCGGGTGCTCAAAAATTGATTTGAGTAGGATGAGGGTTGCGGTTTACAGGATTTAGTAGGTTGGCGAATAACGCTTCCGACGATGAGCAGGTAGCTGATGGATAGATAATTAGGAGTTGATGTTTTATTTTGGCTTAATTCCACTGTGCTGTATTTATAGTACTCTTGTCAACCAAGTGGGCATCATCATATGTCGCTCTTAGCATACTTATGCAATAACTATATTTTATCTAAACCTGAAAAAGCGATGTGATTATGTAATTTGAATATGGAACACGTTTTGATCATGTAATCAAAATATTGTTTTTTGAAATCTGTAATTTTGTTCCATATTCATATGCTTCAGATATTATGAATACCATTAACATTACCGTATTTTTTCACCAGAAGTTAATGCTATAGATAATTGCAACTTCTGTAGCGCTTAGCTTCAAGCCTCCAAATAGGGGATGTGACAGAAGTGATGAAGATAATGTAAAGGAGGGTGGCAGAGCACCGTCGAACCATGGAGGGGGAGTGGTGATATGATTTGTAATGATGTTGTTTTAGATATTTGACATATTTTTGCCTATATATGAGACATACCTTCTCGTTTTATTCACACTTCCACTCCATTTTCTAAGCTTCCTCTTCCTCTTCACTAATGGCTTCCATATCCTCATAAAGTATTCCATGGTCGTAGCGAAGCTCTACTGAAAACACACTTCTAAATATAGAAAGACATCACCTTAGTTTGAAATTAAAGTGAGCAATCACCTTCTCTTATTTCTTCTTACTTAGCCGAACTCATCAAGAGCCTCCACCACCATTCATCTCTCTATACTACAAGGCGAAGCACACCCAAGGTTTGCAGGACAGGATTCATAAGCTTCGGTGCAGTGGAAGATGAGCTATAGTTAATTTTAATACATCTAGAGACAAATGAATATGAAAAACTCTACTAGTTTATCTTATAAATCATGCGATAATATGATATGTTTGCTATGAGTGTTTTCTATGTTTGATCATCATGTTTTAGACGTGATAATATGTTTGCTTGGTTATGGAAATAATTTGCAGTAAAGATACGTCGAATTTGCACAAAGAAAACACATACTCTTATGAATTACAAAGTGTTACGACATAGTTAAACCTCTTTAAACATGAATAAAATTGGCTTAAAATGGTTTATAAATGTTTTTATAAACATCAAAACTTATATCATCAAAGTTTCGAAAAGATACAATATTAGAATCAAAATAGGTGCGTCGCGTAACGGCAATTCGCGATTTCGCTCCATAAAAGAAAAATCAAGATTTCATTTTGTGAAATTTGAGATATTTTCAAATCAAGTTTTTAAAATCATCACGTTTTGGCAGTTCATAAAATATGGATTTCAACTCTTGCAAATTGATATTTTTAAATTTTTAAAAATACGAGTTAAATTATAAAATTATTTTAATTTTTTTTAAAAGAGTTTTAACTGGAAAATTTGGACATATAAGAGGTTTAAATGGGATTTGTGACATGAAGCACTTAAAAGCACTATTCACCAACAATTTAACAAAGGAATTTGGAAACTTCTGAAATAAGATTTAAACTTGGGTTTTCTTTCCAAATCCTTTATAAATGTTTGTCAGATAATAAATTAAGTATTTTAATGGGTTTAGAGTTGATCAAATAACTTGACCGCCTTCTGGGTGATAGAGAGATAGTCCCTAGGTTTGGGAAACCAATTTCCCGCTCACCCTAGTTATCTGGACTGGCCCGACAGAATGGATAGTAGATTTGATTTATTCAGACCGCATCTTGCTAAGAAAAAAGAAAAGGTGATTTTTAGTTTTTCAAGGGTTAAACCAGATTTTAAAATAATAAAATGTTTGGTGGTTTAGGTAACATTCTGGTGAAATTCTATATCAAATTCCGAGGAGGGAACTCATACTATCCGTGTGAATTTAAAAGTGATTTCACCGTTATTTGATGAATAGTACGAGTTGAATACGGAAATTAGTACTGAGTATAATTAGTATAATTTCTATGGATCTCTTTATTACTCAATAATGTTTTCCTATGTAATTAAAGAGAAATGACTTGGTATTTCAAAAATTAAAAAGAGGTTTAATAATCCCGTATATGCTGAAAAAGAAAATGGTTTAAAGATATATGTCTCTATGAATATATTTTACTTGGATAAACGATATTAATTAATTGAATAATAATCACCCATATACTTGACATCTTTTATCGATAGTTGGTTCGGAGAAAGTGGGATCGGATTTGGGTGATTCCTATCTGAAAACCACTTTGAACCAATATGCGTGTTTGAAAGTGAAGACATGTTAAAGACAGAGATCTTCATACTATAGAGCTCCTTGTACTAACCTCTGGGCTAGTTTCCATATTATATGTATGGTGGTAGTGGTATCTTCGTTTTAAAATCTTTTTAAGAATTGCTCACTACTAATCCTAGTGGTGATTCCTAAATAGGATGTAGTAGGAGGGGTGCCTTAGGATTTTCTAGCTCCTGGACAACTTGCGTGGATGAGTGTCTAACATTGCATATTTAAGACCACGTACATTGATTTTTACAAACATACTTCTCTTTGGTGGTGTAGAAGGTAACCCCTTTTGTACTTAAAACTCTTTCCCAAGGAGTATGAACACGAGGGTTGTACTTTTGTGGAAATCAATAGTATGTTATTAGAAATGACAATGTGGCATTCATAGTGGGATTTGTTTTGTAAAAGGCAATACGTTACCTCATGCCTCACTCCCAGAAATGGCTAAAACAAGGTATTCGCAAGGCTATGTGGGTCACACTCATTAAGGTATGGTCATCACCTTTCTAGGCGACCCTCTATATATCGGGTTTGTTGTGTATGCTGCGGCCATAGATTGGTCGAGAACAACCTGGGTGATGTCATATTTGATACTATTCAGGATCATAGTGTTGGTCACCAAAAAGGGTTAGACCGATCTTGGCATATGCAGAGGATCATCTACGGGTCCTTGGTACATTCCTCTAGAGATGTACAGTCGGAAGGTAGTCCTTTATCTATCATTGTAGGGAATCCCTTTTCCAATAAGTGCCTTCAGACTTAATTGTATACTTATTATGCTGAAGTTTAATTAATGTAATGACTTAATTGTATACTTATTATGCTGAAATTTAATTACTGTAACAACTTCGGTTATGATTAATATGTATTTATGATCTAGATACTATTATAATACCACTACATTTTACGTTGCAATGTTTTGGTTATCATAAGGTAAAAACCCATCCTTCTATATATGCGGCGTGGTCTTATGAGATACCCTTTGTCTTCATAAATATCCATGTTTTGAGTTTTCTCACACCAGTCTCATGACTAACCCAGAGTTTATTTTATTTTCCCTTAAACTCAAGGTCCCTATTTTTCCGGCAATCAAGTAATTTAGGTCCAGCTTAGAGCATTTTGGAGGAGCTTGGAGAAAGAGCTGGAGTTTCCTATGTAGATAGTTATCCATTTCCATTTATGCAACATTTGTTTACTTTCTGTATTCAACGTTAGTAGGGACAGAGGTTTAACTGTCCAGGCTGATATTATGATAAACTCAGATGTATGTATTTAAAATTTCCATTGTAAAGTCTATATATTGAAATAGTATATGTTATTCCATTCAGGTAAGATTTTGTTCTGTCTTTATTTTTCTTCTTACCCTTAATCCGTCAGTCTTTATTGCAGTTGATTATTCGACATGTAAATACCATGAATGTATTAGTATCGATTTCTAAGGTTCGAAAATGTGGGTAACCACAGTTGGTATTAGAGCTTAGGTTGAGTGAACAAATGAGCCTGATAAGGGTAAAGTCTCATCGGAGATAGGGTTTGTAATGCCCTAGGATGAGTAACTCAATAGAGATCGGGTAAGTGACACCCTAGAATGAGTTTTAGCATATTATATATGAGTGCGTATTTCTTAATGTTATATAAAAATGATTTTTTTGGAAAACTGGTAAATGAAATAATTTTACCTAGGATTATATTTTGAATATAAAGGAATATCTTTCAAATGATATAATTATTTATATAGTTTTTGGTTGTTAAGAGAATGATAATATTCAGTTATTATCATTCATTGATTGGTTGTTTGATTTAGAAGTTTAAATACGAACAACTCGTGAATATAGTTTCACTATTTGACGACGTGGTGTTTGATAAATAATATTGGTTCAAGGTTAAAGAAATTATTCAAGATAAATGATTTTACGAATGTTATGTAAAAATAAGTGATTTTATAATAGGATTTATATAACATGTTTTATAAAGAGATTTTTGAGTATTTATCGGTATTTTTTGAAAAGAATCTAATGATTAATTAGTTCAAGTGGCCTGAAAGTAACTAAAAATGGGTGGAGTTGTGTTCCGTTGGTAAACACTTCTCTTAGGAGTTCTCCTTCTGGTTAAGGGAATATGCGATATTTTTGGTAGTATCCAATTTCTTGATATCATTTTTGAGTTACTCGTCTATATAATTTTCTAAAATTAAAAAGATAATGTGAATCATTAATGGATAGATTAATCAGTGATTGCTAATTTTTATCAAGATGTTTGCATTTAATATTGGTCAAAGGGACCCGGATTTTTTATCGTTCGATTTTGAATATTTAAACGGTTTAAATATTGAAATTGGAATTATAATTTAGTTAATAAGTTTTTGGAGTGATATTCCCGCACAATACAGTGGATGAGACCCTATGCGCCCCGCATAATAGCGGATGACCCTATATACCGCGATATCCCCCTCGAAGTGAGATTGGTATTTTTATGTTGTGTTAACGTCCGTGGATGCAGGAAAACAAGTTAGAGAGGTCCAACTGGATTCCTCAAATATATTGTTTATTTTTTATATATAGTGATATATAATGTGTGTAGATAATATATTATCGATTGTTGTCGAAAATTGAATTATCGGATGCTATAGTAGCACTAGAGTTTAATTTTAATATTTTTAAATACCATAAGTATTATTCTTTAGAATTCGAAGGAATAAAAAGAAACTTTGGATATAAAAATATTTACACTGGAAATTGGGTAATTTTAAAGAAAACCAAATTGAAAGATAAAATAATAAGTGTTTGTTTAATTTGTAGTTAACTATTCGTAAATTGTTTAAGATAGAGATTTTTAAAAAATGAATTACATAAAATGAATTTATAAATGATATTCGAAAGAAAAAATAGAAAGGAGTTGGAATCTATATTTAAAATGGATTTGAAAAAAAGGGAATATATTAAGAAATGGATTTATAAATGAGGTTTAACAAATAAGATTGTTTTATGGATAGGTGAAACTCAATGAGGTTTATAAATTTATAAACGATATTTATAAATAAGGAAAATGATCTCAGTTGACAACTTTGAATGTGAGTTTATAGTGTAAATTTACATCGAGTTATGGGAATCATTTTGGAAAGAAATAGAGGAATCTATTTTTGAATGTAAGAATAGTGATAAAATTGAGATATAATCGATGTGATACGAATCGAGAGGGATTTATAAACTGAATTTGGAAATATTAGAATTTTAAAATAGATTTTTGTCGAGAAACTAAAAATTTGTTTAAATAGGATTTTTAATTACTATGCTATATAACCTGAACTACAATTTAGATTTGGAATATTCCAAAAAGTTAGTTATTATAATATTTAATATTTATTGAAATAAATTCTAATTTTAATAATCCGCTTTGTGAATGAATTAGTTATTAAAAATGATTTGGATACGAGTTATCAGTGTTATTTGGGACGTTTTGTTTTACTTAAACATTATTTTAAAATAAACTACTATTCCTCAAAAATACTTATATGTATATATAGTATTAAAAGATTGAATTTATTTGTAAATCCTCTCGAGATTGGAAGCGAAGTTTATTAGACTAGTAAGGTTTTAGAAGAGAAATTTTATAGTGGGATTTTGGGAGCTTAAAGAAATTTTCGAAGTGTTAAAAATACGAGAAAGTCATAAAAATGAATTAGAATTTATACAAGAAGTTAGGAATGGGCATTTGGAGATATAGACAAGTGCATTCGACCTTGGAAATATTAAGGGATTTACAGAAATAAAATTTGTAAAGAATTTGGATAAATTGGAAATCAATGGACTACTTCCCGAATATTGGAAATAAAAAATCTTTGGGGATATGCTTATAAGTATTTCTAAGTATTGGGTGGGAAGAATTTGAAAATATTTAACTTCGAGATTTTAATTATTGAAATATTTTCAAAGGGATGGATTATAATTGGAAGCGAGAAAAATATTCTAGGTATTGAAATGGCTTGAAATTATCCTGTTAAGGATATAAGAATTTAAGTTTGATTTCCACTATATAAATATTTGACAGGTTTGGATATACATACATACATACATACACATACACATACACACAAATATGTATATATATATATATCTTATAAAGATATTTGAGAATATTTTTGGAAAATTATGATAAGGCCAGTTGATTTCTTATGGATGTTTTATCGATAGTTAAATAACCGACTATCAATAGTGGCCAATTTCGTTAATCATTTCAAAGAGACTAGGATCGGATTTAATTATCCAAAACCACTTTGATCTGGTTTGAATGTAATGAGTGAATACCGTAAAGATGACGAAGACCGTGATTTTGTTTGTCCAGTCTTAGAACAACCTGTATGGATGAATGCTATCATAACATCGTCATTGGAGGATGATAAGCATTCTAAGTAGAATTGTTTAGCCTCAAGCCTCATCATCTGGGAATGGCTAAAACAGGGGAGATGTAGCAAGGCTAAGTGGGTCACACCAAATTAGGATATGTTATCACTTTTTTATATGTCCTCGGAAAACCTATTTAATATGGATATGGTTGTGCATGAAAGACGGATTACTCCATGGTAAGGGTAGGAACACACGAGATGATAACATATTTGGTCTATCTAGGTTAGGGTTAGGCCGGTCTTATGTTGCAGGGGATCCCGGCGTGCTCCTCGGTACATTTTCTATTGGTGTACTGTGATGGGCGGTACCAAGTGGCCTGGTCATTCGTTGGAATCCATTCTCCTATACGTGCTTACGGTTTTGTTCGTAGAACCTAGTATGCTTGAATTTAATTAATGTAATAATTTCATTGGATTTTCTAAAAAATGTATTTAGACATTATTATAATATCATTGGATTTCTAAAAAATGTTTCTGTTATCGTATGATAAAAACCCGTCGTGTTTATATGTGATACGGTCTTACATGATACATTTGTTTTTTAAAGGATTTGATAAGTCTAATAATTCAAATTGAGTGTGTTTTCTTACACTAGTTTTCCATACCGACTCGGGTGTTATTTTATCATGATGCTTGGGCCAGACCTAGTATTACAGTTTCAGGATTAGAATGCTATAGAGCTCAGGAGATGAGCTGGAGGATTTTAAATGTATTTCCGTACTTGACTTATATTTTTGCTCTACGAGGACACGTTAGTAAACTTTCCAGGTTGATTGTTGTATATTGTACTCCGATATTGGTACGTATATTAATAGCGTAGTTCTTGTATTTAAAATCTGTTATTATATATTACAATTTGGTCCACGACGATTGTGAGATTCTGTTGTTGTTACATTTTTCTTCTATCTTTTTCTTCTTTACCCTAGTTATTCGCTTTTCCGTACACTATGGGTTGGACAAGAGTGAATTATTGTCAACTAATAGGGTACAGAACTGCGGGTCGCTACATTTGGTTTCAAAGCTGAAGGTTAAGCGAGAACCATGGCTCTGGTGGGAATTACTCATTAGAGATAGAGTCAATAGTACTCTAGAATGAGTTTTAGTGTAATAATAGATATGAGTGCGTATTTGTTAGTGAATATGAAATGGTTTTACATTGTGTTGGTTAATCTGTTGAGTGGTATATAAATTTTATTCGAGTAGTGGGACGCCACTAAATCTTGGGAGTTTGTAAACCCTTAAACACGGCAAACTGACATTGTATGGTTTTGAAGAGGGTAAATGAAATAATTTTACCCAAATTATATTTCAATATATAAGGAATAATTTTCTTAAAAAAATTATTATAGTAGACGGATATGTTTGGTATTTATTATATAACCAAATAAGATTTTAAAATTTGGAATAGTTGTAAAAACAAAATTGGATTGTATAAGAATAAAAATATACCAATGAGTCAAAAACCCTAAAATGGATTCAAACCAGAAACATTTAAATCATGGAGATTTTTGGAAGTATTTTCAAAAGTATTCTGAAATAAATAATAGTAAAATTATTTTAGAGATATTTTTGAATAGAAAATTGTTTTAAATGGATATTGGAAGGGATATAGCACTGAACTTAGTCTGGTCGCTAGAAAATAATCCTGATGATGACTGTGCGACATCATTAGTATTCAGTTTTGAGTTTCTGGGTGACGGGATTGCTACCATAGTGGATTGATATGGAGATTCGTTGGTGAAAACAAATGTTGTTTTGGAAATCCCAAAGGGAAATTGTTTTGGAATGGAACCAAATGAATTTTGCAAATACAAGAAAATGTTTTGTTAAACCAAAAAGGGTATATATGTATATATTTGGTTTCAAAGTGATTTGAAATAAATACCGGGTGTTTTAAAAATTCTGGAATCCTGTGGAAGATGATATTTATAAGGAGGTAGGTGTGAAAAATTGATGTTGGAATAAAATTTAAAGTGAGAAGTTTGAAATGGTATTCAACTTAAGTTAAGTTGGATAAATTAAATTTAAATTTATATTGACTAGATTTGAATTGAATTAATAGTGTATTAATGAATGGGAGATAACTTAAGCGAAGTAATTGAAACATATAAATAAAATTGAATGAATTAAAAATAAATTTGTTTTGAGTGAAATTAGTTAAAGTATGAGTAACTTGAATATGGTTTTGAAATGTTGGTTAAAAGGAATTGAAATTTAAAAAATAAGTGAATTGAATTTGAGTTAGATGGAACTGAAATAAATATGATAATTAAGTTATAAAATTTGAATGGAATAAAAATTTAAAAGGAAAAATTTATGGAAATATGAATAAATAAGTTTTTGAATGGCTTACAAAATTGGAAAGAGATTATATAACTACAGGCTATAAATTTTGAATGAAATAAAATATATACTAAAATATATGGTCGAAGTGATTTTATGATAATAAAATTACTTAAGTTATTATAAATATTTAACTTGAATTTGGTGAAAGTTAAAAGTAAAACTAATTAGACTAATGAATTAGAAAATTGAAACAGAATTGGAAGTATTGAATGATTAAAGTGAATATTAAATTAAGTTTTAAAGTTGTATATTTAAACTTAAGTAATGGCATAAAATGTTGATCGAATGAATTATAGGGAAAGTGAGCTTAAACTTCAAAATGGAATCCAAATTTGGATTATAAAGTCAAACTGAGCTCAAGTAAATTAAATGAAGTGGTTTTTGAAAATAGAAATAAAATTGTGAAGTGGAAAATGGAAGTAGCCAATTAGATAAATAAATATTGGAATGGGACTTGAATTCAAATGAGTTCGACTTTTTAAGTCAGCAAATTGAATAAATTCTGGAATGTTGTCAAATAAAATAAAAATGGATTGAAATAGTAATGACCTGAGTTATAAACAAATTAAATTTAAGTAAAAATAAATTGAGTATAGCCTGGGATATTAATTAAATGAATTTGAGTGTGGAACTAAAATTTGAAGCGGACTAAGTGAATGGACTAATTAAATTAATTGGTGAAATGGAATGGAATTTTATTGAAGGAGATTCAATCTAAAATTGAAATGGAATTTGATTGAAATGGAAACAAACTTAAGTTATAGAGTTGAATAATTTAAAATAAACGAGTAACTTAAGCTAATCCATCTGAATAAAGTTTGGCTCAAATAAAATTAGGAAATGGTTATTAAAAAAAATTGCATGGAATTATCCCAAGTTTAATAAAATAGATTTGGGTATAATGAAAATGGATTTGAATGGAATGCAAATAAATTGATTTAGAAATAAGTTTGGAATGGAATAAAATTAAATATAAATTGATTTGGAATCACTTAAAAGTAGTTATAAGCTTTAATGGTTATTTATTTAAATGAATAGCACCGAATTTGCATAGAAAAAAATTGGCATTTGGCGTAAACAGAAGTAAATAAAATTATATGATTTAATGGAAGTGAAATAAATTGATTTTTAAATCAATTGGAATAGATAAGAGTTTGTCTAATATAAACATGAATTAAATGCATGTAAACTGAGTTGTAAATCATTTAAATTGAATAAATGATATGAATTGATTGAAAGTAATTAAATAGGTGTTGGAACATTATAATTGCTTACGATTATGCGTTAGAATGCATTGTTTACGAAATTTATGTGTCTATCCATTTAAATGAATTAAATGTTGTCAAATTTCATGATTATGGTACTCATGTGTTTAAAATTGAGTAAGTACAGGTACAGAGGGACTATTTGGTTAGAATTGGGGTTGCGTATTTGCATATGAAGTAAATGGTCACTTAATAATGCTTAAGAATGCTAAAATAAGATACGTTTTCGAATTAAATACTGCGAAAATATAAAATATTGATATCTATTTTGTTTTTTGACCGTGTGGGTCGATGTACACATATTTATCTCCCTTGTCATACTGGAAAAGGTCCTCCATTCAAAAGAGACTCTGCTAAAAAATTCAAAAATTTAGGATGTTAGAAAAATTTTGAATTTTTTTTGAAATTTTTTGTTAACGACAATCTGATTTTGAATTGTAATTAGAATAAAGGAATTCTAATATTAGAATTGAGAACTAATTGCTTTGATCGAAACTAAAGTTTTAGAGAAGTGAATTATCGTGTTTCAACTAAGTGGGTTTTGGATAGGTTAACGGGTTAGGCGAATTCTTCCTACTTAGCAATTTTTGGGACGAAATTCTTTAAGAGGGAAGGAATGTAATGATCCGGATTTTTCATATTCTATTTTGAATATTTAAATGGTTTAAATATTGAAATTAGAATTTGGTTAACAAGAAACTAGAATTTCAAGTGATTTTGGAATTTTTGAAATCATCGATTTAATCGACGCATTAAAATAGCGATTCGGGTCATAATCTCGGAATTCAATAAAACTATTTCTATCGGATCCGTAATAATGAATTATTCTCGGATTTCAAATTTCGTAGCTTCGGGAGTTATCGTTTGATCATACGGAATAGAAACACGTTGAAATTAATATCGAAATTTAATATCATAATTGGGTTAAAAAGCTATTTTCTCCGTACGATCGAATTAGGACTCAAAACCTTTTCCATTGTCGGAGTAGGGATATAACATTATGAACGACTAGCGGCATGCCACAATAGGGATTTGAAGTTTTAAGATGGGTAAAGTGAGATATTTATAATTAAAAATATTATAATGTGTTAATTCAAGACTTTGCCTTCTCCAACACGCCTTCCTTCAACCTTAAATCAAGTCCTTATCCCTTTATTTCAATTCATGACAAGTTCACACGAGAATTTCGTTCAAAAACAAATTGGCATTAAAAAAATTGCCGCATTCTCTTTTCAAATCGCGTTATACTTCCTAAAAAACCCAACGAGCAAATTGAAAATTGATTCGAACTCAGAAAAAAGGAGAGAAGTGATCTAATATGGAACCAAATTCATAATCAAGTCTCACGATCGAAGAATTCATTGCGAGCATCTCGCCATGACGTGAGTGCGGGCGTAGTCGCGATACTATGGCATGGTGGTCTGCGGATGCACGAATAGGGAGTGACGTCTTATCGTCGCAATCAGGGATTAGGGCTGCTCAAATTAGAGCAACGGGCGAATAGTTCAAGGCAAATGCACGAGAGCTAGTGAAGGGAGGCTAGCGCATGTGCAAATTGTAGGGAAGGGGTGCGTGGCGATCGAGAGGAGTGAGTGGCGACGCGAAGGGTCAGGTCTCGTTGAAGAGGTGAGGCGAAGCCATGGTGGCGAGGGCAGGTCGAAGAAGAGGCCATAAGTGCTGGCGTTGGCATAGCGGTGAGGAAGAGGATTTTTGTGATAGTAATTAACTTTGATTAATTTTAATTTAATTCAATTTATTTTATTAGTAAAATCTAACACTTATAAATTCGTATAACGTTTATACAAGGTCAGAATTTCCAGGAAAAAATATATGAAAACAACGGTGTTGGATCTGAAATGATGTGGGATACATTATGGGATTAAATTGGAACTGTTTCAAATTAAAAACAAGATGGGAAAATTCTAACTCATTTGGATTTCCAAAATTTAAATTTTTAATATTTGAAATTAAATTTTTGTACGCCTGTTGAATTTATAAATTTATTGTCTATTGAATGATAACATATATATATTAGGATATATATTAGTATTTGGAGTGATGTTCCCGCACAGTATGGCGAATGAGGCCCTATGTGCCACACATAACAACGGATGACCGTATATACCGCAGTATCCCCCTCGAAGTGGGATTGATATTTTTATGTTGTATTAACATCTGTGGATGTAGGAAAACAGGTTGGAGGGATCCAACTGGATTCCTAGAACATATTGTTTATTTTCCATATATAATGATATATGATGTGTGTAGATAATCTGTTATCGATTGTTATTGAAAATTGAATTATTGGATGCTACAGTAGCACTGGCCTTTAATTTTAGTATTTTTAAATACCATAAATATTATCCTTTGGAATTTGAAGGAATAAAAAGAATTTTTGGATATAAAGCCATTTATACTGGAAATTGGGTTATTTTACAGAAAACTGAATTGAACAATAATATATTAAGTTTTTGTTTAAGTTGTATATAACTATTTGTAAATTGTTTAAGATAGAGATTTTTAAAAATGAATTGTATTAAAGGAATTTATAAATTATATTCGAAAAAAATAGAAAGGAGTTGGAATCGATATTTAAAATGGATTTGAAAAATAAAGGGAATATATTAAGAAATGGATTTATAAATGAAGTTTAACAAATAAGATTGTTTTAAGGATACGTGAAACTCAAGGGGTTTTATAAATTTATAAACGATGTTTATAATAAGGAAAATGATCTCAGTAGAAAAGTTGGAATATGATTTCATAGTGTAAGTTTAGATCGAGTTATGGAAATAGTTTTGGAAAGAAATAGTGGACTATTTTTGACTGTAAGAAAAGTGATAAAATTGAGATATAATCGATGTGATACGAATCTATAGGGTTTATAAACTGAATTTGGCAATATTGGATTTTTAAAATAGTTTTTTGTCGAGAAACTAAAAGTTTGTTGAAATAGGATTTTAAATTACAATGCTATATAACTTAAACTATTATTTAGATTTAGAATATTCCGAAAAGTTGTTTATTATAGTATGTAATATTTATTGAAATAAATTCTAATTTTATTAATCATCTTTGTTAATGAATTAGTTATTAAAAATGATTTGGATATGAGTTATCGATGTTATTTGAGATGTTTTGTTTTACTTAAACATTATTTTAAAAATAAACTACTATTCCTTTAAAATACTTATTATATATATATAGTTTTAAAAATTGAATTTATTTATAAATCCTCTCAAGATTGGAAGCGAAGTTTATTAAACAAGTATGATTTTGGAAGAGAAATCATATAGTGGGATTTTGGGAGCTTGAAGAAATTTCCAAAGTGTTAAAAATACGAGAAATTTGGAAATATGAATTAGAATTCATAAAAGAAGTTAAGAATGGGTATTTGGAGATATAGAAAAGTGCATTTGACCTTGGAAATATTAAGGGATTTATAAATAAAATTTGTAAAGAATTTTGAGAAAATTGGAAATAAATGGACCACTTCCTGAATATTGGAAATAAAAGATCTTTGGGAATATGCTTATAAATATTCCTAAGTATTGGCGAGAAGAATTTGAAAATATTTAACTTCGAGATTTTAATTATAGAAATGTTTTCAAAGGGATGGTTATAGTTGGAAGCGTGAAAAATATTCTAAGTATTGAAATGGCTTGAAAATATCTCGTTAAGGATATAAGAATTTGAGTTTTTAACTTCGAGATTTAAATTATAGAAATGTTTTCAAAGGGATGGTTATAATTAGAAGCGTGAAAAATATTCTAAGTATTGAAATGGCTTGAAAAAATATGATAAGGCCAGATGATTGCTTGTTGATGTTTTATCGATAGTTAAATAATCGACTATCAATATTGGCCAATTTCGTTAATCGTCTCGAAGAGATCAGAATTAGATTTAATTATTCGAAAACCACTTCGATCCGGTTTGAACGTAATGAATGAATACCGTGAAGATGATAAAGGCGGTGATTCGGTTAGTCCAACCCCAGGACAACGTGTATGGATGAATGCTATAAGAACATCGTCATTGGAGGACGATGAGCATTTTAAGTAGAATTGTTTCTTGGAAGGTAACGCTTAGCCTCGAGCCTCATCATCCGAAAACGGCTAAAACAAGGTAGATGCAGCAAGGCAAAGTGGGTCGCACCCAATTAAGGTACATTATCACTTTTCTAGATGTCTAAGAAAAACCTATTTGTTATAGATAGGTTGTGCATAAAAGAAGGAGTGCTCGATGGTAAGGTTAGGAACACCCAGGGTGATAACATATTCGGTCTATCCAGGTTAGGGGTAGGCCGGTCTTGTGTAGCAGGGGATCATGGCGTGGTCCTTGGTACATTGTTCTAGAGGTGTGCTGTGATGGACGATACTTCAGTGGCCCAGTCATTCGTTGGAGTCCATTTTCCAATACGAGCGTATAGTTTTGTTTGTAGAACCTAGTATGCTGGAATTTAACTAATGTAACAATGTCAGTTATTTGAATAAGTATTTGTATTTAGACAGTATTATAATATCACTGGATTTTCTATAAAATGTTTTGGTTATCGTAAGGCAAAAACCCATCGTGTTTATGTGCGACACGGTCTTATGGGATACCTTTGTTTTTTAAGGGATTTGATAACTCTAATAATTCAAATCGAGTGTGTTTTCTCATGCTAGTTTTCTAGACTGATCGGGTGTTATTTTATCATAATGCTCGGGTCAGACTGAGTATTACAGTTTCAGGATTAGAATGCTATGGAGCTTAGGAGACGAGCTAGAGGAGTTCAGACGTATTTCCATACTTGACTTATATTTCCACTGTATGAGGACAAGTTAGTAAACTGTCTAGGTTGATTATCATATATTATACTACGATATTGTTATGCATATTAACATCACTTTTCTTGCATTTAAAATCTGTTATAATATAATATAATTTATTCCGCTACGATTGTGAGATTCTGTTGTTGTTCTATTTTTCTTCTGTCGTTTTCTTCTTCTTTACCCTAGTTATTCTCTCTTTCGTTTAGGTTGGAAAATAGTGAATTACTGTTAATTAAAGGGGTACGGAACTACGGGTCACTATAGGGAGTATATTATAATATTAGGAGTTTATGAATAAAAAAATATAGCGATCTTTTGAAATAACAAAATTGCTATTTGAATTTTTAGGAAAGTTGATTCAAAATAAAAGTTATCTTGAAAAATAAGCATTTCAACATATAAGTGTATTGATAAATACGATTTTTATAAGTTAAACTTGGTAGAAAAGTTTAGTAATGCATGTTTATTAAAAGCTGCGTTTTTGTGAAACTTTTAAAAATAGTATTTAAATAAGAAAAATAACTTTTAAAGATCTTCTAAATGAGGGTTAAAAACATTTGGGATATAGGAAAAGTTTTAAAACATTTCGACGCGATTTTATGAAATGTTTTCATAAATGATTTTAAAAAAGGGCTTAAGAGGAAGAAGACAAGGATTTCAATATCATTGTCATAAATAAATGTTTTCAAGAAAGTGAGGAAGAGATAGACTATAACACTATTATAGTAAGTGATTTCAGAAATGAGATATTTTATATAGTATACAAGATTTAAACATTTCATATATTTGATGTTAAGATTCAAAGTGGCTAACTTATATTTATTTTTAAGTTAAGAATAAAGTCCATTTAAGATTTGAGAGGTAATGATACCCCAACTTGATCGGCTTCGTTGTTAACTAGCAAATAGTTTAAGTTCGACATTGAAAATTAATATTAAGTATAATTAATCAGATCCATGTACTAGTGTTTTTGAGTTGTCATAATGATGTTTTACGCAACATACATTTTGACCCAATAAAGTATGTTTTGGAAAGTATGAAGCTTTCCTCAAAAGTTTTTACGGGTTTAAGTATATAGAGGTATTTTCCAAGTGTCAAAATTGAAACGGTTTCTTTCGAAAGAGAATAGAAATTTTTAGTGAATAAGTCTTTTTTAAAAAGTAATTATATATAAAGAAGCATCTTTATAGAAATGTTTGAATAAAAGTGTTATGAAATGTTTTCATAAAAGTTTTAGGAAGGTTAATAAGTACGTATGAAGCACGTAGATCATTTCGTTGCATGATTCTGATCTAGGATTCGATTACGAAACTTTGAGGTATTTACACTAGTTGAATAAGGATTTATCACTCGATGCTCAATGGTGAACATTGATGAGGGTTTGTAGCCAAGTATTTGCATTTAATATCATAGTTGAGATCCACGTAAGGAAAATGATTGTTTCTGGTCAAGAAGCCTGATCAGAGTCCACAATAGAAGATCGAGGGATCGACACTAATTCGAAACTAAAGTTGTGTATTCAAATAGGAGATCGAATCATATATTGCGTATAGATGATTTGTATACATTGTATGGGTTTAAGTTTATGAAACAATGTTTAGGGCAAACTCTTTTGGATTTGGTAAAATTTCGAGGATGAAATTCTTTTAAGGTGGAAAGTACGTAACGACCTATAAGTTTATCACTTTGAAAAATAATATTTATTTTTAAATATTCAAATATAACAATTTTTGATCACAAATTATAATGTTTTGAACAGAAATTAATGATCATAAACTTGTTTTAAAATTATATTTAAAATTATAGATATTTGGGATTTCCGTCAGAAAACTGACGAAAATCTATTTTCGGTAAAATTAAGATTTTCTCGTATTAGATGACAAGAAATCAGATACATATACTTATTTCTCCATCTAAGCAAGAATATGTAATAAAATTATTTATTGTATTTTTGGAAACAAAATATGTTTATGACATCATCAATGACGTCATCATTTTTAAATAATTGAATTTTGAATTTAAATCGAGCCTAGAGGATTTAATAATTGTTTTAAAAATCAAAAGAGGCTCTTTTAATTATTAAATAATAATAAAAATTTCATTTTAATTTTTTATATATATGTATGTGTATATATTAACTAAAAGTAAAAGTGTGACCGAAAATCTAATTTCGGATTCGTAATGGGTTGGCAAGACGAAGTTGTGCAACATTATTGTTATATAAGACATGCACATGCATATGCACATATACACATATATACATCCATGTGCACATACATATACATTAGAATTACATTTACATCTCAAAATTACTTATGATAAATTAAACAAAATATCATGATGTTTATTAAGTAGATATCTAAGCTAATGAAGACAAATCTCCACCTATGTCCACATTCTCATCCAAGTGCATGCCTTAAGAGATAAGGCAAGTGATGGAGATGATGTAAGGGTGCGTGTGACGTCCTACCCTAAGACCCAAATTAACAAAGAGAATTACTTAGTAATTTTGTCTATTAATGCGGAGAATAGGGCTGGTTGAGGGCAACCATCATAGTCTTGCGTTAGATAAGAGCTAAGTATGTCGGTAGTTGCACTCAATTTTTTTCATTTCATCTCAAGAGTTCGACATATCTAATTCCTATCTAATACCCTACTATGGTGGCTACAGGATCGGTTTAGAAACCAAATATAATAATTATAACAATCAACAGTCACAGAACAACAACAGAGATAATATACATATACATATATCAAATGAAATACAACATGTAGCAAGTGGTATTCAACCACGATATATATATATATATATATATATACATACATCCTACAAAAGAATATATATACATCATACAGTTCCCAACCAAAAAGATCACTACACAAAAAGTATGCTATAACCAGGGCCAATGGTGAAGTCCAAAAGGTAAAGCAAGCTAAGAATCCAACTGCCTAACTTGCAACTCGGTCAAACCCGATTAATAAATACACGAGTCAGGCTTGCAAGAACTAGATATTAGTAAAATAGGAGAGGAATATAAGTGCGTAAGGGAATTCTTCCTATAGATATGAAGGAATGATATACATATGGCTCATTACAATGCTATGGTATAGATTCACAAAGGGTTGTATCATGAATATGTTATGCCTAATATAAGAAAACCCTATTCAAAGGCATTCAACACAAAAGCAAGAAACCATTTGAAAATCATTAGGGAAACCCATCAAAATTTCAAAATTTGAATCTCATGAAACTCTAAAAGAGTTCAATCTCATAAAATCGAAATCACCATTTATACACATAATATCTCATGTAGCAATAGGCTATCGATGCAACAAAACATCTCAAAAATGGTGAAACACATATCAAACTCAAAGACTAAAAAATCATAGAAAACCAGGATTGGCCAGATCACACTCTTGGAAAGGAACCCAAAATGTATTAACGTGCATCCCGTACCAAACGTTCACACTAAACGGTTTACTAACCGCTAGTTAACTCCACATCATAAAAGTAAAATCTCAAATCTCAGATCTTGTCAAATCTTGTCAAATGAATTTTAACAAATCATTTAACTTTATTCAATCATCAAAATATTATTTTTAAGCAACATTTCATCTTTTAATTTAATTAAATACATAATTTTTCCATATTTCTCCTTTTAAACCAATAAAAGATTACAATTGACAATATTTTTCAATATTGTTTCATTTACCCCAAATAAAATTTCCAACTAATTATGTTCTACTCCAATTCTCAAAATGAAGCTTTTAAAACTTTATTTCCATCAATTTATATTTATTCAACAATCTAATGCTGAAATACATTA
Source organism: Allium cepa (assembly GCA_030765085.1). NCBI lineage: Eukaryota > Viridiplantae > Streptophyta > Magnoliopsida > Asparagales > Amaryllidaceae > Allium > Allium cepa. The sequence goes on along the minus strand of CM060941.1, from coordinate 681,018,134 downwards.
CCTAATTAATTTATTAGCTTCAAACTAATGAATACCAAATATTTCAATTTATTTAAACCAAATACTTATCCAATCAATATTTAATCCCATATTTATTCCCAAATAAATAAAATAAAGTTCCAAACTTTATTTTTCCCATTTAATTTACAAAATTCATTGTTTATTCCAAATAAACAATTTAAGATTTCCAATTATATTTTAATTTACAATATTAAATTATAACTTTCGTTATACTTTAATATATATTGGTAATCTCCACACCAGGATTATAACAGAGTCCCTCTTAACAAAATTGCGTCCTTGCAATTTTTAGAGAAGAGTTTGTATTCAGCATATTAGTTTCATCAATCAAAGGAAGGATAGACAAGCATAAGATCGAAATTCCTCACTTTTTACTCAAGATGAAAGAAGACCAAGATAAAATTGCTTCGTAAATTCAACGATTTTCCAAAGTATAAATACTAGGATTTGTCGATCATTGAATTTCTTTGAACAATACATCATGATTTCGATAGTATCTCACTGTCGAAAAAAACACAACAGGGTGCTACTCAAAAATATATTGAAGGAGATTGATTTCATAAAAGTTTCTCGAATAAGTTGGGATTTAGCATCGCTTTATCCGAACTCCAAAAACAAACTGATGATTTTTCATATGTCACTACGGAAGGAGTCATACTGATACTAAGACAATAGCAATTAAGATAAGAAAACCAATGAGAGGTGGTTACTTCAAAGACCACCCTACTCAAACGACCGCAAAATGCTAGTCGTTAGACTATAACACAAGAGTAAGATAATCACAAGGAATTAAATGTATATATTCTCTTAACCAAAAATTCATAGAGTTTCAAAAATTCAATATCTTTATAATTATAACCACAATCTTCAACGCTTGAACATTTTCAAGATTCTTTACTATAGTACTTAATAAGTATTATAAGGACTCAAATTCAAATTCATATTCCTCTTGTTACAAATTAAATTTCCAATAGAATTTTGTAAATTCCTCCCAATATATTCTCAAAGAAAAAAATTAAATCTCATCACTCTTTGTTTTCCAAACCACTAAAAGTTTTGAAAACAAGCTTCAAATTTATTGCATATAACTTTTATATTATATTAAAATATTTAATAGACATTTTAAAATTTTGAAACCCAAAACATATTTTATCTAGTAATCAACATTTTTAACAATAAGCATATTTATATTTAATTCTATAAGTTCAAAACAATATAGTGGCATTACCTCACCATCGATTTATAGTGAACGACCCTATCCATTGGCGGCAAAGTTGACCAATTAATCAAAACTGCCTCGCCACTTAATTAACCATCACTATGGTTCAATAGCTGCATATACCACTCAAAATAAAAATTTAATAACGAATTTCCAAAAGTCATTTATTTCCAAACTCAACCTCACAAAAACTCTATTATAGTGTCTGATTGCCTCATCGCAGCGTTTAGGAAATTCCTATCGATAACGTTGATTTGGCGCATCGATCGGAATTCTTAAAGCACTCGATGGACAACCCAACACAAAAATCATTTCTATAAAAAGAAATATCTCTTATATACAACACACAAATTTTTTCTTTGATTTCATAATAACTAAAATTCCAATTTATCGTATAGTTTCATTAACTTGAAATCAAAGAACATAAAGAGATCTCATTGAGATATTCACAGAATACTCAGTTAACAAGATTGACAGAATTAGATTGAAGCGTTCGTCAATCCGAGCGATATAACGGATCACTCACAAGAATTATACAAGTGTGAGTGCGGTGAAAGGAAGCTATCCCCCGCGACTCATAGCTGAAGGAAATTAGAACATGGTCAAGCTAAGGGAAGACTCGAGCATCACATAATAGATCAAATAAGAGATCAAAGAGATATATAGATAGGGGTAAGATATTCTTCTCAAGTGAGAAGTACACACTGTCAACATATCATTAGTTCAAGTGAAGTAATGCCATAAAATATAACACCAAATTAGTATACAAAAGGATATCTCAAAAGAAACAAGGATGGTAATATCAATTGAACTCAATCAAACGCCTCATTCCTTAATGGAGATCCTCTGGAAGGATAACCGAAAGGCTAAGAGCCAAAAATGAGATCAACACAATACTTGATTGCTCGATTAGGTAACAATCCCAAAATGGACACAGAGAAATTACAGAGTCAAAATAAATAGAATTCAAGATACTTCGTCATCATCTCGAAATTCAAGAATAGATAAAGATACTTCGGAATTATCATCAACATTCCGAAGGACGAGAAGCAACACATCAACCAAATTAGGATACCTAATATATATGCCTAAGATTGGTCCTAAAACAATCAAGCCAATCCATTCCCAAATATACAAATTACAAGATGGTGAATAATATGCAAATTCACACGAAAAGGAAAATAATCAAAATAAGCTCAACACCCTATACTCAAAATACTAAGGTTGCGGGTCCCTTGATAGGATCCGCAATCCCTAAAGAATAATAAAGTAAAAAACATTAAATGTATAACATTAATAAGCTTCTTAGATTCGAGTGAATATAAAGCACTCGTACCGAAGAGAACTTAAATAGAATAGACATAAAATAATATAAAGCCTTAGAAAAGGAAAAAGTAAGTACCTCCAGGATGAGAGGAACCACCTGAAGCATCCATCACAAGAAGCTTTCCCGAGTGAGGACCCTTAGATGAATTGGGGCACTGCGAAGACCAGTGACCCTCTCGTTTGCAACTGCGGCAAACGATAGGTTTAGGGCACTCTTTAATAAAAAGATCATGAGAATCACTATTGAAGCACAACTTATGAGAATGAGGTTTTGCATCTGAATGTGAACTAGAGGCAAGAGGCTTCTTCTTTTTCTGAGGAAAAGACTTAGATTTCTAAAAGGGAAACTTCTATTTATTAGGGTTCTTATGAACCTCAAACTCATCACTACTATCTTTCTCTTTCTCGATGGCTTCGAGGTGAAGCTTCGAGTTTACTAACTCCTCAAATGATAGCTTAAGCTGGAGCATAAGAGACTTCTTCAAATAATTCATCAAACCAGTAATGAACCAAAGATTCTTCTTATAAGGAGTGCTGATAAATTCAAGCCCATACTTGGATAGAGACTCGAAAGAAGAAACATACACAAAAATGGATGATTTCCCTTGCTTCAACTCAAGAAAGCGATGGGCTAGAAAAGCTTTCTCAGATTTAGTCATAAATTTGAGTTCAACCCGCTCTCTAAACTATTTCAAAGTAAGGGTGGACTCGTCTTTCTCAGTAATAAGAAGCTCATACCAATCGAGAGCACGCTCTTGCATCAGACTCGATGCTACAAGAATGCGATGATGATCAGATAAATCCATGCGAGAGAAGATGTGCTCGCATGTCCAAATCCAAGCTTGGACCTTGAGAACAGTCTCGAAACCTTTGAAAGTTCTGCCTCCTAAATGGGAAAAATCACTACACATGCGTACAAATACAGATTTACGTAGAGGAGAAGAATGGGATGAAGCAGGAGGATGGTTGCTCCAAACACGCTCTAAAAGCTAATCAGTCGACATGTACACACCTTCAGGGCGTGAGCCACTGGACTACTCAGCCTTCGAATTGTGACATCTTTCTCTTCCATCCATGAGCTGAAAGTTAAGGTAGATGTGAATTATTTATAGGGTAGATATTATTAATTCAAATATGGAAATACTATGGAATTAAAATACATTCTTAGATGTATTCCAACTCTTATCTACCCCAAAGGACATGGAAAGGTACAAGGCACGATGAATAAGGAATTTGCAACACTTATATGTGTTTCTATTCTGTGTTTATCGTATTTTTTTCTGAACTCAGCTCTGATACGAAGCTATGATGCCTCACCCCGAGAGCCGTGTTAACAAAGAGAATTACTTAGTAATTCTGTTTATTAATGCGGAGAATAGGGCTGGTTGAGGGCGACCATCATAGTCTTGCATTAGATAAGAGCTAAGTATGTCAGTACTTGCACTCATTTTTTTTCATCTCAAGTGTTCGACATATGTAATTCCTATCTAATACCCTACTATGGTGGCTATAGGATCGACTTAGAAACAAAATACGACAATTATAACAATCGATAGTCATTGAACAATAACACAGATCATATACATATACATATACATATACATATACATACATCAAATGTAATACAACATGTAGCAAGGGGTATTCAACCACGATATATATATATATATATATATATATATATATACATATATACATCCCACAAAAGAATATATATACATTACATAGTTCCCACCTAAAAAGATCACTACACAAAAACTATGCTATAACCAAGGCTGTGGTGAAGTCCAAAAGGTAAAGCAAGTTAAGAATCCAACTGCCTAATCCGTAACTCGGTCTGACCGAGTAATAAATACATGGGCCAGGCTAGCTAGAACTTGATATCAATAAAAGATGAGAGGAATATAAGTGTATAAGGGAATTCTTCCTTTACATATAAAGTAATGATATACATATGGCTCATTACAATGCTATGGTATAAATTCACAAAGGGCTGTCGCATGATAAGGTGATGTCCAACATAAGAAAACCATACTCAAAGGTATTCAACACAAAAGCAAGAAATCATTCGAAAGTCATAAGAGAAACTTATCAAAATTCCCAAATTTGAATCTCATGGAACTCTAAAAAGAGTTCAAATCTCATAAAATTGAAATCACCATTTATATACATAACATCTCATATGGCATTAGGCTATCGATGCAACAAAACATCTCAAAAAAGGTGAAATCGTATAAAAACTCAGAAACTCAAAAATCTTAGAAACTCATAAGACCCAGATTGGCTAGATCCTCGATTGCAATGTCGAAACAATGCTACACATGCTCAACTCTTGTCCAGTGCTATTTATAAATTTAGGTACCTAACTCATGGACCGAAGGTCATACTCGTGGTGACCGAAGTCACATAACTTGTGGTGACCGAAGTCACATAACTCAGATGCCCCGAAGGTCTATAGCACTAGCATACTCGTGGATATGTCACAAACTCTTGGGAAGGAACCTGAAAAGTGTTAACGTGTGCTCATACCACATGTTCGCGCTGAACGGTTTACCAACCGCTAGTTAACTCCACACGATAAAAATAAAATCTCAAATTTCAAAAATCTTAAAATACTCATATATCTCCCCTCGTACCATCGGCAAGTGCAAATAAATCTCATAATGGTTTCTCAAGTACCATAATTCACGAAAAGGGAAATCTCATCTCAAGACTTGCCTCATCTCATATGCAAGTAAAACGACATATATAAGTGGCACTCATTGTTTATTACTCCTATAATAGGAGATCTCAAACCTCTCAACTCGCCAAATATTAGCTAACTCAGATAATTCCTATAATAGGAATTATAAATCTCAATTATCAATTCAATACAATATACTCAAGTGGTTTCGATCATACTAGTCTGGAATTAACCAAAACATAAATTCACGTGTCTCATACTATGTGTTTTACTAAATTATTTAATTCTCTTTCTCACACATCCAAAAAAAGGCAAAACTGTATATTTTTATATAGAAAATATATTTTACCAAAATCGGGATTTGAAATAAATTTCAGAAGATATTTAAGAAATCAACTTTGAAAATCTCTTTATAATTTAGAAATATTAATTATATCATGTTTTATATGAAATCACTTTGAAAAATATATTTCTTAGAACAATAGATAGAATATACACACATTTGAAAAAATAGTTTGAAATACGTGCAAGTGTGCTCGAGATCAAAATGAAAACATCACAGAATGAATCACCAAAATTCATTAAAATCCTTAACGGATTCGTGTAAATACAGGCTTCTATATAGTAGAAGCAACCTAAAAATAATTAGAAGCATGGTTCATACCTTGAATAAGATAATACAACACTCAAGATCTATATTAAAATTTATCATCAAAACCATGCCGAACAATCCAAGAAAATACATGATTCAATACTAAAGCATATGTGATATAAAGCTCTCAATATTTGCACTGAAATGAGCATCAAAACCGTGCTCGGAAAGCATAAGATAAAGCACCAAAAACTGGTGCAACAATTCAAGATACATAGGAAGAAACCAGTGCGTTTTGTCAGGCCTGTGTTTTGTTTGGCCGTTTTCCCCCCTTTAACCACATAATTTGAGAAAACACAAAACATGAAATTTGTAGAAGATATCCTATGCTTTCTAGAACATTAAAAATTATTGGATTCCGATAAGAGATGAAAAGGTTGTGGCTAAAACAATTATAAAATCTGAATTTCACTACTTCTGTCATTTTGGTCTCGGGACAGCGATCTTAGATTGAACTTTGGATCGTGTAAATTTCAAAATTTGAAAAAATCCAAAACATAAAAGTTGAAGGTCCGAAAATGGAATTACGAATCAACAGATACGGCCAAAACAATTCTAAGATCAACGATCATTATTGCTTTCGTTTTGCTCTCGGGATAGAAACAAACAAACACAGGTTTGACCAAGCTAACTTCGAAATTTCAGAAAACTCAAAACATGAAACTTTTAGTACAAAGTCTATTCTCTTCAAAACATCTAAAATTATTTAATTTGGATAAGAAACATGAGAGATATGCCCAAATTCATTTTAGCTTGAATCTTAGAACAAATATTACTGTAAATGAATTTTTTGCTAATTTCTCACAAGATTATCATTTTCAGCTACCAAATTTGTAAGCTTGAACTCATCTTAGCAATTCAGCAAGTGTTTTGGGTGATTTCAGAATCAAGTTGTATGCTTTTGTGATGAAGAGGAGCTTCTAAGACATATAGAAGTTAGAAGAGAGACATACAATAGCAAAGGAAATTATTACAGATAAATTCATATCTAATTCAAAACTTTTGATGAAATTCATTTAGTATTGGTGGTGATTACCTTCTATAATCTTATTTTGATGAATTTTATTTTATATTTGCAGCAATTTGAGGAGAAAAGGATTTTGTTTAGCAAATGGAAGACATTGTTTTTCTTTCTTTTTACTGTCTTAAATTTCTGAGAGGAAGGAGATGTGAAACTAATGTACTGTTAATTTCTCTCTTTCCTAATGTTTCCAGATCAGGATAATGGGTGTAAATTTTATACTCAAAAAGCCCAAATCAAACATACTTAGTGAAAATATAAAGGAGTGCACACTTTTATCCTATCTTAACAATATATAGATACACCAATTTTCACACTTTGAAACTAAATAAAACTCTATACAACAAATGAATATGACTAAAATTGTTATCTCAACCAAGTAAAATTTATTTTAACAATAAAAATTTATTTTTGTATGAATAAAACCCTTTTTCATCAAATTACACAATTTACACTAATTTATTATAAAAACACTACTTTTAACAAATCAATTAGTTCAAAAATTATTTTATTGTCAAATAAATTTTAACAAATCATTTAACTTTGTTTAATCATCAAGATATTATTTTCAAATAATATTTCATCTTTTAATTTAATAAAATGCATAATTTCTTCATATTTCTCCTTTTTAAATCAACAAAAGATTAATATTGACAATATTTTCCAATATTATTACATTTACCCCAACTAAAATTTCCAATTGATTATTTTCTACTCTAGTTCTCAAAATGAAGCTTTTATAACCTTTTTCCATCAATTTATATTTATTTCAACAATTTGATGTTTAAATACATTACCTAGTCAACTTATTAGCTTCGAACTAATAAATACCCAATATTTTAATTTATTTAAACCAAATACTTATCCAATCAATATTTAATCCAATATTTCTACCAAATAAACAAAATAAAGTTCCAAACTTTATTTTCCTCATTTAATTTACAAAATTAATTGTTTATTCCAAATAAACAATTTAAAATTTCCAATTATATTTTAATTTACGATATTAAATTATAACTTCTGTTATATTTTAATATATACCTATAAACTCCAAACCAGGGTTGTTATAGGGTGGGAGAGCACAACTGAACCATGGAGAGGGAGAGGTGGTGTTGAGGTGGTAAGTGGTGATGTAAGTTGTAATGATGTTATTTTACATATTTTACACACTTTTGCCTATGAATACAAGGCATACCTTCTCATTTTATTCACACTTCCATCCCATTTTCTAAGCTTCTTCATCCTTTTCATTAATGGCTTCTATGTCCTCATAAATTATTCCATAGCCGTATCTCTACTAAGAAATACAATTCCATATAGAAAGATATCGCCTTATTTTGAAATTAAAGTGAGTGATCACCTTCTCTCCTTTCTCCTTGCTCGGACAAACTCATCAAGAGCCGCCACCACCTCTTCACTCTCTCTATTACAAGGCTGAGCACACCTAAGTGTCCCAGGGCTGGGTTCATAAGCTTCGATGCGATGATAGTGAAGCTATAGTCAATTTTGGTATATCTAGAGACAAATGAATGTTAGAAACTCTTATAGTTTGTGTCATAAATTTTGTGATGATATTATATGTTTTCTATGTTTGATCATCATGTTTTGAATGCGATAATATTTTTGCTTAGTTATGGAAATAATTCATGACAAATACACATCGAATTTACACGAAGAAAACACTTTCTCTTATGAATTATAAAAGTGTAACGGCGTAGCTAAACCTCTTTAAATATGAGTAAAAATGGTTTAAAAATATTTATAAGCATTAAAACTCATTTCGATAAAGTTTTGGATAGATATGAAATTAAAGTCAAAATAGATGCGTCGTGTAACGGCAGTTTATGATTCCACGCCACAAAAGTTAAATCAATGTGTTATGTGGAATATATCTTGAAATTATTCAAAATAAGAATTTTTTGGACACTTATACCTATAATTTCCAAATGAAGGAGAAAATCATGATTTCATTTTGCAAAACATGAGATATGTTCAAATCAAAATTTTAAAATCATCGTATTCTGGTAGTTCATAAAATATGGATTTCAACTCTATAAAATAGTGTTTTTAAATCGTTAAAAATATGAGATAAATTCTAAAAATATGTTAAAACATTTTAAAAAAGTTTTAATGAAAAAAATGGACATATAAAAGGTTAAAACGAGATTTATGATACGAAGCACTTAAAAGCACTATTCACCAGCAATTTAACAAAGGAATTTGGAAATTTCTGAAAAAGATTTAAATTTGGGATTTCTTTCTGAATCCTTTATAAATGTTTTTCAAATAATAAATCGAGTATTTTAATAGTTTTAGAGTTGATCAAATAATTTGACCGTTGTTGGGCGATAGAGAGATAGTATCTAGGCTTGGGTTTGGGAAACCGATTTCCTGCTTTCCTAGCTATTCGCACTGTCCCAACGGAGAGGATAGTAAATTTGATTTACTTAGACCACATCTTGCTAAGATAAATGAAAATAAGATTTGAATTTTGTAAAGATTCGTATTTTTCGAGGACTAATTTTGAATATTTAAATGGTTTAAACTGGATTTAGAATTTATAATAGAGTTAACAAGTTTTTAATGCTGATATTTCAACTGATTTGATCAATTTTTGAAAATAGTCGATTTAATCGATGCGTTAAAACAGTGATCCAGGGCACAGTCTCGGATTCGACGAAACTAGTTCTATTGGATCCGTAATAATGTATTACTATCGAATCTCAAATTTCGTAGCGTTTGGATTTACCATTTGGTCATACATGATATAAATGCATTGAATTTAGTATCGAAAATTCAATATATAATAATTGGGTCGAAAAAGCTATCCTCTCCGTACGATCGAATTAGGACTCAAAACCTTTTCTATTACTTTCGAAATAGGGGTATAACATTGTGAATGACTAGCGACATACCTCGATAGGAGTTTGAAATTTCGCATACCTAACGAGATAATTTCAATATTAAAAATTTAAATTCATAAAATCAAATCAAGTTCAATTCTCAGCAGACCAAAATTATGCACAGCAACCCAAGGGTCGACCTATTATCAAATTAGGCCGCTTGCATTTCTTTTAAATCAAGCACGCACTTCCTTCTTTAAATCGAAAATCCATCATCTTGTTCTCATTTTATTTTGTAGCAAAGAATTAATTCATTCAAAGAAAAAAAATTCGATAATGCGATGAATCGCATACCAGCAAATCTCGTGTGCGATGAAGGGGGAGTCGTGAGCTCGAATTGAGCTAGGGTTTGGGTCGCATTGTCGAGTGGAGGGCGTGAGGTTAGGGGTTTGAGTTTGACTTGACGACAGGGAGGTATTGGTGTTCGACGGTATTGCGAACGTGAGGTGGAGCTATGGTTTGGGTATGCGATGGTGAGGCGAGCAGTAGAGGCGTGGTCGAGGCGTGATCTTGTGGTGGTGTGGAAAGAAGGCCAAGGTCGCAATGGTCTTGCGACTGTGATGGGTTTGGGTTGGAGTGACGGAGAGCATGTGGTGGAGCACGATGAGGTTGTAAGATTTGGTTTTAGTGGTGGAACGGATGTACTCCAGTGAAGTAAAAGGGAAGGCAGTGGAGTGTTGAGGTGCTGGCGATGGCAGTGGGAGGATGGTGGCGCGGCTTGGTTCGTGCGTGGGAAGGAGACATGAAGATAGTGATTGAAGTCGATATCGAGTTTTTGCATAGACAGTCGAGGCCCTCTCTGCCAGAACGAGGTGTAGGTGAGGGGAATTTAAATTTTGAATTTATGTTAAGTTGAGTAAAGTTTAAATATTTATTAATTTTGAATTGTTAATAAACGTGTAATAAATTCGTGCGAGGTCCAAAATCATGAAATCGGTCGAGTTGGGTTTATAGCGGTGAAATCTATAGTTGGGATTTCATAAGTCGGCTGGAAATTTAAAATCTGGGTGTTTGGAAATTTAAAAATCAAGGTAAGTAAATCTCACTTATCTTGGTTGTTATTTAAATTTAGATTATTGAAAATTAATTATTGAATGATTGGATGGATTAATATATTATTATCTGTTGGATGTGATGTATATAAATATATATATATATATATTAGTGTGTGTGTGTGTGTATATATGTATATATATATATATATATATTGGTAGTTGGATTGATATTCCTGCATGTTTTAGCGGATGAGATCCTATGCGCCTCGCATAATAGCAGATGACCCTATATACCTTGATATCCTGCCTCGAAGCGAGATTGGTATTTTTATGTTGTATTAACATTTATGCATGCAGGAAAGCATGTTGGAGGGATCCAACGGGATTCCTCAAAATGTTGAATTTAATTTCATATATTGTGATATATAGTTTGTGTAGTATAATCTATTATAGATTATTGTAATGATTGGAATTATTAGATGCTATTGTAGCACTGGCCTGAATTTTAGTATTTTAAATACCATAAATATATTTTTAAAATTGAAGGAATTAAAGGGAATTTTTGATGTAAAAATATTTATATTGGAATTTGGGGTATTTTAAAGAATTAAGTTAGAAAAATATATTTTATTTATGGTTATACATAACTATTGTCAATTGTTTAAATGGAGATTTAAAAAAATGAATTATATAAAAGAGTTTATAAATGATATTCTGAAAATATAAAAAGGAGTTAAAGTCGAGATTAAAAATAGATTGGAAGTTAAAATGGGATTTATAAAGAAAAGGATTTACAAAATGGAATTTTATAAATAAGATTGTTTTTATAAAACAAGTAAAACTCAAAGGGGCATAAAAATTTATAAATGATATTTATAAGTATGGTAGGCAATATTAGTTGATATATTGAGAACATAAATTTACAGAGTGAATTTATATTAGAATATGGAAATATGGTTGAGGAAAATAGTGGATACTATTTTTCAAAAGTTGAGATAGTTAGGAGAATCGGAATGAAATCGATGGGTTATGAAACGAAAGGAAATCATAAAATTAATTGCTTATTGAGATTTTTTTTAAAATATTTTTAAATAAGTGGTTAGATTTGCTTTTTTTAAAAAGGGAATTTTCATTTATTAAACTAGGTGATTTTGAATTAGTTAGTTTTGAAATATTTTTAAATAAATTGGATTATCCAAATATTTAATATTGATTGAAATAAATTCTAATTTTTATAATTAGCTTTGTAAATTGATTAGTTTTATTTTGAAATGAGTTAGGAGTGATTTATTGATGTTTTATTTAAAGTGTTTTAATATTTTAAATAATTACTTAAACATGTTTAAAAATAATATTCTTTAAAAATACTTATTATATATATATATAGTTTTGAAATGATCATAATTTATTTATAAGTTCTCTCGAAAATATGAAAAAAGAGTTTTTTAAGGGATATGATTTCATTATAGATATCTTATAGTGCAATTTTAGGAACCCAACGGAATTTTCGAAGTGTTTAAATATAGAAGCTTCGAAATGAACTAAAATTCATGAAAGGAGTAATTGGAATCGTAAACAAGTATAATCGAATTTGGGAAAATATTGAAGGAAATAATTAAGGAGTTCCAGAAAGGTGCAGAACCCGTTTTAAAATGATTTAAGGAATTTACAAAAGGATTTGTATATGATTTTGGAAATCGGGAATAAATGGATTTTTTCCTAAGCATTGGAAATAAAATGATTTGGGAAATATACTTATAATATATTCCTAAGTATTGAAGGGACGGTTTTGGAAATATTTTTAGTGGGAAAGGATTTAGGATAGGATTATTTTTCCAAGTGTTATAAAAATGGCATTTGGGAATATTGTAAATATTGGTATGGCAAAATATCCTATTATGGATCTGGGTAATTGAAATTTGTCTCCAAATATTGATAAATTCATAGGGATTTTGAATTGTATCCTTGAAAAGATATTTCAAATAAATAATTTGGAAGAAAATTATAATCGTCCCAGTGACTACTTTTGGATATTATTTGATAGTTAAGTAACCGGCAATCCAATTTGGCCAAATTCCCTAATCGTTTCGAAGAAACCGGGATCTGATTTAATTATCCGAAAACCACTTTGATTTAGTTTGAATGGTACGAATGGATATCGTGAAGACAGTGAAGATGGTGACTCAGTTTGTCTAGACCCAGGACAACTTGTATGGACGAATGCTATCAGAACATCGTCGTTGGAGGATGATGAGCATTCAATATGGAATTGTTTCTCGAAAGGTAAATTTTGCCACAAGCCTCATCAACCGAGAATGACTAAAACATGGGACATTGGCAAGGCTAAGTGGGTCGCACCCAATTTGGGTATGTTATCGCTTTTCTAGATATCCTCGGAAATATAAAAATTATGGATATGGTTTTGCATGAAAAAGGGAGCGCTATATTTTTTCAAGGATGGGAACACCCGGGGTAGTAACATATTCAGCCTATCCAGGTTAGGAGTACGCCAGTCTTGTGTAGCAGGGGATCTAGGCGAGGTCCTCGGTATATTATTCTGGAGGTATACTATGGTGGGGGTACCCCAGTAGCCTAGTCATTGTATGAGATCCATTCACCAATACGAGTCTTCATGGTCTTGTTTGTAGAGCCAAGTATGCTGGAATTTAATTAATGTAACAATTTCGACTATTTGAATAAGTATTTGTACTTAGACACGATTATAATACCACTGGATTTTCTATAAAATGTTTTGGTTATCATAAGGGAAAAACCCATCGTGTTTATGTGTGAAGTCATCTTACGAGATACCTTTGTTTTTCAAAGAATTTTGAAAATAGTAATAGTTCAAATTGAGAGTGTTTCTCGTACTGGTTTTTCAGACTGACTCGGGTGTTATTTTATTATAATACCCGGGTCAAACCGAGTATTGCAGATTCAGGATAAGATGCAATGAAGCTTAGGAGACGAGGTAGATGGCAGAGACGTATCTCCATACTTAGTTTATATATCTGCTGTATAAGGAAAAGTTACTATAACTTTCCAGATAAATGTATGGATTGTTGTACTCTGATGATTGTAAGTATGTAAACTGTTATAGATTCTTTTGTATAAAAATATGTTTTATATATTATATTCAGTTCCACTGCGATTATGAGATTCTATGTTGTTGTTCATCTTTTTCTATCTCTTTCTTCTTCTTTACCCTAGTTATTCGCTTTTTGATTCAATTTGGGTTGAACAAGAGTGAATTATTATCAACTCAAAGGGTACGAAACTGTGGGTCGCTACAAATTTTTTCGATGGTTAGACCAGATTTTAGAATAATAAGATGTTTGGTGATATATGTAATATTTCGGTTAAATTCTGTATTAAATTCCATGGAGGGAACTAATAATATCCTTGTGAATTTAAAAGGCGATTTCATCATTATTCGATGAATAGTATGGTTTGAATACAGAAATTAGTATTGAGTATAATTAGTATGATTTCTATGGATCCCTTTTTACTCAGTAATGTTTTCCTATGTAATTAAAGAGAAATGATTTGGTACTTCCACAATTAAAAAGTGTTTGATAATTTCGCATATGTCGAAAAGAAAAATGGTTTAAAGACACATATCTCTAAGAAGATATTTTACATGGATAAAGGATATTGATTAATTGAATAATTATCACCTACATACTCGACATCCTTTATCGATAATTGCTTTAGAGAAACTAGGATCGGATCTGGGTGATTTCTATCCAAAAACCACTTTGAACTATATAAGCATTCAAAAGTGAAGACATGTTGAAGACAATGATTTAGAAGACTTGGTTCTTCATAAAGTAGGGCACCTTGCCACTAACCTCTAGGGTGATTCCCATATCATATATATGGTGGCGGTGGTATCTTCGTTTGAAAAATATTCAATGTAAGGACTGGTCACTACTAATCCTAGAGGTGATTCCCAAATAGGATGTAGTAGGGAGAGTGCTTTCGGTTTGTCTTGTTCTTGGACAACTTGTATGAATGAGTGTTTGACATTCCATTTCTAAGACCGCATTCATTGATTTTTACATAGTTACATCTGTTTATTGGTGTAGGAGGTAACCCTTCTTACACTTAATGCTCTTCCATGTGGCTATGAACATGGAAGTTGTACTTTTGTGAAAATAAATAGTGTGTTATTAGAAATGACGATATGGCATTCAAAGTGGGATTTGTTTTGTAAAAGGTAATACATTACCTCAAGCCTTACACCCAGAAATGGCTAAAATAGGGTGTGCCGCAAGGTTATGTTAGTCGTACCCATTAGGGCATGATCATCACCTTTCTAGATTCTAGATTACCTTTTATATATCGGGTTTCTTGTGTATGTTGTGGCTATGGATAGGTCGGGAACGATTAGGATGATGTCATATTTTGTATTATTCTGGATCATTGTGTTGGTTACAGAAAAGGGTATTCCGGTCTTGCTAGATGCAGAGGTTCATATGTGGATCCTCAGTACATTCCTCTAGAGATGTACCATACGAAAGGCTGTCATTTACCTGTCATTGTATGTAAACAATTCTCCAATAATTGCCTTAAGACTTAGTTGTGAATCTATTATGCTGGAATTTAATTACTATAACAATTTTGGTTATAATTAATATGTATTTGTGATCTAGACAATATTATAATATCACTAGATTTTATGTAGCAATACTTTGGTTATTATAAGGTAAAAACCCATCCGCGTTTATGTGCGGCATGGTCTTATGAAATACCCTTTATTTTTATAAATATCCATGTTTTTAGTTTTCTCACACCAATCGTATGACTGACCTAGAGTATTTTTTTTCTTTTTCCTTAAACTCTGGGTGTCCTATTTTCCCAGCCAGCCAAGTAGTTCAGGTCTAGCTTAGAGCGTTTTGGAGGAGCTTGGAGCAGGAGTTGGAGTTTCCTTTGTAGATAGTTATGCATTTCCATTTCCTAAATTTGTTTACTATTGGTATTCGACATTAGTAGGGATAGAGATTTATTATCGTCCAGGCTGAGATTAGGATAGACTTTGATGTATGTACTTCAAATTTCCACTGTAAAGATTGTATATTGAAATAATATATGTTCCATTCATGTAAGATTCTATTCTGTCTTTATTTTTCTTTTTACCCTTGATCAATCTGTTTTTCCGACACTTAGATTATCAACACGTGAATACTATGGATGTGTGTCGATATCTAAGGGTCAAAAAGGTGGGTCGTCACATCGTCCGTTTTCTTTATTTTCAAATATTATGTCAATTCGCTTCTCAAAACTTAATTTCGCACTAGCAATGATGCCTCAAACTAGAAGCAAATAATCACCTCTAACAAAATTGCAAACATCAACGCATATTGAATAGCAATAACAAATTCAACATCAATTCCAAAATCGTGAATCAAAAAACCTAGCTCCGCCTGAAATTCAACAGCCAAACATAAACCTAGTTCAAGAGGAAATTCAATCACAATCACCAACTCGAGAAATACAAAAGCTAGCTCAGAATGATCTAAAATCACAAGCAACGATGGTAAAGTTTAGTAAGCTAAAACTACAAAAATGACCAATTGAACAAGAAGATGAAATTCAATCAAAAAATAAATGAAAAACACACAAGGAAATGTTAACATCATTGTAATTTTTTTATGGAACATTGAAGAAAATATGAAATAGCAAATAGGTTTAGAGAAAGAAAATGAAGAAAAGAAAGAAGAATGAAGAAATAAATGAAAAAGGAAATTAAAAAGGAAAATCAAGCAAAAACTAAAGAGATGGTTCAATAAATAAATGATACTTTAAGTTTATAAAAGTGACACCAAAAATATCATAATATTATTGAACATATATACTTATAGTACCACATCTTCTAAACAGGAAAAAGCTAGAAAACAAAGGGAAAAAAATTATGTTGAAGAATTTGAAGAGAAAGAGATAAATTTGGTAAAAATTACTAATGATTTTAAACGTAATTTGTAGCAAAAATAATACCAATACTTTGCAAAAATGATACTAGCAATATATTTGTTTGAAGTTTATACTTTGTACTTTTATAAATGGTTTTTAGTGTATTTTGTTTAAAAACTGATACCATTATAAATCGAAAATGATACTTAAATTCTACATGTTTGAGTTTAATTTGGAGTTTTAAAATTATTTGCATTGTCATTTTTATGAAATCAGATGCCAGTTTTCAAAAAAATGATACCCACTAGCTGTTTTGAGTAGGGTTGATGTCTTTCTAATTTTATAAATCATTTTCCATGTAATTTGTACCAAAAATGACACTAATAACTTGTAAGAATGATAATTTAAGCTTGTACTTTGTACTTTTATAAATTATTTTCACTGTATTTAAAAAAAAAGGGATACCATTGTAAATCAAAAATGATATCTAAAGTCTATTTGTTTGAGGCTAATGATTTGAAATTTTAAAAATTGTTTCCACTGTCAATTTTATGAAAACAGATACCAGTATTCAGCAAAAATGATGCCCACTAGCAGTTTTCAGTAGGGTTGATGTCTTTCAAATTTTATAAATCATTTTCCATGTAATTTTTAGCAAAAACGATACTAATAACTTGCAAAAATGATACCAGTAATATTTTATTTGAAGCGTGTACTTTTTACTTTTATAAATTATTTTCACCGTTAAAAATCGAGAATATTATAAATAAAAAATGAATATGTTTGAGGTTAATGATTTGAAAATTTAAAAATTGTTTCCACGTCATTTTTATGAAAACTAATGCCAGTATAAAACATAAATGACACCCACTGGCTGTTTTTAAGTACAATTGATGTCTTTTCAATTTTATAAATGATTTTAAATGTAACTTATAGTAAAAATAATACCAGTACGTTGCAAAAATGATACCACTAATATGTTTGTTTGAAGCTTGTATTTTCTACATTTATAGATTGATTTCACTATAGTTTTTTAACAAGTGATACCATTATAAACCAAGAATGATACCTGTAGTCCGTAAGCCTGATGTTATTAGTTTGGAATTTTAAAAATTATTTCTAACATCATTTTTATGAAAACAGATACCTATATTTAACAAAAATGATACCCACTAGCTGTTTTGAGTAGAGTTGATGCCTTTCTAATTTTGTAAATGATTTTCCATGTAATTTATAGCAAAAATTATACTACAAAAATGATAACAGTGGTATGTTTGTTTCAAGTTTGTACTTTGACTTTTATAAAAAAAATTCACTGTATTTTGTATAAAAACTGATGCGATTATACCATAAAAATGATACCCCTTATATATTTTTACGAATTTGTTTCATTGCATTTGATACCTCTTATATTGTTATGTTTCATTGTCAACTTAATGCCGCATATAATAGAATGATGATGATTTTGTCAACCCATGTCCTACAAGTACGAAAATGATACTTGAAGGATTAGTGCAAAAAATATGTGAGGAAATTGAAAAAAGTGAGGATATAAAGCCTGGCACTGCATATAGATGTGGGTTGTAAGCAATTTTCAAGATCATAAAGTTGATTAAAGAGAAGAATGAGCTGACCAAAAAACAAATAAACATCCTTAAAAAGACCTATTTTTACAACTTCTTCAATGTCTTCTATAAAGAAAAAATAACAATTAAAGAATGTAAGAGGCATCAACACAACTTGGATGCATTGTACAGCTGCTACTTGACTGAAATTGATACTTTCATATTTGAAAAAAAAGAAAGTAACTGCCACTGATATAAGCTTGCTTTTTGCTCTATTATTGGAAGGAAGAAACATAGATCCAACACCAAAAATGACAAGCAAAGCTATTCCAATGGAGGGCATAGAATTTTCCAGAAGAAATTTTGAAAATAGTGCTTTTAATATGAGAAATGTGGTTGAAAGGAGAATAAAACAGGAAATTGAAAAGAAGAAAAAATAAAATGAAGAAGACTTGCCAATGTTGATAGTAATGGAAATTCTATTAACATATTTCTTCCCTAACAACCAAAAAAAAATTAAGATGGGGAATTCATCCTTCCTGATCAATTTTCGAAAAGTTGCATATAATTTCTTGACCATAGAAAATAAAGAATTTTTTTTGTAAATTTGTTAAAAAATATTATCTACAAAGCCAACAAAACATGTCTGGATGTTCCATGCTATGGTAAGATATCTTATTCAAAATATTAATTTACGAAATAAATATTATTTTAATAGTCAGATCTAATCTTTTTTTTAATATTTGTAGTATTGCATTTGTGAAAAGATGCAGCACATCAGACCAAGGCGATAACATAATAAAACTTTACTTAGATTTGCAAGATTGAATTTGTGCAAGCTGAAATCCACAATGGTTAAGCAATATTTAGATGATGTACAAGTATATCAAAACTTCACCATGCCTACATTAATCAATAAAAATTAGTTTTCTACTTAGAATCTATATTAGCACTACATTTCTTTTATTGTCATTTTTTTGCTTCTACATGGCATCTGTTTCTACCAACGTATAGTATCTACTTAATTACGTGGTGTCATTTTTGTCTGTACACAGTATCGGTTTCAATACTTGGTCTCATTTTAGTCTTTTTATAGTATCATTTTTCCGTATGTGCATTATCTACTTTCCCTCTGCGTGGTAACAATTATAGTACACTATGGTACTTGATATCATTTTCCAACACTAAATAGTATCACTTTAGGCATCTGCATAGTATCAACTTCATAGTTATTATTTTTTCTTCTATTAAAAAATCAATAATAACAAAATATTACACTTGGTATCAGTTGAAAACTAACAAAAAATGCTTTTATAAATAATACAGATGAAAGAAATAAGTGATATTCTTCCATGCGAAGCAAGGCTTCTTCAAACAACATCAATAACAATACAATTAAGCAAAGAAGGAAAAGAAAAGCAAAGGAAAAGAAGAAAAATTGAAGAAGATGAATAAACTTTTGGATCACTTAAAGAAGACGTAACCATTAGAGTCTTGCAGCCACACATCTAAGATTTAGAAGACGAAGCTAAAAAAATAAAGAAGCAGTTACAAAATGAAACGAAGATGAGGGTAGAAGCTGAGCAGAAAATTTTGAAATTGAAACAAGAAGTGAGAGAAATGAAATCAAGATTTCTGAGAATAAAGAAATAAACTTAGAGGCTGAAGTTGAAGAACTACATACTATACATGAAGCAGACATTATATTGGATGGAAATACACCTGTAGAGACTGAAATAGAAAATCAAGAAAAGAAAATAACAGGTCAAAAATATGATGAAAAAAATAAAAAAACAATTGCCGAGCCTTATATAAAACTAGTCCACCAAGCAAATAAAAAGAAAAATACATGCAAAGAGGCACAAACAACAACAGAAATGCATAAAGAAGTTTCTCCAACAAACGACAAAGTTTCTTTAACGAATGACAAAGTTTCTCCAACAAATCAAGATAAAATGGAAGAAAAACAATTTGAAGAGGCTTGGAACATGGAAGAAGATACCCATATCAACACCCAAATCATACCCGTCCATGCTTCAGTACATGATTTTTGTGCCTCCACCTTTCATATTCTATTACTCACAACTTCGCAAGGGTTTGAAAAGAAAAATACCGAACAAGATCAAGAAAACAAATCAATAAATCCCACTGGGCAGAGAAGAAAAAAAGTAGCAGCAAAATGAAAACCTCCATCTTACATGAAAAGATTAGAAGAAAGAATAAGAAATAAGTGATGCCTTTAAGTACGAGCAAAAAATCAAAAAATCAAAAAAAAAAACAGGGAAGCCAACATCTGAAAAAGATACAGATATTGAAGAAGAAGCGACATAAGAATCCATCACAAAGCCACTTGTGGTTCTAGAGCCAACATTTGCAGATTTATGGCTATCATACTACAAATGCTTATCATACTTGAACAGAGCGACAAAATGTGATCATTTTTTTTTCTTCTTTAATGGAAACAAAAAGGTAATTTTATAAATGTAATATTAGTGCTACATATTAAAATAACTTTAAATGTTTAATTCAAATCTTTTTTTGTCAAAACTTTGAAGTGGCATGAGATGACAAGAACACGATCAGAGGAAGATGCATAACTACAAAAGAAACGCTCAAACATGTTCTAAAAGGATACTTCACGGATGGACGGGTACATAAATTTAAATTTTTACTTAACAATACTTCTACCAATAAAAATAACGACAAAATCATATACCTAGTAGTTATTCAATTGGAATTCATGCTTTATTATTTATAAATTTAATTATTTAAAATGTTATTTCCAACAAAATTGATACCTATATATATGCAAAGATGATATCCAGTAGCTGTTTGATTGGAATTCATGCTTAGTGATTTTATAAATTAATTTAAGTGTTATTTACAACAAAGCTGATACTTATATATATATATATATATATATATATATATATGCAAAAACGATACCCAGTAGCTATTTAATTGAAATTCATGCTTGGTATTTTGATAAATTAATTTAAATGTTATTTAAAATAAAACCAATACCTATATATATGGAAAAATTGATACCCTGTAGCTGTTTGATTGAATTCATGCTTGATAATTTTACAAATTAATTTAAATGTTATTACCAAGAAAAATGATACCTATATTTATGAAAAAATGATACCCGGTAGCCGTTTGATTGGAATTTATGCTTGGTAATTTTATAAATTAATTTAAACGTTATTTATGACAAAACTAATCATATATATATATATATATATATGCAAAAAATAATACCCAGTAGTTATTTGACTGGAATTCGTGCTTGGTAATTTATACATTAATTTAAATGTTATATATAACAAAACTTGTATATATTTGAAAAAATGATACCCAGTGGCTGTTTGATACAATTTCATGCTCTACAAATTTAATTATTTAGTTGATTATCATGTATAGCAAAACTGATACCAAATTATTTCAAAATTGCTACCTAATCGCTGTTTGATTAGAAATGATGCTTAGTTATTTTAATACTTTTCAATATATACAAACACTGTAAACATTACTGATACTATTTGTTATTTAATACCGGCTTACCTATAACAAATACTTACAATTTCCTATTGTTAATACATATAATCGATTGGTACATGTCAAAATTTGGGTTGGTTCAACATAATTATGCATGACGATAAAAATGACAGTAAATAAAATTTATCATGCAAGTACGTAATAGCTGTTACATTGTAACGAACAGGATTTTTCGCGCTCGAAAATCGACATCCATACTTCATATCGTATTCGAATGCCATAGATTCGACCGTTCAAATCCGATTCGCCGGAGCTTATAACAACATTAAGTAAACAACACAGCGGAATAAATTAATAATACATTGATATACAGCTTTGATACAATATCTGATACAACAGATGGTCCAATAGATATCAATATACATCAGAGATATGATACAATAAAATAGCAGTGGAACAAATAACTCTAAAATAGTCTTCAAAAGAGTACTCCAAGGCATCAATCCAAAATAGCTCGAACTCCCAAAAGATAAGCAAGTGCAGTCCATATCCAAAGGCTGAACTAGCTCCAGATAATCAACTAAACCTGGCAGTCTGAAAACCCCAACTCTAGACTGCTCGTGTAGAAAAATTTTGAGCACCCAGAGTTTAGGAAAGAAAACAATAAACTCTGAGTCAGTCGTGGGACTGTTGTGAGCAACAAAAACACTTTATCTCTAAAAACAAACAAAGAAATATTTTAAAATAGATTCGCAATGCTTTTTAGAAATGAGACTACCATAAGGCCTCCCGCACACACACACAATGCAAACGCAGAATCGGAGGAGATTTCTCCTTATGATAGTCAAAGATGCTTGATACGCATTAAAAAGAAACATTTGGTATTATTACTAGTGCATAGTGTAGTATAAATCATTTCGAAAGTAAAGATATAAATCTTAACCAACATACGACCATTATCGTATGCCTACTATAGCTACCATGTTCAACAGCAGGTTACTGCCACATTCCATGGCAGGTTATACAACTAAAACCGTACAAGGTACATATTTGAAGAATGGATTTCCAACAAATGGTCGGGCAAAGGAACTTCCCAAACCCCGAAATGGAACGCCTCTGGAAGGACATCCCCGAGCATCCTAAATGGATCTCTGCCAACACAAAGCCGGTGCACTCCTTGCCCGGGAGTATCAACCTCAGATATTCCATCCCCGGTCGTAACCAACCTTTATCCGAGCGCTCGGTACCAACAACACCACACAGTAAGATATAGTGTATCCACATGAGTAAGTATCTGGGCTCCATACCATGATACTACCCCTATCCAGAAGAAATGGACATATCCTAGGGACGCGATCCCTGAAAACCTTGCTGCATCTTTCCTGTTTCGACCATTTTCCGGGTTGTGAGGTTTGACGAAGTCTCGTCCACAAAGCCACGCTTTGGTACAAAGCCACGCTTTGGTACAAAGCCACGCTTTGGTACAAAGCCACGCTTTGGGTCAACAAATGATCAAAGAAATGATCACAAAGATAAGTGATCAAACAAATGATCATATCACAAATGATCAAACAATGATCATTTCACAGCAACACTCAGCATGTCACATTACCAAATTGGGAATATATCGCTGATAACCATCAACTACATAACCTCTGAGCTCGTACGTCTCAGAGAAGGGTGTTAAGCTAAGAAAATGAATTCTCCGCCACCACAGAAATGTATTTGAAAGAAATCTGCTTTATATCTCAAATTGTAATGTCAGACATAACAATCCATACAAGTCTGTTCTGGGTTCGAACAGAACCGAAGGCACTTCCAAAGAAGCCCTTGCAATCCGGGTATTCACAATCCCGATCGGACTTCCCATCACTTAGGGAGTCTATATACCGTTGCAACTCAGTGCGGAAACAATCGATAGGTCATACTATCATTCTTGCAAATACCCGGTCTTCACCACCGGTCTTCAAATGCTATCCATAACGACGTATCACATATTCGGAATGGGTTATACGACCCAAAGGTCCTTTCCCGGCTAACCCGAATAGTGAGCGCAACATTTAAAACATATGGATATGAGATTTCAATTAAGTCACAACTTAAAAATCCAAAGTTTTTCTTTCAAATGGTTTAGAAATTACCATTCCCAATCTTTTAAAACAAAAAGCTTTATTTCATAAAGTTCACCTAGTTTCTCAAAGATTCACTCCTGGATTTCAAAACAATTCCAATTCAATTGGATTTAATTCATTAAATCTTTAAGTCAAAGATTTGTTTCATAGCTTTCAAAATATTCACAAAACAATTCGTTTCCAAATATTCATCTATAATTTGGAAACTATTTCAGTTTACTTGTAATCCCTTTAATACAATTTGAAATTCATTTCTCCTATAAAAGCTTTTTATCATTTAGAAACAACGGTGTTACTTCGGAAAACCCCTATTTCATTTATACAAGTTACAATCTTTGGGTTAATTCAAATTCCCAAAAATAATACTTTAAAAATGGTTTGACTCATATATAACTAGTATAATATCGTTAATCCCTAGTTCCAAGTCATAGAATTCAATTTTAAATTTTGAATTCAAGTTTAAATCAAATTATTTAAATTCTAAAACTTAATCAAGTTATTCAAAATAAATTTCATCTTTAAAATTCCATTTCCAAAACACTTGAATTTAATATTCAATTTTATAAATCATTTCAAAATCTGTGACTTAATCGATTTCCTCGTGAAATCCATATTGGTGTGTGTATAAGTGTGGTCCAGGGTTTAACACAATAGTGCAACATCATTCAATCATCACAGATTAAAACACATAAATATGGTTAAGTAACAAGCGATATAAGTATAACACTTATCGCTCATTCACAGATTCACAGATAATATATAAATGTAAATAAACGAATGAATCATACTCAGCTCAATCCACGGTACAAAAGATCACAAATCAGTTAGGACAATCAATTCAAAGTATCTTATACAATACAATCATTCATAAGTAAAGTCAAACATTCAATAATCATTTGAAAGTAGGATTAATTAAATTGTTTAATCCTAATCAATTCAATTTATTTCCAAGTAAATTAATTACTTATGAATTAATTTTCTTTTCTTATTTTATTAATTACAAATCATTTGATATAAAATTATTTATCAAACATTTTAATTAATTAATAATTTTTTTTCTTAATTAATCATATTAATTAAATTAACCTTTAAACCAATTTCACAATTAATCATTCAAATTAACTTAACCATTTATGAATTACAAATCAATATGTTTCATTAACTATAAAGATAATTTATTCTTGTTAATGATTTTATTTATTACTTTCTTAAGTTTGAAAACATTCATTTTAAATTTACTTTTAAGATTTCATGTTAAAGTAATACTAATCATCTGAAAGATATTCAAAAGAGTTTAAACTCAATCATTTATTTCCAAAACATTTCATAGAATATACTTGAACATTTTTAAAGTTTAAACAGAAATAGGTTTTGAAACCTGTACCACCTTATACCCGAGCCCCATCATGATTTGCTCAACAAATGCTTCGAGTTACCCACCAAAATCACCCGAGCCCTTCCTGTAACACTTCCTCTTCTCTATTTTTTTTTCTTTCTTCTTTATATTTTTTTTTTCCAGGTTGGAGTTAACTTAAGTTTTAAAACGAGAACATCAGGAAATCAACCCACCCACTCGAGCACTAACCCGAAGTAATCACCCACCCTTCTCGAGTATCACTCGCGTCGCTTCACACCATTAACCTGACACCAACAATAACGTGCTCGTGCACGTGCACGATCAACACGGCCGTCTCCGGCCAAGTCTTCGACCACCACCCAGTTGCTGTTGATCACCCCGAACCTCCAGGCCACCCATATCCAACAATCCCCTTTCGAATCGAAATTTGAGTATTTCGATAAAATCTGGAACCCATCACCGATGCCAAAACTTGCCACCACCGTCGATTCAGACCATCGGAGCTCCAACAACCTTGACCAGGGTTACATCATCGACCTCCACATGTTTTCCCCCACTCGCGATCCATCCTCATACACCACAGTGCTCACGACTTCCTCCATTACCATATCGAACAAACAAATGAATTAAACCCTAGTTCAACTATGCTCGATCACAACAATACTCAAGAATTTTTACACGTATTTTTCCTGATATCCCCAGGCGACAACGCAACTCCGATGAAAATCCCATGGCCGATTAATCATCACGTCGCCGTTGATTGACGATTTTTCCATTTCTGATCATCTCAAAAATGCGATCCCAAAACTTAACTAAAAATCAAGATTTTTGCATCAAAAATCATATTAAAGTATGAAAATTTCATTTATATACTTGAATTCATAAATCATGAAGTTCGAAATTTGGCTTATTTAAAGTTAAATCTGGTTTCTTGATTTTCAGAAAAGATTAAAAGTTTTTTTTAACTTATATAAATTTTTAAAATTTAACTTATATTCAAACAAACAACTTCTATTTATATTGCAGGCTATAATAGTTATCAGATAAAAAAAAGAATCAAAAGTTATTTGCAAATCTAGGACTAAAGAGAAACAGGAACAGGGTATCAAATGGTACAGGTGTGTATTTATTCAAATGCCAACATATATCCACAGGAAATCATGCTCATATTCATTCCAGATATAATAAGCAACAATCTTAATACTTAAGAAAACAAGAAAGTGAAGGTACTCACCTTAACTTAGATTGAACAGAGCCTTCTTGTTTTGTTGATGATAATTGTTTTGATCTAGTTGCTGTTAGTTGTTTTCTAGTTGTAGCTTTTCTTTTCTTTCTCTTTATTGATGATAATTGTTTACATTCTTTTCTCTGGTTTTACTAAGCTTGAAAATGAACGAGACTGATATGTATAGAAAGGAAGTTACAGGAGATATTATTTTGTACAGGGAATTATATTGTTTTGTATAAGGTGATTTTCAGTTTGCTTATGCTAGCATTAAATGCATGAGTACTTGTTCCCATGCTTGCCTTTATCTTTTTTTTATTTTATTTGCCAAAACTGTTTCTCAAGTTTTGGTTGCTGCTGATATATTCTCTTGTGTACAAAAGGGTATGGCAGATATGGTCTTGTATTATGGCTGAGGTTGAAAGCATTCAATGTTAGAGTCTTTGCTTACAAGCTTACTATTTGTTATTATGTAGTATGTACAGTTCTTATTTTTTAGCAATTTGTTTACATAGTTTTTCTTATGTGTACTATTTATCATTTTATTTACAACATATTTTCTTTGTCTTCTTTTTTTTTACTTGAATGTATTTGTATCTTTTATTTTTTATTATTCTTTAAGTATATTTTGAACTTTACATTTTTTTGTAAATCCCAATTCGATTGAATTCGAATACATTAGTTAAAAGCAATTCCTTAATTCAACTAATATGTTATATCAATTACCAAATTAATTTCACAATTTTTTTTTCAAAATTAATATAAATTATCAATTTAAAATAATTTGAAACTCGAGATCGTTACAGACTTCCCCCCTTAAAAGGAATTTCGTCCTCTAAATTCGCTAGAGAGATAACAAAGATAGATGAAAGATAGAGAAATATCTTTCAGATCAAACTGGTTATCAATTCTGCATTTGGCTCACCAAATCAGAATATCAACAATAAATACAAGAACGAACTCAATCAATTATGAAACAATTGGGTTACCTGATCTACGAAGTATACAGAGGTATTGGTTAGTTCGAAGGGATAACTAACCGTTCGTAGATTATATCGAAACCCAATAAAATAGACAGAAATAGATTTGATTATAATTTCAGATTCAAGATTTAACTCATTTACGATTTGCTGAGAAATAAAAATAAGGGTAGTTCTCATGCCGAACAAATTTCGAAATTTTTTAATCATAAATGAGATAGTTACGTTATAAAATTTCATTTCCTTAACTAACTTTTGAGGTTAAAGAATCACCTTTGATTTCGCAGGCCCTTGCTGCTTGAACTTGCTTCAGTGCTGAGCAATTCATAATCCTATGCCCCGGCTTGTGGCAATGACAACATTTTCTACATTCCTTTTCTGGCTTCATAAATGGCTCTCTCAGTCCTTGTTTCCTGGGATTCTTACATTTGTTCAAGTAATGACCTTTCTCGAAGCAGTTGAAAGAAGTAACATCTTTCACCTTTTTCTTCTGTATATCCTTCTTTCCTTTATCCTTTCTCAGTTTCCTTCCACCAAACTTCTTTTTCCTCCAATTCAGATTAGTTGTACCTCTATCCTCCTCCGGATCTTTTTGCTTTTCCAGAGTATCGTATCGATAGCCCATATCAATTAATTCGGAAAACGATTCCTTCACATGAATAGTCATCCTTTCCTGAAACTCCTTGTTCATTCCCCGAATAAACTTTTCATTCTTCTTCAATGGTGTATTCACCAATTCTGGACCAAATCGGGATAACTCAATAAATTTGTTTAAGTACTCTTCAAATGATAAACTCCTTTGCTCCAAATCCATAAACTCCTGATACACTCTAGGGATACCAGCAGACGGCATATATCGCTGTTCGAATACTTCTTTGAAACTATTCCAAGTAAATTCATCCGTCGGCTCATCTACGGTAATTGTTTCCCACCAAACTAAAGCCTCTTCCTCGAGTTGCCAAGAAGCTATCAATCGCATCTGATCATCTTTTAACTTTAATCCCTTGAAAATCCTTTCGCATAATCGAATCCACGCTTGTGCTTCGATAACAGTTTCCTTGCCAGTGAATGGCTTTCCACCAAGTCTAGAAAAACTTCGATATAAATCAGCCAAATTTGGTTGAGATTGAATGGGAATATCTGTCATTGCAGGGCTTTGACCAGCTGAAGTGGTTCTTTCGTGTCTCCTATTTCGTCCTCTTCTTCCACTCATTCTTACTATCTGTAATGGTAAGAAATCCGATTAGGCATTCGGACGAAATATCTTAGAGAATAACAACAGATAAAGAGAATAGATTGAGAAATTTGGGTTTGGTTCCACTGGTTGTACTCATTCTAGGGATACTTCACCCTATCTCTAATGAGCTACTTAATGTGTTATACTCCTGAGCTAAAGTTCAACCTTAGCTCCGATACCACTTGTAACGAACAGGATTTTTCACGCTCGAAAATCGACATCCATACTTCATATCGTATTCGAATGCCATAGATTCGACCGTTCAAATCCGATTCGATGGAGCTTATAACAACATTAAGTAAACAACACAGCGGAATAAATTGATAATACATTGATATACAGCTTTGATACAATATCTGATACAACAGATGGCCCAATAGATATCAATATACATCAGAGATATGATACAATAAAATAGCAGCGGAACAAATAACTCTAAAATAGTCTTCAAAAGAGTACTCCAAGTCATCAATCCAAAATAGCTCGAACTCCCAAAAGATAAGCAAGTGCAGTCCATATCCAAAGGCTGAACTAGCTCCAGATAATCAACTAAACCTGACTATCTGAAAACCCCAACTCTAGACTGCTCGTGTAGAAAAATTTTGAGCACCCAGAGTTTAGGAAAGAAAACAATAAACTCCGAGTCAGTCGTGGGACTGGTGTGAGCAACAAAAACAGTTTATCTTTAAAAACAAACAAAGAAATATTATAAAATAGATTCGCAATGCTTTTTAGAAATGAGACTACCATAAGGCCTCCCGCACACACACACAATGCAAACGCAGAATCGGAGGAGATTTCTCCTTATGATAGTCAAAGATGCTTGATACGCACTAAAAAGAAACATTTGGTATTATTACTAGTGCATAGTGTAGTATAAATCATTTCGAAAGTAAAGATATAATCTTAGCCAACATACGACCATTATCGTATGCCTACTATAGCTACCATGTTCAATAGCAAGTTACCGCCACATTCCATGGCAGGTTATACAACTAAAACCGTACAAGGTACGTATTTGAAGAATGGATTTCCAACAAATGGTCGGGCAAAGGAACTTCCCAAACCCCGAAATGGAACGCCTCTGGAAGGACATCCCCGAGCATCCCAAATGGATCTCTGCCAACACAAAGCCGGTGCACTCCCTGCCCGGGAGTATCAACCTCAGATATTCCATCCCCGGTCGTAACCAACCTTTATCCGAGCGCTCGGTACCAACAACACCACACAGTAAGATATAGTGTATCCACATTAGTAAGTATCTGGGCTCCATACCATGATACTACCCCTATCCAGAAGAAATGGACATATCCTAGGGACGCGATCCCTGAAAACCTTGCTGCATCTTTCCTGTTTCGACCATTTTCCGGGTTGTGAGGTTTGATGAAGTCTCGTCCACAAAGCCACGCTTTGGTACAAAGCCATGCTTTGGGTCAACAAATGATCAAAGAAATGATCACAAAGATAAGTGATCAAACAAATGATCATATCACAAATGATCAAACAATGATCATTTCACAGCAACACTCAGCATGTCAATTACCAAACTGGGAATATATCGTTGATAACCATCAACTACATAACCTCTGAGCTCGTACGTCTCAGAGAAGGGTGTTAAGCTAAGAAAATGAATTCTCCGCCACCACAAAAATGTATTTGAAAGAAATCTGCTTTATATCTCAAATTGTAATGTCAGACATAACAATCCATACAAGTCTGTTCTAGGTTCGAACAGAACCGAAGGCACTTCCAAAGAAGCCCTTGCAATCCGGGTATTCACAATCCCGATCGGACTTCCCATCACTTAGGGACTCTCTATACCGTTGCAACTCAGTGCAGAAACAATCGATAGGTCATACTATCGTTCTTGTAAATACCCGGTCTTCACCACCGGTCTTCAAATGCTATCCATAACGACGTATCACATATTCGGAATGGGTTATACGACACAAAGGTCCTTTCCCGGCTAACCCGAATAGTGAGCGCAACATTTAAAACATATGGATATGAGATTTCAATTAAGTCACAACTTAAAAATCCAAAGTTTTTCTTTCAAATGGTTTAACAAGTTACCATTCCCAATCTTTTAAAACAAAAAGATTTATTTCATAAAGTTCACCTAGTTTCTCAAAGATTCACTCCTGGATTTCAAAACAATTCCAATTCAATTGGATTTAATTCAAAGATTTGTTTCATAGCTTTCAAAATATTCACAAAACAATTCGTTTCCAAATATTCATCTATAATTTGGAAACTATTTCAGTTTACTTGTAATCCCTTTAATACAATTTGAAATTCATTTCTCCTATAAAAGCTTTTTATCATTTAGAAACAACGGTGTTACTTCGAAAAACCCCTATTTCATTTATACAATTTACAATCTTTGGGTTAATTCAAATTCCCAAAAATAATACTTTAAAAATGGTTTGACTCATATATAACTAGTATAATATCGTTAATCCCTAGTTCCAAGTCATAGAATTCAATATTAAATTTTGAATTCAAGTTTAAATCAAATTATTTAAATTCTAAAACCTAATCAAGTTATTCAAAATAAATTTCATCTTTAAAATTCCATTTCAAAAGATTTCCACGTTAAACCCAATCCATTTCCAAAACACTTGAATTTAATATTCAATTTTATAAATCATTTCAAAATCTGTGACTTAATCGATTTCCTCGTGAAATCCATATTGGTGTGTGTATAAGTGTGGTCCAGGGTTTAACACAATAGTGCAACATCATTCAATCATCACAGATTAAAACACAAAAATATGGTTAAGTGACAAGCGATATAAGTATAACACTTATCACTCATTCATAGATTCACAGATAATATATAAATGTAAATAAACGAATGAATCATACTCAGCTCAATCCACAGTACAAAAGATCACAAATCAGTTAGGACAATCAATTCAAAGTATCTTATACAATACAATCATTCATAAGTAAAGTCAAACATTCAATAATCATTTGAAAGTAGGATTAATTAAATTGTTTAATCCTAATCAATTCAATTTATTTCCAAGTAAATTAATTACTTATGAATTAATTTTATAATCTTATTTTATTAATTACAAATCATTTGATATAAATTTATTTATCAAACATTTTAATTAATTAATAATTTTTTTCTCTTAATTAATCATATTAATTAAATTAACCTTTAAACCAATTTCAAAATTAATCATTCAAATTAACTTAATCATTTATGAATTACAAATCAATATGTTTCATTAACTATAAAGATAATTTATTCTTATTAATGATTTTATTTATTACTTACTTAAGTTTGAAAACATTCATTTTAAATTTACTTTTAAGATTTCATGTTAAAGTAATATTAATCATCTGAAAGAATTTCAAAAGAGTTTAAACTCAATCATTTATTTCCAAAACATTTTATAGAATATACTCGAACATTTTTAAAGTTTAAACAGAAACAGGTTTTGAAACCTGTACCACCTTATACCCAAGCCCCATCATGATTTGCTCGATAAATGCTTCGAGTTACCCACCAAAATCACCCGAGCCCTTCCTGTAACACTTCCTCTTCTCTCTTTTTTTTTCTTTCTTCTTTATATTTTTTTTTCCAGGTTGGAGTTAACTTAAGTTTTAAAATGAGAACATCTGGAAATCAACCCACCCACTCAAGCACTAACCCGAAGTAATCACCCACCCTTCTCGAGTATCACTCGCGTCGCTTCACACCATTAACCTGAAACGAACAATAACGTGCTCGTGTACGTGCACGATCAACACGGCCGTCTCCGGCCAAGTCTTCAACCACCACCCAGTTGCCGTTGATCACACCGAACCTCCAGGCTACCCATATCCAACAATCCCCTTTCAAATCTAAATTTGAGTATTTCGATAAAATCTGGAACCCATCACCGATGCCAAAACTTGCCACCACCGTCGATTCAGACCATCGGTGCTCCAACAACCTTGACCAATGTTACATCATCGACCTCCACATGTTTTCCCCCACTCGCGATCCATCCTCATACACCACAGTGCTCGCGACTTCCTCCATTACCATATCGAACAAACAAATGAATTAAACCCTAGTTCAACTATGCTCGATCACAACAATACTCAAGAATTTTTACACGTATTTTTCCTGATATCCTCAGGCGACAACGCAACTCCGATGAAAATCCCATGGCCGATTAATCATCACGTCGCCGTTGATTGACGATTTTTCCATTTCTGATCATCTCAAAAATGCGATCCCAAAACTTAACTAAAAATCAAGATTTTTGCATTAAAAATCATATTAAAGTATGATAATTTCATTTATATACTTGAATTCATAAATCATGAAGTTCGAAATTTGGCTTATTTAAAGTTAAATCTGGTTTCTTGATTTTCAGAGAAGATTAAAAGTTGTTTTTAACTTATATAAATTTTTAAAATTTAACTTATATTCAAACAAACAACTTCTATTTATATTGCAGGCTATAATAGTTATCAGATAAAAAAAAAGAATCAAAAGTTATTTGCAAACCTAGGACTAAAGAGAAACAGGAACTGGGTATCAAAGGGTAGAGGTGTGTATTTATTCAAATGCCAACATATATCCACAGGAAATCATGCTCATATTCATTCCAGATATAATAAGCAACAATCTTAATACTTAAGAAAAAAAGAAAGTGAAGCTACTCACCTTAACTTAGATTGAACAGAGCCTTCTTGTTTTGTTGATGATAATTGTTTTGATCTAGTTGCTGTTAGTTGTTTTCTAGTTGTAGCTTTTCTTTTCTTTCTCTTTATTGATGATAATTGTTTACATTCTTTTCTCTGGTTTTACTAAGCTTGAAAATGAACGAGACTGATATGTATAGAAAGGAAGTTACATGAGATATTATTTTTGTACAGGGAATTATATTGTTTTGTATAAGGTGATTTTCAGTTTGCTTATGCTAGCATTAAATGCATGAGTACTTGTTCCCATGCTTGCCTATATCTTTTTTTCTTTTATTTGCCAAAACTGTTTCTCAAGTTTTGGTTGCTGCTGATATATTCTCTTGTGTACAAAAGGGTATGGCAGATATGGTCTTGTATTATGGCTGAGGTTGGAAGCATTCAATGCTAGAGTCTTTGCTTACAAGCTTACTATTTGTTATTATGTAGTATGTACAGTTCTTGTTTTTTAGCAATTTGTTTACATAGTTTTTCTTATGTGTACTATTTATCATTTTATTTACAATATATTTTCTTTGTCTTTTTTTTTACTTGAATGTATTTGTATCTTTTTTTTATTATTATTCTTTAAGTATATTTTGAACTTTACATTTTTTTATAAATCCCAATTCGATTGAATTCAAATACATTAGTTAAAAGCAATTCCTTAATTCAACTACTATGTTATATCAATTACCAAATTAATTTCACAATTTTTTTTTCAAAATTAAAATAAATTATCAATTTAAAATAATTTGAAACTCGAGATCGTTACATACATATACAGAATTGTAACTAGTTTTTGTATTCAACGAAAAGTGCTAGTCACTAAGCCAGAAAGTATTAAAAAAACATTTAGTCGCCCCTTTTCTTGAAGAAGTTGTACATGATAAATATGCAGATGTAATTTATTTCTCTTTACATTGCGAAGACCATTAGACGTTGGTATCGTTGACCTATCCAACAATGAATGGTCTCTCATAGATTCTTTATGCCCTAACCTAAATCTAAAAGCAACAGTGACATTAGTATGATTTTTTTTGAAAATAATTAAATAATATAATCAAAACAAGGTGAAGATTAACTAACTTTCTATTATTCTATCTTTAATAAAAAAGGGAAATATAAGAAATCCTGTAAGAATTATGGAAAAAACAACGTACAAAATAGAGAAGTGAAGCCATATGAAGTACATCAAATCAAATGGATCAAGCACGTAAGATTTTGTTTTATTAAAAATGATACTTGCTAAAAAGATATAATATTATATATTTTTTAGTATCAGTTTGCATTATGATCTTTTACATAAACTACTATACATAATTATATGACTAGTTCGTTGAATTGAATTTGATTGATACATAAGATATTTTAAATCGTTCCACTAAACATTTGATTCAGATCAAAATTGATGCCTACAAGCAAACAAACTAATACCTAAAGCCACCAAAACTGATACCTACATACGTAAAAACTGATACCTACATTATAAAATTAAAACTGAAATATAACAATTATCATGGATTTTAAACATGATACATATAGGCAATAAAACTAAAATACTAAAACTCATGTACAAACATTGATACTAAAGCTACTAATATTTGCACCATCGTCTATTAAATACAATGTTATATATTTGTTATACACATAATGCTACTAATGATGCAGACTAATACTAATTGCATATTTTTCTTTAAACAGGGTTGAATATGGGATTTACGTTCTAATATTCATCATCTCGTTGAAAAAAAAGTCAAATACCGTTGTGGTACGACCTAAGCGTATGTTGCGAACTAGAGCAAGAATATTGCATGCAATTTTGATGAACAATGAACATTGCTGGAATTTGGCTGAATTTATGTCAAAACTTAAAGAACGAGAAGATATTAAGAAGTGAAACTGTTGTAAAAATTAATGTGATGTTCAGTTCAAATAGCATACAATTGAGATGTCGAGTTAGAACTACATGAATTTAGATTTAGTTTTACATAAATACGAATCCTTGATGAACTACTACCAATTTGTAGTAAAAATTAGCTTTGTTGAACTTTTCATACACTTGATGTTATGTTATGACACTAAATATATTTCTATTTAAACCTGAAACTTGTACCAATACTGTGCATGAACTGATACTATTTTTGACATGCCTGAAGCTATTATGATACTGATACAACACAAAAACTGATACCATATTCTGCTCTACATGAAAATGATACTGATAGCATGTAGTATTGAAGATCTGTACTTTGTTATAAGTTGTGTGCATCACCTGGTCGGTTTCTTCTAGGCTTGTTGACACTTTTGATGTACGAATGTTGTGTTCTATGTGATTTTCTTTATTTTTAATATTTAAATTAGGTATTTGCCTATAACTTGAACCGGGATGCTGACCATTACTTGTATTATTTGTATTCTCTTTTTCTTGCTATAATAAATGTTTGGATTTAACTGTGATTGGGTATCTGCATTTGAACGAATTTCTAAACACTCCAAGTATGCCATCTTCATTGTATTGAGCTAAAATGTAACGATCTGAATTTTGGTCATTTGATTTTGAATATCTAATTAATTTTAAAATATTTAAAATATTGGTTTAAAATTTTTTAGTAACTTGAATTCAAATATAAGGATTATTTTAAAAGTTGTTATTTGTAATTTAAATATAAGGATTGTTCAAAATATTTGAATTGTAAATTAATATTTGAGTAGTATTTAAAATAGCTAGATTTATAATGGAGTGCAATATAATTGATTAAATTGTCTTATTTATCTTCTTGTAAATCATAAACAATAACGGTGAATTCAATTTGTAAATTTATTTGAATAATAAAGGGGGCGGATAATTAATAAGAAAATTTATTTTATTTTTATGACTCGATTTCTATTGAAGTATTTTTAATTTAATTTATTTGATTTCTCCATAATTTTTAATTTGGAAAATATTTAGATTAATCGTTTGACAATTTTTCGTCAAACGATTGTATTTTTATGGTTTTACAAAATTGAATAACCATATATTACTAATGTTTTGAGGTCACATCGCTATTTTAAGAGCGACCATATTTTTGTTATATCGTTCGGGATTCATAATCAAATGGAAACCTATGCAGTGAAATGCTAGAATTCACATTATATATTATATTAACACTTAAATAAATCAACACACATCTTTCAATTATCCTCTCTTCAGAGTTCCATTTCTTACAGATAGAGAAAGAAAGAAAAGAAAGAAAGCAAGCTTCATCATTTCGAAAAATTCGTATCTATGGAGATACTCAACAAAAATATGTAATTGTTGGATCTTTGAGTTGTATATGGTGAGATTTACAAGATGGTATGCATTTGGTTGTGTGCATTTCGGGTTTGGAGTGCTTGACTTGTTAAAGTGGTAAAGTAATGATCAGGGTTTTAGATTCGTGGAGATTTAGGCAATGATTTTTAAAATGGATTATAGATTTGGGTTTAAGCAATTGAAGGGCACCTCGTAGCAGGTTTTGGTGAAGTTTGGCTAAAGGATGTGGAGTCACAACCTACCATGTTATGTAGGATTAGGGCTTCAATGCATTTTGGTGGGGAGTGCAGAGTCAAAGGTGTTGGGGTGGATCATATTGCTTGTGTAAAGAGAAAGAGTACGGTGTTGGTCTTGGTCGATTTAGTGCAAGGACGAGGGAGAGTGGAGATCGATCGGCCATGGTAGGGTTTGGCTTCTAGAGTTAGAGCGAGAGTTGTAAAGAGGAAGGTAGGTTTAAAATTTAATCATGGGTAATTAAGTTAATAAAATGTAATTAGTGTATTTAAATTAAATTTAAAAATCGATAACTTATAATTTGAAAAACATTTGCATACAAGGTCCATTTGTGACTAAACCTTTTGTGTTGCCCTTGTAATTACAAAGGCTATGGAATGTAATTTGTTTGGTTAATTTTGGAGCAAGTGGAAATTTGAACTAAAATCGAACATCAAAACGACGCTAACTGGAACTTCGATGAGTATAACTCACCTTTTTGGATAAATTTGTATGCATAGTAGATTAAATTTTACCATTTGTGTTTGGTTGAAATTATTAGCCGATTGGTTAAAATATCCGCTTCGAAAAGCAATTAGGATTTAAAATTTAAATACAGGAAAATTGGTGGAGGAATCTATATTTCTCGAAATTTTGATTATTAATTTATAGTTATATTCCTATTGATTCTATTTCAGCTATAACCCTGTTATATAGATTGTCAATTGTTGGATCTTGATTATTTAGCTCTATTGGATATGACATTATTTTATGTTAAAAACTTAACCCCGATAGTGATAAAAATCAATAACAATATTGGTTAAGTGCTTTGGCGGCTATTGGCCTCCATTTAGTATTTTGGAAATACTATTAATTGTCATTTGGCTTGAAATTGGTTTTTGATTTGGAAGATGATTTAAATCTAACTTCAGGTTTTATGGAATATTTTCATTTAAGCGGATTTTGAACTTCTCTATTTTACTCTAACCATTTTATTTGTCTTTTCTAAATCAGAAATGTTCTAAAAGTTGTTTATAACTATTCTATGTTGTGAAAAGTTATTTATTAATAACGTTTAAAAATTATTATTTTCAATAATGTTTTGGAATTTATAATAGTTATTTATTAATAACTAATTATTATTATTTATTAAAAATGTTCTACAGGTTAATTTTTTATTATAATAACGTTTGAAAGTTAATTATTATTGCTTTACTATTAAGGTTTGAAATTATTAACTATTATACTTATAATGTTTTAAAGTTAATAATTTTTATTTATTAGTAATGTTTTTCTATTAATAATTATTATTATCTAATAATGTTTTGAAGAAAATAATTATTATTTATTTATAGTGTTTCAAAATTATTAATTATTATATTAATAATGTTTTGGAGTTAGTAAATTATTTTATTTAATGATGTTGGAATGTTAATTTATTATTTATTAGGGTATTTAAAGTAAATTAATTTATCTAGGTAATTGTATTTATAAATAATAAATTGATTATAAAAAAGAATCTCATCTAATAAAAGAGATTTATTAAAGAGTTTATAAATGAAAAGGGTTTTTAGACGTGATTTTTATATGGGATATTTATAAAGGAGTTATATAAAAGAATAAAGTTTTATAAATGGTTTATAAATTAAAAATGGAGTTCTATAAATGGTTTTATAGATTTATAAAAAGATTTTTTTCGATGGTTTTAGCAATTTATAAATAGAGTTTTATAAATATTTTTGGTGATTTATAAAAGAGTTTTATAAATAGTTTATAAGATTTATAAAGGAGTTTTATAAATGATTTTAGAGTTATATATAAAAGGAAATTTATCCAAGTGTTGAAAAGAGTATAAAGGGTTTGTGATTATATATTTGTTAAAGTATTTTGATACAAGTATTTACAAAGTGATTTTTATTAATGAAAGGATTAATTAAAGAGGTTAACGGTTGCTTATGGACTTAACTAATATTGATTTCCCTATGGAGATACATCTCCAATTTGATTGTTTCTTATTGTTTATTTGATAGTCAAATAACCGACTATCAAATTTTGGCCCGTTTTGACTTAGGAAGTAAATAAAAGCTTCATGTGTTTATACGGGTTGAGTTCCCTTGAGAGAACTCAATCTGTTGAAATGTCTCTAGCTTTAAAGGATATATTAGAGATCCCCTAGGGACTCTAGTATAGTTCACTTACTTCGGAAAGAACTGGGAACGAGTCAATTGGAAATTATCGGTTGTTGATTTGGAGAGACCGTGATCAGATATGTTATCTAAAAACAACATCGAACCAACATAAGCATTCGAAAGGAAGATATCTCGAAGAAGATTAAAGCCAAAGTTCTTGAAGTGCAAGGGCTAATTACTACTAATCCTAGGGATGATTCCAAAATGGATGTTGTAGAGGTAGCGCCTTCTGTTTCATTTAGACTTAGAACGAACTTGTATAGATTATTGCTAGCGAAGAATTTCTGCCTTGAGGGTAGTGTTAGCACTCCAAGTGGAATTTCAATATTAAAAGGTAATCATAGTGTAACGACCCACTTTTTCGTACAGTTTAAGCGGCCCATAAACCACACATGACCCACTCAAATTGACTGAAAAGGTATATAGTTAGGAGAAAGAAAGAAGACAAAAGACAGGAAGAAACTAATCAATATAGAATCTCACAGCGGAAGGAATAATCTACAATATACAACAAACCCTTACACAAAAGCAAAACTGTAATATATGTATATAGACATCAATCAGAGTATACTAACCTATTTTAGCCTGGAAAGTTATAACAACTTTTTCTCACAATTGCTTACAAACACAACAATGAATGCAACGACAAAATGACCATGCACATGAATACGACTTTGGGCCTCTAGCTCGTCTCCTAGAGCTCCACAAATACCTAACTAAACCTGGAAATATGCTCGGTCTGACCCGAGCATTATAGGAAAACAATGCTCAGGTCTGTCTGGTAAAACAAGAGTGAGAACTCAAGTCACAAGGAATTTTATTTATTATAACTCGTAAAATCCTTTAAAACCAAAGGTATTTGGTAAGATCACGTCACACATAAAAAAGGATGAGTTTTTACCTTTAACCAAAACCTTTATATCAGAAAATCCATTGATATTATAATAATGTCTAAGGGTGAAATAATAATAATCAAGTAGCCGTTATGCTTGTGAGTGTGCATCACAACAATACTAGGTATATAATCAAAAACCGATAAGGCATGTTTGCTAATTATGTAGGATTTTCATGGAGGTGCCCTCAGCACTTCAAGAACAGTCTCCCTGCACAAGGATCAGAGTTATCTTTTCGAAGTAGCATACATCCCTAGTGATGTACCATAGGAAAAACATGGCTGGTCTCGTTGAGACTAAGTGCACCTCCCCGTGCATGCATAACAACTGTAAGTAACGTCTAGGAGGAGCTGACCAAACCCTATAGGATTGCTAACCTTACTGGCCATGCCTCCTACCTCTAGTTTTAGTCATTACCACTAGTGAGGCTACACTCTGCGTTCCAGCTTATGCACAGCCATCAAAATAGATTATAGAATCCCACATGGATTCCAATACCCCATTGGGTTTCAGAATCACACATGGAATCCCACACCTCAAATAGATCTTTGAATCACAGATGGATACTCATACCCCAACAGGTTTCGGAATCACACATGGAATCTAACGTCTCAGTATATCATGAAACTCCTCCATAAAACCATATATGTTATTAGAGTGGTTATGATTTTTGAGTCATCTCTTACAAGTACACTCTTCCGCTTCCCTGGTGCTCCAAGCACCAATCGTTGAAAATCTAGAATGCTCAATACCGGTTCTTCAGGAAAGAATCAGATAACACATAAGAGCGGGGATCACACCTTAACCGTTTAAGTGGACGGTTCTCCTTATCATTTCTTCTAGAAGAACCAAATGAGTTTATACATTTGTTATAGCACCACAGACGGTAACTGTACCATATAATCCCATGTTTCTCCTATATATTTCCAGAGTTAAAATCCTTCAGTTTTAATTAGGGAGTATTTCCTTACCACCAAAATTAAGAAGGATTACATATTTAGGCCAAGGTTTGATAAAATTCAAATCAAGAATTAAATTTCCTATGGAAATCACTAAGTCTTATTTAATTAAAGTTCCATTAATTAAAATCTCTTCCAAAATATTATCAACTATTCATATACTGATCTCACTTGAATAAGTATATTCAAAAACCATTTCTTCAAAAGTAATTGAAACTTTTAAAAATAGATATGGAAAGTACCGTTCAATATCGACCGTGGATCACAGCTTACATAATGGTCACGTCGCTATCCCAACGAATCCATAGTAAACTGTAGGCAATACTTGCCCCTCGAATTACACTATAAAAGCCAACCATTTCTTTCCAAAATATCTTTATTTCATAAATATCTCTAAATCAATTTATAAAGTTTCTTTACGAATCTCCAATCTATTTATAAAAAATTCATTATAAATCTAAAAACCCTGTTTATAAACTTCCCCTTTCAGATTTTTAAACTCATTTATAACCTTTTTATAAATATCCAGAACCATTTCCAAAACAATTCCCATTTTTCAACATCTTATTTAATAAACTCTTTTAGTCAATAAGGTTTCCTTAATAAACCATGCATAATTTAAAATAACTTGAAATAACTTAAAATAATAAGTTGTTGTTTAAACATTCTTCCTTTTCATTTAAATTAAATCTCATTTAAAATAACAACTTTAAAATCTCATTAATAATATATTAAATTATTATAAACACTATTATTGTCATAATAAGTTAACTTCAAAATAATATTAGAATAATAATTAATTAACTTTAAAACGTTATTAAAACAATAACTAATTAACTTTTGAATGATATTAATATGCTAATTATAAATTTATAAATATATTTAAATAACTTAAGTCAATATAATTAAAAAACTTTAATTAAAAACTAAAGTATTGTTAAATCACTTTAAATAAATAGTTAAATTATAATTAAAACTTTTTAAAATAGTAATTAAATAGCTTTAAGATAACAATTAAATATTCTTTAATAACTTTAAGAAATAACTTTTAATAATATATTAATAAAATAATTAACTTTAAATCATTATTAAAAACAATTATTAATAATCTTTTAAAACAGTATTAGTTAACAATTATTACTTTTCAAAATCTTATTTTAAATAGTAATTATTCTTAAAAGAACTTTAAGAATAATTTTTTACTTTTTAAAATAGAAGGAGGCTTAACGATCACCCTGGTTCTTATACAAGATACCATCTCATTCAAAGTTGACTTTCCAAGTTAATAACCAATATTCACATAATCAACGACTATATAAATATTTTAACACTTAACTGTCATTGGTTAACATATTACTTATCCAAAGTGGCATATGAATTTACAAAATATCCTCAGATGTCCAAAACTATAAAACAGCCAAACGAGGATTTATCTGCTAATTGAATGTCAAATTTATTTAATTAGTGTAACGCTGTTTTATTCCGCTAAGCAAGTGTTTAAATTACCTTATTCAATTTACTTTAATAGTATAACGTTATTTGGCCAAGTAAAAATTTACAATTAGGGTATAATAATTTTTATGACGTTATTATTTCAAATAACGTAATTAAATTCGGTATGTTTAAATATATCATAATTCTATATGTTACCACATCTATCGACAAGTTAAACTGCAACGTTATACTCGCGTATATGAGAGTAACGCAAAAATTCATGAGTCAAACAGATTTCATATGAACTAGATATGGAATTACAAAGTTAGCTAACTTTATATAAATAATATAAACAATATAAATAAATTAATTCTCACCCAAATCCACTTAAGCTCAGCCCACACCTGAATAGAATAGTGCCTTCTTCCTCCATCTTCATTTCCTTATTTCAATATACAGAAGCAAGAAAATTGAGCACGTCGTGCACATATCATCAACACCAACTCCGACCCTCTATTGCAAAATCCAAAGTCACTAGCATGTTCACCATTTCACTCACTTCCCAACGCCACCATCCACCATGTGCCTTCGCCACCATAGCAAAACCTAATCATCTAGTCGAAATGAGAAAGTTCCACCATGTCCAAAATGCGTGACCTTTTTATCATCGAAATCCCCAAAAATTTCACCTCTCGAGCCCCTCTCCTCCACGAACACAACGGCGAGTTCCAAATCGTGGATCGACTACTAAATCTTTGAATTAACTTAACCCTAGTTATCGACGTATATCCATCATGGACATGGAATCGCTTTGAAACTTCCCTAAAAATCCTATATTTCATACAACTTCAACGGTACAAACATCGTCGATCATTTTGAGTTGGATTGAGAGAATTTGCTTTTTAAAGATTATGAACTTTTTTATCCCTTTATTGTTAAATAGAGATATCTCGCTCATTCTCGATGAATCGAGCACATTCAATTTTTTTAAATATTAGAGACCGATACAAACAACTTTTTTTTTGATGGCGAAGGCTAATTGTTGATAGATGATGAGATTT
The DNA here is from genome assembly GCA_030765085.1 of Allium cepa. Lineage (NCBI taxonomy): Eukaryota > Viridiplantae > Streptophyta > Magnoliopsida > Asparagales > Amaryllidaceae > Allium > Allium cepa. Next base: position 680,974,671 of record CM060941.1, on the reverse strand, counting down.
GGATATTTTAAAGGAGGAAAACTATATTTTCTCTTGGCTTTGAAATGTTTACTTTAAGTAAATGAAGAAATAAATAAAATCCCTCTATTGCTCATCTTGGTTACTTATTTATATCATGGTCAAACAAAAGGTCAAGGGGACAACAAAACCAAAAAGAAGGAGAAGTGGAAGGGAAAACAAAGTGCCAGGTAGAGACAAGGCAATAAGATGTGTAACAACCCTGATTTTTTTGATTTATTTTAATTGTTTATTTTGATTATTTAATTTGAAAACTTTAATATATTTATTAAAATGAATAATTTTTTTATTTAAATATAAATTTTAATTTTGTGTGAGTGATACTTTCAAACCTGAATAAATTATATATTTTCCAAAAATTTGGATTTTGGTCAATCTGGTCAAACTTTGACTTTTAGATTTTAAATTTAAATATTTAAATTCTTAAATTTAATATTTTATTATGAAAATATATTTAATATCATGAATACCTCTTTTCATTTCGTTGAAATTGGATTTAAATTGTGAAAGTTACACCGCTTACAATATTGTGTGTATATTGAGTTATTTAACGATATTCTTCATTTTAAATTATATAAATAATATTTTATTTCATCATATCTTATCCTAATTTGTATTATATGTTATTTTACATATATTTTTGTCTTTTAAATATTTTTAAAGTGATGATAAGATTTTTCAAAAGCTTATTGAATTTATTTTCTATTTTTTAAAGGCTAGTTTCTATTTTTCTGCTATTTTCTTCTATTAAATTATATTTAATTAAAATTTATTTATTAATTTTTGTGAATGCATTTTAATTTATATTCTTATCTTTATTTATAAATATTTTTCATGTACATATAAATTTTTCAAAGTTTGTTCCATTTAATTTTAAATTTTCTAGACTAGTTTTCATTTTCTGTGCTATTTTCTTATTTTAATCATATCTAATTAATATTTAATTATTAATATTTGTTTATCTGTTATATTTTCGAATTTTACTGAAATTATAAGTATTTTCAGTTATTTAAATGTATGTAAATATATATGAGAAATTTGAAATGGTTTGTGGCTTTTTATTTTCCTAAGTCCTTTTATATTCCACCTTTTCACATTCTAACGTAACTTTTCATTCAATAGGCTGCCATAACCTCTTGTATTCAACCAACCATCACTTTTCATTTCATGTAAAACATTTTTTTTCTCTCCTGAGAAAAAATTTCGGCATCTCCTTGTTCAAAAACTTTGGTAAATGTTTTTTTCTATTTCATATTTTTCATTGTTTTATATTGATTTGCGCTTATTTCTTCCTCTTTTATGCTTGGCGCCTTGCTCCTCCTTCACCATGGCCACCTCCACCACCACCACATCAGGCTGCTACCACCTCCAGCTCACTGCCCATCCATGGCCATGCACCACTAGTTGACCAAACTCCAAAAAAATTGCAATATCCACCTTGAAAGTGCGCATAGCCTAGCTTCTTTGCCTTCACCACCTCAAACTCCTCCTTGGCCAGCCATACACCTCTTCTCCACCTGTAGCTGACCCCACTAGACCTCGCCGTGCCCATATTTTCTTGTGGCCGTGACTTAAGTTGCCTTGAATCCACTTGTGTTGCCTTGTAGTTGTAGTTCCATGCACACATACCGTTGCATCATCTTTTCCTATGTATGGCCGACTTGTTGAACCCAAAACCTGATCCAAACCTGATCCAAAACAATCCCATTACAGTGCTTTTATAGCCCATTGATGAAGCATATGATGTTGAAGGCAAGTGCAAGTGGTTTGGAGATGTTTTGTGCATGAATTTATGTGTTGTTTAAATTTTTGTGAAGTGTTATTCATTTTATTTGAATTGTTTTATCTCATGTATTCAAAGCATTTAGTCTTGTCTCTCTCACACTCAAATCATTATCTTGCTCTCATGCTTTTATGGATCTCTGTTGGGTGTAGTTGTTTGCCATCTCCAGCTTAAACAGGTGAGTTATTTTCACCAGACAATATGTACATATATAACTAGTAAATTGACCCCTTTTGAATCTTTAAAATGCATTATCATGTTACACCTGCTATATTATGATTATATGATGTTCACCAATGCTTAAACACCTGTTGTAACATCTGTTACTGTTATGTTATGTTGTTCTGTTATTTTTATCAGTTTATCACACTGCAAGTTCCCTTTAGATTAGAATTACTATGGGTTGAAATGATACATACCCGAACGGACTTTAGAATATGAGAAAATCATTATGGGCTGAAATGATAGGCCTGAGTGATTTTCAATTATTTTCATTTACTTGGGATTGTGGGTTTGAAATGATCAAACCCGGGTTTTCTTTGTAAGTTACGGGTTGAAATGATATATTACCGGTATCACTTTACCTAGGCTAGAAAATGAAATACAGACCCGTTGTTAAAATAAGTTTTTTCTAAAAAAATTAAAATATTTTAGAAATGTAAATATCATAATATTTTTATTTAAATTTGATTAAAAATGATTTTTTGAAAGCATTATTGATTTTTTGAAAATTTATAAGTGAAATAAATAAATGGTAAAGTTAGAAAATCTGAAATGTAAGTTATGTTAGAAATTATAATTTGGTGATAAATGAAATTTAAATTAAATATGAAAATATGATAAATTTATGATATTTTGAATTAAATGATTTTATAATATATTAATGATTTTTGAATAAAGTTAAAATGTGAAATGAATGAATATTTAAGTTGAAATTTTGAAATATAACTAAAATTGGAAATTTGTGAATTTGGCTTAAAAGTGAATTTTAAGTTAAGTAAATAAAAATGAAATTAAGTTATATTTGAAAATTTTAAACTTAAGTGTCATGTTAACTTTAATTTAATGAATTTAAAATTTAATGTTGGAATTTAATAAGTGAATTATTATTAAAATTTATTTTTGAATGGAGATTTAATTTTATAAAATCATGAATATAAGGGTATTTGAATGATTGTTCTAAAAGTGAAATTATATGATTTTATAAGTTAAAAATGATTTAAATAAAAATATAATTGTTTGTGAAATTATAACGAATATTTGAAGTTAATTAACTGCATTTCTGAAATGCTATTAATTCTAATGTAAATGATAATACAACATTTGTAAATGCTGTAGTTGATAATAGTGAACCAAATGGCTAAGTTTAATTAATGGCTATTATAGCATTTTTGTAAATGTTATAATTGTTGAATTTAACTAAGTTTTATTTGAAGCTAATGTAACCCTATTACAGCATTTTTAAATGTTATCTTTTATTAAATTGAACTGTTTTGAATGTAACTTTCTGTAGCAATTTCTAAATGCTGCGAAAGTTGAATTTTTATCTGTTTTAATAAATTAAGTGAATAAATGAATTTAGAAAGACTAAAATTTTGGAAATTTAATTATTAAATATAATAACTTCTTTTTATGATTTAAAATGAAGTAATTTGTTTCGAAATATAAACTATTTTGAAATGTGTTTTGTAATGGTATTTAAATTAAATAAAAATGAATGTGGTTTGGAAGATATGATATTTTGAAATGGATTTTGAATGATATTGAATTTTGAAATGATATTTGATTTTGAAGTATAAAATACCATTTTGAAATTTTAACCACGGGTTAACTAATTCTTAAAGGATGGGCGATCTCAAGCATCCTTTAAGTTATTGTGCATTTCTACTACAGTTCACTTGAGTTGGTTTACATTATATAAGTATATATTGTCCTGACTCGAGTGTTTTGTGTATTACTTTACGCTCAGGTCAGCCTGAGTATTCACAGCTTTGGATTCTCTTTCTGGAGCTAGTCTTTGCTGGAGTTTCTGCTTATCTACATTTATATCTACTTTCTGTTTCATCTGTTCTAGTTTATCTCATGTATTAGTGAACTTCTATGTATTTGGGATTTATATTATGTTGTTTTCAGACTGTATTATGTATTTGGTTTGAGACTCTGCCGTAGTAGCTCTTGAACTACTATGTATTTTATATTCCGCTGCGAGTTATTCTGATAATTCTGTGTCTTTGATTCTGTGATTGTATTTAATTTGCTCCAAATTTATTTACATTGCGATATTTTGAGCAATTCAAGTTCGACATGTGTATCTGCCATTGCACTTGGAGGGTGCAGCATGATAGGGGGTTCTCGCTTCCTGGTTTGGTAGCGAACGGTTGACTCTTACTCCTACATGTCCCTGCGTGTTGGTGGTGCAATCGAGAGGCTAGCCGTAAAGGCAGAACACAGGTACCAATGTATGCTACGGTGGACGTTACCCCACTGGCGCGGCCCGTTACAGTTGGTATCAGAGCTTTGGTTTTAGGCAAACCTTAGCCTGCGGAGCAAAAACTCATTAGAGATATGGTAGAAATACCCTAAAATGAGTGAAATCAATCTCAGAATTATTTCTTTGTGAGACAACGTATTTTCGAAGTAGAAAATGATTTCCAAATGATTTTAAAGTATTTTCAAAGATTATTTTTGGTATAAAAAATTCTTATTTTGAAACAAAGATTTTCTAAACTTCATCCCTTCTCAATCCACCTTATTAGAAATCTCTTGGTTAGGATTCTTATCGACTAGGATTCCTTGAACTTTGGAACGCTCCCACTTTTTCTGAAATCCAGTCTTGTCTTCCCTATTTTACCCTTTTGATTATGGGGCATTCCATATTTCCACTTTCGAATGACCTCTATAAAGATCGGTGATTCCGCCAATCTTTGAATGATTTGTAAAGGGGTGAAACTCGCTTATATTTGGCATTGATTCACCAGAGATTTCTATATCCTCGGTTTACGATGCTATCTATCTTCTGCTCTCCCCAGGTTCAATCTCTGGCAATCGAAGGTCGATTTGCCTTAGATTTCCACATTAGATATATTCCCGAAGTCACGGTTGACCAGTTAAGGTCGCTCGCGATTTATATAGGCTTATCCATCTTCTACTTGGTAATTAAATTATCTCATCTTCGTTAGAGATTATCTTCGAATCAGAATTCTGTTTGATTGGAGTTTCTCTAAATTTGAATATCTGTTTGTTGGAAATTCATCCTTGAATCATCCCTTGGAAATTTATGTTTGGTTGTATTTTGAAATTGTGCATACATCAAAATTATTATTTTGATAAGGATGACCCTATTTTATATATATAAGTGAAATGTTTTCAATAAGGATTTTTATATCTTTTGAAAAAGGAAATTTGAAAATTTGAAAGGATATGAAAATTGTATAAGAACTTGACTTATATAAAAAAATGATTTATAACTGAAAGGTTTTGAATTTAAATTTCGAGGAATTGAACTCCAGTGATTTAAAATCGGTTTTAAGATTTGAAAAATATATAATAATAATAATAATATGATTTAAAGATATTTTCTGAATAAGAAATGTTTCAAATGTATTTGAATGAATTCCAATGATTTCGAAGAGATTTCAAAGAAGTTTCAAGAAAATAAAAGACCAGAACCCACTTATGTGGCTGGAAAATAAATTCGGTGATGAATGCATGCATCATCGACATTGATTTTCGAGTGAGTGGGGGAGAGGCCACTCTAGTAGCTTTGCTATGACAGTGATTTTGTGAAACCAAATTTTGATTTCAGATTTTTGAAGTATGATTTGATATTTGAAAGATACATACATACATACATAAATACATAAATACATACATATATACATATATATATATATATATATATATATATATATATATATATATATATATATATATATATGAAATGATTTAAAGTAAGCCGGTGTTCAATCCTCGAGATTCAAATTTGTTTTGGTATAACCTTATGTATTGGAATTGATTTACTGATTTGTTGGTGATTTCCAGCTTTTGGATTGAAAATATGATTTCTTCGACTATTTTTAAGATTCGAGCACTTCCAAATCATGGTTAACTTTTCAAAGCTAAGAAATTTTGAAAGGTATAAGGTATTTGATAAATGAATATTTGTAGTTTATATTATTACGAAAGGATATTTGTTTTACCGGTAATTTGAGTTTATTTAAAAATAACGGATTTATGAAATGAATAATTCAAAACTAGGAAATAATGAAGAAAAATTTGAGATGTATGAAATTATAAAATTTAGTTTTGAAATATGGTATATTTAAGCTTTGAAATATATTAAAGATTGAATAGTTTATTTTGTGGATCAAATCTTTATTTGAAATTTTTTAATATTTGAAATGGCTTTGTTGGAAAACTAAATTGAATTGAAACTGATGGTTTGAATTCAATTAAAATTGGAAATTTTAGATTTGGGTTTAATTGAATTAATTTCTGAAATGTAAAGAACTAAAGGAATGTTTTATGATTTCAAATGTATGATTTCAAAATTTATGATTTTTCAAAGTGTAATGATTTCAAGTATTTTGGTTTCAAAAGATTTATATCTTTGAAAGTATTATGATTTTTGAAGGTGAATATATGTTTGAAATGGAAATGAATTTGTTTGACCTAAATTTTGTTGATCTGGAATTTGGATTATTTTCTAAATCTATTGTTTTAAGAAACTCTGAAACTGAATATATGTAATTTGGAAGAAATGATTGGTGAAATCATATATGATTTTGAAACTGAACTGATATTGAATAGTTTGAAATTGAGAACCTTGATTTACTAAATACTTGATTTGGGAGTTATCGAACGTATATAAATTGATTTGCATAAGTATGAAGTTGATTTGAAAATATTGAATTGAAAAGGTACTCAACTTGTAAATTGAAATCTTATATAATCGAAGTCTGTATAAATATTATTTGATATACTATGGATTTGGAAAATATTCGATTTGAAATGGAATCTTATATATAATGGACTTTATATAAGTATGATATTTGAAAGTGATTTTGAAGGTACTATATGATACATATTTTCGAAGTAAAGATATGGAAAGTGCCTTCTGCTTGATATCCGCTTTGTGGCCACACTGTGGATTCATTCTATCGATATAATTCTATCTGATTTGGGTTTTTCGGATATGATACTCGAGTGTCCATCGAATTCCACGGCGATCTCCGTGGTCTTACGAGCGTGACTGCATAGCGCAACTGCCTGGCTGAGCTGGCCTAGGGGTATGGATTGTTTCCTGGGGGGTTCAGGCGTAACCATTGTGTATCCTACACTCTATGTAGGTCGCATTAGTAGCGAAACTGTCTGGCTGAGATGGCCTAGGGGTATGGATTGTTTCCTGGGGGATCCAGGCGTAACCATTGTGTATCCTTCAATCTATTAGTCATCATGGCGTATACTAGCAGAGCTGAGAAAGCTTACGGACACGGATTGTTTCCTGGGGGATCCAGGTGTAACCATTGTGTATCTGCGATCCATGGTCAGACAACTGTTTTAGTTTGGTTGATTTGTTTGGATTGTACTTTCCATATCTGTTTTTTTAAATGGTTTTCCTGTATTTTCACTGGGTGTTGAAACAAGTCTATTAAGTACCTAAAGAATTCTAGCTTTGCGCCTGATCAACGCATGGCCAGAGTCTGCAAGAACGAAAGTAAACTTGTTAAGACATCGAATTACAAAAGTATTTTGATAAAATATTATATAAAGGATATTTTATTAATATAATATAAAAAAACTTACAAATGTTTTAAATATTGTTTACATCGAACTATCAAAATTGAATCAAATAACAATTCGTCATATTATAAAACATTTAAAATGTTGTAAAAAAAAATTAAATTAAAATATATATGGTTTAAAAATGATGGTCCATCCTTGTGTTCCAACCTACTTTTCCTCCTAGATATTCCTACCTTTTTCCTCTTCGAGGGTTCTTTCTACATTATGGAAAGAGTTGGTTCTTTGACTTATCGTCTGGATTTGCCGAGAAGCCGCCTGGAGTGCATGATGTATTCCACGTCTCACATCTTCTCTGGTATCTTCATGATTCATCTCTTATTGTTCAGCCTTCTGCTCTTGATATTTTGGATATTTAGCCTAAATCTGACTGTCGAGAGTAAGCCAATTCGTATTGTCGACAGAGGTACGAAGTAACCAAGAAGGAAATCTGTTAGTCTGATCAAAGTACGATGGGGTATTGATGATCGAGAATGTACCTGGGAGATGGAGGAAGGCATTTGTGCTTTGAATCCGGAATTGTTTTTTAAGGTACTAATTGATTTTTCGATCTTACTTTTCCTTATTTTCCTTGTTCGTACTTTTCGAGGACGAAAAGATTTGAGTGGGAGAGAGTGTAACAACTTTGAATTTTTTGATTTATTTTATATTGTTTATTTTTATTATTTTATTTCAAAACTTTATTATATTTATTAAAATGAATAAATTTGTTATTTTAAATATAAATTTTAATTTTGTGTGAATGATAATTTTAAACCTAAATAAATTGTATATTTTCCAATAATGTGGATTTTGGTCAATCTGGTCAAACTTTGACTTTTAAATTTTAAATTTAAATTATTAAATTTTATCTTTTATTATGAAAATAGATTTAATATCATGAATACTGCTTTTCGTTTCGTTGAAATTGGATTTAAATTGTGAAAGTTGTACCCTTTACAATATTGTGTGTATATTGAGTTATTTAACAATATTCTTCATTTTAAATTATATAAATAATATTTTTATTCGTCATATCTTATCCTAATTTGTATTATATGTTATATTACATATATTTTTGTCTTTTAAATATTTTTAAAGTGATGATAATATTTTTCAAATGCTTATTGAATTTATTTTCTATTTTTTAAAGGCTAGTTTCTATTTTCCGCTATTTTCTTCAATTAAATTATATTTAATTGAAATTTATTTATTCATTTTTTGTGAATGCATTTTTAACTTATGTTATTATCTTTATTTATAAATATTTTTCATGTACATATAAATTTTTCAAAGTTTGTTCCATTTAATTTCAAATTTTCTAGACTAGCTTTCATTTTCTGTGCTATTTTCTTATTTTAATCATACCTGTTGAATATGCGCTTATATGTTTTTGTTTGATGATAATAAACATATATATTCATTTAAATGTATTTGGTAATGTACTATTTTGTTTTTCATAGATTAAATAAATATTTGTTGAATAAAATAAATTACACAGAATTTGAATTTGAATTCAAACAGAACAAGTTACACAGATTTTGAATTCAAACAGAAATTTTATTCAAACAAATATTTATTACAATCTTGAATAGTACAAATTCATGCTCTCACTATACATATACATTTTTGATTGCATCACGATTAAATCACAAATATTTTTACATTGATAACCTCACTACATATCACTCACACTCGTGTTTTGTCTTCAACTGCATTCCAGTTTGAATCCATCATCTGAGAAATCTGCAAAAATATTCACTAACGCAGTAAAATTGAAAAAGAAATATTTTTGCAAATTCAAAATAAATAATTTTTGAAAATATGTTTTGCCTCAGTTATTTGGGTTGTTCGTCATAATTTACACTTGAATTCATCACAAAGTCGTGCATATAGATATTACAGGGACAAGTAACCATAAGTGGCTGCAATACACACGTGCACATTCATACACGTGTGCACTGCCTCGCCAACTCGTGTGCAAAAATCAAACAAAAGCACTGCTAACAATTCAGCACAAGGTCAAACCCAAATAACACACAGGATTCAACTCAAGGCAGACCACAATTACAAGGCACAGTGCAGAGGTCTTAACAGGAAAATCAAGCAACAGTCAAGTACACAAATGTCCAATATGCAACATCACCGAGCATTGATCAAAACTGGAGACAAGATCAACTACATGAAGCAGTCAACAAGAGCAAGTGTGCTAGTACAAAGAAGACAGTGGCAACATCAAAATAAAAAAAAAAGAAAACAGCAACTACACAGACTGTAAACATTCAAAAGTGCCAACATAAGCATACCAAAGTTCAACCTCTTCATTAAACAACTCAAGACCAAGCTGCAAACATTCAAAAGTGCCAACAAAGAATGCAAGCTCGACCAACATAATGAATACTGCAACTGCCACAAGACCATAATGCAACGATGTAGCAGTGCAAATCAAGTACAAAACACAACAATGAAGACTACAGTAAAAGACATGGAACTATGCAAGACCAGAGTAATACAGCAATCACAAAGTGCCACAAGATACAGCAATGCAACTCGACTACAAAAGCCATCAAGTATACATTACTGCAAGCTCAAGTGATAAAACATGTGTCCAGTAACCAACACAATGAAAAGACCAGACACTACAGCATGTACAAGCCAAATAATTCAGATCAACTAATCAACAGTGCACAACCAACTCGAGAATATACACGATCAAGACCAAATGCAAACTGCAGTAGTACACTTGAACAAAATAAACAAGTGGAGCATCTGTGTAAACTGGGCAAGCATGGACAGAAGACAATGCAAACAACAAAGACCACTACAGTAATGCATCAGTGACCAAACACAAGAACTCAACAAGGCAGACTCAAGTGAGTGAAAACTCGAATTACAATGCATCAGTGAGCAACACAGCAATGGATTTTTTGCAGTGATACAAATGCAACACAACAGCAACATGCTTAAAGACCACAGCACGACCAATGGCAATACAGTGACAACATGACAACAGTTTATACAACACGAATAAACCACTATAACAATGTGTATGAACTCATGTGGACAGTAACAACAGGTCAGAGAATTGAAGAAAGCCACTACAAGAATGCAGACGCAAAGATGGCTGAAACTGTGACATTTAAGATGATAAACAAGTTGAAAAATTCATGTACGCATTCTTTGAAATAGTCAAAGTATCAAAAAAATAAAAGGAAAGTTTTAATGCCGTGTGAATCAAGGAATCGACCAAGTCACAAATCAAAACAGTGTCAACCAAGCCGTGAGAAGAAAGTATCAAAATATACGCATAAGAACAAGTCAGAGATAAATCTCAAGCATCAAAGCAAAATCGAGCGGCCAAAGCACAGTGAAGACAAATTCAAACAAAATTTATACGAACGCAAAAATAGGCTTTTGAATCCTATATAAAATGCCCAATCATCATCGGCATAACAATAAGAGAGTACGAATACAAGTATCGGAGAAAAAATTGTTACCGAAGCAATAATCGAACTCACCGAAGCAACCGAAGGAAGCAACACGAAATCGATCAAGGCAGGTTAAATCACGAACAATCAACAAAGATCGAAGTAGTATCGGAGCTTCGCAAAAGCCCTAATCTGGAACAGAGAGCGCAAGGACGAGATCCCCAAATTTTAAAGAGACGAGAAGAACAAACGGCCACCATTATCAAGAGAAAAAGGAACGGGCCGAAGTGTTTATAAAAAAGGGGAATTAAAAATATTATTCTCTCCTTTTTGGGCCGGCCTTATTATTAAAAGGGGGGTTTTTAGTTTTTAATTTTATAATAGGGTTTTTTAGTTTTTATTTTGAGCAAAAATCACGTGTCCAAAGTTCGTATTTTAATTTTTGCTTCTGGTTGTATTTTTGAAGTTGTTTTTCTTTTCAAGTCAAAGGAGTAGCAAATCACCACCTAGGTTTAGGTAGTGTCAGATTGTCTATTTTGAATTAGTTCAGTGAGCAGGGTGTGCAAGTTTGCAAAGCTCTATAGGCGAGAGCAGTGTTTGCGAGTAAGCGAAACTCTATAGGCGGGAGCAGGGTGTGCGAGTCTAGTAGAGTGTTTGTGAGCGGGAGCAAAAGGGTCTGCAAGTCTAGTAGAGTGTTTGTAAGCGTGATACTGTTTAATTCTAATAGAAATCTGTGAATGCAGCAGTAGGCAGGGGTTGCCGAAGCTGGGTAAATTTTGTATGTGATTTACTTTTCATTGTATTTTTTTTCTACAGTTTATTTCTGTGTTTAAATCGAGAAAATTTGCTATAACCCTATTCACCCCCCCTCTAGGGTTACTCTATATCCTACAAGTGGTATCAGAGCCCGGTATATTCTTTTTTATCTAACTCTAGAATCATGAGTCTACAAAATAATGCTTTTTCTGAGCGGTAATCTATTGCTAGGCCACCCATGTTTAACGGGAACGATTATGCTTATTGGAAAGTTAGGATGGGTATCTATCTTAGTTCTGTTGATTATGATGTTTGGGATATTATTGAAACTGGCTATAAACCTCCCACTATAATCGTTGGTGGTACTGAGATTCCTAAACCTAAGGATAGGTGGGATGCTAACGATAAGAAGTTGAAAACGAAAAATGCTAAATCCATGAATGCTTTGATATGTGCTCTTGATAAAAACGAATTTAATAGAATTTCTCATTGTACAACAGCACAGGAAATTTGGCATACTTTGGAGGTGACACACGAAGGAACTTCTCAAGTCAAGGAGTCTCGTCTAGCCCTATTCAGCAATGAATACGAAAACTTTGTGATGGACAAAGGCAAGAGCATAAAAGACATGTTTGGACGTTTTTCAACCTTGGTATACAACGCTAGAGCGCTTGGGAAGGTCTTCACTGAGGTAGAGCTTGTGAGGAAGGTACTACGAGTTTTACCAATGAACTTTGAGGCAAAAGTCACGGCAATCCAAGAATCGAAAGATCTGAGCAAACTAAGCATGGAGGAGTTGATTGGCAACTTGATGACATATGAGCTTGAGTTAAAAGCAAAGGAAGAACGCAACAACTCCGAACCAAAGAAGAAGACGATTGCCTTAAAGAGCAAAGAAGAAAGCGATGAAGTAGATCCAATTGAAGAGATTGCAATGGCTGTCAATAATCTTAGAAGATGGTCTAAATTCAAGCCACACAAGAAGAAAACAAAAGGCAATAGGTCAAAAGATTTCGAAAATTCCGATAATGAACTGACGTGTTATAACTGCAACAAGCCTGGCCACATCAAACCAAAATGCCCGCTTCTCAAAGACAACAAAGGAAAGAAAAAGAAGAAGAAGGCCTTTGCAGCGACTTGGGATGATGAAGAAGGAGAGGAAGCTTCGGATAGCAGCTCAGAGGAGGCTAACTTGTGTCTTATGGCATGCTCAAATTCAGAAGCAACCTCCGAGGAATCTAGTGAGGCAGGTGAGTTTTCTTATAAAGAACTTGTTTTTATGTGTTCTGATCTTACTAAAGTGGTTGATACGCTTGAATCTAAAATTGAAAAACTGAAATCTAAAAGGAGGAAACTCGCCCATGAAAATTCTAGGTTAGAAACTGAACTTGAAAATATTCAAAACCTAGAATGTAACCAATGTAAAATTTTAGATTCGGAACTATCAAAAATTAGGAATAACTTTAAGAGCCCTGAAAAAGAAAACTTGAATCTTAAGGAAACCATCGACACTAGGAGAAAGGATTTTATAAATCGATGCACCTCACTTGTCACTGAAAACTCAACATTAAAAACCAAAGTCCAAAATCTTGAGAAATCCCTGAATAACTTTTCAAAAGGAGAAAAATCTTTCAAAATGTTATTGGGAAATCAAATTTTTGCTAACAATAGAAAAGGACTAGGTTTTGGGAAATCACAAAATGATGATAATGCAAAAGGTAAAAGTGTTTTTGCTCGATCTGAAATAATTGGACATCATGATGAAAATCATAGTCATCGGAACACAAAATTTAATCAAGACAATTTAATGTGCACAATTTGTAGAAAATTTGGACATAATCTAAATAATTGTTGGTATAGACCCAAACACGTGAAAACTATACCAATTTGGGTTCCAAAAGGCACAAATATAAAATCTTTGAAAGTCAAACAAATTTGGGTGCCAAAAGGAACATATATAAATAGTTTTGGGTCTCCACAAACATATGTTTCATATTCTGCCACTAACAATCATGGACCTATAAAAACAAATAGGTCACATAAATCTTTCATCATGTAGGTGTGGTGGCAGGCTAAGGAACAACAACAGTGTTCTCTGGATTTTGGCTATTCCAGAAACACAACGGGCGACAAAGCAAAGTTCCTTAGCCTAGTTCAAAGGTGACAGAATCACAATGGGCAATCACGAAAAATTATCGTAAAGGTAAAACAGGTAAAAAAATTTTTTAAATGTGATTGTCTGCACCATACTCTAAATTAAAATCAGCCAATATTGAGATAAACAAAAGATGATGATTTTGATGCTATGATTCTTTTTCAAAATATTGACCAACCATCTTTAAATAGAATTACTTGGAGTAATTATGATGGTTGACTGATTCGAACTTAATTGATATGATTTTTTGACTTGTTCTTATTTATGACATTGATTTGTGCTTAATTGATGACCAATCAGATTTTCAACTATGAACTAATCCATATAAATTTGTTCGGTCAAATGATGGTATTTGATTACTCATGCTACATGTAGATATATTTTGGTCACTACTTGTAAATTTGCACGATTTCAAATTTCATGTGAAAGCTGTTAAAAAGGATTTTTTGAAATTGTTGAAACTTTATGAAATTGTTGAAACTTCAAGAAATTGTTTTTGAAATAATTATGATGATGATTGACTGTTGATTACTCATGAATATAATTGTTTATCCTATGGTTTCTGAAATTAACATCATGATATTTGTTTGAGTGTTAACACGGCTTAAATTCAAATTCAAAAGAATGATGTTAAGTTTGAAATTTTTGGTGCACATTTCATGGTTTGATTCAACAAGTGAATATTGAGTGAAATTTAAATTCAGATGCAGATTACACTGGTAATATAGTTGATAGAAAAATTATTAGTGTAACGTGATTAATTTTTGAAACATTCATTTGCTGCATCGTTTTTTTTTCAAAGAAAATATCTGCATATTTTTCATTTGAAATAATTTTCAAATAACAGAAAATTTTCTTATTAAACCCCCTCGAGAAAATCATGTTTGACCATATTTACAGCTTAATCATTTTTGAAAAATTGATTTTATAATTTTTAATTTGATTTTAAATGACAAATTTTGACTAATCTGACTCCCTTTGATTATCGAAAAGATGAATAGTGATTGAAAAAGAGATGAGTGTTGATATTTATCATATATTATAACTCGAGAAAGTATAATTAGAAAATTTCTTTAGAATTTCATAACAAGAGTTATAAAAACTTTTTGTTGGATAAAAATTCCATGACCATTTCTATTTCTATCATCTTTTTATCGACCATCACTCATCAAGATCATATTTAGTATGTAAATTTGTGGTAGTTTACAAAGGAAATCATTTGTTCTTCAATATCTTTAAATTTGTGAAGGAAATTATTTGTGCTTCAACTTATTATATTTAGCAATAAAAATAAATATCCAAAGTATTCACTCTCATTTAAAAGTCCTCAGGTTATGCATGGGTGAATTACTTGAATTTTTGATTATGTGCTTCCATGCTCATTTAAAAGTCCTCACGGTTATGCATGTATGGAACGCATATCAAAATTAGTTGATTCAAATAGACAAGTTGATTCTAATCCCATTTAAAAGTCCTCACGGTCATGCGTGGTTAGAAGATACTTGATTTCATTTTTTTTTAAATAAAAATTGTGAATACTACTAATCTCATTTAAAAGTCCTAACGGTTATGCATGGTTAGTAGATATTCAAATTTCCTGAAATAAATATACCACAAATAGACAGAATTGTATGATTTTTGATGATTTTATCCCCATCACTTCTGAAAGTGGAATATGCGCTTGACAAGGGTAATTATGATTTTTGTTTGAGTTTTATTGAAATTTAATATTTATATTCAATTGAGTTAAATGTTAGATTCATGTCTATCACTTCATCCCTATTTTTACAACACTGTTATTCTTTTGCTGATAACAAAAGGGGGAGCGAAAAGTTAAGATTTTGTCAAATAGAACCAAGCAAATGTCAAATAATTTTCCATTTGCATATAGGCTCATTTACATATTTTTATTTGTATGCATATATGTAGAGGGAGCATCATGTAGAGAGGAAGCATTTAAATAAAGGGAGCAATTAAAGTATAACATTGATCAAATACATTTAACACATGTACAAAATCTTAAATATATGTTTGTTATCATCAAAAGGGGGAGATTGTTGAATATGCGCTTATATGTTTTTGTTTGATGATAATAAACATATATATTCATTTAAATGTATTTGGTAATGTACTATTTTGTTTTTCATAGATTAAATAAATATTTGTTGAATAAAATAAATTACACAGAATTTGAATTTGAATTCAAACAGAACAAGTTACACAGATTTTGAATTCAAACAGAAATTTTATTCAAACAAATATTTATTACAATCTTGAATAGTACAAATTCATGCTCTCACTATACATATACATTTTTGATTACATCACGATTACATCACAAATATTTTTACATTGATAACCTCACTACATATCACTCACACTCGTGTTTTGTCTTCAACTGCATTCCAGTTTGAATCCATCATCTGAGAAATCTGCAAAAATATTCACTAACGCAGTAAAATTGAAAAAGAAATATTTTTGCAAATTCAAAATAAATAATTTTTGAAAATATGATTTGCCTCAGTTATTTGGGTTGTTTGTCATAATTTACACTTGAATTCATCACAAAGTCGTGCATATAGATATTACAGGGACAGGTAACCATAAGTGGCTGCAATACACACGTGTACATTCATACACGTGTGCACTGCCTCGCCAACTCGTGTGCACAAATCAAACAAAAGCACTGCTAACAATTCAGCACAAGGTCAAACCCAAATAACACACAGGATTCAACTCAAGGCAGACCACAATTACAAGGCACAGTGCAGAGGTCTTAACAGGAAAATCAAGCAACAGTCAAGTACACAAATGTCCAATATGCAACATGACCGAGCATTGATCAAAACTGGAGACAAGATCAACTACATGAAGCAGTCAACAAGAGCAAGTGTGCTAGTACAAAGAAGACAGTGGCAACATCAAAATAAAAAAAAAGAAAACAGCAACTACACAGACTGTAAACATTCAAAAGTGCCAACATAAGCATACCAAAGTTCAACCTCTTCATTAAACAACTCAAGACCAAGCTGCAAACATTCAAAAGTGCCAACAAAGAATGCAAGCTCGACCAACATAATGAATACTGCAACTGCCACAAGACCATAATGCAACAATGTAGCAGTGCAAATCAAGTACAAAACACAACAATGAAGACTACAGTAAAAGACATGGAACTATGCAAGACCAGAGTAATACAGCAATCACAAAGTGCCACAAGATACAGCAATGCAACTCGGCTACAAAAACCATCAAGTATACATTACTGCAAGCTCAAGTGATAAAACATGTGTCCCGTAACCAACACAATGAAAAGACCAGACACTACAGCATGTACAAGCCAAATAATTCAGATCAACTAATCAACAGTGCACAACCAACTCGAGAATATACACGATCAAGACCAAATGCAAACTGCAGTAGTACACTTGAACAAAATAAACAAGTGGAGCATCTGTGTAAACTGGGCAAGCATGGAAAGAAGACAATGCAAACAACAAAGACCACTACAGTAATGCATCAGTGACCAAACACAAGAACTCAA
The DNA here is from genome assembly GCA_030765085.1 of Allium cepa. Lineage (NCBI taxonomy): Eukaryota > Viridiplantae > Streptophyta > Magnoliopsida > Asparagales > Amaryllidaceae > Allium > Allium cepa. The sequence goes on along the minus strand of CM060941.1, from coordinate 680,957,206 downwards.
CAAGGCAGACTCAAGTGAGTGAAAACTCGAATTACAATGCATCAGTGAGCAACACAGCAATGGAGTTTTTGCGGTGATACAAATGCAACACAACAGCAACATGCTTAAAGACCACAGCACGACCAATGGCAATACAGTGACAACATGAAAACAGTTTATACAAAACGAATAAACCACTGCAACAATGTGTATGAACTCATGTGGACAGTAACAACAGGTCAGAGAATTGAAGAAAGCCACTACAAGAATGCAGACGCAAAGATGGCTGAAACTGTGACAATTAAGATGATAAACAAGTTGAAAAATTCATGTACGCATTCTTTGAAATAGTCAAAGTATCAAAAAATAAAAGGAAAGTTTTAATGCTGTGTGAATCAAGGAATCGACCAAGTTACAAATCAAAACAGTGTCAACCAAGCCGTGAGAAGGAAGTATCAAAATATACGCATATGAACAAGTCAGAGATAAATCTCAAGCATCAAAGCAAAATCGAGTGGCCAAAGCACAGTGAAGACAAATTCAAACAAAATTTATACGAACGCAAAAATAGGCTTTTGAATCCTATATAAAATGCCCAATCATCATCGGCATAACAATAAGAGAGTACGAATACAAGTATCAGAGAAAAAATTGTTACCGAAGCAATAATCGAACTCACCGAAGCAACCGAAGGAAGCAACACGAAATCGATCAAGGCAGGTTAAATCACGAACAATCAACAAAGATCGAAGTAGTATCGGAGCTTCGCAAAAGCCCTAATCTGGAACAGAGAGCGCAAGGACGAGATGCCTAAATTTTAAAGAGACGAGAAGAACAAACGGCCACCATTATCAAGAGAAAAAGGAACGGGCCGAAGTGTTTATAAAAAAGGGGAATTAAAAATATTATTCTCTCCTTTTTGGGCCGGCCTTATTATTAAAAGGGGGGGTTTTAGTTTTTAATTTTATAATAGGGGTTTTTAGTTTTTATTTTGAGCAAAAATCACGTGTCTAAAGTTCGTATTTTAATTTTTGCTTCTGGTTGTATTTTTGAAGTTGTTTTTCTTTTCAAGTCAAAGGAGTAGCAAATCACCACCTAGGTTTAGGTAGTGTCAGATTGTCTATTTTGAATTAGTTCAGTGAGCAGGGTGTGCGAGTTTGCAAAGCTCTATAGGCGGAAGCAGTGTTTGCGAGTAAGCGAAACTCTATAGGCGGGAGCAGGGTGTGCGAGTCTAGTAGAGTGTTTGTGAGCGGGAGCAAAAGGGTCTGCAAGTCTAGTAGAGTGTTTGTAAGCGTGATAATGTTTAATTCTAATAGAAATCTGTGAATGCAGCAGTAGGCAGGGGTTGCCGAAGCTGGGTAAATTTTGTGTGTGATTTACTTTTCAGCATATTTTTTTTCTGCAGTTTATTTCTGTGTTTAAATCGAGAAAATTTGCTATAACCCTATTCACCCCCTCTAGGGTTAATCTAGATCCTACAATACCTAATTAATATTTAATTATTAATATTTTGTTTGTCTGTTATATTTTCTAATTTTAACTGAAATTATAAGTATTTTTAGTTATTTAAATGTATATAAATATATATGAGAAATTTGAAAATGTTTGTGGCTTTTTATTTTCCTAAGGCCTTTTATATTCCACCTTTTCACATTCTAACTTAACTTTTCATTCAATAGGCTACCTTAACCTCTTCTATTCAGCCGACCATCACTTTTAATTTCACATAAAACATTTTTCTTCTCTCCTGAGAAAAAATTTCGGCCTCTCCTTGTTCAAAAACTTTGATAAATGTTTTTTTTCTATTTCACCTTTTTCATTGTTTTATATTGATTTGCACTTGTTTCTTCCTCTTTTATGCTCAGCCCCTTGCTCCTCCTTCACCATAGCCACCTCCACCACCACCACATAAGGCTGCCACTACCTCCAATCCACTGCCCATCCATGGCCATGCACCACTAGTTTATCAAACTCCACAAAAATTGCGATATCCACCTTGAAAATGCGCATAGCCTAGCTCCTTTGCCTTCACCCCCTCAAACTCCTCCTTGGCCGACCCATACACAACTACCACCTGCCAAAGTTTACCCATACACCTCTCCCACCCCTGTAGCTGAACCCACCAGACCTGGCCGTGACAATATTTGCTTGTGGCCGTGACTTATGTTGTCTTGAATCCTCTTGTGTTGCCTTGTAGTTGTAGTTCCATGCACACATACCTTTGCATCATCTTTCCTATGAACCTAATCCAAAACTATCCCATTACAGTGCTTTTACTACCCATTGATGAAGCATATGATGTTGAAGGCAAGTGCAAGTGGTTTGGAGATGTTTTGTGCATGAATTTCTGTGTTGTTTAAATTTTTGTGAAGTGTTATTCATTTTATTTGAATTGTTTTGTCTCATGTATTCAAGAAATTTAGTATTGTCTCTCTCACACTCAAATCATTATTGTGCTCTCATGCTTTATGGATCTCTGTTGGGTGTAGTTGTTTGCCATCTCCAGCTTAAACAGGTGAGTTATTCTCACCAGACAATATGTACATATATAACTAGTAAATCGACCTCTTTTGAATCTGTAAAATACATTATCATGTTACACCTGCTATATTATGATTATATGATGTTCACCCATGCTTAGACACCCGTTATAACATCTATTACTTTTATATTATGCCGTTCTTTAATTTTTATCAGTTTATCACACTGCAAGTTCCCTTTAGATTAAAATCACTATGGGTTGAAATGATACATACCCGAACGGACTTTAGAATAGGAGAAAATCATTATAGGCTGAAATGATAGGCCTGAATTATTTTCAATTATTTTCATTTACTTGGGATTGCGGGTTTGAAATGATCAAACCCGGGTTTTCTTTGTAAATTACGGGTTGAAATAATATATTACCCGTATCACTTTACCTAGGCTAGAAAATGAAATACAGACCCGTTGTTAAAATATGTTTTTTCTAAAAAATTTAAAATAATTTAGAAATGTAAATATTATAAATTTTGATTTAAATATGATTAAAAATGATTTTTGTAAAGCATTATTGATTTTCTGAAAATTTATAAGTGAAATAAATAAATGGTAAAGTTAGAAAATCTGAAATGTAAGTTATTTTGGAAATTATAATTTGGTGATAAATGGAATTTAAATTAAATATGAAAATATGATAAATTTATTATATTTTGAATTAAATGATTTTATAAGATATTAATGATTTTTGAATAAAGTTAAAATGTGAAATGACTGAATATTTAAGTTGAAATTTTAAAATATAACTAAAATTGGAAATTTGTGAATTTGGCTTAAAAGTGAAATTTAAGTTAAGTAAATAAAAATGAAATTAAGTTATATTTGCAAATTTTAAACTTAAGTGTTAAGTTAAATTTAATTTAATGAATTTAAATTTTAATGTTGGAATTTAATAAGTGAATTATTATTAAATTTTGATTTTTGAATGGAGATTTAACTTTATAAAATCATGAATATAAGGGCATTTGAATGATTGTTTTAAAAGTGAAATTATATGATTTAATAAGCTAAAAATGATTTAAATAAAAATATAATTGTTTGTGAAATTATACTGAATATTTAAAGTTAATTAACTGCATTTCTGAAATGCTATTAATTCTAATGTAAATGATAATACAACATTTGTAAATGCTGTAGTTGATAATAATGAACCAAATGGCTAAGTTTAATAAAGGCTATTATAGCATTTTTGTAAAAACTAATGTAACCCTATTACAGCATGTTTAAATGCTATCTTTTGTTAAATTGAACTGTTTTGAATGTAACTTTCTGTAGCAATTTCTAAATGCTGCGAAAGTTGAATTTCATCTGTTTTAATAAATTAAGCGAATAAATGAATTTTGAAAGACTAAAATTTTGGAAATTTAATTATTAAATATAATAACTTCATTTTATGATTTAAAATGAAGTAATTTGTTTCGAAATATAAACTATTTTGAAATGTGTTTTGTAATGGTATTTAAATTAAATAAAAATGAATGTGGTTTGGAAGATATGATATTTTGATATTTTGAAATGGATTTTGAATGATATTGAGTTTTGAAATGATATTTGAATTTGCAGTATAAAATACCATTTTGAAATTTTAACCATGGAATGTATTTAATTTATAGTTTAACTAATTCTTAAAGGATGGGCGATCCCAAGCATCCTTTAAGTTATTGTGCATTTCTACTACAGTTCACTTGAGTTGGTTTACATTATATAAGTGTGTATTGTCCTGACTCGAGTGTTTTGTGTTTTACTTTATGCTCGGGTCAGCCTGAGTATTCATAGCTTTGGATTCTCTTTCTCGAGCTGGTCTTTGCTGGAGTTTCTGCTTATCTACATTTATATCTACTTTATGTTTCAGCTGTTCTAGCTTATCTCATGTATTAGTGAACTTCTATGTATTTGGGATTTCTATTATGTTGTTTTCAGACTGTATTATGTATTTGGTTTGAGACTCTGCCGTAGTAGCTTCATGAACTACTATGTTTTTATATTCTGCTGCGAGTTATTCTGATATTTCTGTGTCTGTGATTCTGTGATTGTATTTCATTTGCTCCAAATTTATTTACAATGCGATTTGAGCAATTCAAGTCTGGCATGTGTGGATGTTAATCGCTAAAAATATCGGGTTGTTACAAGATGGAGGCTTGATGTAAGATGCTTGTACTCTGTGTGTGTGTGTATTTCTTTTGAAATTGAATAGATTACGGTGCCCAGCTACCCTACACCACGTCCGCGTCTGAGATACGAACGACATAAAATAATATATGATCACGCATAATAATTGACATAATCAAAAAACAAAAATAAAATGGACAAGTTATCTTATTCCGTGAAGTGCCAAAAATGTTCCCGTTTGCTATAAAATACATCGAAAGGAAATTTAAGTATTTTCCAACTTAAAAATTATGGAAAAATTCTATAAATTAAATTAAAAATACGTCATTAAAAATAAAATCTAAATTTGAAACATAAATTTATATTACAATTTAATTCAAATTCGAATATTTAAACAAATTAAATATTCAAATTCACGACCCAAAATGCAAGTTGTTACACGTAGCCTCAAGGCTCACAACTCGAGAATGGATAAAACAATGAATGCTTCAAGGCTATGTGGGTCGCACCCATAGGATATTTTCATAACCCTTTCTAGATATATACATTTATGGAGTTGGTTGTGCATGAAAGCTCTCAGAAAAGGTTGCAAAAGCAACCAGCATGTTGAAATATTCGAAACTACACATTACCTAGAGGCGTACTATATGGGAGGTAGTCCTTTACCTTTTCATTGTATATAATTCATTCTCCAAAAAGTGCCTCATTGTCTTAGTTGTGCCTAACTATGCTGGAACTGAGACGCAAGTATTCCAGTTATATTCAATATTTATTTTAAACCCTAGACATTATTATGATATCAATGGATTTCTTATAGAAATGTTTTGGTTATTGTAAGGTGAAAAATCGTTCGTGTTTATGTGTGATGTGGTTTGATGAGATACCTTATTTTGAAAGGTTTTTCATAACGTTAAAATCCATTTCAGATGTGTTTCTCATGCTGGTTTACTAGACTGATCCGGATGTTATTTTATTATAATGCTCGGGTCAATCCAAGTATGTTCAAATTTTAGTTCTGGATACTTTGAAGCTTGAGGAGACGAGTTGGATGCCTCCAAGATATATTCACATATCTTTTTACATCAGCTGCATTTTTAGGTTTTGTATTTATCAGCAATTGTAAGGATATCCTGTTATAACTGTCCAGGCTGAAAATAAGTTAGTTTATTCTGATGTTGTGTATAATAAAGATGATTTTCTTTTTGTAACGTTCTGTTGTATATTATATACCTGTGTAGATAATACCCCGCTATTACTCCGCTATAACCCCGCTATATTTCATAGCGGATTTCTACCGCTACGATTTTTCCATATAGCCCTAAAATATAGCCTTTCCGCTTTAATCCCCGCTATTTCCGCTATATCCCATTATTCCCGCTATATTTTGCTATTTCAGCTCTATCTTCTTTAATAAAATGAATTAATAAATTGCATTTATACATTATAAAAATTGTTAAACTAATTTATTTGTTTTAATTTTTAATATATTTTCAGAAATGAAAATACTCTAATATTCTATTAAATTCAATTATGTTATATAACAGTTTTACGTTTATTTAAAATATATTTGCACATGTTTTTTGTTTGAAATTATTTATGTATTAATTATAATTCAATTGAATGATAACTTTTTATTTAATTACCATTTATATATTTGTAAAAACATTAAGTACAAGTTTTATATGCTATTATAGAGCCATCCGCTATATCCCGCTATATCCTTGCTGTATCCCCGCTGTGACATTTTGCACCTCTAGCGCTTCGAATCTGCCGAGCGCATTAACTGTACAGTTATATACTACTCATCATGATGTGAGATTCTATTATGTCTTTTCTTTCTTTTCCCACAACAATCTTTCTTTCAAGCACTTGGTTAATTGGCACATGAATACCATGGATGCATTAGTGCTGACATCTAAGAATCGAAAAGGCAGGTCGTTACATGAAATATTTCAACATTTTAAATGGTCTGTGTATCCACTATTTGACTGTCATGTATGACAAAAGTGATATCAAAATAGTGCAAATTCATACCTAGTACTTTTATGATGGAATTCATGCATGATTATTTTGTAGATTATTTTGAATGACAAAACTGATACCTATATATATGCAAAAATGATAACAAGTGGCTATTTGATATAATATAATGCTTTGTAAATTTAGTTCACCATCATGTATGACAAAAGTGATATCAAAATAGTGCAAAACTCATACCTAGTACCTTTTTGACTAGAATTCATGCTTGATTATTTTATAAGTTATTTAGAAGCTATTACAACAAAACCAAATATATGCAAAAATGATATCTAGTAGCTGTTTGATATAGTATGATGCCCTATAAATTTAATTACTTAGTCCACTGTCATGTATGACAAAAGTGATACAAAAATAGTGCAAACTCATTCATAGTAGCTATTTGATTGGAATTCATGCTTGGTTATTTTATAATTTATTTTGATTATTATTTTTAAAAAACTTATATACATATATATGTGCAAAATTGATACCCAGTAGATGTTGGATATGATTTGACAATAACAGTATGCCAACAACACTTTTACACTTCTCCATCATATATTGAGTAGCCAACTGTTGACCATAACATATTTTACATAATATATTGACATTTAAGCTCATAATTGTTCTCATGATTCTGCACTTGATAACTCAGCAAAAGAATAATTACAGTCACTTCAACACTGGAAAGAAAATATAAATCACCATGCAAATATGATACTAATAGCATGCAAAAAATGATACCATAATTGTTTATACTTGAAACTTATATTAAAAGCATAGAAAAACCGATACCATAATTTGTAATACCTGAAACTAATACTAATAGCGTACAAAAACTGATACCATATTTTTACATGCCTGAAACTAACACTAACAGTACTAAAAACTGTTGCCAAGCAACAAATGGTAATGAATAAACTAAATAACATAAAAGTATAATAATAGACCACTTCCTATACAACTATATATTCCATAACACATAACGGTCAACTAAAATAAATACTATATAACAAAGTTCAATTACAAAGAGCAAATCAATGTCAAAATTAGTATATGCTAAACCAATATACTTAAATAACCAAGTTCAATTGCATAAAGTTTCCAACAAGACATTTAACCAAGTATAATTCTCAACAAATTTATAAACATATGAAAATTAAATCATATCTTCTTAGAAGCTTGACAATTACGCTTATTGTGTCCATATTGCTTGCATATACAACATCTATTTTGCTTACTTGAAAATATGCAAATCCACCTTTCCGTTTTATAGAAGGTCTAGCGGCACCTCATTTCTCCTTAGGTGGATTAATAACATATTCAGCACTTGCGTCAACAATAGGTTTATAAAATTAGAAATAAGATTAATAGCATTAGCATAAGAAGAATGATAAGAAGCCACGGTGAAATAATATTCAGTAAGATCATAAACGGACAATTTTGATTTGTTTAAGCACTCAATAGCATGAGCGTAGGAAAATCCTACAACTTTCCATTGATTGTAACTACAAATTCGTTCTTTAATATCAATACGATGAGAGTTTGGCGATTTCACTTTAAAAATAAACTCTAAAGACTTGTATACATCTCATTCACATCCTTCTTCTACCAGTTCACTTAAACGAAACCAAATAGAAGGGAAAAGAGTAGTATTTCACAAACAGCACTCCTCTCTCCTCCTAGATATTTGGTCCATAACTTCAACATACATACCATCTAACCATGTAGTAATAGGTAATACTTGTTTATCGAAAATCCAACTATTAAAACTTTCAGCAACATTTGAACTTTATTCACCGTAACATTTCCCTGGAACAAACAAATCAACCCAATAAACATAAGGCTTAGCCTTAAAAAAATCACAACTGCAACACTACCTATTTTACAAAATTTAGAAAGTTCTTCTTCAAATTCATACAAATTAGAAGCTCTAGAACACATTTCGGAAAAAATTAACAATAGATAAATTTGCATTCTTTGCCTTTACAACTGAAAGAAGATTCTGTTGTATATGCAAATAGCAGCAACTATGAAGGGATGAAGGGAATATTTCACGAACACCTGAAATCAAACAATGATGACGATCCAACATAAAAACCAAACGACGGTCTTTGTTAAGCATTTAGATTCAAAAACCATTTCTTTTTATCTATATTTTCCAAAGAAACTATACCTATAGTCAAATGGAAAAAACCTACAAATTAAAAAACAATTAAAACAAGATTTAATCAAATTCCAACTTAAAACCGATACCTGAAAACCACTACCTAAAAACCAATAGATAAAAACCAATAACACATTCTAACATTGTACATTAAAACATGTTTAATTTATGATACCTAAAAATTGATACAAAGTAATAATTTAATACCCACCAATGCCACAAATGCAATACTATAAAATTTAAACTTTTGCACAATAACTTATATTAAGAGAAACTGAACGAACAAAAATAAAAACTTACCTTGATTACCTTTTTTCACGGTAGCATCCATCAAAACACCCGAATGTCCCCTTAAATATGTAGCATCAAAAAATATCATAGCTCAACAATGCTTGAAACCAAGTATATAAGCACCAAAACGAATAACCACCTTCTCAAATTGGTCACTGTAAGGATTAACATCCATCTCGACATAACTACCTGGATTGTACTTCTTCAATGCTTCCACGTACCAACTCAAATCATTGTAGGACATAACATCATTACCATATAATTCCATTAAAGCAATTTGTTTTTTGGAATAGGCAAAAAAGTAAGATAAAGTAAGATTGTATTCTCTTCTTAAATCATCTATTACAACTTTAGGCTTCTTACAGGACAATCATTCATCTCATTAATGACCAATAATTCAATAACTGCACTTAAAAGATGTGAATTGTTCACTTTTCTAAGACCGGCCCCATAAGAATGATAATTAACCAGATGTCTAATGAAAAACCTCCTTAGCTGTCCCAAATCACAAGAACTATGCACTTTAAAAAGATAACCATCCTTGAAAGAAGAGCAAATACTAGTAATTCTCGTTGCACAATTCTTCAAAAAACACTAATTCATAACCCTTTTGAAGTTGGTATGCAATTAAGAAATTGTCTAAAATCATCAGCTCCTCCAAAGTAACCAACAAATACAGAAATGGATAATTTCGAACCTCTCTTCAACATATCTTTCAAATAACTTTTACTATGGACAACAATATCGAAACACAAAGATCCATTAGAAGATGAATCACTAGGAAGAGTAGATGAACTTGAAATAAAACTACCACCATCATTTCTAATATAACTCTTAACCTTGATCGGAAAAGGAAAGAATGCATTCTTCTTGTATAATTGAAAACAATTTATACTTTGAAGATCAGAGTCGATATCAACCATGATAACTTTATTCTCAAGCACATAAGAAATTTCAATGAACAAAGGAGTAAGTTGAGACTAATACGAAAAAATTTCATTTTTTCAAATCATAAAAAGAACAAGCAATATACAACAATGTGTTGGAAGTAATAATCGAATATAAACTGAACAAGAAGACTGTTATCACCACTGTTGTAACGACTTGCCTTTTCGAGCCCCAGAAATCGACACTAATGCATCCACTGTATTCATTAGCTAAATAATAAGCGCTAGAAAGATAGACTGTTAAGGAAAAAAGGAGATAGAAGATAAGAAGAATCAAAAACAATCATAGAATCTAACAACGCAACGAAATAATATATATTAATCAACATAATACTTTACAAAGCCATTTCAAAAACGATACATCATAATCATACTAATAAAATTCTACCCTTGTAAGTTATAACATCTATCCCTACATAACAAATATAAGATACGTATAATACAATAGAAAAAAGATAATACCTAGCAATCGATGAAGTATCATGCTCCAAGCTCCTCCAAGATGCATCCATGGGAAACCTGAACTACTTGGCTGCCCATAAAAATTTGAGCACCCTAAGAGTTTTAGGGAAAGAAAATAAAACTCTGGGTTAAACATGGGTCTGGTGTGAGTAAACTCAAACAACTGAATTATTATGTTTAAAACCCTTTTAAAATCAAATGTATCTCGTAAGACCGTGTTGCATATAAACACGGACGGGTTTTTACCTTACGATAACCAAAACACTTTTTTATAGAAAATCCAGTGATATTAGAATAATGTCTAAGCATTCAAATATGTATATGAAAATAGCCAAAATTGTTACCATTATTAAATTCCAGCATATTAGGCTCTAAAATCAAAACCGTAAAGGCATGTATTAGAGATTGGAATCCATACTATGACAAGGCACCAAGGTACCACCTTTAACGGTACATATCTAGAAAATGTACCGAGGACCTCACAAGATCCCTTGCCAACACAAGACTTGCCTACCTCTGACTAGACTTTATCGAATATGTGATCACCCCGGTGGCTTTATAAGCCTTTTTATTTGAGATCTCATACACAACCAATCCATAAATATGTAGATATATCTAGAAAGGTGATGACACACCCTAATAGGAGCAACCCACTTAGACTTGCTACATCTCCTCTTATTTTAGTCATTCCTGGTTGAAGAGGCTTGAGGCTACGCTTACCATTTGAGTAGCAATCCCACTTGGAATGCTAACACCTCCTTCTAGGCAACAATGCAGTGCTAGCATTTATCCATATGAGTTGTCCATGATAAGGACAAACTAAAGGCATGACTTCTGCTATATCCATTTTGGAATAATCCTCAGGATTAATAGCAAGCAGCCCTTGCACTTCAATGGCTCCGTCTTTAGTTTCATACTCAAGATGCCTTAAGTTCAAAACGCTTGAGTTGGATCGAAGTGGTTTTCGGGTAACATATCTGATCTCGGTCTCTTCCTAACAACTTCTTATAGTTTTGGTAAATTCAATCCTGGTTCTTTAGGAAATAAGCAAATAAAAGATTAGAGCGAAGTTCACCTCCTAACTGTTTGTGGATGGATTTCCTTATCATCTATCCTCGAAGAACAAAACAAGCTTTATACGCATAGTACAACATCATTGGGGATGACTGTGCCATATAACTCACGTGTTTCTCTTAGACATTTTCAAAGTTACGTTTTGGTGCAGATTTTTTATAGTGGTTATTTAACTATCAAATAAACAATCATTCAAACATTAATTCAACTCCATATGGGATGTACCAAGCCTTTATTAATTAATCTTTAATCAAACAAATTACTTCATAAAACTTGATCAAAAGGTCTTTACACAACACTATTTCCAAAACCTTTACTTCCCCTTTTTACTTGGGACATATTTATACTTATCTTAAGGTTATAAGTATATTATCAAAACACTTGGAAAATTCCTTCTTTCAAATTCCTTATTGAAAACATTCCTTACTATAAATCGATCCACTTATCCTTTATAAAAGTTCCCTTTTAAAAGCTTGTTTGATATTTAAATACCTTTATAAATTTCCAAAATCAATTTATAAAATACTTTTATAAGTCTACAGGTCAATTTACAAAATTTTTTTAAAAACCTCTAAAATCATTTATAAAACATTTCCTCATTTAAAATTCCTTTGATAAATCCTATTTAGGAAAAATCCTTTACAAAATATCTTTTGCAACTCATCCTTTTAAATCACTTTAATGAACCTTTTTACTTAGTAAAACCCATTTTTATAAACAAGTTATTATTTATTAATACCTTTATAAAATAATAATATAACTTGAAAAATCATTTATAAACCTTAACCCCGAACTGATTAAAGAATTGGAGCTAATTTAAAACCATATTTTATAATTTCAAAAAAGGCTTCGCAAACACAATGGTAGAAATTTAAATTACGATTTAACATCAATTTCATTTTCAAGTCACTTAACCATTTATTTACATAAGTCAACATATATGAAAATACACTTCATATCCAAATCAGGGAATAATATGTCAATACAACTCAACTAACATATACATGTCCAAATAATATAATAGCAGGATGGTGATTTGTCCAACTAAATAGATGTCCAACAATCGAACAATTAACTTATAGCAGAATAGAGATTTATTCTGCTAACATATGTCAACACAATCAACAATTAATCTATAACAGAACAGGGATTTATTCTGCTAATATATTTCCACAATAATCAAATCTATTGCATTATAGTAGAACATGAATTTATTCTGCTAATAGATGTCCACACAATCAAACAATCAATTTAAAACAGAACGGGGATTTATTCTTAGAGACAAAGGATTTAAAGCTTAGAATGCCCTTTAAAATGATTAATTACAGGATAAACTATTATTAAATCATAATTAATTTTTACTAAAATTGAACTTATTTTAATTATAAATGAATAATTAATCAAACCTTTAATAAAGAATTATTTATAAATTAAACCCTTAATTAATCCTTATTAATTATTAAATAATAATTTAAAATCTTTCTTAATATTGAACTATTAATTAATCTCGATTTAATATTAAACAATCTTTTAATTAAAACTTAACTAATAAATCAATCCTTAAATAAATAATTTATTTTAAATTAAAATCGTAATTAACGTATAATTAAAATAATTAAACACTTGACTAATAATTTATTTAATAATTAACCTTATACTTAATTAATTAGAAATAAATCCTATACTTAAATCATAGTTGATTTAAATTTAATATTGCCTTATCAAAAATTAATTAAAATTAATCTGACTTTTAAAACATAATTAATTAGTAGTTAATCTTCACTTAATTATAATTAATATACCCTATTTAATAATTATTTAATTATTAATTATCGAAACTTAATTAATTTAAAATTAACTATTAAAATATTAATTAACTTTCTAAAACACCATTATTAAGTTTATACAACATTTTCAAAACACTTTTAAGTGTGAAAACTAAATTTTCTACAATCCCAATTTTTTATCGAAACTGCATCCATAGCAACTATCGCTACAGATGCAGTGACTTGAGTTTGTTTTTCCAAGTTATTAACTTTCCAATTCTCCACTGCTAACTTTGTTTCATTTTAAAGCATAAGGAAAAGTTTAGAAACTAAAAAAAGTATAACTTTAAAATTTTAAAAACTTAAATACTTTAAACTCATTTCCTTTCACAGAATCCAGATTTCCTTTTTACATCTCAATGTTAACTTATAAACATATCATATTATAACCAAGTTCACATTCATATCATATCCAAACTTACAACCAACATTAGATCCAAAGTTCATAAACTATATCATAACCAAAGTTTACAAATTTACAACAATACTAAGGTACACTTCATTTCAAGTCCACTTTCTCCATCTCGAATCATCCATATCCACAAAAAATTAAACATATAACAACTCAAACATATTTCACACACATCATAAGGCAATTTATGCAACATATATTGAAAACTTTAAAATTTAAAACTAACATTTACTCACAGAAAGCTTGGAAAACCACACAAAATCACTAGAAAATAGGTCATCTTCTCACTGAATATTGATCATGTTACTATAGAAATTTTGACAAGTCATAAAAACAAGAGTTTTAAGAAATTATTTCCTCTGTAATTTTAAAAATAGAATCACTAAATTTCCATTTTTTGGAGGGGATATGGTAAAAAGAAGGAGTGGTATATTCGGCCTTGATAATATGGGTCCGAAAATGAGTCAAAAAGAAATGCAATTTTGACCCAAAAATATTCGAAATTTGAAAAAGTCGTTCACATGAAGTTGTACCCATTGGAATTCTATATGGTTTGAAGAAAATGAAAATTCTGATTTGAAGCAGTATAGAGGAAGTTGTGGCTGAATGAAATGGGAGGAAAATAGAGAAGAAAGAGTTTTAAAATAAAGTTTGAAAACATTTAAAACAAAATAAATTTTATAATTTTAATTTTATAATTTTAATTTTATAATTTTAAAATAGAAAGCCATTTACAAGGTTTTATTAAGCTTAAAGAAAGAGAAAAAGTTTGAAAAGGAATGGAAAAATGAAACAAAGAAGGAAAGATTGAGAGAGTTTAGTTTTATACAAAATGAATAAAGCAAATTACCATTTTACCCTTATGCAAATACCCTCTACTCCCTTATCCACCTCATCATTTTTGTTCCCCTTCCCTTTAAACTACATGAAATTAGGTGGCTCCCACTTCATTTGCATTGAATATGCATTCATGTAAAAGTGTACTTATTGTCTAAACACGTTATTAATGACACGACATTCACTTTTTTCCACTTAATTATAAAATTCACATATCTTATCCTAAGTATATATATACACACACATACACACACACATAATAATATACACATATATACCTCAACTTATATATTTACATATGTTTCATTTACATAAAAGAGTTCACAACATCTGTGACAAATTTTAGCCGATGAAAATTTGAAAATTTGGAGAATGTATTCTCATAACATTTTAGATTTTCCTATATATTTAATATTTAAAATTAATTAAATATTCATACATACAAGTAGTGAAATTCTGGGTCATTACAACAATAAAACAAATAAAACATCGGTAAAAAATGGTTGCTTCAGATTGTTATTTTATGCTAATACAATAATTTACTTTATGCAATAAAAAGCAAAAACAAATAAATAAAATAGATTTTTCAAAAATGATACCAACAATATATAAAACTGATACCTAAAAATTGATACTAAAACACTTTGCGTTAAATGTTTAATATTCAAAACAATAATTAAATTCATTGATTATTTGATGCATATCATCATATTTACTCTGTAATAACTTCATCTTTTTATAACTCAAATAAACTAAACATTAGAAAACTTCCACAATGCATCATCATTTCTTCGCATACTTAGAGACTCAGCTTGCATTTTCTCATGCAAGACTATCTGGCTTAACGCTCATTCGGATTCGTCGTGTGTCCATGCAAAATGCTTCTTTTATTCACTGCCATTTGTTTCAGTTTCAAAGCCAACTCACCACATCAGTTGCAATTCACTCGGGTCCATGCATCAAGCCTCACTTGCTCCAGTACCTTTGCATCGGCCATTCTGTTCCTGTACCACTCCGTTGTTGTAAAATCAAGCCACATTCCCTCCCTATGCACATGTTAGCCTTTCTATACATCTGCATAAATGCTTCATCAACTATCCAAACATGCATTCTCAGTTTTCACACATCGCATTCACAAAATGGTTATCATGCTTCACTCATGCTGTAGCATTAAATCATCAATCTAAGCATGCCCCATCACTTTAGATTCATCCGCGCTGTTTAATATGTATAAAAACCCTATTTTCGAAGCTGTAGTATTGAACCAATTTAATTAAAATAAAAGTATCCTAATTCGATTTTGATAATTATTATTTTTGGAATTTAATTATTTTTCGATTAAAGTCTATTTTATAAGAGTTTTTTCATAACGGATTAAATCAATTAATAAATTCTTTTTAGAAAATATATTAAAAATTGATAAATGTTTTAATAAATATAAAATATTTTAATAGCATAGAGAATATCTATATGATTGAAATAGTCAAAAATTTATTTATCTTATTATATATTAATATAATAAATAATTAAATAAAGATGGGTAAGTATCGAATTATATTATACATTTGGAAATATTTGAAAGAAAAAAAATATATTACTATTTTTATAAGATGTAGTATGAAAGTAGTAATTTCAATTTCAAATTGTTTTTATTTAGAATGATATTTAATTAATTTTTAACGAGTTCAAAAGCCTTTAAATATACAGAACTCTTTTCGAGAGATTGTTACAAGATGAATTTTTTTTTGGATAAATAATACCTTTTCCTATGATATTAGAAGTAAAAATAATACGGTATAAAAGATGTAACGACCCGGAAATTTCGATCCCGAAATTTCCAGATAGTTAGTGAAAAGAAGAAAGAGAAAGAAGAAAGAGATAGAAGAAGAAAGAAAAGAAACACGCAATCTCACATTCGTAGCGGATAAAATATAATTTCACATAAATAATAGTTTTACAAAGAAGAACTGTATCAATTCACTTATACATTTATACATCAGAGTTACAACAATTTCACAACACTTGACAGTTTTAAACAACATGTCCTAGATGAATAACAATAATATACACGGGAGGAAACACTCCATACGACTCTGCCATCCAGCTCATCTCCTGAGCTCCAGAACGTCCTTACCTGAAAATCTGTAATACCCGGTCTGACCCGAGCATTACATCAAAGTAACACCCGGGTCAGGCTGGAAACCAGCGTGAGTAAACCCATCTAACATGAAATACAAAAACATGCAACTTATATAAACCCAGGTAACTTGTGACGCCCCACCTCTGTACCCACGCTAGCCAAGAACACTCCGGAGAAGTGCTGTCAACTAGCACGGAGAATAAGGCTGTTGAGGAGCGACCATCCATGTAATTGCTTATCACACGGTGGCTATAAATAATCTTCGGAAACAAACATAGAAATAATCATATCACAAATCAGTCACAGATATCCATACCACAAAGGCGGAAGAAGATATGAATATATAACTAACACATGAAAGTGTACATCAGAGTAGTGGTCAATAAGATCCACGATAATACAAAAGAATAGCAACACGTGCTATACAAAAGAATACAACTATGAGTCTATATCTCAAGTGTATACAACAAAAACTGCTAATCTAAACAGTTAGCCAAAAGTCAGAGTGATGAATCCCTGGGAAGAAGTCAAGCAGAAGCACCTGTAACATCTCGGTCTGATCCGAGTATTATTTAAGAAAATAATAAACGGATCAGTCTAGCTATAAATATCAGATGACATGATATAACATAAAAGATATGGCATAAACATAAACATCCATAACGACATACCACTATAAGTATGTAAATAATGATCAACAGAAGATCAATCAATAAGAGATAATCAATATCACAAGAATCTTCTCAAAGATTCGAAGGGGGCATCATACCCTAAACTTGTACTCATAACAAGTCAATGACATAAATTCCAGAAATCAACACGAGAAATCCAGAAATCATAAAAAGGGAAAGAGGCCTATCACATGACGGTCCGAAGACCAAGGGGAGCTACCCCACATGTGTGAATGGAATCACACAGATTAAGGTCCAGACTAACCAAAAAGCAAAAAGGTATGTGTGAGTGGAATCACACAAGTGGTGTCTAGTCTAACCTCGCAACAAGAGACATCGCACAGTTGCTAGTCTAAATCATCAGAATGATCGTCATGATCAACGAGAAGTGTCAATTACACTAAGCTAGTAAATATAGAAGTTTAGCTTCATGTCCCATAACCACTTGCTTAACTTAAATATTTACGAACAAACTGTAAATCTTCACTAATAAAATTGTCACAAGAGGTTCAATCGAAAAAGTCCAGGAATTAACCGACGAAGTGAACGCAAGCGTTTCATAGCACTTGTTTTACTAAGTCGTTTAATTAGATTTCTCATCCGAGTGAGGTAAAGGTTTGTATATACTAATAGATTGGAAAATGGTTTAAGAAAAGAGCTTTGTTATTAAAAATAGAGTTGAAATTGTTTGTTAAAAGAGTTTTGATATTTACTACTAGTATTGAAACCTTTATATTTTTAAAATGACAAATTACAGAAGAGATTGTAGAAACAATCATCACAAAGATCACATTCGGAGATGTGAATAAAATCCAAGGAAATCGGCTCAAAAGCATCAAAGTGGAAGTTCCCCAACGACCAAACGTGGCCGAGATAACCAGAGATGGTTTGTCTCGAAGAATGGTCAACTCAGCATCTCAACAAAGCAAGTTCTGTTGAATGTTTTTCAGATAAGATCGCCTACGGAGGGGGGGTCCGGGGGGGGGGGGGTGGCAACCCCCCAAGGTGGGGGTGCGGGGGCAACGCCACCGCTTACGGGGTTCGACCTGCCCGGTCAGGTCCAGGGGGTCCAGGGGGCAGCGCCCCCGGCGGGGTGCGGGGCAGCGCCCCGACCAAAACGGTACGACCTAGTGAAGATAAAATGAGGTCTAACGACCTAAGGACTCAAGGGTCTAACGACCTAACGACTCAAGGGTCATACGACCTAACGACTCAAGGGTCCAACGACCTAGCGACTCAAGGGTCCAACGACTCAGCGACTCAAGGGTCCAACGACTCAGCGACTCAAGGGTCCAACGACTCAGCGACTCAAGGGTCCAACGACTCAGCGACTCAAGGCTCCAACGACTCAGCGACTCAAGGCTCCAACGACTCAGCGACTCATGGACGAACGACTTAACTCCGAACGACCTAAAAATGGCCAGAACGACTCAAGTGCAGAAAATTCAACAAAACGCTAAAAATTGGAGTTTTTTTGCCAATCCAATCCAAACCAAATGCTAACATGCATGCAAAAATGATAGGGAATCATTCCCAACAGTCCAATATAATTATAGGCTAGAATTGTGAGATAAAAATCTCACCTTTGCACTAAAATTTATGAAGATGAAGCTTGAAAGCAAGGAGAAGCAATCCAAAGCTTGAATCCAATATCTTCTACTTGAATTTGGAGTTGAATGATGGAGTTGCAATTGAATTTGAGCTTGGAGTTTTAATTTCCCATTCTCTTCACCATTAATGCTAAAGCTTGAGTTAGTTAGGAAATTTATGAAGAGTGAGGAGAAGAGGGTTGGAACTTGGGCTTAATAGGCTAAACTAACCCAAAGTCCAAAGTGGGAAAAGTTAGTGAAATTTCACTAACTCCAAACCTATCGATGTTTATACTTAAAAAGTTGTAAACGACATTTCGAACTCAATGGAAGTGGTCTCGAGTCCTAATTTGACCGTTTGCAAAAAGTAGTTTTTCGGACCAAAATCCGATTAACGATTTAATATTTAAATAAAAACATTTAAATGTAAACTCGATAAATATGCGGGTTGTTACATAACTTATATCAATTTACAACCTCACAAGCTGTCATAGACATTACTTATTTCACCTTTCAATTTCTATGTGCCCAACCTAGCTTAAATGGTCCAATTTACTGAAATCATTCCATATTAGCCTATTGATTCCACATATCAATCTATAAAGAATCGAAGTGGTTTCGGGTATTTACTAATACCCGACTCCTGTCTCTTCGAATCCAACGTCATCTTAACCTAAGTTATTTAATTAAATACAATTCAACTTTAATTATTGGATAACGCTTTTCACAGAAATTCATAATTGATAGATAATCACATTATTATTGTTTCCCAAACATATCACATCACAAAGCAATTCCTATCAGAGATATCAACCAATCCAAAGCACTTATCATCAATCAATCATTTATAAGCAAGATTGATCACTTCATTAACTATATTAATTAATGATCCTCTAATTACTTCCATCACTTAATTATTCTTAAATTTCATTTAATAATCAACCTTTAACTTAACTACTTTCATCAATCAACCATGATAAATCACAATCAGAAATAAACTTCCTTAATTTCTCTATCAATTAAACTAACTCCTTGATTAATTATATTAATACTTTAATTACACTGAGTAATTATCACATAATTTCTTTCACCAAGTAATTATCCTTTAATTACTCCCCATCAAGTAATTTCCTTTAATTAATTACATCCAGTAATTATTCACTAATTACCTCTCTAAGTAATTATACCTCATAAATTACCTTAAGTAATTATACTTAGTCCAACATCAAATGATTATTTTTAATTAATTAAACTTAATTAATTAACTAAAGTCATCCCCATCAACTTAATTAATTACACCGAGTAATTAATTCTTTTAATTACTTCATTAAGTAATTAATAATTCTTTTACCTTAAGTAATTAACTTCTTAATTACTTATTACTTAGTTATTTCATAATTTATTAACCTTGATTAATTAATCCTTAATTATCACTTTTAAGTACATTAAGTAATTAACCTTTAGTTAATAATACAAATTAATTATTCTTCACCCATCCATATTAATTACACCTACCCTATATTAATTACTCAAAAAATTTTAATATCATATAATCACTTACTTTGATTAACTTTTAGTTATCCTTATTGATTAATTAACTATAATTAATTACATAAATTAATTAAACTTTAATTAAACATATTTATTTATTAACCTTAATTAATTAATCCTCAATTATTTATTAATCAATTCCTCTTAAATAACTTATCAACCTTATCCTTACTTAATTACTTGGGATTAATTAACTTCAATTTATCCAAGATCTTAAGTTTAACTCATGATAAAACATTCTATTTCCTTAATTACTTCTTACTTGCACAATTAATTAAGGTTTTAAAACAACTTAAAAATGAATTTTATTAATTAAGTTAAAATAAATTACCCAATTTTAAACAGTTACTATTTAGAATAATAATTTAGGAAATTTAAACTTGATTTTTGGTTAACATATTAACTTGACAATCTCTTACCATTTGGCTCGAGTAAATCCAGAGAAATCCACACTCAATTCCCGAGACTTTACTCTTCTTCTCTCCTTTTTTTTGAAACTAAATTCTTTGTTTACAAAATTTTGTTGGACTGAAAATCGAAACCATCACAAATGGATTCCAGATGCCATCATAAACGCAAGCCCAAGTTGGGCTGAAACCCAAGCTAACAATGGAAAAAATGAAGCAGCCCAATCAACCCCAACTTCTTCTTCTTCCTACAGACCTTAAAACACTGATACACTCTGATTCTTGTGCACATGCACATCCTTAAGCCACCGCTTCGAACACCCCTTCTACCTCTTGCATGTCATCGCTGACACGTTCAACTGCGCCAACCACCCAAAACAAGTTTCGACCTTCAGGATTGAAAATGAACAATTTCGAATTCGACGGGAAAACCCGTTCACCCAAAATGTTCCTTGCCTTCCACCTCCTTCGACCAGAAACGACGCCACCCCACTGGTGAGATCACTGCTCCTCGAGCTCCCTTACCGAACTACTGCGGCCTCGCTCGATCGCTTCGTTCACCGCCGCTCGCCTGAAACAGACACGTCAAAGACGAAGCCACCCAAACCCTAATTCTCCTCTAAACAACCGCTCTGATGATTGGAAAAATCATCCTAGATTTTTCCTGAGTTCTCTAGTCACACCACCTCCTCTTGACCCCATGCCGACCCCAAATCGTCGACAACTGCGCCTGGAATCAACAAAAACTCATCCTCTGATCAACTCGCAACATCCACCCCCATCCCAAGCTAAAAATCAAGAAATGGTTATCCAAATTTACCATTTTACAATTCGCATTAGTTTATATATTCCAAAGTTCGAAAATTTAAAATCATTTACTCAACTTGAATTCAATTTTTTACCGTCACATCTTATTTCTAGCAAGTTCTCTTTTAAATTTCACATAGTAATAAATTTTAAAGAAAGTTATTACCCATACGACAAAATTTATTTAGAGGTTAAGATCTAAAAATCATCTAGTTAGATGTTTTGAATTTTTAAAACAGGTTAAAAACCTGTTGTTGTTGAAAACAGAGGGATACTTTTGCTTGTTCCAAATTATGGACCCATGTACTACACTCATATGTATACAAAAATCAATTTTATCAACATGCACAACAAAATTTATAGCAGACTTCAATGATTCATTACATGCCAAATCAAGATATTAAGGATCTAAGACTTTACTCACCGAAATTTGCAAGACAGAGAACAGATCAAAAAAAAAACTGGCTTGATCTGGAACTGCTCTTTTTTTTTACTTGAATTTGGAGTGTGCTTGTCACTGAATCTTTCATGATTGCTATTGAGATTTATGTGGGCATGTTTCAGATTCAAAACAGAGAGAAATGCTTGATCTAGTTTTTGAATTGTTGAATTTAGTTGTCCTCTGATTCCCAGATCTGTCTTCTTTCCATTCCTTCTTTCTTCTTCTTTTTTCCAGTTTATGTTTTTGAAGTGTTTTGATTTATTGTAGGATAAAAGAAAAAAAAACACTTGTTAAATTTGCTTACAAATGTCATTAGCATGCCATATCAATGTACACTTGTATATAGATAAAAACTTAGACTTACATTTGTATTTACATGAAACAATTTGCTTACATTTGTTATTTTGTAGGTATATTAATGTTTCTCTACTAATTCATATGTCTATTTTGTATTTAATGATTTTATTTATCATGTTTTTGAATATTTGTGTATATACATATAAAATTAAATTTTATCTCATGTAAAAATTTAAAATGTAATAAACCCTTTTCTTGAATCTAATTAAAGCCCCACCCTTTTTTTTATGAAATATTTCCCATTTTAGACAAATACATTCCCTTTTTAATCAACTAATGTTTTACAATTTATATTTATACATTTTCTAATGTTTATACATATATAACCTTAAAAGTGAATGATTTTAAAATTTTAGTTATACACAAAAAAAAATTATATATATTCATTCTTTTGGATATACAAATCACCAATTCAAATTCAATTTAAACCAACTCATAAATATTAAACAAACACAAATTAAATTTGGGTTGAAGATAATAAGTTTTTC
Organism: Allium cepa; assembly: GCA_030765085.1. NCBI lineage: Eukaryota > Viridiplantae > Streptophyta > Magnoliopsida > Asparagales > Amaryllidaceae > Allium > Allium cepa. The sequence continues at coordinate 680,934,093 of CM060941.1, read as the reverse complement.
CCCATTTTAAATAATTATGTTAGGAGATTATCAAATAATTATCTTCCCAGATATGAATATTAATCATCAAATTTATTTGTTTCATTCTTAACAATTAGTATTTCTATTAATTTACCCATTTAATTATCAAATAACAGATATTCAAAAATTCAGGTTATCACATTCCTCCCCACTTAGAATCTTTTCGTCCTCGAAAAGGAACGAAGCCAGAATTTATTAAATATTTTAAAACTAGTTAAAATATTCTTTGATCATTTTAAAACACTTTTAAAATCTGTAATACTGCTAAATAGTTTTATAAAAATACTTTTTATAACTCGATGTTTTAATAAGTCCATCCTTGTTCTTACAGAAATTCGGTCATACGTTGATCAGGCGTACGACTGAAAATCAATAAGTACTTAGCAGACCCATTTTCAACACCCAGTGAAAATACTTGGAAAATAATTTTATTGAAAATATAGAAAACAGTTTTTGAAAATAGAGAATATATCTTTGGTGAGAATGCTCTGGAAATCATCAACCCCATCCATGGTCACAGTTACATTCCAGGGTTACGTTGCCGTCGCAGCAAAAGTCCATGTAACTGCAGGCTCTCCGCGGCCTCTCGATTACACCATAGAACCCACACAACAGATCACAGTTACATCCAGGGTTACGTTGCCGTCGCAGCAAAAGTCCATGTAACTGCGGGCTCTCAGCGGCCTCTGATTTTTGCTGTCGAAATGAAACCTCTCCACTCCTACATAGGTCGCAGTCTGCCGATATAAAATCAAACATGGACTGTTGGCTCTCAGCGGCACACACGACTTTCGCTATGTTATACCATAGGTCGCAGTTACATCCTGGGTTACGTTGCCATCGCAGCAAAAGTCCATGTAACTGTTGGCTCTCAGCGGCACACACGACTTTCGCTATGGTATATTCTACTCATAATCATCAGGAACTAGTTTCGCCTGGACTCCTCACAGGATCAACTTTAGAACCCCCCCTTGGGGCTCAAGGCAGTACCACCCAATGGTACTCCTGAGAAGTTCATTTCAAGGGAGCGCCTTTTCCCCCAGAGCCATTATCAAAACACTTTATACTATACATATAGTATCTTTCAAATCATACACCTAGTATGACTCATTCAAAGTTCCTTTACACAAAATCGATTATCCAAAAATCGATAATTCTCAAACTAGGCTTTTCAAATCAATATTGATTTTACCCAAAAATCAAAAGCCTTTCCAAAACCAAAGGTTCCCAAAACCTTTTCCAAAATCCTCATATGATCCTTTATATATAGAAATATATATAAAACCCTTGATAAAAATCTTTGGATCATTATAAGCTTGTATAAAAATCCTTTTATACTTCAAACACTTTTAAAACAAATCCTTTCTCTTTTGGAAAAAGGTTCATCAAGGGAAGTTTTATCTTATAAAACAAAGATATATACTTTGTTTACTCAAAATCAGATATTCAAATTTGATTACTCCTTACAAAACTACTTACCATATCACTTACTTCCATAAACAAAATTTTAACCATAGAAATATCAAATTTTTATTTGATTTCCTCATATATTTCACAAAATATATTTTCACTTCAAAAACCAATTCATATTTCTTATCCACAAACTTCAATATAAATTTCATTCCAATCTGTACGATGTACACATATCATCCGTACGCTATACCAATCTGATCGCTCACTCGATCACACAATTTCACTTTCGAACTAGTATTGTCCACCCGACTTCCTAGTGCGGACACAGATCTGGTTTCTTGAGCAGAAACCGTTATTCTCCTTGCATAGTCATAACTATGATAGAGAACATCCAGAACCAATCAACAATCCATATCCAGGTTCGCCGTCGAAAATTGAGTGAAAAATCCCACTCGGATCGATATAACTATCTCGAAATTCTATGCTCGAATCTGGATCAAATCACTATGCAAATAGAATAACATACGTACACCCTACGTATTTATCTTTATTGGTTTTTCGCCAAATCAATTTCTCTTTCTATTCACATTTCCTTTAATTTTTATTCACTTATTCACAATTGCTTCAATCCATCTGGATTATCACCTCTATTCTTATCTTGATTGGGTATTTAACCAATAACAGTTTAAACTCCGACCAGTTTATTTAGAAAATAGCTTGAAAATTTTAAAAATAGATTAGTAGTTGGAAAATAATTACTAGTTTGTAAAATGGTTGTAAAATAGTTAGGTAGTTGTAAAATAGTTGGAAAATAGTTAAAATAATTATAGAAATTTTAGATAATTGCAAAATAATAGTAAGATAGTAATTAGTTTTGTAAAATAGTTAAAATATAGTAATTAGCTTATAAAACAGTTGGAAAGTTGTTAAACAGTTTCAAAAATAATTGTAAAACAAATATAAGATAGTTTGGTTTTTTTTTAAAAAAAGAAAGGTTATATATATAATAAATAGCTTAGAAAAATAGGTTTATATTAAAAACAATTTGTATTAAAAATAGTCCAGAGTCAAAACTGTACTCTCCCCAATCTCCATTCTCATCAATTCAATTTAAATTTGCTCTGTCATTTAAATTGACCCCATTCCAATTTAAACAACTTCAATTCTCATTGAAATTTATTCAATCCCAATTCAAGTTGTATTAACCTCACTTCTTCCCAAATTTAACTTTATTCAACCTTGATCTCAAATCCTCCTAATTCAGATAAATTTCAATTGAACTAGTTCCTATTTCAATTCATTTCAACTCCATTTCCAAATCAAGTTGAATTATTCTTGATTTTCTCCCAAAATTTAATTCAAATTCCATTTGAATTTAAAACTATTCAATTTTAATTACAATTCCAAATTATTCAAATCGATTCAATTCAAAATTTCCATTTGAATCTTATACTCATACATCTTCAATCACCATTTCAATTAATTCAAATCAAATTTAATTTGAACTAATTCAAATTTCAAATTTAAACCATCTCTCATTCATTTAAACGATTCCAATTCACAACTTAAAGATTTTTAACGACAATAGGATGATATTGTCTAATTTATTTTAAAACATCCATTCATTTTTAATTTCTATATCTCAAACCCAATTTGAGATCACTCAAACTCTCAATTACAACCAACCATTTAACTTCCCAAGTTAAATCTTAATGTCATCCTAAAATTTACAAATCAGGTTGAACATCCCAACATATTTAACTTTTCCCAAGTTAAACTCAATTCACTTTATCCAGTCAACCTTACCCAGTTTGAACTTCCATTTCAAATTTTGAACTTCTCATTAATAATCTTCCCACCTATTAAGTTCAAAAACTTATCACTTTGGGTATCATATCTTATTCCAAATTTAAAACTCAATATTTAGAGTTTATTTCAAACTAACTTTAATATTTAAGTATATCCACACATATTCATATTTACTTCTTGGCTTACCAAGCCAAATTTTTAAAATTTAAACCACCTTTGGTTTCAATTCAAAACAATTTCTCTTTAAAATTTTCAAACAACTCTTGTTCGAAATAGGACCATTTAATTCAAATGCATTAAATAATATTAGTTGTTATCCCTTTATATTAATTACATCATTAATTAAACACATTCCGTAATTAACTTATTTCTTAATTACCTTCATTAAGTAATTGTCCCTTAAATTACTTACCTCTAGTTACTTCATTAAGTAACTCCCTCTTTATTTATCATTTCTAATTATTATCCATTAATTAATCTTATTAAATAAAGTTTAATTAATTACATAAATTAATTGATTATCCTTTTCCTGAAACCTTTCCCAATTCAAGATTTAATTTCAGTTTGAATCCATTTCAAACTTGTTTTTAATTTAATTTCAATTTGGTTGTAATTCTATTACCACTTAATTCTTACTATTACTTTCAATTTAATTAATACTACAACCAATTTCCTTAATATAATAGATAATCTATTTCTTATATAAGATTCATTTACTTTTGAAATCATTTTAAAAACCTTTATATAAGAAAATAACAAGTACGCTCTCTCATATTTATACACTCAACTCATTATAGGGTACCACTTACCCTATCCTTAATGAGTAATCCCACCAAAGCCAAGGTTCTCACTTAACCTTCGGCTCTGATACCAAATGTAACGACCCGGAAATTTCGATCCCGAAATTTCCAAATAGTTAGTGAAAAGAAGAAAGAGAAAGAAGAAAGAGATAGAAGAAGAAAGAAAAGAAACACGCAATCTCACATTCGCAGCGGATAAAATATAATTTCACATAAATAATAGTTTTACAAAGAAGAACTGTATCAATTCACTTATACATTTATACATCAGAGTTCACAACACTGGACAGTTTTAAACAACATGTTCTAGATGAATAACAATAATATACACGGGAGGAAACACTCCATACGACTCTGCCATCCAGCTCCTCTCCTGAGCTCCAGAACGTCCTTACCTGAAAATTTGTAATACTCGGCCTGACCTGAGCATTACATCAAAGTAACACCCAGGTCAGGCTGGAAACCAGCGTGAGTAAACCCATCTAACATGAAATATAAAAACATGCAACTTATATAAACCCAGGTAACTTATATCAATTTACAACCTCACAAGCTGTTATAGACATTACTTATTTCACCTTTCAATTTCTAAGTGCCCAACCTAGATTAAATAGTCCAATTTACTGAAATCATTCCATATTAGCCTATTGATTCCACATATCAATCTATAAAGAAGCGAAGTGGTTTCGGGTATATACTAATACCCGACTCCTGTCTCTTCGAATCCAATGTCATCTTAACCTAAGTTATTTAATTAAATACAATTCAACTTTAATTATTGGATAACGCTTTTCACAGAAATTCATAATTGATAGATAATCACATTATTATTGTTTCCCAAACATATAATATCACAAAGCAATTCCTATCAGAGATATCAACCAATCCAAAGCACTTATCATCAATCAATAATTTATAAGCAAGATTGATCACTTCATTAATTACATTAATTAATGATCCTCTAATTACTTCCATTACATAACTATTCTTAAATTTCATTTAATAATCAACCTTTAACTTAACTACTTTCATCAATCAACCATGATAAATCACAAACAGAAATAAACTTCCTTAATTTCTCTATCAATTAAACTAACTCCTTGATTAATTATATTAATCCTTTAATTACACTAAGTAATTATCACATAATTTCTTTCACCAAGTAATTATCCTTTAATTACTCCCCATCAAGTAATTTCCTTTAATTAATTACATCCAGTAATTATTCACTAATTACCTCTCTAAGTAATTATACCTCATAAATTACCTTAAGTAATTATACTTAGTCCAACGTCAAATAATTATTTTTAATTAATTAAACTTAATTAATTAACTAAAGTCATCCCCATCAACTTAATTAATTACACCGAGTAATTAATTCTTTTAGTTACTTCATTAAGTAATTAATAATTCTTTTACCTTAAGTAATTAACTTCTTAATTACTTATTACTTAATTATTTCATAATTTATTAACCTTGGCTAATTAATCCTTAATTATCACTTTTAAGTACATTAAGTAATTAACCTTTAATTAATAATACAAATTAATTATTCTTCACCCATCCATATTAATTACACCTACCCTATATTAATTACTCAAAAAAATTTTAATATCCTATAATCACTTACATTGATTAACTTTTAATTATCCTTACTGATTAATTTACTATAATTAATTACATAAATTAATTAATCTTTAATTAAACATATTTATTTATTAACCTTAATTAATTAATCCTCAATTATTAATTAATAAATTCCTCTTAAATAGCTTACCAACCTTATCCTTACTTAATTACTTGGGATTAATTAACTTCAATTTATCCAAGATCTTAAGTTTAACTCATGATAAAACATTCTATTTCCTTAATTACTTCTTACTTACATAATTAATTAAGGTTTCAAAACAACTTAAAAATGAATTTTATTAATTAAGTTAAAATAAATTACCCAATTTTAAACAGTTACTATTTAGAATAATAATTTAGGAAATTTAAACTTGATTTTTGGTTAACATATTAACTTGACAATCTCTTACCATTTGGCTCGAGTAAATCCAGAGAAATCCACACTCAATTCCTGAGACTTTACTCTTCTTCTCTCCTTTTTTTTGAAACTAAATTCTTTGTTTACAAAATTTTGTTGGACTGAAAATCAAAACCATCACAAATGGATTCCAGATGCCATCATAAACGCAAGCCCAAGTTGGGCTGAAACCCAAGCTAACAACGGAAAAAAATGAAGCAGCCCAATCAACCCCAACTTCTACTTCTTCCTACAGACCTTAAAACACTGATACACTCTGATTCTTGTGCACATGCACATCCTTACGCCACCACTTCAAACACCCCTTCTACCTCTTGCATGTCATCGCTGACACGTTCCACAGCGCCAACCACCCAAAACAAGTTTCGACCTTCAGGATTGAAAATGAACAATTTCGAATTCAACTGGAAAACCCGTTCACCCAAAATGTTCCTTGCCTTCTACCTCCTTTGACCAGAAAATACGCCACCCCACTGGTGAGATCACTGCTCCTCGAGCTCCCTTACCGAACTACTGCGGCCTCGCTCGATCGCTTCGTTCACCGCCGCTCGCCTGAAACAGACACGTCAAAGACGAAGCCACCCAAACCCTAATTCTCCTCCAAACAACCGCTCTGATGATTGGAAAAATCATCCTAGATTTTTCCCGAGTTCTCTAGTCACACCACCTCCTCTTGACCCCATGCCGACCCCAAATCGTCGACAACTGCGCCTGGAATCAACAAAAACTCATCCTCTGATCAACTTGCAACATCCACCCCCATCCCAAACTAAAAATCAAGAAATGGTTATCAAAATTTACCATTTTACAATTCGCATTAGTTTATATATTCCAAAGTTCGAAAATTTAAAATCATTTACTCAACTTGAATTCAAATTTTTACCGTCACATCTTATTTCCAGCAAGTTCTCTTTTAAATTTCACATAGTAATAAATTTTAAAGAAAGTTATTACCCATACGATAAAATTTATTTAGAGGTTAAGATCTAAAAATCATCTAGTTAGATGTTTTGAAGTTTTAAAACAGGTTAAAAACCTGTAGTGTTGAAAACAGAGGGATACTTTTGCTTGTTCCAAATTATGAACCAACTGGGACTACACTCATATGTATACAAAAATCAATTTTATCAACATGCACAACAAAATTTATAGCAGACTTCAATGATTCATTACATGCCAAATCAAGATATTAAGGATCTAAGAGTTTACTCACCGAAATTTGCAAGACAGAGAACAGATCAAAAAAAAAAACTGGCTTGATCTGGAACTGCTCTTTTTTTTTACTTGAATTTGGAGTGTGCTTGTCACTGAATCTTTCATGCATGCTATTGAGATTTATGTGGGGATGTTTCAGATTCAAAACAGAGAGAAATGCTTGATCTAGTTTTTGAATTGTTGAATTTAGTTGTCCTCTGATTCCCAGATCTGTCTTCTTTCCATTCCTTCTTTCTTTTCTTTTTTTCCAGTTTATGTTTTTGAAGTGTTTTGATTTATTTTAGGATAAAAGAAAAAAAACACTTGTTAAATTTGCTTACAAATGTCATTAGCATGCCATATCAATGTACACTTGTATATAGATAAAAACTTAGACTTACATTTGTATTTACATGAAACAATTTGCTTACATTTGTTATTTTGTAGGTATATTAATGTTTCTCTACTAATTCATATGTCTATTTTGTATTTAATAATTTTATTTATCATGTTTTTAAATATTTGTGTATATAAATATACAAATTAAATTTTATCTCATGTAAAATTTTAAAATGTAATAAACCCTTTTCTTGAATCTAATTAAAGCCCCACCCTTTTTTATGAAATATTTCCCATTTTAGACAAATACATTCCCTTTTTAATCAACTAATGTTTTACATTTATATTTATACATTTTCTAGTGTTTATACATATATAACCTTAAAAGTGAATGATTTTAAAATTTTAGTTATACACAAATTTTTTTTAATACATATTCATTCTTTTGGATTTACAAATCACCAATTCAAATTCAATTTAAACCAACTCATAAATATTAAACAAACACAAATTAAATTTTGGTTGAAGATAATAAGTTTTTCCCCATTTTAAATAATTATGTTAGGAGATTATCAAATAATTATCTTCCCAGATATGAATATTAATCATCAAATTTATTTGTTTCATTCTTAACAATTAGTATTTCTATTAATTTACCCATTTAATTATCAAATAGCAGATATTAAAAAATTCATGTTATCCCAAAAGAAATATTCATTTACTATTATTTTGGGTATAAAGGGTTATAGTAGTAAATTTTAAAATAGTTCCATGCCTTTAAAAAATAACTACGTATTTCATAAAAATGAATTTAGGGGTTTAAATGGCTTTTATGGATTAATTAAGAGCAATATTTTAAGATATGATATTTATTAACCCTATATTCATACATAAATCTAATTTGTGTAGAAAATTATTTATAGAAATTTATTAATATTTCTAAGGAATATTACTTTAAACTATATAGATATATGCTTTCAAGCCTTGTACAAAGAAGCATATTGAAAAGAAGATTGATTTAGCCTTTGAAAATTTCATACTTGTATTTTAAATATAAATATATATTTTATAAATAAACAGTCATATTTTCTAATGACTTTTGAAACATTTCTTTCATGCAAATTCTTTTTTCCATGGAACAGAAAATATAATTAGACATTTCAGTAGTATTGAGTGGTATGGGACATTCGATACCACTTCTTTGATTGATTATAGTACTTATTGTGTAGAATACTTAAGTGAGTGAAATTTACTAGCTTATAGCAAATATTCTAGCAACCCCATTGGTACGAGACAAGCGGTGTTACTTTAATGATTACTATTTGAATAGTATGTAACACTTTTTGATTAAATAGTGTCTTAAGGAAGCTTTCTATTTCTATAGCTCGCCTTATTCATTAGTGGATTCTTTTGCTTGACCTTGTTGTCTAGTAATCACCCTAGCGGCTGACTGTGGTGGTCGCACCTTTAGTCGTGGTATCTTCGTAAGTTATTTGTCCAATCCATAAAAGCCAGCAGTCAGTACCACATGCATACCTTATTTATAAGGATCGACTATATAATGGTTGTACGATTTTATCGGTGTCAATCTAGGTTAAACTACTAGAGCGTGTCATGTCTGTTTCCCCTTGGAATAGAGCAACTCACACAGTAAGAACGCTCGTATAATCAATGTATTTATATGATTTGTTATTTTACCCTAACTTGCTTTATGTTATCTTTTCATGTCGACGTGTTGTCATCCAACCTTATGTATTTTGTTTTGACTTGTTGTTGTGCAGTGTTATGCTTTTGCGGATTGACTTGCTATTATGCGATATATAATGTCCTTGATGATGACTTGCTGTCCTGAGGTCTTTTGATTGATGTGATACATATATTTTCCATATTAGAAATTATTGTTGATGTTGGGCATGGATGACTTTATGACATGGTGATTGTTTATGATGCATCTTTTGATGAGATCTTTTGCATACTTTATAGTTTTTAATATGTCATCTTGTCATATGCATATGTATTATATGATCTCACCCATTCTTATTTAGAGATAGTATGATCTATTTATTTTATAAATACTTGGGTCAGACCGAGACATTTTAGGTACATGGATTTAGTATCCTTATATGTTGGGCTAGCTTTGGAGATAGATATATATATTAGATGTATCATTTTATTCTAATCCTTTAATATATGTTTTATTTGACTCTTGTATGAGCATTAGTGACTTGTGGTATATATTTTGTACTTGTCTAGCTTTTGGACTTGTATGCATATATATGAGTTTAGTATTTTTTGTAGACTCACTCTACGTAATATATTTGACCTGTATTATAATTTCCACTGTGATTTGTGATTGTAACGACTTAGAATTTTGGATATTTGAAATTGGAATATTTAATTAATTTTAAATATTTAAAATTTAATTTTTAACTTGAATTTCAAATATAACCATTTATTGGATAATCTAATTATTGAATAAATAATTGAAGTTGGTTAAAATATTGAATCTTGAGTTTTAAGCTTGATAAAAATAATTTAAAGGCTTATAAAATTTGTATTAATAATAATGAAGATAATAAAACATTTTAAATTGAATTTAAAAGCGACATGTTTAGTTTTAAAAATATATCGTTTAAATTGACATTTAAAAATAGCCTTCCGGGGCAAAGTCTCGGATTTCGACGAAACCAGTTCCATTGGATTCATAATAATGTATTATTATCGTATTTCAAATTTCGCAGTATTTGGAGTAAATGTTTGATCGTGCGGTATATAAACGTGCTGAAATATATATCGAATGTTTAATATAGTAATTGGGTCCAAAAAGCTATCTTCTCCATACGATCGAATTAGGACTCGAAACCTTTTCCATTGTGTTTGGAATGGAGGTATAACATTATAAACGTCTAGCACCATGCCTCAATAGGGGTTCGATATTTTGAGGTACGTAATCAAGACGATTTGAAAATTTAATAATATATGTAAATGTATTTTGGACTTGACTAGGTTGTCACACCTCTTCCATCAGCACATCCCTTCTTTTCGAGTCAGCCTCCTTGTTTACCATCCCTTTCCTTTTTAAATCAAGCCTTTTCCCCTACTTTTCATTTCTCGTGACAGTGAAATAAAAAAATAAAAAATGGAAGTCAATTCAAAGAAAGGCATACAAAACATTTTGAAAAAAAAAAGTATAATATATGCTCGACAATAAAATCATCAGCCCCATCATCTCTTTCTTTCTCTTCCTGGATAATATTTAACCATAGCCGAAACTTTTAAACATCAAAATAAAGTTGTTTAGTAAACTAAAAATCATGATAATTGATTTGATGAGTTTGTGATTGCGAGAGCTTCAAGCTAAATCTGTTTCGACATGAGCGATCGTGATTTAAGCTAATCGACTGTTTAAGATGGATCTTAGGTTCGGATCTTCGAGAAAAGCTAGTCGATGAGAGGCAAAGTGGAGATTGGGTTCACATTCGCAACATCATTTGGCAGCATGGGTAGGGATTTTGAGTGGTCTGGTCGTCTTTGGCAATTTGTGTGCGACCACTATAGCAGCACGAGAAGTAGTTGGTCGTGATTTCACATGAGGCGTCGGAGGTGAAGTTTTTGGTACGGTTGGATGGGGATCGTGAAGGGATGGAGTTCGGTGAAGTTGTCGTGTAGTTTCAAAAATAAGTGTGGCATTCAAATTCAAATAATCACAACAAATACCTATTTAAAGGTAAATATTGATAGTCGGATTATTTAACTATCAAAAGGCATGTTCAACATCACCAGATTCCAAATAATTTTTTGAATTATTTACTTTCCAAAATATCTTTACTAGATATATATTTTCCACACTTCAACCATTTGAAAACAAATTTTCAAATCACTTTTCACCTTTATCACTTTTGAAAACAAATTCAATCATTTTCCTTACGCGGAATTTCTTTCATTTCAACATGGTTCATTTAAACCAATTAAATAAATCCTTAATGATTTACTTTATATTTACGTTCCAAATCCGTAAATTAATTCCCATACTTCAAAAATAAATCAACGTTTATTTTTAAGCAAATTTTCTTTCTTTTATAAATTCCATAGTGAATTTACATTCTAAAATATTTATGAATATATGATTCCCAGATCGATTTCTAATATTCATTTTCAATTTGTCTTCAAAAAGATAAATTCTCAAAACGTTTCATTTCACATTGGAAAAACATTTCCATACTTATTTAATAATAAGTAATTCACAGACCCATTTATTTTCAACACTTGGAAAATATCCAATATACTTAAATTGAAATTAAGTATATATTTCATTCTTTAAGAAATCATTTCTTAACACATAAATTTGAGTCAAAACGAATGTTATGTAAAACATCGTTACGACGACCCAAAATCACTAGTATAGGGATTCAAAGTTTAAATAGATATATAAATTCCAATACTATAAAAACATTTCCTTTCGGAAATCATTTACTATAACAACAGTGTTATAGTCCAACATTTCCTTCTTTCTCGAAAACGTCTATTTCAACAATAAATGTTGAAATCTATGGTTTCGATTCATAATACATTTTAAAACATCTTTAAAATAATTAACTTCATTCTATAATATTCATTTTGCCAAACATGACCATTTTATTCATTAATGTATTCGCTGTCCAAAATCGTGAATATATTTCCTTTAATAAACTTCAATATTCAATTTATCAAATTCAATTGATTTCGAATTTATAAACAATGTCTATAAATTCCATTTCTAATTAAGAGCTTCGATTTATAAATTTCCTTTATTAACCAATTTCTATTAATATCCCATTTATATGCTTAAAACCCAGTTTATAAGTTAATTACTTATAAATCTTTTATTTTACAACATCTATTCAATTTATATCTTCATAATTTATAAATCTATAATTTTCAATGAAATCCATTTTATTCTTCATTTTAAACACTTAATAAACTTGTTTTATAATTCCAATATTTTTTATTTATAAATATCCATTTTATAATTCTTTTATAAAAATTGTTTGTAATATTTCAAAAATTCCAATTTAAACCATTTCATAAATTTATTAACTATTTATTTCAAAAATCACTTTTCACTTACATTTCATAAAAATTATACTTTTATAACATTAAAATTTTAACGTTTATTTATTTTAACAATTCAAAATTTAATAAAACGTATACTTTCGAAAATCACTTTAAAATTCCTTTTGAAACCAAAATCATTATTTTAAAACTTCAGAAATGGATCCGATGATGCAGCAGCACCAAATAGTCAATCACGACATCCAAATATCATATATCGATATGATAATCAACAAATAATCATAATATCTGTAAATAAATCAATACAGTTGAGGAATCAAGTTGGATCCCTCCAACCTGTTTCCCTACATCCAAAGATGTTAGCACAATACCAATTCCGCTCCAGTACGGAATTATCGCGGTATATGGGATTTATAAGATATTATCCGCTTAATAGACGGTGCAATAGGGTCTCATCTGCTATATAATGCGGGAAATCAACTCCAAGTACATAATAATACCAATTTCACTATACGGTGAAATATTCGCGGTATATGTTTTTAATAAATAACATCCGCTTACTAACGGCGCATAATGTCTATTTTAACAATCAATAGATAACAATCATCATTCAACATTCAATCAACAATTTTAAATCTAACTATTTAAAGTTAAAATCGAAACCGACTCGATTGATTGAGAAGTTCTCACCTTGATTTCAATTTCGTTTCAGACTTTTATTTCGAATAAAATTAAACGGACGTTTAATTTTAACCGAAATTTTCACTGAGTCCAATCGCTTCCAATCTAGTTCCATTGCGAAGAGCTCGTCCATACGAAACCAACGCAAAAAGTTTCGTCGAATTCCGACCTCGTATGAGAGAGTTATAGCTTTTCAAACATTTACACAAATTAAAAATATAAATAATTAACAATTTTATTTTAATTTTTCACACCCTACTCTCATCAGCCGTTCATTTTTGTGAGATAGCATCAGGGCCGTGAGTTGCCTTTATCTTCTTCCAGGTTATCACATTCAAAAGTGAACCCAAAGCCGCCTATTGCCTTGAATTATCGCGACCACATCGAAAGATTTGAAGATGATCAGGAGCCACCATCGAACAGCTCGTCACGTGCTCCACCATCAGCCGCCATCCCATGAAGCTCGGTCGATCCATTTGCTCGAACTTCATGCAAGAAGCGAGCACGAATGCAGGCCCATCGCTCCCCTACAGTCGACGATACCCAATTCTACCGTACGGATCTATAGAGCTCGAGACACTCTACAATGTTGTAGTTGACAACATTCGCTAATACTGAGTGGATCGAGAGAGATTAATGGAAGAACAATAGAAATTTTCGGCCATTCACTGAAGAGGGTGGCGGCTCTGAATGTTTTAGGGTTAGGTTTTAAGGAATTTTGAAAATTTGTGAAAAACATGGGCTTATATAGAAAAATTCTCAAACACTATTCATCCCGGATTTTCCGAACTCCAAACGAAGCATGCCGGTTGGCGTTTCTAAGGTTTGCCCCGCGTTCTGAACACGATGGAACGTGTTTCGGGAGCTAATTCAGTCATCTGTGCGAGATATGGCTATAAACGATCGATTTAAAATTAAACCGATTAAACGATTTTCTAGGCGTTTTGGCTTGCACCGGACAAACGGTAAATCCGATTGACACGAAATTTGAAACCTTACAATAATATCACATTATGGATCCAATGAAACTGGTTTCGTCGAAATCCGAGACTGATCGAAAAATGGCTAATTTCACTAGTCGATTAAATATTAAAATATTCAATTTTCACAAATAAACTTTAAATTCAATTTTAAAAGTTCTATAACATCATTCTAACTCCAATATGATAAAATAAAATTTTACGAATCAATTTCAATCATATTTAACCCAAATTTCAATTATTTCTGTAATTTCAATTATTAAATTATCGATTTAATTATTCAATTAAATCCCATTATTCGAAATAAAATTTATTCGACTTATAAATTCACTTATTAATATTTAAATTCAATTAAATATTCAAATTTTAATTAACAAAAATTCCGGGTCGTTACAATATGATTTTTTATTTTAATGAGATTTTGTAATTTAATTTGAATAAAAAAAATTATAATTTAATATTGAAATGAACACTAAAATAAAATGTGGCAATGATAATTAAAATTAACTATTAACAATTGGAGTGAAATCCCAATAATGAAATAGTGCAAATTTGTTTCACTTGGTTATAAAATTGAAAATAAGTAAATAAAAGTAAGTATTGAATTAACAATGAAATAATATATTGATCAATAGTTACTGAATGTAAATTAAGGTAATAATGTTAATGCAAGTTAATAAATAACTAATTTAATGCAGACCCCAATTAATTGAAACAATTGTAGGGTTATAATTGATTGTAAATAGTAAATTTAGAAATAATTCAAAGTTATATTAATTAATGAAATAATACGCAATAAACTGTATTTTGATAAAACCAATGTTAGATGAGTAATTATAATATTTGTTGTTGATAATGAAGTATGATTAAGAGTTAGTGGCAACAATTATGATAAGTTACCGATATTCTTTGAATCCATAAATTGAATTGAATCAATTGCAGTGAATCTAAATTAAATATTACGTTAATGTTAATTAAGGTAATATTTGGAAATAATGTTAATGTTATTCATAATAGGATAATTTGTTGAATTAAAGGAATAGAAATAAAGATTTATCAATTTATTGGGGTTTGAACTATAATAATTGGATTAATTGCAATTAAATGAAATTTAATACTAAAGATTACATTAATTGAAATTTAGTTGGAATTCGAGAATATTAATATAATCGATCATGAATCTAACGTTAATTTCATCCGGCTGACAGAAATGAATTGAATAATAGAATGAAAAGTCAATTAAATGGAATTATTGAAAATTAAATTTATAATTTCTAAATTTAATGAAATTGAGATTAACACTGAAATTGATAAATCTATCAACTTTAAATTGACATCTAAATTAATTTAAATTTGTGTAAATGATTAAGAAATTTATAAACGATAAAATTTGTCAATTATAGGATCGAAATTAAAATTTTGATTTAATTAATTAATTATTAATTTATTTAATTAATGTAAAAGTAGCCATTTTGGCCACTGACTCGGATTTCGACGAAACCAGTTTCATCGGATTTGTAACAGTGAATTATTGTAGGATTTCAAGTTTCGCAGTGATCGGACTTGTAGTTAGATCGTACTGGCTCGAATAGCCTAGAAATCAATGAAATTGAAATCAATTGAAATCAATTTGAAATAACTTGATTTTAGCGTAACTTCTTCATATAATGGAATTTGGACTTGAAACCTATTCCATTGCATTTAAAATAGTTAAAAAAAAATATTTTGATATATGGGTTGACCCATTTTCGTTCTGGAATCGAAACGGGCTTTTCAGGTCAATTATCGTTAAAAACTCAAAACAATCGGGCTCATTCCTTTCTATTTTGTTCTGCCTATATATATATATATCATTATAAACCCTAGCAGCCTTTCTATTTTTCATTTCTGTACGTACAGAAATTTCTATTGCTTCTCTTCCTCAATGGCTAAAAACCCTAATCTTCCCAATCCAATTTCAAATTCAAAAAAAAAAATTTGCGGATCTGCAACAACTTCGGGTCGCGCTTCGAATTTCAAAGGCAAAAACCCTACATCAGCTTCGGGTCAAGAAGAAAATGACTTGGTTCGCTCTGCGTCATTTTGGCAAAAACTCAGAGAAAGCATCAGGATTCGAGGCGTGGACTGAAGTTGAACCCGAAGTCGACCTAGGACCAGAATTTTCAGAGAAAGCATCAGGATTTGAGGCGTGGACTGAAGTTGAACCCGAAGTCGACCTAGGACCAGAATTTTCCAATCTTCTAATTTTCATAACTTTTTCATACGAGCTCGGATTCATGCGTGGTTTTTTTTTGCTGGGATCATATTGGAATTTTGGACATTTTGACACTAGTTTGGATGAATTCTAAGGCTGTTCAAATTTTGGGCTTAAATTGGATTTAAATTCAATTTAAATTCAAAAGATGAGTGTTTTAACCCACTTACAACTTCTAAAATTTCTTATGTTTGTTAAATTGATTTATGACATGATTAGAAATTTATTTATGACTATTTGGCATATTTTGAATCATCGTCTCATTTTATTTGGATTTATTTAGATAAAATAGTTATTTAATTTATTATTGAATATAACTGCCAGTAAATACCTGTTATTTATTATCTGCTCTATATTGATGTTATTGATTGAATCAGATGATGATTGTGATAAATGTTTGACGACTGATATTGGATGAATGGATGTCTATTTTAATTTAACATATAGTTCTCTATTTTAATTTACTTTCTTCATTAATCTCTTTACACAATCTTTCTCAAGGGTGTTATTGACCAATTCTGTTGCTAACATTTTGGTGCTTTCATTGGGAATCGAATTCTCAGGCCACTAGGATCTGCTTTGCCGCTACTGGATTGAATAAATCCCCCGAAGGAGATCCAAGTCATCCACAGGATGTCTGTTGAATCTACTCAGAGTTTCTATCAACAACTCTACTATGGGAAGACCACGTACCAGATCTGCCTCTCATAAAGCGGACGTCAACGAGACTGCTAGAGTACAATAGATAGGATCTAGCAATCATCATGTTAATCCCGGCGTAGGGACTGCCGAAACCCATAACCAGACGGAAGTTGTTACTAGGACAGAGTTCAACGACCTGATGAGAGAACTCATGGATAGTAGGCAACAACTTGCTGAACAAATTCAAGCTAACGTTAACCTCACGACTCAGCTTACTCAGCAAAAGCATCTGAATGCTGGAGCTAGCCCGTTCCTTACTCTTCATCTGATAGTTTTACCTCGTCTGATGGACCTCCCAGGCGTAGACGTCGCAAAATGAAAACTGCACACGAAGATGCTACTGATCGATCAACTAGGGATCGCTTACATCTTAGACACCACACCCAAGCCGAAACGGGAAACTTAGTAGCCGTAGCACGTGTGGAGATTGGACATCCGTCTCACCAAGACCCCAATGAAGCTGGTCCCCAAGAAACACGTTTGGCAGACCGCCAACAGAGGAGACACCAACCCGAGCTGTCCCGTAGAACTTAGTCCAATCTTCCGTCCTCCATACAAACCCCGGATTTATCAGCAATGGTCAAATAGTTGATGAGAGAAAATCACGGCTTCACCAAAGAAGATTGGGGGATATCCGGGAGTCATACTCTATTCACAGATACTATTTGACAAGTAGAGTACCCCAGGAAGTTTAGCATGCCAACTATCCCGACTTACAAAGGAAAGACTGATCCCAAGCAGCATGTGATAAGGTATGAATGGATGATTGATTTGGCTAGAGCAAATGATGCGACCAAGTGTAGATGCTTTCCAATAACTTTATTCGAAATCGCCCCCATGTGGTTCACTCGACTTTCCCCACGGTCTATATCCAACTTCGACGAATGGGCGACGAAATTTATGGAACAGTTCAGGATACACGCCACTCTTTCCAAGGATGTGATGTCCCTATTTAGTGTAATCCATGCTTTGGGGGAGTCATTGAAAGAGTATTTGCAGAGATTTCATGTTGCGGCTACCGAAGTTAGCAACCCTAACGACCACGCAATTCTGATGGTGGTAATGCGAGGTGTGGATCCAAATTCAGAGTTTGGAGTTTGGTTGGCAAGAAAGCCTCCAACAGCGCTGGAGCATTTCTATTCAAAGGATCATCAATTCATAAGGTGGGAGGAAGCTAGATGGACGAGGCGAGATAAGGCACTAGGTCCTATTCAGAAGACTGTAGAAAGCAACATCGCTGTGAACAGTCCGGTGACAATTCAGGGAAGGTCCAAGTCAATGTACAAAATAAACCCGGGTAATCTAAAGGGTTTGGAGGGGGAAATCCCAAAAAGAAAAGAGAAGTAGGGAAACGGAAGCCAAGGATTCCAACCTACAACGAATACACACCACTGAATGCATCTCTTGAGAATATTTACTGTCAACCTGTAACACTTTTCAATACAGAAAGCCCTGCCAAAGGAGTCAATAGAGGAGCAGAAGCGGACCGGTTCCACGAGACTTACGGGCACAATACAGAAGAATGTAGACACCTCCATCATGCCATTGAAAAGCTGATTAGACAGAAAAAATTGCAGGAGTTTGTCAAGAAACCGCAGGAAGGAAGACAAGGAACATTGGACCTCGGACGCAGGTCGGCCCCACGTCATCCAAAGGAACCTGCCTGAACTGTAGGGAGACTGGTCATAAACACTATCGTCGGTGGACCTCATCCTGCATACAAGAACTAGCAGGAAATGGAGTGGTATGCTAACTCCATAAGGCAGCGGATTATGAGTGTTGTTTGAATGTGGAGGATGGGACCCTCGCTAAGCAGCAACGCATGATGACAGATGATATAGTATTTAATAGCCAAGATGTGGACAAGGTGGAGGCTCCTGCCAACGACCCAATGGTCATATCTGCGACGATCGGGCCGGCATATGTGAAGAAAATTTTAATTGGTTGTGGAAGTTCCGTTAACATCATCTTCAAAATGGCATACGACCAAATGAAGATGGAGATAAAATATTTAAAGCCATCTAAAGCCCGTATCCATGGCTTTAATGGTGTATCGACTGATGCAGTAGGGTATGTTGAGTTTCCACTTGAACTGGGAGAAGGTAAGCGTTGGAGGGTGCGAATCCTACTGTTTATAGTGTTGGATGTTGATTCTCCATATAATGTGTTTCTGGGTAGGTCGGCCCTGGCGGACTTTAGGGTAGCTTTATCCCCGTGGGGTTTGACTATGAAGTTCCCGACAGACAAAGGAGTTGGTGTGGTGCATGGCGATCAGGCGACCAGTCACGCATGCTATGTGGCTGAGCTAAGAGAGGCCCAACGAAGGGAGAAAGGAAAGGTTGCGGACAGCTCCGTCCGCATCCGAAATACTGACGATTGACAAGTAGTGCCCGAGCCTTGGCTCGGGCGACATTCTCGGATCTATAGAGACATAGATCCGAGAGATGACGATGGGGAACCCAGGGAAGCCGAAGCAGCACCGGCAGAACTGACGATTGACATTCCAGTCAGCCGAGATGACCCATCACGAGTTCTCAAGATTGGATCACAACTCGACCCGTCAGTGGCCGAGGATCTCACTGATTTCCTTCGAACGAATCTGGATGTTTTCACTTGGACACATTCTGACATGTGCGGGTTTTCTCCCGCTATTGTGAGTCGTATGTTGAACATAGAACTGAAGTATGTTCCTGTGAAACAGAAAAGGAGAGGCATGGACCTAGAGAGGTCTGCTGCTCTCTGAGAGGAGGTGGACAAACTTAAAGCCAATCGGTTCATCCGCGACGCCCTCTACCCTGAATGGGCGTCCAACCCTGTGCTAGTAAGGAAAGCGAATGAGAAGTGGAGAACTTGCGTTGACTACTATGATTCGAAAAAATCATGCCCAAAGGATAGTTTCCCTTTACCCAGAATCGACTAGCTCGTCGACTCAATGGCTGGACACGAGTTACTGTCATTTATGGATGCGTACTCGAGATATAATCAGATCCCGATGCACATTCTAGACCAAGAACAGACCAGTTTTGTCACAGATGTTGGGTTATACTGCTATGTAGTGATGCCCTTCGGATTGAAAAACGTGGGAGCGACTTGTTAACGTCTGGTGAATCAAATGTTTAAAGACCAGATTGGTAGGACGATGGAAGTCTATGTGGATGACATGCTCTTGATGTCACGGTAGTCAAACGGCCACATTCGGGACTTAGTAGAGATGTTTGGTATACTCAGACATTATGAATGAAGATCGATCCTTTGAAGTTTTCCTTTGGCGTTACGTTAGGGAAGTTTTTAGGTTTCATCGTGAATGCGTAGGGAATCGAAGCTAACTTGGAGAAGATTCAAGTTATTCGAGATATACAAGTGCCTAAAACTATAAAGCAGGTACAAAGCTTGAATGGAAAGGTGGCCGCGCTGAGTCGATTCATATCCAGAGCCACAGATAAGTGTATTCCTTTCTTCGATGTGATAAAGAAAGGAAAGAGAAATTTTGAGTGGACATCCGAATGTGAGGAAGCGTTTCGAGCTCTGGTAAGGCATTTAGAAAGTCCCCCGGTACTATCGAAACCGGTAGACCATGAGATGTTGTACATGTACTTGACTGTATCCTAGCTTGCTATCAGTACTGCTCTGGTTCGCGAGGAGGACTGAGTTCAAAGCCGGTGTACTATATCAGTAAACAATTTAACGGGGGCAAAAAGAAATTATTCTAAGATTGCGAAACTAGCCTATTGCTTGGTGATTGCATCACGCAAGCTCCGGCCATACTTTCAGGCACACTCCATCAGTGTTTATACGGATCAACCCTTGCGGCTGGTACTCCAACGACCGGAAACTTCTGAAAGGATATTAAAATGGAATATCGAGTTGAGTCGGTTCGATATTACCTACCTGCCACAAAGGGACATTCAAGCGCTAGCAGACTTCATTGCTGAATTCACCATAGCAGACGAATCAGACGGTAACAATGTCATACCTCTCGGCCGATGGAAGATGAACACCGATGGGGCATCTAACAACCGTTGCTAAGGAGTTGGCATAGTTCTTGTGACTCCCAAAAACCGATCAATTTGTTATGCTTTGAAGCTCGAATTCCCAGCAAAAAATAAGGAGGCCGAGTATGAAGCATTGCTGGCTTGAAACTTGTCAAAGAGCTGGGGGTAAAATCGGTTGAAATCATTTGTGACCCACAATTGGTAGTATACCAGGTGTAGGTGGACTATCAAGCGAAGGGACGGAGACTTGCCCCATACCTTACTCGGGTTCAAGAGCTGCTAGCAAATCTGGAATATTATGATATTTCGCATGTTCCGCCTGATCAAAACAAAGAAGCCGATTCATTGGCAAAATTTGCAAGCACTGGTGATGCACATCAAATGGGATGGTTCCTATTGAAACCTTACATGCTCCGAGTATAAATGCAATGGAGATAGATTTCGTGTTAGAAACAGAAATCGAGAAGGTGTCATGGTTGACCCCCTTCAAACAGTACTTGCTACACGGGATCTTGCCCAAAAGAAGGAGCCAAAGATGACAAGTCATTCGTAAGGCTTCACGATATGTAATGCAGAATGGAATAATGTATCGAAAGGGATTCTCGACAACCTTACTCCGGTGCATTGCCCACGATGAGATAAAATGGATCTTGAAGGAAGTCCATGAAGGAGAATGTGGTGACCATACCAGGGGGCAGACATTAGTAAAGAAAATCCTCCGCTATGGATACTATTGGCCAACTGTAAATCGGGACACTGCAGACTACGTAAGGAGATGCGACAAATGGAGACTATGTAAGGAGATGCGACAAATGCCAAAAGTATGCAAAATCCCAAGAGCTCGGCCAATGGAACTCACACAAATGGTTAGTCTCTAGTCGTTTGCAATGTGGGGAGTCGATATAAACGATTCCTTACCCATATCTAAAGGTGGTGCGAAATACGCAATAGTTGCGGTCGATTATTTTACCAAGTGGGCAGAAGCAGAGCCCTTAGCCACGATCACCACCAAGAAGGTCATTAGATTCGTTGTACGAAATTTTATATGCCATTTTGGCCTCCCGCGGACTATCATTACAAACAACGGAACTCAATTCGAAAGAAAAGAGTTCAAATAATTTTGTCAAAAGTATGGCATTGAAAAAGGGTTTGCAGTAGTTGCTCATCCAAAAGCTAATGGACAAGTGGAAGCTGTGAACAAAATAATTAAGTCCATATTGAAAAAGCGTTTGGAAAAGGCTAGAGGCAAGTTGGTGGATGAACTTCCAACAACACTTTGGCTTATATAACCACCCACAAGTCCGTGACTAGCCACAATCCATTCGTATTGGCATATGGCACGGAAGCTGTTATACCCATAGAACTTGAAGTTCAGTCACATCGGGTAACTCATTACGACCCCAAGATGAATCATGAACTTTTGTTGGAATCGCTGGACTTCATTGATGAAAAAGGTAAAGAAGATGATTTAAGAACGACCTCATATAGACACCGAGTCGCTCGATATTATAAATAAAAAGTCGGGCCAAGAGTCTTCGACGTGGGCGGCCTCATTTTGAAACGAGTGTTTCCGGTCCCGTCGCATCTGAAACCCACATGGGAAGGTCGATATGTCATCGAACGGAGGCTTGGAGAAGGAACTTTCAAGCTAGCGACCGTTGATGGCGCGACACTCCTTCGAGCATGGAATAGCAAGCATCTATGACATTATTATATTTAGCCTATTCATTTTCAATCTTTGTTGCAATTATTTTCAGTATGTTTTCATTTCGTAGATTCTTAGTTTTCAACATGTAATAAAACAATTTAGTTTTCTTCATTAATAAAGGCTTGAAGTCATTTTTTCCCCATGAATTATTGGTGTTTCCGTGTATAGTAATTTTATGGCAGAAAACTAGAGTTACATTATTCTGTTTGATGTACGAACGCGCATAAACAATTTAAAATCCCCAGGTCCCCTAAGTGTGGACTGGAGTACCCTGAGTCCCCTGAGTGCGGACTAGAGTATAAACGACTTAAAATCTCCAAGTCCCCTGAGTGCGGACTGGAGTATTATGAGTCCCCTGAGTGCGGACTAGAGTATAAATGAATTAAAATCTCCAAGTCCCATGAGTGCGGACTGGAGTACTATAAGTCCCTTGAGTGCAGACTAGAGTATAAACGACTTTAAAATCTCCAAGTCCCCTGAGTGTGAACTGGAGTACTCCGAGTCTCCTGAGCGTGGACCAGAGTATAAACGACTTTAAATCTCCAAGTACCCTGAGTGCGGACTGGAGTACTCTGAATCCCCTGAGTGCGGACCAGAGTATAGACGACTTAAAATCTCCAAGTCCCCTGAATGCGGCTGGATTACTCTGAGTCCCTTGAGTGCGGACTAGAGTATAAACGATTTAAAATCTCCAAGCCCTCTGAGTGCGAACTGAAGTACTCTGAGCCCCCTGAGTGTGGACCAGAGTATAAACGACTTAAAATCTCCAAGTCCCCTGAGTGCAGACTAGAGTACTCTGAGTCCCCTGAGTGCGGACTAGAGTATAAACGATTTAAAATCTCCAAGTCCCCTGAGTGTGGACGGGAGTACTCTGAGCCACCTTAGTGTGGACCAGAGTATAAACGACTTAAAATATCCAATGAGTGCGGACTGGAGTACTCTGAGTCCCCTGAGTGCGGACTAGAGTATAAACGATTTAAAATCTCCAAGCCCCATGAGTGCGGACTGGAATACTCTGAGCCCCCTGAGTGACGACCAGAGCATAAACGACTTAAAATCTCTAAGTCCCCTGAGTGCGGACTGGAGTACTCTGAGTCCCTTGAGTGCGGACTAGAGTATAAACAAATGGAAATCTCCAAGTCTCCTGAGTGCGGACTGGAGTACTCTGAGTCCCCTGAGTGCGGAATAGATTATAAACGACTTAAAATCTCTAAGTCCCTTGAGTGCAGATTGGAGTACTCTGAGCCCCCTGAGTGCGGACTATAGTATAAACGGCCTGAAAATCTCTAAGTCTCCGGAGTGCAGACTAGAGTACAACTGACTTGAAGTCGTCAAGTCCTCGGCGTACGGAATGAAAAGTATTCTTAGTACCCGAAACATGGAATAAAGGATGTACAATTTCAAAGATTTTCTGAGTTATATGATGATGAACGGGGGGGGGGGGGGGGGGGGTTTATATAACCCCCAATAGCTCGGGTTTCGACCACAATAATACAAAAGCTGAACAGTAAAATTCGTTTCAAAGACAAAAGAACTAAATTTTATTTATTCATCCAAAATGAGGTTCTACCACAACTCCTCCAAAATTCAGAGTCAAAAGACTATTTACGTTGACTACGGAAGTAAATAAAAATAATTACATAATCTAAGCTAGCCCTTGTTGAATGAGTGTAACAGCTACTTCTTTGACTTCTTGGGTTTCTTTTCCTCCTTTGTTTTCTCAGGTGACTCTTCCCCCACGCGTTTTCGTTTGGACGTTTTGCTTGATGGGGAGGTAACAACCGAGGAAGAACGAGGGACCTCTAGTGGCTTAGACCCACTAGGGAGGATGACCTTCAAAGGCTTGTTCAAAGGATCATTTAGATCCACGACTCGGGGCTCGACTTTTATTTCAACTGACTTTTTTCTTTTCCATCGCGAGATGCTCCTTCATGCTCATTTTAGAAGTGTGTCCAGAAGCGCTTGTGATCTTAATTTCATAACTTTCTTCGACGGGAGACGAAGTCTTAGACTTATCCACATCAAGCGCCTCAATCACTTGAGCATCTGGACCGGGAGTCTCTCCCGCATGAGCAACCTCGCTCGTTTTCCCCTTCTTCTCCTTGGCGTCATTGCTCCTTGGAGTGGGTTTAGGACCAGAACGGCTTTCGCAAAATCACAAGTGGAAAACAGTAGAATACAATAACCTTTCGTGAAAACGATGGCTCTTTTAACTTTAAGAAGAAAATCTATATACCGGCTTCTTGCTGGCTCTCAACCGTCCGCGGAGTCTCTCCCTTTGGAATGGGAGATAGAACATGAATGCCGAGGCCAGGGTCTTTCGGGTCATAACCAGCGGGTTGCTCGAATGGATCGAGTACTGGCCGATCAGCTGATTGAGTAGGAGGAGGAGCTGGAGACTCGATTCCAGACGGATCGGCTATGACATCCTTTTCTTTTGATGAGGAGGAACTTTTGCAGTAGAGGGCCTTTGCTGCAGACAAGTCCAAAGGCTTGTTCCCCCTGAGAAATTCTTTTATCAAAGCCTCCTCATCAACCTCATCGGTACCAGCTAATTTTCTAATCTTTATTAAAGCTTCCCATGCTTCGGCCAGAGATTCGGAGTAGCCCTCGCCAAGAAAAGTTAAGTCTCAATGCATGAGGACACGAGCGTTGTATTCTGCTATGAGCGGGTCAAACTAGCATTTAATCTCTACTCTGCCAGCCTCCGTAGTCGCCTCAAGGCGAGAGTCAATCTCCATGGATGCTATTCTTTTTCCCTCTTCATGGGCTTCATCTTTCAGCATCCCGACTTTAGAGAGCTCGTCGTCAAGTTTTTCCTTAGGAGTCGTGTAGCAACAATCTCATCGCAATACCGTTGCGACTCTTCCTGGACAGCATTTTTTTCTTCTCTCTCTTTGCGGAGTTGATCTTCCAAGTCTTTGACTCGGAGGGCAAATGCATTCCTTTCCTTCTGAACAGAATCCTTCTCTAAAGCCAGGGCCCCGCAGCTTTGGACCGCTTCGTCAATTTCTTTCTTATGTGTCGTTTCCAGATGATTGACAGCCTCCGTAGTATCTTTAGCAATTTGTTGGGCAGCTTCGAGCTGAGATTTATAGGAAAAGAGCTCTTAATCTTGAGATTTGATAATGTCCTTATCGTGAATGGCCTCGAGCTTCAAGCGATCAATTTCGTGTTGACGCTCAACAGAGACTTCCAAGACTTTTTTGGCTAAATGAACAAACACGTCATGTTGAACATAAACTTCGTTGTTATAAGAAATGGCGCTTTGTTTGATGTGTCTCAGAATATGATGGATCGCCGGAAGAAACTTCAGACCATTGAAGCATATTTTGGGGAACTTAGCCTTATGCTCGGCTAGCCTCTTCGATATCGTCGAATTTGTTGCGGGAACAGGGGGAGATGGTCTTGAGAGCTCAGTTTTCTTGTGGGGTTCCCAAGATTACCATGTGCTGGATGAACCAGAGTATTGATCACGGGGAGCATCGAATTGGGACCCCTTGTAACTGTATTTCTCCCTTCCTTGCTTCGAGTGAGAAGGAGGATTATAATGGTATAAAGGCTGATGATAGGTTTTCTTTCAAAATGATGAATCCCAGGAGTGATAATCCCTGTCGTCGTCGTCATCTCTATCCCGACGTCTTCCAGAGCCCGAATCCCATACAGAGTGGTGAAAGATGGATGACCCGCGAAGACGGTCGAGCCCGTGTGTACGTCCCAGAGCACCTGCATAGAATTTAAATAATGAAAAGTTAGCAAAGAGTAGAGCGATGGCAGAAATTCAAGTGCAAGGTGAAGTGCACGGGTCCGTGTGTGTCCTAGTATTTCCTCCCACGGACCAGTTTCTTTATCACTGCTTATATGAGTTTTTTCTCCTTGAATATGGGCTTGAGCACCCACATCTCCTCTTGCAGGAAAATGTTTAAGCGCTTCCGGATCATTGAAACCGTAGTAAAGCAAGTCGTCGGGAATAGTGAGGTCCAACAGGCCTTTCATTGAACTTTCTAAGCGTTGAGGAGAAGGCTCTCTATCCATCGGGGTGATTGCGACTTTAGAGGTACCACCCGTTGTCTTCTTCCTCAGTTTGTAGGTCAATTTTTTCTTTCCCTTCAAAGGGGGAGGCGTAACTTCGATATCGTGCACCTCGACTATTGGCTTCCGAGCGGGGCCAACATTCTCGTCATGTACGTCGGGCGTTTTAGCTTCTTTAATCTCCTCCTCCTCAGATGTGTCAGGGGCGTCACGTGCTGAGGGCCCAACTTGCTTTTTACCTTTGCCCAAGGCAGATGCTATTATGGTGACACCTTGAGGAAGGCTTATCCGGCGACCTACTGCCAGTATCTCAAACTTCGAGGGCAACTCGTTCGAAATAAGAGACTTAATGTTCCGGTCTCCTACGGGGATAGCTCGAATAGCCTCGACAGCTTCAGAATACCCGAAGCCTTTGGGACGTGGGCCGATACTCGAAAAAGTAGATGAAAAGTTAGAAAAGGTGCAAATTCCGTCAAATGCAAGTATCGATTAAGAAAAGAAACTTACTCCCTTCCACCCATCTTCTTGCGAAGCCAGGGGACAGCGCACGCAGAACCACTCTTGCTTATACTGGGCAAATTTGCTCCACGCCCCGATCAGAATTTGACATTTGTTGTGTGGTTCAAGAAATATAAAAGATGGACTGTATGATCATCTCTTGAAACGTTAAATGTATCAGATATTGCCAGGAGTCGGGAGCCTGAAAAGGACACTCATGAAGAGGATGTAGTGCCATACACGAACGCATCACTGTTTGGGTGTAATTGCGATGGAGAAATCTCAATATACTATAGTAGGTCGCGAAGAAATAGTTGAATGGCGGCACAATGCCAACCCAACACATAAATTTGTTGCAGGCCATGTATCCGACTGTGGGCAGGTGAGGATGATCTTGTCCTGATGGAACAACCACATCGTCGAAAGGAATCCCGTGCATCGAGCATGTGCGACAAAGGGAGCTTTCGTTAATTCTCAAGACTAGAGAATCGATCGGATCATCTAAAAAGATCGCTGCATCCAGGGCATCAGAAGCTAAGTCCACGGATGCGATCGTGGGGGCTCGGAATGTCTTGCACAGGAGTAGTTGAAGGAATTGAAGTACCAACTACTTCTTGTTGAGAGGATGGCCCGGGTCTGTCCGAGATAGTGGAAGAACTAGATTTCTAGAAATCTCTAATGAGGGTAGAATCCGATGAAACACCAGTTTAAGCTATACTTAAAAAACATCGATATTAAACATAACAACAAAAATACTCCACCCCGTGTATGTGTGTGATCTAGTTCTTTGATTCAAGTATAAGTGCCAAGGAATTAAAAGCCACAGGGTTGATTTAAGCTTTGAATTATCATCTTCGAAGACCGTCATAGTTGAACGTCTACGAGATTTTGTCGTATGATGGTTTATATTTTGATCTCGACATTGGCACTATATGTTGAAGGTTATTATCAGTTTTAATCAAGATAAATTCAGGTTTGTAGTTGTCGCAACAGAATAGTTATCGGTCTAGATTGTCCGATATGCTTAATTGCTTAAGTCCTTGTCCTTGTTCACTGTCATATGTTTAGGCATAAAAAATAGGTTGAGTTAACTATGCATTATGTTCGACTAGTTTTGTTATCGTGCACCACTTTCCTACCATCCATCACTACCGTTCGACATGCGGCAAGACATGCCTAACCGCAATCATGCCGGACCGCAGACATGTCGAGCCACCTCCCTCGGCACTTTTCCCTCAACGCCAACTTCCTTCCTACACTTCCTCTCTACTGCTCGGCATAGACGAGTCATCAAGCAAGTCATGCCGAGCCACCTCGTTCAGCACTCTACCCATCTCCCACTTTACTCCTACACTCCCTCACATCATTCGGCATGCGAAATTCATGCCGAGCCAACTTATTTTTTCGAGAAAACTAGATACCCTCCAAAGTGGCCAGTCGATCACCACTCCAATTCGCACGCCACCTTCGACCGGCCATCTCGACCCTCACCGATTCCTACCGGGCCGACATCTTCTTCCATCCTCCTCTCCATTTAACCCTAAGGCTCGTCCAAACCTCACATCCACCTTCATTATGTATGCGGTTTCCATTATCCGTGGGTTAGGGGTAGGTCGTAAATTCAAGTCTTGTCCAAAATCCCTAACTGGAGAAAGTCGAGCAAGTGAAATATTAATACCTAGTAGGAGGGGTTAAGTCTAATGAGGTGCTCAATTTAGAAGTGGAATCCTCTTAGATTTGTTGTTGAGGGTAGTCGAGAAGTAACGTGTAGGACTCGGGAGTCAAAAAGGCGGTTGAAGTGTTGGCAAAGGTCTGGAGGATGGTAGGTTCGTAAGGATGTTAGAGAAGAAGTAAAACGTAAAAAGGGAAAAGAAAAGAAGTGTTGAGTTATATAGGAACGAGGGAAGACGAATGGACAGTGACCGGTAGAACCGATCAAGGCACCTCTGTCGTTCGACATCAATGTCGTTCGGCATCCAATGTCGTTCGGCATCCATATGTTGTTCGGCATTCAGTGCCTCGTTAGGCATTCAGGAGATCACCATGGAGAGGACAAAATAAGGGATTAAGGAAAATCGCGGAGTACTTATGGTTCAAAGCGCATCATGTTCGTCCACATGATACACTTTGGGGGGAAAGTGTCACCCGGTTGTTTGACCATGTAACAAGAGGCTTGGCACAGGCCTCGTTCGGCACACCTACCATCGCTCGGCATAGAGCATCGTTCGACATAGATGTGCAGGTCGGCACAAGGCCTCGTTCGGCATGGAAAGGTCGTTCGGCATCGTGGGGTCACTCAGCGTAGAGAGGTCGCTCGACATCATGCCTCGATCGGCATAGATAGGTCATTCGACATCATGCCTCGTTCGTCATAGGGAGGTCGAACGGCATCTTGCCATGTTCGGCATAGAGAGGTCGCTCAGCATCTTCCCTCGTTCGGCATGAAAGGGTCATTCGACACAGCACCTCGCTCGGCATTGAAGGGTCGTTCGGCAAAGCACCTCGCTCGACATTGAAGGGTCGTTCGGCATGAAGCCTCGCTCGGCATCTCCCCTCGACCGACATCAAGTCTTTTTCGGCACTGGTCTCATTCGGCCTAAATTCTTCACTCAGCGCACTGCCTCGTTCGGCATACCGGTACCGTTCGGCATGCCTTCCTCGATTGGCATACGAATGCCGCTCGGCCTAGATATGTGGTTCGACAATTGCCATTCGGCATTTATGGCTCGGCGCACAGAAGTCACTTACCATGGGCTGAGGTATCTTGCTCCTAGGCCTATTAGGGAAGTTCGACCCATCTTCGTCTATAAATAGAAGGGCAGGGGTACAGTGAAATGGACCTTTTTTAGAAAAACATTGGGAAGACTCTACTACATTCAAGACTCATTCTATTTCAATGAGTATTTGTATTTAAGTAGTTGGTGTACGGATTGTACCTATAATCAATTGTTGAGTAAAGCAATAAAGATTAAATCTAAAGTGGACATAGGTAGTTACGCCGAACTACTATAAATCTGGTGTTCTTGTCTTTGCATTTAATTTGACATATAATTCTCTGTTTTAGTTTACTTTCTTCATTAATCTCTCTACACAATCTTTCTCAAGGGAGTTAGTGACCAATCATGGTGCTAACAACTATCAAATAACATTCATAAGCAGTCACCAGACCACTGTTTATAATTCTTTAAAACATTCATTTCAAAATATCTTTACAAAGATATATATATATATATATATATATATATATATATATTCAAATCTCTTCCAAATTTTTAATATTTGAGAACTCGAACAATTATATCCATATCAGGATATTTCAAACCATCTCTTAATTCAATACTTAGAAAAATATTTAAAACTATATTTTTCTATACCCCTTACTTCTCAACACTTAGGAAAGTTCCATTTATTTCTCTTTTCTCAAAATCCTTCACAATTTCTACTGTAAATTCCTTAACTCGTTCATAAAAAATTCCCTAAGTTCTAGAATTCTTTAATTAATTTCCTTTAATATTTCCAAAGTTAAAAACACTTGTCTATAATTTCAAATATCCATTTTCTAACTCCTTTTATTTAAATACTTAGGAAATTCTTACATTTTCCCAAATTCGATGTTGAGAATTTCTCTTGTAAATCCCATCTACCAAATAAAGCCCGTTTCCAAACCTCGAGAAGATTTATAAATAAATTTAAATCATTCCAAAACTCTTTCTATATATATAACAAGTATTTTAAAAGAGTAATAATTTTTTTTTAGAAACATCTTCAAGTAATTATTTAAAATACCAAAACACTTTTTATAAACATCAATAACTCATTTTTAGATAAACAAATGGATTTACAAAGCCGATTATAAAAATTAGATTTTATTAATAATATTAAATATTTGATAAAAATTAACTTTTCAATGTATTTCAATTTTACTAGTTCAAAATTACATAGTTTGATAAATAAAACTTCACTTTAAAAACAAATTACTTCTTAATAATACAATATAATTTCAAAATCTCATTAACCAATTTATCTATAAATTCCTCTCGATTTACAACACATCGATTTCATTCCGATTCTCTAACCATCCTCACTTTTCAAAAATAGGATTCACCATTTTCCCAAAAATCTATTTTTCATATCTCGATATAAATTCACCCTATGAAATTATATTCCAATTTATCAATTAATTTCATTTTCCTTGTTTATAAACATCATTTATAAATTTATAACTCTTTTGAGTTTTACTTGTTTATAAAACAAATCCCATTTATAAAATCTCATTTTATAAATCCATTTCTTAATAAATTCCATATATTTCACTGATCTGTTTAAAAAATCTATTTCAACTCCTTTTCATATTTTCCAAAAATATCGTTTAAAAATCCATCATTAAAAAAATCCTTTATATAAATTATTTTAAAATCTCTATTTAAGGTATTTTTACGAATAGTTAAATATAAACCAAAATCAATTATTGTTTTTATCCAAATCAATTTCTTAAAAATAATCCAAATTTCGATATAATTGTTCTTATATTCAAATCTCCTTTTAATTTCCCTAGAAATCCAAAAATAATATTTATTGTGTTTAAGATATCAAAATCTAAGGCCAGTGCTACTATAGCATCAAATAATTCACAACACAACAATAATCTATAACAGATTATTCTAACACATCATATATTATTATATATGAAAAACAATTCATATAAATTTGAGGAATCCAGTTGGATCTCTTCAACCGGTTTCCCTACATCCATAGTTGTTAATACAATATAAAAAAGTCAATCCCACTTCGAGGGGGATATAGCGGTCTATAGAATCATTCGTTGAAATATACGGGAACACCAATCCAACTACTAACATATATACTACTATATATACATTATATATAATATAACATTCAAAAGATAATAATTAAAAAATTCAAATAAGCATCCAAGATTAATTTTAACTATTTAAAATTAAATTCTGGCAATCCAAATGAGCGAGAATTTTCTCACCTTGATTTTTAAATTTCCAACATCCAGATTTTGAATTATCTAAAATCCTAGGCGACTCCGAAAATCTCCAAACCAAGTTCCATGCGAAGATTTCATTGCTACGAATCCAAACTCAACTTGTTCACGATTTAGACCTCGCATGAATGAATTATCAAATTTATAAATATTCATTCCCATAATATGATTTATATATATACATATCCTAGTTATTGTAATTAATATTCTGATTAACATGTAGGTTAACTAATCTTTTTTTTATAAATAACAGCCTTACCTTACCAGTTCATGCTATATACTCCTTATTTTGCCCTCCTTCATTATCTTTTCACACGAACGACCATTGCCTGCCTCGCCACCGACCATCGCCGTCGCCTCATGTACAGCACCGAACCACCGCTAATGCCTGTAGCTCGAGCAGGAGCTTCCACCAAGTTGCGACCAAGCACAAGCTCCACAACCATAAACAACTCAAACAAAACCACCTCCTCTCAACCATCACGACTCCCATCTCGCTCGCCACTTGCTTTTCGAGTCACCAGATATCCACACTAGATCGCTGAAGTCGACCTCCCCTCAAACTCACCGCAACCATTCCCTCAGCATGATTGCATCTCTCCACCTCAAAACGTTCGCCATCGCCCTTCCCCTTCTTCTCGAGCTCGACGACGAGAACTATCGCGACTACGTCGCGTTCTCTCTCTCTCTCTGCGATTTCTATTTCGTTTGGAAGAAGATAAAGAGGAAAAAAACAAGGTTTCGATTTCAACTGAGGACGAAAAGAGACATGCTTGTTTTATTTTTAAATTTAGGAAGTTGGCTTCCTTAGTAAGGTTTGACTTTATCCTTTTATAATATTATTTAATTATAAAATATCTCGTTTAATATAACTAAAAATCCCAAATTCCTGTTGAGGCATGCCGCCTGGCGTTTTTAATGTTATACCATTATTCCAAAACCAATGGAACTAGTCTTGAGGCCTGATTCGATCGTATACGAAAGATAGCTTTTTAAATCGATTATTTGAATTAATTCAATTCAATTATTTCTAGGCGTTTTCTGATCACACGACCAAACGGTAAATCCAAACGCTTTGAAATTTGAAATCCGATAATAATACACTATCAGGGATCCAATGTAATTGGTTTCGTCAAATTCGAAAATTGTGCCTTGGATCACTTTTTTAACTTGCCGAGTAAAATCAACGATTTTCAAATTTACGAAGTCGCTTGAAATTTCAATTTTAAAATCTTACTAACTAAATTATAAATTCCAAATCCAATATTTAAACCATTTAAAATTTCAAAATTAAACATCAAAAAATCCAGGTCGTTATATATAAAATGAGAAGTATTGCTGGTAAGAAAGAAAACAAGATGACTCTATAGCCAAGTGGTAGATATAGAGACGATGAGGGATATGTAATAACCAAAATAAAATCAGTATAAAGTTTGCTTAAAAATATTTTCTTGAAAAATATTAAAATGGTATTTTTAATCAAGGAACATAATACCGTATTTTTATCTACCTTATAATAAACATTAATGCATTTCATGATCCCTATAGGTTTAACAAGTAGTAATCATGTAGTAGAAATCAATCCTTTAAACAAACTAGAATTTCTATTTATTGTTTTTGACAAATATAAATAACTATAAAAAATAATAAAAAGAAAAAACAACATATAGTAGTCCATTTCCATAATTCCTGTATCTAAACTAAGCGAGAAGATCTATCTTTTGAAATGGGTTTTATAAAAACATTGAATAGTTGGAAATCAATTGAGATAATTGATGAAAATATCCTATTTCAAAATGTGATCTTTAATAAAATGACGTTTTATGAATTATGTTTTGTACGAGGGTAGTCAACGGGATTGTTTGACAAGTCAGTTGCGCTTTTCCTATCACTTTATAGGTATATTTTAAATATGGCCAAAGTCTAATAGTGTTTGCATCATCCATAAAATTTGTTCACAACAACTTCCTAACACAATATATTAGCTTCAATGATTGATAATGCAACACTATGTTGTTTTCTGCTTGACCAACTGATGAACTTCTTAATAATAAACAAGTTCACCAGTGCTTTTTCTATCCACAAGACTATCAACATAGTCAACATCATAATAACCAATTAAATAAAAATTATTAATAATGGATATCATAATCCAAAAAAATTTGCATGCAGAAGGTATATAGAATTTGTTTTTGATTTTAAATGAGATTCTTTTGAATCAACTTGAAATAGTGCATACAAACAAATAGAGAAAATTATTTATGGCTTAGATGTCGTGAGATAATGAAGAGCACCAATTATATCTCGATATTTCTTTTGATCAACTTTAGTACCTTTTTTGTCTTTATCACGCTTTGTTGACGCACTCATAAGTGTTTTAGTGGTTTTGCATTCATATTTCCGAACCCTTTTAGTAACTTCACATTTTTTTCGAGATAAAGAATCCCTTCTCACTTTGCTTGATTTTAAATCGTAGAAAAGATTTTGATTCTCCCACCAAAATATAACGATCCCATTTTTAAGATAAATTTAATTTAAAAATTAATACAAATTTTTGGATTAAATTATGAATTAATTTGATATTTTTCCAGAAAACAAGTAGATTTTTTTTGACTTGAAATATCTTAAATAAATAGAATTTTGATTTGAAATTCAAAAATAAATATTTTGAAAATTATATTGGATTTGAAAACTCTATATTTTAAAATTAATAAAAATTTGTTTTTCTAATTTTAATATATAGACACACACACACACACACATTGTGATTTGAAAGTTATATTTTGAATTTGACATAAATAATTTCCCAAAGCTGTTTAAAGTTAAATTCTATATGTGTATGTGTTTATTCATTAAAGTATAATTAGATTTTGAAATCATTCTCTTTAAAAGTTATATAAGTATAAACAATAGAAAATGAATTAATAAAAATATAAAACATAATAAAAGTAAAACATATGTTAATATGAAAAAAATGCATTTGCTAAAATAGTAACTATAAAATAAATTTTTTTATAAACACTTTAAAAATCATTTAATACATGTAAATTTACAAATGTAAACCATGTAATATGAAAGAATACAAGTGTAAATTTTTTAAAATACCATTCAGTAAATGTAAATTAATTATCTCATGAATTGAACATTTGCAGCCTACATGCATTTACAAGTGTCATCTTCTTTTTATTTTTGAAAAAAATTAATAAATATAAGGAAATTCGAGTATATATACATATCTACTCTCATATTCTTTTATTTTCTTTGATACATTTCAAAAAGATAAAAATCTGAAAAACAAAACCAAACCTGAAAATACAAACCAGAAAAGTAAATCAAACTCAAAAGTCAAAGGCAAAGATAATCTCAATTCAAAAAAAAGATCTGATCATCTCATATCAAACAAGCAAGCTAAGATTCAAATTCAAAACCTGGAAACAAAAGCAGATCAAAAGCCAGTTTAAATCAATCCTGGAAGTTATAAACCAGAGAAGAACTAAAAGTAAAGATTCAACTCAAACAAAGCCTGAAGCAAATCAAATTAACTCAGATACATCAAACAAGTTTATATCATTAACAATCAAGTCTAGTTCCAGTTTTCTTTCAAAAAGCCCGTTCTCTGTTTCTTCCAAATATAGGTGAGCAAACTTCCAATTTAAAAACTTAATCTATTTATATATTGTTGCTTGTCATAAACAATCGAAGTAAAGTTGTTTGCATGGATGAATTTAAGTGTTTATATGAATATGATCATGATAAATGCTTGTGCATGACTATGTGTATGTATATTTATATATCTCTGTTGTATTACAGTCTCTAACCCAAAAAAAATTCGATTTCTCTTCATATCATTAATTTAGGCCTCGATCTCAAAATGAAAAATGATTATAAGAATGTAACCCCAATTTTTAAAATGGTTTCGAGAATTTATATTAAGTAACTATTTCAAAAATGATAATTTGCAATGGTAATCAAATATAATTTAAAATTCGATGTCCATAAATTCATATTTGGATTTCATAACCAAATTCGAGTTAGAAAATGATGATTTTAGATAATCATTTCAAGATTTTTTAGTTGTTATATGTTGAGATATTGCGAGTTGATCAGAATTTTCTTTTTCATCAATTCTCGTCGATGGACGAAGAATCGAGCTTTGGGTCTGGTGCTGGAGGAAGTTCAGGTGGTAGAGATCCATGGAAAAATGTTTGATGGATTTTTTAGTTGTTGTGGTGATTGGGCAATGGCGACTTAGGGTTTTACGATCTTGTTTGGTCGACATTGTTTATCGGGTTCATGCGACGTCGTGGGTGAACTGGAATCGATCGCACCAGGGGGAATCGATGCATGAGGGTGTGATGCAGCTCTGGGTTGACTAGCTTCTAGGTGGTCGGAGGTGATGGCGCTGAGGAGATTTGTTGATCGGGTTTTGGGTTCTGGGTGCATCGTCTCACCCAAATTCAATTTTGTAAGGTGGTTCGAAGTTCTGGGTGCTCGGGCCCATCAGGAAGGTTGTTGCTGATATGTAGGTGGTCAGAGTGTAGACCGGAGGTGATCGAGATGACCATACACGTGCATGCGTGCATGTTTATATCTGGGTATTGCTGTAGTTTTGGAGAAGATGAGTTGTCTCAAGGAATTGCTCGGGGAAGCATGAGTTTGTCTCGGGTTTATTGCCGAGTCATTCGCAAGAATGTACAAGGTTTTAAAATGTTAAAAACAAAAAATTAAGTTTTAGAAAAAAAAAAGAGAAGAAGCGGGAATGGCTCGGGGGTTGCTCGGGTATCTTATAGTTTTGGCTCGTGAAAACTTTGGTTGGGCTTGGGTTTGTGGGTTTTGGCATAGTTTCAAGTTTTAAATTTTAAAATAAATCAAGTTTTCAAAATTTAAATAAAAAAAGTTTGAACTATTTTCTTAAATACGTTTTTCTTGTAAATAATTAATGTTTATTTAAATGTTGGATAGATAAGAATTGTATAATTTGTTTTAACTAAATTAATTAAGTTAATTTAAAATGGTGTAATTAATTAGTTGATTAAGAAAGTAAAAATGTTTTGATTGTAAATTAACTCAAGGATTTTAAGTTAACTTATATGTTAATGATAAATTATTTTCAAAGGTTTATTAAATAAAAATTAAATAATTTGATTAAGTGATTAATAAAGACAAATGGTTTATCTTTTAAAAATTAATTAAATTTTTAAGTAATTAAAGGTTAATTAGTTAATGAAAGTAATTAAGGCTAATTAATTATTGTAAATAATTAAGGGATAATTAATGAATGTAACTAATTAAAGGATTAATTTATTATGGTAATTATTAAAGGTTAGTTAATTAATGAAAGTAATTAAACAATAATTACTTGAAGAATAATTACTTAATGTAATTAATTAGGCATTAATTAATGTAAGTAATTAAGGGATATTTAATTACTTAAAGATAATTACTTAATGTAAGTAGTTAATTGATAATTGAATAATTAAAGGTTAATTTTTTGATAATTTAAGATTAATTAATTATTAATTAAGGGTCAACCAATAAGTAATTAAAGGTTAATTGACTAATAATAAGGTTACTTAATTTATGATTTAAGGATAATTAATTTATGCAATTAATTAAGGATTAATTTGTTAATGTAATTAAGTTAAGGTTAATTAATTTGTATGATTAATTAAAGGATAATTAATTAATTGTGGATGATTAATTAAGATGGATAATTAAGGTTGATTAATAAATTTCATTAATTAATGTCAAATGATTTATAATTAATTAAATGTTAATTAAGCAGGATTTAAAAAGTAATTAAAGTAATTAATTTAATTTATTTGGAGATTAAATTAAATTAATTAGGGATTAAGTGATAAACTGATCTTGCTTATGGATGATTGGATTGTATTGAATGCCTTGAATTATTTGATATCTCTGATATGTGACGTTCTATGATATATGATCGTTTTGGATTAAGCTGAGAACTGTGATTTATTTATCTGTGATAAATTTACATGTTTATATGTGAACGAAAGATAAGCATTATAAGATTATACCGCTTATTGATATTGTTGTGCTTGAATTTATGATGGTTGATATTTCATCGTTGCTTGTGAAACCCCTGGACTACACACAATACACACACAAATATGGATTTCACGAGTATTTTGAATTTAATATTATTTTATTCAAAATGGTGAAAAATTTAAATTTTGAATTTTGAATCCAAAATGGTTTGGAAGTGAAATTGGGTTAAATATGAAAAACTTTTGAAAAGGAAGTTTTGAAATGAAAGATTATTTTGAATATAATATGGCTTGTTAAATTTGAATTTGAATTCAAGATTTTAAAATTGAATCTATAAGTTTAAAAATTGGAATTTCGAAAATTGTGGTTTATAAAGGGTTATACGGGATTTTAAACCATTTTTAAAGTATTTTAAAGGAATTAATAGCAATTTAAATTTAACTCAAATAGAGCTTGCCAAGAATACGGTAGTTCACTGATTTTCCGATTTATACTTTAAAAGCTTATAACTTGAGAAAATTTGATCGGATTTTCCCGAAACGAAAAGCCTTTGTTTTCAAATGATAACAGCTTTCATATATATAAAGAATTTCCAGTTTTGATGAAAGAATTTTGGGTTATGGGTATATTTGAAATGGAAATAGTTCTAAAAGCTATGAATGAAGCTTTGTTAAAGATTTGGTATATCTTGTTTTCAAATTAAAGAGGATCTTAAAGGTGTATCTTTTGTTTAGAAGTAAAAATGGAATTTGTTTAAACCATTCCAAAAGAAAGGTTTTGAGGAACAAGTGTTGAAAAGTAGTGACTTAACTAAGATCCGAATGTATCCATATGTTTTAAAAACAAGCGCTCATTATTCGGTTAGCCGGAGGAGGACTTTATGTCATAAAACCCATTCCGAATTAATGATACGACGAATTGGATAGCATTTGAAGATGGTGGCTGTGACGCCCCACCTCTATACCCACGCTAGCCAAGAACACTACGGTGTAATGCTGTCAACTAGCACGGAGAATAAGGCTGTTGAGGAGCGGCCATCAATAGTTGGCCTTACACTAGTATTGGTTATCTCGATGGGAGTGATATAAATATATATAATCTTTCATTTTTCATCTCTGATTTATTTTCTCCCATCGACATACCCCAATTCCAGTATAAAACGAACTACGATGGTTCGTAATAGTTTAGAACAGTAAATATAAAATAACAACACAGATAATATAAATGTGGAACACAGATGAAACAGAAAGTCTCATATATATATAATAACTGATGTCAGTTACAATACATTCACACGGTACATATGATACAACTACAACAGTCGACTAAGGAAGTTACATATACAAGTACATTAACGTATATAATATACATGAATACATATCTTCCTATACAATTTTACATATTACTACAAATGACGACGACTACTCCAAAAGATATGAAAGAACTTCATAGCTCTAGCAGCAACCCAAAGCAGAATATCTACAACCTGAAATACTCGGTCTGACCCGAGTATTAGATTCAAAAGAAAATAATACTCAGGTCAGTCTAATTCAAACTCAGTTATTAGTGCACAGAAGCAATAATAATTAAATAATGAATAGGCGACAGTAGTTAAACCAAATCAGAATGCAATTCAGAATATTGAATTGAAATGAACAAAACAGTTCAAACCATTGAAATATCAATTAAAATATTTATTCAAGTAGGGCTGCAGTACACGCACGCGTGCACTGCCTCGCCACTACGGAATATGGAATACGCAAAAAGGTTCATAAGTCAAAACAAAATAGAATATTATACCCGCCATACCGTGTGGCTGCAGTTCACGCCTGCATGCACTGCCTTGCCACTATAGTGCTGTCGTACCCAAAAAAAAACTCAATTCCGTGTGGCTGCAGTTCACGCTTGCGTGCACTGCCTTGCCACTATAGTGTTGTTGTACACAATAAAAATTCACACACGAGCACAAGGTCAAACTCGAGCGTTTAAGCTGGGTTCAACTCAATGTACAGAAACAAATACAAAACAAATGTCACAATGAAACTACAGTTGCAAACAAGTACAAAGACAAGAACAATGCACATGTCAACAGCACATAAATATGTGAATACGTGATACAAAAGTTCAGTGAACTGTAAGTATCGACCCGGTAGCTTCAAGTGTAAAGCAATGCCCAACATGAATGAATGAACCAGATTCAAGTGAGGACCGAATGCAACAGCAACTCCATATCAATGCAAACAAAATTGGGTTACTACATAACATAGCAACAACTGAAATAATGCAACAGGTCAGGAAGCAAGTGTGTGTACCTAAGGTACAACATGTATGCAACTGTGAGACTGAAAGATGTGAGCACCCGACTTGAGTACAAAAACTACAAACTCAAGTGAAGTGACCTCAATTATAAACTCATGCAGGAATGAAACTACAATGTAGCTTTAATTGAAAACAATATCATCATTGAACTAAACTCATATACACATTGTACTCAACGCAACAACCGACTGAAGGTGTAAGCAAACAAGGATATGGCCAAAACCAAACAGCATACACAAGGCATCAACAAGTATGACACTGATGTGCAGAGGTAAGCAAAGAAATGGTACATGTATATGCAGGTCTGACCACAAGGGCAGTGACCGCATTTTTATGCAATAACATTCAAAAGTGAACAATGCACATAAGCTACAACTTCAAGTGAACTAATGCACGTATGAATTTACTAATGCACGTATGAATTAATATTTTAACTGCATACGTATGGGGTTTTAAACAACTCAGAAAATTTAGAATGATTCTAAAAATAATATTGACACCTCTAAGGAAAATAAGATCATATCTGCAAATCAAAATCTTTAAAATACCAATCATTAAAGATTGGCTGATGAGGATCTAAGATGAAATTTTAAAGAGTGAACTTAGATTCCTCATCACATAATATATCTCTGATATACTGCTATACATAAAAGGAAAACAATTGTATAAATTTCAATACTCATTTTAAAATTTAATTAACACCTTCTACTAACAAGACGACCAACCCATGTATCATCACTGAACCTCAATAAAGAAATGGTTTTAAATAACCATATATGAACGCAGTCTCGACCATAACAGCACCAGCCTCAACGTGAATTCAATAGCCTATGTACTGCAAGAACATGACAAGTACACAAGGCATAGCATACACGAATAAGTATTGCAACAAAGTGGACATGCAACTGATTTTAAATGACTGGCAACAAGTAAATGAAGTATACTTGTAAACATACTGGACAGTGCACCTATGATAAGGCAACATAGCCAGGCATCACGAATAACAAAATACGAGACAATGCCAATTGTGGAACAATGAAGCACAGAGACTACAAGTACAAACTGAACAAAGCAATGCAACTAGCAACAATGAAGGCAACTGGTAACAATGAATGCAACTGGTAACAATGATGCTCAGGGACTATAAGTAAAACCAGTGAATGAAAAGTGGACAGCGACGCAAACCGAAACCGAAGCCAACATTATCGCAAGCCGAAGGCAGTTGATAAACGAATTGAAGCAGAAACAAAATTCACGTTAATACCAATGCCAACATAAATGCTCAAAATCAGTTGCAGTTCGAAATCAAAACAATGCCGAAATCGAAATAGTTCAAGCAATGACCGAAGTCAATACTCAAAGAAAATGCATAGTCGAATGGCCGACAAATCAAGGGGCGAATTCAACAATCAAATACGAACGAAAATCATCGAATTCGAACACTAGTAAACTCGAGATAGGAATTAGATGTGAGTGAAACACTCACCTTGTCGACGAATTGAAGCATCACAGAGACGAGCAAAGCCAAGGACGAACGAAACCCCAATTTGGGAAGAAGGGGTAGGAGCGATCGAACGTAGCCGCCATTAATTTCCTTCGTTCATTTTTATTCTAGGGTTCGTGAATGAAAAGGGGGAAGAGGGGGACCGGGTTGAAAAAAATAAAAAGGGAAACGACGATTTGCCTTGGTTAAGTTTTTTCACGGCCCAAATAAAAACTCGTGGACCATTTATTATTTTTTAAAAAAAATATCAAAGCCCCACAAACTTAATAACCATTTGTAATTTAAATTTTAATTTAAATTTTAAAAACTTCAAAATGGCAATTGACGAAAATATATATCGTTTTAACGTCGATTATGAATTGACGCGAATATCGGGTTGTTACAGACTCCCCTCCTTAAAGAAATTGCGTCCACGCAATCCTAAGGAATAAATGGACAAAAGGTAACAACCATAAGAGCATGAGAAGGTAAGCTTTTAATTTCATAAAAGAAATTCCCAAATTCTCAACAAAGTTTGATTATCAAATAGATAATCAGAATAAAGAAATCTTAAGACAGCAAAATCAGCAAATCTAATTATCAACAAAGATAATTAGAAAACACAAATATCTAACTATCAAAAACGATAATCAGGAATTACCTCAACGGTAATCAAATTCCAAATCAGCAAATATTCAATCATCAAAACGATAATCAAATCTTGAATCACAAATATTTAATTATCACAAACGATAATTAAATCTCAAATATCTAATTATCACAAGCGATAATCAGGAACAATAAATATCTGATTATCAAAAACGATAAATCAGAAATCACAAACATCCGATTATCAAAACGATAATCAGAAATTACCACAACGGTAATCAAATTTCAAATCATAAATATTTAATTATCACAATTGATAATTAAATCTCAAATTGCAAATGTTTAATTATCACAAACGATAATTAAACCACAAATATCTAATTATCACAAACGATAATTAGAAACAATAAATATCTGATTATCAAAAACGATAAATCAGAAATCACAACGATAATCAGAAATCATAAACATCCAATTATCAAAACGATAATCAGAGATTACCACAACGGTAATCAAATTTCAAATTACAAATTTTTCAATTAACGAGTCCGAAATTAACCGAAATAGCAAACACACATGACCCATAACCACGAGTTTTACTAAATCGTTTAATTCACTCCATCGTTTCCTTGAAAGTGCAAAATTGTGTATTTTAAATAAATAACATTTTACGTTCTCAAAAGGACAAGTCCGGAATTAAGCGAATCAGTAAAAGAAAGGGGTCATAGTCCTCGGTTTTTTTTTTTTTTTTTTAAACGTTTAAATCGCTTCCTCATTCTTTTGAAAGCGCAAATCGTAAAAATTTTGAAAACAATTTTTAAAACACGTGATTAAACAGCGACATCAGTAGCAACTTCGATAAGTGGATTTTCATTCATCAAAAATGTCACAAGAATCTTCTCAAAGATAGGAAGGGGTATCATACCCTAAACTCGTATTCATAACAAGTCAATATCACACGAATTCACCAATGCACAAAAATTGATAAAACTTATCAATAGAGATCACGAAAATTGGTGAAGCACAAATTCTAGGAATCTACACAAGAAATCCAGAAATCACAAGATGAGAGTATGAAAACTCGAACCGGAGTATGAAAACTCGAACGCGAGTATGAAAACTCGAACCGGAGTATGGAAACTCGAACAGGAGTATGAAAACTCGAACGCGAGTATGAAAACTCGAACCGGAGTATGGAAACTCGAACCGGAGTATGAAAACTCGAACGGAGTATGAAAACTCGAACGGAGTATGAAAACTCAAACGCGAGTATGAAAACTCACCTACACGTGAGCTTGAAAAATCACCAACACGTGCAACACAAAGCGAGAACGGGAGCATGGAATCTCACCTACACATGAGCATGAAAATCACCAACACGTGCAACGCAAAGCGAGAACGGGAGCACGGAATCTCACCTACACGTGAGCATGAAAATCACCAACACGTGCAACGCAAAACATAAAATATCCATAATAACATACTACTATAAGTATGTAAATAATGATCAACAGGAGATC
Source organism: Allium cepa (assembly GCA_030765085.1). Classification (NCBI taxonomy): domain Eukaryota; kingdom Viridiplantae; phylum Streptophyta; class Magnoliopsida; order Asparagales; family Amaryllidaceae; genus Allium; species Allium cepa. The sequence continues at coordinate 680,889,617 of CM060941.1, read as the reverse complement.
AACCGATGAGAGGTATAGCATAAATATGGAATATCCATACTGACATACGACTATAAGTATGCAAATAATGATCAACAGGAGATCAACCGATGAGAGATAATCAATATCACAAGATCTTCTCAAAGATCCAAAGAGGTATCATACCTCAAATTTGTACTCATGACAAATCAATAACATATGAATTCACCAGTACACAAAAATAGGTGAAGCATAAAATTTCCAGAAATCAACATAAGGAATCTAGAAATCACAGAAAAAGGGAAAGAGGCCTATCACATGACGGTCCGAAGACCATGGGGAGCTACCCCGCATGTGTGAATGGAATCACACAGATTGAGGTCAAGACTAACCAAAAAGCAGAAAGGTATGTGTGAATGGAATCACACAAGTGGTGTCTAGTCTGACCATCAGAACGATCATCATGATCAACGAGGAGTGTCAATTACACTAAGCATGTGTGAATGGAATCACACAGATTGAGGTCAAGACTAACCAAAAAGCAGAAAGGTATGTGTGAATGGAATCACATAAGTGGTGTCTAGTCTAACCTCACAATGAAAGAGACATCGCGCAATTGCTAGTCTAATTCATAAAGCGATCATCAAGATCAACGAGAAGTGTCAATTACACTAAGCTAGTGAATATAAAAGTTTAGCTTCATGTCCTATAACCACTAGCTTAACTTAAATATTTACGAACAAATTGTAGATCTTCACTAGAAAAATGTCACAAGTGGTTCAATCGAACAAGTCCAAAAATTAACCGACGAAGTAAACGCAAGCGTTTCATACCACTTGTTTTGCTAAGCCGTTTAATTAGATTTCTCATACGAGTGAAAATAAAGGTTTGTATATTCTAATAGATCGGAAAACGGTTTAGGAAAAGATTTTGATATTGAAAATAGAGTTGAAAACATTTTGATAAAAGAGTTTTGATAATTACTACTAGTATTAAAACGTTTATATATTATTATTTTTTTAAAGTGACAAATCACAAAAATGATTGCAGAAACAATCAACCACAAGGATTCACATACGAAGACGTGAATAGAATCCAAAGAAATCGATACTGTATCCATCCAAAAGTATGTTCACGAAAATCCCGAAGAAAATGTTATCAAAGTTGCTAATAAATGATAGCAATAAATCGGGAAATTAACAAGAATCGATTAAATTTGAAAACCAAATCAATTCACTAAAATTCACCTTCGAAGACGTGAATAAAATCCAAAGAATTCGATTCTAAATCCATCAAAGTAGGAATATCCAAAAATTCCAGAAATAGAAGTTTTCAAAGTCGACAAAGATGACAACAACTAATCGGAAAAGAAGAATCGATTGACAAATGGAATAATGAAACAAAACGAGCATAAATGCATAAATGACTTCAACAAAAAATAAAAATCAAGTCAATGCTGAAGTCAACAATTAATGGCCATAATAGAGTATAAAACGATTCAACATCATCATCAAAGGACTCAACGGCAAACCAAGTCAGAGTCTTGGAAATCAAGAATTTAGAAATTTCTCAAAAACAAAGTGACCGAAGTCGAATGGAAATCAAGCCGAAGAAAACATAAAATATCAAGTTCAGAATCGCTGAGATTCGAACAAAATCAATCATCGGCTAAATCAAATCAAAGCCGAAAACACAAGAATCAAAATCAAATGCATATGAATAAGCGTTAGGAATTCATACCTAACAATCAAAAGACAATCATATGCAAATATGAGAGATAAAACGTCGACAAATAGTTCTAACACATGTACTATCTAAGTTACGTTTTATATTTGTTCTAAACCCCAGGCTCTGATACCAAGCTGTGATGCCCCACCTCTATACCCACGCTAGCCAAGAACACTACGGTGTAATGCTGTCAACTAGCACGGAGAATAAGGCTGTTGAGGAGCGGCCATCAATAGTTGGCCTTACACTAGTATTGGTTATCTCGATGGGAGTGATATAAATATATATATTCTTTCATTTTTCATCTCTGATTTATTTTCTCCCATCGACATACCCCAATTCCAGTATAAAACGAACTACGATGGTTCGTAATAGTTTAGAACAGTAAATATAAAATAACAACACAGATAATATAAATGTGGAACACAGATGAAACAGAAAGTCTCATATATATATAATAACTGATGACAGTTACAATACATTCACACGGTACATATGATACAACTACAACAGTCGACTAAGGAAGTTACATATACAAGTACGTTAACGTATATAATATACATGAATACATATCTTCCTATACAATTTTGCATACTACTACAAATGACGACGACTACTCCAAAAGATATGAAAGAACTTCATAGCTCTAGCAGCAACCCAAAGCAGAATATCTACAACCTGAAATACTCGGTCTGACCCGAGTATTAGATTCAAAAGAAAATAATACTCGGGTCAGTCTAATTCAAACTCGGTTATTAGTGCACAGAAGCAATAATAATTAAATAATGAATAGGCGACAGTAGTTAAACCAAATCAGAATGCAATTCAGAATATTGAATTGAAATGAACAAAACAGTTCAAACCATTGAAATATCAATTAAAATATTTATTCAAGTAGGGCTGCAGTACACGCACGCGTGCACTGCCTCGCCACTACGGAATATGGAATACACAAAAAGGTTCATAAGTCAAAACAAAATAGAATATTATACCCGCCATACCGTGTGGCTGCAGTTCACGCCTGCGTGCACTGCCTTGCCACTATAGTGCTGTCGTACCCAAAAAAAAACTCAATTCCGTGTGGCTGCAGTTCACGCTTGCGTGCACTGCCTTGCCACTATAGTGCTGTTGTACACAATAAAAATTCACACACGAGCACAAGGTCAAACTCGAGCGTTTAAGCTGGGTTCAACTCAATGTACAGAAACAAATACAAAACAAATGTCACAATGAAACTACAGTTGCAAACAAGTACAAAGACAAGAACAATGCACATGTCAACAGCACATAAATATGTGAATACGTGATACAAAAGTTCAGTGAACTGTAAGTATCGACCCGGTAGCTTCAAGTGTAAAGCAATGCCCAACATGAATGAATGAACCAGATTCAAGTGAGGACCGAATGCAACAGCAACTCCATATCAATGCAAACAAAATTGGGTTACTACATAACATAGCAACAACTGAAATAATGCAACAGGTCAGGAAGCAAGTGTGTGTACCTAAGGTACAACATGTATGCAACTGTGAGACTGAAAGATGTGAGCACCCGACTTGAGTACAAAAACTACAAACTCAAGTGAAGTGAACTCAATTATAAACTCATGCAGGAATGAAACTACAATGTAGCTTTAATTGAAAACAATATCACCATTGAACTAAACTCATATACACATTGTACTCAAGGCAACAACCGACTGAAGGTGTAAGCAAACAAGGATATGGCCAAAACCAAACAGCATACACAAGGCATCAACAAGTATGACAATGATGTGCAGAGGTAAGCAAAGAAATGGTACATGTATATGCAGGTCTGACCACAAGGGCAGTGACCGCATTTTTATGCAATAACATTCAAAAGTGAACAATGCACATAAGCTACAACTTCAAGTGAACTAATGCACGTATGAATTTACTAATGCACGTATGAATTAATATTTTAACTGCATACGTATGGGGTTTTAAACAACTCAGAAAATTTAGAATGATTCTAAAAATAATATTGACACCTCTAAGGAAAATAAGATCATATCTGCAAATCAAAATCTTTAAAATACCAATCATTAAAGATTGGCTGATGAGGATCTAAGATGAAATTTTAAAGAGTGAACTTAGATTCCTCATCACATAATATATCTCTGATATACTGCTATACATAAAAGGAAAACAATTGTATAAATTTCAATACTCATTTTAAAATTTAATTAACACCTTCTACTAACAAGACGACCAACCCATGTATCATCACTGAACCTCAATAAAGAAATGGTTTTAAATAACCATATATGAACGCAGTCTCGACCATAACAGCACCAGCCTCAACGTGAATTCAATAGCCTATGTACTGCAAGAACATGACAAGTACACAAGGCATAGCATACACGAATAAGTATTGCAACAAAGTGGACATGCAACTGATTTTAAATGACTGGCAACAAGTAAATGAAGTATACTTGTAAACATACTGGACAGTGCACCTATGATAAGGCAACATAGCCAGGCATCACGAATAACAAAATACGAGACAATGCCAATTGTGGAACAATGAAGCACAGAGACTACAAGTACAAACTGAACAAAGCAATGCAACTAGCAACAATGAAGGCAACTGGTAACAATGAATGCAACTGGTAACAATGATGCTCAGGGACTATAAGTAAAACCAGTGAATGAAAAGTGGACAGCGACGCAAACCGAAACCGAAGCCAACATTATCGCAAGCCGAAGGCAGTTGATAAACGAATTGAAGCAGAAACAAAATTCACGTTAATACCAATGCCAACATAAATGCTCAAAATCAGTTGCAGTTCGAAATCAAAACAATGCCGAAATCGAAATAGTTCAAGCAATGACCGAAGTCAATACTCAAAGAAAATGCATAGTCGAATGGCCGACAAATCAAGGGGCGAATTCAACAATCAAATACGAACGAAAATCATCGAATTCGAACACTAGTAAACTCGAGATAGGAATTAGATGTGAGTGAAACACTCACCTTGTCGACGAATTGAAGCATCACAGAGACGAGCAAAGCCAAGGACGAACGAAACCCCAATTTGGGAAGAAGGGGTAGGAGCGATCGAACGTAGCCGCCATTAATTTCCTTCGTTCATTTTTATTCTAGGGTTCGTGAATGAAAAGGGGGAAGAGGGGGACCGGGTTGAATAAAAATAAAAAGGGAAACGACGATTTGCCTTGGTTAAGTTTTTTCACGGCCCAAATAAAAACTCGTGGACCATTTATTATTATTTTAAAAAAATATCAAAGCCCCACAAACTTCCATTTGTAATTTAAATTTTAATTTAAATTTTAAAAACTTCAAAATGGCAATTGACGAAAATATAAATCGTTTTAACGTCGATTATGAATTGACGCGAATATCGGGTTGTTACAGTGGTGAAGACCGAGTATTTTCGAAAGCGAAAGGATTTCCTATAGAATGTCTCTGCACCGCATTTGTTTCATTACAGCATGATAGGGGGTTCTCGCTTCGGGTTTGGTAGCGAGCAGGAGACTCTTACCCCTACATGTCCCAGGGGAGGGGTTGGCTAACCAGGTTGGTTGAGAGTCGAAAGGCTGGCTATAAAAGAAAATTCGGGGTACCAATGTGTGCCATGGCGGGTCATTACATGGCCGCTGTCGTAGACCGTCACATCTGGTATCAGAGTTAAAGGTTGAGTAAGAACTTTAGCTTTGGAGTATAACACATTAGGTGACTCATTGGAGATAGGGTAGAAACGCACTAGAATGAGTATATTCTCTATAATATCTTGTCTGTATGCCTCAATAAATTCTCTTACTATTCACGGACAGTGAGAATAAGTGCAAGAAGAGGACAAGGTAGGGGACAGGGGAGTACCACTACATACCCTGCAACAACAAGGAATACCTTTTTCCCTCAATCTCTTTTGATCATCATCCACTTTCAATTCTTTGATGACTTACTGGCAGCTACAAGAAGAAGCTTTAGTGTGGTGGTAGCCCTGCGAATCTTTGTTTACATTGTAGAAAGGTTCCTATTTCGTATTCTCATCGTCAGTTTTCTATCATCTTTTTCGTCCTTAACTTTGATGAATTTGAAATTTTACTTGAAAAGAATTGATTAACGAAATATAAAGCTAAATTAAATTGTAACAATTTTGGTTAAAACCAAATTTGGGAATTTTGTTGTGACTTTTTGTTTGATCCATGTCCGAAAAGAGACAAGCTAGTGTATACTTTGGGGTATTCCGACCTGATTTTAGAATCCATACCTATTGTACAAAAATTTCTTTTGTTCTGAATTGATGACTTGTTCGATCAATTGTATGGGCTAGGTCCGCCTTGAAAAAGAACCGAGCACCATCTAGATTAGCCTAAGGATTCCATCAGCTTAGAATTGCGAAAAATTGTATTCATTTATCTGTTTTTGGGGGCCCTGATTCGTTCTACGAATGGTTAGTTATCCCTTCGGACTAACCAATGCCCCTGCATATTTCGTAGATCTGATGACCCGAGTATTCTGTATAATATCGAATAAATTTGTTCTCATATTTATTGATGATATTCTGATTTGGTAAGCCAAATGTAAAACGGTTTGATCTGGTAAACTAATTCTCTATCTTTGATGTATTCTTTGTTGCCTCCCTGTCTAGCAAATTTCGAGGATGAAATTTCCTTAAGGGGGAATCTGTAATGATCCCGTTTTTAAGTCAAATTTAATTTTGAAATTAATACAAATTTTTGGATCAAATTGTGAATTAATTTGATATTTTTCCAAAAAAAGAAATAGATTTATTTTTATTTGAAATATCTTAGAAAAATAGAATTTTGATTTGAAATTCAAAAATTAATATTTTGAAAAATATATTGGAATTGAAAACTCTATATTTTAAAATTAATAAAAATTTGTTTTTCTAATTTTAATATACACACACACACATTGCGATTTGAAAGTTATATTGAATTTGATTTAAATAATTTTCAAAAGTTGTATAAAGTTAAATTCTATATTTTAAAAATAAACGTAAAATATAATATGTGTGTGTGTGCTTATTTATTAAAGTATAATTAGATTTTAAAATCATTTTCATTAAAAGTTATATAAGTATAAATAATAGAAAATGAATTAATAAAAATTTAAAACATATACAAAAGTAAAACATATGTTAATATGAAAAGAAATGCATTTAATAAAATAGTAAATATAATATAATTTTTTTTATAAACACATTAAAAATCATTTAATACATGTAAATTTACAAATGTAAACCATGTAATAAGAAAGAATACAAGTGTAAAAAATTTAAAATACCATTCAACAAATGTAAGTTAATTATATCATGAATTAAACATTTGTAGCCTAATTACTACATGCATTTACAAGTGTAATCTTCTTTTTATTTTTGAAAAAAGTAATAAATATAAGGAAATTCGAGTATATATACATATCTACTCTCATATTCTTTCATATTCTTTGATACATTTCAAAAAGTTAAAAATCTGAAAAACAAAACCAAACCTGAAAATACAAACCATAAAAGTAAATCAAACTCAAAACTCAAAGGCAAAGATAAACTCAATCAAAACAAAGATCTGATCATCTCATATCAAACAAGCAAGCTAATATTCAAATTCAAAACCTGGAAACAAAAGCAAATCAAAAACAAGTTTAAATCAAGCCTGGAAGTTATAAACTAGAGAAGAATTAAAAGTAAAGATTCAACTCAAACAAAGCCTAAAGCAAATCAAATTAACTCAGATACATCAAACAAGTTTAGATCATCAACAATCAAGTCTAGTTCCAGTTTTCTTTCAAAAAGCCCGTTCTCTGTTTCTTCCAAATCCAGGTATGCAAACTTCCAATTTAAAAACTTAATCTATTTATATGTTGTTGCTTGTGATAAACAATCGAAGTAAAGTTGTTTTCATGGATGAATTTAAGTGTTTATGAATGTGATCATGATAAATTCCTGTGCATGACTGTGTTCATGTATATTTGTATATCTCTGTTGTATTACAGTCTCTAACCCAAAATAAAAATTCGATTTCTCTTCATATCATAGATTTTAGGCCTCGATCTGAAACTGAAAAATGATTATAAGAATGTAACCCCATTTTTAAAAATGGTTTCTAGAATTTATATTAAGTAGCTATTTCAAAAATAATAATTTTCATTTGGAATCAAATATAAGTTAAAATTTGATGTTCATAAATTCATGTTTGGATTTCATAACCAAATTCGAGTTAGAAAATGATGATTTTAGATAATCATTTCAAGATTTTTAAGTTGCTATATGTTGAGATATTGCGAGCTGATCAGAATTTGCTTTTTCATCAATTCTCGTCGATCGATGAAGAATCGGGCTTCAGGTCTGGTGCTGGAGGAAGTTTAGGTGGTAGAGATCCATGGGAAAATGTTCGAAGGATTTTTTAGTTATTGTGGTGATCAGGCAATGGCGATTTATGGTTTTACAATCTAGTTTGGTCGACGTTGTTCATCGGGTTCGTGCGACTTCGTGGGTGAACTGGAAGCGATCGCACCAGGGGGAATCGATGCGTGTGTGTGTGACGCAGCTTTGGGTTGACTAGCATTGTTCCAGGTAGTCGGAGGCGATGGCGCTGAGGAGATTTGTTGATCGGGTATTGAGTTCTGGGTGCATCGTATTGCTCGAAATCGATTTCATAAGGTGGTTCAAAGTTCTGGGTGCTTGGGCCCATCAGGAAGGTTGTCGCCGACATGTAGGCGTTTGGAGTGTAGACTGGAGATGATCGAGATGATGGTGCACATGCACGCCTGCACGTTTATATCTGGGTGTTGCTGTGAGAAGATGAGTTGTCTCGGGGAATTGCTCGGGGAAGCGTGAGTTTGTCTCGGGTTTGTTGCTGAGTCGTTTACAAGTATGTACAGGGTTTTAAAATGTTAAAAACCAAAAAAATAAGTTTTAGAAAAAAAAGAGAGAAGAAGAAGCAGGAAAGGCTAAGGGGTTAATCGCGTATCTTGTAGTTTTGGCTTGGGAAAATTTTGGTTGGGCTCGGGTTTGTGGGTTTTGGCATAATATCAAGCTTTAAATTTTAAAATAAATCAAGTTTTTAAAATTTAAATAAAATAAGTTTGAACTATTTTCTCCAATAAATTTTTCTTGTAAATAATTGATGTTTATTTAAATGTTAGATAGATAATAATTGTATAATTTTTTTTAACTTAAATTAATTAAGTTAATTTTAAATGGTGTAATTAATTGATTAAGAAAGTAAAAACGATTTGATTATAAATTAACTTAAGGATCTTAAGTTAGCTCATATGTTAATGATAAATTATTTTCAATTTTTATTAAATAAAAACTAAATAATGTGATTAAGTAATTAATAAAGATAAATGGTTTATCTTTTAAAAATTAATTAAAGTTTTAAGTAATTAAAGGTTAATCAGTTCATGAAAGTAATTAAGGCTAATTGATTATTGTACTTAATTAAAGGATAACTAATGAATGTAATTAATTAAAGGATTAATTTATTAGGGTAATTAATTAAAGGTTTACTTAATTAATGAAAGTAATTAAAGAATAATTACTTAAAGAATAATTACTTAATGTAATTAATTAGAGATTAATTAATGTAAGTGATTAAGAGATAATTAATTACTTAAAGATAATTACTTAATGTAAGTAGTTAATGGATAATTGAATAACTAAAGGTTAATTTTTTGATAATTTAAGGTTAATTAATTATTAATTAAAGGTTAACCAATAAATAATTAAAGGTTGATTAATTAATAATAAGGTTAACTAATTTATGATTTAAGGATAATTAATTTATGTAATTAATTAAGGGTTAATTTGTTAATGTAATTAACTTAAGATTAATTAATTTATATGGTTAATTAAGGGATAATTAATTAATTGAGGATGATTAATTAAGATGGATAATTAAGGTTAACTAAAAAAATTCATTAATTAATATCAAATGATTTGTAATTAACTAAATGTTAATTAAGCAGGATTTAAAAAGTAATTAAAGTAATTAATTTAATTTATCTAGAGATTAAATTAAATTAATTAGGGATTAAGTGATTAATTGATCTTGCTTATGGATGATTGGATTGTATTGAATGCCTTGAATTATTTGATATCCCTGATATGTGACGTTCTATGATATGATTGTTTTGGATTAAGCTGTGAACTGTGATTTATTTATCTGTGATAAATCTACAAGTTTATTTGTGAATGAAAGATAAGCATTATAAGATTATACCGCTTATTGATATTGTTGTGCTTGAATTTATGATGGTTGATATTTTATCGTTGCCTGTGAAACCCCTGGACTACACACAACACACACAAATACATATTTCACGAGAAATTGGTTAAGTCATGAGTATTTTGAATTTAATATTATTTTATTCAAAATGGTAAAAAATTTAATAGTTGGATTTTGAATCCAAAATGGTTTGGAAGTGAAATTTGGTTAAATATGAAAAACTTTTAAAAAGGAAGTTTTGAAATGAAAGATAATTTTGAATACAATATGGCTTGTTAAATTTGAATTTGAATTCAAGATTTTAAAATTGAATTCTATAAGTTTAAAAATTGGAATTTTGGAAATTATGGTTAAAAAGGGTTATACAGAATTTTAAACCATTTTTAAAGTATTTTAAAGGAATTATTTTGGGAATTTAAATTTAACTCAAATAGAGCTTGCCAAGAATACGGCAGTTCGTTGATTTTCCAATTTATACATTAAAAGGTTATAATTTGAGCAAATTTAACCGGATTTTCCCGAAATGAAAAGCCTTTGTTTTCAAATGATAACAGCTTTCATATATAGAAAGAATTTCCAATTTTGTTAAAAGAATTTTGGGTTATGTAGCGACCCGTATTTTTAACTTGTTTAAATTTTTGAAATTTGGATGATTATTGGATAAAATGGTTAGATTTTTTTTAATGATATTGGTTTATTGAATAATTAAATTGTTTAAAATTTAATTTTGAAATTTTTTATTTGATTCTGGATTTAAGATGATTGAAAATGATATCAGAAATTTGACTAAATTTTTTTGCAAAATATGAACGTAGATGGTTTAACATTTGAAATTAGATTTAATTGTGAATAATTTAAAATTTAAAATTTTATATACTAATTGATGAGTAAAAAATAGTCATTTTGGCCACTGTCTCGGATTTCGACGAAATGAATTTCATCGGATCTGTAATAGCGAATTACTGTAGGATTTCAAGTTTCGTAGCGTTCAGACTTGTCGTTTGGCCGTGCGAGCTTGACACGCATAGAAATTTAATTTCGAATTTGATTAAAATAATCGATGTTGAAAGCTATCTTTCGCATACGATCGAATTAGACCTCAAGACAAGTTCTATTGCGTTTGGAACGGGGGTAAAACATTACGAGTGCCGGCCGACACATTCATTTGGAGCTTGAGAATTTCGGACGTTAAAACGTTGGATATTTTCAAATAAATTAATATTATATTTTCTATTACTATTTTTTTACTCGTCCAAGCCACGTTTTTATCTACACCATATACTGTTTCCTTTGCCCATTTTTGTGTTATAACGACTGATCAAATCGAGGTCGAAAAAAAAATCAAAGAAGAACAACTGAAACAAAATTCAAATCGATCGATCTATAAAAAATCTTAGCACAAACCCACGTTCCCGTATATCTCTCCTCCTTTCCTCTTTTATCCCAAAGCGAACAGAAAAAAACGAAAAATGGCCACAGCCAAATATAAAAAAGAAAAGAAACTATAAAAAAATCACGGCTTGGAAAGAAATAGGGCACTCACGTGCGCTCGAATGAGGGAAAGGCGACGAATGAAAGGGGATTGGTGGACGCACAGGGGAGACAGTGGCAATTGGTGGATCTAGGCATGAATCGATCGCAATTTGATGCTCCCGTGCGTGTTTTCGACTTCGGCGACTGCGGCAAATCAATGGCGACGGTGCTGAGGAGTGAGGCTATGGCGACGGCGGTGGCTAATCAGCGATAGGTGTGGAAAAAAACGAACGCTAATCGCGTTCGATGCGAACTGCTTGGGGGATGAAGGCCGCATCGTGAGCAGAAGGACTGGATATAAGGTTGCTTTAATTATTTTACTAAGTGATAATTAGTGTTGATTTTATTTTAAGTTTTATTTTATATTAATTATTGCGTCACTTTTGTATACGAGGATCGTTTCAAGTGAAATGAATTGTGCTTTTATCGTAGCGACATCTTCTACGACATGAGATCTAGCAAAGGTGAGTGTTTATACGCTCACAATCGACTAAAATAAATTTTTTTTGTTAGTTAAATTTATATTCTGAAGTGATTTGAAATTTATTGGTTGTTGTTGGTAGGTATAATTATCATTTATATTGACATATGAATTAATTGATGGAATTTAAATTGACCATCGAAATAAATTTAATTTTAGTTAGAGTATTATACTAGATACTGATAATTACAAAATTGTTGTGAATTATATTGACTGTATTGATGATTGGTTGTGATGGATGCTATAGATAGTTAATTTGGATGTTTATTTATTTTGATATATCATGCTATTATCCTGTATATTGTTTATTGCATATAAACTGTAAACTGAATTATTTCGAATAAAGTTAAGAAATAGGTTGAAATGATATATACCTATGACACTTATTTGGATTGAAATGATATATATCCTTGAAATTAAATTGAAATAATTATCCATTTGGCCATAGGTTAGAAAATTATATACGGACACCGGATTGGTTAAATTAAATGATTTTAAAAGTTGATTTGAACTTATTTAAATGAATTGATTTTTTTGAATAAAATCAAATTTATGGAAATTGAATTATCTTGAATTGGAGCTCGTAATGTTGGGATTTAAACTTGATAAACGAGATTGTTAATTAATCGAAGTTTAAAATTTTAAGTTATAAACGAAATACGACGTAAATTTCAGAAATGGATTTGTTTTAATAGATTGGCTTTTATCCGAATTTTGAATATTTCTAAGAAAAGTGATATGAAATGATATTTCAAAATTTGAGCTTGGAATTGATTTATAAATGAAAATTTGGATTTAAAAATTTGGCAATGAAAGTAAATTTGATTTAAGTGTTTAAATTAATGTTTTGAATTGAATTTGGAATTGGAATTGAAATTGTAAATTAATTTGGATTTGGTATTGGAAATTAATTTGAAATTTAAATTTAAATTAATTTGGAAATGGAAATTGAAAGTGAAAGGAATTTGTGAATTGATTCAAAAATTTATGTGGAGTCAAAAATTTATTCGAGTTGAAATCGGAATAGAATCGATTAAATCGAAATAGATTTGGAATTGATTTGGGTAGGAAATTGGGAAGTTGACGATTTGACTTTGGAATTATTTTAAAAATGAATATTTTGGTATAAATGATTTAAAATCTATATTATTTAAATATTCAAACTAATTTGACATTTCAAACTATTTTATTATATAAAAATTTTATATATTTAAATTATTTCTATTAAACTATTTTTAACTAACTATTTAACTATTTAAACTATTTTCTAAAATTCAAACTGATTAAAGGGTAAATTGTTTATATTTAAATCTTGGATTTAAATACGAACTAGGTTAAAGTGAATATTATAACCTAAATTGAATTTGAATCAAATTTGAAAGTGAAATTGATTTATCGGACAAAATTGATAATTTTGAATATATGATGATTTCGAAATGGATTTGACTTCAAAGCGAATATATAATGATTTCAAAATGGATTTGATTTTGAAGTGAATATGATATTTTGATATCAAGTGCAAATTGTTTTCGAAATGTAAAAGAACCAACTTGTGTGTAAAATGATGATTGGTTGTTAAAGAGACCGGGGCCTCTTATTGAAATACTCTCTTTCAGTATTGGAACCACTTTGACAACTGTGTACGTGGTGGATGATATCCAGAATGTAGTGGTTGAATTGGCAACGTTTACTAGATTGAAGTAAGAGAACGATGATGGATAGTCTTGACATTCGTGTCATAATTAAAATTACTAAAACAGGATCCTATGTCTGGCCAATGAGGTTAGCTACCTCTAGCGATGTTGATCCCTCGTACTACTATTGTGTTTTCGGATTCGATGGGTGCACCTTATTTTCATTTGGATTGATTGTCACGATCGGCCACAGATGGGTTATGACCAGCCAGAAAGGGTAAGCGGTAGAATCCTACCTTGGGCATTGCCTCACGTACCTTGTCATATTTATCTATATACGAGCCCATTACGACTTTGGTTTAAACTGTAGAAATGTGTTAAGGTGGATCAATGTAAAGCCTTAACATTATTTTTGTATTTATTTTACTAATAGAAATTATCTATTACAGCGTATTTTATTATATATAAATAGTTTAACGGATCCTTAGGAGATGGAAACTCCAGTAACATGTAATGACCCAATTTTTCGACGCCCGAAAAATCGAACCATTAGGGTAAAAAGAAAGAGGAGGTAGAAGATGAGAAAACAACAAATAAAATCTTACCATCACAGCGAAATAAATTATAATAGATAATAACAGATCTTTACACAAATGAAAACTATGTCAACTTATGCATACATCATCAGATTACAACATCAGAGTTCAACAATATCTATAACACACGACTGGACAATTATATTAACTTGTCCACATCAAACTGACAATAAAACACTGCGGAATTATACATCAAGTACGTATGCTACGCCTCGCCAACCAGCTTGTCTCTTGAGCTTCACAGCATCTTTTCCTGTACTCTATAATACTCGGTCTAACCCGAGCATTATAGTTAAATAACACCCGAATCAGTCTGAAAAACCAACGTGAGAAAACACACTCAATTGAGTTATTAAAATTTTCAAAATCTTTTGAAATTAAAGGTATCTCGTAAGACCACGCCACAAATAAACATGCCGGGTTTTTACCTTACGTTAACCAAAACTTTTCTTATAAAATCCTCTGATATTATAATAATGTCTATATACAAATACTTATTCAAATCACCGAAATTGTTACATTCATTAAATTCCAGCTAGAAGCCACAAAGTGGGTTCTACAAACAAAAACCTTAAAAGGCACGTAGGGAGAATGGATTTCCATCAATGGCAGGGCTACTGGGGTACCGCCCGTCATAGTACGTGGTCTAGATCACCGTACCGAGGATCACTCCTAATCCCCTACAACACAAAGCCAGAACTACCCCTTACTGCATAGTCCGAATAAGTTCACCCTACGGTTGGGATCAGCAACCGCCACACAGCCGAATATAAAAAGGGACATTTAGACCGGGGTGACCTTACTCTAATTGGTTGCTAGCCACTTAGCCTTGTGCGCACCTCCCATGTTTTAGCCATTCCCGATTGATGAGGCTCGAGGCTATGCGTTACCTTTTTAGCACACATTCACTTAGAATGCTCATCATCCTCCTAACGATGTTCTGAAAGCATTCATCCATTCAAGTCCATTCCGGGTTCGAACGGAACCGAAGGCACTGCTCCTACTACATCCATTTTGGAAACACCCTCAGGATTAGTAGCGATTAGCCCTTGCAATTCACTGCTCCATCTTCGACTTCCAGCTCTTGTATTCCTCACGAAAATGTTCAAACCGGATCGAAGTGGTTTTCAGGAAGTTAATCCCGATCCCGATCTCTTCGACACGATCAGCACATTGGCCAATATTGATAGTCGGTTATTTAACTATCAAATAACATTCACAACAATCATCAAGCCATAGTAATTTCTCCCAAATTATTTATAATCCTCAAAATATCTTTGCAAGATATATTTCCACTTTTCAACCCTTTGAAAACAGTTTTGAACCATCTTTCTCTCGCGGAATAAATTCCCAAATATTTTCTATTTCCACCAAATCACCAAGTATAAATACTTTAGATTTTAAAATGATTTAAAACACTTTATTATAAAATATACTTTAAAACAGCTAAATTAAACTACTTAAACACTTTATTCAAAAATATATGCTCCAAAAATATTTGAACTAAAACTACTTTATAAAATATAAAACTAATAATTTTTTTAAATAAAAGTTAGGCCAAACTAAATTTAAAATAAAAGCTACGAAATTCTATACAAGTTTTCAAATAAACTTTACCCAAACTATCTTTAACATAAAATTACTTTATAAAATATAAATATTAATAATTATCTTTTTAAAACATAATACCAATTAACCTCTAAATAATTACTGCTAAAATAAATTTGAAAAATATTTAATTTAAAATTTAAAACATTTAAAAATAATAAATTTTCTAAAATATTTCCTTTAAATTTTTTTTTAAAGCCTTTAGCTTCTACATAAAAGTCTCCTTTAAAATACACTTGGCTTTCCAGGGAAATACACTTTCCATTTCCGTACCTTTAAAAATAAACTACTCTTTATTTTTAAAACAAACTACCCATTCCTTTGTAAATTCCCATCGTGAATTTATACTTCCAAATTTCCACTGATATCTTGTTTCACCTTATAAACCCAGTTTATAAATTTCATAGTCTCATCTTTCTTTAAAACGCAATTTTAAACACTTAACCAACTTCCAAAATTTATTTTCAAAATTTACTCTTTTTTTTAAAATAATTTTTTTTTACTAAAGTAAATTATTTCAAAACTCACTAATTTCCAATTTAACTTCCTTATTATGATTTAAAATCTTATTTAAACTGAAAATGCTAATTTCATACTTTTCCAATTTCTTCTTTATCTCTTCCAAACAAATTTAAACCTTGAATTTAAAATAAATTACTTATCCCTTTAAATAATATCGCTTAAGTTTAAAAATTCATTTATTCCCATTTATTCAAAAATCTTCTTTACCATACATGGAAATTTATTTATTAGAAATTTTAAAATCAACTTTTATCCTTTTCCAAATTCCTTATAATTATTTTCCTTAAGAATTTCCTTTTAATTTACTTTAACAATCCAAACTTCATATATATTTCAATTCTCAAAATTTCAATATATATATATATATATATATATATATATATAACCAAACCATAGAATTCAATAAATTCCAATATAATTCATCACAAATCATCACATAATCCTATCGTTGAAATTATAAAATAAACTGAACGTTTTGAGGAATCCAGTTGGATCCCTCCAACTTGTTTCCTTACATCCACGGATGTTAGCACAATATAAAATACCAATTCCACTTCGAGGTGGAATATCGCGGTATATGGGATCATATTATCTCATCCGCTATTATACGGCGCATAGGGTCTCATCCGCTATATAATGCGGGAAATCAATCACTCTAAAATATATATACTACTATATATAATATACCACATCCAATCAATTCAATCATTCAACCAAAGTTTAAATTTAACTATTTAAAATAAATAAAACCCAGATGAGTGAGGTTAACTCACCTTTGCTATTAATTTGCAATCTGCTCCACCTCGACTTTTTTTCTTCAAAGTTTAGACCTTGTATAAACAATTCACGATTTATTACTATTTGAATAAGTCAACAATTTATCCCCGTTTACTCATTTAATTTTAACTTAAAATTTGAATCAAACCAATTTTTCCAATTGAAAACTTTTGTAACTAAAATAATAAGATGAACCAGTTAAACAAATTAATCACCTTAATACATTGTTTAAAATAAATTTGTAAACTAAAAATGTATATGTGTGCATTTATTTTTCTTTTTGAGCTACATATATACTAAAACTATATAGATTTCAAAAATCTAATTCTATATAATTTTCAGCATTTTGAATCTCCTACTCTCTTGTTCAAACTTTGTATGTATATATATGTATAAATTAAAACAGGTATGTGCATTTATACATATATCTAAAATTATATTTTTCTTTCTTTGTATATACAGTTTATAACAGCAATATATATATATATATATATATATATATATATATTATTTAATTTTAGTAACATCTAAAATTCAACAAATAAAGGAAAAAACAAAAAACTGCTTGCCCAAACTCACGTCGTCGACGAACTGCTCCTCCGTCGACCGACCAACACTAGCCATGTAGTCGACTCCCCAAAAATCGCGACAGCCGCTTGCGCGACACGACCAGGCGAAATCGAGCTTCGCTAGTCGAAGTCAAGCCCAAATCTCGAAACCCCCAAAAATCGCGACCTAACCTCGTTCAACAATGAAATGCCCCATATTCGACTCGCTGCCCCTCCACGCCTCTTCGATCAAGATCCACTTAATCCCTGAAGCCCAGTTGAAAAACGAGTCAAAGCCACGAGCAATGCGTCCACTCTCGAGCGCACTTGCTGCTTGACCCCGACACAAAATCGCCGAGCATGCGATTTCACAGCACGGTCATGATTTCTAGAGGGAAGTGGCTCGCGACGCAGATCTCTTTTTTTTCGATTTCAGCTGCCCTTTACTTATTTATTTGAGTTCCCTTATTTTTGATTTCGAGATTTCAAAAGGCAAAGGAGAAAATGAGGATTTTTTGAGATAGGAAAAATAGATGAGCATAGTTTACAGAAGACATGATCGATTTCTTCTCTAATACGCTCGACCATTTTTCAGAGAGAACGAACTGATTAAAATGCTCGACTATATTAAAATGTAGGAGAGAAAATATGATTCTCAAAGGAAAATGACGATAAACATGAGATTTTCTTATTTGAGAGAAATGCGTGTTACCAGGGAGGACACATGTTTAAAAAGGCAGGAGACGTGTTTGAAAACAAAATAGATAGTAGGGTTTACTAATCAATATATTCAAATTTAAATTTAAATCTTCATGATATTAATTTCAGTGCGTTTACCAATCGTACGATCACACAACAACTCCAAACACTACAAAATTTGAAATCCGATAATAATACAACATTACGTATCTAATGGATTTGGTTTCGTCAAAAACCGAGACCGTGCCTCGGAAGGCTATTTTTAAATATCGTTTTAAACAATATATTTCAAAACTGAAAAAAAACACTTTCAAATTCAAAATTAAAAAGTTCTATTATCACTAGTATTATTTATATAAATTTTTCAAGCCTTCAAAATATTTTTAATTAGCCTAAAAGTCAAGATTCACTATTTTAACCAATTTCCAATTATTAAATTCAACAACTTAAATTTCCAAATAAACAGTGATATTTGAAATTCAAGTTAAACTAACTTTAATTTTTTTTAAAATTAATTAAATATTTCAGTTTCAAATATCTAAAAATTTCGGGTTGCCACATTTCTCCCCCCTTAAAAGAATTTTGTCCCTGAAATTACTAGTTAAGAGGAATGATCCTTTACCCATTAACTAATTTCCCAATCCTAATAGTTTTATTAACTTCCCAAAACCAAATGGTTTAAAAAATACCCAAAACAATCTTTTTATAACCACACTATTATCCTTACTAACCTTTCAAACCTATCCAAAATTTCCAAACAATATTGCTAACTCAACCATTCAAATTATAATTCAAATTCAAATTTTAAATTATCAAAAAAATTCCAAAAATTTTCTAACTCCCTAAATTTTCAAAAAATTTCGCCAGCGTCACCTTTGCGCGGCTAGCTCGGTACAACTACAAAATGCCTCTTCGGGCCTCTAGATTTCAAAAAGAAAACAAAAACGCCAAGTGGCTAGATAAGAAAATCATTAAATTTCATATAGAAATTTAAATACATACCTTTGCCGAGAAAATTTCAATTTATCTTCAAAAATCAAAAATCTTAATTCCCTTTTGCTTTTAACACCTGAATATCCTACTAAGCAATAATATCAAATCATAGCTTTCAAAATCATTTTATACATTTCTTTGCAAAGGTTTCATATCTATTTCATTCACATCCATACGATGCACATATATCATCCATACGCAATATCCAATTCGATCGCTCACTCGATCACACAAATTTCATTTCCGAACTAGTATCGTCCACTCGACTTCCTAGTGTGGACTTAGATCTGGTTTCTTGATCAGAAACCATCATTCTCCTTGCATAGCAAAAACTATGATAGAGAATTTCTAGAATCAATCAAAAATCCATATCCAGGTTCGTCGTCGAAAATCGAGTGAAAAATTCCAACTCGGATCGATATAACTATCTTGAAATTCTATGCTCGAATCTGGATCAAATTGCTATGCGAATAAAATGATATACATGTATCCCACATATTTATCTCAATTGATTATTAATTAAATCAATTTTTCTCCTTATTCACATTCATTAGGATTTCTATCCACCCATTTACAATTTTCCCATTTCACAACTTCTAGTTTGATTTTCATCCAATTATTAACTTAGAATATTTCTCAATACTAAATTTTTTTACTTAAGAATTTCATTATTCCTTCTTAAGCATAATATAAATGTTTTATATACCTCTTATAACTATTTTTACTTCACCACTTTTGTTTATCTATACTTTTATTCAAATTTTCATTTTCAGTTCTAATTTATCTACTTACCCTCTTGAATCAATGTGTTTACTCACTGATTTTATTTCAGTCCTTTATTTTATTTAGTTAAAACTTGACTAATTTCCATTACACACAGTTTAAATTAATTCCCAATATTCAGTTTGAATTCTATTTTCTTACAAATGCAAATTCATTTGTCTATCCACAATTTTATTTGCATTCCATTTACTAACCTTCTTTAATTGGCTTATCTTTCTAACTTTATTTTCTAGTCACACTTACCTTTATTTGACCCTTTCAAGTTGATCTTATTCCAAAAATTCCAAATTTCAATAAAAAATTTATTTTTAAACTTTTACTTCTTTTAGTTCCATCGAACAAATTTACAATTCACTTTTCTCAACAAAATTTAAATTGATTCTATTATTCAACATTAATTCTAGTTCTATTACTTACAAATTTGAATAAATTTGTTCTCCCACAAATTTACTTCCAATAAAATAAATTTTTACTTTTATTTACTAAATTCAATTACATTCCATTTTAATTCGAATTTTTTAACTTTTATAAGTTTCCAAATTTAATTACATCTCATTTACTAATCTTTTTACTTTATTTATTTAGTTTGCTACACCAGCTTATTTTGTTTTCATACTTATTTTAATTTAACTCTCTTTTTTTTTAGTTAATTTTTTTCCAGAAAATCTCAAATTTTACTAGTTATCCAATCCATTTATATTTCCAAAACATTTTAAATAAACTTCCAGAGTTTAAACCATTCAAAATCAAATTTGAAAACAGATATATCCAAATCAATTATTCTTTGAATCTCAAAACCAAACCATTTTCGCAAACCACTCCAATTTAGAACAATTTGATAGCAATTCCTCTCCTGGAAACTCGAAAATGAATCTCAATGATGCTGCAATCATCAACGAAGTTATTTTCCAGCGACCGAAATTATTTCAAAGCTTTTATCTCTTCTAACCCTTCAAGTATCTTTAAATCCCAAATCTCTCCAGAATTCAAATCCAATTCAAAAATATTTCCAAAATAATATCGCCAGTTTTCTCCAAAACCTTTGAAAATCATTTTCAAAATTCAAAAGGAATTCAAATTTCCCAAATCTCAAATTTCATATTCTTTCAATCTTTATTCAAATATTTCTCTGGAAGTTCAAGTTATAAATCCCATTTTAGTTGTAAATCATATTTATAATTTACATTTACAAATTCCATTCTATTATATGAATTTATTTCCTTAACTTAGGTTATAATTTAAATTTCTTATTCGACTTTCACTTAACAATGATAATAATTTAATATTATCATTTTCTAACAACCAAGCAACCATACATAACCATAATAATTTACGGAAAATTATTTCCCTTATATACAAAAATAATTTGGGTAAAATTATTTCATTTACCCTATTTTTAAAACCATACTGTGTTGGTTTATCTTGTTTAAGAGTTTAGGAATCCATATCGATGATGTGACGCCCCACATATCGACCAAAATCTATAAACACTCAACCGATAAGTCAACACAATATAAAAATAATTTTTGTATTTACTAACAAATACGCGCTCATATTTATTAATACACTCAAACTCAATCTAGAGTACTTACAGACTTTATTTAATGAGTAATTCCCACCACAGCCAAGGTTCTCACTTAACCTTCAGCTTTGATACCAAATGTAACGACCCGATTTTTCGACGCCCGAAAAATCGAACCATTAGGGTTAAAAGAAGAAGGAGGTAGAAGAAGAGAAAACAACAAACAGAATCTTACCATCGCAGCAGAATAAATTAAAATAGATAATAACAGATCTTTATACAAAAGAAAACTATATCTGCCTATACATACATCATTAGATTACAACATTAGAGTTTAACAATATCTATAACACACTGGGCAGTTATATTAACTTGTCATCACCAAACTGACAATACAACACTGCGGAATTATACATCAAGTACGTATGCTACGCCTCGCCATCCAGCTTGTCTCTTGAGCTTCATAGTATCCTTTCCTGTACTCTATAGTACTCGGTCTGACCCAAACATTTAGTTAAATAACACCCGAGTCAGTCTGGAAAACCAGCGTGAGAAAACACACTCAATTGGGTTATTAAAGTATTCAAAATCCTTTGAAATCAAAGGTATCTCGTAAGACCATGCCACAAATAAACATGCTGGGTTTTTACCTTACGATAACCAAAACCTTTCTTATAAAACCCTCTGATATTATAATAGTGTATATATACAAATACTTATTCAAATAGCCAAAATTGTTACATTCATTAAATTCCGGCTACTAGCCACAAAGTGGGTTCTACAAAAAAAAACCGTAAAAGGCGCGTAGGGAAAATGGATTTCCATCAATGGCAGGGCTACTTGGGTACCGCCCGTCACAATACGTGGTCTAGTTCATCGTACCAAGGATCACTCCTAATCCCCTGCAACACAAAGCCGGAGCTACCCCTTACTGGATAGTCCGAATAAGTTCACCCCTCGGTTGGGATCAGCAACCGCCACACAGCCGAATATAAAAAGGGACATCTAGACAGGGGTGACCTTACCTTAATTGGTTGCTAGGCACTTTGCCTTGTGTGCACCTCCCCTGTCTTAGCCATTCCCGATTGATGAGGCTCGAGGCTATGCGTTACCTTTTTAGTACACATTCACTTAGAATGCTCATCATCCTCCTGACGATTTTCTGAAAGCATTCATCTATACAAGTCCATTCCAGGTTCGAACGAAACCGAAGGCACTACTCCTACTACATCCATTTTGAAATCACCCTCAGGATTAGTAGCGATTAGCCCTTGCACTTCACTACTCCATCTTCGACATCTAGCTCTTGTCTTCCTCACGAAAACGTTCAAATCAGATCGAAGTGGTTTTCGAGAAATTAATCTCGATCCCGGTCTCTTCGAAACGATCAGCGCATTGGCCAATAGTGATAGTCGGTTATTTAACTATCAAACAACATTCACAGCAATCATCAAACCATAATAATTTCTCCCATATTATTTATAATCCTTAAAATATCTTTCCAAGATATATCTTCACTTTTCAACCCTTTGAAAACAGTTTCAAACCATCTTTCTCTCATGGAATAAATTGCCAAATATTTTCTATTTCCACCGAAATCACCAAGTACAAATACTTTAGATTTTAAAATGATTTAAACCACTTGATTATAAAATATGCTTTAAAAGATTTAAATTAAATTACTTAAACACTTTATTCAAAAATATATGCTTTAAAAATATTTAAAATAAAACTACTTCATAAAATATAAAACTAATATTTTTTTTAAAATAAGAGTTAAGCCAAACTAAATTTAAAATAAGAGTTACGAATTTCTATACAAGTTTTCAAATAAACTATACCCAAACTATCATTAAAATAAAATCACTTTATAAGATATAAATATTAATAATTATCTTTTTAAAACATAATACCAATTAACCTCTAAATAATTATTGCTAAAATAAATTTGAAAAATATTTACTTTAAAATTTAAAACATTTAAAAAATAATAAATTTCTAAAATATTTCCTTAAAACAAATTTTTAAAGCCTTTAGCTTCTACATAAAAGTCTCCTTTAAAATACACTTGGCTTTCTAGGGAAATACACTTCCCATTTCCATACCTTTAAAAATAAACAATTATTTATTTTTAAAACAAACTACCCATTCTTTTATAAATTCCCATCGTGAATTTATACTTCCAAATCCACCGATATCTTGTTTCACCTTATAAACCCAGTTTATAAATTTCATAGTCTCATCTTTCTTTTAAACACAGTTTTAAACACTTAATCAACTTCCAAATTTTATTTTCAAAATTTACACTTTTTTTAAATAAATTTCTTTACTAACTCATTTTATTTCAAAACTAACTAATTTCCAATTTAGCTTTCTCATTATGTTTTAAAATCTTATTTAAACTAAAAATACCAATTTCAAACTTTTTCAATTTCTTCTTTATCTTTTCCAAACAAATTTAAACCTTGAATTTAAAATAAATTCCTTATCCCTTTAAATAATATCGCTTAAGTTTAAAAATTCATTTATTCCCATTTATTCAAAAACATCCTTTACCATACTTGGAAATTTATTTATTAGAAATTTTTAAACCAACTTTTATCCTTTTCCAAATCATTTTAATTATCAAAATTGTTTTCCTTAAGAATTTCCTTTTAATTTACTTTAACAATCCAAACTTCATATATATTTCAATTCTCAAAATTTCAATATATATATATATATATAACCAAGCCATAGAGTTCAATAAATTTCAATATAATTCATCACAGATTATCACATAATCCTGTCGCTGAAACTATAAAATAAACTCAACGTTCCGAGGAATTTAGTCGGATCCCTCCAACCTATTTCCCTGCATCCACAGATGTTAGCACAATGGAAAATACCAATTCCACTTCGAGGTGGAATATCGCGGTATATGGGATCATATTATCTCATCCGCTATTATGCGGCGCATAGGGTCTCATCTGTTATATAATGCGAGAAATCAATCACTCCAAAATATATATACTACTATATATAATATGCCACATCCAATCAATTAAATCATTCAACCAAAATTTAATTTTAACTATTTAAATTTAAATAAAACCCAAATGAGTGAGATTAACTCACCTTTACTTTTAGTTTGCAATCTGCTCCACCTCGACTTATTTTCTTTACAGTTTTAGACCTCAGATAAACAATTCACGATTTATTACTATTTGAATAAATCAACAATTTATCCTCATTTACTAATTTAATTTTAACTTAAAATTTGAGTTAAACTAATTTTTCCCTTTGAAAACTTCTGTAACTAAAATAATTAGGTGAATCTGTTAAACAAATTAATCACCTTAATACATTGTTTAAAATAAATTCGTAAATTAAAAATGTATATATGTACATTTATTTTTCCTTTTGAGCCACATATATACTAAAACTATATAGATTTCAAAAATCTAATTCTATATCATTTTCAGCATTTTGAATCTCCTACTTTCCTGTTCAAACTTTGTGTGTGTGTATATATATAAATAAAAACAGGTATGTGCATTTATGCATATATCTAAATTTATATTTTTCTTTCTCTGTATATACAGTTTATAACAGCAATATATATATATATATATATTATTTAATTTTAATAACATCTAAAATTCAACAAATGAAGGAAAAAAATAAAAAGCTGCTTACCCAAACTAACGTCGTCGACGAACTGCTCCTCCATCGACCGACCAACACTAGCCATGTAGTCGACTCCCCGAAAATCGCGATAGCCGCTTGCGCGACACGGCCAGGCGAAATCGAGCTTCGCTAGTCGAAGTCAAGCCTAAATCTCGAAACCCCCAAAAATCGCGACCTAACCTCGTTCAACAATGAAATGCCCAATATTCGACTCGCTGCCCCTCCATGCCTCTTCGATCGAGATCCACTCGATCCCTGAATCCCAGCTAAAAAATGCGTCGAAGCCATGAGCAACGTGTCTGCTCTCGAGCTCACTTGCTGCTTGACCCCGACACAAAATCGCCGAGCACGCGATTTCACAGCACGACCATGATTTCCAAAGAGAAGTGTTTCGCGGTGTAGATCTCTTTTTTTTCGATTTCAGCTGCTCTTGATTTATTTATTTGAGTTCCCTGTTTTGATTTCGAGATTTTATAAGGTAAAGGAGAAGATGAGGATTTTTCCAGATAGGGAAAATAGAGGAGCGCAGTTTACAGAAGACAGGATCGATTTCTTCTCTAATACGCTCGACCATTTTTCAAAGAGAACGAACTGATTAAAATGCTCGGCTATATTAAAATGTAGGAGAGAAAATATGATTCTCAAAGGGAAATGATGATAAACATGAGATTTTCTTATTTGAGAGAAACGCGTGTTACTAGGGAGGACACGTGTTTAAAAAGGCTGGAGACGTGTTTGAAAACAAAGTAGATAGTAGGGTTGACTAATCAATATATTTAAATTTAAATTTAAATCTTCTTGATATTAATTTCAACACGTTTACCTATCGTACGATCACACAACAACTACAAACGCTACAAAATTTGAAATTCGATAATAATACAATATAATGGATCTAATGGAACTGGTCTCGCCGAAATCCGAGACTGTGCCTCGGAAGGCTATTTTTAAATATCATTTTAAACAATATATTTCAAAACTGAACAAAACACTTTCAAATTAAAATTTAGAAAGTTCTATTATCACCAGTATTATTTATAAAAAAATTCAAGCCTTTAAAATATTTTTAATCAGCCTAAAAACCAAGATTCACTATTTTAACCAATTTCCAATTTTTAAATTCAACAACTTAAATTTCCAAATAAACAGTGATATTTGAAATTCAAGTTAAACTAACTTTCAAATATTTAAAATCAATTAAATATTTCAATTTCAAGTATCTAAAAATTCTGGGTTGTCATATAACATCTCTTAAGTTATTGCACTCATAGATTTGACTTACATAAGAGTATTTTAGTCATGACTCGAGTGTTTTCTTTTTTAATTATGCTCGGGTCAGTCTTGAGTTTTTAGTGTATTGAAGATTATTCTTTGGAGGACGAAGACGGAGTTTGGTATATTATTATTATACCCTATATCATTCTATGTTGCTACATTGATTATTTTTCCTTGCTTTACATTTATAACTCTGATAAATGGGTATAGATTATAATCAAATGTATAGTATACAGCTTTATGAATTGTTTATTTGATTATTATATTTTATCGTTTCCGCCATGAGATTTTGTGTTTTGTTTTCTTCTTCTCTTCTTATTTTTCTTATTTAACCCCATTGATCATCTACGTTCTGGATTGTTTAAGTCGGACATGTGTGGATTATTTTTGATTTAAACCTTCTGAAATGTGGGTCTTCACAATTGGTATCAGAGCAAAGGTTTAGCGATAACCTTGGTTGTGGGGTTTGACTCGTTAGAGATAGGGTAGTAATACCCTAGAATGAGTCTGTTGAATGCGTATATAAGAGAGCGTACTTGTTAGTGTTATAAAATATTTTATATTATGCTTACTTATCTGTTGAGTTGTTGATGAATTTTGGTCGATTTGCGGGATGCTGTGTTATCGACAGGGGTTTCTAAACACTTAAACGAGGCAAGTCGACATAATATTATTTTAAATCGGGTAAATGAAATAATTTTACCTAAGTATATTTATATATATATATAATGATAATTAAATAAAATTATTGTTAGTAGATGATAATATTTAATTATCATCGATTATTGATTGAATTAAAATAAAATGGATACTTTGTAAATTTATGTTATGAAGCATTGATAATTAAATTGAATTGAAATCAATCAAAATAAGAATTGGTTAAAATGATCAAGTGTAAATTAATGAATATTTTGGTAATAAGGTGAGAAAATTTGTATAAGTATATTTATAATATTGCTTATATATAGAAATGATTAAAAGTTGAGAAATTTAAAATTTAAATTCCTTTTGTATTCAAAATTATTTTTCAAAGCCTTAAAAATTAATAATAGTATTATTTGAAAAGTATTGAGTAGAAAAATATATTTTGAAAGGATTTTTGAAGAAATAAAAGCATTAAATTCGCTTGGGCGCTGGAAAATAATTCTTGAGATGACTGCAGCATCGCCAGTGTTCATTTTCGAGTTTCTGAGTGAAAATTGTTACCAAAAGAAATTTATTTTTAAATTAAAACAAGTTTTGATTGTGAAAAATGTTCTAGGTGATTTAATAAATATATGAAACAGTTTTGAACTTATTTGGAAATAGTATATAAGGAATAAGTTTATGACTTATAAATTTAAAATAGTGTAGAATATTTAAGTTATAACTTAAAATTTGAATAAGAAAATAAAAACCAAATTTAAAATAGTTAAATTTTTGGTTAAGCAAAATAAACGATTTAAGAAATATTAAATTAATCGAGTTAGTGAAATGAAATAAAAAATATAGTTTAGCTCATGAAAATTTAAATAAAATTGAATTGTAATAAAATGAATTTTTGAATGAAATTTTTTATGACTTATAGATTTGAGAATTTTAAGATAAAAATAAATTTTAAAATTTGTAAATGGGAATGATTAGAAATTTAACTTGAATAAAATTTAATAAATGAGTAATGGATTAAATTGAAATGAAGTTTAATTAATATTAAATAAGTTAAATCGGATATTAAGTGAAATTAGATAAATTAGTAAAGTGAATTAAATTCCACTCAAGCTATAAATTGAATTAATCAAATGGATGTGAACTTGAATTTAAAATGAAATGTGATTTAAGTATGTAAGAAATTGAATAAGAATAAATGGATGTAAGTAAATTAATATGGTTAATTGAATTTAATTTAAATTGGATATAAATAAATAAAAATGCAAGTGGAGTAGTTTAAATAAAAATTAAATGTTAACTAATATATTATGGAATAAATTATTAAGTGAAGCTAACTTAAGAGAAGCTTAAATAAAAATAAATTGTGTTTAAATTGAAGTAGATAAATAATATGAATTCAAACAGATAAAGTGAACCAATGAATTAATAATAAATCAAGATATGAAGTAATAATAATAATAACCGTTATTGTGTTGTATAAATTATAATAATGAATTTAGATGGTTTATAAATGATATTAGTATATAAACAAAAAGATATACTAAGTGTAAATAAAATAAATTTAACTTAAGCATGGTTAAGTGGATTTTTTTTTTATAAATGATTCATAAAATAATTTATATGAAATAGGTTAACAAAAACTAAACAATAGGAATTTCCCAAATTGAATTGGATAAACTGAATGTAAATGAAATAAATTTGAATGAATGAAAAGAAAACCAAATTATGAACGTGGTTACACATTTGGATAATCAAAAGGCATTCAATGTAATGTGAACCAAATGTAAATGTGGATGAAACAAATGTAAATAATTAGAAGAAATCAATTAAATGTAAGTATATTTAATTGAAATAAATCAAATATGAATGAATGAATATCGGATGATTGAATAAAAATGGATTGAAACCCAATTTGTTGAATGTAAATTAATTAAAAGCAAATGAATTGAATATATATCCATTGTATGATTAATGAAATAAATATTAGTTAGTGATTGTGAATCAATGTAAAATATATGGAATGTGGTATGGAATTAAATTACTTCTTAAGTGTAATTAATTATATGAATTATTGGAATGAAGTAATGAAGTGAAGAGAAAAAGAAGAAGAATGTAACTATAAACGAGTGTAAATTAATGGAATGTAAATTTATTAATATTGATAATTGCATGCAATCAATTGGAAGTAAATAAGTTGAATGAAAATCAATTGAACCTGAATCTAATTGAATAAATGTTTCTTGAATGCAATAAATTGAATTGAATCGATTAAAATGTTAATGAAATGAATGTTAATAAGGAATGAATGGAACAAATTAAAGGTTGACATTGGATAATACTATTCACATGGTTATAAATTATATTGGATTAATTGGACAAATATTGATAGTTGGATGGCTTCTTTTGTTGCAAACCATTGTTATTACTGTTTTGATTGCATATGATTGTTATGTGTTATGTATCTGTGATTGTTTATGTTGTTTGGATTCAAAATCCATGTTAAATGCTTATGTTAGACTTATATATGTTTCTGTATTATTATAAATGCTAACATTCCGAATTGAGTTGAGATAGGTACATACGAAGATCGTTTGGACGGATACGGGGATTTATATGCTATTGCTTGCTTAATACGAGCGAACTCGCTCGTATTATTGATAATAAGGTACGTATCTCGGATTACAACCGTGATTTTATATTTTTTCCCTTCGAGATGCCCCCTCATTGAGATGAGACGTATATTTGATATACATTGGTCATATTTGTCTTATATATTGAATTGTAAAAAATTTCCGATTGAGCCACGCAAAGGAGACTCTGCCGAAATTTTCCGTAAATTCGGGAGTTAGAAAATTTTGAAGTTTTAAATTTTTATAACTTAGTTATATATATATGTTATAGTTTTCCATAAAATCATTATCGAAGTAGTGTGGTGAGAACGTAGTAATGGATTTGTAAATAACATTTGGATTTATAAGTTGATTGTTTTCAATAAAATTTATCATATGTTAAATTCTTTACTTAACGACTTTTCGGGGGGGAAATGTTTTGAGTGGGAGAGTATGTAACGACCCGTATTTTTGACTATTTTAAATTTACATATTATTGGATAAAATGGTTAGAATTTTTTTAAATGATATTGGTTTATTGGATAATTAAATTATTTAAAATTTAATTTTGAAATTTTTTATTTGATTCTGGATTTAAGATGAATGAAAATGATATCGGAAATTTGTTTATTTTTTTTTCAAAATATGAACGAAGATAGTTAACATTTAAAATTGGATTTAAATGTGAATAATTTGAAATTTGAAATTTTATATATTAATTGATGAGTAAAAACAGCCATTTTGGCCACTGTCTCGAATTTCGACGAAATGAATTTCATCGGATCCGTAATAGTGAATTATTGTAGGATTTCAAGTTTTGGAGCATTCTGACTTTTCGTTTGGCCGTGCAAGCTTGAAATGCATAAAAATTTAATATCGAATTTAACTAAAATAATCGACATTGAAAGCCATCTTCCACATACGATCGAATTACACCTTGAGACTAGTTCTATTGCATTTTGAACGGGGGTAAAACATTATGAGCGTCGGGCGGCATATTTTATTTGGAGCTCGAAAATTTCAGACTTTAAAACATACGATATTTTAAAATAAATTAATATTATATTTGCTATTCTTTTACTCGTCCAAGCAACGTTTGTTATCTCCACCATATACCGTTTCCTTTGCCCATTTTTATGTTATAACGACAGATCAAATCGAGATCGAAAAAAATCAAACAAGAACAGCCGAAACAAAATTCAAATCGATCGATCTATAAAAAAAGTCTTGGCACAAACCCATGGTCCCGTATATCTCTCCTCCTTTCCTTTTTTATCCCGAATCGAACGGAAAAGAAGAAAACGAAAAATAGCCGTAGCCAAATATAAAAATGAAACTATAAAAAATCGCAATTTGGAAAGAAATAGGGCGCTCGCGTGCGCTCGAATGAGGGAAAGGCGACGAATGTAAGGGGATCAGTGGACGTAGAGGGAAGACGGCGGCGATTGATGGATCTGGGCGTGAATCGATCGCAAATCGATGCTTGCATGTGTGTTTTCGACCTCAATGACGAGGCGACTGCGGCGAATCAATGGCCGCAGTGCTGAGGAGTGAGGCTATGGCGGCGGCTAATCGGCGATAGGTGCAGGAAAAAAACGAACGCTAATCACGTTCGATCGCGAACTGCCCGGGAGATGAAGGCCATAGTCGTGAGCAGAAAGACTGGATATAAGGTCGTTTTAATTATTTTACTAAGTGATAATTAGTGTTGATTTTATTTTAAGTTTTATCATGTAATAATTATTGCGTCACTTTTGATTATGAGGATCGTTTCAAGCGAAATGAATTGTGGTGTTATCATAGTGACATCTTCTATGACATGAGATCTTGCAAAGGTGAGTGTTTATACGCTCACAATCGACTAAAACAATTTTTTTGTTAGTTAAATTTAAAATCTGAAGTGATATGAAATTTATTGGCCGTTATTGGTACGTATAATTACCATCTATATTGATATATGAATTAATTGATAGAATTTAAATTGACCGTTCAAATAAATTTACATTTAATTGGCAGTATTATACTAGATATTGATAATTATAAAATTGTTGTGAATTATATCGACTGTATTGATGATTGGTTGTGATGGATGCTACATGTAACGATCCTGACTCGACCTTCGAAAATCGGCATCGAATACGACACTCGTATTCAAATGCCGCATATCCAAACGTCGAACCTGGTTCGCCGGAGCTTATAACACATTAAGTACAACACAGCGGAAGAAAAAGAATATATCAACATACAACATTGATACAATATCCGACACAATATGATACAACAGATGATACAATAGGTATCAATAAACATCAGAGATATGATACAAGACAATAGCAGCGGAAAGAAAAGATAACACTAGCAGCAGAACAATATCTCCAATTATGGTCTTCAAGGAGAACTCCAGGAACTCCATCTTCAATCCAAAGCTAGCTCGAACCCCCATCAAGTTGCACAAAGCTATGCAAGGTCAGCCGTGAATGCTGAAGTGTAACAAATGCGATCCACGAATCCAAAAGGCTCCGAAGGCTATCGAATCAATTCCTACAATTCGACTATCTGAAAAAACCCAACTCTAGACTGCCCGTGTGGGAAAAATTGTGGGCACCCAGAGTTTAGGAAAGGAATAATAAACTCCATGTCAGTCGTGGGACTGGTGTGAGCAAACAAAAACACTTTTTTATCTTTAAACGAACAACCAAGGATTTTAAAATTTAAATCCACAATGCTTTTAGAAAATGAAACTACCATAAGGCCTCCCACCACACACACAATGCAAACGTAGAATTGGAGCAGATTTCTCCATATGATAGTCAAATATGCTTGATAGGAGAAAATTCCTTTACTATTATTACTAGTGCATAGTGTAGAAAAACCTTTTCGAAAGTATAATATTAACCCTAGCCAGCATACAACATTTCATCATATGCCTACTATAGCTACCATGTTCAATAGCAGGTTACCGCAACATTCCATGGTAGGTTATACAATTAAAACCGTACAGGGCGCGTATTGTTTTGATTGGATTTTCCAACAAATGGTCAGGCTAAGGAACTTCCTATTGCCACATGGGAACGCCTCTGGAGGGATGCCCCAAGAACCTACCTGGCTCTCCGCTAACACAAGGCCGGCTACCCCCTTTCCGGGGAATAAAACCTAAGATATGCCACCCCC
This sequence comes from Allium cepa, assembly GCA_030765085.1. NCBI lineage: Eukaryota > Viridiplantae > Streptophyta > Magnoliopsida > Asparagales > Amaryllidaceae > Allium > Allium cepa. The sequence continues at coordinate 680,856,623 of CM060941.1, read as the reverse complement.
GGTCCTTTGGAACCTTTATCCAAGGATCCTCTACACGAACAACATCACACAGTAATAAATATACTACAGTGCCCACATGAGTAAGTATCTGAGCTCTATACCATGATACCACCCTTTTCCAGAAGGAATGGTCATACCCTAGGGGAGCTACCCCTGAAACCTTGCCGCATCTTTCCTGTTTTGACCATTACCAGTCTGTGAGGCTCGATGAGGTCTCGTCCACAAGGATACGCTTTTTCACAAAGCAATGCTTTGATCAACACATGATCAACAACACTTCGTATGCCACATTACCAAATTGGGAATGTATCACTAGTAACCATCAACTACATGACCTCTGAGCTCGTACGTCTCAGAGAAGGGTGTTAAGCTAAGAGAATAAATCCTCCTCCACCAAGCAGAAATGTATTTGATAGAAACTGGTTTTACATCTCAAAGTTTAATGTCAGACACACATCCATACAAGTATGTTCTAGTTCGAACAGAATCGAAGGCATTTCCGAAGAAGCCCTTGCAAATCCGGATAATCCCTAATCGCGTCCGGACTTCCCATCACATATGGAGTCTCTATACCAGGGACCAGTCGATGCAGAGACATTCGACGAGTTGTCCTTTCGTTTTCGAAAATATACGGTCTTCACCACCGGTCTTCAAATTCTATCCATAACGTCGTATCATTATTCGTAATGGGTTATATGATACAAGGTCCACTTCCGGCTAAACCGAATAATGAGCGCAATATTTAAAAACATATGGATAATGGGATTTCGATTAAGTCACAACATATAAAATCCAAAACTTTTCTTCAAATGGTCAAACAAATTACTATTTCAAATCTTTTAACAAAAAGATTTGTTTTACAAAGTTCACCCAGTTTCACAAAGATCTATTTATAGATTTCAAAACAATTTCCATTTCAATTTGGATTAACTCAATTAAATCTTTAAATTAAAGATTTAACTTATAGCTTTCAAACCATTTCCAAAGATTTATTCATGACTTGGAAGACCATTTTTATTTCAAACTTGAATTCCCCTTAACATAAATTGGAAGTTTATTTCTTATGTGAAAGCTTTTATTATTTGAAAACAAATAGTTTTCGTTTCATAAAAATCCAACTATACTTATACAAGTTAAAATCTTGGGTTAAATTTAAAGTTCCAAAACAACACTTTAAAACCCGATAAACTTGTATAACCTCTTTAAATCATAAATAGAATTCAATTTCAAATTTTGAATTCAAATTTAAATCAAATTTCAAAACTAAATTAATTTGTTCAAAAATAACTTTAATCTTTGAAATCCCCCTTTCAAAATTTTTATGTTCTAATCCCAACCCATTTCTAAACCCATTTGGATTCAAAAATTCAATTTTAAAACAATTTCAAAAATCTATGACTTAACCAAATTCTACGTGCAATCCATATTTGTGTGTGTATAAGTGTAGTCCAGGGTTTTACACAATAAAAGTGCAACATCATCAGTCAATACAGATTCAAATACAGCAATATATTTGATAAGCGGTATAAACTATAATGCTTATATTTGATAAGCGGTATAAACCATAACGCTTATGTTTTATTCACAGATCACAGATATGTATCACAGATAATAAATTACATTAAACAAAACTCAAATCAAACAGAGCATCACAATCAGGGATATCAAACAATTTAAATCATCAAATCCAAACATACATGAGTAAGATCAGATAATTGTCTTGATTAATTCAAATTAGATTAACTACTTATGGATTACTAATCCTGGTTAATTAACATTCATTACAAATTATTCCAATTAATTATCCTTTAAAAAATAAATTAATTAACCTCCCTCTATTTTTAATTAATCAATCTTTAATCATTAATTAATTCCTAATTAGTTATCCTTAATTAATTCTCAATTCATTATCATTCTTCATTAATTAATTAAACTTTAAATTAATTATCATTAAATTAATTACCTTAATTACCCACCATTCAATTAATTACCATTTAACTAATTACCCTTTATTAATTTCACTATGGAATTAGCTTTTATTTAATTACACAAGGTAATTATCTTTTATTTAATTATACAAGGTAATTACCTTTAACTTACTTTCATAAATAAATTTATCTTTTATTAATTGAAGACAAATCAGTTGTCTAAATTAATTACTTAAATTATTATATAAACCATTACTACTAACCCTTTTAGTTAATTATCATTAACCAATCAGCTTAATCCTTTAAGTTAATTAATTTTCAAAAAACATCACTTCTTAATTATATTCTTAATCACCTTACTAAACTTTAAAAATAAAGGTTACATATATATATATCAAAACACCTTAATGTTCAAAGTAATTTTACTTTAAAACCATTAATTAATTCCAAGATTAAATAAAATTTATTATTTTGAAAAGAAGTAGTTTTTAAGAAAATTATTAAGTAAAAAATGGATCTATTTTAAAAGTTTAAAACTGTTTTTATTGTAAAATCAACAGACCCGAGCTATTCCTCGTTTTACATGAGCCTTGCTTCATGTCCTTTCCCAATTCTACCCGTGTATTATTTTTTTCTTCTGTTAAAACTTCAAAAAGAAAATTTGTTTAAGTGCTTAAGTGTTTACCCAGTTTCACAAAATTCCCCCGAGATGAACTCGAGCCACAGCCTTGCTTTCCTAAACACGAATTCGAGCAAATCACCTTTCATCTTCTTCCCCGACCAACATATACACACATGCACCGTACACGTGTACGTGTCACTGCTGATGTTCGGACCAACTTCGTCGCCTCCAACATGTCAATGACAACCCCAACAAACATGACGGCCACCCAGGTCATCCAATTTTGACGAGGAATCGAATTTTGGCATCTCGAATCGAACTGGCACCCAAGTTTCATCAACGAAATCGCCTCGCGCCAATGGTCCCCGCCACCGGAATTCACGCAAACTCGACCAAAGCTTCGACACTCACTCATGAGCCTCCTCCCCATGGTCCGATCCCCTGAAGCATCTCGACGAAGTCGCGGCAATCGCGTCTTTGCCATCATTCTAAACGAACCCTTAAACCCTACAAATTCATCGCGTCGCCACCACGCCCCATTATAAATGCTTCGAATATTTTTCTGATGATTATCAACATGCAAGCCACCTTCAACTTTGATCACGATGCTCAATTCAATTCTAACCGCTGGAATTTGGCCAATATGTGTTTTTCGTTCGAACCCATATCCCCACTTTAATTTAAAACTAAAAATCAAAATTTTATTTTTAAAATTCAACATTCCCGTGCACTAATCAGATTGTATAATCAAAACCAGAAACTAAATCGTTTTATTTTTATCATTAAGTGGTCATTACTGTGAATTTCTTAATTCCCAATAAACTATCTGTTAATTTTGCTTATTTACATTTTATAAATTTTGTTATACCCATATAAACATCATTCATTCAGCAATCCAAACCCAATATGTTTTGTGTTGGGATAATTTTAGATTTTCAGATAGGGTTTAAAACCTGGGACGGAGGCACGTTTTTGGCCTGTACACTAATATGCACACAGTTCTTCGTATATATATATATATATATATATATATATATATATATATATATAAAAGCATACAAACACATTCACACGGTCATTCAAACATAATCCATATCATACTTCCAAGATAAATTCAAGCATAGCAGGGCTAAGGGGTTTGCTCACATGGAAATTTTTGACAGAAAGGGACAGAGAAGATTGTTTTGAGCCTAGAAACTTTTATTTTTTTATTTAGCCTGCCCTGAAGCTGTGAATCTGGACTTGTGATTAAAAATATTTGCTTATTCACTCTTGTATTTGTTCATTGATTCATTAATAACCACAAATTTTAAATCTACTTACAGTTTGCATTTCTTATGCACAGAGATATATGGTCTGCAGTTGCAAACCAGAAATTACTTTATCCTTTAAACTTGATTTGCTTCCTGTCGTTGATTAATTTAATTAATTAATCCTTACTCTAAATTTTTTTAGCAATTTAAAATTCAGATTTTTTTTTATAAAATCCACTTGCCTTTAAATATTTTTAGAAACTACTGCATTGCTTCCTTTGGCCAAAACCGCAGCACTTGTTTTCGTTTATAATCTGCAGTTTTTGGATTAGTTTGTGTTAAAATTTGATTTTAAAACTACAAATTTATTAACTATAAAGTATTACCTGAGAGATGGAACACAAATCCACTGCTTGATGTTGAAAGAGATTTGTAGATTCCTGGTTTGCTTATCTTTTGCTTTCAGATTTAAAAATTTGAAAGCTTCTTGTTTCAAACAGAAGAATTGAATTATTTTGAGCTGGAATGTTTTTGTTTTTGCATCAGGTTGATGGTTTTCAATTTCTGGTCTATTTCTCTAATTTGCTTCAATTGCTCAGCTTTGAACCTAAATCTGAAGCTTGCTTTCAGATCTTTGATTTTTTCTAATTTTTTTCCTTTGGTGTTGGAGTTTGTGATACCCAATCTTTGTTACCTATATTTTCTTTCAAATTTTGCTGAAAAGTTAAATAATTGAGTATGGGGAGATGAAAGGTTTTTTGTAATTTTTAAATCTCATTTTTTTATTCAATGAATCATAGTGAATGCCATTTGTTAAAAATAAAATCATGAGATCTAGAATTTGTTAGTTACTCTACCCCATCTCCCATGTGAATGTATGTTTACATTTGTGATCTTCTTTTCTTATCTCAAAGCAAAAGAATTTTTTTTTATAAATTTTTATATCCTATTTACTTGTGTATATATGTATATAATTATTGAAAGAATTGTTTTTAACCAATATTTATATTATATACAATACATCTTAATGATTTTTTTAAAAACCAAATATTCTTAAAAACATTTATTTTAAATTTAAATTCAAATTATAATTCATTTATGTCTATTTGTATATATCCAAATCTTATTAATTTTCAAGAGATATGTGTATGTTAAACTTTTACTTCTCATTTTAAATTTTGCATTCATACATTATATTTTATATTCTTATAAATTCTTAATTAATATTAAGAAATAAAATTTGAAATCATATTATATACTCATACAAAGTTTAACTTTCAAATAATTATATATAAGAATTTAACTTAGGCTAACCTTTTTTTTAAAAAAAAATTATTTCAAATTATAACTTCCAAAAGTTAATAAAATCAAGAATTTAGAAAACAACTATCATTAACTTTTTTTATTAATCTCAAAGCTTTTAATTTCAATTTTATTTTTAATACATTTTATTTTAAAATCCAATATTTGTTTATAAAATATTTATTCTTACATTTTAAATCAAATTTCTTTTTATTCCCAATACACTTATTTTTCCTAAATCCAATAATTTATTGATAAGATAATTATGCTTAAATTTCAAATTAAATTTCTATTTATAATCAAAAATTATTTATTTATTCTAGAAATCTCTAATTAATTCACAATTTATTTTCAAAAATTAATTTAATTGCCAATTTAAACTTGGTAAATTTCAGGAATGTTACAGATCCCCCCTTAAAAAATTTCGTCCCCGAAATTTGCTAGGGAGATGAGAAAGAATAGATGAAAGATAGAGAAATATCTTTTCAAATCAAACTGGATATTAATTCTGCATTTGGCTTACCAAATCAGAATATCACCAATAATTATGAGAATGAACTCATTCAATATTACATAAGATATTTGGGTCCACCGGTCTACGAATATGCAAGGGCATTGATTAGTTCGAAGGGCAACTAATCGTTCGTAGAATATATCGAGACCCAAACAATAGATAGATAGATTCAACCTTCTACAATTTCTCAAACACTAGATATGGATTCCAAAATCGGGTCGGAATACCCCAAAGTGTATACTAGCTTGTCCCTCTTCAGACTTCGATCTACACAAGAAATTACAATAGAATTTCAAATTTGATTTTAAATGAAATCATTTTATTGATTCAATTCAAATTTAGCTTTATATTCTATTAACCAATTTAAAATTCCCAATTTATTTAAAATTTTCAACTTCAAATTTCAAATTCATTAAGGTTTAGATCGAAAAGATGATAAGAAACCGATGAAGATACGAAGTAAGGATTTTCTACAACGATTCATACGGCCACCATCACACCGAAGCTTCTCTTGGAGCTGTCACGAAGACATCAAAAGAATTTGGAATCGAATCAGAGGAGATTGATAGAGAAAGTTGTTTCCTCTATTGCAGGGTATTGACCATTTGTATTAGTATTCCCCTATCTCCTATTTCGTCCTCTTCTTGCACTCGTACTCACTATCAGTGGATAGTAAGGGAATTTACTGAGGCATTCGAATCGACATCTTAGGGATATACTCATTCTAGGGTATACTTCGCCCTATCTCTAATGAGTTACTTAATGTATTATACTCCTGAGCTAAAGTTTTAACCTTCAGCTCTGATACCACTGTAACGATCCTGACTCGACCTTCGAAAATCGGAACCGAATACGACACTCGTATTCAAATGCCACAGATCCAAACGTCGAACCTGGTTCGCCGGAGCTTATAACACATTAAGTACAACACAGTGGAAGAAAAAGAATATATCAATATACAACATTGATACAATATCTGATACAATATGATACAACAGATGATACAATAGATATCAATATACATCAGAGATATGATACAAGACAATAGCAGCGGAAAGAAAAGATAACACTAGCAGCGGAACAATATCTCCAATTATGGTCTTCAAGGAGAACTCCAGGAACTCCATCTTCAATCCAAAGCTAGCTCGAACCCCGTCAAGTTGCACAAAGCTATGCAAGGTCGGCCGTGAATGCTGAAGTGTAAAAAATGCGATCCACGAATCCAAAAGGCTCCAAAGGCTATCGAATCAATTCCTACAATTCAACTATCTGAAAAAACCCAACTCTAGACTGCCCGTGTGGGAAAAATTATGGGCACCCAGAGTTTAGCAAAGGAACAATAAACTCCAGGTCAGTCGTGGGACTGGTTTGAGCAAACAAAAATAGTTTTTTATCTTTAAAACGAACAACTAAGGATTTTAAAATTTAAATTCGCAATGCTTTTTAGAAAATGAAACTACCATAAGGCCTCCCGCCACACACATTATGCAAATGCAGAATTAGAGGAGATTTCTCCTTATGATAGTCAAATATGCTTGATACGAGAAAATTCCTTTACTATTATTACTAGTGCATAGTGTAGAAAAACCTTTTTGAAAGTATAATATTAATCCTAGCCAGCATACAACATTTCGTCGTATGCCTACTATAGCTACCATGTTCAATAGCAGGTTACCGCCACATTCCATGGCAGGTTATACAAATAAAACCGTACAGGGCACGTATTGTTTTGATTGGATTTTCCAACAAATGGTCAGGCTAAGGAACTTCCTATTGCCACATTGGAATGCCTCTGGAGGGACGTCCCGAGAACCTACCCGGCTCTCTACTAACACAAGGCCGGCTACCGCCTTCCCGGGGAATAAAACCTAAGATATGCCACCCCCGGTCCTTTGGGACCTTTATCCGAGGATCCTCTACACCAACAACATCACACAGTAATAAATATACTACAGTGCCCACATGAGTAAGTATCTGGGCTCCATACCATGATACCACCCTTTTCCGAAAGAAATGGTCATACCCTAGGGGAGCTACCCCTGAAACCTTGCCGCATCTTTCCTGTTTCGACCATTACCGGTCTGTGAGGCTCGATGAGGTCTCGTCCACAAGGCTACGCTTTTTCACAAAGCCATGCTTTGATCAACACATGATCAGCAGCACTTCAAATGCCACATTACCAAATTGGGAATGTATCACTAGTAACCATCAACTACATAACCTCTGAGCTCGTACGTCTCAGAGAAGGGTGTTAAGCTAAGAGAATAAATCCTCCGCCACCAAGCAGAAATGTATTTCATAGAAACCGGTTTTAAATCTCAAAGTGTAATGTTAGACACACATCCATACAAGTTTGTTCCGGGTTCGAACAGAACCGAAGGCACTTCCGAAGAAGCCCTTGCAAATCCGGATAATCCCTAATCACGTCCGGACTTCCCATCACATATGGAGTCTCTATACCGAGGACCAGTCGATGCAGAGACATTCGACGAGTTGTCCTTTCGTTTTCGAAGATATTCGGTCTTCACCACCAATCTTCAAATTCTATCCATAACGTCGTATCATTATTCGGAATGGGTTATATGACACAAGGTCCTCTCCTGGCTAAACCGAATAATGAGCGCAATATTTAAAAACATATGGATAATGGGATTTCAATTAAGTCACAACTTATAAAATCCAAAACTTTTCTTCAAATGGTTAAACAAATTACCATTTCAAATGTTTTAACAAAAAGATTCGTTTCACAAAGTTCACCCAGTTTCACAAAGATCTATTTATAGATTTCAAAATAATTTCCATTTCAATTTAGATTAACTCAATTAAATCTTTAAATTAAAGATTTAACTTATAGCTTTCAAACCGTTTTCAAAGATTTATTCTTGACTTCGAAGACCATTTTTATTTCAAACTTGAATTCCCTTTAACATAAATTGGTAGTTTATTTCTTATGTGAAAGATTTTATTATTTGTAAACAAATAGTTTTCGTTTCGGAAAAATCCAACTATACTTATACAAGTTAAAATCTTAGGTTAAATTTAAAGTTCCAAAACAACACTTTAAAACCCATATAAACTTGTATAACCTCTTTAAATCATAAATAGAATTCAATTTCAAATTTTGAATTCAAATTTAAATCAAATTTCAAAACTAAATTAAGTTATTCAAAAATAACTTTAATCTTTGAAATCCCCCTTTCAAAAACTATATGTTCTAATCCCAACCCATTCCTAAAACCATTTGGATTCAAAAATTCAATTTTAAAACAATTTCAAAAATCTACGACTCAACCAAATTCCACGTGCAATACATATTTGTGTATGTATAAGTGTAGTTCAGGGGTTTTACGCAATAAAGTGCAACATCATCAGTCAGCGCAGATTCAAATACAGCAATACATTTGATAAGCGGTATAAACTATAACGCTTATATTTGATAAGTGGTATAAACCATAACGCTTGTCTTTTATTCACAGATCACAGATATGTATCACAGATAATAAATTACATTAAACAAAACTCAAATCGAATAAAGCATCACAATCAGGGATATCAAACAATTTAAATCATCAAATCAAAACATACATAAGTAAGATCAGATAATTGTCTTGATTAATTCAAATTACATTAACTACTTATGGTTTACTAATCCTGGTTAATAACATTCATTACAATTATTCCAATTAATTATCCTTTAAAAAATAAATTAATTAACCTCCTTCTATTTTTTATTAATCAATCTTTAATCATTAATTTATTTCTAATTAGTTATCCTTAATTAATTCTCAATTAATTATCATTCTTCATTAATTAATTAAACATTAAATTAATTACCTTAATTAACCACCATTCAATTAATTACCATTTAATTAATTACCCTTTACTAATTTCACTAAGGAATTAGCTTTTATTTAATTACACAACGTAATTATCTTTTGTTTAATTATACTAGTTAATTATCTTTAACTTACTTTCATAAATAAATTTATCTTTTATTAATTAAAGACAAATCATTTGTCTAAATTAATTACTTAAATTATTATGTAAACCTTTACTACTTACCCTTGTATTTAATTATCATTAACCAATCGGCTTAACCCTTTAAGTTAATTAACTTTCAAAAAACATCACTTCTTAATTAAATCCTTAATCACCTTATTAAACTTTAAAAATAAAGGTTACATATATATAGAAAAACACCTTAATGTTTCAAAGTAATTTTACTTTAAAACCATTAATTAATTCCAAGATTAAATAAAAAATTTTTTTTTGAAAAGAAGTAGTTTTTAAGAAAATTATTAAGTAAAAAATGGATCTATTTTACAAGTTTAAAACTGTTTTTATAGTAAAATCAATAGACCCGAGCTATTCCTTGTTTTACCCGAGCCTTGCTTCGTGTCCTTTCCCAATTCTACCCGTGTATTATTTTTTTCTTCTATTCAAACTTCAAAAATGAAATTTGTTTAAGCGCTTAAGTGTTTACCCAGTTTCACAAAATTCCCCTGAGATGAACTCGAGCCACAACCTTGCTTTCCTAAACACGACTTCGAGCAAATCACCTTTCATCTTCTTCCACGACCAACATATACACTCATGCACCGTACACGTGTATGCGTCACCGTCGATGTTCGAACCAACTTCGTCGCCTCCAACATGTCAACGAAAACCCCAACAAACATGAAGGCCACCCAGGTCATCCAATTTTGACGAGGAATCAAATTTTGGCATCTTGAATTGAACTGGCACCCAAGCTTCATCAACGAAATCGCCTCGCGCCAATTGTCCCCGCCACCGGAATTGATGCAAACTCGACCAAAGCTTCGACACTCACTCACGAGCCTCCTTCCCTTGGTCCGATCCACTGAAGCATCTCGACGACGTCGCGGCAATCGCGTCTTTGCCATCATTCTAAACGAACCCTTAAACCCTACAAATTCATCGCGCCGCCACCACCCCCCATTATGAATGCTTCGAATATTTTTGTAATGATTATCAACATGCAAGCCACCTTCACCTTTGATCACGGTGCTCGATTCAATTCTAATCGCCGAAATTTGGCCAATATGTGTTTTCCGTTCAAACCCATATCCCCACTTTAATTTGAAACTTAAAATCAAAATTTTTATTTTTAAAATTCAACATTCAAGAGCACTAATCAGATTGTATGATCAAAACCAGAAATTAAATCATTTGATTTTTATCATTAAGAGGTCATTACTGTGAATTTCTTAATTGCCAATAAACTATCTGTTAATTTTGCTTATTTACATTTTATAAATAATGTTATACCCATATAAACATCATTCATTCAGCAGTCCAAACCCAATATGTTTTGTATTGGGATAATTTTAGATTTTCAGGTAGGGTTTAAAACCTGGGACAGAGGCATGTTTTTGGCCTGTACACTAATATGCACACAGTCCTTCATATATATATATATATATATATATATATATATAAAAGCATACAATCACATTCACACAGTCATTCAAACATAATCCATATCATTCTTCAAAGACAAATTCAAGCATAGCAGGGCTAAGGGGTTTGCTCACCTGGAAATTTTTGACAGAAAGGGACAGAGAAGATTGTTTTGAGCCTGGAAACTTTTTTTTTTAACCTGCCCTGAAGCTTTGAATCTGGACTTGTAATTAAAAATCTTTGCCTATTCACTCTTGTATTTGTTCACTTGATTCATTAATAACAACAAATTTTAAATCCACTAATAGTTTGCATTTCTTATGCACAGAGATATATGGTCTGTAGTTGCAAACCAGAAATTACTTTAGCCTTTAAACTTGATTTGCTTCCTGCCATTGATTAATTTAATTAATTAATCCTTGCTCTAATATTGTTTAGCAATTTAAATTTCAGATTTTTTTTTAAAAAAAAAATCCACTTGCCTATAAATATTTTCAGAAACTACTGCATTGCTTCCTTTAGCCAAAACTGCGGCACTTGTTTTCATTTATAATCTGCAGTTTTTGGATTAGTTTGTGTTAAAATTTGATTTTAAAACTACAAATTTATTAGCTATAAAGTATTACCCGAGAGATGGAACACAAATCCACTGCTTGATGTTGAAAGAGATTTGCAGATTCCTAGTTTGCTTATCTTTTGCTTTCAGATTTAAAAATTTGAAAGCTTCTTGTTTCAAACAGAAGACTTGAATTACTTTGAGATGGAATGTTTTTGTTTTTGCATCAGGTTGATGGTTTTTAATTTCTGGTCTATTTCTCTAATTTGCTTTAATTGTTCAGCTTTGAACCTAAATCTGAAGCTTGCTTTCAGATCTTTGATTTTTTTCTGATTTTTTTTCTTTGGTGTTGGAGTTTGTGACACCCAATCTTTGTTATCTTTCTTTTCTTTCAGATTTTGCTGAAAAGTTAAATAATTGAGTATGGTGAGATGAAAGGTTTTTTGCAATTTTTAAATCTCATTTTTTTATTCAATGAATCATAGTGAATGCCATTTGTTAAAAATAAAATCATGAGATCTAGATTTTGTTAGTTACTCTACCCCATCTTCCATGTGAAGTATGTTTACGTTTGTGATCTTCTTCTTTTTCTTAAGGAAAAAGAATTTTTTTATAAATTTTTTATATCCTATTTACTTGTGTATATATGTATATAATTATTGAAAGAATTGTTTTTAACCAATATTTATATTATATACATTACATCTTAATGATTTTTTTTTAAAACCAAATATTCTTAAAAACATTTATTTTAAAATTTAAATTCAAATTTCAATTCAAATTATAATACATTTATGTCTATTTGTATATATCCAAACCTTATTAATTTTCAAGAGATATGTGCATGTTAAACTTCTACTTCTCATTTTAAATTTTGCATTCATACATTATATTTTATATTCTTATAAATTCTTAAATAATCTTAAGAAATAAAATTTGAAATCAAATTATATACTCATACAAAGTTTAACTTTCAAATAATTATATATAAGAATTTAACTTAGGCTAACGTTGTTTTTTAAAAAAAAAAATTATTTCAAATTATAACTTCCAAAAGTTAATAAAATCAAGAATTTAGAAAACAACTATCATTAACTTTTTTTATTAATCTCAAAACTTCTAATTTCTATTTTATTTTTAATACATTTTATTTTGAAATCCAATATTTTTTTATAAAATATTTATTCTTACATTTTAAATCAAATTTCTATTTATTCCCAATACACTTATTTTTCCTAAATCCAATAATCTATTGATAAGATACTTATGCTTAAATTTCAAATTAAATTTCTATTTATAATCAAAATTTATTTATTTATTCTAGAAATCTCTAATTAATTCACAATTAATTTTCAAAAATTAATTTAATTTCCAATTTAAACTTGGTCAATTTCAGGAATGTTACACTACCGGTTGTTAATTTGGATGTTTATTTATTTTGATGTATCATGCTATCATCTTGTATATTGTTTATTGCGTATAAACCATAACCTGAATTATTTCGAATAAAATTAAGAAATAAGTTGAAATGATATATATACCTATGATATTTATTTGGATTGAAATGATATATATCTATCTTTGAAATTAAATTGAAATAATTATCCATTTGGCTATTGGTTAGAAAATTATATATGGACACTGGGTTGGTTAAATTAAATGATTTTCAAAGTTGATTTGAAATTATTTAAATGAATTTATTTTTTTGAAATAAAATCAAATTTATGGAAATTGAATTATCTTGAATTGGAGCTCGTAATGTTGGAATTTAAACTTGACAAATGAGATTGTTAATTAATCGAAGTTTACATTTTTAAGTTATAAATGAAAAACGACGTGCATTTCAGAAATGGATTTGTTTTAAAAGATTGGCTTTTATCCAAACTTTGAATATTTCTAAGAAAAGTGATATGAAATGATATTTAAAAATTTGAGTTTGGAATTGAATTATAATTGAAAATTTGGACTTAAAAATTTGTCATTGAAAGTAAATTTGATTTAAGTGTTTAAATTATTGTTTTGAAATTGAATTTGGAATTGGAATTGAAATTGTAAATTTATTTGGATCTAGAATTGGAAATTAATTTGAAATTGGGACTTAAATTAATTTGGAAATGGAAATTGAAAGTGAAAGGAATTTGTGAATTGAATCGAAATTTATGTGGAGTTAAAAATTTATTCGAGTCGAAATTCAAATTGAATCGATTAAATTGAAATGGATTTAGAATTGATTTGGGTAGAAAATTGGAAAGTTGACGGTTTGACTTTGGAATTATTTTAAAAATGAATATTTTTGTATAAATGATTTAAAATCTATATTCTGTAAATATTCAAACTATTTTGTTTTTTTAAACTATTTTATTACATAAACCATTTTTATATTTAAATTATTTCTACTAAACTATTTAACTATTTTAAACTATTTAAACTATTTTCTAAAATTCAAACAGGTTAAGGGGTAAATTATTTATATTTAAATCTTGGATTTAAATACGAACTAGGTTAAAGTGAAGATGATAACCTAAATTGAATTCGAATCAAATTTTGGAAGTGAAATTGATTTATCGGACAAAATTGATAATTCTGAATATATGATGATTTCGAAATGGATTTGATATTAAGGCGAATATATAATGATTTAGAAACGGATTTGATTTTAAAATGAATATGATATTTTGATATCAAGTGCAAATTGTTTTCGAAATGTAAAAGAAACAACCGGTGTGTAAAATGACGATTGGTTGTTAAAGAGATCGGGGCCTCTTATTGAAATACTCTCTTTCAGTATTGGAACCAATTTGACAACTGTGTACGCGGTGGATGATATCTAGAATGTAGTGGTTGAATTGGCGATGTTTACTGGAATGAAGTATGAGAACGATGATGGATAGCCTTGACATTCATGTCATAATTAAAATGACTAAAACTGGAGCCTATGTCTGGCCAACGAGGTTAACTACCTCTAGCGACGTTGATCCCTCGTGTTGCTATTATGGTTTCTGATTCGATGGGTGCATCTTATTTGTCGTTTGGATTGATTGTCACGGTCGGCCATAGATGGATTACGACCAGCCAAAAAGGGTAAACTGGTAGAATCCTACTTTGGGCATTGCCTCACGTGCCTTGTCATATTTATCCTTATACGAGCCCATTACAACTTTGGTTTAAACTGTAGAAATGTGTTAAGGTGGATCAATGTAAAGCCTTAACGCTATTTTGATATTTATTTTACTAACAGACATTATCTATTATAGCGTATCATATTATATATAAATAGTTTAACGGATCCTTAGGAGATGGAAAATCCCGTAACATCTCTTAAGTTATTGCACTCATATTTGTGATATTGATTTAACTTACATTAGAGTATTTTAGTCCTGACTCGAATGTTTTGTTTTTTCATTACGCTCGGGTCAGTCCTTAGTTTTCAGTGTATTGAAGACTATTCTTTGGAGGAAGATGACGGAGTTTGGTATATTACTATTATTATTATTATACCCTGTATCATGCTATGTTACTGAATTGATCATTTTTCTTTGCTGTATATATATAACTTTGATAAATGTGTGTATATTATAATTAAATGTATAGTAAAAAGCTTTATGAATTGTTTATTTGATTATTATATTTTATCGTTTCCGCTGTGAGATTCTGTGTTTTGTTTTCTTCTTCTCTTCTTGTTTTTCTTATTTAACCCCATTTATTATCTACGTTCCGGATTGTTTAAGTCGGACATATGTGGATTATTATCGATTTAAACCTTCTGAAATGTGGGTCATCACAGTATGGGTATATTTGAAATGGAAATAGTTCTGAAAGCTATGAATGATTCTTTGTTAAAGATTTGGTAAATCTTGCTTTCAAATTAAGAGGATCTTAAAGGTGTATCTTTTGTTTAAAATAATTAAAAATGGAAATTTGTTTAAGCCATTCAAAAAGAAAGGTTTTGAGGAACAAGTGTTGACAAGTTGTGACTTAACTAAGATCCGAATGTATCCATATGTTTTAAAAACAAGCGCTCATTATTCAGTTTAGCCGGTGGAGGACTTTATGTCACAAAACCCATTCTGAATTAATGATACGACGAATTGGATAGCATTTGGAGATGGTGGTGAAGGCTGGGTATTTTCAAAAGCGAAAGGATTACATATCGAATGTCTCTGCACCGAATGGCCCCAGTACAGAGATTTTGATTACCCTATGTGACGGGAAGTCCGGACGTGATTAGGGATTATCCGGATTTGCAAGGACTTCTTTTGAAGTGCCTTCGGTTCCATTCAAACCCAAGACAGACTTGTGTGGATGTATGTCTGACGTTACACTTTGAGATGTAAAGCTAGTTTCTATCGAATACATTTCTATTTGGTGGCAGTGAATTTATTCTCTTAGCTTAGCACCCTTCTCTGAGACGTACGAGCTCAGAGATTATGTATTTGATGGTTACTAGCGATATATTCCCAATTTGGTAATGTGGCATGCTAAGTTTCGATCATTGGTTGATTGAAGCATGGCTTTTGTGAAAAGCGTAGCTTTTTGGGACGAGACTTCATCAAACCACACACCTCGGAAATGGTCGAAACGAGAAGGATGCAACAGGGTTAAAGGGGTCACGCCACTTAGCGTATGTGCGTTTCCTTCTGGATAAAAAGTGGTATCATGGTATGGAGCCCAGATATTTAACTTATGTGGTTGTTGGAAAAAAATTTGGTGAGGCCTCGGATAAAGGTCGGTGACGGTCGGGGGATGGCATACTCATGACAGTTAGTCACCTAGTTACAGAGGTAACCCGACCTTGTGTTGGTAGAGATCCGGTTAGGTTCTTGGGGCGTCCTTCCAGAGGCGTACCCATTTGGAAAGGAAGTTCCTTAGACTTGACCATTTGTTGGAAATCCAATCACTCAACACGAGCCCTATACGGTTTTAGTTGTAGAACACGCCATTTAACATGGTAGCTATAGTAGGCATACTATAATAGTACGTATGCTGGCTAAGATTAATATTATACTTTTAAAATGTTTTCACACTATGCACTAATAATAATATCAAAAGGATTTTCGCGTATCAAGCATGTTTGACTATCATAAGGAGAAACCTCCTCCAAGTGTGCGATTGCATTGTGTGTGTGGTGGGAGGTGGTAGTTTCATTTTCCAAAAAGCATAGCGAATTTCTTTTTATTTCTTTTGGTTCAAAATAAACTATTTTTGTTTGCTCACACCAGTCCCATGACTGGTCTGGAGTTTATTATTCCCTTTCTAAACTCTGGATGCCCATAATTTTCCACATGGGCAGCCTAGAGTCAGGTACCAAACATCTAAAAATAATTAAATCGTCAAACGAGATAGTGTAAATATTTTCTATTCTCTTTCCTACGAATAAAACCACACTAGAAAACCTGTCAATGATTTTGAACATATCGATATCAAATAAACACCCATACCATGGCTAATAGAGATGAGGTTATTTAAGGTACTGGACAAATCAAAAGCTGGTAAATGTGTGAATATAAAAAAAAAACCTATTTTGATCTTAGTTGAGTCTATGAAGCCTAATTGGATTTTAAATCCTATCTAAATATTTTAAATAAAAATTCATTTTATTTAATCTGTTTACATAAGATTTTTTATACGTTTTAGTGTATAAGTATATCAAATGTACTTGTTTATGTAAAGTGCACGTGCTATAGATAGGAAATGTACATAATTAAAGTGACTGTATGTGGGTGTTGGGATTTACACCGAAATGGACCCATTTCCTCTTTACATACGCCTTTATTATCCCATATTTGAATTGAAAAACATACATAATAAAAGCTATACAATAGTATGTGTGTGTATTGAAATTATATTTGGTAAACGTATATAATTTGAAATCTAAAATTAACATTAATGAATTTACAAGGAAAGATTTGAAATCAAGAATTACATTAATACGTAAAATTCATCTTATTAATTTGAATTAGGGTGACATGTGTGTGTGTGTGTACATCTGTGTGTATAGTAGCATATCTTAAATTAACTTATTTATGTAAAAATATAATTTATAATATATGTTTATAGACATATCGGTACTTAAAAATAACAATTTTGAATCAAGCATTTAATTTAGAAGGGAACCAACATATATGGAATTTTACACAACAAAGATTTAAGTTTAGAAAGGAAATAAAATCATTGGATTTTAGGCAAAACTATATACATGAATTCACAAAAACTCTTCCTCCTTTTTCTAATGAAAAGAATACTTAAGACAACTATAATCAAAACATCAAAAATGCAACAAAACAAGTTGGTTTTCGAGGCAAATATAAATGATTAACATACGTAGGTATAAAATTTTAAAGACTGTTTCCAACCAAAAATGATTTTTTCCAAAACAAAAAAGGAAAAATAATAAGGAATTGGACAACTTGGGTATATGTAAATTTATGATAAGAATATTCATATCAAAGTAATACAGAGAAAACCTACAAAATATCATAGGAGATAGCGTATTTGAACTGTATGAATAATAATGGACTTATAATAAACGGTGAAAAAACAATGGTGGATTTGAATCAAAACAACATAATAAGCATACTTTTAATAATATCACAGGTAACATTTTGGCTGAAATTATCATTTACACAACTTTTTCTGTAAATATGCAATACCTGTAGTAACGATTATTTACATCAATTCTCTTCATCAACACTATATTATATTAGAACTATGGTATTTAGTTTTTTTATCAAAATTTCGCCGTCGTCCGCATTCAACTTAGTTAGCTTATAACAAAGTTCTTCGTTCAATAATAGCATTTATTATTAACCATACTACATTGACCATAGATTTTGACTTTAAGCTGACTACAATTAACCATGATGCTAACCCCATATAATTGAGAAAACAAATTATTCATTGAATATTATTTAACTTCCAAAGCTTCTACTTCGACCCAACTTTAGTTGTTTAATGGATGCCATGTCATGATTTAACTATACGCAAAACATAGTGTCTAATTGAGTTTTCATAGTATTCTCAAGTCGAGGGAACTGTGTAACATCACCACTTCGTGATTCTCTGTTTGACCTTAGTTATATTAATCGATAGGAGAATTCTCGAATGAGTCATTCCATAATTATCTAATATCTATCAGTACATAAACCCTTGGTGCCCCAGCAGCTAAGAGCAATACAATGCTCAATGTTCAGAGCGTGTTATATACTCTAGTCTCAATGAATGTATCGACATCCCTTTTTGAAATATCTTGACTAGGAATATTTAAAATAATTTGTTAATTTAATATGATAAATTTATAACGACTATAACATATTGTAATTACTATCACAGAACATAACATTTAAGAATTTAATTATATTAAAATATAACAAGTATATAATAAAAGGCAAACATGTTTTCTTTTTGAACAAGAATGGTTGTTTAGTTAAATATATGTAATAAATTACATAATCCCCCCAGGGTATACCCCTAACTCTATCAATCTCCTATTTGCACTTGATATCAATTATGGAATCTTATTCTAACTTCTTTTTTCTCAAAATCTAGTCTGGTGAGTCCCATAGTGAATGAGTATGTTATTTTACTTTAATTATCTACTCTGTCAATCAGCTGTCTTCAATGTTGATAAACTGCCTTTATCTTGTGGATCTATTTGGAGCGTGCCTCGACTTCTAGTGAGCTCTAGGTCCTTTTACAAAATGTATCCCAACATTGTTAATATTTAACAATGCCATGAGATTCTCAACATTTGGAATCACCCCAGCTCAGTTATAGATTTGTTTATTTATTTATACTTTGTTAATTGCAGTGCTTATTCAAGGCGATGTAGTTAGCCTTTGGTTGGATCAGCTGCTACTTATTGTTTGGAACATTTTCAACTTAAAGTTCTTAAGTTAAGATTGAACATGAACTTGGAATTAGCATACTATATTCGATATCACTTATGAAGTTCGAGTCCACGCACTCCTTCACAATGAGTACATTGTTTCTATAACAATTCTATAGTATTTAGCAAATATTAGTGTACATTTTAAATTATCACTATAACAATGTGATAATCCGGATTTTGGGACATCTGGTAATTGGATGATTTACAAATTTTATTTGGATAAATAAATGGAATTCTGATAATTAGAATATATCTGGACATGTACATAGATGAATGTGGACTATAATAAATACCGACTTATAAATATCTATATAAATATTCATTTGATGATATTTTTTTAATGTTCTTCTTTATAAATATTTATTTGGCAAAATATATCTTTTCAAAGCTAATAAGAATAATTTTCTAATATAATATATAGGTATGTATATCGTATTGAAAGCTATGTTTTGAAATTAATAAATATATATAGATACTTATTTTGGTGTTAAAAATATAGAATTCAACTTTAAATAATTCTTGAAAAATTATACACATGTATATATATGTAAGGTTGGTTTGTAAATATGTAAGATGAGATTTAATTAAAGATTTAAAAATACTTTTCCTTTTATATACTTAAAAATACATATAGTTAGTATATATGTAAAATACAAAGCACATATGTAGATATAAATTTAAATAACTAGTATAAAAATTTCTATAAACATTTATACAACAAGAATTACAAATGTAAATAAGATACAAGCAAATAAACAAGTGTAAGATTTTAAAAACATGAGTTTGACAAATGTTAGTTTAAGTGAATACAGGTGGCAAAACTAGTATTTTCTTTTAATTTGAATTTTAAGTAACATAGGCTGAAGATAAACCAAGTTTTCATTCCATTTTCAAAAACCTGGAAACATAAAAAAAAGAGAAACAAACTTGTAAAGAAAACAAACCAGGGGAAGACAAAATTCAAAACAAACTTGTATCAAGCTTACAAATTTCCAAAGATCAACTCAGAATCAAGCAACTAATGTTAGATTTGATGCATAATCTGTTGTAGTGATATGTGAATAAAAGTTTGCATGGATAGATTAATATGGTTAACGTATATTAAGTGGGGAAAAAACCTATGCATATATGTTTATACATACACATACATGTCCCTGTTATGCAGCGGATTCAAGCTCAATCAAATGAAAAACAAATTCTCTTCGTATACTTAATATTAAGTTACGATCTTAAAAGGAAAAATGTTTGTAATAACTACAGACTATTTTTAAAATATTTTTGTATCTAAATAACAAATAGTTATTCGGAAAATTGGGAATTAAAGTGGAAATGCTAAGTTATCAGGAAAATCAACTACGTTAATTTCCATTTTCACTTATGGAATCATATTCGAATATGGAAACCGTGATTTTTAGTACAAATTTAAAGATTTTTAAGATCATGGTCGTCGAGATATTAAGAGTCGAAAGAAATTTGGACATTCTCCAAATTCCGATGGTCGAGGTTTTGATAGATGTCGTATTCGATGATGGAGCAAGATCATGGGTCTGGATGTTTGGAAAAATTGGTCGGAAAATGTTTAGCATGTCGTGGCGGCGCAACGAGGAGGAAATAGGGTTTTGGAACCTGTTGGGTTCGATGATGAAATCGGGATCATTGTGACGGCAAGGATGAATCGAGCTTGGTCTAGGCAAGTGGGAATAATGCATGGGACAGAGATGAAGATTTTGGTGGGTCGGCATAAATTCTGGTGAACTAGATCGACGAGGCGTCGAGATTTTCGTCGATAGGTTTGGAATCGTGGTAGTTTCGAAAACTCGAATTTGTTTCCCGTGATTTCCATTGTACCTGGGTGGTTGAAAGTATGAGAGGATCGTGGGTGGTATGCTTGTGGTCACGATGATCATCGATGACGACCAGAACGCGTGTGCATGTGTACCGGTGCACCTTTTATTGTCTGGCGATGCTCAAGTTTGGGAAGAAGCTTCTTCCTAGAGTCGGACTCGAGTCAATGTGGAGTTTGTCTCGAAGTGATGTAGTTGATGAGGAGCTTGGTTTTGGCACGAGAAAAATAAAATCGGGCTCGGGTTGCTTCGTTAGGGTATTAGCTCTGAAATATGAAGGTAAGTCAAGTTTTGAAAGCAGAGAAATCTTGTTAACCTATTTTTAAAAATAAAGTTTTAGTAAATTAAATTCCTAAGTATCAAAAAATATAATGAAGTGATGGAATTAAGTATGTGTTTAATTTAAAGATCATTAACTAATGAGTATGAAATGATTAATTAAAGTAATTAATTTGAGAAAATTAATTAATTAATTAATTATGGATAAGCACTAAAAGAAATTTATTGAGTATAATTACTTATTGTAATTTATAAAATATAATTACTTAGGGTAAGTAATTAAAGAGTAATTATTGAAAGTAATTAATAAAAAGAAATTTCTTAATAAAAGTAATTAGTGGATAATGACTTAATGGAAGTGCTTAAGGATTAATTACTTACAGTAATTAATTAAAGGATTAATTAAGGATAATTAATTACTAAATCTGATTAATTAAGGATAATTAATTACTAAATCTGATTAATTGAGGAGAATTGATTAAAGATTATTTGTTAAATGTAATTAATTAAAAGGATAATTCATTAAGGGAAGTGATTAGAGGAGCATTAATTAATGTAATTAATTAATTAAGGATATTAATTAAAGGTTGATTATTGTGAACAGTTAAGGCTAATTAATCTATGTGATAATTAAAGGTTAATTAATTAATGTAATTAAAGGATAATTAATCAAGGATGATTAATTAAGATGGATGATTAAAAAATGATTTATTAATTGGGTTGTAATTAATTAATGTTAGGTAAGAAGGATTAAGATAATCCAAGTGATTAAAGTTGGAGATTAATTTAATTAAAGATTGATTGAATTAATTAGGAATTATATATCTAACAAATCTTGCTTATGGATGGTTGAATGATATTTGGTGACTTGAATTGTTGATTTGCGATTGAGATATGTTGTTATATGAATGGGTTGAACTGTGATAATGTGGGTTATCTTTCTGATGAATTGATATATGGTATGATATCCTAAATATGAATCTTATTGTTTTAAACTTAACACCATGGATTAGAGATGACATTGAATTGAAGAGACCGGGGTTGGGTATCGGTAATACCCAAACCCCCTTCGATTAGTAATTCTAAATTTTATATAGATTTGAGTTTAAAATCAAACAGGCTGGAATTGGAATAAATTAAATAGCTTGGCTTTTTTACTGAGCAATAGTTCTTGGGTATTGCTTATAATAAGTGATGGACTTTTAAAACTCGAAAAAATACGTGTTGCCCTGGTAATTCACTTAAGTTATATAGCTTGGTATTTCATATTGTATGGGTTTACTCATGCTAGTTTCCAGCCTGACCTGGGTGTTACATTGATGTAATGCTCGAGTCAGACCGAGTATTATAGATTTCCAGGTAAGGATGTTCTGGAGCTCAGATGGCGAGCTGGATGGCAGGAACGTATAGAGTATTCCGTTTAGAAATATTATTGTTTATCTGGGACAAGTTATTTTAACTGTCCAGTGATTGTGAAATGTTGTAACTCTGATGTATTGATGTAAATAACTGATAAAGTTGTCCTTTGTATAACTGCTATTTTGTTTGATATGATATTTTTATCAGCTGCGAATGTGAGAATATGTATTTTGCTGTTTCTGTTTCTTCTTCTTCTACCTCTTTTCTTCTTTTCCCTAACTATCTGAAATTTTCGGGATCGAAAATTCGGGTCGTTATAAATAATTATCTAGTTTTAGCAAATACAGGTGAACATTTTAAACTATTATTTAGCGATCTTAATTCTGAATTGATCCTTGCTCTATATATCGAATACATAACCCTAGTGTGATATTGTAGGCAATATATCATGTATGATCATTTCTGTTACCGATGCGTAAGGAACCCATCTTATATTCTCCATATTACATAATTTAATAAAATGTCTGTGTATACCGTTTTATGACATTCCCAACTTTTATACTGATTATAAAGATATCTTTTCAAATCCTATACTGAGAATTAAAAGGTTAAACTGAGATGATTTTAACATGAGTACATCGTTAGCAATCATAATTTTGTTGTTTATTTTTTTTAGAAATACTTTAGTACCTATTAATATTCTTTCTTATAGGCACACATACTCTTCCTATGCATTTTAAATAAAATTCAAACTATTTGATTTGACTGTCAAAATACTTGCTTTGAGACATTTTGTTGTTATGTGTCTTATTCTAAATCATTATTTAGAATTTTTGTTTCAATGTGTATGTACCAAATCTCATAGTTATACCGAGCCATAAATTTTGCTAGTAAAATCCGAATTTAGTAAGCAAGTTGGATGACAAATTTGTTATGTTAGTTTCATCAATAGAATTAATGATGTTATTCTTATCAATGTAACTTATATTCTAGCTGCACTGATCCTCTTATAATGACCCGTAATTTTATCACTTTAATTTTTAGAATATTTAACTAGTTTTAAATATTCAATTTGGTATTTTGTAATAAAATCTGTCAGATTTTTTATGACATATTTTTAATTTAATTTACAGAATTTTTCCATAATTTCTAATTTGAAAATAATAAAATTATCTTTTCGCATATTTTACGTTGAACAACGGTGCTTTCAAAATTTAACAAAATTTAATAACTGGTGCGTTTTAGTGTTATTTTTAGATCGCACTAAAGGGTTGTGCACAATCATATTCAGTTTTTGGTCGTTTATGGCTCGTACGTGGATATTATATTGTGTAGCGGACATCCTGAACATGAAAATCAAACATAATTGACCTATACTCCTGCACGCACAGTATTGTACAGTCACCCTCCTCTGTACCCTATTATTTCTCAATCTCCTGTTTCCTAACTTACTTCTCTACCCATTCTTCTCTTCTCCTGGATACTTGCCATGATCTTAAATAAGATACATGGATTAGTTCATAAAATGTCTTGAGGTTGCCTATATTTATATCTACGCAAGTTCTTCATCTCGCTGCTTCTTTTTCTCCTACCATATTTTTTCTTGCCTGTAACAATGAAAGAACTCTCCCTTCATCTTTCAAAAAATTAACACACTCCAAACCCTTCATTTTTGGCCTATATGATAAACATGGGAGTTCATCTAGATTCGTATTATTTATGGAATTTACAACGCTCGATTTCATTGAGGAACGATCGAAATATCCCATTTTTACAGCTAAGAGAAAATTTTGTTCATAAACTTCAATTTATCATGATCCAAGAAGAATTAGAAGGCACTGGATGCATCATTGAGTTTGCATGATGACATAGTATTTTTGGAGGAGTTTCGGTGGAGTTTGGCAAAGACAGTTGATGGACATTCGATCCTAGGTTTTAGTCTCATCGGAGCTATGGTCGACGATATCTCGAATTAAGGATAACGTCGGGTTTGACTTGGAAAGAGCTTGCTGTCAAGTTTGGTGATGTTCGGTGGTGTGTAGGTGAAGCGGTGGTTATTAACATCGCGATTTGTTTCATGTTTTGCACTTTGGGTTTGTCATCAGGTTCTGATCTGGTGGACGGAGAAATAGGCGATAATGCCATAGTGATGAGGAGGTAATATGCGACATGTTGGTAGCTTCGAATGGTTGAACGGTGGAGTAATGGAATGGAGCATGTGCATCATGCAGCACGTATACAAGGGGTTCCAAGTTTCATGGTTATAAATTGGGGACAAAGCACTATGCAGTTCGGGTTGTGATGATGGTCCAAGCCTAATGCTAGTTGGGTGAGCAATGTTTTATAATAAATTTAAATTATTAAGTTAGTATGTGTTATGTTTAAACAAAGATAACTTGCTCATATAAGGTTGGATTCAAATGTCGTTAGTCGGTGTTGCACTCGTGACATCGTTAAATATACATCGGAACAAAATTGGTTGAGATTCGAGCTGATGAAATTTCATACTAAAATCGAACATTGATGAAATCAAAACGCCTCGGCGGTAATTGGAATTTGGTGAGTTAAACTCACCTTTTTGGCTAGCTTGTATGTTATATAGCTGATAAAATTGTTGACTAAATGTTTGGATGATTTACTATTTTTTATCAGTTGGTTTTGATTTATTCCCACCCTAGAGTGGATGACTTTATATATATATATATATATATATATATATATATATATATATATATATATAGACACACACACATACCTTTCTAGTAGCAGATGACCCATGTTATATAATTATATACTGAATGTGATGCAGGGAATAGGTTAGAGGGATCCAATAGGATTCCTGACCACTATTGATTTTATTTACATACAAATGCGCTGATATATAAATACATACGTACGTACGTACATACATACATACATACATATACATACATACATACATACATACATATATATATATATATAAGATGTGATGCAGGGGAAAACGGGTTGGAGGCATCCAACAGGATTCCTCGCCATTGTTGATTTTAATTTCAAAAATTTCCTATTATACAATTATTGAATATGAAACCTGATTGTGGACACTATGGTTTATAACACTATTATATTTAGACCCTGTAGTGGTAGGAAATCAACATTGATATTGGTTAAACATTGGGTAGCTATTGGTATTAAATTAGTACATTAAAAATACTATAAATTGCCATTTGAATTGGAACTGGTTTGAGATAGGAAATGGTTTTAAATCCGTAATTGGTTTTCAAAAATATTTTATTCTAAAGGATCTAATTTCTATTTTATTCCAACCATATTATCTATCTCATTCTAAGTTATTTATTTATATTTAATATTATTTTTAAAAGTTTTATATTTAATATTTAAAAGTTATCGATTTAATATTGTTTAAAAAGTTATTTATTTAATATTGTTTTTAGTAAAGTTATCTATTTATATTTATTTATTTTAAAAAGTTATATATTTATATTTATTTTGTTTAGAAATTATTATTTATATTAGTATTGTTTCAGGATTATTTATCAATTTTCTATCATTTCTGTAGAGGAAAATCTGAAATTCGTAAATAATAAGTATAAAACTGTGTTTGAAAATGAAAGAAGTGATGGATTTTTCGATGCTATCTTATTTGATCCTGATGTTGTTTCTTGTTATTGCGAATTTATTTTGACCGTCTCTGAGTTGAAGGGCAAAGATTTTGTTTCGAATAGTGGTTTCATTCAAGCAAAAACCAAAAAAGGTAAATCTTTTTCTCACAGTTTGGAAGTTCATGAGGTTTATACTTCAAATAAATTTGCTTGTCCGGATACAGAGGCTTTCTCTGATTGCTATGCTAAATCTGATGGTCTTTTTAATAAGAAAATCGATGAACTTACTGTAGACTGTGTGAGTCCTCATCAGTTAGTGACAAACAGTAGTTTGGATCTGGATCTTGACTTTCAAAACATTTCTCCAGTTAGTGATTCAGAAATTTGTAGTAATAATGATCAGTTTTCTATATATATCGAGAGTTTTGTCAAAGAATTGAGATTGATAACATTAGAGAATGATATGTCTTCGGTTGTCGAATCCAAGTTTAGCATTGACAGTTCGAATTTTAGTAACTGGATAGACAAACTTTTGGTTATACTTGATGAGACTCCATACATGGTTGATTTTGATTATGAAGGTGATAGTATGTTGCAACAATTAGGAGATATTCATGATTGGTTTTTAACAACTGCTATTCACATTGATGAAGAGATGGAAACAGTGATGGAGGAACATATTTTTATTGATGATATCATGTTTGTTAATCATATGGACTTAGGTGTGCATGATGCACAGAGTTTGCAAAGTGAGGTTGCACATAATTTGTTTTCTCCTGTAAATAGTAAGGCTGTTGGTTGTCCAAAAGAGAAGAAGAGTGCTGTTGATAGTATGGGTGTTGTTTTTCTGGATCATAAGGCTGTGTTTGGTTTAGGAGTTTTTATTGAATCGAAGATTGATGTGAGTCTTGATATAGAGTTGGATTCGGCAAGTTTATACATAAAAGACTCATCGCTCGACAACATTGCTTCCAGGAGCCACTCTGTTCTTGAACTTGCTGTTACAGATGAAGTAGGTGTTTCAGGAGATTTTCATTTGTTCGAATTTGAAGCTTTTCGACATTGGATAATGACTTTTGAGAAGCAGAAGGAAGATGAATTATCTGCTGATCTCGAGTCTGGCTTTTCTGTTGTATTTTATAATTCAACCTTGGTTCCTTTTTATGATGTGCACGCTATTGATGGCGTGTATGGTGCACAGTTTTCGCTTCCAGTTGAGGAAATTTTGTCGATAAGGCAGTTGCATTTTCTGATGATGCTTCCTTTTTTTTGTCGTTGACAAGAATATTTACAATATTGAAACTGAGCTTGATGAACTGGATTTTCTTCTATCCTTCAATCATCATATTGATAAAGTTGCTGTTGAGTTAGAGCCCAATCTTTCCGATAGTTTTTCTATTACTTTATCTACTTGTCTAGATGATTTTCATGATATCTCTATTGTATGCGGAGAGAACCAATATGTCTTTTCTAAACCAGAATTGAAAGAGGAGTTAGCTATAGTTGCTTTAGATGCTTTGAAGTTTGATAGGTCAGAGATTAATATTTGCTCTATCCCTAACTCCGCATCTTGGAAAAGAGGAAAGCATAAGCGTTCAGTAGCTTCTAGCGGTTCAGTTCGTCGAAGTGCTAAAATCTGCAACTGTCAGTCTTCTCCTTTAGTGAGTTACCTGGATCGAATGCCATGAATGGTACTACGTATCCAGGCTCAGGTATGAGCTCTTCTTTAGGTAGTACGTATCTACTTATGCTTTAGGTAGTCTTTCTTCTGGTGAGTTTAGTCAGTTTGCCCGTGATAGATCTTTTATTTTACTGGTATTGAGTTAGATCGGGAGTATTTTAGATGTAGGGAGTTAGAGAGGGCTAGTTCAGTTCATCTATGAGGATTATTAGTTGGAACATTAGAGGTTTGAATAATTTAAACAAATGTAATAAGGTTAGAGTATTTTTTAAAGACTACTCTATAGATATTTTTGCTTCAAGAAATTAAAATTAACCATCCCGATGTTCGTTTCTTTAGAAGATTAGGTGGTTATCATTTTAGAAAATGGGTTTTTTAACCTTCCGTTGGCTCTTCTGGGGGATTAATGATAGGTTGACGTGATAGTTATGTTAAATTACTTCAGTGTATTATTAAGCAACATTCTCTTCATGTTATTTTTGTTAATCTTTCTGTTAACTCTTTATTAAATATTTCTAATGTTTACGGGTCTAATTCTAAAATCAATAGGAGAATTTTATGGAATGAATGCCTAGAATTTAGATCCCTAGCCCTGGGTTCTTGGATTACGGGGGGCGATTTTATGTTACGAGTTTCATAGGTGAGCGTTTTCCTAGGGAAGGGGATTACTCTGTGTTTGCGCCAAAATTGGTCACAAACATCCGATGTCGTGAAAGCACCCGTTCGCAATCACAAATAACAAATTTGTAGCTAACAAAAAATGATGAGCATTCAACAGAAACAACAGAAAACAAGTAAACGACACAGGATTTATAATGGTTCGGCGATCTTGCCTACATCCACTTTGAAGTTTTCTATCTTTATTGATATTCTCTTGATGATTACAGTTGGTTACCGTGAGTTACAATGGACTATATCTCTGAAACTCGAATACAACAACGATGATAAGGTGTAGAATTGAATCCGGTAGAGTCTTGGCGCTTTCGAATTCCCATCCTCTTTTTCGAATGACCTGGGGATCTATTTATAGCTGTAGGAGGCTGATATTTCTCCTAAAAATCCGGGGAGACCACTTCTGTCACGTAAGGGGGCCCATACGGCCGAATTCTGGAGATCCGGGCCCACATTGGGATCGATCCGACCCTTGGTTCGAATCGATCAAGAAAGTGTCCAATCGTGACGAAAATTTGCGTGGACATTCTTCTATGTATACGCAAGCTCCTGTGAAAATTTCATAGCATTTGGACTTGTAGATCTCGAGTTATGATCGATTCAAGTTGGAGTTTTTCGATTGGCTGTGGGGTTCGAATCGATCCACTTCGAATCGATCGAGTCGAATCGATGGCATCACATGCCCAAGTGATGACGTGGTGCGCATTTCCAGGGAAAATCCACTTTCTTCTCCGAGTTTATTGGGTCGACTCCATCATTTTCGCCATTTGACTTGGTGGATTCGAAGGAACGGATTCGAGGCAAGGTGCATTCATGGAGTCGAAGCAGGGGTGTCTTGGATGGATGCGAAGCTCAGCAACGCCTATGGATTCGAAGCAGGGGGAGCATGATGGATTCGATTATGTGTTACAGCGATGGATTCGAAGTATGGTTGCTTTACGGGTTCGAGGTTCTTTGCCCTGATGGATTCGAAGGAAGGTCGTGGGATGGACACGAGGCTTGGCTACCTGATGGATTCGAAGGAAGGTCGTGGGATGGACACGAGGCTTGGCTACCTGATGGATTCGAAGGAGAGGTGACTTGATGACTCGTACATGTTGCCTCGGGTGATGGATTCGAAGTGGGGGTGATCCCATGGATTCGAAGTAAGAGGAGGCCGATGGGTTCGAACCTATGCTATTCCTGAGGGATTCGAACTAGATGGGTTTGAACTTCATGCATTCGAAGGAAGGATACCGGATGGGTTCGGAGCAGATGGTTTCGAAGCAATGGGTTCAGACATAACCTCTGGCCATCGATTCAAACCATGGGTACCCTATGGGTTCGAACCGAACAGGGGGCTATCTTTATCAAATTGAAACCATCATATCTTGAGCATACGAACTCGGATTGACTTGAAACTTGAAACGCTGGCTTCTACAGCTTTGCTTGTCATGTCTTATCAATCGTGGCCTGATCCGGGCTCGGACAAAATTCATCGATATCCATAGCGAAGTGAAGTACAACCAATCTCTGAGACGAACTGTCTTTTGTTTTTGACCACTCTTTTGGTATCACGGCTTTGCCAAAAAGCGGGATAACACTTGCCCCCCAAAACATGCCTTGCGGTAGGAAGGTGTGTTTTGCAATGCCTTGATTTGGATGTTCATATCCTATCTCCAACCTGTAAAGAACTTGATAGTTTCATATGTCCTTCAATGACAATCGTTCGGGATCGAGCTATTTGGGATGGAGCGCGGCCGTTCATGGTCAAGCGCCTAACTTCAAATGACGATCGTTCGTGATCGAGTCACTTGAGGTGAAGTGCGACCGTGCGCGGTTAAGCGCATAAATCCATGCGTCGATCGTTCGGGATCGAGTCATCTGCGGTGAAATGTGACCGTTCAAGGTCAAGCGCTTAACCTCAAATGACGATTGTTCGTGATCGAGTCACTCGAGGTAAAGTGCGACAGTGCGCGGTCAAGTGGTGGACCTCAAATGACGACCGTTCGCGATCGAGCCATTTGAGGTGAGATGAGTTGTGCCGTTCGAGGCGAATCGTGCCTGTTCGAGGCGAGTTGTGACCGTTCGCGATCGTGTGCCGTTCGAGGCATTTTTGTGACCGTTCGAGGTCGGGTGCCGTTCGTGGCGAGTTGTGACTGTTCGAAGTCGAGTGCCGTTCGTGGCGAGTGGTGACTGTTCGAAGTCAGGTGCCATTCGCGACGAGAAAGTGTGCCCAGGAGGGCTTGGTATTATCGATTCTAGGCTCACGTTCGCGTGGGTCCCTGGATCGTTTGTCAGGGCGGCTTATCGCCATCTCAGAGCATGCCTAAGGACCGTTCGCGATCCCGTACATGTGTAAGTAGCTTAGCCATTTCAGAATTATCAAAATCAAATATCTATTCAACAGGTGAATTTTTAAAAATAGAAATGTCCAAACAAACCAAGTTCAAATGTCCAAATCAAAATGAAACAAGAGCAAAGTAAGGATGTCAAAGTGTAAATTCTCACAACGATAGGGTTAATAGCCATTCAGAGCATGCCTGTGGACCGTTCGCGATCTTGTACATGTGTAAATGATTAACCCACGTTA
This sequence comes from Allium cepa, assembly GCA_030765085.1. Lineage (NCBI taxonomy): Eukaryota > Viridiplantae > Streptophyta > Magnoliopsida > Asparagales > Amaryllidaceae > Allium > Allium cepa. Next base: position 680,825,130 of record CM060941.1, on the reverse strand, counting down.
GTGAGAGGTTTACTACTTGTTCATCGTTATTTTAATTAATTGATGATCAAACGGTGTCCCGGTTCAGGGCCACCCCTGGCTGATGTAGACGGTGGCCGCTCCGGCTCCACCGCTGAAGCTCGCCTCCTCACATATTGAAGGAGCATACCGTTCCTGATATGCCCTTCCACCTCGTCCTTCAGATGCCTACAATCATTAGTATTATGACCATTTAATTCATGAAATACACAAAACTTATCTGATCTCCTTTCGTCAGAAGTTGGATCCCTTCGTATCGGTCCACGATAGGGAACCTTCTCTTTGGTATCCTGATAAATCCTCTCCAAACTCTTAGTCAGCTCGGTGTAAGTAGTGAATCGCGGCTTCCTCCGTTGCCGTTCTGACCTGTCATTATAATCATCAGCCCCTCGTTTTCCTTTACCCTTGTCTGAGTCCTTTTCGAGAGGCTTTTTGTCCTTAAGCACATAAACTTCTATTCCCTCTCCTTCTTCTCTTTCTGCATTCGCATCCTCTAATCGTAGAAACTTTTCTGCCTCGTTGTAGAATTCCTCTAAATCCACAGGTGGATCTTTAGTCAATGAATTTTTGAACTCTGTGCCGTCAGCTGCTCCGGACACAGCTGCCATCACCACCATAGATGGATCTGCTCGATCCACCGAAGCTGCTGCTGCATTGAATCGTGCTAGATAACTCCTCAAGGTCTCTCCGGCTTTCTTCTTTAGGGTTGCCAAAGTCATAACATTCTTGGGTCTCGTAATGTGAACCCTGAATTGCCTCATAAATCTCTCAATTAAACCGTTCCATCTTCCGATGGATCCATTCTCCAATTGTCTAAACCACAATGCTGCAATATCCACCAAGTACAATGGAAAGCACCGGGCCATAACCGCCTCTGATGCCCCCAGCACTTCCATATGCCTCATATACTTTGTTAGATGAACCGTGGGATCCGTTCTCCCGTCGTACATGTCCAATGACGGTAATTTGAAATCCGGTGGGTTCCTAGCTTGTCTGATTGCTGGAGTAAAAGGACTCCTATTAACATCTTCCAAATCCTTGTTCACTAATCCGCCTCTCATGGCTCGCCTGACTATCTCTGCCAATCTGTCATTGTCCCCGAGATGCAACCTTCGCTCATCACTTTCGACCTGCCCCCCGAGTCCACGAGGGAAAACTGGGATCTGCTCCCTTGACCGAGAGTTCACTCCTCTATTACTTCTGGGTTGTGCAGATGTTCCTCTCTCTCTCTCTGAAATTGGGTCAACGTTTTCCATGGGCGTGCCCCTTAGTTCAGGTGCTACGCCGGATGGTCCTACTCCGTTCTGGACTCCGGTTACTCCTTGATTCTGTGCTCCAAGTTGCCCTATCTGTTGGAACAAACTCTGGATCAGCTCCTCCTGTTTTTTCATCATTGTCTCCATCTCGTCTCTCGTGATGAAGATTGAAGCTTGGTTTGCTTCTGAAGAAGCCTCTTGACTTCCTTGGTGTTCGCTCCTCTCTGGCCTTTGTTTCTTACTTGTTTGTCTCGTCATGGTTCTTAGATCCAAATCTTTAAGCTTTCAAATTCAAATTATCCTGAATCAGCTGTTCTTAGTGAAAGAACCAAAATGTTTGCGCCAAAATTAGTCACAAATATCCGATGTCGTGAAAGCACCCGATCGCAGTCACAAATCACAAATAACAAATTTGTAGATAACAAAAAATGATGAGCATTCAACAGAAACAACAGAAAACAAGTAAACGACACAGGATTTATAGTGGTTCGGCGATCTTGCCTACGTCCAGTTTGAAGTTTTCTATCTTTATTGATATTCTCTTGATGATTACAGTTGGTTACCGCGAGTTATAATGGACTATTATAATGGACTATATCTCTGAAACTCGAATACAACAACGATGATAAGGTGTAGAATTGAATCCGGTAGAGTCTTGGCGCTTTCGAATTCCCATCCACTTTTTTGAATGACCTGGGGATCTATTTATAGCTGTAGGAGGCTGATATTTCTCCTAAAAATCTGGGAAGACCACTTCTGGCACGTAAGGGGGCCCATACGGCCGAATTCTGGAGATCCGGGCCCACATTGGGATCGATTCGACCCTTGGTTCGAATCGATCAAGAAAGTGTCCAATCGTGATCAAAATTGGCGTGGACATTCTTCTATGTATACGCAAGCTCCTGTGAAAATTTCATAGCATTTGGACTTGTAGATCTCGAGTTATGATCGATTCAAGTTGGAGTTTTTCGGTTGGCTGTGGGGTTCGAATCGATCCACTTCGAATCGATCGAGTCGAATCGATGGCATCACGTGCCCAAGTGATGACGTGGTGCGCATTTCCAGGGTCAATCCACTTTTTTCTCCGAGTTTATTGGGTCGACTCCATCATTTTCGCCATTTGACTTGGTGGATTCGAAGGAACGGATTCGAGGCAAGGTGCATTCATGGAGTCGAAGCAGGGGTGTCTTGGATGGATGCGAAGCTCAGCAACGCCTATGGATTCGAAGCAGGGGGAGCATGATGGATTCGATTATGTGTTACAGCGATGGATTCGAAGTATGGTTGCTTTACGGGTCCGAGGTTCTTTTCCCTGATGGATTCGAAGGAAGGTCGTGGGATGGACACGAGGCTTGGCTACCTGATGGATTCGAAGGAAGGTCGTGGGATGGACACGAGGCTTGGCTACCTGATGGATTCGAAGGAAGGTCGTGGGATGGACACGAGGCTTGGCTACCTGATGGATTCGAAGGAGAGGTGACTTGATGACTCGTACATGTTGCCTCGGGTGATGGATTCGAAGTGGGGGTGATCCCATGGATTCGAAGTAAGAGGAGGCCAATGGGTTCGAACCTATGCTATTCCTGAGGGATTCGATCTAGATGGGTTCGAACTTCATGGATTCGAAGGAAGGATACCGGATGGGTTCGGAGTAGATGGTTTCGAAGCAATGGGTTCGGACATAACCTCTGGCCATCGATTCGAACCATGGGTACCCTATGGGTTCGAACCGAATTAGGGGCTATCTTTATCAAATTGAAACCATCATATCTTGAGCATACGAACTCGGATTGTCTTGAAACTTGAAACACTGGCTTCTACAGCTTTGCTTGTCATGTCTTATCAATCGTGGCCTGATCCGGGCTCGGACAAAATTCATCGATATCCATAGCGAAGTGAAGTACAACCAATCTTGGACGAACTGTCTTTTGTTTTTGACCACTCTTTTGGTATCACGGCTTTGCCAAAAAGCGGGATAACACTCTGCTACGGAGGAATTCGATCAATTTATTTTTAACTATAATTTGATTGAAATTCTTCTCTCTAATAGAGAGTTTACTTTGAGTAACGCTAGAGAGTCTCCATCGATGGCTCTTCTCGATAGATTTTTTGTTAGTGATGAAATTAAGGACAGATTTCCTATCTGTAAAGTCAATGGCTTACCATATACCTTTTCTGACCATTGTCCTACTATCCTTTCTTACGAGTATCTTAGAGTTTTTATAAACAATTTTAAATTTGAAAAGATGTGGCTTTTAGAATCTAATTTTGTGAACTTAGTTATATGTAAATGGAATTCTTTGAGTTTGCATAATTTCAGAAATAAGGAAAATTCTGCTAAAGCTTTTATTTCTAAACTTAGGGATCTTAGGATTTTTCTTAAAAATTGGAACAGAAATGTTTTTGGCCATTTAAAAATTAAAAAAGATAATATTCTTAATGAAATGCTTAAAATTAACAAGATAGAGGAATCTAGACCTCTAAATCTAGGCGAACGTAATGTTCTTTCTACTTTAAAAGATGAACTAAATTCTATTTTAGAAAAAGAGGAGGTGATGTGCAAGCAACGATCCAGAATTCAATAGATTAACGAAGGTGATAATAATACCAAAAATTTTCATAATATTGCTAATGGTAGAAAATGTTCTAATATAATTAACTCTATATTTGTTAACAATACAGAGTTAGTTGATCAAGGAGACCTCAACAAGGCTTTTACAGACTATTATAAGGATCTTTTTGGTTCTAAAATCAAACACAGAATCGATGTTAGATGGACAGATCTGTATACATCGGATTCTATTGTTGATTTATCAGAGTAAGATAATTCTTTTATAGAAGAGGAAATTAGGGAAGCAATTAATGATATGCCAAGTGATAAATAACCGGGACCTGATGGGTTTCCTATATTATTTTACAAAATTTTTTGGGATATTTTAAATTTGACTTAATTAATTTGTTTAATGATTTTTATAATGATAATTTGCAATTAGGGAGGTTTAATTTCGCAAATGTTATTTTGCTGCATAAAAAAGTAGGAGCTAACAACTTAAAAGATTTTAGACCTATTTCTTTGATTAACTGTTCAGTAAAAATCATTTCTAAAGTTCTTGCTAATAGACTTAGTACAAGAATGAATGATTTAATTGATTGTTCACAATCGGCTTTTACTAAAGGGAGAAATATTGCTGATGGAGTGGCTGTTGTTCAAGAACATATTAATTACTGTTATACGAACAACATAACCTGTGTGATTTTAAAACTTGATTTTGCTAAAGCTTTTGATTAAGTAGATTGGGATTTTCTTGTAGATATTTTTCATGCTAGAGGATTTGGACATAGATGGATTGGTTGGATTTTGACTTTGCTTAAAACTGGAAACTCTAGTATTATGGTTAATGGTATTCTAGGTAATAAAATTCAGTCAAAGAGAAGTTTAAGGCAAGGGGATCCCTTATCACCTTTGTTGTTTAACTTAGCCGCTGATGTTTTTGCTAAAATTATTAAAAGAGCAGTGGATAATGGATCTCTGGGAAGTGTTGGAAATGACATATCGCGTAATGGTATATCGGTTTTGCAATTTGCGGATGATACATTACTTTTATCTTCTCATTTTCCTAGACACATTATTACTCTCAAATTTATTCTTTATAGTTTTAAGCTTTTATCTGGTTTAAAAATTAATTTTGACAAAGTTCAGTTCTTGTTTTAAATGATTTTGAAAAAGTTGAAAACTTAGTAGCTAATACTCTAAATTTCAAAAGTATGAATTTTCCTTTTGAATATCTAGGGTTTGTGATTAGACCTACAAAACTCAAGCATGATGATTGGCTTATTATTATTGATAAAATTAAAAATAAGATATCTAATTGGAATGGGAGATTTCTATCTAGAGCTGGTAGGCTATTTTTAATAAATTCGGTTTTATCAGCCTTACCGATCTATTGGATGTCTACGCATCTGTTTCCAGATTGGGTTATTGATAAAATCGATAATATTAGAAGAGATTTCTTACGGAGTGGGGAAAATATTAGTAACAGTATAAAATGTCTAGTTAGTTGGGAAACTGTTTGTAAAGCTAAAAAGGAGGGTGGTTTAGGAGTTATAAATTTGCGCAACATGAATTTATCTCTTTTAGGTAAATGGCTTTGGAAGTCTAAAGATATAAATGATAACGCTATTTGGAAAGAGATCATTTTCAAATATTATTATAACGGTAATATCAATTTACACCAAATTGATTATTCTTTTTCCCATAAATTTTCTAATTTTTGGAAAAACATTTTAGAATGTTATGAAATTTTTAACTTAGGAACTAAGACAATAGTACATTCAGGAAATTATACTTCTTTTTGGCATGACTGTTGGATTTCGATATTGCCTCTTAAGTTTGAATTTAAGGAATTGTATGATATTTGCAACTTTAAGTATGCTTTAATTAATGAAGTTTATTCTCCGGAAAATGACCCACCATGGAATTTCAGTTTTAACAGAATTTTAATAGGATCTACCCTTAGGCAACTTTCTTTTCTTTATGCCAGATTAAATCATTATAACATTGATAATGATAATGATTTTATTAGTTGGGAATGGGATAAGAGTAAAAAATATACTCCAAATTCTTTTTATAGATTTATTATTTTTTTGGGTATTTTTAATAACTCTTTAAATACACGTGGAAATCTAATGCTCCTCCTAATCCAAAATTCACGTGTGGTTAATACTTCATGGTAAAATTAATACAATAGAATTTTTAAAGAGAAAAAACATTCAAAACGATAATAAATGTTATTTTTGCAATCTGCATCTTGAGGACATAAATCATTTATATTATAATTGTTTGGACTCTAATTACATCCTAATTAGTACTCTTAAAATTTTTAATTTTAATATAATAAATAAAATTTCGGATTGTGAATTCTAATGGAAAAATTATAGATTCAAATTCAATAAAAATATTAGATTTTTACTAGACACTTTATTTATTATATGGTTTACTTGGTTTGAGAGAAGTCAAAGAATTTTTAATAATAATAGTAGTCATCTTAACAAATTGATTTTTTCAATTTCTACATTTTGTTTTAATTGGATTTCTAATCCCAAATATAAATTAGCTAAAAATATCTTTTTCAAGCGGTATGTTAACAAGGTTAGTTATAATATTTACTTTTTTAAACATAACAATTACTTTTATAGCACTAATAATAGTATTATTAATATTTTTCCAAATTCATATGATAATATCACTTTAAATCATAGCTTACTTATGATTAGAGATAAATAAGTCTGATCCGTCTCAATTTTTATTCTAGTCTCTGGTTGGTTTTTTTATAGTTTATTCATTCCTTTAGTTTTTGTCCTATTAGTCTTATTTAGGTTTTTATTTCATTCCTCATAAATACATATATATGTATATTTACTATATAAATATACATATATATGTATCATTCAATTTTTTTCCCTAGTCTTATTTCAGATACAGGTTTTGGGAGATATGATATCAAGTTCATTTTGCAGGTTTCTCTTGTCTTCAGATTGCTGGATATCAGATTGTAGAGTGGTCATCAAAGTAGAGTTTCTTCATCCAAGACTTCTTGCAGATATCCCCTCAGATATAGGATTCTGTTATCTTCACTATGGAGTACTTTTTCAGGATGTTCTATTCTCCAGTGTGGCACTCTTTCTTCTTGTTCAGAGCCTTCAGAGTGGTCTCTCTATTCAGTAGATCCTCTTCAGAGCAGATGCTTATTCACTTCTTCTGGTTTAGACTTTTGGGGCTTTGTTATTAGTTTGAGTCGTCACTCAGTGTTTTTTTCTCTTTATCCTTTTTGGTACTTCTAACATCTTAATATCGGGTGGTGGCCATGTCGGAACTTGATATTGAGGTGCGATGGGTGGTGGCCTTGTCGGAACTCATCTTAGGAGTACTTGACATTAGCTATATGTATTTTTACTCTTGTTACTTGCTAGGCATGTTGGCAGCTCCTTATGTTCGTGTGTGTGTGTATATATATATATATATATATATATATATATATATATATATATATTCACATGTGTTCTCTCCTCTATGCGTAGAGGATCACACATTTTTCTCAAAAAAATATTTAAATAATAAGTATGGTTTGAATTTAATGATAATGATTTATTAATTCTATTTTGGAAATTAATTATTATTATTTATAATAAGGTTTAAAATTATTTGTTAGTGTTTTTAATAATGTCTTTAAAATTATTATTATTTTAAGATGTTTTAAGGTTAGTACAAAATTTATTTATTTATAGGGTTTATTATTTATAACTATTTTATATAATAGTGAAGTAAATGGTTATTATTATTTATAAATTTTAGATATTTATAAATTGAGTTTACTAGCAAGATTTGGGTTTTATAAGGGAAGTTTTTTATAATGATTTGGAGACTTAAAGAGATATTATTTACAAGATGAAACGAGTTTATAAATGTTTCTAAATTTATAAATGAGTTTAGAATTGGAAATGGAGGTTGGGTTTTATTAGGGGTTTCTATATATAGTTTATAAATGGTTTCAGAAATTTATAAAAATGTTTTATAAATGGTTTTTGAGATTTATAAGGGATTTAATTTTTTTGAAATATATAAAGGAAATCTTTGTCAGTGTACTTATAGCATTAAGATAAGTATATGGATGTTTTTAAAGTATCGAAAATAAAGGGATTTGTTCGTATATCTTTGTAAAGGTATTTATATACTAGTGTTACAAAGCGTCTTTATTAATGAAAAATTAATTGAAGGGCAAGTGTCTTATATGCTTAACCAATTTTGGTTTTCCTTTGAAATAAATCCCTGATTTGAATGTTTTTTTATTTGATAGTTAAATAACTGTCTATCAAATATGGACCCAAATGTAACTTTGAAAATATCTAGGAGAAACACGTGAGTTAAATGGCACAGTCATCTCCGATAATGCTGTATTGTGCATATAGATCTCATTTTCTCCTAGGACAAATGATAAGGAAATCCGTCCACTAAGGGTTAGGAGGTGATCTCTGCTCTTAACTTGACTTTTCATTTCTTAAAGAATCAGGGTTGAGTTTACTGGAAATTATCGGATGCTGTTTTCGAAGTGACCGGGATCAGATGCGTTATTCGAAAACTACTTCGATCTGAATGAAGCATTTCAAAGTAGAGACATCTTAGAGATGCTACAATTGAAGACGGAGCTCTCAAACATTTCGTTCAGTCCCAGAACGAATATGTATAGATAAATGCTGGCACTGCATTATTGCCTCGGAGGTACAGTGTTAGTATTCCAAGTGGAAAGTGCTATATAAAAGGTAAAATGTAGCTTCAAGTCTCATCAACCGAAAATGACTAAAACATATGTGATACAGAAGGGCTAAGTGGGTCGCTCCTAAGTAGGGTATGATCATTTCTATCTAGAGTCGATATTATCTCTCATTTATATGCTTCGAGGCCCATTAACGGAGGCTGATCATATTTGGTACTACTAGTTAAGTGGTAGGCTGGTTCTGTGTCGGGAAGGCATCCCAACGAGATCCTTGGTTTATTTTATCTAGAGATGCAGCATGATGGGTAGTACCCCATTAGCTTAGTCATTATGTGGAATCCATTCTGCAATAACCATTGTACGAACTTAGTTGTGCCCAACTATGTTGAAATGTGAGATGCAATGTAACAACCCTGTATGTTGAAATTATTTTAATTGTATCTTTGATTATTTTAATTTAATTCCTGATTTAAAAACTTTATTTCATTTATTAAAATGGATAAAAAAATATTTAAATATAAATTTTGATTTTTATATGAATTATAATTCCAAACATAAATAAATAGAATATTTTCCAAAAATGTGAATTTTGGTCAATATGGTCAAACTTTGACTTTTAAATTTAAAATTTAAAATTTTTAATTTTTTAATTTTATCTGTTATTATGAAAATAAATTAAATTTCAAGAATACTACTTTTCGTTTCATTGAAATCTGATTAATATTGTGAAAGTTATGCTTTTTACGATATTGTTTGTAAATTGATTTATTTAACAAAATTGTTTATTTTAATTTATATAAATAATATTTTTGTTTGTCATATCATGTTCTAATATGTGTAGCATGGCATGTTATGTATTTATTTATTTTTAAAACATTTTAAAAGTATAGTTATAATTCTCCAACATTAATTGTATATTGTTTTCAATTTTTAAAGTCTAGTTTCAATTATTAAACTATTTCTTTGTTTATTTTCAATTTTTCCTTAAAATATTTATTTATTTTCTTTTTCACGTTATTTTTTTTTCATTTTTATTTTTATTTACTGAATTTTATTTGGTTTATTTTGATTAAAAGAAAAAGAAATACAAAGAGGCAAAGACCTTTCATTTCCATATGACTTTTCATTTCACCATTGCCTTTTCATTTCTTTCTTTTGTCTTTTCATGCTTGGCCGTCCTTTTCTTTTGCTTCAGCCATGACTCTCCTATTCTTTTTCATGTGAAAATACTTCTCACATCAAAAACTCACGGCTAAGAAAAATTGTAAGCCATGGCTTCTTCCATTTTCTCTTCTTCTTTTCATATTTTCTATTGATTTTGCTTGGCTTCTACCTTGATTTGCTAGGCCATTAGCCTCTCCACCATCACCACCGACCACACCATCACCTTACATAGTAGCTCCTCCTCCTCTGATCATGACCTGGCCATGCCATCCAATGGAAGCCATCACCACAAAACTTTGCAAACACCCTTCCAAAACATGCTAGCCGACCACAAAAACTTCACCTACCCTTCCTATTTCACTTTGGCCACCCCCTTAGCCACCACCACCACCACCAGCTGCTACTTCACCTCTGGCCACCTCTTCATAACTGACTAGATCTTTCCAGACTTGTACCTAACCAGCCGAGCTATATGTGGTCATAACTGAGCCTAAAGTTGAACCAAACTCCACCTATTTGCCTTGATTTTGTGTATACTTCATGTGTAGCACTCTTACCCTCTTCACACTCATGTTGTCGTGCTATTTTGTGATGCCATACCCGAGCCAAAGCACATCATAGCCATGCATATGATCCCTTATGGCCAAGCAATTAAATGGTAAAGGCAAGGTTTTGTCTTTGTTGCTTTGTATTTCCATTGGTTTCTATATTGCTTTGGTTAAATATATTCATGTGTTATATTATTTTGTCTTGTTTGGGTGTTGTTTACAAGATTATCATATCTTGGCTCTCTCCACTCACTTGAATCATTTTCGTACTATGTCGTACCATATCGTGCTTCCTGGATTTTTCCTATGTGTTTTGATTGGCAACTCCAGCTTGAAAAGGTGAGTCCTTCTCACTCTGGCATTTGTACTTATGAAATAGTGAATTGATGACAAGTGTTTAGTAATAAAAAATATGAAAGTTAATAATGATTATATGATGCGCTATGCCATGTTATTACCATGTTAACTTTGTTATTTACCACCTGACATATGATATATGACATTATATTATGACATTGACATTGTTTATACTGTTTGTTTATTTATGATCACACTACAAGTTCCCTATAGAATAGAATCACTATGGGTTGAAATGATACATACCCGAACGGACTTTAGAATAAGAAAAAATCCTTATGGGCTGAAATGATAGGCCTGAGCAATTTTTATTGTATTTTATTTGACTTGGGACTGCGGGTTTGAAATGATCGAACCCAAGTTTTCTTTTTAAACTACGGATTGATATGATTTATATCCGTATCACTTGAACTAGGATAGAAAATTATGTACAGACCCATGGTATATTTTTAAATGGTTTTGATATGTACTTTTAAAGTATGAAATTTTGATTTAAAATACATATATTTTATGGTTTTGAGAAAGCTAAATATTAAGTTTCGAATTTGTGAATTTAAGCATGTAAATTTGAAGTAAATGTGATTTTTGACTTTAAATTATGTTTTAAAATGTAAGTACATAATGGAAATTTAATTTAAATTTTTGAAATGATATTTAAAGTAAAATTTTAAGTTTTATTTAATTTATAAGTTAAGAAAACAGTGAATTTTTGACTTAACAAATGAATTGAGTTTTTAAAATTTGATATTCAATTGTAAAATTTTATTGTAATAAATCATATGTTAAATTGATTTAAATGTGAAAGTTTAGAATCCAAAAATATGATTTATAAGTTTAAAATTTGCTAAAATTGAAGTTTTATTGTTTTTGAAAAGTTAAAATAAAATCTGGAATTTATTAATAGCATTTCCAAAATGCTATGGTCTTATGACAGCATTTTTAAATACTATTGTTTTTGAATTTAACTATGTTGTAATAACTAAATATCTAATATGACATTTTATAAATGCCGTTGTTCCTGAACTAAACTATTTTGGAAACTATAAGCTACGATAGCACTTTATAAATGCCGTCGTTGCTATAATTTGACAATGCTTTGAAATGTCATAGATTTTAACACTGTATGAGTTATATTTTTAAGTGTTAAATGACTTAAGTTTTGAAATTTAATATTTATGAAATTTTAGGCGTTTTGAATATATTTTTATATTTAAATTTGAATTTTATGGAATTTAATTTGAATTTGAATTTAAATAAGGTTTACTTTGTTATGTGTTAAGAATAAATTGTAATGAGATAAATGAAAGTTTGAATGGAATTTTTTTTTGAAATGTGTTTTGTAATGATATTTGGAATAATAAATGAATGACTATTGATTTAAAAATGATATTTAAATTTGAATATTTGAATTAGAATTCAAATACTGATTTGATAATGAGGTTTTGAAAGGATATGATATTTTGATAAAGAATATGAATTAGAATGATATGTGACTGTGATAAATGAATATTTGAAGTTAGAAATGATATTTAGTTACTTGAAATTTTGGTTTATTTAAATGATATTGGATTTATGAATGAATATATCAAAACTAAGTAATAATGAAATTAAATTTGGGATATATGAAATTATAAATTTAGTATTGAAATGTGGGATATTTAAGCTTTAAAATATATTAAAAATTGAATTGTTTATTTTGTGGATTTAATCTGGATTTGAAATTGATAAGATTTGAAATAGTTTGTGGGAAAATTTAATTGAATTGAAACTGATGGTTTGAATTGCATTAAATTGGAAATTTGAAAATTTCAAGTGTATGATTTTGAAATGTTATGATTTTCAAAGTGTAATGATTTCAACTACTTTGGTTTCGAAAGAGTTATAACTTTGAAAGTATATGATTTTGAAAGATGAATATATGTTTGAAATGGAAATGATATCGTATTGATTTGGATATAGTTTTGAAATAAAATGGTTTGGTTTCGAAGTATAAACTAATTTGAAAGGAATATAGTCTGAATTAAAATGATTTGATCATTTTGAAGTATAAATTATTTTGAAATGACCACGGCGTTATAATAACGTTTGATTGTTAAAGAGATCGAGATTGGAAGTTGTCATACTCTCTGCCAACTCCGAAGACCACTTTAACAACTATGTACGCGGTGGAGATTCCAAAATGAAGTAGTATGTTGGCGAAGTTCTTGAGGTATATTACGTGGACCCGACTCCCGTGAGTTGGCTTAAGGTGGCCAAAACAGGAGCGATCTTGGGCCAAAAGGGGTAGCTCCTCTGGTTGGACACACTTCTTCGATACTATACTCTTACTTGTGGTTGATTTGATGGTTATCCTCCGATTTTGATTGGGAGTGTGTTCCGAGGTAGGCGTAGTGGCTGCTACGTTACCGCTAGCCCGTGTGCGTAATTGGTATATCTACCCTGGCATTGCCTTGTGTGTCGTGTCACCTACCATGGCGAGCCTTACTACGAGTTTATTCTTCTCCCGTAGCCCATGGAGTATTTAGGGTAGTCTCCCGATCTGGAGATATGCTGATACAGGATTGACTACTGGGACTATTACGTGTGAAGGGGAATATTAGGTCACTCCTTAACGCTATTTTAATGTAAGTTTATTTTACTGTAGACATTATTATAATAGCGCAATATTACTACATAGTAAATAGTTTAACGGATCCTTAAAGGATGGGCGATCCCAAGCATTCTTTAAGTTCCTGATGCATTTTGTTACTGTTCACTTCAGTTGATTTATAGTTCATAAGTATTTATGTCTTGACTCGAGTGTTTTGTGTTTTGCTTTACGCTCGAGTCAAACTAAGCGATTCAACATTCAAGACTCACCTTCGAGGTTGGAGCTTTGCTTGAAGATCCAGCCATCTGTTTTGCTTTCAGGATCCAGTGATTTCAGTGATGTATTCTGATTTGTACCTAATGTATCTTGTTACTCTTCTGTTGTATCTTGTTTGACTATGATGTATCTTATTTTTATACAGTAGCTTCATTAACTACTATCTCTTTTACTTCCACTGCATTATTATTTTACTCTATGTCTGTGATTATTTATTTACTGTATATTCTGATATTTGCCAAATTTTATTTACTACGCAGTATTTTGAGCAATTCTAGTCCGACATGTGCGGATGCGAATGGTTGAAAATATCGGGTCATTACATGTGGTATCAGAGCTTTGGTAGCTCTAGGCAAACTCAGCATATATGGTGAATGTATTTATAGAATCACTTTCATCCAAGTTTGAATCTCTTCCTTTTTGACTCGATTCCTTTGAATTTGGGAACGGTCCTTGCGGTTCCAAAATACATTCGTGTCTCTCACTATTTATCTTCTTTTGATTCTGGAGTATCCCATAACTCCACTTCGAATGATCTTTATAGTGAGTCGACAGTCCTGCCAATCTCAAATTGATTTGTAAAGGGGTGAAACTCATTTACAACAGCATCGATTTACCAACGATTTTATATCCTCGGTTTAGATGCTAGTATCTCTTATAATTCCGAACTCTATCTCTTGAGTCCAAATGTTGATTTTCTCTAGGAAATCTATATTGATCTTATACTTCAAGTCACGGTTGACCTGGTTAAGGTTGCCTGCGATTTATATAAGCTTATCCATTTTCCTATTCTGTTATTTAATCATCTCATCTTTGTTTCCAACTTATCTTCAAATTATTCTTGAGGTGTCTTTGTAAACTAATATTTAAAATGTTTTATATATTGTGTTGTTTGAGTTGTTGATGTTGATTTGGGTTTCCGATCAATTTGTCTGATCAACGTTATCGGTAGGATTTCCAAAACACTTGAACAAAGCAAAGTAACACAATATAGGTTTTTTTTCAAATTTAGTAATGAATTAAATTTTGTAACTATATTATAAATTTTTCTGGATTTTATTGAATTGGTTGTTAAGAAATAATATTTGATTTTATATATCATTATCTCTTGTTTCATATAGAAATAATTGAACTATAAACAAGGTTATAAATTTATTTGGAAATTTAAAATGAATTTAAAACAAGAATTTGAGAATTTAATTTCCAATGGATTCAAACCTTGTATTTAAAGTTTTAAAGGATATATTATTCAAAGTATTTTCGAATAGAAATTTGTTTTCAAAGAATTTTAAAGTTTAAAATTAGTGCTCTTCTCTTTGTCGCTGGAAAATAACTTCGGTGATGACTACATCATCATCGACATTCATTTTCGAGTGTCGAAGTGAAGAGACCATTCTGTAGTCTTGCTACAGTTTTGTTTTGGGGAATTTAATTGATTTGAATTTCTAAAATAAGACTGGATTTATAACATATGCTGATATATGATTTAAATTTGAATGGATATATAGTATATGTGCATTTATTCATTTCTAAATAGTTTGGAATTTATCGAAAATTTAATTCCTAAATTTTATCTTGAAAGATAATTTTTATGTATAATTTCAAGATTTGGATAAATATTCAAGTTTGAAATGATTAATTTGGAAAGTTTTATTTGTATAATACACAATTTAATTCCAGTATAACTGACCTAAAGTATACAGAAGTTAAATATGTAATTGGATAATATACAATATAAAAAAGATTTTATAAATAAAATTTGAGTGGTTATAATAAATGTTATACACTTAAATTTTAGTTATAAAAATATTAATTAACAGAGGTAAATAGAGGAAAAAAAGGTAATGGAATAATTTGCAATATAAAATGATTTAAAAGGAACTAAGAATAAACTTAAAATAGTTATAATAAGTGTAAATATATTTAACATAGGTGATAAAATATATTGATAGGAATAAATTTAATTATAATTAGGAATAAAGAAGAATTAATTTATTGAGTACATTTTTAGTATAATAAATGATTTTTCAAATCCATGATTTTGGAGATTATTTATTTAAGATAATTGGATGATAAGATAATGAAATTAGAGATGGTTAAGATTTATATAACTTTTGTAAAATTAATTATCAATTTAAGTTGAAATTTTCATAGTTTCAAATCTATTATCTTATTTTGTTTTTCATACTTTCTTTTGGTTGTCCTTATTTCCCTCATCTTGCTACAGAATGGGGAGGCTATTGCTTATACCAGTGCATTTAGAAATATTTCTATAACCTTTCTACAATATTTGGTACTCATTTTGAATCTGAGCATTGCTTGCCAGCCACAGACCGTCGGTCAAGCGGAAAGGGTGAATCAGATTCTAGAAGATCTTTTTTCGTGCTTGTGTTCTTGATTCTGGAGGATCTTGGGAAGTTCATCTCCACCTTGTCAAACTTACCTATAACAACAGTTATCAGGTATTATTTCAATCTTCTTTTCATTTTGTCTTAATCCTATTTCATTCTATCTTTTTCTGTGTTTTCCGTACCTCATCCCTTTCCGATGACGAAAAGTTTTGAGTAGGGGAGAGTGTAACAACCCTGTATTTTGTGATTATTTTAATCATATCTTTTGATTATTTAAATTTAGTTCCTGATTTAAAAACTTTATTTTATTTATTAAAATGGATAAAAAATTATTTAAATATAAATTTTGATTTTTATGTGAATTAGAATTCCAAAGATAAATAAATAGAATATTTTCCAAAAATGTGAATTTGGTCAATATGGTCAAACTTTAACTTTTAAATTCAAAATTTAACTATTTGAATTTTTGAAATTTATCTTTTATTATGAAAATAAATTAAATTTCAAGAATACTGTTTTCCATTTCGATGAAATATGATTAATATTGTGAATGCTATGCTTTTTACAATATTGTGTGTAAATTGATTTATTTAACAAAATTGTTTATTTTAATTTATATAAATAGTATTTTTGTTTATCATATCATGTTCTAATATGTGTAACATGACATTTTATGTATTTATTTTATTTTTAAAACATTTTAAAAGTATAGTTATAATTTTCCAATGTTAATTGTATATTGTTTTCAATTTTTAAGTCTAGTTTCAATTATTAAACTATTTCTTTATTTATTTTCCATTTTTCCTTAAAATATTTAGTTATTTTATTTTTCACTTTATTTTTTTCATTTTTATTTTTATTTACCAAATTTTATTTAGTTTATTTTGATTAAAAGAAAAAGAAATACAAAGAGGCAAAGACCTTTCATTTCCATATGACTTTTTATTTCACCATTGCCTTTTCATTGCTTTCTTTTGTCTTTTCGTGCTTGGCCATCCTTTTCTTTTGCTTCAGCCGTGACTCTCCTTTTCTTTTTCATATGAAAATACTTCTCACATCAATAACACACGGCTAAGAAAAATTGTAAGCCATGGCTTCTTCAATTTTCTCTTCTTATTTTCATATTTTCTACTGATTTTGCTTGGCTTCTACCTTGATTTGCTAGGCCACTAGCCTCTCCACCATCGCCACCGACCATACCATCAACTTACACGGCAGCTCCTCCTCCTCTGATCATGACCTGGCTGTGCCATCCAATGGAAGCCATCACCACAAAATTTTGCAAACAACCCTCCAAAACATGCTAGCCGACCATAAAAACTTCACCAACCCTTCCTATTTCACTTTGGCCACCCCCTTAGCCACCACCATCAGCTGCTACTTCACCTTTGGCCGCCTCTTCATCACTGACCAGATCTGTCCAGACCTGTACCTAACCGTAGCCAAGCTATATGTGGTCATAGCCGAGCCTAAACTTGAACCAAACTCCACCTATTTGCCTTGATCTTTTGTATACTTCATGTGTAGCACTCTTACCCTCTTCACACTCATGTTGCCGTGCTATTTTTTGATGCCATACCAAGTTAAAGCACATCATAGTCGTGCATATGATCCCTTATGGTCGAGCAATTGAATGGTAAAGGCAAGGTTTTGTCTTCATTGCTTTGTATTTCCATTGGTTTCTATATTGTTTTGGTTAAATATATTCATGTGTTATATTGTTTTGTCTTGTTAGGGTGTTGTTTACAAGATTATCATATCTTGGCTCTCTCCACTCACTTGAATCATTATTGTGCTGTGTCGTGCCATATCGTGCTTTCTAGATTTGTTCTGTGTGTTTTGATTGGCTAACTCCAGCTTGAAAGGGTGAGTCCTTCGCACTATGGCATTTGTACTTATGAAATAGTGAATTGATGACAATTTTTTTGTAATAAAAAAATATGCAAGTTAATAATGATTATATGATATGCTATGCCATGTTATTACCATATTAACTTTGTTATTTACCACCTAACATATGATATATGACATTATATTGTGACATTGACATTGCTTATAATGTTTGTTTATTTATGATCACACTGCAAGTTCCCTGTAGAATAGAATCACTATGGGTTGAAATGATACATACCCAAACGGACTTTAGAATAAGGAAAAATCGTTATGGGATGAAATAATAGGTCTGAGCGATTTTTATTATATTTTATTTGACTTGGGATTTCGGGTTTGAAATGATAGAAGCCGGGTTTTCTTTTAAACCGCGGATTGAAATGATATATATCCGTATCACTTGACCTAGGATAGAAAATTATATAGAGACCCCATGGTATATTTTTAAATAATTTTTCTTAAGCCATGTATTTTTAAAGTATGAAATTTTGATTTAAAGTACATATATTTTATGTTTTTGAGAAAGCTAAATATTTAGTTTTGAATTTGTGAATTTAAGTACGTAAATTTAAAGTAAATGTGGTTTTTAACTTTAAATTATATTTTAAAATGTAAGTACATAATGGAAATTTAATTTAAAGTTTTGGAATGGTATTAAAGTAAAATGTTAAGTTTTATTTAATTTATAAGTTAAGAAAATAGTGAATTTTTGATTTAACAAATGAATTGAGCTTTTAAAATTTGATATTCAATTATAAAATTTTATTGTGGTAAATCATATGTTAGATTTATTTAAATATGAAAGTTTAGAAGCCTAAAATATGATTTATTAGTTTAAAATTTGCTAAAATTGAAGTTTATTGTTTTCGAAAAGTTAAAATAAAATATGGAATTTTATTAATAGCATTTCCAAAATGTTGTTGTCTTTTGACAGCATTTTTAAATGCTATTGTTTTTTAATTTAACTATGTTATAATGACTAAATATCTATTACGGCATTTTATAAATGTCGTTGTTCCTGAACTAAACCATTTTGGAAACTATAAGCTACGATAGCACTTTATAAATGCCGTCGTTGCTATAATTTGACAATGTTTTGAAATGTTATAGATTTTAACACTGTTTGAGTTATATTTTAAAGTGTTAAATGATTTAACGTTTGAAATTGATTGTTTGTGAAATTTTAGGAGTTTTGAAAATATTTTTATATCTAAATTTGAATTTTATGGAATTTAATTTGAATATGAATTTAAATAAGGTTTACTTTGTTATGTGTTAAATGGAATAAAATATAATGAGATAAATGAAAGTTCGAATGCAATTTTTTTTAAATGTGTTTTGTAATGATATTTGGAATAATAAATGAATGACTTATTTGATTTAAAAATGATATTTAAATTTGATTATTTGTATTTGAATTCAAATACTGATTTGATAATGAGGTTTTGAAGGGATATGATATTTTGATAAAGAATATGAATTGGAATGATATGTGATTTTGATAGATGAATAGTTGAAGTTATATTGGTATGAAAGGATATTTAGTTACTTGAAATTCTTGTTTATTTAATGATATTGGATTTATGAATGAATATTTCAAAACTAAGTAATAATGAAGTTAAATTTGGGATATACGAAATTATAAATTTAGTTTTGAAATGTGGGTCATTTAAGCTTTGAAATATATTAAAAATTGAATAATTTGTTTTGTGGATTAAATCTGTATTTGAAATTGATAAGATTTGAAATGGTTTGTGGGAAAACTGAATTGAATTGAAACTGATGGTTTGAATTGTATTAAATTGGAAATTTGAAAATTTCAAGTGTATGATTTTGAAATGTTATGATTTTCAAAGTGTAATGATTTCAAGTATTTTGGTTTCGAAAGAGTTATAACTTTGAAAGTATATGATTTTGAAAGATGAATATATGTTTGAAATGGAAATGATATCGTATTGATTTGGATATAGTTTTGAAATAAAATGGTTTTGGTTTTGAAGTATAAACTATTTTGAAAAGAATATAGTTTGAATTAAAATGATTTTATCTTTCTGAAGTATGAACTATTTTGAAATGACCACGGCGTTATAATAACGTTTGGTTGTTAAAGAGACTAGGATCGGAAGTTGTCATACTCTCTGCCAACTCTGAAAACCACTTTAACAACTGTGTACGCGGTGGAGATTCCAGAACGAAGTAGGATGGTGGTGACGTTCTTGAGGTATATTATGTGGACCCGACTTCTGTGAGTTGGCTTAAGGTGGCTAAAACAGGAGCGATCTCGGGCCAAAAGAGGTAGCTCCTCTGGTCAAATGCACTTCTTCGATACTATACTCTTATTTGTTGTTGATTTGATGGCCATTCTCCGATTTTGATTGAGGGTGTGTTCCGAGGTGGGCATAGTGGCTTCTATGTTACCGCTAGCCCGTGTGCGTAATTGGTATATCTACCCTGGCATTGCCTTGTGTGCCGTGTCACGTACCATAGCGAGCCTTACTAAGAATTTGTTTTTCTCCCATAGCCCATGGAGTATTTAGTGCAGTCTCCCGATCTGGAGATATGCTGATACTGGATGGACTACTAGGACTATTATGTGTTAAGGGGAATATTGGGTCACTCCTTAACGTTATTTTAAAGTAAGTTTATTTTACTGTAGACATTACTATAATAGCGCAATATTACTACATAGTAGACAGTTTAACGGATCCTTAAAGGATGGGCGATCCCAAGCATCCTTTAAGTTACTGACGCATTTTGTTACTGTTCACTTGAGTTAATTTACAGTTCATAAGTATTTATGTCCTGATTCGAGTGTTTTGTGTTTTGATTTACGCTCGAGTCAGAATGAGAGATTCAACATTCAAGACTCACCTTCGGAGTTGGAGCTTTGCTTGAAGATCCAACCATCTGTTTTGCTTTCAGTATCCAATGATTTCAGTGGTGTATTCTTATTTATACCTGATGTATCTTGTTACTCTTCTGTTGTGTCTTGTTTAACTCCGATGTATCTTATTTTCATATAGTAGCTTCATGAACTACTATCTCTTTTACTTCCGCTGCATATTTATTTTACTCTGTATCTGTGATCTATGATTATTTATTTATTGTATATTCTGATATTTGCCAAATTTTATTTATTACGCGATATTTTGAGTAATTCAAGTCCGACATGTGCGGATGCGAACGGTTGAAAATATCGGGCCGTTACATGCAAGCAATTCAGCTATGTTCGTATTTTACTTTGATCCTTAGACATTATAATATAAATGGATTTTCTATAGATTTTTTTTGGTTATCGTAGAGTATAAACCTCTCTATGTTTATGTGCGACGTGGTCTTATGAGATATTTTTATTTTTAAAAGATTTTTGAAAAATTATTGTTCAATTGAGGTGTGTTCCTACGCTGGTTTTCCAGACTGACTCGGATGTTATTCTATTATAATGCTCGGGTCAAACTGAGTATATTGCGGATTAGTTGGATGCTTTGGAGCCTTAGGAGATGAGTTAGAGGCTAAAGACGTATTCATGTACATGGTTATTTTCCCATTGTTTTCACTGTTGCATTTATCAACAATTGTGAGGAAGGGTTGGTATAAACTGTCTGGGCTGAAATAGATTAGCATACTCTGATTGATGTATGTATATTACATTTCTTCTTTGTTAAAAATTTACTTTATATTATAAATTATTCATTTCACTGTGAGATCCTGTTGATTGCTCAGCATGCAATACAATGAACGTATTAGTGTCAACTTTCAAGGGTCGAAAATCTCGAGTTGTTACAATTGGCATCAGAGCAAGGTTAAGCGAGAACCATGGCTTTGGTAGGGTAACTCATTAAGAGAAAACGTATTGTATTAGTCGATCTGTTAAGTGGTTTATAGATTCTGGTCAATACAAGTAATTAATGTTATTGATAAGGATCTCTAAACATTTGAACAGAGAAATTCGACACAGTATTATTTTGAAATTGGGTAAATGAAATAATTTTACCTTGATTATATTTTATATATAAAGGAATAATTTTTTAGAAATTATATAGTATATATTGCTGCTTAATTGTAAACGAATGATAACATTTGATTATTGTCATTTGTTGTTTTTTGTTTATGTTGTAATAAAAGTTATTGTTATTATAATGTAAATGAGAAAAACAATTAAGAAATTGTTTTATATAACCATAGTGAAATTATATATAAGGGAAACGTATAAATATTATTTAAGGATTTAAAAGCTGCAAATTTAAGAATTTAAATCCCGTTGATTTTAAAAATATTTTTCAAAGTTTTGAAAAATAAAAAAATTATTTGGAAAATATTTTTTGAATGGAAATATTTTAAAATGGAATTTAAAAGTTTTAAGAAAGCACCAAACTCACTTTGGTCGTTGGAAAATAATTTTGATGATGGCTGCAACATTATTAACATTCATTTTCAAGTTTGCAAGAGAGTAACTGCTACCATTGGAGTATTTTTTTGGTAAAACTAACTTTGGTTTTAAAAATTCAAAAGTATGATTTAAAATACAAAGAAATTATTAATGGTATTATTTTAAAATAATTTAAAACAAGAACAAGGTGTTTAAACTCTAAAAAATTTCATTTAAATGTTTTATGAAAACATGAGAAATAAGTTCTATAAGATATAAATTTGAGGAATAATAAGTTAAAAAATGTTTTATGAAAATATGAGAAATAAGTTTTATAATTTATAAATTTTGAGGAATAATAAGTTAAAACAAAGTTTTAAAATTGTTGAAGATGAATATTGAGAGAAGCAAAACTGAAATGAGAATTAGCTTAAGTTAAGTTAAATAAAATGAATTTTGAAAGGAAATTTAACCTAAGTTAGGTTAACTGAAATACTTTTTGGAAATGGAATTGATTGTGATTTGAAATGAATTAATGAAATGAACTAACTAAATAATTAGTAAATTGTATATGATTTAGAATGTTGTTGGATAAAATTAAATACTGAAATGAATTAATAAAATAAGTTAAATGAAATTGGATTTGATTTAAAACGAATATGAACTTAAGTTATGAAGTGATAGTAAACAGGGAAAGTGTTGTATAAAATGGTTACAATAAACTTAAGTAAAATTTGATGGAATAGTTCTCAAGTGACTTTAGAATTGAAAGAAATATACTAAGTAATAAATGAATATGAATAAAGCAATGTGAATAATAATCGTGAATAAATGAATGTAAATAAAAGAATCTAAAACCAATTGGAATAAATACGTAAGTTGTACGTATATTATTTTATTCGCATAACTTTTTGCGTATATGATTTCGAGACGATTTACATCAGTCCGAACAAGGACTTTCCACTTGATTCTCGACGACAAACATGGGATATTGTTTTTTGATTGATTCTGAATTTCTCTATCGTAGCGTATGGCTATGCAAGGAGAACGACAGTTGTACTGATCTCGATTTTTGAGTAAAATTTAAATTAATAATTTATATAATTTTTTGGATTTATTTGGTGAATTTATTTAAAATTTCCAAATAAACTAAGATATTTGTTGTTATTTAAATATATGTATATAAATTGATTTTTAAATAGAATTTTGATTTGAAATTCAAATTACATATATTTGAAAAATAAATTGAATTTTAAAATTTAAATTTGAATTTTAAAAAGATAAATATTTTAAAATATATTTTGGGTATAAAAATATATGAATAAAGTTTTTATTTAAAATAAGATTAGTTTTCCTTAAAAGAATTTATTTATATAAATTAAGACAGTGTTTATTAAACAGTAAAATAAATACAAAAAGTTTTATATTTACATTTAAAAATGAATTTAATATATTATATATGATTTTATTTAGAATATAATTGGTTTTTATTTTATTTTCTTTTAAAGGTTTTATTTATATAAGATTAAGAAAGCATTTATTAATTTACAACTGTATTTATTAATTAGGAAAATTAATACAAAAGCTTTTAAAATCTTTTAAAAATAAATAAAAATGAAATAATTACAGGTGTAACCTTTAAAACCATGTTAAATACATGTGTAAGATAATTAGCGTTTAAGTTGACATATGTTGGTTGAATTTAACAAGTGTCATTCTTTAATTTTCTTTTTCTTTAATTTTAATAAATCATAATAAACACTACATAAACATCCATCTTCTTCTTCGTTTCTTTTTCCATTTTCTCTTTTCCAAAACAAGGAGCAAACTTGTAAAATCATTTTCAAGCAAATCTCAGATCAAAATAAAACCTGTAACCATTCTTGAACCAAAATCGAAAATAAACAAAGCAAACAACTTCAATAAAATTTAAGCCTGTGATGATCAACTCAGGAAATTCAAGCAATTCAAAGATCAATATCAAAGAAGAATAAATAACAATCAAGCAACCTCATGCACTTTCAATCTGAAGCTAACTCAAAGATTTTCAAAACTTGGAAAATCAACAACTCAAACAAATTCATATTCCAGTTTTCAACATTCCAGTCTCTGCTTCATACTTCCATGTGAGTAAACATCTATTTAAAACTTAAGTAAATTATAGTTTGTTGCTTGTGCAAATTTCTATGGCAATTGACGCTTACTTGTGAATATATAAGCGGTATTTCTATATGAAAATTGAAGTATATGGTTAAGATACAGGTATGCATGTCTGAGTATGTTCTGTTCTTCCCGGTTCTTGATACAAGGTTTAAAATCTAGAACAAAATTCTAATTCTTTTGATCTATTCAATGTTAAACTTTGGACTTCAAACAAATTATTTAAGTTTAAACTTAATCTAAGATTTAAAAATATGTACAAATATTTTAAGTTTGAAAATATGCTAGCATCTAGAAATAACAGTGGCAGTCTTATTAACTTGATAAAATCAAATGTTGAAATGTGTTAATTCAAGTATATATCTTGAATTGTCTCTGGAAGATATGATTTTTTAGAAAGAAAAATATAATTTTTAATATTGAAGTGGATGAGCAATTTAAAGCTGTGAAATGGTTTTTGAGAGTTTTTTGGTGATCGGCAGTAATTGGATGGTCGGGGTTCTTGTCGAAGCTTGAGTGGCGATAGGGAATATCTGGAAAAATCTTCGGAGGGAATATAGATCGTCGTGGCGTTGGCATCAAGTTGATTTAGGTTTTAAAACCTAATTTTAGTAGAGTCTGGTCACGGAAGCAATGCGAGTTCTTTGGTTGATGAGTAGAATCGGGCTCTGGCGATGGCTGCTTGGAAGGTTCGTGGAGGTATGGCCGAAGTTATAGGGATGTCGGTGGTCAGTATTTGGAGTTTGAGGTGATTTTCATGGCGATGGCTGTTGTACCTATTTGATCGGGGTAGCTCGATTTCGTCTTCGAGGGTGATTTTCATTTCTGGGTGGTCATGTGGCAAGTGTGGGTAGAGGGCGACGTGTTGGAGGTGATCTTGGAGGCTGGATCATCGCCGATGACTAGTGCATGTGCACGGTAATGATATTGGTGTTTGTTGTTGGGTAGTGATTTGGTCTCGAAGGGAAGATCGTGT
Source organism: Allium cepa (assembly GCA_030765085.1). Classification (NCBI taxonomy): domain Eukaryota; kingdom Viridiplantae; phylum Streptophyta; class Magnoliopsida; order Asparagales; family Amaryllidaceae; genus Allium; species Allium cepa. The sequence goes on along the minus strand of CM060941.1, from coordinate 680,799,904 downwards.
TTTCGGGGTTGTGACTCGAGTTTGAACTCGAATAGTTGATAGTATTAGGCTGTAGGGTTTTAACTTTAAAAAAAATCTAAGTATAAAAAAAATGGGAAGAAGATGGTTTACTCGGGGCTAGACCCGAGGGGTCTTCGGGTTGAACCCGAAGTAAAGTGATAAGCAGTTTTTAAAAGTTTTAAAAAATGCATTTTTTGAAATTTAAAAATAAATTTAGTCTAAAACTTTCTTATGTAAATTACTTTACACATAATAATTGTTTCGTTTAACAATTGATTTAGAAGTTCTGAAAATTTGTTTAATTTAAATTTTGTAAAATTTAAAGTGATTTTAAAACTTAGGTTAGAAATGAAATTTTAAGAAAGCAAGTTTTAAAATTCTAATTGGAATTAATTTTTAAAACTACTTCTTGATAATGTTTTAAGTTATTTTAAGGAAGTTTTGTTAACTTTAAATTATCAAGTTAAATGGTTATCTTATTTCAAATCTTAATTAAATGATTTAATTAAGTAAAGTTAATTAACATGATAAAATGTTTTAAAAATGATAATGGTAATAAAGGCATTAATAAGATAATTAGGGTTTTAATGTCTTGAGATTAATTAAGTTAATTAAGGAAATTAAGTATAGTTAATTAATTTGATTAATTAATTATAAAGGATTAATTAAGTAATTAATTAAGAGGAATTAATTAATTTAATTAATTAATGATTAAGTATTAAATAATTGATACTTAAGAGTTAGAAGTTAAAATTAAAGATTAATTTATTTGTAATTAAGAATCATTAATTAGATAATTTGAGATTGTTAATTAATGATTAGAGATTAATCAATTGGTAATTAAGAATTAATCAACTGGTAATTAAGGATTAATTAATTTGTAATTAAGTTTTGTTAATTAATAATTAAGGTTTATTAATTAAAAATTAAGGAATAATTTATTAATTAATATAATGGTAATTAATTAAGTGTTAATTAATTTATTAATTAATCAATTAAGCGTAATTAATTTAAAGGATAAATTAATTAATTAAAGCATAATCATTTAATGATTAAAGGTTGATTAATTAATAATCAAAAGTTGATTGATTCATTTCAAAGGTTAATTAATAAATGATTAAAGGTTAATTAATTAAGATGGTTTGTAATTAATTAATATTAATTAACCAGGATTAGTGTTTATTCATAAGTGATTAATCTGATTTAAATTAATCAGATGAGTAATTAATCTTACTTATGGATGTTTGAATTGTATGAAATGCTTTTAATTGTTTGATATCTCTATGTGTAATGTTTTTTATTATGAATTATTTTTATTCGAGCTGTGATGAATGTAATTTATTTTATTTGTGATGAAGATATATTATTTATCTGTGAATCTGTGAATGGAAGATAAGCGTTATACGAATATACCGCTTATCGATATTGATGTGGTTGAATCTGCGATGATTGATGATGTTGCACTATTGTGTGAAACCCTTGGACTAGACCTTACCCACATAAATATGGATTGCATGAGGGAATAGGTTAAGTCACAGATTTTTGAAATGGTTTTAAAATTGAATTTTGAATCCAAACAGCTTTGGAAATGGAATTTGGTTAAATATGAAAAGTTTTTGAAAAGGAGTATTGAAGATAAAAGTTATTTTTAATAATTTGATAAAGTTTTGAAATTTAAATAGCTTGATTTGAATTTGAATTCAAGATTTGAAATTGAATTCTACGTTTGGAAATTATGGTTTAAAAAGGTTATACAAGTAACAAATGTGTTTATATGGATTTTAGACCATTTTAAAAGTATTATTTTGGGAATTTGAATTTAACACAAGTTTTATACTTAAAGGGCTTTAACTCATGCAAATGTAATCGGATTTTTCCGAAATGAAAAATATTTGTTTTCAAATAATAATAGCTTTCATGTAAAGAAAGGATTTCCAATTTGCGTTGAAAGGATTTCAAGTTTGAAATAAAAATCGTTTTGAAAGCTATTAATGAATCTTGGTTAAGGATTTGTGAACTTTGTTTCCAAAATTGAAAAGGGCCTTAAAGGGTATCTTTTGTGTAAAAGATTTGGGATTGAAATGGAATTGTTTTGAAGGGATATAAATGAATCTTTGTGAAAGAATGTTGAACTTTGTGAAGTGAATCTTTTTTATTAAAGATTGATAATGGTAATTTGTTTAAACCATTTGAAAGAAATGTTTTGGGTAATAAGTAGTGACTTAATTGAGAACCCATTGTCCATATAGTTTTAAAATATTGAGTTCATTATTTGGTTTAGCTGGGAGAGGACCTTGTGTCATATAACCCATTCTGAATAATGATACGATGATATGGATAGCATTTGAAGACCGATGGTGAAGACCAGGTATTGTCGAGAACGAAAGGATAACCCGTCGAATGTCTCTGCACTGAGTCACGCCGGTATAGAGATCTCCGTATGTGATGGGGAGTCCGATCGGGATTGTGAATACATGGATTGCAAGGGCTTCTTGGTAAAGTGCCTTCGGTTCTATTCGAACCCGGAACAAACTTGTATGGAAGTGTGTCTGACATTACACTTTGAGATGTAAAGCTCGTTTCTATCAAATTCATTTCTGTTTGGTGGCGGAGATTTATTTTCTTAGCTTAACACCCTTCTCTGAGATGTACGAGCTCAGAGGTTATGTATTTGATGGTTACCAGTGATACATTTCCAATTTGGTAATGTGGCATATGAAGTGCTGCTGGTCATTTGTCGATCGAAGTATGGCTTTTGTGAAAAGGTAGCTTTGTGGACGAGACTTCGTCGAGCCTCACAACCTGATAATGGTCGAAATAGGAATAGTTGCAGCAAGGTTATTTGAGGGTAGCGCCCCCTAAGGGTATGTCCATTTCCTTCTGGATTATAAGTTGTATCATGGTATGGAGCCCAGATACTTAACTTTGTGGTTGCTGCAAACTTAATGCTTTGTGGTTGTTGGTTGAGAGGTATCTCGGATAATGGTTTGTAATGACCGGGGGATGGCATACTCATGTTAATAGTTACTTTCGGGCAGGGGTAACCCGGCCTTGTGTTGGCAGAGATCCGGTTAGGCTCTCGGGGGCGTCCCTTCAGAGATGTTCCATTCGGTGTAGGAAGTTCCTTAGCCTGACCGTTTGTTGGAAATCCAAAGAAACAATACGCGTCCTGTACGGTTTTAGTTGTATAACCTGCCATGGAATGTGGCGGTAACCTGCTATTGAACATGGTAGCTATAGTAGGCATAAGTGCGAAATGTCTATGCTAGCTAAGATTAATATTATACTTTCGAAATGTTTTCTCCACTATGCACTAACAATAATATCAAATGATTTTGCATATCAAGCATGTTTGACTATCATAAGGAGAAATCTCCCCTAATTCTGCGTTTGCATGGTGTGTGCGTTGGGAGGCCTTATGGTAGTTTCATTTTCCAAAAAGCATTGCGAAATTATTTTAAATTCTTTTGTTTTTCTTTTGTTAAAGATAAAAATGTTTTTGATTGCTCACACCAGTCCCATGACTGACCTAGAGTTTATTTTTCCCTTTCTAAACTCTAGGTGCCCACAATTTTCCACACGGGCAGTCTAGAGTTGGATTTTTCAGACAGTCGAATAGTAGGGGTAGATTCGATAGCATTCAATCTTTGGATATTGGCAATTGCATTTGGATCGAGTTGCTTCACTTCAGTGTTGATGGTGGTTCGAGCTTTTGGATTGGAATATTTGGAGTTTTGGCATTGAAGACTCGGTTTGTTTATTTCTGCTTTCTCACTTGAAAGACTCTATTGATGGTCATCTTTCCGCTGTCGATGGTCGCAAAATCTAGACCATCCTTGTTGTTATTATCCTATTTTGCTATTGTATATTTATCTCTGATATTAGTGGAATTTATATTGTATCGAATACTGTATATCAATGATATTCATTTTTCTTCCATTGTGTTATTGTACTTAATGTGTTATAAGCTTCGGCGAACCAGATTCGACGTTTGGATCTGCGACATACGAATACGGGTGATGTATTCGGTGTATTCTGTGCTGATTTTCGAAGGTCGAGTCAGGGTCATTACAGTGGTATCAGAGCTGAAGTTTGAACTTTAGCTCAAAAGTATAACACATTAGGTAACTCATTGGAGATAGGGTTACAGATACCCTAGAATGAGTATATCCCTAAGATATCTGTCCGAATGCCTCAGTAAATTCTCTTACTATCCACTGATAGTGAGTATGAATGCAAGAAGAAGACGAAGTAAGGGACAGGGGAGTACCACTACAAATGGTCAATACCCTACTACAACAGCGGAAACAACTTTTCTCATCAATCTTCTTTCATCCAATTTCAATTCTTTGATGGCTTCATGACAACTCGAGAGAGAAGGTTTGGTATGGTAGCCCTACGGATCGTTATAGAAAAGGTTCTCAATTCATATTCTCTTCATCGGATTCTTATCAGCCTTCTGTTTTTAACTCTAATAAATTTGAAAATTTATTTAAAATGAATTGGTTAAATAAAATATGAAGATTTGTATCAATAAATGATTTCGGTTAAAACCAAAGTTTGAAATTTTATTGTAATTTCTTGTGAGTCCGAAGAGGGACAAGATGGAGTACACTTTGAGAAATTCCAATCTGATTGTGTATCCATTTATCTGTTTTTTGGGTCTAGATATATTCTACGAATGGTTAGTTATCCTTTCGGACTAACGAATGCCCTATATATCTTCATAGATCTGGTGACCCAAGTATCTTGTGAAATATGGAATGAGTTTGTTCTCATATCTATTGTTGATGTTCTGATTTGGAAAGCCAAATGCAGAATAAATATTCAGTTCGATCTGGTGAACCATTCCTCTGTGTGTTAATCTATTCTTTGTTGTCTCCCTGTCTAGCAAATTTCAAGGATGAAATTTTCTTAAGGGGGAATCTGTAACGATCTCGATTTTTGAGTAAAATTTAAATTAGTAATTTATATAAATTTTTGGATTTAATTGGTGAATTTATTTAAAATTTCCGAATAAAATAAGATATATGTTTGTTATTTAAATATATGTATATAAACTGATTTTAAATAGAATTTTGATTTGAAATTCAAATTAAATATATTTGAAAAATAAATTGAATTTTAAATTTAAATTTGAATTTTAAAAGATAAATATTTTAAAATATATTTTGGGTATAATAATATATGAATAAAGTTTTTATTTAAATATGATTTGTTTTCCTTAAAAGAATTTATTTATATAAATTAAGATAGTATTTACATTTAAAAATGAATTTAATATATTATATATGATTTTATTTAGAATATAATTCGTTTTAATTTTATTTTATTTTAAAGGTTTTATTTATATAAGATTAAGAAAGCATTTATTAATTTACCAATGTATTTATTAATTAGGAAAATTAATATAAAAGCTTTTAAAATCTTTTAAAAATAAATAAATTTGAAATAATTACAAGTGTAGCCTTTAAAACCATGTAATGTGTAAGATAATTAGCATTTAAATTGACAAATGTTGGTTGAATTTAACAACTGTCATTCTTTTATTTTCTTTTTCTTTAATTTTAATAAATCATAATAAACACTACATAAACATCCATCTTCTTCTTCATTTCTTTTTCCATTTTCTCTTTTCAAAAACAAGGAGCAAACTTGTAAAACCATTTTCAAGCAAATCTTAGATCAAACTAGAACCTGTAACCATTCTCAAACCAAAATCAATAATAAACAAAGCAAACAACTTCAATAAAATTTAAGCCTGTGGTGATCAACTCAGGAAATTCAAGCAATTCAAAGATCGGTATCAAAGTAGATCAAATAACAATCAAGCAACCTCATATAGTTTCTATCTGAAGCTAATTCAAAGATTTTCAAGACCTGGAAAATCAACAACTCAAAAAAATTCATATTCCAGCTTTCAACATTCCAGGCTCTGCTTCGTACTTCCATGTGAGTAAACATCTATTTAAAACTTAAGTAAATTATAGTCTGTTGCTTGTGAAAATTTCTGTGATAATTGATGCTTGCTTTTGAATATATAAGTGGTATTTCTGTATGAAAACTGAAGTATATGGTTAAGAAATAGTTATGCATGTCTGAGTATGTTCTGTTCTTCCCTGTTCTTGATACAGGGTTTAAAATCTAGAACAAAATTCCAGTTCTTTTGATCTGTTCGTTGTTAAACTTTGGACTTCAAACAAATTAGTTAAGTTTAAACTTAATCTAAGATTTAAAAATATATATATAAATATTTTAAGTTTGAAAATATGCTAGCATCTAGAAATAACAGTGGAAATCTTATTAACTTGATAAAATCAAATGTTGAAATGTGTTGATTCAAGTATATATCTTGAATTGTCTCCAGAAGATAAGATTTTTAGAAAGAAAATTATAATTTTTAATATTGAATTGGATGAGCAATTTAAAGTTGACCGGGAAATGGTTTTTGAGAGTTTTTCTGGTGATCGGCAGCAACTGGATGGCCGCGGTTCTTGTCGAAGCTTGAGCGGCGATAGGGAATATCGGGAAAAATGTTCGGAGGGAATATGTTCGGCGGCAAGTTGATTTAGGTTTTAAAACCTGATTTTGGTAGAGTCTGGTAACGGAAGCAATGCGAGTTCTCTGGTTGATCGAGTAGCATTGGGCTCTGGCAATGGCTGCGTGGAAGGTTCGTGGAGGTATGGTCGAAGTTATAGGGATGTCGGTGGTTGGTATTGGGAGTTCGAGGCGATTTTCCTGGCGATGGCTACTGTACCTATTTGATCGAGGTAGCTCGATTAGGTCTTCAAGGGTGATTTGCACTTCTGGGTGGCCAGGCGGCAAGTGTGGGTAGAGAGCGACATGTCGGAGGTGATCTTAGAGGCTGTATCGTCGCCGATGACCGGTGCATGTGCACAGTGATGATATTGGTGTCTGTTGTTGGGTAGTGATTTGGTCTCGAATGGATGATCGTGTTTTCGGAGTTGTGACTCGAGTAGTTGGTGGTATTAGGCTGTAGGGTTTTAACTTAAAAAAAAAATCTAAGTTAAAAAAAATGGGAAGAAGATGGTTTACTCGAGGCTAGACCCGAGGGGTCTTCGGGTTGAACCCGGAGTAAAGTGATAAGCAGTTTTTAAAAGTTTTAAAATCAATGTTTTTTTGAAATTTAAAAATAAATTTAGTCTAAAACTTTCTTATGCAAATTACATTATATATATAATAATTATTTCATTGAACAATTGATTAAGAGGTTTTGAAATTTTTTTTGATTTAAATTTTGTAAAATTTAAAGTGATTTTAAAACATAAGTTAAAAATGAAATTTTAGGAAAGCAAGTTTTAAAATTCAAATTAAAATTAGTTTTTAGAACTACTACTTGATAATGTTTTATGCTATTTTAAGGAAGTTTTGTTAACTTTATATTATCAAGTTAAATGGTTATTTTATTTCAAATCTTAATTAATTGATTTAATTAAGTAAAGTTAATTAATATGATAAAATGTTTTAAAAATGATAATGGTAATAAAGGCATTAATACGATAATTAGGGTTTTAATGTCTTGAGATTAATTAAGTTAATTAAGGAAATTAAGTATAATTAATTAATTTGATTAATTAATTATAAAGAATTAATTAAGTAATTAATTAAGAGTAATTAATTAATTTAATTAATTAATGATTAAGTATTAAATAATTAATACTTAGGGGTTAGAAGTTAATTAGTTAAAGAATAATTAGTTTGTAATTAAGAATCATTAATTAGATAATTTGAGATTATTAATTAATGATTAGAGATTAATCAGTTGATAATTAAGGATTAATCAATTAGTAATTAAGGATTAATCAACTGGTAATTAAGGATTAATTAATTTGTAACTAAGTTTTGTTAATTAATAATTAAGGTTTATTAATTAATAATTAAGGAATAATTTATTAGTTAATTTAATGGTAATTAATTAAGGGTTAATTAATTAATTAATTAATCAATTAAGGGTAATTAATTTAAAGATAAATTAATTAATTAATTAAAGGATAATCATTTAATGATTAAAGGTTGATTAATTAATAATTAAAAGTTGATTGATTCACTTTTAAAGGTTAACTAATAAATGATTAAAGGTTAATTAATTAAGATGGCTCGTAATTAATTAATATTAATTAACCAGGATTAGTGTTTATTCATAAGTGATTAATCTGATTTAAATTAATCAGATGAGTAATCAATCTTACTTATGGATGTTTGAATTGTAGTAAATGCTTTGAATTGTTTGATATCTCTGTGTGTAATGTTTTGTATTATGAATTATTTTGATTCGAGCTGTGATGAATGTAATTTATTTTATTTGTGATGAAGGCATCTTATTTATCGGTGAATCTGTGAATGGAAGATAAGCGTTATAGGAATATACCGCTTATTGATATTGATGTGGTTGAATCTGTGATGATTGATGATATTGCACTATTGTGTGAAAACCCTGGACTACACCTTACACACACAAATATGGACTGAACGAGGGAATTGGTTAAGTCACAGATTTTTGAAAAGGTTTGAAAATTGAATTTTGAATCCAAACAGTTTTGGAAATGGAATGGGGTTAAATATGAAAAGTTTTTAAGAAGGAGTTTTGAAGATAAAAGTTATTTTGAATAATTTGATAGAGTTTTGAAATTTAAATAGTTTGATTTGAATTTGAATTCAAGATTTGAAATTGAATTCTATGTTTGGAAATTATGGTTTGAAAAGGCTATACAAGTTACAAATATGTTTATATGGATTTTAAACCATTTTAAAAGTATTATTTTGGAAATTTGAATTTAACCCAAGTTTTGTACTTGAAGGGATTTAATTCATGCAATTGTAATCGGATTTTTCCGAAACGAAAACTATTGTTTTCAAATAATAATAGCTTTCATATAAAGGAAGGATTTCCAATTTGCGTTGAAAGGATTTCAAGTTTGAAATGAAAATTGTTTTGAAAGCTATTAATGAATCTTGGTTAAAGATTAGTGAACTTTGTTTCCAAAATTGAAAAGGGCCTTAAAGGGTATTTTTGTATAAAAGATTTGGGATTGAAATAAATTGTTTTGAAGGTATATAAATGAATCTTTGTTAAAGATTGGTGAACATTGTGAAGTGAATCTTTTTGATTAAAGATTGAAAATGTAATTTGTTTAAACCATTTAAAATAAAGGTTTTGGGTAATAAGTTGTGACTTAACTGAGATCCCATTGTCCATATAGTTTTAAAATGTTGGGCTCATTATTCGGTTTAGCTGGGAGAGGGCCTTATGTCATATAACACATTCCGAATAATGATACGACGATATGGATAGCATTTGAAGACCGGTGGTGAAGACCGGGTATTTTCAAGAATGAAAGGATAACCCGTCGAATGTCTCTGCACTGAGTCGCACCGGTATAGAGATCCCATATGTGATGGGGAGTCCGATCGTGATTGTGAATACCTAGATTGCAAGGGCTTCTTTGTGAAGTGCCTTCGGTTCTATTCAAACCCGAAACAAACTTGTATGGATGTGTGTCTGACATTACACTTTGATATGTAAAGCTGGTTTCTATCAAATACAATTCTGTTTGGTGACGGAGATTTATTCTCTTAGCTTAACACCCTTCTCTGAGGCGTACAAGCTCAGAGGTTATGTAGTTGATGGTAACTAGTGATACATTCCCAATTTGGTAATGTGGCATACGAAGTGCTGCTGATCATTTGTTGATCGAAGCATAGCTTTTGTGAAAAGCATAGCTTTGTGGACGAGACTTCGTCGAGCCTCACAACCCGGTAATGGTCGAAACAGGAATCGTTGCAGCAAGGTTATTTGGGGGTAGCGCCCCCTGAGGGTATGTCCATTTCCTTTTGGATTATAAGCGGTATCATGGTATGGAGCCCAGACACTTAACTTTGTGGTTGCTGCAAACTTATTTCTTTGTGGTTGTTGGTTGAGAGGTACCTCGGATAAAGGTTGGTAGGGACCGAGGGATGACATATTCGTGTCAGTGGTTACTTTCGAGCAGGGCTAACCCGGCCTTATGTTGGCAGATCCGGTTAGGTTCTCGGGGGCATCCCTCCAGAGGTGTTCCATTCATTGTGGGAAGTTACTTAGCCTGACCATTTGTCGAAAATCCAAAGAAACAATACGCGCCTTGTACGGTTTTAGTTGTATAACTTGCCATGGAATGTGGTGGTAACCTGCTATTGAACATGGTAGCTATAGTAGGCATAAGTACGAAATGTCTATGCTGGCTAAGATTAGTATTATACTTTCGAAAGGTTTTCTGCACTATGCACTAATAATAATATCAAATGATTTTGTGTATCAAGCATGTTTGACTATCATAATGTTGGGTGCGTTTCCACCACCACCGAGTCAAGGAAAAGAAAGCATCGCCGAACCATAGGGAGGAAAGTCCCACCGAACCAACACGTCTCCAAGGCCCTGCCGAACCAACCCTTGCTCCACTACCTGCCGAATCAAACCCAAAGTATCACTACCGAATCAAACCCAAAGCATCACTACCGAATCAAATCCAAAGCATCACTACCGAACCAACACATCTCCCAGGTACTACCGGACCAAGGTCCCACCAGACCAAAGTGCTACCGGACCAAGGCCTCAACTCCAACCATCTACTACTGGACCAAAGCACTACCGAACCAACTCACACTCACCCCTCTCCACCGAACCAAGGCGTTTCCAAACCAACATTGCCAGGCCAGATTGCATTAGCCCAGGCCCACCAGCAGCTATATACATCCAAGACCCCTGTCCCCAGCCTCACTCTATAAATAGAGGGGCAGGGGTACAACAATGGCAGACAAGTTTGAGAGCTCAAGCACGGATAGAACTTTCAAACAATCTTCATGCACTTGTAATCATAGATTTGTACTTGTAATCTGAACAGTAAAGGAGAATAACATATAAAGTGGACGTAGGAACGTTCTGGCCGAACCACTATAAATCTGCGTGTCTTTTATAGTTTAGTCCCTGCTTTTTACATATTTGCATGAATCACCCAAATCACTAAGAACAACATATAATCAACTAAATCATACGACTTGGAGGTGTTTTCCCATTTTTTGTGCAAACATTTTTGGTGCTTTCATTGAGAGATCGAGCTAGAAGCTTCAGCTTCTTCCACTCAACCTTCTTCCCAACATCATCGCTCATTGCTTGGAAAACATGCCTCCCAGGCAGAGGAAAGATGCTAACAAAGGAAAGAACATCGCAACTAGCAGTATCCCAGATCCAGTGATCAGAGATCAAGAGGATCGTCCTATTCTAACAGCAAATGGAAATCAGGCAAATCTGACAGCCCCTGCTACGGAACAACCGTTTACTAGGGCAGATCTGGACAGGGTTGTGGCTGAAGTAACTAACCGCTTCGCATCTCAACAAGAAGCCTTGGTGGACCAACTCATGTCACGCTTAAGGGATGTTGAAGAATCCAACCGCAACACCAAATCATGTGGTGAGTCCCAGTCTGGAGGATCTGTGAGGCGACAAAGATCTTTCTTCTTCGAAGAGGCTAACAACAGAAACAGCAATGATAGGAGCCGAGCCCGAACTCAGCTCGAACTCCGACCCGAGGAACACTTGGAACCAAACCCAACGGGGGAGGTACCAGGCGAGGGTCGATGGTGGCTGAGCCGGTCATGCTACCTAGCCGTGGAAACACCAATGAACGGGGCAAAGCTAGAGTCCAGCCCGAAGTTGGACCCGAGGAAGTGCTCAGAACAGAACCCAGCTGTAACAACCCGCATATTTAACGATTTTATATTTAAATGTTTAATTTAAATATAGCGTCGTTAGTCGGATTTAGGTCCGGAAAGCTACTTTTTGCAAACGGCCGAATTGGAGCTCGAAACCACTTCCATTGAGTCCAAAATGGAGTTTGCGATCTTTTTGAGTATAATCTTTGATATGTTTGGAGTTTGTGAAATTTTGCCCCTTTTTCTACTTGGGCTTGAATTTGGGTTCAGCCCCAATCTCCTCTTAAACCTCTAGCTCACTAACTCTTCATCCATTCATCCTCATTTTATTCCTTTAGCTTAAGAAAACTGAAAATGGGGGAAAGAAAGAAGAATTAGAAACTTCAAGCCCTAGTTCCATTTGCAAACTCCAAATTCTTGCTTGAAATTCAAAGAGAAGGATAGGTAAGCCTCCTCCTCTTCTTCTCCATCTCTTCTCCTCTTCAATTTCAGAAATTCCTAAGCTCTAATTTGGGAAATATATGTTTTGGTTCTTAGATTGAAGATTGTAGAGTTGAAGTGAAGAGTGGTTAACCTCCTTCTTTTGTTTGTGCTCTCATCGTTGTTTGTGTGCAAAAAGGTGTGATTTTTATCTCACATCTATGACTATAAGTATCTTTGGTTGTTAGGTATGAATTCCTAACAATTATCCATGTGCAATTGCTTTTGAGTTGGATTGGTTTTGTGAACATTGCAATTTTTGGTGTTTTGAAGTCAAAAGTTCTAAAAATCATAACTTTGATGTTTTAATCATGTTTTTGGAGGTGTATAAAAGAGCCAATAGTGCTGGGTTGTCGTATGGCATAAACCCATAGCATCCATCGCTCGTTCGTTTGCAATTCATTTGGATTTTTTGCCTTTATGGGCTTGGCTGATTTTTTGCCTACAGGGGGATTTCAGACGTTTGAACTCTAATTTCAGACGTCCGGTTCCAAATTCGGACGTCTGGTTTGGAAACCCAGACGTCTGGAATTGGTCCCTGGAAGACGCAAAAAGGCAGAGACAAAATCCAGACGTCTGGAAATCCATTCAGTTGTCTGGTAGTGGTTCAGACATCTGGAAGGTAATTTCAGACGTCTGAAATGCGCAGTTTTGCCTATTTTGGCTAATTTTGAGTTAATTTCCAACTTTTATTGATTCGTGTTGATTCCAATTAGTTGTTATTGCATATTTGACTTTGATGACTTGTTTTTGACTTCATTCACTGGTTTTATAAACAATCTCTCTAAATCGTATTAAAAGCTCCCTTCTCCAAATTATAAATTCTATTTATAATGCACACACACAATTTTGCACTTAGAGCGAAGTGGAAGGAAGATTAAATGGTTAGGTAAAACACGGACCGTGAATCCGTGCGTTTGTCTTCCCGATTAGTCCCCGACCTATTTGATTGATCATTTTGACCTTTGGGTTTGGTTTACGGATGATATGAGGTAAACTTTATACTGCTTTGAGTGTGAAAATGACTAACGGATAGTAAACCGTTTAGTGCGAACGAGTGGTTATGGGACATACGTTAACACTTTTCGGATTCCTTTTCGAGAGTTGTAACACATTCTACCAGTTAGTGGTGTCCAGTACTGGGCCTCCGGACCTTCACCACTACGGTTTGTTGCCTTCGGGTATGTTGCCTTCGGGTTTGTACCTTCGGGTTTGTGCCTTCGGGTTTGTTGCCATTTTGTATCGCTTCCGATGTTGGTCGTTATGAGCCGCATGGGTGATATTGGGTTGCCCTTTAGTATCGCTTCCGATGTTGGTCGTTATGAGCCGCATGGGTGATATTGGGTTTGGAGTCTTCGGGCTCATGGATCCTTGTTTATATAGTACCGAGCTCGAGAAATTTTATGATGTTTCATTGATATGTATATTCCCTTGGTATCGCCCTTCGGTGTTGGTCTTTTTGAGCCGCATGAAGTATAGCGATTACCTTGTGGAACTTTTATACCTTATGGGTATTTGTTATTTGCCTTTTGGCTTGATTTGGGATAATTGTATCCTTTGTTTATCTATGTCGCCGATGATATAAGGCTTGTTCTATATGATTCATCTTGTGTTGATGATTATGTTATCTCTTTTAGAGATATTTGTTATACTTTGTAACCTTGCAGGTTTATTGTTGTTCAGTTTATCTAACTGATTTGTTTAGCTAGACTGACCCGTGTATTTTATACTCGGGTCAGACCGAGATGTTTCAGGTTAGGTACTTTGGACTTAGCCTATTTTGCTTCCGCATGGACTACTTCGCTAGCTTCTTTTTGTCATAGCTTTTGTGTAGTCCTATTATGTTGAAACTCTGATATTTATTCTTCTGGATTTGTCTGTATATTGTGGTTGGCTATACCACTTGACATGTATTATTTTGTATACTTTGCTATGTATCGGTATATATGTATATGATGGTTTACTGTTTTGTGATGTTTCTTACATTTGAGTTGTTATATTCTGTTCTGATAGATCCTCCAGCCACCTATGGTTTTGTTTTAAGTATTCATTGGATATGTCGATCGGTTTGGTGTGATTATTGTCGACGTATTTAATAGATAGTTAAAGCAAGACTGTAGATGGTCGCTCCTATCCAGCCTTATTCTTCGTGTTAGCAGACGGTATTATCTATTAATACTCTTTGCTAGCATGGGTATAGAGGTGGGGCGTCACAGCTTGGTATCAGAGCTGAGTTCAGAACAAAGTATGATAAACACAGAATAGAAGCACATATTACGATACATCAAAGTGTATAAGTGATACAAATCTTTGAATCATCATGTCTCTTTATTCCTTCTACCATCAAAGGTTAGATAGAATTTGGGAATACGTCTAGGAATGCATTTTATTCCGTAGTATTCCATAATGTAATATCTACCTTGTGAATAATCTCGTTCTTATCTTACTTTCTGCGTATGGCTGGAAGAGGCAGGGGACGACGCTCGGATGCTGGGCAATCCAGTGGCACACATCCGGATAGCATTTATATGTCTGCCGATCAGTTTATGGAGTTGTTTAGGAGCACTCAGCCTCCAGTTCCTCCTCGAGTGTCTCCACCTCGCAAGTCTGCCTTTGCACGTCAGTGCAGTGATTTTGCTCATCTTGGAGGAAAGCCGTTTAAAGGCTCTGAATCCGTTCTTGAAGTCCAAGCTTGATTTCGCACATGCGAGTGTATCTTCTCTCGTATGGATCTTTCTGACCATGATAGAGTTCTTGTAACTTCTAGCTTATTACAAGAGCGTGCCCTTGATTGGTACGAGCTTCTTATAGCCGAAATTGATGAGTCTACTCTTTCTTGGACTCAGTTTCGGGAGCGATTTGAACTCAAGTTCGTTCCTGAATTTGAAAAAGTTTTATTGACCTGTCGCTTCCTTGAGTTGAAGCAAGGGAAGTCTTCTGTTTCTGAGTATGTTGCATCATTCGAGGCTTTATCTAAGTATGGTCTTGAATTTATTAGCACTTCTTATAAGAAGAATTTAAAGTTTGTTTCTGGTCTTAAGAAGTATCTTAAGAAGTCTTTGTTGCTTCAGCTTAAGCTTTCTTTTGAAGAATTAGTAGATTCGACACTTCATCTCGAAGCTGTCGAGAAGGACTGTGATAGTGGTGAGGATGTTAAGGTTTCTAAGAACCCCAACAAGAAGCAGTTTTCGTTTCAGAAGAGGTCTTTTCCTTCTAAGAAGAAGAAGACTGGTGGTTCTAGTTCTCAGACTCAGCCTTCTGGAACACCTTTTATTCGGAATGTTTCAATTGTGGTTCTCTGGATCATATTATTCGAGCTTGTCCTAAGCCTCTCTTCTGCCGCTATTGCAAGAAGGAAGGTCATCATGTTTCAATTTGCCCTACTGTTCCTGGTGGTGCCAAGTCTGGCAAGCTTAGTGCTGCCAAGGCTTCTGAAGCTCCTTCTCAACCCAAAGGTATATCTCCATCTATTTTGGAAGGTTCTATTTTATTTCATGACCATAGTATTCGAGTTCTTTTCGATACGGGTGCTTCACATTCTTTCGTATCGAAGAAGCTCGTCGATGATTTATCTTTGGATGTTTTTTGTATGGTTACTTCTTTAAGGATTGCGAATCTTATTGGGGGATCCGCGACCCTTAGATAGCTTTGCGATGATGTTGAGATTGTTTTATGTGGTTTTTCTTTTCGTGCGAATCTGCACGTTATTTCTTGTCTGGGATTTGATATGATTTTGGGTATGGACTGGCTAGTGAGATATGATGCTAGGATTATTTGTTCGGAGAGAATTATATATCTTCGACATTCGGATTCGCCTACTCAGCTATCTCTTGTTCTTCGGGATGTGGATAATTCCGAGATGGCTTTATATTCTATTGACTCGCGAGATGATGATGATATATCTCGTATTCCTATTGCTTGTGACTTTCCTGATGTTTTTGAGCCTGTATCGGGTTTGCCACCCAAGAGGGCAATTGAGTTCCGCATTGATCTCATTCCAGGCGTGCAGCCAGTTAGTCGTCCTCCTACGAGGATGTCTACAAAGGAAAATGAGAAACTCAAGAAGCAGGTTTTAGAGCTTGAGTCCAAGCAGTTGATTCAGTCCATTTTTTCTCCGTGGGGGGTCCGCGGTCGTCTTCGTGAAGAAATTTGATGGAACTCTTAGGCTTTGCATTGACTATCGCAAGCTTAATGAGTTAACCATCAGAAATAGGTACCCATTGCCTAGGATCGATGATATGTTCGATCTATTGTGTGGTGCTAAGGTCTTTTCTCAACTCGACCTTGACACAGGTTTTCATCATTTACGAGTCGCGGAGGATAGCATACCTCTTACAGCTTTTCGCACTCGATATGGTTCTTTCGAGTGGCTCGTTATGCCGTTCGGTTTAACGAACGCTCCTGCTTTCTTTGTTGATCTCATGAATCAGATATTCCAGGAATATCTCGACAGGTTCGTTCTTGTATTCATTGATGATATCTTATTTATTCTAAGTCTGAAGCCGAGCATGCTAATCACTTGAGCATTGTCTTGAGCACTCTCCGTCACCATCAGCTTAGAGCCAAATTTTCCAAGTGCCATTTTTGGGAGAATAAAGTTAAGTTCTTAGGCCATGTTGTATCTTCTGACGGCATTTCGGTCGATCCCTCAAAGATCGAAGCCATCCATAATTGGAAGAGGCCTGAGAATGTGCATGAGATCCGTAGTTTTCTTGGATTGGCGGGTTATTACCGTCGATTCATCAAGGACTTTTCCCGTGTTGTGCTTCCTCTCACCAGCCTTACTCGGAAAGGCATTCGTTATATTTGGTCCGACAAGTGTGAAGCTTCCTTTCAGACATTGAAGGAACTTCTCACTAATGCTCCTATTCTTGTGGTTCCCGAAGGGAATCATGATCTTGTTGTCTACACCGATGCTTGTGGTAGTAGTCTCGGTGCTGTTCTTATGCAGAAGGATCGGGTAGTTGCGTATGCTTCTAGGCAACTGCGTCCGAATGATGTTCGCTATGCCACTCATGATCTTGAGTTAGCCGCCATTGTCTTCGCCTTGAAGATTTGGCGACATTATTTATTAGGCGAGCGTTTCATTCTCTATACCGATCATAAATCCTTGAAGTATTTGTTTACTCAGAAGGAACTCAATATGAGACAACAACATTGGCTCGAGTTTCTTGCCTCCTATGACTTTGATATCCTATTTACCCCTGGTAAGGGTAATCGTGTTGCAGATGCGCTTAGTCGCAAACATTCGGCTGTTGTTTCTATGATGCTTATTGAATGAGATGTTCTTGAGACTCTATCTTTTTGTGAAATTCATGATCGAGGTTCATCTTCTGATTCTCCTATTCTATTATTTAGTTTGGGAGCTCGACCTTTTTTATTGGATCGTATTGCCGATGCTCAGCGGCGTGATCTTGATTTTTTGCATCTTATTCAGCTTTGTGAGTCTGGATCTTGTGATGAGGCATTGCAAGATTTCAGCATTGATTCTCATGGGTGTCTTCGTAAGAAGAACCGTCTTTTTGTGCCTTCTGATTTTGCACTTAGGCATGACATTCTTGATGACTGTCACCGTTCTAAGTATACTATTCATCCCGGTAGTAGCAAGATGTATGCCGATATGCGTCGCCTTTATTATTGGGAAGGCATGAAGCGCGATGTGGCGAGTTATGTGAGTAATTGCATAACTTGTCAGCGTATTAAGGCCGAACATCAGCGTCCTTCTGGTATTCTTCAGCCTCTTGAGATTTCATTGTGGAAATGGGATCACATATCTATGGATTTCATTGATGGCCTACCTCGCTCGAGATCTGGCCATTCTAGCATTTGGGTTATTGTTGATCGCCTCACTAAGTCTGCTCATTTTGTCCCTATTAAGTCTAGTAGGACTGCTTCACATTTGGCTAAGTTGCATGTCAAGGAAATCATGAGACTTCACGGTGTTCCTAGTTCTATTGTGAGTGACCGTGATCCTTTATTCACGAGTCATTTCTGGAAGAGTCTTCAGCAAGATTTGGGAACAAAGCTTAATTTTAGCACAGCTTATCATCTGCAGTCTGACGGACAGACTGAACGGGTGAATCGTATCTTGGAAGATCTTCTTCGTATTTGTATTTTTGATTTTGGTGGAAGTTGGGAGGATCAACTACCTCTTGTAGAGTTTTCCTACAACAATAGTTTTCAATCTAGTATCGGTATGGCTCCTTTCGAAGCGTTATACGGAAGGCCATGTCGATCACCTTCATGTTGGTTGGAATCTGGAGAGAAGCTTGTTCTTGGCCCAGATTTTGTTCGTGATTCTTCCGAGAAGATTGATCTTATTCGATTGAGAATGAAAGAGGCACAAAGTCGCCAGAAATCCTATGCGGACAACCGTAGGAAGCCTCTCGAGTTCTCAATCGGCGATCTTGTTTTTATTCGTGTTTCTCCTTTGAAGGGGGTTATGCGTTTCAGTACGACTGGGAAATTGGCTCCTCGTTATATAGGACCATTTTATATTACTGAACGTATTAGCCCTGTGGCTTATAGAGTTTAACTTCCTGCTCATTTATCTGGTATTCATGACGTGTTTCACGTCTCGCAACTTCGGAAGTGTCTTCGGGAGTCGGATTCTGTTATTGCTTCTCCTGAGTTGCAAGAGCTTTATATCTCACCGGACTTATCTATTGTACAGCAACCTATTCGCGTACTTGACACGGAGGTGCGACACCTTCGAAAAAAGGACGTGCCGCTCGTTAAAGTTCAATGGTCCGCTAATCCCAATGATTGTACTTGGGAAACCAGAGAATTTATTGAGCGATCTTATCCGGGTTTTCTTTCTTCGCTTTGAAACGTTGAGTATGTCTTTTCATCTCAAGCTTATTTCCTTTAGTTTTGGATGTTGTATGTTTGTAGTTGTTACAAATATCGTCTCTAGGGATTGCGAGGACACAATTTTGTAAGGAGGGGAGATCTGTAACAACCCGCATATTTAACGATTTTATATTTAAATGTTTAATTTAAATATAGCGTCGTTAGTCGGATTTAGGTCCGGAAAGCTACTTTTTGCAAACGGTCGAATTGGAGCTCGAAATCACTTCCATTGAGTCCAAAATGGCGTTTACGATCTTTTTGAGTATAATCTTTGATATGTTTGGAGTTTGTGAAATTTTGCCCCTTTTTCTACTTGGGCTTGAGTTTGGGTTCAGCCCCAATCTCCTCTTAACCCTCTAGCTCACTAACTCTTCATCCATTCATCCTCATTTCATTCCTTTAGCTTAAGAAAAATGAAAATGGGGGAAAGAAAGAAGAATTAGAAACTCCAAGCCCTAGTTCCATTTGCAAACTCCAAATTCTTGCTTGAAATTCAAAGAGAAGGATAGGTAAGCCTCCTCTTCATCTTCTCCATCTCTTCTCCTCTTCAATTTCAGAAATTCCTAAGCTCTAATTTGGGAAATATATGTTTTGGTTCTTTGATTGAAGATTGTAGAGTTATAGTGAAGAGTGGTTAACCTCTTTCTTGCGTTTGTGCTCTCATCTTTGTTTGTGTGCAAAAAGGTGAGATTATTATCTCACATCTATGACTATAAGTATCTTTGGTTGTTAGGTATGAATTCCTAACAATTATTCATGTGCAATTGCTTTTGAGTTGGATTGGTTTTGTGAACATTGCAATTTTTGGTGTTTTGAATTCAAAGGTTCTAAAAATAATAACTTTGATGTTTTAATCATGTTTTTGGAGGTGTATAAAAGAGCCAATAGTGCTGGGTTGTCATATGGCATAAACCCATAGCATCCATCGCTCGTTCGTTTGCAATTCATTTGGGTTTTTTGCCTTTATGGGCTTGGCTGATTTTTTGCCTACAGGGGGATTTCAGACGTCTGAACTCTAATTTCAGACGTCTGGTTCCAAATTCAGACGTCTGGTTTGGAAACCCAGACGTCTAGAATTGGTCCTTGGAAGACGCAAAAAGGCAGAGACAAAATCCAGACGTCTGGAAATCCATTCAGACGTCTGGTAGTGGTTCAGACGTCTGGAAGGTAATTTCAGAAGTCTGAAATGCGCAGTTTTGCCTATTTTGGCTAATTTTGAGTTAATTTCCAACTTTTATCGATTCGTGTTGATTCCAATTAGTTGTTATTGCATATTTGACTTTGATGACTTGTTTTTGACTTCATTCACAGGTTTTATAAATAATCTCTCTAAATCATATTAAAAGCTCCCTTCTCCAAATTATAAATTCTATTTATAATGCACACACACAATTTCGCACTTCAAGCGAAGTGGAAGGAAGATTAAATGGTTAGGCAAAACACGAACCATGAATCCGTGCGTTTGTCTTCCCGAT
This sequence comes from Allium cepa, assembly GCA_030765085.1. Lineage (NCBI taxonomy): Eukaryota > Viridiplantae > Streptophyta > Magnoliopsida > Asparagales > Amaryllidaceae > Allium > Allium cepa. Next base: position 680,779,391 of record CM060941.1, on the reverse strand, counting down.
TAGTCCCCGACCTATTCGACTGATCGTTTTGACCTTCGGGTTTGGTTTACCGATGATATGAGGTAAACTTTGTACTGCTTTGAGTGTGAAAATGACTGACGGATAGTAAACCATTTAGTGCGAACGAGTGGTTATGGGACATATGTTAACACTTTTCGGATTCCTTTTAGAGATTTGTAACACATTCTGCCAGTTAGTGGTGTCCAGTACTGGGCCTCCGGACCTTCACCACTATGGTTTGTTGCCTTCGGGTATGTTGCCTTCGGGTATGTTGCCTTCGGGTTTGTACCTTCGGGTTTGTGCCTTCGGGTTTGTTGCCCTTTAGTATCGCTTCTGATGTTGGTCGTTATGAGCCGCATGGGTGATATTGGGTTGCCCTTTAGTATCACTTCCGATGTTGGTCGTTATTAGCTGCATGGGTGATATTGGGTTTGGAGTCTTCGGGCTCATGGATCCTTGTTTATACAGTACTGAGCTCGAGCAATTTTATGATGTTTCATTGATATGTATATTCCCTTGGTATCGCCCTTCGGTGTTGGTCTTTTTGAGCCGCATGAAGTATAGCGATTACATTGTGGAACTTGTATACCTTATGGGTATTTATTATTTGCCTTTTGGCTTGATTTGGGATAATTGCATCCTTTGTTTATCTATGTCGCCGATGATATGAGGCTTGTTCTATATGATTCATCTTGTGTTGATGATTATGTTATCTCTTTTAGAGATATTTGTTATACTTTGTAACCTTGCAGGTTTATTGTTGTTTAGTTTATCTAACTGATTTGTTTAGCTGGACTGACCTGTGTATTTTATACTCGGGTCAGACCGAGATGTTTCAGGTTAGGTACTTTGGACTTAGCCTATTTTGCTTCCGCATGGACTACTTCGCTAGCTTCTTTTTGTCATAGCTTTTGTGTAGTCCTATTATGTTGAAACTTTGATATTTATTCTTCTGGATTTGTCTGTATATTGTGGTTGGCTATACCACTTGACATGTATTATTTTGTATACTCTGTTATGTATCGGTATATATGTATATGATGGTTTACTTTTCTGTGATGTTTCCTACATTTGAGTTGTTATATTCTGTTCTGATAGATCCTCTAGCCACCTATGGTTTTGTTTTAAGTATTCATTGGATATGTCGATCGGTTTGGTGTGATTATTGTCAACGTATTTAATAGATAGTTAAAGCAAGACTGTAGATGGTCGCTCCTATCCAGCCTTATTCTCCGTGTTAGCAGACGGTATTATCTATTAATACTCTTTGCTAGCGTGGGTATAGAGGTGGGGCGTCACACCAGCAAGGGAAGATCAAGGCAAGGGCCAATTGTAGCTGACCCTAGCATGCTCCCAGAAGACCAGAGGCAGCCACTGGAAAATATTAGGAGTGATAGACGATACCATCCCTACAGGTCATCTGGACGGAATCAATTCCGTAGAGAAGAACCAAACTCATTTCTATCTGCTCCAAGTTCTGATGAAAGGATGGCGCGATTGTTCAGAGAGTGCGTCCAACGGGACCAAAGGGATCGGGGGATAGGCGCTAGGGTAACCATCCCCTTCACCCGCAATATCGAAACTGCCATCACCCCCCGGAAGTGGAAAATGTCAACAATGGAACCTTACAAGGGAACCTCTGACCCCGTTGTACACTTGCAGAGATACACACAGCATATGCTCATGAGCAGAGCAACAGAGGGAGTGTTGTGTAAATGCTTCCCACTATTCTTGGCAGATCTAGCTACCTCCTGGTTCTTCCATCTACCCCAAGGATCCATCAGCTCATGGGAAATGTTGAAAGAAAAGTTCATCATCCAGTTCCGCATTCATGTGGAACAACCCAAGGACGCTTATTCCCTATCTAATATCAAACAGAAGCCCGGAGAGACAGTGCAGCAATATCTAACCCGATTCAACGCCGCAGCGGCCGCAGTCCAAGATGCCGATGAGAAACTTATCCTAATGGCTCTTTGTAGTGGCGTACATCCGGATACCAAGTTTTCTAGAAGATTAACGAAAGAAAAACCAGCTACCTTACCTGATTTCTTCCATGAAGCTGGAAAGTATATGAGACTTGAAGACGCTGCCACCGAAAGGCAGACAGGGCAACAAGCCAAGGCAGCTCATGGCAACGCACCCGCTGCGGCAAAGGACGTCGGAAGAAATGACTCTCGAGACAATGCTGGGGGCAGGAAGGGAGAAAAAGGCCTATATCGGCCAGGACCAAGATTTGACACTTACACTCCTTTGAATGAAACAGTCGAAAACATCTTTCTGGCCACCCAAGACGAGCTTAAATACAAACGCCCCCTGTACAAGAAGGAATCAGATCACGCAATAAAGTCTGGAAAATTCTGCCGTTTCCATGAATCCCATGGGCATGATAGCAATGAATGCCGTCATCTCCGGGACTTGATTGAAGAACGCATCAGAAGGAAGAGATTGGAACACTATGTATAGGGTTAGAACAGGATTCCAGCTCCTGCCAAGGAGAACCCAGTGCAACTCCACCCAGAGACAGGCGGAAGAAATCACAACACCAGCGATTCCAGTCAATAGAAGATAGTGGTCCATACAATATCGAGAGGACCACACATCGCCGATAGAAACTGGACAGAAATGGAAAGATATGGAAAGTCACTAAGAAATAATGAAGATTGCATCAATTCCGTCATGGAAGAACACCGCTCGAAGCGGAAAGAGGACAACGACATCACATTCAGTAGGCGAGACCTAGAAGGAAGGCAGTACCCTCACATGGATCCTATGGTCATCTCTGCCTGGTTCGGCCCAGCCGAAGTTTTTCGAATTCTGGTAGATACTGGAAGCTCCGTAAACATTCTATTCAAGCATGCTTTCGACAAAATGAAGCTGTCTATGAAGGATGTGTCTCCCTGCAACAAACCACTACACGGTTTCACTGGAGATGCGAAGATGCCCCTCGGGCAATTGGACCTCTTTGTTGAAATAGGAAGTCATCCCCGCTCCGTTGTGCGGAAACAAACATTTGTGCTAATTGATAACCACTCGGCCTACAACGCCTTTTTAGGAAGTCCAACCTTGTCTGACTTCCAGATTGTCCTGGCCCTTTGGTGCCTGAAGATGAAATTTCCAACAGATAATGGGATAGGGGAAGCAGAAGGAAATCAAGACGCCGCTCGAGATTGCTATGTAAATGAACTTTGCAATAACTACAGGAAGGATAAAGGGAAGGATGCAGAGACTACTCTCTGCAAGAAAAACTTGGAAGCATAGCAACTAAAGAAATCCCCTCCTCTTTGATATACCAGTGATCCTTTCAATGAATTAGACCCTAGGGACAAAGAGGAGGAGGCCACCGCCGAGCTTGCAGAGGCTATGGAATTTGTATCTGTAGACAAACACGACTCAAGTAGACTGTTGAGAATCGGGTCTCAGTTAAGAGCAGAGTTGAAGGATCAACTCATCGATTTTCTTCGCCACAACTTGGATGTATTTGCATGGACGCACGCAGATATGACTGGAATCTCCCCTGACATAGCATGCCACGTACTGAACATCGATCCCACCAAGGTGCCAGTAAAGCAGAAGAAGAGAAGTATGGGGGCAGAATGATCAACAGCCCTCGAGGAAGAAGTAAAGAACCTACTTGCCAATAACTTCATACAAGAAGCCATCTACCCAGAATGGATCGCCAACCCGGTACTGGTAAAGAAGGCTAATGGGAAGTGGCGAACATGCATTAACTTCTCCAACTTAAATGACGCTTGCCGGGCACGAACTCTTATCTTTTATGGACGCATACTCAGGATATAACCAGATTCCTATGCACGCCCCCGATCAAGACTACACTAGTTTCATCACTGACCGGGGATTGTACTGCTACAGAGTAATGCCTTTTGGACTTAAAAACGCCGGAGCTACTTATCAGCGCCTCGTCAACAAGATGTTTGCGGAACTAATAGGACGAACTATGGAAGTTTATGTGGATGACATGCTGGTAAAATCGAGGAAAGCCAATGATCATGTAAGCCACCTGGACGAGATGTTTCAAGTACTTCGCCAATATGGAATGAAGCTGAATCCTCTAAAGTGCTCATTCGGAGTATCGTCGGGAAAGTTCTTGGGATTCATCGTCCATGCCAGGGGGATTGAAGCAAACCCCGAACAAGTCCGGGCTTTGCAAGATATCAAGATACCATCCACTTGAAGAGAGATGCAAAGGCTAAATGGGAGGTGGCCGCCCTAAGCAGATTCATCTCTAAAGCAACCGACAAATGCATCCCTTTCTTCGAAGCCCTAAAGAAAGACAAAGGAAAGTTCGAATGGATTGACGAATGTTCAACAGCCTTCCTTAACCTAATCGAACACCTCCAGAGACCACCAGTACTCTCAACTCCAAATGAAGGCGAAGAACTATACCTAAACCTTGCTGTATCGTCCCATGCTCTAAGCGCCGCTTTGGTGAGAGAAGACACCCGCGCGCAGTGGCCTGTATACTTTGTAAGCAAGAGATTTACGGGGGAAGAATCCAGATACCCTAAACTTGAGAAGCTAGCATACTGTTTGCTAATCACGTCACGGAAACTGCGACACTATTTCCAATCTCATTCCATCAGAGTTTTAACCGATCAACCACTAAGGCAGGTACTCCATCGCCCCAACACTTCTGGGCGACTACTTAAATGGTGCATTGAACTGAGTCAATATGATATCACCTACCATCCTCGCACCGCCATCAAGGGACAAGCCATGGCCAATTTCATTGCCGAATTCACTACCAATGAAGGTAAGAAGCAATATGAAATAGCAGAAGATATCACGTGGAATCTCTTTGTAGATGGAGCATCAAACGAACAAGGCTCGGGGGCAGGTATTGTGATAATCAACCCCAGGGGAAGGAAGCTGCACTATGCCCTGAGGTTGGAATTCGCTACCACCAACAACGATGCAGAATATGAAGCAGTAATAGCAGGATTAGAACTTGCCTTAGAAATTGGAGTCAGTTCTTTATGTCTTCATAGTGATTCTCAAATTATCGTAAACCAAGTACTAGGAGAGTTTCAGACTCGAGGAGAACGACTCACAACATATCTAAAGAAAACCAAGCTGCTACTCGATCAGTTGGACCACTATTTAATCAAACACATTCCTTGAGAGGAGAACCGAGAGGCCGACGAACTGGCAAAGCAAGCTAGCATGAAGAATAACACCATTTCCGGAGCAGTAGCCATCCCAAAACAACTAACCCCGAGTTTCGAACAAGAGAATCTGATAGCTGCAATCGAAGAAGAAACTTGGATGACTCCTATCCGGAAATACTTACAAGATGGCACACTACCCAACGAGCGTAACGAAGTCAGGAAAATCTTGAGGAGAGCTTCCCGCTACACAATACAAGAAGGAATCCTCTATCAACGCGACTTCTCTAATCCCTTATTAAGGTGTGTTGCTGGAAGGGAAGCCAAGAAAATCTTATCCAACATCCATCAAGGGAGCTGCGGAGATCACACTGGTGGGCAGACTCTGGCAAAGAAGACACTCCGATATGGATATTACTGGCCCACTTTAAATAAAGACGCCTTAGACTTCATCAAAAGATGTGACAGATGTCAGAAATTTGCTAAGATTCCTCGACTACCAACAAATGAGATTACTCAAATGACCGGCCCTTGGCCCTTTGCAGTATGGGGAATTGACTTGATTGGCAAACTGCCGATGGGCCGAGGCGGAGCCAAATATGCTATAGTGGCAGTCGACTAATTCACCAAATGGGTGGAAGCGGAACCCCTAAATAAAATATCTTCGGCAAAAGTTATTAACTTCTTAATCAAAAATGTTCTATGCAGGTACGGGGTTCCACTCAAAATCATATCGGACAATGGACTTCAGTTTTACAGCGAGGAGTTCGCCAACTAGTGCCAAGAGCATGGAATTCACAAAAGCTTCTCATCTGTGGCTTATCCCCAGGCAAATGGACAAGCCTAAGCTGTCAACAAAATTCTTAAAACTCTAATCAAGAAGAAGCATGAAAAGTCAAAAGGCGCTTGGGTGGATGAACTTCCTACGGCACTTTTGGCCTACCGCATGTCTTTCAGAACATCAACAGGGCATACTCCTTTCTCTTTGGCATACGGATCGGAGGCCATGCTCCCAGTTGAAACTGTAGTGCCATCCCACCGTAGGATCCACTGCAACCCAGAAGAGAACGAAGAACTCCTCCACATGTCTTTGGATCTAATCGAAGAAAGAAGAAATGATGCAGCAGCTCACAAGCAAAAAGTGGCAGCACAATACAACTCCAAAGTCAAGCATCGCAGCTTACAAGAAGGAGATCTTGTCCTCAAGCGAATCTTCCTGCGCCCCGGAGCGCTAGATCCAATATAGGAAGGACCATATGTAATTCATAAAGATCTCCACAACGGAGCTTATATTTTATCAACAGCGGACGGAGAGGTGTTCCAGAGGGCATGGAACATCCAACACCTTCGTCGATACTTTTCTTAACTTGTACTGCCCATATAAAGTGAATTAACAAAGAGAATCAGTGGACGTAGGCATTTTCGTGTCGCACCACTTTAAAAACTTGTCACTTTTTTAACTTGTTCCTTTATGTCTTGGCTACTTGCTGAGCTTTATCCTTTTCTGTTGAACAAAATCCTGTGTAGACGGCATCTCCATTCAGGGCATCACAACACAACTTCACCTGGACAAAACCTAACAGGTATTATACGAATCTATGACCTCGCCAATGGGACACTTTTGCTCCAACATCCCTCTGCCGGGTTAACTCATTGCTCGTGACGGCCCTTAAAGCCAACTGTAATGAGCTGATTATAAGCCGCCGAGAAGGCAAACCATAGCCTAGGTAGCTCATTACGGCATTCGGCTCGCTGGCAACCGTGAACCGATTATAAGCTCCAACATAAGGTGTGGCTAGCCAGGGGTAGTTCACGGTTGACGATCGTCACCCACGCTAGCCGACCACGGTAAATCCAATAATACCCACGATTACGGTCCATAATGGCCCGGGTAGTTACTGTGCGCGATCTCGGCTCCGATGTGTCTTAAGTACGGCTATGGTAAAAAAGAAAACTTCCCGCAGAGGCGTAAGATGGGTGACAAATGGCTCCAAGACCCACAGCTAGGGAAAGTGACTACAAAGCCCGTTTGCCACGAACTTAAGCGCGTCGAAGGCCTTCTGTGATTGGAAGTTTTACTATTTCTTATATTTCCATTTTATTTATGAAAACTTTCCTCCTATCCTCTATAACGATCACTAAAGTACAGGACACAAAATAGGATACACTCACTAATGGGAATAAGAACTCACAGCTGGATGGCAGGTCACTTAGCTGCATTCCATATTCGATTACACAAGGCATTCAAAGCTACCGTCTACAGCTAAAACTTGAAGGGAGGTACTTTCTTCTCTTGTACATAAATATGTAACTATAGTTTATTCGCACATCACACTAACATTGCAAGACATGAAATTATATTTTAAGCAAGAACTTAGCATCAAACACAATTGAATCACTAACACATGCACAGCTATATTTTATGCAACACATCAAAATAACGACAGCATCCAAATATGACAGAATCATCTTATGTTATAAAATTACATGTTAAGAATAAAGTCGTTCGTTACAAATGACATAATTACAGCCTGAAAGTACATTAATGTTTTGGGACTAAGTATATACATGAATGTCAAGTAAACCAAAAAACGTCTAGATCAAGCCAAGGAGTCGGCTGCATCGGGGCTTCGCCTCTATCCTACCGGCCCTCCAAGATCTACTTAGCCGCATGGTCGGAGCTCTCAGCATGCTCGCCATAGGTAGTTGGTACTCCAGAGGTCCCGCCTGTACAATTCAGGAAAGAATCCATTGAATAAACAATAAGCAATCAAGTTATGAAAAGACTAAAAGGGAAGACTTACCAGCATTTGCTCCTTGATCGTCATCCTCCAACTGCACACCTACCTCCTTAGCTGTAAGTAGCCGCATACCCTCCTTCACCGCCACTTTTGCCTCCTCGGTAAACTGGGTCGTGACTACATCCATCCTGAAGGCCACACCATCCTCCTTATCCGCATCAGCCTTGGCCTCCTCCAGAGCCCGGAGTTAAATCCTGGCCATGATCCGGGGATAATCATCCATCCAGGATAAGTTGCCCTGCTTCCAAGTACGGAAATACATGTCCTGGAGCATCTCATCCATCATCCCCTTATTCTCCTCAAACTCCCTCATTCGAACCTCAAAAGCCAACAGCTTTGCAACGGCAGCATCCCTCTCCGATCGGTATCGCGAGCGGTCAGCCTAAAGGGATTTCCTCATCGCCTCCATCTCCTCCTTCAGCTTGGCTTGAGCAAGCTCTGCGGCATCAAGCTTCCCAGATAACTCCTCTACCCGCTCGAGATCCGCTTTCCGAACCTCATCCACCGTTGCAATAGCCATATCGATCCATTCCTTGCAGGTGGCCTCCATTTTCCGCAGCTCGGCTCTGCTAGCCTCTTCCATGGTTTTCTTTAGTCGTCTGGAGGCAGCCTCGTGCTGAGAGATCTGGATGGCCTGATCAGCGTGTTGCTTGGTCTGGTCGGAAACCACTAACCGCAATCTTATGTTAGCAGTCCCAATTTCCTCCCCGGCCTTGACCAGTCGGGCATGATGCCCCATCAACTTCCTGGTCTCCTCAGCAACCCGGTCGATGTTTGCCTTAGCTTCATCCCCCATAGTTAAAATCCGAATAGTAAGCAAATCAAGGTCCAGGGACTTGTCCTCATCAAGCACCCTTACCATAGGATTGCGAGGGAGAAGGTGCTCACCAGTAACCTCGTCAAAGGAAATATCATGAGAACCCGAATCCAGATCTGGATGACCCGCAAATGGATTACGAGCCAAGTCAGGATGATCAATCTGAGTAACGGTAGGATTTTCAGACGGATGCAGAGAGGGTATGAACTCAGTATCCTCCTCCGTGATATCATGAAGAGGCTGGGTTGGGGGCTGAGGACCAGGTGAAGGTTCTAATAAGGAGCGACTCCTCTTTTTCTTTTGAGTATCCTCTTCAATAACCCCGAGAAGAGGACGGTAGCCGACTACGTCCCCGGAACGGTTGGTCAAAGGCTTTGGTTTAGCGGAAGCTTTGAGGAGTTTGAATTGTTCGAGACAGTGACGAATGTCTGATGTCTTGGCCACCTTACCCGTTCCTGGAATAAAAACCAAGTGTTACAAGCATGCACGGGACTATAATCCAAGAAACATGTGAAGTTAAAAAGAGTAAAGAGGAGTCAAAAATTCACCTTGAATCGCCGGAGTTGCCCTAGCTGAAATGCTCTTGGAAGATGAATCGGCACCAGTCCCGGCCTTATCAGTTTTCTTTGGCTTCTCCACCAAGGCTGATCCTTCCTCCAACCCCTCAAAAGCCTGGCGGAAAGCATCATTTGTCCACTCTTGGATCTCTCCTGCTTTCCCAGAGGACAAAGCCTAGGTGCCATCACCGCTCTGTCCTTCGCCACCATCATCGCCGTGACGATCGCCATCACCTTCTCTACCACTTCCACTCTCCGCCTCACCTCCTTCATCCTCGCCTCTTTCCTCCTCCACATTTTCGTCCTTCGGGACATCTGGACATGTGCTAGGGGAGGGTCCATCGGATTTCTTGAGCTTCTTCTCCCCGGCGACTGCAGGCATCGAGAAGGGTTTTGTCTTGCTGCTCTTCGTCGTGGCCCCTCCTTTGGCTTTGGCAGCCCTCTCCTCAGCTGTGTCTCTCTGCTTGACCACAGATTGACGTGGTAGAATCAAGTTGTGCTACAGAAGAGTAACATTCCAGATCAGGTAAGAAGCTGACCTCTCCCTTCCTGAAATGGCTTCTATTTCCACAGCAATCTGAACCAGACGATCGTTCTCCACGACCGCAAAGCCACCTGTCGCTAGCAAGAAATAAAAACACATAAGAAGAAGCATTGCAGATAGAATGGAAATTATAAATAAGCTTCAACTTACAGCCAGAGGTAAAGCGACGGATAGAAACAGAGTCATCCTTGACGAAAAACCATTCTTTCTTGAACATGCTGAACTTCGAATATAAGTCCAGGACCGGCTTGAAGGACACGGCCGATTCCAAGCTGATGTATGGAGACCCCTTCTTATAGCACCTCAAGTTGTACAAATATCGGATCTCCCGGTTGGAAGGGGGACGCCCGTATTTTCTCTGAAAAATGATGAATAGACTCACCAAGATAGCATAAGAGTTGGGCTGAAGCTGGAAAGTGGCCACCTTCAAGTAGGTGATGAAGCTGACTATCCAAGCATTGATCGGGGGAATGTCCCCACACATACAATGGTACCTGCTATAAGTAAAATATCCTTTAGGAGGGTCATACGGCATAACTCCATTCCCTGGCAGCACCATATGTGCTCTGTCAATCCCGAAAGAACGAGTTATAACATCAAGCTGCTCCTCTTTAAGGGAGCTGGGAAAATAGTCAGGTGGCGAGTTCAAGAGCTCCTGAGGGCCGTATCCATCTACTAGTGATCTCGGGGTGGGTCCATGTCGTCCCGGTTCTGACTGAGCTGGGGGCACTACGGAGGACTCTTCTCTGCCCTTGGATTTCTTCCTATCAGAATGAGTTTCCACTTTATGAGACATTATCTGCAACCAAAAAAGGGTACGTCGTTAGAACGAGGGAAGTAGACAAGCAAGTACGTACAGTCTGGAATCTCATTCGTAATTCGAAGCATAAAGATGTCATTCGGTAGTTTAGGGTTAAAAATTCATTCGGCACTCAAGCCCATTCGGTAGTTCAAGGCTCGAAAGCCATTCGGCACTCGTACTTCTCATATTCATCGGGTAGATCAAGGCTCGAAAGCCATTCGGCACTCGTACTTCTCAGATTCATCCGGTAGCTCAAGGCTCGAAGGTTCATTCGGCACTCACACTCCACGATTCATTCGGCAGTTCAAAACATAAAAGTCATTCGGCAATTACCTGGACCGGTAGTCAAACAGGTTTCGGCAGTATGGTTGATTCGGCAGAAAAGAATCTGGTTCGGCTATTTCAGTTAGTAAGGAATAACGAAAGTGTATGGCCCATACTTATAGGCAAATAGAAATGACCGGACCAACCTGTTCGGCGCTTGGGACCGAATGAAAGTGTCCAAGTCGAAAGGCCTAAAACAAAGCATGACATATGCTGGCATATGCCCCACTTTGGAGGGCAAATGTTGGGTGCGTTTCCACCACCACCGAGTCAAGGAGAAGAAAGCATCGCCGAACCATAGGGAGGAAATTCCCACCGATCCAACACGTCTCCAAGGCCCTGCCGAACCAACCCTTGCTCCACTACCATCTGAATCAAACCCAAAGTATCACTACTGAATCAAACCCAAAGGATCACTACCGAATCAAACCCAAAGCATCACTACCGAACCAACACATCTCCCAGGTACTACCGGACCAAGGTCCCACCAGACCAAAGTGCTACCGGACCAAGGCCTCAACTCCAACCATCTACTACCGGACCAAAGCACTACCGAACCAACTCACACTCACCCCTCTCCACCGAACCAAGGCGTTGCCAAACCAACATTGCCAGGCCAGATTGCATTAGCCCAGGCCCACCAGCAGCTATATACATCCAAGACCCATGCCCCCAGCCTCACTCTATAAATAGAGGGGCAGGGGTACAACAATGGCAGACAAGTTTGAGAGCTCAAGCACAGATAGAACTTTCAAACAATCTTCATGCACTTGTAATCAAAAATTTGTACTTGTAATCTAAACAGTAAAGGAGAATAACATATAAAGTGGACGTAGCCACGTTCTGACCGAACCACTATAAATCTGCGTGTCTTTTACAGTTTGGTCCCTGCTTTTACATATTTGCATGAATCACCCAAATCACTAAGAACAGCATATAATCAACTAAATCATACGACTTGGAGGTGTTTGCCCATTTTTTGTGCAAACACATAAGGAGAAATCTCCTCCAATTCTACGTTTGCATGGAGTGTGCAGTGGGAGGCCTTGTGTTAGTTTCATTTTCCAAAAAGCATTGCGGATTTCTTTTAAATTCTTTTGTTTTGCTTTTGTTAAAGATAAAACTATTTTTGTTTGCTCACACCAGCCCCATGACTGACCTTGAGTTTATTGTTCCCTTTCTAAACTCTTGGTGTCCATAATTTTCCACACGGGCGGTCTAGAGCTGGATTTTTCAGATCGTCGAATAGTAGGGGAAGATTCGATAGCATTCAATCTTTGGATATTGGCAATCTAGATCGAGTTGCTTCACTTCAGTGTTGATGGTGGTTCGAGCTTTTGGATTGGAATCTTTAGAGTTTTGGCATTGAAGACTCAGTTTGTTGTATTTCCGCTTTCTCACTTGAAAGACTCTATTGATGGTCATCTTTCCACTACCGATGATCGCAAAATCTAGACCATCCTTGTTGTTGTTATCCTATTCCGCTATTGTATATTTATCTCTGATATTGTTGGAATTCATATTGTATCGAATATTGTATATCAATGATATTCGATTTTCTTCCGCTGTGTTATTGTACTTAATGTGTTATAAGCTCCGGCGAACCAGATTCGACGTTTGGATCTGTGGCATTCGAATATGGGTGATGTATTTGGTGCCGATTTTCGAAGGTCGAGTCAGGGTCGTTACAACAGTTTGTAATCAAGGAATTGGTTCAGAGCCTACACTATAGAGGTTGTGTGGATGATGCTAGTTTGGAAGTAAAATTCTATGACCAAGCGAGTAGTTGAATTTGGTATTTGCATACAGATGACATACGTACATCATACGAGCTTTACCAAAGGTTTATGCTTCTTGCATTAGGAATACCAGTTAGGTGGTTTGATTTGACTTGATTGTTTGAATTGGTTGCTATGTATGTTTTGTCATGCTTAAGTTTAGGTTATAGTAATTTGTTTATAACGCAGTTTCCATGTCATCGTGTTTAACTCCATAGGGATTAGTGTAAGTTTTCCCTGTTAGTAAATTTCGAGATGAAATTTCTTTTAAGGGGGAAGAGTGTAACGACCCTAAATTTTATCACTTCGATTTTGGTAACATTTAATTAGTTTTAAATATTCGATTTGTTATTTGGTAACAAATCTATGTTTAAATAATTGTTTGATTTTTTTATGACATATTTTTAATTTAATTTACATAATTTTTTCATAATTTCTAATTTGAAAAGTAATTAAATTTTCTTTTGACATATTATATGTCGAACGTCGGTGTTTTCAAAATTTTACAAAATTTGATAGTCGGTGTGTTTTAGTGTTGTTTTGAGACCGCTCTATAGGGTAGTGCACAATCATATTTTGTTTTTGGTCATTCACAGCTCGTACCGGATATTATATTGTGTATCGGATAGCCCGAACGTAAAAATCAAACACAATCGACCCATACACATATATGCGTAGTATTACCAACCTTATCTTGTACACTCGCCCTCCTCCATACCCTGTAATTTCTCCATATCCCATTTCCTACCTTACTTCTCTGCCCATTCTTCTCTATTCCTGAATCGTTGATATGATCATAAGCAAGGTTCATGGATCTAATTCATAAAATGTATTGGGGTTACCTATATTTATATCTACGCATGTTCTTCACTTCATTGCTTCATTTTCTCCTTCCATTTTTTCTTGCCGATAACAATGAAAGAACTCTCCCTTCATCTTTTAAAAACTTAACACACTCCATACCCTTCATTTTTAGCCTAAATAATCAACACGAGAGTTGTTCGTCTAGATCAATAGTATTTATAGAAATTGACAGTGCTCAATTTCGTTGAGCAACAACCGAGGTTTCCCATTTTTAAAGCTATGAGGAAATTTTGTGCATAAACTTCAAAAATCAGTTTCTCATGATTCGAGAAGATTTAGAAGGCGACGTATGTATCATTGAGTTCCTATAGTGACGTAGTAGTTTTGGTGGAGTTTTGGAGGAGTCTGACAACGACAATTAATGGATGTTTGAAACTAGGTTTTGGTCTCAACGGAGCTATAGTCGACGATGGCTCGAATGGAGGATAGCATCAGGTTCGACTAGGAAAGCGCTTACTTGTAGTCAAGTTTGGCGATGTCTGGTGGTGTGTAGGTGTAGCGGTGGTCGTTAATGTTGTAACGGACCGTAAATTTTGATAATTAAATTTGTTAATTCGATAAAGATTTTGGTAATTAAATTTGGAATAAATAAAAATTTGAAATTTGTTAATGAATTTATAATAGGAATGAAATGTAAGAATGTTAAGGCAAGTTAATAAATAACTAATTTAGTGCAATCCCAATTAATTGAAACAATTGTAGGGTTATAATTGATTGTAAATCGTAAATTTGGAAATAATTAAAAGTTATATTAATTAATGAAATAGTACGCAATAAACTGTATTTTGATAAAATCAATGTTAGATAAGTAATTATAATATTTGTTGTTGATAATGAAGTATGATTAAGAGATAGTGGCAATAATTATTATAAGCTACCGAAATATTTTTAATCCATTAAATTGAATTAGAATCAACTACGATAAATCTAAATAAAATATTACGTTAATATTAATTAAGGTAATATTTAGAAATAATGTTAATGTTATTCATAATAGGAAAATTTGTTGAATTAAAAGAATGGAAATAAAGATTTATAAATTTATTGGTATTTGAACTATAATAATTGGATTAATTGCAATTAAATGAAATTAAATATCTGAATGTTACGTTAATTAAAATAAAGATGGAATTTGATAATATTAATGTAATAGATCATGAATCGAATGTTAATTTCATCCGTTTGACAACAATAAATTGAATAATAGAATGAAAAGTAAATTAAATGGAATTTATTGGAAATTAAATTTATAATTTCTGAATTTAATGAAATTGAGGTGAACAGTAAAATTGATAAATTAATCAACTCTAATTTGACATCTTAATTTGTTTAAATTAGTGTGAATGATTAATAAATTTAAAAATGATAAGAATTGTCAATTATAGAATTGAAATTGAAATTTTGATTTAATTAATTAATTATTAATTTATTTAATAACGTGAAATATAGCCACTTTGGCCACTGACTCGGATTTCGACGAAACCAATTTCATCGGATCCGTAGTGGTGAATTATTGTAGGATTTCAAGTTGCGTAGCGATCGGACTTGTCGTTTGATTGTATGGACTCGAAACGCCTAGAAATCAATTTAATTGGAATCAATTGAAATCAGTTTGAAATAACTTGATTTTAGCATAACTCCTTCATATGATGTAATTTGGACTTGATACTTGTTCCATTGATTTTAAAATAGTCTAAAACATCTACTTTGATATATGGGTTGATCCATTTTCGTTCCGGAGACAGAACGGGCTTTTAGGGCCATTTAGCGTTCAACTTTCAATCCAAATCAATTTGTTCCATTTTAATTTTAGCTTTGCATATAAATATCTCGTTATAAACCCTAGCCACTCATTATTCTGATTTGTCTGTATGTACAATTCTTTCTATTGCTCCTCTTTCTCAATGGTAGACAAAACCAAAATTGCAATTGCAAATAAAATTCTAAACCAAAAATTCAAATTCCTCAAATATTAACGAATTATATATCAATTTGAAGCTCTCGACAAGCGCATCTCAGATCTGTAATTGTTTTCCAATTCGAACCAGTGTTCATCCAAAAATTGAAGATCTATTCTCGATCGTTCGTTGATCGTCGATCAACTTCGACTGATCGAAGAATTAAAGGCACAATCGGGTAGAGAGGACTGAGGGGAGTTTATCGGCCTGGTTCGTTCGTCGATTCATGGTTAGATTGCATGCAATAATTTGATGTAGGGTTAATAATCGGTGGCGGCTACTCACGTTTTGGGGATCGATCGGTGACTTGGTGGTCTCGGCGGTGGTCGTAAGTGATAACGGAGGTCTAAGGTGGCGTTGAGCAGGCCGAGGCAGGCAAGGGCGGTGCCTTGTGTCGTGGTTGATGGGGACAGCGTGAATGGGTTCTGGGTTCTTTCGAGAGTGAGACTACGGATCAGAGAGAGAGACTTGGCCTGGTACTATTCGTTCCTTTTGTTTTATTTTTATTTGTTTAAATTTGATTTTTGAACTTCTAACGATCAAAACTTTCTCATACTATATCCGATTTATGCACGATTTTTTTTCTTAGGATCCTATTGAAATTCCGGACATTTTGACTTTGGATTGGAAGGATTCTGAGACTGCTCAAATTTTGGGTTTAAATTGGATTTAAATTCAATTTAAATTCAAAATGTGAGTGTTTTAACTCACTCACAACTTCTAAAATTTATTATGTTTGTTAAATTGATTTATGATGTGATTAGAAATTTATTTATGACTGTTTGGCATATTTTGAATCATCTACTCAGTTTATTTGAATTCATTTGGATAAAATAGTTATTTAATTTATTTTTGAATATTAACTACCAATTAATACCCGTTATTTATTATTTGTTCTATATTGATGTTATTGATTGAATTTGATGATGATTGTGATAAATGTTTGATGATTAATATTTGATGAATGGATGTTGTATTTTATATTGTTATAAACTGCAAGTTGTTATGAATTTTTATTTCATTCGGGATTGCGGTTTGAAATGATATATAACCGTATTTATATTTTAAATTACGGATTGAAATGATAAATATCTGTATCACTTGACCATAGGATAGAAAATTATATACAGACACTGTGGTCTATATATAAAAATATTTTGAAATGATTTATATGGTTTTGTAAAGAAATATATGGTTTTAAATAAATATTGATTTTAGATATTATGTAAATGTTATTTTATCCTTGATTTTGAGCTATGTATAAATAGTTTTAATATAGAATAAGCTTAATAATAAGTTTGATTTTTTTATTGAAGATAATATGGTTAAGAATTTAAATTTTATTTTAATATAGAGTTTATAATGGTTTAAATAAGTTAAGGTAGGAAGATAAATTTGAGATTTATTTGAAATTGAATTTATTTAAGAATTAAACTCAAATAAGTTTGATGTGAAATTTATTAAATTTGAAATTTTAGAAGGTAAGATTTTATAATTTGATTATGGTTTAAGGTAAAATAAATGAATATTTCAAGTATAAATAAATTGAAGGAAATATTCAGTTATTTGAAATTTGAGTTTTATTTAAATGATAATGGAGTTATTAAGTAAAATATTTCAAAACTAAATAATAGAAAATTTAATTGTTGAATTGTAATTACCAAACTTAGTTTTGAAATTGTTGAATACTTAAAGTTTGAAATATGTTGAATTTGGAATGGCTTATTTTGTGGGTCAAATCTATTTTGAAATCGATAAAATTTGGAATAGTTTATTTAGAAACTGATCGAATTGAAATTTATGATTTGGGATTTGGTCAAATATAAAATGTAGAAATTCGAATTGTTTTTGAATTGATCTATGAAATTGAAGAATCTATGTATTATATAAAGTAATTTAAATTTTTAAACCATTTAAGTGGTGGAAGTTATGTTTCAAAGTTATGAGTTTTAAGGTATTATGATTTGAAAGTGTTATATTTCAAGTGTTTTGATTTCGAAGCGTTATAACTTCGAAAGTGCTATGATGTTGGAAAAAGGATATATTTGAAATAAAAAGGATATATATATTGATTTGGGTTTTTATAAAAATGATATCATATTGATTTGGTTTTTGAAACGGAAATGATATCATAATTATATGGTTTCGAAATGGATATTATATTCTAGTTTTGAAGTATAATTATTTTGAAATAACTGCGGTATTATAATAACGTTTGGTTGTTAAAGAGACCGGGATCGGATGCTGTCATACTCTATGCTAACTCCAAAAACCACTTTAACAACTGTGTATGCAGTGGAGATTCCAGAATCAAGTAGGATGGTCGCTGCGTTCCTTTGAGGTATACACGTGGACCCGACTCCCGTGAGTTGGCATAAGGTGGCTAAACAAAAGCGATCTCGGGCAAAGGAGGTAGCCCCTCTTATCGGACACACTCCTTCAATATTATATTCTGACTTTGAGGTTTATTTGGTGGCCACTTTTGATTTTTGATTTGGGGGTGTGGCTCGAGGTGGACGGTAGTAGCTGCTACGCGTTACCACCAGCCCATGTACGTAACTGGTATATCTACCCTGGAATTACCTTGTGTGCCGTGTCACCTACCCTAGTGCGCCTTGTACAAGTTTCATTTGTGTCGTACCTATGGAGTATCCTCTGGTAGCCTCCCGATAATGAGGTATTACAGTACTGTATAGACTATTGGCGCTATTACGTGCTAAGGGCTATATGGGTAACCCCCTAACGCTATTTTAAAGTAAGTTTATTTTACTTTTAGACATTATTATAATAGCGTATATTACTACATAGTGAATAGTTTAACGGATCCTTAGGTGATGTGAATCTCGAGCATCTCTTAAGTTACTGCACTCACGTTTGACACTGGATAGGAGATGTTAAATCCCGTAAACATCTCTGACGCCATTCCACTCATATTATTTACTATTGATTTAACTTACATAAGATCTTTTAGTTCTGACTCGAGTGTTTTGTCTTTTCAATTTGCTCGGGTCAGTCTGAGCATTTCAGGATTCGAAGACTTTATTTCTGGAGGACGAAGACGAAGATTGTGTTATTACTATTATTTACCACTGTTCCGCTACATTGTCATTTATTATTTTTGGTATGTGTAACTCTGATTCTGTGTTGTAAAGTACAATCAAATGCTTTGTAAAATAGCTTCATGAACTGTTATTTGATTATTATATTTTTTATTCCGCTGTGAGATTCTGTTTGTTT
The DNA here is from genome assembly GCA_030765085.1 of Allium cepa. NCBI lineage: Eukaryota > Viridiplantae > Streptophyta > Magnoliopsida > Asparagales > Amaryllidaceae > Allium > Allium cepa. The sequence goes on along the minus strand of CM060941.1, from coordinate 680,760,586 downwards.
TCTTTCTTTCTTCCATTTTCTTATTCACCCCAATAACAATTCGCCCTTTTGTATGGTTAAGTCTGACGTGTGTGGTTTATCGTGGATTTAAAACGTACAAAAAGGCGGGATGTTACAAATGTCATGATTTGTTTCATGTTTTTCACTTATGGTCTATTTTGATCTGAGAGATGGAGGGATAGTCGGTGGTGCCAAAGTGATGAGGAGGTGATAGGCGATGTGTTGGTGAATTCAAATGGTTGAACGATGGAGCAATAGAGTAGTGCACGTGCATCGTGCGGCACGTATACAGGGGTTCCAAGTTTCGATGATATGAATTGGGGAAGAAGCACTACGGGTCAGATTACGATGATGGGCCAAGCCTGATGCAAGTGGGGTGAGTAATGTTTTGAAATAAATTTAAACTATTAAGTTAATAAATATTATGTTTAAACCAAGATAGCCTGCTCATACAAATCAGATCCAGACATAGTTAGTAGCATTGCACTCGTAACATCGTTAACTATGCATTAGAACTGAATTGATTGAGATTCGAGCCATTGAAATTTTGCACTAAAATCGATCGATTTTAGACTAAATCAGAATGCCTCGGTGGTAACTGGAATTTTGGTGAGTTAAACTCACCTTTTTGGTTAACCAGTATGTTATATAGTCGTTAAAAATTATTGATTGAATGTTTGAATGATTTGCTTTTTTTATCAATCGGTTTGGATTTATTCCCGTCCCTGGAGCGGATGAGCTTATATATTAACCTGCCTAGTAGCGGACGATCCATATTATATAACTACATATTAAATGTGATGTAGGGAACAGGTTGGAGGGATCCAATGGGATTTCTCACCACTATTGATTTTAATTACATATAAGTGTGCCGATATATGTATAAGATGTGATGCAGAGGGAAACAGGTTAGAGGGATCCAATAGGATTCCATGCTACGGTTGATTTTAATTTCAAAAATATTCTTGTTATACATATACTGAATATGAACCTGATTGTTGACACTATGGTTTACAAGTGTATACGCACGTCATGGACCTTCATTTGATCGTCGAGCCATATTTTTATAGCGTAGCTATTAGAAAATAGTGACAATAAAATTGGTGCAACGATTGCTTGCCACCTCAACACGTTCAAACCTCATGAATTTGTTAAATGTACGTGAGCGGTGAGATTCAACCTATAATAGCAAACAATGATGTTCTATGTACCACTTTTAGTTTAAACCAATTATTTTTTCAAACTATTTTATACACGAGCTTATGTCGAAATATTTTATCAATGCTTTATCTATGTATTGTGATTTATGTTAATATAGCATAAATTTTTTTCTACAATTGAACTTTAACAGTTAGTTAACTCAAAGGCATATGTTGGCTAACAAATTATAAATCACCTTATGAACAACTATCAAAATTGATATTCATGGAAACGATACGATATAAAGGGAAATACAACTACTTTATCAAAAGCCTTTTCTACCAAGTCCATGAATAATGTAGCCCTTCATGTCACGTCCCACTTCATTCAACATTGCCATCCTTGCCATCTTCACTTTCATTTATTGGCCATCCTAATATTAGTCATTTGATCCCACCTAAAAGGCTTACATATCATGGGCACTCACTATCTTCACTTTCACTGCTAAATTCCCCTTCATTTACTATAACTCCAATTTTATACACATCACTAACCATCCTAACATTAATCATTTGATCCTACCTAAATGGTCTATAGATCACAGGCAGTCCTTTAGCCAAGCCTTTCATCACGAATTCCATCCTCCCAGCATTAGAAATGCAACCATTGCCTCATGCTTTAGTACAATCCCTTGAGCGGCCTAGCTCACCATTTCTGTCGTTGAAATTAACGGCTTGAATTCTAACTTAGTTATAATAACATTGAAAGTAGACAAAAAATGGAGTCTAGTACAGTGAAAACATAGAACGTTGATTGTAAAAACCAAAACAAACGATGTGGACTTTAGTAATAAATAGGACAACGGTAACTTTGAAATACATTATAATTATCAGCTATTAGCATAGGCTTTCGAAGCAAATGTAATGACTCGAAAATTTTAAGATTTTTTTAATAACGTAATTAACTAATTTTTTTTGAAAATAAACAACTAAATTTGAAATATAAATTTGATATTTGGAATACATCCATTTAAACGTAGCAAGTGTCAGATTTTCATCAGAAATTATATAAGTTTGTTCCATTGTCTAATTTAAATTTTTGAATTTAAAAATCAATTAAACTGATGAAAATAAAATATTTTTGAAATCTAAATATTTTACATAATAAAAATGTTAAACATTATATAAGTGAGACGTCATATTTTATTTCGCCAAATTTGGATTGCTCTAGCCACGTTTATCTTATTTTCGATGTCTTAGTAGCATTTTGGCAGCGAATATTAAGTTTTGATAAGTGGGTCGTATCACTCATATCTGTATGCAATTCTGTTCGTCTCGTCGCGCTGATCTCCGTAGTATATTCTTTGTGTATTTTGGTGTCCAGCACATGGTGAAATCCATGAAACGGTTATTCGTATCGTTATCCGTTTTGAGCCTTTTTGGTTTCCATATGTCCATTCATTTGTCCATCGGCTGCAACAAACATCCATTAGATTTTATTATTTTCAGAAATCCAACTATTGACTTTCAATACTCCCTTTGCTTTATATATATACTGGTTCCCATTCATATCCTTTTTCCTTTCCATTATGTGCTCTCGTTTGTGAAAAAAATAAAATAAAACAAGTGTATTATATATGTGTTTGTCGGCATTCCTATCTGTAGACTGCTCATCATATTATTCTGCTAAATCCTGCTCCCCTTTCATTTTCCACCGCCCTCTCTCTCTCTCTTTCTTGCCCTTCATCTCCACTTTTGTCCTCCACCGCCTTGTAACCTATTGGCATCTCCTTGTTAGCAATCTGCCGTAGCAGTAGAAGTAAAGCAATGCTGTTGATCGATAGCAGAAAAGTAAGATAAAAGCAATACCGTAGTAGTACAGTCCGCTCTTGTAAGATGTGTCCGAGTCCAGTAGCACTGTTCCCTTAAAGCGATATTGCTCCCACAACGGCGCACAGGGGTTGAATAGCAATTCGCCTCCCAAGGTTAAACGGACCGTTCTCTGCACCGCTGCGCTAGGTCCGCAGAGATTCTGGCGAACTCAGGGAAGTATATGGCAGAACAGAATGCAGGAGAGAAGATGAAGAGCAGTAAAAAAATTCGTATATTGTGGACTTGAATCCTGGGCTTCTTATAGGGTTGCACGCGTCTGATCGGAAAGGTTGCGACCCTTTACCAATCGGCGCTCCTATTTTGAACTGTTGTGACCGTTTAGACCAACGGACACTGCTATTCAAAATCGTTCCCTCTAGCGCAACAGGTCCGAGCGGCGGCCCATCTAATCATGAGACCCCAAGAGCCCCAAGGCCCAAGGCCCTATCTTTGACTTTTAATATTAATAATAGGGCCTACATGCCTTCATGGCCTCATTCATTCAACCCACAATGTTCTTTGTGCCTCTTCATTTGATTTATGTGTGTAGGGTAGGATATTTATGTAGAAATTGGGAAAACCATTCCATAATGTGGGACTTTGTTCCCATTGTTTTTCCCCCCTTCTTCAACAATACCCAAACTCTTCTTCCCCCAATCCTCTCATTCATTTCCAACAATCGCCACATGAATGAGTGGATACTTGATTTGTTCTTTTATTTTACGAAACATTATATTGGTAAAAGTGGCACTTGGCTTTGAACTTTTCCTAGTGCTTATCCTTTTGACTTACTGGCGAATCAGTAGACTTAGGTTGTCTTTGAACTGTAAGCCTTTTGTGTGAGTCGAAATTATATAACATTCAATAATTGTTTCCTAACTTCCTTGGTTCTCTGTTTGTGTTCGTTTTTGCCATGAACACCAACTTGGTCTCATGAGTGCTTTAAGAGAATCAGGCCTCGTTAATTCTCCTTGAAGCGGCGTCTTCGCACTCACGTAGGTGATTCTATAAAGAGCATTCCGCAATACTCCACTTGGTTCTTTATACCTCCAAGTATAGACATCATTAAAAGCTGAACTTATCCTTTTCTCCGGCGGTATGTGCACTGACTTATCTTAGGAATGTCTAAATGTATGATTTTTCCAGTGCTTCTATGTTTTAACCTTAACTTAGTTGTCCCTTTGAACCTAAATCTTGGGATCTCCAGTCAATTGGGTTGGGTTTCCGTTGAGGAAAACTTTTTAGTCAATAGGCCTTAAGCCCATTCCTATCGATAAGGTTTGAACTCTCTCTTTAGGCAAGCCTTTCGTTAGTGGATCTGCAATGTTATCTTTCGACCTTACATAATCTATAGTGATAACTCCATTAGAGAGTAGTTGTCTCACGGTTTTATGTCTACGACGAATATGTCTAGACTTACCATTGTATAGTGTACTGTTAGCTCTTCCAATAGCTGATTGACTATCACAATGTATACAGATTGGTGGAACAGGTTTATTCCAATTCGGAATATCTCCTAGGAAACTTCTAAGCCAATCTGCTTCTTCAGCGGCTTTGTCTAAAGAAATGAATTCTGACTCCATTGTTGACCTTGCTATACACGTTTGTTTAGAAGACTTCCATGATATAACTCCATTTCCTAGGGTAAATACATATCCACTTGTGGATTTGGTGTCATTTGAACCAGTTATCCAATTTGCATCACTATATCCTTCTATTACGGAAGGATATTTAGTGTAATACAAGCTGTAGTTCTGAGTATATTTTAAATATCCCAGAACCCTTATTATTGCTTTCCAATGGTTTTTACCAGGATTGCTTGTATACCTACTTAGCTTACTTACAGCATATGCAATATCTAGTCTAGTACAATTCATTACATACATTATACTTCCCAGTATTCGAGAGTATTCAAGTTGGTAGATTCCATCACCAGTATTTTTAACCCAATTTTGGTTCATATCAACTGGCGATTTAGCAACAGTTATATTATGTTGTTTGAACTTTTCAAGTATTTTGGCCACATAGTGTGATTGAGATAGTACATAACCTTCTGACGTCTTTAAAATTTTAACGCCCAAAATCACATCAGCCAATCCTAGATCTTTCATATCAAATCTAGATGACAACATATCCTTTGTTGATTTGATTATGGCATTATTATTGCCTAGTATCAATAAGTCATCAACATATAGGCAAACTATGACATATCCTATATCTACATTCTTCATATAGACACATTTATCTGATTCATTTATTCTGAATCCATTTGTCATCATAGTTTCATCAAATTTTTCATGCCATTGTTTTGGCGCTTGTTTAAAACCATAAAGTGATTTTACTAACTTACACACTTTATTCTCATTTCCTGGGCTTAGGAACCCTTCAGGTTGCTGCATGTATATTTCTTCCTCTAACTCACCATTCAGAAATGCAGTTTTTACATCCATTTGATGTATTTCTAAATTTAGTATAGAAGCAATAGCAATAAGCATCCTAATGGATGTTATTCTAGTTACTGGTGAGTAAGTATCAAAGTAATATAGATCTTCCTTTTGTCTAAATCCTTTGACTACCAGTCGGGCTTTATATTTATCTATTGAGCCATCAGCTTTAAGTTTTTTCTTAAAGATCCATTTATACCCTAATGGTTTCGATCCTTTAGGAAGATCTACTAGTTCCCATGTGTGGTTTTGTAAAATGGATTCAATTTCGCTATTGACAGCTTCCTTCCAATAAGGAGCATCAGGTGATGACATTGCTTGTTTATATGTTAGAGGTTCATTTTCTGCCATGTATGCATAGAACTCAGGCCCAAAGGTTTTTGACGTCCTTTGTCGTTTGCTCCTTCTTGGTTCCTCTAACACTTGATCATTTTCATGATCAACACGATGTTCAAGAGTTTCTTCTTCTCTTGATCTCTTTTGGATACTAGTACCATTGGATTCTTTTAGTGGAAATATGTTTTCAAAGAATCTTGCATTTCGAGATTAGATTATGGTGTTTTCATGAATGTCATCAATTTCGGATTTATGCACCAAGAATCGGTATGCACTACTATTGTGAGCATATCCAATAAATATGCAATTCTATAGTTTTGGGTCCAATTTTGACCTTTTTAGGCTTAGGTATTTCTACCTTTGCCAAGCACCCCCACACTTTCAAGTATTTGTAAGATGGAGGTCTGTTTTTCCACAGTTCATGTGGTGACTTAAAGGTCTTTTTGCGAGGTACTTTGTTCAGTATATGATTAGCTGAAAGTATCGCTTCACCCCAGAAATTGTCTGGCAATCCAGAACTAATAAGCAGAGCATTCATCATTTCCTTTAGGGTATGATTCTTACGTTCTGCTATTCCATTGGATTGAGGAGAATACGGTGCTGTTGTTTGATGTATTATACCATTTTGAGCGCAAAATTCCTCAAAAGGAAATTCGTATTCTCCACCTCTATCACTTCGCAAGGCTTTTATCTTTTTGTTTAGTTGATTTTCAACTTCTGCCTTATATTGTTTAAATGTTTCAAAGGCCTCATCCTTGCTTCTTAGTAGGTACACATAACAGTACCTAGTGCAATCATCGATAAAAGTAATAAAATATCTTTTACCTCCTCGAGTTTGACACATCTTTAGATCACATACATCAGTATGTATTAAGTCTAAAGGCTCGGTGTTCCTTTCAACATGATGAAAGGAAGTTCTAGTCAACTTTGCTTCAACACATGTCTCACATTTGTATTTGTGATCTATAGTAAACTTAGGTATAAAATCTAAGTTAACCATTTTTCGCAAAGTATCAAAATTCACATGGCCTAGTCTAGCATGCCATATATTAAATGATTCAGCGATATAAACAGAAGAATCCACTTTATTCATATCTTTTGGTACAACAGTCATTACATTCATTTTAAACAGACCATCACTCACATAGCCCTTTCCCACATATAAACCATTTTTAGATAATACAAAGTTATCAGCAACGAAGACTAATTTGAACCCATTCTTGCTCAACAGCGATCCTGAAACCAAGTTCTTCCGAATATCTGGAACGTACAATACATCATTCAATGTGAGTTCCTTTCCAGAAGTCAGTTTCAACACGATCTTCCCTTTGCCTTTAACTTGTGATGTAGTTGAGTTGCCCATAAACAACTGCTCCTCCTTGGTAGCGACTTCATAAGTCGTGAACATCTATTCGTTTGCGCATATATGGAGAGTTGCTCCGGTGTCCACGAACCATTCCTTGTTGTTGCCAACAAGGTTACATTCTGACACTACTGCACACAAGTCCATGTCGGAGACGCCATCAGAACCTTCAGCCATATTTGCTTCAGATTTCTTTTTCTTTCCACGACATTCCGCAGCCTTGTGACCCTTCTTTCCACAGTTATGGCAGTTTCCTTTGAACTTCTTAGCCTTCTTTGCATTTGGGTTGTCGCGTTTTCTCTTGTTTGTCTTTTCAGCCTCAACCACATTCGCCTTTGCCACCATAGCATTAGATGCCTTCTTTTCTGACTTTCTGTTGTCTTCTTCAATTCTGAGTCGAACAACTAAGTCTTCCATTGACATCTCTTTTCGCTTGTGCTTCAGATAATTCTTGAAGTCTTTCCACATTGGAGGAAGCTTTTCTATGGTGGCTGCAACTTGAAATGACTCGCTGAGTGTCATTCCTTCATCATGTATTTCATGGATAATGACTTGCAACTCTTGGATTTGGCTGATTACTATCTTGGAATCCACCATCTTAAAGTCCAGAAATTTGCCGACTATGAATTTCTTCATTCCAGCGTCTTCTGTCTTGTACTTTTTATCCAATGACGTCCAGAGTTCTTTTGTTGTTTTCATAGTACAATACACATTGTATAGACTGTTGTCCAGTCCATTCAAAATGTAATTCTTGCATATGAAATCCGAAATGTTCCATGTAGTGAGAGATTCAACTTTAGTGGCGTCTGGCTCCATTTCATCAACAACTGGAGGATCCTCCGAAAGGTATTTTGCCAATCCCAAAGTAGTCAAGTAAAAGAGCATTTTTTGTTGCCATCGCTTGAAGTCAACCCCAGTGAATTTCTCTGCCCGTTCTCCATGCGAGAAAGCCATCGTTGGCGCGACCAATGGTGCAGCCTGAGTGATGGTAGCGGTCGGTTTGACCGCAGAAGTATTGCTGTCCTGAGTCATTGTCGGTCTGAAACCAATGGACTCAGTCAGTGCAAACTTATTATCAAAATAGCAATATCGCTTTAAGATTGTTAGCAATCTGCCGTAGCAGTAGAAGTAAAGCAATGTTGTTGATCGATAGCAGAAAAGTAAGATAAAAGCAATACCGTAGTAGTACAGTCCGCTCTTGTAAGATGTGTCCGAGTCCAGTAGCACTGTTCCCTTAAAGCGATATTGCTCCCCCAACGGCGCACAGGGGTTGAATAGCAATTCGCCTCCCAAGGTTAAACGGACCGTTCTCTACACCGCTGCGCTAGGTCCGCAGAGATTCTGGCGAACTCAGGGAAGTATATGGCAGAACAGAATGCAGGAGAGAAGATGAAGAGCAGTAAAAAATTTCGTATATTGTGGACTTGAATCCTGGGATTCTTATAGGGTTGCACGCGTCTGATCGGAAAGGTTGCGACCCTTTACCAATCGGCGCGCCCATTTTGAACTGTTGTGACCGTTTAGACCAACGGACACTGCTATTCAAAATCGTTCCCTCTAGCGCAACAGGCCCGAGCGGCGGCCCATCTAATCATGAGACCCCAAGAGCCCCAAGGCCCAAGGCCCTATCTTTGACTTTTAATATTAATAATAGGGCATACATGCCTTCATGGCCTCATTCATTCAACCCACAATGTTCTTTGTGCCTCTTCATTTGATTTATGTGTGTAGGGTAGGATATTTATGTAGAAATTGGGAAAACCATTCCATAATGTGGGACTTTGTTCCCATTGTTTTCCCCCCTTCTTCAACAATACCCAAACTCTTCTTCCCCCAATCCTCTCATTCATTTCCAACACTCCTCCCCTCACACACCTGCCTAGCTTTCCTACAGTCAAACTCTCCGTGTTTGTCCCTCATTTTCTTCTATAAATGAAGCATCATACCAAACTCTGCCCTGCCACCTTCACTCGACCAAACGGCCAAGTCATTCCACCCACGTCCACCACACCTCTCAATGTCATCCTGCCTTCCCACTTCCAAGCAACCAAACCCATAGCCTCTTCTCCGTTTTGCCACTGTCCAAATCCTACCACAACTCCCCTACCGAGCTCCACCAAAAGACTACCTCCTGCAGCCTGTCACCCAAAACACCACACAACAGCTACCATTCCACTCTCCAAAAACCCGACCATCACAGCCTGCTCCCGCCAGTGCCAGCTAACCCTCCGCTAGCGTCTTGCCCACTCGACCAGACCGCGCTTCCACCAGATTCACTGCCTGCAAGCTCCAAACCCGCCCTTCCATAGCAGTATCCGAGAAAAACCTATCAAAGTCCATCTCCAACCATTCTTCACCTGCCACCGTGTCAGCTCGCCACCCACCCTAACAACACCGTTGCTTCACTTGCCTATCCCATCACCATAATTTTCTCCCTCCGCCTATGAAGCCACCAATGCCTCCATCATCCTCGCCACCTAGTTCTCCACACAACAGCCCCGTCTAGCACCCTGCTCCAGATCCCACAGCCTCGAATCCACCATAGACCTAACTCTGACAACCAAGCTTCAGCCCCGTGCTTCTCGAGCAGCAACTTCTCTTTTGTATAAAAAAATATATGTATATATAACTAAGTTTATATATAAGCTTGCGTATATTGAGTCATTGCTCCTCTTCATGGCCTCGCTGAGCCGAACCATCAGCTTGAACTCGCCTTGCTCTTCCTGATTGAGCAACCCTAGCACTCTTCTTCTATTTGAAAAAATGTAAATATATATTATATATATATTTGTTCAATCAATCTCAAGCAAGCTTTGATTCATTTTCATCGATTTCAAGTTATTAGCTCGCTTTGTTAGCCGCTGTCCGAAATTTGTCGCGGTAGCTCTTTAGCTTGTCATTGTTTCATGCTTATCCATGTCTGTTTTCATCTTGTTCACATTGTTTGTAGCCTCGAAAGATGAGCGATCACTCACGATTAACATTCTTATATTTAGTAAATTTAATTCACATGAAATGACGATTGAAATATGTTGTTAGATTTAAATTATTAAATTGTTAAGTATGATATTTAATTACCTACAATTATTTACCTATACTAATTGACATATGACATCATAACCTGTTATATATTTTATTTAAATTGTTAATTAAGATTATATATGCGTGTCATTGATATGCATGTCATTTTATGCTATTTTATTGTTCTCACAGTGCAAGTTCTCTATTACTTAGGAAAATCCCTATAGCTTAAAATAATACATATCCGAATGATATTATAGATTAAGGAAAATCGTTATGGGTTGAAATGATAAACCAAAAGGAATTATTGTTCTTGAAATTTTGGGATTGCAGGTTGATATGATATCTACCCGTAAAATATTGAAGTTTTACGGATTGAAATGACAAATATCCGTATCACTTGACCATTAGGTAGAAAACTATATATGGACATCGTTGGTCTATTATTGAAAAAAAAAATTCCATAGTTTTGAAAGGAAATATACGGGTTTTAATAAATATTGATTTTTAAAATATAATATATAAATTTTATTTTTATATATGTGTAAAATTTATATTTTTAAATTATATATTTGAAAATTTTAAATTTGTAAGTTAAGTTTTGATAAAACATAAATTTTAAGATTTCACTTATAATTTTATTATTTTTAAATATATAAATATAGTTTAATATAAAATAAAATAGGTTTAATAAAATTAGATTTAATTTAATAAAATTTAATATAATAAAATTTATTTGAATAGAATTTAATTGGATAAGTATATATATTATATTTAAAATATTTATTTAAAATTTATATTAATATTTTAAAAATAGATTTTGCAATAACTTTAGTAATAGAGATTGGAAAGATAAATTAATTTTCACTTGAAATTTAAATTGGTTAATAATTGAATTTAAACAAGGATTGATTTGGAACTTATTGATTTAAGATTTTAAAGATATGATTTTATAACTTGATAACTTTATTTTCGCTAAAAAGGTGAATATTTTTAAAATTTAAATAAAACTGAAATCGAATATTTAATTATTTATTTGATATAAATTTGTAATTTGGGATTTTATTTAAATGTTATTAAAAAAAGGATTATGTGAATATTTTAAAATTTAAATAAATCGATGTTGAATTTTGAAATATAAACGAAATTTATAAAATTGAGTTATCAAAAATTGTTAAGGATTTAAACTTTGAAACCTATTGAGTTAGAAGTGATCTAAATTTATAATTCTAACCAAGATTTGAAATCAATATAAATTAAAAATGATTTTAATGAGAATTTGAATTGAACCTATAATATTTTTAATTCAAATTGTTGAACTGAGATTGATTTAAATTTTTTAATATATAAACTATTTTAAATTATAATTTGAAACTATTTTTAACATATAAATTATTTTAATCTGTAACTTATTTTTAAATATATAAACTATTTTTAATTTATAACTATTAAAATATATAAACTATTTTCAATATTTAAACCGTATAAGTTGGAATTGTTATGATTTAAGTTTAATGGATTTAGATGTGAATATTTTGATATGATTTTTGAAATAAATATGATTTAAATTGAATAATGATTGCTAAAGTAAATATGATTTCGAAAGTGATATGATTTCGAAAGCGAATATAATCTCGAAAGTGATATGATTTTGAAATGAATATGATATTTTGATATGAAGCATGAACTATTCGAAATGAAAATGGCCACTGTGTGAAATAAGCGTTTGGTCATTAAAGAGACCCAGATCGGATATTGTCATACTCTCTACCAATATCGAAAACCACTTTAAGAACTATGTATATGGTGGAGGATCTAGAATGAAGTAGGATGGTTTGAGGACGTCTATATGAGGTATGAACGCAGCCCTAACTCATGCCAAGCGGCTTGATGTGACTATAATAGGAGCCACGCCGGGCCAAGTGAGGTCGCATCTCCGATCGAGCGTGCTTCTTCGATACCATTCTATTACTTTATGATTTGATTGGGTGCATCTTTGATTATGGGAGTGTGTCTCAAGGTGGGCGGTAGTAGCTGCAATGCGTTACCACCAGTTCGGATCCGTAAAACGATAGTATCCTGCCCTGGGCATTGCCTCGCGTGTCTTGTCACGTACACTACAAATTTGGTTTGTACCATACCTACAGAGTGTTCCCTGAGTATCCCACCGGTTTGGTGGAGCTTACAATATCTCTATAGATACGGGAATATATAAAAATGTGTTAAGAGGGATATGGTTAACGCCTTAACACTATTTTAATACTTTGCTTAACTGTAGATATTATCTATGTGGCGTATTGTACTATGTATGTAGATAGTTCCACGGATCCTTAAAGGATGGGAATCCCAAACATCCTTTAAGTTATGTTGCATTTCACTTGGACATTTCACTTGAGTTGATTTACTTGCTTAAGAATGTTAATCCTGACTCGAGTGTTTTTGTGTTTTGCCTTATGCTCAGGTCAGACTGAGTGTCATAGCATTTATACTCATCTTTGAAGCTTGGAGATTTGTTTGAAGATCTATCTTTATCTATTCAGCTTTCAGTTATTTCTGTTATTTCTAGTTGTTATGTTCAGACTTGTCAGTTGTTGTTGTATTAGTGACTTCTATGTATTTGGGAATTCAGTTGTATGTTGTTCAGACTCAGATGTTCTATAGTATCTTCATGAACTACTATTTATCTATTTCATTGCTTACTGTTATATTACTCCGTGTCTTTGATTCTATGATTGATTGATTTACTGTATATACTAAGTTTTACCATATATTATTTAACAATCCATTGTTTTGGGCAATTTAAGTCTGATATGTGTGAATTATTGTCGATCTGAATGGTTTAAAATGGCGGGTCATTATAGCAAATAATATCATTCATTAAAAGGCTAGTTTAGTTGGTAGAAAAAAATTAGAATCAGATATTAAATTGAAATTAGTTTCCTCTCTGCCAGACGCAGTTCAACAAAATGGAATATTACATGGAAACAGTCAAGAACATTGAAACAGATCTAAAAAGGCCAGGCCCAATCTTAAAAAGCAAAAAAATCTAAGGTTCATCAACATGTTGGATTTTCATTACAGAATAGAAACTGCAGGCCCAATCTTAAAATGTAATAGAAAGTAGTAGCAAAGCATTAAATTTGAGGCAGGGAGAATAAGACTATGCAAAATAATGAAAAGCCAACGGCCTAATAAAGCCCATTACAGCAAGATGCATAAGACAAGTTATGAATGTTGAGTATTCTGGTAACAAACTAAGTTAAAATCCCTTGAAGGGCCTAGCCCACCATTTCTTAAGTTAGATCCCTGCAGGGCAGCTCTTTTCTATCCTTCAGTAAAGACTACATAAATGAAATGTCCTCCATTTCCAGTAATGCAGCAACAAGCTCTATTACCTCCCGTTTTGAAGGAGAGTCGTAGGTGCCAAGGTAGATGTAAATTATATTGTCTTTCTTATATTAGTCACACCAGGCCATGCATTCGTCGTTTTGAAGTAACGGTGGTGGAGGAGCTAAGAGCACCATAGGTCCAACCGGAAGATATCTCTTCAATTTGGATTTGGGTTCGAGGTCGATGGGGGATCTAGTCCTTCATATATATCTAAAATGACCGCATCGGCTTTCAGGTAATCTTCAACACTATTCTTCAGTAGTACTCATGTTGAGAGGAGTCTCATCACCTAAAAAGGCAAAAGTAGGGTTTCTTAAAATGAGATTCAAACAGTAAATTAAATTATAAGTATTGTGCATTCAAATAATCTGTATAGCCTCCATAGCACATTATCATCATAGTTTTCATGATGCTCTAACTCTGATCTTTATATCACGCAGAATGTATTTTACTATTGGTTAAAATATTTTGAATATCTAATGTTCATTTATGAATCTGTATAATTTAGGATTAAGGTTACGAACTCGCTTATTTCAAGTGTTGCACTATTTTACCATATAATGCTCGTTGTTGCAGTATAAATCTTAAAACAATAGCTGTTGTTTAGCTTATTTTGTGGATATTTATGTAAATGAATTGGCTGTTCTGATTTTTATAAATTAAGATTTAGATAAATAGTAATTGCCCTTTCCTATCTATAAATACTGTACCCCTGACACCATTCAATTACATTTAAATGCAAGTTCATTGTAATTACTTTTTCCCTGATTTAGTCAAGTTCAAAAGCAGAAAGAAATAATCAGTTCTGTCATTTTCACATTAGTTCACAAATTAAACATTCAAGCTTACATTTACATGCAAGTTCAGCATACATAAGTAGTAAAACCAAGGGACAAAGAATATTAAGTATTATAAAAAATAAGAAGTTTTGCATATTTTAGAGATTAATGCACTTGCAGCCATGAAAAAAACTCCCTCCTTATCACTATATTGCTAAATAAATATAGAAAATTTAGTTCATTTAAGAACAGACATATGAACTCAAGCCTTATTCTAAGACATCCAAATAAGAACAACCAATAATCATGCATAGAAAATTCTAAAAGTGTGTTTTTTATGGTTGAATAGTAGAGAACAATGAAAGAAGCGTAGTCATAAAATATTTGCAATTTCACTAACATGTCTTCATAGAATAAAATTTTGGCATGTTATTATTTTGAGTAGGATATTAGTAATTGTATATATGATGATCAATCTATATGGTAGAAGATTATTAGTGTACATTTTATATCACCTACATGGTATTATGCATATAATAAAGTTCTGTATTCAGTACACACTTTAAGAACCTTAAAATGAGAAGGTACCAAAAAGAGTTTTACTTCAATTTGCATAAAAAATCCTTTTTTATGTACAAAGTTGGCTTTTAATTTGAGGCCAGGGCGGAAGAGATAGCAACATCGATTACTAATACATGGAAGTAATAAAGAGGTTAATACAGTGAGCTTATCATCTTTGCAAGTTGCAATTAATTTTTATAGCAATAGGAAAAAAGAAAAATAAAGAAATAAAAGTATGGAAGGTTGAAAGAAAACATGAAACACACTGCCACAACAGATTGCCCGCAACTGATATATAAAATATTTTTCAAGTTAATGGAACAAATATGTGCCTTAATTACATAGTGCTTAATCATAAAAAATATTATTCAGTATATATTTATTTCCATTTTTACAAACTTAGAAGATTGTTGTGAGTCTTAATGTGCAACGCTTAACATGGGAATACGGCTTAAATTGTAAATATAAACCATATCTAGCATTCTTTGAAAATATTAATTTTTTAAATGAGTTTGACTCGAAATTGTTAATTCAAAAGCACATGTATCCACAGCTACAAAGCTGCATCTAATCACTGTCTTTAAATGCATCCTATTCGTTCAACTCCAAAAGAACATTTGCAGCTATCACGACCCGTTTTCCCGTACCCTTTGAATCAACAATAAACCACACATGCCTAACTCAAATTGCACGAAAATACGGAACATGAAGGGTAATAAAGAAAAATAGATAGAACAGAATCTCACTCGAATGGAATAACATATAATATTGAACAAATTTCTTTACAGCGGAAAACTTTTAAATACATATATTAAAGTCTAACCTAAATTCAGCCTAGACAGTTATAAGCATATGCCCTTACAATTGCTGACAAGCATCAACAAAATACACTAAGTACAGCGGATAATAGAATATGCTCATACATATGATGAATATCTCCAGCTCTCCTCTGGAAACTCCAACCGTCTTCGATTAACCTGAAACTACTCGGATCTGACTCAAGTATTGAAAATACCCAAATCAGGCTTGATAAACCAGCGTGAGAAAAACTCAATAATAAATGACAGTGTCATATATTATCCTTTGAATAAAATCCTTTGAAATAAAGAGTATCTCATAAGACCACGCCCACACATAAACACAGATTGGTTTATACCTTATGATAACTAAAACACTTTTATATCGAAACGTTTGGTATTATTTCTAATGACATCTCTTTGAAAACATTAGCAAATAAACCTATTAATCTTAGCTGAAATTGTTACCATTATTAAATTCCAGCATACTAGGCTCTACAAACGAAACCGTTGTTCGTATTAGAGAATGGTTTTCCATACAAATGACCAGGGGAAGGATCTACCTTCCGAAATGGGTACACCTCTAGATGGATTCCCCAAGGAACCATCACAAAGCTCATCTACCAACACAAGACCGGCCTACCTCTATAACTAGATAGTACCGAATATGTCATCCCCCAGTCGTTACCGACCTTTAACCGAGCGCTCGTTTTCCATACACCACATTAATTTACATCTCGAACATCATAGCAGGAAGAAATATATCTAGAAGGGAATGATCATACCCTAACTGGGAATGACCCACTTAGCCTTGCTGCGTCTAATCCTATTTCAGTCATTTTCGGTTTGATAAGGCTTAAGGCTACGCTTACCTTTTCACAAAGAACATATCATATCTTTGAATGCCACATTGCCATTTCCGTTGACTACTAATTGACTTCCATAAAAATACAACCCTTGAGCTCGTATGTCTCAAGGAGGGTGTTAAGCTAAGAAAAGTTGCCTTCTCCACCACCGCTGATGTACGTTTGTAAAAACCAATGTACATAATCTTTAGAAATGCAATGTCAGACAAACGTCCATACAAGTTGTCCAGGAACAGGACAAACCGAAGGCACTCTCCTACTACCACCAGTAGCGAGTAGCCCTTGCAATCCGAAAAATCTCCACAACGAGGAGACCACTGCTATATATAACTCTATAATGGGTGCGACCCCGAGCAAATCAGCAAGCAGTCCTCACGCTATGAAGATCCACGGTCTTCAATAATCATCGTCTTCAACATGTCTTCACGTTCGAACGTATAAATTGATTCGAAGTAGTTTTCGGATAGGAATCAACCAAATCTAACCCAGGTTCCTTCGAAATCCAGTTATCGATAAAAAGTGATTATGAGTATACAGGATTTATTACGTCCCTTTTCACTTTAATTCTTTTTGGATGATTTCGAAATATCTTTATTTTGACTTAGGATAATTCTAAGTAATTCATTCTTTTGCTTTGGAAAATATCTCGAACTTTCTCACTTAACCCTCAATCCAAATTCCTTAACTTTTAAGCGGGTCAAAAACAATATTATTTAAGACACCGTTTACGATAAACCCTAAATTAATCTTAGCAAACATTTTTAAGTAAATTGGATCATAGACATCATTCATTTTTGGAGATTGCTTAACTTTTGGTTAATACCAATCTTCTTTTATTTTGGAAAACTTAACAGAATCTTTTTATTTAAGAGCATTCGAGCTTTCCCTTCGATCTCCAACCCTCGCCTAAGAAAAGAAAACATAGGTCAGGTAAGTTCAGGGCACTGGTGGCTGCATCCCTAACCTTAGTTAAACACCTTGTTTTATCTTCCCAGATCTCACAGGCGGGACAAATGTACTAGTCGTTTCCGCATACTCAGATTTTCAACTTTATTTTGGTATTGCTCATAAATATTCCAAATCATCTTTCAAAAACGCTTAATTATCCTTTTTAAAACATTCAAAATTGATTCCGCGAAACGTCGTTACATTTAAACTCATATTCCAAAAGTTATAAAATTCGCAGCAGAAAAGTGCCGTGGAAAGTGCTATATAAGCCTATTTGATTTAAAAAACTTTTAAACATTTGATAATTCATATTTTCCAATCCAAATCTCTTTTTAAACTATTTAAATAGATTTATCAAATTTATTCCATATTTTTCCATAATTAAAAACGTTCATTTAAACAGATTTCCTGTTATGGTCACTTAACTTCACTAGCGCGATTTTTCTAGAAAATTGATTTGGACTTATTTCAAAATCTACTTATCGAAACGTTGATTTTCTTTCTTTTTTTAGAAGATATGGATATAATAGTCTGGAATTTACTTATCTCGAAGAATTCCGAGCTATATTTCACTCTACACATTCGTTTGAACTTTTCGGCGCGAAATCGCGAACTACCGTTGCGCGACGCACCTAGTTTTTACTTATTTTTCAAACTTGAAATAATCTATTCAAATTGAATTCTATGACTTATAAAATCATTACAAATCATTTTAAATCAATATTCTCACCTTTAAAGCATTTAAAATGTATTTTTACTATTACCATATTATAATATTATTATATTCCTATTATTTTAATATTAAATTTTAAATTCCAATTTCAACTCAATTTCAATTCTAATCTCAAATTAAACTCATTTCAAACTTAGATTTCAAATTTAATTTCAATTTAAAATTCATTTCAATCTCAAACTAAATTTCACTTTTTCAAAATTGATTTCAATTTCACTATTCATCTCAATTTCAAATTAACTATCCTTTTCAAATCCATTTCACTTCAAATTTTAAATTCTCTTTTATTTTAACTTTAATTTCACTTCTAAATGAAAAGAGATTTATTTTTCCAAAATATCTCATATTACTAAAATACGGTCTTATTAACAAAGTGATTATTCAAATCAAAATGAACATTTCCAATATTCATATTTATCACTAACATAACATCCATTCAACCAATCACATACATATGATTTCAAATTCAATATTCACTACAAATTTCATAACGGAACATATTATCACAATTCAATTAATTAACTAACTATCAAATCATCCATATGAACAATCAATATAAACATTTATATGTCATAAGTGTGTAAATATGATTGTTTTAACATAATCAAAATAAAAGCGATGAGAATTTCTCACCTTTATTCCCACTCCGTCAATCATTAACGTAAGATTTCCGTCTCTCGAGCTAACGTGCTATTTCCAACGTTCTTGAATTCGTCGCTTTCTTTCTCCTTCTTTCTTTCTTTTTTCTTTCTTTTTTTTTTCTTTTTTTTTTCTTTTTTTTCTTTTTTTTTCTTTTTATTGGAGAGGAGGGTACGACCTTGGTAGTGATGGAATATGGGCTTGGGTAGGTGGGTTTTAGGCTCGGCCTTGGGTGTAGGAGGGGGCGTGTGGTATGGGAGTGTGTGTGGGGATGTTTGGCCGTGAGTAGAGGAGGTTTTAGGTGGAGTAGGAGGTGGGTAGTTGGTGATGGAAGGAAATGAATAAGTTATGGAAATGGAAGAGAGGTTGGAGGCCATGGAAATGAAAGTGGAGATGATGAAGAAGAAGTAGAAAGTGAAGAAGAAGGTAGAGAATAAAGTGTGAAAAATGAAAGGTATGGATGCATATTTATACTTGAGATTTGGATGGAAAATAAATAAAATACCCTTCTCTACTTTTTTGACTTTTCATTTACATTTTTTACCCTTTATTTGACCCTTGCTTAATGGAGAAGAAATGGTTTGATTTGAATTTGTACATAAGAAGTGATGTTTACCTCTTTTCCGTACATTTTAAAATGTTAAAATAACATTAGCTCCTTTTCCATAAGTGATATGACTTAAGTATTAATGGTGATGTTAAAGATAGGAATGATAACTTACTTTTTCTTTCTTGAATTTTGTATTTTAAAGAGAAAACTTTTGCTTTGATTTGATTTGCATTAATTGTGGAAATGATGTTAAGGAAAAGTGTGTAAGTAGTAAAGAGAGGTGTCACTTCCTTATGGTTTGTAATTATTTTTATACTTAAGCTTGCTCTTTTTCCATGCTTATATATACCATCTCATTAATGAGATATGATATAAAGAAATGATGTGGTTTATTAAAGTTTAATTTAATTTGAAAGTAGTCAAATCATGTCTTTTCACTTTTTATACATTTATTTAAACTTTTTAAAAGTTAACTCCTTTTGTCTTTTGGTGCTAAATGTAAAATGTTTACATAGTTTGTAAACTTGTATTTATGTGTTAGAAAATGTATCAAGTTGCAACAACTTGTCGACAACTTGTTTTAGTTGAAAACGCTGTTTTTGTCGGCAAACTTTACCGTTAAAATTTGACGTTTTTGTTAAGCTATATATTGAAGTAAACCAAAATTTAAAATGAACTTTTTACTTCTTTAAATAGATTAAAACATGTCTCTTTATATTTTAAAATCATATATAATTAATATCAAAATCTCTATTTTTACAGCGTATGTAAAACAGACAAAATGAGAAAAAATTTGGTTATTTTTGTAAAACGATTATTAATATACTTTTAAATATATAAATATACTTTTATTAACTTTATTATATGTTTTAAATAAGATTTACCTTTTTAAATAAATATTTAAATTCGTTTATTTAAGCCTTTATTTATTATTAACAAAACTTAACTTTTGTCAATTTGTTCTAAAAATCCAAATTTATACTTTTTAATCTATTAACTATAAGAATAGATAAATTTCTCTATTATTATTTATTATATATAACATATTTATTTAAGATTTAAATTCCTTTTAAATTTAAAACGAACGAAATCTCTCATTTTCGAAGTAGCGAAATTACGGGTCTTTACATTCTCCGCTACTTAAAAGCATTTCTTCCTCGAAATGAAAGTTAGATAAAGGAATCTATCTCATACTCATATCCTCAAAATTTTACTTTTTTCAATTGATGACAGAAAAGAAGAAGGTCGATATCATAACACCACTAAAACAAATGATGCCAAACATATATACAAAGATTCCTAACATTAACCTGAGTATCTATCACGTACTTACGGTTATGTATACATACATCAAGTCAAACTTCTATCCTACCCATCCTAGTGCATACAACACACTTAAGATAATATATACAACAACCAAATAAGATTATGCATCCAAAATAACCATACTGATACTATATCAAGATAAACATATACCACCACATAACTCATTATCTGACCTGAGCATGTATTATACCTGAGGTCTATATATACATACCAAAATATCAGTCCAACCACTATATCTTAGTGCCTACTATTTGAGATAAATATCCAACCACTAAGTAGACATACCCAAAACATCATACTATATGTGATATTTGATTCGATCTATTATTCGAATCCACAACTTTACTTCCAACTAGTATCGATCCCCCGATTTTCTAGTGCGGACTTTGATCAGACTTCTTGATCACAAACCCTTGCTTTCCTTGCATAACTCTCAACTATAATAGAAAACTAGTGTACATAATTATACCGTCAAGAAACGAGTGATAAATCCTTTCTCGGGCTGGTGTAAACACCTTAAAGTTCTGTACTCAAATCTTAGATCAAAATTTGTGTGCCAAAATAATCTTAGTTTAAATTATGTACTTATTCACATTCATCTTTACCTAGTACATTTCTTAAAAATTTCGATTAATCCAAGTTTATTTCACACCCCTTCACTTTTTTACTAGATCCAATATTCCTTAAGCATACAAATATGACTTAAACTTGTATAATATACCTTTGCTTCCTAAGAGTATATATACTTATCCCCAAACTTCAAATTGTTATTACTTCAACTAAGGTGCTTAACTAATATGGAACTATGCTATTATCTCAAATTAATAAGCTATAAAACTCAACCCTTAGTTTTCTTTACTTAAGGTTTCCTTTTAGCTAATATTATTTATCCAATCCATATATTAATAAGACAATTTACTAAGTGTACACCTTTTTATCACTGATTCTATGATTAACTACTTAACTTATTTACCTATCCATTTTCTAAATCAAATTTCTTAATCTTAAATCCATCAAATACCTTATAGTTAAAATTTTGAAACTTAATTACATGGTATTGTTACTTAAACATTTTCATCCAACAATCAACCTACTAACCATTTTATTCGAAACTATCCACTTCTAATCTTACTTTATTTTGAATTACAAATGTTACCCTAAATGCATCACTAATCCAAATTTTTATATATTAGGATGATATTTCTTATATCTCTTATTCCTAAACTTTACCTTAATTTTTAACCTAATCAAAGTCCAAATTTCAAATTATCTTAACTCCTTTACAAGTTATATAACTTATCCTTTTATAATATATTTACCCAAAAATTCGATTTTGGCTTATCTTTTTCTGTCTTATAGATAATAATTTTTTCTACGTATGCATTTTCTTTTTTACTTTCTCCAGTTACAACTTTTAGCATCAATATTATCATCAAATATCTTATACTCAACTTATGAATTTTACTTCACAAGATATTTGTACTTAGCTTTTAAATCCATCAATTATGATAATCACTTAATCATCTTAATACTATATATCTAAGGGTATATGATTAAAGTTTTAAATTATAGCTTTCAACTAGTTGATTCTATATGGAATATCTTATAATCAAGTTATGCAATTCTAATCACAAGATATTCATATTTTAGTTTCACTAAGCAAAATTACAATCAATACTTAATTTCTAACCCAAAAATAATAATATCCCCTATGATATTTAAAATATAAACCCAAGGTTAAATTTCTTCATTTACCATCTTTTAAAACAAAACCATTTATATAAAATTAACAAATACGCGCTCAAATATATATAATACACTCATAACTCATTCTAGGTTGTTACTAACCCTTATCTCAAATGAGTTACTCATCATAGGATATTACTAATCCTATCTCTAATGAGACTTTACCCATAACAGAGCCAAGGTTCTCGCTTAACCTTCAGCTCTAATACCAAATGTCACAACCCGTTTTCCCGTACTCTTTGAATCGACAATAAACCACACATGTCCAACTCAAATGGTACGAAAATATGGAATATGAAGGGTAAAAAAGAAAAATAGACAGAACAAAATCTCACTCGAATGAAATAACATATAATATTGAACAAATATCTTTACAGCGGAAAACTTTTAAATACATATATCAAAGTCTAACCTAAATTCAGCCTAGACAGTTATAAGCATCTGCCCTTACAATTGCTGACAAACATCAACAAAATACACTAAGTACAGCGGATAATAGAATATGCTCATACTGATGAATATCTCCAGCTCTCCTCTAGAAACTCCAATCGTCTTCGATTAACCTGAAACTACTCAAATCTGACCCGAGTGTTGAAAATACCCGGATCAGGCTTGATAAACTAGCGTGAGAAAAACTCAATAATAAATGACAGTGTCATGTATTAGCCTTTGAATAAAATCCTTTGAAATAAAGAGTATCTCATATGACCACGCACATTCATAAACATAGATGGATTTTTACCCTATGATAACTAAAACACTTTTATATCAGAACATTTGATATTATTTCTAATGAAATCTCTTTGAAAACATTTGCAAATAAACTTATTAATGTTAGCTGAAATTGTTACCATTATTAAATTCCAGCATACTAGGCTCTACAAACAAAACCGTAGGTTCTTATTGGAGAATGGATTTCCATACAAATGACCAGGTGAAGGATCTACCTTCCGAAATGGGTACACCTCTAGATGGATGCCCCGAGGAACCATCACAAAGCTCCTCTACCAAAACAAGACCGACCTACCTCTATAACTAGACAGTACCGAATATGTCATCCCCGGTCGTTACCGACATTTAACCGAGCGCTCGCTTTCCATACATCACATTAATTTACATCCCGAACATCATAGCGGTAAGAAATATATCTAGAAGGGGATGATCATACCCTAATTGGTAATGACCAACTTAGCCTTACTGCATCTAATCATGTTTCGGTCATTTCTGGTTTGATGAGGCTTAAGGCTACGATTACCTTTTCAAAAAGCACATATCACATCTTTCAATGCCACATTGCCATTTCCGTTGACTACTAATTGCCTTCCACAAAAATACAACCCTTGAGCTCGTACGTCGCAAGGAGGGTGTTAAGCTAAGAGAAGTTGCCTTCTCCGCCACCGCTGATGTACGTTTGTGAAAACCATTGTACATAATCTTTTGAAATGCAATGTCAGACAAACATCCATACAAGTTGTCCAGGAACAGGACAAATCGAAGGCGCTCTCCTACTACCACTAGTAGCGAGTAGTCCTTGCAATCCGAAAAATCTCCACAACGAGGAGACCACTGCTATATATAACTCTATAATGGGTGCAACCCCGAGCAAATCAACAAGCAGTCCTCACGCTATGAAGATTCACGGTCTTCAATAATCATCGTCTTCAACATGTCTTCACGTTCGAACGTATAAATTGGCTCGAAGTAGTTTTTGGATAGGAATCAACCAAATCCGAGCCCAGTTCCTTCGAAATCCAGTTATCGATAAAAAGCTAATATGAGTATACAGGATTTATTAAGTCTCTTTTCACTATAATTCTTTTCGGATGATTTCGAAATATCTTTCTTTTGACTTAGGATAATTCTAAGTAATTCGTTCTTTTGCTTTGGAAAATATGTCTAATTTCCTCACTTAACTCTCGATCCAAATTCCTTAACTTCTAAGCGGGTCAAAAACAATGTTATTTAAGACACCGTTTACGATAAACCCTAAATCAATCTTAGCAAACATTTATAAGTAAATTGGATCATAGACATCATCCATTTTTGGAGATTGCTTAACTTTTGGATAATACCAATCTTCCTTTATTTTGGAAAACTTAACAGAGTCTTTTTATTTAAGAGCGTCAGAGCTTTCCCGTCGATCTGTTCCACCCCTCACCTAAGAAAATAAAACATAGGCCAGGTAAGTTCAGGGCACTGGTGGCTCCATCCCTAATCTTAGTTAAACACCTTGTTTTATCTTCCCAGATCTCATGGGCGGGACAAATGTGCTAGTCGTTTCCGCATACTCAGATTTTCAACTTTATTTTGGTATTTCTTATAAATATTCCAAATCATATTTCAAAAACACTTAATTATCCTTTTCAAAACATTCACAATTGATTCTGGAAAACGTCGTTACATTTAAACTCATATTCCAAAATTTAAAAAATTCGCAGCAGAAAAGTGTTGTGAAAAGTGCTATATAAGCCTATTTGATTTAAATAACTTTTAAACATTTGATAATTCATATTTTCCAATTCAAATCTCTTTTAAACTATTTAAATAGATTTATCAAATTTATTGCATATTTTTTCATAATTAAAAACGTTCATTTAAACAGATTTCTTTTTATGGTCACTTAACTGCACTAGCGCGATTTTTCTAGAAAATTGATTTGAACTTATTTCAAAATCTACTTATCGAAACTTTAATTTTCTTTCTTTGTTTAGAAGATATTGATAAAATAGTCTGAAATTTTCTTATCTCGAAGAATTTCGAACTATATTTCACTCTACACATTCATTTGAACTTTTCGGTGCGAAATCGCGAACTACCGTTGCACGACGCACCTAGTTTTAACTTATTTTTCAATACTTGAAATAATCTATTCAAATTGAATTCTATTACGTATAAAATCATTAAAAATCATTTTAAATCAATATTCTCACTTTTTAAAGCATTTAAAATGTATTTTTACTATTACCATATTATATAATTATTATATTATTATTATTTTAATATTAAATTTTAAATTCCAATTTCAACTCAATTTCAATTCTTATCTCAAATCAAACTCATTTAAAATCTAGATTTCTAATCTAATTTCAATTTAAACTTCAATTCAATCTCAAACTAAACATCACTTTTTCAAAATTGATTTCAATTTCAATTTCACTATTCATCTCAATTTCAATTTCAAATTAGCCATCCTTTTCAAATCCGTTTCACGTCAAATTTTAAATTCTCTTTTATTTTAACTTTAATTTCACTTCTAAATGAAAAGAGACTTATTTTTTAAAAATATCTCATATTACTAAAATAGGGTCTTATTAACAAAGTGGTTATTTAAATCTGAATGAACATATCCAATATTCATATTTATCACTAACATAATATCCATTCAACCAATCACATACATATGATTTCAAATTCAACATTCACTATAAATGTCATAACGGAACAGATTATCACAATTCAATTAATTAACTAACTATCAAATCATCAATATTAACAATCAATATAAACATTTATATGTCATAAGTGTGTAAATATAATTGTTTTAACATAATCAAAATAAAAGCGATGAGAATTTCTCACCTTTATTCCCACTCCGTCAATCTTTAACGTAAGATTTCCGTCTCTCGAGCTAAAGCGCTATTTCCAACGTTTTTGAATTCGTCGCTTTCTTTTTCCTTCTTTTTTTTTTGCTTTTCTTTGTTTTTCTTTTTGTTGGAGAGGAGGGTACGGTCTTGGTAGTGGTGGAATATGGGCTTGGGTAGGTGGGTTTTAGGCTCTGCCTTGGGTGTAAGAGGGGGCATGTGGTACGGTAGTGTGTAGGGACGTTTGGCTGTTAGTGGAGGAGGTTTTAGGTGGAGTAGGAAGTGGGTAGGTGGTGATGGAAAGAAATGAAGAAGTTATGGAAGTGGAAGAGATGTTGGATGCCATGGAAATGAAAGTGGAGATGATGAAGAAGAAGTAGAAAGTGAAGAAGAAGGTAGAGAATGAAGTGTGAAAATGAAAGGTATGGATGCATATTTATACTTGAGCTTTGGATGACAAATGACTAAAATACCTTTCTCTACTTTTTTGACTTTTCATTACTTTTTTACCCTTGATTTGACCTTTTCTTAATGGACAAGGAATGATTTGATTTGATTTGAATTTGTACTTAAGAAATGATGTTTACCTCGTTTTCTTACTTTTTAAAATGTTTAAATAACATTTGCTCCTTTTCCATAAGTGATATGACTTAAGCATTAATGGTGATGTTAAAGATTGGAATGATTACTTACTTTTCTTTCTTGAATTTTGTATTTTAAATAGAACACTTTTGCTTTGATTTGATTTGCATTAATGGAGGAAATGATGTTAAGGAAAAGTGTGTAAGTAGTAAAGAGATGTGTCATTTTCTTATGGTTTGTAATTATTTTAATACTTAATTTTTCTCTTTTTCCATGCTTATATATACCATCTCATTAATGAGATATGATATAAAGAAATGATGTGGTTTATTAAAGTTTAATTTAATTTGAAAGTAGTCAAATCTTGTCTTTTCACTTTTTATACGTTTATTTAAACTTTTCAAAAGTAAACTGCTTTTGTCTTTTAGAGCTAAATGTAAAGTGTTTAAATAGTTTATAAACTTGTATTTATGTGTTAGAAAATATACCAAGTTGCAACAACTTGTTTTGGCTGAAAACAGTGTTTTTGTCAATAAATTTTACCGTCAAAATTTAACGTTTTTGTTAAGCTATATATTGAAGTAAACCAAACTTTAAATTGGACTTTTTACTTCTTTAAATAAATTAAAACATGTCTCTTTATATTTTAAAATCATATTTAATTAATATCAAAATCTCTATTTTTATAACGTATGTAAAACTGACAAAATGCGACAAATTTTGGTTATTTTTGTAAAACAATTATTAATATACTTTTAAATATATAAATATACTTTTATTAACTTTATTATATGTTTTAAATAAGATTTACCTTTTTAAATAAATATTTAAATCCATTTATTTAAGCCTTTATTTATTATTAATAAAACTTAACTTTTGTCGATTTGTTCTAAAAATCCAAATTTATACTTTTTAATCTATTAACTATAAGAATAGATAAATTTCTCTATTATTATTTATTATATATAACATATTTATTTAAGATTAAATTCCTTTTAAATTTAAAACGAACGAAATCTCTCATTTTCGAAATAGCGAAATTACGGGTCGTTACAGCAGCAAAGTCCCCTACTCTACCATGATTACATGTATCGCTCATAATACTTGCACTTTGTACCCCATCCAGTCCAACCACTACAAATATTTTTCCCACTTTTCTTTCAAATAAACCAACAGTATATTCATTATACCCACAACTGTCAGCAACATCATTGTACTTGAATCCACACAATCTTTACCTGAAACAAAATTATATCCTATATTTGTGTCAATTATCAGCTGTACATACATCACCATATTATGTGTTAATTTTCTTCATAGTGTCAATTACCACCCTACTTGAAAACATTTTATTTTCACCATTACCATCTTCAAAGCATTCATCAATAATATTTTTAAAATGTCTTACAAGCATGTATGTATGTTTTTTAACAAATTTATCACACTATTGTGTCGCACCTTGATCGAGCACTTCAACAGTACCATTTTCTATTATATTATCACCAATGGTATATTCACCCCATTGTTAGCATGAAGAACATAATCTTTTAAGGAATTTGACCCACCGCCTTCCTCAACTATGCCTTTAGCATGCCTATTGTCAACATTGAATTCATCTCCAACTTTTAAAATGGAAATTTTATTTTATTCATCATTCTCAAACTTTTTATATTTATCAATCTTGAAATATTTTTAAAACGCGTATGACATAACAATATAGAAACGCTTTTTATCTTTTGTCTAATTAGACGTACTAATTGATTCATTTAATATGGAAAAGTAGCTGTAAAACCATGAGAATGCAGCTATTGTGGATAAATTTGGTTTTGTAATGCAACGACCAAACTTTTTTGATTGTTTAAATGACAATAAACCACATAAGTCAACTCAAACCATTCAAAAGGGAGTATTGTTAATGAGGTAAATAAGAAAATAAGATAAAAGAAGGGAAAACAAAAAATAGAATCTCGTAGAAGAATGACAAAAATAATATAATCAAATAAACAGTTCATGAAGCTGTGTTACAGATAATATTTGATTACACATATTTACAACATTAATCAGAGTAAAATAAACAAACATATCAAAATTGCAGCGGAAAAATAATAATGAATACGATTACCAATCTTCATCTTCATCTCCAAGTAATAACGCCTTCAAACCAATATACTCAAGCTGACCCGAACATAATGAAAAACAATACGCTCGAGTCAGAACTAAAAATTCCTATATAAGTCAAATCAATCTCAAATAAAAATATGAGTGCGTTGGCTTTAGAGATGTTACGGGATTTTCCATCTCCTATCAAGTGTATAAAGTGAATATAATTATTTAAGAGATTTCAAATAATTTGAAATACCAATTTTAACCACTTTAAATAAAATAAATTCGAAGTTTAAATTAAATAATTAATCCTTTCAAGTAGTTCAATTCCAGTACAAAATCCAAAATTAATAAACTTTATGGACATATATCATTTCAACCCATAATTTAAAGGATTTGGTTATCCAATTCTAAAGGGATTTAGATGACCATTTAAATGATGTCGATAATATACACGGTGATAACAGGGACATACTAAAATAAATAAACAAACTATACATCTAACATATCAATCAATAAGCATCCATTTCAGACAACATCCCAATCAACTAATATATTACACAGTTAATAGTTATCAATATCGAGGTTTTAACTATCAATTAAATTCCAGTATAAAATTAAATGCCAATTCAATTTAATGTAAATTTAGATTCAATATCAATTCAAATGCAATTTAACCCAACAAACAACAATCAAAAACTTATATCTCTCTTATTAATTTTATTTAACTTGCAATGGAAATTTTAGTATTGCGTGAGTGGGTTGAACCACTCACCTTCGATTTATCGTCGATTAAAAATCCAATTAACGAAAATCCTACAATCTTAAAATGTAGCCAAACCTATTCTATAATGTCCATAATTTCGATACGATCGTAATGAAAGAAGCCACATCCAAATCTGAATTCATATGAAAAAGTTATACACGTTAGAACAATTGGAATTTAAATTAAAATAAATAATTTGCAAGGGAAAAATGGTAACACCGTACCTCTCAGAAACCCTAGCCTCATCATGATCGAACACGCACCCTAACTGCCGTTGACTTTGGTCGTTCATCGTCACCGTTACCAATGCCTCTGCCCTGATCAGACGACTCCATCTTCGTCTCCAGGCCGAGCCGCCCTTAGCAAAGGTAGCGCGACCGCCTAAAGCGCCCCCAATGGCCACCGCTGCCGCTGCATATAATTGCCAATTTTGGCGATTATAGCGTTTATTGAGACGAATATTGGCTATGGAAGAACTCTACTCACATCCTCTAGGTGCATGAACCCTCCGATCGACCCATCGACGAAGGCCCACTGTTGAAACCCTAGGATGGACGGTCGAGAATAAATTGCCAATTTCTTGCCAAACCGTGATTCGATATAAAAAAACGAATTGCAGATCTAGTTTGCGCTCGTCGAGAGCTTCCCAATGCTATATTATATGACATAGTTTGAGGATTTTAAATTTTTGGAGTTTGATTCTGAAATTGGAGATTAGGGCTTTGAGCTGCCATTGAGAAGGAAAAGAAAAATTGAACAAACAGAAATAATTGTACGTACAGAATTAGAAATAAGAAATCTATTAGGGTTTATAACAGGCTATATATAGCAGAGATTGATAAGAACGAATGGATAGATCAAATTGGTCGAAACGATAATAATGGCCCGAAAAGCCCGTTTTATTTCCGCAACGAAAGTGGATCATCCCATATATCGAAATATAGGTTTTGATAATTTTAAACTCAATGGAACTGTTTCAGATCCAAATTCAATTGTATACAGAAGTTAGCTTTCAAAATCAAATTACATTCATTTAACTTCTTTTAATTGATTTGTACGTGCTTCCAGCCCAAATAATCAAACGATAAGTCTGATCGCTACGAAACTTGAAATTATACAATAATTCACTATTACGGGTCTGATGAAACTAGTTTCATGGGATCCGAAATAGTGGCCAAAATGGCTAATTTCCATGTTAAATCCAATATTTAAACATTGCACTAATTTCAGTGTTCAATTACAATTGTACTAAAATTCCAGTTACTTATATTTTAATTTCAATCAAATTCTTTTATTTCGATTTACACTCTTATGATTTAATTAACTATACCTTATGAATATAACAAACATTAGTTTACATTCTATTACATTCTTATTCTACAGCTCTTATGTTAACTCCTATTAACTGCAATATTTAATTACATTAAATTTCATTGATTTCCAAATTAATTCAAACGGATTAAATAATAAGATGATAATTAAAGCAATCATTATACATTAATAATTCAACACATTTCCAAGTCTATTGTTTACAAACAAAAACCAATAAATTTTTGTACTAATGAATTGATTTCATATTTGATAATAAACCTATTTTAATTAATAACATATAATCCCAACATTAAATCCAACATTCAATTCATTCTGTATTTACAATTATAACCAATTTAACTTACAATTATTTCAATTTATTGAAATTACATTAAAATAGTTATCAATGGCATTAAAGCAACAAAAATTAAATTTATATTCTAATTATTTTCTCATTAATAAATCATAAATTTTAACTTTTCACAATGTTAATATTTCAAAGCCTTATTAAATTTAATATTATTAATTATCAAAAAATACGCGTCGTTACACTCCCCCCACTAAAAACTTTTCGTCCTTGAAAAGGAACAAGAAGGAATTAAGAAACTTGATTAATTTTAATCATATTATTCAATTTATAAACACTTTAAATTTACATCATTAAGTTTTAATGTAACCTTGAAAATAACCACATTTGCACAAAGTTTTCTAAGACCTAAATTTATGAAAATTTCGGCAGAGTTTCCTTTGCGCAGTTAGGTCCCAAAAAATAATAATTAAAATATGTATATATATCATATTTCAATAATAAACATCCCAAACCATGGGTAAAATAATTAAAATATCGTTGCACAACCATAATCCAAAAACATACCTATATGTCAGGTAATCAAACTTTATTTATGAAACCAAAAGCAACAATTATTGCTTCTATAAACTTGTATTTCACTTATATAATCCAAAAGAGTTAAAATTATGTAAAAGATTATATTTTAGTTGTTTCAATTAATAGTACAAGAAACATACAATATATATTAAAAATCATATGCAAACAAAAAGAAGTTCTACGCTTATATATGCAAGAAAGGAAACTATCAAACATCCATAGCAACCAAAATCATGGTTTGTTCAGCTTCAGACGCTTTTCATCGTCCAAGAGTGGTAACTAAACTACCAAGTGTATCTTACACTCAATAGCCTTTAGTAATTACTTAGTAGACTATTCATACAACCTTAAACAATTTAACGCATCATTCCCCAAACTTCCCATAAGCTAAAACAACAAAGAATTTTTAATATTATTTAAGTTTATTCGATTGGTTTCCTTTTTTCGTTCTTTTTATATTTTTTTCTTTTTTTCATTCCCTTTTCATGAACTTTCGTTCACTCATACAATATCCTTATTTTCTTCGTTTACTTACATAAATTATTTTCATTCAATATTTAAAATAATCAATATATTCATTGTTTAAGTATTACTGACATTTTATTGCAATTTTAATTCACATTTATATATAGTATCATTTCAGTCATTTTTTATAATTTTATATTCATCTTCTTAGATAATATTCATTTTTTACTATTCAATTGAATTATTAGCATTTCAAAACATTTATTTATGTTTGTAACATTTATTGTACATCTTAGTTGTTTATTCTTGAATATATGTTCTTTTGAAGCACTTTTGTTATTAAGATTTTACTTGTGTAATGTTCTATTACACATTCTTCTATAACATTTCAACTTTTTAAATATTTCAGTTAAGTTTTATGTTTTTTTAGAATGTAATTGAATATTATACAAATTATCTTACTCATTTTAGTTTGCAAAATATCCAATAATTTAAATCTTCTAAATTTTCATTATCTTTTAATTTACAAGTGACAAATCTCCAATTTACAAGTGACAAATACCAATTATATAAATTTTGTTTGAAATATTCATTTGAGAACTTCATTTGTAAATCAGTTATCTTTAATACTTTAATACTTTAAAAAATGCCTTTGTAAAATTTCTTGCTTCATTTATAAATACCATTTAAAATTTTAAACAACATATTTATAAATACATGTAAATTATTTGAAAATAATTACATCGTTACTTATATTTAGGAAGGAGTTATATAAAACATTAAATCCATTATTTATAAATTTATTAGTTTTAATCTCAAAATACTATTCAAACATTATTGATAAATCAATAATCATTAACTTTAGATATGTCTAATTGAATTAATAATTTCTCACAATATTTACAATATTTATAATTAACTATTAAACCAAATCGTACAAAAATAAACAACCTTTTAAACCTTTTGAAGTATTTAGAAAAGAGAAGAAAATGACCAAAATATCCTTTTATATAATACTTTATCAAAATACTTTTATAACTCGGTGTTTTAACAAGTTTATCCTCGTTCATCTTACCGACTCTGGCCATGCATTGATCAGGCGCAAGGCTAGAATTCTCCAAGTACTTAGTAGACCTGTTTTAACATCCAGTGAAAATACTTAAAAACGGATATGAAAAGTACCGCTCAAAATCTGATGTCAAATGATGATGTTACGATAGCAGTGTCCCGCTGCTGATCCAGTGTTTATGCATTGGACACAAAACATTCTAAAAGAACCTTCCAACTTTTGGATTCTAGAAAAAATATCATAGCCATTTCGTAAACAATGGACCATTGACCCCTGCTGTAGTGGTATGCTGCTGATTCAATGATTTACGCAATGGATGCACTTCCTTTTCGGAAGATCCATAAACAACAGTTTCCAGGATCAAAAGCGCCTCCATTGGGTAAATTAAAGAACCATCTACCGTGAAAAGTTTCGAGGAACTCATGAGTTTAAGTCCAGACAACCATATCGATTCGAATCGATTTCTAAATTCATTCAAGTATATTAGGGCTTTTTTCGGTCGAATCCATTCCTGGATTCCCCAAGTCCATCTAGGTCAAAGCATATCATACTATACTTCTTTAAGGAGGATACTTCTCCATACCTTTTACTTCAAAATATATCATACCATATACAGTACCCTTTCAAAATTGTAAATTCAAATATCAAACTTATATAAATTCCTTTATATAAAATACTTCATTTTCAGATCGAGTACTTTTCAAAATCAATAGTCTTCAAAACCACCTTATACTTATGTAAGGTCCATCTTATATAAAAATCAAAACTTTTCCAAAATCAATTACGCTACATAAAAATCCATATGGCATTGAACATCTTTGCTTTATAAAAGGTTTGAATTTTGACTAGTTTTGAATCTAAAATAGTTTTTTATATTTAAAATATTTTTGTAAAATAGTGATGGATTAAAAATAGTTTTGGACAGAAGTAGTTATTTGGTTGAATAAAATAAAAATATTTTTGTAAAATGGTTTTGAATTAAAAGTGGTTTTGCAAAAAAAATCCAGTTTAAATTACTATCTAACCCAACAACTTTCATTTTCAACGTCAAAGCATATAAATTATATTAGAACATAAGATGTACATATGTCAACATCACATAATATCTCATTCGATCTCTCGCTCGATCACACAGTTTTGCTTTTGAACTAGTATTTTTCATTCGACTTTCCTAATGCAAACTTTGATATGGTTCCTTAACTAGAAACCATCATTCTCCTTGCGTAGCCTTATACTATGATAGAGAACTTTAGAATTAAACCGAAAATCCATATCAAATATTCGCCATCAAGAATCGAATGAAAAATCCTAACACGAAATGGTGCAATTCACCTCGAACTTATGTACTCAAATCCGGATCAAATTAATTATGCGAATAAAAAAATATATGTACAACTTACGTATTTGTTCCTATTTGTTTCATCACAATTACATTTTCAATTCACATTATAAATTTTATTCATTTATACACATTTTACCTCTTATCAATTAGTAAAAAAAATCTCCATTTAATGACAAAATCATTAATAAATAACATTACTACATCTCGCTTCATTTTAAATTACATTCATTTTCACATAGAGTATTTCTCATTTAATAATACATTTATTTTCGAATCACTTCATAAGAAATTTCCTTAAGTTTATAACCAATTTATAAAGGCTTAACTTCTTTTATAAGACATTATTCGAGTTTAAAGTTATCACAACTTAATTATAAACATTTCTTGCAACATCCATTTATTTCATTAACAATTTACAGGTCATGACTTTATTTATAATCATTTCATTTTTAATTCATATTTGTTTATCCAATTAGTTTTCACTTTTACTTTTCAAATAATTTATGACACATTACATAAATTTTAACTAAGTCTATAAACGTATTATTATTTTTACAAACATTTATCTTTAATCATAACACATTTTTCCTAAAATTTCAACTCAAACACTCCAATACTTAAATTCACACTTATAATACCATATTTCATCCTAAAAGTACATACAAACTTTCAGAATCATTTTCTTAACATAATTTTTAACAATTTAAATCTTGTTTTACTCTATTTGCTTTTCCAATTAAGGTTATAAAATTCAACTTTTATAATTTTACAAAATTACTAAGTTTTAACATTAAAAGTAATTTCAAAACTTTTGACTGTCCAGGATTTCATTCCATTTTTTTCAATAGTTGGAACTACCAATCAACAGAACAACAAAATTCATAACAAAACTTCAATTTCATAAAAAAATATCCTAATTATTCACTACTGAATAATACTGCTACTATTTGCAAAATATTAGGAAATCAATTTCTAAAACATCAGAATTTTAGTTCTCAAATTTTTAATTTTAAATTCTCTTATTAAGACTAAACTTAGAAATCATGTTCGTTCACTTTATTTTCCTTAATATACCATTATTAAACTAGTGTTATTTCATAAATTCAAATCAACAATAATAGCCAACGCTTGTAAGCTGACTAAATACAACTAATAAACAATAAATAATTATAATTAAATATTATCATTTCCTAAAACAAACACATTACAAAAAACTATATTAGTTGTACAAAAAAAATTATTCCCTTATATATAGCATATAATATTAGGAAAAAATATTTAATTTCAAAACTATATAAAACATTTTATAACACTAACAAATACACGCTCTCGTGTGTGTCTATTTACACACACACACATACACATATACATTCAAACTTATTCTATGGTATTACTAATTCTATCTCTAATTAGTTAACCACAACAGGCTAAGGTATCTCTAAACTTGGCTTTGATACCAACTATAACAACCTACCTTTTTGGATGGTTTAAATCAAAAATAAACCACACATGTCAACTTAAATCATTCAAAAGGAAGGATTGTTAATGGAGTAAATAAGAAAAGAAAAGAAAAGAAGGAAAAAAACACATAATTTCACAACGGAATGAAAAAATAATATAATCAAATAGATAGTTCATGAAGCTGTTTTACAAATAATATTTGATTACACATATACATTAATCAGAGTAAAATAAACAAACATATCAAAAGTGTAGGGGAAAATTAATAATAAATATGATCATCAATCTTCATATTCACCTCCAAGTAATAAGGTCTTCAAATACTGAAATACTCATGCTGGTCTAAGAAAATGAAAAACAATACACTCGAGTCAGAACTAAATATTCCTATGTAAGTCAAATCAATCTCAAATAAAAATATAAGCGCAATGGCTTAAGAGATGTTACGGGATATTCTATCTCATATCAAGTGTACAATGTGAATATAATTATTTAAGAGATTTCAAATAAATCGAAGTCCCAATTTAAACCACTTTAATTAAAATAAATCTGGACTTTAAATTAAAAACTTAAACCTTTTAAATAGTTCAATTCCAGTACAAAATCAAAATTCAAGAAATTATATGGACATATATCATTTTAACCCATAATTTAAAGGTCGCGGTTATCCAATTCTAAAAGGATTTAGATGGCCATTTAAATGATGTCGATAATATACATGGTGATAGCAGGGACATATTAAAATAAATAAACAACCATACGTCAAACGTATCAATTAATAATCGTCCATTTCAGACAACATCCAAATCAACCAATACATTACACAGTTAATAGTTATCAATATCGTGGTTTTTAATTATCAATTAAATTCCAATATAAAATTAAATGTCAATTCAATTTAATCTAAATTCAGATTCAATATCAATTCAAATGTCAATCTAACCCAACAAAAAACAATTAAAATTTTATATATCTCATTATAAATTTTATTTAACTTGCAATGGAAATTTTAGTATTACTGAGTGCGTTGAATCATTCACTTTTGATTTATCATTGATTAAAAATCCAATTAAAGCGTAAAAATCCTATAGTCTCAAAATGCAGTCAAACAAATTCCATAATGTCTGGAATTTCGATACGATCGTAACGAAAGAAACCGCATCCAAATCCGAGTTCTTATGAAAAAGTTATACATGTTATAACAATTGGAATTTAAATT
This sequence comes from Allium cepa, assembly GCA_030765085.1. NCBI lineage: Eukaryota > Viridiplantae > Streptophyta > Magnoliopsida > Asparagales > Amaryllidaceae > Allium > Allium cepa. The sequence continues at coordinate 680,723,291 of CM060941.1, read as the reverse complement.
AAAATAAATAATATTCAAGGGCAAAATGGTAATACTGTACCTCTCAGAAACCCTAGCCTCATCATGATCGAACATGCACCCTAACTGCCATCGACTTTGATCGCTCATCCCCGTCGATATGAATGCCCATGCCCTGATCAGACGACTTCATCTTCCTCTCCATGCCGAGCCGCCCCTAGCAGAGGTGGCACGACCACCTAAAACGCCCCCAAGGCCATCGCCGCATATAATCACTATCTCTAGTGATTCTGGCGATCATTGAGACAAATATTTGCTATGGATGAACACTGCTCGTCATCCTTTATGTGCCTAAACCCTCCAATCGGCCTAACGACGAAGATCCACCGTTGAAATCGAAACCCTAGGATGGACGACCGAGAATAAATCTCCCATTTCTATCCAAACCATGATTCGGTTTCAAAAATGGATTGCAGATCAAGATTGCGCTCGTCGAGAGCTTTCCAACGATATATTATATGACATAGATTGAGGAGTTTAAATTTTTGAAGTTTGATTTTGAAATTGGAGATTAGGGTTTTGAACAGCCATTGAGAAGGAATAGAAAAATTGAATAGATAGACAGAATTGTACATATAGGAATTAGAAATAAGAAATCTATTAGGGTTTATAACAACCTATTTATAGGTAGAGATGGATAAGAACGAATGAATAGATCGAATTGGTCGAAATGATAACAACGACCCGAAAAGCCCGTTTTGTTTTCGAAAAGAAAGTATATCATCCCATGTATCAAAATATGGGTTTTGATAAATTTAAACTCAATGGAACTGGTCTCTGACCCTAATTCCGTTGTGTACAGAAGTTAGCTTTCAAAATCAAATTATTTTCATTTATATTATTGCTCGACTTTGTTTGATATGTCTGTATGAGTTCTAGAAGAGAAATCGTTCCTACTAACATGTTTATGCAAATAAAATATAATAGATTGGTTGATCATATGAACTCAGTCGACTAAAAGCTAACCTACATATGTATAAATACCTGAAATATGCGAAATACTAAAAGCATTTGAATAAGAAAATTTAAAGGATGTGCATTCTTATAAATATTTTTTGTTGTTGAAACAGGACCATTTAGTCAATAATGGCAACTCTACATGTTTATGAAATGTGCGAAGCACTTAAATCATCTAAATAAAAAAAATTAAAGGACGTGCTTTCTTAATAATATTTGTTGTTGTTGAAATAGGATTACCTCAAACAAAAATAGAAGGTTCCAAATGTTAATTATGTAGGTATATATTTCTACCATCAACTTATTATCAGCAGCTAACTTCAACAAGAGCATTGATTTATAACTAATTTGTCAAACAATGCCTGGCAACGCCTCAGACATTGTGTATTGCATGTATACAATTTACATACCACTAATTATTTATGTTTATAAGAGCCTTGTGAATCAAAATGAACTATAATTGATTAATGTAATATAATGAAATAATAGAAGAAAAGGAAGAACAAAAGTCTCAATCCTAAATGCTTTTGAAACAAAGTAAGCAGGAGAAACATAACACAAATAAACTATGTATTAAGTAAAATTGTTAATCAAATTTAGAACAATAGTTTAGTGGACTGACCTTAACCAATTACCGATTGGTCGAACCATAAGAAGCAATCGAAAACTGATGGCTGGCAGTTGATATTTGCGGGTTGAAAGTCTACGGTGGGGAAGAATCATACTGAAGTGACCTTAGTTTGTGCTGTTTAGTGGATCTGTCATCGTTCGATCGTGAATTTAATTTGGACAACAAGTACTTGGAATTATCTTGTATCTGGAATAATCCTAGATCCAGAACTATGAATTGCCTTTAGATCTAGAATCGCCGTTATCTCTTTTCTGCTCTGAAATTATTATTATTTTAAGATGTTTTAAGGTTAGTAAATATTTATTTATTTATAGGATTTATTATTTGTAACTATTATTATATAATAGTGTTTGAAGTAAATGATTATTATTATTTTTATATATTCAAGATTTATAAATGGAGTTAACAAATTATATTTGAGTTTTAGATGTGAAGTTTCTTAGAATGACTTAGAGATTTATGAGATATTATTTACTGGAAGAAATGACTTTATAATTTTTAAATTTGTAAAAGAGTTTATAATTGGAAATGGAGGTTGGGTTTTATAAGGGGTTTATATATAGAGTTTATAAACGGTTTCAAAGATTTATAAAAATGCTTAATATATGGTTTCTGAGATTTATGAGGGATCTATATATGATTATTATGAAGTATAGAAAGGAAATCTTCCTTAGTAAACTTATAACATTAAGATAAGTATATGGATGTTTTCCAAGTATTGAAAATAAAGGGATTTGTAGGTATATCTTTGTAAAGGTATTTATATACAGGTTTTACAAAGAAATTTTATTAATGCAAAGATTAATTAAAGGTCTAGCGGTTGCTTATGTGCTTAACCAATGTTGGTTTTCCCTATGAAAATAAATCCCTAATTTGAATTTTGGTTTATTAGATAGTTAAATAACCGGCTATCAAATATGGACCCAAATGTAACTATGGAAATATCTTGGAGAAACACACGAGTTATATGGTACAATCATCTCTGATGATGCTGTGTTATGCGCATAAATCTCGTTTCGTTCTCCTAGGACAAATGATAAGGAAATCCATCCACTAACGGTTAGGAGGTGTTCTCTGCTCTTATCTTTGACTGTTTATTTCCTAAAGAATCTAGATTGGGTTTATCAGAAATTATCGAATGTTGTTTCGAAGAGACCTGGATCAGATTTGTTATTTGAAAGCCACTTTGATCCAACTCAAGCATTTCGAAGTGAAGACATTTTAAAGATGATGGAATTGAAGATGGAGCTCTTAAGCATTTCATTCAGTTCCAGAATGAACTTGTATGGATGAATGCTGACATTGTATTGTTGCCTAGGGGATAGTGTTAGTATTTCAAGGGGAAGTGCTATATAAAAGGTAAAATGTAGCGTCAAGCCTCATCAACCGACAACGACTAAAACATGGAAGATGCACTAGGGCTGAATGAGTTGCTCTAAAATAGAATATGATCATCCTATCTAAAGTCGATATTATCCCTCATTTGTATGCTTTAAGGCTCGTTAATGGTGGGGTGATCATATTCGATACTATTATTTAAGTTGTAGGTCGACTCTATGTCAGTAGAGGATCATGATGAGGTTCTTGGTGTTATTTTATCTGGAGATGCACCGTGTCGGACTGTACCCAGTAGTCCAGTCATTATATGGAATCCATTCGCTAATAGGCGCCGTAAGGACTTAGATGTGCCCAACTATGCTGAAACGTGAGACGCAAGCTTTTCAACTATATTAATATTTTACTTTGGCCCCTAGACATTATTATAATATTAATTGATTTTCTACCGAAAATGTTTTAGTTATTGTAAGGTAAAGACCTGTTTGTGTTTATGTGCGGCGTGGTCTTACGGTATACTTTTATTTTCAAAAGATTTATGAAATAATGAAGTTCAATTGAAGTGTGTTTTCTCACTCTGCTTTTTCAGACTGACTCGAGTGCTATTTTATTATAATACTCAGGACAGATGGAGCATCTTACAAATTAGTTGGATACTTTGGAGCCTCGGGAGATAAGCTAGAGGCTATAGACTTATTCATGTGTATGGTTAATTTTCCGGTGTTTTCATTATTGTATTTATCAGCAATTGTGAGGATAGGTTGTTATAAAATGTCTGGCCTGAAATATGTTAGTATTCTTTGATTGATATATGTATATTATATTTCTTCTTTATATAAAGATTTATTGTATATTACAGATTATTCATTCTGCTGTGAGATTCTATGTTGTTTAGTTTCTTCTTCCTTCTTTCTTCCTTCTTTCTTCCTTCGTTTTCCTTAACAATCAGGTTTTTCGGGATTTGATTGCTCGCTACGTAATACAATGAACATATTAATGTTTTTTTCAAGGATCAAAAATTCCGAGTTGTTACACTTCTTCTTGAAGACATTTTTACAGCTGATAGATCATACTATTTCAAGTACTAATATTGAAATTATATTTTAATAACATACTTGGAATCCATTTCAGATTTGTCCAATATGTGACATGGTAGAGTTAATATTTAATGGCATATTTAAGAGTGAGGAAGTTCTCGACATTGATAAAATTCATAATTTCTCTTTAATGTGCAAGATTTATTAGACACTTTAATGGCATATTATGCCCGTCGCTGTGATGACCTGGAATTTTGAAACAATATCAATTTAATAATCTGAAATAAAATTTAAATTGATCTGATAATCTTTGTGATAAGATTTGAATTAATTTAATAATCCAATTAAAATAAATATTTAACTGATAGATTTTATCTTTTTAAATCTAATAAATTATTTTCTATTCATAATGTATATAGGATATGTATACTTTGAAAATAGATATTGTTTTAATCTAATAAATGAATAAATCCTGTTTTCTATAAAATATATATATCTTTAGTAAAAATTGGGAATTTAGATTTTATTTAAAAGTTAAACTTTTTAAGGTTATTTAATAAATAAATATGGTTTTAAATTGATAAGATAAAAATTTAATATGTTTAAATTAATATATTTGATATTAAGTTTTTAAAGGTATATAATAAATGACAATATGATTTTAAATACCAAAGGTAAATCATTTAAATGATTTAAAATATTTATTAACTCAAGTTTAAATTTAAATAAATAAAAATAAGGTTTATTTTGATTTCTTAAAAATATAGTTGGATAAAATAAATATTTTATTGATAAAGAAACAATTTCTTTTATAAATTATTTATAGTTATCAAATGTTGTTATTTTTAAAAATATAATGATACATTGTTTTAAAAAATAGATTTTTGATAAAAATAATTGTTTTTCAAAAATTTAATTGTGTAGTTATATTTGTAAATAAACTTGAATTCAAAATTTAATTTGAACTTGAATTCAAAGTTTTGAAATCTAAAGTATAAATATTTTTAATTTATTTTGATTTTGAAATATTTGTATAAACTTTATTTTATAAATTAAATTGGATTTATTCATTTTAAAATTTATCTACATATAAATAAATACATATTAACTAATATATTAAATATGGATTTACATTTATCTTGTATTAACATTTAATAAAATACAAGTTAACCTAATTATAACTAATTAACTTTAAAATGAGGCATGTGTTAATCAATAACCTCTACTACTTGACAAATGTTAGAATTAGACATGTAGCATTTTTAAAATTTGCTCTTTCCTTTTATTTTTATTTCAGTTTTTATAAACATATTCTCTTTCATTTTATTTCTTTTCTAAATCTAAATGCAAAAGAAAAACACACTTCCTCAAAAAAAAAATTAAAATCTGAAACATCTTCAAATCCAGCAAAATCAGAAGCATGCATAATCATATTTTCAAAGTTGAATCAAAGCATGCAGATCCATTTACTTTCTGAAAACACTTTCTCGAAATACCTCCACCAAAATCATGCAAATCAAATTTACAATAGCATGCAGGCCAAATTGTTTTAACCTGCATATTTTTCAAGTATAAAAGCATCAGCATTTCCTTCTATCTAGAAGCAAGCATGCAAGTGTAATCTGGGAGCAACTACAAACAAGATTTAAAGTTTACTTAATTAAAGAAGAAAGCAGTTCAAATTTAAGCTAAGCAATTCAAAAATGGGTACTATAGTTTTCAGTTTTTCAACAAGCTTTTGCAAAAACCAATTGAGGCTCTGTCTTCTGAATTTATAAGGTGAGTAACTTTATTTTTAAAAGTTAAGTATAAAAGATGGTTACATGCAAATATTGTTGAAATAAATCTGTATGGTGAAATATGTTGTGTATATATGTGAATATAGAATGTGTGCATGCCTGTTCTTTGTTTTTAAACTCAGTTTTTCATCAAAATTCATTATCATCTTATCTGATCTCAGTTAGGACTTAGATTCTTAACAAACGTTGTTTGTTTAATGATAGGTTAATGGTTAAAATTATAACTAAGTTAAAATTTAAATTGAATGTTTTTGGAATGCAAAAAGAACAGAGCAAGTTAAATATAAATGGAAATTCAAACGTCTAAATTTAGCAATCCAGGAATATAAACTGAAACTTGGTGTATCTCTGGTTTTGGAACCACCTATTCAGGAGATTTGGTTGTTGAGTCAGACTCGTCTGTAGTCTGATATGCTGTCTAGTTCTGTAGAATCTAAATGAGTAGGAGCTCTGTAGCTTAGTAGTATTGATTATTTGGAATTTATACAGCGAGTATCCCGATATTTATACCGGGGAAACTCGTGGAAGTTCTATCCATAATTTTTCTGGATAATTAAAGTTGTTTGATTGGGTGAATTGATTGTTATGATTGTTAGCATATCATTGGTATATGCTTGTGTTTTAAAATTAAATCTTTAAATAGATTATTAAATTACCTTTGTTTTAAATTTCGGGGACGAAATTCTTTTAAGGAGGGAGGAATGTGATGACCCGGAATTTTGAAACAATATCAATTTAATAATCTGAAATAAAATTTAAATTGATTTGATAATCTTTGTGATAATATTTGAATTAATTTAATAATCCAATTAAAATAAATATTTAATTGATAGATTTTATCTTTTTAAATCTAATAAATTGTTTTCTATTTATAATGTATATAGGATATGTATACATTAAAAATAGATATTGTTTTAATCTAATAAATGAATAAATCCTATTTTCTATAACATATATATATTTTTAGTAAAAATTGGGAATTTTGATTTTATTTAAAAGTTAAACTTTTTAAGGTTATTTAATAAATAAATATGGTTTTAAATTGATAAGATAAAAATTTAATTTTTTTAAATTAATTTATTTGATATTAAGTTTTTAAAGGTATATAATAAATGACAATATGATTTTAAATACCTAAGGTAAATTATTTAATGATTTAAAATATGTATTAACTCAAGTTTAAATTTAAATAAATAACAATAAGGTTTATTTTGATTTCTTAAAAATATAGTTGGATAAAATAAATAATTTATTGATAAAGAAAAAATTTATTTTATAAATTATTTATAGTTATCAAATGTTGTTATTTCAAAAAATATAATAATACATTGTTTTAACAAATAGATTTTTAATAAAACTAATTGTTTTTCAAAAATTTAGTTATGTAGTTATATTTGTAAATAAACTTGATTTCAAAATTTAATTTGAACTTGAATTCAAAATTTTGAAATCTAAAGTATAAATGTTTTTAATTTATTTTGATTTTGAAATATTTGTATAAACTTTATTTTATAAATTAAATTAGATTTATTCATTTTAAAATTTATCTACATATAAATAAATATATATTAACTAATATATTAAATATGTATTTACATTTATCTTGTATTAACATTTAATAAAATACAAATTAACCTAATTATAACTAATTAACTTTAAAATGAGACATGTGTTAATCAATAAACTCTACAGCTTGACAATTGTTAGAATTAGAGACATGTAGCATTTTTAAAATTTGCTTTTTCTTTTTATTTTTATTTCAGTTTTTATAAACATATTCTCTTTCATTTTATTTCTTTTCTAAATCTAAATGCAAAAGAAAAACACACTTCCTCAAAAAAAAAATTAAAATCTGAAACATCTTCAAATCCAGCAAAATCAGAAGCATGCATAATCATTTTTTCAAAGTTGAATCAAAACATGCAGATCCATTTACTTTCTGAAAACACTTTCTCAAAATACCTCCACCAAAATCATGCAAATCAAATTTAAAATAGCATGCAGGTCAAACTGTTTTAACCTGCATATTTTTCAAGTATAAAAGCATCTGCATTTCCTTCTATCTGGAAGCAAGCATGCAAGTGTAATCTGGGAGCAACTACAAACACGATTTAAAGTTTACTAAATTAAAGAAGCAAGCAGTTCAAATTTAAGCTAAGCAATTCAAAAATGGGTACTGCGGTTTCTAGTTTTTCAACAAGCTTTTGCAAAAACCAATTGAGGCTCTGTCTTCTGAATTTATAAGGTGAGTAACTTTATTTTTAAAAGTTAAGTATAAAATATGGTTACATGCAAATATTGTTGAAATAAATCTGTATGGTGAAATATGTTGTGTATATATGTGAATATAGAATGTGTGCATGCCTGTTCTTTGTTTTTAAACTCAGTTTTTCATCAAAATTCATTATCATCTTATCTGATCTCAGTTAGGACTTAGATTCTTAACAAAAGTTGTTTGTTTAATGATAGGTTAATGGTTAAAATTATAACTAAGTTAAAATTTAAATTGAATGTTTTTGGAATGCAAAAAGAACAGAGCAAGTTAAATATAAATGGAAATTCAAACGTCTAAATTTAGCAATCCAGGAATATAAACTGAAACTTTATCTAAAATGACGATTTTTAGAAGTGAAATTATAAATTTTAGTATTAGGATTTGAGAGCAGTTTGAGATGAACTGGAATTGAAGTTTTGGATTGTCTCGGGTGATCTAGTTGACCGAGATGGTCATGGTCTTCACTGGTGGCAGAGGAACGATCGGAGAGGTCAGGAAAAATGTCAGGATGGAGTTCAAGCTACTATGGCGGCGGAGAATGATCGATAAAGTTTTAAAACGTAGTTTTAGGCTTAGTCAGGATATCGTTTGCCACTGAGTCTCTCGTGGATCGAGCTCCACCAAACTATGGGAATCAGAAGCTTGAGTATTGGCGAAGATGTGGTTGGAAGTGTAGAGGCTCCGACGATCGGAGGTTCGTGTTCGATGTGGTTCCAGGCTTTGTCTTTGTACCAAATTTGAGCTTGGATGGTCGAATTCAAATACGAGGATGAATTGATGACCTGATGATCGTGATAGGGTGTGAGGGTGATTGTCGATGTGAGGAGATCGTCATAGACGAATGGAGTTGATTGCGTTGATGGTGCATGTGTACGGTGAATTTTGGTTCATGGTGAAGTCTGGTTTGAAGAGGGAAGAAACTCGAATTTTTTCTCTCTCGAGTTTTTACCAGTGATTTTGGGTAGTTGCTCGAAGCATTTGGTTGATGGGCCCGAAGCAGGAAGTTGGGTAGCTCGGGTTTGATTTTGTGTGACAGGTTTTAGCTGAAACCTGTATTGATTGTTTTGTTTTTTTTTAAACCAGAATTTAAATGTAAAGCAAGGTTTTAAAGAAGTTTAAAAGCTAGTTTATAAAATCTGGAATTTCAAGTTTAAGCTTGAATCTTAATTTTCAAATAAGATGAAGTTTTTAAAATTTGATTTGATTTAATTACTTTAGAAATGTTAAGTAGTTTGAATTTTTAAGATAAAGTTTTAAATTGTAAGTAGAATTTTAAAATCTATAGGTTTATCTAAATTCAATTTAAATATGTATTCAAATTTTGGAAGTGAAGGGAAGTTTGTAAATTTAAATGATTTAAACAATTTGAAATGTTTAAAGTGTAATTTAAATTAATTTGAATTTAAATATGAAATTGGTTTTAAATCCCTTTAATACTTTATTAATGAGTATACCTTAAACTTGTGAAATGAAAGGTTTAAAATGTGTTTTAAAAACTTTGTTAAAGATAATTTGAATTCATTTTTAAATCTTAAATTTAATATTAAGTTTGAAGGTAAATTTTAAGTAAATTGTTTTAGTAGTTGGTAAATGGTAACTTGATTAATAGCAAAGTTTGATCTTTAAGTAAATTAGAATTTAAAGATTTGTATTCATTAAATTTATAACGAAATTTAATGGATGATTAATTTATTTTAATTAATTAATCATTTGGATTAATTAAATAAGTAATTAAAGGTTTAAACTAATTAATCAATGGTTGAGATTAATTAATTACGAATAATTGATTTGAAATTAAGGATTATTAATTGGATTTTAATTAATAATTAGAAATTAACTAATCAAGTAATTTAGAATTAATTAAGTTACAGTTAACACTTAATTAATTTAATTAAAGATTATTTAATAGATAATTAAATATTAATTAGTTTATAATTAATATTGATTGATGAAAGTTAATTACTTAAGAAAAAGTAATTAAAGAATTAATAATAGTTAATGATGATCATTAACTAAGGTTTATTTAGTAGTTAATATATATGATTAATTTTTAATAATTAATTAGATTAATTAAATGATAATCAATTGTGAAATTTATTTAAGTTTAATTACTAAATGAAAGTAATTAAAGAATTAATTACTTAATGTAATTAATGAAGTTTATTGTGATTAGTTTAGATTAATTAACTAAGTTTAATTAATTTTAATCACTAGTTGGTTGATAGTAATTACTTAATGTAATTTATGGAATGTAATTACTCAGTGAAGTAATTTAAGATAATTACGGATGTTATTAGTGGGTAATAATGGAATTGTGAATGTAATTTGGATTAAATTACTTTGTGTAATTAATCAAGGGATTAATTTAAGAAATTAATTAAGGAATAATTAATTTGATAAGTAATTAAGGGTAGTTAATTACAGAATGAGATTAATCAAAGGTGATTAATAATTATGGTTTAATTGAGATTAATTACTGAATGTAATTAATTTAAATAAGATAATTAATTAAATATAATTAAGGATAATTAATTAATATAATTAATGTTGTAATTAAGATTGATTAATTAAGATTAATTAATCAATAATAAATGATTAAGTGTAATTAATTAATTGTAATTAATTAAGGTTAAATGTAATTAATTATTAATTATAGTTAATTAATTAATGAAGTAATTAAAGGTTAATTACTGTATTTGGTTTAGAGTAATTAATTTTGTGAAATTAATTAAAGTATAATTAATCAGGGGTGATTAATTAAATTGATTAACTAGAGGTTAGTTAATTAATTAATTTGTAATTAATAAATGGTGATGTAAGCAAGATTTATATCGATGTAAGTAATTAATTTAATTCACTTTAAATTAATTAGAGAAGATGTAATTAATTTAATTCATTTTAAATTAATTATAGGTGTATGATTATAAATCATTGCTTATGAATGGTTGATATTGGTTGGCTTGAATGGTTTGAATCTCAACTATGAAATTAGTAATGTTGAGTGATATGGATGCATTGGTTGCATTGTGACGATGATATGGATTATCTTTGATAATGATAATATGGATTATCTATGGTGATAATTATATATTGTGATATGTGAATTATCTATCTGTGTGTATATAGATAATTATATTGAATTGTTTTAAACTCTAAAACAACTTGGACCTAAAAGACACACTTTGGATTTCGATGAGACCGGGATCGGGTTTCCATATTTGGATATCCGAAAACCACATCGATCCAAATTAACGATAGGTCGTGAATCTTATGTGAAGAGTAAAGACTCGAGGTGTAAGGACTATTCGTCAGTATAACTCTAGGGGTGATTCCATGATGAGTTTGACGAAAATAGTACTTACAGGCTCGAGATGATGGATTCAGAGTGCAAGGGTTATCGTCGTTAACTCTGAGGGTGATTCCAAAATGAGTGTAATGAGATAATGCCTTCTGTTTCGTTCGAACCCGGAATGAACTTGTATGGATTGAATGCTTTCAGAACATCGTCAGGTGGATGATGAGCATTTTAAGTGATGTGTTCACTAAAGGTAATCGTAGCCTCAAGCCTCATCGACCGGGAATGGCTAAAACAGGGGAGGTGCAGCAAGGCTAAGTGGGTCATGCCCAAGTAGGATGAGATTTTCCCCTGTCTAGAGGTCCCTTTTTATTCAGCTTAGTGGGCGGTTGGATATGCGCACCAACTGCGGGGTCGTCTTGTTCGGAACTGTTCAGTAAGGAATGGTTACGGCCTTGTGTTGTAGAGGAGCGGGCATACTCCTTGGTACGTTGATCTAGGCCACGTACTATGACGGGCGGTACCCCAGTAGCCCTGCCGTTGTATGGAATCCAAAATCTAATAAGTGCCAACGGTTTTGATTGTATTACCCACTTTTGTGGCTAGTAGCTGGAATTTAATGAATGTAATAATTTAGGCTATTTCATATTTACTTGAAAACCCTAGATCTATTATAATATCACTGGATTTCCTATCAAATGTTTTGGTTAGCGTAATGTAAAAACTTTTCCATGTTTATGTGTGGGAAGTCTTACGTGATACCTTTTCTTTTCAAAGGATTTTTGAAAGTTAAGCAACCTTAACCTGTTACTCACACCAGACCCATGTCTGACCCGGAGTTTATTCTTTGTTTTCTTAAAATCTTGGGTACTCAAATTTTTACGAGTAGCCAAGGGATTCAGGTTAGCTTTGACAAGTATTGGAGGAGCAATGGAGCATGAGGCTTCTGCGTTAGATGTATAGTTTCCGCTGTGTTTGGTATCTCTGTGTTGTTTTTGAGTTGTATTGAGTTGTAATAACTAGGCAGGTGCTTATAACTGTCTAGAATGTGTTGTATTATCTGTGTAACTCTGATAGTTGTTGTATACTTTGTAATATATTATGTTATTAATAAAATTTATTCGTTCCGCTATTTAGATTCTGATGTGTTGTTTCTTCTTTCTTCTCTTTCTTTCTCTTTTCTATCCCTTTCTTTCTTATTAATGATGCATCATTCTGTGGAGACGGATGGTGGGTCGTTACAGTCGCATCTTCTCTCCTCGAATCATAAGCCAATGCTAATAAGTGGGTATGTAGTTCTTCCAACAAGTGAAGAAGAGATCTGATTTGTATGGGTGGATCTGAAACTATATTTATGTTCTCATGGTCAAAAAAATTTCGACAAAGTGGAATATGTTATTTGTAGGTTTCAGGGTAGTAGGATGGGTTGTGACTTTTTGAGATTCTTTTTGGCATAGCTACGTCAGTTACGGCCAAACGAATCATAATAGAAACAACGAATATGTTCATGACATGAGGCGCAATGCTTGGAATCTCCAAATCTAAAATAGTATTTAATCATTTTCTAGCAGTCAATACAAGGGATGAATGGTCTACAAGGCTATTTAAGGGTAGTATGCGGCAGCAGGTGGATGGAAAGGTTGTTGTTTTACCATGTCAGCATATGATCTTGATTGATTAAGAGGGACCGATGGTAAGAGTAAATGAGTACATCATCAATGGCGAGGAAAGGTTGATTATTTATGTAGATAGAAGGAGGATGTTCACAACGAATTAACTAGGGTTAGATTTAGCAAGGAGAGAATAAAATAACGTCACTACTTTTATATCGTTGCCTTTTTATTTTTAGTATATAATTTATTATAATTTTTTTCCTAGATTATATATTAATTAGGTCTATCACCTAATTAAATGAAAGAATATCTACTGTGACTCAAAATGGTGATGCAATTGGTAACACAATAAATCTCATCCATTTAATTTTCTACTGATTTCAATCTCATGTGCGAACATAATAAGAATCTAGCGGTTCATATCTATTGTGTCATCAGCTGATAACTTTGTGCCCAAATAACTAGTAACCCATTTAATTAATATCAATTTGGCTACTTATCTAACTATTAATCATTGTTAATGATTTAACTACCATATAAATTTATTATTTAATAAATATTATTTTCAACCTATATGAATAAATACATAAATATATAATAATTATATATTTTATTGATTAATTTTTCAGCCCTTTTAATGTTAAAATAAATAAAAATTAGATCAAGAAAAATTAAATTAATTTCTCCATAATAATTTATAATATTTAAATTATTTTATTTGAATTAATTTGGGTGCATGCTAAAAGTTGTGGTTGTAAGGATCCTAGGTATGAACTCGATCCTCAATGATATTTAAATAATTTAAAAATTAAATCTTGTATGGACTTTGTCGAAACACAATAGTGGACACTAGTATAGTTGCTTATAACCATCTAGGTAAAGTCTTACTTTTAATCAGTAAGCTACACACTTTAACAATGATGGATTAGGCACATTTTATTTTTATCACTGTTATACCGTGCAATTAAAGCGCTTAGCGATTCTATAGTGGTAGAGGCACAAAAAATTATATTAGGGATAAAGTGGGGATTTAGCGGAAAGTAGCAGAGGTGCAAAAAGCTTCATTATATATAAAACCAAATATTTAAAGTTAATTTATTCTCATTCTCAAATCATTTTTTTAGAAAAAAGAAATATCCTTTAATCTCATATGATAAACCCGAAGAATATCATGATTTTGCAAATTAGATTTGGCGACTACAATTGATTTTTAACTTATATCGAACATTATGCCTTAAAATTTGGTGTTTACCCTAATTTGTTAATTTAGTTTAAAAGAGAAGCAGTCAAATCAACCTTTGTATATTAACATTGCTAAAGCGGGTGGTAAAAAACATTGATTTAGCAGGTGTAAGGAAAAATAGTGAGGCTTAAAGCGAATCTACTACTTAACAGTGCTAAATTGAAATAACGTAGCGGTTGAAAAGCGCTATGTGCTATAGCGCGGATTTTGCAACACTTTAGTAGGGCTTTAACTGCATAGCTAGTATGTCACTTAGATATTTAGAGCTCAGTTAGTGCTCAAAACTTTAGTAATATTTATGATTAACTACAAAGTCCAACAATAAATTCCATGGTTTAATCAATAACATTTATCAAGTAACTAATTTGCTTTGGTCAAAGGCTTCGACTTTATGTTCATGCCAATTATGATGGTACCAACATTTTACTCATAACAGTTGAACCCTCTCTTGAATGGTGTTTCTCCTCAAATATTTCAACTTATACCTAACTACGGCCGTAACTGACTATGTGTATGGATAATGTATTTATACTTAATATGCAAGTGATATAAAACTAACTTATAACTACTAGAGTAAAGTAAATAAAAGTAAAGAAACAATCACACCAGAGTTTTTATACTCGTTCAGACCTCCCATCCTATGTCTAGTCCTGAAGCTCCCCTTTGGACTTAAACTAGCAAACAACCCTCAATTCGCCCGGAGGAATAGGCTTGATACAAAAAATCTTTTCTTGACAAGAATGTGTTCTTAGTAACATTGATTCTGACTGCACAGTACAAATCTTCCTATAATCCTTTTGAGTAGTACGTGTATGTAAAGCTTTGTTTTAGGAAGTGATAAGAATGATGTATTGATTGATTTTTCGAAACAAAAGTATGCAAATGATAAAGAGAGGAGATTCAGTAAATTAAAGTTAGTTGTTTCTCAAAATCTTTACATATTTATTAGTGTTCAACGGTTTTCTTAAGAATTAAAAACCTTTGGTATGTGTAACGACCCAAAATTTCAATCATTTGAATTTGAATTATTTAATTGCATTTAAATATTTAAAATTTAATTTTATAAGTTAAATAACATGTATTTCAAATTTAACGATATATTTGATAATTAAATAGTTTGACTTGAATATTTGGAATTGTTTAAATAATTCAATCTTGAATTTAATATGAATGAAATTGATTTCTAAAGTTGATTTAAATTCTATTTAAATTAGAATGTAGATAGTAAACTTTTAAATTTGATTTCAAAGTGAATAAATAGAAATTGGAAATTACTCGTTTTTATTAATGGTAAAAATAGTCTTTTTGGGCACTATCTCGGATTTTGACGAAACCAGTTTCATCGAACCTGTAATAGTGGATTATTATACGCTATCAAATTTCATGGCGATCGGACGTATCGTTTGGGCGTGCAAGTTCAAAACACATAGAAATTAATTAAAGAAATTTAAATTAAAATAAATCTATTTTGAAAGTTCACTTCTATATATGATGGAATTGGCTTCCGATACTTGTTTCGTTGTGTTCAGAATAAGGGTATAACATGTAGAACGCCAGGCGGCATGCTACGTTTGGAGTTCAAAATTTTCACGGATGAATAGTATGGTAAAAATTTCTATATAAGGACGTCAACTTTCTAGGAGCCGAATTAGCCTACGACTTCAACTAGAGAAATGTAGAGGGCATCGATACAAAGCTTTCTGATGGTTGGATCGTCAATTGTTCTATGACAGCTATGACAAATTGCCTCTGTTCATAGCAGGTGGGTGGGTTCCTTGGTCGTGATTTTTGTTCGCATAGGCGCTCACGTGCAGGGGGCGGTTCGCTGGGTAGATGCACGGCAGGCGTCGCGGTGGTGGACGGCATCGTCGAAGGTAGGTGGCTACGTCAGGCATGATGATTGGTCGTCGTACAGAAAAAACAAATGAACACGTGCAAGGCGGTGCTGGGAGAGCGCATGGTGGAGCGCGGTTGGGCGAGGTTGGCGGTGACGGTCGGCGACGTGAGTGGTGGCGTTGCCGCGCGAATTTTATTCAATTTTTTTTGAAATGTGCAGGCCTATATCTTGAGGGAATGATGGGAAGAAAGGTTAGTGTTTTTTATTTAAGTTAATTATGTTAATTAACTTTTAATTTTATCGAACTTTTATAAATTCATAACTTTTTCGTACGAGCTTCGTTTCGAGCGTGACAAGTTGCGTTCATTTATATCAGCAAGCACTACGCTATGGAGTTGGATTGGACGAATTTAGAGCTAGTTGAAATTTTGAGTTAAAATGAACGACCGTTCAATTTAATTCAAACCAGAGCGCTTAGGTGATTTCTGGCATTTTGTGAGTTAACTCACCTCTCTGGCCTACTTATATTTTTATATAAGTGGGAATAGTTTTATTTATTATGATTGTTTCTTATTTGGATGATATACTATATTTAATAGTTGGTTTGGATATATTCCCGCCCCTGGAGTGGATGAGACATTATACATTCCCATATATGAGCGGATGGCCCTTTATATACGAATCCCGCCTCGAAGTGGTTGATTTCTATATTACTAGATTATAGGCTATATGTGACGCAGGGTTACAGGTTGGAGGATCCAACAGAATTCCTCACACTGTTGATTTTATTTTTCATATAAATTGATATATGATGTTTGGATGCCATATTTAATGACATGGATTTTATTTTGCTTATTTAGTGCTGTGGTAGCACTAGACCATGTTTTACTGTTTTTGAAATACTATAAAATAGCTATTTTAAATTGAAATGACTTTCAAGTGATTTTGGAGATGTACATGTTTTAATAATTTTTAAATTATTAAAAGGAATGAATTTGTTTCTAAAACAAATACAAAGTATGATTTTTGATGTTATAAAAATATGGTTTTGGTGAAATATTTTTATATAGGGATTTTTGAATATTTTATAAAGTATTTTTGAAAGGGATAATTAATAAATAAAGAAACGAATTATAATTGGAATTTATAAACAAAACTTGTAAATGGATTTTAAAGTATTTGGTAAATGGATTCATAAATGGATTTTTATAAATAAATTAGATTTATAAAGAAATAGATTTATAAATGGATTTTAATAGTAAAATGAGTCTAATAAAAGAATGATTTATAAGTAGAATTTTATAAATAAAGTGAATTTGTAAAAATTAAATTTTACAAATAAAGTGATTTTATAAAATAGAAGTTTTATAAAATAGAAAGGAGATTTATAAACATTATTTTATAAATATGGAAATGATTTATCTTGAGATTTAAATATGGATTTTTATATAAAGAAAATATATTTGAGTTTTTAAGAGTTTAACAATATTCCCAAGGATTATTTTCAAAGTAATGTCTTTGATGAAGTAATGGTTTTAAAGCAAATTATCATTTTAAAGTAAAGTTTAGGAAAGTGAAAACAATCTTTTGAAGGATTGTTTTCGAAAATAATGTTTTTGATGAAGTTAATGGTTTTAAAGCGATAACCTATAAAAGCGAAGTTTTGAAAGTAATAATTCCAAATGGAATTTAATCATTTAAAAAATGATTTAAAATGTGATATGTATCGAAAACATAGATTTCAACTTTTAGTATTGAAATAAACATTTTCGTGGAAGTCATGGATGGCATGAAATATAACACTGTTATTATAGTTAATGATTTCCAAAAGGAAATGTTTTATATAATATACGGGAGTTTTGACCCAATAAAGCGTGTTTTGGAAATTATGAAGTTTTCCTCAAAAAATGATTTATAAATATACTTATTTTGAATTTAAATATATGGAGATATTCTCTAAGTGTTGAAAATGAATTGATTTATGAATATAGTTATATCGTTGATATAAGCTATAACGGCCCACCTTTTTGGACGGTTTAAATCGATGGTAGACCACACAGGTCAGACTAAAACCATGCAAAAGGGTAGATTGTAATGGGGTAAATACGAAAAAGAAGAGAAAGAAATAAAACAAAGATAGAATCTCACAGCGGATTAACAAAATATAATAATCAAATAAATAGTTCATGAAGCTGTTTTACAAATAACATTTGATTACACAGTTACATTTCAGAATAAGAGTTACATTCAACATAAATAAATAATAAATGCAGTGGAATAACATGATGCAGTGGTATGAATATAATAAATAGTAATAGTATAAATCTTCGTCTTCATCCTCTAGAAAGTAGTCTTCGATACACTGAAAGGCTTAGACTAACCCGAGCGAATTGAAAAGACAAAACACACGAGTCAAAACTAAAAGATATTATGTAAGTTAAAGTAACAGTAAATAAATACGAGTGTAACGGCGTCGGAGATATTTATGGGGTTTGATATCTCCCTTCCAGCATGTAACGTGAGTGCAATAACTTAAGAGATGTTTGGGATTTCCATCTCTTAAGGATCCATTAAACTATCTACATACCTAGTATAATCTGCTATTATAATAGTGTCTACCTAAAGTAAATTATTAAAATAGCATTAAGGCATTACCCATATGCCCCTTAACACATTTTTATATACTCCCATAGTCTATACAATATCGTAATTCCTTCGTAAACTTGTGGGCTATCAGAGGGCACTCTATAGATATGGTACAAACCAAACTCGTAGAAGGCACGATCGGGCATGTGAACACGACCCTTGAGGCAATGACAGGATAGGATTCTACCAATTGCGGATCCAAACTAGTGGTTACGCATAGCAACTACTACCGCCCACCTCGGAACACACTCCCATAATCAAAATCAAGGGGTGGCCACCAAATCATCACAAAGTCATAGTATGGACCGAAGAACATGTCCGATATAAGGAATGATCTCACTTGGCCCTGTATGGCTCCTGTTTTAGTCACATCTAAGCTGACTCAAGGGAGTCAATGTCACGTAAATACCTCATACAGAATCGTTCGCCAAACCGCCCTACTTCATTTCTATAATCTCCACTAGGCACACAGTTGTTTAAGTGGTTTGCAGTATTGGCAGAGAGTATGACAATATCTGATCCCAGTCTCTTTAACAACCAAATGTTTATTTCACATCGGATGGTTCTTTTAAATTTCCAAAACCATTTCACAATTGATATCAAAATATCATATTCAATTCAAAGTGTATGACTTTTGAAATTATATTCACAATTAGGATTCTCATTTCAAAATCATCATATTTACTCAAATATATCATTTCATCAGCAAATATCATTTCAAATCCCAATTTATGTTATAACATTATTAAACCTTATTCGCTTAAAATCAAGGCTTTAATTATAAATATTTTCACTTTACACCATCAAAAATTTAAAAGTAGTTTAGATAGTTATAAATATTTTAATTAGCTTAACATAGTTTAAATAGATATAAATTAGGTTAAATAGATTTAAAATAGAATAAATAAATTTAAAATAGATTAAAATACTTTAAATAGATTTAAAATAGTGTAAATGGTTTAAAATAGATTAAATAGGTTTATTATGACTAATTTGATTTAAAATAGATTAAATAGAATTAAAATAGATTAAATACTTTAAAATAAATTAAAAGATTAAATAGAATTAAAATAGATTAAATAGTTTAAAATAAATTAAAATAATTTAAAATGGTTTAATATAGTTTATTAAACTTTAAATGATTTAAAATAGATTAAAATATATTAAAATAGGGTAAATAGATTAAAATAGATTAAGATAGAATTAAATTGGTTAATTAGTTTAAAATTGGTTAAATTAGGTTAAAATAAATGAATAGTTTAAATTGATTAAGTTGGTTTAAAATAGATTAACTTATTTTAATAGTTGAAAAACTTAAAATTAGGAATTTAAAGAACATTTACTATTTATATTGAGATAATAAATTTTGAAACTAACATCATATTCAACCATTTCTTCCATTCCAACAAATCCGGATCATATCCAGATTTCAAATCAAAATCCAATTTCAAATCAAAATCCAATTTCAAATCTCGAAATATCAAATTTAACTATTCCAGTTTTAATAGATTTCAAAGTTATAGTTTCCAACATTTCAATAACTCAATTTTGATGAACGTCGTTTATACTTCAAATTCAACTTTAAAGTTTCAATTTAAATCCTTTAAATAATTGCTTAAAACCATTCAATTTATATCAGTCAAATTCTATTTCAAATATCGTTTAATTGGATTCAAAGTTTAAAGATTTAAAATCATTAAATTTAACCAACCCAGTGTCCGTATATAATTCTCTACCCTACGGTTAAGTGATACAGATACTTATTACTTCAATCCGCAAATATTTAAATTTTTACGGGTATATATTATTTCAACCCTCAATCCCAAAATTTATTTCAATGAAAATCGCTTGGGTTTATCATTTCAACCCATAACTATTTTCCTCTAATCTATATGATTGTTCGAATATGTATCATTTCAAGCCGAACTTGCACTGTTATAAAAAAAGAAAAAAAAATAACATCCAGTCATCCAATATCAACAAACATCCATCACAATCATCATCCAAATCAGCCAATAAACATCAATATATAACTATTATCATTAACGGGTACTAAATTGACAGTTAAATTCAATATTAAATTAAACGATGATTAAATGCAATAAAAGTCAAATTTAACTAGAATGTCAATTTGAACATACCAAACATCAATCAATTAGTTCCAAAGCACGTCATAAATTTAATTAACTAACATAAGATAATTTAGTAATTGTGAGTGGGATAAAACACCCATTTTGATTTTAAATCGATTTAAAATCCAATTAAAGTCCCACATTTGAACAGTCTCAGAATGCAGCCAAACTAGTTCTATAATGTCTGGAATTTTGATACGATCGCAACGGAGAAAACCGTGCATGTATCCGAGCTCGTATGCAAAGTTATGCGTGTTAGAACGTTTAAAATAAAAATTTTAATCAAATAAATAATAATAAAATAATACCTCGTCACCACCTTCTATACGCTGAACCCTAGCCTGCCTCATTCGTTCGAACCCATGAAAACATATAACCGCCACCGTTCAAAGTGATACCACCGCCACTGCGCTCGATGCCTCATTGATCTGAAGCCTCCATCGTCTTCCTCGCCCCAGGCCGCTTCACACGACCCAGCCTGGTCACCTCCGCCGCCCCCAAAGCCCAGCGCCGCCGCGAGTGTATATGTCAAATTCTAGCTAATTGTGGTGAATAACTCGAACATCTAACCGCACGGATCCGCTCGCCTCATCCCTCTTTATGCACTGCAACATCTCGATCAACACATGGTCGAAGATCCACCGATAAAAAAAACAAACCCTAATATGGACGGCCAAGAAAAATCGTCAATTTCTAACCAAATGATGATTCGATGGAAAAAACGAATTACAGATTTGGGTTACGCTCATCGAGAGCTTCGAAACAGTATATAATTTGATACGGTTTGGAGTAGTTTGATTTTGAAATTGGTTTGGAGCTTGAATTATAGCGTTTGGAATTGGAATTTATTTCTACCATTGAAGAAAGGAGCAGGCAAAAGTTGATGTACGTATAAGAATAAGAATTAAGAAGATTACTAGGATTGGAAAAGAACAATTTATGTTAACAAGGCCCGATGGGAAAATAAACATAATCGAATTGGTACAAATGACAATTGCGACCCAAAAAGCCCGTTCTACCTCCGAAACGAAAGTGGGTCATCACATATATCAAAATAGATGTTTTCAATAGTTTTAAATTCAATGGAACAGATTTCAAGTCCTAATTCCATCGTATGAAGAAGTTAGCTTTAAAATCAGCTAATTTCAAATTGATTTCAATTGAATTTAATTAAATTGATTTCTATGCATTTCGAGCCCGTATGATCAAACGACAAGTCCGATCGCTACGAAACTTGGAATCTTACAATAGTTCACTGTTTCAGATCCGATGAAAATGGTTTCGTCGAAATCCAAATCAGTAGCCAAAATGGCTATTTTCACGTTAATTAAAATATTATTAAATTGATTAAATCACTTTTTAATTCTACTTTTAATAACTGACAAATTTTGTCATTTTTGATTATTTAGACATTTACAATAATTTGAAATGAGTTTACATATCAATTTAGTATTAACTATTACACTAATTACAGTGTTCAACATGAACTATGATTAAATCCAGTTAATTATATTTTAATTCGAAGAAATTGATTTAATTTGATTTCAATCTTTTTTTCAATCAGTCATTCCTCTATAGACATAGTTAACATTGGTTTATATTTTATTGCATAAATATTCTACAATTACCCCCTTTTACCATATTGGTTGCAACATTCCAATTATATTGAAATTTTGTCAATTTTCACATTAATTTAAACTTCTAAAGTCCCAATAAATTCATTTATCTTAGTTCCACACTTATTATTAAATCAATTATGGCCTTATGTATATAATTGACATTTTTGTACATTTGATTACATTCACATTTTACAGTTATCGCCTTAACAAATTTTAATGTAATACTTAATTACACTTAATTGGAATTTATTTCCAATTAAATTCAACAGATTGATTAAATAGGTAACATATAACAATGGTTACGTTTTCTTAATAAAATCACATTTATTGTTTTATTATTTACAACTAAATGTTATAAATACTTATACAACACTGATTTCATCCAATTACACTTAATTACATATTATTTCATCGATTAATATAACATTTAACTTATTTCTTTATTTATCATTTATACCAAATTAAATTTCAATGAATTAATTAGCCATTGTTACAACTTGCCAATTCAACACATTTCCAAGCTTATTATTAACAAACAAAACAAATAATTTCATATTGATTTTATCTTCTTATTTATAATTTTAACCATGTAACTTTACAATTTATTACAAGTATTTGAGATATCATCAAACTAGTAATTAATTATATTAAATTTACATTATAAAATCCTATTTCTTTATTTACAATCTATAACCAATTTTACCTTTAAAATCATTTCAATTTATTGGACATACATTACAGTAGTTATCAATTGTCTTGAATTAACATTTTATCATTACATTCTACACATTTCTTGTTAATAAACCAAAATTTTTAGTTTCTTCCAATATTAAATTACAAAATCTTATTAATTCAATATTTTAATTACCGAAAATTAAAGGTCGTTATATAAGCATATGGAAACGTTTTCTAATATCGAAGATTGAAATGGTTTTGAGGATATATCCTTTTGAAGATAATTTGTAGTAACTATTTGGAAAATGATTTAATTAATAAAAGATTAATTAAATGGCCTAGTGACTGCTTATGTGCTAGATATTGTTTGCTGCTTTGATATTATTTCATTGATTAATATAGCATTTAATTTATTTCTTTATTTATCATTTATACAAAATTAAATTTCAATTGATTAATTAACCGTTGTTACAACTTGCCAATTCAACACATTTCCAAGCTTATTATTAACAAAAAAAAACAAATAATTTCATATTGATTTTATCTTCTTATTTATAATTTTAACCATGTAACTTTACAATTTATTACAAGTATTTGAGATATCATTAAACTAGTCATTTATTATATTAAATTTACATCATAAAATCCTATTTCTTTATTTACAATCTATAACCAATTTTACCTTTAAAATCATTTCAATTTATTGGACATACATTACAGTAGTTATCAATTGTCTTGAATTAACATTTTAACATTACATTCTACACATTTCTTATTAATAAACCAAAATTTTAAATTTCTTCCAATATTAAATTACAAAATCTTATTAATTCAATATTTTAATTACTGAAAATTACAGGTCATTATATAAGCATATGGAAACGTTTTCTAATATCGAAGATTGAAATGGTTTTGAAGATATATCCTTTTGAAGATAATTTGTAGTAACTATTTGGAAAATGATTTAATTAATAAAATATTAATTAAATGGCCTAGTGACTGCTTATGTGCTAGATATTGTTTGCTGCTTTGATAGTTAAATAACCTACTATCAAATTTGGCCTCTTTATTGTTGTTGGTTCAGAGAGATCGGGTCGGATTTATCCGAGAACCACTTTGGACCAATGTATGCATTCGAAAGTGTAGGTTTATGATTTTAAAGATGAGGATCTTCATGATCCAGGGCTACTTGCACTAGTCCCTAGGGGTGAAATTTACCATATCATGTCTTTATGGTGGCAGTAGTGCTTTGTTATGAAACGATATGCAATTACTTTTTGCTACTAATCCTAGGGGTAATTCCTGGCAGGATGTGGTAGGAGAGTGCCTTTGGTTTGTTCTGTTCTTGGACAACTTGTATGGATGGATGTCTGACATTGTATTTTTGAGATTACATCATTGAATTTTACAAATGTACATCTGTTTGGTGGCTGAGAAGGCAACTTCTCTTAGCTTAACACCTTTCTCTGAGACGTACGAGCTTGAAGGTTATATGTTTGTGAAAGTCAATAGTGATCGAAAGAATGACAATATGGTATTCAACGTGGAATGTGCTACGTGAAAGGTAATAGTTACCTTATGCCTCATCACCCGAAAATGACAGAAACATGGTAGAAGCAGCAGGACTATGTGGGTCGCTTTCATAAAAATATGGTAATCACCTTTCTAGATATATTTATTCCCGCTATGACCTTGGGTATTGAATTAATGTGGTTTATGCGAAGAAAGCTCTCGGATAGGTCGGTAAAGACCGTGGTGATGTCATATTATGTACGATCCAACGAAAGGGCAGGCTGGTTCTGCGTTGGTTTAGGCGTTCAGTATCTGGACCCTAGGTGCATTTTTCTATAGATGTATTGTCGAAAGGTATCCCTTACCTTGTTATTTGTATAGAATCCATTCTCCAATATGTGCCTGCTGGTTTGTTTATAAATTTATTACGCCATCAAATTTAACCATTAAAAATTTCGGCTATGATTAATATTATTTATATACTAGACATTAGTATAATATCAGATGATTTGATATGAGATGTTTTGGTTATTGTAAGGTAAAAACCCATCCATGTTTATATGCGACGTGGTCTTATGAGATACCGTTGTTTTGATAAAGATTTTTTTTTTATAACTTTGAAATAAAATTTTGAGATATGTTTTCTCATGCTGTTTTACCAGATTGATCTAGGCGTTCTTCCCTTTCAATGCTCGGGTCTGACCAAGCATATTTACAGATTTATTTTTTTGGATGCTTTGGAGTTTCAGTCGACGAGTTAGAAATCTTCAAGTGTATTCACTTATGTGTTTATCTTCCATTGCATTGTTGTTTTAAATTATCAGCAATTCCGAGGACAGGTTGTTATAACTGTCCAAGCTGATATTTAGTGATTGATTTTGTACTCTGATTGACGTATGTATATTAAAGATTATAGTTTCTCTCTGTAAAGCTCATTGATATTATATTATATGTTGTTCCGCTGCGATTGTGAGATTCTATGTCTGTTTTTGGTTTCTCTTCTTCTTCTTCTTCTTCTTTTCTCTTCTTCTCTCTTCTTTCTTTCCCATAACAATCAGTTTCCCCACACTTGTATTTATGTCACGTGAATGCTGATGATGTATTAGTGTCGATTTTCGAGGGTCTAAAATCATCGTTCGTCACAATATGTTTTAGTTTAGTCTAAGGGTTGCAATTTTTGAGGAAGAAGAGATGCATTGAAGAGATATGAATGCCACAACTAGAATGAAGTAAGTGTTTATTTAGGATTTTAGCCGGTTATCCAGGTCAGATGTCGAGGATAAAATTTAGACATCTGTCTCATTATATATATTTTTAGTCTGAGAACATAGTTAAACACCTGACTTATATAAACAGACATCTGATGTCTGTATATCTGAAAAATTACTTTGTTTTAAATAATAAAAACCTGTAAAAGCTTTTATGTGTAATTTTGTGTAAAACTACTCAAGGAGATTTTAATAACCATCTATCTATAACTATAACACAACATAATAGCTTCTCTTATACCATTGATTCTTTTCTTCTACTGTTCATCTTCAAGCCATGATATAGTGAATTCTCGAAGCATTTACCAACAATAGATGTAATGTGTTGTAAGTGTATGATTATATAGTTGTTGTCATCAAAATTATATAATAGAGGTTTTAACGTTCTCCCTCTTTATGATGATGACAATTATACAATCAATTACAGAATAAGCATATAACTCCCCCTGAGTGTGATTCCTTCCCCTATATACACGTAATATGATATCTCTCCCATTTTGTTCATTATCAAAAAGAATTATTGAATATAGAAGAAATTACAAGGCACGAAATTTTGCAAGAAACATAGTTCAAATAAATGATGATTTATTATGGAAGAATAAGTAACATAGTATACATAAAAGCACAAGGAACACAAGGTTTTACTGAGTCATAGACAATATCAAACATAAACAAGCTAATTGTTCTCGAGAAGTTTTATACACTATTATGACAAGAGTAGATAACTTGCTGATATTGGAAGTATCCTAATAGATTAGAGGCGTCTTCATCATAGTCATTGCTTTGCTACCGTGACTGATAATGGTATTCCTCATCTTCTCGAATAGAGAGACCCTGAAATGTTATGTAATGACTATAGTGTCGAGGGTCTTATGGAGGCCAGGATATATCTTTGCTTTCCTCAGTATCAACAGCTATTGGTGTCTTACGAGCATGACATTGTGGTGCTGGTTCACCTGAAGGTCCTACGCCTGAAGAAGGTCCTGACTATTATGAGAAAGGTGCTATTTTAGGCAAAATGTCAGGAAGATGCATCAAAGATAGAAATCGAATTCCATTATCTTTAACGACAATTTCTTCGTATTGGGAAAAATATGAAGAGATGCCAAATGATTGTAGGATTCTTATGATATATGGTGCATAAGTGATGCTTCAACGTTGAGGTGTCCAAAGGCTTTTTATTTGCTTGAAAATGTATTGTCCGCGATTTAGTTCAATATTACCAAATATAACATACAAAGCTTTGTGATCATCTTCATATACTTGTTCATGACTATCTAGTCTAAGGATGATTGTGTTGATAAGCATACGATTAAGTAGTCAAGCTCGTGGACAAAATTTTGATGGTTTTAATTTGCGCACGAAATAATCCCAAATAAGATGGGTTACTGCATCTCATGGTGCATGTCTTGTATCAGGAACATCTTGTAATCTAATTCCAATGTAAGAACAATGAAGAATTTTTCCAAGCATTTCAATATTAAATTTTACGACTGTCCATAAACGCTTATCCAAATCCAATTTTCATCGTCAGAAGGATTCCAATTTTTTAAAGAGCATAAATTGATAAGAAAACGAAATACTAGTAATTGATCTATGTTACCAGCATTATCATCATAGTTGATTAGAGGATAAATATTAGCATCTCTAGCCAAATTGTTAATATCGTAATGAGAAAATTATCGAATAGGATAAATGGACAAGGATGTAGAGGCTTTTTCTCCAAATCCTTAAATTTTTGCTTCACATGCTCCTTCTTAGCAATCCATTCATCTATGTGATTGTTAGTGATGAAGCTTTGAGTAGGAGGTTGAGAGCTTTGTCCTGGAGTAGCCTTCTTTCTTTTAGCCACAAGTGTTTTGAGTTTTGGAGCCAATGATTTAAGCGTTTGAATGAGGAAATTGTTTTGGTTTTTAGGGTTTTGAAATTGATGGAATGAAAAAAGCGTAAATATGAGGAGAGAGGTGAAAAGATAATATATAGATGGTGAAAAGATGTAGACTTAAGTGAATAACAGACGTCTGGAATTTTTAGCAGACGTCTGGACGGGTATATTTTGAAACAGAGTGCGTACAGACATCTGGGATATGGTGATTGTGTTTTCCACAGAACATTGGCAAACGTCTGGCATATTTTTAAAACGTCTGTGCTGAAGCATGTAATACTCCAGAGAGCATAAATAGACGACTACGTTATTTCTCAAACATCCGTGCAGAAGCATGAATTTTTCCAAAGACTACGTTTAGACGTCTGGTTATAAATTCAGACGTCTGTGTGAAAATGAAATTCAATCTTAAATATTATTATGAAAATTACAACTGGTTAATCATGCATGAATATACATGCTTATTTTAAAGAAAATGTATAATATCGAAAGCTCCTCCTTTATGAAAGACTTCTTTAGTTTTCATCGGGCGAGTTTGAGGAATGGTAGTTTTGTTTTTCCCACTAATTTGGCTCAATTTTTGTGTTGTCAAGTAATGGCTTGAGTGGAGACCAACTTGGATGAGTTGGGGTGTCGATCCAAGGTTGGTTTGATGGTCCTGGTTTGCATAGGTTTCTTGGAGTAATGTTGTGTGCTTTTGCAGGAGTTCCTCATAATCAAGGAGACTCTTAACGGGCGCAATCTTTTGTTGGTGAATGACCACAAGTTGCAAGAATACACTTTTCAAGAAAATTTAAATGGGATCCTTGACGACATTGCTTGTAATACATTTCACGTTGAATGCTAACCATCTCCTATTGATAGTGATATATCTCATCGTCTTTGTTGGAAAGAGATGATGATTTCAGATCAATTGAATGTTTAGCTTTCTTTTCATTCGAAGAAAATCCAGTATGGTATGTTTTGGTAAGCAATAATGTTTAGAGAAGGAGATGATGTAGGAGTGGTGTTTGTTGGAGATACATAAGTGATGTCGGATGATGGGGATTTGTAGCCAATAGCTGAATAGGCGGAGTCGTGATCGGAAGACATTGTTTTATTTGCTTTTAGAAAATTTATCTGTGTTTATTTATTTCTAAGTAGTATATAACTTAATTTATAAGATAAACTTTAATTATATTTAGAAAAGTAGTTGAAAAAATAGGTTATACCATAGGATTTTAGATAGTCGTTATTTGATTACTTATTTTTAAATGGTTGTTACTAAAATAGATTTATGTGGCAGTGGTTAATTCAAATTTATAAAATTAATTTTGAAATTTCATATAAGCTATTGCAGACTTAAGTGAACCAAACATTATTTATATAGCTTTAGTTAATCAAGTCATTGTACGAACAACTTCCTAGATTCGTCTTAACTTCATAAAAGTTTGTTTACTTAATGGTTTTGTAAAAATATCAGCTCATTGAATTTATGTATTAAAAAAACTACAGTTATTATTTCTTTTTCATCATTATCTCCTAAAAAATGGCGGCGAATATCTATATGTTTTGTTTGAGAATGATTAGTTGGATTTTTTGATAAACTCATAGCACAAATATTATCCCAATACTTTAGGTATTTGTTTATTATTTTTTCATAGCCATTAAGTGTTTGTTGCATATATATTACTTGAGCACAAGCTAAGGCAGCAGAAATATATTGGCTTCATATATTGAAAGAGAAATACAATTTTTCTTTTTACTAAACCATGAAACTAACGATTACCGATAAAGAGACATGTGCCGTACTTTTTCTATCGGTTTTGCAACCACCAAAATCTGCATCACTATATGATATGAGTTCGATAGAGTTGCCTTTAGGATAGAAAATACCGCAATTCTTAGTGTTGGTTAAGTATCGCAGTATACGTTTAACGGCTCAATAGTGTGAATTTTTTGGTTGTGCTTGAAATCTTGCACATAAACATACACTCATTATGATATCAGGTCTACTAGTCGTTAAGTATAATAGTGATCCTATTATACCGATATAATTTTTGATCAAAATCCTTTCTGTTTTCATCTTTATCTAAATAGCTACAGGTGCTCATTGGTGTTGGTTTACTAGATGTTTTTTCCATTCCAACGCATTTTAACAAATCGTGACAATATTTATCTTGATTTATAAAACTACCATTTTCTAACTTTTTAATCTGTAATCCTAAGAAAAATTCAATTCTTCTATATGAGACATTTCAAATTCATTTTTCATAATATTTTCAAAATTGTACATAATTTTCATTTGTTGATCCAAATATTATGTCATCCACATATATTTGAACAACCAAAATATCATTATGATCTCTTTTTATAAACAAAGTTTTATCTATCTTTCCAATTTGAAATCCGAAAGTTATTAAATGAGTTTTTAGTTTATCATACCAAGCACGAGGTGCTTGTTTTAAACAATATGAAGCTTTCTTTAGTTTATAGACATGTTCAACAAATTTTTCATGTATGAACAACGAAGGCTGCTCGAATAAACCTTCTCTTTTGTACAACCATTTAGAAAGGCACTTTTTATGTCCATTTGAAAAAATTCAAAGTTATGATGACATGCAAAAGCAAGTAATGTTTGAATGGCTTCTAGACGTGTGATTGGAGAAAACGTTTCTTCATAGTCAATGCCTTCCTTTTGTTTATATTCTTGTGCTACTAACCTTGCTTTGTTCCGAACAATGTTTCCATTTTCATCTATTTTATTCTTATAAACCCATTTTGTCCTGATTAGGATTGATCCGTAGGTCTTGGTACAAGTTTCATAATCTATTTCTTTCGAATTGATTGAGTTCTTTTTGCATTTCCATAATCAATGACCCGTCATTCGATGCTTCTTTATAATTCTTTGGCTCAAAATTTGAAATAAATGCAACGTAACTCGTTTGATTTAATTGATGTCTAGTAGAAACTTTTGTATTCAAATCACCAATTGTGTTGTTGATTAGATGGTCTTTAAAAATACGAGGTGGTGATCTTAACATATTCTCATTATTAATAGTGTTATCATTATTGTTATTTGAAACAGTGTTATTTTCAGATAGTTTTGTCAAAATTTCATCATCGTCATTGTTTTTGTTATTGGAAAAGTTTTCGTCATATAAGACATATAGATTTTCTTTTATAGTGCTGGTACGTTTATTAAATACTCTACAAGCTTTGCTATGATCTGAATATCTGACTAAGAGTCCTTCGTCGACTTTTGAATAAAATTTTCCATGATTATCTTTAGTATTTAGTTTAAAACAATTTGAACAAAATATTCAAAAGTACGATACTTTGGGTTTTTTTACCAAAAACATTTCATAAGAAGTATTTTTGGTTAAAGGACGTA
This sequence comes from Allium cepa, assembly GCA_030765085.1. Lineage (NCBI taxonomy): Eukaryota > Viridiplantae > Streptophyta > Magnoliopsida > Asparagales > Amaryllidaceae > Allium > Allium cepa. The sequence goes on along the minus strand of CM060941.1, from coordinate 680,692,141 downwards.
ATGTGACATGGTTTAATACCTGTAACAACCCGCATATTTATCGATTTTTATATTTAAATATTTTATTTAAATATTTTATCGATACTCGGAATTTAGTCCGAAAAGCTACTTTTTCGTCGAATTAGGACTCGGGACCACCCGCATTGAGTTCAAAACGCCGTTTGCGATCTTTTTGATTATAAACTTTGATATGTTTGGAGTTAGAGGAATTTTGCCACTTTTTACTTAGGGCTTTGGTTTGGGCTGAGCCCAATAACCCCACTTATGTATTCAGTCCCAACCCTCTCTTCTTCATTTACTTCCTTTCTATTTTCCTAATACTCAAGCTTTTACATCAATGGAGAGTGGAATGGGAAATTAAAACTCAAGCCCTAGTTTTCTTTTGCAAATCAAACTCTAGCTCCAAACTAATAGAAGAACCCATTGGTAAGCCTTCTCTTCATCTTCTCCAACACCTTCTCTCTTGAATTTCAGGAATTCCTAAACCTAACTTTGGGAATGTTCTTCTTTATGAGCATAGATTTAAGGTCGTTTGGGTTGTGTTGAAGAGTGGTTGATTCTCCCTTTGCTTTCAAGCTTCTTCTTCATTTGTTTGGGTTCAAAGGTGAGATTTTTATCCCACATCTTAGTCTATAATTATCTTCGGTTGTTAGGTATGAATTCCTAACACTTATTCTTGTGCAATTGATTTTGGATTGGATTGATTTGGTGTATATTCCAATTTTTGATGTTTTGAAATCAAAATATATGAAAATCATTTTATGGATATTTGGACATTGATATTTGAGGCGTATCGAAGAGCCGTTAAGGCTGGGTTGTCGCTCGACGTAAATCCTTAGTCGTCGATGCTCGTCCGATCGCTTCTGGTATTTATTTCGGCCATTTTTGGCCTAGGTTCAGGGAATGCCCTAAACCCCAGTTTCAGACGTCTGAAATGATAGATTCAGACGTCTGAATATTATACTGGGAAGATTTGTATTCCCAGATTCAAATGTCTGAATCTATATTTCAGACGTCTGAATTAGTTTCTTTTGGACCAGAAAGGAAACAGGCTAAAAATTGCCTATTTTAGACGTCTGAAATATAGGGTTCAGACGTCTGAAATGTACTCTGGAAAACCTTTGGTTTTCCAGATTCAGACGTCTGAATCCTTGATTTCAAACGTCTGAATCTACAGTCTTTTGCCTAGTTGCCTATTTGCTTGAGAATTCCAACTTTAATCGATTTATGTTGATTCCGATTTGTTGATTATCATTTAATATGGACTTGATGACTTTCATATCGGGACTTTTAGGAATATCTATTTCGATGGATTCCGTAATCGATTTCTTTGGATTTTATTCACGTCTTCGAACGTGAATTTTGATGATTGATTGTTTCTACAATCATTTTATGATTTGTCACTTTAAAAATATAAAGGTTTTAAATACTAGTAGTAAATATCAAAACTCTTTCATCAAAACGATTTCAACTCTATTTAAGCTCTTTTCTTAAACTGTTTTCCAGTCTACTAGTATATACAAACCTTTACCTCACTCGGATGAGAAATCTAATTAAATGGCTTAGTAAAACAAGTGGTATGAAACGCTTATGTTCACTTCGTCGGTTAATTCTTAGACTTGTTCGATTGAACCTCTTGTGGCAATTTTCTAGTGAAGATTTATAGTTTGTTCGTAAATATTTAAGTTAAGCAAGTGGTTATAGGACACGAAGATAAACTTTTATATTTACTAGCTTAGTGTAATTGACACTTCTCGTTGATCATGACGATCATTTTATGATTTAGACTAGCAATTGTGCGATGTCTCTTTGTTTGCAAGGTTAGACTAGACCTCATGGGCGTGATTCCGACTCACACATATCTCTTTGTCCGCAAGGTTAGTCTAGACACCATTTGTGTGATTCCACTCACACATACCTTTTTGTTACGAGGTTAGGCTAGACACCATTTGTGTGATTCCACTCACACACACCTTTTTGCTTTTGGTTAGCCTAGACACCATTTGTGTGATTCCACTCACACATACCTTTTTGTTGCGAGATTAGGCTGGACACCATTTGTGTGATTCCACTCACACATACCTTTTTGCTTTTGGTTAGTCTAGACAACATTTGTGTGATTCCACTCACACATACCTTTTTGTTTGCGAGGTTAGGCTAGACACCATTTGTGTGATTCCACTCACACATACCTTTTTGAATTTTGGTTAGCCTAGACCTCGTCTGGGTGATTCATTCACCCATATGGGGTAGCTCCCCATAGTCTTCGGATGTCATGTGATAGGCCTCTTTACCTTTTCATGTGATTTCTGGATTTCTTGTGTTGATTTCTGGAATTTATGTCATTGACTTGTTATGAGTACAAGTTTAGGGTATGATGCCCTCTTTGGATCTTTAAGAAGATTCTTGCGATGTTGATTTATCTCTTATTGATTGATCTTCCGTTGATCATCATTTGCAAACTTATAATAGTATATCAGTATGCATATTTTACATTTATGCCATATCTCTTATTTTATACCATGTCATCTGATATTTATAGCTAGACTGATCCATTTATTATTTTCTTAAATAATACTCGGGTCAGACCGAGATGTTACAGGTGCTTCTGCTTGACTTCTTCCCGGGATGTGCTACTCTGACTTTTGGCTAACTATTTAGATTAGCAGTTTTTGTTGTATACACTTGAGATATAGACTCATCGTTGTATTCTTTTGTATAGCTCGTGTTGCTATTATTTTGTATTATTGTGGATCTTTTGACCACTACTCTGATGTACACTCTCATGTGTTAGTTATATATTCATATCTTCTTCCGCCTTTGTGATATGGATGTCTGTGACTGATTTGTGTTATGCTTATTTCTATGTTTGTTTTCGAAGATTATTTATAGCCACCGTGTGATAAATAATCACATGGATGGTCGCTCCTCAACAGCCTTATCCTCCGTGCTAGTTGACAGCACTACATCGTAGTGTTCTTGGCTAGCGTGGGTATAGAGGTGGGGCGTCACAGCTTGGTATCAGAGCCAAACTTTTGAACAATGTAGAATAATTTAACAAGGATCATCGTCCTAAGTCCACCTTAGGAGTTATGTCTTAGGATTAGTTCGAGTCGTCGTACCGATTCATCCTATATCCTTTATGATTCCTTGTTTTATCTAGCAAGATTGCTTGATATTCATTAGTGAATAATCTTCTTCTTTCTCTTCTTTCTTTCTTAGGGAAGAGAAATGGTTAGACCTGGTCGTCCCAGAGCTGGACCATCTAGTGCTCCACCCCAAGATGGAGCTTTTATGACTACCCAGCAACTTCTTGACCTTGTCACGAATGCTCTAGCAGCTGGTTCTAATCTGGAACCTACTCACCCTAAATCTGGGTTTGCACGTTTGTGCAATGATTACATCAACCTGGGTGGGAAGCGATTTAAAGGTTCTGAAACTGTCATCGAGGTCCAGGCTTGGTTGAGGACCTGCGATCGAAGCTTCATTCGCATGAATCTCGTCGATCTTCACTGTGTTCAGGTGGCTTCCAGTATGCTCCAAGAGAGAGCATTGGACTGGTATGAACTTCTTATTTCTGAAGTCAATGAAGCGGACCTTACCTGGGAGCAATTCCGGACATGCTTCGAGTTAAAATTTGTACCAGAAGCTGAGAAGGTAACTCTGGCTCGACGCTTTATAGACCTTGTTCAAGGTGAGTCCTCTGTGACTGATTACGTCGCAGCCTTTGAGTCGCTTTCCAAATATGGGGTTGAATACATCAACACCCCATTGAAGAAGAACCAGAGGTTCGTTTATGGCTTAAACAAAAGCCTCAAGAAGCCATTACTTCTAAAGTTAGAAGTTCCTTTCGACCAATTTATAGATATCGCTCTTCGTTTGGAAGAGGCTGATAAAGAAAGTGATGTTGAAGTAGTAGCTTCCAAACCCAACTTCAACAACAAAAAGAGGCCCGGTAAATTCAAAGGCCCTTATCCCAACAAAAAGGGTAAGCAAGCAACCCCTGTAGCAAAGTCTCTTTCTCCTAGGGGTGCGAGATGCTTCACTGTGGATCTGGGGATCATTTTACGAATAAGTGCTCTAAGCCCAAATCTTGTCGCTATTGTAAGAGCCCGGATCATTACATACATCAATGCTTCAAACGTGAAGGCAAGAAGGAGGGAAAGTTAAATGTTGCTCAAGCCCCTGGCAACACATCTCGTGGTCAAGGTATATCTCATTCTATCCTTGATGGTATTATTATATTTCGTGATCAACCTATTCGAGTTCTCTTTGATACGGGTGCATCCCACTCTTTTATATCAAAGGAACTTGTCGATACCTTTTCTTTACGTCTTGTTGCTTTAATGACTTCTTTAAGAATTGTGAATCCGGTTGGTGGATCCGCAAATCTTAGTTTTCTTTGTAAAGATGTGGAGATTATTTTGTGTGATTTTCCTTTCCTAGCCGATTTGCATGTCGTGCGTTATTTAGGCTTTGGAATGATTTTGGGAATGGATTGGCTTAACCGTTATGAAGCTCACATCCTATGTCCCGAGCGGACTATTTATCTCCGACACCCGCAATCTGTAAAGCAGATATCTATTATTCTTAAAGATTCGGATTCCACTTTGGCTGCATCTTCATATTCTTTAAATCCTCATGATGACGATAATGATGATGAGGAAGATGTCATTGCTCTTATTCACGTTGTTCGTGAATTTTCTGACATATTTGAGCCCGTTTTAGGATTACCACCTAAGCGAGCAATTGAGTTCAAAATTAATCTTACCTCTGAAGCTCAACCTATAACTCATCCTCCTTATCGCATGTCCAGTAAGGAAAATGAAGAGATGCGCAAACAATTATCCGAATTGGAGACGAAGCAATTTATTCGCTCTAGTTCCTCGCCTTAGGGAGCTTCGGCTATTTTCGTAAAGAAATCTGATGGTACTCTTAGGCTCTGCGTTGATTATTGCAAGCTTAACGATCTTACTATCAAAAATAAATATCCTTTACCTCGTATTGATGATCTATTCGATCAGCTTAGTGGTGCTAAGGTCTTTTCACAATTGGACTTGGCTACCGGTTTCCATCAGCTTCGTATCGCAGAGGACAACATTCCTTTGACATCATTCTGTACTCGATATGGATCTTATGAATGGCTTGTTATGCCATTTGGGTTAACAAATGCTCCAGCTTATTTCGTTGACCTCATGAATCGAGTTTTCAAAGATTTCCTTGATCGGTTTGTACTCATATTCATTGATGATATTCTTGTGTATTCAAAAACCGAGGAGGAACATGAGAAACATCTTCGGATTGTATTGGAAACTCTTAGGAGTAATCAATTGAAGGAGAAATTTTCTAAATGCCACTTTTGGCGATCTCGTGTGAAGTTTCTCGGTCATATTATTTCCGAATCCGGAATTTCCGTGGATCCTTCAAAGATTGAAGCGATTCAATATTGGAAGAGACCGGAGAGTGTGACAGAGATTCGTAGTTTTCTCGGATTGGCGGGTTATTACCGTCGTTTCATTAAAGACTTTTCTAAGATTGTCGTGCCCCTTACTGGCTTGACTAAGAAGGGAGTGAAATACATTTGGTTGGACAAATGTGAAGCCTCTTTTCAGAAATTGAAAGAACTCCTTTCCGATGCTCCTATTCTTGTTATTCCCGAAGGGAATCAAGATTTTGTTGTTTATACTGATGCTAGTCACATTGGTCTGGGTTCCGTTCTTATGCAAAAAGAACGTGTTATTGCTTATGCTTCTAGGCAATTGAAGCCGGCCGAGACTAGATATGCCACACATGATTTAGAACTCACGGCTATTGTTTTCGCCCTTCGAATTTGGTGTCATTATCTATCAGGAGAGAAATTTATTATTTATACCGATCATAAGTCTTTGAAGTATTTATTCTCTCAAAAGGAACTTAATTTGCGTCAACAACGTTGGCTCGAGTTCCTTACACCTTATGATCTTGATATCCTTTATATTCCCGGAAAGGGAAATCGAGTTGCCGATGCACTTAGTCGCAAGCAACAAGCGGTTGATTCCATGATGATATCCGAATGGAATGATCTCGAGGTTTTATCCACTTGCGAAATTCGAGACCGTGTTTCCGATTTATGTTCATCTCTTGTTTTATGTAGCCTTGAGGCTCATCCTTCTCTTTTAGACCGCATTCTTGAAGCTCAAAGGCTAGATCCCGACTTGGCTCTTCTTGGCCAAAAGTTTAAGGATAAAATTAATATTGAAGTTTTGAAAGACTATGATATTGATTCTCGTGGAGGCATTCGAAAATTTGGGTGACTTGTCGTGCCAAATATTTGTGATCTTCGAAAAGACATCTTAGAAGATTCCCATCGTTCTAAATTTACCATTCATCCCGGTAGCAGTAAAATGTACGCGGATATGAAGCGACTTTATTATTGGGAGGGAATGAAACTTGACATCGCTAACTTCGTTAAGTGTTGCATGACTTGCCAACTCGTTAAGGCCGAACATCAAAGGCCCCGTGGGTTTTTGAACCTTTAGAAATTCCAATTTGGAAGTGGGACCAAATTTCCATGGATTTTATAGATGGCCTTCCCCGTTCTCCTTCGGGTCATGATAGCTTATGGGTTGTAGTTGATAGACTTACTAAATCCGCCCATTTTATTCTCGTTTGGTCTAACCGAACCGCTCCTCTTATGGCCAAACTCTTTGTTAAAGAGATTGTTAAATTACATGGAGTTCCTGCTTCTATTGTTAGTGATCGCGATCCATTGTTTACTAGTGGATTCTGGAAGAGTCTTCAAAAAGCTTTAGGAACGAAGCTTAATTTTGTCACCGCTTATCACCCCCAGTCCGATGGACAAACTGAGCGTGTGAATCAAACTCTTGAAGACTTCTTCGTGCTTGTGTGCTTGATTTCGGTGGAAGCTGGGAAGATCATATTCCTCTTGTTGAATTTTCCTATAACAATAGCTTCCAATCTAGTATTGGTATGGCACCTTTCGAGGCACTCTATGGAAGGTCATGCCGATCTCCTTCTTGTTGGCTTGAGGCCGGTGAGAAGCTGGTTTTAGGTCCAGATTTTATTCGGGATTCCACAGAGAAAATTTACCTTATTCGACATAGGATGAAGGAACCCCAGAGTAGACAAAAATCCTATGCCGATAACCGAAGAAGGAAATTAGAATTTTCTGTTGGAGATCTTGTTTTTATTCGTGTTTCACCTATGAAAGGTTTTGTACGTTTCAGTCGATCGAGAAAGCTAGCGCCTCGATATATTGGGCCATTTCCTATCAGTGAACGCATTGGTTCCGTGGCTTATCGCCTTTTATTACCGGCTCAATTTTCTGCTATTCATGACGTGTTTCACGTTTCTCAATTGCGGAAATGTCTTCGAGATTCCGATCCTATTCTTGAGCCCGGTGTTGTGGAAGAGATTGAAGTTTCGCCTAATTTAACTTATGAGCAGTATCCTATTCGAATTATTGCTTCGGAGGTCAAACGCCTTCGAAATAAAGATGTCCCGCTTATGAAAGTTCAATGGTCTTCAAATCTAAGGATTGTTCTTGGGAATCTAGAGAGTTCATCGAGCGAACACATCCGGACTTACTTTCCCGCGCTCTTTAAGGTGAACCATTTATTTCAGATTTCTTTTGTGTTGAATATGCTCTCGTGCTTGTTACTATATATCTTCTTCTTAAATATTGCGAGGACGCAATTTCTTTAAGGAGGGGAGTCTGTAACAACCCGCATACTTATCGATTTTTATATTTAAATATTTTATTTAAATATTTTATCGATACTCTGAATTTAGTCCGAAAAGCTACTTTTTGCATACAGTCGAATTAGGACTCGGGACCACTCGCATTGAGTTCAAAACGCCGTTTGCGATCTTTTTGAGTATAAACTTTGATATGTTTGGAGTTAGAGGAATTTTGCCACTTTTTACTTAGGGCTTTGGTCTGGGCTGAGCCCAATAACCCCACTTATGTATTCAGTCCCAACCCTCTCCTCTTCATTTACTTCCTTTCTATTTTCCTAATACTCAAGCTTTTACATCAATGGAGAGTGGAATGGGAAATTAAAACTCAAGCCCTAGTTTTCTTTTGCAAATCAAACTCTAGCTCCAAACTAATAGAAGAACCCATTGGTAAGCCTTCTCTTCATCTTCTCCAACCCCTTCTCCCTTGAATTTCAGAAATTCCTAAACCTAACTTTGGGAATGTTATTCTTTTTTAGCACAGATTTAAGCTCGTTTGGGTTGTGTTGAAGAGTGGTTGATTCTCCCTTTACTTTCAAGCTTCTTCTTCATTTGTTTGGGTTCAAAGGTGAGATTTTTATCTCACATCTTAGTCTATAATTATCTTCGATTGTTAGGTATGAATTCCTAACACTTCTTCTTGTGCAATTGATTTTGGTTGGATTGATTTGGTGTATATTCCAATTTTTGATGTTTTGAAATCAAAATCTATGAAAATCCTTTTATGGATATTTGGACATTGATATCTGAGGCGTATCAAAGAGCCGATAAGGCTGGGTCGCTCACGTAAATCTTTAGTCGTCGATGCTTGTCCGATCGCTTTCGGTATTTATTTCGGCCATTTTTGGCCTAGGTTCAGGGAATGCCCTAAACCCCAGTTTCAGACGTCTGAAACGATAGACTCAAACGTATGAATATTATACTGGGAAGATTTGTATTTCCAGATTCAGACGTCTGAATCTATATTTCAGACGTCTGAATTAGTTTGTTTTGGACCAGAAAGGAAATAGGCTAAAAATTGCCTATTTCAGACGTCTGAAATATAGGGTTCAGACGTCTGAAATGTACTCTGGAAAACCTTTGGTTTCCCAGATTCAGACGTCTGAATCCTTGATTTCAGACGTCTGAATCTGCAGTCTTTTGCCTAATTGCCTATTTGCTTAGGAATTCCAACTTTAATCGATTTATGTTGATTCCGATTTGTTGATTATCATTTATTATGGACTTGATGACTTTTATATCGGGATTTTTGGGAATATCTATTTCGATGGATTCCGTAATTGATTTCTTTGGATTTTATTCACGTCTTCGAACGTGAATTTTGATGATTGATTGTTTCTACAATCATTTCTATGATTTGTCACTTTAAAAATATAAAGGTTTTCAATACTAGTAGTAAATATCAAAACTCTTTCATCAAAACGATTTCAACTCTATTTTCAATGACAAAGCTCTTTTCTTAAACCGTTTTCCAATCTACTAGTATATACAAACCTTTACCTCACTCGGATGAGAAATCTAATTAAACGGCTTAATAAAACAAGTGGTATGAAACGCTTGCGTTCACTTCGTCGGTTAATTCTTGGACTTGTTCGATTGAACCTCTTATGGCAATTTTCTAGTGAAGATTTACAGTTTGTTCGTAAATATTTAAGTTAAGCAAGTGGTTATGGGACACGAAGATAAACTTTTATATTTACTAGCTTAGTGTAATTGACACTTCTCGTTGATCATGACGATCATTTTATGATTTAGACTAGCAATTGTGCGATGTCTCTTTGTTTGCAAGGTTAGACTAGACCTCATGGGCGTGATTCCGACTCACACATATCTCTTTGTCCGCAAGGTTAGTCTAGACACCACTTGTGTGATTCCACTCGCACATACCTTTTTGTTGCGAGGTTAGGCTAGACACCATTTGTGTGATTCCACTCACACATACCTTTTTGCTTTTGGTTAGCCTAGACACCATTTGTGTGATTCCACTCACACATACCTTTTTGTTGCGAGGTTAGGCTAGACACCATTTGTGTGATTCCACTCACACATACCTTTTTGCTTTTGGTTAGCCTAGACACCATTTGTGTGATTCCACTCACACATACCTTTTTGTTTTCGAGGTTAGGCTAGACACCATTTGTGTGATTCCACTCACACATACCTTTTTGCTTTTTGGTTAGCCTAGACCTCATCTGGGTGATTCACTCACCCATATGGGGTAGCTCCCCATGGTCTTCGGACGGTCATGTGATAGGCCTCTTTCCCTTTTCCTGTGATTTCTGGATTTCTTGTGTTGATTTCTGGAATTTATGTCATTGACTTGTTATCAGTACAAGTTTAGGGTATGATTCCCTCTTTGGATCTTTGAGAAGATTCTTGTGATATTGATTTATCTCTTATTGATTGACCTTCCGTTGATCATCATTTGCATACTTATAGTAGTCTGTCGGTATGGATATTTTACGTTTATGCCATATCTCTTATTTTATACCATGTCATCTGATATTTATAGCTAGACTGATCCGTTTATTATTTTCTTAAATAATACTCGAGTCAGACCGAGATGTTACAGGTGCTTCTGCTTGACTTATTCCCAGGATTTGCTACTCTGACTTTTGGCTAACTATTTAGATTAGCAGTTTTTGTTGTATATACTTGAGATATAGACTCATCGTTGTATTCTTTTGTATAACACGTGTTGTTATTCTTTTGTATTATTGTGCATCTTTTGACCACTACTCTGATGTACACTCTCATGTGTTAGTTATATATTCATATCTTCTTCCGCCTTTGTGATATGGATGTCTGTGACTGATTTGTGTTATGCTTATTTCTATGTTTGTTTCCGAAGATTATTTATAGCCACCGTGTGATAAACAATCACATGGATGGTCACTCCTCAACAGCCTTATTCTCCATGCTAGTTGACTGCAATACACCGTAGTGTTCTTGGCTAGCGTGGGTATATAGGTAGGGCGTCACAGTTTAATACATAACAAGCAGTAGCTAAAGCTTCTGCCCAAAATTCTTTGTTATACCATTATTGTTAAGCATAGTTCGTGCACATTCTTGAACTGTACGATTTTTCCTTTCTACAACACCATTTTATTGTGGTGTTCGGGAAATGAAAAATTATGTGAAATTCACTTTTTGTTACAAAAGTTTTCAAATCTATTTTTTGAATTCATCTCCATGATCACTTCTTATAATTTTACTTTAAGATTCATCAAATTTTTAATTCTTTTAGCAAAAATCTTAAACATCTCAAAATTTTCGCTTTTATGTTTTAAAAATAGTGTTCATGCACGTCTTGAAAAATCATCTACAATAACAAATACATATTTATTATAATTTATTGAACGTACTTGAGTAGGTCCAAATAAATCAAGATCTAGTAATTCTAAAGGTTGTTTGGTAGAAATTTCCTTTTTAGATCTAAATGAACTTCTTTTTAATTTTCCATATTGACATGCATCACATAAATTTTTAACTTTATAGTTCATTTTAAGAAAACCTCTAACGAAATTGTGTTTAGCCAATTTGTTTATAAACCTAAAGTTTGTGTGACACAACCTTTTGTGCCATATCCATGGATTATTATAATCCATGGATAGACATAAATCACTGGAGTTATTAACTAACTTATAACTACCATAATAAAGTAAATAAAAGTAAAGAAACAATCTCACCAGAGTTTTTATACTGGTTTAGACCTCTCATCCTACGTCCAGTCCTGTAGCTCCCTTTCGGACATAAACTAGCAAACAACCCTCTCTTCGCCCGGGGGAATAGGTTTGATACAAAAGTCTTTTCTTGACAAGTACGTGTTCTTAATAACACTAATTGTGACTGCATGGTACAAATTTTCCTATAATCTCCTTGGAGTAGTATGTGTATGTGAAGCTTTGTTTTCGAAAGTGATAAGAATGATGTACTGATTGCTTTTTAGAAATCAAAGTATGCAAATGATAAATTGAAGAGATTCAAAAAATTCAAGTTAGTTGTTTCTCAAAATCTTTATATATTTATAAGTGATCAAGGGTTTTCTTGAGAAGTAACAACCTTTAGTATGTCTTATTTTAATCTAAAAGTTGCAATCTTTGAGGAAGAAGAGATGTATTGAAGAGATATGAATGCAACCATTAGAATGAAGCAAGTGTTTATCTAGGATTTTAGCCCGTTACCCAGGTCAAACGTCTGGGATAAAATTCAGACGTCTGTCTTGTTATATTTTTTTTCATTTGAGAACATAATCAGACGTCTAATGTCTATGTACCTGCAAATTTACTTTGTTTGAAAAAATGAAAACACTATAAAAGCTTTATGTGTAATTTTGTGCGAAAAACTACTCAAGAATATTTTACAAACCATTTATCTATGACTATAACACAACAAAATAGTTTCTCTAATACCAATGATTCTTTTCTTCTATTGATCTTTAAGCCATGATACTGTGAATTCTCGAAGCATTTACCTACAAATAGATGGAATATGTTATATGTGTATGATTGTATAGTTGTTATCATCGAAATTATAGATGTTCTAACGTTAACATGATCCATGTTATTGTGTGATTGACCATAAACAAAAGTATAGTTCATACACTTAAGATTCACAGTAATCTCAAGTAAAAGGACTACCGCACATCGTTGCATGAGATCTTCTATTTGACTTTATAAGTAACTTATAAAACACTCTTAATGATTTATTGTGTAGTTGTTCCAAACGATCAAATGTATGTAACCCCTTGATGCCTTCAATAGTCACAATTAATTTATTATCCATCGTACGAAGAGGATTGCGCATACTAATCTCAACAGATGTATTGATATCCCATTCTTAGTATATATTGACTATGAACATTTAAGGATAAATATTTATTTGACATAATTCAATACTCATGGTTACAAATACTTTAATATATGCAATCGATTAAATATTTTTCAAAGGATTTTCTACTTGTATATATAATATATTTAAAAAATCACTTATATCCCAGTATAATAATGTATATATAATATAAAATAAAACCAAAAGCTTACTTTATTTCAAATAAAATTCACTATAACAGTTATGTTATATAATTCTCATTATCTTCGCTCGAATTTTTATTTCTAATGTTCTTTTTCATGCTTCAGTTTAGACTCATTACTCAACTAACACACTGTACTCACATCTACATTGTTGTATAGTTACTATTTTGTCTTATGTACCTATTCGACCATCCAAATGATCTCTTATTTTATTCCAAACCATCCTTATGAAGTATAGCCACCCATCGGACTTGTTAATGACTTCTGATTATTTATTTTAATACGATAATAATAATGAATGTTCTCCTCAAATTAGGGACCACTCCTTCATAAAAAGAGATATAATCAAACTAGGGAAAATGTAGTGTCTCATAACCATATTGTAGATCATTTTTTCTAGAATAAACTATGAAAGCGCCTTAGTTAATGGATGCAACAACCCGTACCATAATAGGGTTGAATTTTGACTAAATCAAAATCCAAGTCCATTAAGTAATGGATCGTTGGTTTTGATAACCTGTAATAAACAAAAATATATCAAATGGCAATCAATATAAACTTACAATAGAATAGAAAACATAATATAACATAAACATGGACTAGGACTACTACCTTGGAATCAATAATATTCATCGGATATCTAGTTGTCTTACCAGCACTGTGCATGAATGAGAAGACTTCTCCATCTACTATTCTCGTTTTGCTCCAATAATATGTCCCTCTAATCCATCATGTGTGTTGTAAAAAGGAAGGGGTCAGAACAACGTTCTGGTGACTTGAAAACTACATACATTATCCATAACACTAATTTATACAAATTAATTTCTATTTAAGTGTTATGTCTATTACTTATAACTAGTTCATTCAATCCTATGTGCACGTGAAATACGCCTAACCTCCTTTAAGGTCTAACTATATATATGCCCACATACATATATTTCTAAACATATACTACCCAAAAAACCTGTGCACTTAATATATCTAAAATAAGGAGGAGGCAGACCCATCAACCATTCAATACCTCAGCCCCGAAGTGGGCTCTTCGCAAGGTAAATGCTAATCAATCAGTTCTGGCTACAAAGGCCAATTACTCGTGGATATGAATTTATAATATAATTTTTGTCTAACACATCTCAAGGACTCATCTAAGGGTTAACTTAACCATCTCTGCCAAACAGACAACAAACAATTCAATAAAACTTTGATGTCTTTGCATATCTCATACGGATTCTACAAGGAGCCTAAAATGGGTTTTTGCTAACGACCGTGTAGGACCACTACTAGTTAAAGCCTATATGCCAGCCCTACTATTAAATACCAGTCCAACAACAACATTGAGTTAGCCGTTGACCTCCCACAGTCGAAACTCATTTAGAATAACTTAATATAAGTTAAGGAAAAATAACCATCCTTGTCATTTAATACCTCTTGTTAGAAATAAAGGAGACCCATTTCCCTATTAGGTACCATCATAGGTTATTTAAGACTCCTATATAGGGGTAGGCAGACCCAATGACCACTTAATACCTCAACCCAAAAGCAAACCCCTTGACATCCCTAAAGGTACTAAGCCATTTAATAATTCAAATCCAAGGCGAATCCTTTGTATATTTTCTTCTACCCATATACAAATGTATATCCCTTTCCTATGGGTCCTATGGTTGGAGATGCCTCACATTAGTAATTAGTATACACAACTGCAAGTAGTCTCTAGGTGAAGGGAAAACTTCTGTTGTATAACTTTATTAACCTCGCATCCTAACCCACTAAACCAAACCAATCATCCTAAGCCTAAATGTTATGGTAGGCCTACTAATTCACGTTTGTTCTAAACATATAATTAAGGCTTAATAATTTCCATTTGGGAAATTATACTGCCTCATAGTATTTAATTCCAGCCCTATTCTCCTATATATTAATTGCCCGTAATGAATGGTCATTATTATTCTAATAGGACAATCTCTATTAACATTTATTTATTCGTTTCTAGTTCAACCTAATGTAACCACGTGTAATTTAATCACTTTAAATAGGAATATTTAATATATTTTAAATAATTAATTAATGAATTTTATAACTCAAATTAACCACTTTTAAATAATAACTAATAGTAGTGCAATTGTTTTAAAATTTGGTTCGCAAAAATAGTTCGAAGAAAAATAAAAAATTCGACCGAAAATTGTTTTTTGGATTTTTTGACTTTTCATCATCTAAAAGTTATCGGAATATGTTATGTACACAAGAGTAGACATACGCACATTATAATAACATATTTTATGGTTATAGATAAAAAGGATTAAAATAATTTACTAAAGGTAAAAAGTTAAGTTTCACTTTCCTTTCCATTTTATTTTAAATAAAAAAAGGAACGAAAAGGTAATGTCATGTCATGACAACCCATCCTAGTATATATAAAAAGAAGTGAAGTGATGGATGAAAGGGGTATGATTGTGGCATGTTCAAGGAGGAAAAGGAGGAGGGTAATGTGGCAAAAGTTTAAGAAAGGTAAAGAACTAAGCGGTAAAAAGGTAATTTCATGTTTTCATTTGGTATAAAAGAAACTCATCTTTTCAATTCTTATTTTAGTTCCACGATCTTCAATTTCAATACTATTTCCTCTACTTCCGAAAAATTTCCATTTCATTTCCATGGCTTCCCATTTTTTTTCCAAGTGAAAAAAAATCATCTTTTTTCTTTTAAACCCTTTAAAAATCACTTAAAACCTTTCTCTTTACTCTACATTTCCCTTAGCCTCGAAGAACAAGACCAAGCTCACACCCTACACGCTTGGTCGAGCCCAATTACCCTAGGACCAAATCCATTTTGCCACTTGAGGCTTCCAAAAATCCAACTTTTACAAAGTAAAACGTAGTTTGAGTAAGTGGAGTGATAGTTTGGTTTGTTTTCACGATATTTTGGTGAGTAAATCTCACATTTGAAAATTAAGTTTAAACTTTATACGTTGATAATGATTGTTGTTGGATGTTTGGTTGAAAACTAGTGTTGTTTTTGTTCTACATATTTGTGCTTATATGTAATGTTTATTATGGACTTGAATATAAAGTCAAAATGTTAAATGACTTTAAAAGTAATGATCTTTAATTTTTGTATAATGTTATGACACGTATATAAATGGATGAGCCTATTTTATGGATGTACTAAGCTAAAAGGAAGTTAGCAGTTGGATTTCTGGTGTCGTGACATTGAGATCCCTTAGGTTTTAACCTTGTTTATTTATCTTATTTTCTAGAAAATGTTTATAAATTTTTTTCAAAATTTTACCTTTAACTTTCCAAAACGTTATACTATATTTATAAAGTAAGTTAAAATTATAGTAAAGGCTTGAAGGGTAATTGATATATAAAATGAGTTTAATGTTATGGTATCTATTGCGATAGTCGCTATGGATGTAGTTTATAAAATGAACACTTTTGTGTAAACTAAATGTGTTGTCGTTTTTAAATATTTTTGAAAGCTATTTCAAACATATTATAACTATTATAAAGGCAATTATTATGTATTAATTAATCAAGGGTTTAATGATTATTTAATTAATTAATTAAGTAAAGTTAACAAGTACTTAATTATTAGTTAAGTAAAGGTAATTAGTACTTAATTATTATTAAGTAAGATAATTATAATTAGTTAATTAAGTGAAGGCCAATTTATTTTTAATCAAGTAAAGGTTAATTTATTTTTAATTAAATAAAGTTTAATTATTTAATAAATTATTATTTAATAAGGTTTAATTATTAATTAACTACTAACTAAGTAAGGTTTAATTGTAAATAATTTTTCAAATGGTATGGCTTAATTATTTCTTTATTATTAATTAAGTTAAGATTTAATTAAGACTTATTTAAGATTTAATTAAGATTTACTTATTACTAAATAAGTGTTTAAACTTATGTTAATTAATTAAATAAACGTTTGATTTTTTATTGCTTTACTTTCAAGGATTGGTTTGTTTAAATGCAACTTTCTTATACAAAGAACGGTTTAAGTACAAGGGATTCTCTTTGTCAATGCCATTAAGTATCCAAAAAAATATGAATAAGTTATAGTAAAATATTTACACATTTTATTGGAAGTAAGTCATATAGTGTTTAGCACTAAAAGCCGATGAGTAGGCTTTCCTTTATCTGTGAGATATAGAACTTGATTTTCTAAGCGAGGGATAGTGAAATCGAAGTATCAAAAATGGGACAGATATAAGAGACTTAATTTCAAAAAATGGCTCATGATAAATTAAGAGTATGGAAGATATTTCATTGTATACTTAGCACTAAATTCTGAGGTATGGAAACACATCTCTATCCTAAGAAGTAAGAATATACATTGAGTCAAGATTAGTTTTCTAGCTTGTCTGACTTTATTGTTAATCAAAGGGTCGTGTTGTTTGAAATTGGAACGTGGGGATAAGTATAAGATGTCTTATTTTTCATATGAAAATCTACACACCCTCGATAGTGGATTTTTCCACTATCGATAACTTGGTATTTTAAAATTATTGAATGTTGGTTTGAAGAGACTGGGAAAACTTGAGCTATCCAAAAACCAAATCGAACCAACATAAGCGTTTGAATTGGAAACATCTTGAGGATGACGGAATTGAAGACGAAGATCTTTGAAGTGCAAGGGTTACTTGCTACTAATTCGGATGGTGATTTCAAAATAGATGTAGTAGAAGTAGTGCCTTCAGTTTTTCCATTTCCTAAACATCTTGAATGGTGAATTCTATCATTGCATTGTCTCTTGGAAGGCGGTGCTAGCATTCCAAGTGGGATTGCTATATAAAAAGTTAAACACAGGCTCAAGCTTCACACTCAGAATATGACTAAAGTAAGGACATGCCGCAGGGCTAAGTGGGTCGCTCCCATTAAGGCATGATCATCACCTAATCTAGATCGGCATTTATGGTTTTGTATATGGTTTGGGGCCTAGTTCGGTGTTGATCACAACCATAGGATGATCATATTCGGTATTATCCAAGAAGGGGTAAGTCGGTCCTAAGTAGTAGAGGTAAAAAGGTTTTGAAGCCTTAGAACAATTTTCTGAAGGAGTACTGTATGGAAGGTCTTCACCTTATCATCGCATGGAATCCATTTTCCACTAATTTCTTATGGGTTTGATTGTATACTATGTGTGCAGGAATGTGACTAATGTAACCAATTCGGATATGATTCAATATTCACATTAAAACCTAGACATTGTTATATATCACTAGATTTTCTATAGAAACGGTTGGGTTACCTTAAGGTAAAAACCCATCTGTGCCTGTGCGGCGTGGTCTTACGAGATACTTTTGTTTTAAAGGGTTTTATGAGTTTAATAATCAGTTGTTTAGAGTTTACTCACAGTAGATTCATGTCTGACATGGAGTTTTTCTTCCTTTCCCAAAAACTCTTGGGTACTCAAATTTGTATGAGTAGCCAAGTAGTCCAAGTTTCCATGGATGCATTTTGGAGGAGCATGGAGCAGGTGGTTTAGATGATATATAGTTATCTTCTTTATTTTCTATCGTTTATGTATGTTTTTGTATCAGCATTGTTGTAGCAGGCAGTTATAACTATTCTTGATTGAAGTTGGTATTTGTGTAACTCTGATGTTCATTTTAGGAATGGTACTATGTACTATCTTACGTTGACTATTATACGTGATTGCCTTACAATGTAAGATTTAGTGTTTTTTCGTCTTCTTGTATTTTCTTTTTCCTTTTACCTAGCAGCTTGTTTTTCAAATTCTTAGATGATCGACCTATGTATACCATGGGTCTATTAAGTTTCTTCTTTGGGTGTAAGAAAGACGGATCGTTTCAAGTGGTTCCAAAGCTTAGGTTGAGTAAACACCTAGGCCTTGTTTGGGGTCAACTAATTAGTGATGGAGTTAGTAGTACACTATAAGGAGTTTAATCTATGAGAGCATGCATTTTTGGTTTTATTCGTTTGTGTGTGTGTTACATATATATTCGAATTATTTCGATCAACTTCGATATTTGATTTAGTACCCTTTTTCCTTGGATAATCACATCTAAGAATTCTAAAGTTATCTTACTATATCTAGGTAGTAAGAATGAGCAATAGGTAAAGACGAGGTAGGGGAACTAGTAGCACATTTACCACCAATGGTCGAGCTCCTAATGTAGGAAGAGTTAGATTAGTTGAAGAGGCAGCACCAGTGCAACCCCGCGTGAACTTTATAGTTGCGTAGAAACTATAGTTATTTGGGAGGCAAGCCGTTTAAGGGCACGGAATCCATCATTGATGTCCAAGCTTGTTCCTGTGAAAATATTTTTAAGGGACTGGATATTTTAGATGAGAAAAAGTGTTTTTTAGCATCTTGGAAATTGCAAGGTGGAGTTGCAACATGGTGGGACTCTATTACAGTGAATATTCCAGAGGATGATTTTTCTTGGGCAAGATTTAAAGAGGTGTTTAATGACCAATTCATGCTCGCTGTAGGAAAGACTCATGTGTGTCAGAGTTTCTTAGATTTAAAGCAAGGAGATTTGTTGGTAGTCGAATATGAGACCAAGTTTAATGAGCTATTGTGATTTGAGCTGGAGTTGATTGATACTCCTCTTAAGAAAAATGAGATTTTTGTGATGAGAATGAGGGAGGGATTTTAAGAGAAGATGACCACCTAATTGAAGTGATCTTTTGTGTATTAGTAAATATAGCTTTAAGGTATGAAGTTCTTGAGAAGCAGAAGCTAGCAGCAGCATCAAGCACCAACAATATTAGTAACCCGAATAAGAGGAAATTTAATCATTCAATGAAGAAACAGTGGAAAGGAAAGCCATGTGGAAGGGCATAGGAAGATCATTTTAAGGATTTTTTTTGCAATACCCGCAATCAGAAGGGTCATATCACAAAATTATGTAAGAACTCTGTAGCTCAGAAGTAACAGGGAGGACCTATCTCTCCAATGGTTCAGAAGACACTATGCTATAACTGTCAGATGTAATGACCCACCATTTTGGATGGTTTAAATCGACAATAAACCACACATGTCAACTCAAACCATTCAAAAGAGAGGATTATTAATGGGCTAAACAAGAAAATAAGAGAAAAGAAGAAGAAACACAAAACACAGAATCTCACAACGGAATGAAAAAAAATTATAATAATAAATAAAAAGTTCATGTAGCTGTTTTACAAATAACATTTGATTACACATTTACAATACAATCAGAGTTATACATACAGTAGGAATAAATAAATAATGTTGTTGAACATCATGATATAGTGGAATAATATAATAAATAGTAGACTAATCTCCATCTTCATTCTTAAAAATAAATGGTCTTCAAAATAATGAAAAGCTCAGACTGACCCGGCATAACGAAAAGACAAAACACCAGAGTCAGAACCAAATGATCTCATGTAAATTAAATCAAAATAAGTAAAAATGAGTGCAACGGCTTCAGAGATATTTATGGGATTTTACATCTCCTATACAGTGTCTAAAGTGCGTGCAATAACTTAAGAGATGTTTGAGATTCCATCTCCTAAGGATCCATTAAACTACCAACATATATAATATATGTCCATAGTAAAGTAAAATATTAAAATAGCTTTAAGGCATTACCCCTATCCCCCTGAACACATTTTTTTATATAAATACCGTAGTCTATACAAATACTATCATGGCCCATTTTTCCATACCTTTTGAATTAACAATAAACCACATATGCCCAACTTAAATTGTATGAAAAGATGGAACATGAAGGGTAATAAAAAAATAGACAGAATAGAATCTCATACTAATGGAATAACATATAATATTGAACAATATCTTTACAGTGAACAACTTTTTACATATATCAGAGTCTAACCTAAATTCAGCTTGGACAGTTATAAACATCTGTCCTTACAATTGCTGACAAACATCAAACAAAAACAAAAGACAACAGCGGATAATAGAATTTGTCCATACGTAGATGAATATCTCGAGCTCTCCTCTGGAAACTTCAACCGTCTTTAACTAAACCCGAAACTATTCGGTTTTGACCCGATTATTGAAAATACCCAGATCAGGCTTGATGAACTAGCATGAGAAACACAAAATATAAATGACAGTGTCATATATCAGCCTTTGAATAAAATCCTTTGAAAATAAAGAGTATCTCATAAGACTACGCCCACACATAAACACGGATAGGCTTTTACCTTATGATAACTAAATCGCTTTAATATATCAAAACATTTGGTATTATTTCTAATGACATATTTTTGAAAACATTACAAATGAACTTATTAATCTTAGCTGAAATAGTTACCAATATTAAATTCCGAGTCCATTCATTATGCCAGTACAAACAAAACCACATGTTCTTATTAGAGAATAGATTTTCATACAAATGACCAGGTGAAGGAACTACCTTATGATGGGTACACCTCTATATGGATGTCCCGAGGCACAGAACATCTACCCTCTACCAACATAAGACCGACCTACCTCTTTAACTAGGTAATATCGAATATGTCATCACCCGGCCGTTACCGACCTTTAACCAAGCGTGCTCTAGCATACAAACCAAATTAATTTCCATCCCAAACGTCATAGCTAGAAGAAATATATCTAGAAGGGGATTATCATACCCTAATTAGGAATGACTCGCTTAGCCGTGCCGCATGTAACCCTGTTTCGATCATTTCCGGTTGATGAGGCTTGAGGCAACGATTACCTTTTCACATAGCACATCTCTTTCACTTTGAATGTCACATTGCCATTCCATATTCGCACGACTGATTTCTACAAATATATAACTTTCGGAGCTCTTATGTCTCGGGAAATGGTGTTAAACTAAGAGAAGGTGTCTTCTCTGCCACCGACTGATATTCTTTTATAGAGATCACTCATTCTGATTTGGAATGCAAGGTCATACATTCTTCCATAAAAATGTTTTGGGACCAAATGAAACCGAAGTTATGTCCGACAACGAATTTTCTATCGGTTTAGAAATCGTCGACAAAATTTAAAATAAAAATAACCGCAAGCGCATGGCGTACTATCATAGTACGTAGTAAGTACGATCCTTAGGGAAATGTTAGATTTTAAATCCCTATTCAATCAAATTATACCAAAGTTGAAAGTGATTGACTAGAAAATGTAAGAAATATGATGAAAAGAAAGTGATAAAAATATGAGAGTTGAAAGACAATTTAGAGATAAATTCACTCTCTAGATCGTCTAGTTGAACAAAAATGAAATTATGATCTCTTTTTTGGTCATTGGTGAATTTAAATTATGTGTGTACCATAAGTATGGCTTATTTGTACTACTAATTAGCTTAACATAAGCCTTCAAACTATAATACACCCCTTAAACCACTTACCAACTCTCATGAAAATGACAACAAAGATGAAAATAAAATCTATTTTAAGTATGGCCTATTAATTATTAATTAGAAATATAGACCATCAAGTTTTAACTTCAACATTCACTTCATTACCATCATCATACGTAGATGAAGAGATAATTATTGTTTGTGATTGTTTAAGCATAGCCTATTTGTTATGAACAACTTAGACTATCAAATTCAACATGAAACATAAATAACATCAACATTCATTCTTCCATTAAACACAAAAAGGGAGAAATAATTATCAAAATGTTGAAGCTACATAATTAGAGAGCTTCATTACCCCTAAATTGAAGGGTTTAGCCTCTTATTTGGGTTATCATATCAACACAAGTAGCATGCAACATGAAACATAAAAAAGAAGAAAATGAAAGCAAAGGAGAAGCTATTCTACTTGCATGAAATAAAAGAAGACCCACACTACTAACATGAAAGTAAATAAAAAAAAAAGACTTGAACTAAAATTGCATGAAAAAAAATTACATAAAAGAAATGGCTAAGTAGCCATGGAAATAAAGAAGAGAACTTGATTTATTTATGAGCCTAAACTAAACTAAAGAGAGGCTAAAGAAGAAGGAATGGTTACATGAAGCATAAGGGGTATTTATACAAGTGTAAAATCCTAATCCACTTTTTTGGGAACTACCCAGTCTACCCTCCTAAAAAGTGTGGTGAGCAAGTAATCATTAGCTCCAATAATCACCCATTAAGTGTGCATGAAAGTGTAATGGCCATTAGCATGTGGATTAGCTTCTAATTTATAAATGAAGGAAGGTGGGTAGGTGGGGTCCTCCATGATCCATGACTTTGAATTATTTCCATCTTCATTCCTTTGTATCTTCTTTGTGCATACATATATCTTCATGAAATCACTTCCATTTGAGCTCAAATTCCTATAAAAATAATGTAGAAATTTCCAGTTAAATTTTCTCAACTTATTATGTGCATAAAAATGACCATTTTGCACTTGGATGAAGATGAATATGTGACAATTTGAAAATAAGTTGAATTTTGGTTTAAACAAGTTAAAATACCCAATACGATCATTTATTTAATTTAAATATATTAAATATGGTGGTAAAAATATGCATATTTACGTGCACATCAAATACCCCCACACTTATATTTTTATTCATCCTCGAATAAACTAAAACTAAGATAAATCCATTTTCGTAGGGAGCACGATTACGTTGAGCGTATGCAACAAGCCGTTAAACCTTTGGGTGTCCCCAGTAGGACAAGTGCTGTCTCGTGAGGGTTTTCAGCGGATGCTACCCACAAAATCCAAATGCGATATGAAAATATTTACAAAATGCAAGATTTATTTACAAAGAGATGAATGCAAGTTTTTGAAAATGTTTACAAATGAACGATTTACTTTTAAATCAACAAAAATAAGTTAAATATAGGTTCTGGTCATTGTCATGAAAATTTAAGTCATGTACTCATCAAAACATCCAACAAAAATCAAGTTATCATAACAAATAGACTGTAGTTTAACTCGTTGTTTCGGTTGATAAAACGGTGTAACTATGAAATGTATCCTTAGTTGATTATAAAAGTTTATCAAAGTAGTATTTTCATTTCTTTTTAATAACAAGTCAAATCAAACAAGTTAAAATAGTGCTTGGATTCCATTTGCTTACTCTCTCTATTTTTTATTGATATTTACAATATCTACATATGCCTAACTTAGATAAACTAAGGCCAGATATATTACCCGCGCATTGCCTTTCGGACTTATGTGGGGGGAATACAGAGTATGGTGAGTGAGCACACAATTGTGAAAACCTATTGACTATAGGCGTTATTGAAAATAATTTTTATATATACGCACCTAACTCAGCTAAACCGAGGCCAAATATACCGATCGTGCACTGACTTTCGGGCTTACGTGAGAATGGTATAGAGCATGGCGAGTGTGCACACTTATCAACCCTGGGTGTTAATAAATATATACACATATGCAAGAAATATATTTTTTGCCTTTTTTGTTTTTTTTTTGTTTTTTGAAGGGAGAGTTTTGCAAAATCATCTTGGCACCATTTAACTTGGAAGACAAAAAAAAATGTTATATCCTTTTATTTGAATTCATTACTTTCTAAAACAAAGATCTTCAATTAGGATATAATTAATACATATGAACCTTCCTATATACTAGTTAAACCATCGTTATTTGTAATCAAACTTTATTTTTATTATTGTTAAGATAAATAAATTTTCAAAAAGTATTAATATAGTAACCAAAATCTTATACTTATTATATAGTGTTTCTTTAAAAATAAATCAAAATGCTTTTAAAAAAATTGTTTTGAGATTTTTTTTAAACTTTTTTATGTTCTTTTTTTCTTAATTTTTTGAGTTTTTTCTTTAGTATTGGAATTAGAATGCAAAAATACACCATGAAAAATTGAAAATGAAAATGATGAGACTCTCCCCACACTTGATTTTGACAGTGTCTCCACGGTCAACCCAGGTGAAAGGAGAAAAACAAAAGTAAAAAGATGATCTATATTTATATGAAAACGAAAATAATAATATTTACAAGAGTTCAGAAAGTATATCGTCAGAAAGTAAACGAAATGGTCTTCCAAAGACCGATTCATTTGTCTCGTCAAGTGTGAGAGACATAGCTTAAGCGGAGAAAATCAATTCGTAAAAGATTTTGGAATTGAATGTTTATTTGGAAAAATGACAGTCGTTTTATTAAAAATCGTACGAGTTGTTTTGTTTTCAATAATTTTTGGGGTAGATATAATGATTGATTGAAGTTCATGTTTATTTTCACAAATTGTGATTCAAACTCATCATTGATAAATTTTTTGAAATTATCGATTCCAAAATCAAAACGGTATTTTAGATCTTCCCCTTCAGAATTCGACAACTCATTTTCAAAAAGTCTAAAGAAATCATGTTCGTTAAATTCGTCTTCCTTTGTTGGATTATCGACAACTTCATTGCGTATCTCAAGTTCGAAATCCAAAGTTGTTTTATTTATATTGTTGAAATCGAGAAAAGGAAGGTCAAATTTTAAATTTGGTTCCACAACCTCAAAAGAATAGAAATCCTACTCAATTACTGTATTTTCAACAACTTTGTTAAGATAATAATTTTTTGTTTCAAAAGTTGTTTGAAAATCATTGATTTGGCTAAAAGATGGATCGTTCTTTGACTCATCACACGTTGGGATTTGGTTTTGTTTTTCACATTGTTTCATATATGTTTCGAACAGAAAAATCTTATGATCATCGTAAATTTCGTTCATTTGTTCAAGAAAATCCAATTTATATTTATTAACTTGAGAATTTTCAATTTGGATTTATTGAGAACAAAAAATTTCATTCGTATCCTAATCGAGATTATTACGATTCCCAAAATTATTTGAAAAGTGGATCTAATTTTCGTTTTGATTTTGAAACTCATTTTATATTTCAAAATTGAATTGGCATGGTTTATGCTCGAAATCGTTGCATTTTGAAGTGAATTCAAATCTTGATTACTTTTAAAATTTTAACTTGAGTTATCACACAAATAAGAAGTACATAAATCATTTATCATTTGATTTTGTTGTGTAGAGATTTCAAGTAAAGACGAAATGTTATTTTCAAGATTTAAAGGTTGATCATCATTTTGAAAATTTTACGTTTCAAATTTGAATCGTTTAAATAATAATTGTTAATGAAATATCCATAAGAATTTGGTGTGAAATTATATGGATTATATTGATTTTCACAATTATCGTAGAATTCATTTGAATATGAAAATTTGGACATTTTCAAGAATGTTTTTGATTTTTTTACAAAGAGAAAATTGTTTACAAATTGAATTTATTTTTAAATGGAAAATTGAATATATTTTTTTGGATTTTTAATTTTTTTTGGCTTTTTCCAAAAGGTTGTATATATTTTTTTTTTGAAAAAAAAACTAGCGATTGTTTTTTGATTTTTGATTTTTAATTGAAAAATAAATTTCAAAAGAAAGTATTTTATAAAACTAGGTTAAGAAATATTTGCATTTTTTTTAGTTTTTGATTTTGAATTTTTTTTTAGTTTTTTTTTTAAATATGCACGATCTAATGTAACTAAATGAATGCAAGGTTTTAATTAGAAATGATTTATCCTAAGTAGCTCCTAACTCAAAATTGTATAGTCACACTTTGTCTTAGATCAACAAGATAATTCTCAGCTAGGTAACGGACAGGATTTATCGGTGCACCACGAATCAACGTAGAAATGCAGCCGAAGGTTTAAGTACCTTCAAAGGAACAACCATTATAACATTTATGAATCACTGTAATATTTGTAAATAGTTATTACTCTACCATATCCTGGACACAAAGAAATTAAATTGTTCAAAGAAGACAATTTGCCAATATACAATTAAGTGTTATTGATGTCTAACTGTTATCACTAAACAAAATTATAGAATGAAATGCAAAGCCGAAATTAAGCGTGTACTAACAATGCAATTACGAATGGATTTTTTTTATTTTTATTTTTGAAATTTTTAGTTGCTGATTTAATTTTTTTTATAATGCAAATACAAACAACAATACAAGGCAAAAAAAAATAGATAGGGGCTATGTAAGAGCTGCAAATTTTTTTTAGCAAGCCAGCTAAGTTATTTATTTTTGGCAAGCAAGCTGTCTACTTCTGCTTTGACAACCTGAAAAGGAGTGAACTAAGATATATATACAATTTTTATATATGAAAGAAATAACTAAAAAAAAAAAAATCTAAAGAAACAAAACCTAATAATTCTTATTTGTTGCCCAAAGTCAAAGAGAATTTTTTTTTTAATTTGGGACAGAGTTAAAGTTACATCATTTTTTTAAAATACAGAAGAAAAGGAAAAGGCTTTAACACTCGAAATCCCCTTTTTATTTAAATCACACGGTCCCAAGTTTTAAGCTCACCTGGCCTAAAAGAAAACTAACCAAACCCTTTAATTTTCGTTTTTAAAAGAAAAATGGATGCTGCAACTCTCGTTTCACCAATAAAAATGTTTTTTGCTTCCCT
Source organism: Allium cepa (assembly GCA_030765085.1). Classification (NCBI taxonomy): domain Eukaryota; kingdom Viridiplantae; phylum Streptophyta; class Magnoliopsida; order Asparagales; family Amaryllidaceae; genus Allium; species Allium cepa. Next base: position 680,664,986 of record CM060941.1, on the reverse strand, counting down.
GAATCTGAATCAAAATTTGCCACTAAATCACAAAATCCACAATCCACACTCGCAAGCTCAACGTAGAATTCTTGCAATGCGATAGGCTTCAGTTTAGGTTTGAGATTGTAGAACAGGCAGAGCCGGCCTGGGGGGAAGCCCACCAAGCCCATGGGCTGGGGCAACCCCCCATGTCTAGGGAAAAAAAATTTATCGTTCTCTAAAACTCTTTCTCTATTTCCAGTTTTCCACCGCGACAAATTTTATCGATTTCCAGTTTTCCACCGTGACAAATTCAGGGTTTTGCCGCTTGCTTCGACGAATCGACGATCCATCTCAAATTTTATCGATTTCCACTCTAATCTTCGATTCTTCATTTGCGGTTGCAGTTTGCTGCTCGCTTGCTTGACTGCTCCCTTCATCTTCCTGGATCAGTAAGTTCATTTAGGACATAGGAGTTGGCTGTCTGTCTTTGTTTTCACAACTTTATTTTGCCTGCTTTATGTCTTTAGTTTGTTAACATTTGATAGTTTCGTTTTAACATTTGATAACTTTAGTTCCAGTAACTTAACTTCTCTCTTAAGCTGGAATTATCTTTGCAATAATTTTGTCCACCTAAAGTTATGTTTTTTAATCGATTTTATAATCAATTTCAAGCTTGTTTATTAATTTATAGGTAAATTAGTTTAGTTGTTAATATTGTTAGATAGTGGATAATATGACAAAAGAGGAAGACGATAAGAAACGAGTCAGAAATAGAAAGCAAAAATCTGGAGCTTACTAGAAGGGTAAAACAACGTCAAGATGCAATATCTACATCGTTAGTGGGCTCAATTTCTAAACTATTCAATGCAAAAGCACAACAATCAACTGGTTCAAGTCAAATTAAAGAAGCAAGCGAAACTATTAATGAAAATGTTGATAATCATGTTGATGTAGATTTGGGCAACAACATTGATGTAGATGAAGTAAGGAACGAAAAGGAAGAAAGTGTGCTTGATTTGAACAAAGTCGTTGACGTTGATCGTGATCCAGGTTTAAGGGGGCTCATAAGTGATACTAAAAGAATAATAATTGTTCAAATGGACCCAATCAAAATTTAAAAAAAATGACAAGTTTCCAACCGTAATAAAGTTTGGGAAAAGTAGAAGTTTCTCATCCAAGCATTATATTCATCGTTTTCCAAATAGTGAAGAACATGAAAGGAAGTGGCTAATATATTCAAATGAATTGAACAAAGTATTTTGTTTTTGTTGCAAGTTATTCAAAAATAAACTAATGGCAAGCAACTTATCGGAAAATGGTATAGATGATTGGCATAATCTTCCACACAAACTTAGAGAGCATGAAACTAATCCGGAACATCGTGAAAATGTTGTGAAATGGGTTGATTTGCAAAAGGGGCTAAAACTAAAAGCAACCGTGGATAAAAAAAATTGAAGCTCAAATTGAAAAGGAGAAAATCAGTTGGAAGTTGATATTAATTCGAATTATTGAAGTTGTGAAAATACTTTGTAAGAATAGTTTGCCATTTCGTGGAAGCAATGAGAAGATATATGAGAAGAATAACGGACTTTTTTGCCAACTTATTGAGTTCCTTGCTAAATTTGATCCAATTATGTAAGATCATCTTCGACGTGTGGTAGATAAAGAAATTCAACATCATTATCTTAGTCATATGATTCAAAATGAGATAATACTTCTATTATCAAATGAGATCAAAGTGAAAATAATAACCAAGATCTTAAAAGCAAAATACTTTTCAGTTATTCTTGATTGCGCACCGGACTTAAGTCATGTAGAACAAATGTCACTCATTATAAGATGTGTAGATATTAAAGATATTAATGAGGTGAAGGTGGAAGAGTTTTTTATCGGATTTATAGTGGTTGATGATACATCGGGGCTTGGCCTTTTCAAACAACTTGAAAATGTTTTACATGAAATTAAACTTAACATTGATGACGTAAGAGGCCAAGGTTATGACAATGGATCTAATACGAAAGGTAAACATCAAGGTGTACAAAAAAGACTTGTTGATATAAATCCTCGAGCATTTTATATGTCATGCGGTTGTCATAGTTTAAACCTTGCATTATGTGATATGGCTAAATCTTGTGTTAAAGCAAGAATTTTTTTTGCATTCGTACAAAAAATTTATACATTATTTTCGGGATCCACTCATCGATGGGATGTTTTAAAAAGATATGTGAAAGGTTTAGCACCAAAAACGTTATCGACTACTCGATGGGAAAGTCATGTTGAAAGTGTAAGAGCTATTAGATTTCAACCGTCAATGCTAAGAGATGCTTTAGTTGAAATTGGTAATAGTTCTAAAGAGGATATGGTGATGGCGGAAGCTAAAGGCCTATGTGTTAATGTTTTAGAGAATTTTGAGTTCTTGATAAGTCTTTGTATTTGGTACAAGTTATTAAATAAAGTGAATCAAGTAAGCAAAGCACTTCAACATGAAGATATGAATTTAGAAGATGCAATTACAAGATTAAAAGAACTTATTGAATTCTTCCAAAATTTTAGAGAACATGGGTTTGAAGAAATGGTGAAAGAGGCTAATGAACTTGCTATGGATGTTGGTATTGAACCAAAATTTGAGGTGAAAAGAGTTGCTCGTAGAAAAAAAACATTTTGATGAGGGTATTGCAACTAGTAATAAAGAAAGTCAATCACCAAAAGAGATTTTTAGAGTCACATACTTCATTCATATCATCGATCAAGCTTTAACATCATTCAAAGATCGATTCGAACAAATTGAACTTTATGACAACATCTTTGGATTTTTGTTAAATGCAAAGTTTGTAAATCTTGGCAAATAGGAGTTAATGGAGCATTGCATTCATTTGGAAATCTACTTGAAATACAATGAACAATATGAAATATATGGAAAAGGTTTATTTCAAGATATTAGAGCTTTGCAATCTATGTTACCAAAGGGAATAACCAAATCAACTGACATTCTTGATTTTATAAGATCTTATGTAGAAGATGGTGGTTTTCAATGTGCATGGGTTGCTTATCGGAATTTGTTAACCATTCCGGCTACAGTTGCTTCCGTGGAGAGAAGTTTTTCGAAGTTGAAATTGATTAAAAATTATCTTCGATCTACTATGTCACAAGAAAGATTGAACGGACTTGCAATGATATCAATTGAAAGTGCGTTTTTGGATAAACTTAATTATGATAATTTGATTGAAGAATTTGCTACAAAAAATGCAAGAAGAAGCATTTTTCTTTGAACTACTTGAATATTGTAGCCTACTTCATGTAGTGTCTTTTGAATGCAAAGTGACCGTTTTGTATGTTATGGTTTTTGGGCAATGAATATATATGAATTATTATTGCATTTTGTTTGATATTTTTATTTAATGCATGTTTGTTGTTTGATTTATTTAATTTATGTATCGTTTTTATGTATGAAAACGTATGGATATGTATATAGGAATGGGCAACAAAATTCAAGGGTGGCTTGGGCAATGGATTCTTTGGGCCGGCACTGGTTGCATGGAGTCGTAGAAGCGGATGTTGGCACAGTGATGGAAGTTGACAGTATTTGTTGGAAGTGTAAGAATGGGTTTTGAGCACTATGAAGTGTACTATGATAGTGGTGGATGTGGTTTTGGAGTATATGGTGAAGATTGATGTAGTTTTTAAAAAAAGATTTGATGAAATATTGGAGGTGTATGAGATGAAAGTGGATGTTTGTAGTGGTTGGTCAATTGACGAGTAAAACAGAGAGACAGTGATGAAGATGGAACAATAATGAGCAGAGGCGAGGTTAAGGAGTGACAGTAAAGGAATGGTGTGCAGTTTGATTGCTGATGGGTTGTAATGGTGTAGAGATGGGAAATGAGAGTTGCTGTGAGTAGTGGAGTGAAGTGGTGATGTATATGAAGTGTTATGCAAGACAATTGTATGAACTGGTTGTTTGATGATCAGACTGGACAGTATGAAATGGTTGTAGAATGTTGAGACGGTCAGACAGGGCAGGAAGTTGAGATGGCCAATGCACTGCAATGTAAGAAGACAGTGGTTAGGAGAAGTTGTAGGAAGGCAAAGTGGTTAGAACAAGGAAATAGCAAAGAGAGATGCACACCGTTTGGTCAGAGGAGAAGTGCACACTGTAGAAGCAGTGGGTGACTGTTTGTGGCAGCTGAAAAAAATGGGAATGTAAAATTGTAAAATGTAAAAAGAGAATGGCAATGAAATAAAAAAATTCATTTTGAATTGTATATGTATTTTTTTTAATATATGCAAATGCAAATGAACAACACACTAGAAAACAACAACAAACAAAATGCAAAAAACAAAATCAAACAACACATAACAATTTCTTTTAAATGCAAATAAACACACTAAATAAACACACAAATAAAATCATATAAAAATAATACGAAGAATAAAAAAGCAAAATCAAAACAAATTCCTTAGCAACGATGCCAAAAACTTGTTCTACGTTGAATTTACTATCGTTTAAAAAACCGTCGATAAGTTTTAAAGTAAAAATAACCGCAAACGCATGTCAGACTATCGTAGTACATAGTGGGTATGGGTTGATCCGTAGGGAAATGTTAGATTTTAAATTCCTATTCAATCAAATTATACCAAAGTTGAAAGTGATTAACTAGAAAATGTAAGAAAAATGACAAAAAGAAAGTGATAAAAATATGAGAGTAGAAAGAAGATTATCTCTATGCAATCCAAGTTGTAGTTTATTCATCTTGAAGATTGCTTAAATTTTGGATAATACAAATCTTCCTTAATTTTGGAAAACTTGATATAATCTTTTCAGAGCATCCGGTTTTCCTTTCGATCTGTTCCACCCTTCGCCTAAAAAGAGAAAACATATGCCGGATAAGTTCAGAGAACCAGTTGCTCCATTCTTAACCTTAGTTAAACACCTTATTTTATCTTTTCAGATCTCACAAGCGGGACAAATGTACTAGTCGTTTCCGCATACTCAATTTGTTTTTACATTCAATATTCTTTACTTTATGTTTAAATGGTATAAAAAATTCCTCTTAACCATTTATTCAAACTCTTATTAAAAATTCCAAATCATCTTTAAATTACTTAATTATTCTTTTAAAATCATTCACAAGAGATTTAGGAAAGAATTGTTAAGTTTAAAACTACGTTTCAAAAGTTATTAAAAACTGCTACCAAAAGCGTTGCGAATGTATTTTAAAAGCAATATTCTTCAAAACGACTTTTATATCATTTAGAAATTCATCTTTTCAACTTAAATCTCTTTTAAAACATTTTAAAGGATTTTTAGAATTTGTTTCACATTTTTAAAACAATTGAAATATCAATTTTAAACTTTGGTCTCTTTACTTCAGAAGCGTGATTTTTCTGGAAAATTGTTTTGGACATATTTCAAAATATACAAATTGAATTCTTGATTTTCTTTCTTTATTTATTTAAACACACTCAAATGTCTATAAAACATTTCTAACTCATTTTATAACTATTTCCAAAAGGTTTAAGCATTCCATATATGCCATTTCATTTTCAAAAGGAAAGTGAATTTCTTTATGCTTAACGACGTGTATTAACAGGACTTGGTAAAACAGTTTAACAATCATATCAAACAATCGATCATTGATGATCAAAGCATATATAAGCATCCATAGAAATTGTAACACATCATCAAACATGTATATATATAAATAGAGATGTTAAATAGAGTTTCACACTATAAACCAAAGCAATAAACTTCCTTCCAACATTCTAATCAACCAACACTTTGCTAATTAATCCATACTCCATTTAAACACTAGCAAACAACACGCTCTCCCTTCCAATAGCTTGGTTGAGGCTTGAGATGGAGGTTGGCCGAAAGTATAGAGAAGAAGCAGTAGAGCTTTGAACTTGAATTCCCAAGACTTTGATCCAAAAAACAGGTTATCTTATATCTTATTTTAGTCCCTCTAAATCTCAAGTTCTAGAAAAGTTGTTAGCTTAAAAGTTGTTGAAAATTCTTTTATCTTGAATTGGTAAAAAAGAATAATTTGAATCCCCGTGGTTTTGAGGGAGATAAGATAGAATGAAGAAGACGTATTGTCAGATTGATAAAAATGAAGCCAGAAAATGCACTTCAAAGAATTGAGTTTCAAGTATAGCAAGGCTCAAAACTGAAAAAAATAACAAACATAGAAGTTGCAGCCATTGGAATTTTATATGGTTTAAAAAAAATTAATTTGGTTCAGTTAGATCAAAACAAAATGGGCTATTCTCGGGCTTAAAAACTGGGCCAGAGAATGCACTAGAAGGAAGTAGATTTTTGAGATGGTTAATTGTAGAATGAGACAAAGTGGTCAAAATAAAAGTTGTAGCCACTAGAAAAGTACATGATTTAAAAAAAGTGTTTTGCGCTGTTATTCGGTTTTTAAGAAGTTATGGCCGAGATAAGAAGAGGTAAAATATGGAGAAAAGAAGAGTTTGATTTGAAGAGAATGAACATTTGATTTCTTTTGAATATTTTGTAATTATTTCTTTATATTTTTTTCTATGGATTAGAAGCCATTAAAGTGGAAAGGAAAAAGGTGAAGTAGCTTGAGAAAAAAAGAAGAAGAAATGTGAATGAAAGTGAAGAATGAGGTGGGTGTTTATAGAAAAAGAAAGAAGTGGTAAATTTACCAAAATAACCTCTTACCAAATTATCAAACTAACCTTGCTTCGACCTAAAGCAAACTCCATTTTTTCAATACTTAACATCATTTTTCAGATCCTTACTTTATGTCTTAGTGACTTAAAGATTAAGTAAATAAAAGTAATTATTTTGTTGGATTTTGATGTGATTAGATCTTGATGTTTACTTTTGACTTTTCTTAAACTTACATACTTTTCTTAATGATGTTTTAGAAGTTTTCTAATTATAATTAGCAAAAGTAAACTTGTTCAGTTATTAAAATATGCAATATATATGTTAAAATATGTTAACAAAGGTGCAATAATGTTGCGGCAACTTATTTTGAACAAAACGTTGATTTTCTATAAAACGTTTTACGGTCACATTTGACCTTTTTGTTAAACTATTTATTCATGTAAACAAAACTTCAAAATAAATTTCATACTATCTTTAGATAATTAAAACAAGTATATTTAGCTTATAAAATATAAAATAATATCCAAATCTATTTATAAAAATACGTCACTGATTTATCAATATGCGACAAAATACGTCAACTTTTATAGAACAAGTTTTAAGTTTTTTATCAAACCATTATAAATTAAATTGCTATTATTATAAAATGAGTTTGAAATCGACTATATATATGTTTAAAAGGAATTATTTATCCTCTAAGCAATTTTCTCAAATATTTATTGTAACAGCCCGGATTTGGAGTTTACCTTTCAATATTAAATTATAATGATAATTATGATTTAACATTGTAAATTGAATAGAGATAAATTGGTGAAAATAAATTGTTTGTCTATTATAAACAACGAATTTGGGAAATAATTGTTGAAAATAAAGCATAAAGCTTTATTTTAGTGGTTTACATGATAATAAATGTAGGAATAATTTTATTTGAGTGAAAATGAAATAATTTTGTTAATTATTGCTTTGTGGCTTCCTTTAATAATTTTTTAAAGAATAAGTTCTTTTAATAAGTGTTTAATGAAATAAAAAGGAGAAAATGTGATTAAAAATAAGTTTTGAGTGTAAATAATATTTGTAAATAAATTGGAACATTTTTACAAGCAATAAAATGTAATTTGTTGAATTTTAAAAGTAATAAATGTGGTATATTACAATTAAATGAACAAAAAGTGCATTTTATTCAAAATAAAGAAAATTAACAATAAAAATGTTTAAAAAGAATAAATTATCATTTTAAATGATAGAAAATTTTCTATTTTATATATATACAAGTTTTCACATTTTTCTTGTGTAAAACTTAAGAGAAATGCATTTTATTATGTGTATATGTGATATGTATATTCTTTTGACTCATCTGTATATTGTGGTTGCTACACCACTTGACATGTATCATTTTGTATACTATGTAATGTATCTTTATTTGTGTATATATCTGTGATGATCTACTGTTCTGTGATGTATTTTACATTTGAGTTGTTATATTTTGTTCTAAAGATCTTATAGCCATTATAGTTTTGTATTAAATATCTATTGGATATGTCGATCCACTAAAAAATATATTCTACATTTATCGACGTATTCATAGTTAAGACAAGGCTATAGATGGTCGCTCCTATCCAGCTCTATTCTTCGTATTCGCAGACGGTATTACCCTGTAATACTCTTTGCTAATGCAGGTCTCGGAGTGGGGCGTTACATTTATCCTACTTTATCGAAATCCGACTTTTGTCAAATTTACAATGGAAATCCAAAATCTTTATTCAATATCAAAGATAAGCATTCTTATTTATCATATAAAACTTGATTGTTTAAGTTTGAAAATTATACATTTGAATATAAATATTCCGTTTTCAAAGTGGTAAAATTATGGGCCGTTACATTCTCCCCTACTTAAAAGAATTTCGTCCTCCAAATTACCCTGAACTTAAAACCACATTTTTTTTACCTAAATCATTATTTCACAAACTTAAACCCTTAAGATGTATCTGAATCATCCGTATAAAATATCTGATTTGATCTTCTATTTGAATCCACAATTTTATTTCTGAACTAGTATCAATCCCCCGATCCTCTAGTGCGGACTCGCTTCTAGATCAGATATACTTGCTTTCCTTGCATAGCTCTCAACTATGACAGAAAACTCAAGTACTAAACACAAACCATCATCAATGCTCGCCGTCAAGAAATCGAGTGATAAATTCTTCTCCGGATCAGTGTAAACACTTTAAAGTTCCATACTTAGATATTTGATCAAAATTTGTTGTGACGAAATGATTTACGAATAAATTATGTATTTATTCTGATTGGTTTTTCTCAATTATACCAAATTCTCTTTATTCCCATCCTTTATTTTTCACATTCATCTTTTAGTATATTTTCATTAATACTTATATTGTTTATGAATAATTTCGTAAAACTATTACTTATGTTTATTATATTTTATGAACATAACTATGTAAATCCATCACTTTTAAAACTTAAGTTCAAATCTTTAATTAATGGTAGAATTCATTAATAAAACATTTTCCATGTTATAATTACATTTTAAAGAGTCATGATTTACTTAAGTGTATAAATAGTTCATGCCTCAAATCTATTTTTGTACAATACCCTTTTACATCCTAATATAATTATATACACATCCCAAATTCGCGTCGATTTTATATCTGGGTGAACTACAGTATGTTTGTGACGCCCCACCTCTATAATCACGCTAGCCAAGGACACTACGGAGTAATGCCATCAACTAGCGCGAAGAATAAGGCTGTTGAGGAGCGACCAACCATGTAATTGTTTTGTGCGAGCACTGATGTGTCAAATAGTATAACATTCATTTCATTTCAAGAGGAAATCCGGCATGCCGATACAAACCCAAAGCTACTACACAGTGGCTATGATATCTTCGGAAACAAATAAGGAAATAAACATAACACAAATCAGTCACAAATATCCATATCACAAAGGCGGAAATATATATGAATATAACACATGAAAGTGTACATCAGAGTAGTGGTCAAAACGATCCACAGTAACACAAAAGAATGGATACATGTGCTAGACAAAAGAATATGTATACATTAAGTGTGACGCCCCACTCCGAGAGCCTCGTTAACAAAGAGTATTACATAGATAATACTGTCGGCTAACGCGGACAATAGAGTATAATGGAAGCGACCATGTGTAATCTTGCCTTAAGTATTCACTAAATACGTCGAAAAGTAGAATCACATTAAAATTCGACCTATTCAATAAATATTTAAAGCAAAACTAAAATGGATATAGGATCTATCAGAAGAAAATATAACAACTCAAATGTAATTCACATCACAGAACAGTCGATCATAATATACACATAAAAAGATACACAACAGAGTATACAAAATAATACATGTCAAGTGGTACAGGAGACCACAATATACAGACGAGACGAAAAAGTATAAATATCAGAGTTACAACAGATAAGGACCACAAAAGACGCTATAACAAAATGAAGCTAGCGAATAGTCCATGCGGAAGCAAAATAGGCTAAGTCCAAAAGCACCTAACATGAAACATCTCGGTCTGACCCGAGTATAAAATACACGGGTCAGTCTGGATAAAAATCAGTTAGATAAACTAAACAATAATAAACCTACAAGGTCATACAATATAACAAATATCTCTAGAGGAGATAACACAATCATCAACAAGAGATGAATCATATAGAACAAGCCTCATATCATCGGCAACATATAGAAACAAAGGATACAAATATCCCAAAACATGCCAAAAGGCAAATAACAAATCCCAATAAGGTATACAAGTTCCACAAGGGAATCGTTATACATCATGCGGCTCAAACAGTCCAACACGATGGGCGATACCAAGGGAATATAATATCAATGAAACATATGATTGCTCAAGCTCAGTACTGTACAATAAGGATCCATAAGCCCGAAGGCTCCAAACCCAAGTATTACCCATGCGGCACATAAGGCCAACATCAGAGCGAAACAATATAGGGCAACAAACTCGAAGGCACAAACCCAAGTATCTCTCGAGCGGTGACGATGGACCAACTCCAAAAGCGATACTATAGGGCGACAAACCATAGTGGTGAAGGTCAGAGACCCAGTACTGGACACCACTAACTGGCGGAATGTGTCACAACTCTCGAAAAGGAATCCGAAAAGTGTTAACGTATGTCCCATAACCACTCGTTCGCACTAAACGGTTTACTATCCGTCAGTCACTTTCACACTCAAAGCAGTACAAATTTGCCTCATATCATCGGTAAACTAAACCCGAAGGTCAAAACGATCAATCGAATAGGTCGGGGACTATTCGGAAAGATAAACGCACAGATTCATGGTCCGTGTTTTGCCCAACCATTTAATCACCCTTCCACTTCGCTCGACGTGCGAAAGTGTGTGTTTTAAATAGAATTTATAAATTGGAGAAACGAGCTTCTAAATGCGATTCGAGAGACTATTTTATAAAAAACCCGTGGATGAAGTCAAGAGTAAGCTATCAAAGCCAAATATGCAATAATAACCACTAAAAAGCAACTTGAATCGATAAAATATGGAAAACAAATCAAAATATGCAAAATAGGCAAAACAGGCAGGACAAAGGAGGTCGGTGACCGGACTACAGGGCTCGGTCGTCCGGCCAGATGCAGGAAACAGAATATTGCTCGGGGCACCAGGTCGGTCGACCGGCCCAGCGCGCTCGGTCGGCCGAATGATGTTTTCCAGCACTTCTTCCCCTTATCAAATGAATTCCAAATCTTTTTTCAAATCAAAGCAATAGCACATGAATATTTGTTAGGAAATCATACCCAACATCAATGATAGCAAGAGAGGTAGATGTGAGTTAAAAACTCACCTTTTTACACAAAACAAAGAAGATGTAGAAGCACAAATGCAAGGAATCAACCAACTACACTCCACTTCAACACTACAAGCTTCAATCTAGAATCAAAGCAAGTATTTCCTAAGTTAGGGTTAGGAAATTACTGAAATTGAAGAGGACAAGAGATGGAGAAGATGGAGATGAACTTACCAACGGATTCTCTTTTATTTTGGAGCAAGAAATCAAGATGCAAGAAGAACTAAGGCTTGCTAATTTCTATTTCCACTTCCTTTCCCCCATTACAGTTTTTAGCTTAAGAAATGAAATGAAATGAAGAGAGATGAGGGGAGGGGCTGAAGTAGAAGGGTTAGTTAAGCTAGTGGGCTGAACCCAAACCCAAAACCCAATAGAAAAAGGGTCAAAATTTCACGAACTCCAAACATATCAAAGATTATACTCAAAAATATCGCAAACGCCATTTTGGAACCAATGGAGGTAGTTTCGAGTTCCAATTCGGCCATTTGCAAAAAGTAGCTTTTCGGACCAAAATCCGACAACGACACTATATTTAAATTAAACATTTAAATATAAAATCATTAAATATGCGGGTTGTTACAGATCTCCCCTCCTTACAAAATTGCGTCCCCGCAATTCCTAGAGACGATATTTGTAACAACTACATACATACAAATTCAAAAGAGAAGTAAACAAGTTAGAAACGAAAAGACATACTCACCGTTTCAAAGCAAAAAAAGAATACCCGGATAAGATCGCTCGATATACTCTCTGGTTTCCCAAGTACAGTCATTGGGATTAGCGGACCATTGAACTTTAACGAGCGGCACGTCCTTGTTCCTAAGGTATCGCACCTCCGTGTCAAGCACGCAAATAGGTTGCTGTACAATAGATAAGTCCGGTGAGATCTCAAGCTCTTGCAACTCGGGAGAAGTAATAACAGAATCCGTCTCCCGAAGACACTTTCGAAGTTGCGAGACGTGAAACACGTCATGAATGCCAGATAAGTGAGCTGGAAGTGAAACTCTATAAGCCACAGGGCCAATACGTTCAGTAATAGAAAACGGTCCTATATAACGAGGAGCCAATTTCCCAGTCGCACTGAAACCATAACCCCTTTCAAAGGAGAAACACGAATAAAAACAAGATCACCAATCGAGAACTCGAGAGGCTTCCTACGGTTGTCCGCGTAGGATTTCTGGCGACTCTGTGCCTCTTTCATTCTCAACCGGATAAGATCAATCTTCTCGGAAGAATCACGAATAAAGTCCGGGCCAAGAATAAGCTTCTCCCCAGAATCCAACCAACATGAAGGTGATCGACATGGCCTTCCGTATAAGGCTTCGAAAGGAGCCATACCAATACTAGACTGAAAACTATTATTGTAGGAGAATTCTACAAGAGGTAGGTGATCCTCCCAACTACCACCGAAATCAAAGATACAAATACGGAGAAGTTCTTCCAAGATACGATTTACCCGTTCAGTCTGTCCGTCAGACTGCGGATGATAAGTTGTACTAAAATTAAGCTTTGTTCCCAAAGCTTGCTGAAGACTCTTCCAAAAATAACTCGTAAATAAAGGATCACGGTCACTCACAATAGAACTAGGAACACCGTGAAGTCTCACGATTTCCTTGATATACAACTTAGCCAAATGCGAAGCAGTCCTATTAGACTTAATAGGGATGAAATGAGCAGACTTAGAAAGGCGATCAACAATAACCCAAATGCTAGAATGGCCAGATCTCGAACGAGGTAGTCCGTCAATGAAATCCATAGAAATTTGATCCCACTTCCACAATGGAATCTCAAGAGGCTGAAGAAGACCAGAAAGACGCTGATGTTCGGCCTTAAAACGCTGACAAGTTATGCAATTGCTCACATAACTCGCCACATTGCACTTCATGCCTTCCCAATAATAAAGATGACAACATATCGGCATACATCTTGCTACTACCGGGATGAATAGTATACTTAGAACGGTGACAATCATCAAGAATGTCATGCCTAAGTGCAAAATCAGAAGGCACAAAAAGATGGTTCCTCTTACGAAGACACCCATGAGAATCAATGCTAAAATCTTGCAACACCTCATCACGGGATTCAGTCTCACAAAGCTGAATACGATGCAACAAAATAGGATCACGCCGTTGGGCATCGGGAATACGATCCAATAAAACAGGTCGAGCTCCCAAACTAAATAATAGAATAGGAGAATCAGAAGATGAATCTCGATCACGAATTTCACAAAAAGATAGAGTTTTAAGAATATCCCATTCGGCAAACATCATAGAAATAACAGCCGAATGTTTGCGACTAAGCGCATCTGCAACACGATTACCCTTACCAGGGGTATATTGGATATCAAAGTCATAAGAGGCAAGAAACTTGAGCCAACGTTGTCTCATATTGAGTTCCTTCTGAGTGAACAAATACTTCAAAGATTTATGATCAGTATAGAGAATGAAGCGCTCGCCTAATAAGTAGTGTCGCCAAATCTTCAAGGCAAAAACAATGGCGGCTAACTCAAGATCATGAGTGGCATAGCGAACTTCATTCGGACGTAGTTGCCTAGAAGCATAAGCAACTACCCGATCTCTCTGCACAAGCACAGCACCGAGACCACTACCACAAGCATCGGTGTAGACAACAAGGTCATGATTCCCTTCGGGAACCACAAGGATAGGAGCATTAGTGAGAAGTTCTTTCAATGTCTGAAAGGAAGCTTCACACTTGTCGGACCAAATAAAACGAATGCCTTTCCGGGTAAGGCTTGTGAGAGGAAGCACAACACGGGAAAAATCCTTGATGAACCGACGGTAATAACCCGCCAATCCAAGAAAACTGCGAATCTCATGAACATTCTCGGGTCTCTTCCAATTCTGGATGGCTTCGATCTTTGAGGGATCGACAGAAATGCCATCGGAAGATACAACATGGCCTAAGAACTTAACCTTATTCTCCCAAAAGTGGCACTTGGAGAATTTGGCTCTAAGCTGATGACGACGGAGAGTACTCAAGACAATTCTCAAGTGATTAGCATGCTCGGCTTCAGACTTAGAATAAATAAGGATATCATCAATGAACACAAGGACGAACTTATGGAGATATTCCCGGAATACTCGATTCATGAGATCAACAAAGGAAGCAGGAGCGTTCGTCAAACCGAACGGCATAACGAGCCACTCAAAAGAACCATAACGAGTGCGGAAAGCGGTAAGAGGTATGCTATCCTCCGCGACTCGTAATTGATGAAAACCTGTGGCAAGGTCAAGCTGAGAAAAGACCTTAGCACCACTCAATAGATCAAACATATCATCGATCCTAGGCAATGGATACCTATTCCTAATGGTCAACTCGTTAAGCTTGCGATAGTCAATGCAAAGCCTAAGAGTTCCATCAGATTTCTTCACAAAGACGACCGCGGATCCCCACGGAAAAAAACTGGACTGAATCAACTGCTTGGACTCGAGCTCTAAAAGCTGCTTCTTGAGTTCCTCATTTTCCTTTGTAGACATCCTCGTGGGAGGACGACTAACTGGCTGCGCGCCTGGAATGAGATCAATGCGGAACTCAATTGCCCGTTTGGGTGGCAAACCTGATACAGGCTCAAAAACATCAGAAAAGTCACAAGCAATAGGAATACAAGATATATCCTCATCATCTCGCGAATCAAGAGAATATAAAGCCATCTCGGAATTATCCACATCCCGAAGAACAAGAGATAACTGAGAAGGCGAATCAGGATGACAAAGATATAAAATTCTCTCGGAACAAATAATCCTGGCATCGTACCTCACAAGCCAGTCCATACCAAAAATCATATCAAAACCCAAATGAGAAACAACGTGCAGATTCGCATGGAAAGAAAAGCCACATAAAACAATCTCAATATCATCACAAAACAAGCTAAGGGTCGCGGATCCCCCAATAGGATTCGCAATCCTTAAAGAAGTAACCATACAAGAAACATCCAAAGATAAATCATCTACAAGCTTCTTCGATACGAAAGAATGTGAAGCACCCGTATCGAAAAGAACTCGTATACTATGATCATGAAATAGAATTGAACCCTCCAAAATAGATGGAGACATACCTTTGGATTGAGATGAACCTCCAGAAGCATTAGCCACATTGAGCTTGCCAGATTTTGCCTTAGCAGGAGCAGTAGGACAAGCTGAAACATGATGACCTTCCTTCTTGCAATAGCGACAGAAGAGAGGCTTTGGACAAGCTCGAATTATGTGGTCGGGAGAACCACAATTGAAACACTTCCGGATGAAAGGTGTTCCAGCAGACTGAGATTGAGGATTAGAACCAACAGTCTTCTTCTTCTTAGAAGGAAAAGACCTCTCTTGAAACGGAAACTGCTTCTTGTTGGGGTTCTTGGAAACCTCAACATCCTCACCACTATCACTCTCCTTCTCGACAGCTTCGAGATGAAGTGCCGAATCAGCCAATTCCTCGAAAGAAAGCCTAAGCTGGAGCAACAAGGACTTCTTAAGATATTTCTTAAGACCAGAGACAAACTTCAAATTCTTCTTGTAAGAAGTGCTGATGAATTCAAGACCATACTGAGATAAAGCCTCGAATGATGCAACATACTCAGAAACAGAAGATTTCCCTTGCTTCAACTCAAGGAAGCGACAGGTCAATAAAACTTTTTCAGATTCAGGAACGAACTTGAGTTCAAATCGCTCCCGAAACTAAGTCCAAGAAAGGGTAGACTCATCAATCTTGGCTATAAGAAGCTCATACCAATCAATAGCACGCTCTTGCAATAAGTTAGAAGTCACAAGAACTCGATCATGCTCAGAAAGATCCATGCGAGAAAAGATACGTTCGCACGTGCGAAACCAAGCTTGGACTTCAAGAACGGATTCGGAACCCTTAAACGGTTTTCCTCCAAGATGAGAAAAATCACTGCACTGACGTGCAAAAGCAGACTTGCGAGGTGGAGACACTCGAGGAGGAATGGGAGGCTGAGTGCTCCTAAACAACTCCATAAACTGATCGGCAGACATATAAACGCCATCCGGATGTGAGCCACTAGATTGCCCAGCATCCGAACGGCGACCTCTGCCTCTTCCAGACATAAGCTGAAAGTCAAGATAAGGAAAAGATTATTCACAAGGTAGATATTGCAATATGGAATACTACGGAATTAAATGCATTCCTAGACGTATTCCCAAACTCTATCTAACCTTGGTGGAATAAAGGGACACAATGATTCAAAGATTTGTATCACTTGTACACTTTGATGTACCATAATATGTGCATCTATTCTGTGTTTATCATATTTTGTTCTGAACTCAGCTCTGATACCACGCTGTGACGCCCCACTTCGAGAGCCTCGTTAACAAAGAGTATTACATAGATAATACTGTCGGCTAACGCGGACAATAGAGTATAATGGAAGCGACCATGTGTAATCTTGCCTTAAGTATTCACTAAATACGTCGAAAAGTAGAATCACATTAAAATTCGACCTATTCAATAAATATTTAAAGCAAAACTACAATGGCTATAGGATCTATCAAAAGAAAATATAACAACTCAAATGTAATTCACATCACAGAACAGTCGATCATAATATACACATAAAAAGATACACAACAGAGTATACAAAATAATACATGTCAAGTGGTACAGGAGACCACAATATACAGACGAGACAAAAAAGTATAAATATCAGAGTTACAACAGATAAAGACCACAAAAGACGCTATAACAAAATGAAGCTAGCGAATAGTCCAAGCGGAAGCAAAATAGGCTAAGTCCAAAAGCACCTAACCTGAAACATCTCGGTCTGACCCGAGTATAAAATACACGGGTCAGTCTGGATAACAAATCAGTTAGATAAACTGAACAATAATAAACCTGCAAGGTCATACAGTTTAACAAATATCTCTAGAGGAGATAACACAATCATCAACAAGAGATGAATCATATAGAACAAGCCTCATATCATCGGCAACATATAGAAACAAAGGATACAAATATCCCAAAACACGCCAAAAGGCAAATAACAAATACCAATAAGGTATACAAGTTCCACAAGGGAATAGTTATACATCATGCGGCTCAAACAGTCCAACACGATGGGCGATACCAAGGGAATATAATATCAATGAAACATATGATTGCTCGAGCTCAGTACTGTACAACAAGGATCCATAAGCCCGAAGGCTCCAAACCCAAGTATCACCCATGCGGCACATAAGGCCAACATTAGAGCGAAACTATATAGGGCAACAAACCCGAAGCCACAAACCCAAGTATCTCTCGAGCGGTGACGATGGACCAACTCCAAAAGCGATACTATAGGGCGACAAACCGTAGTGGTGAAGGTCAGAGACCCAGTACTGGACACCACTAACTGGCGGAATGTGTCACGACTCTCGAAAGGAATCCGAAAAGTGTTAACGTATGTTCCATAACCACTCGTTCGCACTAAACGGTTTACTATCCGTCAGTCACTTTCACACTCAAAGCAGTACAAATTTACCTCATATCATCGGTAAACTAAACCCGAAGGTCAAAACGATCAATCGAATAGGTCGGGGACTAATCGGAAAGATAAACGCACAGATTCATGGTCCGTGTTTTGCCCAACCATTTAATCACCCTTCCACTTCGCTTGACGTGCGAAAGTGTGTGTTTTAAATAGAATTTATAAATTGGAGAAACGAGCTTTTAAATGCGATTCGAGAGATTATTTTATAAAAAACCCGTGGATGAAGTCAAGAGTAAGCTATCAAAGCCAAATATGCAATAACAACCACTAAAAAGCAACTTGAATCGATAAAATCCGAAAAACAAATCAAAATATGCAAAATAGGAAAAACAGGCAGAACAAAGCAGGTCGGTCGACCGGACTACAGGGCTCGGTCGGCCGGCCAGATGCAGGAAACAAAATATTGCTCGGGGCACCAGGTCGGTCGACCGGCCCAGGGAGCTCGGTCGGCCGAATGCTGTTTTCCAGCACTTCTTGCCCTTATCAAATGAATTCCAAATCTTTTTCAAATCAAAGCAATAGCACATGAATATTTGTTAGGAAATCATACCCAACATCAATGATAGCAAGAGAGGTAGATGTGAGTTAAAAACTCACCTTTTTACACAAAACAAAGAAGATGAAGAAGCACAAATGCAAGGAATCAACCAACTACACTCCACTTCAACACTACAAGCTTCAATCTAGAATCAAAGCAAGTATTTCCTAAGTTAGGGTTAGGAAATTACTGAAATTGAAGAGGACAAGAGATGGAGAAGATGGAGATGAACTTACCAATGGATTCTCTTTGATTTTGGAGAAAGAAATCAAGATGCAAGAAGAACTAGGGCTTGCTAATTTCTATTTCCACTTCCTTTCCCCCATTACAGTTTTTAGCTTAAGAAATGAAATGAAATGAAGAGAGATGAGGGGAGGGGCTGAAGTAGAAGGGTTAGTTAAGCTAGTGGGATGAACCCAAACCCAAAACCCAATAGAAAAAGGGTCAAAATTTCACAAACTCCAAACATATCAAAGATTATACTCAAAAAGATCGCAAACGCAATTTTGGAACCAATGGAGGTAGTTTCGAGTTCCAATTCGGCCATTTGCAAAAAGTAGCTTTTCGGACCAAAATCCGACTAACGACGCTATATTTAAATTAAACATTTAAATATAAAATCGTTAAATATGCGGGTTGTTACATTAAGGACTCTCTATCTCAAATGTATAACAACAAAAACTACCAATCTAATATAGTTAGACAAAAGTCAGATGATGATCCCTGATAAGGAGTCAAGCTGGAGCACCTGTAACATCTCGGCCTGACCCGAGTATTATTTAATAAGAAAATAATAAACGGATCAGTCTAGCTATAAATATCAGATAAAATAATATAGAATAAGAGATATGACAAAAATGTACGATAACTATAAAGCCATACTGTGATAAGTATGTAATTGAAAACCAACCTGAGATTAATCAATATCATAAGAATCTTCTCAAAGATCAAAAAGAATGTCATACTCTTTATTTTTATCCACCAGGTCACAAATATTGGCAAACCTCTCAATGCCAATCGTAAAAGTTGTTGAAACTCAAATTCACCAATGCACAAATATTGATAGAACTTATCAATGTAAGCACAAAAACTGGTGAAACATAAATTCAAGAAATCATCAATAGAAATCCAGAAATCACAAAAAGGGGGAGGCCTATCACAAAACGGGAGCATGAAAACTCACCAACACGTGTATCACAAAATGGAATGTTATTCCATGGTTGCTAACCATTTATTTTGAGCCGAAGCTCCACAAAATGGTCCGAAGACCATGGGTCGCTATCCCACCAATTTTGAGCCGAAGCTCCATAGAAACGGGGTTTAGTCTCCCTCGCAGACAAAGAGACATCATACATTGCTAGTCTAAATCACAAAATGATCATCATCGATCATCAAGAAGTGTCAATTACACTAAGCTAGTAAATAGATGAGTTTAGCTTCATATCCCATAACCACTGGCTTAACTTAAATATTTACGAACAAATTGTAGATCTCCACTCGAAAATTGTCACAAGAGTTTCAATCGAATAAGTCCAAGAATTAACCAACGAAGTAAACCAAGCATTTTATACCACTTGTTTTACTAAGCCGTTTAATTAGATTTCTCATACGAGTGAGGTAAAGGTTCGTATATACTAATAGGTTGGAAAAACGGTTTTATAAACGAGTTTGATATTGAAAATAGAGTTGAAATCATATCTGTGAAAGAGTTTGAATATTTACTACTAGTATAGAAACCTTTGCATTTTAAAGTGACAAAGCACAAAAATGATTGTAGAAACAATCAATCACCAAAATTTCACGTACAAAGACGTGAATTAAATCCAAAGAAATCGATTCCAAATCCATCAAAATGGATACACCCAAAAATTCCAAAATAGAAGTCATCAAGGTCGATAATAAATGATAACAACAAATCGGAAAACCACGAATCGATAGGAATTGGAATTTCAAACAAAACAGGCTAAATAGGAAAAAGCAAGCATGTCGGTCGACTGACTGCAAATGGCCAGTCGACTCAACCAGAAACTTGGAAATTTCATTCCTTGCAGTCAGTCGACTGATTACAGAGGCCAGTCGACTGATTGCAGGAAACAGAGCTTCCAGCCTCTGCAAACAGCCCCCGGAACACTTACTGGCTACAGCCAGTCGACTGGCTGCAAAAGTCAGTCTACTGACTGGGTACTAGGGTTATTTTCTAGCCTATCAAATGAAGAGAAAACTCTCAACGAATGCAATCGAACGAGCAACGGGCGCAAAGGGTTTACGCCAATCGGCAACCCAGTCCTATAGGCTCTTCGATGCATAACCAAAAAAAACATGTTCAAACATTAAAGTTAGGATTTTTAAATATTTGACTTCAAAGCACCAAAAATTGGAATATTCACCAATTCAATCCAAACCAAAAGCGGACGCACATGAATAAGTGTTAGAAATTCATACCCAACAATCAAAGATAGTTATAAACATAGACGTGAGATAAAAATCTCACCTTTTGCACAAAAACAAGGAAGAAAAAGCTATAGAGAAAGGAAAGAACAATCACTCTTCAATTCCAACCCAAGAAGCTTGAATCTAAGCTTAAAAGAAAAACATTTCCTATGTTAGGTTTAGGAATTTCTAAAATTGAATGTAGAATGAGTTGGAGAAGAAGAAGAGGATGCTTACCAATAGCTTCACTTTGAATTTGGAGTTAAAACTGGGATTTGCAATGGAACTAGGGCTTAGGAATTCTAATTCTTTTTCTCTTCCCCCATTTTTATGAAAGCTTGAAGGTATTAGGAAATGAAAGTGAATGAAGAGAAGTGGGGGGGGGGGTGGAACTAGAGTTAATAGTTTAGGCTAACCCAAACCCAAAGTCCAAAGTGCAAAGGTCAAATTTTAGCTAGCTCCAAACAAATCGAAGTTTATACTCAAAAAGGTCGCAAACACCATTTTGAACTCAATGGAAGTGGCCTCGAGTTCTAATTCGACCGTATGCAAAAAGTAGCATTTCGGACTATAATCCGACTAACGATGCTGTATTTAAATAAAATATATAAATACACAATCGTAAAATATGCGGGTTGTTACAGACTCCCCTCCTTAAATAAATTGCTTCCTCGCAATATTTAAGAAGAAATTAAAAAGTAACAACCATAAAATCATATCAACACAAAAGAAATTTAAAATAAGAAGTTCACCTCAAGGAGCTCAAGCGAGTAAGTCCGGATGTGTTCACTCGATGAATTCTCTGGATTCCCAAGAACAATCCTTAGGATTTGAAGACCATTGAACTTTCACAAGAGGAACATCTTTATTTCGAAGGCGTTTTACCTTCGATGCAATGATAGGAATAGGATGCTGCTAATATGTCAAATTAGGCGAAACTTCAATTTCTTCCACAACACATGGCTTAAGAATAGAATCGGAATCCCTAAGGCATTTCCGTAGTTGAGAAACGTGAAACATGTCGTGAATAGCAGAAAACTGAGCCGGTAATAAAAGGTGATAAGCCACGGAACCAATACGTTCAATGATGGGAAATGGACCAATATATCGAGGTGCTAATTTTTCCGATCGACTGAAACGCACAACACCCTTCATAGGTGAAATACGAATAAACACAAAATCTCACACAGAATATTCTAATTTCCTTCTTCGGTTATCGACATAAGATTTTTTCCTACTTTGAGCTTCTTTCATCCTACGACGAATAAGGCCAATCTTTTCTATGGAATCACGAATAAAATATGGTCCTAAAACCAGCCTCTCGCCGACCTCAAGCCAACAAGAAGGAGGTCGACATGGCCTTCCATAAAGTGCCTCAAAAGGTGTCATGCTAATACTAGATTGGAAGCTCTTATTATAGGAAAACTCAAAAAGAGAAATATGATCTTCCCAACTTCCACCAAAATCAAGAACACATGCACGAAGAAGATCTTCAAGAGTTTGATTCACACGCTCGGTTTGTCCATCGGACTGAGGATGATAAGCGGTGCTAAAATTAAGCTTTGTTCCCAAAGCTTTCTGAAAACTCTTCCAAAATCCACTAGTAAACAATGGACCACGATCGCTAACAATAGAAGTAGAGACTCCATGCAATTTAACAATTTCTTTAATAAAGAGTTTGGCCAAAAGAGGCACGGTCCGATTGGACCGAGCGGGAATAAAATGGGCGGATTTTGTAAGTTTATCCACTATCACCCATAGGCTATCATGGCCCAAACGAGAACGGGGAAGTCCATTAATAAAATCCATGGAAATTTGATCCCGCTTTCTAATTGGAATATCCAAAGGTTGCAATAACCCACCAGGCCTTTGATGCTCGGCCTTGACAAGTTGGCAAGTCATGCAATGCTTAGTAAAGTTAGCAATATCAGATTTCATTCTATCCCAATAATAAAGTCGCTTCATATCTGCATACATTTTGCTACGTCGGGATGAATGATAAATTTAGAACGATGAGAATCTTCTAAAATATCTTTACGAAGACCAACAATGTTTGGCACGATAAGTCTACCAAATTTTCGAACACCGCCACGAGAATCAATATCAAAGTTTTCAAACCTTCAATATCAATTTTATCCCTACAACTTTGGCTAAGAAGAGCCACTTCGGGATCTAGCCTTTGAGCTTCAAGAATGCGGTCTAAAAGAGATGGATGAGCCTCAAGGCTACATAAAACAAGAGATGAACATAAATCGGATTCACGATCTCGAATCGCACAAGTGGACAAAGTCTCGAGATCATTCCATTCGGATTTCATCATAGAAACAACCGCTCGTTGCTTACGGCTAAGTGCATCGGCAACACGATTTCACTTTTCGGGAGTATAAAGAATATCAAGATCATAAGATGCAAGAAAATTGAGCCAACGTTGTTGACGCAAATTAAGTTTCTTTTGAGAAAATAAATACTTAAAGATTTATGATCGATATAGAGAATAAATTTCTTTCCCAAAAGGTAATGACGCCAAATTCGAAGGGCGAAAACAATAGCCGCGAGCTCTAAATCGTGAATGGCATATCTAGTCTCGGCTGGCTTCAACTACCTAGAAGCATAAGCAATAACACGTTCTCTTTGCATAAGAACGGCTCCCAAACCAACACGACTAGCATCGGTATAAACAATAAAATCTTGGTTCCCTTCGGGAATCACAAGAATAGGAGCATCGGAAAGGAGTTCTTTTAATTTCTAAAAAGAAGTTTCACATTTTACCGACCAAATGTATTTAAATCCCTTCTTTGTCAAGCTAGTAAGAGGCACAACAATTTTAGAAAAGTCCTTTATGAACCGGCGGTAATAACCTGCCAATCCAAGAAAGCTACGAATCTCCGTCACACTCTCCGGTCTCTTCCAATTTCGAATCTCTTCAATCTTTGAAGGATCCATGGAAATTCCGGATTCAGAAATAATATGACCGAGAAACTTCACCCGAGATTGCCAAAAGTGGCATTTAGAAAAAATTTCTTTCAATTGATTGCTCCTAAGAGTTTCCAACACAATCCGAAGATGCTTTTCATGCTCTTCCTCGGTTTTAGAATACACAAGAATATCATCTATAAAGATGAGAATAAACCAATCAAGGAAGTCTTTGAAAACTCGATTCATAAGGTCAACGAAATAAGCCGGAGCATTCGTTAAACCAAAAGGCATAACAAGCCATTCATACGATACATAACGAGTAAAGATTGATGTCAAAGGAATGCTATCCTCTGAAATACGAAGCTGATGAAAACTGGTTGCTAAGTCTAACTGTGAAAAGACTCTAGCACCACTAAGTTGATGAAATAGATCATCAATCCGAGGTAAAGGATATTTATTCTTGATAGTAAGATCATTAAGCTTGCGGTAGTCAACGCAAAGCCTAAGTGTACCATCAGATTTCTTCACAAAAATAGCCGAAGCTCCCCAAGGAGAGGAACTAGAACGAATAAACTGCTTCGTCTCCAATTCAGATAATTGCCTACGCATCTCCTCGTTTTCTTTATTGGACATACGATAAGGAGGACGCGTGATAGGTAGAGCTCCAAGGATAAGGTTGATTCTGAACTCAATTGCTCGCTTAGGTGGTAATCCTAAAACAGGCTCAAATATATCGGAAAATTCACGAACAATGTGAATGAGAGAAATGACATCCTCCTCATCATTATTATCGTCATCATGAGGATTTAAAGAATATAAAGACGCTGCAAAGTTGGAATCCGAATCTTTAAGAACAACAAAAATCTGCTTAACAGATTGAGGATGCCGAAGATAAATAGTCCGCTCAGAACATAGGATTTGTGCTTCATAACGGTTAAGCCAATCCATTCCCAAAATCATTTTGAAGCCTAAGTATCGCATGACATGCGAATCGGCACGGAAAGAAAAATCACATAAAATAATCTCGACACCACTATAAAGCAAACTGAGTGTTGCGAATCCACCGACAGGATTCGCAATTCTCAAAGAAGTCGTTAAAGCAACAACACCAAAAGAAAAAGTATCAACAAGTTCTTTTGATATAAAAGAATGGGACGCGCCCGTATCAAAAAGAACTCGAATAGGTTGATCACGAAACATAATAATTCCACCAAGGATAGAATGAGATATACCTTGACCACGAGAAGTGTCCCTAAGAGTTTGCACCACATTTAGATTTCCCTCCTTCTTTCCCTGAAGTTTGGGACATGCAGATATATAATGACCCGAACTTTTGCAATAGCGACAAGCAAGGGGCTTTGAACACTTATTTGCGTAATGGTCCTTAGAACCACAATTGTAGCATTACCCACCACTAAAGGCAGAAGTCTTTGCTACAGGAGTTGCTTGCTTCCCTTTCTTATTGGGATAAGGGCCGTTGAATTTATTAGGCATTTTCTTGTTGTTGTTGAAGTTTGGTTTGACACCCACAAATTCAACATCACTTTACTTATCTGCCTCTTCAAGTCGATGAGCGATATCAATAAGTTGGTCAAAAGAAACTTTCAATTTCAGAAGTAATGGCTTCTTGAGATTTTTATTCAAGCCATAGACAAATCTCTGATTCTTCTTCAATGGGGTATTAATGTACTCAACCCCGTATTTAGAAAGAGATTCGAAAGATGCGACATATTCCGTCATAGAAGATTCACCTTGAACAAGGTTAATAAAACGATGAGCCAAAGCTGTGCACTTAATGCGCTCGGTAGATTCAAAGCGGTGGAGGTGTAAAAAGTCACAGCGGGGATACAGCGAGGATATAGCGGGATATAGCGGATAGCTCTAAAATAGCGTATAAAACTCGTACTTGATGTTTTTACAAATATATAAAGGGTAATTAAATGAAAATTATCATTCAATTGAATTACAAATAATACATAAATAATTTTAAATAAAAACATGTGCGGATATACTTTAAATAAATGAAAAACTGTTATATAACATAATTGAATTTGGTAGAATATTAGAGTATTTTCATTTCTGAAAATATATTAAAAAATTAAATAAAATAAATTAGTTTCATAATTTTATAATGTATAAATGAAAATTTTCAATTCATTTTATTAAAAAAGATATAGCGGAAATAGCGGAATATAGCGGAAATAGTGGGGATTAAAGCGGAAAGGCTATATTTTGGGGCTATACGGAAAAATCGTAGCGGTAGAAATCTGCTATGAGATATAGTGGGGTTGTAGCGGGGTAATAGCGGGGCATTAACTACACAGGGCCAAAGTCACCTTTTAAGCTTCCGGCACAAACTTTGAATCGTATCTTCTCCGGAATTGCTCCCAAGTAAGATCCGCTTCAATAATTTCAGAAATAAGAAGCTCATACCAATCTAATGCTCTTTCTTGGAGCATGCTAGAAGCCACTTGGACTTGATGAAGATCAATAAGATTCATGCGAGAAAAGATGTGATCGCATGTTCTAAGCCAAGCTTGGACTTCGATAACGCCCTCGGAGCCCCTAAACGGCTTTGCACCCAAATTTGTGTAATCACTGCACGGGCGTGCAAATTCGGATTTTGGGTGAGTAGGCTCTGGAATGGGTCCAACAGCTTGAGCATTCTTTACAAGATCAAGAAGTTGTTGTGTAGACATAAATACTACATCATGGGGAGTAGCACTAGATTGACCAGCGCTGGGACGACCAGGTCTAACCATTTCTCTTCTTTAAGAAAAAAGAAGGAAGAAGAAAAAAGGTTATTCACAAAATGAATATCAAACAATAATGATTGATAAAGCAAGGCACCAAAAAAGAAAATAGGATAAGACGGTACGACGACTCGAATTAAATCCTAAGGCATGACACCTAAGATGGACTTAGGACGATGATCCTTGTTAACTTATTCTACATTGTTCCGAAGTTTTGCTCTGATACCAAGCTGTGACGCCCCACCTCTATACTCACGCTAGCCAAGGACACTACGGAGTAATGCCGTCAACTAGCATGAAGAATAAGGCTGCTGAGGAGCGACCAACCATGTAATTGCTTTGGGCGAGCACTGATATGTCAGATAGTATAACATTCATTTCATTTCAAGAGGAAATCCGGCATGCCGATACAAACTCAAAGCTACTACACAGTGGCTATGATATCTTCGGAAACAAATATAGAAATAAACATGACACAGATCAGTCATAAATATCCATATCACAAAGGCGGAAATAGATATGAATATAACACATGAAAGTGTACATCAGTGTAGTTGTAACGACCCATAAATTTTCGAAAATTAAGACAGCTAAATTTAATAAGATTTCGTGATTTAGTGTTAGGAAAAAATTGTAAGTCGTTTGGAATAATAATAACTGGAATGAATTGCAACAATAATTTTCCAAGTAATGAAAAATAAAAGCTACTTAGTGAATGCCTTTGTAATCAATAGTTGAATAGGATAATAAATGTTGAAATTCACTGGGTATAATAGAGTAATTGATTGATAAGTAAAATCTGTTTAAATCAAATATTGAATATTGAACAGGTAAATTGTTTAAATTAAATATTTAAAACTTATTGAATAATTGAATAACCGAAAAATGAAATTAGTGTTCTAAATTGTGAATTGGTTTTAAGGGTTGAATCTTATAAGTTCGATTTCAATATTTCAAAAGATAATGAATTATTGGATAAGCGAAATTGTTTAAATTAAATATTTGGGAATTATTGAATAATTTAATAACGGGAATTGAATAACCGTATAATGGAAATAGTTGTTCTATAATTCTAATTCGTTTCAAAAGTTAAATTTTTAAGTTCGTTCTGAATATTTCAAAGGATGGTGATTTAAGTATAATCAAATTTGTTAAATTTAATATTACAAATGTTTGAATAATTAAATTCCGAAGTTGATATGATTAATATGATATTGAAATTTAATATATGAAATTAGAGTGAATAATTGGAATTTGATTTAATATGATTCAAATTGGTTTCCAAAGCGAATGTAAGTTATATTGGGATTTTAATAGAGTTAATAAAATTTAAAAAATTGGAATTTATTGGATAAATTGAATAATGGGTTTAGTATGATTAAAAATGATTTGTAAAATTTTATGTTATCATATGAAAGTTATAATGATGCTATAGAACTTTTAAAACTGAATTTAAAATTTATTTGTGAAAATTGAATATTTTAATATTTAATTTTCGACTGGAAAATAGCCAAATTTGAACAGTCTCAGAATTGGATGAAACTAGTTTCATTGGATCCATAATAGTTAGTTATTATCGGATTTCAATTTTCATAGCAATCGGAGCTGTCGTTTGACCATGGCAGCTCGAAACGCATCGAAATTGTTTTAATATTAATTTGACGTGTTAAAATAGTCATTTTTTCAAACAGCCTTGGATTTCGACGAAACCAGTTTCATCAGATCCGTAATGTGATATTATTGTAAGATTTCAAATTTTGTGTCAATCGGATTTATCGTTTGTCCGGGGCGAGCCAAAACGCATCGAAATTGGTTTAAATCGGTTTAATTTAAATTGATCGTTTAATTCCAGATCTCGCACAGATGATCGAATTAGCTTCCGAAACCTATTCCATTGTGTTCGGAACGCGGGATAAACACTAGGAACATCAGTTACCGCGCGAAATTCGAAGTTTGGAAAAGCCGGATAAATAATATTCGCCGTTTCCTATAAATAGGCCCCTTTTTATTCACAAAAAAATAGGGTTTCATCTCAAAAAAGGCCGGCCGCCTCCTCTACAGCGAATGGCCAGAAAACTCCCTCTTTCTCCCTCCAATATCTTCTAATCCGTGAATCAATTCAACAAACTTCCAATTACAAAATTGAAGAGCACTCCAAGATCTCCAGATTCAACGGTTATGATCGCGATCGGGTCGATGGATCGTCGGGAATCTTGGCTCAAAGGCCGATGGTTGCGGCATGTTTTTCGAGCTATGGGGAGCACCGAGTGGGGCCGCATTTTGGGCGTTGGTGGTGTTGCGTGTGAGCTTCGTTGTGGGAGTGCCTGATCGATGTAGAAGCGAGGGGAGGAGGCTCGAATATTAACCCTAAAGGGCGGCTTATGGGTTCATCTCGGTTTCACTTGCCTGGAGCACGAGCGTGACTTGGAGGAAGAAGGAAACGTACGGTCAGGATCTTCGGAAGCAGGAGTGTGCGGCCTTGATTGCATAGCAGGGTTTGGATATTTATTAAAGGTGAATTAATTATATTGTAAATCATGTAATGTTTAAAATAGTGCAACTCATTCGTACGAGGTCGGAATCTGACGAGACAAAGTACGTTGGAATCATATTCGCGAATGCTACGCGACGCAATTGGATTGGATTCGTTTGGAGCTAAAGAAAATTTCGGGTAAAATTAAACGCTCGTTTAATTTTATTCGAAATAAAATGCTGGAACTGCATTGAAATCAAGGTGAGTGTTTTATAACGCTCACAACGTACTAAATATCTTTATGCTAGTTAATTTGACATTATGTGGTGTTATGATTTTATTTGTCGTTGTTTGATAAATTTAATTGTCATATGGATTGTCATTTGAATTAACCGTTGAAATTAAATTGACAGTTAAATTGAAATTGAAATTGAAATTGGATTGCGATTAAATTACCTGACACTGATAACTATGAAATTGCCATGAATTGTATTGTCTATTGGATGATTTATTTCGATGGATGCTATTGGTTGATATTCAAATGTTTGGATGTTTATTTGCTTATATATAACCTGTTATGCATACATATGATACTGTGATTTAATTTAAGTAATATATACTCATCCCTGACATTTAATTGAAATAAATAATTACTTGGCCATAGGATAGAAAATTATATACGGACACCGAATTGGCTAAATTAATAATTTTAAAAATCGTCGATTTGAAATTTGTTTAAATGTGTTGATTTAAAGTTATAAATAGAAATAAATTTATAGAAATAGAATTTATCGAAAATTGAGTTTTGGAATGTTGAAATAAATTTTGGTTAAAAGAAATTGTTAAATAATATGATTCGAGACTTTGAAATTTGAAATTGGATATGATTGAATGTCGAAAATTGATTTGTTGAAAGATTTAACCTTAATTCGAGCTTTGAATATTACTAAGTAAAAGTGATATAAAAAAAATGATATTTTGAAATCGAGTTTGGAATTGAATCATATTTGGAATTTGGATTTAAACTTGAATATTGTTGGAAAATTTGTTAAGGGTTATAAATTGATATTTTGAGAAATCAAGGTCCAAATCGATATAAATTGAAATTGAATAAATTAAAGGTGAATGAAAAATTGAATTAATTCGAAGTAAAAATTGACGTTGATTGAATTGAAATCGAAATTGAATCGGTAGAATGGAAATTGGAATTGATTTGAATTGGGAAGTTATAATTGAAATGGATTGATTTTGAAGCTGTTTTAAATTTGTGTTCCAAATTACTCTGTTATATAAACCATTTGAATACTTAAACTATTTTAATCTATTTTTAATCTACTTAACCCAATTGAAATTATTTTAAACTAATTTATCTATTTTAAATCCATTTTAAAGATTTTAAGTATTTTTAACTATTTTAATTATTTAAACTACTTTTAAACTACTTAAAACTATTTTCTAAAAATTTTCAACATGGTTAATAAGGTGAAATATTTATATTTAAATCTTGAATTTAAATACGAATTGAGTTAAATGAAGTTGCAACCTAAATTTGAAATTCGAAATGATTTTGAAATCGAAATGAGACATTGATGGGGAAAAAAAAAGATTTTTGAAAGGGAACCTTATATTTTGAAAGATGCGATGATAATTGAAATGGATTTGATTTTTGAAGCGAACATGATATTTTGATATCAATTATGAATCGATTTGAAATGTAAAGAGCCAACGGTGTAATAATACGTGGTTATTAAAGAGACCGAGATCGGATACGGACATACTCTCTGTCGATACCGAAAACCACTTTAATAACTATTATACGCGGAGTGTTGATCCAGAATGAAGTGGATGATTTGGTGAACGTGTTGACTGAAGAAAGAGAACGATATTGGATGACCCCTGACATGACTAAAACAGGAGCCGCGCCGGGCCATTGTGGTTCGCCACCTCTAGCGGACACACTTCTTCGATACCATATCTATTACATTTGTGATTCGATTTGGGTGCACCCCTTGATTTGGGAGTGTTGTTTCGCGGTGTTGGGGTAGCTGCTGGCTATGCTCAACATCAGTCCGGATCACGCAACTACTAGTATCCTAGTTTGTATCGCCTCATGTACCTTGTCATACTGATTATCCTATTCGCGACCACTACGTTTTGACTTGTACCTTGAGTATATGGATTGCCCTCTGGTGACTTCCGGTTTTGGGGAAACTACGGTCTTGTATATGCTTTTGGGAATATAAAATGTGTTAAGGGGGATTATGGTAACGCCTTAACGCTATTTTGATACTTTATATTACTGATAGGCATTATCTACTTAGCGTATATTACTACATAGTAGATAGTTTCATGGATCCTTGAGAGAAGGAAAATCCCATAACATCTCTTGAGTTATTGCACGCACGTTGACACTGGATAGGAGATGTCAAACCCCGTAAACATCTTCGACGCCGTTACACTCATATTTATTTACGATTGATTTAACTTTCATAAGGGTATTTTAGTCCTGACTCGAGTGTTTTGTCTTTTCATTACGCTCGGGTCAGACCTGAGTTTTTCAGATTTTGAAGATCTATTCTGGAGGACGAAGACGAAGATTAGGTATACTATTACTATTATTACCCTTGCATCATGCTATCTGCTGCATTATTTTAATTGTTTTGTTGTATATGTATAACTCTGATAAATGTTGTATAAATAATTGTCTAAGTATAGTAAACAGCTTCATGAACTGTTATTTGACTATTATATGTTATCGTTCCGCTGCGAGATTCTGTGTTGTTTCATTTGCTTTATTTATTTTCTTTTCTTTTCTTATTTACCCCAATAACCATCTTCCCTTTTGAATGGTTTGGAATCGGAATGTGTATTTGATCGTCGGTTTAAACTGTCCAAAAAGGCGGGTCGTTACAGTTGGTATCAGAGCTTTGGTTTAGCGATAAACCTTGGCTCTAGTGGGGAATAACTCATTGAAATAGAGGTAAACTATATGAATGAGTTGAGTGTATATGAGAGAGCGTATTTGTTAGTGATATAAAATGTTTTATATTGTGTCGGTTGATTTGTTGAGTGGCTTATGGATTCTGGTCAATACGAGTAATTAACGTCATTGACAGGGATCTCTAAACACTTAAACAGAACAACTCGACATAGTATTGTTTTGAAATTGGGTAAATGAAATAATTTTTCCCTAATTATATTTTGTATATAAAGAATTTATTTCAAAATTTATTGTGATCAATCTAGCTTATTTGGTTGTTGGAAATGAAATATTGGCTATTAACATTAATCGGATATTGTAATTTAAATAAATAAGGTGAATTACAAAAGGAAAATGATAAAACACTTGTGGAATGGTTTAAGAAAGAAAATCCTATAAGAATGTTTTATAAAGGTGACTTATAAATTAAAATAGATTTAAATTGGAAAATATTGAATTAAGACCCGGAGATCTTGAAAATGGTTACAAAGTTTTGAAGAAATATATTGTAATATTAGTTGGAAAATATTTATGAGAAATATTTTGAAAGGGTTTAAAGAAAGGAATCAATTCAGTACTCCTCTCTTATGTTACTGGAAAATAATTTCGGTGATGACTACGCAGCATCATCGACGTTCATTTTCGAGTCTCAAAGTGGGGGAGACTTCTAAGAAGCTTTGCTTATCTTCAAAATTATTTTGGGTAAATGGGTTTTGGTTTAAACTCCAAAGGTATGATTTAATATATTAAAGATATAAGTGTATATGTTTATTTCAAATGATTTGAAAAGAACCGGGCATTTAAATTTCTAAGTTCTGTTAATTAGTAATTTTCAAATTATTTGAATGAAATGTGAATAACCAAAATTTATAAAATAAGAGGATTAAGATATCTAAGCTTATGTTTTGGGAAAACTTTAGAGTTGTAGTGTACCTTTAAAGTTGAAAGTAAAGAGGATTTAAATAAATTAAATTTGTGAGCATTCTAATTTAGTAAAATAAAATTCTATAAATTTGTATAATACCAAATTTGCATTCCAATAACATATAATATGACTTACCAAATATTAAAAGTTAAAATGATGTTTTGATTTGTAATGAGATATTGTACAAATAAACAGAACTTGGAAGTAATTGAAGTATACAAGTGAGGAAAAACTCTAAAGGAATTGAAATATATGTAAATGGAAATTTGTTTGTGAAAATTTTTTTAGTTATATACTTAGGTATATTCTAAAGTGATCAATGAAAATTTTTGAATAAATGAGTGAGCTTAAGGAAGTAGACAAATGAATTGCATATTATCTTTGTAAATTGGTTATGAAAATAAATATAAATTGCATATAATTTTTTTGAATTTGTAACCTTTAACATAACTGTAAACTAAGAAAAGTCATTTATGAGAGGTTAGACTTTTATAGGTTGATAAATAAACTAAAGTGTCGGTTAATAAAATGTTCCACAAATGAATTCGTTATTAACTGAAAGTATGAAAATGCAATAAATGTAAACAAAGGAATTTCTCATAGCTAAGAATCAATTGGGAAAAGAAATTGAGTTTAATTAAATTATATAGAATGTTTAAAATGAACTTGAGTAAGCAAATTCTTTGCTATGATGTTTAAGAAAAGATAATGTAAAAAAAAAATGTTAGGTAAAGAAATGAATATACTAATTGAACAATAGATTGTGAGTAATTAAGTGGGAAAAAAATAGAAGTCAATAAAATAATTTAGTATAGATAAATTGGATAGAAATCCATTGGAAGGTAATACGTCAGATAGTACGTATATTATTTTATTTGCATAGCGATTTGATCCAAATTCGAGCACAAAATTTCGAGATGATTTATATCGATCCAAGTTAGGATTTTTCACTCGATTTTCGACGGCGAACCCTAGATATGGATTTTAATTTGATTCTGGAATTCTCTATCATAGTATATGGCTATGCAAGGAGAGTAACAGTTTCCAATCAAGGAACCAAATCTGAGTCCGCACTAGAGAGTCGTGTGAACGATATTAGTTTGGAGGTGAAATTGTGTGATCGAATAAGCGATTAGATGGTATTGCTCACGGATGATATACGTACGGCTTATGGACTTAATTTAAGTAATATTGAAAATTTAAGATGCCAAATATAAAATGATTCTTTTAAAAGTTTATAACAGGATATATATATATGAAAGAGATAACCAAATTGAATGTAAAAATTAATAATTTGGTTATGTTGGGTATGATTGGGTTGTTATATGATTGTTAGTTGATTGTATATAATTCAGTAAGTGTTAATGAAATTGAAGCTATAAATCATTGAAATCAAATTGGAAGTCAAATGAATTTAAATAGAATTTGATTTGATTCAAATTGGAAGTGAACTAGTATAAATGTAAATTAGTGAATGCTAACTAATTGAATTGTGAATGAATGTTAGTAAAATCCAACGTTAATGAATCAACTGTGATTAAAATTGAAAACTAAGTGAATAAATATTAATGAGAAGTGAATTTATATTGATTGATTATGGATTTGTTGGATGATAGTTGGATGATAATTGATTGATGGTTGCATTTGTTGTTTTGTTGCATTTGCTATGTTGGCACATGTAGTTGTTAGATTGCTATATTGGGTATATTGATATTATTTTCATATATGCATGTTTCTCATGGTTTGTTGAGTGTTTGGTAGGTGCGGATTTCGATTGCTTCGCATTTGGAGCTCGCTTTCGCGCTATATTAGTCGTATATGCTCACTAATAAAATATAAGGTACATGTTTATTTTGTCATTGGATTTGGTGATTTTCGATGAGCCACTTGGCTTTTGATTTTCTTTTGTTGGTTTGGGGCCCGTAGAGGCATTTTGTAGTTGTACCGATCGAGCCGCGCAAAGGAGACTCTGCCGAAATTTTCCGTAAAATCCGGGTGTTAGAAAAATTTTCAAGTTTTAAAATTTTTATAACTTGTTTTGATAACTAACTTTTAAAAGTTAGAAAGCCGTTTGGAATAACTTAGTGAAAGTGTAGTAAAGACTTTATAAATGGAATTTCATTGTTTATAAGTTGGTAACTTTGAGATAAATATACCTAAGGTTGAATTCTATACTTAGTACCTTTTCCCTTCTTTTCATTTTCGGGGACGAAAAGTTTTGAGTGGGGGAGAGTGTAACGACCCGTAAATTTTCGAAAATTAAGACAGATAAATTTAATAAGATTTCGTGATTTAGTGTTAGGAAAAAATTGTAAGTCGTTTGGAATAATAATAACTGGAATGAATTGCAACAATAATTTTCCAAGTAATGAAAAATAAAAGCTACTTAGTGAATGCCTTTGTAATCAATAGTTGAATAGGATAATAAATGTTGAAATTCATTGGGTATAATAGAGTAATTAATTGATAAGTAAAATCTGTTTAAATCAAATATTGAACAGGTAAATTGTTTAAATTAAATATTTAAAACTTATTGAATAATTGAATATCCGAAAAATGAAATTAGTGTTCTAAATTGTGAATTGGTTTTAAGGGTTGAATCTTATAAGTTCGATTTCAATATTTCAAAAGATAATGAATTATTGGATAAGCGAAATTGTTTAAATTAAATATTTGGGAATTATTGAATAATTTAATAACGGGAATTGAATAACCGTATAATGGAAATAGTTGTTCTATAATTTTAATTCGTTTCAAAAGTTAAATTTTTAAGTTCGTTCTGAATATTTCAAAGGATGGTGATTTAAGTATAATCAAATTTGTTAAATTTAATATTACAAATGTTTGAATAATTAAATTCCGAAGTTGATATGATTAATATGATATTGAAATTTAATATATGAAATTAGAGTGAATAATTGGAATTTGATTTAATATGATTCAAATTGGTTTCCAAAGCGAATGTAAGTTATATTAGGATTTTAATAGAGTTAATAAAATTTAAAAAATTGGAATTTATTGGATAAATTGAATAATGGGTTTAGTATGATTAAAAATGATTTGTAAAATTTTATGTTATCATATGAAAGTTATAATGATGCTATAGAACTTTTAAAACTGAATTTAAAATTTATTTGTGAAAATTGAATATTTTAATATTTAATTTTCGACTGGAAAATAGCCAAATTTGAACAGTCTCAGAATTGGATGAAACTAGTTTCATTGGATCCGTAATAGTTAGTTATTATCGGATTTCAATTTTCGTAGCAATCGGAGTTGTCGTTTGACCGTGGCAGCTCGAAACGCATCGAAATTGTTTTAATATTAACTTGACGTGTTAAAATAGTCATTTTTTCAAACAGCCTCGGATTTCGACGAAACCAGTTTCATCAGATCCGAAATGTGATATTATTGTAAGATTTCAAATTTCATGTCAATCGGATTTATCGATTGTCCGGGGCGAGCCAAAACGCATCGAAATCGATTTAAATCGGTTTAATTTAAATTGATCGTTTAATTCCGTATCTCGCACAGATGATCGAATTAGCTTTCGAAACCTATTCCATTATGTCCGGAACGCGGGATAAACCCTAGGAACGTCAGTTACCGTGCAAAATTCGGATTTTGGAAAAGCGGATAAATAATATTCGCCGTTTCCTATAAATAGGCCCCTTTTTATTCACAAAAAAAAAGGGTTTCATCTCAAAAAATGGCCGGCCGCCTCCTCTACAGCGAATGGCCAAAAAACTCCCTCTTTCTCCCTCCAATATCTTCCAATCCGTGAATCAATTCAACAAACTTCCAACTACAAAATTGAAGAGCACTCCAAGATCTCCAGATTCAACGGTTATGATCGCGATCGGGTCGATGGATCGTCAGGAATCTTGGCTCAAAGGCCGATGGTTGCGACACGTTTTTCGAGCTATGGGGAGCACCGAGTGGGGCCGCATTTTGGTCGTTGGTGGTGTTGCGTGTGAGCTTCGTTGTGGGAGTGCCTGATCGATGTAGAAGCGAGGGGAGGAGGCTCGAAAATTAACCCTAAAGGGCGGCTTATGGGTTCATCTCGGTTTCACTTGCCTGGAGCACGAGCGCGACTTGGAGGAAGAAGGAAACGCACGGTCGGGATCTTCGGAAGCAGGAGTGTGCGGCCTTGATTGCATAGTAGGGTTTGGATATTTATTAAAGGTGAATTAATTATATTGTAAATCATGTAATGTTTAAAATAGTGCAACTCATTCGTACGAGGTCGGAATCTGATGAGACGAAGTACGTTGGAATCGTATTCGCGAATGCTACGCGACGCAATTGGATTGGATTCGTTTGGAGCTAAAGAAAATTTCGGGTAAAATTAAACGCTCGTTTAATTTTATTCGAAATAAAACGCTGGAACTGCATTGAAATCAAGGTGAGTGTTTTATAACGCTCACAACGTACTAAATATCTTTATGCTAGTTAATTTGACATTATGTGGTGTTATGATTTTATTTGTCGTTGTTTGATAAATTTAATTGTCATATGGATTTTCATTTGAATTAACCGTTGAAATTAAATTGACAGTTAAATTGAAATTGAAATTGAAATTGGATTGCGATTAAATTACCTGACACTGATAACTATGAAATTGCCATGAATTGTATTGTCTATTGGATGATTTATTTCGATGGATGCTATTGGTTGATATTTAAATGTTTGGATGTTTATTTGCTTATATATAACCTGTTATGCATACATATGATACTGTGATTTAATTTAAGTAATATATACTCATCCCTGACATTTAATTGAAATAAATAATTACTTGGCCATAGGATAGAAAATTATATACGGACACCGAATTGGCTAAATTAATAATTTTAAAAATCGTCGATTTGAAATTTGTTTAAATGTGTTGATTTAAAGTTATAAATAGAAATAAATTTATAGAAATAGAATTTATCGAAAATTGAGTTTTGGAATGTTGAAATAAATTTTGGTTAAAAGAAATTGTTAAATAATATGATTCGAGACTTTGAAATTTGAAATTGGATATGATTGAATGTCGAAAATTGATTTGTTGAAAGATTTAACCTTAATTCGAGCTTTGAATATTACTAAGTAAAAGTGATATAAAAAAAATGATATTTTTAAATCGAGTTTGGAATTGAATCATATTTGGAATTTGGATTTAAACTTGAATATTGTTGGAAAATTTGTTAAGGGTTATAAATTGATATTTTGAGAAATCAAGGTCCAAATCGATATAAATTGAAATTGAATAAATTAAAGGTGAATGAAAAATTGAATTAATTCGAAGTAAAAATTGACGTTGATTGAATTGAAATCGAAATTGAATCGGTAGAATGGAAATTGGAATTGATTTGAATTGGGAAGTTATAATTGAAATGGATTGATTTTGAAGCTGTTTTAAATTTGTGTTCCAAATTACTCTGTTATATAAACCATTTGAATACTTAAACTATTTTAATCTATTTTTAATCTACTTAACCCAATTGAAATTATTTTAAACTAATTTATCTATTTTAAATCCATTTTAAAGATTTTAAGTATTTTTAACTATTTTAATTATTTAAACTACTTTCAGACTACTTAAAACTATTTTCTAAAAATTTTCAACATGGTTAATAAGGTGAAATATTTATATTTAAATCTTGAATTTAAATACGAATTGAGTTAAATGAAGTTGCAACCTAAATTTGAAATTCGAAATGATTTTGAAATCGAAATGAGACATTGATGGGGAAAAAAAAGATTTTTGAAAGGGAACCTTATATTTTGAAAGATGCGATGATAATTGAAATGGATTTGATTTTTGAAGCGAACATGATATTTTGATATCAATTATGAATCGATTTGAAATGTAAAGAGCCAACGGTGTAATAATACGTGGTTATTAAAGAGACCGAGATCGGATACGGACATACTCTCTGTCGATACCGAAAACCACTTTAATAACTATTATACGCGGAGTGTTGATCCAGAATGAAGTGGATGATTTGGTGAACGTGTTGACTGAAGAAAGAGAACGATATTGGATGACCCCTGACATGACTAAAACAGGAGCGGCGCCGGGCCATTGAGGTTCGCCACCTCTAGCGGACACACTTCTTCGATACCATATCTATTACATTTGTGATTCGATTTGGGTGCACCCCTTGATTTGGGAGTGTTGTTTCGCGGTGTTGGGGTAGCTGCTGGCTATGCTCAACATCAGTCCGGATCACGCAACTACTAGTATCCTAGTTGGTATCGCCTCATGTACCTTGTCATACTGATTATCCTATTCGCGACCACTACGTTTTGACTTGTACCTTGAGTATATGGGTTGCTCTCTGGTGACTTCCGGTTTTGGGGAAACTACGGTCTTGTATATGCTTTTGGGAATATAAAATGTGTTAAGGGGGATTATGGTAACGCCTTAACGCTATTTTGATACTTTATATTACTGATAGGCATTATCTACTTAGCGTATATTACTACATAGTAGATAGTTTCACGGATCCTTGAGAGATGGAAAATCCCGTAACATCTCTTGAGTTATTGCACGCACGTTGACACTGGATAGGAGATGTCAAACCCCGTAAACATCTCCGATGCCGTTACACTCATATTTATTTACGATTGATTTAACTTTCATAAGGGTATTTTAGTCCTGACTCGAGTGTTTTGTCTTTTCATTACGCTCGGGTCAGACCTGAGTTTTTCAGATTTTGAGGATCTATTCTGGAGGACGAAGACGAAGATTTGGTATACTATTACTATTATTATCCTTGCATCATGCTATCTGCTGCATTATTTTAATTGTTTTGTTGTATATGTATAACTCTGATAAATGTTGTATAAATAATTGTCTAAGTATAGTAAACAGCTTCATGAACTGTTTATTTGACTATTATATGTTATCGTTCCGCTGCGAGATTCTATGTTGTTTCATTTCCTTTATTTCTTTTCTTTTCTTTTCTTATTTACCCCAATAACCATCTGCCCTTTTGAATGGTTTGGAATCGGCATGTGTATTTGATCGTCGGTTTAAACTGTCCAAAAAGGCGGGTCGTTACAGTAGTGGTCAAAAAGGTCCACAATAACACAAAAGAATGGATACAAGTGCTAGACAAAAGAATATGTATACATTAAGGAGTCTCTATCTCAAATGTATAACAACAAAAACTACCAATCTAATGTAGTTAAACAAAAGTCAGATGATGATACCTGATAAGGAGTCAAGCTGGAGCACCTATAACATCTCGGCCTGACCCGAGTATTATTTAACAAGAAAATAATAAACGGATCAGTCTAGCTATAAATATCAGATAAAATGAGATAGAATAAGAGATATGAAAAAAATATACGATAACTATAAAGCCATACTGTGATAAGTATGTAATTGAAAACCAACCAGAGATTAATCAATATCACAAGAATCTTCTCAAAGATCAAAAAGAATGTAGTACTCTTTATTTTTATTCACGAAGTCACAAATATTGGCAAACCTCTCAATGCCAATCGTAAAAGTTGTTAAAACTCAAACTCACCAATGCAAAAATATTGATAGAAAGTATCAATGTAATCACAAAAATTGGTGAAACACAAATTCAAGAAATCATCAATAGAAATCCAAAAATCACAAAAAGGGGGAGGCCTATCACAAAACGGGAGCATGAAAACTCATCAACACGTGTATCACAAAATGGAACGCTATTCCATGGTTGCTAACCATTTATTTTGAGCCGAACCTCCACAAAACGGACCGAAGACCATGGGTCGCTACCCCACCAATTTTGAGCCGAAGCTCCACAGAGACATCGCACATTGCTAGTCTAAATCACAAAATGATCATCATCGATCATCAAGAAGTGTCAATTACACTAAGCTAGTAAATAGATGAGTTTAGCTTCATGTCCCATAACCACTGGCTTAACTTAAATATTTATGAACAAATTGTATATCTCCACTCGAAAGTTTTCACAAGATTTTCAATCGAACAAGTCCAAGAATTAACCAACGAAGTAAACGCAAACGTTTCATACCACTTGTTTTACTAAGCCGTTTAATTAGATTTCTCATACGAGTGAGGTAAAGGTTTGTATATACTAATAGGTTGGAAAAACGGTTTTATGAACGAGTTTGATATTGAAAATAGAGTTGAAATCATCTTTGTAAAAGAGTTTGAATATTTACTACTAGTATAGAAACATTTGCGTTTTAAAGTGACAAAGCATAAAAATGATTGTAGAAACAATCAATGACCAAAATTTCACGTTCAAAGACATGAATTAAATCCAAAGAAATCCAAAATAGATATACCCAAAAATTCTAAAATAGAAGTCATCAAGGTCGATAATAAATGATAACAACAAATTAGAAAACCACGAATCGATAGAAATTGGAATTTCAAACAAAGCAGGCTAAATAGGCAAAAGCAAGCAGGTCAGTCGATTGACTGCAAATGGCAGGTCGACTGAACCAGAAACTTGGAAATTTCATTCCCTGCTGTCAATCGACTGATTACAAAGGCCAGTCGACTGATTGTAGGAAGCAGAGCTTCCAGCCTCTGCAAACAGCCCACGGAACACTTATTGGCTACAGCTAGTCGACTGGCTGCAAAAGTCAGTCGACTGACTGGGTACTAGGGCTGTTTTCCAGCCTATCAAATGAAGTGCAAACTCTCAACGAATGCAATCGGACGAGCAACGGGCACTAAGGGTTTACGCCAATCTGCAACCCAGTCCTATAGGCTCTTCGATGCATCACCATAAAAACATGTTCAAACATTAAAGTTAGGATTTTTAAAGATTTGACTTCAAAACACCAAAAATTGGAATATTCACCAATTCAATCCAAACCAAAAGCAGACGCACATGAATAAGTGTTAGGAATTCATACCCAACAATCAAAGATAGTTACAGACATAGATGTGAAATAAAAATCTCACCTTTTACACAAAAACAAGGAAGAAGAAGCTATAGAGCAAGGCAAGAACAATCACTTTTCAATTCCAACCCAAGAAGCTTGAATCTAAGCTTAAAAGAAAAACATTTCCTATGTTAGGGTTTAGGAATTTCTGAAATTGAAGGTAGAATGAGTTGGAGAAGAAGAAGAGGATGCTTACCAATAGCTTCAATTTGAATTTGGAGTTAGAACTTGGATTTGCAATGGAACTAGGGCTTAGGAATTCTAATTTTTTTTTCTCTTCCCCCATTTTTATGAAAGCTTGAAGGTATTAGGAAATGAAAGTGAATGAAGAGAAGTGGGGGGGGGGGGGGGGGTAGGTGGAACTAGAGTTAATAGTTTAGGCTAACCCAAACCCAAAGTCCAAAGTGCAAAGGTCAAATTTTAGCTAGCTCCAAACATATTGAAGTTTATGCTCTAAAAGGTCGCAACCACCATTTTGAACTCAATGGAAGTGGTCCCGAGTCCTGATTTGACCATATGCAAAAAGTAGCATTTCGGACTATAATCCACTAACGATGCTGTATTTAAATAAAATATTTAAATACACAATCGTAAAATATGCGGGTTGTTACAATGTTGTAGGTTACTATCGATTCAAATTCATAATTACAAAATTAATTCTGATTTAATGCTATTATAAATTTCTTCGCTTTTAAATTCTTTTTATTTATAATCATATTTATAATTATACTTATCCAATTTCATTTACTTAAAATATTTCAAAATTGTTTATGTTTTACCAAAAATTTTCATAATTTCTTTAGATCTGAGTTGGGTGTGATTCAATAAATTTCGACTATCCAAAATTGTGGAGAATCCTGCTTTATCTTATCAATCAACGATTCTAAATTTATCTTTTGTTTAAACACTTCTATAAATATTACTAATCAATTTATCAATTAATGATCCACCTTATCTCTATAACTTAAGAAAATTATATAGATCGAGTAACTTCAAAATAATACGAAGGAACTGTGTGCTACCAATAGTATTATATATCCACTTAACAAGAAGGGTAATATTTAAAAGAAGTGTTTACCATCTGAACCCATCTCTTGCCCATTTTTAATTTATTTCGAGCCATTCAAACTAGTTATCATAAAATATCTCTAGATACAATACCCTTTTTAAAATCCTTTATTTGTTTATAAAACCTATTTTATAAATTCTTTTTATAAATTCAACTTATATTAATCTTCATTTAAATTACCACAATTCTTTAAATTACTCGAATTTAAATTCTCGTTCCTTTTATATTTACCTTTTCCATAATTATTTTCTTTTGTTAAATACATTTTTATTTTATATATTCATTTCTTAAACCAATCTTATTATCAAACATCTTATAGGGAAATCATGAAACTTAATTCACAAGATATTTGTACTTAAACTTCTAAATCAAACAATTTGATCAATTTATGATAGTAACTTAACATTATCATTTATTAATTTGTTATTTTGGAATTAGTATTAAAGATCTCAATTACCTTATCAGATTTCTTACTTATCGGTTACCTTTATGAACATCTTTTAGTCAAACTGTAAAATTCTAATCACAAGATATTCATATTTAAATTTCATTAATCTTGATTTTTAACTATATAACTTTCAAAATATATACTTTGTAATCAAAATATGATCCTAGGTAAAATTATTCCATTTACCAATTTTTCAAGACAAACTCTTTATATATAACATTAACAAAAGTACTCATATATAATGTTCTCAACTCATTCTATGGTGTTATTAACCTGATCTATAATGAGTTACTCATCCTAGGGTATTACTACGATATCTCTGATGAGTCTATGCCCCACCAAATCCAAAGTTCTTGCTTAACCTTCAGCTCTGATGCCAAATGTCATGACACGTTTTTCCATACCCTTTGAATTGGCAATAAACCACACATGTGCAACTTAAATTGTACGAAAAGACGGAACATGAAGGATAATAAAAAAATAGACAGAACATAATCTCATACAAATAGAATAACATATAATATTGAACAATATCCTTAAAGCGGACAACTTTTTACATATATCAGAGTTTAACCTAAATTCAGCTTGGAAAGTTATAAACATCTGCCCTTACAATTGCTAACAAACATCAAACAAAAAATAGACAGCAGCGGATAATAGAATATGTCCATACGTAGATTAACATCTCCAGCCCTCCTCTGGAAGCTTCAATTGTCTTCAACTAAACTTGAAACTACTCGGATCTGACCCGAGTATTGAAAATACCCCGATCAGGCTTGATAAACCACCGTGAGAAACTCGAAATATAAATGACAGTGTCACATATTAGCCTTTGAATAAAATCCTTTGAAAAGAAAGAGTATCCCATACGACCATGCCCACACATAAAAGTGGACGGGTTTTTACCTTATGATAACTAAATCGCTTTTATATATCAAAATATTTGATATTATTTCTAATGACATAT
This sequence comes from Allium cepa, assembly GCA_030765085.1. Classification (NCBI taxonomy): domain Eukaryota; kingdom Viridiplantae; phylum Streptophyta; class Magnoliopsida; order Asparagales; family Amaryllidaceae; genus Allium; species Allium cepa. The sequence goes on along the minus strand of CM060941.1, from coordinate 680,620,608 downwards.
CTTTGAAAACATTGCAAATAACTTAATAATCTTAGACGAAATTGTTGCCATTATTAAATTCCGAGGCTATTCATTACACCAATATAAAAAAAACCGCAGGTTCTTATTGGAGAATGGATTTACATACAAATGACCTGGTGAAGGAACTACCTTCCGATGGGTACACCTCTAGATGGATATCCCGAGGCACAGAACATCTTCCCTCTACCAACACAAGACCGGCTTACCTCTTTAACTAGGTATTACCGAACATGTCATCCCCCGGTCGTTGCCGACCTTTAACCGAGCACGCTCTAGCATAGCGGGAAGAAATATATCTCGAAGGGGATGATCATACCCTAATGGGAACGAACCACTTAGCCTTGCGGCATCTAACCCTTTTTCGGTCATTTTCGGTTGATGAGGCTCGAGGCAACGATTATCTTTTCACATAGCACGTCTTCTTTCACTTTGAATGCTACATTGTCATTCCATATTCACATGACTGATTTCTACATAAGTATAACTTCCTGAGCTCGTATGTCTCGGGAAAGGATGTTAAGCTAAGAGACGGTGTCTTCTTCGCCACCGACTGATATACTTTTATAGAGATCGTTCAATATGATTTGGAATGAAATCTTGGACATTCTTCCATATAGATCGTTCTGGAACCGAATGAAATCAAGTACTTTCCTCAGCCATTACTAGGCCAGAAGTGCTTGTGGTTTTGAGGTTTTTCATAACAAAGAGACCGCTGCTACAATATAGTGAATCGGGAGTTTATCCCTAATTAATCAACAAGTAGTCCCTTAATATTATTGTTCTCAATATTTTTGTCTTTAAACATCTTCATTCTTCGAACGTGTAAATTGGTTCGAAGTGGTTTTCGGATAGGAATCAAAAAAATCGAACCCGGTTCCTTCCAAAACCAATTATCGATAGAAAGATGTTAAGTTCATAAGTGGATATCAATTATCAATCAATTACTTCATCTTCTATAAAATATTTTTCTTAGATATATTCTTTCAATTTATTCAATTTTTTTGCAAGTGTATATGGAATCATTTAGCCTCATTTTTTATATCATTTGACTTTAATTTCACCCCTTTTGATTTTGGAATAATTCCAATCATTTTCTCTTTTACTTAGGAAATATTTTCCAAATCATTTATTAAATCTTATTCAAAGATTTCTTTTTTTCTTAGAGTAATTCTAAGTTAATTCATTCTTTTGCTTTGGATAATATTTCAAATTTCCTCACTTAACACTCGATCCAAATTCCTTAAATTTTAGGCGGGTCAAAATCAATGTTATTCAAGACATTGTTTACTATATAACCTAAAATCAATCATATAAAACATTATTGAGTAAATAGGATCATAGAAATCATTGTAATTTTACTCAATATCAATTTCCATACTCAACAAGTGTTACGATGAGATAACCTTTTAAATTCCACGATTTGGACGAGTTCTCTCTTCAAAATTTATTTCCAAGTATAAGAAGATTATCTCTATGCAATCCAAGTTGTAGTTTATTCATCTTGAAGATTGTTTAAATTTTGGGTAATACTAATCTTCTTTAATTTTGGAAAACTTGATATAATCTTTTCAGAGCATCAGGGCTTTCCTTTCGATCCGTTGCACCACTCACCTAAATAGAGAAAACATAGGCTAGGTAAGTTCTGGGCACCGGTTGCTCCATTTCTAACCTTAGTTAAACACCTTGTTTTATCTTCCCATATCTTAAAGGAGGAACAAATATACTAGCCATTTCTGCATACTCAATTTGTTTTTACATTCAATATTGTTTATTTTTGTTTAAGTGGTATGAACCATTTCTCTTCTCCATTTATTCAAACCCTTATTAAAACTTTCAAATCATCTTTAAATTATTTAATTATTCTTTTAAAATCATTCAAAAAAGATTTAAGAAAGAATTGTTAAATTTAAAACAACGTTTTAAAAGTTATTACAAACTGCTACGAAAAGCGTTGCATAAAGTGTTTCAAATATATTTTAAAAGCTATATTCTTCAGAACGACATTTATATCATTTAGAAATACATATTTTCAACTTAAATCTCTTTTAAAATATTTTAAAGGAAATTTAGGATTTATTTCATATTTTTAAAACATTTGAAATATCAATTTTAAACTTTGGCCACTTTAATGCAAAAGCACGATTTTTCTTGAAAATTATTTCGGACATATTTCATAATATACAAGATGAAATCTTGATTTTATTTCTTTATTTCTTTAAACATATTTAAATGTTTATAAAACATTTCTAACTCATTTTAAAATTATTTCCAAAAGGTTTAGGCATTCCACATACACCATTTCAATTTTAAAAGGAAAGTGATTTCCTTTGTGCTTATCGACGTGTATAAACGTGACTTGGTAAAACAATTTAACAATCAATACTTGATGATCAAAGAATATATAAGCATCCATAGAAATCATAACATATCATCAAACAAGTATATATAAATAGAAATGTTAAATAGAGTTTCTCATCATAAACCAAAGCGATAAACTTCCTACCAACATTCTAATCAACCAACACTTCCCTAACTAATCCATACTCCATTTAAACACTGGCAAACAACAACCTATCCTTTCCAATAGCTTGTTCGAGGATTCAGATGGAGGTCGGCTGAAATTGTAAAGAAGAAGCGGTAGAGCTTTGAACTTGAATTCCTAAGATTTTGATCCAAAAAATAGGTTATATTGTATCTGATTTTAGGCCCTCTAAATCTAAAATTTTAGAAAAGTTGTTAACTAAAAAGTTATTTAAAATTCTTTTCTCTTGAATTTGAAAAAAAGATTAATTTTAATACTAGTTTTTAGAGGGAGATATGATAGAATGAAGAAGAGGTTTTGTCAGATTGACCTAAATGAAGGCCTAAAATGCACTTCAAATAATTGAGTTTCACGTATAGCAAACCTCAAAACTCGAAAAAGTGATAAAGATGATAGTTGTAGACACGAGAATCTTATATAGTTTGAAAAAAAAATTCTTAATTCGCATCGATTATCGTCAAGTTATGAGATTGTCATCAAGTATAGAATGAGACAATGTGGTAAACATAAAAGTGGTAGCCACTGGAAAAATAATTGATTTTAAAAAAAGAATTTTATATTTTGTTTCAGTTTTTAAGAAGTTTTGGCCGAGAGAACGAGAGGTAAAATATGGGGAAAAGAGGAGTTTGATTTGAAGAGAATAAACATTGATTTCTTTTGAATATTTTATAAACATTTTGACATTATTTCTTTCAGATTTTTTTTCTATTTCTTAGAAGCCATTAAAGAGTAGAGGAAATAGGTGAAGAAGCTTGAGAAAAGAAGAAGAAGAAGAAGAAATGTGAATGAAAGTGATGAAGAAAGTGGGATTTATAGAAAAAGAAAGAAGTGGTAAATTTACCAAAATAACCTCTTACCAAAGTAGCAAACTAACTTTACTTCAACCTAAAGCAATCTCCACTTTTTCAATACTTAACATCATCTTTCACATCAATGCATTATGTCTTAGTCGCTTAAATATTAAGTAAAGAAAAGTAATTATTTTATTGGATTTTGATGTGATTTGGATTTGATGTTTACTTTTGACTTTTCTTAAACTTACTTGCTTTTCTTAATGATGTTCTACAAGTTTTCTAATTATATTTAGTAAAAGTAAACATGTTTAGTTATTAAAATATGTAATAAATATGTTAAAACATGTTAACAAAAATGCGATAATGTTGTGGCAACTTATTTTGAAAAAAACGTTGATTTTCTACAAAATGTTTTACAGTCACATTTTGTCGTTTTTATTAAACTATTGTAAACCAAACTTCAAAATAAATTTCTTATTATCTTTAGATAATTGAAAGAAGTATATTTGGCTTGTAAAATAATATAAAATAATATCCAAATCTATTTATAAAAAATACGACATTGATTTATCAATATGTGACGAAATTTGTCAACTTTTATAGAACAAGTTTTAAATAATTTATCAAACCGTTATAAATTAAATTATTATTATTATAAAATGAGTTTGATATCGATTATAAAATATTTAAAATGAATTATTTATCCTTTAAACAAATTTTTGAAATACTTATCCTACATTATCGAAATCCGACTTTTGTCAAATTTACAATGATAATCCAAAATCTTTATTCAATATCAAAGATAAGTTTACCATTTTTATTTAAGGGATTTTAGGCTCAAGGAAAAAGTTGTAGAAAAATTTAGTTATAGGGACAAGAAGTTTGTTTTTTAGGCTTAAGGACACTTTTTAGTGTAACTCACATAATGATAGTTGTAACTATCATTTTTTGTTTGCACTAACAAATATCCTTCAGACTAAAAAGCAAATTTGCTGTCCTTGAGACTAAATTTTTTCGTAGCTTCTTCCCTACGCCTATTTTCCTGTTTTATTTATCATATAAAACTTGATTGTTTAAGTTTGAAAATTATTCATTTGAATATTTAAATAAATTAAATATTCCACTTTCAAAGTGGTAAAATTACGGGTCGTTACATTCTTCCATAGTTAAAAGAATTTCGTCCCTTAAATTACCATAAACTTAAACCCACAATTTTTTTACCTAAATCATTATTTCACAAACTTAATTCATAAGATGTACCCAAATCATCCGTATAAAATATCTGATTTGGTCTTCTATTTGAACACACAACTTTATTTCCGAACTAGTATTAATCCCTCGATCCTCTAGTGTAGGCTCTGATCAAGCTTCTAGATTAGATGCACTTGCTTTCCTTGCATAGCTCTCAACTATGACAGAAAACTCGAGTAACTAACCACAAACCATCATCAATGCTTGCCGTCAAGAAATCAAGTGGTAAATTCTTTTTTGGATCGGTGTAAACACCTCAAAGTTCCGTACTTGGATATTAGGTCAAAAATTTTGTGACGAAATGATTTAATTGTAAATTACATATTTATTCTTATTGGTTTTTCTCAATTATACCAAATTCTATTTATTCACATCTTTTATTTTTCACATTCAATTTTTTAGTATATTTTCTCTAATACTAATATTGTTTTATGAATCATTTCATAAAACTATTACATAAGTTTATTACATTTTATTTACACAACTATGTAAATCCATCACTTTTAAAAACTTAAGTCCAAATCCTTAACTAATAGTAGAATTCATTAATAAAACATTTTCCAGGTTATAATTACATTTTAAAGAGTCATGATTTTACTCAAGTATATAAATAGTTCATGACTTAAATCTATTTTTGTATAATCCCTTTTACATCCTAATAGTATATATGCACATCCCAAATTCCCAATCAGTTTTATATCCGGGTGAATTACAGTTTGTTGTAAGTTACCATCATTTCAAATTCATAATTAAAAAATTAATTCCAATTTAATGGTATTATAAATTTGTCCGCTTTTTAATTCTTTTTATTATAATCACATTTATAAATTATACTTATCCAATTTCATTTACTCAAAATATTTCGCAATTATTTATCTTTTACCAAAAAAATTTCATAAGTTCCTTAGATATGAGTTGTGTGTGATTAAAAAAAATTTGATTGTCCAAAATTGTAGAGAATCCCGCTCTATCTTATCAATCAGCGATTCCAAATTTATCTTTGGTATAAATACTTTTAGAAATATTACTGATCAATTTATCAATTAGTGATTCATCTTATCTTTAGATCGAGTAATTCCAAAATAATACCAAGGAACTGGGTAATACCAATAGTATTATATATCCTCTTAATGAGAAGCGTAATACTTAAAAGAAGTGTTTACCATCCGAATACATCTCCTGCCCATTTTTAGTTTATTTTCGAGCCATTAGAACTAGTTATCATAAAATATCTCTTGAACTAATACCCTTTTTAAATCCTTTAGAGATTACTTTTGTTTATAAAACTTATTTATAAATTCTTTTTATAAATTCAACTTATATTAATCTTCATTTAAATTACCACAATTCATTTAAATTACTCGAATTTAAATTCTCGTCCCTTTTATATTTACCTTTTCCATAATCGTTTTCTTTTGTTAAATACATTTTTATTTTATATATTCATTTCTTAAACCAATCTTATTATCAAACATCCTATAATCAAATTATGAAACTTAATTCATAAATTATTTGTACTTAAATGTTTAAATCAAATATTTAGATCAATTTATGATGGTAACTTAACATTATCATTTCTTAATTTATTATTTTGGAATAAGTATTAAAGATCTTAACTACCTTATCATATTTCTTACTTATCGATTACCTTTATGAAACATCTTTTAGTTAAACTGTGAAATTCTAATCATAGGATGTTCATATTTAAATTTCATTGATCTTGATTTCTAATTATATAACTTTTAAAAGTATATACTTTGTAATCAAAATATAATCCTAGGTAAAATTATTTCATTAACCAAGTTTTCAAAACAAAACCTTCACATATAGCATTAACAAATATGCACTCATATATAATACTCCCAACTCATTCCAGGGTTTTACTAACCCGATCTATAATGATTTACTCATCCTAGGGTACTAATAGCTCTATCTCTGATGAGTCTATACCCCCATCAAAGCCATGTTCTCACTTAACCTTAAGCTCTGATACCAAATGTCACGACCCATTTTTTCGTACCCTTTGAATTGACAATAAATCACACATGTGCAACTCAAATTATACGAAAAGACGGAACATAAAGGGTAATAAAGAAAGTAGACAGAATAGAATCTCATATGAATGGAATAACATGAAATTTTGAACAATATCTTTACAACGGACAACTTTTTACATATATCAAAGTCTAACTTAGATTCAACTTGGACAGTTATAAATATCCGTTCTTACAATTGCTCATAAACATCAAACAAAAACAAACAGACAGCAGCAGATAATAGAATGTGTCTATACATAGATGAATATCTCCAGCACTCCTCTGGAAATTCCAACCATCTTCAACTAAACCTGAAACTACTCAAATCTGACCCAATTATTGAAAATAACCGATAGACTTGATAAACCAGTATGAGAAACTTAAAATATATGTGACAGTGTCATATATCAGCCTTTGAATAAAATCCTTTGAAAAGAAAACGTATCTCATAAGGCAACGCCCATACATAAACACAGGAGGGTTTTGTAACGACTCGGATATTTTAACGGTTTTAATAACGTATTTAGCCGAAATTTTGTGAAATTTTAAATAATTGAATTTGGAAATAAAAGTATGATATTTGGAATATTTCTATTTTAACGTAGCAACTTGTAAAAAATTGATTGGACAATATAAAAGTAGATTATGTTGTGTAATTTTCAATTTAAAATTCAGTTAATTTAATGAAAAATTAAATATCTTTGAAATCTGAATATTTTTACATAATAAAAATGTAAACTAACTTCTAAGTTAAACGTCATATTTCATTTCGCCAAATTTGGACTGTTATTGCTCCGTTTATCTTATTTTCGGCGTTTTGGCAGCATTTGTGGTACTGAATATCAATTTTTAATGGGATGGTCATATCATTGATGTCTATATACTATTTTGATCGTCTCGTCATGCTGATCTCCACAGTATATTCATTCGTGTGTTTTGGAGTTCGGGACATAACGAAATCGGTAAAACGAACAGTCGTATCGGTTCCGCATATGAGTCCTTTGGCCTTACCATGTCCTTTCGTTTGAAAAACAGTTAAAGTTAATAGCCGCAAGCTATTAATTTTCCCATCAACAGTCGCTAGCCTTTTTATATACCCCAAAATTTTTCTGGATTTTACTATTCCTACCATTTTATATTTATTTTTTCCATCGGTTTTCGTTCTTCTTCTGATCTATATTTCATTTTAAAAGAAACTTCGTATATTTACTTTTCTCTAACTGTTGCATTCCTTCCCATCCTTCAACATGCGACCATGTCTTTCGCCAACCCTTCCTTTCTCCTTGTCGTACTAGCCACGTCCCTACATCCCACTCCTCCCTCCCTCTCACTTGCAACCACCATCGCACGCAGGCAACCATTGACCCGCCTCCGAGGCACGGCAACGGCCATAGCCCCTCCTCAGACTCCACCCCATACGAGATCCACAACCCGGCCACCCAAGCAACTACGCTTCGACCCTTCGCCACCTTTCACCGAATCCACTTCCTCTGGCCTCACCGTGCCTCTCCGGGGACCGCCAACCAAAGCCCCATGCTGCCACCAATGCTACCGAGATTAGCCACCTTTTCCCTTCCCTCTTCTCTCACTCCATCGAGAAACCATCCGCTCCTCACCTGATTTCCACCTTCGCCTTTCCATGTCCGCCCATCGCCAGCCCCTACCCACTCACCCAACCCGAGGCCACCAGACCCGACCTTGTTGCCACCTTTCCCTCGAAACCTGAGCCTTCCCACTGCCATCGCCTTCTTTCATTCTCCCCTGCAGCACCATCTCGAGCTTCCACATCATCCCCTATCCAAGCTCAAGCCTTATATATATATATATATATATATATATATATCTGTGTGTGTATGTATGTATGTATCAGGTTATGCAATTTTTATTTGAAACTTCATTTATTGTTTAGCTATATATCTATTCAATATGTAAGCATATAGACTAGTTTATATTTACATCTAATATATATATATATGTGTGTGTGTGTGTGTGTGTGTGTGTGTGTGTGTGTGTGTCATATCTATACTGGTCTACATATATTGTTTATGTTAAATAAGAAGTTTATAATAGTTTAATTATATAATCTATATATGTTTAGTTTACAGGTTGATCATATAAATCTACCATATATAAGTACTGTATATATAAGCTATATTATTTATATAAGTTCATATTTGATTCGGAAAGAAGATTTCATGTGTTTACTAAATATATGTTACTCTATGTTTTATAAAAGAAATATTTTATAACTTACAAACATATTGATGTCAACATATATATGGGTTTATACGTTTGAAAACATGCAAGTATGTATTTTATTAAACATTACAAAGTTACCCAGATTCGATATCTGTGTAATATATAGATATTATAAAATTTATACAATAAAGTTAATTAGTGGTGTGCGTGTATATTATAAAACCTATATGTTAGTTACACAAGTTTACAACAGGGCAGTTCATATATATATATATAGGTATGGATTTTGTAGTATATATGTTTTGTCTAAACTGTTTGGTTATATATATGTAATGTTTAAATAAGTTTTCATTTCATCTGTTGAGTTTATAATGAAGTAATTTTATATTGATTCTTATAATAAATATTGATTTTAAGTATAACATGTTTGTAAGTTTGTATATATGTTTATCTACATTAGTTTTTATATGTAAGTATATGTGAATTTGGTTTTTCAAAATATATGGATATTTTTATGTGTTTAAGTTTAGATATTAATTTGAAAATAATATATATATATATACATATATATATATTATTTTTTTATGTATGTTTTAAATTGAATTTTTGAAAATTTATATATATGTAATATATCTTGTTTCATCGATCTCGTGCCATCTTGGCTTACATTGCAATATCGAAATTGTCACAGCAATTCCTAGCTTGTCGTTGTTCCGTGTGTATATCTGTGTCCACGTCATCTTCCTATTTTCTCTAGCCTCAAAAGGTGCGCATCACTCACGATTAACATTCTTATAGTTAGTAAATTTGACATCACTTGAAATGACAATTGAAATATGTTTCTAAATTTGAATGGCTAGTTATTTAATTGTTAAATATGATATGCCATTATTTGCAATTGTTCACATGTGATATATGACACCATATCCTACTGTATATATTTTATTTTATCACTGATGATATATGCATGTTGTTGATATGTTATATTTTCGTCATATTAATTCTCACTCTACAAGTTTCCTATTAATTAGAAATTCCTATGGATTGAAATGATACACACCCAATCGATATTATAGATTAGGGAAAAACCATTATGGGTTGAAATGATAAACCCAAGTGATTTTCATTAAATTTAATTTTTTGGATTGCGGGTAGAAATGATATATACCCATAAATATTTAAATTGTGGATTGAAATGACAAATATTCGTATCACTTGACCACGGTATAGAAAAGTATGTACGAACATTGTTGGTCTATATTTTGAAAATGATTTCCAAAGTTTTGAAAGGAAATATATTGTTTTAATAAATATTTATTTTTAAATTATGACATATAAATGTTATTTTTATATATGTCTAAATTTTAGATTTTTAAAATTATATGTTCTGAAAATTTTAAATTTATAAGTTAGTTTTGAAATTTAAAATTTTAAATATTTTTTATAATTTGATTTCCTTAAAAATATATAAAATAATATTTAATATAAAATATACATTTAATAATAAGATTTGATTTAATAAAAATATAATTGAATTAGTACATAATATGTTTAAGTATTTACATAAATTTATTTTAATATTTTAAAAATAAATTTTTATAACCTTAATAATAAAGCTTGGGAAGATAAATTAATTTTAAGTTGAATTTAAATTTTGTTAATAATTGAATTTAAATAAGCATTGATTTAAACTTATTGATTTTTAAGGATTTGAAAGATATGATTTATAACTTGTTGTGATAAAGGTGATTTAATGAATATTCTAACTTATAAATAAAAGTGAGACTGAATATTTAATATTGATATAAATTTATAAATTGAGATTTTATTTGATTGATTATTAAAATGATTAAGTGAGTATTTTCCAATTTGAATAAATTAAAAATCAAATGTTAAACTCAAAATGAAACTTACACTGAAAATGTTTGAATATTTAAATTTTGAACCTTATTGGAATTGAATTGATAGTTCAAATCTGGACTTGAAATCGAGATAAATTGAAATGGTTTATTTAGAATTTAAATTGAATCTTTGACCTTTAAATTTAAATGGTTAAACCAGAATTGATTTAAATTGAATTTTGGGAATTTAAGTTGATTTGAGTCGATTTGCGAAATTGGAGGAAACTAATTTTATTATATAAAGTATTTTTAATATATAAACTATTTTAATTTATAACTATTTTAATATATATACAATTTTCAAATGTCTAAACTGTTTAAGTCGGAACTGTTATGATTTCAAAAGTGCTATGATTTTTGAAGTGTTATAATCTTTGGAAATAAATATGATTTAAAGTGAGTAGTGATATCGAATTGATATAGTTTTGAATTGAATATGATATTTTGATATGAAGTATAAACTATTGGAAATGACCATGGTGTGAAATAAGCGTTTGGTTGTCAAAGAGACCGGGATCGGACATTGTCCTACTCTCTGCCAATACCGAAACCACTTTAACAACCGTGTACGTGATGGAGATTCCAGAGTGAAGTAGGATGGTTTGGTGATAATTCTCTATGGTATTTATGCAGCCCCGACTCCCGCGCGTCAGCTTGACGTGGCTAAAACAGGAGCATCCCGGACCAAGTGAGGTCATTCCTCTTATCAGACATATTTCTTCGATATCATTCTACTACTTTGTGATTTGATTGGTGCACCATTGATTTGGGAGTGTGTCACGAGGTGGGCGGTAGTAGCTGCTATGCGTTACCACCAGTCCGGATCCGCAAGTGTCATTCTACTGTGGCATTGCCTTGAATTCCTTGTCACATGCCCTATCATGCCTTTTACGAGTTTGTTTTGTACCGTACCTTTGTGTTGTCCTCTGTGTAAACCTCCGGTTTATGTAGGAGCATACGACATTATATAGACTATGGGAATATATAAAATGTGTTAAGGAGGATATGGGCAACACCTTAACACTATTTTAATATTATTACTTTACTGATAGACATATTATCATAGCGTATATTACTACATAGTAGATAGTTCCACGGATCCTTAGAGGATGGAAATCCCAAACATCCTTTAAGTTAATTGTATTTCAGTTGACATTTCACTTGATTTGAATTTATTAATATAGGAATGTTAATCATGACTCAATGTTTTGTGTTTTTCTTTACGCTCGGGTCAAACTGATTGTCACAACATTTGAGATCCACTGTGGAGATTGGAACTTTGTTTAAAGATCTATCTATCCAGCTTTCAGTTATTTCGTTTTATTCCTACCATTTATGTTCAGGCTCGTCCGTTGCTTATGTATTAGATATTCATTTGTATTTGACATTCTGTTGTATTTTGTTTTAGACTTTGATGTTTATAAGGTAGCTTCATGAACTACTATTTATCTATTCTGTTGCTTATTATTGTATTACCCCGTGTCTATGATTCTGTGATTGATTTATTTATTGTATATGTTGAGTTTTTCCAAATATAAATTAACAATATGTTGTTTTGAGCAATTCAAGCCCGACATGTGTGGATACGAATGGTTCGAAATACCGGGTCATTATAGGTTTTTACCTTATGATAATTAAATTACTTTTATATATCAAAACATTTTATATTATTTCTAATGACATATCTTTGAAAACATTGCAATAAACTTATTAATCTTAGCCGAAATTGTTACCATTATTAAATTCTGGGGTTGTTCATTACGCCAATATAAACAAAACCGCATGTTCTTATTGGAGAATGGATTTCCATACAAATGACTAGGTGAAGAAACTACCTTACAATGGGTACACCTCTAGATGGATGTCCCAAGACACAGAACATCTGTCCTCTACCAACACAAGACCTGCCTGCCTCTTTAACTAGGTAGTACCGAATATGTCATCCTCTGGCCATTTCGGACCCTTAACCGAGCGCGCTCTAGCATACAAACCACATTTATTTACAACCTGAACTTCATACCGGGAAGAAATATATCTAGAAGGGGAGGATCATACCCTAATTGGGAATGACCCACTTAGCCTTGCCGCATCTAACTCTGTTTCGGTCATTTCCAGTTGATGAAGGTCGAGGCCATTCCATTTCTTTCATTTTGAATGTCACATTGCCATTCCACATTCACACGACTGATTTCTACAAACATATAACTTTCTGAGCTCGTATGTCTCGGGAAAGGGTATTAAGCTAAGAGAAGGTGTCTTCTCCACCACCGACCGATATACTTTTATAGAGATCACTCATTATGATTTGGAATGCAATCTTAGACATTCTTCCATACAAGTTCGTTCTGGGACCGAACAAAATCAAAGGTACTTTCCTCGGCCATTACTAGGCAATCGAAGTTGTAGTTTATTCATTTAGGAGATTGCTTAAATTTTGGATAATACTAACCTTCTTTAATTTTGGGAAATTTGATATAATCTTTTCAGAGCATCCGGACTTTCCTTTCGATCTATTCCACCTCTCACCTAAAAATAAAAAACATGGCCATGTAAGTTCAGGGCACTGGATACTACATTCCTATACTTAGTTAAACACCTTGTTAAATCTTCCTAGATCTCACAGGCGGGACAAATATACTAGTCGTTTCCGCATACTCAATTTGTTATTACATTCAATATTCTTTACTTTTTGTTTAAGTCGTAGAAACAATTCCTCTTAACCATTTATTTAAACTCTTACTAATACATCCAAATAATCTTTAAATTACTTATTATTCTTTTAAAATCATTCACAAAAGATTTAGGAAAGAACTTTTAAGTTTAAAACTACGATTCATAAGTTATTAAAAACTGCTGCGAAAAGCGTTGCAAATTTATTTTGACAGCTATATTCTTCAGAACGACTTTTATATCATTTAGAAATCCATATTTTCAACTTAATCTCTCTTAAAACATTTTAAAGGATTTTTAGGATTTATTTCATATTTTTAAAACATTTGAAATTTAAATTTTGAACTTTACTGCAAAAGCGCGATTATTCTGGAAAATTGTTTTGGACATATTCCAAAATATACAAGTTGAAATCTTGATTTTTTATCTTTATTTCCTTAAACATATTTAAATGTTTATAAAACATGTCTAACTTATTTTATAACTATTTTCAAAAGGTTTAAGCATTCCATATACACCATTACATTTTCAAAAGCAAAGTGATTTCCTTTGTGCTTATCGACGTGTATTAACATGACTTGGTAAAACAATTTATCAATCATATCAAACAATCAATCATTGATGATCAAAGCATATAAAAGCATCCATAGCAATCGTAATACAGCATCAAACATGTATATATATATATATATATATATAAATAGGGATGTTAAATAGAGTTTCTCACCATAAACCAAAGCGATAAACTTCCTATCAACATTCTAATTAACCAGCACTTCGCTAATTAATCCATAATCCATTTGAACACAAACAAAAAACACCCTCTCCCTTCTAATAGCTTGGTCGAGGCTTGAGATGGAGGTTGGCCGAAAGTATAAAGAAGAAGTAGAGCTTTGAACTTGAATTCACAAGATTTTGATCCAAAATATAGGTTATCTTGTATCTTATTTTAGGCCCTCTAAATCAAAAATTTAGAGAAGTTTTTAACTAAAAAGTTGCTGAAAATTCATTTATCTTGAATGTGTAAAAATAATAATTTGAATCTTAGTTGTTTTGAGGAAGATATGATAGAATGAAGAAGAGGTATTGCCGGATTAATAAAAATGAAGTCCGAAAACGCACTTCAAAGAATTGAGTTTCAGGTATACAAAGCTCAAAATTGGAAAAAGCAATAAACATAAAAGTTGTAGCCACTGGAATTTTATATGATTTTGTAAAAATAATTTCTTAATTTGGATCAGTTATGATCATGTTATGATCAAAACAAAATGGACTATTCTCTAGCTTAAAACTAGGCCAGAGAATGCACTGGAAAGAAGTGGATTTTTTAGATGGTTATTTATAGAATAAGACAAAGTGTTCAACTTAAAAGTTGTAGCTACTGGAAAAACACATGATTTAACAAAAATGGTTTTGGGACTTTTTTTTGGTTTTTAGGAAGTTATGGCTGAGAGAAAAAGAGGTAAAATATGGAGAAAAGATGAGTTTGATTTGAGGAGAATGAACATTGATTTCTTTTGAATATTTTGTGAATATTTTGACATTATTTCTTTCTAATTTTTTTCTATGTCTTAGAAGCCATTAAAGAGGAGAGAAAGAAGGTGAAGAAGCTTGAGAAAAGAAGAAGAAGAAATATGAATGAAAGTGAAGAAGGAGGTGGGTATTTATAGAAGAAGAAAGAAGTGGTAAATTTACTAAAATAACCTCTAACTAAATAACCAAACTAATCTTACTTCAACCTAAAGCAATCTCCATTTTTTTCATTACTTAACATCATCTTTCACATCGTTGCTTCATGCCTTAGTCATTTAAAGATTAAGTAAAGAAAAGTAATTATTTTGTTGGATTTTGATGTGATTTGGATTTGATGTT
Source organism: Allium cepa (assembly GCA_030765085.1). Classification (NCBI taxonomy): domain Eukaryota; kingdom Viridiplantae; phylum Streptophyta; class Magnoliopsida; order Asparagales; family Amaryllidaceae; genus Allium; species Allium cepa. The sequence goes on along the minus strand of CM060941.1, from coordinate 680,605,322 downwards.
TACTTTAGAGTTTTCTTAAACTTACTTACTTTTCTTAATGATGTTTTAGAAGTTTTCTAGTTATACTTAGTAAAATTAAAATAGTTCAGTTATTAATATGTGTAATATAGATGTTAAAACATGTTGACAAAGGTTTAATTTGAATTGAATATCTAATATTGATTTTAATTCGAGAAGGTGAAAAAGAAATACATGAACAATTAGCATTTTTCCTCTACAGGTATCCCTTGTTTAACAATTTTCCTCTACAAGCATCCAAATTAAACATTGAACATAAGATTACCATTTAAAAAAATATAAATATATAAAAAAAATGAATATAATCGCTTAAAATTAAAGGTTTAATTTCACACCTTTGGATCCAATCGACTAGCGAGATAGAATACAAGCCCTAGTCTTCCTTTGTCTTCATCAAATTAAACAGCAAATTATACTACTTCCCTAATCTGATCTAATTAGTTGCGAATGAATTATACAAAATGACAGAGGCAGAGCAAGGCAGAGGGGCAACAACCCTTAAATGGAAGAGGAAATAATAACGAAGATGAAATAATATGGAAGCAGTGCATGGCTAAGGGGCGATAAGCCTACAATGGAAGAGGAAATATTACCGAAGAGAAAATAATACGGTGGTGGGGCAAGGTAGAGAGGTGATGACCCTAGAATGGAAGAGGGAATGGTACTCAAATGATGAAACGTAAAGGATGAGAAATGTGATAAGTAAGAATAAAGGATAAAATTACAATCCTATCCATGCTACTTTCAACTATTTACGAAGATACCGGATTTGGTAACGGCAATAACCGTTACAAACGTTTGCAACGGAAATATCCATGAGTAATTTATAACGGTAATAACCGTTACTAATTGAACGGAAAAAAGTGTTACAAAATGACTTGTTTGGTGTAGTGAATATTGCGGCAATTTATTTTGAAAAAAAACATTGATTTTCGACAAAACGCTTTACGGTCACATTTTAACGTTTTTGTTAAACTATTTATTCATGTAAACCAAGCTTCAAAATAAATTTATTGTATTTAGATAACTAAAAAAGTACATATGGATTATAAAATAATATCCAAATCTGTTTATGAAAATACGACATCGATTTATCGATATGCGATGAAATTTGTCAACTTTTATAGAACAAGTTTTATATAGTTTATATAAATTAAATTACTATTATTGTAAAATGAATTTGATATCGATTGTATATATATATATATATATATTTAAAAGGAATTATTTGTGATGACCCATAATTTCGTGCCCTTTGAGTCGATAATAAATCACACATGTCCGACCTAAGTTGCACGGAAGTATGGATGATCAAGGACAATAAAGAAAAATAAGATAGAATAGAATCTCACACAAATGGAACAATATATAATATTGAATAAATATCTTTACAACGGAAAACATTTAAATACATATATCAGAGTCTAACCTAAATTCAGCTTGGACAGCTACAAACATCTGTCCTTACAATTGTAGACAAACATCAAACTAAAACTAACAAACCATAACGGATAATAGAATATGTCCATATGTAGATGAATATCTCCAGCTCTTCACTGGAAACTCCAATCGTCTTCGAATAATCCTGAAACTACTCGGATCTGACCCGAGTATTGAAAATACCTAGATCAGGCTTGATAAACCAGCGTGAGAAAAACTCAATAATAAATGACAGTGTCATATATCAGCCTTTTAAATAAAATCCTTTGAAAAAAAAGAGTTTCTCATAAGACCACTCCACACATGAACATGGACGAGTTTTTACCTTATGATAACTAAAACACTTTTATATCAAAACTTTTGATATTATTTCTATTGACATTATTTGAAAATATTTGCAAATAAACTAATTAATCTTAGCCGAAATTGTTACATTGATTAAATTCCAGCATAATAGTTTAATAATCAAGTCCGTTGGTTCTCATTGGAGAATGGATTTCCATACAAATGGCCAGGTGAATGGACTACCTTCCGGCAGTACATCTCTATAGGAATGTACCGAGAACCATCACAAAGGATCCTCTACCAACACAAGACGGGCCTATCTCTGTAACTAGATAGTACCTAATATATCATCCTCCATTCATTACCGACCTTTAAAACCGGCACCCAAGCATAAAACCACATTAATTTACTTTGCGAACGTTATAGCGGGAAGAAATATATCTAGAAGGGGATGATCATACCCTAATTAGGAATGACCCACTTAGCTTTGCTGCATCTAACCCTGTTTCGGTCATTTTCAGTTGATGACGCTTGAGGCAACGATTACCTTTTCACATAGCACATATCACATTTATGAATGCCACATCGCCAATTCCACTGACTATTAATTGCCTTCCACAAAAATACAATCCTTAAGCTCGTATGTCTCAAGGAGGGTGTTAGGCTAAGAGAAATTACCTTCTCCGCCACCACAGATGTATCGTTTTTAACCAATGTACGTAATCTTTAGAAATGCAATGTCAAACAAATATCCATACAAGTTGTTCAAGAAAGGACAAACCGAAGGCACTCTCCTACTACCACTAGTAGCGAGTAGTCCTTGCAATCTGAAAAATCTCCACAACGAGGAGACCACTCCTATAAATAACTCTATAATGGGAGCTATCCATAGCATGTCAACAAGAAGTCCTCATGCTATGAAGATCCACAGTCTTCAATAATCATCATCTTCAACATGTCTTCACATTCGAACTTATACATTGGTTCGAAGTGGTTTTCAGATAGGAATCACCCAAATTCGACCCCGATTCCTTCGAAATCCAATTATCGACTAAAAGATGTTAAGTTCTTATGTGGATATCAATCATCAATCAATTACTTCATCTTTTATAAAATACCTTTCTTAGATTTAATCTTTTCAAGTTCTTTTCAAATGTATATAGAATTATTAAGCCTCATTTATCAAATCATTTGGTTTATTTAAACCTTTCTTAAATCCTGGAATAATTCCAAATCGTTTTCTCTTTTACTTAGGGAAACTTTTACAAATCATTCATCAAATTATAGTCAAAGATTTCTTATATTCAAGCTATAACTTTTAACTTTGAGAAAATATTCCCAAATCATTTATTAAATCTTAATAAAAGATTTGTTTCTTAACTTCAAATCATATTCTTGCAAATCAAAGATTTCCATAACAGAGTACTACTCCCACTTAAAATAAGGTAAATTTCACCTCCAAGGACTAATGGTAAGTAATCCTACATCATGAATATCTTTGTCTTCAACGATCTCTATCTTAGAGCAATTATGAGCAATTCATTCTTTTTGTTTGGACAATAGTTCAATTTCCCTCACTTAACTCTCGATCCAAATTCCTTAACTTTTAGGCGGGATAAAAACAATATTGTTTAAGACATCGTTTATGATAAACTCTAAATCAATCTTTTAAAAAAAATCAGTAAATAGGATCATAGAAATCATTCTAATTTTAATCAACATCAATTTCGGTATTCAACATATGCTATAGGCGGAATAACGGTGAAATGACCTTTTAAATTCCACGAATAGGACGAATTCTCTCTTCGGATTTTAATACCAAGTATAAAAATATTATCTTTATGCAATCCAATACGTAATTTATTCATTTTGGAGGTTGCTTAAACTTTTGGATAATACCGATTTTCTTTTATTTTGGAAACTTAACACAATCTTTTTATTTTAGAGCATCTGGGCTTACCTTTCGATCTGTTCCACCCCTTGCCTAATGAAAGAAAACATAGGCCAGGTAAGTTCAGGGCACTAGTTGCTCCATCCCTAACCTTAGTTAAAACCTTTTTTTATCTTCCTAGATCTCACAAGTGGAGCAAATGTACTAGTCGTTTCCGCATTACACAGTTTGTTATTATATTCAATTTTCTTTACTCTTTGTTTAAATGGTATAAACAATTCCTCTTACCCATTTATTCAAACTTTCATTAAAACTTCCAAATAATCTTTAAATGAATTAATTATTCTTTTAAAATCATTCACAAAATATATAAGAAAGAATTGTCAAGTTTAAAACTACGTTTCAAAAGTTACTAAAAAGCGTTGCGAAAAGTGTTGCAAATAGTGTTTTAAAAGCTGTATTCTTCAAAAGGACTTTTATATAATTTAGATATCCATATTTTTAATTTAAATTACTTTTAAAACATTTTAAAAGATTTTTATAATTTATTTCATATTTTCAAAACATTAAAATATCAATTTTAAACTTTGGTCATTTACTACAAAAAGCACAATTTTTCTCGAAAATTGATTTGGACATATTTTAAAATATACAAGATGAAATTTTGATTTTCTTTAATTGTTCCTTTAAACATATTAAATGTTTATAAAAAATTTCTAACTCATTTTAAACAATTTTCAAAAGGTTTAAGCATTCCATGTACACCATTTAATTTTCAAAAGGAAAGTGATTTCCTTTGTGTTTATCGACGTGTAGTAACGTGTCCTGGTAAAACAATTTAACAATCATATAAAACAATCAATACTTGATAATCAAATCATATATAAGCATTCATAGCAACCATAATACAACATCAACATGTGTATATATATAAACAGAGACGCTAAATAGAATTTCTCACCATAAACTAAAGCGATTAACTTCCTACCAACATTCTAATCAACCAACACTTCACTAATCAATCCATACTCAATTTAAATACTAGAAAACAACTTACCCTCCTTCAATGTGGTTGGCCAAGGTTTAAGATGGAGGTGGGCCGAAAGTATAGAGAAGAAGTGGTAGAGCTTTGACCATTAGACCCGAAAAATAGGTCATCTTCTCACTTGCTTTTGACTCTCATACTCTCAAAATTTGAAAAACTTATTAACTAAAAGCTTCAAATTATTTTCTCTTAAATTTAAAAAAATAAAAACTTGATTTTGATTATTTTTTAGGAAGATATGATAGAATGAAAAGAAGTATTATTGGATTGACAAAAATGAAGTCCGAAAATACACTTCAAAATTGAGTTTCAGGTATAGTAAATCTCAAAACAGGAAAAAATGGCCAACATAAAAGTTATATCCACTAGATTTTAAGAAGGTTTAAAAAAGAATTTTTTAATTTGGAACTATTATGATCAAGTTATGATGAAAAAGAAATGACATATTCTCTGGGTTAAAAACTAGGCCAGAAAATGCACTAGAAAGAAGTAGATTTTTAACATGGTTATTTTCAGAGTGTGACAAAGTGGTTAACATAAAATTAGTAGCCACTTGAAAAATACATGATTTGAAAAAAAAAATTCATTTTGATTCAGTTTTGAAGATGTTATAGACGAGAGAATAAGAGATAAAACATGGAGGAAAGATGAGTTTGATTTGAAGAGAATGAACATTAATTTCTTTTGAATATTTTTTAAATATTTTGACATTATTTCCTTATGATTTTTTTCTATGGCTCGAAAACCATTAAAGAGAAGAGGACGAATATGAAGAATCTTGAGAAAAGAAGAAGAAAAAATGTGAATGGAAGTGAAGAAGGAGATGGATATTTATAGAAAAAGAAAGAAGTGGTAAATTTAAAAAAATAACATCTTATCAAATTACTAAACTAACCTTACTTCAACCTAAAGCAATCTACACTTTTTAAATACTTAACATCGTCCTTTCACTTTTTACTTTATGTCTTAGTCACTTAAATATTTAGTAAAGAAAAATAATTATTTTGTTGGATTTTGTTATAATGTGAGTCGATGTTTACTTTTCTAAATTTTGTTTATTCTTACTTACTTTTACTAATGACTTCTAAAAGTTTTCTAATCAGTAAAATTAAACATGTTTAGTTATTAAAATGTGTAAAATATATGTTAAAACATTTTAATAAAGGTGTGATAACGTTGTGGCAGCTTATTATGAACAAAATGTTGATTTTCGACAAAACGATTTACGGTCATATTTTGACATTTTTGTTAAACTATTTATCTATGTAAACCAAACTTCCAAATAAATTTCTTATTATATTTAAATAATTAAAAAAAATTGATTTATAAAATAATATAAAATAATATCCAAATCTATTTATAAAAATACGACATCATTTTATCGGTATGCGATGAAATTTGTCAACTTTATAAAACAAGTTCTATATATTTATCGAACCGTTATAAATTTAATCTAGTATTATTATCAAATGAGTTTGATATCAATTATATATATATATATATATATATATATATATTTCAAAGGAACTATTTATCTTATAAATAAATTTCATGAATAATTATCCTACTTTAATGGAATCTGACTTTTGTCAATTTTGCAATGGAAATCCAAAATCTTTATTCAATATCAAAAAATAAGTTTACCATTCTTATTTATCATATAGAACTTGATTGTTTAAGTTTGAAAATTATACATTTGAATATTTAAAATAAATTAAATATTTTATTTCAAAGTGGTAAATGTACGGGTCGTTACATTATTTATCCTTTAAACAAATTTCTCGAATATTTATCCTACTTTATCGAAATCCGACTTTTGTCAAATTTCCAATGGGAATCAAAAATCTTTATTCAATGTCAAGGATATGTTTACCATTCTTATTTATCATATAAAAATTGATTGTTTAAGTTTGAAAATTACACATTTGAATATTTGAATAAATTAAATATTCCTTCAAAGTGGTAAAATTACGGGTTGTTACAGATACTATACGCTCCACTAAACCGATGGTTTACTCAGTGAGCGCTCCATAGGTACAATGCAAACCAAAGACATAATGGGCTCGATCAAGATAAATATGAGAAGGCACGCGAGGCAATGCCCAGGGTAGGATTCTATCATTTTACGGATCCGGACTGGTGGTAACGCATAGCAGCTACTACCGCCCACCTTGAGACACGCTCTCATAATAAAAAATAGTGGGTTGGCCACCAATCAATCAACAAAGTAACAAATATGGTATCAATGAAATGTGCAAGATAGGGGGAGTGACCCCACTAGGCCCGGCGTTGCTCCTGTATTAGTCATTTTAATTATGACCTGAAGTCAAGGCTATCCATCACCGTTCTCTCACTTCATTCCAGTAGCGTTCGTAAAACCATCCTACTTCATTTTGAATTCTCCACCATGTGCACAGTTGTTAAAGTGGTTTCGGAATTGGCAGAGAATATGACAATACCCAACCTCGGTTTCTTTAACAACCAAATGCTTATTTCACACCGATTAGTTCTTCTATATTTTCAAAACCAATTCATACTTGATATCAAAATATCATATTCAATTCAAAATATCCCAATTTCAAATCAATCATATTTATTCAAAATATGTCATTTCACTAGAAAATATCATGTCAAATTCCAGCATAGGTTATAAGACCATTTAACTATATTCGCCTTTAAATCAATGATTTAAATATCAATTCAACCTTGCATGGTTTGAATTTAGAAAATAGTTTGGATAGTTATAAATATTTTAAAGAGATTAAATAGTTTAAAAATAGTTAAATAGTTTAAATAGTTTAAAATAGAAAAAAAAAATTGAATATAAAATGGTTTGAGCATTGGAAATGGTTTATATAGTAAAATAGTTTTAAAAATCTAAATAGTTAGAATTTTAAAATGATAGATTTTACAGTTTATATTAAAGTGATTTAATTTGAAAATAGTATCAAATCAAACCATTTCTTCCATTTCAATAAATCTGGACCGTATCCAAATTTCAAATCAAAAAAACTAAATTTTTCATCTTTCAATTCAAATGACTCGATTTCGACTAAGTTCCAAATCAATGTGATTTCAATTCGAAATAACTTTAATTTCCGAAACATTCATTTTTAACTTCAATTTTGATTTAACAATTCAAATCAATGATTTAATTTCAATTCCATTCTTTTTTTTAACCATTTAAATTCATATCAATTTCAAACGCAATTTCAATTTACTTATTTAAACCACTTAACTCAACTTAACTTCATTGTTAAATTTTAAGATCCAAATCTTCAAAATAATTTAAATTTCCGAATTAAAGTCATATATCGATGTTAACTTTACATTCCTAAAACCAGTAGCGAACGGGTGCGGTCCGTTAACCAGTAGCGAACGGGTGCAAACGCAAAACCAGTAGCGAACGGGTGCGGCCCATTAACGAATAGCGGCTCAGGTTCGGGTTTGGGTTTGAGCAGGTGTGAACGCAAAACAAGTAGCGAACGGGTGCGGCCCGTTAACGAATAGCAGCAATGAAAGTCAATGGGTGCAACCCGTCAGGCGAATGCGACTGTTCGAAGGAGTGCAGACGAAATTATAAATAGAAAAGAATACTGATCACATTCTTATTCCATTCGAATTCTAGTTTCTTCTGCTTCTTCTTCTCTACTACTCTATACAATAAATCGCAGAGTTGACATACCCATTACAATCTCGTGTTGTATCTTGGAAAACTTTAAATAAAGTCTTAAAGAAATTGTTACAATAAGCCTCAAACGGAATTTCCTTCTTCAAACTAGTTAGGTTTATGATTCATTTATGTAAGGACCCGATTCTTCGTCTTTCGAAAATTCAACATCGATACTCACTTTATCGACTGCCGAGCAATCGAACGATGGAAAACCGAACACTTAGGGTTTTAAGAAAAAGAAAAAAAAGGAAAAGATAGAAAAGACAGAAGATGGAGAGGATAGAAAATAGAAAATAGAACAGAAAGAAAATAGAACGGAACAATAACTGAACAACATCAGAATCTCACAATTCGCAGTGGAACAACATATAATAATAAATGAATAATCTTTAAACAAAGAACTATATCAGTTATTACATTTTATACATTACATTACATCATCATCATCAGAGTGTACTACAACAACAACATACAGTGCAGCGGAAAAAGAAATACTATATAAACTAGTAATTACGCCATGCCATCCAGCTTGCCTCCAGCGACTCCAGAATATCCAGAATATCCTGATAAACCTTAACTCTTGACTGCCCGTGTGGAAATTGGTGGGCACCCAGAGTTTAGGAAGGAAAACAATAAACTCCGAGTCAGTCATGTGACTGGTGTGAGAACTCAAAACAGTTTATTTATCTTTAAAATCAAAATAGAGGAATATTTTTTTTAAGTCAATTCGCAATGCTTTTAAAAATGAGACTACCATAAGGCCTCCCACACACACACACAATGCAAACGCAGAATCGGAGGAGATTTCTCCTTATGATAGTCAAAGATTCTTGATACGCATTTAAAAAGAACATTTGATATTATTATTAGTGCATAGTGTAGGAAAAATTTATTTCGAAAGTAGAATATAAATCTTAGCCAACATAGACATTCCGAACTATGCCTACTATAGCTAACTATGTTCAATAGCAGGTTACCGCCACATTCCATAGCAGGTTATACAACTAAAACCGTACAAGTATCGTATTGTTTCTTTGGATTTCCAACGAATGATCAGGCCAAGGAACTTCCCATTGCCACATGAGAATGCCTCTGGATGGACATCCCCGAGAACCAAACCGGATCTCTACCAACACAAGGCCGGGTTACCCCTAACTGAGTAACAACTGACCGAATATTCCATCCCCCGGTCCTTTGGGACCTTTCACCGAGCGCTCGCAATCAATTCACACAATCATAAAGTGTTTTCAACATGAGTAAGTATCTGGGCTCCATACCATGATACCACCCTTTTCCAGAAGGAAATGCACACATCCTAAAGGGCGCTACCCCTCATAACCTTGCTGCTTCTTTCCTGTTTTGACCATTCACGGGGTGTGAGGCTCGACGAAGTCACGTCCACAAAAACATACTTTATACAAAAGCCATGCTTTGGGTCAACAAATGATCATAGAAATGATCACCAAGATAGACGATCAAATAAACGATCCTATCACAAATAATCAACACAATGATCATTTATAGCAACACTCAGCATGTCACATTACCAAATTGGGAATACATCGCTGATAACCTTCAACTACATAACCTCTGAGCTCGTACGTCTCAGAGAAGGGTGTTAAGCTAAAAGAATAAATTCTTCGCCACCAACAGAAATATATTTGAAAGAAATCTGCTTTATATCTCAATTTGTAATGTCAGACATACAATCCATACAAGTCTGTTCCGGGCTCGAACAAAACCGAAGGCACTTCTTACGAAGCCCTTGTAATCCGGGTATTCACAATCCCGATCGAATTTCCCATCACTTAGGAAATCTCTATACCAGGAGCTACCCAGTGCAGAGACAATCGATAGGTCATCCTATCGCTTTCACAAATACTCGGTCTTCAACACCGATCTTCAATGCAATTCACAACGACGTATCACATATTCGGAATGGGTTATACGACCCCATGGTCTTTTCCCGGTTAACCCGAATAGTGAGCGCTTATTCAAAAATAAGTGTGGCATTCAAATTCAAACAAATCACCTCAATTACCCATTCAAAGGGAAATATTGATAGTCGGTTATTGAACTATCAATTGATATGCACACATCACCAGTTTCCAAATAATTTCCCAAATTATTTATTTTCCAAAAATATCTTTACTAGATATATAATTTTCAATACTTCAAAAATAAATAAATATTTATTTTTAAACCCATTTTCCAATTTCATTTATAAATTTCATATTGAATTTACATTTCACAATATCTACTGATCTACGATTTTCAATAGGTTTCAATATTCCTTTTCAATTTATCTTCAAAAAGATGAATTCTAAAAATATTCACTTATATTGGAAAACATTTCCATACTTATTAAAAAAGTAATTCACGAATTTTATTTATTTTCAACTCTTAGAAAATATTCAATATACTTAAATCGAAATTTAGTATATATTTCATTCTTCAAGGAAATCATTCTCTTAACCATACTTGTTTGGGCCAAAACGAATGTTGCGTAAAACATCGTTACGACAACCCAAAATCACTAGTATAGGGATTCGAAATTAAAATAGATATATAAATCCCAATACTATACAAAACATTTCCTTTCGGAAATCATTTACTATAACAACAGTGTTATAGTCCACTATTTCCTTTTATTTCCCGAAAACGTCTATTTCAACAATAAATGTTGAAATCTATGGTTTTGAATCTTAACACATTTTAAAACATCGTTAGATCGTTTTAATTCTATTTAAAACATCAAATCTAAACATTTTCTTTAACATATTATTCACTATTCAAAAACGTGAATATACTATGTTAACAAATTTCATCCTTTTATTCAATTTATTTCAAAGGATTATTCACAGTCAAAAACGTGAATATAACTCCATTTATAGGTTTCAACAATTTACTTATCAAAATAAGTCGTTTGCGAATTTATAAAACAACGTTTATAAATTCTATTTCTATTTATTTTATAACAACTTCCTTTTATAAATTTTCTTTATTAACCTATTCGATTTATAACTCAATTATAAACTAAAGGTTCATATAATAAGTTAAATATTTATAAAACGATTATTTTACAAAATCATTCTTTTAAACTTCATAATTATAAATCTTATAACTTATAAGATTCAATGATTTATTCAAAACTATTCTTTTAATAACTTCACAAATTTATAAATCTTACTATTTATAAATCTCATTTATAACTTCTCCATTTATAATTCTATAAATTTCATTCATTTATGAAATTCATTTACACTTCATTCAAACACTTATAAAAACTCGTTTTATAATGTCAATATTTCAATTTATAAATCTCTTAATATAATTCAATTTATATTATTCTTTTAAAACGTCTTTAATCTCCTTTATTATTTCACCATTTTGATTCATAAAATAATTAAATTTTATAAATCCTATATTTAAACTTTTCACAATAAATTCTAAAATCCCGATTAAACTATTTTATAAAATCAATAGCATCATATTCTCAAAAATCAGTTTTTAACTATATTTCTCAAAAATCATAATTTTTATAACTTTAAAAATTATAACGTTTATTTATTTAAAATGAATCAATTTCCAAACATACAGTATATTTTCAAAAATCACTTAAAAAATCATTTTTAAAGTTCCAAATTTGGTCTAGTGATGCTACACACCAAATAGTCAATCACGACAACAACGATATCATATATCGATATGATAATCCATCAAATATCAAAATATCTGAAATCAAATAAATACTGTTGAGGAATCCAGTTGGTCCCTCCAACCTGTTTTCCTGCATCCAAAAACATTAGCACAATACCAATTTCGCTCCCGTATGAAATTATCGCGGTATATGGGATTTTAAATATTATCCGCTTAATAGACGGCGCAATAGGGTCTCATCCGCTAAACAAAAAAATGCGGGAAATCAATAACTCCAATATATACATATGCCAATATATATATATATATTGCTATTATATATAATACCAATTTCACTGTTTATGAAATATTCGCGGTATATGTTTTTATTAAATAACATCCGCTTACTAACGGCGCATAATGTCTATTTTAACAATCAATAGATAACAATCATCATTCAAACATGCATTCAAATATTTTTAAATCTAACTATTTAAAATAAAATCGAAACTGATTCGATTGAGTGAGAAGTTCTCACCTTGATTTCAATTTCGTTTTAGCGATTTATTTCGAATAAAATTAAACGAACGTTTAATTTTACTCAAAATTCTCACTAACTCCAAACGACTCCAATCCAATTCCATCGCGTAGTGCTCGTCCATACGATTCCAACGCAACTGGTTTCGCGCGTTTTCGACCTCGTATGAAAAAGTTATGCATTTTCAAAGTTACACGATTCATAATATTATAATTTACAACTTAAATAATTAATTTCAAACCCTAACTAATCTCTGGCCGTCCATTTCTTGATTGAGCAGATCGCGGCCACACCATCCTTTCTCCCTCTCTTCCCATTTTCTTTTGCACGTACGTGAACCCACTCCAGCCGCCTCCAAGCCCTAACCACCACGACTTCTGCCGACATCGAGGAGTTGATCGGAGACCCTCGTTAGAACGCCGCCGCCGCCACATGCCGCCGCCCCAATTATCGCCCAGCTCGGTTGCGCCATCACCTCGCAATCATGCTCGAAACGCACGTGCTTTGATCCCCTATTGCCGATGATCCACTACACTAATTACGATCTTAACCGTTGATCTTAAAGATCTCATCGAGCTCTCCAAGATTGTAGTTGAGAGTTTCTGTTAAAAGTGAATGGATTTGGAGATTTGAGGGGAAGAAGTGTGGAAGTTTTCGGCCGTTGGAACCTGGGTGGCGGCTACGTGATGAAACTAGGGTTTTAATTTTTTTTTTATCTTTTTGTTTGTGAATGGTGTATTTATAGAGAATTATCGAACACTATTCATCCGGAAATTCCAAACTCCGATTCACGCGCCGTAACCAGCGTTTCTAGGGTTTACCCCGCGTTCCGGACACAATGGAATAGGTTTCGAAAGCTAATTCGGACATCTGTGCGAGTTATGGCTATAAACGTTCAATTTAAATTAAACCGATTTAAATCGATTTCTAGGCGTTTTAATTTGTACCGGACAAACCGTAAATCCAATTGACTTGAAATTTTAAACCTTACAATAATATCACATTACGGATCCGATGAAACTAGTTTCGTCGAAATCCGAGACTTTTTGAAAAATAGCTATTTTAACTCGCCAAATTAAAATTAAAAATAATTCGATGCGTTTCGAGCTGCCACGATCAAACAATAGCTCCGATTGACACGAAAATTGAAATCCGGTAATAACTAACTATTACGGATCCAATGGAACTGGTTTCGTTCAATTCTGAGACTGTTCAAAAATTGACTATTTTCACTAGTCGATTTAATTATTAAAATATTCAATTTTCACAAATTAACTTTTAATTCGATTTTAAAAGTTCTAAAATATCATTCTAACTTCAATATGATAAAATAAAATTTTACAAATCATTTTCAATCATATTTAACTCGATTTTCAATTATTTCCATAATTTAACATATTAAATTATTGATTTAATTATCCAATTCAATCCAATTATTCAAAATAAAATTTATTCGACTTATAAATTCACTTATTAATATTTAAAATTAATTAAATATTCAAATTTTAAATAATAAAATTCTGGGTCGTTACAATTTATATATATATATATATATATATATATATATATATATATATATATATATATATATATATATATATATATATATCATTTTCGTTTCTACGTTGTACTATTTCTTTAAATAGTATAACGTTTGATCTATCGCTATAGTTATTATTACTATAGTTGTTAGTTTGTTGTTGTAATTTAATTTTGACATACCTATTGCTTAAGTTAGCTAATACAAACTTCCAGAGTAGTGGAAATCTGATTGATAAACTTGTGAGACGAGTTTATAATTGATTATTCTCTGTTTTCACTAAAACTCTTAAGACTTTCCTGTTTTCACTAAAACAGAGATGGTAGCAGTTGAACTATCAACAAAGGCTACTACACACAACAGGCCTGATCCATTCAAAGGAGATGGTGATGACTTTATAACATGGAAAAATCAAATGCTATTTTATCTCACCACACTCGGTCCGTAACGGTATCTCGAGGAGAAGGAATCGATTCCTACACCAGGCGAGGAATCAAATGTTGATATGTGGAAGCATTACGATTTTCTATGCAGAAACTATATTCTGAATTGTCTCGACAAGGTGCTATACAAAATATATCATCCTCTAAAGACAGCAAAAGCACTCTGGAATGCACTTGCCATGAAGTATAAGACGTGGAATATCAGTCATAAAAAATTCATTGTAGACAAATTCGTGGACTACAAGATGGTTGACTCCAAACCGGCGACTGCTCAACTGCATGAACTGCAAATCATCATTCATGAACTCAAAGTGGAAGGTCATAAGGTTGGAGAATCATTTCTGGTTGAAGCCATCATGGGAAAACTGCCGCCATCATGGAGAGATTACCGCAATTATCTAAAGCATAAGAAGAAGGAAATTTCTTTACAGGATCTCATAGTCTGACTGAAAATTGAGGCAGATAACCGTGGAGTTACAAAACCAAGTGAGGAGGCATTTGTGGCTGAAGGCTCAAAGACCAAAAGCAAATAGAAGAATTTCCAGAAGAAAAGGAAAGCTCCAGTCGACAAACCAAATGACAACAAACGAACCAAAAAGTTTAATGGCGAATATTGGGTTTGTGGAAAGGTTGGACATGCCGCTAAGGATTGCAGACACAAAAAGGAATGCAACAAAGAGGCAAATATAGCAGACAACATGGAAGTAGATGAGTCCAACTTCTCGGCAGTTGTATCTGAATGCAATTTGGTTCAGAATCCTAACCAATGGTGGGTAGACATAGGCGCTACTCATCATGTCTGCTCTGACAATTCCATGTTTTCTACATAGCAGAAATTCGATCACGAAGAAAAACTCTACATGGGTAATTTTGCAGCATCCATGATCGAAAGCAATGGCACAGTAATCCTCAAGTTTACTTCTGGAAAAACTGTCAAGTTGAATGAGGTGCTCCAATTGCAGACATACGCAAGAATCTGATCTCTGGCTTGGTACTATGAAAGAAAGGATTCAAAATGGTGTTCGAGTCAGACAAGATGGTTATGTCCAAAGCTAGAATATATATCGAAAGGGGATATTTATGTGATGACATATTTAAGGCAAATGTAGCCGTTATCGGTAATAAAACTATGTATTCTGATTGTGCTATTAATAAAATTGAAGTTTCTTACTTGCTTGAGCACAAAATTTTACTATGGCATGATAGATTGGGACACATAAATTTTCGAAAAATGAAACATTATCAAACTTGGGATTAATTCCGAAATTCCAAGTAGATAATAACTACAAATGTGAGACATGTGTAGAAGCAAAAATGGTTAAAATACTATTTCAATCCGTTGATAGAAGCACTGAACCACTAGGTTATGTGACTTTAAATCATTACCTACAAGAGGTGGGAAAAAGTACTTATCACTTTTATCGATGACTATACACGATATTGCTATGTATATCTTTTAAATAGCAAGGATGAAGCAATTACATCGTTTATGAAGTACAAAGCCGAGGAAGAAAATCAATTAAATAAAAAGATCAAGATATTGAGATCTGATCCAGATGGAGAATATGAATCACCATTTGAACAGTTCTGTGCAGAAAATGGTATAATTTATCAAACAACAGCTCCATATTCACCACAACAAAATGGTGTAGCCGAGAGAAGAATAGAATGTTAAAAGACATAATTAATGTCATGCTTTTAACATCTGGTCTACCGACGAACTTGTGGGGGGAAGCCTTAAATATGTCTAATCACATATTAAACAAAGTCCCTCACAATAAAACAGGAACAATTCCATATGAGTTATGGAAAGGACACAAGTTTTAAATACCTCAAAGTGTGGGGGTGCTTCGCAAAAGTTCTAGTTCCGCCACCCAAGAAAGTCAAACTTGGACAAAAAACGGTAGATTTTTACTATTTAGGGCCAGCCCAAAATAGTAGTGCCTACAAATTTTTGGTGCTAAAGTCTGATATAGTTGATATTCATGTAAATACAATCATGGAATCTAGAGATGCCTCATTCTTTGAAGATGTGTTTCCGCACAAAAGGAATGAAGGGAATAATGTCCCTAAAAGGACAAGAGAAGAATCAAGCAATTCACATGAACATAAAACTCATCATGAGATTGAGGAAGTTGAACCAAGAAGAAGCATAAGTGCTAGGACTTCCAAGACATTTGGTTCGGGTTTTTTCACATATGTGTTAGAACATGAACCTCAAACGTATAGGGAAGCAATGTCATCTTCTAAATTTTCATGTTGGAAGGAAGCAATCCAAAGTGAAATTGATTTAATTCTAAGCAATAAAACTTAGGAAATTGTTGATATTCCACTTGGAATAAAACCTATTGGCTTTAAATGGATATTCAAGAAGAAAATGAAAGAAGATGGCTCTATCGACAAGTATAAAGCCAGGTTAGTAGCCAAAGGATATCGTCAAAAGAAGGAGTAGACTTCTTTGATACATATTCGCCAGTAACACGAATAACCTCTATAAGAATGTTAATAGCAATTGCATCAATCTATAATCTAGAAATTCATCAAATGGATGTAAAGACAGCATTCTTAAGTGGAGATCTCGATGAGGAGATCTACATGGAGCAATCTAAAGGAATTGTTTCCAAAGGAAATGAAAAAAAAGTCTGTAGATTAGTAAAATCATTATACGGACTAAAACAAGCTCCAAAACAATGGCACACAAAATTTGATAGTGTCATGATGAGAAATGGTTTTCTTATAAATGAATGCGATAAGTGTGTTTATTATAAACAAATTGGACAATCATATGTGATGATTTGTTTATTTGTAAACGATATGTTAATATTTGGTCCAAATACTCAGGTAATAGAGACCATAAAAAAGATGTTATTTAGCAGTTTCAATATGAAAGACTTAGGAGCTGCAGACGTTATTTTGGAATTCAAAATAATAAGAACACCTAATGGAACTGAATTATCGCAGTCACATTATGTAGACAAAGTGATTGAAAATTTTCAAGATTTTGGAATTAAAGGAGTAAGAATACATTTTAATCCATCAGAAGTACTGCATAAAAACACTAATGAGAGTGTAATGCAACTGGAATACTCTCGTATAATAGGATGTCTCATGTGTCTTATGAATTGCACAAGACCAGATATAGCTTATGCAGTAAGCCAACTGAGAAGGTATACAAGCAATCCAGGAAAGGAACACTAGAAAGCACTACTGAGAGTGTTTGGATATTTAAAAAATACCATAAATTATTCCTTACATTATGGAAAATATTCTACTGTCTTAGAAGGATATAGTCATGCAAACTGGATTGTTGATTCAAAGGAATCAAAATTAACGAGTGGTTATGTATTTACCTTAGCGGGGGCAGTAGTGTCATGGAAATCTACTAAACAAACATGCATAGCTCGATCCACGATGGAATCGAAGTTTATCGCTTTAGATAAAGCTGGCGAAGAAGCAGAATGGCTTCGTCATTTTTTAGAAGATATTCCATTTTGGCCTAAACCTATACCGACCATATGCATACACTGATAACCAAGCTACGCTAAGCAGAGTGCACAACTTTGTGTATAATGGAAAGTCACGACACATTCGTCGACGCCCTAACACAGTTAGGCAGTTATTCTCAAATGGAACTATTTCCATAGATTATGTAAGAACTAATGATAACCTAGGGGATCCTTTTACTAAAGGTTTATCAAGAGAGAAAATTGACTGCGCATCGAGGGGAATGGGTTTAAAAGCCTAAACCACCAAGAGTTATCTTATACGTAAACCTATCCTAGCGGCTGGAGATCCCACGGACTAGGATCAATAGGCAAACCAGTTCTGAGTAACTCAAGATGTAATGCATTTACGTGGACATAGTCCAACTCCATTCGTATGGTGCACAATATAAATGCATGCCTACAGAAGTATTTAAAGGTTAAAACTATGTTTTTTAATGATGACCATATCTTGGAAAAAACAAGTGGGGTATATGTAGGATACGCTTAATGGTTGCGATCACCTATGTTAGTGTGAGCTGAGTCGGCTCTATGAGAATATTAAAGGCTTATGTTTTCTATGAACACTCGCAGAACCAAAAAATTATTCAGGACCAAAATGAACACAACCAGGAGATTGGATGAGAAGAGAATCAATGCTTCGTAAAGCTTATTGTCTGGATATACAATAAAGGCTGATGGTTCAAGATGAAATAATTCACCGATTAGCCAAGTAGATTCGATAAGTTTTAACTAGGGAAAGTTCAAAGTGAAATATCTACTTATCCACGATAAAGCATTATTCCATTTGTACTCTGTGATATTTCGCTTTATGTGGGGAAAAGTATATTATCATTTATGTGGGGGATTGTTGGAATTCCTAATATAAAGTGTAAAGGAAATACACTTGTGCCACATCGCGAAAACTTAAAACAAAGCTAAAGTATATTAATAGCTTTCTAATGAAAGGGTTGAGGCCTTGGGGCACTCAAATGTTTGCTTCGTTGTGAGGAGGGAGATCATGCATCACCACCACACACACGTGCACGTCGCCCTTGTCCGTTCGACCGAACCGATCCGAGCCTGTCTGGGCTCAGGTTTGGGTTTGGGTCTAATATGATCATATTTTTACTGCAAAACTGGGTCCGGTTTTCTGATAGTTGTAGGCTATACGAACAGGTGTGAATCTGTTCAGAAGCAGACGCGGATTGACTGAGGAGGTGTGACTTCTGAAGTGGGCATTGACTTTTTGGTGAACAGACGCATCCATTACCAGACAAAAGCGGGTGCGGCCCGTTAGACGCAAGCGGGTGTGAACGTAGAACCAGTAGCGAATGGGTGTGGCCCATTAAAAAACAGCGGCAATGAAAGGCAACGGGTGCAACCCGTCAGGCAGACGCGACTGTTCGAAGGGGTGCAGACGAAATTATAAATAGAAGAGAATACTGATCACATTCTCATTCCGTTCGAATTCTAATTTCTTTTGCTTCTTCTTCTCTAATGCTTTATAAAATAAATCGCAGAGTTGACATACCCATTACAATCTTGTCCAGATTACGTCTGTTGTATCTTGGGAGACTTTAAATAAAGTCTTAAGGAAATTGTTACGACAAGTCTCAGACGGAATTTCCTTCTTAAAACCGGTTAGGTTTATGATTCATTTATATATACATATATATATCATTTTCGTTTCTACATTGTACTATTTCTTTAAATAGTATAATGTTTGATCTATCGCTATAGTTATTATTACTATAGTTGTTAGTTTGATGTTGTAATTTAATTACGACATACCTATTGCTTAAATTAGCTAATACAGACTTCCAGAGTAGTGGAAATCTGATTGATAAACTTGTGAGAAGAGTTTATAATTGATTATTCTCTGTTTGGTGTACTAGAAGTATAACACCTATTACTTTGTTCGGCGATATCAGCTTGCACTCGAAGCCGAGAGCGTTCAGAAGGCTATCCAGGAATGTTGTTCCTTCCCTTATCTTAGAATTCCCCTCGCTTTCAAGCATTTTCTCACTTCTTTTCTCTCTTGTTTTGGTACAGATTTGATGTATCGTTGATTGATACAAAAAATGTAATCTATCGCTATTTCCTATTTTGCAACTGCAAATTTTTGGCTTCATCCTCAATGTCCTATCTTCTATTTCTGTTGCAGGTTCCTGGTCGAGCAGTCTTGCTAGCTTCTTTCTTGGGGTTTGCATCCTATCGACATGGAGGATTTGATTTGTATGCGCCGTTCGTAAATTGGGAAATTAAGTTTTTTTCCGTTTAGGAAATAACGATATAGGAGATGTGATTTTGTTTTTTTTAAAGCGGTTGAGCGTTGAAAAGGAATTAGGGTACAAATGACTAGAGGATGCTAATTTACTTTGTTGCCCCCAACAACATCTAGTTAATTTCTATTTAACTAGATTTTCCAACACAAATATGTGTTAGCAAGATAAAAAAGTGTAAACGCGCACTTTTGGTGACACATTTTTAGCCTAGCAATGGATAATGTTGTGATTAATCTACAACACAAATAAGTGTTGGCAATTGAAAAAATAAGTGTTACGAAATGATTTTTATAGTGTAGTGATATATAAATTAACATAACATCAAATCATCCAACATGTCAACAATTAAGCATCCATCACAATCATCATTCAAATCAACAAACAAATCACAATTTTAATTGGTTATCATTATTAGGTATTTAACTAACAAATTTAAATTCAATATAAATTTAAATGGCAATTTAATTCAATATAAATTCAAATTAAATTTAAATGACAATTTAAAATACCAAACAACAATTAATTAGTTTCTAATCACAACATAAATTTAAGTTAACTAACATAAGATAATTTAGTATTCGTGAGTGGGTCAATACACTCACCTATGATTTTTAGTCGATTTAAAATCCAAATAAAGCTCAGAATTCCTATAGTCTCAGAATGTAGCCAAACAAGTTTTATGTCGTCTGAAATTTCGATACGATCATAATAGAGAAAACCGCATCCAAATCCGAGCTCATATGCAAAAGTTATGGATATTAGAATTTTCAATTTAAATTAAAAAAATTAATAGGGCTAGACGGTAATTACCACGTCAACCAAACCCCACTCGTCATTCACAAAACCCACATTGTTCACAACCGTCATCTTCTAGCTCCAAATGCACACGCCAAGACCTACTTCGTCATGATCGAGCATTGCCAACATCACATCAGCCTAAGGTCGTACCACCTAGGCACGCGCGCAGTGCTCTGCCTCCCTAGGCACAGTTCGCCACTGCCACCCTTTAAATGCCAGTCATGGCAATTTTGAAGCACAAAGACACGAACCCCACCATATGGATGCACTTGTCTCGACTCCCTCTACCTGTCTGTACCTACTAATCGTCGTAAGGATGAAGAGCTACCACCGAACGAGAAGCCCTAATATGGACGACCGAGGCTTCTTTATCGTATTCTGGTAAAACGATGCATCAAATCAAGAAATGAATTGTTGCACTAGATTGCGCTCGTCGAGGGCTCTCCAACAGTATATAACTGTGATGAACTATAATTTTAGGCAATAACAATTTAATAATCTTCATTTAAGTTTTATTTAAATTGACAATATTGATTTAAATTTGATAATATTGTTTAATAATTTTCTTTCATAGATATTTAAATTGGAAAAATTCAATCTTTTCAAAACTAAAATAAATATGTTGTCTAATTATAATATATATATATATATATATGTACATACAGTGATTTGAAAAATATGTTAAATTTAGTATAACACTTTTCAAAAGCTATTTAAAAGTTTATCATTTATTCTTAAAACACTTTAAGTAAATGTTTAATTATCTAAAAAGTACAATGGTTTTAGTTTGAATAAGATTTAATAAAATTTTATTTTACTTAAACTAAAAGATTTATAAATAGATAAATAGAAATTTAATATATTCTTTCTTTCTAATTAACTTATGTGCTAAGTACAATTTGCATATATATATAACAAATAAAAAAACATACATGTATAAGACTAAGTTATGTATATTTATAGTTTAAACTCCAATACATACATACATATATATATATATATATATATATATATTAACATTAAAGCATAAAAATTTATTTAAAAATGTTTTAAAAACATTTGTAAAACAATAATAAAGCATTTAAAACACTTGTAAGGATGAGAAGGCATTGTTGTGACATTTGCCTAATTTGCAAACAAGTGGCAAATTTATAATTAATTAAAATCTAGATTATATTAAATATAATACTAGAGGAAATAATTAGTGATTCTTTCATCTAGAATTTCTCTCATCTTCAAAATTTTAAACTGAAAACAAAATTCAAAACGAAATAAATAATAAAGATTTCAGCCTGCTGAAATCAACAGCAATCCATGACCAAAGCTTCAACCTGAGATATTGCAAATCAAGATGAAGATTAACAGCAAGTTTCAACACCTGATTCAACTTTAACCTAATCAAGTAAGCATGCAACAAGAATTCAAATCAAATGTAAAAATTTCAGATCAAAAGCCTGGAATAAGAAAATCTGGTCCATGTTTCATAAAATGGTGAGTAAACCTTTTCAAAAACATTTTGATTTGGATTTAACTTTAATGCATGTGAAAATATTAGTTTGTATGGAAGTGCTTCAGCTTGAAATCATTTGAAAATTGATATGTATGTTGTGTGAGCATGTCTGTTTATATATATTCAAGATCATGTTCTCTGTTGTTTCACAGTCCCTGATTTGTCTTCTAAAATTCAAATCTCTCAAACGAGACAATATTAGACTTTGATATCTAAATGAAAGTTGTTTGCTAAAGCATTATGATGATTATAAAATAGTTTCAGGATTTTAAATTCAACAAATAATTTAAAAAAATGGAAATAACAGTGAAATGTATATATGTATATATGTTAAAAATCAACCAATTTAATTTTGGATTTGGACTGCATGATTGTATTCATTACAGAAAATCATTAATTTAGGTGGTATAATCATGATTTTTAGGTTATTAATTGTGGTGTTTTTCTGAATTGTTCAGAATTGGTACATTTATCAAATTTCGACGGATGGAAAAGTTTTGGAAGGTCAGTCTTGGTCTAGAGGAAGGTGGTGGCATGGGGGTCTCAGGAAAAATACTTTGATATTTTATTAATGGCTATGGTGGTCGTGCTGAGGCAAACTAGGGTTTAGGTATGAGTTTTGTTCGTCGTGGTTGACGAGGTATTTTCGACGTGGGTGAAGGACCGGTACAATCGCAACTCGAGGAATGGTGGCATGGTGATATGGTGGTGCTCTAGGAGAAGTACTGGAGGTTCCAGTCGACGTGATCGACGGCGGCAGGGAGTTTTCTGGATCGAGCTTTGCTCCAGATTTCGATCGATGATCGAAATTTTGTTTCGATGTTGGAATTTGGTTTCTCGGTGATCGTATGGGCTATCGAGGTCGGGAGCAGTTGGTCGTAGGTCGGAGGATGGTCGTACTCGATGCTAGTTCGACGTGCACGTGCACATGCACTGTGTCGTGTCTAGGTTTTTTTCGATGGCTTGGAGACGAAGAGTTTGGGCTCGGGTTTTTTTCGAATTTTCTCGCATTCGTCTCGAAGTAGATGAGTGTTGCAAAGGACATGAGGGTGGCTTGAGATTTAATAGTGTTTGACTCGAGTTTTATTTTCAGAAGTAATAATCTGGTTTTAAATAAAGCCAAAATTTTGTAAAAGGAAATCAAGTTTACAAATTTAAAATCTAGCTCTTTTCAAAATAAATGTTAATCAAGTTTTCAAGAGTGTAACTAAATATATTTTCAAATTTAAAATGTTTAAAATACTGGATTTTAAAAGTAATTAACTAAATTAATTTTGAATTTTAATTCAAAGATGTTTCAATTTAAAATATTAGATCAAAGTTTTAAGTAATTCAAACAAGTTTTAAATAAGAATGTTTTAAGTTATAAAGTTACATTCAAAGTAATCATAAAGTATTGTTGAAACTAAGTTTTCAAATTATATTTCAAATGGATAAGTTTTAAAAGATATGATAATCAAGTTTCTAAAGATAAATATTTGTTAAATTTAATATGTTTGAAAAGGTTCTTAAAGATTTTAAATATATCAAAATTAAAGGTTTAAATTGTTTTGTTTTAGAGCAATTTTTTTCTTATATTTTCACATATATAATTATTTCTAAATTGGTTTTAATGAAGTTTTATAATAGGAATAAGCATTTAATTTAAATGAGGAGTTTATCTTTTAAGTTTTGAGATTAATTAAGATAATTAATTAGTAAAGTAAATTAAAGGTTAATTACTTATTGTAATTAAGAGTAATTACTTAATGGAATAATTAGTGGATAGTTAATGAATTAACTAGAGATTAAGTGATGATTAATTGATTAATTAATTAATGTAATTAATTTTAAGTTAATTAGTTTGTCTAAATAATTAAAGAGAATCACTTATGAATCAATTAAGTATAATTACTTAGAGAAGTAATTAATGGATAATTACTAAACGTAATTAAGTGAAAGGGAAATCACTTATTGAAGTAATTAGAGGATAATTAATTAATGAAAGTAATTAAGGGTTAATTACTTAGTGTAATTAAATTAGTTAATTAATTAATGTTATTAATTAATGAATGTGATTAATTTAAGATTAAGTACTAAATGTAATTAATTGAAAGTGTGATTAATTAATGAAGTAATTAATTAAGGATTATTAATTAATGTAATTAATTAATAATTACTAAATGAAGTAATTAAGGATTAATTAATTAGTATAATTAACAAAGGATTAATATAATTAATTAAGGAGTTAATTAATTAAGGTAAGTAATTACAAGATGGTTAACTACTTATTATGGTTAATTAAGACTAATTAATGAGTGTGGTTAATTAAAGATTGATTATTTAAATTTAGAAGGTTAAATAATTAATGAGGATCGTTAATTAATGTAATTAATCAAACTAATCAAGGTTGATTAATGAAAGTGATTAATTAAATTATAATTAATCAATTGTAATTAATTAAGGATAAGTGTAATTAATTATAATTAATTAATTAATGGAAGTCAAATGGAGGGTCATTCATTAGTGTAATTAATGGAAGTAATTAAAGGTTATTTAATGTAAATGGTTAAGAATAATTAATTTGAGTAATTAATTAAAAGGTTAATTACTTAATGTAATTAAAGAATAATTAATCAAGGAAGATTAATTAAGGTGGATCATTAAGAGATGATTAATTAATTTGTTATTAATTAATGTTAAGTAAGTAGGATTAAGGTAATCTAAGTAATTTAAAAAGGATAGTAATTAATTTAATTAGAGGTTAATTGAATTAATTAAGAGTTAATCAAACCTGCTTATGGATGATTGAATGATATTGGATGTTTTGGATGTGATATCTCTGATATGTGATATGTGCTGCTTTGTGAGATCTTTGGTTAATATGAATTATCTATCTGTATATGTTATTCTGAATATAAGTTAAATTGTTTAAACCTTTAAACAACTTGGACATTAAAATGGCGTTTTGGATTTCGGTGAGACCGGGATTGGATTTGCTACATTACAGCATGATAGAGGGTTCTCGCTTCGTGTTTGGTGGCGAACGGGAGACTCTTACCCCTACATGTCCCTTTGAGGTAGTATAAGGCCTTGGGTTGGTTGCGAGTCGAGAGGCTGACCGTAAAAGCAAATTCGAGGTACCACTGTTTGCCACGGCGGAGAGTGGCCGCTGTCGATGGTTGAAAAGCCTAGACCGTGACAGTTGGTATCAGAGCGCTAGGTTGAGGGAATACCTAGGCTTTGGAGTGATTTCTATCTTTCTTGAGAGAGCGTACTTTCACACACACACACACACACGCACACCTGATTTGTTGGGTTACCTTTCCTAGTTTTCCAACATAAGTTCTAAAGGTAGATGAAGTAGTGGTATGTGTAGCACGACTACTACTAATGGAAGAGGTCCACATGTTAATGCTGGAAGAGTATATCTGTCGAGACTGCAGACCTAATACCGTCTCAAGTGAGCTTTGCAGCTTGGAGTAAGGATTTCTTTGATCTCCGAAGAAAATCTTTTTAAAGATTCGGAGTCCATCTTTGATGTGTAAGTTTGGTTGCGATCGGGTGAGCGAATTTTCAAGAGTTTGGATCTGTCGGATGTGTTGAGGCAAGTGATGGTATCTTGGCATCTTCAAAAAGGAGCTGCTGCATGGTGAGATGCAGTAACTATGGGTATTATCGAAGGTAATTTCTCTTGGAGAAATTGATGCCTACTGCAGGGAAGACTCTTCTGTATAGGATTTTTCTGGATTTCAACCTAGGGAGTTGTTGGTGTTTGTTTTGAGGCTGAGTTCATAAAATTGGTGGCCTATCTCTAATGGGTCTTTTGAGAAGTTAGTTGATGGCCTTAGGGTTCGAGGAGCTTGTGGATAAGAAGTTCTGATATCTAGGGCATCAATGCAGCTCGGAGGTGTTTGTGTGCCGACAAGAAGGTCTTTTGGCTTAGCAGTATCATCGAGGTAGAGTTTGGAAGCAGCAGTGTGGACCCATTTCTTCGATGATTCATAAATCTTTGTGGTTCTTCTATCAGCAGTCCGGGCTGATGGTGAAGGCTTTCTTGAAGGGTTAACCTTATTTGGAAAAGCTTAAGGCTTTTCTAATTGGTGAAGAAAGAACAGTTTTCTTTGGAATCCGAACTAGGTAGAACCGCAAAAGTGACTTGCGATTAGTTTGGGAATTCATCTTGGGTAATCTTTTGTTTAAGATTGAGGCTTCTCATGTGGAAGTAGGAGCTATTGACGTAGTCATAGATTTTTCAGATGTCATCGAGAAAGTCAGAAGGTTGTCTGCATCTGAAGTTGAGTTCCGTATCAACTTGGTTCTAGAAGCAATACCGGTGGTTAGCCTGGTAGTAGGACGGTTCGTAGAGAGAGGAAGAGTTGGTGAAGCAGCTCAGGAATTTTTGGAAATAGATTGGTCAGATCTAGTTTCCAAGTTTGGATTATGCTGTAAGGTTGTGTGACCAAGTTAGATGGGTCACTAGGATTTTGTGGATTTGATGAACAGAGTTTCCAGGATATGTTGGATAAGTTTATCAGCAGCATTCTCATCTATTCCAGGAGTAGAGTTGTGCAGCGGAAGCAAGGTAGCAGCTATTCTAGAATGGAAGAAACCGGAAATTGTAGTGTTTTGGATTAGAGGGTTACTACAAGATGTTTTCGGGATCTAAAGATTAGGTTGGCGAGTACACATGTTTTGGCTGTTCCAGATGGGAGAAGTAAGTTCAGTCTTCTAATGCTTGGGAAGTAGAGCTTGTGTCTTGGATTTCGATGGATCTTGGAAGACCATTTTGTTGAATAAGATCCAGAAATTGGTTTGTTTCGGTCCAGTTGTTTCAAAAGGCATCAGCAAAGGTTGAGGTGATCAGAAAGAAGATAGGAAGCTCAGGATCGTCAGAAGGAGTTATGTAGATAAGATGGATAAATTTGGAATTCGAAGTTGGAGACTTCCTTGTTGTTAAGGTTTCTCTGGTTAAGAGAAGCAGTAAGATTTGGTAAGATTGGAAAGCTAGCTCCGAAGTATTTAGGATTTCTTTTCTGTATTCTTGATAGAATAAGTTCTTTTGTCTATAGGATTGAATTGCCAGTTTGGATGGTTGGGATTCAATGTATTTCACGTATCTCTGAGGGAGTACGTGTATGATCTATCACTGGTTGTAGAATCAGCAGTTCAGAAGGTTTTGGAAGTTAAGCTAGATTTGAGTATTGTCTGATATTTTATTCAGATTAGTGGATTTAGATGAGAAGGAGCTCTGGATCATGTAGTATAGCTAGTTAAGTTCTGTAGAGAGAGTATCCCAGTGTTGTACCTGGGAAACTCTAGATAGTGATATGAAGATCTATCTTGATTTGTGTAAGGATAGTTAGTTAGATTTGTTTGTTAGGATAAATTGGTTGCTATGGTTGTTAGTATCTGGCTGATACATATGGTTGCTGATTTAATATAAAAACCTTAGATAGATTATTAAATTATCTTTGCTTTTAAATTTCGGGGATGAAATTCTTTTAAGGAAGGAGGAATGTGATGACCCGGAATTTTAGGCAATAACAATTTGATAATCTTTATTTAAATTTTATTTAAATTAACAATACTGATTTAAGTTTGATAATATTGTTTAATAATTTTCTTTCATAAATATTTAAATTGGCAAAATTCAATCTTTTCAAAACTAAGATAAATAGGTTGTCTAATTATAATATATATATATATATATAGTGATCTGAAAAATATGTTAAATTCAGTAAAACACTTTTGAAATGCTATTTAAAATTTTATCATTTATTTTCAAAACACTTTAAGTAAATGTTTAATTATCTAAAAAGTATAATGGTTAGTTTGAATAAGATTTAATAAAATTTTATTTTACTTAAACTAAAAGATTAATAAATATATAAATCGAAACTTAAAATATTCTTTCTTTCTAATTAACTTATGTGCTAAGTACAATTTATATATATATATATATATATATATAACAAATAAAAAAACATACGTGTATAAGACTAAGTTATATATATTTATAGTTTAAACTCTAATACATACATATATATATATATATATTAACATTAGAATATAAAAATTTATTTAAAAATGTTTTTAAAACATTTGTAAAACAATAATAAAGCATTTAAAACACTTGTAAGGATGAGAAGGCATTGTTGTGACATTTGTCTAATTTGTAAACAAGTGGCAAATTTATAATTAATTAAAATCTAGATTATATTAAATATAATACTAGAGGAAATAATTAGTGATTCTTTCAGCTATAATTTATCTCATTTTCAAATTTTTAAACTGAAAACAAAATTCAAAACAAAATAAATAACAAAGATTTCAGCCTATTGAAATCAACAACAATCCATGACCAAAGCTTCAACCTGAGATATTGCAAATCAAGATGAAGATTAACAGCAAGTTTCCACACCTGATTCAACTTCAACCTAATCAAGTAAGCATGCAACAGGAATTCAAATCAAATGTAAAATTTTCAGATCAAAAGCCTGGAACAAGAAAATCTGGTCTCTGTTTCATAAAATGGTGAGTAAACCTTTTCAAAAATAGTTTGATTTGGATTTAACTTTAAAGCATGTGAAAATATTGGTTTGTATGGAAGTTCTTCAGCCTGAAATCATTTGAAAATTGATATGTATGTTGTGTGAGCATATCTATTTATATATATTCAAGATCCTGTTCTCTGTTGTTTCACAGTCCCTGATTTGTCTTCTAAAATTCAAATCTCTCAATCGAGACAATATTAGACTTTGATATCTAAATGAAAGTTGTTTGCAAAAGTATGATGATGATTATAAAAATAGTTTCAGGATTTTAAATTCAACGAATAATTTAAAAAATTGGAAATAACGGTGAAATATATATATACACACACACACATACATACATACATACATATATGTTAAAAATCAACCAATTCAATTTTAGATTTGGACTCCATGATTGTATTCATGACAGAAAATCATTAATTTAGGTGGTATAATCATGATTTTTAGGTTAGTAATTGTGGTGTTTTTCTGAGTTGTTCGGAATTGGTATTTTTATCAAATTCCGGCGAACGAAAAAGTTTTGGAAGGTCGGTCTTGGTCTGGAGGAAGGTGGTGGCATGGGGGTCTCGGGAAAAATACTCTGGTATTTTATTAATGGTTATGGTGGTCGTGCTGAGGCGAACTAGGGTTTAGGTATGAGTTTTGTTCATCGTGGTTGACGAGGTATTTTCGACGTGGGTGAAGGACGGGGTGCAATCACGAGTCGAGGAATGGTAGCGTGGTGATATGGTGGTGCTGTAGGAGAAGTACTGGAGGTTCCGGTCGACGTGATTGACGGTGGCAGGCAGTTTTGTGGATCGAGCTTTGCTCCAGATTTTGATCGATAATCGAAATTTTTTTTCGCTTTTGGAATTTGGTTTCTGGGTGATCGTATGGGCTGTCAAGGTCGGGAGTAATTGGTCGTGGGTCGGAGGATGGTCTTAGTCGATGCTAGTTTGATGTGCACGTGCATAGGCACTATGTGGTGTCTAGGTTTTTTTTCGATGGCTTGGAGACGAAGATTTTGGGCTCGGATTGTTTTTTTGAATTTTATTGCGTTCATCTTAAAGTAGATGAGTGTTGCAGAGGAGAAGAGGGTGACTCAGGATTTAATAGTGTTTAACTCGAGTTTTTTTCTAAAGTAATAATCAGGTTTTAAATGAAGGCAAAATTGTGTAAAAGGAAATCAAGCTTACAAATTTAAAAGCTAGTTCTTTTCAAAATAAATGTTAATCAAGTTTTCAAGAGTGTAATTAAATATATTTTCAAATTTAAAATGTTTAAGATAGTTGATTTTAAAAGTAATTAACTAAATTAATTTTGAATTTTAATTCAAAGATGTTTCAATTTAAAATATTAGATCAAAGTTCTTAAGTAATTCAAACAAGTTTTAAATAAGAATGTTTCAAGTTGTAAAGTTACATTCAAAGTAATTATAACGTAATGTTTAAACTAATTTTTCAAATCATATTTCAAATGGATAAGTTTTAAAAGATATGATAATCAAGTTTCTAAAGATAAATATTTGTTAAATTTAACATTTTTGAAAAGGTTCTCAAAGATTTTAAATATATCAAAATTAAAGGTTTTAATTGTTTTGTTTTAGAGTAAAAAAAATTATATTTTCAAATATATAATTATTTCTAAATTGGTTTTAGTGAAGTTTAATAATAGGAATAAGTATTTAATTTAAATGAAGAGTTTATCTTTTAAAGATTGAGATTAATTAAGATAATTAATTACTAAAGTAAATTAAAGGCTAATTACTTATTGTAATTAAGAATAATTACTTAATGGAATAATTAGTGGATAGTTAATGAATTGACTAGAGATTAAGTGATGATTAATTGATTAATTAATTACTGTAATTAATTTTAAGTTAATCAGTTTGCCTAATTAATTAAAGAGAATAACTTATGAATCAATTAAGTATAATTACTTAGAGAAGTAATTAATGGATAATTACTTAATGTAATTAAGTGAAAGGGAAATAACTTATTGAAGTATCAGAGGATAATTACTTAATGGAAGTAATTAAGGGTTAATTACTTAGTGTAATTAAATTAGTTAATTAATTAATGTGATTAATTAATTAATTAATATGATTGATTTAAGATTAATTACTAAATGTAATTAATCAAAAGTGTAATTAATTAATGAAGTAATTAATTAATGATTATTAATTAATGTAATTAATTAATAATTACTAAAGAAAGTAATTAAGGATTAATTAATTAGTATAATTAATCAAAGGATTAATATAATTAATTAAGGAGTTAATTAATTAAGGCAAGTAATTACAAGATGGTTAACTACTGGTATGATTAATTAAGACTAATTAATGAGTGTGGTTAATTAAAGATTAATTATTTAATTAATTAAAAGGTTAATTAATTAATGTGGATCATTAATTAATATAATTAATGAAATTAATCAAGGTTGATTAATGAAAGTGATTAATTAAAGTATAATTAATTAATTGTAATTAATTATAATTAATTAATTATAATTAATTAATGGAAGTAAATGGAGGGACATTAATTAGTGTAATTAATGGAAGTAATTAAAGGTTAATTACTGTAAATGATTAAGAATAATTAATTTGAGTAATTAATTAAAAGGTTAATTACTTAATGTAACTAATGAATAATTAATCAAGGAAGATTAATTAAGGTGGATCATTAAGAGATGATTAATTAATTAATTTGTATTTAATTAATGTTAAGTAAGCAGGATTAAGGTAATCCAAGTAATTTAAAAAGGATAGTAATTAATTTAATTAGAGGCTAATTGAATTAATTAAGAGTTAATCAAACCTGCTTATGGATGACTGAATGATATTGGATGTTTTGGATGTGATATCTCTGATATGTGATATGTGCTGCTTTGTAAGGTGTTTGGTTAATATGAATTATCTATCTGTGATAATATGAATCATCTATCTGTGATAATGTGAATCATCTATCTGTATATGTTATTCCGAATATAAGTAAAAAAAATTAAACCTTTAAACAACTTGGACATTAAAATGGCGTTTTGGATTTCGATGAGACCGGGATTGGATTTCCAAATTTGGATATCTGAAAACCACATCGATCCAAATTAAATGTTAGGTTGTAAATCCAAGTGAAGATCAAGGTGAAGACTCGAAGTGTAAGAACTATTCATCGTTTAAACTCTGAGGTTGATTCCAAGATGAGTTAATGGGGATAGTACTTTCAGGTTTGAGATAGAGATTCAGAGTGCAAGGGCTATGATCGTTAACTCTGAGGGTGATTCCAAAATTAGTGTAACGAGATAGTGCCTTCGGTTTCGTTCAAACTCGGAACGAACTTGTATGGATCGAATGCTTTCAGAACATCATCAGGTGGATGATGAGCATTCCAAGATCGATGTGTTCTATAAAGGTAATCGCAGCCTCAAGCCTCATCAACCGGGAATGGCTAAAACAGAGGAGGTGCAGCAAGGTTAAGTGGGTAGCACCCATATAGGACGAGATTTACCCCTGTCTAGAGGTCCCTTTTTGTTTCGGCTTAGTGTGTGGTTGGTCGCGCCAACCACGGGGTTGTCTTGTTCGGGACTATCCAGTGATGGATGGTTCCGGTCTTGTGTTGCAGAGGATCGGGAGGAATCCTCGGTACGTTGATCTAGACCAGGTACTGTGATGGGCGATACCCCAGTAGCCTTGTCATTGATGGACAACCATTCTTCCTACGTTTCTTTTACGGTTTTGATTGTATAACCCACTCTGTGGCTAGTATGCTGGAATCTAATCATGTAACAATTTCAGTTGTTTCTTATTTACTTAAAAACCCTGGACACTATTATAATATCACCGGATTTCCTATCAAAGGTTTTGGATAGCGTAAGGTAAATACTTTTCCATGTTTATGTGTGGGAAGTCTTACGTGATACCTTTCTTTTCAAAGGATTTTTTTAAAAGTAAGCAACTTTAACCCGCTTACTCACACCAGACACATGTCTTACCCGGAGTTTATTTTCTATTTTATTAAACTCTTGGGTACTCAAATTTTTAGGAGTGGCCAAGGGATTCAGGTTAGCTTTGACGAATTCTGGAGGAGATTTGGAGCAGGTGGCTTCAGCGAGTAGATATATAGTGGTTCCGCTGTGTTTGTGTCTGTATCTCTGTGATATCTAGAGTTGTATAATAGACAGTTGTTTATAACTGTCTAATATGGGATGTATAAGTTGTGTAGCTCTGATGTATACGATACTATGTAATATATTATGTGATATATTATGTCATTCATTCCGCTGTGAGATTCTAGTGTTGTAATTGTTCTTTCTTCTCTATCTTTTCTTCTTCTATCCCTTTCTTTCTTAATTCATGATGCATCTTCTGGGCTTAGAAAGACCGGTCGTGAGGATAATTTTCTATGGTTTAAAGAGTTTGAATTTTAAAGTCTGATTTTGATTTGAAAATTGAAATTAGGGTTTTAATGTTGACGGCCATTAAGAAGGAAAGAAGCAAATGAAATAATAGTACGAACAGAAATGAGAAAAAGGCTGTTAGGGTTTCAGAGAAAACACTTATATATATAGAGATCGATAAAAATAAATGGACATATTGAATTGGTTCGAAATGATAACAACGACCCGAAAAGCCCGTTCCGTTTTCGAAATGAATATAGATCATCAATTGTATCGAAATATACGTTTTTGATATTTTTGAACTTAATGGAACTAGTTTCACACCCAAATTCAAAAGTATATAGAAGTTAGATTTTAAAATCAAATTATATTCTTTTAAATTCTTTTAATTGATTTCTACGCGTTTCGAGCTCGCACGATCAATCGATAAGTCTGATCGCTATGAAACTTAAAATCTTACAATAATTCACTATTACGGATCCGATGAAATTAGCTTCATCGAAATCCGAGATAGTGGCCAAAATAGAAAATTTTCACGTATTTAATTAAATTAATATTTAATTGATTTAGTCACTTTCAAATTTAATTTTAAAAATTAACAATTCTAACATTCTTGGTTACATAGAAATTTATAATCTTTTAAAAATAAATTTTCCATGTTAAATTCAAGAATTAAACATTACATTAACTTTAGTGTCCAATTACAACTGAAATAAAATCTAGTTAATAATAATTTAATTTCAATCAAATCCTTTAATTCAGATTTACACTCTTTTATTTAATCAACTATAACCTTGTGAATATAATTAACGTTAGTTTACATTTTATTACATCCATATTCTTCGGTTATCATCTTAACTCATATTAATTACAATATTTAATTATATTAATTCCAATTGATTTACAATTAATTCCAGATGGATTTGATATCAAGATGATAATCAATCAATTGTCATACATTATTAATTCGCCTCTATTAACCTATTGTTTACAAACAAAGGTTGATAAACTACTTGCAAAATATTGATTTTGTTCTATATTAACCAATTTCAATTAATTACATATAATTTCAACATTGAATCCAATATTTTATTTATTTCTTAGTTACAATTTTAACCAATTTAACTTTACAATTATTTCAATTAATTGAAATTACATTAAAATAATTGTCAACAACATTCAAACAACATTATTAAATCATATTCAAATTATATTCTCTCATTAATAAATCATAAATTTTAATTTCCCATGATATTGAATTTCAAAAATCTTATTTAATTTAATAGATTTTAATTATCAAAAATACGGGTCGTTACATTAGCAAACATGACATATGGTAAAGGATGGCCCACTACTAAAGGAGTGCTTGTAAGCCAAGGTTTATGCCATCAATGATGAACCATTGACCTCGAAAAATGTGAAAGGAAAAGGAGTATTATATGGTACCGTATTTGTTAATGGAATTTTAGTTCGAGAATTATTTGGTACCAGGGCTTCCCATAGTTTTGTTTCTAAAGAATTGGTCGATAGATTGCAACTTTTCGCAAATTCGAAGAAAACCCTATCTGTGTATCTAACCCCATAGATGGTGCAACTAATCTATGTATAATCTATGAAAAAGTACAAATTGTTTACCTGAAACACCATTTAATTTGTGACCTGTTTTTTTAGATTTTAGCGCATTTGATGTTTTACGGTGTTTGGATTGGTCGTCAAAGTATGGAGTTGTTCTGGACTACATCAAGCGAAGGGTGGCGTTGAAAACCAATTCGGGAAGAATATTGGAAATGGTAGTGTGTAGGAAGCCTAGCAAAATAATGAGTGGTTTCCTTTATGTCTTAGAATCATCCCAAGGATAGTTAGGGTCGATAACTATTGTTAAGGATTTCCCTGATACTTCTGAAGAAGTAATAGTCTACCACCACATAGGGAGATTGAGTTTCGTATTGAATTAAGTCTCGGTTCAAGACCTGTTATTTAACCTATTCATAAAGTTGCTCCGAGAGAGAAGGAGTTGAGGGATCAAACAAATGATTTGTTTAGAAGAGGATTAGGTCGAGTCGTTCTAGTTGGGGGGGTACTTGCATTTTATAGCAAATCATGATGAATCTTTAAGACTTTGTGTGGGTTATAGGGAGCTAAACAACCAGACCATTCATTATAAGTATCCCTTACCCTGCATAAACGGCCTTTTTGACCAACTTCATAGTGCTCAAGTATTTTCCGTAATGGACCTTGCTATAACTGCATTTAGAGGACTATAATTTTTCTTTGAGTGGTTGTTTATGCCTTTTGGGCTAATCAATGAACCCGCTTATTTTGTAGACCCGATGAATCGCATTTTTAATGATGTTCTCAATAAGTTTGTGTTGGTTTTCATTGGCAATATTCTTATTTATTCTAAGACCGAGGAAGGGCACAAACACTATTTGGAAGTGGTGTTAAAAACATTAAGGAAACATGTTCCAGAGGAAAATTTTCTATGTGTCATTTTTGGCAGTTAGAAATAAGGTTCCTCGGGCATGTGGTGACGAGAGATGGGATTTCGGTGGACCTAGAAAAGGTAATGGTTGTTCAAGATTTGAAAAGACCGCGGACTCCTAATGAAATCCGAAATTTCTTAGGCGTGGCTGGCTTTATAAGAGATTCATCCAGGACTACCCCAAGATTGCCTCGCACCTAATCAAGTTGGAAAATAAAGGTGAGCAGTTTGTTTGGACTTCAAAGTGTAAGGAAGCATTCGTTAAGTTGAAGAAGAGATTGACTAGTGCTTCGGTATTAGCTATTCCAGATGGAGGAGAAGCTCTAACTATGTATACCGATGCTTGTGGAATAGGTTTGGGTATAGTTTTGATGTAGCATAGGAGAGCGATTGCTTATTCTAGTAGACAATGGAATGCCCATGGGAAGAATTATGCAACATATGATTTGGAGCTATTAGCTGTGGTGTTTGCCTTGAAGATGTGAAGGCATTATTTGTTAGGTGAAAAGTTTGAGCTCTTCATGGATCCCAAGTCTGTGAAGTATCTTTTCAATCAACAGGATCTGAATATGAGGTAGCAACGGTGGTTGGAATTTCTGGTAGCTTACGACTTGGATATTTTATATACGCTGGGAAAAGAAAATATGGTGGTAGATGATTTGAGTAGGAACGCGATTTGTACTCTTTTGGAAGTCACCACAACTCTCCTCAACAAGAATATTGGAAAGCAAAAGAAAGACAATCGCTTAACGGAAATCATCAAGGATGAAGAGGAAAGTCATTGTTCGAGCTTCGTGATTGACTATTAGGGTATATTACGGATGAATGAGAGGATATGTGTTCCTAATGTCGATGGTCTTCACATGAGGTTTTATTAGAATGTCACTGATGCAAGTTGAGTACCCACTCGAGGTTTTGAAGATGCATCATGATATTAAACGG
Source organism: Allium cepa (assembly GCA_030765085.1). Taxonomy (NCBI): domain Eukaryota; kingdom Viridiplantae; phylum Streptophyta; class Magnoliopsida; order Asparagales; family Amaryllidaceae; genus Allium; species Allium cepa. The sequence goes on along the minus strand of CM060941.1, from coordinate 680,568,398 downwards.
GTATTCTGGTGGAAAGGAATAAAGAGGGATATATCTATCCATGACAGCCGATGTGCAAACTGCCAGCAAATCAAGGGTGATCACAAAAGGACTGTTGGGCTACTACGACCATGGGAGATTCCAAACTGGAAATGGGAAAAAATATCAATGAATTTTATTGATGAATTACCTATATCAAGGAAAAGGAATGAAGGTGTTTGGACCATTTTAGATCGGCTAACCAAGAGTGCTCACTTTATTCCAGTAAAGTCGACAAGGGCTGCAGCTATTTTGGCAGAGATTTATATGATAGAGATCGTTCAACTACATAGAGTTTCGATTGGTATTGTTAGTGATTAAGATCCCATGTTTACCAACTAGTTTTGGTAAGCATTACGAGTAGCTTTGGGAACATAGCTAAGTCCAAACATAGCATACCATCCTCAAACAGATGGGTAAACAGAAAGAGTTAACCGAGTCTTGGAAGATCTACAGAGAGCATAAATCTTGGACTTTAGAGGATTGTGGGAAGAAATCTGCACTTGATGGAATTATCTTACAACAAAAATTAACAAGCAAGCATTGGCATGGCACCCTATAAAGCTCTTTTTGGGCGGCCATGCAAGTTACCAACATGTTGGGTGGAGACCGAGGGTCGAACCGTGCTTGGACCTAATATGATTCGAGAAGCTATGTAGAATGTTATTGCGATCATAAGGAGGATGAAAGAAGCTCAAGACCGATAAAAGATTTATGTAGATTGCAAACGAGGGGATTTGGAATTTGAGTTGGAGATTTTGTGTTTGTGAAGATTTCACCAATAAAAGGAAGGTGCTCGATTTGGAAGACCAAGGAAGTTGGTGCTCGATTATGGAGCCGTCTTTTCAAGAGGATTTGGAGGTGGAACCGAACCTAATTATGACAGGACATCCAATTCACATTGTGATTCGGGATGTTAAGTAATTGCATCATAGGGTCGTCGGATTGGTTAAAGTTCAGTAGAGTGAAGATATCATAGATTGTACTTAGGAGACTGAGGATAGCATAAAGGAAGCTTATCCCGAGTTTGGGTTAGAATAGTTTTTTTTCTTATCGTATGGATTGTATACTCTTTGTTTATGATATAGTCCCATAGTATGTACCTTTTGTATGTGTTTCACCTTGTATGGCCTTTTGAGTTATTGTGAGTTATCTTTTTGTGTGCTAATTTTGCGATGAAATTGTGATATCCCAGAATTTTTGGCAATATCAATTTAATAATATGTATTTAAAATTAAATTGATTTGATAATTTTTGTTAATAAATTTGAATTGATTTAATAATCTACTTTTAATAAATATTTAATTAGTGAATTTATCTTTTAAGAGCTAATAAATTACTTTCTATTTATAATATATATAGAATATGTATATATTGTAAATAGATAAGCCTTGTTTAAATTTAATAAATAAATAAATCTTATTTTCTAATTCTACTATTTTTGGTAAATTGGAAATTTGTTTTTATTTAATATAAGATTTTCAAAAGCTATTTAATAAAGAACTATATGGTTTTAAAATACATAAATAAATGTTTAATTATTTAAAAAGGGTTTTAGCTTAAGTTTAAATAAGATTAATAATAAAGATTTGTTTTATTTCTTTTTAAAATATTGTTTAATAAATTTGATTGTAATTAAATATGAAAGTTTAAATTACAATTAAAATATGAAACATTTATTCATATAAATAATAAGTAATTTACAACCTCTTTTATAAATTTATTTAAAATAATCAAAAATGTTATTTTCAAATAATAAATATATGTATTGTTTTTATTTATAACTATACTTGATTTTATTCTTTAAAAATTATTTATCCATATAACTAAGTATTAAAAACTAATTAATTTAGTTAAAATCTTTCATTAACACTTAATTATAAATACAAATTATTTAAAAGACATGTGTAAACATCCTAGAACCTAATATAACATGTGTTAAGGAAAAAAATTTAAAGTGACAAATGTATAGTTTTTTACAAGTGTCATATTATTTTTAGTTTTCTTTGATTTTTTAACAAATCATAAAATAAGTTATATAAACACTTGCTTTCTTCCGTTCTTTTCTTTTCTCATTATCAATTCCAAAACTAAGAAATGTTCAGCTGAAACATTTCACTCTAAAACAATCTTTTTTTTTTTTTTTTTTTTTTTTTTTTGAAAGGCAAGCGGGGTTGACTGGTCCCCTACCAGGATGTTATTAAAATAAAGAAAAGAAAGCGACTATGAACATGCTCACAATCGCGTAAAGCTAACAAAAAACACAAGAAATTACAACACTCACAAGAACATACAAAAAAAGGAAAAAACACAGATAAGAAGGAGCACTATATCCAATCATTCAAGACAAAGGATGTAAAATCAAATTTACTGTCCTTTATTCCCATTTTTATGCTTGCATGAAAGGCATGCATCAGCTGATCACTGTTCCTCATCTTGTTCTCAAAGCACCTCAAATTTCTTTCATCCCATACGAAGTTAAGATATCTCTTGATCACAAAAAAATACACAAATCTTTCTTTTTTCTTCCACCTCGTTGCCTTTCCAATGAGATCCCACTCTTCACTGGCAATACCATGGATATGATTTATACTCAAAACAGACATGAGGTACTTCCACATTCCCAAAAGAGAGCTACATTCAAAAAATAGGTGACTAACCGTTTCAGGAAGCAACTTGCAGAAGAAGCAAAGGGGATCAACAAGCATCCCAAAACTCATTAATTTGTCTTTGGTAAGTAGAGCACTATTAATTACTTTCCATAACATTAGGTTATCTCTGTGAGATGAATATCTGGTCCATAGCACTCTGTGCCATTTTATATTACTAGTAGCAGGAGAATTAACAAGCAATCTGTAAACAGAAGCAATAGAGTGTGGTTTTCCTTTCCACTGTATTTCATCAGTCATGGCAGGCATGAAACTCATAGATTGATACTTGTTCCAAACAGCTCTAATGACTTGATTACTGGTGTATGGTAGAGACAACTTCCCATCAGTAATGTAATCAGATGCAAACGCATCACGATTAATACCAGTTTGCATGATTTGCTGGGGAGTGAAAATGTTGGATAATATCATACCATCCTCCAACCAAGGGGAATTCCAGAAGCTAGCATCACTGGTGGGTGAGAGCTTAACCTTGATTAGTGGAAGAAAAGATGCTCTTGACATCAGAATACTTCTCCAAGTCCAACTGGAATTTTGTGGCACAGTCATGGTCCAAAATATCTTTCTACCCAAGTTATGGGTTCTAGTCCACTGAACCCACAAGTTGTCAGCGTTGTTTAGTAAGGCATTCATAAGCGTACTGATAGCAGCTCTATTCCATGTTTGTAAGTTAAGAATGCCAAGACCACCTTTGTTTTTTGGAAGCTCCATAATACCAAAGGAGCAGGGTATTAATTTCCTATTATGGATGGTTCCAGACCAGAAGAACCTTATCATAGCTTTTCTTATCATTTTAATGAGTTTGATGGGGAGAATGAATGCCTTAGCCCAGTACACAATCATTGAGGAAATGACAGATCTGATGAGCACAAGCCTGCCAGCTTGAGAAAGAAGTCTATTTGCCCAACAGTTCATGGTGCTACAAATTTTGTCATACAGTGGCAAGCAGTTGGCAGTGGTAATCCTGGATGAGCAAAGTGGAAGTCCCAGATAGCACATGCTATTATTCATAGCTTGAAGACCAGATAATGACAATATTTGAGTTTCTTGTTCAGAAGAGATCCCAGAGGTGATCATGTGAGATTTGCTTAGGTTGAGTTGAAGACCAGTCATAAGGTAGAAGTTTTGTAGAACCGTTTTAATGTTTTCAAGGGAAACTTGATCAGGTTTAGTGAATAATAAGATGTCATCAGCAAAGAATAAAGATGTTATTTGCGGTGATTTGCATTTAGAATGATACAAAATCTTCTTCTGTTCATAGTTATTTATCAACATAACATTCAAAACTTCCATAACAAGAATGAAAATGTATGAAGATATGGGGTCTCCTTGCCTGATCCCCTGCTTGCTGTTGAAAAACCCTGTGTTGCCACCATTATGATAGATGGAGAAGGATAGGGTGGATACACAGTTGTATATCCAAGCCACAAATACTTTTGGGAATCTCATGAGTGCCATAATTCTGACAATCGAACTCCAGTGAATACTATCAAAGGCCTTCTTTATATCCAGTTTCAGCATTGCATTCTTTGAAGCTTGGGCATGAGTATAACCTTTTATCAGTTCATGGGTTAGTAGAATGTTATGAATTATATTCCTCCTAGGCAGAAAGGCGGCTTGGTTCTTGGAGATGAGCCTACTGAGGACTACAACAAGTCTAGAGGCTAGAATTTTGGATATGCATTTGTAAATGACGTTGCAACACGATATAGGCCTGAAGGATTCAACAGAGGATGGGTGCTGAGCTTTAGGAATTAGGACCAGATTGGTGGAGTTTACTTCCAATAAAAGTTTGGACTTGAAGAAAAAATTATGAACTGCCTTTAAAAAGTCCTCCTTGATAATATCCCAACTATGGGTAAAGAATGAAAGGTTGAATCCATCAGGGCCACCACTGGAATTTTTGTTCATCGAAAAAAGAGTTTCTTTGATTTCTCTATCAGTAACTTTAGCAACAAGGGAGTTTGCTTCCTCCAAAAGTACATGGGGCACCTGCACATTATCAATTTTTTCAAGATCAGGTTTGAAATTATTTTTATTACCAAGTAAGGATTTGAAGTAGTTGAGTAGGGCTTGGTCAACATCATTAGGGCCAGTGTGAAGCACTCCAAATTCATCGTAAATGTGGGATATATTTTCCTTTGCTTGTTTGATTTTGATGGCAGCATGAAAGTATGCAGTGTTGTTGTCACCATCATGAGCCCATTTAATTCGCAGTTGTTGTCTCCTCATCTTCCCTTCAACCTTCAAAGCTTCATGCAGCTGATCATGTATGTTTTTCTCATTAGTGGCAGCATCAGGGTTATTTGGGTTGCCCACCATAAAGTTTTGAGCTTCAATGAGTTTCTTCCTCAGCAAATTTGATTTTAGTGTTCCATTTCCAAAGTTTTTCCTTGCCCATACTCTCAGCACTTCCTTGGTAGCTTTTAATTTCCTGCATAGAATATACATGGGATTTCCATAATATTTTTCAGACCAAACTTTTTTAATTATACTAGTATACCCAGGTTCATGGACCCAAGTACTATAAAATTTGAATGCTTTTTGTTTTTTTAATAACATCTGTCCCGTGGAGAAAATGATAGGGGAGTGATCAGATAGAACTGGATGTGGGATAAAGGAAGACATGGTCGGCCAGGTGGATAATGCAGTTAGATTGGCAAAAGAATGGTCTATATTAGTGAAGGTCCTGATTCCAGACCTACTACTATTGTTCCAAGTATATTCAGCTCCAAAGGAAGGAATTGGGAGGAGACATGCATCATCAATAGCTTTATTAAGTGGCATAATGTCTTTCTGTAACAGTGGGGTTCCACCAAGCTTATCATGCAAATTGTAACAACAGTTGAAATCCCCAAGAACAATCCAAGGGTGGGAGTTTTGTCTGAAGGCAGGAAGAAGGTTGAGGAGGGTTTGTCGCGAGTTGGCAGAGTTTTGAGCATAAATTATGGATATGAAGAAGGAGGAGGGGGGGTTGATTAGGTTGGCTTGAAGATGCATGACTTGATCAGTGCAGAGTATGGGGGAGATAGAGATGACTAAGGGATTATGGATAATCATGATGCGACCATAGGTTGCATGATCCAGATTATGGTGCAGCTTCCAAGTTTGGTTAATGTATCTTGCTGCTTTAACGGTAAGAGATTCATTCAATTTGGTTTCTAGAATGGCAACAAAGGATAGATTATGATGTTTAATAAGATATTTGACTTGATCAAGTTTGTTGGATGAGTGTGCTCCTCTTATGTTCCAACTAGCAAGGTTGTGCGACATTATGTATACTTCAGAGACTGATGAATGACATTTTTCGTGCTCCTGGTTGCAGGAGACCCCCTGAGTTCTGATGTATTGTCAATCTTGTACTGTTTATTTTGTTTGGGTCTTGTTTCACTTTCTTTCCCCGATCCTTGATTTGAATGTGATTTTGGTGAGGTTGGCAGTGATTTCCATCCTGGTAGTTCACCAGTGAAAGAATAGGGATGTGAATTATGTGTTGGCAAAGGCATCAACAATGCAAGGATATCTTTTTCAAGTGAATTTTTGAATTGTATTTCAACATTATGATTGATGGGTTTGAAAATGGTGTTTAAAGAATTAAGAATGAGAGTATTTGTGGAGTTTAGGGTTTGTTTTGGTGGTGTGTTGGCATTCTCCAATATGTTGATATCCTTTTGCATTGTTTCATGGTTATTCATAGTATCAGGTGGGGTCATTGTAGTAACAATTGCAAGTGTTTCAGGTTGCATTTTGTTTGTTACATGCACAAGTTCAGGATCAGTTTGCACAAGTTCAGGATCAGTTTGCACTATAATATTGCTGTTTTCCACTATTTCTCCCTCCTCCAATTGTGTTGTAATGACATTGTTATTTGTCTCTGGTTCATTGTCCCCATTTTGGTTGCATGCATCAGTCAAGTCTTCATCCATTAAGACTATGAATCTATTATTATTCATATTGCATTCCTCATTGTTTCCTTTAGTCATCTTCTTCAATTCATTGTCATTTAGTAAAGCATCTTTATCACCTTGCCTTTCATTTGTTGCATATAGTTCTGCATCATCAGTAGTATTTTTATTTTCATTCTCTCTAGTTAACTTGGTTCCCTTTTTTTCTATTCTTCTCCAAACTTGTTTTTGTTTAGTAACTTTTGTAATCATCCCCCCACCGTATTCACGTCCCTCGTATCCTTTCTTCTCATCATCCATAACTACTACTTCTTCTATATCTTCCTTTGCTATTACTAAGCACTGTTTGGTTTCATGTCCAAAAACTTTACAGCTGTTGCATATTTCTGGTCTCCATAAATAATTAACTATCACAATCTGGTCTGTTCCATCCATAAGACGAACTGGAAACTCATTTATCAATTCCTTGTCCGGTGTAACTTCAACCATACATTTAGCATATCCTATTCTCTCCAATTTCTCCGTTTGAGCATCCATACACATGAACTTTCCAATTCGAGAAGCTAACCAATTTATACCCATATGAGACCAGGCATATAGTGGTATATTGGTTAATCTGATCCAAACCGGTACAGAGCGAATTGTACTGCAACTGTTACCTATTGTGGGATCCCATTGCTTTACAATGAAAATTTTGTTCCTCATAATTATCGGGTCTGACGCAATGATATTCCTTCTATCTTCATCACAAGAAAGATTGAATAGGAACAAATTTCCATCTGATTTTACTTTGATTGAGCCTTTTAGTTTCCATGCTTTTTTGAGATGCGATATGACCGTAAGGTAAGAAAGAGGTTTGTCAAGAAAAAAACCAACAAGATAATCACCCCAAACATCATTACCTGCAGCAATCACATTTTCTGGTGGTACTAGAACTTTACCATCATATATCAGAGGAACAGAAACTGGTGAGTGCAATCCCGCATTGCGTGGTTTGGTTTTGAAAAGAGAGTTCCATTGCACAGTCTGATCATGGCAAGGAGGTATGGAAAGAAGAGAAGGGTTGCAATTAGGAAGGGCAGCAGAATCAATATGAGGAAGAGAAAGGTTACCCGATGGAGGGTGGGGTGATGGAGGTTTATGGGGAGGAAGCGGAGGGTCCGGCGGTAGAAGGACAGGGGGGACAAGTATGGACTGGTTGCAAACAGTGGTAGGTATTTGGTGAAGGACGATAGGGACAGTTGATAGTAAGGGTTGAGAGGTTGGGTCAGAAGCCATTAAAAAAACAAAAAACAATCTTCATTTCAAAAAAAATCAGTAATACATTTTCAAGTTTAAAACAAATCTCTGTAACCAGGTTTGCAAAAGCTTTTCATCAATCTGTGAATAACTCCTCAAACCCAGAAAATCCATCTGAAATTCCTGATCCATTTTCAAATTGAAATCAAACTTCTGTAATCATCTTCAAACAAAGATCCCTGTAACATTTTCCAGCATGCATATAAAAGCCATCATTCATTTTTCAAAAAAATCTGGAAATCAACCTACCTGCACGCATAAAGTTTTCAAATCTGGAGTATACAAGACTGCATTCATTTTTCTTCAACTTGAGATGATTAGGACTGCATTTTTCTTTTTAGCTGGAAGCATGCATGTAGATTGAAAATCTGGGAGCAAAAGCTTTTCAAAAATGCCCTGTTCTTCATCCTCAAAACAGTGAGTAACTTTTTATTTAAAAGCTTAAGCATTATAAACCTGATGCATGTTCATATCTATAAATTTGTATGATTGTGTGTAAATTTTAAGTGCATTTCTGTGAATATATTAATGTGTGATGTGTATAGATATATGATGTTGTTGTATATGCATCTGACAGTACTTAGTTTTAGTAGTATGGATTTTGTTAAAAATCCATTTCCTCTTATAACAATCTCTGTTAAGATCTAAATTGCAAACCAAACTTGATTGTTAGATCATAGAGTAATTTTTAAAAATTTATATAAGTTAAATAAATTTCTGCATTGACTGGAAAAAAAATAACAGAGCAAAATTTGTATAAGTGAAAAATTCAGACATTACGATTCAATGTTTCAGGTTTATAAATCAAATCATAATACAAAATCATGATTTTTAAAAGTACGATTACAATTTTAGAGTTAGAATCAGAGAGCAGTTCAAAATTTACTGTATTTTGCCTTTTGGGTTCTAACTGATGATTTGTGGGTTCAGATGGGTTGAAATTCCTCCTGGAGGTGGGGAAGTGATCAAGGATGAGGGGAAAATTATCTGAATGATGATCAGAGGATTGTGGCGATGGTGGTTGTGATTTGCAGTCTAGAACCCTAGTTTTTATGGGTTTGAGAGTTTGCTTTGGTTCGGCTTCCTCAGTTGATCGAGTTCAACAATATCTTGGGCATTGGAAGTTAGTGGGTTGACGAGGACTTCGCCGGAGTTTCAGAGGCAACGGAGGTCGGAGCTTCCATGGCGAGGCGTTGATAGGTTTTAGATTGAAGTGGTTCTGCCTGTTCGAGGTTTGAAAGTAAAGCTTGATTTCGAATTCAAGTTTGGTTGGATGTTGTGGTAGCCGGATTCTGGTGAGAGGAGGATCGCTATTCTGTTCGAGGGTGTGGAGTCGACAGGAGTTGATCGGCGGCACCGTGCATGTGCACGGTGCACTAATTTTTCTGATGATCTGTGTTGATTGGGTTTGGGATGGTTTCAGGATTTAGTGGCCTCGCGTTGGTCTCGGGGGATTCGAGTTTTAACTCGAAGTAGGTTAGGTTTTTACTCGAAGTAAAATTAAAGTTGCTCGGGTATATTGTTTGGTTTCAAGTTTTAAACAAAACAGAACCTGTTCTGTTTTAAAAGTTTAAAGGTAAAGTTTAAATGTAAACAAAAATTTAAAATAAGTTTAAAACCTGAGTTGAATCTGGATTCAAGTAGTTTGAATCCTATTTTTAAATGATTTTAAATTTTGAAAATTTAAATTTGGTTTTAACAACTTTTAAAGTATAAAAGAATAATTGTTTTGAATTTAAACTGAAAGTTTAAATTGTATAATAGAAATTTTAAATAAGTTTAAATCAAGTTTTAAAATATGGAATTTGGGTTTGAATTTCAGTTTAAAATAAAGTTTTAAATTTAAATTTGTTTAACTACTTTAAAAAAGGTTAAATAGTTAGAATTTTAAAATGGAGTTTAAAATGTAAGTAAGCTTTGAATAAGTAATCTGGAATCAAACTTAATTTGTATTCCAGTTTGAAATTAATGGAAATTTTTAATTTTAAAATGAATTAAACAATCTTGTTTATTTAAGTGTATTTTTTTTAATTAATTTGAATTTAAAAAATGAATTGGGTTTTAAATTTCTTTTAAACTTCTTTATAAATGGATATTTCTTTAATATATGAGATAAAAAGGTTTAAATTGTTTTTAAACTTTTTTTAGATAAATTTATATTCATTTTAAAGTCTTAAATTTAAAATGAAATTTAAAGAAAATTTAAAAGTAAATTTTTTTTTTAAATACTTTGATTAAGTAAGAAATGTTTTCTTAAAATAAATAGAATTCTAATGATTTGGGTTCATTTAAATTATTAAGTTAATATAAATGGGTAATTAATTATTTAATTAATTAATGATATGGATGATTAATTAAATAATTAAGAGTTTTTAAATTGATTAATCAAGACTTAAAATTAATTAATTAAGGTTAATTAATTTGTAATTAAGGATTATTAATTAGAATATTAATTAATAATTGGAGATTAGTTAATAGAGTAATTAAGAATTAATTAAGTTGTAGTTAACACTTAATTAATTAAATAATTAGGATTAATTAATGAATTATTAAAGATTAATTAATTTGAAATTAATATTGATAAAAGTAAGTTTAATTACTCAAGAAAAGTAATTAAAGAATAGTTAATGAAGGTCACTAATTTGAGATTATTTAACAATTAATTGATGTGTTTAATTTTAATAATTAATTAGATTAATTAATTAGTAATAATCATTTGTGAAATTGGTAAAGTTTAATTACGTAGTAGAAGTAATTATTGAATTAATTACTTAATGTAATTAATTGAGTTTAGTGTGATTAGTTTAGATTAATTAATTAATTTTAATTAATTTAAACACTTGATGATTGAAAAATAATTACTTAATGTAATTAATGAAATTGTAATTACTTAAGGAAGTAATTAATTGATAATTACTGGATGTAATTAAAGATGTTATAATAGTGGAAGTAATTTGGATTAGATTACTTTATAATTAATCAAGGGATTAGTTAGAGAATAAATTAAGGAGTAATTTATCTGATAAAGTAATTAAGGGTAGTTAATTACTGGATGTTATTAATCAAGGGTGATTAATATATGTGGATTAATTGAAAATTAATTACTTAATGTAATTAATTTAAATAGAGAGATTAATTAAAAATGTAATTAGAAATCATTAATTAATAGAACTAATGATGTAGATTTAGAATTGATTAATTAAAGAATGATTAATAAATGAAGTAATTAATTAATAAAAGATTAATGCAATTAATTTTAGTTAATTAATTGATTTAGTAAATAAAAGTAAATTTTGTAAAGGGTTAAGTATAATTAACTTGTGTAATTAATCTAAAGGCTAATTATTTATTGAAATTAGAAATTTTTTAATCAGGAATGATTAATTGAAATGGATAATGAGATGGTGATTAATTAATTGATTTGTAGTCAATTAATGGTTAGGTAAGCAAGATTTAAAATGATGAAGTAATTAATTTAATTCATTTTAAATTAATTAGAGATAAAGTAATTAATTTAATTCACTTTAAATTAATTATAGATGGTGTGATCATCAAATCATTGCTTATGTATGAACGAATGATATTGGTGCCTTGAATGGTTTGAAATCTCAGCTATGATATGAGTAATGCTATGTGATATGGATGCTTTGGTTGCATTAGGATGATAATATGGATTATCTGTTTATATTGATGATATGGATTATATGTTTATGATGATAATGTTGATTATCTATTGTGAAGTTGAGAATTATCTATCTGTGTGTATATAGATACTGAATTGAATTGTTTTAAACTCTAAATCAACTTGGCCTTAAAAGATACGTTTTGGATTCGGTGAGACCGGGATCGGGTTTCCATATTTGGATATCCGAAAACCACATCGATCCAAATTAACGATAGGCCATGAATCTGAAGTGAAGATGAAGATTCAGAGTGCAAGGGTTATCGTCGTTAACTCTGAGGGTGATTCCAAAATTAGTTTAACGAGATAATGCCTTCGGTTTCGTTCAAACCCGGAATGAACTTGTATGGATTGAATGCTTTCAGAACATCGTCAGGTGGACGATGAGCATTCTAAGGGATGTGTTCTATAAAGTAATCGTAGCCTCAAGCCTCATCAACCGGGATTGGCTAAAACAAGAGAGGTGCAGCAAGGCTAAGTGGTTCATGCCCAAGTAGGACGAGATTTACCCCTGTCTAGATGTCCCTTTTATTTCGGGTGTGTGGTGCGGTTGCTGATCACAACTGCGGGGTGATCTTGTTCGAAACTGTTCAGTAAGGAATGGTTCCGGCTTTGTGTTGCAGGGAAGTTAGGGTGGCTCCTCGGTACGTTGATCTAGGCCATGTACTGTGACGGGCGGTACCTTGGTAGCCCTGCCATTGTATGGAATCCAAAATCCAATAAGTGTCATCGGTTTTGATTGTATTACCCACTTTTGTGGCTAGTAGCTGGAATTTAATGAATGTAACAATTTCGGCTATTTCTTATTTACTTGAAAACCCTAGACCTATTATAATATCATCAGATTTCCAATCAAATGTTTTGGTTAGCGTAAGGTAAAAACTTTTCCATGTTTATGTGTGGGAAGTCTTACGTTATACCTTTTGTTTTCAAAGGTTTTTCAAAAGTTAAGCAACTTTAACCTGTTACTCACAACAAACCCATGTCTGACCCGGAGTTTATTTTTGTTTTTCTTAAACTCTTGGGTACTCAAATTTTTACGAGTAGCCAAGGGATTCAGGTTAGCTTTGACGAATTACGGAGGACCAATGGAGCAGGAGGCTTCTGCGTTGTAGATATATATATTGTGTTCCGCTGTGTTGGTATCTCTGAGTGGTTTCTTTGTTGATGTTGTATTGAGTTGTATAACTAGACAGGTGTTTATAACTGTCTAGTATGTGATGTATTATCTGTGTAACTCTGGTAATTGTTGTATACTATGTATTACTTATGTTATTAATATAATTTATTCGTTCCGCTATTGAGATTCTGTTGTTGTTCTTCTTTCTCTTCTTTCTTTTCTCCTTTCTATCCCTTTCTTTCTTAAAGATGATACGATTTTATGGTCGTAGAAAGTCGGGTCGTCACAGCTGGTATTAGAGCGCTAGGTTGAGCGAATACCTAGGCTCTGGAGTGATGTCTATCTTGAGAGAGCGTATTTGTATTTTTAATATATAAATTCATATAATTATTTCTACATGTATGTTGGGCTACCTGTTCGGGTTTATAAGTTAAAGGTAGATAAGGTAGTAGTGTGTGTAACACAACTACCATTGGTTGGAGTTTGAATGTTTGTGGTTGGAGGTGTATCTGTGTAGATTGTAGACCTAATACCGTCTCGATTGAGCTTTGTTTGGTGTAAGGATTTCATCGATCTCTGAAGGAAACCTTTTAAAGGTTCGGAGTCTATCTTTGAAGTGCAGAGTTGGATGAGTAGAGTTTGGATCTGTCGGCTGAGCAGAAGCGAGTGATGGTATCTTGATACCTCAGGAAGTAGCAGCTGCGTGATGAGACGCAGTGATTATGGATTGTTTCCATTCTTAGAAACAAGAGTAAGGAAGTGTGTCTGTTTCGGTGTTGTGGCTTGGCTCAGCAGGGTGTTTCTGTTTTCTTTGAGGTCCGAGTTTCTCGAAGAGCTTGGATTAGGAATTCTTTGGCATTGGTGTTAGCAGTGCAGCTCGGGGTATTCTGTGTGCTAGTAGGAAGTCTTCTGGCTGAGTAGTTTTCTGAAGGTGGAGTTCAGAAGCAGCAGTGTGAATCCTTTTCTTAGGTGAATTGGCTAGGCCAGTGTAAGCTGTTCTGATTGGTAAAGAGAGAGCAGTTTCTTTGGATATTAGGCTGGGTTGATAGCAAAAGTGACTTGCGATAGTTTGAGTGTTTTCTTGGGTTGTTGGAGATTTTCTGGATGTCTTCAGGGAAGTTAGCGGTTTGTCTGCATATGGAGATTGAGTTTCCTTATCGACTGGGATTCCCAGAGTGGTACGGGTGATCCAGCTTAATAGAAGGATAGTTCCTAGAGATAGAGTTTGGTGAAGCTACTCAGGTTTCGGAGGAATTTCTGAGTTTTCTTTATGGATCTGTTGAATCATATTTCTGTGATGGGTTGTCTAGTCTGTGCTCGTGTTCTTCATCAGCATTTTCATCTACTTCGGATCAGAGTTGTGCAGCGGAAGCAATTTGGGAGTGTTTCTGTTTGTCTTTTTCGGATAAGGAGAAGTAAGTTCTGTCTTTTGTTGTTTGAGGAATAGAGTTTGTGTTCTTGGTTTTGGATTGATCTTGAGGAGATCATTGGGATGGGTTGTTTTTGGTCCAGTCTGTTTCTAGAATAATCAGCAAGGGTTGAGCTGATCAGGAAGGATGTTGGTAGCCCAGGATCGTTCGAAGGATTTTGGGGATAAAAGACGGAGGAATTTGATTCTGGAGTCGGAGATTTGGTTATGGTTAAGTTTTCTCAGATCCAAGGAGCTATAAGTTTTGGTAAGTCTGGGAAGCTAGCTCCGAGGAGTTTTGGACTTCTTCTGTGTTTTGGTAAGATAAGTGCTTTGGTTTTCAAGAGTTGAATTGCCAGTTTGGATAACTGGGATTCAGTATGTTTCACATATCTCTGAGAGAGTACGTGTATGATCTATCTCTGGTTTTGGGAACCAGCAGTTCAGGAGGTTTGCTTGATGAGTCAGACTTGTCTGTAGTCTAATATCTTGTTTAGAGTTATAGATCTAGATGAATAGGAGCTCTATAGCTTAGTAGTATTGATTGTTTGGATCCTATAGAGCGAGTATCCCGATATTTATACCGGGGAAACTCGAGGAAGTTCTATCCAGAATTTTTCTCGATAGTTAGATTTGTATTGATTGTGTGAATTGGTTGCTTTGGTTATTAGCATATGATTAATATATGCTTATGTTTTAGAATTAAAACTTTAATGAGATTATTAAATTATCTTTGTTTTAAATTTCGAGGACGAAATTCTTTTAAGGGGGGAGGATTATGATATCCCAAATTTTTTGGCAATATCAATTTAATAATCTGTATTTAAAATTAAATTGATTTGATAATTTCTGTTAATAAATTTGAATTGATTTAATAATATTCTTTTAATAAAATTTAATTAGTGAAATTATCTTTTAAGAGCTAATAAATTATTTTCTATTTATAATATATATAGAATAGGGAAATTTTACCATAAGGGCCTCTTTCCATCAAACAATAAGTTTCTAGG
Source organism: Allium cepa (assembly GCA_030765085.1). NCBI lineage: Eukaryota > Viridiplantae > Streptophyta > Magnoliopsida > Asparagales > Amaryllidaceae > Allium > Allium cepa. Next base: position 680,553,287 of record CM060941.1, on the reverse strand, counting down.
ACACAAGTTTAAATTAATTACTTTCCAGGACACAAGTTAACACACGTTACGTCTGTTACTTTATTCCTTCATTCCATTAATTTTTCTCTCGTTCTTTTTCCTTTTTCAGAACGCAGCAAAACGAAACCAGAAGGATTTTCAAAACGAAATCAAATCTAAAATCGAAAAGTAGGTTTTTCTAGACGACTAGACAATTTGTGATCGAAGATCTCTGCCATTATTCAGTTAAACATCGATTTTTCTTCATCGATTACTCTACAAGTAAGTACTATTTTTTTATGTAAACGATTTAGGTACATGTTAAACCCTAATTAAATATTCATAATCATTGATACATATGAGAGATTTTGTAATCGATTTAAGTTGTTTGTTGTTTTGGAGATGGTTTAATGTTAAATGAAGTTAATTAACGAGTTCTTGATAAAATATTCAGTGTCAGATCTTACTTTATTCAACTATTAAAAAAGATAGAAGCATTTATCTTTTGATGTAAAGGATTTAAGTACATGTTTAGTTATATTTTTGAAATCACTAATACAAATGGTATATTATCTAATGCATTCAAGGTATTTGTTGTTTTTCTCATGATATTAGTTATTACATAAAATATACAGATATGTTAAACCCTAGGTAAAAAAGATAAAAGCATTTATGTTTTTATGTAAATGATTTAAGTTCATGTAAAACCCTAAATAAATTTTCATAGTTACTAATACATATGACAACTAATTTTAAAAAGATAAAAGCATTTATTTTTTTATGTAAATGATTTAAAGTTATTAGAAAAAATATACAACTAATTTAAATTAAGCCCTAGTTGGAAAAGATAAAAGCATTCATGTTTTTATCTAAAACATTAAAGTACAGAATAAATCGTAGATAAATTTTTATATCAGCTACTACATCTAACATAAATAGTTCTTCACTCTTTCTAACATTTCATTATATATGACAATTTTTACGCAGCGTAAAGATGCATACAAGGTCTACCAAATCAAAGATATTCATTCGAAAAACTACTTGCATATTCATAAAAGAAGGTGGAACTCAATGCATAAACATAAGACCTATATCCGGTCCTTTCTGCAGTGAACACAGCCAGAGACCATCATTATCTTCAACTCCATTGGTAATTGTTTTCCTACGTATGTTTCCCATAATATTTAGTTCTACTCTTCAATTTGTATATACATAATAAATTGGAATCTAGATTCCATATTTTAAATAAAAAAATAGCTAAATTTTTTGAGCTTACATTGTTTACCTTGGTTAGTCTGCTACTCTGTCACTGCAAGTATGTATACATGTGTGTGTGTGTGTATGTTTGTGCACTCACTTCATGTAGTTTGTATTGGGTTGATGTGCATTGACTTGAGTTGTTGCTTTATATGCAGTCAGTTATCATGTAGCTTATTTGCACTTGCATTCTCGTCTTGTCGACATGTCTGCACTGCACTCCGGTTTCAATGTGTATGATGGTGCAATTCACTTGATGTTTCACACATGTATATATGTAATGTCTGAACACTTCAGTCAGGTTTGGTTACTTCATTTGCATTGATCTTGAGTTGCTTTCATGTTGCATTTGTTTATGTGTATGTTGTGCACTTGTTGCACTGTCACTTTTGAATCTGACTATTCATTGATGTTGTAGCTTTCATGTTGCATTCATACATGTTGTGCATGTTATTACTTCGAGAATATTGTGATGACGAAATTCTAATAACTGGTCAACAATTTGTGATGGATAATTTTTTTCTAATGCTCTGTTACAAAAGATAAAAGCATTTTTTTTATATACAATATTTTGATGGCTATTTTGTGTATCATTCTCTTTAAGTTTTCAGATTTATAACTGACCATTACTTAAACAACTAAAAAAGATAAAGCAGATTATCTTTCTATACTTTGAAACTTTCTAATTGTAAATTTTCATTTCATCAAATAATTCTTATTGATTTTCAGTTGTAAATGTTCATTTTTCTTTTATTGGTCTAAAATAAAAATTTTAAAATGTGAAAATGTGAAACTGTGAAAATTGAAATAGATCAAAAAAAATTCAAACATTTGTTCTTTACAAAAAAACCTTTTGAATTTAATTTGTACTTTTTTTTAAAAAAAAAGAGGTACTTTATATACTAGAAAAGTGCCTTATCTTTTATTTTTTTTAAATAGAGGTACTTTATATACTAAAAAATATCTTAATCTCAAAAAAATACAAAGTAATTTAAAAGATAAAACATATTATCTTTTTATTCAAACATATAATTGACCATTACTTAAACAACTAAAAAAGATAAAGCAGATTATCTTTTTATACTTTGAAACTTTCTAATTGTAAATTTTCATTTCATCAAGTAATTCTTGTTGATTTTCAGTTGTAAATATTCATTTATCTTTTATTGGTCTAAAATATAAATTTGAAAATGTGAAAATTTGAAACTGTAAAAATTGAAATAGGTCAAAAAAATTCAAACATTTGTTCTTTACATAAAAAACCCGTTGGATTTAATTTGTACTTTTTTTTAAAAAAAAAAGAGGTACTTTATATACTAAAAAAGTGCGTTATCTTTTATTTTTTAAATAGAGGTACTTTACATACTAAAAATATCTTAATCTCGAAAAAATACAAAATAATTTAAATGATAAAACATATTATCTTTGTATTCAAACATATAATTGACCATTACTTAAACAACTAAAAAAGATAAAGCAGATTATCTTTCTATACTTTGAAACTTTCTAATTGTAAATTTTCATTTCATCAAATTATTCTTGTTGATTTTCAGTTGTGAATGTTCATTTATTTTTTATTGGTCTAAAATATAAATTTGAAAATGCAAAATTTTCAAACTGTAAAGATTGAAATAGGTAAAAAAAATCAAACATTTGTTCTTTACAAAAAAAACCTGTTGGATTTAATTTGTACTTTTTTTAAAAAAAGAGGTGCTTTATATACTAAAAAAGTGCTTTATCTTTTATTTTTTTAAATAGAGGTACTTTACATACTAAAAAATATCTTAATCTGAAAAAAATATAAAATAATTTAAATGATAAAACATATTATCTTTTTATTCAAACATATAATTGACCATTACTTAAACAACTAAAAAAGATAAAGCAGATTATCTTTCTATACTTTGAAACTTTCTAATTGTAAATTTTCATTTCATCAAATAACTCTTGTTGATTTTCAGTTGTGAATATTCATGTATCTTTTATTGGTCTAAAATATAAATTTGAAAATGCGAAATTTTCAAACTGTGAAGATTGAAATACGTCTAAAGAAAATTCAAACATTTGTTCTTTACAACAAAACCTATTGGATTTAACTTGTACTTTTGTTTTTTAAAAAAAAGAGGTACTTTATATACTAAAAAATATCTTAATCTCAAAAAAATACAAAATAATTGAAAAGATAAAACATATTAACTTTTATTCAAATTTTTGTGTAGTAAATTTTTTTTGGGATAAACTTGTTATTTTTACCTCCTAATTGATTTTTTGATTTTCCTAAATATAGAATCATAGTGGACCAACTCAAGAATTACCTGATGTGAATGAAAATGGAGACTTCATGTCTGATGATGAAAAAACGATTTCATAGCAACTGGCTGAAGAAAGTACTGATTTGGATGATGTGGATCAGTATGAAATTAAAAAAATAGCCAAGAAGCAAAAAAAGCAACAATACACAGGTACTTATAGATGTAATTTGGATGCAATCTATAAAGTAATGTCAGTTATAAAGGAGAAACACATTCTTTCACCTGAAGAAAAAGCTTTTTTTAGAAAAAACACCATTCAAAAATTTCTTCAACGTTTTTCTTAGAGATTCAATAGCACGACAAAATTTGAGGAAAAGTGCTTCAAATTTAGATGATATCATTACTTCTTTTGATGAAAAAGAAAATGCGTTCACAATTGGAAACAAATTACTCAAAATTACTCCTGAAGAAGTCAGTCTAATTTTTGGAATGTCATTAGCTGGAGAAGACTTATTTCCTATACTAACTTCTAACAAAGCCTCAGCCATGGAAAGTTTCTCCAATTTTTTAACTGCCAATTTTGAAGAAGAAGGCATAATTAGCCAAAAAACAGTAACAAAAAGATTGAATGCACTATTAGAAGAGGAAAAAGGAAATGAAGATATAGTGAAATTGTTATTATTGTTGCTGGTTATAACTTTCCTTTTTCCAAACAACCAAAGTTATATGCAATGGGGTTTCTTGCCGAAGTTGCTGAATTTAAAAAAATTAAAATCAATTTCTTCCTCGCGAGCAATATGTGAAAATGTTTTGAAAAATGTTAAAAAGTATCATGCTGACCCTAGAAGTACATCAGGCTGTACTATGGTGTTACTGGTATGCTTTCATAATTTTAACTAAATATAAATATATTCAAATTTATATTTAATATAAAAACATAAATGCTTTTATCTTTTTCTTGCAGTACTGGATTTGTGAACGAACACAAAATAATTGATGAGAAGGAAAATATGCAAACCAAAATCCCAAGAATGAGAAAATGGGATTTATCGAAACTAAAAGATTTGGACCTCACTGAAGTTGACAATGAGAAAGTATGTTATATTTTTTTTAACTGTACATTTTTTATGATTTCTTGGAAAGCAATTTTTTGGAATGTTAGCAGCCTAAATAATAGAAAACCAAATGAGTATAGAAAGTATATGTGCAAGCTTGACTTGTCTAGTACTTCAACGACAGTATATGTGCAAGCTTAACTTTAAATTTATTCATTGCGGATTTTAAAAAAATTTGCAGCTGTAACAAAAGAAGAGAAAGAATATCTTTCCAAAAAAAAAAGCTATTGAGGTGGAAGAGGACCGAAACAACAAAAGAAAATTAGATGAGTGCCAGGAAGACACAAGTGTGAAAAAAAATGCCGAAGAATATGCTAATAACATAATGGAGCTACAATTAAAAGTCAATTTTTTGTGTTCTGAGATGAAAAATATTGAAGAACAATTAAATAAGGAAAGACATAAGAGAAGTGGCTGAAAATAGAATCCATATTCTTGAAATGAAGCTCCAAAAGTTGGAAAATTTAGAAAAGCACGATGTGAAGGAAAAAGATAATTTGTACAAAAAAAACGAAGCTGAAAAAGGTAAAAAAAATTGTTGATATGATTCACATAAATAGTTCTGCTAATTTTCCAACTTTTGATATTATGCAAACTCAAGATTTCATACAAGAAAAGCAGACACAAGATAGTTTAAAATCTGACAATCTGAAAGAGCCAGCTCAAGAAAACGCTTCTGAAAATCTTATTGTTGTTGAAGATATTGTCCTAAAAGAACCAAAAAAGAAGAAGAATTCAAGGAATGTTGACAAATGTCCACTACTCAAATATCTTACCGAAGAACAAAAAGAAATTGTCAAAAAAAAATTCAAAATTCTTGGAGGAAACAAGTAAGTAACTAAACTACTTTTCACTCAATTGACTTAAATATATATTTATTCCAATAACATATGCATATAAATTATAGCGGAACTTATGTCATGTTGATATGCGTATAAATATTCTCCATGCTTTTTTTCATATAGAGATCAAATCTGTTTCTTATACTGTAAGTGCCATAAAACCAGGACTGATTTAATACCCATGTTTTTTTGTCATATAGACCTCAAAAAAACCAAACTAAACTAAAAAAGATAAATTAATTTATCTTTATCTTTTCATACATACTTCTACAACTATTGTTATTTTCTTTTATTAGCAAATATTTCATTACATACTAATCCTAATTTTTCAGTATACTAATCTTAATTAATTTTCTTTTATACTGTAAGTGCCATACAACACAGAAATACTAATCTTAATTTTTTAGTGATGAAGCATTTACTTGTGATGATGGAAACTTCATCATCATCACAAAAAGTATGATAGAAGAACTTCTCTATGGAGAATATATTTCTGGTCAAGTAAGTACAAAAAACTATACTTTGCATCATTATAAATTCTATTCTCTGCTTCATTATAAAATCTATACTTAATCCATATATTTTTTGGAAATGTAGGTTATTGATTGGTTTTGGTTCAGAAAAACAAAATTATTAGAACAAAGTTCTAGCATTATATATGTGAACACAACAATGACAGTAAGTGAACTATAATGTAAAATTTAATTTGTTTCTAAGATAAATTTTCTGAAATTATTATTTAACAGAAAAGCGCAATGGATGGAAACCTAGAAAATATCAAAAGAAATATGTTTAATCATTTTATTAAACAAACACTTTTAAATCCATTATGTTGAAATATATTATTTCCTATACATGGCAACGAACATTGGAGCTTGCTAGAGCTAGTAGTGGAATCATGTACATGGAACCATTATGATTCTCTACACTTGACCACAAGATCTAAGACATTAAGAAGTGGACATGCAAAGTTTGCTATTAATGTGGTAAGCAAATTACACAGAAAGTAAAAAAGATAAATAGATTTATCATTATTATAAAAAAGCACTTGCAAATAGATTTATCATTATTAATATATATTTGGCAGAAAGCATCGGTAAACAAAATCAATAAAGACTTACAAGATGCAGGCGAGAAAACAATTCGGTGAAAGTCTACATTAATTAAAAATGTTAACTGTGCTCAACAAAACAATGGGTAATTTTCTGGATACTGGAAATTTTTATACAACAATGAATGTTACACAGTAACTAAAATTTTAACAAATGCAGGTTTGACTGTGGAATTTTCGTAATGATGTTTTTCCAAAAGATAGCAAAATGAATAGACACAACATCGAAAATCAGTCTAGAACAAGTAAACGCATTTAGAGCACAGATAACCGCACAAATTCTCTTTGATGAACCATACTGCTAGACAGTTGAAAATTTCTGCAGTTCAGCTTCAGCAACAAAAAATTTGAACTGACAATGAAAGCAACAAATTCTTTGATGTCTAACAGTCTATTTATCATACATTTGTTAAAATTTAATTTGATTATAGATTTTAGGCAGTATATCTAAACTTACTGATGAATTTGTAATGGTTGACTTAGGCCATATGATTTAAATTGTAAAAGCTACTTGCAGATGTTGTAGACTTGAGTTTGTTTATGTGTATGCTGTGCACTTGCTTGCACTGTCATTTTTGAATCTGACTATTCATTCATGTTATGTTCTAGAAAAAATTAGGCCGTATACTATGGAGTATCTTTTCAAATCTGTCAAGCCAATTAATGCATTTTTTGTTAATAATTTGTTGTTTATTCGGTACAGGGTGGAAAGAAACTCATCTGGCAAATTAACAAAGCCTGATTACTGATATTGTTTTTCCATTAGAGCACCACTGAATCTCATTACGATTGTTATATATGTTGTTTCTAATGCAGTCTCTTTCTCATATACTTTGCATTCATAGCACTCAGAAGTATTTCAAAGTTACTCTATCCATATTTGTGGTTTACTTGCTGAACAAATAAATGATATACGTTGTTATATATGTTGTTTCTAATGCAGTCTCAATAATGCTTATGGCAGAAAATGTTTTCCTATACATGGCAGTATCCATAGACTCATCTGCCATTAAGTAGGGTGTAAATACGCTCAAGTAAATTATATACTCTATCCATATTTGTGCTCAAATATATAAGCTGACGCAGTTACTGTCAGAAGTATTTCCTACAGCATTAGGAGCATCAACCGACTGCAATTGCACGCAAGTTGAATACTGCTTTCTTAGAAAAAGAACTTATTAGGAATAGATAAATAAATATTGGAGATATATAGGTATTCCACCGTTATGAAAAATCAACAAATATTTCTGCACGAACAAGATTGAAATCAATGACCGCAAAATAAATCATACATGTTTATGCTAGCAATATACTTAAGTCATAAGCTTGTTCGAGGTCAATGATATATCAATTTATCTTTTTTAACAGAACTAACAACATTGTATTCGAAATAAAAGTTAAACATAAACAATTGCGTACAACCAAAAGTAATCATAATCAGATTATATCCAATTCAACATATGCAATAATCCAAATATTCAACTCAAAGTATTCATAGAACAACCAAGTATTCGTACAACAACCAATCAAATACATTAGGCTAAAACAATCAACTCAATTATTCAACTCAAAGTACTCATAGAACAACCAATCAAATACGTTGGACTAAAACAATCAACTCAATTATTCAAAGAACACCTCCTTCTATTATTTCCTAGTTTTTTACACTTTCCACATCTGTTTTGTTTAGCATGAAAATCAGCCCCTTCAATCCCATTCATCCTAGGCCTAACAGCTCCACGAACAGGCTTAGGAGGAAGAACAATAGATAATTCTTCAGCTTCAATTGCTTCCTTATCAAAAGTTGGAATAGGATTGATCAAATGTGAATACGAAGCTCGATAATACTCGAATGTAAAGTAATTCTCAATATATTGATAAACAGAATTTCTGGTTAAAGAAATACACTTCAAAGCATGCGCACAAGGAAAACATGTCACTTTCCATTGATTGCAACTGCAAATGCGATTTTTAAGATCAACCTTTTGAGATGTTGGAGAATGAACTTCAAAAATATACCTACAAAATGTAAAATTAAAAACAGTTAAAAGACATAACCAGATTGCATTTCCAAAAAAGGATTATTAGCACTATATATATTCTCTCTAATCTATCTAATTAATAAGACCCAATTCATGTGCATATTCTTAAAGAACACATAATCTATGCTGTAAGGGAAGAAAAAAAACATAATGTATGTTTGCTCATGAATTCTGCATGTAGCATTTCTCAATATTTCCATTATATATTTACTATTAGTCTTTAAATTTACAAACTTGAAAATATCTTGTCACAGCTTTCTGTTAGACCAAAAATCGTAAACACCAACAGAATGAAATCATAACACAGGCAACATGGCAAGTTGAAAAAAGATAAATGCATTTATCATTTTTCAGAAACTGTGAAAATCATTTAGAAAAATAGAAATACATACCTAGATGATTTAGAAACACTCCACCCAAATCCTTCTTCCTTCAATTTCAACAAACGAGCTTCCATTTTTGGACATAGCACACTAGTCCACTTTGATGCCTCTTCTCTACGATTAGACATTTGCATTTTCAGTTTTACCCTAATTCCATCAAGACAAGCAGTAACAGGAAAACTTCTTTCATTCAAAATCCAAGAATTAAAACTCACAGCTACATTGGACTTATTTTCACCATATCGCTTCCTCGGAAAAAACAAATCGGCCCAATGATCATATGGTTAATCATTCAAGTACTCTATAGCTTTGGCACCTCTAATTTCTTTGTACTTGGACATGGCTTTTTCAAACTCATGATGATTAGAAGCTATAGCACAACCCTCAAGTAAACGAGCTACCCAAACACCCCTTCCACTTTTCACAATGCTAGCAATATTATTTTTCATATAATGCAAACAATAAGAATGATGACTATTTGGAAAAAAAATTGGAATACTTGACAATAAACCCCAGTGTCCATCACTTAAAAAAGTTAATATTCTATTACAACTGAGAGCATTCTTTAGGTGTTTTAAAAACCAACTCCAACACTCTTCATTTTCTTTGGGAACAAGAGCCATTGATAATGGGAAAAAACCTGGAAAAAAACAAAAAAAAATTCACTGTTTATGTATTACATTTGAAATAATAAAATGCATTATATTTGAAAAAATATTATCTAATAGTAGACAATCACATGAACATTATACCCTCGGCCCAAATAAAAAAGGAAAAATCAATTTCCTAGAGGCAATTCATCCTTTTTTTTAAAAAAAAGTTTTGCTACTTGAATGTGTAGTCTACGCAGAAAAGGTAGAAATTGCAAAGATATGGTATATAATTCATGCATACAATACAAAGAATTATATTCGAACTTCTAAAACATATATGCTTTTATCTTTTCTATATGCTGTTTAAATCATTTGTATATCTTATGTAAGAACTTCAAATAAAGAGAAAAATGATAAATATGTTTAATACGTAGTAGTATCTATGATATATAACTATGGCTTAATATGTTATTTTAATTCTTTATATTAAAAGATAAATGCATTTATCTTTTTAAACTCTTGTATACACTAACATTTTATACATCAAATTAAAGAACATTAAATCTTTTACAGTATTTGTTTTGGATCAATTTTACAATAAGAAGGAGCATGGCTGTACATTGAACAATTGTACCTACTTTGTAACTAGGGCAACAAGATTGAAGTTGTTAGAGAAAAAACATATATGCATTTATTATTTGAAATATAACAAATTCTGGTAAATCCAGAATAAGCAGTAGGTATCATGACATTTGGTGGATAAACTGAAAAAATAAAACATTTACATTATGCATCTATCAAAAAAAATTGTGAGTTTGAATTCATTTCTGCAATAATTTCACATGCTAATCCCTAACGCAGAAGAAACTATAATGAATTGAACAGGATATTACTACATTTGAAACAACCAAATGCACTACATTTGAAACAATACTATATAACAGTAGATTAATCACTTGAACAAAATGTAGTATGTACACAACAAAATTCACTATAACAATAACTTAAAGAAACAGTACTATGTTACATAAATTTATAACAAGGAACTAATGCAAGTACAAAGTAAATACAACAGCAAAAAAAAAGGATTAAAATCAGTACCTTGATTCCCATTTTTTGCAGTGGCAGCCATCAAAATACCACTTCGTCCTTACAAAAAGTAGCATCTAAAAACACCATAGGACGACAATAGTTAAATCCAAATATACATGCCTCATAACATACAAAAACTCTCTCAAATTGATTTGTATCAGAATCCACATCCATATTTGAATAATTATTCGGGTTATTTCTTTCCAATGCCTTCAAATACCAAACTAATTCATTGTAAGATTTCTTTTCATCATCGTAAATATCATTCATAGCCAATTTCTTACCCTTATAAGCAAAGTAATAGCTTAGCTCCACATCATAATCTCTTCTAAAACTTTTAATGATATCCTTGATTTTTCTTTTTGGCTCATCACGAATTTGATTGACGATTAAACTTTTCACAAGATCACTATTAATAGTTGGACTACCAAGTGAACGAAATCCACCACCACAAGTATGAATCAGGTGAATGTTTTTAACAAACAGTTGGTCCAATTGCTTCAGTTTGCAAGAATAATGAATCCTAAAAGGACAACTAGCTACAACACATCGAACTGTCAATCGTTCTTTACAATTCTTAGTATATTTTACTTTAAACCCATTCTTCAAACAATAAGCACTCACTGTTCTATGGAATCCAATAGCAGAATCAAACTATTGACCAACACCAGTAAAAAATTCCATGTTTGAATTTTTCTTCAACAACTCATGTAAATCCTTTTGTTGAGCAAAACTAGAATCTAAATCATCATCATAACCTAACATATTATTACTTGACTCACCACTAACAAATGAACTAGACTTGCTACTTTCACCAACAAAACTATCCATTGAATCATTCTTCAACCGTAGAAAAAAAACCAAAAGTTCTTCCTTTTTAAACCAAGACAAACACAATACAGCTTGAAGATCGCTATCCGTTTCAACGAAGGTAGTCTTTGATTCTCGAATATAAAATATATCAAAGCATAATGGAGTAAAATTATTCCACTCCTCACAAATCCTATTCCTAACAGAAGAAATAGAAGCATCCAATCCAAAACGAGCACTAAAACAATTGTTATTGAAATCAAACACAACTATAACAGATGAATCACACCTGCAAAAAAAATGAAAACAAAAATATAATTACATGAAAATGATCTTAATTAAAAACTAATAACATAAAATACTACATAACAAATCATTTTCTATCCCACTTTTTGAAAAAAGATAAAACAATTTATCTTTTACGGATCACAAATCACCAAGAACTAAAGAACAAACAACGTCAACTAATATTATTTCAGATCCAATTTCATACCCAAACTGAGTACAAACAGATTTGAATGACAAAAATAACTGCTTTAATTGCTGAAACGAAATATGAAGTGAAAGTCTAAGTACTAAAATCATAATCTAAAGTGAATGATCCAACCAGGCTAAATACACAGTGCTTGTGTTATCAGAATAAAAGACCATTCAGAAGCCATTATTCCAAATACATCAAACAAAACCTTCCTCCAACGGAAGAAAAACGCCTCCTCTGAAAAGAAACATACAGTAACATCATAAACATCATAAAACATCGAATTGAGAATGAAAAACAGCAAATAAAATCGTCTCGATTTCAGAAGATACGTAGTTGTTTGAGAAGATGAAGACGCACGACCGCTTCAATTGCACAAGAAACAACCGCTTTGATTGAACGAGAAACGACCACCGAATTTCCATGATCGGTAGATTTCAGAAGATACGTAGTTATTTGAGAAGATGAAGAAGCACGACCGCTTCAATTGCATAAGAAACAACCGCTTTGATTGAACAAGAAACGACCGCCTAATTTCCACGATCGGTAGATTTCAGAAGATACGTAGTTGTTTGAGAAGATGCAGACGCACGCCACATATATTTGTCCTGGAAAATAATAATTTCAAACCCGTGTCCTAGAAAAAATTAAGCCATATAGTTAGGCCCTTCACACCAATTTCCACTATAGAATATATATATATTGTAAATAGGTAAGCCTTGTTTAAATTTAATAAATAAATAAATCTTATTTTCCAATTCTACTATTTTTGGTAAATTGGAAATTTATTTTTATTTAATATAAGCTTTTCAAAAGCTATTTAATAAAGAACTATATGGTTTTAAAATACACAAATAAATGTTTAATTATTTAAAAAGGGTTTTAGCTTAAGTTTAAATAAGATTAATAATAAAGATTTGTTTTATTTCCTTTTTAAAATATTGTTTAATAAATATGATTGTAATTAAATATGAAAGTTTAAAATTAAAATATGAAACATTTATTCATATAAATAATAAGTAATTTACAACTTCTTTTATAAAATTATTAAAATAATCAAAAATGTTATTTTCAAATAATAAATATATGTATTGTTTTTATTTATAATTATACTTGGTTTTATTCTTTAAAAATTATTTATCTATATTATTAAGTATTAAAAACTAATTAATTTAGTTAAAAGCTTTCATTAACACTTAATTATATATACAAATTATTTAAAAGACATGTGTAAACATCCTAGAACCTAATATAACATGTGTTAAGGAATAAACAATTTAAAGTGACAAATGTATAGTTTTTTACAAGTGTCATATTATTTTTATTTTTCTTTGATTTTTTAATAAATCATAAAAAAGTTATATAAACACTTGCTTTCTTCCATTCTTTTCTTTTCCTATTTTCAATTCCAAAACTAAGAAATGTTCAGCTGAAACATTTCACTCTAAAACAATCTTCATTTCAAAAAAATCAGTAATACATTTTCAAGTTTAAAGAAAATCTCTGTAACCAGGTTTGCAAAAGCTTTTCATCAATTTGTGAATAACTCCTCAAACCTAGAAAATCCATCTGAAATCCCTGATCCATTTTCAAATTGAAATCAAACTTCTGTAATCATCTTCAAACAAAGATCCCAGTAACATTTTCCAGCATGCATACAAAAGCCTGCATTCATTTTTCAAAAAAAATCTGGAAATCAAGCTACCTACATGCATGAAGTTTTCAAATCTGGAGCATACAAGACTGCATTCATTTTTCTTCAACTTGGGATGATTAGGACTGCATTTTTCTTTTAAGATGGAAGCATGCATGTAGATTGAAAATCAGGGAGCAAAAGCTTTTCAAAAATGCCATGTTCTTCATCTTCAAAATAGTGAGTAACTTTTTATTTAAAAGCTTAAGTATTATAATCCTGATGCATGTTCATATCTATAAATTTGTATGATTGTGTGTAAATTTTAAGTGCATTTCTGTGAATATATTAATGTGTGATGTGTATAGATATATGATGCTATTGTATATGCATCTGACGGTACTTAGTTTTGGTTGTATGGATTTTGTTAAAAATCCATTTCCTCTTATGACAATCTCTATTAAGATTTAAAAATTGCAAACCAAACTTGATTGTTAGATCATAGAGTAAGTTTTAAAAATTTATATAAGTTAAAAAAATTTCTATATTGACTGGAAATAAAAATAACAGAGCAAAATTTGTATAAGTGAAAAATTCAAACATTACGATTCAATGTTTCAGGGTTATAAATCAAATCATAATACAAAATCATGATTTTTAAAAGTAAGATTACAATTTTTAGAGTTAGAATCAGAGAGCAGTTCAAAATTTACTGTATTTTGCTTTTTGGGTTCTAGTTCAGATGGGTTGAAATTCCTCCTGGAGGTGGGGAAGTGATCAAGGATGAGGGGAAAATTATCTGAATGATGATCAGAGGATTGTGGCGATGGTGGTTGTGATTTGCAGTCTAGAACCCTAGTTTTTATGGGTTTGAGAGTTTGCTTTGGTTCGGCTTCCTCAGTTGATCGAGTTCAACAATATCTTGGGCATTGGAAGTTAGTGGGTTGACGAGGACTTCGCCGGAGTTTCAGAGGCAACGGAGGTCGGAGCTTCCATGGCGAGGCGTTGACAGGTTTTAGATTGAAGTGGTTCTGCCTGTTCAAGGTTTGGGAGTAAAGCTTGATTTCGAAATCAAGTTTGGTTGGATGTTGTGGTGGCCGGATTCTGGTGAGAGGAGGATCGCTGTTCTGCTCGAAGGTGTGGAGTCGACAGGAGTTGGTCGGCGGCACCGTGCATGTGCAGGGTGCACTAATTTTTCTGATGATCTGTGTTGATTGGGTTTGGGATGGTTTCAGGATTTAGTGGCCTCGCGTTGGTCTCGGGGGATTCGAGTTTTAACTCGAAGTAGTTTAGGTTTTTACTCGAAGTGAAATTAAAGTTGCTCGGGTATATTGTTTTGTTTCAGGTTTTAAACAAAACAAAACCTGTTTTGTTTTAAAAGTTTAAAGGTAAAGTTTAAATCTAAAAAAAATTAAACTAATTTTAAAACCTGAGTTGAATCTGGAATCAAGTAGTTTGAATACTATTTTGAAATGATTTTAAATTTTGAAAATTTAAATTTGGTTTTAACAACTTTTAAAGTATAAAAGAATATTGGTTTTGAATTTAAAATAGAAATTTTAAATAAGTTTAAATCAAGTTTTAAAATCTGGAATTTGGGTTTGAATTTCTGTTTTCTTAAAATAAAATAAAGTTTTAAATTTAAATTTGTTTAACTACTTTAAAAAATAGTTAAGTAGTTAGAATTTTGAAATGGAGTCTAGAATGTAAGTATGCTTTGAATAAGTAATCTGGAATCAAACTTAATTTGTATTCCAGTTTGAAATAAATGGAAATTTTTAAATTTAAAATGACTTAAACAATCTTGTTTGTTTAAGTGTATTTTTTTAATTAATTTGAATTTTTTTTAAAAATGAATTGGGTTTTAAATTTCTTTTAAACTTCTTTATAAATGGATATTTCTTTAACATATGAGATAAAAAGGTTTTAAATTGTTTTTAAACTTTGTTTAGATAAATTTATATTCATTTTAAAGTCTTAAATTTAAAATGAAATTTAAATGAAATTTAAAGTAAATTTAAAAGTAAATTTTGTTTTTAAATACTATGATTAAGTAAGAAATGTTTTGTTAAAATAAATAGAATTTTAATGATTTGGGTTCATTTAAATTATTAAGTTAATTTAAATAGGTAATTAATTATTTAATTAATTAATGATATGGATGATTAATTAAATAATTAAGAGTTTTTAAATTGATTAATCAAGACTTAAGATTAATTAATTAAGGTTAATTAATTTTTAATTAAGGATTATTAATTAGAATATTAATTAATAATTGGAGATTAATTAATAAAGTAATTAAGAATTAATTAAATTGCAGTTAACACTTCATTAATTGAATAATTAGGATTAATTAATGAATTATTAAAGATTAATTAATTTGAAATTAATATTGATAAAAGTAAGTTTAATTACTCAAGAAAAGTAATTAAAGAATAGTTAATGAAGGTCATTAATTTGAGATTATTTAACAATTAATTAATGTGCTTAATTTTAATAATTTTTTTTGGCAAGGCCGACGGGGGTGAATGGACCCCGACCATATTATTGCAACACCGAATAGAACATTACAAGCAACAACAAAGAGCAGAAGCTCAAAGAAAACGGAGAAAACACGGTGCAACAAGCACAGAGGAAAAAAAACAAAAAGGAAAAGAAAACTAAAACACAGACAACTATAAAGTAGTGGGCACACTTATTCCAAGATCAAAGGCGAACACATACATATAGGGCTCGCTATCATGTAAGATCCATAACTTGAAATTGGAAGAAGTTTAGCAGTGGCATCATCAAAAACTCTACAATTGCGAACTTTCCACAGCATAGATATAAGACACTTCAGCGTTTCTCCATTCCTCTTCTTTCTTTTTTGTTTATTACCTGTTTCTTCATATATTGGTTCCCTTTCAGTTTGATTCTCATTAATGGGAAAGCTTATGTGCAGTTTCATTATCACATTGGACCACAACTGTTGAATGCCATCACAGTTGAAGAAAATATTCGCAATAGTTTCTGGTAGATCACAAAAGAGTGAGCAGTCTGCATTAAGGTTGAAGTCAAAATTAGCATGCTTAGCTTTAGTTAAAGTAGCTCTGATCAATATCTTCCACATAGTAAAATTTTGACTACAGCTACAGATTTTATTCCATGTTCTCTTCCGAGATTTGTTGAGGTTGAGAAAGTGCTTCCACCTCGAGTTTATATAATAAGATTGGCCTTGCATTATGAGTTGGAGTGCCCCCCTGATGTACCATGCACCATTGCAAGACATCATTGGATAACTTTGGCATTAAGAAGCTCAATCTTCATTTTCCTAGTTACTGCCTGCGTAGAAGACAAGTAGTTTGGAATCGTTGCTGATAGGGGAGTTATTTCATTGCTGTCTGTACCATTAAGCATAGGGGAAGTTGATTTTAGAGAGGGAGTTGAGGGAAGTGGATTGGTTGGAGTTGAGGGAGAAGATAAACTGGGAGGAGGTTTGTATGCTAGAGGTGGTTTGATATTGGAGTATATGTGTGGTTGAGTTGAAGTTTGAGGATTTAATTTGTCAGGGGGATTAGTTGGTTTAGCTATGCTTTCTTTTTCATCCCTGTGCATGTCTGCACTTGTTTCAGCAACCCTTTTATTTTTGATGTTCCTGCTTTTGTTCTTATTTTTATCTCCACCTTCAGGACTTTTTTCTTTATCTCTTACTGTTTCACATTCTTCCTCACTTTTGTTTCTACCTTCACTGTTTGTTGCTTTGTCTATAATTGAGCTTTCTGCTTGCTGCCTTTCAGCAGTTTGGGTTGTTTGCATTTGCTTCATTGTTTTATTCCCCTTTTCCTTTTGCCTTGTGTTTTTTTCATCAGTACTTACTACAGTTGGTCTATTTACTCCTTGTGTTCCACCACATTTTCCACTATCACCTTTTCTTACTTCTTGCATTTTGTCTATAACTTCATCGCCCTCCAACCCCAGTAATGCCTCATACATATTAGATAACGTTATTTTTCCAGATGTGCCACTGTCTGTTGTTTTATCATTCCCCATTGTTTCTTTGCTTGTACGTTCAGTATTGGATTGGTTGTTGGCTTCTTCAGTATGTGTTATGTCCTCACAAGTTTCTTTAACCATTTCATTTCGCCTTCTTCCTTGCTCAAATTTTACTCTTTCCTCGTCATTCTTTTCACATTCATCCTTTTCTTTTTCTTTTTCATAATCTACCTCTTTTGTGCCTCCCTCTTTTTGTTTGCTGGAAGTTTCAAACATAGGTATTGTTGTTTTCTTTCTGTTGACACGCTGCCACTTCCTTGAAATTTGCGTTTGAAATGGTTTAACCCTTGTAGAAACATGTACAACTGTACTTGTAGTGTCCATTTTGTCTCCCATTTTTCCAGTAACTTGCACTTCATCTTCTTTGTCGATTATTCTCGTTTTCTTATCGTCACAGCATGCAGTTGTATGTCCAAATTTGTTGCAAATTACACACACATCTGGCCTCCATTGGTACTCAACATATATTATCTGAATGCCACCCTCCACCAATTTTACTTTAAACTCGTTTACTAATTCCTTGTCTGGCTTCACTTCTATAAGACATTTAGCAAAACTTAACCTGTTCTGTTGCTCAGTCACTTCATCCAAACAGAGCAATCTACCCAAATGACTACACAACCAATTAATTCCTAATGGTGACCATGCAAACAAAGGTAGATTATAAAGATGAACCCAAACTGGAACTGAGGTAACTGAACCAGAAATATTACTAACTGCAACATCGTATGGTTTAATTATGAACAATTTATTGTTCATAATAACTGGGTCATTTTGAAGCACTTTACTTCTATCTTCATCACATGAAAAATTGAAGAGAAAAACATTACCATCTGATTTGACTTTAACTGTTCCTTTAAGCTTCCAGATTATTTTGAGCTTTTGTATAACAACGGTATAAGAAAGCGGCTTATCCAAGAAGAAGCCTACCAGCGTGTCTGTCCATACCACAGCACCAGCATCAAGAACATTCTGGGGTGGAACAAGCACATCTTCTTCGTACACAGGAGTAAGATCGACAGGAATGTACTTCCCTGCATTTCTAGGTTTACGCTTAAATAAAGAGGTCCAATTACGTTCAAATTGACTTGGGGGTGTTCCGGTAGGTGATTGCGGCGGTAAAGTAACATCTGGAGGCTTATAAGGGTGGGGTTCAGGTAGGTGTAGAGGGGGTGGAACTGGAAGGGTTGGGGCTAGGGCGGTGGCGTTCGGAGGGGAACCATCGGGATAGGATACCAAGGTTGTCACTGCTGAGAGGGGATTGATGGCAAGTTTGGAAGGGGTAGGAGGTACGTTGTGGCAGGGAGATATGGCATAGGAGGAGAGGGAAGGTACAAGTGAAGCATGGGGAAGGACTGGAGCGGACATGCTTAATTTTAATAATTAATTAGATTAATTAATTAATAATAATCATTTGTGAAATTGGTAAAGTTTAATTACTTAGTAGAAGTAATTAATGAATTAATTACTTAATGTAATTAATTGAGTTTAGTGTGATTAGTTTAGATTAATTAATTAAGTTTAATTAATTTAAACACTTGATGATTTAAAAATAATTACTTAATGTAATTAATGAAATTGTAATTACTTGGGGAAGTAATTAATTGATAATTACTGGATGTAATTAAAGATGTTTTAATAATGGAAGTAATTTGGATTAAATTACTTTGTAATTAATCTAGGGATTAATTAGAGAATAAATTAAGGAGTAATTTATTTAATAAAGTAATTAAGGGTAGTTAATTACTGGATGTTATTAATCAAGGGTGATTAAAATATATGGATTAATTGAAAATTAATTACTTAATGTAATTAATTTAAATAGAGAGATTAATTAAAAATGTAATTAGAAATCATTAATTAATAGAATTAATGATGTAGATTTAGAATTGATTAATTAAAGAATAATTAATAAATGAAGTTATTAATTAATAAAAGACTAATGTAATTAATTTTAGTTAATTAATTGATTTAGTAATTAAAAGTTAATTTTTGTAAAGGGTTAAGCATAATTAACTTGTGTAATTAATCTAAAGGCTAATTACTTATTGAAATTAGAAAATTGTTAATCAGGAATGATTAATTGAAATGGATAACAAGATGGTGATTAATTAATTAATTTGTAATCAATTAAAGGTTAGTTAAGCAAGATTTAAAATGATGAAGTAATTAATTTAATTCATTTTAAATTAACTAGAGATAAAGTAATTAACTTCACTTTAAACTAATTATAGATGGTGTGATCATTTAATCATTGCTTATGTATGAATGGATGATATTGGTTGCCTTGAATGGTTTGTAATCTCAACTATGAGATGAGTAATGTTGTGTGATATGGATGCTTTGGTTGCATTGGGATGATAATATGGATTATCTGTTTATAATGATGATATGCATTATCTGTTTATGATGATAATGTTGATTATCTATTGTGATGTTGAGAATTATCTATCTGTGTGTATATAGATACTGAATTGAATTGTTTTAAACTCTAAAACAACTTGGCTTTAAAAGATACGTTTTGGATTCGGTGAGAACGGGATTGGGTTTCCATATTTGGATATCCGAAAACCACATCGATCCAAATTAACGATAGGTCGTGAATCTAAAGTGAAGATGAGGATTCAGAGTGAAAGGGTTATCGCCGTTAATTTTGAGGGTGATTCCAAAATGAGTGTAACGAGATAATGCCTTCGGTTTCGTTCGAACCCGGAACGAACTTGTATGGATTGAATGCTTTCAAAACATCGTCAGGTGGACGATGAGCATTCTAAGTGACGTGTTATATAAAGGTAATCGTAGTCTCAAGCCTCATCAACCGAGAATGGCTAAAACAAGGGAGGTGCAGCAAGGCTAAGTGGGTCATGCCTAAGTAGGACGAGATTTACCCCTATCTAGATGTCCCTTTTATTTCGGCTGTGTGGTGCGGTTGCTGATCACAACCGCGGGGTGGTCTTGTTCGGAACTGTTCAGTAAGGAATTGTTCCGGCCTTGTGTTGCAGGGGAGTTAGGGTGGCTCCTCGGTATGTTGATCTAGGCCACGTATTGTGACGGGCGGTACCCCGGTAGCCTTGCCATTATATGGAATCCAAAATCCAATAAGTGCCATCGGTTTTGATTGTATTACCCACTTTTGTAGCTAGTAGCTGGAATTTAATAAATGTAACAATTTCGGCTATTTCTTATTTACTTGAAAACCCTAGACCTATTATGATATCATCGGATTTCCTATCAAATGTTTTGGTTAGCGTAGGGTAAAAACTTTTCCATGTTTATGTGTGGGAAGTCTTACTTGATACCTTTTGTTTTCAAAGGTTTTTCAAAAGTTAAGCAACTTTAACCTGTTACTCACACCAGACCCATGTCTGACCTGGAGTTTATTTCTGTTTTTCTTAAACTCTTGGGTACTCAAATTATTACGAGTAGCCAAAGGATTCAGGTTAGCTTTGATGAATTGTGGAGGAGCAATGGAGCAGGAGGCTTCTGCGTTGTAGATATATATATATATATATATATATATATATATATATATATATATATATATATAGTGTTCCGCTGTGTTGGTATCTCTGAGTGGTTTCTTTGTTGATGTTGTATTGAGTTGTATAACTAGATAGGTGTTTATAACTGTCTAGTATGTGATGTATTGTCTGTGTAACTCTGATAATTGTTGTGTACTATGTATTACTTATTTTATTAATATAATTTATTCATTCCGCTGTTGAGATTATGTTGTTGTTCTTCTTTCTCTTCTTTCTTTTCTCTTTTCTATCCCTTTCTTTCTTAAAGATGATACGATTTTTTGGTCGTAAAAGTCGGGTCGTCACAGAAATTCTTTTAAGGAGGAGAACGTAACGACCTGCAATTTAATCACTTTAAATAAGAATTTTTAATATATTTTAAATAATTAATTAATGGATTGTATAACACAAATAAACCTCTTTTAAATAATAACTAATAGTGGTAAAGTTGTTTTAAAATTTGGTTTACGGATTTAATTAGTTCGAAGAAAAATTGAAAATGTGATCGAATATCATTTTTCGGATTTTTGACTTTTCATCGTCTAAAAGTGGTCAAAAATGTTTATACACAAGAGTAGATACACACACTTATATAATAACATATCTTATGTTTAAAGATAAAAATTTTAAAATAATTTACTTAAGGTAAAAAGTTAAGTTTGACTTTTCTTTATTTTTTATTTTATAAAATAAATAAACTTAGCGAAAAGGTAATGTCATGACAACTCATCCTAGTGCATGTAAAAATAAGTGAAATGATGGATGGAAGGGGGTGATGGTGGCATGTTCAAGGAGGCAAAGGAGGGATGCGATTTAATCTTTTATTCTTCCAAAAAACTTCCATTTTATTTCTATGGTTTCCTAAAGTTTTTTTCAAGTTAAAAAAATCATCATTTTCCTTTTAAACCCTTTAAAAATCATTTAAAAACCCTTCTCTTTACTCTACATTTCCCTTAACCTCTAAGAACAAGACCAAATTCCTCCTACAAGCTTGGCTGAGCATACCTATCATAGTGCTGGACCCATTTAGCCTTTTAAGGCTTCCAAAAATTCAACTTTTTACAAAGTAAAACCTGGTTCGAGCGTTGGTGGAAAGTGGAGTGATACTTTGATCAGTTTTCATGAGATTTTGGTGAGTAATTCTCACCTCTAAACGTAAAGTTTAGACTTTATACGTTGATAATAATTTCTGTTGGATGTTTGGGTGAAAAGTAGCGTTGTTTATGTTTTACATATTGGTGCTTATATGTAATGTTTGTTATGGACTTGGAAATGTTATCGAAATGTTAAGCGATGTTGAAAGTAATGAACATTACTTTGTGTATGATGTTATGGCAGGTGTATAAATGTATGAGTCAGTGATATAGATGTAGTAGGCTAAAAGGAAAGTTAGCGCTTGGATTTATTTATGTGGTGATATTGAGATCCCTTGTTTTAACCTTGTTTATTTATTTTATTTTCTAGAAAATGTTGTATAAAGTTTGTCAAAACTTTACTTTTTAGTTTCTAAAACTATATACTATGTTTATATAAAGTAAGTTAAAATAGAAGTAAAGCCTAAAGGGTATTTGATAATATAAAACTTGTTTAAGGATATGGCATCCATGGCGATAGTCGCTATGGGTGTATTACGTAAAATGAACACTTTTGTGTAATCTAAAAGTGCTTTAATTTCTAAATATTTTGAAAAACATATTATAAGTATTAAAAAGGTAATTATTATCCGTCAATTAAATAAGGGTTTAATGATTATTTAACTAATTAATTAAGTAAAGTTAATTAGTACTTAATTACGAGTTAAGTAAAGGTAATTAGTACTTGATTATTAATCAAGTAAGATAATTATAGTTGGTTAATTAAGTGAAGGTTAATTTATTTTTAAGTAAGTAAAGGTTAACTACTTAATAAATTATTATTATCAAGGTTTAATTTTTAAATAACTACTAATTAAGTAGGGTTTAATTATTACTTAATTTTTAAAATGGTAAGGTTAATTCTTACATAATTATTAATTAATTTAAGATTTATTGAAGATTTAATTATTATTAAGTAAGGGTGTAAACTAATTTTAATTAATTAAATAAAGTTTAATTTTTTATCGTTCTTTATTTCCAAGGATCGGTTTGTTTAAAAGTAACTTTCTTTTACAATGAATGGTTTAAATACAATGGATTATCTTTGTCTATGCCACTAAGCAGCTAAACAAATATGAATAAGTTATACTAAAACATTGACATGTTTCACTGGAAGTAAGCCATCTTGTGTTTACCATTAAATTCCGATGAGAAGGCTTTCTTGTATCTGTGAGATCTAGAACTTAATTTTCAAAGCAAGGGATGGAGAAGTCAAAAATTTGAAAACATGATAGATGCAAGAGAGTTAATTTTGATAAATGGGTTATGATAAACTAAGTATATAGAAGATACTTCATTGTATACTTAGCACCAAATTCTAACGTACGAAAATGCATCTTTATCCTGAGAAGTAAGAATGTACGTTGAGTCAAGGTTAGTTTTTTAACTTGTCTGACTTTATTGTTAATCAAGGGATAGTACTGTTTGAAATTGGAAAGTGAGGATAAGTATAGGATGTCTTATTTTTGCACACCCTAGATAGAGAATATGTCCACTATCGATAACTTGGCCCGTTTTAAAATTATCGAATGTTGATGCGAAGAGATCGGGATCGGATAATTTAAGTTATCTGAAAACCACTTCGAACCAACATAAGTGTTCGAATTGGAAACATCTTAAAGATGACAGAATCAAAGACGAAGATCTTTGAAGTGTAAGGGCTACTTGCTACTAATCCTGAGTGTGATTCCAAAACAGATGTAGTAGAAGTAGCGCCTTCAGTTTGTTCATATCCTGAAGATGTTGAATGGATGAATGCTAGCATTGCATTATCGCCTGGAGGGCGATGTTAGCATCCCAAATGGGATTGCTATATAAAAAGGTAAAACGTAGCCTTAAGCCTCACACGAAGTATGTGACTAAAGTAGCGACGTGCCACAGGGCTAAGTGGGTCGCTCCCATTAGAGTATGATCATCGCCTAACCAGATTGGTATTTATGGTTTTATGTATGCTTTGGTTCCTAGTGTGGTTGTTGATCACAACATTGGGATGATCATATTTGATATTATCCACGAAGGGGTAGCCCGGTCCTGAGTATCAGAGGTGCAAAGGTTTTGCAGCCTCAGTACATTTTATCTAGAGGTGTACTGTACAAAAGGTCGACCCTCACCATGTCATCTTATGGAATTCATTTTCCACTAAGTGCTAATGGACTTGATTGTATGCTATGTATGTTGGAATGTAATTGATGTAACCATTTCGGCTATGATTCAATATGTGTGTTAAAACCTAGATATTACTATAATATCATTGGATTTTATATAGAAAAGGTTTGTTATTGTAACAGCCCAATTTTTTTACAAGTATTTTTCACTTGTATTTTTTTTTTTTTTTGAAAAAAAAACTTTGGGGTTTATTTAAAGTGATTAAAACAAAATATGAAAAAAAAAATTAGGACTAACTAATAAGATCTCTGAAAAAATCAAGTTTTAATTAAGAAAACATTTATAGCTTAGGTGGTTAAGACATCTGGGCTATTCACGACAGGTCACGAGTTCGAGTCTCAACACGGTCAGAATTTCGAATTTTTTTTATGTATAAATGAACTGGGTAATCACGCGTTAAAAAGGGCGCGTAAATCTAGGGAATAAGTACCGTGTATATATATATATATAAAATATGAAGAATGTAAACCAATTTAAATTTTAGTTAAGTATTATTTTTGAAGGATTTAGTGTATTTATAAACTGTTAAATATCGCGTTTAAAAGGACGCGTAAAATTTATGGTAAGTAATGTAATAAAACGTGTAAAATTTAAAACGTTATTTTATATATATATTTTTGATGTTTTGTATTACGTCAGTTTGACGTACTTTTAAAATCATATATAAACACCTTTATGTATTAAAACATCAGTTAGTGATTTTTAAGACGAACGTTACTTTTGGTTGTAACTGACAGTTTGGTTTTAAATAAAATGTGTATATACGTTTCCATTTCCAAAAGCTTTGAAAAATTCTTGCCGTCATTTAATTAAATCAAACTAAAAAAAATAATATATCAATTCTCATATAATTGGAACGGTTCATATTTTGCCATTCCTCTGATCACGAAACCTTATCTGCCTAAATCTACAATCACGCATATATCATTTGAAAGAAAATCAATTTTGCCTTCCTTTGCGCGTGACACAAAATTTTATTCTTTTAACATTTTTTACATTTGCCTCTTACCATTTGTTTCTTGAGCATGTCACTGTATTCATTTATTCACGCAACCTAAATGGACTAATATATTTGATTGCCTAAAAATCAACTCATGCATTCAATTTAACCTTGCCTATCTTTTCAAATTCTCACATTCCTATTTATATCTCTCTGTTTCCACTGCCTTTATTTTGCAAGATAAAAATTTTTTCGTTCCTATAATCACGCATATAAAGTAAAAAAATCGTATTTAAATATCTTTATGGAGAAAAATATCAGTCAGTGATTTTAAGACGGACGTTATTTTGTTTTAAAGGACCGTTTGATTTCTTTTAATAAATGGTATACGTTCTTTGCCTAAAGCTTACATAAATATTCACCTTTTCATTTATGGGTATCAAACTAAAATCAAGATTTTAGCTAAAATAAAATGGATCACACGTGAGCAACATTAGTGCATTTGTATATATGTAACGTTCGCATTTTTGCTTATTCCTCTTACCCTCTGTTGTCATCAGCTTTACCAAACATCACGCTTGCCCTTCCTTTGATCAATATTCCCCTTAAGTAACGTACAAACTTTATAAATCAAACCATGTATCACGCAAGTCATTTATTTCCCATAATCCAAGCTGCCATTTTCTCTGCCTTTTTGTTTACAAATTTTCGAATACTGATCAAACTTTATACGTTGGAAAAAAAAAATTATCCTTTTGCAAAACTAAAATGAGTTAATCACGCCACATCCCTTGATCACTGCCTTGCCGTTTCACAAATTCGTGTATAAATATGCCAGAGATCCACATCTCAAAAAAAAAAGAAAAAAAAAACTCACCACTCTTCAAAGCATTGCAAATTTTCCTCTGGCAATTTCGTTCGAAGCATCAGGTAATTGTCTTATTGTTTTCTCTTTCTTTTCCTTCCAGTTTTTCCTTTCCTCAGTTTTTTTTGTTCTCATTTGATATGCTCGGCCACTCCAACCCATCTACTTCACCCGATCTAGTTGACAAACTTTGGAAATTTATGAGTCATCACATCTGTAGAAATCTAATATGTGTGTGCAAAGAGATGGTGTAGTTGACCCAGATTTAATTTAATGCTAGCTTAAAGTTTACGCGTACTATCACTACGGAAAAATGGGTTATTCATTGTATATATCATACTTAGTTTTGGGTCAAACAAAATAGAAAGTCAATAATGTTCATTGAAAAAAAAAAAAAGAAAAAAAAAAAGAAAAAAAAAAGAAGAAAGAAATATATATGTAAAACAGAGGAAGGAGAGGAAGGGAAGAGGGAGAGGAGAGATTTGAGGGTACCTGTACATGCGTGTATCAGTGAGAAGCTTTGCCTTTTTGCATATATTAGATAATTTACCTGTACTAAATGCATATCATATAGGAAGCAGTGCCTGCATATTTTTAACATAAATATAGTTCAGACCATATAGTGTGTGTGCAAGCATCTATTAAAAAAGATCCATGCATTTAGTCGAAAGATTGGGCGAATTGTGCATGTGATATATATATTTATAAAAAAAAAAAAACACACACACTGAATTAAATGCTTACAATTTATAAGCTTTCATTCCAAACAATATTTCAATTTGTACCGGACATTGATTTAATTTAATTTACTATTTAATATTATTAATTCATTAACTAAATTCACTACTTACCTTTGTTCTCTTATATGCAACTCTTAGCCTAATATAACAATTTACATCACTTCAATTTATTCGTCATTTTGTTTCAACTGTAAATACTTAGCCTTATATTCCCATGGTTTCATTTCCTTCTCAACGTTTGCTTCATTATTAATTTTAAAATCTTTATTTCTTCTAAAGTAAATTTGCGTAAATCTTATTAAAATGATAAATTTAATTAACGAAAATGACAGGTCGTTACACATATAAAAAAAAAAAAAAGAGAATATTTATAATTTAGAAATGATATAATAAAATTTTATAAAGGAAGTAACGTGCAGATCAAATAATGTACTATCCATGCATTAGTTTGTAGTATAGGCTGGGTGAAAACTTTTGCATGTGTACACGCAAATCTAGTAGGAAATAGGCAGTGTGTTTTTGCGTGAAGGGAAAAAATTAAGGGAGTGAAGTATTTGCATTTCTTTGGGTTACAGTGAGCGTACATTCTTAGTTGATATAGGCTTGGGCCGTGACCTTATGCATACTTCCAGTTGAAGTTTAGTAATGTGGTGGTTGTGCGTTTTGTTTAATTAAATAATAGAGTATATATATAAAAGGTAGAAAAAAAAAGATTTTATTTTGGGCCGAGTTGTTCGTCAAGTAGGGTGGTGTAGTGGTCGAGCGTATCGTGCCAAATTTCTTTGACTCTATTCGTTCCAATTGTTTCAAATATTTGCGTTGACCATAAATTTTAAAAGTCACGTATTCGGTATTTGGATCTTGTTATAGATTTGAATCTAGACGTGACATCCAGGGAAATTTGATCGCTACCCTCTGTGCGTTTCTTTTTTTTTTGGTGGATTTTTCATTTTCGCTTGAATCAAATTTTCTGCAGCTTTCAGGTGAGTATTTCTCACCAGACATACGTATTTATATTTTGGTAAATTATTGCAAGTGTATGTGTAAAATTGTATTTCACTATTATCTGTCTGTAATGTAATATAGAATGATGGACCCCATTTAAATTGACACCTCATCAGTATTATCTGTTATATTATTTCTGCAGTTATATTATTAATTGTTATTTACTGCTTAAATCACCACTGCAAGTTCCCTGTTAAAGTTGGATTGTTATGGGCTGAAATAATGATTATTGTTAAACTAGTCTGTTAACTGCTTAACTGATAACTTGGGATTGCGGGTTTGAAATGATAGAACCCGGGGTTTGTAAATTACGGATTGAAATGATATAAATCCGTATCACTTGACCTAGGCTAGAAAACTATATACAGGCCCGTGGTCCTTATAATATTTTCTGAAATATTTAAAATTATTTTGGAAGTTAAATATTTGATTTAATATCTTTAAAGGATTTTATATTGATTTTGAATGAGTTATAAATGTTAATAAATAAATAAATAAATATTTGAATAAAATTTTGGAATATAACTTATTTTGGAAATTCTGGATTTTTGAAAGGATAAGATTTCAGTTAAGAAATATATATATATAAGTTATATTTGGAAATATTTATTAAGTTAAACAATCTACTAAAGCATTTAAATGCTGTCTTTTGAAATTGGACTAGTTTTACCCGTAACTTTAGGTAGCATTTCCTAAGTGCTATAGAATCTGGAATTTGATTGTTTTGAAATTTAAGGAATTTGATAAATTATATTTATGTTTAAGTTTTGGAGACCTTTAAGATATGAGATTTATAACTGGATTTTTCTTAATAAATTTAAGATGAACATTCTAGTGTTAAGTAAATTTTGAAATTATTTAATGGCATAATTTTGGAGTTTTATCTATGGAATTTATGGGAATATTCAAGACGAAATAATAAACACTAATTTGTTGAAAGAAAAAATATCCAACCTTAGTTTTGAATATTAATACTCCAATTGGATATATATATAGGAATTGAAATGGTCTTGGGAACATGAAGTGATATTTAAATTATGGTTTAAAATAAAGAAATATATTTGTAAAGCTATGTAAATTATCTTCTTTACAAAGTAACCATAAAGTTAAACCATTTATATCCAAACCATTTGTGTTTTGGGAGTTATGTTTTTTTTAAAGAAAAATTTCCAATATATTATGGTTTAAAGGTATAATTCAAATATTTGGTTTCCAGATATTATAAATTTTAAGCAGTATGGTTTTGGAAAAGAATTATATTTGAATATAACGATATCATGTTGTTTTGGGTTTTAAATGATATCGTATTTATAGTTTTGAAATGGAAATGTTTATACTGGTTTTAAAGTATAAATTGTTTTTAAATGACCACGGGTTATAATAACGATGGGTTGGCAAAGAGACCGGGATCGGATATGGACATACTCTCTGTCGATACCAAAAACCACTTTGACCAACCGTGTACGCGGTGGAGATTCCAGAATGAAGTAGGTCGGTGGTGGCGTTTCCTGTAAGGTAAATACGTGGACCCGACTCCCGTGAGTTGGCATAAGGTGGCTAAAACAGGAGCAATTCCAGGCCAATGAGGTCATTCCTCTGATCGGACGCTCCTCTTCGATATTATACTATGATTTTGGATTGATTCGGTGGCCACCTCTATATTTTGATTTTGGGGAGTTAGTCCGAGGTGGGCGGTAACTGCGGCTACGCGTTTCTACCAGCCTGGATAGCAATTGGTATATCTACCCTGGCATTGCCTAGTTGTGCCGTGTCATCTACCATACCGAGCCTTGTACGAGTTTAGATTTCTCCCGTAGCCCGTGTGGTATCCTCTAGTTGCTTCCCGATCAGGAGGAGCTATGATATTGGATGGACTACTGGGACTATTACGTGTTAAGGTGGAAAATGTAAAGCCTTAATGCTATTTAAAAGTATGTTTATTTTATAAATAGACACTATTATAATAGCGCAATATACTACATAGTAAATAGTTTGACGGATCCTTAGAGGATGGGCGGTCCCAAGCATCCTTTAAGTTACTTGCTCTATATTACAGTACACTTGAATTAGCTTACATTATATAAGTATGTATGTCCTGACTCGAGTGTTATGTTTTATTTTTCGCTCGGGTCAGCCTGAGTTGCAGCTTCAATTTCTTCTCCGTAGCTAGGACACTCAGTAGATCATTCGCGCTGCTGGAAGTTGTTTCAGCCTTTATCTTTTCTGGAATTCAAGACTTTGAAGACTCTATCTATATTTATGTCTTAAAATTTGTATTGAGGATTATAGACAATGTAAGTTCTGTTTTGTTGAAGTTATATCAGTGGCTTCATGAACCACTAAATTTTTAATTTCCGCTGCGAGATTCTGATATCTGTGTATGTGATTCTGTGATCTATTTATTGTATATTCTGAGTTTTGCCAAATTTATTCTACAACGCAGTATTTTGAACAATTCAAGTCCGACAATGTGCGGATGCGAATGGTTGAAAATATTGGGTCGTTACATTTGGTATCAGAGCTTTGGTTCTAAGCAAAACTTAGAATGTATGGTAAATTTGATTTACAGAATCACGTTCATTCGAGATTGAACCACTCTCTTTTCGAATTTTGGAACATTCCCTACGGTTCCAAAGCTCATTCGTATCCCTCACTTTTTCATCTGCTTTAGATTCTGGAGTATCTCATAACTCCACTTCGGATGATCTTTATTGTAAATTGGCGGTCTCGCCATTATTCTAATAAAGGGGTGAAACTCCTTTACCATTAGCATTGATTCACCGGAGATTTATATTTATCCTCGGTTTATATGCTAGTATCTTTGGTTATTCCAAATTCTATCTCTTCGGATCAAATGTAGATTTACCCCAACCACATCGATATGGCTCTTTAAGTCACGGATGACTAGGTCAAGGTTGTCCGCGACTTATATAGACTTACCCAGTTTCCTTATTCTGATCTTCTGATTTCAATTTATCTTGAATTCTATTTGATTTGAGTTCATCAAATTTGAGTCTCTATCCTGGTTTGAGAAGTTTATTCCTATATTTGAAATTAAAA
This sequence comes from Allium cepa, assembly GCA_030765085.1. Taxonomy (NCBI): domain Eukaryota; kingdom Viridiplantae; phylum Streptophyta; class Magnoliopsida; order Asparagales; family Amaryllidaceae; genus Allium; species Allium cepa. The sequence continues at coordinate 680,522,235 of CM060941.1, read as the reverse complement.
TCTAATATTATATATATGAGTATAATTTTCAAAATTTTATAATTAATTTAACTAGTTGTCAAGAGATAATAGTTTTGATTTTATTTATGGTGTTGTAAGCCATGTGTTTGTCTAATAAATAAGTGAATATAAAACAATGGTTATAAATTAATTTGGAAACAGAAATGAATTTAAAACTAAAACTTGAGAATTAAATTTCTGATGATTTCAAACCTTGTGTTTAAATTTTAAAAGGATGTAATAAGTATTTTTGTATAGAAATTTGTTTCCAAAGAAATTTTAAAATTAGTGCTTTTCTCTTTGTCACTGGAAAATAATTTCGGTGATGACTGCAGCATCATCGACATTCATTTTCGAGTTTCGAAGTGAAAAGACCATTCTGTAGTCTGGCTACAGTGTTTCCTTGAGATTTTAATTGATTTGAATTTCTAAAGTATGACTTAATATATATAGATATATAATTTAAATTTGATTTGACATATTAGGTATATATATTTAGTTATCTCTAAATGGTTTGAAGGGAATAAGGAATTTAATTCTTAAAGTTATCTTGAGGAAGGAAAATAAATATAATAACAAAAATTTGAATAAAAAGGTTCCAATTGGAGATAATTAAATTGAAAGTTTTATTTGTATAACACCCAATTTCATTTAATATAACTTACCTTGATTTTCAAAAGTTAACATGTAATTGGATAATATACAATATAAAAGGATTTTATGAGTGGTTATAATAAATATTATACACTTAAATTTTAGTTATAAAAGATTAATGGGGATAAATAAGGAAAAGGAATTTAAGGAATTTTATTCAAATGTCTTAATAATCAAATTAATTTAATATGGATCCGTAAATCTAACCAAGAGATTTTAATAAAAGGTTATTTCCTGAAATGAATATGTTTGTGTAATAAACAAGGTATCTTTGAATAAGGAAAATATATTTGAAAGGGATATTTTTGGAGTAAGGATTATATATCTTCAAATCATAGTTTAATTGATGTCTAAATAAATAGTTAAGACGTATTCTAATATCACTAAATTTTGATAATTGAGAAATGGTTTTCAAATGGAAATTCAAGGGTAACTTATTGAAGGAATATCTTATTTATAAGATAAGTATTTTTAATAAAGTGTTAGGTTATTTGTTAAAATTCAGAGTTAAGTACATAATAAACTGATTAGGAATACTATTATATCTACTATAGCATATTATGAGTGCTGCTGTTTCTAAAAATAAAATGTTTTGGAAATTTTTTTTATAAATGAACTTAGGAATATTTCAACCTTGAAATGAATATTGTTTGGCATTGAATTTAAAAGGTATAAATGAAGATTATTTTAAAGGTATTATGATTTTAGTAGCATGATTTCCAAATGATAATATTTATAAATTTAATGATTTCAAAGCATTATGATTGCAAATTTATTATCTTATTTGTTTTCAAACTATCTTTAAGTGTCCTTGGTTTCCCTATCTGCTACAGAATGAAGAGGCTATTGCTTATACCAGTCTATTTAGAAATCTTTTCTATAATCTTTAAAAATCCTTGTTACTCATCGGGGCCTGAGCACCGCTTACCACCCATAGACCGACGGTCGAACTGAAAAGAGTAAAACCGATTCTAGAAGATCTTCTTCGTGCTTAAAATCCGGAACTATTCGTTTAAAGTTCTTGTTTATCTAGCTTATCTTCCTTTGTTTCTTTTCTTTTGTTCCTTTTCGAGGACGAAAAGTTCTTAAGTGGGGGAGAGTGTAACAGCCCAATTTTTTTACAAGTATTTTTCACTTGTATTTTTTTTTTTTTTGAAAAAAAAACTTTGGGGTTTATTTAAAGTGATTAAAACAAAATATGAAAAAAAAAATTAGGACTAACTAATAAGATCTCTGAAAAAATCAAGTTTTAATTAAGAAAACATTTATAGCTTAGGTGGTTAAGACATCTGGGCTATTCACGATAGGTCACGAGTTCGAGTCTCAACACGGTCAGAATTTCGAATTTTTTTTATGTATAAATGAACTGGGTAATCACGCGTTAAAAAGGGCGCGTAAATCTAGGGAATAAGTACCGTGTATATATATATATATAAAATATGAAGAATGTAAACCAATTTAAATTTTAGTTAAGTATTATTTTTGAAGGATTTAGTGTATTTATAAACTGTTAAATATCGCGTTTAAAAGGACGCGTAAAATTTATGGTAAGTAATGTAATAAAACGTGTAAAATTTAAAACGTTATTTTATATATATATTTTTGATGTTTTGTATTACGTCAGTTTGACGTACTTTTAAAATCATATATAAACACCTTTATGTATTAAAACATCAGTTAGTGATTTTTAAGACGAACGTTACTTTTGGTTGTAACTGACAGTTTGGTTTTAAATAAAATGTGTATATACGTTTCCATTTCCAAAAGCTTTGAAAAATTCTTGCCGTCATTTAATTAAATCAAACTAAAAAAAATAATATATCAATTCTCATATAATTGGAACGGTTCATATTTTGCCATTCCTCTGATCACGAAACCTTATCTGCCTAAATCTACAATCACGCATATATCATTTGAAAGAAAATCAATTTTGCCTTCCTTTGCGCGTGACACAAAATTTTATTCTTTTAACATTTTTTACATTTGCCTCTTACCATTTGTTTCTTGAGCATGTCACTATATTCATTTATTCACGCAACCTAAATGGACTAATATATTTGATTGCCTAAAAATCAACTCATGCATTCAATTTAACCTTGCCTATCTTTTCAAATTCTCACATTCCTATTTATATCTCTCTGTTTCCACTGCCTTTATTTTGCAAGATAAAAATTTTTTCGTTCCTATAATCACGCATATAAAGTAAAAAAATCGTATTTAAATATCTTTATGGAGAAAAATATCAGTCAGTGATTTTAAGACGGACGTTATTTTGTTTTAAAGGACCGTTTGATTTCTTTTAATAAATGGTATACGTTCTTTGCCTAAAGCTTACATAAATATTCACCTTTTCATTTATGGGTATCAAACTAAAATCAAGATTTTAGCTAAAATAAAATGGATCACACGTGAGCAACATTAGTGCATTTGTATATATGTAACGTTCGCATTTTTGCTTATTCCTCTTACCCTCTGTTGTCATCAGCTTTACCAAACATCACGCTTGCCCTTCCTTTGATCAATATTCCCCTTAAGTAACGTACAAACTTTATAAATCAAACCATGTATCACGCAAGTCATTTATTTCCCATAATCCAAGCTGCCATTTTCTCTGCCTTTTTGTTTACAAATTTTCGAATACTGATCAAACTTTATACGTTGGAAAAAAAAAAATTATCCTTTTGCAAAACTAAAATGAGTTAATCACGCCACATCCCTTGATCACTGCCTTGCCGTTTCACAAATTCGTGTATAAATATGCCAGAGATCCACATCTCAAAAAAAAAAAGAAAAAAAAAACTCACCACTCTTCAAAGCATTGCAAATTTTCCTCTGGCAATTTCGTTCGAAGCATCAGGTAATTGTCTTATTGTTTTCTCTTTCTTTTCCTTCCAGTTTTTCCTTTCCTCAGTTTTTTTTGTTCTCATTTGATATGCTCGGCCACTCCAACCCATCTACTTCACCCGATCTAGTTGACAAACTTTGGAAATTTATGAGTCATCACATCTGTAGAAATCTAATATGTGTGTGCAAAGAGATGGTGTAGTTGACCCAGATTTAATTTAATGCTAGCTTAAAGTTTACGCGTACTATCACTACGGAAAAATGGGTTATTCATTGTATATATCATACTTAGTTTTGGGTCAAACAAAATAGAAAGTCAATAATGTTCATTGAAAAAAAAAAAAAGAAAAAAAAAAGAAAAAAAAAAGAAGAAGGAAATATATATGTAAAACAGAGGAAGGAGAGGAAGGGAAGAGGGAGAGGAGAGATTTGAGGGTACCTGTACATGCGTGTATCAGTGAGAAGCTTTGCCTTTTTGCATATATTAGATAATTTACCTGTACTAAATGCATATCATATAGGAAGCAGTGCCTGCATATTTTTAACATAAATATAGTTCAGACCATATAGTGTGTGTGCAAGCATCTATTAAAAAAGATCCATGCATTTAGTCGAAAGATTGGGCGAATTGTGCATGTGATATATATATTTATAAAAAAAAAAAACACACACACTGAATTAAATGCTTACAATTTATAAGCTTTCATTCCAAACAATATTTCAATTTGTACCGGACATTGATTTAATTTAATTTACTATTTAATATTATTAATTCATTAACTAAATTCACTACTTACCTTTGTTCTCTTATATGCAACTCTTAGCCTAATATAACAATTTACATCACTTCAATTTATTCGTCATTTTGTTTCAACTGTAAATACTTAGCCTTATATTCCCATGGTTTCATTTCCTTCTCAACGTTTGCTTCATTATTAATTTTAAAATCTTTATTTCTTCTAAAGTAAATTTGCGTAAATCTTATTAAAATGATAAATTTAATTAACGAAAATGATAGGTCGTTACACATATAAAAAAAAAAAAGAGAATATTTATAATTTAGAAATGATATAATAAAATTTTATAAAGGAAGTAACGTGCAGATCAAATAATGTACTATCCATGCATTAGTTTGTAGTATAGGCTGGGTGAAAACTTTTGCATGTGTACACGCAAATCTAGTAGGAAATAGGCAGTGTGTTTTTGCGTGAAAGGAAAAAATTAAGGGAGTGAAGTATTTGCATTTCTTTGGGTTACAGTGAGCGTACATTCTTAGTTGATATAGGCTTGGGCCGTGACCTTATGCATACTTCCAGTTGAAGTTTAGTAATGTGGTGGTTGTGCGTTTTGTTTAATTAAATAATAGAGTATATATATAAAAGGTAGAAAAAAAAAAGATTTTATTTTGGGCCGAGTTGTTCGTCAAGTAGGGTGGTGTAGTGGTCGAGCGTATCGTGCCAAATTTCTTTGACTCTATTCGTTCCAATTGTTTCAAATATTTGCGTTGACCATAAATTTTAAAAGTCACGTATTCGGTATTTGGATCTTGTTATAGATTTGAATCTAGACGTGACATCCAGGGAAATTTGATCGCTACCCTCTGTGCGTTTCTTTTTTTTTGGTGGATTTTTCATTTTCGCTTGAATCAAATTTTCTGCAGCTTTCAGGTGAGTATTTCTCACCAGACATACGTATTTATATTTTGGTAAATTATTGCAAGTGTATGTGTAAAATTGTATTTCACTATTATCTGTCTGTAATGTAATATAGAATGATGGACCCCATTTAAATTGACACCTCATCAGTATTATCTGTTATATTATTTCTGCAGTTATATTATTAATTGTTATTTACTGCTTAAATCACCACTGCAAGTTCCCTGTTAAAGTTGGATTGTTATGGGCTGAAATAATGATTATTGTTAAACTAGTCTGTTAACTGCTTAACTGATAACTTGGGATTGCGGGTTTGAAATGATAGAACCCGGGGTTTGTAAATTACGGATTGAAATGATATAAATCCGTATCACTTGACCTAGGCTAGAAAACTATATACAGGCCCGTGGTCCTTATAATATTTTCTGAAATATTTAAAATTATTTTGGAAGTTAAATATTTGATTTAATATCTTTAAAGGATTTTATATTGATTTTGAATGAGTTATAAATGTTAATAAATAAATAAATAAATATTTGAATAAAATTTTGGAATATAACTTATTTTGGAAATTCTGGATTTTTGAAAGGATAAGATTTCAGTTAAGAAATATATATATATAAGTTATATTTGGAAATATTTATTAAGTTAAACAATCTACTAAAGCATTTAAATGCTGTCTTTTGAAATTGGACTAGTTTTACCCGTAACTTTAGGTAGCATTTCCTAAGTGCTATAGAATCTGGAATTTGATTGTTTTGAAATTTAAGGAATTTGATAAATTATATTTATGTTTAAGTTTTGGAGACCTTTAAGATATGAGATTTATAACTGGATTTTTCTTAATAAATTTAAGATGAACATTCTAGTGTTAAGTAAATTTTGAAATTATTTAATGGCATAATTTTGGAGTTTTATCTATGGAATTTATGGGAATATTCAAGACGAAATAATAAACACTAATTTGTTGAAAGAAAAAATATCCAACCTTAGTTTTGAATATTAATACTCCAATTGGATATATATATAGGAATTGAAATGGTCTTGGGAACATGAAGTGATATTTAAATTATGGTTTAAAATAAAGAAATATATTTGTAAAGCTATGTAAATTATCTTCTTTACAAAGTAACCATAAAGTTAAACCATTTATATCCAAACCATTTGTGTTTTGGGAGTTATGTTTTTTTTAAAGAAAAATTTCCAATATATTATGGTTTAAAGGTATAATTCAAATATTTGGTTTCCAGATACTATAAATTTTAAGCAGTATGGTTTTGGAAAAGAATTATATTTGAATATAACGATATCATGTTGTTTTGGGTTTTAAATGATATCGTATTTATAGTTTTGAAATGGAAATGTTTATACTGGTTTTAAAGTATAAATTGTTTTTAAATGACCACGGGTTATAATAACGATGGGTTGGCAAAGAGACCGGGATCGGATATGGACATACTCTCTGTCGATACCAAAAACCACTTTGACCAACCGTGTACGCGGTGGAGATTCCAGAATGAAGTAGGTCGGTGGTGGCGTTTCCTGTAAGGTAAATACGTGGACCCGACTCCCGTGAGTTGGCATAAGGTGGCTAAAACAGGAGCAATTCCAGGCCAATGAGGTCATTCCTCTGATCGGACGCTCCTCTTCGATATTATACTATGATTTTGGATTGATTCGGTGGCCACCTCTATATTTTGATTTTGGGGAGTTAGTCCGAGGTGGGCGGTAACTGCGGCTACGCGTTTCCACCAGCCTGGATAGCAATTGGTATATCTACCCTGGCATTGCCTAGTTGTGCCGTGTCATCTACCATACCGAGCCTTGTACGAGTTTAGATTTCTCCCGTAGCCCGTGTGGTATCCTCTAGTTGCTTCCCGATCAGGAGGAGCTATGATATTGGATGGACTACTGGGACTATTACGTGTTAAGGTGGAAAATGTAAAGCCTTAATGCTATTTAAAAGTATGTTTATTTTATAAATAGACACTATTATAATAGCGCAATATACTACATAGTAAATAGTTTGACGGATCCTTAGAGGATGGGCGGTCCCAAGCATCCTTTAAGTTACTTGCTCTATATTACAGTACACTTGAATTAGCTTACATTATATAAGTATGTATGTCCTGACTCGAGTGTTATGTTTTATTTTTCGCTCGGGTCAGCCTGAGTTGCAGCTTCAATTTCTTCTCCGTAGCTAGGACACTCAGTAGATCATTCGCGCTGTTGGAAGTTGTTTCAGCCTTTATCTTTTCTGGAATTCAAGACTTTGAAGACTCTATCTCTATTTATGTCTTAAAATTTGTATTGAGGATTATAGACAATGTAAGTTCTGTTTTGTTGAAGTTATATCAGTGGCTTCATGAACCACTAAATTTTTAATTTCCGCTGCGAGATTCTGATATCTGTGTATGTGATTCTGTGATCTATTTATTGTATATTCTGAGTTTTGCCAAATTTATTCTACAACGCAGTATTTTGAACAATTCAAGTCCGACAATGTGCGGATGCGAATGGTTGAAAATATTGGGTCGTTACAGTTATGGAAGGTAAAAACCCATCTGTATTTATATGAGGTGTGATCTTATGAGATACCTTTGTTTCAAAGGGATTTTTGAATTTAATAATTCATTTTTTGAGAATTTACTCACACCAAACCCATGTCTGACTCGAAGTGTTTCTTTCTTTCCCTAAAACTCTTGGATACTTAAATTTGTATAAGTAACCAAGTAGTTCAGGTTTCCACGTATGCATTTTGGAGGAGCAAGGAGAAGGTTGCTTTGACGATATCAAGTTATCTTCTTTATTTTCCACTGTGTATGTGTGTTTTCGTATCAGCATTATAGGGGCAGACAGTTATAACTTTTCTTAGCTGAAGTTGGTATTTGTGCAACTCTAATGTTCATTTTAGGAATGATACTATGTACTATCTTATGCTGACTATTATATGTGATTGCCTTACGATGTGAGATTCTCTACTTTTCTTTCTTCTTGTCTTTTCTTTTTCTTTTTACCCAACGGCTTATTTATTGAACTCTTATATGATCGCCACATCAATACCATGGGTGTATTAAGTGTCATCATTGGGTGTAGGAAAGGCAAATCATTACACGTATTATGCCTATTTTATTTCCCCATAAATGCTAAATTAATCCTTTTACTAACCTCACTAAAAAGATTTATGTCCTCATTTACTTCCTGTAACTCCCCGTGCACTGCACATTTATTACCTTATCAATTTTGGAGTTATTATCTCTTTTCCATCTACACTTCCTAATCTTACAATTTTCTACGCCATTTATAACTAAACATCCTAATTATAACTAAAATGAATATCGATGTATATTGTATTATAAATATATTTTTATTTAATCGGTAAGCAAGGTTATACGTATATCTGCATATATTCCTATTTTTAACACATTAATTCCTATGCTTAGGAACTTCAAAACAATAATTTTCATATTTTAATTTATGAGAACTATCCTTTCTAAAAAGGATTATCATTAAACTTGAAATTTCAGTTTGTTAAAACCTTACTAACTAAATTTTAATTTTAATAGAATATTTATCAACGTTAGAAATCATTTCGATTCAAATTCAACTCCAATTTCAATTATTTACCAATTTCAATTATTAATTCAACAAATTAATTTACCCGATAAATTTCTATATTTGGAACTTAAGTTTTATTCCACTTTTTTGGTCGATAAACTTCATATTAAAGTTCCATTACATTTCAAATTCAACATTTAAAATAAATTAAATGTTCAAAATCAACGACTGAAAATATGGGTCATTACACTCTCTTATGTCATTCACGCTTTTACTAACACAAAATTAATCAAGGGAAAACACAAGGAGGCCGGCCATTAATCAAACATAGAAGTTGAAAATTAAGGGAAAATCAAAGGAGTAAAGCTAAGGAAAAACATTTTCCATCAAATTTCAACTCCATTATCCAATCTAAGGTGAATAATGATTCCCCATCTCAGGTTTTCTATGTTTGGTTTGATTTTATGATCAAATCCAAATTCTTGATGCTATTATGCTTGGTTTGAATGTTTGAATGACTATATGCTTAATGATGAATTATTGGAATTTTTATAAAATTATTTTGGTAAGTTTTAATGGTAAAACCTAATTTTTGTTCTCCAATTGATTTGCTTTTTTTGATATGTTGGTAAAACATAATTTTGGAAATGGATTTTTAATTTCATAATTTTCCAAATTTATAGGAATATTTTATGAATTTCTAAAGAGAGAAAGGGTATTTATTTCAATTTTTAAGTGTTAAAAAATAATTATATAATTATTTTGGCTTCAAAATTTTATATGTTAAAGAATATGATAAATCTTAGTTATCGTGATTTTTTGGGGATTTTCCCGTGTGTACAAATTATTATGAATTTATTAGGCTAGAGAAGCTTAACGATTATATTAAAATATTAATATAAATTGTATGGGTTCAAATTATTTTGGGTATGAGAAATCAAATCTATAGAAAATTAAAAAGGATTTGGTAAAGAAAGTTATTATCCAATAAATATTTGACAAATAATTGGAGTTGGTGAAAAGATATTTCATTTTAAAGAAATATCAAAGTTTTTATGTTAATTACGTTATTACCATGCGCTATTAATCAATGTCGTAGCCCATTTATGCCACATGTTGTATCTAACCTATAGGGAAGCATATGATAGCAACTTGTTTAATATGCAATGATTCCACTAAGGTTGGGATGTACCAATGTCGACATTGATGCATGTGACGTTGGTGAAGTATCTGGTCTTCTAGCCACTAGTCTTCTATGCCCCATATGTTGTATGTCACATGTTTCATACCGCATGTGTCAATGCCACATATCAATGCCGCATAATTTCTATACAGACAACAACTTCATAAACAACAAATGCTGCCAGTTTTAAATATACCCTCCATATGATTTCATTGTCGCTATTTTCTTATGTCGTAGTGTTTGACGTGGTGTTGTTATAGGACATTTTCGACACTGATTTTATACGGCATTGATGCCACCTTACTTAATATATACATTCCCATATCTCTAAGTTTTAAAGTTTTGTACTATGCAGCCCATTACTATGCCGCTTGTATTTGGCGATCTATATTGATTTATTGTATGCAGCCTTATAGCCTGGTGTTTTATAAATCAGATACTTTAACATTGTTTCGATACATAGGGATGCGATAATCCCATATAGGAAATATTAAAGCCCCTACTTTATCAATTCAATGGTTTTATTATATATGGCTTCATAGTCTTTTGTTTTGAGGTACGACAACCTCTATGTGACTTGGAAATTCATCAATACTATTTTTAAACGCATATACATCTTCGCATAATATTTGGATAAAGTAAGGGGCTATTTTTCTCATTGTTAATATGAATTAAAGAGGTAGGGGTCCTCTTTTAAAACCCTGCTTAACTTTCCTAAAAAATAATAAATGTTTTCAAGGAAAAAATTAATGTTTATCCAAGTTTTTATTTGGAATTACCAAAGAGGGTTATTACTTTGGGTTAAGTAATTATAAGATGCCAATTGTTTGAATATATTTGGATGATGGGTGCTATGTGTTCTTATTTTATTTGATCAGTTATTTTGCATGATAATTATTGTCATACTCACATCATCATGACCCATAACTGGATTTTGGGATATAAAAGGGCATAATAACAAGCTAGGTTGACCTATTAGTGAGTATAATCAGATTTAACATCCTTAGAGAGTAGAATTGCATCCATAAGATCGGATCAGAAGAGTTAGGATGCCTAGAATTGATTAAAAGATTATGATATGAGATATGGTATTGGTAGCGTCCAATGGGTTCGTGGTGATCCCATACAAACTATGGCTTGAGTAGTGTCATTGGAGGATATCCAATAGGTTCCTAGTGATCCTACGAAAACAATGATTTAGGTACGGGGTATTGGAAGAATATAATAGGTTCATAGTCATTCCATGAAAACTACGATTTGAGAGACGTTATTGGAGAATCCCAATAGGTTCATAGTCATTCCATGAAAACAATGATTGTACAGTGTTATTGGTGGAAGCCAATAGGTTTTTAATGATCTTATGAAAACTATGATTCCGAATAAGTAGTCCTTAAGAGCTTTGATAGGTTATTAGTCAACCTATGAAAATTAATAGGTTCACAGTGACCTTAGTAAAACTATGGATTAAGACAGATACTTGGTTTTGCAAAAAGGTGAACTTAGGGTAGATAGAACTCTATGTTCACAGAAGAGTTAGATTTACCCACATTGCATACTTGCATATGATTATGTTATTATGCTTTAACCATTTTGGATGTAGGAGCATAGTATATGGTTGGTATGCTACTTAAGATACTAGTGAGACGATAACCCAATCCATTCAGCGGCGTGGACTCACTACATATCTATTTTTGATTCAAGATGGTAGGTTATTATTCACACCAAACTGTTTGTCAAATCATAATTTTTCGTTTTTCCCTTTAAACTCTTGATCACTCATTTGAGTAGGTTGGGAATAATGGTTTCCAGTAAGACAACTAAGCTTTCGAAGACGTGCAAGCAAAAATCAAGCTATGTTGGAGTTCTTATCTAATCCATTGTAATGCTTGATTTTTTCTATATGGATATGAGAATAGACATAAAGTTATCATGTGAGAAGGAGGCTCCTTTGTGACCTTCAATGAGAGGTGGAAGGTGGTAATGACCTCTTTCCTAAGCTTATAAAAGGAAAGGCATACCTTTAGGAAATAATCACAAAATTTACAAAGCTTGAGTTATAAAAATCAATGGCTTCTCTTTTTCCTCTCTTATGTTCTAAAATGAAATAGAGGCAAATCTACTCCAAATCACTTCCTACATTTCCCCAAGGCTTAGTATAATATTAGAAACCTCCCCCATGCCTCCATGCCAAAAGTTGAAGAAACGAAGCCATGCACCCCATATACTTTATGGCCGTGAGCTATATAGAGGTTGGAAAAGGCAAAGAGGCAAGGAGAAGGAGGATAAAAGGTGTTGCAAGGATGAGGTTTGACTTTGGTGCTTGGATCTTTGTTGTTTAAGAGGTTAAATGTGAACTAATACCTCACTTTGAATGAAAATATAACACGTATATGTTGTGTTGATTGTGTTTATGTTAATTGAATTGTTTTTAACTTAATTTAAAACATTAGTTTGGATTCTCACTTTAAAAGTAAGTTACAACGTGATCCATGTATATGGACTTGAAAAAACTTAGAATGGACTTAATTTGACTTGTATGACATATGACAATACCTTGAACAAAGTGCGTAGGATATAGATGGACTTTGGTTCAGATTGGACTCTGATTCAAAAGTGCATTTATAGCGACAGTCGCTATAGATGCAGTTGTGAATTGCCATGATTTTCGCGATTGTTATGGAACTTTATAGAGAGATCCTTAGGGCTTTCTCACTATATTTATAATGTTTTATATGTATGTTTATTGCTATCAAAGCTATAATAGCAAAAGGTTAATATCTCGAAAAGTGGCCAAAACATCACTAGTGCAAAACTGCCCCATTTCGCCTTGATTTTAGACTTAAAAGGGATTGAAAAGATATTTAAATTTAAGTATTTTATTTCATTCTTTTTATAAGTATTTATGAAATATTATTAGAGTACTTTAACAATGGTTTGAGATATTCATGAATTTTTAAGAATTGGTTATGAATATTTAAAAAAGAGATATTTTATTAAAAATGTCATTTTCAAGTTTTAAGGAAAATTGTAAAATTGTTATTTTCAAGTAATATTTTGGATAAATGTTTTAAAACCTATTATAAGTATTGTTAAGTATTTTAAATTTTTTAACAAAAGGTTTAGAAAGGGGTTATAATTGCTTTGGCCAAATAGTTAGTTGTTTAATTATTTGTTTGAAAAGTAACCAACTATGTTTAACATTAAAAGTCAATGAAATAAGTCTTATCTACTTGTGAGAGCTAAGATTGATGTCAAGTAAGGACAAAGCAATAGAGCTCTAACCTATCGGCTTCCCTTTTGACCGAGGAATAAGTTGGAAAATGTCGAAAACGTGTTAATCGTGTTGATTTCTTATTGTTTATGGAAATTGTTAATACTGTACTTAATACTAAAACCAAACAAGGTAGACTTATTGATTTTTGAGATTAAAGAATAAAGTGCTAAGCAAGAGTTGATGCAACTAGTTCTCAAACTTACCTAGCTTCACTCTTGGGTGAGGAATAGTTGAGTTAGAATGTCGGAAACAAGTTAAGCGTATGAATAATGATTTATATAAGTAATTGTTTTGACTAGATAATCGATTAGTCGATTATCGAACTTAATCTAATATAAATTGAGAAGTTATCAAAAGGCTTCACAATTTCCTATCTATAGGAACTCCCGGAAGGAGCATTGGTAAGAAACATCTTTAGTTTTCACTTACTTTTAAAAGAACGAGAATTGAGTTAGCCGAAAATTCATAGAATTAGTTTTAAAGAGACCAGAATAGGTAAGCATTTTACTTATCAAATACCACTTCAAAACTAGTATACGAGTTTTATGTTTTGGAAGCTGTTGGAAAGTGAAATGTTATAGAGTTAAAATGTTAATCCTATAGTTAAGTTCAAGGGAGAGGCCAGCGTTAACATTTCAAACGATGCTATCATGTGAGACTGTCTATCTTAATGAGTATTGATAGAGAGAAGACAGTTATAGAATACGTTGGAGGACTTATGCGGGGAATCTACGTGGAGATTCGAGATCTGTTTGAGATGCTCGAATCCATGTAGAGATTCGTGGTCTATTTGAGATATGGGAATCCATTGGGGGATTCATTTTCTGTTTGATTAATGAAGACTCATGTTAGAGATACCGAATGTAGCCTTGACATCAAAAATGACCCATAAAAATAGTAGGGACATAGTCTGGGGTAGTGCAAATTCATGATAGGATATATCAACTCCATATTTGGAGTATGCCTATCGGTTTTCGGTTGATGGGAGTTAGTGATATTTAGGATCATGTATTAGGGTGTGGACTAGCTATGTTTTCCTTTTAGATATATTTTATCTAGAGATATATGATACTCGAAGGTAGTTCCCGACCCTTGTGCAGAAGAATGAATTCGACGTCGATTGAAGAGATCTCCATGGAAAAATTAGTTATGCGAACGAAACTTGGTGGTTTTGATTGTACCCTAAATATGTTATGGTGTGAACAATGTAAGCATCAAAGCTATTTGATATGATTTATATTCTACACTTTAGACATTATCTACAATACTACTATATTGAAATTAATGCATGGTTGGTTTCTTTGAAGGGAAAACTGTTAGGGGAATCTGTACGGTCGTAATGGTTACTGTTACCTATTTCATGTTTCATAAGTTTTCTCATGCTAGTTTACCGGACTAAACCATGTGTTATTTTCTTATAATGCTCGGATCAGCCCTGTGTATGTTTCCTGATTTAGCCGTAGACACTTTGGAGCTTATAGAGAAGATCTAATGTTTACCTTTCATGGTATTCTTACTTTCGCTACATTTCTGTATTGAATATATTAGCATTGTGAGGACATGTAGTTATAACTATCCAGACTGATTATTGTAATTAGGTTTTTGTAACTATGATATTTCTGTATTCAGAGTAACCATTTGTACTGCTTCTTTGATATTATATACTATCATCCATGTGTTGTGTTATGTGCTGCGTGATAGGGGGTTCTCACACTGGTGAATTGATGAAGCTTTGTCCCTTACTCTAACACTTTCCTTTAAGGGTTGGTTTGGAAGTCGAGAGGCTAGCCATAAAGGCAGGAACAGGGTTACCATTTGTAATAACCATTTGAAATAGGGTGAACCATTGCAGTTGCTATCAGAGCTGAAGGTTAAGGGAGAATTGTAATAACTTGGATTTTTGAACGGTTTATTATTAAACATTGGAATTATATAAATAGTTGAATCTTAGATTTAATTTGAATAAAAATAATTTCAATAGCTTATTTATATTCTATTTAAATAATAACGAAAATGGAAAGCCTTTAATTTATAATTAAAAGTGATTAAATTATTTCAAAAATAATACGTTTTAATTAATGTGCGAAATTATCATTCCGGGACACTATCTTAGATTTTGACGAAACTAGAGCCATTTGATCTAGAATAGTGAATTGTTAAATGCAGAAGAGTTTCGTGATGTTCGGACATACTGTGTGGTCGTGCGTGCTAGAAACGCGAAGCATTTTAATATAAAAGAATAAATTATAATATTTATTGCCCAGAAATACATCTCCACCACTTAACCAAATTCCGACTTCCCTCTTTCTCCTTCCTTTTTCAAATTTTACCTGCTGCCACCCTTTCTTAACTACAACCAATTAAATCCTAAGATTTAATCAATGAAATCAGGAGCTATATGATCCATTGGACTTGTGTAGTGGAGAACTTTGTTTTGGCATGCTTTGTTTTGGTTGTAGTGATGGGTTGTTGTGTTCAACCAGCTGTAGTCGTTACTAGGGTTAAGGATTCTAGGTGATTGGGGAAGCGATTGTCGAAGGGGTTTGTTGAGTTGAGTAGCACATATGAAAGAAAGTGCATAAAGGTGAGATAGGGTGGTGTGGTTTCTAAATGACAAGTGTGACATTTTTTCCTATAGCAAGAGGGAGCACGATCACGAATCATAAGGAGGAGCTGGAGGTGGATTCGTGCACGCCCTTGACTTCATGGCACGAAGGGACGACATATGGCGATGGTCGGAGGGTTGATTGTTGGACGAGGTGTGACGTGACTTTTGGGGTAAAGCCACATTAGCAGGTTGATCAGAGAAATGGTTGATTGAGTTGGAAAGATTGGGGTCCATTGGAAGCTCGATTGAAGCGAGAGTTGCTAGCGGTATCCATTCACCGTTCGGTGGTTGTTTGGTGCGTGTCAATAATATGCAGGGACATGCATGTTTTATTAGAAAGTGGAGGTGAATTTGTGGAAAAAAAGAGATGAGGAGGTAGATTATATAGGTAATTAGTCATTTTAATTAAGTATAGTTAATTAATTATATCTTATATTTCGAAAACTTAAAAACTTATAACTTTTGCATATGAGGCTTGATTTAGGTGTCGTCTTCACCACTGCATTCGTATTAAGATTCTCTACAACTTGGGTTGATTTCATCGATTTTGGAGCTATTGTTAGTCGATATTGAACAACGTTCAATTATGGACTATTCGAAAACGCATAAGCATTGGATAGAACATAGGTGAGTCTTACTCACCAGTTGATTGTATAATTATTGTGTATATAATTGTTGTTATATTAAAAATATAAACTGTTCAATGAAAATTGCAAGTTTTTATTTTTGGACCCCGCATTGTTTTGTAAAACAATTGAAAATGTTATTATGGAGTATAATCTCTCTTTTGATCATCTATAACATGTATCATGGCCCAGACTACTTGTTTACATGTTTGATACTGCTTTGTGAAGTGTGTTATAAATGTTTGAAGCGATATAATTGTATTAAACATGCTTTGAAATCGCTAATATTTGACATATGTTAAACAAGATAAACGATGATATATTGTTGAAATATATATGTGTGTGTGTATATGTGTATATTGGGTTGCTCTACACACAGTTTAGTGTGTACATAAATGGATCGGTTTGGACATTTGTGGAAATTTAAAATAGAGGTTGTAAATATTAGAAACAGAAAGGTTGCGATGCAGGCACATTGAAATTGTTATATTCATCGACTTTAAAGTCAACTTAGGAAGACATCCTATGGATTCTTTGTGTTTTTAATAAGGCTGTAAGCGTACTTATTATCGAAAAATAACAAGGTTTGGATATATTGTTGAAAATCATTTATGGATGTAATAAGTGATGGTTTTAAATTATAATACTTTTTTAAGTGGTGTTTTAAATAAATAACATAGTGTAAGTATTTTAAAAGTATATCTTTAGTATATAAATGATTTTACACTACAACAAAATGAGGCTTTCATAGCGTTTAGAAAACGCTATTATATCCTAACATTCCGTTTCAAAGAATGTTGTGGAACGACATGCTATGATAGACTTTCAGCGTTAAATATCAGAAACAAAAACACTATAAAAAATAAATTTTCTATAGCGGTTTCCCAATGCTATTTAGAAAACGTCGTAGGAATATTATTCAATGGTTACTTTCTATAGCATTTAGCGTTTTATTTACATGTTTTACAGTTATTTGTTAGCATTGATTTGCATGTTTTTATGATGTTTTTTCTGCATATTTCTGTAGCGTTTATTTAGTTCTATTATAGCATTTTTGCGCATACTTGTGTAGCATTTTAACATATTCCTATAGCGTTTGTTTAGTTATATTATAACGTTTTATATGCATATTTCTACCTATCCATGGTCAATTTCTATAGCAGTTGTTAAACAATAGCGTTTATGAAATGCTATTAAATGCAATATTAATTTACAGATTTTACTTATCTCGTTTCAGCTTTTTTATATATGTAATATTCATTTATCCATTTTCTATCTATATACAAATATAACATATTTTCACAGATGACAAATATGTAAATTACAACATAATATTTCATACATATCATCCAAACAGCTTTTCACATATCTAAACATACTACTTCATACATATCGTTTTATCAACTATTCAATGTCGGTACATAATATGTCATACATATTTGTATCAACATGTTACTTATAAACCAGTCAAGCGGTTGATTTAATTTTTCTTTGCTCTTGTTGATGTCAAATTAACAGTCAATGTATTAGCAATTGTTATGTCAAATATTCACAAAGTAAAAGGTCCCAAAGGAAGAGAGAAAAATATAGCTATGACTTAAAATATGATGCAGCAAGCCAATGCAGTGGGTACTGTATGTAATCTAGGTGGAGTTATGCAGCAAGCCAATTCAGCCTTACATTTCAGTTAGATCTTTTTTCCTAGTTATATGCACTTTGATATTAGATCTCGGTCAGCCATCTATGTTGTATTTTTATCAACTTTAGTTTACATCACATATATCTACCCTGTTGCATCTTGGCCAACATGTACTTCAACTTCGGTAGTCTATTGCACTTCAGATTGTGTTATAACGCAGTTAGGTAGCATGCATTTAGTATAAATGTTGTACATTGCAGTAACTCCATGGTCACCTCAGATTGTATTAAATCTCAGTCCATATATATTACTCAATTAGTTTGCATTTCAGTCATTATGTACTTCATTTCAGCGACACTATGCAAGCAGACCGCTGACTCTATCTGAAATTGGACATAATTTTGATTTAGTGTTAATTCATTTAACTTCAGATTTAATTCACTCATATAGCTGTTGTTTATTTATTTACACCACTATGGTAGTTACTTTAGTTTTGGCTATCAGTCAAAGTTACCATCTAGCTAGTGTTAATTCATCCAATTTTTCATTACTTTTCGTCCAATGTAAATTATAAATGAGTTCATACTTGTTCTGACCAAATACTAAATAATTTTAACACCACTTTTCAATAATAACCAGCAATATGCAAATATACAAAAGGTGTTCAGTTCTTGTTAAATCTAGTAGTGATGAGCAATAAACAAAAGGTGTTCAGTTTTTGTTAGCAGGCGGTTTAGCTGAATCTGACATTGGCTGTAACGACCCAACTTCCATACTCCAGGAAGTTGCATCGCTAAGAAGGAAGAAAGGGATAGAAAAGAGAAAAGAAAGAAAAGAAAGAAACAGACAACATCAGAATCTCATGGCGGAACGAATAAATTATATTATATCACATAAAACTTTACACAGTATCATATACATCAGGGTTTTACTCACTAATACAACACAAACTAGACAGTTATAACTCCTGTCTAGCAATTACAATTCAAGTACATCAAAGAAAACAGATACAACTCAAACACAGCGGAACCACCATATATATCTACACGCTGAAGCCTCCGGCTCCATTATCTCCTCCAGAACTCGTCAAAGCAATCCTAAAACACTTGACTACTCATACGTAATATGAGTACCCAAGAGTTTAATAAAACAGAAAATAAACACTCGGGTCAGACAGGGGTCCGGTGTGAGTAAACGGGGTTAAAATTGCTTAACTTTAGAAAATCCTTTGAAACAAAAGGTATCGCGTAAGACTTCCCACACATAAACATGGAAAAGTTTTTACCTTACGCTAACCAAAACATTTGATAGGAAATCCAGTGATATTATAATAGTGTCTAGGGTTTTCAAAATAAAATACAGAAATAGCTGGAATGCTTACATCTCACGTTCCAACATAGTTGGGCAAAATCAAAACCGTACAGGCACTTATTGGATTTTGGATTCCATCAATGGCAGGGCTACTGGGGTACCGCCCGTCACAGTACGTGGCCTAGATCACCGTACCGAGGAGTACGCCCACTCCCCTACAACACAAAGCCGGACCCATTCCTTACTGAACAGTTCCGAACAAGACTACCCCGGCGATTCTAGCTAGTAATCGCCCCACACAGCCGAAATATAAAGGGACATCTAGACAGGGGTAAATCTCGCTCTCCAGTGGGGGCTACCCATGAAGCCTTGCTGCACCTCCCCTGTTTTAGCCATTCCCGGTTGATGAGGCTTGAGGCTACGATTACCTTAATAGGACATATCAATCTTTGAATGCTCATCGTCCACCTGACGATGTTTTGAAAGTATTCAATCCATACAAGTTCGTTCCGGGTTCGAACGAAACCGAAGGCACTATCTCGTTGCACTCATTTTGGAATCACCCTCAGAGTCAACTACCATAACCCTTGCACTCTAAATCACCATCTCGAACCTATAAGTACTATTCCGTCAAACTCATTACGGAATCACCCACAGAGTTATACTGACGTATAGCCCTTACACTTCGAGTCTTCACTTGCTCCAATTGGATTAACGACCTAATGTTTAATTGGAATCGATGTAGTTTTCGGATATCCAAATATGGAAATCCGATCCTGGTCTCACCGAAACCAAACGCCATCTTAATGTCCAAGTTGTACTTAAGGGTTTTAAATAATTAACTCATTTTATTATTATCCATTTCACAAAGATAGATAAACTATATATCACAATAGATAATCATACTCTTATCATAAACAGATAATATGTATCAACATCATAAACAGATAATCATCACACTCAGATAATCCATCACAAACCATCATACGTTAATCAAACATCCATATCATACAGATACAACTCATCTCATTACTGAGATTACAACCATTCAATCAATATCATCCAAAATCAAAGATTTTATCAACCATCATCTATAATTAATTTAAAATGAATTAAATTAATTACTTCTATCTCTAATTAATTTAAAATAAATTAAATTAATTACCACATCTATAAATCCTGCTTAATATCCAATTATTAATCAACCTAGTTAATTAATCATTCTTTGAATATTTAACTTGATTAAACACCTTTGATTAATCATTTACTAATTACAATAAATAATTAGTCTTTAATTAATTTTACAAAATTAATTAACCTAAATCATAAGTAATTAACATTTAATTACTTCATTAATTAACTATAATTAATTACATTTATCCTTAATTAATTACATTAATTAATCACTTAATAATTAATTATTTCTTAATTAAACAATCCTTAATTACATCATCAATTATATTAATTAATGATTCCTAATTTAAATTAATAACTTTATTTGAAATTAATTACATTTAGTAATTAATCTAAAATCAGAATACAATTATTAATCACCTTTGATTAATATTAAACCAGTAACTAACTGCCCTTAAATTTTTATTAACAAATTAATTATCTTCACAATTAATTATCTTCATTAATTAATCCCTTGATTAATTTCAAAAGTAATTACCAAAATTTTTAATAAAAATCATTTTTATTAATTACATTCCAGTAATTATCACTTATTACTTCTTTACGTAATCCTGCTACATTAATTACCTTAAGTAATTACTCTTATTAAATCATTAAATGATTTACTTAAATTAATTAAACTAAATTAATTAACTTAACAAATCACATTATAAAAATTAATTACAATAAGTAATTAATTCTTTAATTACTTTTAAGTAATTAGACTTAACAATTTAAAACTAATTACTTTAACTAATTAATCTAATTAATTCTCAAAATTTTAATCATATTAATTAATTACTTAATTATCCTTAGATAATTATCATTATTAAATTAATAATGTTTCCTTAAAATATTTCCTTAAGAAAATTATCTTTAATTAATCATCATTAATCATTTCTAATTAAATTAATTCTAAATCATTATTTAAAATCAAATAAATAAATTCCTTAATTAAATTCCTTTATTATCTTAATTATCTTAAGATAATTTATTTAATTATGAATAATTGTATTAAAATTAAAATGTATTTTAAATAATACATCTCTAAATTAAATTCAAATTCCATTTTAAACTTTAAGATTTCAAAATGTTTAACTTATTTAAGCATTATTCAAATTTAAAAAACTTATAACTTTAAAATTAAAGTGAAAACATTCATACTTATGTAAGCAAATTTTAAATCCAAATTTACTTAAGTTTATTAAAGAAATCAAATTTTTAAAATAAACTGATTATTTAAAACTTTTCAAATTTCAAGTTAAACATTCCATAACTCTTTCAAATATTACATAAAGAAATCTACAAGATTAAACATATATCTGAAATCAAATTCATCTTTAAAATTTACTTTAAACATGGAATTTGATCAATATTTTAAAAAAAATTTATAAAACTGTTTAAATTTAAACTGGATTCAAATAACCTGAAAACTATAATTTAAACCTGATTTTAAACTTAATGTAAATCGTGTTTAAAAATTTAGAATTTCAATTTAAAACTTTGAATTTAAAGGTTCATCTGAATTAACATTTTAAATTTTGCATTTAAAAATTTAAATTCACCAAATTATAAAAACTGTACAATTGCAGGTTTTACAACCTGAACCAAAACTAACCCGAGATTCCAAAATCTTACTTCGAGTTCTCAAAGCCTAATTCCCGAGTCAACAACCTACTACTCCCGAGAAGAACCCGAGTCATTCTGCCTGCACAACCAAGAAAATGTTCACCAGAAAATTTATGCACGGTGCATATGCACCGGCACTCCAGCGACCTTCAACCACCCTGACCAACTCCACCACATCACTGACAAACCCCCAAGCATGATTACGATCAACAAACTTCCCAGGGCAGCATGAATCAAAATTCAGTTCACCCAAAACCTGGAAAACTTCACACTGCGTTCACTTCAAACCTGTCAACGACAAGGAAACCTAACTCCGACCATCTTATCACCTACGACACTGGCCGTCCCTTCACCTATGTCTCCTCTTCCAATCCCCAAAGTTCTACATCACTCGATGCTCCACAGAGATCAAACAGCAACAGTCAACAGACCACCTCCAAACTAGGTCTACACAAAAGAAAGCGCCACTGTTGCCTCCACGATCAACTGCACCGCCTCCCACTATTTTTCTTCACCCCCCTGACCACTCCTCCATCACTACAAGCAACCCCGAATATCCCAGTCCACAAGATCACTCAAAAACCGACATTAGTCCAATTTTGTTCAACACAGAACCACCCATTCCACAGCTACTTTTAAAAATGGGATTTTGTTTAAAAATTCATGATTTCATTCATGTATTCAAATTATAAAACTGTTTTAATAATTTAAGAAGATTTAGATTTGCTGATTTGAATATTTACTGACTTTTATTTGTTTACAGAGACAACAGTTTCTTAAATTTAACTTAATTATAATTTATAAACTTAATTTCAAACTAAACAAACAATTTTCTATTTACATAACAAAATCCAAACTGAGATCAAACTAGTTTATAATGGATTTCTTATTAAAAACTTAGTTCAAAGCCAAGAACAGATATCTAAAATCCTGAAACACATATATATACACATTAATATATATATATATACACACAGAATCACAAAATAGTCATACAAACATGATTTTTTTATATCAATAAACATGCAATTGATAACTCAAGTTTTTGCATATGGAGGGTTACTCACTTAAAAGAAGACAGAGCTTTTCTTCTTCTTTTTTCAATAGCAGTTAAATTGATTTCTTTTTATATAACAGTTTGATTGAAAACTTGAGTTCTATAAGTATATTTAGCTCTGATTTTTATAAGAAAACTATTTTTAAACATAGAAGTTCACTCACATGCACAGCTAACATCAACTTTAGCATTTTGAGGTCAAACAGTTTTAAACAGAAGAACAGAGCAGTTTCTGATTTATGTAAATTAGAAATTGTGTTCTATAAATTTTGTTAAACTTTGATTTAAAAAGAAAAGCTGTTTTTAAATAAAAGAAGCTTACTCACTTTAATTGAAGATGCAGAGAACAACCTAGATGCAAATTTCATTTTTCTGGAGCAGATTTGAATTCCCTGATGCTATTGATATTGAACTTCAGTTGAACTTATTTGAATCTGCTGCCGAACCGTTGATTTTAAGTTGAAAATCTGGATTTTGCATTAGCTGCTGAAGATGATTTAAACTACATGTTGACCTTATTCTTCTTTGCTTAGATTTGGAGTTGAGTTGAACTTCAACAGATTACAGATTTGCAATTGTATTTGTTTGCAGATCCGGGTTTTGCAATTTGCTGTTGGAGTTGATTTGCAGTTTTGGTTTTGCAGATTTTTTTATTGAAGTTGTTTTGTAGAATTGGTTTTGAAATTCTTCTTTCCTTTTTTTTTCAGATCTGATTTTAGTTTCTAATGAAGATAATGTTTAAATAAAATATATTGCTATGTTTTCTTATCTACAAAAATAAATTTCAAGAATAAATAACATTGACACTTGTTATGTTAGGATGTAGATAAGTTTACAAGTGTCTTTATTATGTGTTAAGTGCTTGACACATATTCCATTTAAAAATAAAAAGAAATTTCTAAATTTTATAAAGGTTTTAAGTTCATTTCTTACTTAGTTAATCATGTTTCAAATGTTTAATTACATTTAGTTTTTACATGCTTACATACAAACACTTTTTATAAAATTACACAATTTAAATGTTTATTTGAATGTTTTCAAAATAATATTTTTTTAAAGCTAAACTTTCAAAAGAGCAAATTTTAAAAAGAAAAGAAATGTTAAATTCAATTTTATTTCAATTTTTCAAATCAAAATATTATACTTTAATATAAATAAACTAAATCTTATTTCAAAAGAAAAGCAATTCTTAAAATAAAACAAAATAAACTCTTATTATAAAATACAAATTTAAACTATTTTATTTTTAAACAAAGTATTATATATTTATAAACAAAATAAATATTTACTAATATTTCCATGAAAATATAAGATAGACTTTTAAAACAACTTTTGAAAAGTTTTCAATACTGATTTTAAATAAATTTAATCAATTCATAAATTATACATCTTATATATAAAATAAAATTGGCAAATATTCTTTATAAGATTTAAATAAAAATCAAAATTCCTATTTACAATGTATACACATATATACATTATAAATAAATATCTTTAAATCAGCTTAGAAAAATAGTTTTATTACTTAAATATTTTTAACATTTTAAAAGAATAAAATTCCCAAAAGTTATTATTATTATCATCATTATAAATATCATTTATCAAATTAAATAATAACTAATCTTCAAAGGATAATTTCTGTTTAAATTAAATTATTATATCAATATTTCACATTTTAAAATAATTATTAATGAAATTAGTAAATAAATATTGCTTAAATTCCCGGAACATCACATTCCTCCCCTCTTAAAAGAATTTCGTCCCCGAAATTTAAAAGCAAAGGTAATTTAATAATCTCATTAATTTTAAATTTGAAACACAAGCATAAATCAAACCTATGCTAACAACCATAGCAACTAACTCAACCAATTAAACAAATCTAATTATCCAGACAAATTCTGGATAAAATTCCATCGAGTTTCCCCAAGCATATATATATATATATATATATATATATATATATATATATATATATATATATACCGGAATACTCGCTCTACAGAATATAAACTAACTATACCACACAGATCTAGAGCTCCTATATATCTAGATCTACAAATCTAAACAAGATACAGGACTACACACAAGTCCTGATCAACTTCCAAATCTCTCAGAACTACTGATTCTAAGACCAGTGATAAACTATACACGTACTCACTCAGAGATATGTGAAATACATAACCAATTTCAGCCATCCAAACTGGAAATTCAACCCTGTAGACCAAACACTTAAATCCTTAAGAGAATACAGAAATATCCAATACTTTTATCCACAAATCTCTCCTGACAATCCTGGGCTGCCTTCAACCTTCTAGATCAATCCGATCTTCGCAGATGCTACACAGAACAAATCTAGACAGAGAAATAAACGATCTCCAGATCCTACTCAACAAAATGGTTCTCTCAAGATCCATCAAAATCCACCACACAGACTTTACTACACAAAATCAGAAGACTCCAAAATATATTTCCTGAAGAAATCTTCTGATCCAAGTTAAAACAAAAATTCCCAAAGAATCATGCATTGCTTCAATTCTGGAATAGCTGCCACCATGCTTCCACTGTGCAACTCTGATTTGAAAATTCTATTGATGAACACAAGTATAGACTTGATCAACTTATCCCGTAGACACTGTTCATCAAATTCCATAAAATTTCATTGACCAGTCCGATTCGGTCACAAACACCACCGCAAAAATTCAACCAAAAAACCAGATCCGATGAATCCTGCCAACTGAAACAGATCTCCTCTCAAAGAACTTCCTACTACGCTGATCCACCTGGAAAGCTTCAAGAGCCAAGTTGAAATAGAACTCAAACTCTCGATGCGGATGCAAACCTTAATTACTTTGAAGATATCCAGATAACTCAAACATCTGTAGTGCTGCTTCAATCCAAACAAAGATTGCCCAGAGAACTTCCGAACTATCGCAAGTCACTTTTGCGATTCTCCTTAGTTCAGATCCAAAGAAAACGTTCTCTCTTCAAAAATCAAAACAGCTAAAGCCTTCTATCCAAAAGAAGAACTAGTGGTCAACCTCCAACCACAAACATCACACCCAACTGAGCTTCCACAAGAAATGGACAAGCTCCACCATCTTCCCGGACTACTAACAGAAGAAGCACGGAGACTTCTAAACCAACGAAGAAACAGGCCACTCACTACTGCTGTTGCTACTGCTACTTCGGCCAAAAACTTCCTTATCCAAAAGCTCATCGAATCCCAAAGCTACACCAGCCACTTCACAATAGAGCCTTCCAAATAGACAAATATCCCTCAGAAAACTCGACTTCAAACCAAGCACAAAACACTCTGTCAAACTGAGTCTCATCTCAAATATAGACAGAACTTCTTCCCAAAATTGCCAAGATACCAATATGGGCTTCAGAACTTCCAACTGATCCAGACTCAAGAAAATCTACTCACACGAGTGCAACCAAGCTTAAAATCCAAAGATAAACTCTGAATCTTGGAAAAATTTCCTTCATAGATCAATAAAATCCTTCACACCAAACTGCAGAACTACCCGAGATGCCCAGTGCTGCCCTAATAGATTCACTACCAATCTCAAACACTAGAATTCCAACCACTGGTAGTTGTGTTATACACACCACTGCCCTATCTACCTCTACAACTTATATTGGAAAACCTGAATGGGTAACCCAATCTAATAGGTAGAAATAAATATATATATTCAAAATTACAAATACGCTCTCTCAAGATAGACACCACTCCAGAGTCTAGGTATTCGCTCAACCTAGAGCTCTGATACTACAATGTAACGACCCAACTTCCATACTCCAGGAAGTCGCATCGCTAAGAAGGAAGAAAGGGATAGAAAAGAGAAAAGAAAGAAAAGAAAGAAACAGACAACATCAGAATCTCACAGCGGAACGAATAAATTATATTATATCACATAAAACTTTACATAGTATCATATACATCAGAGTTTTACTCACTAATACAACACAAACTAGACAGTTATAACTCCTGTCTAGCAATTACAATTCAAGTACGTCAAAGAAAACAGATACAACTCAAACACAGCGGAACCACCATATATATCTACACGCTGAAGCCTCCTGCTCCATTATCTCCCCAAGAACTCGTCAAAGCAATCCTAAAACACTTGACTACTCATACGTAATATGAGTACCCAAGAGTTTAATAAAACAGAAAATAAACACTCGGGTCAGACAGGGGTCCGGTGTGAGTAAACGGGGTTAAAATTGCTTAACTTTAGAAAATCCTTTGAAACAAAAGGTATCACGTAAGACTTCCCACACATAAACATGGAAAAGTTTTTACCTTACGCTAACCAAAACATTTGATAGGAAATCCAATGATATTATAATGGTGTCTAGGGTTTTCAAAATAAAATAAAGAAATAGCTGGAATGCTTACATCTCACGTTCCAACATAGTTGGGCACAATCAAAACCGTACAGGCAGTTATTGGATTTTCGATTCCATCAATGGCAGGGCTACTAGGGTACCGACCGTCACAGTACGTGGCCTAGATCACTGTAGCGAGGAGTACGCCCACTCCCCTGCAACACAAAGCCGGACCCATTCCTTACTAAATAGTTCCGAACAAGACTACCCCGGCGATTCTAGCTAGTAATCGCCCCACACAGCCGAAATATGAAGGGACATCTAGACAGGGGTAAATATCGCTCTCTAGTGGGGGCTACCCACGAAGCCTTGCTGCACCTCCCCTGTTTTAGCCATTCCCGGTTGATGAGGCTTGAGACTACGATTACCTTAATAGGACATATCAATCTTAGAATGCTCATCGTCCACCTGACGATGTTCTGAAAGCATTCAATCCATACAAGTTCGTTCCGGGTTCGAACGAAACCGAAGGCACTATCTCGTTGCACTCATTTTGGAATCACCCTCAGAGTCAACGACCATAACCCTTGCACTCAATTCACCATCTCGAACCTATAAGTACTATTCCGTCAAACTCATTACGGAATCACCCACAGAGTTATACTGACGTATAGCCCTTACACTTCGAGTCTTCACTTTCTCCACTTGGATTAACGACCTAACATTTAATTGGAATCGATGTGGTTTTCGGATATCCAAATATGGAAATCTGATCCCGGTCTCACCGAAACCAAATGCCATCTTAATGTCCAAGTTGTACTTAAGGGTTTTAAATAATTAACTCATTTTATTATTATCCATTTCACAAAGATAGATAAACTATATATCACAATAGATAATCATACTCTTATCATAAACAGATAATCTGTATCAACATCATAAATAGATAATCATCACACTCAGATAATCCATCACAAACCATCATACGTTAATCAAGCATCCATATCATACAGATACAACTCATCTCATTACTGAGATTACAACCATTCAATCAATATCATCCAAAATCAAAGATTTTATCAACCATCATCTATAATTAATATAAAATGAATTAAATTAATTACTTCTATCTCTAATTAATTTAAAATAAATTAAATTAATTACCACATCTATAAATCCTGCTTAATATCCAATTATTAATCAACCTACACTACAACAAAACAGCCATTTTACAACGGGCAATGCCCGTTGTAATAGGGATTTCGCAACAGGCATGAGCCCGTTGTATTAGGCCTCGTTGTAATAGGTCGATCATATTTTACAACGGGCAATGCCCGTTGTAATACGCCTTTTTACAACGGGCCATGCGCGTTGTAAAACAGCTTTTTACAACGGGCAATGCCCGTTGTAATACATGATATTGCAATGGTTTCTGACTGTTGCAAAATAAATGCAAATTTAAAAAAAATACAGCAGCATACAATCATACCAATAATGAATAATTTAGCGAGTAATAAATATTATCATAAAACAACCAAAATTACACACGAAAAGACTGAATAAAACCATATTGACAAAGTCCCAACACATTTCAAAAAGATATATAAGTTTACATTCATAGAGAGTTCTAAGCACATAACCCTTACATATATACATAAGAGCTAGTGTCAAAAAGCACCGACATATAACAACTAATCCAAAAAATACATATCAAGTTCTAAGTACTAACACGTACCAAAATACACACACATACTAGGCCAAGGAAATGAAGCCTTTGTGCCAAGCGACAGTTGATCCAACGGCCTCTTTAATAGTGAACAACCAAGTAAATGGAATTATATAGTAAGTCACCCTACAGCAAATACAACAAGAGTTTAGTTTTGGGTGATGTTTCTACAATCAGTGCACTGTGTTACATACCTCCCAAGAAACATTTGTGCAGTAGTTCTTGAACCGTTGGAACAACCTCCTCCTAGCCTTTTTGTTCTGTTGTCTTGTTCCTTGTATTTCCACCGTGGGATCATGTTATTGACCACAATAAAGATCAAGAGGTTGCAGAAAAAATAATTAGTTAGAAACAGCCAATACATTGAATCAAAACAGCTTCATATCTCAGAGGCTTGAAAATCATGGTTTAATGTGCTGTTTGGATAGACAACATACCTTGAATTAAGTTCCCCTCACAATTTTTGTATTTCATTGTCTCTTTCTCGAACCCAATGGTTGGGAATGGCTTTGCAAACTCCTCTACGTCACGGTGAAGTTTTTCAATCTCCGATTGGATACTGCTGTCTGTCTTCAGAGTGGCTACAAAGTCCTTAAGCTTCGTCCCTCCTGATTTCATTGCAATACATACACAAAAATATATTAAAATTTACAAGATGGAAGAAACATCCAGATTATGAATCAAACCAAAGAGATAACCAAGCTGTTCGAAGCACATAATGATGGATATGTAACTCTGTATTTAGTAATAATATGGTAATTTTCTTTGATAAACCGTAATTATTACCACTTTTGACTACTTTATTTTGTATGTACAGTTAGCCTATTGTTTGAACTTCTACACATCTACCAAACAAAAAATTCGTATGTCTTCAAAATTGTGTCCCCTTAGAAGTCATATCTAGAACCAACCCATGTTTGTAGAAGTTGTATATACCTTTTGTTTCAGACTTGACCTTAAGAGCTAGATTAACGGCAATAGCAAAAAACTCTGCAACCTTTTCAAAATCTTCCTTAACAAATTCCCTTGATGTAAGGGCATGAGTTCCTTCATAAGAAAACATTGCAAAGTATAAATGAAATATTTCCTTTTCTCAAACTAAAAATATATGTTAGCAGCAATGTGAACTGCTTCTAACACCTTCAGATCCATCAATTCCCTATAACATTGATTTAAGGACTAAAGATGAGTTCCCACTACTACTTCTGATAAAAGATGTTTGAATATTACTTCCTTGATAAAACAAAGATATTGCATGCATTGATATAAATTTGTGAACCATCAGTTTCTACATTGCAGTCAGTACTAACTTCAGGATAATGTATATGCTCCTTTTGTACTGAACTATCAAATATGTTCACCCAAGTTAATACAATCTCCTATTATAGAAAAAATATAAACATAAATATGCCATTAGATATCTCATTATTGAGATTAAAAACTGAGAACCAATAGCAAAAAAATTATGGAAGAAAAAAAAAATGATGAGAATCTGTGTAGACAGTATTGATGCCTTGATTACATCAACCAGTTTAAATATTGGAATTGTTTTGAATAAGTGTCCCTTTCTTTATAAAATTTAAACAATAATTAGGCACTTTAAAGTATTGATCACAACATCAGCACGCATGCTATTATTAGATTATAATGTTTCAGATCTAGACAAATGGTCAAATATTGGTCAAAAGTAATATACTTCCAAAATGGATATACAACAAATGTCAGAACGCAAAAGGAAACAAAAGTTAATATTTGATATAAGAAGATGATCTAACACTAACAGGTACTCAAGCTATCCATATTTAGTCAAATATAACCCTCATTATATTACTAATAACACATTAGTTGTCCCTAAGAGTAAATATGGCATCAAAACTGTGTGATACCTCATAAAAAAACACAGTAGTACATATCAATAAGGAGCCTTTTAAGGAATAAAATAACATAAGCAAAGTACGTGTAGTCGAAAAAACAGCAGATAACCTGATTATCAGCACATTGCAATCCAACCTGAACATTGAACCATCTTAATACACCATGAGAGAGATTGAGACTATCATGTGCCACGTGCAAAACACAAGAATTCACAACTCATCCTTACTTATAAAAGCACTCACTGCTGCCTCTTCTTCACCACCACTGGCCTACTGATATTTGAGAGCTATTATTATAAAACACCCTCTACGTATGGATAACAGAGCTGATTCTTCTGATGCTTTAAGGTATGTTCGATTTTTATGAGAAATTAAATCTTAATGATAATCACCTGATTTTGAATTTATTTTAAAAAAAATGCAAATATTCGTATAGAACTATGCACATATTTCTCTATAAATATCTGTTGGGTTCTTTGCAAATATCTTGAAACAAAAAAACAAAAATCTTCTTGGTCTAATTTGAAACTATAATAGTGCTTTTATGTAAGCTAACTAGATTATTTGTAAATAGTGAAAGTACATTTTACTCCATGGACTTAGGAAAAGCTTCTAACCGAACAATGTAAAATTTAGGAAAAGCTTCCGAACCATATAAATTTTATATAACAGATGACACTCAGGAAATATTATATATGCTGCATTTTATCATATATTATCCAGGAATATCTAAAAGTTTAATTGATGATGCAGTAATAAGATAAACGAACAAGTTACAGTAACTAAAATGTTATATTACCTTGTAGATTCAACAGGTTTCAGATATTCCTATTGCTATATCGCAAGGAGCTCCAGATTTCTGCACGGTGTATGTAATATCAAAAGGAAAAATTCAATCAGTAAGAAATGCAGTAAGAGCACCACCTACAACTTCACACCACAAATGCAGTAATTAGCATAGCATGTTATATCAACATTATTTTCATATGCTAATTGAAGTGGTTGTTTAGCTAATATAGCCTACTGAACATTTTACTAAACAAAATGTGTTGTTATTTAACTTGTAAATTACCGTTCCATATCGTTATAATCTGCTAGTTATAATACTCGAACCTGGAAAAATTACGAATATTACCAAATTACCGAGGATAATTGCAAAATCGAGTACAAATTTATTCAATATAAATTAGCAATAAATTGTGCAAGGAAAAAAGAGGAGAAACTCACCTTTGTCACTACCTAGTAGAAGGAGGCGATAACCCGGTAACGGTGGTGCTGGAACTAGGCGGAGGCGAAGGAGGCGATAACCCTAGAACAAATATCAAGGCAGAGGCGGGTAATCCTAGAACGGTAACGAGGTGGAGAGGGAACCTGGAGGCGGAAGTGGCGATAACGGATGGGGTGAAATCCCTAGATTTGAATTTTTGATTTACAGAACGATATTGGAAAATGATTTTAGAAGCGTGAGAATGATTTCAGAAGTGTGAGAAATGGGATGAGTACCAATAATAAACAAAATGACACTCCTATCCATATTGATTTAATTATTTACCAAACTACCAGATTTAGTAACAGTTATAACCGTGATAAATGGTCGTAATGAAAATAACTGTTAGAAATTTATAACAGTTATTACCGTTACAAATTGAAAGTGGAAAAGCGTTACAAAATGAGCTGTTTGGTGTTGTGCTACAACATAATGTTTTTATTTTTCTAATTTTGAAATTATTTTAACTTTTTTGAATTTTTTGAAATTTGGACGTTTTATTAAATTTGAATTTTTACGTTTTATTTTGAATTTTATCAAAATTTCAAATTTCAAATTTTGTGAATATTTATAAATTTATTTTGGAAAATTTCAAAATTATAATTTTTTTGGAATATTAAATGTTAAATATAACTAGTATTAGAATTATTAAATAACAAATAATAAATATGACTTCTTAATTATTAAAGATTACTTATTAATCATTAATTATTAAAAATAAATTATTAAATACCAAATATTTATTATTACTTCTTAGGTATTTAATAGTAATTATTACTAATTAATTATTAAATTATAAATATTAATTATTAAATGATAAATATTAATTATTAGTAGTATTTAATATTTATTAT
Organism: Allium cepa; assembly: GCA_030765085.1. Taxonomy (NCBI): domain Eukaryota; kingdom Viridiplantae; phylum Streptophyta; class Magnoliopsida; order Asparagales; family Amaryllidaceae; genus Allium; species Allium cepa. The sequence continues at coordinate 680,488,968 of CM060941.1, read as the reverse complement.
TAATTATTTAATAGAAATTATTAGTTATTAATTATAATTACAAAATATTAAATATTTGTTAAATATATTTATTAATTATAATTTGAAAATATAAAATACTGATGTTACTTCTTAATTATTAATATTTCTTATTAATTATGAATTGTTGGATATTTATCTTAATTATTAATTTTTTAATAATCATTATTAATTAATAAATATTTAAAATTAACTATTAAATACTAAATATCAATTTATAATTATTAAATTTTATTATTAATTATTAAATATCACTCTTAATTATTATATATTTATTAATTATTAATTATTTAACAGTAATTATTAATAAATAATGATTATAAATTAGCTGCAGATTTGACATCTGCAAATGATCCTTTATATAAGGAATTCTTAGAATTTAAGAAAAGGTAAGAGGGTAATAGCCAAGCTTCATCATCATCATATGCTAGCATAGCTAATGAAGAAAATGAGGAAAGTATAACATCTTATGCAGAAAATCCTCATAAGGAAATAATAATTTTCCTTGAATTTAGTGACATAAAAAGGGAAAATAATCCCTGGAATTTAATGCAGAGATATCTTGATACTGCTTCATTCCCGATTACAGCTTATAAAAACAGGGGATATTATGAAGCAATAATGAAATCCTCAGAAACTTGTGAAATTACCCATTATAATACAGGTAATGACCAAAGCAATTATGGGTTCAGCAAAATAATTATTAAAAAACTCATAATGCCAGAAGAATGGGGGTTATCAACCCTTAAAGAAAAGGAAATATTCCTACAAGATAAGAAGATTACCATTAGATATAACTATTGGGATTATGTAAAAGCACTAAGCAAGGTGTTTCTTTATGAAAACACTAAAAAGAAGCATTCCTGGTTCATAAAGATTTGCGGTGAAATTTACAAAAGACCAATTCCTAATTGGTTCTATGACTGGTGGACAAATTATGGTCCGTCATTATCTATTCTTCCAAATAATATCATGGAATTATATTCTCAGTGGGTGAAAATTTCCCCTAAATTATATGAATTAGATCAAAGCCTAATGATTTCAGGATCAGGAAGCATGTTCTTCTTTTTGGAGTTCTCCATTCCTTGGATTTGGAAATGGAAACCAGAAATTGGTGAAACTGACAAGGAAATTCCTTGTTTAAAAAGATGCTTTCTAACAAAATTCTGGGATAAATTAACCAGAATAGATAATGAGTCTGGCCAAATATATGGTCAAGAAATGATTTCAGTTATTGAAAGCTCTATTAAGAAATATCAGGAGCAGAATGAGAAAAGGCAGGAAAAACCGGTTCAAAGTCCTTTTAGATATATCTATAGAAGGCTGAAAATGCAGAAAGAAAATGTCACCAAAGAAGACATTTTATATGCATATATTGATGAAATGAAGAAAGACTTAGCCAAAAACTTTGAAGCAGATAATGTTTCAGACGTATCAATGGCATCGTCTAGGGCAAATGATGACAAGGATGACAAGGAGGAGCATTATTCCGATCTTAATGATGAAGATTTCAATGAAATTTTTGAAAAATTAGAAAGAGAGGCCCACAATATGGGTAAAGGTAAAACAATCAGCTGAAATCAAGGGCTAGCAAACAAATTACTTTTCAAAAATAGTTACAGGTGGCATACCTACTTTGCTAAAGAAGAAGACTTTATAAGATTCCCGAATAATGAAGGACAATAATAGAAGACAGATGGCTCAGCTTTAATAAAACTAGCTCAGCTTTAATAAAGCTAACACATGCGGATTTAAATAGCTTTGAATTCCGAAGCCTTATATATTGGGAAGCTTTCTACTCAGAAGGAGAGACTTAGAAAAATCTTCTCCATCTCCTTCAAGAAAAGCTCTCTGCCATTAATAGTATTGAGTGTAATATTTGAGTGTAATATAAGTGTGTAAGGTGTGTACAATAAGGAAGAAGACTACTTCTTTATATCTGTAAGTTTTTAATCTTTGTAATATATTAAGCCTGATGGCAGGCTAATTATCTAAGTGTTGAATTATCTCTGTGCTTTGCATTTTATTTCATGACTATTTAATTTGTTGCATTACATGATAAGCTATAAATTTAAAATACATGGGTTAAGAATAGCATCAGAAGGCAGTAAATTCTGATAAATACAGTGTACCAAAGTCCATTTTTAGCCATGAGAAGGCGTTGTTTAGGACAGGTCTTACACTGATTTGTTCGTCAGAATTCATTGTCAGTTCAATGCTTGACTTGTAAAATTCCCTAATTTACTTTAAATTTTAGTTTCATTATGTAATGATCCTGAAGTCACTGTAGCAAAGTTACTGTAGCAAAGTTACTGTAGCAGTTGAACAGTGTAAGAATGGTATCAGAGCCATGAATAAATGTATAAGTCCAGAATAATTCAACACTTATTTCTTATAAATGAATATAATTAGGAAAAAGGAGACTGTTAAAAACAGTATTAAACAAGAATATAATCTCCCCCAAAATCTAGAGTTGTTGAATAAATGGACAATTCCAAAAATCGAACCAAAGGTAATCTATCAGTTAGGAACCTTTGAAAAACTTGGGTTAAAACAAGTGGTAAAAACCACAGAACAATCAATTTCACTAGATAATGAAGAGATGATTATCAAATTGTTAAGTGAAAAAGATTTACAGCCTTATAGGCAAACACATAAATTTATTCACATAGGTTTGATACAAATTGCTTTCAAACCTTTAACCCTTGAAGGATTACCAGAAAGCTTTATAGCTGCTCTAAGAGATGGTAGAAATTTAGACTGAAAAAAATCATTGATGGGACTAATACAGTCAAGTCTGGCACATGGACCAGTATATTTTAATGTATATCCAAATTTACAGCTTTCCTTATCTGATATAAACATATTAGAAGCTGTTACTTTGAATGTTAAAACTCATGGATATAATTATATTCCAGGATCTGAAGTTATATGTATTTGTTATAGAATTTACTATAAGCCTTTATATACTCTAAACCCACAGTGTAGATTGGTAGATAAACCTGTTAATGAGACAATTTTAATTGAAACAAATTTTAGTCAGTCTAATATAACTACTAGAAGATCAATTAAGTGGGAAGAGATTCCTCTTCCTGAAAGTTGGATTATTGAAAGGGCTATCCCTTCAGTACCAAAAATAAATGATAATATAACGCAAATTATACAAACTCCTGAGGGAAATATACAAATAGAAATGGAAAGAACTTCTTCTAATTCTAGACCAAGTTCTAGCAGATTAATTTTACCTAAAACAAAGTCTTTTCATTCCTATATTTCACCATTAGATGGTATCGTTGAAACACCATCTAGGTTTTCAACATCTCAAATTAAAGAAAGGTTTTCTGATGAAGAATCTTCAAAAGAAAATACTGTTGAAAAATTATATAAAAATAAAGACAATATTGTAAAAGGAATTTATAACAACCAAGAACAGGATATAACCGAATCAGAAATGAATTTTTCTATTTAATGGATTACAAATCAAAAATTGATTTTAGCCCTGGCTCCCAAGCTAGACAAAGAATTAAAAATGAATTTAATCTCCCAAAATGGGAACCATTTAGAAAATGGTTTTTCGAAAACTTCTCAAAAGAAGAACAGAAATATTTTCAAGAAGAATTTTATAAATTCACATCTGAAAAAGATATATTATTTCCTTTTGTCCCCTGGTTCACATCAAACTATGTTGAACAATATCTTTCCATATTAGGAAGAGATTATAAACTTTCAAATGGAAATATTTTGAAATCAGTCTTTCGCCCTCAGCAATCTTTTCAGATTGAAAAGAATGGAAAGAATTTAAGTTTTAATGCATTTTCCAAAATATTAGAAAATGATGTTTTACAAATTACAGTAAGACATATAAATCAAATAATGGAACAACAAAACTTTACAAATCTTTATTTAACAATAATTGGAGAACAAATGAATTCTTTACATAATAAAATAGAAAAACTATTCTCTGCCATAAATAAACTAACACCAACAAATCCAACATCAAGTGAGGAAGACAATGAAATTATTACTTCTTCAAATCTTCAACCTCCTCCTGAAATTAAAAATTTTAAATTAAAATCAGAAGATTTTGAAAAAAGATTAAAAGAAAAATTGGACAAAATGAAAATAGGATTGGACAATTTGAGATTAAATACTCTTGAAGAAGAAACAATCCATGATAATTTAACCATCCAAGAAGAAGTAAATAAACTTGAAAAGTATGCTAATAAGCCTACTCAACCATTGTTTTATTATAGAAGACCCTCTCCTATTGATACTTTACCAGAAGAACCAGAATATATTAATAACAATAGTTATAATGGTAAAAGTATCTATGAGTGGAATTTAGATACTTTTACAGAAAAACAAATTTCTGTACTGGTTCATAGAATGTTAATGTATAGTACCATCTGTAAAACAAATGGGAATGATGATGTTACCGTTGCAAAAATGATAGTTGCAGGATTCACAGGCCAATTAAAAGGTTGGTGGGATAATTACCTTCCTTTAAGTCAAAAGGAAGAAATTTATAAAACTGTACGGCAAGAAAATGGACAATTAGTCCAAAATGCTGTATATACACTAGTAGTAACAATTTTAGAACATTTTACTGGCAGGGTATCTGATAATAGTGATAATATTCGTACATTATTACAAAATCTGAGATGTAAAACATTAACAGATTTTAGGTGGTACAAAGATACATTTTTAAATAGAGTTTTAGAACTTCCAGAGAGTAATAGCTCTCATTGGAAATCCAAATTTATTGACGGTCTACCTTCACTATTTGCTGAAAGAATAAGAAAAGTTTTAAGAAAAGATAGGGTAAGTATTCCCTATGATTCTTATACTTATGGGAAACTTATTGGAACATGTATTCAAGAAGGTTTAGCATTATGTAATGAAATAAAATTAAATCAACAAATTCAACGTCAAAATTTGACAGAAAAACACCAACTAGGACAATTTTGTAGTCAATTTGGCATGGAGATTCCAACCAATAAGAAATTTCATAAAAAGAAAAGATATTTAGATTCTCATTATAAAAAGAATAAGAGAAATTATTCTCAAAAAAGGCTAGAAAGAAAAGCGAAGCGAAAAGAAGAAAGAATAAATAAAAAGAACAATAAAATTATTCACTGTTATAAATGTGGAAAAGTTGGCCATTATGCTAACAGATGTAAATTAAAGAAGAAAATTGATAATTTAGAAGTTGATAATAAACTAAAAGGATCGTTAACAAAACTTCTGTTAAATTCAAGTTCTGAAGATAATTCAGACGGAGAAACTGAAAATGATTCATATGATTCAGAAGATCTTAAAGGTTTGGAAGATGATTCATCAGAATCTGATGAATGCTGCCAACCTTGTACACAAGGAAAGCCATGTTTAAGACAAATAACAGAAGATGAAGAGCATAAAGAAGAATTTTATAAAATTCTTTCACAATTTCAAGATTCAAGAATAAATGTTTTGAGCAATAGCAATATTGTAGATTTCTTAAAATCAATTAAAGACCAAGAATTAAGATCTAGAGTAATAGATCAAATGGAAGATATTCCAGAATCAAGTCAAAACCAAGATAAAAATAAAAATAAAAATATTATTATTAAAGATCCTTATTCTATGAATGAGGTTAATAAAATGTTAAAAGAAAGACAGAATATTGAATATCCTATTACCATTCAAGATTTGAATAATGAAATTCAAAATCTTAAAAAAGAAATCCAAGAATTAAAAAAGGATAACAAAAATTTTGATTATAGAATATCCTTTTTAGAATCATCAAAGCAAAGTATTACTATTAATGATAAAGATGAAGATTTTTCTCAAATAGAATTTCCTGAACAAAAAGACTTTCTTTCGAAAATGGAAATTATAACATCTCAAAAATGGTTTGTTGAGATAACTCTCTTAATTGATAATTATTTTACAAAACAATTAATTGCTTTAGTAGACAGTGGGGCGGATATGAATACAAGAAGGAATAATCCCAACTAAATACTTTCAAAAAACTACAAACTCTTTAAGGCATGCAGGTGGACAAAAACTTGATATAAAGTTTAAAATACCACATGCTTATATTTGCAAGGAAAAAATTTGCATCCCTACAAGTTTTTTATTAGTAAAAAATATTACTAACCAAGTTATACTTGGAACTCCATTCTTAGATAAAATCTATCCTATCACTAATATTGATAAAAAGGGAATTACAGGAATTTATGAAAATAAACCCATACATTTCCAATTTATAACCAAACCTTTTACAAGGGTCCTTCATGAAATGAAAGATCTTTTGACACAAAAGACTTTTCATTTAAATTATTTAAAACAAGAAATTAATTTCTTCAATATAGAAGAAAAGCTACAGAATCCTAAACTAGAAGAGAAAATAAAATTGATTTATAACAAATTTTCTTTAGAGATATGTAATGAACATCCAAATGCTTTTTGGGATAGAAAAAGGCATGTTGTTAGTCTTCCATATGAAGAAGGCTTTGATGAAAAGAAAATTTCTACAAAGGCAAGGCCATGCCAAATGAATTCCGAATATTTGGAATTATGTAAAAATGAAATTGAATCATTATTACAAAAAAAATTAATAAAACCATCCCAATCACCTTGGTCATGTACTGCTTTTTATGTTAATAAACATAGTGAACAAGAGAGAGGTGTTCCAAGGTTAGTAATTAATTACAAACCTTTAAATAAAGTCTTGAAATGGATAAGACACCCAATTCCTAATAAAAAGGATTTATTAGACAGACTTTACAATGCTCTCATATTTTCCAAATTTGATTTAAAATCTGGATATTGGCAAATTCAAATTGATAAATCAGATCAATATAAAACTGCTTTCAATGTTCCAATAGGACACTATGAATGGACAGTAATGCCTTTTGGATTAAAAAATGCTCCCTCTGAATTTCAGAAAATAATGAATGATATTTTCATTCCATATAGTGAATTTATCATAGTCTATATAGATGATATTTTGGTATTTTCTGCAAACATTGAAATGCATTTTAAACACTTGGATATTTTTAGAAAAATTATTATTCAGAATGGATTAGTTATATCAAAAAAGAAAATGTTTTTATTTCAAACAAATGTTAGATTTTTAGGTCATAATATTGAAAAGGGAAAGATAGTTCCTATAAATAGAAGTATAGAATTTGCTTCAAAATTCCCTGATATAATAAGAGAAAAAACCCAATTACAAAGGTTTTTAGGCAGTTTAAATTATATTTCTTCTTATTACGCCAGTCTAGCTTCAGATTCCGCTATTTTATATGATCGACTAAAAAAGAATCCAGGACCATGGACTGCACAGCATACCAAAGCTGTCCAAATAATAAAAGAAAAGGTTAAAAATTTACCCTGCCTAAATCTGTCAAATCCAAATTGGGATAAGGTTATAGAGACTGATGCTTCAGACATAGGGTTTGGAGGAATCCTAAAACAAATTTGTCCAAACTCCAAACAAGAATATCTTATTAGATTTTATTCTGGAAAATGGAATAATAGCCAAAGAAATTATGCAACTATAGCTAAAGAAATTCTGGCCATAGTAAAGTGTGTTTTAAAATTTCAGGATGATTTGTATAATCAAAAGTTTATTATAAAAACAGATTGCAAATCTGCAAAATATATGTTTAACAAAGATTTTAAACATGATGTTTCTAAACAAATGTTTGCTAGGTGGCAAGCTCATTTAGCCCCTTTTGATTTTGAAATAATTTATAAAAAAGGAGAAGAGAATAGTCTAATATTTATTATTAATTATTTAATAGAAATTATTAGTTATTAATTATAATTACAAAATATTAAATATTTGTTAAATATATTTATTAATTATAATTTGAAAATATAAAATACTGATGTTACTTCTTAATTATTAATATTTCTTATTAATTATGAATTGTTGGATATTTATCTTAATTATTAATTTTTTAATAATCATTATTAATTAATAAATATTTAAAATTAACTATTAAATACTAAATATCAATTTATAATTATTAAATTTTATTATTAATTATTAAATATCACTCTTAATTATTATATATTTATTAATTATTAATTATTTAACAGTAATTATTAATAAATAATGATTAGAAATTAATTATTAAATATTAAATATTGCTTCTTAATTATTTAATATTACTTATTTATTAATAATTATTAAGTATTAATCTTAAACATTAATCTTAATTATTAATCTTAATTATTAAACATTAGTCTTAATTATTAATTATAATTAATTATGAAAATCGATATCTATTACCAGTACAAAATAGTTGTAATAGGCATCTAATACCACGGGCAAATAGTTAATAATTAATATGTATATATTATTAATTTTTAATTTTTAATAGTAACTATTAATCATAAATTATTAATATTTATTATTAATTATAAATTATTATATATATTTAACATTAATTCCTCGATATTGCTTACTAATAATTGGAAAGTAAAATTAAGCCTGTTGGAATACTGATTATGTATAACAATTAGTAACTAGTGATTATTTAATAATAATCATTAATTATTATAAGTTATAAATGATTAGTATAATATTATTAATGATTAATTTTTAAATATTAATAAATAATGTAATATTATTAATGGTTAGTAATTAGTAATTAGTAATATAATATTATAATTAGTAATTTGTAACATATGATTAATATAATATTATTAATGAATAATTATTAAATATTAATAAATAATAAATATTAATTTTAAGAAAGCGTTGTAATTATTAATTATTGGCTGTTAAAATTTGGCAACAAAAATTTATTACAACGGGTATTTTATAACCGTTGTAAAATTGGCACCTATTACAATGGGCATTTTTGGCCCGTTGTAAAATTGGCACCTATTACAACGGGCATTTTTAGCCAGTTGTAAAATTGACATCTATTACAACGGGCATGAAAGGACTGTTGTAATAGCATTCTATTACAACGGGCAGTCATTGCCCATTGTAAAAAAGGCGTTGTGTAGGGCATCTATTACAACGGACTTGAATGGACCATTGTAATAGCCTACTATTACAACGGGCAGCCAATGCCCATTGTAAAAAGAGCGTTGTAATATAGTATTTTTGTTGTAGTAGTTAATTAATCATTCTCTGAATATTTAACTTGATTAAACACCTTTGATTAATCATTTACTAATTACAATAAATAATTAGTCTTTAATTAATTTTACAAAATTAATTAACTAAATCATAAGTAATTAACATTTAATTACTTCATTAATTAACTATAATTAATTACATTTATCCTTAATTAATGACATTAATTAATCACTTAATAATTAATTATTTCTTAATTAAACAATCCTTAATTACATCATCAATTATATTAATTAATGATTCCTAATTTAAATTAATAACTTTATTTGAAATTAATTACATTTAGTAATTAATCTAAAATTAAAATACAATAATTAATCACCTTTGATTAATATTAAACCAGTAACTAACTGCCCTTAAATTTTTATTAACAAATTAATTATCTTCACAATTAATTATCTTCATTAATTAATCCCTTGATTAATTTCAAAAGTAATTACCAAAATTTTTAATAAAAATCATTTTTATTAATTACATTCCAGTAATTATCACTTATTACTTCTTTAAGTAATCCTGCTACATTAATTACCTTAAGTAATTACTCTTATTAAATCATTAAATGATTTACTTAAATTAACTAAACTAAATTAATTAACTTAACAAATCACATTATCAAAATTAATTACAATAAGTAATTAATTCTTTAATTACTTTTAAGTAATTAGACTTAACAATTTAAAACTAATTATTTTAACTAATTAATCTAATTAATTCTCAAAATTTTAATCATACTAATTAATTACTTAATTATCCTTAGATAATTATCATTATTAAATTAATAATGTTTCCTTAAAATATTTCCTTAAGAAAATTATCTTTAATTAATCATCATTAATCATTTCTAATTAAATTAATTCTAAATCATTATTTAAAATCAAATAAATAAATTCCTTAATTAAATTCCTTTATTATCTTAATTATCTTAAGATAATTTATTTAATTATGAATAATTGTATTAACATTCAAAATGTACTTTAAATAATACATCTCTAAATTAAATTCAAATTCCATTTTAAACTTTAAGATTTCAAAATGTTTAACTTATTTAAGAATTATACAAATTTAAATAAATTATAACTTTAAAATTAAAGTGAAAACATTCATACTTATGTAAGCAAATTTTAAATCCAAATTTACTAAAGTTTATTAAAGAAATCAAATTTTTAAAATAAACTGATTATTTAAAACTTCTCAAATTTCAAGTTAAACATTCCATAACTCTTTCAAATATTACAGAAAGAAATCTACAAGATTAAACATATATCTGAAATCAAATTCATCTTTAAAATTTACTTTAAACATGGAATTTGATCAATATTTTAAAAAAAATTATAAAACTGTTTAAATTTAAACTGAATTCAAATAACCTGAAAACTATAATTTAAACCTGATTTTAAACTTAATGTAAATCTTGTTTAAAAATTTAGAATTTCAATTTAAAACTTTGAATTTAAAGGTTCATCTGAATTAACATTTTAAATTTTGCATTTAAAAATTTAAATTCACCAAATTATAAAAACTGTACAATTGCAGGTTTTACAACCTGAACCAAAACTAACCCGAGATTCCAAAATCTTACTTCGAGTTCTCAAAGCCTAATTCCCGAGTCAACAACCTACTACTCCCGAGAAGAACCCGAGTCATTCTGCCTGCACAACCAAGAAAATGTTCACCAGAAAATTTATGCACGGTGCATATGCACCGGCACTCCAGCGACCTTCAACCACCCTGACCAACTCCACCACATCACTAACAAACCCCCAAGCATGATTACGATCAACAAACTTCCCAGGGCAGCATGAATCAAAATTCAGTTCACCCAAAACCTGGAAAACTTCACACTGCATTCACTTCAAACCTGTCAACGACAAGGAAACCTAACTCCGACCATCTTATCACCTACGACACCGGCCATCCCTTCACCTATGTCTCCTCTTCCAATCCCCAAAGTTCTACATCACTCGATGCTCCACAGAGATCAAACAGCAACAGTCAACTGACCACCTCCAAACTAGGTCTACACAAAAGAAAGCGCCACCGTTGCCTCCAAGATCAACTGCACCGCCTCCCACTATTTTTCTTCACCCCTCTGACCACTCCTCCATCACTACAAGCAACCCCGAACATCCCAGTCCACAAGATCACCCAAAAACCGACATTACTCCAATTTTGTTCAACACAGAACCACCCATTCCACAGCTACTTTTAAAAATGGGATTTTGTTTTAAAAATCATGATTTCATTCATGTATTCAAATTATAAAACTGTTTTAATAATTTAAGAAGATTTAGATTTGCTAATTTGAATATTTACTGACTTTTATTTGTTTACATAGACAACAGTTTCTTAAATTTAACTTAATTATAATTTATAAACTTAATTTCAAACTAAACAAAAAAAATTCTATTTACATAACAAAATCCAAACTGAGATCAAACTAGTTTATAATGGATTTCTTATTAAAAACTTAGTTCAAAGCCAAGAACAGATATCTAAAATCCCGAAACACATATATATGCACATTAATATATATATATATACACGCAGAATCACAAAATAGTCATACAAACATGATTTTTTTATATCAATAAACATGCAACAGATAACTCAAGTTTTTGCATATGGAAGGTTACTCACTTAAAAGAAAACAGAGCTTTTCTTCTTTTGTTTTTTCAATAGCAGTTAAATTGATTTCTTTTTATATAACAGTTTGATTGAAAACTTGAGTTCTATAAGTATATTTAGCTCTGATTTTTATAAGAAAACTGTTTTTAAACATAGAAGTTCACACACATGCACAGCTAACATCAACTTTAGCATTTTGAGGTCAAACAGTTTTAAACAGAAGAACAGAGCAGTTTCTGATTTATGTAAATTAGAAATTGTGTTCTATAAATTTTGTTAAACTTTGATTTAAAAAGAAAAGCTGTTTTTAAATAAAAGAAGCTTACTCACTTTAATTGAAGATGCAGAGAACAACCTAGATGCAAATTTCATTTTTCTGGAGCAGATTTGAATTCCCTGATGCTATTGATATTGAACTTCAGTTGAACTTATTTGAATCTGCTGCCGAACCGTTGATTTTAAGTTGAAAATCTGGATTTTGCATTAGCTGCTGAAGATGATTTAAACTACATGTTGACCTTATTCTTATTTGCTTAGATTTGGAGTTGAGTTGAACTTCAACAGATTACAGATTTGCAATTGTATTTGTTTGCAGATCTGGATTTTGCAATTTGCTGTTGGAGTTGATTTGCAGTTTTGGTTTTGCAGATTTTTTTATTGAAGTTGTTTTGTAGAATTGGTTTTGAAATTCTTCTTTCCTTTTTTTTTCAGATCTGATTTTAGTTTCTAATGAAGATAATGTTTAAATAAAATATATTGCTATGTTTTCTTATCTACAAAAATAAATTTCAAGAATAAATAACATTGACACTTGTTTTGTTAGGATGTAGATAAGTTTACAAGTGTCTTTATTATGTGTTAAGTGTTTGACACATATTCCATTTAAAAATAAAAAGAAATTTCTAAATTTTATAAAGGTTTTAAGTTCATTTCTTACTTAGTTAATCATGTTTCAAATGTTTAATTACATTTAGTTTTTACATGCTTACATACAAACCCTTTTTATAAAATTACACAATTTAAATGTTTATTTGAATGTTTTCAAAATAATATTTTTTTAAAGCTAAACTTTCAAAAGAGCAAATTTTAAAAAGAAAAGAAATGTTAAATTCAATTTTATTTTAAGTTTTCAAATCAAAATATTATACTTTAATATAAATAAACTAAATCTTATTTCAAAAGAAAAGCAATTCTTAAAATAAACAAAATAAACTCTTATTATAAAATACAAATTTAAACTATTTTATTTTTAAACAAACTATTATATATTTATAAACAAAATAAATATTTACTAATATTTCCATGAAAATATAAGATAGACTTTTAAAACAACTTTTGAAAAGTTTTCAATACTGATTTTAAATAAATTTAATCAATTCATAAATTATACATCTTATATATAAAATAAAATTGGCAAATATTCTTTATAAGATTTAAATAAAAATCAAAATTCCTATTTACAATGTATACACATATATACATTATAAATAAATATCTTTAAATCAGCTTAGAAAAATAATTTTATTACTTAAATATTTTTAACATTTGAAAAGAATAAAATTCCCAAAAGTTATTATTATTATCATCATTATAAATATCATTTATCAAATTAAATAATAACTAATCTTCGAAGGATAATTTCTGTTTGAATTAAATTATTATATCAATATTTCACATTTTAAAATAATTATTAATGAAATTATTAAATAAATATTGCTTAAATTCCTGGAACATCACATTGGCTTTTACTCGGGTTTTTATTTTTTTACTTATTTCATCTTTCTTTTGCTACTCGCTGATGATAACATTCTTATTGTTATATACTTTGCATTGTCATGCTAATCATAAACAATTATGCTATTTTAGCCTTTAATCTGTCTATTAAGTGCAGTTAGTGAACTGTGATTATCAGTAGGCACAGTTTGCTAAATCCGATCAACATACACATAAAACATGTTAATGACTCTGTACTGGAAACATCAGAGAATTTTTGGTTCTAATTCCCATCACTATAACGAACTGTACATTTCGATAATTAAATTTGTTAATTTAATAAGTTTTGCTAAGTTAATATGGAAAGAAATAAAACTTTTTAATTTAATAATGAAATGAATGTTAAAACGAATTGTAACAATGGTAATTAAAAACTAATTATTAACAATTGAAATGAAATTCCAATAATGACATGAGGTAAAATTGTTATACTTGGTTATAAAATTGATATAAGAAAACGAATGTGAATATTAAATTCTTTGCATTCTTCTTCGCCTCGTCAAATTCAGTTTTGAATGCTAGCAGCTCAATATTTTGGTGCCCGGTGATGCCCTTATCGTAGATGGCCTCCAAATTAAGGCAATCAATCTCATGTTGACGTTCAATAGAAACCTTGAAGACTTTTTCGACTAAATAAATGAATGCTTCATGTTGTACATACACATCATTCACACACGCCAATGAGCTCACTTTGGCAGTTCCAGGGATTGTATGTATAGAAGGGTGGAATTTGAGCCCATCAAAACAAATCTTTGGAAAGGTAGCTTTAAACTCAGCTAGTTTCTCTACCGTAGTTAGATCGTGGGCAAAAACCCGAGGAATTTTTTCAGATGTGACCAGTGTTTATTTACGATGCTCACGGGACTGCCTGGTGCTTGATGATCTGGAATATTGTTCAAGAGGAGAGTTGTATTGACAGCCTCATTATGCGAAATTATCTCCACTACGTGTTGGAGGGTTAGTTGGTTCCTTTTGATGCGCAGCATGTTCTTGGTGCTTCTTTCTGGATGATGAAGATGATTTCCAAAATGATAATCTTTTTCCCTTCCATCATCTTTGCCTCGATGTGTTTTAGACTCGGAATCCCGACTCGAACGATGAAAGATGGAAGAGCCACAAAGGTGATCGAAAGCATGTGAATAAGACATTGCACCTATAAAAGAACCAAGTGAGAACATATTAGTAGTTGTTATGTCAAGAGTTAATTGCAAGTGAATACAGGGGTGTGAGTGCTTGTGTGTGTCCTAGTGTGTCCCCCCGGCGGACTAGTAACATTTGCTTTACTCATAGGAGTTATTTCTCCTTGATTGGAAGTTTGCCCGCCCTCACCGCTTCTCGTAGGTGAGTTAAGCCCCTCAACGCCATGGTTAATAAAGTCATAATTCAACAAAATCATCCGGAATTGAGAAGCCAGAAAGTCTTTTCAACGCGCTCTCCATTTGTTGAAAAGACGAATCCTTTTCGACTAGAGTTATGACAGCTTTCAGTGTCTTCTCAACTTTGTTTTTCTTAATTCTGTATGCCAGATTTTTTCCCTTTTTCGAAGGAGGTTGCGATCAGCTAGTGTGTGGTGCATCGACTACCGACACTTGTCCAAGGCATGCCTCTTCGTTTTTTGGCCTCGCATCTTCCGTTTCCTTTATTCTCCCTTCTTTGGTGCCTTTTTGGGTTCCCACAACAAGGGCACCATAGGGTCATTTAGTTCTCCCCTCCTCTCAGCGATAACCCTCGGGATCGCTTTACTCCCCGGAAGACCAATTCTACGGCCATCTTCTAATAACTCGAATAACGGGAGTAGCTCCTCGATGATGAGGAGTTTGATCTCCCTATCCTTTGTTGGAATAACATGGATAGACACAACAGACCTGGAATATCTAACACCTTCGTGCCGAGAGCGAACACCTAAAAAAGTTGAAAGAATTTGTATGATTAAGAAAGAAAATGCAATTTGAATTCTTGAAATAAGGATAAAGGCAGGAATAGTACTTATGTCCTTCCAACCACCTTCTCGTGAATCCGGGAGGATATCATACATAGAAGTATTCTTGTTTGAACAAGGAGAGTTTGTTCCATGAGCCCATTAAAACTTGACATTTGGGCACGGGCTCGAGGAAGAAGTACGAAGGACCGTCGATTCATCTTTTGAAGTTATTAATGTACCGAATATCCTCGGGAGTCGACGGACGAAATATGACATTCATGAAGAGAAGGAAAGTGTGAGGGATAAAAGCGTAGCAGTAGGGGTGCAACTGAATAGGAGCTATACCCATATACTTCAGCACTCACAGATAAAAGAGTTGAAAGGTGGCACACATCCGGCCTAGTACATGAACTCATTGCATGGGGTATATCCAGTTGGGGCAAGTGAGGCCTATCTTGCCTTGATGGAACCAAAATGTCTTCAAAAGGAATCCTGTAGATAGATGACAATCAACGAAGAGAAGCTTCGCCAATTTTTGAAGCCTGTGAGTCGACCGGATTATTCAAAATGATGGCATCTTCCACCGCATCGGGAGCTAGGCCTAAAACTTATGTAGAAAGAGTCGAGATAACGGAAAAAAGGTCTGCCTGCGAATCATATTTCTCTACTTCATCTCTTTGCTGACTTGGTATAGGCTTGTTGGACAAAGTAGCGGAGCCTGATTTCATATACGATTTAGAAGATATCTTAGTTGAACGCTTTGTATAACTTGAGATCTGTGCCAGCTATACTCAATAGACAATCGATGTTAGAAATAATTACATGTCCCCCCGTGTTGTGTGTGAACTAGTGTAATGTGATGTGAAATGAATGCGAACAGTTTAAAATTAGAAAAACGAAAGTAAGACGTCGAAGCTCAGAGGTTTCGTCCGGAGAGACCGTCATCGCTGACCGTCTTGGATAACGTGAAAGGTGATCAGCGATAAAAGCTTTAGGATCGTATGTTAACATTCAGAATTGTAAAGTCCGTTGTTCGGGTATGTTGAGCCAGTTTTATAGTTAACTCGTGTCAAGTGGATTAGGAATTTTTTCATTCAAGTTTAAGTCCATTAGTCCATATATGCTAATCGTGTTGTTGTTAGTCACATTATGCTTGGAGAAGGAAGTATGCAATCATATATTCAAATAACTCAAGTTAGGATGGCTTTAATTAGTCAACACTGACCCAGACGATTTATGTCGATCCCATGTCCTAGACCTATACCAATCCCTTCCTCTCTAACCTCCATACCAATCCCTCCTCTCTTTGTATAATACTGAACCCTCTCCTTTTTACCTCTATGTCGATCCATCCTAATAACCTGGCTTACGCCGACCCTATGCCTAAAGAAGAATACCGACCCTTTGTTAAAAACAACATGCACCGATCCCTAATCCTACCGACCCCATCTCCTACATTTCCTTCACTAAACCCTCACTCAGCCACTACACTCAAGCCCATGCCAATTTCTCTCCGGCCAATGCCACCTCATCTGAACCTTCTTTTTCCTCCTTCTTCTCCTTTCCTTTCCTGTTAATCCCTTATCTTCTCCTCTTCTCATGAAACCCATATGCTTGCACCTAAATGAAAAATAATTTCGCTCAAACTCAAAGATTACAACCCAACAATGCAAGTAAAAGGAGGATTCATGCCTATATGTTTGAATCTTGTCGAGCTAGAGGGCAAGCGTTTAGATTTTAAGATCCCAAATTAACAAGAAGTAACTATAGGGGGAGAAGCTTGAGTTTATGCTTGGTTTTAAGATTGGAAATTGAAAGAATTAAGTTTGTTGGAAGGAGTATTATATGGTTACAGTGCTTTCGTAGAAGGGAAGCCTAAGGGTATTAAGGAAGAAGATAAAAACTTAGAGGAATGGAAGTAAAAGGAAAAATAAAAAGGGTATGAATTTTTATATGAGAAAGGTGGAAGGAATACGAACCAGTCTCTTTCGAGTGAGCTGGTCACAATATTAGAAGGAGTCGGCCATTGTGTATGCCGACCCCACGCTACATAGATCCATTGAAGGATCGGCATGCCAAATGTCGTCCCTTCTTTTTATGAAAAAGGGAAGAGGAAAAAGAAAAAATGTAAAATAATATTGAAGAATACTATGTGTGATGGTATATATTAAGTGATGAAAGAAGGGAGGAAAACGTGCTTGAGATAAGAAGAAGAGAAAAAGGCAAAGATACAGTAGAAATATATGTATGAGCACTTTAACGACCCAATATTTCGATGCCTGAAAGTCGACATTAATATGTCCATTGTATCAAATGTCGCACGATCGAATGCCGGAAAACGGAACCGTTAGGGTTTAAGAAGAAAAAGGTAGAAGAAGAAACAGAAAACAATAACAGAATCTCACATTTTTCAGTGGAACAACATATAATAGATAAATGAATAATCTTTAAAACAAAAGCACTATATCGGTTTATACATGTTTACAACGACAACACAACACTGGCAGTCGATATAACTTGCCTAAATGAAAACTGAACTGCACCAACCCATACGCGGCGGAATGATACATAGTATAAGAGATACATCTCGCCATCCAGCTTGCTCTTATTCTCCACAGCAGATCTTTTCTGACTTCGCTCTAAAATAATGATAACCTGACTCTAGGCTGCCTGTGTGGAAAATTGTGGGCACCCAAAGTTTAGAAAGGGGACAATAAACTCCAAGTTAGTCATAGGACTGTTGTGAGATCTTAAAAACAGTTATTTCAAAGAAAGGAAAAGAAATCCGCTATGCTTTTGGAAAATGAAACTACCATAAGGCCTTCCCACACACACAACGCAAGCGTTTGGAGGAGATTTCTTCTTATGATAGTCAAACATGTTTAGTACGAAAAATTCTTTTTAATATTATTATTAGTGCATAGCGTGGAAAAATTTCAAAAGTATAATATTAATCTTAGCCAGCATAGACTTTTCGTACTATGCCTACTATAGCTACCATGTTCACTAGAAGGTTACCACCACATTCCAGGCAGGTTATACAACTAAAACCGTACAGGGCTCGTATTGTTTCTTTAGATTTCCAACAAATGGTTAGGCTAAGGAATTTCCTATTACCACATGGGTAGGCCTCTGGAGGGACGCCCCGAGAACTTAAACAGTTCTCTTCCAACACAAGGCCGGGTTACCTCTATAACTAGGTAACTATTGATATGAGTATGCCATCCCCCGCTCGTTACCGACTTTTATCCGAGGATCCTCGACACCAACAACCACAAAGTAATAAATTTGCAGTAACCACATATGTTAAATATCTGGGCACCATACCATGATACCACCTCTTTCCACAAGGAAATGGACATACCCTCGGGGGCGCTACCCCCAAATAACTTTGCCGCATTCTTCCTGTTTCGACCATTTTTGGGTTGTGAGGTCCAACGAAGTCTCGTCCATAAAGCTACACTTTTCACAAAGCCATGCTTCGATCAACAAATGATCAGCAGCACTTCGTATGCCACATTACCAAATTGAAAATGTATTACTAGTAACCATCAACTACATAACCTCTAAGCTCGTACGTCTCAGAGAAGGGTGTTAAGCTAAGAGAATAAATTATACGCCACCAACAGAAATGTATTTGATAGAAACTAGCTTTACATCTCAAAGTGTAACGTCAGACACACATCCATACAAGTCCGTTCAGGGATCGAACGAAACTGAAGGCACTTCAAAGAAGCCCTTGCAAATCCGGATATTCACTAATCACGTCCAGACTCCCCATCACAAAGGGTGATAAAATCTCTATACCAGAGCAACCCGGTGTAGAGACATTCGACAAAAAGTACTTTCGCTTTCGAAAATACCCAGTCTTCAACACCATCTTCAAATGCAATCCCATTTCATCGTATCATTATTCGGAATGGGTTTTATGACACGAAGTCCTCTTCCGGCTAATCTGAATAACGACCGCTTATTTTTAAAAATAAGTGTTACATTCAGATTTCAAGCAAATCACAACAAATTTCCACTTTGATCTTTCTAAATGAAAGATCCATCACAAAGATTCGATGTGGCTTTTTAATAACCATTTAGCATCCGACCCCCGGTCGCATCGAAATTCAAACGTCGTTTAAAGGCCAATATTGATAGTCGGTTATTTAACTACCAATCAACATTCACAACAATCACTAGATTTAAATAACTTTCCCAATTATTTATTTTCAAAATATCTTCGTAAGATATATTTTCACACTTCAACTATTTGAAATCAAATTTCAAATCAATTTCCTTACGCGGAATAAATTTCCAAATATTTGTTTATTTCAACTGAAAATTGTCCGAGTACAAATACTTTAAAATAGTTTAAATTACTTATCCAAACATACATACTTGAAAATATTTAAAATAAAACTATCTTAAAACATTTTATTTTAAAACATTAATTATGAAATTTTATACTCGTATCTCATATAAATCTTAAGCCCAAAATAATTTTAAAATAAAATTATTAGATAGAATATAACTATTTGAATAACCATTTTCTAAATCAAATATCAATTAAATCTTGGAACAATCACTTCTATAATTAATTAAATAGATCTTTATTTTAAATATTTTCAAATAACTTAAGAAAATAATTTTTCCAAAACATTCTTTTAAAACCAACACTAGAACTTTTAATTTTATATTTGAAAGCTACTTTGAAAACATACTCAGCTTTCCAGAAAAATACACTTTCCATTTCAAATGGTCATTTAAATCAATTAATAAATCCTTTCTCATTTATTTTAAATTTATATTCCAAATCCGTAAATTGCTTTCCACACTTAAAAATAAACCAAGGTTTATTTTAAAACAAATTTTCTTTTCCCTTATAAATTCCCATTTTGAATATAAATTTCCAAATATCCATTAATATACAATTTTCAAATCGATTTCCCAATTTATTTTCAAAACACAAATCAATTTCAAATTGGTTCTCAAATTTATTTCAAACACCAAATTGATTTCCACATTTATTTTGCAACACCAAATAAATTTTCATTCAAACACCAAATTTTATTATCTTTTAAAACAAATTCCTCTATTACTTTTAAACTATTTAAAATCTGAATTTTAAATAAATTCTCCAACTTTTAGTCCATTTATTAAAATCGTTTTCCCATATTTTAGAATTGATTCGATAAGATTACATAAATCAATTTTTATACTTTTAAATTCCTTCTTTTGAATTTATTCAATTCCCTAAAATTAATTAACTAAAAGTTTCTACTTTAATTTCCAAAAATCCATTAATTTTTTATTATTTCCGGTATCCTACGATATTAAAAATATATTCGGCTAAAGCACAGCCTTCAACAATTTCAATCACAAATATAATCATACACAGATTATAAATAAATCAATACACAACAATGAAACAAATTCAAATATTTGAGGAAACCAATTGTAACAAACGGAAATTTTCGACTTTCGAAAATTCAACATCGATACTCACTTTATCGACTGCCGAGAAATCGTAGGCTAAAAACCTGAAATGTTATGGTTTAAGAAAAAGAAAAGAAGAAAAGAAGAAAAGAAGAAGAAAGAAAAGAAAAAGAAAAAGATAGAAAATTTAGATAGGGAAAAGAAAATAGAAATTAGAGAGAATAGAAAATAGAAGAAAAAGGAGAATAGAACAGAATTTTAAAATAGCACGGAACAGAAAGAAAATAGAGAAAATAGAACAGAACAGAAAACAACAGAACACATCAGAATCTCACAATTCGCAGCGGAACAACATATAATAATAAATGAATAATCTTTAAACAAAGAACTATCAGTTATTACATTTTATACATTACATTACATTACATTACATCATATCATCAGAGTGTACAACGACAACAACAAATAGTGCAACGGAAAAAGAAATACTATATAAGTAATACGCCACGCCATCCAGCTTGCCTCCAGCAACTCCAGAATACCCAGAATATCCTGATAAACCTTAACTCTTGACTGCCTGTGTGAAAATTGGTGGGCACCCAGAGTTTAGGAAGGAAAACAATAAACTCCAAGTCAGTCATGTGACTGGTGTGAGAACTCAAAACAGTTTATTTATCTTTAAAATCAAAATAGAGGAATATTTTTAAATTCAATTCGCAATGCTTTTAAAAATGAGACTACCATAAGGCCTTCCGCACACACACACAATGCAAACGGAGAATCGGAGGAGATTTCTCCTTATGATAGTCAAAGATGCTTGATACGCATTTAAAATAACATTTCATATTATTATTAGTGCATAGTGTAGGAAAATTCATTTCGAAAGTAGAATATAAATCTTAGCCAACATAGACATTTCGAACTATGCCTACTATAGCTACCATCCAAACAGTGGTGACCACCATAAGTGAATGATAGGTTCTACAACTAAAACCGTACAAGTTTCGTATTGGGAATTGGATTTCCAACAAATGGTCAGGCCAAGGAACTTCCCATTGCCACATGAGAATGCCTCTGGAAAGACATCCCCGAGAACCAAACCGGAACTCTGCCAACACAAGGCCGGGTTACCCCTAACTGGGTAACTACTGACACGAGCACGCCATTCCCCGATCGTAAACGACCTTTCTCACGGGATCCCGAAAGCCAACAACCACAAAGTAATAAATTCGTAGTAACCACATAGGTTAAATATCTGGGCTCCATACCATGATACAACCTCTATCCAGAAGGAAATTTTACAAATCATTTTCAATCATATTTAACCCAATTTTCAATTATTTCCATAATTTAACGTATTAAATTATCGATTTAATTATCCAATTAAATCCAATAATTCAAATAAAAATTTATTCGACTTATAAATTCACTTATTAATATTTAAAATTAATTAAATATTCAAATTTTAATTTCTAAAAATTCTGGGTCGTTACAATCTTCCCCCCTTAAAAGAATTTCGTCCTCGAAATTACAAGTAAGAAAAGTTACAGAATTTATTAACTTTCCAAAATTCATAGTTAAATTTCTTACAATAACTTTACTAAGTTTTCAAAATCATACTTAGTTATCTTTTCAAAAATAACTACTATTGTTTAACTTTCAATTCCAAAATCAAAGTTAAAGTTTTCAAAATTTTCCAAATTTCTCAAAAATTTTCTAACGCCTTAAATTTTCGGAAAAATTCGCCATAGTCTCCTTTGCGCGGCTCGATCCGAAAAAAAAATGACAGTATATATATCACAAATATACATCTCATCAAGTAATGAGGCATCCCGCAGGGAAAAAAGTGTAAAAGTACGATATTTAATCCGAGATATGTACCTTATATTTTATTAGCAAGCATATACGGCTAATATAGCGCAAAAGCGAGCTCCAAATGCGAAGCAAACGCGATCCGCACCTACTAATCACTCAACAAACAACATGAGAATCATGCATATAGACAATAGTATCGATATACATCATATAGCAACTGAAACAAAAGCAACAAATGCAAACATCAATCAACTAACATCCATAACCAAATCAATATTCATTTATATTTTCATTAATATTAAATGAAATGGTTTTCAATTTAATCACATTTGATTCATTTACATTGGATTTTATCAACATTCATTTTCAATTAGTTTATATTCACTAATTCATATTCAAGTTGGTCCACTTCCAAATCAAATTCGATTCTATTCAAGATTCACTTAACTTCCAATTGGATTTCAATTACTTTAGCTTCCAATTTTATTAAATCAATTTCATTAACACTTAATGAATTATATACAATCAACTAACAATCATATATCAGCCAAAGTATATTCATTATAACCAAGTTCTTTTTCTTACAATTGGTTTAATTAATTGATTTTCATTCAATTATTCAACTTTCAAATAACATTAGATTTTAATGAATTAACACTTATATTCATTATTTCATATCAACTTAATTCACATTCAATTGATTAACATTTAATCCATTAATTCAATTCAATTACTACAGTTGAATTTTCATTTATATAACTCAAGTTCATATCTATCACTTAATTTTATTAATTTACTTTGATACTAATATCAACTTCATTCCATATCACTTAAGTTATATTCCATTTAACTTTAAATTCATTTTTTCTTACAACTCATATTCATAAATGTATTCATATAGTTTCACTTCTTATATATATTAGTTTATTTCACAATTGTAAATCACTTTAATTATAATTCAATTCTTATAATTCATTTGCTTATACAATTATTATTTTATTTAGATTATTCAAACAACCAAACAATCAACTTATTTTCACTTTAATAATTCTGAAAAATTATTTCTTTATATATAAAAATATACTCAAGGTAAAATTATTTCATTTACCCAATTTAAAATCAATATTATGTCGATTTATCTTGTTTAAGAGTTTAGAAACCCCTATCTACGATAGTTAGCTAGACTAGATCGACCGGAATCTATAAACAATCAACCGATAAGTCAACACAATATAAAACAATTTTTATTCACTAACAAATACGCACTCATAGCTATTATTACACTCAAACTCATTCTAGAGTACTACTGACTCTATCTCTAATGAGTAATACCCAACAGAACCATGGTTGTCGCTTAACCATAAGCTCTGATACCAAATGTAACAAACGGAAATTTTCGACTTTCGAAAATTCAACATCGATACTCACTTTATCGACTGCCGAGAAATCGAAGGCCAAAAACCCGAAATGTTATGGTTTAAGAAAAAGAAAAGAAGAAAAGAAGAAGAAAGAAAAGAAAAAGAAAAAGATAGAAAATTTAGATAGGGAAAAGAAAATAGAAATTAGAGAGAATAGAAAATAGAAGAAAAAGGAGAATAGAACAGAATTTTAAAATAGCACGGAACAGAAAGAAAATAGAGAAAATAGAACAGAACAGAAAACAACAGAACACATCAGAATCTCACAATTCGCAGTGGAACAACATATAATAATAAATGAATAATCTTTAAACAAAGAACTATCAGTTATTACATTTTATACATTACATTACATTACATTACATTACATCATATCATCAGAGTGTACAACAACAACAACAAATAGTGCAACGGAAAAAGAAATACTATATAAGTAATACGCCACGCCATCCAGCTTGCCTCCAGCAACTCCAGAATACCCAGAATATCCTGATAAACCTTAACTCTTGACTGCCCGTGTGAAAATTGGTGGGCACCCAGAGTTTAGGAAGGAAAACAATAAACTCCAAGTCAGTCATGTGACTGGTGTGAGAACTCAAAACAGTTTATTTATCTTTAAAATCAAAATAGAGGAATATTTTTAAATTCAATTCGCAATGCTTTTAAAAATGAGACTACCATAAGGCCTCCCGCACACACACACAATGCAAACGCAGAATCGGAGGAGATTTCTCCTTATGATAGTCAAAGATGCTTGATACGCATTTAAAATAACATTTCATATTATTATTAGTGCATAGTGTAGGAAAATTCATTTCGAAAGTAGAATATAAATCTTAGCCAACATAGACATTTCGAACTATGCCTACTATAGCTACCATCCAAACAGTGGTGACCACCATAAGTGAATGATAGGTTCTACAACTAAAACCGTACAAGTTTCGTATTGGGAATTGGATTTCCAACAAATGGTCAGGCCAAGGAACTTCCCATTGCCACATGAGAATGCCTCTGGAAAGACATCCCCGAGAACCAAACCGGAACTCTGCCAACACAAGGCCGGGTTACCCCTAACTGGGTAACTACTGACACGAGCACGCCATTCCCCGATCGTAAACGACCTTTCTCACGGGATCCCGAAAGCCAACAACCACAAAGTAATAAATTCGTAGTAACCACATAGGTTAAATATCTGGGCTCCATACCATGATACAACCTCTATCCAGAAGGAAATGTACATACCCTAAAGGGTGCTACCCCTCATAACCTTGCCGCATCTTTCCTGTTTTGACCATTTCCGGGGTGTGAGGTTCGACGAAGTCACGTCCACAAAAACATACTTTATACAAAAGCCATGCTTTGGGTCAACAAATGATCAACACAATGATCACCAAGATAGACGATCAAATAAACGATCCTATCACAATAATCAACACAATGATCATTTACAGCAACACTCAGCATATCACATTACCAAATTGGGAATATATCGCTGATAACTTCAACTATATAACCTCTGAGCTCGTACGTCTCAGAGAAGGGTGTTAAGCTAAAGAATAAATTCTTCGCCACCAACAGAAATATATTTGAAAGAAATCGGCTTTATATCTCAACTTGTAATGTCAGACATACAATCCATACAAGTCTGTTCCGGGATCGAACAAAACCGAAGGCACTTACAAAGAAGTCCTTGCAATTCGGATATTCACAATCCTGATCGGATTTCCCATCACTTAGGGAGTCTCTATACTGCTGCAACTCAGTGCAGAGACAATCGACAGGTCATCCTATCGCTCTCGCAAATACCGGGTCTTCAACACCGATCTTCAAATGCAATTATAACGACGTATCACATATTCGGAATGGGTTATACGACCTCATGGTCCTTTCCCGGTTAACCCGAATAGTGAGCGCTTATTTAAAAATAAGTGTGGCATTCACATTCAACAAATCACATCAATTACCCATTCAAAGGGAAATATTGATAGTCGGTTATTGAACTATCACTGGATATGCACACATCACCAGATTCCAAAAAAAAATTCCAAATTATTTATTTTCCAAAAATATCTTCACTAGATATATTATTTCAACACTTCAAAAATAAATCAATATTTATTTTTAAACCAATTCCACTTCGTTTTATAAATTCCTTAGTGAATTTATATTTCAAAATATCCATGCATATGATTTCAATAATTCATTTCAATTTATCTTCAAAAAGATAAGTTCTCTAAACGTTTCATTTCACGTTGGAAAAACATTTCCATACTTATACATTCATAAGTAATTCACAAATTTTATTTATTTTCAACACTTGGAAAATATTCAATATACTTAAATCAAAAATAAGTATATATTTCATTCTTTTAAGGAAATCATTCTCTTAAACATATTTATTTGGGCCAAAACGAATGTTACGTAAAACATTGTTACGACAACCCAAAATCACTAGTATAGGGATTCGAAATTAAAATAGATATATAAATCCCAATACTATACAAAACATTTCCTTTCGGAAATCATTTACTATAACAACAGTGTTATAGTCCACCATTTCCTTTTATTTCTCGAAAACGTTTATTTCAACAATAAATGTTGAAATCTATGGTTTCGAATCTCAACACATTTTAAAACATCGTTAGATAGTTTTAATTCTATTTGAAATATCACATTCAAAACAATTTCTTTAACCTCTTATTCACTATTCAAAAACGTGAATATACTTCATTAACAATTTCATCCTTTTATTCATTTTAATTCAAAGGATTATTCACTATTCAAAAATGTGAATATAACTCCATTTATAGGTTTCAACAATTTACTTAAAAAAAATAAGTCATTTGCGAATTTATAAACAACGTTTATAAATTCCATTTCTATTTATTTATAAAAACTTCTTTTTATAAATTCTTTTATTAACCTATTCCAGTTTATAACTCAATTATAAACTAAACGTTCATATTATAAGTTAAATACTTATAAAACGATTATTTTACAAAATCGTTCTTTTTAACTTCCCAAATTATAAATCTTATAACTTATAAGATTCATTCATTTATCCAAAATCATTATTTTAATAACTTAATAAATTTTATAAACCTACTGCTTATAAAATTCTATTTATAACTTCACCGTATAAAATTCTATAAATTCCATTCAATTATGAAATTCATTTTCACCTCATTCAAACACTTATAAAAACTCGTTTTATAATGTCCATATTTCAATTTATAAATATCCATTTATAAATCTCTTAATATAAATCAATTTACATTATTCTTTTTAAACGTCTTTAAATTCCTTTAAAAACTTCTTCCTTTTGATTCATAAAATAATTAAATTTTATAAATCCTATATTTCAACTTTTCATAATAAATTCAAAAATTCCGATTTAACTATTTTATAAAATCATTAGCATCATATTCTCAAAAATCAGTTTTTAACTATATTTCTCAAAAATCATAATTTTTATAACTTTAAAAATTATAACGTTTATTTATTTAAAATAGATCAAATTCCAAACATAAAGTGTATTTTCAAAAATCACTTTATAAATCATTTTAAAATTTCCAAATTTGGTCCAATGATGCTACATACCAAATAGTCAATCACGACTACAACGATATCATATATCGATATGATAATCCATCAAACATCAAAATATCTGAAATCAAATAAAAACTGTTGAGGAATCCAGTTGGATCCCTCCAACCTGTTTTCCTGCATCCACAAACATTAGCACAATACCAATTTCGCTCCAGTACGAAATTATCGCGGTATATGTTCTTATTAAATATTATCCGCTTAATAACGGCGCAATAGGGTCTCATCCGCTAAACAAAAAATGCGGGAAATCAACAACTGCAATATATACATATGCCAATATATATATATATTGATATTATATATAATACCAATTTCACTGTTTATGAAATATTCGCGGTATATGTTTTTAATAAATAACATCCGCTTACTAACAGCGTATAATGTCTATTTTAACAATCAATAGATATCAATCATCATTCAAACATGCATTCAAATATTTTAAATCTAACTATTTAAAATAAAATCGAAACTGATTCGATTGAGTGAGAAGTTCTCACCTTGATTTTATTTCCGTTTTAGCGATTTATTTCGAATAAAATTAAACGAACGTTTAATTTTACAAAAAATTCTCACTAACTCCAAACGACTCCAATCCAACTCCATCGTGTAGTGCTCGTCCATACGATTCCAACGCGACTGGTTTCGCGCGTTTTCGACCTCGTATGAAAAAGTTATTGATTTTACAAGTTTACACGATTTTAAACTTATATAAATTACAATTTCTTTTTATAATTTATAACCTATATCAATTCAGAGCTGTAGATCCTGCATACCCCCACATCTGGACCGTCCCTATCATCTTCCATCTCCTCTCGTTCATCACCAGTACACAAGAACGCAACCAAACCCATCAATATCAAAATTAGGTTTACAAATCGCGAGCAAAATACTCATCTACACGTCGATCAGGTAGCGCCGAATCGAAGGCCTCACCCACCACTCCACTCGGCTGCAAGCTCCATGAGTTCGGCCTCATCATGTGCTTGGAAATGCGTGCAAAGGCTGTAGAGAACGCGGCCCCATATCTCCCCCATCGTCGCTCCAAACACGATCTCCACCGTTGAAGTTGTAGATCTCTTCATGCTCTACAATATTCGTTTAGGAAGTTTGTTGTAATTGTTAATGGATTTCGAGATTTGAGAGGGGGAAGAAGATGAAATTTCGGCCATCCATTGGGGGGGAGGCGGCTGCAGTTATGAAACTAGGGTTTTTATTTTTTTTATTTTTTTGAGATTTATGGTGTATTTATAGGAAAAAAATCGAACACTATTCATCCGGAAATTCCGAACTCCGATTTACGCGCCGAAACTGACGTACCTAGGGTTTATCCCGCGTTCCGGACACAATGGAACAGGTTTCGAAAGCTAATTCGGACATCTGTGCGAGTTATGGCTGTAAACGCTCAATTTAAATTAAACCGATTTAACTCGATTTCTAGGCGTTTTAATTTGTACCAGACAAACGGTAAATCCAATTGACTTGAAATTTGAAACCTTACAATAATATCACATTACGGATTTGATGAATCTGGTTTCGTCGAAATCCGAGACTTTTTGAAAAATGGCTATTTTCACTCGCCAAATTTAAATTAAAAATAAATCGATGCGTTTCGAGCTGCCACGATCAAACGATAACTCCGATTGACACGAAATTTGAAATCCGGTAATAACTAACTATTACGGATCCAATGGAACTAGTTTCGTTCAATTCTGAGACTGTTCAAAAATTGACTATTTTCACTAGTCGATTTTAATATTAAAATATTCAATTTTCACAAATTAACTTTTAATTCGATTTTAAAAGTTCTAAAATATCATTCTAACTTCAATATGATAAAATAAAATTTTACAAATCATTTTCAATCATATTTAACCCAATTTTCAATTATTTCCATAATTTAACGTATTAAATTATCGATTTAATTATCCAATTAAATCCAATAATTCAAATAAAAATTTATTCGACTTATAAATTCACTTATTAATATTTAAAATTAATTAAATATTCAAATTTTAATTTCTAAAAATTCTGGGTCGTTACACCAATTGGATCCCTCCAACATGTTTCCCTGCATCCACAGATGTTAGCATAACAATTAAATACCAATTCCACTTTGAGGTGGAATATCGCGGTATATGAGATTAAACAATATCATTCGCTATTATGCGGCACATAGGGTCTCATCCGCTATATAATATATAACACCAATTACACTTCGAGGTGGAATATCACGGTATATGGGATTAAATAATATCTTCTGCCACTATGCGACGCATAGGGTCTCATCCGCTATATAATGCAGGAAACCAATCACTCCAAATACATATATAATACCAATTCCACTTCGAGGTGGAATATTGCGGTATATGGGTTTATATAATATCCTCCGCTATTATGCGGCGCATAGGGTCTAATCCAATACAACTGATAATAGTTTATCATTCAAGCACACAATCAACGATTTTAAATTTAACTATTTAAAATTAAATCAGAAAATCCGATTAAGTGAGAAGATCTCACCTTTGCTTACGCATGCAACCATTTTTCAATCCAGCTTGTTTTCTTCATAATGTTAGACCTTGTATAGAGGATTTTATACAGTTGATTAATATATTGAATTAATCAAACAATTAATCACTAGTTGTCAATTTAATTTTAGATAATGATTTGGATTTTACACCAATAATTTATTTTTAAGCAAATTTTCTTTGAATAAAATATTTGAACCAAACAAATAATCAATCACTATTTAAATAAATTTAATCAACCAATTATTTAATTAAACTAAAATTTCCCTAATTGAATAATGAATTTCCATTCAATAATTTTAATTAGCCAATGAATTTTATTTTAAACTAATATTTTTAATTTTTAAACCAATTCTTTTTGATAATTTTATTTAACTAAAATTTTAAATTAAAACTAAATTTCCTTTTAATAGACTTAATTAACCAAAATTTTACGATAAGTTAAACATTAATACCTCACCGTTATTTATGTATGTATATTACTGCTATATATATAATTTTTTCCGTAAAATGTATATATACAAATAATTAAATTTAATGAATAAAAAATATATAAAAATATACCTCACTGTAATGACGACGACACTGCCCAGATGCAACTTGCCATCTTCCAAGCCGATCGACAACGTCGCTACACCACAAACCCTAGCCTCGCGCGCGTGTGCCACCGCAGTCCCTGAAATCATGACGACGTCGCCTTTCTTCCGCGGCCACTGTTGCTTCCCCCCCTCCGTGCTCGCGACATCTTCGAATAGGTTTGGGTTTTCGATTCTTGAAAGGAACGATTATTTGGCTCTGTTCGATTGATTATTTTATATATATATATATATATATATATATATATATATTAAAAGAGGGACGATCGATTAGAGGAACTGAAGAAGAGGATTTGACTTTTGATTCGAATAGAGGGAAACAAGATTTTAAGGATTCGATTTTTTTTCTTTTCTGAAATTTGAACGGGAAAGGGGCTATTATTAACTTCCTATATTATTATTTTTCGAACGAAAGAATGGTTTTCGTTTGTCTTTATTTTCTTTTTTTCTCTTTTCTCTCTCAATGAACGCGTGTTAAACGAAGACGAACAAGTGTGAAAAGAAGTTGCCAAGTGTGAAGGGAGATGAAACGTATATAGTTTGTCTTAAGAAAATATTGTATTAAATACATATATGTTATTTTTAAATTTTAAATTAAAATTGCCTCGATATCTGCAACTTACAATCTCGATCTCCAATCGAGACGCGCCCCAGACATTTATAATGTTATACGCCTATTCCGAACGCAATGGAAAAGGTTCCGAGTCCAAATTAAATCATATGGAGAAGTAGCTTTTTGGACCAGTTAAAACATTAAATTTTCAATTTAAATTTTAGCTCGTTTGTTTATCATATGGCCAAACGATCACCCCAAACACTACGAAAATTGAAATCCGATAATATTACAATATTATGGATCAAATGGAACTGGTTTCATCGAAATCCAAGACTGTGCCTCAGAAGGCTATTTTTAAATGTCGATTTAAACGATATAATTTCAAAACTGAACAAAATATTTTAAATTTCAAATTTTAACACTTCCATTATCATCAGTATTATCAATATATATTTCAATTTCAAATGTTTAAAATTCTAGGTCATCACATTCTTCCTCCTTAAAAGAATTTCGTCCCGAAATTACTAGTTAAGAAGAATGATCCTTAACCCGCTTATCATTTTCCCAAAACTAAACAATTTTATCAATTTACCAAAACAAATCTTTTTATTAAAGATCCATTATTACTTCGACTAACTTTCCAAAATCTTTCATAGTTTTCAAACAACATTGTTTCCTTAACAATTTAAATTTAAATTTTAAATTTCAAAATTTTCTCAAAATTTTTCTAACTCCCAAAATTTTCGAAAAATTTCGCCAGTGTCTCCTTTGCGCGGCTAGCTCGGTACGACTACAAAATTCCACAACGGGACCCCATATTTCAAAAGAAAGCAAAAAACCAAGTGGCTAGACAAGAAAGTCATCAAATCATACTGAAATTCAAATACATACCTTTTTCGAGCAATTTAAATTATCTTCGAAAATCAAAATCTGAGTCCCTTTGCATTTAAATCACCTGTATATCTTACTAGCAGTAATATCCAATTACAACATTCAAAACCATTTTGCACTTTTATTTATAAAAGATTCAGTATCTATTTCATTCAAATCCATACGATGTACTTATATCATTCGTACGTAATTATCAAATTCGATCACTTACTCGATCACACAATTTCACTTCTGAATTAGTATCGTCCACCTGACTTCCTAGCGCGGACACAGATCTGGTTTCTTGATTAGAAACCGTCATTCTCCTTGCATAGCCATAAACTATGATGGAGAATTTCCAGAATCAACCAAAAAATCCATATCCAGGTTCGTCATCAAAAATCGAGTGAAAAATTCTAACTCGGATCGATATAATTATTACGAAATTCTGTGCTCGAATTCTGAATCAAATCGCTATGCGAAAATAATATACATACATCCTACTTATTAATTCCAATTGATTATTAGCTTTATCAATTACTGTTCTTTTATTCACATTTGATTTTCATTTGAATATACTTGTTTTCAATTGCTATTTCACAATTTCCAGTTTAATCTTTATTCACTCGTCAATTTAGAATATTTTCTTAGTTCAAAAATTACTTAAGAATTACATCATTCGTTTTCTTAAGTTCGATTTATGTATTCTATATACCTTTTATATTTATTTTCAATTCACCATTTTTGGTTTATCTATACTTTTATTTAAACTGGATTTCCAATTCCATGTGAATTCAATTCATTTCTAACCATATTTTCTTCATTATTCCTTCAATTAGTTTCACATACTAATTTTATTTCAATACTTTGCTTTGTTTATCACAAATCAAATTCAATTCCAATTCCAGTTCCATTTACTTATAAATTCGAAATGAATTTCAACATTCAATTTCACTTTTATTTATTTGCAATTGTAAATTCATTTATTCATTCACAATTTTATTTTCCACCTTAATAAATTTTATTCCATAACTATTTTTATCAGATTCCAGAGTCTTTCCAAAATTTCAAATCATTTTTGAAATCAATTCAAATTATCCTTTGAATTTCCAAAAGCAAATCCAGTTTTCAAAACAACTTTTGTTTAAACAATTTGGCAGCAATGCCTTTTCTGGAAACTCGAAAATGAACAGCGATGATGTCGCGATCATCATCGGAATTATTTTCCAGCGACCGAAAAGAGTTTAGTGCTTTTATCCCTTCAAAACATTTTTCCAAAACCTTTAAAAACCATTTTCAAATTCAAGGGATTTAATTCTCAAACTTCCAAAATTTCAAATCTTTTCCAAATTTCAAAATTTTCAAATCCTTTCAAATTCTTCCAAATATTTCTCTAGAATTCTATTTCAAATTATAAATCACAACTATAATTTATATTTACAAATCCCATTTGTATATGAATTTATTTCTCAGCTTTTGGTTATGATTTCAATTTCTTATTCAATAATCAATGATAATAATTTAATATTATCATTTTCTAATTTCCATGCAACCATATACTATAATAATTTATGGAAAATTATTCTTTTTATATATGAAAATAGTTTGGGTAAAATTATTTCATTTACCCTATTTTAAAACAATACTGTGTCGAATTGTTCTATTTAAGTGTTTAGAGATCCCTATCAATAACATCAATTACTCGTATTGACCAGAATCCATATACCAATCAACAAACCGATCGGCACAATATAAAACAATTTTATATTCACTAACAAATATGCGCTCATATCTATTAATACACTCAAACTCAATCAAGAGTACTATTGACTCTATCTCAAATAAGTAATCCCTACCCGAGCCAAGGTTGTCGCTTAACCAATGCTCCGATACCACATTGTAACGAGCCAATTTTTCGACGCCCGAAAGTCGACATTAATACATCCACTATATCATATGCCGCACGATCGAATGCCGAAAAACCAAACAGTTAGGGTTAAAGAAGAAGATAGAAGAAGAAATAGAAAACAATAACAGAATCTCACATTTTGCAGCGGAACAACATATAATAGATAAATGAATAATCTTTAAACAAAAGCACTATATCAGTTTATACATACAACATCAGAGTTTACAACAATAACACAACATTGGCAGTCGATATAACTTGCTGAAATGAAAACTGAACTGCACTAACCCATACGCAGCGAAATAATACATAGTATAAGTGATACGTCTTACCATCCAGCTTGCTCCTGATCTCCACAGCAGATCTTTTCTGACTTCACTCCAGAATAATGATAACCCAACTCTAGGCTGCCTGTGTGGAAAATTGTGGGCACCCAGAGTTTAGAAAAGAAACAATAAACTCCAGGCCAGTCATGGGACTGGTGTGAGATCTTAAAAACAGTTATTTTCACACAAAAAAGGAAAATAAATCTGCTATGCTTTAGGAAAATGAAACTACCATAAGGCCTCCCCGCACATACACAATGCAAGCGCACAATTGGAGGAGATTTCTCCTTATGATAGTAAACATGCTTAATACGCAAAATTCTTTTTAATATTATTATTAGTGCACAGTGTGCAAAACATTTCAAAAGTATAATATTAATCTTAGCCAGCATAGACATTTCGTACTGTGCCTACTATAGCTACCATGTTCAATAGCAGGTTTCCGCCACATTCCTTGGCAGGTCATACAACTAAAACCGTACATGGCTCGTATTGTTTTTTGGATTTCCAACAAATGGTTAGGCTAAGGAACTTCCTATTGCCACATGGGTACGCCTCTGGGGGGACGCCGTGAGAACTTAACCAGCTCTCTGCCAACACAAGGTCGGGTCACCTCTGTAACTAGGTAACTACTGACACGAGTATGCCATCCCCCGGTCATTACCGACCATTATCCGAGGATTCTCAACACCAACAACCACAAAGTAATAAATTTGCAGCAACCACATAGGTTAAATATCTGGGCTCCATACCATGATACCACCTCTTTCCAAAAGGAAATGGACATACCATCAGGGGGCGCTACCCCCAAATTACCTTGTCGCATCCATCCTGTTTCGACCAATTCCAGGTTGTGAGGTCCAACGAAGTCTCGTCCACAAGGTTACGCTTTTCACAAAGCCATGCTTCGATCAACAAATGATCAGCAGCACTTTGTATGCCACATTACCAAATTGGAAATGTATTACTAGTAACCATCAATTACATAACCACTGAGCTCGTACATCTCAGAGAAGGGAGTTAAGATAAGAGAATAAATTTTCCACCACCAATATAAATGTATTTGAAGAAACCAACTTTACATCTCAAAGTGTAGCGTTAGACACACATCCATACAAGTCCATTCCGGGATCGAATGGAACCGAAGGCACTTCAAAGAAGCTCTTGCAAATCCGGATATTCACTAACCACGTCTGGACTCCCCATCACAAAGGGTGACAAAATCTCTATACCGAAGCAACCCGGTGCAGAGACATTCGACAGGTAATCCTTTCGCTTTCGAAAATATCCGGTCTTCAACACCATCTTCAATTGCATTCTCATTTCATCGTATCATTATTCGAAATGGTTTTATGACACAGGTCCTCTCCCGGCTAATTCGAATAACGAGCACTAATTTTTAAAAATAAGTGTTACATTCAGATTTCAAGCAAATCACAACAAATTTCCACTTTGATCTTTTTAAACGAAAGATCCATCACAAAGATTCGACGTGGTTTTCGAATAACCATTCGGCATCCGACCCTGGTCGCATCGAAATTCAAACGCCGTTTAAAGGCCAATATTGATAGTCAGTTATTTAACTATCAATCAACATTTACAATATTCACCAGATTTAAATAATTTTCCTCAATTATTTATTTTCAAAATATCTTCGCAAGACATATTTTCAAACTTCAACCATTTGAAAACAAATTTCAAATCACTTTCCTTACGTGGAATAAATTTCCAAATATTTGTTTATTTCCACTAAAAATTTTTCGAGTACAAATAACTTAAATTACTTATCCAAACATATATACTTGAAAATATTTAAAATAAAACTATCTTAAAACATTTTATTTTAAAACATTAATTATGAAATTTTGTACTCATATCTCATATAAATCTTAAGCCTAAGTAATTTTAAAATAAAATTATTAAATAGAGTATAACTATTTGAACAACCATTTTCTAAATCAAATATCAATTAAATCTTTGAATAATTATTTCTACAATTAATTAAGTAAATCTTTACTTTAAAGATTTTCAAATAACTTAAGAAAATAATTTTTCCAAAACATTCTTTTAAAACCAACACTAGAACTTTTAATTTTATATTTGAAAGCTACTTTGAAAACATACTCGGCTTTCCAGGAAAATAAACTTTCCATTTCAAATGGTCATTTTAAATCATTTAGTAAATCCTTTCAGATTTATTCCAAATTTACATTCCAAATCCGTAAATTTCTTTCCACACTTAAAAATAAACCAATGTTTATTTTAAAATAAATTTCCATTTCCCTTATAAATTCTCATTGTGAATATAAATTTCCAAATATCCATTAATATACAATTTTCAAATCGATTTTCTATTTTATTTTCAAAACACCAAAACAATTTCGAATTGATTCTCAAATTTATTTCAAACACCAAATTGATTTCCACATTTATTTCCAACGCCAAATAAATTTTCATTCAAACATCAAAATTTATTATCTTTTAAAACAAATTCCTTTATTCCTTTTAAACTATTTAAAATCTAAATTTTAAATAAATTCTTCAACTTTTAATCCATTTATTAAAAAAAAATCCCATATTTTGGAACTGATTCGATAAGATTACAAAAATCAACTTTTATACTTTTAAATTCCTTCTTTTGAATTTATTCAATTGCCTAAAATTAATTTACTTAAAGTTTCTACTTTAGTTTCCAAAAATCCAATTTTTTTTATTTCTGGTATCCTACGATACCAAAAATATATTCGGCTAAACCATGGCCTTCAACAATTTCAATCACAAATATAATCATACACAGATTATAAATAAATCAACACACAACATTGAAGCAAATTCAAATATGTGAGGAATTTAGTTGGATCCCTCCAACCTGTTTCCCTGCATCTACAGATATTAGTACAACAATTAAATACCAATTCCACTTCGAGGTGGAATATCGCAGTATATGGGATTAAATAATATCATCCGCTATTATGCGGCGCATAGGGTCTCATCCGCTATATAATGTGGAAAATCAATCACCCCAAATACTTATATAATACCAATTCCACTTCGAGGTGGAATATCGCGGTATATGGGATTAAATAATATCATCCGCTATTATAGGGCGCATAGGGTCTCATCCGTTATATAATGTGGGAAATCAAGCACTCCAAATACATATATAATACCAATTCCACTTCGAGGTAGAATATCGCGGTATATGGGTTTATATAATATCCTCCGCTATTATGTGGCGCATAGGGTCTAATCCAATACAACTAGCAATAATTTATCATCCAAGAACACAATCAACGATTTTAAATTTAACTATTTAAAACTAAATCGGAAAATCTGATTGAGTGAGAAGATCTCACCTTTGCTTACGCATGCAACCATTTTTC
Organism: Allium cepa; assembly: GCA_030765085.1. Taxonomy (NCBI): domain Eukaryota; kingdom Viridiplantae; phylum Streptophyta; class Magnoliopsida; order Asparagales; family Amaryllidaceae; genus Allium; species Allium cepa. Next base: position 680,451,052 of record CM060941.1, on the reverse strand, counting down.
AATCCAGCTATTTTCTTCATAGTATTAGACCTTGTATAGACAATTTTATACAGTTGATTAATATATTGAATTAATCAAACAATTAATCACTAGTTATTTATTTAATTTTAGATAATAATTTGGACTTTACACCAATAATTTATTTTTAAACAAATTTTCTTTTAATAAAATATTTCAACCAAATAAATAATCAATCACTATTTAAATAAATTTAATCAACTAATTATTTAATTAAACTAAAATTTCCCCAATTGAATAATGAATTTCCATTCGATAATTTTAGTTAGCCAATGAATTTTATTTTAAACTAATATTTTTAATTTTTAAACTAACTCTTTTTAATAAATTTATTTAACTAAAATTTTAAATTAAAACTAAATTTCCTTTTAATAGACTTAATTAACCAAAAATTTACACCAAGTTAAACATTAATACTTGACTGTTATTTATGTAATTAAAATTCTTATATATATAAATAAAATATTTTTCCGTAAAAAGTATATGTACAAATATTTAAATTTAATAAATAAAAAATATATAAAAATATACCTCACTGTAACGACGACGACACTGCCCAGATGCGACTTGCCACCTCCCAGGCTAATCGACCACGTCGCTACACCACAAACCCTAGCCTCGCGCGCATGTGCCACCGCAGTCCCCAAAATCTCGACGACGTCGCCTTCCTTCCGCGGCCTCTATTGCTTCCCCCGTCCCCCTCCCACCCCCTCCCCCGTGCTCGCGACATCTTCGAATAGGTTTAGGTTTTTGATTCTTGAAAGGAATGATTTTTTGGCTCTGTTCGATCGACTATTTTATATATTTTTTAAAAAGAGGAATGATCGATTAAAGGAACTAAAGAAGCGGATTTGACTTTCAATTGGATCAGAGGGAAATGAGATTTTAAGGATTTGATTTTTTTCTTTTCTAAAATTTGAACGGGAAAGGGGCCATTATTAACTTCCTATATTATTTTTTCGAACGAAAGAATGGTTTTCGTTTGTTTTTTTTCTTTTCTCTCTCAATGAATGCGTGTTAAACGAAGACGAACACGTGTGAAAAGAAGTTGCCAAGTGTGAAGGGAGATGAAACGTATATAGTTTGTCTTAAGAAAACATTGTATTAAATACATATATGTTATCTTTAAATTTTAAATTCAAATTGCCTCGATATTCGCAACTTACAATCTCGATCTCCAATCGAGACGTGCCGCCAGGCATTTATAATGTTATACACCTATTTCGAACACAATGGAAAAGGTTCCGAGTCCAAATTCGATTATATGGAGAATATAGCTTTTTGGACCAGTTAAAACATTAAATTTTCAATTTAAATTTCAGCGCGTTTGCTTATCGTACGGCCAAACGATCACCCCAAACACTACAAAAATTGATCCGAAAATAATACAATATTACGGATCCAATGACTAGTTTCATCGAGATCCGAGACTGTGCCTCAGAAGGCTATTTTTAAATATTGATTTAAATGATATAATTTCAAAACTGAACAAAACATTTTAAATTTCAAATTTTAACACTTCCATTATCTTCAGTATTATCAATATAGATTTTACAAGCCTTCAAATATTTTTAACAAGCCCAAAACTGAAGATAAAATATTTTACCCAACTTCAATAATTAAATTAAACAATTTAATTGCCAAATTCATAGTTATATCTAAAATTCAAGTTAAATTAACTTACAAATATTTAAAATCAATTAAATATTTCAATTTCAAATGTTTAAAATTCTAGGTCTTCACAAGCACAAAAGAGAGGAGTTAATCAGTTCGACCTTTTAAAAGGATTAAATCATAGAGATGCCTAGAAATTACGTATGACCAGATCCATGAGTTTAATGAGATGATACATCAGACTTGCTTCATTGAAAGTTGTTGATAGAACAATAATCTACCTGTGACTTGAATAGGCTTATTTTTGGGAATCTAGTTTTCTCTGATTCAATGCACGTCATGTTATTCACAAGATGTACTTTGGAAGGCGAGTGTTACTCTATACCATGGCCCGGATATGTGAGGATGATCGTGTAGTCCGAATTCGATTATTGGAGGGAAGGATGATCACGAGGCAATATCTACATGACCAGAGTTTAATGTTTCAACATCCATATCCAACCCAGGCTAAATAAAATCGACAGATGGATAGCACTGGATGTTGAAGTCTTAAAATTCTATTTGGTTGAATTGGGAACCAAAGTGGGCAATTAGGCAAATTCAATGAAAACTAGATGGGTCGGTATAATGGTGGTTGAATTAACAGAGCACATGAAATTATTTGGGTCGGCATAGTGCATAACATTGTTCGGGTTGGCAAAGTATATATGGTAGGCTCGGCATAGTGTATGGAACAACTCGAGTTGGCACAATATTGGGTCGACATAGCAGATGGCAGTGGTCAGGTTGGCATAGCAGATGGCAGTGGTCAGGTCGGCATAGCAGATGGCAGTGGTCAGCTCGGCATAGCAAATGGCAGTGATCAGGTCGGCATAACAACTAGAATGGACCTGTTCAGTAAGTTATTTATGGTGACTCGGATCGACGTACTTAAATGGAATGGCAAATTATGTTATGAGGTGGATCGGCACATCGAAAGCAATCGGCATATCACAGTGATATGGATCGAGTTGGTATGATTGATACGGTATATTGGGCTAAGCCTTTATTATGGTGGGCCCAAGAGGTCAGGGGGTCCAGGCTTTGGGATATCAGTCAGGTTGATGGCTGCCTTCGTCTATAAATAGAGGGGCAGGGGGCCATTTTTGGGACCTCTTTTTTTCCAACTGACATCGGAAACTCTGCCAATTTTTAATCAATTTCCTTTTGTTATAACTTGTTCTTAAGCTCTTTCTTATGAATTGCAATTGTAATCAACTGGTTGATAAATCAATAAAGAAAGCATTCAGAGTGGACGTAGGCAATCAATGTTGAACCACTATAAATCCTATTGTTTTTACTTTTTGTTATTTTTTCTTGAATATTTAGTGTCACTCCTCATTTTTCATTTAATTTCTTCATTTATTTTACTACCTAAACCTATTCTCGGGTGTTTGTGACCAATTTAGTTGCAAACACCAGCGAATATGACTAAAAACGGAGATAGGATGCATAGTCATAGGGTTAGCAACCCATAAGGGTGCATGCGACTCCATCTTAGAGTTACTAATATATATATGTTTATGGGAGCGATGCACTCGGCTAGTTTATCTACCTATGTATTTCCTATGGTATATTCATTGGGGATGTATACGGCTTTGGAAAAATATCACTGATCCTTTTGTAGTAGATTGGAGTCGGCTTTAATCCGAGGAGACCAACGTGGAAACACTACACAATTAGCGAATGTGCCTTTTCGGTTGTGATTATATACCCATTATTGTTGTGATGTACACTCATATGCATCACAGCTATGTGATTATTTATATTTCACACCTTATACATTATTATATTATCATTGGATTTTATAATGAAAATGGTACGGTTATCATAAGGTAAATACACATTCATGTTTATTAGCGGCCAGGTCATATGAGATACCCTTATTTTGACAGTTTTAATATATAATAAATCTATATGACTTGAGTTCCTCATGTTGGTTTAATAGACTGATCTAGGTGTTATTTACTTAATGCTTGGATCGGCTCGAGTATGTTTTCAGATATAGCTATGTTTTATTGGAGCGCTTGGAGAGAAGCCAGATGATTTCCTACCATAATTATTTTTCGATGCATTACTTGATTGGTATCTGTCAGGATTTGTCAGGACGGACTATTATAATTTTCCAAGCTGTTCATATATTAGTTTTCTCTAATTGATGTGCGTATATCAAAGTTTTTTTGGTAAAGACCTTTAGAGATATTATATATTTTCGTTCCGCATGTGAGATTCTGATATTATGTTCTTCTATCTTGTTATGTTTTAATTTTCTTTTTATTTTACCCTAACTTTCTGTCTTTCTTGCACTTGTGTGCTCAAAACGTGAATACCGTGGATGTACTAATGTCGATATTGGAGGTTCAAAATATTGGATCGTTACAAGAACCTTGGCTTATGTTGGGTATGGCTCATTAGAAATAGGGTAAGCAGCACCCTAGAATGAGTTGAGTGTATGGGGTGTGTGTGTGTGTGTGTGTGTGTGTGTGTGTATGATACCCATTTTTTTAATGCTACAAAATGGTTTTATATTGTATTTATCGGTCTATTGAGCAGTATATGAATTTAGTTGGCACATAGTACACTATGGTATCGATAGAGATTTCTAAACACTTAAATAGAGTAAACCAACACAGTATTGTTTTCCATATTAGTAAATGATATAATTTTACCTAGGACAATATTTTTGATATAAAAGGAAAAAAATTCAAAGGAAAACTGATATAGTTATTTATAGTGTGCTTGTTTGCTAGGAAATGATAATATTCAATTATTATCATTTATTTTTTGATTAGTTATGCACGACCAGTTTATGATCATTTACTGTAATTTGTTGATTTATAAGAAATTTACATTTTTACAACATGGGTTAGGTAGATAGTAAATTTATGGGAACATTATATACCAACACCTTGTGAATTAAGTTTCACTACTTGACTACAAGGTGTTCGACGATAATGTTGGGTTAAAATTTAATTTTAACAAGAGTTGGTTATTATAATCTAAACGAAGATATACATTTTCAAAATGATTTAGATAGGGAAGAAAGTTTATATAAACATGATCTATAAATGAAAAGGATTTATATAGAGAAGTTGAGAACTTAAATCCTGGTATCTTTGAAAATGTATTTCAAAATTTTGGAGAAAATAATTGTGGTATTATTAAAAAGTAAGTATTTGGTAAATTGGTTTAAGAAATTGAGATCATGGTACTTAGTAACATTTATGAAGTATATGATACTGTTTTGAGATGATTTTGGTTAAGTCTAAAAGTATGGTTTGAATGTACTGAACTCACTCCTCTCGCTTGAAATAATTTTGGTGATAACTTCAATATCATTGGCATTAATTTTAGATATCTAAGTGCGGGATGCTATAAAGTTGTTTCAGTAAAATAGATTTTGATTTGATCCTAAAGTATGGTTTGATATACAAAAGATATATGTATGTATATAAGTTTCAAGAAATTTGAAATGAAAATTGATGTTTAGTTCTGCAGTTTTCCTATTAAGTTATTTCGTGGAAACATGTAGCATTTGCATTAGAAAAGTATGGTATGTGCATCATGATATGATATGTTGGTTAGAAGTTTTCACTGGTTAAAATAAAATAGGATTTTCGGCGATTTTGGATAGTCGAGAACTTCCAAATTGTTATAGAACTTGTAGTTAAGTGTTTTTGAAAATATAAACTGACTTTATAGAACACCTAAATTGAGAAGATAGCAAGTTAAAATAGGTTTTAAATTTGTTAATCATATTTGTTACATGTTTGATACTCTTAGGATCTAGTTGAGTATTATACGATAATGAACTTAAGTTGTAAGATGTGGATATACTTGAAGTTTTGTTTTATGAAATGATTTTAGTATTGGTTGACGTACTATCTGAATAAATTAATATGATTAAAAAGGAAGTGGTGTAGTTAAGAAACCAATAGAATGAATACGTAAGTTGTAAATAGTCGTTTTATTTGCAACATTGTTCTTGATCTAGTGTTCGAGTACATGATTTCAAGGTGGTATACACCGGTCCGAACAAGGATTTTTCACTAGATTTTTGACGATGAACACTTGATACAGATTCTTGATATGATCCTGGAGTTTTTTATCATATATGTGGCTATGTAAGGAGAACAAGGGATTCTAATCAAGGAACCTGATTGGAGTCCGCACTAGAGAGGTCAAGTGATCTACTAGTTGGGAAGTGAAATTTATGTGATCGAGCAAAGTGATTAGATTGAATATTGCATATGGATGGTCCATGTGCATCGTACGTGCTTTAGTATGTATGCATACTATGTTTTATTGACTTATGGGGGGTTTATGTGATGACTCTTCAATCTGTTATGCGGTAGAATGAATAATCGTCTAAGTAATAACCTAAAGCTGTTGAGCGTAAGGTATGCTTAGTAGGTTGTTTATCATACTTATGTGATGAGAAAACCTAAGCAAATTGTAAGTTTGTTTGCTAATGATTGTAATACTATCAAGTATCAATGTGTAATAGTCTCTTTGGTCGCTCATGTTGAAATTTCGAGGAGGAAATATTCTAAGTGGAGGAGAATGTAACGACCTGGAATTTCGCATATTTCGTATTTTAATATTCATATAATTTGAATATTAAAATATTATATTAAATGTTATTGAAATGATTTAATAATCTCTTTAACCCCCCCCCCCCTTTTAAATCATAAGCAATGATGGTAGAATTGGTTTGGAAAAATGTTTACAAAAATATATTCTTTGAAGAGAGATGGATAACGCGACTGGATATCGGTTTACCGATAAACAACTTTTCGATCGATATAAGTTGTTCGAACTCTTTTGCACGTAACTAATGATCAAATGAACACATTAACAACTAATTAACACACTCTCTTATTCATAAAGCATGGAACATTTTAGAATATTTTAATGGATATGAGATATTATCATGGTGAGGGTATAATGTAAATAGTACAATGGAGAAATGACATAAAGTTATCATGTGAGAAGGAGGCTCCTTTGTGACCTTCCCTGAGAGGTAAAAGGTGGTAATTATCTATTTCCTAAGCTTATAAAATGAAGGGCACACCCTTAGAAAATAATCACAAAATTTACAAAGCTTTAGTTATAAAATCAATGGCTTCTCTTCTTCTTCCTTTCTTATGTTCTAAAAATTAAATAGTTGCAAATCAAGTCCAAATAACTTCAAACTTTGCGACAAGGCTTAATATAATATTACGAAATTCTTCTCCATGCCAAAAGTTGAAGAAATATTTCCATGCACCACCTATCCTTTATGGCCCTGAACTATGTGGAGGTTGGGAAGGCAAAGTGGCGGGGTAAAGCAAGGAGAAGGAAGAGGGAAAGGTGTTGCAAGGATGGGGTTTGACTTTGGTGCTTGGATCTTGGTTGTTTAAGAGGTTAAAGGTGAAATAACACCTCATTTTGAATAAAAATATAATATATATATATATGTTGTGTTGATTCTGTTTATGTTGATTGAATTGTTATTAACCTATGTTAAAACATTAGTCTGAATTCTTATTTTAAAAGTTAGTGACATATGTTATCCATGTATATGGACTTGAAAAAGCATGGAATGGGAATGAATGTACTTGTATGACATATGACAAGACCTTGAACAAAGTGAATAGGTTATAGATGGACTTTTGTTTAGATCGGGCTCGGATTTGAAAGTGCACTTATAGCGATAGTCGCTATAGATGCAATTGTGAATTACCTTGTTTTTGGTGATTGGAATGGATCTTTGTAGAGAGATCCTTAGTGTTTATCACTATATTTATAATGTTTTATATGTATGTTTGTTTTTATTAAAATTTTGAATAGTAAAAAACTAAGTAACATCTTGAAAAGTGGCCAAAACGTCAGTAGTGCGAAAACTGCCCCATTTAGCCTTGACTTCGGACTTTAAAAGGGTTAGAAAGATATTTAAATTAAGTATTCTGTTTGATTCTTTTTACAAGGGCTTACTAACTATTTTTAGAGTATTTTAAAAGTGGTTTAACATATTTATGAATTTTTAAGAATTAGTTGTGAATTTTTAAAGAAGAGATATTTTGTTAAATACACGCGTTTCCAAGTTTTGAGGGAAATTATAAAGTTGTTATTTTCATGTAATATTTGGATAAATGTTTAAAACATATTATAAGTAATTTTAAGTATTTTAAAAATATGAACAAAAGGTTTAGAAAGGGGTTAGAATTGCTTAATGGTCAAATGGTTAATTGTTTAATTACTTGTTTGAAAAGTAATCAACTATGCTTAACACTAAAAGTCGACAAAGTGAGTCTATTTGTGAGAATTAAGATTGATGTCGAGTATGGATAGAGCAATAGAGCTCTAACCTACATTCTTCCCTCCTGACCGAGGAATAGTATGTTAAAATATGTCAAAAATGTGTTAAACGTGTTGATTTCTTATTGTTTATGGAAATCATTAATACTATACTTAACACTAAAAGCTGATGAGGTATATTTATCTAGTTGTGAGATTCAAGAACGATGTGTCTAGGCAAAGGTTGATACAACCAATGCTCAAAGTTACCTGGTTTCACTCTTGGGCGAGGAATAGTTGAGTTGGAATGTCGGAAATGAGGTAAGCATACAAATCGTGATTTGTAATAAATAATTGTTTAAACTAGATAATCAATAGTCGATTATAGAATCCGACCTAATATGACTTAAGAAATTATCGAAAGGCTACGCGATTTCCTATCAATGAGAACCACCTGGGAGAAGCATTGATACGAGACGTCTCTAGCTTTTGTTTACTTTTGAAAGAACCAAAATTGAGTTAACTGGAAATTCATCGAATTAGTTTTAAAGAGACTGGGATCGGTACTATTTTATTTATCGATTACCACTTCAAAACTAGCATACAAGTTCTTTGTTTTGGAAGCGGCTGGGAAGTAAAATGTTATAGAGTTGAACTGTGAATTCTAAGGTTAAGTCCAAGGGAGAGGTCAGCCTTAACTTTTTATGTGATTGTATCATGTGGACTATCTATCTTAAGGAATATTCCAATGGAGAGGACAACTTTAGCATCCATCAAATGACTTATATGGAGAATCTATGTGGAGGTTCGAGATCAGTTTGAGATGATCGAATCTATGTAGAGATCCATGACCTATGCAAGATATGGGAATCCATTTGGGGATTTATTTTTTGTTCGAGTAATGAAAACTCATGCAACAGATGCTGAACGTAGCCTCGACTTCGGAAATGATAGAAAATAGAGTAGGGAATGGTCTGGGGTTTTGCAAACGCATGATAGAAACTCCATATCTAGAGTATGCTTATCGATTGTTGGTTGGTGGGAGTTAATGATGTTTGGGATCACGTGTTAGGCCGTGGACCGGCTATATTTTCCTTTAAGGTATATTTTATCTAGAGATATATGATGCTTGGAGGTAGTTTCTAACTCTTGTATAGGAGATTGGATTCATCATCGACCAAAGAGATCTCCACAGAAATATCCATTATGTGAACGAACCTTGGCGGTTTTGATTATACCCTAAATATGTTGTGGTGTGACCAATTTAAGCATCACAACTATTTGATATTATTTATAATATACACTTTAGATATTATCTATCATATCAATATATTAAACTTAACAAATGGTTGGTTTCTTTAAGGGGAAAACAGTTATGGGAATTCGTACGGTCTTAATGGTGACTGCTACCTGTTATGTTTCATAAATATTCGCATGCTAGTGTACCAGACTGATCCGTTATTTTCATATAATGCTTAGTCAGCCCCATTTATGTTTTCAGATTTAGCCGTGGATGCTTTGGAGCTCATGGAGAAGAGCTGGAAGATTACCTCAATAGTATTTTTATTTCAGCTGCATTTTTGTAATGAATATATTGGCATTGTTAACACAGTACAGTTATAACTATCCGGGCTGATGATAGTACTTAGGTTTTGGTAACTCTAATATTTCTATATTCAGAATAACCCTTTATACCATTCTCTTAATATTATATATTACATTCCGTTGTGAGATTCTGATATTGTATTTTTCTTTTCTTATTCTATTCATTTTCCTTTATTTCACCCTAACAATTCATCCTTCCAGTAATAATTCATCCTTCTAGCACTTGGGTGCATGACACACGACTACCGTGGATGTACTAGTGTGGATATTCGTAGGTTGATAGAGCGGGTCATTAAGGAAACTAAAACTATAGATCACTGTATCATATGTAGCACCTAGCTTCTAACTTCAAAGTGGGGGATGTTACGCTATCATCTTGCACACTTCGCGATGTTTAATTATTTATGTCCATTCTTTTATCCTTGGATGTTCCTGTGAGAGGAAACCCATTCCATGTTTTGCAGCATGGCCTCGCATGTTGTTTATGTGTTCCACTTTTATATAGAGTTTACTCGTACAAACTTATTTTCTGACCCCTTTTTTTATTTTCCCTAAACTCTCGAGTACTCATTTATATTTGATTAGTCTGAGAGTGACAGGTTTCTTTGGGCTCTTTAAATATGGTGGTCGAACAAGAGGATCCTTATCTACCTAACTATCTATTTTCGTTGTTAAGTTTATTTATGTATATATATTTTTTATCAGCAAACGTAAAAGTAGGTTGTTATAATTTCCTAGACTGATGGTTGTACTTTTGTTGTAACTCTAATAGCTCCATGTTAAGGAGTAACCTTATGTACTATCGTAGTGTTATATTATATTTAACTATTCCATTGTGAGATTTTGTTTTGTTTATTTATTTCACCCCACGAAAATTCATCTTTCTAATGCTTAGGTAATAACACATGAATATCGTGGATGTATTAAGAGTTGTTCTTAGGGGTCAAAAAGGTGGGTCGTCGCAGCTGGTACCAGAGCTTTGGTTGAGCGGGTACATCTCATTAGAGATGGGGTAAGTGATGCCCTAGAATGAGTTAATCTTGAGAGAACGCATTTGTAATTTTTATAATAATAATATCTATCCTCTAAAGTCTCATTTTAGATCCTTTGGTGTTGTTTCCTTAAACCATATTAATCATATTCATGTATTCTAAAGATACTTGTTATTTGTTAAGATAATAGAAGATGGACAAAATAAGAGGAGGAAGGAGAGGATCTGGAAATAGCATGGCCACTAACTGCAAGATACCTAGAAATGTTACTGTCATATATAAATCCGGTAGAGGAAGTGGTAATGCATGTTCAGCCCTCTATGAACTTTACGGTTTTGTGTGAGAATTTTACCACTTTGGGTGACAAATGTTCTATGGAACTAAAGATATTCTTGGAGTACAGATGTAGCTACGATCTTGCAAAAGAATATTTGGAGATCTTTAGTTGGGAGATGCGAAGAAGTGGCTGTTAGCATTACGGCAACTTCAAAAATCGATGATGGATTGGTGAGATTCAATAACTACTAATACTTCGAATAAGGAGTTTTCTTGGGCCCAGTTCAAGGAAGTTTTTCGAAGCATAATCTATTCCAAAAGCCGAAAGGGCTCAATTGTTTAGGAGTTTCCTTAATTTAAAGCATGGTGATTTGATGGTGCCATAATATAAGCATAAGTTCAATGCTTTATCCTGTTTTGAACTTGGATTGATAGACACATCGCTTATGAAAAATGAAATGTTTGCGAATGGGATGCAATCAAAGTTCCATCATTAAATGACCAATCATCTTGTGGGTACATTCACCAACCTTATTAGCATGACTTTGAGGTTTGAAGCTCTAGATATTAAGGAGGGAGTCTAGAAGAGAGTAGTGCAAGAGTTAGTACCAACCCTTTATCAGTTATACTAGTTGGTACTAAGCCGAATTTCAAGAACAAGGGAAAAAAGCGATGGGTAGGAAGAAACCTAGAGGTGAGGCACCTGCATAGAGGAAGTACCTCAACATCTCAAACATTCTTTATTATAGGTGCAACAATTGGGCCACTTTGCCAATTGTCACAAACAATCTGCTACAATTGTCACAAGAAAGGGCACATAAAGAATGAGTCGCCTTTTTCAAAAAAGGGGTCTCAAGGATAGGCTTTTACTATTAAAGAATTGCCATCTACTTTTACAGATCAAAAGGGTAAGCAAGTGTTGCAAGGTACATTATCCATCTATGGTATTCCTATAAGGGTGTTATTTGTGCAAGAGCTTCCCATAGTATTGTTTCTTACGATTCGATGAACAAAGTAAACCTTAAATATGCTATATTAAGTAATCCTGCTTATGTGTTGAACCCAATTGAGGGTCTGACAAATCTTTACACTATGTGTCTTCATGTTCCTATTTCTTGTCTAAATCGTCTCTTTCCTTTTGATTTGTTTGTTCTTGGGTTTATGGGTTTTAGAGTGTTGTTAGAAATGGATTGGTTATCTAAGTTTAAAGCTATCATGGATTATGGTAGAAGAAGGGTCATGGTAAAGGATGTGGTAGGAAGAACCATTGGTATATGTTGTGAAGAGCTTAACAAGTTAATGAGTAGTTTTCTTCATTCACTCGAAGTGGCTAAAGAGGAGCTAAAAGATATACCGACTGTTTGAGATTTCACCGATATTTTGATAAAATGCAAGGTTTACTTCCTCATTGTGAAGTGGAGTTCTGTATTGATTTGATTCAAAGAACCAAACCTATTGTACAACCTTCTCAAAGGTTGGCTCCGAAGGAGAAGAGGGAATTAAAAGGCCAAACATTCGACTAGTTGTAGAAGGGCACTACAAGAAAAATGACTTATAACAACCTCTGAACATAGCATTTTAATGCATAAAGCAGTTTTTGTTGCACTATTAACTTTCTACAATAAAATAATAAAAACGTAAATGCTGCGTCATACCAGATTTTTTTCCCAAATTTTGAGCGGGCTGCTTCTGTTTTCATGGTCTTGTTTTTTTTTACTACTTTCACTATGCCTCCCTCTTTCGTTTCATTTAATTTCCAATTTCTAGAAACCCTTTTCGTTCTCGCATTCCTAGTTTAATTTTCCCCTTTCATCTTCATCACTGCTAATGAATAAGGTCGATTGATGGTCTTGGCCTATTAAGCAACGACCTAGGGCAAACCCCACTACGCGCAACCCCCACGTCAAAGTAATTCGCATCGCACACGGAAATTTCTCCTCCTACCACCTTTAGCTTCAAGCAGTTGAAACTTCCGCAAAACACGCCACAACTCAATCAACTATTGCACCACATCCTAGTACAGCGCAGCTAAATGAAGCTCCAATCCGATTCTTCTTCAATCCTGAGTCTACAGGCCAAGGTAGGTATTATATAGTCAAATTGAAATATTAAATATCAAATGGAAGGCGGGAGGATGCCAGAGGCTGTGGGGGAGAGTTGCTATCTGGAGATGGAGGAGGCCATGAACACGGTATACAGGCAGGGCAGAGTGGCGGACGGATCCACTGGGCCATTAGAGATTTTGCGAGGAGCGGGACGCTCGAGGAGCTGATGGATTATGGGATTTTCGAAGGTGCACGCTCAATCAGAATTGCCTTTTTTCCTGTTTTATTTTTCCCATTTTTGTCCTTTTTTTGCGTGTTTTTTTTATTTTTTGTTTTGTTCCTGTTTTTGCTGAAATGGACCCAAGGATATAGTAGTTTCACAATGTGTCATGATAGGGAACGGAAACATCAAAGTCTAATATCTCTTGCGTGATGATCCCTGATACAGTAATTGATTACTCAAATGAAATATGTTAGGTTCTCAGTTTAACAAATCAATGATTGTAAAAACCAATTACATGCAGGATCACATTTCATCAAAGCAATCATAAAATAGAAAACTAAAAAACAAAAACCAACTCATGATATCTGAGATTTGATGCCGAAACCTTTAAATTCACAATCCAGAAGTCTTACCACTATAATTTGTGGTCATTGACTTTGCAAAAACTATGTAGATAGAAAATATTTTTATAAGTCAGTTCATTTATCTCGTCAACTGTTTGAATATAAGTTGATGTTGTAGTTGATAAGATAGTTGAAATATCGTGGACAAGAGAAATCGGTGAGGGAAAGATATTTGGTAAGCATTTGTTATCTTACTTGACAGTAACATCTTCAGCTTTATTTATTTAGCTTTAAATTTAAACCCTATAGCTAAACGAGCATGGCATCCTAACCCAACTGCACCACTCCTAAGGGTTTTCTTTAAAGCCTATAAGTAATGTTTTTATCTCCTGATGACGCAGTGATAGCGGTTTTATATATTATAAGAGTCTGAACTGGTGAGTAAGCCTTCCACTTTGTTATGAATTTTACCATAAAGCTACATGTTTCTTACTGCAATACAGTCCTATAGGAAAATCAGGCTACTTTATTTCATTATATATTGGTAAGAAAATATGTATAATCTGCACATTTTTTGTGTTATAGGTGAACAAGGTGCAGAGGCTGAAGGAATGACTGGCTATCGAGCAGATATGATATCCACGTCTAGTAACTAATAGTAGAAATATGATTATTGTTGTTCTCTCAACTATGAATAAACCTTTTGTCAGAAACTGAGTAATGTAACCAATAAATCCATTTATCCATTAGGAGTGGAAAAAGATTGTCCTACCAGTCAAATTTAGGTTGAATGATTAGAATTTAGATTTTATGGCTCATTATGTTATGTTTATATTAGGTTTCTTAGACGTATTTGTCAATGAACTTACTTGTCTTATTTTTAGGGGTTGAATATTTGTTAAGAGACATGAAGGACACAACCGTAAGCACCCTTGCAACTGAGGTATTAATTAATTAACTATAATTTAATTTTAAAGTTCAATTATTAACAATGTATAGACTTCTAGGACTGTGAACGTCCCCGCACTTAATAGGTTGCTGGGAAACTTGCAACATTCACGTGAATGCGCCAATAGTGTCATGTAATGAAGTAAAGACATTTCCAGCTTACTTTAACACTTTTTTTTATAGCATTGCTTCTGTGTAAACATGTTGCCTTAACCATAAAAAAGGAAATCATTAATTTGCTTTAATACCTATTATTACGATATCGATAGTAAACCAAGTTTCAAACCTTCATCTTGAATATTTCTTCTATGTTGGTGTTCATCAACTTAGCCACTGAATTTCATTTCACATGTTTATTAAGCAAAAAATCTCTAATTACTGAAAACTTATTTTATGTTGGTGTTCATCAACCTTGCATTTCATTTGTGGACGTTGCATTCTTTGGAAGTGACCTATCCTAAGTGGCCCAGAGGTGCTAGAGGGGATTATTTTTATTAGCGTTAACAAAGTTTTATAAAAATTAAGCAAGTTTTTACAAATTAACTAATTTTTACAAAAAATAATTACATTAACTAAGTTTATAGAAATTAAACAAGTTTATAAAAATTAAACGAGTTTTATAAATTTTTAACTAAGTTAATTAAGTTGTATAAAAAACAACCAATTATAAAAATTAATCAATTTTACAAAATATTTAACTAAATTGACTAAGTTTATAGAAATTAACTAACTTTTATAAAATATAATTAAGTTAACTAGGTTTTATAAAAATTAAGTTGCCAAGTTTAATACAAATTAAGTAAGTTTCTAAAAATTGACCAAGTTTATCAAAGTTAACTAAGTTGTATAAAAATTAAATAAATTTATAAAAATTAACTAAATTGACTAAGTTTTATAAAAATTTAATGATTTTTTATAAAATTTCATATGTTTATAATAATGATAATAATAATTATAATAATAAATAGGTTTGCAAAATATTAACAAAATTAACTAAGTTTTATAAATATTAACTAAATTTATGATAATACTAATACTAATAATAATTTAACTAAGTTAATTAAGTTTTATAAATAAAATAATATATTAACTAAATTTATAATAATAATAATAAGTAAATAAATAACCAAGTTAACTATGTTTTATAAAAATTAAACAAGTCTATAATAATAATTATAAATTAACTCAGTTTATAAAAATTAACTAAATTAATTTTTTATATAAAAATTAATAAAATTTATAAAAATATAAAACAACTATATCTATAATAATAATAATAATAATAACAACAACAACAACAACAACTAAGTTAAATCAATTTTGTAAAATTAACTAAGTTAAATAAATTTTAGAAAATTAACTAAGTTTTATAAAAATTAAATAAGTTTGTAATAACAATAACAATATTATAAAATATTAACCAAGTTAACCAAGTTTTATAAAAATTAACTAAATTTATATAATAATAATATAACTAAATTAACTAACTTTAATAAATAATAATAATAAATTAACCAAGTTTTATAAAAATTAACAAAGTTTTATAAAATTTAAATAAGTTTATAATAATAATAAAAAAAAATTCATATTGGTTCTATTTATGATATGAAGATCATTGTCCATAAGAAGAAGATTAAGAGAACAAGGAATAAATGGACTTGATTTGAAATTGTATTCAGGAAATCTTCCGGTGATCAGGAGTGCGAAAATGGAAGCAAGTACAAGAGAGTTGGATATCAAATGTCATGATGTCATACCAAGAATTCTTCCACACCATCTTAAGTGGATGCCTCAGTATGCTATGCTGGATTCTTATTTTTGTTTCTTACGTTAAAGATTTCTAAAAGGAAGTATATTCACATCTAAGTGGCCTTTTGAAATTCTGTACATGCTCAAAGAATGGAGATGCCAATTGCCAACCATGGTAAATAAATTAGGTAAAATTATCCTTCTTTAATTATGTTTCCAAACAGTGATGTTTACGCACAATCAATATATTAGAAGGAACCAGATACTTGACAGAATTGATTTGAGTATGCCTTAAGTTTTTGTTGCCAACCTGTTGGATTTATGATAACAAATTTACATTCATAAATAAAACAATAAGGATTAACACAGTGAAGTCAACTATATAAGTAAGTGTATATAATGTCATTCATAACCAATCATTAAGGTGCAACAAAAAATGTTGCTATCTAATTAAAATACATAAATTAAGAGAAAATTTAACCGAATTTTCTGAATTTGTGAGATTAAAGCCTTAAATATCAGCAAATGTTAAATAAGTGAGAAAAGTTGGAATCTGTTGGAAAGTAGTAGAGCAAAATTTACAAATAGGATAAATTCGTGTAGAGAACTAGAATTTAAGTATAGGAACATTGATGTGAATAAAAAAATTAAAAATTTCTTCTTTTATGTTAAACAGTTAAAGCCTTTAGTATTTGGTCTAAATATAAAACTGTTACTGCTAAAGAACCTTATATTTTTAATATTGAAAATAGGTAGGTCCTATAATTATGCAACTCAGTCATGAGTAGCATAGGAAAATGTTTATACCAATTTAGGTCCAAATTGTTTAGCTTGGATGGAAATAAATCAGCTCAAATAAATACTCTTACACCAAACAAAATTCAAATAAAACTAAACAAAGAAATATATCAATCAATATGAAAAAGAGACCATCTATAAACTATGATTCTACGGATTGCAAATCAGAGAAGGCAACAATTTCCAGCAACCTGACATCTTGTTAAATATGTTGAAAAAATAGGAATCTATTGGAAAGCAGTATAATGGTAATGAAAGTGTGAATATATTACTATTAAAAAAGGAATTAGTGTTTATTTGGTCAATAGTGAATATTATCATACATAGCAATAAGTTTTTTTTCTTCTTATTACATGTATTCATATATAGTAAAAATTTACTAAACTTGCATAAAAGGATTAACTGTCCTCTATGAATAATCTTTTCTTTCCTACAATATATGCTTGAATATTAAAATTTATTATAATGGAAATAAATCCCGATCTTTCTTAAATTGATATCTATGGATGGATAGACATGTTCTTGAGGAGTGCTAGAAGGTAGTAAATAATATAGTTAACTAGTATGCATACACTCATAACTAAATCATTAAGGTGCAATAAAAAATGTCGCAATCCAATTAAAATCCATAAACCTAGAAAAAGTTTATTCATACGGTCCAAATTTGTGAGATTAATTAAAGCTATAAACATCGTCTCCCACACAAAGAAAATTTGCAATGATCTTTAATTGGACATAATCTCTATATAAGAAGTTGATGGAACAAATCATTGCCATAGTATTTTAACAAATCTAATTTTTAAATGAGGTCTTGTCCCCTTTTAGCTTTATTTCTTCTCTCTGTTGTTGCTTTTGCTAGGGAAACTCTCCACAAATCAAAGGTAGAATCATGCATTTGATAACAATTTACTTGATTCAGTTTTTGTAGGATATCCTTTTTACCTCATATATTAGCTTGTTATGTTACATTAATATAATGTTATTTTTACATATTATTTTCTAGCTAAAAGAAAATCAAGAAACTATCATGAAGGCATGGAATTAGCCTCATCCAAAACTCAACTCCGTATAGTAATCCTTCACTATCCATCATACTTGACCATGACAATCTCAGTGTTCATTCACTTACAACCGCAATTCTCAAGAAACCATCTACTATTTCTATTGAAAGTTCTGGGAACACTGATATATTCACCTCACTTTCTCCAGGCGCTTCCTTTGGTGTTGGAAATTATGTTACTATCATCAAATTTGGCACATCTTTAAAATCATACGCTATGGTTGTAGACACTTTGATGTAGCGCATCATGCTTTAGGTCGTAGGTCGCATGCTTTAAGTCGCCAGCGACCTAGTGGGATATGGCCTAGCGAGATAAGAGGGAAGGAAGGAGTAGCGCTCCAGGAGTCACGACCTAGAATCAACGAGTTACGACCTAACTCTACCGCGCTACGACCTAGGCGAGATATGCCACATTCTCATATGCCACTTTCTTTAGGACGCGAGAAGTTAAGTCGCGAAGCCTAAGTCGCTCCAGAACGCCATTCCAGTAGGTCGCTGTTGTGCTTGCGTTTGCCGCTTTTTCTTAGGTCGCTGAGTTTCCTTATGACGTTCATGTTGATAGGTCGCTCAAGCTTCCTGATGCAGTGCTATGCTTAAGTCGTAGGTCGCGTGTGTTCTATCTGTAGGTCGTATGTTGATGTAAGCCGTTTTATGTTGTAATGATAAGTCGTAGGTCGTGTTGTAAGGTCTTAGGTCGTTGTACTTGGGTCATGTGAGTTAGGTCGGCCATATGTTAGGTCGGCTGTGATGTGTGATGTGTATTGTGTTGTGCTCTGTTTGTTAGGTCATTAACGATCTGTGTTAGGTCGTGTGCTGTTGTGTGTAAATCCTATAAATAGTGGGTGAGTTATATCATTTGAGATGGTTGATTTTGAATAAACTTTTGTTTGAGTGCTTTGTGCCTCTTTAAAATTGAAAGTTGAGTGTTATCTCCTTTCTCCATTTTCGGTTATTCGAGTGCGCTCGAATCAACGGATTTGAAGCCGATTCACGGAATCTCATGCGCGAGATCAACGTCGAAGAATCGTAGATCTTCTAACACGGTATCGTGCGCGATCAACGTGTTAAAGATGGCTAGAATCCGGTATCTCGCGAGATCAACGGATTTGTGCATTTATCCTTGGTATCATTAATCCATCAATCCATATTTGATTCATCCCATCGTTGTTTTTTTGTTGCTGCTTGCATTTGAAGTTATCCGCTGCGACAAATTGGTATTAAAGCATACCGTTGTGTTTGTTGATATATCCGCTGCGTCACACTTGCAGTTTCCTCATTTGGCTACAGTGTTCCTCTTGCAACGTCTCTTGCCATCACCAGGTAATGTTTAAATGGCGGGTGTCAGTTAGTGCTTGTATCATGTTTCGGGTATTATTAATTGTTTACAGATTTTAAAGTCAATTTGCTTGTATTTACTGATGTCGTTAATTGTTTACTGACTTGTATTTACTGCAATTTTTTGCCAGTTACATGCAAGATAGCGTCAAATCATGATATGTGACAGTTTCCACCTTTGCGAACTATTGATACTCTTAGTAAGAAATTATGTAATGATCATGTGTACAAAAGTACAGTAGTCTTCTACTTCATGGCGCATTGACAATGATTTGATTACTGATAAGAGTTCAATAATTGGCTGATGAATGTACAACATGATATATATGTATAAATCACAATATGATTGCATAGACAAATTTTGACATGTTACATTGATGTATTTGTGGCATTTGTACACTTATATTACATTATATTCATTCGTGTTTTCCACGTACATCTTGTTTGTTCATTTGCAGCTTTTGTACAGGCGATATCAATGATTGTATGAAAATGAGAAGGAAAAGGAAAAATGCTTGTTAGCATTATTAGATTAATCGGTATCAATGTCCCAGTAATATATGTCACTAACATATGTATATTGTTTTTCTATTAATTTTTGTATCTTTTTCCATGTGGGTAACTAAAAATTTTCTATGCAAATTATTAGTAATGATGGCTTTCTTCTATTTAGGTAATTTCATGATTTTCTAACTTTAATACAAAAAACACAGCTGATATATGTGCACCCTGATTTTACTTTGTTTTTTTGACAGTGTTTCAAATACTGTAACAAAATCTTCAAGCTTGGCAGGTACAAGGAATTCTTGTATTTCAGTCTTTCTTAACCTTTTTTACTGAAAAATATTGTTTTGTAGCATAAATGGTTGATATGAACAAAATCCTTAAAATGATATATTTTTGCTTATCAATAATTCACTATTTTTCTTAACAAATCATCTGAACCTATTCATACACATAAACAAATTCAAATTCAATAAGCATATACATATCAATATTACTTGACTACTGTTGCCGCTGTCTATTAGTGTGTTGTTGATCTTCGGTTTGTAAGAGTTGGTTACTGTTTTTTTTTCTTTCTATTTGAATAAAACAAATGCAAGTTACAACTTCAAATCTCAACCATGTATGCATGTAATTTGTCCACATGTGAAGTTCAAGCATTAACCACTCCTATATTGATCAGATAAGACGATTACATACCCATCTGAATAATTTTCTTGCAATCCTAGCTGTTAATTGATCACTACTAGCATTTACGAACCCATATGTATATTCAGTATATGTGATTGGGATCCACACTTGGCTGATTTATTTTCTCCGTTCATCGACACTTCAAGCTTTCCTTTGTTTCTCAGGTTTGCGCTTCTTCAAAATGAATTCATTATCATGTGTATCCGCTTTTCTCTTTTTCTCTATGCATGACTCTGAATATTTTATTTTCAAATAATCCTTTGACTCTTTTTTTAATTGATGTCGACTCCAAATGCTTTTCTTTTCTGCATTTTCCATTTTTTCAATGGTTAACTCATCATTATTACCAGTATTCTTGCTATAGTTATTGCTCCCTCTCTTACTGACTATTTCATGTACAGCTTTGGCGATCAAAATTCTCTTTCTAATAGACTCCCAAAATTTTCTAAAATAATATACGCTGATAATGTACCTTTAGTGTTTTTTAATGAATCTTATTCTAATGCATTCTCTTTCTTTACACTACCACATACTTCGCTTTTCTCGATTACAACTCAGCTTGAATCTACTTCTCTCTCCACATTTATATCATCATGTCCATTTTCACCAATGTTATTCTTTGAATTCAGCAAAAGAACTACTTGAAAGACGATTATGACATGAGCTGCACTTGAGTAGTTGCTATGAATAATTACTAGTAGTTTTGAAAAACTGTAGCACTTCGGAGTTTTAGTCCCTACCTGATTATATTAACATAGCCTGAGTTCCTTTTTATCTGGTAGCTGAACTTAAATGATAAGATTGTCATCTAGCATCAATTCTGTACATATTTTTCTTTATATATTCGATTGCAAAGTTAGTATTTCAAAAATAGTACGAATTACCATATATATTTTACCTAACAGTGATAGAAATTATTAATATATGTTTTACCAACATTTGGGTCAAGCCTTGCTACAAAAACTTTCTGATTTATGATAAAAGTACTTCTTTTAGATTTATGTTTTGCTACGTAGCCCCCTGAAAACAATTTCTTTGTCCAGTATTTGCAATTGTGGACGGATTCTTGCATCGCTGCCAGTTACCTGCAGTCCTTAAATTGTAAATAATACAAAAAAAGGCCTAAGAATTTACAGGTTTTCCTACATTTTTCTACAAATTTCATTAAATTTCATCCTTTACAAACTGTACTAGGCATGTAATACCTAGAAGTATTCCTTGAATTGTAAATAATAATTGATCTAAGGAGTCTACATTCAGATGAAACGAACACTTATAGTGCTACCACTTGATTCTTTCTACAAAATTTTGAATTATCTTGTCTTTCGAGAGAATTTATCGCTATATAGTTTTTTATTTTTATGGCAGTGTGTATTGTGGTAGAATTATAGATATCTTCCAATGTGCTATTGTTTATATTTGTTGATCGACGATTTTTTTATTACAGGTAACTAAAGATTTTTGAAGCAAAAAAAATCATCATGATGTTGCACAATTGAAGTGTTTGAAGTCCTATGGGCATAATAAGCATATAATAATTTTGGCTTTATGCATTTTGTCATGGAGTAGAATTTATGTAAGTTGACTTATGGATATTGTGCAAACTTGGTTTACCGGTACTGTGCAAACCTATATGTGTTTATTAGTACAACGTGTTGAACTATTTTTATGTGTTTATATGATTATTCTTTGAGTTTTATTTGAATACGTTTTATATATTGACTAAATAAAGCATAGTTATAAAGATATTTCTATGATATTACAGTGTAATTGACGTCTAGAAAATCGATAAAACTATATACAGCTTTCTGCAGCGTTTCATCTATGAAGTGAAAAAGACCTTTTGTAGCGTTTTAAAAATGTCATCACACAATTTGGCAGCATTTTTTAAAATGTCAGGTTTTGGACATATCACAGCGTTTTAAAAGGCTGTAATAAAAGTAAAACGCTGTAACATGGAACTTTGTTTGCATCGTTTCTAAAATGTTGCAAAAAGAAAAAACGCTGCAATATGATATGTTTTCTGCAGCATTTTCAAAATGTTGCAAGATATCCTGACTCTATTACAGCTTGTTGTTAGACAACATTCTTTAAAACACTACAAAAGGGTTTAGCAGCATTTTCAAAATGCTCCAGAAAGTCTTTTTTGTTGTAGTGGGGGTTTGATCCGATGCAATACCTTAATTTGGGGTTCACCAGCCTTCTTTGTTACAAAGACAAAAAGTTCTCTAAGGTTATGTGTAGACTACTTGGAATTGAATAAAAGGACTATCAAAATAATATCCTTTACCGAGGATCAATGATATGTTTCACCAACTGCACGACACACGAATATTTTATATTGAATCTTACCACCGGTATCTACCAATTAAGGGTAGTAGAGGAGATTGTGCCCTTAACAGCTCTTCAGACTCTAGATATTTTTTATAAGTGGTTAGTTATGCCGTTTGGGTTGACTAATGCACCCGCTTATTTTATGGACTTAATGAATCAAGTATTTTGAGATGTTCTTAAAAAATTTGTTCTCATCTTTATTGATGACATTCTTATCTACTCGAAGACGGAGGAGGAGGACAAATATCTTCTACATGTCATACTCAATACCTTAAGGAGCTAAATGTCGAAAGCCAAGTTTTTTTGGTGTCATTTCTGAAAATCTGAAGTTAGATTTCTAGGGCATGTTGTTTTGGAAGAAGAAATACCAATAGATCGGGCTAAAGTTGTTATAGTTCAAGACTAGAAGAACCCCGAAAGTGTGATGGAAGCTAGAAATTTCCTGGGATTAGTGGATTATTACTGTAGGTTCATTAAAGACTTCTCGAAGATTGCTTCTCATCTGATGAAGTTAAAAAAAAAAGATGTTAAGTTCATTTGGACTCCTAAGTGTGATCAAGCCTTTACTGTACTAAAGGAGAGGTTGACTAGTGCTCATATTTTAACCATTCCTAATGGAAGCAAAGGTTTAATGGCATATACAAATGCTTATGGAGCTAGATTGCGAGCAGTTCTGATGCAATATGAGAAAGTTATTGCTTATGCGAGTCGACAGCTAAAGCCATAAGAGAAAAATTCTGCTAAGCACAATTCGGCGCTTTTGGCTGTTGTCTTTGCACTTAAGATATTGAGACATTATCTTCTGGGTGAAAAGTTGGAGTTGTACACGAACTAGAAATTCTTAAAATACCTCTTTATCCGAAAGGCTTTGAACTTGAGGCAGCAGAGATGGCAGAAGTTTCTCGCTTCCTATGATCTAGAGATTCTTTATACCCTTGGGAAAGCAAATGCTATTGCAGATGCGTCGAGTAGAAATGTAGCAAGGGTTGCTAACTTAGAAGTTAAGCTAGTGTTGATGGAGAAGTTGCATTTAGTTAGGAGACAAATCCAATTTTGGCTCAACTTAAAAAGGATGTCCAAGAAGGTGTTGTCTCTAGCTTTGAGATTGATCCTTAAGGCATATAAAAATTAAATGGGCATGTATGTGTTCTGAATGTTAATGGACTTTGGCAAGAAGTGTTAGCTGAATGCCACCATTAAAAGTTATCTTTCCATCCAGGAGTGACCAAGATGTTCAAAAATACGATAAGAGTATCCTGTGGAAGGGGGTGGAGTGAGATATTTCAATCTTTGTGAGTCTGTGTGCAAACTGCCACCAAATTAAAAGTGACCAGCATAAGATAGCTGGACTACTTTAGCCACTTGAAATCCAAAAGTGGAAGTGGTAGAAAATCTCTCTGGACTTTATTGATGGGCTTCCTAGGTCAAAAAGAGGCAATGAAGGCATTTGGGTTATAGTCAATTGACTGACCAAGTGTGCCCATTTCATTCCTGTTAAACCAACCAATACTGATACAAGTCTTGGGAGTTTATATGTTAGGGAGAGTAGAGACTCCATGGTATTCCTTGTTGTATTGTAAGTTACCGAGACCTGATATTCATTAGTAAGTTTTGGGAGGGACTGCAAGTTGCTTTAAGGACCGATCCAAGTGTGAGTACACCTTACCATCCCCAAACAGACGGGGAGACAGAGAGAATGAATTGGATATCGGAAGATTAATTGCAAGCATGCATAATCAACTTTGGGGTTCTTAGGAAGATTATTCCACTTACAACAATAGCTATTAGGCTAGCATTGGTATCTCCCCTTTCGATGCACTATATGGTCGTCCATGCCATTCTCCTTCATGTTGGGTTGAGTCCGATGAAAGAATTATTCTTGGGCTTGACATGATCTTAAAAGCTAATGAGAAGGTAATTGAAATTTGAAGGAAGATGAAGGAAGTACAGGATCGGTAGAAGTGTTATACAGACCAAAGGCGCAGGGATCTAGAGTTCTTAGTGGAATATTTGGTGTTTGTTAAAGTTTCTCCATTGAGAAGTGCTGTGAGGTTTGGGAAATCAGGGAAGCTAAGCCCTCGTTATATTGGCCTATTTCCCATACTGAATTGGATTGGTAGACTTTCATATCAAGTAAAGTTAACATATAGACTATTAAATGTGCATAACGTATTTTATGTATCCCATTTATGTAGCATGTACATGACCCTTCGAGATATGGAGCCGACACAGCAAGATGATTTAGAGGTTCAGCTTAACCTAACTATTCTTAGGCGGCCTATTCCTATCGTTGCTTGAGATATAAAGTGATTGAGAATGAAGGATATGAATCTTGTTAATGTTTAGTGGAGTGGAGATGATAGAGACATTACTTGGGAAATCAAAGGCTGTATTAGGAATTCTTAACCCGAGTTGATGTAGGTTGTTTGTATCTTGTTGTTTTTTTAGTGTACTCACTAGATGTGATGAAGTCTCTTTCCTTGTATATATGCGTGGTATTTATGAGATCATTTGGATTTCTTTTGAGATCTTTTTTTGTGATATTAATTTCGAGGTAGAAATTCCTGTAAGGAGAGGAGGATATAATGACCCGTAATTTAATTATTTTGATTTGAATATTTAATACATATTTAAATATTTAAATAATGGATTTTATAACTCAAATATACCTCTTTATAATAATAACTAATGAAGGTAAAGTTATTTTATAATTTGATTTACAAAAATGAGTAGTTCGGAGAAAAATTGAAAATGTGACCGAAAAACGTTTTTCGAATTTTCAACTTTTCATCGTCTAGATGTAGTCAAAACATGCTGTGTATAATAGGATATAACGATATACACATATATGAATAATATATACTTTAATCAAGGAAGTGGTTAGAGTTTAATAAGTTTAAATTTATGTTTAAGTAAATAAAGTAAGTTTTGACTTTTCTTTTAAAATTTAAGAAGGAAAATGGTACAAAATGATGATACATCAAGTCATGGAAAGTCTTGAAGTGATGATGACTAGATGGAGGGGGTGGCTTGCATGTGGATGAAGGCAAGGAGAGGGGTGAGTTGGCACAAAGATATGGAACGTATTGGATAAGGGTATTTGTGTAATTCATTATTTTCAATTTTCTATAAAAGAATCCCCACCTCCTTACTTCCTCTTTTACTTCATTTGATTTCATTTGCATTTTCTTATTTCCCTTCTTTTCCTTCTCTTCTCTCCATGCATGGAATTTTGTTTGTAAAATTCCAAAAAGTTGCTTCTTTTTCCACTTTTTCCTTAAAAAAATCGCTAAACCTCTTCCTTTGTTCTCTACACCACTACTCCACCAAAATAAGACCCAAAACTCCCCTTTTTAGCCAAGGCTAAGCCCCTAGCATCATGGCTGAACCATGTTGAACCCCTCTAGGCCCTAAAAGTCAAGTTTTCTAATAAAAGATAGATTCATGTGTGGTTTACGAAGTTGTGGTAGTTTGGTTAAAGTTCATGTTGATTTAGGTGAGCAAAGATCATTTTAAAAATAAAGTTTTAAAATTTATTATCTATATAATAATCTTTGTTGTTTGCTTATGTTTAATAATTTTATGGAATAATTGTTTAGTTTGGTTCCCGCTTAAAGGAGGATGGCACATAGGATGTTTGTAAGGGAATTGAAATAAAGTCAAAGTGTTCGTAGCGAATAGGTCGCTACGACACACCTTGAAGAGCATAAGTTATAAAGCGAAAAAATTTACTGCCTTGTGAATGTTATTTACATTTGTGTATATATATATGCCTATATATTTTTATATATATAACATATATAATATTTTATGGAAGCGTCCAATTAGCGATTATCGCTATATCGACATTTTGGAAATATCATTTCTTTGAAATCTTTTATGTATGATTTCATGCTCAGATTTTACAAAAAAATATTTGGTTATGTTTAGCATTTCTAAATGTTGTTTGAACCTAGGTTCGAAGCAATTTCGATTTACAAAACAAATTTAGAAGTTATGGTCCATATAGCGATAGTCGCTATGGATGCAGTTTAAAGATATTTGGTATCTTAAATAAAAGGTTGTTTTGAGATATTGATAATAAATTGTTTCAATTAATAATTTTAATAGTAATGTTTTAAAGTTAGTTAATCATTTTAATAATGATGTTTAAAATTTAATTAATAACTTTAAAAAGCTATAAAAAATTAATATTAGTAATGTGAAAACCAAGCACAAGTTCGATTTTTAAAAAGTTTAAAAGTTTGGTTCGATCATGGAAAGTGCATGAAATTTAATTTCCATTAACAATATTGCTTATATGGAAAGAATTTAGTCGTATTCCTAGCACTAAATGTCGAGGTATGGAAACTTGTTTCTATCTCAAAGGTTAAAAATATCATCAAGGCAAGCCTTAGATGTAGCACTACCTTAACTTGCCTAGCTTCATTTTCTTTTTCTTTTTTTGGCAAGGCCAGCCGGTTTTAAAGTGGACCGTCCACTTTTTATTACGAAACGTAATAAAGACATGAAGTACAGGAGTAAGGTAGAGACACCTTAACTGCTAAAAAGAATAAAAAAAACAGCACAGGAGTGTGACGACATGTCACAACTACTATAGTTTACTAACAAGACCATGACTCCTCCGAAGAGGTAGTACCACCAACAACAACATCCACCTGAGATGAATCCAAAGAGACATTCTCAAGAAGACCAATACAGGGGCGAAATAGGAGAGCAAGTGAAGGATCATAGATCTCAGCATCAGAAGAGTATATAAAAGATCGATCCCAGGATGTATCGGCAAGCATGACAGTATTTAACTCAGCATACTTACCATCCAAATCAAGAACCAAGGAATCACCAGACGGTCTATAATAAAGGCATCGAAGGTCCTTAAGATCATCGGAAACATATCTAAAGAAGGAATCGTCCACGGGGTTGAATCGCAAATCAGAACATCGATCAACCCAACATCTCTCAGACTCAACCCAAACTACAGGCAACTGAGTCGAAACAAGATCCGGAACTGCAATGGAATCCGCAGAATCAACACCAGGAACAATGGATGCTGAAGGGGATGCAGGCCGAGCAGAGGAGGTCGGCGGACCAGGGACATATAAAACTTCAGGAGGAGGAGTAGCCAGAGCGACCATGGGAACCCATTTCCTGAGAGGAGGCCGAGGCAGAGGGATCTTAGGCGCAGCAGCGGTAGCAACAGAATGGGTGCAGGCGGAAGCTAAGTGGCCAAAGGAGTGACAGGAGGTACAAATGTCTGGGACCCAATCGTAGCGAACACGGACATCAACTACATGACCAACAGCTAACTGAACAGGAATAGAGGAGGGGAGAGGCTTAAGGGGGGTAATCTCAATCAGAGCCTTAGCATACGCCAACTTGTCACGAGCAATCGTATTAGCGTCAAAACATTTCAGTTTACCAACGTTGCAAGCAAGCCAATTCAACCCAAGCAGAGGTTGTAGAGCAGAAGGAATTTGAGAAAAATAAACCCAGACGGGGATAGATAGAACTTGTTCTCGTGCACTAGCAACCGTAAGGGACCAAGGAGTAATAATAAATGGTTTCCCATCAAAAAAGGAAGGCTCGGCCTCAAGAACACGACGTCGATCCTCAGAGGAGGAGAACAACAGGAAGTACGTAGAATCAACCAGCTTAACACAAAGATTACCGCGAAGCCTCCAAGCTCTGCGACAAACAGATGACGCAGCAAGAAGGCGATGATTAGGATCCAAAAAGAAACCAACTAAATATTCTGACCAATAGTCCAACCCTGCATGCACTACATTGGGAGGTGGGATCATCACTCTATTTTCCTCAACGATATCAAATTCCACTGGTTCATAAACACCCGCATTATGGGGCAGAGATGAAAAAAGTGAAGACCATGTTTTGGATCCAGGTGGGGGAGGAGCAGCAGGATGAACGGCATCCACAAAGGCATAACCAACTGAGGCCTCATGCCCAACAGGGGAGAGTCCGCAAGCGTCGAACACCAGTACACAAAACACTGCTGTTAGTGACATCCTTCGCATTAGAATTTGCACAAACACCTGGAGTGCACTGAGTTGAACACGAAATATTAGCATCAGCAGTACACAACACACTTCCATTATCACCAATCACCACTCCATTAACACTAGAATCAACAGTTGTGTTCACAAGCGTATTCATAGTACCACAATTAGAATGGCACTCATCACCTACCAAAGGATACTCAGGTCGCACACAAGGGTCGACAGCAGCAAGGATAGAAAGCTTCACGGTAGGGAGAGGTGGGAACTCGAAATCAGATATCAAGGCTGGAGTTGAGCACGAGTTCGCAGCTAAGGGAAACTTATAAAATCTACCAGAACGAGTTGATGAGGGCGAAGAGGATGGAGCAACTGGAAGGAACGGGAGATGAGGTGGAGAGCTTGACATTAGAAAGAATGAAGAACACGGAGGGGAGGGGAGAACTACGAAGATCTGGAATTGGTAAAAAGATGCGTTCGGGAGCACGCCATTAAAACAGAAGATAAGTTAACATTATTTAAGTTTGAAATCAACGAGTAGCGGTAAGGACATGATATTTAATTTCCATGTACAATCATTTTGATTATTTTCGATAGTGATTTATTGACTATCGCTTTGACTATCTTTTTTGTGTGTCGTCAATCTAAGATGATTTGTTGCTCATTTCAGCGTTGATATCCTTTGTTAGAAATAACTAAAACCAAAGTGCGAATGGGCGTCAAATTTTGTGGGGTTGTTCCCACTTAGGTATCTTCACATCTAGTCTAGATTGGATTTGATGGTATGCGCATGGAGATGTTAAATACTAGGATACTCGATAAGTTTGGCTAGATCTGGCTTGTACATTACCAAGAGAGTCACAAAGTAAATGATCATCAAGTATATTGTTTAGAGGTATACTTTCACTCAGGGGGGTGCACCCTCCTAGTCATTATTGGAAATTTCCCTTTCCTTGTCTTCGATTCATTCCTTTGAATTTATTTCTCTCTTAATTGCATCGGGTAGTGTCTTGCGCACTTTGCAATGTTTAACAATTTATGTCCGTTCTTTTATGCTTGGATGTTGTTCGTGTGAGAGAAAACATATTCCATGTTTTGTAGCATGATCTCACATGTTGTTTATGTGCTCCACTTTTATTTGGAGTTTAGTCATACCAGACTTATTATCTAACC
The DNA here is from genome assembly GCA_030765085.1 of Allium cepa. NCBI lineage: Eukaryota > Viridiplantae > Streptophyta > Magnoliopsida > Asparagales > Amaryllidaceae > Allium > Allium cepa. The sequence goes on along the minus strand of CM060941.1, from coordinate 680,421,015 downwards.
TCGGTTGTTTTTTCCTAAACTCTTGGGTACTCATTTATATTAAAGTAGTCCGAGAGTGAAAGGTTTCTTTGGGCTCTTTGAAGATGCTAGTCGAGAAAGAGGTTCCGTATCTACCTACCTATCCATTTCCATTGTTATGTTTATTTATATATATGTATTTTGTATCAATAAGTGTAAAGGTAGGTTGTTATAACTGCCTAGGATGATGGTAGTACTTTTGTGGTAACTCTGATAAACCTATGTTAAAGAGTAACCTTATGTACTATTGTATTGTTACTTTATATTTAATTGTTCCATTGTGAGATTGTTATTCTATTCTTTTATTTTACCCTATGACAACTCGTTTGTCGGGTGCTTGGACAATGACATATGAATGTCGTAGATGTATTAAATGTCATTCCTAAGGGTCAAAAAAGTAGGTCATCACACCATATGTGTATTCACATCTTAGGACTTGACATGATATGACACGAAATTGAGGAAATGAAATTGATCTAAGTATGACAAAGAAAAGGTTTGGATAAGTGTACATAGGAACTCAAGGATAGAATCCAGGTTCCCATTGCGAGCTCCCTTCCAATAAGTCTCTCTTTTGGTTAGTTCATAGGTGTGTTTGCTTGTTAGATCATTGTTTATTGCATAGTTGCTTTAGCTAGCTAGTTGACATAGACATCGATGTATGGATGTTAGGATGGTTGTATGCATGTCCTTATGACATGTTTTGCTTGCTATTGTTGCTTTTTTTGAGTTATACCAGTTTATTTTTTACCGGGTTGGCTTGTGTGTATAAACATTCTAACTTAGGATAACAACTTATATTTAGTTGTTCTAATTTTTGTTAATAATTTTATATATGCTATTTCTTTATATATGTGTTTACCGATTGTGTTTCTAGACGTGGTTGTTTACTTACAGTCTGATATGAATGTTGCATATATTTGCATGGATGCACATACATATATATATGTATGTATGTATGTATGTATGTATGTATGTATGTATGTATGTATGTATGTATGTATGTATGTATGTATTTGTGTGTGTATGTGTGTGTTTGTGTACGTTTGTGTGTGCATATATTAGGATTTTCATACATATTGTTGCACTAGATGTGTATTCATATAGAAGGCTGATTTAGTTTCATTTGCACTCATCTCGTCTCATATCACCATACTTTATCTATCATCTGTATTATATACTTTTGGTTTGTTTTCACTTTTGTTGTATGGATGCAAGATGGATGTTATAACAACCTAGAATTTCGGACTCTTTGTATTAAAATACCTGAGTTATTTGAATCTTCCATTTAATGTGACTAAATGATTTAATAACCTTATTAACCCCATTATAAATCATAACCAATGATGTTAAAATTGTTTTGGAAAAATGTTTACAAAAACAAATACTTGAAGAAATATCGATAATGTGACCGAAAACTATTTTATCGATAAAAAACTTTTTAACCGTCAGAAGTTGTTCAGATTTCTTGTACATGCACTAAATTGCTTAAGAGAAAATTAATTTGAAATAGAAATATTTTGCACTTAAACTCCTAATAATCTTCTTAACGTTAACTAGTTAGGTTTGAAAAGGAAGATAAGATATTTTAAAAGTGAGTTTTTATGGAAAGTCTTAAGTATTAAGTAAAGAAAATGAGGCGTAAATATGGCATGTGAGTGGGAGGCTCCTTTGTGACCTTTCATGGAAGGTAGAAGGTGGTACTAAACTCTTAATCAAACCTATAAATACAGTCTAAAGGGTTTCACTAATCACTTTTTACAAATTAAAAAACGGTAGAAACTAATTAGTACTAATCCACTTTGTTCTTAAATAATCTTTCTCTAATTGGTTCAAATCTTCTCGAAACTCCACCCAAATTTCATCAATACCTTATAACATCTTAGAAAGCATGGATCTAAAGTCAAAAGTGGAAAAAGATGGAAGAAATGGGGGGATCTTTGTGAGCCATGAGCAATGAGTGGAGGGGAAGAGGCTGTCTTGTTGATATGGTGCTAACGGTTGGATCTTTGAATTTTTTAGTATGGCTGAAGGAGTTCTTCAGTTTATTTGTATTTCAGCTTGTTCTGGGCTTGGTTTTAGGTAAGTTATCTCACTATCTAATAAGTATATTATGTATATATATCGTGTGATTGAAATATAAAGTTAAAGTGACATTGACTAATTAAAGTTATAAACTTTGGACCCCTTTTACTTTTAAAAGAAAATGATAACTTTATATTGTATGACATCACTTCTATTACCTTCTATAACATGTGGAATGGCCTATACTTTGTGTTTACATTTTTGGTTGGCTTGTATGTTGTGTAGAAGTATGTTTGAAATTGTTTGAAGCGAGAATACTCGTTGTAAGTGCACAATGATATCCCTTAACTTTAACTTGTGAAAATAAAATAATTATGATCTTAACTTCAAAAAATTTGATTTGGTTGTTCTATAACATATTTTGGTATATGGGACAGTAGATAAATGGTTTGGAAAGTTATATAAAATGTGAACCAAAGTTGATAAAGATAGAAGCGAAAAGGTCGCTATGGATGCACTTTGAAAATGCATTATGTTCGACAATTTTCAAAGTTAACTTTTAGAAATATCCTTGGGGCTTCTTTGGTTTTTTGAAAAGTAATGAAAATGTATTTATTGTTGTAAAAATATGAAAGCTTAAATCATTAACTAACTTGTGAAACCAAGATGCATAACGTTATAGCAAGAAGAAGGTCGTTACATGAGTACTTTGAAATATCCAGTTTTTGTGTATTTTTGTAAATAAATTGTAAATTATTATTGCATTTTTCTTTCCATGGTTTTGATGTACCTAAGATTAGTACTTATTATAAAAATTTCAAGTCATAAATAACTTGTTAATGTGGTGAAAACTAGTTGCAAAGTTTAAGCATTTCTATGTTGTTCTTTGCATAATACTTTTAACAGCATTTATAAATACTGTAGTAAGTTGCTTATGGTTTTAAGTGTTTAAAGATGATGTTTAACTTTTGTATTTTTCCCAACTTTTTAACAATTTTTTCTACCATTTTTAACAGTTTGTTTTAATTTTAGATATATATTTAAGAATTTTGGAAGTAAAGGGGTTTTAAATTATTGAACATGTTTTTATTTTATTTTCATCAAATTATAGACTAGTTATTTTCAAGTAATTATTTACATAGATATTTAAAACCTATTTACAAGTGTTTTTAAAGCATTTGAATATATATATAAGTTTTCAAAAAGGTAATTAGATTTATTTAACAATAAAAGCCGACGAAGTAGACTTATCTATTGAGAGTTAACATTGATGTTCGAGTAGGGATAAAAGCAATAGTGTTCTAACCTATTAGCTTCCCTCTTGATCGAGAAATAGTTAAGTCGATAATGTTAAAAACATGTTAATCGTGTTGATTTCTTACTCTTTTATGAAAGTCGTCAATACTATACTTAATACTAAAAGCCGACGAGATAGACTTATCTATCATCGAGATTTAAGAATGAAGTGTCTAGGCAAGGCTTTGACATGCAACTATTGCTCTAACTTACTTGGTTTCATTCTTGAACAAGGGATATTATAAGTTGTAATTTCTGAAATGATTTAAGTATACTAATCTTAATTTCTATAAGCGATCGCTTTTAACTGGGTAGCTGACTAGTCAAATATTGATCATAACTAAATATAAACTTAGACCTTTAAAAGTATGTTTTTAAAGATAATGCAAGTATGAAATGGTTTTGGGTTTTTTATGAAAATGTGTTATTAACCTTCTTCTTTAACCCTAATTTATTATACTTATGAATGTAAATAAATCTTTAAAAGAATGTTTTAAAAATAAGCATAAGTGAAATGGTTTTAGGTTTGTAGTGACAATATTTAAGTAACATTAGTCTTAAACCTTTATGAATGGATGTGAAAGTATTTAGATCCTTAAATGGATACTTTAAAGGAAATTATAAGTATGGAATCTTTTTCAAAAACATAGACAATGTAAAGTTTTAAAGTAAGAAATATTGTTAGTGATTTGTTTATAAACTTATACCAACTGAGATAAGTATATGAATATTTTTTTGAAGTATTGAAAGAGTACAAATGAATAGTAGTGATGGATAAATGAAGGTTTATTAGATAAAAGAAGTTTTACTAATAAAAGAGGTGTTAATTAATAAAAGTATTAATTAAATAAAAAGAGTGTTAGAAGTCGCTTATGTGACTTAACCGTGCTTTGTATGACTTGATTGTGCTTTATTTGTTTACTCATTTATGCAAAGTATTTAGTCATGTACTTAGCACTAAAAGTGAAAGTCAAGAAGTTCGAAAACGTAATAAGTACATGAGACTTAGTTTCCATATGCGATCATTCTCATTATTTTTGAATATGATCAAATTAGTCTATTCAGTCTTGAAGGGACCAGTATCGTTAAGTGTTTTACTTATTGAAAACCACTTCAATACTGAGATACGTGTTCTATCTCTTGAAAGTGGAACTGTTCTAGATGTTGGAATCCATATGTGGTTTCAAGATCCATTCAAGATGTGGGAATCCATTTGAGGATTCGTTTTCTGTTCGAGTAATGAAGACACATGTGAAAGATGTCGAACGTGACCTCGACATTGGAAATGATAGAAAACATAGTAGAATGCACAATCTGAGATTTAGCTGGCCTACATTAGGGTATTATCAACTCTAAATCTAGAGATACTTATCGATCGTTGGCCGGCAGGTGTTGATGATATTTGATTCCACGTTTTTCATGTTTATGTTCAGACATGGGATGCTTATGTTTACCTTAATGCTATATTTTATATAGAGATATATGACTTAAGGAAGGTACTTTTTGACCTTGTGCCGGAGATTGGATCATGGTCGATCGAAGAGATCTCCATGGAAAAATCCACTATGCGAACGTACCTTAGCGGTTTTGATTATATCTTTAGTATGTTGTGGTGTGATCAATGTAAGCATCACAACTATTTTTTTGGTTCATATTTTTCACCTTAGACATTATCTATTATATCACTTTATATTCTTATTAGATGAGTGGTAATTTTTAAGGGATAACTGTTAAGGAATTTTGTACGGTCTCAAAAGTACTATTATATTTTGTCCACAAATTTCTTGAGTTTCTCATACCAGACTTATGTCTGACACGTGGTTTCTATTTTTCCTAAAATCCCCCTATGCTCTGTAACGACCCATTTTTCCATACCCTTTGAAACGATAATAAACCATACATGTCTAATACAAACAGCATGAAAAGACGGATCATTAAGGGTAGAAAGAAAATAACGATAGAACAAAATCTCACACGAATGGAATAACATATATTATTTCAATAATAATCTTTACAGTGGAAAATTTTAAAATACAATATGAGAGTCCAGCCTAGATTCAGCTTGGACAGTTATATAATTATGTCCTTATAATTGTTGAAAACAACAAAACAAATGCAATAGATGTAGCGGATAATAGAATACGACTATATGATGATGAAGATCTCCAACTCTCCTCTGGAAACTCCAACCATCTTCAACTAAACCTGAAACTACTCGGATCTGACCCGAGTATTAAAAATATCCGAATCAGGGTTGATAAACCGGCATGAGACACCAGAAATTTTAAATGTATAGATCATTACGATGTTATCAAAACTTTGAAAAAAAGGGTATCTCATAAGACCACTCCCACACATAAATACGGATAGGTTTTTACCTTATGATAACCAAAATAATTTTATATCAAAATACACTTGATATTATTTTTAATGACATTCCTTTAAAAAGACTTTTCAAATAAACTTATTCAAATAAGGTATCAATATCCGGACTAAGTCTAAGGTAAATTATCTGGATTGGGTCAACATAATATACCGAATGAAATATATGATACCAGAAGGGGTAGTTGAAATGTCTGCAAGTCATTACAACTATTTTCGGAATACAATCAAAACCGTAAAGCGTCATTACAGCTATTTTGGAAATACAATCAAAATCGTAAAGCTCGTGTTGGAACTGGATTTTCCAACATGATAGGAAACTGGTGGAAAGATCAATCTGTATCCATAGCTTACGCCCAAGATTCAAATGCCGTTATACAGCAACACAAATGGCTAAAACGGGATACAATCTGTGAATAACATCTAAGGACTCAGACTTCGCACATACCCTCTATGAGGCCCAGATGTATTTGGTACCTAGGGAAAACATTTGAGAACCCAAATCGCTACTATCTGAAATACAAGCATACATCTGACCACATAGAATCCCATCATAACTAGGGTGTGAGGCTCGTAAGGCTACGATTACCTTTCATATATCTCATATCACTTCTCTGAATGCCACAATGTCATTCCATGTCACATAACTGATTTCTAGTAAAGTGTAACTTCCTGAGATCGTATGTCTCGGTAAAGGGTGTTAAGCTAAGAGAAGTTGCCTTCTCCGCCACTAACTGATATATATTTATAGAAACTACTCAAATGTGATTTAGAATACAATGTCAGACAAACGTCCACACAAGTTCTTTCTGGGACAGAACAAAACCGGAAGCACTATCCTACTACCACTAGTAGCGAGTAGTCCTTGCAATCCAGAAAATCTCCTCAACAAGGAGACCCTGCTATAAATAACTCTATAATGGGAGCGACCCAGAGCATGTCAACAAGCAGTCCTCATGCTATTAAGATCTTTGGTCTTCAATAATCATCATCTTCAACATGTCTTCACTTTCGAACGTATACAATGATTCAAAGTGGTTTTCGGATAGGAATCATCCAAATTCGACTTCGGTTACTTCGAAGCCAATCATCACTTTAAAAGGTGTTAATTTTATAAGTGGATATCAATCATCAATCAATTACTTCATCTTTTATTTAAATCAAATATCTTTCTTAGATATACTCTTTTCAATTTATTCCATTTTATTTTCAAGAGTATATGGAATCATTAAGCCTCATTTATCAATTCAATTGGTTTATTTAAACCTTTCTCAAATCCTGGAATAATTCCAAATCATTTTCTCTTTTACTTAGGAAAACTTTTCCAAATCATTTTTTAATCTTAATCAAAGAATTCTTATATTCAAGCTATTAATTTTAACTTAGAGAAAATATTCCCAATCATTTATTAAATCTTTATCAAAGATTTCTTTGTTAACTTTAAATTATATTCTTGCAAATAGAATATTTTCATAATAGAGCACTTTTGCCACCTTAGATATGGGAAATTTCACCTCTAGGGACTAATGGCAAGTAATCCAACATCATGAAAATTTTCGTTTTCAATGATCTTTGTCTTCAATATGTTTTATTTCGAAAATAAGTTTGAAGGGTTTTCGGATATGAATCACCCAAATCCAATCCCGGTATTTTGAATAGGAATTACCCAAATCCAATCTCGCTTCCTTCGTACTAATCATCGATAAAAAGATGTAAGCGTTCTTTTCTTTTATCTTAAATATGATCTTTTAGAGAATCCGGGCTTTCCTTTCGATCTCTTCCACCCCTCATCTAAAAGATAAAGGAAAGGCCAGGTAAGTTTAGGGCATTGTTGTTTCATTCGTACCTTAGTTACACATCTTGTTTTACCATTCAGCTCTTACGGGCGGGACAAATGTACTAGTCATTTTCGCATACTCAGTTATTAGCTTTATTTTGGAATTGATTATAAGATTCTGAATTATCTTTTGAACTCTTAATTTTCCTTTTAAAAACATTCATAATTGATTTTAGGAAATATCGTTGCATTTGAACTCATATTCGAAGAGTTATAGAATTTGCTGCATAAAAGTGCTGCGGACAGTGCTATATAAGCTTATTTGATTTAAACAACTTTTTAATATTTAAAACTTCATATGTTCCATTCCAAATCTCATTTAAACCATTTGAATATATTTTTCAAATTTATTTCATATTTTTAATCATTTAAAAATATCAATTTATAAAAAAAATCTCGTTTTGGAATCCGAACTGCAAAACCGCGATGTTTTTAGATAATTGTATTGGACTTATTTCAAACTCTACTTGATGAAATTTTGATTTTCTTTCTTCATTGAAAAATTATTATCATTATAGGCTAAAGAATTTTATTTTAAAGAAATCCGACTTATAAATCATTCTCTACGTTAATTTGAAGTTATGGGTCGAAATTTAATGAGCTCGATTTTGACCAATTATATGAATTGCTTCAGAACTTGTTCGAAACGCTTCAAATTTGTTTTAAACCATATTTAAACTATTTTAATCAAAACAATATTTTCATCATTTCAAACTCAATTTTCATTTCATATTATAATATTATATTTTTACAATATCATTTTCAATCTTTTTAGATATTTTGAAATCATTAAGAGGCTAAATAATTTCCATACACACATTTGTATGGATTTAGTTCTCATTTAATTAACTATGCTTACCAACCATTTATATTATCATTTATCAAACCAAGTTATTATCCATATCACAAACATATAATCAACCATAATATCAACCAAGTTGTCATCGATTAAGTCATCTAACATATAACAAACTTTTCATATAATTAACTTGGAATATATTTTTAAGAATTAGTAACTTAAAATATGAGTACTCACCTTTAACCAAATCGTATAACTTTTGACCAATGTGCATTTAATCCAACACTTCACTAAATCATCTTAACTTCACCAAACCATCACCTAAACAACTCCAGCTCACTTTCTAGTGCTTGACCATCACTTCACTTCCACTTGCTCTCAACCACAAGTCTTTCCTTCTTCTTTGCTCTTCGCGGCCTCCCCTTGATCCTCACCATCCTCCATCATTTCTTCACTTCTTAGATGCTAAACCATGTTGTGGTGATATTATAAGGTCTTTATCAATGTTTGGTGGAGTTTTGACTTTGTTTGACATGGTTTTGAAAAAGTTAGTAAGGAAGTGGAAGAGAAGAAGCCATTAAAGCTCTAAGAAGGAAGAAGAAGAAGAAGAGAGCTTAGAAAAGGAAGAAGAAGAATGGAAAGTGTGATAATGGAAGATGTATGCATGGCTATTTATAGGAATAAGTTTGGGATAAAGTATTACTATGTAAAATGACCAAAATACTATTTACTTACTTTTTAAGCAACCTTATTTTTCAACACTTAACATCACATTTCAAATCACTACTTTATGTCATTTTCATTTAAGTATTAAGTAAAGAATATAATAATTATGTTTGTTTGATTTGATGTTTACTTTTGACTTTTGTACCTTTTTGTCTTTTTGTGCTTATTTTTTCTTAATTATATTCTAGAATTTTATATGTATGTTTATTAAAAGTAAACTAGATTAGTGAATTAATTAATACTTGTATTATTTGAATGTTCATATATAAGAAAATAAAGGTGTGATAACGTTGCGACAACTGTTAATCGAAAAAATGTTTTACGTCCACATTTTGATGCTTTAGTTAAACTATTTGTATGTAAACAAAATTTAAAAATAAATTTGTATAATACTATTTAAAATTATAAACACTCCTAAATAAATTAAAATAATTCATTTAACCATTGAAACTTTTATGAAATCAGCATTTTGTCTTTTTTGTCGATATAGGCAAATGTTACTATTTTTGTTTATACTTCTCTTTCCAAATCCTATTTAATATTTATTGATTCGTATAAAATTACCTATTTTATATTTAAATTCAATTTAAATAGTATATTTTAAAGTGGTCAAATTCTGGGTCGTTACATTCTCCGCTACTTAAAAGAATTTCGTCCTCAAAATTACCCAATATAAAAGTTTGCCTAAAGCATTTATCTTTAAAATTAATTCCATATAATATACACAGATCATCCGTATGAAATTTCTTATTCGATCTTCTATTCAAATACACAACTATATTTTCGAAATAGTACAGTGCGGACTCTGATCAGGCTTCTAGATCAGAAGCTTTGCTTTCCTTGCATAGTTCTCAACTATGATAGAAAACTAAAGTACCTAACCATAAACCATCATCAATGTTCGTCGTCAAGAATCGAGTGACAAGTCCTTCTTTGGACCGGTGTAAACACCTCAAAGTTTCGAACTTGAGTCTTAGATCAAAATTGTGTGATGAGATGATCTGCATATAACATATGTATTTATTAAACCTCAAAAACTTTCATAATTTTTTTTATCTTAAGTTCAAACATTTTATAAAGGTGCTTCTTTATATAATCCCTTTAATTATTTATTTTCAAATAATAAAGGAAAATATTCTAAAGAAACCATTTTTCACTCATAAGATACTTTATCTTTATTATATTTTTCCCACAATCTTTTAACTTAGTATATTAACTTTAATGCTAATATTATTTATGAATCATTTCGTAAAACTATTACTTAAGTTTATTTCATCTTATGAACACAACTAGTAAATTCATTACTTTTAAAAACTTAAGTCCAAATCCTTAATTAATGCTAGAATTCACTAATAAAACACTTTACCGGTTATAATTATATTTTTTTTATAATCATATTTATAAATTATACTTATCCAATTTCATTTACTCGAAACATTTCACAATTGTTTATCGTTTACCAAAAGTTTTCATAAATTCCTTAGCTCTTAGTTAGGTATGCTTCAGAAATTTTCGACTATCTAAATCATCGGAAATTCCGCTTTGTTTTAGCAATTAGCGATCCTAATTTATCTTTAGTTTAAACACTTAGATAAAGATTACTAATCAATGATTCACATTATTTTTTTAACTTAAGAAAATTATATGGATCGAGTAACTCAAAAATAATACCAAGGAACTAGGTACTACTAATAGTATCATATGTCCTCTTAACAAGAAGAGTAATACTTAAGAGAAGTGCTTACCATTCGAACACATCTCTTGCCCATTTTTAGTTTTTTTCGAGCTAATCGAATTGGTTATCATAAAATACCTCTTTTTATTTGAAATAATACCATTTTCAAAATCATTTAGAGATTACTTTATAAAACCTATTTTATAAATACATTTTATCTTATATTAATTAACTTTATTACCATAATCCTTTTACTCGAATTTAAATTCTCATTCCTTTTATATTTATTTTTTTACACAATCATTTTCTATTATTTAAATACCTTTTATCTTATATGTTCATTCCTTAAACAAATCTTATTATCAAACACCTTATAGTCAAATTGTGAAACTTAATTCACAAGGTATTTGTACATAAACTTTTAAATCAAACAATTGATCAATTTATGATAGTAACTTAACATTATCATTTCTTAATTTATTATTTTGGAATAAGTGTTAAAGATCTTAATTACCTTATCAGATTTCTTACTTATCGATTATCTTTAAGAAACATCTTATAGTCAAACTGTGAAATTCTAATCACAAGATGTTCATATTTAAATTTCACTAATCCTGATTTCTAAGTATAAAACTTGTCAAAATATATAATTTATATTCAAAATATAATCCTAGGTAAAATTATTTCATTTATCAATTTTTTCAAAACCAGTGTGCCGGTTTGCCTTGTTTAAATGTCTAGGAACCCTCATCGATAATGGTGATCAGGCATATCGATCAAAATCCATAAATCACTCAACAGATAATCAACACAAAACAATTTATTAGTCACTAACAAATACACACTTATATATAATACGCTCAAACTCGTTATAGGGTGTTACTAACCCTATCTCTAATGAATCACTCATCCAAGGGTATTACAAACCTTATCTCTGGTGAGTCTTTACCCCACCAAAGCCAAGGTTCTCGCTTAACCTTTATTTCTGATACCAAATGTAACGGCCCATTTTCCCATACCCTTTGAATCGATAATAAACCACACATGTCTAACTCAAATTGCACGAAAAGACGGATCATTAAGGGTAAAAGGAAAATAAAGACATAGCAGAATCTCACACGAATGGAATGACATATATTGTTTCAATAATAATCATTACATCCGAAAGTTTTAAAATACAATATCAAAGTCCAACCTAGATTCAGTCTGGACAGTTATAAACTTCTGTCCTTACAAATACTGAAAACAACAAAACAAATGCAATAGATGTAGTGGATAATAGAATACGTCCATACGATGATGAAGATCTATAGCTCTCCTCTGGAAACTCCAACCGTCTTCAACTCAACCTGAAACTATTCGGATCTTACTCGAATATTAAAAATACCCGGATCAGGACTAATAAACCAATGTGAGATACATGAAATTTTAAATGTATAGATCATGACGATGTTATCTAAACCTTTGAAAAAGAAGGGTATCTCATAAGACTACGTCCACATATAAATACAGATAGGTTTTTACCTTATGATAACCAGAACACTTTTATACCAACATACACTTGATATAATTTTTAATGACATTTCTTTGAAAACACTTTTCAAATAAACTTGTTCAAACAAGGTATCAATATCCAGATTAAGTCTAAGGTAATATATCCGGACTGGGTCAATGGAATATACGAACGAGGGAATACAATCAAAACTATAAAGCTCGAACTGGATTTTCCAACATGATAGGAAACTAGTGAAAAGATCAATCTATATCCACGGCTTAGGCCCAAGACTCTGACGCCGTTATACAACAACACAAATGGCTAAAAGGGGATACAATCTGCAAATAACATCCAAGGACTCAGACTTCACACATCCCCACCATGAGGCCCAGACGTATCTGGTACCTAGGGTTCAGAACATTTGATAACTCAGATCACTACTATCCGAAATGCGAGCATACATCTGACCACATATAGAATGCCATCATAACCCGAGTGTGAGGCTGATGTGTACGTAAATGTGCATATATTTACATACATATTTTATCCATTTTTATTTAAATAAATATCATATTTGGGCATTTGAACATATTTTAAACCAAAATTCAATTATTTTCAAATCACCATATATTCATCTTTATTCAGATGCAAAATGGTCATTTTTGTGCATATGTCAATTTGAGAATTTTTACTTGAAATTTTTTATAGGAAATTTTGATGCATGTGGAAGAGGGATTCATGAAGAAATACGCATGCACAAATGAATACAAAGGAAAGAAGAGGAAAATAATTCAAGACCATGATCATGGAGGACCCCACCCACTTACCTAAATCTACAATTAGAAGCTAATGGACAAGTAAGTTGAGATTAAAGCTTCATGCACATTAAATGATGGATTAATTAGTGGCTAATGGTTACTTGGTGGTCACACTTCATAAAAGGGCATTTTAGAAAGCACCCTAAAAATAGAATTAGGGTTTTATGCATGTATAAATAGCCCTCTTATGTACATGTAAACATCTTCTACCTTTCATTTTACTTAGGAAATTAAGAAATCAAATTATAAGCTCAATGTTATATGAAATAAAAATGTATTCCAAGCCTCTTTCTCTTTTATTTTTATATGTTTTTCTTTGCTTTCATGTTAATTTTTATTTCTATGCTCTCTTTCTTTTCATGCTCATAGCTTAGATTTACATTTATACACTAGTCTAATCAATTTTCTTCTAGTAGTTAATCTTCTTTTTCTTTGTTTATTCTCTACTTTATTTCATTTTCAATGTTGAAACCTACATGTGTAGATTTGATAACTCAAATAAGTAGCTAAACCCCTTCAATTTAGGGGTAATGAAGCTCTTTAATTTTATGTAATTTTAACATTTTTATGATTTATGATCTCTTTAGCTTATGCTTCATGAAAGTGAATTTTGATATAAGTTTATACAAGTGGGTTTGATAGCTTATATTGCTTATGCAAATGAGCTATTCTTATTCAACATAAGCACAATTTACATCATCATTTTCTAATTAATTTTTGATTTTGAAATGAAGTAGAAATGAAATTCGATGATCTATATTACTAGTTACAAAAATAAATAGACCATACTTAAAATAGCTTTTGCTTTGGCTTCATTTTCATGAGAATTGATATGTGGTTTATTTATTGTATTATAGTTTGATGGTTTGAGTTATGTTAATTAATAACATAAATAAACCATACTTATGATGAATACAACAATTATCTCACTTAATATCAGAGCTAGAGATCATAAATTATTTATTTGTTGATTTACATAAATATGAGAGTGGATTTGCCTCTAAATTATTCTCTAGTCTAATAGTCTTTTAAATTACATTTTAATTCTATCTTTAGCTTCTTTTTTGTAGTTAACAATTTCCTCTCACTTTGGTCTAATTTGGTTAAATTGAAAAAAATTTAGAATCTTAAAAAATTTCTGCGGATCGACTCGTACTCGCCACGTACTAAAATTGTACGTCATGCGCTTGTGGTTATTTTATTTCATAATTTACTGTCATTTTTCTAATCAATAGAAAATTTGCCGTTGAACAAGTTTTTGGCACCGTTGCCGGGGAAATTGCAAAGAGGAGGTGGGGCAGTTGAAGGCAAACGTCACTTCCAAGAGATGATGGTATAGGGGTGTTATGAATAAGAGTGGTTAGTAGGACCTCAACGCCGTAATATTTAAATGGTATGAGGGTGTTTACGAATCTCAAACTAATTTTTTGATCAAGAAACTCCCAAAGTTGGACCTCAAACCACTTTCCGATTACCTCAAATACGCATACTTAGGGGATAACGAAACGTTTCCCGTCATAATTTCCACAACTCTCTCTATTGATCAAGAAATCTCTTTACTTTCAATCCTGCCCAAAAACAAGGAAGCGATGGGATGGTCAATCTTCGATATAAAGGGAATAGTCCCGCTCTTGTTCAACATCTCATCCATTTAATCGACGAGGCTAAGCCTGTTCATGATGCGCAACGCAAGCTTAATCCAGAAATGAAAGATGCAGTGCATGATGAAATTCTTAAACTTCTCGACAACGGAATCATTTGCCCAATCTCTGATAGTTCATAGGTTAGCCCAATTCATATTATACCAAAAAAATCTGGGCTAACTGTTGTCGAGAACGATTCAAACGAACTTATTCCAACTCGTACTCATACGGGTTGGTGTGTTTGCATTGACTATCGAAAACTAAATGCCGCAATATGTAAAGATCACTTCCCTCTTCCTTTCATTGACCAAATGCTCGAATGTTTAGCCGGCCATGAATTCTGCTACTTCCTTGATGGTTATTCCGGCTATAACCAAATTCCAACCGCTCTCGAAGATCAAGAAGAAATGACTTTCACGTGTTCATTCGGTACCTTTGCTTATCGACGTATGCCATTCGGACTCTGTAACGCACCTGTGACCTTCCAACGATGCATGGTTGGCATTTTCTCCGAGACGATTGAACGCTTTCTAGAAGTTTTTATAGACGATTTCTCTATCTTTGGTGATTCTTTTTCCCAATGTTTACATCATATCGATTTGGTTCTAAATCGATGTAAAGAAAAACATTTGACTGTGAATTGGGAAAAATGCCACTTTATGGTCAAACAAGGCATAGTCCTTGGATATATCATCTCAAATAAAGGCACTGATGTAGATAAAGTGAAAATCGACGTAATTGCAAACCTACCCATTTCCAAATCTTTCAAGGACATCCGATCACTTCTAGGACATGCTTGTTTTTACCGACGCTTTGTGAAAAACTTTAGCAAAATCGCTCGTCCTTTGACGACTCTTCTCGGGAAAGACGTTCCATTCAATTTCAACTCTGAGTGTATCTCTTCTTTTGGACGTATCAAAAACGAACTCATTTCTGCTCCAATCATTTGTGCACCCAATTGGGATCTTCTTTTCAAAATAATGTGTGACGCTTCTAACTTTGCAGTTAGTGCTGTAGGACAATGCATCAACAAAATCCTTCATGTTATTTACTACGCGAGTATGACTTTGAGCTACTCTCAACTCAACTACACAACAACCGAAAAAGAGCTTCTAGTTGTTGTTTTTGCGCTCGAAAAGTTTCGACCGTACTTTATAGGTTCACATATTGCTGTGTACACAGACCACTCTATGCTTTGGTATCTCTTCGCTAAAAAGGATGCTAAACCTCGTTTGATTTGTTGGATCTTTTACTTCAAGAATTTGACCTTACAATCAAAGACAAAAAAGGATCCGATAATGTCATAGCCGATCACTTATCTCGTCTTTCGAATGCACCATCTCCTTTGCCAATCAATGAAAACTTCCCCGATGAACATCTTCTTTTAATTTCTATTGATCCATGGTATGCTGATATAGTAAACTTTTTAGTCACTAAAGAAACCCCCTCACCGTGTTCCAAATAGGACAAATACAAATTCATATCCCAAGTGAAATATTTCTATTAGGACGATCCATACTTGATCCAATATTTTCCCAACCAAATCATCTGACGATGCATTTCGGATAATGATAATAGGAGTATTCTTTCGTCTTTCCACAATCAAGCGTGCGGTGGACATTTCGGTCCTCGAAAAACTACGGAAAAGGTGCTTCAGTATGGTTTCTATTGGCCTTCTCTTTTCACCGAATCATTCAAATTTTGTAAAACTTACGATTGATGTCAAACGCTTGGATGAATTTCTCGACGAGATATGATGCCACTAAACCCCATTCTCACGATTGAAATATTTGATGTTTAGGGTATCGACTTTATGAGACATTTTTCCAATTCTTTTGGAAACTTGTATATCCTTCTCGCTGTCGATTACGTCTCAAAATGGGTCGAAGCCGTTTCTTGCAGAACCAACGACCATAGAATTGTAGTGAAATTTCTCAAAGAAAACACCTTTTCGAGGTTGGAAAAACATCGCACAATAATCAGTGATAATGGAACCCATTTTTGCAATCGTTCTTTTGAAACTTTAATGAAAAAATATTCGATAACCCACAAGTTATCCACTCCATATCATCATCAGACTTGTGGCCAAGCTGCAGTTTCAAATCGATAAATAAAAAAAATCTTGGAGAAACTGTCAACAAAAATCGAAAAGATTGGACTCAGAAATTGACCGACCCGCTTTAGGCTTAACGTACTGCTTTTGAAACTAATATTGGGATGTCCCCATTTTGTTTAGTCTACGGTAAAGCTTGCCATTAACCTGTTGAAATCGAACACAAAGCGTTGTAGGCAATAAAGAACTTAAACTTTGATCTTGAGAAAGCTAGCGAAAACCGAAAACTACAACTCAAAGAACTAGAAGAAGAACTTAGGAACGACGCGTATGAAAATGAGAAAATTTACAAAGAAAGAACCAATGTTTTTCATGACAAGTCAATCTTAAGGAAAACGTTTTTGCCTAACCAGAAAGTTCTTTTATATGACTCAAGACTTCATTTATTCCCTGGGAAATTTAAATCAAGATGGACCGAACAATTTGTGATTCGAACTGTTTTTCCACATGGTGTCGTAGAAATAGAAAACCCCAAGGATGGATCAATTTTCAAAGTCAATGGTCATCATTTGAAATCTTTCTTGGTATTGCCAAGTAAGCAAGCGAAGGAGCTCATGATCCTTCATGAGCCAAGCTACTTCTAGTAAGAATGTTAACCCTCCTTTGTAAATATGTACATATTTTTCCCCGTTACACTCATTATATTGTGCATTGACTGTGGGGATACAGTCAAAATTAAGTGTGGGGGGAGTCTCATTTTAATTTTTTTAAATTCATGGCATTTTGAATTTTCATTTTCTTTTAACTCAAAAAAAAATCTCAAAATTTTTAAATCTCAAAAACATTTTGTTTTTTTAGCATTTTGATTTATTTTTGAAGAAACACTATGGGATAAGTATAAGTTATGGTTAATAAATTAAAATTTTTGAAAATTTATTTGTCTTAACAAAAATAAAAATGAAGTTTGATTACAAATAACAATGGTTTGACCAGTGTATAGGAAGGTTCATATGTGTTAATTATGAAGTATGTTCTAATTGAAAATCTTTGTTTAAAAAGGTGGTGTTTGCGTCAAAATTGGCCACAAAACACAAATACCATGAAAGCACCAGTGTATGAATACAACTCAGTAATATTCAAACATAAATCATAGATCTCAGCAAATAACCCAAAAATGTTTGCACAAAAAATGGGCAAACACCTCCAAGTCGTATGAGTTAGTTGATTTTACGTTGTTTTTAGCGATTTGGGTGATTTATGCAAATATATAAAAAGCAGGGACTAAACTGTAAAAGACACACAGATTTATAGTGGTTCGGCCAGAACGTGCCTACGTCCACTTTATATGTTATTCTCCTTTTCTCCTCAGATTACAAGTACAAAGCTTCGATTACAAGTAACTGAAGGTTGTTTGAAAGTTCTATCCGTGCTTGAGCTCTCAAACTTGTCCCCCATGGTTGTACCCCTGCCCCTCTATTTATAGAGTGAGGCTGGGGGCAGGGGTCTTCGATGTATACAGCTGCTGGTGGGCCTGGGCTGATGCAATCTGGCCTGGTAGTGTTGGTTCGGTACGCCTTGGTCTGGTAGTTGAGGGTTGGAATATGCTCTGCTTCGGTTGCACTCTGGTTCAGTAGTACATGGAAGTGGAGTTGGTTCGGCTAGGAAGGGAAGTGGAGATGGTTCGGTGGCACTCCGGTCCGGCTATGCTTGGTTCGGCAGGAGGATGGAAGTTGAGATGGTTCGGTGGTACTCCGGTCCGGCTATGCTTGGTTCGGCAGGAGGATGGAAGTTGAGATGGTTCGGTGGTACTCCGGTCCGGCTATGCTTGGTTCGGCAGGGAGTTGGTAGAGGAGTAGCTTGGTTATATCTCCTTCATACGAACTCCGATTAACCTAAAATTTGAAACATAGCCTTTCCTAGTCCTTATCATCATTTCCAATCAATTTCGTCCCAATCGGAGCTCAATCAAATTTTGGCGATATCGATCGTAGCCTTGATTCCAATTGATCTCCATCATTCCTTGTCAATTTGTTGATATTCCAGTTTTGACCCAAAAATGGGATAACAATTTGCCCCTCAAAATATGCCTTGTGATAGGAAGGCGTGTTTTGTAATGCCATGAACTAGATGTTCATATCCTGTTGATGTCCTGCAAAGGAATTTACAGTTTTATGTGACCTCAAATGACGACCGTTCGGGATCGAGATATTTGAGATAAAGTGCGACCGTTCATGGTCAAGCGCCTAACTTCAAATGACGATCATTCGGGATCGAGCCATTTGAAGTGAAGTGCGACCGTGCGCGGTCAAGTGGCGGACCTCAAATGACGATCGTTCGTGATCGAGCCATTTGAGGTGAGGTGAGTTGTGCCATTCGGGGAGAGTTGTGTCGTTCGAGGCGAGTTGTGACCGTTCGAGGTCGGGTGCAGTTCGAGGCGAGTTGTGACCGTTCGAGGTCGGGTGCCGTTCGAGGCGATTTGTGACAGTTCGAGGTCGGGTGCCGTTCGAGGCGATTTGTGACCGTCCGAGGTCGGGTGCCGTTCGAGGCGAGTTGTGACCGTTCGAGGTCGGGTGTCGTTCGAGATGAATGAGTGTGCCCGGGGGGGACTTAATATTATCAGTGCCGGAGTTATTGTTTGGGGAAGTTTCCGAATCAAAGACTTCGGCAGTTCGCTGCCATGCAAGAGGTGCTCGTGGACCGTTCGCGATCCAACGGGCATACAAGTAAATTTTTCCATAGAATTGTAAATGTTAAAGCAATAATCATATGAACCTTACGGCAGAAATGTCCAAACAGGAAGAATTTAAATGTTCAAATCAAAATCAAAGCAAAAAGCAGAATGAAGATGTCAAAGCGTAAACTCTTGCTATAACGCGGTTGGTAGTCATTCAGAGCATGCCTATGGATCGTGCGCGATCGCTCACATGTGTAAATGATTTAACCGTGTTAGCGAGAGGTTTACAACTTGTTCATCGTTATTTAATCAAGCAATAAATGGATAATCAAACGGTGCCCTGATCCATGGTCACCTCTTGCCGATGTAGACGGTGGTCGCTCTGGCTCCACCGCTGGAGTTCGCCTCCTCACATACTGAAGGAGCATACCGTTCCTGATATGCCCTTCCACCTCGTCCTTCAAATGCCTACAATCATTAGTGTTATGACCGTTTAATTCATGGAATACACAAAACTTATCTGATTTTCTTTCGTTAGAGGTTGGATCCCTTCGCATTGGTTTACGATACGGAACCTGCTCCTTGGTATCCTGATAAATTCGTTCCAGACTCTCGTTCAGCTCAGTGTGAGTGATGAATCGTGGCTCCCTCCGTTGCCGCTTTGACCTGTCCCCGTCATTCTCAGTCTTTCTTTTACCTCTACTAGTTTCCACGCCTTTCTCAGGGGGATTTCCTCCTTTGATCGCATAAATATCAATTCCTTCTCCTTCTTCTCTTTTGGCGTTCGCATCCTCCAATTGTAGAAACATTTCCGCCTCATGATAGAATTCTCCTAGATCCACGGGTGGATCCTTAGTTAATGAATTTTTGAACTCTGTTCCGTCAGCTATCCCGGACACAGCCGCTATCATAACCATGGATGGATCTGGTCGATCCACCGAAGCTGTTGCCGCATTGAATCGTGTTAGGTAACTCCTCAAAGTCTCTTCGGTTTTCTGCTGTAGGGTTGCCAAAGTCATCACATTCTTGGGTCTTGTAATGTGGACCCTGAATTGCCTCATAAATCTCTCAATTAAATCATTCCACGTTCCGATGGATCCATTCTCCAATTGTCTAAACCACAACGCTGCAATATCCGCCAAGTACAATGGAAAGCACCGAGCCATAACCTCCTCTGATGCCCCCAGCACTTCCATATGCCTCATATACTTCGTTAGATGAACCGTGGGGTCCGTTCTCCCGTCATACATGTCCAGCGATGGTAACTTGAAATCTGGTGGGTTCCTAGCTTGTCTGATTGCTGGAGTAAAAGGACTCCTATTAACATCCTCCAAATCTTTGTTTACCAAACTGCCACTCATATCTTTTCTAACCATCTCCGTCAACCTGTCATTGTCTCCGAGATGCAATCTTTGTTCATTACTTTCGACCTGCCCCCCGAGTCCATGAGGGAATTCTGGGATCTGCCCCCTTGACTGAGCGTTCACTCCTCTGCCGCTCCCAGGTTGTGCAGATGCTCCTCTTTCTATCTCCGAAATTGGATCTATGTTCTCCATGGATGTGCCTCCTAATCAAGGTGCTACGCCGGATGGTCCTGCTCCGTTCCGGACTCCATCAGCTTCCCTATTCTGTGCTCCAAGTTGCCCAATCTGCTGAAACAAATTCTGAACCAACTCCTCTTGTGTTTTCATCATTGTCTCCATCTCATCCCTGGTGATGAAGACTGAAGTTTGGTTCTCTCCTGAGGAAGCCCCTTGACTCCCTTCGTGCTGACTTCTTTCTGGTCTCTGTCTTCTACTTGTTTTCCTTCAAAGTGCCATGATCTCGGATAGACTTCTGGTTCTTAAAGAGAGTCTCTCAACAAATCTTTGCGAGGCAATGATTAAAGCGCTCCTGAGTTCAATTCTCAATGAAAGCACCAAAAATGTTTGCGCAAAAAATGGGCAAACACCTCCAACTCGTATGAGTTAGTTGATTTTACGTTGTTTTTAGTGATTTGGGTGATTTATGCAAATATATAAAAAGCAGGGACTAAACTGTAAAAGACACACAGATTTATAGTGGTTCGGCCAGAACGTGCCTACGTCCACTTTATATGCTATTCTCCTTTTCTCCTCAGATTACAAGTACAAAGCTTCGATTACAAGTAACTGAAGGTTGTTTGAAAGTTCTATCCGTGCTTGAGCTCTCAAACTTGTCCCCCATGGTTGTACCCTTGCCCCTCTATTTATAGAGTGAGGCTGGGGGCAGGGGTCTTCGATGTATACAGCTGCTGGTAGGCCTGGGCTGATGCAATCTGGCCTGGTAGTGTTGGTTCGGTACGCCTTGGTCCGGTAGTTGAGGGTTGGAATATGCTCTGCTTCGGTTGCACTCTGGTTCAGTAGTACATGGAAGTGGAGTTGGTTCGGCTAGGAAGGGAAGTGGAGATGGTTCGGTGGCACTCCGGTCCGGCTATGCTTGGTTCGGCAGGAGGATGGAAGTTGAGATGGTTCGGTGGTACTCCGGTCCGGCTATGCTTGGTTCGGCAGGAGGATGGAAGTTGAGATGGTTCGGTGGTACTCCGGTCCGGCTATGCTTGGTTCGACAGGGAGTTGGTAGAGGAGTAGCTTGGTTATATCTCCTTCATACGAACTCCGATTAACCTGAAATTTGAAACATAGCCTTTCCTAGTCCTTATCATCATTTCCAATCAATTTCGTCCCGATCGGAGCTCAATCAAATTTTGGCGATATCGATCGTAGCCTTGATTCCAACTGATCTCCATCATTCCTTGTCAATTTGTTGATATTCCAGTTTTGACCTAAAAATGAGATAACAGGTGGTAAATTTAAAGTAAAGGATATAACATTTTTATCTTCTAAGTTAAAAGGTGCTAAGATGATTTTGCAAAACTATCTCTTTCTAAAAAATAGAAAAAAACACAAAAAAATATAAGTACTAAAAAAACATTTGTATATATGTATATATATTTTTAACACTTAGAGTCATGTGTTCACACTGGTGTGTTTACTCCCCATGCTCTGTACCCTTCTCACGTAAGCCCGAAAGGTAGTACATGATCGGTATATCTGACCTCAGTTTATCTGAGTTAGGTGTATGTATATAAAAATTCTTTTTAATAACGCCTACATTCGATAAGTATTCACACTTGTGTGTTCACTCGCCACGCTATGTATTCCCCTTACATCAATCTGCAAGTCAATGCACGAGTAATATATCTGGCCTCAATTTACCTAAGTTAGGCATATGTAAATATTTTTAATATCAATGAAATTTTCAAGCAAGAGAGAGTAAGCAATTGAAATCCAAGCACCATTTGAACTTGTTTGATTTAACTTATTATTGAAAAGAAATGAGAATACCACTTTGACAAACTTTGATAATTAACTAAGGATCCATTTCATAAGTGTTATCAACCGAAACAATTAGCCAAACTATAGTCTATCTGTTATAAAAACTTAACTTTTGTTGGAAATTTTGACGAGTAAATGACTTAAATTTTCAAGATAATGACAAAACTTATATTTAACTTATTTGTGTCTATTTAAAAGTAAATCTTTCATTTGTAAATACTTTCAAAAACTTGCATTCATCCCATTGTAAATAAATCTTGCACTTTTTATATATTTTCACTTTGCATTTGGATTTTATGGGTAGTATTCACTGAAAACCCTCATGAGACAACACTCGTCCAACTAGGGACACCTAGATGTTTCACTACATCCAAACAGGCAAATTATAACATTTATAAGTGTTACAAATAATTTCAGTAACACTTTTTAAGTGTTACTAATGGACTGTGAGGAATGGAGCTGCCAAATTCGTAACACTTATAAGTGTTACAAACATACGTATTACTAACACTTATAAGTGTTGGTACGTAAACATACGGTAACGCTTATAAGTGTTGGTACCTAAATATACGTAACGCTTATAAGTGTTGGTACAGAAATATACGGTAATAACGCTTATAAGTGTTGGTACAGAAATATACGGTAACGCTTATAAGTGTTGGTAACGAAATATACGGTAACGCTTATAAGTTTTGGTATATAAATACATGGTAACGCTTAAGTGTTGGAAAATGAATATTTAGTAACACATATATATATATACCAAAACTTATACACAAAGTTTAAACATAATCACACTGCAAATAATGGTTTCCATATCACAAATAATTCATCATACATATTCAATGCAAAGTTTAAACGCTCTGCAAATGTAGAATAATATATCATAAACAATTATTTACCTATCTAAAATACCACAATGTCATATATTCAGATATTATTACAACATAAGCTTCAAAAAATATATTTCAAAATACACTTAAAGTTTAACTTACGGTTAACCTAACCATTCCTGATCATCCACTCCAAACTCTAATGGTTTTGAATATTCTTCAACGTCCAATACAACAATCCAAAGCATCCTTCTTCAAGTTCCTGCATTTAATATAAACACTCGATAAAAACTTATACCTTCAAAATAAAAAGGATAAAGACTGAGTTACAACTCAGGTTCTAATTTTTTTTGTAATTTTTTTTGAATTTATGAATTCGCAAACTTAGTATGCAAAATACGTGTTAACCAAACTACATCAGCACTTAGTATGCGAAATACATGTTAATCAAACTACATGAAGATAAAATTGGGTAGCCATACGTATAGATAAAGTATTAATCAATGACAGCTTTCTGCAACACTTCCAAGTTAATGAATAAAGTTATGCAAAAATAAGCAGGTCCAAAACTAACTCAGCAAGAGGGTAGTGCAAAAACAAAACCAAACGGGTTATATATATTAGCATCTCTACAAACAAATATATAAACTGATATATATTTATACACACGCTACTCACACCTGCAATGTTACACGCAAGTACGCAAGATTTCCCAAACGCATCCATTCATACCCGAGCACAGTACCCACAAAGTTCATGGCTACATACGTATATCGTTCAATACTCACACTCACACTGTGCATCACTGCCATATTTAACAACTCAACTGCTCACTGTCAAACTGTGCAACTTCTCCTCTGCCCACCATTAAACAGCCTCTGTCCACCATCCAGTTCATCATTTTTGCTCACTGCCCTTCACCATTCATACAAAACCAACACTTCACTGAAGCAACATTCACTATTGCATTCAAACTTCACAGAAGCAACATCCACACTTACTACTTCAACTTCAGTGCCTGTTAAAACTTCAACCAATCACTTACCACTCCTAACCTCTGCATATCAAAGCACAACTGCCCTTTCCAAACAGCATCATCATCAGTCCATCCCCTCCAACATCTCCTCCTTCCTACCATTACCCAGTCAACATCATAACCATTCAACAATCGCCTCCTTTTTACTGCTACCACATCCATTTCCAAAACACTTCTGCTACCTAAAACTACTGCTCACATTCACAAGCATTCAACAATCACCCCATCAGTTCACTGCTGCTGTGTTTCCATAAACTACAACTATTTCACCATCACTCAACACAGCCATTTCCTCCTCCAACAGTTACACTACTGCCACTCCACAACATTACAACTACATACATACATCTCCAGCATGCTATCAATACCCATCAAACTAACCACTTGACAACAACTTGACTGACATTACAACTTCCATCAATACAACTTCAAAACATCCCTCTTTTATCTCCTCACCTCTACAATCTCCAGCAAACTACAAACTACGAACACATCTGACTCTACACAACTGTGCACTTCTACACTGCAACCCACACCATATCAACCCCTACCTTCTACATCAACACAACCGTCATACCATACTTCTACCATATGCATACACACTGGACAATCACTCCATACATCACCTGAACCACACCATGCTTCATCACAAACAAACTGCAACTACCATCCCAGTCCACTGTTTGCTTCAACCAACCAACAATATACTACAAATCAACCCCTACACAGCAATTCCATAACCACATTATACCCACTGTCCACTGCATATTCTCACTGCCAGACATCACAACCCAGGCTTCACTACCCTCATACACTCTGCATCACTGTAACACCCACAGTCCATACCTTTGTTTAGCTAACTATATGTGCTTTTTTTCTCAACTCACTAGTGTCTTCCTATTGCAATTTTTTAGTTTAGTTTTGATCACAAACTTACTACTATAGCTCGACCTTGATCACTCACTTACTACCACTGTCATCATTTGGTTGTTCTTACACATAGATGCTAAATTTTAAATGCAGATGTATCTTTTGTAAATGAAAAAAGAATCTTCATCGAATAATGGTCTCAAGTTTCAATTATAATATTCACTAGTTTCTTTTTGCAAAATGATATATATGTATATACACACATATATATATATCCTCTTTTAGAAAGATAAATGTTATTATTTTAATAAAAAAATACAAAAAACTTGTCAATATCCTAGTGTAAAGTACATGAAAATAAACTAAATTATCAATTATATCCTACATATTCAATTTACAGATCATATAATCAACAAGTGCATTAGATATCATAAAATTATACTATTCTCATTGATTACTCATGGTATATCTATTAACATCTGTTATTGACAAAAAGTGGAGGAAAAAGAAGGGAAAAAACAGAAATATCCTTCAATCTTAGTGGCAATATAAATCCACCTCAAAGGAAGAAAGAATCGTAAAATATACAATGCAAAAACTTAGCATAATTTTGCCAGCAAATCAGCATAGTAACACAACGTTTCATAATGTAAACTATTTTGTTATAAATCAATATGTAATAAAATTAGAAAGCCTTTTATATGTTCCTTTTCACATTAAACAAACACTTTTAAGCTTTTAATTCAACATGTAATGGTAAAATTAAATTCAACGTGAAAGTGAAAGCCTAGAAATTATTATTTCAAAACTGAAAAATACCCAGCATTGTTAATACTTGAAATTGATTGCAGTAGACGTGTATAGATTAAATTATACCCCAAAAAGAGAAGACTAAACTAATATTAATTAGCATAGGATAGGCATGGGCCCAATCAATTAGGTAAAGCAGACCCGTTCATGGTTTAACTGCTTTTAAGTCATCATCAATTTGTAGAACATTCAGCGACGGAAGTCTTTGATCGGTTGATTATGTAGAACTTCATAAGATTTATTTCAGTAAATCACAGCTGTAAATTGAAATAGAAAATAAAGCTTATGTCCTGTACCAAATTTCTAAAACAGTAATAATTTTCTATTCAAATAAAGAGGTATGCCTCCACCCTCAAGAGTGTTGTTAAAACAACAATTGTTACAAGCTAAATCTTAAACATGGACAAACATAAACTATGGTTACAAATTAGACCATAGATTGAAATAAACATATGTTAACAAACTCAACCATAAGCATCTCCTATATCTATCTTTAATATCAATCTAATAAATCTCATTCTACATGGCTCAAACGTCAGTTTGGAACCTTTTTTTTTTGAAGTAAATGATTAAATTATGGGTGAGGGAAGAAAATGAAAGAGGGAGTGAACTATAGAGAAATAGAAGTACAAAGGAGGAAGCGAAAAGAACCAATTAAGTGCGAAATATACACGCAACATGTCCGTGTTTCCATTATGGTAATATACAACAATCACAGTAGATAAATAAGCTGGTTAAAGACTGAGGTAGCCTTATTGTATAATTTATTGTATAATACAAAATAAGGTTTGGTCATCATTTAATCTAAACTATTATCTTCAACACCAGCATGCAATCTATAATCTAAATAAAGGCTTGACCAGTAACAAAAGAATAAACCAAGAACCTACATACCAGACAAGATTGTTACTATAATTTTTATACGGTAAAACATCCTAGTTCATATGACTCAATGGACTTATCTAAAAGGATCAATCAAAAAAATTTGTACGGCAAAATTAAGAACAAAACATTATAAATAACAAGAGATAAGGCAGAATAATCAATACCATGACAGACAAAGCCTCCCTAGTCCAGCGGAAATAGCATCTCTCCATCCAGTACAAACTCCTGAAGCAATAATAACAGTCCGATCGTCTCCTAGTGAAACAATCCTCAGTAGCAGCTCCATAGGAAGATCCTTCCATCCGTTAAAAACAACTCCTTCCATATTTCTTTTTCCATCGACTACCGTAAGATTTTTAAACCAGAAATCCAAGTCAAAAACAACAAATTGATTTGCAATTTTAAAAATTCGTACCTTCGCTTGACCATGCCGATAGATCCCCATCCACTTCCTCTCTCCGCTGGTGCCTTTCGCTTGACCTCTCGCATCCTAAATCAAAACCCGACATTGTCCCTAGGCTAGAATATGACAAATGAATGCCTGGTTTGGCAACCGAATCCCTTCGCAACTCGAAACCCAATACAACCATTCACTTCCCAAATCGATGAACGTATGGCCATAGAAATCAAACCTTAGTTTCCAAACTTCAAAACTCCTCACTGTCGATCAACTAAACAGGCTACCGTAGCTCCACAAACCCAACTAGATGCAGCTTTATCCTCACTGAAATCAAATCGCGATTCAGGTCTTCACATCGTAGAAGCTCTATCCGCACTGAAAATTTTGAAGTCGGCGTTCGATATTGGAAAGTGGATGAAGTCACGGTCGATTTTACGAAGTGGTTGAAATCGACGTCGATTTTGGGAGGAATGGGAAAACCCTAAACTAAATTTTCTACGGCTAAAATATGTCTGGGAATGGATGGGTAAGCGTGAGAAGCGAACAGTTACAGAAGAATCCTTTTGTTAATAAATTATTTACATTTTTACTAACTGCAGTAACACTTATTTCTGTTGCAAAGTTTATTAAGAAAAGTATTTATTTTCACCAACACTTTTTAGATATCCTAACACTTTTTTATTGTTAGGAGTTTGTGACATTTATAAGTGTTGGCAATTAACAAATATAAACTGTTGCAAAATCACTTATTTGGTGTAGTGATTTAATGGCTTGTTCCATATGCTCAATGCAATCGTGCTCCCTACAAAAATGGATTTATCTTAGTGTTCCTTTGTTCGAGGATGAGTAAAAAGATAAGTGTGGGGTATTTGATGTGCATGTAAATATGCATATATTTACATCCATATTTTATCTATTTTTATTTAAATAAATATCATATTTGGGCATTTTAACACGTTTAAAACCAAAATTCAATTATTTTCAAATCATCATATATTCATCTTCATTTAGGGGTAAAATGGTCAATTTTGCGCATGTATCAATTTGAGAATTTTCACCTGAAATTTTTTATGATTTTTATAGGAAATTTTGATGCATATGGAAGAGGGCTTCATGAACATATGTGGATGCATAAGGGAATACAAAGGAACGAGGAGGAAATAATTCAAGACCATGATCATAGAGGACCCCATCCACTTAAGTAAATCTAAAATTAGAAGCTAATTGACAACTAAGTGGAGGTTAAAGCTTTATGCACACTAAATGATGGATTAATTTGTGGCTAATGGTTACTTAGTGGCCACACTTCCTAAAGGGATTTTGTGAAGCATCTTAAAAATAGAATTAGGGTTTTATGCTTGTATAAATAGCCCTCTTATGTACATGTAAAGATCTTCTACCTTTCATTATACTTAGGAAATTAAGCAATCAAATTGTAAGCTCAATGTTACATGAAATAAAAATGGCTTTCAAGCCTCTTTCTCTTTTTTTTCTATATGCTTTTCTTTGCTTTTATGTTAATGTTTATTTCTATGCTCTTTATTTTCATGTTCATAGCTTAGATTTACATTTGTGCACTAGTCTAATTAATTTTCTTCTAGTAGTTAATCTTCTTTTTATTTGTTTATTCTCTACTTTCTTTCATTTTCAATGTTGAAACTTACATGTGTTGATTTGATAACACAAATGAGTAGATAAACCCCTTTAATTTAGGGTAATAAAGCTCTCTAATGTAATTGCAACTTTTTTTATTTATGATCTCTTTAGCTTGTGCTTCATGAAAGTGAATTTTGATGTAAGTTTATACAAGTGAGTTTGATAGCTTATATCGCTTATGCAAATGAGCTATTCTTATTCAACATAAACACAATTTACATCATCATTTGCTAATTAATTTTTGATTTTAAAATGAAAGTAAAAATGAAATTTGATGATCTATATTACTAATTACAATAGTAAATATATCATACTTAAAATAGCTTTTGTTTTGGCTTCGTTTTCATGAGAATTGATAAGTGGTTTATTTGCTGTATTATAGATTGATGGTTCGATTTTTGTTAATTAATAACATAAATAACCATACTTATGATAAATAAAACAATTATCTTACTTAATATCAAAGCTAGAGATCATAAATCATAAAAATGTTGAAACTACATAAAAGTACTATTTCGATATTTGTTTATTTTGTATTCGTCGTTTGTATAGATTCAATATTTGCTTATTTCTAATCAAGATTTTTTAATATATATAGTCTTTTTTCCTCAAACCATAGCTGTAAAAAATTTCTTATTACTATACGTACGGTTCTATTTGAATATTCCTTCTCTCTTCTTCAATGCAGAAACCCTTTTTGCATTCAAATCCAAAATTCAATCTCTAAATCAAATTCAAAATTAAAAATTCTCAAACCCTATCATATTATATAACAATTCGAAGCTCTCCATGAGGGTAACCCAGATTTGCGATTCATTTTTTCATCGAATCACCATTTGTCCAAAAATCAAGGATGAACCGCAGCCGCCCATTCTTGTTTTGGACGATCCAACAGCAGATCTTCATCCGATCGACGATCTGGAGGTGGCGTTGGGAAGGTGGTGTCGAGTAGGTCACGATGGTGTTGTTCGTTCGAGTTTTAGGTCATCTAGGTTCACCAAAAAATTCAAACGGAGGCACGGCGGCACTAGCCATTTGGTGGCCGTAGAGGTGATTGGAGTGGGGCACTGTAGGCGGCTCGACGTGCTTAGTGGCGAGGCAGTCTTCGATCGATGGTCAGTTAAGCGAATGGACATGCGTTCATGGTCATAGGGCCGTGGTCATGGCGGCTTACATATTTCGAGCGTGGCTAAGGTTTCAAACGAGGTGAAATGATGATGACGTGTAAACAAAATTCATTATTTTATTTATTTTATTTTATATCATACAACTTCTAATCGTTATAACTTTTGCGTATGAGGTTTGAATTTACACGCGGTTTTTTCCATTGGGATCATATCGAAATTTCGAACATTTTGGAACTTGTTTGGACGAATCTGAGACTATCGAATTTTTGGCCTTATTTTTGATTTAAAATCAAAAATGAGTGTTTTAACCCACTTACAACTACTAAATTATCTTATGTTAGTTAAATTAAATTTATGATGTGATTTGAAATTGATTGATTGATGTTTGGTATGTTTAAATTGTCATTCCAGTTAAATATGGCTTTTATTGCATTTAATCGTTATTTAATTTGATATTAAAATTTAAATTCGCCAATTTTGTACTCGTTAATGATAATCAGTGATCTATTGATATTTATTGATTGATTTGGATGATGATTGTGATGGATGTTCAATTGCTGATATTGAACAACTGGATGTTATATCTCTATGTTGTTATAACACTACAAGTACCCTATGGGTTGAAATGATACATACCCGAACGATCTGATAGATTAGGGAGAAATCACTATGGGTTTAAATGATAGACTCGAGCGATTTCATGCATTTGAAGTTAAATTTTAGGATTTTGGGTTGAAATGGTATATACCCGTAAAATTTTAAATTGTGGATTGAAATGATAAATATCTGTATCACTTGACCATATGGTAGAAATTATATACAGACACCAGATTTGTTAAATTAAATGATTTTTAATTCCTTAAATTTTGAATTTAGTTAACTGGCATTTTGAAATAGAAATTGATTTATATATTGAATTATTTTCGATAATCCAAGCATTAATGTTGAAATTGGAATTGATTTAATGAATTGTTCAAAGGATTTAAATTGGAATTTCGAAGTTGAAGTGTCAAATATAAATTAGTTTATCAAAATTGAGTTAGTGAAAAGGTTTGGATATAACTTTGAAATCTATTTTAATCCATTTGAACTATTTCAATTTATTTTAAATCTATTGTAATCTATTTAATCCAATTTAATCTATTTTACCTATTTTAAACTAATTAAATTTATTTAATATATTTTAAATATATTTAATATAATTTAAATCTATTTGATCTATTTAAATTTATTTAATCTATTTAAAATCTACTTAATTTAAACCTATTTAATCCATTTTAAATCTATTTAAGTCTATTTAAACTATTTTAATCCATTTAAAATATTTTAATCCCTTTTAAACTATTCTAAAATATTTAAACTATTTTAGAGTATTTTAACTATTTCAAACTATTTTTAAAGCCATCGAAACTATTTATGACTATCTAAACTATTTTCTAAATTTCAGACCCTGTAAAATTAAAGTAATTATATTTAAATCCTTGATAATGATACAACCTAAGTTGGAATTTGGAATTGATACCTTGTTGTGAAATGACATATTTGTGTAAATATGATGATTTTGGAACGAGGATTTAATTAACCTATCTTATCGATAAATTCAAAGTGGATATGATTTTGAAAGTGAATATGATTTTGGAAGTGACTGTGATTTTGAAAGCAAATATGATTTCAAAAGTGATATGGTTTTGAGAATGTGATATTTTGATATCAATATGAAATGGTTTTGAAAATGTAAAAGAACTATCCAGTGTGTAATAAGCGTTTGGTTGTTGAAGACACGAGATCAGATATTATCATACTCTCTGCCAATACCGAAAACAACTTTAACAACTGTGTACATGGTGGAGATTCTAGAAATAAAGTAGGATGATTCGATGAACGATTCTGTATGAGGTATTTACATGACCCAGACTCTCATGTGTGAACTTAGATGTGACTAAAATAGGAGCCACGCCAGGCCAAGTGAGGCCGCACCTCCGATCGGACAAATTTCTTCGCTACCATATTATGACTTTGTGATGATTTGATGGCCACCTTTCGATTTTGATTATGAGAGTGTGTTCCGAGGTGGGCGGTATTAGTTGCTATGCGTTATCACCAGTCCGGATTTGCAATTGGTATATCAACCCTGGCATTGCCTCGAGTTTCGTGTTCACATGCCCTATCGCGCCATCTAAAAGTTTGTTTTGTGTCGTACCTTTGGAGTGCTCTTTGATAGCCCACTTGCGGGTGGAGTTTACAGTATCTGTATAGACTACGGCATTATATAAAATGTACTTTACTGTAGACACTGCTATAATAGCGTATTGCACTATGTATGTAAATAGTTTAACGGATCCTTAGGAGATGTAAATCCCGAACATCTCTTAAGTTATTGCATTCACATTGACATTGGATAGGAGATTCATGTGCACGTAAATGTGCATATTTTTACCACCATATAGAATCTATTTAAATTAAATAAATGATCATATTTGGCGTTTTAACTTGTTTAAACCAAAATTCAAATTATTTTCAAATTATCACATATTCATCTTCATATAAAGGCAAAATGTTCATTTTTGTGCATTTATTAATTTGTGAAAATTTATTTGGAATTTTCTATGTTGTTTTGTAGGAATTTTAGTGAATTTTACATGTAGCTTCATAAAGAAATGCATGCACAAGAGTAAATACAAATGAATGGAGATGAAAATAATTCAAGGTGATGATCATGGAGGACCCCACTTACCTGCCTACCTTAATGTACACTTAGAAACTAATACACATGCTAAAAGACCATTAAATATTTATGCACACTTAATGGATGATTATTTTAAATTAATGATAACTTGGCAGCCACACTTTCTAAGAGGGTATTTTAGGTAGTTCCCAAAAAAGTGAATTAGGGTTTTAAACTTATATAAATACCCCTTATGTTTCATGTAACCCTCTCTTCTTTTGTCTCTTCTTTAGGTTCTCTTCTCTTTAGTTTATTTTAGGTTCATAAATAAAAGAAAGCTCTCTTTCTCTTTGCATGGCTACTTAGCCAATTTTTATTTCATGTAACTTTTCTTTTTATGCAATGTTAAATTAGTGTTCTATTTTATTTACATGTTCTTTTCTTTCATGTTAGTGGTTAGTTTATTTTTCATGCAAGTAGATTAGTTTTTCTTTTACTTTGCTCTCTTTTTCCTTTTCTTTTTCTTTCATGTTGCAAGCTACATTTGTCCAAATGATAAAAATATGAGAGGTTAAACCCCTTCAATTTAGGAGTATCGAAGCTCTCTAATCATTTAGCTTCAACATAATTTGATGTTTATGTTCTCTTTTTGTGCTTAATGAGAATGATTGAAGTGCTTTAACATGCTGTTTTTTGCTTTGAATTTGACAGCCTATATTATTGTCACCAAATATGCTATGCTTAAACAATCTAATTACCTCTTCATCTACATATGATGATGGTAATGAAGTGAATATTGAAATTAAAATTTGATGGTCGATATTTCTAGTCAATAGTTAATAGTTAATAGGCCACGCTTAAAATAGATTTCATTTTCAACTTGTTGTCATTTTTCTTGAGAGGTAAAAGTTGTTTAAATGGTGGGTTATAGTTTGATGGTTTATGTTGAGCTAACTAATAGTACAAATATGTCATACTTATGATAAACACATCAATTAAATTAATTAATGATCCAAAAAATAGAGATCATATTTCATATTTTGTTGAACTATATGATCTAGAGAGTGAAATTATCTCTAAATTGTCATTTAACTCTCCTATTTTTATCAAGTTTCTTTTGTTAGTTAGTAAGTTTATTTACATTTTTAGTTCACACTCTTCAAATTCTTGATTTAATTTGATTGAATAGAAACTTAAAATCTAATAATTCCCTAAGGATCGACTCATACTCGCCACGTACTAGAATAGTACGTCTTGCGCTTGCGGTTATTTTTATTATAAATTCGCTCGACGGAATTCTAACTAGATAGAATTTCCGTCGATGAACAAGTTTTTGGCGCCGTGGCCGAAGAATAGTTTTGATTTTGATTTTCTATTCTTCGAATTATTTCGTTTGATTTTTATGTGATTTTATTTTGTGTGTTTGCATTAAAAAAAATTGTGCATTTTTGGGATTTTTGTTCGCATTTTCTTTTGTGTGTTATTATTGTTTTTTAGTTGTTTGTTCATTTACATTGCTATTATACAAAAAAGAAGAAAAAAAACAAACATATTTTTATTCAAAAAGAAAGAAAATCTTTTGTTCCTTTCCTTCTTTTTTTTACATTTTACATTTTTCTTTTTCTACATTGCTTTTACAATTTCTATTTTTTTTTTTTAAACAAAAACAAAAACACTGTTACATTGCCTGTCCCACTATGCTCACTGCACATTACTTCTAAACTACTCCTCCCTATTCACAACCACCACATCAAACAGTGCACTTATCTCTGTTCACCAATTCACATATATCATCTACTGCATATTCACACCATTAACCACCTCTGTCACAACCATTTCTACACCCAAAAACTGTCATTATCCTATTCCTACTGCCATTATCCACCATATTCGCACAGCCATTCACTGCCATTATCTGCAAACACTGCCATTATCACTGTTCATTTTTCAGTACTGCAAGTCTACCATCATCCCTGCAGCCAACAGTGCACCTTCAATACTGCACAACATTTCCATCTCAACTTCCATACTATATATCACTGTCTGCTATTGTACATGGTGCAACCCCAAACAACACACTGCTTTTCTTCTCAAACAAACCATACCACCAACACCTTCTTCCCACCAAGACTTGTACAAAGCATTACCCCTTCATACAATCTACAAACTCCTGTCTATCTCTCCGGTCCAAACCAAACTCTTGAATTACAATATCCATTTCACTGCACCTTTATCATCTAATCCCTCTGACAACCACCTCCAACTTGTCACCAGAGAACTTCACAGCATCATAACACCACTCTTTTCCCTGTTACAAACAACTCACTGTCGAACATCGAACCACCCCACTCCCACTTACCCCATTCATTCATTCAACAGCCTACAATCTACATCACTTCATTTCATCAAACATCCCACCTCCTTCACAAACCAATTCATCAAACTACTGCAATGAACGGCCACTGAACCGCCTTCCTCAAACAACTTCCAATTCTTCCATAGTAACCACAGCGAACACAACTACCTGACCACAATTCCCCCATACCAACACAACTGCTACCTACCTACCTAGAACAAGCAACTTCACTTCTGCCATAGCTACAATTCACTTTAACCTATCAATCGCGTTTTCACTTCTACCACTGCAGCCTTCAATCGTGTCTGCATCTAATCCCTAAAATCACCGCCTACCACCTACTGCCTTCAACCAAACTGCAAACCCAAAATCAACGGCAATCCTGAACACCTTCTCCACCAGAATACAAACCACCTTCTGCCCTCAAATCGAACAACGAACAACATGCAAAGTTGAACTCGCAAATCCAAAGTCAAATTCGCAAAGACCCACACTTCGAACAACTTCGCGAATCCCCAAACTCGAAAACCAAAATCACAGTTCTAACCTCAGCAAATTTCGGCTTTGTGAATTTCATTATGAATAAAAAAATTTAAGAAAAGAGAATGAGGTTATTTCAATTGCAATTCGACTTTGAAATATACGAGAGAATGAGGAGGGAATGAATTTCGACTTTGAAATATACGAACAAAAAAATGGGCTTTCTTCCAAGGGGGCTGGTGATTTAAAAAGTGATTTGATTTTGTAATTGGGCTGGTGATTTAAAAAGTGGTTTGATTTGAATTTGCAAAGTGGCTTTGTCTCCTATTTGTTTTTCCTTTTTTTTTTAAAAAAAAAAAAATCTAAAAAAAAAAACAAACAAACAAGTGTATATATCCATATATAAATTTTTGTTTTCATTCGTAGTAATTCCATTTCTGTTTTGTTTGTGTTACTTTACTTCTTCTTTGATAAAAAAAATTCTCTTGTAATTACTTTGTTTTAGTTTCTTTTGTTTACTTTTAAAAAAGAAGATATTTTCTTTTGTTTTAGTTTAGTTTATTTAATTTGTTTTAATTTTGTTTATTTAAATTTATCAATTTAAAAATAATCAAATTGTTTTGGGTTTCACCCATATATATGAACAAAAAAATTGTATATATATTTTTTTTTCCAGGTTGCCAAAGCAGAAAATCATAAGGAGAAGAAGTGCTTATAAAAAAAAACTGCTGCTCTCCTTGCTAAGTTGCTTGCTTATAAAAAAAATTGCTGCTTTAAAATAATTGCTCAATAATTCTGCACATTCTAGTATTGTGCTTTCATCTCTTGTTTTTCCTTGCATTTTCTTAAAAAAAATCAAAAACAAAAACAAAAACAAGAATTCCATTTGTAGTTGCATTATTAATTCACGGTTAATTTCTGCTTTACATTTCAATCTTAGAATTTGATTAATAATAATGGTTAGACATCGAAAACATTTAATTGTATATTGAAAAATTGTCTTCATTGGATAATTTACTTTCTTGGTGTCTACGCTACGGTAGAGGAATAATCAATTATAAATATTACGGTGATTCGTAAATATTATACTGATTGTTTCACTGAAGGTACTTAAACATTCGACTGCATTGCTACGGTGATTTATGGTGCACCGATAAATTCTGCCCATTACCTGGCCGAGGACCATCTTGTTGATTTAAGACAAAGTGTGATTGTACGATTTTGGGTTAACTTAGGATAGAAAGTCTGTAATTAACCCTTGTATTAATTTAGTTGTAGTTCATGCATATTTTAAAAAAAAAAAAAATCAAAATCCAAAACAAAAAAATTGTAAATATTTCTTAACTTAGTTTTTATTTTAAATCCTTTCTTTTGAAATTCATTTTTCAATCAAAAATCAAAAATCCAAAAAAATCGAGTTAGAGTTTTTTCTTATAAAAAATCAATATATATAACCTTCTCAAAAAAGCAAAAAAAAAAAATTGAAAATCTAAAAACAAAATAAAAATCAATTTTCCATTTTGAAAAAAAAATTATATTTTAATTTTTTTTCTTTATAAAAAACCCAAAAATATTCTTAAAAATGTCTGAATTTCCGTATTCACATGAATTCCACGATTGTTGTGAAAATCGATATAATCCAAATAATTTCATACCAAATTCTTATGGGTATTTCAACAACAATTATTGTTTAAACAATTCAAATTTTGAACCATAAAATTTTCAAAATGATGACCAACCTTCAAATCTTAAAAATAACATTTCGTCTTTACTTGCAATCTCTGCACAACAAAACCAATTGATAAATGATTTGTGTAATTCTTGTTTGTGTGATAACTCAAGTCAAAATTTTCAAAGCAATCAAGATTTGAATTCACTTCAAAATGCAAACGATTTCGAGTATAACTCATGCCAATTCAATTTTGAACTCCAAAATGAATTTCAAAATCAAAACGAAAATGTGATCGACTTTTCGAATAATTTAGGCAATGGTAATAATCTCGACTATGATACGAGTGAAATTTTTTGTTCTCAACAAATCCAAATCAAAAATTCTCAAGTTAATAACTATAAATTGGATTTTGTTGAACAAATGGATGAAATCTACAATGACCACACAGATTTGTTATTCGAAACATATATGAAACAACATGAGAAACAAAACCAAATCTCAACATGTGACAGGTCAAATGGTAATCCATCTTTTACCCAAATCGACAATTTTCGAACAACAACTTTTGAAACTGAAAATGATGATCTTAATGAAGTTGTTGAAAATACAGTAATTGAGTTGGATTTCAATTCTTTTGAGGGTAAGAAACTCGAATTAAGATTCGATCTTCCTTTTCCCAGTTTTGAAATTTTGAACGCAACAACTTTGGATATTGAAATTGACACATGTTAGAAAGTTGTTGATAATTCAATAATAGAAGACGAATTCAATGAACACTATTTCTTTGGACTTTTTGAAAATGAGTTGCTAAATTCTAAAGCGGAAGATTTGAATCACCATTTCAATTTTGGAATCAATAATTTTGAAAAATTTGTTGATGATGAGGTTAACTTTCAATTTGGTGAAAATAAACTTGAACTTCAACTAATTGTTTTATCAACCCTAAAAATTATTGACAATAAAACAACTCGTACGATTTTTAATAAAACGACATTCGTTTTTCCAAATCAACGTTCAACTTCGAAATCTTTTATGGTTTAGTTTTCTGAGCTTAAGCCGTGCCTTGTGTACTTGACGAGACAAAGAACCGGTCTTTGGAAGACCATTTCATTTACTTTTTGACGATATACTTTCTGATCTCGTGTAAATACCGCTCTTTTTCATACAAAATAAAGGCTATTTTTATTTTTATTTTTATTTTTCTCCTTTTAATTGGGTTGACTATGGCGACACGGCCAAAATTAAGTATGAAGGGGCACTTATCGTCTATTTTGGTTTTTCATGATTAATTTTTCATTTTTCTTCCAAAGCTCAAAAAAACTGTAAATAATTTCAATTTTTTTAAGCATTTTGATTTATTTTTAAAGAAACACTATAAGATAAATATACGGTTTTAGTTAATTAAATTAAAAATTTTGAAAATTTATTTGTTTCAACAAAAATAAAAATGTAGTTTGAATATAAATAACGATGGTTTAACTTGTATATAGGAAGATTCATGTGATAATTATGAAATATATTCTAATTGAAAATCTTTGTTTTAAAAAGTGATTGATTTAAAGTAAATGATATAACATTTTTTGTCTTTTAAGTTAAATGATGCTAAGATGGTTTTGCAAAAATCACTCTTCAAAAAAAAACAAAAAAAGATATTTGTTGTACATATGTGTGTGTGTGTATTAATAAACACCTAGAGTTATGTGTTCACACTCGTGTGTTCACTCGCCATACTTTGTACCCTTCTCACGTAAGCCCGAAAGGCAGTGCTCGATCGGTATACCTGGCCTCAATTTATCTGAGTTTGGTGTATATACATAAAATTCTTTTACTAATAATGCATACAGTGAATAAGAGTTCATACTTGAGTGTTCACTCGCCACACTTTGTATTCCCCGCACATAAACCCGAAAGGCAGTGCATGGGTAATATATCTGGCCTCAGTTTATCTGAGTTAGGCATATGTAAATATTGTCAATATCAATAAAATTTTCTAAAAAATAGAGAGATTAAGCAAATGAAATCCAAGTACTATTTTAACTTGTTTGATTTGATTGTTATTGAAAAGAAATGAAAATACCATTTTGATAAACTATGATAATCGACTAAGGATCTATTTCATAGTTACACTGTAACAACCCGATATTTTCAGTCATTCGCATCCGCACATGTCGGACTTGAATTGCTCAAAATACCGCGTTGTAAATAAATTTGGAGCAAATGAAATACAATCACAGAATCACAGACACAGAAATATCAGAATAACTCGCACCGGAAATAAAAAATACCATAGTAGTTCATGAAGCTACTATAACAAACTCTCAAAACATAATACATAATATTAGTCTGAAACATATACAATAGAAATCTCAAATACATAGAAGTTTATAAATACCAGAGCTGAAATAGAACAACAGAAACTGAAAGGAAATAGATAACTAGACAAGCAGAATCTCCAGCGATTCCTAGCTCCAGAAAAGAAATCCAAAGCTAAGCTGTAAATACTCAGGCTGACCCGAGCGTAAAGTAAAACACAAAACACTCGAGTCGGGACAATATATACTTATATAATGTAA
This sequence comes from Allium cepa, assembly GCA_030765085.1. Classification (NCBI taxonomy): domain Eukaryota; kingdom Viridiplantae; phylum Streptophyta; class Magnoliopsida; order Asparagales; family Amaryllidaceae; genus Allium; species Allium cepa. Next base: position 680,380,858 of record CM060941.1, on the reverse strand, counting down.
ACCAACTCAAGTGAACTGTAGTAGAAATGCACAATAACTTAAAGGATGCTTGGGATCGCCCATCCTTTTAAGAATCAGTTAAACTATAAATTAATTACATCCCATGGTTAAAATTTCAAAATTGTATTTTATACTTCAAAATCAAATATAATTTCAAAATTCAATATCATTCAAAATATCATATCTTCCAAACCACATTCATTTTTATTTAATTTAAATACCATTACAAAACACATTTCAAAATAGTTTATATTTCGAAACAAATTACTTCATTTTACATCATAAAATGAAGTTATTATATTTAATAATTAAATTATTAAATTTCCAAAATTTTATTCTTTCAAAATTCATTTATTCACTTAATTTATTAAAATAGATGAAAATTCAACTTTCGCAGCATTTAGAAATTGCTACGGAAAGTTACATTCAAAACAGTTCAATTTAACAAAAGATAGCATTTAAAAATGCTGTAATAGGGTTACATTAGTTTCAAATAAAACTTAGTTAAATTCAACAATTATAGCATTTACAAAATGCTATAATAACCTTTAATTAAACTTAGCCATTTGGTTCATTATTATCAACTACAGCATTTACAAATGCTGTATTATCATTTACATTAGAATTAATAGCATTTCAAAAATACAGTTAATTAACTTCAAGCATTCAATATAATTTCACAAACAATCATATTTTTATTTAAATCATTTTTAGCTTATAAAATCATATAATTTCACATTTAAAACAGTCATTCAAATACCCTTATATTCATGATTTTATAAAGTTAAATCTCCATTCAAAAAAATCAAAATTTAATAATAATTCACTTATTAAATTCCAACATTAATTTTTAAATTCATTAAATTAATTTAAATTAACATTTAAGTTTAAAATTTTCAAATATAACTTAATTTCATTTTTATTTACTTAACTTAAAATTCACTTTTAAGCCAAATTCACAAATTTCCAATTTTAGTTATATTTCCAAATTTTAACCTAAATATTCATTCATTTCACATTTTAACTTTATTCAAAAATTATTAATAAATTATAAAAATCATTTTTAATTCATTTAATTCAAAATATCATAAATTTATCATATTTTAATATTCAATTTAAATTCTATTTATCACCAAATTATAATTTCCAAAATAACTTACATTTCAGATTTCCTAACTTTACCATTTATTTATTTCACTTATAAATTTTCAGAAAATCAATAATGCTTTACAAAAATCATTTTTAATCAAATTTAAATCAAAATTTTATAATATTTACATTTCTAAGATAATTTAAAATTTTTAGAAAAACATATTTTAACAACGGGTCTGTATTTCATTTTCTAGCCTACGTAAAGTGATACGAGTAATGTATCATTTCAACCCGTAATTTACAAAGAAAACCCGGGTTTGATCATTTCAAACCCGCAATCCCAAGTAAAAGAAAATAATTGAAAATCATTCAGGCCTATCATTTCAGCCCATAACGATTTTCTCCTATTCTAAAGTCCGTTTGGGGTATGTATCATTTCAACCCATAGTGATTCTAGTCTACAGGGAATTTGCAGTGTGATAAACTGATGAAAGTAACAGAACAGCATGAAATAATAGTAACATATGATATAATAGGTGTAAATATAGGTGTGAACATCATATGAACATAATATAGCAGTTATAACAAGATGATATGCAATTTACAGATTCAAAAGGGGTCAATTTACTATTTATATATGTACATATTGTCTGATGAGAATAACTCACCTGTTCAGAGCTGGAGATAGCTACCAAAGCAAATAATACAGACACTACGAAGGCACGACAATACGGAAATGAATTGAGAGTGGAGAAACAAAGCTAATTGTCTTGTACATATGAAACAAAACAATACATATAACATGAATTTCAAACCAAAATATGACATTAAACAAGCTAGAATTAAGGAACAACAATTAATCAAACACTTGCACTTGCTTCCACCATCACTATGCTCAGCCTATAGGGTGATAAGGTACTGCCATGGGGTGTATTTTGTCAGGTATGGGTCATATATGGTCGGCCTAGCAAGGGTAGTGAAGGTATGGAAGTTGCTATGTATGAAAATACAAGTACAAGGCAAACAAGTGGATTTTTGTGCAATTTCAAGCTTCGGGCAAGGCTATAAATGGCATGGACAGACCTGTTGGAGGCTAGGAGATGGTGTGGCAGTGGTTTTGGTTTAGGTATGGGCTGGAGAAGGTGGTGCAAAGGGCGGCTAAGGGTGTGGTGAAGTGGTGGAAGTTACAAGGTGTGAATACAAAGGGTTTAAGGCAAATAAGTGGCTTTTGTGCAACCATATGGCTCAACCAAAGGACCATTGGGCTCGGCCCCTACAAGGTGAAGGTCAGATGGGGTCTGGAGTGTCGACCAAAGGTGGTGGAGGGACTGGTGGTGGCGGCCAAGGAGGTGGTTTAGGTGAAAAATGAAGGGTATGTGCATAAATGGTTCGGCTAGGCTAGTTTCAAGGTGATTTTGCCACATTTGGTGATGATAGCATCAAGGGGGCTCATGGCCTGGTCAAGTCAGAGGGAAAGGATGGTGGAGTGTCCACGGGCAGTGGTGGAGTTGGTCGGAGGAGGTGGTGGAGGAGTATGGCCAAGCAAAGCATGAAGAGACAAGAGCAAAACCATTAAAACAATGAAAAACAAAGGAAAACGAGAAGTGATTTTTACCCAAACTTCTACAACAAATGGCCGTATGCTTTTTTTTGAGTTTGAGAATGTTTTTTTCTCGTGAAAAAGAAATGAAATGTGGCTGGAAAGAAGGAGGAATGGTACGGCACAAATAAAATAAAGGAGTAGGTTGAGAAAATGAAAAGGCGGAATGTAAAAAGACTTTGGAAATATAAAGAGTCCAAAAACCTTTCAAATTTCCATCCATTTTCTTTTATAAGTTTATATGAAAATAAATATAATTTCAGTTAAAATACGAAAATATAACAAATAAAAAAATATAAATAAGTAAATATTAATTATATATAATTAAATTAAGAAAATAGCAAAGAAAATGTAAACTAGGCTAGAAAATTTGAAAATAAATGAAATGAACTTTGGAAAAATTTTGTGTACTTGAATAATATTTATAAATAAAGATAAAAACACAAAAATAAAATGCATACATAAAAATAAATAAATTTTAATTAAATATAATTTAAATGAAGAAAATAGCAAAAAAATGGAAACTAGCCTTAAAAATAGAAAATATATGCAATAAATTTTGGAAAAATTATTTTATCACTTTAAAAATATTAAAAGACAAAAATATACATAAAATAACATATTAACACATATTAAAATAAAATATAACAAAGATAATATGATTTATATAATCTAAAATAGACAAAATTGCAAAATAAAACAAATTATACTCAAAATTGAAATGTGCATAACTTTCACAGTTTAAGTCCGTTTTCAACAAAACAAAAAGCAGTATTCAAGTACTTAAATCTATTTCCATAATAAAAGATAAAATTTAGGAGTTTAAATATTTAAATTTGAAATTTAAAAGTCAAAGTTTGACCAGTTTGAACAGAAATTCATCTTTCAGTAAAATATCTAATTTATACCTGTTTGAAACTATAATTCACATAATAATCAATACTTATATTTAAAATGTGAAATGTTTGAAATAAAACAAGTTTAAAAATAATTTCAAAATAAAATAATGTAACAACCCGCATATTTATCGAGTTTACATTTAAATATTTTTATTTAAATATTAAATCGTTAATCGGATTTTGGTCCGAAAAAACTACTTTTTGCAAACGGTCAAATTAGGACTCGAGACCACTTCCATTGAGTTCGAAATGTCGTTTACAACTTTTTAAGTATAAACATCGATAGGTTTGGAGTTAGTGAAATTTCACTAACTTTTCCCGCTTTGGACTTTGGGTTAGTTTAGCCTATTAAGCCCAAGTTCCAACCCTCTTCTCCTCACTCTTCATAAATTTCCTAACTAACTCAAGCTTTAGCATTAATGGTGAAGAGAATGGGAAATTAAAACTCCAAGCTCAAATTCAATTGCAACTCCATCATTCAACTCCAAATTCAAGTAGAAGATATTGGATTCAAGCTTTGGATTGCTTCTCCTTGCTTTCAAGCTTCATCTTCATAAATTTTAGTGCAAAGGTGAGATTTTTACCTCACAATTCTAGCCTATAACTATATTGGACTGTTGGGAATGATTCCCTATCATTTTTGCATGCATGTTAGCATTTGGTTTGGATTGGATTGGCGAAAAACTCCAATTTTTAGCGTTTTGGGTGAATTTTCTGCACTTGAGTCGTTCTGGCCATTTTTAGGTCGTTCGGAGCTGAGTCGTTGGACCCTTGAGTCGCCGCGTCGTTGGACCCTTGAGTCGCTGAGTCGAACGTTGGACCCTTGAGTCGTTGAGTCGTTGGACCCTTGAGTCGCCGCGTCGTTGGACCCTTGAGTCGCTGAGTCGAACGTTGGACCCTTGAGTCGCTGAGTCGTTGGACCCTTGAGTCGCTGAGTCGTTGGACCCTTGAGTCGCTGAGTCGAACGTTGGACCCTTGAGTCGCTGAGTCGTTGGACCCTTTAGTCGCTGAGTCGTTGGACCCTTGAGTCGCTGAGTCGTTGGACCCTTGAGTCGTTGGGTCGTTGGACCCTTGAGTCGTTAGGTCGTTAGACCTCATTTTATCTTCACTAGGTCGTACCGTTTTGGTCGGGGCGCTGCCCCGCACCCCGCACCCCGCCGGGGGCGCTGCCCCCTGGACCCCCGCGACCTGACCGGGCAGGTCGAACCCCGTAAGCGGTGGCGTTGCCCCCGCACCCCCACCTTGGGGGGTTGCCACCCCCCTGGACCCCCCCTCCGTAGGGGATCTTATTTGAAAAACATTGAGCTGATTTCTTTGGATTTTATTCACATCTCTGTATGCAATTTTTGTGACTGATTGTTTCTACAATTGCTTCTGTGTTTTGTCACTTTATAATATAAAGGTTTCAATACTAGTAGTAAATATCAAAACTCTTTTAACAAACAATTTCAACTCTATTTTTAATAACAAAGCTCTTTTCTTAAACCGTTTTCCAATCTATTAGTATATACAAGCCTTTACCTCACTCGGATGAGAAATCTAATTAAACGACTTAGTAAAACAAGTGGTATGAAACGCTTGCGTTCACTTCGTCGGTTAATTCTTGGACTTGTTCGATTGAACCTCTTGTGACAATTTTATTAGTGAAGATTTACAGTTTGTTCGTAAATATTTAAGTTAAGCAAGTGGTTATGGGACATGAAGCTAAACTTCTATATTTACTAGCTTAGTGTAATTGACACTTCTCGTTGATCTTGATGATCGCTTTATGAATTAGACTAGCATTTGCGCGATGTCTCTTTCATTGCAAGGTTAGACTAGACACCACTTGTGTGATTCCATTCACACATACCTTTCTGCTTTTTGGTTAGTCTTGACCTCATTCTGTGTGATTCCACTCACACATGTGGGGTAGCTCCCCATGGTCTTCGGACCGTCATGTGATAGGCCTCTTTCCCTTTTTATGATTTCTGGATTTCTCGTGTTGATTTCTGGAATTTATGTCATTGACTTGTTATGAGTACAAGTTTAGGGTATGATGCCCCCTTCGAATCTTTGAGAAGATTCTTGTCATATTGATTATCTCTTATTGATTGATCTTCTGTTGATCATTATTTACATACTTATAGCGGTATGTCGTTATGGATGTTTATGTTTATGCCATATCTTTTATGTTATATCATGTCATCTGATATTTATAGCTAGACTGATCCGTTTATTATTTTCTTAAATAATACTCGGATCAGACCGAGATGTTACAGGTGCTTCTGCTTGACTTCTTCCCAGGGATTCATCACTCTGACTTTTGGCTAACTGTTTAGATTAGCAGTTTTTGTTGTATACACTTGAGATATAGACTCATAGTTGTATTCTTTTGTATAGCACGTGTTGCTATTCTTTTGTATATCGTGGATCTTATTGACCACTACTCTGATGTACACTTTCATGTGTTAGTTATATATTCATATCTTCTTCCGCCTTTGTGATATGGATATCTGTGACTGATTTGTGATATGATTATTTCTATGTTTGTTTCCGAAGATTATTTATAGCCACCGTGTGATAAGCAATTACATGGATGGTCGCTCCTCAACAGCCTTATTCTCCGTGCTAGTTGACAGCACTTCTCCGGAGTGTTCTTGGCTAGCGTGGGTATAGAGGTGGGGCGTCACAAATAAAGTCAAATATTAAAATATATGAAAAATCTATGGTTGTTACACTCTCCCCCACTCAAATCTTTTCGTCCTCGAAAAGGAAGGAAGCGGAGAAACAACAAGAAAGAGAAATAGGTTGGAAGACATTCGAAAGAAGGTAGGGAGAAAGTAGCTAGGAGGGGAAGCAGGTTGAAAGACATGGATGAAATATTTTTATATTTTTTATATTTAACATGTTAAACATTTAATATGATAAATAGTTATTTGATTCAAATTTGATAATTCGAAGTAAACAATATTTAAAACATTTTAAATTTTTAGAAGGGAAAATAACTGATCAAAATATTCTTTATATAATACTTTATCAAAATACTTTTATAACTCGATGTCTTAACAAGTTTACTTTCGTTCCTGCAGACTCTGGCTATGCGTTGATCAGGCACAAAGCTAGAATTCTTCAGGTACTTGGTAGACTCGTTTCAACACCCAGTGAAAATACTGAAGACACTTTTAAAAACAGATATGGAAAGTACAATCCAAACAAATCAAAAAAACCGAAACAGTTGTCTAACCATGGATCGCAGATACACAATGGTTACGCCTGGATCCCCCAGGAAACAATCCGTATCCGTAAGCTTTCTCAGCCCTGCGAGTTACGCCATGATGACGAGTAGAATGCAGGATACACAATGGTTACGCCTGGATCCCCCAGGAAACAATCCGTACCCCCAGACCAGCTCAGCCAGGCATTTGCGCTACTAATGTGACCTACATAGAGTGCAGGATACACAATGGTTACGCCTGGATCCCCCAGGAAACAATCCGTACCCCCAGGCCAGCTCAGCCAGGCATTTGCGCTATGCAGTCGCGATCATAAGACCATGGAGATCGCCATGGAATTCGATGGACACTCGAGTATCATATCCGGAAAACCCAAATCAAAGAGAGAGAATAATATCGATAGAATGAATCCATAGTGTGGCCACAAAGCGGATATCAAGCAGAAGGCACTTTCCATATCTTTACTTCAAAAATATGTATCATATAGTACCTTTCAAAATCACTTTCAAATATCATACTTATATAAAGTCCATTTTATATAAGATTTCATTTCAAATCAAATGCTTTTCAAAATAATAGTATATCAAATCACACTTATATAAATTTCGATTATATAAGATTTCATTTTTTCAAAATTGAGTACCTTTTCAAATTCAATAGTTTCTGAATCAATAGTTTTCAAATCAACTGCATATTTACACAAATCAATTTTTATATAAGTTCGATAACTCCCAAATCAAGTATTTAGTAAATCAAGGTTCTCAATTTTAATTTGTTCAATATCAATTCAGTTTCAAAAATCATATATGATTTCACCAAATCCTTTCTTCCAAATTACATATATTCAGTTTTAAATTTTCTTAAAGCCAAAGATTTAGAAGATAATCCAAAGTTCCGAATCAACAACATTATGCCAAACAAATTCATTTCTATTTCAAACATATATTCATTATCAAAAAATCATAATACTTTCAAAGTTGTAAATCTTTCGAAACCAAAATACTTGAAATCTTTACACTTTGAAAATCATAACCCTTTGAAATCATACATTTGAAATCATAAAACATTCCTTTAATTCTTTACATTTCACAAATTTATTCAATTAAACCCAAATCTAAAATTTCCAATTTTAATTCAATTCAAACCATCAGTTTCAATTCAATTTAGTTTTCCAACAAAACCATTTCAAATATTATCAAATTTCAAATATAGATTTGATTTACAAAATAAACTATTAAATCTTAAATATTTTTCAAGGCTTAAATATACCATATTTCAAACTAAATTTTATAGTTTCATATATCCCAAATTTTCTTAATTATTACTTACATATGTCATCATTTTGCAACATTACATTCAATCGCTCGCTTGATCACACAAGTTCGCTTTCGAACTAGTATTGCCCATTCGACTTCCCTAATGCGGACTTCGATATGGTTTCTCGACTAGAAGCCATCAGTCTCCTTGCATAGCCATATACTATGATAGAGAATTCTAGAATCAAGCCCAAAATCCATATCAAATATTGCCCATCAAGATCAAATGAAAAATCCTAACACGAAATGGTGTAATTCACCTCGAACTTGTGTACTCAGACTTGGATCAAATTAATTATGCGAATAAAACAACATACGTACAACTTATGTATCTATTCCAACTTGTTAAATAAATAGTTTTATAAAGATGTTACTAAGTTAAAACATTTAAAACCAAATTTTTCTCAAACATTTGAAGACTAATTTTTATCCAAAACATTTCAAACTAAATTTCGTATTAGTATAATTCAAAATAGTCTTATTTATTTACTTAACAAAACAGTTTCAACTTATACAAATCATATTATTTCATACTTGAAGCATACAAACTAAACTTATATTCTTTATCAAATACCTTATACCTTTCAATATTTCTTAGCTTTGAAAAGTTAAAGTTGATTTGGAAGTGCTCGAACCTTCAAAATAGTCGAAGAAATCATAATTTCAAATCCAAGAGTGGGAAATCACTAAAAAATCAGTAAATCAATTCCAATAGATAAGGTTATATCAAAACAAATCTGAATCTCGAGGACTGAACACCGACTTACTTTAAATCATTTCAAATATACATATACATATACATATATCTTTCGAATATCAAACCATATTTCAAAATCCGAAATCAAAATTGGTTTCACAAAATCACTCGCATAACAAAGCTACTAAAGTGGCCTCTCCCTTAATCAGAAACTCGAAAATCAATGTCGATGATGCATGCATTCATCATCGAAATTATTTTCCAGTGACACAAGTGAGTTCTGGACTTCAATTAACTTTGAAAAACTTCTTTGAAATTCCTTAGAAATCATTGAAATTCATTCGAATACATTTGAAACATTTTTTATTTGAAAAAATATATCTTTAAATCATATTATTATTATTATATATTTTCCAAAATCTTAAAACCGATTTCAAAACACCGGAGTTCGATTCCTCGAAATTCAAATTCAAAACCCTTCAGTTATAAATCATTTTTATATAAATCAAGTTCTTATAAAAATTTCAAAATTTCAAATTCTTTCGAAGCTTCCAATTTTCATTTTAAAAGGTATATAATCCTTATTGGAAACATTTCACTTTTTATATACAAAATATGGTCATCCTTAATAATTTCGATGTATGCACAATTTCAAAATACAACCAAACACAAATTTCCAAAGGATGATTCAAGGAAGGATTTCAAACAAACAAAGATTCAAAATTAGAGGAACTCTAATCAAATAGAATTCCAGTTCGAAGATAAACTCAAACGAAGATGAGATAATTTAATTACCAAATAGAAGATGGATAAGCCTATATAAATCGCGGGGACCTTAACCGGTCAACCGTGACTTCAGGAATACGATCGATGCAGAAATCTAAGGCAAATCGACATTCGATCGCTGAAGATAGAATCCCGGTAGAGTAGGAGATAGATAGCATCATAAACCGTGGATACATAAATCTTTGGTGAATCAATTGTAATTTGTAAAGGAGTTTCACCTCTTTACAGATCATTCAAAGATTGGCGGAATCACCGATCTTTAGAAAGGTCATTCCAAAGTGGAGTTATGGAATGCTCCAAAATCAAAAAGGTAAAATAGGGAAGACAAAACTGGACTTTGGAACAAGAGGTAGTGTTCCAAAGTTCAGGGAACCCTAATCGATAAGAATTCTAACCAAGAGGTTTCTAACAAGGTTGATACAGAAGGAATGAAGTTTAGAAAATCTTGGTTTCAAAAAAAAAAATTATACCAAAGTAATCTTTGAAACTACTTTAAAAATCATTTTATACTTCGAAAATACGTTCTCTCACAAGGAAATGATTCTGAGATTGATTTCACCTATTCTAGGATATTTCTACCCTATCTCTAATGAGTTTTTTCTCCACAGGATAAGGTTTGCCTAAAAACCAAAGCTTTGATACCAACTGTAACAACCCGATATTTTCAGTCATTCGCATCCGCACGTGACAGACTTGAATTGCTCAAAATACTGCGTTGTAAATAAATTTGGAGCAAATGAAATACAATCACAGAATCACAGACACAGAAATATCAGAATAACTCGCAGCGGAAATAAAAAATACCATAGTAGTTCATGAAGCTACTATAACAAACTCTCAAAACATAATACATAATATTACTATGAAACATATACAATAGAAATCTCAAATACATAGAAGTTTATAAATACCAGAGCTAAAATAGAACAACAGAAACTGAAAGGAAATAGATAACTAGACAAGCAGAATCTCCAGCGATTCCTAGCTCCAGAAAAGAAATCCAAAGCTAAGCTGTAAATACTCAGGCTGACCCGAGCGTAAAGTAAAACACAAAACACTCGAGTCAGGACAATATATACTTATATAATGTAAACCAACTCAAGTGAACTGTAGTAGAAATGCACAATAACTTAAAGGTTGCTTGGGATCGCCCATCCTTTTAAGAATCAGTTAAACTATAAATTAATTACATCCCATGGTTAAAATTTCAAAATGGTATTTTATAATTCAAAATCAAATATAATTTCAAAATTCAATATCATTCAAAATATCATATCTTCCAAACCACATTCATTTTTATTTAATTTAAATACCATTACAAAACACATTTCAAAATAGTTTATATTTCGAAACAAATTACTTCATTTTACATCATAAAATGAAGTTATTATATTTAATAATTAAATTATTAAATTTCTAAAATTTTATTCTTTCAAAATTCATTTATTCACTTAATTTATTAAAATAGATGAAAATTCAACTTTCGCGGCATTTAGAAATTGCTACGGAAAGTTACATTCAAAACAGTTCAATTTAACAAAAGATAGCATTTAAAAATGCTGTAATAGGGTTACATTAGTTTCAAATAAAAATTAGTTAAATTCAACAATTATAGCATTTACAAAATGCTATAATAACCTTTAGTTAAACTTAGCCATTTGGTTCATTATTATCAACTACAGCATTTACAAATGCTGTATTATCATTTACATTAGAATTAATAGCATTTCAAAAATACAGTTAATTAACTTCAAGCATTCAATATAATTTCACAAACAATCATATTTTTATTTAAATCATTTTTAGCTTATAAAATCATATAATTTCACATTTAAAACAGTCATTCAAATACCCTTATATTCATGATTTTATAAAGTTAAATCTCCATTCAAAAAAATCAAAATTTAATAATAATTCACTTATTAAATTCCAACATTAATTTTTAAATTCATTAAATTAATTTAAATTAACATTTAAGTTTAAAATTTTCAAATATAACTTAATTTCATTTTTATTTACTTAACTTAAAATTCACTTTTAAGCCAAATTCACAAATTTCCAATTTTAGTTATATTTCCAAATTTTAACCTAAATATTCATTCATTTCACATTTTAACTTTATTCAAAAATCATTAATAAATTATAAAAATCATTTTTAATTCATTTAATTCAAAATATCATAAATTTATCATATTTTAATATTCAATTTAAATTCTATTTATCACCAAATTATAATTTCCAAAATAACTTACATTTCAGATTTCCTAACTTTACCATTTATTTATTTCACTTATAAATTTTCAGAAAATCAATAATGCTTTACAAAAATCATTTTTAATCAAATTTAAATCAAAATATTATAATATTTACATTTCTAAAATAATTTAAAATTTTTAGAAAAACATATTTTAACAACGGGTCTGTATTTCATTTTCTAGCCTACGTAAAGTGATACGGGTAATGTATCATTTCAACCCGTAATTTACAAAGAAAACCCGGGTTTGATCATTTCAAACCCGTAATCCCAAGTAAAAGAAAATAATTGAAAATCATTCAGGCCTATCATTTCAGCCCATAACGATTTTCTCCTATTCTAAAGTCCGTTCGGGTATGTATCATTTCAACCCATAGTGATTCTAGTCTACAGGGAACTTACAGTGTGATAAACTGATGAAAGTAACAGAATAGCATGAAATAATAGTAACATATGATATAATAGGTGTAAATATAGGTGTGAACATCATATGAACATAATATAGCAGTTACAACAAGATGATATGCAATTTACAAATTCAAAAGGGGTCAATTTACTATTTATATATGTACATATTGTCTGGTGAGAATAACTCACCTGTTCAGAGCTGGAGATAGCTACCAAAGCAAACAATACAGACACTACGAAGGCACGACAATACGGAAATGAATTGAGAGTGGAGAGCCAAAGCTAATTGTCTTGTACATATGAAACAAAACAATACATACAACATGAATTTCAAACCAAAATATGACATTAAACAAGCTAGAATTAAGGAACAACCATTAATAAAACACTTGCACTTGCTTCCACCATCACTATGCTCAGCTTATAGGGTGATAAGGTACAGCCATGGGGTGTATTTTGTCAGGTATGGGTCATATATGGTCGGCCTAGCAAGGGTAGTGAAGGTATGGAAGTTGCTATGTATGAAAATACAAGTACAAGGCAAACAAGTGGATTTTTGTGCAATTTCAAGCTTCGGGCAAGGCTACAAATGGCATGGCCAGACCTGTTGGAGGCTAGGAGATGGTGTGGCAGTGGTTTTGGTTTAGGTATGGGCTGGAGAAGGTGGTGCAAAGGGCGGCTAAGGGTGTGGTGAAGTGGTGGAAGTTACAAGGTGTGAATACAAAGGGTTTAAGGCAAATAAGTGGCTTTTGTGCAACCATATGGCTCAACCAAAGGACCATTGGGCTCGGCCCCTACAAGGTGAAGGTCAGGTGGGGTCTGGAGTGTCGACCAAAGGTGGTGGAGGGACTGGTGGTGGCGGCCAAGGAGGTGGTTTAGGTGAAAAATGAAGAGTATGTGCATAAATGGTTCGGCTAGGCTAGTTTCAAGGTGATTTTGCCACATTTGGTGATGATAGCTTCTAAGGGGCTCATGGCCTGGTCAAGTCACAGGGAAAGGATGGTGGAGTGTCCACGGGCGGTGGTGGAGTTGGTCGGAGGAGGTGGTGGAGGAGTATGGCCAAGCAAAGCATGAAGAGACAAGTGCAAAACCATTAAAACAATGGAAAACAAAGGAAAAAGTGAAGAGATTTTTACCCAAACTTCTACAACAAATGACCGTATGCTTTTTTTTTTTTGAGTTTGAGAATGTTTTTTTCTCGTGAAAAAGAAATGAAATGTGGCTGGAAAGAAGGAGGAATGGTACGGCACAAATAAAATAAGGGAGTAGGTTGAGAAAATGAAAAGGCGGAATGTAAAAAGACTTTGGAAATATAAAGAGTCCAAAAACCTTTCAAATTTCCAACCATTTTCTTTTATAAGTTTATATGAAAATAAATATAATTTCAGTTAAAATACGAAAATATAACAAATAAAAAAAAAGTAAATATTAATTATATATAATTAAATTCAGAAAATAGCAAAGAAAATGTAAACTAGGCTAGAAAATTTGAAAATAAATGAAATGAACTTTGGAAAAATTTTGTGTACTTGAAAAATATTTATAAATAAAGATAAAGACACAAAAATAAAATGCATGCATAAAAATAAATAAATTTTAATTAAATATAATTTAAATGAAGAAAATAGCAAAAAAAAATGGAAACTAGCCTTAAAAATAGAAAATATATGCAATAAATTTTGGAAAAATTATTTTATCACTTTAAAAATATTAAAAGACAAAAATATACATAAAATAACATATTAAAACATATTAAAATAAAATATAACAAAGAAAATATGATTTATATAATCTAAAATAGACAAAATTGCAAAATAAAACAAATTATACTCAAAATTGAAATGTGCATAACTTTCACAGTTTAAGTCCGTTTTCAACAAAACAAAAAGCAGTATTCAAGTTGTTAAATCTATTTCCATAATAAAAGATAAAATTTAGGATTTTAAATTTGAAATTTAAAAGTCAAAGTTTGACCAGTTTGAACAGAAATTCATCTTTCAGTAAAATATCCAATTTATACCTGTTTGAAATTATAATTCACATAATAATCAACACTTATATTTAAAATGTGAAATGTTTGAAATAAAACAAGTTTAAAAATAATTTCAAAATAAAATAAAGTCAAATATTAAAATATATGAAAAATCTATGGTTGTTACATACACTGCAATCAACCAAAACAACGAGTAAAACTATAATATATTTGATTTGATAACTTCGTTTTTAGTGGAAATTTTGATGAGTAAATGGATTAAATTTTCAAGATAATAACCAAAACCTATATTTAACTTATTTATGTCGATTTAAAACTATATCCTTCGTTTGTAAATATTTTCAAAAAACTTGCATCCGTATCATTGTAAGCAAATGTTGCATTTTATAAATATTTTCATCTTAGATTTGGATTTTGTGGGTAGTATTCGCTAGAAACCGTTACGAGACAACACTTTCCTACTGGGGATACCCAGAGGTTTAACGGATTGCTGCATACACTCAAAGCAATCGTGTTTCCTATAAAAAAAAAGGTTTACCTTAGTTTCTTTCTTTCTTTAATCGAGGACGAATAAAAAGATAAGTGTGCGGTATTAATGTGCACGTAAATGTTTATATTTTTCCATCCTATTTAATCTATTTAAATTTAGTAAACGATCATATTGGGTGTTTTAACTTGTTTAAACCAAAAATTAAATTATTTTCAAATTGTCACATATTCATCTTCATATAGGGGCAAAATAACCAGTTAGTTTGGCCCAGTAGTGAATATGACTTAACAGATGTTAAAATCTTAATTAAAGATATTGGCAAGGGCCAATAGGCTTACAGTACACCCATGAAAACCGTATGATATTGGTAGGAGCCAATAGGTTCATAGTCAGCCCATGAAAACTATGATTTGATACTGGCGTTGGCCAGTAGGTTTGTAGTTAGCTCATGAAAACTATATCCAGATTAAGATATTGACAGTCATTTAATAGGGTCATAGTTAGCCCATGAAAACTGGGATAAGAAATAAGATACTAGAGTTACCAATAGGTTTTCGGTGATCCCATGAAAACTAAGCAATTGGAGAAATAGTCCATAAACATTTAATAGGTTAATAGTAACCCTTGTAACTATAATTAAGATAGAAGTCAAAATGAATGAGGATGGGAATTCAGATTTGATTCATTTTTTTCGCATATCATTAATGTATTGAAATGCTATGTTTTAACCATTGTGGATATAAGAATACAGTATAGTTAGTTCCTGAGATGATGGTTTTGACGACAACAACCTTAGGACTTGTTATAAAATATAAATACTAATATTCTTGTCTAGATATATATGTATATGCAGGATATATATATATGCAGGTATTGAGAATGAAGACTGGATAGTATAAAGATTCCAGACAGAGTATAGAGATTCAAGACTGATGAATTAAAGATTTAAGAAATCAAGATTAAAGACTCATGAGTATCAAGTGTTCAAGATATCAAGATAAGTAATAGAGTCCAGATTTATGTTAAAAATTCATAATAGCATTTAAATCTTTATTCGGATTTTAATTGTGGAATGGAATCCACCTTCTCGCTTTAATAGTGGGATGGAACCCACGACCTCTTTAGTGGGATGGAACCCACGATCTTCTCTAGTAGAATGGAATCCACTGAATTTTCAAAATGATTTATTTTTTCAAAACTATCTTTTTAAAGTCATCTCTATCAATATAAACATTTCAGCCTTAATTCAAAAGCTATTTTTAATCACGTTAATTTCAAAATTATCTCTTGTTTTTTAAACTATCTCTTGATTTTAATATTTTAGATTTAATATATTCTAAAGAAATCTATACTTAGTTTTTTAAATTATGTTTATATTATAGATTATAAATTTTAAGACTACTTTCTAAAAATCTTTTATAAGTTTAAACTATATTCAAAATGGTTTACAAAGTTTAGAAATTGTTTTGACAGGTTTTAGAATAGAAATCATTTTAAAGCAAAATCTATTTTTAAAAATAACATAGGCATGTCGACATCCTTCATCCCTCCATGTCGGCATGGTAGCCGTAGAATTTAAAATTAAAATTTTCAAAAGAAATGTTTATTCGTCATGATCTTCCACGAATGGACATGATCGTTGTTCTCCTATTAATACCAATTGTTTTCAATTAATTTTAAGTTAGTTTTTCTTTATTTCTTCACTCCTTCTTCTCCACTCAAATATTCTCTTATATTTCAAATGCTTTAACAAAACGCTGCTAAAATTCTAAGTGAATCGAACTCGATCATCTCTAGTTTGATTCTCTGTCACTCTCTCTCAAAGATCTCAGTGCTATTCAGAGTTATGGGATCATTTGTAATCAAAGAAGTGTATCGAGTCTCTCTATCAAAGTGTGATTGGAAATAGTGTGTTGTAACCCGTGAACTAATTGGGTGTGACTGTAGTCCGTAAATCAATTGGGTATGATCTTATAGCCTGGTTAAATCAAGAGAGTTTGTCCTTGACTCGGAGACAGGAGGGTGTATTTCGTGGCCTTGAAATCGAGGTTGTAATATCGACATTATATTTGAAAAGAAATCCGCATAAGAAATTGTGTGGGACTGGATGTAGGGTAACTTCGAACTTGTATAAAATTTCGGTGTATTCTTTCTTTTACTGCTTTTATTTACTATTTGCATCTAGTTTAATCCTATGATTATTTCTATGTTTGTAAATTGCATCTGTTTGGGTTTAATTTGAAAAGATTTTAAAAAAGATTCATAAAATTAGTTAAACACTATTTACCCCCCTCTAGTGTTAATTCTGCCTTAAGATCCGTAATCCGCATTTTCTACATTTGGTATCATAGCATTGGTTTTCAAAGTTATTATAATCTGAAATTTGAAAAAAAGTTTAAAAATGGCCATTTTTTGAGATTATGTTAACACTAGTTCAAAACTGTCCAAATCATCATTGTCTCATAATTCTACAGATTGTTACTATAGAAAATCTAATTATCTACCGAATTGGTGTGTTGTGCAGGAACAGATGTGTTATATGGCTTTTGAAGAATCAACATTCAATGGATAAGTGGAGAAAATCAAGAAGAACAAATGGATATTTGATAGTGGATGTCCAAGACACATGACAAGTAATCCGGAGATACCGAATGATATACTTTATAAAGATAGAGGAATGGTCAACTTTGGAGACAATTCAAAAGGATATGTGATTGGCATTGGCAATGTCGGTAACTCTAAAACTCCTACTATTTCTGATGTTCTATAAGTTAGGAATCTAAAACACAACTTACTTCGCATAAGTCAACTATGTGACAAGGGCTACAAAACTAAATTTGAAAAGAATAAGTATCACATCGAAGATAATAAATCAAATATTATCTTGGAAGGAACTAGGAAGAAATATTTATATTCTCAGTATGAAAATCTCAAATGATAATCTATGTCTTTTGGCTAATACAAGTGACCCTTGGATTTGGTATAAAAAAATTAGGCATTTGATTTTCAAACTCTTATCTAGACTTTCAAAACTTGACCTAGTAAGAGGTCTCCCTAAAATTGATTTTAAAGTTGATAGTATACGTGATGCTTGTCAGTTAGGAAAACTTAGAAAGAGTTCATTTAAATTGAAACTTATGGTTTCAACTTCAAAACCACTTGAGTTACTTCATTTAGATCTATTTGGTCCATCTCAAATTCAGTCAATAAATCACAGTAAATATTTTTTTTATAATTCTAGATGATTAATTTAGATTTACATAGAAAATTTTTCTGAAACATAAAAGAAATGCTTTTGATTTATTTAAAACTTTTGCAAAAAGAATCCAAAATCAACTTTCTTTAAAAATCAAAACTATTTGTAGTGATCACGGTGGAGAATTTGAAAATGAAAATTTTGAAAATTTCCGTAATCAAAAAGGAATAACTCATAATTTTTCCTTTTCAAGAACTCCACAACAAAACGGAGTGGTAGAGCATAAAATAGGACGATTCAAGAGTGTGCAAGATCCACGCTTTCAAATAGTAAATTACTAAGAAATTTTTTAGCTGAAGCGGTTGCTATAGCTTGCTGCATTTTGAATAGGATTTTAATTAGACCTCTAACCAATAAAACACCATATGAACTTCTTTCCAATAAGAAACCAAGATATCTTTTTCTAAAGTTTTTTGAAGTAAATGCTTTCTAAATATAAAGGACAATTTGGATAAATACGATCCTAAATCTAACAAAGGTATCTTTATCGGATATTCTAATAGAAGTAAAGCATACAGAGTCTTCAATTTAAAAACTAACATCATTGAAGAAACAATGCGTATATCTTTTGATGAAAATTTCATAGATTTCGTTCCAATAAATGATGAAGATAATTTTGTTATTTCAAATAATGAATCAAATGAAACAAATTGTGAAATTGTTCATCCTAATAATAGGTTCAAGCTTTTAAAAGATCATCCTGTATAAAATATACTAGGAAATATAGAATCTGTTGTTAGAACTAGAAATCAACTAAACAAGATGAGTAATGTAGCTTTTATATCAACCATTGAACCCAAAAATCCAAAGGAAGCATTATCTAATGATTCATGGATTCTTGCTATGCAAGAAGAACCGAGTCAATTCACCAGAAATGATGTATGAGAACTTGTTCCTAGACCTAAGGACAAAACTATAATAGGGACTAAATGGGTTTACAAAAATAAAATGAATGAACAAAGTGAGGTCGTTAAAAATAGAGCTCGGTTAGTGGCTTAAGGTTATGTCAAGAAGAAGGAATAGACTATGATGAAAACTTTGCACCGATAGTAAGATTAGAAGACATTAGAATTCTACTTGCTTTCGCAAACCATAACAATTTCAAATTATTTTAAATGGATGTTAAAAGTGAATGGTTTTGTTAAAAGGATGTTTATGTTAAACAACCTCTACTTTTTGAAGAAGAAAAGTTTCCAAATCATGTTTACAAATTAAAGAAAGCTTTATATGGTCTGAAACAAGTTTCTAGAGCCTGGTACAAACTAAGATCTTACGTATTACAATCAAATTTTGAAATTGGTAAAGTAGATAATACTCTTTTTATTAGAAGAAACAAAATGATATCTAATTAGTACAGATTTATATATATGATATAATTTTTGGATCAACAAACAATGAAATGAACAAAGAATTTTCTGAAATAATGACAAAAGAATTTGAGATGAGTCATATGGGTAAATTTACCTTCTTCTTAGGATTGCATATAAAACAATTATATAGTGGTATTTTCATTGGTCAAGAAAAGTATGCTAAGGATCTAGTTAGTAAGTTTAGTTGACCACTGCGAGTGGGAAACCCGCTCCTATGGAAACTAATGAAGCCCTAAATAAAGAAGACATGTCAAAAGATGTTGATCAAAAATTATACAGGGGAATGTTAGGATCGCTACTCTATATGTCTATAAGTAGGTTTGATATCATGTATAGTTTCTGTTTTTGTGCAAGGTACCAATCTCAACCCAAAGTAACCCTTTTGAAAGCTATTAAACATATCCTAAGATATGTTAAACACACTTTAGAATATGGCCTATTTTGCCCTAAAAATGATTCATTTGATTTAATCTCATATTGTAATGCCGACTATGCTGGTTTTAAATCAGAGCAAAAAAGTACAAGTGGAACTTGTCATTTTTTAAGACATTCTCTCGTTTCCTGGTTTAGTAAAAAGCAAAATACTGTCTCACTATTAACAACTAAAGTAGAATATGTCTCTGCTGCTTTGGTTCGTTCTCAAGTTATCTATATGCAACAGACCCTAAAAGATTTTGGATTAAATATTTCAAAATCACCACTTATTGTGATAATACAAGTGCAATAAATTTATCCAAAAACCCTACTTATCATGGTAGAAACAACCATATTGATATCAGACATCATTTTTTTAGAGATAATATAGGTAAAGAGATTATTTCTCTTGAATTTATCAACACTGAGAATCAAATAGTCGATATTCTGACCAAAACCTTGAATCAATCAACCTTTACTAAATTAAAAAGAGAATTAGATATTTGTTCTATAAATAAGATATAGAATATAGAAATAGTAAGATATATAAAATAAAGAAAAACAAAATTGTTAAAATTTTCAAAGGGATGTCGACATGCCGCTACCCCTATATCGACATGCAACGGTAAAATTTGAAATTTTGATTTTGCCTCTAAAATCAGTTTGGTAGTGATGTAATCACAACATTTCAGATTTTTCTGTCTTCTAACTTCATTTTCTCTATAATAAACTTCTAAAAATATAAAATAATGACCTCCTCTTCTAAATTGAACCAAAATGCAACCATTTCCTTCCCTTCTCCTAATTCTGGTCCATTTCAACGAACTACATTGGCTCAAGTAATGAAGATCGAGGAAATTATGAAGGATTCTCTGCAAATGTTGACTGAATTACAAGTCATGCAAATAAGGATGGCAAAGGAACAAGAGAAACAAGGCAAGATTTTAGTTGCAAAAATTTCTATTGGATAATCATGCAGACCCTGTTGTGATTGAGGATGATTCCTCTAACATACGTATTCATAATCCATTAGAGGACGATGAAGAAGAAGAAGAGGAGGAGGAAAAAGTGCAAATGATGAAGACGATAAAGTTATTTGCATTGGAGAAGTCTATTTTGACAAAAATGGTAATTCGGTCGAACAACATGGAAACTTTTGTCTCCATTACTCTAATTTTTCTATTCACAAGTCACCAGTTGTCAAGGACTCTTGTTAGATTATTATTATATTAATATATTTTGTATACTATTATATATTTGTATCCATGTTTGATATATGTGTAATGTAACATCATGTATAATAAAATTATATTTATGTTTCGCTTATTATACTTCGTTATTAGCATTTAGTTCCGTATTATTAGTTTAAGGGGGAGTTATGTAGTTTAGGATTAGTTTCTATTGATGTAAAAGGGGGAGAATTATAAAATAGGTTAGTTAGGTTTAGATTAAGGGGGGTTAGTAGATTAAGGGGGAGTTGTTGGAATAAGAGGGAGTCGAAGTAGAATCGAAGTTTTTTGGAGTAGATTTTATAAACATAGGTTGTCATCATCAAAAAGGAGGAGATTGTTAGTTCCTGAGACGATGGTTTTGACGACAACAACCTTAGAACTTGTTATAAAATAAAAATACTAATATTCTTGTCTATATATATATGCAGGAGATGTATATGCAGGTAGTGAGAATGAAGACTGTACAGTATAAAGATTCAAGATTGAATATAGAGATTCAAGGTTGACGAATTCAAGATTGAAGAAATCAAGACTAAAGACCCATGAGTATCAAGAGTTCAATGGTTCAAGATATCCAGATAAGTAATAGAGTCTAGATTTATGTTAAAGCTTCATAATAGCACTTAAATCTTTATTTGGATTTTAATTGTGGAATGAAATTCACATTCTCGCTTTAATAGTGGGATGAAACCCACAACCTCTTTAGTGGGATGGAACCCACGATCTTCTCTAGTGGAATGAAATCCATAGAATTTTCAAAACGATTTATTTTGTCAAAACTATCTTTTTAAAGTCACCTCTATCAATACAAATATTTTAGCCTTAATTCAAAAACTATTTTTAATCATATTAATTTCAAAATCATCTCTTGTTTTTTAAACTATCTCTTGATTTTAATATTTTAACTTTAATATATTTTAAAGAAATCTATAATTAGTTTTTAATATTACGATTATATATTTTAAGATTACTTTCTAAAATTCTTTTATAAGTTTAAACTATATTCAAAATGGTTTACAAAGTTTAGAAATTGTTTTGAAAAGTTTTGGAATAGAAATCATTTTAAAGCAAAATTTATTTTCAAAAATAACATAGGCATGTCGACATCCCTCGTCCCCCCATGTCGATAAGGTATCCATAGAGTTCAAAATTCAAAATTTCAAAAGCAGTATCTATTCGTCATAACCATTCATGAATGGACATGAGCATTGTTCTCCTATAAATACCGGTTGTTTTCAACGAATTTTAAGTTAATTTTTCTTCATTTCTTCACTCCTTCTCCACTCAAATATTCTCTTATATTTCAAATGCTTTAACAAAACTCTGTCGAAATTATAAGTGAATCAAAATCAATCATCTCTAGTTTGATTCTCTGCTACTCTCTCTCATAAATCTCGGTGCTATGAATAGTTATATGATCATTTAAAATAAAAGAAGTGCGTCGAGTCTCTCTCTATCAAAGTGTGATTGAAAATGGTATGATTGTGGCCCGTAAATCAATTGGGTGTGATTATAGATCGTAAACCAATTCGGTGATCTTGTAGCCTGGTTAAATCAAGAGAGTTTGCCTTGGACTCGGAGATAGGAGGGTGTATCTCGTGGCCTTCAAATCGAGGTTGTAACATCGACATTATATTATAAAAGAAATCGGCATAATTTTTTTTATGGGAGTGGATGTAGGGTAACTCCGAACTGATATGAAATTCTAGTGTATTCATTCCTTTATTGCTTTTATTTACTATTTGCATCTATGTTTGGTTATATGATTGTTTCTGTGTTTGTATATTGCCTCTATTTGGATTCAAAAAAGATTCATAAAATTAACTAAACACTATTCACCCCCTCTTAGTGTTAATTATGCCTTAAGATCCGTAATCCGCATTTCCTGCCGTATATGGTTTTGTAAATGTTTTAGGATACTAGTGTAACATCCCCAAAATTTTATCAATTTAAAACTAGTAATTTATTTGAAATTCTGAAATTTAATTTGAGTTAATTTGAATTAATTTTAAATTTTCAAAACAAATGAATATTTATTTTGTTTATTTATATATATAATGGATTTCAATTTTGAATTTTAATTTGAATTTGTATTCGTATTTGAATTTAAATTTAAATAAAAAATCTTAAAAATATTTGGATCAAAATATTAACATATATGTATAGTTTTATTTATGTATAAATTAGTATTAAAAACATCTTCTTTTAGAAGTTGTATAAATATAAATAAGAAAAGAACAATAAAAGAAAATTATTTAAAATATTTATGCATAAGTAATACAAATGTTAAATTTTAAAACAAATATTAACAAGTGTTAGAATCCTAAGTGAATGAATTTACAAGTGTTAATGAATCAAGACAAGTGTCCAAATTTTATATTTCTTTTCATTTTTTTTCAAATTAAAGAAACCAGGGAAAATATACATTCCTAATTCTTTCCTCTCTCATTTTCTTTTGTCTTCACTTTTTAAAACTTGAAAAAAAAGAAAAAACCTGTACAACTTTCTCAAACCAGAAAAGAAAGAAGAAAAAATTCATCAAACAAATTTAAAAACAAAGAAAGAAAAAACCTGGAAATTAAAACACTTCAAGGATCTAAAGCTGGAAATTCATTTCTATCTAGAGATTAAGGAAATAGTTTCAAAACTTCAAACAAACAACACAGCAAAGCACAACTCAACAAATCAAGGCATTTCAGATTCGAAACAAGAATCAAAGATTCAGGGATCATTACAAATTAACTCAAACAAGCAAAATTCAAGTTCCAACAGTCTTTTTTCAACTTTCAGAATTTAAAAGCTCTCTGTTTCCTTTCTTGATCAAGTGAGTAAACCTTTTTAAGTCCTGATATCTGATCTGTTGTTTGAATGCATGAATCAAGCAAGTTTGAACAATGGTTTGCATGCACCAATCTGTGAATATGTGTATATATCTTGCCTGTGCATGTTCATGCATCAATTATGACGACCCTTACTCGACCTTCGAAAATCAACACTGAATACATCACCCGTATTCAAATGTCGCAGATTCAAACGTCGAATCTGGTTCATCGGAACTTATAACACATTCAGTATAACAACACAGCGGAAACAGAATGAATATATATCACTGATATACAAACGTTGATACAACATCTTTACAACAATGATACAATTTGAATATCATTATCAGAGCCAAAATTAACAGTGGAAAGAAAATCTCCATCTTGATCTCAAAGAGAGAAAGAAATAAGCCAATATCAGAAACTCCATTCCAAAGCTCCAAACTGTGAGCTGGAACCACCATCAAGTTGAAGTGAAGCAAATGTGATTCACTCATGCGATTGCCAAAACCAAAGGCTGAATGCTATCGACTCATATCTACTATCTGAAAATCTAACTCTAGACTGTCCGTGTGGAAAATTATGGGCACCCAGAGTTCATTTCAAGACAAGTTTCTTCAAGAAATTTATAAAAGAATACGTCAAGGTGAGGATTCCAATTTTGGAACCGATGATAATGGAGCTATAAGGTTGAAAGACAGGATCTGTGTCCCAGACATCCCGGATCTAAAACGTGAAGTTTTGGACGAATGTCACAATTCTAAACTCAGTATCCATCCAGGAGTTAATAAGATGTACAGAGATATCAAGAGAACTTTCTGGTGGAAAACAATGAAAATGTACATATCTATATATGTGAGTCCTTGTGCTACCCGTCAACAAATTAAAAGTGATCAAAAGAAAATGACGGGTTTACTTCAGCCTTTGGAAATACCAAAGTGGAAATGGGATGGATTTCATCGATGGATTGCCACGAACGAAGAAAGGAAATGAAGCAATTTGGGTTATAATGGGTCGTCTGACCAAAACTGCTCACTTCATCCCAGTGAAATCCACTCGGATAGTAGTAAGCTTAGCAGAGCTGTATATAAAAGAGATTGTTCATCTCCATGGTATACCCAGCAGAATAGTGAGTGATCATGATCCGATCTTCACTAGTAGATTTTGGGAGGCATTCCAAGCTGCATGGGGAACAAAGCTGAACTTCAGTACTGCTTATCACCCGCAGTCTGATGGGCAGACTGAAAGGATTAATCGAATTTTAGAAGACCTTTTGCGATCTTATGTTCTCGATTTTGGTGGTTCTCGGGAGGACCATTTACATCTGGTTGAATTCTCATACAACAATAGCTATCAGGTCAGTATCGAAATGGCTCCTTTTGAAGCTTGATATGGTCGTCCGTGTCGATCACCTGCATGTTGGATCGAGTTAGGTGATAGACTTGTCCTTGGACCAGATATGATTAAAGAAGCCACAGAGAAAGTTGATTATATTCGAAAGAAATTGATAACAGCTCAAAGTCGTTAGAAGAGTTATTATGACTGCAGAAGAAGAGATTTGGAATTCCAGGTTGGAGATTCTGTATTCCTAAAAGCGTCTCTAATGCGTGGTATGTTGAGATTTGGGAAAACTGGTAAGCTGGCACCACGTTATATTGGTCCTTTTCCTATTCTTGAGAGGATCGGTCCTTCAGCATATCGAGTGTAGCTACCCAGCTGGTTTTCTGGCGTGCACAATGTGTTTCACATTTCTAACCTCCGAAAATATGCGCATGACCTAAATAGTATCATTGAAGAAGCTGCTCAACAGGATTTGGAGTTGTCACCAAACCTGGCAGTAGAGAGAGAACCGATAAAGATCATTGATAATGATGTGAAGCAGTTAAGGAACAAAATTGTGAAACTGGCTAAAGTGCAATGGAGTGGCGATCCAAAGGACTGTACTTGGGAAACAGAGGATAGTATGCAAAAGTCCTATCCCAATTGCAGAGAAGATATTCCGACTTGAGTGGTAAGCCATTTCTCTATCTTTTATATATTCATATAATTCCTTGTTTGTCTTTCTTTCTCTTTCAAATTTCGAGGATGAAATTTTCTTAAGGGGAAACTATAACGTCCCCAAAATTTTATCAATTTAAAACTAGTAATTTATTTGAAATTCTAAAATTTAGTTTGAGTTAATTTGAATTAATTTTAAATTTTCATAAAAAATGAATATTGAGTTTGTTTATATATATATATATATATATAATGGAGTTCAAATTTGAATTTGAATTTTTATTTGTATTTAAAATTAAATTTAAATAAAAATATTTTAAAAATATTTGGATTCAAAATATTAACATATATGTATAATTTTATTTATGTATAAATTAGTATTAAAAACATCTTCTTTTAAAAGTTGTATAAATATAAATAAGAAAAGAATAATATAATTTTTTTTTAAAATATTTATGCATAAGTAATACAAGTGTTAAATTTTAACACAAATATTAACAAGTATTAGAATCCTAAGTGAATGAATTCACAAGTGTTCATAAATCAAGACAAGTGTCAAAATTTTATATTTCTTTTCATTTTTTTTTCAAATGAAAGAATTCAAGGCGAATATACATTCCTAATTCTTTCCTCTCTCAATTTTTTTGTCTTTACTTTTTAAAACTTAAAAAAAGAGAAAAAACCTGTACGACTTTCCCAAACCAGAAAAGAAAGAAGAAAAAAATCATCAAACAAATTTCAAAACAAAGAAGCAAAAAACCTTGGAAATTAAAATACTTCAAGGATCTAAAGCCTAGAAATTCATTTCTATCCAGAGATCAAGGAAACAGTTTCAAAACTTCAAATAAACAACACAGCAAAGCACAGCTCAACAAATCAAGGCATTTCAGATTCAAAACAAGAATCAAAGATTCCGGAATCATTACAAGTTAACTCAGACAAGAAAAATTCGAGTCCCAGTAGTTTGTTTTCAATTTTCAGAATTTAAAAGCTCTCTGTTTCCTTTATTGATCAGGTGAGTAAACCATTTTAAGTCCTGATATATAAGACCCAGAATTTTATTTAATTAAAATTTGAATATTTAATTAATTTTAAATATTAATGAGTGAATTTATAAGTCAAATAAATTTTTATTTGAATTTTTGGATTTAATTGAATAATTAAATCGATAATTTAATATGTGAAATTATGGAAAATAATTGAAAATATAGTTAAATATGATTAGAAATAATTTGGAAAATTTTATTTAATCATACTGGAGTTATAGAGATATTTTAGAACTTTTAAAATCGAATTAAAAGTTAATTTGTGAAAATTGAATATTTTAATATTTAATAATCGACTGTAAAATAGCCAATTTTTGAACAGTCTCAGAATTGAACGAAACCAGTTCCATTGGATCCGTAATAGTTAGTTATTACCGGATTTCAATTTTCGTGTCAATCGGAGTTATCGTTTGATCGTGGCAGCTCGAAACGCATCGAATCGTTTTTAATTTAAATTTGGCGAGTCAAAATAGCCATTTTTCAAAAGGTCTCGGATTTCGACGAAACCAGTTTCATCGGATCCGTAATGTGATATTATTGTAAGGTTTCAAATTTCCAGTCAATTGGATTTACCGTTTGTCCGGTACAAATTAAAACGCCTAGAAATCGGTTTAAATCGGTTTAATTTAAATTGAACGTTTGCAGCCATAACTCGCACATACTTCCGAATTAGCTTCCGAAACCTGTTCCATTGTGTCCGGAACGCGGGATAAACCCTAGGTACGCTGGTTACGGCGTCTAAATCGGAGTTCGGAATTTCCGGGTGAATAGTGTCGATCGGTTCCTTATAAATACACCCATTCTCTTCACAAATTGATAAAAAAAAAAATAAAACCTAATTTTAAAACTGCATAGCCGGCCCTAACCCTTCAATGGCCAGAATTTTCTCAACTTCATCCCTCCAAATCTTCTAATCTACTCATTGATTCAAGAAAGTTTCAACTAGAAACTCGTAGAGGGTGATGAGATCTTGGATTTCAACGGCTATGATCGCGAATGGCTTCACGGATTGGCGGCAAATTGGGTTCAAAGGGCTGGAGTTCATTCTCGAACTGCGTGCTACAGGGGTGGCCGAGCTCCACCAGGTTTGGGCCGAACCTAGAGGGGGAGAGGAGCTTCAAAATGCATGTGTTTTGATGGGATATCGTTGAGAAACAAGGTTGTAATGTTTAAACCTAATCTTGGTGTCATGGGTTCTTTTGGTCGTGCAAAATTCTGGGGAGTTGCGTGATGAGGAACGAAGAGAAGGGGTAGGGGTGGACGGCCTGATGTGGGGGTGCAAGGATCCTATGGCTATAGATGGATATAGGTTATAAATTATAAAGTTTAAGTTGTAATTATTAAGTTTAAATTTGTGTAAACTTCAAAAATTCATATCTTTTTCATACGAGGTCGAAACTGCGCAAACTCAGTTGCGTTGGAATCGTATGGACGAGCACTACGCGATGGAGTTGGTTTGGAGTCGTTTGGAGTTAGTGAGAATTTCGGGTAAAATTAAACGCGCGTTTAATTTTATTCGAAATAAAAGCTAAAACGGAAATTAAAACCAAGGTGAGAACTTCTCACTCAATCGAATAGATTTCGATTTTATTTTAAATAGTTAGATTTAAAATATTTGAATGCATGTTTGAATGATGACTGTAAATTATTGATTGTTAAAATAGACATTATACGCCGTTAGTAAGCGGATGTTATTTATTATAAACATATACCGCGAATATTTCATAAACAGTGAAATTGGTATTATATATAATATCAATATATATATATTGGCATATGTATATATTGCAGTTGTTGATTTCCCGCATTTTTTGTTTAGCGGATGAGACCCTATTACGCCGTTATTAAGCGGATAATATTTATTAAGAACATATACCGCGATAATTTCGTACTGGAGCGAAATTGGTATTGTGCTAATGTTTTTGGATGCAGGAAACAGGTTGGAGGGATCCAACTGGATTCCTCAACAGTTTTTAATAAATTTCAGATATTTAGATATTTGATGGATTATCATATCGATATATGATATCGTTGTAGTCGTGATTGACTATTTGGTGTGTAGCATCATTGGACCCAGATTTTGGGATTTTAAAATGATTTTAAAAGTGATTTTGAAAATATACTATATTTTTGGAATTGATCCATTATAAATAAATAAACGTTATAATTTTTAAAGTTATAAAATTATGGTTTTTGTGAAATATAGTTAAAAGCTGGTTTTTGAGAAATATGAACTAATGATTTTATAAAATAATTTAGATTGGATTTTTGAATATATGATAAAAGTTTAAATATAGGATTTATAAAATTTGATTATTTTATAAATCGAAATGATGAAATTATAAAGGAATTTAAAGACGTTTTAGAATAATAATATAAACTGATTTATATTAAGAGATTTATAAATGGATATTTATAAATTGAAATATTGACTTATAAAATGAGTTTTTATAAGTGTTTGAATTAAGTGAAAATGAATTTCATTATAGAATGAAATTTATAGAATTATAAACTGTGAAGTTATAAATGAAATTTATAAATAGTAAGATTTATAAATTTGGTGAAATTATTTGAAGAATAGATTGATTAAATAAATAAATCTTATAAGTTATAAGGTTTATAAATTGAAAAGTCTTTAAAAAGAACGATTTTGTAAAATAATCGTTTTATAAGTATTTAATTATAATATAAACATTTAGTTTATAATTGAGTTATAAACTGGAATAGGTAAATAAAGGAATTTATAAAAAGGAAGTTTTTATAAATAAATAGAAACGGAATTTATAAACGTTGTTTCATAAATCCGCAAATGACTTATTTTGATAAGTTAATTGTTATAACTTAGAGATAGAGTTATATTCACGTTTTAGACAGTGAATAATCCTTTAAGTTAAAGTGAATAGAAATGATGAAGTTTGTTAACGTAGTTTATTCACGTTTTTGAACAGTGAATAACACGTTAAAGAAATTGTTTAGAATGTGAATGTTTTAAATAGAATTAAAACGATCTAACGATGTTTTAAAAGGTGTTGTGATTCGAAACCATAGATTTCAACATTTATTGTTGAAATAGACGTTTTCGAGAAATAAAAGGAAATAGTGGACTATAACACTGTTGTTATAGTAAATGATTTCCGAAAGGAAATGTTTTGAATAGTATTGGGATTTATATATCTATTTTAATTTCGAATCCCTATACTAGTGATTTTGGGTTGTTGTAACGATGTTTTACGCAACATTCGTTTTGGCCCAAATAAATATGTTAAGTGAATGATTTCCTTAAAAGAATGAAAGATATACTTAATTTGATTTAAGTATATTGAATATTTTCTAAGTGTTGAAAATAAAAGAGATTTGTGAATTACTTATGAATAAATAAGTAGGGAAACGTTTTCCAATATGAAGTGAATAATTAGAATTTATCTTTTGAAGATAAATTGAAATGAATTATTGAAATCGAATATGCATGGATATTTTGAAATATAAACTCATTATGGAATTTATATGTGAAAGTGGAACTTGTTAAAAATAAATATTGATTTATTTTTGAAGTGTTGAAATTATATATATCTTGTAAAGATATTTTGGAAAATAAATAATTTGGAAAATTATTTGGAATCTGGTGATGTGTGCATATCCAGTGATAGTTCAATAACCGACTATCAATATTCCCCTTTGAATGGGTATTTGATGTGAATTGATTGAATTTGAATGCACACTTATTTTTGAATAAGCGCTCACTATTCGGGTTAACCGGGAAAGGACCATGGGGTCGTATAACCCACTCCGAATATGTGATACGTCGTTGTGAATCGCATTTGAAGATCGGTGTTGAAGACCGGTATTTGCGAGAGTGATAGGATGAACTATCGATTGACTCTGCACCGAGTAGCTACGGTATTGAGTTCTCCATATGTGATGGTGAATCCGATCAGGATTGTGAATATCCGGATTGCAAGGACTTCTTTGTAAGTGCCTTCGGTTCTGTTCGAGCCCGGAACAGACTTGTATGGATTGTATGTCTGACATTACAAGTTGAGATATAAAGCCGATTTCTTTCAAATATATTTCTGTTGGTGGCGGAGAATTTATTCTTTGCTTAACACCCTTCTTTGAGACGTATGTGCTCAAAGGTTATATAGTTGAAGTTATCAGCAATATATTCCCAATTTGGTAATGTGACATGCTGAGTGATGCTGAAATGATCATTGTGTTGATTATTGTGATAGGATCATTTATTTGATCGTCTATCTTAGTGATCATTGTGGTGATCATTTGTTGACCCAAAGCATGGCTTTTGTATAAAGTATGTTTTTGTGGACGTGAATTCGTCGAGCCTCACATCCCGTGAATGGTCAAAACAGGAAAGATGCGGCAAGGTTATGAGGGGTAGCACCCTTTAGGATATGTCCATTTCCTTCTGGAAAAGGGTGGTATCATGGTATGGAGCCCAGATACTTACTCATGTTGAAACACTTTGTTTTTATGATTGTGTGAATTGATTAGAGAGCTCTCGGATAAAGGTCCCAAAGGACCGGGGGATGGCATATTCGGTCAGTTGTTACTCAGTTAGGAGTAACCCGGCCTTGTGTTGGTAGAGATCCGGTTTGGTTCTCGGGGATGTCCATCCAGAGGCATTCTCATGTGGCAATGGGAAGTTCCTTGGCCTGATCATTCGTAGGAAATCCAAAGAAACAATACGTGACTTGTACGGTTTTAGTTGTAGAACCTGCTATGGAATGTGGCGGTAACCTGCTATTGAACATAGTTAGCTATAGTAGGCATACGATAATGGTCGTATGTTGGCTAAGATTTATATTCTACTTTCGAAATGAATTTTTTCTACACTATGCACTAGTAATAATATCAAATGTTATTTTAAATGCGTATCAAGCATCTTTGACTATCATAAGGAGAAATCTCCTCCGATTCTGCGTTTGCATGTGTGTGTGTGCGGGAGGCCTTATGGTAGTCTCATTTTTAAAAGCATTGCGAATTGATAAAAAAAATATTCCTCTATTTTGATTTTAAGATAAATAAACTGTTTGAGTTCTCACACCAGTCACATGACTGACTCGGAGTTTATTGTTTTCCTTCCTAAACTCTGGGTGCCCACAAATTTCCACACGGGCAGTTAAGAGTTAGGTTTATCAGGATATTCTGGATATTCTGGAGTTGCGGGAGGCAAGCTGGATGGCATGGCGTATTACTAGTTATATAGTATTTCTTTTCCGCTGCACTGTTTGTTGTTGTATGATGTTGTACACTCTGATATGATATGATGTAATGAAATGTAATGTAATAACTGATATGGTTCTTTGTTTAAAGATTATTCATTTATTATTATATGTTGTTCCGCTGCGAATTGTGAGATTCTGTTGTTGTTCTGTTGTTTTCTTTTGTCCGTTCTATTTTAAAATTCTTCTATCTTCTATTTTTAAAATTCTCTGTTTTCTAAAAATTATCTATCTTCTTTTCTCTCTATTTCCTATCTCTTCTCTCTTCTTTCTTTTTCTTTTCTTAAATTCTTTTTAAACCCCATAACATTCCGGTTTTTGACCTTCGATTTCTCGGCAGTCGATAAAGTGAGTGTCGATGTTGAATTTACGAAAGTCGAAAATTTTTCGGGGCGTTACATTTGGTATCAGAGCTGATGGTTAAGCGACAACCATGGTTCTGTTGGGTATTACTCATTAGAGATAGAGTCAACAGTACTCTAGAATGAATTTGAGTGTAATAATAGCTACGAGTGCGTATTTGTTAGTGAATATAAAATTGTTTTATATTGTGATGATTGGTTTATTGAGTGGTATATGAACTTTCGTCAGCGTGGTCCGCAAGACTATGCCGAAGGGGTTTCTAAACACTTGAATAGAACAATTCGACATAATATTGTTTTAATTGGGTAAATGAAATAATTTTACCTTGATTTTATTTTGAATATAAAGGAATAATTTTTCAGAATTATTAAAGTGTATATAAGTTGATTGTTAGGTTGTTTGAGTAATCTAAGCAAAAGAATTATAAGTATGAATTATAATTAAGGTGATTTACAATTGTGAAATAAACTTATATATATAAGAAGTGAAACTATATTAATATGAGTTGTAAATAAAAGTGAATTTTAAAGTTAAATGGAATATAACTTAAGTGTTGTTGGATGGAATTGATTTTGGTATCGAAGTAAATAATCAAGTGGATTAAATGAATATGAACCTGAGTTATATAATAAAATTCAACTTTGTAATTGAATTGAATGAATGGATTGAATGTAAATCAATTGAATGTAAATAAAGTTGATATGAAATAATGAATGAAAGTATTAATTCATTAAAATCTAATTTTATTAGAAGTTGAATGGTTGAATAAAAAATCAATTTAATTAAACCAATTGGAAAAGTGATGGTGTTAAACCAAATTGAATGAATATAAGCAAAGGAATTTGGTTATAATTAATATACTTTGGTTGCTATATGGATGTTGATTGATTGTATAAAATTCATTTAGTGTTAATGAAATCGAAAGCTATGAAATTGAATTCAAATTAGAAGTAAATAAATTTGAATAGAATTGAAAGTGAATTGGATTTAATTAGTGAATGCAAACTAATTAAAATTGAGAATGAATGTTGATAAAATCCAATGTGAATAAATCAAATGTGATTTAAAGTGAAAACCAATTCATTGAATATTAATGAGAATATGAATAAAAATTCATTTGATTATGAATATTAATTGGTTGATGGTTGCATTTGTTGCTTTAGTTGCATTTGCTATATTATGTAGTAGTTATGTTGATATATGTTGTATATCGATACTATGCTTTATATACATGATTCTCATGTTGTTTGTTGAGTTTAGTAGGTGCGGATCGCGTTTGCTTCGCATTTGGAGTTCGCTTTAGCGCTATATTAGCCGTATATGCTCGCTAATAAAATATAAGGTACATATCTCGGATTAAATATCGTACTTTTATACTTTTTTCCCTTCGGGATGCCTCATTACTTGATGAGATGTATATTTGTGATATATATACTGTCATTTTTTTTTCGGATCGAGCCGCGCAAAGGAGACATGGCGAATTTTTCCGAAAATTTAAGGCGTTAGAAAAAATTTGAGAAAATGGGAAAATTTTGAAAACTTTAACTTTGATTTTGGAATTGAAAGTTAAATGATATAATTTGTTTTTGAAAAGATAACTAAGTATGATTTGAAAACTTAGTAAAGTATGGTAAAAAGTTTAACTTTGAATTTTGGAAAGTTAATAAATTCTGTAACTTTTCTTACTTATAATTTCGAGGACGAAATTCTTTTAAGGGGGAAAGATTATAACGACCCAGAATTTTATTTAATTAAAATTTGAATATTTAATTAATTTTAAATATTAATGAGTGAATTTATAAGTCAAATAAATTTTTATTTGAATTTTTGGATTTAATTGAATAATTAAATCGATAATTTAATATGTGAAATTATGGAAAATAATTGAAAATATAGTTAAATATGATTAGAAATAATTTGGAAAATTTTATTTAATCATACTGGAGTTATAGAGATATTTTAGAACTTTTAAAATCGAATTAAAAGTTAATTTGTGAAAATTGAATATTTTAATATTTAATAATCGACTGTAAAATAGCCAATTTTTGAACAGTCTCAGAATTGAACGAAACCAGTTCCATTGGATCCGTAATAGTTAGTTATTACCGGATTTCAATTTTCGTGTCAATCGGAGTTATCGTTTGATCGTGGCAGCTCGAAACGCATCGAATCGTTTTTAATTTAAATTTGGCGAGTCAAAATAGCCATTTTTCAAAAGGTCTCGGATTTCGACGAAACTAGTTTCATCGGATCCGTAATGTGATATTATTGTAAGGTTTCAAATTTCCAGTCAATTGGATTTACCGTTTGTCCGGTACAAATTAAAACGCCTAGAAATCGGTTTAAATCGGTTTAATTTAAATTGAACGTTTGCAGCCATAACTCGCACATACTTCCGAATTAGCTTCCGAAACCTGTTCCATTGTGTCCGGAACGCGGGATAAACCCTAGGTACGCTGGTTACGGCGTCTAAATCGGAGTTCGGAATTTCCGGGTGAATAGTGTCGATCGGTTCCTTATAAATACACCCATTCTCTTCACAAATTGATAAAAAAAAAAATAAAACCTAATTTTAAAACTGCATAGCCGGCCCTAACCCTTCAATGGCCAGAATTTTCTCAACTTCATCCCTCCAAATCTTCTAATCTACTCATTGATTCAAGAAAGTTTCAACTAGAAACTCGTAGAGGGTGATGAGATCTTGGATTTCAACGGCTATGATCGCGAATGGCTTCACGGATTGGCGGCAAATTGGGTTCAAAGGGCTGGAGTTCATTCTCGAACTGCGTGCTACAGGGGTGGCCGAGCTCCACCAGGTTTGGGCCGAACCTAGAGGGGGAGAGGAGCTTCAAAATGCATGTGTTTTGATGGGATATCGTTGAGAAACAAGGTTGTAATGTTTAAACCTAATCTTGGTGTCATGGGTTCTTTTGGTCGTGCAAAATTCTGGGGAGTTGCGTGATGAGGAACGAAGAGAAGGGGTAGGGGTGGACGGCCTGATGTGGGGGTGCAAGGATCCTATGGCTATAGATGGATATAGGTTATAAATTATAAAGTTTAAGTTGTAATTATTAAGTTTAAATTTGTGTAAACTTCAAAAATTCATATCTTTTTCATACGAGGTCGAAACTGCGCAAACTCAGTTGCGTTGGAATCGTATGGACGAGCACTACGCGATGGAGTTGGTTTGGAGTCGTTTGGAGTTAGTGAGAATTTCGGGTAAAATTAAACGCGCGTTTAATTTTATTCGAAATAAAAGCTAAAACGGAAATTAAAACCAAGGTGAGAACTTCTCACTCAATCGAATAGATTTCGATTTTATTTTAAATAGTTAGATTTAAAATATTTGAATGCATGTTTGAATGATGACTGTAAATTATTGATTGTTAAAATAGACATTATACGCCGTTAGTAAGCGGATGTTATTTATTATAAACATATACCGCGAATATTTCATAAACAGTGAAATTGGTATTATATATAATATCAATATATATATATTGGCATATGTATATATTGCAGTTGTTGATTTCCCGCATTTTTTGTTTAGCGGATGAGACCCTATTACGCCGTTATTAAGCGGATAATATTTATTAAGAACATATACCGCGATAATTTCGTACTGGAGCGAAATTGGTATTGTGCTAATGTTTTTGGATGCAGGAAACAGGTTGGAGGGATCCAACTGGATTCCTCAACAGTTTTTAATAAATTTCAGATATTTAGATATTTGATGGATTATCATATCGATATATGATATCGTTGTAGTCGTGATTGACTATTTGGTGTGTAGCATCATTGGACCCAGATTTTGGGATTTTAAAATGATTTTAAAAGTGATTTTGAAAATATACTATATTTTTGGAATTGATCCATTATAAATAAATAAACGTTATAATTTTTAAAGTTATAAAATTATGGTTTTTGTGAAATATAGTTAAAAGCTGGTTTTTGAGAAATATGAACTAATGATTTTATAAAATAATTTAGATTGGATTTTTGAATATATGATAAAAGTTTAAATATAGGATTTATAAAATTTGATTATTTTATAAATCGAAATGATGAAATTATAAAGGAATTTAAAGACGTTTTAGAATAATAATATAAACTGATTTATATTAAGAGATTTATAAATGGATATTTATAAATTGAAATATTGACTTATAAAATGAGTTTTTATAAGTGTTTGAATTAAGTGAAAATGAATTTCATTATAGAATGAAATTTATAGAATTATAAACTGTGAAGTTATAAATGAAATTTATAAATAGTAAGATTTATAAATTTGGTGAAATTATTTGAAGAATAGATTGATTAAATAAATAAATCTTATAAGTTATAAGGTTTATAAATTGAAAAGTCTTTAAAAAGAACGATTTTGTAAAATAATCGTTTTATAAGTATTTAATTATAATATAAACATTTAG
This sequence comes from Allium cepa, assembly GCA_030765085.1. Taxonomy (NCBI): domain Eukaryota; kingdom Viridiplantae; phylum Streptophyta; class Magnoliopsida; order Asparagales; family Amaryllidaceae; genus Allium; species Allium cepa. The sequence continues at coordinate 680,343,940 of CM060941.1, read as the reverse complement.
TTTATAATTGAGTTATAAACTGGAATAGGTAAATAAAGGAATTTATAAAAAGGAAGTTTTTATAAATAAATAGAAACGGAATTTATAAACGTTGTTTCATAAATCCGCAAATGACTTATTTTGATAAGTTAATTGTTATAACTTAGAGATAGAGTTATATTCACGTTTTAGACAGTGAATAATCCTTTAAGTTAAAGTGAATAGAAATGATGAAGTTTGTTAACGTAGTTTATTCACGTTTTTGAACAGTGAATAACACGTTAAAGAAATTGTTTAGAATGTGAATGTTTTAAATAGAATTAAAACGATCTAACGATGTTTTAAAAGGTGTTGTGATTCGAAACCATAGATTTCAACATTTATTGTTGAAATAGACGTTTTCGAGAAATAAAAGGAAATAGTGGACTATAACACTGTTGTTATAGTAAATGATTTCCGAAAGGAAATGTTTTGAATAGTATTGGGATTTATATATCTATTTTAATTTCGAATCCCTATACTAGTGATTTTGGGTTGTTGTAACGATGTTTTACGCAACATTCGTTTTGGCCCAAATAAATATGTTAAGTGAATGATTTCCTTAAAAGAATGAAAGATATACTTAATTTGATTTAAGTATATTGAATATTTTCTAAGTGTTGAAAATAAAAGAGATTTGTGAATTACTTATGAATAAATAAGTAGGGAAACGTTTTCCAATATGAAGTGAATAATTAGAATTTATCTTTTGAAGATAAATTGAAATGAATTATTGAAATCGAATATGCATGGATATTTTGAAATATAAACTCATTATGGAATTTATATGTGAAAGTGGAACTTGTTAAAAATAAATATTGATTTATTTTTGAAGTGTTGAAATTATATATATCTTGTAAAGATATTTTGGAAAATAAATAATTTGGAAAATTATTTGGAATCTGGTGATGTGTGCATATCCAGTGATAGTTCAATAACCGACTATCAATATTCCCCTTTGAATGGGTATTTGATGTGAATTGATTGAATTTGAATGCACACTTATTTTTGAATAAGCGCTCACTATTCGGGTTAACCGGGAAAGGACCATGGGGTCGTATAACCCACTCCGAATATGTGATACGTCGTTGTGAATCGCATTTGAAGATCGGTGTTGAAGACCGGTATTTGCGAGAGTGATAGGATGAACTATCGATTGACTCTGCACCGAGTAGCTACGGTATTGAGTTCTCCATATGTGATGGTGAATCCGATCAGGATTGTGAATATCCGGATTGCAAGGACTTCTTTGTAAGTGCCTTCGGTTCTGTTCGAGCCCGGAACAGACTTGTATGGATTGTATGTCTGACATTACAAGTTGAGATATAAAGCCGATTTCTTTCAAATATATTTCTGTTGGTGGCGGAGAATTTATTCTTTGCTTAACACCCTTCTTTGAGACGTATGTGCTCAAAGGTTATATAGTTGAAGTTATCAGCAATATATTCCCAATTTGGTAATGTGACATGCTGAGTGATGCTGAAATGATCATTGTGTTGATTATTGTGATAGGATCATTTATTTGATCGTCTATCTTAGTGATCATTGTGGTGATCATTTGTTGACCCAAAGCATGGCTTTTGTATAAAGTATGTTTTTGTGGACGTGAATTCGTCGAGCCTCACATCCCGTGAATGGTCAAAACAGGAAAGATGCGGCAAGGTTATGAGGGGTAGCACCCTTTAGGATATGTCCATTTCCTTCTGGAAAAGGGTGGTATCATGGTATGGAGCCCAGATACTTACTCATGTTGAAACACTTTGTTTTTATGATTGTGTGAATTGATTAGAGAGCTCTCGGATAAAGGTCCCAAAGGACCGGGGGATGGCATATTCGGTCAGTTGTTACTCAGTTAGGAGTAACCCGGCCTTGTGTTGGTAGAGATCCGGTTTGGTTCTCGGGGATGTCCATCCAGAGGCATTCTCATGTGGCAATGGGAAGTTCCTTGGCCTGATCATTCGTAGGAAATCCAAAGAAACAATACGTGACTTGTACGGTTTTAGTTGTAGAACCTGCTATGGAATGTGGCGGTAACCTGCTATTGAACATAGTTAGCTATAGTAGGCATACGATAATGGTCGTATGTTGGCTAAGATTTATATTCTACTTTCGAAATGAATTTTTTCTACACTATGCACTAGTAATAATATCAAATGTTATTTTAAATGCGTATCAAGCATCTTTGACTATCATAAGGAGAAATCTCCTCCGATTCTGCGTTTGCATGTGTGTGTGTGCGGGAGGCCTTATGGTAGTCTCATTTTTAAAAGCATTGCGAATTGATAAAAAAAATATTCCTCTATTTTGATTTTAAGATAAATAAACTGTTTGAGTTCTCACACCAGTCACATGACTGACTCGGAGTTTATTGTTTTCCTTCCTAAACTCTGGGTGCCCACAAATTTCCACACGGGCAGTTAAGAGTTAGGTTTATCAGGATATTCTGGATATTCTGGAGTTGCGGGAGGCAAGCTGGATGGCATGGCGTATTACTAGTTATATAGTATTTCTTTTCCGCTGCACTGTTTGTTGTTGTATGATGTTGTACACTCTGATATGATATGATGTAATGAAATGTAATGTAATAACTGATATGGTTCTTTGTTTAAAGATTATTCATTTATTATTATATGTTGTTCCGCTGCGAATTGTGAGATTCTGTTGTTGTTCTGTTGTTTTCTTTTGTCCGTTCTATTTTAAAATTCTTCTATCTTCTATTTTTAAAATTCTCTGTTTTCTAAAAATTATCTATCTTCTTTTCTCTCTATTTCCTATCTCTTCTCTCTTCTTTCTTTTTCTTTTCTTAAATTCTTTTTAAACCCCATAACATTCCGGTTTTTGACCTTCGATTTCTCGGCAGTCGATAAAGTGAGTGTCGATGTTGAATTTACGAAAGTCGAAAATTTTTCGGGGCGTTACATTTGGTATCAGAGCTGATGGTTAAGCGACAACCATGGTTCTGTTGGGTATTACTCATTAGAGATAGAGTCAACAGTACTCTAGAATGAATTTGAGTGTAATAATAGCTACGAGTGCGTATTTGTTAGTGAATATAAAATTGTTTTATATTGTGATGATTGGTTTATTGAGTGGTATATGAACTTTCGTCAGCGTGGTCCGCAAGACTATGCCGAAGGGGTTTCTAAACACTTGAATAGAACAATTCGACATAATATTGTTTTAATTGGGTAAATGAAATAATTTTACCTTGATTTTATTTTGAATATAAAGGAATAATTTTTCAGAATTATTAAAGTGTATATAAGTTGATTGTTAGGTTGTTTGAGTAATCTAAGCAAAAGAATTATAAGTATGAATTATAATTAAGGTGATTTACAATTGTGAAATAAACTTATATATATAAGAAGTGAAACTATATTAATATGAGTTGTAAATAAAAGTGAATTTTAAAGTTAAATGGAATATAACTTAAGTGTTGTTGGATGGAATTGATTTTGGTATCGAAGTAAATAATCAAGTGGATTAAATGAATATGAACCTGAGTTATATAATAAAATTCAACTTTGTAATTGAATTGAATGAATGGATTGAATGTAAATCAATTGAATGTAAATAAAGTTGATATGAAATAATGAATGAAAGTATTAATTCATTAAAATCTAATTTTATTAGAAGTTGAATGGTTGAATAAAAAATCAATTTAATTAAACCAATTGGAAAAGTGATGGTGTTAAACCAAATTGAATGAATATAAGCAAAGGAATTTGGTTATAATTAATATACTTTGGTTGCTATATGGATGTTGATTGATTGTATAAAATTCATTTAGTGTTAATGAAATCGAAAGCTATGAAATTGAATTCAAATTAGAAGTAAATAAATTTGAATAGAATTGAAAGTGAATTGGATTTAATTAGTGAATGCAAACTAATTAAAATTGAGAATGAATGTTGATAAAATCCAATGTGAATAAATCAAATGTGATTTAAAGTGAAAACCAATTCATTGAATATTAATGAGAATATGAATAAAAATTCATTTGATTATGAATATTAATTGGTTGATGGTTGCATTTGTTGCTTTAGTTGCATTTGCTATATTATGTAGTAGTTATGTTGATATATGTTGTATATCGATACTATGCTTTATATACATGATTCTCATGTTGTTTGTTGAGTTTAGTAGGTGCGGATCGCGTTTGCTTCGCATTTGGAGTTCGCTTTAGCGCTATATTAGCCGTATATGCTCGCTAATAAAATATAAGGTACATATCTCGGATTAAATATCGTACTTTTATACTTTTTTCCCTTCGGGATGCCTCATTACTTGATGAGATGTATATTTGTGATATATATACTGTCATTTTTTTTTCGGATCGAGCCGCGCAAAGGAGACATGGCGAATTTTTCCGAAAATTTAAGGCGTTAGAAAAAATTTGAGAAAATGGGAAAATTTTGAAAACTTTAACTTTGATTTTGGAATTGAAAGTTAAATGATATAATTTGTTTTTGAAAAGATAACTAAGTATGATTTGAAAACTTAGTAAAGTATGGTAAAAAGTTTAACTTTGAATTTTGGAAAGTTAATAAATTCTGTAACTTTTCTTACTTATAATTTCGAGGACGAAATTCTTTTAAGGGGGAAAGATTATAACGACCCAGAATTTTATTTAATTAAAATTTGAATATTTAATTAATTTTAAATATTAATGAGTGAATTTATAAGTCAAATAAATTTTTATTTGAATTTTTGGATTTAATTGAATAATTAAATCGATAATTTAATATGTGAAATTATGGAAAATAATTGAAAATATAGTTAAATATGATTAGAAATAATTTGGAAAATTTTATTTAATCATACTGGAGTTATAGAGATATTTTAGAACTTTTAAAATCGAATTAAAAGTTAATTTGTGAAAATTGAATATTTTAATATTTAATAATCGACTGTAAAATAGCCAATTTTTGAACAGTCTCAGAATTGAACGAAACCAGTTCCATTGGATCCGTAATAGTTAGTTATTACCGGATTTCAATTTTCGTGTCAATCGGAGTTATCGTTTGATCGTGGCAGCTCGAAACGCATCGAATCGTTTTTAATTTAAATTTGGCGAGTCAAAATAGCCATTTTTCAAAAGGTCTCGGATTTCGACGAAACCAGTTTCATCGGATCCGTAATGTGATATTATTGTAAGGTTTCAAATTTCCAGTCAATTGGATTTACCGTTTGTCCGGTACAAATTAAAACGCCTAGAAATCGGTTTAAATCGGTTTAATTTAAATTGAACGTTTGCAGCCATAACTCGCACATACTTCCGAATTAGCTTCCGAAACCTGTTCCATTGTGTCCGGAACGCGGGATAAACCCTAGGTACGCTGGTTACGGCGTCTAAATCGGAGTTCGGAATTTCCGGGTGAATAGTGTCGATCGGTTCCTTATAAATACACCCATTCTCTTCACAAATTGATAAAAAAAAAAAAAAAACCTAATTTTAAAACTGCATAGCCGGCCCTAACCCTTCAATGGCCAGAATTTTCTCAACTTCATCCCTCCAAATCTTCTAATCTACTCATTGATTCAAGAAAGTTTCAACTAGAAACTCGTAGAGGGTGATGAGATCTTGGATTTCAACGGCTATGATCGCGAATGGCTTCACGGATTGGCGGCAAATTGGGTTCAAAGGGCTGGAGTTCATTCTCGAACTGCGTGCTACAGGGGTGGCCGAGCTCCACCAGGTTTGGGCCGAACCTAGAGGGGGAGAGGAGCTTCAAAATGCATGTGTTTTGATGGGATATCGTTGAGAAACAAGGTTGTAATGTTTAAACCTAATCTTGGTGTCATGGGTTCTTTTGGTCGTGCAAAATTCTGAGGAGTTGCGTGATGAGGAACGAAGAGAAGGGGTAGGGGTGGACGGCCTGATGTGGGGGTGCAAGGATCCTATGGCTATAGATGGATATAGGTTATAAATTATAAAGTTTAAGTTGTAATTATTAAGTTTAAATTTGTGTAAACTTCAAAAATTCATATCTTTTTCATACGAGGTCGAAACTGCGCAAACTCAGTTGCGTTGGAATCGTATGGACGAGCACTACGCGATGGAGTTGGTTTGGAGTCGTTTGGAGTTAGTGAGAATTTCGGGTAAAATTAAACGCGCGTTTAATTTTATTCGAAATAAAAGCTAAAACGGAAATTAAAACCAAGGTGAGAACTTCTCACTCAATCGAATAGATTTCGATTTTATTTTAAATAGTTAGATTTAAAATATTTGAATGCATGTTTGAATGATGACTGTAAATTATTGATTGTTAAAATAGACATTATACGCCGTTAGTAAGCGGATGTTATTTATTATAAACATATACCGCGAATATTTCATAAACAGTGAAATTGGTATTATATATAATATCAATATATATATATTGGCATATGTATATATTGCAGTTGTTGATTTCCCGCATTTTTTGTTTAGCGGATGAGACCCTATTACGCCGTTATTAAGCGGATAATATTTATTAAGAACATATACCGCGATAATTTCGTACTGGAGCGAAATTGGTATTGTGCTAATGTTTTTGGATGCAGGAAACAGGTTGGAGGGATCCAACTGGATTCCTCAACAGTTTTTAATAAATTTCAGATATTTAGATATTTGATGGATTATCATATCGATATATGATATCGTTGTAGTCGTGATTGACTATTTGGTGTGTAGCATCATTGGACCCAGATTTTGGGATTTTAAAATGATTTTAAAAGTGATTTTGAAAATATACTATATTTTTGGAATTGATCCATTATAAATAAATAAACGTTATAATTTTTAAAGTTATAAAATTATGGTTTTTGTGAAATATAGTTAAAAGCTGGTTTTTGAGAAATATGAACTAATGATTTTATAAAATAATTTAGATTGGATTTTTGAATATATGATAAAAGTTTAAATATAGGATTTATAAAATTTGATTATTTTATAAATCGAAATGATGAAATTATAAAGGAATTTAAAGACGTTTTAGAATAATAATATAAACTGATTTATATTAAGAGATTTATAAATGGATATTTATAAATTGAAATATTGACTTATAAAATGAGTTTTTATAAGTGTTTGAATTAAGTGAAAATGAATTTCATTATAGAATGAAATTTATAGAATTATAAACTGTGAAGTTATAAATGAAATTTATAAATAGTAAGATTTATAAATTTGGTGAAATTATTTGAAGAATAGATTGATTAAATAAATAAATCTTATAAGTTATAAGGTTTATAAATTGAAAAGTCTTTAAAAAGAACGATTTTGTAAAATAATCGTTTTATAAGTATTTAATTATAATATAAACATTTAGTTTATAATTGAGTTATAAACTGGAATAGGTAAATAAAGGAATTTATAAAAAGGAAGTTTTTATAAATAAATAGAAACGGAATTTATAAACGTTGTTTCATAAATCCGCAAATGACTTATTTTGATAAGTTAATTGTTATAACTTAGAGATAGAGTTATATTCACGTTTTAGACAGTGAATAATCCTTTAAGTTAAAGTGAATAGAAATGATGAAGTTTGTTAACGTAGTTTATTCACGTTTTTGAACAGTGAATAACACGTTAAAGAAATTGTTTAGAATGTGAATGTTTTAAATAGAATTAAAACGATCTAACGATGTTTTAAAAGGTGTTGTGATTCGAAACCATAGATTTCAACATTTATTGTTGAAATAGACGTTTTCGAGAAATAAAAGGAAATAGTGGACTATAACACTGTTGTTATAGTAAATGATTTCCGAAAGGAAATGTTTTGAATAGTATTGGGATTTATATATCTATTTTAATTTCGAATCCCTATACTAGTGATTTTGGGTTGTTGTAACGATGTTTTACGCAACATTCGTTTTGGCCCAAATAAATATGTTAAGTGAATGATTTCCTTAAAAGAATGAAAGATATACTTAATTTGATTTAAGTATATTGAATATTTTCTAAGTGTTGAAAATAAAAGAGATTTGTGAATTACTTATGAATAAATAAGTAGGGAAACGTTTTCCAATATGAAGTGAATAATTAGAATTTATCTTTTGAAGATAAATTGAAATGAATTATTGAAATCGAATATGCATGGATATTTTGAAATATAAACTCATTATGGAATTTATATGTGAAAGTGGAACTTGTTAAAAATAAATATTGATTTATTTTTGAAGTGTTGAAATTATATATATCTTGTAAAGATATTTTGGAAAATAAATAATTTGGAAAATTATTTGGAATCTGGTGATGTGTGCATATCCAGTGATAGTTCAATAACCGACTATCAATATTCCCCTTTGAATGGGTATTTGATGTGAATTGATTGAATTTGAATGCACACTTATTTTTGAATAAGCGCTCACTATTCGGGTTAACCGGGAAAGGACCATGGGGTCGTATAACCCACTCCGAATATGTGATACGTCGTTGTGAATCGCATTTGAAGATCGGTGTTGAAGACCGGTATTTGCGAGAGTGATAGGATGAACTATCGATTGACTCTGCACCGAGTAGCTACGGTATTGAGTTCTCCATATGTGATGGTGAATCCGATCAGGATTGTGAATATCCGGATTGCAAGGACTTCTTTGTAAGTGCCTTCGGTTCTGTTCGAGCCCGGAACAGACTTGTATGGATTGTATGTCTGACATTACAAGTTGAGATATAAAGCCGATTTCTTTCAAATATATTTCTGTTGGTGGCGGAGAATTTATTCTTTGCTTAACACCCTTCTTTGAGACGTATGTGCTCAAAGGTTATATAGTTGAAGTTATCAGCAATATATTCCCAATTTGGTAATGTGACATGCTGAGTGATGCTGAAATGATCATTGTGTTGATTATTGTGATAGGATCATTTATTTGATCGTCTATCTTAGTGATCATTGTGTTGATCATTTGTTGACCCAAAGCATGGCTTTTGTATAAAGTATGTTTTTGTGGACGTGAATTCGTCGAGCCTCACATCCCGTGAATGGTCAAAACAGGAAAGATGCGGCAAGGTTATGAGGGGTAGCACCCTTTAGGATATGTCCATTTCCTTCTGGAAAAGGGTGGTATCATGGTATGGAGCCCAGATACTTACTCATGTTGAAACACTTTGTTTTTATGATTGTGTGAATTGATTAGAGAGCTCTCGGATAAAGGTCCCAAAGGACCGGGGGATGGCATATTCGGTCAGTTGTTACTCAGTTAGGAGTAACCCGGCCTTGTGTTGGTAGAGATCCGGTTTGGTTCTCGGGGATGTCCATCCAGAGGCATTCTCATGTGGCAATGGGAAGTTCCTTGGCCTGATCATTCGTAGGAAATCCAAAGAAACAATACGTGACTTGTACGGTTTTAGTTGTAGAACCTGCTATGGAATGTGGCGGTAACCTGCTATTGAACATAGTTAGCTATAGTAGGCATACGATAATGGTCGTATGTTGGCTAAGATTTATATTCTACTTTCGAAATGAATTTTTTCTACACTATGCACTAGTAATAATATCAAATGTTATTTTAAATGCGTATCAAGCATCTTTGACTATCATAAGGAGAAATCTCCTCCGATTCTGCGTTTGCATGTGTGTGTGTGCGGGAGGCCTTATGGTAGTCTCATTTTTAAAAGCATTGCGAATTGATAAAAAAAATATTCCTCTATTTTGATTTTAAGATAAATAAACTGTTTGAGTTCTCACACCAGTCACATGACTGACTCGGAGTTTATTGTTTTCCTTCCTAAACTCTGGGTGCCCACAAATTTCCACACGGGCAGTTAAGAGTTAGGTTTATCAGGATATTCTGGATATTCTGGAGTTGCGGGAGGCAAGCTGGATGGCATGGCGTATTACTAGTTATATAGTATTTCTTTTCCGCTGCACTGTTTGTTGTTGTATGATGTTGTACACTCTGATATGATATGATGTAATGAAATGTAATGTAATAACTGATATGGTTCTTTGTTTAAAGATTATTCATTTATTATTATATGTTGTTCCGCTGCGAATTGTGAGATTCTGTTGTTGTTCTGTTGTTTTCTTTTGTCCGTTCTATTTTAAAATTCTTCTATCTTCTATTTTTAAAATTCTCTGTTTTCTAAAAATTATCTATCTTCTTTTCTCTCTATTTCCTATCTCTTCTCTCTTCTTTCTTTTTCTTTTCTTAAATTCTTTTTAAACCCCATAACATTCCGGTTTTTGACCTTCGATTTCTCGGCAGTCGATAAAGTGAGTGTCGATGTTGAATTTACGAAAGTCGAAAATTTTTCGGGGCGTTACATTTGGTATCAGAGCTGATGGTTAAGCGACAACCATGGTTCTGTTGGGTATTACTCATTAGAGATAGAGTCAACAGTACTCTAGAATGAATTTGAGTGTAATAATAGCTACGAGTGCGTATTTGTTAGTGAATATAAAATTGTTTTATATTGTGATGATTGGTTTATTGAGTGGTATATGAACTTTCGTCAGCGTGGTCCGCAAGACTATGCCGAAGGGGTTTCTAAACACTTGAATAGAACAATTCGACATAATATTGTTTTAATTGGGTAAATGAAATAATTTTACCTTGATTTTATTTTGAATATAAAGGAATAATTTTTCAGAATTATTAAAGTGTATATAAGTTGATTGTTAGGTTGTTTGAGTAATCTAAGCAAAAGAATTATAAGTATGAATTATAATTAAGGTGATTTACAATTGTGAAATAAACTTATATATATAAGAAGTGAAACTATATTAATATGAGTTGTAAATAAAAGTGAATTTTAAAGTTAAATGGAATATAACTTAAGTGTTGTTGGATGGAATTGATTTTGGTATCGAAGTAAATAATCAAGTGGATTAAATGAATATGAACCTGAGTTATATAATAAAATTCAACTTTGTAATTGAATTGAATGAATGGATTGAATGTAAATCAATTGAATGTAAATAAAGTTGATATGAAATAATGAATGAAAGTATTAATTCATTAAAATCTAATTTTATTAGAAGTTGAATGGTTGAATAAAAAATCAATTTAATTAAACCAATTGGAAAAGTGATGGTGTTAAACCAAATTGAATGAATATAAGCAAAGGAATTTGGTTATAATTAATATACTTTGGTTGCTATATGGATGTTGATTGATTGTATAAAATTCATTTAGTGTTAATGAAATCGAAAGCTATGAAATTGAATTCAAATTAGAAGTAAATAAATTTGAATAGAATTGAAAGTGAATTGGATTTAATTAGTGAATGCAAACTAATTAAAATTGAGAATGAATGTTGATAAAATCCAATGTGAATAAATCAAATGTGATTTAAAGTGAAAACCAATTCATTGAATATTAATGAGAATATGAATAAAAATTCATTTGATTATGAATGTTAATTGGTTGATGGTTGCATTTGTTGCTTTAGTTGCATTTGCTATATTATGTAGTAGTTATGTTGATATATGTTGTATATCGATACTATGCTTTATATACATGATTCTCATGTTGTTTGTTGAGTTTAGTAGGTGCGGATCGCGTTTGCTTCGCATTTGGAGTTCGCTTTAGCGCTATATTAGCCGTATATGCTCGCTAATAAAATATAAGGTACATATCTCGGATTAAATATCGTACTTTTATACTTTTTTCCCTTCGGGATGCCTCATTACTTGATGAGATGTATATTTGTGATATATATACTGTCATTTTTTTTTCGGATCGAGCCGCGCAAAGGAGACATGGCGAATTTTTCCGAAAATTTAAGGCGTTAGAAAAAATTTGAGAAAATGGGAAAATTTTGAAAACTTTAACTTTGATTTTGGAATTGAAAGTTAAATGATATAATTTGTTTTTGAAAAGATAACTAAGTATGATTTGAAAACTTAGTAAAGTATGGTAAAAAGTTTAACTTTGAATTTTGGAAAGTTAATAAATTCTGTAACTTTTCTTACTTATAATTTCGAGGACGAAATTCTTTTAAGGGGGAAAGATTATAACGACCCAGAATTTTATTTAATTAAAATTTGAATATTTAATTAATTTTAAATATTAATGAGTGAATTTATAAGTCAAATAAATTTTTATTTGAATTTTTGGATTTAATTGAATAATTAAATCGATAATTTAATATGTGAAATTATGGAAAATAATTGAAAATATAGTTAAATATGATTAGAAATAATTTGGAAAATTTTATTTAATCATACTGGAGTTATAGAGATATTTTAGAACTTTTAAAATCGAATTAAAAGTTAATTTGTGAAAATTGAATATTTTAATATTTAATAATCGACTGTAAAATAGCCAATTTTTGAACAGTCTCAGAATTGAACGAAACCAGTTCCATTGGATCCGTAATAGTTAGTTATTACCGGATTTCAATTTTCGTGTCAATCGGAGTTATCGTTTGATCGTGGCAGCTCGAAACGCATCGAATCGTTTTTAATTTAAATTTGGCGAGTCAAAATAGCCATTTTTCAAAAGGTCTCGGATTTCGACGAAACCAGTTTCATCGGATCCGTAATGTGATATTATTGTAAGGTTTCAAATTTCCAGTCAATTGGATTTACCGTTTGTCCGGTACAAATTAAAACGCCTAGAAATCGGTTTAAATCGGTTTAATTTAAATTGAACGTTTGCAGCCATAACTCGCACATACTTCCGAATTAGCTTCCGAAACCTGTTCCATTGTGTCCGGAACGCGGGATAAACCCTAGGTACGCTGGTTACGGCGTCTAAATCGGAGTTCGGAATTTCCGGGTGAATAGTGTCGATCGGTTCCTTATAAATACACCCATTCTCTTCACAAATTGATAAAAAAAAAAATAAAACCTAATTTTAAAACTGCATAGCCGGCCCTAACCCTTCAATGGCCAGAATTTTCTCAACTTCATCCCTCCAAATCTTCTAATCTACTCATTGATTCAAGAAAGTTTCAACTAGAAACTCGTAGAGGGTGATGAGATCTTGGATTTCAACGGCTATGATCGCGAATGGCTTCACGGATTGGCGGCAAATTGGGTTCAAAGGGCTGGAGTTCATTCTCGAACTGCGTGCTACAGGGGTGGCCGAGCTCCACCAGGTTTGGGCCGAACCTAGAGGGGGAGAGGAGCTTCAAAATGCATGTGTTTTGATGGGATATCGTTGAGAAACAAGGTTGTAATGTTTAAACCTAATCTTGGTGTCATGGGTTCTTTTGGTCGTGCAAAATTCTGGGGAGTTGCGTGATGAGGAACGAAGAGAAGGGGTAGGGGTGGACGGCCTGATGTGGGGGTGCAAGAAACAATCACAGATGCAGAAATAAAATAAAAGCAGTAAAGGAAAGAACACACCGGATTTTATACTGGTTCGGAGTTACCCTACATCCAGTCTCGCACACAAGTACAGATTTCCTTTCAAAAGCAATCGTACAATTACACCCTCGGTTTCAAGGCTACGAGGTACACCCTCCAGAATTTCGATCCTCTGGGTAGAGATACTTGATTTCCGGGCCACAAGTTTACCCAATTTATTTACCAAGGCTACAATCACACCTTTTCCCTTTTGATTGATTTCCAAGGCTACAATCACACCTTTTCTCGCCTAATAGATTACAAAGAAGTCTATAACTCTAAATAGCACCGAGAATCTTATAGAGATAGTGATAGAGAATCAAACTAGAAGTAATCGAGTATGATTCAATGTTGATTTCGGTAGAGTAATGATAAGAATATGTATTAAGAAAAGAGGAAGAAGAGGAGGAGTGAAAACCAGAAAAAAATGATTAAAAATTGGTTGAAACTGACTCCTATTTATAGAAGAACAACAGCCATGACCATTCATGAAGAGTTATGGCGAATGGACACTTCTTTTGAAATTTGAATTTTTGAACCAAACTGTGACCATGTCGACATGGTCATGCTAGGCATGTCAACATCCCAAAGGATTTTTTGGTGTTTTGATTTTCTTTGAAAATAACCTTTATCTTATATAAAAACTATTTTAAACTTTATAAATATACCTGACTATAGTTAAAATTCATAAGTAAATATAAAGAATAATATATATAGATTTTAACTATAATTTTATATTTAAATCTAAGTATAAATATTTAAAAGTTAAATATATGATTTAAAAAGATAGTTTAAAATCAGGAGTAATTTGACTTTGAAAATAAAGATGTTTTTGAGGCTAAAATTATTTAAAATCAGGGTCGAGGGTTTTGAATCTTTTAAAAGGAAAGTTTTAAAAACATTTTGAAAACATGATATAATTTTGAAAAATCATTTTGAATAAAAGTTAGCGGATACAAAACAATGTTCCACTAGATTTTTCGTAGGTTCCATCCTACTTAGGGTTCCATCCCTTTAATGGGCTCGAAGTGGATTCCATTCCACGAATAAATTGGATTTTAAGATGTCAGTGCTTTTCTACGAGTTTTAACAAAAATTCCTAATAATAATAAAAAACACTTATCCTTGAAATCTTGAACTCTTGATAGTCTCAATACTCATGAGTCTTCTATCTTGATATTTTATCTTGATATCTTGAATCTCTATACTGTACAGTCTTCATTCTTAGTATCTGCATGGTTAAATCCTGCATATACATATATATCTAAACTTATAATGTTAGTATTTATATTTTATAATCTATTCTAAGGTTGTTGTCATCAAAACAACCATCTCACGGACTAACAAATAAGTGTATATATCTTGCCTGTGCATATTCATGTACAGGTTTATTAATCCCTGTCATTAGTTCCAGGTTTTCAAAAACCTGTCAAAACCCCAAAAGCTATGCCTCTAATTGTTGTTATATTGAGATGTTAAAATAAAAAGTGTTCAATTTCATCAAAACTTAATTTTAAAAATACTTTTAAAAACAAACATCAAATGTATTGGATCTGGAACAAGAAAATACTGTAAACTCAACTCATAATTAAAATTTGATTTCTTTGATTATTCGATTAGATTATATAACCTAAAACGTCTTTGAAAACATTGATTTTTAAAATTAAAATCAAGATTTTAAATTATGTGTAGAGTGAGTATTTCGACGATGAACAGAAATGGGTTTTGGGGCTTTACTGGTGATCCAGGCGTTTGGGATGATCGGGATTTTGCCTGAAGATGGTTGAGGAATTTTCGAGGCCAAGAAAAATGACAGGTGATTTTTCCAGTCACCGTGGCATCGACCTTTGATTGGTGAAGGGTCTAAGCCCTAAAATGGGTTGAGATCGGAATGGTTTCCACCACCGCGTCTCTGATTGATCGAGTTGCACGGGGTTTTGGGAAATCGTAGTGGGGAAGGTTGGCTAGGTGTGGCCGGAGTCTTAGACAGCCCGGTGGTCGGCGTGGGGTGTTCGAGGTGATCCTCTGGTGAAGGCTGCTGTACCTATTTTGATCGAGGCAGCTCGATTTTATATTCGAGTTTTATCTGTGCTTTTAAGTATTCGGGTAGCAAGAGTGGATCGAAGGTGATCTGCCGGCGGTGGTCTGGGAGGCCGGAGATTAGGCAAACATCGGTGCATATGCACGATGTTTCTAGTGGTATCGGCATTTGGGGATGAATGCTGACTCGAAGCAATCTTTGGGAGGATCGTGTATTTGCTCGAGTCTTAACTCGAGTAAATTTTTGGATGCGCCGGGTAAAACACTTAGAAAAAAAATTAAGTTTGAAAATTTGGGCGCACGGGTTGATTTTTGGCAAAACTCGAAGTAAACAGGAAACGTTCTCGGGTAAGACTCGAAGCAGTCTTGGGTCTGCCAAGTAAAATAGTTTTTACTTTAAAATAAATTCAAACTTTTTAAACATTTTTAAAACCACGTTTTCAAATGATTTTTGATTAAATCTTTGATTAGTTAAGGATTTAAATACGATATTTTCAACGTAATTAAATTTTATTTATTTAACTTTGTTATATTATTAAATTATTTGTATTAAGTAATAATGTAATTAAAAAGGATAATTAAGGTAAAATGTTATCTTAACTTTTTAAAGTAATTAATGTGATAAGGATGATTTATTAAACAAGGTTTAAAAGATAATCAAAGTAATTAAAAAAGATATAAAGATCTATCTTTTAATTTATAACAATTAATGATTTGTTAATATAATTACTTAAAAAGTATTACTTAATTAATTACTTAATAATAAAGATTAATTTAATAAATAATCAAGGTTAATTATTTTGTAATTAATTATTAATTAGTCAAGGAATAATTAGTTAATAAAAACAATTAAAATTTAATTAATTAATAATTAAGGATAAATTAATTAAGATAATTAATTAAGATAATCAATTAAGGAATAATTAATTAATGAAGGTAATTAAGATTTAATTAAATTATAAGTAAGGATAATTAATTATTGATTAAAGGTAATTAGTGAAAGTAATTATATGGTTAATTAATTTAAACCACACGATTTATTCATCTTAATTGAAGATGATTGATTATTGTTGAATGTTGTGTATTGGATTGATATCTCTGATATGTGATTGTGATGTTATGTAATATGAATTGCTTTGTGCTGAGCTGTGATATATGTGATGAATATACTTTTATGTGAATATGAAAACCCATTGTGCCGTAAAATGGCATTTGAACTTCGATGCGACAGGGAGTCAGATTCCAGTTGGTTATCCGAAACCCACATTGAATCTTGATAGTGAATCTTTGTGAATGATGTATACATGTGTTTTAAAATAAGTGCTCGCTATTTGGTTTATCCGAGAGAGGACTTTGTGTCATATAACCCATTTCAAATAGTGATACGACGAAATGGATAGCATTTGAAGGCGGTGGGGAAGACCGAGCATCTTCGAGAACGATAGGATAACCTGTCGAATGACTCTGCACTGAGTTGCTCTGGTATAGAGATCTCCATATGTGATGGGGAGTCCGATCGGGATTGTGGATGCCCGAATTGCAAGGGCTTCTTTGGAAGTGCCTGCAGTTCTGTTCGAACCCTGAACAGACTTGTATGGTTGTATGTTTGACACTACATTTTGAGATATAAAGCTGATTTCTTTCAAATACATTTCTGTTGGTGGCGGAGAATTATTCTCTTAACTTAACACCCTTCTCTGAGACGTACGAGCTCATAGGTTATGTAGTTGATGGTTATGAGTGATATACTCCCAATTTGGTAGTGTGGCATGCTGAGTGTTGCTGAGCATTTGTTGATCGAAGCATGACTTTTGTGAAAAGCGTAGCTTTGTGGACGAGACTTCGTCGAACCTCACAACCGGGTTATGGTCGAAACAGGAATTGTTGAGCAAGGTTATTTGGGGGTAGCGCCCCCTGAGGGTATGTCCATTTTCTTCTGGATAATAAGTGGTATCATGATATGTAGCCCAGATACTTAACTTTGTGGTTGCTGCAAAACTTATTTCTTTGTGGTTGTTGGTTGAAGAGGTGCCTCAGATAAAGGTTGGTAAATACCAGGAGATGGCATACTCGTGTCAGTAGTTACCTAGTTACAGAGGTAACCCGGCCTTGTGTTGGCAGAGATCCGGTTAGGTTCTCGGGGACGTCCCTTCAGAGGCGTTCCATTTTGTATAGGAAGTTCCTTTGCCTGACCATTTGTTGGAAATCTAAACAAAACAATACTAGCCCTGTACGGTTTTAGTTGTATAACCTACAATGCAGCGTGGCGGTAACCTGCTATAAAACATGGTAGCTGTAGTAGGCATACAATAATAGTTGTATGTTGGCTAAGATTGATATTATACTTTCGAAATGTTTTCTACACTATGCACTAATAATAATATCAAAAGAGTTTCCTCGTATCAAGCATGTTTGACTATCATAAGAAGAAATCTCCTCCAATTCTGCGATTGCATTGTTTGTGTGGCGGAAGGTCTTATGATAGTTTCATTTTCCAAAAGCATATCAGATTTCTTTTATAAATTGTTTTTGTTTCAAACAACTATTTTTTGTTTACTCATACTAGTCCCATGACTGACCCGGAGTTTATTGTTCCCTTCCTAAACTCTGGATGCCCATAATTTTCAATACGGACAGCCTAGAAGCAGGTTATCCGTGTTTTGGAGCTAGCTTGGATTTTGAAGTCTTTCGGAAGCTGTCGGATTCTGGAAGCTTTTGGATTCGGAAATCTTTTGAAGTGTTGGAGTTTTTGAAGACTTTTTCGAAGTTGGAGTATGTTGGAAACTCGTTGAAGTTTCTGTTGTCGTTCCTTTATGGCGTTACCATTTTTTGTTGTAGTATCATATATGTATCACTCTGATATTGATGATCGATGTTGTAATGAATATTGTATCAAAGTTATATTTGTCTTTTAAATAAATGATATTCATTTTTTTCTGCTGTTTATTTTCATTTTGTAATAAGCTTCATCCGAACTGGAGTTCAACGTTTGAATCTTCGGCAGTCGAATACAAGTGAGGTATTTGATGGGATTTCTGAATATTGGATTTTGGGTCGTGACAACTAGTAAGGGGAAACCCATTCTGCTAAGCAACGTGGTCTCACTAGATATCTAAATGGCTTGAGATAGTAAATTATTATTCATACCAGGCTTTATGCCTGACTCAAAGTTTTTATTTTCCATTTAAACGTGGTTGGCATATTTTGTAACTATTATATGTTATCTAAACGTGGTCTACGGATTGGGATTATGTAATTAATTTCGAATATTTTGAAATGAAATGTGGAATTTGTTTGTTGTTTAAAATTTTTCCATATTCTTGTGCTTCTGTATGTCAATCCATCTAATGTAGTCGTATTTGGTTGCCGAGGATTGATAACTATAGATGACTGCAGTATATGTAGCCCTTAGTTTTGGACCTCTAAATAGGGGGATGTTACAATGGTGAGGCATGAGCAATGAATTGGAGGGGAAGAGGTTGCCTTGTTATTTTAGGGTTAAAGGTTGGATCTTTGGAAGTTTGAATATGGTAGGAGGTGTTCTTGATTTTTTTGTGTTTGAGCTTATGTTTGAGCTTGTGTTAGGCTTGGATTTGGGTGAGTTATATCTCTTTCTTGCAAGTATGTATTGAGTATATATGTTGTGTGGTTGAAATATAAAGTTAAAGTGACATTAAATAACTAAAGTTAAAGCACCCTAAGGGTAGTACTTACTATAAAAATTTCAATTCTTAAGTCACTTATTAAAGTGGTGAAAACAAGTTGCAAAAATCAAGCTTTTCTATGATGTTATTTGTGCAAGATTTTTAATTGCATTTATAGATGCTGTAGTAAGTTGCTTATAGTTTTAAGTGTTTGAAAATTATATTTAGATTTGGTACTTTTACCTAATCTTTTTAGAGATTTTTTCTAACATATTTTTTAGTATCTTAAAGTTGGTTTGAAGTTTGAATATATTTTTTATATTCAGAAAAATAGACACGAGGAAGAAGCTGAAAAAAGTTTTAGTCTCAGGGACAACAAGTTTGCTTTTTAGTCTAAAGGACATTTTTTAGTGTAAATTGAAAATGATAGTTACAACTATCATTCTGTGATTTATACTAAAAAAATGTCCTCGAGCCTAAAAAGCAAACTTTTGTCCTTAAAACTAAATTTTTCTACAACTTTTTCCTTGACCCTAAAATCCCCTTTTATATTTATTTATGACTTTTGGAAGTAAAGGGGTTTTAAATTATAAAACATGTTTTAATTTTATTTCATCAAATTATAGATTAGTTATTTTTAAGTAATATTTTACATAGATATTTAAATCTATTTAAAAATGTTTTTAAAGTGTTTACATATATAAGTTTTTGGAAAATTAATTAGCTATGCTTAATACTAAAAGCCGACTAAGTAGACTTATCTATCTGTATGAGTTAAGATTGATGTTCGAGTATGGATGGAAGAAATAGTTCCCTTACCTACCGGCTTTCCTCTTAATCGAGGAGCAGTTAGGTCAGGAATGTCAAAAACATGTTAATTGTGTTGATTTCTTACCCATTTATAAAAGTCATTAATGCTATATTTAACACTAAAAGTCGACGAGATAGACTTATCTATCTATGAGATTCAAGGATAAAGTGTTTAGGCAATGCTTTGATATGCAATCAGTGCTCTAACTTACCTAGATTCACTCTTGAATGAGGGATAATATAAGTTGGAATGTAAAAAATGAGTTAAGTATATGAATCTTGATTTTTATAAGTGATCGGTTTTAAGTGGGTAGTTGACTAGTCATATTCCGATCATAACCAAATATTAACTTAGATCTTTTAAAGAATGTTTTTAAAGATAATGAAAGTATGGAATGTTTTGGTTTTTTTTCATAATGTGTTAATAAAATCCATCTTCAAATCTTTCTGATTATACTTATGAATGTAAATAGATCTTTAAAAGAATGTTTTAAAGATAAGCATAAGTGAAATGGTTTTGGGTTTGCAATGACAACGTTTAAGTAACGTTAATCTTAAACATTTTTGAATGGATTGTGAAAGTATTTAGATCACTTAATGAATATTTGGAAGGAAATTATTAGAACGGAATCTTTTGGAAAAATATGGAAAAAGTAAAAGTTTAAAGCAAGAAATCTTGTTGATATTTATGAATAAACTTATATCGACTGAGATAAGAATATGAATACTTTTTGAAGTATTGAAAGAATACAGATGAATAGTAGTGATTGATAAACGAAGGTTTATAAGATAAAAAAATGTTTAACTAATAAAAGAGGCTTGAATTAATAAAAGTATTTTTTAATTAAAAGGGGGAATAGAAGTCGCTTATATGGCTTAATCGTGCTTTGTATGACTTGATTGTTCTTTTTATGTTTACTCATTTATGGAAAGTATTTAGTCGTGTACTTAGCACTAAAAGTGGAAGTTGAGAATTTCAAAAACATGACAAGTACATAAGACTTAGTTTTCATATACGATCGTTCTCATTATTGTTGAATATGACCAAATTCTTCGATTTAGTCTAGAAGAGACCAGGATGGATAAGTGTTTTACCTATAGAAAACCACATCAAGACCGGGATACATGTTCTATCTCTTGGAAGTTGATCTGACCGAGGTATTGGAATCCATGTGTGGTTTCAAGATCTGCTCAAGATATGGGCACCCACTTGAGGATTCGTGTTTTATTTGTGTGAAGACTTCAGTGAAAGATGCCAAATGTGACATCGACATCGAAAATGAAAGGAAACGGAGTAGGATGCACAACTTAGGGTTTAGTCGAACCACGTTAGGTATTATCAACTTCAAATCTAGAGAAACTTATTGATTATTGGCCGGCGGGATTTGATTATATTTGGTTCCACATTGTTTATGTTTATGTTTGGGCAAGGGCCACTTGTGTTTTCCTTAATGATATATTTTATCTAGAGATATATGACGCTCAGAAGGTACTTTCTGACCCTTGTGCAGGAGATTGGATTCGACGTCGACTGAAGAGATCTTCATAGAAAAATCCATTATGCAAACGTACCTTAGCGGTTTTGATTATATTTATTAGATGAGTGGTTCATTTGAGAGGATAACCGTTACATCATTCCATGTGGTCTTCAAATTACTGTTATATATTGACCGCATATTTCTTTAGTGTCTCATACCAGACTTATGTCAGGCGCATCTATTTTGGTTAGTTGGGAAATTTTTGAGTTGTAGCGCTTTAAACTTCTTGGTTAGTTTCTGTATGGTATTATTGAACCCATCTATTTTGTGTAATCCTGTTTTGAGATAATTTTGATTATCTTGTATTTGCTGTAATTTTTTGTTTCTAGAAGTCATACTTTCTGAAATAAGCTCGACTAGCCTATAGTACTTTTCATTGTACCAATGTAGAGAATCTCCTAATTCAATGACTAGATCTGTTATGGAGTTTAGGTGATTTGATTCAGAATGTAGCATATGTTTGTAACTACTGTTTATATAACACATATGTTTTTGTTTTTCTAATGTGATTATTCTTTTTAAAGGATTGTTAATTTCTAAGTTCAGGTAGTCAAATTTCTTATAGCTAGTTGATTCAACAGGTTTTAGTTTATTCATATTCATTGATCTTTAGCTCTGATACTAAATGGAGAGACATACTGCAGACTTTCCTAACATGGTCTCTATCCTAGGAAAAACAACAGCTACTCCATCAACCTTCTTGAACAAACTCTTCTCAGCACCCATTTTTAAGCTTCCTCCACAATATTCTCAATCCGACTTTACATCTGTTGCTTTGGAAGATAGCTTCGCCAATAACAAAGTCCCACCTCTATACATCAAACTATAGTTAGAAGAAGGAATCATTATCGACCGTCTAGTTAAAAATATAAATAGCTAAACATTAGCTTTGTACATCACACCCCCATCATTCATTGCTGATTAATTAACCATATTAATTATGTATGCTGAATTTAAAACTATTAGCACATGTGTTGATTAATAACATATATTAATTTCAAACTATCCAACTATTTTGGGAATAAGTGTAAATGTATGTTCAGTGGTCTTTAAAAATCTTTTGTACTACTAATTATACGATGTAGTGTTCATCAGAATTATAGTAAAAGTATCAATATAGATGCATCAAGTTCTTTAATCGAGCACTTAAGTAAATGGGCAGTTGACATGAGTTATTCATGAAGTACTTGACATTTTGATTTTAGGCATAAGTTACATACATATAGATTTTAATATAAATAATGATGATGATGATCTTCAATTGTATAAATAAAATACTTTAAAATGGCTCAACCTTTTTGCAATGTCAAAAATACCGTTGATTTTAATATTTCATTAAATATGAATCCATGATTCGCACATGGATTTTCTTTCAAAAAATTTATAGAATTGTCATGTAATGATGCAAGTGATGCAGAGCCCATATTTCAGTGACTGATTTGTAAAAAAATACTCCATATTAGGACGAACCCATGCTACGTATATGGATATTCTCGAATAAGTTATGCAATGACGTAATATCTGATTTTGTTTGTTTCAAAATATAAATCACATTTATTGAGTTAAAACTCGTATCAATTTTAGTTTCAAGATCCTAATGTTTGTTGCTTTATATATTTATGAAGGGAAATACTATGTCATACCATCTAGATAATTAGTTAGTGCTTTCCACTATTGTGATGACACACATTTCGAAAGGTTTAAATTGACAATAATCCACATATGTCCAACTTAAACAATCCAGAATATATATAATCAATGGGGTTAATTAAGAAAAATAAGAAAGAAGAACAAAACAAACATAGAATCGCAACGGAAGGATAAAAATATAATAATCAAATAAACAGTTCATGAAGCTGTTTATATTATACATTTTATTATAATTTATACAACATTTATCAGAGTTATATATGCAATAGCAATAAATAAATAATGCAGCATAACAACATGATGAAGAGAATAATAATAGTAATAATATATCAAATCTTCGTCTTCATCCTCCAGAATAAATCTTCAATAAGTTGAAAACTCAGGGCTGACCCGAGCGTAATGAAAAGATAAAACACTCGAGTCAGGACTAAGATATTCTTATGTGAGTCAAATCGATCTCGCATATAACATGAGTGTCGTGGCGTCAGAGATGTTTACGGGTTTTACATCTCCTATCAAGCATATAATGTGCATGCAATAACTCAAGAGATGCTACGGGATTTTCCATCTCTTAAGGATCCATCAAAAAAAATATATGTAGTCGAATACGCTACATATATAATGTCAGATCAATTAAATAAATATTTTTCTTAGCATTAAGGCTTTACATTGACCCTCTTTAACATGTTTTTAAGCATTGTCGTATAGTTGCATACAAAACGCTAGTAAACCGTCGGTTGATAGGGATGCGTCGTGATGCGACAACACTAAACCAAAATCTTAGGGGTCTTGTATAGGGATAGAAGTATGATAAGGCATGTGAGGCAATGCCCAATGTAGGATACTACCAGTTCGGGTCGCAGGGCTCGTGGTAACGCATCATAGCCATGATCGCGCACCGCATCCATCCATCACATATCGAGTTAAAGGGAGGCTATCCCAAACAAGGTGCACCAATCGAAACCAAGAACAAGAGTACTAATATGGACCGAGTCCAAGAAAATCGAAGAATGGATGTCCTCTAGGGGTAATTAGCCCACTTGGCCTTGTCAGGCTGTCCTATTTTAGTCATTTCAAATTGTCATATGTGCCAGGGTCTATCCATCATTGTTCTCTTTCTTCAAATCCAGTAAACGACACCAAATCCAACCACTCCGTTCTAGAGTCTCCTCCACGTACACAGTTGTTAAAGTGGTTCCAATATTGGCAAAGAGTATGCCAATAAGAGGCTCCGGTCTCTTTAACAACCAAACGTCGTTTTAAACACCGATTAGTACTTTTACATTTCGAAAATGATTCATACTTATATCAAAATATCATATTCGTTTCAAAATCAAGTTCATTTCAAAATATCATATTTACTATAGATATGTCAATTTCCACTTGAAAGTCATTTTCACTCCAAAATTCCATTTGAACTACAATTTGGCTTATAACTTCATTTTAACCCAATTCGCATTTAAATCCATGATTTAAATTTAAGCATTCCCACTCTGACCAGTTTGAGTTTTTAGAAAATATTTTGTAAATTTTAAATAGTTTAAAAATTAAAATAGTTTATTATAAAATAGTTTGAGTATTGAAAATGGTTTATACAGTAAAATAGTTTACAAAATCAAAGTAATTTAAACATCTAAAAGATAGGTTTTTAAATAGTTTATATAATAAAATAATTTATTTTGAAAATAGTTTTAAATTCGAACTGATCCTCCAAACTTTCCAGTTCAAAACAATTCAGTTACCATTTCCATTTAAATCAATTCAATTTTGATTTCAATTCGAATTAACTTCGAATCCAATTTTAATTCAAATCAATTTCAATTTCGATACCAAATTAATTCGATTTCGATTTCAGTTCTAATTAATTTCAATTCAATTCCAATTTGAATTAATTTAATTCAATTCCAATTTGAACTAATTTCAATTTAATTCTCAAATTTGAACCATTTTGATTCATATAAATTTGTATTCGATTTCAGAATATCGATTGAAATCACTTAAATAAATTTAACATCAACGTTCAATGTAAGGTTGGAATCTTTGAAATAATCCAATTCCGAGCTCAAATTTTGAAATATCCATTTAAATTACTTTTACTTGGATTATTTTCAAAGTTCGAGTAAAAGTTCAAATCACTTAAACAAATCACTTTCCACCATCCAAATGGTTTCTTAACTATAACTTCAAATTTTCAAACTCGTTTCTTTAAACAATTCTGATTGACAAGTTCATTTTTAACATTTCGAGCTCGAGTTCAAAAATAATTCCATTTCCATAAATTCGATTTTATTTCAAAAAATTCAAAATCAATTGAAATAATTTCAAATCAAAATCCTAGAATCATTTAATTTACCAATCTGATGTCCGTATATAATTTTCTATCCTATGACCAAGTGAAGCAATGACTTCAATTTAATTCAGGGATGGACATATATATATCATTTCAATCAAAAATAAATGTGATATGTATATTTCATTTTAACATATTTCTTAATTTATTTGAAATAATTCGATTTATAGTTTTACTGTAAATAATATACAGGATGACAACATGATATATATAAAAAGAAATAATCATCCAAATATCAACCAACTTGCATCCATCACAATCAATCATCCAAACAGTCACAACATCACAACAATTAATTGGATATAAATAAGTAGGAGTTTACTAGTAATTTAATTCAAATTCAATTTAACTATCAATTTAAATTTATATCAATTAATTCATGTCAAATTAAATGTCAATTAAATTTATCAAACAACAATCAATAAATTCAAATCACTTCATAATTTCAAATTTGACTAACATAAAAATAATGTAGTACTTCGTGAGCGATATAAACACTCGTATTTATTTGAAACTGAAAATATTTTAGCTTCAAATAAATGTCACTTCAATTTTATGCCAAAGCACCGTCGATACGATTCCAACGTCGCTTGTTTCATCTCAATCAGACCTTGTATGTGAAAGATATACAATTAAGAAGATTCACGAATTTAAACAATAAAAAATTTCAATTTATTTCTTTTTTTTACCCTCAATTAAATCAAAGCCGTTCGTTTTTTGGGCATCAGATCTCGGCCACACTTCTCTTCTTCCCATTATTCATGCTCCAGGCAAATACGCACGAAGACAAACCCAACGTTGCCATTCAATCTTCGATAGCCACTTCTCCATCCATCGCCTAGAACTCGATCAGCCAATGCCACGACGAAGCCCTCCTCCGTAGCACCTCCGCCCTCAATCCCGAAGCACTCGGCTCTTTCCTCGCCTCGAGATTCATGCACGAACGCTACACGAACGCGAGTAAATTCCTTCCCCCTAATTGTGAATTCTATGATCATAACCTTATGGATGGAAAGCTCTCGTCGAGCTCTACAATTTTCATTTAGGAATCGAGGCTTAATTCTGTATGGATTTTAAGATACTGGAGAAAGAAATTCGTATGTTTTTGACCATTAATTATAAACGGGCGGCTAGGTTATTATCTAGGGTTTTCTGAGTGATATACGTGTACCTATAATATTTTAATATTATTTTGACTATTCATGCAAAATTTTGGATGAACTCCAAACAAAGCATACTGCCTGTTGTTTATAGTATTTTACCGCTACTCCGAAAACAATGGAATATATATCAGAGGCCAACTCTATCGTGTTTGAAAGATAGGTTTTCGAATCGAATTAAAATATTAAATTTCTGATATTAACTTCAATGCATTTCTATCCCGTACGACCAACGGTAACTCCAACCGCTATGAAATTTGAAATCTGATAATAATGTACTATTACGGATCCAATGGAACTGGTTTCGTCGAATTCTGAGACTGTGTCCCAAAAGGCTATTTTAACGTGTCGATTAAATCGAATGATTTTCAAAATCGACAAAATTGCTTGAAATTCAAGTTTTAAAAACTTACAAACTCAATTCTAATCCAAATAAAATTTATATTCATATTAGGAACCATTTCGATTCATATTAAATCACAAATTCGATTATTTACACTATCCTAAATATTAAATTTCACTATTAAATTAATATATAACATTTGCAAATTTTAATTTATCGAATTTTAATTCCATTCAACGGTCCACTATCCTCACTCTAATTCAAATAAAGTTTAAATCAATTTAGAAATCATTTCTATTCACATTTATCTCCAGATTCACATATCTACCTAATTTCAAATATTAAATTTACTATTCACCAAGTCCGTTTAATCGCTATATTTGAAATTTTAAACCATTTCACAAATTCAACTAGAGATCTCCATATTCAAGAATAAATTAATATTTCCAATTCAACATTTAAAAATAAATTAGACGTTAAAAACCCAACGACCAAAATTTCGGTTCGTTACAGCTATATGTTCATAAATAGTTAAAAAGGACAACTTTACTAATCAATTAATCAAAAGGTACAAAATTTATACATCATGCTAATGTCATGGAGTATGGTGATGTATTATATCCATTGTTATTCAAATAAGGAAGAGGTACATAATTCGTGGTTACACTTTTCTAGAACATCATAGTGAATGATAACTAACCAAATGTTGGACCATTTAAGATTAATGTATATAATTTTACTCCTACGTTCATGGTTCCTACGGCTTACCACATATTTCAAGATGATGGTAAAAATGTAATTATGCATGCACAACATAATTCTCCAAATCCTACTAGATGACATCTTTAAAAAAAATGAATAGGAGGCAAATATGTACAACATTTGTCATTACATGATATTTTCTTTACATCCTTGAACGTTAGCACCTATAATTTCAATTGGGAAGTGAAACTGGATGTATACAATAAATTTGATTAAACTAATAAAATTTTGAGAGTTTAAGTTATAATGTTGATAGTAGACATGATAATAAAGTAAATAGATCTGAAGTGCCACTATACTACATCCAAAATTAGACTACAAGACATTGTAATTTTGTAAATAGTCTGAATCCAACGAGCATCTCATAGATTAGTAAAATTTAAAATTAGTTAAATAAAATTTAGATTTCAGAAATGAAGTAATGAACCTTTACTTAAAATTGCAGAAAAGACCAAGCACTCAAAACCTTAGCAACCACTGTCAAGATACTCGTATGCCCGAAGCCAGTTAGTAAAATGTTTAAGAGGAACTACTTTTAAAAAGAACCAGGAGGGTCAAATCTGTTAGGGTATTTTTATCTAAAGTATTTCATTATTCATGGACCATCATTGTACGTACTACGTCATCTTATGTAGGTTCATCAAAACAACATCAAAAAACTGGAAGATTTAAATGTTGCATCCAAAACATTATGTTTCAAGCACATTGACCCTACAAAGGGACAATGATACAGTTAGTACACATGTATTGGGTTGGAATTAAACTTGTAACCAGCACATGGATCTCTATGCTATAGATAAACCATCACAAATAATTGAAAGACAAAATGTGAAGTAATTGAAGCAACATTTATGAAAAAATGGTTTGAAGTAAAAAAGCCTATTGTAAAATTTGTTACTTATTTTAAATAATTTTTTTGACATAGTACTGATCACATAAAAGATGGAGTACATATATGCATAATAAGAGAATACGCGATATTGTGAAATGGTCTGTGTTGATTCAGTAAGCTATCCGTGTATTATACAAAGGCTTCTCAATCTCATCCATTTGTTAAATCAGAGCACATCACAGCCGTCCATTACAAACTGTTTTATTATTTGTGAATATGGGCCAGATTGTTAGCCCATTACTGTACATATATAAATACAAACTGCTGTATCATCATAATTATCTTTTAGCAATAAAGCTTTCGAATACTCTGTTTTCAAATCTCTGCCAATTATCAATTCGTAATCTCAACATGGTATCAGAGCAAACAAAGGCCTAACAGCCATTCAATCAATCGATTTCAACCCATCAGAGATTATATCATCACTTGGGGAATCAATCTTCATCAGAAATTTGTTCATCACTTGAAGACTGTTGAATCTAGTGTCGTACCAAACACAAGTGGCTGCATCAAGATTCATCAACATATTCTCACAAGAAAATCAATCAGAAAACCCAGAAAACAAAGAAAATCAATCAAGAAATCAAGAATCATCCCAAAACAAGGTGCCATCCAGTACAACAAATCAGATTGAAGAAGATCATCATCTCTATTATACGGTTGCATCAAAACTCACCGTGAGAAGTTCTTGACTTACCTTCTTTCTTTGTTTTCTGAATTGAATCAAATTTGTTCTTGTTGCTCTGCATTCTTTTCTCCTTTTCTGTATTGGATCTTGTTCTTTACCATCATGGGTGATGAATCAAGCAATCAAACCAGCATGGCTAGCTCTACTAATGAAGGTAACAGTAATCAGCAAAGTGTTGCCGTAGAGAAACTGATCAAGACTGTGATCAGCCCACAAAGTAATCTTGTTACAGTCCAATTGAATGAAGACAACTTTCTTCTCTGGAGATTGCAGATTGAAACTGCAGTTCAAGGATATGGACTTGAGGACCATATTCTTGGAACTATCTCCATTCCTCCCAAATGCACAACTGATCAAGAAAACAAAATCATCAGCAATGAAGATTATGTTAAATATCATAGACAAGATAGACTAATTTGTTCCTGGCTTCTATCTTCAATAAGCACAAATTTACTATCACATGTTATTGGGTGCAAAACTGCAAATGAGATATGGACTACTATTGAAAAGGTGTTCAATACACAATCAGCTGCCAAGGTGATGTATTATAAAAGACAACTGCACAATATAAAGAAAGACAATAGCACAACGAGAGAATACATCTTCAAAATCAAAGGAATATGTGACTCACTGGAGGCAGCCAACCACAAAGTTTCAGATTCAGAACACATTCTGACAATCCTCAATGGATTAAGTGAGGAATATGAATCAGTCATTGCCGTCATAGCTTCACAAAAGGATCTACCATCACTCGATGATGTCTACTCCATATTACTATCTCATGAGGCAAGAATTGACAATAAAAGGCCACAAGAATCTGAACTTACAGTCAATTACACAGTTATTTCAAGAAACAAAACTCAAAGCAACAGCAAGACAGATCAAAACACACAAAGAGGAGGAATACAGAGAGGAGGATTCTCAAACAGATCAAGAGGAAGGGGAAGATATAACAGCAACAATAGACCAAAGTGTCAGATTTGTGAAAAGATTGGACACACTGCTGTAAAATGCTATTTGAGATACTCTTATCAGAACAACAACCAAAAAGGTGGGAACTACAGTGCCAACATAGCTCAAGCAAGTTCCAACAATCAAAATGATAAAAGAGAGAATAATTCTAATGAAAACAATCAATCTAATGATGACTGCTGGTATCCAGACTCAGGGGCTACCAACCATATAACCAACAATCTTGAAAATTTAAATCTTGGCAATAGAGAGTACAAAGGTAAACAATCCATTTGTATGGGCAATGGTAAGTGCATCAATATCTCACATATAGGAAATGCTGTTATCAAAGGAAAGAAACAATTATTTTTACAAAATCTACTAAGAGTTCCAAAGATCAAGAAAAATCTCATGAGTGTGTCTCAATTTGCTAGTGATAACAAAGTTTACTTTGAATTCTTTCCTAAGCATTGTGTTGTTAGAGATATACTAACTAGAGACATTTTATTGCAGGGTGATGCTGAAGGAGGACTGTATAAATTTAAATCCATAAACTATGCTTATCACAGTAATGATAAGAATTGTTGTAATCATTGTGAAATAGAAAACAATGACAATACTTTTGATTTGTGGCATTACAGACTTGGGCATCCTAATGCCAAAATAGTTAAGCAAATTCTCAATGAAAATAACATTTTGTGTAAAAGTATATCTGCTTCTTATGTATGCACTCACTGCCAAAAGGGAAAAAGTCACAAACTACCATTTGGTAATTCTACAACTGAATACACTAAACCATTTGAACTCATTGCCACTGATCTATGGGGACCTGCCCCAATATACTCAGACTACGGGTATAAATATTATATATCATTTGTAGATGCTCACACAAGACACACTTGGATATACTTTTTGAAAAATAAATCAGACGCACATGATGTTGTAATAAACTTTATTACAATGGTCGAAAGATAGTTTAATACTCATTTCAAAACCATTAAATCAGATGGTGGAACTGAATACAAGTCTCTTAAGGAATACTTTAGAGACAAAGGCATAGTTCACCGACTTACTTGTCCCTATACTTCAGAACAAAATGGCTTAGCAGAGAGAAAACATAGACACGTAGTTGAAACAGGACTCAGTTTACTGAGTCATGCAAATCTACCACTAAAGTTTTGGCCAGAGGCTTTTAGCACTGCTGTCTATCTTATCAATAGACTGCCAACCAAAACTCTAGATGGTATAACCCCCATTGAAAAGTTACAAGGGGTAAAACCAGACTACCATAGTTTAAAAATATTTGGATGTCTATGTTTTCCATGCTTAAGACCTTATAATAGTAATAAATTAAATTTCAGGTCAAAACAGTGCACCTTTTTGGGTTACACATCTAATCAAAAAGGATACAAGTGTCTTGATGATAGTGGAAAAATATTTGTTAGCAGACATATTGCATTTAATGAAAAAGTTTTTCCCTTCAAAAATGCTAGGGTAAAAACAACAGCAAAAATATATAACCCAGTCATATCTATACCTGAATTACCAATAATATCTGAAGACAGGGGCACAGCAGAAATAAGGAGGACTAATGATGATCACCAAACACACTCATCTGCACCTGCTCAACACAATGCAGAGTGTGAAGATAATCATAGTCATGCCATCTACTCACCTACACATTCAACAAATGAAGAAGATCAACATTCAGAAGGTAACACAACCAAAATAAAAGATCTGAATTACCTCAGGCTGAAGCTCCTGTCAGACCAAGTCATCAAATGATCACCAGAGCCAAAAGTGGGATCTTTAAACCCAAGGCATACATGATCAACACAAACTCCAGTGAACCATTCACCTTTGATCAAGCTGCAAATAACAAAAACTGGAAGGCAGCAATGGATGACACTACGCCATAGATGACCTTCTGCAACATTTTTGCAAGGTGTTGCCAGATAAAATGTTGCGATTGCTATACGATTTTGGTCCTACTGCAACGTTGAATTTTCGGTGTTGCCTTAGCCATAAAAATGTGTTGCTCTAGCTAAACAAGTGTAATTGATGCAACATTTTTTATAGTGTTGCTATAGCAGACCTTTGCATATCTTTCGCACTGATCCGCGCCAATCTACCAAGGCAAATCCTACGTTGGAGAACGTGACACCTCATCAATCCGAACACCACTCCATTCGCAACCCTAAACCTAAACGAAAAAAAAGAAAGAAATAATGGTGGCTCTCTGTTATTCGTTCCTCCTCCTTCAATAACTAGGGTTTCGCAAATTCGAAGACGTCGACTTTAAATGTTCGATCGAACTCGATTTTCTTGCCCGAGGGATTGCTCGTCTCTGAGATGCTTGCGGTTGCTAGGGTTCATCTTTTTGGGCTTCGCTCAATTCGTCGATTTCGTGCTCGTCAATATAAGGTGAGTAATTCTATTTACTCATATCTAGTTCATCTCTAATATGGCGCTTCTGCAATTCGATTTTTGTTTTATATGTGGTGATTGGTGACTTTTCTGACTTGGTTCGATTTTGCTCGATGTTGATAAATTTTTCTATGACTTCGGCATTTACTGTCTTTGGTTGCGAATTGAGTTTGATCATGTTGTATCGACTTGTTTTGCTTTGTGCTTTAGATTGTCTGACCATTGTATTTCATACATAATGTTGCTCCATTGTTTTGTCTGGTTTCTGATTAAAGTTGGTTTGTTCCATGGTTCTTCTGATGCATTTTCTTCTGGTAGCACTTTCGTCTTTGTTCGAGTTTACTTACTGCTTTATGACATCGGTCATTGTATCATTGACCTGCAGCTCGAATATCATGATTTCTGCACTTGTATTTGTTTCTGGCTTCAAGTATATATGCCCTGAACATGAGTTTGTATTATGATTGTTCATCTCGGCTGTGCCTTGATCTTTAATGATCTCTTTGTATTTCTGTTGACCTCGGTCACTTTGGTTTTGTGATGGTATTTGACTTCGGCCTTAACTTGAGGCTTCTGCGTGTAGTTGCAGCACCCACTGTGTTGTTAATTTGAGTTGATATTACTTTGTTCCACTGGCACATGAGTTGGTTCATTTCTTTCTATTGTTGCTTGGGTATTGTACTGTTTCATGCTTCTGTTTGGTCTGATGCTCCAAGTCACCACCTCTGATCAGTTGCATTATCGCCATGCTGTAGTTTGATCTTGGGTGCCCTTGGTCATTCGAGTCTTTGTTGGTTTGCAGTGCTTTATCATCAACATGCTTCTGGTGTTCACTGTTTTATATGTGGTAATTGGTGAATTCTGTCCACGATTGCACTTTACCTGTACCTTGTAGGGTGAGTTGTTTTGCAATTTTACTTGTTTTGGCTAGTGCATTCGGCTTGTACATTGTCTAACTTGCATCCTTGAATATGATGCATTATGATATTTGAGTCAGTTAGCACTTTTGTTTCATGAATGCGTATTGCCTGGCCTTTGTTCTGTGTTGCTATACCTCTGTTACACTCACTCATTTGAGTTTGTACTTTGTCACTTGATGGCTTCAAGCCTGAACTACTTTGTTCTTATTTGGTATGCCACTGTTTTATGTACCTTGACCAGGTTGTGCTGTCTAGTTGAGTTCGGCACTTGAGTTGTCGTTGCTTGACTGTTTAGTTTCCTGGTTAATCGCTTGTTGCAACTGCAGTTTTATTGTGCAGTTGTTTCTTGCTTGCTTTTGATACTTGCAGTTCACTGGACTTGTCTCTTTGCATTTTGTTATTGACTTGGCTATGCAGTCTCGAGTCTGGCCCTTGTGACCTTGTGGTGGCTGCAGTTTTGTTGCAGTTTGCCCTTGTGTTCTTGTGGTGGCTGCAGTACATCTGATTTTAGTTGTTTGCACTGTATTGGGTTCTTGTGCCATGATGTGCAGCTGTGCATATTGATGTTGCTTCATTTTGTTTTACTGGTGCATTCGGTTGTACCTGTTTTTGCTGGTTAGAGCTTTGCTTTGAGATATAGTCCCTGTTCTCAGGTGTATATCTGATTTTGGCGAGGCAGTACACGCGAGCTTGTACTGCAGCCAAATCAGAATTGGCATTTTAATTGATATATTAATTATTCGACTCCATGTTTTGATTATGCAGTTGTGGTTTTTGTTGCATTAGAACTATTGAAGCAGTATCATTCCTTTTGGTCCTACTGCACTGTGTATATTTTAGTTCGGTGTCTTTGGTCTATGTTGCTGCATTTGCTTACATATCCACCACTTGTTTGCCTCTCTGGCTTCTAGTAGCTTTGAGCAATTGGGTCTGTTTAATTGCAATCTACATTTCTGATAGTGGTTTTGCACTTGAACCTCTAGCCTGTTGCACTATTAGTTTCATTTGGTTTGCAGTTGTGTTGAGTCACGATAGCAGTGACTTGACCTCTGCAGTTTCGATTTGCTACTAATATTTGGAGTCAAGATGACATTATATATTGTAGTGGCGAGGCAGTACACGCGAGCGTGTACTGCAGCCACACAGTATTGACGTTTTGGATCGTTATTTCAATTACTTGAATTGTTTTGTGTGTCCAATTCAATATTTTGAAATTGTAATTTGATTTGTTTTGATTTGATCCTTTTTGTTGTTGTCTAATTATCTATTTGATAATTAGATTATGAGTTTCTGATTGTTTATTTAATAATTATATTTTATTGTTAATTTGATAATTAAATTATGAGTTTCTAATTGTTTATTTAATAATTATATTTTGTTGTTAATTGCGTGTACTGCTGATTTGTTGTTTAACACTGTTACGTGTTATATTTACCGTTATCCGATTTCTTATTAAAGGATTAGATAGACGAGATATATTTTGACTGCCATCTATTCGTTATTTAATTATTATTGCTTCCGTGCATGAATAACCGAGTTTGAATTAGACTGACCCGTGTATTATTTTCTTTTGAATATAATACTCGGGTTAGACCGAGTTATTACAGGTTGTAGATATCTTGCTTTGGGTTTCTGTTAGAGCTATGAAGTCTTTTCATATCTTTTGGAGTAGTCGTTGTCATTTTTAGTAGTCAGTGTATCTGATCTAGGATGATATGTATTCATGTATATTATTGTCAATAATGTACTTGTATATATAACTTCCAGTGTCGACAGTTGTAGTTGTATCATATGTACCGTATCACATGTATTGTAACTGACATCAGTTATTATATATATGAGACTTTTTGTTTTATCTGTGTTCCGCTTTTTTATTATCTGTGTTATTATTATATTTATTGTCCTAAACTATTATGAACCATCGTAGTTCGTATTGCCATAGGGATGGACCCAGTTCGGTCGTGGGCCCCACATTGTGGGCCCTACAAAATGTGGGACCCACAAGTTCAGAAAGTTAAAATCTATAGCAACATTTTTGGAATGTCGCTACAGATACCTATGGGTGTTGCCATAGACCCAAATAGGGTTCTATTGCAACAATATTACTTATGTTGCCTTAGATAGTCAAAATGTTGCCTTTGAGGTCTAAGGCAACGGCAAAAATTGCATCACCCTAAAAGTGTTGCCATAGACCTATGGCAACATTTTTCGTGCCTGAGCCAACATTTTTTTTGTGTTGCAGAAGGCCATTTATGGCGTAATGTGAAGAGTACAATGCTCTTATGAAAAATAAAACATGGAATCTTGTATATCCACCTGCACACAAAAATATTGTAGGCTGTAGATGGACATACAACATAAAAAGGAATCCTGATGGATCCATCAATAAATATAAAGCTAGGCTAGTTGCCAAGGGATATACCCAGCAGTATGGGTTTGACTTCACAGAGACATTCAGTCCAGTAGTCAAACCCACTACAATAAGGCTTATCATCTCAATTGCCTTACATAAAGGATGGACTATAAGGCAATTGGATGTTAATAATGCCTTCTTAAATGGCAAATTAGATGAAGAAATTTACATGCAACAACCACCAGGATATGAACAAGACTCAAGTCGTGTATGCAAATTAAACAAGGCCATATATGGGCTGAAACAAGCCCCCAGGGTTTGGTTTGATAGACTAAAATCAACTCTAATATCAATAGGATATCACCTATCAAATCAGACACCTCTCTATTTATCAAAAGTAATTCATCTTTGGTCATTTATATACTAATCTATGTTGATGACATAATTATTACAGGTAACAATCAGGATGAGATCAACAAAGTCATCTGCTATCTAAACAAAGAATTCTCAATTAAAGATTTGGGATATCTCAATTATTTTCTGGGAATCGAAGTACACAAGATATCAAATTCAGAGATCATCTTAAGTCAAAAAAAATACATATCAGAATTACTGGCAAAAACAAAAATGGAGGATGCAAAACCCATGACTACTCCCATGATCAGCCATCAAAATCTTTCAAAGAACAAAGGAGAAGTCATAGATAATGTCAAACAATATAGAAGTGTTATAGGGGCATTACAATATGCCACTATAACACGACCTGATATTGCTTTCAGTATTAACAAACTTTCTCAATTTATGCAGAATCCATTGGATGAACACTGGAAGGCTGTAAAAAGAGTTCTAAGATATTTGAAGGGAACAATCGATCATGGTCTGACATTTAAAGCAAGCAAAAATATCAACATAAAAGGTTATGCAGACTCAGATTGGGGAACTGATCCTGATGATAGAAAATCAGTTACATGATACTGCATATTCGTTGGAGACAACTTAATATCATGGAGCTCTAAAAAGCAATCAACAATTTCTAGATCCAGCACTGAGGCCGAATATAGAAGCATAGCAAGTGCAACAGCAGAGGTGATGTGGCTACAATCAATTATTAAAGAGCTAAGACTAGATACAAACATCAAAGCTACTCTATGGTGTGATAACCAGAGTGCAGTCTATATGACCGCAAATCCCATAATGCATTCTAGGACTAAGCACATTGAAATCGACCTACATTTCGTCAGAGATCAAGTACTCAAGGGCAACATACAAATAAATCACTTACCAGCAACTTACCAGATGGCGGATACACTGACGAAGTCACTCTCAAAAAGAAATTTTTTGCAGTTCAGAGGTGACCTCAAAGTTACTGAACACAGATCCTCCTCCTCAGTCAAACAAAGCCAATCAGAGTCAGAAAATGTTGAATCCCCTCTTAATCGACACAAATCAGACCAAAGCCCTAAGTCTTAACTCAGATCTACTCAAGTCAGAGCTTCAAACTAATATATTCGTCTCAGATGAAGACTGAGAAGGGAAAGCTCAAATCTTTTACATCGCAGCTGAGTTATCTCTCTCCAGTACTCAAATCAACGAGATCCATCCCTAATTTCCTCTCCATATTACATATTTTTTGCTCAAACCCTAACCCTAAGGGAGCTAGGGTTCGAAGGGGGGAATAAGAGAATACGTGGTATTGTGAAATGGTCTGCGTTGATTCAGTCAGCTATCCGTGTATTATACAAAGGCTTCTCAATCTCATCCGTTTGTTAAATCAGAGCACATCACAGCCGTCCATTACAAACTGTTTTATTATTTGTGAATATGGGCCAGATTGTTAGCCCATTACTGTACATATATAAATACAAACTGATGTATCATCATAATTATCTTTTAGCAATAAAGCTTTCGAATACTCTGTTTTCAAATCTCTGCCAATTATCAATTCATAATCTCAACATGCACTTTATGGGGAAATACACAATTTTACATTATCTTCTAATTAACCTAGTACACTTTAATCCTACATAAAAGGTTTATTTTTTTCCTTACAAAGTGATTAAAGGTAAAATTGTATGTTTTTGGTGATTCTTTTTAGCATTAGTATTACAGTATATGCCCTTAATTTTATATTTAAAAGAAAGTAAAAAATATATTAGGGATTGATATATGAAGCTATTTGTGAAAAATTAAGTTTGCTTGACTATAGGTGGTGGTTTCCTACCTTTTTCTAAAAGTAGAACAAATTAGCCACAACCTGGTAGTTGGGATAGTTTCCTTAAATATTAAAGGTAAAAAAGCAAGATTTGTATACTTCTTTTGCATTCTAAACATGTCAGTTCCACTGTATCCAATCTCAAGTCACCACTATTTTTAAAAGCCTAATTGTTTCATTTCGTCTTTACCTTTTTTTTGAAATGGTACTCAGATACGACATGTCACCGGGACAACAGAACACAAATCACATGTAAATAAATGTTCGAATCACGCTATGCAAGTTTCAAATTTGTGGCCTTTCGCACCAAAGACGAATCACTTAACCCCTAAAACAATGGTGTTTGTTAAAAAATGTACTAACAAACTATCACTTACTTGCTATAAGATGAAAAAAGTCAAACTCCATGCCAAGTTTGAACCCTCGGTTTGTTAATATAAATCGAACCTATTAGTCAGTGAAAAACCTTGTTTCTAAATTCCCTTGGCATCAGATATTATTATTCTTCCACCTTTATTCATACCTTTATTCATAAAGTGCTTCTCTACTCTCATAGTTTTGTTTTCCAAGCTGTTATTAGCATTAATCTATCAAGCTGCATTGCACTGATCCTTTTTAATAAGAATTTCCCCAATTCGCTCCCTGATTTATGCCACTGCTTTGTAAATCATGCAGTAGTTGAATCAAATAGGATGTTCATATTTTTTTAAATTTTTTAAGGAATAACTGTACATAATTTAAGTATCATGATCTTTTACAAACAACCTACAAATAAGTAGTAAGTTGTACACCTCATTATAGCCGATGAAGGAAAAGGCAAACAAAATCAGAAATGCTGTAGTTTAAAGTACCTTCTTTAGAACATTTATTACAGGTCAACCCAAAAAGGAATGGGTTGGTTTTGTGTGAATTTATTTCAACCTGGCATCACTCTTTAAGGTAGCCACCATTTGTCCACAGGTCCACGAATACAATCTTCTAAAAATTTATAAATATTGGTTATTTCACTGAAACGGTGTGAGGTATACACAATATAATTTATCGATAATTGCCTAGTACAAATGCTTTGGGCATCAGAGAGCAATGGATCCCTAGAGCCTTCAAAGAATTTCATCGATTCTTCTAATGAGATCCAGTAAATTTACAAACATCAAAAATTTCCAAAAAGAAAATGAAAACCCCTTAGCCGATAGAAAAGCATGAACCGATGTATCATGTATGCCTGTTGATTTGATTGTAGAAATTAATCAAAGCCAATTTTCCCTTATATAATATGAAATTTTTCGTTCTTTGATTAAAAATAAGGAAAAGAAGTTAAAAAAATAATGCTCATAATGTATATAATTTTGGGCTTCAAAATTGAAAATTGGCGATTAAATCATTGGCATGTGGATTGCATGATAGTATCATCGACATGAAGTAAAATGTATCTTGAATCACAATAGACAAATTACAGACAGTCTGTTGCACTAAATCCATATTCTTGAAACCGAGGAATTATCGTACAACATGATAGTAGCTGGTCTTAATTTGATTGGGTTATTCTTTTTCAACTGTAATTTAATTACACTACACATCAAAGTACGGATTGATAAACCCGTTTTAATGGAAGCAATAAAATTAGAATGGTATGTATGTATGTATGTATAGGAGGCACAAAATACATGCATTAATATCCTCATGTATATAATTCTATAATTTAAACATTAAATTTTACATAATAATAAGCTTGGTTGATTTAATAGTATAAGTGTTAAATTAATTGTATAGATTAGGAAATATAGAACAATTCTCCAAAAAAATGGGGAAGTCCTCGATAAGAATAAAGTGGCCTCAATGTGCAAAGAAAACAAATTCTAAAGTTTGGGATTCTCCTAATTATACTGAAATTGTAACGACCCGATTTTTCGACGCTCGAAAATCGACATCAATGCGTCCACTGTATTAAATGTCGAACAATCGAATGTCGGAAAACAGACCATAAGGGAAAGAAGAAGGAGGTAGAAGAAAAGAAAAAAAACAACAACATAATCTCACAATCGCAGCGGAACGATATATAATAGATAAATAAATGATCCTTATACAAAATAACTATATCTGTTTTATACATTACATCATCAAAGTACAACACAATCAATAGCAAAATACCGAACAGTTATATTAACTTATCCCCACAAACTGAATACACAGGTTACAATACAGCGGAATATACATCAGGTACGCGTGCTACGTCTCGCCATCCAACTCGTCCAGTGAGCTCCATAGCCGTCCATCCAGAATCTGTATTCTATAATACTCGGTCTGACCCGAGCATTATAATAAAATAGCACCCGAGTCAGTCTGGAAAACCAGTGTGAGAAAATCACACTCAATTGGATTATTAGATTTTTCGAAATCCTTTAAAATCAAGGTATCTCGTAAGACCACGCCACAAATAAACATGCTTGGTTTTTACCGTACGATAACCTAAAACATTTTTACCAAAACCATCTGATATTATAATAGCGTCTATAGAAAGTAAAATAGAATCTAGTTGAAATGCTTACATTTAACGTTTCAGCAATAGTTGGGCACAATCAAAACCGTACAGGCGTTTATTGGAGATTTGATTCCATACAATGGCATGGCAGTTGGGATACAGCCCGTCACGGTACCTGGTCTAGATCAACGTACGAGGATCCCCCCTGATCCCTTGCAACACAAGACCGGAGCTACCTCTTACTAGATAGTCCGAATAAGATCATCCTGCGGTTGGGATCACAGTCGAATAAAAAGGGACATCTAGACAGGGATGACCTTACTCTAATTGGTTGCTAGCCACTTAGCCTTGTTGCACCTCCTCTGTTTTATCCATTTTCGGGTTATGAGGCTCGAGGCTATGCTTTACCTTTTTAGAACATATCTTACTTAAAATGCTCATTGTCCTCCTGACGATGTTCTGATAGCATTCATCCATACAAATCCATTCCCGATCCAAACAGAACTGAAGACACTACTCCTACTACATTCATTTTAGAATTACCCTTAGGATTAGTAGTAATTAGCCCTTGCACTTCACTGCTCCATCTTCGACTCCAAGCTCTTGTCTTCCTCATGAAAACGTTCAAACCGGATCGAAGTGGTTTTCAAGAAATTAATCCCGATCCCGGTCTCTTCGAAACGATCAGCGCATTGGCTAATTTTGATAGTCAGTTATTTAACTATCATATAACATCCATAAACAATCATCAAGCCTAAATAATTTCCCAAATTATTAAATTCAAAATATCTTCGCAAGCTATTTTTCTACACTTCAACCCTTTGAAAATAGTTTCAAATCACTTTTTCCCTCGCGGAATAAATTTCCACCTAATTGTTTTATTTCCACTGAAAATCACCAAGTCTTAATACTTTAGGTTTTTAAATAATTTAAATCATTTTACCCAAAAATATATACTTTAAAAATTTAAAATAAAACTACTTAAAACACTTTAT
The DNA here is from genome assembly GCA_030765085.1 of Allium cepa. Lineage (NCBI taxonomy): Eukaryota > Viridiplantae > Streptophyta > Magnoliopsida > Asparagales > Amaryllidaceae > Allium > Allium cepa. The sequence goes on along the minus strand of CM060941.1, from coordinate 680,302,428 downwards.
TTAAAATACTAGTTACGAAATTTTATAATAACTTCTCATGTAAACTTAAGCTAAAACTAAGTTTAAAATAAAACTTATGAAATTCTATACTAATTTTTCAAATAAAAACTTTGGCCAAACGGCCTTTAAAATAAAACTACTTTATAAAATATAATTATTTAATAATCATCTTTTAAATCATAATACCAATTTAACCTTTAAAATAATTACTACTATAACTAACTTAATAAATTTTACCTTTAAAAATTTAACCAACTTAAATAATAAATTCTCCAAAACATTATTTCAAAACAACTTTAAAACTCTTAACTTATACTTAAAAATCTGCTTTGAAAACATACTTGGCTTTTCAGAAAAATACACTTCCCATTCCCAAATAGTCCATTTAATCAATTAATAAATCCTTCTCGATTTACGTCTCAATCTGTAAATTTCTTTCCCACAACTTTAAAAATAACTCGCTATTTATTTTTAAAACAATTTACTCATTCCTTTATAAATTTCTACCGTGAATTTATACTTCAAATATCTACCGATATCTTATTTCACTTTATAAACCCAATTTATAAATTCCAGTCTCATCCTCCTTTTAAATCACTATTTCAAACACTTAATCAATTTTCAAATCGATTTCCAAAATTTACTCCACTTTAAAATAAATTCCTTTAATTACTCAATATTATTTCAAAACCCATTTATTTCAGATTTTACTACTTTACTATGATTTTAAATCTTATTTAAACTGAAATACAAATTTCATACTTTTTCTAAAATTCTTCTTTATCTTTCCAAACTATTTTAAACCTTGAATTTGAAAATAAATCCTTTATTCCTTTAAATAATATCACTTAAGTTTAAAAATTCATTTATTCCCATTTATTCAAAAATCTCCATTCCCATACTCGAAATTTATTTATTATTTTAAAAATCAACTTCTATCCTTTTCTAATTCATTCTTTAATTTATCCAAATTCTCTATAATTATTTTATTTAAAAATTCTCTCTTATTTCCCTTCCAAAAATCAAATCGTTATATTTTTGATAACTCAATATACCTAAATATATTCAATCAAACCATAGTATTCAATATTTTCAGTTCCCTATATAATCAATAATCTATCACAGATAATCAATGAATCATATCATAGATTATGAAAACAAAATTCAATATTTTGAGAAATCTAGTTGGATCCCTCAAACTTATTTTTCTCTGCATCCACAGATGTTAGCACAATACAAAAATACCAATCCCACTTCGAGGTGGATATCACGGTATAAAGGGTCATCCGCTATTACGTTGGGCGCATAGGGTATCATCCGCTATATAATGCGAGAATACCAATCACTCCAATATATATATATATACATACATACATATATATACATATACATACATACATACAATATCAATTCATGCAATCAATCCATAAATTTAAATTTAACTATTTATATTAACGGTAATTCAAATGAGTGAGATTAACTCACCTTCGATTCTTCGTTTTGCAATCCATTTCCATCTCGGCCATTTCTTCATGGTTTTGGACCTTGTATAAGCACTATAGCGTTTTATTAACATTTTAAATAATCGGGCCATTAGTTACCATTTAATTAACTAACAATTTGATTTAAGTAATAATTTCCCTTTTAAAAATCTTTTAATAACTATAATAAATTAAGTTAATTGAACAATTTAATCACCTAAATACATTATTTTTAAAATAACTAGCAAATTAAAATACGTAAATGTATATTTATTTTATTTTGAAACTTAATATATACTTATAAGAAATAATCTATACAGATCAAAAATCTAATCTTTATACAATCCCCTATGTTTTTCCAAAGTCCTATATACAAATATAATTTCTGTTTTTCCTTAATCTGTATACATATATATAATTTAACAAAGTAAAATAAATACCTTACTATCTTAAATAAATAAAAAAATTATAACATTGCCTTAAGTAGCTTTAAAATAAAAATGCAAAAAGAATAAACTACCTCACTGCGAACATGAACCAAAACCATCGAGCTTTTGCTCCAAAATCACGATACGAGATTCAGACCTCTTCGAGCTCTCACTGCTGCATCAACCACCGAAGTCGAATCCTATCATCACCGAACTACTGCGACATCGCCCCGCTCGATCTTGCGAATGCTGCCATCGCGACCCGCCTAACATCCCACTTCCTCACGACAATCGATGAATGCAAACGTTTAACTTCGTCGACCTCCACAGCCTGTCACGAGCAACCCAGCCGTGCTCTCCCGATCGCGACTACGTCGCATTGATTTCGGCGCCCCCCTTCGTTGCGGCGTGACTCGCGCGAACCCCGACTTCGCAAACTCCAAAACCAGACTGCTCGAGCGCCACCGAACGATGCGACGTGAAGTTCCACTTGAACCTCGATCTTGAGCTCGAGTGAGGAATCGCGTTGAAATTTTGTTTGTTATTCATTTTAATTTTTTTCGTTTCTGCTGAATCAAAAAAGGAAAAAGGAAAGAATTTGCGGCCATTGTTTTTCTCTTTTTTTATCGGCTATCAAGTTGAACTGAGGAAAAAAGAAGAAGGGAGGTTGCGTGATTTTAAAAAGAAAAATAGGGGACACAAGGTTTGAACAGATGGAGAGGAAGCACGTCCAATTTAACTAGCTACAATGTTTTGATGAAGAAATGAAAAAGGTGTGATAAGAACGCAGATTTGAATGTCGAAATATACATATATTATATAAATTTTAAATTTAAATCGTCTTGAAACGAAGCCTTAAATCTCGATCTCCTATTGAGGCATGCCACTAGGCGTTCATAATATTATACCCCTATTCTGAATGCAATGGAAGAGGTTTCGAGTCCTAATTCGATCGTATGGAGAAGATAGCTTTTTGGACCCAGTTATTATATTTAATTTTCGATATAAAATTTCAATGCGTCTATCTACCCTATGATCATACGACAACTCCAAACACTATAAAATTTAAAATATGATAATAATACACTATTATGGATCCAATAGAACAGGTTTCGTCGAATTCCGAGATTGTACCCCGAAGGGCTATTTTTAAACATCAATTTAAAGTTATATCTTTAAAACTGAACAATCACCTTAAAATTCAATTTTAACACTTCTATTATCATCAGTATTATAATCATAAATTTTACAAGCCTTTGAAATATTTTTAACCAGCTTAAAAACCAAGATTCACTATTTAACCAATTTCCAATTATTTAATTCATAAATTAAATTATCCAATAAATTTTGATATTTGAAATTCAAGTTAAAAATTAACTCTTAAATATTTAAATCAATTAAATATTCCAATTTCAAATATCCAAAATTCCGGGTCGTCATATTCCTTCCCTCTTAAAAGAATTTCGTCCCCGAAATTGCTAGTTAAGAGAAATATTCTGCAACCCGTTAACTTTTTCCCAAAATCAAGCAGTTTCAAACAACTTCTCAAACCAATCTTTTTATTAAGACACACTATCTCTCTTATTAATTTTCCAAACTTATTCATAGCTCCCGAACAACATTACTTACTCAACCCTTTCAAATTTTAATTTGAATCCAAATCTAAATTATCAAAATTTTCTCAAAAATTTTCTAACTCTCTTAATTTTCGAAAAAAAATTCCAGCATCTCCTTTGCGCGGCTAGCTCGGCACGACTACAAAATGCCTCTATGGGACCCAAACTTCAAAAGAAAACAGAAGGCCAAGTGGCTAGATCAGAAAATCATCAAATTTCATATACAATTTTAAATACATACCTTTGTTGGGAAATTCAAATTTATCTTCTGAAATCAAAAACATCAATTACCTTTTGCTTTTAAAACACCTGTATATCCTACTTAGCAATAATATCCAATTGTACTGTTCATAATTATTTTACTTATCTCTTTTCAAAATTTCAATATTGGCTTTGCTTAAACCGTACGATATACATATATCATCCGTACACAATATCAAATATGATCACTTACTCGATCACACAATTACACTTCCGAACCGGTATCGTTCACCCGACTCCCTAGTGCGGACTCAAATCTGGTTTCTTGATCAGAAACTGTTATTCTCCTTGCATAGCCATACTATGATAGAGAATTTCTAAAATCAATCAAAAGTCCATATCCTCGGTTTGCCTTCGAAAATCGAGTGAAAAATCCTACTCGGCTCGATATAATATCTCGAAATTCCATGCTCGAACCTGGATCAAATCGCTATGCGAATAAAATAATATACATGCATCCCACGTATTTATCTCAATTTATTATTAACTATATCTATTTTCTTTTTATTCACATTTATTCTGATTTCTATTCACTTATCCACACTTACCCTTTTCACAGCTTTACTTAACCTTCATTCAAATACTAACTTAGAATATATTTCTCAATTCTAAATTTTACTTAAGAACTTACCATTGACCTTCCTTAAGCTTAATATAAATATTTTGCACACTTAAATATTTATTTTCACTTCACTACTTGGTTTATATCTACTTTTATTCAAATTAGCTCTCTAATTTCCATATGAATTCAATTTAATCTTTCATTTTTTTAAATCTTGAATTCTATTTATCTTATCTCAAACCATATTTAATTAATCACTTCTTTAATTAGTTCCACTTCGAATTGATTCTACAACTTCACTTTATTTAACACAATTCAAACTTAATTCCAATATTCAGTTCCTATTCCATTTACTTACAAATGTAAATTCATTTGTTCATTCACAAATTTATTTCCTACTTAATAAATTTTTATATCAATGTCCATTCCATTTAGCTTACTTAGATTCATTTCCTCAAGATTTACTTTATTTAACTTAATTCAATTATCTTCCAATCAAATTCAAAATTTAAATTTCTATGAGTTTCCCAACTTATTTACATTTCATCCACTAACCTCTTTAATTTACTTTATTTACTAGGCTTACTTTTCTGATTTTAAATTCCATTTACTAATCTCTTCCAATTTACTTCCTTCTATTGTCACACTTACTTTTATTTAACTCTTTCTAAGCCGAATTTTATTCTAACAAATTTCAAATTCTATTAGCTATCAAACCCATTTATATTCCATGAATATTTTAAATAAGATTCCAGAGTCTTTTAAACAATTACTCAACATTTGAAAAATCAGTTTTGAAATCAATCTTATATAATTCCTTTGCATATCAAATTATCCTTTGAATTTTTAAAACCAAACCAATTTTGCAAACAACTCCAATTTGAAATATTTTGGCAGCAATTCCTCCCTTGGAAACTTGAAAATGAACATCGATGATGCTGTAGTCATCACTGAAGTTATTTTTCAGCGACCGAAAAGAGTTTAGTGCTTTTACCGTTTTAAAACTTTTCCAAATATTTTTAAATCCAAATCTCACCAAATTTCATCCAATTCAAAAATTCTCAAATAATATCACTATTATTTCTCCAAAAACTTTGAAAACCATTTCAAACCTAAAAGAATTTAAACTTTTTCCAAAATTTCAATTTTCAAATCCTTCTAATCAATATTAAAACATTACACTAGAATTTTATCTCATTTCAATTATAAATCACATTTATAATTCACATTTACAAACTCCATTTTATATATGAATTTTTTTTCTTACCCTTTGTTTATTACCTTAATTTCTTATTCATTTTTTATACAACAATGATAATAATTTAATATTACCACTTCCTAACAACCAAGCAACCATATATCTACTACTTATAATAATTACCGGAAATTATTCCTTTTATATATGAAATTAATTTGGGTAAAATTATTTCATTTACCCAATTTAAAACAATACTAGGTCGAGTTGTTCTATTCAAGCGTTTAAAAACCCCTATCGATACAGTTGTTGTGAAGACCCGCAAATCTGTACTCCTTGAATATACACTAATCTCCATAGATTAACTCAAGATGAACAGAAATACGAATTATCAATGTTTAAGAAAAAGAAAAAGGATAGAAGAAGAGAGATAAGGTAGAAAATAGAGGGATAAGAAAATAGAAAATAGAACGGAACAGAAAACAACAGAACAATAACAGAATCTCACAATTCGCAGCGGAACAATATATAATAATAAATGAATAATCTTTAAACAAAGAACTATATCAGTTATTACATTACATCACATTTTATTTCATTACATTACATTACATCATCATCAGAGTGTACAACAACAAACAGTGCAGCGGAAAAAGAAATACTATATACTAGTAATTACGCCATGCCATCCAGCTTGCCTCCAGCAACTCCAGAAATATCCTGATAAACCTAACTCTTAACTGCCCGTGTGGAAATTGGTGGGCACCCAGAGTTTAGGAAGGAAAACAATAAACTCCGAGTCAGTCATGTGACTGGTGTGAGAACTCAAAACAGTTTATTTATTTTTACAATCAAAATAGAGCAATATTTTTAAAGTCAATTCGCAATGCTTTTAAAAATGAGACTACCATAAGGCCTCCCGCACACACACATAATGCAAACGCAGAATCGGAGGAGATTTCTCCTTATGATAGTCAAAGATGCTTGATACGTATTAAAAAGAACATTTGATATTATTATTAGGGCATAGTGTAGGAAAAATTCATTTCAAAAGTAGAATATAAATCTTAGCCAACATACGACCATTATCGTATGCCTACTATAGCTACCATCTAAACAGTGGTGACCACCATAAGTAAATGGCAGGTTCTACAACTAATACCGTACAAGGTTTCGTATTGGGAATTGGATTTCCAACGAATGATCAGGCCAAGGAACTTCCCATTGCCACATGAGAATGCCTCTGGAAGGACATCCCCGAGAACCAAACCGGATCCCTACCAACACAAGGCCGGGTTACCCCTAACTGAGTAACAACTGACCGAATATGCCATCCCCCGGTCCATTGGGACCTTTCACCGAGCACTCGTAATCAATTCACACAATCATAAAGTGTTTTCAACATGAGTAAGTATCTGGGCTCCATACCATGATACCACCCTTTTCCAGAAGGAAATGCACATACCCTAAAGGGCGCTACCCCTCATAACCTTGCTGCATCTTTCCTGTTTTGACCATTCCTGAGGTGTGAGGCTCGACGAAGTCATGTCCACAAAAACATACTTTATACAAAAGCCATGCTTTGGGTCAACAAATGATCATAGAAATGATCACCAAGATAGATGATCAAATAAATGATCCTATCATAAATAACCAACACAATGATCATTTCACAGCAACACTCAGCATGTTACATTACCAAATTGGGAATATATTGCTAAAAACCTTCAACAACATAACCTCTGAGCTCGTACGTCTCAGAGAAGGGTGTTAAGCTAAAAGAATAAATTCTCCGCCACCAACAGAAATATATTTGAAAGAAATCGGCTTTATATCTCAATTTGTAATGTCAGACATACAATCCATACAAGTCTGTTCCGGGCTCGAACAGAACCGAAGGCACTTACAAACAAGTCCTTGCAATCCGGATATCCACAATCCTGATCGGATTTCCCATCACATATGGAGAACTCTATACCGGAGCAACTCGGTGCAGAGTCAATCGACAGGTCATCCTATCGCTCTCGCAAATACCGGGTCTTCAACACCGATCTTCAATGCTATCCATTACGTCGTATCACTATTCGGAATGGGTAATCCGAATAACGAGCGCAATAATTTAAAAACAAGTGTAGCATTCAAATTCAACAAATCCCAACAAATACCTTTCAAAGGTAAATATTGATAGTCGGTTATTGAACTATCAATGGATATGCACGACATCACTAGATTCCAAATAATTTTCCAAATTATTTATTTTCCCAAAAATATCCTTTCTAGATATATAGTTTTCACACTTCAAAAATAAATCAACATTTATTTTTAAACAAATTCCCCTTTCTTTTATAAATTCCTTAGTGAATTTATATTCCCAAAATATTTATGAATATACGTTTTCAATTATTCATTTCAATTTATCTTCAAAAAGATAAATTCTCAAAACGTTTCATTTCACATTGGAAAACATTTCTATACTTATTTATTCATAAGTAATTCACAAATTTTATTTATTTTCAACACTTGGAAAATATTCAATATACTTCAATCGAAATTAAGTATATATTTCATTCTTTAAGGAAATCATTCTCTTAAACATATTTATTTGGGCCAAAACGAATGTTGCGTAAAACATCGTTACGACAACCCAAAATCACTAGTATAGGGATTCGAAATTAAAATAGATATATAAATCCCAATACTATACAAAACATTTCCTTTCGGAAATCATTTACTATAACAATAGTGCTATAGTCCACCATTTCCTTTTATTTCTCGAAAACGTCTATTTCAACAATGAATGTTGAAATCTATGGTTTCGAATCTTAACACCTTTTGAAAACATCGTTAGATCATTTTAATTCTATTTAAAACATCACATCTAAAACATTTTCTTTAACATAATATTCACTATTCAAAAACGTGAATAAACTTGTTAACCAATTTCATCGTTTCTATTCTTTTTAACTTAAAGGATTATTCACTGTCTAAAACGTGAATATAACTCCATAAATAAGTTATAACAGTTTTACTAATCAAAATAAGTCGTTTGTGAATTTATAAAACAACGTTTATAAATTCCATTTCTATTTATTTCCTAACAACTTCCTTTTTATACATCTCCTTTATTAACCTATTCGATTTATAACTCAATTATAAACCAAAGGTTCACATTATAAGTTAAATACTTATGATTTATTTGTTTGCAAGGTTGTTTCTTTAAACTTCATAATTATAAATCTTATAGCTTATAAGATTCATTTATTTATCCAAAATCCATTCTTTTAATAACTTTACAAATTTTATAAACCTACCGTTTATAAAATTCCATGTATAACTTCACCGTTTATAATTCTATAAATTTCATTCATTTACGAAATTCATTTACAATTCATTCAAACACTTATAAAAGCTCGTTTTATAATTCAAATGTTTTAATTTATAAATATCAATTTATAAATCCTTTATAAAATCAATTTATACTATTATTTTAAAACATCTTTAATCTCCTTTATAATTTCATCATTTTGATTCATAAAATAATTAAATTTTATAAATCCTATATTTTCAACTTTTTATAATAAATTCAAAATCCCAATTTTAAACTATTTTATAAAACCATTAACCCATATTTCTCAAAAATCAATCTTTAACTGTATTTCTCAAAATTATAATTTTTTATAACTTTAAAATTATAACGTTTATTTATAATGGATCAATTCCAAAAATATTTATAAATGTATACTTTCAAAAATCACTTTAAAAAATCATTTTAAAACTCCAAAATTTTGTCCAATGATGCTACACACCAAATAGCCAATCACGACAACAACGATATCATATATCGATATGATAATCTATCAAATATCAAAATATCTGAAATCAAATAAATACTGTTGAGGAATCCAGTTGGATCCCTACAACCTGTTTTCCTGCATCCACAACCATTAGCACAATACCAATTCCGTTCCAGTACGAAATTATCGCGGTATATGGGATCTAAAATATTATCCGCTTAATAGACGGCGTAATAGGGTCTCATCTGCTATACAATGCGGGAAATCAATAACTCCAATATATACATATGCCAATATATATATTGCTATTATATATATAATACCAATTTCACTGTTTATGAAATATTCGCGATATATATTTTTAATAAATAACATCCGCTTACTAACGGCGCATGATGTCTATTTTAACAATCAATAGATAACAATCATCATTCAAAAATGCATTCAAGTATTTTAAATCTAACTATTTAAAATAAAATCGAAACCGATTCGATTGAGTGAGAAGTTCTCACCTTGATTTCAATTTCATTTTAGCGATTTATTTCGAATAAAATTAAACGGACTTTTAATTTTACCCGAAATTCTCACTAACTCCAACCGACTCCAATCCAATTCCATAGCATAGTGCTCGTCCATACGATTCCAACGCAACTGGTTTCGCGCGTTTTCGACCTCGTACGAAAAAGATATGCATTTATGAAGTTTACTCGAAATTTAAATATAAAATTTACAACTTAAATTTTATAATTACAAACCTACAACCATTCCTAGCCACTGGATCTCACCCAAAATCATCATGACCATCCCCTGCATCCCCTTCTTCCAACTCTTCGTTCATCTACAGGTAACAAAACGCAACCAAACCCATCAAGAGGCAAACAGGGTTCGACTTTGCAACCACCTCGCTCGACGAAACTTCATCAAACCACCTCCATTCGAACGCCCTTCGCAAGATCCACGTTCGGCCTCCATCTTGGTGAACTCGGCTGCCATATGAGCCTCGATTCGTGTGCGCAACCTGCATGCATCGGCCCCACTTATCTCCCCCCTCGAGTCTCTAAAAACGATCACTCCCGTATGGATTCGAAGCTCTCCTTGCCCTCTACAATGTTGTAGTTAACAACTTTTCGTATTAATGCATGGATTGAAGGAGATTTGAGGAAGAAGACTAGAGATTTCTGGCCGTTCATAATATAGGAGGCGGCAGCTGTAGAATTAGGGTTAGGTTAATTTTTTTTTTATTTCTTGTGAGAGAGGGCTATTTATAGAAAATAAAACGAAACACTATTCATTCCGGAAATTCCGAACTCCGATTCACGCACCGTAACCAGCGTTTCTAGGGTTTACCCCACGTTCCGGACACAATGGCATAGGTTTCGAAAGCTAATTCGGACATCTGTGCGAATTATGGCTATAAACGTTCAATTTAAATTAAACCGATTTAAACGATTTTCTAGGCGTTTTAATTTGTACCGGACAAACGATAAATCCAATTGACACGAAATTTGAAACCATACAATAATATCACATTATGGATCTGATGAAATTGGTTTCGTCGAAATCCGAGACTTTTTGAAAAATGACTATTTTAACTCGCCAAATTAATATTAAAAATAATTCGATGCGTTTCGAGCTGCCACGATCAAACGATAACTCTGATTGCTACGAAAATTGAAATCCGGTAATAACTAACTATTACGGATCCAATGGAACTGGTCTCGTCCAATTCTGAGACTGTTCAAAAATTGACTATTTTCACTAGTCGATTAAATATTAAAATATTCAATTTTCACAAATAAACTCTTAATTCGATTTTAATAGTTCTAAAACATCATTCTAACTCCAACATGATAAAATAAAATTTTACAAATCATTTTCAATCATATTTAACCCAATTTTCAATTATTTCCCTAATTTAACATATTAAATTATTGATTTATATTCAATTAAATCCAATTATTTGAATAAAATTTATTCGACTTATAAATTCACTTATTAATATTTAAAATTAATTAAATATTCAAATTTTAATTACTAAAAATCCTGGGTCGTTACAGTTGTACGAACTGTTCTGACCAGAGTACATAAGCCACCCAATAAATCAATCAACACAATATAAAACCATTTATATTCACTAACAAATGTGTGCTCATATATATTAATACACTCAAACTCATTCTTAGAGCATTACTGACTCTATTTTAATGAGTAATCCCCACCAGAGCCAAGGTTCTCGCTTAACCTTCCGCTCTGATACCAAATGTAACGATCCGATTTCTCGACTATCAAAAATCGACATCAATACGTCACTATATTAAATGCCGAAAAATCGAATGCCAGAAAACAGATCGTAAGGGAAAGAAGAAGGAGGTAGAAGAAGAGAAAACAAAACAACAACAGAATATCACAATCGCAGCGGAAAAATATATAGTAGATAAATAACTGATCTTTATACGAAAGAACTATATCTATTTTATACGTTACATCATCAGAGTATAATACAATCAATAGCAAAATACCAGACATTTATAATAACTTGTCCTCACAAACTGAATACACAATTTACAACATAGCGGAATATACATTAGGTATGTGTGCTACGTCTCGCCATCCAGCTCGTCTCTTGAGCTCCATAGTCGTTCATCCAGAATCTGTTTTCTGTAATACTCGGTTTGACCTGAGCATTGTAATAAAATAACATCCGAGTCAGTCTGGAAAACCAGCGTGAGAAAATCATATTCAATTGGATTATTAAAATATTCAAAATCCTTTGAAATCAAAGGTATCTTGTAAGACAACGCCATAAATAAACATGTCGGGTTTTTACCTTACGATAACCTAAAACATTTTTATCAAAACCGTCTGATATTATAATAGTGTCTATAGAAAGTAAAATAGAATCTAGCTGAAATGCTTGCATCTAATGTTTTAGCAATAGTTGGGCACAATCAAAACCGTACATGAGCTTATTGGAGATTGGATTCCATACAATGGCAGGGCTACAGGGGTACCGCCCATCATAGTACCTAGTCTAGATCAGCATACCAATGATCCCTCCTAATCCCCTGCAACACAATACCGGAGCTACCCCTTACTAGATAGTCTGAATAAAATCACCCAGTGGTTTGGATCAGCAACCGCTCACACAGCCGAATAAAAAGGGATATCTAGATAGGGATGACCTTACCCTAATTGGTTGCTAGCCACTTAGCTTTGCTGCTCCTCCCTTGTTTTAGCCATTCCCGATTAATGAGGCTCAAGGCTGTGCGTTACCTTTTTAGAAAATATCTCACTTAGAATGCTCATCGTCCTCGTGACGATGTTCTGATAGCATTCATCCATACAAGTCCTTTCCTGGTCCGAACGGAACCGAAGGCACTACTCCTACTACATCCATTTTGGAATCACCTTAGGATTAGTAGCGATTAGCCCTTGCACTTCACTGCTCCATCTTCGACTCCAAGCTCTTGTCTTCCTTACGATAACGTTCAAATCAGATCGAAGTGGTTTTCGAAAAATTAATCTCGATCCCGGTCTCTTCGAAATGATCAGCGCATTGGCCAATATTGATAGTCGGTTATTTAAATATCATATAACATCCACAAAAAATCATCAAATCTTAATAATTTCCCAAATTATTAATTTCAAAATAGCTTCCCAAGATATTTTTCTACACTTCAACCCTTTGAAAATAGTTTCAAATCACTTTTTTCTCGCAGAGTAAATTTCTGCCCAATTGTTTTATTTCCACTTAAAATCACCAAGTCTTAATACTTTAGGTTTTTAAATAATTTAAATCACTTTACCCAAAAATATATACTTTAAAACACATAAAATAAAACTATTTAAAATACTAGTTATGAAATTTGGTAATAATTTCTCATGTAAAACTTAAGCTAAAACTAAGTTTAAAATAAAAGTTATGAAATTTTATACTAATTTTTCAAATAAAAACTTTAGCCAAACTACCTTTAAAATAAAACTACTTTATAAAATATAATTATTTAATAATTATCTTTTAAATCATAATGCCAATTTAACCTTTAAAATAATTACTACTATAACTAAGTTAAAAAATATTTACCTTTAAAAATTTAACCAACTTAAATAATAAATTCTCAAAAACATTATTTTAAAACAACTTTAAAACTCTTAACTTATACTTGAAAATCTGCTTTGAAAACATACTTGGCTTTTCAGAAAAATACACTTCCCATTCCAAAATAGTCTATTTAATTGGTTAATAAATCCTTCTCATTTTATCCCAATTTAGTTTACGTCTCAACCTGTAAATTTCTTTCCCACAACTTTAGAATAACCCACTATTTTCTAAATTTCCACCGTGAATTTATACTTCCAAATATCCACTGATATCTTATTTTTCTTTATAAACCCAGTTTATAAATTCCAGTCTCATCCTCCTTTTAAATCACTGTTTCAAACACTTAATCAATTTTCAAATCGATTTTCAAAATCTACTCCATTTTAAAATAAATTCCTTTACTTACTCATTTTTATTTCAAAACCCATTTATTTGAGATTTTACTACTTTACTATGATTTTAAATCTTATTTAGATTGAAAATACAAATTTCATACTTTTTCCAAAATTCTTCTTTATCTCTCCAAACTATTTTAAACCTTGAATTTAAAAGTAAATCCTTTATCCTTTAAATAATATCACTTAAGTTTAAAAATTCATTTATTCCCATTTATTCAAAAATCTTCTTTCCCATACTCGGAATTTATTTATTAGAATTTAAAAATCAACCTTTATCCTTTTCCAATTCATTCTTTAATTTATCCAAATTCTCTATAACTATTTTACTTAAAAATTCCCTCTTATTTCCCTTCAAAAAATCAAATCTTTATATTTTTTATAACTCAGTGTACCCAAATATATTCAATCAAACCATAACATCCAATATTTTCGATTCCCAATATAATCAGTAATCTGTCATAGATAATCAATGAATCATATCACAGATTATGAAAACAAAATTCAATATTTTGAGGAATCCAGTTGGATTCCTCAAACTTATTTTTCTCTGCATCCACATATGTTAGCACAATATAAAAATACTAATCCTACTTCGAGGGGGATATCGCGGTATAAAGGGCCTCCGCTATTGTGCGGGGCGCATAGGGTCTCATCCCCTATATAATGCGGGAATATCAATCACTCCAATATATATACAATATTATATGTAATATCAATTCAAGCAATCAATCCATAAATTTAAATTCAACTATTTAAATTAACGGTAATCCAAATGAGTGAGATTAACTCACCTTCGATTCTTCGTTTTGCAATCCATTTCCATCTCGATCATTTTTTCACGGTTTTGGACCTTGTATAAGCATTATAGCATTTTATTAACATTTTCAATAATCGGGCCATTAATTACCATTTAATTAACTGATAATTTAATTTAACTAATAATTTCCCTTTTAAAAATCTTTTAATAACTATAATAAATTAAATAAGTTAATTGAACAATTTAATCACCTAAATACATTATTTTAAAAATAAATAGAAAATTAAAATATGTAAATGTATATTTATTTTATTTTTGAAACTTAATATATACTTATAAGAAAAATCTATACAGATCAAAAATCTAATCTTTACACAATCCCCTATGTTTTTCCAAAGTCCTATATACATAAATAATTTTTGTTTTCCCCTATCTGTATACATATATATAATTTAACAAAGTAAAATAAATACCTTATTGTCTTAAGTAATTTTTTTCTGACATTCCTTAAGTAGCTTTAAAATAAAAATGCAAAAAAATTAAACTACCTCACTGCGAACAGGAAACCAAAACTATCGAGCTTCTGCTCCAAAATCATGACACGAGATTCAGACCTCGTCAAGCTCTCACTGTTGCATCAACCTCTGAAGCCGAACCCTATCATCGCCGAACTATTGCGACATCGCCTCGCTCGAGCTTGCGAATGCCGCCATCGTGACCCACCTAGCATCCCATTACCTCACGATAATCGATGAAAGCAAACGTATCGCTTCGCCGACCTCCACTGCCTGTCATGAGCAACCCAGCCGTGCTCTCCCGATCACGACTACGTCGCATTGATTTTGCGCCCCCTTTGTCGCTACGCGACTCGCGCAAAACCCGACTTTGCGAACTCCAAAACCAGACAGCTCGAGCGCCATCAAACGACGCGACGTGAAGTTCCACTTGAACCCCGATCTTAAACTCGAGCGAGGAATCGCGTTGAAATTTTGTTTGTTATTCATTGTTATTTTTTTGTTTCAGCTGAATTTAAAAAGGGGAAAGGAAAGAATTTGTGACCATTGTTTTTCTCTTTTTTTATCGGTTATCAAGTTGAACTAAGGAAAAAAAGGGAGGTTGCATGATTTTAAAAAGAAAAATAAGGGAGACAAGGTTTGAACCGATGGAGAGGAAGCATGTCCAATTTAACTAGCTATAGTATTTTGATGGAGAAATGAAAAAGGTGTGATGGGAATGCAGATTTGAATGTTGAAATATACATATATTATATTAAATTTAAATCGTCTTGAAGACGAAGCCTTAAATCTCGATCTATTATCGAGGCATGCCGCTATGCGTTCATAATGTTATATCCCTATTCCGAACGCAATGGAAGAGGTTTCGAGTCCTAATTCGATCGTATGGAGAAAATAGCTTTTTGGATCCAGTTATTATATTGGATTTTCGATATAAAATTTCAGCGCGATTATCTAACGTACGATCACATGACAATTCCAAAAACTATGAAATTTGAAATTCGATAATAATACACTATTACGGATCCAATGATACAGGTCGTCGAATTCCGAGACCGTGCCCTGGAAGGCTATTTTTAAATGCCAATTTAAACTATATATTTTTAAAACTGAACAATCACCTTAAAATTCAATTTTAACACTTCTATTATCTTCAGTATTATAAATATAAATTTTACAAACCTTTGAAATATTTTTAACCAGCTTAAAAGCCAAGATTCACAATTTCAACCAATTTCCAATTATTTAATTCAAAAGTTAAATTATCCAATAAATTTTGATATTTGAAATTCAAGTTAAAAATTAACTCTTAAATATTTAAAATCAATTAAATATTTCAATTTTAAATGTCTTCCGGTTCATCACACAATCCATCTGACCATGCTTGTCGTTTTGTTCATTCTCTAGGTCGTAGAAATACTATATGATTTTTGATTTTTTTTAATTATTATCTGTGGTATTTGGTGAATTTCCACCCTTGGAAGAAGAGGCCATTAAAACTCAATCAAAATATATCCTCCTGACTTATTAACCTTCTTAATGGGTACGATGTAGATAAATTCCATTAAGCAACGTTAGCCTCACTGTTCTAGTATGAGTTGTTTTGGAGGAGATAGTACACGGATTGGAAGTTATAGGTGGCAGATCTGAACTGAAGGACCTATGAAGAGCTTGGTTTTTGGAATCGCCATTTTAGCAATGCTGAGAAGGTAACTTTAGTTAGAAAAGTGTTTCAATTTAATAAAGCAGCACGTGTATGTATAGTTTTGTTAGTATATTATATATAGTAGAGCTTTGTACTTCACTGTTTATTATAGTGTGGCAATAAAATCTTAATGACCCTTCAAAAGAAACATTTAAACTATTATAGTGGAAGTATTATCATCTATCTTCTATTTTAACATAATGATTCTAAAATATTATTGAAGAGGATACATGATTGAGATCCTTTCTTTATGTTAATACAGCTAAGAGCTTTCTTATGGTCGAATATTTCTTGTATTTAAAACTTTCAGCATGATGATGTCTATGTGTACTAATATCGCTGTTGTTGGTCAGGTACTAAGGTACATATAATTATAATACCAAAGTGGCATTGAGCTAAATAATATGGTAGTCTACATAATGCCTTATGAAACCTTATAATAAAGGATAAATTTTGTATTTAGGCCAATTTTGTAAACAAATTACAAGAATAGCCCTCTTTGCAAACTAATAACAAAAATAGTCCAGTTTAGGCCACGTAGGACGCCACGTGTGCTGGCGGCATCTCAAATGCCGCCAGTACAAGTCTTTTTTGCATACTAACACTGACGGCATTTGAGATGGCGCAAGTTAGCAGCATCCCAAATGCCACTATATCTGTTGCCCTCTGTTATGTTTGCAGCCCTTCCTCAATGTCACTTCACTCCCCCTTCTCTCAACTCCACTTCAAAAAAGAAACGAACCCCCCCCCCCCCCCCAAATCACCAAAAATCAAAATTTCAAGCTTCCAACAAACAATCCACGGGAGGAATAACATCTAGTTCTTCCTCTTCGCCAAGTTATTAGCTATAGCAGGTATGTTTTTTGTGGAAACCCTAGTTTCCTTTTTTTTAATTTTATTTGCTGTTTGGTATCAAGTGATAATAGTTTACAAGTTGATTAAATAAATTGTAGAATGGCTCCCAAGTGTGTACCGACCATATGTTATTTCGATGGCGAATTGGTTGTTGATGAAGTTAATTGTGGAAAATATGTGGGGGGGTCGTGTAAGCCAGCTAAAGTGTTGAGAGGCTGCAGCTGAAAGAATCGATCTATAAAGCGATCAAGATAAAATCTGAAGAATTTGACATAAAGGTAGTGTGTAATTGGCCGACGGACTCAGGATCGAAAGTCATAAAAATAGCCGATGATGACGATGTCGAGCTAATGTTTTCAGCAACATCGAAATCAATTAAGCTGTTTGTTGGGAAAATTAGGTGCTTGCAAGTAGAAGAACCCGTACGAGAATAAGAAGTTAACAATGTTATTGAGGAGCACCGAAGAACGGTTGAGGCAGTAAGTATAAGCCGTGGAGACGCGTCATCGAGTTTCATTAACCCGACTATGCCAGTGATGTACAGTCAACAACAAGGTCTGTATGGATATCCTTCGTGTACGACCTATCCACAGGGCATTCAGTATACGTACCCCTATCCAAGTCAAGGAAGCTTTACGCATTTGCTCGGAAGGTGAAACATTTATTTACGAAAATTTGGTCCTATTAATATGATAGTTGGGCGCAACTTAACAATTTTTTCCGTCTTCTATGCAGTTATCTTCCTCGACCAACACCGCCTAGTCCCGCTGGACCATCACAATGCCATATGTCTCAATTTATGTATCCAACTCCGTCCGAATTATATGATCTTAGTCAGAGGTATGTCTCATGAAAAATCAAATTTGTGTAGGTAGTAATCACGGTAATGGTTTAAAGTAATACGTATGTTTGAATAGCAGATTCATTGCGAACGATACTGCTATGCAAGCTCATCGACAATGTCCAACACATGATACATACCATCCGCCTACGTATAACATAAACTCGTATGAGTTTCGTAAGTACTACATAAGTTGTCAATATTAATACGTACCACATTCCGTTCTAGCGGAGCTCGTGGAGTGTAAGGTGCCACCTCTTGCTCGGGTTCCTCCGCTCGTCTTCGAAGCACATAACGACGAGTGATATTCCAGTACCAGCTAAGATACTCCTCATCGGTCAGAGTGACATCGTGCTCGTCTTCCGCAGCTAAGAAACGGTTGTTCCATAACTCAATCATCGCTTCGAACTCATCTTCGCCGTATGGAAGCGTGTAATATGGAGCATGATACGGTAGGTGCTGTCGAAGACCAAACTGTCTCATGACTTTGTCTGGCAGATGGTATGCTAAATCTACGAAACAAAAAAACCATAAGTCGTGCCCGCCATAACGTCCTGTCCATTGTACAAATAGCCGAAAGTGCATGAAGGTCTGCTTCGGAATACGGATTCCATGTTACTGCATTGTAATCTAAGACGTCAAACCCGTTCCGGTAGATGGTTAAATTGCGTCTGGGGGTCATTTTTGTTTTCTTCGGGGCAATCCACCTGTAATAGCAACATGTTATACGAAATTCAAATTTACCGTGTCGATACAACAACACTAACAACACTGTTTTACCTCGCTCCATAAGGCTTTGAATTGTCAATTATTTGCGTTTTCATAGATATACGACCAACCGGAAGGTAGGTCCATGACCAAAGCTGCAAGCGGGAAACTTAATTTTAGTTACGGTTTTACAAAATACTCGGCTATGCAACAACGAATGCCTATGTCCGTACCTGAAGTAGAGTCATACAACCTCCGTCGGACCGTTGTTGGACCAACGCAACTCTCGTAAGTTCCGTATAGGTGAAAGCAAGCACCGCACTACCCCAGGAGTATTGCCGACATGAATCAAAGTCTTCTAACAATGGAAGCCATTGAAGGGCCACTCTTGTCTTCGATCGATCACAACAAAGACATTGCGTGATGATGTGCAACATAATACTGCGGGCCCTCTGGGCAATCTGCAAAAGAGAGGCACGACGTGGAATATCACCGGCCAACTGCTTCCTAAACCACGTGGCCAATATCGAATCATTTCCCCACCTCACGTCTTCTGGAGGAGCCAATCCAAGCAAGGGCTCACACAAATCCATATAATTTCTTGGATAATCCGGTTTCAGGATGGGATCCACGTTAATAGGCAATCCAAGCAATACAGCTACATCTTTCAAAGTTAATGTCATCTCACCTACTCTAAGATGAAATGTAGACATCTCCGGTCGCCATCTATCGATCAAAGCCGTCAAAAGATTCCGATCGAGATGTGTATATCCCAACTTATTGACAACACCAAATCCAGCTCTGTCTAACAGTTCTAACACGCCTGGATGCGCTGACGTGACGAGCTTTAAAGTTGATGAATGGTCAATGAAGCCGTCCAGCTCAACCGCCTGTCGATACATAGTAACAGAGCAAAGCAATTATGGTATTTACCACCAATTTGCAGAGGTAATAACAAACTATTTGACCTTGTACCTCCATCATATCGATGTTGTTTGTGCGGTGTTGAACTTGGAGGTAAAGCACACTAGGATCGACCGGTCCGGGTGCCATTTCATCGTATTCTACCACAATAACATTGCATAATCATACTCAACTTCAATGGGTATAGAACCATAGATTTCCAACTATACAACTTCATTGTATACGATGTAAAAACAATTAAACATGTGCTCTAGGTGAGTACTCAACTTCATTGTACTATACAATCATAGATTTGCAATCATAGAACAATTTTAGCCTTAAACCCTGAATTGGAAGAATGACAATTAGAGACCAAATCGATAGATTTCATACCTATAGGATGAGCTTGGGACGATGATGAAGTCATAGTTCAAATTCTAACTAGATTTTGGTAGTTGGAAGCTTGAAATTTTGATTTTTGGTGATTTGGAGGGTTGGGTTCGGTTCTTTTATGAAGATGAGTGGAGAGAATGAGGAGTGTGGTGGTATTGAGGAAGGGCTGCAAACATAATAGAGGGCATCAGATATAGCGGCATTTGGGATGCCGCTAACTGGCGGCATCTCAAATGTCGCCAGTGTTATTATACATCAAAGACGTGTACTGGTGGCATTTGAGATGCTGCCAGCACATGTGGCGTACTACGTGGCCAAAACTGATCTATTTTCGTTAACAGTTTGCAAACTAGGCTATTCTTGTAATTTGTTTGCAAAAATGGCCTAAATACAAAATTAATCCTATAATAAAAGGAAAATAGTATAAGCTTGAATTTAGTAGTTTCACTTTGGATAGTCTACCAAAATTCAAGTTAAACGGGATAACTTGCAGACACAGTCAAACAATGTTATAATTCACACCTAGGTAAACCTAACATTGTGTATGTGTTACTTACCGGTTATGCATCTAAAACATACCATATAGCAATTAGAAAATCAGTTAATAGATATAGTTTTTGAGCATATCTAATGAAAGAAGCTTTATATTTAAATCCTTCTTTATAAAAAATTCACCAAGCAACCAAATTAGCTAGTAACAGCAACTGTTTTCTTATACTGAAAGAGTTATAGACCAAAATATAGCTTTCGCATGATTGATGGAGAATCCTCATTTAGGTATGTGACGTCAGGTTGAAAATGTTATTTGCAAATATAAAGAAAACTTTCTTAATAAAATATGATATTTTTAATGCATACATCTATAAATTATACATATAAACAAATATATGTGTGAGTGCTAGTGTGTGCACATGCGTATGCCTACTTATGTGTGAGAATTCATATTAATATGGAAATATAAAACTGTTGTACTGCCATTCAAAAAAGTAAGTGTAAGCATCAAAAGTTAACATAAATCAGTTGATCACAACAACCATTCATAAAAGGTCTGGATTCAAATGTAATAGTTATTCCTCATACCATTATATAAACAAAACAATGTTTGTGGAATGTTTGTTTTCATGTTTACAGATGTTACCTATGAGATCAAAGTAGGAATCTTCCATTAAATTGCTCAAACACTCAACGTTAGTTATCCATAGTGGTTTGGCTACATTGAAACTACTAACCCTTCACTTTAAGTGAACTATCCATTAGTTTTCAAGAAAATTATGAAAGTCATGAAGAGAAAAAATTAAAATTAAAATGCAAATAGTTTCAACAAACATATTTGGAGCAATGTTTAAACTTGTAGCACGAATATAAAGGATAAAAACAACTGGATCTTATTTGATATCAGTTCTACAGGCAACAATATTTTATAATACTAATGATAAACAATTTGAAAATTACAGTTTCATTTCATTCACTCAAAGCTTAATAATACATATATTTAATATCCACTTCTTTTTTAATAATTCTCACCGTAAAAAATCTATAAAATGCTTTTGACCGATAAAAATCTGAATTTATTCATTTAATGTAAGAATGAGAAACATAGGTTTGATATGTATAAGAAAAATACCAACACTATTCCCAATTAATATCGTGTATCTGAATAGGTACTCAACACCCTAATGAATCTCAGTGACACTAAATACAAAAAGAAAAATAAGTCTTTATGCGATTTTTAACATCAAAGCCAACTATAAGCATGTTAAAAAAAGAGTGCAATATATTTCATCTTAAGAATCGCAAGCAAACTCACAAAGTACTGTCAAAATCATATTTTTGGAAGAATTTTATATTTTAAGTAGGAAAGAAACATAAAGATAGAAAACATGAAAAATGCAATGTATAATCTAAAAGTAGAGGTACACAATATTCATGGAAGTAGATCTGAAAAAATTTGTACCGGTTAATTCTGACAGCCATAATACACACTTCATTCAGAAACAGCTAAGAAATTAATAAGTAGATGATATCAAGTGGAATTATATAAGTATTAATCAACTTAAGTTGAGAAAATTAATTATAGAAAGATAAATGTTAGGTAAACATTTTAAGTTGATATTGTCCTAATCTAAAATTTATAATCCACTATGATTAATTTTTTTGACTCGAGTTCACCATCAAAATTCTTATATCAATGAAAATAAAACAACGGCACATAATTTGGCCTGAAATAGTGTTTGGAAACATGGTAAACAAATCATGCAAACCAACCACAACCATGTGTACTATATTTGTTCATAATCTGATGTAATAGGCTTTAATTGTATGATGTTTAAGAAATAGGTGTTCGTATAGCTGAATGAGATCTAGGATAGAAGAAAATGGATGACAATGCACGTTGAAAGTAAATGAACATATTGTTAAAAATTTAGGGTTTAAGTAATCATGGCTGTCACATGAAACAACTATTATCAAAAACAAAATTAAATTAGTTTGTAAAAAGTAGAAGTTTTAATATACCTGATATGTGAAGCCACCTAAGTTGAAGATTGAAATTTGTCGGTACAACATATCATCGACCTATCCATATATAAACAAACGCTAATAATTACCTCTTCCAATTTATGCACAAATTTTAGTTTAAAAGAAAAAACGTACATGACCTAGCAGAGGAATAACAATAGATCATGAAATTATGTTGTACCACACATCCTACAGAATAAACCATCAAATCTATATAGAATAAGGAATTTTTATTACAAATGTACCAAATTACTAACCTTACGAAACCCAAGATTTTGAATGTTCCGAATTTATGATTGAACAAATGGGTAGGGACCATGAATGTAGACACTGGTGAGGTATGAATAGTTGGTACGTAAAGAGATAAAGAGAGAGACATTTCTAGGGTCCCTTAATATACGGTTGTAAAATTGGAAAGATGAGAGCAAAAGGAGCGGATAGGGATTTGGTGGAATGAAATAAAATAAACACCGGCGATTACGTATAGATGGATATAGTTCAGGAAAAATTGGTATTTCAAAAATAGAACAGGTGCTGGCATATAAATTGTTTGGTATCTGCTTTCCTACTAAGTAATAGATGTTTAGGTAACATTTGTTTCCAATCCATTTGAATATACTTTTAAAAATATGAAATTCTTTTTAAGAGATTTGTGAATATTCTTATAACTTGGAGATAAGAATATGAATACATTTTCACGAAAAGATTAAAAATAAATAGTCAAATAGTAGTGTGTGTGTATTTTGTAAAGGGTGTGTGTGTGTGTGTGTATAAGTATTTACAAATAAGCATTATTTAATCTTATACTTAGCACTAAGAGCCAACAAAGTAGACTTGTTTTATGTAGGTGAGTTAAGAATGAGATGTCAAGGTAGGGCTTTGATGAAATCACTGCCCCAACCTTTGTGGTTTCACTCTTGACCAAGGGATAGCGTGAGTTGAAAAGGTCAACAATGGTGATAAGCATACGAGACTTGATTTTCGTATGCAATCATTTTTAGCACTAGATAGTTGATTAGTCTTTTATTGAACTTGACCAAATTGACTTAGGAATTATATATAATCTTCAAGACTACATACAGTTTGAGGTCCTCCTAGGAGGGGTCATTAGTATGAAACATCTCTTGCTTTAAGAATGAGACATACGAGATCCCTCGCGGAGGACTTCTTTATATCATTCGCTTATTTCTAAAAGAAATGAAATCGAGTTAGTCGAAAATACTCAGTTTATTTTTGAAAAGTCTAGGATTGGATAAGTATACTTTAGTATTACTTAGCGAAAACAACTTCAAAGATGATATACGAGTCATATGTTTTGGAAGCGGATGTGGAGTGGAATGTTATAGAGTTGAGCTGTTTATTGTTAATTATATTTTTTATCTCAGAAATGCCAAAGTATTTTTGAAGTAACCATAATGTTGAATGCCTTCATAACTAAGAATCAACAAGTTTAAGTAGTATTAAAATTGCCTTTAAAGGAAGTAATTATGTCACTATAATTCTTACATAATTATAGGAAAATATTCGAAATTCTATGAAAGGTCTTTATCTAATTAGTTAAGCAATACATTCTAATTTTAGCAATAAAGATTGGAAAAGTAAAGTACTGAAAGCAATAAATGAAACAAAGAACTTATATGGTTCGGATGTTAACGAATACTACGTCCATAGGAAAATATCATTATCTTCTTCTTTTATTCTTAGTAATAGTGTACATGGCAGAGAGTACAATTTTGATTTCCGTGCTTAAAAAGGAATCAATTAAAATTCCACGTTACACTTGATACATTCCCCTATTCATTTATAGTATACAGAAATTCACATGGATCACTAACGTCCATATTCTACTCTTTTGATTTCTGCCTTTGGATTTTGCATGTATCGACCATCTGCCTAGTTTATTTACTATACATGGATTACTAACGTTTTCTTCGGTAGGAAACCTTGATTTGGGATAATGGATTTTGAACTTGGGCGGAAAGCTTGAAATTGAAGCGAGAAACCCAAATTTGAATAAGCCATAACTCATTATGGATTTTTATCTATTTGGGATTGTGGGGGTCGAGCGGTATTGGACTTTCCTTATTAAGCTTGGTTTTTATGGGGGTGGAGTTCTGGTGATGTGGTTAGGCTTCAAAATGGTGGCGTACTCTTATTTACTAAGTTGTATAGTTTGGCTTTAATTACTCTTGAAGTTGTGCTTTGTTGTTGTTTTGGATGGGACGTTGGAATACAACTTCGGGAGTGTTAACACAATTCAGATGTTGTGTAATTTTTTTTTTATACAATTATGAAGGTGCATTGCCCAATGGTCCATTTTTGATAGCAAAGTTCTGGGGTGCTTATAACCATGCAGTCTTTCGATGTTGGAAGCAGTTTCTTGTTATGGATTTGTTTGTGTCATGTGGCCAGTTTGTTACTTTGTTTCTTCCTTCGAGCCTTTATATTTGTTTGGTAGTTCTTCTTTAGAATTGCAGTGTTGTTCTGCCACACCAATGTCAATTCTGGATTGTGGCGCATTCCTGTTGCTTTAATGTACATATTAGATTGTGGTGCTGCCCTATCACTTTAATGTTAGTTTATAATTACGATGCATCCCTATTGCTTATTATTGCTTTAAAGACTATGCTACAATTCTATATTACTGATATTGCTTTGGGGTCACTACACAATCTCTACATTTTGTTATCACTTAAAGATTGTGCCCAGTCCTAATTTATTAAATCCTACTTTTGGAACCATAACATAGCTTTCATATTTTGTGTTTTAAGGTTATGCTGCAGTTCTACACATTGAAGTAAGTGTTAGGATTGCAAAGTAGTCCCCATACTTTGTGGCTATCTCAAGATACTGGCGTGGGGTTATAGTGCCGAAGCAATGATCAATAGAAAGGCACTATCCTTATGTCTTGCCACTAGCTTAAGGCTTTGGTCTAGTACTATTTGGACTTTTCTTTTTCTTCTTGCTTCCTATTCATAAGTCAACCTCTATTGTAGGAGCATTTCTTTTGACACAGTGCCTATATCTGTTCTTCTTTATCAATATTTGGAAAATATGTGTGTGACACTTGCTCCCTAAGTCTACAGTAATTGAAGATTGGTGTCGACTTATCTTTACTTTCATATTTTTCATGCTTTCGTATAACCCATTACTTCTTGGTTTTCTCTATTTTTATATATGGAAAATGTCTTTATTGCCATTGTGCATTTAATGCCCAATTACACATGTTTGCTTTTTATTGGTGGATTCTCCAAAAAGCCATAATTCTAGTCTTTTCAAGATTCAAATTGAGGTGAGTATATGTTCTTTTCCTTCCTTTTCATTTCTTTACGTGCTTTCAAAACCCTTAGCTGCTGACCCATCTTTTCCAAAAAACAGTTTCCCTTTCAAACAAAAGTAAGGTAATTATTTTTCTTATTGTTTCTTCCTTTATATGTTACCAATAACTAACCCTATATATTTGTTATGAAAACTTCTTCTATCGAGGGGACCCCTTCTCCTTACTGTTGTCATCTAAAATAACCAAATTAAGGGAAATATAGGGCATTTTGGATCATTTCGGGTTTGAGGGTTATGTAGTAAGGATGCTTGAATCTAATCATATCCATGTAGGATCGATTTCATCCTAGAGGGGGGGTGAATAAGGTGATACTATTAATTATAAAAATTTATTACGGAAGCTTATATAAAATAATTTTAACACAGATCACAGTTGAACAATAGTAGCACAGATATAGCAGAAATATAAAAGGCAGAAATAGAACACACAAATTTACCCAGCTTCGGCAAAACCCTGCCTACGTGCTGCCCCTAAGGTTTCTACTAGAAATTATGTAGTCATACTCTTACACACGTAAACTCGTGACACCCGCTATCGACTAACCTAAATCTACACTCAAAACCCTGCCACAACTTAGCAACTGAGTTGCGAATTCTCAAACTACACCACTGTAGCTCGTCCCCTAGTCACACGACTAGAAAATACAATCGTTTAAAAGGGTAAATACAAATTTAAAAACAATTATAAAACAAAACCATAAATTTTAAAATATAAAAGCTCAAAGTAAATAGCCGGCCCAAAATTAAATAAGAAATCCTCTTTCTCTTTCTTTTATATTATGTCGGCCTGGGTTTGCTCCAAAAAGAATGGCGAACTCGTGTTTATTCTACTTCGTTCCAAATTAGGGCTTTGTGTGAAAATTGAATCGCCGCTTCAATTGATTGCTGATGCTTCAATTTGTTCTCTTCGATCAATTAGATTGGTTGCTGCTTCTTTAATTTAGTCGAGTACGGTTGTTGAAACTGGTATGTGCTTTTACTTTTCAATTTGTCTATGCTCAACTTTGATTCGAGTTGAATGATTATTCTTTGTTGCTTGAACTTGAATGATTTTTTACATCCGATGATGATTGGGATTTATAGAATTCGAATTCCTATTTTTTCGTTCATTTGAATTTGTCATTTAATGTAGCTCGGCCATTGATTTTCGTATGAATGATAGTGATGATTTCTGACTTTGTCACTTCGTATATTTTTGATTTCTTGATAATCACGGCTTTGATTGACTCCTTGGCCACCACGTCTCTGACTTTTGTTTGAAACTACTGTTGACTTGCTTGACCATATGCATGTTTCGAGCTCTATCACTGCCGTGTTGATGTTGTACTAGATTTTGTCTTCTGTCTTAGTTTAGCTGTTGAATTTTTCTGGAGCATTTTGTAACCGAGTCTGCTTTGATTACACTTGAATCTGGTTCAATTGTGAGTTTGAGTTTTTTTGTTGAGCTCTTGTCCACTATTCACTGCATATATATATATATATATATATATATATATATATATATATATATATCAATACATGTATGTTGTGTACTTCATGCTTTTGTTCTTGATTCATCATGTATGCTTAGTTCTTGTGACACTGGCTTCATCATGATTTTGTAGTTTGTCTGCACTTTGATGTGCGTGTGCTAGTTGTGGTCTTGTTTTGCATTCTATTGTTGTCATATATGGAAGCTGATTATTTTGTTTGCTGCTTGGTCTGATATACATGTATATGATCTGTATATACTCTCTGATTTATCCTGAAGTTTACATGTGAGCATTTGACTTGATTTCCTGCTTGACTTTGTTTCTATCTGGTTTCACTGCATAACTTATTACATTTGACTTCGGTAATTCCTTTGTACATTGTGATCTGGCTTCATCATGTCCGCATATGAACTTTTGCATGCTTTTGATTATTGCACTTGCCTTGGGCTTGAGTTGTTTTCATGTGTACTCGAGTGTGGTCTATGCCTTTGTGCCACGTTGTACATATGTGCATTTGTATCCTCATGTATATGATATCACTTCTGTTGGTATGATGGACTTTGGTAGTAACATTATTGTTTGGGTTCATATGCACTTGTGTTGAATCTAGCTTATAGCTCGGGTTTGACCTTGTGCTTATATCGTGACTTTATTTGTGTTTCACTTGAGTTGAACCCGGATTTTGATTTAGGTTTGACCTTGTGCTCACCTGTCCCTGCATTTTTATCAAGTGTTGTGCACGACCTTGTGACATGTATAGTGATACGCTGTGCATGTCACAAGCTGTTCGTGTATGATAAATTCAAATTTAAATGATGATGAAAAACCCAAATAACTGAGGCAAATAATGTTTTCAAAATCACTTTTTATTTTATACTGCAAAATATTTTCTTTTCAATTTTACTGCGTTGGTGTTTATTTTACAGATTGCTCAGATGTTGGATTCAATCTGGAATAGAGTTGAAGATCAATTTTGAGTGAACGAGTGATATGTAGTGAGGTGCTGATGTAAATGATAATTGTAATGTAATCAAAATTGTATATATATAGTGAGAGCTCAAATTCATACTATTCAAAATTGTAATAAATATTTGTTTGAATAAAATATCTGTTTGAATTTAAATTTTATGTTCTTTATTTTATTCAACAAATATTTATTTAATTATGTGAGAAATAAAATAGTACATTAACAAATACATTTAAATGAATATATATATGTTTATTATCATCAAACAAAAATCATATACTTGCATATTCAACAATCTCCCCCTTTTGATGATAACAAACATATATTTAAGATTTTGAATTCAGTAAATGTATTTGATTATTTAATCTACTCCCCCTATTTGAATGCTTCCTCTCTATACCAAACTCCCCCTTCATATATGCATGAAAATAAATAAAAATAGGCTAATGAGCCTAAATGCATATAGAAAAAACAAAATAAAATATTTGACCTTTATTTTCCAAAATCTTAACCTTTCTCTCCCCCTTTTGTTATCAACAAATGAGTAATAGTGTTAGAAAAATAGAGATAAAGCGATAGACATTAATACAACATTAAAACTCAATCGAATATAAGTATTGAATTTCAATAAAAAATCAAATAAAAATCATAAATACTCTGTTTGATGCATATTCCACTTTGGAATGATAGGGATGATGTCATCATATAAAACTATACCGTTGTGTCTATTTGTGGTATATTTATATCAGGAATTTGAATATCTACAACCATGCATAACCGTTAGGACTTTTAAATGAGATTAGTATTATTCCAATTTTTTTTTATAAAAATGAATTCAAGTATCTTCCAACCACGCATAACCGTGAGGACTTTTAAATAGGATTAGAATCAACTTGTCTATTTAATAAATAAATTTTGATATGCGTTTCATACATGCATAACCGTGAGGACTTTTAAATGAGCATGGAAGCACATAATCAAAAATTCCAATTAATTCACCCATGCATAACTGTGAGGACTTATAAATGAGAGTGAATACTTTAGATCTTTTTTTAAAAGAATATAACATGAAAAACGAATGATTTCGTATTTAAAATACCACATGTTGGCAAACTATATTGAATTTTGATAAGTGATAGTCGTTAGAAATATGATAGAAATAGAGATGGTCATGGAATTTTTACCAACAAAAAGTTTTTATAACTCTTGTTCAAATTTCTAAAGAAATTTACTAAATATACCATCTCAAGTTATAATATATGATTAATATCAACACTCGTCACTTTTTCAATCACTATTTATCTTTTCGATAATTAGTAGGGAGTCAGATTAGTCAATGTAATCATTTAAGATCAAATCCAAAAATATTTTAAGATGACTAATCTAAAACAAGGCCAACAAAAAATATTTTCTGGAAGGGGTTTTTATAGGAAAAATGTCTGCTAATTTAAAAATTACTCGAAATGCAAAAATATGCAGATTTTTTCTTTGAAAAACGATGCAATTACTAAATGTCTCAACATAAATCACGTTCCACTAGTAATTTTTCTATCAACTAGATTACCAGTGTAATTTGCATCTAAATTTTTCTTTCACTCGAGATTATCATTAATTGAATGTTATAGACCAGACTGCAAAGTTTCAACAAATTTCTTAAAATCATTTTTAACGGCTTTTAAATGAAGTTATCTTGAATTTGAAATGAAGCCGTGTAAATGATCAAACAATGACCATAGTGTCAGATCCCGAAGCAATAAGATGAGCAAATATATCCACGTGTATCATGAGTAATCAACAATCAGTGAAACATCATCATTAGTCTAAGCAAATCTATAGTTCAAAGATGATTGGTCAATATTTTGAATAAGTCAGAATCAAAATCATCATTCATTTCATCATTACATTATTGGCTGATTTGATTCAAATTACAGTGCAGATTATCTATTTAATATATCGTTCAAAATAAATAATCTATTACCTGTTTTACCTTTACGATATTTTTTGTTGTTGTCCATTGTTAGCACCAGAATTGGTCACTAACACCCTTGAGAAGATTATGTAGAGAGATTAATGAAGAAAATAAATTAAAACAGTGAATTGTATGCTAAATAAATGCAAAAACAAGAACACCAGATTTATAATGGTTCAACATAACTGCCTACGTCCACTTTGAGTTTTGATCTTTATTGCTTTTATAGATGAGTGAATACAGATACAATCTGTACTATATTGATTTGAATACAAGTGCTAAGTAGAATAGAATAAGTCTTGAATGCAGTGGAGTCTCCCCAGTGTTCTCGAAAGAAGGGTCCCTTTCGCTATGCCTCTGCCCTTCTATTTATAGACGAAAATGGGCCGGACTTCCCTTGTGGGCCTAGTAACAAAGTACCTCGGCCCGTGTTAACCCCTGTGGGCCGAGCCATAAATGTCGAACGGTAATTGCCAAGCGAGGTTGGTTGAATCAGAGGATGCCGAGCGAGGCTCTGTGCCGAATGGCGCTCGCATGCCGAGCCTCACACCCAGCTCGAACGACACTCGTATGCCGAACGAGGTGCTGTGCCGAAAGACCCCTGAATGCCGAATGAGGCATCTGTGTCGAGCGACCTCCCAACGCCGAACGAGGAAAGATGCCAAGCGACCTCTCTATGCCGAACGAGGCAAGATGCCAAGCGACCTCTTTATGTCGAACTAGGCAAGATGCCGAGGGACCTCTCTATGTCGAACGTGGCAAGATGCCGAGCGACCTCTTTATGCCGAAAGAGGCAAGATGCCGAGTGACATCTCTATGCCGAACGAGCCAAGATGCCGAGCGACCTTTCTATGCCAAATGAGGCAAGATGCCAAGCGACCTCTTTATGCCAAACGAG
The DNA here is from genome assembly GCA_030765085.1 of Allium cepa. Classification (NCBI taxonomy): domain Eukaryota; kingdom Viridiplantae; phylum Streptophyta; class Magnoliopsida; order Asparagales; family Amaryllidaceae; genus Allium; species Allium cepa. The sequence continues at coordinate 680,270,752 of CM060941.1, read as the reverse complement.
GCAAGATGCCGAGTGACCTCTCTATGTCGAACGAGGCAAGATGCTGAACGAGGCTCTATGCTGAGCGAGGGGAGGTGTGCCGAATGACGCCTGTGCCGACCGGCCTTTCTATGCCGAACGAGGCTCCATGCCGATCGGCTCATCTATGCCGAACGATCATTAATGCCGACCGAAGCCTTCTTGTCGAATGAGGTTCTACCCTGTGCGATGCTCTATGCCAAACGACGCTTTACGCCGAACGATTCTTTGTGCCGTACGGTGTACTTGTTTGGTGATCCTCACGTTACCGGGCCAATTACCCGGGTAACACTTGCCCCCCAAAGTGCGTCGCGTGAGGTAACACGACATGCTTTGAGCTAGTGTCCAATTCCCTCTTCTCCTTTGTGACATACACACGCGAACGTTCCATATGGATGTTGCGCAATGAGTTCGGCAAGTCACATGCCGCTTGGCATAAGTATGCCGAACCATCGAGGTACCTTGACCGGGTCCATCGGTCGATGCCTATTCGACTTCCCTTTTCTCTATATAAGCCACTACTCCTCCTTCTTCTCCCTTTTACTTTTACCTCCGCTCTACAAAACTTACGAACTCGCCTTCCACTTGACTTTTGCAAACAATTTACCCTTCCTTTATCTTCTCGAACCCGATATGTTGCTCCACCTCCTTCCCCAACAACGAACCTGATCAGAATCGCGTTTGCTTCTCCAGAATCTCCCTAAGTTTCGAGCCACCTCTTAGGTAATGGCCTCTCCTTTAAACACTTCATCTCGACTAGTAAACTTAGCATGAGATTTGAGTTCATGAATCTTTTTAAAATCGAGGACAGTAGGAACCGCGTGGATGAGGGAATCGAATCGCGGTTAGTACATGTCTTAGGGCTAAGCAGAGTGGAGGAAGGAAGATGGTATTAGAGGTGTTTAGGACATGAGTTTTTGACGAGTTGCTGAGTGAGGGAATAGGAAGGGTGGTTTGGCTCAGTAGGAGGTAGTGAGGTCAAGGAGTGTAGGTTAAGCATGGTGTGTGAGTTGGAAGAAAATGTATGGCTATAGCTCGGCATGACATTCGCATGTCGAACGACAAAGAGAGATGAAGGGAGAGGAACATGAGTCATGCCGAACGACAAAGAGAGATCACAGGAGAGAGAGATGAGTGTTGGGCTTAGGAAGCCGAGCGATGTGGCTCGATATTGTCGTGGCTCGGCACGACCCTCGCATGCCGAATCAAGGAAGTGGGAAAACAAGAAAGGAGAGAAGTAGGAGTTGAGGGCAAAGTGCCGAGTGATACGGCTCGGCATGACTTTCTGATTGACCCATCTGTACTGAGCGGTAGAGAGAAAGCGTAGGAAGGAAGTTGTGGTTGGGGTTGGCTGATCGTGCCAAGCGATGCGGCTTGGTATGGTCGTGGCTCGGCATGACTTGCCGAATGCCGAACGGGGGAGAGGGTATGTAGGAGAGTGGAGCACAACAAGATAGTTATGTCTCTGCGACGTCGTTCGACATTAAGTTTGATAGTAGATTATAACAGTCAGAACCATCCCAACTCGAACATAATGCATGCTGACTTAACTTTCTTTTTATGTTCGAACATATGACAGTGAACAAGCACAAGGACTTAAGTAATTAAGCATATCAGGCATCCCAGACTGATAACTCTCCTGTCTTGACAATCATAAACCTGAATTTAATTTGATTGAAACAGATAATAACCTTCCACATACAGTGTCAATGTTGATCTCAAACTCGAAACCATCATACAACAAGTTCTCGGAGACGGTCAGTGATGACGGTCTTCGAAGATGAAAGTCCAAAGCTTAACTTTATTTCATCAACTTTACGACTTGTAACTCTTTGATTCTTATACTTGAATGGTTGCACTAGTTCACACATCACACGGGAGGGGGGAGTATTTTGTTGTTAAGTCTAATGTCAATTGTCTTTTAAGTATAGTTCAAATAGGTATTTCATCAGATCCAACATTTACGAGAGATGTCCAGAAAGTCTAGTTCTACCACGGTCTCGGACAGACCTGAGTTAACTTCTAAAAAAGAATTAGTTGGAACTTCGAATCCATCAACCATTCTTGTTCAAGATATTCCAAGTCCCATGATCGCATCCGTCGGCTTGGCTCCCGATGCCTTGGATGTAGCGATTTTTTTAGATGATCCGATCGATTCTCAAGTCTCGAGAATTAACGAAAGCGCACTTCGTCGTATATGCTCGGTACATGGGATTCCTTTCGATGATGTGTTGGTTCCATCAGGACAAGATCGTCCTCATCTTCCTCCTGTCAGATACACGGCCTACAACAAATTTTTATGTTGGGATGGTAGCGTGCCGCCATTCAAATCCTTCCGCCGTGATCTGTTACAGTATATTGAGATCGCTCCATCGCAATTACATCCAAACAGTCATGCATTCATATATGGCACATGCATTCTCTTTATGAGCGTCCTCTTCAGGCTCCCGACTCCTGGCGATATCTGTTATATTTATCGTTTCAAGAGACGATCGGATAGCCCATCTTTTGTATTTCTCGAGCCACACAACAAATGTCAAATTCTGACCAGGGCGTGGAGCAAATTTGCCCGGTACAAGCAAGAGTGGTTCTACGTGCGCTGTACCCTGGCTTTGCAAGGAGATGGGTGGAAGGGAGTAAGTTTCTTTTTTGGATCAATACTTGCGTTTGGCAGAATTTGCACCTTTTCTGATTCTTTATCTACTTTTTCAGGTATCGGCCCACGTCCCGAAGGCTCCGGGTATTCTGAAGCTGTTGAGGCTATTCGAGCTATCCCCACAGGAGACCGTGACATTAGGTCTCTAATTTCAGACGAATCGCTCTCGCGGTTTGGGTTGCTGGCGGTAGGCCATCGAATAAGCCTTCCTCAAGGCATCACCATTACTGGGTCTGCTTTGGGAAAAGGAAAAAAAGCAAGTCGATCCTTCAGCACATGATGCCCCTGACACACCTGAGGAGGAGGAGATTAAAGAAGCTGAAACTTCCAAAGTATATGGCGAGAATGTTAGCCCCTCTCGGGAGCCGGTAGTCGAGGTGCACGATATCGAAGTAACGCCTCCTCCTGCGAAAGGAAAGAAAAAATTGACTTACAAACCGAGGAAAAAGATAATGGGTGGAACTTCTAAAGTCACAATGCTTAGAGAGTTCATTGAAAGGCCTGTCGGACTTTACTATTCCCGATGATTTGCTTAACTACGGCTTCAATGATCCGGAAGCGCTTAAACTTCATTCGCCCGTAAGAGGCGATGCAGGCGCTCAAGCCCATGTTCAAGGAGAAGAAACTCCCATAAGTAGAGATAAGGAAACTGGTCTATTGGGGGAAACACTAGGGCACACACGGACACATGCACTTCACTTTTCACTTCAATTTTAACCATCATTCTATTTTTAGCTAACTTGTCATTATTCACTTTCCACGCAGGCGACATAGGATGCACTCATGGACTCGACCGTCTTCGTGGGTCATCTATGTTTCACCACTTCGGTCGGGATTCGAGTTTCGGCAAACGTCGAGACAGAGATGACACCGGCGATCGAGACTACCACCACTGAGAATCGTCCTACCGAAGAAAAACCTATAGCCAGTCCTTCTACTCTCTCGATCCTCCTTCTTAATCGAAGCAAAGCAAGAAGAAATCCACGCATAAGGGGTCCCAGCCAGAGGCCCATCCAGATCAACACTTCGGTTCATCCAGTACCAGGCAATCCTAGGATCCCCACAAAGCGCCAGTAACTCCAAGCAGACTCCTCCCGCTCCCGTATCTGATCCATCGGTAGCAGAACGACTTGCTGAGCTTAAAGCTACGTTCCTAAAAAATATGGTTTGATGGCTTGAAATTTCTCTTGGCAATTCATCACATTCCGAGACATGTCAAACAAAGCGCTATTGCTTGTATTAACCACGTCTACGTCAGCATGACGCGTTTTGTTCACTTAGCTAAAAAAGTCTCAGAAGTTTCTATCGAGCGTCAACATAAAATTGATCGCCTGAAGCTCGAGGCTATTTATGATAAAGACATTATTAAAGATCAGGACGAAGAGCTCTCTTCATATAGTCTCAGCATGAAGCTGTCCAAAAAAGCGCTGAAGATACAACGGAGGCCATTAATCGTCTGGAGTCGTCACATAAGAAAGAAATTGACGAGGCGGTCCAACGCTGCGGGGCCTTGGCTTTAGAGAAGGATTCCGTTCAAAAAGAAAGGGATGCATTCGCCCTGTGAGTCAAAGAGTTGGAAGATCTACTCCGCAAAGAGAGAGGAAAAAACTGCTGCTCAGGAAGAGTCACAACGATATTGCGATGAAATTGTTGCTATGCGACTCCTGAAGGCAAAGCTCGATGACGATCACTCTAAGGTTGGGATGCTAAAGGATGAAGCCCGTGAAGAGGGCAATAGAATAGCATCCGTGGAGATTGACTCTCGCCTTGAGGCGGCTACGGAGTCTGGCAGGGAGGAGATCCAATGCTTGTTCGACCTGCTTATAGAAGAATACAACGCTCGTGTCCTCATGCATCGGGACTTAACTTTTCTTGGCGAGGTCTACCTCGTATCCCTATTAGAGGCATGGGAAACTTTGATAAAGATTAGAAAAGTCGAGTTGGGCACTGAGGAGGTTGACGAGGAGGCTTTGGTAAAAGAATTTCTTAGGGAGAACGAGCCTTCAAACTTGTCTGCAGCGAAGGCCCTCTACAACAAAGGTTCCTCCTCATCAAAAGGAAAAGATGAGATCGCCGGTCCATCTGGAACCAAATCTCCAGCTCCTGCCCTCATTCAATCGACCGGTCGGCCGATACTTGATCCGTTCGAACAACACCTTGGTTATGACCTAGAAGCCCCCGGCCTTGACATTTATATACTATCTCCTATTCCAGAGGGTGAGACTCCGAGGACGGTTGAGAGCCAACAAGAAACTGGCAAATAACTCTTCTTCTTAAAGTTCAAAGAGCCGTTGTTTTTGGTGTGAGTTCATTATATTCTAACATTTGTCTCTTGTGGTTTTACGTAGGCCGTTCTGACCCCGAGCCCACTCCGAGGAGCGATGATGCCAAGGAGAAAAAGGAGAAGGCGGGCAAGGCAATTCAAGCAGGAGAGACCTCCGGCCTTGATGCTCAAGTGATTGGGGCGCTTGATGAGGACAAGTCCGAGACTTCGTCTCCCGTCGAAGAAAGTTATGAAATTGAGATTAGAGGCACCTCTAAAGACACTTCAAAAATGAGCATGAAGGAGCAACACGTGGAGGAGAAGAAAAAGAAAGCTCAAATAAAAGTTGAGCCCCGAGTTGTGGATCTAGATTATCCTTCGAGCAGGCCTTTGAAGGACATCCTTCCTGGTGGGTCCAGGCCACTAGAAGTCAGGCCTTTGAAGGTCATCCTTCCTGGTGGGTCCAGGCCACTAGAAGTCCCTCGTTCCTCCTCGGATGTTACATCCCAATCAAGCAAAGCATCCAAGCGAAAACGAGTGGGGGAAGAGTCATTTGAGAAAACAAAGGAGGAAAAGAAACCAAAGAAACCGAAGAAGTAGCTGTGACACTCGTTCAACGATAGTTAGCTTAGATTATGTAATTATTTTTATTTATTTTCGAAATCAATGCAAATAGACTTTTGACTCTGAGCTTTGGAGGAGTTGTAGTAAAACCTCATTTTGGATCAATAAATAAAACTTAGTTCTTTTGTCTTTCAAACGACTTTTATCGTTCAGCTTTCTGTACAATTGTGGTCGTCACCCGAGCTATTGTGAGTTACATAAACCCCCAATTTATCTTCATATAACTTGAAAATTCCTTAGAATTGTACATCCTTTATTCCACGCTTTGGGTACATAGAATATTTTTCAGTCTGTACGCTGGGGACTTGATGACTTCAAGTCATTTGTACTCTAGTCCGCACTACGGGGACTTAGAGATTTTTAAGCCGTTTATACTCTAGTCCGCACTCTAGGGACTTAGAGTACTTCAGTCCACACTCCGGAGACTTGAAGATTTTGAGTCATCTATACTCTAGTCCGTAGTCTGGGGACTCAGAGTACTCCAGTCCGCACTCTGGGGATTTGGAGATTTTGAGTCGTTTATACTCTAGTCCGCACTCTGGGGACTCAGAGTACTCCAGTCCGCACTCCGGGGACTTGGAGATTTTGAGTCGTGTATACTCTAGTCCGCACTCTGGGGACTCAGAGTACTCCAGTCCGCACTCCAGGGACTTGGATATTTTAAGTCGTTTATACACTAGTCCGCACTTTTGGGACTCAGTGTACTCCTGTCCACACTTCGGGAACTTGGAGATTTTGAGTCGTTTATACTATAGTCCGTGCTCTAGGGACTCAGAGTACTCCAGTCCACACTCCAGGGACTTGGAAATTTTGAGTCATTTATACTCTAATCGGCACTCTGGGGACTCAGAGTACCCCACTCCGCACTTTGGGGACTTGGAGATTTTGAGTCATTTATACTATAGTCCGCACTTTGGGGACTCAGAGTACTCCAGTCCGCACTCTAGGGACTTGGAGATTTTGACTTGTTTATGTGCATTCATACATCAAACAGAATAATGTAACTCTAGTTTTCTGCCATAGAATTATCATACACGGAAACATCAATAATTCATGGTAAAAATGGCTTCAAGCCTTTATTAATGAAAACAAGCTAAATTGTCTTATTACATGCTGAAAACTAAGAATTAGCGAAATAAAAACATACTGAAAATAATTGCAACAAAGATACAAAATGAATATACAAAGTATAATAATGCCATAGATGCTCGGTATTCCATGCTCGGGGGAGCGTCGGGCCATCAACTGTCGCTAGCTTGAAAGTTCCTTCTCCAAGCCTCCGTTTAATGACGAATAGACCTTCCCATGTAGGATGCATATGCGACGGGACCAGAAAAACTCGTTACGAAACGAGGTTGCGCACATCAAAGACTCTTGATCGGACTTTTTCTTTATAATATCAAGCGACTTGGTGTCTATATGCGGCCGCTCTTAAATCAGCTTCTTTGCGTTTTTCATCAATGAAGTCCAGTGATTCCAACAAAAGTTTCTGATTTGTCTTGGGGTCGTAATGAGTTACCCGATATGATTGAACTTCATGTTCTACGGGTATAACAGCTTCCGTGCTATATGCCAATGCAAATGGAGTGTGGCCAGTCGCGAACTTGTGGGTGGTTCTATAAGCCCAAAGTGTTGTTGGAAGTTCATCCACCCACTTGCCTTTGGCCCTTTCCAAATGCTTTTTCAATATGGACTTGATTATTTTGTTCACGGCTTCCGCTTTTCCATTGGCTTTTGGATGAGGAACCGTGCAAACCTTTTTTCAATACCATGCTTTTGACAAAATTCTTTGAACTCTTTGCTTTCTAATTGAGTTCTATTGTCTGTATTGATAGTCTGTGGGAGGCTAAAATGGCATATAATATTTCGTACAACGAAATTAATGACCTTCTTGGTGGTGATCGTGGCTCGGGCTCTACTTCTGTCCACTTGGTAAAATAATCGACCGTAATTATCGCGTATTTTGCACCACCATTAGATATGGGTAAGGAACCGATTACATCGATTCCCCACATTGCAAATGGCCAAGGGCTAACTATTTGCGTGAGTTCTGTTGGCGGAGCTCTCGGGATTTTTGCATACTTCTAGCATTTGTCACATCTTCTTACGTAGTCTACAATATCCCGATTTACAGTTGGCCAATAGTATCCATAGCGGAGGATTTTCTTTGGTAATGTTTGCCCCCCAGTGTGGTCACCACATTCTCCTTCATGGACTTCCTTCAGGACTCATTTTATCTCATCATGGGTAATGCACCGTAGTAAGGGGGTTGAGAATCCCTTTCGATACATTACTCCGTCCTGCATTACATATCTTGAAGCCTTACGAATGACTTGTCGCCTTTCGTTCCTTCTTTTGGGCAAGATCCCGTTTAGCAAATATTATTTGAATGGGGTCATCCATGACTCCTTCTTGATTTCTATTTCTAACACAAGATCTATCTCCATCACATTTATACTCAGAGCATGTAAGGTTTTGACAAGAACCAATTTCATTTGTTGTGCATCGCTAGTGCTTGCAAATTTTGCCAATGAATCGACTTCTTTGTTCTAATCACGTGGGACATGCAAAATATCATAATATTCTAGGTTCGCTAGCAGCTCTTGAACCCGTGCAAGGTATGGGGCAAGTCTCTATCCCTTCACTTGATAGTCCCCCCGCACCTGATATTCCACCAATTGTGAGTCATAAAAGATCTCAACCGATTTTACTCCCAGCTCTTTGATAAGTTTCAAGCCAGCGATCAATGCTTCATACTCGGCCTCGTTATTTGTTGCTGAGAATTCGAGCTTCAAAGCGTAACAAATTGATCGGTTTTTGAGAGTCACAATAACTATGCCAGCTTCCGAGCAACGGTCGTTAGATGCCCCATCGGTGTACATCATCCATCGAATGGGAGGTATGACATTGTGACTGTTTGATTCATCTGACATGGTGAATTCAGCAATGAAATCTGCTAGCGCTTGCCCTTATATGGCCCTTCGTGGCAGGTAGGTAATATCGAACTGACTCAACTCGATATTCCATTTTAACATCCTTCTAGAGGTTTCTGGTCATTAAAGTACCTGCCGCAAGGGTTGATCGGTATAAACACTGATTGAGTACGCCTGAAAGTACGGTCGGAGCTTGCGTGATGCAATCACCAAGCAATAGGCTAGTTTCTCAATCTTAGGATTATTTCTTTCTGCCCCTATTAAACGTTTAATGACATAGTACACTAGCTTTTGAACTCGGTCCTCCTTGCGAACCAAAGCCATACTGATAGCACGCTGGGATACAGCCAAGTACACATACAACATCTCATGGTCTACCAGTTTCGATAGTATCGGGAACTTTCTAAATTCCTTACCAGAGCTTGGAACGCTTCCTCACAGTCGGATGTCCATTCAAAATTCCTCTTTCCTTTCTTTATTACGTCGAAGAAAGGAATACAGTTATCTGTGGCTCTGGATATGAATCGACTCAGCGCGGCCACCTTTCCATTCAAGCTTTCTACCTGCTTTATAGCTTTGGGCACTTGTATGTCTCGAATAGCTTGAATCTTCTTCAGGTTAGCTTCGATTCCCCGTGCATTCACAATGAAACCTAAAAACTTCCCTGATGCAACGCCAAAGGAACACTTCAAAGGATTGGTTTTCATTACATAATGTTTGAGTATATCAAACATCTCCGCTAAGTCCCGAATGTGGTCGTTTGACTACCGTGACTTTACGAGCATGTCATCCACATAGACTTCCATCGTTCGACCAATCTGGTCTTTAAACATTCGATTCACCAGATGCTGATAAGTCGCTTCCACATTTTTCAATCCGAAAGGCATCACTACATAGCAATATAACCCAACGTCAGTGACAAAACTGGTGGGTTCTTGGTCAGGAATGTGCATCGGGATCTGATTATATCCTGAGTACACATCCATAAATGACAGTAACTCGTGTCCGGCCATTGAGTCGACCAGCTGGTCGATTTTGGGTAAAGGGAAACAATCCTTCAGGCTTGCTTTGTTCAAATCAGAGTAATCAACGCAAGTTCTCCACTTCCCATTTGCTTTCCTTACTAGCACAGGGTTAGACACCCATTCAGAGTAGACGGTGTCACGGAAGAACCCATTGGCTTTGAGTTTGTCTGCCTCCTTTCTGAGAGCAATGGACCTCTTTGGGTCCATGCCTCTCCTTTTCTGTTTTATAGTAACGTACTTCGGATCTATGTTCAACATATGACTTTCAATAGCGAGAGAAATCCCGCACATATCAGAATGTGTCCAAGCGAAAACATCCAGGTTCGCTAGGATTAAATCAGTGAGATCCTCGGCCACTGACAGGTCGCATTGTGATCAAATCTTAAGTACTCGTGATGGGTCATCTTGGCTGACTGTAATGTCAATCGTCAGTTCAGTCGGTGCTTCTTTTTCTTCCCAGGGTTTCCCACATCACATCTCGGATCTATGTCTCTATAGATTCAAGAATGTTGCCCGAGCAAGGTCTCGGGAACTACTTGTCAATTGTCAGTATTCCGAATGCGGACGGAGCTGTCCACAACCTTTCCTTTCTCTCTCTATTGGGCCTCTCTCAGCTCAGCCACATAACATGCACGATCAATCGCGTGATCGGCATGTACCATACCAACTCCTTTGTCTGTCGGGAATTTCAGAGCCAAACACCATAGGGCCAAAGCTGCCCTAAACTATGCTAAGGCCGGTCGACCTAGAAACACTTTATATGGACAATCAACATCCAACACTATGAAAGGTAGGATTCGCACCCTCCTACGCTCACCTTGTCCCTGTTCAATTGGTAATTCAACATATCCTACTACATCAATCGCTGCACCGTTAAAGCCATGGATTTGGGGTTTAGACGGTTTCAAATCCTTCGCTTCCATCTTCATTTGGTCGTATGCCTTTTTGAAGATGATGTTAACAGAATTTCCACAATCAATCAAAATTCTCTTCACATATGCTAGCCCGATCGTCGCGGATATGACCATCGGGTCAACAATAGGAGCCTCCCCCTTGTCAGCATCTCGGCTCCTAAACAGTGTATCATCTGTCATCATGCGTTGCTGCTTAGCGGGGGTCCCATCCTCCACATTCAAACAACACTCATAATCTTCATGCCTTAAGGGGTTAGCATACCACTCCATTTCCTGCCAGTTCTTTTCTGCAGGATGAGGTCCACCAACTAGAGTGTTTATGACCAATCTACCTACAGTTCGGGAAGGTTCTTTTGGATGGCGTAGGGCCGGCCCGCGTCCGGGGTCCAATGTTCCTTGCCTTCCTTCCTGCGGGTTCTTAACAAACTCCTGCAATTTTTTATGTCTAATCAACTTTTGTATGGCATCGTGGAGGTGTCTACACTCCTCTATATTGTGCCCGTAAGTCCCATGGAGGCGACAGTACTTCCCAGTCCATTTTTGCTCCTCTGTTGACTCCTTTGGGCGCGACTTTCTGTATTAGAAAGTATTACAAGTTGATGGTAAATATTCTCCAAAGATGCATTCAAAGGAGTGTACTCGTTGTAAGTGGGAATTCTTGACTTCCATTTTTCCGTCTCCCTTTTCTTCCTAGGATTTCCTCCTTCGGACCCTTTAGATTGCCCGGGTTTATTCTGGACATTGACTTGAACCATCCCTGAATTGTCACCGGACTGTTTTACAGTGATGTTGCTTTTCACAATCTCCTGAATAGGCCTTGGTGCTTTATCTCGCCTCGTCCATCTGGCTTCCTGTCTTCTTATGAATTGACGAGCCTTTGAATAGAAACGCTCCAGCGTAGTGGAAGGCTTTCCTGCCAACCAATCTCCAAACTCTGAATCCGGATCCACACCTTGCATTACCGCCATCAGAATTACATAGTCGTTAGGGTTACTAACTTCAGTAGCCGCAACATGAAATCTCTATAAGTACTCTTTCAATGACTTCCCCGGAGCCTGGATTACACTAGATTAGAAAATCACATCCTTAGGACGAGTGGCATGTATCCTGAACTATTCCACAAATTTCGTTGCCAATTCATTAAAGCTGGATATAGACCGTGGGGGAAGTCGAGTGAACCATATGGTGGTGATTCCGGATAGGGTAATTAGAGCATCTACACTTGGTCGTGTCATTTTCTCTAGCCGAATCCATCATCCATTCATACCTCATCACATGATGTCTGGGATCGGTCTTTCCTTCGTAGGCCGGGATAGTTGGCATGCTAAACTTCCTGGGGTACTCGGCTTGTAGAATAATATATGTGAATGGAGTATGACTCCGGGATATACACCAATCTTTATTGGTCAGGCCTTGATTTTCTCTTATCAATTGTCTGACCATAGCCGATAAGTCCAGAGTTTGTATGAGGGATGGAAGGCCGGACTCTATTCCACGGGACCGCTCGGGTTGGTGTCTCCTCTGTTGGTGATCTGCCAAACGTGTATCTTGGGGACCAACTTCATTAGGATCTTGGTGAGTCGAGCATCCAGTTTCCACACATGCTCTTGCTCCTAAATTTCCTGCTCCAGCCTGGGTGTGGTCTCCAAGATGTAAGTGATCCCTAGTTGATCGATCAGCAGCACCTGCTTGTGGAGTTTCTTTTTTGCGGCGTCTATGCCTGGGAGGTTCAACGGACGAGGTCAAACTATAAAATGAAGATAAGGAACGGGGCTACCTCAAGCATTCTGATGTTGTTGCTGAGCAAACTGAGTCATGAGGTTAGCGTTAGCTTGAATCTGCTCAGCAAGTTGTCTCCTACTTTCCATGAGTTCTCTCATCAGGTCGTTGAACTCCGTCCTAGTAACAAATTTCGTTTGGCTATGGGTTCCGGCAATCCCTACGCCAGGATTAACTTGCTGATTGCTAGGTCCTATCTGTTGTATAATAGTAGTCTTGTTGACGTCCGCGTTATGAGAGGCTGATCTTGTACATGGTCTTCCCATAGTAGAGTTGTTGATATAAACTCTGAGTAGATTCAAAGGACGTCCTGTGAATGACTTAGATCCCCTTCGGGGGATTTATTCAATCCAGTAGCTAAAAGCAGATCCTAGTGGCCTGAGAATTCGATTCTCAGTGAAAGCACCAAAATGTTAGCACCAAAATTGGTCGCTAACACCCTTGAGAAGATTATGTAGAGAGATTAATGAAGAAAATAAATTAAAAACAGTGAATTGTATGCTAAATTAAATGCAAAAACAAGAATATTGGATTTATAGTGGTTCAGTGTAACTGCCTACATCCACTTTGAGTTTTGATCTTTATTGTTTTCACAGATGATTAAATACAGATACAATCCGTACTACATTGATTTGAATACAAGTGCTAAGTAAAATATAATAAGTCTTGAATGCAGTAGAGTCTCCCTAGTGTTCTCGAAAAAAAGGTCTCTTTCACTATGCCCCTGACCTTGTATTTATAGACGAAGATGGGTTGGACTTCCCTCGTTGCCTAGTAACAAAGTACCTCGGTCCGTGTTAACCTCTGTGCGCCGAACCATAAATGCCGAACGACAATTTCCGAGCGAGGTTGGCTGAATCAGAGGATCCCGAGCGAGGCTCTGTGTCGAACGACTCTCGCATGCCAAGCCTCATACCCAGGCCGAACGACACTCGTATGCCGAACAAGGTGCGATGCCGAGCAACCCCTGCATGTCGAACGAGGCATCTGTGCTGAGAGACCTCTCAATGCCGAGCGAGGAAAGATGTCGAGCGACCTCTCTATGCCGAACGAGGCAAGATGCCGAGCGGCCTTTTTATGCCGAACGAGGCAAGATGACGAGCGACCTCTCTATGTCGAACGCAGCAAGATGCCAAGCTACCTCTTTATGCCAAACGAGGCAAGATGCCGACCAACCTCTCTATGCGGAACACGGCAAGTTGCCGAGCGACCAATCTATGCCGAACGAGGCAAGATGCCGAGCGACCTCTCTCTATGTTGAACGAGGCAAGATGCGAGCGACCTCTCTATGCCAAACGAGGCAAGATGCTGAGCGACCTCTTTATGTCGAACGAGGCTAGATGTCGGGCGACCTCTCTATGCCGAATGAGGCAAGATGTCGAACGAGGCTTTATGCTGAGCAAGGGAAGGTGTACCAAACGAGACCTATGGCGACCGACCTTTCTATGCCGAACGAGGCTCCATGCTGATCGGCTCATCTATGCCGAACGATGCTTGATGCCAAGTGAAACCTTCTTGCCGAGTGAGGTTCTACGCCGAGCGATGCTGTGTGCCGACCGAGGCTTTACGCCAAACGGTTCTTTGTGCCAAACGGTGTATTTGTTTGGTGATCCTCACGTTACCTGGCCATTTACCCAGGTGATATCCATTGTGATTCTGTCACCTTTATACTTGGCTAAGGAACTTCTATTAGTCGCCCGTTGTGTGTCAGGAACAGCCAGAATCCAGATAAAACTTTTGTTGTTCCTTAGTCTGCCACCACACCTACACGATAAAAGGTTTTTGTGACCTATTTGTTTTTATAGGTCCATTGTTGTTAGTGGCAAAATATTTTGAAAAATAATTTTGTGGAGACCCAAAACTATTTATATATGTTCCTTTCGGCACCTAGATTTGTTTGATTTTGAGAGATTTTATATTCGTGCCTTTTGGAACCCAAATTGGTATAGTTTTCACGTGTTTGAGCCTATTCCAACAATTATTTTGATTGTGTCCATATTTTCTACAAATTGTGAACATGGAATTGACTTGAATAATTTCATTTCTAACATTTTCAGATTGATTATATCCAAGTCCTTGTCTAATAGTATTAATAGTTTGTTTTCGTATTAGCATATTCAACGATCTTTCATTTTGGAAAAAATTTCCTAAAGTTATTGACAGTTGTTGGACTTGTGTTTTGAGGGATACATTTTCATTTAATAATTGTGTGCACTTTCTAATAGAATTTTCTCTTCAAGTATTTTCACTCTCTTTCAAAATCAGAATTTCATATTCAAGCGATTTAATTTTAATTTTTTATTTTTTAATCTCTTCTTCGAGTGATGGACACTAATCACACTTAGAGATCTTACTTTAATAGTTTTTAACTAATTGATCAAGCTATTTATTTAAACCTATCAAAGTATCTCTTTGTGATTCAAGTTTAGTGTATTTCTCCCTAAATCTTTCGAAACAGCCATTTACTTCGTGGAAATATATAAGTAATTCTAAGTGAGTGAGTTTTGATACCTCGCTTGGCTCGTCATCGTCACTATCAGTTATATCTCCTCGTAGGCACAGTTTTACTCTTTCACTCTCACTGCTGGTGCTTTTACAATCATCACTTTTATTCCACGTGACCGCAAAACTTTTCTTTTCTGAATTCTTTTCTTGGCCGTGTTGAAGTCGAGGAAAATTAGGCTTGATGTGTCCGGGTTTGTTGCACTTGTGACAGATGATCTCTCGTTCTTCTGGATTGTCTAGTGCTTTGAATATTTTGCTTATCAATTTTTGATTTAGAGCTTGATTTCTGTATTTGCGGTTCCACTTTTTGAATCTCTTTCTTATTAATTCCAGCTCAGCTGCTCCATCATCATTATCATCACCACTTCCTTTTTCAAATCCTACTAAGCACGTATTTTTAGTTTCTTATTTGATTATGGGGGATCTCTCATGGTTGTTCACTTTTGCACCATATATTGCATCGAAAGTATTCCAGATTTCCTACGCACTTTCACAATGAGAGATAAAGTTAAAATTATATTAATTAATATGATAATATATTATATGCATAGCAAGAGCATTAATCGAAGTAATTTTATCATCTATTATATCATACCCATTTTCAATAATATTCCAACATTCAATATTAACATATTTTAAATAAAATTCCATTTTTAATTTCCAATTCAAAAAATCTGTTCCATCAAAAATAGAAGGAATGATATTGGACCGAAACATAGTAAAAACATTATTAATAGAAGCCATTTTAAAAATTCAAATTTGTAAAAAAAATTCGTCTTTGAAAAATCAAACTTTTTAAAACAAAAATGGCTTTTGAACCTGGCTCTGATACCACTTGTAGGATTGATTTCACCCTTGAAGGGGGTGAATAAGGTGATACTATTAATTATAAAAATCTATTGCGGAAGTTTATATAAATTAATTTCAACACAGATCACAGTAGAATAATAGCAGCACAGATATAGCAGAATATAAAAGGTAGAAAATAGAACACACAGATTTACCCGACTTCGGCAAAACCCTGCCTACGTGCTGCCCCGAAGGTTTCTACTAGATATTAAGTAGTCAGACGCTTGCACACGTAAACGTGCGACACCCACTATTGACTAACCTAACTCTGTGCTCAAAACCCTGTCACAGCCTAGCCACTGAGTTGCGCATTCTCGTACTACACTACCGTGGTTCGTCCCCTAGACACACGCCACTAGAAAATACAATCGTTTAAAAGGAAAATACAAATTCAAAAACAATTATAAAACAAAATCCTAATTTTTAAAATACAGAAGCCCAAAGTAAATAGCCGGCCCAAAATTAAATAAGAAATCCTTTTTCTCTTTCTTTTATATTATGTCGACCTAGTTTGCTCCAAAAAGAACGGCGGTCGTGTTTATTCTTCTTCGATCCAAATTAGCGCTTTGTGGGGAAATTGAATCGCAGCTTCAATTGGTTGATGATGCCTTAATTTGTTCTCATCGATCAATTAGATTGGTCGCAGATTCTTTAATTTAGTCGAGTATGATTGTTGAAACTGGTATGTGCTTTTACTTTTCAATTTCTCTATGCTCGACTTTGATTCGAGTTGAATGATTATTCTTTGCTGCTTGAACTTGAATGATTTTTTACATCCAATGATGATTGGGTTTTATAGGATTCGAATTCCTATATTTTTGTTCATTTGAATTTGTCGTTTAATATAGCTCGACCATTGATTTTCGTATGGACGATAGTTTTGATTTCTCACTTTGTTACTTTGTATATTTTTGATTTCTTGATAATCACGGCTTTGATGGACTCCTTGGCCACCACGTCTCTAGCTTTTTTTTGAAACTACTGTTGACTTGCTTGACCATATACATGCTTTGAGCTCTGTCACTGCCGTGTTGATGTTGTACCAGATTTTGTCTTCTGTCTTAGTTCAACTGTTGAACTTGTCTGGAGCATTTTGTAACTGAGTCTGCTTTGATTTCACTTGAATCTGGTTCAATTGTGAGTTTGAGTTGTTTTGTTGAGCTCTTGTCCACTGTTCACTGCATATATATATATATATATATACACACATATATATATATACATGTATGCTGTGTACTTCATGCTTTTGTTCTCGAGTCATCATGTGTGCTTAGTTCTTGTGACACTGGCTTCATCGTGATTTTGTAGTTTGTTTGCACTTTGATGTGCATGTGCTAGTTGTGGTCTTGTTTTGCATTGTATTGTTGTCACATGGGAAGCTGCTTGTTTTGTTTGCTGCCTAGTCTGGTATACATGTATATGCTCTATATATACTCTTTGATTTATCCTGATCTTTAAATGTGAGCATTCGACTTGATTTCCTGCTTGACTTTGTTTCTGCATGGTTTCACCGCAAAACTTATTACATTTGACTTCGCTCATTTTTGAAAATTCCTATGTACATTGTGATCTGGCTTCATAATGTCTGCATACGAACTTGTGCATGCTTTTGATTGTTTCACTTGCCTTGAGGTTGAGTTGTTTTCATGTGTACTAGAGTGTGGTCTATGCCTTTGTACCATGCTTTACATATGTGCATTTTTATCCTCATGTATATGATATCGCCTCTGTTAGTATGACGGACTCTGGTAGTAACATTGTTGTTGGGTTGATATGCACTTGTGTTGAATCCAGCTTATAGCTTGGGTTTAACCTTGTGCTTATATCATGACTTTATTTGTGTTTCACTTGAGTTGAACCCGGCTTTTGATTTGGGTTTGACCTTGTGCTCACATGTCTCTGCATTTTTATCAAATGTATATCGGTATGCACGGCCTTGTGGCATGTATAGTGATACATTGTGCATGTCACAAGCTGTTTATGTATGATAAATTCAAATTTAAATGATGACGAACGACCCAAATAACTAAAGCAAATAATATTTTCAAAATGACTTTTTGTTTATACTGAAAAATATTTTCTTTTCAATTTTACTATGTTAGTGCTTATTTTGCAAATTGCTCAGATGCTGGATTCAATCTGGAATAGAGTTAAAGATCAATTTTGAGTGAACGAGTGATATGTAGAGAGGTGCTGATGTAAATGATAATGTAATCACAAGTGTATATATATATGGTGAGGGCTCAAATTTGTGCTATTCAAAATTGTAATAAATATCTGTTTGAATAAAATATCCATTTGACTTTAAATTCTTTGTTCTTTATTTATTCAGCAAATGTTTATTTAATTATGTGAGAAATGAAATAGTGCATTAACAAATACATTTAAATGAATATATATATGTTTATTATCATCAAACAAAAATCATATACTTGCTTATTCAAAAATCAATGGTTATGTAGCTAGGGTTTGAGGGCTATCCTACAAGGAACTTTAATTTTTATTAGTAGTCGCAAATTCTTTTTAGGGATGATTATGGATTTTGTTACATCCAAGCAAAGAAATTGGTTCTTACATTTGTTCCTCAAAAAAACTAAAATGCAATGATCAATATTTTTTCATTTTAAAGTTAGATAATCTCCCTTCTTCTTTCCAACCACAGCCTAGTCATCCTATCTTTTTCGACCAATCCACTAGATCATTCGTATTTCGTAG
This sequence comes from Allium cepa, assembly GCA_030765085.1. Taxonomy (NCBI): domain Eukaryota; kingdom Viridiplantae; phylum Streptophyta; class Magnoliopsida; order Asparagales; family Amaryllidaceae; genus Allium; species Allium cepa. The sequence goes on along the minus strand of CM060941.1, from coordinate 680,252,471 downwards.
GAATGACATCCTAGGTATTATCCGACATTCAAACCCGACTATATTGAACTGGTTGCATGAGTTAGACTCGATTGCTGTCAAGAACGATGATTGTAGAATGATGATTATGGAACCCGAAAGTCAAGTACAGATGGTTATATCAAGTTTACATTGAATGGAATTAGTAAATAAACAATGTAGAATGCTTAGGGTGTGGAATATAACTTAGTCAAAGGAAGGGGTCTATATAATTTGGCTAGTTGATAGGTGTTATCCCGCCTTTTGGCAAGACGAGATATTAAGGAGTTGACTGAAAACCAAGGGTCGCTCGCCCCGCATATCGAGAACGCACAGCTTCACCATGGATGTCGATGAGTTTTCCCGAGTCTGGATCAGGCTACGATTGATAAGGCATGACAAACGAAGCCATGAAAGCCAACGTTCCAAATTTCAAGTCAATCCGAGTTCGTATGCTCAAGTTATGATCGATGCAAGTTGAAGGAGATAACCCGATTTTCGTATCCATCACCGAACCTCAGTTCGAATCCATTATTTTTGTATCGATCAGAGCGGCAACAACTTCGCATCCATCTTAGAGCCTTGGTTCGACTCGATCTCGTACGATTCCATCTGGGAGCCTTGGTTCATATCGATCGACTATAGCCCACTTTGTATCGATCAGTCCTTCTATGGTTCGTATCGATAAAGCAAAGTCCACTTCGTATCCATCCAATGCTTATCTATTCATATCCATTGAGGGCAACCATCTTCGTATCCATCCTTCCTTGTGCTGCCTTGTATTCATGCGAGCTCGCCACTTCATACCGATCCACCTACTCACTTATTTTCGTATCAATCGATCAACGATCGATGCGAAGTAAACATGAAGGACCGATATGAAGTGCACGTGAAGGATCGATACAAAGTACGTGTAATACATCGATACGAACATCGTCAACTTGATGGATACAAAGCTAATAAAGAGTATCAATATGAAGCTAAAGAAGGGTATCGATACGAAGGTGTTCCCTAGACCGGTACAAAGAATGAAACAACCTTTGATACAAAAGAGGCGAAATCTTTGGAACGACTTGGTCAACTCGGCATAGAAGGTGGATCGATCCGAAGAGTGCGCACCATGTCATCACCTAGGCACGTGCATTGATCGATTCGAATTCATCGATTCGAACCAAATAGCCCACCGAAGAACACCAACTCGTATCGATCATATCTCACAATCCAAAGTCCAAATCTTATGAAATTTTCGCAGGAGCTTACGTACAAGCTAAAGAATGTTCACACCAAGTTTCGACTCCATTGGATAAAATCTTGATCGATAGAATTACGTTCGTATCGATCACGGATCGAGTCGAAATTTCATGGGATTGATCGTATGGGCCCACCCACATGCCAGAAGAAGTCTTCCAAGATCTGAGCGAAATATCAGCCTCATACGCCTATAAATAGAGCCCCAAGGCCTATAGAAGAAGGACCTTTAGATTCTCCAACGCCCAGACTCTGTCGAATTCAACTTTGTATTCCACTATTGTTGTCGTACTCGAATTTCAAAATTGTGATTCGCTGTAGCTTGCTGTAGTTAAGTGTAATCATCAAGAATATATCAATAAAATCATCAAACTTCATAGTGGACGTAGGCAACACGCCGAACCACTCTAAATTGTTTTGTGTTTGCACATTTAATTATCTGTTTTTCGAGTTTTTGCTAGATAATCCACATTTTAAATTTCTATTCTTCATTTTTATCTCTTCAAAGACTTTCGAAGAGTGTTGTGCCCATTTTGGTACAAACACTTTGGTGCTTTCACTGAGAAAACACAGCTTTTCTCCTGCTCCTTGGATCTACTATTGATACCGGATTGCACAAATCCAAGAAGAAGATCCAAATCTCAAGTTTAGAATCCTTCTAACCTATTCAGATTTGCTTAAAATCTAGGAAGGACTTTGCCTATCACAATGGTTAGCACAAGGACCGCCTCCACCGCTACAGATCAAGAAGGACGGGATAGATAGAATCCCACATAATTGCCTCCGTCCAACCAAAATGCTACCGGACCCTCAGATCCATCAGGCCCGGTAACCAGACAAGATTTTCGGATGATGCTTCAAGATTTGACCTAGATTCGGCAGTAATTGAATGAATAGCAGTGCGCTAATGCTGAACTGACTAACCAGTTGAACCGCTAGAGGTGTAGGAGATCCAAGAGAGATCACACCTCTTACTCCTCTACTGAAAGTTCAGCCTCGTCTGACTACCACCACAGATCCGCCTGTCCCCGGCTAGACGAGAGTTTCACACAAGCCACCGAACATTAGCCTGCAATGACCGTTGGACAACTGAGAGTTGGCCCATCGGCCAGTTTCCATACTGGACCCTCCTTCCGGGGAGGTACTAGTCCTCAATACACCATAGAAAACCGTGCTACCACCGTCGCGGTTGAGCCAGGGGTTGATGCCCAAAATCAGTCAGATCCAAACCATCATCAGCGTGGGCGTATTCCTGAACCATACGTCCCAAAAGACTTTGAGCCAAGGAGGCGAGACATGGACCGTCGACAGCGTCGGTCCAGCCTCGCAATGTGGAACCCGACCACACTTTGGCTCAACGTGCATAGAATGTCCAGATGCCGGATATTCCAACTATGATTCGAGAAAGCCAGGGTCTTACTAATGACGACTGAGGAATCTTTCGGAGTCATACTCCTTTCACAGACGAGATACTTTATGCTGAACCCCCTCAAGGATTTAGGATGCTGACTCTACCAATGTATGAAGGAAGTTTTGACCCTAATCAACATATCCAGAAGTTTGAATGGTCAATGAGTGCTACAAGAGTTGATGATGCAGTAAAATGCCATAGTTTTCCTATCTCTTTGGGAGGCATTGCTACTATGTGATTCACATGATTGCCACTCAATCTATTTCTTCCTTTGACCAGTTGGCCACTAAGTTTGTAGAACAATTCTGTATGCATGTTATGAGGCCTAAAGATGTTAATACTCGGTCTAGTGTCACCCAAGCTCCTAGAGAGACACTCAGACGCTATTTAGAGAGATTCCATGCTGCGTGTGCGAAGATTAGTGATCCTAACGACAACTCAATCTTAATGGCATTGACTAAGGGGATTGACCCCGATTCTGAGTTTGGAAATTGGTTGGCTGGGAAACCTCCTGCGTCACTGGACCGTTTCTACTCCAAAGCTGCCCAATTCTTGAGACGGGAGGACGCGAAACAGTCTGGAAAGCAGGATGACGTGGGACCCAGTATGGAAGGAATACAAAGTAATGTTGCGGTTAAGCAATCCGAGGAGAGTTTCGGAAAAGTTCAGCAAAATATACAGAATAAGCAAACTCAGTAGAGGAACAATGGCAATCAAAACAAGAAGCGAGATCAAAATCGTGGCCTGCGATGTAAGGCTCTAATGTTCGATAATTACACACCATTTAATATGTCATTGGAGAATGTGTATATGCAGACCTACAATACTATGCAATACAAGAAGCCTGCTCCAAAGCCATCATCGGAGAGGCAGATCCAGGCACAAAAGTTTTGTAGGTTTCATGAGATTTATGGCCACAACACAAATGAGTGTTGCCATTTGCAGGATCTCATTGAGAAATTGATTAGAGAAAGGATGTTGGATCAGTTTGTGCGGGAGCCGCAGTCAGGAGGTATGGGCCCATCAACCCAAAATCGTGTACCGAATCAAGAAAGGCAGGAGGAACCCGCTCGTACTAGTGGGAGGTTAGTTATAAATGCAATAAGTGATGGTCCTTATCCAGAAGACTGAAGCCGGAGGGAAATGGAGTCGTACGCCAGTTCTATCAGGCATGCGGACTTCGAGTGTTGTAGCAGTTGTGATGACGCAACTCTGGCCAAGCAACAAAGGACGATGATAGATGACATCGTATTCAGAAACAGAGACGCTGATATGGTCGAAGCCTCCACTATCGACCCACTAGTCATATCTGCCCTAGTAGGTCTGCTTGGATGAAGAGGATCCTGGTTGACAGTGGGAGTTCTATGAATATTTTGTTCAAACAAGCTTATGATTTGATGAAGATGGAAGCCAAGGATTTGAAATCTTGTCAATCTCGAATCCACGGCTTCAATGGAAGTGCTACTATACCCACTGGAGTGGTGGAACTGCCAGTGGAATTGGGGGTTGGAGAACGCCGGAGAGTCCGGATATTGCAGTTTGTCGTATTGGACATTGATTCACCTTATAATGCTTTTTTGGGCCGACCTGCCCTTGTTGATTTCAGGGCAGCTATTTCCCCATGCTACTTGACTCTTAAATTCCCCACCGATCGTGGGGTCGGAGTCGTTCAAGGAGATCAGGTTGCTGGGAGAGCCTATTATGTCGCTGAGCTGCGTGAGGCGCAACGAAGGGAGAAAGGAAAGGGCGTGGAGGAATCTCTTTGCGTCCTTTTTTCGGTAATTGACAATTGGTACCTAGGCCTAGGCCGGGGCACCCCAATCAATTCCAGAGGGTTCTTGACCTGAGAGAAACTGAAAGTAGAGATGAAACTAAAGATAGTCAAGCTTCCTAGCTGAATTGACGATCGATGTTCCGATCGATGATGATGATTCAAAGATGATAAAGATTGGGTCTCAGTTAAGCCAACAGATGCAACATGAATTGGTTGAATTTCTTCGGAAAATCTTGACGTATTCGCCTGTACGCATTCTAACATGTATGGGATCTCGTCGGACATCGCGAGCCACACCCTGAATATTGACCCGTAGTGTATCCCAGTCAAACAGAAAAGGCGTGGTATGGATTCAGAAAGATTTGTTGCCCTTAAAGAAGAGGTCGATAAGTTGAAATCAAATGGGTTTATCCGAGATGCTTTATACCCTGAGTGGGTATCCAATCCAGTACTTGTCCAAAAGCCGAATGGGAAGTGGAGGACGTGTGTTGACTATTCCGACTTAAAGAAAGCTTGCCCGAAAGACAGCTTTCCACTCCCCCAAATTGTTCAGCTCGTAGATTCGACGACTGGGCATGAGTTATTATCTTTCATGGATGCTTATTCCGGCTACAACCAAATACCCATGCACTTACCAGACCAAGAGCATACCAGCTCTGTGACCGATCTGGGACTCTACTGCTACAGGGTCATGCCCTTTGGACTCAAGAAAGGAGCAATGTACCAACACCTAGTCAACCGGATGTTCGCCAACCAGATCGGGAAGACCATGGAAGTATATGTGGACGACATGCTGGTAAAGTCGAGATTCTCCACTAATCATGTAAGAGACTTGGAATCGATGTTCAACATCCTTCGAGAGTACAAGATGAAGCTCAATCCACTGAAATGTCACTTTGGAGTTTCATATAGGAAGTTCCTTGGGTTCATCGTCAACGTTTGGGGAATAGAAGCAAATCCTGAAAAGATCTGGGCAATCAGAAATCTTCAAACTCTGAGAACCATAAAGCAAGTCCAGAGTCTCAACGGGAAAGTCGCAACATTGAGCAGGTTCATTTCAAAGTCCACCGACAAGTGCATTCCCTTCTTCGATCTTATTCGAAAAGGAAAGCAAAACTTTGAATGGACCAGGGAATGTGAAGATGCATTCAGGACGCTAGTTCAACATCTCTCTACAATACCGATTTTGTCAAAGCCTATCAACCATGAGAAATTATACCTTTACCTGGCAGTATCAGAAAATGCAATCAGTGCTTCCTTAGTTCGGGAGGAAGACCAAGTGCAAAAATCGGTCTACTATGTTAGTAAACGACTAACCAGAGCTGAGAGAAATTATCCGAAGCTTGAGAAATTGGCTTATTGTCACGCTATTTCCTCAAGGAAGCTCCGTCCATACTTTCAAGCTCATCATATCACTATTTACAACGATCAGCCGTTACAACAGGTCCTTACACAGCCTGAGATGTCTGGTAGCTTACTCAAGTGGAACATTGAACCGAGTCAGTTTGATATCACTTATACCCCAAGGAGAGCTATTCAAGGACAAGTCCTAGGAGATTTCATAACCGAATTTACCATTCCAGAGGACTTGCTTAAGACCAGTAAATCTCCCAAATACATCTGCGAGCCACATACTAATGGTGCATCCAATGATCGATGCTCGGATGCTGGCGTAGTACTTGAAACCCCCGAAGGCCGATCCATATGCTATGCCCTGAAATTTGATTTTCACGCTACCAATAATGAAGCTGAATATGAAGCTTTACTTGCTGGATTGAAGCTCGCCCGTGATTTGAGAATTATTGTCGTGGAAATTTATTATGATTCCCAATTAGTCATATGCAAATTTGGGGTGAATATCAGGCCAAGGATCGAAGCCTAGCTGCTTATCTAGCTCGAGTCCTAGAAGCACATAATCAGTTTGATTATTATTCCATCTTCTACATACCCGTGAGCGTACTCAAAAGGCTGATTCATTGGCAAAGTTAGCAAGTACGGGCGAAGCACAACAAATCAGACTTGTTCCTATGCAGATGTTATCTTCTCCAAGCATTGATCGGCTGGAGACAGACTTTGTATTTGAAGTCACCCCCAGTAAGGAGTCATGGATGACTCCGTACCGAAATTACATCGAGTAGGGAACGCTGTCTGAGGGCAGAAGTGAGAGAAGACATATTATTCGAAAAGCCTCACGGTTCACCATTCAGAATGGAGTCATGTATAGAAGAGGATATTATGTTCCTATCCTCCGATGTTTCGCATATGATGAAATTGAATGAGTGTTACATGATGTACACGAAGGAGAATGTGGCGATCACACCGGGGGGGCAAGCTCTTGCTAAAAAAGTACTCTGATATGGGTATTATTGGCTAACTGTAAACCACGATGCAACAGACTATGCCAAGAAATGTGATAAATGCCAGAAACATGCTCGAATTCCTAGAGACCCACCTACTGAGATAACCCAAATGGTCAGTCCATGGCCATTTGCAGTATGGGGCATTGATATCATTGGCACTCTATCTCTGGCCAAAGGTAGTGCGAAGTACGCTATCATCGAGTTGATTACTTTACCAAGTGGGCCGAAGCTGAATCTCTTGCGACAATTACGACGAAGAAGGTGATCAACTTTGTAGTTCATAACATTATCTGCTGATTTGGTCTCCTGCATGCCATCATTACTGACAACGGAGCCTAGTTCGATAGTGTTGAGTTCAAGGATTACTGTCATCGATTCCATATCCACAAGAAATTCTCTGCAGTTGCACTCCCTCAAGTGAATGGCCAAGTTGAAGCTGTTAATAAGGTTATCAAATCGATTCTGAAGAAACGACTGGAAAAGGCCGAGGGCAAGTGGGTTGATGAACTTCCTATGGCTTTATGGGTCTAACGAACGACCCACAAGTCCGCGACCGAACACACTCCATTTTCTCTATCTTATGGCTCAGAAGCCGTCATTCCAGTCGAGATGGAAGTACCTTCTCATCGCGTGACTTACTATGATCCAAAAACAAATGCCATATTACTTGAAGAGTCCCTGGATCTATTGGATGAGAAGCGTGAAGAGGCTGATTTGAGGACAGCCGCGTATCGAAGTCGAATCGCCCGATTATACAATGCCAAGGTCCGACCACGAACCTTTGAACTTGGCGATCTCGTCCCTGAGAGAATCTATCCGGTTCCTTCACATATGAAGCCAAATTGGGAAGGACCGTATATGATCACACAAAAACTCGAAGATGGCACGTTCAAGTTATCGACCGTTGACGGTCTTACTTTGCCGAGAGCTTGGAACAGCGAGAGTCTCTGTCGCTACTATACATGATAGGCTTTATTTGTTTAGTTCATTCTTTTATTTGCAATTTGTTTCTGCATTTCAAAATGTGAATTTGTAATACGGCAATTGATTCTATCGTATTTTCTCATTTCAACAATAAAATGCCATCTCTTTGAGCCAGAGCTGTGATTTATTGAATGTGACATACAACATCACGATGCATGAAGAGCTAAATTCCATCAAACAGTGGAATTTATTCAAATAGGGAGTGACTGTGATACAACCAGCCACTCGCTCAGTGAAACCAAGCTCGGGAATAAGTCATTACACTAAAGGCAACAAAGGATTGATACACGACAATCCTTTAACTAACTCCAAACTCCTAGAGTGCGAGTTGGAGTGTAAACTCCTAAATACGGTTCTGAAGAAGGTGGACCCGTCCACCTAACGACTTCAACCGTATCCTTGCCCAGTTTGAGGAGGATGGATCCGTCCATATAATGACCTCACTTGTTAACTCGGGGTGGATGTGAACCAACCATCCACGATCCCGATAAATCCATCGTTCCCAGGGCGAACAAAGTCCTAAAAACCTAAACAGATGTGACTGACCATCTGTCGACCAACTCCGAATTACCAGAGTGCGAATTGGAGTATAAACATCAACTCTAGGTTTCCAGAGTATGAACCAGAGTATAAACATCAACTTCGAATTCCTAGAGTGCGAATTGGAGTATAAACATCAACTCTAGGTTCCCAGAGCGTGAACCAAAGTATAAACGTCAACGCCAAATTCCCAAAGTCTGAATTGGAGTATAAACGCCAAATTCAAGTTCCTGGTGTGCGAACTGAATTGCAAACATCGATTATCTCTAGATTCCCAGAGTGGGAACCAGATTATCGATTGCAAATAACTCTGAGTCCCCGGAGTGCGGACAGAGTATAAACATGACTCGAGTGCGAATGACCACTCTAAACTAACTTAAGTCCCCAGTGCGCGGACATGTACTTAAAACTTCAATAGGCGTGATTGACCGTCGAAGTACAAATGCAGATCCACGGAGTGCGGATGTGACCATTTATGAGTAAGCGAGTGTGATTCGACCGCTCGACTCTAACTTGTTTTAGCATCGATCCAATGATGTTAAATTTGAAGAAATAGAGACAAATTGCGATCGCTAGCCGATCTTTGCAAATTGTCCCCGGAGCTGGGGGGCAAGACTTAAGTGTTAATCACCGACCGAAGCAGTGCAACGTCAAAGTCTAACACAATCTCTAGTTACGACTCGTATTTGTGATTTCCAGACTTGGAAAATAAAGCAAACTCAAACCAAAGGTTGGGACTCCACAAACGTGCTGGACTAAAATTCAAATGTTGGAACACTTAAACATAAAAGACGGAAATAAAAGTTGAAGCTACAAAACAAAATTTCATTCAACTAATTGTAAGTGAAGATTCATATACAAGTTTTCCCAAGATTCCAACTAGTAGGGGACGAACCCTCATCTATACACGGCCTATGAAAGGAAAGCAAAAAAAAAAAAGATCTTAACTACCAAAAAATGTGCCGAAGAGGCCTATCTACTCCTTTTTCTTCTTTGGCTTCCTCATCGGTGTGGATCCGCTGGAGCCGCTAGTGATTTTTCGCTTTGAGTTTTTGCCCTTTGGCGGATTGTCTTCAGATGGAGGCATGATTTCAACATCCTCCTCCGAACTTGAATGCAAAGGAATGCTTCCTGTAGGGGGACGAAGAGGTAGGATATACAACAGAGGGCGGAATGGGCACACTGGTATCAACAAGTGTACCTCTAGGTGATATCATTCTTAGCGGAGCTGGGCCAAGCGCCGCCATTCCCCCCTCCCCCCCGCAGAGCTACCACCATGTGCCGCTACCTCCAACTCAGCATTGATTTGAGCCAGTATTTCTTCTTCGCGAATAGATTGGGCTTCGCTGGGGGAAGCATTGGTCTGCGTTGAAGCACCAGAAGCAGGCGCGAGTCCACTAATGACAAAGGGCAAGTCCACGAAGGGGTCACTATGTTGACCTAGAAACTCATTCATCATCTGCTCGTCGAAAGAGAGTGAGCTCCCCTGTGTTCCTTCGATTGGTGCAGTCGTTGTCATAGTGGTCACTTTGGTAATAATGGCTTCCTATGCTTGATGTAATTCTTGAATTGTAGGCGGCACTGTCAATGTAACTCCGATCACTGAACAAAGAAAGAAGAGAAATTGTTATTAAGCACTTCAAGGAGAGTTCCTTATTTCAAGCACACATAAGATTTGTTCAGAGTACCTTCCTCAGTTTGGCTCATGGATGGATGAGCCGCTTCGGAGGTGTGCTCTTTGATGGGGGATAGCTACGGCTGTTCTAGATTATAGGTCGGGACAGACTAAGGCTCAACCGCTGGTATACGTGCAGATCGAGGTGGAGCAATAATCTCAGAACTTGTGGCATGATGCTCGACACCTGAGCCTTCCCCAATTTCCTGGTGTTGGGTGCTGAGTTTCTCCCTTTCATGTGAGATGATTGATTTGTGGAGAATTTTCCTTTGCTCTTCGGTTAGCAACCGATTCTCAAACTCGAACTCATCAAAGGATTCACCCAGATGCATCGCCTTCTCTTCCTCCACTAACTGGCTCCTGGCATTAGAGATGTGTCGAATAATTTTCGAGCCAAGCCAAATTTCTATGTCTCAACATGTTGGCGTTGTAGGTGATGAGAAGGTCTTCGATGTCAGCCTCCAACTTGGACTCCGCCGCCCAAACTTTTTCCTCAACCTCAACATCCACTGCACAGACTCTCTCCATAGCCGCATCCCTTTTGCTGCGAAGCACTTGATAACACGCCTCTTGTGCTGAAGTGTTGGCGGCATCCCTCTCTTTAATGGTTTCAGAAAATTGGGACTTAAGTTCGTTGAGCTCTTTGAGGGCCGCGTCTCGCTCGACAGTGATGGTAGTGTTCCTATGGCCCATATCCTCCATCATAGCATAATGTTCTTGCCTCATCCTATCCATGGCTGAGTTGAATCCTCGGCCTTTTTGAGGGCTTCTATTTCAGATTTTCGGAAAGACTCGGCTTCAGTATTGAGCACCTGAATGATTCGGTCCTTCTGCGCGAGCTCTTTCTCCAACTTTTCAATTACAGCAGCCTGCTCAAAAGCCACCTTCGATGTTTTTTCACGGCTTTCGCCCACTCCTTATATTGGAAGTAGATATCTGCAACATAGTCGTGAACAGTGTTCTCAGCCTCCGCCGGAATTCTTTTTAAATGCGGTGGGAAAATATAACCGTCGAAGCAGATGTCCGAAAAATCTTTCTTCAATTGAGCAAGTTTAATTGCTCCTTCCCATGTAGGCTCGATGAGAACCTACTCTGGAATTATAGGAGCTGCTACTTCAGTTCTACTTTGTTGAGTTTCAAGCTTTGGATCATGAGAAGACAGCTTGTGCCGTGAAGTTTCTGAAGGGCATGAAACGTAGACCGGGGATTGTACAGGATTTCTGGGAGAAGGAGAACGAGAACGAGATCGAGATCGGTGTATGTACTCCTTGTCTCTGTTATACCGCTCATGGTTATAATACCCGCGGTCATAATCCATATTCGCCTCTCTTCTGCGCTGCTCATAATATGTAGAAGTTCGACGAGCTTTTCGAAGACTGCTGAACATCGAGTCTCGACCGAACATTGTATCTACAAAGTAAAACAAGAATGGAGTTAGTAATCTTCTGAAGCAGGCAGCTTATGGTCAAGAATCGTGTAATGCCGTGAAGTGTGTATGTATGTGCAACCCCCCGACCAACCGGAAATGTCAGCCATGCTAGTTGGGAGAGAGTCGCTCAAGTCTAAAGCCTGATGAAGCTCCTCCAATCCAACATCGCGTTGGAATGACACATAATCCAGAATCGAAATATCGGTGAGCCATTCGAAAAGGTTTCCCTCCTGCAAAGGAGGAGCCTATGAAATGTTAATCCTGGGAATGCGGAAAGATACAACTATAGATTTCCTTCTACCGAATTTAGGATGTTTAAAAGAAGCAACCTTGCCTTTTCTCTTTCTTTTGGAATCCTGAACTTCATTCGAAGGCCGGCAAAGAGTTCGTCATCAGTGGGTGTTCTCTCCAAATCAGCCCCTTCGGTTATAACAATTTCGGGCATCTTACGCTTAGCTTGTTTCTTCGAGACAGACCTTAGCGTCCCTTTAAGTCTTATACTTTGGTTTCGTTCAATTAATCCAACGATCCTTAGATCCCTATCCGTCAGAACCAAGTAAAGGTTCCTTTCTTCACCCAAAATTTTTTGGAGTACCCGAACTATCTTCCTTAAATGCACACCTTCGGTCCGTGGGATCGCAGCTGTAAAGGAAAAGAGATATGATTTTAGCATCAGTTATGGTCATCCTATTAGCTACTTGAGAAGACTACGGTACTTATGTATGAATAGCCATTGGCTTGCAAATCCCGAGGGGACATTGAACATAGAACCATTCCATTTTGAAATAACTTAGCCTGGTCCAAGACCCCGTTACTACTTGGCAATTTCTTACTGCCTCTAGGAACGTGAAAGACAGGCTATCTCCCTGTCTCTTAATGTTGAATAGATATCCGATCTCAATCGGGATCGATGGTCGAAACAGATGCTCCATGAACACGATGAATACACAGTTCAGCAACACGTATCCGTTGGGGGTGTAGTTGAGATGGAGCGATCCCAAGGAAAGACAACACTTCCCTGATGTACTGATTGAACGGAAGAAGCTTCCCGGCTGCGCATGCATGGCGATTTAACGCGGTATACCCTTTCGGTGGACAGTGCGGTATGTCGTTAGGTCCCGGCAATAACACATCGTCCAACGATAGGCCATGCCTCAAGCATATTCGTCCCTGCATGTCTTTGAAGACTTTGAATGGAACAAAGTCTAGCGGATTACCAATGAAAGATGCACCAGGTATCTCGTCAGAGGCTGGATCAATGACTTCGACCACGATAGTCGGTACCTCAATTATTAGAGGAGATGAACTCTGAACTTCCTGTTGCTGTGAGCGTGAAGGTTCCATAACTAACTAACTCATGAGAAATCATCGTTAGATGATATTAAGCCCAGGCATCCCCTAGTGTGAAGTGTGTGTATGTGTTATGCATTACAATGTTGTATATTACTTGAAAGGATTCAACAAAGTATGAATAAACATGCAAACGACAAGACTTCGAAATTCAACTAGAGTGACTGTAGTCGTTGACCGTCACAACCATGCCATCCATATGTTAGCGATCGATCTGAGTTAAAGTTCATTATCATTTTGTTAAGTTACAATTCCATCGACGAGCTTCGATGGGCACTCAAATATCTAGTTTAACAGTTAAGTCCAGATATGCAAGAATGAAGCTCGTCGGAATCATGCAATCGGTTGTACAAGATTTCATATCCATTAGGGTTCAGGCTTGGATCGGTCACCAGAAGTCTGTTTCGTATCGATCAGCAGAGGTCTTAGTTTTGTATCGATCAAGGCTAGTAGCTTCGAATCGATCACCAATGTTCGAGTTTGTATCCTTTAGGTAAATCTGGGAATTCGCATCGATCTGAAACCTTTGGCTTCGCATCGATCAATGGTTTAGATTCGTATCGATCACCAGGGACAAAACTTTGCATCAATCACCGGCCTAGTCTTTGTATCGATCATTGGAGTCGAAACTTCGCATCGATCGTACGGGCCTAGTCCTCGTATCGATCACTCTAGATCAATACGAGTTCCAACCATCCTCGTTTGATGCGAAACTCATCATTCCATTTAACATTTCCAAGGTCAATACGAACTTCGATGCGAAATCTTAACATTTAGATCGATTTGAGCGCTCCTACTCCAGACCGACACGAAATGAAGGTCAAGCCGTTCCTCCACAAATCCTTCATACCCTAGACTCCTTCTTCTCCAAATGGCATAAACGCCATTATTCTCTCCTCCACCTCACTTCGACCCAACTCTGGCATCAATGGCGCCGGAATAGGCCACGACTTTGGATGAACTGGCATTGAATCTTGAGTCTCGTTAATGTCTACATGAATTCGCCGATTGATTACCTAATTCGGGTGATTAGTTCAAGGATTAGAACATAGGTCGATTTGAAGGCGAACGCAGTCTTTTTGCTTTTGAAATCTGATCGACATGAAAGGCTGAAGGTAAAGTGAAAACAAAAAAGATTCTAAGTATGAAACAGTATTTATATGAACTCAAGAGAGGAAGAAAAATGCTTCGCCTCCCGGCGGACTCGACCGGTTACAACGGGTCCACCACTGGATCGATACGAACAAGCCATTCGAATACATAAACTTGAGCCTTCATCGAGATGAAATTATCAACAGGGATTTTTCTTAGTCACCAAGGTCCATCGATACGAAACTGCTGTTCGTATCGGTTATTTTCGACTCCATCCACAATGCAGCGATACGAACTATGCAATTCGAATCCATCAAATCACAGCCTCCAAAGGCCAAATTCATCGATGCAAATTGTGAATCATCTGTTCGTATCCGACGACACAGGGTCCATTGATACAAAGTGCACAGTGAAGGCTGTTCTGGAAGTATTGAACTCCATTGATACGAAATGCTTATTTCGTATCCATCGGCACTCAACCCATAATAGCACAAGATCATCGATATCAAATTTCAACTTAATACCCACGGCAATGGACTCCTCCAAAACTCGTATCCATCGATGCGAGCGAATCATTTCGTATCCATCGTTGTGACTACATCGATATGAAAACTACCCTTAAACCTTTTAAATCGATCCAAGAGAGGATCGATACGATAGAATATTCAAAAACAACCATCAAGCGTTGTTGTAACTCGAATTTCACATCGGTTCAGGAGAGGATCAATACGGAATTCAATACGGGAGAACTGACAACGACTCGTGAACGTGCAACGTTAACGAGAGTCAGATTAACATATATGCATATATGTCGGACTAATATTCAATTTTCAACATCCATAGGAATTTAATACTCATCTAATAACGATTACGGTGACAAAGCGCTAATCACTATCCTATAGCAATTAGTTACAACAATACAGGATGCAACGGGTGATGATCAACAGTTCACATTACCTAAGAAATCAGTCAAAGATTACAACTTTCAACGAAAAGACGATAACTACAGAATGAAGATTGCAGCTTTTCAAAGCGCATCATGTTTCCTTAAGACGTACTTTGGGGGGAAAATGTTATCCCGCCTTTGGGCAAGGCCGAGATATCAAGGAGTTGACTGGAAACCAAGGGTCGCTCGCCCCGAGTATCGAGAACGCACAAGTTCACCATGGATGTCGATGAATTTTGTCCGAGTTCGGATCAGGCTATGATTGACAAGATACGATAAGCGAAGTCATGAAAGCCAACGTTCCAAATTTCAAGTCAATCTGAGTTCGTATGCTCAAGTTATGATCGATGCAAGTTGAAGGAGATAATCCCATTTTCATATCCATCACTGAACCTCAGTTCGAATCCATCATTTTCGTATCGATCAGAGTGGCAACAACTTCGCATCCATCTTAGAGCCATGGTTTAACTCAATCTCGTTCGAATCCATCTGGAAGCCTCGGTTCGTATCGATCAACTATAGCCCACTTTGCATCGATCAGTCCTTCTCTGGTTCGTATCGATAAAGCAAAGTCCACTTCGTATCCATCCAATGCTCATCTATTCGTATCCATTGAGGGAAACGATCTTCGTATCCATCCTTCTTTATGCTACCTTGTATTCATGCGAGCTCGCCACTTCGTATCGATCCACCTATTCACTTATTTTCGTATCGATCGATCAACGATCGATGCGAAGTAAACATGAAGGACCGATATGAAGTGCACGTGAAGGGTAGATACATACACATGTAAAACATGGATACGAATATCGTCAACTTGATCGATATGAAGCTAACAAAGAGTATCGATATGAAGCTAATGAAGGGTATCGATAAGACGGCGTTACCTAGACCGGTACGAAGAATGAAACAACCTTTGGTATGAACGAGGCAAAATCTTTAGAACGACTCGGTCAGCTCGGCATAAAAGGTGAATCGATCTAAAGAGTGCGCACCACATCATCACCTGGGCACATGCATTGATCGATTCGAATAGATCGATTCGAATTCATCGATTCGAACCAAATAGCACACCGAAGAATACCAACTCGTATCGATCATATCTCGCAATCCATAAGTCCAAATGCTATGAAATTTTCATAGGAGCTTATTTACAAGCTAAATAATGTTTATACCAAGTTTCGACTCCATTGGACAAAATCTTGATCGAATTGAATTACATTCGTATCGATCACGGATCGAGACGAAACTCCATGGGATCGATCGCATGGGCCCACTCACATGCCAGAAGAAGTCTCCCAAGATCTGAGCGAAATATCAGCCTCCTACGCCTATAAATAGAGCCCCAGGGCCTACAGAAGAAGGACCTTTAGATTCTCCAACACCCAGACTCTGTCGGAATCAACTTTGCATTCCACTATTGCTATTGTACTTGAATTTCAGAATTGTGATTCGCTGTAGCTTGCTGTGATCAAGTGTAATCATCAAGAATATATCTATAAAATCATCAAACTTCATAGTGGATGTAAGCAACATGCAGAACCACTATAAATTGCTGTGTGTTTGTGCATTTAATTATCTGTTTTTGGAGTTTTTGTTAGATAGTCCATATTTTAAATTTCTATTCTTCATTTTTATCTCTTCAAAGACTTTCGAAGAGTATTGTGCCTATTTTTGGTACAAACAATAGGGTTTGGCATACTTCAGATTACAAATAAGGGATCGACATAATTGAGTAAAGAAGGGGTCAACATGGTTGACTAAATAAGGGATCAACATAGTTGGCTAGTATGGATTGACATACTTCAGTACATAGAAAAGGAATTGACATAGTTTGATGAGAAGGGATCGGCATGATTTGCTAGGAGGTATGGATCGGCAAGCTCTGTTGAAGAGGGATTGGCATCCAAGCAATTTCAAATGCCATAAGATTTGAAAGGCTGACATATTATGGCATGCAGAAGCCACTATAGTGATCACTGCCCAAAAATCAAAAAATAAAGGGATCTGTACTGATCCCTTTTCATTGGGATTCGGGCCTAGCGACTCCTCGGGTGGTCCCATTTGGTTAAAAGGTCCTATAACCGAAGTTTCAGAGAGATTGATTGTCGACTTCACCTATAAATACTGGCCTAATAGGTCATTCTGCGGATCTTTACGTTGCTTGTTACTTTAGTCCTTATTGTAATCAGGTTTTCTCTCTTCCTTGCTGCTATAATCTGATTTATAAGTGATCAATATAAATAATATTCAAAGTGGATATAGGCATACAACATTGAACAACTATAAATCTCATTGTCTCTAATTATTGCTTTTTATTTATTGTTCGTTTAATCTATTCTTTAGTTCCAATTTTACTTTCTTCACTTACTTCTCCACATAAACCTATTCTTGGGTGTTTTTGGTCAATTTGGTTGCAAACATTTTGATGTTTTCACTGAGAACCTTGATTCTCAGCTTACTAGGATTCCCTTTGTTGCTATTGGATTGGATAAAACCCCCAAGAAGATCCATAGTTATCTTTATAAGGTTGCTTATACTATTCAAATTTGGAGAAATCTAAAGCTAGGAGGTTGATAATGGTGAGAGATACTAGATCTACTTCCCAAAATATGGATGGAAATGAGATTGCTAGCACTTAGCAAGGAGAGCAAAGCAATCAACCAACAAATATGAACGCTGATCCGGTTAAAGTTCAGAATCCCACTATTCTATTACTAGAACCAAATTTCATAATCGAATAAGAGAGTTTATGGAAAGCCATCGACAACTAAATCAGCAAAGTCAAACTAATATCAACTTGATGAACCGCATTACTCAGCAGCAGTCTGGGAAAGCTAAGAGGGTCAGCATCAGAAAGTTCTAGCTCATTGGATGAGTATCATAGACATAGGCGTCGTAGGATCAAAGAAAACCACGCAGAAACTTCAGAGTGTCGCCTGGTAGACCATCGTGGTCTGTAAGGATCGATTAGTGTCGATCCCTCCTCCAGAAGGGGTATCTACCCCACACATTTGGGGAATCACGCTGGAACTTTTTTGAAGGTTTGGATGATGGTGTTCAATTGAATGCTGACCAGTTACCTCCCCTGAATGATGACGGAGTGAATGTACAAGATGCACATCGGGAAGATGGTGAATCAAGAAGGCATGAAACGGCCTGCATACAATGACTAGACCTTTAACGTGAGGTGGAGAGTGACCAACGCTCGGCACCACCCGTCCAAACGCCGGACTTATTGGCAATGGTCAAATAGTTAGTGAGGAAGAGCCAAGGCTTAATCAATGATGACTAGGGAATCTCAAGAAGTCATACCCCATTCACTGATAGTGTATTACATGCATGGTACCTAAGGAAGGTCAACATGCCGTCGATGCCTTCCTACGAGGGAAAAACCGACAATGGGAAACACATTATGAGATATGAATGGTTGATGGATTCTGCACGAGTTGATGATGCGACTAAGTGTAGATGCTTTTCGAAAACTCTTTCTAGAATAGCGACGATGTGGTTCGCAAGATTAACCCCATGACAAATTTCTAGGTTCGATGATTTGGCAACCAAGTTTATGGAGAAATTCTGAATGCACGCGACTCGTCCTAAAGATGTGATGTCCCGTTCTAGCATGATTCGGGCTCCAAGAGAGTCATTCAAAGATTATTTGGATAGATTTTATAAAACTATTATGAAGGTCAGTAATCCAAATGACCATGCAATACTCATGTCCATGATGAGAATGATTGATCCAGAGTTTGAGTTTAACGATCGATTAGCTGGCAAGCCGCCCTCAACATTGGAGCGTTTTTACGCAAAGGCAGGGTAATTTTTGAGGAAGGAAGAAGCCAGGTCCTCCAGAGAAAAGAATGTTGTGGGATTGAGTGGGGAAGGAGTACAGAGTAATATTGCTATCAAACAATCCGATGACAGTTCTCGAAAATTCCAAGTGAACATTCAAAATAAGCCAAATCAGCAAAAGAGAGGCGAAGATAGAAATCGAGAATGAAAGAGGGATTCTAGAAGATTGAAGCCTAGGTTTCCAATGTATGATAAGTACATGCCATTGAGCACGTCCTTGGAGAATATTTGTCTATCTACTTGAAATAGCATATAGTACAAAAAGCCGCCTCCAAAAGACTCAACAAAAAAGTAGAAGAACATCGAGAAATATTGTAGGTTTCACGAGTGTGATGAGTACAATACAAATGAATGCAGGTATCTCCAAGATGTTATAGAAAAACTAATTCGTGAAAAGAAGTTACAATAGTATGTGAAAGCCTTGCAGGATGGTGGGCAGAGGACTTCTGACCCCAACCGAGGACAAGCTTTGCATATGGCTGAGGAGCCTGCATGGACTGATGGAAGACTGGTGATAAATATGATAGTTTGAGGACCGCACCCATGGGTAGGAGTTGGCAAGAGATGGAGCGCTATGCTAGCGCAATTAGGCATGTGGATTTTGAATGTTGTTCAAATATGGAAGACAGAGCTCCAGTAAAGCAGCTATGTACTATGGCGGATGATATTATGTTTAGGAATAGAAATGTTGATAAGTTGGAGGCTCCGAAAATCGACCCAATGGTTACTTCAGCCATGATTGGTCCTATGTTGGTGACAAGGATGTTAATTGATTATGGAAGTTCGATGGATATAATCTTAGAAAAAGCTTATGATCAGATGAGGATGGAAGCCAAAGATTTAAAACCATCGAAAGCTCGTTGCACTGTTTTAATGGCGTTGCAACTGAAGATGTTGGTTATGTGGAATTACCTATTGAGTTGAGAGAAGGTGAACAAAGGAGAGTACAAATCTTTCCATTTATTATTTTGGATATTGGTACTTTATACAATTTTTTTCTGAATCGACCAGCCCTAGCTGAATTCCAGGCAGCTCTTGCCCCATGGTGTTTGATTTTGAAATTTTCGATGGACTATGGTGTAGGAGTTGTTCATTACGATTAGGCGACGGGACATGCATGTTATGTAGCCGAGTTGAGGGAAGCTCAGTGCAAAGAAAAAGGTAAGGGCGGACAAGACTGTCTACATCCAAGCCGTCGAAGATTGACAACTACTGCCTGAGCCTTGGCTCGGTTCCACGGTCGATTCTATAGAGATATAGATTTGAGAGATGATGAAGAAGAACCCAAAGAAACCAAGGATGCGCCTACTAAGATGACAATTGATATTATTGTCTGCCATGGCAATCCATCACGAGTCCTAAAGGTTGGATTAAAGCTCGGCCCTCCGATGATGAAAGAACTTGATGGTTTTCTCCGAGTGAATCTAGATGTATTTACTTGGACTCACTTTGAGTGTGGAATCTCACCTGCCATTGCAAGCCATGCATCTAATATTGACTCAAGGTATGTCCCAGTGAAGCAAAAAAGATGCGGTTTGGATTCGGAGTGATCCACCGCTCTCAAAGAGGAGGTGGATAAACTAAAAGTCAACGGGTTTTCCGTGATGCCCTCTACCTTAAATGGGTATCTAATCTTGTACTTTTGAAGAACGCAAATGGGAAATGGAGAATGTGCATTGACTGTTCAGATTTGAACAAGGCATGTCCGAAAGACATTTTTCCACCTTCAAGGATTGACCAGTTGGTGATTCAACAGCAGGACACGAATTACTATCATTCATGGATGCATACTTGGGATATAATCAAATCTCGATGCATATCCCCGATCAGGAGCACGCCAGTTTCATTACCAATGTCGGATTATACTGCTATGTAGTTATGCCATTTGAATGCAGGAGAAACTTATCAATGCTTGTTCAATAGAATGTTTACAGATCATATCGGAAAGACAATGGAAGTGTATGTGGATGATATGCTCGTGAAGTCACAACAATCAAGTGACCACATTGGATACTTGGCAAAAACGTTTGACATCCTCCGACAATACAAAATGAAAATCAATCCTTTAAAGTGTTCCTTTGGTGTTGCATCAGGGAAGTTCTTAGGCTCTATTGTCAATGCTCGTGGGATAGAAGCTAATCCTGAGAAGATTCAGGCTGTCAAATGATATCAAGAACTATTAAACAAGTACAAAGTCTAAGTGGGAAAGTTGCTGCCCTAAGCCGATTCATCTCTAAAGCAACCAACAAATGCATTCCTTTCTTTAATTTGATTAGGAAAGGGAAAAGAAACTTTGAATGGACGTAGGATGTAAAGACGCATTTCACGCTTTGGTGAATCATTTGGAGAGACCTCCATTGTGACGACCCTGGATTTTGGCCCTATTATTTTAATAAATATTTAATATAATTTAAATAAAAAAGTAAACTTATCATTTTAAAATGATTATGACTTTTGGAATAATTTCCATTTATTTGTATGGATTTGTATTTTAAAAAGGGAATTGATTTGAAATTTTAAAATAAAATATCTCAATAATATTTATAATAAAATTTGTCTTATATAATTGAATTAAAATACATTGTCTTGTTAACATGTGATAAATAAATATATAGATGTGGATGATAATGTGTGAAATAAAAATCAATTCCATCAACATAAAAAAAAGTCATAACATTTGAATATAACTTAATTATTGATAAAATACTTATAGAAATAAATATAAGTATAAAATGTAAGTAAACCATAATGAATGTATTTAAATATTGATAGTTAGAATATAATATAAATAAATAAGTAAGCATGAATATCTTTAGCTAAAAAAATATACAAATAGAAATAAATATAAAATAAAAAAAGCACAAAGTATAATAAAATAAAATAAGACAAACATTCGTATATTAAGCAAGGAAATGATGAAACAAATTATCTTCATATATACACAAGACTAAATATCTACCTGTAAAGGGATAATTAACAAAACAAATGATTTTATGCAAGATATCTTCACATACAAACCATGCCTACCTGCAAAGTCTACATTTACATACAAAATATCTTTATGCAGTAAACATAATAATAATATGTAAGCATATTATGAAACAAGACAAAATATTTTGATACGCAAATACAAATATCAGCAAACAATCATAATTAGATGTATACAAATAGGGACATATGCATTTAATTAGCACAAAAATTTGTCTATTCGAATTGCAGAAAATCATCTCAGTACAAAAATCAGGCCAGCCGAATATACAAATATCACTTCAAATTGCAGCATACTAAACACAAATCTGAGCAAAAACAGTGTAGAAGGAACTTGTACCAGTTATAACCTACCACTATTCAAACCTATTTCCTTTATATACACCATCTTATTCTTATTCGTTTATAACTTAAAAAAAACTGAGATATGAAAGTAAACATCAACTTTACAAACTTAAATACCATTCAAAATCAGAAACAGAGAAGATTTGCTGGAAATCCAAACTCCAGCTCATCAACACAAGGATTATTCTCTGTTCTTTGTTTTCGGGAAGCATGTGAGTAAAACCTTCTTTATAAAAACAGTTTTTATCTCGATATCTATGATTATGGATTGGAATAAGGTTGAGGAAATCGTGATATGATGCTTGTATGCTTTTACTGGTTGGAGTGCATATCTGTATTTATATATACAGAGTTTGTTCCAGGTTTTCTCAAGATTTAACTCTTGATTTAAAATCAAATTTTCCTTATATGATCTTATTTAGGCTATAAGCTATAAACAAAGTTTGTTCGTTTTAACAAAACATCAAATTTAAAACTTTTTGTAAAATTTATTTGATGTTAGTCTGGACAGGAATGTAGAAATACATAGAATTTCGGTTTATATCAATTTTTCGAAGATAATAATTCATGGTTTCATGACTAGAACCTGAAGCAATATCAATATCTAGGATTTTTAGTAGTAAAATTTCAATTTTTAGATATGTATTTCGAGTAGAAATTCGGGTTAAATAAGAAATGGGTTTCGAGCAAATTATGATGATCGGGATAATTGTGGGTTACGAAATTAGGGTAGTAGCTGGGTGATAGATTGTTAATCATAAGAAAATACTTGTTGATTTTAAAATTTACCGTGAGGAGCTGACGAGATCAATCTAGGGTTTTAACCCTTGTTTTTAATCACGGCTGGAGTTTGCATCGCTTCGGTTTCGTCGCAGCACCGGGATCAATCGCACCCATGGCAATGGGTAGAAGAGGGGTTGGAGAAGCTCTGACCAGAGTATCATTGTCTCTAGTGGCCTATGGATTCGAGGCGAGGTGATTCTTTGGAGATTATCTTGGTTCCAGTTGGGTTGTACTGCTCGATTTCGCCTTCGCCGACGACTTGGATTTCTGGGTGAACGTGGGTGTTCGTGGGATCATCGCCGACGTGTTGATGATCATAGCTTCGATCGGCAGTGGCTGGAATCGTGGTGCACATGCACGAATTTCTGATATGGCCAATGCTGGGTTGATAAGGCCGTGAGGTTGAGATGGGATGGGCGTACTCGAGAAAATGAGGAAGATAACTCGGGTGATGCATCGAGTTATCTTATGGGTTTACTTGGGTCTTCATCTGGTTTCGCATGAGAAAACTCGTACAGGTTTCTCAAAAACATTTTTAACAGTTTTAAAGGCAGGACGTTATGACGAGCTATCAAGTGTCAAAGAATTTTAAGTTATTGGAATTGATTAGCAAATTTGTTTTCAAATGGAAATATAATGATAAAAATCAAAGAATAATTACTAGAGGTAAGTAATTTAAAGATTAATTACTAAATGAAAGTAGTTAAAAAATAAATTCATTACTGAATGTGACTAATCGGAGTTAATTTAATGACGTAATAAATTCAAATGATAATTACTTAGAGTAAGTTATAATGGATAGTAATGTTGGGATCATTAACTAGTGGTTAAGAAATGATTAGTTAATTTAGGTAATTAATGTAAGAGAATTAATTGGTTTAAATTAATTAAGGATAAACTTGGAATTGATTAAGGATTGGTTACTTAATGAGATTAATTAAGGGAATTATTTAGTGTATGTAATAAATTTAAGAGAGTAATTACATTAAGGAAAGTAATTAAGGATTAATTACTTGGAGAATAAAAAAATCAATTAATTTATAAAAATGATTAAATTTTATTTAATCAATGAGATTAATTAATGGATAATAAATGAAAATGATAAACAAAGAGGTAGGTTCTTAATGAAGTAAGTAGAGGTAGTTTCTTAATGAAGTAAGTAGAGGTAAAATAATAAAGTAAGTTAGGGCTAATTAATGTGAATGTTGAAATAATTAATCTATGTGATTAATTGAAGATTAATTATTATTTTTATGAAATTAAAGAATAATTAATCAAGGAGGAATAACTAAGATGAATGATTATGGGGTGGTTAATCAATTAGGTTGAAATTAATAAGCAGGACTAAAGGTAATTGATTTAATCCAATTATGGTTAATTAGATTTATTCGAGTTGGTGTGGTTGATCTTGCTTATGTATGATAAGTGATTGTTTAAATGCCTGAATTGATTGATACCCCTATTGTGAAATCGTTCGTGATATGATGTGTTTGGGTGGGAAATGATAATATGATGAATTGCTGAGTAAAGGTGACATCTTTTATTTAAAATTGAATTGCATTTCACTTGGATAGCATGTGTTATGATGAACTGATTTCGAAGAGACCGGAGTCGGGTATTAGTTAATACCCGAAACCACTTCGATTCTTTATAAATTGATACGTGAAATCAATAGGGTGTAATGGAATGATTTAAGTGAATTGGACCATATAATCTAAGTTCTGACACTTAGAAATTGATGTGTGGAATAAGTGATGTCTATAACAACTTGTGTATTTAAATTGATATAAGTTACCCGGGTTTTATATGAGTTGTATACTTTTGTATTCCATGTTAAATGGGTTTACTCACGCTGGTTTCCAGCCTGACCTGGGTGTTACTTGATGTAATGCTCGGGTCAGACCGAGTATTACAGTTTTCCAGGTTAGGACGTTCTGGAGCTCAGGAGGCGAGCTATGGCAATATCGTATAGAGTATATCCGCTGTATTTATATTATCGTCAATCTGAGACATGATAATTGTAAGTATTCAGTGGCTGTATATAATGTGAAACTTTGATGTATTAAATTGTAATCGATAGATATAGTATTCTTTTGTCAACTATTATTATTTATTATTATATTTTATCCGCTGCGAATGTGAGATGTTTGGTGTTTATGTTCTTCTTCTTCTATCTCTTTCTTCTTTTCCATAACTATCTGAAATTTTCGGGTTCGAAAATTTTGGGTCGTTACATTTGGTATCAGAGCCGAAAGGTTAAGCGAGAACCTTGGCTCTGGTGGGGATTACTCATTTAGTAGAATCTGTAGTACTCTAGAATGAGTTGAGAATATATGTATATATTTATATATATATGAGCGCGTACTTGTTATTTTCTTATATAAATATTTTAAATGATTTTATATAAAATATATATTTTGATATATAAAGCAATATTTCCTTCTAATGAATATTAAGGTGATTGGTTGTTAGTAAACATTTAAGTAAAGTATGACTTAGAAAACTAAAATTAACTAAATTGTGAAATTTTAAATCTGGATCCAGAATTTGAAAATTTTGATTCAAAATAATGGGAAATAATAAATAAGTATTATTTGAATAAAGGAGACTTGTTGCAAATAATGGGTTGTTTGAAATATGATTTGAATCTAAAAACAAAGGTGTTTTTTTTAAAAAAAACATGGCTGGGAGGGCCAAGAAACAAATATGTATATATGTATGGGTATATATATGATATCAAAGATAAATTTGAAATAAACTCCAAAAGGTTGAGTTTTGATTTTCCCTGAAGTATGATGTAGAATCCTAAGTGATATAAGTTTTGAACTTATAAGGGGGGAAAGAATTTTGAAATTTGAAGAGGGAATTCGAATTTGAGCAGAGTTGACTGGGTTAAGCAAATTGAAATTTAACTTGGGAGAAGTTAAATAAGTGTGAATGAATAACTTGAATTGGAAATTTCAAGATGAAATTGAGATTTAACTTGGAAAGTTAAGTGGTAATTTGAATTGGGAATTTGTGTGATCTCGAAAGGGTTTGAGATCTAAAAATTTAAATGGATGGACGTTTTAAAATAAATTGGATGATATCATCCTATTGTTAATAAAAATCTTTAAATTGAGAATGGAATTGTATAAATAAAATAAATTTGAATAATTAGATTGTAAATTAAACTTGTTTAAAAACTGGTTTCAAACTGGAAGATGAAATTGAATAGTAAATTAAGATTTTAAAATAAAATTGTATTGAATTCTTATTTGAACATTGAAATACATAAGTTAAGATAATTTAAAATGGAACTTGAGAATTGAACTCAGAAATTAAATTGATTAAAAACTTTGAATAAAAGTAAATCTTGTTTAAAAGGGTAAACCAACCTTTGAGAATTTAACTCGAATTTATATAATTCGAGATAGTTTGGATTCAAGATTGAAATTTAATTAGTTCAAAATTTAATTTGGTTTGAATTAATTGAATTGGTGATTGAAGATGTATAAGCTTAAGAATTTAAATGAGAAATTGAATTGGATTATGTTGAAATAATTTGAATTTGAAATAGGTTAAATTGATAATAATTCAAATTGATTGGAATAATTTGAAATTTAACTAAGTTGAACATGATTGAAATTAAATGGAATTTGATTTAAACTGGGAAGGGAATCAAGATTGATTCGACTTGAATTGGTTTAAATAAATTTTACTAGAAATTGAAGTTATTTAAGTTAGATTTGAGTCAATTAAGTGTAAATTTACATTGGATTGTTGGGGAAGTGAACAGTTGACTCTTGACTAGTTTCAATATAAATTGTTTTAAATTAAATTTATTTTTCTAAGCTATTAAATATATACAATCTTTCTTTCTTAAAGCTAACTTATTTTATACTTGTTTTACAATCATTTTTGGAGCTATTATTTTTCAACCGTTTTATAAACTAATTACTATTTTTCAACTATTTCACAAACTAATTTCTATTTTACAACTATTTGGCAATTATTTAAAAATTTCTGAAACCATTTAACTATTTTATAGCTTAATTGCAAACTAATAATTATTTTTCAACTACTTATCTATTTTTAAAATTTTCAAGCTATTTTCTAAAATTGGTCGGAGTTCAAACTGTTATTGATTAAATACCCAACTGAGATAAGGATTGTAGTGATAATCCAAATGGGGATTAAGGCAAATATGAATAAGTAAATGAAAATTTAGGTGAATGTGAATAGCAAGGAAATTGATTTGGCTAATAATCAATGAAGTTAAATACGTAGAATGTACGTATATTATTCTATTCGCATAGTAATTTGATCCAGATTCGAGCACAGAATTTTGAGATAGTTTATCGATCCGGGTTGGGATTTTTCACTCGATTTTCGACGGCGAACCTGGATATGGATTGTTGATTGGTTCTGGAGGAATTCGGGTGGACGATACTAGTTCGAAAGTGAAATTGTATGATCGATCGAGCGATCAGGTTGATATAGCGTACGGATGGTATGTGTACATCGTATGGATTTGAATGAAACTGATATTGGAAAGAGAAATTAAATTGAGATATTTGGTTTTGAATAAAAAAAGTTGTATATCTTTGATATACAAGATGAATCTTCCCTTGTTGAATCTATTGCTGGAAGAAAAAGGATTTTGGAAGTGCTTGAAGTATAAAAGGGGTTTTATACAAGTTTGAAAAGATCCAAAGTTTTAAAAATAATATATATCTGGATATATATATATAAAGGATCTTATGAGGATTTTGGAAAAGGTTTTGAGAACCTTTGGTTTTGGAAAGGCTTTTGATTTTTGGGTAAAATCAATATTGGAATTTGGAAAGCCTAGTTTGAGAATTATCGATTTTGGAATAATCGATTTTGTGTAAAGGAGCCTTGTATGAGATCATACTAGGTGTATGATTTGAAAGATACTATATGTATAGTATAAAGTGTTTTGATGATGGCTCTGGGGAAAAAGGCGCTCCCTTGAAATGAACTTCTCAGGAGTGCCACTGGGTGGTGCTGCCTTGAGCCCCAGGGGGGTTCTAAAGTTGATCCTGTGAGGAGTCCGGACAAAAACTAGTTCCTAGGGATTATGAGTAGTGTATACCATAGCGAAAGTCGTGTGTGCCGCTGAGAGCCAACAGTCTGTGTTTGATTTTATATCGGTAGATTGCGACCTATGGTATAACATAGCGAAAGTCGTGTGTGCTGCGGAGAGCCAACAGTCTGTATTTGATTTTATATCGGCAGACTGCGACCTATGTAGGAGTGGAGAAGTTTCATTTCGACAGCGAAAACCAGAGGCCGCGGAGAGCCTGCAGTTACATGGACTTTTGTTGTGACGGCAACGTAACCTTGGATGTAACTGTGATCTGTTGTGTGGGATCCATGGCGTAATTGAGAGGCCGCGGAGAGCCTGCAGTTGCATGGACTTTTGCTGCGACGGCAACGTAACCCTGGGAT
Organism: Allium cepa; assembly: GCA_030765085.1. Classification (NCBI taxonomy): domain Eukaryota; kingdom Viridiplantae; phylum Streptophyta; class Magnoliopsida; order Asparagales; family Amaryllidaceae; genus Allium; species Allium cepa. Next base: position 680,224,240 of record CM060941.1, on the reverse strand, counting down.
GTAACTGCGACCATGGATGGGGGTGATGATTTCCAAAGCATCCTCATAAAATATATATATATATATATATATATATATATATTTCCTCTATTTTCAAAAAAAACTGTTTCTATATTTCAATAAAATTATTTTCCAAGTATTTTCACCGGATGTTGAAAACGGGTTTACCAAGTACTTATAAATTTTCAGTCGTACGCCTGATCAACGTATGACCGAATTTCTGTGAGAACGAGGATGGACTTGTCAAACATCGAGTTATAAAAATATTTTTATAAAAACTATTTTAGAAATATTATATAGATTTTTAAAATAGTAAGAATGATCAAAGAAAATTTATGTGGTTTTAAGCATTTTAATGAATCTGTCTTCGTTCCTTTTTTAGGACGAAAAGATTCAAAGGGGGGAGGAATGTGACGACCCTGGATTTTGGCCCTATTATTTTAATAAATATTTAATCTAATTTAAATAAAAAAGTAAACTTATCATTTTAAAATGATTAAGACTTTTGGAATAATTGCCATTTATTTGTATGGATTTGTATTTTAAAAAGGGAATTGATATGAAATTTTAAAATAAAATATCCTAATAATATTTATAATAAAATTTGTCTTATATAATTGAATTAAAATACTTTGTCTTATTAACATGTGATAAATAAATATATAGATGTGGATGATAATCTGTGAAATAAAAATCATACGCTATCAACATAAAAATAAGTCATAGCATTTGAATATAACTTAATTATTGATAAAATACTTATAGAAATAAATATAAGTATAAAATGTAAGTAAACCATAATGAACGTATTTAAATATTGATAGTTAGAATATAATATAAACATAAATAAGTAAGCATGAATATCTTTAGCTAAAAAAATATATACAAATAGAAATAAATACAAAAATAAAATAAGCACAAAGTATAATAAAATAAAATAAGACAAACATTCGTATATTAAGCAAGGAAATGATGAAATAAATTATCTTCATATATACACAAGACTAAATATCTACCTGCAATGGGATAATTAACAAAAAAATGATTTTATGCAAGATATCTTCACATACAAACCATGCCTACCTGCAAAGTCTACGTTTACATACAAAATATCTTTATGCAGTAAACATAATAATAATATGTAAGCATATTATGAAACAAGACAAAATATTTTGATACGCAAATACAAATATCAGCAAATAATCATAATTAGATGTATACAAATAGGGACATATGCATTTAACTAGCACAAAAATTTGTCTATTCGAATTGCAGAAAATCATCTCAGTACAAAAATCAGGCCAGCCGAATATACAAATATCACTTCAAATTGCAGCATATTAAACACAAATCTGAGCAAAAACAGTGTAGAAGGAACTTGTACCAGTTATAACCTACCACTGTTCAAACCTATTTCCTTTGTATACACCATCTTATTCTTACTCGTTTATAACTTAAAAAAAACTGAGATATGAAAGTAAACATCAACTTTACAAACTAAATACCATTCAAAATCAGAAACAGAGAAGATTTGCAGGAAATCCAAACTCCAGCTCTTCAACACAAGGATTATTCTCCGTTCTTTGTTTTCGGGAAGCATGTGAGTAAAATCTTCTTTCTAAAAACAGTTTTTATCTCGATATCTATGATTATAGATTGGAATAAGGTTGAGGAAATCGTGATATGATGCTTGTATGCTTTTACTGGTTGGAGTGCATATCTGTATTTATATATACAGAGTTTGTTCCAGGTTTTCTCAAGATTTAACTCTTGATTTAAAATCAAATTTTCCTTATATGATCTTCTTTAGGCTATAAGCTATAAACAAATTTTGTTCGTTTTAACAAAACATCAAATTTAAAACTTTTTGTAAAATTTATTTGATGTTAGTCTGGACAGGAATGTAGAAATACATAGAATTTCAGTTTATATCAATTTTCCGAAGATAATAATTCATGGTTTCATGACTAGAACCTGAAGCAATATCAATATCTAGGATTTTTAGTAGTAAAATTTCGATTTTGATATGTATTTCGAGTAGAAATTCGGGTTAAATAAGAAATGGGTTTCGAGCAAATTATGATGATCGGGATAATTGTGGGTTACGAAATTGGGGTAGTAGTTGGGTGATAGATCGTTAATCATAGGAAAAATTATTGTTGATTTTAAAATTTACCGTGAGGAGCTGACAAGATCAATCTAGGGTTTTAACCCTTGTTTTTAATCACGGCTGGAGTTTGCATCGCTTCGGTTTCATCGCAGCACCGGGATCAATCGCACCCATGGCAGTGGGTAGAAGAGGGGTTGGAGAAGCTCTGACCAGAGTATCATCGTCTCTGGTGGCCTACGGATTCGAGGCGAGGCGATTCTTTGGGGATTATCTTGGTTCCAGTTGGGTTGTACTGCTCGATTTCACCTTCTCCGTCGACTTCGATTTCTGGGTGAATGTGGGTGTTCGTGGGATAATCGCCGACGTGTTGATGATCATAGCTTTGATCGGCAGTGGCTGGAATCGTGGTGCACGTGCATGAATTTCTGATATGGCCAATGCTGGGTTGATAAGGCCGTGAGGTTGAGATGGGATGGGCGTACTCGAGAAAATGAGGAAGATAACTCGGGTGATGCATCGAGTTATCTTATGGGTTTACTTGGGTCTTCATCTTATTTCGCATGAGAAAACTCGTACAGGTTTCTCAAAAACATTTTTAACAGTTTTAAAGGCAGGACGTTATGACGAGCTATCAAGTGTCAAAGAATTTTAAGTTATTGGAATTGATTAGCAAATTTGTTTTCAAATGGAAATATAATGATAAAAATCAAAGAATAATTACTAGAGGTAAGTAATTTAAAGATTAATTACTAAATGAAAGTAGTTAAAAAATAAATTCATTACTGAATGTGACTAATCGGAGTTAATTTAATGACGTAATAAATTCAAATGATAATTACTTAGAGTAAGTTATAATGGATAGTAATGTTGGGATCATTAACTAGTGGTTAAGAAATGATTAGTTAATTTAGGTAATTAATGTAAGAGAATTAATTGGTTTAAATTAATTAAGGACAAACTTGGAATTGATTAAGGATTGGTTACTTAATGAGATTAATTAAGGGAATTATTTAGTGTAAGTAGTTAATGTATGTAATAAATTTAAGAGAGTAATTACATTAAGGAAAGTAATTAAGGATTAATTACTTGGAGAACAAAAAATAGAAAATCAATTAATTTATAAAAATGATTAAATTTTATTTAATCAATGAGATTAATTAATGGATAATAAATGAAAACGATAAACAAAGAGGTAGTTTCTTAATGAAGTAAGTAGAGGTAGTTTCTTAATGAAGTAAGTAGAGGTAAAATAATAAAGTAAGTTAGGGTTAATTAATGTGAATGTTGAAATAATTAATCTATGTGATTAATTGAAGATTAATTATTATTTTTGTGAAATTAAAGAATAATTAATCAAGGAGGAATAACTAAGATGAATGATTATGGGGTGGTTAATCAATTAGGTTGAAATTAATAAGCAGGACTAAAGGTAATTGATTTAATCCAATTATGGTTAATTAGATTTATTCGAGTTGGTGTGGTTGATCTTGCTTATGTATGATAAGTGATTGTTTAAATGCCTGAATTGATTGATACCCCTATTGTGAAATGGTTCGTGATATGATGTGTTTGGGTGGGAAATGATAATATGATGAATTGCTGAGTAAAGATGGCATCTTTTATTTAAAATTGAATTGCATTTCACTTGGATAACATGTGTTATGATGAACTTAATTCGAAGAGACCAGAGTCGGGTATTAGTTAATACCCGAAACCACTTCGATTCTTTATAAATTGATACGTGAAATCAATAGGGTGTAATGGAATGATTTAAGTGAATTGGACCATATAATCTAAGTTCTGACGCTTAGAAATTGATGTGTGGAATAAGTGATGTCTATAACAACTTGTGTATTTAAAATTGATATAAGTTACCCGGGTTTTATATGAGTTGTATACTTTTGTATTCCATGTTAAATGGGTTTACTCACGCTGGTTTCCAGCCTGACCCGGGTGTTACTTGATGTAATGCTCGGGTCAGACCGAGTATTACAGTTTTCCAGGTTAGGACGTTCTGGAGCTCAGGAGGCGAGCTGGATGACAATATCGTATAGAGTATATCCGCTGTATTTATATTATCGTTAATCTGAGACATGATAATTGTAAGTATTCAGTGGCTGTATATAATGTGAAACTTTGATGTATTAAATTGTAATCGATAGATATAGTATTCTTTTGTCAACTATTATTATTTATTATTATATTTTATCCGCTGCGAATGTGAGATGTTTGGTGTTTATGTTCTTCTTCTTCTATCTCTTTCTTCTTTTCCATAACTATCTGAAATTTTCGGGTTCGAAAATTTCGGGTCGTTGCATCCATCTTGTCAAAGCCCATGGATCATAAGGAGTTGTACATTTATTTGGTTGTACCGGATACGCTATAAGTGCTGCATTGCTTCGTGAGGAGAATTGGATCTAAAGGCTAGTGTATTACGTCAATAAACGATTAACAAGAGCAGAAAGGAACTATCCATAGATAGATAAACTGGCATACTGCTTACTAGTCGCATCAGGGAAGCTTCGTCCATACTTCTAGGCACATTTAATTAATGTTTACACCGACCAGCCATTATGATATGTCCTACAGTGACTTGAAATGTCTGGAAGGTTACTCAAGTGGAATATTGAACTTAGTTAATTCGACATCACTTATCTCCCTCAAGGGCTATCTAGGGTCAGGATTTGGAAAACTTTATGGCCGAGTTTATTGTGCAGGATGATTCTCCAAAAGGCCGCGAAATCCCTAGTGTATGGTGGAAATTGTACATTGATAGGACATTTAACGATCATTGTTCTAGGGCTGGGATTATACTCATAACTCTTGAAAACCAGTCAATATATCATGCATTAAAGCTTGATTTCCTAGCAACAAGAAATGAAGCCGAATATGAATCTCTGATTACTAGACTTAGACTCGCTAAAGAAATTGGGATAAAATCTCCCAAAATCTCCTGCGATTCGTAGTTGGTGGTGTATCAAGTTAGAGGAAAGTATCAGGCCAAGGGACAACGGCTTGCCCCATACCTTACTCAAGTCTTAAAGTTGCTGGGAGAATTTGAATACTATGACATTTCGCATGTTCAATGAGATCGAAATAGAGAGACCGATTCATTGGCAAAAATAGCCAGTACCGACGATGCATAGCAGATGGGCTTGATTCCAGTCGAAGCATTAAATATTCCAAGTATAAACATGATGGAAATCGACCGAACATTAGAAGAAGAGCCTGGAACGGAATTGTGGATAAACCCGATCAAAGAATATTTACTACATGGAGTCCTACAAGATAAAAGAAATGAAAAGTGACAAGTCCTTCACAAAGCTTCATGGTACATTATGCAAGATGGAATTATATATAGGAAAGGTTTTTCAGTAACTCTACTCCTGTGTGTCGCTCACGATGAGATAAAACATACTCTAAAAGAAGTTCATGAAGAAGAATGCGACAATCACACTGAGGGGAAAACTCTGGTAAAGAATATACTCCGTTATGTATATTATTGGCCAATAATAAATCGAGATGCTGTTGATTATGTAAGACAATGCGATAAATGCCAAATACATGCAAAAGTTCCAAGGGCTCCACCAATAGAAATCACATAGATGGTCAGTCCATGGTTGTTCACCATGTGGGGTATAGATATTATTGGCTGCTTGCCTATCTTTAAAGGTAGCACCACGTACTCTATCGTTGTAGTTGATTAATTCACCAAATGGGCAGAAGTAGAACCATTAAATATGATCACAACCAAAAAATTAATCAACTTTATTGTTTGAAAAATTATATGCTACTTCGGTCTTCTATGAACTATTGTAACAAATTATGGAACTCAATTCGACAATGTTGAATTCAAAGACTTTTGTTGACGATATCGTATTGAAAAGAGATTTTTAGCGGTCGCTCACCCTTAGGAAAATGGAGAAGTTGAAGCTATAAATAAAATCATAAAGTCCATTCTGAAGAAGCATTTGGAGAAGGCTAGAGGTAGGTGGATGGATGAACTCCCTACATCATTGTGGGCTTAAAGGACTACCCACAAGTTCATGACTAGCCATACTCCATCCGGCCTTCCTTACGGTATCGAAGCCATTATTCCTATCGAGCTTGAAGTTCCTTCTCATCGAGTGACTTACTATGATCTCATAAGGATTAAAGATCTCCTCTTTGAATATCTTGACTTCATTGATGAGAAGCACAAAGAAGCTGATCTGAGGGAAGCTACACATCGGCATCGAGTCGTCCAGTATTACAACACTAAAGTTTGGCCTAGAAAGTTCGAAATTGGCGATCTTGTCCTAAAACGGGTTTTTCCTATGTTGTCACACATGAATCCAATATGGAAAGTATCATATGTCATTGAACAGAGGGTTGAAGAAGGAACTTTGAAGCTAGCAACTATCGATGGTATCACACTTCCAAAGGCGTGGAATAGCGAAAATCTTCAACGCTATTTCACTTAGTTTATTTCCTTTACATTTCAATTGTATTTACTTTTAGAATTTGCTCTAGCATTTGATTTTTCGAATGTGTAACAAGACAATTTATGTTATTCCTTTCCATTTAATAAAGTTTCAGGCTTCCTTTATGTTTATGTTTACTATTGCGTTGTATGCTAATTACATAGCGAAACTTATTGATGTCGATATGTATGAACATGCTCCTAGAGTTTGAAATCAATCAATCATGCTAACTCCCAATGGGACTAAACAAGATGAGCTCAATCTACTTGTTCATTTAACAACTCTCATTCACAATCCAAAGGACTGGATACATAATAAGGAATGCATGTGGCCAATAATCTAATGATCGAATAGCTCCTGCCCAGCTGTGGAATAGAGATAAAATTAGAGAGACCATGAGACGACCGATCGCTCGTTAAATCAAACCCCTAATCCAAGCATGCAAAGTAATCAATCAAAGAGAGTATGATCCAACTGCTCTTTAAAATAACTCTAATTCTCCAGAGTGTGGACTGGAGTATAAACATAAATCGGCTATGAACCGACCACCCACAAAATAACTCTAAGTCCTCGAAGTGCGGATTGGAGTATAAACATAAATGTGGTGTGAACCAACCATCCATGAAATAACTCTAAGTCCCTAGAGTGTGGATAAGAGTACAAACATAAATCGGGTATGAATCATCCACCCACGAGATAACTCTAAGTCCCCAGAGTGCGGACTAGAGTATCAATTAAAATCGGGAGTTAATCGACCGCTCGCAAGATAAGTCTAACTCCCCAAAGTTCGGACTAGAGTATAAACATAGGCTGGGTGCGATTCGACCACCCATTAACCAAATCTTATCCTAAAGTGCTAATATGAACATGAATGAATAGATGAGTGGAATTCGACCATTCACTATTCCACGAACTTCGGCCTGCAACGGATGGGAGGAGTATAAACCCGCTAAGGATGGAATTCGACCATCCGATATCTGACCCCACTAACACAAAACTGGGGGCAAGAGTATAGTTGCTCAAAAAACCGCTGAATTCGATAGCATAACACCAAGGCCTAAGCCTAGTGTTTGACGCAACTCGAGGCCACAACCACTTAGAGGATAGAGCTGGTGGATTATTGCTAGAATTCGTGAACAACGAATTACAAGTACATTGAATTGAACGTAATATTTTAACTACTTAAATGGAAAATCACATGAAAGCTCAATAGAAAACAAAAGAATTATTCGCATTACAAGTTTCAAGATTGTAGTACAAGTTATTCCAAGAACCGAGACTCATACTCATACAGCCATAGCTAATGAAAGAAACAGCCATGTAAATTATGTACACACTGAGTCAAAGTGACGGCTATCCCTTTGAATTTCTATCTTTTTAGGATTTTTCAGGAGTAGTGCCACTTGTGCTTCTTTTTCTGGATCCCTTACCGCCTTTAGCAGGAGTGCTTGTAGAGGTTGGAGAAAGTTTACCAAGAATCGACCCGCTAGGTGGAATAACTTGCAGTGGCATAAGATGAGGATCGTCAGTGTTCAACCCCGAGGGGCTCGGTATTAACTTTTCTTTTCAACAACTCCTCCTTTTCAATCCGCTCTTTAAAGCTAATCTTGTAGATGTGTTTGGAGACACCAATAATCATTGCGTCGTTAGACTCATCTGCTGGGAGCGGGTCTTCGACCTTATCATCATCAAGAGCTCTGATGACTTGATCATTGGGCCTCGGTATATCAGTAGCTATTAGAACCTTAACCATTTTCTCCTATTGCTTACAGGAGCATCACTCTTGGTTGTTTGACTGGGGCCTGGAAGACCTGCAAAATTTGCAAAACAGGAAAATGAGCTTAAAACCATTGGCGTGAAGAACAAAACTTTTCATAAACTGAGGAATAAAGTGCAATACACACATCTAGTTGGCTCCCAATGGTTGATCCAGTACCTCCTTCTAAAATAGTGGACAACACCTTGGATTGGTAGCCGGGCTTGTATGGATCATAGCCCAAATCCTGCTCCGTGTTGAGGGAGATTGATGCTTCGACTGGTTAGGAAGAAGTGAGACCCTTAGGGTCGGCCCCTGAAGATCCAGCAATATGTTCCCTTTCCTTGGTAGGTGCGAAGACATTGAAGTATCGGAGTTTTGCGGCAGCCAAATCCAAGGGTTCGTTTCCATGAAGAATTTTCCGCACTAATTCTTCTTTATTGAGCTCAGCTCCATGCATTCCTCTCTTTTTCACCTCAATAGTTTTCTCCCAAGTTTCAGCAAGTGATTCAAGATAACCCTCACTAATAAAATTTAAGTCACGGTGGATGTGGACTTCAGCATTGTACTCGATGAACAATGGATCAAACAAGTCATATATTTTATTCCTATTGGACTCTTTAGCGGCTTCCACTTGGGATTCAATTTGTTCAATCATTTCTTTATGGCCTTCTTCTCGAGCTTCCTTTTTAAGAGTTTCAATTTTAGCGAGCTTCTCATCAAGCTTAATTTTAAAGCTCTTGGCCTTGACATCTTCCTTGTAGTTTTCAACGATTCTTCTTAGGCTTCAATTTCCTCCTCCCATTCTTTTTTGGAAAGAACTTTGTGTTCCTCAACAAGGAAGGCCAAAACATATTTCTCCATTTGCAAGGAATCTTTTTCTAGAGCAAGTGCCCTGTTGCCATTGAGGGCATCATTGAGTTCCTTTTTATGAGAACTTTCTAAATGGCGCACTGCTTCTGTCATTTCTTAGCATTTTTCTCTGCTTCAGCAAGTTCTATTTTCAATTCAAACAATTCGGCATCCTGATCTTTGATTATGTCCTTGTCATGTATTGCTTCTAACTTAAAGCGGTTTATTTCATGTTGTCGCTCAACGGGCAATTCGGATATTTTTTTGTAAAATGTTGGAACGATTCATGCTGCACGAGTACATCATTGACCCATGCAAGAGAACTCACTTTAGCATGCCTCGGAATCATATATATTGTAGGAAGGAATTTAAGCCGTCAAAGAAAAAGTTCGAAAAGGTGGCCTTAAGCTTGGCCAACTTCTCTCTTGTAGAAACATCGAAAGCAGCGGTAGGCAAAGGCGGATCAGAAGCAGCAATTGGATATTTCTTGTTCTACGTTCGCAAGATTGTTTAGAGCTCGAGGAGCCAGAATATTTCTCATAAGATGTGGTGATTTGAGGGCCACGATAAGGAGGCTGGTCTCCACTATAAGCAGGAAAAATGGAAAATTGGACTGTTCTCCTTGGCTTGATGTTTAGGACTGGGACTTGCATTTGGAAGAAGAGGATTCCCTTGAATGATAGCTTTTATCCCGTCCTTCGTCTTCCACTCTACGCCAGCTAGATTCTGAATCCCAGCTTGATCGATAATATGATGAAGAACCTCTAAAGAGAATGCCCAGGACTGAGTCATTGTACGTGGAATGACCAAATGAGAACATATGAGTAATTATTGTTCGAATGGTAAGTAGTGTGTAGTGAAGTGCACGTGGTCGTGAGTGTCCTAGTGTTCCCTCTAACAGACCGATAGTAGTAGCCTTGCTCATCGGCGTTCTTTCTCCTTTATCAGAAGAATGATTGCCTTCGTCGCTCCTAGTAAGAGAATTGAGTACTTTGATGTTGATATTTAGAAAGTCGCAGGTCATGATATTATCTAGAATTTGGAGATTTGAAGATCCCTTTAGCGCACTTTCCAAGTGTTGGGAAGATGATTCTTCTTCAATAGAAGTAATAACAATTTTTAGATCCGTGGCGGTCTTTCTTCTACGAAATCGTTATGCTAGCCTTTTCTTTCTCTTAGTGGCTGTTTGGGTTTGTGTGCCTTGCAATGGTTCTACCATAGGCGCCTTCCCTAGGCCTGCATCAGTATCGCCAGGTTTATCAGCTTGGAAATCTGTAATCTCACTCTCTTTGACGTCATCCCAAGTCCCCTCGACTAGAGGCACGAGGGATTGATAGCATCCCTTCCCTGCTTTGCGACATTCCACAGGAGCCCGATCCTACAGCCTTCCTCCAGCAGCCTGAATAAAGAAAGTAACTCGCCAGTTACAAGAAGTTTGATGCCCATGTCTTCAATAGTGGTAGCACGAATGGTTGCGACTGCTATTGAAAAATTGGCGTTTTCAGGACGTGGGTGGACACCTGAAAAAAAATGCTTGATGTTAGTAGATTCAAAAGAAAAGTTATGACTTGGATTAGCGAACTTGAGAAAGAAATGAAAATAATACTTACGTCCTTCCAACTATCGCCTCGCAAAGCCGGGTGGCATAAAACCACTCATTCTTAAACAAAGAAAGTTTATTCCAAGCACCGGTCGAGACTTGACAATTCGACGAGGGTTCAAGAAAAACATAAGAGGGACTTCTCGATCGACATTTGAAGTTGTAAATGGATCTTATGTCTTCAAGAGTTAATGGATGGAATAAAACGCTCATAAATAGCAAGAAGGTTCCATGTATAAAGGCATAATTTTTTAGATGGACTTAAGTAGGAGAAATTTTAAGATATTTCAGCATCTCTCAAATAAACGAGTTAAAAGGCGGTATGCATCCGGCCCAGTACATAAATTTATTACACGTTGTGTACCCCTCGAGAGCAAGTGAGGCCTGTCATTTATTTAAGGGACCACGACGCATACAAATGGAATTGCATGAATAAAACATAGCCGACGTAGAGCAGCTTCACCAATTTGGGAGGCCTATGAGTCTACTAGGTTATTTAGAAGAATAATACCCTCTACTGTATCCAGAACATGACATATATCTTCTGTTGGGAGGACCGGAACATCCTAGAAAAGATCGACCGGTGGGCCAAAAACTTCTACCTATTCTGCATGATGGCTGGGAGAAATCATGCCCGATATAGTTGCAAAACTTGATTTTGCTTCAAAATTGATGTGTTGCATCGTCAGATCAGAAGACATACCATCTAAATGCTCTATGCATTTGGAATCTCTATTTGCTATACTCGGTAGATAATCGAGGTTAGAAAAGTTAACATGTTCCTCCCGTGCTAAGTGTGAGCTAGTGTGGTGTAGTGCATATATAAGTAGTTTAAAATTAGAACAAACTAAGCAAAATAATAAGACTTGGGAGTTCGGCCGAGAGACTGTCATCGTTGACCATCTCAACTAGCAAGAGGATTGGTCGGCTATGAAAGCTTTGGGATTGACTATTGGCATATTGAAGTGTAGGGTTTGTCGTTTAAGCCCATATGCAAGTTTTTAGTCTATATTAAAAAACTCCAAGGATCAGATTGTTCAATCTCAAGTTAGCCAATGAATTTGCACGTTTTATTGTTCATCGTCGTCATATGCCTAAGCTCGTTAAGGCAAATTAATGGTGATTGTTCAAACAAGTTAGGTTGGATTAGTTTGCAAGTTCAAAAACCCAATCCTTAACTCAATGTTGATCCCAAGGTATATATCGATCCCTTTCCCAAAGACCCTATACCAACCCCTCACTTCAACCAAAGAATGCCAATCCCAATATTCATGCTGATCCCTGTCCCATAGCTGCAATATCGACCCCTTCATTCTCATCAATGTTGGGTTCGCCTAATTATGCTTAAGTCAAAATAGCTTAACTCTAGTCATGGTCGACCCCTATTCTACTACCATGATTGATCTCTTCAACAAAACATGCCAATATCGATCCCTCACCTAGGCTCACTAAAACCGATCTATTCCTTTCTAACCCAACACCACTAATCCCTACGTGGCCAATCCCTGCCTCTACAATGTTATTGTATACCGACCTCTTCCTTCTCCTAGTCCTAATCTTCCTTCCATCGAGGTCCCATTCCAAACCCTCATCTTCTCCTCTTGCTTCTCATAACTCAATCTATTGAACCCTCTACTCAGTAATCATTTATACCTCCAAGGCCGCTCGTCCTCACGACCTCAAACACCACCATAATTATCAACTACTTGAGCTCGAAAACTTCATTGTATAATTAAAGATAAATTTCAAAATCTTACATACACAAAAATATAGGTATTCAAATTGAAATAAAGGAGAGTGTTTAGGTGTGTTTGAATTTGAAGGGATGACAAAGCCAAATTATGGAAGATGGAAGGTTAGAGGAATCAAGTTTGAGCAGAAGCAAATTTATGTTTGGGTTCATGAGTTAAGGTATGGGTTCAGAGCTTTAGGCAGAAGGCGAGAGAATGAGGGAAGTAAAAGTGGAGGAGTTGGAAGGAATATATACTTATGGGCGAGGGCTCGGCCTAAATAACTAAGAATCAAGAATGGAGAGCGGGGTCAGCACAAAAGCTTGTCGATCCTTATTAGCATGGCTTAAAATATGGGTCGGCATAATGCATGCTGATTCCTATAAATCATTACAAAAAAGGGACAGAAAAAGGAAAAATAAAAATGGTGTAATGGCTTGGCTATGAACATACTAAATGCTATAGAAATTGGCAACGACCCATAATTGTTCAAACACGTTTGGGAGCCGACAAAAAAAAAGTGTATATGAATGTTGACGTGAATGACTTAAAAGTTCAATTTTTTGAAATCAATAGAAATTTAAATTGAACCTAAAACCTTCAAGTTCAGGGTTGGACTAGATAAAAAAGCTTGTAGTCTTGAAGAATCATACTTATATATATTGGTTGAATAAAACACTGAATTTATGTTATTGGAAATCAACCAAGCATCATGGCTATCAATTAGAAATTCAACGCCTTGGAAAAACAATTTGATGAAGGAATAACAATCAGTCAGGAAGTTAGATAGACCTCTATTCAACATTCCAGACTTGTTTCAATTCAAAGCACATCATATTAATCACAAGACGTACTTTAGGGAGCAAGTGTTATCCGACATTCCAGCCTGGCTATATTAAACTGGTTGCACAAATTAGACTCAATTGCTATCAATGCCGATGATTCCAAAATGATGATTACGGAACCCGAAAGTCAAGTATATATGGTTATATCAAGTTAGCATTGTATGGGATTGGTAAATAAACAATGTAGAATGCTTAAGGTATGAAATATAGCATAGTCAAAGGAAGGAATCGGTGGTTTGGCTACTTGATAGGGATTGGCATACTTCATCTTACAAATAAGGAATCAACATGATTGTGTAAAGAAGGGGTCGGCATCGTTGATTGAATAAGGGATCAGCATGGTTGGCTAGTATGGATTGACATATTTTAGTTTGCAAACAAGGAATCAGCATAGTTTAATTAGAAGGAATCAGCATGCTTTTCTAGGAGGTATGGATTGGCAGGCTCTCTTGGAGAGGGATCATCATCCATCCAGTTGTAAGTGCTTTTATACATTCAACGATCTATATCTCAAGATTTGTAAGTCCAAAGCGTACGGAATTTAGAGAGCAATGTATACGGACCCTAGGGAACATACCTAGTGATCCCATGTCAAGTGGACAAAGATAGAGGGATCGGCATAAACACTATGAGAGGGAACGACAGAAGACAGTGCACAAGCAATACTGAATAAAAGATCATGCAATAACGTTAGCTTCTTTGGTCCAAATGACATAAGATTTGAAAGGCTAACATATTATGGCATGCATAAGCCAGCATAGGGATCGTTGCCCAAAAATCAAAAAAATAAAGGGATCACTATTGATCCCTCTTCATGGGTATTTGGGCCTAGCGACCCCTTTGGTGGGCCCATGTGGGTTAGAAGGTCCTATAGTCGAAGTTTTAGAGAGATTGTTGGTCGTCTTCACCTATAAATGTAAGCTTAATGGGTCATTCTAAGGACATTTATGTTGCTTGTTACTTTAGTCCTTATTGTAATCAAGTTTTCTCTATTCCTTGCTACTGTAATCAGATTTATAAGTGATCAATAAAGATAATCTTCAAAGTGGATGTAGGCACACAACGCCGACCCACTACAAATCTATGTATTTCTGATTATTGCTTTTTATTTATTGTTAGTTTAATCTATTCCTCGGTTTCAATTTTACTTTCTTCACTTAGTTCTCTACATAAACCTATTCTTGGATGTTTGTAGCCAATTTGGTTGCAAACACTAGGTTAGGGTGAAGGAGATAGGAAAACAAAGTTATTCTTTATCGAGTTGTCACTATGCAAGTATGACATTTTATGTACTAATCATAACTTCTTTCGCTCCATCTTTAAATTCTCCTTAGTAATGGATGAATCTTGAGGTATAATTTGATTAGATGCATAATGAAATTATATTTCCTAACTTTTTTGCATATGCAATTAGTGATCTTAGTTACCTTTTATGCAGGCAAAATGGCCAAAGACCTCTTAGATGTGTTTACCAATGACTCCCCACGGAAGAAATTGGAGATGAAAAAGAAGAAGAAGGGAGATAAGAGAAAGGAGGATGACGTTGAAATTATGACTGACTTCTTAAGAAACCTCATACAGCTCTTGTAACACCCCATAAAATTAACGATAACTAATAAATAATTGATCCGAAAATGTAATCTGATTAAATTATGGAATTTGGTCAAAAAAAGTTACACCATTGCATTCGTGATGATTTTTTGAGCGACTTTAATATTTAGAGTTTGGCAATTAGAGTTCAAATGAAGGAAAAGAAATTAGCATTTGAAGTTTCGAGAGCGAAAATAATTGAATACAAAAAAGGAAAGATATAAAGATTAAACATAGGATCACACCAGTTAACCTACTCATTGGGCTATTCAACTGCTAGTAGTCGACCTCCTATAGGGAAGTAGTCGCGTGGTGGGGGTTAGGGTTTAAACCTTGGCTAACATGTCAAATTTAATTCTTTTTATCTGGCAGTTATGATTGATTCGTGTGCCTATAAATAAAGGCCTAATCCCATACTGTTCTTCTCATATTTTCTGATTCAAGTAGCAAAGCTTTTCAGTTTTCCTTCTCTACTATTTTTAAAAATTACAAAATTATATATATAGAGACAAATCAGAGAAGATCTGAAAATATAAGAGAAGATGAAAAGAAGCAAACAATACTAAAGAAAAAAGTAAATTTCTATCTATATTTCCCTTACCATTCTCTGCTTAGAATATCATTCTAATAATACGTATATACCTTCTGATACATATTCTTTGGATTAGAATTCAAAAAGGATTCGAGTAAAGGATTGGATTCAGATTTAGAGATTGGGAAAGCTTAAAAAGGTGAGTGGAAAATTATATAATTTATTTATAACATTGAAATTTATCTCATTGAATTCTTATTTAATAATTATTCCTAAATAAGATCCTATGAATTGTAGGCTTGAAATAAACGTATAGGATTAGTGCATGCACATTCAATAAAGTACATAATTGGAATAGGAATAGTATGTACAACCTAATCTGGAATTTATAAATTAGTCCAAAATATTCATTTGTAGAATGTTAGTAAAATTATAAAATTATTCCAGATCTATAATTGAGTGTAAATTAAGTTTCCCTTAGAATGTGAATTTTTTTTTTGATTTATTTGTAGTGGGTTCCGTGTAATTTCCATAAGTTATCCAATTCTAAAATATCTATAAAAGTGCATCGTTCAAATTAACAAGGAATATACCAAAAAGAAAAAGAGATGCATAAGATATAGATATTCTTTTCCATAGTTTGCACTGTCTATTTGATAAAAGAAATAATTTATTATAATTTCAAATGAAGCAAAGACCTTACTTTGGTTAATTTAGGGAAAAATTTAAGCATTGCTCCGATGAATTAAAATGTGAAAAGGAATGTTCTGATTCAGAAATTAACAACTAGAAATATATATAGACACACACATACACGTATAACCACGCTTAACGTTCAAAAATAGAAAAACGTAAATAACGTAATCTATGACCAAATACTTATTGTTAATAACAGTGTAATAATTAACGGACTAGGATTTATGGACATTAATTACAAATTTAGTGGATAAGAATTTTTTTATTAATAGAGAGTTAAAAGGGAATTTAATGAGGTCCAATTAGGGAAATTGATATGGTATTTATGGTAAAATGAATAGGCATAATATGTCGATTTTGAAACTTGTAAATAAATGCCATTAGAAAATTTAATATGGAAAATATAGGAAATTGAAAGAACTAGTAGATCGTGTATGGCTAATAAAACAAGTACATATACTAATTTATTCTATGAAGTAATAAAGTAGTAAGTAAATGTACACACCGAGATTTATACTGGTTCAAAGCACCTCTCCTACGTCCAGTCCCTAAGCACCTCTTAGGTATTTTCTTAGTAAATCCTTCGCTTGACCCGGAGGAATAAGTTTACAGATTAACCAATCTGAGCACCTCTCATATTTATTGTTTACTTTGACAAATAGAATTCTTGCTTGATAATCTTGTGTTCGTTTAATACTGATTTTAACTTGATAGTACAATGGTTACTTTAATCTCCTTGATGATTCGCATGGGTGCACAATGATTATTGGAAAAATAGAAAATGAAATAATAAAGTTGAAAGTACAAATGCTTAGAATAGCACAAGAGAATAGAACCAATAGAAATCGGAGTAGAAAGTTAAAGACTAAGTATGAGTTATTGTACTATTTATAAATATTGAAGAGAGGCAATAAAGAGTTGTCAATCTTCAAGAAATCCTTTCAGAATTGAAAAAACTGTTCGAAAAGGTTGCAATTATTGAAGATGACTTTTCAAAAAGTATGGCCGTTACAGCATCTTAGTCTACCGAGCCAATACTTCAGTTTATTGAGTATGAGCATTTAAATTTTCATGGCAAAAAATTTGAAATAAAAAAAATTTGTTAACATAGTTTCAATCGACTGAAATTGGGCACAGTCGACTACGCTCAGTGGACTGAAACCAATTTTGGTTGACTGAAATGTGTAAGTTCAATTTGTATAAATAGTTTGATATTTGTCGAATTAAAATCACTATGATATCTTGTCATCTATGTTTGACTGTGATTTTGTGTGTTTGTGAACTATTAAGGAGATATTGCAATTCAATCTAAGACCATGTACATACTATTGATCTTGAAGCTCCATAATTTTGACTTCTTTGACTTGTAGATGATTCTTCTTGCTTTTTGCCTCGTGTTTTTGTCTTCTTAAATGAAAGCCTGATATCATGATATAGTATATATGTGCAGTATATAGTTACCATCATTAAAACAGAGCCTAATGTTCTAACAGTCTCCCAATTTTCGTTGATGACAACTATCAAAGTTCAAATGCAAACATATTGATTTTGCGCCCCCTTAATTCATGCTTCCCCTATCTGTATGATTCTCCCCCTTTGGCATAAAAAAAAAGAAGCAAATACAATGAATACTCTCTAACTAACATATAGTACAATGAATACATGAAATATAAGTTTGCACATAAAGCCACATAACATCAAATAGAAGTTGTCATATACATAAAGTTGCATAACATCACAAATTAAGTTGCATACCAACATAACATAAACAACATCCCAAATAGAAGTTTTTTTGAATGATACCACTACTTAATCATAAGAAAATGATATTCTTACCATATAAGGAGGAGTTGAAGAAACTAAGATTCAGGCTCAAAGGATGATGAGCTTGAGCATGATGAGACATTTTTCCAAATTTTACCAAGCAAATTCCAAAAAGTTTTATGCGTTTCATCACTTTTTGTTGTTGTTTGGAAATAATTTCTTATTGCGGAGAATAGCTATTGTGGCATTGATATTTATGGAAGGTTGTACTAAAGAAATTTCATTTTCACTATCTAAAGACTAATTAACTTCTTTGATAATCCCATGACTTGGTTAACCACGCATTTGTTCTTGAGAAGTTTGAGCTTGAGGTGGTTGTGAAGATGATTGATCCAAGGTATTTTTTTACCAAATTTGACAAGTAAACATTATCCGAGGGAAGGGGTTCCATTGTAGAGGGTAATTTCATAAGCGAAATAGACTTTTGATCCATAACCTTTGGTGTGATGTAATCTTGTAAAATGTTCACAATAATTCCAAAATGGATTAATATCTTTGTGAGATAGGAGCCAAAAATTATTGTTTTGCGAGAATGGGAACTAAAGCTTTTTATTTCATCATGATTAATCTTTGCTCTATAAAGTTGAATGTTAGGATAAATGGCATAAAGAGCTTTGTAGCTATAGTCGTACATTTCCTCATAGCTCCCGGTGCGAGGGAAAATAGTATGAAGAAGCATTTTATTAATAATTTGAGCTTGAGATCGTAAATTCACCGAGATATTTTTCGTATTTTCAATATGGAATTTGTATCATACAGAATCATAGGAGAAATCACAATGGAAGATATTATCTAGAGAAGACCCATGACCATTACACTCTAAAATAGCTCCTTGATTTTGATAATTGAGTACTATATCAACTCCTAATATTCTACTCCATAAAATTCCCTCTTCGCTTTCATTTGGTGGTGTATAAAAATCTAGACAAAGATTTGCATAGAATAACTTAACTAAGAATGGGTAAATTTTTACCTCATTTTTCTTTTCATCCATCAAGGAAAGGAATCCATATTTTCTTGCTAAATCCCTTATGCCAAAAGTAGCGAAATCTTCTATCTTATAGAATGTCTCATGAAAAATTAGTTTGTCACTCAATTCATTGAAGACTCGAAGATTTTTGGCACTACCATTAAGCCACTCTAAAATTTGAGCATCGGAAGCAAACTCAGGATGAGCCGGAGTGGATGAAGAAGAAGTCGGAGCTTTGTCTTTGCTTGGTTTAGGGTTTTCTTTCTTGGAGCCATTAAAAAGATGTTTGGAGTTTAGGGTTTGTGAAGAGGAAAAGTGATTTGGTGGAAGGGTACGTTGAAAAAAGGTAGTTATGCTGTCAATTTAGTGAAGTGATGAAAAAAGGTAGTTATGTTGTAAATTTAGTGAAGTTTAGTCGACTGAGGTAGAAATTCAGTAGACTAAAAACGCATATTTAAGAGGCAGAGAGTAAATGGGCTTTTTCGTACAGATTTAATCGACTGAGACAGATCCCTAGTCGATTAAATCCATGCCTTTATGAGGTAGAGAATGTGTATAAATTTGATAGAAGTTCAATCGGTTGGCAATCTGGTTCAGTCGACTGAATATGTAAAGTTGTTTTCTTGGCGCTTTTTAAAGATATTCTTCACAGGTATTTGAAAACAAACTTAAATTAATATTACATATGATATACTTTATTGTTTACATCCAAGTTTCGATATACATAGCTTGTTTTTATTTATTGTATGTATAACAAAATACTGTCAAAACTTATTGATTATCTTTGGAATTATCAAACTTGTTATGTGGAAAACGATCCCGAGAATTTGGTTCCACCTTAGTATTTTCAATTAGTGGTCGAGAGATCACGTGTTATACTTCACTGGAGTTTTGTTCCAATTTGACGTGGATGGTCCAGCTTCCCAGGATTTTTTTTAGTGGAGTAATGTCGATAACAATTGGAGATTCGGTAATACGTGGACTACATTGATGGATGATGTTTTTGGTCGGGGAATGACTATAGATACAAGTATGCATCTTTCCAAAAAATCAGATGCACACCTTGACGTCTTTTTTCGTATTACATCTCCTTTTGGACATTCATTATTTCTTGTTGGTAGCGATGTATTTCGTCTATTTTAATGTGAGTGTCTAGCTCTAAAACTCTTCTTGTCTTCTTTCCCTTGGGAAAGAATCTGGTGTGATTATTTGGAGAAGGAGTAATATAAATAGACGGTGATTTTGTAGAATGAGGAGTTGAAACGTTTGGTGATGGATATTCACTGTAAGAAGGAGAGCTTAAATCGAGAGACAAATGGGTGGAATCATAATTGTCCGACATTATGGAATTGATAGTAGTTTTTAACTTATTTTTCTATTTTTTCTTTTTACGGAGACTCTTTATATAAATATATATGTGTGCGTGCGTGCGTGTGTGTGTCTTTCACTCTTTATAAGAATTGTAATTTCTGGTTCAAGTTCTTCCATTAGTTGAACTTCGTAAACAATTTTGTTCCTTACAAAATTTAGTTATTTTTTTAAAATTTAATCGATATCCAGTGGTTTTCATTCTCTAATTTCTGATGTTGGTTCAAAGTGATGTTAAGAAAAATACTTCACATATCTAAATCTTTAAGTGAGCATATTTCCGATTACGACGAAGGTTTAAAAATGTAATTTCACAAAGAGGTTTAGTAAATATATTTGCTATTTGTTTGTTTGAAGTAAAAAATTATAATATTATTTTATTTTTTCCACATTATCATGCAAGAAATGATGTCTGATGTCAGTGTGTTTAGTTCTTTAGTGATTAATGGGGTTCTTTGATAAATTAATTGCACTGGTGTTATTGCAAAAGATAGAAGATTTGTTTAGATATATTCCAAAATCCTATAATGTT
The DNA here is from genome assembly GCA_030765085.1 of Allium cepa. Taxonomy (NCBI): domain Eukaryota; kingdom Viridiplantae; phylum Streptophyta; class Magnoliopsida; order Asparagales; family Amaryllidaceae; genus Allium; species Allium cepa. Next base: position 680,203,372 of record CM060941.1, on the reverse strand, counting down.
TGTTGCATGTATAAAACCTGAGCGCAAGCTAGTGCTACAGAAATATATTCTGCTTCATATGTAGACAATGAAACACAATTTTATTTCTTACTAAACCATGATACCAAAGATTGACCGATAAAGTGACAATTTCCACGTGTACTTTTTCGATCCAATCTACAACCACTGAAATTGGCATCACTATATGATACAAGTTTGAGTGGACGGTCTTTTTGAAAAAAAAGTCTGTAATCTTTGGAATTTGATAAATATCATAAAATTCTTCTACCTGCTCATAAGTGGATTTCTTTGGGATTAACTTGAAAATGGGCACACAAGAAAACACTCATTAAAATGTCGAGTCTACTAGTAGTTAAATATAATAATGATCCTATCATACTTCAATATAATTTTTGTTCAACGTCTTTATCATTTTCATCTTTAACTAAGTGAGTACTAGTACTCATAGAAGTAGCTTTACTACTAGCATTATCCATTCCAAACCGTTTAATTAAATCTTTATAGTATTTTTCTTGATAGATAAAAATGATGTTTTTTAATTGTTTAATTTGTAATCCTAAAAAGTAATTTAATTCTCTCACATGTGACATTTCAAATTCATTTTTCATAATTTTAGAAAATTCATCACATAAATTTTTATTAGTTGATCCAAAAATAATATCATCTATATATATTTGTACTACTAAAATATTGTTTTCATTTGTTTTTATAAATAGAGTAGAATCAACTTTGCCAATTTGAAATCAGATTCTAAAAGATATGATTCTAATCTATCATACCAAGCACGGGGAACTTGTTTAAGACCATAAAATGCTTTACGTAATTTAAATACGTGATTTCAAAATTGTTCTGTACAAAACAATGGTGGTTGTTCAACATAGGCGTTTACTTTAATGTATCTGTTTAAAAATGATCTTTTAACATCCATTTGATATAATATGAAGTTGTGGTGGCAAGCAAATCCTAAGAGAATTCTTATAGCTTCAAGACAATCTACGGGAGTGAAGGTCTCTTCATGATCAATTCCTTCCTCCTGAGAATATCCTTGAGCTACAAGTCTTCCTTTAGTTCAAACTATATCACCATTTTCATCCATTTTATTTTTGAAAATCCATTCAGTTCTAATAATAGATTGATCATTGGGTCTTCGGAAAAGTTCCCATACATTATTACATTCAGTTTGATTTAGTTCTTCCTGCATTGTTGTAACACCCCAGTTTTTTTTGTAACATTATTTAGGATATTTAATTAGTTAAATAAAATAAAATAATGCGTTGATTAGGGGATTGAGATTTGACTTTAATTAAGGGTAGTTGTGCCATTTGAACAATGAATTAAAATAAGAGTTAAAATGAAATAGAGGAGGGGTAAAACAGAAAAGAGGCCATTCCTATATGCATAAACCCTTGGCCTTGTATCACATACGTTCATTTCATTTGAAATTTTTTGAAACTCAAGGCCAACCACCATTAACAAGAGTAAGAGGAAGAAAGCTAAGGAAGAAGCTAAATTAATTAAAATCCATTCACATCTATATCTCTTTAATCTATAAAGCTAAGGTGAATAATGTTTACATCTCATTTTTACTTGGTTTTCAGTTTTAAGTTAAATTCCGAATATTTTGCATTAATTTTATATGTTTTTGAATGATGGAATGATTATATATACTTGTTGATGAATTATGATTATTCATATTGAATTCATGATATGTTTTAAGGTAAAAACCCTATTAAATGAAATCCAAATTCCTTATGAATTTTTATGAGATAATAAATATTATTTTGAAGATGGGTTTTAATTTTCATAATTTTTTGAATTTATGTGGAATTTATATGAATTTTCTAGTAAAGAAAATGTTAATTTGGATTGTAAATTATTTATAGTTGAATAATAAAAGAATTAGGTTTGAAATTTTTATATGTTGGAAAACATATTGAAAGAGATTTTTTGAAATTTTTGTGGAATTTTTCTATGTTTTTTAATGGTTATACAAAGTTATTTAAGATATGGGACTTAAATGTTTTATATAATTAAGGTAGGGGAAGGGGCTTTTTGTAAATTAATTTAAATTTGTTAATTATGTAATGATGGAAACACTTTTGACAAAGTACAATGGCAACCAATCAAATTTAGACAAACAAGGCAGGTTAGGTACAAAAGAAATAGTTCTAAAGTACAAATAAAATTGTTTTTCACTATTTTGACGCTTTCGGCACCAGATTCCGCCTCCTTACCTTCACTTTCGGCACAGTCGAAACCAACGCACTTGGTATCATGGAACCGGTACGTATTGAGTTGGATGTAGGCGGAAGGAATAGAGTGGAAACTAGGGGTTCTGAAGGGGTGGAGGCATTACTTTTTTTGAAGGAAAGTGCGCTGCTTGCTTTCGACTTAGTAGCTTTCGACTGGGCTAATTGGTTTTAAAAGGAATGGTTTTGATGGGTTGCACCTTTGATATTAAATGATTGCTTTTGATGGTTCGAACCCTTTAGCTGCCGCTTTCTACCTTTCGATCCAGGTGTTTCGAAAAGGTTATTTTGTTTTTTAAAAATCTAGCCACTTCTCCAATGCTTTCGAAGGGATGTTTTCGACACCATCGCTTCTTTATTTAGGAAATGGTTTCAAAACAAATGCTTTTGACTTAAATGTTTTAAGGACCTATTTTCTATGATTAAAACCTAAAGGGTTTCCAAAAAACAGTTTTAAATGGTTTCGAAATAGATACTTTCGGCTTTAATGGATTTATGTTCATTGTGCTCTACTTAAAGGCATAATCCAATGATTCGACCGAGACGATTTTCAAAAGTTTTGAAGGGGTAAATTTTTGAATGGTTTCAAAAGGTTTCTGTATGTTTCAAATTGAACCCAAAGTGCTTTCGAAAGGATTGAGTTTTGACTGTTTCGAAAGGTTTTAATGAATGGTTTCGAAGGGGTGGTTCCCCAGGGTTTCGAAAGGGTTGATAGGAATCGTTTTTCCTGTGTTTTTGAAATGCGATATTTAATGGTTTTAAGAAGGGTATCTATGTTTTGAAGCTTTCAAAGAAAAGGCTTTTAACGGTTTCAAATGGGTTATCTTCAGGTATTTCGAAAGGTTTATTTAAAGAATTTAAACAAAGGTTTAGAATGTATTAAATAAGCAATATAGCCTAAGTACCTTCAAGTTAAAAAAGTTTTAACTTGTTTTGGAAGGATAGCCAATCCTTATTAAAATCCATCAACATTACTTTGAATAAAGTATATATACCATGGAAAAATAGCTTAGAGTAAAGCTAAGAATATTTTCCTTGTATAATGTATGATTTAAAAGGTTAAATCATTTTGAAAAGGTTTTCGAGGTAAAAGATGAAGGGTAGCTAACCATAAGAAATTGATTTGAACAGTTAGTCCAGTTTGCAGGCAGTCAGCCTATATTTCGGACAGTTAGTCCAGTTGTGTATGGTTAGTCTAATTTACGGGCAGTCAGCCCAGATTTCGGATAGATGGTTCAAGTACTACTATTGGACAGATAGTTCATTAGTTACTTGATTATAGCTTAACGAACTTAGCTATTAATTTCATTATTATATCAGTTTGATTAACTAGTTTATTTGCAGGAAAGGATTCAAATAAAATGCGTTTTAAAGAGGATATCTATGAGTGGAAAACTGCTCTGCTAAGCAGAATGGTCTCACTTAATATCCGTAAACCGAAATGTAGCAGAATTATTCACACCAGGCTTTAAGTCTGACTCTGTAACAACCCAAAATTTAAGCTATAATAATTAATTAACGAATTAATTAAATAATAAAATAACTTTGTTAAATTATCAGAAGTAAGCCACGAGAGTTGCACCATTGTGTCGGTGGTAATTTTCTGGTCAATTTCCACATATAGTTTGTAATAATTCGAGCTAAAACGAAGGAGTTACGAAATAAACAAGGAATGAACAAAAAGAAAAGAAAAAATAAATAAATAAATATACAGGCAAGGACGACCTTAGGCGACTCTCACCATGGCTAGGTCGATCTATAGGTCAACCCTAACATGTGTTGGTTGACAGGTAGGTCGACCCGCCTTGCATTATTTTACGTAACTTTGTCAAGTTTGATTCGAACACGTCATTTTGCTATTTCTAATCAATCCTATGTGTTTATGCTTCCATCCGACGGTTCCCAGCGAGCCTATGACATGGTTGCACCAGATTTAATCTTCAAATCGAATGGTCTGAAATCCCCAAGTGACACTATAAATAAGACCCTAGGCCTATCTACTTTTCTCATTCAGATTTTCTCCTATCTGGGTTCATTGCCTGAGGCTGGACCCAAAAAAGAAAATATTTTTTAGGAGAAGTTCTTTTTGTTAAAAGTATTCTATGCTCAGGAAGTGGATCAAGGAAGACCAAAGACTAGAGCTGAGGACCATAGGTGAGTGTTTAAGTAATTATTTTATATTTTAAGTAATTTAAGATAATAGAGTTCTCAATAGTTGTAGTTTTTCTGCAACTTTGAGATGGTTTTTATACAAGTTATGTGCAGTTGATTTTTAAAGTTCTTTTCAGTCTATTTTATACATCTATTTTTATTTTAGCTATTTTATTCATTTATTTACTATTATTTACAGTTATTTACACTTTATTTGCATCTTTTTTACGTTAGAATTCAGCCTGTAAATGTTAGTTTTTTATTCCTTTTTGCACGAATAAGATAAAAAAGAGGATAATTTGCTGATATGAACTAACATATAAGAACATTAAATTTATAGAAATTTAATGTAAATAAGAAGAACTATAATAAAAAGAAGATAGACTGAAATAGGCAAATTTGAGACATATGCAAGCAAGTTTATAACTAGTAGTTATAACTAAAAAGATAGAAAAAAAGAATAATAATTATAATGTAGGTTATAATTAAGCAGAAAGAATAGTAAAGGCTTATTTTAAAACTTAAAATAAGTTAATAAGAAAATATAGAAAAGATAACAAAAGAGGCTTATTTTAGGACTTAGATAAAGTTAATGAACAAATATAGCAGAAATAACAGAAGAGACTTATTTTAAAAGAACGTACACTAAGTTAATAAGCAAGAACAGAAATAGGGCCTATACCAATAGCATTCCCTTTCAGTTGGGAACTGATGTTCTCACAACAGATTAGGTGAGGCTGGGACACGCTTAAGCTAACTAAGGTAACTAAGGGGCCAATAGATAGAAGCTTAAATTAGGAGATTTGGGCAAGGGGGCAACTAGATTTTGTTTGTTAAGGCCCGTATCCTGCAGTATTTCTCTTTCAGACTAGGACTGATGGTCTTACAAAACACTTAGGTGAGATTGGGCAAGACCTTATCGGACTATAGCTGATGGTCTCACAACAGATCAGGTGGGGCTGGACATGCTTATGCTAAAGCAGATAGATAAGAGGTTAAAAGAGAAAGCAACAAATAGTGCGAACCGGCGATGACCGAGCGTGCGGTATCGAAGTAGGGAGATAAGTCACTATTGAGTTCAAAAGCGCTAAACAGGTCTCTTTTTGTTGTGGGACCCACGGGATGAGACTAGCTCATAGTGGCACAACAGAGATAGAAGGCCAATCAAATGGTAGAATTAGGACTTCGGCCTATTTAATAGGGTTAGGATTTCAGCCTAATCAAAGTAGCTATCTAAGACAAGTGCAAACAATCACTATCAAAACAAATAGTTAAAGGGTATTTTATTCTAGCTTTATCTTTTCCTATATTTCCTTTTATACTAGAACTGTTGCTAAGTATTTACTTTGCTTAAAAATACTAGCAATTACTTCCACTCACCAGACTTATATTCTAACCTACTCCTTTATTTCCCCTTTTCCACCCAAAGACCAGCAGAATCGAGGACAGTAGATTTTAGACTTGATTGGAGATATTTATGGAGTTCTTCATATATTCTTCTTCTTTTAAATTTTCATTTCATTAGGATTCTGATATACTGGTACTTTTTGAGAGGGATGATTATTTTTACGTACTCTGATGATGTAACGACTTGAAATTTTCGATAATTAAAATTTGTTAATTTAATAAGTTTTGTTGTTTAATATTTGAAGAAATTAAAATTTGTGACTTATTAATGAAAATAATAGCTAGAATAAATTTAACAATATTAATGTAAGTTAACTATTAATAATTTCTTTGAAATTCCAATTGATTGAAATAATGTAAATGTTATAACTTGGTTATAAATTGAACGTAAGTAAGTAAATGTAAATGTTGCATGAACTTATGAACTAGTATATGATTAATGGTAATTGAATAAAATTTGTGTTATGAAAGTAATTATAACATTGGTTAAAATAATAAACTTATTAATGTGAATAAAAGTTAATTGGTGACAAACTATTATATGTTACATATTTATTTAACCTGTTAAATTAAATTTATATTTATATTATTATAATTGGATTTGTTGCAATTAAGTGTAATTAAGTGTTAAATTTATGTGAGTTAATACAATAATTGAAAGTGTGAATGTAATAAATTGGATAGAAATGTTAATTATATTCATAATGTAATAATTGATTTAATTAAATAGTGAAATCGAGATAAACAAATCAATTTAGGCTTTTAAAATTCTATTTATATGTGTGAAATAGACAACATCCAATATAATTAAAATATAGTAGTTGATACAATTAAAAAGATGGGAATTGGAGGATATTAATGCAATCAAATGTAAACCAAATGTTAGCTGTGTTTATAGAATGATAAGATTTGAATCAAATAAAATCAATTTATTGAATTAAACTTTAATTAGTTGGATTAATGCAGTTGAATGTGAACACTGTAATTATTGAAATAATCAACACTTAAAGATATGCAAATTTACTTTAAATTGTTATATATGTCTAGGTAATCAAAATTTATAAATTTTGTTAATTATTAGATTGGAATTGAAAAGTGAGTTAATTAATATTAACTTAATTAATGTGAAAATAGCCATTTCAGCAAATGTCTTGAATTTTGATGAAACTAGTTTCATCGGATCTATAATGGTTAATTATTGTAGGATTTCATGTTTCGTAGCGATCGGACTTTTCGTTTGATCGTACGGACTCGAAACGCCTAGAAATTTTTTTGATTGAAATCAATTTGAAATAAGCTGGTTTTATCATAAATTTTTCATACGATGGAATTAGGACTTGAAACTTGTTCCATTGAGTTTAAAATATTTGAAAACATCTATTTTGATATATGGAATTATCCATTTTCGTTCCGAAGGCAGAACGGGCTTTTCGGGTCGTTTAACGTTCAATCCAAATTAATCATGCTCATTCATCTCAAACTCTGACCTACCTACAAATATTCTGTTATAAACCCTAGTCATTTCTTAACTCCATTTGTCTATACGTACATTTCTTTCTCAACTCCTCATTCCAGTGGCAGACAAACCTAATTCCCTAATCTCAAATTCAATTTCAAAACGAAATCAACATTTGATCTCCTCAAACTATATCGAATTATATATCGATTTGAAGCTCTCGACAAGCGCAAGTCAATTATGTGATTTGTTTTTCGATCTGGTTGCTGTGTGGTCAGAATTAGATGATCAAGTCACGACCGTTCATCGCGTCTTCATCAATCCTCAACCGATTGTCGAATTGGTGATACCAGGCAATGGAGAGCGACCAATGGAGTGCATCAGAGGTGATCGTTTGGAGGTTCAACGGCTCGATTGCCAATAAACATTCGATTATGGTTTTGAAGTTTTTCGGCGGCTGTGAATTTCTTTGCGTCGATCGAACAAATTATCGACCACGGATGATCGAAGTGGATCAAGAAGGCGAAGGCGTCGCCTTGGGGGTGGTCTGAGTGGTAGCGGTGTGTCCTGGTGATCGAAATTTGGACATCGAGATGGCGGCTTGCATATGTGATGGTGGTTAGGGCTCCGTGTTAACAATAGTGATGTCTCGGTATGATATTGATTAATTTAATTTTAATTATCCAGTGTTCTAACACGTATAACTTTTATGTACGAGCTTGGATTCGCGCATGGTTTGTTTTACTAGGATCGTATCGAAATTACAAACATTTTGACGCTGGTTTGGATGAATTCTGAGGTAGTTTGAATTTTGGGCTTAAGTTGGATTTAAATTCAAAGGTGAGTGTTTAACCCACTCGCAATTTCTAAAATTTCTTATATTTGTTAAGTAAAATTTATGATGTGATTGGAAATTTATTTATGGTTGTTTGGTGTATTTTATATCATCATCTTAGTTAATTTGAATTTATTTGAATTAAATCGTTATTTAATTTATTGTTGAAATTAATTGCCACTTAAATACCTGTTATTGTAAGTTAGTTAATTGCTGATATTTATTTGGTTGATTTGGATGAAGATTGTGATGGATGCTTAATTGTTGATATTGGATGAATGGATATTGTATTTTATATCGTTATAAACTATATGTTCCCTACGGGTTGAAATGATACATTCCTGAATGATCTATACATTAGAGAAAAATCATTATGGGTTGAAATGATAGACTCAAGAGATCTTATGGATTTTATTATTTAATTCGGGATTGCAGTTGAAAATGAAATATAACCGTAGAATATTAAATTGCAGATTGAAATGATAAATATCCATATCACTTGACCCTAGGTTAGAGAATTATATATAGACACTGGATTGGTTAAATTAAACGATTTTTATATCATTAATTTTCGAATTTAATTGAATGATATTTTCGAAATAAACTTGTTTTATATAAATTGAATCATTGTGGAAAATCAAGTTATGTTGAAATTTGAATTGGTTAAAGGAATTGTAAAGGAAATTAGATTTAAAATTATAAGTTGAATTTTAAACTATAAATGGAATTAAACGGAATTGAGTTATTGAAATTATTTGAAATATAACTATGAAATACATTAGAATGTGAGTAATTTAAATTGATATTTCAAAAAGGGTTTTGGAAGCGATATTGAATTTAATATTGTATTGAGAATTTGAATTAGAAAATTTGAAATCGAGTTTTGGATATTGAAATGGTCCAAATGTGTTGGATTGAAATAATTAGTTTAAAATTGATATAAATTTCAAATTCATATTTTTAATATAAACTGTTTTAAAAATATATTATTTTAAAGACTTTAATTATTAAGATTTTTAAACTTTAAACTAATTAACCCATTTTAACTTATTTTAAATCTAATTAATCTAATATAAAGCTATTTAATCTACTTCAATTATATTTAATCTATTTCAAATCTATTTAACTATCTTAAATTAATTTATTGGTATCTTTAAATTTATAACCATACTATTTTAGAGTATTTTAACTAATTATAACTATTTTAACTATTTATAATTATTTAAACTATTTTCTAAATTTCCTGACTAAGTAAAGTAGAAGTGTTTATATTCAATTTATTGATTTGAAAGAGAATACGATTAAATGATGTTATAGCCTAAGTTGGAATTTAAAAGTTATAATTTATCTAAATATGATGATTTTAAAGAAAGGATTCAACCTATTTTGGAATATGATTTTGGAAGAAATTATGATTTTGAGAACGATATGATTTGAAAGTGAATATGGTTTGAAGGGGATATGATTTCGAAAGAGATATGATTTGAATTGAATATGATATTTTGATATAAATTGTGAATCAACTTTTGAAATGTAAAAGAACCATCCAGTGTGTAATAAGTGATTGATTGTTAAAGAGACCGGGATCAGATATTGTCATACTCTCTGCCAATACCGAAAACCACTTTAACAACTGTGCAAGTGGTGGAAATTCCATAAATGAAGTAGGATGGTTTAGTGAACGATTTCTGTATAAGGTATGACGTGACCCTGACTCCCGTGAGTCGGCTTAAATGTGACTAAAATAGGAGCCACGCCCGGCCAAGTGAGGTCATTCCTCCTATCGGACACATTTCTTCGATACCAGATATGTTGCTTTGTGATTGATTTGGTAGCCATCCTTGATTTTGATTTGGAAGTGTGTTCCGAGGTGGGCAATAGTAGCTGTTATGCGTTACCACCAGTCTAGATATGCAATTGCTATATCTACCATGGCATTGCCTCGATTGTCGTGTTCACATGCCCTAGCGCGCCTTCTACGAGTTTGTTTTGTACCATACCTATGGAGTGCCCTCTAATAGCCCACCAGTTTACGGAGGAATTATGGTATTGTGTAGACTATGAGAATATATAAAAATGTGTTAAGGGGGACATGATTGCATAAAAAAGGAGGTCGACTGAATCAGTAGACTGCCTAATCTTTTGCATTAGTTAGGGACATTGACACCAAAACTATTTGCATATATATCATAAATGGTTGATTAGTTGGTTGTAGAATTTGGTTGAAAACATTTATTTCATTCTTCTGTGCTCGAAGACTTCGGGGACGAAATCTTTTAAGGAGGGGAGAATGAAATAACCCAAAATTTAAGCTATAATAATTAATTAACAAATTAATTAAATTATAAAAATAACTTTATTAAATTATCATAATTAAGCCACAGGATTTGCACCATTGTGTATGTGGTAATTTTCTAGTCAATTTCCATATATACTTTATAAAAATCCAAGCTAAACTGAAGAAGTTATGAAATAAACAAGAAATGAACAAAAAGAAAAGAAAAAAAATAAGTATATAGGCAAGGTCTACCCTAGGTTCGACCCCCACCAAGGCTAGGTCGACCTGTAGGTCGACCCTAGCATGTTATGGTCGACAGGTAGGTTTACCCGCCTTGCATTCTTTTACGTAACTTCATCTAGTTCGATTCGAATATTTTATTTTGCTATTTCTATTCGATCATATGCGTTCGTGCTTCCATTCGAGGGTTCCCAACGAGCCTATGACATGGTTGCATCAGATTTAATATTCAAATCCAATGGCCTAAGATCCTCAAGTGACACTATAAATGAGACCCTAGGCTTAGCTATTTTTCTCATTCAGATTTTCTCCTATCTGGGTTCATTGCCTGAGGCTGGACCCTAAAAAGAAATTTTTTCTTAAGAGAAGACCTTTTTGTTAAAAATATTCTATGCTCTAGAAGTGTATCAAGGAAGACAAAGGACTAGATTTAAGGACCACAGGTGAGCATTCAAGTAATTATTTTATATTTTTAAGTAATTTAAAATAATAGAGTTCTCAATAGTTGTAGTTTATTCTACAATTATGAGACTGTTTTTATACAAGTTGTTTGCAGTTAATTTTTAAAGTTTTTTCAGTCTATTTTATTCAGCTATTTTTATTTAGCCATTTTATTCATTTATTTTCTATTATTTACATTTATTTACACTTTATTTACATCTGTTTTACGTCAGAATTCAACCTGTAAATGTTAGTCTCTTTTTATTCCTTTTAAAGCTAATAATATAATAAAAAGGAAGATAATTCGCTAATATAGACTAAAATATAAGAACATTAAATTTACAAAAAATTTATTTGAATAAGAAGAACTATAATAAAAAGAAGATGGACTAAAATAGGTAAATTTGAGACATTTGCAAGCAAGTTTATAACTAGTAGTTATAACTAAAAAGATAGAAAAGAAGAATAGCAATTATAACGTAGGTTATATTTAAGCATAAAGAACAGTAAAGGCTTATTTTTAAACTTAAAATAAGTTGATAAGAAAATATAGCAAAGATAACAGAAGAGGCTTATTCTAAGACTTAGATAAAGTTAATAAACAAATATAGCAGAAATAACAGAAGAGCTTATTTTAAAAGAATTTACACTAAGTTGATAAGCATGAATAGAAATAGGGCCTATACCAATAGCATTCCCTTTCGGTCAGGAACTGATGGTCTCACAACAGATTAGGTGAGGCTGGGATACGCTTATGCTAACTAGGGCAGTTAAGGGGCCAATAGACAGATGCTCAAATCAGGGGATTTGGGCAAGGGGCGCAACTAGATTTCATTTGTAGGACCCGTATCCGGCAACATTTCCCTTTAAGACTAGGACTGATGGTCTCACAAACACTTAGGTGAGATTATGCAGCACCTTATTAGACTAGGATTGATGGTCTCATAAATGATCAGGTGAGGCTAGACCTGCTTATGTTGAAGCAGGTAGATACGAGGCCAAAAGAGGGAGCAACAGGTAGTGCGAACCGACGGTGAACGAGTGTGCAGTCTCAAAGTAGGGAGATAAGTCGCTATTGAGTTCCAAAGCGCTAAACAAGTGTTTTTTTGCTATAGGACCCAGTGGATGGGACTAGCTCATAGTGGCACAATAGAGATAGAAGGCCGATCAAAGGGTAGAATTAGGACTTCAGCCTAACTAAAATAGGACTAGAGTTTCAACCTAATCAAAGCAGCTATCTAAGACAAGTGCAAACAATCACTATCAAACCAAACAGTTAAACTGTATTTTATTCCAGCTTTATCTTTTTCTTTATTTTCTTTTATACTAGAACTGTTGATAAGTTAATTATCTTTACATTGCTTAAAAACGCTAGTAGTTACTTCCACTCACCAGATTTATTGTCCGACCCACTCCTTTATGTCCCTTTTTTCCCCCATGGGCCAGTAAATCGAGGGTAGTAGATTTCAGACTTTCTTGGAGATATTTTTGGAATTCTTCATGTATTCTTCTTCTTTTTAGTTTTCATTTCATTTCGATTTTGATGTACTGGTAATTTTTGAGAGGGATGATTATTTTTATATACTCTGATGTTATGTCTGAGATGGTATTTTTCATAAGACATGTTTATTTGGTATTTTGAGACATACTCGGTTTTATGGCTTATTTATAAAGTTTAATTTTTAATGAGTTACTATTTAAATGTTTCTATTGTTTAATTTCTTTGTCTTATGAATCTTAGTCTCTATAAAGTTTTAGCTATACGATAATGCACCATACTCTTTAATGTGCCCTTTTTAGGTATACTAAGGGGTGTGGGGTGTTTCACTCGGTACCAAAGCCTAAGCCTATAAGATTCCTAAAAACTTTCTTAAAATTAAAGTGTTTTTCTAAAAGTAACCTATTTTTAAAAGTAGCATATCTTCAAACTAGAAGTATTTTTCAGAAAGAAACTCTTATTCTAGAAATAGTTTTTCAAGTATAAAAGAGAGTTTTTATAAAAATCCCCTCAAAGTCCAGTTCAACCTTCTTTCGATTCTTTCAAGCCTAAATTTTCTTTTCTTTGCATAGTATGGTTGACTGGTTCCATAGAGCTACAATACCAGAAGTGCAAGGGCAAGCGCCCAATACAGCACCAGTAGATGGAGATCGGATTAATCCAACTATAGCAGCCAATTTTTCTAAGCTATGCAATCGCTAGTCTAGAAGGCAAGACATTTTCTAGCATAGAGGATTTAAAGGAGGCACGGGCTAGGATGAAGGATACAAAGCAAATGTTTAGACTATTAGGATTGGAGGACCGATAGAAAGTTCGGCCTACGTCGTGGCAGCTGAAGGAGGTACCTAAGTCAGAAAGCTCGAAGAAGTCGTGGGGGAAAAACAAGAAGGAGAAGGACAAGAGGAAAGAACGAAGAGCTCAGAAGCGGATCAAGAAAAGCAGGAAAATGGATAGGTTGGTCATTATGCAAAGGACTGTAAGAAGAAAATGATGAAGGGGAGGTGTTTCAACTGTGGGTAGCCCGGTCACCTTATGAGAGCTTGTCCTTAGAGGACGGGACAGAGAGCAGCCACACCTACAATGCAAGTACAGGCCTTGGGAGCAGCACCTTCTAGTAGCGGACCATATCGAGGAAGGAAAGTCTCTGTAGAAGGTTTTGATCTCTATTTCGGATTTCCTATTCAGACTCTTTCATTTCTAGTTCTTTGGTTGATCATTTGCACTTAGATATTTCTCTTATAGTAGACCCTATAACTATTTCAAACCCCATAGGAGGAATGGCACATTTATCCATGATTTGTAGGGGTTTGAAAATTTTTATACTAGGCATAGAGTTTGAATGTAACGTCTATGTAATGGGATTTTTGTGGTATGAGATGATTTTGGGGATAGACTGGGTATCCACTTATGGAGCGATGTTGGACTACAAGAGGAGAGTCGCTACACTAGAGACATGCAGCAGTAAAACTCTTGAGGTTTCTTGCGACCCATAGGGGTCAGTCATGATGAGCTTCCTTTATTCCCTTGATTTATCACTAGGAGAGCTAGGTTCTGTTCCAATCGTTAGAGATTTCCTGGACATTCTTAAGAAGGTTAGGGGACTACCCCCTAAGAGAGAGGTCGACTTTAGGATCTATATGAATGACAAAGCAAAGCCAATGGCACTGCCCATGAGACACATGAAAAGGAAGGAGTTAAGTAGATTGGTGAACTATTGGAGAAAGGCTTCATCAGACGTATTCTTGTATGTCGTTTGGACTAACCAACCCTCAGCCTACTTTGTAGATTTGTTGGGCCGTTATTTTGGAAATATCCTAAATGAGTTCGCAGTAGTATTCGTGGAAGACATTTTGGTGTTTTCCAAGAGTATGAAAGAGCATGTTATTCATCTGGAGGATGTTCTTCTTACACTTCGTGATCATTGGTTGAAGGCAAAGATTAGAGATATACAATAGATTCAGTTGGGAAAAAAAGAAGAGAGCCCATGTGTAAATAATTGAAAAAATTATAATTGTTTAAGATAAGTGGATTTAACGGTAGTGCCTTGGAATAAACGTAAGCATAAAAGAGGAATAGGAATAATAGACTTTACTAAGGAAATGAGGTTTCTAAGGTTTAGAAAGGGTACTCCTAGGTAGTAAGAAGAAAATCCACTTTATGTCTATCCCGATAAAATGTAATTATTAGATTGGCAAAGTTGAAAAATATAATTGTTAACATTTTTGAGGAAGAAAATATTGGGTGTTTTTGGAAAAAAAAGGTACGGAATTTAAAACGATTTTTATACGATGTAAATTTTGTTAAAAGTGAAATTCTTTTTGAAAAATTATAGAGCATATATAGCTCACTAGTTTCTTTATAGCTAAACAAAGATTTTAAATATAAAAACCTAGAGTGTATAAAGTATCAAAAAGATAGGTTACAACAAATGTTGTAATAGATGTATTCGTGAAAAATAAAGGGAGCATAGACTATAACACTACTGCTGTAGTAGGCGACTCCAAAGGAAATGTTTTTAACTAGTATACGAGATTTATTATTTTTTATTTTTGAATCCATAACTAGTATTTTTGGGTTGTAGCAACAGTGTTTTACGCAACATCTGTCTTGACCCAAAAAAAAATGTGTTTTGAAGATAATTTCTAAGTATAGAAAGAAAGTGTTTGTAAGTACACTTATGTTTGAATAAGTACAAGGAAATGTTTTCTAGTTAAGAAAATATTGAAAAAAGTTTTAAAAATGAGTTCTTCTAGAAAAAAGAAGGGGTGTGAGTTAAATATTAGGAAATTAATAAATTTCATAGAAAATATCTATCATAAGAGAATATAGATTAAACAAACTTTAATCTATTGGAATGAAATGAATAATGATATAATTTTCTGTGAAACCATATCACAAAGTTATAGGGAATACGTAAAAGAGATGTACAAGGTATGAGAAGCATCATATTTTGTATAACCGATTTCGAAAAATATAAAATAAGTTCTTTGTAATTTCACATAAACATGAAGTCCTCTTTTAAGATATTCATAGAAAATTTAACGTGAATAGTTTCTCATAAGAGAAAGCAGTTCCAATACATTAATGTATAAAATCATTATGTGTAATAAGAAGCGTAATAATTAGAGACAGTGTTAGTAAGGAGAAATATTATAGAGGGCCTTTGTAGAAAGTCCTAATTTATAGTAAGGTTGAAAATCCTCCAAGGTTTGGTAATTGGAAAGTTAAGGATTTTAATAAAATAATTGTTCTTGTCTACTCCAGTTTTTGCAAAATTGAAAATCTATGAAAAGAAGATGTTTTTAAAACATGTGAGGATATTTTAAAGTATCTTAAAGAAAAATGGTTTGGTGAAAAAGTAAATAAGTTTTTGGAAGCGAAAAAAACATAGTAACAGTTAATTTAAAAATCCAATTTTGATGGGAACTGCAAAGTTTTTTAAAAGAAATGGAGGAATAAGTTTTGAACTTATAATTTGTAAGTTTTTCTCTCTAGATTTAGGGAATAATGTAAATTCAAAAACACAAGCTGTAAGGATGCAAGTCTAGAAAGATAAAATTTTAAGTAACCAAGTACCTTTGGATTTAATAGAAACTTGAAAATAACACTTTTAAGGCAAAAAAAATTTAGGAATGGATGTTTTAAAAATTTAGAAGATTTAATTTTTGAAATGAAATAATAAGTACCAAACCAAACTTTTAAATGTGGAGTAGATAGGAACCATTTCCAAGGTGTGATGGAAAAAGTGTAAGGCTATATAGGAGATAGCAGTGATTACCTTTTGAAGTAATAATAGAAGATTCCGTAAAGTGTAAAGGACACTAGTAAGAACCTAGGATTGTTGCTTCATGTGTGTAGACTTTAGAAGAATAGTAAAGTGATATTAGTAAGATAGTAAGACACATGTGGTTGAGGATGTGTATTCTTGATTTTGGAGGAACTTGGAGGGAGCATCTTCCTTTAGTGGAATTCACATGTAATAAAAAATTTCAAGCTAGTAATGGAATGACACCTTTCAAAGCTCTTTCTGGAAGACCGTGCAAGTTGCCTTCTTGTTGGTTAGAATCTACAGGGAGATTGCTACTTGATCCTCATGGTTAAAGAGACTTTGGAGAAGATTGATTTGATTAAGAGAGAACAAGTACCTCTTATCCACATCTCTTTGATAATAAATTTTGAATTTCCTGTTTCCATCTGCAGTTTTTAATAGGTTCTTTCCTTTATTATCTTTTGGGATGGTGAATCTTCAGACTTAACCTATAGATTGTAGGACTGAATGTAAACATGTTACTAGAACATGTTATGTATGTGGGACGCTAGTGGTTGTAAGTGTTTGCTACTGGACGCTAATGGACACACACACACACACACAGATATATTATCTGTGTGTGTGTGTCCATCCTAGGAACTATTATCTCTTAAGGATCGGCCTAACTGGGTCACTAAAGCATAGACATATGGATGTGTGTGCATTTTCATTTTATATATTCCATGGTTCCTATAAAGGGAAGATTATCATATGATTGTTGCATTTGAATGATGATTGTAGCACGCATATAGAACTATCAGTTATCATTAGGAAATTTGCATTCATTTACATACATGGCATGGACATGATTGCATAAAAAGGAGGTCCACTAAATCAGTAGACCGCCTAATCTTATGCATTAGTTAAGGACATTGACACCACACTATTTGCATATATATATATATATATATCATAAATTACATTAGAAAAACTTAAGGAAAATGGGTGTAATGGACGATGGTTGAGTAGTTGGTTGTAGAATTTGAATGAAAATATTTATTTCATTCTGCTGTCCTTGAAGATTTCAGGGATGAAATCCTTTAAGGAGGGGAGAATGTAACAACCCGAAATTTAAGTTATAATAATTAATTAATTAAATAATGAAATAACTTTCTTAAATTATTAGAATAAGCCACGGGAGTTGCACCATTGTGTCCATGGTAATTTTCTTGTCAATTTCCGTATATGGTTTGTAAAAATCCGAGCAAAAACGAAGGAGTTACGAAATAAACAAGAAATGAACAAAAAGGATAGAAAAAAATATGTAGGCAAGGTTGACCCTAGGTTCAACCCTCACCATGGTTAGGTCGACCCAAACATGTTTTGGTCGATAGGTAGGTCGACCTGCCTTGCATTCTTTATGTAACTTCGTCCAGTTCGATTTGAACACGTCATTTTGCTATTTCTATTCGATCCTGTGCATTCATGCTTCCTTCTGACGGTTCTCAGCGAGCCTACGATGTGGTTGCACCAGATTTAATCTTCAGATCCAATAGGCTGATATCCCCAAGTGACACTATAAATAAGACCCTAGGCCTTGCTATTTTTCTCATTCAGATTTTCTTCTATCTGGGTTCATTGTTTGATGCTGGACCCTAAAAAGAATTTTTTTATTAGGAGGAGATATTTTTGTTAAAAATATTCTACGCTCTAGAAGTGGATCAAGGATGACTAAGGACTAGAGCTGAGGACCACAGGTGAGTGTTTAAGTAATTATTTTATATTTTTAGTAATTTAAAGTAATAGAGTTCTCAATAGTTGTCGTTTTTTTGCATTTTTGAGACAATTTTTATACAAGTTATTTGCAGTTAATTTTTAAAGTTCTTTTCAGTCTATTTTATTCGGCTATTTTTATTTGAGCTATTTTATTCATTTATTTACTGTTATTTACAGTTATTTACGCTTTATTCACATCTGTTTTACGTTAGAATTTAGTCTGTAAATGTTAGTTTCTTTTTAATCCTTTTTACGCAAATAAGATAATAAAAAAGGATAATTCGCCAATGTGGACAAAATATAAGAACATTAAATTTATAGAAATTTGATGTAAAGAAGAAGAATTGTAAAAAAAAGAAGATAGACTAAAATAGGAAAATTTGAGACATTTGCAAGCAAGTTTATAACTAGTAGTTATAACTAAAAAGATAGAAAGGAAGAATAACAATTATAACATAGGTTATAATTAAGCAGAAAGAATAATAAAGGCTTATTTTAAAAATTAATATAGCAAAGATAACAGAAGAGGCTTATTTTAAGACTTAGATAAAGTTAATAAACAAATATAGCAGAAATAACAGAAAAAGCTTATTTTAAAAGAACTTACACTAAGTTTATAAGCATGAATAGAAATAGGGCCTATACTAATAGCATTCCCTTTCAGTCAGGAACTGATGGTCTCTCAACAGAATAGGTGAGGCTAGGACAGCTTATGCTTACTAGGGTAATTAAGGGGCCAATAGATAGAAGCTCAAAACAGGGGATTTGGGCATAGGACGCAACTAGATTTTGTTTGTTAGGACCTGTATCCAGCAACATTTGCCTTTTAGACAAGGACTGATGGTCTCACAAAACACTTAGGTGAGGCTAGGCAGGACGTTATCAGACTAGGAATGATGGTCTCACAATAGATCAGGTGAGGCAGGGCATGCTTATGTTGAAGCAGGTAGGTAAGACGTCAAAAGAGGGAGCAATAAATAGTGCGAATCGGTGGTGACCGAGCGTGCGGTCTCGAAGTAGGGAGATAAGTCGCTATTGAGTTCCAAAGCGCTAAACGGGTGTCTTTTTGCTTTGGGACCTAGAGGATGGGACTAGCTCACAGTGGCACAACAGAGATAGAAGGCCAATTAAAGGGTAGAATTAAGAATTCGGCCTAATTAAAATAGGATTAGGATTTCAGCCTAACCAAAGTAGCTATCTAAGACAAATGCAAACAATCACTATTAAAGCAAACAGTTAAATAGTTTTTTATTCCATTTTTTTTATCTTTTTCTTTATTTCGTTTTATACTAGAACTATTGCTAAATCTATTATCTTTACCTTGCTTAAAAATGCTGGTAATTACGTCCACTCACTAGACTTATATGCTGGCCTACTCTTCTATTTCCCTTTTTTTCCCCATAGGCTATCAGAATCGAGGGTTGTAGATTTCAGACTTGCTTGGAGATATTTTCAGAGTTCTTCATGTATACTTCTTCTTTTTAGTTTTCATTTCATTTGAATTTTGATATACTGGTACTTTTTGAGAGGAATGATTATTTTTATGTACTCTGATGATGTGACTAGGCTGGTATTTTTCATAAGACATATGTATTCGGTATTTTGAGATAATCGGTTTTATGACTTATTTATGAAGTATAATTTTTAATGAGTTACTATCTAAATGTTTTCGCTGTTTTATTTATTTGTCTTGTGAATCTTAGTCTCCGTAAAATTTTATATATACCTATGACGCACCATTTTCTTTAGTGTGCCCTTTTGGGTATACTAAGGGGTATGGGGTGTTTCAAACTCAAAGTTTTTTTTCCCCTTAAACTCTTGAGTATTTAAAATTGATTTGAGTAGGTTAAGGGTTAAGGTTTATAGGTTTTTGAAATTTTGGCGAATAATGTTTCTGGAGACAAACAAGTGGTTGACGGATAGCTAATTAGGATCTACAGTTTCATTTTGTTTTGATTCTGCTATATATATTAAGTCAGATAGACTATATTGGCTGCGATCAACCAAGGGGGCATCATTATATGTCGCTCTTGGCATATTATTGTAAATATATTTGATTTTTACCTTGGAAACGATTATGGGATTATGTAATCCGGATATGGATTTGTTTGAAATATAATCAGTAAAATGTTACTTTTAAAAATATGTGATTTTGTTCATATTCAAGTGCTTTTGATATTATGAATACCATTAACATTGTCGTATTTTGTCACCAAAACTTAATACTATGGATGACTGCAGCATCCCATATGTTGGTTAGAGATTGAGGATAGGTTGGTTCTTGGTCCAGATCTGGTCAGAGAAGCTATAGAAAAGCTCGAGGTCATTCGAGCTAGGATAAAGGAGGCTCAGTTTAGGCAAAAGAGTTATGTAGATAAGAGACGGAAAGATTTAGAGTTCTCAGTTAGAGATTTGGTTTTTGTCAAAATGTCACCGATGAAGGGGGTGATTATGTTCGGAAAGTCGGGGAAGTTGGCACCAATATTGCTTTAGACCTTTTCCTATTATTGAGAGGATCAGGAAACTCACATATAGAGTTGAGTTACCGAGCAGTTTGGCAGGAGTCCACGATATTTTCCATGTTTCTCATCTCAAAAAGTGTGTTAGAGACCTGGAGACTACTATTGCACCTATTGTGCTAGAGGACTTAGTAGTAGAACCGGACTTGACTATAGTGAGAAAGCCTATTCGTATTGTTGCAAGTGATGAGAAGAGGCTTAGAACCAAGACAGTCAGATTAGTCAAAGTCAGTGGAGCAACGATAATAGTGACTGTACTAGGGAGATTGAGAGCAGGATTAGATATACTTATCCTGACTTATTTGATGGTATCTTTTACCTCTTTAATTGATTTGTAATGTACCTTATCGTAATTTCGAGCATGAAATTCTTTAAAGAGGGGAGTCTGTAACACCCTGGATTTTTGGTAACATTATTTCAGATATTTAATTAGTTAAATAAAATAAAATAATGTGTTGATTAGGGAATTGAGATTTGATTTTAATTCATGGTAGTTATGCCATTTAAACAATGAATTAAAATAAGAGTTAAAATGAAGTAGAGGAGGGGTAAAATAGGAAACAGGTCATTCCTACATCCATAAACCCTTGTCCCTATATCACATACACGTTCATTTCATTTGAAATTTTTTGAAACTCAAGGCTTCCCACCATTAACAAGAGTAAGAGGGAGAAAGCTAATGAAGAAGCTAAATCAAATCAATTCCATTCACATCTCAATCTTTTTAATATCAAAGCTAAGGTGAACAATATTTACATCTTATTTTTGTTAGGTTTTAGGTTTGAAGATGAATTCTAAATTTTTTGCACTGATTTTCCATGTTGGAATAATGGACCGATTATATATAGTTATTGATGAATTATGGTTGTTCAAGTTGGATTTATGATATTTTTTAAGGTAAAAACTCTATTAAATGACATCCAAATGCCTTGTGAATATTTATGATGATCATAAATATTATTTTGGAGATAGGTTTCAATTTTTAGAATTTTCTGAATTTATATGGAATTTGTATGAATTTTCTACTAAAGAAAATGTTAATTTGGATTATAAATTATTCACCTTTAAATAATAAAAATTGGGTCCGAAAATTTTATTTGTTGGAAAACATATTAAAAAAGATTTTATGGATTTTTTGTAGAATTTTCCTAAATGTTTTAATTGTTATATAAAATTATTCAAGGTATGGGACTTAAATGTTTTATATAATTAAGGAAGAAGAAGGGGCTTTTTGTGAATTAATTTAAATCTGTTAATTCTGGAATGTCGGTAGTACTTTTGGAAGAGTACAATGGCTACCAATCAGATTTAGACAAACAAGGCAGGTTAGGTACAAAAGAAATAGTTTTAAAGTATAAACAAACATGTTTTTCATTGTTTAGATGCTTTAAGCACTAGGTTCCACCTCCTTACCTTCGCTTCCGACATAGTCGAAACCTATGTACATCGTATCAGGAACTGGTATGTAGTGAATTAGATGCAGGCGAAAGGAATAGATTCGAAACCAGGGGTTTCGAAAGGGTTGAGACATTACTTTGATTTTAAAGGAAAATGCGCATGCCTGCTTTCGATTAAGTTGCTTTCGACTTAGTTAGCTTTCGATGGGTCAAATGGATTTAAAAGGAATGGTTTCGATTGGGTTGCGCCTTTGATTTTAAATGATTTCTTTCGACTGCGTCGAAGCCTTTAGATTTTGCTTCCTACCTTTAGATCCAGGGATTTCAAAAGGGTTGTTTTGTTTTCTAAAAACCTGGCCACTTCTCAAAAGCTTTTAAACGGTTATTTTCAACACCATCACTTCTTTACTTAGGAAATGGTTTCAAAATAGATGCTTTCGACTTAAATGTTTTAAAGACCCTTTTTCTATGATTAAAACCTAAAGGGTTTCGAAAAAAACAGTTTTAAATGGTTTCGAAACATATGTTATTGAATTTAATGGGTTCTTAATCCTTTTTCTCTACTTGAAGGCATAACCCAAATGGTGTCGACCGAAACGATTTTCAAAGGTTTCGAAGGGGTAAATTTTTGAATGGTTTCAAGATGTCCACATGTTTTAAATTGAACCTCAATTGTTTTCGAAAGGATTAAGTTTTGACTGTTTTGAAAGGTTTTAATGAATGGTTTCAAAAGGGGTGGTTCCCCGGGGTTTCAGAAGGGTTGAAAGGAATGGTTTTTCCTATGTTTTTGAAAGACAATATTTAAAGGTTTTAAGAGGGATGTCTAATGTTTTGAAGCTTTCAAAGAAAAGGTTTTTAATGGTTTCGAAGGGTTACCTTCTGGGTTTCGAAAGGGTTGTTTAAAGGTTTTAAACAAATGTTTCAAATGTATTAAATAGGCAATATAGCCTAAGTATCTTCAAGTTAAAAAGGTTTTAACTTATTTTGAAAGGATAGCTAATCCTCATTAAAATCCATCAACATTATTTTGAATGAAGTATATATATCATGGAAAAATAGCTTAGAGTAAAGCTAAGACTATTTTCCTTGTATAAAGTATGACTTAAAAGGTTAAATCATTTTGAAAAGTTTTCAAGGAAAAGATGAAGGGTAGTTAGCCCTAAGAAATTGATTTGGACAGTTAGTCCAGTTTGCAGACAGTCAGTCTGGATTTCGGAAAATTAGTCCAGTTGCGGATAGTTAGTCCAGTTTGCGGGCAGTCAGCCCCGTTTCGGATAGATAGTCCATTTACTACTATTAGATGGATAGTTCATTAGTTACTAGATTATAGCTTAACAGACTTATCATTGTTATATCGGTTTGATTAACCAGTTTGGTTATAGGAAAGGATTTGCGAAATATTTGTTTTAAAGAGGATATTAATGAGGGGAAACCTATTCCGCTAAGCGGTGTGGTCTCACTTAATATCAGTAAACCAAGATGTAGCAAAATTATTCACGCCAGGCTTTATGTCTGATTCGAAGTTTTTATTTCCCCTCAAACTCTCGGGTACTCAAAATTTATTTGAGTAGTCCGAGGGTCAAGGTTTACAGGTTTTCAAAATTTTGGCGAATAAACCATCCGAAGATGAGCAGGTGGCTGCCAGATAGCTAATGAGGATTTACAGTTTCATTTTGTTTTAATTCCGCTGTGCGCACTAAGTCAGATATGACTATGTTTACTATGATCAACCAAGGGGATATCATCATATGTCGCTCGTGGCATATTATTCTAGTTATAACTAATCTTTACCTAGGAAACGATTATAGGATTATGTAATTTGGATATGAATTTGTTTGAAATGTAATCAGTAAAATGTTGTTTTTGGAAGTCTGTTATTTTGTTCATATTCAGGTGCTTCTGATATGGCGAATACCATTAGCATTGCAATATTTTGTCACCATAAGTTAATATTATGGATAACTGCTACATCTGTAGTGGTTAGCTCTAGGCCTCTAGATATGGGATGTTACAATTTCTATAATCCAAAAATCATCTATAGATGCTTCTTCAACATTTTTTGGTTCAAAGTTTGAAATAAATGTTGTATGTCCCATTTGATTCAACTGATTGAGCGCTGAAACTTTGGTATTAATGTCTCCTTTAATATTATCCATTGGATGATCCATTAATGTTTTAGGGGGTGATTTTAATTCCGCATTATCATGATTAATTGATTCTATTTGTTCATTTTGAATATTTAATTGATTTAAGTTTTTATCATATTCTTTAATAGTGTTAAAAAATTTATCAAACGATACATGTAATGTTTCTTCAATGTTGTTAGGTTTTTGTTGAAAATTCTATATGCTTTACTTTGATCTGACTATCCTGGAAAATTCCTTCTTTGGTTTTCGGATCAAACTTTCCTATAGGATCACTATTTGCGCCAAAAATGATCACAAACCTAGAAGTAGTGAAAGCACTAGTGTTTACACATAGATGCACAATATCCAAGCTCCGATGAAAATTTCACAGCATTTGGAGTTGTAGAGTGAGTGTTATGATCGATCCAAGTTTGTATTTGCGAGTAGGATGGAACCTTCTTATCCATCGAACTATGCGTATCCATAGCTTTTGCCTCCACCAATTCCCACCCATCGCCATGCTGTTCGTATCCATCATATTCCATTACCCTATGTCCATCATTTCGTACCCATGCCTCTATTCATACTGTTCCTTGAATTTTTGCCTTTCGTATCCATCACCAATGCCTTTCTTTGTATCCATCGATCCAAGTCCATTGCCTTCGTATCGATCCTAAACGCCTATATTCGTATCGATCCAATATCATAGGTCGATATGAAACCTATCGATATGAACTACTATCGGTCCAAAGCCATGTGTGTTATCCTTATTTGCATCCATATATCGATACGAAAGCATCAATGTGTAGGCATCGATCTGAAGACCATCGATCTGAAGCCCATCACCTTGATCGATAAGAAGATATTGATCCCGAACCATTTCTCACCCATATTGATCCATCCATATCTCGAGCATGCGAACTACGATTGACCTGAAATTTGAAATGTAACTTCCCAAGCCTTGTTTATCGTTCCCTATCGGTCCTGTCTTGTTTGGAGGTTGGTCAAATTTTGACGATATCGATCATAGCCATGTTTTCCTATCGATCTCTATCCCCATATCCATCCGTTTTAGTCAATTCTGTTGATATCTCGGCCTTGGCCAAAAAGCGAGTTAATATTTGCCCCCCAAAACATGCATTTCGATAGGAAGGCGTGTTTTGAACAACCTCAAGTTCAACATCCAAAGTCCATATTCCATCCATAGCCATATTATTCGATCCATAATCCAATCCGTTACCAAGCCATCCTATCCAAATGCCATAGCCATATCCTTATCCAAATCCATGACTGCTCCGAGTCGATGTCCGATTCTAAATCCAGTAACCTAATCCTTAGCCAATTCCATAGCCATCTGAACTCGTCAACCGAGCTTTAATCCATCCATATCCAATGACCAATAACTAAATCCGTGACCTATCCAGGTTGATATCCAAATCAGGCACCTATCCGGATCCTTAACCAAATCCTTAGCTGTTCATAGCCAATATTTGAATCCATTACCTCTCTGGGTTCTTGCCAAGCATAATTTGCACTCGATGACCTATGACAAGTAGCGTCGTGGTGTTTCGATTTCAGTATTCGTAAACGCTGAGTGATGTCGTGGCTTAAGTCCTAAACCAAATCTTGGTCGCTCCGAACCCTTGCCAAGCATTGTCCATACTCGATGACCTGGAATATAAATGATGGACAATATGGGGCCTAAGTCCTAGGCCTAATCCTGGTCTCTCCGGACCCTTACCGAGCATATTCCATACTTGACGTCCTTTAGCCAAAAATCGGACAAAAGTCCAATCAAAATCCAATGCGAAAACAAGATAATCCAGAAATCCATATCAAAAATCCAAATCAACATCCAAACCAAAAGACAAGTGTCCAAGCCAAAATCCATATCAGAAAACAAACAAAACCAAGAGTTCGAACCAAACTCCAAAACCAAATCAGAATAAAGCAAGTGTTCAAATAGGAAAGAAAAAGCAGATTTCACAAACTAGGGTATCGTGGTTTGTCATCATCCCAAAGCATGCCTAGGGGCTATCTTCGTCCTTGTACATGAGTAAGTGACTTAGCCGTCCACCCAGAGTTTGCTACTTATTTCGTACTATCATGATTAGTCGATAACCAATCGACCATCAATCCCGAGCCATGCGCCGTTGTTGTCTAAGGTAGACGGTGGCTGCTCTTGTTCCACTGCAACATTTCGGGTTCCGACATACTAACGCAACTGACAATTCCGTACATGCTCCTCGACTATATCCTTTAGATTCCTACAACTATTGATATCATGCCCGACCAGGTCATGAAAGAGATAGTGCCTTCCTGATGTCCTCTCGCATTTCGATGGTCCTCTCCTTGCCGTCCTTCGGTAGGGAAGGTGATCCCAAGTTTCCATGTACATCTGCTCCAATGTTTCATTCAGTCCTGCGTAAGTGGAGAATTTTGGTTCTCCTTAGCTTTTCCCTGCATTGCCAGAGTTGTCATCCAACTTCATCTTTCGTTTATCCTTATTTTTACTCGAGCTTTCCCCGGATTGTCCTCCATCCTTAACCACATTTACTTCCTTTAGCTTCAAATCCAGACTCATGTCCTTTTGCCAAAGAAATCTTTTGGCCTCACGAAAGAATTCCCCAAGATCCATTAGTGGATCTTGTATTAATGATACATTGAAATGCGTGGTGTCCCTGACTTCTGACACTGCTGCCATTAAAACCATCGATGAACCCAGCCGATCCACCAAAGCAACCACTGCATTGAACTAAGTTAAGAAAGTCCTGAGTGATTTCTCTGTCCTTTGTTTTACCAATCTCAGTGTCATCACATTTTTCAGCCTCTTGATACGAACCCGAAACTGGTTCAAAACTTGTCCACCAATTCTGTTCATGTCCTAATAGATCCATCTTCCGACTACCTAAACCATAAAGTAGCTATATCCGTCAAGTACAGAGGGAAACACCAGGCCATAACTTCCTCTGATTTCCCTAGCAGTTCCATGTGTCGCGTGTACCTCATCAAATGATCGTTAGGGTTAGCCCTGTCATTGTACACCTCTAGAGTAGGTAGCTTGGTGGATTCCTAGCCATCTGATATCACGGGCAAACGGACTCCCGTTTACTCCTTCCAGATCTCCATTTGCTAAACCTCCATGCATAGTTCACCTGATAATCTCGGCTAATCCAGTGTTTTCCACCAAGGGTTGCCCTCCGAGTCCCCAAGGGAATTCTGGTACATACTCTACATCACGTACTCTTGTGCTCCTGCCAGCATCCTGTTGTATGGTGTTACTTGAAACTCCTCAATGAATTGGTCTATCATTGCATGGTAGTGTTCCCCTGAGTCTGGATCCATCCAAATTGGTAACAGTGTGTTGATTGGGGGTTGCGCCCTGTTGAGCTGCTCTATCCAATTGCCTGTTGAGTACTTCTGTTCCTGCTTCGTGGATCTGAACTCCAGTAGCTCCAGCTGTTATTGCCTGTCCAAACTGTCTAAGAAGGTTCTGCATCATTTTCTTTTGCCTTTTCAACAATTCTTCCTGCATAGCTCTCATCATGATCTCCATCTAATGTTTGGAGATGAAGACTAAGGCCTGATTTGCTCCAAAGGAAGCCTCCTGACTCCTTCATGTTGTCTCCTTTCCGCTCTTTGTCTCCATATTGATAACTTTGTCATAGTTCCTTTTAGATATGATCCTTTAGCTCTCCAAATCTGAACTCCAAACCGGTGTACCGGGTGCTAGTCTTTCTCGGTGAAAGCACCCAAGTGTTTGCGCCAAAAATGGTCACAAACCCTATAAGTAGTGAAAGCACCAGTGTTTACACACAGATCCATAATATCCAAGCACAAATCTCAGTTCCAGATAAAGTAGAGATTAAAATTAAAGAAAAAGAAAAGGAAAAATTAAAATGAGCAAGAAAGTAAAGAACATAAGGCTTATAAGGGTTCGGCTACCTCCAGATACGTCCACTTTGAATCGATCCTTTTATTCCTTTTATAATGTTGCTATGATTACAAGCTTTTAGAATCAATAACAAAAATGGCAGAGTTTTGCCTTGAAAGGAAGAGAAAGATCCCCTTTTAGTTGCTAAAGGACTACTATTTATAGGTGTAGATCCAAAAATATCCGCCTCAAAACCTATAATACCTTCTCTCTTGTGTAGGTGGGCCCACCAGATTGATCTAGAGTGATTTTGGATCGATCCAAGTATAATTCATATCGATCCAAATTTGTTTCAATCAAGCTGAGATCGATCATGAACATTTTTGAGTGCATAAGTAAGCTCCTGTGAAAATTTCGTAGCATTTGAGTTGTAGAGTGAGTGTTATAATCGATCCAAGTTTGTATTTGCAAGTAGGCTGGAACGTCCTTATCCGAACAGTGCGTATCCATCGCTTTCGCCTCCATAAATTTGTACCCATCGCCATGTTGTTCGTATCTGTGATGTCCCGGAAATTTGAGCAATATTTATTTAATAATTTCATTAATAATTATTTTAAAATGTGAAATACTGATTTAATAATCCAATTCAAACATAATTTTCTTTTGAAGATTTATAATTATTTAGTTTGGATAAATGATATTCTTTTGAAAATTTATAATCAGGATTTAATTTGAGAATCTTATTGTTTTAAAATGTTAAAAATATTTTAATGATAAAATTTTCTTTATAAGCTGATTTAAAAATATTTTATTTATAATGTATATATGTGTATACATTGTAAAAAGGAGTTTTGATTTTAAATTTTAATTTTAAATTTAATAAAAGATCTTTTCAAATTTAATATATATAAGTATATAATTTATGGATTGATTAAACTAAAATGAAAATAGTATTGAACTTTTCATAAGTCAATTTATAAGTCTATCTTGTATTTTTAGAAAGTAATTGTAATAAATATTTTGTTATAAATAAATATATAGTTAAGAATTGTATTTTTATAATAAAGTTTATTTTGTTTTATTTTAAAATTGTTTTGAAATAAATTTAGTTTATTTATATTTAAGTATAATATGTTGATTTGAAATCTTTTGAATAAAATATAATTCAACATTTGTTCTTTTCTTTTTAAAAAAGTTTCTCTTTTGAAAATTTGTTTTAAATAATTCTTAAAATATTCAAACAAATATTTGTATATGTTTGGATAATTCATTTGTAAAGACTAAATATATATAACATATAAAAACATCTTAAGTTAAATTAGAAATAGTTTTATCTTTAATTAACACATTTGTAAACTAAGAAAGTTTATTTTATATTTAAAATCTTACATGTGTTTAACATTCATATCTTTAAAGTGACACTTGTAAATAAATCTTTACAATTCAAATAACAAGTGGCATTCTAAAACCTATTTGAATTTATTTATTTTAGATAAAACTTAAACTAATCTTTTGTTTCCAAACATTTTTATCTTCTATACTAAATGAAAGTTCAGATCTAAGAAACCTGAAAATCCATTTCACTCTAAAATCCTCAAACCAAACTCAATCTTTATTCTACAAATATCATACTGTATAAGTTCTGTAATCAAAGTTTTGAAATCTGCAATCAAAACTATTTAGATCTGCAAACAAACTAAATTCAAATGCCTGCAGTTTGTAAAATCTGCAAATTAAAACCTACATCTTCAAATTCTTTTAAACCCTGCAAAGAAACTACATCTGCATCTATCTGTAACCTGCAACCAAGTTCTTCAACCTGTAAAGATCAACACAAGCAAGAATCTGGGGAAGCATGCAGACCAAATCAACATCAAATGCAGATT
Source organism: Allium cepa (assembly GCA_030765085.1). NCBI lineage: Eukaryota > Viridiplantae > Streptophyta > Magnoliopsida > Asparagales > Amaryllidaceae > Allium > Allium cepa. The sequence goes on along the minus strand of CM060941.1, from coordinate 680,173,491 downwards.
CAAAAGCCTACAAGCATCATGTTATAATCAATTTCAAACTGCAAGTTAGCTCAGATTCATGCAAGCTCAGATTCAATGCAATGGAAATTCAGATTTGCAGGGAAATGAACTTGCAGATGGATGCTTTCTATTTTGCATTTAAGGTGAGTAAATCTAAGTTTAAAAACAGTTTTTACTTTTAAAAATGAATTACATCTTGGATGCTTTCTGTTTCAATTTAAAGTGAGTAAATTTTCTGTTTTAAAAACAGTTTCATTTTTAACCAAGATAACAAAAACCTGCAACACTTTAAGGTTTAGTTCAAAATACCATTGAATAAGATAATTTAAACAGAGGCAATAATAATAACTACTCTGTTCTTTTTTTTTTCTAAAAGAAACATCACTATTATAAGTTGTTTGAAAATCCATGTGTGCATGTGTTTAAATTTGCTTGACTGTTGTATGCCTGCATCCATAAATCTTGAAAATGCAGAGGTGAATGATGTGAGTTCCTTCAAATATGCTGCTGTTATTTCTTGGATTTAAACACAAATCCACTTATGTTGTCTGAGTCTTAGTTACGAAGTATGGTGTGAACAAATTGTGTTGTGCAATATGGTTTAGGTTTGAAATATTTTAGTTTAGAAATGTGAAACTGTTACTTGTGTAAATCAATAACAGTATACAATAACTTCCAAAATAAAATTACCAAACATCTTTAATTTATTCAAACTAGTTAAAGCTGTAATACATGATTAAAACATGGATATTTGAAACATGTATCAGTTTTAAAGTTTCTGTGAAGTTAGGAACTGTGGTCTGTGCAGTAGTTTTGATATTCTAGAAATATCAAATCATGAAATGGGTTTTGGAGTATCTGATCATGGAATGGATTTTGAAACTTGGATTCTTGCCTGAAGATGGAATGTTGACTGGGAAATGAAGGGAAAATAAGGGAAGTTGGTCATAGAGTTTGTGTTGATTACAAGAGTGGTTTCAGGTTTGTACTCCAATTTGAAAGTGATGAAGTTTGTCACTGTCTGAACTATGGGGTGGTTCGAGTGGGCTGAGAATTTGGGGTATTGCAGTGGGTGTATAGGAGGAGCAGTGGCCGGAGTTAGAGGCCATAAGATGACCAGAGTGAGATGTGATGATGGTTGACAGGTTTTGTTGTCTCTGGTGAAAGTTTTGGTGTGTAGGGTTGGTGACTCGAAGATGGTACCGTGCAGTTGCTGTTGTGACTCGAAGGAAGATATGGATTGGCTCGAAGTAAACTGAGGGTGTCCTCGGGTTTGTTGTGCAGAGGCAAACCTGAGTTGTGTTTTTAAAATCTGGAAATTTAAAATGTTTAAAGCAAATGATTTAATTCAGAGTGTAGGTATGGTTTAAATTCAAGTAAGTATTTGGATTCAAAAGTTTAAATTGAAGAATTCAAACAATAAAGTAAGATTTAAACTTAAATTTTAAAAGTATAAATTTAGAGTGCAGTTTTTAACCTGAGAAGTTTTTCTTTAAAAATCTGGAAACCCAACATGCTTAAAGCATTGATTAAATTCAAGTTTAAGTTGAATTGAATTTAAGTAAGTATATGGATATAAAAGGTTTAAATGATGAATTCAAATTTAAGTTAGTTTTAAATTTAAATTTGGAAATAGTGTAAATTTAGTTTCAGGATTCTTTGAATCCAGATTTTTAATTAAAACAGTTTTGTTTTTTTAAAAAAAACTTAGAAGTGAATTCAATATTTAAAACAAAATTCAAAATTTAGGTTTGAATTGAAATTTGAATTTGAATTAAGTTTAAATTCAAATCTGGAAATCTGTGTAAGTGTAGTTTTCAGGTTTTAAAACCAGATTTTTATTAAAAACAGTTTTGTTTCTTTTTAAAATTTTGAAAGGAATTCAATTCAAATTCAGGTTTGAATTTGAATTAGATTCAGGAATACTTTGAATTCAAATGAAATATTTGAATGATATGCAAGATTTAAAATTGGGGTTGAAATCAAATTCAAATATGATTTCTGTTTTTACTTTAAAACAATTTGAATTCAAATCAGTTTTGGAAAGTTTTAAATATTGAACAAGAATGTTATTAAGTAGAATTCAAATATGAATTTGATTTCAAACAAAGGTTTAAATTTAAAAGATTTCTTTCTTTTAAATATTAAATAAAATTATGATATGTTAACTTTAAATTGAAAGTTGAAGTAAATTTTAGGAATGTATTATTTTAATACATTTTGAATATTAATTAAGTTATAAATAAGTAAATAAATTATTTTGGGAAATAATTAAGAATTTACTTATTTATTTGATTTTAATTTATAACTTGAATTAATTTATAATTAAAAATGATTAATGTATAATTAATTCAAGTAAGGAATTAATGGAATGTTGTTAATTATCTAAGGATAATTAATAATTAATTAATATAATTAATTTTGATGGATTAATTAGATTAATTAATTTAAGGCAATCAATTGTAATTTAAGTATAATTACTTTATAAAAGTAATTAAGGGATTAATTATTTATTGTAATTAATTCCAGTAATGTACTTTGTTAAATTAATTAATTTAGTTTAATTAATTTAAGAATAATTTAATGATAATAATTACTTAATGTAATTTATGGAGTAAGATTACTTAGAGAAGTTTTAATTGATAATTACTGGAATGTAATTAAGGAAAGGTGATTTATTTAAAAGTAATTTGGATAATTACTTTTGTAATTAATCAAGGATAAATTAAGATAGATAATTAATTATTGGATAATTAATTTATAAATGAGTAATTAAGATAGTTAATTACTGGATTTAAGTATTAATCAAGGTGATTAATAATGGTATTTAATTTAATTAGTAAATGTAATTAATTTTTAATTGAGTAATCAATTTAAATATTAATTAGAGATCATTAATTATTATAATTAATGATGTAATTAAGAATTGTTTAATTAAGAATTAATTAATTAATTAAGTGATTAATTAATTGTAATTAACTAAGGATAAATGTAATTAATTATAGTCAATTAATTAAGTAATTAAATGTTAATAACTTATGATTAAGGTTAATTAATTTTATGGAATTAATTTAAGACTAATTACTTATTGTAATTAGTGAATGATTAATCATAAATGTTTAATCAAGTTGAATACTTAATGAATGATTAATTAACTAGGTTGATTAATCAATAGATTTATAAGCAAGATTTATATGTGAGTAATTAATTTAATTTATTTTAAATTAATTAAAGATAGAAGTAATTAATTTAATTCATTTTAAATTAATTATAAATGATGGATAATATATCATTGTTTATGGATGATATTGATATACCTTTGGATGGTTGTGATCTCAGAAATGAGATGAGTAGTATCTATAGGATATGGATGCTTAGTTATAGTATGATGGATTATTTGGTTGTGATGATTGTTGTTGTGATGTTTGACTGTTGTGATGATTATCTGTTATGATAATGTTATGGGTTATCTGCTATGATGATATATGTAGTTTATCTATCTGTGTGAAATAGATAAAAATAAAATGAGTTAATTGTTTAAAACCCTTAAGTATAACTTGGACATTAAAATGGCGTTTGGTTTCGGTGAGACCGGGATCGGGTTTCCATATTTGGATATCCGAAAACCACATCGATTCCAATTAAACGATAGGTCGTTAATCCAAGTGGAGCAAGTGAAGACTCGAGGTGTAAGGGCTATACGTCAGTATAACTCTGTGGGTGATTCCGTAATGAGTTTGACGGAATAGTACTTATAGATTCGAGATGGTGGTTTAGAGTGCAAGGGTTATTGTCGTTAACTCTGAGGGTGATTCCAATACGAGTGTAACGAGATAATGCCTTCGGTTTCGTTCGAACCCGGAACGAACTTGTATGGATTGAATGCTTTCAGAACATCGTCAGGTGGACGATGAGCATTCTAAGATAGATGTGTTCTTTAAAGGTAATCGCAGCCTCAAGCCTCATCAACCGGGAATGGCTAAAACAGGGGAGGTGCAGCAAGGCTTCGTGGGTAGCCCCCACTTGAGAGTGAGATTTACCCCTGTCTAGAGGTCCCTTTATATTTCGGCTGTGTGGACGGTTGAGAGCTCCAACCGTCGGGGTGGTCTTGTTCGGGACTGTTCAGTAAGGAACGGTTCCGGCCTTGTGTTGCAGGGGAGTTAGGGTGGCTCCTCGGTACGGTGATCTAGGCCACGTACTGTGACGGGCGGTACCCCAGTAGCCCTGCCATTGATGGAAACCCATTTTCCCTACGAGACCCTACGGTTTTGTTTGTATTACCCACTTTTGTGGCTAGTAGCTGGAATTTAATAGATGTAACAATTTCGGCTATTTCATATTTACTTGAAAACCCTAGACACTATTATAATATCACTGGATTTCCTATCAAATGTTTTGGTTAGCGTAAGGTAAAAACTTTTCCATGTTTATGTGTGGGAAGTCTTACGTGATACCTTTTGTTTCAAAGGATTTTCTAAAAGTTAAGCAACTTGTAAACTATTTACTCACACCAGACCCCTGTCTGACCCGAGTGTTTATTTTCTGTTTTATTAAACTCTTGGGTACTCATATTATGTATGAGTAGTCAAGTGATTCAGGATTGCTTTGACGAGTTATGGAGGAGCAAATGGAGCAGGAGGCTTCTGCGTTGTAGTTATCTATTTTCCGCTGTGTTGATATCTCTGAGTCTCTCTCTGAGTTGTTTCTTGTACTGTTTAGAGATGTATAACTAGACAGGTGTTTATAACTGTCTAGTATGTGTTGTATTGGCTGTAAAACTCTGATGTATATGATACTATGTAAAGTATTATGTGATATATTATATTTGATTCGTTCCGCTGTGAGATTCTGATGTTGTTTGTGTTCTTCTTTCTCTTTCTTTTCTTCTTCTATCCATTTCTTTCTTAATTCATGACGCGATTTCCTGGAGTTTGGAAGTTGGGTCGTTACAGTGGTATCAGAGCAGTAGGTTGAGTGAATACCTAGGCTCTGTAGTGGTGTCTTTCTTGAGAGAGCGTACTTGTAATTTTAAATATAAATATATTTAATTCTACCTATCTGTTGGGTTACCTGTTCAGGTTTTCCAATATAAGTAATAAAGGTAGATAGGGTAGTGGTGTGTGTAACACAACTACCAATGGTTGGAGTTCCGAGTGTTTGAGCTTGGAAGAGATCTGCTAGGGCAGTGTTGGGCATCTTGAGTAGTTTGGCAGTTTGGTGTGAAGGATTTTTCTGATCTCTGGGGAAGAATCTTTTCAAGATTTGGAGTGTATCTTTGGATTTTAAGCTTGATTTCACTCGTATGAGTGGATTTTTCTTGAGTCTGGATCAGTTTGGAGTACTGAAGCCAGCATTGGAATTTTGGCAACCTTAGGAAGGAGTTCTGTCTGTATTTGAGTATGAGACTCAGTTTGGCAGAGTATTTTGTTCTTGGTTTGAAGGCGAGTTTCCTGAGGGATATCTGTCTTCTGAAGGCTCTTTTGTGGAAGTGGCAGGTGTAGCTTTGAGATTCGATGAGTTTTTGGTAAGAAAGTTTTGGCAGCAGTAGCAGCCGTGAGTGGCCTGTTTCTTCATTGGTTCTGAAGTCTCTGTGATTCTTTTGTCAGTAGGCCGGGCAGATGGTGAAGCTTGTCCGTTTCTTCTGGAAGCTCAGCTGGGTGTGATGTTTGTGGTTGAAGATGGACCACTAGTTTCTCTTTGATTTGAAGGCTTGGCTGTTCTGATTGTTGAAAAGAGAACAATCTGAACTGAGTAGAATTGCAAAAGTGACTTGCGATGATCCGGAAGTTTCCTGAGTAACCTTTGTTTGGATTGAAGCATCTCTAGAAGATGTTTGAGTTATCGAGGTGGTTTGATATTCTCTGGATGTCTTCGAAGGAGTTAAGTTTTGCATCCGCATCAGGAGATTGAGTTCTGTTTCGACTTGTTTTTTTGAGATTTTATGGGATTTGATGAACAATGTTTTCGGGGTAAGTTGATCAAGTTTATACCTGTGTTCGTCAACAGCATTCTCAAATCAGAGTTGCGCAGTGGAAGCATGGTGGCAGCTATTTCAGAATTAAAGCAACACCCTATTCATTGGGATTTGTGTTTTGTCTTGGATCAGAAGATTTCTACAGAAAATTCAATTTTATCTGGAGATTTGGATGTCTTGGGAATCTGTTTTGTTTCCTGAATAAGTGTAGTTTGTCTGAAGTCTTCTGATATTTGTAGTAGAGTTTATGTGATGGATTGGATTGATCTAGAAGTTGAAGGCAGCCCAGGATCGACAGGAAAGATTTGTGGATAAGAGATTGGACCTTTCTGTTTTCTCTTAAAGGTTAAGTGATTGATCTACAGGATTGGATTGCCAGTTTGGATAACTGGGATGCGATGAGTTTCACGTATCTCTGAGGGAATACGTGTATGATCTATCTCTGGTTGTAGAACCAGCAGTTCTGGAATTTTGGTTGTTGAGTCAGACTTGTTTGCAGTCTGATAACTTGTCTAGTGTTGTAGATATAGTTGTATAGGAGTTTTGGAGCTTCTTAGTATTCATTGTTTGGATTCTCTAGAGCGAGTATCCCGGTATATATATATATATGCGGGGAAACTCGATAGAATTTTATTCAGAATTTGTCAGGATAATTAGATTTGTTTGATTGGTTGAATTGGTTGTTTTGATTATTAGCATATGTTTGATATATGCTTGTGTTTTAAATAAAATCTTTAAAGAGATTATTAAATTACCTTTGCCTTTAAATTTCGGGGACGAAATTCTTTTAAGGGGGGAGGAATGTGATGTCCCGGAAATTTGAGCAATATTTATTTAATAATTTCATTAATAATTATTTTAAAATGTGAAATACTGATTTAATAATCCAATTCAAACATAATTTTCTTTTGAAGATTTATAATTATTTAGTTTGGATAAATGATATTCTTTTGAAAATTTATAATCAGGATTTAATTTGAGAATCTTATTGTTTTAAAATGTTAAAAATATTTTAATGATAAAATTTTCTTTATAAGCTGATTTAAAAATATTTTATTTATAATGTATATATGTGTATACATTGTAAAAAGGAGTTTTGATTTTAAATTTTAATTTTAAATTTAATAAAAGATCTTTTCAAATTTAATATATATAAGTATATAATTTATGGATTGATTAAACTAAAATGAAAATAGTATTGAACTTTTCATAAGTCAATTTATAAGTCTATCTTGTATTTTTAGAAAGTAATTGTAATAAATATTTTGTTATAAATAAATATATAGTTAAGAATTGTATTTTTATAATAAAGTTTATTTTGTTTTATTTTAAAATTGTTTTGAAATAAATTTAGTTTATTTATATTTAAGTATAATATGTTGATTTGAAATCTTTTGAATAAAATATAATTCAACATTTGTTCTTTTCTTTTTAAAAAAGTTTCTCTTTTGAAAATTTGTTTTAAATAATTCTTAAAATATTCAAACAAATATTTGTATATGTTTGGATAATTCATTTGTAAAGACTAAATATATATAACATATAAAAACATCTTAAGTTAAATTAGAAATAGTTTTATCTTTAATTAACACATTTGTAAACTAAGAAAGTTTATTTTATATTTAAAATCTTACATGTGTTTAACATTCATATCTTTAAAGTGACACTTGTAAATAAATCTTTACAATTCAAATAACAAGTGGCATTCTAAAACCTATTTGAATTTATTTATTTTAGATAAAACTTAAACTAATCTTTTGTTTCCAAACATTTTTATCTTCTATACTAAATGAAAGTTCAGATCTAAGAAACCTGAAAATCCATTTCACTCTAAAATCCTCAAACCAAACTCAATCTTTATTCTACAAATATCATACTGTATAAGTTCTGTAATCAAAGTTTTGAAATCTGCAATCAAAACTATTTAGATCTGCAAACAAACTAAATTCAAATGCCTGCAGTTTGTAAAATCTGCAAATTAAAACCTACATCTTCAAATTCTTTTAAACCCTGCAAAGAAACTACATCTGCATCTATCTGTAACCTGCAACCAAGTTCTTCAACCTGTAAAGATCAACACAAGCAAGAATCTGGGGAAGCATGCAGACCAAATCAACATCAAATGCAGATTCAAAAGCCTACAAGCATCATGTTATAATCAATTTCAAACTGCAAGTTAGCTCAGATTCATGCAAGCTCAGATTCAATGCAATGGAAATTCAGATTTGCAGGGAAATGAACTTGCAGATGGATGCTTTCTATTTTGCATTTAAGGTGAGTAAATCTAAGTTTAAAAACAGTTTTTACTTTTAAAAATGAATTACATCTTGGATGCTTTCTGTTTCAATTTAAAGTGAGTAAATTTTCTGTTTTAAAAACAGTTTCATTTTTAACCAAGATAACAAAAACCTGCAACACTTTAAGGTTTAGTTCAAAATACCATTGAATAAGATAATTTAAACAGAGGCAATAATAATAACTACTCTGTTCTTTTTTTTTCTAAAAGCAACATCACTATTATAAGTTGTTTGAAAATCCATGTGTGCATGTGTTTAAATTTGCTTGACTGTTGTATGCCTGCATCCATAAATCTTGAAAATGCAGAGGTGAATGATGTGAGTTCCTTCAAATATGCTGCTGTTATTTCTTGGATTTAAACACAAATCCACTTATGTTGTCTGAGTCTTAGTTACGAAGTATGGTGTGAACAAATTGTGTTGTGCAATATGGTTTAGGTTTGAAATATTTTAGTTTAGAAATGTGAAACTGTTACTTGTGTAAATCAATAACAGTATACAATAACTTCCAAAATAAAATTACCAAACATCTTTAATTTATTCAAACTAGTTAAAGCTGTAATACATGATTAAAACATGGATATTTGAAACATGTATCAGTTTTAAAGTTTCTGTGAAGTTAGGAACTGTGGTCTGTGCAGTAGTTTTGATATTCTAGAAATATCAAATCATGAAATGGATTTTGGAGTATCTGATCATGGAATGGATTTTGAAACTTGGATTCTTGCCTGAAGATGGAATGTTGACTGGGAAATGAAGGGAAAATAAGGGAAGTTGGTCATAGAGTTTGTGTTGATTACAAGAGTGGTTTCAGGTTTGTACTCCAATTTGAAAGTGATGAAGTTTGTCACTGTCTGAACTATGGGGTGGTTCGAGTGGGCTGAGAATTTGGGGTATTGCAGTGGGTGTATAGGAGGAGCAGTGGCCGGAGTTAGAGGCCATAAGATGACCAGAGTGAGATGTGATGATGGTTGACAGGTTTTGTTGTCTCTGGTGAAAGTTTTGGTGTGTAGGGTTGGTGACTCGAAGATGGTACCGTGCAGTTGCTGTTGTGACTCGAAGGAAGATATGGATTGGCTCGAAGTAAACTGAGGGTGTCCTCGGGTTTGTTGTGCAGAGGCAAACCTGAGTTGTGTTTTTAAAATCTGGAAATTTAAAATGTTTAAAGCAAATGATTTAATTCAGAGTGTAGGTATGGTTTAAATTCAAGTAAGTATTTGGATTCAAAAGTTTAAATTGAAGAATTCAAACAATAAAGTAAGATTTAAACTTAAATTTTAAAAGTATAAATTTAGAGTGCAGTTTTTAACCTGAGAAGTTTTTCTTTAAAAATCTGGAAACCCAACATGCTTAAAGCATTGATTAAATTCAAGTTTAAGTTGAATTGAATTTAAGTAAGTATATGGATATAAAAGGTTTAAATGATGAATTCAAATTTAAGTTAGTTTTAAATTTAAATTTGGAAATAGTGTAAATTTAGTTTCAGGATTCTTTGAATCCAGATTTTTAATTAAAACAGTTTTGTTTTTTTAAAAAAAACTTAGAAGTGAATTCAATATTTAAAACAAAATTCAAAATTTAGGTTTGAATTGAAATTTGAATTTGAATTAAGTTTAAATTCAAATCTGGAAATCTGTGTAAGTGTAGTTTTCAGGTTTTAAAACCAGATTTTTATTAAAAACAGTTTTGTTTCTTTTTAAAATTTTGAAAGGAATTCAATTCAAATTCAGGTTTGAATTTGAATTAGATTCAGGAATACTTTGAATTCAAATGAAATATTTGAATGATATGCAAGATTTAAAATTGGGGTTGAAATCAAATTCAAATATGATTTCTGTTTTTACTTTAAAACAATTTGAATTCAAATCAGTTTTGGAAAGTTTTAAATATTGAACAAGAATGTTATTAAGTAGAATTCAAATATGAATTTGATTTCAAACAAAGGTTTAAATTTAAAAGATTTCTTTCTTTTAAATATTAAATAAAATTATGATATGTTAACTTTAAATTGAAAGTTGAAGTAAATTTTAGGAATGTATTATTTTAATACATTTTGAATATTAATTAAGTTATAAATAAGTAAATAAATTATTTTGGGAAATAATTAAGAATTTACTTATTTATTTGATTTTAATTTATAACTTGAATTAATTTATAATTAAAAATGATTAATGTATAATTAATTCAAGTAAGGAATTAATGGAATGTTGTTAATTATCTAAGGATAATTAATAATTAATTAATATAATTAATTTTGATGGATTAATTAGATTAATTAATTTAAGGCAATCAATTGTAATTTAAGTATAATTACTTTATAAAAGTAATTAAGGGATTAATTATTTATTGTAATTAATTCCAGTAATGTACTTTGTTAAATTAATTAATTTAGTTTAATTAATTTAAGAATAATTTAATGATAATAATTACTTAATGTAATTTATGGAGTAAGATTACTTAGAGAAGTTTTAATTGATAATTACTGGAATGTAATTAAGGAAAGGTGATTTATTTAAAAGTAATTTGGATAATTACTTTTGTAATTAATCAAGGATAAATTAAGATAGATAATTAATTATTGGATAATTAATTTATAAATGAGTAATTAAGATAGTTAATTACTGGATTTAAGTATTAATCAAGGTGATTAATAATGGTATTTAATTTAATTAGTAAATGTAATTAATTTTTAATTGAGTAATCAATTTAAATATTAATTAGAGATCATTAATTATTATAATTAATGATGTAATTAAGAATTGTTTAATTAAGAATTAATTAATTAATTAAGTGATTAATTAATTGTAATTAACTAAGGATAAATGTAATTAATTATAGTCAATTAATTAAGTAATTAAATGTTAATTACTTATGATTAAGGTTAATTAATTTTATGGAATTAATTTAAGACTAATTACTTATTGTAATTAGTGAATGATTAATCATAAATGTTTAATCAAGTTGAATACTTAATGAATGATTAGTTAACTAGGTTGATTAATCAATAGATTTATAAGCAAGATTTATATGTGAGTAATTAATTTAATTTATTTTAAATTAATTAAAGATAGAAGTAATTAATTTAATTCATTTTAAATTAATTATAAATGATGGATAATATATCATTGTTTATGGATGATATTGATATACCTTTGGATGGTTGTGATCTCAGAAATGAGATGAGTAGTATCTATAGGATATGGATGCTTAGTTATAGTATGATGGATTATTTGGTTGTGATGATTGTTGTTGTGATGTTTGACTGTTGTGATGATTATCTGTTATGATAATGTTATGGGTTATCTGCTATGATGATATATGTAGTTTATCTATCTGTGTGAAATAGATAAAAATAAAATGAGTTAATTGTTTAAAACCCTTAAGTATAACTTGGACATTAAAATGGCGTTTGGTTTCGGTGAGACCGGGATCGGGTTTCCATATTTGGATATCCGAAAACCACATCGATTCCAATTAAACGATAGGTCGTTAATCCAAGTGGAGCAAGTGAAGACTCGAGGTGTAAGGGCTATACGTCAGTATAACTCTGTGGGTGATTCCGTAATGAGTTTGACGGAATAGTACTTATAGATTCGAGATGGTGGTTTAGAGTGCAAGGGTTATTGTCGTTAACTCTGAGGGTGATTCCAATACGAGTGTAACGAGATAATGCCTTCGGTTTCGTTCGAACCCGGAACGAACTTGTATGGATTGAATGCTTTCAGAACATCGTCAGGTGGACGATGAGCATTCTAAGATAGATGTGTTCTTTAAAGGTAATCGCAGCCTCAAGCCTCATCAACCGGGAATGGCTAAAACAGGGGAGGTGCAGCAAGGCTTCGTGGGTAGCCCCCACTTGAGAGTGAGATTTACCCCTGTCTAGAGGTCCCTTTATATTTCGGCTGTGTGGACGGTTGAGAGCTCCAACCGTCGGGGTGGTCTTGTTCGGGACTGTTCAGTAAGGAACGGTTCCGGCCTTGTGTTGCAGGGGAGTTAGGGTGGCTCCTCGGTACGGTGATCTAGGCCACGTACTGTGACGGGCGGTACCCCAGTAGCCCTGCCATTGATGGAAACCCATTTTCCCTACGAGACCCTACGGTTTTGTTTGTATTACCCACTTTTGTGGCTAGTAGCTGGAATTTAATAGATGTAACAATTTCGGCTATTTCATATTTACTTGAAAACCCTAGACACTATTATAATATCACTGGATTTCCTATCAAATGTTTTGGTTAGCGTAAGGTAAAAACTTTTCCATGTTTATGTGTGGGAAGTCTTACGTGATACCTTTTGTTTCAAAGGATTTTCTAAAAGTTAAGCAACTTGTAAACTATTTACTCACACCAGACCCCTGTCTGACCCGAGTGTTTATTTTCTGTTTTATTAAACTCTTGGGTACTCATATTATGTATGAGTAGTCAAGTGATTCAGGATTGCTTTGACGAGTTATGGAGGAGCAAATGGAGCAGGAGGCTTCTGCGTTGTAGTTATCTATTTTCCGCTGTGTTGATATCTCTGAGTCTCTCTCTGAGTTGTTTCTTGTACTGTTTAGAGATGTATAACTAGACAGGTGTTTATAACTGTCTAGTATGTGTTGTATTGGCTGTAAAACTCTGATGTATATGATACTATGTAAAGTATTATGTGATATATTATATTTGATTCGTTCCGCTGTGAGATTCTGATGTTGTTTGTGTTCTTCTTTCTCTTTCTTTTCTTCTTCTATCCATTTCTTTCTTAATTCATGACGCGATTTCCTGGAGTTTGGAAGTTGGGTCGTTACAGTATCCATCATATTCCATCACCCCATGTCCATCATTTAGCACCCATGCCTCTGTTCGTATCGATCCATGAGTACTTGCCTTTCATATTCATCACCTGTGCCTTTGTTCGTATCCATCAATCCAAGTCCATTTCCTTCGTATCGATCCTAAACGCCTCTATTCGTATTGATCCAATCGCAGGTCGATACGAAACCCATCGATATAAACTACTGTCGGTCCAAAGCCATGTGTGTTATCCATATCCGCATCCACCTATCGATATGAAAGCATCAATGTGTAGACATTGATCCAAAGCCCATCACCTTGATCGATACGAAGATATCGATCCAGAACCATTTCTCACCAATATTGATCCATCCATATCTCAAGCATGCGAACTCCGATTGACCTAAAGTTTGAAATGTAACTTCTATATGCCTTGTTTATTGTTCCCTATTTATCCCATCTTGATTAGAGCTCGGTTAAATTTTGACAGCACCGTTCATAGCCATATTTTCCTATCGATCTCTAATCCCCATATCCATTCGCTTTAGCCAACTTTGTTGATATCCTGGCCTTGGCCAAAAGGTAGGGTAACAATCACTAGTGTTTAAAATAAAACATTTGGATCCAAATATTTTAAAATAAGGTACTTTTGGTTTTCTTCCAAAAAGCAGTTCGTAAGGAGTATCTTTGGCGAAGGGCCATAGAGAGATACGATTTAGAACATAACATGCAGTAGCTACTACTTCTGCCCAAAAATTTTGAGGTAACTTACTACTACAAAGAAGAGTTCTTGCACATTCTTGGAGAGCTCTATTTTTTCTTTCTACAACACCATTTTGTTGTGATGTTCTAAGAAATGAAAATTTATGACTTATCCCCTTTTTATTACAGAATTTTTGAAATGATTCATTTTTCAAATTCTCCACCACGATCATTTCTAGTTATTTTGATTTTTAAATCTTTTAGATTTTGAATACGTTTTGAAAAGATTTGAAATGATTCAAAAGTGTCACTTTTATATTTTAAAAAGAAGATCCACGTATATCGTGAAAAATTATCAACTATAAGAAAAATGTATTTATTATGATTAATTGATCTAATTTTCATTGATCCAAAGAGATCTAAATGTAAAAGTTCTAAAGATTGTTTTGTGGAAATCTCTTGTTTAGAATTAAAAGAGGATTTTTTTAAGTTTCCCTTTTTGACATGCATCGCATAGATTATTGACTTTAAAATTTATTTTAGGTAAACCACGAACTAAATTATTTTTGGCTAATTTATGAATGTTTCTAAAATTAACATGACAAAAATGTTTATGCCAAATCCATGGATCAAAAATATCTGCTATTAAGCAAACATCTTTATAATGTTTTATTTTCATATTTAAAATATAAAATGTTATGTTTCCTTATTCCTTCAAAATTTAAATTTAAATTTTTATCAAAGATATTGCAGTTTCCTGTGTGAAAAATTATAGAAAATCTTTTATCACATCATTGACTAATACTGAGAAGATTATGCTTTAAGTTTTTAAGTAGATAAACATTTGAAATAAGAGGAGAGATAGATATACCAACAGAAGCCACATCTCCTTGTCCAATAACATAACCTTTGGAATTATCACCAAAAGCAACAATTCCACTATCTTTGTAAGAGATATTTATTAGTATATCGGCATTTTCAGTCATATGCGTTAAGCATCCACTGTCGAGAATCCATTTCTCCCATCTGTATCGAGGTACCTACAAAGATAAAAGTAATTTAATGGTACCCACTCCCTTTTTTAAGGTCCTGAGGGTTAAACTGAAGGTAACCATACCCATGAGTGTTTGGTAGAACCTTTGGATCAAAAATTTCTATTATAATGAACATCGTTCAATAATCTATCTATATATTTTTGTCTAATCAAGTTGCTTTTTTTTGGAATCCATAACTGAATAGTCTTTTTATAATAATTTGATTTTTTCTTCAGTGGTTTGCGAAATTTAGAATAAAGTGTAGCATATTTGTATTGAACTTTTGGTTTCTTTGATTTTATAAATCCTAACCCATTTTCATTGCTAGGAGGTTATTTTTAGCAAAGCTAGGAGGGGTTTTACTAGGCCCCTACCAGTTTTATTGCAAAGAACAGTGAAAATGTGAACCATACATGCGTAGAACACATAGAGAAAAATAAAAATAAAAGGAGAAAATTAAACAAGGAGAAAAACGAAATACAGCAAAGCTAAGCAGAAGTAAACCGACGATAAGCCACAGCTTCACCCCACTTTACAACTGTGTCCAAACTATACTTATAGTTGCCATGTTTGATAGCATTAACTAGGGTAGAAATAATTTTCCGTCTTAAAGCAATTTCAATTGTTACAGTAGCATTGAAAATTCTATCACATCTTTCATTTTAAATGATAATGATAAACTTCCTCAAAACGAGCTGTAAAATCATTCCAATTTCACTCTTCCATCTTATAGCCTTATAAAGAATGCTCCATTCACCGATACTATGTCTCCTTATATCATTTCTTCCTATCATGATCATTAGATCTTTCCAAGTTTGATGAATGAAGGATCAGTTAATGAATATATGCAAAGTAGTCTCCATCTCCTCAGCGCAAAATACACATAAAGGATTAACCTGCATACCCAACAACACAAGCCTATCTGATGTACTTAGAGCATTCCTTAGAACCTTCCACAGCAAGAAGTTATCAGACTAACTGAAATGATTAGACCAGACTCTTTTATTCCATAGGAAAACTTCAACAGCTGAATAATCATCCAGGCAATTATATACAGAGGATATGGATGGTCTTTGAGATCAAGATGCCACAGAACCTTCTCAACTTGAACGACAAGATATTGTTGCATCTGGATTTCATACCATAGCTTTCTGATGACTTGATTACTGGAATATGGGAGGATGATGGTATCATTGTCAATATAGTCAATAGCCTTTGCTTCTAAGGGATTCCAGACTGCACAACTTGGCTATAAGATAGAAGTTTAGCAAGAATCAAACCCTTCTTAGCCCAAGGATTCTACCAGAATTTTGCCTTACCACCATGAGCAGTTAAAAGTCTTATATAAGGAAGAAGAAGGTTTTGAAATACTAATTAAATGGGATAGATTCTCTTTTCCTTGGTTAAATTTAGAAATGTTTGTAGATAGATTATTTACTTTCTTTTCTAATGACTGTTTATCTACGTTTAACACTTTTACCTGATTTCCAAGTTATTGACAGTTTTTCTTAACTTTACGTTATTATTTGATAGTGTTGCAATTTCCTTTTCTAAAGCATCCACATTTTGATTTTCTTCAAAAGATTTACAAATATTTTGCAATTTTTGAATTTCTTCTTCTAATATAATTTTCTCATCTTTTAGCATTTCATTTTCTAGTTCTAGTCTAGTCATTTTTCCTAAACATTCTTTATGAGTCTTTCGAAGATTTCATTATTTATTATCTAGTTTTGATGCTATTTCTATGACATCGTCAAAAGATAAATCTGAAAGTATCTCATTTTTAGTTGCCATGAGGTAAACATTGGCTTGTTCTTCATTACTATCACTGTTACTATCACTGTCACTTGAGGAATCATCCCATGTTACCTTAAATGCACACTTTTTTTTTAAGAATTTATCATATTTGTTGTTCTTATTGAAGCTTTTCTTATCTTTGTTTAATTCTGGACAATCCTTTTTCATATAACCAAATCGATTGCACCCATAGCATTTAAATAACGAAGGATCTTGAAGCTTGGTTTTTGCTTTTGCACCATATTATTGAATTTTCTGAACTTACTGTAGTTTTTAGCAAGGAAAACTACATCTTCTTCATCAAAGTCTGAGTCGTCATCAGTATTTACCTAAAAAGTAATACTTCGTTTTTCTTAGGCTAGACCTTTTCTAGCTTGCAAATTTGCTTCATATGACATAAAATTTCCAATTAACACTTCTACTTTGAGTATGGAGAGGTCATTGGCTTCTTCTATAGCTGATACTTTTCTTTCCCATTCATCACTTAATGCATTTAGAATATATGTAACAATATCAAAATCAGTTAATTAAACTCCTAATGCTATGAGACATGTTGTATAGTTTGGAATCTGGAGTACATTTCTACGATGCTTTCATTAGATTTCATTTTAAATGATTGAAATTGATTTGTCAACAAACTTACCTTAGTTTGCTTTACTTTGGTGGTTCCTTCATGTGTGACTTGAAGCATGTTCCATATATCAGCCATTTTGCATATCATAATTCTAGAAATTTCATTCTTATCTAATGCACAATATAAAAAATTCATATATTTTGCATTATTTGAAGCAACGGTTTTCTGAGCATCTGTCCATGTACTATTTGCAGCTGCAGGAGCTACATACTGAGATAGAGTAGATAGCAAAATGTCAAGTCCGCTTGATTCCATAAAGACTTTTATACATGTAGCCCAATACATATAATTAGAACCCGTAAAAAAATGGTAGACGTGCAGTTGATTGTCCTTCTTGAATTGTGTTATAACTCATATTGGCCATAGTATTAAAAATTGTGTTATGATTTTGAATAGACCTTGCTCCGATACCAATTGAAAGAATTAGTAGATCATGTATGTCTAGTAAAACAAGTATATATACTAATTTATACTTTGAAGTAATCAGGCAGTAAGTAAATGTACAACCGAGATTTACACTTGTTCGGAGCACCTCTTCAACATCCAATATTAAGCATCTCTTAGGTATTTCCATAGTAAATCCCTCGCTTGACCCGGAGGAATAGGTTTACAACTTAACTAATCTGAGCACCTGTAACTCATACCTGGAGGACAAAAGCTAAGCGCTACGGATGCTGTAGTCGTCCATAGTATTAACTTCTAGTGACAAAATACAGTAATGATAATGGTATCCATAATATTAGAAGCACTTGAATATGAACAAAATAAAAGATTTCAAAAACAACATTTTACCTATTACATTTCAAAAAAAATTCATATCCAAGTTACATAATCCCATATCATTTCCCAAGTAAAGATTAATTATAATGATTATAAAAATACGCCAAGAGCAACATATGACGATGCCCCCTTGGTTGAACAAAGCAATATAGTCATATCAGATTTAAAACACAGTGGAAATAAACAAAACAATCTAACTCCTAATTAGCTGTCCATCAGCCACCTGCTTGTCTCCGAAAGCTTTATTTGCCAAAAAACTAAAACCTGAAAACCTAAACCCTTAGCCTACTCAAATAAATTTTGAGCACCTGAGGGTTTAAGAGGAAAAAGCTTCGAGTCAGACATAAGGCCGGGTGTGAATAAATTTGTTACATCCCTATTTACTGATATTAAGTGAGACTGCGTCGCTTAGCGGAATGGCTTTCCCCTCACTAATATCCTCTTTAAAACATATATTTTGCAAACCCTTTCCTACAACCAAACTAGTTAATCAAACTAATTATGTCAAAAATAGCAATATCCTTTATGCTAATGAATGGACAATCTATCCATAAACATGTAATATGTAGATTATCTGTCCACAACATAATAGCAAGGTCCATTATACTAACAAATGGACCATCTGTCCATGAAACTGGGCTGACTACCCACAAACTGGACTAACTGTCTGGATCAAAATGGACTAATTGTCCAAATCATTTTCTTAGGGTCAACTATCCTTGATCTTTTCCTTGAAAACCATTTCAAAATGATTTAACCTTTTAAATCATACTTATACAAGGAAAATATTTTCTTAGCTTTACTCAAAGCTATTTTGCCATGATATATATATATATATATATAACTCAAAATAATATTAATGAGATTTAATAACGATTAGCAATCCTTCCAAAACAAGTTAAAACCCTTTTTAACTTAAAAATCTTAGGTTATACTATCTATTTAATACATTCAAAACCTTTGTTTAAAACCTTTAAATAAACCTTTCAAAACCCATGAAAGTAACCCCTTCGAAACCAATGAAAGTGACCCTTTCGAAACCATTAAAAGCCTTTTGAACATAATGAAAAACCTTTTCTTTCTTTTCTCCAAAAGCTTCAAAATATCAGATATCCTCCTTCAAAACCAATTAAGGATTGCCTTTTAAAAACAAAGGAAAAACCCTTTCTTTTAACCCCTTTTAAACCTTGAGGAACCACCCCTTTCGAAACCATTCATTAAAACCTTTCGAAACAGTCAAAACTCAATCCTTTCGAAAGCACTTTGGGTTCATTTTAAAATATGTGGAAACTTTTCTAAACCATTCAAAAATTTATTCCTTTGAAACCTTGGAAAACGTCTCAGTTGCATTATGCCTTCAAGTAGAGCAAAAGGATCATAAAGCTATTAAAGTCGAAGGCACTATTTTGAAACCATTTAAAACTATTTCTTTCGAAACCATTTGGGTTTAACTTCAATTATAGAAAAAGGCTCTTTAAAACATTTAAGTTGAAAGCATATGTTTCGAAACCATTTCCTTAGTAAAGAAGTGATGATGACGAAACCATCCCTTTGAAAGCATTAGAGAAGTGGCTAAATTTTTAGAAAATAAAGTAAATACCCCTTTCGAAACCATCTAGGCCGAAAGGTAAAAAGCGATAGTAAAAAGGCTTCGACTTAGTCGAAAGCAGTCATTTAAAACAAAACGCAACACAATCGAAACTACTTCTTTAAATCCATTAAACCTGGTCGAAAGCTACTCAGTCAAAAGCCATATTAGTCGAAAGCAAGTAGGAGCATCTTCCTTTAAAAATCAAAGATAAGCCCCAATCTCTTTCGGGCCCCTAGTTTTGACTCCCTACTCTCCGCCTTCATCCAATTCACTACGTACCGGTTCCTTGATACCATGTGCATTCATTTCAACTGTGTTGGAGGTGAAGAAAGAAGGCGAAACCTGGTGCCAATGGTATCAAAATAGTGAAAAACATGTAGCAAATAGTTCTTACCACCTAACCTGCCATATGTGTCTAGTTATGATTGGTTGCCTCTTTCTTTACAAATTAAAGGTACTGCAATTTTTCAAAAGTGTTGTGGACTTTCGGAATTAACAAATTTAAATTATTTTGCAAAAAGTCCCTTCTCCTCTCTTAATTATATAAAACATTAAAGTCTCATACTTTAAAAAAAATTATATAACCCTTGAAACACTTAGGAAAATTCTACAAAAATTCCACAAAAACTATTTAATATGTTTTCCAACATATAAAAATTCTAGACCCAAATCTTTTATTACTTAACCGTAAATAATTATTGACCCAAATTAACATTTTCTTTAGTATAAAATTCATTTAAATTCCACGTAATTTAAAAAAATTATGAAAACTGAAAACCATCTTCAAAATAGTATTTAAGACCTTCATAAAAATTCGCAAGGTATTTGGATTTCATTTTATAGGGTATTCACCTTAAAACATATCATAAAATCAATATGAACATACATAAATCATCAACATGTATATATAACCATTCCATCATTCAAAAACATGGCAAATCAATGCAAAAATATTCGACATTCATCTAAAAACCAAGAATAACAAAAATTTGTGATATAAACATTATTCACCTTAGCTTTAGAGATTAAAAAGATTGAAATCTGAATGGATTTGATTTGAATTAGCTTCTTCCATAGCTTTTCTTCCTCTTTTCCTTGTCAATGGTGGCTGGTCTCTTTAAAAAAATTTGAAAATGAAAAATGAACGCGTATGGAATACACGGCCATGTTTTGGGGTTATAGAAATGGCCTCTTTCCTATTTTACCCCTCCTCTATTTCAGTTTATCTCTTATTTTAATTTATTGTTTAAATGGCACGACTACCCCTTTATTAAATAAAATCTCAATCGCCTAATCAACACATTATTTTATTTAATCTAACTAATTAAATACCCTAAATAATGTTATCAAAATCTAGGGTGTTACAGACTTCCCTCCTTAAAGAATTTCTTCCTCGAAATTATGATAATGTATACAACAAATCAAATAAGAAGATAAAACATACCATCAAATAAATCGGGATAAGTATCTCTAATCCTGCTCTCAATCTCCTAAGTACAATCCCTGTCATCATCGCTCCACTGGACTTTATCTAATTTGAAGATCTTGGTTTTGAGCCTCTTCTCATCTCCTATAACAATACGAATAGGCTTCCTCACTATAGTCAAATCTGGTTCTACCACTAAATCATCTAGCACAGTTGGTGCAATAGCAGTCTCCAGATCTTTAACACACTTTCTGAGATGAGAAACATGGAAAACATCGTGCACTCCTTCTAAACTGCTCAATAACTCAATTTTATATGCAGGTTTCTTGATCCTCTCAACAATAGGAAAAGGTCTAACGAATCTTGGTGCTAACTTCCTCGATTTTTCAAACCTAATCACACCCTTCATCGGTGATACATTAAGAAAACCAGGTCTCCAACCGAGAACTCTAATTATTTCCGTCTCTTATTTGCCTAGCCCTTTTTCCTAGACTAAGCCTCCATCATTCTAGCCCGAATGACCTCAATCTTTTCTGCAGCTTCTCTAACCAAATATGGACCAAGAACCAACCTATACCCGGTCTCTAACCAACATATGAGAGATTTGCACGGCCTTCCTTTCAAAGCTTCAAACAGTGCCATCCTAATACTAGTCCGATAACTATTATTATATGAAAACTCGACGAAATGCAGATGGTCTTCCATGATCCCTCAAAATCTAATACACAAGCTCTTAACAAATCCTCTAAGATTTTGTTAACTCTTTCTATTTACCCATCTGCCTACGGATGGTAAGAGGTACTCATCTTGAGCTTAGTTCCCAAAACTTCATGTAGACCCTTTTAGAACTCGCAAGTGAATAAGGAATTTCTATCACAAACTATGCTACTAGGAATTCCATGTAGTCTAACCACATTCTTCATAAATAACCTTGCCAAAATAGGTGTCGTATTGATTGACCTAACTAGAATGAAATGGACACTCTTGGTCAATCTGTGCATTATGACGCGTATACTATCATTTCCTCTGTTCGACCTTGGCAACCATCGATGAAATCCTTGGAAATAGAATCTCACTTCCATACCAAAATATTTAATGGCTGAAGAAACCCACTTGGATTCTAGTGTTCAGCGTATGCCTGTTGGCAAATCAAACACTGCTTTACACACAAATAATGGTTTCTTCCCTTCCCAAAAGAAATTTCTTTTCATATCCTGATACATCTTAGTACCTCCTGAATGAATAGAGACCTTTGAATGATGGCATTCCTCGAAGACTTCTTTCCTCATGTTTCCCACATTCAGAACACATAATCTTCCTTTCTTTCTCAACGTCCCATTCTAGAGGAGACTGAAATCTTTTAAGTCATCGCTCTTGGTTCCATCTCTTAGCTTCCAAATCTATTCAGCTAATACCGGATCCTCTTCTTGTTTAGAAGCAATCCTCTCGATCGTCACCGGCCAAACTTCCAAACATGATAACACTATGGTTTCTCCGCTAGACCCAACCTCAGATATCCATTGTACTCTGCCATTTGCTAATGCTTCCAAATCTTTCCACTCAGCAATCATTGCCAATATTGCGTTCCGATGTTTCCTGCTAAGTGTATCTGCAACCTTGTTGCATTTCCCTGGTGTGTACTCAATCCTAAAATCATAAGTAGCGATAAACTCTAACCACCTCTGCTATCTCATGTTCAACTATCTAAGAGAACAAATACTTCAATGATTTATGATCTGTATATAACTCAAACCTTTCTCCCAAAAGGTAATGTCTCCACACCTTTAAAGCAAAAATCACTACAGCCAATTCTAAATCATGCATCGGATATCAGACCTTATGTGGTCTAAGCTATCTAGAAGCATAGGCAATCGCTTTACACCTCTGCATCATCACAGCTCCTAGTCCTATTCCACATGCATCGGTATAAACCACCAAATCCTGATTCCCTTCATGAACAACCAAAACAGGTGCATGAGTCAATAAGTATTTCAAACTATGGAATGCTTCCTCACACTTATCGGTCCACACAAACTTTACATCTTTTTCGTCAGCTTGGTCATTGGTGCCGCTATCCGCGAAAAATCCTTAATGAACCTCCGATGATAACCAGCCAACCCAAGAAAACTCTTTATCTCTGTCATTGTCTCGGGTCACTTCCAACTGTTTATCGCTTCAATCTTAGTCGGGTCCACTGACAACCCTTCCTCCGAGGCTACATGACCAAGAAACTTCACTTCTTTCTTCCAGAAATGACACTTCGAAAATTTCACATTCAGCTGAAGTTTCCTTAGCATCTCAAGCACTGCTCTAAGATGAACTTCATGTTCTCTTTCATCCCTCAAGTATATCAAGATATTATCTATGAAAACTAATATGAACTAATCCAAGTGCTCTAGAAAAACCCAGTTCAACAAATCCACAAAGAAAGCTGACGCATTAGTCAGTCTGAACGGCATAACTAACCATTCGTACAACCCATACCTGGTCCTAAACGCCATCAAAGGTATATTATCCTCTGCTACACTGAGCTGATGAAAACCTATCGCCAGATCCAACTGCGAGAACACCTTGGCTCCACTCAACTGATCGAACAAATCATTATTGATTCTTTATCGTCCTCTCATTCAATTTACGATAATCGATATATATCCTTAATGATCCTTCCAGCTTCTTAGCAAACACTACGGCTGCTTCCGAAGGCGAACTACTCGGCCTGATAAAACACTTACGTTCTAAATCCACTAACTACACCTTTAACTCCCTCATCCCTATAAGGGTCATCCTGCTTGGCTGTCCACTCACTAATTCTTCTCCCATAAACAAATCTATCTGAAACTCAATGGCTCGTTTTGGCGACAATCCAACTACAGCCTCGAAAACATCTATGAATTCTCTAACCATGAAAACTAGACTTGACTCATCATCCAATTCCATAACACCTAACAAGGTATTCACCTCACCGTTAGAACCTTCTATGGTATAAACTATCAGATTACTATAGTTAGGGTGTCTAAGCGATATTTTCCTATCTTGGAAAAATATCCTAGCATCGTACTCACTTAACCAATCCATTCCAAAAATATCCCGAACCTCACAAAATCAAACACATGCAAACTGCAAACAAAAGTATAACCTAAAAGGTCAAACTCTAACTGGTCACATCTCAACCATAAAGTTGCATATCCTCCTATTGGATTCGCAACCCGTAAGGAAGAAACTAAATATTTGGATTGTAGGTTAAGCTTATCTATCAAACATCTAGATATAAAAGAATGAGATGCACCAATATCAAATAGAACACTAGCAGACATACCATGAATCTGAAGCGTACCTCCCAAAACCGCCTTTCCTTTCTCCTAAGCTATTGGCTTAGAGGCAGTAGGTTCCAATGCATACACCTTGCCCTTCCCATCCTTAGCGGTCTTCTTTCAATGGCTCTTATAATGGTCGATCTAGTCATGGCTGAAACACCTGAAATTCTTCTTTTCGGCCATCTCCTTGGCCTTCCCAACATGACACTCTTTAGCAAAGTGCCATTTCTTGTCGCGCTTGAAGCAAACAATCTCAAACTTCCCTTTCTTAGTTGCTCCTCCCTTTTAAGAAACTTTCTTAGGAAAGAACTTCCTCTTTTGATTATGCCCAACCGGGACTTCTTTAGCCTTACTTTTCCCTAGAGAATCAAGAATCTCCTCATGCCTTAAGGAAATCTCCACTACAAAGTTAGAAGGATCTCTAATATGAAGTAATGTTGCCCTAGCTAACTCAGGCTTCAACCACCTGATAAACTTCTCATTCCTCTTCTTCCCTATATCCACTAAAGCATAACCATATCTGGCCAATTCCTCGAACTTTCAAGCATATTCCAGGACAGACTTCTCCCCTTACTCTAACTCAGCAAACTTCCTGATCAGAGCTGACTATGCCATTGTAGACATAAACCTCTCCTAGAACCTTCCCTTGAAATCTGCTCATGACAATGTTTCTTCATCCACACCGGCCGTTACATTGTTCCACCAAAACAATGTGGCTCCTTAAAGCTGTCTGGATGCCAACCTCCTCTTCTGCTCATTATTGAGCCCTAAATCTACAAAAATCCTATTACAATGAAACAACCAATTTTCCACTTTTATAGCATCCTCTATCCCCAGAAAAGGCTTCCCTCCAAGTTTAGCGTAATCTCCGCTAAGCTTAGCTTAATGGTTAACTACCAGAACTTTCGGAACTCCTGCCCCTGTAGCATCTCCTCCTAACACTCCAGCTGCAACTCGCGCTTGCTTCATATTCCTAAATAACTAATACATACCTTCCATTTCAACTTGCGGGACTTCAGCACCTACATTCTCTACTTGCACCTAACCTTAGGTTCTCCTTGTACTAGGTCTGGTGGTCCCATCATTGCCCTCCCATCTAGGGTTATCTCTCTTCCTCTACCTTCCGTATTTGTATTCAAACCTTATGAGATACTAAAAAATAGCCTAACAAGGATAGGAGATTGGAGATAAAGTGTATACTTATATATAGAAAATACAAGTATGTTACTATAGTGTTATTCCATACCCCAATCTTACTCTAATTCCTTTGGATTATATCCTAAAACACCTTTAGTTTAAAGTTTTTCATAAACCATGCTTTGGTACCAAGTTATAACATCCCGTATCTAGAGGCCAAAAGCTAAGCGCTATGGATGCTGCAGTCATCCATAGTATTAACTTCTGGTGATTAAATACGGTAATGATAATGGTATCCATAATATCAGAAGCATTTGAATTAGAACAAAAACACAGATTTCAAAAACAACATTTTACTTATTACATTTAAAAAAATTCATATCCGAATTACATATCCCATATCGTTTCTCAGGTAAAGATTAATTATAATCATTACAAAAATAAGCCAAGAGTGACATATGACGATGCCCCTTTGGTTTATCAAAGCAATATAGTCATATCAGAATTAATACACGGTAGAAATAAAAACAATCTGAACTCCTAATTAGCTATCCGTCAGCCACCTGCTCGTCTCCGGAAGCTTTATTCACTAAAAAGACTAAAACCTAAAAACCTTAATCCTCAACCTACTCAAATGAATTTTGAGCACCTGAGAGTTTAAGGAGAAATAAAAAACTTTGAGTTGGACATAAAGCCTGGTGTGAATAATTCTATACATCCCGGTTTACTGATATTAAGTGAGACCACACCACTTAGCGAAATAGATTCCCCTTCACTAATATCCTCGTTAAAACATATATTTTGCAAACCCTTTCCTACAACATAACTGCTTAACCAAACTGGTTAACCAAACTGATTATATCAAAAATAGCAATATCTTTTATGCTAATAAATGAACTATTTGTCCATAAAACAGGTAATAAGTAGACTACTGTGCACAACATAATAGCAAGGTCCGTTATGCTAACAAATGGACTATATGTCCATAAAACTGGGCTGACTACCCGCAAACTGGACTAACAGTCCGGATAAAAATGGACTAATTGTCTGAATCACATTCTTAGGGTTAACTATCCTTTATCTTTTCCTTGAAAACATTTTCAAAATGATTTAACCTTTTAAATCATACTTATATGAGGAAAATATTTTCGTAGCTTTACTCTAAGCTATTTTGCCATGATATATATACTTTACTCAAAATAATGTTGATAAGATTTAATAACTATTAGCTATCCTTCCAAAACAAGTTAAAACCCTTTTTAACTTGAAAATTCTTAGGTCATACTGCATATTTAATACATTCGAAATCTTTGTTTAAACCTTGAAACAACCCTTTCGAAACCCTTGAAGGTAGCCCCTTCGAAAGCAATGAAAATGACCCTTTCGAAACTATTAAAAGCCTTTCGAACACATTGAAATCCTTTCTTTTCTCCAAAAGCTTCAAAATATTAGACATCCTCCTTTAAAACCATTTAAGTATTGCCTTTTGAAAACATAGGAAAAACCCTTCCCTTCAACCCTTTCGAAACCATGGGGAACTACCCCTTTCAAAACCATTAATTTAAACCTTTCGAAACAGTCAAAACTCAATCCTTTCGAAAGCTCTTTGGGTTCAATTTAAAACATGTGGAAAGCTTTCGAAACCATTCAAAAATTTACCACTTTGAAGCCTTTGAAAAGCGCCTCGGTCGAAACCATTTTGATTTTTACCTTCAAGTAAAGCAAAAGGATTAGAAACCCATTAAAGTTGAAAGCATCCATTTCGAAACCATTTAAAACTATCCCTTTAGAAACCATTTGGGTTCAACTTCAATTATAGAAAGAGGGCCTTAAAAACATTTAAGTCGAAAGCATCTGTTTTGAAATCATTTTCTAAGAAAAGAAGTGATGGTGTCAAAACCATCCCTTCGAAAGCATTGGAGATGTGCCTAAATTTTAAGAAAACAAAGTAAACACGTCTTTCGAAACCATCTGGGTCGAAAGGTAGAAAGTGGAAGTAAAAAGGCTTCGACTTAGTCGAAAGAAGTCATTTAAAACAAAAGTGCAACCCAATCAAAACCATTTCTTTGAATCCATTAAACCAAGTCAAAAGCTACTCACGCAAAAGCCATTTAAGTCGAAAGCAAGCCAAGGCATTTTCCTTTAAAAATCAAAGAAAATCCCCAACCCCTTCGGGACCCCTGGCTTCGACTTCCAACCTTCTGCCTTCATCCAATTCACTACGTATCAGTTCCCTGATAAAATGCGCATTGGTTTCAACTATGTCGAAAGTGAAGATGAGAAGGCAAAACCCGGTGCCGATGTTATTGAAACAGTAAAAAACATGTAGCAAATAGTTCTTACCACCTAACCTACCTTACGTGTCTAACTATAATTGGTTGCCTCTTTCTTTACCAATAAAAAGTACTGCAATTTTCAAAAGTGCTGCCGATTTTCAGAATTAACAAAATTAAATTATTTTGCAAAAAGTCCCCTCTCCTCTTTTAATTATATAAAACACTCTATTCCTATACCTTAAATAATTTTATATAACCCTTCAAACACATATGAAAATTCTATGAAAATTCCATAAAATCTATTTTAATATGTTTTCCAACATATAAAAATTCCAGACCCAAATCTTTTATTATTTAAGCGTAGATAATTATTAACCCAAATTAAGATTTTCTTTACTAGAAAATTCATGCAAATTCTACATAATTTTAAAAAATTCTGGAAATTGAAACCCATCTCCAATGACCTTTATAACAATTCACAAAGCATTTGGATGTCATTTTATATGGTTTTCACCTTAAATTATATCATAAAATCAATATGGATATATATAAATCATCAACACATACATATAATAATTCCATCATTCAGAAACATGGCATAATACTCTGCATTCATCTAAAAATCGAGAATTTTAAAATTTTGCGATGTAAACATGGTTCATCTTTAGCTATAGAGATTAAAGAGATTATGATGTGAATGGATTTGATTTGAGTTAGCTTCTTCCTCTTTTCCTTGTTAATGGTGGCCGGCCTCTTTAAAAAAAATTGAAAATAAAATGTGAATATGTATGGGAATACACGGCTATGTTTTGGGGGAATGGCCTCTTTGCTATTTTATCCCTCCTCTATTTCAATTTAACTCTTATTTTAATTTACTGTTTAAATGGCATGGCTACCCCTTGATTAAATCAAATCTCAATCACCTTATCGACACATTATTTTATTAATTTAACTAATTAAATATCCTAAATAATGTTATCAAAATCTGGAGTGTTACAGTACCACTTAGATTAATTCTTTCCTTTGACAAATATAATCCTTGCTTGAAAATCTTATGCTCGTCTAATACTAATTTTGACTTGATAGTACAATGGTTCCTATAATCTCCTTGATGATTCGAAGTGAGTGCACAATGATTATTAGAACAATAGAAAATGAAATAATCGAGTTGAATGTACAAATGCTTAGAATAGCACAAGAGAATAGAATAAATAGAAATTAGAGTAGAAAGTTAAAAACTAACTATGAGTTATTGTGCTATTTATAAATATTGAAAAGAGGCAATCAAGAGTTGTCAATCTTCAAGAAATCCTTTCAGAATTGAAAAAAATGTTCAAAAAGGTTGCAATTGTTGAAGATGACTTTTCTAAAAATATGGTCATTATATCATCTCAATCTATTAAGCGAATACGTTTGTGTACCGAGTATGGGCATTTGAAATTTCACGGCAAAAAATTAAATAAAAAAATTGGTTAACACAGTTTCGGTCGACCGAAATTGGGCGCAGTCGACTGAACTGTGTAAGTTCAGTCTGTATAAATAGTTTGATATTTGTCAAATTCAAATCACTGTGATATCATTTCATCTGTGTATGAGTGTGTTTTTGTGTGTGTATGAACTATCAAGGAGATTTTACAATTCAATTAAAGACCATATATATACTATTGACCTTGAAGCTCCATAGTTTTGACTTCTTTGACTTGTAGAGGATTCTTTTTGCTTTTTGCCTCGTGTTTTTGTTTTCCTGAATAAAAGCCTGATATCATGATAAAGTGCAGCATATAGTTATCATCATTAAAATAGAGACCAAATGTTCTAACGGAAATGAGTAGCCATAATAGGTAGATTTGAAACGGTTAAATAGAGTAAAGGAATGAAATGAGGATTAATTAGATATTGTCTAATTTTGGCATTAAAGACTAATTGTTACGGGTAATAGACATTTATTAGACATCACAAGGAAACAAAAGCCGAAGCGTATAAATTAGGAATAATAATGTAACGAATATGTAAGTATATTATACATGGAAAGCAATATAATTTCCATAGTAGAAAATTATATAGCTTCAATTATATGTTTAGGACAAGCATGAATTAGTGGGCCTAGCCCAAAACTTAGGATTTGGATGATAGGTTTGGTTTAAAAGGTCGGGATGCGAGTTTCAGTAGAGTTACAAAGTAGAAGTCTATCCTTCATCAGGAGGCTACCCGTAGTTATTTACACTTACTACTAACATGGAATATCTCCAACCATAGGACCCGTGGGAAAGGGATATACGTTGTGGATAGGTAGAGGAAAATATATTGAAGGTTTGCCTTGGAGTTGAAGTATTAGATGGTCCGGTGCTTTTTGGGGAATAGGGTCTGCTTCATATACAATAAGAGGTAGTAAGTAACCTAAAGAGGGCATTTTCCTTGACTTACTTAGGTTAGCCTAAATAAGATGCCTGCTATGGAAAGTCGGCGGGCTATGTTAGTTGTTAGTACCGGTATTTAGTAGAGGTTTGGTATACAGGCTTTACGCCTAACAATCCCAAGTGAGCAGTAGTTAAGACTTAGGTTATGTTTTGACTGATTTTGCTTTCTACTAGTGTAAAATCTATATAGGAAATGCGCAGTCCTCAAGGTAGATATTTAGGCAAAAAAATTAGTTAATCGGAGGTGGTCTAGTTAACCCTTGGTGAGACTTTGAGCTATGTTAGTAATACATAAATTAAATTATATATTATATTATAAAGCCACATGTAGGAGTTATTGGTCTCTGTAATTAGAACCTATAAACTAGCATTGACGTTGCAAAGGGCCTACTTTGGGGACTTGAGGCAGAAAATGGCCGATGAGCCTGCCTCCTCACATTTAAGAAATATTAAGTGGCCAGGGTTTGGGTAGTGAAATGATTAGGTGTAAATGAACATAGGCATAAATATATATTTTTATATAATGATAAATTGGAGAAGGTTAGAATAGACATATTGTACGTGCACATAAAGTTTAATGGGTTAGCTGTAAATAATAGACATATCAGTTAAATGGAAATCAATCACCATAAATTAATGGGATGGGTAAATTATGCAATTTTCCAATCATCAAGATATTGTTCTGACCCTCTCCTCATAATAACCCACATGTCAGATTTAGAAGGACTGGATACTAGAGCAAGATGAAAATTGCAGATGGTGAAATCATCTTATTCATGCTCGGCGCCGACAAGGCAATTAAATATCAAGGAATGATATTTCGAGGCAATAGCCTTAGTCAATACATATGTTATACTATATATTTCAACTCTGCTTTAAGTTTATGTTGACCGTACATTGATATACTTTTGTTTATTGCAGGTTACAAAACCAATGATCTATACCCTAATGGACTTGGGTTTCGATTTAGTCGAAATTCAGGCCCATTAAGGAGCGGGTTGTTACATTTGGTATCGGGTTAGTCGATCATAGGAATTAGGATATGCTGAGAGAACGTATTTGTATTTTTGCCTATAATTATATACATCAATTATACGTCTAGTTATATAGGCCCCGACTATAGACGTATTTACGACCTTAAATAGAGTTAGATTTATACTCCTACCCGATTACCCTACACAACTGAGGTCATAACACAAGGACTGAACCAAGAAAAGCATGCCCATGACGTATAGAAAGAACCTCAGATACTAGATGGTACTTGACTATTTTATCGGACCTAGGTTTCCTTATATTTATGGATTTTAACGGGTTTTCGATTATAGATATACATTTTATCCAGACAAATAGGAAATAAGAAACTATATGCTGCAAGCATCCGAAAACAAGATGCGAAGAAGGAGTGGACCAAGTTCCTACTGGAAGCTGTACATTAATGACCACTAGAAGATAGTCGGATTTTTGACGAAGAAGAGTAAACAAGGAGTTGGAAGAAGGAAAGTCCAAAATGAATGGAAATTAAAATCCATTTCTAACTCCAACTTCATATAAAAAAATATTTAGAAAAATGATTTTTAGGAATTCCTTGATATGTTTTGAATGGGATTTTCAAAGGATTTAGTACGAAGTTGTTGTTTTGAAAAAGCAAGGAAATTTGGAGATTCACAATTTGAGAATTTGTTGAGTCAATAGTTATGATTTAAAGGTTTTTGGTAAAAAAGAGTTTTTCGTTTTTGAAATTCTTAGTTTAAATGACCTAGTCAAAAAGTTTAGACACAAAGATTTTTTACAAAAGGGATATTTCATTTTTGAAACAAAAGTAAAATAAAGCATTGGTCGAGTTCGATGATTTTTCCTATTTTGCAATTAGAAAAAAATTCTTTTTCTAATGGGGTGGACAAATGGAAATGGTACTTGATTCAAATGGGGTATAGCAAATAGAAGGGTAAGAATGCATAGTAATTTAGAAAGAAATAACATTACGAATGTATGTCTATATATATATATATATATATATATATATATATATATATATATATATATATAGAGGACTGGTAATTTAGTCGGAAATAATATGGAAAAAAATAGGAATAGAATTGGTATATGGTTTGGTAGATGTAGAAATTACTCGTATCTTTTAAGGTGGAAGCGAAGATAACATGAGAATAGAAAAATAATAGGATATAAGTTATCATCGTCAACTCCAGTTTTCATTGTTTAAAGTGATAAAAGATGTTTTTATGAAAAAAATGATTTAGTATGGCAATTGAGTTTAAAATGGTAAATATTTTAGCGTTAAAAAATCCTACTTTTAAAGAAGTACGTCTTTGATGTAAAAATTCTTTAGAAAGGGAAAATTTTCATAGCTCCTTTTTGGAAACCAAGCAACTTTTGAATTTTTGAATTTGATAAAAATGTTTCTAATTTTATACTTTCAAAGATAAAGGTTTTGGATTAGGTACTTCATGATTGTGAAATTTTAGTTTTATAAAGAATGATGAGAACAAAATTGATTTTTTTAATATAAACTAGATAAGGATTATTACCTAGGTATGGCAGGGTAAATGTTTTAGGCTATGAATAAAATAGCTACAAATGCTTGTAGGGTAGAAATAAGAAATCCTCGTTGAATATAAGAAATGTCGGTATGAACCTAGGAATATTTTGTTAGAGATGTGTGGAAGCCATGAGAAGAACCCTCCAAAGAATGGGAATGGTGCCAAAGTAATATTTTGCCAGTCCTATAGGAAGGATCAAGCATATAGAAGTAAATACCAAAGTTTGAGGATGTCGTCACAAGATTTTGATTGGTAGAAGATAATGGTATGATTGAAGAAGAAAATAATAAGATGACACAACACCTAAAGGATGTTGGTTGAATTAAGATTATTGAAGGCAAGATAAGCGGTAGGAGTTATTCCACCAAACTAATGTTTCGATAAGTTATTCCAAACGTGCATGTCATATTTCTTACCCACTTCATTGTGGAAATGCACAATTTATCCCATAATCGGGTATAATAATTGAGGTAACAGATGGACTACATTTATTAGAATCCAAGAAGGAGAGTTAAGGAAGGGGATGATAGTTGAATGACATATTAGAAATGTCCATCTTAATTTAGTGAGGAGTGTTAGGGCCATAATTTCATTAACCCCAATTAAGTATGATGTGCGGCTTCCAGCTATTTTCTTTTAGGATTTTTAGATTATAATCGTTGGTTGTCTCCCTTCAAATATAGGAAAAGCGTATGATATTTTATGAGACATATTCTAGTTTTATCATCATACTGATTTTATGGATAGGACTCGATCACTACATCTATATCTATATATATATATATATATATATATATATTGAGAAATAATGTAAATAAGGAAATCTCATAAGAACAATTAACTAGCGGTAAGTTGTAGGTAAGACTAGAAGTTTATAAAATAAATTAGGAAATAAGTTAGCAACTAGAAGAAAAAAACTTAGATACCAAAACTTTATAAGTTTGGAAACAATAAAAAAATTAGAAAGTGAGGGAAGGTTGTTGCGAAATCAAGGGTCACTATCCCTATGCCTTAAAGGCTAAAATTTATCGGTACGCTTGTAGATGGTTTGTTGTTTTAGAGTAAATTGAAATAAAAGGTTCCCTAAATCTAGAATTAACTGCACAACAATCATTTGCATTTACTTATTGACTGAATCCCGATTTTGTTAATATGTTGCTTGATTTGTTTTTTAGTATAAAGCGAAAGCATTTTGAAAAAAAAAACGTTCCAAAGCTTTGGAATTTTTGTTTAAATGCTTCTGAAAAGACGGTTTTGAAGTATTTGAAAATTATGAAATGATGGTGGAATGTTTTAGAAAACAAAAATGGCAGACAAATTTTGAATAAAGGAATTTCAAGTTATTTGGAAAATGTAAATTTTGAAAAGTTTAGTGTTTTTAGAAGATTTTTTTCAAATGCTTTAAAAAAATGGTGTATAAATGCTTTTGAAAATTTGATTCTTTAAATTATGATGTAGGTTGAAAATTCTTTGGGAAACTTTGTTTAGAAGTTTTCTTTTAAAATAAGAAATTTTCTAATTTTCAAATACCATATACTAGCATAAGGAGCATCGATGTATTAGTAAGTATGAATTTTACTGTTCGTTCGACAAGGGTGACTGTATACTAAACATAGATAGTAACGAGGGAAAAGCCTATTTTAGCTTTTCTATTTCCATACATTGTCGATAGCGAAACAAACCTTCCACTTAGGATAATTACACTTTAACATCCAAAAATAAACCTCATTATGCAAATTATACTTGAAAAAGAATTGGGGCAAAAGATAAGGTTCCAAGGTACAACAGAATAGGTATCTAAAAGAAAGATGGAATTGTAAAATTTTCCATCTCAATTCCTTTTCCGATGCAAAAGTATAGATTCAAAAACTGAATTTTCAATAATTTTGGATGTTAAAAATTGTGTGCTAGATTTTGGATGGTAGGGATTGGATGCAAAATTAGTTAAACCGTACTCCTACTGCTGGGAGTATTGAAATTATTGTGTGAAAAATGATTTTTGAAAACCTGCATACATATAGAACTGCAAGTATATCTAGGTTTCTTGCGTCATATTTTCAAAATGTATTTAAAAGAATGCATTTATTTAGGAGACACCAATTTAGAATCATTCTACATACATATGTTGTGATATACTTTGCACTCATACATGTTTGGCTACAAAATTTAATGTATGCTAATTGGTGGTCAGCTTAGGTTGGTTGCATGCTATGTTACATGATCCAATCCTTGGGAAATTTTGGGTACAAAATTCTTTTAAGGGTGCAGGAATGAAACACCCCGTAAAATTAACGATAATTAACAAAATAATTACTCCAAAAAAGTAATTTGATTAAACGTTGGTATTTGGGCATGAAACTTGCACCCTTGCATTCATGACGATTTTCTAAACAAATTTCATATTTGAAGTGTCACGCTCGGAGTTCAAACAAAAAGGTAGCGTTTAAAGTTTCAAGAGTGAAGATAATTAAATACAAAAAAGGAAACAAATAAACATTAAATACGGGACCCCATCGGTTAACGCATTCATTGGGTCGGTCGACCGCTTATAGGGAAGCAGTCGTATGGTGGCAGCTACGATTTGAACCTTAGCTACTGACCTGGATATAATTAATTTAATCTAACGGTTACTTTTGATTTGTGCGTCAATAAATAAAGACCTAACCTCTCGTTTCTCTTATCATATTTTCTTATTTAAAACAGTGAAGCTTTGCTATTTTTGCTTCTTCACTGTTTCTAAAAAATTATATATAGACATGCACACAAAAATAAACTGGAAAAGGACGAAAAATAAAAGAGAAGAAGAGATGCAGCAAATCAATACTATGGAAATAGGTAAATTTCAATCTATATTTCCTTTAACCTCCAATCTCTTCTCGGATCTGTCATTCTAATAATATGCATATACCTTGTTATGCGTATTTATTGTATCAGCATGGAAAAAGGAGTCAAGTAATGAATTGGATTCAGATATAGAGATTTGAAAAGCTTAAAAAGGTGAGTGGAAATTATATAATTTATTTATACCATTGAAATTTATCTTGTTGAATTTTTATTTAATTATTATGCCCAAATAGATCAGATGAATTATAGGCTTAAAAATAAAAATATAGGATTAGCGCCTACACATTCAATAAATAGTTAATTAGAACAGAAGTAGCATGTATAACCTGATTTGGAAATTTTAAATCGATCCCTAATATTCATTTGTAGAATGTTAGTAAAGCTGTAAAATTATTGCACATCTATAATTGGGTTGTAAATTAAATTGCTTTTGGAATGTGAATTTTTATGTTTTGATTTATTTGGAGCGGGTTCCGTGTAATTTCCACATGTTATCCAATTCTAAAATGTGTATAAAAGTGCGTCGTTTGAATTAATAAAGAATATACTAAAAAGGAAAAGAGATTTGTAAGATATGATATTCATTTTCATAGTTTACACTATCTATTTCAATAAATGAAAAGAAATAATTCCTTGTAATTTCAGAAGAAGTAAAGACCACACTTTTGGTTAATTTAGGGAAAATTTTAATGCTAATCCTTTTTAGGATGATACCTATGATAAATTAAAATGTAGAAAGGAACGTTCAAGTTTAGAAATTACTGATTAGAAATATACATATATAACATAACCACACTTAACGCTCAAAATAGAAATATATAATAGTGTAATTTACGGCTATAAATGTATTAGTTACCAACAACATAATAATTAATAGACTAAGATTTATGGGCATTAATTACAAATTTAACGAGCAATAAATTTATAATTAATGGATAGCTAAAAGGTAATTAAATGAGAACTTATTAGGGAAATTAATATGACATTTATGGGAAAATGAATAGGTATAATAGGTTGATTTTGAAACTAGTAAATAAATGTCATTAGAAAATTTAATATGGCAATTATGGAAGAATAAGTAGCCATAATTGGTAGATTTTAAAACGGATAAATATATTAAAGGAATTAAATGCGGATTAATTAAAGATTGTATAATTTTGGTATAATGACTAATTATTACGGGTAATGGACATTCATTAGACATTACAAGGAAACCATATCGTAAACGTATAAATTAGGACTAATAACGTAGTGAATAAGTAAATATAATAGAAAGCAATATAATTTTCGCAGTAGGAAATTATATAGCTTCAATTATACATTTAGGACAGGTACGAATTAATGGGTCTAGCCCAACAATTTGGCTTTGGGTGGTAGGCTTGGTTAAGTGGGTTGGGATGCAAGGTCAGTAGAGTTACACAACAGAAGTCTACCTTCATCTAGAGGCTACATTAGTGCATACACTTACTACTAATGTGAGACATCTCCAACTATAGGACTCATGCGAATGGGACATACATTATAGATAGGTAGGGGAAAACATAGCAAGGGTTCGCCTTGGATTTGAAGTATTAAATCGTCCAGTCCTTTTTGGGGAATGAGGTATGCTTCATATCCAATAAGTGGTAGTAACAAACTGAAAGGGGCATTTTCCTTGACTTAGATTAGCCTAAATGGGATGTCAACTATGGAAGGTCGGCGGGCTACGTCGGTTGTTAATACTGGTATTTAGTAGTAGGTCTATCATATAGGCTTTGACACATAACAATCCCAAGCAAGCGGTAGTAAAGACTTAGGTTATGTTCCTACTAGTGCAAAATCACATAGGAGATGCACGGACCTCAAGGCAGATGGTTAGATTAAAAAATTAGTTAATCGGAGGTAGGCTAATTAACCCTTAGATGAGTCATTGAGTTACATTAGTAGTACGACAATTAAATTATATATTATATTATAAAGCTGTATATAGGAGTCATTGGTCGCTGTAGGTAGAACTGATAGATTAGCGTTGACATTGCGAAGGGCCTGCTTTGAGGACTTGAGGTAGTAGATGGTCGATGAGTCTGCCTCCTCTCTATTTAAGAAGTATTAAGTGGTCAGGGTTTAGTTAGTGATACATGCATATAAGATGTAACGGGTTAGTAAATAATAGACATAACTCTTAAATGTAAATCAATTGGCATAAATTAATAGGACGATTCAAGTATGTGATTTTCTAATCACCGGAACTTTATTCCAATCCCCTTCTCGTAACAACACACAGGTTAGATTTAGAAGGATTAAATATTGGAGCAAGACGGGAACTACAGATAGTGAAGTCTTCATAATCATACTCGGTCCCAACGAGGAAATTAAATGTCCAACGAATGATATTCCAAGGTAGTAGCCTTATCAATATGTATGGTAGATTATATTTCTAAATTATGTTGTGACTTTATATTGATCAAACTTTGATATATTGATTATATTTCTAAATTATGTTGTGACTTTATATTGATCAAACTTTGATATATTTGTGTTTATTATAGGTTACAAAAACCAACTATCTATACCATAATGGACTGGAGTTCGATTTAATCAAAACTCGAGCCCATTAAAGGTGTATGTTTTTACACCTCCTTCTTTCCCTTCCTTAGAAGCACATCCTATCTTAACTCTCCAATCCTTCCGAGACTCAAGCATTCGCTTCCTAATCCTACCTAAAGGACTTATTATTGATCTTGCTGAGAGGGTAGGGCATAATGCATTGGATGATTTATCATATATCACTTCTTCCCTCTAATCTTAACCTATTGCACTTCCATTTCCTATACTCCCCTTCCTTGAACTTTCAATTGAGCTCGACAAGACTTGGGACTATGTAAGTGCCTTTCTTTCTTTCTTTACTCAATGACGATTTACTTTGCAAATTCTCATCTTATTTCCATTTGCTTTATATGAATAAGGCTTTGACAATCAAGGTTCGAAAGAGGGCCATGGTCGACCTGGCCTCATCCACTGCCCAGATCATTAAGCTTGAGGCAGAACTTATTTTGAAAGCTTCTAAGAAAACAAAAGTAGATAAAGAGCTTAGGGTTCAACAAGAGAAGGCTGAGAGGGCGGTGAGGGCAGTGGAGGAGGCTTTAAAGTTGAAAGTTAGGAATTGGAAGGGAAGGATAAGGCCTTAGGGGAGAAGAAGAATAATTTAGAGAGGGCAGCATAGGAGCTGGCTATGACTAAGGAAAATCTAGCCAAATTACTTACCTGGTCCTCTTCAAAATGCATGCCATCGTTAAGTTTGACTTTTTCATCGACCGTCTAGATGATACAACTGCCGAGGTAGATCTCAACTTCTTAGGTAACCTCTCAAAAGTTGAATAAGCGTTTTCTTATTGCAGGACCGATTGAACTAAGGAGCTTGTTAAGGGTAGAACTTCCCTTTCTGTTTCCATAAACACTTCATTGCAGTATGATGATGAAAATGCAATTTTAAGGGAACCGAGGTCGCCTCTATCTCCCAAGTTCATGTAATTACTTGAACCATTGTAAATAATTTCACTATTTTTCTTGTCTTTC
This sequence comes from Allium cepa, assembly GCA_030765085.1. Lineage (NCBI taxonomy): Eukaryota > Viridiplantae > Streptophyta > Magnoliopsida > Asparagales > Amaryllidaceae > Allium > Allium cepa. Next base: position 680,134,386 of record CM060941.1, on the reverse strand, counting down.
CAAACTTTTTGGTATATGATGAAGTAAACTTCCTTTTCTAGCCTAGTCATGACAATCTTGTTCGATTGTCTTACTATTTTGCTACCGCACAACGAATGACTATGCCGTTTTCATTCCTTTGTTATCTATAGTCTTCTAAGTAAGTAATTTTTACAAACTCCTAAAGGAAAGCATGGAAAAACTTCAAACTCAAATCGTAGATAGCCTTGTTCTTAGTGCGTTAGCGATTAGCAGATGAGAGAAAGAATTAGATGAGGGATTTATGCAACTTAAAAGTGAAACCAAGGGTTGCTTTCCAAATTGACCAAGTAGTTAAAGTAAAGCACTTAATGACTTTGTACTGCACCGCTTACGCTATGCCCTAGAGAGCAGTTCTTTTTGTCCCAATGGTCCTTATTTGGAATGGTTTAGGTTCAGGTTTAAGAATCTAAATGAAGATTTAGCCTTGTATATTATTATTACACTTTTATTGAATTTGTCGCAACCTTCATATAAAACTTGTCTTATGCAACACGTCCCTCCAAACTCAACTTGAGTAGTTTGAATCCCATTAATTTCAATGATTATCAACTATGTCACTTCCCTCCTTTCTTATAGGCATCCCTTTGAGTTAAATATAGCCCCAAATACAATACACCGTTGGTTCCCACTATCTACGTCCCATATGACTTAGACGTACCCGAATTTGCGGTCACTACTACAACCTCTACTGCAATTTTAGATAAAGAGAACCTCCACCTTATCGAACCAATGAGAAACTTGGAAGAGATCTGAAGAATGCTCTTCTAATTTTGAGAAAGCAAAGGATGCACATGAGTGCCAATATCAATATAATTTTAAGCTACGCATTGAGCTTGATGTTGCAAATTCTGAGGTAGCCGAGTTAGAGCAGATGTTGAAGTAAAGTGAAGCACTTTACGGGGTTGTTTATGAAGAGGAGATCAAGGGGTTAAGAGAAACTATACAAAACTTGTCTCTTTAGGCTACTTAACAGTATGAAAAAGATAAGGATATTGTGGAAAGGGAGGTGGTTAAGGAGCTTAGTGTAGTGCGGCCCACACTCCTCTTGTGGGCATGGACGTTGTATTGGTAGATGAGTGGAAAAAGAAGTTAGAATTGCACTATCGAGGTAAACTTAGAAAATTATATGACCAATACAAGTAGCAATTAGAGATCCAGTGCCGAAGGTTCTCCCCTGCACATAAAGGAAGGGGTGGAAAGTGCATGCTCTCAAGTATTTTGGTGGTTTTTCTAAGAATTCAAAAAAGAAAAGGGATGAATTAATAAAGACTTCAAAATAGACAAGAAAGATCGCTATACTTAAGATTTATGAACTCAAAGATTGACTAAAAGAAGCTAAGGCTGCCTCCAGTGTTGCAATGGTACTTGTTAACGCACTAGGGCAACATCGAATTGTTGATCTCAAAGAAAAGCTTAGAAGAGAGAACGCTGGATGTAAGATAAGTCAAATTTCACTGCAATGAGATACAGAATTTATAACTATATTTACCCTATGCTCAATCTCAGTTTTCCCTATACTAAAGAAGGTAATTTGGTGATTGGGAAGGATCTAATGGACTTATGGATAGGTGCCAACTATGACCTTAGGAAGACCTTTTAGAACAGATTACCTTTGGCAAGCATCCCTTAGACTCGATACTTCATAATCGTAAAAGTACTGTTAGCCAAGTTTTTAACCAAGCAAATTTTCAATGGAATTTAGAATGACAGGATGAAGATGAAATGACTCATGAACTTGGAAACATACTTAGAAGGGCTAGAGGGAGGAACCCAAGAAGTTTCACTTAACTTGGAGCAAAGGAAAGCTCTCGGTACAGAAAGGTGCTTACTTCAGTTTGAGTCCCCCAAACATCATACACCTCAAGTGCAACCTCAAGTGACTTCCCTTAAGTGCTTCTTTCGGAGAATAAATGAGCAATTCTAAGGATTGATGAGAAGAAAGCAGGGTAAGACAAGAATTATCGAGGAAATCGCCGAGAAAGACTTAACCTCAATAGAAAAGAATTTAGAATACAGCAAACAAGAGATAAGAGGACAAAGCAAAAGGGGAAGGATGGGACTTCATCAATCCAAAACTCTCGGTATCGAGTGGTCTTTATTAGTGATTGGGCATGTGTGCACTCTCCTTCCCCTATGGGCTACCATGTGGACCGTGTGAAATTCGAGCCTATGGATCTGCAAACCAATTTACCCTATAAATATCAACCCTCTTGTAACTAAAGAAGGACTTCAGACTTCAGATCTTTTCCATCTCCTATCTCTCTACACAATAGTCACCATGTAGATATTTTTGAGGGGTCTTGGCTTAGGAACCTGTTAATCCCTTGTATTTGTGACTTCAATCTCTCTCAAATCGCATAACCCATAAAATATAAAGTGAATGTAGGCCAGAGATTGCTGAGCCACTATAAAAAATTCTTGTGTCTCTTTACTTCTTTGCATATACTTTATAACAACTAATCCTACAACATGTCATATTTGGGTGTTGTGCTACTTCTGTTATCTATATTTTGGTGCTTTCATCTAGAAATCCAACTCAGGGTTAGATCTAGCTTGCTATTTTGGATTTGTAGAGGTCTAGTAGTTAGATCCAAAAGTTTTACTTAAGGAATTTGGAAACATTCTATATAATTCAATGGTTCCTAGAAGAGGAAAATTATCAAGAATGGTAGTTAGCAGAGATGAAGAGAATTCCCTCCAACCTAAAACGGGAAACCAGCAGAAAATACCAGGCTCATCTACTCAACATGAAGTTGTTACAAGCGGCGAGCTTGACAAGATGATGCAAGAATTGAAATGGAATATGATGGATAGTCCAAAAGCTTTGATGGATCGGTTAACCCAACAATCGTAAAGGACTAGGAGGAATAGGAGAGAAACAACTCTTCCCAGACTTGAAGAAGAGAAATCATCCATTTCTGGTCAGAACATGTGAAATGAAAAGGGAAAATAGAAAGGAGTGGATGTTGGAGCGGGGGAAGGAGTTGATAGAGGAAATCAGAATTCTCCTCCCAAAAGAAGACCACCCGATACCGAGGGGGTTCAACTCGGTACCAAGAGGAATTCTGGATTTTTAGGGGAATAGGAAGCTGAAGAATTGGATTTATCGAATTCTAAAGAGGAATTGCAGCTTTATGGTGATGATTACAAGGTAGACGTTGAAGCTAATAGAGCTGGAGTTCAAACAGCTGTAGCAGAACCAACGGGTATGAATGGAAAACTGCAGAAGTGGTTCTCCTAAAGACTAGAGAGCATCAGCAGACGAATCAAGATCGTTTGCAGAGCCAAACACTTAGCACAACCCCGGATAGTCATCCTATAAAATACCATGCTGGCGAGGAATACATAGCAAATATGGTTAAATGGTTGGTTAAAGAAAGCAAAGGTAGAAAGAACGAGGATTGGTGCATTGCACAAAGCAAGGCTCCATTCATGGAGAATATTCTGAAATAGGAGTATCTCAGGAAGTTTACGATGCCAACTATGCCATCATATAATGGAACTAATGATGTTAGACAGCATTTACTCAAATATGAATGACACATGGGGGTGCCCGGGCGACAGATTCTATTCAATGTAGATGCTTTCCCATCTTCTTGAAATGGGTTGTATCGATGTGGTTTGGTAAGTGCACGTTGAAATCCATATCGACCTTTGATGAGTTAGCTAGAAAGTACTTGGATCATTTTCGACTTCGTGCTGCTCGGCCAAAGGACGTGATATCCTTGTCAAGCTTACCTCAAGGACCTAAGGAGTTGCTAAAATGTTTCCTGTACCGATTTAATATTGCTATTACTGAAGTAAGTGATCCAAAGAAGGATCTGGTATTCATGGAATTGGTCTGAGGCATTCACCTAGATATGGATTTTGGAAGATGGCTGAAGATGAAGCAACCTACAACCATGAAGGATTTCCATCGGAAGGCTAATTAGTTTTTATGCTTAGAGGAAGCAAGTTTAGCTTCAGGCAACGATGATGACTGACGGTCAAAAGAGGTTATCCAAAGCAATATGACGGTAAAACAATATAGAGATAGCCTTAGTAATGTGGCAACAAATGGTGAAAACTCTGGTAACCAAAAGAAACAGAATCAAGGCTCCGACAGAAGGCATAATGACAGCAAGAAATGCCCAAGGAACGTGAAATCAAAAAATTACACTTCTTTAAGCAATATATTAGAAAATATACCTAGCCACTCAAGGAATGGAACAATATAAAAAGCCTCCCAAAAGAGAGGCAAATAAGCCGGAATGGCGCTTTGGGAAGTTCTATCATTTCCATGAAACTCATGGACACAACACGAATGAGTGTCAACATTTGAGGGATCTCATCAAAGAACCGATAAGGAAAAATAGGCTCCAACATTATGTCAGAGAACCTCAGAAAGGTACTTAAGTCCCAAGACTCCAGGTGGCCACCTACCCAAGGAAATCAATCCGGACCAAGTAGAGAGAGGCCTAGGAAAAATGATGGAAAATTATTTATCAAAACCATAATTGGAGGACCTTATCCAGTAGAGAAAAGCTAGAAGGAAATGGAATGGTATGTGAGCATGCTGAAGCATGTACCGCAAGAGGGCTACTTTATTGTAGAAGAGGGAACTCAGGCCAAGCAATAGGGGATTATAACTAATGATGTCATATTTAGAAATTGAGATGCTGATGGAGTCAAAGCACCAAATTTCAACCTCATAGTGGTAACAATTAGAGTCGAACCAATAACTATACCTTGAGTCTTGATGGACGCCGAGAGTTCGATGATCATACTATTCAGGGGAACAATTAGTCAAACGAAAATCAATATGAAGAAGGTTACAGCTTAAAATACCAAGGGATTTATAGGCAAAGAAAAACAACTAATTGGGATGATTGACTTGCCTATGGAATTAGGTGAAGGAGATCGTAGGATAATCTAAATTAAAAGTTTGTTAAAGTGCATGAATATTTGGCATATAATGCCTTCCTAGGCCGACCGACCCTTGCCGACTTTAGAATAGCACTGGTGCCCTGGTGTTTAGTGATGAAATTCCCCATGAAAAATTGGGTCTGAGTGGTGAAAGGCGAACAGAGCACTAGAAGATAATGTTATATTTTCGAACTAAGAGAAGTGAAGCAAGAAGATAAAGGTAAGAATATGGAGACTTCGCATTCAGGATTCGCAAGCATAGAAACCAAAGCCCGGACCCTGGCTCGGGAATCATAGCCTTTTTTATAAGGCTATGGATCCAAGGAAGAAGCCAAGGAAATGGCGATCAGTACCGGCAGAGTTGATGGTGAATATTCCGTTCGACATGGATGATGTTGCTTAGGTCTTGAAGACTGGGTCTCAGCTCAACGCTAACTTAAGGAAAGAATTGGTGAGTTTCCTCTAAGTAAATTTATATGTATTCACATGGAAACATTCAGATTATGTGGAATATCATCAGAGATAGTGTGCCATGCACTAAATATTGATCCAAATTTCATACAAGTAAAACAGAAAAGGAGCGGTCTGGGTCCGAATAGATTTGTTGTGTTGAAGGAAGAAGTGAATAAGCTAATGGTGAATGGCTTTATCCGTATTGCTCTATACTCTAATTTGGTATCCAACCCCATGTTGGTAAAGAAATCAAATGGTAAATGGTGAACGTGTATCGACTACTCGGATTTGAATAAGGCATGCACAAAGGATAGCTTTCCTTTGTCTAGGATTGGCCAACTAGTGGACAGAACCATAGGACATGAGTCGCTCTTATTTATGGATGTTATTATTCCAAAGCACATACCATATAAGGAGAATACCGGCTTCATCATGGATTTGCGATTATGCTGCTATTGAGTATGCCGTTCGGTTTGAAGAATGCCAGAGCCATATACCAGAAATTGGTAAATTCTATAATCAAAAATCAAATCAGTTGGATAATAGAGGTATATGTGGATGACATGCTTGTGAAGTCACGAGTATCTCAAAACCAATGTAATGACCTTTCAGAGTTGTTTGAAGTTTAATGGAAATATAGAATGAGGCAGAATCCGTAGAAATGTTCTTTCGAAGTAGCACGAATGTTCTTGGGATTTATTGTCAATGCACGAGGCATAGAGGCTAATATGGAGCAGATTAATTCCTTGAGAACTGTAACAAGACTATTTATGAAGAAAAAACTTCAGAGCTTGAATGGAAAGATTGCTGCTTTGAGTCGGTTCATCTCAATGGCGACATATAAGTGTATACCCTTCTTCGATGCCCTTAAGAAGGGGAAGAAAAACTTTGAATGGAATCAAGATTGCCAGAACGCCTTTGGAGAGTAGTTAAGGCATATGGAGACACCACCGTCTTGTCTAAACTGCTGGAAGGGGAGGATTTATTTGTCTATTCGTCAATGTCTGCTCATGCACTAAGCTCAACATTGCTATGCGAGAAGGCACGGATTCGATGGCCAGTCTATTATATCGGCAAGCATTTTATAGGAGCTGGAAATAATTATTCGAATCTAGAGAAACTTACATATTCCTCACTGATTGTGCCTAGAAAGCTACGTCCATATTTTCAGGCTCAATCAATTAAGGTATTGGCAGATCAACCTATGAAGCAGGTATTGTGCCTAATACCTCAAGAAGGTTGCTGAAATGGAATATTGAATTGAGCTAGTACTACATTACTTACCATTTGAAGAGACTGATAAGTGGGTAGGTATTAGCAGATTTCGTTGCCAAATTTACCATGCGTAATGGTGAAGAAGAAGAGGAAGTTGCAGTCACAGTCCTTTATTGGAAGCTATTTTTCGAAGGTGTTTCAAACGTATACAACTCAGGGGCATGAGTAGTATTTGAAACACTGGAAGGACGGTCAATCTATTATACATTTAAATTAGAATTTATTGCAACTAATAATGAAGCTGAGTACAAGGCTTTAATAGAAGGATTGTAGATAGCTAACGAACTGGGTATAAAAACGATGCACATATTTAGTGTTTCCTTGCTACTAGTTTGCCAAATCAGAAAGGAGTATCAGGTCGAGGGAGTGACATAGCCCCTAAACTATCGAAGGGGCTGGAGCTACTAGAGGACATAGAGCATTATGCAATAATGCACAGCCTTAGAGAGGAAAACATAAAGACTAATTCCTTAGCTAAGCTAGTTAGCTCTAGGAAGGTGTGGCTAATGGGGTTGATTCTAGTGGAAGTTCTAACAATCCTTAGTATCGATCAGATGGACGCCGATTAGATTTTGAAGACCATAAAAGAGGAGAAGTCATGGATGATCCCAATCAAAGACTATCTAATCAACAGAACTCTCTTGAGAGATAAAGCTCACTCAAAAAGCGCCACGGTTCATGATGCAAGACAAAGTACTGTATAGGAGAGATTATCGACTCTCCTGCTTTGGTGTGTAACCAAGGATGAGACTAAGAAGATCCTTATGGAAATCCATAAGGGCGGCTATGGAGATCACATCAGGGGACAAACTCTGGCAAAGAAGATACTTTGCTACGAATACATCTAGCCGACGATAAATCGAGATCCTATTGACAACACCAAATGGAGTGATTGATGCCAGAGCTTTGTGAAAATTCCAAGAGCCTCGTTGATGAAACTTACGTAAATGGTTGATCTATGGCCGTTTTCAATTTAGGGAATCAACATCATCGGTGTGCTACTGAAAGTGAAGGGAGGAGCTAAATATGCTATCTACAGTGGATTACTTTATGAAACGGGCTAAAGAAGAACCGCTTGCCAGAACCACAATGAAAAAGGCAATTAACTTCGTAACGAAGAATGTTATTTGCAAGTTTGAAGTACCTCATAAGATAGTCACTGTCAACGGAACCTATGTCGAAAGTGTCGACTTCAAGGATTTCTAACTGATATAGGATTGAGAAAAAATTCTCCACTATGGCACATCCACAGGCAAAGGGCAAGTAGAAGCAGTAAACAAAATCATCAAGTACACTAGGAAAAAAGGACTGGCTAAAGTTAAAGGCAACTGAGTTAATGAGCTTCCACTAGCACTATGGGCATATTAGATTACACATATGCCTGCAACTAGACACACGCCATTTTCTTTGGCTTACGGATCGAAAGCGATCTCAATAGAACTAAAAATCCATTCTCATCGTAAAAGTATTTTGCCCCAAAGGCAAATAAGAAACTCTTAGATGAGTCCCTCAATTTGGCTGATAAGAAAAGGAAAGAAGTAGAATCTAGCATTGTTGCCCACCAGAAAACGATAGCACTTAATTTCAACGCTATGATTCGCGACCTTACCTTTGAAGTAGGGGATCTTATTCTAAAATGTGTTCTCCTAGGTATGAGAGGCACTTGGCCCAAATTGGGAAGGTCCTTATGCAATTGAATGGAAGCATAGAGACAGAACCTTTAAACAAGCTACGGTTGATGAAATCTCGATTCCACAGGCATGGAACAGCGACCTACTACGTCGCTATTATGTTTAGTTTTTCTTATTTTTCTTTTATGAATAAGCCAACCAAAGACGTTGGGGTAATGTAATAAGGTAGGACTAGCCACTTCTACCGTTTATGAATAAAGTCGGCTTCTCGAACCAATGGAACTGTGTTCTCATAAGTAGAACCTCCAGTATTACATGATTGGTAGTACAACTGCAAACTTACTCCTCTGTCCTCAGATAATGGATGTGGAGTATGTTCCTTGAGGTCGATCGAATAATTCAACCTCAGCCTTTAGTAATTCATCATTGCCCAAAGATTGGCAATGACTGGAAGGTGCGACAAATCCTAGTCTTCGGGAATTTGGCACTGCCAGGAGATTAGCAGCGTTTGGAAGGTAAAATCCCATCCTTCAAGAATATGGCATTGTTCAAAGATATGCGACACTATGAAGGAAAACTCTATCCTTCAAGAATCTGGTGTTAATTGGAGATAGGTGACTCCTAGAAGAAAAATTCTATCCTTTAAGAATTTCACGTTGCCCGAAGATAAGCGATGCTAGGAATGAAAACTCTATCCTTCAGGAATCTGGCATTGCCCAAAGAGAGGCAACGCCAGGAAGGAAAACCCTAACCTTGGGGAATAAGCCGCTACCCGAAGACCAACAGCGTCGAGAAGATAAAACCCAATCCTTTAGGGAATCTATGTTGTCTAGAGATAGGCAATGTCAACATCGAGAAACTTTCTAGGTTAATCAATTGATTCGGCCCAGCTTTCCATAAAATAATTAAGGGATCGAGCAGATAAATCAATCCCGACTTTTAGGGGTTTGATGCTACCTGGAGATAGGAAATGTCAAGGAGAAACTCTTGGAATCAAACCATCAATGTGATAGTTACTAGAGATAGAAGCTAGGACATGGCGGGATTTTTGACTTCAATCACCAGCAATTCGATTGTTGCTCGGGCATAGTCAGCTTCAACAAAGGAAATTTGGACTTGGATAATCTGTGCGCTAGTTTTCACAGATTGGAACTTGTGTCTGATTGGATTTTAACGACCGTGCTAGCGACCAAGTGGGACACTCTTGGTTAAGGATAAGCAAGCAAGGTCATAAAAGCTCGAAAAACAAGTACTATTAGACTTCCTCGGTTCAGGATATGGATAGGGAAGTCAAGTGCAGACTAGGGGTCATTAGATTATTTGCCCGTACGATATTTCTATCTCATTGATGCCTACATTCTGGCACTGGAAGTGCTAAGTCCCATGAATATGGGCAAGCATGCAACAAAGCCATACAGAAAAGAGAATAAGCATTCTACCTTCCGCCCCATGTCCACGGGAGCAGCGGGGAGCATGGAACATGCAGGACCAATGACCCGTCAAGAGATGATTGACCAAATACAATCATCGATTACCATGGTATTATTAAGTGTTTGCTTTTATTTTTCCAAGTGGATGCTCTGGTGATTTCAGATAGGACTAATAGCGAAATACAACCAAAGCAATTGCAGGAATATTATTTATATGCATAGAGTTGCAGTACATAAACACATTGCACAGGAACAGACATATATAATATAAGAAAATTGCAGTATAAGTAGTTATATTATATACACAAGCAGTTACATATAAACATGTACAATATATAAAAGTGCAGAAAATAAAATGGAACAAAGATTATATGACAAAAAGTGATCTTCTCATCACTATAACTTTTATATACAAAATATAGCAGGGGTCCATCCCGCACAAACATGGCCTGTTTACCACCAAAACAAAGACCAAAAAGAATAGACTCAACAAACTAAAACAAAAGCAAACCACCACACAAACAATCTCTAAGCACCCTCTACTTGCTTTTCCCCTTCTTACCACCCTTATTGTCATAATGCCGTTTGTGCTTCTTCTTATCTTTAGTCACCCTACCTTTAGAGGAGTCATCCTCGGGCGAGGTAGACTCGCATCAGTGGTAGTATAAGGCTCGTCGGACTTCTCGACAGGGGTCTTACTGGGCTTGGTCTTCGACGACCTTAGCTTTATTAGGGAAAGCTTGGAAGTAAGGTTAACAAGTGTAGAAGAAGCAGGCTTTGCCGTTCCAGCCTCACCTTTTACCTTGATTTTCTCATTGTCAACCTTTAACTTCTCTACTATTAAAACATGACTCGTCGGATCCGTAACACTGGTAATCATGACATCTACTTTTAGGGACTGATAAGTGTCCTTCAACCCTTCCAAATCCTTGATCTTATAAGAGTCTGAAATGGGTCCTGGACTTAGGATCGGAGCGACAAATCATGTGGTGACAAAATTCGGCATGGTAAAGATTGCTTGGCTACCAAACCCTGAGTACTGAAGGTGGAGGAGGAAGATATGGTTGACCTACAATTTGAAAAATATAATAATGATGGTTAATATTGGATTCATGAGAGAACTGAAGCTTTTCAAAGACCAACAAAACAAGAGATATACCTTAGCCTGGACTTCGCTCCATACAAGATTTAGTGAACTCCACCATTTGGTCAAGTGCACCTCTGTTTGTCTTAAAAGAGGAGGGATGTATGGTTCGATAGAAGAAACAGCGGTAGAGGTTGGTATGACATGGGTGGATTTAGAGCTAACGCTCCTAGATGTAGGAATAGCCATTGCAGGCTCTCCAGATTTTGCTATAAAGGATTTGTGATGACCTGACGAGCTTGGGACAATGAGAGCATAGGTAGCAGAAATGGCGGCATCCTTAGCAGCAAGAATGGCATTTCCCTCTGCAAGTTTTTGGATATCTTTGGCATTAGGGTACTCGGCCATAAGTCCTTCTTCAGAATAGTTGTTCTCGGACGCCGCAAGTCATCGATGCACTTCTTTCCAGGCATCGACAAGAGTCTTAAGATGAGCACTTCCTAACCACTTTAGATATTTATGTAGAAAGACACTAGCATAAAAGTGTAGGAAGTTTGGATTCAACTTGTGACGACCCGACTTTCTTATCACAGAAAATCGCATCATTTTTAAGAAAGAAAGGGATAGAAAGAGAAAAGACAGAGAAGAAGAAAGGAACAACATCATAATATAAACAGCGGAACGAATAAATTATATTAATCACATAATACATTACATAGTATCATATACATCAGAGATACACAGCTAAAACAACACATACTAGACAGTTATAAACTTGTCTAGTTATACAACTCAATACAACACAAAGACAAACGACTTAGAGAACACACAACGGAATACTATATAGCTATACGCAGAAGCCTCCTGCTCCATTGCTCCTCCAGAATTCGTCAAAGCCAACCTGAATTCCTCTGGCTACTCGTAAAAATTTGAGTACCCAAGAGTTTAAGAAAAACAAAATAAACTCCGGGTCAGACATGGGTCTAGTATGAGTAAACGGTTAAAGTTGCTTAACTTTAAAAACCTTTTGAAAGAAAGGTATCACGTAAGACTTCCCACACATAAACATGGAAAAGTTTTTACCTTACGCTAACCAAAACATTTGATAGGAAATCCGATGATATTATAATAGGTCTAGGGTTTTCAAATAAATATGAAATAGCCGAAATTGTTACATTTATTAAATTCCAGCTACTAGCCACAAAAGTGGGTAATACAATCAAATCCGATGGCACTTATTGGATTTTGGATTCCATACAATGGCAGGGCTACTGGGGTACCGCCCGTCATAGTACGTGGCCTAGATCACCGTACCGAGGAGTACGCCCGCTCCCCTGCAACACAAAGCCGGAACCATTCCTTACTGAACAGTTCCGAATAAGACAACCCCGGCGAATGCAGCTATTCAACCGCCCACACAGCCGAAATAAAGGAACCTCTAGACAGGGGTAAACCTTACTCTCAAGTGGGGGCTACCCACGAAGCCTTGCTGCACCTCCCCTGTTTTAGCCATTCCCGGTTAATGGGGCTTGAGGCTACGATTACCTTTAGTGAACACATCACTTAGAATGCTCATCGTCCACCTGACGATGTTCTGAAAGCATTCAATCCATACAAGTTCGTTCCGGGTTCGAATGAAACCGAAGGCATTACCTCGCTATACTCATTTTGGAATTACCCTCAGAGTTAACGACAATAACCCTTGCACTCTGAATCTTCATCTTCACTTGAGATTCACGACCTATCATCAATTTGGATCGTTATGGTTTTCGGATATCCAAATTTGGAAACCCGACCCCGTTCTCATCATAATCCAAAACGTATCTTTTACGTCCAAGTTGTTTTAAGGTTAAACAATTCAATTCAACTATCTATATACACACAGATAGATAATTCACAAGTCACAATTGATAACTAAATTATCAAATAAACAGATGATCCATAACAAAATAGGTAATCCACATCATTATCACAATAGATAATCTATATTACCATCACAATGCAACCAAGCATTCATACCACACAACATTACTTATCTCATTTCTGAGATTACATCCATTCAAGACAATCAATGTCACCCATTCATACATAAGCAATGATTTACTTAATCACAACATAATTAATTTAAAATGAATTAAATTAGCTATCTCTATCTTTAATAAATTTAAAGTGAATTAAATTAATTACTTCATCTCTTAATTAATTTAAAATTAATTAAATTAATTACCTTCATCACAATAAATCTTGCTTACTTATCCATTAATTAAACCAATTAATTAATCGTCATCTTAATTAATCAACCTTGATTAATTAACTCTTAATCAAGTAATTAATCTTTAATTATTCTCATTAATCGTATTAATTAATGAACCTTAATTAGTTACTTCCGTTAATTAATTAACTATAATTAATTACATTATCTCTTAATTAATTACATTAATTAATCATGCTTAAATTAATTGCTTTCAATTAATCAACTTTAATAAATATAAACAGTAATTAATTATCATTAATTACTTCTTAATTACTTTTAATTGCTTTATAAATTCTTTGATTTATTACACCAAGTAATAAACCCTTAATTTCTTTACCAAGTAATTATCCAATTAGAATTACTTCCCACTAAAATTACTTCTCAATAAGTAATTTCACTTATCTCAATTACCCCCTGTAATTTATTCAATTACTTATCTTAAGTAATTAGCCTTATCAAAATTTATTAAGTAAACATACTTAATCATTTATCAAGTGACTATATTTAATTACTTAACTTACTTGATCACACTCATCTCATAAATCATAGTCGAGTAATTCATTCCTTAATTACTCTTTAACCAAATTAATCTTCAATTAACAGATTAATTAACCTTTAACTATTAATTAATAAACCTTAACTATTAATCAATCCTTTAATACAAAGTAATCAATCACTAATTACTTTTATAATTAATTAATTAACCAATTAATTATCTCTTAATCATTAATTAATAAAACTTAATTATTAATTAACAACCTTAATTACAAATTAATTAATTCATAATTATAATTAATTAATCCTTAATTACAATTAATTAACCTTTAATAATAGTTAATTAATTCTTAATTAAATTGCGTTATATATTAATAACCCTTTTAATTATTAATTAAGAAAAACCCAATTTATTACTTAATTACTAGTTTAATCACTTAATTAATTAATAATTAAAATTTTAATTAATCATTAGTCATTAATTAAATCATCATAATTATTAGTTAATTAATTTAATAATTATACTTAATTAATTACTTAATTAATCCTTTAAAATAATTAATTAAATTAATTAATTAAACTTAAAATTTCTTAATTAACCAACTAATTATTATTCATTTTAAAACTTAATTATCTTTTAAGATAAAACATTATCTTTAATTAACCTTGAAATCTTTACTTAACTTAATTCATTAATTAAATTAAAATATAAAGAAATCATTAATTACTTATCTTTAATTTTTAATTAATAAAAACATTTCCTTATAAATTTCCTTTATATATTTCCAAAGTAAGTTTTGAAAATAACATTAAGGTTTTTAACTTAAAACTATTTTAAACATTCATACAAATTCATTTATAAAAACAATTCAATTCAAAGAAAAGAATTACAAGAATTTAATTTAACTTAATTATTTAAAGTTTAAAAACTTACTTATTTTAAATTATAAAATCTGTTTAAGCATTTCAATTTGGGTTCAACCCATATGTACATGAATCCAAGAACCAAGTACATCATCCTTTCCTTTAAAAAAGCAGTTTGACTTAAAAATTTTAAAAAGCTGTTTCAGTTTAAAATTTAAAAACTGTTAAAAACATAACAGTTTAATCAGCAAGCAAAACCCAGAAACCACACGAGTTTTCCCCGAGTCGTCTTCCTTATATCCCGAGTCCAACTTCGAGAAAAACAAGCGAACCCAAAACAAAACCCACAGACACACTCAACCCCCTTTTGCAAGTGCACCGGCACTGGAATCGCCTCCGGCCAACGCCGACTTCACTGATAAGTCACCCAAGCACCCTGCAATCACCTATGATCAACCAAACATTGTTTCTTGTCTCGATTCAAAATCGAGTACCCTTGTATGTACAGAACCCCAACCCAATCATCAGAAAACCCCAAATCCCACGCCTCCGATCAATGATAACCGCCACGATCATGGCTAGTGCTAGCCGACCCACCGCGCCTCCTTCTCCCAAAATTTGATTCAACTCGAAACACCATAATAGGAGCGGTGATTTAATTTTTAGCAAGAACCAAATTTAGGGTTAAAATCAAAATCTAACAATTTCAACCTTCACATTGGATTACAAGCTCTTCAACCATTTTTACCATACCCTCCAATCCAACCTCTAACTCCATCAAGAAACTCGAGCAACCCAGATGCATAAATCAACAGATATTGGCAGAAACCCAATTTCCAGATAAACCCCAATTCCTCTCTCAGTACACTTTTTAAAATGGTGATTCTTATCTTAAAAATCCTAACATTCTAAGATTATCTGAGATATATGCTTAAATCAATATAAATTAACATTTGATTTTTGCAAGTTAACAGATTACTACTGTTTTTCCCAGATACAAGCATATCTTTAGTTCATAAATACTTGTTTATATATTCAGTACCTAGATTATACTAATACTTAGCTAATTTGCTTTTAATCCAAGTGTTAAAAATGAATAAATAAACAGATATGAAATTTTATACATTTGTAAACATTTAAAACCTGTAAACATGGAAGTATTAGGCATGCACAGATTTAAAGCATAATAAAATCTATTGCATATTTATTTACACAGAAGCAAACTCATATAAACATTATCACTAACTTATTTGCAACATATATTTACTACTTTAATTTTTGGTAAATTGTTTATATTAAAGAGATGCAGAGCCTTAAATCTTGATGATAAAGCTGGAGATTTGCCAAATACTTTGGACTTGAAGCTGAAGCCCTTTTGAAATAGAAAAGCTTCACCCTTAGGTTTGTTTTTACTGAATTGCTTCAGGTAATACCTTGACCCAGATTATATACTTGCATGCATTTGAAAATTGATGCAGACATGGGATTGAAAACTTGCTTCAACTTTGAAAACATGATGCAGATTTTGTTTTGAAAACAAACTGCAGACTTTGATCACAGAAATGTTTTAGGTTTTGTAAACAGAGAGTGGAGTTTGAGGAGTGTTTCAGATTTTGGATGTTGTTTTGAGCATGGATTTCCAGATTTTTGTTTGAGGAGGATTTCAGAATTTGGTTGTTGAGTGTTTTTTGATTTTGGAATGAGTAAAGACTTGCATTGATAATATAGTTTCTCTTAGAAATGAACAAAAAGTTTAAAGAAAAAGAAAGTGAAGAGATATGGTGTTTAAATAGGCAAGTTTTCAGATTTATTAAATTAAAAAGAAAATTAAAAAAACAATGGACGCTTGTCTTAAATTTTCATAAATGTTGTAACACTTGTTATTTAAATGATTCCTATCTTAACACTTGTCAAATTGAGTTTATTTTAGTTCTAAAAGAAATTTAAAAGATTTTTAAATAAATTTTCTAATTAACTAATATGTTTTCTAAAATTTAAAAATACTTTTCTAATTAAATTCCCAATTAACAAATACATTTATATATTTATAAATGTTTTCTAAATTTATATGAATACAATCTTTAAAAAGAAATGAAATCAAATATAATTTAAATAAAATTATATACAAATTGCAAACTCATTTTAAAAATGCTATTTCAAAAGCCTTGTATTTATTCTTATTAAATAAATACAATTCCAAATTTCTAAGATAAATTTCTATAAAATGAAAAAAAATATAAAACAAATCTTATTTTTAATTAAAAACAAATCTATATAATTTAAAATCAAACCATATTATTATTTTATTTTAAGATGCATGTATATCCCTTAAATTCAAATTTATATTCAATTCAAAGTCAAATTTAAAAATCCAAATCTAAAAATCAATTCAAATAAACATAAATATCTAATTTTAAATAAGCTCATTTTTATTTACAAATAATCTATCCTATTTTAAAATCAATTTAAAATACACAGATATAAATGTATTTAAACACACTTATAAATTTTGAAAACAATAAATCTATTTAGAATTTATTTACACAAAAAAAATTATTCTTATTTTAAAACCAATTTATAACTATAATTAAAACATTATATTATTATTACTTGGTTATTTAATTTTGAAAATAACAATTTTATCAGTTCAAATAATTAAATTAAGAGATTATCACATTTTAAATTCCTGGAAATTCCGGGATATTACATTCCTTCCCCCTTAAAAGAATTTCGTCCTCGAAATTTAAAACAAAGATAATCCAAATTTAATTCAATTCAACCAATTCAAACATTCATAACAGCCATACTATCAATCAAACAAACAATTTCATCCAAACAACCAATTCAATCAAATAATTAACACTAGCTATCCGGACATAGATCCGGATAAGCTTTCTAAAATTATCTCGAGTTTCCCCAATATAGACACAGGGATACTCGCTCTACTAAATCCAAACTAGCTATACTGCTAAGCTACTCAGTTCCTACTCAGCTAGATCTAAAATCTGCACAAGATACGAGATCACAGACAAGACTGATCAACTATTAAATCCTTCACAGAACTACTGGTCTCAAAACCAGAGATGGACCAAACACGTACTCCCTTAGAGACACGTGAAATATTTTGAATTCTAGTCTTCCAAACTAGCAATTCAACTCTTCAAACCAAAGCACTGATCTCTACAAAACTCAAAAGAATCCAATATACCTAAGAGCTCACCAAATCTTATTGCTCCGTTTACCAGAGAAAACTTCAACAATATCGAAGCCTCCAACTTTGAATTCCAAATTCTTCCGTTTCTTAACCTCAAAACTTTCAGGACGATCCGGGCTGCCTACAGATTCTTCCTGATCAGCTCAACCTTCGCTGATGCTTCTACAAACAAACTGGATCAAAATAACTCAACAAACTGATCCTCACAAGATCAATCCAAAGTCAAAACCAAACTTTACTATCAACAGTAGAAAACAACTTCTCCCATCCAAAAAAGACAGAACAGAATCACTCGCCAGCTTGCCTCAGATTCTGAAAAATAAATTCAGTAGAAACTCTCTAATCCAAAAACACTGCAACTTCCAGTTTCTTCTCCTCAAGAACAATAGCCACCTTGCTTCCGCTGCACAACTCTGATCTAGAGCAGATGAAATGCCGTCGAATGAACACAGGCACAAACTAAACAGCACATCTCGGAAATAAGGTTCAACAGAAGTTCCAAGAAATACAGAGCTACTTCACCAAACAATCAACCTAGGAGATATCCTTCTACCTAGCTGAATCACAGGTATCACTCCTGACATCAAGTCGATTCAGAACTCAATCTCCAATGTGCACAAATCTCTAACTTTCTCGAAGATATATCCAGAAAATCTTCGACAACTCCTCAACTTCTACATCCTCTAGAGATGCCACAAACCAAGAAAAAGATTATCTAAGATAATCACCAAACTATCGCAAGTCACTTTTGCGATCACCCAATCCAATATCCAAGATATTGTTCTTTCTCCACTAATCAGAACAGTTTATCCTTGACCAACTAATCCATCGAAGAAACAAATCCTCACTGCTGCTTCTGAATTCCACCTCCAGGAAATGCTAAGCCAAAAAGATCTTCTTGCTGGAACACAAAACACTCCTGAGTTGCACCGCTAGCACAGATATCAAAGATTTCTTCCCCAAAGCTCTTTGAGAAACTCGGACCTCCAACTAAACACAAACATACTGCTGAACTCAGCTACAACTCTGAAGCAGACACACTTCTTTAAACTTGTTCCGAAAGAAAACATCTTCGGATACATCCATAGTCACTGCATCTCATCACACAGCTACTACTTCCTGAGGTTTCCAAGATATCATCACTTACTTTTGTCTAACTGACAGATCCAAATCCTCAAAAATCCACTCACACAAGCGCGATCAAACCTACACTTCAAAGATGAACTCCGAACCTTAACAGGTTTCCTTCAGAGATCAAACCAAACTACAAAGATTACTCGAGACGGTATTAGGTCTACAGTCTCGACAAATACACTTCCCATCTCAAACATTCAAACTCCAACCAATGGTAATCGTGTTACACACACCACTACCCCATCTACCTTTATAACTTATGTTGGAAAACCCGAACAGGTAGCCCAACAGATAGGTAGAAATATATATATATATATATATATATATATATATATACACACAGATATATATATATATAGTTATATATAAAAATTACAAGTACGCTCTCTCAAGAAAGACACCACTGCAGAGCCTAGGTATTCGCTCAACCTAATGCTCTGATACCAACTGTGACGATCCGACTTTCAGAAAATCGCATCATTTTTAAGAAAGAAATGGATAGAAAGAGAAAAGACAGAGAAGAAGAAAGGAACAACATCAGAATCTAAACAGTGGAATGAATAAATTATATTAATCACATAATACATTACATGGTATCATATACATCAGAGATACGCGGCTAAAACAACACATACTAGACAGTTATAAACACCTGTCTAGTTATACAACTCAATACAACACAAAGACAAACGACTCAGTGAACACACAGCGGAATACTATATAGCTATACGCAGAAGCCTCCTGCTCCATTGCTCCTCCAGAATTCGTCAAAGCCAACCTGAATTCCCCTGGCTACTCATAAAAATTTGAAAACCCAAGAGTTTAAGAAAAACAGAATAAACTCCGGGTCAGACATGGGTCTGGTATGAGTAAGCGGTTAAAGTTTCTTAACTTTAAAAACCTTTTGAAAGAAAGGTATCACGTAAGACTTCCCACACATAAACATGGAAAAGTTTTTACCTTACGCTAACCAAAATGTTTGATAGGAAATCCGATGATATTATAATAGGTATAGGGTTTTCAAATAAATATGAAATAGCCGAAACTGTTACATTTATTAAATTCCATCTACTAGCCACAAAAGTGGGTAATACAATCAAAACCGATGGCACTTATTGGATTTTGGATTCCATACAATGGCAGGGCTACTGGGGTACCGTCCGTCACAGTATGTGGCCTAGATCACCATACCGAGGAGTACGCCCGCTCCCCTGCAACACAAAGCCGGAACCATTACTTACTGAACATTTCCGAATAAGACAACCCCGGCGGATGTTGCTATTCAACTTCCCACACAGTCGAAATAAAGGAACCTGTAGACAGGGGTAAATCTTACTCTCAAGTGGGGGCTACCCACGAAGCCTTGCTGCACCTCCCCTGTTTTAGCCATTCCCGGTTGATGAGGCTTGAGGCTACGATTACCTTTAGTGAACACATCACTTAGAATGCTCATCGTCCACCTGACGATGTTCTGAAAGCATTCAATCCATACAAGTTCGTTCCGGGTTGGAACGAAACCGAAGGCATTACCTCATTATACTCATTTTGGAATCACCCTTAGAGTTAACGACAATAACCCTTGCACTCTGAATCTTCATCTTCACTTGAGATTCACGACCTATCGTCAATTTGGATCGATGTGGTTTTCGGATATCCAAATATGGAAACCCGATCTCGGTCTCATCATAATCCAAAACGTATCTTTCAGGTCCAAGTTATTTTAAGGTTAAACGATTTAATTCAACTATCTATATACACACAGATAGATAATTCACAAGTCACAATTGATAACCAAATTATCAAATAAACAGATGATCCATAACAAAATAGGTAATCCACATCATTATCACAATAGATAATCTATATTACCATCACAATGCAACCAAGCATTCATACCATACAACATTACTTATCTCATTTCTGAGATTACATCCATTCAAGACAATCAATGTCACCCATTCATACATAAGCAATGATTTACTTAATCACAACATAATTAATTTAAAATGAATTAAATTAACTATCTCTATCTTTAATTAATTTAAAGTGAATTAAATTAATTACTTCATCTCTTAACTAATTTAAAATTAATTAAATTAATTACCTTCATCACAATAATTCTTGCTTACTTATCCATTAAACCAATTAATTAATCGTCATCTTAATTAATCAACCTTGATTAATTAACTCTTAATCAAGTAATTAATCTTTAATTATTCTCATTAATCATATTAATTAATGAACCTTAATTAGTTACTTCCGTTAATTAATTAACTATAATTAATTTCATTATCTCTTAATTAATTACATTAATTAATCATGCTTAAATTAATTGCTTTCAATTAATCAACTTTAATAAATATAAACAGTAATTAATTATCCTTAATTACTTCTTCATTACTTTTAATTGCTTTATAAATTCTTTGATTTTTTACACCAAGTAATAAACCCTTAATTTCTTTACCAAGTAATTATCCAATTAAAATTACTTCCCAATAAGTAATTTCACTTATCTCAATTACCCCCTGTAATTTATTCAATTACTTATCTCAAGTAATTAGCCTTATCAAAATTTATTAAGTAAACATACTTAATCATTTATCAAGTGACTATATTTTATTTATTAACAAGTTAATTAACTTACTTGATTACACTCATCTCACGAATCATAGTCGAGTAATTCATTCCTTAATTACTCTTTAACCAAATTAATCTTCAATTAACATATTAATTAACCTTCAACTATTAATTAATAAACCTTTACTATTAATCAATCCTTTAATACAAAGTAATCAATCACTAATTACTTTTATAATTAATTAATTAACCAATTAATTATCTCTTAATCATTAATTAATAAAACTTAATTATTAATTAACAACCTTAATTACAAATTAATTAATTCATAATTATAATTAATTAATCCTTAATTACAATTAATTAACCTTTAATAATAGTTAATTAATTCTTAATTAACTTGCATTATAGATTAATAACCCTTTTATTATTAATTAAGAAAAACCCAATTTATTACTTAATTACTAGTTTAATCACTTAATTAATGAATAATTTAAATTTAAATTAATCATTAGTCATTAATTAAAGCATCATAATTATTAGTTAATTAATTTAATAATTATACTTAATTAATTACTTAATTAATCCTTTAAAATAATTAATTAAATTAATTAATTAAACTTAAAATTTCTTAATTAACCAACTAATTATTATTCATTTTAAAACTTAATTATCTTTTAAGATAAAACATTATCTTTAATTAACCTTGAAATCTTTACTTAACTTAATTCATTAATTAAATTAAAATATAAAGAAATCATTAATTACCTATCTTTAATTTTTAATTAATAAAAACATTTCCTTATAAATTTCCTTTTTATATTTCCAAAGTAAGTTTTTAAAATAACATTAAGGTTTTTAACTTAAAACCATTTTAAACATTCATACAAATTCATTTATAAAAAAACAATTCAACTCAAAGAAAAGAATTACAAGAATTTAATTTAACTTAATTATTTAAAGTTTAAAAACTTTCTTATTTTAAATTATAAAATATGTTTAAGCATTTCAATTTGGGTTCAACCCATATGTACATGAATCCAAGAACCAAGTACATCATCCTTTCCTTTAAAAAAACAGTTTGACTTAAAAATTTAAAAGCTGTTTCAGTTAAAAATTTAAAAACTGTTAAAAACATAACAGTTTAATCGGCAAGCAAAACCCAGAAGCCACACGAGTTTTCCCTGAGTCATCTTCCTTATATCCCGAGTCCTACTTCGAGAAAAACAAGCGAACCCAAAACAAAACCCACAGACACACTCAACCCCCCTATGCAAGTGCACCGGCGCTGGGATCGCCTCCGGCCAATGCCGACTTCACTGCCAAGTCAACCAAGCACCCTGCAATCACCTATGATCAACCAAACATCGTAACCTGTCTCGATTCAAAATCGAGTACCCTTGGATGTACAGAACCCCAAACCCAATCATCAGAAAACCCCAAATCCCACGCCTCCGATCAATGATAACCGCCACGATCACGGCTTGTGCTTGCCGACCCACCACGCCTCCTTCTCCCAAAATTTGATTCAACTCGAAACACATAATAGGAGCAGTGATTTAATTTTCAGCAAGAACCAAAATTAGGTTTAAAATCAAAATCTAACAATTTCAATCTTCACAGTGGATTACAAGCTCTTCAACCATTTTTACCATACCCTCCAATCCAACCTCTAACTCCATCAAGAATCTCGAGCAACCCAGATGCATATATCAAAAGATATTGGCAGAAACCCAACTTCCAGATAAACCCCAATTCCTCTCTCAATACAATTTTTAAAATGGTGATTCTTGCCTTAAAAATCCTAACATTCTAAGATGATCTGAGATATATGCTTAAATCAATATAAATTAACATTTGATTTTTGAAAGTTAATAGATTACTTCTGTTTTTCCCAGATACAAGCATATCTTTAGTTCATAAATACTTGTTTATATAGTCAGTACCTATATTATACTAATACTTAGCTAATTTTCTTTTAATCCAAGTGTTAACAATGAATAAATTAACAGATATGAAATTTTATACATTTGTAAACATTTAAAACCTGTAAACTGGGAAGTATTAGGCATGCACAGATTTAAAGCACAATAAAATCTATTGCATATTTATTTACACAGATGCAAACTTATATAAACATTATCACTAACTTATTTGCAACAGAAAATTACTACTTTGATTTTTGGTAAATTGTTTACTCACCATATCAAAGAGATGCAGAGCCTTAAATCTTGATGATAAAGCTGGAGATTTGCCAAATACTTTGGACTTGAAGCTGAAGCCCTTTTTGAAACAGAAAAGCTTCACCCTTAGGTTTGTTTTAACTGAATTGCTTCAGGTAATACCTTGACCCAGATTATATGCTTGCATGCATTTGAAAATTGATGCAGACATGGGATTGAAAACTTGCTTCAACTTTGAAAACATGATGCAGATTTTGTTTTGAAAACAAACTGCAGACTTTGATCACAGAAATGTTTCAGGTTTTGTAAACAGAGAGTGGAGTTTGAGGAGTGTTTCAGATTTTGGATGTTGTTTTGAGCATGGATTTCTAGATTTTTGTTTGAGGAGGATTTCAGAATTTGGTTGTTGAGTGTTTTCTGATTTTGGAATGAGTAAAGATTTGCATTGATAATATAGTTTCTCTTAGAAATGAACAAAAAATTTAAAGAAAAAGAAAGTGAAGAGATATGGCGTTTAAATAGGCAAGTTTTCAGATTTATTAGATTAAAAAGAAAATTAAAGAAACAATGGACACTTGTCTTAAATTTTCATAAATGTTGTAACACTTGTTATTTAAATGATTCCTAACTTAACACTTGTCAAATTGAGTTTATTTTAATTCTAAAAGAAATTTAAAAGCTTTTTAAATAAATTTTCTAATTAACTAATATGTTTTCTAAAATTTAAAAATACTTTTCTAATTAAATTTCCAATTAACAAATACATTTATATATTTATAAATGTTTTCTAAATTTATATCAATACAATCTTTAAAAAGAAATGAAACCAAATATAATTTAAATAAAATTATATACAAATTGCAAACTCATTTTAAAAATGCTATTTCAAAAGCCTTGTATTTATTCTTATTAAATAAATATAATTCCAAATTTCTAAGATAAATTTCTATAAAAAGAAAAAAATATAAAACAAATCTTATTTTTAATTAAAAACAAATCTATATAACTTAAAATCAAACCGTATTATTATTTTATTTTAAGATGCATGTATATCCCTTAAATTCAAATTTATATTCAATTCAAAGTCAAATTT
This sequence comes from Allium cepa, assembly GCA_030765085.1. Lineage (NCBI taxonomy): Eukaryota > Viridiplantae > Streptophyta > Magnoliopsida > Asparagales > Amaryllidaceae > Allium > Allium cepa. The sequence goes on along the minus strand of CM060941.1, from coordinate 680,109,773 downwards.
AAAAATCCAAATCTAAAAATCAATTTAGATAAACATAAATATCTATTTTTAAATAAGCTCATTTTTATTTACAAATAATCTATCCTATTTTAAAATCAATTTAAAATACACAGATATAAATGTACTTAAACACACTTATAAGTTTTGAAAACAATAAATCTATTTAGAATTTATTTACACAAAAATAATTATTCTTATTTTAAAACCAATTTATAACTATAATTAAAACATTATATTATTATTACTTGGTTATTTATTTTTGAAAATAACAATTTTATCAGTTCAAATAATTTAAATTAAGAGATTATCACATTTTAAATTCCTGGAAATTCCAGGATATTACACAACTCATCCCTATCCTTGTCCTTTTGTTCCTAGAGCTCCCTAACTTCTTGAGTGGCGGTAAGCTCGATATCAAAGTTAAGCTTCTCAATCATCAACCGTTCTAAGTCGGCAGCGTAATGACCCATGATTTTACCGCATTGATTTGTGAATATTTAATTAATTTTAAATATTCAAATAATATGTTTTATAATTAAAATAAAACTCTCTTTGATAATAGATAATGATGGTAAAATATTTTTTAAAATTTATTTGCAAATATAATTAGTTCGATGAAAAACTGAAAATGTGATCGGAATTAGTTTTTCAAACTTCCGTCTTTTCATCGATTGGAAGTTGTCAAAGATGTTTTAAATCCTAGAATATAATGTATATACTTACATTTAAAATTAGTTAAGGTATGAATATATATATGTTTATGCATATACTTAAGTTAAACAAAATAAAGTTAAAAGAATATTCCATGAAGATGCCATTTGAAACATGTTTAAACATGTTAAAGACTTAGGAAACAACAAAGTACTAAGAAATTAATGGATGTTGGAAGTATTGAGGTGGAGGGGGAGGCCTAATTTTCGAAAATGACATGTTGGAGGAGGGGACAAGGTGAGGTGGCATTCATTTAGTGGAGGGTAAAGCATATGGGGTCATTTTGGTAATTTGATGTGTAAATTTTATATAAAACCAACATCTCTTATTTTCTTTTCTCATTTTCATTTATTTTATTCATTTTAACATTGCTTCCTCCTTCTCTAAGTTTGTTTATGGCTTCCTAAAAATAAATCTAAAGTTTTAAACATTTTTCTTCCATTCTTAAGTTCATGAAAACTTTACCTAAACACTTCTATACTCCTCCTCCTTTTAAAACCTCATCTTCCTTCCATCATATCTCTCTCATAACTTATCCAAATGGAAATTTTCATTTTTTTTCAAACCATAGAAAATTCTAGTGGTTACAACTTTTATGAGTACCACTTCTTCAGATTTGAGCTTAGCTATGTCAAAATCTCATTACTTTTCAAGATGTTTTCGAACCCATATTTTTAAGTCCACAAATAGCCCTTCTTCGTTTTACCATATTTCTCTCAAAAAAATTGAAAAATTCTTCCCTTGAAATTATAGAGGAGATAATTTCCAATAATTTTCTCTCTTACAATTTTTTAAAACTTCACGAGTAAACTGTCTAAAAATCAATTGGAATATGACCTATTTTGGATTCATTTTTTAGAGTACGGTGATAATCCAAAATCCCTCCTCCTTACCAAAAATAAGCTTCACTTCCTTTTTGTAACGACCCGTAAATTTCGACAATTAAATTTTTAATTAAAAAGGATTTTGAAATTTAAATTTTGTAGAAATGGGAAATATATATATATAAAGGAGGTAAATTAATACTAGATGAACGCTAAATGAAAATTTATAGCAACGGTAATTAAAAATCTTAATTATTGTTAAATTTAATAGAAATCCAATGATTGAGATAGTGTAAGATGTATACATGTGTGTAAGTTGAATAAATAAAGGAGATTTAAATTTATAACTAATAATGAATTGTAGAAACGGGTATTTAACTTAATTGTTGAAAGTTAGGTGAAATATCAATAAAGAAATAGCGTAAATTGTCGCACTTGAATAAAATATAAATAAGGAAAAAAAGACAGGAAATTTAAATCACCTATGTATTAATATATATTAATAAAATTGTAACTGTATGTGAGTTAAGGAAGTAATATAAATGGCAGTTGACAGATAACCAATTTAATGCAAATTCAAATGTGGGTGGAAATGACTGTTGGGTTTTAATGGAGTGTAAATAAATAGTGAGAAACATTCTAATCTCTTAGTTAAATATGTTTGTTTGATTAATGCTGACAGAAACAAAATAGGAAATTTTATTTATAACAAATGAATTTCAATTGTATAATGAAAGTGAATTGTTAATAGATGGATGTAAATATTTATTTATTGATAGAAATAAGATCTAAATAAATGTTTGGATAGAACATAAGAGAATGCAATTTGGTAGTACGTTAATTGGAAATAGATTTAAGAAAGGATAACAACTATTATAAATTTCCTAACTTACGGGTCAATAAATGTATTGGAAGTAAAGTTCTTTTATATGTTGAGTAGTTAAAATGTTGTTATTAAATATATATACGTTGATTTGATAATTATTAAAAATATAGTAACGGCAATGTGAACATAAATTAATATAAACGTAAATCTTATTTTTAAGTAAAAATTGAGTGTAGACTTATGAAATAGATTTTATGACAATAATTATTGTTCGTTGCTTATTAGTTGTTAGGTTTTATTTTGAAATCAATTCCAATTAATGCACTAAATTATTGCAAATTGGTGTGGAATATTGGTAAGTGAATAATGTTGGATTCAATAAGATGTAGCCAAGGTAAATTTCCGTAGCATGAGTTGATAAGTAAGGTAATAAAAGAAATAAAACCAAGATGAAAATTTGAAAAAAATATCAATGTAATGAAATATAAAATAATATTAACTATGTTAGTTGAGTGATAATTGATTGAATATTAAGTTGGGAACCAGATAAAAATCAAATTTATTTGGAATTTATTTGCAATTAATTTGATTAATTGCAGCTGACATTTGAACAATGTATCTACGGTAATAATTGACACTAGATTGTTATGTGAAGTTGTTTTAGTCAAAAGGGATTAATTTGGAATCTAATGGATTTAATATTTAAAAATTATGTAAATATTTATTTAGAAGGAATTAAAGTTAATTACATAATAAGGTATGAATCTACTGCTAATTTTATCTATGTGAAAATGAAAAGAGTACTAAAAACAAGCTTTGTCGGTATATTTAAGTTTAATGTATAATAATAAGTTAATGGTAATAAAAGAAGTTTAAACATCTGTTAATAGAGAGTTGAGTTTAAATCTAAGAATATTAAGAAGTAGATTTTTGAATACAACATTTGATCCATCCACTTAAAATGTATAGATAGGATAATCGCTGATTTTTGATTTAAGTAGTGCAAACGGAGATTTATCTATTTATTGGAATTGGAATTTATAAGTGTATAAATAGGAAATAAGTGAAATTTATTTTAAATACTCATAAATGAAGATTTAGATTGTGATGACCCGCCCTTCTATTACCAGAAAGACGTATCATCATTAAGAAAGAAAGGGATGAGAAAATAGAAAAGATGGAGAAGAAAGAACAACAACATCAGAATCTCACAGCGGAACGGAACAAAATATAATATATCACTTAAATAATACATAGTTTGTACATATATCAGAGTTATACAATATCAATACATGTGACAATCTTACATACATCACATACTAGACAGTTATAAACACCCATCTAGTTAATACAACTCAATACAATACAACTTAGAGATACCCACACAGCGGAACTATATATATCTACAACGCTGAAGCCTCCTGCTCCATTGCTCCTCCAGAGTTCGTCAAAGCTAACCTGAATCCCTTGGCTACCCGTAAAAAATTTAGGTACCCGAGAGTTTATGAAAACAAAAATAAACTCCGGGTCAGACATGGGTCTGGTATGAGTAAACGGTTTAAAGTTGCTTAACTTTGAAAACATTTGAAAATAAAGGTATCACGTAAGACTTCCCACAAATAAATACGGGTAAGTTTTTACCTTACGCTAACCAAACATTTTATAGGAAATTCTGTGATATTATAATAGTGTCTAGGGTTTTCAAGTAAATAGAAAATAGCCGAAATTGTTACATTCATTAAATTCCAGCTACTAGCCACAAAAGTGGGTAATACAAATCAAAACCGTAGAGTCTCGTAGGGAAAATGGATTTCCAACAATGGCAGGGCTACTGGGGTACCGCCCGTCACAGTACGGGGCCTAGATCACCGTACCGAGGATTACTCCCTTCATCCCCTGCAACACAAGGCCGGAACCATTCCTTACTGAACAGTCCCGAACAAGATAAACCCCGCGGTTGTAGCTAGCAACCGCACACTAAGCCGAATATATAAAAAGGGACATCTAGACAGGGGAAATATCTTGTCCTGCTTGGGCATGACCCACCTAACCTTGCTGCACATCCCCTGTTTTATCCATTCCCGGTTGATGAGGCTTGAGGTTACGATTACCTTTATTGAACATTATTCTTAGAATGCTCATCGTCCGCCTGACGATGTGTTGAAAGCATTCAATCCATACAAGTTCGTTCCGGGTTCGAATGAAACCGAAGGCATTATCTCGTCACACTCATTTTGGAATCACCCTCAGAGTTAACGACGATAACCCTTGCATTCTGAAAGCACCATCTCGATCTTCATTTCAGGATTCACGACCTAACGTTTAAATTGGATCGATGTGGTTTTCGGAGAATCAAATTTGATTCTTCCGATCCCGGTCTCATCGAATCCAACCGCCATTTTAAGGGCCAAGTTGTCTAATTAACTTAAACAGTTTAAATAAATTAAATTCAACAATTGAATTAACGTAGCATTTATCACAGACAAACATATACATGCATCATAGATATAACATATCGCAGAGCAACAGAATATCATCACATAAATATCACACACAGATATTCAGTCACAACAGTCCGTAAGCAGTCACCTTTAAATCTTATTTGTAATTAATTCAATTTGAATTAATGACTTTAGAGTTAATCACTTAACTCTATTTAATTAGTCATTAGTTTACAATCAACTACTTATTTTACCCCGGATTGTCTAATTAATGATTTATTAATTAATCATTTAGTCATAATCGCATACTTATTTTATTTCAAACTATCAATTAACTAATTATTTCTTAACTCAGTTATTTACTTTAATTAACCATTTAATTTAATGATGTTAATTATTAATCAACTTAATTACCCATTTATTTACTGCCGATTGCTTCCTTAATCCTTTATTTATTCTTAATTAAACTACTCGATTAATTAACTATTAATCATTCATAAATTATCTTAAGTAGTTAATTACAAATTTATCAATTATTATAATCTATGACTAATTATATTTTAAGAGTAATTGTTCTTAATTTCTTCCTAAACTAATTAAATGTTCAACTTAATGAAACATTTAAAAGTCTTCTCTTAAATTTTGAAAAACAATTATGATATTAACTCCAAACTTAATTATTAGATAACCTCATATTTAATGTAATTAATTACTTAGTTTGTTACCCTAATTTATATATTAACTTAATTAACTAATTTAAACTTCTTAATTACAAATTAATGAAATAGGGATCAAGAATCTTATCTTTAAAACCAAACACTTATTAACTATAAATGTTTAAACGTTAATTTAAATCTAATCACGTATCTTTAATTGATTATTAAATTAAGATATTCATTTAAGGTGAAAACATTTTTAGCAATAACTTTATTTTTGCTTGAATTAATACAGTTTAGTAAACCAGGTTGGTTACGCTTAAGCTTTGAAACCATACCCGAGAAAAATCTCACTACACACGAGAAAGAACCCGAGTTCCCCATCCAATCTTCCCGAGTCTTTCCCCCCCTGAACCATTTCTTCCTCTCTCTTTTCCTGTTTCTCCCCTTCTTCTCTTTTTTTTTTAAACAAAGGTTATAAATAACTGCTGGAGTCACATACGAAAACGACCCAAAGCCACGTTCGAAGCAACCACCAAAAATCTCGGGTCCAAGCACGCGACGACTCACAACCACTCAACCGACATTGCTCCACCACCGTGCACGTGCACGGTGGTCCACGACGCTTCCGGTGATCCACGTCGACTTCCCCAAACCCCAAATCATCCCTTGCATCGAAATCGAAACCCAGAAATACGAATTAAGGTCAACATCGAAATTTTTCTATTATGCACGAAAACTGAAGCTCACCTCTGGCAGATAAACGACCCCGCCATCACCTAACGGCCACCTGAGACGCTAAAAGGTCGTCCACGCCTCGACAACACCTCCCCCTATCCTCTACCAAAGCCACGTACGGCTCGATCACGTGTAGATGACGTACGCGATTCGATTACAGAGAAGCATAAAATTCCCAGTAAAACCCTAAATGAATCTCGTGTTCAAATTTTAATCAATAGAAAATTTAATTTACATTTTTCCCGTGTTTATAGATGCATAATCTAGCTTCAATCCAAGTTTCACTATTTATAACTGAATTGATTGTTTGAAAATGGAATCAATGTAAACTTAGTTCAATTACAAACCGTGCTTGGAAAATTAAGTTAAAAATCTTCGTTTTAGTTTTGAAAATCATGAATTCCAGTATGGATTCAATCTATGACCTTGTATTAATATTTTACAACAACTTATATATATATATATATATATATATATATTTAAATTATTGTTTAATGCTCTGTTCATCGTTATAGCGCTTATATTTTTCCTTAAGATTAAATCAGTCTCTAAATTTATGTTATAACATATTATTTTAATCGAATACCTACAGATTTCCAATGTTTAATGAGGCTAATTTGAGTTTTACTCAAAAATATGCAAACCTGAAACATTATCAAAAGTCACAGAGTTGAAGGAATTGAAATCAAGCATACACAATATCATATGATGATTAAATCATGAACTGTGTTATAATTGGAACTTAAAACTTTAACTAATCTTGTTTACTCACCACAATTTATGTTAAACATAAATGTTTACTCACCTGAATGTATACAGAAAGCAGTTTTAGTTTCCAGATGAACACAGTCTTGAACTTTGTTTCCCAGCTTTCAAGCTTGAGTTCCAACTTCAATCCTTGATGTTGTTGATGTTGAACAAGTTTGTTTGTATTTAGTTCAAGTTACAGTTTTCTTTTCTTTTTCTTTTTTTCTTCTCGGTTTTGTTTCATAAGTTAAAGACTGAACTCAAAGAAATAAGAAATGTTGGATACATATATACATATAACTTGAACAAGCTGCCTTCTTCAATAAGCTTTCATTCTAAAATATCTTGCTTTATATATTTATTTATTTTTCCATGTGCTAGAACCTGAGATGCATAAAAAATTTCGGCTGGAAGATCTTTGTTTCAGATTCATGGTGGCTAATTAATGTTTGTGTTAACATTTCTGCTAACATAATCAATACTTACTGACACATATATTTGAATAAGGATATTTGTAGGCTTAAGATTGTACTAATATGTTCCATATGGGTTTACACTAATTACTATTTGCTGACAACTTGTTTACACAGATATTTTCAGGTCTTTGATTTCTTATGCATATACAAGTTACAGGTTTTTTTTTTTCATTCATCTTCATACTTATGTCAACATGTTTGCTGTTAACTTAGTTTTTGTCTTATTATTTTGGACACAATTTATACACTGATTCGACTAATTAATTTCATATATTTGTCTTCATATAGTTCACATTTTTATCTATATCTTGTTCTCATCATATTTCGTACTTATGTTTATGTATACTTATACTTATAACCACATTTTATGTGATACTTATTTTAACTATTTATAAGCATATTATAAATATTATTGTAAATATTATACTTAATCATACAATATGATCAACTACTTAAATCTTATTTTTATTTAAAGTTTAATCTTTCAAATTTGATTAGTAACTTATATTTTTGCATTAAGGTATTTATATTTAATATTAATGTGAAAAGAATTGTATTGTTATACTCATCATTATTAACTACATTTATTACTTTTGATATAAAGTGTCATTGATATATAAATTTTTTTTTTTTTAATGTAATAGAATAAAACAGATTAAATTTTGAATATTGTTGAAAGAGTCTATTTATATTTTGAACTTATAAATCCCCTTTATAACACATATATAACCAATAATATCCAACATCTTATTTATTTATAAATGAAAACATTATATTTTACTTAAATTTGATCAAAAACTTATAATAATAATAGGGTCAAAATTCCGGGATGTCACATTCCTTCCCCCTTAAAAGAATTTCGTCCTCGAAATTTAAACAACAGTTAATTCAAAAGTTTTTATATTAACCATCGAAACAAACATATCCTTCATACAACAGCAAACAAACCAACAGTCTACTCTAACAAACAACACTAGTTATCTGAACATAAATCCGGATAAGTACTTCTAAAACTATCGAGAGTTTCCCAGGTACAATCTCTGGGATCCTCATTCCATTGCACCTTAACGAGTTTCACCACTTTGTTTTATGAGTTGCTTCTCGTCTCGGTCGACAATCTGAATTGGATTTCTGACCACAGTTAAATTCGACTCAACTTTCAAATTCCTGAATTCTAGTTTAACAACTAATGTTGAATCATGAACAATTTTCCTGAGATATATGGAATATACAATAAATCCCAGACATCCATTCTAGCAATTAAATTTTAAAAGCTACAGTATTAACTCTTTCCAAATTTAATTGACTCTTTACAGAATTTCTATATCTATTCAATCAAGCCTGTACGATGTACATATACCATTAGTACGCACTATCAAATCCGATCGCTCGATCACACAATTTCATTTCCGAACTAGTATTGTTCACCCGACTTCCTAGTGCGGACTCAGAACTGGTTTCTTAATCAAAAACTGCCATTCTCCTTGCATAGTCACAACTATGATAGAGAATTCCCAGAATCAATCAAAATCCAAATCCATGGTTCGTCGTCGAAAATCGAGTGAAAAATCTCAACTCGGATCGATATAACTATCTCGAAATTCTGTGCTCGAATCAGGATCAAACTGTTATGCGAACAAAATAATATACGTACATCCTACGTATTTATATCCATTGATTATCAACCATATCAATTTCTTTTATTCACATTATCCTGATTCTATCACTTGGAATAATTTTTCCCAATATCAAATTTCACTTAAGAATTCCACCATTCATTTCTTAAGCTTAATATAAGCATTATATATTCCCTTATATTATTGTCTACCACCATAGCTTTTATATCTTCTTATTTCCAATTTCCTGTGAATTTCAATTTATTTCCAACTCTGAATATTTAACCTTTATTGACTATCTCTATTTAAAACTGATTCCTATTATTATATTTTTTTAAATTAGTTTCTTTCATTAGTTTACTTTAAATTTTCAATTTGAAATTGTTTTGTTGCTAAATTTTTAAATTTTTTTTTCTATAGTTTTCAAATTCTGAAATTTTAAGACAGAGTATCCATTTGCCAAGCATTACATATTTCCATAAGCACTTATGTACAGTTTCAACACTTAGTACAATTACTTCCATCAAATTTTCAAATCATTCCCTATAGTTAAAGTGATTTTCACTTACTTGCTTAGACATATAATCCATTTGAGCAAAACAAACTCATATTCAAAATCATCCTATTTTGCTTCCAATAATTCATAGAATTTATCTAATTCTCATTTACTTAAAACAACCCATTTCGATATGCAATTTGACAATATTATTGTGAATAAACAATCACTTAAGCTTTATAACAAATCTTAAATTGATTTCAATTCAATTTACACTTAATTCCACCACAATTAAATTATTCATAATCCTTCTATTGCATTTTCTTTTATTTCAACAGGTTTGATCCCAAATCATTTTATTAAACTCGACAACCAATATTTTAAATAATCATTTCACAATTTACATCATTTATTTTCTTTAAACTGTTCCACTCAACAACTTAGGTTTATTCTATTACACCAACTTCCATTTTAAATCTTTAATTTGATTTTCCTTTAATCTAATCGCAACTATTTACTAATCTATTTGATTAGTTTATTCTTTTATCCATCCTTAAAAAAAAAAATTATTTATTTACATTAACAATTCATTTTTGAATTTAAAATAAAGTCATTCAATTTATGCTTGAATTAGATTTGTTTACAACTCACACCATTATTTAAATCCAATTCAATACTTACTTTGGTTTACATTTACTTAATAATTTTATTTCATTCAATATTATTTATAACTCGACTGAATTCATTTAAATTCAGTCTTATTCTAACTCAACTTCAGTTAAATTTAGCTACTTACAAATCTTTAAATTTATTTCTCAATATATGAGTTCAAAACTTATTTATTTCCCTTAAAGTTTATATTACTCATTTGGGTCATTTTATCTTATAACCACAATTTCAGTTTATATATATAACACTTAGCATCTTAAGGTATAAATTTCCACCTTACAATCACAATCATTTTACCTCTAAATTTTATAGCTAATTAAGTTCATTTTGAACTTCAATTTCATTTAACTTTATCTCGGGTTAAGCTCCAATATGTTCCTATTGTCATTTACTTAAATTAAATTTTAATCCCAGATTAAAATTCCCAATTTCATCATATTAATATCAACTTTATAAATTCAATAGTTGATCCATTTAAACCTTCCACATTATCTGAATAGATTTTTTCTTAAAATTCAATTGCCCGTTTTCCATTTCCAAAACCAATTTGAAATGACAACCACACATACCTACTTGGTATATCAACTCAAATTTTCAACTTCCAAACACTTATTTTCACTAAAACAAATTTTCTCCTTTTGAAAAAATTTTAAAATAACTTGCCTGCCTAACAACCACAAACAATATCATAACCAAAAATAATTTTCCAAAACAAGATTCCATTATTCCCTTCAAATCTTTGGATAAACTTTTCAAATATTCCCAAGATTTTTAAATTTCCAAATCCTTCGTTTAAATTCATTTAAACACTATCAAATTTCCGGGACTTCAATTCTGTTTTAATCAAATTTTAGTTATATTCCCTTTTGTATTAAAGATCATACTTAGACAATTTTATTTGTTTAAAGACCCCTCAAATTTAATTTTTTTTTTATTTGATTGTACTATTAACAATCAAACATCCAAGTATATATATATAGTTATTTCAGAAAAATATTTTTTTTTTATATTAAAATATAATTTTGGGTAAAATTATTTCATTTACCCTACTTTGAAAAACAATATTGTGTCGAATTGCTCTATTTAAGTGTTTAGAAACCCCTTCGATACAGTTTTCGAGGCCATGCCGACGGAAATTCATATACCACTCAATAAATCAATCGACACCATTTTATATTCACTAACAAATACGCGCTCATATCTACACTCAATCTCATTTTAGAGTTCTACTAACTCTGTTTATGAGTAATTACTACCAGAGCCAAGGTTATCACCAACCTAAGCTCTGATACCAACTGTGATGACCCGCCCTTCTATTACCAGAAAGACGTATCATCATTAAGAAAGAAAGGGATGAGAAAATAGAAAAGATAGAGAAGAAAGAACAACAACATCAGAATCTCACAGCGGAACGGAACAAAATATAATATATCACTTAAATAATACATAGTTTGTACATATATCAGAGTTATACAATATCAATACATGTGACAATCTTACATACATCACATACTAGACAGTTATAAACACCCATCTAGTTAATACAACTCAATACAATACAACTTAGAGATACCCACACAGCGGAACTATATATATCTACAACGCTGAAGCCTCCTGCTCCATTGCTCCTCCAGAGTTCGTCAAAGCTAACCTGAATCCCTTGGCTACCCGTAAAAAATTTGGGTACCCGAGAGTTTATGAAAACAAAAATAAACTCCGGGTCAGACATGGGTCTGGTATGAGTAAACGGTTTAAAGTTGCTTAACTTTGAAAACATTTGAAAATAAAGGTATCACGTAAGACTTCCCACAAATAAATACGGGTAAGTTTTTACCTTACGCTAACCAAACATTTTATAGGAAATTCTGTGATATTATAATAGTGTCTAGGGTTTTCAAGTAAATAGAAAATAGCCGAAATTGTTACATTCATTAAATTCCAGCTACTAGCCACAAAAGTGGGTAATACAAATCAAAACCGTAGAGTCTCGTAGGGAAAATGGATTTCCAACAATGGCAGGGCTACTGGGGTACCGCCCGTCACAGTACGGGGCCTAGATCACCGTACCGAGGATTACTCCCTTCATCCCCTGCAACACAAGGCCGGAACCATTCCTTACTGAACAGTCCCGAACAAGATAAACCCCGCGGTTGTAGCTAGCAACCGCCCACTAAGCCGAATATATAAAAAGGGACATCTAGACAGGGGAAATATCTTGTCCTGCTTGGGCATGACCCACCTAACCTTGCTGCACATCCCCTGTTTTATCCATTCCCGGTTGATGAGGCTTGAGGTTACGATTACCTTTATTGAACATTATTCTTAGAATGCTCATCGTCCGCCTGACGATGTGTTGAAAGCATTCAATCCATACAAGTTCGTTCCGGGTTCGAATGAAACCGAAGGCATTATCTCGTCACACTCATTTTGGAATCACCCTCAGAGTTAACGACGATAACCCTTGCATTCTGAAAGCACCATCTCGATCTTCATTTCAGGATTCACGACCTAACGTTTAAATTGGATCGATGTGGTTTTCGGAGAATCAAATTTGATTCTTCCGATCCCGGTCTCATCGAATCCAACCGCCATTTTAAGGGCCAAGTTGTCTAATTAACTTAAACAGTTTAAATAAATTAAATTCAACAATTGAATTAACGTAGCATTTATCACAGACAAACATATACATGCATCATAGATATAACATATCGCAGAGCAACAGAATATCATCACATAAATATCACACTCAGATATTCAGTCACAACAGTCCGTAAGCAGTCACCTTTAAATCTTATTTGTAATTAATTCAATTTGAATTAATGACTTGAGAGTTAATCACTTAACTCTATTTAATTAGTCATTAGTTTACAATCAACTACTTATTTTACCCCGGATTGTCTAATTAATGATTTATTAATTAATCATTTAGTCATAATCACATACTTATTTTATTTCAAACTATCAATTAACTAATTATTTCTTAACTCAGTTATTTACTTTAATTAACCATTTAATTTAATGATGTTAATTATTAATCAACTTAATTACCCATTTATTTACTGCCGATTGCTTCCTTAATCCTTTATTTATTCTTAATTAAACTACTCGATTAATTAACTATTAATCATTCATAAATTATCTTAAGTAGTTAATTACAAATTTATCAATTATTTATAATCTATGACTAATTATATTTTAAGAGTAATTGTTCTTAATTTCTTCCTAAACTAATTAAATGTTCAACTTAATGAAACATTTAAAAGTCTTCTCTTAAATTTTGAAAAACAATTATGATATTAACTCCAAACTTAATTATTAGATAACCTCATATTTAATGTAATTAATTACTTAGTTTGTTACCCTAATTTATATATTAACTTAATTAACTAATTTAAACTTCTTAATTACAAATTAATGAAATAGGGATCAAGAATCTTATCTTTAAAACCAAACACTTATTAACTATAAATGTTTAAACGTTAATTTAAATCTAATCACGTATCTTTAATTGATTATTAAATTAAGATATTCATTTAAGGTGAAAACATTTTTAGCAATAACTTTATTTTTGCTTGAATTAATACAGTTTAGTAAACCAGGTTGGTTACGCTTAAGCTTTGAAACCATACCCGAGAAAAATCTCACTACACACGAGAAAGAACCCGAGTTCCCCATCCAATCTTCCCGAGTCTTTCCCCCCCTGAACCATTTCTTCCTCTCTCTTTTCCTGTTTCTCCCCTTCTTCTCTTTTTTTTTTAAACAAAGGTTATAAATAACTGCTGGAGTCACATACGAAAACGACCCAAAGCCACGTTCGAAGCAACCACCAAAAATCTCGGGTCCAAGCACGCGACGACTCACAGCCACTCAACCGACATTGCTCCACCACCGTGCACATGCACGGTGGTCCACGACGCTTCCGGTGATCCACGTCGACTTCCCCAAACCCCAAATCATCCCTTGCATCGAAATCGAAACCCAGAAATACGAATTAAGGTCAACATCGAAATTTTTCTATTATGCACGAAAACTGAAGCTCACCTCTGGCAGATAAACGACCCCGCCATCACCTAACGGCCACCTGAGACGCTAAAAGGTCGTCCACGCCTCGACAACACCTCCCCCTATCCTCTACCAAAGCCACGTACGGCTCGATCACGTGTAGATGACGTACGCGATTCGATTACAGAGAAGCATAAAATTCCCAGTAAAACCCTAAATGAATCTCGTGTTCAAATTTTAACCAATAGAAAATTTAATTTACATTTTTCCCGTGTTTATAGATGCATAATCTAGCTTCAATCCAAGTTTCACTATTTATAACTGAATTGATTGTTTGAAAATGGAATCAATGTAAACTTAGTTCAATTACAAACCGTGCTTGGAAAATTAAGTTAAAAATCTTCGTTTTAGTTTTGAAAATCATGAATTCCAGTATGGATTCAATCTATGACCTTGTATTAATATTTTACAACAACTTATATATATATATATATATATATATATATTTTTAAATTATTGTTTAATGCTCTGTTCATCGTTATAGCGCTTATATTTTTCCTTAAGATTAAATCAGTCTCTAAATTTATGTTATAACATATTATTTTAATCGAATACCTACAGATTTCCAATGTTTAATGAGGCTAATTTGAGTTTTACTCAAAAATATGCAAACCTGAAACATTATCAGAAGTCACAGAGTTGAAGGAATTGAAATCAAGCATACACAATGTCATATGATGATTAAATCATGAACTGTGTTATAATTGGAACTTAAAACTTTAACTAATCTTGTTTACTCACCACAATTTATGTTAAACATAAATGTTTACTCACCTGAATGTATACAGAAAGCAGTTTTAGTTTCCAGATGAACACAGTCTTGAACTTTGTTTCCCAGCTTTCAAGCTTGAGTTCCAACTTCAATCCTTGATGTTGTTGATGTTGAACAAGTTTGTTTGTATTTAGTTCAAGTTACAGTTTTCTTTTCTTTTTTTTTTCTTCTCGGTTTTGTTTCATAAGTTAAAGACTGAACTCAAAGAAATAAGAAATGTTGGATACATATATACATATAACTTGAACAAGCTGCCTTCTTCAATAAGCTTTCATTCTAAAATATCTTGCTTTATATATTTATTTATTTTTCCATGTGCTAGAACCTGAGATGCATAAAAAATTTCGGCTGGAAGATCTTTGTTTCAGATTCATGGTGGCTAATTAATGTTTGTGTTAACATTTCTGCTAACATAATCAATACTTACTGACACATATATTTGAATAAGGATATTTGTAGGCTTAAGATTGTACTAATATGTTCCATATGGGTTTACACTAGTTACTATTTGCTGACAACTTGTTTACACAGATATTTTCAGGTCTTTGATTTCTTATGCATATACAAGTTACAGGTTTTTTTTTTTCATTCATCTTCATACTTATGTCAACATGTTTGCTGTTAACTTAGTTTTTGTCTTATTATTTTGGACACAATTTATACACTGATTCGACTAATTAATTTCATATATTTGTCTTCATATAGTTCACATTTTTATCTATATCTTGTTCTCATCATATTTCGTACTTATGTTTATGTATACTTATACTTATAACCACATTTTATGTGATACTTATTTTAACTATTTATAAGCATATTATAAATATTATTGTAAATATTATACTTAATCATACAATATGATCAACTGCTTAAATCTTATTTTTATTTAAAGTTTAATCTTTCAAATTTGATTAGTAACTTGTATTTTTGCATTAAGGTATTTATATTTAATATTAATGTGAAAAGAATTGTATTGTTATACTCATCATTATTAACTACATTTATTACTTTTGATATAAAGTGTCATTGATATATAAAATTTTTATTTTTTTTTAATGTAATAGAATAAAACAGATTAAATTTTGAATATTGTTGAAAGAGTCTATTTATATTTTGAAATTATAAATCCCCTTTATAACACATATATAACCAATAATATCCAACATCTTATTTATTTATAAATGAAAACATTATATTTTACTTAAATTTGATCAAAAACTTATAATAATAATAGGGTCAAAATTCCGGGATGTCACATAGATGAAGGTGAGAATGGTAATGCTTTAAATAGTAGAGACGTACACAAATCAATGTAGGTAATTAGAAATAAAATGTTGTCGAAACGATAAAACGTTTCTTGTGAAAAATGGATGACATAACGAAAAAGGGTAATGTATTCACTTGAATATAAATTGAAACTTATTTAAGGTATTAATTACAATGGATAGAGATTTTGGGTAACATTGTAAATGATATGTAAGTAATGCAAATGTATGTCAATAGTAAGGGATTAGGATGAATTAAAAATTTGTAACATAGGAATTACCTGCCTATTTGTTAATAAAAATTTGAATGGTTAGTAAGTGATAATATAATAAGTGTACATTAGTGGAATTGAGGTAACATTGGTTTTAATGTTGAGAAAATAAATGGGTATAGTAAAGTTTAAGTGAAATTGTAAGTATGTATAGGGGAATGAATTATTGCAGGGAAATATTTGGTAACCATTGCAATAAATGTAAATTTGTGTGCATTAATATGAAATTTAGTAATAGGTGTGAATAACTTAAATTTCTTCATAGGATAAAGAATGATGGAAATAACGTTTAATTAATATATCGGGATTTAATTGATCATAAAAGGTTGATTGCAAATCAAATGAAAAATGCTTAAATGGGAATTAAGTTATTTATTCATTTGGATTTAAAGCATGATTGAAATTTTTGGAAACTGAATAAAACGTTTTATGTTGATTGAAATTTAAGTTGGAAGTAATTAAGATAAATAAAATATGTATAATATGGAATTCAAATATACATAGAAATGTGGATTTTAGTATGTAAACGTAATCTATTGAGAATGGATAGAAATTTAATCTGTAATTATTACGGTAATTTAGAATTTAGTTGAAATTGGAAATTTATCTACGTATTTGGAAATTTATGGAATTGTGAATATATATATGGAAATTTAAATGAAGCATCTAATTATACATGTGTGAATACGCTTAAAATGCAATGTAAATGTTGAGAAAGAAATAATTTAATCCGTAACGTGTATAATTAATATCCTTTTGGGACCACTTCTGTTTGCACGTTAAAATTCGTGCACACCTATCCTGTTGCGATCTATCTATAAATATGCTGTGATAAACCCTAGCCTCCTTTCTATTGTCAATTGGCTGTACGTTCATTTTTCTTCATCTCTTTCTTTTCCTCAATGGTTACAAAACCTAATCTATCTACAATTCAAATTTTCTAATAAAATTCAAACTCTCCACAAAAATTCCAGAAAATTTATGATAAAGTTCTCGAGACACGTAATCTGCTGGTACAATTCGTTTTCTGTTTTGGATATTCGTTTGACCAGAAATAATTCGACGATGTGCTGTAGCTTTTAGCTGACGTGGCCATTGAAGTTAAGTGGGTTTTGTTTTATTTTATTTTATTTTAATTTTTGTTTTCAAATCGTTTAAAATGAATATTTTTTTCATACGTTCTCTGATTCACGCGAAATTTCTTTTGTTAGGATCGTAATTTAATTCCAGATTCATTGACGCTGGTTTGGACAAATTCTGAGACCGTCGAATTTTTGGGTTTAAATCGGATTTAAATTCGATTTAAATTCAAAAGGTGAGTGTTTAAACCCACTCACAACTACTAGAAGCTTTTATGTTTGTTAAATTAATTTTAGAAATGAATAGAAATTTATTTATGAGTATTTGGCATGTTTATTTCACTCATATTTGTTGAATTGCATTTATTAAATTTAACTGTTAATTTAAATTATTTATTGCGTATTAATTGATAGTTAGAATTTATTTGTTTGCCTATAAACTGCTAGTTAACAGTTATATAGATTATTACTGAATATAAACTGTTAGATAATAGTTGTTAAATTTAATCTGAATAAAATTGCCAGTTATTACCTGTTATATATTATCAAATATAAATTGTTATTGATTGATATTGCTTGATGGTTGTGATTGGATGATGGGTGATGTTGATGGATGTTTTATTGTATATCATTAAATTGCAAATTATCATGCATATTTCCTTTCATTCGGGATTGTGGTTTGAAATGATATACAACCGCAAAATTTTATATCTTTTAAATTGCGGATTGAAATGATAAATATCCGTATCACTTGACCATAGGATAGAAAATTTTATACAGGCACCGCGGTCTATATATAACTATTTTAATGTGATTTCTATGGTTTGGATGGAATACGGTTTATAATAATCTTAAATTTTGTATTGTATAAATATTATTCTTCCATATATATATATATACATATGAAGTTGAAAATTTTGAAATCAAAAGGTGTATAAATCCCTTTATTAAAAATGAAAAAAAAAATTAAGAAAATGGAGTTTGATAATTTATATCATATGTTTAAATGTTAAGTTTGGAAATTTTAAGATATGATATTTATAATTGGATTTTTCCCAAGATAAATTGAAATGAATATTCTAGCATAATTTGAATTGAAAAAAAATATATACTATATTACTAGAAATTGGAGTTTTTATTTATTTATGGATTTTATGTGAATATTCAAGACTAATTAATAGAACATTCGATTTGTTGAAAGAATAAAATCCAACTTTAGTTTGAAATATTAATACTCCAAATGGATATACGTATATATATATATAAATTGAAGTGGTTTTGGAACTTGAGAGAGATAATACAAATTTTGTGTTAGACTTTAATAAAGAAATGTATTTGTAAAGCCATGAGAACTATTTTCTTTACAAAGTAACATTTAAGTTAAACCATTTAATTCATATACCGTTGAAAGTCCAAACCATTCAAGTTTTTTTGTAGAAGTTATGGTTTTAAATTATGATTTTCAAAATATTATGATTTGAAAATATTTGATTTTCAGACGTTATGAAGTTAAAGCATTATGATTTTGGAAAAGAATTATATTTGGGATAAGTGATAAAATATGGTTTTGGGTTTTGAAATGATATCGTATTCATGGTTATGAAATGGAATGTTTATTCTGATTTTTAAAGTATAACCTATTTTTAAATGACCACGGTGTTATAATAACGATGGGTTGGCAAAGAGACCGGGATCGGATATGGACATACTCTCTGTCGATACCGAAAACCACTTTGACTAACCGTGTACGCGGTGGAGATTCCAGAATGAAGTAGGTGGTGGCGACGTTTCCTGTAAGGTAAATACGTGGACCCGACTCCCGTGAGTTGGCATAAGGTGGCTAAAACAGGAGCGATTCTCGGGCCAATGAGGTCATTCCTCTGATCGGACCCTCCTCTTTGATATTATACTTTGACTTGGATTGATTCAGTGGCCACTTCTATATTTTGATTTGGGGAGTTAGTCCGAGGTGGGCGGTAACTGCGGCTACGCGTTTCCACCAGCCTGGATAGCAATTGGTATATCTACCCTGGCATTGCCTAGTTGTGTCGTGTCACCTACCATACCGAGCCTTTACTACGAGTTTCTATTTGTGTCGTACCTATGGAGTATCCTCTGGTAGCTTCCCGATCAGGAGGTATTACGGTACTGTATAGACTATTGGCATTATTTGTGTTAAGGGCTATATGGGTAACCCCTTAACGCTATTAAAAAGTAAGTTTATTTTATAAATAGACACTATTATAATAGCGCAATATACTACATAGTAAATAGTTTAACGGATCCTTAGGAGATGTAAATCCCGAACATCTCTTGAGTTACTGTACTCATATTTATTTCTGTTAATTTAACTCACATAAGATCTTTTAGTCTGACTCGAGTGTTTTTGTCTTTTCAAATTCGCTCGGGTCAGTCCGAGCGTTTCAGGATCGAAGACTTTAGCTTTGGAGGACGAAGACGAAGGAGTCGTATTATTTTATTTATAGTATGGCACCACACTCATACTGTTCCGCTGCATTGTTTGTATTGGTATGTGTAACTCCGATATTCATTGTATAAGTAAAATAACTATTTTGTAAACAGTTATCATGAACTGTATATTGATTATTATATTTTATCCTTCCGCTGTGAGATTCTGTTTTGTTTTTATTTCTTCTCTGTTTTTCTTATTTACCCCATAACAATCTGCCCTTGCGTATGCTTTGAATTGGCACGTGTGTCGGTTTAAAGTGTGCGAAAAGGCGGGATGTTACACTTTTCTTTCAAGGCCGAGCCACCTCAATCTTTGATTCCATCAAGAGTCCATCTTTTTTCTTAAGAATTGAAGTGCTAGGTCATACTCTAATTAGGAAGAGTTTGGAAGCTTTATGGTGAGAAAATTTCTACCTTTTTAACTTAAGTTACTAACTTAAAAATATGAAGTATGTAGCGAACCGGATTTTTGACCCTCAAAGATCGACACTAATACGTCCACTATAATACTTATCGAATATTCAAGTGCTGGAAATACCGATCTGTTAGGGTGAAAGAAAAAGATAGAAGATAGAGAAAACTAAAATAACACAATATTTCACAACGCGGCGAATAATATATAATACAACCATGATTTTTGTAGAAAGGAAACATCTTTATTCATATATACAACATCATAGTACATTAGACTTATACTAAATTTTTGGATGGTTATAGAAACCCGTCCACACATTGACATACATACACACTCTATAATATAGCAGAAGTAAAAAATACGTGAATATGTCCTGCCCATCCAGCTCCTCTCCAGCTCCAAATTATCTAGCTAAACCTAGGAAAAATATGTTCGGTCTGACCCGAGCAATTTAACATGCTAAAGCTCTTTACCCACATGTGATGGTTCAACTTGCGACAGCACAACGTGCGGCAGCCTTCTTTATTTACTCACTCAACATGTGATGACTCAACTTACAGCTACATTTTTTATTTATTCAACATGTGATAACTCAATCGGTGATGATGCTCGTTTTTGTTCATTTAATATGGAATAATTTCATTTCCTATTCTCTCACTTTATTACTTGGGAACTTATTAGTTTAACCATGTTATAATTTCATTAACTTGACTATTCTAAGGGCAATTTATATTCAAGTGTCTTTTTTCTTTTTTTAGGGGTTTGATTAACTTATATGTTTGATCAAAATGATATAGGCATCATGACTGGAAATAAGAAATGAATTTATAAAGGATCACTAAGTACTCCTAAGCATAAGGAGACTTTTAAGGAGAAAACTCTATGCCAATTGCTAGTCATACTTCTCATAATAGGAGGACATTGACTTTTTGTTGCAATATTTTGTTTCTCTAGAATTGAAACCAGGGTGCCTAGTCCTTTTGAGAGGATAAATACTCCTTCTAAAGGATTATTCTCTTTCATTCCAATACATATAAGGCACTCCCGATACCTGCCTTTTAATGACCTTATTACCAATATCTTGTCATTCCTTGAGATTGCTCTAATCTAGCCTACACCAAATTCTTATAGTTGCATCCATTCCCTTTTTATATTATTCAAAGAATGCCAGATAAAGGATTTGACTCTATCTATTCTATGCTCACTTGCTACCCTTTAGAAGGCTAAGTATCAACATGAAGGCACTATGTTTTATCTTTGCCTCGCTAAACATGGATTGTTTCCGATTCAATTAACAAAATGAAAGACTGGAGCCACCAATTTTTCTATATAAGATGCTTTTCTTTAGAGATCTCAAGGAGATTTTCTACTCCTAATATGTTGCTCTATTTTATAATCTTCCATTACTTTATTATCATTTTACACTAACTCTTCTTGTTTTTTTTCTTATTGTTATTTTCATACTCTGCCTCAAAAATTATCGATCCTAAGGTTTTGGCCAAGATCGACAACTTTATGAGGCAACTAAGTATTTGAGGAATCAACTGAGGCTTACTACTGAGGAAAAATTAAGAAAATGTTCTTTAATTCAGTCACCCCACTGGATTTTGGATATGGGATCTTCTGAAAATTAAAAAGATACAGCTCCTCAACCCTTGTTATTGCCAAATTAGAAGCTTTCTCTACAAACTCTCTGGTCAAGCGTTCAACCATTGACAGTCCTGGAATTCTGCAGGTTCTATTTTACGGGCTTTATTGTTGTAGAAATATTTGATATTTGGCTTAATTTATATATATATATATATATATATATATATTGTATGTATGTTTTACCCTTCTCCCTAAAAGCTACTAGAAAACCACCTCTTCCTTCCACCTCTAAGGTTGACTCATCATCCCTAACTTATACAAAGAGATGCCTTTTCATTGGAAAAGAGCAGGAAACGAAAGGAGCCTGGTGGTACGAATACTTCTTTCAAACCTACGCTCAAGAATTCTAAGGAGGCTAATTCTGCTCCAACATTGCTCTTCGTTCCTACTTCGGATGTTGTCACTACTTCCTCTTCATTGCCTATATAGAGCCTGGTTATTGACATCAAAAGTTCACTGCATAGAAACTCTTTAGCCTTTCTTCATCAAGAACTTGAGCTTATTTCACCTCCTCTACAAAATGTTCCTCCTTCAAGTTCTGCCATGGGATTCTCTCACCTTTCAAGTTTTGAGGAGTTATTAATGAACCTTATCTGTCATGGGATTCTCTCACCTTTCAAGTTTTGAGGAGTTATTAATGAACCTTATCCAATCTCCAACCATTGCTTCCATGGGTTCCCTGACGCTTCCCCTCCTTTTTCAAAAGAGGTCCTCATTTCTCTTCTGCTGCAACTCATCCTAGTATGGTTTTTTTTTTCCTTTTAATACATTAAATTAATTGATTAATTTGGTTTTAATTCTTTAGGATTCTTTTAAATTGGATAACATTTGTTTTTAAATTCTTTTTTGCCTGAGAAGGTTAAACTCTTGAAAATGAGGTTTAGAGGCCTCCAATACAATAATAGCTCCTTATCTTTTGAGAAGGCTCAAGTCATATCTTTATTGGACATGGATAAAAAGAAAACTTGCGATTTGGATGAGAGTGTAAAAGCTTTGGAGAATGAGCTTACTTCGAGTCATGAAGGAATAAAGAAGGCTTCAATTGAAACTTTCAACCTCAAGAAAACTTCAGCTAAAGTCCCATTCTTAGAAAAGGATTTAAAAAAGAAGGATTATTTGCTTAGAAAGTTAAAGCCATCCTTATATGACATTAAGAGCAAAGTATCTTCCTTTTTAAAAAAGCTCTTCCTCATTGGAAGGATCAGAATTCTAAGGCTATCTTATTTGCGGCTTACAAAGACAATATTGACCAATGCCCAGATATCGACTTTCTTTCTCTTTTTTCCATCGGAGTAAATTATTAAAGAAAATTTTATATCCTCCTTGAAAGCATCCCAAGAGATTTTTATGAATTCGAAGAAGATGACACAATTGATCTTGTTAAGCTCCTAACCTTTGATGATCTTTCGTCGGATGATAATAAGCTAGAAAGCGATGAGGATGACAAATTTGATGATAACAACAACGATGATGACAATGATGGAAATGATTGTGCCTAAGATCATGCTCAAGATGGTTCACTGAGGAAAGATGTAGATAGTGGCTTGGGCCAAGAAGGATTAAAAGCTACTCAAGATTCAAGTCATGCCGTGATTTTCCTTCTCCTCACCTTGATTATGGCAATGCAATTTCACCATCCTCAAAGAGTCCTTCTAGTGGTCTGACTCCCTCTAGCTTGATAAAGCTTGGCTAATCTTCTTTTCAAATTCAAAAGGTCCAACACTTCAAGTCAAGGGGTTCAATAACTCCTCCATAGGTAATCTATCCTTGAATTATATCTTCAAGTTTTATTTATTTTATAGCTGACACTCCCAATGTTACTTTAGCATAGGAGGAGAAATAGGAATTATGTTGATGTTTTATTAGATAAAAGGAGAGATGAAATTTTGAGAAATAATAAAGAAAGAGAAAGATTATGCAAGGACCTGAATGAATCAAATGTTAAATACATAGGACTTTTAAAATGCCTTGAGTACCTTGAGGACATTAAGAACAAATAGGTTACACCTCTTCTCCGAAAATCTTGTTTCCATTAATCTAACTTTTGTAAGGATAACAGAGAACTTATTGGCCTATACTAGATTTTAATTAAGACAGAACTAAATTGATGTAATACTATTAAATTGTTTTTGGCAAGTTTTCTACGACTAACTTTTAACTTTTCCCTTTTAGGCGATGATTGTGGAGGACGACTCCATAGGGGATACCTTGGTGTGCATGGATCGGACCCATATGGTAGGGAATGTTGGAATTTGCCTAAGTTTCCACTGATCCATTAACAATTAATTCTCTTCCTCCGAAAAAGATTGAGTTTAACAAGTACGGACTTATTGCTGAATGTTATAAGGAGTCTATTCTTTATTAACCTTCATAACATTGTTGTATAGTTTTAATTTTGCATTAAATTGATATGTAGGTTTCTGAATTTGCCTCTATTTCTCTTTATCCCGTATTTGAAAAGACACTCTAAGTGAATTGGTTAGGTTAAAAAGTTCTTTTACAAAAAATTCTTCCTTAATTAACAAGTCTCATTTATCGAAGTACCACTTCCTTTGCAATCTCTATCTTATGTACACTTAATTCCCTAATTTGGAGTTCAATTTCTTGGAAGATCAAAGAGACCAATGTTTTCATGAGTTTTGAACAAACTATGCGAAACTACTATGTGGTGAACTAAGTCTCCCTCCTAAAGAATGGGATTATCGAGGATTTCCTCCAGTCAATACTTCTTCTAGCGTTAGGGCCTCTTTTAGCACTACATTTTCCATTTCCCCCTCGTCCATTTAAAGAATTTGAGATATCCTTTCTCGTTCTTAGAATAAACAAAGACTAAAGGGCAAATGTAGTTACTATTATTGTTATTTATGTGAATGTAATTAAATCAATTTTTCTACATATTATTAATAAAATGCTTTGTTGCTATCCTTTTATCTTCTTATTAAAGATTATTCATTATTTGTCTTTTAATGTAGGACATGGAATTGACTTTATCTCTTGTTGATCTTCACCTCACTCAACATCTTGAGAGCATCCAGTCTACGTTAGCGATGGCCAAATAGAATTGTTCCTCTGGCGCCATTTTAGGTCTATCAACCATTGATAATGTTAAAGTTAATAAATAGTTGAAAAGTATATTCAATTGATGTACATTTTAATTCTCAAGTGACAATTGATGATCTTGAAAAGAAGATTTCTTCTAAGGTCAATGAAATCCATTATTTAACTGAAAGGCTTAGTTCATGCCTTAATCCTCAATGTAACACCCTAGAAAAATGGGAATAATAGTCCCACATCGTAGAAAAACACTACGAAGTGGGTGCTTATATATAAAGCCTCTACCTCATAACAACGTCAAGGCTTTTTGAGGAACAAAACCCCATACCTTGGCTTGGCTCATGAGACAGAGGTGATAAAATTGGGGACAATATCTACATTAAGTGAGGTGGGGACTGTTACAATGGTATCGGAGCCATACCCAGCCAGAATTGTGATTTGTACGTGTTGCAGCCACGACGCCTGGGTGGTGTTGTGTTCATGAGCCTACGGGGGCGTTGGTCTCTAAAGTGGGGGAGACTGTAACACCACTTAAAAATGGGAATGATAGTCCCACATCGTAGGAAAACACTATGAAGTGGGTGCTTATTGAAAGTGTACGTGCAGTACTAAGGATCGTGTAATATAATATATAAATGCGGAAACTGATAATAGCAGTGAAATAAGAATTAAAGTAAGCACACCAGGAATTTTTATACTGGTTCGAACTTCCCGTTCTACGTCCAGTCCCAGAATATCCTCTGGATTTAGACTAAACCCCTCACTTAACCCGGAGGAATAGGTATACCACACCTGAGCAGCCGAACAGGAATTTCTCCGCCTCAACAGCCGAAGAGGACTTCAACTTAATACAAATAATTTGTTGTCGAGTGTGTTTTGAATAACACAAATTGTCTTTTGATAGTACAATTTTCCTATAATCAAATCCTCAAGAATATGTAGTATGTGTGAAGATTTGGAAGGAGGATAATCTCGTAGAATCGAAGTATATAAATTAATTCAGAGATTCTAGCGATATTGAATGAGAATGAATGCTTTTATTTGTAGAAATAAATAGAGAATAGATTTCAGAATTATAAACAGGAATTGGTCATTGTAGGAATGAATTAAACATGTTCATATAGTTGTAGAATAGTTACAATCTTTCATGAAGAGTTTCAATCAAAGGTTGTGACCATATCTCTTGGATTGAAGGTGATTCGTCTTCACGAACGATCGCAACTCTTTAGAAAAATAGCTGTTATTTCCAGGTCGGTTGACTAAAAATTCTGGCGGTCAGCTGAGTTTAAAATCGTGCACAAAACAGAGCATATATGTGCACTAATAACAGGTTTGGTCAGCCGAGTTTACTGGTCGGTCGACCGTCCTAATGTTATGTGCACAGATCATATTTTTTTCCAAGTATAAAACAATATACAACTATTTGTATATGTGTGTGACTACCATAGGAATGATTTTAACAATATTCTAAGACTTAATATAATAAAATATTAATACTAATCTCTGGATTGTAGTCTTGTCTCCTTTGTAGTGCACAATATACTTTTATTCTCTTTTTGTCGGCTTTGTATAGCACTCTCTTTGTAGTTCGTCTCATGATCTCTGAAGCTTGTGTCATGAATCAAAACCTATGAATCAACATTCTCCCTCTTTTTGAGTGATGACAATACTTATGTGAGGAAGTAGTATATATTGTAATTCTCCCCCTGAATATATGGCGACTTTTCTGCAAAAACTTGTTAGCTTTTATAGATTTCTCCCCCTTTGTCATCGACAAAAAGGAATACTTATGATGCATAAAATGTAAAAAAATATGAAATCATGTATCAAATTTAGGAACATAGAATCAAAAATAAAATAAAATGTTAATGATACATTACTTAACACAGCATACAATAGAAATATTATTCACAATAAAAACAAAATAGAAATAATCCAACAAGATCACTCCTCACCGTCGTCGGTATCCTAAAATTCTGGATGAATATTTTCATCATGAGCAGCTTGTTCTTTACCACGACGCTGAGTATGAGAAGTATGAGTTCCCGATGTTCCTGAACTTGTATTTTCCAAAGTTGACCAAGAAAAATTTGGTGCTGGTCTTTTTCCGGGAGCAAGATGAGAGGCACCGGCTTCAGAAGTGCATGATAACGCATCCCAAAGATTAACAAAGAAGCCTTTGATTTTCTTGAAACTTCCGTCTATTTTCCGTAGACAGGCATCTAAAACTAATTGATTTCGAGCCAAAAGATCAATAGCAGCTTCCGTACCAAGTCCGGGTGTTGGTCTTTGAATTGTGGACTGGCGAATTAAGCGTACCGTAAAATGAGTGGTTGGATGTGGTGTGGAATGGCTACGGCGTAGTTGATCTCTAGAAGTAGCACGTCATTGATCAAATTTTATAAATCTTGGTGGAGCATCCGGCAACTTCATTAATTTAATGGTCCTTAAATCAAAATGATGAACTTTGGTAGTTTTGGATTCTGGAGCATGTGAGACTGAGTTGTTGATTAATCTCATTATATATTCTCCATAATAAATATGAAGCATCTTGCCTTGATTAAATGAGAGAAACTCATCCATAAGTAATTGTGCCCAACTGACTCGTATATTCCCACATATAGCATATAAAGCTTTAAAATTTTTAGGATACACTAAGTGGTAGGATCTGCCTCTTGGAACAATGGATTTCATCATGAAACGATGAAAAAGTCTAGCTTTTCGTCGAAGAGATTATGTTTGTGTGAAATCTATAGAATCATCTTCAAAAAAGAGATGGATTATTTGGTCGCGTCTCATTACATTGCAATCCACATCATGTAACGATTTTCCACCCGGTCGAGCATTCAAAATATGATTTATTCTATCTAGTGAAAGGAAAATTGTCGTACCACATACCGATGTCCAAACACAATTTTCAGTGTTTCTAGGAGGATTAACAAGGTTTAGGTTAGGAAGAAATAATTTGACCATAATGTGGTTAATTTTCAAATTGTTCTTTCTATGGTCAAGAAAAGTATCAAGCCCACTTTCAATTGCGGCATTTTCGATACTGTAAGAAGAGAAATCGGTATAACTTACGAAGGATTCCTCGAAGATCTTGGCATCTTAAAGTTTTATCCATCTTTCGAGTGCTTTATCACTCACAAGCCATGAGGCTATTTGAGAATCCACTGGAGTTGATGAAGAAGCACCGGTAGATTTAGTTTTCTTTCTAGGAGGCATTTAAATTTGATAAAATTTCAATGGAATCTGAGGTAAAAATCTGAATTTGGGAAAGTAAAAATGAAGAGGTAGGTGAAAAAATGAATAGATGGGTTAAAAATTTGTAACCGGTAGCACCAGTTTTATGTCGTTCGGTCGACCGAAATGTCAGGTCGGCCGACCGACTCTGTTAAATGAACAAAAGAAACTTTTGGGAAGGATTCGGCTAACCGACTCAGGATTTCGGTCGACCGACCCTGTTGTTCTGCCCAGATATGCTTGTTTTGGTTTTAAAAAAAATTGTACAAAGAGAAATTTCATTATTTTTGAATGATATTAATACAACTTATAGAAAATCGGCAATATATATAAATATATTAAAGAATGCTTAGCCACCGGTTGTTAATATCGACGTTCCCAAGAATTCGAAGATGGAACATTCTCTATAGGTGACCACGTAGGAGCTACTGGTGATTGAGCAGGATTTGAGGAGGTTGAGGGTCTAGATGTGGGTTTAACAATGTCTTCCTTTTCCGACGAACGGATTTTTATGGCCATCCGTTCTAGGAAGCTCAAAAGTCTTGCCGTAACTTTTTGTTCATAGTATAACTTCTTTTGTAGATCCATTTGTTGCTGTTGATAGTGGTGTATCTCATCTATTTTCTGTTTAGTTGAAGGAGATATGACCATAGCATGCTTGCCTTTCTTCTTTTCCGGTGTATAACCGGTATGAGTGTTCTCCCATGGTTTCCAGCCATGTCGGGGGTCTTTATCCGGGGAAGGAGAGAATTTAAGGACACGGTTAGGTAAGGGAAAAATAGGATAGGGTCCGTTTTCAGGAATACGATCGAAATCATCGTCCGGAGATGTATACGATAAACGAGAGTTTTCAGAATTGTAAGAATCATTGTTAGATGACATTTTCAAATAATTTTGAATATAAACTTTTCTTAGCATTTGTTTGAAAACTGAACATAGTTTATATAAGTATTTGTTTACTTAAAAACAAGTGGTTAAGAATTAGTATTTAATTATCATCATAGGTAATTAATAGCAAAATAATTTGTAAAAATAGTGTTATGAAAATACAGTTTAAACTAAAAAGGTGATTGAGACAAGAAACAACTATAGCTCAAGTGGCTATAATACACCATATAACAAGCAAGTAAGAGGTCATGGGTTCAAATATCACTTTGGTCAGAAAAAAATATTTGTTTTTAAACATTTTGCATATTTTTAGTTACAACTCTTTTAGAGACATTATTCCTAAATCTCGTCTAAGTTTGATAAAACTATTTTCATTTAATGGTTTAGTAAAAATGTCAGCAATCTGATTTTCAGTATTAATAAACTCTAAATTTATCAATCCTTTTTCCAAACAATCACGAAGAAAATGATGACGAATATCTATATGTTTTGTTCATGAGTGATTGACAGGATTTTTAGAAAGATTTATTGCACTAGTATCATCACAATAAATTATAGACTTTTCAAGATGACAATTAAAATCCTGAAGTGTTTGTTGCATGTAAATGACTTGTGCACATGCCAAAGCAGCAGATATATATTCTGCTTCACATGTCGATAAAGAAACGCAGTTTTGTTTTTTACT
The DNA here is from genome assembly GCA_030765085.1 of Allium cepa. Lineage (NCBI taxonomy): Eukaryota > Viridiplantae > Streptophyta > Magnoliopsida > Asparagales > Amaryllidaceae > Allium > Allium cepa. The sequence continues at coordinate 680,079,716 of CM060941.1, read as the reverse complement.
GAACCAAGAGACTAAGGAACGTCCAGTGAAGTGACATGTTCGCTAGTACTTTTTCTATCCGTCCGACTTCCTCCAAAATCAGCGTCGCTATAGGAAACTAATTCGAAAGGACATTCTTTTGGATAAAATAGTCCGAAATCTTTGGTTTTAGTTAGATAACGAATAATGCGTTTAACTGCTTGCATATGCGATTTTTTGGGATTTGCTTGAAATCTAGCACATAAACAAACACTCATCATTATATCAGGTCGACTAGCTGTTAAATATAATAACGATCCAATCATACTATGATATAGTTTTTGATCAACACTTTTGCCCTCCTCTTCTCTGTCGAGATGAATCGTTGTGCTCATAGGAGTTGGTTTGGCAGAAGTGTTTTCCAGACCAAATCGTTTAATTAAATTATAACAATATTTTTCTTGATTAATAAAAATTCCATTTTTAATTTGTACAAGAACACAAATTAGAATTTCTGTCGGTATGGATGTTATGATGTCTTAAGGAAATTGAGGGTCCTCCTACTTTGTACAAGAACACCGGTTCATCTAACGAATCCACTCTTGCATTTTGGAGGTCGGAGGGAAAGGGAAAGAACTATTTTATCAACATCACCCTCTTCCTTACACTCCAGAACGATGTACTTTTGTAAAAGTCCTTCTTATTGTGAAAAAAATCAACTTTTGTAATATAATGATTATGTAACAAAAAAGTCCTTTTGCATACTTGTTTTGTGGCGAATTGTCTGTTTATTTATGAGGGAATCTTCTTTAATGCTTCCATTTTCCTTTCTTATGAATGCTTCGATCGAACCCAATCATCGGGTTTGAAAGCTTCTTTTGTTATCTTTCTTAGATAAGTGCTTTGGTTAGGCTACGAAATGGAACTAAAAGCTTTTCTTCCAACACCCTTGGATGGGTACTTTGTCCAGGCCTGGTCATGGGACCAAAGGCTTAATTGAACATCTCTTTTTGGATGGGTGATTTGGCCAGGCTTTGCAGCGGGACCGAAGGCTTTTCATCAATCTCCTTTGGTTGAGTGCTTTGGCCAGGCCTTGTAGAGGGTCCAAAGGCTCAATTGACAATAACTCTTTGATGGATGTTTCGACCAAGCGATGTGGTGGGACCAAAGATTTTTCATCCAATTCGATTGGGTGAGTGCTTTGGCTAGGCCTTACAGTGAGACCAAAGGCTTAGTTGACCATCGCTCTTTGGATGGGTGCTCCGGCCAGGCCTTGCGGTAAGACCAAAGGTTTTTCATCCATGTCCCTAAGATGGGTGCTTTGGCCAAACATTGCGGTAGGACCAAAGACTTAATTAGGTTGCCATTCTATTCGAAGTCATTCATTTTTGAAGACATGCTCTTTTTATCATTAGTTTTGTTCTTTAGAGATCATGTCCAAGATGCACAACCATTATTATCTAAAATCTTATCCACTCCTCTTTCTAGTTCCATAGAAGTTAATATTCAACGTACTCCTGAAACTCCCAATTCTTATGTAATATTATATGATTCCTGAAAAGGCTCCACAATTGTTGGTATCGTGCCTATTTTTTTCGTGATAACAGCAGTATTCACCCCCTTCGTACCCTTCTCCTCTTCTCGCGCTTTTCTTAGGAGTCCAATAGTCAACCTTTCCTTGGCAAGAACATATACTCTTTATTAAGAAACACAAAGGGGAGTAACTATCTTGCTTTTTGGCCCCATTAACAATATGGTTTCATGCTCACTTTGGTGCTTCTTCTATGGGTTTATAACCTCTCTTTGGTTTTCATTCGATTTCGTTTTCATTGTTTGAAGATCTCTTTCTTTCCCATTAAGAGATGAACTAATAATGTCTTTCCATCCAAAAAAAATTTGTCAAAATCGTGGTTTGGCTCCATTTGAAATATTATCCCTCTCGCTTGAGATTGAATGCTTCATCTTGCCTGGATGAAAGGATCATCTCTTAACTTGATATTTCTCTTATGTCTTTAGATTGGTTCTTCTTTATTTGGTTCATTTGCTAAAGAAAATATCAATTTTTCTCCCACATAAAATGGATCCAAACTCCTTTTGTTTGGGCTATATCGGGCGACTCTATTCATTTCTCTAAAGTCTAAAGGGCTAAATTTTTTAGTTTTAGTTCTTATTCCTCATTAAATTGTAGAACATTCCATGGATGGGACAAAGTATTCAAGTAAGGTTTTGAAGACCCTTTGGGATTTGATCACCGTGATCAATATTTGGGTGAGACATATTTTATTCTATGTTCAAGTTCCTCGAGTTCAACTCTCAATAAAAGCATGACTAAATGTTAGTTTAAAATTTGGTCTTATCCTAAGTGTTTTTAGTCCAAGGAGAATCGATGATACTCAAGAAGGAAAGTTCATTGCTCAGGTATGTTGTTTAAAAGAGAAAAGCATGTCTATTAGTACAATGTACAAGTTGAAAGAGGTAAGTAGAAGTCATAAGTTTGTATGAGAGTATTTATGCTAATAAGAGTTTATTAAAGTCCTTGATTATAATATCCCAGTTCTAATTTGACCCAGCAGGCGTTAAAACGCAACCTCAAGCTTTTTGTCATACACACAAGAAAATGAAAAGGAAGAGCAACTTTGAATTCAGCTCCTTTTTAGTAAGGAGTACATGCCTATTTTTAGAGGATTTGGACCTTTGGATTCATAGTAGGTATCGCTTGTAGAAACTAGGCGATCATGATTTGTTAATGTGGCACATGATTGGGATGACATGTGGCTTAGCCCTTCCCTTGTTTCATGATGACATGGCATATCTGCCCCAACCATAAGATGCCAAATGGTTAGCTAGATGCCAATTTTATATGAATTATTCAACATGCGATAACTTAGATTGTCAATATGCAATGGCCTTAATTTTCGATAGCTCTCCTTATAGTCAACATGTAATAGCCTACTTCTATCATCAACATATGATACCTTCTCCCAAGTTTCAATATGCAATAGCTTTCGCAAACATTGGTGTGATAACTCCCCTTTAACATTGACTATAACAGCTTCACTCGTTATTGACTTATGATGGTTATTTCATCGTTAGCTTGCGATAGCTAATTTTTTTCCAACTTGCAACAGCTTCTTGAACAATCGCTTGCAATAGCTTGCCTTAATCTCAACTTATGATAGCTTCACTCCATTGGAACAGTGCCAGTTGGAAGTAGGGGAAAGAGGTATATTTCAAAGGAAAAAAAAACCTATTTTAGATCTATTGGACCTATAATGTCCAGATAAATATTAGATCCAATTTAATGAAGTTTTTAAATAAAATGTTATTTTATTAGATTATTTAAAAAGGAAATTTTAATTTAATTTATACTATACATATTATTATAATGATCGTATCAAATACACTCATGCATGAATAGTGCAAGTACAACATAGCATAAGGTGCAAATAGTTAACCTATATGTATATTGATGTTGAAATTTTCATCTACAACATATACATTATCAATTTATATGAGCAATGGTTGTTACAAGCATTTTAAACTTGACTATGAAATTTTACATATGCATACACGCATATACATATATGTATGTATGTATGTCAAAGTCTACTTATATATTAAACGAAATAAATAACATAAATGAAAAGATTTGAACAAATGGAATCAAATTGTTAGTGGGCAATGGTACATTTAAGTGACATTAAAAGAATGTGTAAAAGGCATTTATGAGAGAATTAATGAGAGGCAAAGAAGGAAATCTTTTGGCATTTTTTTCAATCTTTCATTAGCTTGTTTTCAAACATTGTAAAATTATATGCAAATAGATGCGTGGACAGATTTACTTTATATTATATATAATAACAATTGAATTAATACACGCATATATATATATATATTATAATTGTTTTAAATTAATTACATGTTTTTAAATCTAATGCTAACAATTTGAAATCAAATTTTAACTTGAGAAAGGGTTCAGCATTTGTTCTGTAACTTTACATAAAAGTCCAATTATAAAACTTAAGCTGAAACTATATATATATATATATATATATGAACATAATAATAAAATAATATTAGAATTTAAAATAACATATACACGTAAAGCTTACAATTTCGTATGTTTGCAATTTAAAACAAACAACGTGAAAACTAATTTTGACTTAGAAAGGATTCAACTTTAAATTTTTTTATTTTCCACTAAAGTTCTTTTTAATTTTGAATTGAAACAATGTAAATAACAGCCGAAACAATTAATAATCAAATAACTAAATTATATGTGAAACCATAATATTATTCCATTAAGTAATTTCAAGTATGGTTAAGATTTAAGCAATATATTTAATTTAAACATATACAACAACTAGTTTTGGATCAAAAAAATCTCTTTTTTCATACATTAATTTCTAAAGTTAATAGATTAAACAACATATGCACATATAAATTTATTTTATAAGAAATAAAATCTAAACTCTGTTGATAAGATATAACATATTATCATGATAAGATGTGTACACAAGGGATCTGAATTATTCTAATAAAACATAACAAATATAAAAGGAGATTGGATGATTACCATAAGATTAGCCAAAAAGATCGCACTTTGAATGAATATATCTCCTCAGATCTCCAAGACCTACACCCAATCCTTACAACGGAATGATGAAACACTTATGCTCTATTATTTTTTGATGCTTAAATTTGACTTGGAGTTTAAAAAACTTTAAAAATCTTTATTTTGTTTTCAGCTATTGAAGGTTAGAAGGAGAGAAGAGAAAAGTGAATGAAGGAAAGAATGAATTGTCTATAGGAAATGAACAAGTAGATTTGTTATAATTGAAAGATGAAACATTTCTCATTCTTTAATTAAAATTCTCCAATTAATTCCCATGATTATCTCTCTCCCTCTCCACTCCTCTCGCTTTATTGGTATGTCTAAAATTATATTCCATCAAATGACATAAAATTTCCATAAATCACTTCATGCAATTATCTTTTATTTAAATCAGTTTAAAATTACATCGATATCATATATCGATGCACAAAAATAAAGCTTTTATAATGCATTAAAATAATTACAAATAACTTCCAAACATCAGCTAAATTAAATATTAATCAATATTTATTAAATAATAATTTATTAAATTAACTTACAACATTTTATAAACTAAATAAATCATGTGGTTTGCAGAGAATTCATCATCATGGTTGTGTGACTAAAAGGTGTATGTTCAGTTAGTGATTAATATCGAACAATTTGAATATTAATATCCACATGTCATCTTAGCTAGTGGTGTGACATTTTGGCTGATATTATCACTTACACATCTCTTGATAAAATCCAATTTTACTTATTATAAGTGGTACCTAGTAGTAATCATTATTTACATCAATTCTTTTCGTCAAAACTATACCACATTAGGACTTATGGAATTTGGCTTTAGTTAAGACTCCAACATTGTCCACATTCAATTTTGTAATTTCAAACATAAAATCCTTGGTTTAATAATAACAATTATAATTGACTGAACTACTCTAGCTAGAGACTTTGATTTTGACTTGACTACAGTTGACCGTGATACAATGCTATATAATTGAGATAGATTCTCAATTAAACAGTGTTTCACTTCCAATGCTTCAACTTAGGTCGAAGGATGCCATGCCATAATTTAACTATAATTAAAGTGGAGTGTCCACATTGAAGTTTCACGGTATTCTCAAATCGAGTGAACTGTGTAACATCACTTCGAGACTGTTTGTTTGACATTAGTTGTATTAACCAACAGAGAACTCTCGAAAGAATCATTCCATAGTTATGCAATAACTATCAGTGCGTAACCCCTTGGTTCTTCCATTAGTATTGAGTAATAAACTGCTGTGACAACCCTAAATTTTATAATTAATTAACAAAGTTAATTAAGGAAAAAATGGTGGGTTAATAAAAGGGGTAAAAGGATATGGATCAATAGAAGCAGGTATAGAGCTCAGGCCCAACTTGTTGTGAGACAACATACGTCAGACATTTCTATTCATTCATTTCACTCTACTCAAACTAAAAAAATCTAGAGAAACTCTTTAAAGGTGGAAGCATAAGAAGGCAAATAAGAAGAAGATACAGCAACATAAGCTAAAAGAAATTAAAGAAGACTAAATCTGTAAATCCTAAAGATCAAGGTGAGTAAAACTTAACCCTTCTAACCCATCTTTTATATGTACGGGTTCGGTTTATATCTATATGTTTTTATGTATGATGAGGTTCGTATGGGTTTTTATGTAAAGATCAAAAGTCTAATTAATATTTTGGGGAAAGGATGAGTGAACATGGGATGTTTAAATAATAATTTCTAAAGTGGATTTTCAATTTGAGGAATTTTCCAAGCTTATATGATTTTATACAAGCTTTTAAAGTTGTGTTACTTGAATATAACATGTAAAAATTCTTAAAAAGGCAAAATATATGTAAACTATGGAACAGGAGTTCGAGCAAAATTGGAGAATTTATCAGAATTTTCTGTCATGAAATAGAGGTAAAACTAGCTAAATATGACGCTGAAGATTTTGGTACTAACGGGGATGTAGGGAATTAAATTATATAAGAAAATATTCTAACTGGGGTTTGGGAAAAAGGAGACAAGATCCAAATTGTTTGCTGAAAAGAATACTATAAATAATATAAAGCGAAATAAGATCTAATGGGATAATGATATTTGTAAAGGTGATATCAGGAATGTCAGAGTTATTAGGGTACAGCAATGGGGCAGCGACTCTATTTTTCATAAGTAAATGTAAAACATTGAGTACGAAGGGTTCATGTTGTGCCATAAAATAGACAAAAAACTTAATAAGATAAATGTATAATGTTCTGCATGGGAATGGGGGATTATGCACCGAATGAAGAATAATATATAATGCTTATAAAAGATAAGTTAATAGGACAAGAAGAAACCACGTCAGAACGGGGAAGGGATCATGCGCTAAAGAGAAAAGATAGAGTCGGAAATTAATGCCAGGTGGGGATGCTCCCTCTAATTAACAGCTTGGGAAGCTGAAGAGAGGCATTCAACTTCCAAGGACAACAGGGCGGTTCCAATAGGACAAACGGTTAAATGAACATACACCTTATGAAGGTATGCATTCACTTGCGAGGGCAGAGTCTTCGCCTTGGGAAGCTGAAATAAAATATATAACTATGCAAGGCACATTATTAAGTATAAGTGCTTAAAGAGAAGAATAAGTAAGGATTCACCTTGAGAAGGTAAAACTGGGCTGGGCATAGTACTAAATTCCAAAGAAGGTTTTTTTGTAGAAAAATGAAATATGAAACCCCGGGGGGGAGGAGGAGGGGGAGGGCATCATTAAATACTTTAAAGCACATTTTAAGAAATATGGGACACCTGCGCATGGAGCGTATTATTTTTTTACTTAGTTTTAAAAGCAATCAATCTGAGACTTTGGTGTGGTCAGCGTAAGGTGCGCAATAGTAATGAAAATTTGCTTAAGGAGGCTTGAATTGAGGGCATAAATAAGAAATAATTACGTCAGAAATTTATAATATTTTTGCTCACGATGTTTGAATAGTGAGGAAAAATATAATCTGTGCAGTGTAGATTTAACTCACTATACATTTGTTTTGAAGACGGTATTATTCACACCATATTTTATGCCTGATCCGTGTTTTTATTATTATTTTACCCATAAATTCAAGGGTACTCATTTGAGTAGGTTGAGTTTATGGTCTTAGACAAGTTTGGAATAATGACCATGGTACATGAATTGAAGGCAGAGTAGGGAGCTCTTTAGCTAATAAAGATTTTGTTTCCACTGTATAATGGAGTGTGGTCCTCATCTTTATATGTGAACCCAACTCTTATACTATAATTTTTGCTATTATATTTTACCCCTGCGTAGGCACGACATTTGGGGTAATATTTACTTAAATATTCTAATAAATATAGAAAGTGAATTTTGTGTAATGGGATATTATTAGTTTCCTCTATTTATTATTATACTAAACTCACCTTCATCGTCGGAAGATAATTGTAGTGCTGACTGCAGCAGCATCGGTGTTCATCTTTGGGTTTCATGTGAAGGATGTTATAGAGTTGGTTTCCGAGTATAGGTTAGGGACGCCTAAATAAAACAGGGCTAATAAAAGATAAAATCAGTAATTAAAATTTAAATAAACACTTGGGAAGGGGATGCGCTAGTAAATAAGTGTGCAGGGCTGATAAAAGATAAAATTAGTAATTAAAATTTAAATAAACACTCCGTGAAGGGGATACTATAGTTTATAAGTGTGTGTGTGCGCGTGTGTGCATTTGTATATTGCATATAGATATATATTGGTAGATATATCTATTCTTTTATTGTAATTTTACTTCCTATCTTTTCGTTTTGATGAAGACTTACTTAACGGAAAAGCGAGATGGATTTGTGAAGCGGACGAATCATAATAGGAGTGGCAAGTGCAAGAAGAGAGACTGTAGAAACATAAGGATGGAGGAAGGGAGGAAAGAATTCCAAGAGTAGTAGGGTAGGAATCTGCACCGCCAGTAAATGAGGTAGACATAGATATTAATGTCTTGTTTAGAAAGTTCATGGCCATATGGTGAGGGAAGCTACATTGGAGCTAGTACATCCAAGAATTGTCGTAATGAGGGAAGATTTCGCTAAGATGAGCAAAGATTTCAAAAATCGAGGAGGAAAGGTGTTCACAAGGAAAGATCCTACAGTCGAGTGTTGAATTGGTTGAGAAGTTGTGAGCGCATATTTAGAGATCTAGGATTGAATGATGCACAGAGGAGGAGACTAGCATCTAGGCAGTTACATGAAGATGCACTGAATTGGTAGGAGACCATAATTGCATAAACTCTAGAGGAGGGAATCACTTGGGAGTAGTTTAAGGAGTGGTTTGCGACTCAGTTCATATTGGAGTCTCAGAAGAGTGTGTTGTTGAGGGAGTTCGTTGACTTGAGGTAGGATGACCATATAGTGGATAGTTACATCTAGAGGTTCAATGCATTAGCTAAGTATAGTAAGGAGATCGTCAACACTCCTATGAAGAAAATTCAAAAGTTTATCAAAGGATTGAAGCAAGGTCTTTATTATAAGGTGATGGCTTGTCTAGCATCTCCTTTTGAGTTTATGATTGACATGGCTAGAAGATACGATAGGATGTGCCAGAAGCATAGAAGGGTGTAGGTGAGATCCAAGGTAGAGCAGAAGATGAGGTTTACTCTATATATGAAAGGAAAGAAAGGAGCACGGAGGTGGATAAGGGGTGTAGTAGATAACATAAATTGAGTGCTTTAACCGCGATCATAAAGGGCATTATGTTTTGAAGTGTCATATGCTCAAGGAAACAAGGAATATGAAGTGCTTTAAATGTGATAAGGTAGGAGACCTGAAGAAGGACCGTCCACAGCTTAAAGCGCAGATGTATGCTTTGGAGGACCTAGGAAAGGACTACGGAAGAGAAATGCAAGGGGAAAGTCCTAAAAGGTATGGCTTTGATTTCTAGTATTTCAATCGGAGGACTATATGATATCGGAGCTGCACATTCATTTATAGTTAAAGACTTGGTTAATAGGCTTGGGTTAATGGTTACATATTTAGTCACTTCCATATGTGTAGCTAATCTGATAAGAGGGTATGCCACTATCGGATTGAGATGCACTGACCTAGATATTGAGTTAGGTGGGTGTAAGTTTTCTAGCGATCCTCATGTGTTTGACTTCATAGGATTTGGAGTTATTTTAGGAATGGATTAGTTAGAGAGGTATGATGCTAGGGTGCATTGTGCTGAAAGGATAATGGCTTTGAATCATCCTGACCATAGGGATAGGGTGTTAGTTGTATTAAAAGAATGTGGAGAACTGCATAGGAACACTTTATTTGTGTTAGCTTTATAAGAAGATGAGATGGAAGTAGTACAAGTAGTGAAGGAGTTTAGGGATGTGCTTGAACCAGTTTCGAGGCTGCCACCGCCGAGGGGGTAGAGATTTGCATTGACTTACTACTAGGGACTAAACCATTTAGTTGACCTCCTAGTAAAATGCCTCCAAGGGAGATGGAGGACCTGAGAAGGAAATTGGTAGAATCAAAAGGGAAGAGCTTCATAAAGCCAAGCAGCTCATCATAAGGAGCAGCGACGGTGCTTATTAAGAAGTCTAATGGATCTTTGAGACTATATGGACTATTGGATGTTGAATGCGAGGACAGTGAAGAACAGATATCCATTTCCAAGAATAGATGATCTTTTTGACCAATCAAGTAGAACTAAGGTGTTCTTGCAGTTGGACTTGGCTACAGGGTTCCGTCAATTGAGAATTGGAGAGGAAAGTATCTATTTGACTGCATTCAGAACTGGGTATGCTTCTTATGAATGGTTGGTTATGCCATTTGGGATAACAATTGTGCATGCATTCTTTGTTAACATTATGAATAGGATCTTCCAAGATAATCTAGATTAGATATGTGTTGGTGTTCATAGATGACATTTTAGTGTACTCTAAGGATGAAGAGGAGCATGCAGTTAACCTAAGGCTTGTGCTGGAGACATTGAGAGAGCATAAGTTAAAGGCGAAATTTTTTAGTGTCATTTATGGAGAAGGAAAGTAAAATTCCTAGGCCATGATGGAAGAAGGCTTAGTTGTAGATCTAGAAAAGGTGGAAGCAATAAATGGGTGAAAGAGACCTAAGACTGTGACCGAGGTGCGATGTTTTCTAGGATTGGCTGGTTCTTACAGGGGATTCATCAGGATTTCTCTCGTATAGTAGCACTGATAACTAGGCTGAATAAGAAGGATGAGCACTTTGTTTGGACGTAGGAGTGTGAGAAGACAATCCAGAAGCTAAAGCATAGACTGACGAACACGCTTGTATTAGTAATTCCTAAAGGGAATGATGGTATGACTATGTATATTTATGCGCCAGGTTTTGGGTTGGGTGTAGTACTGATGCAGAAAGGCAGAGCAATTGCTTATGCTTCTAGGCAGTTACAACCCTATGAAGTTAGGTATCTAATGCACGATTTAGAGATGGTCGCGATAGTCTACACATTCAATATTTGGAGATAGTATCCCTTAGGGGAGAGGTTTGAGTTATATATGGACCATAAGTCCTTGAGATATTTGTTCTCTCAAAAGGAGCTGAATATGAGGCAACAAAGATGGTTAGAGTTTCTAACATCGTATGATTTTGGCATGGAATATACCCTAGGAAAAGGCAACAAAGTAGCTGATGACTTAAACCAGAAACAGCAAAGTTGTGTGCTGGCAATGTTAGAAGAATGGATCACGTTAGAAACATTGTCTGCATATAATGTATAGTATTGGTCTGGTGCAGGATCAAGTAGTGCAAACAGGATATAAGCAGGCTTAGAAGTTAGATCTGCATTGGTAGAAAGGATGGTTGAACTGCAGAAGGATGATAAGCTATGTGCAGACATGGTAAGGAGTTTAGACTCAGGAGTTAAGGCATTAGAACTGAAGGGGTTCAGTGTGGATAAGAAAGGAGTACTGTGGAAAAATGGCAGGATGTATGTTCTAAGTACTAGGGAACTGCGAAAGGAAGTATTGGACGAGTTCCATAGTTCAAAGTTTACTATACATCCTAGAGGTATGAAGATGTACCAAGATATGAAGAGGATTTTCTTTTGGGAAGGAATAAAGAAGATGTAGGTGTGTATGTGAGAATACGTCTTACATGCTAGCAGGTGAAGGCGGAACATCAAAAGCCGAGTGGGCTCCTACAGCCTTTGGAGGCTCTAATGTGGAAATGGGATTTAGTATTTATGGACTTCATAGATGAGTTGCCAAGAATAAGGGCAGGGAATGAAGGAACTTGGGTCATAATTGACAAACTAGCTAAGTGTGCCTATTTTATTCCAATGAAGGCTAAGGGTATTGCGCCAAAGTTAGTAGAGATACACGTGATGATGATAGTGAGACTGCACAAGGTGTTAAGCACTATTATTAGTGACCGAGATTTGTTTTTCACTAGTGAATTTTGGAGAAGTATGTAGAAGGTATTAGGTATAAAACTGTGCATGAGTGCTATATACCATCCATAACAGATGGGCAGACTGAGAGGGTCAACATGGTCATAGAAAATTTGTCGAGAGCATGTATTTTAGACTTTGATGGATCTTGGGAATATTATCTACATCTGGTAGAGTTTTCATATAATAACAACTATCATAGTAGTATTGGAATGACTCCATATGAGGCTTTGTATGGAAAGCTATGTAAGTCGCCTGTATATTGGTTGGAAGCAAGAGATACGGTTGTTTTAGGACCAAAAGTGGTGAAGGATGCTACTGAGAAGGTAGAGAAATCTAAGCAAGAATGATAGCAGCATAGTCTAGGAAAAAGAGTTATGCCGACACATGGAAAAAGGAACTGGATTTCATAGTAAATGATTAGTGTCCGTGAAGGTTTCTCCAATGAGAGGTGTGATGCATTTCAAAAAAGCTGAGAAATTAGCACCTGTATGTGTAGGGTTGTTTCCGGTCATAGGAATGATTGGGAAGGTGGCATATAAGGTGGATCTGCCTAGTGTTTTTGCAGGGAGTCATAATGTATTTCACATATCATGGTTACAGAAATGTATTAAGGATCCGAGGGTAGTGGTTGATTAGAGGATAGCAAAAGACCTGTTTATTAAATCAGAAATGACTTATGTGCGCAGACCGGTTAGAATAATGGATCGGGATGAGAAGCGTCTTCGAAACAAGGTAGTGAAGCTAGAGTGCGCTCAGTGGAGTGTAGATTGATAAGACAGCACATGCGGAATAAAGGATAGGTTTAGGAGGACCTATCCAGAGTTGTTTGCCATGGAGTAGCACATATGCTACATGTTGAGTTATAGTGATGTGGACCATTTATATATAAAATATTATAGTTATTTGTTGTATAGTAGTTAGTACTAGTACGTTTTATGTATGCGTGGATTGGGGATTCATGGGGATGCTTAGGGTAAGCATAAAAGAGAGAGGACTAGTCTTTAGTTGACCTTAGTAGAATTGCGGGGCAAAATTTCTTTAAAGAGGGAAGACTGTAACAACCCTAAATTTTGTAATTAACTAAATAAGTTAATTAAGGTGAAAGTGACAGGTTAATAAAAGGGATATGGATCAATAAGAGCGGGCATATGGCCCAGACCCATCTTATTGTGGGACAATATATGTACTCATTTCTATTCACCCGTTTCATTCTACTCAAACTAGAAACAAAACCTGGACAAACTCTTTAATGGTAGAAGCATAGGAGGGTAAATAAGGATGAGATGCATAAATGCAAGCTAAAAGAAACTAAAGAAGGCTAAAGTTATAACTCCTAAAGATCTAGTTGAGTAATACTTAACCCTTCTAACCCAATCTCTTATATGTATAAGTTCGGTTTAGATCTATATGCTTTATGTATGATGGGGTTTGTACAGGTTTTTATGTAAAGATCAAAAGTCTAATGAATATTTTGGAAAAAGGATAAGTGAATATGGGATGTTTGCATGTGTTCTCCTTACCTTAATGATTTATAAACTTAATGAAAATTTCACATAATACTAAATCATGATTTTTGAAGTGGGTTTTCAGTTTGAGGAGTTTTCCAAGCTTTTATGATTTTTACGAGTTTTTGAAGTTGTGTGACTTAAATATAACAAGCGAAATATTCTTAAAAAGGCAAAGTATATGTAAACTATGGAAGAATAGGAAATATTAGAGAACTTATCATAATATTCTATAATGAAATAAAGGTAAAACCAGCTAAATACTGAGCTGAGGATTTTGGGTACTTTGGGGAACTAAATTATATAGGAAAATATTCTAATCGGGGTTTAGGAAAAAAGGGGGACAAGATCGAAATTGTTTGTTTAGATGAATAATTTGAATAACAGAAAGGGAAATAAGATCCAATGGGATAACAACACCTGTAAAGGCGATGTTAGGAATGTCAGAGTTGTCGAGGTACGGCAATGGGGCGGCGACTCTATTTTTCGTAAGTAAATGTACTGCACTGAGTATGAAGGGATCATGTTGCGCCATAACATAGAAAGGAACCTTGATTAGGAGAAAGAATGTTCTACATGGGAACAGAGGATTCAGCACCAAATGGAGAATAATATATAATGCTTATAAAAGATAAGTTAATGGGACTCGGGAAAGGCCAGGTCATAATAGGGAAGGGATCCCGCGTTAAAGTGGAAAGATAGAGTCGGAAGGGCAGTTGACGTCGGGTGGATGAAGGGTCTTCATGATGTCCAGTAAACATAGACTGTAAAATGGTATTAATAGAATCACGGAACTCAGATTCAGTAAAATCAGAAAAAGTAACTCCTTCGGGAGGAGCTCTTCTAACCATCTCTCTGAGAATTTGAACAGCAAAAGCTGTGATAAGTGGATGCGCAGTAGAATTAGTAGGCCAATTACTCCTAAGGGTTCATATCAGAATAGTTTTAGTTGATGAAAGTTACTTTGGCATCAAGAAAAGTCAATTTTTTTTTCTGAATTCCAATCGAATGCAAGACGCTCACTCGAATGCACACCTTGGGAATGTGAGGAGAGGCATTAAACTTCCTGGGACTATGGAGCAGTTCCAATAGAACAAATGGTTAAATGGATGTATACCTTTGAAAAGTATGCATTCACTTGCATGGGGTGCAGTCTTCACCTTGGGAAGGTGAAACAAAATATATAACTATGCGAGGCGCATTATTAAGTATAAGTACTTAAAAAAAGAATAAGTAAGGATTCACCTCCGTAAGGTGAAATTGCATGGGACATGGTATTATATTCTAAAGAAGAATGAAATATGAAACTATGTGGGGAGAAGCATTAAATACTTTAAAGCATACTTTAAGAATATGGGAAACCTGCGTAAGGAGTACAGTATTTTATACTTAAATTCTAAAACAATCAAAACTGAGACTCGTGTGGGGTCAGCGCAAGGTGTGCAGTAGTAAAGGGAATTTGCTTAGGGAGGCTTAAATCGAGGGGTAAATAAGAAATAATTGCGTCAGAAGTTTATAATGTTTTTATACATTATGTTTGAATAGTGAGGGAAAACTTAATCTGTGCAACGTAGATTTGTCTCACAGTATGTCTTGTTTTGAGGACAATATTATTCACACCAGACTTTATGTTTGGCCCATCCTTTTATTTTTGTTTTTCCCATAAACTTATGGGTATTCATTTGAGTAGGCTGAGTTTATAGGCTTGGATAGGTTTGTAATAATGGTCATGGTACGTGGACTGAAGAAGGAGTAAGAGGCTCTTTAGTTAACAAAAAAATTGTTTCCGTTGTCTGATGGAGTTAAGGCCA
This sequence comes from Allium cepa, assembly GCA_030765085.1. Classification (NCBI taxonomy): domain Eukaryota; kingdom Viridiplantae; phylum Streptophyta; class Magnoliopsida; order Asparagales; family Amaryllidaceae; genus Allium; species Allium cepa. The sequence goes on along the minus strand of CM060941.1, from coordinate 680,064,438 downwards.
CATCTTCATATGTGCACTAGACTTTTATATTATGATTTTTACTATTATATTTGTTCTTTGTGTGGTCACGACATATGGGTAATGTTGACCGATACATATGAAGATGCCCCCTTGGTTGATCAGAGTTACTAAATAGACAAATACATCTACTGTTAATACATTCATATAACTACTGATATAACACAATGGATAGTAGTAATAGATAGACTCCTACAAATCTGGCTTTGCCTCCTGTATGTCTCTAGAAACTTTATTCGTCAAAACATACTTACCCGGTAAAACCCTTATTCTCAACCTACTCAAATTAAATTTTAAGCACCTAAGAGTTTAAAGGAAAAACATAAACTTTGAGTCGGACAAAAAGCCTAATGTGAATAATAATATATCATCTCGGTTTATAGATGTTAACTAAGATCACACTGTTGAGTGGAATGGGTTTTCCCTTCACTAGTAATCCTTTTTAACATATATCTTCTGTAAATAAAAATTCTACAACCAAACTGGTTAAAATAAACAACATAAACAACAATGTGCATGCATGTAATAAGGGTAATCATGAAAAATCTGTTTGAATCCATGGCTTGTCTGCCCTATCATTGTAGTTTTCTTATGCTGACTTCAAACTTTGGCTGACTTGGGCCTATCTGATATATCAAATTGTCTAACCTACTATTAGAAGACAACTGGACGGCCTATCCAAAACTCATTATTCCTTGGGTCAATTGATCTTAATGTTTTTTTGGGCTCACCAATAACCTATCTCTTCTATGTGTATTCCCTTCAGTGAATAAACCTACTTTTATTCTTTCACATGACAAAGCCCAACGCACTGGAATTTTGGACTTATATTAGCTAGGGGATACTAAAAAAAGTATAAGGCACGACCCTATAACAGACCCATCTGGTTTTCTAATATCTAAGTCAATTCATCCTATCACAACTGATCCAAAGGTGATAAGAACACTAATCTTTTCTTTAGTAAAATTTTAGTCTAATCACCCTTTGTATTTTCTTGAAAACATAACTCTTTATAAACGATTTAACCTTTGAAATCATACCTTTAAAATAAGGAAAATATATCCCTTTACTTTATCCAAAATATTTATGTCATAATATATGCTTTTACAAAACTTTATTGATGAAGTTCGAAATCATTTAAGGTCATCGCCTTATAAAAACATAAGCTATAGAACCAAACAATATAAAGTCATTATATTGATAAAACTCGGTAAAATATAGTCAACAAGGGTCTTCACCCTTCAAAAAATAGGCCATAAGGCCAAGATAATCAAACTCTTTATATTGATAAAGCTCAAGGTCATTATCATCATTGGGTTCGTCGCCCTTCTTCAATAAAAATAGTAAAGTCCTTAACTTATAAAACATAAGGCAATAAGGCCGATAATAAGGACGTCGTAGTTCGTAGAGTGTCGATGTCATAGGATATAAAGCACAGTTTGCATAGTTTATGGTCTTAAAGCTTAACATCGACATAGTTAAATCTCGACATTAAATGCCTTCAAGTAAATAGGCAGCTTCATTAGAACCGAAGTTATATATATATAAGGCACCATTACTGTCTTCGAAAATGGTTACAAGGATTAAGGACAAAATGATAAAACACGGTATTATATATTACCGAAGTTAATAATAGCGGCATAGGCTTATAAAGTCGAAGTCATGTGACATCATTATCACTGCTATAAACCACTTCGAAACCATTGGGGTCGGTGACGTTATTGAAAAACAGGCGGCACAATTAAAAGTGCGATATCAATGTATTAACGAAAAGTAGGCTAGTTCACTTCGAAGTTCACAATGCCGACCTTGATGCTTTGCTTCCCACTTTGATTAAGCCAGTGCATTCCATAGAAACCGAATTTGATACCCTATTCATTACTCTTGGTCGATGTCAAAGACTATTGGGGCAGCATGATGAAATGCGGCGTAATGAGATTCGACGTAGCTAAGCCGTAATTACTTTAAAAACTCATTTCTTACTAATAAAAGTAATTTTTTCACCGACCCCTTGTATTTGTCAAAATACTATTGGATATAACCTCCTTTGCCAAAATCTTTTCCAAAAAACTATTGAGGAGCAGATTTATCATATCCAAAGTACTTAGAAAACCTTACATTTTATATTAATATTTAAAGATACTAATTAAGCCTTTCTAGCTCAATAATTTACAATAATTAAAACTCAAAATAAACCAATTTCCAAACATATGAAATTCACCAAATATTCTATTTAAATCCAAAAAATATGAAACTAAAACCCACTCCCAAAGTAATGTTTCTAACATCGTATCAAAATCTCAAGTCATTTAGGTGTCATATGGTAGGTTTTCAAACTCAAATCTATAAAATAATTTCACAAATAAATTCACCAACAAGCATATAATCATTCAAACTATCATAACATGGCATAATATAAACAAAAGATTCGGTTTGAACTTAAAACCGAAAATAACATTCAAAACTTGTATTCATGGTGAATGGATTAAGAAGGTTGAGATTTGTATTTTGATTTGATTCCCTTATCTTTGATCTTGTTTTCCTAGCTTATCTTCCCTTTGAAACCCTTATTAATGGCCAGCCTTGGTCTGTTTCTATTTTCCTTGAATGAAGTGGTAATAAGATAAGAGGATGGAAGGGTGAGTATTAGGAAATAAACTCTTTTTCCTATTTTTCCCCTTGCATGCATTCCTCTTTCTTATTAATGTTTTTAATAATTCCGTTAGTTCATTAATTGAGGCTCGATCCATTCTAATTATCAAATCTCAATCTTCTTACCATTTTACATTATTTTATTTTATTTATCTCACTAAATGTGTTAAATAATATTAATCAAAATTAGGGTTGTTACAGATGTCCATAGGTGTTATTTTGACCAGTGGTCAACTTTGTCTTCGATGGACAACCATGTGTATCATGTGATAATGTCAAGTGAATTTAATTAAATGTGGATGACTAGAGTACCCTTAAAATATACTACAACGGGTAGTGTGAGTGGCAGGCTATGTGTGCTAACGGGATGCATGAATGAATGTAGTGTGTGGTATGATTAAAATTGTAAGTAGGTTGAACGAATATGGTGAGAGTAAAACCCAATGAACATGTTTATATGGAAGTAGGCTGGTGATATGTGGATAGGTGGAGCATAATGAGGAGTTTTCTTCCATTATTTTACTTTCATTATTTTTTTGTTAATGTATGGGTTGATGTAATAATTTGTATGACGTGTTAATGTTGGGTGCTCAACATTTGTGTCAGAAACGTGTTATGATTTTAAAGTGGTTTTATAAAGAAATGTTTTGAAGTAATGGTTGTGTAACAATCCGCTCTTCGTAATACCCTAAAATAACACCTGATGATGACGTACGACTTCTAAGCACCACAAAAGATAGATCGTTGGGAAAAGAAACTTTAAAACAAACATTATACTAAGGCACGTTGATATAATCTCAAAGTGGAATAATAATATATAATTTACTAAATATACATGGATTGATCATGATAACAACATATGTATAAGCGACAACACCGATGGAAACAATTGATAAATAAATATCAATACAGAAAGTCAGAGTACACCAAACTCCGCATAATACAGAGTTCTGAATATAATATTTGATACATCAAATCTCATATATAAATACATAATTGTCATGTACTACTACAATATCAACTATATACGAAATATGAGCATCGCCTCCATAGAATGCTCCAGTTGTCCTGAAAGCGTATCCCCAAAAGCACCTAACTCCAAAACCACTCAATTGAGTAACCCAAGAGTTGTCTTGACATAAATAAATAAAGACAAAACATGGGTTGGACATAAAGCCTGATGTGAGGGGTACTATTAATTATCTCAAAATTCTATATATTAAAACTATATACAAATAAACAGGAAACCACTGAGGCAAATCCGGTCCTCTCCACAATCGTGGCTCAAGGTAACCTGAATTGTCCTAGACAAGTAAAGCAAAACCATATCAAAACTAGGGGATTATACCATAACCCGTTCTTCTTCTATAATGAACATGCAACAGTGCTATGATAAAGGTAACCCAACATTCAAAAGTATGTTGATCATAATATAAGTCTATCATGAGGTACATAATAATAATAAATATAACAAGGATAACATCAACCAACTAATAACACGCACCACATAGTAATGGAAGAGAGCCAAAGAATACAAATTGATACCCGTCATTACTAATGGATGGAGTCCACCATGGACATCTATTATGAATGCAATGACTCCGTTTAAGGGACTAAAGTAAATAGAGTCAGTACTCAAATGTACCTTAGACCCAAAATCGCATCCTCGGTGGTGGGTCTCGTATAGATCTCATCGTACCCTCTGAAGCAAGCTTTGGTGATATATGACCAACTCTATTTACTTGAAACCTATGTGGACCACACCCTGCCTACTACATCAATCTTTGGTGACAACTAGTCTACCCATTGATCACATCATACCCTCTACATCAACCTTTGATGATATCTACATCAAGATTTGGTGTTATGGGATCCCACCATACCTTCTACATCGAGCTTTGGTGGTACATATCCATTCCAAAACGATCATCGTCGTGGATTTCTCAAATAACTTGCTTACGCCTCAATCAAATATAGAATGATGGTCATGCCTTGTGTTATACACTATCAAGACCATAAAAGAGCACCGATGCCATATAAATACACAGACACACACACGCCCCCTCCCCCCATCAAATATGACATCGCGTACGGTCACCTATGAAGGACCAAAGACATGTATGACCACTGACATAAGGCCAATATAGTGTATGATCATTAATATAAGATCAATACTATGTACAATTACTAATATAAGACCTATACAATTCGTTAAACAATACGTACCCTAAGGACAAATCTCGAAGGTACGAGTTTACTCCTCTCGATCGTACATGTTCGTCAGACATGATCGTGTGACCAATCAACGTATCTTTCTCATGCCCGATCATTCTTGATCCCATAGGAATCACTTAACATTTGTATCCAGATCCGAACTTCGCTTTGCACTCTGCCTCCTCGAATAACCCATAGTCTTCCCTAAAGTCACATCGAAGCTCCGCACGAACCCATACCCAAATGAGGAAGAAACCTCGATAAACGAACACCTGACCTAGGCTTTATTGCCCTGGTCAGTGCACTATCGGTGGTCTACCACCGGTCGATCGTTGGTAACCTGTCCAAGGTAATAAATCCTGGGGTAGGTGCCATCTGATCGCTACGACCACCAATTCACATGTAGTTTCCTCTGTTGCTTTGCCTGATGAGTTGCCTTGCCTTCCAAGCCTGCCTCTACCCATCGGACTGCAATGACCCTTACTTTTAACTATTTTAAATTATTAAATTTAATGTGATTATTGGATAAAAATGGGTAGAAATAAAAATTTAATGGTTATTTTTGTAGTTTATTGAATATAATAAAATTTTGAGATAAACATTTCCGAAGATTTTGGCGATAACAAATATTGATATGAAATTCAATATATTGAACGTGTTTACAATCAGTAGTTGGAATTGAACAATAAATATTGAATGACTACAAAAAGAAAATAGTTATTTTATTATTTGAATTCGTTTTAAAAGTTAAATTTTATAAGTTAAATAACTTATATTTAAAATATGATGATTTATTGGGTAATTAACTTGTTTAAACTTAATATTGAATTTTTTTTAAATAATTGAATTCTGAATTTTATATAAATGAAAATGATAACGAAAGTTGATTTAAATTTTATTTAAACAACAATGAAATTTTTTAAACTTAACTATTGAATTTAAAGTAATTAAATAAAAATTTGGAAATTTTTGGTTTTAATTTAATGAGTAAAAATAGTCATTTTGGCAACTGTCTCGGATTTTGACAAAACTAGTTTCATTGGATCCGTAATAGTGAATTATTATAGGATTTCAAGTTTCGTAGCTCACGGCGTATTAAATTATTTTTATGTTAGTTTAATTGAAATTCTGAAGTGATTGAACTTATTGATTGTTGTTTGGTGAATTTAACTGATATGAAAATCGATATAGAAATTTATATGTTAGAAATTTTGAATCAACAGTTAAATAGAAAATAGAATTAAACTGCTAGTAAAAATTTTGATTATTGATAATTGGTTAATTGATGTGATTTATTGACTATTTGGATGATTGTTTGTGATGAATTCCAATTGGTTGAGATTTTGGATGATTTGGATGTTTGTTTATTTAGATATCTTGTAATCACCCTGTAAATTACTTGAGGGTATATGAAACTATTATTGGAATTATTTCGAATAAATTAAGAAATTAGTTGAAATGATATATATCTATGACATTTATTTTGGATTGAAATGATACATCCATCCCTGAAATAAAAATAAAAATAATTGATTCACTTGGCCATATGATATAAAATTATATACGGACACCATATTGGTTAAATTAAATGATTTTAAAAAAATTGACTTGAAATTGTTTAAACGATTTGAATTAAAGAAGTAAAAATAGAATTTATAGAAATCGAACTGTATTCAAATTTGAGCTGAAAATTTCGAAATTAGAATTTGTTAAACGAGATTGTTTAAAAATGAAATTAGAGATTCTGAGTTATAATCGAAATATGATTTGGATTTTGGAAATTGATTTGTTTCTAAAAATTGTGAACTTTTATTCAAACTTTAAATCATTGCTAAGTAAAAGTAATATAAATGGATATATAAAATTTGGACTCGAGAATGGAATAAATTTAAGATTTGAATCTAAATTCGAAAATAGAAGTTTAATTTGAATTCAATGATTTAAATCGATATATTGAAACTGAACCCGAAATTGATATAAATTGAAATGGTATAAAATTAGAATTGAATTGAAATTTAAATCGTTGACTTGAATTGTTGAATTGAATTTGAAGTTAAAAATGAAGATCGAAATTAACTTGAAGTGAAGTTGGAATCGAAGTTAAATTCGAATTGAAATCGGAATTGAATCGATTAAATTGAAATGAAAATTAGAATTGATTCGAATTGAATCGATTAAATTGAAATGGAAATTGAAATTGATTTGAAATGGAAATTTGGAATTGAATCAGTTTGACTTTTAAACTAGTTTCAAATAAATTATTTTAATATAAACTATTTAAAATCTATCTTTTTACATTTTCAAATTATTTTGATTTTCCAAACTATTTTACTTTATAAAACATTTTTAATGCTTAAATCATTTTATATCAAACTATTTTAACTATATAAACTATTTTTAAACAATTTAATATTTTCCAAACTATTTTCTAAAATTCAAACTGGTCAAAGGCTGGAAGGTTTATATTTATATCGTTGATTTAAATATGAATTGGATTAAATTGAAGTTATAACCTAAATGGAAATTCGAACCAATTTTGAATTGGAACTGAAATTGAGATATTAAGGCGAAAATAATTTTTAAGTGAAATAGTATATTTTGAGTAAATATGATGATTTCAAAATGAATTTGATTTTGAAGCGAATATTATACTTTGATATCAAGTACGAATTGTTTTCGAAATATGAAAATACCACCGGTGTGTAAAACGACGTTTGGTTGTTAAAGAGACCGTGGCCTCATATTGACATACTCTCTGTCTATATTAGAACCACTTTAACAACTATGCATGCGAAGAAGACTGCAGAACAAAGAGGTTGGATTTGGCATCGTTTGCTGGATTTTAAAAAAAAAGAATGATGATGGATAAACCCAGGCACTTGTGTCAATTTGAAATGACTAAAACAGAACGGCTTAGCAAGGCCAAGCGGACTAACTACCCCTAGCGGACATCCATTCTTCGATTTTCTTGGACTTGGTCCGTATTATTACTCTTGTTGTTGGTTTCGATTGGTGCACCTTGATTTTGGAATAGCCTCCCTTTGACTCGATATGGGAAGGATGGACGTGGTGGGCGGTCGTGGCTACGATGTGTTACCGCCGACCCTACGACCCGAACTGGTAGTACCTACCTTGGGCATTGTCTCACGTGTCTTGTCATACTTTTATCCCTATACGAGACCCTACGATTTTGGTTTAGTGTTGTTGTATCACAGTGCATCTATATCCCCCGACGTGCTAGTTAGGCGTTATATGCAAACTGTACCCCATTGCTTAAAAACACGTTAAAGGGGATTAATGTAATGCCTTAACGCTTAGAAAATTATTTATTTTACAGATTAGACATTATATAAGTAGCATATTTTACTACATATAAATAATTTGACGGATCCTTAAAAGATGGAAAATCTCGTAACATCTCTTAAGTTATTGAATGCACGTTATCACTGGAAAGGAGATGTGAAATCCCGTAAACATCTTTGACGCTATTACACTCATCTTATGTGATATCGATTTGACTCACATAAGGAAATTTTAGTCCTGACTCGAGTATTTTGTCTTTTCATTATACTCAGGTCAACCCTGAGTTTTCAGCTTATTAAAGATTTATTCTGAAGAACGAAGACGAAGATTTAGTATATTGTTACTGTTATTGTTCCTTGCATCATGTTGTCTGCTGTATTATTTTATTTGTCCCTATTGTATATATAACTCTGGTAAATGTTGTATAAATTATAATCAAATGGATAGTATAAACAGCTTCATGAACTATTTGTTTGATTATTATATTGTATCGTTCCACTGCGAGATTCTATGTTTGATTTCTTCTTCTTTTCTTATTTTTCTTAGTTAACCCATTGATTATCTATGTTCCGGATTGTTTAAATTGGACAAGTGTGGATTATTGTCGATTTAAACCTTCCGAAATGTGGGTCATCACACGGACCCTCTTCGGAGTTTATTGGATGATGTTTTAGAAGTGGTTCCTTAGGTGTTCGAGAATTGACTTTGATGTGAATTCCACTCTTTGTACGTATAGAGTTCAACCAACGAATCTAGCGAGCTAGTCTCCTCTAACATGCCAAACAACAAAACCTACCTTCCTACGTGGGATGCTTACATGTACGCCCATAAACTCATTTGTGTATGTTTATACACACACGAACACACAACCACATTTTCAACAATATAAATCATGTTTCAAACTTCACCGAAGCAACTTAGCGCTTAATCATCATTATTGCTACATGAGATGCTTGCCACGTATTTATATACAAGTACGGATATTCACAAACTCATACATAAAAAAAATGAATTCATTTATTAATAACTAACCGTATGTAGTACACGCATAAATACAATACAGCAATAATACACGAATACACTACACCTTACAAACACAGTCATCTTTATCCACCAAAGCTAACTATTCCAGCCCATTAAAACTCTAAAGATTAATTTTCCAAAGAGCACCAAGATCAACACGTTGTAAGTCCAGTATCTGCTTAAACTCTATGTGCATTTGAACTGCTGCACTGATAACCGCAAATCACTGATAAACGCAAATCACGTGATCTTCTCTATCTTCTCTATCCGCAACCCCCAGATATGTCCTGAATACTATGGAATTTAACCACAAAGATACTCATTCAGTATAGACTCAATTAGTAACACCAACCAATGGTGTGAAATAAAACCAAACTACCTCAAACTTGGTGATTTTTAGATAATGAACTAACCTAGCCATCAAGAAAATCTCATGTTTCTGAATGGTATTCCTCGTTTTTTGAATATGCAAATAAAGGTTCATGTAGACCCAAAACTCATACCAGCAGTCATCGCGATTCATTAATGCTTAGACAGTTCGAGTCGCGGTGGATATTCCTTTTCAAAGAGCAAAGTTGCAGATCTAGTTCGTCTAACAGGCATAGATGATTGTACATCATGTCAAACTGAAGAACCAAAACTTCCCTTACTCGGCATATAATTTGATACTGTGAAAATCGGTTTTGCTATTTATAAGAAAACAAAGGGATGCTTTAATAATCGGACTTTATTTTCATATCCCTAAATCGAATATAGATTACCATCTCCTAGTATCGCAGATCTAATAATCACCACATAATAAGGAATACCTAGAATTGGCAATTTATAATATAACAAGAAAGTGTTTTTGCCAAGTACAGCTGAGAATAGAAGACTGTCGTAATTTCCAAATCCCAAAAATATCTTGAAGACTATTTTATCTTACATGCCCAAAATATAATACTTCGAACCTCTATGGACTATCAACTAGTAATCGACAAATCCAAAATTGAGAATTGATTGCAGAAATCCTACCCAATTCGTGTATTAGACTGAAGCACTCTTCGAGCATGATTCACTACTAATACACGCATTGATTTCCATCTTCTTACCAGAAACCCAATCGAAAGCCGACTAATATTCGGATCTCACTATTGCCCCAATTCAATGAATCTCAAATTACACTAGAGATGAATCGGTATAAGGATTTGGAAGTATAGAACGCGATATCGCCTGATTGAACGCATCCCCCAATTCGTAGAAAATTTGAACTGGAGTGAAATGGCATGAGATTTTGTAAAAAGAAAACACGATTTCGCCCTCCAGTGGTTTCAACGCTAAATATTGGTCAGCCTGAGTGGGCACACGGTGGCCATGTGTCCATTAAATGGACGTCTGAGATCAGATGTCCATTTTCAGACAACCATTTTGTGGGCGTCAGCCCTTAATCCCTCTCCTCCTCACTTTCTATCTCATTTTCGTTTTAATTTTTTTTAAATTAGAAAAGCTAAACGAAATACCGCCGTCCAATCAAAATCGTCCGAAAAACGGTTCACAGAAATCGAGCGGAGCAAGCTGGACCGTTACACGTTCCGCCACCACCTGGGGTTTCACCAGACGATCTACCTGTACTACACGAGCTGCCAAATAGTTATCGGCATAGAACCAAAACCGTTTTGACGACCGTACATGTATAAATTGCAAATTAATATAACTGGTTATTTAATATGTACATCACATACTCATATTAAATAACCATTACTCTATCAAAAATTATTAATTCATAAATTATCTATAGGACCATTACATTCACTGTCGGGGTAGTTGGGCTAAGTGTATTACCCAGTTTTATGACTCTCTTCCTGGTCCTATTATTGAGAGGCTACAGGCTAGCCCTTTTGGTCATTTTTGTCGATTAGGCCTGTTCAGTATTTTGATCGACCTCTCATTCAGGCATTAGCTGGAGGTGGCGGTCGACCACGCATACGTTTCATTTTTCAGATTTTGTTGGTATCACCCCAGTTGATTTCTACATGTTAACTGCCATTGAGATTGGACGACATGGTCTTCGACCTTTCCCATTTGATGATCTATACGAGTCGTCCAATCTGTTTACTTTTTTTTACCACTCATAGATGTTACCTGTGTAACTAGTGGTTCTGTTAAGTTGACTTACCTGCAGCAGTACATCACCAGTTATATAGCTAGAGCCGATATGATGGATGAAATTACTAGAGCATTTCTGCTGCTTGTTTGGTTCTACCTTTTTTCGAACAAAAAAGGTACGGTTAGACTATGCTATTTAGCATCTCTTGCCAGATTAGACCAGCTGCATACTATTGACTAGGGCACAGCGATATTAGGCACCCTTTATACCGCTCTAAATTCATTTGCGTTTGGCGATGTCAGTCAGATGTATGCTTTTTGGTATATTTTGTCGTTATGGTACTATGATTACATGGCAAACATGCATCCCCGCATTCAGCACATGGCTAGTCAGACTGCTGAGCAGTACTTCTCTTGGATGAGACGATGAGAGACTATGCAGTACATATATCATGTTGCCTTAGGTGGATGGCATGACTTGATTGAGGCTAGGTCACAGCTTGATATGCGTAGTCGATGTAACATCATTCAGACTCCTTAGGCCTCACATTGGACTCATCTAGCAGATGCAGGTCTTCTGGTGGACGACCATCCCTTGATGGTTGCGTATTCACTATCTAGCCGTAGGGTTGCTTTACATACACCTGCGTTTATGCCTATGTGGTATTTAGGAGAGAGATGTGTCAGATTACAGGTGATCGTCGTATACCATATGATCCTTTATCTTGCGAGGACATGTTTGGTAGACATAGGGTGATTGGCGATCAGTACTTAGATGCTCTACGAAAGGCTGGGTGGGTGGATAGTAGTACTTCTTCATCGATAGGGATTACGATGCTTATTGGGCTAGAGTAGCACCCCTTAGATTCATCGTACCAGATTATGTTCGTAGGGTCAACTCTGATCACATAGGACCTCACGTTACAGCCAGTAGAGTTCAGGTACCGCAGGTTTCATTTGACCCAATTCCGTCACAGTCCTCCCAGACTCCCATGTAGTTGGAGCCTGGTATTACTTTTAGAGCATATGACCTGACAGGTACTTTGATTGAGCGGCCTTTAGTCTTTTCAGGTCACCCCGACTATCCTGGTGTGCCTTCAGTCGAGTTATATCCTCCGTATGAGGTACGTTTGTTGTTTGTTGCTATTTTCCCTTTATATTATGCTTAGTTTCTTACTATGTCAAATATCATCTTTATGTAGTATGCTGCTAGATTGGACCAGGCCAGAGTTTCACTTGGTGTGTTTCGCGATATGACTCTTGCACATACACACACCATGCATGATATGTACATGCAGCATACACAGATGCTAGAGGCGCAGATTGATCAGCTATTAGCTAGACTTGCTGTATATGAGCCTTTCGGATCACAAGGCGGAGGTGATGCTGGTCCCAGTGGGTATGATACTGGTGGTTTAGATGAGAACGATGGGGATGATGAAGACGAGGGGGAGGATGGTAATGGGATGACGATGATGATGGGGGAGATGATGATGATGATGGTGACGGAGATGATGATGATGGTGACGGAGATGATGATGATGATGAGGATGAAGGTGATGATGCTGACGACGATGACAACGACGTTGCATCTCTTTAGTTGTATACATTTTAGTTTATGCATAGTAGACGTTTTATTATATGTTGCAGTTCCTATAGCTTATGTACTTATGTCATTTTTTGAGTATACTGTGTATTCTTTATGTTTATATAATTTCACTTTCTTGGAATTTGGATGATAATGTTCGAGTATACTGTGAATTCTATATGTTTGTGTATATTATGAATTATATATGTTTGTGTATAATGTGAATTATATATGTTTGTGTATAATGTGAATTCTATATGTTTGTGTATACTTATAAGCACCAACTAGTGACATATAAACATAAAAAAACTATTAGTGACATTAGAATTGAAGATGTACGAACATAGAACACTGATAAAAAACGACACAGTAATAATAGACCACAAATATGAAGAAACTAGACATGACGATTTAACTGCAACTCTTGTAAAGAAAGTCTAAGACGTCTTATCTCCTGTTTTAGTTCGTTTGCATAGGTTATGCACCTTGGACATAAAGGATCATCCAACCATTCTGCGCAATTGCAACCATTCGGCCAGAATTGACACAGTTGGATTCGACGACCAATATTTTCTCCATCCGCACATACTACAACTTCAACTCCATACCCGCACTGACAACAAACTGGGTGCGATTCAACTTCTTGCTCAGTGGGAGATTGAACTACTTGAACCTGGTTCTCAGGTTGTTCATATGCATGACGAACAACATGTTGTTCGTATGGTGGTTCAACCGCTTCCTGAAGTCTCATCTGCTCAAGGTTTTGAAACTGACCACAGACATCTTCATAGTATTGTTCTTGATAATCGATAAGCCAATACTCATCAGTATGTGGACTTTCCGTATGCATGTAACCTGCATCTGAATCGATAGAAGAAGGCCAAGAAGGCATTGCGATGAAGAATTTATTGTTGTGAATGAGGAAGAAGATGATTATGAATGATGAATAAGTAAATCAGAAAGAGCATATATAAACAAACATTACACTTGTGCTACCACTATTTTGATTTGACAAAAAACATTACAGAAGAGCATATATAAACAAACATTACACATGTGCAATTGCACTCCGTTCATTGCCCTTGTGCTACCACTGCTTTTGATCTGACAACAACAACAGACATTATTATTTGGAAAGACAATTCAAAAAGTTCTCTATACATTAACGAACGTTACATAACCAACTAGCAATACTGTTATCTTAAGGCCATCCAAATCTTTCTAGCCAATTTTGGGGTATGAAGTACACATCATGGGCAATGAAGGGAGTGCGGTATTTTAAATTGTATCGACCGTCATAAGTCGAACGTGTAGTCTCAAACACATTTTTCGATATTACCTCATTAATAATCTTTGTGTAATGCATGCATGCCCTACTAAAGTTTTCGTATGTAGTCCTGATCTCTTGAGCCGTACATCTGACTTGACAGCCCATGTCGTTGTTGTAAAGTTCAACCAGAGTGTCCCAAGAATGAATTGCCATTGACTCCTGATTATCGCACATCTCGTCGGTTTGTATGTAGTGCTGCATAAGCAACTTCAATTTATGAGACATAAATGTCATGTTGGACAATGTAGTTTGAATAATGTTAAGTTTTTAACTGATTTAAACGGATAACGATTTGTGAATTTATATAATGGATGTTCCTTCTCTCCACTCAGCAAAGCAGAGAATCTTGACCGGCAAATGAACGTGGCTACAGTACGTGATTTGAGCGCACACTGACCCACCTTCTCTCCACTCAACAAAGCAGAGAATCATGACCGGCAAATGAACGTGGCTACAGTTCGTGATTTGACCGCACACTGACCCACCTTCTCTCCACTCAATAAAGCAGAGAATCTTGATCGGCAAATGAACGTGGCTACAGTTCGTGATTTGACCGCACACTAAGCCACATTCTCTCCACTTAACAAAGCAGAGAAACTTGATCGGCAAATGAACGTGGCTACGGTTTGTGATTTGACTACACACTAAGCGACCTTCTCTCCACTCAAGAATTAGTCATATATATACACACACATATATATATATAACCATATGGATGTCATACTTGTTCACCACAATTTAGTCTAACAAAACATTCAAATATCAAACAACTATCCTTAAATATCAAACAATGTCTAGAAATTTACTAAAATCTATATTGCTATGCGATAGTGACTCTATGCGTTAGCGCATTAACAAGAGGAGGAGGAATTGATGGAGATATACCGTGAAGTATACGGTTCAACTTCTGGAAAACATGGCGGTTCCGTTGTGGGTCGAAAATATATCAACCGTAACCAGCAAGTATTTCAAAAAACACTTATGCAAGATTACTTTGCCCTTGATCCAACTTATGGTCTAGAGATGTTTAGACGATGATTCAGAATGAGTCGTCCATTGTTTTTAAGAATTCTCGAAAGTATTCAGCAGAACAATAATTATTTTGTTTACAATTAGGACGCTGCAAAAAAACAAGGTTTGAGTGGGCATCAAAAGATGACTGCAGCTTTGAGGATGTTAGCATACAGTACACCCGCCTATGCCCTTGACGACGCATATCGTATTGCAGAGAGTACGACATTAGAAAACCTAGATCAATTCTGTCAGTCAGTTGTGGACATTTATGAGACGGAATATCTTCGTTCTCCAAACGAGGCAGATGTAACGCGCTTGCGTGAAATGCATGAAAGCAAAGGCTGGCCTGGAATGCTTGGAAGTCTAGATTGTATGCATTGGGAGTGGAAGAACTGTCTACAAACTTTTCATGGAGCATATAACAGCAAAGAAAAAACCAGCTATCATCTTAGAAGCAGTTGCCTCTCATAATTTGTGGATTTGGCTTGCTTTCTTTGGAATTCTAGGTTCTCTTAACGACTTAAACGTGTCGAACGGTCTCATTTGTTTGATGATTTGGCGCAAGGTAAGTTTACTTCAGTATCATTTACTCTTTGTCATAGCACATATGAGCATGGATACTATCTAGGAGATGGAATTTATCCCAAATGGAGTACGATTGTAAAGACATTTGTAAACCCAACTACGGCAAAACAGAAACAATTTGCTGCAATGCGGGAAGGACAAAGGAAGAATGTAGAAAGGGCATTTAGGGTCCTTCAAGCAAGGTTTGCAATGGTCGGCAATCCATGTAGATTATGGAAGAGATCAAAAATGGCTGCAATTATGTTTTGTTGTATAATTATGCATAACATGATCATTGAAGATGAACGCGGTATGGACTATCCCGATTTCGAGTATGATGGGACAAGACAACCCCCCGAATTGTTTCGCATAGCCACATTACGAAATGTAGGACAGTACGCAATCCATGACGATAACCATGAAGTATATCGTAATGCAGTTATTCATAATAGACTCCAAAGGGATTTAATAGAGCATATTTGGAATTCTCATGGAAATCGGTAGTTCGGGATGGTGGATCTTTGTTTAATTACATCTGCTTGCCTTTTTATTTCTGTAACGAAGTGTAGAATGCTATAATTTTTATGTTTGTAATATTATTTATGTTTGGTGAAGTAAATCTATATTGATATCTACAGAATGCATCAAAAAAAATGATATACCATTAAATATTTTAAAATTGAAAATAGCACATGATTGAAAATATAAACTGAAGGTACATGGATATTTAAACTGCAATAATTAAAAATATCACATAAATATTTCAACTACATATGTTTTGTTCCTGATCTACTCTCAACAATGCCTTTTTTGTACTCTATCCAATATTGCATTGTAATGGGGTCTATTCTAGTGACATCCTTTTCCATTACTAAGGTCTCTTGACGTTGCTGCTCTAGCTCAAACCGGCCCTTCTCAATCTCGGTCAATTCTTTTAACACGGCAAGCTTTGCTGCACTCCCTCTTTGACGTTCTGCATTTTCTCTTGCATGATTTTCATGCATTGGGGATAAACGAGAATCGATTTGAGATTGAACAACAATTTTCTTCTTAGCTGCTCGTTGCCCCATCGGTCTAGCATCTTCATCAAATGCTGGTTCTGCTTCTTCGTCTTCATTATCTGGGCATACATTAGAGCCCATATGAGAAGAATTGCCCGAGCTAGAATTATAATTAGTTCGACTTGTTTTTTTCTTTCCCTTCGACTTCGTTTGGACATCTCTTAAGCTTTTTGCAATGTTTGAGCTCCATTTTTGTGGACTAACAAGCAAGTCATAGCAGTTTGCAAACTGATAGTAGTGTGGTTTCTTTGTACCATTTTCTCTTGGAAATAATTTCAAGAATTGATCGTTCGCCGTTCTCTTCTAAAAAACAAAAACAAAAAATGAGATATTAACAAAGTGATCAGAAATGAATATAAATTAAAAATGATATTTTTCAAAACGCTACCAATTTAGCTTCGCCTATATTCCACTTGGATTTGCTGTTCTTATTTTGTGAATCTGCGGCTCGTAGAATTATGTTTGTCGATTAATCTTCCTAAAAAGACCCGTGATTGCAGACATTGACCTCATTTTTTCAACATGCTTTTTATTGTACGCGGTCATGACTTTTGCCCAAAACGCCCCTCCACTTTGGTCATTCCACTTTACCGAGTCGTTAGAAAAATGACAGTAAATATAGCACAAATCCTTATCTTCATCACCAGACCACGGAGCAGAAGAATGGAAGGATAGAGGGGGAGCGGTCGGGGGATAAACATTTTGAAAGGGTTGGGAATCAAAATCCCAACTATCCATATTCATCACTTCGGTATATGATTGAAACGGATGAGATATACTTTCAATATTATGGAATTGAGAATAGAATTGTAATAGAAGAAGAGATGTGTGTATGACAATCTGAAAAATAGTCTGATATATGTAATGAAATCGTAAATATGACCATTTATAGCCGTGAAATCATAAATATGACCGTTTATAGCCGTTGTGATTTTAAATATGACAGTTTATAGCTGTTGGGGTCAAAATATGACCGTTTATAGCCGTTGGAGTTCAAAATATGGGCAGTTTATAGCCGTTGTAGGTTGGAATAAGACAGTGTGCAGCAGATAAGTGGGGGTTGGGTGGAGTGGGGCTTGGGCGCCCACTTTATGGACTCCCAAGCCCTGGCGCCCACTTTATGGACGTCACACCTCTGGTGCCCATAAAATGGGCGCCCAAGCCCAGTTCAGGATCCTGAATCGGATCTTGAACTTTCAGCTTAATTTTCAACCTGAATGTGACGACTGGACTTTTTTTTTGCCAAATTCAATATATAATCTCACCACTGGAGATGCCCTAAGAAATGGGATATGGAAGAATAGATTTGATTTACAGATCTCATGATCAAAAATTGAAATGATCGCTTGATAGCTCTCTCCCTATGGGAGAGAAATCGGTTAATAACAAAAAGTCAATTTTTTTTGTCAGATCTCTTTTTCTGCTATTTTATAAAATCATGCCATCTTATAAAATATATCTTTTATACGATTTTATAAAATCTCATTCTAATTTATAAAATATATTTTTATTTTTACTTTATAAAATCTCATTTTATTTTATAAATTATCTTTAATACTATTTTATAAAACCTCATTATGTTTTATAAAACATAACTTTCACTTATAAAATTATTTCCATACTTAAATAATATTTATAAGTACCAATTAAGCTTCGTTAAGCCTCTAGTCACTTTAAAAATAAGTGTAAAGCTCATAACTCACTTAATTAGCTTGCTTACTTCATTTTATAAAAGATTCCATTATTTTATAAAATCATTTCTCCTCTTAAATAATATCTATTAATACTAATTAAGCTTCTTTAGGCCTCTAGTCACTTTAATAACAGGTGAAGTGCTCCTAACTCGCTCAATTAGCTTACTAACTTTCTAAAATCAATTCAAATGATTTAATCTTTATTAACTAATGATACATACATCATTATATCATTTAACAAATCTCTAATCGATCATAACGCTAACACAAACATACAAGTTAGCCTAAATCAAAATTCTAAGCCAGCTAAATTTTATAAAATTAGTGGTTAAGGTCTCAAACAATTAATTTGGTGATATAATTGGGTTTATAACATAAACATAAGCCTAAATTATTATATAAATTCTCTGAATCACTACACATAGCTCCATTATCTATAATAAAAAAAAATATGAAGTAAAACATATAAATAGGTTAGGATAATCATCTCACTCGCTTCTTCTTCTCCAAACCATGCTCCAAATCATCAAAACCCAAATCCAAGCTCTCTTTTAAGTTGAGATCTAGATCTAAACTTCAACTCATGCTAATTTCTTAATGGGTTATGTAAGGAATGAGTGGAGAGGAATTATGTTGATTTTATTTTGAATTTAGGAATTTTATTTGAGCATGAATTAGCGATTTAGGGTTTTGGGATTATGGAGGAATTAGAGAAGTGATTAGAGAGGAGGAAGAGGAGTGTTACGTGAATGAGAAATGAATGAAAATAGTGAAGGGGTTAGCGAACTTATAAGCTAACATATGGGCCTTAGCCCAATATTCAATTTTCATTCTGTTTCACTCCAAAAATTAATCGACTCTAAACATGGTCAAATTTATACTCATTTTTTCGCATCAAAAAAGAGAACTCAACTACGTGTGTTTCAAATCCCAATTCACTCGTCTTTAAAAGTCAAGTACAAAGGGCATTCTATTAATTAAGGACTTAATATTTAAATTAATTATTTAAATATCGAGTCATTAAAATGTGGTTATGACATTCTCTCCTCCTTATATGAATTTCGTCCCTGAAATTTCTAAGAGCCGGATGAAGTAATAAGACATGCAAAAAATTCTGAACAATCAACCTTGGAAAATCTCAACAGTACCTCGCTCATGCGACAAGCGTTATAGAAACTTCCAAAAATTAGAATGCATCATGCATCTAGGAAACATGCTATAACGACCCAGAATTTTACTCATTTGAAATACATATATTTAATTGATTTTAAATATTTAGAAGTAAATTTTATAAGTCGAATAAATTATATTTCGAACATCTGGATTTAATTGAATAATTAAATTGTTAATTTAATATTTGAAATTGCAGAAATAATTGAAAACTGAATTTAAATGCGAATAAAAATGATTTATAAAGTTGAATTAAATTCTATTTGAATTAGAACGATGTTAGTAAACTTTCGAAATTGAATTAAAAATCAAATGGTAGAAATTGAATATTTTAATATTTAATTGACCAGTAAAAGTAGTCATTTTTCATACAGTCTCAAATTTCCACGAAACCTGTTTCGTTGGATCCCTAATGTTATATTATTATAGTATTTGAAATTTCGTGTCAATCGGATATACGGTTTAGTCGTGGCAAGCTGAAACGCGTAGAAATTTATTTAAGTAAATTTTAAATTTAAATAGTCGTTCAAAAACCTATATTCCAAATATGATCAAATTGGCTCTCAATATATATTCCATTATGTTTGGAATAGGGGTAAAACATTATAAACGCCAGGAGGCACGCTTCGTTTCGAATTCGGAAAATTTGGCGATGAATAGTGTCGTAGAATTTTATATAAAAGGACCTTATTTCCTTCATTTTTCACTCAAACACTAGTCTCTAAACCCTAGCCGCCGCCTCAATATTTAATGGCCAGAATTTCATTTCGTTTTTCCTCCAATATCATCCAATCCACCAACTTTCATCAAAACCTTCAGCTACAAAGTGATAGAGCTCGTCGAGATCTACCGATTCAACGATCACGATCGTCGTTGGTGAACCTATTGGCCAGAAAGGCGGTGCGTTCATGGCGTGCTCGGGTGGATTTTGGGGGAGCTATGGTGGATCGAAGGTGACGAGATTGGGGTCGATGGTGTAGTAGAGTTAGGGCTTCACGTTGATGAGCTTAGATCATCGTCTCGATGAACATGGAGGAGGGGGGTGCGACATCGAATGTTTGAATGTGACTATGCGTTTTTGCTCATGGCTAAAACGAAAGGGAAGAAGATGAAACTCTCGGCCATGATCTCATCAATAAAAACGAACGGGTGCGATTAAAGGGTTTGAAAAAAAAAAAAAGGTGTAAATTTATATATAATAAATTCATATAAACTTTGTAATGTCATAACTTCTTCATACGAGGTCCGTTTTTGACGAAACAAATTGCGTTGGGTCTATATTGACGAGCACTACATTTTAGAGCTGGTTTGAAGTTGACTGGATCTGGAGTAAATTTTGGGCAAAATTAAGCGGCTGTTTAATTTTATTCGGAATAAACACTACAACTGCTATTGGAATCAAAGTGAATACAACTCACTCTTTCTTACTCATGATATTTTATGTAAGTGAGAAACAAATTTATATTATACCGATTAATGATTGTT
Source organism: Allium cepa (assembly GCA_030765085.1). Taxonomy (NCBI): domain Eukaryota; kingdom Viridiplantae; phylum Streptophyta; class Magnoliopsida; order Asparagales; family Amaryllidaceae; genus Allium; species Allium cepa. Next base: position 680,043,237 of record CM060941.1, on the reverse strand, counting down.
TGGATGAGATATGATATATTATCTATATATTGATTGGTATTTGGATATATTCCTGTCTATTGGAGCAGATGAGACCCTATACGTTCCCATGTATGAGCGGATGACCTTTTTGTACGTGTGTCTGCCTCGAAGCGGACATTGTACACATATTCTAATATGTGTATTTGTTGCAGGTGACAGGTTGGAGGGATCCAATTGGATTCCTCACCCATATTGGTTTTATTACAAATATTGTGATATATGTTGTTATCATATGATATATGATGTTTTGGATGCCATGATTGATGTATTTACTGTTGTTGCAGCAATGAGCCTATTTTGAAAATTTTAAAATGTTAAATTGATGATTTTCAAATTAAAAAGGATTTTCAAGTGATTTTGAAAATATATAATTTGAATTGTTAAGTAAATGGATTATTTTAAATAAATAAATATTATAATTTTTAGGTTATAAAAATTATGATTTTTGGTGAAATATACATAAGTATGATTTTTGAAGTTATATAAGTTTTAAAACGATTTGTAAATTATTAAAAGAATAAGTTTATTTAAATTGAGATTTTGAGTTTAATATAAACGGTATATATATATAAGATTTATAAAATTGAATTTTTATAAATTAAAATAATGAGATTATAAAGGAGTTTGGTAAATGTTAAAATGGAGTTATAATTCGATTTTATAAGTGAATAAGATTTATAATTGATGAACTTATAAAAGAATGCATTTGTAAATAAATGATTTGTAAGAAATTAACTTATAATTTGGATTTTTGGCATGTGAATGAGATATATATATAGAATGAATAAATAACGGAATTTTATAAATGGAAGTTTTATAAAATATAAATGGAATTTATAAACATTATTTTATAAATTCGAAATCAACTTATTTTGATAAGTTAAATATGGAAGTTATTAAAGGAGATATATTTACGATTTTGGCAGTGGATAATCCTTTAATAAATGTGTAGAAGTGATGAATTTGGTAAATGATATATTCACAATTTTGGACAGTGGATAATCCTTTAATAAATGTGTGGAAGTGATGAATTTGGTAAATGATATATTCACGATTTTGGACGGTGGATAATCCTTTGATAAATGTGTAGAAATATTGGATTTGGTAAATGAATTATATTCATGATTTTGGATAGTGAATAATATATTTAAATAAAATGGATATGTTTTGAAAAGTGATATGTTAAATGAAGTTAAACGATTTGAAGATGTTTTAAATGCGTTAAGTATCGAATACATAGATTTCAACATTCATTGTTGAAATAGGCATTTTCGAGAAATAAGGAAAAGATGGACTATAATAATGTTGTTACAGTAAATGAATTTCGAAAGGAAATGTTTTGTATAGTATATGAGATTTATATATCTATCTAATTTTCGAATCCCTATACTAGTGATTTTAGGTTGTAACGATGTTTTACGCAACATTCGTTTTGACCCAAATGAATGTGTTTAAGAAGAATGTTTTCCTTAAAGAATGAAATATATACTTAATCCTGATTTAAGTATATGTAATATTTTCTAAGTGTTGAAAATAAAAGAGATTTGTGAATTACTTATTATTATGTAAGTATATGGAAATGTTTTCTAATATAGAATATTGAAATGGTTTGAGAATATATCTTTTTAAAGATAACTTTGAAGTGAATATTTAGGAAGTGATTTAATTAATAAAAGATTAATTAAAAGGGCCTAATGATTGCATATGGTGCTAAATATTTGTTTGTTTGTTTTGATAGTTAAATAACCGACTATCAAATTTGGCCATTTTAGTTTCTCGACTTGATGTGGGAACTATTTAGTCGTACACTTAGTACGTAGCCATCTGTGTAGGCTTGATTATCATTTATGTTGAGAATGTTGATTCGTATAGTGCGAAGTATTAATCCAATCTATCGAGATTCCTTCTTGGTCGTACGATAGCAAGTTAAAAGTTGAAGACGTGATAAGTTTATTAGACTTAGTTTCTGTGTAAAGTTGAGAAACGCTATTGTGTTGTTGGTGCGAAGAGACCGAGATCGGTTTATCCGAAAACCACTTCGAACCAACGTATATGCACTCGATTGTGCAGGTTATTGATGATATTAACATTTAGGATTTTCATAGTGGGGGAGTGCTTGTTGATCATTTGGGGTTAAAATCCCAATATACATCCAATAGCAGGGATCTCTTCGTTATGAAATATCCAATGCAAGGACTATTCGCTACTAATCCTAGGGATTTTCCGATAGGATATGGAGGAAAGTACCTTCGGTTTGTCCTGTTCCTGGACAACTTGTATGGATGTTTGTCTGACATTGCATTTTTAAAGATTACGTACATTGTTTTTTACAAACATACATCAGTGGTTGCACAGAAGGCAACTTCTCTTAGCTTAACACCCTCCTTAAGACGTGTGAGCTTAAGGGTTGTATTTTTGTGGAAGGCAATTAGTAGTCAACGGAAATGGCCATGTGGCATTCAAAGTGATGTGATTTGATATGTGAAAGGTAATTGTTACCTCTGGTCTCATCAATGGAAAATGACCAAAACAGGGTTAGATGCGGCAAGGCTATGTGGGTCGCTCCCAAGTAGGATATGATCATCCTCTTCTAGATATATCTTTACACACTATGACATCGTGTATATGATTATTGTGCTTTGTATGCTTAGAGGGCCCTCGGTAAAGGTCGGTAACGACCGATGGATGATGTAACGCCCCACCTCTATACCCACGCTAGCCAAGGACACTACAGGGTAATGCCGTCAACTAACACGGAGAATAAGGCTGGTTAGGAGCGACCATCTGTAGCCTTGCTCTAACTATCTATTGAATACATCGACAATAGACATACCAAGCAGGTCAACATACCCAATGAATTCTTAAAACAAAACCATAGGTGGTTGGAGGATCTATCAGAACAGAATATAACAACTCAAATGTAATATACATCACAGAATAGTAGATCATCATACACACATATATTGATACATAACAGAGTTGTTATATTCTGTTCTGATAGATCCTCCAACCACCTATGGTTTTGTTTTAAGTATTCATTGGGTATGTCGACCTGCTTGGTATGTCTATTGTCGATGTATTCAATAGATGGTTAGAGCAAGGCTATAGATGGTCGCTCCTAACCAGCCTTATTCTCCGTGTTAGTTGACGGCATTACCCTGTAGTGTCTTTGGCTAGCGTGGGTATAGAGGTGGGGCGTCACAGCGTGGTATCAGAGCTTTTTATGCGATTTAAAGGGATTATTTATGAAAACCCGTGAATGAAGTTAAAAATAAGTTATCAAAGCCAAAGATGCAATGACAACCACTAAGAACCAACTTGACTCGATAAAATTTGGAAAACCAATCAAAACGAGCAAAAATAGGCAAAACGGAACCAGCCTTATTCTCCGTGTTAGTTGACGGCATTACTCTGTAGTGTCCTTGGCTAGCGTGGGTATAGAGGTGGGGCGTCACAGATGATGTATTCGGTACCATCTAGTTATAGAGGTGGGCCGGTCTTGTGTTGGTAGAGGATCCTTTGTGATGGTCCTCGGTACATTCCTCTAGAGATGTACTGCCGGAAGGTAGTCCCTTTACCTGGTCATTTGTATGGAAATCCAAACCCCACTACGAGCTTGCGCGTAATGAATAGCCTCAAAATGCTATATGGGTAACCATTTCGACTATGATTAGTATTATTTGTATATATTAGATACTAGTATAATATAAGATGATTTGATATTAAATATTTTAGTTATTATAAGGTAAAAACATGTCTCTGTTTATGTGTGGGCTTGCCTTACGAGATACTTTTGTTTTGATAAAGGAAAAGTTTGATAATTTTATAAATTCAGTTGAGTGTGTTTCTCACGCTGGTTTACCAGACTGATCCGGGCGTTCTTCCCTTTCAATGCTCGGGTTAGACCGAGTATATTTACAGGTTTAGATTGGTGCTTTTGGAGCTTCAGCGGGAGAGCTGGAGATCTTCATTTTCGTATACACGTATCTAGTTTTTCCACTGTGCTTAGTTGTTGTATATCATCGACAATTGTGATGATAGGTTATTATAACTGTCTAGGTTAATAACTAGTGATTGATTGTTGAACTATGATTGATGTATGTATATATACAGTTTCTGTTTTGTATAGATCATTGATATGATATTATATGTTTTCCGCTGTGGTGTCAGATTCTGTATTGTTCTGTTTGGTTCTATCTTCTCTCTTTCTTCTTTTCTCTTATTCTCTCTTCTTTTCTTTCTCCTGACTTTCCGTCAGTCTGTTCTTTTTGGGTTGGATAGATGTGGTTTATTGTCGATTCAAAGGATATGCATTTGCGGGTCGTCATACACTCGATAATATACGTCAACTTATATTTTCCCAAGTACATACCTCTTTTCAAGAAAGCCTCTCACTATTTAAATGCTAAACTAGAACTATAAGCATCCAAATGGCCACGTTTCAGCTCCGAAGCACCTAATTGTAATGTACAAAGAGGATTACACACCAACACAATAGCAACATAAAGTTCAAACATGTATAACTTTCGCTGCAGTAACCTATACTATCACAATTACATGTGACTAACAATTACAGAGTAAGCTCGAATAAGTCGGTGTCAAGATATACTATAGAGTTTGAGTCACATCAAAAGGCAATAGACTCGTAAAATCCCATCTCGACCTCTACAATGGCCTCGGATGGCATGATCTATTCTAGATAGTTATCGCTCTCCCTACCCACACATACTTTAATAGGAAATTTTAATTAGCAACCAAGCATACAATAAGCAGCAATTGGCAACGATAATTTACAAGCATACTACCAAACATCCAAGCAAGTAACAACTAGCAATAATAGTTAATTACAATTAGCAATCAAATAACAACAAGCAATAATAAGGACTGAGAAGTAACAACAAGCAATCAGCCAAGAGCAACAGTAACCAATCAACAATAACTAACACACAAACTACTAATCATACAAAATAAATAATAAAAATGAATTAACAAAAATAAAAATCAATTAATCACAAACAATAGTAAACGACAGTAAGAAATCAAAAAACAACAATCAAATGATAAAAAGCAACAATAAACAACAACAAATATATAAAACAACGAAATATACTAATGAGCCTATACTGACACGCACGGTGACCAATAATAGTCGAAGCATGCATGGCAAACTATAGACCCCAACGAGTCTATTCGACATCCAAGATGGACAAAATGCTTAAGTGGTGAAACTCCTTTCATGAGCCCAACACATGAAAGCCTATTACACCACCTGCTATGGAAAGGAGAATTTATACGATATGCTAGATCCTCAAGTCTCAAACTCTCGAATAGACATAGCAATCTAAGTCCTCACTTCCCTTCTCCTCCAAAAAGATTTCATTCTCCAAAAGAGAAAATTATACAAATTAAATCACCATTAAATTATTATCTACAAATGCTTGTTTCAAAATTACCTTAACCGCACTACGTCGATAGGGATAATACAATAAGTGCACTATGACGCTTCCTTGGGCAAGTATCAACACGTCACTTAAAAGATTGTCTGAATTGCTACAAAACTAGTTAAGAAATCTTTTCTTGAACCACCCGAAGGAACTGAACTAGAATTTAAAATAACTAAAGACCGTCCAAACGACACGATGCCCATTCCAATCCTCCATCTGCATGCAAGATTTCTTTGTTGAATTAGGGTCGGCCACTCGACTCTTCTCATGTAAACTCCAATCTAGTTCTTTGACCCGACTAACAAAATCCCCTTGCATGACCAACATCACACTTCGTAAATCTCTCAGTCACTTCAAGAATCTGACTCAAATGCTCAACTATAAGAATCAAGTGAAAAATCCTTTCTCAACTGGTGCAAATCATATAGAAACTCTATGCTCAAACTAGGGATTAAGAACCGGTATGTGAATGGTTTGATCTTTTAGAAAATACAATTACCTCATATATGGGATTACTCCTACCATATTAGGTTTACTAATACAAAGAAAAACAATTCTAACACGAACGACTCTAGGCAAACATCTATAAGTCATTTTCTCAGTCTTTGCTCATTACTGAGCAACCATCGAACTTTTCGTAGATGCAAATCCAAGTCATGCTTTGTCGATCAACCCCACTCAACTCAAAAGTTTGTGCATTAAGTTTAAATAGCAGTACTTTTGTCGTTTCACCTTAGCTTAGAAACTAAGGTTACTCATATAATGTTTATCTTCATAGAAAAATTCACGTAATGTGAAAGGTGTCAAGATTAGCCTATCTACCAAGCAACTAGCAATAGAGGAACATATCACTCAAGTACTGGAAAGAACAGAAGTGAGTACCCTTAATATATAGCATACCCCACCACATAAGCTCCTTCCATTTCTCCTAAGTAGTAGGCCTGCTAGGACCTGGTAATGCACGTAAGGCATATGTAATCATCACCTACCCACCCCTCCTTAATTTAGGAAAATCCATCCTCAAGTGATTAAGCAGATCATAATTGAACCACTTAGGCTTTGCTTATAGCTAGATGACATTTTATAGCGAAATGCCCTCATTTTCTATGGGAGTGACATACTAAATCAGCTTTTTTCTTCGTATAAGCCCGATCTTTCCTTGTATCTTGGCCTTAACGTTTTGGTTGAAGCTTTGGTTTGCTTTCACTTTTGCTACCTCCAACAGTACCTAGTGGGTGCTTTCATAGAGGAGAACTATCTCCACGAGACTTTCTAAAGTAGCCCCAAATAAGGATAAGACTAAGCAATGATTCCCTAAATGATGCTTTAAGACCCAAAGCAAACTCCTTTACCCAAACCAATGAAGTACCAATCGTCTTAATCCTCAAATCAAACCAAAAGATTGAATCGATCAACATACTCCCCTACTGACAAGCTGCCTTGCACAAAATGGATGAAGTGTTCAAGCCACACGCCCTTCTTGATATCAGAAATGATAAGAGACCTAAAATGATGCCTAAATTCACTCCACGTCATGGGTTTGCTCATCATCTACTTCTAACATTGTGTCCTACCCAACCAAAGTCTCTTATCTCTAAATACCAAGAAGCAATTTACCTTATTAAAACATTATATAGACCTATATTGGTAAAAGCCTTCTTATATGCACATGTCTGAGGTTGTGTCTTAGCAGTAGCCTCGGAACTCAAATATGGCTTTCCTCCTAGGCAAATGAAATCCCAACACAACTTTAGAGAGTCTAAAGTTGGTGGAGTGAGAAATACTGGTGCCCCAAGGGCCACACCACCTCTAAAGCTAACCGCATCTACCGAAATGTTTATGAGCAATGGAGCATCCCGTGATAGCCAAATAATCTCTGAACTAATCAGGCATCTCAGACTGCCTATTTACGATCACGCTCGCATACCCAATATGCTCATACTAACAGCCTGACAAAGATATCTTAGCGACAAGCGATAGAAATAAATCAAAGTCCAAAGGACAAATGGTGTATGGAGTGTAGTATAATAGAAAAATACAAGTACACTCTCTCAACATATCTCCCTGTATAGTTTATTTAACCTAAACTGTTAGACTTGGTCCTAAGTGTCTAATCTAGGCTTTGATACTAAGTATAACAACCCATCTTTTGTAATACCCTAAAATCAACACCGAATGGCAACGTTTGACTTTCAAATACCACAAAAGACAGATCATCAAAAAATGATAATTTAATGCAAACATTATACTAAGGCATATTGAAAGAATCTTACGTTGGAATGACAATATATAATATACTAAATATACATGAATAAAACATGATAAAAACACATATATAAGAGATTGCCTTGGCAGAATTAAATGATAAATGAATATCAATACAAAAGGTTAAAATACATTAAACTTTCCATAATATGAAGTTCTAATTATAATATGTGATACATCAAATCTCATATATAAATACATATTTGTCATGTACTACTACAATATTAAGTATATATGAAGTATCAACATTGCCTATATAGAATGCTCCAGCGGTCTTGAAAGCATATCCCCAAAAGTACCTGACCACCAAACTACTCAGTTGAGTACTTGAGAGTTGTATAACATAAATAGACAAAGACAAAACGCGAGTCAGACATAAAGCTTGACGTAAGGAGAGCTATCTCAAAATACTATATATCAAAATTATATGCAAATAATAGGAAATTACTGAGGCACAGTCAGTCCTCTCCACAATCGTGGCTCAAGGGTTATTTAGACTATCCATAAACAAGTAAAGTAAACTGATCTCAAAACTAGGGGATCATACCATAATTTACTATTCTCTTGTAATCAACGAGTTGGGACAATTAATATAATGTGACTGACACGTTACAATATACTATTAAAAAGGTAACCCAACATCCAAAAGTACGGTAATCATAATATAATTCTACCATGAAGTACACAATAATAGTAAATGTAACAACGATAACATCATCCAACTAATAACATGCACAACATAGCAATGAAAGACAACCAAAGAGTATAAATTGATAACCCTTTATTACTAATGGGCGGAGTCCGCTGTGGACATCTATTGCGATCCAACGATTCCTTTCAAGGCACCAAAATAAATAGAGCTGTTATTTTATTGTACCTTATACCTTGAGCCACATTCTCACTGATGGGTCTCGTGTAGATCTCACTGTACCCTTTGAAACAAGCTTTGATGTATGACCTACTCTATTTACTTGAAACCTATATGTACAACACTGTACCCTCTACATCAAGCTTTGGTGACATCTAGTCCACTCTTTGAGCTTATCTTATCCTCTACATCAAGATTTAGTGATACGTCGTACCCTCTTCATCGAGCATTGGTGTAATAGGATCTCGCCATACCCCCTACACCTAGCTTTGTTGATACGTGATCCACTTCCATATGATCGTCATAATGGATTTGAAAATAACTTGTGTATGCCTCTATCAAAAAAAGAATGATGGTTATGTCGTGTGTAAGATGCTATCGGGACCACAAAGGAACACCAATGTCTTATACACACACACTCGCATATACATCAAATATAACATCGCATATGGTCACCACTAATAGACCAATGACATGTATAACCACTAATATAAGGCCAATACGTTATCAACACTAATATATGATCAAAACCATGTATGGTCAGTAATATAAGACCGATACAATTTATCAAACCATACATACCCCAAGGTCAAAGCCTAAAGGTACGGATTTACTCTGCTCGATCGTACACGCTCATCAAATGTGATCATGTGACCAATCACCATATCGATCCAATGTGTGATCGTTGTTGATCCCATAGGAATCACTTAAAATTCACATCTAGATCCGAGCTTTGCCTTGCACTCCGCCTCCCCATGTAGCCCATAGTCTTCCTTGAAGTTACGCCGAAGCTCCGCACAAACCCATACACGAAACGGGGAAGAAACACAAACAAAATGGCGCTTGACTTGGGCTTTATTGCCTAGGTCAGTGCACCACTGGTTCATTAGAGGCCTATCATGGATCAATCGGTGGTAGCCCATCTCAGGCAATAAATCCTAAGGTATGTATCAATCGATCACAATGACCACCAATTCGCTTGTCGTTTCCTCCATTGCTTTACCCGATGAGTCGCCTTGCCTTCCATGCTTGCCTCTACCCACAGGAGCCTCTTCGGAGTTCATTGGTTGATGTTTTGAAAGTGGTTCCTTATGTGTTCAAAAATCGACTTCGACACGACATCCACTCTTTCCACCTATAGAGTTCAACGAGCGAATCTAGCGACCCGACCTTTTCTAACACATCAAAACAACATAACTGGCCTTTCTACCATGTGTGATGCCTACATATACTCCTATACACCCATTTGCATATATTCATACACACACGGACATACAACCACACTTTCAACTATATAAATCATGTTTCAGACTTCACCTGAGCGATTACTCAACCCGATATCTTCTCACGTAACCTAGCGCGTGATAGTCGATATGGCTACCTCAAACGTTCATCACGTGTTTATATACAAGTATGGATATTCACATACACATATACATACACACGGATATATATATATATATATATATATATATATATGCAGATAGCTACACTCAATAATTTTAGTACAACACAAGAATTATCTTCATTATTATACTACTTCAAATGCATGTGTAAGTATACCCGCTCATGCACATATACGTACACGTATATTCGAGTAAGTAATGCAATTATTACTTAAATCAAAACTTAATTTCATTTACTAAATATTTTCAAAAAAGGTCAAACCTCCTTTTCTACTATTTTATAAAATCATTCCTTTTTATAAAATATATCTTTTATACTATTTTATAATATCTCATTTATTTTATAAAATATATCATTATTATTATTTTATAAAATCTCATTCTATTTTATAAAATATATCTTTCATGCTATTTCATAAAATCTCATTCTATTTTATAAAATACATCTTTCATCTATAAAATTATTTCCATACTTAAATAATATTTATAAGTACTAATTAAGTTTTATTAAGCCTCTAATCACTTTAGTAATAAGCGTAAAGCTCATAACTCGCTTAATTAGCTTATTAACTTCATTTTATAAAATATTCCATTATTTTATAAAATCATTTCTTCTCTTAAATAATATCTATGAATACCAATTAAGCTTCATTAGGCCTCTAATGATTCTAATAATAAGTGTAGAGCTTATAACTCAACCAATTAAATAGCTTATTAACTTTACTAAAATCCATTCAAATGATATAATCTTTATTTACTAATTATATATACATTATTATACACATAAATAATCTCTAATTTATCATAACAACACACAAAAACATCCAATTAAGCCCAAATCAAATTTCTAAGCTTACTGACTTTTATAAAATTAGTAGCTAAGGTCTCAAACAATTAATTTGGTGATATAATCATGTTTATAACATAAACAAAAGCCGAGATCATCGGATACATTCTTTAAATCGCTATACATAACTTCATAATCATTAGTAAACAAATTCATGAAGTATAATATATAAATAAGTCAAGAGAATTATCACACTCACCTCTTATTCTCCAAATCATGCTCCAAATCACCAAAACTCACGTCCAGGCTCTCTTTAAAGTTGAGATCTAGATCCAAACTCCACCTCATGATAATTCCTTCATGAATTATGTGAGGAATGAGTAGAGAGGAACTGTGGAGATTTTAGTTTGAATTCACAAATTATATTTAAGCATGATTTAGTGATTTAGGGTTTTGAGATTAAGGAGTAATTAGAGAAGTAAATAGGGAAGAGGAAGAAAAGTGTTAAATGAGTGAGAAATGAATGAAAATAATAAAGGGATTGGCTAACTTATAAGCTAGCTTATGGGACTTAGCCCAACATTTAATTTTCACTACTTTATAGAAATCAAAGTTTGCTCAAAAATTAATCGATTCCAAACATAGCCAAGTTTATACTCATTTTTCTTGCATTGGAAAAGCGAATTCAACTACGAATGTTTCAAGTTCTGATACATTCGTCCCTAAAAGTCAAGTACAAAGGATGTTCCATTAATTAACAACTTAATATTTAAATTAATTATTTATATACCAAGTCATCAAAACGCTGGTTGTTACAATTTGTTGCCCATGTGATTTGTTGTGTTTTCTAAGGGTAACATATATGGAATTTTCAAGGTAAAACGTTGTGATATTACAAATAAACACACACACTCACTCACACACACACACACACACACATATATATATGTGTGTGTGTGTGCGTGTGTCCTTATATACAAGGAAGAGTTCCCTTACAACCCTCATCCACACCTTTATGACTTTTCTAGCTACATACTTCGTAAAGGAGCAAAAATTTATAGATATATTCTTACCCGTCTCAAGATCATCTTCACAATATTTTGTTTAATCATAACACGTTTAAAATAATGTTTCAACATCAACAGCTAAAATAAATGTTTTAACGGTTGATATTTGACATAACATTTTGAACTTATTATAAAATCTAAAATAATATAATTTTCTACATACATGTTGTTCGTAGTGTAGACCGAATATCTCCAAAGCTTTATATGATGTTAAATCATGTAACTTCCAAAACAATAGAACTATAGAATTGACTATAGAGAAAGAAAAATTTAGCAGATCTATACCCATACGTACGTACATACGTACATACATCACGAATCGAGTAAAATAAAGTATATTTTCTAAGAAAATTAGTAATGACTTTGAATTAAGCATGCACATAATGTAATCTGTTGTTTATGATTTACCAATTTGACAAGTGGACTAGCTAAGACTTATTAAGCTATAAAAAGCATATAAAGAGGATCTTTGATTAAATAGGGTGATTTTACATATATATTTACGTTTGGTTATTGAAGTAATGCGATGATTTGCAAGTAAACTATTGTGTACCAAAAGACCTTTAAATTAAATTTGCATTGTTTAAGTGATTGGAAAATAATATGACCATGTCACCTCAAGACATAGTATGAATTATCAAAATAGGTACAAAACTTTGATGTAACCCAATTTGAATTCGATCACATGTAATGATAAAAGAAAAACTATTGTATAAAATAAAAAGAAACGTGTTTTGCTTTGTGCTACACTCGATATAATTTTGAAGGATTTTTTGTAGATATCTATATCAAATATTACTCATAGATTTATGCATCTTGATGTCAAATATTTTACTTTTTGAAAGTAGGATGGAATCATGAATGCCTTGGAGATGAGCATATACAACGTTTTTGATCATTTGATGTGTGTAATACTTGACAAAGGAGCACGTGCAATAGAAATCAAAAAATGTGCAATATTTGGCATTTAGTACACATGACACAAATTAAAGCAAACTGATGCAAGCAAAATTTATCAAATGTTTTGTTTTTGCTTTTGTTTTAGTTCACGAAATAAAAAAAAATCGGCAACAAATTTCATTAATTATACATGCTGGATAGTGCATGTTCAGTCGCATTTGAGCAATTGCTCTTTGATATTCCCAACCGTTATGGTCTCACGACATTAATTCAGCCCCAACCAACACCCACCCAACCCCAACAACAAAAAAGCAAAGACTCAATAGGGTCAAATTTTGTGTTATTAGCCGGTTTTTGTAACGACCCGTCTTTCTATCCATAAAAAGACTCATCATCATTAAGAAAGAAAGGGATAGAGAAGAGAAAAGATAGAGAAGAAAGAAAGAAACAACATCGGAATCTCAAAGCGGAACGAATAAATTATATTAATCACATAATATATTACATAATATCATATACATCAGAGTTACACAGCTTCATATCATAATACATTAGACAGTTATAAATCCTGTCCATTATACAACTCAAGTACAACTCAGATAATAACATAGAGATTAACACAACGGAACCACTATATATCTACAACGCTGAAGCCTCTTGCTCAATATCTCCTCCAGAATTCGTCAAAGCTAACCTGAATCCCTTGGCTACTCGTAAAAATTTGAGTACCCAAGAGTTTAAGAAAACAGAAGATAAACTCCGAGTCAGACATGGGTCTGGCGTAAGTAAACAGTCAAAGTTGTTTAACTTTAAAAACCTTTGAAAATAAAGGTATCACGTAAGACTCCCCACACATAAACATGGGTAAGTTTTTACCTTACGCTAACCAAAACATTTGATAGGAAATCCATTGATATTATAATAGGGTCTAGGGTTTTCAAATAAATAAGAAATAGCTGAAATTGTTACATGATTAAATTCCATCATACTAGCCACAAAGTGGGTAATACAATCAAAACCATAAGGGCACGTAGGAAGAATGGGTTTCCATCAATGATAGAGCTACTGGGGTACCGCCCATCACAGTACGAGGCCTAGATCACCGTACCAAGGATTACTCCCAATCCCCTGTAACACAAAGCCGAAACCATCCCTTACTGGACAGTCCCGAATAAGATAACCCCGCAGTTGTAGCTAGCAACCGCCCACACAGCCGAATAAAAAGGGACTCTAGACAGGGGTAAATCTTATCCTACTTGGGTGCTACCCACTTAGCCTTGCTACACCTTCCCTGTTTTAGCCATTCTCGGTTGATGAGGCTTGAGGCTACAATTACCTTTATATAACACATCTATCTTAGAATGATCATTGTCCACCTGACGATGTTCTGAAAGCATTCAATCCGTACAAGTTCGTTCCGGGTTTAAACGAAACCGAAGGCATTATCTCGTTACACTCATTTTGGAATCACCTTAAGAGTTAATGACAATAACCCTTACACTCTGAATCTTTATCTTCACTTGAGATTCATGACCTATCGTCTATTTGGATCGATGTGGTTTTCAGATATCCAAATCTAGAAACCCGATCCCAGTCTCATCGAAAATGCCATCTTTTAGGTCCAAGTTGTTTTAAAGATAAAACAATTCAATTCAAATCATTATCTATATTCACACAGATAGATAATTCACATATCCACAAATAGATAGTCTATATCATCATAATTCAACCAAATCATCTCATATCACATATCTCACATATCTCATCAAAGATATCAAACAAATCAAGGCATTCAATAACATTCAGCCATCCATAAGCAGTGATTTATTAATCACACCATCTATAATTAATTTAAAACAAATTAAATTAATTACTTGATCTCTAATTAAATTAAATTAATTATTTTCATCTCTAACATCTTGCTTACTTAACCATTTAATTAATTGTAAACCAATTAATTAATCATCATCTTAATTAATCACCCTTGATTAATTATCCTTTAATTACATTAAGTAATTAACCCTTAATTAATTACACAAATTAATTATCTACAAACCATTACAGTAATTAAACTTTAATTACTTCATTAACTATAATTAATTACATTAACCCTTAATTAATTATAATTAATTAATTACCTTATAATCACTTATTATTGATTAATTAATCTAAATTAATCAACCCTTAATTACTCTCATTAATTATATTAATTAATGATCCTTAATTAATTACTTCCATTAATTAATTAACTATAATTAATTACATTGATCCTTAATTAATTACATTAATTAATTAAACTTTAATTAATTACTTCCATTAATCAACCTTAATTGATCATAAACAGTAATTACCATCATGTAATTACTTACCTTGATTAATTACTCCTCAATTAATTATATTAACCCTTTGATTAATTACACCAAGTAATTAACCCTTAATTACTTCTACTAATTAATTATCCTTTAATTACTTCCCATTAAGTAACTTTCCCTTTAATTAATTACATCCCAGTAATTATACATTAGTTACTTACCTTAAGTAATTACATTATTTAATCTCATTAAGTATTCATACTTAATCAATCATCAAGATTATCTATAATTAATCAACCAATTAATTAATCACATTCATTTGATTAATTATAATTGGGTAATTCATTCCTTAATTACCCTTTAAACAAATTAATTAACCTTTAATTACAGATTAATTAATCCATAATTATCAATTAATAAACCTTAATTATCAATGAATAAAACTTAATAACAAATTAATTAATCCTTAATAAATTAGTTAACCAGTCCTTAATAACAATTAATTAACCCTAAATAACCGTTAATTAATCCTTAATTAACTTTGATTATAGATTAATAATTTCATAATTATTAATTAAATAAAGCCTAATTATTAATTAATAAACTTTAGTTACAAATTAAGTACTTCTTAATTATAAATTAATTAATCTCTAATCATTAATTAATCATCCTTAATTACTTAATTAATTAATCTATAATCATTTAATTAATTATACTTAATTATAAATTAATTAACTTCTAATTAATTAACTTATAACCCTTAATTATAAATTACAAATAAGTTAATTAAATCTATTAATTTCTTAATTAATCTTTAATCATTATTAATTAAATTAATTAATTATGCTTAATTTCCTTTAATTAACTTAATTAATATCAACCCATTAAAACCTTAATTATCTTAATTAATGACTTGATTATCATTAAAAACATTTTATCTTAATAATTAATTTTACATAATTAAATCAATAATTAAGTTTTTAAAATAAATAATCATTTAACTTGATAAATTAAGGTTAACAAAGCTTCCTTTAAATACTTAAAATATTATCAAGTAATAGTTTTAAAAACTAGTTTCAAATTTGAATTTAAAACTTGCTTCTACAAATACCTTTACAATTTTATTTCTAACTCAACTTTTAAATTAACTTAAAACTTTACTTAATAAAATTTAAGTTAAACAAATTTCAAACCTCTTAACAAATTGTTAAAGAAAACATTTATTTTATATAAAGTAAATTTATATAAGAAGATTTAAACTAAATTAAAGTTTAAATTTCAAAACTTAGATTTTAAAACCTTTTTTAAAAACTATTCAACACTTGCATCGGGTCAAACCCGAAATCCATTCAGGTCTAACCTGAGTTCTCTTTTCATTTTCAAATTCAGTTTTAGTTTTAAATTTAAATTTAAATTGTAAAAACCTGGAACCAAATCCCTCTGGAACTACTCGAGTTCCCACTCGAGTCATTCCCTCCAAAACCCGATCTCCCCTTCGAGTCACAGCCCAAACCAAAACCACAACCCAAAAACAACTGACACAACCTCCCCTACGCACATGCACCAGCATCGAAATCGCTCTTCACCTCCGATGAACCCTCCTGCATATCGAACATCAATGCAACAACCATCCCCGATCACCAAATCCCAAAAACAAGCCTCGATCCAAAATCGAGTAGTCCAGTTAAAACTGAGACCAAACCCCATAGCAAAAACCACCTCGAACTCGCGCCTCTGACCATCGGACGACACATAACCCACGCTACTCCATCTCCGATCATCCACGAAACCATTACCCAAAGTCCCATTGAACTCGATGCACCAAAGAAGAAGCAGTGATCCCATTTTCCCAGTTCGACCAAATTAAGTTTAGAACCTAAATCAACTCATCGCCGTCGCCACGACCATCAGGCACCCCGTCATTCATTTTTCCTGAGCACCCCTACACTTCGTCCTCCTCCAATCGAAGCCACGATCATCAAAGATGCTCCGGCCACCAGAACTTGCCCAAAAACCCAATTCCAGACAATCCCAAAATACACATTCAATTCTAATCTAAAAATCATAATTTTCATCTTAAAAATCTTATTTTCCCAAGCCGATTCAAGTTATATACTTGAATCAGAGAATTGCAACAATTGATTTTAACAAGTTTATAATTTAATCTTGATTTCCAGATACTATATATATAAACATGTTTAGACTATTTTTAGATCCAAGTTCAAGTTTAAACAAACTTAATTTGATTGAAAACTATGGCCTAACAGAGATCAAAGGAGGAGAAATTGGAATTTGAACTAAATTTAAACTCTGTAATATAAAACAGAGAAGAACATAAATTCAATCAGACATGCACACATGAATACATTCATATATACAGATTTTTCACTTATTTATACACATGTAGGGCATCATCATCACAAAGATTTCACAAACAACAACCATTAATTTATTTAAACTTTTTAAAAAAAGTTTACTCACCATTTGTAAATGCAAAGAGTGGAAAAAACTAGAAACCTGAAACTTTGCAATAGTTTTGGATTCCTGAAGCTTGTATTGCTTTTCTGGAAACTTTGATTACTTAGATCTTGATGATATATAAAACTGGAAAGCTTGATTTGATTTTCTTTAAAACTGAAATACAGATTGCTTGATAGCTTTGCTTGATAAACTATGCTTCAGGTTTCTTGCTTGAACTTTTGGTTTGAAATTTTTGGTTTGATTATAGGGTTTTAAATTTTTGGTTTGAGGAATGCTTTTACAGGGATTTAGTTTGAGAAGGTCAAGGGTTTTGATTTTGAGGATTTTCTGGTTTGAGAAATGAATTACAATGTTTAGTGTTAGTTTGCCTGAAAATGATTTTACAGGTTTTGATTTCTTAGTGGATTTCTGAGATAGTTTACAGGTTTGTTCTTTTTAGTTTTTGAAAAGAAAAAGAAAATGAAGAGGAAGATAGGAGTTTAAATAGAGTTTATTTTGATTTATAAAAATTTAAAGAAAATGAAACAAATTATGACACTTGTCACATACCTTATTTAATTACATAACACATGTTACTTAGATAACTTGATTTAATTACACTTGTAATTACTTATTTTTTTATTATTTTAAAATAATTTTAAAAGCTTTTATAATAGATTTTCCTAATTAATAAGTACCTTTCTAAATTAATAAATGCTTTTCAAATTTTAATTAAATAAATAAAACTTTTAAAAGAAAATAAAAAAACCAATCATGTTTTAAATAAAATCATATATAATATTTTTAATCCATTTTTAAATGTAAATATAAAACTTTTGTATTTACTTACTATTAAATAAATACTTCCTAAATTTATATAAATAAATTTCTTTAAAGAAAATATTACAAAAAAATCTTATTTTAAATAAAAACCTTATCCATATTTTATGTCCAAAATATTTTTAAGATATATATCTTTTAAATTCAAATTTTAAATTCAAATCCAATTATATCCAATTTAAAATCAATTCAAATAAATATAGATATCAATTTTAAACAAACACATTATTAATTATAAATAATTATCCTATTTAAAATCAATTTAAATACACACACATATATATATACACACACATATTTGAACAACACTTATTAAATTTGAAAATAATAAGTCTATTTAAAATCTATTTATAAAATAACACAATTTAAATTTGTAAATTATTACATTTAAAAATCTATTTATAACTATATTTAAAAAAACATCACATTATATTTATTATTGTTTGAAATTAACAAATTTTACCAATTTTAAATAATTAATTAAGAGATTATCACATTTTAAATTCCTTGGAATTCGAGGATATCACAGTTTTTATAAAGCCGGCTAAGACGCATCACGTTTATTGCAATCCACATGATGTTATGGGAAGCAATCGAATTAAAATAGCTGGCTTTTATAAAGCCGACTATGTTAACGTACAATAGTCGGCTATAAATAGGTTGACCATTATGCATTCAAAAAGAAAAAAAGCTTGCTTCTTCCTCCTCCCCATCTCCACCCCATTCCTTGAGTGAAAACTAAAGAAGAAGAAAAGAGGAAAATAAAATGAACTAGAAGAAAAATCCAAAATAAATAAATATGAGAAGAGTGTGGAATCTTATCCGAGGTAGCGGTAGTCGTAGCATTGAAAGTGTATTGAGGGACGAAGAAAACATCCCTGTCGAAGAAGATATTAATGTTTCAGCTACTGGTACAAGAGGTCGGCGATCACATCGATAGGATGGAAGCACCATAGTTAGGCGAAGACGCTTGGCGAGCTATACAAGAGATGGGGATTTGGAACCCCATATCGATCAAAATTTAGGACACGATAAGGATTTGATTAATTTTCATATACTATCCAACAGCAAAGTACACATTAGCATGTGTGTTAAAGATTCTATAAGATATCTACTTTAAAATTTTACTTTTAGTTAAAATTTTAGAATATAAATTTAATATGCAGCCTATTTAAAATTAGGCTTTTCCTAATCGCACATGTGGCTCTTGGGCTAGTGTAATCCGTCTTTATAGATCAATTCGAGCAGTTGATGCTGTTGGTATTATTCACACATTTCTTCGGATATAGAATTCGGAGATTTCTTGAGTACATATGTATTTATTTACTCCTTATTTATTTAAAGTTTTTTAGTACTTCCAATAACCATAAATTGCTTTAATAGATATAGAAAATCTTTTAAATTTGGATGTTTAGTTGTATGGTGCTTTAGCAGCATGTTGGTGGAATATCACTTATACATTTCACTTTAGTTTTGGAGAGTTAGATTTGATCCCTTTAGACTTTACTATTCTTACCAGTTTAGGCATCAGGCCGGGGGAGGGACCTTACCATATGACAAGCACTACTAGCACTTTGACCGTTTAGCTAGTGTATCACCACATCTTGACTTACAGGATGGACTATCGTTGGACTACAGATTAAAACTAGTTACATTAGACAAGCAATCTATGAATTGATACATAATTATAGCACAGAAAACAATATGGAGAATGCTCGACTGTTTATTATTTTCATGATGGAAAACGTATTCTTTTCAAATCCATCAAACACGTTGCCGACTGGACATGTTGCACCTGTTGCGGATTTGTCCTTTGATACTCAAGCTAGATATGATTGAGGGACTTCCATATTAGCGTATTTGTATCACTCTTTGGATCATCAGTGCGTTGTTAAGTACAGATCCACTTCGATTACAGGTTTTGGGAGATTTTGCAGTATTGATACTATAAGTATTTTGCAATTTGACTTACTCGACGTTAAACTCCACACTACCTATATTCTTCCCCCGAGTTAGTGCTTGGGCTCACGAGGACAGCATAATGGTGCAAGGAGGCAATGCACGCCAAATATTTGTAATGGCTCGAAATCAGATTGAGTTATAGACTATACGATAGAGTACTGTATGACATCCATTTGCAGATTCTCCCTTTATAACCTACGAGAACATGCATCACACTACTTTCCTATATATTAGACGTTTTCCATTAGTATCTTTCCCCATGGACGGTTGTTATTGGTTCCTTAATTAGCGTAGTTGGAGATAAACCTTGGATGGTGTTTTTGTTCCTGACGATCCACACCCAGATACACCTTATTGAAGGTGTATCACAGCACTGCTTTACAACAGCACGCAGACAAGTGGTGACCGACTAATTACTTCATTACACTGGTCTTGATTATGCATCGTCCTGGCATCGGTTTTACACTCTACCGCACATGGTCAGATTTGTTCATGATGGAGCTATTGATTTGGTAGGAACTTCAGGTATCTGAAGTAGTGTTGTCACCTCAGCTTTATAGGACCTTACACAGAGCCCTCGGGCATATTCTCCTCTAGAGCCACCCCAGACACAAGATTATGGTTGTACAATTGTTATATGAACATTGTCAGGAGGTGACAGATATGTTGATATTCCTCAACTTGAGATTTCATAGTACCCAAATCCGACTATGTTTTAATATAAGGATTTATATCAGATGCAGATCGGGCTACGTGAGGTCATGTACATCAAGCATCACGGAGCATACATGAGTTGACAGATCGTATTAACAAGCTTACTGTTGCGAAGAAGCAACGATATCATCCTAGACCTAGAATTAATAATGATGGTGATGGTGATGCATATGGTCTTAAGGATGAGGATGATGATGACTTTAATGAATTTTAGATCGTTTCTTCTTCCTATATCGGTGTTTGTATTTGGTTGTCAAATGATTGGTATTTTTATGTATCTACTATTTGTGTTTGTATTATCAGTGCCTTCATTTTCCATTTCATGTATGTATGTGTAATTTTATGTATCCATTATCGGTGTTTTCATATGGATCTCATTTGATAGTTGTTTAAGTATTTCTATTTCATATCTCATACCGGTGTATGAATTCTATATATCATATCAGTGTTTGTATTTCATATCTCAGTTACAATCTCTATTCTGTATCTCATGTTAGTGTTTGTATTTGGATCTCACTTGAAAGCTGTTTAAGTATTTGTATTGTATATCTAGTGTCAGTTTGGGTATTTGGATCTCATTTCATAGTTGTGGAAGTGTTTGTATTTCATATCTCATTAGTGTTTGTATTTCATTTCGTGAAGAAACAAACACATGTTTGTTTCTACTTAAGTTCGCGAATGTTTGCCACGTTGTCATTTAGATGGCACTTGTGTCCTAAGACACAGACCATGAATTTTCTATTTAACTGAATGTTTTATATTGAAAGTTCACAACATCTCCAGTGGTAAATGAAAGTTGGACTCTATAAGATTATTTGGTACTAATTAAAGCTTACATGGAAGCTGACTGTAGAAATATGGAAGAGGAGTTGAATCAAGATTTCCGGGTTACTCTAAATGAAGCATTTAATAATTATTCTGATTGTAGATTAATTTGAAGGATTCGAAAACTCGGAGTACTTATGTCATATTTACTAGAGCTTGTCGAAGATATAAAAGCATTATAGATATAGTGGAGGAAGAAGACCTATTTTAGTTAACACGAGTTACGTTTGATTCATGATATTTGCGGGAGTATCATATTGATTTTATTGGATATACTGCATATGATCTTTGGGTTGGCTATGTTAAACAATCTAAATGATGTTTGGCTTAGTTAAGTAAGTTATTTACTTTCAATAAGTTCTATGTACTTTCGAATTCAAGTTAAGTAAGTTAATTAAGTTAATTACCTTTAGCAAGTTCTATGGACCATCGATAAACAAATTAAGTAAGTTAAGTCTATGTTTTCAAATTCAAGTGTGCACTTAATATAAGAACAACATTACAAACCTACTTAATTAAACCATTACAAACTTACTTAATTATACCATTACAAACACTAAACTAACATTAAAACAAGAGAACATCATAGATCGAAAAAAAACACACCAATCGGTTAAAAAAACTGCCTTCGAACACCTGATAATTGAATTGAACCTAATGTCCTCTAAAATATTTCAATTTGTTCTTCAAGTTGAGTAGCATACAAAACTGCTTGATGAGATAAAAGATCTTCAAGCCATTGCCAAAATTCATAACATCTAGAAAATTATGGCATCAATGGTGACGTCGACTGATGTCAGTTTCGTTTCTTATAACAGATCACAAAACAAAAAACTCCAAAGTTACAGTACATGAGTCCAGAGTCAGCCTCTTGATCTGCTTGAGGTACTTAGTGGCATGTTTCAAGCCTTCTTTACCTTCTTCCATTTTGGCTACGCCGCTCTACTCTTTGTCTTCTTCCATCTTCTAATAGTCCGCACTCTTGCAAAACTCTCTCATGCTTCCTTACATCATCATAGCGTCTTTCCTCCATTTCAACATATCACCCGGTTAGTGGTTGGGAGGAAGGCATATTCGGCGGGGTATCATGTCATAAAGGATCTTCATACGAGTATGATGAAAGTAAGAAAATATGGTTGTAATCCACCATTTTTATGCGTTACCGGTATGATATTAGCAAACAATATCATGGCAAGCAGTATAATATATATAGTACTGAGGCATTCTATCTCCACCAGTCAAGCTGGCAAGCATTAAAAGAAGTGCAACGTGGCTACAGTGTTCAATATGATATGACACCGAGGCATTCTGTCTCCACTAGTCAAGCTAACAATTGTTAAAAGAAGTGCAATCTCCACTAGTCAAATTGGAAAGAGTTAAAAGAAGTGCAACATGGCTATAGTGTTCGATAGACAAGACATTGAGGTGTTCTCTTTCCACTAGTCAAGCTGGTAAGATTAAAAGAAGTGCAATGTGGTTATAGTGTTCAATATGATGGAACGCTAAGGCATTCTGTCTCCACTAGTCAAGTTAGCAAGCGTTAAAAGAAGTGCAACGTGGCTATAATGTTCGATATTACAGGATACTGAGGCATTCTGTCTCCACTAGTCAAGCTGGCAAGCGTTAAAAGAAGTGCAACATGGCTATAATATTCGATATGAAGGGACAATCCATGTCAAAGCTACATGACCATCGATCCGTGACACATGGCATCAATCTGATCATCCTTCGCAAAAAGACCATATAAGTTGAGCCAAAGGCTACCAATAGTGCAACAACCCGCATATTTAACGATTATAAATTTAGATGTTTTATTTAAATATAGCGTCGTTAGTCGGATTTTTGGGTCCGAAATGTTACTTTTTGCAAACGGCCGAATTGGAGCTCGAAACCACCTCCATTGGTTCCAAAATGACGTTTGCGATCTTTTTGAGTATAATCTTTGATATATTTAGAGTTTGTGAAATTTTGACCCTTTTTCTACTTGGGCTTGAGTTTGGGTTCAGCCCAATCTCCTCTTAACCCTCTAACTCATTAACTCTTCATCCATTCACCCTCATTTCATTCCTTTAACTTAAGAAAACTGAAAATGGTGGAAGGGAAGAGGAAATAGAAATTGCAAGCCCTCGTTTTCTTTGCAAACTCGAATTCTTACTCCAAAATCAAAGAGAAGCTATTAGTAAGCCTCCTCTTCATCTTCTCCAACTCTTTCTCCTTCAATTTCAGAAAGTTTCCTAAACCTAACATAGGAAATATGTGTTTTATTCTTAGATTGAAGCTTGTAGAGTTGAAGTGAAGAGTAGTTAGTCTCCTTCTTGTGTTTGATCTTCTTCTTCTTTGTTTTGAGATAAAAGGTGAGTTTTGAACTCACATCTACTTCTCTTGATTTCATTGATGTTGGGTATGAATTCCTAGCACTTGTTCATATGCACTTGCTTTTGGTTTGGATTGAATTGGTTAATACCTAAATTTTTAGTGTTTTGGGTTCAATTCTTTAAAGATCCTAACTTTAATATTTGAACATGTTTTTGATGGCGAATCGGAGAGCTAATGGAGCTGGGGTATCTATTGGCTAAGGCTCCTTAGGTCCATTGCTCGACCGGTTGCGTTTTGGAAGAGTTTGCTCTTCATTTAAATAGGCTGAAAAACAGCCCAGGCATGGTTTAGTCGACTGAATTCTCTGTTCAGTCGACTGAATCTTGGACCCGAAAATTTCCAGGCATGGTTTAGTCGACTGAATTCTCTGTTCAGTCGACTGAACCTGGAAACAGAAAGTTTCCAGGTAGAATTCAGTCAACTGAAAATCTCTGTTCAGTCAACTGAATTTGCTGTTTAGTCAACTGAATTCTCTGTTTAGTCAACTGAATTTGCTATTTCAGCCAATTTTCCTTTTGAGATTGAATTTCCAATTTGAATCGATTCGTGATGATCCTATTTGTTGTCATCATTTATTTTGACTTTGATGATTCCTTTTAATTTCAATCCACGGGTTTTTATAAAATAATCTTTTAAATGGTATTAAAAGCTTGCTTCTTTAATTTATAAATTCTATTTTAACGCACACACACAATTTCGCACTTCGAGCGGAGTGGAAAGGAGATTAAATGGCTATGTAAAACACGGACCATGAATCCATGCGTTTATCTTTTCGATTAATCCCCGACCTATTCGATTGATTGTTTTGACCTTTTGGTCTGGTTTACCGATGATATGAGGTAACTTTGTACTGCTTTGAGTGTGAAATTAATTAACGGATAGTAAACCGTTTAGTGCGAACTAGTGGTTATGGGACTCACGTTACCACTTTTCGTATTCCTTTTCGAGAGTTGTGACACATTCTGCCAGTTAGTGGTGTCCAGTACTGGGCCTCCGGACCTTCACCACTACGGTTTGTTGCCTTTGGTTGTGTTGCCTTCGGGTTTGCACTTTCAGGTTTGTTGCCTTCGGGTATGTTGCCTTCGGGTATGTTGCCTTCGGGTTTGTACCTTCGGGTTTGTGCCTTTGGGTTTGTTGCCTTATTGTATCGCTTTCAGAGTTAGGTCTTTATGAGCCGCTCGAGTGATATTTGGGTTTGGAGTCTTCGGGCTCATGGATCCTTGTTTATACAGTACTGAGCATGTGCAAATTTTATGATATTTCATTGATATGTATATTCCCTAGGTATCATCCTTCGGTGTTGGTCTTTTTGAGCCGCACGATATGTAGCGATTACCTTGTGGAACTTGTGTTACCTTCATTGGTATTTGTTATTGCCTTTTTGGCTTGTTTTGGGATATTCATATCCTTTGTTTCTTGTGTTGCCAATGATATGAGGCTTGTTCTGTTATGATTCATCTTTTGTTAGATGATTGTGTTATCTCCTGTAAAGATATTTGTTATACTTTGTGACCTTGCAGGTTATTGTTGTTCAGTTTATCTAACTGATTTGTTTAGCTAGACTGACCCGTGTATTTATACTCGGGTCAGACCGAGTTGTTTCAGGTTAGGTGCTTTTCGACTTAGCATATTTTGCTTCCGCATGGACTATTCAGCTTGTTCCTTTTTGTTATAGCTTTTTGTGTAGTCCTTTTTGCTATAACTCTGATATATGTATTCTTTTGGATTCATCTGTATATTGTGGTTTGCAATACCACTTGACATGTATTATTTTGTATACTCTGTTATGTATCAATATATGTGTATATGATGATCTACTGTTCTGTGATGTACATTACATTTGAGTTGTTATATTCTGTTCTGATAGATCCTCCAACCACCTATGGTTTTGTTTTAAGTATTCATTGGGTATGTCGACCTGCTTGGTATGTCTATTGTCGATGTATTCAATAGATAGTTAGAGCAAGGCTATAGACGGTCACTCCTAACCAGCCTTATTCTCCGTGTTAGTTGACGGCATTATGCTGTAGTGTCCTTGGCTAGCGTGGGTATAGAGGTGGGGCGTCACAGCTTGGTATCAGAGCGAGGTTCTGAACAAAATATGATAAACACAGAATAGAAGCACATATTCCGGTACATCAAAGTGTCTAAGTGATACAAATATTTGAATCATCGTGTCTCTCTATTCCTTCTACCATCAAAGGTTAGATAGAATTTGGGGATACGTCTAGGAATGCATTTCATTCCGTAGTATTCCATAATTGTATTAATGACATCTACCTTGTGAATAATCTTGTTCTTATCTTAACTTTCAGCGTATGGCTGGAAGAGGCAAAGGACGACGTTCGGATGCTGGGCAATCTAGTGGCGCACATCCGGATGGCGTTTATATGTCTGCTGATCAGTTTTTGGAATTGTTTAGGAGCACTCAGCCTCCAGTTCCTCCTCGAGTATCTCCACCTCGCAAGTCTGCCTTTGCACGTCAGTGCAGTGATTTTGCTCATCTTGAAGGAAAGTCATTTAAGGGCTCTGAGTCTGTTCTTGAAGTTCAAGCTTGGCTTCGCACGTGCGAGCGTATCTTTTCTCGCATGGATCTTTCTGACCATGATAGAGTTCTTGTAACTTCTAGCTTATTACAAGAGCGTGCTCTTGATTGGTATGAGCTTCTTATAGCCGAAATTGATGAGTCTACTCTTTCTTGGACTCGGTTTCGGGGACGATTTGAACTCAAGTTCGTTCCTGAATCCGAAAAAGTTTTATTGATCCGTCGCTTCCTTGAGTTGAAGCAAGGGAAATCTTCTGTTTCTGAGTATGTTGCATCATTCGAGGCTTTATCTCAATATGGTCTTGAATTCATTAGCACTTCTTATAAGAAGAATTTGAAGTTTGTCTCTGGTCTTAAGAAATATCTTAAGAAGTCTTTGTTGCTCCAGCTTAAGCTCTCTTTTGAGGAGTTGGTTGATTCTGCACTTCATCTTGAAACCGTTGAGAAGGAGTGTGATAGTGATATTGATGTTGAGGTTTCCAAGAACCCCAACAAGAAGCAGTTTCCATTTCAGAAATCCAGGTCTTTTCCTTCCAAGAAGAAGAAGACTGGTAGTTCTAATTCTCAGCCTCAGTCTTTTGGAACACCTTTCGTTCGGAAGTGCTTCAATTATGGTTCTCCTGATCATATGATTCGAGCTTGTTCCAAGTCTCTCTTCTGCCGTTACTGCAAGAAGGAAGGTTATCATGTTTCCACTTGCCCAACTGTTCCTGGTGGTGCCAAGTCTGGCAAGCTTAATGCCGCTAAGGCTTCTGAAGGTCCTTCTCAGCCCAAAGTATATCTCCATCTATTTTGGAAGGCTCTATTTTATTTCATGACCATAGTATTCGAGTTCTTTTCGATACGGGCGCATCACATTCTTTCGTATCGCAAAAGCTCGTTGATGATTTGTCTTTGGATGTTTCTTGTTTGGTTACTTCTTTAAGGATTGTGAATCCTATTGGGGGATCCGCGACCCTTAGCATGCTTTGTGATGATATTGAGATTGTTTTATGTGGCTTTTCTTTTCATGCGAATCTGCATGTTATTTCTTGTCTGGGATTTGATATGATTTTGGGAATGGACTGGCTAGTGAGATATGATGCCAGGATTATTTGTTCGGAGAGAATTTTGTATCTTCGACATCCGGATTTGCCTACTCAGTTATCTCTTGTTCTTCGGGATGTGGATAATTCTGAAATGGCTTTATGTTCTCTTGATTCGCGAGATGATGATGATATATCTCGTATTCCTGTTGCTTGTGACTTTTCTGATGTTTTCGAACCTGTTTCGGGTTTGCCACCCAAACGGGCAATTGAGTTCCGCATTGATCTCATTACAGGCACGCAGCCAGTTAGTCGTCCTCCTACGAGGATGTCTACAAAGGAAAATAAGGAACTTAAGAAGCAGCTTCTAGAGCTTGAGTCCAAGCAGTTGATTCAGTCTAGTTTTTCTCCATGGGGATCCGCGGTCGTCTTCGTGAAGAAGTCCGATGGAACTCTTAGGCTTTGCATTGACTATCACAAGCTTAACGAGTTAACCATCGGGAATAGGTATCCATTGTCTAGGATCGATGATATGTTCGATCTATTGAGTGGTGCTAAGGTCTTTTCTCAGCTCGACCTTGCCACGGGTTTTCATCAGTTGCGAGTCGCGGAGGATAGCATACCTCTTACCGCTTTCCGCACTCGTTATGGTTTTTTTGAGTGGTTCGTTATGCCATTCGGTTTGACGAACGCTCCTGCTTTCTTTGTTGATCTCATGAATCGAGTATTCCGAGAATATCTCGATAAGTTCGTCCTTATGTTCATTGATGATATCCTTATTTATTCTAAGTCTGAAGCTGAGCATGCTAATCACTTGAGAATTGTCTTGAGTACCCCCCATCATCATCAGCTTAGAGCCAAATTCTCCAAGTGCCGCTTTTGGGAGAATAAGGTTAAGTTCTCAGGCCATGTTGTATCTTCCGATGGCATTTCTGTCGATCCCTCAAAGATCGAAGCCATCCAGAATTGGAAGAGGCCTGAGGATGTGCATGAGATTCGTAGTTTCCTTGGATTGGCGGGATATTACCATCGGTTTATTAAGGATTTTTCCCGTGTTGTGCTTCCTCTCACCAGCCTTACTCGGAAAGGCAGTCTTTTTATTCGGTCCGACAAGTGTGAAGCTTCCTTTCTGTCATTGAAGGAACTTCTCGCTAATGCTCCTATTTTGGTGGTTCCCGAAGGGAATCATGATCTTGTTGTTTACACCGACGCTTGTGGTAGTGGTCTCGGTGTTATTCTTATGCAGAAGGATCGGGTAGTTGCTTATGCTTCTAGGCAACTGCGTCCGAATGAAGTTCGCTATGCCACTCATGATCTTGAGTTAGCCGCCATTGTCTTCGCCTTGAAGATTTGGTGACACTATTTATTGGGCGAGCGCTTCATTCTCTATACCGATCATAAATCCTTGAAGTATTTGTTCACTCAGAAGGAACTCAATATGAGGCAACAGCGTTGGCTCGAGTTTCTTGCTTCCCATGACTTTGATATCCAGTATACCCCTGGAAAGGGTAATCGTGTTGCTGATGCGCTTAGTCGCAAACATTCGGCTGTTGTTTCTATGATGCTTGCCGAATGCGATATTCTTGAGACTCTATCTTTTTGTGAAATTCGTGATCGAGGTTCATCTTCTGATACACCTATTCTATTATTTAGTTTGGGAGCTCGACCCATTTTGTTGGATCGTATTGCTGATGCTCAGCAGCGTGATCCTGATTTGTTGCATCTTATTCAGCTTTGTGAGTCTGGATCCTATGATGAGGCGTTGCGGGATTTCAGCATTGATTCTCATGGGTATCTTTGCAAGAAGAACCATCTTTTTGTGCCTTCTGATTTTGCGCTTAGGCATGACATTCTTGATGATTGTCACCGTTCTAAGTATACAATTCATCCTGGTAGTAGTAAGATGTATGCGGATATGCATCGTCTTTATTACTGGGAAGGCATGAAACGCGATGTGGCGAGTTATGTGAGTAATTGCATAACTTGTCAGCGTATTGAGGCCGAACATCAGCGTCCTTCGGGTCTTCTTCAGCCTCTAGAGATTCCATTGTGGAAATGAGATCAGATTTCTATGGATTTCATTGACGGCCTACCTCGTTCGAGATTAGGCCATTCTAGTATCTGGGTTATTGTTGATCGCCTCACTAAATCTGCTCATTTTGTTCCTATTAAGTCTAATAGTACTGCTTCTCATTTGGCTAAGTTGTATATCAAGGAAATCGTGAGACTTCACGGCGTTCCTAGTTCTATTGTGAGTGACCGTGATCCTTTATTCACGAGTCATTTTTGGAAGAGTCTTCAGCAAGCTTTGGGAACAAAGCTTAATTTTAGCACAGCTTATCATCCGCAGTCCGACGGACAGACTGAACGGGTGAATCGTATCTTGGAAGATCTTCTCCATATTTGTATTTTTGATTTTGGTGGTAGTTGGGAGGATCACCTACCTCTTGTAGAGTTCTCCTACAACAATAGTTTTCAGTATAGTATCGGTATGCCTCCTTTCGAAGCTTTGTACGGAAGGCCATATCGATCACCTTCTTGTTGGTTAGAATCTAGGGAGAAGCTTATTCTTGGTCCAGATTTTGTTCGTGACTCTTCTGAAAAGATTGATCTTATCCGGTTGAGAATGAAAGAGGCACAAAGTCGCCAGAAATCCTACGCGGACAACCGTAGGAAGCCTCTCAAATTCTTGATTGGTGATCTTGTTTTTATTCGTGTTTCTCCTTTGAAGGGGTTTATGCGTTTCAGTACGACTGAGAAATTGGCTCCTCGCTTTATAGGACCATTTTCTATTACTGAACGTATTGGCCCTGTGGCTTATAGAGTTTCACTTCCTGCTCATTTATCTGGCATTCATGACGTATTTCACGTCTCTCAACTTCGAAAGTGTCTTCGGGAGTCGGATTCTATTATTACTTCTCCTGATTTGTTAGAGCTTGATGTCTCACCGGACTTATCTATTGTACAGCAGCCTATTCGCGTACTTGACACGGAGGTGCGACACCTTCGGAACAAGGATGTGCCGCTCGTTAAAGTTCAATGGTCCGCTAACCCTAATGACTGTACTTGGGAATCCAGAGAGTTTATCGAGCGATCTTATCCGGGTTTTCTATCTTAGCTTGGCAATGGTGAGAATATCTTTTCATCTCAAGCCAATTTCCTTTTCTTTTTGGGATGATTTATGTATGTAGTTGTTACAAATATCGTCTTTGGGAATTGCGGGGACGCAATTTTGTAAGGAGGGGAGATCTGTAACAACCCGCATATTTAACGATTATATATTTAGATGTTTTATTTAAATATTGCGTCGTTAGTCGGATTTTTGGGTCCGAAATGTTACTTTTTGCGAACGGCCGAATTAGAGCTCGAAATCACCTCCATTGGTTCCAAAATGATGTTTGCGATCTTTTTGAGTATAATCTTTGATATGTTTGGAGCTTGTAAAATTGACCCTTTTTCTACATAGGCTTGAGTTGGGTTCAGCCCAATCTCCTCTTAACCCTCTAACTCATTAACTCTTCATCCATTCACCCTCATTTCATTCCTTTAACTTAAGAAAACTGAAAATGGTGGAATGGAAGAGGAAATAGAAATTGCAAGCCCTAGTTTTCTTTGCAAACTTGAATTCTTACTCCAAAATCAAAGAGAAGCTATTGGTAAGCCTCCTCTTCATCTTCTCCAACCCTTTCTCCTTCAATTTCAGAAAGTTACCTAAACCTAACTTAGGAAATATGTGTTTTATTCTTAGATTGAAGGTTGTAGAGTTGTAGTGAAGAGTAGTTAGTCTCCTTCTTGTGTTTGAGCTTATTCTTCTTTGTTTTGAGATAAAAGGTGAGTTTTGAACTCACATCTACTTCTCTTGATTTCATTGATGTTGGGTATGAATTCCTAGCACTTGTTCATATGCACTTGCTTTTGGTTTGGATTGAATTGGTGAATACCCAAATTTTTAGTGTTTTGGGTTCAATTCTTTAAAGATCCTAACTTTAATATTTGAACATGTTTTTGGTGGCGAATTGGAGAGCTAATGGAGCTCGGGTATCTATTGGCTAAGGCTCCTTAGGTCCATTGCTCGACCGGTTGCGTTTTGGAAGAGTTTGCTCTTCATTTAAACAGGCTGAAAAACAGCCCAGGCATGGTTTAGTCGACTGAATTCTCTGTTCAGTCGACTGAATCTTGGACCCTAAAGTTTCCAGGCATGGTTTAGTCGACTGAATACTTTGTTCAGTCGACTGAACCTGGGAACAGAAAGTTCTCAGGCATGGTTTAGTCGACTGAATTCTCTGTTTAGTCGACTGAACCTGGAAACAGAAAGTTTCTAGGCAGAATTCAGTCAACTGAAAATCTCTGTTCAGTCAACTGAATTTGCTGTTTAGTCAACTGAATTCTCTGTTTAGTCAACTGAATTTGCTATTTCAGCCCACTTTGCCTTTTGAGATTGAATTTCCAATTTGAATCGATTCGTGATGATCCTATTTGTTGTCATCATTTATTTTGACTTTGATGATTCCTTTTAATTTCAATCCACGGGTTTTTATAAAATAATATTTTAAATGGTATTAAAAGCTTGCTTCTCTAATTTATAAATTCTATTTTAACGCACACACACAATTTCGCATTTCGAGCGGAGTGGAAAGGAGATTAAATGGCTAGGTAAAACACGGACCATGAATCCATGCGTTTATCTTTCCGATTAATCCCCGACCTATTCGATTGATTGTTTTGACCTTTTGGTCTGGTTTACCGATGATATGAGGTAAACTTTGTACTGCTTTGAGTGTGAAATTAACTAACGGATAGTAAACCGTTTAGTGCGAACGAGTGGTTATGAGACTCACGTTACCACTTTTCGGATTCCTTTTCGAGAGTTGTGACACATTCTGCCAGTTAGTGGTGTCCAGTACTGGGCCTCCGGACCTTCACCACTACGGTTTGTTGCCTTTGGGTGTGTTGCCTTCGGGTTTGCACCTTCAGGTTTGCACCTTCACGTTTGTTGCCTTCGGGTATGTTGCCTTCGGGTACGTTGCCTTCGGGTTTGTACCTTCGGGTTTATGCCTTCGGGTTTGTTGCCCTATTGTATCTCTTTCGGAGTTAGGTCTTTATGAGCCGCTCGAGTGATATTTGGGTTTGGAGTCTTCGGGATCATGGATCCTTGTTTATACAGTACTGAGCACGTGCAAATTTTATGATGTTTCATTGATATGTATATTCCCTAGGTATCATCCTTCGGTGTTGGTCTTTTTGAGCCGCACGATATGTAGCGATTACCTTGTGGAACTTGTGTTACCTTCATTGGTATTTGTTATTGCCTTTTTGGCTTGTTTTAGGATATTTATATCCTTTGTTTCTTGTGTTGCCAATGATATGAGGCTTGTTCTGTTATGATTCATCTTTTGTTAGATGATTGTGTTATCTCCTGTAGAGATATTTGTTATACTTTGTGACCTTGCAGGTTATTGTTTATCAGTTTATCTAACTGATTTGTTTAGCTAGACTGACCCGTGTATTTATACTCGGGTCAGACCGAGTTTTTTCAGGTTAGGTGCTTTTGGACTTAGCTTATTTTGCTTCCGCATGGACTATTCAGCTTGTTCCTTTTTGTTATAGCTTTTTGTGTAGTCCTTTTTCCTGTAACTCTGATATATGTATTCTTTTGGATTCATCTGTATATTGTGGTTTGCGATACCACTTGACATGTATTATTTTGTATACTCTGTTATGTATCAATATATGTGTATATGATGATCTACTGTTCTGTGATGTACATTACATTTGAGTTTTTATATTCTGTTCTGATAGATCCTCCAACCACCTATGGTTTTGTTTTAAGTATTCATTGGGTATGTCGACCTGCTTGGTATGTCTATTGTCGATGTATTCAATAGATAGTTAGAGCAAGGCTATAGACGGTCGCTCCTAACCAGCCTTATTCTCCGTGTTAGTTGACGGCATTACCCTGTAGTGTCCTTGGCTAGCGTGAGTATAGAGGTGGAGAGTCACAAATAGCATACTCATTCAATCTTCTTAATATATCAAATGAGTAACCTAAAAAGTCTATGGTGTTTCTCATCGCCGTCTTTGGAAAAATTCATTGAACATTATTTTATTCAATAACAAACGTGTGCTTCTAAAGTGAAGGACGTAATGCTCTTGAAAACACTGAAAGCTTTGATTCAACCCAAGGGGGTAGTGCTCCTGGAAGGAAGGACTTACGATATATGAGAGACTATGCTAGTGGTCACAATCAACTAACCATGGATTATTTTTCGAAAAACCCCGTGTATAGGGATGTAGATTTCCAATGATGATTCCATATGTCAAAGACTGTCTTTAATCGGGTTCTCGACAAATCAACCGAAACAAACATCTTTTTCACCCACAGAAGAAACTGAATCAACAAACTAGGAGTTTTCCCATTACAAAAGGTTACGGCTGTACTTCACATGATAAAGTACGGAACCTTTGGTGATTCGCGGAAGACAAAGTGAGAATTAGAGATTCAATGTAAATCTTATGTATGAAAGAATTTTACAAAAGAGTTGTTTTGTAATTTGGTGAAAAATATCTTCGATCCCCAACCCTTTATGACATTGACAGACTGTTAGCGATGTGAGCTCAATGAGAATTTCCATGTATGTTAGATAATATGCGTTGGAGGTGGAAAACTGTTTAATTGCTTTGCAAGGACAATACATATGACATTGCAAAAAGACAACTCCAGTATTGGAAGTCATTGCTACGTTCGATTTATATATATATGATATGTTTTTTTGGAGCACCAAGATCATTAAATGATATTAACATCCAACAATAATCTCATTTATTTAATGACATATGCAATGATACTGCACCCTCATGCAATTACAAAATAGGAGACAAAGAAATTCTATAGGTTATTACCTACTAGATGAAATTTATCCAAAATGGAAACGCCTGTGCAAACCTATAAAAAACAAAATAACGCAAAAGAACCAAAATTCACCTAACAACAAGAGACTTTGAGAAAGATGTTGAACGAGCTTTTGGAGTGCATATATGTAGGTTTCATATCTTAAGAAAAGAGGTATGCTACCATGATTTCGCGGTATTATCTGATATCATATACTGTTGTATTATTTTATATAATATGATTGTCGAAAAAGAATATGGTGGATATAAGCTTCAACAGAGAAACTACCTGGACATTGCTGTGGCATTTCGAAAAAAACCTTACAAAGACACAAATACCTTTGCCGAATACATGCAAAGAATCAAAGACATTTGAGATCCATAATCTCATCTTTATTTAAGAGAAGAACTGGTGGAATGGTATAGAACTTATAGGAAACAATTAGTAAAAGTGACATTTGGATTGAATGCGTTATCTTCTTCTCTTGTTGTATGTTTCACTTATCTCTTTTTACTTGTTGCCGATGTGTTGTAATAGTGTTTGCATTTGAATTTTTAATATCTATCGTGTTGTTAATCCAATGTTAGTTGGTTACATCAACAAGAAAACAACGAGAATGACAATAACAACAACAATAGCATTAACAATAAGTATAACTAAAAAAGAAATAATAACAATAACATTAACCATAACAATAACAATAACACTAACACAAACAACAGTACAAATACAAGATACAATAATAATAAGATAAAAAGTATGAACATAGTTTCCTAAAAGCCTCCTTGACGTCTATGATACTCTTCAATTTGCTTCTCTATATACAAACTTTGCATTGGATTAAGTTCATTTAAGTTGCAAATTAAAAGAGCCAAATCATCAAGTCTTTGTTGTCGAGCTAATTCTTATTTTCTTAACTCTAGCTCGTCAACTCTTAATTGTTGTATTTCATCGTGACACCATTGTCTATCCTTAACCCTCTCAAGCCTCTTCGTTTCTTTGCTTCTATGTATAACTTGTTTGCATTTTCAGCGACCGCCATACGCTCACCAATATGTTCATAGTGTGCGGTGTAATCGGTGGTGGATTTTTTTCTCTTGTACTTTTCCGGAGGCCTACGCCCTGTACCAGTAATGAAGGGTATGTCTTCACGTGGATCAAACTTTTAGGACTCAGTTCATCACTCATCTTTATAGGAAGAAATCGCAATCCGAGTGTTCTTGTCGTACCCGACTTCTTTTTTCCTTGCACAAGAGTAAGCCGTAGCAATGTTGTAGTTGAACCGTTGATTGCTATGTTCAGACGTATAAAATGCATTCACTTGATTAAGCCGTGGATGATGAAATACTATTAAAACATTAAACAGGAAACATGAGAATTTGAATTGCAAATTTAAAATCATTACCAAATCTATGTCGTTTGCCCCCATGTTCTCGTGTATACAACCCGGCCATTATTTCTTTCCAACGTTAACAAGTAGAATTTATTCGTTTACATGACTACTACAAAGAATCAACGGTTCTTGGAAGACCGTTTGGACGTCGATAGTCGAACAAATTACAGGCAGAATTCCCAAAAAAACTTTCGGTTTGGCTCCTACCTTTCTTATTGTCTTTAGAACATTCAACCTAACGGAATGCAAATTCAGCTTGCTCGTTCGATGACTATTTCCGCACTTTTAGGCCATTTAGTAGCGGATTTTCACTTTCTGCATAGGAGATTCATTGATATTGATTCCTGTTATTTTCATTTTCCTTGCTTGAGCGGTAAACAAATTAGGATTCTTATAAACATCTTCTTCGGTCGTTTCATCGCCCTCGAAGTGCGATTATTGGTTTCCCCGACCATTATTTTCGAATTGATTATTCAGATTTCTTGTCAAATTTTGATAGTGGTAAGACACTATCACCATTGTTGGCTATTGGGAGACATGTAGTTTGGATCATAGTTATAAGTTTGTTAAAATGAGGGAATAATTTGAATTTTGGTAATAATTCGAATTTTGTTGAGAATGATAGTAATTTTGATTTTGTGGAAGTAATGCGAATTTGGAATTTGTTGGAAAAAAACCAAAATTTGAATTTTGATTTTGTTGTCGATAATCTTGAGAAAGATACCGAGTTTAATTATGCTGAGAATTGAACGCATTCACATTGAATCGAGACGGATTTTGATTTTGGATCTATGTTGTGATAGAAAATTGGGATATGAAGATTTTTCCTCTTTGATTTTTTGCCATAATTGAAATTGTATATAGATAATTGTTTGAAGAGAATAAGAAATGTTCGAAAAATTTATTGAAGTAAATTTGTTAAATTGTGAAATTATATAGAGAGGAAGAAGGCAACGGTCAAAAATAACCGTTGCCTTTAGCCAACTTTAATAAAGTCAGTTATATGACAATGGTCATTTTTTTGATCGTCGCCATGTAGGGGGTTTAGCCAACTTTGATAAAGCCAACTAAATCGCAAGGTTTCCTAGGCAACCCTAAATGGAGCAGCCGACCCTCTATTGCGGGTAAGATTGTAAAAATCATTAGGCGGATGCAAGGTGGTAAGTATGGATTAGTGATTAAGTGTTTAGGTGGGGATTAATCATGAATTAATCGAAGCTAGACGTTTTTTGATAACTCATGAATTTTGGATAAAATTTTAGTTTTTTTAGTTTCGATTAATATAAATTGAAAATTTGAGATTTTGGATGTATTTCGTAATAGCCAAGGAGGCATGACCACCTAAAAGTAGCATACTGACGTTTGTACATGACACTGAACCTTAAATATTGTCTAACAGGTGTTTAAATACATATTTCGATCTTACACGAGACAATAAACATTGTCTAGACGAGCCTAGGCAAATCGCAAGACGGTAGACCTCGCCTAGCGTCTAAGCGGAACCTAGTCGGAGGTTCAGAGGATTTTTACAACACTGGTTGTAGGTCGGTCATTTTCCAAAGGTTGGGAATATGCTCTTGAGAGCACTCCGCCCATCAAATATTTTGATAATTTACCATAAATACAAATAAATAAATACATACATATATATACATATACATCCATATACATATACATACATACATACATACATATGTGTGTGTGTGTATATATATATATATAAAATAAATATTTAAACTAGATACTATTCGGCCCAGCCCAATGCAAATGACGGTTTTCTTCTCTCTCAGGTTGAACCCCACGCTGCTGTGCAGAATTTAAAACCCTATTATTACCATCGATGCAACACTTACAGAAACTAATCAAACATCAACCGATAATAAAAATGGAAACAAGCAAAAGCGAAGAAAACCTAGGGTTTCCATTCCTTATCGCAGTTCGTAGGAAATTCAAATGGGATGACCTTTTTTTTGCTGCTGGAAACATCGAGAGAGAGCTCCTTGCTAAGCAGGTCTGAATTTCTTTAATTTTTTTCTTCATGGAGTAGACACTTATCTTTATCAAAATAAGGCATGAATTGTAATGGAAATAAAAAGCTCGAGTATTTTTACCTTGTGTAGGCTTATCGTTCAATGATATAATTTGTAGCATACTATGAAATTCTGTTTTAGTCGTTAGGGATTCAACGTTACCTCGCACACACTTTATGTACTTGAGAAGTAGGGATTAGGTTTTGGTAAAAAGATACTTATATTTAATGAAATTTTCAGCTTGCAAATTCTTTGAAAGAGAGCTCACAGCTCAGTGTACCACTTATGACCAAGTTGAAATAGACTTTAACCAATCGGGTCCCATGTCAATAGATATTGGAGCCTATATTAATATTATTAAAGATTTTCGTTATTCCTACATTTCTTTTAAATAAAGAGTCATTTACCTGTTTTGCTTTCAATTGTATTTTTCATAACATTCGTGCTAGGTTGCATTGGATCTTACAGAGGATGAAAGATATCAGCTTCAGAAACTGGAAGATTCTGAGCAGTATGTAATATATCATTTATTCTTTCATTTAAAGTTATATTATGTGATTTTTATGCTATCAAACATGTTGGAATTTTAAGCGATTTTTTTTTTTGAAATTAATTGTAATAAAATTCATAATGAATGACGTTGCAGAATGATAATATATTTATGAGCTATGATGATCGAGCCGTAGCAAAAATTAATAGAAATAAAATTCATAATGAATGACGTTGTATAACGGTAATATATTTATGAGCTATTATTATTGAACCGTTGCAAAAATTAATAGTAATAAAATTCGTGATGAATGACAACAATTTCAGATCCCTTAACTGTCGTATACAATTTTCATTCTGCCCATTTAAATGATAGATAGACAAAAGAAAAAATAGAAAGCAATAGAATTTTCTTTCTTCTTCATCTTCCTCAGTTATTTCTCTCTGCAGAATTCTTCCAATCAATTAAATTAGTAAATGCTAAATTTAGAACGATTTGCTGTCGTGCAAACAACAAATCTACCAAATTTTAGCTGCTATTCTATCCTGCAAACGGAACGATTGATGGCTAGTCTTGCACCTTGGGGCTAAACCGCGAATCATCTTAAAGAAAGCGACGAAGTACGCGACTCAGTCATTACCAGCAGTAAGCTCCAACAATTTAAGACGATTTCACCTGCTACAAATGGTCACATAGGTAATTCAGTTCAGGGATCCAAGTACAACAATTTTCAGACATTTCTGAATCATGGCTTCGATGACCGATGACTTTGTTGGCTATGATTCAAACAAACCATTTGGATTTGAGGGACTTCATTTCAAAAAATTGGACTATTATGACAATTAGTGCATTTGGAGAAGAAAATTAAGGATTGTGAGCAAAGTTGAATTATATATGAGAGTTTTAGAACATTAATAAGGTAATAAAAATAGTGAGTTAATACTAAGGTATGATCCAAAATTTTCTTCTGTCTTCTATTTGAATTATTATTGGGCTTTGACAATAATCTATTTAGTTAATATTTTTGAGATTGTAAAGTGATTCAAGAATTGGTTTTGATTGTTGACATATATGTCATATGTCATCACAATAACATAAATTTTGAATATGTTATGGTGCCAAATATTTTATCAAATATAAAAGTTTGTAATAAGAATCATTATTAAGGTTATAGTGAAATTTTCAATCTGATGCAGGGGTATAATGAATATATAGACACACACAAGTAGAATTTATATAGCAATTAGACACTGTAATTATGTACATTTCAAATTTAAATTGGTGCATCATATTATGGAACATATTAAAGAATTAGGTATGGTGTAGCATACAATTCTAATTACTATATTTTATTATTAGATATGAACAGATTATATATAATGGCATCGAGTCTTGATTGGTTAATCGGGACATAATGAGTGAGGTGTTACTTCTCGACAGTGATCTTCTTTTGTTTCTATAAACTTACATCGTTTGAATAAAAAAGAAATTGTTTTTATTATACAGTTTGACTAGAAACAAATATGTTTGGGGTTTTTAGGCATAAGGAAGAAGTTGCAAAAAAAATTAGTTTTAGGAACAACAAGTTTGTTTTTTGGTCTGAAGGACACTTGTAAATCACAGAATGATAGTATGCCTATATTTAATAAATTGTCATTCAGACTAAAAACAAATTTGCTGTCCCTGAGACTAATTTTTTTGAAAATTCTTCCGTGTCTATTTTTCTGAATATATTTTTGTGAAGTTATATTTATCTGAATCGAAGACTTTTCATTTATACAAATGTTGGATGGTAAGTTTTATAAATTCCAACAAAGCCTATTAATTAAGCATTAATGAAAAATTAACGACATGAAAACTTTACAATCATGAGATAATAAAACTTTTGTTGGGAATGAAAATTTATGTGCATGAATGAATTAAATTTCATAAAGATTACTATATGCAAAATTATTTAAGTATGTATAAATTACTGTAATCAATGAATAAACAGTTATGTATAAATTACTGTAATCAATGAATACACAGTTGGTAAGTAATTCTTTTATGTTTCTTGAAATAAGTGTATAAATTATAAATATTACTTACTGTAGAAGTCTAATATGGTCATTGTCATGCATATTAATACTTTTATTTAGAGTGACGTGCTTATTTTATTTACAAATCCTTTAGTAACAACCATTGTTTATGTTTATACTTTATACATATAATCAAACATTGAAGAAAATGAACTTTTGTAATAAATAATCCTTATTCTTTCAATATGATACATAAGAAGAGAATAATATAAAAACGTTGTTTTTCCTTCTTAAATTTCACAATGAAATCAAAACCAATGTAATAAGAAAATTAAGAGACTTC
This sequence comes from Allium cepa, assembly GCA_030765085.1. Taxonomy (NCBI): domain Eukaryota; kingdom Viridiplantae; phylum Streptophyta; class Magnoliopsida; order Asparagales; family Amaryllidaceae; genus Allium; species Allium cepa. Next base: position 680,002,257 of record CM060941.1, on the reverse strand, counting down.
GCAGCGATAGAGGAGCAGAATATGAATTGAGCTTATTCATTGAATTTTATAGCTTACATGGTATAGTTCATGAGAGAACTGCACTGTATTCATTTGAAATGGACGGTAAAGCTGAAAGAAAAAAATAGGATTTTAACCGAATTAGTTGTAGCTATTTTATTTAATTCAGGCCCTGTATCACATTGGTAGGGGAAATTTTTGTTAACTATATGTTATGTGTTGAACAAAATTCCTAAATCTATGAGGAAAGTTTCTCCGTATGAGGTTTTGGAAAACCATAAACTAAATGTGTCATATTTTAGAACTTGTGATTGTTTAGCATATGTTCGTACCCGGTCCTAAAAGAATTAAATTAGCAAGTAGAACATACAAATGTATATTTATTGGCTATGCTATTAATATCAAAGCATATAGATTTTATGATCTGAATACATATATACTATAATAGAATTTAATAATATTGATTTTTATGAACTGAACTTTCTTTTTAAATTAAGGAATAGTTGGGCACTTTTAGCAATATTATTCCCGTAAGAAATTAATAAAATGACTCTTTTGAAAACGAACATATGAGAAGTAAAAGAGTTGGAATTGCAAAAAATTATGGTTTAGATTTTTGTGCTTACACTTTAGAGGAGGACCCCTTAAACCTTAAAAAAGCCTTATCTTCATTAGATGTCGGTTTTGGCAAGAGGCTATAAATGATGAGATGGATTCTCTTGAGTCCAATAAGACTTGGCACTTAGTTGATTTACCACCTGGTTGTAAGACCATAGACGCTAAATGAGTACTTAAAAAGAAATTAAAACCCGATGGAACAGTTGATAAATATAAAACCCGTTTAGTAGCTAAATGTATTAAGCAAGGAGAAAATGTAGACTTTTTTGATATCTTTTCACCTATAACTAGAGTTACACCTATTTGAGTATAAATTTTACTTGCTTATATTCATGATTTGATAATACATCAAATGGATGTTAAAACTACATTTTTAAACGGTGAATTAGAAAAGGAAATTTATAGGGACTAACTTGAAGGTTTTGTGATACACAGACAAGAATATAAGTTATGCAAGTTAGATAAATCTTTATATGGTTTAAAACAAGCACCTAAACAATGACAAAAAATTTGACAACTTGATTATTTCACATGGTTTCAAAGTTAACAAGAGTGACAAGTATACTTATTATAAATATGAGAATGACATTTACACCATTATATGTTTGTATGTAGATGATCTACCTATTTTTGGTTCAAACATTCATGCTATTAATACAGTTGAATCTTTTTTGAGTGGCAACTTTGATATGAAAGACCTAGAAGAAGCGAGTGTAATCCTTGGCATTAAGATCATTAAGTCTAATAAAGGAATTTCTTCGGATCAATCTCATTATATTAAGAAGATATTAAAAAAATACAATTAATTTGACTATAAACCTGCTTGCACATCGTATGATCAAAGTGTAGAACTATTTAAGAACACCGGTGAAGGGGTAAGACAGTCAGACTATGCGAACATCATTGGCAGCCTTCGGTATGCCACTAATTGTATTAGACCGATATAGCATATGTCGTGGGATTATTATGCAGGTTTACTAATAGACCTAGTATTGAGCGTTGGCATGTTATTGAACAGGTCATAAGATACCTAAAATAAACCAAGAACTTCGAATTATAATATGGAAAGTTTTCAACTGTACTTGAAGGATACATCGATGCATATTAGAATACTTTATTTGATGATTCTAAAGCAACCAACGACTATATTTTTAACATAGCCGTGTGGCTGTTTCTTGAAAATCCAAGAAATGGACTATTTTGACTTAGTCCATTATGGAGTCTGAGATGATAGCATTAGCAACAGCTAGTGAGGAAGATGATTACTTAATAAACCTGCTAGCCAAGATTCCGTTATGGAAAAAACCAATATCAGCTGTGTTGATCTATTGCGATAGTACCGTGGCTATTGTAAAAGTTCAGAACCATGATTATAACGGTAAGAGACGATAGATACGTCGTAAGCACAACACTATAAGAGAGTTGCTTTCTTTAGGTACTATTAGAGTGGATAATATTCGCACTAATGAATCCTTTGATAAAAGGATTGGCTAGAGAGAGGTCATAAAACATCTAAAAGGATGAGGCTATTGCCCTTAGACACTCACAATGGTAACCCAACCTAAATGACCGGCGATCCGAAGAACTAGGTTAAATGGGTAAATAAGTTGTGAAGTGAACATGTTATATTATAAAATGTTTAGAAAGCATGTATTCCTGTAGCGATTAGAGAATAAGGTAATAGAAACTCTTAATAAGATCTATACTCTATGTGAAGTGATGTATCTAGCTGTAGGAGTACTCCTGATAGACTCATCTTTGTGAATGTGGGAATGCGACTCTTTTCTTTGAAAACTTTAGAGGCAAAAGTTTTCTAGAGTGTTTACTAAACCGGATAAACGTGCATGACCTTTAACGCGCGGGCTAGTCGAAAGCATTTTAAAAGATTGAGTGTGGTTTGATGTCGAGATGGAATTTAAGACTATGTGTAACTCTAGTATATTCCGAATCTTATCAAGCAAAAATTCAAATCGAAGATACATTTATACACAATCATATATTTTCATAAATAGCTTCAAAATGTATTTTTTTAATAATTCAAGTGAGGGATTTGGAATTTGAAGTGAATTAATTAAAGAATTTAATGGTAATAAAATTTGTAATGAATGACTTTCCAAAAATTAATGGAATTGAGCCGTTGCAAAAACTAATGGTAGTAAAATTTGTAATGAATGATAATAATTTCAGTTCCGTTAAAAATCCATCATCCCTCATTTCAGTAACGCATACAATTTTCATTTTGCCTATTTAAATGGTAGATAGACAGAAGGAAAAATAAAGGACAACGGACAAATATTTTTTTCTTTTTCCTCTGGCATTTCCCTCTTTGTAGAACACTTCCAAGCAATTAAATTAGAAAGTGCTAAATTCAGAACGATTTGCTATCGTGCAAACAATATATCTACCAAATTTTAGAGATTGTTTTATCCTGGAAACCGAGCAGTTGATAGCTAGCCTTGCATCTAGGTGCTAAGCCGCGAATCGTCTTAAAGAAAATGATGAAGTATACGACCCAGCCATTTCCAGCAGTCAACTCCAACAAAACCTCTTTAGCATTGTTTTAATAACCCATGGATTAAAGATTACCTATAAAAACTTAGCGAATGTAAGTTTCCCCCTAATAGTTGGCTCTTAGCTAGGCACATTAAGAATTAAAAGGTATTTTTTGTAGTTATTAGTAGTTAATAATGCAAAATGTTTGGCTAGTAGAAGCAGAATAGAGTTGGAAATTCAATTTAACGATTGAAAAACACGATACATTTTATGATCTTACTAACATATTTGTAGAAAAAAAATAATATCATATTAGTTTTTCCTGTAAAAGCATAATAAATTTCACTACATAACATAACCTTTTTTTTATACAAATAAGTTTCTCAAGACTTCATGGTTTAAATTTTTTGGAATTATCTTTTTAGTTTTGACGATATCTGAATATATATTGGTCTACACAAGTCACTAGAACGGCAGTTTTTTTTTTCCATCTTTAAATCAGTTTCATTATGGCTTAATTATTGTTAAGTCATATGTTTATGATAGTTGTAACGATCCCACAGTTGTACTCATATTATTAAAGAACATTATAAGTAATGTAAGTTTCCCCCTAATAGTTGGCTCTTAGCTAGGCATATTAAGAATTAAAAGGTATTCTTTGTAGTTATTAGTAGTTAATAATGCAAAATGTTTGGCTAGTAGAAGCAGAATAGAGTTGGAAATTCAATTTAACGATTGAAAAAAACGATACATTTTATGATCTTACTAACATATTTGTAGAAAAATAAAATATCATATTAGTTTTTCCTGTAAAAGCATAATAAATTTCACTACATAACATAACTTTTTTTTTTTACAAATAAGTTTCTCAAAACTTCATGGTTTAAATTTTTTGGAATTATCTTTTTAGTTTGACGATATCTGAATATATATTGGTCTACACAAGTCACTAGAACGGCAGTTTTTTTTTCATCTTTAAATCAGTTTCATTATGGCTTAATTATTGTTAAGTCATATGTTTATGATAGTTGTAACGATCCCATAGTTGTACTCATATTATTAAAGAACATTATAAGTAATGTATTCTAATAACACGGAGAATGCGGTTGGTTTAAGGCGATCGAATGTGAATATATCTTTGTACTAACATCGACACGTCTTTAATATCTTTTGAAGATCTGAACTGAAAATTTTAACGTGTACAGTATTAATACAAAGTAACAAACACACGGATTAAAAATATCATAACAGTATATAATATAAATAAATCAGAATCAGAGTCACAAATCACAGCTGAATAATATACATAATAAAATGCGAGTCTGCAAAATACTATTTGGCATAAAAAATACAATCTCACGATAGTAGGTGGGACAATAACAGCAATGCAAATGTCTTGGACTGACAATTATTACCAAGAATTGCATATCCAAACTGAACTAGTCAAAACAATCAAAATTCAACCTGATACGCGAACTGGAAAGAACGAATTTGCACTGAAGCTCAATTCAACCTGGGTTGGGTATAGTAATAATAACACAATAAAAATCCAATGAAAGACGCAATTTGACCCTGAAATCCCAACAAGATATAAACAAACAAACAAATACTATTTAGTGCGATATACCTATTCTACCTAAAAATACTGGCCCCGAACCAAGCTCCATATCGGTTTTGGTTGAGTTTAGACCTAAAATTGCACTGTTTGGACATTGTACAAATGGTTAACTTGAAATCCATCAGTTTTCTGGTTTAATTGCCCCTCCTTCCAATTTCGGGAATATGTACAATAATAAACATACACTATTTCCTTCGATCATTTTTCATAAAGCTTGACAAACTTTCAAATTACTTTGTGAGCACATGCATGTGTGTATATACACACACTTCGAACCCAAAATTGTATAATTGTCACAGAAAATTGCATTATCATTCTCCGATTATTTATGGACTATGTTTCACAATTATATGAATATAGCAACTAATTTTATCATTTCGAACTATTTCTATCTACTCAAACCTTCCCACAAAATGAAGAAGATGTAAAGGTTGTACATGGCTACTCATTGCTTTATGACTGAATGGGGAAAGCAGATCCCACTCAGCCCAATGTGGTTAGATTTAATGATCAATTTTCGGAATATGATTCTATTCCAGGTCAAAATATATCTTAAATGGTAAGAATGCACACTTTAGTCTGTTGCATTCATCATTTACTGACACTTAGACGTATGATTACCACAATACAAGATATAACTGAATTTTATTCAGAATTTAATCCCTTTTCTCTTGTAGCACTGTATATTGTCCTATTGCTGGTTGTGGTGCTCGGTTAAATTGCTTGGAAGACTTTGAAGATCACTACCATGCAAGACATACTGCATCATGTTCAGTTTGCTCAAGAGTGTTTCCAACATCAAGATTACTCAGCATGCATGTGTCAGAGTCTCATGACTCTTTTTTCAAAGCAAAAGTTGCACGAGGTTTTCCTATGGTAATAGTCTACTTTTTTGCAAGTATAAATAATTTAGAGATTTCATGTGAACTTTTTTGGAGTTTTTGACTTAATTTCATGTGATAATTTGGATACTATACCTCACCCCCAACGTAGCTGACAGCTTAATGATTATTATCATTTTTATACTCTCAGGATTTGTACCCTCATTATGTACCATCTGCATTGTTTTCTATTAAAATATTTTGAACGAAGCTGATAAGTTTTGGCAAAAAAATCAATAACAATGAGAGTATGTCTAGTAAAATGAATATAGGATGGTTAAATATAATATCACAATCGGCAGGAAAAATGCCCAAAATTCCTGACTATTTTCTTATCTACCAAAACAAGGTTAAAAACAAGATTGTCACATTTTGCATTAGGTTTGTAGTGCTTGATTTCATGAGCAGAAAAATAGTGCTGGAAATGAGTTGGTTCAGGTTGAACTACAGTGTAATCCACCTAACCAGTTATCATAGAACCTAGTCCTGTAAGATGGGGGTGGAGTGCGGTTGATTATTTGCCTAGCGAAAGCATCACGCTGACTTGTGACCAAGACATGCATTGATTGGTGTTGGTCAGGTTGATTGGGTAAGCCAAAAAATTGTTCTGACGTACGAAAATTATAATCGTATTTTAAATTTTTGTATTGAATCGAACTAGCCAGAACGTGGTTAGTCAGTGCACTGGAAATTGGAATTTGGGATAGTGTGGCAAGTTGACCTGTTTAAGTACGCTGTAAATGCAATCAATGGACGTTTTGTATATTTTTAGTTATCGTGTGTACATCATCCTTGATCTATGTACACTCACTACTCACTCTGTCCCTCCGAATAATGTTTTGACGGTTCATTTTTGTCACAGAATGACATTTTAAACTTGTGTTCTTCAAAATAATTTGAATTTTTTTTAGAAGGATTTCCTTAGGATATACATTACTTGTACAAAACATGGACAAATTGGAAGCCCACAGATAAAAATTTATGGTGGTCTCTGCGGATTTGAACCGAAGTCGAAATATTATTAGAAAATAAATATGAATTAGACAGCGTGGGTTAAAAGTGCAGATAGTAAATTCTATAAATAAACGGATTTGTAAAATACTCCCCACTTTTGGATTAATTTATAACTTACATTCAAAATTTGTATTTGCCTCATATGAAAAGTTGAGTGCGTTTATCTGTTTGGAATGTGTTATTCCTGTAAGTTGATTTATGTGCATGTATACCAGTGCCACATGGACTCGTGGACAGATTGCTACTTATATATATATATATATATATATATATATATATATACATATATATATATATAAGTTTATGTTGTTAGAAATGGGGATAACGTATTCTTTTATAATTATATCAAAATCGACAAAGTGATGTTCATAATTCGCAAGAAGAGGGTTCAAAAAATGCAGAAGACAACGTATCGATTTCAGCACAATCGTTTGTATAATGAGCATTATAACAAACACACACGTAACTTGTTAAGAAGTTATATAATGAATTTGATGTATGGTACAGTATGAATGTTTAGTGGAAGGCTGCGGCCTAAAGTTCAAGAGCTACAAAAGTCGGCAACAACATCTCATTCAAAAGCATAAATTCCCAACCTCATTTGAGTTCTTCAAGAAAGCTAAACCTTCAAAGCATCAAAGGCTTAAATCACAGCGAAAGCAATCCAAAAGCTTTAAAGAAGAAAGGAACGAATCAGGGATGGAAGTTGATGATAATAAGAGTTCTAAAAAAGCTGGCAACAAAGAGGGAGAAAGAAATGAAAGTAAAATGGAAATTGAAGGGGAAGTAGACAAGCTTGCATCAGCAGTTTCTAAGCTAAGCACATCAGACTCCATGCCCCCAAGCATCAGTTTTGGACATCGCCATTCTCGGGCATTCGGTTTGGTACCTAGGTCTGTAAAGCAAAATGTAAAGCAAACTTCTCGCTTTGAACCAAAAATATAATCAGCATATTGTAGAGATGCAAAAATGTAATGATATCATGTAATTGTTCTGATGTTTCAATGTTTTTTTTCTAAAGCTTTTACATTTGTGTATTCAGTATCATGAATTATATAACCTGTAATATTTTCATTGAATATGGAACCTGGAAATCTGCCTGCGTAGTTTTTAGCTGTTGTGCGTATTTACTTCTCATTGGAACTAGGAAGTTGGAACTTGTTCAGCGTTTCCTTTTCTTGCTGTGTGGACAAGGTTATAGTGCATCGAGACATGCTAATTTACTGCATAATTTGATTCGGATTGTGAGTTAAACTTAATTACTGTTGGTCGAAAACACATCTATTTAATTGAAGTGTTTGCAGTTGTTTCAAGTAGTTTTCTCATCTCTTAGAATGTTCTGAGCTCGCAGAATGGTTATCAGTTGAGACATTGATTTAGAGTATTCTAGTCCAACAAAAAAAACCTATTTTTCAAACCGTCAAGATGGTTTATAAAAAATAATTTTATAAAAAATAGTTTTATAAACCATAAGAATAATTTTCGAAAGTGGCTAGAGATTAGGACCAACGTATCTTGCAATAGCAAAAAATCCGATGAGGTTTAAGGCATCTTCAGTAGAACTAAATTTTATAGCATTTGATTGAAATACTATAGCATACATTATCAACCTTTTCAAAATCTGCTATCGTGCGGGAGCCTCTCATGCACCGAGTTTCACTTTTTTTTCTTAAAAAAAAGATCTATTTAATGGTAGCTTCTAATTGTAAATTGACAACTTGGGTTTTGGGTAAACAGAGGAGTTATTGAACTTACTATGAATGTATATTCCGCTACAAAATTTCTTTTCAAGAAATCATCCCATAAAAAACAATTCCTGAAAGCATCCCAATAATGAAAATTGTTAATCATAAAATTCATTTAAGAATAAATGTATGAAAGAAGAAGGCTTCAAAAGGCACCAAAAAAGGGTTCCGCAAGTGTTGAAAGAAGGCTTTCGAAAGCATCGAGATGAAGCTTCCGCAAGTATTGACACGGAAATCAAAGGCACTACCCCTTCCACATGTCGCATCCATTAAGTGAGGTTTACCGCATCTGTTGATTGTTGGTGCTTCCATACTTGTTGACTTAGGGATACCCCCTCATTTATTGTTGTGAAGGCTGCCGCAAGTGTTGAATTGGACTGACTCAAACATTGACTTTTCCTTCCGTAACCATTGAAGAAGGAGCTTCCGACAGGGTTGAAAATGGTTCCAGAAACATCAAAGAATGAGGCTTCTGACAGGGTTGAAAGCGGTTCCGCAAACATCATACAGGGTCGAAAGGGGTTCTGCAAACATCATGAGGCTTCCGACAGAGTCAAAAGGGGTTCCGCAAACATCAAAGAATGAGGCTTCCGACAGGGTCGAAAGGGATTTTGCAAATATCAAAGGGGCTCCACGAAAGTTGGTCCTTCCTCCATCGATGTAAGCCCTCCTTATGACTTCCATCCGCATATCATTAGTCTACGGAGGCACCAAAGACTAATAACAACAATGCGGTACCCACAAATATACTAACAATGTCTTAAGCCATCATCATGCCTAATCAAGTTAGCATGCTATCAAATTCATGAAGAATATGAGTTAAAAGCATGTCGTAAACAATTAATTAGCATGTCGTAAACAATTAATTAAGGTCATATTGGATGATAATTGAAGACACACCACTTCTATGCTAGGAGAAGATGACAATCATGCAAAGAGAGAGAGGTTAGAGCCAACCATAAAGCAAATTCAAAGGGAATCAGTTCATTTTCCTTCACAAAGCTTCCAAAGCCTTCACGTTCCTTCACAACCTCTATAGAACTATTATTCCCACATCGCAAGTTAGAGCTAGCATGTCCTCATCCTACCTCTATAAATATAGATGTACCCCCTTATAAACATGGGCTTTTAATTTCTTTCTCTCTCTCGTATGGCTCCTCTAGTAATAGAATATGAATAAAGAGGATGACTTAAGCATATTCGAATTTTATCTACTTTATTCCTTTACATCTATGAATTTAAATCCAAACCATTTCATAATTTATTTCAAACCTCAAGGGAATTTGTGGAACTTCTATGAATAAGCTACGTTGCATACTCATTTCAGATGTTAACGATTTTTATCGTTAACATTTTTAGCGCTAGAAGAAGGGGCCTTGAAACTACGATCATTCAAGATTGACCAAAATACCCTGAAGGGGATCTTGAATTTCATACTGAAAATTTTCAAATTCGAATTTATTTATTGATATTAATATCTAGAGACTGATCGCTGCCAATGTTTGAAATGCTTTAGAAAATAAACCACAACGAGACCCCTTCGCCACTCAACATAACATGGATCCACGTTTTACATGGCTTTGCATTTCATACGGCTCCACATTTCACTTCAAAACTTAAAAATCGAAGCGAATTTACTTCTACAACAATTGATTTCCTTCCACTAGTTTAATTTTCTTTCGTAAATGTCGGATGAGTCTTGTCGCCAAAGTGATTTGCTGTTGCCATGATAGAATATCTTCCGCAAAGGTTAATTGCTTCCACCATTTATGGATTGCTTCCACATGTGTGCTTATGTAACCGTTGATTGAAACGGTGCCGTAAGTGTCGAGGATAACTGTGTCATAAGTGTTAACATCAGGGTTTGTTGAGTGCCGTAGAGGTTGGATTAGTGTCGCAATTAACGATTGGGCTACCACAGTGTTTGAAGTTTGTTTGTTGGCTGACGCAAGTCTCATATGCCACCTCAATGGTTCCTTGTCGTCATAGTAAATTGGTGCCGTCACCATTGATGGGTGCCACCTCAACTGTTGAATAAGTACCGAAACTGTTGAATGAGGTATTGCAAGGGTTGAATGATGTGTCATAAGGGTAGAAGAAGCTTCTGTAACAGTTGATTCAGAAATAGCTCCAGTAATAATTGATTTAGGAATAGCTTCCAAAAAGGTTGATTTGGAATGGATTCCGCAACTGTTTATATCGATGCTATTGCCTTTGTCGATTTTAAGACTTCCGCCTTTATCGAATGGAAGTGCTTCTGCATTAGATGAAGGCTTTCATCTTTGTTGATTTGAGGAGCTTCCACTGTTATTGGATTAAAGGCTTCTATAATTGTTAATTTAATTTGGAGCTTCCGCAATAAGGTTTCTGCAATGGTTGATTTGTCGCTTCCGCAACCATTGATTAGAGGCTTTCATAGTGGTTAAATCTCTTTCATTAGTGGTTGTGAAAGAATAGTGCCTTCCATCGATGGTAATGAAAGGATTTGATGTTGAACTTTCACCCTTCCACTGCAGTGTTAAAACCCATAGTTGCAGAATGGTTTACATATTGAGATAATGCCTTCCGTCGGTACTAAAGTTTATATAGTTTTGTATATGCTGGCCGTCTTGTTCTTTTTCTCTTCAATTTGAAATTTAGGATTCCTTCTTAATTGAAGTTGCCGATTCAATAAATCGATTGGCGTGATGATATTACTTTGAATTGCTTCGTCAATTGATTCCTTGCTTTGGTTGGGTTGCGACTGCTCCAATTTTGTCGAGCACGAATGATAAGAATGGTACGCAATTTTATCACCTTTTCGATTTTGATTACACTCGACTTCGGTTCAAATTTTGTGATTTTATTCAGTGCTTGCTCTCTGATTTGCTTGAACTCGAATACAACCTACTGCTGATGATAATGTGGGAATTTATAGGGATTAAAATCCTTAATTCTCGTTCGTATATTTCTCATTTGAATTCTTCACACACTTGCTTGGCCGTTCGATTTTTTCTTGAACTTCTGTGATAAATATGTCTTGTTCATTAGTTGATACGTTTGGATATGACTTGAATTTTGTTCTGACCTTTTATCCTACGACTTTGGTGTTTTTGAGATAATTTAATTTTCAATTTTCTTCTTTTATATGTTTTGATCGGTTCATCGTGTGACCCTCTGTGACTTTATTTGAACCGCTTCCTTGTTTTGTTACTTCGACTGCATATTGCTTGTTTACTTGAAGTGGTCTTCTCTTATCATGTGTTGCATTGCTTTGAGTTACAATTGCAGTTTCTTCTAGTCTTTGTTGTTTTTGAATTCATGCCTTATTGTGTTCATTTGAGTCTACACTTGCCTTTGAGCTTCTGATTTTATATATGTGGAACTTGTAATGCCCCAATATTTTCAACCATTCGCATCCATTATAAGTGTATAGGTAGACACTCATGTCGGAATTGAATTGCTCAAAATACCGCCTTGTAAATAAAAAATTTGGCAAATCTACGAATATACAGTAAATAAAATCACAGATCACAGACACAGAGTAATAATAATGCAGCGGAATTAAAAGAGATAGTAGTTCATGAAGCTACTATATAAATATATCAGAGTTACATAAAATACAACAGAAGAACAAAGTACAAAGGAAGTCTCACTACATAGAAGTCTACTAATACAAGAGCTGAAAGGAACAACAGACTGCAAAAGATAAAACTTGACAAGTAGATAATCTCCAGCGATTTCAATTTCCAGAAAGTGGAAATCCAAATCTGTGAATAACTCAGGCTGATCCGAGCGTAAATAAAAAATACTAACACTCGAGTCAGGACATACATACTTATACAATGTAAACCAACTCAAGTGAACTGTAGTAAAGGTATAAGTAACTTAGAAGATGCTTGGGACCGCCCATCCTCTAAGGATCCATTAAACTATTTACTATGTAGTAATATACGCTATATACAGTAGCGTCTAACCAGCAAAGTATACTCATATAGAAAATAACGTTAAGGGGATGGTGAACCTTAACGCGGTCGGATCTTTAAAACCAAAATCATAGTGGGCTCGATATAAGGATATGACACGGCACGCGAGGCAATGCCAGGGTGGATACACCGTTTGCACTCCTGGACCGGTGGTGACGGCAAGCCAGCAGCTTCCGCCCACCTCGAACAATACCCCCGAATCAAAGTGGCGCCACGTATCGAATCACAAAAGTAATAGAATGGTATCCGATGGAGCATGCTCGATGAAAGGGTGCGACCCTTTGTGTAGCCCGGTATAGCTCCTGTTTTAGTCATATATGCCAACTCACGGGAGTTGGGTCCACGTAATATACCTCGAGAACGTCGCCACCATCCTACATCATTCTGGAATCTCCACCACGTATACAGTTGTTAAAGTGGTTTTCGGTATTAGCCGGCTATAAGACAATATCCGATCCCGGTCTCTTTAACAACCAATCGTTATTATAACCCGTAGTTATAACTTTAAAACAATATTTTATACTTCAAAATAAAATATCATTTCAACCCAAATCTTTATCAAAATAAAGATTAAATCATTTCCAAACCATTTCGATATATCATCATACCATATATTTCAATTCAAATATTTATCAAAATAAATATCAAGTCATTGCTAACCATTTCAATATATTAAATTATCATATCCTTTCAAAACTTCCTTTCAAATCATTTTAATATATCAAAATATCATAACCTTTCAGAGCTTCATTTTCAAAATATCATATCTTTCATAACTTCCTTTCAAATCATTTTAATATCAAAATATCATATCTTTCAAAACTCCATTTTTCAAATCATTTAATATCAAACTATCATATTTTTCAAAACTCCATTTTTCAAATCATTTAATATCAAAATATCATATCTTTCAAACTCCATTTTTCAAATCATTTAATATCAAAATATCATATCTTTCAAAACTTCGTTTCAAATCATTTTAATATATCAAAATATCATATCTTTTTGAAACCACATTTCAAATCATTTTAATATATCAAATAGTTATATTTCAAAACAAATTACTTCATTTTTAAATCATAAAATGAAGTTATTACATTTAATAATTAAATTATTAAATGCCAAAAGTTTAAAATTTTCAATGTTCATTTATGCACTTAAATTTATTAAAACAATGAAAATTCAAGTTTCGCAGCATTTAGAAAATGCTACAGAAAGTTACGTAAAAAACAATTCAATTTAACAAAAGACAGTATTAAAAATGCTGTTAATTAACTTCAAATATTCAATAGAATTTCAAAAACACTTATATTTTTATTTAAATCATTTTTAACTTATAAAATCATACATTTTCACATTTATAAGCATCATTTAATTTTCCTTAAATTCATGATTTTATAAAGTTAAGTTTCCTTTCAAAAATCAATATTTATTAATAATTCGCTTATTAAATTTCAGCATTCAAATTTAAGTTCATTACATTAAATTTCAACTTAACACTTAAGTTTAAAATTTCAAATATAACTTAATTCCATTTTATTTAACTTAACTTAAAATTTCACTTTTAAACCAAATTCATAAATTCCAATTTAAGTTATATTTCCAAATTAAACTCAATATTCACTCATTAACATTTTAAATTTATTCAAAAATCATTAATATGTTATAAAATCATTTTAAATTAATTTAAATTCAAAATATCATAAATTTATCATATTTCAAAGTTAATTTAAATTCCATTAAAAATTAAATCAAAATTTCCAAAATAACTTACATTCAAAATTTCTAACCTTTCCATAATTTATTTAACTTATAGATTTCCAGAAAATCAATAATATTTTACAAAAATTATATTTTTATTTATTTTAAATCAAAATACTATAATAATTAAATTTCTAAAATATTTTAAATTTTTTAGAAAACATATTTTAACTACGGGTCTGTATATAATTTTCTACGCTAGGTAAAGTGATACGGGTAATATATCATTTCAACCCGTAATTTACAAAGAAAAATCCGGGTTTTATCATTTCAAACCCGCAGTCCCAAGTAGATAAAATAAATTGAAAATCGTTCAGGCCTATTATTTCAGCCCATAACGATTTTCCCCTATTCTAAAGCCCGTTCGGGTATGTATCATTTCAACCCATAGTGATTCTAATCTAAAGGGAACTTGCAGTGCGATAGACTGATAAAATAAACAGAATAGCATGAAATAACAGTAACATATAATATAATAGGTGTAATAACAGGTGTGAACATCATATGATAATAATATAAGCAGTTATAACATGATCATATAGTTCTACAGATTCACAGGGTGTTAATTTACTACTTATATAAGTACATAATGTCTGGTGAGAAGTACTCACATGTTCAAAGCTGGAGATCGCTGCCAAAGCATACATAACGACACTACGAAGGCACGACAACACGGATACAACAAGAGAGTGGAGAGCCAAAGCTAATAGCCTTGTTCAAACATTTACACAAAACAATAGAATAGATATAAGTTTTCGACACAAATTATCACTAAACAATGCTAGAATTGGATGTATAAAACAAAGCCAAAGTGTTTGCACTTGCTTTCTACCTCTTATGCTTCAGCTATGATCTGAAATGGCACGGCTACAGCATGGTTTTAGATCAGGTTTGGGTTCCTAAAGGTCGGCCATAGCATGGGCAATGATGGAGCAAAGGTTTGTGACACATGAATTACAAGTCAATGCAAACTACATGGTTTTCTAAGCAATAAAAAGGCTCGGCCACAAGCTAGCATGGCCTGTCCAGGTCTGGGTGGGGTGGAGGATGACGTGGCAGAGGTGTCCCAGGTCAGCTAGGGTGGGGGTGGTGGTGTATGTGGCGGCGAAAGTGGAGTTTTGAGGTGGTGGTGCTAAGTTAGGCTCGGCTAGGTGCATATATGTGGTGTACGTTCATATTTTAGTGGATCTAGTCAACACAAAGGCACGAACATGGCTTGGCTGTGGGCTGGAGGAAGTGTTGACCAGATGTGGTGGTGGTGGAGGAGGCCAAGACGGAGGAGATGGAAGGAGCTTAGCCTTGAAGGTGTAGAAAGTAAGAGCAAAATCATAAGAAAACAAGAAGAAAATGAGTAGAAAGAAGAAGAAGATTACCAACTCTTTGCCTAAGGAATGGAGGCCATGATTTTTGTAATTGAGAAGAGTTTGTATCGTGAATGAATGAGAAAAAATGTGCATGATTTTTCAGCTGAAAGAATTAAGGTCGGCCAAGCAAAATGAATGCATGAGTTTGGAAAATGAAGAGGTGGAAAGCAAAGAGTCACAAGCAGCTAAAGAGTCACAAAACCTTTCATATTTCTTATATATGTTTATATAACTTGATATTTCTGGAAATAATAATAATCCCAGATAAAATTTCGAAAATTTATCAAAATATAAAAATATATATAATATTTATTAATTATATAAAGTTAAATCAAGGAAAATAGCTAAAAATGGTAAACTAGTCTAGGAAATTTGAAATTAAATGGAATAAATTTTAGAAAATTCATATGAGCTTTTAATATATTTTTAAACATAAATAATAATATAAAATAAAAGTACATTCACAAAATAAATAAAAAAAATTAAATTTAAATATAATTTTAATGAAGAAAATAGCAGAAAATAAGAAAACAACCTTAAAAAAAAAGAAATCAACACAGTAAACTTTGGAAAAATCGTTTACTTCATTTTAAAATTATTATAATACAAAAATATACATAAAATAACATATTGACCCATATTAAAATGAAATATGACAATAAAATATGATTTATACAATTTAAAAATAACAAAATTGCAGAATAAACAAATTGCACTCAATATTGAAATATACATAACTTTCACAGTTTAACTCCGTTTTCAACGAAACGAAAAGCAGTGTTCAAGTTATTACATCTATTTTCATAATAAAAGATAAAATTTAAGATTTAAAATGATTTTAATTTTTAATTTTGAAAGTCAAAGTTCAAACAATTTGAGTAGAAATTCATTTTTTTAGTAAAATGTCCAATTTATACTATTTTGAACTATAGATCACTTAATAGCCAGCATTTATATTTGAAATGAAATATTTGAAATAAAAATAAATTTAAAATAATTAAAATAAAAATAAAGTCAAATTTAAAATATATAGGCAAAAATCTAGGGTTGTTACAGAACTGTTGTGTTGGGTGGCCTTGTTAGACTTGCAATGATCTGGACATGTTGTTTCCTCTGTTGCATTGTGTCTGCACTTGCTCATTTGAGCTGCTGTCATTTGAGATCTGGTGTGTTCTTGTTATTGTGTTCTGACTTGAACTCTGTTTGGTTGTCAACTTTTGTGTTCATGCCTCTGTGTGTTCATGGCTTCATGTTCTTGTAGTTGAATTGCTTGGTTGGAGTTTGTAACTCGACCATTGTGTTGTGTAACCAGATATATCACTGTCTGGTTCATTTTATATGTGTGTCACCATGTATGCTTTGTATATGTGTCACTATATATATATATGAGATGAAAGGAAAAAGTTTTGACGTGATATAGAAAGTAGGCTGATGTGAAGGAATGTCGGCTGGTGAAGGTTGCTTGTATGAGAATCTACATATATAATTTTAAATTGAATTCAAATTATCTCAATGAATTCAACTTAAAATTTGAACTCCTATCGAGGCGTGCCGCTAGGCGTTCATAATGTTATACCCCTATTCCGAATGCAATGGGACATATTTCGAGTCCAAATTCGATCGATGGAGAAGATAGCTTTTTGAACCCAGTTATCAAATTAAATTTCGATTTAATTTTCAGCGCGTTTGTTTATCGTACGACCACACGACAACTCCGAATGCTATGGAAATTGAAATCCGATACTAAAACAATATTACGGATCCAATGGAACTGGTTTCGTCGAATTCCGAGACTGTGCCTTGGAAGGCTATTTTTAAATATCAATTTAAACTATATAATTTCAAAACTGAACAATTCACTTTCAAATTCAATTCTGTAGTTTCTATTATCTTCAGTATTATCAATATGAATTTTCTAAGCCTTTGAAAAATATTTTTAATCAGCTTAAAACTGAAGATTCAAATTTTTATCCAACTTCAATAAATTAAATTCAATAATTAAATTGCCAAATTCACAGTTAATTTTGAAATTCAAGTTAAACTAACTTCCAAAATTTTAAAATCAATTAAATATTTCAATTTCAAATGTTTAAAATTCTGGGTCGTCACATCCTTCCCCCCTTCGTCCCGAAATTTCTAGTTAAGAAGATTGATCCTTAACCCATTTGCTATCTTTCCAAAACTAAACAGTTTTATCAACTTGCCCAAAACAAATCTTTTTATCAAAGATCCATTATCATTTCAACTAGCTTTGCAAAATCTTCACAATTTCCAACTTCATTTACTTCACAATTCAAATTTAAATTTAAATTTCAAATTTTCAAAATTTTCTTAAAATTTTTCTAACTCTCTAAATTTTCTAAAATTTTTGCCAGCGTCTCCTTTGCACGATTAGCTCGGTACGCCTACAAAATGGCATCACGGGCCTCTAGATTTCAAAGAAAAAACAAAAAGCCAAGCGGCTGGACAAGAAAATCATCTAATTTCATACTGAAATTTAAATACATACCTTTTTGTTGAGCAAAACAATTTTATCTTCGAAATCAAAATCCCAATTCCATTTCCTTTAGCACATCTGTATATCCTGCCTATCATTTTTGCACATTCCTTTACAAAATTTTCAATATATACTTCTTATACCATTTTTACTTTACTATTGAAGTTATATATCCATTTTCATTCAATCTTACTCTTTCAATTTTATCTGAATTCAAGTTACCTTCTGAATATTGAATTTTTACCGACTATCTTTCATTCACAACTGATTCATATCACTATTTTAAATTAGTTTCATTTACAAATTCATTACAAATTCCAATTCAATTTATCTCAAACCATTTTTTCCCCACCTTTATTACCTTTAGTTCACTTCGAACTACTTTTACAACTTCATTTTATTTCACACAATTCAAATTGGTTTTCAATATTCAGTTTCAATTCCAGTTTTATTCTTTTGTTCATTCTCTTATTCACAATTACCATTTCACGATTTTCAATTTAACCTTCACTTAATTATTAACCTGGTATATTCCCAATACAAAATTTACTTATATTAAACTGGATTTCCAATTCTATATGAATTCAATTTACTTTTTATTTGTAATTATTGAATTCAATTTATTTCAATTAGTTTTACTTACTAATTTTATGTTAATATTTCGCTTTATTTATCACAAATCAAATCCAATTCCAATTCAATTCTATTTGCTTACAAATTCGAAATGAATTTCAACATTCAATCTCATTTTCATTGACTTACAATTGTAAGTTTATTTATTCATTCACAATTTTATTTTCCACCTTAATAAATTTTATTCCATAACTATTTTTATTTGATTCCAGAGTCTTTCCAACATTTCAAAAACCATTTTTTTCTTGAAATCAAGTCAAATTATCCTTTTGAATTTCCAAAACCAAACCCAGTTTGTAAACAACTTCCAATTAAAATAATTTGGCAGCAATTCCTCTCTTGAAAACTCGAAAATAAACACCGATGATGTCGCGATCATCATCGAAATTATTTTCCAGCGACCGAAAAGAGTTTAGTGCTTTCATCCCTTCAAAACATTTTTCCAAACCTTTGAAAATCATTTTCAAACTAAAAAGTGATTTAATTTTTTCCCAAATCTCTAATCCTTTCCAAATTCCAAAACTTTTCAAACCCTTTCCATTCTTTTCAAAACATTTGTCTGGAATTCCATTTCAAATTACAAATCACATTTTCAATTTACATTCTCAAATTTCATTTGTATGTGAATTTATTTCTTAACTTTGGAGTTACGTTTTCAATTTCCTATTCAATGATAATAATTTAATATTACCACTTCCTAACAACCAAGCAACCATATACTATAATAATTTACAAAAATTATTTTCTTTTATATACAAAATAGTTTTGGGTAAAATTATTTCATTTACCCTCTTTTTTTTAAAACAATATGGTGTCGCATTGTTCTATTCAAGTGTTTAGAGATCCCTATCGATAGAGTTGTACAGACTATACCGACTAGAATCCATATACCACTCAACAAACCAATCATCACAATATAAAACAATTTTTATATTCACTAACAAATACGCGCTCATATCTATTATTACACTCAACTCATTCTAGAGTACTACTAACTCTATCTCTAATGAGTAACACCCACCAGAGCCAAGGTTGTCGCTTAACCAAATGCTCTGATACCACGTTTGTAATGGTCTAGGCTTTTCAGCCATCGACAGCGGCCAATCTCGACTGGTAGGCTTTTCAACCATCCTAGCCCCGCCGTGGCGTACAATGGTACCCTGCCCTTGCTTTTACGGCCAGCCTTTCGACTGTCACGCCTTACGGCTAACCAACTCCTCGCAGAGGACGTGTAGGGGTAAGAGTCTCCTGTTCGCCACCAAATAAAAAGCGAGAACCCCCATCACGTTTCACAAAGATAAGCAATGTTAGTCGTGGGACTGGTATGAGATCTTAAAAATAGTTATTTCCACAAAGAAAGGAAAAGAAATCCGCTATGCTTTTTTGGAAAATGAAACTACCATAAGGCCTCCCGGCACACACACAATGCAATCACAGACTTGGGGGAGATTTCTCCTTATGATAGTCAAACACGCTTAATATGCAAAAATCTTTTTAATATTATCATTAGTGCATAGTGTGAAAAACATTTCAAAAGTATAATATTAATCTTAGCCAGCATAGGTACCATTATTGTGACGACCCGTCTCCTCGATCCTCAGAAATCGATACTAATACATCCACGGTATTCACGTGCCGTAAATCCAAGTGCCGGGGAGGCAGATTATCAGGGGTGTAAAAGAAAATAAACATAGAAGATAACAGAATAATAGAATCTCACATCGCATTCAACATTTATAATTATACATAATGATCAGAGTCAAATACATATCTAGCAGGATAGTTATAACCGTCTATTCGTACATATGCTAGAAATACATACTACATAACACAGCGGAAAATGGGTAGATAACTACATAAGGTACTTCAGCTTCATCGCTCCAAAAGACTTGTCCAAAATGCTCCCCAACATGCTCCAAAATTCTCCTAAGGTATCATGACTACACGGCTGCCCGAAAAATAAGGCATCCAGAGTTTAAAGGGAAAAACAAACTCCGGGTCAGTCATGGGACTGGTGTGAGAACTCAAAGTACGATGTTTTTGAAAACAAAAAGGTATCTCATAAGACCACGCCGCACATAAACACGAAATGAGTTTTTACCTTATGATAACCAAAACTCTTTATTACGCAAAATTTAGGGATATTATTTTTAACGACATTCTTTGAAAACATTTTCAAATAAACTTATTAATCTTAGCCGAAATTGTTACATTGATTAAATTCCAGCATACTAGGTTTACAATCAAGTCCGAAGGTTCTTATTGGGGAATGGATTTACATACAAATTGTAACAACCTGAGATTTCACAGTAATTAATTACTGTCGTTAGACGATTAAATTAGGTTGCTAATTTCTGTTGTTATTGGAATTTTTAAATCGGTTTGAAATTTGCTAATAATTCGTTAAAGAAATACGGGCTTTAAATAAATATCTCTCTTTTAATTTCATTTGGCCCGTTCTCTTTGGTTTAGTTGGGCCGTGATAATTATCTCAAGTATGTAACCGATCCCCCTTTTTCGTTTTGATTCGTTCATTTTCAAAACCCTAGATAAAAGAAAATGAAAATGGTGGCGACTCTTTTCTTTTCTTCGTTCGTTCCTCCTTGCGCATCAAAAATATATACCACTCCTATCGAGGTAACTAATATTAGTGTAAGGCCTAATTGCGGATGGCCGCTCCTATCCAGCCTTATTCTTCGTGATAACCGACAGTATTTCTTTTAATACTCTTTGTTATTGCGAGCATAGAGGTGGGGCGTCACAGTTGGTATCAGAGCTTGGGGTTTATGGACATGATATAAAACATAACTTGATGGACTTTCGGCTTTGAATAGTTAATTGATATTTGTAGCTGGGTTACAGTGTAATTTGAATTGCAAATAACTTTGAGCATTTTTGGTTGGCATCGACAGTAAAGTGAATTTTGTTCTGTTTGATTTGAGACCACCACGGCTCTATTTTTTTGGCTTCGGTCACCGATTTGGTTTCTGACAACTACTGCTTTTGAAACTGTTATTGACAGTATTTGGTTCTTGTTTGTAATCCCTGCGACCTTATTTTGGTTCGAATTTATCCTGTGGCTTCGGAACTGACTGGTTCCATGACATGTGCAGCTGCACTAGCATTTTGTTGACAATATTTGAATCAGCCGCGTATTTGGTTCTTATGAATCTAGTATGACATGAGCCTTGCCTCTGTTTTCACCGATGCTTTGAATTTTCTTTATGTTACGTAACCTGTTCTTTGGTGTTGGGCAATTGTTTCTGCAGTCTTTACTGCAACTAGACGTGTATAATTGCCATTACGAAATTTCTCATTCTCATGATATTTTCCTATGTTTATTGTGTTGTTGCTATGCCCTGCATAATTCTCTTTCATATGTTGGCATTTGATTCATTTTGGAAAAGTGATGTTGTTGACCTTTATTTAAGTCCATAATACATACATATAGTAGTAAAGCCAAGTTACAATCTTTTCAACTAATTACGTGTATTCTTATGCATGCCTGGGTCATCATTTTTAAAAGGAAGTATGAAATTATATCAAGATATTTTTGATGAAAATTTATGTGGCTTTGCATTTGCTTTAAGCATTTGACTTAGGTCCTGATTTGGGTATGCGATACCATGACTTCGGTCAGTGGATTGGCAGTTAACTTAACTGCTGTACCATGATATTTGACCTTGTCTTAAGTATATTTTGATACTGTTTCACAAAAGTTGAAGTGTTTTCCTTCCTGTTGCATACGTGCATAATTATTTTTCAAAGTTGAAGTGTTTTACCTCCTACTGCATGCGTGTGTATGTAGTTTACTTCCGACTGCGTGCGTGTGTATGTAGTGTACAATATAGAAATGCTTTACTTCCTAGCTACCTTGTCTATGCTCACAGTGTTGCACTGTGTACCTTGTTGTTTCACCGGTACTTGTGTTAGTTTAACACTTTTCTATGGTTGCTTGGGTATTGAACTATTTCGTGCTTTATGCGAGCCTTTGTGCTTTGTCTTTTGACTGTGCATTTTCCTTGTGTTCCTATATTCGGCAGTATATTTCCGGCCTGCAGTTTGAAATTGATAAATGTATATCTTCATATACAAACCAATGTGTTTCAAATATTCACTTGATGACAATTGGTCCAGATAATGGTGTACTTGCAATTGTATGCTGTTGTGTTGGTTTTCATTCATTTGTTAAAGTCTGCACTGTATATCTCCAATCTCATGTATTGCTGTGCATTGTTTACTGTCAACCTAAACCAGTTAGTCGAGCTTGCATACTTCATGTTACCTTGACTTTGGTTGCTGCACTGAGTCGAGTCATGATTGCAGTGACTTGACCTTTGCATTTCGTTTGTTTTCGAATTCACTTGAGTTGAATCCAGCTTGTAGTTCGGATTTGACCTTGTGCTGATTTCTATTTTATCGCTGCAGTGGCGAGGCAGTGCACGCGTGCGTGTACTGCAGCCACATAGCATGATTTCATTGATATTTCATTTACTTTTGATTCATTGATCTTCTGCGTATAATTGCCAGTTAGGCAATTCTGATGTTTTCTAAATTATCTTCATTGATAGTCTTTTCACTTATCTTTGTTGATATTTTGAACCTGCTGGTTTGTTGTTTAACACTATTACGTGTTATATTTACCGTTATCCGATTCTCTTCTTGAAGAGTTGGGTAGACGGAATTTATCGTGATTGTTGTCTAATTGTTATTTAATTATTATTGCTCCTGTGCACTAATAACTGAGTTTGAATTAGACTGACCCGTGTATTATTTTCTCTTGAATTTAATACTCGGGTCAGACCGAGTTATTTACAGGTTGTAGATATCTTACTTTGAGTTGCTGCTTGAGCTATGAAGTCTGTTCATATCTTTTGGGATAGTCGTCGTCATGTTTAGTAGTCAGACTAATTATATAGGAAGATATGTATTCATGTATATTATATACGATAATGTACTTGTATATGTAACTTCCAGAGTCGACAGTTGTAGTTGTATCATATGTACTGTATCACATGTATTGTAACTGACATCAGTTATTATATATATATGAGACTTTTGTTTTATCTGTGTTCCGCATTTATATTATCTGTGTTATTATTATATGTATTGTCCTAAACTATTATGAACCATCGTAGTTCGTTTTATACTGGAATTCGGTATGTCAATGGGAGTAAATAAATATGAGATGAGAAATTAAAAATATATACCACTCCTATCGAGGTAACCAATTTTAGTGTAAGGCCTAACTACGGATGGCCGCTCCTATCCAGCCTTATTCTTCATAATAACAGACAGTATTTCCTTTAATACTCTTTGTTATTGTGACCATAGAGGTGGGGCGTCACACAAATGACCAGGTGAAAGGACTACCTTTCGATGGGTACACCTCTAGATGGATGCCCCGAGGCACAGAACATCTGCCATCTACCAACACAAGGCCGGCCTACCTCTGTAACTAGATAGTACTGAATATGTCATCCCCCGGTCGTTACTGACCTTTATCCGAGAGCACTCTTCGCATACTTCCACATTAATTTACATCCCGAACGTCATAGCGGGAAGAAATATATCTAGAAGGGAATGATCATACCCTACTTGGGAATGACCCACTTAGCCTTGCTGCATCTAACCCTGTTTCGGTCATTTCCGGTTGATGAGGCTCGAGGCTACGATTACCTTTTCATATAGCACATATTCATTCACTTTGAATGCCTCATTGCCATTCCACATTCACACGACTGATTTTTACAAACGTATAACTTCCTGAGCATGTATGTCTCGGGAAAGGGTGTTAAGCTAAGAGAAGGTGTCTTCTCCGCCACCGACTGATATACTTTTATAGAAACCACTCATTATGATTTGAAATGCAAGGTCAGCCATTCATCCATACAAGTTCGTTCTGGGACCGAACGAAACCGAAGGCACTTTCCTCGGCCATTACTAGGCGAGAAGCCCTTGTGGTTTTGAGGTTTTTCATAACAAAGAGACCACTGCTGCAATATAGTAAATCGGGAGTTTATCCCCAATTAATCAACAAGTAATCCCTCGTTATTATTCATCTCAATATCTCTGTCTTCAAACATCTTCATTCTTCGAACACGTAAACTGGTTCGAAGTAGTTTTCGGATAGGAATTAACAAAATCCGACCCCGGTTCCTTCAAAATCCAATCATCGATAAAAATGATGTAATTAGGTGATTGTTTTTCGATTCATTCATTTCCTTAACCAAAATACCTTCGAGAGATATATATTTTCAAAATATTCTTTTAGTGAATATAGAATCATTTAAACCTCTTTTTGAATATTTCTCAAATCATTTTTAAAGAGTATATTTTGAGAAAATAGGATTATAGAAATCATTCTACTTTTATTCAAAATCAACTTCCGTATTCAACGAGTGCTATGGACGGAATAACGATGAGATCACCTTTTAAATTCCACGAATAGGACAAGTTCCCTCTTCGGGTTTTAATGATGAGTGTAAGGAGATTATTTCTATAAAATCCAAGTTGAGCATCCGGGCTTTCCTTTCGATATGTTGCACCCCTCGCCTAAAAGAGAAAACTAAGGCTAGGTAAGTTCATGGCACTGGTTGCTCCATCTCTAACCTTAGTTACACATCTTGTTTCCACTTTTAGATCTCACAGGCAGGACACATGTACTAGTCGTTTCCGCATACTCATTTTCCCTTTTAAAATCACTTAACTATTTGTTTAACCATCTTTGAAATAATGTTAAATTGTTCAAATTTCTTTTGAAATGTTTTATTATTCACTTAAAAATATTTACTAAGGATTTGGAAAAGAATTGTTAAGTTTCCAACTTTATTTCAAAAGTTATTGAAAAGCGTTTACAGAAAGTGTTGCAAAAAGGGCTTTAAAAGCTATATTCTTCAAAACAACTTTCATATCATTTAGAAAACCATCTTTCTAACTTAAATCACTTTTAAAACATTTTTAAAAGATTTTTAGAATTTATTTCATATTTTTAAAACGATTATTTTATCAATTTCCAACTTTGGTCATTTAGTGCAAAAACTGGATTTTTCTTGAAAATTGATTTTGCCATATTTCAAAATATACAAGATGAAATCTTGATTTTCTCTTTTTTTATGAAAGATATGGATATAAGGATTCAAAAAATTCTTACTTCGTAGAATTCCGAACTATATTCCACTTCGTATGATCATTTGAACTTTTGACGCGAAAACGCCAACTACCGTTACGCGACACGTCAAATTTTTGGCGTATTTTGAGATTCATATCCAAACTTTGTCGAAAAAAGTTTAAACACTTAGGAATCATTTCTAATGTATTTTCAAACATTTTTCAAAGGTATAAATGATTCCATATCACATTTCATTTCTTTTGGAAAGTGATTTCCATGTGATTATACGTCGTGTAAATCCGTGACTTGTTTCAACATATATATTTAATATATACCTAATAAACTTCCAAAACAATATTTATAATCATTTTAACATATTCTAATATGTCATATGAACTTGCATATCAATTAAATTTTTTTTCAATACAATGTCACATAATTCTCATTTATGTACATATTTGCTTACTAACTTTTGCAAATGACTTAAAGGAGATTGCTTTCTTTTTCAAACACTTATCAAACATCATTATTAACATCCAAATAAACATATCACAACATCATAACCAAATAACTACATATAAATTAGGAGTGCTCACCTTGTTTGGTTTCGGTGAATGGAAAATTGGCTATAGCTTCGCTACTCGACGTTTTAACCTTATGATTCCTTGAATGCTTCGACTTAGATGGCTCTCCTTAGCTTGTAGAAGGTTAAAAGTGTTCGGCCAAATGGAGGAAGAGAGGGCATGAGCAATGTGAGGAAGGAGGAGGAGTTTGAAGTGGTTCGGACGGTGTTTTGTCGATATTTTCTTTACTTTATTTTTGGAAATATTTTGGCATAACTTTGTTAAGGTTGGAAGCCATTAAAGGAGGTAAGAAGAAGCTTGAAATTTTGAGAAGAAGAAGTGTGAAAGAAAGTGAGAAAGTGGGTATGTATTTATAGAAAATATTTGAGAATAAAATATAGATTTGTATTTTTACTTAAATAACCTTCCTTAAGAATTAAGTAAACTTGTTTAATTCAAAACCTACCATCCACATCACATCACACTTTTAAAATTTAAATACTTTAAAGTTAAATAAAGAATAAGAATGATTACTTTACTTTATGTAACTTCTCTTTACTTTATGTCACTTTTGATGTGACATGCGTTTTGTCTTTTTTAGTTTACTTTTGCTAATTACTTTCTATAATTTTCTAAGTGTGATTACTAAAAGTAACCTTGTTTAGTTAATTGTTAACTATCTTTATATGTTACCATATTTATTAAATTGTATACATAAAGGTGCAACAACGTTGCGACAACTTTAAATCGACAAAACGTCGATTTTTGACAAAATGTTTTATGGTCATATTTTGACGTTTTATTTAAACTATTTATTTATGTAATCCAAATTTAAAAATAAATTTTTGCAATGTCATTTAAAAATATAAACACTCATAACTAAATTAAAATAATTTATTAAACCATTTAAACTTAGTTTTCTGAAATCAGGATTTTGTCAGTTTTGTCGATATAAGCAAATGTTACTATTTTTATATACATTTCTATTTTCAAATCCTATCTAATATTATTTGAATCATAAAACCTCTTATAGTTTATATTTAAAATCACTTTAAATGTTATATTTTGAAGTGGTTAAATATTGGGTCGTTACATTATCCCTTACTTAAAAGAATTTCGTCCTCGAAATTAGATAAGAAGAAAATAGCTCAAAAGGAAATATATATTCAATAAGATAGAATATATGCAATAAGTGACTACACCACAGGCGGTGAGTACACTCAAATGATAGATAAAGTCTATATATCGATCCTAAACTCGGGATATGCTTTTCTCATTCCATCTTCTGTTTCCTATGTGCAATCATCAGCATCCCCACTCATTGAACTTTTACCAACCTTACAACCTTCCTTCTTAATCATTTCTCATCTTGATCCACGATTTGAACCGGTCTTCTAATAACTGCTAAGTTTGGTTCTATCTCCAAGTCATCCTGAGTAAGCTGTTTCCATGATTTGTTCTGGGTCATATATATGCTTCCGCAAATGTGATACGTGAAAAACATTATGTACACCAGACAATCTTTCAGGCAATTGTACTCGATAAGCTAGTGGGCCAATTCGTTCGAGAATGGGAAAATGTCCAATATATCGAGGTGCTAACTATCCAGCTCTTCCAAATCTTACTACTCCTCTCATTGGAGAGACTTTCAAAAAGACTGAAACTCCAACTGAGAATTCCAGATTTCTACGCCTTCGGTCTTCATAACTCTTCTGTCTACTTTGGGCTTCTTTTAGCTTCTTTCTAATCATATCAACTTTCTCTGAAGCTTCTCGTATCATATCTGGGCCAAGCACTAACCGATCTCCGGTTTCTATCCAACATGCTGGCGATTTACATGGACGACCATACAAAGCTTTATACGGTGCCATGCCGATACTAGCTTGATTGCTATTATTATAGGAGAACTCTACTAAATGTAAATGATTCTCCCATGAGCCTCCAAAATCTAAAATACATGCTCTCAAAAGATCTTCGAAAACATGGTTAACTCTTTCCGTCTGTCCATCAGTTTGGGGGTGATATGCAGTACTTATAGTCAGCTTGGTTCCCAAAGTTGTCTGTAATGCTTCCCAAAACTGACTAGTTGTAACGACCCAGAATTTTGAACAATTTAAATTGAAAATATTTAATTAATTTTAAATATTTGAATAATGGTTTGGATTGAATTTCCATTATAACTTTGAATTTAGCGATTAAATTATAAAATTTAATCTATTGAAAGTTGAATAAAAATTTGAATCTTCAGTTTTAAGCTTAAAAAATAATATATTTCAAAGGCTTAGAAAATTCATATTGTTAAAAATGAAGATAATAGAAGCTTCAGATTTGAAATTAATAGTGAACTGTTCAGTTTTGAATTTATATCGTTTAAATTGAATTTGAAAATAGCCTTCCGAGGCACAGTCTCGGAATTCGACGAAACGAGTTCCGTTGGATCCAGAATATTGTATTATCATCGGATTTCAAATTTCGTATTTTTCGGAGTTGTTATGTGAGCACATGGTGAGTAAACGCATTGGAGTTCGAATCAAATTCAATTTGAATTTAAATATTTAAATTGTCAACTTCGGCCACCCTAGTATGCAGACCTAGTGATTTACGTGTAGTCGGCATCTTCAGTAAACAATTCAAAAAAATCACGTACCCTTGTCTCCTCCTTCTTTATTTTAATCCGAAGCCTCTTCCATTTCAAACACAGCTTGATACCCATTCAAAGAAAAAAATGGCCAAGCGAAACTAAAAACTTCCCTCTTTCCAAATTTAATCGAAATAAATTATAACGACCGCCCTTTCTCTCGTTCTCTCTCTCGTACAAAACAATGGCCGAAGCCCTACCTTCAAAACGAAATCAAATTGCCACTCCACTCAAAAATTGAAATCAATTTCTTTCCATAGCCGAGCCCCTCTTTTTCTTCTATTCTGTCAAATCGCGAATCATATTCGAAGTTCGATCGGTGATGAGGTCAGAGGCTAGGGCAAGGAATTGATCGCGACCGCGATAGGCGCGCGCATAGGCATGGGAGGATGGAGGGGGCGACGAATCGCGTGGCGACCTGGCAGGTTGGAAGGTTTATCGAGCTCGAGGCGAAGTCGATTTGGGTGTAGGGCGTTCGCGTGCGGCTCGAGTGGGGTATCGCGAAGGTCGCGCGCAGGATCGATGGCGGCAGGCGTGTCGTGTGGATGATGCCGGCGAGGTGAAGCTCGTACTCGAGCATCGAAACAGTGGTCGCGATGATGATGGAGTCTGGGTTCGTTGATTTCCAGTAAGGTATATTGTTTTATTTTTATTTTTGATTTTTATATATAGAGGCAGTTTTAATTAATAAAATATATATAGATATTTCAAGAAAATAAAATAATACAAGTCATTTGTTTGAAATTAAAATGCTTAGTCAAATAAATTTATTTAACAGAAATTTATTTAAAAAGGAAAATTTGTTTTAAATAATGAACTATGGAAAAATTAAAATTTTCTTAGTCACTTAAAGAAATTTATTAAAGGAGAAATATTGGTTTAAATAAAACTATCAGTTAATTTAAACTATTAAAATAAAATCAATTGTTAATTAAAATTATCAAATGAAAATTTAGTTATTCGATTATTTCAAATATTGATAAATTGTATATAAATATTTATACAAGGTCAAAACTACAAAGGAAACAAATTGGATTGGAAACGGATTGCAAAATAAAAGCAAAGGTGAGAACTTCTCACTCAAAAGGGTATTTAAATTTTAAATAGTTATATTTAAAATTTGTTGATTGATGTATTGTTGTTTGATTGTGATATTAGATATAGTAGGATATATATCTATATATAGCAATATATATATATATTGGTATAAGTATATATTACAGTTGATTGATTTCCCGCATTGTATAGCGGATGAGACCCTATTGCGCCGCCTATTAAGCGGATTATATTTTATAAATCCCATATACCGCGATATTCCACCTCGAAGTGGAATTGGTATTGTGCTAACATCTGTGGATGCAGGGAAACAGGTTGGAGGGATCCAACTGGATTCCTCACAAATATTTATGTGATTATAGATATTGTGTGATTATTGATTATCATATTGATATATGATATTTGTGCCATGATTGACTATTGGATGCTGTTGCATCATCAGATCCATTTTTAAAAAGTATTTTTAACGATTTTGAATTATAAAGGATTTGAAATTGATTTTTTCCAAAGTATATGTTTTATTGAAATTTTGAGTTGATTCATTTTTAATTAAATTAAAATTAAAATTTTTAAAGTTATAGAATTTAAGATTTTTGTGAAATATAACCAAAGGTAGTTTTTAAAAATAAATAGATTTATATAATAATTTAAATTGGATTTCTGAATTATTATAAAGGATGAATATGAAAGATTTTGATATTTATAAATAAACATATTGGAAGTATAAACGAGTTTATTATGTGTTAAAATGAAGTATGAAATGGATCATTGAAAATTATAGATTTATAAAATTGTGAAAGTTATAAAATGAATAGATACCGAAAATAAAAGATTCATGAGTCATTAACTTATAAAATGGATTTTGGGCATTTAAATGAGATATTTATAGAAATTGTAAATAAAGGAATTTTTTTTATAAGTTGAAATTGTCATGGAATATAAAAGAATCTTATAAGCAATAAGATTTGGAATTTGTGAAGCTTAAAAAGAACGATTTGGTAAATGAATGAATGAATTATAAGTACTTAACTTATAATATGGACTTTTGGTATAAAATTGAATATTATAAATTGAATTGGATTGATAAAGGAAATTTATAAATCAATGTTATAAATAGGGTTGGAATTTATAAACATTGTTTATAAATTCGAAAATCAAATTTAATTTGATAAATTTAATATTAAAATTTATTAGAGGAGCTATATTCACAATTTTGAACAGTGAATATATTATTAAAGAAAATGGATATATTTTGGGAAAGGAATGTTTTAAATGCATTTTAAATGATTAAAGGTGTTTTAAAATGCATTAAGTATCGAATACCTAGATTTCAACATTCATTGTTGAAATAGACGTTTTCGAGAAATAAAAGGGAATGAAAACATAGATTTCAACATTTATTGTTGAAATAGACGTTTTCGAGAAAATAAGGAAATGATGGACTATAACACTGTTGTTATAGTAAATGGTTTCCGAAAGGAAATATTTTTGTATAGTATTGGGATTTATATATCTATTTAATTTCGAATCCCTATACTAGTGATTTTGGGTTGTCGTAACGATGTTTTACGCAACATTCGTTTTGACCCAAATAAAAGTAAATAAAAGAACGTTTTCCTTAAAGAATGAAATATATACTTAACTATGGGTTAAGTATATTGAATATTTTCAAAATGTTGAAAATAAAATAGATTTGTGAAATACTTATTCTTAAATAAGTATGGAAATGCTTTTCCAATAAGAAATGAAACATTTTTGAGAATTTATCTTTTTAAAAGATAAATCGAAAATGAATATTGGAAATCGATTTGAAAATCGTATATTCATAGATATTTTGGAAATGTAAATTCACTATGGAATTTATAAAGGGAATTGAATTTTTTTAATAAAAAAAATAAACGTTGTTTATTTTTGAAGTGTGGAAAATTATATATCTTGTAAAGATATTTTGGGAAATTAAATAATTTGAAAAATTATTTGGAATATGATGATGTGGCGCATCTTTATTGATAGTTAAATAACCGACTATCAATATTTACCCTTGAATGAGTATTTGTTGTGATTGCTTGAATTGAATGCCATACTTATTTTAAAATAAGCGCTCACTATTCGGGTTAACCGGGAAAGGACCATGGGGTCGTATAACCCACTCCGAATATGTGATACGTCGTTATGAATTGCATTTGAAGACGGTGTTGAAGACCGGATATTTGTGAAAACGGAAGGATTACCGTCGAGTTACTCTGCATCGGCTGATCTCCGATATAGAGGTTTTTATCAGCCTTAGTGACGGGTTGTCCGGACGTGATTAGTGAATATCCGGATTGCAAGGGCTTCTTTGGAAGTGCCTTCGGTTCCGTTCGATCCCGGAACGGACTTGTATGGATTGTATGTCTGTCGTTACAATTTGAGATGTAAAGCTGGTTTCTATCAAATATATTTCTGTTGGTGGCGGAGAATTTATTCTCTTAGCTTAACACCCTTCTCTGAGACGTACGAGCTCAGAGGTTATATAGTTGATGGTTACTAGTTATACATTCCCGAATTGGTAATGTGGCATGCTGAGTGTTGCTGTGAAATGATCGTTGAATGATCATTTGTGATAGGATCATTTGTTTGATCGTTTATCTTGATGATCATTGCTTTGATCATTTGTTGACCCAAAGCACTGCTTTTGTAAAGCGTGGCTTTGTGGACGAGACTTCATCGAGCCTCACACCCCGGAAATGGTCAAAACAGGAAAGATGCGGCAAGGTTATTTGGGGGTAGCACCCCTTTAGTGTATGTCATTCCTTCTGGATAGAGGTGGTATCATGGTATGGAGCCCAAATACTTAACCTATGTGGTTACTGCAAATTTATTACTTTGTGGTTGTTGGAAATCGGGGATCCTCGGATATAGATCGGTTACGATCGGGGAATGACATATTCGTGTCAGTAGTTACCCAGTTAGGGGTAACCCGGCCTTGTGTTGGCAGAGATCCGGTTAGGTTCTCGGGACGTCATTCCAGAGGCGTTTCCATGTGGCAATGGAAGTTCCTTGGCCTGACCATTTGTTGGAAATCCAAAGAAACAATACGAGCCTTGTACGGTTTTAGTTGTATTACCTGCTATGGAATGTGGCGGTAACCTGCTATTGAACATAGTAGCTATAGTAGGCATACGATAATGGTCGTATGTTGGCTAAGATTTATATTCTACTTTCGAAATTGTTTTCTACACTATGCACTAATAATAATATCAAAAATGATTTGATTTCTGCGTAGTAAGCATCTTTGACTATCATAAGGAGAAATCTCCTCCAAGTCTGCGTTTGCATTGTGTGTGTGGCGGGAGGCCTTATGGTAGTTTCATTTTCCAAAAGCATTTCGAATTTACTTAAAGAAAAATATTTCTTTGGTTGTTTTTAAGAATAAACTGTTTTAAGTTCTCATACCAGTCACATGACTGACCTGGAGTTTATTGTTCCCTTCCTAAACTCTGGGTGCCCACCAATTTCCACACGGGCAGTCTAGAGTTTGGTTATCAGGTTATTCTGGATTTAGGTGTTGCTACAGATATCTGGAGGCGAGCTGGATGCCGTAGCATATTATCTATTGTATATAGTATTTCTTTTTCGCTGTTTGTTGTTGTACACTTTGATGATGAAATGTAATGTAATGTGATGTAATGTATAAAATGTACAGTTCTTTTGTTTTAATGATTATTCATTTATCTATTATATGTTGTTCCGCTGCGATTGTGAGATTCTGAGATTGTCTGTTGTTCTTTCCTGTTCTGGTATTTGTTTTTCTGTTTTTCTTTCTTTTTCTCTCTTCTTCTACCTCTTTCTTCTTTCTTTAAACCCTAACATTTCGGTTTTTCGGCAACGAAAAATCGGAATCGTTACACTAGTGAAGATTGGATCATGATCGCTTACTATACTGCTTGGAACTCCATGCAATCGGACAATCTCCTTCATATATATATCTGCAGGCTTGCTGCAGTTCTTGTTGGCTTTACCGGAATAAAGTGTGCACTTTTGGTTAATCGGTCTATGATAACCCAAATGCCTTCATTTCCTTTCCTTGTTCGAGGTAAGCCATCAATGAAATCCATGGATATTTGATCCCACTTCCAAGCTGGAATCTCCAAAGGTTGAAGTAATCCTGCCGTCTTTTGTTGATCACTTTTGATTCTTTGGCAATTTTCACAACGGCTGACATAGATAGATATGTCCCTCTTCATGCTTCTCCACCAAAATGTACGCTTCATTTCCTTGTACATCTTATGAATCCCTGGATGAACACTAAGTTTGGCTGTGTGGCATTCAGCTAATACTTCTTGCTTAAGATTTCCAACATCTGGAACATAAATTCTTCCATTTAACCGCAGTACTCCATGGTTGTCTATTTTAAAGCTTGAACTCCTTCCACTATGTATATCTTCAATAATCTCCATTAGAAATCGATCTTATTTTTGCTTGCTAGTTATTTTCTCCTGAAGAGTTGGAGCTACTACCAAATAAGAAATAGTAGATAACTTCCTATTCAATGCATCAGCTACTACGTTGGCTTTCCTTGGTGTATATAGAATATCTAGATCATATGACGTGAGAAATTCTAGCCAGCGTTGCTGTCTCATGTTTAAATCCTTCTGGGTGAAAAGATACTTCAAAGATTTGTGGTCCGTGAAGAGTTCGAATTTTTCACCTAAAAGATGGAATATTATTTACTAAGGTCAATTCAAAGTTTTATCGAAATAAACTATGAAAGATTCTTACCCAGCAAACAATGTCTCCATATCTTTAGAGCGAACACAACGGCTAATAATTCTAAGTCGTGTGTTGCATAATTCTTCTCATGCGTCTTCAGCTGTCTACTTGCATAAGCAATCACCTTCCTATCTTGCATTAAAACTGCACCAACTCCTTCTCTACAAGCATCTGTATAAACGGTCAATTCACTATTCCCATTTATAATTGCTAAAACTGGAGCGGTTGTCAATCTCCTCTTTAGTTCTCGGAAAGCTTCTTCACACTTAGGAGTCCAAATAAATTTAGCATCCTTCATTGTCAACTTTGTTAGGTGATAGGCAATTTTAGAGAAGTTTGAACGAATCTTCTATAATATCCTGCCAAACCTAAGAAGCTACGAATCTCTTTAGGAGTTTGTGGTTGCTTCCAATCTTGAATAGCTTCATCTTTCCCTGGATCTATTGAAATTCCATCCCTTGATATTATATGTCCAAGGAATCTTACCTCCTTCTCCCAAAAATGGCACTTTGAGAATTTGGCTTTTAGCACATTATTTCTCAATATCTCCAACACAACTTCTAGATGCCTTGCGTGTTCTTCTTCTGTCTTTGAATAGATGAGGATATCATCGATAAAGACTAACACGAATTTGTTTAGCACATCTCTAAACACTCTATTCATAAGGTCAATAAAATAAGCGGGTGCATTAGTCAGCCCAAAAGGCATAACCAACCACTCATAGAAAGTATTCGGACCTTTGAATGCAGTTAAATGGATGCAATCTTCTGCGATCCTTAACTGATGGAATCCTGTAGCTAGGTCCATTTTAGAGAAAACTCGAGCTCCATGTAACTGGTCAAACAAGTCGTCTATTCGGGGTAGAGGATACTTGTTCTTAATGGTTTGCTTATTTAGATCTCGATAATCTACACACAATCTCAAAGATCCATCTGACTTAGCAACAAAAACTACGGCTGATCCCCAACTTGAACGGCTGGGTCTTATCAATCCTTTCTTTAATAATTCTTGGGTTTGGTTATTCAACTCATTCCTTTCTTTCGGAGCCATCCTTCTATCTTGTTGTTTAATTGGCATCGCACCAGGAATTAAATCGATACAGAATTCGATTTCTCGGTGTGGAGGCAAACTTTTTACTTCCTCAAAGACATCTGCAAATTCTTTAACAACGGGTATTGTTTCTAATCCTGTCTGGGATGTATCTAAAGCATAAAGAAAACTATCCCTTTTTGGACTAGGACCTTCACAAGGTATTTTTATGAGTTTCCCTGACTTTGTCTTCACTATAAATATTCTCTTCAAATAATCTAGAATAGATTCATTTTTAGTTAACCAATCCATACCAAGTAAAATTTCGAATCCAATAAAATCTAAAACGAAAAGATCAAAAGGAAAGCGATGGGGAGGATAGGAAATTGGGACATTTTCACAGTGCATACAAAGATTAGTGGAACCTCCTATAGGATTCGTTACGCAGATAGGGTCGTCAACAATTTTAGGTTTAAGTTCCAATTCCTCTACAGTTGTTTTAGAAATAAAACTATGAGAAGCTCTTGTATCAAATAATACTCTAACTAAAACATCTTTAATAAAAATATTACCTTCCAACACTCCTTTACCCTTCACATCTTTAGAGGTTGAAGGCTCATCCTTGATAGCCAAAACTTTGGCTTGTTCTCCTTTCTTCATTAAGGGACAATCCTTAATCAGATGCCCTTGTTTATGACAATTATAGCAGAGATAATTCCGAGCCACCGGAGAGGCAACACTCTGAGCTTTAGGACCCCAACAATTCTTCGCAATATGGCATTTCTTCTTATAATTGTTACAAGTAATGTCTTTAGAGCGGTTCTCTTGAGATCCTCCTATGAGTTTTCCCTTCCATGGCTTCTTGCCATTGAACTTCCTCTTCTTCCAGTTATTATTGTTGCTTTCTTGTACTACTGGTGGATCTATCTTATCCAAAGCTTCATATCTGTATCCCATGTCTATTAAGTCTACAAATGGTTCTTTCACATGCCCAGTCATCCTGACATGGTATTGCTTCTTCATTCCATAAATAAACTTTTCATTCTTTTTAGAGGCGTATCTATCAATCCAAGCCCAAAACGAGATAATTCGTTAAACTTGTTAGCATACTCCTCAAATGACATCTCCTCCTCTTGTTTAAATCCATGAAATTTCGATAAAGACGAGATTTTCCAGCTTCCGGCATATACTGCTCCTCCAGAACTTCTTTGAATCGTTCCCATGAGAAATCATCTTCTGACTCATTCTGAGTAATAGATTCCCGCCAAACTAGAGCTCCGTCTTGTAATTGCCAAGAGGCTAAGAATCTCTTATGCTCATCTCCAATATTCAGTCCTTTGAAAATTCTTTCACAAGAGCGGATCCAAGCTTGTAATTCAATGATGGTTTCGGTTCCTTTGAAAGGTTTACCACCAAGGCTGGTATAGTTCTTGCATAAAGTTGCAAAGTTAATCTGGGGCTGTACTGGAACTACTACTTCCTCGACTACTGTAGCTACGGGAGTTTGACCATTTGTGGCATTACTTCCTCCCCTACCTCGTACTCTTCTTCCACTCTTTTTCTACCATCTGTATATAGTAAGAAAAAGATCTTTAGGATATATAGACGAGATATCTTAGGGAATGCTATACAGTATGAATATACTTATTCAAATTAGAAGTTTTAATTATGCGCTCCCTCAGACTAAACTCATTCTAGGGCATTACTTAGCCTATCTCTAATGAGTCATACCCTAACAAAGCCTAGGTTCTCACTTAACCTTCAGCACTGATACCACGTGTGACGACCCGTCTCCTCGATCCTCAGAAATCGACACTAATACATCCACGGTATTCACGTGCCGTAAATCCAAGTGCCGGGAGGCAGATTATCAGGGATGTAAAAGAAAATAAAGATAGAAGATAACAGAATAATAGAATCTCACATCGCATTCAACATTTATAATTATACATAATGATCAGAGTCAAATACATATCTAGCAGGATAGTTATAACCGTCTATCCGTACATATGCTAGAAATACATACTACATAACACAGCGGAAAATGGGTAGATAACTACATAAGGTACTTCAGCTTCATCGCTCCAAAAGACTTGTCCAAAATGCTCCCCAACATGCTCCAAAATGCTCCTAAGGTATCCTGACTACACGGCTGCCCGGAAAATAGGGCACCCAGAGTTTAAAGGGAAAAACAAACTCTGGGTCAGTCATGGTACTGGTGTGAGAACTCAAAGTACGATGTTTTTGAAAACAAAAAGGTATCTCATAAGACCACGCCGCACATAAACACGGAACGGGTTTTTACCTTATGATAACCAAAAATCTTTATTACGCAAAATTTAGAGATATTATTTTTAATGACATTCTTTGAAAACATTTTCAAATAAACTTATTAATCTTAGCCGAAATTGTTATATTGATTAAATTCCAACATACTAGGTTTACAATCAAGTCCGAAGGTTCTTATTGGAGAATGGACTTCCATACAAATGACTGGGTGAAAGGACTACCTTCCGATGGGTACACCTCTAGATGGATGCTCCGAGACACAGAACATCTGCCCTCTACCAACACAAGACCGACCTACCTCTGTAACTAGATAGTACCGAATATGTCATCCCCCGGTCGTTACCGACCTTTATCCGAGAGCTCTCTTCGCATACTTCCACATTAATTTACATCCCGAACGTCATAGCGGGAAGAAATATATCTAGAAGGGAATGACCATACCCTACTTGGGAATGACCCACTTAGCCTTGCTGCATCTAACCCTGTTTCGGTCATTTCCGGTTGATGAGGCTCGAGGCTACGATTACCTTTTCATATAGCACATATTCGTTCACTTTGAATGCCTCATTGCCATTCCACATTCACACGACTGATTTCTACAAACGTATAACTTCCTGAGCATGTATGTCTCGGGAAAGGGTGTTAAGCTAAGAGAAGGTGTCTTCTCCGCCACCGACTGATATACTTTTATAGAAACCACTCATTATGATTTGGAATGCAAGGTCAGATATTCATCCATACAAGTTCGTTCTGGGACCGAACGAAACCGAAGGCACTTTCCTCGGCTATTACTAGGCGAGAAGCCCTTGTGGTTTTGAGGTTTTTCATAACAAAGAGACCACTGCTACAATATAGTGAATCGGGAGTTTATCCCCAATTAATCAACAAGTAGTCCCTCGTTATTATTCATCTCAATATCTCCGTCTTCAAACATCTTCATTCTTCGAACACGTAAACTGGTTCGAAGTGGTTTTCGGATAGGAATTAACCAAATCCGACACCGATTCCTTCAAAATCCAATCATCGATAAAAATGATGTAATTAGGTGATTGTTTTTCGATTCATTCATTTCCTTTACCAAAATATCTTCGAGAGATATATATTTTCGAAATATTCTTTTAGTGAATACGGAATCATTTAAACCTCTTTTTGAATATTTCTCAAATCATTTTTAAAGAGTATCTTTTGAGAAAATAGGATTATAGAAATCACTCTACTTTTATCCAAAATCAACTTCCGTATTCAACGAGTGCTATGGGCGGAATAACGGTGAGATCACCTTTTAAATTCCACGAATAGTACAAGTTCCCTCTTCGAATTTTAATGATGAGTATAAGGATATTATTTCTATAAAATCGAAGTTGAGCATCCGGGCTTTCCTTTCGATATGTTCCACCCCTCGTCTAAAAGAGAAAACTAAGGCCAGGTAAGTTCAGGGCACTGGTTGCTCCATCCCTAACCTTAGTTACACACCTTGTTTCCGCTTTTAGATCTCACAACCAGGACACATGTACTAGTCGTTTCCGCTTACTCATTTTCCCTTTTAAAACCACTTAACTATTTGTTTAACTATCTTTGAAATAATGTTAAATTGTTCAAATTTCTTTTGAAATGTTTTATTATTCACTTAAAAACATTTACTAAGGATTTGGGAAAGAATTGTTAAGTTTCTAACTTTATTTCAAAAGTTATTGAAAAGCGTTTACAGAAAGTGTTGCAAAAAGGGCTTTAAAAGCTATATTATTCAAAACAACTTTCATATCATTTAGAAAACAATCTTTCTAACTTAAATCACTTTTAAAACATTTTTAAAAGATTTTTAGAATTTATTTCATATTTTTAAAATGATTATTTTATCAATTTCCAACTTTGGTCATTTAGTGCAAAAACTGGATTTTTCTTGAAAATTGATTTTGCCATATTTCAAAATATACAAGATGAAATCTTGATTTTCTTTTTTTATGAAAGATATGGATATAAGGATTCGAAAAATTCTTACTTCGAAGAATTCCATGTAGGATCGATTTCACCCTAGAGGGGGGGGGGGGTGAATAGGGTGATAGTGTAAATTATAAAAAGTAATCGCGGAAGCTTATTAATTAATTTCAATTCAGATCACAGAATAGCAGCACAGATATCGCAGAATATAAATAACAGAATAAAACAGAACAACACATAATTTACCCAGCTTCGGCAAAACCCTGCCTACGTGCTGCCCCCAAGGTTTCTACTAGAAATTAGATAGTCCCTCGCTTACACACGTAAACTCGCTATACCCGCTATTGACTAATCTAACTCTACGCTCAAAACCCTGACCACAACTCAACCACCGAGTTGCGAATTCCCAAACTACACACCGTAGTTTGTCCCCTAGTCACACGACTAGAAAATTAAAAACGGTTTAAAAGAAAAATACGATTTAAAAACAATTTAAATACAAAACCCTATTTAATAAAAAACTAAGCCCAAATTAATAAAACAAAGGCCGGCCCCTTATTCACTTCTTCAACCCGTTCCTTTTATTTTTTCGTTCGTGAAAAAATGGCCGCTCCTCTTGCAGATTTAGGGCTTCGTCCCTTTGGTTGCCGTGCTCTTAAATTAGGGTTTCAAATTGTAGTCGCTGCCTTTGTTGGTTGATTGCAATCACTGTTTCTCTGATTTACTTCAATTGTTTGCGGCTTCTCCTCCTTGATCGAGTTCGATTGCTTCGGTATGTAATTTGTGCTTTTTGCTTTTTCTAATCTTTCGTACTTGAACTCGATGGGATAATTGCCGATGATGATTAGGGTTTTTATAGGATTTGATTTCCTATTTTTGCGTTCGTATATGTTGATTTGAATTTGTCTTCGCCCGTTCGATTATGCTTGGTTGCTTGGGATGTTTTCTGACTTATTCAAAAAAGCGTATATTTTTGATACTTGCTTCCCACGGCTTGGTTGACACGGTTTTGATTATTGACTCGTTCAATGTTGACTGTGACGATTTTTGGCTTTGCTATGCTTCCACGGCTTCGTCCCTTACATTGTTCACCTCGGCCTATAGTGTTCATGTTGTACTTGGATAGTTGGTATTTGATTTTGTACTGTAGTTATCTTCGATTGTGTGATGTTGCCTCTGGTTGCTGTCATATACTGATGAACTTGAAATGTACCATGATAGTCATGTGCCACTGCATCACCACTGTTGCACTGCCTTTGTGGTCTTCACTGTGTTCATGCACTGTTGTGTCTGGTTCGTTGAGTTCTTGATTGTCACAGCTCTATATAGTTTGGAACTGTGTCATGGTGATGCATTCTTGAGTCTTGGATATCTTGCAAGATTTACTTGCATTGTGGCATTGTGTTCTGGTCATTTGCACTTGCAGTTGGTTCATTTCTTAGTATACTTCACATGCACAGTTTCTAACTTAAGGTGCATCTGTGGTTTGTTGTATCTTTGAGTCTGGTATGCTGCAGCTTGTATCTTTGTTGCATTTGAATCAGTTTCACTTGGATCTGGTTGGTCTGGCCATTGTAGCTTTTTGAGTTGCAGTGCTTCATCACTTGAACTTGCTTGCAGACTGTCTTGTGTTCTTGTAGCTTTCATCACTGGTGCATTCCATTTAGTTGCACTTGCTCACGTTAAATTGCATTGTTCATCTTGATTCTGCATCCTCTTATAATTTGTGTTGGCCTTGAATAGATGTTGACTGCATCACTGTTATTTGATTGTCGAGTTGTTTGCATTCACTTCATTTATTTGTATCAGTTGTTCAGTTTGCACTTGTTCATCTTGTAGTTTGCTTTGGTCTTGAGCATTGCCATGCCATTGAGCATTGTTGTGTCCATATTGTATTCAGTGTTTACTTTGAGCATGTTGTAGTGTGTTACCATATTGATGCCTCTGATCATTTGACTGCACATGTTTCAGTGACATTGTGTTCATTTGAGTTGTCTCCACCTTCTGGTATGCTGCAGCTTGGTCTTTGTTGCATCTTTGTGTTGCTGTACTTCATGTTGTATTCATGCAGCTTGTTTTCAATATATACTTGAATGTTGCAGTCCATGTTCTTCACTGTTAGTCGAGCTTGAGTACATGTATTCTTGGCTCACTGATGCATTGTAACTTGAGTTTCACTCACTTGAGTGTTTGTTGCAGTATCTTGTGGTTGCTATGCCTTGTTTACCATGTTATTGCATTGTATTGTTTGTCTCTATGCTTGATGTCTACATGCATGTGGTCTTGCTGCAGTTTGGTCTCATATTCATTCTTTGATCATGTTGGCTATTTGGTCGAGTTCATTTGAGTCAGTGGAGTTGTTTCATTGTATATATCACTGGTTCATTCCATTGTTTCATGCATGTGACATTGGTGCATTGTCGTGAGTAGTTTGTAGTTGCTTCTGTGCCTTCGGTCATGTTGCCTTGTGTTGAATCCAGATTCAAAACTCGGATTTGACCTTGTGCTTGTGTCGTGATTTTCAATGTTATTGCACGTGAGTTGAACCCGGTTTTTCATTTGGGTTTGACCTGTGCTCGCCTGTCCCTGTAAATCAATCAAGTGTATATATCAGCGTGCACGGCCTTGTGGCATATACAGTAATACACTGTGTATGTTACAAGTTGTTCGTGTATGATGAATTCAAATTTAAATGATGACGAACAATCCAAATAACTGAGGCAAATCATATTTTCAAAATCCATCTTTTATTTTATATTGCAAAAATATCTCTTTTTCAATTTTACTGCGTTAGTGAATATTTTTGCAGATTGCTCAGATGCTGGATTCAAACTGGAATGCAGTTGAAGATAAATACGAGTGTGAGTGATATGTAGTGAGGTGCTGATGTAAATAGTGATGTAATTGAATTTGTATCACAGTTGTATAGTGAATAGTGAGAGCTTGAATTTGTATACTATTCAAAATTGTAATAAATATTTGTTTGAATAAAATATTCGTTTGAATTCAAATTCCGTGTTATTTATTTTATTCAACAAATATTTATTTAATCTGTGAAAAATAAAATAGTATATTATCAAATACATTTAAATGAATGTATATATGTTTATTATCATCAAACAAAAATCATATAAGCGCATATTCAACATTCCGAACTATATTCCACTTCGTATGATCATTTGAACTTTTGACGTGAAAACGCGAACTACCGTTACGCGACGCGTCAAATTTTTGGCGTATTTTGAGATTCATATCCAAACTTTGTCGAAACAAGTTTAAACACTTAGGAATCATTTCTAATGTATTTTCAAACATTTTTCAAAGGTATAAATGATTTCATATCACATTTAATTTCTTTTGGAAAGTGATTTCCATGTGATTATACGTCGTGTAAATCCGTGACTTGTTTCAACATATATATTTAATATACAACTAATAAACATCCAAAACAATATTTATAATCATTTTAACATATTCTAATATGTCATATGAACTTGCATATCAATTTAACAACATTTTCAGTACAATGTCACATAATTCTCATTTATATACATATTTGCTTACTAACTTTTGCAAATGACTTAAAGGAGGTTGCTTTCTTTTTCAAACACTTATCAAACATCATTATTAACATTCAAACAAACATATCACAACATCATAACCAAATAACTACATATAAATTAGGAGTTCTCACTTTGTTTGAGTTTGGTGAATGGAAAATTAGCTATAGCTTCGCTACTCAACGTTTTAAGCTTATGATTCCTTGAATGCTTCGACTTAGATGGCTCTCCTTGGCTTGTAGAAGGTTAAAAGTGTTCAGCCAAATGGAGGAAGAGAGGGCGTGAGCAATGTGAGGAAGGAGGAGGAGTTTGAAGTGGTTCGGACGGTGTTTTGTCGATATTTTCTTTACTTTATTTTTGTAAATATTTTGGCATAACTTTGTTAAGGTTGGAAGCCATTAAAGGAGGTAA
The DNA here is from genome assembly GCA_030765085.1 of Allium cepa. Classification (NCBI taxonomy): domain Eukaryota; kingdom Viridiplantae; phylum Streptophyta; class Magnoliopsida; order Asparagales; family Amaryllidaceae; genus Allium; species Allium cepa. The sequence continues at coordinate 679,958,321 of CM060941.1, read as the reverse complement.
GAAGAAGCTTGAAATTTTGAGAAGAAGAAGTGTGAAAGTGGGTACGTATTTATAGAAAATATTTGAGAATAAAATATAGATTTGTGTTTTTACTTAAATAACCTTCCTTAAGAATTAAGTAAACTTATTTAATTCAAAACTTACCATCCACATCACATCACACTTTTAAAATTCAAATACTTTAAAGTTAAGTAAAGAATAAGAATGATTACTTTACTTTATGTCACCTCTCTTTACTTTATGTCACTTTCTTTGCTTTATGTCACTTTTGATGTGACATGTGATTTGTCTTTTTTAGTTTACTTTTGCTAATTACTTTCTAGAATTTTCTAAGTGTGATTACTAAAAGTAACCTTGTTTAGTTAATTGTTAACTATCTTTATATGTTACCATATTTATTAAATTGTATACATAAAGGTGGAACAACGTTGCGACAACTTTAAATCGACAAAACGTCGATTTTTGACAAAATGTTTTATCGTCATATTTTGACGTTTTATTTAAACTATTTATTTATGTAATCCAAATTTAAAAATAAATTTTTATAATGTCATTTAAAAATATAAACACTCATAAATAAATTAAAATAATTTATTAAACCATTTAAACTTAGTTTTCTGAAATCAGGATTTTGTCACTTTTGTCGATATAAGAAAATGTGACTATTTTTATGTACATTTCTATTTTCAAATCCTATCTAATATTATTTGAATCATAAAACCTCTTATATTTTATATTTAAAATCACTTTAAATGTTATATTTTGAAGTGGTTAAATATTGGGTCGTTACATTATATTATGCCTGCTATAGCTACCTCCTGAGGAGGCAGGTTATACAATTGCAATCGTAAAGGGCTCGTATTGTTTCTTTGAATTTCCAACAAATGGTCAGGCTAAGGAAATTCCTATTGCCACATGGGTACGCTTCTGGAGGGACTCCCCGAGAACCTAACCGGATCTCTGCCAACACAAGGCCGGGTTACCTCTGTAACTAGGTAACTACTACACGAGTATGCCATCCCCCGGTCGTTTGCGACCTTTATCCGAGGATCCTCAACCACAAAGCAACAACCACAAAGTATAATAAATTTGCAGCAACAACATAAGTAAAATATCTGGGCTCCATACCATGATACTACCCTTTTCCAGAAGGAAATGACATACTCTCAGAGGGTGCTACCCCCAAATAACCTTGCCGCATCTTTCCTGTTTCGACCATTTCCAGGGTGTGAAGTCCGACGAGGTCTCATCCACAAAGCTACACTTTTCACAAATTCATGCTTTGATCAACAAATGATCAGTAGTACTTCGTATGCAACATTACGAAATTGGGAGTATATCACTAATAACCATCAACTACATAACCTCTGAGCTCGTACGTCTCAGAGAAGGGTGTTAAGCTAAGAGAATAAATTCTCCGCCACCAACAGAAATGTATTTGATAGAAAGCAGCTTTATATCTCAAAGTGTAATGTCAGACACACATCCATACGAGTCTGTTCCGGATCGAACAAAACCAAAGGCACTTCAAAGAAGCCCTTGCAATCTAGATATTCACTAATCACGTCCGGAATCCCCATCACAAAGGGTGATAAAATCTCTATACCGGAGCAACCCGGTGCAGAGACATTCGACAGGTAATCCTTTCATTTTCGAAAATACCCGGTCTTCAACACCGTCTTCAAATGCAATCTCATTTCGTCGTATCATTATTCGGAATGGGTTTTATGACACAAGGTCCTCTCCTGGCTAATCCGAATAATGAGCGCTTATTTTTAGAAATAAGTATTCAATCAGATTTCAAACAAATCACAACAAATTTCCACTTTGATCTTTTAAATAAAAGATCCATCACAATCACAAAGGTTCGATGTGGTTTTCGAATATCCATTTGGAATCCGACCCTCGGTCGCATCGAAATTCAAATGACATTAAAAAGGCCAATATTGATAGTCGGTTATTTAACTACCAATCATCATTCACAACCATCACTGGATTTCAAATAATTTTCCCAAATCATTTATTTCCAAAATATCTTCGCAAGATATACTTTTATCACTTTAATATTTTGAAAACAAATTTCAAAGCACTATTCACATTTCAATCCTTTGGAAACAAATTTTCAAAGCATTTTCCTTATGCAGAATATATTTCCAAATATTTATTCATTTCCACTGAAAATTTTCCGAGTTCAAATATTTTAAAATAATATGAAATACTTATCCAAAATATACTTAGAAACATTTAAAATAAAACTATTTTAAAATACTTGCTTAAATATTACAATATTATACTAATATCTCATATAAAAATTGAAGTCCAAAACTAATTTTAAAATAAAATTAGTAGATAGGACATAACCATTTAAATATCCAATTTCTAAAATAAATATCAATTTAAAACTTTAAATAATCACTTCTATAGTTTAAAATATATTTTACTTTAAAGATTTTCAAAATAACCTAAGTAAATAATTTTTTTCCAAAACATTCTTTCCCTTAAACGATCTTTACAACTTCAATCTATATTTGTAAACTATATTGAAAACATTCTCGGCTTTCAGGGAAAGTATTCTATAATGGTTCATTCAAATCCATTTATAAATCTTTCTGGATTTATTTTAAATTTACGTCCCAAATCCGTAAATTCCTTTCCACACTTTTAAAAATAAAACAATATTTATTTTTAAAACAAAATTTCTCTTTCTTTTATAAAATTCCCATTTGTGGATTCAAATTCTCAAATATTCACCGATATATGATTTTTAAGTCGATTTGTAAAAATCATTTACAAACACCAAATCAATTTCCAAATTGATTTCTAAATTTATTTTAACACCAAATCGATCTTCATTCAAACACTAAATCAATTTTCATATCAATTCCCGAAAGATTTATTCTTTTAACACCAAATCAATTATCGAATTTATTTTTAAAATAAATTCCTTTATCCTTTACAAATTATTTAAAAATCATATTTTAAGATAAATTCTTCACCTTTTGAATATTATTACTTGAAATCCATTTATTAAACTTTTTCCCATATTTTGGAATTTTATTCAATAGGATTTCACTATAGATTTTCTACATAAATTTAAAAATCCAATTTTATTTATTTCTGGTATCCTATGATACCAAAAATATTATTCGGCTAAATTTTAGCCTTCAACGATTTCAATCACAATATAATCATACACATATTCTAAATAATCAACATACAATATTGAAACAAATTCAATTATTTGAGGAATCCAATTGATCCCTCCAACTTGTTTTCCCTGCATCCATAGACGTTAGCACAACAATTAAATACCAATTCCACTTCGAGGTGGAATATCGCGGTATATGGGATTTATAAAATATCATCCGCTATTATGCGGCGCATAGGGTCTCATCCGCTATATAATGCGGAAAATCAACAACTCCAAATACATATATAATACCTATTCCACTTCGAGATGGAATATCGCGGTATATGGGTTTAAATATAATATCATCCGCTATTATGCGGCGTATAGGGTCTATTTCAATCCAACAAATAACAACCATCACTCAAGCAACATCCAAAAATTTAAATAAACTATTTAAATTAAATCAAGTATCCAATTGAGTGAGAAGTTCTCACCATTTTTGCTTACGCATGCAGCCATTTTCCAATCCGGACTTGTTTTCTCCATTTTAGACCTTGTATAAACATTTATACAGTTTATTAATATTTGAACTAATCAAACAATTTATTTTCCCTTTTTATAATTTAATAAACTAATAATTTGACTAAGAATTTTATTCAACTAATTTTCCTTTAAATAAATTATTCCTAATGAGAAAATAAAAGAATAGGCTAATTAAACAAGTTAGCCTCCTAAATACTTATATTTAAAATTAAATAGTAAGTGGATATATATATTTTCTTGAAACCACACACATATATTTATATACTTATAAAATAACTTATACAAATTCAAAAACTTAAATTTTAAATAACACTTCAATCATTTTGAAATTCCTGTATATTCTTCAAATCATATTATTTTTTTAAAACAAAACTTATGTGCACTGTTAAATTCTTAAACAGACCTCTTTTAAAACCTTGCTGCAATTAAATTTCTGCTATATTATATACATATATAAATTAAATTAAATGAGAAATAAATAATTAGTAAATAAATAAAATCGAATACCTCACTGCCTTCAATCCAATGTGCACACTATTCGAAGCCATCACGACCTCGATCTCGATTCCGACCACACATAAAAGCCACCATCGCCGGTTCGAAAATACCCTCAGCTTGATTCCCTGTAGACGCACGAACTGTCACAGCTATAATCGAAGTCGCTTCCCAGATTCGCGACCACTCCTTCACCAGCTCGTCGAACTACTCCACCGCGAGCCCCAGGAAAGCGCCACCAACGACGACATCTCCAAACTGCATCGCCTTCGAACCCCTAGGTAGATCGCGACTTAGCCATCGCCAGTCAACGCCGCCTGTCCTTGCGAGCTTCCAAAAATCGATGCGATCCCAAATCGAGCTGGGCTGTTGATGAGCGGAGATACTCGAACCCAATTCAATTAAGAAGGAGGCTATGCGCTCAATTTGAGTCGCGTATTTTGATTTGCGAATTATACTGAGGGGAAAAGTTTTTCTCATGCTTACGAAGGAAGGGAGATTGATTTTGTTGCCATTACAATTCGAAGCAGCGATGTTCATTTTTATTTTCTTTTTTAAGCTTTTATAATTTTTTTTTAAAAAAAAAGAAAGAACGGGGGACACGAAAAGATGGAAGAGTGTAGCAGATAGGCTACAATGAATATGAGATAAAAGGAAAAAGTTTTGACGTGATATAGAAAGTAGGCTGATGTGAAGGAATGTCGGCTGGTGAAGGTTGCTTGTATGAGAATCTACATATATAATTTTAAATTGAATTCAAATTATCTCAATGAATGCAACTTAAAATTTGACCTTCTATTGAGGCGTGCCGCTAAACGTTCATAATGTTATACCTCTATTCCGAATGCAATGGGACAGATTTCGAGTCCAAATTCGATCGTATGGAGAAGATAGCTTTTTGAACCCAGTTATCAAATTAAATTTCGATTTAATTTTCAGCGCGTTTGTTTATCGTACGACCACATGACAACTTTGAATGCTACGGAAATTGAAATCTGATAATAATACGATATTACGGATCCAATGGAACTGGTTTCGTCGAATTCCGAGACTGTGCCTCGGAAGGCTATTTTTAAATATCGATTTAAACTATATAATTTCAAAACTGAATAATTCACTTTCATATTCAATTATGTACTTTCTATTATCTTCAGTATTATCAATATGAATTTCCTAAGCCTTTAAAAATATTTTTAATCAGCTTAAAACCGAAGATTCAAATTTTTATCCAATTTCAATAAATTAAATTGCCAAATTCATAGTTAATTTTGAAATTCAAGTTAAACTAAATTCCAAATATGTAAAATCAATTAAATATTTTGATTTCAAATGTTCAAAATTCTGGGTCGTCACAAGTAGCTTTCATCTTTCTCTTTAGAATTCTTTGGAGACTTTGGATATTGAAGTTTTTGGTTAGGACGACTGACCTTGCTTAGCTTGGTGCAACTTGATGGTGGTTTGAGCTATATATGGAGATTGCTGATATTGGTGTTTCTTTCGGAGTTTCAAGTTCTAGTTGTTTCCGCTGCTAGTTCATTGGATTTTCCGCTGTAGCATCTCATTGTATCTCTGATATTGATCATTGTTGTATATTTGGATATTGTATCATTGGAGTTGTATATGATATTAATTTCATTTTCTTCCGCTGCGTTGTTATACTTAATGTGTTATAAGCTTTGGCGATTCAGATTTGAACGGTCGAATCGACAGCATTCGAGTATGATGTGAAGTATGGATGTCGATTTTCGAACGCGAAAATATGGACCGTCACATTTGGTATCAGAGCTAAAGTTTGAACTTTAGCTATGGAGTATAACACATTAAGTAACTCATTAGAGATAGGGTGAAATATACCCTAGAATGAGTATATCCCTAAGATACCGTTCGAATGCCTCAGTAAATTCTCTTACTATCCACAATAGTAAGTATGAATGCAAGAAGAGGGCAAGATAGGGGACAGGGGAGTACCACTACTAATGGTCAGTACCCTGAAACAACAACGAAAACAATCTTTTCCTGTCAATCTCTTTTGATCCGCTTTCAATTTCAATTCTTTGATGTCTTCGTAGAAGCTACAAGTAGGAGCTTCGGTGTGATGGTGGCCCTGCAAATTGTATAGACAAGTTTCTATCTCGTATTCTCTTCCCAATCACTTTTGTTTTTCATCCAATTTCAATTGTTTGATGGTTTCCTGGCAGCTTCAGGAAGAAGCTTTGATATATTTGCATGGGACATGAACTCCAGATGGGTCAGAATTGTTTGTTTGGATGAATTGGTTGCTTTGGTTGCTATGGTTGATAGGTATACTTTAGTTTCTAAACTAATTTTTTTTGGGATTGTATCAATATATCTATCTATTCTTTGGGGTCCAGATATGTTCTACGAACGGTTAGTTATCCCTTCGAACTAACCAATGGCCGTACATATTCGTAGATCTGGATGACCCAAGTACTTTGTGAAATACTTAATGAGTTTGTTCTCCCATTTGATGATATTCTGATTTGGTAAGCCAAATATAGAATAAATATTTCAATTTGATCTTATAGTTCATTTCTCTACCTTTCATCTATTCTTTTGTTGTCTCCCCGCTTTCAAATTTCGAGGATGAAATTTTCTTAAGGGGGAATTTGTAACGATCCTGGTTTTTAACCAAGTTTAAATTGATAATTATTGAAATTAAATTGTGAAATTAATTGGTAAATTGATTTGAGTTTTTCCAAATTCAAATAAATAATGTGTTTTATAAAATAGATTGAAAATAAAATTTGAAATTTAGATCCAAAATTAAATAAGGTGTATGTTTATATAAAAGAATTAATACAAAGTCTAAAATATACATATCTTTTAGAAAATAAATAAGAAAACATGAAAATGATTTGTAAAATGAAATAAAATAAGGGATTTAAACAAGATTCATGAATAAATTCAAGATAAGGATATAAACATAAATATACAAAATTTTACAAGTGTAAACTATTTAAAATGCATTTAAAACATTTGTAATTAAATTAGCATGCATAGAGACAAGTGTCAAAGTTATCTATTTTCATTTTTTAAAATAACAAGAGAATTCAAGCTATGAATGTATACATCCATACTCTCTTCTCAGTTTTCTTGCTTGCATCTAAAAATCTGGAAAATAAAAACAAATGATAAATGAAAATCAAAACAACAAAGCAGTTCAAAACAAAAAATAAAAATCAGATCAGTGCAACCAGATCAATGCAAAGACCAAAGAAAATTAAAACTGAAGCATCTCAATATTAAAACCAAACTTCAGGCAACTTAAAGGAATAAAATCAAAATACTGGAAAAGCTTTGATCAGGGCGAAAACAAGATCAACCTAAAACCTGAAGCTTCATATCTGAAATGATCAACTCAAAGCAAAGATTAAGCAGGGTTCAACTCAAAAAAAAAATCATTATTTAGCAAGCTCAGGCAATTCATTTTAAATCTGGAACAAGCAATAGCTTCAGGGAAATAAAAAAAAAGAATCAAACAACATGCAACAACAAGATGGCAGAGCAAATTTCCAGATTTTTCAAGCTCTGTTTTCTGCTTTCAAACCAAACTCAGGTGAGCAAACTTTTAAAGCAAAAGATTATTTCTAGTTTGCATATTTATGTGAATAAAAATGTCTGTATGCATGTATGTCCATTCTGTGTATTCACAGGATCAAGAAAAATAAATCCTTATCACCCAAACAAATTAGTATTAGGCTTGAATTTCTGAAAGAAAAAGGTTTATAATATTCAAAAGTTATTTTTAAAAATATATTTAAGAAGGATAGTTTTGAATATCATCTGGAAAAAGAAGATAAAATGGTAAAACTAAATATATGTCAAAAGTCAAGTATCTTAATTACTTGATTCCTGATTCCTTTATATAATATGTTTTGCTTTTGGATATTATGATTTTTAAAAGAAAAATCATGAATTTTAGTTTAGAGAATCGTGAGAATTTGGGAGTTGAAGGGAAAATGCAAAATGATCAAATTCCGGTGATCCACATCGAACTGGGCTTAGGAATTTATGGTGATGGAAGCTGACGAATAAGCCAGTTTGAGAAAATGTTCGATTAAATTTCAGACTCCCATGGGTGGTGAACGAGGTAAATTTAAGGTTTAACGGTAGTTTTGTTCGACAATGTTCTCTGGGTTCGTGCATCTCCGTTGAAGCATTATGATTGATCGTGCCTGGAGGTGAAGTTGCGTGCGTCTTCGACCAATCTATGGTTAAGGCCATGTGGACTCTGATGGTCGGTAGGGCGTCGACGAGCTGGTTTTTGTTGGAAAGTTTTGGGTTCCAGGTAGAGTTGAATGGCTCAATTTTGTTTCCGGTCATTTTGGTCGGACTTGGTCGATCAGAGGGCTCTGGTAGGACATCAGCGACTTGTTGAAGGGGTCGGTGTCGACCGGAGATGGTCGGAATAATGGTGCATGTGCACACATTCGTGTTTGTGCATCTGGGATAATATGGTTTGGGAAGAAGGTGAAAACTGGGGTTCGAGTACGAGAAATTGAAGAATTAACTCGAGTTAAATACCACGTAGTTCAGATGTTTAACTATGTAATATGATTTTTATTATTATTTAAACTAAAGCAACGTTTAAAAAGAAAAGGAGAAGACGGAAGGGTCTCGTGATGGTCTCGAAGACGAACTCGGGTAGCAGCTCGTGTTGGTGATGAGATAACTCGAGCCGTAGTTCCAATGTTGAAACTGTATAATAGGATTTTCATCTTTAAACTAAAATAACGATTTAAAAAGGAAAGGAAAGGAAGAAGAAAGAGGGAGCACAGGGGAAACTCAGGGAAGAATTGAAGTTAGCTCGGAGATTTAGTTTTTGGACTCGGCTTTATTCAAATCGTAGAAACCAAGTTGTAGAGTTTGAAAAAATGGATAAGGTTTTAGTCGGACATTTCCAAGTTCAAAAGTAAATCATTAAACAAGATTTTAACCGGGTTTCAAAGTTTAAATTTTAAAGTTAATAAATTGTTTTGGTGATGAATAAATACGTATTCGTTAATTAATGTAATTAATTAACAAATGTTTTTGGAATATAATGAAAGCTAATAAAAAAGGGTAACCGCTTAATGTAAGTTAATTTATGTGGTTAATTAGAGATGATCATTTATTATAATTAATTAAAGGTAATTAATTAAATGGTAATTAATTAAGGGTAATTACTTTGTATAATTACATAAAGGATCATTGATTCATGTGATGAAGTAATTAAAGGTAATTAATTACTTAAAGGTAATTACTTAACTTAAAAGTAATTAACAAATGATTAAAGCTAATAATCACTTATCGAAATTAATTAAGAATAATTAATTAAATGATAGATAATTAAGGATTAATTAATTAATGTAACTGATTAATTAAAGATTAATTAGGGGTTAATTATTAAAGGTTAATTGATTTAATTATTAATTAAGGATAGTTAATTAATAATTTTATGGTTAATTAATAAATGATTAAAGAATAATTAATCAAAATGGTTTGAAATTTATTAATATTAATTAACCAGGGTTAGTAAGTTATTCATAAGAAATTAATCTGATTTAAATAAATCAGATAATTAAATTGATCTTACTTATGGATACTTGGATTCTATTGAATGTTGTGAATTGTTTGATATCTCTACTGTGTGATGCTTTATGATTTGAATTGTTTTAATTCAAGCTATGATGAATGTAATTTATTTATCTGCGCTGTACCTATGTTATTTATCCGTGATCTGTGAATGAAGATAAGCGTTATAGTTTATACCGCTTATCTATATTTCTGTGCTTGAATCTGTGATGATTGATGTTGTTGCACTATTGTGTAAAACCCCTGGACTACACCATACACACACAAATATGGAATTCACGAGGAGATCGGTTAAGTCACAGATATTTTGAAATGGTTGTAAAGTTGAATTTTGAAGCCAAACGGTTTTGGAAATGGAATTGGGTTAAATGTCGAAAGCTTTTGAATGGAGTTTTAAAAGTTATTTTGAATAACTTGATAAAGTTTTGGAAACTAAAAATAGTTTGATTTGAATTCAAGATTGGAAATCGAATTCTATGTTTGAAAATTATGGTTTAAAAGGTTATACATGTTATAAATGTGTTTATATTGATTTTTAAACCATTTTAAAAGTATTGGTTTGGGAATTTGAATTTAACCCTAGTTTTGTACTTGAAGGGCTTTAACTCGTGCAAATGTAATCGGATTTGTTTGAAATGAAAACTATTTTTTTGAAATAATAACTTTCATATAAAGAAAGGATTTCGAATTTGTATTGAAAGATTTCAAGTTTGAAATAGAATTGAAATTGTTTTGAAAGCCATGAATAAATCTTTGTGAAAATGATTGAACTTTGTTTTGAAATTGAAGTGGATTTTGAATGATGTATCTTTTGTATAAAGATTTGGAATGGGAATTGTTTTGAAAGTTATGAATGGATCTTTGAAAATGGTTTTGAAAGATATGAATTGAATCTTTGATTTAAAGATTGGATGAGTTAATCCAATTTGAAAGGAAAATTGTTTTGAAAAGGGCTATGAATAAATCTTTGTTAAAGATTGTTGAGGTATGTTTTCAAATTGAAAAGGGATCTGAAAAGCGTATCTTTTGTATAAAAGATTTAATTTGGAAAGATATTAATGAATCTTTGTGAAAGATTGGTAAACTTTGTGAACTTTGTGAACTTTGTGAAGTGAATCTTTTTATGCAAAAAGATTTGCAAATGGTAATTTGTTTAAACCATTTGAAAGTAAAGTTTTAGGTAATAAGTTGTGACTTAATTGAGATCCCATTATCCATATGGTTTTTAAATATTGCGCTTATTATTCGGTTTAGCCGGAAGAGGACTTTGTGTCATATAACCCATTTCGAATAGTGATACGACATTATGGATAGCATTTGAAGACCGGTGGTGAAGACCGGATAATTTCGAAAACGAAAGGATTTCTTTTCGAATGTCTCTACATAGGCTGATCCCCGGTATAGATTTTATCACCCTTTGTGATGGGAAGTCCGGACGTGATTAGAAATTATCCGGATGTGCAAGGGCTTCTTCGTAAAATGCCTTCGGTTCTGTTCGAACCCGGAACAGACTTGTATGGATGTATGTCTGACGTTACACTTTGAGATGTAAAGCTAGTTTCTATCAAATACATTTCTGTTTGGTGGCGGAGATTTATTCTCTTAGCTTAACACCCTTCTCTTAGACGTACGAGCTCAAAGGTTATGTAGTTGATGGTTACTAGTGATACATTCCCAATTTGGTAATGTGGCATACGAAGTGCTGCTGATCATTTGTTGATCAAAGCATGGCTTTGTGAAAAAGCATAGCTTTGTGGACGTGACTTCGTCGAGCCTCACAACCCGGAAATGGTCGAAACAGGAATGTTGCGGCAAGGTTTTTAGGGGTTGCGCCCCTAGGGTATGTCCATTTCCTTCTGGATAAAAGGTGGTATCATGGTATGGAGCCTAGATATTTAACCTATGTGGTTACTGCAAATTTATTACTTTGTGGCTGTGGGTATCGAGGCCTCGGATAAAGGTCGGTAACGACCGGGGATGGCATACTTGTGTGTTAGTTACCTATGTTATAGCTTGGTTAAAGCGTGAGGTAGCGTCGGCCTTGTGTTAGCAGAGATCCGGTTAGGTTCTCGGGGGTGTCCTTCCAGAGGCGTTCCCATTTCGGTAAGGAAGTTCCTTAGCCTGACCATTTGTTGGAAACCCAATCATCCAATACGCGCCCTTTACGATTTCAATTGTATAACCTGCCATTCTTAAATGGTAGCTATAGTAGGCATATGACGAAATGTGGTGTGCGGGCTAAGATTGATATTATACTTTCGAAATGTTTTCTGCACTATGCACTAATAATAATATCAAATGGTTTTCGCGTATCAAGCATTTTTGACTGTCATAAGGAGAAATCTCCTCCAAGTGTGCGCTTGCATTGTGTGTGTGGCGGGAGGCTTTATGGCAGTTTCATTTTCCAAAAAAGCATTGCGGATTTCAATATTTTAAAATCTTTGTTGTTGTTTTAAGGATAAAACTGTTTTTGTTTGCTCATACCAGTCCCATGACTGACCCGGAGTTTATTGTTCCCTTCCTAAACTCTGGGTGCCCACAAATTTTCCACACGGGCAGTCTAGAGTTTGGTTTTTCAAAGAGTGGATATCGATTCAGTAGCTTACAGCTTTCTCTTTAGAATTCTTTGAAGACTTTGTATATTGAAGTCTTTGGTTAGGACAACTGACCTTGCTTAGCTTGGTGCAACTTGATGGTGGTTCGAGCTATCTATGGAGATTGCTGATATTGGTGTTTCTTTCAGAGTTTCAAGTTCTAGTTGTTTCCGCTGCTAGTTCATTGGAGTTTCCGCTGTAGCATCTCATTGTATCTCTGATATTGATCATTGTTGTATATTTGGATTTGTATCATTGGAGTTGTATATGATATTAATTTCATTTTCTTCCGCTGTGTTGTTATACTTAATGTGTTATAAGCTCCAGTGAATCGGATTTGAACGGTCAAATCTACGATGTGAAGTATGGATGTCGATTTTCGAACGCGAAAATCCAGACCGTCACACCAAATGTACAAAGGTACAAGTAAGCTACAGACGCACCAGACAGACTCAAATTTAACTTGATTTTAAGTGGTAAACATAAAGACTCCAACTAGACATGCTAGACTCAAGCAATCAAGTTTAATGGTCAGTTCATACGTGCATGAATGCAAAGAAACAAGACTTCAAATTGAATCAGATTCAATAACAAAGGCAACACATACCATAATTGAATTGAAAACAACATATCAACCCAACCAAACTGCAAATAAACTCGAAGCAATGCAAGGGTAACAAGACCAGAACATCAGTGCAACAAGACATGTACAAAGTGTAGACCACCAGATATGTATGCATATATGTATATATATATATGTGTGTGTGTGTGTGTATGTATGTACATATGTATACGTATATATATGTATGTATATGTATATATACATACATATGTATGTATATGTGTATATATATACACATCAGTTCAACATGACAATTCAACCAAGCAACAATCAAGTTCTGTTTCAACACAACAGTGGTCAGAGCAGTGCAGACCAACCAAAAGCAACATGACATCAAACGTTAATGCAGACCTATGAAAGCTCAGTTTCAACATGTGCACCATGAGGAACCAGTCAGCTATAACTTTAAATGCAATATAGCAGTACATATAACATAACAACTGCAACGACCCGGAAATTTCGATCCCGAATTCAATTCAAATTCCATTTGAATTTTAAAACTATTCAACTTTAATTACAATTCCAAATTATTCAAATCAATTCGGACTAATTTCAAATTGAAACCACTTCAATTTCAAATCGTATCAAATCAACCAAATTCAAATTTTCCATTTGAATTTTATACTTACACATCTTCAATCACAATTCCAATTAATTCAAATCAAATTCAGTTTGAACTAATTTCAATTCAAATTCCAAATTAAACCATCTCGAATTATGTAAATGCGAGTTAAATCCACTAAGGTTGGTTTAACCCTTTAAACCAAGTTAACCTTTACTAAAAGCTTTTAAACAAATTAATTTATTACCCAATTTTATCTTCTAGTTTGAAACCAATTCTTAAACAAGTTCGATTTTCAGATTCAATCATTTAAATTTTCATTTCAAAGTAATTCCATATCCTTAATTTCAAATTAACGTTAGATTTTTCTTTTTATCTCAATAATGGATATATTACCACACTTCATTTTTCATTCATTAAAAATAAATTCAATTCATAACTTAAAGATTTTTAACAACAAAAGGGTGATATCATCTAATTGATTTTAAAACATCTATTCATTTTCAATTTTCAGATCTCAAACCTATTTTGAGAACACACAAACTCTCAATTCCAATCAACCATTTAATTTCCCCAATTAAATCTTAATTTCGTCTTCAAGTTTTCAAATCAGGTAGATCATTCCAACTTATTTAACTCTTCCTCAAGTTAAACTTAGTTCACTTAACCCAGTCAACCCTACCCAATTTAAACTTCCATTTCAAATTTTAAACTTCTCATAAATAATCTTCCCACTTATGAGTTCAAAAACTTATCACTTTTGGGTATCGCATCTCATTTCCAACTTAAAACTCATTTAGAGTTTATCTCAAACCATCTTTGATATTATGTATATCTCTTATATATACATATCTATTTCCTTTGCACACCAAGCCAAATTTTAAAAATTTAAACCACCCTTGGTTTTAATTTAAAACAAATTCCTTTAAATTTTCAAACAACTCTGGTTTGAAACAGGACACTTTCATTCAAATATATTAAATAACATTTCTTTATCATTTTGAAACAATTTATATTAAAAATTCTGGACCCAGATTTAAAACTTCACAATTTAGATCACCTTCCGTTCCAATATATAAGTCATACTTCCCTAAATGTTTTATTTCCTTAAAGCATTTCATTTTGCTTACTCATTAATACACATTATATTACAACAATTATTTATGATAATAACCAAGGAAACCAATCCATTATTATCTTTTTCTGAAATTCTTTTCCAAATTCATGATTTTAATTCCAATTTAAATTCATTTCAAATTTATCTTTATTTTATTTCAATTTCAGTTTGGTTGTGTTCTATTACTTCTCAATTTAATTCCAATAATGTTTAACAACCAATTCCCTTAATATTTATTAGAAAGAAATATTTCCTTATATATATCAAAATATATTCTTATATAAAATCATTTAAAATCTTTATATAAGAAAATAACAAATACGCTCTCTCATATATACACTCAACTCATTCTAGGGTATCATTGACCCTATCCTTAATGAGTGTTCCCCACCAGAGCCAAGGTTCTCGCTTAACCTTCGGCTCTGATACCAAATGTAACGACCCGGAAATTTCAATCCCGAAAATTCCAGATAGTTAGCGAAAAGAAGAAAGAGAAAGAAGAAGAAACAGAAACACCAAAACACAGAAAATCTCACATTCGCAGCGGATCAAAATATAATAATAAATAATATCAGTTTACAAAAGAATATTATATCTTTCGAATTACACTTTAATACAATCAGAGTCACAAATACATAGACATTGAATATACTCAATTATCATGTCACATATACCCAACAATATTATACTTTACAGCGGAAATATTCTATAAGCTCTTGCCATCCAGCACGCCTCCTGAGTCCAGATCGTACCTACCTGAAAATCTGTAATACTCGGTCTGACCCGAGCATTACATCAAAGTAACACCCGGATCAGGCTGGAAACCAGCGTGAGTAAACCCATCATGGAATACAAAAGCATATAACTTATATATATATATATATATATATATATATATATATATATATATATATATATATAACCCGGTTAACTTGCATCAATATATAATTTCACAAGCTGTCATAGTCATCACTATTTTCTTTCATCAATTTCTAAGTTCCCAAACTTAGATTAAATGGTGCAATCCACTTAAATCATTCCTCTTCAGCCTATTGATTTTACATATCAAATTATAAAGAATCGAAGTAGTTTCGGGTATTTACTACCACCCGACTCCAGTCCTTTCGAATTCGATACCATTCTAACCCAAGTTATTCAAGTGAAATATAATTCAACCTTAAATAAAAGATGTCATTTTTTTACAGAAATTCATCATCTACAAATAACCACATTATCATTGTCTACCCAAAACGTATCATATCACAAAACGCTTCGTATCAGAGATATCAATCAATTGAAAGCATTAAATCATCATTCAATCATCATAAGAAAGACGGACCATTTCCAAAATTAATTTAATTCATCTCTAATTAAATTAATTACAAATCTTTAATCACTAATATTTCCTTTACTTAACATTTATTACTTACAAATTAATTAGTTAATCATCTTTAAATTTTCCATTATAATTAATCAACTTTGATTCACTATCCTTTAATTTAAATAAATAATTAATTTCTAATAAATTACACAAATTAATTAGCCTTCTCCCATCACATTAAATGATCCTTTAATTACTTTTATAAAGTAACTGACAATGATTTATTACATTTGTCCTTAATTAATTACTCAAATTAATTATTCTATAACTACTTACATTGATTGGTAATCCCTTAACTAATCACACTACATTAACTAGCTAATCCTTGAATTGTTTTCTAAATCAATCAATCCTTAATTAGTAATTAACTATCCTATAATTACCTACTATTAAGTAAAATTTTCTTATATTAATTCCATCAATTATCTCACTAAATAATTACTCTCATAAATCTTATTAATTAATGACTCAAATTTTCTTAATCAACTTAATTAATATCTAGGGGTTAAACTTCATCATCTTAAGATAAGACTTAACTTATTAATGCCTTATTCTATTTCCATTTTTAAAACATTTTATCAATATGATACCCTTTTACCTAATTAAATCATTAATTAAGTTTTTGAATAAAATAATCATTTAACTAGAGAATTTTAAATTTAGCAAAACTTACCTTCCTTAAACAACTTAACATTATCAAGTATTTGTTTTAAGAGCTAATTCTAATTAGTATTTTAACACTTGTTTTACTATGCTTTGAAGTCTAGAAGTATTTGAAGAGTACATGTCCTTGATCTAAATCTAAACACCACTCCTTATATTTTTTTTTTTTTACATTTTGCCTAATTCTTAATCAAAGCATAACCCCAAAACCCATACGTCACTTCCCTGAGCACACCCTGTAACTCACACACTACCCTCTTGCCTCGAGACTATCCGGAGAATGTCTCGAATAAAACTCGAGTTACTCAAAAACTTCCATCCATCAGAACCTAACGTATACGTGTGCACGGTGCACGGCGAACCCCTCAACGCCGACCAACTGCGAAGCTTCCCACACACCAACGACGACCTTGCGAAGCCTCCCCATTGACCAGATCTCACCGATCTTTCTCGAATCAAAATCGAGTGTCTCAACCCCACTTGGACCCTCATCTCGAAACAAAGAATCACTCGTCGCCAACGATCTAGGTGACTGTAACCCACGGCCTTTCTTCCATAGCAGCCTCACACCATCACGACTCGATTGCAACCATCGCGATCGAACTCGAAGTCCTGACGATGACACAACGAACTCCGAAAACAAGCCTTATCAAAACCCAGATTATACCTTAGTTCGTCAATTCCTGCCGCCTCGGTGATCGTTAGGACCAGTAGCCAATTTTCCCATGCATGTCAACTCCTTGGCCATCTTCGTCCAAAATTCTAAGCCCTAAAATTTCCTCGACCAGCTGGAAACAACGAAATTCCCTATTTTGTTCATCTCAACCATTCCCTTAAATCTCAATCTTAAAATTCAAGATTTTCATAGCAAAATTCTTAGCCTTTAACTACGAATTAATCTGTATAATCAAAACATGAAATTATTGTGATTTATTTTTATTTTTTTTACCCAACAGGCTCACCACTGGTTTTCTTGATTTTTGATTAATTTCTAAATTAAAATTTCTTGAATCCATTTTTAGATTTAGTATTATATTGTTATAATCATACTTTATTCAGGAATCAATGCTAAATTCTAAATGTACAAGGGAATTTAGATTTTCTTTTATAGTTGTTTTGGGCCTGTGCACACATCAGAACTGTCTGTATATATATATACAGATATATACACATTTAAATAGTGATATTGAAAACATTTGACCAGATAAAATTGTTATGCAAAACAATTTCTTCCTTCCTATGTAAATTTATCACATGTATTTCTGGAATCATTAATTAAATATGTTTAAAATCCAAAATTAACTCACTTTTTAAAAAAAATATTTATCCAGTATTTTCCTTGAATCCTCTTTTACAAATAAAGTGATACAATTTTATTTCATAAATTAAATTCTGAATTGTTTAGGTGGGATATTTTAGATTTTGGTCAGGTTTTTAAAACCTGTAAATTTGAACAGAGTATTCCTTTCCTGTTCCCTGACATGCATTCTTATTTACACACATAAATACCTTCATGCAAAAGCTTATCACAATCATGCTTCAAATATAATCACAACATTCAGATATCAACATATTCTAGATTAAATATGTTAATTTTACTCACAAAATTAGCAAATCAGAGGTAGGCTTTTAGATCTGAAACCGCTACAGACTTTAAACTATTTAAGAAGAAAGATTTACTCACCTGAATTTATTTTAAGCAGAGAACAGAAACTGTATTTGTTTCCGGGTTCTATAATTTTTCTCTGAATTCTTCTTTGCATGTTGAATAACATCTTGTTGATAAATTTTCTGTTGCTATAGATTCTGAACTGCATGTTGATAAATCTCCTTGCTTCTGATTTCTTGATTTAATGATTCGAAAAACTGAAGTTGATACTTGCCTTTCTTTGATCATGTTGCGGCCTTTGTTTTATTTTATCTCCTTTTTTTTGATCTTTGCTTTACAGGTTTATGAGAAGAAATGTGGAAGTAAACCCCTGGTTCTTAATTTATTCATTTTTAGGAAATTAAATCTTGAAAGAGGACAATTATGCCACTTGTCTATTTCATGTAGTCTTTATCTTACAAATGTTTAATGCTTATTTTAAATGTTTACATTTGTAAATTTTTTATAAATTTATGTTTTCATATTGTATTTATATTATAAGTTTTTTTCCTTTTTTTTATATTTTTATACATATACAATTTGTACATATATTTTAAGAAAGTAGTTCTATTTTAAACTTGTGCTTTAATACTAACAAGTAAATATATATATACACATACTATCTTTATTGTTGTAAAAAAATTTGAATTCAAAATATTTACGAATATCTATTCTTTGAATTTCAAATTCAAATCCAAATCTAAAGTTAAAAATCCAATTTTTTAAATCTACTCAAATATATATTTAAACAATCACAAATTCAGTTCTATTAAAATCCATTTATATATATATATATATATATATATAACACATTATTATTATTGTTTGAAAATAACAATTTCGTCAAGTCTAAATAATTTATAAAGGAGATTGTTAAATAATTTTATATATATATATATATATATATATTTATTACCAGAATAAAATAATTGTTTATTTAACTTATAAATCAGTATTTCTATTGACTAAACCCAGTTAATTTATTAATCATAGATATTCTAAAATCCGGGTTATCACATTTCTCCCCACTTAGAATCTTTTCGTCCTCGAAAAGGAACGAAGCCAGAATTTATTAAATATTTTAAAACCAGTTAAAATATTCTTTAATCATTTTAAAACACTTTTAAAATCTATATAACATTACCAAAATAGTTTTTATAAAAATACTTTTTATAACTCGATGTTTCAATAAGTCCATCCTCGTTCTCACAGAAATTCGGTCATACGTTGATCAGGCGTATGACTGAAAATCTACAAGTACTTAGCAGACCCATTTTCAACATGCAGTGAAAATTCTTGGAAAATAATTTTATCAAAAATATAGAAAACATTTTGAAAATAGAGGAAATATCTTTGGTGAGAATGCTCTGGAAATCATCACCCCCATCCATGGTCGCAGTTACATTACAGGGTTACGTTGCCGTCACAGCAAAAGTCCATGTAACTGTAGGCTCTCCGCGGCCTCTCGCTTACGCCATGGATCCCCCACAACAGATCACAGTTACATTCCAAGGTTACGTTGCCATCGCAACAAAAGTCCATGTAACTGCAGGCTCTCCACGGCCTCGGATTTTCGCTGTCGAAATGAAACTTCTCCACTCCTACATAGGTCGCAGTCTACCGATATAAAATCAAACGCATACTGTTGGCTCTCAGCGGCAGACATGACTTTCGCTATGTTATACCATAGGTTGCAGTCTACCGATATAAAATCAAACGCAGACTGTTGGCTCTCAGCGGCACACACGACTTTCGCTATGGTATACTCTACTCAAAATCCCCAGGAACTAGTTTCGTCCGGACTCCTCACAGGATCAACTTTAGAACCCCCTTTGGGGCTCAAGGCAGCACCACCCGGTGGTACTCCTGAGAAGTTCATTTCAAGGGAGCGCCTTTTTCCCCAGAGCCATTATCAAAACATTTTATACTATACACATATAGTATTTTCAAACCATACACCTAGTATGATCTCATACAAAGCTCCTTTACACAAAATCGATTATTCCAAAATCGATAATTCTCGAACTAGGCTTTCCAAATTCTCATATTGATTTTACCCAAAAATCAAATGCCTTTCCAAATCCAAAGGTTCCCAAAACCTTTCTAAAATCATCGTAAGATCCTTTATATATATACAGATATGTATAATTTTTAAAACTTTGGATCATTTCAAACTTGTATAAAACTCCTTTTATACTTCAAACATTTTCAAAAACCCTTTTCTTCTGGCAAAAGATTCAACAAGGGGAGTTTCATTTTATAAAACAAAGATATTTAACTTTGTTTACTCAAAATCAAATATTCAAATTTGATTACTCTTTTTAATATCATTTTCATTCAAATCCGTACGATGTACACATATCATCCATACGCCATACCAATCTGATCGCTCACTCGACCACACAATTTCACTTCCGAACTAGTATCGTCCACCCGACTTCCTAGTGCGGACACAGATCTGGTTTCTTGATCAGAAATCGTCATTCTCCTTGCATAGTCACAACTATGATAGAGAATATCCAGAACCAATCAACAATCCATATCCAGGTTCGTCGTCGAAAATCGAGTGAAAAATCCCACTCGGATCGATATATAACTATCTCGAAATTCTGTGCTCGAATATGGATCAAATCACTATGTGAATAGAATAACATACGTACACCCTACGTATTTAACTTCATTGATTACAAATCAATTTCTCTTTCTATTCACATTTCCTTTAGATTCTATCCATTTACTCACATTTGCCTTAATCCCCATTTGGATTATTCCTTCAATTCTTATCTCAGTTGGGTATTTAACCATAAACAGTTTAAACTCTGTCCAGTTTAAATTTAGAAAATAGCTTGAAAATTTTAAAAATAGATAAATAGTTGGAAAATAATTACTAGTTTGTAAAATAGGTGTAAAATAGTTGGAAAATAGTTAAAATAATTATAGAAATTTTAAATAATTGCAAAATAGCTATAAAATAGTAATTTGTTATAAAGTAGTTGAAAACAGTAATTAGTTATTAAAATAGTTGAAAAATTATTAAATAGTTCCAAAAATAATTGTAAAACAAGTATAAGATAGTTTGGCGTTTTAAAGAAAGGTTGTATATATAATGAATAGCTTGGAAAAACAATTTATATTAAAAATAGTCCAGAGTCAAAACTGCTCACTCCCCAATCTCCAATTTTAAATAACTTCAATTTCCATTGAAATTGATTCAATCCCAATTCAAGTTGAATTATCCTCAATTTCTTTCCAAATTTAACTTTATTCAACCTTGATCTCAAATTTTACTAATTCAAGTAAATTTCAATTGAACTAGTTTCAATTTCAATTTATTTCAACTCCAGTTTGAATTAATCCCAATTTCAAACTCCATTTCCAAATCAAGTTTAATTATTCTTGATTTCCTCCCAAATTCAATTCAAATTCCATTTGAATTTTAAAACTATTCAACTTTAATTACAATTCCAAATTATTCAAATCAATTCGGACTAATTTCAAATTGAAACCACTTCAATTTCAAATCGTATCAAATCAACCAAATTCAAATTTTCCATTTGAATTTTATACTTACACATCTTCAATCACAATTCCAATTAATTCAAATCAAATTCAGTTTGAACTAATTTCAATTCAAATTCCAAATTAAACCATCTCGAATTACGTAAATGCGAGTTAAATTCACTAAGGTTGGTTTAACCCTTTAAACCAAGTTAACCTTTACTAAAAGCTTTTAAACAAATTAATTTATTACCCAATTTTATCTTCTAGTTTGAAACCAATTCTTAAACAAGTTCGATTTTCAGATTCAATCATTTAAATTTTCATTTCAAAGTAATTCCATATCCTTAATTTCAAATTAACGTTAGATTTTTCTTTTTATCTCAATAATGGATATATTACCACACTTCATTTTTCATTCATTAAAAATAAATTCAATTCACAATTTAAAGATTTTTAACAACAAAAGGGTGATATCATCTAATTGATTTTAAAACATCTATTCATTTTCAATTTTTAGATCTTAAACCTATTTTGAGAACAAACAAACTCTCAATTCCAATCAACCATTTAACTTCCCCAATTAAATCTTAATTTCGTCTTCAAGTTTTCAAATCAGGTAGATCATTCCAACTTATTTAACTCTTCCTCAAGTTAAACTTAGTTCACTTAACCCAGTCAACCCTACCCAATTTAAACTTCCACTTCAAATTTTAAACTTCTCATAAATAATCTTCCCACTTATGAGTTCAAAAACTTATCACTTTTGGGTATCGCATCTCATTTCCAACTTAAAACTCATTTAGAGTTTATCTCAAACCATCTTTGATATTATGTATATCTCTTATATATACATATCTATTTCCTTTGCACACCAAGCCAAATTTTAAAAATTTAAACCACCCTTGGTTTTAATTTAAAACAAATTCCTTTAAATTTTCAAACAACTCTGGTTTGAAACAGGACACTTTCATTCAAATATATTAAATAACATTTCTTTATCATTTTGAAACAATTTATATTAAAAATTCTGGACCCAGATTTAAAACTTCACAATTTAGATCATCTTCCGTTCCAATATATAAGTCATACTTCCCTAAATGTTTTATTTCCTTAAAGCATTTCATTTCGCTTACTCATTAATACACATTATATTACAACAATTATTTATGATAATAACCAAGGAAACCAATCCATTATTATCTTTTTCTGAAATTCTTTTCCAAATTCATGATTTTAATTCCAATTTAAATTCATTTCAAATTTATCTTTATTTTATTTCAATTTCAGTTTGGTTGTGTTCTATTACTTCTCAATTTAATTCCAATAATTTTTAACAACCAATTCCCTTAATATTTATTAGAAAGAAATATTTCCTTATATATATCAAAATATATTCTTATATAAAATCATTTAAAATCTTTATATAAGAAAATAACAAGTACGCTCTCTCATATATACACTCAACTAATTCTAGGGTATCATTGACCCTATCCTTAATGAGTGTTCCCCACCAGAGCCAAGGTTCTCGCTTAACCTTCGGCTCTGATACCAAATGTAACGACCCGGAAATTTCAATCCCGAAAATTCCAGATAGTTAGCGAAAAGAAGAAAGAGAAAGAAGAAGAAACAGAAACACCAAAACACAGAAAATCTCACATTCGCAGCGGATCAAAATATAATAATAAATAATATCAGTTTACAAAAGAATATTATATCTTTCGAATTACACTTTAATACAATCAGAGTCACAAATACATAGACATTGAATATACTCAATTATCATGTCACATATACCCAACAATATTATACTTTACAGCGGAAATATTCTATACGCTCTTGCCATCCAGCACGCCTCCTGAGTCCAGATCGTACCTACCTGAAAATCTGTAATACTCGGTCTGACCCGAGCATTACATCAAAGTAACACCCGGATCAGGATGGAAACCAGCGTGAGTAAACCCATCATGGAATACAAAAGCATATAACTTATATATATATATATATATATATATATAACCCGGGTAACTTGCATCAATATATAATTTCACAAGCTGTCATAGTCATCACTATTTTCTTTCATCAATTTCTAAGTTCCCAAACTTAGATTAAATGGTGCAATCCACTTAAATCATTCCTCTTCAGCCTATTGATTTTACATATCAAATTATAAAGAATCGAAGTAGTTTCGGGTATTTACTACCACCCGACTCCAGTCCTTTCGAATTCGATACCATTCTAACCCAAGTTATTCAAGTGAAATATAATTCAACCTTAAATAAAAGATGTCATTTTTTTACAGAAATTCATCATCTACAAATAACCACATTATCATTGTCTACCCAAAACGTATCATATCACAAAACGCTTCGTATCAGAGATATCAATCAATTCAAAGCATTAAATCATCATTCAATCATTCATAAGAAAGACGGACCATTTCCAAAATTAATTTAATTCATCTCTAATTAGATTAATTACAAATCTTTAATCACAAATATTTCCTTTACTTAACATTTATTACTTACAAATTAATTAGTTAATCATCTTTAAATTTTCCATTATAATTAATCAACTTTGATTAACTATCCTTTAATTTAAATAAATAATTAATTTTTAATAAATTACACAAATTAATTAGCCTTCTCCCATCACATTAAATGATCCTTTAATTACTTTTATAAAGTAATTGACAATGATTTATTACATTTGCCCTTAATTAATTACTCAAATTAATTATTCTATAACTA
Source organism: Allium cepa (assembly GCA_030765085.1). Lineage (NCBI taxonomy): Eukaryota > Viridiplantae > Streptophyta > Magnoliopsida > Asparagales > Amaryllidaceae > Allium > Allium cepa. The sequence continues at coordinate 679,933,723 of CM060941.1, read as the reverse complement.
CTTACATTGATTGGTTATCCCTTAACTAATCACACTACATTAACTAGCTAATCCTTGAATTGTTTTCTAAATCAGTCAATCCTTAATTAGTAATTAACTATCCTATAATTACCTACTATTAAGTAAAATTTTCTTATATTAATTCCATCAATTATCTCACTAAATAATTACTCTCATAAATCTTATTAATTAATGACTCAAATTTTCTTAATCAACTTAATTAATCTCTAGGGGTTAAACTTCATCATCTTAAGATAAGACTTAACTTATTAATGCCTTATTCTATTTCAATTTTTAAAACATTTTATCAATATGATACCCATTTACCTAATTAAATCATTAATTAAGTTTTTGAATAAAATAATCATTTAACTAGAGAATTTTAAAGTTAGCAAAACTTACCTTCCTTAAACAACTTAACATTATCAAGTATTTGTTTTAAGAGCTAATTCTAATTAGTATTTTAACACTTGTTTTACTATGCTTTGAAGTCTAGAAGTATTTGAAGAGTACATGTCCTTGATCTAAATCTAAACACCACTCCTTATATTTTTTTTTTTTACATTTTGCCTAATTCTTAATCAAAGCATAACCCCAAAACCCATACGTCACTTCCCTGAGCACACCCTGTAACTCACGCACTACCCTCTTGCCTCGAGACTATCCCGAGAATGTCTCGAATAAAACTCGAGTTACTCAAAAATTTCCATCCATCAGAACCTGACGTATACGTGTGCACGGTGCATGGCGAACCCCTCAACGCCGACCAACTACGAAGCTTCCCACACACCAACGACGACCTTGCGAAGCCTCCCCATTGACCAGATCTCACCGATCTTTCTCGAATCAAAATCGAGTGTCTCAACCCCACTTGGACCCTCATCTCGAAACAAAGAATCACTCGTCGCCAACGATCTAGGTGACTGTAACCCACGGCCTTTCTTCCATAGCAGCCTCACACCATCACGACTCGATTGCAACCATCGCGATCGAACTCGAAGTCCTGACGATGACACAACGAACTCCGAAAACAAACCTTATCAAAACCCAGATTATACCCTAGTTCGTCAATTCCTGCCGCCTCGGTGATCGTTAGGACCAGTAGCCAATTTTCCCATGCATGTCAACTCCTTGGCCATCTTCGTCCAAATTTCTAAGCCCTAAAATTTCCCCATCCAGCTGGAAACAATGAAATTCCCTATTCTGTTCATCTCAACCATTCCCTTAAATCTCAATCTTAAAATTCAAGATTTTCATAGTAAAATTCTTAGCTTTTAACTACGAATTAATCTATATAATCAAAACATGAAATTATTGTGATTTATTTTTATTTTTTTACCCAATAGGCTCACCACTGGTTTTCTTGATTTTTGATTAATTTCTAAATTAAAATTTCTTGAATCCATTTTAAGATTTAGTATTATATTGTTATAGTCATACTTTATTCAGGAATCAATGCTAAATTCTAAATGTACAAGGGAATTTAGATTTTCTTTTATAGTTGTTTTGGGCCTGTGCACACATCAGAACTGTCTGTATATATATACAGATATATACACATTTAAATAGTGATATTGAAAACATTTGACCGGATAAAATTGTTATGCAAAACAATTTCTTCCTTCCTATGTAAATTTATCACATATATTTCTGGAATCGTTAATTAAAACTGTTTAAAATCCAAAATTAACTCACTTTTAAAAAAAAATATTTATCCAGTATTTCCCTTGAATCCTCTTTTACAAATAAAGTGATACAATTTTATTTCAGAAATCAAATTCTGAATTGTTTGGGATATTTTAGATTTTGGTCAGGTTTTTAAAACCTGTAAATTTGAACAGAGTATTCCTTCCCTGTTCCCTGACATGCATTCTTATTTACAAACATAAATACCTTCATGCAAAAGCTTATAACAATCATGCTTCAAATATAATCACAACATTCAGATATCAACATATTCTAGATTAAATATGTTAATTTTACTCACAAAATTAGCAAATCAGTGGTAGGCTTTTAGATCTGAAACCGCTACAGACTTTAAACTATTTAAGAAGAAAGATTTACTCACCTGAATTTATTTTAAGCAGAGAACAGAAACTGTATTTGTTTCCAGGTTCTATAATTTTTCTCTGAATTCTTCTTTGCATGTTGAATAACATCTTGTTGATAAATTTTCTGTTGCTATAGAATCTGAATTGCATGTTGATAAATCTCCTTGCTTCTGATTTCTTGATTTAATGATTCTAAAAACTGAAGTTGATACCTGCCTTTCTTTGATCAGGTTGCGGCCTTTATTTTATTTTATCTCCTTTTTTTTTTGATCTTTGCTTTACAGGTTTATGAGAAGAAATGTGGAAGTAAAGCCCTGTTTCTTAATTTATTCATTTTTAGGAAATTAAATCTTGAAAGAGGACAATTATGCCACTTGTCTATTTCAAGTAGTCTTTATCTTACAAATGTTTAATGCTTATTTTAAATGTTTACATTTGTAAATTTTTTATAAATTTATGTTTTCATATTGTATTTATATTTTAAGTTTTTTTCTTTTTTTTTTATAATTTTATACATATACAATTTGTACATATATTTAAAGAAAGTATGAATTTTATTAAGTCCTATTTTAAACTTGAGCTTTAATACTTTAACATGTAAATATATATACACATACTATCTTTATTGTTGTAAAAAATTTTGAATTCAAAATATTTACAAATATCTATTCTTTGAATTTCAAATTCAAATCCAAATCTAAACTTAAAAATCCAATTTTTTAAATCTACTCAAATATATATTTAAACAATCACATATTCAGTTCTATTAAAATCCATTTATATATATATAAAAATAACACATTATTATTATTGTTTGAAAATAACAATTTTGTCAAGTCTAAATAATTTATAAAGGAGATTGTTAAATAATTTTTTTTTATTACCAGAATAAAAGAATTGTTTATTTAACTTATAAATCAGTATTTCTATTGACTAAACCCAGTTAATTTTTTAATCACAGATATTCTAAAATCCGGGTTATCACAACAACAGGTCGATATGGTACCCGACTACAAATGGGGATGAACACAAGTGAAACCAAATCTAACAAAGGTACCATACAAAAACAGTCAAGCTCATGCATAGGGGAAATTAAATTCAAGCAAAGCAACAACACATCAATACACATGGATATGGATATACATACAAGCATTCAATATGCAAGCATTTAGCCAACATACTTAAACAACACAAGAATGAAGTGCGCACACACACAGATACACACACACACAAATATATATACACACACACACACACACACACACACATGGAGACCACATTTTAACTCAAAGAAAAATCACAATGTTCAAACTAGTACAAGGCATGCAAGAATTCAAGCATTTAGTCAGTGAGGACATATGGATAAGCGAACGATGAACAAGTCAAAGCCAGCAAAGAATGGGACCAAAACAAAGAAAAAGTCATAGATTATATCATAATGAACAAGTCAGAATTTGGTTCGAAAATATGCCAATATCGGGAAGTCAAATTTATCTCAAATTCAAATGACAAACTAGAAGAGAACCATGATCAAGTCATAGGAGCAAAGACGGAACATTCAAATCAATTCAAGCAAATTCGATAAATGAACAAGTCAGAGGTCTCAAGAACGTTCGATCAATAATCAACACAAGCACCAAACTCACTGACAAATTCAAACCAAAATATACGAACGAAGATATAGGGTTTCCATCCGTAAAAATACCAACATCATCGTCGACAAAAAGCATTGAGTTCGAATTCAAGAAAATCAAAAAAGAAATAAAGTAAAAAATACATACCGATTTTATTCCATTCGGACTCGACCATGAAACAACCGAAGACAATCGAAGAACAAAGATGGAAGAAGTAGCAAAGTGAACTGAGGAACGAAAGGCAATTAATTTGAACTCCAAGTGGCAGCTTCAAGCAAATCATACCCTAATTTTTGAAGAGGGCCAAAAGATCGGCCGAAGTAATTACTCGAACGAAAATGGGAAGACCGTCTTTAAATTATTACTTCGGTCAAGTTCTTTTTATTGGGCTTTTTTTTGAAAATAGTGTTTTGTTTGGTTGTATATTTAATTATAACTTTCTATTTTTTATTTGATTCAAAATCTAGTTTTAACTAGGTTACGAACTACGGTTTTGTAGTTTGAGAATTCGCAACTCAGTGGCTGAGTTGTGGCAGGGTTTTGAGCATAGAGTTAGCTTAATCGAGTTAGCGGGTATCGTAAGTTTATGTGATTTTGCAAGCGTATGATTACCCAATTTCTAGTAGAAACCTTGGTGGTAACGTGTAGGCATTTTTTACCAAAGCTGGGTAAAATTGTGAGTGATCTTTTCTGTGTTTCTTTCTGTTTTTGTTTTTATTTCCGCATTAATTTTTAGTATCACCCTATTCATCGCCCCCTTTAGGGTGAAACAATCCTACATAAAAGTCCGTACAACCAAGAAAACCAAACAACCATAGTACCAAAAAAAAAGAAACCAGAATTTGCAGATAACAGAAAAAACAAGATTTCATAAACCCGAGCATCATGCTTTATCATCATCTTAGAGCAAATCTAGGGGATGTCCTCAATCCCGTACATGTATAAGTGGCATATCCACATTGCTTAATGTTTTATTACTTATTCCATCCATAAATCCAATCAGCTGATAATAAGTTGATGACAATGCCTAGATCCATTGCCATCTTCTTTTTAGGTGGGCGGTGGCTGCTCCTATTCCATTGCCATAGCTTGATTCCTTATGTATTATTGCAAAGGACCATTCATCGCATGTTCCTCAATAATATCCTCGAGATGCCTGCATTCGTTCGTATTTTGCCCATCCAACTCGTGGAATAGGCAATGCTTTCTCAATGCCCGCTCGTATTCAAAGGCTTCCTTTTTTGCTGGCCTTCGATACTGGAGGCGCCCTAGAGTATCCAAATAAATCCTTTCTAAGGTTTCAGTCAAATCCATGTAAGAAGAGAATTTAAATTCCCTTCATTGCCTTTTCGATGTATTACTGTTATTATTCACTTTCCTTTTGCCTCTATTGTCCGTGTTTGAATCCTCCTTGGGTGGACCTCCATCTTTTACCGCATAAACTTTAGCCTCCTTCCCCTCTCTTTCAGCCTTCACATACTCTTTTCATAGAAACCTCTCTGCTTTATTGTAAAACTCCCCGAGATCCATTGGTGGATCTCGCTCCAACGATATTTTAAAATCCGAATTATCAGCAATCCCTAAGACTGTTGCCATCAAAACCATCGACGGGTCGAGTCAATCCACCAAAGCTACTACCACATTAAATCTGGTTGAGAAATCCCTTAGTGACTCTCCCTTCCACGGTTTCATTGATGTTAAAGTCATCACATTTTGGGTCTCATGATGCGGACCCAACATTGCCCCATAAACCTCCCGATCAACTCCGTCCTTGTGCCAATAGAGCTGTTTTTTCATTGTTTGAATCATAGTGCTGCTATATCCATCAAATAAAAAGGGAAGCATCATGCCATGACTTCCTCTGATGCTCCCAGTACTTCCATATGTCTCATGTACCTTGTCAAGTGATCATTGGGATCCGTTCTCCCATCATACATTTCCATCGTTGGTGGTTTGAACTCTAGTGGATCCATAACTGGCCTGATCGTAGGAGCAAAAGGGCTCATATTCACATCCTCCAAATCTCTATTCACCAATCCATCCCTCATAGCCCGTCTGATCGTGTCCGTTAACCTGTCGTTGTCATCAAGTAGTAGCCTTTGCCTACTATCTCCGACCTGTCCCCCGAGTCCATGAGGGAATCCTAAAACCTGTCCTTCTAGACAAGCATCCATATCCTGATCAATGCCAAACTACACAGCGCCGCCTGGTACACTTCTTGGTATTGCGCCAACATGACTCGAGGGCATGCCCCATAGTTCAGAGGCCATTCCCGATGGTCCCACTCTATCCTGTATTTTGGTAGCTCCGTTTCCATGGTTTTGATTTTGGACTGCCTTTGTTCCTTTTGTTCCAGCTTCGTGATCTTCATTTCCAGTATCTCCTACTACTCCATTCCTTTGGTTTTCACTCCAGCTTGTCCAACCTGCTAGAGTAGGTTCTGTAACATATCCTCCTACCTTTTCTGCACTGTTTCCATCTCGTCTTTAGTGATGAAAAATGAGGCCTGATTAGCTCCTAAGGATGCCTCCTGAATTCCTTCATGCTGACTCCTTTCCATTCTCCATCTCCATGTCAATTGCTTAGCCATTGATTCCTGGAATCTGAGTTCCTAAGGTTTCAGATCTAAAATCCAAGCCTCCAAATCCCTGAGTTCAAATCTCAGTGAAAGCACCAAAGTTTTTGTGCCAAAATTGGTAACAAACCCCAGAAGTAGTGAAAGCACCAGTGTTTACACTTAAATCATCAATTTCCAAATAAAGATATCAGATCCAAATGATGTAGAGTGTAAAAATAAAGAAATAACAAAATTAAAATGAAAGAAAGGAAGAGAAGGCATAAGATTTATAGTGGTTTGGCATTGTATCCAACATCCACTTTGAATAATTTGCTATTTATTAATGATTCTCAACTGATTTAAAATGGTGCAATCAATAGCACTCAAGTTACAATGGAGATTCAGCAGTGTAACGACGTAAGAGCTTCAAAAAGTCTTCTTTTAATTGGCGTAGCGCTGCTATTTATAGGAGTGGATCTGGAAATATCTTCCTCAAACGTCGGAATACCTCTTCTCACATGTGGGTGGGCCCACCTGATCGATCTAGGGTTGGTTGGGATCCATCCCCGATCGATCCCTATTGTCTTCGTATCGATCAAGTTTGGCTCCATTCGAGCTGTGATCGATCAAGGAGACCCTTGCGGTGATAAGAAATCTCCAGTGAAAATTTCGTAACATTTGGACTTATATTTTTTGAATTATGATCAATCCAAGATTGGATTTGCAAGTTGGCTGATGAATTCATATCGATACCTTCGTATCGATGGGCTTTGTGTCAATGACATGGAGTGAGAATTCTAGGGAGATCTACATTTCATGCTTGAAGACCACTTCCTTTGGCTATATCCTTCGTATCTATCTATGCTAAGCTCTTCGTATCGATGAATTTCCATCGCTTTCGTATTAATGCTTTATGTGTGGTTTCGTATCGATGCCGAAGCTCTTCCTTCTTATCGATCTGTGGTTCTCCTCTTCGTATCGATTAAGTGGGTGATCGATACGAAGCATTCCACTAATGAATGATGAGGTTGGTCCAAACTCGATGGATATGGTATTATGGATGGATGTTGAGTGATGGACTTGTGCTTATTTTGTATCAATCTTGATGGATACAAAACGATGGGCCTTGATGGATGGATACGAAATTGATGTTTTCTACATGGATATTGATCGATCCATTACTCGAGCATACGAACTACGATTTACCTGAAACTAGAAGTGTAGCCTCTTCGAGCCTTGTTTATCATCCCTGTGACGACCCAAACTCGATGTCCAATAAATGACATCAAATTTGCATCGCCGGAGCTTATAACAACAATTAGATGAATATAAAACAGCGGAACAGAATCAATATCATAAATAATATCACTGTTACAACATCAACATAATATCCATACTATAACAGAGTACATAATACATACACTACAACTCCAAATACAACATCATGATAATACAACAGTGAACATATATCCTAAAGTTCTCAAATGAGAGATGATAACGAACTCCCAAAAGTTAACACCTGTAATCTCCAAAAGCTCCTAAGATAGCTCCAAGATAAGAGCTCCAAAATACTGCTACTCCAAAATACAGAAACCTGCTACTAGGCTGCGCCGTGTGGAAATAATGGGCACCCAGAGTTTAGGAAAGAAAACAATAAACTCCGGATCAGTCATGGGACTGGTATGAGTAAACAAAACAGTTGTATTTAAATAACAAGATTTATAAAAGAATTTTCGGAATGCTTTTGAAAATGGAACTACCATAAGACCTCCCGCCACACACACAATGCAAACGCAAAATTGGAGGAGATTTCTTCTTATGATAGTTAAATATGCTTGATACGAGGAAAGAATTCTTTGATATTATTACTAGTGCATAGTGAAGTAAATCATTTCGAAAGTAGAATATAAATCTTAGCCAGCATAGACATTTCGAACTATGCCTACTATAGCTACCATCTAAACAGTGGTGACCACCATAAGTAAATGGCAGGTTCTACAACTAAAACCGTACAGGGTTTCGTATTTGGAATTGGATTTCCAACAAATGGTCAGGCCAAGGAACTTCCCATTGCCACATGAGAACGCCTCTGGAAGGACGTCCCCGAGAACCAAACCGGATCTCTGCCAACACAAGGCCGGGTTACCCCTAACCGGGTAACTACTGACACGAGTATGCCATCTCCCGGTCGTAACCAACCTTTAACCGGGGCCCCAGCAACAAATCACAAAATCATATATATATATCTGCGATATCAACATAAGTTAAGTATCTGGGCTCCATACCATGATACCACTTCTATCCAGAAGGAAATGTACATACCCTAAGGGGTGCTACCCCCAATAACCTTGCCGCATCTTTCCTGTTTCGACCATTTCGGGGTGTGAGGTCCGACGAAGTCACGTCCACAAAAACACATTTTATACAAAAGCCGTGCTTTGGGTCAACAAATGATCATAGAAATGATCACCAAGATAGACGATCAAATAAACGATCCTATCACAATAATCAACACAATGATCATTTACAGCAACACTCAGCATGTCACATTACCAAATTGGGAATACATCGCTGATAACTTCAACTATATAACCTCTGAGCTCGTACGTCTCAGAGAAGGGTGTTAAGCTAAAAGAATAAATTCTCCGCCACCAACAGAAATATATTTGAAAGAAATCGGCTTTATATCTCAATTTGTAATGTCAGACAGACTATCCATACAAGTCTGTTCCGGGCTCGAACAGAACCGAAGGTACTTCCAAAGAAGTCCTTGCAAATCCGGATATCCACAATCCTGATCGGATTCCCCATCACATATGGAGAACTCTATACCGGAGCAACTCGGTGCAGAGTCAATCGACAGATCATCCTATCGCTCTCGCAAATACCCGGTCTTCAACACCGGTCTTCAAATGCTATCCATAACGTCGAATCACATATTCGAAATGGGTTATATGACACACAGGTCCTTTCCCGGCTAATTCGAATAGTGAGTGTCAAATTTTAAAACATGTGGATGTCATTCACAAATATTCACAGGTTCGATGTGGGTTTCGGATAACCAACTGAAATCCGATTATCCTGTCGCATCGAAGTTTAAATGTTGGTTTACAAACAACAGGGTTTTCTCATCAATACAGAACAAATCATAATCACAGTGCAATAACATGGCAATTACATCATACAGAATTTACAAACAGAACAGAGATATCAATGTAAGTTAACAACAATAGTTAATTACTTTCCAATGTGATTTAAATACATTTGCCACTGAATTAATTAAATTTAATGATAAGAATCTGGATAAATAAATTACATTTTGATTACTCAATTTATTGTTTCAAAATTTACAAATTCTTACTTACAAATTTATTTAAACACTTAATTTTTTATAAATCAATTTAATTACAAGTTTGTAAATCATCCTTAATTTTCTTTTCAAAATCATTGATTAATGACAATTATTCACTTTAACTACCATTTTAAACTACCATTCAATTAGATCTCAATTGAATATATTAATTTATTATTACTTAATAAATTATTTTAATGTAACTATCCATTTTGAATCAATCAACTTCAATTATCAAATTAACGATTCTTAATTTACAACTTAAATTTTTAATTGCTTTTATTTATTTATTATTATAAATTACAAAGTAATTATAAATCATAAATTATTTAATCATTGTTTAATTTAACTTCACATTTCATTAACAATCATCATTTCATAAAGAATGCTTATAAAAATAGTTTAAACTTAATTTGTCCACAAATTATTATACTGGAAATATGGTTCAGGTGGTCAACCCGAGACTTCCCCCGAGTCACGCTCGAGTTCAAACACCTCCTGCTTCGAGTTCCCTCCCAAAACTACCCGTGAAAACAAAAATTTTCAAAATTTACTTAAGTCCAAACTGTTACACGACCCAACGCTGAAACCCCCCCGAGTCTCCCTTCGAGTCATGCTCAGTTTTCTTCGAGTCGTGCTTCGAGTACAACCCCTAAGAAAACCCAACCTGAAATGCTTCAGGCAATAACCTTTCTGATCATCAACTTGTGCACGTATACATGCACAACTGGAATCGCCTCCTCTGGTCGAACTTCTGGTCGTCCACACGTCATCGACGACGTGCTCATGCCTCTCAAACACTCACAAGTTCGAACCCATTAAAAATTCAAAATCTCGTTCTCGAACCCAAAAGCTTGAACGAACCACCCCTGAACAATTTGCCTCGCCCCAACGCCTGACGCCGCCAGAAACCCAGCGACTCCGTCCATGGCTCGCTAACACCCCTAGCTACCCTTCCTCAAGTCAGCGTGAAGCTCGGTCAACTCAAAAGGGCGAAATCCTCTTTTTTCTAAGCGCGTTCAAAACTGGAAGAAAAACCCTAAAACGATCTCGTATTCCCAATTCATGCAATGGAAAAATAAATTTGTATTTTTCCCAATATCAAGAATGGTTAGGCTTGCCTCAACTCAAATTTCAGCAATTTACATTGATTCACTTACACGAAATTGGTAGAAATTCAATTTTTATTCAAATGCAAATTTCCCTTTGAATACTAAACTAAAATTCTTCACTTTTGTTTTAGAAATCATGATTTACAGTAAGGATTTAAGCTATTAACTTGGATTAGCTTTTTATAATACTTGAATTTATCACAATTTCCCTTTGATTGCCTGTAGATCAAATTTACAGTAGTATATTTCTTCACATCATAGTGAAACAGTTTTTAAAACTTGCTTACAGATTTAATTGCTTGTTTGATTTAAGATTTTTATTACTTAACAATGTTCCAATGTAAATAAATCAAATTCTTTGAATGAATAATCAAATGCTGTGATAGTTACAGAGAAAATGAAATGCAGAGCCTACAAAATCCTATTTATAAACTAAAGCATATACATAAACAGCTTATGAATGAAATTTAAACTGTTTAAATTGATTTAAGCTTTTAAAGATTATCTTACTCACTTGTTTGTTTTGAAACAGAAAGTACTATGGTTTCTTTACAACAGATTTGCAGAAGTTTGCAGATGTTTTGCAGAGCATACAAAATCAGGTTTTCATTTTTGTTTTCCTGAAACTAAAACAGAGAATGAATTTTGTAAAATCAACATGCACAATCCTACATTCATCATTCACTCAATGTTTTTGTGAGCAAACCAAGGACTAACTTCACTACAGGGTCCAAGCATACACAGCAACAAAGAAAAATTAAAAGAAACAGGGGTTTACTCACCTGTTTGTTTTGAAACAGAAACTATTTTTGTTTCTTTTTAACAGCAGTTTGCTTCTTCTTCTCTGGTTTGGTTTTTAACTTCTTTTTACTTTCTGTTTTGATCACCTGAATGCTTTTGAATTTATGAAATATGATGTTTTCTTTTTCAGGTTTGCAGAAGTTTGTTGAATGAAATAACTAAGGCAATTGATGTTTCTTTATAACAGATTTTTTTTTTTTTACTGAAGTTTATTAAAACAAGTACAGGATAACCATGCTGGAAGTAAAGCATTGAATGCAGGTATGTTCTTTGTAGATGCTTGCATTTAATGAAAGTATGTAGTGTTTCATGCTTGTATATTTTCAGCATGCTGTCTTGTTTATTTTGCTAATGTAAGAGTTTGTTTTATTTTCTTTTTACAGTTTATATTATATATTTTTTTCTTCTTACTGTTTTGTTATCTTGTTTGTTTATTTGTTCATTTATTTATTTGTTTGTTTATTCTTTTGTTCATTGTTCATTTGTTCATTTATTTGTTTGTTTATTCTTTTGTTCATTGTTTGTTCTTTGGTTCAACTATTTGTTTATTTATTTGTTTGATCTTTTGTTTAACTATTTGTTTATTTATTTGTTTGTTTGTTTAGATTATGATTACGTTATTTAAATTTTATAATTTCATCATAACTTACCTTAACAAATTTTAAATTCTATTAAAAGATCATCTATCAATATCTCTTTTTATTTAATCCTATATTAATGTGTAATATTAATATCATCAATATTAAATTTAGATTGAATTTTACTAGTTAGATCCCAAAGTTCATACTATTAATCAAATTTTAAATTTCAAAAATTTCGGAATGTTACAATATCCCCTCCTTAAGAATATTTCGTCCTCGAAATTGAAAGAGAGAGAAACGTAAACAAATAATATACGAATTCAGAATTAAGGAAATGACTTACAGATTTAAGTTGAGATGTCAATTCTGCATTTGGGATATGACTTCTTCATATTCTCTTCAGTCTCCCAAGTACAGTCCTTTGGATCACCACTCCATTTAACTTTGACCAATTTCACAATTTTGTTCCTCAATCGCTTCTCATCACGATCAACAATTTTCATCGGTTCCCTTCTAACTGCCAAATTGGGAGTGATTTCTAGATCCTACTGAGCAGCTTCTTCAATAATATCATCTGGATCGTGCACATATTTCCGAAGATTAGAAATATGGAACACATCATGTACGCCAGACAACCAGCTGGGTAACTGCACTCTATATGCTAGAGAACCAATCCTTTCCAGAATAGGAAAAGGACCAATATAACGCGGTGCCAACTTTCCAGTTTTCCCGAATCTCAACACTCCCCGCATCGGAGATACTTTCAGAAATACAGAATCTCCAACTTGAAATTCCAAATTTCTCCTTCGACGGTCATAGTAGCTCTTTTGACGGCTTTGGGCAGTTAATAACTTCTTTCGAATAAAATTTACCTTCTCAGTGGCTTCTTTTATCATATCCGGTCCAAGAACAAGTCTGTCACCTGATTCGATCCAGCATGTAGGTGATCGACACGGACGACCATATAAAGCTTCGAAAGGAGCCATTTCTAAACTGGCCTGATAACTGTTATTATAAGAGAATTCAACCAGATGCAAATGGTCCTCCCAAGAACCACCAAAATCATGAACACAAGCACGCAGTAGGTCTTCTAAAATTCGGTTAACTCTTTCAGTCTGTCCATCAGATTGCGGATGATAAGCAGTACTGAAATTTAATTTCGTTCCCAATGCGTCCTGAAATGCTTCCCAAAATCTACTAGTGAAGATCGGGTCACGATCACTGACTATACTACTGGGAATACCATGGAGGCGAACAATTTCCTTTATATAAATACCTGCCAAGCTTGCCGCAGTCCGAGTAGATTTAACTGGAATGAAATGAGCATTTTTGGTTAGACGATCCACAATAACCCAAATCGCTTCATTGCCTTTCTTGGTACGAGGCAATCCATCAATGAAATCCATCGATACCTGATCCCACTTCCATTTCGGTACTTCCAAAGGTTGAAGTAAACCGGCCACTTTCCTTTGGTCGCTCTTGATCTGCTGACAAGTAGCACAACGACTCACACAAATAGATATGTCTCTCTTCATCATTTTCCACCAGAATGTTCTTTTAACATCTCGATACATTTTGTTGACTCCCGGATGGATGCTGAATTTGGACTTGTGGCATTCGTCCAATACTTCTCGTTTCAATTCTGGAATGTCAGGGACACAAATCCTGCCTTTTAATCTTATTACTCCTCTATTATCCATCTCGAAACTAGTGCCTTCACCCTGGCATATTCTTTTATGGATTCCTCGAAGAAACTCATCTTCTTTCTGCCGTCTTGCAATCCTTTTGAGAAGAGTAGGAGTGATAACAAGATAAGCAAGAACAGCATAACTTCTGCTCAAAGCGTCTGCAACTACATTGGCCTTTTCGGGCGTATACAGAATATCTAAGTCATAAGATGCTAGAAATTCCAACCAACGTTGTTGTCGCAAATTCAAATCCTTCTGGGTGAAAAGATATTTCAAGTTTTTATGATCGGTGAATAATTCGAATTTTTCACCTAAAACACAGAGAGTTTATTAAGTATATTTCTTTAGTTAATTTCGCAAATTATTAAGAAAGCTGAAATGATTCTTACCCAGAAGATAGTGTCGCCATATTTTCAAAGCGAAAACAACAGCCAAAAGTTCCAAATCATGCGTTGGGTAGTTCTTCTCATGCGGACGTAATTGTCTACCTGCGTAGGCAACCACCTTTCCATTTTGCATCAATACTGCACCTACCCCTTCACCACATGCATCAGTATAGACAGATAAGCCTCGGTTCCCGTTAACAATAGTGAGAACAGGAGCAGTGGTCAATCTCTTTTTCAACTCTTGAAAAACTTCTTCACATTTTGAAGTCCAAATGAACTTTGCATTCTTCATTGTTAACTTAGTCAGCGGACTAGCCAACTTAGAAAAATCTTGAACGAATTTCCGATAATAGCCTGCTAAACCCAAAAAGCTTCGAACTTCTCTTGGAGTAGTGGGTTGTTTCCAATCAAGAATAACGGAAATTTTGCTAGGATCTACCGAAATTCCTTCTTCAATAACAATATGGCCAAGGAATTTGACTTCATTGACCCAGAAGTGACATTTGGAAAATTTTGCATATAGAACATTTCTCCTCAAAATTTCTAAGACAATTCTAAGATGCTCGGCATGCTCATCTTCAGTTTTGGAGAAAATTAAGATGTCATCAATGAATACAAGCACAAATTTATTCAGAACTTCCCGAAACACACGAGTCATGAGATCTACGAAGTATGCTGGAGCATTGGTTAGCCCGAAAGGCATAACCAACCATTCATAGAACATATTAGGACCTCTGAAAGCGGTCAGATGTACACAATCTTCGGCGATTCGTAATTGATGGAATCCCTGGGCTAGATCCATTTTTGAAAAGAAACGAGCGCCGTGCAACTGATCAAATAAATCATCAATCCTGGGCAGTGGAAATTTATTCTTGAGAGTTTGTTTATTTAGATCGCGGTAATCTACACACAATCTCAAAGATCCGTCTGATTTGGCAACAAATACGACGGCTGAACCCCATTCAGAAACACTGGGTCGAATTAATCCTTTTGCTAGTAGCTCATTAGTTTGATGAACCAATTCAATCTTTTCCCTAGGTGCCATTTTGCGACTTGCGTGAACAACAGGACGACTATTAGGTACAAGATCGATTCGAAATTCTATTTCTCGATGAGGAGGTAAAGATTTCACTTCTTCAAACACGTCGGAAAAATTCCGAACAACAGGTATAGACTGCAAAGTGGGTTCAAGATTTCCCAAAGTATATATCAATCTGTCGCTCCTTGGACTTGGATTTTCACAAGAGATTTCAATAAAATTTCCAAAACTTGTTTTGATTAAAACTGTTCGATTACTACACTCCAATCTAGCATCGTATCTCGTTAACCAGTTCATACCGAGTAAGATTTCAAATTCGTCAAATTCGAGGACATAAAGGTTGATAGGAAATTTATAGCTAGCATATGAAATAGGAACTCTCTTACAATATGAACTAAGATTTGCGGGACCTCCAACCGGATTTTTCACGCAAATAAGATCGTCAGCAAATTTAGTTTCAAGTCCCAATTCATTTACGGTTTGTTGGGAGATAAAGCTATGTGAAGCTCCTGTATCAAATAAAACTCTAACAGTTCTATTATTAATAGTAAGGTTACCTTCCAAAACACTTTTCCTTTTGTCAGCTTTTGAAGATGAGGGGTCCTCCATTATCGTGTAAACCTTTGCCACTTGCGCTGGCTTCATCACTGGGCAATCTTTAACTAAATGTCCCGGTTTATGACAATTGTAACATTCTCTAGCTGGTTTCTTCGGTTTTGGGCAGTCATTTGAATAGTGGCCTTTCTCTTTGCAGTTGTAACAAGTGACATTTGCTGTTACTCTTCCTTGAGTGTTCCTCTTCTTCTCATTGCCTTGCCAAGGTTTCTTGCCTCCGAATTTTCGCTTTTTATAATTCTGACTACCTGAATTACCTTTCTCCACAGTTGCTTCTTGTATATCAAGAGTAGCGTACCTGTACCCCATATCTACTAAATCTGAGAAAGATTCTTTAACATGACCTGTCATTCTTCCATGATATTTCTGGTTCATTCCCCGGATAAACCTTTCGTTTTTCTTCAGAGGTGTATTTAGCAATTCCGGGCCAAACCGAGATAGTTCACTGAATTTATTCAAGTATTCTTCAAACGACAAACTTCCTTGTTTCAAATCCAGAAATTCCTGATACATTCTAGAAACTCCCGCCGATGGCATGTAACGTTTCTCAAACACTTCTTTAAAACGATCCCAAGTAAATTCTTCCTCGGGTTCATCTACAATGATGGTTTCCCACCAAGCTGAAGCTTCTCCTTGGAGTTGCCAAGAAGCTATAAGTCTTTTCTGCTCATCCTGCAATTTTAGCCCTTTAAAAATCTTTTCACACGATCTTACCCAAGCTTGAGCGTCAATAATTGACTCCTTGCCAATAAATGGTTTGCCACCAAGCTTTTCAAATTTCTTATATAATTCAGCCAAGTCCGGCTGCTGCTGAATTTCTATTACTGCTTCTGCGGCTGCGGGAATTTGATTTGGTGCTGCAGCATTGCCTTGACCCCTAATTCTTCCTCTGCGTCCACTCATTTTCACTATCTGAGATTAGTAAGAAAATTGATTTAGATATGCAGGCGAAATATCTTAAGGAATATCAGCAGTAAAAAGAAATAGACTAAGAAATTTCAAAGTTTCAATTTTGATTATACTCATTCTAGGGTATACTTCACCCTATCTCTAATGAGCCATCTAATGTGTTATACTCCGTAGCTAAAGTTCTTACTCAACCAACAGCTCCGATACCAATTTGTGACGACCCAAACTCGATGTCCAATAAATGACATCAAATTTGCATAGCCGGAGCTTATAACAACAATTAGATGAATATAAAACAGCGGAACAGAATCAATATCATAAATAATATCACTGTTACAACATCAACATAATATCCATACTATAACAGAGTACATAATATATACACTACAACTCCAAATACAACATCATGATAATACAACAGTGAACATATATCCTAAAGTTCTCAAATGAGAGATGATAACGAACTCCCAAAAGTTAACACCTGTAATCTCCAAAAGCTCCTAAGATAGCTCCAAGATAAGAGCTCCAAAATACTGCTACTCCAAAATACAGAAACCTGCTACTAGGCTGCGCCGTGTGGAAATAATGGGCACCCAGAGTTTAGGAAAGAAAACAATAAACTCCGGATCAGTCATGGGACTGGTATGAGTAAACAAAACAGTTGTATTTAAATAACAAGATTTATAAAAGAATTTTCGGAATGCTTTTGAAAATGGAACTACCATAAGACCTCCCGCCACACACACAATGCAAACGCAGAATTGGAGGAGATTTCTTCTTATGATAGTTAAATATGCTTGATACGAGGAAAGAATTCTTTGATATTATTACTAGTGCATAGTGAAGTAAATCATTTCGAAAGTAGAATATAAATCTTAGCCAGCATAGACATTTCGAACTATGCCTACTATAGCTACCATCTAAACAGTGGTGACCACCATAAGTAAATGGCAGGTTCTACAACTAAAACCGTACAGGGTTTCGTATTTGGAATTGGATTTCCAACAAATGGTCAGGCCAAGGAACTTCCCATTGCCACATGAGAACGCCTCTGGAAGGACGTCCCCGAGAACCAAACCGGATCTCTGCCAACACAAGGCCGGGTTACCCCTAACCGGGTAACTACTGACACGAGTATGCCATCTCCCGGTCGTAACCAACCTTTAACCGGGGCCCCAGCAACAAATCACAAAATCATATATATATATCTGCGATATCAACATAAGTTAAGTATCTGGGCTCCATACCATGATACCACTTCTATCCAGAAGGAAATGTACATACCCTAAGGGGTGCTACCCCCAATAACCTTGCCGCATCTTTCCTGTTTCGACCATTTCGGGGTGTGAGGTCCGACGAAGTCACGTCGACAAAAACACACTTTATACAAAAGCCGTGCTTTGGGTCAACAAATGATCATATAAATGATCACCAAGATAGACGATCAAATAAACGATCCTATCACAATAATCAACACAATGATCATTTACAGCAACACACAGCATGTCACATTACCAAATTGGGAATACATCGCTGATAACTTCAACTATATAACCTCTGAGCTCGTACGTCTCAGAGAAGGGTGTTAAGCTAAAAGAATAAATTCTCCGCCACCAACAGAAATATATTTGAAAGAAATCGGCTTTATATCTCAATTTGTAATGTCAGACAGACTATCCATACAAGTCTGTTCCGGGCTCGAACAGAACCGAAGGTACTTCCAAAGAAGTCCTTGCAAATCCGGATATCCACAATCCTGATCGGATTCCCCATCACATATGGAGAACTCTATACCGGAGCAACTCGGTGCAGAGTCAATCGACAGATCATCCTATCGCTCTCGCAAATACCTGGTCTTCAACACCGGTCTTCAAATGCTATCCATAACGTCGAATCACATATTCGAAATGGGTTATATGACACACAGGTCCTTTCCCGGCTAATTCGAATAGTGAGTGTCAAATTTTAAAACATGTGGATGTCATTCACAAATATTCACAGGTTCGATGTGGGTTTCAGATAACCAACTGAAATCCGATTATCCTGTTGCATCGAAGTTTAAATGTCGGTTTACAAACAACAGGGTTTTCTCATCAATACAGAACAAATCATAATCACAGTGCAATAACATGGCAATTACATCATACAGAATTTACAAACAGAACAGAGATATCAATGTAAGTTAACAACAATAGTTAATTACTTTCCAATGTGATTTAAATACATTTGCCACTGAATTAATTAAATTTAATGATAAGAATCTGGATAAATAAATTACATTTTGATTACTCAATTTATTGTTTCAAAATTCACAAATTCTTACTTACAAATTTATTTAAACACTTAATTTTTTATAAATCAATTTAATTACAAGTTTGTAAATCATCCTTAATTTTCTTTTCAAAATCATTGATTAATGACAATTATTCACTTTAATTACCATTTTAAACTACCATTCAATTAGATCTCAATTGAATATATTAATTTATTATTACTTAATAAATTATTTTAATGTAACTATCCATTTTGAATCAATCAACTTCAATTATCAAATTAACGATTCTTAATTTACAACTTAAATTTTTAATTGCTTTTATTTATTTATTATTATAAATTACAAAGTAATTATAAATCATAAATTATTTAATCATTGTTTAATTTAACTTCACATTTCATTAACAATCATCATTTCATAAAGAATGCTTATAAAAATAGTTTAAACTTAATTTGTCCACAAATTATTATACTGGAAATATGGTTCAGGTGGTCAACCCGAGACTTCCCCCGAGTCACGCTCGAGTTCAAACACCTCCTGCTTCGAGTTCCCTCCCAAAACTACCCGTGAAAACAAAAATTTTCAAAATTTACTTAAGTCCAAACTGTTACACGACCCAACGCTGAAACCCCCCCGAGTCTCCCTTCGAGTCATGCTCAGTTTTCTTCGAGTCGTGCTTCGAGTACAACCCCTAAGAAAACCCAACCTGAAATGCTTCAGGCAATAACCTTTCTGATCATCAACTTGTGCACGTATACGTGCACAACTAGAATCGCCTCCTCTGGTCGAACTTCTGGTCGTCCACACGTCATCGACGACGTGCTCATGCCTCTCAAACACTCACAAGTTCGAACCCATCAAAAATTCAAAATCTCGTTCTCGAACCCAAAAGCTTGAACGAACCACCCCTGAACAATTTGCCTCGCCCCAACGCCTGACGCCGCCAGAAACCCAGCGACTCCGTCCATGGCTCGCTAACACCCCTAGCTACCCTTCCTCAAGTCAGCGTGAAGCTCGGTCAACTCAAAAGGGCGAAATCCTCTTTTTTCTAAGCGCGTTCAAAACTGGAAGAAAAACCCTAAAACGATCTCGTATTCCCAATTCATGCAATGGAAAAATAAATTTGTATTTTTCCCAATATCAAGAATGGTTAGGCTTGCCTCAACTCAAATTTCAGCAATTTACATTGATTCACTTACACGAAATTGGTAGAAATTCAATTTTTATTCAAATGCAAATTTCCCTTTGAATACTAAACTAAAATTCTTCACTTTTGTTTTAGAAATCATGATTTACAGTAAGGATTTAAGCTATTAACTTGGATTAGCTTTTTATAATACTTGAATTTATCACAATTTCCCTTTGATTGCCTGTAGATCAAATTTACAGTAGTATATTTCTTCACATCATAGTGAAACAGTTTTTAAAACTTGCTTACAGATTTAATTGCTTGTTTGATTTAAGATTTTTATTACTTAACAATGTTCCAATGTAAATAAATCAAATTCTTTGAATGAATAATCAAATGCTGTGATAGTTACAGAGAAAATGAAATGCAGAGCCTACAAAATCCTATTTATAAACTAAAGCATATACATAAACAGCTTATGAATGAAATTTAAACTGTTTAAATTGATTTAAGCTTTTAAAGATTATCTTACTCACTTGTTTGTTTTGAAACAGAAAGTACTATGGTTTCTTTACAACAGATTTGCAGAAGTTTGCAGATGTTTTGCAGAGCATACAAAATCAGGTTTTCATTTTTGTTTTCCTGAAACTAAAACAGAGAATGAATTTTGTAAAATCAACATGCACAATCCTACATTCATCATTCACTCAATGTTTTTGTGAGCAAACCAAGGACTAACTTCACTACAGGGTCCAAGCATACACAGCAACAAAGAAAAATTAAAAGAAACAGGGGTTTACTCACCTGTTTGTTTTGAAACAGAAACTATTTTTGTTTCTTTTTAACAGCAGTTTGCTTCTTCTTCTCTGGTTTGGTTTTTAACTTCTTTTTACTTTCTGTTTTGATCACCTGAATGCTTTTGAATTTATGAAATATGATGTTTTCTTTTTCAGGTTTGCAGAAGTTTGTTGAATGAAATAACTAAGGCAATTGATGTTTCTTTATAACAGATTTTTTTTTTTACTGAAGTTTATTAAAACAAGTACAGGATAACCATGCTGGAAGTAAAGCATTGAATGCAGGTATGTTCTTGGTAGATGCTTGCATTTAATGAAAGTATGTAGTGTTTCATGCTTGTATATTTTCAGCATGCTGTCTTGTTTATTTTGCTAATGTAAGAGTTTGTTTTATTTTCTTTTTACAGTTTATATTATATTTTTTTTTCTTCTTACTGTTTTGTTATCTTGTTTGTTTATTTGTTCATTTATTTATTTGTTTGTTTATTCTTTTGTTCATTGTTCATTTGTTCATTTATTTGTTTGTTTATTCTTTTGTTCATTGTTTGTTCTTTGGTTCAACTATTTGTTTATTTATTTGTTTGATCTTTTGTTTAACTATTTGTTTATTTATTTGTTTGTTTGTTTAGATTATGATTACGTTATTTAAATTTTATAATTTCATCATAACTTACCTTAACAAATTTTAAATTCTATTAAAAGATCATCTATCAATATCTCTTTTTATTTAATCCTATATTAATGTGTAATATTAATATCATCAATATTAAATTTAGATTGAATTTTACTAGTTAGATCCCAAAGTTCATACTATTAATCAAATTTTAAATTTCAAAAATTTCGGAATGTTACAATCCCTATCGATCCCATCTTGATTGGAGCTTAGTCCAACTTTGATGCTATCGATCATAGCCTTGTTTTCAATCGAACTCCAATCCTGATATTTATCCTTTTTAGCCAATTTGTTGATATCCCGGCCTTGTCCAAAAGGTAAGGTAGAAATTATTCTTTTCTAAATACATTCTAAATGTTTTCAAATAAAAAATTAAGTATTTTAAAGTTGATTTGGAGGTTTAATAAAAGAGAATAAATAAATGGCTAAAAGAAAAGCTGCTCTAAGTAAATGATTTAATCTTGGCTCTAAGGCTGATGAGTATACTAAGTTTTTCTATTCATGAGATCCAGATGTGGGGTGCTTATACTAAGAAGATGTTCGGGAGCAAACAATGTCCTGGTTCACTTGGTCTCTTTCTTGGGTGCGGAATAGATAAGGTCGAAATGTCAAAAATGAGGCAAGTATAAAATATTTAAATTTACAAATTTAATACAATCTAGATTGTGTAGAAATAATCTTCTGATTATAACGACATGGAATTTCACTATTTTGATTTGTGAATATTTAATTAATTTTAAATATTCAAATAATAGGGTTTATAATGAAAATAAAACTCTTTTAAATAATAAACAATGATGGTGATTTGGTTTACAAAAATAATTAGTTCGAAGAAAGATTGAAAACGTGACCGGAATTCATTTTCCAAATTTTGGATTTTTCGTCAGCTAAAAGTTGTTGAAAATGCCGTGACACTTTGGTACACACACATTCATACACTTACAAATATTTTGATATGGAAATGTATATGTGTACATGTATGTACTTAAATTTATGCATATATATATATAAGATAAGATATTATTATAAAAAGTTAATAAGATTTTATTACAAAAGGTTAATATATTATAATATAAAGATTATTTTCCAACATAAATTACAAATGAAGTACATACGTGTTTCTATGTCATGAAAGTGGGGTGAAACGATCCTGACTCGACCTTCGAAAATCGGCACCGAATACGACACTCGTATTCAAATGCCGCAGATCCAAACGACGAATCTGGTTCGTCGAAGCTTATAACACATTAAGTACAACATAATAGAAGAAATGAATAATACATTTGATATACAACATTTGATACAATATTCAGATACAATGATGATACAATGAATATCAATATACATCAAAGATATGATACAAGGCAATAGCAGCAGAAAGAAAAGATAACACCAACAGCGGAACAATATCTCCAATATGGTCTTCAAGAGAGAACTCTAGTATCGGTAATCTCTATCTCCAAGGCACCAATCCAGAAATAGCTCGAACTCCCAATAATGATGTTTCACAAAGATAAGCAAGTGCAGTCCAGATCCAAAGACTGAACTAGCTCCAGATAATCTACTAAACCTGACTATCTGAAAAACCCAACTCTAGACTCCCCGTGTGGGAAAATTATGGACACCCAGAGTTTAGGAAAGGACCAATAAACTCCAAGTCAGTCGTGGAACTGGTGTGAGAAAACATAACAGTTTATCCTTTAGAACAAACAACAAAAGAGTTTTGAATAAATCCGCAATGCTTTTTGAAAAATGAAACTACCATAAGTCCTCCCGCCACATACACAATGCAAACGCAGAATTGGAGGAGATTTCTCCTTATGATAGTCAAATATGCTTGATACGAGAAAATTTCTTTGATATTATTACTAGTGCATAGTGTAGAAAAAAAACCATTTCGAAAGTATAATATTAATCCTAGCTAGCATAGCCATTCCGAACTATGCCTACTATAACAACCATGTAAACAGTGGTGACCACCATAAGTAAATGGCTGGTTCTACAACTAAAACCGTACAAGACGCGTATTGAAGATTGGATTTCCCACAAATGGTCAGGCTAAGGAATTTCCTACCGCCACATGGGTACGCCTCTAGAAGGACGTCCCGAGAGCTTAACCAGCTCTCTGCAAACACAAGGTCGGGTTACCTCTATAACTAGGTAACTACTACACGAGCATGCCATCCCCCGGTCCTTTGGGACCTTTATCCGAGGCGTCTCTCAACCACAAAGCAATCACAAAGTAATAGATTTGCAGTGTCCACATGAGTTAAGTATCTGGGCTCATACCATGATACCACCCTTTTCCAGAAGGGAATGACACACCCTAAAGGGAGCGACCCTCATAATCTTGCCGCATCTTTCCTGTTTCAACCATTTCTGGGGTGTGAGGTCCTGATGCAGACTCGTCCATAAAGCTACACTTTATACAAAAGCCATGCTTTGATCAACAAATGATACACAACAACACTCAGCATGCCACAGTATCAAATTGGGAGTATATCACTGATAACTATCAACTACATAACCTCTGAGCTCGTACGTCTCAGAGAAGGGTGTTAAGCTAAGAGAATAAATTCTCCGCCACCAAACAGAAATGTATTTGATATAGATCAATTTTATATCTCAAAGTGTAATGTCAGACATACAACCATACAAGTCTGTTCCGGGTTCAAACAGAACCGAAGTCACTTCGTCCAATAAAGGAAGAAGCCCTTGCAAATCCGGGTATCCACAATTCCGATCGGACTTCCCATCACTTAGGGAATCTCTATACCATAACTACTCGGTGCAGAGACAATCGATAGGTTATCCTATCGTTCTCACAAATACCCGGTCTTCAACACCGGTCTTCAAATGCAATCCATAACGTCGTATCATTATTCAGAATGGGTTATATGACACAAGATCCTCTCTTGGCTAAACCGAATAGTGCGCACAATATTTAAAAACATATGGATATAGGATTTCAGTTAAGTCACATCTTTTAAAAACCCAAAATCTTCCTTCAAATGGTTTAAACAAATTACCATTTCAAATCTTTGAACAAAAAGATTCATTTCACAAAGTTCCCCCAGTTTCACAAAGATACATTCATAGATTTCAAAACAATTTCCATTTCGATTGGATTAACTCATTAAATCTTTAAATCAAAGATTTAACTTATAGCTTTCAAAACACGTTTCCAAAGATTTATTCATAACTTGGAAGACCATTTTCATTTTAGACTTGAAATCCTTTTAACACAAATTGGAAGTTCATTTTAAATGAAAGCTTTTATTATTAGAAAACAAATAGTTTTCGTTTCGGAAAAATCCAATTATATTTGCATGAGTTAAAGCCCTTGAATTATATTCAAATTCCCAAATCAATACCTTTAAAATGGTTTAATCCATATATAACTTGTATAACCTCTTTAATCCCTAGTTTCCAAACATAGAATTCAATTTCAAATTTCAAATTTAAATTTAAATCAAAATTCAAAACTAAATCAAGTTATTCAAAAAAAAACTTTTATCTTGAAATTCCTTTCAAAAGCTTTTCACTTTAAACCTAATCCATTCCCAAAACCATTTGGATTCAAGATTCAATTTTAAAACAATTTCAAAAATTTATGACTTAACCAATTTCCACGTGCAATCCATATTTGTGTATGTATAAGTGTGGTCATTGGGTTTTACACAATAAAAGTTCAACATCATCATTCAGTACATATTCAAATACAACAATATATTTGATAAGCGGTATAAACTATAACGCTTATCTTTCATTCATAGATCACAGATATATATCAGAGATAATAAATTACATTAACATAGCTTAAATCAAAACAGAGCTTCACAATTAGGGATACCAAATAATTCAATCATCCAATAGAATCCAAACATTCATAAGTTAGATCAGTTCTATTTAATTCAAATAATATTAATTACTTATGAATTACTAATCCTAGTTAATTAACATTAATAAATTGCAAATCGTTTTGATTAATTACTCTTTAATCATTTATTAATTAACCATTTATTAATTATTTAATTAACCTTTAATTATAATTCATCAACTTTCAATTATTAAATAATTAACCTTTAACTATTTAAATACTTTTCTTAATTAATTACGATAAGTGACTATGCCTAATCTTAAATCAATGTTAATTTCTTGATTAATCCACCTTTAATCATTAATGAGTTACTTTTAATTAAGTAATTATCTTTAAGTAATTAGTTGATTTCATTAATTAATTTTCATTAATTAATTAATTAATTAATCCTTAATTAATAATCATCCCTAAATTACTTTCATTAATTAATTAACCTTTAAATTAATTAATTATTGTTAACTTAGTCACCTTAATAAATAAATCACATTAATTAATTATTATTTAAATTAATTAACCTTTAAAAACTTGATTAATCAAGTTTTAAATCATTAATTATTCACCCTTGATGACTTCAAATCAAGCAATTATTTGTAAGTAATTAGTCATCCTCTAATTAATCATTCTTCAATTACTTGATTAATTAAAATTGAATTATTAATTAATTTATCTTACTTACTTTTATTAAGTAATTAATTTCAAGTAATTAATTTTCTTTAATAAATAAATTTAACTTAACTTTTAAAAATTAATTAACAATTTTTAAAACATCATTTATGTTAATCAAGACCTTAAATTAATCAAATGTAAATCATTATCTTAATTTATTTCTAAATTTTTAAATCCTCATTTAATAATCCTTGGAAAATTAATTATCATTTACATAAGAATTTAACTTGAAACCTTTAAGTTGATTTAAGAATCAAAACATTGTTCAAGACAAACCATTAATTTTGAGAATCTCATTTTAAAATAACC
Source organism: Allium cepa (assembly GCA_030765085.1). Lineage (NCBI taxonomy): Eukaryota > Viridiplantae > Streptophyta > Magnoliopsida > Asparagales > Amaryllidaceae > Allium > Allium cepa. The sequence goes on along the minus strand of CM060941.1, from coordinate 679,907,269 downwards.
CTAAAAAAATCAAATTTATCTTTTATATATGATTTAACTTAAAATTCTCAAGCTAATTAAAACCATCATCATTGTTTTACTACTTAAATATACCATTTGAGTTTGTAAACTTAAGAATTCATTTTAAAATACACTTTTTAAATTTAACTAAACATTTTCTTTTGTTTTAAAACCAGATCAAGTTTTCTTTTTCCAAAACCTGGTACCTGAAGTAATGAACCCGAGCCCAAACTAACAATCCTTGAGATAACACTCGAGCCAAACTCAAAACTTCCCCGAGCTATACTTTCTTTTCTTTTTTTTTAAAATTTTTTAAAACTCTGTAACGTATCAACCCGAAAACGCTCTCGAGCCCAATACAAAATTTCACGAGCTAATCCTCGAGAACACCTTCTTCTTCCCCGAACATAACTTCGCCTGAAACTCGAGAGTGCACCCTGCACGTGCATAGCCACTCCGTTCACTGCTGATCGTCGCCGAGGCCACTCGCAAGTCAACGTCGACAACCCCGACCCATACAACCACCCAGAAACATGAATCAAACTCGAGAACGAAATCGAGTCACTCAAACCAGAAACTGGAACCAAACCTATGACGAAAATACCTCGCCAACGACAACCCGTCCACGATCATCCACACTAACTTGACCAAAACTTCGCCAACCATTCCTACTTAGATTCCTCAAGGTATCGTTTAACTCGACACTACAGAGACGATGCAGTGATCTAGTTACTAGGCTTGATTCAAATTAGGGTTAAAACCTAAATCGACTTCGACTAACTTCCACGATGCATTTAAAAATCTCATCGCATTTTTCTTGAATTCGACCATCGTTCCAACACCCTCTATCACGATCCTAAGGCTAATTGATTATGCGATCATCAGAAACTGACAGATTTTCATTTTTTGTTCATCTAGCTAAAACGACCACAATTCGAAACTAAGAACTTTGATTTTTACTTTAAAAATCATTATTCTTGAAATCGTTTTGGATGATACAAACGAATCTCGAATCCATGCAGATTGAAAATTTGATAAAATTTGAGTTTATACAATTTTCTCTTTTCCCAGACAACAACCTTCCATGTTATCTTGAAACATTTTTTTTAAAAAGTAAGCTTGTATGAAGTTGAACATATTTCATTTTGACATTCAATCTAATAACAACTAGAAGCAGTGTTTTAGAGATTTTTCTTTTCTTTTTGGACAGGTTTCTGGAAACCTGAACTTGCAAACATGGATAAATATCCCTGTTTATCAACATGCAAAGAAGAAATATATACATTCATACACATAACTGCACTCATTCAACAAATCCCAAGCACACATCCAAACCACTGATCAAACATTAGAGGTTTCAAAAGGGTTTGCTCACCTGTATATTTGCAAACAGAGAAGCAGAAAGGAAGTCTAGAAGCTTGAATTTAAAAACAACTGGAAACTTGAAATTTGCCTTGAACTTCGATTTTTTATTTAGCTTGCCTGAAGCTTTGAATCTGGAACTTGTAATTAAAAATCTTTGCTTAATCACTATTATATTTGTTTATTCAGTTCATCAATGACATACAAAGATCCAAGCTTTACTTGCAGTTTGAATTTCTTATGCACGGAGAACAGGGTTTGCAGTTGAAAACCAGAAATTAATTTTAATCTTTGAACTTGATTTGTTTCCTGCAACTGATTAATACCATTGCTTAAATTCTTTGCTTTATTACTGATTAATAACTTCGAATTCAAATCTTTAAAAGAAATTTACTTGCCTTAATTTATTTTAGAGAATCTTGCACTGTTTCCTGGCCAAAACTGAAACTGTGTTTCTTTTTATAAATCTGCAGTTTGAATTTGTGTTAAAACTTGATTTTAATATTACAAATTCATCAAACTATAAAGTTTAAAATTTACCTGAGAGATGGAATGTAAAAACTGCAGCTTGATGTTTAAGAAGATTTTCAGATTTTTTCCTCAACTTTGAATCTAAGAAAATGCTTAAATCTTTGTTACTGTTCTTTCAGAGATTTGGGAGGCTAAATAAATCTGAAAATGGAAGCTGAAGAGTTTTGTGATTTTTAAATTTTATTATTTTATTCAACCAATTATATTGAATGACATTTGTTAAAAAACAATCATGAGATCTCAATGCATGTTAATTTTTACTCTATCTCCTTTATGCATGCCTAACGCTTGTAATTTTATAAAGACAAAAGGATTTTTTTAATTAAATTCTATATCATATTCACTTTATAACTAATTGTACCCCTTATTCATTTGTATATACATATATATAATGTTAAAAGAAGAATTGTTTTAACTAATATTTACATTATATAAATTACACCTTAATGATTTCAAAAGCCAATTATTTTTCTAAAACATTTATTTTAAATTTAAATTCTAATTCCAATTCAACTTGAATTATAACCACTTATGTCCATATATATATTCATATATATACTTGTACAATCAAAATTTAATTTCAATATATACACTCAAATCTACTCATATATGCATTATATATATAATTAAAATTCAAATGATTTTTTTAAAAACATTTATTAATTCAAAATCTTAAACTCAAAAAAAATTGGAATTTTATTCATATATAATTTATCACTCATTTTATTTGTTTTGAAACTTTTCAATTTATTTTCAAATTAAATTCCAAAAGTTTAAATATGTTACTAATTTAAATTGATAAATTTTTGGGATGTTACTTTTTATTTATAAGATATTAAATATAGAATTTAAAGCCCCAATTAAATTTTAAAATCAATGTCCAAATAAACAAATATCCTATTTAATCTTGAAAAAATTAATTAAATTTACAATTTAAATTCACAAATTTATATCAATTACCAAATTTAATTTCACTCAAAAACCGGGATCGTTACAGATTCCCTCCTTAAGAAAATTTTGTCCTCGAAATTTGCAAGGGAGACAACGAAGAAAAATTAAAGATAGAGAAATATCTTTTCAGATCAAACTGAGTATTTATTCTGCATTTGGCTTACCAAATCAGAATATTAGCAATATGAGAACAAACTCTTATAATTATTTCATAAGATACTCGGGTCCACCGGTCTACGAATATGCAAGGGCATTGATTAGTTCGAAGGGATAACTAATCGTTCGTAGAATATATCGGATCCCAGAGAATAGATAAATGGATTCAATCTTCTACAATTTCTCAAACACTAGGTATGGATTCCAAATTCGGGTCGGAATATTCCAAAATTTACACCAACTTGTCCCTCTTCGGACTTCGATCTACACAAGAAATTACAATAAAATTTTCAATTTGGTTTTGACCGATATCGTTTTATTGATACAATTCAAATTTAACTTCTTATATTTGTTAACCAATTTTTTCAAATAAAATTTTAAATTCATTAGAGTTTAAAACGAAAAGCTGATAACTAGAATACGAGGTAGGAACTTATCTGCACGATTCGTAGGCCATCATCGTACCGAAGCTTCTTCTTGTAGCTGCTACGAAGTAATCAAAGAATTCGAAATCGAATCGAAGGAGATTGAGGAGAAAAGTTGTTTCCGCTGTTACAGGGTATTGACCATTGGTACTCCCCTGTCCTCTATCTCGTCATCTTCTTGCACTCATACTTACTATCAGTGGATAGTAAGAGAATTTACTGAGGCGTTCGAACGAATATCTTAGGGATGTACTCATTCTAGGGTATACTTCACCTTAGCTCTAATGAGTTACCTAATGTGTTATACTCCTGAGCTAAAGTTTCAACCTTCAGCTCTGATACCAAATGAAACGATCCTGACACGACCTTTGAAAATCGGCACCGAATACGACACTCGTATTCAAATGCCGCAGATTGAAACGTCGAATCTGGTTCGCCTGAGCTTATAACACATTAAGTACAACACAACGAAAGAAATGAATAATACATTTGATATAAAACATTTGATACAATATTCAGATACAATGATGATACAATGAATATCAATATACATCAGAGATATGATACAAGACAATAACAGCGGAAAGAAAAGATAAAACCAGCAGCGGAATAATATCTCCAATATGATCTTCAAGAGAGAACTCTAGTATCGGTAATCTCTATCTCCAAGGCACCAATCCAGAAATAGCTTGAACTCCCAATAACGATGTTTCACAAAGATAAGCAAGTGCAGTCCAGATCCAAAGACTGAACTAGCTCCAGATAATCTACTAAACCCGACTATCTGAAAAACCCAACTCTAGACTGCCCGTGTGGGAAAATTGTGGGGACCCAGAGTAGACCAATAAACTCCAGGTCAGTCATGGGACTGGTGTGAGCAAACAAAATAGTTTATCCTTAAGAACAAACAACAAAAGAGTTTAGAATAAATCCGCAATGCTTTTTGGTAAATGAAACTACCATAAGGCCTCTCGCCACACACACAATGCAAACGCAGAATTGGAGGAGATTTCTCCTTATGATAGTCAAATATGCTTGATACGAGAAAATTTCTTTGATATTATTACTAGTGCATAGTGTAGAAAAAAAACCATTTCGAAAGTATAATATTAATCCTAGCTAGCATAGACATTCCGAACTATGCCTACTATAGCAACCATGTAAACAGTGGTGACCACCATAAGTAAATGGCTGGTTCTACAACTAAAACCGTACAAGACGCGTATTGAAGATTGGATTTCCAACAAATGGTCAGGCTAAGGAACTTCCTACCGCCACATGGGTACGCCTCTGGAAGGACGTCCCGAGAGCTTAACCAGCTCTCTGCAAACACAAGGCCGGGTTACCTCTATAACTAGGTAACTACTACACGAGCATGCCATCCCCCGGTCCTTTAGGACCATTATCCGAGGCGTCTCTCAACCACAAAGTAATCAAAAAGTAATAGATTTGCAGTGTCCACATGAGTTAAGTATCTGGGCTCATACCATGACACCACCCTTTTCCAGAAGGGAACGACACACCCTAAAGGGAGCGACCCTCATAATTTTGCTGCATCTTTCTTGTTTCGACCATTTCCGGGGTGTGAGGTCCTGATGCACACTCGTCCACCAAGCTACACTTTATACAAAAGCCATGCTTTGATCAACAAATGATACACAACAGCACTCAACATGCCACAATACCAAATTGGGAGTATATCACTGATAACTATCAACTACATAACCTCTGAGCTCGTACGTCTTAGAGAAGGGTGTTAAGCTAAGAGAATAAATTCTCCGCCACCAAATAAAAATGTATTTGATAGAGATCTGTTTCATATCTCAAAGTGTAATGTCAGACATATAACCATACAAGTCTGTTCCGGGTTCGAACAGAACCGAAGGTACTTCGTCCAATAAAGGAAGAAGCCCTTGCAAATCCGGGTATCCACAATTCCGACCGGACTTTCCATCACTTAGAGAATCTCTATACCGTAGCTACTCGGTGCATAGACAATCGATAGGTTACCCTATCGTTCACGCAAATACCTGGTCTTCAAATGCAATCCATAACGTCGTATCATTGTTCGGAATGGGTTATATGACACAAGGTCCTCTCGCGGCTAAACCGAATAGTGAGCGTAATATTTAAAAACATATGGATGTAGGATTTCAGTTAAGTCACGGCTTTTAAAAACCCAAAATCTTCCTTTCAACGGTTTAAACAAATTACCATTTCAAATCTTTGAACAAAAAGATTCATTTCACAAAGTTCCCCCAGTTTCACAAAGATACATTCATAGATTTCAAAACAATTTCCATTTAGATTGGATTAACTCATTAAATCTTTAAATCAAAGATTTAACTTATAGCTTTCAAAACACGTTTCCAAAGATTTATTCATAACTTGGAAGACCATTTCCATTTTAGACTTGAAATCCTTTTAACACAAATTGGAAGTTCATTTCTTATATGAAAGCTTTTATTATTGGAAAACAAATAGTTTTCGTTTCATAAAAATCCAATTATATTTGCACGAGTTAAAGCCCTTGAATTATATTCAAATTCCCAAATCAATACCTTTAAAATGGTTTAACCCATATATAACTTGTATAACCTCTTTACTCCCTAGTTTCAAACATAGAATTCAATTTCAAATTTTGAATTTAAATTTAAATCAAAATTCAAAACTAAATCAAGTTAAAATAACTTTTATCTTGAAATTCCTTTCAAAAGCTTTTCACTTTAAACCCAATCCATTCCCAAAACCATTTGGATTCAAGATTCAATTTTAAAACAATTTCAAAAATCTGTGAATTAACCAATTTCCACGTGCAATCCATATTTGCGTGTATAAGTGTGGTCCATGGGTTTTACACAATAAAAGTGCAACATCATCAATCAATACATATTCCAATACAGCAATATATTTGATAAGCGGTATAAACTATAATGCCTATCTTTCATTCACAGATCACACACACACACACAGATATATATATATATATATATATATATATATATATCACAGATAATAAATTACATTAACACAGCTCAAATCAAAACAAAGCATCACAATCAGGGATAACAAACAATTCAATCATCCAATAGAATCCAAACATTCATAAGTTAGATCTGTTAATTGTCTGATTAATTCAAATCAGATTAATTACTTATGAATTACTAATCCTGGTTAATTAACATTAATAAATTGCAAATCGTTTTGATTAATTACTCTTTAATCATTTATTAATTAACCATTTATTAATAATTTAATTAACCTTTAATTATAATTCATCAACTTTCAATTATTAAATAATTAACCTTTAATTATTTAATTAGTTTTCTTAATTAATTACGATAAGTGACTATCCCTAATCTTAAATCAATGTTAATTTCTTGATTAATCCACCTTTAATCATTAATGAGTTACTTTTAATTAAGTAATTATCTTCATGTAATTAGTTGATTTCATTAATTAATTTTCATTAATTAATTACATTAATTAATTAATCCTTAATTAATAATCATCCCTAAATTACTTTCATTAATTAGTTAACCTTTAAATTAATTAATTATTCTTAACTTAGTCACCTTAATAAATAAATCACATTAATTAATTATTCTTTAAATTAATTAATCTTTAAACACTTGATTAATCAAGTTTTAAATCATTAATTATTCATCCTTAATGACTTCAAATCAAGCAATTATTTTTAAGTAATTAGTCATCCTCTAATGAATCATTCTTCAATTACTTGATTAATGAAACTTGAATTAGTAATTAATTTATCTTAATTACTTTTATTAAGTAATTAATTTCAAGTAATTAATTTCCTTTAATAAATAAATTTAACTTAACCTTTAAAAATTAATTAACAATTTTTAAAACATCATTTATATTAATCAAGGCCTTAAATTAATCAAATGCAAATCATTATCTTAATTTATTTCTTAATTATCATTTAAATCCTCATTTAATAATCCTTGGAAAATTAATTATCATTTACATAAGAATTTAACTTGAAACCTTTAAGTTGATTTAAGAATCAAAACAATGTTCAAGACAAACCACTAATTTTGAATATCTCATTCTAAAATAACCCTTAAAAAAATCAAATTTATCTTTTTATATATGATTTAACTTAAAATTCTCAAGCTAATTAAAACCATCATCATTTTTTTTACTACTTAAATATACCATTTATGTTTATAAACTTACGAATTCATTTTAAAATACACTTTTTAAATTTTAACTAAACTTTTTCTTTTGTTTTAAAACTCGATCAAGTTTTCTTTTTCTAAAACCTGGTACCTGAAGTAATGAACCCAAGCCCAAACAAACAATCCTTGAGATAACACTTGAGCCAAACTCAAAACTTCCCCGAGCTATACTTTCTTTTCTTTCTTTTTTTTTTAAATTTTTTTAAAACTCTGTAACGTATCAACCCGAAGACACTCTTGATCCTAATACACAATTTCACGAGCCAATCCCCAAGACCACATTCTTCTTCCCCGAACATAACTTCGCCTGAAACTCGAGAGTGCACCGTGCACGTGCACGGCCACTCCGATCACTGCTGTTCGTCGCCCAGGCCACTCGCAAGTCAATGTCGATAACCCCGACCCATACAACCACCTAGAAACATGAATCAAACTCGAGAACGAAATCGAGTCACTCAAACCAGAAACTGGAACCAAACCTCTGACGAAAATGCCTCGACAACGACAACCCGTCCACGATCATCCACACTAAATTGACCAAAACTTCGCAAACCATTCCTACTTCGATTCCCCAAGGTATCGTTCAACTCGACACCACAGAGACGACGCGGTGATCTAGTTACTAGGCTCGATTCAAACTAGGGCTAAAACCCAAATCGACTTCGACCGACTTCCACGATTTGTTTAAAAATCTCCTCGCATTTTTCTTGAATTCGACCATCGTTCCAACACCCTCTATCACGATCCCGAGGCTAGTTGATTACACGATCATCAGAAACTGACAGAGTTTCATTTTCTGTTCATCTAGGTAAAACGACCATAATTCGAATATAAAAACTTTGATTTTTTACTTTAAATATCATTATTCACGAAATTGTTTTGGATGATACAAACGAATCTCGAATCCATGCAGATTGAAAATTTGATAAAATTTGAGTTTATACTATTTTCTCTTTTCCCAGACAACAAGCTTCCATGTTATCTTGAAACATTTTTTTTATAAAGGTATGCTTGTATAAATTTGAACATATTTCATTTTGACATTCAATCTAATAACAACTAGAAGCAGTGCTTTAGTGATTTTTCTTTTCTTTTTGGATAGGTTTCTAGAAACTTGAACTTGCAAACAGGGATAAATATCCCTGTTTATCAACATGCACAGAAGAAATATATACATTCATACACATAACTGCACTCATTCAACAAATCCCAAGCACACATCCAAATCACATATCAAACATTAGAGGTTTCAAAAGGGTTTGCTCACCTGTATATTTGCAAACAGAGAAGCAGAAAGGAAGTCTGGAAGCTTGAATTTAAAAACAACTGGAAACTTGAAATTTGCCTTGAACTTTGATTTTTTATTTAGCTTGCCTGAAGCTTTGATTCTGGAACTTGTAAATAAAAATCTTTGCTTAAGCATTATTGTATTATTTTTTCAGTTCATCAATGACATACAAAGTTCCAAGCTTTACTTACAGTTTGAATTTCTTATGCACAGAGAACAGGGTCTGTAGTTGAAAACTAGAAATTAATTTTATTCGTTGAACTTGATTTGTTTCCTGCAACTGATTAATACCATTGCTTAAATTATTTGATTTATTACTGATTAACAACTTCAAATTCAAATCTTTAGAAGAAATTTACTTTCCTTAATTTATTTCAGAGAATCTTGCACTGTTTCTTGGCCAAAACTGAAACTGTGTTTCTTTTTATAAATCTGCAGTTTGAATTTGTGTTAAAACTTGATTTTAATATTACAAATTCATTAAAATATAAAGTTTGAAATTTACCTGAGAGATGGAATGTAAAAACTACAGCTTGATGTTTAAGAAGATTTTCAGATTTTTTCCTCAACTTTGAATCCAAGAAAATGTTTCAGCTTTTCTGATTTTTTCTATTTTTTTTCTTTGGGTGTTGGAGTTTGAAATGCTCAAATCTTTGTTACTATTCTTTCAGAGATTTGGGAGGCTAAATAAATCTAAAAATGGAAGCTGAAGAGTTTTTGTGATTTTTAAATTTTATTATTTTATTCAACCAATTATATTGAATGCCATTTGTTAAAAAACAATCATGAGATCTCAATGCATGTTAATTTTTACTCTATCTCCTTTATGCATTTCTAACACTTGTAATTTTACAAAGAAAAAAGGATTTTTTAATTAAATTTTATATCATATTCACTTTATAACTAATTATACCCCTTATTCATTTGTATATACATATATACAATGTTAAAAGAAGAATTGTTTTAACCAATATTTACATTATATAAATTACGCCTTAATGATTTCAAAAGCCAATTATTTTTCTAAAACATTTATTTTAAATTTAAATTCAAATTCCAATTCAACTTGAATTATAACCACTTATGTCCATATCAAGGTTTCAAATCTCGCTCATCTCGGCCGAGATCTCGGTCAAGATCTCATTTTCAAGCTTGGGTGATTCGAAACAGGCAATTTCGTTTGAATCTCGTCTGACCCAAATCTCGGACGAGATTTCAGTATCTCGTCCGGTATCTTGGACGAGATTTAACAGCGAGATATCGGCCGAATTATTGAATTTTGGAAAAAATCAACTCTTTTTCCGTATTGGGATAGCTCATTCTTTACCTTAATTTAAGCCTTCTTAATTGTACTTTTCTTAACCCTTATTTCTTATATAAATCTCATTTAATCTTCATCTCTAATTTTACGGCAGTGATGAGTGTAAGATGATGATAAAATCTACATCGATTATGGTAAGTATTTCACTTTATGATTTTCATTTAGGTTTCTAATCCAGATTAAATTACATCGGATTTCATTTTTATTTTTCAACACTTTCTTGAGTTTTTTTCCTAACCCTATTTTTTGCGGCTATAAATTTTAGGCTTCACTTATTTAACTTATGTTTCAAATGGATTCCCAATTTGATTTCATTTAGTCTTTGCTGCTATAATTTTTTTTCCTCAAGGCTTATTTTTAAGTAATAAAGGAATTCTCTTTCATCTATTAATTTCATTTGATGATTACATGTTCATTCATACATCATTGTTTTGCTTTTCTTATAATATTACTAAATGTTTAAAAAAAATTTGTACTATGTATGCTATTTTCTACGTTTGTTTGAAATATATATGTTATTAGTTGCTTGATGAGATTTTGTTTGCTAATAATTAAATACTATAATCAGACATAGAATATCTTAATTCTACTTGTAGACTTTTGTATTTGAAGTTATAAAATTAATATTTCCATTGCAGCACTATAAATCATAAAAGGTAGAAATGAGACATTATATTACGTAGGAATGTTAAGTGAATGATCAAACAAAGTAAATGTGCATACGTTATGGTTTGTTTCTTATGTACTTTATCTCATATGGTATTATGTTGAACAGTAATCATGATATCTAGTTATTTGTTTATTTTACATGATACAAGTGATATTTTTCCATACTAAATTACTAATGATAAGGGTGTGATATATTCAAGGTAAGTGCATAGTGTTTTCCTTAAGGTGGTGACTAGTATTATAAATTTAGGTGTATGAAAACTAATTTTCGACATGACATATACTCCGAGATAACTCAAATGAATTTTAGAAACCGAGATGTAAATCCGAGATGGACGACCAAGATGCACTCATCTCGTTCGAGATCTCACCCGATACGAGATATGAACGATATCCGAGATTTAAAACCTTGGTCCATTTATATATTCATACATATACTTGTACAATCAAAATTCAATTTCAATATATACACTCGAATCTACTCATATATGCATTATATATATATAATTTAAATTCAAATGATTTTTTTAAACATTTATTAATTCAAAATCTTAAACTCGAAAGAAATTGGAATATTAATCATATATAATTTATCACTCATTTTATTTGTTTTGAAACTTTTCAATTTATTTTCAAATTAAATTCCAAAAGTTTAAATATGTTACTAATTTAAATTGATATAGTTTTTGGATGTTACTTTTTATTTATAAGATATTAAATATAGAATTTCAAAGCCCCAATTAAATTTTAAAATCAATGTCCAAATAAACAAATATCCTATTTAATCTTGGAAAAATTAATTAAATTTACAATTTAAATTCATAAATTTATATCAATTACCAAATTTAATTTCACTCAAAAATTAGGATCGTTACAGAGGGGAGACCATAGGATGGGTGGAATTTTGATGAGGCGGAGATGAGGGTGAAGTAGCATAAGGAGAAAGGGGGCAAGGTACGAAGGGCGTTTTCATAATTTCACATGTTAACATTATATAAAACTTATTTTTATCAATTTTGTTTTCACTCTTATCATTCTCTTCTTCATTTTTCAAAAACTTCTTAAAGCCTTTGCGAGGTTTCCATGGCTTCCTAATATCATTCCAAGTTATAAATCAAATAAATTCTACTTTAAATATCTTAGAAATTTGCTAAAACACTTCTACCTCCATTATTTCACTTGCTCTTCAAAATTAAAGTACCCATCGACCTTAAAAACTCCCGGACGAGCAAATATAGCCTAAGGCCGAACCATATTCTTCACTTATGGCCATCAAAAACATCATCTTTCCTATGGCAAAGTAAGGTTCTAGCTTGCTTTCAAGTGGTAGCCTGGTTTGGTCTTGTTTGTGTAACATTTGGTGTAAAACTTCTTAACTTTTGGAAAGAATGCAATTTTGTATGTTGTAATGTTGAATATTATTTGATTGCTGTATGTTCACATTTATTTGATAAACCATAGTTGGATTTGGTTGATTTTGGCTATGATTTGTTATATGCTTGTGCGGTTTGGATGTAATATGAACTTGAAAATGTAAGCATAAACTAGTTGTTAAGTTAGTAAAGTAAACTTGTTAGTTGTTGTAACTAAATAAGTTAGTTTTTAGTAAGCTAGTTGTTAAGTTAGTAAGCTAACTTGGGAAGCTAAGATCGAAAAGGAAACTAATTTGTTAATGGTAAGTAAAACTAATTAGCTGAAAGTTAGTAAACTAGTAAGTGTAGACTAGCAAGTAAAACTAATTAATGAAGAGTTGTAAAGAAATTAGAGAGTGAGATTAGTAAGTGAAGTTGGTAAGTAAAATTAAAGGTCGTATAACGATTGTCGTTATAAATGCAGTTTCCCTTAAAATCCGGTTTAAAAAAAACCAAGTTTTTTAAAATTAAAAGTGTTTTGAAAGTATTTCATAAACATAATAATGGTGTTTTAGAAAGTTAACTAATAATTAATTGTGAATTAATTAAGTTTTGATAACTAATAGTTAATTAAGTATTAAACGAGTTTTATTAACTTTAATTAACTCAAGATTAGTCCAAATAAATTATCTTTTAAAAGTAAGATTAATTTTAAGTTAATTATTGATTAAGAAATATAAATTCTTAATTAATTTTGAGTGAAGTATAGAAATTATTTTCAATTAAATATTAATCGAAGATAGGGTTAATTATTATTTAATTTGTCAAGTGTTTAATAATTTTTAATTATAAATTAATTAAGGTTTTGATCTAAAATAATTATTATTTAAGGTTTAGTTTATTATTTAAGTTTTAATTAAAGATTATTTTATTTATTAATTGAGATTAGTTAATATTTAATTATTAATGAAGGTTTAGATAATTATTTAATAATTAATAAAGGATTATTTTGGGTTTAATTTTTAATATAATGGTTAATTATTGTTTAGTAATTTATTTAAAGTTAATTATTTCTTAATTTATAATCAAATCAAGTTAAGAATTAATAAAGATTAATTATGGTTTAATAAAGAGTTCAACTTGTAATTAATCATTTTAAAAGGGAGTTTTAAGTTTGAATCCTTTGTTTTCAAGAATCAAATTGTTTTGTAGGGATTCAAATTTCGATACCGTTAAGTAGGCAAACAATTATGAATGAGTTTGTAAATGGTTTGATTGTGTGGACATGTGTTAGCAAAATAAATCTCCGTTCTACTATAAGTTTATTGTTTGAATGTTTAGACATCTAATAGTAGAATAAATACTCGTTCTTCTATATGTTGATTGTTTGATTGCTTGGACATTAGATAGTAGAATAAATACCCATTTTGCTATAAATAATTGTTTATTATGTGGACATATGTTTAGTAGAATAAATTTCCATTTTGGTCCAAGTAGTGAATTGTTTAGATATCTATTTGGCAGGACAAATCACCATGCTACTATTATGTTATTTGAACATGTATATACTTGTTGAGTTGTATTGACATATTATTCCCTAATTTGGATATGAATTGCATTTACATATATGTTGACTTATATAATAAATGGTTACTTGAAAGTAGAACTAACATTAAATAATAACTTAAAGTACCACCTTGGGATTACTAAGCCGCGTTTTGAAATGATAAAGTATGGTTTTGCGTTAATTTTAATTCTTTAATCAATTTGAGGTTAAGGTTTATAAATGATTTTTCAAGTTATATTATTATTTTACAAAGGTGTTTATAAATAATTAAAAGTAGCCAAGTGATTAAAATTTAAAACCGTTTTGGTTATCGTAAGGTCAAACTTATAAATTATTTTTCAAGTCATATAAAAATGATATTAAATAATATCACTAGGTTTTCTATAAAAGTGTTTTGGTTATCGTAAGGTAAAAAACCGTTCGTGTTTATGTGTGGCGTGGTCTTACGAGATACCCCTGATTTTAAAAATATTTAAAAAAAATAATTCAGTTGTTTGAGTTTACTTACACCGGCCCATGTCTAACCTGGAGTTTTATTTTATTTCCCTAAACCTCTTGGATACTCAAATTTGTACGAGTAGCCAGGTGATCCAGGTTTCTCACGACTGCATGTTGGAGGAGTTGGAGGAAGTGGCTTCACTGTTAGCTAGTTATTATCGATTTCTGCTGTGCGTGTATGTATGATTTTTTATCAGTTGGGTAGGGATAGGCTTTTATAACTGTCCTAGGATAGAATTTGTATTAGTATGACTCTAATGTATCATTTTTAGAAATCACTTTGTATGTTAATTAATATATGTTATTCCGTTGTGTTGTGAGATCCTATATTGTTTAGTTTCTTCTTATCTTCTATCTTCTGTCTTTCCCTTAAAGATCCATTTTTTCGACACTTGAATGCTTGTCACGCAATATAGTGGACATATTTGTGTCGATTTTCGAGGGTCGAAAGGCACGTTCATTACATTTGGTATAGAGTGTAAGGTTAAGTGAGAACCTTGGCCCTAGTGGGGTAAAATCATTTGACATCGGATAAGTGAGATCCTAGAATGAGTATGAGCGTATTATATATAATAGCGCATATTTGTTAGTGATATAAAATATTTTATATTGTGTTGATTTATTTGTTGAGTGGCTTAAGAATTCTATTCAAGACGTGGGACGCCATCATGTCGATAGGGGTTCCTAAACACTTGAACAAGGAAAAATGACGTGGTATTGTTTTGAAATTTGGTATATGAAATAATTTTACCCATAAGTCTATTTTATATATAAGAGAATGATTTTCAAAATAATGTAGTATATTATGGTATATTAGTCGAGGTGTTGTTTGTTAAGAGATAATAATATTCTATTATTATAAATTAGTATTTTGTTAGTCAAGCTTGTCCAATTGAGCATTAACTATTGTTAGTGTGTATATGCAGCTTCCCATTTAAGATTTAGGGTGGGTAAATAGAAATAGGGAAAACATTGAAATGAACATCTTGTGAATTAAGTTTCACAATTTGAACATAAGGCGTCTGATGTTAATGTTAGGGTAAATTTTGATGGCATAAAGGATGTTGATTAAAGGTTAAAAAAAATTTGCAACAAATATTTGGAAGATGATTTTATAAAAGTTGACTTATAAAATGAATTTACAAGAAGGTGTCTTTTCATTAATAGAATTTAAGTTGCTTGAGGACTAAATTCTCGGGACGTTCTAGAAATGGTTTTCAAACATGGGAAAATGATAATAGTATTATTTGAAAATATTTTTTGGTTAAAGTTTAAGATTTTGGGAATGAAAGGTTAAGTAAACAGTGTTTTCTTTGGATTAGTTTGGGAAAATGAATCTTGATTTGTTTTGTGATGATCTAAACAATCTTCTAAGTAACGATCAGATGTTTTTCGAGGCGAACTTTGAGGGGTACTTAGTCAATTATTCTCTTTATCATTGTACAATCAAAACAATTTCAAATCCAAATGAGCCTAAAGCAAGTTTGTGGTAAATGTTTTGTTGGAAATATGTAAAATATTGTTTCAAAAATGGGATTTTGAAATAAAAGAAATATTCTTAAGTTAAGTAGTTCGAGTAGCTCAAAAATAACTTAAAATTAGGGAATAGATGTGTTCAGATGGTAAGCATTTCTGTTGAGTATTTCCTTTCTTAGTAAGGGAGTGTATGATACTGTTTGGTAGTATCCAATTCCTTAGTATGATTTTGGAGTTACTTGGATTATATTTTTTTTCTATGAATTAAATATATTGTTTCAATTCAAAAAGTTTTTGAAATAAGACTGGATATTTGGATCTTGATTTATCTTGGGGAAATAAATGCAAAAATGGAATTGTTGAATCAAATAGGGTATATACTCTTAGGACGTAGTGGAGTAGTATCCAAGTGAACCAAAGTTTAGTTTATGAAATGTTTTCATAAATAATTTAGTGGAAATAGGATTGGTATTAGGGAGAACCAATTAAAGAAGTGCATAGGTTGGACGTAGATCGTCTTTCATTTTCAAACAGTTTGATCTAAGATTCGAGTATATGAATTTGAGGTGTTTCACACCATTCCAGATAAGGATCTACTACTCGATTTTTGAAGGCGAGAACATGATGAGGATTTTGGTATGGGACACATGTTTTATTTCATAATTACAGCTATGTAAGGAGAACATCCGAATCAAAGAGCCTGGTCAGAGTCTGCATTAGAGAATCGTGTGAGCGATGCTAGTTCAAAAGGGAAGTTATGGTTTTGAATAGCGATCGAATCATATTTTTGTATAAGAATGATCTATATACATCATTTGAACTGATGTAGTGTTAGTGTTATCTGGGTCAGGGTTGTGGTTAAATTTCGAAGAAAAAATTGTTTTAAGGGGAGAAGAATGTAATGGACCAAAATTTCATTCCTTTGATTTCCGAATTTTTATTTAATTTTGAATATTAAAATAATTTATTTTATAACGTAAATAAAACTCTTTTAAATAATAAATAATGATGGTGAATTATTTTTCAAATTTGGTTTCCAAAAATATTTAGTTCGAAGAAAGATTAAAAATGTGATCGAAATTATTTTTCGATTTTTCATCAGTTAAAAGTTGTCGAAAATGCCATGACACTTTGGTACTCACACACATAAATTTAAAAATATTTTGACATGGAAATGTATATGTGTACGTATATGTACACTTGAGTATGTATGTATGTATATATATGTAAACAAGATTTTATTATAAAAAGTTAATGTATTATTATATAATATTATTATATAAAGATTCTTTTCCAACATAAAGTATAAATGAAGTACAAGCATGTTTCTTATGGCATGAAGGGGGAAGACCATAGGATGGGTGGAAATTTGTTGGGGTGGAGGTGAGGGTGAGGTGGCGCAAGGAGAAAGGGGGCAAAGTACGAAGGGCATTTTGGTAATTTCACTTGTTAACATTTTATAAAACTAATTTTTATTAATTTTATTTTCACTTATCATTCTCTTCCTCATTTTTCAAAAACTTCCTAAGGCTTCTGAGTGGTTTCCATGGCTTCCTAATATCTTACAAGTTATAAAATTAAATTATTTCTATTTTAAATCTCTTAGAAATTTGCTAAAACACTTCTACCTCCACTACATCACTTGCTCTTCAAAATTAAATCACCGATCCACCTTAAAAATTCAAGGATGAGCATATGTGGCCTAAGGCCGAACCAAATTATTTACCTAAGGCTATCAAAATCATCGTCTTTCTTAAGGCAAAGCATAGTTCTAGCTTATGTTTGAGTGGTAGCCTAGTATGGATAACCTTTGGTGGGTAAAACTCCTTAACTTTTGGAAAGAATGCAACTTTATATTTTGTATTGTTGAATATTATTTGATTGTTGTATATTCATATTGATTTGATAAATCATAGTTCGATTTGGTTGATTTTGATTATGCATTTTTATATACATGCGTGGTTTGGATGTAATATAAACTTAAATGTGTAAGTGTAAACTAGTTGTTAAGTTAGTAAAGTAAACTTGTTATGGTTGTAAACCAAATAAGTTATTTATTAGTAAAAAAACTAGTGCAAGGATAGTAAGCCAAAGGTTAGTAAACTAATAAGTTAGTAAGTTAAACTAGTTGTTAAGTTATTAAGCTAACTTGAGAAGTTAAGTTAGGAAAGTAAACTAATTTGTTAATTGGTAAGTAAACTAATTAGTGAAAATTTAGTAAACTTGTAATTTAGACAAGCAGAATTAATTAGTAAAGAGTTTTAAACAAATTAGTGAATGAGATTAGTAAGGGAAGTTGGTAAGTAAAATTACTGGTCATATAGCGATAGTCGTTATAAATGCTGTTTCGCTTAAAAATCTAATTTTTAAGAAAACTGGTTTTTTAAAATAAAAAGTGATTTGAAAAATGTTTCATAAACTTAATAATGGTGTTTTAGAAAGTTAATTAATAACTTAGTAATGAATTTTTAATTGATTGGGTTTTGATAATTATTTAAGTATTAAACGAGGTTTTTAACTTTAATCAAGTGAAGATTAGTACTAACTAATTATCTTTTAAAAGTAAAATTAATTTTTAATTAATTTTTGGTTAAGTAACATAAATTCTTAATTAATTATGAGTTAAGTATATAAATTATTTTTAATTAATTATTATTTAAATATAGAGTTAATTATTATTTATTTAATTATTTAAGTGTTCAATTATTTTTACTATAAATTAGTTAAGGTTTTAATTTAAAATAATTTTTTATTTAAGGTTTAATTTATTATTTAAGTTTTAACTAAATATTTTTTCATTTACTAATTGAGATTAATTAATATTTAATTATCAGTAAAGGTTTAAATAGTTATGTAATAATTAATAAATGATTAATTTGGATTTAGTTATTTATATAATGGTTAATTATTGTTTAATAATTTATTTAAGGTTAATTATTTCCTAATTTATAATTAAATTAAGTTAAGAATTAATAAAGATTAAAAGGATTTTTAAGTTTTAAATCCTTTGTTTTCGAGAATCAAATTGTTCTAAATGTTTCTTTTCTAAAGATGGTTTTGAACATTAAGGGATTCAAATGTTGATACTATTAAGTAGACAAACGATTATGAATGATTTATGTAAATGGTTTGATTGTGTAGACGTGTGTTAGCAGAATTAATTCTTGTTCTGCTATAAGTTGACTGTTTGATTATTTAGACATCTGATAGTAGAATAAATCCCCGTTCTACTATAAGTTGATTGTTTGATTGTTTGGACATCTGATAGTAGAATAAATATTTGTTCTGCTATAATGTAATTGTACATGTCTTTAGTAGAATAAATTCCCATTTTTCTCCAAGTAGTGAATTGTTTAGACATTTATTTAGCAGAACAAATCACCATCCTGCTATTATGTTATTTGGACATGTATATGCTAGTTGAGTTGTATTGACATGTTATTCCCTAATTTGGATATGAGTTGCATTTACATATATGTTGACTTATGTAAATAAATGGTTAAGTGACTTGAAAGTGAAATTGATAAATGTAGTAACATTAGGATTGCTAAGCCTCATTTTGAAATTAAAAAGTATGGTTTTGAATTAATTTCAATTTTTTAATTAATTTGGGGCTATGGTTTATAAATGATTTTTCAAGTTATATTATTATTATTTTATAAAGGTATTTATAAATAAAGAATTGTATTTAAAAATGGGTTTTACTAAGTGAAACGGTTTATTTAAAGTGATTTAAAAGAATGAATTGCAAAAGATATTTTGTAAAGGATTTTTTTTGAAGAAGATATATCAAAGGAGTTTTAAATCGAGAAATGTTTTATAAATGATTTTTGACATTTGTAAAGAGGTTTTGTAAATTAACTTGCTGATTTATAAAAGCGCTTTATAAATTGATTTTGGAAAGTTATAAAGGTATTTAAATGTGAATCAAGCTTTTAAAAGGGAACTTTGTAAGGGATAAGTGGATCGAGTAAGTAATGTTTTCAAAAAAAAATTTAAAGGAGGAATTTTCCATATGTTTTGACAATATACTTATAACCCTAAGAAAAGTATAAATATTTTCCTAAGTATAAAGGGGAAGTAAGGGTTTCGAAAATAGTGTTGTGTAAAGATCTTTTTGATCATGTTTTATAAAGTGATTTTATTAAATAAAGATTAATTAATAACGGCTTAAAGGATCCCATATGGAATAAAATCAATGTTTGAAAGATTTTTTATTTGATAGTTAAATAACTGACTATCAAACCTCGACCAAAATGAAACTATGGAAATATCTAGGAGAAACACATAAGTTATATGGCATAGTCATCCCTAATGATGCTGTATTATGCGTATAAATCTCGTTTCATTCTTCTAAGATAAATGATAAGGTAATCCGTCCACTGACGGTTAGGAGGTGATCTCTGCTCTTATCTTTGTCTGTTTATTTCTTACAGAACCGTGGTTGCATGTAACGACCCTAAATTTTAAACAATTTAAATTGAAAATATTTAATTAATTTTAAATATTTGAATGATGGTTTGACTTGAATTTCAAATTATCAGAATGAATTTGGCGATTAAATCATAGAGTTTAATCTATTGAGAGTTGAATATAAATTTGAATCTTCAATTTCAAGCCGATTAAAAATATTTCAAAGGCTTGTAAAATCCATATTGATGATACTGAAGATAATAGAAGCTTCAGAATTGAATTTGAAAGTTAATTGTTCAGTTTTGAAATTATATCGTTTGAATCGATATTTAAAAAAATAGCCTTCCGAGTCACAGTCTCGGAATTCGACGAAACCAGTTCCATTGGGTCCGTAATAGTGTATTATTATTATCGGGTTTCAAATTTCGTATTTTTCGGAGTTGATATGAGAGCACACGGTAAGTAAACACGTTGAAATTTTAAACGAATTCAACTTAAATTTAAATTTGAAATTGGTCAACATCAGCACTTTGGCCTCAACTCAAAACACTGTAGCTAGGTAAGGCAAACACATTCATTTCAAATCATTGTCCCCCACATCGTGCACGCGACATACCCCTTCATCTTAAAGCATGGCCGCGTTTTCTCTTTTCTCGTTCAAAATAAATAAATGGCCGAAGCCAGAAATCAAAAGAAGAAAAAAAAAATTTGTTCCTCTCGTTCCTCCTTTTTCTGTTCGATTCCTCCCCTCCCTCGTTCCAATTCAAAATGGCCGCTGCTTATAGATAAAAAAAAACCCAAATTTAGAGAGAGAGAGGTGAGGTCAGAATCGAATTCGATTCTGGGGAGAAGAGGGGCTTCGTTCTCCCTCAACCTTGAATTGCCGAAACTCGCTTGAAGGGGGGAGGTCGCGCACATAGGCGCACGCGTCGGGGTAGGATGTGGTCGCGATTTGGTGCTTGCGTGGGGAAGTTCTGGGTAGTGTGGGGTCGCGAGCAAGGCGATGGAGGCAATCTCGAAGGAGCATAGCAGCTCTCGCACGCGATGTACTCGAGGGGCAGAAGAGCGGCGCTGTCGATTTGGTGAGGTCGCGAGGTTGGAGCGAAAGCAAGGCGTTGGTGCCACTAGGGTTTCGCGAAGTCGATGTTGGTGGCCGAACATCGAAGGCGGCGGCGGCTTAGGGCTGAAACAGTGAAGGTATTTTCAAAAATTATTTTTTTATTAAATTATAAATGTTTATTTATGCAGTAAAAGAAATAATATATTATATTACAAATAAATATAAGTAAGTCTTATTAAAAGAAATAGAAATTCAAGTTTTTAGCTTAAAAAAAAAGGGAAAAAATATAATAGTTTAAAAGTTGAAGAATTTAAAGGAATTAGTTAAAAAAAAATCACATTTTGAATTTTTGAATGAAATTATTGGTTGAGTAAATAAATTAAGTAAAAATTAGTTTAAAATTTATGATTCGTTTAAATAAAATCATTAGTATAAAGTTTAGATTTTTGGTTAAATAAATTTATTAAAGGAATTGGTTTAAAACAAAACCATTGAATAATTAAAATTACAAAACGAAAATTTATTATACAATTTATTCGAATATTAATAAATTGTATAAATTATTTATACAAGGTTTATAAATCAAGAAAAATCGAGTCAAGATGAAAATGGATCGCAAAGCTAAGGTGAGATGTTCTCACTCAAATTGAAAATTTAGATTGCAGTTATTGATTGCTGTGTGGTTGTGATATTAGATATAGTAGGATATATCTATATATATATATAGCAATATATATATTGGAATATGTATATATTGGAGTTGTTGATTTCCCGCATTATATAGCGGATGAGACCCTATTGCGCCGCCTATTAAGCGGATAATATTTTATAAATCCCATATACCGCGATATCCCGTCTTGAAACGGGATTGGTATTGTGCTAATGTTTGTGGATGCAGGGAAACAGGTTGGAGGGATCCAACTGGATTCCTCACCAGCATTTATTTGATTTTAGATATTGTGATATTTGATTGATTATCATATCGATATATGATGTTTGGAAGTCGTGATTGACTATTTGGTGTGTTGCATCATCGGATCCATTTTTGAAGTTTAAAAATAACGATTTTGATTTTAAGGGATTTTTAACGTGATTTTCGAAATTATACGTTTATTAAATTTTCGAATTGATTCATTTTAAATAATTAAAACGTTATAAATTTTTATGTTATAAAATTTTTATTTTTGTGAAATATAACCGAAAGGTGATTTTTGAAATAAGCAGTTGACAAATTTATAAATAGTTTAAATTGGGATTTTTGAATTATTATAAACGATTTATATAAAAGATTTATAAAATTGATATTCTATAAGTTAAAGATATTGAAATTATAAAACGAGCTTTTATAAGTGTTAAAATAAAGTTGTACCTAGTTTTATAAGTAAATAAGAATTTTAGGTTTATAAATTAATGATGATATAAGAGAATGGATTTGTGAATAAATGGATTATAAGTAATTTACTTATAAGTTGGATTCGACACGTAAACGAAATATAAATAGAATTGGTGATTAAAGGAGATTTATAAATCGAAGTAGTTTTGTAATAGAAATGGAATTTATAAACGTTGTTTTATAAATCCGTAATCAAATAAATTTGATAAGTGAACATAGAAATTATTAAAGGAATTATATCCACGATTTTGGACAGTGGATAATCTTTTGATAAAAGTGTAGAAATACTGAATTGGGTAAATAAGGTATATTCACGATTTTGGACAGTGAATATATTATTGAATAAAACGGGTATGATTTGGAGAAGCGAAATTTTAAAATGAAGTTAATTGTTTTAAAAGATGTTTTAAAATGTATTAACTATCGAAACCATAGATTTCAACATTCATTGTTGAAATAGACGTTTTCGAGAAATAGAAGGAAATGGTGGACTATAACACGGTTGTTATAGTAAATGATTTCCAAAAGGAAATGTTTTTGTACAGTATTGGGATTTATATAACTATCTAAATTTCGAATCCCTATACTGGAGATTTTGGGTCGTCGTAACAATGTTTTACACAACATTTGTTTGGACTCAAATAAATGTGTTTTAAGAGAATGTTTCCCTTAAAGAATGAAATATATACTTAATTTCGATTTAAGTATATTGAATATTTTCCAAGTGTTGAAAATAAATGGATTTGTGAATTACTTATTATTAAATAAGTATTGAAATGTTTTCCAATATGAAGTGAATATTTTGAGATTTATCTTTTAAAGATAAGTTGAATGTGAATATTTGAAATCGATTTGAAAATCGTATATCCACAGATATTTTGGAAATGTAAATTCAATATGGAATTTATAAATGAAATAGGGAAAATTGGTTTAAAAATAAATATCGATTTATTTTTGAAGTATGGAAATTATATATATATCTTGTAAAGATATTTTTGGAAGATAAATAATTTGGAACATTATTTGGAATCTGGTGATGTTGTGCATACCTATTGATAGTTAAATATCAGACTATCAATATTTACCTTTAAATAGGTATTTGTTGTGATTGCTTGAATTTGAATGCTACACTTATTTTTAAAAATAAGCGCTCACTATTCGGGTTAGCCGGGAAAGGACCTTGGGGTCGTATAACCCATTCCGAATATGTGATATGTCGTAATAGATAGCATTGAAGACCGGTGTTGAAGACCGGATATTTATGAAAACGAAAGGATTACCGTCGAATGTTTCTGCATCGGCTGATCCCCGATATAGAAATTTATTACCCTTTGTGATGGGAAGTCTGGTCGTGATTAGTGAATATCCGGATTGCAAGGACTTCTTTGTAAGTGCCTTCGGTTCCGTTCGATCCCGGACGGACTTATATGGATGTGTGTCTGACGTTACAATTTGAGATGTAAAGCTGGTTTCTATCAAATATATTTCCGTTGGTGGCGGCGAATTTATTCTCTTAGCTTAACACCCTTAGAGGTTATGTAGTTGATGGTTACTAGTGATACATTCCCAAATTGGTAATGTGGCATACGAAGTGCTGTTGAGCATTTGATGATCAAAGCACAACTTTTATATAAAGCGTAGCTTTGTGGATGAGACTTCGTCGGACCTCACACCCCAGAAATGGTCAAAACAGGAAGAATGCAGCAAGGTTATTAGGGGGTAGCGCCCCTTTAGTGTATGTCATTCCTTCTGGACAGAGGTGGTATCATGGTATGGAGCCCAGATACTTAACCTATGTTGTTGCTGCAAATTTATTGCTTTGTGGTTGTTGGAAATCGAGGATCGTCGGATATAGATTGGTTACGATCGGGGAATGACATATTCGTGTCAGTAGTTACCTAGTTAGGGGTAACCCGGCCTTGTGTTGGCAGAGATCTGGTTAGGTTCTCGGGACGTCATTCCAGAGGCGTTTCCATGTGGCAATGGGAAGTTCCTTGGCCTGACCATTTGTTGGAAATCTAAAGAAACAATACGATCTTGTACGGTTTTAGTTGTAAAACCTATCATTCACTTATGGTGGCGCCCTACTGTTTAGATGGTAGCTATAGTAGGCATAAATGCGGAATGCCTATGCTGGCTAAGATTTATATCTTTACTTTCGAAATGTTTTCTACACTATGCACTAGTAATAATATCAAAAGTTTCTTTTTAATGCGTATCAAGCATCTTTGACTATCATAAGGAGAAATCTCCTCCGATTCTGCGTTTGCATTGTGTGTGTGTGTGTGGGAGGACTTATGGTAGTCTCATTTTCTAAAAAAAACATTGCGAATCTATTTTAAAATTATCCTGTTCTTTGTTTTAAAGATATAACTGTTTTAAGTTCTCACACCAGTCACATGACTGACTTGGAGTTTATTGTTTCCCTTCCTAAACTCTGGGTGCCCACCAATTTCCACACGGGGGGTCTAGAGTTAGGTTTAACAGGATATTAAGGAATTCAGGAGTTGCTGGAGGCAAGCTGGATGGCATGGCATATTCACTAGTATATAGTATTTCTTTTTCTATGTTTGTTGTTGTTTGTTGTTGTACACTCTGATAATGAATGTAATGTGATGTAATGTATAAAATATACCGTTCTTTTATTTTAATGAATATTCATTTATCTATTATATGTTGTTCCGCTGCGAATTGTGAGATTCTGATATTGTTCTGTTCTATCTTTTTCTTTCTTCTTCTACCTCTTTCTTTTTCTTAAAACCCTAAGTGTTCGGTTTTCCGACATTCGATTGCTCGGCAGTTGATACAGTGAACGTATTGATGTCGGTTTTTGAAAGTTGAAGAATCGGGTCCTTACATTGCATTTACCGAAAACTATTAGAAGTTGTTTCGATGAGATCGAGATCAGATATGTTTTCCGAAAACCACTTTAATCCAACTCAGGCTTTCTAACTTGAAGACATCTTGAAGAATATAGAATCGAAGATAGTGCTTTGACGTGCAAGGGCTATCTATTATTAATCCTAGGAGGGATTCCTCGAAAAGGATGTAATAGAACTAGGGCCTTCGGTTTCCTTCAGCCTTCTAATGAACTTGTATGATGAATATTAGCATTGTATTTATGCCTATAGGGCAGTGTAGCATTCCATCTAGGAAGTGCGAAATAAAGGTAAAACGTAGCCTCAAGCCTCATCAACCGTGAAATGACAATAATTGAGCATGCAGCAGGGCCATGTAGGCCGCTTCCATCAGGGTATGGTCATCCAAAATCTAGACCGATTACTGTCTACTCATGTATGCTTCAAGTCCCAAAGTGGGGTTATCATATTTGGTACTACTAGTCAAGTGGTAGGCCAGTTCTGTGTGGAAAGGGTACAAGATGTTCTTGTCAGAACCAATTGCATTTTATCTAGAGATGTACCATCGTAAGGTAGTCCCTTACCTTGTCATGATATGTAATCCATTCTCCAATACATGCCTT
This sequence comes from Allium cepa, assembly GCA_030765085.1. Taxonomy (NCBI): domain Eukaryota; kingdom Viridiplantae; phylum Streptophyta; class Magnoliopsida; order Asparagales; family Amaryllidaceae; genus Allium; species Allium cepa. The sequence continues at coordinate 679,881,121 of CM060941.1, read as the reverse complement.
TAAGGTTTTAGATGTACCCAACTATGTTGAAATGTGAGAAGCAAGCATTTCAGTTATATTCATATTTTACTTGAACCATTAGACATTACTATAATATCACTAGGTTATATATAAAAGTGTTTTGGTTATCGCAAGGTAAAAACCAGCCCTCGTTTATGTGTGCAGTGGTCTTACGAGATACACTCGATTTTAAAAGTATTTTTAAAATAATAATTCAGTTGTTTGAGTATACTCACATTAGACCCATGTCTGACCTAGAGTTTTATTTACTTTCCTTAAAACTCTTGGGTTGTCAAATTTATATGAGTAGCCAAGTGATCAAGGTTTCTCATGACTGCATTTTGGAGGAGCTAGAGTAGGAGGCTTCACCGTTAGCTAGTTATTATCTATTTTCGCTGTGTATGTATGTATGATCTATGTGTCAGTTAGGTAGGGACATGCTATTATAATTGTCCTAGTGTAGAATTTGTGTTGGTATGACTCAGATGTATCATTTTGGAAGTGACTTTGTAAAGAATTATGTTGATTAATATATGTTATTCCACTGCGTTGTGAGATTTTTTTGATTATTTAGTTTCTTATTATCTTCGATCTTCTTTTTTCCCTTAATGATTAGTTTTTACGGCACTTGAATGCTCGACCCGCAATATAGTGGACGTATTATTGTCGATTTTCAAGGGTCAAAAGACACATTTATTGCACTTATACTTGGTATTAAACTTCAAGGAAGGAACCCATACTATCCATGTTAATTTAAAAGGTGATTCCACCATTATTTGATGGATAGTAAAGGTTGAATATGAAAACTGATATTGAGTGGAGCTAGTATAATTTCTATTGATCCTTTTTACTCAATAAGGTTTTGCAATGTGATTTATGAGAGATGATTTTGATTTGGTATTTCCAAAATTAAAGAGAAGTTTAACAATCCCATATATACCGAAAAGAATTATTTTAAAGATATATATATCTCATGAAGACATTTTACTTAGGTGAAAAAGATATTGGTCAATAGAATAATAATCATCTACTATACTAAAGCTCTTTTTATTAATAAATTGGTTCGGAGGAACCGGAGTTAGATTTGGGCGATTCCTATTCAAAATCCACTTCGAACCAGTGTACATTCGAAAGTGAAAACAAGATAAGGCAGTGATTTTGAAGGCGGAGAGCTTCGTAATGAAAGACTACTTACCACTAGCCCTCAATTTCCATATTATCACTATAAGAAACAGAGCATTTTTCGATGGCTTCCGACCGTCGGCAGTCGTCGGAAAATGCCGTCGTAAATTTAGTGGTCGGTGAAAAGATTTTTCGATGGCTCCTGACAGCGATCGTTGACAGCATTTAAGATAGCTACCTGACTGCCATCGAAAGACACATGGCCGGTTACGTTTTTTACCGAAAGCCATCAGGAGCCATCGGAATTCAACCGTCGAAACGTGTTGATAAAATTTGACCTGTAGGCCATCGAAGCTGTCGGAAATCTGCAAAAAAAATTCTACATCTCAGCTCCAATTTGGCCTTCCATCCACAATTCATAACTACAACATCTTTCAAACAACTCAATATATCCAACTCAGATATCCAACACGAAATCAAACTATAGAAAGATAACCAAATATCAAAAAAACATAAATTAAAACCAATTCATATAAAATCCAACCCAAATCATATAAAATCAAACCAAACTTCACTACCATAATTCTCATACATCTAATAGTACAATATATACATCAATGCTTCACCAACCTCTCATAATCAACTCCTAAACTACAACCAAGTGTATCTTAACACAATATACCTAACAGTTCAAATTCAAATGCACGAACATAATATATCATCAAAACTTACAAATAATGACACAAAATAAAGAGAACATACCTATCAATCCAATCAACCAGCTCTAGAACCTGCCAGACCAGTAAAAAATGGAAAGCGGCCACCATATTGCTGCATATACTCAGCAATACACCGATCCAACGGCTGCGTCGTTTCGATTGTCTGGCGATAGCTCCGATCTTCCAATTGCACCACCCTAGCTCCCAACTATTCGATCTCTGCTAGATCGATATCAGCTTTGGTCTGTTGGCTGGCTCGCCGCTATCTACTAGCCTGCAGAACTTATTTAATTTAGTTTATAATCTTACTATCAAAGTTTCAACGTAATGTGTTAGTTGTTATATCTATAAATTTATGACCGAAACTAAAGCAATGCACCAAAAATTAAAAGATTATTAAATTATTATATCTTAATATATTGTTCATTACCACTTGATTGCCAAAGTCATAGGGCCTGTTCCATGACAGTGGATCTATGATTGCCTCAAAAATAATGTCCTCCTCATCCATCATGAGCTGCTCTCGACCGGCATCCTCCAGGAGTTTCTAGCGTTGTTCCACAAATCTTGCCTGCATGAACAAATAAAAATGGAGTTAAAATTAATATCAATATATTTTATTTCATTATAATTGAACAAATAAAAAAATTACTAATAGTACATAAACTAAAATATGTTTACATGGCTCTTGCAAGATTTATCGTCATGCCATGTATATGAAACTGTCCCGTCCGGATTTACATGCTTAACGGCATGCGTACGGGTAAACGCTTCTATATACGACACAGGACCCTGCGCCACAGCTTCCTGAAATTGATTATTATATATTGTTATTGTATATTCAAAATTATATCACACAATAACTATTTACAATTCGCATTTATTAAATTTACTAACTCCTAGCGATACTGCTGAAACGACTTCAACTCGATGAGTGATGGGATTTTTGTTCATATTTGCAGAGTTTCTTTTCGACTCTGCCTGTACATTTAAATTTATTTCATTATTTACTGACCAAATATTTTTTTGATATTTACATATGAATCAAATAATTAATAAAAGTTTAGTACACTTAACTTCACCTCGTCGCTATCCCAGTGTTTCAGCCACCCTTCCCTTACACTCGTCCCTATCCAGTTTGGCTTCTACCCTTAATGCTTCACTGTCGACATGGAATCTCTGTAGTTCTTTCTCATCTTCTACATCCAATAATGTCATACTAGACGTAGGTCATTTGATTGTATGTCCATGGCGGCCTATGTTTCATGATAAACAAGCAACCAAAAATTGAACAATAAAAGGTTATCGATAAATAAGCGACAAAAACAAGTTAAGTATGGAAAACATAAGAATATATTTATAATGAAATCTTGCCAAATACACTTGAGGATGTGGCGAGGGATGTTATCCCACTGCGGCCAATAAGCCGACATCCTACTCTTGTATGCCTCCCTCGAAACCGATAGAACTACAGCTGACGGCTGTAGCTCAAATCCCATATGTTAAATATGATATTGATTAGTCTATTGTACACAAAATACTTACCCCTCTGCTCTAGGTACTAGAGTCACGATAGGTCGCTATGGCGGTTGCAATGGACCACCGTCATCGCCTACTTAAGAGTAGGAAGAACTCCTCCTTCTGGACAATATGATATATACCTATCACATACACATCATTTTAAAAGAGAACAATAACATGATAATTAAATATATTTTATAGTCAAGCGACATAAATGATAGAAAGTACATAAAGTGCAAAGTATACCAGATTTAGATTGTGTATCATATTCTTATGATACGCAGAATACATTGCATTTTAAACATAAATTGCTAAATAAATGACGGAAATGGAAATGCCATAAAAGATGTAAAAATGATAAAAAGATTCGGTTTCATAAATGACATAAATTACATACCTAGCAAAATAAATCTCATCAATTACATCAATTTCGTAATACACCAAGAATTCAACATATTTACATCAATTGAATAATTACATAACCTATATAATCTCATCAATTACATCAATTGCATAACTACTAAAATAAAGCTCATCATTCACATCAATCATCATTGTCTTCTTATTCAGATTCGTTCTCATATTCTATATTATTTTCCTCCATACTCTCGAACGCTTCTACCAAAATGTTTGATTCATCGTTCAGAGATCAAAAACCCTTACGATCATCCGTAGTTATCATTTCATTACTTTGCTCAAGATCTGCCTAGTAAGCTTGTTCGTCTGGAATTTTCTTCCCATCGAACATAAATACGGCCTTTGTTTTAAAAACTACCAACCATTCTGCTTTATCTATTTTTAGAGACGATAAGGAGCGTAATAAACTTGCAATTCTTGTTTGTCTAGTACAAAAGGAACGTACTTGTGATAATGTGATGTGTCTTTTATTTCCAAAACCTGGAACATTGTTAAACCAATTGCATCTAAACAGAAACCCCTCCTCCCCAGGTCGTGAGAAATATGTCAGTTGCAAAATTTGTATTTAAATGTCATAAAAATCATTTATGTGATTTCTGGATCATCACTACGTTTAACAAATACGCCTGTATTATTAGTTAATTTTTCTGCACCATATTCTTTGGTGTTAAATATATATCATTTGAAGTAATATATTGGATATGTCCTGACATTTCTTTTTGGTCCCAATGCAAGATGTTTCAAACCTTTGTCAACCACAGATTTTGTCGATTGATGAACCTACTTTAAAAACCAATTAAAAAATTCTTTACTAAGATCTCCATGCGGATATTCACTTTCGTAAGTACTGCATATATGAATAAAATATTGCATTAAATTATACACGTGCATTCATTATGAAAATGAATAAATCATAAATTATTATTTCAGATTACCTAACAAATGGTGCAACCTCAGCAATTTTTAAAAGAATATAAGTGTGTCTTACATGAAGATCTCTATCGTCTAGCCATACTTCTACACATTTCTCAGAAGGTCGACCATATTGTCTAAAAATAGATAACATTATTTGAGAGGACTCTTATGTTATCCCATTTTTTGGTCAAAACTGGAATATCAACAAATTGGCAAGGAATTATGGATATCAGGACTGGAGATAAGGCTACAATGGATATCGTCAAAATTTTGTTGAACTCCGATCGGGACGAAATTGATTGGAAATGATGATAAGGACTATGAAAGGCTATGTTTCGAATTTCAGGTTAATCGGAGTTCATATGAAGGAAATATGACGGATTCAAAGTAGGAATAGTACGTAGTTCGAACCCATCAGGTTCGAACCCATCAGGTTCGAACCCAGGAGGTTCGCATCGATGACGCTTCGAATCGATGGGAACATGATGGGTTCGAAAGGAGTAGCTTCAATGCAATGGAGATGGATTCGAAGTGGGCACGAAGTAGACATGGATTCGAAGAAGGAGATGGAGTCGAAGCAGACATGGATTCGAAGAAGGAGATGGAGTCGAAGTAGACATGGATTCGAAGGAGATGGATTCGAAGTGGACATGGATTCGAAGAAGGGGATGGATTCGAAGAGGACATGGATTCTAAGATGATGGATACGAAGCAAGGGACATGGATTCGAAGAGGACATGGATTCGAAGATGATGGATACGAAGCAAGGGACATGGATTCGAAGGACGAGGATTCGAAAGGGATGGATTCGAAGAGGATGGACTCGTAGGATATGGACTCGAAGGAGGCGGCTTCAGAAAGCATGGATTCGAATAGCATGGGTTCGAAGGGTATGGATTCGAAGGAGTCGGCCCTATGATTCGAAGAGGATGGTTTCGAAGTAGATGGTTTCGAAGCATGGGTTCGAACCATTCAGGACGCACGGATTCTTGAACTTGGATCGATCATATCTTCCAAACCGTTGATCCAAATGCAATGAAATTTTTACAGGAGCTTACATACATGTTGAAGAATGTTCACACCAAATTTCAGCTCAATTGGATGGATTCTTGATCGATTCGAACGTCACTTCGAATCGATCCCAAACTGGGCACGGATTCCGAGAACACGGGCCTGTGGGCCCCCCTCACGTGCCAAGCAGTCTCCCCAGGTTTTAGGCGGGATTTCGGCCTTCCACACCTATAAATAGAGCCCCTGGTCATTCAGAAAAGGGGTCGGAAAATTTGGAGAGGAAAGGCTAGCCCAGACGCTGCTAAAATTATACCATAGCATCATTACTGCAATTTTCTTCAGATTTGGTCACTACAACTGTGGTAATCACTTGTAATCTTCAAGGATAATCAATAAAAAGAAAAAAAAATTGGAGTGGACGTAGGCCGGAGATAGCCGAACCACTATAAAACTTGTGTCTCTGTTCTTTACTTTTGGACTGCTGTCTATTATTTGTTGAGATTTGTTGTTTGTGTTTGAATATCACTAATTTATATTCATACACTGGTGCTTTCACGGTATTGGGTGTTTGTGACCAATTTTGGCGCAAACATTTTGGTGCTTTCACTGAGAACAACTAGCACCCGCTACATCGGATTTGAAGAGTTTGAGGAATTCGGATTTGGAAGACAATGACTAGGCAGAATAGCAGAAGGCTAAGGGCTGAGAGAAGCCAACAAGGAGGAAGTCAACAAGCATCCTCCGGAGGTGAGGAAGGACAGGCTTCGGTCTACATAACTCGGGATGAAATGGAAGCTATGGCCAATTCTTTGCAGGAAAGATTGTTGAAAAGTCAACAGGAAATGATGCAAACTTTCTTGGAACAAATGAGAGCTACAGGGATGCAGAACTTAGGAACGGCTACAGCAACTGCGGATGTAGGACAAGGAGCTAGGGTTGTGGAACCCAATGAAGGACAGGATACGGAGCCAGAAGGCAATCAACAAGGGCTTGGGGGCATGCCCACATGATTCAATGCAGGAGAACCTTTGGAAGGAATTCAGCAAGCTAGGGCTAACATTGCCGCTAGTGAGCCACACGAGGAATATGTACCAGAATTCCCTCGGGGGCATGGGGGGCAACCCCTGCCAGACAATACAGGATTAGTAGAAATGATTAGGAAGACTGTGTGAGGTGGATTGACAAACGGAGATTTGGAAGGAGTGAATAGAAGTCCATTCGTTCGGGAGATAAGGATGGCTCGGAACCCACCTAAGTTCAAGCTACCTAGCGTGGAGGTATATGATGGTAAGACGGATCCAACAGATCACTTAATGAGGTACACCAGACACATGGAGGTGCTGGGGGCATCGGAGGAAGTGATGGCCCGATGTTTCCCTTTGTATTTGAAGGACTTAGCTGCAATGTGGTTTAGGCAGCTGGAAGAAGGATCTATCAGGACTTGGAAGGAATTAGTGGAAAAGTTTCTGGGACAGTTCCGGGTTCACGTCAAGAGGTCGAAGAACGTAATGACTTTAACATCGGTGAAGCAAAAGGATGGACGAATCGCTTAGAGCTTTTCTAACTCGATTCAGTGCGGCAGTCGCTTCGGTGGATCGGCCTGATCCATCAATGGTTTAATGGCAGCAGTATCAGGAGTCAAGGAGAATTCGGATTTCAAGGTATCTCTGATACGAGATCCCCCACAAAATCTCGACGAATTCTTTCATGAGGCAGAAAGGTTCCTTCGGTAAGAAGATGCAAGTACGGATTTAAAGGTGAAGAAGGCTAATGCAATCGAGGTTGGAGCGGTATCCAAAAATGGTTTGGATAAGGATAAAGGGAAAAGGAAGTTAGATGACGACTCTGGAAACGCTAGGAAGCGATGGAAGGATCCAAAGTTTTCCACATACACAGGATTGAACGAGACGCTGGAGCGGATATACCTGAAAACTCGGAATCGCCTTCCCTACCGAAGGCCGGCTAGGAGGGAACCAACAGAGCGGGAAAGGACATCAGGAAGGCACTGTCTCTTCCATGATCTGGATGGACACGATACCAACAGCTGCAGGCACCTAAAGGACATAATCGAGGAGCATGTAAGGAATGGACAGTTACAGCAATACGTTGGAACTCGGGATGCAACGGCGGAGCAGGAGCAACCACCGACCACTTCACGCCGTGATGATGGGAGGCCCAGGGATGATCGTCGATTGATCATCCATTGACCAGGATAATATGGAATAAGTAGCAAGCTACTAGCAAATGGTAAAGTCATTTACACATGTACGGGGACGGAGATAGCCCCTAGGCATGCTCTGAATGATGATAAACCGGGATGCTATGGTTTGTGAAATTTATTTCTTTCTTTTTAGATTGGACATTGCTTTTCTTTTTTGGATTTGGTTTTGGAGCTTGGATTGAGCTCCTGGTTTTTCTTGCTTTTTTATTTGGATTTTCCTTTGGATGATTGTTTTTGGTTTTGGATGCTGGTTTGGATTTCTGGTTTGGATTTGAATTTTGGATTTGGATTTTGGATTTGGATTTCGAATTTGAATTTCGGATTTGGACTTTGGAATAGATTTTGGTTGGACTTTTATCTGGTTTTTGGTAAATGGTCGTCAGGTATGGATTATGTCTGGCAAGGGATGAGTCACTTTACCCAAACAAGGTAGATTGACTCATTCAGGTCGTCAAGTATGGACAATGCTTGGCAAGGGTCCGGAGTGACCAGGATTTCGGCCTAGGACTTAGGCCCTCCATTATCATTTATTATTTTCAGGTCGTCGAGTATGGACTATGCTCGGCAAGGGTCCGGAGTGACCAGGATTTCGGCCTAGGACTTAGGCCCTCTATTATCATTTATTATTTTCAGGTCGTCGAGTATGGACTATGCTCGGCAAGGGTCCTGAGAGATCAGGATTCGGCTTAGGACTTAAGCCATGGCATTTTACAGCGCCCAGGGACACTGGACCAAGGTCGTCAAGTATGGATTGCGCTTGGCAAGAACCCGGAGAGGTTAACTCAACGTCCAGGGACACTGGACCACGGTCGTCGGATGTGGATCACGCTTGACAGGAACCCAGAGAGGTTATGGATTTGGATATCAACCCGGAGAGGTCCTGGCTCCGGTTATTGGCTATTGGATAAGGATGGATTGGAACTTGGTTGTCGAGTTCGAATGGATACGGAATTGGCTAAGGATTTGGCTATTGGATATGGAATTGGACATCGACTCGAAGCAGTCAAGGACGATATACTCTGTCAATATGGCTGTGGACTTTGGATATTGGATTCGTAATTATTCAAAACACGCCTTGTTATCACAAGGCATGTTTTGGGGGGAAAAATGTTATCCCATTTTTTGGTCAAAACTGAAATATCAACAAATTGGCAAGGAATTATGGATATCAGGACTGGAGATAAGGCTACAATGGATATCGTCAAAATTTTGTTGAACTCCGATCGGGACGAAATTGATTGGAAATAATGATAAGGACTATGAAAGGCTATGTTTCGAATTTCAGGTTAATCGGAGTTCATATGAAGGAAATATGACGGATTCAAAGTAGGAATAGTACGTAGTTCGAACCCATCAGGTTCGAACCCATCAGGTTCGAACCCAGGAGGTTCGCATCGATGACGCTTCGAATCGATGGGAACATGATGGGTTCGAAAGGAGTAGCTTCAATGCAATGGAGATGGATTCGAAGTGGGCACGAAGTAGACATGGATTCGAAGAAGGAGATGGAGTCGAAGCAGACATGGATTCGAAGAAGGAGATGGAGTCGAAGTAGACATGGATTCGAAGGAGATGGATTCGAAGTGGACATGGATTCGAAGAAGGGGATGGATTCGAAGAGGACATGGATTCGAAGATGATGGATACGAAGCAAGGGACATGGATTCGAAGAGGACATGGATTCGAAGATGATGGATACGAAGCAAGGGACATGGATTCGAAGGACGAGGATTCGAAAGGGATGGATTCGAAGAGGATGGACTCGTAGGATATGGACTCGAAGGAGGCGGCTTCAGAAAGCATGGATTCGAACAGCATGGGTTCGAAGGGTATGGATTCGAAGGAGTCGGCCCTATGGATTCGAAGAGGATGGTTTCGAAGTAGATGGTTTCGAAGCATGGGTTCGAACCATTCAGGACGCACGGATTCTTGAACTTGGATCGATCATATCTTCCAAACAGTTGATCCAAATGCAATGAAATTTTTACAGGAGCTTACATACATGTTGAAGAATGTTCACACCAAATTTCAGCTCAATTGGATGGATTCTTGATCGATTCGAACGTCACTTCGAATCGATCCCAAACTGGGCACGGATTCCGAGAACACGGGATTGTGGGCCCCCCTCACGTGCCAAGCAGTCTCCCCAGGTTTTAGGCGGGATTTCGGCCTTCCACACCTATAAATAGAGCCCCTGGTCATTCAGAAAAGGGGTCGGAAAATTTGGAGAGGAAAGGCTAGCCCAGACGCTGCTAAAATTATACCATAGCATCATTACTGCAATTTTCTTCAGATTTGGTCACTACAACTGTGGTAATCACTTGTAATCTTCAAGGATAATCAATAAAAAGAAAAAAAATTGGAGTGGACGTAGGCCGGAGATAGCCGAACCACTATAAAACTTGTGTCTCTGTTCTTTACTTTTGGACTGCTGTCTATTATTTGTTGAGATTTGTTGTTTGTGTTTGAATATCACTAATTTATATTCATACACTGGTGCTTTCACGGTATTGGGTGTTTGTGACCAATTTTGGCGCAAACATCTTATTCGTCGCCTTCGTCATTGCAAGGAATAATTTCAAATCGTATGTTCACATGGTCGCCGAAATAGTGAGAGAAAAAGAATAAAGCTTCTTCTTCGATGTAAGATTTACATATCGAACCTTCAATTCGTGCTTTTTGCCTTACTTTTTTCTTCAGATGATTCAAGTATCTATGCAAAATTAATTTACATTAACTTTAAGTTTTGAATGTAATTAAATTAATAGGTAACATATTACATACCTTTCAAATGGATAAATCCATCCATATTGCACATGACCTCGAAGTCGTGCTTCAGATGGGTGATGAACGGGTAAATGTTCCATTACATTAAAAAAACCTGGAAGAAATATTTTCTTCAATTTGTAGAGCAATATAGAAATATCTACTTCAAGTTTACGTAAATGTTGCACTTTTAAGGTAGTCAAAGAAAGCTCTTTGTAAACAGATTAAGATTTGTTACTACCTTCCAAACTTTTAATGACAATTGTTCTTTGAATAGAACGGGTAATAAATTTTCCATCATTATGTGACAGTCATGGCTTTTCATTCCGCTCAATCTACCTTTTTAAAATCAACACATCTACGAAGATTTGATGAAATCCCATCAAGAATTCTTAACCCTTTCCACCCATTTTAACACAACTTTAACTTGATTATTATCTAACTCATAATATGCTTTGGTTTTTTACTGTCATTTGGTTTCATATGAAGCTCAGGATATTTGGATAATTCTTGTATATCGTGTCTTGATTTCAAATCATCCTTAGTATTCTCCCTTGACATTCAAAATTACATTAAAAACATTATCGGAGACATTTTTCTCGTTGTGTATCACATCAATATTATGTCGAAGCAAAAGAAGTTTCCAATAAAGCAACTCCCAAAATATACTCTGTTTGCGCCAATTATGAATAGTCGATTTGCCTTCAATTTCTGTTTGCACTTCAGTTTCATATATCTTTAGATAGTCCCTTACAAGTTTGTATATGTCTTCGCTTGACCATATCATTGGTGGTTGTCTGGATTCTACTCTATTAGCTAAAAAGTTTTTCTTGTCTCCTCTGAAGGGATGATTGACATGGAGAAAACATCGATGGCAGTCAAACCATTAAATTTTCTTACCATTCGGTAAAGAAAACACCCGTGTTTCTTCCATGCAATATGGACATGCCAGACTACCGGATGTACTCCATCTTGAAAGCATTGCATAGGTAGGAAAATCACTTACTGTCCCCAATAAATAAGTAAACATATGAATTTTTCTTCTTCTTTGACACATCATATGTTTCTACTCCTTCATTTCACAGTGTTTTTAACTCCACAATCAATGATTGTAAATAAACATCGATTCCTTATGTCAGATCATCGGGGACAGGAACGAAAACAGTAAGAAACATAAATTGCGTTTTCATACACATCCACTGAGGTAAATTGTTAGGTGTGGCGATAATGGGCCAGATGAATATTTAGCACCAAATTAAAAAATGATGAAAAACCATCTGTACACAATCCAAGTTTAACATTATGACTCTCCGCTGTAAAATTGGGATATGTATTGTCGAAATGCTTCCATGCTTCTCCATAGGCTGGATGTGTCAACGTACCCTCTTCCTCCATTCTCACCCTATGCCATCTTATGTGAGATGCAGTTACAGAAGAAGTGTATAATCTTTGAAGCCTAGGAGTGATGAGTAAGTAATGCATACGCTTGTACAGAACTTTCTTTCTCTTCTTTTTCTTAGTTTGTATCTTTCCTGATTACATATTTTACATTTCCTAAGATTTATGTCTTCTTTCCGAAACAACATGCAGCCATTTAAACATGTATCTATTTTCAGATAAGATAAACCAAAAGCCGACATAAGTTTTTTAACTTCATAGTGATTTTCACTCATTAAATTATCGAGCGGCATATTTCTTTTTGTAGCTTGTACAACGGTTGTAAATCCGGCTTCGATGATGTTGTATTTTGATTTCATCACAATGTATTCTACAGTTATTGATAGTTGGGTGCCACTTTTACAACCATCCCAAAGAGGATTCTTAGCAGCATCTAGTAAATCATAAATTTCTTTTGCTTCAATATTTGGTTCTTCAACATTTTCATCATCGTCATCAATTTCACCTGTAGGGAGCATTGATCGTGCTGCATCTTCGACCATATTTTCTATCCGGTTCATCGTAACAATTTCACTACCAGCACTATCTAATTTAGACTCCACAGAAGTTTTTGCTACAACTTGTCCATGGCAATCCCAAGCATAATACTCCGGCACAAAACTTTTTTGCACAAGCGGACTTTCACAATATCGGGTAACAAATACTTCAAATATCTACATCGACTAGACGGACAACGAATTTTTGCATCATTTCCATTATTACTTAAAGAAAATTCAACAAATACGCTTATGCCATTATAAAAATCTTCTTTTACTATGCCTCTCAACCCTCTTTTTGATACATCCATCTCCTTTGATCAACAAAATAATCGATCATTTTTCCTATTTGAAAAATATGTCCGGCCATATTACGAATTAACATTTTATTTTCAATGTATCGATATAAAAAATTATACGCATCAATTTTATCCCACTTAAGAATACAATATAGAAGTGTTGATTTATGGTTATCTCTTTTTCATGATTAGTCATCATACTTTCCATTACAAACACAATAAACACTTACATTTCGTACATTGTTTCGTGTTAAATGATTCAATAAAATTTTGGCAACACTTCCCTTTTGTTTCCTGCATTGTGCTCAAATGCATGTACGCAGGAACAAAAAAGAGAATTGACGACGAAATTTTGTGAATCGTTTGAAATGAAATAATGTGTGAAATGTAATTATTTACTGTGTTTATAACTTGTCGAATACAAGGACAAATCCAACAAGCATTGTACCAAATGAATATAAATGGTCATTCTGTGACAAAAACGACTACTTATATATCAATCATGCATAACACCCAACGGACTGGGCCAAAAACTCTCTAAGGGACGTAAAAAAAAGCATTTTATAAAAAAGTATATATATTTACTAATTTTATACATTTCAAAAACTTTTTAATTTACCACATTTGTTACGCGTATTTCATCGAATAAGGTTGCTTTAGTATTGTTGTCATTTTTCCAATACAGTCAAATATCTTATAGGCTCGTGCATTCGTTGTTCTTGCACAAGTCAAGATGTTATACAACTCATGTCTTATTCCAAATAACATAATATAATGGCAGAAACAACGCGTATACAACAGTTTACATATACACACATAATTATAAATTATACATATTATTTATAATTTCATGATAATCTATGAAATAGGTATATCATCAGATGCTATAAACCACTATTACGCTAGTGAAAACAACTGCGGTCACTAATCAGCCCTAATTTATCAACTTATGCAAATACATATTTAGGGTAAAAATTAGATTTTTCACGAAAATAAGAGATTATACTTGAGATTCAAAGCAATATAGTGTTATTTGGCAGCCGTGTTGTAACGACCCGATATTTTCAGCCATTCGCATCCGCACATGCCAGAATTGAATTGCTCAAAATCTAAGATTGTTGATTTATATTAGGAAAAACTCAGCATACACAGTAAATAAATAATCACAGAATCACAGACACAGAGTAATATAACAATAATGCAGCAGTAACAAGAGAATAGTAGTTCATGAAGCTACAATATATATATCAGAGTTAAATAAGATACAACAGAAGTCTCGAATACTATAGTCAAATACAAGATCAGAATACATCACTAGAATCAATTAAATACTGAAAGCTAGATAGATAGCTGGATCTCCAAGTGAAGCTCCAACTCCAAAGGTGAGTCTCAAAAGCTGTATCACTCAGTCTGACCTGAGCGTAAAGCAAAACACAAAACACTCGAGTCAGGATTAACATTCTTATATCAATAGATCCAACTCAAGTGAAATATCAACTGAAATACAAGTAACTCAAAGGATGTTTGGGATAACCATCCTCTAAGGATCCGTTAAACTATTTACTATGTAGTAATATACGCTATTATAATAATATCTAAAGTAAAGTAAACTTACTTAAAAATAGCGTTAAGGCTTTACATTTTCCACCTTAACACATACATAGTCCTAGTAGTCTATCGAGTATCATAGTCCCTCCTGATCGGGAAGCCACCAGAGGATACTCCATAAGCTACGACACAAAACCAAAATCGTACAAGGCGCGCTGGGGTAGATGATATAGCACAACTAGGCAATGCCAATGTAGATATACCAATTGCACTTCCAGACCGGTGGTAACGCATAGCAGCTACCACCGCCCACCTCGAGCCACACTTCCAAAAACCAAAGGTGCACCCAATCAATCATAAAGTAATAGAATGGTACCGAAGAGGTGTGTCCGATAATTGGAACGACCTCATTAGCCCGTCGATTGCTCCTGTTTTAGCCACCTTATGCCAACTCATGGGAGTCAGGTCCACGTATATACCTCAATAGGACGTCGCCACCAACCTACTTCATTCCGGAATCTCCACCGCGTACGCCGTTGTTAAAGTGGTTTTCGGAGTTGGCAGAGAGTATGACAACTTCCGATCCTGGTCTCTTTAACAACCAAACGTTATTATTACACCATGGTCATTTCAAAATAGTTTATACTTCAAAACCAAAATATCATTGCCTTTTCAAAACCATATCAATACTATATCATTTTCATTTCAAAACCAAATAATATACCATTTCCATTTCAAATATATCCTTTCCCAAAATCATAGCATTTTCAAAGTTATAACACTTCGAAACCAAAACACTTTGGAAATCATAACCCTTTCAAAACATAATACTTCGAAATTCATAACTTTGAAAACATACTTCCACCACTTAAACAGTTTAGATATTAAAATAGTATATATAATAAAACAGTTTATAAAGTAAGATAGTTTCCTCATAATTCCATAAATCAATTTCAAAATCAAATTAAATTCCAGAATTCAAATTTAATCCAATCTCAAATCATTAATTTCAACTAAATTCAGCTTCAATAAAATCTTCAAATTACATCGAATTCAAAATAGGTTTAAACCACAAAATAAACCATTTCAATATATATATATATATATATATATATATATATCAAAGCTTTAAATATTCCGTAATTTCGAAACTAAAATTTGATAATTCGATATATATATATATATATATATCAAATTCCATTTACTATTATTTAATTTTGAAATATTTACTTACTAAATCCAATATCCATTAAATTTATTTAAACTTGTTATATTCATTTAAATCACCTTAAACCAAAATCAAGTTATAAAAAATCATATCTTTTAAAATATCAAATTTTAATAAATTTCAAATCAGACCTATTTGAGTTTAATTCTTAAATAAATTCAATTTCAAATCAATTTCAAATTAATCTTCCAACCTTAATTTATTTAAATCATTATAAACTCTATATTAAAATATATTAAATACTTAACCATATTATATTCTAATAAAATCAAACATTATTATTAAACTTCTTCTATATTAAACCAATTTATACATAGCTTAAATTCAAGAATTTTACTATATATAAAATAACATTTATATAATATCCAAAATCAATATTTATATAAAACCATATATTTCTTTCCAAAAACCATAGAAATCATTTTCAAAATACTTATATATAGACCAACGGTGTCTGTATATAATTTTCTATCCTATGGTCAAGTGATACAGATATTTATCATTTCAATCCGCAATTTAAATATATATACGGATATATATCATTTCAACCCGCAATCTCAAATTCAATGCAAATGAAAATCGCTTGGGTTTATCATTTCAACCCATAACGATTTTCTCCTATTCTAAAGTCCGTTCGGGTATGTATCATTTCAACCCATAGTGAATTCTATATTAATAGGGAACTTGCAGGGTGATAACAGATATGATAATAATATAACAGGCATATATCGTCAATATAAATAACAGATAATAGTGTCAGATGTCACAGGTGAACAGATACAGATAACAACATATATATAGCAATGTAAATAACCAACAGCGGCATATTTCAATTATCGTTTCAATTGAAATTAAATTTAATAATTATGAGAACATTAATCGTGAATGATTTCTCACCTTTCGAGGCTAGAGAGATGCAACTATGAAATGAGTTACGAATCCAGCACGAATTTCAAAGCAAAGCTAGATTGGCATGATTTTGATGGACAAAACAGATAAATAGAAATGGACGGAATCAAATCAGAACTAGATTTGATGAAGATAAATTTTAAAAGTGAACTTATACATCCAAACTATATATATATATATATAAAAAAATATTTAATTAAAACACATATTAAAATAAATGTCTCCATATTATACATCTCTAAACGGATATTTATTAAACACATATATAAATCAACTATATATATACATCATTATTTTTAAAATCAATACTTACAAATCTGTATTTAATAAACTCATAGTTTACCAAATTATACAATTGAAATAAAAATATCATAGTCTAACTTAGTTAATCGAACATAACGATTTAGATATATACATGCTTCACAATATTGGCATTAATATAACACAACATAACATATACCATACTACCGTACAGATCAAATATATGACTTGTATAAGATTATATATAGAAAGACACACCTTATTACTATATATAGACAAACAACTATATATATATATATATTTATACATGTACATTTAAAACCAAAGTTTTAAAAGCAATTAAATATTTGTTCAACTACATATTGCAAAATCACAGAGAAGGTTGCAGCGTGATATGCATGCAGACTTACATATATTATATATTACTCTTTCCTAAAAGACTATTTCTTAGAAACAGAGTACACAACATACACTTATATATAAAAAAAATCAATATGATTCACTTGTTATAAACTCAAACAGATGATATGAAAACTTATGTAGACATTACATATATACAACCAATAGATTAGACACCACTCATATAAACTAATATTTTAAAATCCATGTTTATAAATATATAAACTGCCCTGTTATAAACTTATATCACTGACATACAGTTTTTATAATATACACGCTTCAATATAAACTTTGATGCCCAATCAACCCTATATAATCTAATATATATACACAACACGCAATAACCAAACTTTTACAAACTTATTTTTATATATAATAAGCTTATATACATAGTTTTATAAATTCAACTCAACTATCATATATATACTACTAAAAATATGTATAACTTGCAGGAAAAACAAAACAATAAAATCATGCAAACCAATATATTTTGTATACTTAGATATATATAAAACAAACAAAAAAATATCTGATGTGAAATAACTTTGAAAACATATGTATTGTTGATAATATATAAAATACTTATATAACTTCGAGTAAAATAGATCCACATATAAAAATTCTTATATATATATATATAATAGTAGACTGTACAAACCATTATACTTATAAAAATCTAGCTTGCATGACTTATGTACTGTACGAAAACACAACAGTGAGCATATTTAAAACATAGAAAAAATATTCATAAACCGTTACATTATATGAAACTGTTACATGAATAGATATACAAAAGCATATAGACTTATATACTTATACGTATTAACAGAGCTCATATATTCATATACCAAGTAACAACTTGTATTAAAATACTATCCCATTACATTATATTTAGAATCAAATATATATATATATATATATATATATATATAACCGAGTACATTCATTAATCATAGATAGGAGCAAGTTAAAGCTTTCAGAAGAAGAATATAAATATATATACTTGCACCGAGAGAAAGCATGCAGTCAGGAACGAACTCATGCCGACTAACAAATGATATAATTAAAGTCAATATGCAATATAAGGCGGCACAGAATACTTACATAAATGAAGTATAAGGTAAAACAGATTATTTAAAGCCAATAGAAAATGGCTGGAAGAGAAAAAGAGGTTGATGTTCGACAAACTAGCAGGGGCTTGGAGGCGTGTTACAGGCTGAGGTGATGATGAGTTACGGCCGAGACATGGTGGCCGAGGTGGAAACTTCGGCGACATAGGCAGATGATGGTACTGTTGTTGAGGTGGAGGCTGAAGGTAGGTTTTAAAGGAGTTGCATGATTAATGGTTGCTGGATGAATAACTCAAAGAATATAAAGCTTGTGATATTATTATTAATAATAATTCCTGTAACAACCCGCATATTTGTCGATTTTATATTTAAATATTTTATTTAAATATTTTATCGGTAGTCGGATTTTAGTCCGAAAAGCTACTTTTTGCATACGGTCGAATTAGGGCTCGGGACCACTCCCATTGAGTTTAAAATGCCGTTTGCGACCTTTTTGAGTATAAGCTTCGATATGTTTGGAGAAAGTTGATTTCTGCTACTTTTTACTTTGGGTTTGGTTTTAGGGCTCAACCCTATGTTAACTTATGCTCAAATCTGAGCCACTCTTCCCCCACTCACCCTCATTCTCTTCTCATTTCAGTTTTTAGAGTGTTAATGGTGGGAGAGATTGGAGATTAAAATTCCAAAACCCTAGTTTCTCTTGCAAATCAAATTCCTTGCTCCAAACTCAAGAAGAACCCCTTGGTAAGCATCTCCTTCTTCTTCTCCAACTCTTTCTCCATTCAATTTCAGAAATTCCTAAACCTAATTTCGGGAATGTTCTTGTTTTGAGCTTAGATTCAAGCTCGTTTGGGTTGTGATTGAAGAGAGGTTGATTTTCCATTTGCTTTTAAGCTTCTTCTTGTTCGATTTTGTGAAAAGGTGAGATTTTTATCTCACATCTATGACTATAATTATCTTTGGTTGTTGGGTATGAATTCCTAACACTTCTTCATGTGCATTTGCTCTTGATTTGGATTGGTTTTGTGAATATTCCAATTTTTGGGTTTTTTAAGTCAAATTTGTGTAAAATCCTTTTATGGATGTTTGATCATGCTTTTGGTGATGCATCGAGGAGCATATAGGGCCGGGTTGCCGATTAGCATAAACCCTTAGAGCCAATGTTCGTCCGATTGCATTTTGGAAGAGTTTGCTCTTCATTTGAATAAGGCTGAAAAACAACCCGGGCATGATTCAGTCGACTGAAATCTCTGTTCAGTCGACTGAACCTGAAACCCGAGAGTTTCCAGGCATGATTCAGTCGACTGAAAAACTCTGCACAGTCGACTGAAACTGGAAACAGAAAGTTTCCTGAACCTGGAAAATTTCCATGTACAGGGTCAGTCGACTGAAATTCTCTGTTCAGTCGACTGAACCTGCTGTTTGAGTCCAATTTGCCTTTTTGGATTGGAATTCCAATTTAAATCGATTCGTGATAATCCTATTTGTTGTTATCATCTATTATGATTTTGATGACTCTTTTTAGGGATTTTTAAATATCCATTTCGATGGATTCTTTATCGATTTCTTTGGATTTTATTCACGTCTTCGTATGTGAATTTTTGTGATTGATTGTTCTTACAATCTTCTTCGTGATTTGTCACTTTAAAAGTATAAAGGTTTTCTATACTAGTAGTAAATATCAAAACCCTTTCCTCAAACGATTTCAATACTATTTTAATACCAAACTCGTTTATAAAACCGTTTTCCAATCTATTAGTATATAGAAACCTTTACCTCACTCGTATGAGAAATCTAATTAAACGGCTTAGTAAAACAAGTGGTATGAAACGCTTGCGTTTACTTTGTCGGTTAATTCTTGGACTTGTTCGATTGAACCTCTTGTGACAATTTTCTAGTGGAGATTTACAGTTTGTTCGTAAATATTTAAGTTAAGCAAGTGGTTATGGGACATGAAGCTAAACTCATATATTTACTAGCTTAGTGTAATTGACACTTCTCGCTGATCATGACGATCATCTTTGTGATTTAGACTAGCAATGTGAGATGTCTCTTTGTCTGCGAGGGAGACTAAACCCCGTTTTGTGGAGTTTCGACTCAATTTGTGATGGGGTAGCAACCCATGGTCTTCGGGCCGTTTGTGGAGCTTCGGCTCAATTTGTGATGGTTAGCGACCATGGAATTAGCGTTCCGTTTGTGATACACGTGTTGGTGAGCTTTATGCTCCCGTTTGTGATAGGACTCCCCCCCTCTATTTTTGTGATTTCTGGATTTCTTGTGTAGATTTCTAGAATTTGTGTTTCACCAATTTTCGTGATTTCTATTGATAAGTTTTATCAATATTTGTGCATTGGTGAATTTGTGTGTCATTGACTTTTGTGATTTCTGGATTTCTTGTGTAGTCTTCTGGAATTTGTGCGTCTTTGACTTTGGTGATTGACATTGGTATTATCGTCAATATTTGTGGTTCGATGAACGAAATAAAGAGTATGACACTTCTTTGATTCTTGTGTAGATTTGGTGACATTGATTAATCTCTTGATGATTATCAACTAAGTATATATATATATATATATATATATCACAGCTTGGCATTGTGATTATTACGTGTTTAGTCATATCTCTTATTCTATATCGTTTCATCTGATATTTATAGTTAGACTGATCCGTTTATTATTTTCTTATTAAATAATACTCGGGTCAGACCGAGATGTTACAGGTGCTTCTGCTTGACTTCTCATCCGGGATTAACTCCTTGACTTTTGGGTTAACTACTTAGATTAGTAGTTATTTTGTTGTATACATTTGAGATATAGACTCCATAATGTATACTTGTTCTTTTGTGTAGTTCATGTAACTATTCTTTTGTGATATTGTGGAACTTTTGAGACCACTACTCTGATGTACACTTTCTAGTGTAATATTCATATCTTATTCCGCCTTTGTGATATGAATTGTCTGTGACTGATTTGTGTTATGTTTATTTCTATATTTGTTTCCGAAGGATTTTATAGCCACTGTGTAGTAGCTTTGAGTTTGTGTTGGTATGTCGGATTTCCTCTTGAAATAGAATGCATGTTATATTATCTGACATATCGGTGCTCGCGCAAAGTAATTACACGGATGGTCGCTCCTCAACAACCTTATTCTCCATGCTAGTCGACAGCATTCACCGTAATGTTCTTGGCTAGCGTGGGTATAGAGGTGGGGCGTGACAGCTTGGTATCGGAGCCAAACTTCGGAACAATATGGAATATTATAACAAGGATCATCGTCCTAAGTCTTTCTTAGGAGTTGTGCTTTAGGATTTTATTCGGGTCTTCGTACCGTTCTATCCTATTTTCTTTATGATTCCTTGTTTTATCTATCAAGATTGCTTGATATTCAATTTGGTGAATAACCTTTTCTTCTTCTTCTTTCTTTCTAAAGGAAGAGAAATGTCTAGACCAGGCCGCCCCAGAGCCGTGCCATCTAGCACTCCGCCCCAGGGTGGAGTTTTTATGACTGCTCAACGGCTTCTTGATTTGGTAACAAATGCTCAAGCGGCTGGAGCTAACCCTGAACCTACTCACCCAAAGTCGGGATTTGCGCGCTTGTGTAGCGATTACACTAATTTGGGTGGGGAGTCATTCAAAGGTTCCGAAAATGTTATTGAAGTACAGGCTTGGCTAAGAACGTGCGATCGCATCTTTTCGCGCATGAATCTTATTGACCTTCACCGAGTTCAGGTGGCCTCTAGTATGCTCCGAGAAAGAGCATTGGACTGGTACGAGCTCCTTATTTCTGAGATTAATGAAGCGGATCTCACTTGGGAGAGATTCCGAGAATGCTTCGAGTTGAAATTTGTACCGGAAGCAGAGAAAGTGACATTGGCTCGACGATTTATAGACCTTGTTCAAGGTGAGTCCTCCGTGACTGATTACGTCGCCTCCTTCGAGTCGCTTTCCAAATATGGGGTTGAATACATCAACACCTCTCTTAAGAAGAACCAGAGGTTCGTTTATGGCTTAAACAAAAACCTCAAGAAGCCATTACTTTTAAAGTTAGAAGTTTCTTTCGACCAACTCGTTGATATCGCTCTTCGTCTTGAAGAGGCGGATAGAGAGAATGATGTTGAAGTGGTGGGTTCCAAACCAAACTTCAACAACAGAAAGAGGTCAAACAAATTTAAAGGCCCTTATCCCAATAAGAAAGGGAAGCAAGAAACCTCCGTGGCAAAGACTTCTTCCTTTGGTCGTGGGGAATGCTATAATTGTGGTTCGAAGGACCATTATGCGAACAAGTGCCCAAAGTCTCTTTCTTGTCGCTACTGCAAAGTTCCCGGTCATGTTATATCTTCATGCCCCAAGCTTCAGGGCAAGAAGGAGGGAAAGTTAAATGTTGCTCAAGCCCCTGGCAACACATCTCGTAGCCAAGGTATTTCTCATTCTATTCTAGATGGAATTATTTTGTTTCGTGATCATCCTATTCGAGTTCTTTTTGATACGGGTGCGTCCTATTCTTTTATATCAAAAGAACTTGTTGATGCTTTTTCTTTGGATGTTTTGTGTTTAATGACTTCTTTGAGAATTGCGAATCTGGTTGGTGGATCCGCAACAATCAGTTTATTGTGTAAAGATGTCGAGATTATTTTGTGTGATTTATCTTTCCAAGCCGATATGCATGTCATGCGTTATTTAGGCTTTGGAATGATTTTGGGAATGGATTGGCTTAACCGTTATGAAGCTCATATCCTATGTCCTGAGCGGACTATTCATCTTCGACATCCTCAATCTGTTAATCAGGTTTCTGTTATTCTTAAAGATTCAGATTCTGCTTTGGTTGCATCTTTATATTCTTTAAATCCTCGTGATGATGATGATGATGATGAGGGTGATATTATTTCTCTTATTCACGTCGTTTGTGAATTTTCCGACATATTCGAGCCCGTTTTAGGATTACCACCTAAACGAGCAATTGAGTTCAGAATTAATCTTACTCCGGGAGCTCAACCTATCACTCGTCCTCCTTATCGTATGTCCAATAAAGAAAACGAGGAGATGCGTAAACAATTATCTGAATTGGAAACGAAGCAATTTATTCGCTCTAGTTCCTCGCCTTAGGGAGCTTCAGCTATTTTTGTGAAGAAATCCGATGGTACACTTAGGCTTTGCGTTGACTATCGCAAGCTTAATGATCTTACTATCAAAAATAAATATCCTTTACCTCGGATTGATGATCTATTCGATCAACTTAGTGGTGCTAGAGTCTTTTCACGATTGGACTTGGCTACCGGTTTTCATCAGCTTCGTATTGCAGAGGATAGCATTCCTTTAACATCGTTCCGTACTCGGTATGGATCTTATGAATGGCTTGTTATGCCATTTGGGTTAACTAATGCCCCGGCTTATTTCGTTGACTTAATGAATCGAGTTTTTAAAGACTTTCTCGACCGGTTTGTTCTCATCTTTATCGATGATATTCTTGTTTATTCTAAAACCGAGGAGGAGCATGAAAAACATCTTCGGATTGTGTTGGAAACTCTTAGGAGTAATCAATTAAAGGCAAAATTTTCTAATTGCCATTTTTGGCAATCACGTGTGAAGTTTCTCGGTCACATCATTTCCGAATCCGGAATTTCCGTGGATCCTTCAAAGATTGAAGCGATTCAAGATTGGAAGAGACCGGAGAATGTGACAGAGATTCGTAGTTTTCTTGGATTGGCGGGCTATTACCGTCGTTTTATTAAAGACTTTTCTAAAATTGTCGTGCCTCTCACTAGCTTGACGAAGAAAGGTGTTAAATACATTTGGTCGGACAAATGTGAAGCTTCTTTTCAGAAATTAAAAGAACTTCTTTCTGATGCTCCTATTCTTGTTATTCCCGAAGGGAATCAAGATTTTGTTGTTTATACCGATGCTAGTCGCATTGGTTTGGGTGCCGTTCTTATGCAAAAGGAACGCGTTATTGCTTATGCTTCTAGGCAATTAAAGCCTGCTGAGACTAGGTATGCCACTCATGATTTAGAGCTCGCGGCTATTGTTTTTGCTCTTCGGATTTGGCGTCATTATCTCTTAGGAGAGAAATTTGTTCTTTACACAGATCATAAGTCTTTGAAATATTTATTCTCTCAAAAGGAACTTAATTTGCGTCAACAGCGTTGGCTCGAATTTCTTGCACCATATGATCTTGATATTCTTTATACTCCCGGTAAGGGTAATCTTGTCGCCGATGCTCTTAGCCGTAAACAACAAGCTGTTGTTTATATGATGATATCCGAATGGAACGATCTCGAGATTTTATCCACTTGCGAAATTCGAGACCGTGTTTCCGATTTATGCTCATCGTTTGTTTTATGTAGCCTTGTGGCTCATCCATCTCTTTTAGACCGCATTCTTGAAGCTCAAGGGCTAGATCCCGACTTGGCTCTTCTTGGCCAAAATATTAGGGATAAAATGGATATTGAAGGTTTGAAAGACTTTGATATCGATTCTCGTGGCGGCATTCGAAAATTTGGTAGACTTGTCGTGCCAAATATTGGTGATCTTCATAAAGATATTTTAGAAGATTCACATCGTTCTAAGTTTACCATTCATCCCGGTAGTAGTAAAATGTACGTGGATATGAAGCGACTTTATTATTGGGAGGGAATGAAACTTGACATCGCTAACTTCGTTAAACGTTGCATGACTTGCCAACTCGTTAAGGCCGAACATCAAAGGCCAGGTGGGTTATTGCAACCTTTAGAAATTCCAGTTTGGAAGTGGGATCAAATTTCCATGGATTTTATAGATGGCCTTCCCCGTTCTCGATCGGGTTATGATAGCTTATGGGTAATTGTTGATAGACTTACTAAATCCGCCCATTTTATTCCCGTTCGGTCTAACCAAACTGTTCCTCTTTTGGCCAAGATATTTATCAAAGAAATTGTTAAATTGCATGGTGTTCCTACTTCTATCGTTAGTGATCGTGATCCATTGTTTACTAGTGGATTTTGGAAGAGTCTTCAAAAAGCTTTGGGAACGAAGCTTAATTTTAGCACCGCTTATCATCCCCAGTCCGATGGACAAACCGAGCGTGTGAATCAAACTCTTGAAGATCTTCTTCGTGCTTGTGTTCTTGATTTTGGTGGAGGTTGGGAAGATCATATTTCACTTGTTGAATTTTCCTATAATAATAGCTTCCAATCTAGTATTGGTATGGCACCTTTCGAGGCACTCTATGGTAGGCCATGCCGATCTCCTTCTTGTTGGCTTGAGGCCGGTGAGAAGCTGGCTTTAGGTCCAGATTTTATTCGTGATTCCACAGAAAAGATTGATCTTATTCGTCATAGGATGAAAGAAGCCCAAAGTAGACAAAAATCCTATGCCGATAACCGGAGAAGGAAGTTAGAATTTTCTGTGGGAGATCTTGTGTTCATTCGTGTTTCACCTATGAAAGGTGTTGTGCGTTTCAGTCGATCGGGAAAGTTAGCGCCTCGATATATTGGGCCATTTCCTATCACCGAACGTATTGGTTCCATGGCTTATCGCCTTTTATTACCGGCTCAATTTTCTGCTATGCATGACGTGTTTCACGTTTCTCAACTTCGGAAATGTCTTCGAGATTCCGATTCTATTCTTAAGCCCGGTGTTGTGGAAGAGATTGAAGTTTCGCCTAATTTAACTTATGAGCAACATCCTATTCGTATTATTGCTTCGGAAGTCAAACGACTTCGAAATAAAGATGTTCCGCTTGCTAAAGTTCAATGGTCTTCAAATCCTAAGGATTGTTCTTGGGAATCTAGAGAGTACATCGAGCGTACACATCCGGACTTACTTTCTCGTGCTCTTTGAGGTGAACTTCTTATTTCAAACTTCTTTTGTGTTGAATATGCTTCTATGGTTGTTACTATATATCTTCTTCTTGTAATATTGCGAGGACGCAATTTCTTTAAGGAGGGGAGTCTGTAACAACCCGCATATTTGTCGATTTTATATTTAAATATTTTATTTAAATATTTTATCGGTAGTCGGATTTTAGTCCGAAAAGCTACTTTTTGCATACGGTCGAATTAGGGCTCGGGACCACTCCCATTGAGTTTAAAATGCCGTTTGCGACCTTTTTGAGTATAAGCTTCGATATGTTTGGAGAAAGTTGATTTCTGCTACTTTTTACTTTGGGTTTGGTTTTAGGGCTCAACCCTATGTTAACTTATGCTCAAATCTGAGCCACTCTTCCCCTACTCACCCTCATTCTCTTCTCATTTCAGTTTTTAGAGTGTTAATGGTGGGAGAGATTGGAGATTAAAATTCCAAAACCCTAGTTTCTCTTGCAAATCAAATTCCTTGCTCCAAACTCAAGAAGAACCCCTTGGTAAGCATCTCCTTCTTCTTCTCCAACTCTTTCTCCATTCAATTTCAGAAATTCCTAAACCCAATTTCGGGAATGTTCTTGTTTTGAGCTTAGATTCAAGCTCATTTGGGTTGTGATTGAAGAGAGGTTGATTTTCCATTTGCTTTTAAGCTTCTTCTTGTTCGATTTTGTGAAAAGGTGAGATTTTTATCTCACATCTATGACTATAATTATCTTTAGTTGTTGGGTATGAATTCCTAACACTTCTTCATGTGCATTTGCTCTTGATTTGGATTGGTTTTGTGAATATTCCAATTTTTGGGTTTTTTAAGTCAAATTTGTGTAAAATCCTTTTATGGATGTTTGATCATGCTTTTGGTGATGCATCGAGGAGCATATAGGGCCGGGTTGCCGATTAGCATAAACCCTTAGAGCCAATGTTCGTCCGATTGCATTTTGGAAGAGTTTGCTCTTCATTTGAATAAGGCTGAAAAACAGCCCAGGCATGATTCAGTCGACTGAAATCTCTGTTCAGTCGACTGAACCTGAAACCCGAGAGTTTCCAGGCATGATTCAGTCGACTGAAAAACTCTGCACAGTCGACTGAAACTGGAAACAGAAAGTTTCCTGAACCTGGAAAATTTCCATGTACAGGGCCAGTCGACTGAAATTCTCTGTTCAGTCGACTGAACCTGCTGTTTGAGTCCAATTTGCCTTTTTGGATCGGAATTCCAATTTAAATCGATTCGTGATAATCCTATTTGTTGTTATCATCTATTATGATTTTGATGACTCTTTTTAGGGATTTTTGAATATCCATTTCGATGGATTCTTTATCGATTTCTTTGGATTTTATTCACGTCTTCGTATGTGAATTTTTGTGATTGATTGTTCTTACAATCTTCTTCGTGATTTGTCACTTTAAAAATATAAAGGTTTTCTATACTAGTAGTAAATATCAAAACCCTTTCCTCAAACGATTTCAATACTATTTTAATACCAAATTCGTTTATAAAACCGTTTTCCAATCTATTAGTATATAAAAACCTTTACCTCACTCGTATGAGAAATCTAATTAAACGGCTTAGTAAAATAAGTGGTATGAAACGCTTGCGTTTACTTTGTTGGTTAATTCTTGGACTTGTTCGATTGAACCTCTTGTGACAATTTTCTAGTGGAGATTTACAGTTTGTTCGTAAATATTTAAGTTAAGCAAGTGGTTATGGGACATGAAGCTAAACTCATATATTTACTAGCTTAGTGTAATTGACACTTCTCGCTGATCATGACGATCATCTTTGTGATTTAGACTAGCAATGTGTGATGTCTCTTTGTCTGCGAGGGAGACTAAACCCCGTTTTGTGGAGTTTCGACTCAATTTGTGATGGGGTAGCAACCCATGGTCTTCGGGCCGTTTGTGGAGCTTCGGCTCAATTTATGATGGTTAGCGACCATGGAATTAGCATTCCGTTTGTGATACACGTGTTGGTGAGCTTTATGCTCCCGTTTGTGATAGGCCTCCCCCCTCTATTTTTGTGATTTCTGGATTTCTTGTGTAGATTTCTAGAATTTGTGTTTCACCAATTTTCGTGATTTCCATTGATAAGTTTTATCAATATTTGTGCATTGGTGAATTTGTGTGTCATTGACTTTTGTGATTTCTGGATTTCTTGTGTAGTCTTCTGGAATTTGTGCGTCTTTGACTTTGGTGATTGACATTGGTATTATCGTCAATATTTGTGGTTCGATGAACGAAATAAAGAGTATGACACTTCTTTGATTCTTATGTAGATTTGGTGACATTGATTAATCTCTTGATGATTATCAACTAAGTATATATATATATATATATATATATATCACAGCTTGGCATTGTGATTATTACGTGTTTAGTCATATCTCTTATTCTATATCGTTTCATCTGATATTTATAGTTAGACTGATCCGTTTATTATTTTCTTATTAAATAATACTCGGGTCAGACCGAGATGTTACAGGTGCTTCTGCTTGACTTCTCATCCGGGATTAACTCCTTGACTTTTGGGTTAACTACTTAGATTAGTAGTTATTTTGTTGTATACATTTGAGATATAGACTCCATAATGTATACTTGTTCTTTTGTGTAGTTCATGTAACTATTCTTTTGTGATATTGTGGAACTTTTGAGACCACTACTCTGAT
Organism: Allium cepa; assembly: GCA_030765085.1. Taxonomy (NCBI): domain Eukaryota; kingdom Viridiplantae; phylum Streptophyta; class Magnoliopsida; order Asparagales; family Amaryllidaceae; genus Allium; species Allium cepa. Next base: position 679,852,287 of record CM060941.1, on the reverse strand, counting down.
GTACACTTTCTAGTGTAATATTCATATCTTATTCCGCCTTTGTGATATGAATTGTCTGTGACTGATTTGTGTTATGTTTATTTCTATATTTGTTTCCGAAGGATTTTATAGCCACTGTGTAGTAGCTTTGAGTTTGTGTTGGTATGTCGGATTTCCTCTTGAAATAGAATGCATGTTATATTATCTGACATATCGGTGCTCGCGTAAAGTAATTACACGGATGGTCGCTCCTCAACAGCCTTATTCTCCATGCTAGTCGACAACATTCACCGTAATGTTCTTGGCTAGCGTGGGTATAGAGGTGGGGCGTCACAATTTCCTTCTTTTCGAAAACAAGAACAGAAGTGTAGAAGAAAAGACCACACAGAGCAATAACGATCCAGAATTTGTAAATCAACCAATGGGAATAGCAATGGTCAGAGGAAATTCAGTAAATAATTAATGCAAATGACCGTTTGTTTCACAGTGACCATTGAAGGGACAAAAAGTCAAAAAGACTCAAAATGGATGCCGCTATGGTTTAACTCTTACGCAGTTTCCGCGATGTATCAGGCACCGAAATATACAAATAAATATATTGCAGAGATTAGTACGACGAGACGATATATAGATATCAGTTGTACGATCATCCGATCAAAAGTAGATAATTGGTACCGAAAATGCCGCAAATTTGTCAGAAATAAGATAAACGGGGCAATAACAGTCAAAATTTGACGAAACAAAATATGACATCTCACTCAGAAGATGATTTACAAATTTTCTATAGGAAAGTATTCAAGTTTGGAAATTATTTTATTACTATCGATTTTAGCTGATGTAAATTGAAATAAAATTACACAAGAAAATAACATTCATATTATCAGATGAAAATTTAATGTGCTGTGTTTAAAAAGACATATTCCAAGTATCAAATTATTTCAAAATTTTATTTTTTAAAATCTCACAGAATTTAAATTAAATATATTAATAAAACCACTAAAATTTATGGGTTATTACATGTGTAGGATCCAGAAGCTTGAAATTGGCGATTAGAAGCTTGAATTGAGGATTTGGGGGTTTTTTGATTAAAATTTTCATGTTACGGAATAGGGAAGAAGAGGCTCGGTTGAAGCCTGTATATCGCGAATTTATGACGGCTTCCGACGGCCGCCGACGGCCCGTAGGAAGCCTTTGAAAGCCGTCGCTACGTGTTGTCGGTATTTTAGCTTTTTCTAATAGTGTATATACATATGGTGGTAGTAGTACTTAATTTTGAAAATATTCGATGCAAGGGATTCTCATTGATAATCCTAGGGGTGATTTCTAAAATAGGATGTAGTAGGAGAGTTCCTTTGGTTTGTCTTGTTCATAGATAACTTGAATGGGTGAATGTCTGACATTGCATTTCTAAAATGCATGTACGTTGATTTTTACAAACATACATCTATTTGGTGGTATAGGAGGTAACACTCGTATACTTAACATTCTTCTCTTAGACATACGAGCTTAGAGGTTGTACATTTATGAAAATCAATAGTGTGTGATGGAATTGGCGATGTGGCTTTCAAGTGAAATGTGTGCTATAAGAAAGTTATTGTTACCTTGAACCTCACCACCCGAGAATGACAAAAACATGGTAGATGCGGTAGGGCTATGTGGATCGCACCCATTAAGATATGTCATCACCTTTCTAGATTACCCTCTATATATCGGGTATGTTGTGTATGCTATGAGAGCTTTCAGATAGGTAAGGAACGACTGGGGTGATGTCATAATCGGTACTATCTATGGTAAAGGTAGGCCGGTTTTGTGTTGTTAAAGGACTATCTATTGGTGCCGCGGTGCGTTTTTCTAGAGATAAATTGTCGAAAGGTAGTCGATTACCTTTTCATTGTATGGATTCTTTTCTCCAATGTAAGCCTTTATGGTTTTAGTTGTCAAACTATTATACCATCGAATTTAGCAAATGCAACAATTCCAGCTATGATTATTATGTTATTTGAAAGGATTTCCATCTAATGTCATTAAAGATAATATCCCTGATTTTGCGTAGCAAAATGTTTTGGTTATCACAAGATAAAGACCCATTCCCTATTTATGTGTGACATGGTCTTATGAGATACCCTCTGTTTCCTAATATCCGTATTTTTGATTTCCTCACACCAGTCCCATGAGTGACTTGGATTTTATTTTCTTTTTCCATAAACTCTAGGAGCCTTATTTTTCCAAGAAGCCAAGTAGTTAGGTTTAACTTAGAGCATTGCGTTAGAGCTTGATGTCTGGAGCTGAAGTTGTTCCTATAGAGTTCTCCATTTCTATTTCCGCTGCATTAGTTTATTGATTGTATTCAACATTTATAAGGACAAAGATTTATAACCGTCTAGACTGATTTATAAGATAGACTCTGATAAATGTATTTAAAATTTTTGCGGCGAAGATCATATATATCAAAATAATACATGTTATTTCATTCGTGTAAGATTTTGTTCTGCCTTTCTTTTCTTTTTACCCTTTACTTTCCATCCTTCCGACATTTGGTTTTGCAGCACGTGAATACCGAGGATGTATTAGTATCGATTTCTAAGGGTCGAAAGTGTGAGTCGCCACATATGGTATCAGGGCTTAGGTTGAGCAAAAACCTAAGTGTAGCAGCCCTGACTCGACCTTCGAAAATCGGCACCGAATACGACACTCATATTCAAATGTCGCAGATCCAAACGTCGAATCTGGTTCGCCGGAGCTTATAACACCATTAAGTACAACACATCGGAAGAAAAAGAATATGAATATATATAACATTGATACAATGACAGATACAACATCTGATATAATGTGGTACAACAGAATGATATAATAGATATCAATGCTATCAGAGATACAAGACACAGCGGAAAGAAAATAGGTAACACCAGCAGCGGAATAATAACTCCAAAAGAATGCATCCCCCAAATCCAATGCTCCAATCCAAAGCTAGATCGAACCAACATCATGTGTCACCTAGATAAGCAAGTCCCGTCCTGAACCAAAGACTGGACTAACTCTAGATAATCTGCTAAACCTGACTATATGAAAAACCCAACTCTAGACTGCCCGTGTGGAAAATTGTGGGCACCCAGAGTTTAGGAAAGGAACAATAAACTCCGAGTCAGTCGTGGGACTAGTATGAGTAAGAAAAACAGCTGGTCTTTTAAAAACAGACAACAAAAGAATTTAATATAAATTCGCAATGCTTTTTGGAAAATGAAACTACCATAAGGCCTCCCGCCACACACACAATGCAAACGCAGAATTGGAGGAGATTTCTCCTTATGATAGTCAAACATGCTTGATACAAGAAAATTTCATTGATATTATTAATATAAGTGCATAGTGTGGAAAACATTTCGAAAGTATAATATTAATCTTAGCCAGCATAGGCATTTCGCACTTATGCCTACTATAGCTACCATGTTCAATAGCAGGTTACCGCCACATTCCATGGCAGGTTATACAACTAAAATCATACAGGGTGCGTATTGTTTTGTTTGGATTTCCAACAAATGGTCGGGCTAAGGAACTTCCCACTGTCCATGGGTACGCCTCTGGTGGGACGTTTCAAGAACTTAACCAGCTCTCCACCAACCTAAGGCCGGGTTACCTCTGTAACTAGGTAACTACTTCTCGAGCATGCCACTCCCCGGTCCTTTGGGACCTTTATCAGAGGCGCCTCTAAACCACAAAACAACAACCACACAGAAATGAGATTGAAGCCTACCACTTAGGTAAATATCTGAGCTCCATACCATGATACCACCCTTTACCAGAAGGGAATGACACACCCTAAAGGGAGCGACCCTCATAACATTGCCGCATCTTTCCTGTTTTGACCATTTCCAGGGTGTGAGGTCCTGATGCAGTCTCGTCCACAAAGCTACGCTTCATACAGAAGCCATGCTATGATCACAAATGATCAACACATGATCATCAACACACAACACTTAGAATGTCACACTACCAAATTGGGTATATATCGCTGATAACCTTCAACTACATAACCTCTGAGCTCGTACGTCTCAGAGAATGGTGTTAAGCTAAGAGAATAAATTCTCTGCCACCAACAGATATGTATTTGAAAGAAATCTGTTTTATATCTCAAAGTGTAGTGTCAGGCATACAACCATACAAGTCTGTCCCGGGTTCGAACAGAACCGAAGGCACTTCTGAAGAAGCCCTTGCAATCCGGGTATCCACAATCCTGATCGAACTTCCCATCACTTGGGGAATCTCTATACTAGGGATCAGCCAGTGCAGAGACAATCGATAGGTTATCCTATCGTTCTCACAAATCACCGGTCTTCACCACCGGTCTTCAAATGCAATCCATAACGACATATCATTATTCCGAATGGGTTATATGACACAAAGGTCCTCTCCCGGCTAAACCGAATAATGAGTGCAATATTTAAAAACATATGGATATGGGATTTCAATTAAGTCACAACTGATAAAATCCAAAACTTTTCTTTTGAATGGTTAAACAAATTACCATTTTAAATCTTTAACCAAAAAGATTTGTTTCACAAAGTTCACACAGTTTCACAAAGATCCATTTACAGGTTTTCAAAACAATTTCCATTTCAATTGGATTCACTCATTAAATCTTTAAATCAAAGATTTAACTTATGGCTTTCAAACTGTTTCCATAACTTGGAAAACCATTTTCATTTCAAACTAGGAATTCCTTTTACACAAATTGGAAGTTTATTTCTTATATGAAAACTTTTATTATTTGAAAACAAACAGTTTTCGTTTCGGAAGAATCCAATTATATTTTCACGAGTTAAAGCCTTTGAATTCAAATTCAAATTCCCAAATCAATCTATTTAAAATGGTTTAACCCATATATAACTAGTATAATATCTTTAATCCCTAATTTCAAATTATAGAATTCAGTTTCAAATTTTTGAATTCAAATTTAAATCAATTTATTTAAATTCCAAGGCATAATCAAGTTCTTCAAAAATAAATTTTATCTTTGAAACTCCTTTTCAATAGCTTTTCACATTTAACCCGATTCCATTTCCAAACCGTTTGACTTCAAATTGTCTATTTAAAAATCATTTCAAAAATCTGTGACTTAATCGATTTCCTTGTGAAATCCATATTTGTGTGTGTATAGTGTGGTCCAGGGGTTTAACACAATAGTGCAACAACATCATCATCACAGATCAAAACACAGAAATATGGTTGATAAGCGGTATAAACTATAACACTTATCGTTTATTCACAGATCACAGATAATATACAAATGTATCACAAATAAATGAATAAAATACACAGCTCAATCCACAGAACAAAATATCACAAATCAAATAGGACAATCAATTCACGGCATCTCATACAATACAATCATTCATAAAGTAGGGTCAAGCATTCAATAAACATTTATAATCAGGATTAATTAATTGTTTAATCCTAATTAATTCAATTTTATTCCCAATTAAATTAATTATCTTATTCATTTAATCATTTTTAATACCTTAATTATCTCTAAGGTAATCATTTCTTTATTAATGACTTCATTAATTAAAGTGTATTTAAAACATTACACTGCCAAATGTAAATTCAAATTTCATTTTGAATTTAAGATTTTAAATATTAACCAAATTTAAATATCAACTTATAAACTTATAAAAGGAAAGTTCTAACTAAATTGCCTAAATTTTTATTTAAAATTTAAGCTTTAAAACACATTACATTTTAACTTGCAAATTCAAGTGAAAACAATTTATTTAACTTTTCATTGAAAATTATTTTTATAAAAGAACTTAATCAAATCCAATTCAAATATTTATTTGAAAACAAATAACTTTAAAATGCTATTGATTTAAACTTGTTTAAAACATTCAGATTTAAAATCTGATCCAAATTCCCAGATCTGGATTCAAAGAGACTTGAATCCACTAATTTAAACATTTATTGCAAGCTTTTGATTTAAAACTTGATTTTAAATTCTTGATTTAAAATCCCAACTTCATTTTAAAAACTTTAAGATTCAAAGTTTCATTTGAATCTAAACCTCATACTAGATTTAAACTTTGTTTACATCTAGCTTACAAATTTAAATTCATTTAAATTTGTTTTAAATTTAAATTTGCAGACATGTTTACAAAAACCTATACAAACCAAACTAACCCAAGGCAACTCATGTTTGCCTCGAGTTAAAACCTAATTTATTTCGAGTAAAATACTCGAAGAACTCGATTAAATCCCGAGTTCAAAACCTCTGCACCAAGACTAAAGTTCATCAAAACTTCAAACTGCACGGTGCACATGCACTATGGCCCTAGCCATCTTCGGCTCCTACCCTTGCTTCACATCGCCGATCATCATCAGGCATGATCACAATCCCCAGAATCCACCATAGAAGCTTGAATCAAAATCGAATTCTAAATCAAAACCTGGAAACTCAGACTTGCCACCAACCACAAAACCTAGAAACCTCGCTGCTCCTCAAACTCCGACCACCAGATCGACCGAGACTTCAACCACGTCTTCAACCACACCCCAACTTCCAATATCCAGAACAGCGCAGCAATCCATGCTCCAGATTGATCGACCTGACCAAAAATTCAACCCAGGCAAAAATTAGGTTTAGAAAACCTTCTGGCCAACCACCATTGCCACAATCTCTGATCAACCATCACCCATTTTTCCTGGCCTCCCTAGTCACTTCTCTACCTCCATGAAGAATTATAACCTTCCAGATCCACTAGATCAACAGATTTTCCCAAAATTCCCAAAATAGTGCAAACCAGAATCGCACTTCCAAAACTTAACTAAAAAATGTGAACTTAGTTTTAAAAATCCTAATTTCAGATAATAATTCAAGTTATAAACTAGAATTGATATTTTAAGATGTTTGAAATTATCACTTATTTTAAACCTTAACTATTCTTAAGATTTTAGAGCAGACTCTAATTTATTTAACTTAAATTCAAGTTTAAAAATTTACTTTATAATCAAACAAACATAACTTGTTAAGATAGTAAGTCCTAACAATCAATGGATCAATCGGAAATGATTTTTGAATTAATCCCGAGCTTGAAATTTAAACAGAGGTGTTCTACAGGTCTTTAACAAACATGCATTCAATCATACAGAAATCTCTCCCATATATATACACATATCAAACATAAATCAAGCAATCAGTTATAAAAATACTTAAGCTTTTGAAAATGAAGTTACTCACTGTTTTGGAGAGGATGAACAAAGCTCCTTTGTTTGAAAAACTGCAGGCTTGATCTTTCTTAAATCTTCTTGCTTTTGTTTGGATAAATGATGTTTTAAATTCAATTTCTGTTTTATGTTGAGATGATGCTTGCTTCGATTTTTTCTTAGTTTTGATGGACGAACATAAATGAAGATGTCTGATATATAAGAAAAGAAGTTACAGGTGATATAATTTGTTGTGTACAATATAAGTCAGAGATATTTTGTTTGGTGGCTGAAGTGATTTCTCTTCTTTTTTTCATTTGACTAAATATTTTTCTTAAGTGAAGGCTATTTCGGTTGATAAATCAAATTTGTGTGCTAGCAGTAATTAGCATTTGTCTTCATTTTATTTGTTTATGCTTATCTTCTTTTATTTTCATACTTAAACATACGTATCTGCCTTCTTATACAAGCCTAAGGATATTTATATTCTTGCTTACTTTTGGCTTGTTAACACTATACATATTTGAATGTAATTTGTTTCATGTTTCATACTTGTATACATGTTTGCTTGTTTCATATTTATACTTTATTTGTTTGTATGTAGATACTTAGATTTTTGTTTCAATTTCTAGCTTAAATATTTATTTTAGTTTACATACTTATTGTCTTATTCCATATATATTTATATTTTATTTCTTTTACATTTTACATTCATATATATATATATATATATATATATTTAACATATAAAGAAATCATTTTTAAAACTTAATTATACTCTGATAAAATAAACACACACATTTTATATTATAAAATATAGAATTTAACTTTAAACATCATTTGAAAATTATTTCATATACATATTTATTTTCAAATATCCAGATTAATTCTCAATTAATTCAGTATCTTATATTAATTATCAATTAATTTCATAAATTTTTATTCAAAAATTAAATTAACTAGCAATTTAAACTTAGTAAAAATCCGAGATCATTACACTATGCCTGGTAGGGGTAAGTCTCATCAGAGATAGGGTTAGTAATACCCTAAGATGAGCAACTCGTTAGAGATAGGGTTAGTAACACCCTAGAATCAGTTGCGTGTATATATGAGCACAAATTTGTTAATGCTATATTAAAATGTTTTTTGTTTTGGAAAATGGTAAATGCAATAATTTTACCTAAGATTATGTTTTAAATATAAAGGAATATCCTTCAAAAGATATATTTATTTAAGTAGTGTTTGGTTTTTAAGGGAATGATAATATTATGTTATTGTCATTAACTGATCGGTTGTTTGATTTAAAAGTTCAAATACGAGCACCTCGTGAATGTAGTTTCACAATTTGATTATATGGTGTTTGATAAAAAATAATGTTGGTTTTAGATTAAAGAAGTTTATTTAGTATAAATAAATTTTATAAATTCGTTTAATAAGTGATTTTATAAATTGAATTTATAAATCATGTTTTATAAAATATTTTGAGAATTTAAATCCTAGTACTTTGGGAAAAGCTTGAAAATTTAAAATGATTTGGTAAATTTTTTAATTTTAGGTGTTTATTTTATAGAATGGAAAGTTTATATTTTATAAAAGACTTTTAATAATGTTAAAACATTTTTAATGAGAAATGATTTGAAACTAATATTTTAAAATATTAAAATTGGTATTTGAACTTAGGAAGGTTGATTCAAAATAAAAGTTATTTTAAAAAAGGTGTGTTTTAACAAATAAGTTCATCTTTTATTACAAAGGAAATATAATTTTAAAGAAGATACAAATAGTTTGAAAAAAATATTCCCGCAATGGTTTATATAAAAGATTTACAAATGTAATATTTTAAAAACAAAGTAATATATTTATAAACAGTGTTTTATAAATGTTAAAAATGGATTTATAATTGATACTTTATAAATAGATTTATAAATAGGATTTTATAATTAAAGGAAATTTAGAAAATAAAAGATTTATAAATAGGATTTTATAATTAAAGGAAATTTAGAAAATAAAAGATTTATAAATTGAATTTTATAAGTAAGGAGATTTTATAAAAAGAAGTTTTATAAAATAGGAAATATATTATAAAACATGGTTTTATAAGTATAAAAAGGTTTCAAAGATAATAACAAGTATGAAATGGTTTTGGGTTTGTTGTGATAATATGTTAATAACATTGGTCTTTAACCCTTTTTGATTATACCCGTGAATGTAAAAAGATCTTTAGAAAAACTTTTTAAAAATAACCATAAGTAAAATGGTTTTCGGTTTGTATTGACAATGTTTAAGTAACATTTGACTTAAACCTTTTGAAAGGATTTGTGAAAGTACTTAGATCCTTAAAATGGATATTTTGAAGGAAGTCATAAGTATGGACTCTTTTAGAAAAACATAGAAAAAGTAAAGGTTTAAAATAAGCATTCTTATCAATGATTTGTGAATATACCTAAACCAATTAAGATAAGTATATTAATATTTTTTGAAGTATTGAAAAAATATAAATAAATAGCAGCGATTGATAAATGAAGCTTTATTAGCTAAAAGAAAGTTTTGCTGATAAAAGTGGTTTTAATTAATTTAAGTATTAATTAAATAAAAAGGAGATTAGAGGTTGCTTATATGACTTGAACATGCTTTGTGTGTTTATACGTTTGTAATAGGTATATGAGACTTATTTTCCATTTATGACCATCTGTATTATCCTTAGTAGTCTATTAGTCGATTATAAAAATTGATCAGAATAACTTAGGAGATATCAAGAGGAAACACAAATCCTATATGGTACAGTTATCTTCGAAGATATTATACTGTACAAATAAATTTGTTTCGCTCTTTAGACAAAGAATAAGGAAATTCATTCGGATAGAAGAAGATCTCCACCTTTATGTATTTTCTATTTATTTCGGATTGAACTGGATTTTAGTTAACCGAAAATTCATTGACTGGTTTTGGAGCGTCCGGTAAGCTGGGTAAGTATATTTATATGAGTTGACTCGAACCCGTAACCCCTTCTAAACCATATACAAGTTCTATGTTTTGGAAGCGGTCACGAAGTGAAATGTTATAGAGTTGAACTTTCAATTCTATTTTAAAGTCCAAAGGAGAGGTCAGCTTAACATTTTCAATGATGCTATCGCGTGGTTTGAGGAGTATTCCAAGAGGGAGGACATCGTTAGCATTCGTCAGAGCACCTACATGGGTATATGGAGATTCGAGATGCTCTAATCCATGTAGTGATTCGTGATCTGTTCGAGATGATGGAATCTATTTGGGGATTCAAGTTCTACTTGAGTGATGAAGACCAATGTAAGAGATGTAGAACATATCTCCGACATCAGAAATGACTAAAACCAGAGTAGTGTGCCTAGCCATGTAGGGTTTAGCAAGCCTAAATAAGGTAATCAACTCCAATCTAGAAATGTTATCGATATCACTAGCCAGAGTTGATGATATTCGGTTACTGTCTCGATGTTGACCAACTATAACTTATATAATGGTGTATTTTATCCAGAGATATACAACGCTTAGAAGGAAATCTTTGATCCTTATGTAGGAGGTCAGATTCGGCTTGATCGCATAGATCTCCATGGAAATCCTACACATTTAAGCGAGCATGCCTTAGCGGGTGTTGATTGTGTACCTAGTCATTGTTGTGATGTACACTTACCTCGGCTATTTCTTACTTATATTCTACACCATATACATTGTCTAATATAAAAGAATACGTACTTAATCGATGGTTGGCTCTTTGAGGGGATGACCGATATGGTATTCTATGTTGTTCAAAAGGTGATGTCATATGTCACACATATTTCTTGAGTTTCTCACATAAGACTAATGTCTGACTCTTGGTTTTGACATTTCCCTTATTTCTATGTGTGCTCTTTCGAGCAGTCTGAGAAAGGCAGGTTTTCAGTGATATTCTTTGAAGCTTCTGGAGACGAGATGGATGCTTCCATTCACCTACCATAATATTCTTATTTTAGGTGCATTATCGTACTGTATATATCAGCATATGTGATGACAAATTGTTATAACTGTCCAGGCTGATGATAGTGCCTATTATTGTAACTATGAAATGCTAAGTATCTTATCTTAGAGTAAGTTTGTATCGTATTTTGACATTATATGTTGTCATCCCATTGTGAGATTCTGATGTTATGTTCTCGTTTTTATTGTTCTATTTCCTTTTCTTTTATTTTACCCCAACTAGTTGTCTTTTCGGCACTTGAATGCTCGGCACATGAATACCATGGATGTATTTGTGTCGACATTTGAGATCAAAAAGGTGAGTCGTTACAGTTTATTGATCAAAAAGGATTAAATGATAATTTAGATTATACGGCATCCAAGAATAATGTTTATTCAACAAGATGAGCTATTCATCAAGGAACTAAATATTTATTATGCAAATGTTTTCAAAACAAAATGTGCTTTTCGATAAGAATTAGGCATATGAACAGATGCTAATCAAGAATAGTACACAATACCCACTTCTTAATACATGTATAACACTATTATAGATTTTTCTCTTTTCACTGCTAGAACAACAGTAAATAGCGATAGAGCTTTCCGACGGCCGTCGACAGCTATTTCCAATAACCAACGACGGTTGTCGATCTCCATTCCATTTTTGTAAATAAAACATTATAGTTGTCGCAAGCCATCGAAAACCAAAATAATGAAGCCGTAGGCTGCTGTCGCCAGCCGTCGAAAATTATCATGTATATAGGCCTTAGGCCGAGAGCTACTTCATTATTTCAATCACCACCACATCATCAAAAACCCTACCTCCACCACCTCCTCCCCATCGTCAGCCAAACACCGTGCCTTCCCGAGCATCTTCTACTTCATCATTCTCCTCTTTCGACAAGCCTAGGCCCTTCATGAATCTCCAATCAGGTTTTATTCCTAAATCCTAATTAATTTTGTTTTGTTAAATTAGGGCTGATTTATTGTTATAATTGTATAATATCCCATTGATTGTTTGGTATATCCTATTAAACGCTAATTAGGTTGTTATTGTAATTGTTTATTTTTGAAATGTTGAGAGAAAAATTTGTTTATTATATATATGCGTTAATTGGTGTATATGCATTAATTAATTAGTGCATACGCGCATTAGGGCTAGTTTGAATTAATTAGAGTTGATGTTCAAGATTTAGTATATGTGTTTTCAGGATGACAAAAACGACGATTTAGTGTATACATTTCTTTGAATGTAAAGAAATTATTGTATAAATTTTTATAAATCTCTTAGAGAGTTTTTGACCCTGTCTAGCAAGTATTGTATATGATCATTTACGGATGTTTATTTCTATCACAGAGTGGACATTTATATTCATCTGATATAATATTTGTCAGATTTGTTCTTGTACTGGATAAGTTACGAACACAATAGAGTAACTATATTTTGCAAATCATTTCATTTTAAACGGTTGACAAAATTTCGACAACACTTTCTTTTTGTTCCCTATGTACACGCATATGTGTACGATATAGGGAACAAAGGGAAAGTGCTGTCGAATTTTTTTTAATCGTTTAAAATGAAATGATTTGTCAAATATAATTACTATGTGTTTGTAATGTGAAGTAGGATGACCTACCAACAACGTGTAAAACAATAACTTAAAAATTGTAGATTATATTCATATAATAATTTCTGTAAATCCGTTTGCAAATAAAATTAAATAGAATAATATTATATATTTGCGCAAATATAAATGTATGATTTAATTGCAAAAATGTCAATAGGTAATGATTAATACATTTTTATGTTTTGAAGCCGGAAAATGGTCAATTAATCGAAATTGGATGCACAAACAAAAAAGTGAAATTGGAGGCTCAATAAGTGAACATTTTCAAAATGGTGTACATTTCTTTATTGAATTTGCTTTAAGTAACAATGGTAATGGTGAAGAAATTTGTAACAACTCGCACATTTTACGATTGTATATTTAAATGATTTATTTAAATATAGCATTGTTAGTTAGATTAATGTTCGAAATGCTACTTTTTTTAAATAGTAGAATTAGGACTCGAGACCACTTCCACTGAGTTCAAAACGGCGTTTGCAACCTTTTTGAGCATAAACATCAATATGTTTGGAGTTGATTAGAGTTTTTATATTTGCGTTGGGCTTCGGGTTTGGGTTTCAGCCCACTAGCCCAACAAAATAATCTAACTCCACCCCCTTTTCATTCATTCATTCATTCTATTTTCCTAACACTCTCAAGCTAAAGGAAAATTGGGGAAAGAAAGTGAAATTAAAATTCCTAAACCCTAGATTACTAGGAAATTCAAGATTCAAGCTCCAAAATGAAAGAGAAGCTTAGGTAAGCATCCTCTTCTTCTTCTCCACCTCAATCTCTCTCCAATTTCCAAAAAATCCAATAATCTAATTTAGGTAATATTTGCATTTGATCATAGATCGAGGCTTCTTGATGTTAAGTGGAGGAGAGACTAATCTTGCCTTGTTTTAAAGCTTCTCATTCGTTGTTTTTGGGTTTAAGGGTGAGTTCTTGAACTCACATCTATGTCTATAGCTTTCATTGTTGTTAGGTATTAATTCATAACAACTATTTCATGTTCAATTGTATTTGATTTGAATTGGTTTGATGAATTTTCCAATTTTGGTGTTTTAAAGTCAAAATCTTTATAAAAAAAAAAATCCTATCTTGCATGTTTGGACATATTGTTTGGGGTGTATCGAAGAGCTTATAAGGCTGGGTTGTCGCTTGGCATAAATCCCTAGTCTCCATCGCTCGTTCGATCGCTTCCGAATCGATTTGGCCATCATTGGCCTAGGAAAATTCTACCGAGGTCTAGGTGACCAGACATCTGGTTGAAGAACTCAGACGTCTGATAGGGGTCCCTGGAAAAATAATATAATGAATGCAGAAAATAAAATGGTAGACAAAAGAACCAGATGTTTGGTTCAATAGGTCAGATGTCTGGTTAGGGGTTTTGGAGATTATACAGAAAAGGAAAAATAAAAAGAAAATGGCCGAACCCCAGGTCAGACGTCTGGTCATGCCAGGTTAGACGTTTAGTCCTATTGCCTTTTGACCATTTCGCCTATTTTCGAGTGGATTTCCAATTTTTATCGATTTTTGTTGATCCGATTAGTTGTCATTTATTATCGACTTTGATGGCTTCTTTTCTGGATTTTTGGAAATATCCATTTGATGGATTTGATATCGATTTTTATGGTTTTAATTCACGTTGTCGAATGTGGATTTTGATGAATGATTGTTTTTCCAATCATTTTGGTGATTTTTCACTTCAAAATGCAAAGGTTTCTATACTTATAGTAAATACTCAAAGCCTTTTTTAAAAATGATTTCAACGTTACTTTTAATACAAAGCTCGTTTTTAAAACCATTTTCTAATATATTGGTATATACAAACCTTTACCTCATTCGTACGAGAAATCTAATTAAACGACTTAGCAAAACAAGTGGTATGAAACAATTGCGTTTACTTCGTCGATTAATTCTTAAACTTGTTCGATTGAAATCTTGTGACAATTTTTGAGTGGACATCTACAATTTGTTCATAAATATTTAAGTTAAGCCATATGGGACATGAAGCTAAACTCATTTATTTACTAGCTTAGTGTTCACACTTATTATTGATCTATGATGATCATTTTCTGGTTTATACTAATGATATGCGATGTCTATTTGTCCGCGTGAGGGACATTAACCCGTTATGTTGAGCTTCGTTTGATTTATTTTAGGCTAGCGACCTGTTTGTGTCAAAATTGGGCACAACACTCTTCGGGAGTCGTTGACGAGATAATAACGGAGAATGTAAATTCAAAACAGATATTATCTAACAAAAACTCCAATCAGCAGTAAAATAAATGCGTAGACAAGCATTTTATAGTGGTTCGGCGTGTTGCCTACGTCCACTGTGAAGTATTTTGATGTTTTATTGATTCTCTTTCAATGATTACAAGTTGTTTCAGCGATCAACAACAAGTTACAACTGAAAGTTCGAAATCAACAGTAAAATTATGATGTAGGATGATGGAGATCTCGATCCGACAGAGTCTGGGCGCTTGAGAGTCGAAGGATCCTTTTTTCTGTTGGCTCTGGAGCTCTATTTATAGGCGTAGGCTGCCGATATTTCGCTGAAAACTCGGGAGACCAGTTCTGGCACGTGAGGGGGCCCACTCGCCTGGCCTCAGGAAATATGGGCCCACTTTGACGTCGATTCGAACTCCATTCGAATCGATCATAAAATCATCTAATCGAGGTGAAATTTGGTGTGGGCATTCTTCAACATGTATTCAAGCTTCTGTGAACATTTCGTGGCATTTGGATCAGTAGATTGGGAGATATGACGGATTCGAAATGGGGTTCACTGCGTGGCTGTTTGGTTCGAAACCATGCTTTCGAATCGATGGTTTCGAAACCATGGTGGCACGTGTCTTCGTGTTGACGTGAAGCGCACACTTCGCCTCGATCCGGGTTTTGCTCCGAGTTGAATGCTTCGACTCCATATATTTCGGCGCATTCGAACCGATGAAAGACACGTCACCTTGGCCAGTTGACCCAGTGGATTCGAACGAAGCTTCCTGGATAGGTTCGAATGAGGCTTCATGGATGGATTCAAACATGGCCTCCGTGCTGGGTTCGAACAAGGCTTCTGTGATGGGTTCGAACAAGGCTTCTGTGATGGGTTCGAACAACCGATGCTTAGTGGATTCGAACAAGGATCTTTGGATGGATACGAGCCTTACAAACTCTCCATGGACATGAGGCCCATGGCGCGAACCAGATGGATTCGAAGTTGATGGAGTCGAGGCATTCCGATGGGTTCGAAGTCCCTCGGTTCGAAGTCCATCGGTTCGAAGGTGATCGGTTCGAAGGTGATCCGTTCGAATGGTGCATGATGATGGGTTCGTAGACACCCACCATGATGGGTTCGAAACCAGTGTGTTCACTTCAAGTTGGACCGATCATAACTTGAGCGTATGAACTCGGATTGACTCGAAATTTGAGATGGCGTCTTCTATGACCTCTCTTGACATGTCCTATCAATTGTAGCACAATTCGGGCTCGGACAAAATTCAGCGATATCCATAGCAAAACGAAGTATGACCAATCTTTGATACGAACTATCCTTTGTTTTCCGATCGATCTTTTGGTATCACGGCTTTGCCAAAAAGCGAGATAATTGCCCCCCAAAGTACGTCTTGTGGGAACATGACGTGCTTTGAATAGCTGCAATCTCTCTCTGAACAATCATTGCTCTTTTTTTTTGTTGAGACTCGTACTCCGTATTGCTATAACCTTGCGTTGATATGATTGACTGCTGTATGATAGCGCTTAGCCATTGGCTATTGCAATTGTAACAAGATGAGCACTTGATCCCTGTAAATCGAATGTTAGTTCGACATATATGCACATATGTGCGTTTTACCGTTGTTAACGTTCTGTGCTCATGAGTCGTTGTCAGTTTTGTTTGCTATTGAATTTCGTATCGATTCTCTCCTGAGCCGATTTGGAAATTTGAGTCGAGACAACGCATGATGGTTTCTTTGAAAGGTTCCTTTGTAATGATCCTCTCCTGAACCGATGTAGAAGGTTGAAGGAAACGACTCTGCATTGCGTGATTGTAATGCTTCGAACCGATGTGTTGGAGCATAGATGGGTTCGAAATCCACATTCGTACGGATGGAGTATACTTGTGTTGTGATGGCTTCAAAACTGACATTCGAACCGGTCTGAACGGATGGATTCGAACTAGCAGTTCGTTTCGGTAGGTTGTGCATGGAGTTGCGAACAGGGGCCTCGAATCGATATGCCCACTGCGCGTTTCGCATCGATGCAACTCATTGTCCTGCTGTGTACTTCGTATCGATGAAGTGTGAGGTTAACTTCGAACCCACACGGAATTAGGCAAATGGCTTCGAATGGATGTTTCGAAACGATCCATGCTATGACTGGTTGCGGCCGGTCGCGTTTACCGGAAGGGGAATCGTCTCGGTCAAAATCAAAACTCCATATAAATAGCAGTGGGCCTGCCACTTTTTCACTTTTCACTTTTTACTCTCGCCTTGCTTTGACTGTGTTCTGCATCATCTCGAAGCTTCAAAGGAGAAAACACTATGTCGCGTCATCGAATCAACCAAGATTCAAGTCTTCAATCTCTCGAATCCATCATTCAAACTAGGTAACTAGCCTCGAATCCAAACGGCAAAGCCATTTCGAACCCATCCCTTCTTCATCGATTGCTCATTCCAGTGATTGGCAAAACCAGATCTGATTTGGGGGGGACTTCGAATCGATACGTGGGCTCGAGTTCGAATCGATGATGGCGGCGTCACTTTCCCTTGGATTTCACCTCGATCTCTGGAATGAATTTATGGGGTGACGCAGTTCGCACCGATGGACCATCTTTGATGGGTCCATTCGAATCGATGGTTTCGAACCCATCAGCCATCGGTTTGAAGTTCTCCACTTTGCATTGATACGAAGGGCATCGATTCGAACGTGGTCGATGTGAAGTTGAGGGTTTGCTTATCGGTTCGAACCAGTTAACCAAGGTTGGATTCGAAATCCTCCTTCATTGGTCGATTCGAGTGCGCCTTTTTGCATCGATTCGAAGTGACGTTAGCATGGGTTCTAATGAGCTTCCTTTGTTCGGTTCGAACCCTCTATGATGGATACCAAAGTTTGACATTTTCTAAGCATAATTCCGACGAGCTTCATCCTTGCATATTTGGACTTTGATAATCGCGCTGCATACTTGACCACCTTTCGAAGCTCGCCGATGGAACCATAACGGCTTCTATCCAAATCAAATTCCATCATACAAACGGTTTAGTGATGACGGTCAGCGATGACGGTCGTTATAACTGGACTCCGTAGCTTTGTCGTTTGCATGTTTCTTTTAACTCTGTGATATTTATTCAAGTAATGCATGGCACTGTACCACACACATTCATACACTTCACACTGGGGAATGCACGGGTCCTTTGTCGTCTAACGATGGTTTCTCATGAGTTAGCTAGTTATGGAACCGTCAAGTTCGCAACAGCAGGAGGTTCAAAGTACAGCTGCTCCGAGACTAGAGGTCCCAGATATCGAACCTGAGATCATTGGTCCGGCCCCGGAGGAACTTCCCAATGCGTCTTTCATTGCCAATCCGTCGGATTCCGTTCAATCCAATATTTTTGAAGATATGTTGGGAGAATATGCTTGAGGAACGGCCTGTCACTGGATGACGTCTTATTGCCGGGGCCGAATGATAGACCACACAACCCGCCGGAGGGATATACAGCATTTAATCACCACGCGTGCGCGGTTGGGACGCTTCCTCCGTTCAACGAGCACATAAGGGAGATGTTGTCTTTTTTGAGGATCGCTCCATCTCAACTACACCCGAACGGGTATGCCTCCGTGAATAGTTTATTCATCGTCTTCATGGAGTACCTCCATAGACCACCGATCCCGACCGAGATCAGATATCTATTTAATTTCAAAACTCCAGGTGATTATCCTTCCTTCACATTTCTGGAAGCGGTGAGGAACTGCCAAGTGGTCACTGGGTCTTGGACCAGGTTGAGTTACTATAGGACGGAATGGTTCTATGTCAGGTGTCCTCCGGGGTTTGCCCGGCGATGGAGTATGATCATGTTCCATACTTTGAGTTTGAACCGGATATCGTCGACGGTCCAAGTCTCGCCTTCTCGACTCATAGTCCTCTGGGACGTACGGTTCAGGAGTACGTCCGCTATGACGACGGTCCAGGTCCGACTGATCTTGGGCGTCGACCCCTGGCTCAGCCGCAACGTTAGTGGTGCGGTATTATGCGGTGTGGTGAGGAACGGCACCTCCTCGGGAGGAGGGTCCGGTTTGGAAACTGGCTGACGGACCAACTCTAAGTTGTCCAACGGTCAATGTCGGTTGATTTCCAACGGGTGGCATACGACTCCCATCTAGCCGGGGTCGTGGAGGCCGGTTATGATAATCAGAGGATGAAGAACTTTCGCTGGATGAGCGAGAGGCGTGGTCTCTCATGGACCTATTTCGTTTTTGGCGATCCAGCTTGTTGATTAGCTCAGCGTTAGCGCGTAGCTGTTCTTCTAGTTGTCGCCGACTCTGGGTCAGCTCTTGGAGTAGCAACTGCAACTCTTGTCGAGTAACCGGACCCGACGATTCAGAGTGCCCAGTAGCATTCTGATTAGATGGAGGTGGGGGCACAGGATTTTGTCTATCCTATTCTTCTTGATTGACAGCGTTTGAGGTGGTTCTTGTGCTAACCATCTTGATAGTTAAATTCCTTTCCTAGACTTTATGCAAATCTGAATAGAAGGGAAGGAAGTTGGATTTGATGATCTGGATCTCTCTCTTAGATTTATTCAATCCGGTATCGATGACAGATCCAATGAGCAGGAGAAAAGCTGGGTTCTCTCAGTGAAACGGAGAATGTAAATTCAAAACAGATATTATCTAACAAAAACTCCAATCAGCGGTAAAATAAATGCGTAGACAAGCGATTTATAGTGGTTCGGCGTGTTGCCTACGTCCACTGTGAAGTATTTTGATGTTTTATTGATTCTCTTTCAATGATTACAAGTTGTTTCAGCGATCAACAACAAGTTACAACTGAAAATTCGAAATCAACAGAAAAAGGATCCTTGAAATCAACAGTAAAATTATGATGTAGGATGATGGAGATCTCGATCCGGCAGAGTCTGGGCGCTTGAGAGTCGAAGGATCCTTTTTCTGTTGGCTCTGGAGCTCTATTTATAGGCGTAGGCTGCCGATATTTCGCTGAAAACTCGGAAGACCAGTTCTGGCATGTGAGGGGGCCCACTCGCCTGGCCTCAGGAAATATGGGCCCACTTTGACGTTGATTCGAACTCCATTCGAATCGATCATAAAATCATCCAATCGAGGTAAAATTTGGTGTGGGCATTCTTCAACATGTATTCAAGCTTCTTTGAAAATTTCGTGGCATTTGGATCAGTAGATTGGGAGCTATGATGGATTCGAAATGGGGTTCACTGCATGGCTGTTTGGTTCGAAACCATGCTTTCGAATCGATGGTTTCGAAACCATGGTGGCACATGTCTTCGTGTTGACATGGAGCGCACACTTCGCCTCGATCCGGGTTTTGCTCCGAGTTGAATGCTTCGACTCGGAGCCATTATTGTACTACCTCGTTGTTCCGAATTATTTAAGTTTCAGGTTCACCGGACGTGCCATTATTGTACTACTTCGTTGTTTCGAATTATTTGAGTTTCAGGTTCAACGGGCGTATCGTTATTGTACTACGTCATTGTTCTGAATTATTTGAGTTTCAAGTTCATCGGTGTACCGGTCGTTGTTCCAAATTATTTGAGTTTCAGGTTCCTCAGGCATACCGTTATTGTACTAAGTCGTTGCACCGGCTCTATAGTTAGCGGCCATGAGATAGGGTCCCGTTTGTGATACACATGTTGGTGAGTTTTCATGCTTCCAATTTTGATAGGCCTCCCCTTTGTGATTTCTGGAGTTCTAGTTGATGACTTCTAGAATTTGTGTTTCACCAATTTTTGTAATTTATATTAATAAGCTTTATCAATATTTGTGGTTTTGTGAATAAAATAAAGAATATGACATTCTTTTTTGTGTTTGAGAAATTTTGAGATATTTTGTGATTTTTTGTTATCTAATGTATACTTGTCACAGTATGACATTATTGTTATCATACATTTTTGTCATATCTCTTGTCCTATCTCATTTTATACGATATTTATAGCTAGACTGGTCCGTTTATTATTTTCCTCTTAAATAATACTCAGGTCAGACCGAGGTTTTTTCAGGTGCTTCTGCTTGACTTCTTATCTGGGTCCATCATCTGACTTTTGGCTAATTACTTGGCTTAGTAGTTTTTGCTTTTATACGTTCGAGATAAAGACTCCTTGATATATACATATTCTTTTGTCTAGCACTTGTACCTATTCTTCTGTGATGTAGTGGAACTTATATGACCACTACTTTTATGTACACTTTTATGTGCTATATTCATATCTGTTTCAGCTTTAGTGATATGTATATATGTGACTGATTTATGTTATGCTTATTTTATATTTGTTTCCAAAGATCACTTAGCCACTGTGTAGTAGTTTTGAGTTTGTAATTGATGTGTCAGATTTCCTCTTGAAACGAAATGCGTATAATACTATCTGACCTATCGGTACTCGCATAAAGCAATTACATAGATGGTCGCTCCTCAACAACCTTATTCTTCGTGCTATTTGACGACATTACTCTGTAGTGTCATTTGCTAGTGTGAGTATGGAGGTGAGGCGTCACAGCTTGGTATCAAAGCCAAACTTCGGAGCAATATAGAATATTATTGCAAGAATCATCGTCCTAATTCTTTTTTAGGAATCATGCCTTAGGATTTAATTCGAGTCTTAGGATCTGTTCTATCCTATATTCTTTACGAGGCCTTGTTTTATCAATCAAGTTTGTTTGATATTCATTTTGAGAATAACCTTTTTCCTCTTCTTTCTTAAAAAAGAGAAATGGTTAGACCCGGCCATCCCAGCGCCAGTCATTCTAGTGCTACTCCTCAGGATGGAGTATTCATGTCTGCCCAACAACTTTTGGATCTTGTAAAGAATCAAAGGTTTATCTATGATTTGAGCAAGAACCCAAATAGGTTTTACCTCTGAATGTAGAATTTTCTTTCGATTAGCTTGTAGATATCACTCTTCGAATTGAAGTGGCCGAGAAAAGAAGTGATAGTGATGTTGGAGGTTCCAAAAAGGACCTCAATAACAACAAGAAGAGGCATATTAAGTTCAAAATCCCTATTCCCAACAAGAAAGTGAAGTAGGCAACTTTGGTAGCAAAGACTTCTACCTCAATCGTGGACAACGCTAGAATTGTGGTTCTATGGACCATTATGCAAATAGGTGTCCGAAACCCTTTTTTTTGTTATTGCAAAAGTTTGGGTCTATCTACATGTCCAATATTTCAAAGTAGGAGAGAGGGAAAGCTGAATAATATGCAAGCTCCTAGTAACACTTCTCTTGGTCAAGTTATTTCTCATTCGGTCCTTGATGGCATTAATTTGTTTCATGGTTATCCTATTTGAGTTCTTTTTGATACAGATGCATCTCATTCTTTTATATCAAAAGAACTTGTTGATACTTTTTCTTTAAATATTTTGGGCTTGATGACTTCATTTAGAATTGCTAATCTAGTTGATGGATCTGCAACAATCAGTTTACTTTGTAAAAAAATCGAGATTATTTTATGTGATTATGCTTTCCCATCCGATTTGCATGTTATGTGCTACTTAGGTTTCGAAATTGATTTTTGGGAAAGAATTGGCTTAGTCATTATGAAGCCTATATCTTATATCCTGATAAGACTATCCATTTCGACATTCTCAATCTATTAAGCAGGTTTTTACTTTTCTTAATGATTTCGATTCCAATTTATTGGCATCATTTTATTCTTTGAACCCACATGATGAGGAAAATGTTACTTCCCTCATTCAAGTA
The DNA here is from genome assembly GCA_030765085.1 of Allium cepa. Taxonomy (NCBI): domain Eukaryota; kingdom Viridiplantae; phylum Streptophyta; class Magnoliopsida; order Asparagales; family Amaryllidaceae; genus Allium; species Allium cepa. Next base: position 679,829,594 of record CM060941.1, on the reverse strand, counting down.
TTCGTTAATTTCCCGGTATCTTTGATCTTGTCTTAGGATTATCACTTAAGCAATCTATTGAGTGTTGCTAAGGTCTTTTCAGTTTGACTTTGCTACTATTTTTCATTACCTATGAGTTGCGGACGATAGCATTCCACTAACTGCATTCCGCACTCATTATATTCTTATGAATGGTTTGTTATGACATTTGGTTTGACGAAACATCTAGCTTATTTCACCCTTCTTATGAATCGAATATTCTACGAGTATCTCGATGACTCCATCCTTGTATTAATTGATTATGGGTGCAATTCAAAATTGCAAATCTTTCTAATAGGATATATTTATAAGTATAGTTGGATTTTGTTCTTAAAACGAACAAAGAATATTCACAAAATTTTCAAGTGATATTTTTACCATATAGAAGACGATTTTGTGTTATATTGCCCATTGAGTGCTTTAAGAATTCTGATCGATGCGCTTAATTTACATTATCGATAGGAATCTCCTAAACGCTATGATAAGACAGTCAGACAAAGTAAATTTACTTGGAATAAGTAAAAAATTTCTAAAAATATGATTACATAAAGTTAATTATAATTTTGAAAGTCTTAGATTTTCGGGAAAGAGGATCATTAAACGAACTCCTTTTTGGTGCTCCTATTCTTGTGATTCCCGAAGGGAACCAAGACTTTATTGTTTACACCGATGCTAGTCATATTAGTTTGGGAGCTGTTCTAATGGAAAAGGAATGTGTTATCGCTTATGCTTCTAGGCAATTAAAGCCTGCCGAAACTAAATATGTCACTCATGATTTAGAGCTCGCGGCTATTGTTTTCGCCCTTAGAATTTGGCGTCATTATCTTTTGGGAGAGAAATTTTTTCTCTATACTGATCATAAATCTTTGAAGTATTTATTTTCTCAAAAGGAACTTAATTTGCGTCAACAACGTTGGCTCGAGTTCCTTGCATCTTATGATCTTGATATTCTTTATACTCCCGGAAAAGGAAATCGCGTAGTCGATGCCCTTAGCCGAAAGCAACAAGTAGTTGTTTCTATGATGATATCTGAGTGGAATGACCTCGAGACTTTATCCACTTGTGAGATTCGACATCGTGAATCCAATTCACGTTCATCTCTTGTTTTATGTAGCCTTGAGGCTCATCCATCTCTTTTAGAACGCATTCTTGAAGCTCAAAAGCAAGATTTCGAATTGGCTCTTCTTAGCCAAAGTTGTAGGGATAGAAATGTTGATGGTTTGAAAGACCTTGAAATCGATGCTCGTGGCGGTACTTGAAAATTTGGTGGACTTATCGTGCCAAATATTAGTAATCTTCGTAAAGACATTTTAGAAGATTCTCATTGTTCTAAATTTACCATTCATCTCGGTAGTAGTAAAATGTACGCGGATATGAAGGGACTTCATTATTGGGATGGAATGAAATCTGATATTGCTAACTTTATTAAGTGTTTCATGACTTGCTAACTCATAAAGGCCGAGCATCTAAGGCCCGGTGGATTACTGCAACCTTTAGACATTCCTGTTTGGAAGTGGGATCAAGTCTCCATGGACTTTATTGACGGTCTTCCCCGTTCTCGTTTGGGTCATGATAGTTTATGGGTAATTGTTGATAGACTTACAAAATCCGCACATTTTATTCCCGTTCGGTCTAATCATACCGTACCTCTTCTAGCCAAACTCTATGTTAGAGAAATTGTTAAATTTCATGGAGTTCGTACTTCTATTGTTAGTGATCATGATGCATTATTTACTAGTGGATTTTGGAAAGGTCTTCAAAAAGCTTTGTAAATGAAGCTTAATTTTAGCAACGCTTATCATCCTCAGTACGATGGTCAAACAGAGCATGTGAATCAAACTCTTGAAGATCTTCTTTGTGCATGTGTTCTTGATTTTGGTGGAAGTTGGGAAGATCATATTTCTCTTGTTGAGTGTTCTTACAATAATAGCTTTCAATCTAGTATTGGTATGACACCTTTCTAGGCACTCTACGGAAGGCCATGTCGATCTCCTTCTTGTTGGCTTGAGGCCGGTGAAAAGCTGGTTTTAGGTCCAGATTTTATTCGTAATTCCACAGAAAAGATTGACCTTATTCGTCATAGGATGAAAGAAGCTCAAATAGACAAAAATCCTATGTTGACAACCGAAGAAGGAATTCAGAATTTTCTCTGGGAGATTTGGTGTTTATTCGTGTTTCACCTATGAAGGGTGTTGTGCGTTTCATTCGATCGAGTAAATTAGCACCCCGATATATTGGTCCATTTCCCATCACCAAATGCATTGGTTCAGTGGCTTATCGCCTTTTATTACCGGCTCGATTTTCTGCTATTCATGACGTATTCTACGTCTCTCAACTACGAAAATTCCTTAGAGATTCCGATTCTATTCTTGAGCCCGGTGTTACAGGAGAAATTGAAGTTTCACCTAATTTGACCTATGAGCAACAGCCTATTCGTACCATTTCTATGCAGATTAAACATCTTCGTAATAAAGATGTCCCAATTGTGAAAGTTCAATGGTCCTCAAATCCTAAGGATTGTTCTTTGGAATCCAGAGAATTCATCAAGCGAACACATCCGAACTTACTTTCTCAAGCTCTTTAAGATGAACTTCTTACTTCAAATTTTCTTTTGTGTTAATATGCTTTTATGGTTATTACTCTTTGTTTTCTTCTTAAATATTGCGATGATGCAATTTCTTTAAGGAGGGGAGTCTGTAACAACCCGCCAATCGTATATTTAAATGATTTATTTAAATATAGCATCGTTAGTTAGATTAAAGAACAAAATGTTACTTTTTGTAAACAGTCGAATTAGGACTCGACCTCACTTCCATTGAGTTCAGAACGACATTTGCAATCTTTTTGAGTATAAACACCGATATGTTGGAGTTGATTAGAATTTTGATATTTGCATTAGGCTTTGGGTTTGGATTTCAGCCCACTATCCCAACAAAATAACCTAACTCCACCCCCTCTTCATTCATTCATTCATTCATTCATTCTATTTTCCTAACATTCTCAAGCTATAGGAAAATGGAAGAAAGAAAGGAAATTAAAATTCCTAAACACAAGATTACTAGGAAATTCAAGATTCAAGCTCCAAAATCAAAGAGAAGCATAGGTAAACTGTGACGACCCGGAATTTTTAAGCATTTAAAATCAAAATATTTAATTGATTTTAAATATTCAATAGAGTAATTTTAACTGAAATTTTCAAATATCACAATTTATTTGATGATTTAATTATTGAATTAAATAATTTGAAGTTGGGAAAAACGATCGAATCTAGAATTTTAAGCCTGTTAAAAATTAATTTGAAGTCTCATAAAATTTATATTGATAACATTGAAGATAATAGAAGTTTTAAAATTTAATTTAATAGTGATTTGTTCAGTTTTAAAATTTAATCATTTAAATTAAGTTTAAAAATAGCCTTTCGAGACACAGTTTCGGAATTCGACGAAACTGGTTCCATTGGCTCCGTGATATTGAATTATTATCGGATTTCAATTTTCGAAGTATTTGGAGTGGTTGTGTGAGCGTACGGCATATAAACGCGTTGAAATTCTATATCAGAAATTTAAATCGATTTCGTTCTTTCTCAACGGAAAATAATAATAATATATAATAATAAATACAAATTGTGTTACATGCCTCTCTTCTTTCCTTTTTAAATCACGAAATCTTATTTATGTTCCTTCTCTTCCAAGCTAAAATAAAAAAAAGGGAAGAGGCTTCGTTCATAAGCTAACGAATGAAAGAATAAAGCACCCTCTCGAAATTGATCGGCTCGTGGAAGAAAGGGGGAGCAAGCGACGTTCGCAAGTGATATCGATTGAGAGGCTCGATCGAGGGAGGTCACGGTTAATCGCGTCAATTCTCGCGAGTGATTTGGGGCTAGGATCGAGCCGTGCTCAATCATGTGGCATCAGGGGAGGAAGCAACGTTAGCAACTCGAGCGGCAGCTAGGGCAAGTGCGAGGAAGGGATCTGATCAACTGTCGAATATGCTAATTACGACTGCGGGGTCGATGTGGAGCGCGGCGTTCTGGTCGTGGTGCTCGCGGCGACTCTGCAGTGGTGGATAGGTATTTGTTCGTTTTTATTTTATTTTATTACAACCCATATCTGATTAAACCGAAGAAAAAAATTATATTGAATATATATATGCAGACTTTTGTTAAACAGAAAGAATTTGAAGAAAAAGAGAAATAATAATAAAATAGGACATATATATATACATATATATATATATATATTAATATGTAGATACAGGAAATTAAAAGTATATGGTTTAATCAGGAAAATTTTAGATAGATAAGGTTCTGTATTTTACAGGGAATAAAAAACAATTTTGTTTCATTAACTATATAGGGTTGAAAGGAATTTTAAATATTGAAGAGTGGTATAAAAATTTGAATCTTTAATTTAAAATATAGATTATTAACCTACTATTTAATTTTAAGGTATATTAAGGCGATTAAATTATTTAATTGACTTTTATAACTATTTTGGTTATTTCAAATATAGTGATTTAGAGAGGTTAACTAAATTCATTCAAATTAATAAATAAAAATTATTTATTTGATTGGTTCAAATATTAATAAACCGTAAATTTGTTATACAAGGTTTAAAAATCAAGGGAAAAAGCCAAGATGGGAGTGGGTTGTCAAACAAAAATAAAGGTGAGTCAATCTCACTCAGTTAAATTTAAAATTTAAATTCAAATGATTAAATTTAATTAATTGTTTGAATGGCTGAGTTGATTGATGTGATATAGCATGATATAGTTTGAAATTTGCATATTATATGATGCTAACATCTGTGGATGCAGGGAAAACAGGTTGGAGGGATTCAACTGGACCCCTCAACTTTTATTTAAATTTTTTTATATTCTCTGCTGTGAATATTGGTATTCTATGATGAGCTATATTGGAATATTGAATGTTAAGGTTGATTGGATATATTTGGGCAAATTGAATTACCAAATTTAAATAAATTGGATTTTGAAAAAAAAAGTTTAAATAAACAGTAATTAATGAATTGTAAATTTATGTGGTATTAATTTAACGGAATAAAGAATTATTTTAAATTTAAAGTTTTAAATTTATATAAAAGGATAAAGAAGTAATTGAGAAATCTAAAAATTGGAATTTTTAGTTAAAGTACTGTAAATCATAATTAAGAAATGAAATCCGAAATTAATAGATTTTGAATTAAAGGGAGTAAAATGGGGAAATCAATTTGGAAAATGGATTCAAGTGTTTGAAATCGAAATTTTAAGGAAGAATGTGAAGAGAGATATATTTCTCTGGATAGCCAAGTACGTTTTCAAAGTAAATTTTTAAATATAAATTAAAAGTTTGAAGTTGTTTTAAGAAGTGTGTTTTGAAAAATTTGCTATTTCTAAATATTTAAATTCTTAAGTAAGTATTCCCTTTTAATCTATTATGGCAATAATTATTTTAATCTATTATAGCAATAATTATTTAAAGAGTGACTTAGTATTTTATTTTTAAAAGTGAAATCTAGTTTTATATTTTATTTAGTAACCTTATTTTCAAATATTCATATAGTATGTATTTTTAACAAATTATTAAAGTAATTTTAACTTGAACGTTTTAAAGTATATTTTTAAAAGTAAAGTGTTTTTAACTTGTTTTAAAAATCTAGATTTGTGCTTGGTGATTCTGGTGGAAATAGAAATACTTGGAATTTATTTTGAGAAAGGCAGATAGTTTTGAAAACTGTTTTCAAAGAAATTTGAAAAGTGAAATATATCTTGTGAAGATATTTTTGCAATAAATAAATAATTTGGGGAAATTATTTATTGTTTGATGGATGTTTGAGAATAAAAATTGATAGTTAAATCATCGACTATCAATATTGGCCAAATGCATTGATCGTTTCGACGAGACCAGGATCGAGATTTATTTCTCGAAAACCACTTCCATCCGGTTTGTACGTTTCGTGTAAACGATTTTGGATTCGAAGATGGAGCGGTGAAGTGCAAGGGCTAGTCGCTACTAATCCTGAGGATATTTCCAAAATGGATGTAGTAGGAATAGTGTCTTCGGTTCCGTTCGAACTCGGGACGGACTTGTATGGACGAATGCTTGAGAAAACATCATCCGGTGGACGATGGGCATTCTAAGGGATATATTCTAAAAAGGTAATGCTTAGCCTCAAGCCTCATCAAATGGGAATGACTGAAAATCAGGGGTTATGCAGCAAGGCTATGTGGGTAGCACCCAAGTAGGGTGAGGTCATTCCAGTCTAGATGTCCCTTTTTATTTTGGCTTAGTGGGTGGTTGCTGATCCCAACCGCGGGGTGATCTCACTCGGGATTATCCAGTAAGGGGGAGTCCCGGCCTTGTGTTGCAGGGAAGCGGGCGTACTCCTCGGTACGGTGACCTAGGCCCCGTACTGTGACATGTTGTACCCTAGTGCCTAGTCATTAGTTGGAAATCCATTCTCCCTACGAGCCTTGTACGAGTTTTGTTTGTATTACCCACTTTTGTGGCTAGTAGCTGGAATTTAATAGATGTAACAATTTCGGCTATTTTATAAGTATTTGTATATAGACCCTATTATAATATCAGAGGATTTCTATAAAAAGTGTTTTAGCTATCGTAAGTAAAAACCCGACATGTTTATTTGTGGCGTGGTCTTACGAGATGCTTTTGTTTTTCAAAGGATTTTTGAAACTTTAATAATCAATTGGGTGTGATTTTCTCACGTTGGTATTCCAGAATGACTCGGGTGTTATTTAACTGTAATGCTTGGGTCAGACCGAGTATTATAGAATACAGGATATGATGCTGTGGAGCTCAGGAGACGAGCTGGATGACGATACGTACAGTCGTATTTGTTATATATATATATTCCGCTGTTTGAGTTGTTGTGTATCCATTGTATGTTATTGATGTGAGCTGACTGATGTACTCTAATGGTGTAATATATGTAAACAGATATATTTGACTTTGAGTAAAGATTTATTTACTACCTATTATGTTTTATTCCGCTGCGATAATTAGATTCTGATGTTGATTTTGTTTTCTCTTCTTCTACCTCTTCTTCTTAAACCCAAATGGTTCGTATTTCTGTGCAACTTGAGTTAATTGTTGTAGAATAGTGTTGACTCAAGGGGTACATATTTGTGGGCTGTTACAGTTGGTATCAGAGCCAGGTTGGAGATAACCTTGGCTCTGGTGGGAATTACTCATTTAAATTAGAATCCGTAGTACTCTATAATGAGTTTGAGCGTGTTAATTAATATGAGCGCGTATTTGTTAGTGAATATAAATTGTTTTAATATTGTGTTGATTAGTTTATTGAGCGGTATATGAACCTTCGTCGGCACAGTCTGCGCAACTGTATTGAAAGGGTTTCTAAACACTTGAATAGAACAATCAACACGGTATTGTTCTAAAATGTGGGTAAATGAAATAATTTTACCCAAAAATATAGTCTGATATAAAGAATAGTTTTTGAAAACCATTTAGCTAATATATGGTTGCTTGGATGTTAGAAATGATGATATTAAAGTATTATCATCGTTAAGTGAAAATTTAACTAGAAATTTGAAAATATAATCAAAGTTTAAGGGAATAAATTCATTATAAAATGAAATTTATAAATATGAATTATAAAGGTAATTTATGAATTGAAATAAAATTTAAACGGAAATTTGTATAAGCATAAGCTGTGCAAATGAATTATAGTTAAAATTGATTTAAGCAGAATTTGGAATCTAAATTCCGGAGATTTGAAAATATTTTGAAGATAAATACTAGCATTATTGTTTTGGAGGTATTTCTGAAAGGAAATTTGTTTGAAATGGATTTTGAAAGTGATATAGCATTGAAATCACTTGGATTATTGGAAAATAATTCTGATGATGACGGCCACATCATCAGTATTCATTTTCGAATTTCTAAGTGACGGATTGCTGCCAAATTATTTGTTTAGGAAAGCTAGTTGTTTTTGAAAATTTCAAAAGAAATTTGTTGGGAATAAAACCAGGATTGGTTTAATTTTTGAGAAGTGTGATTTTGAAATATTGGAGATTTCAAAATGATTTGAAACCAAAGCCAGAGGTTTAACAATCTTGATGAGGTATGTTGAAAGCTTATAAATTGAGATGAGTTTTAAATCATGAAGGAAATATAAGCTTTGATTGTCGGAAATTTAAATTTAAAGGGAAAAGTTAAAAATGTTATTAACTTGGATTGGAGAATAAAATTTAACTGGATTGAAATTGATTGAGTAGGCTGAAAATAATATCCAGTTGAATTCGAATCAAGCTGAAATCGAATTGAGTTAAATGAAACCGAGTTAAAGTAAAATTGAATTGGGATGAGAACTCAATTGTATTAATGAATGGAATAAAATTCTTACCTGAATAAATGGAAAATAAATTGAATAAGGATTGGAATTGGAATAAATAAATCAGAATAACTTATAAAAGAATTAAAAATGCATGGAATAAAAATATGCTTGAGTTATAAATAAGTGTAAAACCCGAGTTAAAAAAATAAATAAATAAAAGATGAATATATTTAAGCCTATGATGGATGGAATTGTGTAAATAATAAGTTGTGACTTATAAATTTTGAAAGTGGAATAGAAAATCCAAAATAAATATTGTTTGATGTTTTGGATAATGAAAAGAAAATCCAAGCTTGAATTATAAAATAAATTGAACTTAAACAAATTAAATGGAGTGGTATTTGAAATTAAAATTCAAGTATTGAATTATAAATAAAGGAAAAGCTAAGTAGATAATAAATTAGATAACGAAATATATAATGATAACCAATGTAACTAAATAAAAGCTGAATTGTGAATGTATGGTGAAGTTTGGAAATAAAACTCAAGTTATAAATAAGATTTGACTGAAATTGTTAGTGAATGGTAAATTGAAATGGATATGGATCCAGAGCTTGAGTTATAGATTGTACTTTAACTTGAAGTGTTACCAAACTAAATAGATTGGGAATGTATCGAATAAAAATGTGATTGGAGTAAAATAGTAATAGTTGAATTGTAAATAAAAATCCAACTAAGTGGAAATAAATTAGAGATGGCTTTGTAATCAATTAAAATGAGCTTAATTATAACATTTGATTTAAGCTAATGGATGGAGGAGAGTTGAAATTGAAGTTATCTTAAAATTAAGTTTAATGATATTGGATTGAATTTAAATCAAGTAAAAATAAATTGGAATCAAAATAGAATTTGGTGAGCCATAAATAATATTTAAAGAAATGGAAATTTCTAATAGATTATGTGGATAAACTAATTATGTTGAATAAATACATGGATAGAATAAATAAGAATCAAAATGAGTTGTGGTTTAAATAAGTTGAGAAATGGTTATGGAATGCAATAGCTTGGGTTGACTTCGAGCTAAATACAATAGTTTGGAATAAACAAATTTGGAATGAAATGTAAATAAATGGATTGTAAATGAAATTTAAATGGAATGTGTCGAGCTAAATAAATGACTGTGAATGAATTAAAATAAAAAGGAAATTTAATTGGTAATGGAGATGGAACCTAAGTTGTTAATGGTTTTGAATGAACTAATTTGGTTAATAAAATTGAAATGCAGTGAAAATGAGAATATATAGATTGTGAATAAATTTGAAAATGAAATAGAATTAAGTATAAATCGAGTTGAAATCCATTTAAATTGGTTATAAAACATAAATATTTGTTTGTTCACATAGATCTTGTCAAATTTGCATAGAATAGATACCATTGGATGTAAATGGAGGTAATTAAAATTCTATGAATTAATAGGAGTGAAATAAATTGATTTTGAAAGCAATGGAATTAGATATGAATTGATTTTGCTTAAGAATAAATTAAATGTAAGTGATTGAGTTTTAAACCATTCAAATTGATGAGGTTGTATATGAATGGATTGAAAACCCTTCGAATGGAATGAAAATAGTTTATGAATTAATTGAAACAGTTGAATTAGCATGGAAACTATAAAAATTTCTTACGGAAAATGTTGGATGTGCATTTCTTTAGAATTTATATGTTTTAACCATTGCAACTAAGTGAAATATAGTTAAACTACATATATTTGGCACTTACATGTTTAAATTGAGTAAGTACAGGTACCTGGAAGCCGTGTGGCTGGATTTGGTTATGCTATTTGCTAAAAATAATAAGCCGCTTGCTTAAAATGCTAAATAAGGTACACCTAGGCAATAAAAATAGGAAATATGAACTGTTTTTGGTTTATCCGCCCGAGTGGGTCGATGTATATATATTTATCTCTTTTGTCAAATTGCAAAAGCTCCTCCGTACAAAGGGGACTCTGCCAAAAAATTTCAGAAATTTTGGGAGTTAGAAAATTTTTGGAAAATTTTGTTAACGACAAAACGGTTTCGAATTGAAATTTAAATAAGTTAGTAAATGAAACTAATTTAAAATAATGACATCGATTAGTTATAAATGAAAAATAAAATTCAATATTTGGAGTGAAAATAAATTAAATTCATATGATAATAAAGGAATTAATTTGAATAGAAATAGATATAAACTAAAGCGGTAAGGTGAAAATAAGTATAAGAAACATATAAAATGCTTATATTAAACTTAAGTATAAGGAAGGGTGAATTCTTAATTGGAAATTGGATATTGCAAATGTAATCTAAGTCAACATTTGAATGAATAGATATTGGCATTTTGTGAAAAGGTCGATAAAATGATTTGGGATATTGTGATTGGGTATTAGTACTAAGCGGGTTATGCAGGTATTATTAAGGGAGAAGAAAATTTGTTTTGATTTCAGAAAATAAATTTGAAATGCTCGACAAAAGGTATGTATTTAAATTTGGTATGAAATTTGATTGGGATTTGGATTGAGCCACTTGGCGTTTTGTTTTCTTTTTGGATTTGGGAGGCCGTAGAGCCATTTTGTAGTTGTACCGAGTCAGCCGCGCAAAGGAGACGCTGGCGAAAGTTTTCGGGAATTTAGGGAGTTAGAAAATTTTGAGAAATTTTGATAAATTCAAAATTGGTTTTAAGATTAAAACTTGGATGGTTGGGCAAATAGGATTGTATGCAAACTAGGGAAGGTTTGGAAAGTTAATAAGAATGATAATGAGTCTGTTATAAATAGGTAGTTGGTAAGATGTTGTATTGTTAGAAACTGTTTGGTTTTGGGAAAGGTAAATGGGTTTTGGACCATTCTTCCTAACTAGTAATTTCAGGGACGAAATTCTTTTAAGGGGGGAGGAATGTGACGACCCGGAATTTTTAAGCATTTAAAATCAGAATATTTGATTGATTTTAAATATTCAATAGAGTAATTTTAACTGAAATTTTAAAATATCACAATTTATTTGATGATTTAATTATTGAATTAGATAATTTGAAGTTAGGAAAAATGATCGAATCTAGAATTTTAAGCCTGTTAAAAATAATTTGAAGGCTCATAAAATTTATATTGATAACACTGAAGATAATAGAAGTTTTAAAATTTAATTTAATAGTGATTTGTTCAGTTTTAAAATTTAATCGTTTAAATTAAGTTTAAAAATAGCCTTCCGAGACACAGTTTCGGAATTCGACGAAACCAGTTCCATTGGCTCCGTGATATTGAATTATTATCGCATTTCAATTTTCGTAGTATTTGGAGTGGTTGTGTGAGCGTACGACATATAAACGCGTTGAAATTCTATATCGGAAATGTAAATCGTTTTCGTTCTTTCTTAATTGAAAATAATAATAATACATAATAATAAATACAAATTGTGTTACATGCCTCTCTTCTTTCTTTTTTAAATCACGAAATCTTATTTATGTTCCTTCTCTTCCAAGCTAAAATAAATAAATAAAAAAAGGGTAGATGCTTCGTTCATAAGCTAACGAACGAAAGAATAAAGCATCCTCTCGTTTAACTAAAAAAAATAATAATAATAAAGAGGGCCAAACCCTTTCGTTCAAATCGACTAAAAAAAAATGGCGACTTCTCCCTAACTATAAGTCGCGCCTCCCTGTAACTCGACTTCGAAATTGATCGGCTCGTGGAAGAAAGGGGGAGCAAGCGACGTTTGCAAGTGATATCGATCGAGAGGCTCGATCGAGGGAGGTCACGGTTAATCGCGTCAATTCTCGCGAGTGATTTGGGGCTAGGATCGAGCCGTGCTCAATCATGTGGCATCAAGGGAGGAAGCGGCATTAGCAACTCGAGCGGCAGCTAGGGCAAGTGCGAGGAAGGGATCTGATCAACTGTCGACTATGCTAATTACGACTGCGGGGTCGATGTGGAGCGCGGCGTTCTGGTCGTGGTGCTCGCGGCGACTCTGTAGTGGTGGATAGGTATTTGTTCGTTTTTATTTTATTTTATTACAACCCATATCTGATTAAACCGAAGAAAAAAATTATATTGAATATATATATGCAGACTTTTGTTAAACAGAAAGAATTTGAAGAAAAAGGGAAATAATAATAAAATAGGATATATATATATATATTAATATGTAGATACAGGAAATTAAAAGTATATGGTTTAATCAGGAAAATTTTAGATAGATAAGGTTCTGTATTTTACAGGGAATAAAAAACAATTTTGTTTTATTAACTATATAGGGTTGAAAGGAATTTTAAATACTGAAGAGTGGTGTAAAAATTTGAATCTTTAATTTAAAATATAGATTATTAACCTACTATTTAATTTTAAGGTATATTAAGGCGATTAAATTATTTAATTGACTTTTATAACTATTTTGGTTATTTCAAATATAGTGATTTAGAGAGGTTAACTAAATTCATTCAAATTAATAAATAAAAATTATTTATTTGATTGGTTCAAATATTAATAAACCGTAAATTTGTTATACAAGGTTTAAAAATCAAGGGAACAAGCCAAGATGGGAGTGGGTTGTCAAACAAAAATAAAGGTGAGTCAATCTCACTCAGTTAAATTTAAAATTTAAATTCAAATGATTAAATTTAATTAATTGTTTGAATGGCTGAGTTGATTGATGTGATATAGCATGATATAGTTTGAAATTTGCATATTATGTGATGCTAACATTTGTGGATGCAGGGAAAATAGGTTGGAGGGATCCAACTGGACCCCTCAACTTTTATTTAATTTTTTTTTATATTTTCTGTTGTGAATATTGGTATTCTATGATGAGTTATATTGGAATATTGAATGTTATGGTTGATTGGATATATTTGGGCAAATTGAATTACCAAATTTATATAAATTGGATTTTAAAAAAAAGTTTAAATAAACAGTAATTAATGAATTGTAAATTTATGTGGTATTAATTTAACGGAATAAAGAATTATTTTAAACTTAAAGTTTTAAATTTATATAAAAGGATAAAGAAGCAATTGAGAAATCTAAAAATTGGAATTTTTAGTTAAAGTACTGTAAATCATAATTAAGAAATGAAATCTGAAATTAATAGATTTTGAATTAAAAGGGAGTAAAAAGGGGAAATCAATTTGGAAAATTGATTCAAGTGTTTGAAATCGAAATTTTAAGGAAGAATGTGAAGAGAGATATATTTCTCTGGATAGCCAAGTACATTTTCAAAGTAAATTTTTAAATATAAATTAAAAGTTTGAAGTTGTTTTAAGAAGTGTGTTTTGAAAAATTTGCTATTTCTAAATATTTAAATTCTTAAGTAAGTATTCCCTTTTAATATATTATAGCAATAATTATTTTAATCTATTATAGCAATAATTATTTAAAGAGTGACTTAGTATTTTATTTTTAAAAGTGAAATCTAGTTTTATATTTTATTTAGTAACCTTATTTTCAAATATTCATATAGTATGTATTATTAACAAATTATTAAAGTAATTTTAACTTGAACGTTTTAAAGTATATTTTTAAAAGTAAAGTGTTTTTAACTTGTTTTAAAAATCTAGATTTGTGCTTGGTGATTCCGGTGGAAATAGAAATACTTGGAATTTATTTTGAGAAAGGCAGATAGTTTTGAAAACTGTTTTCAAAGGAATTTGAAAAGTGAAATATATCTTGTGAAGATATTTTTGCAATAAATAAATAATTTAGGAAAATTATTTATTGTTTGATGGATGTTTGAGAATAAAAATTGATAGTTAAATCACCGACTATCTATATTGGCCAAATGCATTGATCGTTTCGAAGAGACCGGGATCGAGATTTATTTCTCGAAAACCACTTCGATCCGGTTTGTACGTTTCGTGTAAACGATTTTGGATTCGAAGATGGAGCGGTGAAGTGCAAGAGCTAGTCGCTACTAATCCTGAGGATATTTCCAAAATGGATGTAGTAGGAATAGTGCCTTCGGTTCCGTTCGAACCCGGGACGGACTTGTATGGACAAATGCTTGCGAAAACATCGTCAGTTGGACGATGGGCATTCTAAGGGATATATTCTAAAAAGGTAACGCTTAGCCTCAAGCCTCATCAAATGGGAATGACTGAAAATCAGGGGTTATGCAGCAAGGCTAGGTGGGTAGCACCCAAACAGGGTGAGGTCATTCCAGTCTAGATGTCCCTTTTTATTTTGGCTTAGTGGGCGGTTGCTGATCCCAACCGCGGGGTGATCTCACTCGGGATTATCCAGTAAGGGGTAGTCCCGGCCTTGTGTTGCAGGGGAGCGGGCGTACTCCTCGGTACGGTGATCTAGGCCCCGTATTGTGACAGGTGGTACCCCAGTGCCTAGTCATTAGTTGGAAATCCATTCTCCCTACGAGCCTTGTACGAGTTTTGTTTGTATTACCCACTTTTGTGGCTAGTAGCTGGAATTTAATAGATGTAACAATTTCGGCTATTTTATAAGTATTTGTATATAGACCCTATTATAATATCAGAGGATTTCTATAAAAAGTGTTTTAGCTATCGTAAGGTAAAAACCCGACATGTTTATTTGTGGCGTGGTCTTACGAGATGCTTTTGTTTTTCAAAGGATTTTTGAAACTTTAATAATCAATTGGGTGTGATTTTCTCACGCTGGTATTCCAGACTGACTCGGGTGTTATTTAACTGTAATGCTCGGGTCAGACCGAGTATTATAGAATACAGGATATGATGCTGTGGAGCTCAGGAGACGAGCTGGATGATGATACGTACAGTCGTATTTGTTATATATATATTCCGCTGTTTGAGTTGTTGTGTATCCATTGTATGTTATTGATGTGAGCTGACTGATGTACTCTGATGATGTAATATATGTAAACAGATATATTTGACTTTGAGTAAAGATTTATTTACTACCTATTATATTTTATTCCACTGCGATGGTTAGATTCTGATGTTGATTTTGTTTTCTCTTCTTCTACCTCTTCTTCTTAAACCCAAATGGTTCGTATTTCTGTGCAACTTGAGTTGATTGTTGTAGAATAGTGTTGACTCAAGGGGTACGGATTTGCGGGCTGTTACATAAACATCCTGTTCTTCTTCTCTACCTCAATCTCTATCCAATTTCCAG
This sequence comes from Allium cepa, assembly GCA_030765085.1. Lineage (NCBI taxonomy): Eukaryota > Viridiplantae > Streptophyta > Magnoliopsida > Asparagales > Amaryllidaceae > Allium > Allium cepa. The sequence goes on along the minus strand of CM060941.1, from coordinate 679,814,135 downwards.
AAAATCCTATAACCTAATTTAGGTTATATTTGCATTTGATCATAGATTGAGGGTTCTTGAAATTAAGTGGAGGAAAGATTGAACTTGCCTTCTTTAAAGCTTCTCATTAGTTTCTTGGGTTTAAAGGTGAGTTCTTAAACTCACATCTATGTGTATAGCTTTCAATGTTGTTAGGTAAGAATTCACAACATCTATTTCTTGTCTAATTGCATTTTATTTGAATTGGTTTGATGAATTTTCTAATTTTGGTGTTTTGAAGCCAAAATCTTAAAAAAATCATATCTTGGATGTTTGGACATGTTGTTTGGGGTGTATCGAAGAGCCTATAAGGCTGGGTTGTCGCTTGGCATAAATCCCTAGTCTCCGTCGCTCATCCGATCGCTTCCGAATCGATTTGGCCATCATTGGCCTAGGCAAATTCTGCCCAGGTCTAAGTGACCAGTTGTCTGGTTGAAGAACTCAAACGTGTTATAGGGGTCCCTAGAAAAATAATATAACGAATGCAGAAATAAAATGGCAGACAAAAGAACCAGAGTCTAGTTCAACAGGTCAGACGTTTGGTTAGGGGTTCTGGAGATTTTACAGAAAAGGAAAAATAAAAATAAAATGGCCGAACCCTAGGTCAGATGTCTGGTCATGCCAGGTCAGACGTCTAGTCCTGATGCCTTTTGACCATTTCGCTTATTTTAGAGTGGATTTCCAATTTTTATCGATTTTTGTTGATTCGATTAGTTGTTGTCATTTATTATCGACTTTGATGGCTTCTTTTCTGGATTTTTGGGATACCCATTTGATGGATTTGATGTCGATTTTTATGGCTTTAATTTGCATTGTCGAATGTGGATTTTGATGATTGATTGCTTTTACAAGTATTTTTCTGATTTGTCATTTTAAAATGCAAAGGTTTCTATACTAGTAGTAAATAATGAAACTCTTTCATAAAAATGATTTCAACGTTACTTTTAATACAAAGCTCGTTTTTAAAACCGTTTTCCAATCTATTAGTTTATACAAAACTTTACCTCATTCGTATGAGAATTCCAATTAAATGAATTAGCAAAACAAGTGGTATGTAACGCTTGTGTTTACTTCGTCGCTTAACTCTTAGACTTGTTTGATTGAAATCTTGTGACAATTTTCGAGTGGAGATATATAATTTGTTCATAAATATTTAAGTTAAGCCAGTGGTTATGGGACATGAATCTAAACTCATTTGTTTACTAGCTTAGTGTAACTCACACTTATTATTGATCTATAATGATCATTTTGTGGTTTAGACTATCGATATGTGATGTCTCTTTGTCAGCGTAGGGACAGTACCCCGTTATGTTGTGATTCGTCTCAGTTTTTTTATAGGCTAATGACCTATGGGTTTTATTGAGTTCTGGTTTATTAGGCGTACCGTTATTGTACTATGTCATTGTTTCGAATTATTTGAGTTTCATGTTCACCGGACGTACCGTTATTGTACTATGTTGTTGTTCCGAATTATTTGAGTTTCAGGTTCACCGGTCGTACCGTTATTGTACTACGTCATTGTTTTGAATTGTTTGAGTTTCAGGTTCATCGAGCGTACCATTATTGTACTACGTCATTATTCCAAATTATTCGAGTTTTAGGTTCCTCGGGCGTACCGTTATTGTACTACTTCGTTGCACCGGCTCTATGGTTAGCGACCATGGGATAGCGTCCCGTTTGTGATACATATGTTGGTGAGTTTTCATGCTCCCTCTTTTGATAGGCCTCCCCTTTGTGATTTTTGGATTTCTAATTGATGATTTCTAGAATTTGTGTTTCACCAATTTTTGTGATTTATATTGATGATCTTTATCAATATTTGTGGTTTGGTGAATAAAATAAAGAATATGTCATTCTTTTTGGTGTTTGAGAAAATTAGAGATATTGTGTGATTTTTGTTGTTATCTAATGTATACTTGTCACAGTATGGCATTATTGTTATCATACATTTGACCATATCTCTTATCCTATCTCATTTTGTATGATATTTATAGCTAGAATGATCCGTTTATTATTTTCCTCTTAAATAATACTAGGGTCAGACCGAGGTATTTCAAGTGCTTCTGCTTGACTTCTTATCCGGGTCTGTCATCTTACTTTTGACTAACTACGTAGCTTAGTAGTTTTTGTTTTTATACATTTGAGATAGAGACTCCTTGATGTAACATATTCTTTTGTCTAGCACTTGTACCTATTATTTTGTGATGTTGTGGAACTTGTATGACCACTACTTTAATGTGCTATATTCATAACTGTTTTCTCCTTAGTGATATGAATATCCGTGACTAATTTATGTTATGCTTATTTTATATTTGTTTCTGAAGATCACTTAGCTACTGTGTAGTAGTTTTGAGTTTCTAATTGATGTGTCAGATTTCCTCTTGAAACGAAATGCGTACAATACTATCCGACCTATCGGTACTTGCACAAAGCAATTACACAGATGGTTGCTTCTCAACAGCCTTATTCTTTATGCTAGTTGACGACATTACTCTGTAGTGTGCTTGGCTAGTGTGAGTATAGAGGCGGGGCATCATAAAATTCATTGTCCATGTAGTAGGCGTAAATTATTGAAGCATTTGATACCGGATATGACAATAGTTCATTTGCGCCAATATGATTTCATGCCGGATTATTTTGTGTGGGATCATCATGGAGAACATATAGCACTTAATCCCGTACATTTGGAGGAGGAGGTGGATACTGAAATTGTTTCTACAAATCTCATAGAAGATATGGTTGAAGATGGAGCACGTTCAATGTTCCCTACTGTAGAAGTTTATGGTAATGGTGTTAATCTTGAAGAAGAACCAAGTATTGGAGCAAATAAAATTTATGATTTATTGGATGCTGCTAAGAAACCCTTCCGGATTGTTGTACAAGATGTACTCAACTATCAATAACCGTAGAATACATTGCGATGAAAACAAAATACAAATTCATTGAAGCTGGGCTTATAACTATATACAAGCTGAAAAATTGAATATGCCACCTGATAATTTAATGTGCGAATATCATTATTATGAATTGAAAAATCTTATGTCCGCCACTACAAGAAAATTAGCTTTTGGTTGCATTATAGTGGCGTGTGACACCTAAGTGCAACTAAAAATACTTTACCCTATATTATTAACGCAACAAAAGTTGCCGCCCATCCTGCCTAACTCAAAAAATTTCAGGAAACTTTTCATTTTTATTATCACGTTTCCCTTCGTCTTCGTTACTTCGAAAATTTTGTTCTTCCGTTTTCCTTTTCGCTCCAGCAAAATCCACCTCCCCTTCAGCAGAATCCACCTCGCTTCATTATCATCATCGCGGGAGCCCTCCTTCATTCTACTCTACTCAACATCGTCGCATAGCCCTTTAGTCAACGTGTTCTCCTCGCAGTACCCTTATCAGGTATATTTAGGTATGAATTTTATAAACCGATTTTGTGATTCTATATGGGTTTTATATGATTCTATATGCGTATTCTATTCGAATTTCTGCATAAATCCCAACTGGAATAGTTGATTTACGCCTAATTGGAATAAACCCTAACTAGAATAGTTGATTTTATATGGTTTGTACAAGATAAGAGATTTTATATTGTTTGTCGACAGCTAAAGAGAGCAGTAAGCTACTTACTCAAATTTGGGATTAGGACGTTTGGCTGTAGAATTTGCTTTATACAAACGGTAACATAAAGAATAGGCATAAGTGCATGGGAGGTGATTGTTGAAGTATATTCTGAGTTTAGGGGTTGTGCATATAGGTAGGACATTTTTTCCTTTCCTTTGAGGGTTTTTTGAATGATTTGTTGGATGGAGCAAGGGAAAAATATGTTTCTTGTTTTATAAAAAGAAAAGATTATAATTTGTGCTCAAAAGCCTTTCTGAATTTGCATTGTTAGAAGTATGTTTTTCTTATGTTCAATTATTCTTTTATTTCCTATGTTCAAGTCCATTGTGATAAATTTGATGTATTATATTGATCTCTAATGGAACATGTGGTTTTGCTGTTACTATAATGTTTAAGACAAAATCATTTCTACTGATAAATTTGCATCAAACTCTTTTGAAAATTCATGAAATTAATAGTTTTTTCATAAAAAAGTTCAGTTTTTTCTTGTTAGAAGGTTGCTCCATAGAAATTTTAAATATTTGATATATATATATATATATATATATATATTTCTTTATTAATTAATTATCCAACTTTTTTGTACTCTAGTATTTATAGGCCACAATTGGTAGTTGTAGCAATCCAAATTTTATCTTAGCATGTGTTCTTCGTTTGCTTTGAATAAAATTCGTTGATGCATCAGTTTCATACCTTATCTTAATTACATGAACTACAATTATACATTTCTGTTTTGTTTCTAAGCTGTTTCCTATTGCATTATTAAATAGGTTATTTTGATTTGTCGTTATCCCAAATTAAGTTGACTTAGTTGAGTTTCTTGAATTGCTGACTTACTTAAGGATACTTCAACCGTTGTGGTTGCTCATATTTCTGGAATAAGGGATCTCTAGTCTAGCAATAAGAGTTTTCTTGTTGCCAAAGAGTGGATAAAGGTTAACTTTCAATAATTTGAAATTTTCGTAGCAAAGAAGAGAAGTTAATTGACTACCTTTCTGCCTACTGACCTTCCTGTATTGATTGCTTGAGTATAACTTTTTGCAAGAAACATGATTAATAAGTTGATAACGAACTGATTACACCTGATATTTACATATTCAAGCAAATGCATGTGTCATTAAGGATTGCGACGTTGCATTCTCCTTATTTTTCAGCTATTTACAACTTGTAACAACTTTATTTGCAACTGATGTTGAGTGCTTGTTGTTTCTTAAGCTTGTTTCCCTTCAATCGATATCAGAGGTAGCTAAGAAGTCATTTTCTCTAAGCTGCCTGCTAATGTTTCTTATCAAACTAGCAGCAAATATCTTCCTCATAAATATTTGTAATCATATTTATCTATTTTGTGTTATTATTAAATCTAATACTGTGTTTTATCTGGAGAACTATGGACAGATGGTATTCTGTCTGTTTTATACAGTTATTTTGAATAAATTCCTTAGAATTTTTTTTGTAGATTATCTTTCATTTACATTTTACGTAGACCTTAGAAAAGGGTGTACAATTTGTAAGGGTGGTTCAATTGTCAGAGATGAAGGGGAGGGTGACAGTGTTGGTGGCAGCAATTGGGAGAATGGTGTGGTGGTGACTGCAGCAGTAAGCAAGCAGTAAGCTTTTGGCTTAAAAATCCATGGTGTGTTGATCGAGGGTGGTCAGTGGGATGGTTATGGACAGAGCAAGATGGTATGTGACAGAGTTAGTGGATTGGCAGTAAGTGTTGAAATGTTTTAATTGGTGGTAGTTTAACAAGGGTAGTGTGCAGTGGCAACATAGTAGTCGCGAGGGGTACCAATCTGACTAGTGGCAGGTTAAAGTTGTGGTGGTTGGAGATGTGGCACAGTTTTGTCAGAAAATGGTGGTGGAATGTTAATGTGTGAAAACGTGGTGAGGTAAAGTCAGCGGTAGTGGTAGGAGGTTTGCTATGAAATGACAGTAATGTTGATGAAGGAAGGTGAATTGCAGTCAGTGGTTGTGAAGTGAATGTATGCCATAATATTGAAGTGGCGAAGGGGTGATTTTGTGGTGGACAGTGTGGGTATGTCGATGTAGGAGGACGGTATTAAAGTAGTGCACAGTTTTGATGTAGGGATGTTGTAGGATGGTATGGCTGACAGTGGTTTCTGATGGATATATTTTCTGATGTTGTATGGAGGAGGTATGGTTGAACTTGATATGTTGATGAGTTGTGACAGCAATGTGATGGGGTTGATGGATGTTGGATGAAGTCAAGAATGAATTGTATGTTGATTGCAGCAGTATTGGAGTGTATAAATTAACCACTTCTCCTTTTCTTCTAGTTGCACAAATCTTGAACTTAAGGCAATGAACCAAAACTTGAAAGGAAATAAGACTAATTTGTTAAGAATTTTTCCAATGAATTAAGTTTTAGTTTTTGGGCTCTCAGTAGGTAGATATCATTTTAATAATATTAGGTGATCCCACATTCCCACTATCTGCATTATCCTGAAACAAGTAGTTGGAGACTTAGAAACTTGAAGTATAAAACATGCATGCAAATCAAACTCCACATTGAATCATACAAGTAAAGATGAATACTTCATCTTAGTTTCTGTAGTACATAATATTAGATTGGGTGTAACTATTTGGGTTTTCAATGGTTCTTTGTTTAATTATAACAGCTAATCAATTTCCACGTCAAAGTTTGGAAACTTATTTGCCTTCTTATATCGATGATGGAAAAAGATTGGGTTTTTTAAACTGGTGACAATACATTCTTAACTTAATATGTATTTTGAGAATCAAAACCTGTATTCTAATATCAAAAATCGAACATTTTTGTTTTTATTTTTTGTCATAGAACTAGTATAGAGTACCAACAAGGAGCATTGAATTTCGTGCATGCAGTAAAGAGGAAGATAAGAAATATAGAAAAAAAATTATGTCCTTGCACAAATTGTCGAAATCTTAGCCGTCATGATGACCACATCATCGTTGAACATTTAATTATGAAAGGAATGGATCCTAGATACAAGAGTAGTATATGGTATAACCATGGAGAAGAGATAAATGAAGAGAAGAAAGCAAAGTCGTTTGACGTATATGACCTATTTAAGATGATTCACTATGAAGATGAAGATTTTTCGAATCATGAATTTTTTGATGATGATAAAGATAATGATGATTTTCAGAGAAGGGAGGATGAGTTAATTAAGAATTTAAAAGATGTAGAAAATCCATTGTATCTTGGTTGCGCAGATCACACAAAATTATCTACAATCACCGTTTTGTATAATCTTAATTGTGAGACTGGCTTGTCTGATAGTCGGTTTGATAAGCTTTTAACTGTGCAACATTTATTTTTGCCGAAGGATAAGGTGCTTCCCAAAACTTTATATGACGTAAAGAAATTTCTTAAAGCATTTGATATGGGTTTTGAAAAGATACATGCTTGTGAGAATGACTGTTGCCTTTTTAGAAAAGAACACAAAGATTTAGATACTTGCCCAAAATGTGGCTCTTCGAGATGGAAGAAAAATCAAGACACCAAAGAGATTATACATGGTATTCCAGCTAAAGTGTTGAGATATTTTCCAATAATACCAAGATTTAAAAGAATGTATAGATCTCAAAAGATGGCAGAAGATTTATGGTAGCATTTTAATAATAGAAGCAATGATGGAAAAATGCATCATCCCGTGGATTCCATGGCATGGAAAATGGTGGATGAAAGGTGGAAATCTTTTCGTTCGATCCACGCAATCTTAGACTTGGTCTTACTATAGATGGATTTAATCCATTTTCCATGTTGAGTTCAAAATATAGTTGCTGGCCAGTAATGCTTGTGACATACAATTTCTCGCATATGTTGTGTATGAAGAAGGAAAATATTATGTTAACTTTACTTATTCCGGACCCAAAGCAACCCGGGAATGATATTGATGTATATTTGGCGCCTTTGGTGGAAGACTTGCATCATTTGTGGTGTAATGGAGTTGATGCTTATGATGCATTTAGTAAAACATTGTTTAAACTGAATGCAATTTTGCTATGGAATATTAATGATTTTCTGGCTTATGGAAATCTTGCCGGATGTTCTGTGAAAGGGGAAAAAGCTTGCCCATAATGTGGTGTCAATACCCATAGTCATTGGTTGAATCAAAGTCGAAAGAACATCTACATGGGCCATAGAAGATTTCTACCTATTACAGATTCACGGAGGAAACAAAAGGCTTGGTTTGATAACACCATAGAGAAAGGTAGTGCTCCTAGAATTCTAACTGGGAGAAACATTTATGCATTGTTGAAGGATTTTCCAAATGATTTTGGAAAAGGAAAGGAAAAGAAAGATAGGGAAAAGAAAAGTAAGAAGAGGAAGTGTGGTCATGATACAGAAGATGAATATGATATGGCAAACAATCCCACAAAAATGGAGTTATCAAGATGGAAAAAACGATCAATTTTCTTTGATTTTCCATATTGGGAGGTTAGTGGTAAATTTATTTACTTTTCATTATTTTAACAGAATAAAAATATATTAACGCGTTATAGTTTTGATTTTCGTAGGAACTTCCCTTGCGTCACAATTTAGATGTGGTGTATGTGGAGAAAAATATTGGTGAAAGCATATTGGGCACGATGTTGCATGGTAATAAATCAAAAGATGGAATCAACTCTAGAAAGGATTTAGAGGATTGGGGAATTCAAAATGACCTTCATGCACAACCTCGTGGGAATAAAACATATCTTCCACCGGCTCCATATCTATTGTCAAATTTCGAGAAAAAGTTATTTTGTAAAAGATTGTGCGATTTCAAAGGGCCTGATGGCTATTGTTCAAATTTGAAGAATCGGATTTCATTGCAGGATTGCAAAATTAATGGATTGAAGTCACATGATTACCATGTATTAATGCAACACTTATTGCCAATAGCATCAAGAGGATTAATAGCAAAGAAGGCGAGAAAAGCAATAATTCGCTTATGTTCTTTTTTCAACAAATTATGTCAATGTGTTCTTGATAGAGAGAAGTTGGAACAAATCAATATTGAGATTATTGAAGTTTTATGCGAGCTTGAAAAAATTTTCCCACCATCTTTTTTTGATATAATGGTACATTTGTCGATTCATCTTGGAAAAGAGGCACTAATGTGTGGACCAGTTCATTTTCGTTGGATGTACCCATTCGAAAGATATATAAAGACACTTCAAGATCATGTAAGAAACTATGCACGACCAGAAGGATGCATTGCAGAATCCTATCTTGTAGAAGAATGCATGAGGTTTTTCGATGAATTTTTGGAAAAATCATGACAAATTGAGGAGAAAGAAGCTCGGAATGAAGATTATGAAAGTAATGTAATACTCGAGGGACGTCCGATTTCAATTTCCAAGACAGTTACATTGTCAGTCAATGAGAAAGAAATTGCTCATTTAGCTGTGTTAATGAATATGGCTGTGGTGGAACCATTTATAGAGTAAGTTTATGTTACATTATTTTAATGTGATTGTAATGCTAAATATAACTTATAATCACTTGTTCTATACTAGTTTGCATTTGGAGGAATTAGAAAATTCAGACGAGCGCATGAGAAAAAATGCGACCTTACTTTAGGAAACACATACAAAAAAAATTGCCGATTGGATTAAACGGAAGGTTAGTTGGATTTTAAATATTTTCTCATTGGACTAATAATATTACTCTAAAATATTCATGTTAAATGGAATTTTTTGTAGATACCTATTAACTCCAAGGATCACAACGAAATGTTAAAATGGATTGCTTTTGGTTCGAAGAATGATGAATTGTCTTACAAAGGATATATCATCCATGGGCAATGTTTTCATATAAAAGATGTAGCAAAAGAAACTCAAAATAGTGGGGTGACTTTTGATGCGACTACTATGTGTAGAGCAAGTGCAAAATATATATCCCGAGTGGTTGATGTGGTCACTTATTATGGAATATCAACTGATATAATTTTATTAGATTATCACATGTTTTATATTCCAGTTTTTAAATATCGTTGGGCACATAAAGGAAATGGAGTAAAAGTTGATGAAGATGGGTTCACTCTTGTTAATTTACATCAAAATCAAGCATCGTTTTCAAGAGATCCATACATACTTGCAACTCAAGCAAGACAAGTATTTTATTCACGAGAAAATGATATTTTAAATTGGTATGTTGTAATGAAAGCACCATCAAGAAGTTTTTATGATCTAGAGACATATGATTACGCCGAAGAAGTCATCCAAATCGAGGAAGATTGCGAAATAACTGAAATGGATGATGAAGATATTAGCTAGTTAGGAAGGACTGCGAAGGCATACTTGAGTAGATTATACATTAAATTATTTTTTGCAAGGAAGAAGTTTGCTTTAGGTGTTTTTTATGTTATGTTTTTGTTTTGTTTTGTTTTAAGACCTAAATATGATACTTGAGGTTATTATTTTGGAAACTTGCTCATTTAATTACAGTCATGCAGTTTACTTCTTTTAATTTTTCAAAATGATGTTATGTGAATTTGGGATAAATAGATGTGCACCATTATTTTATTTCTAATTTTGTGTGGAATGAATAGAGTTTGTGATATTCAAAATTTGGGAATTCCAACGGTTGTTTGGCCTGGTAGGATGTGTCTTCTGTAAGTTAAAAATAAAGCATATGAGCTTAGAGGAATATTGACTGGTTTTTTGGTCTTTAACTTATTTTAGTCTTTGTATGAAATGTACAAATTAGCTGTGAAGTTTATGAGCCGATCTTTAAAAAATGAGAGCAAATACAATATACCATATGTGCCGATCATTATTTGTATAAAATTATCAGTATTGTTTTGTCAAGTTTAATCATATCACTGTTTGAATGATGAAAATGTTTCAAAGCTTGTACTCAGATAAACATAGCTCTATTTGACTCGTAATGGAAAAAGTATTGTGTTTACGAAATATGAACTAGAACACTGTATTTCCTTTAATGTTATTCTTTTGTTCAGATAATTTAATCAACTGTAGTTGTATAACTGCTATAACCACCAATATGTAGGGAACAATACAGAAGTATTTTCATCTGTAATTAGTAAGCTTTGGCAATTTTTTCATACTCATGGCAAACTTCAATTTGTGTGGTTTTTTCCTGAGAAAATCTTTTTATATTTGGATTATTCATATGGTAGCGCTGTACTTGCTTGAGTTGATGGCTGCAGTGATTTGGGGTTTTTATTTTTCAGTGTTTTTGCGGTAATTTAACTCCCTTTGTTCACTACTATATTTGGGGTCCTCTGTGATGCACAACACTGTATAATATAAACATCATTTAATTTTTCAAAATTTGTGCATTAGTTGTGTAGGATGCACAACTGCATGCAGTTTACTTCTTTTACATGATGTACATCTAAACAATATTGTATTATGACTCATTTGCAGAAAAGTGATGTTTCCAAGCTTTGTATGTACACACAACCAGAGAAAGACCGAAGAGGAATCCCGAAAGTATAATTCAAAGCGAAAGTATAATTCAAATGTCAAATTTAAGAAGCCAACCGGTGTTTACAATGAATGGCAAGAACAAACAACCAATGCTAAGAAGCGGAGAAATGATTGCAATAAAGTCCAAGAAAAAGTAGTCAATGCTAACAAGCCAGTTGGTGCTTGCAATGAAGGCGAAGAACAACCAATCAATGATTTCAATGTAGACCAAGATCAAGTAATCGATGATTTCAATGTAGACCAAGAAAGACTCTACTCAGAAAATGAAAGGCCTTTTGACCCAAATGCTGATGCTGAAATGGAATTTGAAAGACCAAGTGAAGCTGAAACTGCAAAAACATCTCGGAAAAGATTTAGTAGAGCTCCAACAAAAGCAAAAAGACTCCCGTTAACCTATCAAAGTAGAATTGAAGTTGAGTTCAATGATATAGCCGTACCCATAGGACCAGGGTCGTTATATTTATCTTCTTTTCTTGGGTCGCTTGTGCAGGAGCACGTTCAATACATGTTTGATGATTGGAGGCTTCTAAGTGATGAGTTGAAAACTGTTTGATGGGAATCGATTAAGGTATGGAAAAGTAAATAATTGCACTAGTTAAAAGTTGTTTTGCAGTTTCATCTAGGCACTAGTTAAATAATTGCACTAGTCAAATGTGTGTGTGTGTGTATACCAGGTATTGTAAATGTGAGTGTTGTATGTTTGGTTTTATAAGATTTCAAAGAATAAAGGCTTTGAGCACATAGTGCTTCAACTGCAAATACAAAGTGTTTAGTGCAAATGGTTTGGGATATAAAAGGATTTCGATTAATCCAAATTTCAAAGGTTGTATCTTCATTTGATTTGAATTTCAATTAATCTGATATGCCGGGTTTTAGGACTTCAAGTGTGTTTGGTTCCGTATATACATAAATATAGTTTCTTATACAGTTTAACCTCTTTGGAGTTTCAAGATTTGTGGTCTTGAATGTATAAACAGTTATGAGTACACATACGAATTTATGTATAACGGAAGTGCAAAATTTTAAAGAATTTTATGTATAAAGGAAGTGCAAAAGTTGTAAAGAAATTTATGTAAATTTCTTTACAATTCGAGCATATCAAATGCACTTTATTTTCGGACATTTGCGAAATCATTAAGTATAGGCATCAAGTGTTTATGAAAATTAGGTTTGTGAAGATGAATGAATTTTGAATCTGTAAAAGTTTGAATGTATATATCATAGTATTTCAAAGTAATATAAACTTTGTGTGTGGATAGGTTTTTAATGTGAAAATTTTAAAGTAATGTTAATATGTATAATTTTTAGATACATATCAGGTTCATTTTAGGAAATCTTAGGGATATGAATAAATACCCAATCATGAGTTTTGGAAATGATGGTAATTTTGTCCATGTATGAGTCTTAAGTGTATAAGTTTCGGTTTTAAATAAACGAAAACTCTAAGTATCAATCAATTTTGAAGTATTTATGACTATGGGAAATGTAAAATTTTAAAAGTATAATAACATGAACTGTGGATGGATACTTAACTTTGGATACAGGGACAGTCCAGTCACATTAAATTTTATAAGTATGAGCTTTTGGATGCAAGAATTTTTATATACAAATGATTTCAAATAGACAAGTATCAATTCTGAATGTGCGGGTGATCTTGTATATACTTATTTTTGTGAATTTTTTTTTTGAATGCATGTATATGATGCATGAAATGTCATATATGGCTTTAAACTTGTTACCTCTTGAACGAGCAAATTTACACAAAATTTTATAATAACAATTGTGCACATGATTTCAAAGTAATTTATTTTCAAGCACACCAGATTCAAAGATGCCTGCTTTCAAGTGAATACATCTTAAACTCTAAAATTGCAGGTGTATATACATATAAGCTTTTCAGTGAGTGATAATTTTAACAGCCGCTCTTATACGTGTACACAAACTTTATAATCCATATATAATTCATAAACGTCCTATACATTTTCAGTCTGTCCTATACATTTTGTGCGAATACTACGACTACGAGGTTAATTGTGGTCTTTAGCATTAAACTTCAAATTGTATATACATTTACAAGATGCAACGTATAACAACAACCTCGAAATGGGAATACTTTGGATAAATTCAAATATTTTCATATATTGTTGCAGGCTAGATTTAAATTGGAAGAGGATTGGCAAAAAAGAGCTGTATTTTAGCAGATGGGAATACTTTGGAGATCCTCGAAAAGCAAATTGGTGCGAAAAATTAATAAAGCAGAGACAGAAGAGGGAAGACTTAATCTGAAACCGGCAAACATCAAAAGCATGGTAGAATGGAGAAAGTTTGCAAAGGCCAAAACAATTATGGAGTTTAAGGTAACATAAAGGAAAACAAGTATAATTACATTCATTCTTTTATATGTTATTTTCAATATGTTTTTTATACTAGTTATTAAGTTCTAACACCTTCCAATATTTCTAGAAACGAAGTGAGAAATATACGGCCCTTAGAATAAACAACTTCCACATACATCTAGTCGTAGAGGAATGGATAGATTGACCGGGGACCTGGTTAGTTAATTAACTATAGCATTACTTGCCTAGGTATTTAATACCTATCAGTTTATTTATTTAATGTTATTCTAAATTTAGAAAAAGCAAAGTTCAGATCCATCATCCATAACTAGAGTTGATGTTTGGATTAATCTCACATTAGAAAGAATGGTGAACCAGTGAGCACGGATGCTGCAAATACTATTGTAAGATTTTTTTTTCATTTTATCGGTATATTAAAAAATTGTCTGAAACTATAATAATTTTACCATCGTACATTATTTCTATGTATTTAATTCATGTAGGAGGAGTTTAAAAAATTAGATAACCTATCATAGTCCAGTTCGTCATATAATGTCAAAGAAGATGCTATTGCATAAGTACTACGGCAAGATAGAAGGGGTTGCACCTTAGCCAAGCTAACTTTGTCACAGTCTAGAGATAAACAAGTATCTCAGTGTCAACAACAAATAGCAGAATTGCAGAGTATGTTAAAAATGCTGATGGACAAGAAGGTAAACTTTTGTTGAAAGATGTTAACAAGCATACTACTCAGCTCTGTATACATTAGTATTAGCTTGTAAAATATACAAAGATGTATGTGTTTTTATATACTAAGGTTTTCTAAATGCTTTGGCACAGGATAAACAAACTTCAAAAGAAGGGAGCACACATGAATTGGTAAAAAATAAATATATTACTGAAGAAACAACACTTGGATTTTAGTTTTTGATCCGGTAATAAATATAATTTTTGGTGGAATAATTGTAGGGCAATGCCAACGTATGTGAGCTACTGAATTGGGATGGAACATCTGAAGTTGTTGCCGAAGGGATAGTGGTGTCTACTGACCCAAATGAGGTTGTCAGTGGCATTCGTATTGGACCAAATGTTGTGAGCGTTGTTATAGATTGCGTGGATAAACCAGATGCTTATTTATGGAGACTACACCTCATATGTCAGTATTAGGAAATGCTGAGAATAGGGTGGTAGCATGGCCAGCTACTTGCATTAAGATGACACTGCAAGGACACTTGAATGAAGTTAGTACGGTAAATTTTCTACGCATACTATCAACCGACATTGTAGCTTGACTTTTTTTATTCATTTCAGTCAACATTTTTCAATAAGACATGAAATAATTAACTTTTATGTGCATGCTATATGTTTATATTTTTCCTTTTTAGAGTAACAGTGGCATCCAAATCAATAGATGGAAGATTTATGATTGAAATGAGGGTGATGTGATAGCTGCCGAAGGAAGAATCTGCTCCGGTGATTTAGGACATATTGTGAATGGTATACCACTTGGTCCATCTGCCGTTGTGGTTTTGATCGATAATGTTAAAAAGGAGATGCTTACTTATGGCGACCCACAACTGATATGTTGTGTATTAGAGATGCAGTTGGTAGGAAAGTAGCATAGCCAAAATCAAAAGTTGAAGCTGAAAAAGGAAATGTTGCGACTTCTTCTTCTGGACTCGGACCCATAATCTCGAAGAAACCACACCAATATGTAAGTATATATTTTGGAGTATTTTTATGTATGTATGTATTCTGCATAATAACCTCATTTTTTTTCCAGCCAATTGCAAAGTTGATAACAAATAATAAATGCAAGATAATTGATGTGGGTGAGACAAATGAAGTGGTGGCTGAAGGAACTATCGCTTCAACTGATCCAACATCGATGATCCATTGTCGTACATTGGGATGTGATGCTGTAAAAGTTTGGGTAGACTTCGTAAGAGTTCCAAATGCAATGCTATTGAGACCTACATCAGAGTTGACATGCATGAAAGATGCTTTTGGTACCACCATAGCTTGGCCGATATCAAAAGTCATTGGGGAAACAAAATAAATGGTGTGATTTCTATTATATATGAAAAGTTATATTTTAATAGTTAGCCTCCTACTTTTTGCAAAGTTGTTGATCTATAAAAGGTGTGATTTCTAATATATTTAGGTTGGAAAAAAATTCAAGAGTGAGTTGATTGCTTAGTAGTGTCGTATACATAAAACAGTACAAATTCAGGAATAAGTTATCGTATGTTTCATCCAGGAACTCTACCAAATATCATATATTTGATTGATAATATCTGCCTAAAATCGACTGTGATGCTCTGTCGTTGGTTGTTTCAAAGTTCAAACATAATAAAGAAAAAAACATATTTATTGCAATTTTTTAGTAATTTCGATTACACATATAGTGATAATAAATTGAACAAAAAATTATTTTCTTTACTAGGAATAAAAAGTAAAAATATTGAAGATAATGTACAACGATGTTGTTAATATCATTATTGGATACTTATCGAGCAAGTACTGATATAAGATATCTGCAATACAGGGAAAATTCGAATTATATTGGTGAAATGTAAGAATTATAGTTATAGTCTTCACTACGTAATAATAACCTAAAGATATATGATATTTCCAAATACCAAGATGAAACGATAATTTAGTAAATTATTTATGAAGAAAATAAACATTCTAAAAGACCAATCTAAAATTTGGACAATAGACAAAAACAAAATTAGCACACATGCTTTTATATTTGGAGCCATCCATCGTTTAGAACAATTGAATATGAGGAGTTTAACTTTTCTATATTAATATTTTTTAATAACTACATATGTTTATGATACAAATGGTATTTTGTTAATTTTTCTGAAAAGTGAACTGTGATTTCAGGCAGAAATTTTAGTAAATCTTGGGAAAATTTTAGTAAATCCTGAATTTTTGTTGCCATTTGATTGATGAAACTATGATTTTCAGTTGTTAAATTTTCTAGTGAATAATCAGTGCATTCCGAATCAGTTTTAGCATCTTCAACTGGGACAAATTCACGTGTGTTTGATGTTTGTACTTTTTTAGGATGATCTGAAACATAATTAATAGCCTGAAATATGATTTGGTTACTTGAAATAGAAATTGATTGCAGTGTTGTTTCAAAATTTAGTGATCCTAAAACATATAGTTTCCGTGTTTATAAATTTTGATATATAGCTGTTGTGCTTGTAAATCCTAACATATATGGTTGCTGTGTTTTATAAATACTGAAACATATGGCATCCAAGTGCCGGTGTAAGTAAATAGTATGTATGTGTCTTCAGGTGTGCGTACAAAGTGAATGTTCTGGCTTATACCTTTTTCCAGAAGTGTGTCTTCAGGTATGTGTCTTTAGGTACAAAGTGTGTCTTCAGGTGTGTGTCTTCAGGTGCAAAGTGTACAAAGTTTGTCTTCAGGTACAAAGTGTGTCTTCAGGTACAAAGTGTATAAAGTGTGTCTTCAGGTGTGTAAGTAACTATTTTGGACTTGCACATAGTTAAGTCTGGTCCTTTTTCAGTGGTTGTACATTTCTAATAGGGTAGCTAAGAACACTTGAAATTATGGTTATACCCTTTTTATTCCAATATTCAAGTTTTAGATCCTCATTATTGATTATTACTTGTCTACAGGTGGATGAACTTCTCCGAAGAAATTATCAGTTGCTTATGGTATTTGCTTAGCTAGTTGTTTATGGTATTTGCTTAACTAGTCATCTACGTACGGATTTTACAGTAGTTTAGTTGTTTATTTCATTTTTTTCTGGTATTTCAATTGTATAAACTTCTCTACGTATGGATTTTATGTTAACTTTTGTCTTGAAACTACTGTATTTATGTACTAGTTGTGTGACTATGTACGGTTATGTACTACTTTTGTATCAATGTATGGTAATGTACCAGTTGTGTTAATGGCAGTTCATTTGTTCATGTATTTTTTTGTTTATTATTGAACTATTTATTATTACTGTTTAATATAAATTATGAATAAAGTGAATTGGAGAGTGATCGAGCTAGCAAAATGTGAGAAATAGATAAAAAAAGAAAAAATATTTAGTGGCGTTTATCAAATGCTACGGAAAAAATATAATGGCAGAAAAAACGCAAAAAAATATATTACTGCGGTGAAATATACAGCCTTTGAAATGATCAATCTATAACAGCGTCTACTTAGTGGCGTTTAGAAAACGCTACGGAAAAAATATGTTGAAAAAAATCGCTGCTAAAAAATATGGTGGGAGAAAAAAACGCAACGAAAAAAATATATTGTTGCGGCGAAATATATATTGTGGCATATAATAAACGCAGCTATAAGGCTTGGGTTTAAGTCGTAACCCAAACATCACTTTTGATGGCGTTTCAACATGCTACAAAAAAAAGATTTACGGTGGCATTTTTTTGCCGCCGCAATAAGACACATTATAATGGCGTTTACAAAAACGCAACCAAAAATATTAGTTTTTTTAGTTGCATGTCGTATGGCCGCGTTCTCTAAAACGCCACCATAAGTTATGGTTGCGTTTTTTGTGCGCCACCAAACGTAATTTTTGGTTTGTCGTATGGTTGTGTTCTCTAAAACTCCACCATAACGGCTTTAGGTTTGCCGTACCAAAAAATAGGTACATGTTTAAATGGTTGCATGTTGTTTTGAAAAGATGACATCAATCTTAGGAATTGTAAAATATGTAATCAGGAAAGATACAAGCCATAAAAAAAGTAGGGAAACGAAGTTCCATAAAGCGTATGCATTACTTACTCATCACTCCTAGGCTTCAAAGGTTATATGCATCTTCTGCGACCGTTCATCATATGAGATGACACTGTGTGAGAACATAGAAAGAAGGTATGTTAACACACCCAGTTGATGGAGAAGCATAAAAGCATTTTGATAAAACATACCCCGCTTTCATCGTGGAGAGCCGTAATGTTAGACTTGGTTTATGTAATGATGGATTTTCACCATTCTCTGAATTTGGTTTAAAATATTCATTTTGGCCTATAATGGTTACACCTTACGATTTTACTCCGTCGATATATATATATATATATATATATATATATATATGAAAACTCCATATATATTTCTCACTATTATCATCCCTGACCGTGATGATTCGGCACAAGGAATTGACGTATATTTACAACCGTTGATTGAAGTGTTGAAAACATTGTGACATGAAGGTGTTGAAACATACGACATTTAAAAAAAAAAAAAAAGAATTTTCGTATGTTTGCTTCTCTACTGTAGACTATAAGCGATTTTCCTGCGTATGCAATGCTTTCGGGTTCGAGTACGGCTGATTGTCTAGCTTGTCCTATTGCATGGAATAAACACGAAACTTTTTATACGCATGGAAAGAAAATTTCATGGTTTGACTGTCATTGATGCTTTTTCCATATTAATCATCATTTTAGAAAAGATAAAAATAACTTTACAAGTAATAGACTTGACACCTTGCGACCACTAATGATTTGGTCAAGCATAGATATTTATAACCTTGTAAAGGATTATCCAAAGATAGTTGGTGCAATCAAAGTATATTTTGGGAGTTGCCTTATTGGAAAAATCTCCTAATTCGTCATAATATCGACGTGACGCACAATGAGAAAAATGTGTTCGATAATATATTTAACACAGTTCTGAATGTTAGTGGAAAGACTAAAGACGATTTTGAAATCAAGATATGATATAGAGGCAATATACAATCGTCCTTAGCTTCATATGAAGCCAAATGACACAAAAAACCCAAATCATGCTGTGAGCTAGATAGTAACCAAGTTAAAGTTTTGTTAAAGTGGGTGGAAGGATTAAGATTTTCTCATGAGATTTCCTCTAATCTGCATAGATGTGTTGACTATAAGAACGGAAAACTGAGTGGGATGAAAAATCATGATTGTCATGTAATGATGTAACATTTGTTACCTGTCGCTTCCAAAGAACTATTGCCCACAAAAGTTTGGACGGTTGTAACAGAACATAGTTTGTTTTATAAGGAGCTTTGTTCAACCATGTTAAAAGTTGATCGTCTAAATAAACTTGAAGAAGAAATTCCTATACTGGTTTGCAAAGTGGAGAAAACATTTCTTCCGAGTTTCTTTAATGTAATAGAGTATTTACCTATTCATCTTCAGTTTGAAGCACGTTTTCGAGGTCATATGCAATATGGATGGATGAATCCATTTGAAAGGTATTAATATTGAGTATGTTAAACTTTAGTTTAACTACATGTAATAGAATTTAATTATAATTATTCTTAACAAATACTTAAATCATCTAAAGAATAAAGTGAGACAAAAAGCAGAAGTTGAAGGTTCGATATGCAAATCATATATCGAAGAAGAAGCTTCGTTATTTTTCTCTTATTATTTCAGTGACTATGTGAACTTATCTTTTGAATGTGCTATGGGAAATGATGAGAGCATTGAACAAGATTCTTCTAAATCAATGCTACCTATTTTTAGACAGCAGGGACGCCCTGCTGTAAAATGTGTGGAAGTATGGTTAGACGACAGAGATTACCATGCATCAAACACATATGTTTTTCTTAACTATGCAGATATTGCACCATTTGTTAGGTATTATTAAATAACACATCTAAATTATTTACTTGAATAATACATGTGTGTATTCATTATAATGCAATATATTATCTGTATACAGTATTTACGAATCACAGCATCCAAGCGGCGATATCAACAAAAAATTTGCTACTTGATTTTCGAACCACGTATAAGATCCGGTAAATTGTATGGTCGATGAAGGGTTGAAACATCTTGCGATGGAACAAAAATAAAAGTCTAGACATGTCCAATATTCTTTGTCGATGGGTACAAATTCAACACCGAAGAATATGGTGCTGAAAATTTAACTAACAATAACAGTGTATATGTTAAAGGTACTGATGATCCAAATGACCATATAAATGATTTTTACGGCATGTTAACTTAGGTTTTGTAATTAACATATTTCACCAGACCTGCGAAAGAAGTTTATTTGTATAGATGCAATTGATTCAGTAATGTTCTAGGTTCTGGAATCAACGTGTACCAAAAATATAATATTATTGAAATAAAGCATACATCACGTTATCATAGGTACAATCCGTTTATACTAGCAAAACAAGCCCTACAAGTTTATTATGCTCCTTATCCATCTCTAAAAAGAGATAAAGTAGATTGGTCGGTAGTTTTTAAAACGAAGGAAAGATTTACGTTTGATGAAAAGAATATTCTAGACAAACAAGCGTACCAGGAGGATATCAAGGGAAATTGCGAAATTACAATGACAAATGATCAAACAGATGTTGGACCTCCATATGTTGAATCAAATTTATTAGCAGAAGCATTTGAGACCACAAAGAAAAACAATATAAAGTACGAGACAGTGTCTGAATCAGAAAACAACAAGAACTGATTTAATAGTATAAATGTTGAAAAAGGTAATTTATGGGAGTATTAATTTTACACTTTTTTGTATGTTATATACAATTATTGATGTTAAATCTTGATATGTTTATTCATAATTGAATGATATGTTATACCATAATAAAATAATATGTATATGACTTGTATTACAGATGTCTTTCTTTAGGCGGCAGAGTTCTTCGCAGTCTGGTTCCTTCTCTTCATCTCAGAGAGGGACCGTTCGCAGCGGAGATGATAGCGGCGATCGATCGCAGGAGGCGCCGCTTCCGGTAGTTAGATTAATACCGAAAGCAGATGGCTCGTAAGTATTAGATTTACTTCAACATTATAAACATTTTGTATGATATATTAGTCATGATTTTTCTGTATCATATTTAATGCAGAGGTTTTGAGCTTGAGCCTTCCAATATAGTGCTCAGCATATCTAGGCAGGCATACATGAGCCGTATGACTACATGCTAGCCAAAATAGAGTAGGATCCCTGAGCATGTCCGGAGGGCGTCTGGAAGGACTTCCTGGTAAGTGTAAAATTATATATCATTATATATAATCATTTTACAATTTGTTGACTTAGTACAAATGCATAACTTATATTTTTTTCAATATATATACAAGGTGTGGTAGACCTGCAAGAGGAGGATGTTGCTCTTTGCCAACGCAACTAGAACTCCAAATTTGCAAAGAATTACCAATGCGATGTCAAGCATCAGAAAATCCGGTAAGAAGCCAAATTTGATGGACGCCAGTGTATGGGATGATTGAGTCCCATGACGGGGTAGCGATGAGTTTAGGGTAAGTCTATCAGTTGTCACCTTAATTTGTTCAGTAGTGAATACATAAGTTATTCCTGTACAATATAATAATAATTTTTAATTTGTAGGTGGAGTCGGACAGGAACTCGGAGAACAGGCAGAAAAATTCAATCATACATCGTGGTGGCTCAGAATCATTTCAACATCGTCGCGAGGACCTAATAAATTTATTAATTTCAATTACGAACAGTTATTACATTTTTTTATATAAATTTGTATAAACAACAATAATATATATTAATTATTGCATGAAAGAGTGCGTGGGGTACCGGTCTTGTATATGGACGTATTTGCGCATACTCATGCCGTTAGGCAGACTGACGACAAGGGATCAGTGACATATGCTTGACATGAGGATGGTAAAGTATACGCCACACATATTAGTATATGTTAAGTTATAAGTTATTGATAATGGTCATTTTAATTAATTCACAATAAATTATTATAATAATGTCATGTAATATTTACTTGTATTTGATTTTGTGTTGCGAGAAAAATTTATGCAAGCACATGCGCAGATGTTTGAGCATTCGAGACGAGAGCAGTTGACCACTGATGAGGAGGACGCGATCTTTGACTCTGTTATGGATCCGACCCAGAGAAATAGGTGTTACGACTACGGCAATCAATCGTTAATTTTTAAAAATTAACTAAGTTGTAAAATTTGCTTAAATTTTATGAAAGTTACGTTTTAAACATATTTCGACTTGATTTGTAGGCTCGGGCATCATAAAGAGCTTACCAAAGGGCTGAGGACAATGCAGAGATTAATGAGCTTCGACAGCAAATTGCACAGCTGCAGGAGCCGGACCGCCTTCGAGCAGCACAAATGGAGCAATTGAACTAGCGTTTGGACGAATATATAGAGCGTCATCGAGCATTCCCTTCGTCTGGTGGTTCTGGAGCTGATGACGAGTCATGAGGTACGTTTTGCAGTTTTATTTTTAAAACTTGTGTGTATGTACAATAAGAGATGGTGAGATTGATTTGTGGACATTTGGTGTTTAATATTGATTTGTGGGGTTTGATGCTGTGTGTGTGTGTGTGTGTGTATATATATATATATATATATATATATATATATATATATATATATTGTACATT
Source organism: Allium cepa (assembly GCA_030765085.1). Lineage (NCBI taxonomy): Eukaryota > Viridiplantae > Streptophyta > Magnoliopsida > Asparagales > Amaryllidaceae > Allium > Allium cepa. The sequence goes on along the minus strand of CM060941.1, from coordinate 679,791,347 downwards.
GATGTTGGATTTAGACATTGTGGGGTGATGGTGGATGGTTTAGTTTGTATTGATGGTAATGTTTGAGTTTGAGATGGTAATGTTTGAGTTTTATATTATTATTGATATTGATTTTAGTTTATATATATATATATATATATATATATATTGATTTTGATGTGTTGTGATATATATTGTTATTGATGCGCTGTTGGGCTGTTAAATTTTTTTTACTCAGATTTCCAACAGCTATCGAAGGCTTAAAGATAGACATATTCTGACGGCTTCCGGCGGCTAACTGGTCGTATATACTGACAGCTTCCACGCGTGTTTTTTAGCCGCGTGGATGCCAGCACCGACGAAAAGACAACGGAACTGCCGTCGTAAAAGCCGCTGGAGGCCGTCGCAAATCTGTCGTCGTTTCCGTCGAAAATGGACGAAAGACGTGTTTTATATACCGACGACATTTTCGACGGCCGCCAACGGTTAGGAGCCGTCGAAAATGACCGTATTTCTTGTAGCGTTTGGTGATTGAAGTCCTTTGACTTTCATGTATCATTAATCATTAGTACAAAATCATAGCGCATCAACACATTGATTAAATGTAAGTTGAACAATATTTGTCTATTCTCTCCACTAATTAAGTGAAAAACATTGTTGAGCTATCTCTAAAAAAGAATGAGTAACATAACTCAAGATTTAGTTCCGGATTAGAGGGTTTTATTTTTAAATTAATATCACTGTGAACTGCCGAAAATTTAAGCCTTGGATATGGTTCCATCATTATCCCATTATGAAAAAATTTCGGTCGTCTCATACCGCTCTATGATTTTTATTTGATCAAAACCCACATGAAAATTATTTCCATACAATAAAAACTACTACATGAAAATATTAAAAACTTCGACATCTAGTGACTAAAGTAATACATCATTAGTCAATTGGAATAAGCTGGTAGATGTACATAATATGAGACTATATATTAACAAAGTATTCTGAAATTTGTGATACATATACCCAATAGTATTGAAGCCAGAAAAACTCCAACTGGTAAAACTTTTGGAATTGATGTTGACCAAATGGTGTAATTTGGTAACGTTTACATCCATGCTCTTCCATAACCCTGTGAACTCGCATGTACACCTCCATGTAAGTGAGTTCTCTTCCTAATTCTTTATGCTGAAACATAGACAAATTATTTTGTAATGAGGAATAAGTGGGTTCTCTTCTTGATCATGTAATCGTCAATTGTGACTATCGCTGTTTTGGAAGGTTGATGTTCTAATATATATATATATATATATATATATATATATATATATATATATATATATATATATATATATATATATATATATATGATGCATCATATTGTTAATTGTATTATATTTAATCCAAGAGTTGAGACATACACGTATATCATAGTTTGTATCACAAAATGCGCAGAACCAACCAAATGTGATAAGGGTACTGTTTATAATATTGTCTTAAATATTTGGACTTTATGCAAACACATAAAGTCAGATGGTTCCTTGGATTTTATGCAAGCACAGAAATGAATTCTTACACATTTTGAGGATATGCCAATTAAATCTTTTTTTATCATCAACTTGGAGATATTCACTCACCAATTTCAAGTGCCATAAAATTCCAAATAGAACTCTAAAATTGTAAACTAATTTCTCTTAGAAACAGTAAGTTAAAACTGAAGTTTGGGGATGTATCAACTAAAAACACCGATGCTAGAATCTAAAGTCAATTATGTATTACTGTCATACCCTTGGATATGAGTAGTTTATGCTACAGCCTCTTACCTCAGGATCAGCATCCCTTGATGCGGATCGTTAGTATTAATTACCTGCAAATTGGTCTTCTAAGTTAGCACCTTTTGGTTTTGATTTAGCATGACTGTCTACAATAAATCTTGCAAGCATATCATCAGCAACTTGATCAACAACATCCTACATTTAAAATGATTAGATTAGAAAATGAACAATGATGTAAACAACTAGGAGAAAATGTCTTCTTAAAAGAGATAACCTTGACGACGCAGAGGACGTCAAATCAAGATATAGCTGGATCTGTGAGTTCAAATTTTAGGTAAATGTTTTCGATGGATATTACCTAATAACATGACTTTTAGAAATTAACCACAGGGGCCTCTTTATCAAGTGGAATTAGTTTGTAGGACATACAATTAAAATAATTACTTTCAACACGAAATGTAAAATAATTAGTTTATAGGGTCTAAAAAGTATGAAATTATGTCCATGAAAGTAATCGAACTACTGATTTTGTCTTTCAAAGTAATTATTCTGCTGACTTTGTCTTTGAAAATAATTTATTTGAATGTGTGTCGTTGAAACTAATTGGACTGCAAAGATTGTCTTTCTGGTGAAATGAGCATAGAGATGTATAGTAACATGCAATACTGTAAAATATAGAAAAATTACCTTCCACCAACTGGATTGGAGGCAACAATAGCAATTCAACAGGCCTAGAGAGATGTAACAACTCTAGCCTTTAGTATACTGATACTCTGTTGTTTCATGGCTCCATGAATACTAACCCTGCATATACGATGAATAACACATTATATAATTCCATGAATGATTAACTAGGGCTGCGAGCTGCTCATAATATAGGACCCTTAAATTTGAATATCACTAAAAAATCTAACGTGTCAGGCTTATAATTGAAACCAATTTTGACTTGAACTGAGTTTTTATTCAGTTAAAAACCGAGTTAACTCATAATATAAGACGCTCATCTACCGGTCCTTGTAATTAATCATTTGCTCAACTCACTAGCTTTGTTCCTCAAATACTCTAAATTCATCGCCAGCCCCTTCACCGCCGCCTCCATGTCCTTCACCTAGAGACAGCAGTAGTCCAGGTTCATAGAGAACCACTTGTGCGCGTTAAAACTGAACTAACTCCCCCATGCAATCACATTCAGGAAGCGCCTGAACTCCGGACATACGCACACAGCACCCGCATACGCGACATCCACATGCACCCACATCCCGTACTCCTTTTCTACATGGAAAATGGGATGTCGACATATAAATAGTTGGTCGATGTCGTCTGGAGGATGCATCGCAAGAAGGATCATATGAGTGGCCGATGTAGCCTGCAGAAGGGCTGCGTCGTGGATGTTGAGAGCGATTGTTGAGAGCCGCTTGAGAAGAAAAACCCTAATGATGAAACTAAAAATAGCCCAATAGGGAATGGGAATAGTAAGTGTGAGAAAACCAAGTGTATATAAAAGTGTAAGCAATCAATCGCCTCCTCCGATCAGAATCCTACGGACTCTTCAATACCCCCTCTTCGATTCTCCTAACATTTTTTCATCTTCATTCTTTCCCAAATCAAAAGGATAAGTTTAAACGGTTAGAAACCATCGAAAGAATCCGACAACAAAATTTCAACGGCAATCTCAAAGACCTGCCACCTGTCTTCCAGCAAGAACAACACCAAACGGGCTGAGTTTCAATCAGAGATATAATCAAGAACCGATAAGAAACAGATAGAGAGATAATCAACAACCGATAGGGAATAGATAGACTCACAATGCCTTAAGAACTCACTTTTCTAAAACAATAACACAGTTAAACCATCATCTACTTGGCGGATCTGGAAAGAAAAAGGTGGGCTCAACTCCAATGGCGATCTGGGTTATTCGAATTAGATGATAAAAGAGTAGTTGTTGTTAAGGAAGAGGTCAGTCGAAGAAACAAAGACAAATGGAGTAACTCTGCAGTAGCTTATGTGTTTGGAACACGCCCTAATTATTATCACTTCAGAGATTTTATTGTTAAAACATGGAATCCAGTTGACAAATTTGAGATTTATACAAGAAACATCGGCTTCTTTATCATCACATTTTCTACAGTAAGGTAATTCAAGGAGGGCCACTCTTTATTAATGGTAAACTTGTAATTTTAGAAATGTGAGACAGGAAGATGATTCTTGATTGAGATTTACTATCTACTTATCCAATCTGGATAAGATTGCCAGAATTAAATCTCAGACTATGCGATAGAGAAGCATTTGCAGCAATAGATAGTGGTGTAGGCATTCTGATAAAGCTAGATGAGCCTACGACCAATAAGACCAGACTCAGTTATGTTAGAATTTTAGTAAAAATCAAAGCATACCAAATACTGTCTACATCACTATGCATGATGGAGAAAATATTACTCAGAAAATCGAATACGAATGTATTCCACCTAGATGTATGAAATGTGTTTGTTTCGGACATCTCACTATAGCTTGCTCATCAAGGCCATTTTGGGAAAGAAAAAGCGAATGCAAATTTCAATAAAGCTTGGGGAAAATCAGCAGACTCGGAGAAATCAAGAAATGATCAAGATCCTCTAAACCAAGAAAAGAATGAACAGGTAAAAGACCCTGTAAACTCTGAAAACGATGATCCTTCTGAAGATCCTATCATTCTTGATAATAATCTAGTTTCAGAGAAAATTCAATTCTGTGAAAAAAAGAAAAATGAGTTGGGTTTGGAAAAGTCGAAGGATGATATGGAAATTATGTGCGATGATGAGCAAACAGAGAATTCCTTTTCACAAGCGGCTTCAAAAAGCATCAAAGATAATGAAACAAACATTAATGTAGCCAACGAAACTACACAGCAGAAGCAGAAAGATATTCCTGCTTTTGAAAATGTTCCCAATGACAATATGAATGAAAATACAAAGATTATACAAAAGTGTTCCGGGGATCAAAGTGTACAGTTCATGGTTCTTTCCCCTCACCCCCAGCAGGAAGAACCAAGTTTATTTATAGATAATTGCATTTTAAATGGTAAACAAAAAGTAAATTCAGTAAATTTGACCAAGAATAGCCTTCATAAGGGCTCTGTTATCTCTGAGTCACTGATTGAGAATGCATGCCTCCTCTTATCTTCATCTTCCTCACCTGTCAACAATAAAAGGAAAAAGAACAAGAAAAAGAGTATATAGGAAATTATGGACAGTGATGATGATGATATTACAAACTCAAAAGGCTTTGAGAAGAAGTATATCATTAAAAATCCAAATTGGAAAAAATTTCTAAAAGTCAAAAGCAAAAAAAATTGCAAGAAAAGAGGCGGGAAACATCTGAAAGCATAGAAGTTAGCATCAATCTATCTCTATAGTTGTAGTGATATCCTTTCATATATCTTTTATAATATTTAATTATCATGTCTATAATTTCTTGAAATGCGAGGGGATTAAATACCCCTGAAAGGAAATTGGATTTTTCAAAGTTATTAATGTCTTATAAACATATTATTGTTAGTATATTGGAACATAAACTTATTGAGAGTAGTTTAGATAATTTTCAAAACAGATTTTTAACTAACTAGAATGTTATTAATAACAATTCAATGGGGGGAGGGGGCAACGGTAAGATAGTTGTAATACGGGATCCTAATATTTGAGAATTAAGTTAGTATACTATTCATTTGCAATATATTCACTGTATTTTTAAAAAATAAAGGGGTTTTCAATTAAATGTGAATTTTGTTTATGCCTCTAATTTTGAAAAGGATAGATCTTTATTATGGAATCATTTGAAACAGTTAAATCATAACATTAGCAATTCATGGATTATAGTATGCGACTTTAATATTTAATGAAAGCTTTGAAAAATGGTGAGGAATTCCAATTCCTTTTAAGAAATTAGAATTCCTCTCCAATTTTATGTTAAAAATAGGTTTAATTGAACCCCTTATAAAAGGAAACAAGTTTACTTAGAAATCAGAATATTTTAGAAACACACACGGTAAACTGGACAGAATTATGGTCAATCAACCTTTTGCAAAAATAAATTCTAACTTTAAATGTTATACTTCACCCCAAGCAACCAGTGACCATACCCCATTACAACTAGTTTTTTCTCAAGAAAATATAATTAAAAATAATTTTCCTTCCAAATTTAAAAATGAACGGGTTTATGATAAAGAATAATGACTGGTTACTAAAAATAGTTTTCAAATTCCAGTTGAAGATTCAACTTAATACAAGTTTAGGAAACTTTTGCAGCAAATTAAGGTAAATTTGGAAAAACGGAATAAAAATAAAAAAACAATGATGTCCATCAAATTAGGGAGGAATATGCGAGATTGCAAGAGAGTATTGATCTGGACTGCTCATACACTATACAAATAAATAAATTTTTCATCTACAAAAAGGGTTAGCCAAGTCATTGCATGTTGAAACTGTCAACTTAGGGAAGAAATTCAAAATTGATTGGCTTACTAATGTGATTTGCCAGGTAAATTTTTATATGCCAAGATGTCAAGTAGAAAATACTATAATGACATAGGAAAATTACTTAGTGAAAAGGGGGTTATTATCAATGAAGCTTCGCAATTAGAAAAGTTAGCTATCAAGTACTTCTATGATTTGTATAATTCTGATGGGAGCCCAGGAATTTTTCCAAACGTTACTCCTAAATACTTATTGCATGCCAATAGTGAAGAAATCTTACTTGCTCTTCAGAAGATATCAAAATAAATAGTTTTTAATTCTAAGGATGACAAAAGCCTAGGTCCAAATGGCTTTGGGGCCAAATTCTATAAAACCCGTTGGGAGGAGTTATAAAACATTATATTTGAGGTAGTTAATGAATTTTTCTCCAGTGACAAACTTCTAAAAAAATCTTAATCATACTTTTATTACTTTGGTGCCAAAAATAAAAGTGCCTAGCTGTCTTGGGGATTTTAGGCCTATTTCTTGTTGTTATTTCTTTTACAAAATTAATTCCACAGTACTAAGTAATAGAATTAAAACATTTCTAAAGTTCTTAATTTCAAGAAACCAAAGTGCTTTTATCTAGGGCAGATTTATTGCTGAAGATACTTTACTGGCACATGAGTTATTAAGAAATTTCAATCAGGCTGGGAAAAATAAAATGTGTATAAAAATTGATTTGCATAAAGCATTTGACAAAATAAATAGGAATTTTTATTATATTTATGATGAGACAACTAGGTTTCAATGAAAATTTTTATAACCTAGTAAAATAATGCATATGTAATGTAACATATTCCATCCTCATGATCGGTTCCCCTTGCGGGTTTATACATAGTAATAGAGGAATAAGACAAGGAGATCCCTTATCTCCTTATCTATTTACTTTAGCTATGGAATATTTTACATAACAAATGGAAAAGAAACAATCGAATAAAAATTTAAAACAAGTTAATTCAATTATTCCTTGTACTACCCATCTACTTTATGCTGATGATTTATTAATTTTTTTGAATGTAGATGTTCAAAATGCACAGATCATAGGAAAAATATTTGACAAACTCAAGCATTATGCATGACTCCAAATAAATGGAAGTAAGAGCAAGGTTTACTTCAGTAAAACATGGAAGAGTAAGAAGGAGATACTTAATGTTTTAAAATTTTAACAAACCGAACTTCCAGTCAAATACCTAGGACTCCTTCTCAGCTGTAATCAAATATAGGATAGGGACTGTGCTAAATTGGATGATTTTATTCAAAGCAAATTTTATAATTGGTCTAGCAAGTTGTTATCGATTGCAGGAAGAATAGAAATCGCTCACACGGCCATCACAGCTGTAGTCATGTACTGGATGTAAACTCACAACATTCTAACTAAAGTAACGGAAAAAATAGAAAGATTATTTGCAAACTTCATTTGAAGTGGGAAATATCATAAAATCTCTTGGAATACAGTCATAAAAAAAAAGAAGGCATGAGGTTTAAGAATAAGAAATTTTGCAGATTTGAATGAAGCTTGCAATTCTAAATTATTTTGGAAATTCTTTGAAGGAAAATCACGTTGGGCAAAATGGATGAAAGCCAAATATGTCAAAAAATAATAACTTTCGGTCCATGCCAGTGGAAAATCATCACTCTCATACATGGAAAAGCATTTTCAAAAGCAGAGAAATAGGCACAAAATTAATAGAAAGAAAGTTCAAAGAAGGTAAAAAAAACCAGACTTTGGTTTGATCCATGGATCAATAGAAAATCCTTGATCAATTTACTTGGCTGGAGTAATCTTTATCAATTTGTGGGAGCCAATACAAAAGTGGAAAGCATTATACAAAATTCATTATGGAATATTCAACTACAACCAACAGCATCTGTATTCAATTCGACAATAAATAAAATAGAAATAGATCCTAGCCAAGATGAAGATAAATGGATCTGGAAGTTATTGTTAAAAGGAAAATTATAATTTAAAAACACTTAGGATTTCATTAAGGGGGAGGAAATGGAAGTGGAATGGTACAAAAAAATCTGGGATACAGCTAATTGTCCAAAAATGGCATATTGCACTTACTTTGCTGTATTGAATCGACTGTCAACAAGAGATAGATATGCAAAGTGGAATAAAAACAAAGGAAATATCAACTGTCTTTTATGTACGAAAGAAGCAAAAAATATTGAACATCTTTTCTTTAATTGTTCATATTCAAGACATATATGGTTCATAGCCAAAAGAAAACTAAATCTTAATCAACAATTGACGCTTCAAAATATCAGAGAAAGTATTCAGCATATCCAAAAAGTATTCAAAGGGAAGGAAAAAAAATTCAATAAAACATGTGTAGTTCTAACCACAATAGTATACTTTTTATGGAAGGAAAGGAATAATAGACTACATAAAAACATTGAAACAGGCAGCCTACAATTATGGAAAGCCATTGAAATAGAATACAATATTATACTCAAAAATTCTTGCAAATCATCCAACCTGAGTAGACAAAGTCATAACACATGTGATTCACACAATTTTGAAGAAAGAGTTGAAGAGTACTTATAAAGATGGAAATTCTCCTTTAAGAAATCTCTTCAATTTAGTAATTGCCGATGGTCAAATGAGCCAATAGATCATCATGGGAGCAATTTTAATCGAGCTATAACTTAAGGCAGCCATTCTAAAACCCAAACAAGAAATGGTTCCTACAAGAGAAGTAAACAGAATTTTGTTAAATATAAAATAGGTAAAGTTAATAATTTTGAATCTAACAATTTGGTTTGGTTACCTAATTTGAATAGGAGCTACCACACACTCAACTGTGAGCTCGAATAAAACGGCAACTCGCAACTCACAAGCAGTGCCTAAATGTTAAGAGCTAATCAATTACAGAGCGAGCTTGACTATTGTAACGACGATGAATTTTGCCCGCTCGAAAATCGACATCCATACTTCATATCGTATTCGAATGCCACAGATTCGACCGTTCAAATCCGATTCGCCGGAGCTTATAACAACATTAAGTAAACAACACAGCAGAATAAAAGAATAATGCATTGATATACAGCTTTGATACAATATCTGATACAACAGATGATCCAGTAGATATCAATATACATCAGAGATATGATACAATAAATAGCAGCGGAAAAGAAAATAGATGACATCTAGCAGCGGAACAATATAACTCTAAGATAGTCTTCAAAAGAGAACTCCAAAACTGCAACTCCATTTCCAAGAACCAATCCAGCAGCAGCAGCTCGTTTCAACATCACGATACGCAAAGACAAGCAAGTCTCGTCCACATCCAAAGACTGAACTAGCTCCAGATAATCTACTAAACCTGACTATCTGAAAAACCCAACTCTAGACTGCTCGTGTAGAAAATAATGAGCACCCAGAGTTTAGGAAAGAAAACAATAAACTCCGGATCAGTCGTGGGACTGGCGTGAGTAACAAAAACAGTTTGTCTTTTAAAACATTCAACAAAAGATTTTCAAAGTCAATTCGCAATGCTTTTTAAAAATGTGACTACCATAAGGCCTCCCGCACACACACACACAATGCAAACGCAGAATCGGAGGAGATTTCTCCTTATGATAGTCAAAGATGCTTGATACGCATTAAAAAGAAACATTTGATATTATTACTAGTGCATAGTGTAGTAAAAATCATTTCAAAAGTAAAGATATAAATCTTAGCCAACATAGACATTTCGAACTATGCCTACTATAGCTACCATTCAAACAGTGGGGCGCCACCATAAGTGAATGATATGTTCTACAACTAATACCGTACAAGATCATATTGTTTTTTTGGATTTCCAATGAATGGTCAGGCCAAGGAACTTCCCATTGCCACATGAGAACGCCTCTGGAAGGACGTCCCCGAGAACCAAACCGGATCTCTGCCAACACAAGGCCGGGTTACCCCTAACTGGGTAACTACTGACACGAGTATGCCATCCCCTGGTCCTTTGGGACCTTTATCCGAGCGCTCGTAATCAACATCACACCATAATAATAAGTGTTTCAACATGAGTAGGTATCTAGGCTCCATACCATGATACCACCCTTTTCCAGAAGGAAATGCACATACCCTAAAGGGAGCTACCCCTCATAACCTTGCTGCATCTTTCCTGTTTTGACCATTCCGAGGTGTGAGGCTCGACGAAGTCACGTCCACAAAGCCACGCTTTATACAAAAGCTGTGCTTTGGGTCAACAAATGACCATAGAAATGATCACAAAGATAAACGATCAAACAAATGATCATATCACAAATGATCAACACAATGGTCATTTCACAGCAACACTCAGACATGTCACATTACCAAATTGGGAATATATTGCTGGTAACCTTCAACTACATAACCTCTGAGCTCGTACGTCTCAGAGAAGGGTGTTAAGCTAAGAGAATAAATTCTCCGCCACCAACAGAAATATATTTGAAAGAAATCAGCTTTATATCTCAATTTGTAATGTCAGACATACTATCCATACAAGTCTGTTCCGGGCTCGAACAGAACCGAAGGCACTTACAAAGAAGTCCTTGCAATCCGGATATTCACTAATCACGTTCGGACTTCCCATCACATATGGAGTCTCTATACCGGGGACCAGTCGATGCAAAGACATTCGACGAGTTGTCCTTTCGCTTTCAAAAATATCCGGTCTTCAACACCGGTCTTCAAATGCTATCCATAACGACATATCACATATTCAAAATGGGATATATGACACAAAGGTCCTTTCCCGGCTAAACCGAACTATGAGCGCAGTATTTCAAAAACATATGGATATTGGGATTTCAATTAAGTCACAACTTAAAACCCAAAACTTTTCTTCAAATGGTTTAAACAAATTACCATTTCAAATCTTTATATTACAAAAAGATTTATTTCACAAAGATCAATTCATAGACTTCAAAACAATTTCCATTCCAATTGGATTAACTCATTAAATCTTTAAATCAAAGATTTAACTCATAGCTTTAAAAATTCGATTAACTTGTTGAATCTTTAAATCAAAATTCAACTCATAGCTTTCAAATCGTTTTCATAACTTGGAAATTATCTTCATTTTCAAACTTGAAATTCTTTTTAACACAAATTGGACATTCATTTCTTATATGAAAGCTTTTATTATTTGAAAACAAACAGTTTTCGTTTCAGAAAAATCCAATTATATTTACACGAGTTAAAGCCCTTGAATTCTATTCACATCCCCAAATCAATACTTTTAAAATAGTTTAACTCATATATAACTGGTATAGCATTTTTTAATCCCTAGTTTTAAATCATAGCGTTCAATTTCGAATCTTGAATTTAAGTTTAAATCAAATTATTTTAAACTTCATACTTTATCAAGTTATTCAAAATAAATTTCATCTTTGAAATTCCATTTCAAAAGCTTTTCACTTTAAATCCAATCCATTTCAAACCATTTGAATTTAAAAATTCAAATTCAAAACTATTTTCAAAAATCTGTGACTTAATCGATTTCCTCGTGAAATCCATATTGGTGTGTGTATAAGTGTGGTCTAGGGGTTTAACACAATAGTGCAACATTTTTCAATCATCACATATCAAAACGCAGAAATATAGTTGATAAGCGATATAAAACTATAACGCTCATCGTCCATTCACAGATTCACAGATAGTATACAAATGTAAATAAATATACACAGCTCAATCTACAGAACAAAATATCACAAATCAGATAGGATAATCAATTCAAGGCATTTCATACAATATAAACATTCATAAGTAATGCCAAGCATTTAATAATTATTTATAAGCATGATAAATTAATCGTTAAATCCTGATTAATTCAATTCATTTCCAATTTAATCAATTATTTATGAATAAATTATCAAATCTTGATTATTTAATTAATTACAAATCATTTGATATTAATTTATTTATCAAATACTTTAGTTAATCAAAATATCCAACATTTATTACAATAAGTTATTAATCCTTAATTACTTTCATTAAGTAATTATATTTAACAATTTATAATTGGTTTTCTAAATTAATTAATCCATTTAATTATTAATTATTTATCACTTTAATCAATACTTGAAAATCTTTAGTAATTATCTTTATTAACTTTCTTCGATTACCTTCTTAAGAAAATTTCTTAGATTAAATCTTTAAATCTTTTCTAATTAATTAATCTAAATTACTTGTTTATAAATTAAATAAATCATTCTTTAATTACCTTATTAATTAAATCATTTTAATTACCTTCGTTATCTCTAAGATAATTAATTTCCTTATTAATGACTTCATCAATATTTTAAGTGTAAAACATTTCAAATTTGAATTTAGACTCAAATTTCATTTTGAACTTATGATTCAAAATGCTTACATATCTAAATATCAACCAAATTTAAATATCCACTTATAATTTTAAAATAAATGTAAAGAACATTTATTATTAATATATGAACTTATGTAAGCCTTTAACCCAATTTACTTAATTTTATTTAAAAAAAAATAAGCCTTTAAAAATACACCACTATTTAACTTACATATTCAAATTATCAAATATCAAGTTTAATTATTTGTTTGAAAACAAATTTACTTTTTTAAAAAACTATTTGATTTATACTTGTTTTAAAACACATATGATTTGAAAACTGGTTCAAATTCCAGATTTTAAACTTGAAGCCATATTTAAGTCTTGTTTTCAGATTTTAATTTAAATTCTAAAAATCAGATTTAAAATCTGAAAATCCACCTTGTAAATATTTACAAATTTGATTTAAAATCAAATTTCTGTTTAAAACTTTTAAATTCAAAGTTTATTTGAAACTAAACTTAAAAATGGATTTAAACTTGCTTTAAAACTTTTGCTTCCCATTTAAACTGGCTTTTAAATTTTATTTAAAAAAAAACTAGTGTAATAGGTTTCTGAAAAACCTGTAGACAAGGGAAAAACACCCTGTAACCAAACTAAACTCGAGCCAACCCTCCAATCTCCTCGAGTCAAACACCCAAAAACATCAAGCAAAACCCGGAACCACTCGAGTAAAACTCGAGATCGATTCTTCTTGCACAGGACAAAGTTCATCAGAACTTTGAAATGCACGGTGCACATGCACCATGGTTCTGGCCATCTCCGGCCACCTTCCAGCGCTTCAATACTTCGCCTACCAACCTCATACGTGACTATGATCACCCAAACCCATCACGACAACACGAATCAAAATCGAGTTAAATTTCCAAACCTAGAAACACGCTAGCTTCAACACCCCCAAACCTGTCAACATCGCCTCGTCCACGCCGTGCCGACCATCTGCGACGACACAACTCCGGATACGACTTCGTCAATGACCAAACTACCATCTCCTAGAAACACGCACAACTCGATCGCTTGTGGACAACGAACGAGATTAAATGCAAAAACATGACAAAATTACGTTTCCAGAAATAAACTTTTCGCTGCCGTCACCACAGTGGCCGTGGCCACCTCCGACAAATTTTCCCATCACCACCATAGCCTCCTCTATCACCACGAGAAATCCGACCTCCCCCATCGACGTGTTTACCAGAAAATCTCAAAAGTTCAATTTCTGGTTAAACCAGAAATGTATCCAAATCTCTTCACTAAAAATTTCCATTTTAGTTTTAAAAATCAAATTTTGGTATTAGCATTTGATACATATACCTGAATCAAAGAATCTTGACTTTTTATTTTTGGCTTAATTTAAGTTTGTTGTGTTGTTTTTTTATATCCAGAGACAAATGCAATTTGTTTGTAACTTAAACAAATTTTTAACTAAATCTGATGATATAACAAATATATTTGGTTAGACACTTAAATCATAACATAGATTGGATTATTAGCAAATGTTTTTTTTTCTTTTGAACCTGGAACTAAAGCCAAAGACCAGAAATTCAAACACACAGCATTTTACACACCAACATATCTGTATATACACAGAGTTTTAAAATATATTCACAAGCATATCATACTTCAAAGATAAGCAGGCAACCTAATTATATACTTAACAATTTAAAATGGTGATATTACTCACCTTGCTTTTCCATAAAAACAGATCCTCATTTTGTTTGAAACAGGCTTGAAGTTGCAAACTGAATCCTTCTTTGCTTGTCTGGATTTGTATTATTGTTTTAAGGTTGAACTTGTTTAAGTTTGAAATGATGTTCATTTTTGATTTTCCTCAGTGATGATGCTCGAACTAAAATGAGAAGAAGTTGATATATAGGAGGGAAGTTTACATGAGACATGCTTGTACAGGTTGATTATATTATTTAATAAAATAGGCATGGTTGATATGCTTGCATTAAATGCATGAAGCATGTTGCATTAATTACTCGGCTGATATGTTTTGTTTGTACTTTGCTTTATTGCTTATGTAAAATATATACTTTGTATTTGGCTGAAGTGATGTTGTTATTGTTATTTGTTAATACTTGAATGTATTTCTTTATTTTATTTTTTTCTTCTTTTATAAGTGTTCACATGTGAATGTATTTGTACAATATCAGGCACAAGTATTCTATTTGATATGTTTTGGTTTATAGCCTACATACTTGTCTTCATTTGTTTCTATTACTTTGTATATTTATTTACAACTTTGTTTCATATTTAAACGTCATTTCTTTTCTTTTCTTATGACTTACATATTAATTTTCAACTTAAATACTTATTGTCTTGTATTTTTATTTCTATTTATTTTAAAAAAACCATTTATTTAAGATTTTATCTCAAATCCACTATATACATATATATTCACATATATACAAATTTTCAAGTTCATATGACTTAATATAATTTCTATTTGAATCGGGGAAACTCACTGCCATTTAAAATCAATTTTACAATTTTTAATTCAAAAATTCATTTAAATTATCAATTTAAATTTATAAAAATCCTGGGTCGTTACAAACTTCCCTCCTTAAAAGAATTTCGTCCTCGAAATTCGCAGGCACGGAAACAACACAGAGATAGACTCAATCTTTACAATTTCTCAAATACAAGATATAGATTCCAAATTCAAGTCGGAATATCTCAAAATATATACCAATTTGTCCCTCTTTGGACTTTTGGTATTCACGAGAAATTACAATAGAATTTCAAATTTGGTTTTAAACGAAATCATTTTATCGATACTATTCAAATTTAGCTTCATATTCTATTGACCAATTTAACTCAATTTAAAATTTCCAATTTATTCAAAATTTCCAATTCATATTTATTAAGATTTAAATCGAGAAACTGGTAAGAAACCGATGAAGATATGAAGTAAGGATTTTCTACAATAATTCGTAGGGCCATTATCACACCAAAACTACTTCTGGAGCTGTCACGAAGCAATCAAAAGAATTTGAAAACGAATCAAAGGAAAATTGAGAAAAAAATTGTTTCCACCGTTGTTACAGAGTATTGACCAATTATAGTCGTACTTCCCTGTCCCCTATCTCGTTATCTTCTTGCACTCATACTTACTATCGGTGAATAGTAAGAGAATTTACTGAGGCATTCAAATGAATATCTTAGGGATTACTCATTCTAGGGTATACTTCACCCTATCTCTAATGAGCTACTTAATGTGTTATACTCCTGAGCTAAAGTTCAACCTTAGCTCTGATACCAAATGTAACGACGACGAATTTTGCCCGCTCAAAAATCGACATCCATACTTCATATCGTATTCGAATGCCATAGATTCGACCGTTCAAATCCGATTCGCCGGAGCTTATAACAACATTAAGTAAACAACACAGCGGAATAAAAGAATAATACATTGATATACAGCTTTGATACAATATCTGATACAACAGATGATCCAGTAGATATCAATATACATCAGAGATATGATACAATAAATAGCAGCGAAAAAGAAAATAGATGACATCTAGCAGCAGAACAATATAACTCTAAGATAGTCTTCAAAAGAGAACTCCAAAACCGCAACTCCATTTCCAAGAACCAATCCAGCAGCAGCAGCTCGTTTCAACATCACGATACGCAAAGACAAGCAAGTCTCGTCCACATCCAAAGACTGAACTAGCTCCAGATAATCTACTAAACCTGACTATTTGAAAAGCCCAACTCTAGACTGCTCGTGTAGAAAATAATGAGCACCCAGAGTTTATGAAGGAAAACAATAAACTCCGGATCAGTCGTAGGACTGGTGTGAGTAACAAAAACAGTTTGTCTTTTAAAACATTCAAGAAAAGATTTTCAAAGTCAATTCGCAATGCTTTTTAAAAATGAGACTACCATAAGGCCTCCCGCACACACACACAATGCAAACGCAGAATCGGAGGAGATTTCTCCTTATGATAGTCAAAGATGCTTGATACACATTAAAAAGAAACATTTGATATTATTACTAGTTCATAGTGTAGTAAAAATCATTTCAAAATTACAGATATAAATCTTAGCCAACATAGACATTTCGAACTATGCCTACTATAGCTACCATCCAAACAGTGGGGCGCCACCATAAGTGAATGATAGGTTCTACAACTAATACCGTACAAGATCGTATTGTTTCTTTGGATTTCCAACGAATGGTCAGGCCAAGGAACTTCCCATTGCCACATGAGAACGCCTCTGGAAGGACGTCCCCGAGAACCAAACCGGATCTCTGCCAACACAAGGCCGGGTTACCCCTAACTGGGTAACTACTGACACGAGTATGCCATCCCCCGGTCCTTTGGGACCTTTATCCGAGCGCTCGTAATCAACATCACACCATAATAATAAGTGTTTCAACATGAGTAGGTATCTGGGCTCCATACCATGATACCACCCTTTTCCAGAAGGAAATGCACATACCCTAAAGGGAGCTACCCCTTATAACCTTGCTGCATCTTTCCTGTTTTGACCATTCCGAGGTGTGAGGCTCGACGAAGTCACGTCCACAAAGCCACGCTTTATACAAAAGCTGTGCTTTGGGTCAACAAATGATCACAGAAATGATCACAAAGATAAACGATCAAACAAATGATCATATCACAAATGATCAACACAATGATCATTTCACAGCAACACTCAGACATGTCACATTACCAAATTGGGAATATATTGCTGATAACCTTCAACTACATAATCTCTGAGCTCGTACGTCTCAAAGAAGGGGGTTAAGCTAAGAGAATAAATTCTCCGCCACCAACAGAAATATATTTGAAAGAAATCAGCTTTATATCTCAATTTGTAATGTCAGACATACTATCCATACAAGTCTGTTCCGGGCTCGAACAGAACCGAAGGCACTTACAAAGAAGTCCTTGTAATCCGGATATTCACTAATCACGTTTGGACTTCCCATCACAGATGGAGTCTCTATACCGGGGACCAGTCGATGCAAAGACATTCGACGAGTTGTCCTTTCGCTTTCAAAAATATCCGGTCTTCAACACCGGTCTTCAAATGCTATCCATAACGACATATCACATATTCGGAATGGGATATATGACACAAAGGTCCTTTCCCGGCTAAACCGAACAGTGAGCGCAGTATTTCAAAAACATATGGATATTGGGATTTCAATTAAGTCACAACTTAAAACCCAAAACTTTTCTTCAAATGGTTTAAACAAATTACCATTTCAAATCTTTATATTACAAAAAGATTTATTTCACAAAGATCAATTCATAGACTTCAAAACAATTTCCATTCCAATTGGATTAACTCATTAAATCTTTAAATCAAAGATTTAACTCATAGCTTTAAAAATTCGATTAACTTGTTGAATCTTTAAATCAAAATTCAACTTATAGCTTTCAAATCATTTTCATAACTTGGAAATTATCTTCATTTTCAAACTTGAAATTCTTTTTAACACAAATCGGACGTTCATTTCTTATATGAAAGCTTTTATTATTTGAAAACAAACAGTTTTCGTTTCAGAAAAATCCAATTATATTTACACGAGTTAAAGCCCTTGAATTCTATTCACATCCCCAAATCAATACTTTTAAAATAGTTTAACTCATATATAACTGGTATAACATTTTTTAATCCCTAGTTTTAAATCATAGCATTCAATTTCGAATCTTGAATTTAAGTTTAAATCAAATTATTTTAAACTTCATACTTTATCAAGTTATTCAAAATAAATTTCATCTTTGAAATTCCATTTCAAAAGCTTTTCACTTTAAATCCAATCCATTTCAAACCATTTGAATTTAAAAATTCAAATTCAAAACTATTTTCAAAAATCTGTGACTTAATCGATTTCCTCGTGAAATCCATATTGGTGTGTGTATAAGTGTGGTCTAGGGGTTTAACACAATAGTGCAACATTTTTCAATCATCACATATCAAAACGCAGAAATATAGTTGATAAGCGATATAAAACTATAACGCTCATCGTCCATTCACAGATTCACAGATAGTATACAAATGTAAATAAATATACATAGCTCAATCTACAGAACAAAATATCACAAATCAGATAGGATAATCAATTCAATGCATTTCATACAATATAAACATTCATAAGTAATGCCAAGCATTTAATAATTACTTATAAGCAGGATAAATTAATCGTTAAATCCTGATTAATTCAATTCATTTCCAATTTAATCAATTACTTATGAATAAATTATCAAATCTTTATTATTTTAATTAATTACAAATCATTTGATATTAATTTATTTATGAAATACTTTAGTTAATCAAAATATCCAACATTTATTACAATAAGTTATTAATCCTTAATTACTTTCATTAAGTAATTATATTTAACAATTTATAATTGGTTTTCTAAATTAATTAATCCATTTAATTATTAATTATTTATCACTTTAATCAATACTTGAAAATCTTTAGTAATTATCTTTATTGACTTTCTTTGATTACCTTCTTAAGAAAATTTCTTAGATTAAATCTTTAAATCTTTTCTAATTAATTAATCTAAATTACTTGTTTATAAATTAAATAAATCATTCTTTAATTACCTTCTTAATTAAATCATTTTAATTACCTTCTTTATCTCTAAGATAATTAATTTCCTTATTAATGACTTCATCAATATTTTAAGTGTAAAACATTTCAAATTTGAATTTAGACTCAAATTTCATTTTGAACTTATGATTCAAAATGCTTACATATCTAAATATTAACCAAATTTAAATATCCACTTATAGTTTTAAAATAAATGTAAAGAACATTTATTATTAATATATGAACTTATGTAAGCCTTTAACCCAATTTACTTAATTTTATTTAAAAAAAAAATTAAGCCTTTAAAAATACACCACTATTTAACTTACATATTCAAATTATCAAATATCAAGTTTAGTTATTTGTTTGAAAACAAATTTACCTTTTTAAAAAACTATTTGATTATACTTGTTTTAAAACACATATGATTTGAAAACTGGTTCAAATTCCAGATTTTAAACATGAAGCCATATTTAAGTCTTGTTTTCAGATTTTAATTTAAATTCTAAAAATCAGATTTAAAATCTGAAAATCCACCTTGTAAATATTTACAAATTTGATTTAAAATCAAATTTCTGTTTAAAACTTTTAAATTCAAAGTTTATTTGAAACTAAACTTAAAACTGGATTTAAACTTGCTTTAAAACTTATGCTTCCCATTTAAACTGGCTTTTAAATTTTATTTTAAAAAAAACTAGTGTAACAGGTTTCTGAAAACCTGTAGACAAGGGAAAAACACCCTGTAACCAAACTAAACTTGAGCCAACCCTCCAATCTCCCCGAGTCAAACACCCAAAAACATCAAGCAAAACCCGGAACCACTCGAGTAAAACTCAAGATTGATTCTTCTTGCATAGGAAAAAGTTCATCAGAACTTTGAAATGCACGGTGCACATGCACCGTGGTTCTGGCCATCTCCGGCCACCCACTAACGCTTCAATACTTCGCCTACCAACCTCAGACGTGACTATGATCACCCAAACCCATCACGACAACACGAATCAAAATCGAGTTAAATTTCCAAACCTGGAAACACGCTAGCTTCAACACCCCCAAACCTGTCAACATCGCCTCGTCCACGCCATGCCGACCATCTGCGACGACACAACTCCGGATACGACTTCGTCAATGACCAAACTACCATCTCCTAGAAACACGCGTAACTTGATCGCTTGTGGACAACGAACGAGATTAAATGCAAAAGCGTGACAAAATTAGGTTTCCAGAAATAAACTTTTCGCTGCCGTCACCACAGTGGCCGTGGCCACCTTCGACAAATTTTCCCATCACCACCAAAGCCTCCTCTATCACCACGAGAAAATCCAACCTCCCCCATCGACGTGTTTACCAGAAAATCTCAAAAGTTCAATTTCTGGTTAAACCAGAAATGTATCCAAATCTCTTCACTAAAAATTTCCATTTTAGTTTTAAAAATCAAATTTTGGTATTAGCATTTGATAGATATACCTGAATCATGGCTTAATTTAAGTTTGCTGTGTTGTTTTGTTATATCCAGAGACAAATGCAATTTGTTTGTAACTTAAACAAATTTTTAACTAAATCTGATGACATAACAAATATATTTGGTTAGATACTTAAATCATAACATAGATTGATTATTAGCAAATGTTTTTTTTTTTTGAACCTGGAACTAAAGCCAAAGACCAGAAATTCAAACACACAGCATTTTACACACCAACATATCTGTATATACACAGAGTTTTAAAATATGTTCACAAGCATATCATACTTCAAAGATAAGCAGGCAACCTAATTATATACTTAACAATTTAAAATGGTGATATTACTCACCTTGCTTTTCCATAAAAAAAGATCCTCATTTTGTTTGAAACAGGCTTGAAGTTGCAAACCGAATCCTTCTTTGCTTGTCTGGATTTGTATTATTGTTTTAAGGTTGAACTTGTTTAAGTTTGAAATGATGTTCATTTTTGATTTTCCTCAGTGATGATGCTCGAACTAAAATAAGAAGAAGTTGATATATAGGAGGGAAGTTTACATGAGACATGCTTGTACAGGTTGATTATATTATTTAATAAAATAGGCATGGTTAATATGCTTGCATTAAATGCATGAAGCATGTTGCATTAATTACTCGGCTGATATGTTTTGTTTGTACTTTGCTTTATTGCTTATGTAAAATATATACTTTGTATTTGGCTGAAGTGATGTTGTTATTGTTATTTGTTAATACTTGAATGTATTTCTTTATTTTATTTTCTTCTTCTTTTATAAGTGTTCACATGTGAATGTATTTGTACAATATCAGGCACAAGTATTCTATTTGATATGTTTTGGTTTATAGCCTACATACTTGTCTTCATTTGTTTCTATTACTTTGTATATTTATTTACAACTTTTTTTCATATTTAAATGTCATTTCTTTTCTTTTCTTATGACTTACATATTAATTTTCAACTTAAATACTTATTGTCTTGTATTTTTATTTCTATTTATTCTAAAAAAACCATTTATTTAAGATTTTATCTCAAATCCACTATATACATATATATTCACATATATACAAATTTTCAAGTTCATATGACTTAATATAATTTCTATTTGAATCGGGGAAACTCGCTGCCATTTAAAATCAATTTTATAATTTTTAATTCAAAAATTCATTTAAATTATCAATTTAAATTCATAAAAATCCTGGGTCGTTACAACTATAATAGTAATCACTTATCTGCTTGGATTCAAGGGAAAAGCACTTGCAACATAACTGATGGTGACTTTTTCAAAACTCAATTCAAGAACGATTCCTGCAAGGGAAGTAACAAGGCTATAATCAGAAATAAATTAGTTAATATTGTAAATTCTAATTCCAACCATAACTTATTTCTACTTGAATTGAATATGAGCTACTGCACTTTCAATAACAAACTTGAACATGATAGAAGTTCCAACTGGTAATCAATGATCGAAGATTAGGAAATAACCTTTATAAAAGCAAGCTTAACAATCAAGTTATTCACTTATCTGTCAAGGAAAGAGATGAAAGTAGCAAGATGCATGAGCCAGAGAATTTACCAATAAATGGAAAAAGCAGCAAACTTCAAAGACAAATTAAGTCAACAGCTAGTTCAGAGTTTGATTCAAATTCAATGGCATTTGAATATAATTATCATAATCGTAAGGCCGCTGAACTTATTCGAGAGTCTCAAATAGATCTAAACACCAAGGCTTATGATTTTGAAGTTTCTGTTAAAGATACTTTAGATCTAAATCTCGATGAAGTTACGATTTGCAAAGCGGCTCTCTTTAAGATTGCTAAAGCAGAAAATACACATCAGAGTAATTTCTACTCAGATACAAATTTCCAAGGAGTGAATCACATCAAATTGAAGACATGGAAACCTCCTTGAGTCTTATATTTGAATTTTTCTTGAGGATTGAGCAGGAATACTAACATGGAACTTGGGTGAAGAGTTTCATCTTCCGCCATTTCATAGTTTATGTTGAGTAGTTTATAAATGGAGGCGTAAGTTGTAACCCTAAAGGTTAGGGTTTGTATGTGTTATGTGTTATTGGTTGTGTATGTAGACAGGTAATACCTGATCTCTTATGGGCTTGGTCCCTTATCTATTTACAAAGTTTCAATTTTTTTTACTAAAGAGTCCACTGGTTAATGAATTATTTAAATATTTCCAAATCTTGCATCACTTATGTGTGAAGAAAACTTTATACATAAAATTATTTACTTTTACTAATTCTTTTTTAGGTTCCTAACGCTTTTTTACAGTGGGCAATTTGTAATATTTATAAATGCTAGATGTTGAAAAATATAAATTTTGCAAAATCAGTGAATTGATGTAGTGATTCATATCAAACACATACCAAATATAGCAATCATGGTGTAACGACCCGTAATTTTTCAATAATTAATTTGGTTATTTAATAAAATTTTTGTGATTAACTTTAGAAGAAAAAAAGATTTGTTTTTTTAAATTTATATCGAAATAAATGTTAAGAATGGAATGTAGCAATAGTTATAAAAAAAAAATTGATTATTGAAGTGAAATCACATTTTAAATGAAATAGGGAAAATTGTGCATCTGGGTATAAAATTTGAAAATAGATTAAGGTAAGTGTTGTATAAATAAAAGAAGTTTGAAACTTGTTATAAAATTTATAACGGGAATAAATTATAAAAAATATCGATGTAAGATAATAAATATACTAATTCAATGCCATCCAAATTAATTGAACAGATTTGTAAAGCTTCATTTGATTGTAATTTGTAAGTAGGAAAATAGATTCAAAGTTATATAAATTGTTGGAATGATAAGTAATAAAGTGCAAATTAGATATAATCAATGTTAGTATAAATTTAAGGAATACTTGTTAATAAATTTAATACAGGAAAACGAACTTAAATATTGATTTATGAATTAATACATATTGAATAGCAATTGAACGTAAATTAATGGAATAAGGATGATGCAGGTTTATAAGTATTCGTAATGTTTGGGTTGATGATAAACGTTACTTTAATGAAAATAAATGTAGTAACGGAAGTGGGAATGAAAATTTAATAGAAACGTAATTTATTTTTAGGTAGAAATTGGTGAATTGGGAAATAAGTTCAAATGAGGCAATTGATGGAATTCTTTAATAAATAAGAAATTGTTGTTCTAGCATTATAAACTTAGGCATAATTGAAATTGCTTCTAATAGAATATAATAGAAAGGGAAGTATTATAAATAAATGGTTAGAAACTTAAGTGAACAATTCGGAGGCTAAGAAATGTGATTAAGCATAAATACTATAGATAAATGAATGATAATAAATGAGGTTATGCAATAATGAAGGAATGAATAAATATAATGCAATAAAAGAAGAAACTGACATGACATTTATAAATGACAACGAATATTTGTGAGTAATAAATGAAAATATTTGAAATAAACATTGAATCAATGAATAAAAGTAAAAGTGGTAAAAAGTAACTGTAAACTTTATGGTTGAATCCTTATATGAATAGAAAGGGAAATGAAACAATAAAAGTTAATGGTATCTATTATTATGTGTTACATATTTCTTTAGTTTATTAAATAAAAATTGGAAATCTATTTGCAATCATTCCATTGAAATCTAGCATATATTAACAGTAATTATTGCAGCAATTGGAATTAAACGTTATGCAAATAAAAAAAAATGAAAATAGAATGGAATAAATTAGTGGATATTTGAAATTTATGTTAATTCCGTTCATAATATGACAATTGGTTGAAGTATGAGAAACTTACGTGTAACAATTGGCTTGTAAACAAATATAATAAGTTATCTGTTTAAATAGTTGATGGAATTAGGATTGGAAATAAATTTTAATAAATGTTACATTAATGTGAAATGTACTACAATGTTAGGATTTGTCAAATTAGAGTATAGTAAAGTAATGAAAGGTTGAACAAAGGTTAACCAGATTTTAGAGTAGTATTGAACATAATAAAAAGAAAGATATACGATTCTTTACTAAATAAAAAAAATCATACGTTTATTTATTTGAAATGTTGGTAGCAGAAAAATTTATTACAGAAATAAGAAATTAATAACATTTGGTTTGTATACAATATTTCCGTACATACGTTAAATTACTATAAAAAGGAATTGAATTGTCTCATTCATTTTTACCTTAGAAATCAATGACAATTAGTGTGATTGGAATCTTTTTAAAGTGGGAAGACGTTAATTGTAAACATATATTGAAATAAATTAATTCATTTCATGTTTCAAAATTTAATGCTAGTTTACTACATATATGTTTATACCTAAATTCAAACTTATGTTTTAGATCAAAATTTAATGCTAGTTTATATTGAAATCTCATACGTTGTTAAATTAAATGTTAATAGGAGATGATAAAGGGGGTAAAATAGATTTACACTTGACTATTTCCTTTCCAATTAGACTTTATTATATTTTTATTACAACATAACTTACCTTTCCATCTTCACTTTTCTAATTTACTCTTACATTCATTCCCTCTTTATGTGGATTATTTTCATACCTTTTATTTATGAATGTAAACTATAAGTGGCGCTAAAGATGTACATATATATTATACACCTGTTTATATTACCTTGTTTATGCTATCATATTTTTGAATGTATGTTAATGCATTCCTTGTAAAACATTCAATCGAAATGTTAACATGTTGTTTAATTTCCGAAATGCCATTTCATTTATTTCTAACTAATAGAAGCCTCTCTTTTCAAATCTCTTTGTCCCTAAACCTAACTCTAACCTTATAAATACGGTATGATGCAAATGAAACCCTAGCCTCCATTTTAATCTTCTTTTTTTTTTTTCAAATCTCCTTATTATATCTCATTTTATTTTTTCCTTCCTCTTCAAATATTCTTCTTCTCAAATTTTTCTATTTCAAACTTTCTTCTTTTTATCCAAATCTTTATATTCTCTACAATTTTCAGTTATTCTTATTTCAATCCTTTTCGTTTTCAATTCTTCTTTTTCAAATCTTTTCCAAACCTTTTAAAAATTACATACATAAATACATACATATAATAAGGAGGGAAACTAAAGTAAATCAAAATAAAAGAAAAATTATGGAACAAAGCTAGAAATCAAGAAGAAAACTAAGGAAACGTAGAGCAAAGTTATTGATTAGAAGTCTATTATTTTCAGATTCGTATAAAGGTGAGTGTTTTAACCCACTCACAACTTCTAAAATTTCTTATGTTTGTTAAATTTATTTATGATGTGTTTAAAAGTTTATTTATAGCAGTTTGGCATATATTTCATCATTGTCTCAGTTAAATTGCATTCATTTAATTTACTTGTTATTTAATTCAATATTGCATATAAACTGCCAGTTAAATTTCTTTTTAAATTTATTATTGCATATAAACTGATAGTTAAATTATTAGTTAATTTATTTTGCATATCAACTGCCAATTAAACTATCAGTTAATTTATTTTGCATAATAAACTGCCAGTAAATGCCTGTTATTTATTACCTGTTATATACTGATGTATTGTTTGAATTTGATGATGATTTTGATAAATGTTTGATGGATGATATTGGATGAATGGATGCTGTATTGTGTATTGTTATAAACTGCAAGTTATTATGTATTTCATCCCATCTCATTCGGAATTGCGGTTTGAAATGATATACAACCGCATTTTTATTTTTAAATTGCGGATTGAAATGATAAATAACCGTATCACTTGACCATAGGGTAGAAAATTTCATACAGGCACCGCGGTATATATATGTATAAAATTATTTTGAATTTTTTTTTCTATGGTTTTGTAAAGAAATATATATGGTTTTATGAGATATTGATTTCGCATATTTGAGAAAGGTTATTATTTTATATATGGTAAATTATTGGTTTTAAACTATGTATAAAATTGTCTAAAGTATGAAGTAAGTTTAATAATAAAGTGGATTTTATTAAAATATATTATGGATATGTATTTACTAAAATTATATTCTAATATAAAGTTTATATTAAATTTTTTAAATCAAAGTTGAGGAGATAGTTTGAAATTGATTTGAGATTTCATTAAGTTAAAATCTTATTGAAATTGAGATTTAAAAAGAATATGATGTTATAACTAAATTCAGGTTAAGATGATTTAAGTGAATATATCTAGTCTAAATAAATCGAAGAATATTCAATTATTGAATTTGGAAGTTTTATTTAAAGGATACTGGATTTATTAAGCAAGTATTTCAAAACTAAATAAATAGTAAAAGGAATTTGATATATATATATATATATATATATATATGAATAAAAAATTTAGTTTTGAAATTGTGGAATATTTGAAACTTTGAAATATGTGGAATTTAAATGATTTATCTGGAAATTCAAATCTGTATTTGGAATTGATTTAAGAAGTTAAAAAGCTAATTTACTTTATAAAGTAATTGATTATTAAACCATTTAAGTATCGAAAATTATGTTTCGAAGCTATGGGTTTAGGTATATATATTTAGAAGTACTATGATTTTTGAAAAAGACATATTTGAAATAAAAATGATATCATATTGATTTGGGTTTTAAATAGAAATGATATCGTATTTATATGGTTTTGAAATGAATATTTATTCTAATTTTTAAGTATAAATTATTTTGAAATAACCGCGGTGTTATAATAACGTTTGGTTGTTGAAGAGACCGGGATCGGAGGTTGTCATACTCCCTGCCAACTCTGAAAACCACTTTAACAACCGTGTACGCGGTGGAGATTCCAGAATGAAGTAGGATGGTGGCGGTGTTTTCTTTTGAGGTTAATACGTGGACCACACTCCCGTGAGTTGGCATAAGGTGGATAACTCGGGCAAGGGGGTTAGCGCCCTTTATCGGATACTCCTCTTCGATATTATACTCTGACTTTTGGGTTTGATTCGGTGGCCACTTTTGATCTTTGATTTTTGGGGGAGTTTGTTCGAGGTGGGCGGTAGCTGCGGCTACGCGTTACCACCAGCCCGGATGCGTAATTGGTATATCTACCCTGGCATTGCCTAGTTGTGCCGTGTCACCTACCATACCGAGCCTTTACTACGAGTTTCTATTTGTGTCGTACCTATGGAGTATCCTCTGGTAGCCTCCCGATCAAGAGGTATTACGGTACTGTATAGACTATTGGCATTATTTGTGTTAAGGGCTATATGGGTAACCTCTCAACGCTATTAAAAAGTAAGTTTATTTTACAATTAGACATTATTATAATAGCGAAATATACTACATAGTAAATAGTTTAACGGACCCTAAAGAAATGTAAATCCCGAGCATCTTTTGAGTTACTGCACTCATATTTATTTCTGTTGATTTAACTTACATAATATCTTTTAGTTACTCGAGTATTTTGTCTTTTCAATTCGCTCGGGTCAGTCCGAGCGTTTCAGGATCGAAGACTTTATTTCTGGAGGACGAAGACGAAGATTTCATCATCATTATTATATATTATATGATTCCACTACACACTGTATTCCGCTGCATTGATATTTATTGGTGTGTGAACCCTGATATATATTGTATAAGTAAAATTAAA
This sequence comes from Allium cepa, assembly GCA_030765085.1. Taxonomy (NCBI): domain Eukaryota; kingdom Viridiplantae; phylum Streptophyta; class Magnoliopsida; order Asparagales; family Amaryllidaceae; genus Allium; species Allium cepa. The sequence goes on along the minus strand of CM060941.1, from coordinate 679,763,143 downwards.
TATTTTGTAAATAGCTTCAAGAACTGTATATTGATTATTATATTTTATCCTTCTGCTGTGAGATTCTATTTTGGTTTATTTCTTTCTTGTTTTTTTATTGACCCCATAACAATCCGCCCTTCCGCATGATTTGAATTGGCACGTGTGTCGATTTAAAGCATACGAAAAGGCGGGATGTTACAATCAGGTATCAGAGCTTTGGTTTAGCGATAAACCTTAGTTTTGTGGGGTTTGACTCTTTATTAGTAGGGTAGTAATACCCTATGATGAGTCGCTGAGAGTGTGTGTGTGTGTGTGTGTGTGTGTGTATGAGAGCGTATTTGTTAGTGTTATAAAAGGTTTTAATATTGTGTTAATCTGTTCCGTTTTGTATTTATAAACTCTGGTTGGTGCATGGGATGCTATGACATCAATAGGGATTTCTAAACACTTAATAGGACAGACCGACATAATATTTGTTTTTAATGTCTGTGCATGAAATAATTTTGCCTATTATATTTTCTATATATAAAATAAATTTTTATAAATAAGATATATTTTTGGTTGCCATATATTGGTTGTTAGGTAATGAAAATATAAATAATAGTTGAAATAAAGTTGAAAATAAAATAAATAAAAAATTGAAAATTTAGAACTTAAGTTCTGAGGTTTGAAAATTCTTTTGAATAGTTTTGAAATATAATAATAATATTATTGGAAGTATTTTCTGATATAGATATTTCAATAATAAAAAAAATTGTTTTAAAGGAGATTTTGGAAGAAATAAGTTATGTACTCCCCTCTCTGTCGCTGGAAAATAATTTCGGTGATGAGTGCACGCATCATCGACATTTATTTTCGAGTTTCGAAGTGGGAAGTCCATTGTAGTGTTTTACTGCAGAGTTGTTTTGATAAACAAATATAAATTTTAAATTGTTTAAATATAATTTGATATATGTAAATTTGTAAGTGTATATTTATCTGTTATTTTAAAATGAATTGTAATTAAACCCGGCATTAAATTCTTAAGTTTTCGATAATTAATAGTTTTAATTAGGGCAGTGAAATGGTAGTTAATTAGTAATTGGAATCTTTAAATAAAATAAGAGATTAAATGCCTGGTTATAAATGAAATTAAAGGAAATTTGAAATTGTAATATATAAAACAAAGGAGAGGATTATTGAATATTAATTTAGTTAAAGGAAATGAGAAAACTTGTATAACCTTCAATTACAGTCTTAAAGGCATATCTATAACTTACCAAAGATTAAAAGTTGAATTGTTTAATAAGAAAATGTAATGGGAAATCTTACAAGTAAAACTTGAGGTAATTCAATGAATTTGCAGTAATAAATAAGAATTTAATGTTATAAACTTAAGTATGACGGAAAGGCCACTAATTAAATATAATTGAAAGGTTATAAAGAAATGATAATAAACTTAAGTAAATGTTGAAGTTATTTATTTTTGAAAATAAGCAGAAAGGTGAACACTGTAACTAAAAGGGAATTAAGCAGTGAATAAATGAATGCAATAAAAGAAAAGAAAATTTTCATGAGATGAATAAGTGAAAATGAGATTTTGTTAGAAATGAATAGAAGTAAATGAAAATTTGCAAGAAATAAATGAATATTTAAAAGATAAATCATTATGTAAATGAAACGAAAATCAGACAACTAATAGTATGAAATAAAATTGATAAAAATGAATGTAATCTATTGGTTAAAATTGTTGTTTGTTTGGTTAATGGTTGTTTGGGCAAAGATACTTTAAATATGTTTGGAGGTATAAATAATCTATTTAGTTTCATCTAAGACCGTTGAGTGATTGATGCACTTAGTAGTTTATTTTCATTCTATACAATTTGAAGTCCGAACCCAAACAACTATTTGTTTTGTTTGATATGAATGAATGATTGATGTGTGTTGATGTGATGGTTGTTTGCTTTGTTGCTATTGATGGTTGTTTGTATTGAATTGTATGTTTATGGTTGAAACCACTTTAATATTTCATTTTATATAATAGTAACCCTTTTAGATTATATAAGTGAAATACAGGTTATGGAAGCAATTGCTACTGCATTTGGTTTCATAAATTAAGCGTTAATTGCCCGACAAATAGGTACGTTTCGGATTACGGTTTATAGTGTTATTATATTTTTCTCGGTTGGGATTTATATTATTTGGAAAATATATGTTGTATATTATTATAATTGATATTTCATTTTCTCCCGAGACTCCCCGTACAAAGGAGACTCTGTCGAAATTTTCCGTAAATTTCGGACTTAGAAAATTTTGAAAATGTTTTCCAAACTTTATTAATTTATGTATAAAAAGATCTATTGGTTATAAATTTGTATATTTTATTTAAATTAATTAATTTTGAAAAGTTTATTTGTCTATATGTTAAATGTTTTAACTGAGATATATGGATTTCCTAATTCTTCTTTTCCCTTCTTTTCCTTTTTGGGGACGAAAAGTTTTGAGTGGGGGAGGGTGTAACGACCCATAATTTTTCAATAATTAATTTGGTTATTTAAAAAAAAATTGTGATTAACTTTAGAAGAAAAAAAGAATTTTTTTTTAAATTTATATCGAAATAAATGTTAAGAATGGAATATAGCAATAGTTATAAAAAAAAATTGACTATTGAAGTGAAATCACATTTTAAATGAAATAGAGAAAATTGTGCACCAGGGTATAAAATTTGAAAATAGATTAAGGTAAGTGTTGTATAAATAAAAGAAGTTTGAAACTTGTTATAAAATTTATAACGAGAATAAATTATAAAAAATGTCGATGTAAGATAATAAATATACTAATTCAATGCCATCCAAATTAATAGAAACAGATTTGTAAAGCTTCATTTGATTGTAATTTGTAAATAGGGAAATAGATTCAAAGTTATATAAATTGTTGGAATGATAAGTAATAAATGCAAATTAGATATAATCAATGTTAGTATAAATTTAAGGAATACTTGTTAATAAATTTAATATAGGAAAACGAACTTAAATATTGATTTATGAATTAATATATATTGAATAGCAATGAACGTAAATTAATGGAATAAGGATGATGCAGGTTGATAAGTATTCATAATGTTTGGGTTGATGATAAACGTTACTTTAATGAAAATAAATGTAGTAACGGAAGTGGAAATTAAAATTTAATAGAAACATAATTTATTTTTAGGTAGAAATTGGTGAATTGGGAAATAAGTTCAAATGAGATAATTGATGGAATTCTTTAATAAATAAGAAATTGTTGTTCTAGCATTATAAACTTAGGCATAATTGAAATTGCTTCTAATAGAATATAATAGAAAGGGAAGTATTATAAATAAATGGTTAGAAACTTAAGTGAACAATTGGGAAGCTAAGAAATATGATTAAGCATAAATACTATAGATAAATGAATGATAATAAATGAGGTTATGCAATAATGAAGGAATGAATAAATATAATGCAATAAAAGAAGAAACCGACATGACATTTATAAATGACGACGAATATTTGTGAGTAATAAATGAAGATATTTGAAATAAACATTGAATCAATGAATAAAAGTAAAAGTGGTAAAAAGTGAATGTATACTTTATGGATGAATCCTTATATGAATAGAAAGGAAAATGAAACAATAAAAGTTAATGGTATCTATTATTATGTGTTACATATTTCTTTAGTTTATTAAGTAAAAATTGGAAATCTATTTGCGATCAAAGGAAATTAAGTAGTACGTTAATTTGAAAATTAAGTTAAAATAGGAGTTAATACAAAGGAAAGATGGATATTTGGACATAGTAGTGTAATGAAAGACAAACAAATCATTCCATTGAAATCTAGCATATATCAACAATAATTATTGCAGCAATTGGAATTAAATGTTATGCAAATAAAAAAAATGAAAATAGAATGGAATAAATTAGTGAATATTTAAAATTAATGTTAATTCCGTTCATAGTATGATAATTGGTTGAAGTATGAGAAACTTACGTGTAACAATTGGCTTGTAAACAAATATTATAAGTTACATGTTTAAATAGTTGATGGAATTAGGATTGGAAATAAATTTTAATAAATGTTACATTAATGTGAAATGTGCTACAATGTTAGGAGTTGTCAAATTAGAGTATAGTAAAGTAATGAAAGGTTGGACAAAGGTTAACCAGATTTTAGAGTAGTAACAAACATAATAAAAAGAAGGATATACGTTTCTTTACTAAAAAAAAAATCATATGTTTATTTATTTGAAATGTTGGTAGCTGAAAAATTTATTACAGAAATAAGAAATTAATAACATTTGGTTTGTATACAATATTTCCGTAAATACGTTAAATTACTATAAAAAGGAATTGAATTGTCTCATTCATTTTAACCTTAGAAATCAATGACAATTAATATGATTGGAATCTTTTTAAAGTGGGAAGACGTTAATTGTAAACATATATTGAAATAAATTAATTCATTTCATGTTTCAAAATTTAATGCTAGTTTACTACTTATATGTCTATACCTAAATTCAAACTTATGTTTTAGATCAAAATTTAATGCTAGTTTATATTGAAATCTCATAGGTTGTTAAATTAAATGTTAATAGGAGATGATAAAGGGGGTAAAATAGATTTACACTTGACTATTTCCTTTCCAATCAGACTTTATTAGATTTTTATTGCAACATAACTTACCTTTCCATCTTCACTTTTCTAATTTACTCTTACATTCATTCCCTCTTTATGTGGATTATTTTCATACCTTTTATTTATGAATGTAAACTATAAGTGGCGATAAAGATGTACATATATATTATACACCTATTTATATTACCTTGTTTATGCTATCATATTTTTGAATGTATGTTAATGCATTCCTTGTAAAACATTCAATTGAAATGTTAACATGTTGTTTAATTTCCGAAATGCCATTTCATTTATTTCTAATTAATAGCAGCCTCGCTTTTCAAATCTCTTTGTCCCTAAACCTAACTCTAACCTTATAAATACGATATGATGCAAATGAAACCCTAGCCTCCATTCTAATCTTCTTCTTCTTTTTTTCTTTTTCTTTTTTCAAATCTCCTTATTATATCTCATTTTAATTTTTCCTTCCTCTTCAAATATTCTTCTTCTCAAATTTTATTCTATTTCAAACTTCTCTATAATTTTCAGTTCTTCTTATTTCAATCCTTTTCTTTTTCAATTATTCTTTTTCAAATCTTTTCCAAACCTTTTAAAAATTACATACATAAATACTCACACATATATATTAATATAATAAGGAGGGAAATTAAAGTAAATCAAAATAAAAGAAAAATTATGGAACAAAGCTAGCAATCAAGAAGAAGACTAAGGAAACGTAGAGCGAAGTTATTGATTAGAAGTCTATTATTTTCAGATTCTTATAAAGGTGAGTGTTTTAACCCACTCACAACTTCTAAAATTTCTTATGTTTGTTAAATTCATTTATGATATGTTTAAAAAATTATTTATAACAGTTTGGCATATATTTCATCATTATCTCAGTTAAATTGCATTCATTTAATTTACTTGTTATTTAATTCATTATTGCATATAAACTGCCAGTTAAATTTCTTGTTAAATTTATTATTGCGTATAAACTGATAGTTAAATTATTAGTTAATTTATTTTTCATATAAACTGCCAGTTGAATTATCAGTTAATTTATTTTGCATAATAAACTGCCAGTAAATGCCTGTTATTTATTACCTGTTATATATTAATGTATAGATTGAATTTGATGATGATTTTGATAAATGGTTGATGGATGATATTGGATGAATGGATGTTATATTATGTATTGTTATAAACTACAAGTTATTATATATTTCATCTCATCTTATTCGGGATTGCGCTTTGAAATTATATACAACTGCATTTTTATTTTTAAATTGCGGATTGAAATGATAAATATCCGTATCAAGTGACCATTGGGTAGAAAATTTTATATAGGCACCGCGGTATATATATGTATAAAATTATTTTGAAAAAATATTTCTATGGTTTTGTAAAGAAATATATATGGTTTTATGAGATATTGATTTCGGATATTTGAGAAAGGTTATTATATTATATATGGTTAAATTCTTGGTTTTAAACTATGGATTAAATTGTTTAAAATATGAAGTAAGTTTAATAATAAAGTGGATTTTATTAAAATATATTATGGATAAGTATTTACTAAAATTATATTCTAATATAGAGTTTATATTGATTTTTATAAATCAAAGTTGAGGAGATAGTTTGAAATTGATTTGAGATTTCATTTAGTTAAAATCTTATTGAAATTGAGATTTAAAAAGAATACGGTGTTATAACTAAATTTGGGTTAAGATGATTTAAGTGAATATATCCAGTCTAAATAAATCGAAGAATATTCAATTATTGAATTTGGAAGTTTGATTTAAAGGATACTGGATTTATTAAGCAAGTATTTCAAAACTAAATAAATAATAAAAGGACTTTGACATATATGTATATAAATAAAAAATTTAGTTTGGAAATTGTGGAATATTTGAAACTTTGAAATATATGGAATTTAAATGGTTTATTTGGAAATTCAAATCTATATTTGGAATTGATTTAAGAAGTTAAAAAGCTAATTTACTTTATAAAGTAATTGATTATTAAACCATTTAAGTATTGGAAATTATGTTTCGAAGCTATGGGTTTAAGGTATATATATTTGAAGTACTATGATTTTTGAAAAAGACATATTTGAAATAAAAATGATATCTTATTGATTTGGGTTTTAAATAGAAATGATAGCGTATTTATATGGTTTTGAAATGGATATTTATTCTGATTTTTAAGTATAAATTATTTTAAAATAACCGCGGTGTTATAATAACGTTTGGTTGTTGAAGAGACCAGGATCTGAAGTTGTCATAATCTCTGCTAACTCCGAAAACCACTTTAACAACCGTGTACGCGGTGGAGATTTCAGAATGAAGTAGGATGGTGGTGGCGTTTTCTTTTGAGGTAAATACGTGGACCCGACTCCCGTGAGTTGGCATAAGGTGGCTAAAACAGAAGCGATTCTCGGGCCAAGGGGGTTAGCTCCCTTTATTGGATACTCCTCTTCGATATTATACTCCGACTTTTGGATTTGATTCGGTGGCCACTTTTGATCTTTGATTTTTGGGGGAGTTTGTTCGAGGTGGGAATTAGCTGCGGCTACGCGTTACCACCAGCCCGGATGCGTAATTGGTATATCTACCTTGGCATTGCCTAGTTGTGCCGTGTCACCTACCATACCGAGCCTTTACTACGAGTTTCTATTTGCGTCGTACCTATGGAGTATCCTCTGGTAGCCTCCCAATCAGGAGGTATTATGGTACTGTATAGACTATTGGCATTATTTTTGTTAAGGGTTATATGGGTAACCCTTTAACGCTATTATTTTACAATTAGATACTATTATAATAGTGAAATATACTACATAGTAAATAGTTTAACGGACCCTTAAGGGATGTAAATCTCGAGCATCTTTTGAGTTACTGCACTCATATTTATTTCTATTGATTTAACTTACATAAGATCTTTTAGTTCTGACTCGAGTGTTTTGTCTTTTCAATTCACTCGGGTCAGTCCGAGCGTTTCAGGGTCGAAGACTTTATTTCTAGAGGACGAAGACGAAGATTTCATCATCATCATCATCATCATTATTATTATTATATATTATATGATTCCGCTACACACTGTATTTCGCTGCATTGATATTTATTGGTATGTGAACTCTGATATATATTGTATAAGTAAAATTAAATATTTTATAAATAGCTTCAAATACTGTATATTGATTATTATATTTTATTCTTCCGCTGTGAGATTCTATTTTGGTTTATTTCTTTCTTGTTTTTTATTTACCCCATAACAATCCGCCATTCCGTATAATTTGAATTGGCACGTGTGTTGATTTAAAGCGTACGAAAAGGCAGGATGTTACACATAGCGCAACCTTGCATCTCTCATTTAAGTGTCATTAATTATACGATAACTCTTATAACCCACAAATATGCCTAGCGACTACTCAATGTCGCAGATGCTCACACAAATGGCTAGGGACAAGGCACCGTAACACTCCGTAAATTGAATAAAAATTAATTAAAGAGAATTAATAAATAATCATTAAAGCTCAAAAATAGAATTTTTGAAAATAGCAAAATTTGGCTGCAAAACTTGCACCATTCGTTCATGGCGATTTTAAATCGATTTTAATATATGAAGTTTTACGATTGGAGTTCAAACGAAAAAGTTATTAACATTTGAACTATTCGGATCGAGAACAATTAAAACCCAATTAAGAAAGTAAATATTAATAAATTAGCATTAAAATAGGCATTAAATATGTATGTTAATTAAGGGGCACAATCAAATTAAATCTAATTAAGAAATCATGTAAGTAAATAAATTATGTGCAAAAGGAAATAAATATAATTAATTTATTATGTTGGTGGTAAAATAAACGTCAAATATTAACTTAAGTATAATATGGAATTAAATTAAATTAAATATAATGCACAAATAAATAAAGGTTAATTTATTTATGGTAAACTAACTCTTAATCTCTAAGTAATGTTAAACTTACGTCAATGTTAATATGAGATGGAATAAAATTAGTCATAGGAGGAAAAAGGAAATAAAACGAACAAAATAAGAACTTAACATATAAACAAGTGACTGGTCGATTCCTTATTAGGACAGGGGTATAGCAGTCGATTGATGGATGTTATGGCGGTGACAATGAACCTAGGCCTAATTGTCCAGATTTAATAAATTAAAATATTCTGGATGGAATTGATTTTTGCGCCTATACATACATGCCTAAGCCTTTGCTTTTCTACTCATATTTTCTGAATCAAAAAGCAAAGCTCTGCCATTTTCACTTCTTCACAAATTCTAGAAAATATAGAAATTATAAAATAGTATATTATGTGTGTGTGTATATATATATATATATATCTGTGCTTGTATATGAATAAAAGAGAAGAAGAACAATAGGTGAATCTATTATGTGAAAAATAGGTAGGTTCTACATCTAAAACTTTACAACTACGTTTAGTCCAAATCTCTTCTCAGGTCTATAATTCTAATGCACACACACACACACGATTTACTACATATTTTGACAGAAGAAAAGGGAGTCAAATATGAAGAATGGATTTAGATCTGGAATTTGGAAGCTTAAAGGTGAGTGAAAAATTATATATATTTATATAAGATTGGATTTATATCGTTGTAAATCTGTTCATTATATGCTTGAACATAATAATATTTTGGAGTTTTAGGCTTAAACATATATATGTAATAAATTTGAAAACCATACCTAAATATTATGTGAATTGTTAACGTAAATTAAATATTTTATATACTTGAATCTGGATGGAAAGGGTGAAAGAAATCCCAAAGTTAACGAATTGTATAGTAATTCTAGATTTGTCGGTTAAATGATAAATGTTATCAAGTACGAATTAGAAGTTATTATAAATTATATTAGGATTTAAGTAATTATTTAATTCATTGGAGTGAAGTGTGTTGCAATGTCAATTTCTATAAACCATTTAGTTTTATAAATATGAATAAAAGTAGTATCAATTAAAATACAAGGAATATCGAAAAGAAAGAAATGCATAAAATTGGGATGTTTACCATATTTTGTACCATTTATTTCATTGATAAAAGACAATTTCTTGTAATTCCAAATGCAATTCAAGTCCTCTTTTGGATAAATTATGGAAATTTACATTGTTAGCATTTCCTTTTGGAGGCTGTAATTCCAATGCATTAAAATACAGAAATCCTTTAGTATAAACCAAAATATTGTAAGTGGAGATAACAACAACAATTCAATTGTAAATCTAGCATATGCAATAAGTTAGAAAATAAACAATAAGCAAAGAAGTATATGTAAGCAATGAAATTAATAAGTAAGAAGATTATAATAATCAAAGGAAGATAGTAATAGTTAAAAAGGAACAGTAAAATACACTTAATAGTATCAAGTAGAAGTTAAGTAGCAAAGGATATTTAATCTAATAAAGTATGAGTAAGCGGTAAATGACATTAAATTGGCATAATTGTAACAAGTAGCACATTGGGTAAAATAACTAAATACCAACAGTTGGTATGAGGCGTAGTAACTAAAAAAATTTACGTAGCCCCAAGTATGCGTTTATGATGGGGGTGAATTATTAACTTTAGTCAATAATTCAGAGTAACTAAAAATGACATAGTCATTAACATGGGTTGGAATGTGAGATCGGTAGCGTTACACAACAGAAATTTGCCTATCGTAAGAGGCTACCAGCATTGTGTATACATTATACTACTGTGGATATATCCAACTATAAGACCTATGGAATTATACGTTCATGTATAGGTGAAGGGAATATTACAATGTAAGATGGTTTGCCTTGGTCGAAGTGTCAGAAGGCAAGTAGAGTCTGCTTCAACCTTTTAGGGGATACCTTTTAAATAACTAAATGGACAATTTCTTGATTGCATTAGGCAATCTAAATGGGATGGTGAGCATAGGTTTGGTTTAGGTGTTAGGGGTCAGCTCAAGGTGACGGTGAAGTCGAATGGAGGTCGGTAGTAGGAAGCTTTGGCGTTAGAGATCGACGACGGCGACGGCGTGAGTGAGCTTAGGGTTTGGTCGCGTTTGGCTCGGGTTGTAGAGCGATTAGCTCGGTTCGCAAGGGAAAGCGTGAAATGATGAACGGTTGGCCCGAACAAAGCTAAATAGGAGATTGAATGGAATTTTTTCTAAGTCCTTGGATAACTAACGATCCATGGACTATAGATCACTAGCAATCCATCGAGTTACAATCGATTTTCTTCAAACTCGCCAAGTATGATCTACGTTGTGATAACCCGGATTTTAGAATATCTATAATTGATAAATTAACTGGATTTAATTAGTAGAAATACTGATTTATAAGTTAAATAAACAATTCTAGTAACAAAAATATACACATGAATAAGTATGGTTTGATAATCCTCCTATCATATTTATTTAAATTGGCAAAATAGATATTTTCACATAATAATAATAATGTGTTGTTTATATATATAGATATAAATAGATTTTAAGTAAAATTATTATTTACAGATTGAATTTGTGTTTGTTTAAATATATATATATATATATATATTTGAGTTGAATTTAAATTGAATTTTAAATTGAATTTGAATTTGGATTAGAATATTGAAATTCAAAACATAGACGTATATTTGTGGGTGAATTGAAAGCATTAACTTGGATTCAATGTATTAAATTTTTAAAGGATATAGTAAACTGGTATATTATATAATTATTTCTAAGTGTATAACTGGGTTTTTTTTCTTTATTTTATTTCATTTCCTTTCAAATTTTATTTAAGATAAATAAAGAAGAAGTTTGAATATTAAAATAATTAAGACATTCATAAATGTAAAACTAAATTGAAATATTATATAAATACATATTAAAACATGGAAATTACAAATGTAAATCATATATAGTACAAGATTAACAAATGCAAGTCATTAAACAAGAAATAGACAAGTGTAACAATTATAATATACATTTGAAACAAGTGTCACTTATTTTAAAATATTTTTCTAATAAAAAAGAAAATGAGATTTTATAATATCCTTGCTCTCATCTCTATCATTTTCTTTCACATTTCAAAACATAAACCTGTAAACAATTTTCAAATCAGAGAAAACAAAGGCCTATAAACATTTTTTTTCAAAAGCAGAAATCAATTATATTCAAACTGAAATCAAAATAAGAAATCGGTCATTTTCAAATCTACAACCTACAGCAAAATCATCAACAAGCAAGATTTTCAACAACAAAGATTTTCAGTTTTAAACGATCATCATAGTGTTCAAGTATTTTCCAGATCAAAAGCATTGACTTTTCAAAAATCTAGCATCCTTGTTTTAGTAGCTCTCTGTTCATCTTTTAAGCATGCGAGTAAACAGTTTTATTTAAAGATTGAAACCTGTTTAAATCTAGATGCATGCAGTATTTATTTGAAGTGATATGTATATGAAAGTGGTTGTGTATGTCTGAAACAAAATGTTGCTCTGTTCATTTGTTCTCAGGTTCTAATTTTTTTTAAAATGAACTACCCTTTTCTTTGATCTGTTATATGATATGAGGTGTAAACAAATATTGTTAGAAACGAAAGGTTTTAAGTGGTAAAAATATTTTAAGTAGAAATTAATGACAGTTTTAACTAGGATATAAGAATTACAGTTAAAACTTAAGTATATCAAAATTTTGACTTAAATAATTTGCGAATTCATGTAAATAGGCTGATGTATCATCAAAAATTAGGATTTTTAGAAAAAGAATCCTGATTTTTGAGATGGTATTTCGAGAGGAATTTTGAGATAAACGTGATTTAGGTTTTTGTCTTTTTCTGACGATCGCGATGCTTTGGGTTGTTGGGATTAATACCGGAGCATGTTTGTTGACAAGTGGTCATGGGAAAATTGTTTCAGAAGAATTTTGGATCACCAAAATGATCGGGCTCAGGCGAATTAGGGTTTAAGTATGGGTTTGGGGTAGGGTTGATTTAGAGGCCAAGACGGAGTCGACACTACATCGAGTTGGATCGGATATCGGGGAAATTAAAGAAGGTTTGCGATGCATCTCTGGTTGGAAGGGGCAGACTTTCTGGTGAACGATTGGGTGACGTGAATCGATTTTTCTAATGAATGGTTGGTTCCTGATGTGGTCGTAGGATCGATTTTGTTTCTCTAGCGAATTCAGAGATCTGGGTAGTTGTACCATTAGAGGAGGTAATAGCTGGCATGTCGGAGTTGTTGTCAATGATTGGAACGGCGAGGTTCTAACGTACACGTGCACGCATGCACGATAATGTCAAGTAGAATTTGTGTATTCGGGGAAGAAGAAAGGCGTGGGTTCTTGCTCGAGTTTTCCTTGTGTTTATCTCGTGATGGTAGAGAATTTGCGTATGACTCCGGGTAGTTTTTAGTTGGCTCAGGGTTTAAAGGGTTTGAGCTCGGTCAATTTTGGTTGTTCCAGCTTTAAAAGTTTTTAGATAAAACTTGTACATATTTTTATATTTAAAATAAATAGAACCCAGATTTATATTAAGTAGAGGAAATCAAAGTTTAAAAGAAAATAAAATATTTAATAAGTTTCAAAGCCAGATAAAAACGAAACAAGTTTTCAAGTGAGAAAGTGTTTAGCTAAGTTTAGAAAGGTATTTAAAATGAATTTGTTAAATTCATATTGATTCAGTATAATTTTATAACAGGTTATTATCTAATTTTATTCTTAAGTGTTTCAAAAGCAAATTTAATAATGATAATTAAGAAAGATAATGGTTTATCTTAAATTAATGAAGATCTTGATTAATTAATGAATAATTAATCAATGTGATTAATTTAATAGTTAATTAATTTATATAAGTAATTAAGAGTTAATTATTTAACTTTAGTAATTATAAGATAATTGTGATAACCAGGATTTTTTTGAACATTTGGTAACTGGATAATTTACTGTTTTTACATGAATAAATAAGTGAATTCTGATAATTTAAAATTATCGGGAAATAATAGTCCTTATGGAAAATTAAAATATTTTAATAAACATATGCAAACGTTGTTGAAAGTTTAAGTGTGTTCATATACAAGTAAATATACACATATATATAGGGGAAGCTATTGTGTAACCCGAGCCATTCCTTTGTAATTTGAATAAAATTTCGAATTCAGAGAAAAATAAATAAATAAGTATGTTTCCTGTTATAATATATATGTATATTGTAAATGGTTAGCTATACTTTAAATCCAATATTAAATTTTCAAAGCTATTAAAGGTAAAATCTATAGATAACATATATGTCTAATTATTTGTTAAGGAATTTTTTAAACTCAAGTTTCAAGTGGAATTTAAATAGATTCATACTTTCTTTAAATATAAATATATATATATATATATAAGATATATTAAGTATTATACATATGAAGGCATAACTTATAAATTAAACATATGTAAACACTTTGTTCTTGCATCTAAACAAATGTAAATAAAATATGATCATGTAGTAACAAGTGTAAGCATATCTATATTTGAAAATACAAGTGGCAGGTCATAATCAAATTGTTTCAGGTCAAAAAAAAACAAATGAAACCCTGTTAACATGTCCAAAATCAAAAGCAAAATCTATAAATTACTTCAAACCACAAACTTAAATTCCTTTCCTATTTCTAAACTCAAGAATTAATAGCCTGAAACCTAGCTCAAGGCCAAATCTGCAATGCATTTCTCCCTGTAACCATTATTCGTAAACCAACAACCATTTTCAAAGAATTCAAGTAATAAAATCTGAAGCAAAACAACTTCTGTCCAAGATCTATAACCTGAAGCTAATCAAATTAAAGCTATAGCAAAGAGTATCTCAACGTCAACTCATTTGCAATCAAACAACATACTTTGAAGTAGTTCGAGCAAGGCTGCTTTGTTCAGAAAGAAAAAAATATTAATAAGCACAAATCAAGCTGTCCTCTGTTCAAAGCAATTGCATGTGAGTAAATCTTGAAAAAAATCTGATATCTTGAACTAACATGTGTTAATCCTTTAAGTATGGTTTGAATTAAGTTGTGCATGTTACTTAAAAATGGTTTATGTATATAAATATGAGTGAATATTTACATACGTGACTAAGGTATGAAAAAAAAGGTTCTGTTTGAACTGAGACAGTGGAAAGAGATCTAAACCTGATTTAAATCTAGATGAATACAATTAATAACTATAGTAAAGTATGATAAAGTGTAGTATGATTACTTATATAAATTGTTTGTGTATGTACCTGAATGTATGGCCGTGGGTATAGACTTTTGGCTCTGTCCAGTAGGACAGGGTTAAGATCCTTGAAAAAAAAATCAATATCCTTTCATCTACTTCATTATGCATGTTGATGTTAACTAGAGATCTGTGTGTTTTCCAATATGGACTGTGTTAAAAATAAATTTGTGAAAATTTATGATGTGTAGTTTGATAGGTTTCAAACTTACAGTAAACAACGATATTTTGTGAAAAATAAATATTTTTAATTCTAAATCTCAATCATGCAACAGTGATTATTGTATAAAAATTCGAATTTTAGTGAAGGAATTAAAATTTTTAGCATTGTATTCTTCCAGTTATGGCTAGATGATCAATTTTCGTTCGAAAATTATTTTCTGGAAATTTTGACGCCGTGAGACGGTGCGACTAGGTTGGGTAAGTGCTAATGGACGTGGGGAAGACGATGACCGTGGCAGAATTTTCGATTGGGGCTTTGATTGAGAGAGCAGTTTGTTTTAGGGTTTAAGGTGTGTCGATTCTTGGTGATGTTCGTAGCATTTTTGTGGAACAAGGAAGCGACCGGAAGTCAAGGGGGCGTGGCAAGGAGATTGCTACGTGTGTGGGCTACTGTTGAAGGTCGATGGTGTGTAAAGAAATGGTCGGCCGACAATGGAATTGGAGGATTTGTGAAGTTGTTGCAGTTTCGTGGATTTAGATTTTGTGATCTGTAGATCGATATTCGATCCGTGATGTTAACCGCATGGGTAGGTAGAGAATATGGAACTGGTATCGATGTGTGGCTGATCGGCGGTGTCGCGATGGTGAGATGGTCGGAGGGAAGGACGTGCACGTGCACGTGGGTTTCATGCACAGGCGGGTTCCGGGTGATCGAATTTAACATGGTGATGGGTAGCGCTTACGTGCGTTTGGGTTGGTTTTGGCACCTGGTTTTTCACTCGATTGTGTTTTAGCTTTGTTCGAAGGAGAGTAGTGTTCCTGATGTTGGTATGGTCTTCGTTTAGCCTAGTGTCTGGGAAGAGGAAAGAGATGGGGAATTGTTTATTGGGTTGGGCTTTGGTCCATTGTTTTTGCAATTTAATAATAGGTTTAAATTGGGTGGTTTTAGGTTGGTTTGGGGTGTCGGCCCAACAAGTTTCGCTTGAAAGGAGAAATGAAACGCAAGTTTGAATTATTCAGATACTAGTTATAAGTGTAAATGCTTGTGTAAGTCTTTTAAAAATAAATTTAACTTTCCATCTTTACTACAAGCATGTGAATTAAAGTAATTTTTTTTTAGAAACCGATTTCCATAACTTCATAGTTTATTATTTTTAAGGAACTTGTTATATAAAAAGTTTTAAATCTAATTATTTTCCCAAAATTTTTACTTAAGTTTATTTGGATAGTTTGAGTAAAGAAAGATGAATAAGAAGATCATTATAATTAAGCTTTAGATTTAATCAAGTGCTTAAAAGTTTTTTTTTATTTATTTGTAATAATTAATAAGGTGATTAAGGGTTGGTTAGTTAAGGGATAATAAATCAATATAAATGATTATCAAATAATTAATTTTAATTAATTGAGACTTAATGTAATTAATTATAGTCGATTAATTAATGAAATAGCTAAAGGGTTAATTACAGTAAATGGCAAAAGATAATTAATTTTTGTAATTGATTAAAGGCTAATTATTTAATATAATTAGAAATAATAAATCAAGGACGATTAATTACTTGGTGTAATTAATTAAAAGATTTAATAGAATTAATTAATGTTGAGTAAGCAGGATTTTAAAATAATAAAGGTAATTAATTTAATATATTTAAATTAATTAGAATGGTATGGCTAATCAACCTTGTGTATGGATAATAGAATGATATTGGAAACCTTGGGTTAATTGTTATCCCTGATATATGATTCTTAATGCTATGTGATATGATATGTTGGTTTAAACTGAGATAATATAGTTATCTATCAATGATGGATTAATGTGTATAGGCGACACCCTGCATTTGAAGTTTGAATTGTGTTTCATTTGAATAATTTGGGATGAGATGGAATTGAATTCGAAGGGACCGGAGTCGGGTATTAGTAAATACCCGAAACCACTTCGATTCTTTATAGATTGATATGTGGAATATATATGTTGATTGGGAATGATTTAAGTAAATTGGACCATTTAATCTAAGTTTGGCACTTAGAAATTGATGTGTGAAATAAGTAATGTTTTAGCTTGAGAAGTTGCAAATTGATATAAGTTACCCTGGGTTTTATTTAAGGTGTATGCTTTTATATTCCTTGTTAGATGGGTTTACGCACGCTGGTTTACAGCCTAAACCCGGATGTTACTTTGATGTAATGCTCGGGTTAGACCGAGTATTACAGATTTTCAGGTAAGGACGTTCTTGAGCTCAGGAGGCGAGCTGGATGGCAGGGACGTATGGAGAGTCTCCACTATGATATTGTATATATCTGAGGCATGTTAAATTGTATCTATCCAATGTTGAATAAAATTGTTGTAACTCTGATATATCGATGTAAATTGATAGATACAGTTTTCTTTGGTATAACTATTATTGATATTATATTTTATCCGCTGCGAATGTGAGTTTGTGTGTTTCTTTTCTGTCCTTCTTCTATCTTTTTCTTCTTTTCTCTAACTATCTGGAATTTTCGGGATCGAAAATTCTGGGTCGTTACATGTGGTATCAGAGCCAGGTTCAGCGAGAACCTTGGCTCTGGTGGGATTACTCATTAAGGATAGGGTAAGTGGTACCCTAGAATCAGTTGAGTGTGTATATATATGGGAGAGCGTACTCGTTATTTTCTTACATAAAGATTTTAAATGGTTTTATATAAGATTATATTTTGATATATAAAGCAATATATCTTTCTGACAAATAATAAAGGAATTGGTTGTTAAAATATTGAGTTAAATTAAGAAGTAATAGAAATACAACCAAACTGAAATTTAATCTTGAATTCGGGAAAGGTTTCAGGATAAGGATAATCAATTAATTTATGTAATTAATTAAACTTTATTTAATGAGATTAATTAATGGATAATAATTGGAAATGATAAATAAAGTGGGAGTTACTTAATGAGGTAACTAGAGGTAAGTAATTTAAGGGACAATTACTTAATGAATGTAATTAAGAAATAAGTTAATTACCGAATATGATTAATTAATGATGTAATTAATTTAAAGAAATAACAAATAATATTATTTAATGCATTTGAATGAAATAGTCCTATTTCAAACAAGAGTTATTTGAAAATTTAAAGAAATTTGTTTTGAATTAAAAACCAAAAGTGGTTTAAAATTTTAAAGTACAACTTGGTATGAAAAAAAAATTAATATGTATATAGGTGGATATACATAATATAAAAGGTGGTTTGAAATAAACTCTTAATGGTGAGTTTAGAGTTTAGAATAAGATATGATACCCGAAGTGTTAAGTTTTTGAACTTATAAATGGAAGATTATTAATGTGAAGTTTAGAATTTGAAATGGAAATTCAAATTGGGTAAGGTCGACTGGATTAAGTGAATTGAGTTTAACTTGGGAAAAAGTTAAATAGGTTGGAATGATCAACCTGATTTGGAAATTTCAAGATGAAAATAAGATTTAACTTGGAAAGTTAAATGGTTGATTTGGATTAGGAAGTTTGAGTGATCTCAAAATGGGTTTGAGATCCGAAAATTGGAAATGGAGGGATGATTTAAAATAATTTGAATGATATCATTCCATTGTTACAAATCTTTAAGTTGTGAATTGGATTTGTTTTAAATGAATGAGAAATGTGGTGTGGTAATATATCCATTATTAAAGTAAATTGGAAATTGGATTCAGGATTAAGTGGTTTAAAGACATAAGTTGATTGATTTAAAGGATTAAATCAATATTTAAAAATTTAACTCGAATTTATATGATTCGGAATGGATTAAATTTGAAATTTGAATTGAGTTAGTTCAAATTGAATTTGATTTGAATTAATTGAAATAGTGATTGAAGATGTATAAGTATAAGATTCAAATGGAAAATTTGAATTGGATTAATTTGAATAATTTGGAATTGTAACTAAAATTTAATAGTTCAAATTCAAATGGAATTTGAATTGAATTTGGAAGGAAATCAAGAATAATTCAACTTGATGTGGAAATGGAGTTTGAAAATTAGGATTAATTCAAACTGGAGTTGAAATGAATTAAAATAGGAACTAGTTCAATTGAAATTTATTTGAATTAGTAGAATTTGAGATCAAGGTTGAATAAAGTTAAATTTGGAAAGAACTGAGGTTAATTCAATTTGAATTGGGATTGAATCAATGGAAATTGACGCTATTTAAATTGGAATTTGGTCAATTTAAATGGAAGTGGAATTTAAATTGAATTGATATGAATGGAGATTGGGAAGTGAGCAGTTTTGACTCTGGACTATTTTTAATATAAATTGTTTTAATATAAACTTATTTTCCAGGCTATTCATTATATAAACAACTTTTCTTTTGAAAAGCTAATCCATCTTATACTTGTTTTACAATTATTTTTGAATCCTTTTAACAATTTTTCCAACTGTTTTATAAACTAATTACTATATTCCAATTATTTTACAAAACTAATTACTATCTTACTATTATTTTACAATTATCTAAAATTTATATAATTATTTTAACTGTTTTCTAAACTATTTTACACCTATTTTACAAACTAGTAATTATTTTCCAACCACTTATCTATTTTAAAATTTTTCAAGCTATTTTCTAAATAAACTGGTCAGAGTTCAAACTGTTATTGGTTAAATACCCAATCGAGATAGGAATAGAGGTGATAATCCAAATAGATTGAAGCAATTGTGAGTAAGTGAATGAAAATTAAAGTAAATGTGAATAGAAAGAGAATTGATTTGGCTAATAACCAATAAAGATAAATACGTAGGGTGTACGTATGTTATTCTATTCGCATAGTGATTTGATCCAGATTCGAGCATAGAATTTCGAGATAGTTATATCGATCCGAGTGGGATTTTTCACTCGATTTTCGACGGCGAACCTGGATATGGATTGTTGATTGGTTCTGGATATTCTCTATCATAGTTCGGCTATGCAAGGAGAATGACGGTTTCTAATTAGGAAACCAGATCTGAGTCCACACTAGGAAGTCGGG
The DNA here is from genome assembly GCA_030765085.1 of Allium cepa. Classification (NCBI taxonomy): domain Eukaryota; kingdom Viridiplantae; phylum Streptophyta; class Magnoliopsida; order Asparagales; family Amaryllidaceae; genus Allium; species Allium cepa. Next base: position 679,743,166 of record CM060941.1, on the reverse strand, counting down.
TGGATGATACTAGTTCGGAAGTGAAATTGTGTGATCAAGTGAGCGATCAGATTGGTATAGCATACGGATGATATGTGTACATCGTACGGATTTGAATGAAATTGATATTGAAAGGAGTAATCAAATTTGAATATTTGATTCTGGATAAATAAAGTTATATATCTTTGTTATATAAGACAAAACTCCCCTTGATGAATCTATTGCCAGAAGGATAGGATTTTGAAAGTGTTTGAAGTATAAAAGGATTTTATACAAGTTTAAAATGATCCAAAGATTTTTATCAAGTATTTTACATATATCTCTATATATAAAGGATCATATGAGGATTTTGGAAAAAGGTTTTGGGAACCTTTGGATTTGGAAAGGCTTTTGATTTTTGGGTAAAATCAATATGAGAATTTGGAAAGCCTAGTTTGAGAATTATCGATTTTGGAGTAATCGATTTTCTATAAAAGAACTTTGTATGAGATCATACTAGGTGTATGATTTGAAGATACTATATGTGTATAGTATAAGATGTTTTGATGATGGCTCTGGGGAAAAAGACGCTTCCTTGAAATGAACTTCTCAGGAGTACCACCGGGTGGTGCTGCCTTGAGCCCCAAGGGGGGGGGGGGGTTCTAAAGTTGATCCTGTGAGGAGTCCGGACAAAACTAGTTCCTAGGGATTATGAGTAGAGTTTAACATAGCGAAAGTCGTGTGTGCCGCTGAGAGCCAACAGTTTGCGTTTGATTTTATATCGGTAGACTGCGATCTATGGTATAACAGCGAAAGTCGTGTGTGCCGCTGAGAGCCAACAGTCTGCGTTTGATTTTATATCGGTAGACTGCGACCTATGTAGGAGTGGAGAAGTTTCATTTCGACAGCGAAAATCAGAGGCCACTGAGAGCCTGCAGTTACAAGGACTTTTGCTGCGACGGCAACGTAACCCTGGAATGTAACTGTGATCTGTTGTGTGGGTTCCATGGCGTAATCGAGAGGCCCGCTGAGAGCCTGCTGTTCCATGGACTTTTGCTGCGACGGCAACGTAACCCTAGAATGCAACTGTGACCATGGATGGGGGTGATGATTTCCAGAGCATTCTCACCAAAGATATATCCTCTATTTTCAAAAACTGTTTTCTATATTTTCAATGAAATTATTTTCCAAATATTTTCACTTGGTGTTGAAAATGGGTCTCCTAAGTACTTATAGATTTTCAGTCCTACGCCTGATCAACGTATGACCAAATTTCCGTGAGAATGAAGATGGACTCATTGAAACATCGAGTTATAGAATGATATTTTTATAAAACTACTTTGATAATACTATATATAGATTTTTAAAAGTGTTTAAAAAATGATCAAAAAATATTTTAACTGGTTTTAAAATATTTAATAAAATCTGCTTTTGTTCCTTTTCGAGGACGAAAAGATTCAAAGGGGGGAGGAATGTGATAACCAGGATTTTTTTGAACATTTGGTAACTGGATAATTTACTGTTTTTACATGAATAAATAAGTGAATTCTGATAATTTAAAATTATCGGGAAATAATAGTCCTTATGGAAAATTAAATTTTTTAATAAGCATATGCAAACGTTGTTGAAAGTTTAAGTGTGTTCATATACAAGTAAATATACATATATATGGGGGAAGCTATTGTGTAACCGGAGCCATTCCTTTGTAATTTGAATAAAATTTGGAATTCAGAGAAAAATAAATAAATAAATATGTTTCCTATTATAATATATATGTATATTGTAAATGGTTAACTATAGTTTAAATCCAATATTAAATTTTCAAAGCAATTAAAGGTAAAATCTATAGATAACATATATGTCTAATTATTTGTTAAGGAATTTTTTTAAACTCAAGTTTAAAGTGGAATTTCAATAGATTCATACTTTCTTTAAATATATATATATATAAGATATATTAAGTATTATACATATGAAGGCATAACTTACAAATTAAACATAAGTAAACACTTTGTTCTTGCATCTAAACAAATGTAAATAAAATATGATCATGTAGTAACAAGTGTAATCATATCTATATTTGAAAATACAAGTGGCAGGTCATAATACAATTGTTTCAGGTCAGAAAAAAAAACAAATGAAACCCTGTTAACAAGTCCAAAATCAAAAGCAAAATCTATAAATTACTTCAAACCACAAACTTAAATTCTTTCCTATTTCCAAACTCAAGAATTTATAGCCTGAAACCTAGCTCAAGATCAAATCTGCAATGCATTTCTCCCTGTAACCATTATTCGTAAACCAGCAACCATTTTCAAAGAATTCACGTGATAAAATCTGAAGCAAAACAACCTCTGTCCAAGATCTATAACCTGAAGCTAATCAAATTAAAGCTATAGCAAAGTGTATCTCGACGTCAACTCATTTGCAATCAAACAACATACTCTGAAGTAGTTCGAGGAAGGCTGCTCTGTTCAGAAAGAAAAATATATTAATAAGCACAAATCAAGCTGTCCTTTGTTCAAAGCAATTGCAAGTGAGTAAATCTTGAAAAAATCTGATATCTTGAACTAACATGTGTTAATCCTTTAAGTATGGTTTGAATTAAGTTGTGCATGTTACTTAAAAATTGTTTATGTATATAAATATGAGTGAATATTTACATACGTGACTAAGGTATGAAAAAAAGGATCTGTTTGAATTGAGACAGTGGAAAGAGATCTAAACCTGATTTAAATCTAGATGAATACAATTAATAACTATAGTAAAGTATGATAAAGTGTAGTATGATTACTTATACAAATTGTTTGTGTATGTACCTGAATGTATGGCCGTGATTACAGATTTTTGGCTCTGTCCAGTAGGACAGGGTTAAGATCGTTGAAAAAAAAATCAATATCTTTTCATCTACTTCATTATGCATGTTGATGTTAACTAGAGATCTGCGTGTTTTCCAATATGGACTGTGTTAAAAATAAATTTGTGAAAATTTATGATGTGTAGTTTGATAGGTTTCAAACTTACAGTAAACAACGATATTTTGTGAAAAATAAATATTTTTAATTCTAAATCTCAATCATGCAACTGTGATTATTGTATGAAAATTCGAATTTTAGTGAAGGAATTATAATTTTTAGCATTGTATTCTTCCAGTTATAGCAAGATGATCAATTTTCGTTCGAAAATTATTTTCTGGAAATTTCGACACCGTGAGACGGTGCGACTAGGTTGGGTAAGTGCTAATGGACGTGGGGAAGACGATGACCGTGGCGGAATTTTCGATTGGGGCTTTGATTGAGAGAGCAGTTTGTTTTAGGGTTTAAGGTGTGTCGATTTTGGGTGATGTTCGTAGCATTTTTGTGGAACAAGGAAACGACCGGAAGTCAAGGGGGCGTGGCATGGAGATTGCTACGTGTGTGGGCTACTGTTGGAGGTCGATGGTATGTGATGAAATGGTCGGCCGGCTATGGAATTGGAGGATTTGTGAAGTTGTTGCAGTTTCGTGGATTGAGATTTTGTGATCTGTAGATCGATATTCGATCCGTCATGTTAACCGCATGGGTAAGTGGAGAATATGGAACTGGTATCGATGTGTGGCTGATCGGCGGTGTCGCGATGGTGAGATGGTCGGAGGGAAGGACGTGCACGTGGGTTTCATCCACATGCGGGTTCCGGGTGATCGAATTTAACATGGTGATGGGTAGCGCTTACGTGCGTTTGGGTTGGTTTTGGCACCTGGTTTTTCGCTCGATTGTGTTTTAGCTTTGTTCAAAGGAGAGTAGTGTTCCTGATGTTGGTATGGTCTTCGTTTAGCCTAGTGTCTGGGAAGAGGATGGAGATGGGGAAATGTTTATTGGGTTGGGCTTCGGCCCATTGTTTTTGTAATTTAATAATAGGTTTAAATTGGGTGGTCTTAGGTTGGTTTGGGGTGTCGGCCCAACAAGTTTCGCTTGAAAGGAGAAATGAAACGCAGGTTTGAATTATTCAGATATTAGTTATAATTGTAAATGCTTGTGTAAGTCTTTTAAAAATAAATTTAACTTTCCATGTTTACGACAAGCATGTGAATCAAAGTAAATTTTTTTTAGAAACCGATTTCCATAACTTCATAGTTTATTATTTTTAAGGAACTTGTTATATAAAAAGTTTTAAATCTAATTGGTTTCCCAAAAATTTTACTTAAGTTTATTTGGATAGTTTGAGTAAAGAAAGATGAATAAGAAGATCATTGTAATTAAGCTTTAGAGTTAATCAAGTGCTTAAAAGTTTTTTATTTATTTATAATAATTAATAAGGTGATTTAGGGTTGGTTAGTTAAGGGATAATAAATCAATATAAATGATTATCAAATAATTAATTTTAATTAATTGAGACTTAATGTAATTAATTATAGTCGATTAATTAATGAAATAGTGAAAGGGTTAATAACAGTAAATGGCTAAAGATAATTAATTTTTGTAATTGATTAAAGGCTAATTATTTAATATAATTAGAAATAATAAATCAAGGACGATTAATTACTTGGTGTAACTAATTAAAAGATTTAATAAAATTAATTAATGTTGAGTAAGCAGGATTTTGAAATAATGAAGGTAATTAATTTAATATATTTAAATTAATTAGAACGGTATGGCTAATCAACCTTGTGTATGGATAATAGAATGATATTGGAAACCTTGGGTTAATTGTTATCCCTGATATATGATTCTTGATGCTATGTGATATGATATGTTGGTTTAAACTGAGATAATATAGTTATCTATCAGTGATGGATTAATGTGTATAGGCGACACCCTGCATTTGAAGTTTGAATTGTGATTCATTTGAATAATTTGGGATGAGATGGAATTGAATTCGAAGAGACCAGAGTCGGGTATTAGTAAATACCCGAAACCACTTCGATTCTTTGTAGATTAGTATGTGGAATATATATGTTGATTGGGAATGATTTAAGTAAATTGGACCATTTAATCTAAGTTTGGCACTTAGAAATTGATGTGTGAAATAAGTAATGTTTATAATAGCTTGAAAAGTTGCAAATTGATATAAGTTACCCTGGGTTTTATTTAAGATGTATGCTTTTATATTCCTTGTTAGATGGGTTTACTCACGCTGGTTTCCAGCCTGACCCGGGTGTTACTTTGATGTAATGCTCGGGTCAGACCGAGTATTATAGATTTTCAGGTAAGGACGTTTTGGAGCTCAGGAGGAGAGCTGGACGGCAGGAACGTATGGAGAGTCTCCACTATGATATTGTATATATCTGAGGCATGTTAAATTGTATCTATCCAATGTTGAATAAAATTGTTGTAACTCTGATATATCGATGTAAATTGATAGATACATTTTTCTTTGGTATAACTATTATTGATATTATATTTTATCCGCTGCGAATGTGAGTTTGTGTGTTTCTTTTCTATCCTTCTTCTATCTTTTTCTTCTTTTCTCTAACTGTCAGGAATTTTCGGGATCGAAAATTCCGGGACGTTACATTTGGTATCAGATCCAGGTTAAGCGAGAACCTTGGCTCTGGTGGGATTACTCATTAAGGATAGGGTAAGTGGTACCCCAGAATCAGTTGAGTGTATATATATATATATATATATATATGAGAGAGCGTGCTTGTTATTTTCTTATATAAAGATTTTAAATGGTTTTATATAAGATTAAATTTTGATATATAAAGCAATATATCTTTCTAACAAATAATAAAGGAATTGGTTGTTAAAATATTGAGTTAAATTAAGAAGTAATAGAAATACAACCAAACTGAAATTTAATCTTGAATTTGGGAAAGGTTTCAGGATAAGGATAATCAATTAATTTATGTAATTAATTAAACTTTGTTTAATGAGGTTTGTGTACATCGTACGGATTTGAATGAAATTGATATTGAAAGGAGTAATCAAATTTGAATATTTGATTTTGGATAAATAAAGTTATATATCTTTGTTATATAAGATAAAACTCCCCTTGATGAATCTATTGCCAGAAGGAAAGGATTTTGAAAGTGTTTGAAGTATAAAAGGATTTTATACAAGTTTAAAATGATCCAAAGATTTTTATCAAGGATTTTATATATATCTCTATATATAAAGGATCATTTGAGGATTTTGGAAAAAGGTTTTGGGAACCTTTGGATTTGGAAAGGCTTTTGATTTTTGGGTAAAATCAATATGAGAATTCGGAAAGCCTAGTTTGAGAATTATCGATTTTGGAGTAATCGATTTTGTATAAACGAGCTTTGTATGAGATCATACTAGGTGTATGATTTGAAGATACTATATGTGTATAGTATAAGATGTTTTGATAATGGCTCTGGGGAAAAAGACGCTTCCTTGAAATGAACTACTCAGGAGTACCACCGGGTGGTGCTGCCTTGACCCCCGGGGGGGGGGGGGGGGGTTTCTAAAGTTGATCCTGTGAGGAGTCCGGACAAAACTAGTTCCTGGGGATTATGAGTAGAGTATAACATAGCGAAAGTCGTGTGTGCCGCTGAGAGCCAACAGTCTGCGTTTGATTTTATATCGGTAGACTGCGACCTATGGTATAATAGCGAAAGTCTTGTGTGCCGCTGAGAGCCAACAGTCTGCATTTGATTTTATATCGGTAGACTGCGACCTATGTAGGAGTGGAGAAGTTTCATTTCGACAGCGAAAATCAGAGGCCGTTGAGAGCCTGCAGTTACATGGACTTTTGCTGCGACGGCAACGTAACCCTGGAATGTAACTGTGATCTGTTGCGTGGGTTCCATGGCATAATCGAGAGGCCGCTGAGAGCCTGCAGTTACATGGACTTTTGCTGCGATGGCAACGTAACCCTGGAATGTAACTGTGACCATGGATGTGGGTGATGATTTCCAGAGCATTCTCACCAAAGATATATCCTCTATTTTCAAAAATTGTTTTCTATATTTTCAATAAAATTATTTTCCACATATTTTCACTTGGTGTTGAAAATGGGTCTCCTAAGTACTTATAGATTTTCAGTCGTACGCCTGATCAACGTTTGACCGAATTTCCGTGATAACGAAGATGGACTCGTTGAAACATCGAGTTATAGAATGATATTTTTATAAAACTACTTTGATAATACTATATATAGATTTTTAAAAGTGTTTCAAAAATGATCAAAGAATATTTTAACTGGTTTTAAAATATTTAATAAAATCTGCTTTTGTTCCTTTTCAAGGACGAAAAGATTCAAAGGGGGGAGGAATGTGATAACCAGGATTTTTTTGAACGTTTGGTAACTGGATAATTTACTGTTTTTACATGAATAAATAAGTGATTTCTGATAATTTAAAACTATCGGGAAATAATAGTCCTTATGGAAAATTAAAATATTTTAATAAACATATGCAAACGTTGTTGAAAGTTTAAGTGTGTTCATATACAAGTAAATATACATATATATAGGGGAAGCTATTGTGTAACCCGAGCCATTCCTTTGTAATTTGAATAAAATTTGGAATTCAGAGAAAAATAAATAAATAAGTTTCCTATTATAATATATATGTATATTGTAAATGGTAAGCTATAGTTTAAATCCAATATTAAATTTTCAAAGCTATTAAAGGTAAAATCTATAGATAACATATATGTCTAATTATTTGTTAAGGAATTTTTTTAAACTCAAGTTTAAAGTGGAATTTAAATAGGTTCATACTTTCTTTATATATATATAAGATATATTAAGTATTATACATATGAAGGCATAACTTATAAATTAAACATATGTAAACACTTTGTTCTTGCATCTAAAGAAATGTAAATAAAATATGATCATGTAGTAACAAGTGTAAGCATATCTATATTTGAAAATACAAGTGGCAGGTCATCATCAAATTGTTTCAGGTCAGAAAAAAAAACAAAACAAATGAAACCCTGTTAACATGTCCAAGATCATAAGAAAAATCTGTAAATTACTTCAAACCACAAACTTAAATTCCTTTCCTATTTCCAAACTCAAGAATTTATAGCCTGAAACCTAGCTCAAGACCAAATCTGCAATGCATTTCTCCCTGTAACCATTATTCGTAAACCAGCAACCATTTTCAAAGAATTCAAGTAATAAAATCTGAAGCAAAACAACCTCTGTCCAAGATCTATAAACTGAAGCTAATCAAATTAAAGCTATAGCAAAGAGTATCTCAACGTCAACTCATTTGCAATCAAACAACATACTTTGAAGTAGTTCGAGCAAGGCTGCTCTGTTCAGAAAGAAAAAATATTAATAAGCACAAATCAAGCTGTCCTCTGTTCAAAGCAATTGCAGGAGAGTAAATCTTGAAAGAAATCTGATATCTTGAACTAACATGTGTTAATCCTTTAAGTATGGTTTGAATTAAGTTGTGCATGTTACTTAAAAAATGGTTTATGTATATAAATATGAGTGAATATTTAAATATGTGACTAAGGTATGAAAAAAAGGATCTGTTTGAATTGAGACAGTGGAAAGAGATCTAAACCTGATTTAAATCTAGATGAATACAATTAATAACTATAGTAAAGTATGGTAAAGTGTAGTATGATTACTTATATAAATTGTTTGTGTATGTACCTGAATGTATGGCCGTGAGTACAGATTTTGGCTTTGTCCAGTAGGACAGGGTTAAGATCCTTGAAAAAAAAATCAATATCTTTTCATCTAGTGCATTATGCATGTTGATGTTAACTAGAGATCTGTGTGTTTTCCAATATGGACTTTGTTAAAAATAAATTTGTGAAAATTTATGATGTGTAGTTTGATAGGTTTCAAACTTACAATAAACAACGATATTTGGTGAAACATAAATATTTTAATTCTAAATCTCAATCATGCAACTGTGATTATTGTATGAAAATTCGAATTTTAGCGAAGGAATTATAATTTTTAGCATTGTATTCTTCCAGTTATGGCTAGATGATCAATTTTCGTTCGAAAATTATTTTCTGGAAATTTCGACGCCGTGAGACGGTGCGACTAGGTTGGGTAAGTGCTAATGGACGTGGGGAAGACGATGACCGTGGCGGAATTTTCGATTGGGGCTTTGATTGAGAGAGCAGTTTGTTTTAGGGTTTAAGGTGTGTCGATTCTGGGTGATGTTCGTAGCATTTTTGTGGAACAAGGAAGCGACCGGAAGTCAAGGGGGCGTGGCATGGAGATTGCTATGTGTGTGGGCTACTATTGGAGGTCGATGGTGTGTGAAGAAATGGTCGGCCGGCGATGGAATTGGAGGATTTGTGAAGTTGTTGCAGTTTCGTGGATTGATATTTTGTGATCTGTAGATCGATATTCGATCCGTGATGTTAACCGCATGGGTAGGTGGAGAATATGGAACTGGTATCGATGTGTGGCTGATCGGCGGTGTCGCGATGGTCGGAGGGAAGGATGTGCACGTGGGTTTCATGCACAGGCGGGTTCCGGGTGATCGAATTTAACATGGTGATGGGTAGCGCTTACGTGCGTTTGGGTTGGTTTTGGCACCAGGTTTTTCGCTCGATTGTGTTTTATCTTTGTTCGAAGGAGAGTAGTGTTCCTGATGTTGGTATGGTCTTCGTTTAGCCTAGTGTCTGGGAAGAGGAAGGAGATGGGGAAATGTTTATTGGGTTGGGCTTCGACCCATTGTTTTTGTAATTTAATAATAGGTTTAAATTGGGTGGTCTTAGGTTGGTTTGGGGTGTCGGCCCAACAAGTTTCGCTTGAAAGGAGAAATGAAACGCAGGTTTGAATTATGCAGATACTAGTTATAAGTGTAAATGCTTGTGTAAGTCTTTTAAAAATAAATTTAACTTTCCATGTTTACAACAAGCATGTGAATTAAAGTAAATTTTTTTTAGAAACCGATTTCCATAACTTCATAGTTTATTATTTTTAAGGAATTTGTTATATAAAAAGTTTTAAATCTAATTGTTTTCCCTAAAATTTTACTTAAGTTTATTTGGATAGTTTGAGTAAAGAAAGATGAATAAGAAGATCATTCTAATTAAGCTTTAGAGTTATTTACTTATAATAATTAATAAGGTGAGTAAGAGTTGGTTAGTTAAAGGATAATAAATCATTATAAATGATTATCAAATAATTAATTTTAATTAATTGAGACTTAATGTAATTAATTATAGTCAATTAATTAATGAAATAGTTAAAGGGTTAATTACAGTAAATGGCTAAAGATAATTAATTTTTGTAATTGATTAAAGGTTACATATTTAATATAATTAGAAATAATAAATCAAGGACGATTAGTTACTTGGTGTAATTAATTAAAAGATTTAATAAAATTAATTAATGTTGAGTAAGCAGGATTTTAAAATAATGAAGGTAATTAATTTAATATATTTAAATTAATTAGAATGGTATGGCTAATCAACCTTGTTTATAGATAATAGAATGATATTGGAAACCTTGGGTTAATTGTTATCCCTGATATATGATTCTTGATGCTATGTGATATGATATGTTGGTTTAAACTAAGATAATATAGTTATCTATCAATGATGGATTAATGTGTATAGGCGACACCCTGCATTTGAAGTTTGAATTGTGTTTCATTTGAATAATTCGGGATGAGATGGAATTGAATTCGAAGAGACCGGAGTCGGGTATTAGTAAATACCGAAACCACTTCGATTCTTTATAGATTGATATGTGGAATGCATATGTTGATTGGGAATGATTTAAGTAAATTGGACCATTTAATCTAAGTTTGGCACTTAGAAATTGATGTGTGAAATAAGTAATGTTTATAATAGCTTGAGAAGTTGAAAATTGATATAAGTTACCCCGGGTTTTATTTAAGATGTATGCTTTTATATTCCTTGTTAGATGGGATTACTCACGCTGGTTTCCAGCCTGACCCAGGTGTTACTTTGATGTAATGCTCGGGTCAGACCGAGTACAACAGATTTTCAGGTAAGGACGTTCTGGAGCTCAGGAGGCGAGCTGGATGGCAGGGACACACGGAGAGTCTCCACTATGATATTGTATATATCTGAGGCATGTTAAATTGTATCTATCCATTGTTGAATAAAATTATTGTAACTCTGATATATCGATGTAAATTGATAGATACAGTTTTCTTTGGTATAACTATTATTGATATTATATTTTATCCGCTGCGAATGTGAGTTTGTGTGTTTCTTTTCTGTCCTTCTTCTATCTTTTTCTTCTTTTCTCTAACTATCCGGAATTTTCTGGATCGAAAATTCCAGGTCGTTACAATAATTAATTAATGTAATTAAAAGAGTAATTGCTTAATGAAATTAATTAAAGGGTAATTCATTAATTAGAGTAATTAAAGGATTATTTAATGTGAATAATTGAAGTTAATTAAATTATGTAATTAATTAAAGGTTAATTACTTTATGTAATTAAAGATGATAATTAAAGGGTGATTAATTAAGATGGATAATTAAAAGATGATTAATTAATTGGTTTGTAATTAATGAATGTTAAGTAAAGGTAATATAAGTGATTAAAGTTAGCAATTAATTTAATTAGAGATAAATTAAATTAAATTAAATTTTGGAAGTGATCAATCTTGCTTATGAATGAGGTAAATGCCTTGAATTGGTTGATATCTCTGATATGAAATGTTTTGTGATATGAATGTTTGGTTTAAACTATGATAATGTGGTTAACTATCGGTGATGAATTACTACGTAAAAGTCGGAATCCTATATTTAAAATTGAATTGTATTCGCTTGAATAACTTGGGTTAAGGTGTCATTGGATTCGAAGAGACCGAGGTCGAGTATCAGTAAATACCCGAAACCACTTCAATTTGGAATCTACAGTAATTCTTTATAAATTGATATGTGAAATCAATAGGATGGGATGGAATAAAATGGACCTTTGAAACTAAGTAAGAATACATAGAATTTGATTTGTGAAAATAAGTGTTGACTACTACAAGTTATGAACTCGTAGTAAGGTACGAGTTACCTCGGGTTTTAAATGAGTTCTATGCGTTGGTATTTCATGCTAGATGGGTTTACTCACGCTGGTTTCTAGCCTGACCCGGGTGTTACTTTGATGTAATGCTCAGGTCAGATCGAATATTACAGATTTTCAAGTTAGGATGTTTTGTAGCTCAGGAGGCGAGCTGGATGGTAGGAACGTATGGAGTGTATTTCACTGTGATTTATTGTAGTTTATCTGGACAAGTTATTTTAACAGTCCAGTGTTTGTGTAAATGTTGTAACTCTGATGTAATTAAGTGTAAATTGAAAGATATAGTTTTCTTTTGTATAACTGATATTATTTGATATTATATTTTGATCCGCTGGGAATGTGAGATTCTGTGTCTTGTTTTCTGTTTCCTTCTTCTATCTCTTTTCTTCTTTTCCTGACTATCTAGAGTTTTCGGGATCGAAAATTCTGGGTTGTCACATTTGGTATCAGAGCCAGGTTAAGCGAGAACCTTGGCTCTGGTGGGGAAATACTCATTAAGGATAGGGTCAGTGGTACCCTAGAATGAGTTGAGTATATATATATATGTATGTGTGTGTGTATATATATATAAGAGCGTACTTGTTATTTTCTTATATATAAAGGTTTAAAAATGAATGATTCTTATATAAGATTATATTTTATAAAGAAATATTTTTTAAATAAATATTAAGGTAATTGGTTGTTAATTATTGGAATTAAATAAAATAATGAGAATAAATTGAAACAACCAAATTGAAATTGAATTAAGATAAGTTTGAAATGAATTGGTATCCAGATATGATAATCTTGGGTATTATCATAAATGGTTACTGTGTTTAATAATGAAATATTTGTGAATGAGTAAGTAAAATGAAGTAAACTTTTAGATGTGTATAACTTGTAAATTGAAATGGGGTTTATATTGTGAAGTTTTGAAGTCTAGAAAACATTTGAAATTATTTTCAGAATGTTAAAAGAAATAATAAATAATATTATTCTGAATATTTTTGAATGTGGCTTATTTTAAAATAAGAGTTGTTTGAAAGCTTTAAAGGAATTTGTTTTGAATTAAAACCAAGGTTGGTTTAGTGGGCCAAGAAATATATATATATATATATATATATATATATGTGTGTGTGTGTGTGTGTGTGTGTGTGGATATACATAATATCAAAGATAATTTGAAATAAACGCTAAAGTGATGAGTTTTGATTTTCCCTAACGTATGATGTAAAAACCCAAGGTAAAATAAGTTTTGAACTTTAAGTGATAGGAATTTGAAATGGAGAATTCAAATTTTGAGTGGGACTAATGGGATTAAATTGAATTTAACTTAGAAAAAGTTAAATAAGTTTGAATGAACAGCCTGATTTGGAAATTTCAAGATGAAATTGAGATTTAACTTAGAAAGTTAAAATTTTAATATGAATTAAGAATATATGTGATCTCAAAATGGGTTTGAGATCTAAAAATTTGAATTGGATGCTATGGATGGGTGTTTTAAATAAATTGGATGTTTATTTATCCTAATATCATCTAGTTATTATCAATAATTTTGAAATTGTGAATTGTGTAGTTTAAAATAAATTAAGAAATGGATCTGTATAATATGTATATCCATTGCTGATATAAATGGAAAATAAAATCACTTTGAATTTAAGATTTAAACGTTCAAAAGGAACTTGGAAATTTAAATTTTTAAGGATTGGTTTCAAAATTGAAGTTGGGTAATAAATTGGATTTTAAAAGATTAAATTGTTTAAGAAGGATTTGAACTATTATTTGAACCTAGAAATAAGTTTATGTGGAAGTAAAGGCAATTTAAAATGGAATTTTGAAATTTGGACTCAAAATTAAATTGTTTAAAGACTTTAAATAAGGTTAATTTGGTTTAAGAGATTAAACCAGCATTTGAAAATTTAACTTGAATTTATGCAATTCGAGATGATTTAAAGTGAAATTGATTTGAATTAGTTCAAATTGAAATTTGGTTTGAATAATTTGGAATTGTGATTAAAGTTGAATGGTTTCAAATTCAAGTGGAATTTGATTTGAATTTGGAAAGAATCGAGGTTAATTCAACTTGAATTGGGATTAAATCAAACTGAAATGAATTGAAATTGGAAATTGGTTCAATTTGAAATTTATTTGAATTAATTGAGATTGAAGTCGAAGTGGAATAAAGTTAAATTTGAAGTAGGAATTGAAGTTGTTTAAATCGATTTGAGATTTAATCAATGTTAAGAGGAAGTGGAAATTTAAAATCGAGTTGATTGGAATAAAGATTGGGTAGTGGAATAGTTTGGACTATTTAACTGTTTTACAACCGTTTTATAAACTAAGTTTTTTTCAAATACTTTATAAATAATTACTATTTTAAAACTATTTTGCAATTACCTAAATATTCGATAACTACTTAACTATTTTCCAAACTATTTTACAATTACTTAACTATTTTACAGCTATTTTACAGATATTTTATGAACTAATAATTATTTTTCAACTGCTTATCTATTTTAAAAAATTTCAAGCTATTTTCTAAATTTAAGCCGGACAGAGTTCAAACTGTTATGATTAAATATCCGTTTGAGATAAGAATTGAGGTGATAATCCAAATAAGGATTTAAGCAATTGAGTAAGTGAATGAAAATCAAAGTGAAGGTGAATAGAAAGAGAATTGATTTGGCTAATAACCAATAAAGACAAATACTTAGGATGTACATATGTTAATTCTATTCGCATAGTGATTTGATCTAGATTCGAGCATAGAATTTCGAGAACAGTATGTCAATTCGAGTTGGGATTTTTCACTCAAATTTCGACGGCGAACCTGGATATGGATTGTGGATTGGTTCTGGATATTCTCTATCATAGTTATGGCTATGCAAGGAGAATAACGGTTTTTGATCAGGAAACCAGATTTGAGTCCGCACTAGGAAGTCGGGTGAACGATACTAGTTCAAAAGTGAAATTGTGTGGTCGAGTGAGCGATCACATTGATATAGCGTACGTATGATATGTGTACATCGTACGGGTTTGAATGAAATTGATATTGGGAAATTTGTGGATAAGAAATGTGAAATGATTTTTGAAATGATAGGTATATTTTGTGAAATATAAAATGAATAAAGGTGAAAGTTGGATATTTCTATGATGATAAGTAAGTTGGAAACAACTTTATAAGAGCAATCAAACTTAAATATTGATTGGCATAAACAAAATTATATATCTTTATTATATAAGATAAATCTCCCCTTGTTGAATCTATTGCCAGAATAAAAAGGTTTTTGAAGGATTTGAAGTATAAAAAGGGAATTTATACAAGTTTGAAGTGATCCAAAGCTTTTAAAGGTTATATGTATCTATATATATATATAAAGGTTCTCATGAGAATGATTTTGAGGAAAGGTTTTTGAAACCTATGGATTTGGAAAGGCTTTTGATTTTTGGAGAAAAATCAATTTTGGAGATTTGGAAAGCCCAATTGAGAATTATCGATTTTGGGATAATCGATTTTGTGTAAAGGAGCTTTATATGTGATTCATACTAGGTGTATGATTTGGAAAAATACTATATGTGTATAGTATAAAGTGTTTTGAAAATGGCTATGGGGAAAAAGGAGCTCCCTTGAAATGAACTTCTCAGGAGTACCATAGGTTGGTACTGCCTTGAGCCTCAAAGAGGGAAGGCTCTAAAGTGGATCATGTGAGGAAGTTCGGACAAACCGAAGTTCCCGAGGATTATTGGTTAGTGAAAGTCGAGGGCACTGATGCCTGCAGGGGCATTTGGGTTATACCATGAAGACAGTGTAACTCGATGTCGCTGCGATCTACTATGGACAATAGCGGAAATCGTGTGGAGGTGAGTGTCAACGGTCTAAGCTTGATTTTTCCAGAAAGTCAACGAAACATCGGTAGACTGCGATCTATGGTCGAGTGGAGAAGTTTCATTCTTTTGGCAGCGAAATTCGAGGGCGCTGATGCCTACAGTTACATGGGTCTTTGCTGTGATAGCAATGTAACCCAGTTGTAGCTTCGATCTGTAGCGGGTTCCATGCCGTAATCAAGGGGCGCAGAGTGCCTACAGTTATCTATGGATTTTACTGGGATGGCGACATAACCATCGGGTTAACTCCGACCGTGGGCGAGGGTGATGATTTCCAGAGCATTTTCATCAAAGATATTTCCTCTATTTCAAAAATGTTTTCTACAATTTCAACAAAATGTTTTACAAGTTTTTCACTTGGTGTTGAAAATGGGTCCTGCCAAGTACTTATAGATTTTCAGTCCTACGACTGATCAATGTATGATCGAATTTCTGTGAGAACAAGGGTGGACTAGGGGAGACATCGAGTTATAAAAAGTATTTTTATAAAACTATTTTTGTAATACTATGTAGATTTTAAAAGTGTTTTAAAAATAAAAATTAAAATAAAAGGGAGTTTACAATTTCAAAAAGTAATTTAACTAATAAATAGTATTTTAATAAAATTTTGGCTTCATTCCTTTTCGGGGATGAAAAGATCCAAAGGGGGGAGGAATGTTATAACTAGAATATCTGTAATTGATAAATTAACTGGATTTATTTAGTAGAAATACTGATTTATAAGTTAAACAAACATTCTGGTAATAAAAATATACATCTGAATAAGTATTGGTTTGATAATTCTCCTAGTATATTTATTTAAATTGGTAAAATAGATATTTTCACACAATAATAATAATGTCTTGTTTATATATACATAGATATAAATACATTTTAAGTAAAATTATTATTTACAGATTGAATTTGTGTTTTTTTAAATATATATATTTGAGTTGAATTTAAATTGAATTTGAATTTGGATTAGAATATTGAAATTCAAAAGATAGACATATATTTGTGGATGAATTGAAAGCACTAATTTGGATTCAATGTATTAAATTTTTAAGGATATAACAAATGCTATATTTATATAATTATTTTTAAGTTTATAATTGGTTTTTTTCTTTATTTTATTTCGTTTCCTTTCAAATTTTATTTAAGATAAATAAAGAAGAAGTTTGAATATTAAAACAATTAAGACATTTATAAATATGAAACTAAATTGAAATATTATATAAATACATATTAAAACATACTAAAACATGGAAATTACAAATGTGAATCATATATAATACAAGATTAACAAATGCAAGTCATTAAACATAGAAATAGACAAGTGTAACAATTATAATATACATTTGAAACAAGTTTCACTTATTTTAAAATATCTTTCTAATAAAAAAGAAAATGAGATTTTATAATGTTAACGAAAAAATTTAAACGCTAACACCCTGGTGTATAAGATGTGATTGTGAAAGCACCACCCGTTTGTACGGGAAACAGAAATAAGCAGAAAGTATGTAGAAAAACAGTAAGAGACACAGTATTTATAGTGGTTCGGCTTATAATCCAGCCTACGTCCACTTTAATCTTTTTATCACTAGTTTGATTACAATTCTTTACAAGATCTTTCAATTACAACACACTTCAAGTGATAGGATATGTGAAACAAGTAGCTCAAGCTTTGATGTTGACAATCATCTTCAAATCCATGGTGAATGTGGATGATTCCTTCATGGAGTTCCTTTAGAAGTTTGTTGGATCTAAAAAGCTTTGAAGTCGTCTGGAATTCGGCAGAGTAATGGCGCTTGAAGAGAATGAGCCCCAAAGGTCCTTTGCATGTTGGAGATGGTTTCATATTTATAGAGAGTTCTGGGCGGAAAAAGTGCTAAGTCCTAACTCGTGGCCGACTTAAGATAAGTCGTGTTCGACTTAAGGTAAGTCGTCCCCGGGTCACTGAGCCGAGTCTATGGCAGTTCCCCTTTTTTGAACCCATCCCTAAGTTCTAAGTCGTGTGCGAGTTATCTGGCTGCAATTGCTAATTTCCTTTCTTAAGTCGTATACGACTCTTTTTATGTCGTAAGTCGTAGTCGACTTAACCAATTGCAACTGGTTTAAAGCAAGTCTTAACTCGTAGACGAGTTAAGAGGTGTGTCTTTAGGTCGTATCCTCCTTAAGTCGTATAACTTCTTTAAGTCGTAAGGGTCTGAAGTCGTACAAACTGCAGTTATCATTAAGTCGTAGGCCATCAATTTCCTTAAGTCGTAAAGACCTTAAGTCGTTAGCTTTTCTTAACTCGTATGCCTGCTAACTCGTAGAAGATCTTAACTCGCAGAGGATTAACTCGTAGAGGCTTAACTTGTGGAAGATCTTAACTCGTACACTTGCTAATTTGTAGATATGCTAACTCGTAAAGGCTTATCTCGCAAGTAGCTTAACTCGGGTACTCCTTAACTCGTAGGCTGCTTATCTCGTAAGCTTGCTAACTCGTAGAGGTCTTTAAGTTGTAGGAAGTTGCTGACTCATGTATCCTTTAACTCGTACATGCCTTGAGTCGTACATGCCTTGAGTCGTACATGCCTTGAGTCGTACATGCCTTAACTCGTGGACCTGTTAACTTGTGAACGAGTTAGGGTTAACATTTGCCCCTCGAAGCACACGCTTAAATCGTAAGTCGTGTGCTTCGACTTATCATAACTCGGTCATGTCGTTTCAAATCCCAACCTTTCCAGATATAAAAGCCTGAGTCGTCCTTCTTCTCATCACTTAACCTTTTAAACTGCTTTCTGCCACTAACGCATCTTCAAGCTCTCCGAGGCGATTTCGACCCGATTCATCTCTGATTCTTTCTAGCATCAAACAATCGTAAGAGATCTTGCTTCAAACTTCGACCGTTAACCATTGTTACTTTATGTATTCAGTTCATCATCTTTGGTTTGCCCCATTCAAACCCTGCGAATTCTATTCGAATTGATTACCGATGAACTAAAATTCATCTGATTTGGCCTATGGTGATTCGCGCTTTGGGGCGATTCATAGTGTAACGGGTTAAGGTTGTCGCTGCTGAAGAAGCCAAGGATGAACAGGTTAAGAGATTTGAAAGGGAGGCGAGTTGGTCGAATAGGTTGATTGAAAATAACAAGGGATCGTCTCATATATGACTCGGCTTCTTCCATGTGACTTAGCGATTTCCATGAGCCGTAGCCGAGTTAAGACTTGGAGGATTTCTAGTTGTTTTGGATCAGAGCCTTTCTCCTGTTCCCCGAGTTACGACTTAGGACTTAGAGGATAAGCAGCTTGATGTGTTTGATGGCTGAGGATAGGAACGACTCATCCCTTGAGTCGGTTGCGACTTAGTACTTGAGTCGGTTTTGACTTAGCACTTGAGTCCGATACGACTTAGCACTTGTGTTCGATACGACTTAGCACTTGTGTTCGATACGACTTAGCACTTGTGTTCGATACGACTTAGCACTTGTGTTGTTTTTTTTTTTTTTTTTTTTTTTTTTTTTTTTTTTTTTTTAGGATCTGCTTAAACCTTGAATTGTTGCAGTGATGTTGAACTGTTGAACTTTGATGCCTTCTTTTACAAATTACTTTGACTCGCAAGTTAACAACCTGTCCAATACAACATTTACAGAAAAACCGGGGCGAATATACTGCCATTGATCGCCCTCTTCGAATGACAGATTAGCTAATAACAGTCATTAAACTTAAACAGATTGTGTGAATGAAGTGCTCAACTTATTAACTTCAAGTAAAATACTAAAGCAATACTGAAATAGTCAATTAAAATTGACCAGCTCGCATTAATATTATACTTGAACTAAAGACTAACAAGTTCTGAAATTTTTGTAATCGATCAATCGTCGACTAGTTTTATTTCAGTTATATTTACTTGTTATTATTATTTTTTTTTTTTTAGTTTTTTGCACAACACTTCACACTTTTTTAGGAAACGTGCACCTTCATATTTGAATATCCAGTTGTTTGTGTAGAATGACTTCTCAGGAAGGTGATACAACAGTTCGGACTGGAGAGGTAACTGTTCTTCCGGCTCCACTGGTTAATCCTCCCGAAAGAGCTCCTACTTCACTATCATACAAAGTTTTTCGCCAGTTGTGTGCTCAGTTTGGTATCGTTGAATCAGATGCCATTCTTCCCGAAAGAAATAACACTGCCGATATAGCTCCTTCTGGCTTTGTGACAATTAACCGGCAAATGTGCCTAAGTGGAGGCATTCCTCCTTTCAACGACTTTTTCCAACAACTTCTCCGTCAACTGGCCATTGCTCCATCCCAGCTACACCCCAATGGCTATGCCATTCTAATGGGGTTGTGTGTGCTTTTTAGGAGAACACTTGATCGACTTCCAAGCTTTGGTGAAGTTTGTTATCTATGCTCTTTTTCTCGGACTAAGGATCATCCTTCCATTACTGTTGTGAGGAGCGCCCGAAACCGCAAACTGATTGTTGGCCTCCCTGATACTGCTCACGGGTTTTTAACCCAATTCTTCTATGTTCGTTGCCCTCCGGGGTTTTATGGTGTGTGGAGAGTTGGAAGTAAGGGCGTTCAGCTTTATTCCTGACACATGTTTTCCTTATAAAATCTTTTCATAGCCTGAGTAGTTAGATGTTAATTTCCCTTTTTACTTTTCAGCGCTTCCACCTCCTTCTAGAGACCCAGGCTATAAGCAAATTTTTGAAAGATTGAATGCTGTGCCAGTAGAAGAGAGGAATATAAAGTTTTTGCTGAGAGATGACTTTTTACATCAATACGGGCTTCTTCACTCTTCTCGCTATACTCAGCCTCATGAAGCCCCGACTGAAGTTCCCGATTCCCCGACTGAAGCATCGGATGCCCCCGTTACTATCGAACAATCTTCATCAAAAGAGTCTAACATCGAAGCTTCATTGGTGAAATGTTCCACCCCTACCGACATTATGGGGTCATCTAGTAAGACGGCACTTGCCCCGATTGAGGAAGAAGAAGAACCTTCACAGCCTCTCGGGGGATTAGCTGATGTAGGAACTGAGAAAACAAGTCTCACCGAGCATGATGGTGACGATGTTTATGATGGGTTGAGCGACATAATAGTGACCTCACAGGAGCTTTTTAGAGATGACGTGTCTAAAACTATCTCTCCTATAATTGAGGCGACGTCCCTTCTTCGACTAACACCAACACAAACACCAACTCCTCATACCCAAGCTATCATCACCCCTACACCAATGATTGGTTTGTAGCTTAATGCGCGTAGCTTGCACATCACACAACACTTAGGATTTTTCGGCATTTGTTCATATTTAACTTCTTTTCTTCGGAAGTTTCTAAGACTTGCTATTTTTGCCTTTTCAGATTCCTCTATGGGGCGCAGCGGCAGCGGTTCCTATTACAAGGACTTTCGACGCTATGGAGGGCGTGGCAGCTATGACTACAAGCAATACTATGCCGATCCCAGAGAAACCAATGAGCAGAGAGCTGCGCGAAAAGCTGAAGAGAGGAGAAGGTATGAAGAACGTCATGAGGGAGCGGGCACGCGACATGAATCCTTCCCAAGGGATGATGACTCCCATAAACGTAAAACGCACGATGATAGGGGGAAGAGCCATATTGAGGATTCGAGAAAGCGGACCAAACTTGGCGAGGAGCACGTGCCCGTGACATCTGAGAGACCTGGTGCCTCAGTTTCTATTGACATCCCTTCCAAATCTCCTGCTCTTGAAGGAAGTGCCATCCAAACACTTCTCAACAGGCCTTCATACCATGTTGAAAGGGGGCCCCCGACTTTGCAGAGCCGATTCCCGAACTGGTGTTTGAGGGGGGTACGCTTCGACCTTGATTTGGTCCCCATCGACAAAGAAGCTATGTACAGAAATCTCGATGCTGTCAAGCTTGATATCGATAGAATGTCTGGATGGCAAAAGCTGGTTGATGAACTTCAAAGAGTTAATCGGGCTAACATCGAAGCAATGCTGACCATGGAAAATGACAAATCAGAATGGCAGAAGATTCTTGATCAACACAACGCTGAGATGAAGGAGATAGCCGAATACAATGAAAAACTCGAAGCTGAAGTAAAGCAGCTCAAAGATGATCTTGCCTCTTCTACTAATACTTACACCCAAAGAGAAGAGGTATTGCAAAAACAAGTGCGAGATGCGCACGCCAGCCAGAGGGACGCTGAAGCTAAAGCTGAGAGGTTGGAACAAGCTGTAGAGAACCACCGCACTGATGTCACCCAGCTGCAGAATAAACTGAGCGCCCGGGACATGGAGATTGAAGCGCTAAAAGCCCAACTTGCTCAGACCGAAAAAGATCGAGATGAGGCCATGGCTGGCAAAATTGCAGCCGAAGAAACTGCTCAGACCATGGAAAACGATATCAATTCGACTTTATTCGATTTTTATTTACATTGTGTCTTGGGACGCGGCAGCCTCTCTTTTCTTGGTCCTAAGTATGAAATCACCCTGGCCGAGGTGTGGGAAGCTGCTCTTAACATGTTTAAAGACGCCGGGTATGGCGATGAAGATTTTGAGGCGCGTTACCTGGATGAGGGAGCTCGCGCTGCTCTTGCGAAGGGGCGAGAACAACTTGCCAGGATGAGAACTGGAATGGCGGAAGAGGAATGTTCTGGAAAGGAATTAACGCTTATTTCCTCTGTCCATCCTCCAGTTTCTCCTGTGGTTGACATCACGGGTTCGAGCTCCTCTACTCCGCCTGCAACTAAGACAGTAACTGAAACTACAAGTGCACAAGGCGGGGATGAAGGTGGTGAAAGCAACGAAGCACAGCGATATGAAATCAGCCTCAGAGATCCAACTACCCCAGGTAAACTTGACACCGGACCAGCTCAAGTGGTGAACTGCTCGTTCGCTCCTTGTGAACTTGACGATCTTCTTGATTATTTTTCAAATGTCAATGAATTCCCGACTTTTGATGAGCCGTCATCCCCTCTCTTTTCGAAAGATACTGATATTTTAAGTTTTTTCTCCTTTGTAGAGAAAGCACCGAGTCAAACTCAAGCTTCTTCTCCCCCGGTGATCCTTCCTCCATCTCTTCAAGTGGCGCCTCCCTCTGCTTCTCAACCTGGGTCACAAGAAGAACAAATAGAAGCTCTCCATGGCCTGGATGATCCCATTGCTTCGCAAGAGCAAAAAGATGAGGGACTTGAGGGAGGTGACATATCTCCGGAGCGGACTCCTTCTGACGATATAACTTTATCTAAACTTGTCACTCCAGGAAGTGAGTCTTCCTCAAAGAGGAGAAGGAAGCAAGGAGCATCAAGGAGGAGAGGGAAGATAATCACTGCCACTGAAGAGGAGCCAGAAGTTGGGCCAGCTGCGCCTACCTCTCCTTCCTCCCTTATACCCACTGGCCGACCTGAAAAGCTGATCATTCGGCCGGGTAAAGGGTCTAAAGGCAGCAAAAAGAAGTGAAGATCTTCAGTTTCTAGTTTTTTGTGTTTTGCATGTACTGGCCGAGAATTGTGCGGGTACCGGCCCCCGCTTTTCTTTATTTTGAAACCTGTACCTGCGTTGTAATTGAATAAAATGATTCCTCGTTTGTACAAACTTTTGTTTGAATTAAAGAATACATTTGTTATTCGTTTTGGCATGAGTTTATTTGATATTGCAGCGAGCTTATGGTATGTTACTTGAGCGTTACCTTTTGCTGGTTTAGTTATACCATATTGTGTGTAATTATACTATATTGCCCCCATTCCATAAGTATGCTGCAATATTCTATACCTCGAGGGGACTTACACTCTTATTTGCTAAAGAATAATTATTTTATTCTTTAAAGAAAATTTTATAGAGTACAACTCCCTTCGTATAAGTTTTTACGCTTGGTCGTTCGAAGAAATCACTTTTTTCTTTTGCTTATGTGCATATCTCATCAAGTGAATTCCTCTATGTGGTAAAGCGGACCTCTGAAGGGTACTTTAACTTCTTTTCTTTTTACGATCATTTCCCACAGTAGGCAAATTACTTTTCCTTTGAAAGTTAAAGTACGCTTTTGATGAGGATTTTTTTTTTTTTTATAGAAAGTTGTACCTCTGAGGAGGGATTTTTTCACGTTTCAACACTTGGAAGTTTTATTTCAATCTCGGTGAAACGTGTACCTCCAAAGAGTTATGCTTTAGAAATCCTTTTCACGTTTCAACACTTGGAAGTTTTATTTCAATCTCGGTGAAACGTGGGTTTCCAAAGAGGTCTTTTTTCTTAATTGTGTTCCCGGGAGGGGGTTGTACCTCTGAGGAGGGATTTCTCACGTTCCAACACTTGGAAGTTTTATTTCAATCTTGGTGAAACGTGTACCCCCAAAGAGTTGTGCCTTTGAAGAAAGCCTTTTCACGTTTCAACACTTGGAAGTTTTATTTCAATCTCGGTGAAACGTGTGCTTTCAAGAAGGTCTTTGTTTTTACATTTCAACTTTGGTGAAGTGAAATTCCGAAGAGCGGCTGCTACACTTCAACTCCTGGCGAAATGGGCCTCCGAAGAGGGCTTTTATTTTGTTTACATTTCAACTCTGGTGAAGTGAAATCCCGAAGAGCAGTTATAACACTTCAACTCCTGGTGAAATGGGCCTCCGAAGAGGGCTTTTATTTTGTTTACATTTCAACTCTGGTGAAGTGAAATCCCGAAGAGCGGTTATAACACTTCAACTCCTGGTGAAATGGGCCTCCGAAGAGGGCTTTTATTTTGTTTACATTTCAACTCTGGTGAAGTGAAATCCCGAAGAGCGGTTATAACACTTCAACTCCTGGTGAAATGTGCCTCAGAGAGGGTTTTCATCGCCTGGAAGTTACTCTCTCATGGTTGGAGGGTCATGACTCCTCCAATCTTTTTTGTTGAGTAGAGAACTTTCTTTTTTGTGGCATATGACCCATTAGAGGTCTTTTATTATCCGAAGAGTTGCGCCTCCGAAGAGGACTTGTGGCGCTGATGGTAGCTTTGGTTGTTCCTCTGTTCACTTGCTTATGCCTTTTCAGCGATCCTTTTTTTTTTTTTTTTTTTTTTTTTTTTTTTTTCAAGTTTTCATCCCCCTTTTTCTCACAAGTGGCTTGTTTAATCCAAGGAAGTGTACTTCATTGCCAGGCAAGTTCGTGAGAACGGGCACTAGCTTCCTAATTGGATGTTTGTTTGTTTAAACAATCTCAATTTATCAGCAAGGGCTCGTTCCTATCGAAATCATTAGCCGTTCAATTGAAGCATTTCCTATCTAGGATTTGAATTCGGGGTCTTTGTGACTTGAAATTTGTTTGTTGAATGATGGTGAGAATCGCTCGGTCTTATTATGCGCAAGTTTTATCTCCACTGTCTGCAAAAATTTAAATCGATATTTCAGCAATACATTTTGTGTATTTTTATATCGAAAACAAAGCAAACATATAATGATAATAAGGAACACAAGATTTATAGTGGTTCGGCCATGAAATTGGGCCTACATCCACTTTATATTCTTTCATTATTTACTTGCATCAGTTTCACAATTGCTTTCAATTACAGGAATCATACATTCATAATTCTTTTTACAATGTTTCAACAAAATTTTCAAGTAAAGTATGGACGCAAGTGATTGCTGTTCCATGCCCTTGGAATTTGATCTCCATCAACTGTGGTGAGCTTGAATGTGCCGTCAAGAAGTTTCTGACCTATCACATACGGTCCTTCCCAATTTGGCCCAAACACACCTGTCGCAGTCATAATTCTTTTTAGGACTAGATCTCCAATTTCAAAGCTGCGTTGACGAACTTTGGAATTGAAATGTCTGGCTATCCTTTGCTGATGAGCTGCAACTCTGAGGTTAGCTTCATCTCTTTTTTCATCAAGGAGATCCAGCGCTTCAAGTTGCAGCTTTTCATTTTCTGCTTGATTGAAATGGATTCTTCTGTGTGAAGGGACCTCTGTTTCAACCGGGATCATTGCTTCCGATCCGTATGCTAACGAAAAAGGAGTATGCCCAGTTGCAGTTTTGTGAGTAGTTCTGTATGCCCATAGTGCAAGTGGTAGTTTATCGACCCAACCACCTTTTGCTCTTTCGAGTTGCTTTTTGATGGTTGATTTGATGATCTTGTTCACTGCTTCCACTTGCCCGTTTGCCTGCGGATGAGCTACTGCCGAAAAGCTTTTCTGGATTTTGAATCGTTTGCAAAAATCCTGGAATTCCTCACTTTCAAACTGAGTACCATTGTCTGTGATTATTTTTTGAGGCACACCGTATCTGCAAATGATATTCTTGGTCACAAAGCTTATCACTTTCTTAGAAGTGATAGTAGCCAATGGTTCAGCTTCAGCCCACTTAGTAAAATAATCAACCGCAACAATAGCATATTTAATCCCTGATTTAGCGGTTGGTAGCGGCCCAATGAGATCCATTCCCCAAATTGCAAATGGCCATGGACTGATCATCTGTGTGAGTTCGGTAGAAGGTGCTCTAGGAATTTTGGCATATCTTTGGCACTTGTCACATTTTCGGGAGTAATCTGCGGCATCCCGATTAATTTCTGGCCAAAAATATCCGTATCGGAGAATTTTCTTTGCTAATGTTTGACCACCTGAATGATCACCGCATTCTCCTCCATGCACTTCAGTTAGGATTGTTTTGGACTCTTCCCGGGATACACATCGAAGCAATGGCATTGAGAATCCTCGTCTGTATAATTGACCATCCTGGATTATATATCGAGAAGCTTTTCTCAGTAGCTTTTGTCGTTCTTTAGAGTTTTCTGGTAAAGAGCCATTGAGTAGATACTTTGTTATTGGAGTCATCCATGATTCTTGCTCTTGCGACATACTCATAACCCAATCGATATCCATTTCATCAATGCTCGGATTTGACAAAACTTCCACTGGAACTAACCCTAAGGATTGGGCTTCGCCAGAACTTGAGTATTTTGCGAGAGAATCTGCTTTCATGTTTTCTTCTCGAGGAATATGACTTATCGTGTAATGGTCGAATTCACATAAAAGTTCCCAAGCCTTTGACACATAAGCGGGCAGATTTCCTCCTTTCGTTTGAAACTCCTTCTTGACTTGGCATACTATAAGCTGAGAATCACTGAAGATCTGTAACGCTCGAATGTTTAGTTCTTTAGCAATTTTCAAACCAGCGATCAGAGCTTCATATTCTGCTTCATTGTTTGTTGAAGGAAATTCTAATCTTAGCGCATAGCATAATGACCGGCCTTCAGGAGTTTCAAGAACAATTCCAGCACCTGAACAGTAATCATTTCTTGCGCCATCTACAAATAACTTCCATTGGGTTGGGGAGTTCTCGATTGTTTCTTCCTCGCTGTTACCCTTGTCTGTAAATTCTGCAATAAAATCTGCCAAAGCTTGTCCGTTGATCGCTTTTCTAGGATGATAAGTGATGTCATATTGGCTCAATTCAATATTCCACTTTAAAAGGCGGCCCGAAGTCTCAGGGCGAAACAAGACTTGCTTTAAAGGTTGATCAGTGAGGACTTTGATAGGATGAGCCTGGAAATATTGCCTCAACTTTCTTGAGGCAATCAATAGACAATAGGCGAGTTTTTCCAACTTGGAGTAATTCATTTCTGCCCCAGTGAGTCTTTTGCTGTTATAGTAAACTGGATGTTGAATCCTTTTGTCTTCCCGTACCAGCGCTGCACTTAAAGCATGAGATGAAACTGCCAAGTATATAAGAAGATCCTCGCCATCGCCGGGCCTGGAAAGTATTGGAGGCGTTTCCATATGTTGAATCAATTCTTCAAAAGCTTTCTGGCATTCGGGAGTCCAGTCAAAGTTTTTCTTTCCTTTCTTTAGAGCGTCGAAGAATGGAATGCATTTATCAGTAGCTTTGGATATGAACCGACTTAAGGCGGCAATTTTTCCATTGAGACTTTGCAATTCCCTCTTTGTTTTAGGAGCTTTGACTTCTTTTAGAGCAGTGATTTGAGCCGGACTAGCTTCAATGCCCCTAGCGCTCACGATGAAACCCAAGAACTTCCCAGATTCTACCCCGAAAGAACATTTTAAAGGGTTAAGCTTCATTCCGTATCTTCGGAGAATTGCGAACATTTCTGCTAAGTGTTCGATGTGATCCACTGCTTTCTTAGATTTTACTAGCATGTCATCAACGTAAACTTCCATAGTCTTTCCCAACTGCGGTTTGAACATAGCATTAACCAGTCTTTGGTATGTTGCCCCCGCATTCTTCAACCCAAAGGGCATAACTCTGTAACAGTAAAGACCGACATCGGTGATAAAGCTTGTGTCCTCCTGATCTGGCTCATGCATCATGATCTGATTATATCCGGAGTAGGCATCCATAAAAGACAACAATTCATGACCCGCTGTTCCATCTACCAGTTGATCGATCCTGGGTAATGGGAAGCAGTCTTTGGGACAGGCCTTGTTTAGATCTGAAAAGTCGATGCACACTCTCCATTTACCATTGGCTTTCTTAACTAGCACTGGATTTGAAACCCAATTTGGATAGGTAGATTCTCTGATGAAATTATTCTCCATGAGCCGGTCAACTTCCTCTTTCAATGCTGTCGACCTTTCTAGACCTTGGATTCTTCTTTTCTGCTTTACTGGCGTGAACTTTGGGTCAATATTCAGAGCATGTACCGCAACTTCTGGGGATATTCCGCACATATCGGCATGGGTCCAAGCGAAAACATCCAGGTTTGCTTTCAAAAAAGATATCAAGGCATTCTGAACTGACACATTAAGTTGTGAACCCACATTCAGCACCTTGTTTGGGTCCTTCAGATCAACGGGCACCGGTATCGTTGTTTCTGCTGGTACCACCCTACTCTCCCCCGCACTGGCCTTTCTAGGATCCATCACTTTTCGTGCCCCGCTATGCTCGCCAGTGCAGGGTCCGCCCTGTAGTTGCTATAGGGTTGGTGTTTTGATGCGGATTGGGGTTGCCGCATCTTTCCCCATTTCTCTCTTCCTTGTTTCTCGCAGCTCTGTCATATAACATTCTCGCCCAGCGTTCTGGTCTCCTTTAATAACTCCTACCCCATTGTCTGTAGGGAATTTAATAGTAAGACACCATGGGGCAAGGACAGCTTTGAATGCAGCAAGAATAGGTCGACCAAAGAAAGCATTATAAGCAGAAAATTCATCTACTATCACAAAAGTCTGCTTGCGAACTACTTTTCTTTCTCCTTCTCCGAGTTCCACAAGCAAGTCAATGGTTCCTACTGGTTGCTTTGGCTCCCCAGTGAAGCCAACAATCTTCTGAGATGAGGCTTGCACATCCGCCATCGGGATTCTCATCTGGTCAAACGTTTTCTTGAAGAGGATGTTGCAAGATGCGCCGCAATCAATAAGAACTCTTCTGACAATAGCCGGTCCAATACCGGCCGAGATGACTAACGGGTCCAAAGTAGGGGCCTCAATGCCCGTGGAATCTCTAGCCCTGAACACAATATCATCATTAAAAGTCCTTTGTTGTTTCAGGGGTGTAGAGTCCTCTAAAACAAAGACATTCTCTTCAGTTGGCATATGTTTCAGAGCTCGAGTGTACCTCTCCATTTCACCCCAGCTTCTGCCTGCTGGGTGGGGTCCTCCTGTGATGACATTAATAACTGGCCTTCCAGATTCATGTCCTGCGGCCTTCTCATTTGTCCTGGGCTGATGAGCAAGAGCTTGTTGCCCCTGACTTGACGAAGCAGGATCATTTCCACTCTTCTTCACAAATTGCTGCAGCTTATTTTCTCTTAGCAATTCTTCGATTATATTTTTCAATTGACGGCAGTCGTCTGTGTCATGACCAGGCTGATTATGGAAGCGACAGAACTTCCCACTTTGCACAGCTTTTCTTCCGGTTCTGAGAACAGGAGGTTTGGGATACTCAAAAGAATCTTTTGTAGCCAGGTAGATGCGCTCTGGTGTCTCTAACAAAGGAGTATATTCTGATGGCTTGAAGGATCGAGGCTTCTTCGAATTGTGTTGTTTCCTTCCATCATTATTTTCTCTTTTCTGTCCCACAGATCCATTCTTACGTGGCGCAGCAGTGTTGTCTTCAGCTTTCTCTACTGTTGCCTTTGCCGGGACAGGACGGCTTTCCAAACGCATGAATTCATCCGCCTTTTTGTAGAACTTTTCCAGAGAATTTGGCTCCTTCATGTTCAGCCACTTTCCGAATTCACTTGACTTATCAATAGCTCTCATCAAATAGGTCAAGACCATGCGGGGTTCTGCATTATCCACCTCAGCTAACGCTATATTAAAGCGATTTAAAAAAGACTTGATAGTTTCCCCCGGATTCTGTTCCAAACCGGATAACGACATGATGTCTTTTGCCTTTGAAGCATATAGCCTAAATTGCTCTTTAAATTTCCTGGTTAGGTCTGAAAACTGATCGATGGACCGGACAGGTAGTTTTGTGAACCAAAGCAGAGCTACCCCTTCCAAATACACAGGAAAATAGCGGCATTTTATCTCGTCAGAAGCTCTGGCACCTGTCATGTGCCAATCATATTTGTACAGGAACTCATTTGGATCACTTGTCCCTTTGTAAGCTGGAATGGTCGGAGGGACGAACTTCCTTGGGAATTCAGATTTTAGGATCTTTTCAGTAAACGGAGTCTTGCTCGGAGCGAAACCCCACTCTTTCTCATCTTCGACCCTTTGCATACTTTCTTTCATAATCTGTCGAACCATACCAGAAAGATATTCTTCGTCATTCCTATTTCTGGATCCTCCAGCCTCAGGCAATGTCTGTTCAAAGGGGCTAGCAGCCCTTTCGGGAATGTTTCTAGTTTCAGCATCATGGACATTACCGACAAAGTTCCTTTCATTATTCGCAGGTTGACGGTTTGCCCCGAGCAGATCGTTTAACCTATTCAGAATCAGAGCATTCTGAGCATTCTGAGCTTCCAATTGCGCGTTCTGGGCATTTATTTGCTGATTCAACCCAAAGATAGCAGCGTCCAATTCCGCTTTTGAAACTCCAACAGCTGGAGTGGCTTGATTTGGTGTTGGGGAAGTGGAGGTTCCCTCTTGAATGTTTGCAGATCTCACAGATTTACTTTTCCTTCCAGGAGCCATGATTTCGGATAGACTTCTGGTTCTTAAAGAAACTCTATCTACAAATCTTTCTGAAACAATGATGATAGATGTCCTGAGTTCAATTCTCAGTGAAAGCACCAAAAATGTTAACGAAAAAATTTAAACGCTAACACCCTGGTGTATAAGATGTGATTGTGAAAGCACCACCCGTTTGTACGGGAAACAGAAATAAGCAGAAAGTATGTAGAAAAACAGTAAGAGACACAGTATTTATAGTGGTTCGGCTTATAATCCAGCCTACGTCCACTTTAATCTTTTTATCACTAGTTTGATTACAATTCTTTACAAGATCTTTCAATTACAACACACTTCAAGTGATAGGATATGTGAAACAAGTAGCTCAAGCTTTGATGTTGACAATCATCTTCAAATCCATGGTGAATGTGGATGATTCCTTCATGGAGTTCCTTTAGAAGTTTGTTGGATCTAAAAAGCTTTGAAGTCGTCTGGAATTCGGCAGAGTAATGGCGCTTGAAGAGAATGAGCCCCAAAGGTCCTTTGCATGTTGGAGATGGTTTCATATTTATAGAGAGTTCTGGGCGGAAAAAGTGCTAAGTCCTAACTCGTGGCCGACTTAAGATAAGTCGTGTTCGACTTAAGGTAAGTCGTCCCCGGGTCACTGAGCCGAGTCTATGGCAGTTCCCCTTTTTTGAACCCATCCCTAAGTTCTAAGTCGTGTGCGAGTTATCTGGCTGCAATTGCTAATTTCCTTTCTTAAGTCGTATACGACTCTTTTTATGTCGTAAGTCGTAGTCGACTTAACCAATTGCAACTGGTTTAAAGCAAGTCTTAACTCGTAGACGAGTTAAGAGGTGTGTCTTTAGGTCGTATCCTCCTTAAGTCGTATAACTTCTTTAAGTCGTAAGGGTCTGAAGTCGTACAAACTGCAGTTATCATTAAGTCGTAGGCCATCAATTTCCTTAAGTCGTAAAGACCTTAAGTCGTTAGCTTTTCTTAACTCGTATGCCTGCTAACTCGTAGAAGATCTTAACTCGCAGAGGATTAACTCGTAGAGGCTTAACTTGTGGAAGATCTTAACTCGTACACTTGCTAATTTGTAGATATGCTAACTCGTAAAGGCTTATCTCGCAAGTAGCTTAACTCGGGTACTCCTTAACTCGTAGGCTGCTTATCTCGTAAGCTTGCTAACTCGTAGAGGTCTTTAAGTTGTAGGAAGTTGCTGACTCATGTATCCTTTAACTCGTACATGCCTTGAGTCGTACATGCCTTGAGTCGTACATGCCTTGAGTCGTACATGCCTTAACTCGTGGACCTGTTAACTTGTGAACGAGTTAGGGTTAACATATAATATCCTTGCTCTCATCTCTATCATTTTCTTTCACATTTAAAAACATAAACCTGTAAAACAATTTACAAACCAGAGAAAAAAAAAGGCCTACAAACACTTTTTTTCAAACCAGAAATCAGTTATATTCAAACCGAAATCAAAACAAGAAATCAGTCGTTTTCAAATCTACAACCTGTAGCAAAATCATCAGCAAGCAAGATTTTCAATTTCAAGTTAAATCATATCAACAAAAAACATTTTTAGTTTCAAAAGATCATCATAGAATTCAAGTATTTTCAAGATCAAAAGCATTCAGTTTTCAAAAATCCAGCACCCTTGTTTCAGTAGCTCTCTGTTTATCTTTTAAACAGGTGAATAAACAGTTTTATTTAAAGATTTAAACCTGTTTAAATCTAGATGCATGCAGTATTTATGTGAAGTGAAATATGATATGTGTTTGTATGATTGTTTAAAACAAGAATGCGTGTGTATATGTATGTGAATGTGGTTGTGTATGTCTGAAACAAAGCGTTGCTCCGTTCGTTTGTTCTCAGGTTCTAATTTTTTTTTAAAAATCAACAACCCTTTTCTCTGATCTGTTATATGATATGAGGTGTAAACAAATATTGTTAGAAACGACAGGATTTAAGTTGTAAAAATATTCTAAGTAGAAATTAATGACAGCTTTAACTAGGATATAAGAATTACAGTTAAAACTTAAATATATCAAAACTTTGAACTAAATAATTTGCGAATTCATGTATCTAGTCTGATGTATCATCACAAACTAGGATTTTTAGAAAAACAATCCTGATTTTTAAGATGGTATTTCAAAAGGAATTTTGAGATAAACATGATTCGGGTTTTTGCCTTTTTTGGTGATCACGATGCTTTGGGTTGTTGGGGTTAATACTAGAGCATGTTCGTTGACAAATGATCATGGGAAAATTGTTCAGAAGAATTGTAGATCACTAGAATAATCGGGCTCAGGCGAATTAGGGTTTATGTATGGGTTTGGCGCAGGGTTGATTTAGAGGCCAAGGCAGCGTCGACACTTCATCGAGTTGTATCGGATATCGGGGAAACTGAAGAAGGGTTTGCGATGCATCTCTGGTTGGAAGGAGGCGGATTTTCTGGTGAACGATTAGGTGATGTGAATCGATTTTTTTGGTGAATGGTGGGTTCCTGAGTATGGTCATGGGATCAATTTTGTTTCTCTGGCGAATTCAGAGATCTAGGTAGTTGTACCATCATAGGAGGTGATTGCTGGCATGTCGGAGTTGTTGTCGATGATTGGAACGACGAGGTTTTAATGAACACGTGCACGCATGCACGATAATGTCCAGTAGAATTTGTGTCTTCGAGGAAGAAGAAAGGCGTGGGTTCTTGCTCGAGTTTTCCTCATGTTTGTCTCGTGGTGGTAGAGAATTTGCGTATGACTCCGGGTGGATTTTAGTTGGCTCGGGGTTTTAAGGTTTTGAGCTCGGTCGATTTTCGTTGTACAAGCTTTAAAAGTTTTTAGATAAAACTTGTACAGATTTTTATATTTAAAATAAACAGAACCCAGATTTATATTAAGCAGAGGAAATCAATGTTTAAAAGAATATTTGATAAGTTTCAAAGCCAGATAAAAATGAAACAAGTTTTGAAGTGAGAAAATGTTTAGCTAAGTTTAGAAATGTATTTAAAATGAATTTGTTTAATTCATATTGATTCAGTATAATTTTATAAGAGGTTAATTATCCAATTTTATTCTTAAGTGTTTCAAAAGAAAATTTAATAATGATAATTAAGAAAGATAATAGTTTATCTTAAATTATTGAAGATCTTGATTAATTAATGAATAATTAATCAATGTGATTAATTTAATAGTTAATTAATTTATATAAGTAATTAAGAATTAATTAATTAATTTGAATAAATATAAGATAATTAATTAATGTAATTAAAGGAGTAATTGCTTAATGAAGCTATTCATTAATTAGAGTAATTAAAGGATTATTTAATGTAAATAGTTGAAGTTAATTAAATTATGTAATTAATTAAAGGTTAATTACTCTATGTAATTAATGATGATAATTAAAGGGTGATTAATTAAGATGGATAATTAAAAGATGATTAATTAATTGGTTTGTAATTAATGAACGTTAAGTAAAGGTAATATAAGTGATTAAAGTTAGAAATTAATTTAATTAGAGATAAATTCAATTAAATTTTGGAAGTGATCAATCTTGCTTATGAATGATTGAATGAGGTTAAATGCCTTGAATTGGTTGATATCTCTGATATGAAATGTTTTGTGATATGATATGTTTGGTTTAAACGATGATAATGTGGTTAACTATCGGTGATGAATTACTATGTAAAAGTCAGCATCCCATATTTAAAATTGAATTGTATTCGCTTGAATAACTTGGGTTAAGGTGTCATTGGATTCTAAGGGACCGGGGTCGGGTATCAGTAAATACCCGAAACCACTTCAATTTGGAATCCACAGTAATTCTTTATAAATTGATATGTGAAATCAACTGGAAGATATGGAATAAAATGGACCTTTGAAACTAAGTAAGAATACTTAGAATTTGATTTGTGAAAATAAGTGTTGACTATTACAAGTTATGAACTTGTAGTAAGGTACGAGTTACCCTGGGTTTTAAATGAGTTCTATGCATTAGTATTTCATGCTAGATGGGTTTACGCATGTTGGTTTCCAGCCTGACCCGGGTGTTATTTCGATGTAATGCTTGGGTCAGATCAAGTATTAAAGATTTTCAGGTAAGGACGTTCTGGAGCTCAGTAGGCGAGCTAGATGGCAGGAACGTATGGAGTGTATTCCGCTGTGATTTATTGTAGTTTATCTGGACAAGTTATTTTAACAGTCCAGTGTTTGTGTAAATGTTGTAACTCTGATGTAAATAAGTATAAATTGACAGATACAGTTTTCTTTTGTATAACTGATATTATTTGATATTATAGTTTGATCCGCTGCGAATGTGTGATTCTGTGTCTAGTTTTCAGTTTCCTTCTTCTATCTCATTTCTTCTTTTCCTGACTATCTGGAGTTTTTGGGATCGAAAATTCTAGGTTGTCACATACGTGCTGTTTGCAAGCATTTGGAAAGTTGTGGGAATAAAATTGATTTATCGTTACGAGCAACGACAGTTCACATTAAAGACTCAATAGATGGCTGAATAGCCAAAGCCAAATTTGTATGATAGCCCCAACACGATCAAATAAACTTCACGAAATTGGAACTCAAAAGCAGTTACTTCCAGAGCACACCTTGTTTCCAAAATGCATTCTCTGGGGGGGAAATGTTAACCAGGTTTTTAACCCGATAGAATTAAACGGGAGCTAGGACACCTACATCAAGTCTAAAAACTCAATAACCAAAAGTACCAGAAGTTGAATCTAAGAAACACCCAAGAGGAAAGATAAAAAAATAGCTAAGGGGATGGATCGCTAGTGATCCATCACCTATGGATCGCTAGCAATCCATAAGGATTGCTCATGTATCCTCCAAACTTCTTGCAACATGAATCAACATCTTTTCTATGGATATCCACCAACTTTCATGTTATTCCAAGCAAGCTAGTTTGAGAAGTGAACATTCATCTAATTCCAGTCATAGTTCAATGGAATATGTATATGAATCACCATCAAGACAAGATAACTTGTTATGAAATTACATGGAGAAAATTTACATAAGGAAATTAACACAATCAAAGTGAAATGATCCAAAAATATTTTAACTACATGGATCGCTAGTGATCCATGCCCTATGGATCACTAGCGATCCGTCAAGTTAGATCGATTCGCTGTGAACTTTTTAGAGCGCCTTCGTACCATAAATTATAGGCTTTTGATGAAGCGGCCTAGCCCAATAGCTATCCAATCCATATAAATACTCACACATCTGCAACTTAAAGGGGATCTTTTGGACTGGCTACTAGAACTCTGCAGAAGTTATTCTTCACCCTTCTCCTCCCACACAATAGTAATCTAAGGATTCATTGTGATTCTCCAGTGAACTCTTGCACTTGTGACTTGATTTAACTTATGAGATTCAATCATATTGTAATCTGATTCCACTTGTAACAACAATCAGTTAGTAGAAAGTTTAGGCTTCATTAATGCAATAGCTTGATATTTTCAACCATTCGCATTCACACATGTCGGACTTGAATTGCTCAAAATATAATATTGTTAATTTTTATTTGGCAAAACTCAACATATATAGTAAATAAATAATCACAGAATCACAGACACAGAGTAATAACAATAAGCAGCGGAAACAAGAGAATAGTAGTTCATGAAGCTACCATTTATATATAACAGAGTTAAAATAAAGTACAATAGAAGTCTAGAATACAAAGGAGTCTCGATATAATAGTTAAATAACAAATCTGAATACATCACTGGAATCAACTAAATATCTAAAAGCTGAATCGATAATTGGATCTCCAAACGAAGCTCCAACTCCAAAGGTGAGTCTCAAATGTTGTGACACTTAGTCTGACTCAAGCGTAAAGCAAAACACAAAACACTCGAGTCGGGATTAACATTCGTATATCAATAAATCCAATTTCAAGTGAAACATCAATTGAAATACAAGCAACTCAAAGAATGTTTGGGATAACCATCCTATAAGGATCCATGGAACTATCTACTATGTAGTAATATACGCTATTAACAAACAACCGTTATTATAGCACCGTGGTCACTTTAAAATATCATACTTCAAAAACCAAAATACCATATCCATTTCAAACCATATCAATACGATATCATTTCCACTTCAGATATATTCACTTTCAAAACCATAATACTTTCAAAGTTATAACGCTTTCGAAACCAAAACACTTGAAATTATAACCCTTTGAAAATCACAACATTTTGAAATCATAGGACTTTGGAAATCATAACACTTTGAAATCATAACACTTTCCTTTAAAACTTTAGATATTAAAATAGTGTATAAAATAAAATGGTTTATAAAATAAAATAGTTTATATAAAGCAGCTATAAGTTAAAATAGTTTATAATAAAATAGTTAGTATATTAAAAATAGTTTATATTTAAAAATTATTTATATTAAAATAGTTTATATCAAAATAATTTATGTTAAAATATATTAATAGTTTTAAATATAATTTTAAGAATACTTTATAATAACATAGTTTCCTCCGAATCTCACAAACTGATTCAAATCAACTCGACTTCCAAAATTCAACTTTAATTCAATCTCAGTTCATTAATTTCAATTCAATTTAGTTCCTCAATAAACCATTTCAAATTGTATCGATTTTCAAATGTAAATTTAAACCACAAAATAAACCATTTCAATTTCGATATATTTCAAAGTTTTAAATATTCCACAAATTTACAAAATAAATTTGATAATTTGATATATATCTCAATTTAACTTTATAGTTATTTAGTTTTTAAATATTCGCTTGATGAATCCACTATCGTTTAAATAAAACCCCAAATTTCAAACCACTAAATATTTCCTTCGATTTATTTAAACTTGGAATATTCATTTAATCACCTTAAAAAAATCAAGTTATAAAATCATATCCTTTAAAAATGTCAAATTCAATAAGTTTCAAATTGATTTAATTAAATCAAATTCTTAATTAAATAGCATTTCTAATCAATTCAAATTTATCTTTCCAATCTTAACTTAAAAAAATGGTTATAAAAATCTATTTTAAAATATAATTTTAAATAAATACTCACACATATTATATTTTAATTAAATCAACTTTATTAATGTAAATCTTATTAATAAACTTAATTTATATTAAAACTTAATTTATATATGTTTTTAAATAGTAAAATTTTAAGTAAATTCTTAAAATTTACAATTTCTAAACCAATTTAAAATTTTAAAATTTTCAAAACATATAAATATAAAATCAAGAATTTAAAACTTTATAAAATACATTTATTTATGATATCTAAAAATCAATATTTCTTAAACCATATATTTCCTTTCCAAAATCATAGAAATCATTTTCAAAATATTTATGTATAAACCAACGGTGTCTGTATTAAATTTTCTATCCTGGTCAAGTGATACGGATATTTTATATTTCAATCTGCAATTTAAATATATAGATATAGGTATATATCATTTCAACCCGCAATCTCAAATTCAATTCAATGAAAATTGCTTCGGTTTATCATTTCAACCCATAACGATTTTCTCCTATTCTACAGATCGTTCGTGTATGTATCATTTCAACCCATAGGAAATTCTATATTAATAAGGAACTTGCAAAGTGATAACAGATATGATAATAATATAAGAGGCATACTTCATCAGTATAAATAACAGATAATGGTGTTAGATGTCATAGTTGAACAGGTAGCATATATATATATAGCAATGTAAATAACTAATATCGACATATTTCAATTGTCGTTTCAATTGAAATAAAATTTAATAAATATAAGAATGTTAGTCATGAGTGATTTCCCACCTTACGAGGCTAGAGAGATAGACAATGAAGTTGAGTTACGAAATCCAGGCACGAATCTCAAAAATAGCAAGATTGGCAGGAATATGACGAATATAGCTAATAGCTGAGAATTGACGAAATCAAGTCAAACTGGATTGATGAAGATCAATGGTATAGGTGAACTTATACATATAACTATAACTATATATATATATATATATAAAGTCATATTCCAAAGTTAAACACATATTAAATTAAAAATATATAAATATATGTACTTCAAAAATCATTGTTTTAAACTAAACACATATATTAAAATAAACATATATGCATCATATATTTTGAAATAACTACTTATATAGAAATCAACAATATATCTATCACTAATATATATGTTATATATACCGTGCAACATATAACTTGCCCATACATATACAAACAAAATAAATCAATATTTATATACTCACAGTATAAGCATCCAGACTTATGCAA
Source organism: Allium cepa (assembly GCA_030765085.1). Taxonomy (NCBI): domain Eukaryota; kingdom Viridiplantae; phylum Streptophyta; class Magnoliopsida; order Asparagales; family Amaryllidaceae; genus Allium; species Allium cepa. Next base: position 679,704,126 of record CM060941.1, on the reverse strand, counting down.
TATATATATATATATATATTTGTTTTTAAAAAAAATTAAAAAAATATATTTCAGTTCGTTATTCAATCCAAAATACCCATAACATCTTGCCATAATATTTCGCAAAAATCATTATTAAATTAAACACGTATAATTACTTTCTGATTCTGTGTTATCACCAAAATCAATATATAGGTAGCCTATAAGTATATGCAGCTTATAAACAACAATTTATGTGTTGATTATATTTATAAATATATATTTATAATTAAACTATAAACACAATATATGAAAAAATATACTTATAAACATATGTACATATATGATATTATATAGTGAACCAAATGTAATATATAGAAATCATTATACATTTACAGCAACCTGTATACTATTTATAAAATGTATACTTTATAAATTTATAACTTTATAACAATATATACTTTAAGTTTACAACTCTTACATATAAACTCTTATATAACTATAAAGCAGATTCGAACAAAATACATTTGCTAAACATATAAAATAAACTGTAAAATATATATAAGCAATTATATTAATAAGTAAATTTATACTTTAATAACTCAGGCAACTTACAAAACTTTATAAACAACGGACTTCATATATATAATAAAATTTGTACAGGCAACTTGTATATGAGCTGCCATACTACAATACACGTATATATAATTGCACACATATATTGAGTATATGCATATATATATATATACTGTAAAATATATAACCTATACATATATCAATAGTTTTTGAAACTTGTATAAAACTTTACATATAAATATATAATGTAATATATACCTTTAAAGAGACTGTACAGCTAAGATTTTGTCAAATAAACAAACTGATTATACACATACGTATGTATTATAATATATATATATATATATATATATATATATATATATATATATATGGAAGCACTTATATGTATTTACCTGAAGTAATACACACACAGAGAGAGAGAGAGAACCAAAACAATATATACACCAGCAAACATATATTCACAAGTTCATATAACAGATTTATATATCTGTCTACCTTCATATAAACGAGAGGAGCAAGGCCGAAGGGTGGGATGCAAGGCAGGCCGAGGCTGGAGGTGTGGCGGTGGACGGTCCGGCGTGTGGAGGAGGGAATGGTGAGGAGTTGAAGAGGCAAAGCGGAGAGGGGATCGGCTGAACGCTTGAAGAAGTGGGATACGTAGCTAATGTGTGGAGGGGTCACAGGCCGAAATGGCCGTTGACGGCATGGGGTTCAGTGGAGGAAACGAGGTTTGGCCAACTAAGGAAGAAGGGAGAGGAAACAGGGCATAACACGTTTAACTGGTGAGGTAGCATTGGATTGCGAGAAGCGTCGCTTGGGTTTGAGGCAAGGGTGGAAGGCGAAGGCATAGTAGGGGAGAGCTTGCGCTGGTGAATCGGCTGGCGAGGTAGGTCGGGCGAGCTAAAAGCTTGAAGACGAGGCCGCTTACTCACATGGCCGAGTGATGGAGATGGGAGGTCAACGGAGCTGAAGACGTGAAGCGTGGAATGGATCGAAGAGGGACAAGCGGTTTGGTAGGGGGAAGATGAAGTGGAGTATGAATTCGAGTACCAGGCAAAGCAATAGCTTCCTCTTATTTTTCTTTTTTATACATAACCCAGCACAAAATGGAAAGAAAGAAACAAAAAACTTTGGAACCATATATTATACTGAATGTTGGGGAATAGTGATAGGCACGAGAAAATATGAATTAATATTTGATAATTTAAAACGGCAGCTGCTATTGAGTGTTGATTAATACAATGGAAAAATGAAAAGGAATCAGAACCAAAAGACTTTGAAACGTACCGATACGGTTACCGTTTTCACGGATTCCACAGCGTATCGAACTTCAAAACACAGAATTGAATATACCACAGAGATCATCACGATGAGATGATCAAAATGGTATACAAATACCATTGGTATGTTCATCCTATCAAAAGTCGATAATCGGTACTAAAAATGCTGCAAATCTGTCGAAAATAAGATAATGAAGCAATAGCGATTCAAATTTGAAGGTGATTTACAAATTTATTGTATAAAAATATTCAGGTTTGGAAAATATTTTGTCATCATCAAATTAACCGATCTAAATTGGAATAAAATTACACAATAAAAGAACTTTCATATTATCTAGTGAAAATTTACCATTTGCTATGTTTAATTAGACGTATTCCAAATATTAAATTTTTATTTCCAAATTCAAATGTTAAAAAATTCACAAAATTTCTGTTAATTATGTTATTAAAATCATTTAAATTTACGGTCATTACAATTAACAGCCAAACTACTATAAAAATCTTCTTACTTCTTTACTTTTTCTGCAATCTAAAAATTGCTTTTTCTATTTTATTTTCCTTAATAAACAAGGCTGGTGCTTTCACACTCAATCCAGGTGTTGATCCATTTTTTGGGTTAACACTATGACAGTGAGGTTAGTACCATATATAAGGAGCAGGAGCTGTTTATATAGGTCGAGATCATCATCGGTCTTAAATGATCAATGGATAGATAGGAGTTACATCTAAATGAACTACACCTCTTGCTGGTGTTGACCATGTTTAGGACATCCATTACCTCACAGTTATTTGTTAGTTAGTTTGTTGTTAGGAGGAAAGGCTGGATAACCCTTTAATGAAGGTCTTTAAGATGAATAAAGTTGTATGTTGAGCCGAGTCTATGATATAAAGCATGATGAGATCGAATACAGCTAAATGGTTGTAATACTGCTAAGAGGCACTGTACAAGTTCCATGATATGCACGACAACACAGACGTGGACGACATTGACAATGGATCTCGACGAGGTGTTGAATTATAGATACTAACATGGAAAGTATCTTTGTCCAAAGGGTAAGTACACACATATGTAGTAATTAACTACCTCGTGTAGATGGAGTGTACCGTACGCGTATGTAAAGTTAAGACGACCAAGTAAAACAGTAGACATAACATGTAATGGAAGAAACTAGACATTAACTAGTGTTATGTATAAAGTGTGTAATTAACTAGTCACCAGAACGTTGTTCAATCCCAATTCCTCACTACAACTCACATGATAGCTTTAGAGGAATATGCATTAGTACAAGGCGGGAACGGTGGAAGGACATATTTCCTTATGCATGCTCGATGCTAACAAGGGCACTAGAGATCAATGGCGTCAATCTTGGTCAGTAATCATATGATTACATATTGAGCTTTTAGGACAATGACATAGAAAGAATTTAACATGAGGATATCGAACCATAAAAGATTTTGATTTTAAAGTTAGGAAGAATGATAGAATTTTATAGCTATTATTACAAGAATTCATATTGAACTTTTAAAGAAAATACGGGATGCTGAACACATAAAGAAAAGGAAATATCGAGTTTCAAAATTATTATTACAAATAAAGGTGTCGAACACCAAAGAAGAACACATCAAAATTCAAGATGTCAAGTGTAAAGAAGGAAAAGCAATCAAGCAATCAATAAGGGGCATCCAACTTCAAGCAACCTCAGGGAGATATCAAACTTCTATAATCAAAGGTACCGAATGCTTAAGAAGGGATGTCGAGTCTTTGAAGATATTGAACTCCAAGCAGATGGCAAGCCCAGAAGGAATCGAACATGAGCACAAACGAGAAGGTTATCAGACTTTGACAATTGAAAATATATTTGATTAACTTATCAATTTGTAAATAATTCCAAGCAACAAATGCTATCAAGCTTGAATAAAGGATGAGAAAGTATCGATCTTTAACAACTATAAAAGTTGTTGAGCCTGTAAGAAGGAAGAGATATCGTGTCCCATAAATTTCTAAAGATAACAGACATATAAAAAGCCCAAAGTGGTGTCAAATATCAACAGGTACCAAGATACTATGGTACAACGGATACCGAACCTGAAGACAATCTGAGGGAGCCACTGAACCACTATAACATAAAGTAATAATATGATGAGGAATAAAGAGAGGTGTCGTATCATTAGGGGATATCAAATACATAGTCATGACTAGAGTATATCGGGACTCTATAAAATAAGCAATGGTTATTGAGCCTTTATAACTATGACTGTTATAAGGCGTCCACAAACGACAAGTGGTCCCAAGCTTTGCAAGTTGCAAAGGGTGTCGAACTTCAAAGGACATAAAGAATATCAAATGTCTACAGTTGTGAAGGATGTCACGTATCATCAATACAAAGAAGGGTTTGGAATATCATCAGTCAAAGAAGGGTTGTCGAATGTCATCAATATGAAGAAGGATGCTGAATGACATCAGTACAAAAAAGGATGTTGAATATTAGCAATATAAAGGGATAGCGAATATCAACAATTTAGAAAACATATCAAGGGACACATGACAACCATACCGCTTGTTTCCACCCCTATATATATGGACCTCAAGGCTACATGTGAAGGGGAATCATTTCTTTCCCTACTTCTTAAATTACAAAGTTGTAAACCCTAAATTTATTTGATAATTTCTTGATACAATTGTAACTTTTTATGCATAAGGACTTGGATATTAAATTTTTCATAGTATAATGCCTTTGACATATGTATCTTTGACTATTATTAAACTGGATGTGCATACAACTTATCTTTGGACTTGTATTTGGATTTAGACTTGCGCGTTGACTATTTAAACAAGGCCATTTAAGCCCTTGCCTAATTTAAAGATTACTTTGCTAACGATGAATATGGCTATTGATATATGAACAAAGGATTGGACTATATGTAAATTGCCTTTTTCATCCATTAAACAAATTATGGACTATTGCACAGTTGTATGACTTGCTTATTATACCCTTCAACATATGACATAAACTTTTGAATAGGCCCATAGCTATATTAAATCCCGTCGGCACTATGGCTGCTATTCGAATAATACTATCTTATGCAGTATCTCAGGTGTTAAACAAATTTTTGGTTTAACATTTTTGTGCTAGAACGAGGGCTCCAACCTCCGATCCATTATTTCCTTACATAGAAGCTAATTATGTAAAATTTTGTTGCAAGAAAATGGTGAAAGCTAAAAAAGTCAATGTTTTGAACGAAGAGATTTTGCAATGAACAAACTATGAGGAAAATATCACTCTAAACTTCAATTCAGACAATGTGGAACCTGAGCAGCCTTCGACACCAGTGAAGCCAACAAACAGCAAAGCTAAGATTCTAGATTTAACAAAACGGCTCATAATGATGCAAGAACTCCTTAAAGAGGTTCTTTCTCTGAAGTCTTCTAAAATGGAAAAGCTTACTGAAGTAGGAGAAGAAGTGGAATCTCCAAGGAGGAAACTAGAAAACTTGCTACTCAAAAGCAAACAAAAAAGGTAAAAACATCATGGGTTTGCGAAGATAGAAAAATCTCAAACTGTAAGGCGAACATTATGTTCACTGAACTTGCAGGAAAAAAATTAAGATGGACCATCAAAGAGAAATATTAGAATGGAGAATAAGAAGATCTTCTGAGCAGTCAGGCAGCTCAATTTTGGACAAAGAATACAAGCCCTCCAGAAGGGATTGCCATGACAATGAAGCATACCTGAGATAGATGACCAATAAAATAGTAAAAGGTATGTTAGATCTTAAATGGAAGAGGACCCTCAACCCAAGAGTAAATAATAATCCTTATGAAGATCCATTCATAGAGAAAATAATGTCAATTAGAATTCGTCGCACATCAAAATCCCATTATTAAAGTATAATGGAACCACCGACCCCGATGACCATCTTTTGGCTTTTGGGAGCCATATAGAGGATAATGCTTCTGCAGCAATATGTTCCATACTATTTCCTACAACATTTCAAGAAGCAGCTGTCAAATGGTACAGACACTACAGAGAGAAAACATTTACTCTTGGAGACAATTTTCTTATAAGTTTTCAACACAATTCTGCAAATGCAAAGATCTTAATATTGACTCTAGTGCATTGGAAAATTTCAAACAAAGACCATACGAGTTTCTCGATGAATACTTAAAGGGATTCAACATTAAGGCTATATAGGTAGAAAACAAGAGTGATGGAGAAAATTAATGGCAGTGTGCTTAGGTTTACTTGAATAGACCCCCTTTTAGGAGGAACTCAATGTCCATGAATGTAGGGATCTACAAGATTTTCATTTCAAAGCTAATAAGTTATCCGTATAAATGAAATGTCCCATGCTAAAAAGAAATCCTAGCCAAAGAAGGAAGGACGAAAATTTAGCTATGATCATCCCATCAAAAAGCCGAGGTGGGATGAAAAAAAAGGAAGATGGGAAGAGATCCCAAAATCCAACTATGTGGCTTTGGAATTTCCCTACTTCATACAAGGCAAGGAACAATCCAAAATCGAAGAAGGAAAGAGATTATGCCATTACCATAAGGCGAACGAACATAAAAGTGATGAATGTCATAGTTTGACTAGGATAATCTAGAATACCATTATATCCGAATCTCTGAAGGAGTCTGCCAAGGAGATAAAAAACCCTCTAATCTTAAAAGGAACAATCAATGGGCCCTAATCAATACTGAAAATTTCATGGAGAATGATTCTCAACCGGTCTTCATTCCTCTGATTAACCACCTAAGTGTCATCCTTGGAGTTCCCCATCTCATTGGAAGTAGCAAAGGAGCTAAGAGCAAATACTTGAGGGAAGAAAGAGAAGGGAACTTTTCTATTAATGAGGACCCAATGCCCAAAAATCGTACATATCAGCTTCAAATGCCTAACTTAACAATAACCCCACAGGAGTTGAGAGGGGTCCGTCAATTAGATAATGATTCGATGATGATAACTTCAAAAATTGGGCTCTCTGGGGTAACAAAAATCACAGTGGATACCAAAAGTGTCATAATGTCATATTGAAGCACACTTTCGATCAAATGGATATTCCAAAGGAGAAGTTGGAGCTAAGCTTTGTGTCAATCTTTGGATTCAAAAAGTAAAGGTTTACTCTAATAGGACAAATTAAGCTCCTAGTGTAGATGTGAATTCCTTCACATTATAGGACTTTTGAAATCTTGTCTATAATGATGGACCAACCTTCCTACCACAATGCTTTATTTGGAACACCAACATTAGATGAAGTGGATGCGTTTGTTTCACCAAAATGTCTAATGATGAAATTTCTGACTAAGAATGGTTGGGGAACAATAAGTGGGTGCAATTTAGCTCCCAAGAATTGTATTTTTTTACACATGAGCAATTTAAAAGAGACGGCGTTTCTTGTTATGATTCAGGGAGAAGTAGATAAACTGAAATTTAGAAGCCCTTGGATGATAGTCCTTTAAATCGACTATCCATGGAAAATAACAAGACAAGAATAGTTGATAAGCTCAAGAATATACTGAGAGGATTCAACATTTCCAAGAGGAAAAGAAAACAAAACGAGGTTACCAAGTAGACAACGAAATAGATAATGAAGAAATTGTTACCAAATTTGATTGTAGAAATGATCAAGAAAGAATTAAGTCTGTCGAAGACCTAGAAGAGGTAACTTTAGATTCACTTGATTCAACAAAAACGATAAAGAACTGAAAAGATTTGGGAAACAAGCTAAGAGGGGATCTTATCCAATTTCTCCAGTCAAGTAAGGATGTGTGTTTGCTCATAAATTGGGAAAACACTTGTTAATATGATTTTTATTTTAGCCTTGTTGGATTGTGTTTATCCTGCGACTCTCTAGATGTTTAAAGTTATAATGAATTGATGCTTAGCAGATATTGAAGTAATTAGCAAATTCGAGATTCGGAAAAGCAGATAAGAACAAGTGACATAGGGTTTTTATAATGGTTTAGCCAAAAGTGCCTACATTACTTCCATTTTATTATCCCTTCTTAGATTTGGTTACAAGTACATGATTTCTTGGAATGATTAGAGAAATTAGAATAACTAGGGTGATAGGTCTCAGTAGTGTTTCTCCCTTTCTTCCCGAACCTCTGACCCCGTTGTTGCTGAGAAGCTCCAGTATTTATAGAGTGAGATTGTGAGGCGTGGAGGAGAGGTTATAGCTGCTTGGGTCTGGTTTGATATTAGTGTTTGAGACTGGTGGCTTGGTAAGCTTGGTTTGGCAATCTTCATCTTCCTTTGGTTTGGCAATCTCCACCTTCCTTTGGTTCGATAATCTTCATTTTTGGAGGATCCTCTTTGTTGGTCCAAACATTTGGCTCGGCGTGCTTGTTGTAAAGAACCAAATGTTTGGTTCGATAAATGGTGGGTCGTGCCGGACCAAATATTAGGTCCGACATACCAGAGAATGCCGAACCAAGCATTTGGTCTGGTATGTCTGAGGATGCCGGTCCAGATACTTGGTCCGGTATACTATAGTGTACCGGACCAAATATCTAATCTGGCATGCCGGTCCGAATGATTTGTTCGGAAATTTTGCCGACCCAAACGTTTGGTCTGGGTAGCTCTGGCTCTTTCTCCGTTTGCTTGCCTTGGGCTTCTTCTTCCCTTGCTTGCCAGAAAACCGGCGCAACACTTTCCCCTCAAAGCATGTTGGGCATTTTTCTCGGCATGCTTTCTTCTGGTCCATTCAATAGCTCCTATCACCGAATGCCACATCATATGACTATTCTTCTTCCCATATTCTTCCTTAAATACCACCTTCCTTCTCCATTTTTCTTCCTATTTTCTCGATCGAAATTTCCTAACCTATCTTGTTCGGTTGTAAACAGCTTCTAGGTTCTTTCATCACCACCAATCTTTAGTGCTTACATGTTTTTTCCAATCTTGAGGTAAGCGCTTTCTCTATTTGGTACTAGGTTTTGAAATTCTAGGGCTTCAATGCTAGGTGACTTGATTTATATCGTTAAGAGACTGGAGTAGTTAGGTCCTCGTTCTCTTAAGGGTTTTCGAGGTGTTGGGAGATTCACATTGGTTATGTGAGTGCATGTAATTATTCGCTCATAAAGTATTCGGTCCATTGCTTGAATGGTTTGTCACTGGCAGAAGCCATAGGGGTAGCACATTTGTTTGTATCATTGTTAGGTGGAAGCTAAGGTTTTCCTTGATGACGCCATGGGAAGGTACTTTCTGAACCGACAATTGATGTGTGGCCCCATCTGGTTTGACATTGGCTCTTGACAATGCTGGACCAAGTTTGCCGAGCGTATTGTCCATGGGCTTGCCGAGAAGAATTTGGTGAGGCTGGGGATGTGGAATTCTAGTTAGGTTTGAAGATAGGAGATTCCAAACATTTTTTTAACCTCTATTCATATTTTGGATCTTTTTGCTGATGTTCGCCTCCCTTTTTTTTATAGGAACATGTCTTCTGGTCATGAAACGTGTTCTAAGTTTGTAGCTTCATAGCCTGCGGGAGCAGGTTCTTCTTCTGCGGATGTTCCAACTAACATCCCTAAGCAACCTAGCTCTACTTACTACCTAGTGGAAGGTTATACTCCTATCCAGACGTTGGCTAGGCTTTTTGAATGCTATCCTAGTGTACTAACGATTGAGGAGTTAAACTCCATTGCTACTACGTTTGGGATAAATCGTAGAGATATGCTATTGCCTGGTTTGGATGAAAAAGCTTCCATTCCTCCAAGTGGGTATATGGCGTACAATAAATATCGATGCATGTGCGGAGCTATCCCGCCGCTTAACGATTGGATTATAGGCTTCATCATTTATTTAAAGGTTTCTCCAATGCAGCTTCAGCCGATTTCTTATGCTACCTTGACATCCCTCTATCTGATATTCATGAAGCGGTATCAGAGGCCTCCAACTCATAAGGAGATTAGGTATTTGTACAATGTGAGGTGCTATAGGAAGGGTAGCCCCTTTATCAGCTTAGAGTCTGCATATAAGTTCAATCCCGTCCAGGATTTGTATTCCAAATTCAGCATGTTCAAGAAGGAGTATTTCTTTGTTAGTGATGATATTGTGGCTCAACATTCTTTAACCTCTGGATGTAAGTAACTACTTTTCCCTTTCTCAATTTTCTTTCGCCTTTGTTATTTATCGCTTTATAATTTCTAGGTTGCGTAAAAGTGGCGGAGGATGACGGTTTAAAGAAGATAGCCAAGGAGATATCAGCTATCCAGAGGCCGAGTGAGAGGCGTCAATCCTACTTCATAATGCAGCCCTTCGGTTTTACAATCTAACTGGGCCCAGGAAATCCGTGTACAAGATTAGGCCGAGTTCGACTGAGAGAGAGATAAGGGCTGAAGGAGATAGAGGGGATAAGAGAAAAGGTCCGGATGGGGAGATTGATGCAACTAAGGCCCTGAAAAAGCTGAGACATAAAAAGGGTGCAGTTCGCCCTCTCCGCTCTGGGAAATCCTTATGCATTTAAGACGTCTCCTGTCCTGGTAATGAGGAAGGCTTACATTCGAGAAAGGAGAGTGAAGAGGAGGAAAGGTCAGAGAGTGATTCCGAAGCGACGATAGGGGAAGCTTGTGCATCTCCAGATATGGACATAATAGGTAGTGTAGGCCCTAGTGTGGATCCTTTAAAGGATGTTAAGGCTGTGCGGGGATGGTCCAAACTATTGGAACACCCTAACTCGTCCCCAAGACTGCTTCCTGTTGCAGACCATCCTTAAGAAAAGGTGGCTTCCAGCGACTCAAGTGAAGTGACGCCTCCTCCGATATTTGGTGGAGTTGGCATTAGCGAGGATTTCGAGCTTCCCCTAGGCACTTTCGATTATTGTACGAATTTTAAGACTCTTCTTGAGAACATTTTATTTTTTGATGGGTCTCAGCTCCCACCTGATTTTCAATACAATGATGTTCTATTGCAGAGAGTTCTCCCTCCATCGAGTGGTGTTCTGTTCCAAAGTTTTTCCCACTAGAGTGAGATCCTGCCTCGGGGACACGATCCACCTTATTCTAAGGGTTTATAGCAGCTTGTAGTGTCCCTAGTGTCATAAGTGTTTTTTTCTTGAATTCGTTCTGCTTCTCAGTTCTAATGCAACTAAGTATACTTTAGGGAAAAAGAAGAATCCAAGGAGGAACAAAGTGTCTAGGCATCTGGAGCAATTTAAACAAATGAAGACGACTCCCATTCGTCTCCCGGTGGCATCTCAAGAGGAAGGAACCATGGTAGAGGAAGTCAGTAGGGCCTCGTTGGGTTTGGATAACGGAGAAAGCCATGGATCTTCCTAGAAATACGCGAGGTCCCTAGAGAAGGAGGCCACCTCCCCGGGCTCTCAAACCTCCTCGCTCCGTCGACGCCATTTCCTTACGGATACGGAAGTGCATGAAGCACCAGATGAGTCGGGAAAAGTTATCGCGGACCCTGTTTCTTCAGCACATCAACAGCACATGCGAAATCCTTTCAGAAGTCACTTTGATATCAACCCTAATTATGCGGGTCGTCGTGCCGCGGATCTCGATACTGAGTTTCTTCCTCCACGCAACCCCTTGATCCGGATATTAGGTGAGGCTAAATCTTTAGATTTTGCTAATCTGACAACTTGGACGTACCAATCACTAATGAGACTCGCAATATCGTTGACTATTAGACTTGCTTGGCCAGAACTAGTGAAGAGGTTTGGAATGCCAACAAGCAGTTACGTTTAGAGATGGAGGATCTCCGCAAGGAGCTCAAGGAAAAAGCGGGTGAATTGGAAGTGGTTGAAGCATCTTGCAAGTATGAAATGAGAAAAGCCGACGAGGAAGCCATAAAAGAGGCCAATGATGACGCAATGAAGGAGGCTACCGCTATATGTTAGGCCCAGATTGATTTGGCCACCAGATTCATGGATGAGGCTCGGGAAAAAGATATTGAGCGACTTTGCTCCCCTAAAGGTGGAGTAAAGAAGTCAAAAACAGCCCTGGCTGAGCTAAAAGAGTCCAGGGATGTTGGCTAAAGGAGAAAGACTCGTAGGTAGCTGAAATTGATGGGCTGAGGGCATAGCTGGAACACTTAAAGAAAGATAAGGAGCTATATATGAACAAGGTGGTATCCCTGTAGACCGAAGCTGACAAGGCTAGTGAATTTTATGACACTATTAACCAGATGCTCAAGGATACGTATTACATGCTCTGGAAGAAAATGTGCCTTCAGTAGATGGATGAATACCCTCAGGTGATGGTTTGAACTCATGCTCAGCTTATTAAGGAGGCCAAGGCTGCAGCTGCGTGGGAGGGAAGGGCCGATTATGATGTTATGACAGTGAATTGCCAATTTTCTTAGGAGGAAACCAAAGTCATCACAAGAGAATACGAGTTATTGGAGGAGGAAGGTGATGATGATAATTCTGATCTTGAGGGGCTTGGTGATCCGCCTCATGCTATCACAGGTATTGCATCCTCCTACTTTGTCATCACTTATTCCATATTGAGAAGTTCATGATCTTTATCATTTGTATTGTGCAGGGACGTCGTTGGGACGAGTTAAGCCTTCAACGGAGCCTACCGAAGGAAGTGGGCTAAGTGTTAAGGATGTCCCCTCATCTTGAAGAGGCTCTGTTCTTCTCCTTTTATTTTTGGTTTATGATGAATGTATGGTTGTTTTGTACTTGTAAATACGGATAAAATCTTGTATATGTAAAAAGGTTTCTGATGTTTAATGTTTCAATTTATGCTTTTCACATGCTTGCAATTGTTTCTGTGATGCATGACTTTTATTTATTGTGTATGAATTATTTACGACTTATTTATTCATTATCATGCTGAAAATCATAATTTTGTGCTCTTCTTTATGGTCGATCGCTAATGACAACTACTCAGGCTAGTGCTCGTATCGTGAGCATTATTCGATTTTTCGTTGCCGGCGTAATTTCGATCATCATGTGTGAACGGGCCTGCCTGCAGCCATGCCTTAATCGAGGGGTTTATAATTGGTTCGCAGTTGCCAGTGAGCCGAATGCCAATGACAAACTGCCTAGGCTATGAATCATTCCTGATCTATGGCTTATAATCTATTTGTCATTGATGGCCTAGGGTTGCCGATCGTCAACAATGAATTTCCTATGCTTAATTTGTGCCCTTGATCATGGCTATCTCATTTTCGTTATTGCCAACGAGTGTTTGCGATCGCTCATAGTAGGAATTGTCATTGAATGAAAAGTATGCAATTAATATAATTAACTCAAGACATCAAGATTTTTATAGTGGTTCGACCGAATAATGGCTACGTCCGCTGTCTTTCTTTTACTACTTTATTTAATACATATTTATTTACAACTTAAGAGAAATATCGGCGGAGGTTTTGAGATTCCATGCCTTTTCGAACACCTCTCCATCTACCGTTGATATGATGTATGCTCTATTTTTAAGATCTTTATGAATGGTCCTTTCCAAATTGGATCCATTGCCCCAGGCCGTGGGAAGACTCGTTTGAGAACCAAGTCTCCTTCTTGTTGTGCTCAAGGCTTCACCTTGTAATTGTATTGCCTTGCCACCTTCTGTCCATGAGCGGTTGCTTTGAGGGCGACATCATTTCTCTTCTCCTCGATCAGGTTGAGTGATATGTTCACTAGCTCCTCATTTCTTCTGGATTATAGTGTATTCTTTGGTGTGAGGGGATAATTGTTACGACGGGGAGCATGGCTTCGATTCCATATGCCAGTGGGAATGGAGTGTGCCTTATTACGGTATTATAAGAAGCTCGGTAGGCCCATAAAGCCATAGGTAATTTGTCGACCCATGCCCCCCTGGATTTTTCTAGTTTCTTCTTGATCAGTGGTTTCAACACCTTGTTCACTACTTCGACTTGCCTGTTTGCCTATAGATATGCCATAGTTGAGAAACTTTAGGCAATCCCATGTTCGTGTCACCAATTGGCGAATTCCTCACTGTCGAATCGGAGTCCGTTGTCCGATATGATTTTCTATGGCACACCATACCTACACAAAATGTTACGTATTAGAAAATTTGTCAATTTAATAGATGAAATCTTGTTTAAAGGTTCCGCTTCCACCCATTTTGTGAAGTAATCCACTGCCACTATGGCGTATTTCTCTCCTCCTCAACCCATGGGAAGTTCTCCGATTAGGTCAATCCCTTAGATGGCGAAGGGCCAAGGACTGACCTTCTAGGCTAGACCAATAGGCGGCAGCCTTTGGATTTTGGCAAATCTCTAGCATTTGTCGCATTTCCTGGCAAACTCGGTTGCCTCTTTGTTTAGTGTGGGCCAAAAGTACCCATAGTGCAGGATCTTTCTAGTGAGAGTTTGACTGCCGGTATGGTCCCTGCAATATCCTTGGTGTATGTTGTTGATAATATCTTTCGCTTCGTTTCCTGCAGCATACCTCACCAGGGGATTGGAAAACCACGACGGTACAAGATGCCTTCCTGGATGGTGTAGCAGGATGCCTTCCTTAGGATTTTTCTAATCTCATTTTGATTTGCTAGTAGGATTCCTTCTTGTAAGTATTTGATGATGGGGTCATCCATGTTTCTTTGCTATTATTTATGGGCGTGATCTGAAGACATTCGAAGATTGGTGTGGCTTGCATCATGACGGGGGTTACCCCTAGCATTGGTTCATTTCTCATGTTAGCTTCTTTGGCAAGGGAATCTGCTTCTCGATTCTCGTCCAGTGGGATATGTTTGATTAAAAAGTAGTCTAGCTTATTCAGTAGGGTTTTAGTCTTGTTGAGGTAAGAGGCAAGTCTTTGCCCATGAGTCTGGAATTCACCAAGGATTTGGTTTACGATTAGCTATGAGTCACTGTGTATGCATATCGATTTGATCCCTATTTCCTTGGTGATTTCCAAGTCTGCTGCTACCGCTTCATATTCAGCATCGTTATTGGTTGTGGTGAATTCTAGCCTCAGTGCGTAACTTAATATGCTTCCTTCGGGCATGATGATTACTATTCCTACCATCGAGCTGAGCTTGTTGGATGCTCCATCCACAAACATATTCCACTCGACAGATTCCTTTATTATGATGGTCGTATCCTTTTCCTAAATGGTGAATTCAGCAATGAAATCTACCAGGGCCTGCCCTTTGATTGTGGTGCGTGTATGGTAGGTGATGTCGTGCTGGCTTAGCCCGATGCACCATTTTAATAGGCATCCTGATGTATCCAGTTTATGTTGGACCACATGCAATGGTTGATTTGTTATGACCCTTATGGAGTGAGATTGGAAGTAATGCCGCAATTTTCTGGATGCTATGAGCAAACAGTAGGCCAATTTTTCAATCTTCGGATATCTAGCCTCTGCCCCTGTAAACCTCTTGCTGATGAAATATACTGATTTTTGGATATGGTCATCTTCTCATACCATGGCAGCATTCAATGCATGGGGGACACAACTAAGTACAAGTTGAGGCTTTCTCCATCTACCGGGGTGGGGAGCATTAGTGATTTTTGAATGTGTTCCAATAGGCTTTGGAAAGCCGAGTGGCATTCGCCAGTCTATTCAAACTTTCCCTTGTCATTTTTTAGAGCTTCGAAGAATGGGACGCACTTATCTGTGGCCTTAAATGTATACCTGCTTAGAGTGGCTACCTTCCCATTTAGACTCTGCATTTCCCTTCATGTCGCTACTATTTTGATGTCCTTCAAGGCTTGGACTTTTTCGAGACTCGCTTCAATCCCTCTGATGGGCACAACGAAACCCAAGAATTTTCCCGAGGATACTCCAAAGGAGTATTTCAATGGATTCAGCTCCATCTAGCATTTATGCAATATCTGAAAATTTTCGTTCAGGTGGTGTAAATGATTTGTTTCTTTTCTTTGTTTGACAAGCATGTTGTCGACATACACTCCCATGGAGTGAACAATCTGTTGCTCTAACATCTTATTAACCAAGCGTTGATAGGTTGCATCGGCATTCTTAAGCCCGAATGGCATGTCCTTGTAGCAATATAGGCCCAGATCTGTGATAAAGCTAGTATGTTCTTGGTCTGGTATATGCATGGGAATCTGGTTGTACCTCGAATAGATGTTCATAAATGATAACAATTCATGCCCTGCGGTTCTGTCCACTAGTCGGTCGATTCAATGCAAGGTGAAACAGTCTTTGGGGCAAGCGTCATTGAGATTGGAAAAGTCAATGCAGGTTTGCCATTTCCCATTGGATTTTTTCACTAGAACTGGGTTGGAGATCCATTAAGGTTAGATGGCCTCGTGAATAAAACCATTGGCGAGTAGATTTTTTACTTCCTCGTTAAGGGCAGTTGAGCATTCCATCCCCATTCTCCTTTTCTCTTGCTTGATCGAGATTTTGGTTGGGTCTATGTTTAGGTAGTGACAAGCTATCTCGGAAGATATTCCCACCATGTCTTCGTGAGTTCATGTGAACACGTCCAAATTTCTACGTAAGAACCCTATCAATTGGATTTTCGATTTTTGTCTAGCTACGACCATATCTTGGAAAGCCTTGTGCCACCGTGATCATCTGCTGCAACATGTTCCATAGCCCCCATAGGCTCGGTGCTGTCCTCCTCCTCTCTATCTCTTAGATCTAATTCATTAAACGGGTCGCTATTATACTCGAGAGGAGGGGCCTTCTTTGATTGTTATGCTTCCGCAGTTTTGGCGCAGAGGGCGACCTCTACGATTTTACCCTTTTCCTTCCTTTTGTTCGGGCGGAGTTCTATCACATAACAATCGCGGGCTACGCCTTGGTCGCCTTCTACTTCTCCTATTCCCCCATCGGGATGGAACTTCATTTTCAAGCACCAAGGGGCTACGACTATCTGGAAATCTAATAATGCAGGTCTACCCATAAATGCATTATAAGTAGAATGTCCATCTACCAGCATAAATGTTTGCTTTCGGATAACGGATCGAGGGTGACTTCCTAGTTCAACAAACAACTCCAACCGCCCAAGCGGAGTTGCGGCTTCTCCAGTGAATCCATGTAGGACTTATTGCATGGTGATACATCTTTCATTGATAACATTTTATTAAAGGCGCGTTTGAACAATATATTCATCGAGCTTCCCATATCAACCAAAATGCGGTACACCTCTACTGGGCCCATCCAGGCGGAAATGACCATGTGATCAGTATGTGGGTACGACTTTCCAACCAAATCCTCATCGCTGGTTATATTGGTCCTTTCTCTTAGTTTGGCAAGGCGCCCTTCTGTAATGGAATGAACATATCCTTATCCATCCTTTATAGATTTTCCATACCTCTCCATCTCGGCCCAACTTCAGCCGGCTGAATGCGGGCCTCCTGATATAGTATAGACAATTATTTTCTCCTGATTGGAGCAGCTCGCACTTGCTTCTTCTTATTTATTTCCATGTTGGAAAGGCCCTGGCACTTCGTGGGTCAGAGCGGGAGAGTTATGCATTTGCTGCACGTATCGTTCCTGTTTCTTATTTCAGATGTATTCTTCAATAAGGTCCTACAAATGCTGACATTCTTCTGCGTTATGTCGGTGAGACTCATGGAAACAACAAAATTTTCCCTTCCTAACCGCAACTTCCGATTCCTTCTTATATGGAGGGATTTGTACTAAAATTCATGTTGAGTGGCCAAGTAAATGCTTTCCACAGTGTCATTCAGAGGAGTGTAGGAATCAAATCTCGGTCCTGGTCTATATCATCGTTTATTGCTTTTTTCAGTTCCAGGGTTGCCCTGATGGTTACTTTTATCCTTATTGTGTGGCTTGCTCCCTTCTCCTCGAGGTCGGACTCTCGAGTTTCCATGGGAGCCAGAGCCCCTTACGGGTTGCTTGCCATACCGAAGAGCCACTACGTCTTCCAATCTCATATATTTTCCTGCTTTATGGTAAAATTCCTGAAGAGTTAAAGGCTTCTCCTTTGTCAGTCTTCTTGCAACTTTCGAGTCCGGGTGGACACCTTCGCATAGTTCCATCAATGTAAGTCTTTCATCCACGTTTTGCATCGCTGCTGCAGCTACGTTGAAACAGGTAAGTTATTGTTGCAGAGATTCTTCCATTTTTTTGTTTTACGTTGGATAAGGAATAAGCATCTCTAGGCTGTTCCACATGAATTAGGAACTGGCTATGAACTTTTCCTTCAACATTTCCCAAGAACTCATGGATCCATGAGGTAGGCGATAGAACCACATGGTTGTTAAATCTGACAATAATTACGGAAATAGTAAACCTTCAGTTGCTCCATTCATGAGCATGTACAGAGAGTATTGTTGTAGATGGATGATGGGGTCAGAGGTGCACTTATATGGATCTATGGTGGGCATCTTCCATTCTCGAGGTGTGGCTGTTGCCTTTATGTCCCTAGTGAAAGGGCTGGATACTATGATGCCTATCCCTCTTTCAAGTTGTTCGTGCCTTCCTGAAGAGACGTATCATCCTATCTTCGGACTCGGGAGCAGCCCTGGGAGAAGCGGGGTCCTCTCTTTGATAGTGATGGCGTCTGGTGGCGTGATTGAGGCCAGATTAATAATGATTTCTTCAAAGCATGACAAGATCAACCATAGATGGTCCATGTCTAGGACCCCCTTAACTGGGCCCAGCTCTTGAAGACCTCTCTAGACCAGCTTTAGGTTGAGTCCTGGTTGCGCTTTGAGTCCTTGGATCTTCCCGATTGAACTCATCATTAGCGGGAGATCTATTCCTTCTATGTGAATCTCTAGATTGGGATTCACCTAGGGATCTAGTATTGTGAGTGGATTCCTCCATGCCCCTTAAGCGTGTCATGAGTTAGTCCACCAAAGCTTCCAGTTTGGCAGCGAAGCGGTCATTCATCTCATTAACAACCTTTATAAGTCTTCTTTGGTGACAACAGAGCCTGGAGGTAAGGAGCGAGTAGTTGGGTTTTCTTGATCTTCTTGGATAGGGTTGAGCGTATTTGCAGCAGTTGCATTCTTGCCCTTGTTAGCATTTCTCTTAGAGGTCTATTGATGCGCTAAGGTTGGAAGAATAATGGGCAGTAGAATTTGGCTTTCTTTGTCCTTCTCAGTGAAAGCACCAAAAATGTTTGCTCAAAATTAGGCAAACACGTGTTAATCTGATTTTTATTTAATCTTGTTCGATTGTGTTTATCTTGCGACTCTTTAGACGTTTGAAGTTATAATGAAATGATCCTTAGCAGATACCAAGTAATTAGCAAATTTGAGATTCAGAAAAGCAGATAAGTAAAGAACAAGTGACGTAGGGTTTTATAATGGTTCAGCTAGAATGTGCCTACATCTACTTTCCATCTTATTATCCCTTCTTAGATTTGGTTACAAGTGCAAGATCGCTTGAAAAGATTAGAGAAATTAGAATAACTAGGGTGATAGATCTCAACAGAGTTTCTCCCTTTCTTCCCGAACCTCTGCCCCCATTATTGTTGAGAAGCTCCAGTATTTATTGCGTGAGATTGTGAGGCTTGGAGGAGAGGTTATAGCTGCCTGGGTCATGTTCGGTATTAGTGTTTGGGACTGGTGGCCTGGTAGGCTTGGATCGGCAATCTCTATCCTTTGGTTCGACAATCTTCATCTTCGGAGGATCCTCTTTGCTGGTTCAAGCATCTGGTTAGGCGTGCCTGTTGTACAAAACCATATGTTTGGTTCGGTAAATGGTGGGTCGTGTCATACCAAATATTTGGTCCGGCATACCAGAGAATGCCATACCAAACATTTGGTCCAGTACTTCTAAGGCCAGTCCAAATACTTGGCTTGGTATACTAGTGTACCAGACCAAATATCAAATCCAGCATGCCAGTCCGAAAAATTTGTTTGGCATTTTTTCCGAACTAAACGTTTGGTCTGGGTAGGTATGGCTCTTGATCCATTTGCTTGCTTTGGGCTTCTTCATCCTTTGCTTGCCAGAAAACCGGCCCAACATTGTGTTTTCCTGGACCTATTCGAACAGGGTTGGAATAGACCCAATGTCATGAGCCACACTCTCAATATCAATCCAAACATTATCCCTATTCAGTAAAATAAAATGGAATTTGATAATGTTACACTAATGCATTGAAGAAAGAAATTAACAGGTTACTTCAAAATGGGTATATTAGGGATGTTTCTTACCCCAAATGGCTAGCGAACCCCGTGTTAGTTAAAAGTCCATGGAAAATGGAGAACGTATGTCGATTACCCCGATCTAAACAAAGCATGCCCTAAGATTGTTGTCCTTTGCCTCGAATAGACTAGTTGGTTGATGCCAAAAGCAGTCATAAGCTTTTATCTTTTATGGATGCACACTTAGGTTATAATCAAATTCCCACGTTGAAACTAGACGAAGAGCGCACGAGTTTTATAACAAATTAGGGAATTTACTACTACAAATTTATGCCTTTCAAGCTGAAGAATGCAGGGGCTACATATGAAAGGTTGGTAAACAGAATGTTTAAAGAATAAATTAGAAGAAAGACAAAAGTATATGTAGATGATATGCTAGTGAAATCTCAAGAGAAAACTAACCACTTAAAGGATCTCGAAGAAATGTTTGGGGTAGAAAGTTTAAAACGAAACTAATTCCGCAAAGTGATCCTTCAGGGTACGATCTGGGAAGTTTCTAGGATACATTATCAGTACTCGAGGAATCGAAGCTATAACGACCCGTAAATTTTCAGTAATTTTAATGGTTAATTTAATAAGATTTTATAAATTTAATACCGATGAAAATAAAAATTTAGTGAATTATTAATGGAAATAATAACTTGGATAAGATTGGTAAGTTAATTGTTAATAACTTGGATGTAATTCCAAGTAGTGAAACAGTGTAAATGCTAATTTTATTCTTATTGTAATAAAAAATGTTACCAAGATGAAATGGTTAAATTGATTTAAAATCCTAATTAATGCGTGCATAATTTATAATGGGATATAAAAGTTAAATTAATAATTTAAAATGTTAACTTACTAATAAAATAATGTATAATGAATGGAAATGGAATGAATTAGTGTATGAACTAATGGTAGCACTTGTTGTAAGCTAATAAGTAAATTAAAACGTAACAGTGCTAATTTAGGTTAATAATTAATAGGTTGAATGATATGTCAATTAATGAATTTATTAAATTTGTAAAGTTATAATAATTGATCATAATTCATTGGGAGGAAAGGATAACTAAATGTACTTTAATGATAATTAATATAATAATGGAAAGGGTGTGTGTAAATTAAAAAGGAAACGAAAAGTTTATTTATAAGATAGTAAATGGTGTAATAGAAAGCTAAATAAATTTATTGGGATTATTAATTGTAATTAGATGTAGATTAATGTAATAACGTTAATACAAGTTGATAAATAACTAATTTAGCGCAATCACTATTAATTGGAACCTATTGCAATAAATGGAATTAAATATTACATTAGTGAAGATTTAAGGTAATATTTGGTAATAAGGTATGGTTAGTGGTTTTTGAATGAATTGATAATTAAAATTTAAGGCAGTGATGTTAATATAAGTTGACTATAAACAAATTGAATGAAATTCAAATTAATGAAAATAATGTAGACGTATACTTAGCTACAAATTGAATATATGAAAACAAAATGTAAGCATTGAATTAGATTAATGAATTTAAATTTTAATAAATGGTCACTGAATAAAATCAATGTTCTGGAAGTAATTATAATATTGGTTTGAAGGAAATAAACTTAAAGGTAACTAAAGTAAATGGTTACAATTGTTATAAATTACCTATTTGTTTTGTTCATAGGGTTTAATTTGATAGCAATTGTAGTAATTGACTTAATTAGTGCAATGGGAAATAAACTTCATTTAAAGGTAATTAAGTATTATCTTAATGTAAATTGAGATAATATTTGAAATTAACTTTAATTCCATTCATAATATAACAATTATTAAAAATTACCTAATTAATTGGTAAATGAATTTATTATAAATGAAATTTAATTTATTACGCTAATTGAAATAGAGATGGAATTTGAGAATAATAATGGAATAAACAATGAGCCAATGTTAATTTCATCTACTGAATAATAATGAATTGAATAATAAGTATGAAAAGTAAATTAAGTAGAATTTTTGGAAATTTAATTTATAATTTTTAATATAATGGAATTGAAAATTTAATACTGAAATTGACAAATTAATCAACTTTAAATTGACTTTTTAATTTGTTTAAAACATTGTAAATGATTGAGAAATATAAAAGTGATAAAATTTGTCAATTTTAGAATTTGAATTTAAAATTGGATTTCATTAATTAATTATTAATTTATTTAATTATTGTAAAAATAGCCATTTTGGCCACTGACTCGGATTTCGACGAAACCAGTCTCATCGGATACGCAACGGTGAATTATTATAGGATTTCAAGTTTCGTAGCGATCGGACTTGTCGTTTGATCGTATGGGCTTGAAACGCCTTGAAATCAATGAAATTGAAATCAATTTGAAAATTATTGATTTTAGCATAACTTCTTCATACGATGGAATTTGGACTTGATACCTTTTCCATTGTGTAAAAAATATTTTAAAACATCTGTTTTGATATACGGGTTGACCCAACTTCGTTCCGGAGTCGAAACGGGCTTTTCGGGCCATATATCGTTCAGCACATTTAAATCAGGTCCATCTATTCTATTTCAGTTGCCTATAAATACACTGTTATAAATCCTAGCAGCCTCTATTCCTCATTTCTATACGTACAGAAACTTCTGTGCTCCACTTCCTCAATGGCTTAAACCCTAATTTATCGAATTCAATTGCAAATCAAAAATCAAATGAAAATTTCAATCTCCTCAAACTATAGCAAATTTTATATGGATTTGAAGCTCTCGACGAGCGTAACCTAAATCTACAATTCGTTTTTGAAATCGAATCAAATTTTTTCCAAAAAACCTTTAATGACACGACTTCCTATCTCCAGGAAGACGCATCGTTAATGAAGAAAGAATGGGATAGAAAAAGAAGAGAAAGAGAAAGAAGAAACACAACAACTATAGAGAACTCACAGCGGAACGAATGAAATACAATATATCACATAAAATATTACATAGTATCTTAATACATCAAAGTACACAACTTATACAACACATATTAGACTGTTATAAACATCTGTCTAACTATACAACTTAAGTACAATAGATACAGATACCAAACAAATACAGCGGAACCAATATATATCTACACATGGAACCTCCTGCTCCATATCTCCTCCAAAATACGTCAAGCTAACCTGAATCACTTGACTACTCATACATAATATGAGTATCCAAGAGTTTAATAAAACAGAAAATAAACACTCGGGTCAGCAGGAGTCTGGTGTAAGTAAACGGGTAAAAATTGCTTAACTTTAGAATAACCTTTGAAAAGAAAAGGTATCACGTAAGACTTCCCACACATAAACATGGAAAAGTTTTTACCCTACGCTAACCAAAACATTTGATAGGAAATCCAGTGATATTATAATAGTGTCTAGGGTTTTCAAGTAAATATGAAACAGCCGAAATTGTTACATGATTAAATTCCAGCTACTAGCCACAAAAGTGGGTAATACAGACAAAACCGTAGTGTCTCGTAGGTAGAATGGGTTTCCATCATTGGCAGGGCTACTGGGGTACTGCCCATCACAGTACGTGGCCTAGATCAATGTACCGAGGAGTACGCCCGCTCCCCTGCAACACAAGGCCGGAACCATCCCTTACTGGACAGTCCCGGACAAGACCACCCTGTGGTTGGCGCGTCCAACCACACACTAAACCGAAATAGAAAGGGACCTATAGACAGGGGTAAATCTCACTATCCAGTGGGGGCAACCCACGAAGCCTTGCTGCACCTCCCCTGTTTTAGCCATTCTCGGTTGATGAGGCTTGAGGCTACGATTACCTTTATAGAACACATCTATCTTAGAATGCTCATCGTCCACCTGACGATGTTCTGAAAGCATTCAATCCATACAAGTTCGTTCCGGGTTCGAACGAAACCGAAGGCACTATCTCGTTGCACTCATATTGGAATCACCCTAAGAGTCAACGACCATAGCCCTTGCACTCTAAATAACCATCTCGAATCTATAAGTACTACCTCCATCAAACTCATCACGAAATCACCCACAGAGTTATACTGACGTATAGCACCTCGAGTCTTCACTTGCTCCACTTGGATTTACGACCTAACGTTTAATTGGAATCAATGTGGTTTTCGGATTATCCAAATATGGAAACCCGATCCCGGTCTCATCGAAACCAAAAGCTATTTTAATGTCCAAGTTGTACTTAAGGGTTTAAACAATTAACTTATATTCAGGATAATATAAACAGATAGATGAATCACATTATCACAATAGATAAATCATATCAACTATTCATCTCACAAAGCAGCATAACATATATCAGAGATATCCAGAACATTCAGTATCAACCAAACACCCAATATCAATCATCCAATATCAATTGATCATCTAATATCAATTGATCATCCAATATCAATCAATCAACCAATATTAATCAATCATCCAGTATTAATCAATCATCCAAAGCAGAATTGATTAACTTTTAATCAATTTGGATTACCTAAATTCTTCTTTAATAATTTATTCCAAATAAATAAATCATCTCTTAATGATCTTCCTTAATTAATCTCCCTTGATTAATTATCTATTAATTACATTCAAGTAATTATCCTTAACCATATTCAGTAATTAACCTTTAATTACTCATTTTAATAGATTAACTTCTTAATTAATTATATTAATCTTTGATTAATTAATCTAATTAATTAATTAATCTTTAATTACCTTATTAAGTAATTATTATCAATTAAATTAACAAATAATCCTTAATTAATTACTTTATTAATTAATTACAATTTTAATTAATTACACTTAGTAATTAATCGTAAATTAATCACATTCATTAATCAATTAATCACATTAATTAATTAACTAAATTAATTAAATAATTAATCCTTAATTACTCACATAAGTAATTATCTTCTAATTACTTCCATTAATAAATCTTGATTTCTTCCTTAACTAATTACTTACAAGTAATTAATCCCATTATTAAATAATTCTAACTATGTTAATTAATTAATTACTCAATTAATTAACTTCAAACAATTATATTAATCAATTCCTTAGATTAATAATATCATGTGATTAACCATTAATCACTTCAAGCAATTACTCCCATGAGTAATTCCCTATAATTACTTCCATAAGTAATTACCATTTCATAACTACATTCAATAATTAACCAATAATTACTTCATTAAGTAATTACGCTTAATTAATCCATAGTTAAGTGATTATTTAAAATTAAATAAGCAATTAACTAATTATTTAAAATTAATCGAACAATTAATTAATTAACTTCTAATATTACAAATCCTTAATTAATTAAGAAAACATTATTCTTAATTAAACTTTTCTTATTGACAAATCATATGTAATTAAGTATTCTTAAGTTCATAACAAAATAATTTAACCATATTTATCTTTATAAATAAATTATTTGCATTAAATCAAATTTAATAACTTAAAATAAATTATTCAATTAGTTTTCAAAATCATGATAATAACCTATTTGGAAAGAAGACATTTGGTAATCAAATTTTAAACTTTAAAACACTTTAAACTATCAAATTTTAAACTTATTCATTTCAGATAAATTTGAAACTTTAGTTATTAACATTACTTAAAATTTAACTTAAAACTTCGATTGAATAATTAAATTCCAAACATTCTTCTTTAAATTTAAAATTTAATTAAATTACTCTCAAAAGAAATCCCCTTAAAACATTTCAAATTTAATAATAAATTCAATTAACATTTTTAAAGTTTAATTAACTTTTTCTTACAAAGATTATGTTTTCATAAACTAGTTTACTTTTAGCTTGTTTTATAATTCAAACACAAGTTGAC
This sequence comes from Allium cepa, assembly GCA_030765085.1. NCBI lineage: Eukaryota > Viridiplantae > Streptophyta > Magnoliopsida > Asparagales > Amaryllidaceae > Allium > Allium cepa. Next base: position 679,678,467 of record CM060941.1, on the reverse strand, counting down.
ATTTGCAACTTTATCAATTATAGGTTTTAAATTAGCAACCTATAACTTTCCCAGAACAACTAGAAAATGAAAACCTAAAAACCCGAGACAAACTCGGCAATTACACGAGTTTACTCCGAGAAATTCCAACTTCCTAAAATCTTCGAGTCGCCACCGAAATACACACGATAGCTACTTCGAGTCGACCATCGTCACTCCCATACCACCATTTCCCAGTGCACAAAAATGTGAACGGTGCACCAAGCACATCACCCCCGGCCAGCGATGGTCATCGCGACCACCGTCGACAATCACACGGTCGCGTGCGAATCCAAAAACATACCCAGATCCAACCATTTGAACGCGAATCAAAATTTGAACCCCTAACTCAAAGCTACAGCAACAACTCGACCCCAAACCTCATCGCCATTGACGAACACGCCACCGGCATCTCCACTAATTTCACCAGAGCATCGCCGCATCGCCGGGGTACCATCCCCCACCTCGAGAACACCATCCATACACCATTCTCGTCGCAAAAATCTCGACAGTTAAGCCGAGTCAGAAACAAACTTAAACCCTAGTTTAGTCGAATTCAAACAATTCACTTTATGGAAAAATTAAATTGCATTTTTCCTATAATCCTTGATTCATAAACAAGCTTTGAACAAAATTTCACCTGCAACCATCATGTTGTTCTTCGGCAATTGCCAAAAACCCCCATTCGAACAAAACCCAAATTCACAACAAATTATCAATTTAAAAATTATAAATTGCATGTTAAAATTCATGATTTCTAACATGTCATTCATTTATACAACCCAAAACAGAAATTAAGAAGGTTGATTTTTGACATAAATCAAGATTCACTGTGTTTTTTCCAATTTAAAAATTATTTGTTGCATTCTAAAAATACGAAACTATTTTTAGAATTACAAACAAGCATTTACATACATTTTTCATTCTCATAACTAATTCAAATAAGTTATAGATTTGAAGATTTTTGCCTCTTCATCAAGAAAAACAACCTCTGTAATTATACAGAGATGTACAGAAACAGTTTTCATCAAATACCGTGCACTTCATTCCTTCAACCATGGATATACAACAATATTCATATAAACCATTATCTAATATCATATCAAATTCTACATGCAACAATAAATTCATCTACAGATTTGTAAAAAAAACTGTTTTTAAAAAAGAATTTACTCACCTTTATAAAGTTGCAGAACAGTGAACTAGAACAGATTTTATTTCTATTTTTACTTCCAGGCCTTGGAATCTAAAATCTGGAAAAACTATGATTTTGCTTGCTAATGAAAATCCCCTTCCATGCTTTAATTGATTGATTAAAAAAATGTTGAAACAGATCTTTGAATTGCAGGTTGAACTCCATGCAGGTTGAAGTTGAAAAGAACTTGCTGAAGATCATTCCTTTTGGAATGCAGGTTTGAAATTTTTTGAAGTTGCATCTTTAAATTGAATACAGATTCCATCTTTGCTTCCATATCTGTTTTTGAAAGTTTCAAATTTTCAAATTTTTTAGTTTTGATGATGTAGATCTGCATTTGCTTTTTGGTTTAAATTTAGATTTTAAAGAAAATTTCTGTTTTGAGTTTAGAAGTGAAAACAAAAGGGAAAAGTGTTTAGGAAAACCAATTTTCTTCTTAAAAATATTTATTGAAAATAAAAATGAATATGCCACTTGTTATAAAACTTGGACAAATGTCATCCATTATGCTTAAATGCTTTACATGTGTTATTAGAAGGTTTAACATTTTTACACATGTTACCTAAGATATTTTTAATAAATTTCTATTTAATCTAAGAGATAATATAAGATTAGTTATTTAAGTTACTTAATTAATAAATATTTATATATGTAAATATAAGTTCAAATACTTTAAAAAAAATTAGAAAACTAATTATAATACAAATACATTCTTATACATATAATTTAAAATCTAAACATTTATATATATACATACATTTATAACCAATTATATTTAAGCATTTTAAAAAGAAAAAAAACTTTGTTTAAATCCCCTTTAAACTATCATATTATAAAAATAAACAATCATCTTATATTTGTAAAGCAAATTGAATTAAACTAAATTATCTTTTGAAAAATATAAATTTTGAAACAAAGCTTTAAATTACAATTCATACATATTTAAATTATCAATAGATTAAAGAAATTTCAAAATAACTCAAATTATAGCATATACAAACATATATATTACAATTTGAAAATTTATCTTTATTTAAAACAAAAGATATTCTATTCACAATATATATCAAATATATATATTATAAATAGAATAAAATCTCATTAGCTTTGAAAAATAATTCTTATCAATATTGCCAGATTAAATATTTTATTAACCTTTAACAGATTAAATTTACCAATTTAAATTGAAATTATAAAGAAAAATTTTCAAATCAATTTAATTATTAACACAGATTATTAAATTGATATTGCCTAAAATTCCGGGTCGTTACAATCCTCCCCTCTTAAAAGAATTTCGTCTCCGAAATTTTAAAAGCAAAGGTAATTTAATAACCCTTAAAAGATTTCAATTTCAAACAGCAAAGCATTCCTATCAACCAGTTACTAACAACCATAGCAATCAATCAAACAAACAAACCTAACCAATTTATCCTGACACAAATCAGAATAAATCTCTAATACTATCTAGAGTTTCCCAAATATAAATCATCGAGAGACTCGCTCTGCAGAAGCTAAACAAACTACAACACCAAAATCCAGAGCTTCTATCACCTCTAGATTCACCAATCTGAACAGAGCATCAGACTATACTCAAGTCCAGCTCAACTTCCAAATCCAACTTAACCACAGATTCAACAACCAGCAATGAATCATACACGTACTCCCTCAGAGATACGTGAAATACAATGAATTCTAGCTATTCAAACTGGCAATTCAATCTAGTCCTATCAAAAACACAGATAAGAAATCTCAAATGCCTCAGAACTAGCCATCCAATCTTATCCAATTACTGCTCTCTTAACCAGGGAAATCTTAACAACAATGAAGTCTTCAACTTCGAATCCCAAACTTCTTATCTCATATCAGCATAACTCAACTGACAATCCTGGGCTGCCAATCTTCTTCCTGCTCAGCTCAACCTATGCTGATGCTTCCAAAAACAACTAGACCAAAACAAACCAGTTCCTAGATCCTATCCAATAGAAAAGTCTTCCAAGATCCGTCGAAATCCGTAACACAGGCTCTACTTCTCAAGCAATAGCAAACTGAACTTACTTCCTTCCTTGCACAGCTGCTACCTCGCTTCCGCTGCACAACTCTGATTCCGAAATAGATGAGAATACTGTTGATGAACACGAATACAAACTTATTCAATATATCCAGAAACTTTGTTCATCAAATCCATAAAATCTGTGTGACACATCTGACTTGGTCATACTACCTTACAGTAGAAATCCAACTCAAACACTAGATCTGACCAAATCCAGATCCAAAAATTCCTTAGCTGCTACACCAACTCTTCTACTAGGCTGACTACCAAAATCACTTCTGGAACCAAAACAATATGGAACTTAACTCCAAATGCAGACAAACTTCTGATTACTTCAGTAGCTCTTACTTCCACATGAGAATCCTCAGTTTCAAACAAAAGATTGCCCAAGATAAAATTTCCAAACAAATCGCAAGTCACTTTTGGGATCCTACCTAGTTCGGATTCCAAAGAAACTATCCTCACTTTACCAATTAGAATAGCTTTAAGCTTTTCCAAACAAAGTTAACCCTTCAAGGAAACTCTTCACCATCTGCCCAGACTGCTAGAAGAAGAACCACCAAGATTCCTGAACCATCGGATAAACGAGCCACACTGCTGCTTCCAAACTCTACCTCGATGATACTGCGAAGCTAAAGGACCTTCTCGATAGCACATCGAACACTTCGATTTGAACTGCTACCCAGCTAACCAAAGACTTCTAATCCAAAGGTTCCTCGAAAACCAAAACTATCAACAAATCACACAACGGACCTTCGAAATGGCAGACATCTTCTCAAAAAATTCGGGCTCCAAACCCAGCATCAACATCTCGCTCTTCTTAAGAAATGACAAACGAGACCATGCCGAAGCGAAGCAACTTATAGACCTTAGTCTCATATTCCAAAACAGCCAACCTGCAATTCACAGATCCAGACAACTTCTACATAAACGAATCTTCCCTACAGCAGGTAAAGACTGCTCTTCAACCACTTCTAAAACTGCTTCAAGGGAAAACACATTTAGAAAATATCCATAGATATTGCATCTCATCACGCAGTTATCGAGATATCATCACTTACTTCTGCACTTCCGATAGATCCAAACTTATACTTCAAAGATAAACTCCGAATCTTTAAAAGATTTCCTTCGGATATCTGAGAAATCCTTACTCCAAACTACAAATCTCACCCGAGACGGTATTAGGTCTACAGTCTCGACAAATACTTCCAACCTCAAACATATGGACCTCTTCCATTAGTGGTAGTCGTGTTACACACACACACCACTACTCCATCTACCTCTAAAACTAATGTTGGAAAATCCGTACAGATAACCCAATATATCAGGTAGATATAGATATGTGGTTATACATATAAAAATACAAGTACACTCTCTTAAGAAAAACACCACTCCAGAGCCTAGGTATTCACTCAACCTAATGCTCTGATATCAACTGTGACGACCCGACTTCCTATCTCCAGGAAGACGCATCGTTAATGAAGAAAGAAAGGGATAGAAAAAGAAGAGAAAGAGAAAGAAGAAACACAACAGCTACAGAGAACTCACAGCGGAACGAATGAAATATAATATATCACATAAAATATTACATAGTATCCTAATACATCAGAGAATATAACTTATACAACACATATTAGACAGTCATAAACATCTGTCTAACTATACAACTTAAGTACAACAGATACAGAAACCAAACAAATACAGCGGAACCAATATATATCTACACCTGGAAGCCTCCTGCTCCATATCTCCTCTAGAATTCGTCAAGCTAACCTGAATCACTTGACTACTCATACATAATATGAGTACCAAAGAGTTTAATAAAACAGAAAATAAACACTCGGGTCAGACAGGGGTCTGGTGTGAGTAAACGGGTAAAAATTGCTTAACTTTAGAAAAACCTTTGAAAAGAAAAGGTATCACGTAAGACTTCCCACACATAAACATGGAAAAGTTTTTACCTTACGCTAACAAAAACATATGATAGGAAATCCAGTGATATTATAATAGTGTCTAGGGTTTTCAAGTAAATATGAAACAACCGAAATTGTTACATGATTAAATGCCAGCTACTAGCCACAAAAGTGGGTAATACAAACAAAACCCTAGGGTCTCGTAGGAAGAATGAGTTTCCATCAATGGCAGGGCTACTGGGGTACCGCCCATCACAGTACGTGGCCTAGATCAACGTACCGAGGAGTACGCCCACTCCCCTGCAACACAAGGCCGGAACCATCCCTTACTGGACAGTCCCGAACAAGACCACCCCGTGGTTGGCGCGACCAACCACACACTAAGCCGAAATAGAAAGGGACCTCTAGACAGGGGTTCTCACTCTCCAGTGGGAGCTACCCATGAAGCCTTGCTGCACCTCCCCTGTTTTAGCCAGTCCCGGTTGATGAGGCTTGAGGCTGCGGTTACCTTTATAGAACACATCTATCTTAGAATGCTCATCGTCCACCTGACGATGTTCTGAAAGCATTCAATCCATACAAGTTCGTTCCGGGTTCGAACGAAACCGAAGGCACTATCTGGTTGAACTCATATTGGAATCACCTTCAGAGTCAACGACCATAGCCCTTGCACTCCAAATCACCATCTCGAATCTATAAGTACTACCTCCGTCAAACTCATCACGGAATCACCCACAGAGTTATACTGACGTATAGTGCTTACACCTTGAGTCTTCACTTGCTCCACTTGGATTTAAGACCTAACGTTTAATTGGAATTGATGTGGTTTTCGTATTATCCAAATATGGAAACCCGATCCCGGTCTCACCGAAACCAAATGCCATTTTAATGTCCAAGTTGTACTTAAGGGTTTAAACAATTAACTTATATTTAGGATGATATAAACAGATAGATGAATCACATTATCACAATAGATAATTCATATCAACTATTCATCTCACAAAGCAGCATAACATATATCAGAGATATCCAAAACATCCAGTATCAGCCAAACACCCTATATCAATCATCCAATATCAATTGATCAACCAATATTAATCAATCATCCAATATTAATCAATCATCCAAAGCAGAATTGATTAACTTTTAATCAATTTGGATTACCTAAATCCTTCTTCATTAATTTATTCCAAATAAATAAATCATCTCTTAATGATCTTCCTTAAATAATCTCCCTTGATTAATTATCTTTTAATTACATTCAAGTAATTATCCTTAACCATATTCAGTAATTAACCTTTAATTACTCATCTTAATAGATTAACTTCTTAATTAATTATATTAATCTTTGATTAATTAATATAATTAATTAATCTTTAATTACCTTATTAAGTAATTATTATCAATCAAATTAACAAATAATCCTTAATTAATTACTTTATTAATTAATTACAACTTTAATTAATTACACTTAGTAATTAATCGTAAATTAATCACATTCATTAATCAATTAATCACATTAATTAATTAACTAAATTAATTAAATAATTAATCCTTAATTACTCACATAAGTAATTATCTTCTAATTACTTCCATTAATAAATCTTGATTTCTTCCTTAATTAATTACTTACAAGTAATTAATCCCATTATTAAATAATTCTAAATATATTAATTAATTAATTACTCAATTAATTAACTTCAAACAATTATATTAATCAATTCCTTAGATTAATAACATCATGTAATTAACCATTAATCACTTCAAGCAATTACTCCCATGAGTAATTCCCTATAATTACTTCCATAAGTAATTACCATTTCATAACTACATTCAATAATTAACCAATAATTACTTCATTAAGTAATTACACTTAACTAAACCATAATTAAGTGATTATTTAAAATTAAATAAGCAATTAACTAATTATTTAAAATTAATCGAACAATTAATTAATTAACTTCTAATATTACAAATCCTTAATTAATTAAGAAAACATTATTCTTAATTAAACTTTTCTTATTAACAAATCATATGTAATTAAGTATTCTTAAGTTCATAACAAAATAATTTAACCATATTTATCTTTATAAATAAATTATTTGCATTAAATCAAATTTAATAACTTAAAACAAATTATTCAATTAGTTTTCAAAATCATGATAATAACCTATTTGGAAAGAAGACATTTGGTAATCAAATTTTAAACTTTAAAACACTTTAAATTATGAAATTTTAAACTTATTCATTTCAGATAAATTTGAAACTTTAGTTATTAACATTACTTAAAAATTTAACTTAAAACTTCGATTAAATAATTAAATTCCAAACATTCGTCTTTAAATTTAAAATTTAATTAAATTACTCTCAAAAGAAATCCCCTCAAAACATTTCAAATTTAATAATAAATTCAATTAACATTTTTAAAGTTTAATTAACTTTTTCTTACAAAGATCATGTTTTCATAAACTTGTTTACTTTTATAACTTGTTTTATAATTCAAACACAAGTTAACATTTGCAACTTTATCAATCACAGGTTTTAAATTAGCAACCTATAACTTTCCCAGAACAACTAGAAAATCAAAACCTAAAAACCCGAGACAAACTCGGCAATTACATGAGTTTACTCCGAGAAATTCCAGCTTCCTAAAATCTTCGAGTCGCCACCGAAATACACACGATAGCTACTTCGATTCGACCATCGTCACGCCCAAACCACCATTTCCCAGTGCACAAAAATGTGCACGGTGCACCAAGAACATCACCCCCGGCCAGCGACGGTCATCGCGACCACCGTCGACAGTCACACGGTCGCGTGCGAATCCAAAAACATACCCAGATCCAACCATTTGAACGTGAATCAAAATTCAAACCCCTAACTCAAAGCTGCAGCAACAACTCGACCCCAAACCTCATCGCCATTGACGAACACGCCGCCAGCATCTCCATTAATTTCACTAGAGAATCACCGCATCATCGTGGTACCATCCCCCACCTCGCGAACACCATCCATACACCATTCTCTTCGCAAAAATCTCGATAGTTAAGACGAGTCAGAAACTAACTTAAACCCTAGTTTAGTCGAATTCAAACAATTCATTTTATGGAAAAATTAAATTGCATTTTTCCCATAATCCTTGATTCATAAACAAGCTTTGAACAAAATTTCAGCTTCAACCATCATGTTGTTCTTCGGCAGTTGCCAAAAACCCCCATTCGAACAAAACCCAAATTCACAACAAATTATCAATTTAAAAATTATAAATTGCATGTTAAAATTCATGATTTCTAACATGTAATTCATTTATACAATCCAAAACAGAAATTAAGAAGGTTGATTTTTGACATAAATCAAGATTCATTGTGTAAATATAAGTTTAAATCCTTTAAAAATATATATATTAGAAACTAATTATAATACAAATACATTCTTATACATATAATTTAAAATCTAAACATTTATATATATATACACACACACTTATGACCATTTATATTTAAGCATTTTTAAAAGAAAACATACGGTTTAATAAATATTTTGAAATGATTTTCTATGGTTTTGGAAAGGAATATATGGTTTAATAAATATTAATTTTTGATGTTATATAAATATTATTTTATATATATGGTTAAATTCTTGAGTATAAGCTATGTATAAAATTGATTAATAAAAATAAATTTAATAATAAAGTTTGATTTCTTTTATATAAAAGAGCTAAGTATCTATTTAAATCCTATAATATATAGAGTTTATAATGACTCAAATAAAATTAATGTTCGAAGATAAATATGAATTTGATGTGAAGTATTTAAGAATTATCCTCGAAAAATTTGATTTGCAATGTAAATAAATTGAGATTTAAAGGGTATGATTTTGTAACTTGATTTTGTTTAGAGGATTTAAATGAATATCAAATTGATTTAAATGAATATTATCAAGTTAAGTTAATTGAAAGAATATCCAGTTATTTGAAGTCTAAAGGTTTAACTAAAATGATATTTGATTTATTTAGTAAACATTTCAAATCTAAATAATAGTTGAAATTGATGTATATGAAATTATCAAAGAATAAGTTTTGAAATGGTGGGATAATTAAAGCTTTGAAATATATGGAATTTTTATTAGTTTATTTGGGGATTTAAATCCATATTTGGAATTGATTTGTGAAGGTGAATAAGCTATTTTATTATATAAAGTAATTTCATAGTTAAACCATTTAAGTGGTAGTATGTTTCAAAGATATGAAATTCAAAGTTTTATGTTTTTAAAAGGCTATATTTTAAGTTTTGGTTTCGAAATAATTTAAACTTTGAAATGTTATGGTTTTAGAAAATGATATATTTGAAATGATATCATATTTATTTGGGTTTAAAAAGGGAAATGATATTGTAATTATATGGTTTTGAAATGGATATTATAGTCTGGTCTTAAAGTATAAACTATTTTGAAAAGACCACTGTAACAACCCTGGTTGGAGATTACCGTAAATATTAAATTATAATGAAGAATATAATTTAATATTGGAATTATTTGAATTAATTGGAAGAAAATGATGAATTATATTGTTTATTTGGAATAAACAATATAATATGAATAAATTTTGGAAGAACAATATAAAATAAGGTTTATTTAAAATTAAATGATTGAAGCAAATTTAAGATGAAGGAAAGATGAAGTAAACAACTTAATTGTGATCTTTGAGTTGGAAATTGTCATTGATGGAATTTAGTAGGAGCATTAAAGGAATATTGGCAATTTATTCCAATATTCTCCTTTTATTGTAAAATAAAGGGGAAAATAAAAGTAGAAAGATTTTATTGTATTAATAGTAATAAACATATGTGTGAGATAAAGTTGTTCCTTTATTTCATGAATTTTGAATATAGAGATGCAACTATATTCAATTAACATGTACGATTTGGTGATAATGTAATTTATTGTTAAACTGCACATTTTCTTTGTTAAATACAAAGAAAATTGTTAAATAATGTTTAATCATCATATGCATAATGAATTTGAATTTTTGGGCTAATGAATTGTAACAAAATAAATTAATCACTTTATTTTGATGGTTGGAGTAATTTGGAATAATTAATGGAATTTTGTTTGGATTGGGGAAATCATATTGGTAATTTAAAACCAATAATATATTTTATTGTAAAATAAAATATGGGGAATAAGAAGAAAAATAATATTCTTTGAGTATATAAAAAAAATGATGGACATGAGTGAAATAAAGTTTCTACTTTATTTCATGAATTTGAATGTAGTTAATTGACTACATTTGATTAAATTGATAATTTGTACAATATTGTGCTTGTTTGCCAATATTGTCATTTTATTAATTAAATATATATATAAGAATGAGTTAATAAAATAATTAATCATGATAACTATGATTAAAAATGTGAGAAATAATTTAATAAGCTCTAAACCTGTATTTGTTTTGTTTAGGGTACATAACATCTTTTTATTTAACCAATTGTATTAAATTTGCAATTTATTTTGCAATTATGGGAAAATTGGATAAATTGAGTAATAAATGAAAATTTAATAACAAAATTGTTAGAAATTATGTTTTGATAATTTTATTAAAAACTAGATGACATAACGAATCCAACGCATCCAAAATCATTAAAAACGGAGTAAAAATGTAGAAGTTATGAAGATTTAAGCATTGTATAAGTGTAAATCGATCAACTTCATTACTTTTGTTAAGTAATTAATTTTGGGCCTAATTACCTAACCCATACACATTAGTCCTAATGAGAAACATCTGGAGAAAAAGTACGTTCTTCTTCTTCAATAGTATACGGCTTCTCCTCAAAACTTCTGAAACTTTAAAACAATGACTGTCTTCTCAAACCCTAGCCATAATTAACAAAATTCATTGCTAAACCAATAGAAATTTGGGTCTAATTCAACAAGAAGGTAATCTCCATCCTTCTCTACCTTAAATTTGAGGAGAAATCCATATTTGTTTATTGTAATTCTTGTTTTGTAATTTATCTTCTCTTGCATGCCTATTTTCAGCAATCATAGGTCCGACAAAGGCGAATTCGAGTTAAAAGCTTCCATCCTCAAGCCTAAATCATCATCTTTTTGCTGCTAATAGGTAAGCTAAGGCTAATAGCAACTGTAAGTGAACAAATTTCAGCAGCAAATAATCTCTTGCTTGAAATATTTGGTTAAATATGTTGAATTTTACCTCTGTTCTATATTGATTGATGCTGAAAATGCCCTGTCTTGTTTTGCTCATATCTGACTCGTCCGATGTCATATTGATGCCAATATTTTTTTAGATTGTAGAGGACTGATTATAGTTTGTTCATGTTAAATTTCATTGGGTTTTGAGTCCGTTTGGACCTTCTTAGTTGCTGTCAAAAATGAAAATCCGAGAGGGATTAAGCCCAGAATATTCTAGTGGCTGGTTAGTGTATACGCCATAACTTTTTTGTTACTTATCGGAATTTTTATTTCTTGGATGTTCTGAAATCCTTGTAAAATATTCCACAATTTTCGTGTTTTCGGTTATGACTGATTTAGAAGTCTACATAGTGGAAAATTGGCATTTTCATCGCTGTCCTGTGTTGGCAGGCAGCGCAAATAATTTCTTTCGTAGTAGTATTTCGATCATAACTTCTTCGTTACTGATTGGAATATCAAAATTTATGAAGTTTTGGAAACCTGAGGCTGTTGGCTACAATTTTTATATTTTGTATTTTGTAGAATTTCGAAGTTTGCATGGTGGAAAATTGATGTTTTCAATGTTGGTCTGTTATGAACTGCCCCAGTATTGATGTAATTGTTCGACTTTGATGATTTCATTTGCATGCTTTTGCAAGAATTTTACTACGAAATTTTATGCTAACATTTGATTCTTTTGTCCAGCAATGGACTAGTAAATTTAGAATGTGACTTGAATTTAAATTGGTTTTAAATTCGATTTAAAATTTGAATATCGGTTTTTGCCGATTAAATTGCAAATTGATGTTTTTCTGAGTTTTAAAAATCCGAATAAATTGCATAAAATCTTCTAAAATCATGGTTTGAGCAATAAATGTTTTTATACATTTTTAAAGGTTTTTAAACAATTATTATTTATTTTCTAGGCTTTCAAAAATCATTAAAATTCTTTAAATGATGGGGTTTCACTCAAAATCCTTTAGATAAATTTCTATAAATTGGTTTAAAATCCCGTTTTCTCTAGTAAAATATATTATAATTAATTTTATTTACTTTAATTACTTTGATTCTTTTTCGGACGTATAAGGAAATAAATTAAACGATTTAGTAAATCCGCGAGGTATGGGACTTGAGTATTTACTTTATTGGTTAATTTCGGACTTGTACTACCGAAATGATTTTGAGGAATCATTTGATTTCCTCCTTGATGTTAACCACATTGTGGTATGAGTTTGAGATTATATTAGTCCATTTGGCTAATACGTATAGTCCGAGATCTCCTATTCAGAAGTATATACGAGATTAGGACTATATTGATGGAGATATACTTGCCAATGATATGAGGCAAGATTTTGATGGAATCTGATGAGTTTGATGTTTTTATGGAGCTTCTACTCGTCGATGAGATAAGACGGGTTTAGCATCTTATACCATACGCCGATGACATGAGGCGATTCTTTTGATGATGTTGATGATTTCTTAGTGTGGCACGAACTAGCGGCTAGAAAACCGCTAAGTGAGAGCGTATGGTATGAGACATACGTTACCACTTTCCGGGTTACTATCCGAGAGTTGTTGACACATTTTGGGAGAACTACCAGTACTTAGAGTCCCAATCGGGTTAAGTAATACTTGACTCGATCACTTTTGATGGCAGGGACTCAGCGGACACTGATTGGAGTGAGGTGCTCCAAACACTTTTGATGGCAGGTGTTCGGGGAGAATATAGATGACGTCATAGACCGGATTAATTCGAGATGAGGATTTCGGTCGAGAGATGGATACGGTACCATGATGGTGAACAGTACTGGTAAATAGCACGTGCAACATGCTTTTGCATGTAATAATTGGCCAATATGAGATTTCTTTTATGAGTTATGATGATTTCGATTTCACCATTTTTGATGTGTTTACCTAGCCTTATAGATGTAAATATGGCAAATATGATTTATTTGAGGTTTTTGGTGTTTTCGAATTTTATGGATTTATACTTGGGATTTATATACGACTTGAGAGATTTATTTATTCATGGATAATGTTTGAATGTTTTCCCTTATATCATACACATGAATTCCTTCAGATTAACCCAAGTATATGTATATGCAAACCACCATAGAGACATAGTGAAGTTACTTGATATCAACCCTAGATGTTCATACCTACTTATGTTATCCCATTGCGAAGCTCTTCTCTTTACCTTATCGTATTCCTTTCTAACGATAAGATTCAGTTTCCTGACCCGTGTTTTATCACTCGGGTCAGACCGAGTTGTTTCAGGTTAGCTATCAGTTACGGAACTTTTCTTTGATGCATCTGCTTGGATATCATCCTAGCACTTTTGTGGTTTATATTTCTTTCCGCTTGACTCTGATGTATATATATTTGATTCCATGTATATAGTGTGGTCGAATACCACCTTTATTGTATTCATATTGTATTGTACTAAACACGTATCAGTGTATATGTATATATATGATGTTGATCACTGTTCTGTGATGTTCTTTACATTTAGTTATGGTATTTTGTTCTGATAGATCCGTTAGCCACCTATAGTTTTGGATTAAGCATTTACTGTGTATGTCGATCCATTGAGATAGAAAAAAAAATCATAGTGCATTTATCGATGTATTCAGTAGATGTTTAAGACAAAGTTATAGATGGTCGCCCTTAACCAGCCCTATTCTCCGCTTTAGTAGACAGAATTACTCATTAATTCTCTTTACTAAGGTGGGTCTCGGGGTGGGGCGTTACAGCCACGGTGTTATAATAACGTTTGGTTGCTAAAGAGACAGAGATCGGAAGTTGTCATACTCTCTACCAACTCCGAAAACCACATTAACAATCGTGTACACGGTGGAGATTCCAGAATGAAGTAGGATGGCGGCGACGTTTCCTTTGAGGTAAATACGTGAACCGAACACCCGTAAGTAGGCATAAGGTGGCTAAAACAGGAGCGATTGATGAGCTAATGAGGTGGCACCTTTGATCGAACACATCCCTTCGATATTATACTTTGACTTTTGGATTGATTCGGTGGCCACTTTTGATATTTTTTTATTTGGGGGTGTGGCTCGAGGTCGGCGGTAGTTGCGCGCTACGCGTTACCAACGGCCCGAAAGCGTAATTGGTATATCTACCTAGGCATTGCCTAGTTATGTCGTGTCACCTACCCTATCGCGCATTGTACGAGTGTCTATTTGTGTCGTACCTATGGAGTATCCTTTGGTAGCCTCTTGGAGGTATTATGGTACTGTATAGACTATTGACATTATTACGTGTTAAGGTGGAAAATGTAAAGCCTTAACGCTATTTAAAGGTAAGTTTATTTTACTAATATACACTATTATAATAGCGAAATATTACTACATAGTAAATAGTTTAACGGATCCTTATGAGATGTGAATCCCGAGCATCTCTTGAGTTACTGCACTCACGTTAGACACTGGATAGGAGATGTCAAATCCCGTAAACATCTCTAACGCCGTTCCACTCATATTGTTTATTGCTGATTTAACTTGCATAAGATATTTTAGTTCTGACTCAAGTGTTTTGTCCTTTCAATTCTCTTGGGTCAGTCCGAGCATTTCAGGAATCGAAGACTTTATTTCTGGAGGACGAAGATTTATTATTATTTATTATATTATTCCGATGCACCATTTAGTTCCGTTGCACTAATTATTATTCTCTGTGTACTCTGATATGTATTGTATAAGTATAATCAAATATTTTGTAAACAGCTTAATGACTGTATATTTGATTATTATATTTTATCGTTCTGCTGCAAGATTCTATTTTGTTTTTTTTCTTTCTCTATTTTTCTTATTTACCCCATAACAATCCGCCCTTCTGTATGGCTTAAGTCTGACATGTGTGGTTTATCGTGGATTTTAAGCGTGTGGAAAGGCGGACGTTACATCTGGTATCAGAGCTTTGGTTTGGCGATAAACCTTAGCTTTGTGGGGTCTGACTCTTTATTAATAGGGTAGTAATACCCTATGATGAGTCGCCGAACGTATATATGAGAGAGCGTATTTGTTAGTGTTATAAAAAGGTTTTTATATTGTGTTAATTTGTTCCGTTTTGTATTTATAAATTCTGGTTGATGCATGGGACGCTATGACATCAATAGGGATTTCTAAAAACTTAATAGGACAGACCGACTTAATATTTGGTTTTAATATAGGTGAATGAAATAATTTTGCCTATTATATTTTCTATATATATAGTAAATTTTTATAAAGGTTATATTTGGTTATATTATATTGGTTGTTAGGTAATGAACTTTATAAATAATAGTTGAAATGAGATTGAAAACAAAATAAATGAAAATTGGGAATTTAGAACTTAAGTCCCGGGGTTTTGAAAATTCTTTCTATAATTTTGGAATATAATAATAATATTATTAGAAGTATTTTCTAACATAAATATTTCAATATTATTTGAAAGAAATGTTTTAAAGAAGATTTTGAAAAACTAAGTTCTGTACTTCCTCTGTCGCTAGAAAATAATTTCGGTGATGGCGGCCGCATCATCGGCATTCATTTTCGAGTTTCGAAGTGGGAAGGCCACTGCAATAGTTTTACTACAGATTTATTTTGATAAACAACTATAAATTTTAAATTGTTTTAAATATAATTGGATATATAAATTGCAAACATATGTTTATCTGTTATTTTAAAATGATCTTGAATAAAACCCGGTATTTAATTCTTAAGTTTCCGTTAATTAATAGTTTCAATTAAGTTTAGTAAAATGGAATATAACTAATTTATAAATTGTAACCTTTAATTAAAATAAGTGATTTAATGCTAAGTTATAAATGAGATTAAAAGAAAGTGAAATTGTAATCTTATAAAACGAAAGATATAATTATTGAACCATTAATTAATTTAAAGAAATAAGATAAACTTGTATGATTTTAATTACATTCTTAAAGGCATATATAACTTACCAGAAGATGTAAAAAGTTGAAAGGTTAATAAGAAAACGTAATGGATATTATACAAGTAAAGCTTTTGTAATAGGAAGGTTCAATGAAATTCTTTAATAAATAAGAATTTGGTATTGTAGCTGTTATAAACTTAAGTATAATGGAAATACTACTAATTATATATAATGGAAGGCAGGTATTGTAAGTAAGAAATTTTAACTTAAGTAAATAAGTTGAAGTTATTTCTAAGTAAAATGGTAAGAAATAAATGTAAAATAAAAAGATAAATCATTATATGAAAGAAAAGAAATAAAACAACTAATGTATGAAATGAAATTAATAATAATTAAATTTGATTTGTTGTTTGGAATTGTTGTTTGTTTTGGTTTATGGTTGTTTGGGTAAGGATACTTTAAAATTGTTTGGATGAATAAATAATCTATTTAGTTTCACCTAAGACCGTTGAGTGAAGGGTACACCTGTGCAGTTAATGCGCTCGGCAGAGTCAAAGAGGTGGAGGTGCAAAAAATCTTAGCGGGATACAGCGAGGATATAGCGGGATATAGCGGATGGCTCTAAAATAGCATATAAAACTCGTACTTAATGTTTTTTCAAATATATAAATGGTAATTAAATGAAAAATCATCATTCAATTGAATTATATTTAATACATAAATAATTTTAAATCAAATCATGTGCAAATATACTTTAAATAAACGTAAAACTGTTATATAACATAATTGCATTTAGTAGAATATTAGAGTATTTTCATTTCTAAAAATATATTAAAAATTAAATCAAATAAATTAGTTTCATAATTTTTATAATCCATAAGTGAAAATTTTCAATTCATTTTAGTAAAGAAGATATAGCGGAAATAGCGAAATATAGCGGGAACAATGGGATATAGTGGAAATAGCGGGGCTTAAAACGGAAAGGCTATATTCTGGGGCTACATGGAAAAATCGTAGCGGTAGAAATCCGCTATGAGATATAGCGGAGTTATAGCAGGGTAGTAGCGGGGCATTAACTACACAGGGGTACACTTAGTAGTTTATTTTTCATTCCGCACAATTTAAAGTTTGAACTCGAACAACTATTTGTTTGTTTGATATGAATGAATGTTTGATTTGTGTTGATTTTTATATGATGGTTGTATACCTGGTTGCAATTGATCGTTGTATGTATTGATTGTTTGTTTGTAGTTAAAACAACGTTAAATATTTCATTTTATATAGTTATTAACTCTTTTGGATTATATAAGTGAAATACAGGTTATGGAAGCAATTGCTACTCCATTTGGTTTCATAATTAAGCGTAATTGCCCGACAAATAGGTACGTTTCTGGATTACAGTTTATAGCGCTATTATATTATTATTTTTCCCGTGTTGGGATATATATATTTTTGAAATATATGTTATATATTGTTATATTTGATATTATATTTTCTCCCGAGCCTCTCCGTACAAAGGAGACTCTGCCAAAATTATCCGTAATTTTTAGACTTAGAAAATATTTTGAAATTTTTTTCCAAACCTTATTAATTTGAATATATAAAGATTTAATTGGTTATAAATCTATATATTTAATTTAAATTATCCTATTCTATAAACTTATTATTATGAATATAATGTTCGAATAATATATATTGATTTATAAATTACTCTTTTACCTTCTTTCCTTTTCGAGGACGAAAAGTTTTGAGTGGGGGAGAGTGTAAAGACCCGTAAATTTTTAGTAATTTTAATGGTTAATTTAATAAGATTTTATAAATTTAATACTGATGAAAATAAAAATTTAGCGAATTGTTAATGGAAATAATAACTTGGATAAGATTGGTAAGTTAATTGTTAATAACTTGGATGTAATTCCAAGTAGTGAAACAGTGTAAATGCTAATTTATTCTTATTGTAATAAAAAATGTTACCAACATGAAATGATTAAATTGATTTAAAATATGAATTGATGTTTTCATAATCTATAATGGGATATAAAAGTTAAATTAATAATTTAAAATGTTAACTTACTAATAAAATAATATATAATGAATGGAAATGGAATGAATTAGTGTATGAACTAATGGTAGCACTTGTTGTAAGCTAATAAGTAAACTAAAACGTAGTAATGCTAATTTAGTTTAATAATTAATAGGTTGAATGAAATGTCAATTAATGAATTTATTAAATTTGTAAAGTTATAATAATTGATGGTAATTGGTTGGGAAGAAAGGATAACTAAATTTACTTTAATGATAATTAATATAATAACGGAAAGGGTGGGTGTAAATTAAAAATGAAACGAAAAATTTATTTATAGGATAGTAATTGGTGTAATAGAAAGCTAAATAAATTTATTGGGAACATTAATTGTAGTTATATGTAGATTAATGTAATAACGTTAATACAAGTTGATAAATAACTAATTTAGCAATCACTATTAATTGGAACCTATTGCAATAAATGGAATTAAATATTACATTAGTGAAGATTTAAGGTAATATTTGGTAATAAGGTATTGTTAGTGGTTTTTGAATGAATTGATAATTAAAATTTAAGGTAGTGATATTAATATAAGTTGACTATAAACAAATTGAATTAAATTCAAATCAATGGAAATAATGTAGATTTATACTTAGCTACAAATTGAATATATGAAAACAAAATTAAGCATTGAATTAGACTGATGAATTTAAATTTTAATAAATGGTTATTTAATACAATGTTCTGGAAGTAATTATAATATTGGTTTGAAGGAAATAAACTTAAAGGTAACTAAAGTTAATGGTTACGATTATTATAAATTACCTATTTGTTTTGTTCATAGGATTTAATTTGATAGCAATTGTAGTAATTGACTTAATTAGTGCAATGGGAAATAAACTTCATTTAAAGGTAATTAAATATTATCTTAATGTAAATTGAGTTAGTATTTGAAATTAATGTTAATTCCATTCATAATATAACAATTATTATAAATTACCTAATTAATTGGTAAATGAATTTATTATAAATGAAATTTAATTTATTACGCAAATTGAAATGGAGATGGAATTTGAGAATAATAATGGAATAAACAATGAGCCAATGTTAATTTCATCTATTGGATAATAATGAATTGAATAATAAGAATGAAAAGTAAATTAAATAAAATTTTTGGAAATTTAATTTATAATTTTGAATATAATAGAATTGAAAATTTAATATTGAAATTGACAAATTAATCAACTTTAAATTGACTTTTTAATTTGTTTAAAACATTGTAAACGATTGAGAAAATAAAAGCGATAAAATTTGTCAATTTTAGAATTTAAATTTAAAATTGGATTTAATTAATTAATTATTAATTTATTTAATTAATTAAAAAATAGCCAGTTTGGCCACTGACTCGGATTTCGACGAAACCAGTCTCATCGGATTTGTAACGGTGAATTATTGTAGGATTTGAAGTATCGTAGCGATCGGACTTGTCGTTTGATCGTATGGGCTTGAAACGCCTTGAAATCAATGAAATTGAAATCAATTGAAATCAATTTGAAATTATTGATTTTAGCATAAATTCTTCATACGATGGAATTTGGATTTGAAACCTTTTCCATCGTGTTTGAAATATTTTAAAACATCTATTTTGATATACGGGTTGACCCAGTTTCGTTCCGGAGTCGAAACGGGCTTTTCGGGCCATATATCATTCAGCACGTTTAAATCGTGTCCATCTATTCTATTTCAGTTGTCTATAAATACTATGATATAAACCCTAGCAGCCTCTATTCCTCATTTCTATACGTACAGAAACTTCTATTGTCCTCTTCCTTAATGGCTGTAAACCCTAATTTATCCAATTCAATTGCAAATCAAAAATCAAATGAAAATTTCAATCTCCTCAAACCATAGCAAATTTTATATGGATTTGAAGCTCTCGACGAGTGCAACCTAAATCTACAATTCGTTTTGGAAATCAAATCAGAATTTTTCCAGAAACCCCTAGTTTATTCTCGGCCGTTTGTTCCGTCAAGATCGACGACAACCGATCGTCGAATCTAGGATGCTGGGTGGTGGAGAGTTGATGGCGCAGTGCATCGGAGGGGTTCATTCGACAAGATGATGGCTAGATCTGCGGATTTAATTAGATTAGGGTTATAAATAGTGGTGGCGGCTGCATGTTTTTCTCGGCCTGGGCTTGACGCGACGCAGCCGCGTGAGGCGGGGACGAAGGGAACGTCAGGGATTGGTGGTTTGACCGGTCGGCACGGCCCTAGCATCGACGGCGAGGGGCCAGCGGCGACATGCGTGTTACTGGGTTTTGGAGACGATAGCGAACGAGAGAGAGAAGGTTTTCGTGTGTTCTGGTTTGATGGTGATGTGGTAATGGAAATTTTATTTATTTGGTTTGTTTTTTGTGTATGATTTAAATTTCAATTTCAATCGCTCTAATCTATATAATTTTAACAAACGAGGTACGTTTCATGCGCAATTTTCCCCCTAGGTTCGTATTGGAATTCCGGACACTTTGGTGCTGGTTAGGACAAATTTTGAGACCGTTTAATTTTTGGATTTAAGTGGATTTAAATTCAATTTAAATACCAAAGGTGAGTGTTTTAACCCACTCACAACTTCTAAAATTTCTTACGTTCGTTAAATTTAATTTATGTTGTGAATATGAATTTATTTATGACTGTTTTTTATAATTTGATCGTCACCTCAGTTTATTGCATTTATTTAAAATAAAATCGTTATTTAATTTATTTTGAATATGACTGCCAGTTAAATTACCTATTATATATTATCAGTTATATATTGATATTGATTGATTGTTTTGTATGATGATTGTGATGGATGTAACGACCCGATATTTTCCACCATTCGCATCCATTATAAGTGTATAGGTAGACACCCATGCCAGAATTGAATTGCTCAAAATACTGCGTTGTAAATAAAAATTTGGAAAATCTCAGAATATACAGTAAATAAAAATCACAGATCACAAACACAGGGTAATAATAATGCAGCGGAAGTAAAAGAAATAGTAGTTCATGAAGCTACTATATAAAAATATCAGAGTTATATAAAATACATCAGAAGAAATAAAGTACAAAGGAAGTCTCACTACATAGAAGTCTACTAATTCAAGAGCTGAACGGAAGAACAGACTGCAAAAGATAAACTTGACAAGTAGATAATCTCCAGCGATTTCAATCTCCAAAAAGTGGGAATCCAAATCTGTGAATAACTCAGGCTGACCCGAGCGTAAATAAAAATACAAACACTCGAGTCAGGACATACATACTTATACAATGTAAACCAACTCAAGTGAGTAGTAAAGGTACAAGTAACTTAGAAGATGCTTGGGACCGCCCATCCTCTAAGGATCCGTTAAACTATTTACTATGTAGTAATATACGCTATATACAGTAGTGTCTAATCAGTAAAGTATAATCATATAGAAAATAGCGTTAATGGAATGGTGAACCTTAATGCGGTCGGATCTTTAAAACCAAAATCGTAGTGGGCACGATATAAGGAGATGACACGGCACACGAGGCAATGCCAGGGTGGATACACCGTTTGCACTCCCGGACCGTGGTGACGGCAAGCCAGCAGCTTCCGCCCACCTCGAGACATACCCCCAAATCAAAGTGGCGCCACATATCGAATCACAAAAGTAATAGTATGGTTTCCGATGGAGCATGCTCGATGAAAGGGTGCGACCCTTTGTGTAGCCCGGTATAGCTCTTGTTTTAGTCATTTATGCCAACTCACGGGAGTTGGGTCCACGTAATATACCTCGAGAACGTCTCCACCATCCTACTTCATTCTGGAATCTCCACCGCGTACACAGTTGTTAAAGTGGTTTTCGGTATTGGCCGGCTATAAGACAATATCCGATCCCGGTCTCTTTAACAACCAATCGTTATTATAACCCGTAGTTATAACTTTCAAAACAATATTTATACTTCAAAATAAAATATCAATTCAACCCAAATCTTTATCAAAATAAAGATTAAATCATTTCCAAACCATTTCAATATATCATCATACCTATCTTTCAATTCAAATATTTATCAAAATAAATGTCAAGTCATTTCTAACCATTTCAATATATTAAATTATCATATCCTTTCAAAACTTCCTTTCAAAACATTTTAATATTTCAAAATATCATAACTTTTCAAAGCTTCATTTCCAAAATATAATATCTTTTAGAACTTCTTTTCAAATCATTTTAATATCAAAATGTCATATCTTTCAAAACTCCATTTTTCAAATCATTTTAATATATCAAAATATCATATCTTTTCAAAACCACATTTCAAATCATTTTAATATATCAAAATAGGTATATTTTTCAAAACCACATTTCAAATCATTTCAATATACCAAAATATCATATCTTTCAGTACCACATTTCAAATCATTTCAATATACCAAAATATCATATCTTTCAGTACTACATTTCAAATCATTTTATTATATCAAAATATCATATCTTTTCGAAACCACATTTCAATCATTTTAATATATCAAATAGTTATATCTCAAAACAAATTACTTCATTTTAAATCATAAAATGAAGTTATTACATTTAATAATTAAATTACTAAATTCCAAAAATTTAAACTTTTCAATGTTCTTATGCACTTAAATTTATTAAAACAATGAAAATTCAAGTTTCGCAGCATTTGGAAAATGCTACAGAAAGTTACATTCAAAACAATTCAATTTAACAAAAGACAGCATTTAAAATGTTGTTAATTAACTTCAATTATTCAATAGAATTTCACAAACACTTATATTTCTCTTTAAATCATTTTTAACTTATAACATCATATATTTTCACATTTATAAGCATCATTTAATTTTCCTTAAATTCATGATTTTATAAAGTTAAGTTTTCTTTCAAAAATCAATATTTGTTAATAATTCACTTATTAAATTTCAACATTCAAGTTTAAATGCGTTATATTAAATTTCAACTTAACACTTAAGTTCAAATTCTCAAATATAACTTAGTTTTATATTTGTTTACTTACTAAAAATTCACTTTTAAGTCAATTTCATAAATTTCTAATTTTTAGTTATATTTCAAAATTTCAGCTTAAATATTTATTCATTTCACATTTCAACTTTATTAAAAATCATTAATATGATATAAAATCACTTTAAATTCATTTAAATTCAAATTATCATAAATTTATCATAATTTCATATTCAATTTAATTTCCAATTATAATTAAATCAAATTTTCCAAAATAACTTACATTCAAAATTTTCTAACTTTTCATTAATTCATTTCATTTACAATTATTCAGAAAATCAATTTTATTTTACACAAATACCTTTTAATTAGATTTAAATCAAAATATTTTAATATTTACATTTCTAAAATAATTTTAAAATTTTTAGAAAACATATATTAACTACGGGTCTGTATATAATTTTCTACACTAGGAAAAGTGATACGGCTAATATATCATTTCAACCCGTAATTTACAAAGAAAAATCCGGGTTTTATCATTTCAAACCTGCAGTCCCAAGTAAATGAAATAAATTGAAAATCATTCAGGCCTATCATTTCAGCCCATAACAATTTTCCCTTATTCTAAAGTCCGTTCGGGTATGTATCATTTCAACCCATAGTGATTTCTAATTTACAAGGAGCTTGCAGTGTGATAAACTGATAAAATATAAAGAATAGCATGAAATAACAGTAACATATGATATAACAGGTGTAATAACAGGTGTGAACATCATATGATAATAATATAAGCAGTTATAACATGATCATATAGTTCTACAGATTCATAGGGTGTCAATTTACTACTTATATAAGTACATAATGTCTGGTGAGAAATACTCACTTTTTTTTGCTGGAGATATCAATTAGAATGACACAACGGATCCAGAAGGCACGACCTTTGATTTGAGTGGAGAGAAATAGCTAAGATATCATCTTGTAAATAACCCCAAAACAAGACAATATAACTTATGAATATTCAACCAAAATATATTGAAATAAATTGAAATTGAAAGGCAACAAAGACAAGATAACTTGACCTTGCTACAACCATTCAAAAGCACCACTAAGGGGTTCGTTTTCACAGCCATGATGATGATATGAGTGTAGGAGAGACAAGGCTAATAGCCTTGCCAACATTCAAACCAAACAAACAAACAACGTAAGTTTTCAAACCCAAATTCAATAAAACAATGTTAGAATTAAATGCATAAAACAAAGCCAAAGTTTTTGCACTTGCTTTCTACCGCCTATTCTTCAGCTATAGATCTAAAATACATGTCTAAGGAGTGGGTTAGGATCAGGTCTTGAGCTCATAAGGGTCAGCCATAGCTTGGAAGTAATGGTGCAAAGGTGGATGGACATAGGTGCAACAAAACAACAACTACAAGGCAAAATTCATCACTTCTATGCTATAAATGGGATCGGCCATAGGCTCTAGGGGCATGGCCAGTCGGTCCAGGTGGTGGTGGGTGATGTGGCAGAGGGTGGAGGTCAGGTCAGAGGTGGTGGTGGAAGTGGCGGCAAAAGGTGGATGAAGGTGATGGTACAAAAACTAGGTCAGCTTGAGTGCATAGGTGATGGATTTGTGGATTTTGGTGGTGGCGTTCGCCTTAGGGTTGCTTGGCCTGCCATGGTGGTGATCAAGGGTGGATGATGATCAAAGAATAAAGTGGTGGAGGTTGGCCTAGATCTGGTTGAGGAGGAGTGGAGCCATGAAGTTGAGAACAAGTTGCAAAATCACATAGAAAAACTAGAAAACAAGAGAAGTGAAGAAGATTTTACCAAATTTTTGCAAGATGGAGGCCATGATTTTTTTTAGGGTTGAGAAGCTTTGAAAATACGTGAAAAAGATGAGAGAATGCAGATGAAAAGAAGAGAGAAAGGTACGGCCAAGATAAATTGTGTATTGATTGAAAAAGAAACGGTAAAAGAAACGGTGAAACGACTTTACGTTTCTTAGCTTTTAAAATCTTCCATACTTCCTTTTCTTTTAAATCAAGTAAAACAAAAATAAACTTCAGCACGTACATCTAAAACCGAAACAAAGTGAAAAAAATAAAAATATATAATTAAACTTAAAGAAAATATAAAAAGAATTAAGGAAATTGCTTAAAAATTGAAAACAGGGTTCAAAAATTATAATTAAACATCAATGGCTTTGGAAAAATATCTACTTCATTTTAAAAAAATTATAAAGCAAAATTTTGAAATAAAATAATTTATTTATCATTTCTAAAATAAAATAAATAATTAAATTGGAGAAAAATAGAAAAGAATTAAAGAAAATGTTTAAAAATTGAAAACAGGGCGTGGAAATTACAAGAAAAATACTACTAGCTCTAGAAAAATTCCTACCTCACTTCAAAAATATTAAAAGACATACATAAAATAACATATCAATACATATTACAATAAAATATGACAAAGAAAAATAAAATTTATACTATTTAAAATAATAAAATTGCAGAATAAACAAATTGCACTCAATATTGAAATATACATAACTTTCACAATTTAAATCCGTTTCCAACGAAACAAAAAGCAGTACTCTTAAAATTTTATGTACTTTCAAAAAGATAAAATTTAAATTTTCAGACTTTTAAAATTTTAAATTAAAAGTCAAAGTTTGACTATTTTGACCAAAAATTCACTTTTTGGAAAATATTCTTTTTAGTCATGCTTTGGAATGATAATTCATATCAAAACTAAAGTTTATCATTCAAAATAAATAAAATAAGTTTTTAAATCAAAAACTCAATTAAAATAATTAAAATATACAAAAAAAATAACAAAATACAGGGTTGTTACAATGGAGTATGATTTTATGATGGATGAATGGATGTTTTATTTATATCATCATAATCTGCAAGTCGTTATGCATTTATTTTGATTCGGGATTGCGGTTGGAAATGATATACAACCGTATTTTTATTTTTAAATTGCGGATTGAAATGATAAATATCTATATCACTTGACCGTAGGATAGAAAGTTTTATACAGGCACCGCAGTCTATGTATATATAAAAATATTTTGAAATGATTTTCTATGGTTTTGGAAAGGAATATACGGTTTAATAAATATTAATTTTTGATGTTATATAAATATTATTATATATATAGTTAAATTTTTGAATTTAAGCTATGTATAAAATTGATTAATAAAAATGTGTTTAATAATAAAGTTTGATTTCTTTTATATAAAAGGGTTAAGTATCTATTTAAATCCTATAGTATATAGAGTTTATAATGACTCGAATAAAATTAAGGTTCGAAGATAAATATGAATTTGAGGTGAATTAAAGTATTTAAGAATTATCCTCGAAAAATTTGATTTGAAATGTAAATAGATTGAGATTTAAAGGGTATGATTTTATAACTTGATTCTGTTTAGAGGATTTAAATGAATGTCAAATTAATTTAAATGAATATTATCAAGTTAAGTTAATTGAAAGAATATCCAGTTATTTGAAGTCTAAAGGTTTAACTAAAATGATATTTGATTTATTTAGTAAACATTTCAGATCTAAATAATAGTAGTTGAAATTGATGTATACGAAATTATCAAAGAATAAGTTTTGAAATGGTGGGATAATTAAAGCTTTGAAATATATGGAATTTTAGTTGGTTTATTTGGGGATTTAAATCCATATTTGGAGTTGATTTGTGAAGGTGAAGAAACTACTTTATTATATAAAGTAATTTCATAGTTAAACCATTTAAGTGGTAGTATGTTTCAAAGTTATGAAATTCAAAGTTTTATGTTTTTGAAAGGCTATATTTCAAGTTTTGGTTTCGAAATAATTTTAACTTTGGAATTGTTATGGTTTTAGAAAATGATATATTTGAAATGATTTCATATTTATTTGGGTTTAAAAAGGGAAATGATATTGTAATTATATGGTTTTGAAATGGATATTATAGTCTGGTCATAAAGTATAAACTATTTTGAAAAGACCGCGGTGTTATAATAACGTTTGGTTGTTAAAGAGACTGGGATCGGAAGTTGTCATACTCTCTGCCAACTCCGAAATCCACTTTAACAACCGTGTACGCGGTGGAGATTCCAGAATGAAGTAGGATGGTGGCGGCGTTTCCTTTGAGGTAATACGTGAACCCAACTCCCGTGAGTTGGCATAAGGTGGCTAAAACAGGAGCGAATTAAGGGGTAATGAGGTAGCACCTTTGATCGGACACATCCCTTCGATATTATACTTTGACTTTTGGATTGATTCGGTGGCCGCTTTTGATTTTTTTTATTTGGGGGTGTGGCTCGAGGTGGGCGGTAGCTGCGCGCTACGCGTTACCACCGACCCGGAAGCATAATTGGTATATCTACCCTGGCATTGCCTAGTTGTGCCGTGTCACCTACCCTATCGCGCCTTGTACGAGTTTCTATTTGTGTTGTACCTGTGGAGTATCCTCTGGTAGCCTCCCGATCAGGGGGTATTACGGTACTGTATAGACTATTGGCATTATTACGTGTTAAGGTGGAAAATGTAAATCCTTAACGCTATTTAAAAGTAAGTTTATTTTACTAATAGACACTATTATAATAGCGAAATATTACAACATAGTAAATAGTTTAACGGATCCTTAGGAGATGTGAATCTCGAGCATCTCTTGAGTTACTGCACTCATATTAGACACTGGATAGAAGATGTCAAATCCCGTAAACATCTCTGATGCCGTTCCACTCATATTGTTTATTGCTGATTTAACTTACATAAGATATTTTAGTTCTGACTCGAGTGATTTGTCCTTTCAATTCGCTCGGACCAGTCCGAGCATTTCAGGAATCGAAGACTTTATTTATGAAGGATGAAGACGATGATTTATTATTATCTATTATATTATTCCAATGCACCATTTAGTTCTGCTGCATTAATTATTGTTCTATGGTATGTGTACTCTGATATGTATTGTATAAGTACATCGAGTATTTTGTAAACAGCTTCATGAACTGTATATTTGATTATTATATTTTATCGTTCCACTGCTAGATTCTATTTTGTATTTTTTTCTTTCTTTATTTTTCTTATTTACCCATAACAATCCACCCTTCTGTATGGCTTAAGTCTGACGTGTGTGGTTTATCGTTGATTTAAAGCGTGAAGGAAAGGCGGGATGTTACAGAGGCCATACCGGATCAAATCAAAGCCATTATGGATATGGTAGACCAAAACAAGCGAAGATGTGATGAGCCTAAATGGAAGTATGGCAGCTCCGAATAGATTTCTCTCTAAAGCCACCAATAAGTGGATCCCTTTTTTGATGAGATCAGAAAAAAGAAAAACTCTAAATAGGGACAGGTTTGCTAAAGGGCCTTCAAAGAATTAAAAGATCATCTGAAAAACCTCTAATCCAATCAAGCCCTATAAAAAGGGAATTTTTTTAGTGGAAATTAGGGAGGCATCCCTATCATACTTTCATATTGTAAAGCGGATCCCTGTCAAATTTTCATTATAAATCCGATCCCTATTTTCTAGAAACAAAGAAAAATTATTGCTGAAATGTCAGAACTTTTATAAATAAGTGTTGATATTTCAACAACTTTCCCCGTCAAAGTTTCATTGTAAATCCGATCCCTATTTTCTAGAAACAAAGAAATTTTTTGTTGAAATGTCAGCAACTTTTATAATTAAGTGCTGATATTTCTGCAACTTTCATAAAATGTGCTCACAGTGTACATAAATGTTGCTGAAATGTCAGAAACTTTTATAAATAAGTGCCGATATTTAAGCAACTTTCATACACTATGTTCACGGTGTACAGAAAAGTTGCGGAAATGTCAGCAACTTTTGTGAAAAGTTGCATCATGCTCTGCAATAATTGTGAATAAAAAATAGGTATCTAATTTACACTGAAATTTAGTGAAGGACTTTTTGTGTGTTTTGAGCCTTAATAAGGACCTGTGCCAAAAGTACCCTATTTTTTATCTCTATCTGTCGGGTCTCCAAACATGCGGTAAGATCGATCTTAGTAAGAGAGGAGAACAAAGCTCAACTTCTGGTATATTTACTAGTAAAGTGCTTAAAGAAGCAGAGGTTGGATATCCAGTTATAGAGAAGTTGGCATATTGTTTAGTTCTCACTGCACGAAAGTTATGGTCTTACTTTCAAGCACACCTAATCAAGGTCTTAACCATTTTTCCACTTACGCAAGTTTTCAGTAACCTGATGCATCAAAAAGATCAGTAAAATGGGGATAGAGCTTAGCCAATATGATATTGAGTTCCAACCCTGAGTGGCGATTAATGGGTAAGCCATAGCCGATTTTGTTAACTAATGTGTATCGTTTATTAAAGAACATTCGGAAAAGGAGAAGGATTTGAAGCCGAAGTGGCAATTGTTTGTTAATAGGGCCTCAAATGAACAAGGGACTGGCAGCAGTTATGTTTTCATTACCCTAGATGGACACCAAATGCACTATGCAATGAAATTAGGTTTTACTGCTACTAATAATGTAGCCGAGTATGAATCAATGGTGAGTGGGCTTACATTAGCCCTTCAGTTGAAGATTCCAAGGATCAAAATTTTCAGCAAGGTTAATCAGTTGAATCAGACATATCAAACGAAAGATGCCAAATTGATCCTCTATGTCAAAAAGGTGCTAATGATGTTAACTCAAATTTTTTTTCCAATACACCAAGTATATAGAGGATAAAATTCTCAAGCTGATTATTTTGCTAAACTGGCTAGTTTAAGAGGAGCACTAAAGACCCAAATTGTTCCAATTGGCATCCAAAAAAGTTCCAGTAGTGAAGAAAAAACCCCTGAGCTAAAAAATGAAGCAATAGTATTGGCTAGATCCTAAGCACTCACGCATGTGGAAAAAGGAAAAGAAATAAAGGGTTGAAGTGATGCCGCCCAAGAAGGAACCATTCATACAGAAATAAACAACTAATATGAGAATAATTGGATGACACCTATTGTTAAGTACCTAATAGAAGGAAAACTACTGGAATACAAAAAGGAAGTTAGAAGGATAAAGCACCAATCTCCAGCTTTGTTATAATGAAGGGGATACTTTACAAAAAGGGATACTCGCTCCCATGCTTAAGACATGTTAGTTCATAAAATGGCACAAAGTTGTTGACATAAGCCCATAAATGATTTTGTGGAGATCATTCAAATGGTAGTAAATTGGTCAAAAAGGTCATAAGATAAGGTTTTTATTGGCACCATATAACCAACAATGTGTTGAATTATGTAAAAAAATGTTTAAAATGTTGAAGATTTTCAAAAATTCATATATGACACTAAGTGAATTGACCCGAATCTCAAGTCCATAGCCCTTCGATGTATGGGGAATTGACTTAATCGAACTGTTACCCATATCCAAAGGTGGAGCTAGGTATGTGATAGTAGTCATTGATCACTTTATCAAATGGGTAGAAGCGGAGACATTACCAAACATAACATCAGGAAAAGTTCTAAAATTTGTCACTAAAAACATAGTCACCTGGTTTGTTATGCAACATAAGATAATTTCTAATAATGGGACTCAATTTGTACGTAAGGAGTTCACTAGATTTTGTAAGAAGAATGGAATAATCAGAAGTTTTTTGTTTGTTACTCATCCTAAGGCTAATGGAGTTGTTGAAGTTGCCAAAGAAACTACTAAGACTATACTTAAGAAGCGAGGGGATAAAGAAAAAGGAAAGTAGGTAGAAGAGTTACCACTCCTACTTTAAGTATACCAGACTTCTGTAAAAACTTCAGCGGGACATACTCCATTCACTTAACATATGGATACGAGGCAATGCTTCCAACTGAAAGTGAGATAGCATCTCACTAGAGAATTGAATATGCTGTTAAACCTAATCAAGATCTAAGAAGGGATTCATTGGACATGATTAGTGCATTACGGGATGAAGCAGGCATACGGATGGCTAAATATCAGCGAAGGACAGAGAAGTACTATAATTCCAAGGTTAAGGAAAGATCATTCCAAAAAGTAGACCGGTACTCTGAAAGGTCATGGAAAATACAAAAAATCTGAGGGATGAGCCTCTTGGACAAAACTTGGAAGGTCCCCTCATTATTTACAAAGTAATCCTGCCAGGGACCTACTAACTATGCCGACCTGATGGCAATGTAATAGCAAGAACATGGTAGCCGAAGATTTGAGAACATATTTTCCGATGATGGATGAATAAAGAGATTGAAACAAGTATATCTACAATAGTCAATAGTCAAATAAAGGAAAGGAACTATAAGGAAAAGACTAAATCATTACTATAAGACAATAAACGACGAATGAAAAGCCTTTAATCCTGCCACAAGGTCTTAGTTAAAGCACCTACTAGAGTGAGGTTAGAGTAAGACTTCAGTGCTGCCTAAGATGGCCTTGCCAAAGAACGGCAAGCCTTTGGTCCTACCTGTGTGGCCTGATCGGAGCTCCTTTTAGAGGAAGGATGGAGTAAGCCTTTGGTCTTGCCTAAGATGGCCTGGCCAGAGTATCGAACGTGCCTTCAGTTCCACCTATAAGGCCTGATCAGAGCGCCTTCTAGAGGGAGGATGGGTAAGAGTTTGATTCTGCTTACGACAGCTAACCAAATGCATCGACCAGCCAAAATCATCACCCAAAGAGTGATAAAGGGGCAAAAGGAATCAAAGCCTTAATCATCACCCAAAGAGTGATAAAGCGCAAATGGATTCAAATCCTAAATAATCACTGAAAGAGTGATAAGGGGCAAAGCAAATAAAGCCAAAATCATCACCAAAGAGTGATAAGGGGCAAAGGAAAACAATCAAACAAGTATGACATCATCTTAAAAAAATGGATCAAAGAAACCTCCTAAAAGGAAGTGTAATGAAGCCCAACCAGTTTGACACTAAGCTAAGAATAAGACAACCATCAAAGGAAGGAACAAGAGCTATTAGTTATTCAGAACTAAGGATCTCAGCATCAAATATGGATGTATGAGAAGTTGTGAATCTCTTGGTTAGAAATACTCTAGTAAGTGAGGGGAATCCCATTTATCGCTTGAATTTCTGGTCTCCTATTTAGTTGGGACGTATTATTGTCTAATGGATTTCTAGTATGAAACTATGTTATTATTGCCAAATAGATTAGTTATCTCCTATTCAAATGAAACTACGGTATTATTTCCAAATAGATTTCTAGTCTGTTATTCAAATAAAAATATGATATTATTACTAGATGGATTTCTAATCTTCATAGCTAATGAATTTGTGATTTTCTTGCTAAATGGATTTATGGCTTTCTTATTAAAAGAGGATTTTGGATTTCTTATTAGACAGATTTCCAAATTTCTAACCAGATGGGTTCCTGATCTTCTTATTAATTAAATTTTTGGACTTCTTATGAAATGAATCTATGGGATTCTTATCAGATGAATTTCTGATCTTCTTGCTAATTAAATTTATGGTCTTCTTATCGAGCAAATTACTAGGCTTGTCAATTGGAACACAGAAGCCCTTTATATGACGTAGAAGACAAATTAATCCACGTTGTTATCGAACTTGAAGGGGTTTGTCTAAATTTAATTTATAGTAAACAACTAAAGTCATTATCATTTGCTTTATGTTTTTCAAGGAATTAGATTGAAGAGAAAATCTTATGGAAAATTAGGAAGGTAAGAAGATACTTGGTTTTACACTAAAGTGTAAAAAGCTTCTTTTATACAAGGAGGGGGCAAAAGTTATCTACCTATTTTCTGACTACTATGTTAAAAGTATAAAAAAGAAGATATGGAAGCAATGGACGATGGTGTTACCATACATATACATATACATATACATATACATATACATATACATATACATATAAATATACATATACATATACATATACATGCATACATGCATACATACATACATACATACATACATACATACATACATACATACATACATACATACATACATACATACATACATACATACATACATATATATATATATATCAAGCATCTAAAATAGCATATCGAGCTTATCAATGCAAATCGAGTTATATACCTATGAATATATATTGAGCTTTTAGGACAATAACATAGAAAGCATCTCATAGGAGGAAATTGAACCACACAGGATATCGAGTTCAAAGGCAGGGAGAATGACGAGATTTTATAGGTGTTACTACTATAATTTATATCAAACTTCTAAAGAAAATATGGGATGCTTAACACATAAAGCAAAGGATATATTGAGCTTCGACATTGTTACTACAATTATAGGCAAAAAATACCAAAGAAGAACACATCAAAATTAAAGGTGTCGAGTGTGAAGAAGAAAAAGCAATCAAGCACTCAATAAGGGGTATCGAGCTTCAAGCAACCTTAGGGAGATCTCGAATCTCTATAATCAAAGGTGTCGAATGTTTAAGAGGGAATGTCGAGTTTTTGAAGTTATCGAATTTCAAGTAGTTGGCAAAGCCAAAAGGTATCAAACATGAGCATAAAAAGAAGGTTATTGCACCCTAAAAATAAAAAATATATCACATTAAGGTATCAAATCTCTAAAGGATGTCGAGCTACAAGTATTATCAAGCTTGAATGAAGGAAGAGAGGGTATCGAGCTTCAATAACTATAGAAGTGGTTGAGCATGTATGGAGGAAGAGATATCATCTCCTGAACAATTTCTAAAGATACCAAGCATATAACAAGCCCAAAGTGGTGTTGAACATCAATAGGTACCAAGAAACTATGGTACAAAAGGCATCGAACCTGAAGACAATCCAAGGGAGTTGTTAAACAACAACATAAAGTACTAATAGAATAAAGAATAAAAACGGAAGCCACATCATTAAGAGATATTAAATACATAGTCTCAAAAAGGATATAACAGGACTCTATAAAACAAGTAATATATATTGAGCCCTTAAAACTATGACTACTTTAAAGCATCTATAAGCTACTAGTGGTCTTGAGCTTTCCAACCAGCAAAGGATGTTGAATTTCAAAGGACATAAAGAATATTGAATGTATACCGTTATGAAGGATGCCACATATCATCAGTACAAAGATGGGTTCTAAATATCATCAATATAAAGAGGGATGTCAAATGTCATGAATATGAAGAAGGATGTCGAATGTCATCAAAACAACAAAGGATTTCGAATATTAGTAATACAAAGGGTATCGAATATCACCAATTCATACAACATATTGAAGAACACGTAGCAGCCATACCACTTACTACCACCCCAAAATATGGACCCTATAGCTACATGTGAGCGGGAATCATTTCTTTCCCTACTTCTTAAATTACATAGTTGTAAACCCTAAATTAATATGGGAATTTCTTGATACTATTGTAACTTTTTGCACATAAGAACTTGGATAATAAACTTTTCATTCCATTATGCCTTTGATAAAAGTATCTTTGACTATTATTAGTATGGATGTGTATATAACTTATCTTTGAACTTGGTCTTGGATTTGGACTTGTGCAATGACTATTTGAACAAGGCCATTTCGGCCCTTGCGTAAATAACGACTATTATGCCTATTGACAAATGAACAAAGGATTGTACTATATGTAAATTGCCTATTTGGTCCATTAAAAAACTTGTAGAATGTTGCACAATTGTGTGACTTGCTTATTCTACCCTTGAACATATGACATGAACTTTTGAATAGGCCCATAGCCATATTAAAGCCCATGGGCACTATTGGAACCATTTCGAATAATACTCTCTTATGTAGTATGTCGGGTGTTAAACCAATTTTTGGCTTAACATTTTGATGGAGGGCTTCAACCTCCGACCCATTATTTCCTTACTTAGAAATTAATTATGTAAAATTTTGTTGTAGGAAAATGGCAGGAGCTAAAAAATTCAATGTTACGAATGAAGAGATTGTGCAATGAACAAACTTGGAGGAAAATATCCCTACAAAGTTCAATTCAGATAATGTGAAACCCGACAGCCTTCATCACCAGTAAAACCAACAAACAGCATGGTTAAGATTCACGATTTAACAAAATGGCTCATAGTGATGTGGGAACTCCTTAGGAAGGTACTTTCTCAGAAGTCTTCTAAAACAGCAAAGCTTACTAAAGGAGGAGATGAATTGGAATCTCCAAGAAGGAATCTAATGTGAGTACGTTGCATAATGCTTCTGGAAAAGTACGTTGCATACTCTAGTTTAAGAGCTAAAAGGATTTACATAATGCTTTTGGAAAAGTTTGTTGCATACTCTTTCCTACAACTTTTTAAGGAGCAGCCGTCAAACGGTGTAGACACTACAGATAGAAACCTATTTACTCTTGGAGACAATTTTCTTATAATTTGAGCATAATTCTACATATGCAAAGATTTTACTATTGAATCTAGTATGCTGGAAAATGTCAAACAAAGACAAAGAGAGTTGCTCAACAAATATTTAAAGAGATTCAATATTGAGGCACTAAAGGCAAAAAAATGACCGATAGTGAAAAACTATTGGCAGTGCATGTGGGATTAATTGAACAAACCCCCTTCTGGATGGAACTCTACATTCATGGGTGTAGGGATCTGCAAGATTTTCATTTCCAAGTTGATAAGTTTATCTGTATGGATGAAATGCACCGTACTAAATAGAAATCCTAGCCGAAGAAGGAAGGAGGAAAATTTAGCTATGATCACCCCAATAAAAAGCCGAGTAGGATGAAAGAAAAATAGGAAGATGGGAGCAGAACCCAAAATTCCAACTATTTGGCTTTAAACAAACCTATTTTGATATTTTCTCCATGGCTAAAGGCAAAGGAAACTTCTCCACTTCCTACATGGAAAGGAACAATCCAGAGCCGAAGAAGGGACTAACCACCATATTATAATGCTTTCTTTGGAAGAACAGTCTTAGATGAAGTGGATGTGTTTATTTCACCAAATATCTAATGATGAAATTTCGAACTAAGAATGGTTAGGGAACAGTAAGAAGAGCAATTTAGCTCCCAGGAACTATATTTTACTACACCTGAGCAATGTAAAAAAGGCAATGTTTCCTATTATGCTTCGGAGAGAAGTAAATAAAGTAAAACTAAAACTGATAAGCCCTTGGACGATAGTCCTTCAAGCCGATTATCTAAGGCAAATAAAAAGATGCAAATATCCATAAAGCTCGAGAATGTACTAAGAAGATTCAACTTTTTCAAGAGGAAAAGAGAATGAAAGGAGGAAAACCAAGTAGACTACAAAATAGATAGTGAAGAAATTGTTATCGAATTTGATTGTAAAAATTAGCAAGAAAGAATAAAGTTCGTGGAAGACCTAGAAGAGGTAGCCTTAGGATCACTTGATCCAACAAAAAAGGTAAAGACGGGAAAAGAGTTAGGCAACAAGCTCAGAGGGGAACATATCCAATTTCTCCAGTCAAGCAAGGACGTGTTTTCCTGGGCTTACTTGAACATGGTATGAATTGACCCAATGATCATGAGCCACATTCTAAATATCGATCTAAATATTGTCCCTGCTCGGTAAAAGAATAGGCAATTTGATAAAGTTCGCACTAATGCATTGAAAGAAGATAATAAAAGATTACTTGAGAACAAGTTTATAATGGATGTGTTTGACCTAAAATGGCTATTTAATCTCATTTTAGTTAAAATGTCCAACTGAAAATGGAGAACATGTGTTAATTACATCGATCTAATCAAAGCATGCCTTAAGGATTTTTAACCTCTATCCCGAATAGACCAGTCGGTTGATGCCAGAAGTAGAAATAAGCTGTTATCTTTTATGGTTGCATACTCGAGTTATGGTTCAAATCCGAGGTGAGTAAATGGTGAATCAATTCTGTGAAGAAAAGGTTAGTTCTAAATTAAAACATTATAACTACTTAATTCAAATATCTTCTCAGATCTATAATTCTACTAATATTTATATGCTTTATTAATATTTTGGTAGAAGAAAAGGGTATAAAATAATGGATATAGATATGGAGATTTGGAAACTTAAAGGTGAGTGGGAAATTATATTTTTTTTAATATAATATTGAATTCATATCATTGTAAATATGTTCCTTGTATACCTGAATATAATTATTGTGGAGTTGTAGGCTTAAAAACACACACACACACACAGAGATATATATGTAATAAATTTGAAAACCATGCCTACATATTACGTGAATTGTTGACTTAAATTAAATATTGCATATACTTGAATCTGGAAAGTAGTGGTGAAAGTAGTCCATAAGTAAATGAATTGTATTGTAATTCTAGATTTGTTGGCCAAACAATATATGTTAATAAATATGAATTAGAAGCTAATATAAATTGGATTAGGATTTAAGTAGTATTTTACTTCATTAGAATGCAGTGTATTGTGATGTAAATTTCTATAAATTATCTAATTTTATAAATATGAATAAAAGTATATTGTTTGAAATAACAAGGGATATATGAAAGGAAGAGATGTGTAATATATGAATGTTTATTGTACTTTATACCACCTTTTTCACTAATAGCACAAAAAATAATTTCTTGCAATTCCAAACGTATTACAAGTCCTCTTTTAGATGAGTTATGGAAATTTACAGTGATAACATTTTCCTTTGGTGGATGTAATTCCAGCGCATTAAAATATAAAAATCCCTAAGGATAAACCAAAATACTATAGGTGGAGATAATAAAAATAGCTTAAAAATCTAGCTTATGCGATAAGCTAGAAAATAAACAATAAGCGAAGAATTATATGTAAAGCAATGAAATGACTAAGTAAGAAAGCTAAAATAATCAAAGGGAGATAGTAATAGTTATAAAAGAACAATAAAATACACTTAATAGTATCTAGTAGAAGTTAAGTAGTAGACGATATTTAATATACTAAAGTAGAAGTAAGCGGTAAATGATATTAAATTGGCGTAAATGAAACAAAAAGAAAGTCGGGTAAAACAACTAAATACCAATAGTTGGTCATAGGAGGCGTAGTAAATAAATAAATTTATGTAACCTCAAGTATGCATTTATGATAGGCGTAAATTATTGAATTTAGTTAGTAACTTAGAATAATTAAAAATGACACAGTCATTAATATGGGCTGGAATGCGAGTTCAGTAGTGTTACACAACATAAGTCTGTCCAATGCAAGGGGCTACTAGCAGTTCCGTATACATTATATTGGTGTAGGGCATATCCGGTTATAGGACCAGTGGAAGTATGTGTTTGCGTATAAGTGAAGGGAGTTTACCAAAGTAGGATAATTCTCCCTAATAGAAGTGTGGAAGGGCAAGTAGAGTCTGCTTCAACCTTTTAGGGGGTATGTTTTAGGTAACCAAATGGGAATTTCCTTAAGTGCATTAGGCAATCTAAATGGGATGGTGACCGTACACTTGACGCCATGATAGTGGGGTTGGTACTATATATGTGTAGTAGGAGTTTGTTTACAAAAGTTGAGATCATCATCGGTCCTAAGCGGTCAGTGGAAAGACGGGATTATGCCTAAATGGGCTACACCTGCTACTAGCGTACACTATGTTAAGGACATGCGCTGACCCATAGTTGTTTATTTATTTATTATTTAGAGGCAAGGCTAGATAACCCTTTAATGAAGGTCTTTTAAATGAATAGAATATTCCTCGGAGCTGATTCCATGATATAAAGGAAGAGAGACAGAATTTTGCTAAGTAGTTGTAATGTTGTTATTAGGCACTGCGAGAGTTCCATGTTATGCATGGTGACGTTGATATGGTATTGCATTGATGGTGGATCCTAGCGAGGTGCCTAGTTACGGATACCAACGGTATAAGTATCCTGGTCCAAATGGGGATTATGGTACTTACACACACACATAGTCATTGTCTACCTCGAGTAGCTGGGCGTAACATACGCGTATGTAAAGTCAAGATGACTAAGTAAAATAATAGGCATAACATGTAATGGAAGGCAATAAGCATAAATTAGTGTTAGTATAAAGTGTGTAATTTACCAATCATCAGAATATCTTTTTTACCCTCTTCCTCATTATAACCCACATAATAGCTTTAGAGAGATGTGTACTGGTACAAGGCGGGAATGATGGAAAGATAAATTTCCTTATGCATGCTCGACATTGACATGGACACTAGAAATAAAAGGTGTCAACCTTGGTCAGTAATCATATGTTTTATTATAATTTACTATTCCGATGTGAGTTTTATTGATATGCCTTAATATACTTTTGTTTATTTACAGATATCAGTATAAATAATTCTTATTTTGGTGAACTTGACTCTTCTATTTAGCGAAAATTCGGGCCTACTAAGGTGCTGATTATTACAAACACTCATGGACGCCTAATATAACGGATGCATATAGACCACCCTTAGGTAACATAGACTACCCCGGGTACACATAGACCAACCTTTGGTACACGCAAACTATCTTGTCCCAAAAGTGAGCATCACGGCCTTATATTTATCCATCGATCTATTTGCACATGTAACGATAGTTGTACAACCTCCTGTTCTACTTCACTAGCTTCCACATAGAATTTGTCCCCTCAGTCTATCACCAGATGCCATAGTCACTTGCCATATCAAGTCATTGAAGCCACAACACTTAGTTGGTTGCCACTTGAACCCCTATGTTATTATGAGTCAACTTGAAATCATCCACCGCAACTCTAATTCAACTCTTGAAAATCATAAAGTATCTCCTTGGTTTTCCCTAAAGCAGCACCATGCCAAACTCGAAGTTCCTCTAGAGCACCCCCATCTCTTCCTTGCTAATTATTTTCCCAGGACTAGATCGAAGCAACACTAGGATAGACACGAAGCGCACACACTGGACACAAAAGCTGGTCTGATACCTTGCTTACTTGGGGTTTTTCCTTCACCAATCTAGAGACCAGACCGCATTTGTTGTCCAGTCTTTAACCTGAACTAATATGATCTGAAGAAAACTTCTCTTTATCCTAAAGCCAACCACCAAACGCCACCAAGCCAACCATTAACCCGAACCATATTCCTATAGCACTTCTAACACCTTGATTTCACATTGATTCCATCTCTACACTGACTACTTCGACTAGGGTGTAACCTAATGCATTGATACAACCCCACACTCTACATTCGATCCATTGAAGTTTGATTCTACATTTTCGGAGCTTCTATCCTCTGTGTATCAAATCGAAGAGTATATCACTACTCCTTCTATATGGAGACCCTCAAAAATAGACTCACCAATTATCTCCATTTTGTTCCGATTAGCGTTTACAGTCATTGAAAACTACAAACAACATCCAAACAAGCACCAACCATTGTCCAAATATTCAAACATATACCAAATCATGGCAAATCATCTCAAAATACATCTATAACATAGCGTAACAACTATACGATCAATTACAATTAACACAACATGATTAAATCACTTTAAATCATTTAAATCTCGTTTTTTACTTTAAGCTTAGTTTCAAAATAGCATAGAAACATAATTTTTACTTTGAAAATTGATCCAAAACATATCAATGCATATAGATTCATATAATTTTTTGTGAGATGATAAATCACTCGCAAAACACCCAAAAATTAAATATTTGCATGCAAATCATGGTAAATTTGAGAATAGACAAAAAATCTCCAAATTTCTTTTTAAAAAAATGTAGGTTTGGGAGTCTCTA
Organism: Allium cepa; assembly: GCA_030765085.1. NCBI lineage: Eukaryota > Viridiplantae > Streptophyta > Magnoliopsida > Asparagales > Amaryllidaceae > Allium > Allium cepa. The sequence goes on along the minus strand of CM060941.1, from coordinate 679,637,609 downwards.
TTTAATCCCCTTGCTAATCATACCTTACTATATAGATTTGGAAGAGATTAGAGAAGGTTTTGGCTAAAGAGAAGTTTAATGGAAGTTTAGATCTATTTGGGAAGATGTGTAAATGGTTACGGATTGACTACAACAACCAATATTACCCTTAAACCTAAATTGGGCTATTGAGCTCAGCCAAAGTCTCACTAGTTACCTATTAAACTGTCCCAAAACTATCTAATTTCAAACACCCATATCTCCCGAACCATCGGCCCAAAAAGCAATTTTGACCACTTTACGGAAAGTGGAATTATTGTATCTTTCCAATGGAAGTGGTCTCGGATCCTAACTCAGCTCTTCTCAGTAGTTATATGTGTTACAAGTTTTCAGGAGTAAAATTGTCCAGTAAAATTCCTAAGGGTAAAAAAATGTCACCACTTAACCTACCCCAAAGTTATAATGTCATGTGACCCAATGTGAATTTTAAAAACAAAATTTTACGATCCTTTGATTTGAAAAATGTATGCCATTACGCTCCTCTCTTTAGGAATTTTGCACCCTAAATTCCTAAATACAACCAAGGAAAAGTTAGACACAGCTACCTTGCATGTTTAATAGCCATAAGCAAGAGTATCAAACATTAAACATGCACACATAAAAATAAATAATATCTACGCCCACCCTAGCATTATGATACTAAACTACTCTATATGATATCAAAAGTGAAAATAAAGGCAATAAATAGAAAGTCACACCAGGTAAAGAGCTCCAGGTAAGTAGTCCTAATGCACTCCTCCTTCTCCCAAGTGCTATCTCTCTTGCTTTCACTTCAGTGAACCTTCACCAACTTCATTGTCTTCCTCCTCAATTGTTTTTATCATGTTCGACTATACAAATAGGCGTATAGGGTCTTGAAGCTTCTGGTTTAATCTCGATATCATCCAGTTGATCCAATGTAAAAGTTAACCATGTGCTGTGCACAAACTTGTACAGATGAGAAACTTGGAACACATTATGCACGCCCGCCATCTTCTAAGGTAAGTCTACTTTGTAAGAAAGGTTCACAATCCTCTCGAGTATTGGAAAAAGACCAACAAATCTTGGTGTCAACTTCCCCTTAGCATCGAATAGAACAACATCCTTCGTCAGAGAGATCTTTAGAAACACCATATCACCGATATTGAGCTCAATATTGTGTCTCCTCTTATATTAGCGCTTTTGTTTATCTTGAGTAGCTTTCATTTGTTGCCTAATGATCTTGTTCTTCTTTGATGTCGCCCAGACCAATATCCAAACCCAATACCAGTTTCTCGTCCGCTTTCCACAAACATGAAGGAGTGTTGTATAGTCAATCATATAATGCCTCAAATGGTGACATCCCATTTCTAGATTAATAATTGTTGTTGTATGCGGATTCAACTAAATGCAATTAATCGTCCCATGAGCCACCAAAATCATGAATGTAAGTTCATAAAGAGATCCTTCATGATATGGTCAACCCTTTCGGTTTACCTATAGATTTAAGATCATAAGCTATATGCAGCTCCATCCCTAACACCTCTTGTAAACTCTTACCAAACCCACTGGTGTATAATGTGTCTCGGTAGGTCAAAATTCTCTTTGACAAGTCATGGAATCGCACTATCTACTTCACATATAACTCAAAATCTTTGGATGTTATCTTATTTGACTTTATAAGTATAAATATTGTACTCTTCATCAATCTATCGACTATAAACCTAATGCTACCATACTCTACTCTAGTCCTCGGTAATCCATCGATGAAATCCATCGATATAGATTCTTACTTCCACTTGGGAACTTCAAGTGGTTCTAGTAAAACACTTGGCCATGTCTGCTCAGCCTTCATTAGCTGATAGTTCATACTCTTCGATATGAATCTCCCAAAATCCTTCTTTATCGCTACAAAATAAATGTCTGCCTCAAATCACAGAACATTTTACTACCATTAGGATGTATAATCAATTTTAAATGATGGTAATCACCTAGCACTCATCCCTTAATGCATCAACATTAGGTGAAAATAATCTCTTATCCTTATGAAGGCAACCCTCTTGACCGATTCGGTGCTGCTCCATCTCTTCAGAATCTACTCCACCCTCTGCCTTAGAAATGATCTCAACTAGTTTGGAATCCCATTTCTGATCAGTATTAATCCGCTCTATTAGGGTGGGTCTGATGGTCAAGCTTGCTAATATCTCTAGCTCTAGCTCGCACCTCTGTCGGAAATCATAGCAAAAAATATACTCTAACTACATCCACTCTAGGAACATAGATTCCAAACTGGCATGTCTCCTACTCAAAGAATTAACAATTGCATTTCCTTTTCCAGTCGCATAGGAAAACATCAAGGTCATAAAAGGCTAGGAACTCAACCACCACTACTGGCGAAGGTTGAGATACTTTTGCAAAAAGTGTACCTCAATGATTTGCGGTTGGTGAACAACTCGAACCTCTCTCCTAAAAAATAATGCTACCAACTTCTTAACCATCCACTACCATGATCGCTGCCAACTTCAAATATTCAGTGCAAACACGATCGCTATCAACTCCAAATGATGGGTTCGGTACTTCCTCTCATGTAGCTTCAGTTCTCGATTAACGTACGTGACAACCTTACCACTCTACATTAATACTACCCCCAGTCCAGTGCAACAGGCATTTGTGTACACTGTTAACTCCTCATTTCCACTAGGAATGAATCATACCGATGCACTCGTTAACCATTCCTTTGGATTATAAATGCATACTCAAACCTTATGTATCAAGCAAAAGTGTGATTCTTCTTCAACAAATTGGTTAACTATGCTGTTATCTTAGAGAAATCCTTAATAAAACATCTATATTATCCCCCAGTCCAAGGAAACTTCTTATGTTAGTAGCATTTCCGGGTTCCCAATCATGAACCGCTGCTAACTTTGCAGGATCGTTGATGGAGCACTCGACGAAGCTAGAATAGGATTCAAAGCATAAGCTGACAAAACCTTCTTGTTCCTCAATGGCTCGAGACAGTCCTTTTTTAAGTGCTCCAGTTTGTTGCAGTTGTAGTATCCCTTCTTCTCAATTCTCTAGCTCTTATTCATATGGACTTTCTCTCCATAGTTACAGCAAGTGAGCTTTCACTTGCCCTTCATTTTGTTACCCTTCTAAAATTTCTTCTTCTTGCTGTTGTCACTCTTCTTCTAGTGTTCCCCGCAAGCTTGTGACTTTGGTTCATTCTTGGAAACAACTGGCTTTGACATAAGATGCAATACCTTATGTTGGAGAGCCTTCTCAACATGCTTCTCAAAGGGCTCATCAGTACATCCCGCCAACATCTCTCCTAAATCGTCTTTCAAGCCCATAATGAATTTATCAATCTTGTTTAGTCTAGTATTAACAAAAGATAAAGTTTATCGAGACAGTCATATCCCCTGCCTTAAATCAGCAAACTTACTGAACATTATCGATTTCTGAGTAGTTGGTACATTATTCTCTTCGAACCTCGTCTTGAATAGTTCACAAGTAATATGATCCATAGGTATAGGAATCTTGGTGGCATTCCATTACCCAATCGCTCACCTTTGAAGCTATCTAAAGGCCAACTTCCTTTTCATTGCACCTTTTAACTCCAAATACTCAAAGACGCGTTCATAGGTGCCCACCCAGTCTTATACTTCAACGGCTGATTCCGATCCAAGAAATGGTTTGCCACTTGAACAAGAAATGTCTTTATTTTACGTTATTACTTGCACTGGAGCACCACCACCCATAATATTTGGAGCAACACCTTCAGCATTTTGTAACATTTTCCTTATCATGTTATTGTACGTAACCTACATACCGAGGTTCATAGCTTCCACATCGCCTACTCCCTCATCTATGCAAGACATAGAATTCCTAGCAATATTCCTCATTTGCCGGCTCATTCAAAAAGGCTATAATAAGAATGATCAGTCTTCGAAAGGGAAATAAGTGATGTCCTTGATTGCAATGCCTTATACTATACATTACCACATAGTTGAGAAAATCAAAATATAACAAATATGCTCTCTCATATATCGCTTGATCCTTTCAAAGGCAATAGTCCTAACTTATCCCTAATGGATCCAAGTATAAACTTAGCTCTACTATGCAACCTAAGTTCTGATACCAAAATGTGAATGGTCGTCCTACACCTTTGGTAACCAACATAACCTATATAGAGCACTACATTGATATATAGCTGACATAGGATGATAGGCAAGGTGATAAAGTAACCAAAACAATCATTAAACCTATATATATATATATATCTCAAAGCAAAAAATAAAATATAATAATCAATTATAGACATAAAACATAAGAGACGGTAATATAATCAAACGAACGATAAATACGAACATCAAAGCGCAACAGGTTCACAGTTTGTACAAATAGAAACAATAGAGTTTATATATTCCAAATCTCCAAATAAACTCTAATAAATGTCTCCCAAATAAAACAAGTACTGACATAGTCCCACGGTACTGCACGACGGAATATGAGCGATGGTAAGCTTCGAAAGATAGATATATGAAAGCATAGTCTCCAGCTCATGCTTCGTACAACTCCATGTACTATCCCAGACCTGTTATCCCTAATATACTCATTTATGATTTTTCAAGATAATAGGTACCAAAAAATAAAACCTAAAGTCCGACAACATTCTAGTGTGAGTGATGCAACAACTCAAAATACTATAAAAATCGTATATTGTAATAAGGATATAGGTTATGTAGAACCATATCTGACTAGTCTCTACATCTAATAAATTAGCACATAAGCCTAGTATATGCTAAAATACTATCACGTATGGGTGTGCTACACTAAGTACAATATTTGGTATAGGGGTATAACACAACAATATGACATCCATATCAAGCACAGGACAAACATAGCAACCATCACACAACCTTTTATATCCTATTTAAGTGTCGTGGATATAATATAACTCTTATGAAACACATAGATGGTTAATGAAAAATCAACGTAACAGATGCCCAATTCTTACCTACATAAATGGTTAGCGATTGGGCACACGCAAACGTCCAATATCACAGTGCACATAGATCACCCTTGGGTAACACATACTACCCCCAATACACATAGACTACCCTTAGGAGACACATACAACCTTGTCCCAAAAATGAGCATCATAAACTCATTGTTATCCATCAATCCCTTAGCACATGCACCGAGAGAAAACTACCTTTTGTTAACTCCACAATCTTTCACGCAGAACATGGTCATTCAGTCTTATTAGAATTGGGCGAGTCGTAGTGGAAGAAATGAATAATTTTCTTTATCATTTTGGATCATTATTGGGCTTATGTAGTCTAATTCCATTTAGAACAATTCTAATTTTATTTTAAATAAAATAAAATTTTATTTAAATTTATAAATTATGTTTATTTTATTTGTTTTTATTATAAATATATGTATCTGTGTGTATCATATACACATATGAGTGTGTGCGCAAGTGCAAAAATAATCTGTATATGTTTGACATGCCCATCTACAGATGTTGGGATTTACATCACAAGGGATATGTTCTCTTACGTATACAAACGTGTTGTCTAAATGTTTACATATGCGTGCATCAAAATATAATAGCGTGTATATACATATTGTAAAATATCGGATGTAATTAAATATAAAACGTTGTAAATATGTATATATGTGTGTGTCTATATATATATATGAATATAGTTAAATTAAAAATTACTTCAAATATATATATATATATATGTATTTATAAAATATTTTGACATTTACAATATTCTTCAAATCCGAACAGAATTTGTTAAAAATAATAAATATATAAACATATATAAGCTGTATATATACATAGATTTATATGTACATGTGTATATATATAATGAATAATAAAACCTATACATAATTTTTGTGTGCCCCGGATCTACATTTACAAAATAATTTAACCTTTTTCAGTTTTAATTATTTAGTTATAAAAATTACTATTAAATTATAAAATCCCATGAAATTATTATTTGAAAATTAATAAAAATTTATTTCTAATAAAATATATGTTATAGTTTTAAATATTGAATTTTGATAAAATTATTATTATTTATAAATTTATATAATTCTATTTTACAATTTCATAAGTGATTTTAAATCAAATAAATATATTATGTATATAATAATATTTTTTAATGCCGAATGTTTATTTTCACATAAATAAATTTTTAAATTTAGAATGTGAAATATACATCTGTAGTCATATTAAATTAAGACTTAGATAATTAAATAAATTAAATAGTATTATTATTTAAAAAAAACTATTTTAACTCTCTGGCCGAAACTTGTTTAATATAAATAAATTTTTCAAAATTTTAAATTATGTGGTATAAATTTATAATTATTTTAAATTAAAACTAAGGTAATCAAATCATTTAAATAATTTATTTAATAATATTTTTATTCTATGGTCGTAAGCACTATAATATTTACATATGTATATAACTTTTTTTAATGCACACATATACAAACAACCATCATATACATCAAAACGATTATATATCGATTCGTATATCTGATAAGCTGATATATTGAATAATACTTACATGAACATTAATATATATTGGTAAAAGGTAATCGTCTTTCATCAGTACCAAGAGATCACGTCTTGAAGTGTTGAAATGAACTCCTAAATCAAATTCCAATTCTAAAGGCATTGTCTCTAAAATTGCAGAAAATAGACTATCGAATACTGTTGAATTTAATGTGAATTTTTGAGGTTGGGATGGGAGCCAATGGCCAAAAATTTACAGCAAAGAGAAGTGTAAAAGTTATTGATAAGGGAGGGTTAAGATCTAAATAAAAAAGTAGAGGGGTAAGAGTGAAAAGAGGATCATGATCCTTAGTTTACACATACTCTTTCTTGTTCGTTTTACAATAAAAAAAAATACCCCCTTACTTGCCCTAAAGTAGCACCATATTATACTTAAAGTTCCCCTGGAGCACCCCCATCTCAACTTTGCTTGGTACTTTCTAAGGACCGGATGGAAGAAACACGATGCCAAACTTGAAGCGCACGCACTGGACACAAAATATCCTCCGAGATCTTTCGTGCTGAGGGTTTCTCCTTCACCGGGCCAGAGTAACTAAATGACAACATTTTCTATCGAATCTTTCACCCCAAACCAGTATGACTTAAACCAAGCTCCTTCCCATCACGAAGCCAATCACTGAATGCCACCAATCTGACCAGCCAACCCGAACCAAATTCCTATGGAACTTCCAACACCTTGATTTCGTACTATTCCATCTCTACACTTAATACTTTCACCTGCATGCATCCCCTATACATTGATACGGCGCAAATACTTTAGTGCCGATCCATTTAAGTTCTATCCTACATTTGCAGTCCTCCCATCCTTTATGCATCGAATTAAAGTGCACATCACTACACCTTCTACACAAAGACCCTCGACCATAAAATCGTCCATCACCTCCATTTCGCCCTAATGGGCGTTTACAACTATTCAAATGTATAAAAAACATCTAAACAAGTATCAACAACATCCAGTCACTATCCAAACACACAAAGATACATCAAATCATGGAAAATCATCTTAAAATGCATCTATAACATAGCCTAACATTTATATGATAATTTACACAACAAAAGAAAATGAATAAATCACTTTAAACAAGTTAAATCTCGTTTTACTTTAGTTTGGTTCGAAAACAAATAAAAACATAATTTTGACTTTTAAAATAGTTACAAAACATACCAAAATGTATAGATACATATATAATAGGTTGTCAAATGACAATCACTCACAAAACACCCAAAAATTAAAGAATTTCACATAAAGTGAGACAAATTCGGTAATAAACAGCAAAAACCCTAAATTTTCCTTCTAAAAAAATATAGATTTGAAAAATCTCTAGCTAATTTCCTTGCTAATGTACCTTTAATCTATGTATTTTGAATGATTTAGAAGAGAATAGAGAAGAATTTGGCTAAGAGAAGTTTAACGAAGGTTTAGATCTATTTGAGAAGATGAGTAAATGATTTAGCAATGACAATAGCAACTAATATAATCCTCAACTTGAATAGGCTATTGGCTCACTCTAACCTCACTAATTGCTCACCAACCTATCCTAAATACTATCTAACTTAAGATAGCCATATCTCCCAAACTGTAAGTTCAAACTGCTATTATGAGCACTGCGAGGCCCACCGAGACCTACATTAACAAAGAGTATTACTAGGTAATACCGTTTGCTAATGCGGAGAATAGGGCTGGTTAGGAGCAACCATCTATAGCTTTGTCTTAAATATCTATTGAATATGTCATTAAATGCTATTTTTTCCTATCTCAAGTGGATCGACAAATCCAATATATACTTAATACACAGCCATCGGTTGCTATAGGATCTATCAGAACAAAATACAAAAACTCAATGCACAAAACACCACAGAACAGTGTGTCATCACATATATATACATATACAGATACATCACGGAGTATACAAAATGATACTTGTCAAGTGGTGGAGCGACCACAATATACAAGCAAGTCAAAAGAATACACATATCAGAGTAGCAAATAAAAAGGACTCCACAAAAAGCTATAACAAAAAGAGCTAGCAGAATAGCCCATGCAGAAGCATAATAGGCTAAGCCAATTGTACCTTTCCTGAAACACCTCGGTCTTACCCGAATATAAATACACGGGTCAGTCGATCTAAAGAAATCAGTTTAAGAGAATATACGATAACAGAAGTATAGGATAGAGGTGATGTTCTTCTTAGCAAGAAGAAATAATACTAAGTAAACATAGCATAAGTATGGTATGTATCACTACACAACATATAGTCTCAAAGGAGATAGAATAACCCATAACGCTAAATGTAGCGATCCTCATATCATCGGCATTCACAAATCATCAATAGTGGTTTAGGGAAAATATAACTCCTAAAAGGGAGAAATCCCAAACCCTCCATATCGGCAAACTCAAATAAATCTCAAAGAAATAACCATCTTACGATACGCCATAGGAAATCAAATATAAATCTCCAAATAGGAGACTATAATCCCAGAAAAAGGCCAAAAGGAAAATCTCATATAATAATGCCAATAGAAAATCTCAAATAATACGCCAAAAGAAAAATCTCAAATAATATGCCAAAAGGAAAATCTCAAATAACGCCAGTGTAGGCAGTTCAAATCTCGAAAATAGAACTCCCAAGAGTTCAAATTCCCGAAAGGTAATTGCCACAAATATATATCGAATGGTTCAAAGGACCAATTTCGAAAAGGGGCGATACACTAGGGAAAATAGTTAAAGAAATCATCTCAAAAGTTTAGCACGTGCATGTGGCCAAAGCCTTGCCAATTACTATTATCTCAAATAGGTACCTCGTCCGAAGGAAAAACGTCACAATGACAAATGCGCTGCAATGGCAAATACGCCGCAATGGAAAACGCCGTAATGGCAAATGTCTCAAAGACAAACACGCCGCAATGGCAAACGCCGTAATGGCAATGGCTCGAAGGTCCAGTACTGGCATGCCGCAATGGCAAATGTGTCATGTACTCTCGAATAGGAACTCGAATAGTGCAAACGTGTGTCCCATACCACAAGTTCGCACTAAACGGTTTACTAACAGCCTGTAAATTTCACACTCAAAGCAGTCAAAAGTTTAGCTCATCTCATCGGTAAACTCGACTCGAAGTCAAAACGAGCAAACGGACAGGTTGGGAATTAGCCGATAATATAAACGCATGTGTCCCATACCACATGTTTCACCAAAAATTTAGTTATCCTTCTCATTCGCTCGAATAGTACAAAAATGTGTAATTTATATATAAAATAATTTACTTTGGAAAACAAGCTTTGAAAACCCATTTTCGAAATAAATTTGAATACCCATATTTAAAAATTCACTTATTATAGAGAATAAATATATTTTGAACTTGAAAATACTTTAAAATATTATATAATAATTATTTTGAAATGCCTATTAATTTTAAAAATCATTTCAAAAAGACTTGAAGAAAACCGTGCTCGAAAACGAATAAAAACAAGGAAAATCATTCAAACCATTATTAGAATTTAAATTCAAATTAAATTCAAAATTAATTCAAAATTTGGATTTTGAAATCTACAATATTTGGCTAGTCTATTGATAGGCATCATGGCCTATAATCATCAAAAAACATCATGAATATGGCTGGAAAATGAAGCAAAAGGTAGCCAGAAACATCGAAACAAAGAGGAGAACAAGGCAAAAATTAGCCTTTGCCAGGTTGACCATGCGGTCGACATGGTGGTCGACCTCCTTGGTTACTAGGCGACCGTACGGTTGACCTAGGAGGCACTAGGTCGACTTGCATGTCGATACAAGTAGGATGGTAGTCGACTTAGCCTATGAACTTTTCTCAGTTCGATTTTTAGGGTTTTTGTTCAACTTCCAAAGCAAATTTCGACATGAAAACGATAGTATTTTCCAACCAAAAATTACGGAGATGGAGTTCAACATGTAGGTTGTCAAATGCAAGGAACCAAGTAGCATTTCGTTGTCGAAATCAAAACTTATAAAATCTCAAATTTGAAACAGAAACTGATTATAAATTGAGAAAATTTAACTATAGAAAATAACGAACAGAAGCTAATATTTTCACTGTTTCAAGCTTTTGCACTTTTGTTTTTGCTATATTGTTAGCTTAAACAACTCACCTTACTGATTGGTTGCAAAAGCTCTGATTTTTGATGAAAAAAGGAGCTTTGCTTGTGATTACAAGCCTTTAGAACCTGTAGAGAGTAAATACAGATCATGCAAACAACACACAATAAAATTTTTAGAAGGCTATTTATTGTAAAAGAATTTTGTGATGAAATTGTATGATATAGAATTGTATACCTTTGATTTATCTTTGTCTTGCAAAAAGACTTGAATTTTGGCGAGTTTAATTGAAGATTGAGCTTGATTTTTGAGAAATTGCTAAAGTGATTTACTGACTTTGTTTTTAGGCTTAAGGAAGAAGATGCAATATGAAATGAAGGTACAGCCAATTCCTTTTTCCTCTTTTATTAACTAAGCTAAGACCAAATGGGCTAATTGACTCGAAAATAAAAAAAGAAAATAAATTGGCAAAGGCTATTAATAACACAAGTTAAGTTATGTGCAAATATCTCATATACACAAAATAAAAATTCATTTTCTCTCAAGTTTTACACAAAAAAAATGTGAAAACTTGTATACACATAAAATAAAACAATTTTCTATTATTTAAAAAGATTAATTTATATTTTAAAACATTCTTATTATTAAAATCCTTAATTTGACAAAAATACACCCTTTACTCAAATAAATGAATTAAACATTGTTTTTAACTTCTAAAATTCTACAAAATTTATTTTCTCACTTAGAAAAATATTTCAAACCATTTCAAAACATATTTATAGCCAAAAATTATTTTGTCCCAATTTCCACCTTTTATTTCAATAAACCACCTTTAGAACTTACATACTTCTTTTAAAAATTATTACAAGAAGCAAATGGACAATAATTAATATAATTATTGTATTTTATGTAAAATGAAATCATTTACATTATTTAAAGCCTATATTCCATTTATTATCACTCCAAAAAAGGATAAAGCTTGGAATTTCATTTTCTCATTTGAAATTCTAACATTCATTGTTTATTCCTAATAAACAATTTAATTTCCCAAATTTTAATTTAATTTACCATATTAAATTATAACTATCATTATAGTCCAAAATTGAAAGGTAATCTCCAAACCGGCATTGCTACAGACTCCACCTTAACAAAATTGCGTCCCCGTAATTCCTAGAGAAGAATTTATATTCAACTATTTAATTTCATCACTCAAAAAGAAAAGAAAATATGCTTGAAATAAAGAGATATTCTCACCATCGCTACGTGAAGATAGAAAACTAGGATATGATCGCTCGATAAGCTCTCTGGTTTCCCAGGTGTAGTCATTGGGATTAGTAGACCATTGAATTTTAATTAGCGGCACGTCCTTGTTTCGAAGGCGTCTTACCTTCGAAGTAAGTATGCGAATAGGCTGCTACACAACAGATAGGTCTGGTGAGATCTCAAGCTCTTACAAGTCAGGAGAATCAACAAGAGAATAAGATGCTCGAAGACACTTCTGAAGCTGAGAGACATGAAACACGTCATCAATGCCAGACAGATGAGATGGAAGCAAAACTCTATAAGCCACAGGGCATATACGTTCAGTAATAGGAAATGTCCCTATAAAGCGAGGAGGCAATTTCCTAGTCGTACTGAAGTGCATAACTCCTTTTAGAGGAGAAATACGAATGAGAACGAGATCACCAACAGAGAACTCGAGAGGCTTCCTACCGTTGTCCATGTAGAATTTTCGGCGGCTTTGTGCCCCTTCCATTCTCTATTGAATAAGAACAATCTTCTCAGGAGAATCTCGAAAAAAATTTGGGCCATGAATAAAGAATCTCGAAAAAAATTTGGGCCATGAATAAACTTCTCTCCAGATTCCAACCAACATGAATGTGATCGACATGGCCTTCCGTAAAGGGCTTCAAAAGGAGCCATACCAATACTGTAATATCCCGGAATTTTGGACAATATAAATTTAATAATTTGTGTTTAAATTTATATTGAATTGATGATTTTTGTTAATAAATTTGATTTGATTTAATAATCTTCTTTATTTAAATATTTAATTTGTGAATTTATTTTTAATAAACTAATGAATCTATTCTCTATTTAATAATGTATATGTATTTATATATATATTTTAAATAGATAAGTTGTTAAATCAGTATAGAATAATTTTAATATTTTGAAATTAGGAATTATGATTTATTTTGATTTAATCTTTTCAAAAATATTTAATAAAATACTATATGATTTTAAATATATGAGATAAATGTTTTATTGGTTTAAAATTCATTTTAATTCAAGTTTGTATATTAAAATAAGTTACAAAAATGTTTGTGTTATTCTTTTTAAAATATTGATTGATAATTTTGATTTGTAAATTTAATTTGAAATTTAAAATACAATTTAAATTATGAAACATGTATTCAATAAGTTATAAACTCTTATATAAATTTATTTTAATTGTTTAAAAGTTTCTTTTTCAAATGATTAATTTGTATATTGTTTTATTTAAAATAACACTTTGATTTATTCTTTAGAAATTAATTTTATATATAACTAGGTGTTAATGGGAATAATTAATTAAGCTTAATTTTTCTTTAATATTTAATTAAGATAACTAATCATTAAAAAAAAGACATGTGTATGTGATTTAGAACATGTGTTAACATGTGTTAGATGTTTGAATAAGGAATTTAACAAGTGTTAACATTTTAGACAAGTGTCAAATTTGATCTTTTATTTTTCTTTGTTTTTAATAAATCATAAATTTAGTTTATATACTTGCATATACTCATTTCTTTTTCTCCTTCTCATTTTCATTCTAAAAAGAAATATGAAATCAAAGTTCTATAACATTTTCATCCTCAAAAACCTATTCAAATGCATTGCATTCAACTCCTCAACATACAAATCTGCATTCCCTAAAATACAAACCTGCATGTGCTTGTAGACTAAAGAATGCATATCATTACCCTGTAACTTTTCAAACCAGTAACCCTTACATTTCAAAACAGAAGCCTGAAACTCCTCAAAAACTTGCAAAATCAAATCCCTCTTCACAATCATAACCTGTAACTCAGGTTCAACATGCAATTTAAAGGCATGCATTCATTTTTTCAAAACTCTGGAACATACAAGTTAAATCAAGTATGAAGACCTGCATTTCATCTGGAAGCAAATTTTAAAAAAAAGCAATCAGGTTTAAAGCTTTCTGCAAGGAAACCAAAGTTCTATCTACATTCATGAATTTTCAATCTGGACTCTGCATTTTTCCAGGTGAGTAACTTTATTTATAAAAAGAATTTTTATAAAATTAGGTTGCATGTTTATTGTATGTAATGAATATTTTTGTGAATGTTTAATTGATGAATGTTCATATGTATGTTGTATACATGACTGTGAAATCTGAATGTCCCCTATGTTCAAAATGTTTTAACTTATTGTTTAATTTTAATTCAAAACTTTCAGTTTTTTCTGTGATAAAACTCAAGACTCAAAAGTATATTCATTTGTTTTATCATATACTTCAGACTAAAGTTTTTACTCAAGATAAATTTTTTTGAATTGTTTCTAAAATTTGAAAGAAACAAGCAAGTTTGAAAATAAGCAAAACTCTGACATTATAACTTAATGTTACAGGATTATAAATTGAATCATAATGCAAAAGCATGATTTTAAAAAGTAATATTTCAACTTTTAGAGTTAAGGACAGAATACAGTTTTAGTTTGACTGTATTCTACTTTTGGGTTCTAATTGATAAATCTAGGGGATTGAATGGTGTGATTTTCCTCCTGGAGGTGGAGTGTACATCACTGAGTATAGGAAAAATACTAAGTTGGATTACAATTTAATTTTGAAATTGTAATTTGGGATTTTTTGTGATGAACCCTAGTTTTATTGGGTCTCTGATTTTGTCTGAATGTGGACTCCTCGGTTGATCGAGTTCAACCGCGATTCGCGTGGTGATAGGTGGTGGTTTGATGATGTTATCGCCGGAGTTTCAAGAGTGATAGTGGCCGGAGTTATGAGCTCTCGCCGTTGACAGGTCAGGCTTTGAAAGGAAATGTTGTTTTTCCAGGTTTCGGTTTAAAACTTGAATTCAAATTCAAGTTGAATTCAAGGGATCTGGGGGTTTGAAGTTGAAGTGTAGTCATTGATCGATGGGGGATGGCCATCAATGATGGTCAGAGGTGGCCGGTGTTGGTTTAAGGGTGCACAGGGGTGTTGTGCATGTTGGTGATGATGGTGGTGTTGATTTTTGGTTGCAGGGTTTTGTCCTCGGGATGGTCTCCGGTAAATGGGAAGGGAGACTCGAAGCAAGGAAGTAATTTACTCGAAGTAAATTATAGGTTGCTCAGGTATTAATTTTTGTTTCAGGTTTTTCAATATAAAACAGAACCTGTTTTCCCAGTTTAAAAAAAAATTTAAACAAAGGGTTTTGATGCAAACTCAAATTTAAATCTAAGATCTAAAAATTGAATTTAAATTTGAATTCAATCAGTTTAAACCATAGGTTTGAAATAATTTAAATTTTAGAAATTTTATTTGGACTTAAGCAAAATTAGAAACCTATTTTTCCAGGTTTTATAAAATTTGAAGTTAAAATTTAAAGTTCAAACTAAAATCTGAAACTAGGTTTAAACCTGGAATTAAATTTGAATTTAAAAAGTTTAAATCCTAAGTTTTGTAATAATTTGACTTTTTAAATTTTAGTTTGGATTTAAATTAAAACCAGGAATTTGTTACTGTTAAAAAAAAAATTAAAAGAAAGTAAAACAATGTAAATTGAATTTAAACTGGGTTTTGTAATTCTGAAAGGTTAATATGATTCAAACTAGTTTGAATCTGAAATTTGAAATAATTTAAGTTTTAAAAATTTAAATTTGGTCTAAAACTTATAAGTTTGAAAATATATGTAGTTTTGAATTTGAGGTGGAAGTTTAAATTTTAAATTGGGAATTTAAAATGAATTCAGATCTGGGTTTTTAAATCTGGATTTAAATTCAAACTTCAGTGTTTAAAATAAAATAAGTTTAAGTTTAAATTATTAATTACTTTGGAAAGGTTAAAATGATTTAAATTCTTTTAAAGGGTGATGTAAATTGTAAATAAAGCTTTAAGATTTAGCTTTTAAGATTTAATCTGAAATGAAAATTTGAATTTTGTTTCAGTTTGAAATTTAAAAAGAAATTTTGAAATTGAATTTCTGTTTGAAACAAATTGTTTAAAAATACTTTGTATAAAGAAGAATATTTCTTAATTTTGAACTTAAGAAATTGGTTTCATTTAAATTATTAAATTAATTTAAATTGAATATTTATTATTATTTAATTATTATTGTGGATGTTTAATTAAGTAATTAATAATTTTTAGGTTAATTAATTAAGATTTGAGATTAATTAATTAAGGTTAATTAATCTATAATTAAGGGTGGTTAATTAAATTTTAATTGATGATTAAGATTTATCTGAACAAGTGTTTAAGCTAATTTAGATTTTAATTAACACTTAATTAATTAATAATTAGAGATTAATTAAATGATAATTAATATTAATTAATTGATAATTAATAATAATTAATATAAGTTAACTCTTAATTAAGTAATTAAGAAATGTTAATAAAGATCATTAACTTAAGATTATTTAACAATTAATTAATGTGATTAATTTTTAATAATTATATTAATTAATTAATTAATAATAAGAAATTGTTTAAGTTTAATTACATAATGAAAGTAATTAATGAATTAATTACTTGGTGTAATTAATTGGATTTATGTGATTAATTTAATTTAAACATTTGTGGATTGTTGATAATTACTTTATGGGTCTGTAATTACTTAAGGAAGTAATTAATTAATAATTACTAAATGTAATTAAAGATATTGATTATAGAAGTAATTTTACATTTAAATTACTTTGAAATTAATCAAGGAATAATTGAGATAATTAATTAAGAGTAACTAATTTATCGGATGAGTAATTAAAGCAATTAATTACTGAATGATTATTAATCATGGGTGATTAATATATATATGGATTAAATTGAAGATTAATTACTTATGTAATTAATTTATATAGAGATTGATTAAATATAAGTAGGAATCATTAATTAATTAATGATGTAATTAGGAATTGATTAATTAAGGTATAATTAATAATGAATAAGTGATTAATGTAATTAATTTTAGATAATTAATTAATTAAGAAAATACAAGTTAATTATTTGCAAAGGGTTTAATATAATTAACTTGTGAAATTAATTAGAGATGGTTAATCAATAATGATTAATTGAAATGAATATTGAGATGGTTGTTATTTAATTGATTTGTAATCAATTGAAGATTAAATTAAGCAGGATTTCAATAATAAAGTAATTAATTTAATTTATTTAAATTAATTAGAGATTAAGTAATTAGTTTAATTCATTTTAAATTAATTATAAATGGAATGATCATTAGATCATTGCTTGTGTTTGATGATTGGTATTAATTGCCATGTATGGTTTGTAATCTCAGTTATGAAATGAGTAGTGTATGTGATATGGATGCATTGGTTGTTTTTGGATGATAATATGGATTATCTAATTATGATATGAATTATTTGTTCATAATGATAAGGTTGATTATCTATTGTGTTGTGAATTATCTATCTGTGTGTATAGAGATAATGAATTGAATTGTTTTAAACTTAAAACAACTTGGCCTTAAAAGACACGCTTTGGATTACGATGAGACCGGGATCGGGTTTCCATATTTGGAATCCGTAAACCACATCGATTCCAATTAAACGTTAGGTCGTTAATCCAAGTGGAGCGAGTGAAGACTCGAGGTGTAAGGGCTATACGTCAGTATAACTCTGTGGGTGATTCCGTAATGAGTTGACGCAATAATACTTATAGATTCGAGATGGTGATTCAGAGTGCAAGGGTTATTGTCGTTAACTCTGAGGGTGATTCCAAAACGAGTGTAACGAGATAATGCCTTCGGTTTCATTCGAACCCGGAATGAACTTGTATGGATTGAATGCTTTCAGAACATCGTCAGGTGGACGATGAGCATTCTAAGTGATGTGTCCTATAAAGGTAATCGTAGCCTCAAGCCTCATCAACCGGGAATGGCTAAAACAGGGGAGGTGCAGCAAAGCTTCGTGGGTAGCCCCCACTTGAGAGCAAGATCTATCCCTGTCTAGAGGTCCCTTTATTTTCGGCTTAGTGGTGCGGTTGCTGATCACAACTGCGGGGTTGTCTTGTTTGGAACTGTTCAGTAAGGAACGGGTCCAGCTTTGTGTTGTAGGGGATTGGGAGTAATCCTCGGTACGGGGATCTAGGCCACGTACTGTGACGGGCGGTACCCCAGTAGCCCAGCCATTGTATGGAATCCAAAATCCAATAAGTGCCATCGGTTTTGATTGTATTACCCACTTTTGTGGCTAGTAGCTGGAATTTAATAATGTTACAATTTCGGTTATTTCTTATTTACTTGAAAACCCTAGACACTATTATAATATCATCGGATTTCCTATCAAATATTTTGGTTAGCGTAAGGTAAAAACTTTTCCATGTTTATGTGTGGGAAGTCTTACGTGATACCTTTTCTTTCAAAAGTTTTTTTCAAAGTTAAGCAACTTTATCCTGTTACTCACACCAGACCCATGTCTGACCCGGAGTTATTTCTGTTTTTCTTTAACTCTTGGGTACTCAAATTTTTATGAGTAGTCAAGGGAATTCAGTTTAGGATTCAGGTTAGCTTTGACGAATTGTGGAGGAGCATATGGAGCAGGAGGCTTCTGCGTATAGTTATATAGTTTTCCGCTGTGTTGGTATCTCTGAGTGTTTGTCTGTAATGTATTGAGTTGTAATAACTAGACAGGCATTTATAACCGTCTAGTATGTGATGCATTGTCTGTGTAACTCTGATATTTGTTGTATACTATGTAATACTTATGTTATTAATATAATTTATTCGTTCCGCTGTTGAGATTCTTGTGTTGTTTCTTCTTTCTCTTCTTTCTTTTCTCTTTTCTATCCCTTTCTTTCTTAAAGATGATACGACTTTTTGTGGAGAAAAAGTTGGTCGTCTCAGCTGGTATCAGAGCATTAGGTTGAGTGAATACCTAGTCTCTGTAGTGGTGTCTATCTTGAGAGAGCGTATTTGTATTTTTAATATGTATATATATAATATATTTATATTTCCACCTATTTGTTGGATTACCTGTTCAGGTTTTCCAATATAAGTTATAAAGGTAGATGAGGTAGAAGTGTGTGTAACACGACTACCATTGGTTGGAATTTGATGGATAAGGTTGGAAGTGTATTTGTCGAGACTATAGACCTAATACCGTCTCGAGTGAGTTCTGTAGTGATGAAGGACTTCATCGATCTCTGAAGGTAACCTGTAAAGGTTCGGAGTTCATTTTTGAAGTGCCAAATTGTGTTTGGATCTGTCGGTAAGGCTGAAGCAAGCAAGTGAGTGATGATATCTTGATATCTCAGGAAGTTGTAGCTGCGTGATGAGATGCAGTGACCATGGATATTTCCGAAGATGTTTCTTTGGAACAAGAATAAGAAGTGTGTCTGCTCGGTGATGTGGTTGAGTTTAGCAGAGTATTCTGAGTTGCTAAGGAGTCTTCTGGCTGAGTAGTTTTTCTGAAGTGGAATTCAGAAGCAGCAGGATGGATCTTTTCTCGGGTAAGTTGGCTAAGCCAGCAAAAGCTGTTCTGTTTGGTAGAGAGAGAGAAGTTTTCTTTGGATTTAGGCTGCGTGGATCGCAAAAATGGCTTGCGATAGTATGTTATTTTAGATTGTTGGAGATTGTCCGGATATCTTCCAGGAAGTCAGAGGTTTGTCTGCATCTGGAGATCGATTTTTCTTTCCAGGAATGGAACTGGTGGTTCAGTTAGTAGATAGATGGTTCTTTGAGATAGAAGTTGGTGAAGCAACTCAGTTTTCAGAGAAACATCTGAGTTTTCTTTATGGATATATGGAACCATATTTCTGTGCAGGGTTATCTGGTCTGTGCTTGTGCTCTTCGTCAGCATTTTCTTCTATTTTGGATCAGATTTGTGCAGCGGAAGCAGTTTGGGGATGTTTCTGTTTTTCTTTTCTGGATAAGAATAAGTTTGTTCTGTCTTATGTTGTTGAGAAGCAGGGTTTGTGTTCTTGGTTTTTGAGTGATCTTGAGGAGATCATTGGATTGTTTTGATCCAGTCTGTTTCTAGAAGCATCAGAGTAGAGTAGAGCTGATTAGGATGGATGTTGGTAGCCCAGGATTGTCCGAAGAGTTTTTATGGATAAGAGACGGAGAAATTTGGATTTTGAAGTCGGAGATTGGATTTTAGGATAAGTTTTTTTTCTCTGATTCAAGGAGCTATTAGTTTGGGGAAGCCAGCTCCGAAGTGTTTTGGTTTCTTCTATGATGGGTTAGATCAGTGTTTGGTTTTCTAGAGTTGAATTGCCAGTTTGGATAACTGGGATTCAGAGTGTTTTCACGTATCTCTGAGGGAGTACGTGTTTGATATTTCTGGTTGTAGAACCAGCAGTTTAGGATGGATTGATTGTTGAGTTAGACTCGTTTGTAGTCTGATATTCTGTATAGAATTGTTGCTAGGAGCTCTATAGCTTAGTAGTATTGATTGATTGGATTCTATAGAGCGAGTATCCCGATATATATACCGGGGAAACTCGTGAAAGTATTATCCAAAATTCTTTTGGATAATTAGATTTGTTTTGACTGTGTGAATTGGTTGCTTTGGTTGTTGGCATATGATTAACATATGCTGTATTTTAAAATAAAATCTGTAAATAGATTATTAAATTACCTTTGTTTTAAATTTCGGGGACGAAATTCTTTTAAGGGGGAAGGATTGTAATATCCTCGAATTTTGGACAATATAAATTTAATAATCTGTGTTTAAATTTATATTGACTTGATGATTTTTGTTAATAAATTTGATTTGATTTAATAATCTTCTTTATTTAAATATTTAATTTGTGAATTTATTTTTAATAAACTAATGAATCTATTCTCTATTTAATAATGTATATGTATTTATATATATATTTTAAATAGACAAGTTGTTAAATCAGTATAGCATAATTTTAATATTTTGAAATTAGGAATTGTGATTTATTTTGATTTAAGCTTTTCAAAAATATTTTATAAAATACTATATGATTTTAAATATATGAGATAAATGTTTTATTGGTTTAAAATTCATTTTAATTCAAGTTTGTATATTAAAATAAGTTTCAAAAATGTTTGTGTTATTCTTTTTAAAATATTGATTGATAATTTTGATTTGAAAATTTAATTTGAAATTTAAAATACAATTTAAATTATGAAACATGTATTCAATAAGTTATAAACTCTATTATAAATTTATTTTAATTGTTCAAAAGTTTCTTTTTCGAATGATTAATTTGTATATTGTTTTATTTAAAATAACACTTTGATTTATTCTTTAGAAATTAATTTTATATATAACTAGGTGTTAATGGGACTAATTAATTAAGCTTAATTTTTCTTTAATATTTAATTAAGATAACAAATCATTTAAAAAAAAGACATGTGTATGTGATTTAGAACATGTGTTAACATGTGTTAGATGTTTGAATAAGGAATTTAACAAGTGTTAACATTTTAGACAAGTGTCAAATTTGATCTTTTATTTTTCTTTGTTTTTAATAAATCATAAATTTAGTTTATAAACTTGCATATACCTATTTCATTTTCTCTTTCTCATTTTCATTCTAAAAAGAAAGCTGAAATCAAAGTTCTATAGCATTTTCATCCTCAAAAACCTATTCAAATGCATTGCATTCAACTCCTGAACATACAAATCTGCATTCCCTAAAATACAAACCTGCATGTGCTTGTAGACTAAAGAATGCATATCATTACCCTGTAACTTTTCAAACCAGTAACCCTTACATTTCAAAACAGAAGCCTGAAACTCCTCAAAAACCTGCAAAATCAAATCCCTCTTCATAATCATAACCTGTAACTCAGGTTCAACATGCAATTTAAAGGCATGCATTCATTTTTTCAAAACTCTGGAACATGCAAGTTAAATCAAGTATGAAGACCTTCATTTCATCTGGAAGCAAATTTAAAAAAAAAGCATTCAGGTTTAAAGCTTTCTACAAGGAAATCAAAGTTCTGTCTGCATTCATGAATTTTCAATCTGGACTCTGCATTTTTCCAGGTGAGTAACTTTATTTATAAAAAGAATTTTTATAAAATCAGGTTGCATGTTTATTGTATGTAATGAATATTTTTGTGAATGTTTAATTGATGAATGTTCTTATGTATGTTGTATACATGACTGTGAAATCTGAATGTCCCCTCTGTTCAAAATGTTTTAGCTTCTTGTTTGATTTTAATTCAAAACTTTCAATTTTGTCTGTGATAAAACTCAAGACTCGAAAGTATATTCATTTGTTTTATCATATACTTTAGACTAAAGTTTTTACTCAAGATAAAATTTGGGAATTATTTCTAAAATTTGAAAGAAACAAGCAAGTTTGAAAACAAGCAAAACTCTGACATTATAACTTAATGTTACAGGATTATAAATTGAATCATGATGCAAAAGCATGATTTTAAAAAGTAATATTTCAACTTTTAGAGTTAAGGACAAAATACAGTTTTAGTTTGACTGTATTCTGCTTTTGGGTTCTAATTGATAAATCTAGGGGATTGAATGGTGTGATTTTCCTCCTGGAGGTGGAGGGTAGATCACTGAGTATAGGAAAAATACTAAATTGGATTACAATTTAATTTTGAAATTGTAATTTGGGATTTTTAGTGGTGAACCCTAGTTTTATTGGGTCTCTGATTTTGTCTGAATGTGGACTCCTCGGTTGATCGAGTTCAACCGCGATTCGCGTGGTGATAGGTGGTGGTTTGATGATGTTATCGCCGGAGTTTCAAGAGTGATAGTGGCCGGAGTTATGAGCTCTCGCCGTTGACAGGTTAGGCTTTGAAAGGAAATGCTGTTTTTCCAGGTTTCGGTTTAAAACTTGTATTCCAATTCAAGTTGAATACAGGGGATCTGGGGGTTTAAAGTTGAAGTGTAGTCACCGATCGATGGGGGATGGCCATTGATGATGGTCAAAGGTGGCCGGCGTTGGTTTAAGGGTGCACAAGGGTGTTGTGCATGTTGGTGATGATGGTGGTGTTGATTTTTGGTTGCAGGGTTTTGTCCTCGGGATGGTCTCGGGTAAATGGGAAGGGAGACTCGAAGCAAGGAAGTAATTTACTCGAAGTAAATTATATGTTGCTCGGGTATTAATTTTTGTTTCAGGTTTTTCAATATAAAACAGAACCTGTTTTCCCAGTTTAAAAAAAAAATTTATACAAAGGGTTTTGATGCAAACTCAAATTTAAATCTATGATCTAAAAATTGAATTTAAATTTGAATTCAATCAGTTTAAACCTTAGGTTTGAAATAATTTAAATTTTGGAAATTTTTTTGGACTTAAGCAAAATTAGAAACCTGTTTTTCCAGGTTTTATAAAATTTGAAGTTAAATTTTAAAGTGCAAACTAAAATCTGAAACTAGGGCTAAACCTGGAATTGAATTTGAATTTAAAAAGTTTAAATCCCGAGTTTTGTAATAATTTGACTTTTTAAATTTTAGTTTGGATTTAAATTAAAAGCAGGAATTTGTTACTGTTTAAAAAAAATAAAAATTAAAAGAAAGTAAAACAATGTAAATTGAATTTAAACTGGGTTTTGAAATTCTGAAAGGTGAATATGATTCAAACTAGTTTAAATCTGAAATTTGAAATAATTTAAGTTTTAAAAATTTAAATTTGGTTTAAAACTTATAAGTGTGAAAAATATATATAGTTTTGAATTTGAGGTGGAAGTTTAAATTTTAAATTGGGAATTTAAAATGAATTCAGATCTGGGTTTTTAAATCTGGATTTAAATTCAAACTTCAGTGTTTAAAATAAAATAAGTTTAAGTTTAAATTGTTAATTACATTGGAAAGGTTAAAATGATTTAAATTCTTTTAAAGGGTGATGTAAATTGTAAATAAAGCTTTAAGATTTAACTTTTAAGATTTAATCTGAAATGAAAATTTGAATTTTGTTTCAGTTTGAAATTTAAAAAGAAATTTTAAAATTGAATTTCTGTTTGAAACAAATTGTTTAAAAATACTTTGTATAAAGAAGAATGTTTCTTAATTTTGAACTTAACAAATTGGTTTCATTTAAATTATTAAATTAATTTAAATGGAATATTTATTATTATTTAATTATTATTGTGGATGTTTAATTAAGTAATGAATAATTTTTAGGTTAATTAGTTAAGGTTTGAGATTAATTAATTAAGGTTAATTAATCTATAATTAAGGGTGGTTAATTAAATTTTAATTGATGATTAACATTTATCTGATCAAGTGTTTAAGATAATTTAGATTTTAATTAACACTTAATTAATTAATAATTAGAGATTAATTAAATGATAATTAATATTAATTAATTGATAATTAATAATAATTAATATAAGTTACCTCTTAATTAAGTAATTAAGAAATGTTAATGAAGATCATTAACTTAAGATTATTTAACAATTAATTAATGTGATTAATTTTTAATAATTAATTAAATTAATTAATTAATTAATAATAAGAAATTGTTTAAGTTTAATTACTTAATGAAAGTAATTAATGAATTAATTACTTGGTGTAATTAATTTGATTTATGTAATTAGTTTAGATTAATTAAATTAAATTAATTTAAACATTTGTGGATTGTTGATAATTACTTTATGGGTTTGTAATTACTTAAGGAAGTAATTAATTAATAATTACTGAATGTAATTAAAGATATTGATTATAGAAGTAATTTTAGATTTAAATTACTTTGAAATTTATCAAGGAATAACTGAGATAATTAATTAAGAGTAATTAATTTATGGGATGAGTAATTAAAGCAGTTAATTACTGAATGATTATTAATCATGGGTGATTAATATATATGGATTAAACTGAAGATTAATTAATTATGTAATTAATTTATATAGAGATTGATTAAATACAATCAGGAATCATTAATTAATTAATGATGTAATTTGGAATTGATTAATTAAGGTATAATTAATAATGAATAAGTGATTAATGTAATTAATTTTAGCTAATTAATTAGTTAAGAAAATACAAGTTAATTATTTGCAAAGGGTTTAATATAATTAACTTGTGAAATTAATTAGAGATGGTTAATCAATAATGATTAATTGAAATGAATATTGAGATGGTGGTTATTTAATTGATTTGTAATCAACTGAAGATTAAATTAAGCAGGATTTCAATAATAAAGTAATTAATTTAATTTATTTAAATTAATTAGAGATTATGTAATTAGTTTAATTCATTTTAAATTAATTATAAATGGAATGATCATTAGATCATTGCTTATGTTTGATGATTGGTATTAATTGCCATTTATGGTTTGTAATCTCAGTTATGAAATGAGTAGTATATGTGATATGGATGCATTGGTTGTTTTTGGATGATAATATGGATTATCTAATTATGATATGAATTATTTGTTCATAATGATAAGGTTGATTATCTATTGTGTTGTGAATTATCTATCTGTGTGTATAGAGATAATGAATTGAATTGTTTTAAACTTAAAACAACTTGGCCTTAAAAGACACGCTTTGGATTACGATGAGACCGGGATCGGGTTTCCATATTTGGAATCCGAAAACCACATCGATTCCAATTAAACGTTAGGTCGTTAATCCAAGTGGAGCGAGTGAAGACTTGAGGTGTAAGGGCTATACGTCAGTATAACTCTGTGGGTGATTCCGTAATGAGTTGACGGAATAGTACTTATAGATTCGAGATGGTGATTCAGATTGCAAGGGTTATTGTCGTTAACTCTGAGGGTGATTCCAAAACGAGTGTAACGAGATAATGCCTTCGGTTTCATTCGAACCCGGAATGAACTTGTATGGATTGAATGCTTTCAGAACATCGTCAGGTGGACGATGAGCATTATAAGTGATGTGTCCTATAAAGGTAATCGTAGCCTCAAGCCTCATCAACCGGGAATGGCTAAAACAGGGGAGGTGCAGCAAAGCTTCGTGGGTAGCCCCCACTTGAGAGCAAGATCTATCCCTGTCTAGAGGTCCCTTTATTTTCAGCTTAGTGGTGCGGTTGCTGATCACAACTGCGGGGTTGTCTTGTTTGGAACTGTTCAGTAAGGAACGGGTCCAGCTTTGTGTTGTAGGGGATTGGGAGTAATCCTCGGTACGGGGATCTAGGCCACCTACTGTGACAGGCGGTACCCCAGTAGCCTAGCCATTGTATGGAATCCAAAATCCAATAAGTGCCAACGGTTTTGATTGTATTATCCACTTTTGTGGCTAGCAGCTGGAATTTAATAATGTAACAATTTCGACTATTTCTTATTTACTTGAAAACCCTAGACACTATTATAATATCATTGGATTTGCTATCAAATATTTTAGTTAGCGTAAGGTAAAAACTTTTCCATGTTTATGTGTGGGAAGTCT
Source organism: Allium cepa (assembly GCA_030765085.1). NCBI lineage: Eukaryota > Viridiplantae > Streptophyta > Magnoliopsida > Asparagales > Amaryllidaceae > Allium > Allium cepa. The sequence continues at coordinate 679,611,414 of CM060941.1, read as the reverse complement.
TACGTGATACCTTTTCTTTCAAAAGTTTTTTCAAAGTTAAGCAACTTTAACCTGTTACTCACACCAGACCCATGTCTGACCCGGAGTTATTTCTGTTTTTCTTTAACTCTTGGGTACTCAAATTTTTATGAGTAGTCAAGGGAATTCAGGTTAGGATTCAGGTTAGCTTTGACGAATTGTGGAGGAGCATATGGAGCAGGAGGCTTCTGCGTATAGTTATATAGTTTTCTGCTGTGTTGGTATCTCTGAGTGTTTGTCTGTAATGTATTGAGTTGTATAACTAGACAGGCGTTTACAACCGTCTAGTATGTGATGCATTGTCTGTGTACCTCTGATATTTGTTGTAGATTATGTAATACTTATGTTATTAATATAATTTATTCGTTCCGTCGTTGAGATTCTTGTGTTGTTTCTTCTTTCTTTTCTCTTTTCTATCCCTTTCTTTCTTAAGGATGATACGACTTTTTGTGGAGAAAAAGATGGTCGTCTCAAATACTAGACTGGAAACTATTGTTGTAAGAGAATTCCACAAGAGGTAGGTGATCCTCCCAACTACCACCGAGATCTAAAATGCAAGCATGGAGAAGATTCTCAAGAATACGATTCACCCATTCAGTCTGTTCATTAGCCGTGGATGATATGATGTGCTGAAATTAAGCTTTGTTCCCAAAGCTTGCTGAAGACTCTGCTAGAAATGACTCGTGAAAAGCGGATCATGGTCACAAACAATCGAACTAGGAACACCGTAAAGTCTCATAATTTCTTTGATATATAACTTAGCCAAATGAGAAGCACTACCATTAGACTTAATAGGAATGAAATGAGCTGATTTGGTGAGTCTTTAACAATAACCCAAATGCTAGAATGGCCTGATCTCGAATGGGGTAGACCGTCAATGAAATCCATTGAAATCTGATCTTATTTCCATAATGGGATCTCTAAAGGCTGAAGGAGACCAGAAGGGCGCTGGTATTCGGCTTTGATAAGTTGACAAGTCATGCAATTACTCACATAACTCGCCACATCATGCTTCATGCCTTCCCAATAATAAAGGCGATGCATATCGCCATACATCTTACAACTGACAGGATGAATGGTATAGTTAGAATGATGACAGTCATTGAGAATGTCATGCCTAAGTGTAGAATCAGTACGCACAACAAGACGGTTCTTCTTACGAAGTCACCTATGAGAATCAACACTGAAATCCCGCAACTCCTCATTACGGGATTCAGAATCATAAACCTGAATAAGGTGCACATGATTGGGATCATGCCGCTGATCATCGGTAATATGATCCAATAAACCAGGTCAAGCTTCCAAACTGAATACTTAAATAGGAGAATTAGAAGATGGAGCTCGATCATGAATATCAAAAAGAAATAAGGTCTCTAGAGCATCCCACTCGACTAGCATTATAGCAACAACAGCCGAATGTTTGCAACTAGCGCATTAGCAACACGATTATACCCTTACCAGGGGTATATTGGATATTGAAGTCATAGGAGGCAAGGAACTTAGCCAACGTTATTGCCTCATATTGAGCTCCTTCTGAGTGAATAGATATTTCAAGGACTTACGATCGGTATAGAGAATGAAGTGCTCGCCTAATAGTTAATGTCGCCAAATCTTCAAGGCGATGATAGTGGCGGCTAACTCAAGGTCATGAGGTGCATAGCGAACTTCATTCGGTCGCAGTTGCCAAGAAGCATAAGCAACTACCTGATCCTTCTACATAAGCACAACACCGTGGCCAATCCTACTAGCATCGACGTGGACAACAAGATCATGATTCCTTTTGAGAACCACTAGAAAGGGAGCATCGGTAAGAAGCTCCTTCAATTGCTGAAAAGAAGCTTCACACTTGTTCGACCAAATAAATTGAACGCCTATCCTAGTAAGGCTGGTAAGAGAAAGCACAATGCGGACAAAATCCTTAATGAAACGATGGTAATAACACGCCACTCCAAGGAAGTTGCATACCTCATAAACATTCTCAGGCCTTCTCCAATTCTGGATGGGTTCAATCTTCGAACGATCGACTGGAATGCCCTCGAAAGAAATAATATGGCCTAAGAACATAACCTTATTCTCCTAGAAATGGCACTTGGAGAATTTAGCTCTAAGCCGATGACGACGAAGAGTACTCAAGACAATTCTCAAGTGATTAGCATGCTGGGCTTAAAATTTCGAATGAACAAGAATGTCGTCGATGAACACAAGAACGAACGTATTGAGATATTCTCAAAATACTCGATTCATAAGATCGACAGAAAAAGGAGCATTCATCAAACCGAACGACATAACAAGCCACTTGCAAGATCCATATCGAGCGTGGAAAGCTGTAAGAGGGATGTTATCGTCCGCAACTCGGAGCTGATGAAAACCAGTGGCAAGGTCGAGCTGAGAGAAGACCTTAGCGCCACTCTATTGATCAAACATATCGTCGATCCTAGGCAATGGATATCTATTCCTAATGGTTAACTCATTAAGCTGGCGATAGTCGATGCAAAGCCTAATAGTTGAATTGGACTTCTTTACGAAGACGATTGCGGCACCCATGACGAAAAACTGGACCGAATCAACTGCTTGGACTCAAGCTCTAAAAGATGCTTCTTGAGTTCCTCGTTTTCCTTTGTAGACATCTTCGTGGGAGGACAACTAACTGGCTGCGCGGTTGGAATGAGATGAATGTGGAACTCGATCGCCCGCTTGGGTGGCAAACCTGATACAGGCTCAAATACATCAGAGAAATCACAAACAATAAGTATACGAGATATGTCATCATCATCCCGTGAGTCTAAAGAATATAAAGCCACTTCAGAGTTTTCCTCGTTCCGAAGAACAAGTGATAGTAGAGCAGACAGATCTAGATGTAGAAGATGTAAAACTCTCTTAGAACAAATAATTCTGGCATCGTATCGCACTGGAAAGTCTATACCCAAAATCATATCAAAATCCAAATAAGAAATAACGTGCAGATTCGCACGAAAAGAAAATCCACATAAAAAAATCTCAACATCATCATAAATCATGCCAACGCATGCAGACCCCAAATAGGATTCGCAATCCTCAATGAAGTAACAACACATAAAACATCCAAAGAAATAACATCTATCAGCTCCTTTGATGCAAATGAATATGACGCACCCATATCGATGAGAACTCGATTAGAACAATCATGGAATAAAATAAAGCCTTCAATGATAGAAGGAGATGTACCTCTGTGCTGAGAAGACCCTCCAGAAGCATCCATGGCATTCAACTTGCCAGATTAGGTATTATTAGGAGCAATAGGACAAGTGGCAAGACGGTGGCTTACCTTCATGCAATAATGACAAAAGAGAGGCTTAGAACAATCAGTATCATATGGTCAGGAGAACCATATTTGAAACACCCCTTTCGAGTAGGAGGTGCTCTGCTAGGCTAAGAATTAGGACCATATTCCATAGGCTTCTTCTTCTTGGAAGGGAAAAACTTCGGCTTAAGAAATGAGAACTTCTTCTTATTAGAGATCTTGCGAACCTCAACCTCGTCACCACTATCGCACTCCTTCTCGACAGCTTTGAGAAGAAGCACCGAGTCAACCAAATCCTCGAAAGAAAGCTTGAGCTAGAGCATTAAAGACTTCTTGAGATACTTCCTAACACCAAAGAAAAACTTTAGATTCTTCTTATAGGGAGTCCTGATGTATTGAAGACCATATTTGGATAAGAACTCGAATGAAGAAACATAACCAGAGATGGAGGACTTCCCTTGCTTCAGTTGGAGGAAGCGGCGGGCCAATAAAGCTTTGTCAGATTCTGGAACGAACTTGAGCTTGAATTATTCCTGAAACTGAGTCCAAGAAAGAGTACACTCATCGATCTCGACTATGAAAAGCTCAAACATGTCAAAGGAACGCTCTTGCAATAGAATAGATGCAACAAGAACTCTGTCATGGTCAGAAAGATCCATGCGAGAGAATATGCGCTCGCATGTACGAATCCCAGCTTGGACCTCTAGAACGAACTCGGAGCCTTTGAAAAGCTTTCCTTTGAGATGAGAGAAATCATTGCACATGCGTGTAAAGATAGACTTGCACGGAGGAGATGATGGAGTAGGAGCTGGAGGTTGAGTGCTGCTAAATAACTCCATAAACTGATCGACAAACATATAAACATCGTCCGGATGCGAGCCGCTGGATTGCCCAGCATTCGAGCATTGTTATCTGCCTCTTCCAGCCATTAGTTGAAAGTTAAGATATGATAAAGATTATTCACAGGGTAGATATCATTAATTCAATAAGAAATACTACAAAATTAAAATGCTTTCCTAGACGTATTCCCAAACTTCTACCTACCCCAAAGGACAAGAAAAGATCAAAGGCACGATGATTAAGGGATTCGTAACACTTGTATTACACTTAGATGCCACGCAATATGTACTTATGTTCTATGTTTATCATATTTTATTCTGAACTCAGCTCTGTTACCAAGATGTGATGCCCCACCCTGAGATCTACATTAACAAAGAGTATTACTAGGTAATACGATCTGTTAATGCGGAGAATAGGGCTGGTTAGGAGCGACAATATATAGCCTTATCTGAAATATCTGCTGAATACGTCGACAAATGTTATATTCTTTTTCCATCTCAAGTGGATCGACATATCCAATAAATGCTTAGTACAAATCCATAGGTAGCCATAGGATCTATTAGAACAAAATACAACAACTCAATGCAAAACACATCATAGAACAGTTGGTCATCAAATATACATACACACACACACACATACAGATACGTCATAGAGTATACAAAATGACACATGTCAAGTGGTATAGCGACCACAATATACAAGCGAGTCAAAAGAGTATACATATCGGAGTAGCAAGAAAAAAGGACTGCAAAAAAAGCTATAAGAAAAAGAGCTAGCTGAATAGTCCATGCGGAAGAAGAATAGGCAAAGTCCAAATGTACCTAACCTGAAACACCTCATTCTGACCTAAATATAAATACACGGGTCAGTCGAGCTAATCAAATAAGTTTAAGAGAATATACGATAACAGAAACATAGGATAGAGGTGATGTTCTTCTAAGAAAGAAGAAACAATACTAAGTAAGCATACGCATAAGTTTGGTATGTATCACTACACAACATATAGTCTCAAAAGAGATAGAATAAACCATAAAAAGCTAAATGTAGCGAGCCTTATATCATCGGCATTCACAAATCATCAACAGTGGTTTAGGGAAAATAAAACTCCTAGAAAGGAGAAATCCCAAACCTGCCATATCGGCGAACTCAAAGAAATCTCGAAGAAATCAACATCTTAAGATACGTCGTAAGGCAACCAAATATAAATCTCCGACATAGGAGACTACCATCCCAAATAAAGGCCAAAAGGAAAATCTCATATAATAACGCCAATAGGAAAATCTCAAATAATACGCCAAAAGGAAAATCTCAAAAAATACGTCAAAAGGCAAATCTCAAATAGCGCCAATGTAGGCAATTCAAATCTCAAAAATAGAACTCCTAAGAGTTCAAATTCCCGAAAGGTAATCACAACAAATATCTCGAATGGTTTAAAGGACCAATTCTGAAAAAGGGCGATATGCTAGGGAAAATAGTTAAAGAAACCATCTCAAAAATTTAACACATGCATGTGGCTGAAGCCTTGCCAAGTACTGTTATCTCAAATAGGTACCCCGCTCGAAGGCAAAACGTCACAATGACAAATACGCTGCAATGGAAAATACGCCGTAATGGCAAATGCCGCAATGGAAAACTTCTCGATGACAAATAGGCCGCAATGGCAATGACCCGAAGATCCAGTATTGGCATGCCACAATGGCAAATATGTCACTTACTCTCGAAGAGGAACACGAATAGTGCTAACATGTGTCCCATATCACGCGTTCGCACTAAACGGTTTACTAACCGCCAGTAAATTTCACACTCAAAGCAGTAAAAAGTTTATCTCATCGGTAAACTCGACTCGAAGGTCAAAACTATCAAACAGACAAGTTAGAAATTAACCGTTAAGATAAATGCATGTGTTTCATGCCACATGTTTTACCAAACCATTTAATTCTCCTTCTTATTCGCTCGAATAGTGCAAAAATGTGTAATTTATATATAAAATAATTTACTTTGGAAAACAAGCTTTGAAAACACCAATTTTGAATTAAATTTGAAAACCATATTTAAAAATTCACTTATTATAGAGAATAAATAAATTTTACACCTGAAAATACTTCAAAATGTTATACAATAAATATTTTGAAATTCCCATTTATTTTAAAAATCATTTCAAAGGATTAGGAGAAAACCGTGCTCGAAAACGAATAAAAACAAGGAAATCACTCAAACCGATATTCCAATTTAAATTCAAATTAAATTAAAAATAATTCAAAATTTGAATTTTGAAATATCCAAAATTTGGCTTATCTATTGATATACATCATGGCCTACAACCATCATAAAAAAACATCACGAATATAGCTGGAAAATGAAGCAAAAGAAAGTCGGAAACATCGAAACAAAAGAGGAGAACAAGGCAAATCTTTGCCTTTGCCAGGTTGACCTTGAGGTTGACATGGAGGTCGACCTCCATGGTCCCTAGGACAACTGTATGGCCCACCTAGGAAGCATTGGCTCGACCTGCATGTCGACCCAAGGAGGATGGCAGTCGACCTATCCTACGAACTTTTTCCAGTTCAATTTCTAGGGTTTTTGTTCAACTTCCAAACCAAATTTCGACATGCAAACGACAGTATTTTCCAACCGAAGTTTACGAAGATGGATTTCAACATGCATGTTATCGAATGCAAGAAATCCAGAAGAATTTCGTTGCCGAGATCAAAAGTTATAAAATCTCAAATTTGCAACAGAAACTGATTATAAACTGGGAAAATTCAACTACAGGAAATAACGAACAGAAGCTAATATTTTCAAATCTTCAAGCTTTTGCACTTTCTTTTCGCTGGATTGTGAACTTATACAACTCACCTTGCTGATTGGTTGCAAAAGCTTGGATTTTTTAAGAAAATAGGAGCTTTGCTTGAGATTACAAGCCTTTAGAACCTATAGAGAGCAAATGCAGAACATGGAAACAATATATAGTAAAATTTTTAGAAAGCTATTTACTGTAAAAGAATTTTGTAAAGAAATTGTTCGATTTGGAATTGTATACCTTTGATTTATCTTTATCTTGCAAAAAGACTTGAAATTTGGTGAGTTTAAATGAAGATTGAGATTGATTTTTGTGAAATTGGTAAAGTGGTTTACTGACTTTGTTTTTAGACTGAAAGAGGAAGAAGGAAATATGAAATGAACGTACAACTAATTCCTTTTTCTTCTTTTCTTAAGGGGTTAGGACTAAATGGGCTAAGTGATCAAAAAATAAAATAAATTGGCTATGGATATTAATAACACAAGTTAAGATATGTGCATATATCTCATATACACAAAACAAAAATTCATTTTCTCTCAAGTTTTACACAAGAAAAATGTGAAAACTTGTATACATATAAAACAAAACATTTTCTATCATCTAAAAATATTAATTTATATTTTTAAACCTTTTTATTATTACAATCCTTAATTTAACAAAAATACATCCTTTACTCAAATAAAAGAATAAAACAATTGTTTTTAACTTCTAAAATTCCATAAAATTCATTCTCACTTAGAAAAATATTTCAAACCATTTCACAGTATTATTCATAGCCAAAACTATTTTAAACCCAATTTCAAGTTTTATTTCAATAAACCACCTTTAAAAATTACATACTTCTTTTAAAAATTACTAAAAGAAGGAAATGGACAGTAACCAATATAATTATTGTATTTCCTCTAAAATGAAATCATTTTCATTATTTAAAGCCCATATTCCATTTATTTATCACTCCGAACAAAATAGGATAAAGCTTGGAATTTCATTTTCTCGTTTTACTTTTCAGAATTCATTGTTTATTCCAAATAAACAATTTAATTTCTCTAATTTTTAATTTAGTTTACAATATTAATTTATAACTATCATTATAATTCAATATTGATAGGTAATCTCCAAACCAGGGTTGTTACAAGCACTCTATTAAAAGGGAAACTACCATATCTTTTCCATGGAAGTGGTCGCAGAACCTAATTCGGCTCCTATAAAATTTAGTGTTTTGAATGCACCGTTAAAAACTCTTCTGGCTTCCATAACTAATGACCACAATATAAACTCCATTTATATGCTTATGAATACCATATATTATTTTGTTTTATTAAAATAGGCACCCAAATATTGTGCAGCTGTTTACCACCATACGACATTGAGTGACCATTGAAAATCAAAGTTGCATGGTTGTTTATCATCATATTGCAATGAATGATTGTTGGAAACCAAAGTACATAGTCGTTTAGGGCTGAATGAAAAATTGGATATGGTGTTAAGTAGCATATAAAAAGAAATTGATTTGTATTAAAACTTTCATGATAGTCAAAAGCATAATTTTGGCTGCAAATAGCAGCATATAAAATTTATAGTCTTTGTAACAGCCTGATATTTTCAACCATTCGCATCCGCACGTGTCGGACTTGAATTGCTCAAAATACCACGTTGTAAATAAAATTTGGAAAATCTCGGAATGTACAGTAAATAAATAATCACAGAACACAGACACAGAGTATTTAATAATGCAACTGAAGTAAAAGAGATAGTAGTTCATGAAGCTACTATATATATATATATATAAGATACATTAGAGTTAAACAAGATACAACATAAGAGTAACAAGATAAATCGGGTACAAATCAGAATACATCACTGGAATCATTGGATACTGAAAGCAAAATAGATGGATGGATCTTCAAGCAAAGCTCCAACTTCGAAGGTGAGTCTTGAATGCTGAATCATTCAGTCTAACCCGAGTGTAAAGAAAAATACGAAACACTCGAGTTAGGACATACATACTTATGAACTGTAAATCAACTCAAGTGAACAGTAACAAAATGCATCAGTAACTTAAAGGATGCTTAGGATCGCCCATTCTTTAAGGATCCATTAAACTATTTACTATGTAGTAATATTAGCTATTATAATAATGTCTAATAGTAAAATAAACATACTTTAAAATAGCGTCAAGGGGTTACCCATATAGCCCTTAACACGTAATAGTGCTAGTAGAGTACACAGTACCTGCATACCTCAATATCGGGAGGCTACGAGAAGATACTCCATAGGTACGACACAAATCAAACTCGTAGTAAAGCTCACTATGGTAGGTGACACGGCACACAAGGCAATGCCAAGGTAGATTTACCAATTACGCACACAAGCTGGTGGTAACGTAGCAGCCACTACGCCCACCCCGGAACACACTCCCAAATCAAAATCGAAGGATGGCCATCAATCTGTCACAAGTAAGAGTATAGTATTCATGAAGTGTGTCCGACGAGAGAAGCTACCACTTTTGGCCCAAGATCGCTCCTGTTTTAGCCACCGTAAGCCAACTAACAGGAGTCGGGTCCACGTAATATACCTCAAGAACGTCACCACCATCCCACTTCATTCTGGAATCTCCACCACGTACACAGTTGTTAAAGTGGTTTTCAGAGTTGGCAGAGAGTATGACAACTTCCGATCCCGGTCACCTTAACAACCAATCGTTACTGTAACGCCGTGGCCATTTCAAAACAGTTTATAATTCAAAAAATCAAATCATTTCATTTCAAAACTATATTCCTTTCAAAATAGTTTATACTTCGAAACCAAAACCATTTTATTCAAAAATATAATCATTTCAAAATAGTTTATACTTCAAAACCAAAACCATTTTTATTTTAAAACTATATCTAAATTAATACGATATCATTTCCATTTCAAACATATATTCACCTTTCAAAAGTCATAATACTTTCAAAGTTATAACTCTTTCGAAACTAAAATACTTGAAATCATTACACTTTGAGAATCATAACATTTCGAAACCATACACTTGAAATCATGGTACCTTACTTTAATTCTTTACATTTTACAAATTTATTCAATTAAACCCAAATTTTCAAATTTCCAATTTAATTCAATTCAAAGCATCAGTTTCAATTCAATTCAGTTTCCCAACAAACCATTTCAAATCTTATCAATTTCAAATATAGATTTGATCCACAAAATAAACTATTCAATCTTTAGTATATTTCCAAGCTTTAATATCCCACATTTCAAGACTAAATTTTATAATTTCATATATATCTTAATTCAATTTACTAATATTTAGTTTTGAAATATTTACTTAATAAACTCAATATCATTTAAATAAACCCAAATTACAAGTAGACTAAATGTCCTTTCATACTAATATAAACTTCAAATATTCATTTATCGAATAAATCAAAATCAAGTATCATTCCAAATTCACATTCTTTATCAAAATAAAGACCAAATCATTTCCAAACCATTTCAATCATCAAAATATCATATCCTTTCAAAACCTCATTATAAAATCATTATTTGAATTCAAATTCAAATATTCAAATTTTAAATACCTTTTTAAAAATCAATTATGTCATTCATTTAGTATTTCAAACATCATTACAAAACACATTTCAAAATTCCATTCAAAAATTCGTCTATCTCATTACATTTCATTCCATTTAACACATAAGCAAGTAAACTTTATTTAAATACAAATTCAATTTAAATTCCTTAAAAATTCAAATTTAAATATTAAAATATATATTCAAAACTGCTTAAATTTCACAAACAATCAATTCCAAATGTTAATCATTTAAGACTTTAAACTATAACTCAAAACAGTGCTAAAATCTATAATATTTCAAAACATTGTCAAAATTCAGCAACGACAGCATTTATAAAGTGCTATCTTAGCTTATTGTTTCCAAAATAGTTTAGTTCAAGAACAACGACATTTATAAAATGCTGTAATAGATATTTAGTTATTTCAAACATAGTTAAATTCAAAAACAACTGCACTTAAAAATGCTGTCATAAGACCATAGCATTTTTGGAAATGCTATTAATAAAATTTCAGATTTTATTATAACTTCAGAAACATTAACACTCCAAATTTTTGTTATTTTAAACTTATAAATCATATTTCTAGACTTCAAAAATTCATATTTAAATAATTTGAACATATGATTTATCATAACAAAATTTTATAATTAAATGTCCAATTTAAAACTCATTACATTTGTTAAGTCAAAATTCACCGTTTTCTTAAATTGTAAATTTAACAAAACTTAACATTTTACTTCAAATATCATTTCAAAACTTTAAATTTAATTTCCATTACTTACTTACATTTTTATAAGTATAATTTAAAGGCAAAATCACACTTACTTCAAATTTACATACTTAAATTCACAAATTCCAAACCTAATATTTAGCTTTCTTAAAAACATAAAATATATATTTTAAAATCAAAATTTCATACTTTAAAAATACATATAATAAGAAAAATCATTTAAAAATATTCCACGAGGTCTGTATAGAATTTTCAAACCTAGGTCAAGTGATACGGATATGTATCATTTCAATCCGCAATTTAAAAAAGAAAACCCAGGTTCTACCATTTCAAACCCTCAATCCCAAGTCATATAAAATACAATAAAATCACTTGAGGCTATCATTTCAGCTCATAATGATTTTTTCCTATTCTAATGTTCATTCGGGTATGTATCATTTCAACCCATAGTGATTCTATTCTAACAGGGAACTTGCAGTGTGATCATATACATAAACAATATAAACAAATACTCTAACATGTAAATGTCATAATATACTGTCATTTATCATATGTCAGGTGATAATTAACAAAGTTAACATGGTAATAACATGGAATAAAATATCATATAATCATCATTATCTTACATAAAATTTTAATTATTAATCACTTGTCATCCATTTAACATTTCATAAGTAATAATGTCAGAGTGAGAAGGACTCGCCTTTATCAAAGCTAGAGACCCAAAACAACACACAAGATTGATTCCAAAAGCACGACAAGCACGATTAGATTTGAATGAATGGAGAGCCTTGATATTGATCTTGTATACAACAATCAAAACAAAGAAATATAAATAAGTTTTCAACATGAAATTCATTGAAACAAAAATGGAAATAGAATTAACAATGAGACAAATGGCTTAACCATGCCTTTTACGCAAGAGTGCTTGACCATGTCTTAAGCGGACTTGATCTCATCACACCTAGGCTCGGCCAATGGCTTGTGTGTTCGGCCATGATGGTTTACATGTAAGTTTGGCTCCGCCATAGAGGAAGATGGCAAGGAAAAACATGTGGAAGGTGAAGGCAAGCAAGTTGAAGGGTTTGTGTCAAGGAATGGAAGGTTTTGGTGTACATAGGCTCGGCCTATGGTCCTATGGGCTCAGCCTGGTGCATCTTCACTCAGGTCAGAGGTGATGGTGATTGTAATGACCCGCTATTTTGGACTATTCGCATCCGCACACGTCGGACTTGAATAATTCAAAATACCGAATTGTTAATTTAAAATTTGGCAAAACTCAGATATACAGTAAATAAATAATCACAGAATCACAGACACAGAGTAATAGTATGCAGCGGAAGTAAAAGAGATAGTAGTTCATGAAGCTACTATATAAATATATAAGATACATCAGAGTTTACAACAGAAGAGTAACACGATACATCAAATACAAATCAAAATACATCATTGAAATCATCGAATACTGGAAGCAGAATAGATGGCTGGATCTTCAAGCAAAGCTCCAACTCCAAAGGTGAGTCTCGAAAGCCGAACCACTCAGTCTGACCCGAGCGTAAAGCAAAACACAAAACACTCGAGTCAGGATTAATATTCTTATATCAATAAATCCAACTCAAGTGAAATAACAATTGAAATACAAGTAACTCAAAGGACGTTGGAATAACCATCCTTTTAAGGATCCGTTAAACTATCTACTATGTAGTAATATACGCTAAATAGATAATGTCTATCATTAATATAAATATCAAAATAGTGTTAAGGCGTTACCATTATCCCCCTTAACACATTTTTATATAATGTCATAGTCTATACAGCACTGTAAACTCCACCGTAAACTAGTGGGATATCAGGGAGTACTCCATAGGTATAACACAAAACAAATTCATAGTGGTCGCGTATATCGGGATACAAGTATGACAAGGCACATGAGGCAATACCCAAGGTAGTGAAACTACCGTTCGCCTGATCCGGACTGGTGAGAACGCATCGCCGCAGCGATCGCAACACCGCGAAACAACACTCCCGAAATTCCGAGGGTGCACCAATCAATCACAAGTAACGAGTAGTAGTTACGAAGAAGTGTGTTCGCTCGAGGTGGCTAACCCCATTTGGCCCGGCACGGCTCCTGATTTTAGTCATTTCCAATTTGACACAAGTGTCAAGGCTATCCATTATCGTTCTCTTTCTTCAGTCAACACGTTCATCATTCCAACCACTTCATTCTGGATCATCACTCCGCGTATAGTTATTAAAGTGGTTTTCGGTTTAGATAGAGAGTATATCCATAACCGATTCCGGTCTCTTTAATAACTTTCGTAATTATTACACCGATTGGTCGTTTAATAAATTTCAAACCAAATCAATTTCATATTCAATTAGAATTTAAAATCAACATTTCATTTGTCTTACAAAATCAATTTCCAAAATATACGTTTCAAAACTTCCGAATTACCATTTCAAAGTCTTACAATTCAATTTTGATTATTTTTTTTAAAAACAATTCAAATATTGATTCAAGTTCGGACATAAGTTTCATTCCGAAATCATTTAAATTGTTTAATTTTCATTCAAATCAATTCAAATTCGTTTATCGATTTCATTCAATATTCGATACATTATTTTATCAATTCAAAACAATTTACATTAAATATCCAATTCATTAAATCAATTACATAAGTCCGTATCCATTATATCAAGACTTACGAATTTAATTAAATTAAATTCGTCAAACCAAATTCTTAATTTACAAGCCTTATATTTATTTCAGTAAAACGCATTTTGTTTCTTGTTAAGAAATTCAATTCCATTTATTTATTTTCTTAGTTACAAATTTCAAGCTCAAATAAATAAAGAACCAACTTTCACATATTCGAGAAATTCAATTTCACTTATTAACTTACTTAAATAATTTTCAAAATAAATAAATAAAGAAACCCAATTTCGTTTATTAACGAAGTTCAAATTCACTTATTCAAAAGTTCAATTTCTCTTATTAAAAAATTCAATTTTTTTATTCAATTATCAAATAATTCAATCTTATTCAATTATAAAATAATTTCAAAACTCAATTCTTAAATAATTTCAAAACTTAATTATTAGCTAATTTCAACTTAATTATTAATAATTCCAATATATTTATTAATAATTCCGAATTTAATTATTTAAATAATTTAATTTCAAACAACGTTCTTTCATCAATTACTACGTTAATATTTGTTTCAGATTTCAATCTTTACATTTTCCTTTCAAAAATTCAAATTCCAACTTCATTTCAAAACTTATTCTTTATTCGAATAAAATCATTATTTTATTTCTAAATCAAATTATTGACCAATCGGGTTTTTATTTAATTCTCTATCATAAGTCAAGTTCATTTGGGTATTTATCATTTCAACCCGATTCCATTTCAATTCAAAAATTGAAGCATAGCAAAGGAAACTTGCAGTGTGATAACATGGATGGTGTCAAAGTAAATAAACAAGCAATAACACAATCAATAACAGTCCAATAATCAATTCAATAATCCCGAAATAATCGTATTAATTCACATTATTGTTTGTGTGAATTAATATAATTATTTTTAGAATCTACACTATCATTGCGTGTAGACTAAAGATTATTTCACTAATTATTCATACGGTTCTTCACTTGTCATTCGATTTCAATTTTACACTACAACAATTAATCCAATATATGTTCAATGGTTCAAAGTGTAATTATCACTATTTTACATGTCAATTAATTTAACAATTAAAAGGGGTCATATTTAACTAATCAAATTCAACATATATGTCGATTTTAATTATCCTACGTCAAATTCAATTTTATTTTATTTATCACTTACTACATTAACAATTTAACGTCTAATTTCAACATCAAACAATCAACCATTTATCAACCAAACTGGATTATCATTGCATAAATAACAGATAATAGTGTCAGATGTCAAAGGTGAATTGATACATAAATAACAGTGCAATAAATAACAGCAGCATATTTCAATTGTCGTTTCAATCAAAATTCAATTTAATAAATAAAAGAACATTAATCGTGAGTGATTTCTCACCTTTCAAGGCTAGATAGATTTGACAAAGGAATGGACTACAATCCCAAGCACGATCTCAACAAGGCAAGATTTAATGCGAATTTGACGACAAAGCTGATAAAAGGAATTGATGAAACGGATCAGATCAATTTGATATGAATGAGCGATATATATATTATATTTCAAAACAATGCACATGATATAATATATATATATATATATATATATATGTATGTATATATACTTATAAACAAATCTATATATCGAATAAAATACAACAGGTCACATAACATGTGTATACAAACTAACTAGTCTTTATATACTTTATATTCAAAATTATACTATATCACTATGAACGTAAATATACTACAAATATAAATGAAACCGTTATGAAAATGTATACTAACCTAGTGTAGCAGCCTATATAATACAAAGTAGAATACATATACCATAACCAATATAACTTGTACAACCTAAAATATAAAATATATATCAATCAACTAACACCCATACTTTGCTGTAAAGTAACAGAATCTAAACATATTTTAAACATATTATATATAGATACTTAACATTGATATATACATCGACTCTTTTTTTTTTTTAGAATACAAAACAGAGTCCAACTTTAAATTAAAAAAATCACGTATGCCAATATATGACTCGTACACTTTGATATACAAAAATTTGTAAACTTGTGATCTTTTTAAATCAACAGAACCAACAAACATACACTTTTTATAAAAGAATATACTGACATCATATACAATATATAGACTAATAAAATTCCATACTATACTATAGCAAATAAGAATTGCTTATACAACACAAATATAAACTAAACATATTATACTCTACTGGAATTTACCCAAATCTGAACCCAATGTATACAATGTTTTTAACACGCATATAAATATATAACAAACCACATACATACTTAGTATATAGGTAAAACAACCTGCAACAGCAACAATCAACTTCTGTGCCAAACGTGTAGGCTGACAATATGTATAAAATATTTTCATAGTAAAAATATACTAAACAAAGTATACGAATATATATCACTGTTGAACTGAGGACATGCACATATCTTTACTAATATATAGTATATACCTTCCAAAATTTATAATAGCTATACAAGTATGGAACAACCCACAAAAATCAATATAAACCAATATAATAACCTACGCTAACAGTATAGATGCACAATTTCTATAAAATAGCCTTTTAGAATTTACACAGCGTATGTTATAAAATACTAATAACTTTAAATCTGTACAAAACTCAACATACATATATATAAAATTTTAACACTCATATATATGTTAAAATTTTTCCAATGATTATACATATAAACCAGTGTATATATAGTCACCTACGCCAAACCCAGAGGGGAGATGAATGGATAAGGAAAAGAGGCGAGGCAGACTCGATCTGCTGGAGGAGGAAAGGTGGGTTGCGGCGGTGCCAAGAGGTGGTTCGCTGCGTGGGTTTGGAGGCTCGGTCGGAGTGGTGGCTGCCGACTCATGCGTGGGCGGCAAAGTAGAGGGTCGCGGTGGCTTGAAAAAAAGTTTTCGGTGGCTGCTGCCGAGTGGGGAGGAAGCGGGGTGGTTCTACTCTTCACGTGGTGCACGGCTGTGGACGGGTTGCTCATGGGAAGCGGGGAGGAGGTGGGTTGGCTGTTAGTTAGCGGATAGCGGTGGCCGGAGGGTGCTCGGCCTTGGGTGCTGGACCGGCTGCACTTGGGTTGCGCGCAAGGGGTTGATGGAGAAGTGGTGGCGTGGGCGAGTTTGAGAAGAGGAAGGAACTGCAAACAAAGGAAGGAAGAGAAAAAAAAATGAAGAAGGGATAGAACAGAGAGCTACTGGGGAAGAAAATGAAAACTTGTTCTCAGGTAAATAAAAAGGTCAGAGAAGAAAGTATGAACCAATTAATAATATATTGAGAACAGAGATAGCAACCGTTGAAGATGAATAGGCTAGATTGAATAAATTTCTTTTCCTTTTCACGATGTTAGTTTTAATTTCTAGGCATAAAATAAATGGCTAACCATAAATCCAGAAAATAATTTTAGCAATTTATTTGTTGCTTGACAGTCACGGTTCAAAGATTGAAAAGCAAAAGAAAACAGAAGTTCACGAATCCGGTACTGATACGGAAGGCGTTTCGCAAAGTGCAACGCACACCGGACTCCGAATTTGACAATCGAATATACCGTAGAGATCAGCACGACGAGACGATCAAAACGGTATACGGATATCAGTGGTATGATCAAATTATAAAAATTTGAAATTTTCTACTGCGGAAAATGCATAAAAATCGCAGAAAAATAAGATCGACAGAGCCAAAAATGTCCGAATTTGGAAAAACGACAAACTGACAACTTGCTCAAAAGATGGTTTAGAATTTTCTATGTAATAATATTTTGGTTTTGAAAGCGTTTTATTTTCATCGCTTTTTAACTGATTAAATTGAAGTAAATTTACGCGCGAAATAAACTTTCATATTTTCGGACGAAAATTTACCGGTTGCTATGTTTAACTGGTCGCATTCCAAATATCAAATTTATATTTCAAAATTTATCGTTTAAAAATTTCACAAAATTTAATTAATAACGCTATTAAAACCAGTTAAATTTACGGGTCGTTACAGTGATTGCTAGTGATCATGGCAGCAAGTGGTGGTGGTGTTAGAGGTGGTGGCCAAGGCTAAACATGAAGTGGTGGTGGAATATGGGTCTTTGGTAATGGTTAACATGTTTTTTGGAGGTGGGGTTTGGCCTAGAGACTCACGGCTTGGCTAGTGGAGGAGGAGTGGTGATGTAGGTCATGGATGATGAGGATGAGATGATGGTGGTGGTCGGTGGAGGAGATGGTGGGTTGTGGCAGAACAAAGCATGAAGTGATCAAGGCAAAATCAAGCAAAATGAAGAAAAAAATAGGAAAAAGGAAGCCATTGCTTACAAAATGTTTCTCAAATGAGATAGCCATGAGAAATGAAAATTAGGAGGAATTTTTGTTACGTGAAAAGCAAATGAAAACACACGGCTATAGCATAGGAGTTGTACGGCTAAAGTAAAGAAAACGAAAGGCTAAAGGAAATAAAGAGACAAGAAAATGAAAAGTCACAAGTTATAAAAGCTTTGTTGCTGCGAATTTCCAATTCTTTTAATTCAATATAAACAAATAGAAATTAAGTAAATAAGATAAAAAGTGAAAAAAATAAAGTAAAAATGAAAATAAATAAATAGTTTTAGGATGAATAGAAAATAAATAAAGAAAATACTTTATTTAATTGAACTAGAATTTAAAAATTGTAAACAAAATGCAACTAACCTTGGAAAATTTCAACTACACTTTTAAAATGTTTTAGAAATAAAATTATATACATAGCATGTCATGTTACACATATATACACAAATTAGAACATGATATGACAAACAAAAATATTATTTATATAAAAAAATAAACAATTTTGTTAAATAAAACAATTTACGTACATTGGTTTAAAAAGCATAACATTCACAATTAATCGGATTTCAACGAAACGAAAAGCAATATACTTACAATTTTGTTTACTTTCATAAAATAAAGATAAATTCAAAAGTTCAAATTTTAAATTTTAAAAATTAAAAAGTCAAAGCCTGACTACATTGACAAAAATTCACATTTCTTGAAAATATTCTATTTATTCATGTTTAAGATTTTAATTCACATAGAAATCAAAATTTATTTTAAAATAACAAAAATTTATTAATTTTAATAAATAAAATAATGTTTTTAAATCAGGAAATTCAATTTAAAAATAATTACGAAATATACAATTGAAATAATCACAAAATATAAGGTTGTTACACTCTCCCCCACTCAAAACTTTTCGTCTTCGAAAACGAATGAGGTACAGGAAATCATAAAAAAAGATAGAATGAAATATGAGTAAGACAAGATGATAAGAAGATTAAAATTATACCTGATAACTGTTGTTATAGTAAGTTTAACAAGATGGAGATGATTTTCCCAAGATCCTCCAGCATCAATAACACAAGCACAAAAAAAAAGATCCTCTAGAATCTGATTCACCCTTCCGCTTGGCCGACGGTCTGTGGATGCAAAGCAGTGCTCAGATTTAAAAATGAGTAACAAAGATTATCAAAGATTATAGAAAGATTTCTAAACAGACTGGTATAAGCAATAGCTTCCCCGTTCTGTAGCAAGATAAGGGAAATAAGGACAACCAAAAGATAGTTTGAAAAAGATAATAAATTTGAAACCATGAAAATTTCAACTCAAATTGAAAATTAATTTTACATAAGTTAAATAAATCTTAGCTATCTCTAATTTCATTATCTTATCATCTAATTATCTTAAATTAACAATCTCTAAAATCAGGGATTTGAAAAAAACCATTTAATATACTCATAATGTACTTAATAAATTTAATCCTTCTTTATTCCTAATTAAATTTATTCCTTTCAATATATTTATCATCTATATTATGTATATATTTACACTTATTACAACTCCTTTAAATTATTCTTAGTTTCTTTAACATCATTTTATATTGTAAGTTATTCCATTACCCTTTTTAATCTTTTTATAACTAAAATTTAAGTCTATAATTAAATTTTCTCTATTTACAATTTCCGATCCAGGTCTCTTCAACAACCAAACGTTATTATAACACCGCGGTCATTTCAAAATAATTTTGTACTTCAAAACTAGAATATAATATCCATTTCGAAACCATATAAATACGATAACCTTTCCATTTCAAAAACCAAATCATTATGATATCATTTTTATAACACCCAAATCAATATAGTATCATTTTTATTTCAAATATATCCCTTTTCCAAAATTATAGCACTTTCAAGTTTATACATTCGAAACCAAACATTTGAAATATAACATTTCAAAACATAATACTTCGAATTTCATAGCTTCTAAACCATAACTTCCAAAACTTAAATGGTTTGGATATTCAAACAGTATATAAAATATAATAGTTTGAATGTAAAATTACTTTATAAAGTAAAATAATTTCATCAACTTAACAATTTTATTCACTTTAAATTAAATCTCGATTCATAACTTTCAACTCACTTTCCGTTTCAATAAACCATTTCAATTTCAACATATTTCAAATTTTGAGTATTAAACAATTTGAAAACTAAGGTTGGTAATTACGATTCAACAATTCAATGTTCTATTTTTAGTATTGAAATAATTGCATAGTAAATCCATTTTCATTTAAATAAAACTCAAATTACAAATAACTAAATATTTCCTTCAATTTATCTATACTTGAAATATACGTTTAATTCATCTTAAACCAAAATCCAGTTATAAAAATCATACCTTTAAAATCCCAATTTTATTAAATTTCAAATCAATTACATATTTATATTCCCAACCTTATTCTCATTTAAGTCATTATAAACTCCAGAAATATAATTTAAATAAATACTTAACCATATTATATCTTAATAAAATCAAACATTATTATTAAGCTTATTTTATACTTTAAACCAATTTTACACATAGCTTAAAACCAAGAATTTAACTATATATACAATAACATTTATTAAATATCCAAATCAATATCTCATTAATCCATGTATTTCTTTGCAAAACCATAGAAATCATTTCAAAATATTTATATATATAGACAACGGTGTCTGTATATAATTTTCTACCCTATGGTCAAGAGATACGGATATTTATCATTTCAATCCGTAATTTAAAATAAAAATACGGTTATAAATCATTTACAACCGCAATCTCGATGAAATAAAAATCCATACAACTTGCAGTTTATAACAATATAACATAAAACAACCATTCATCCAATACCAATCATCAATCATTTATCACAATCATCATCCAACTAAATCAATAACATCGATATAAACATATAATAAACAACAGGTATTTACTCGCAGTTTATATTCAATAATAAATTAAGTAACCATTTAACTAGCAGTTTATATGAAATAATAAATTAAATAACAATTTAATTCAATAAATTTAGTTTAACTGGAACGATGATAAAAATATGCCAAACAGTCATAAATAAATTTCTAATCACATCATAAATAAATTTAACAAACATAGAAAATTTTAGAAGTTGTGAGTGGGTTAAGACACTCATCTTTCGAATTTAAATTGAATTTAAAAACCCAAAATTTGAACAGTCTAAGAATTCGTCCAAACATGCGCCAAAATGTCCGTAATTCCAATATGAATCTAGCGGAGAAAACTGCACGTGAAACGGACCTCATATGCAAAAGTTATTTAGCGTTAGAACGATTTAAATATTCAAATGTGGATAAAATAAATAAAATAAAACAAGAGCGTTACCTCCAATCACAAGCCGCCACTTCATCGCCCGGAAGTGCAAGCTCAAAACCCAACTCAGTAACGTACGAAACCGGCCGCCACCGCCTAGGCAAATTCTCCAACCACTATACGCAACGATGAGTCGATCAGACAACGCCACGCTCCTCTCCATGTCTAGCTGACCCCACCACTAACGACCGGCCCCCTCCGGTGCCATCGCACTCCTCCAGGCCGAGACGAAAACTCGGCCACAAACCTCAAATTTCTAGCGAAATTTGACTACATCTCGACAAGCGAATGGCATGGTAGGGCCTGCTCGTCGCCCTCTCTCCAATGTCGTTCCCTGATCGACAAACGGTCGACAATCCACCGTTGGATCATCAAAATCCAATATGAACGACCAGAATTGAATTGCAGATTCTGGAAAAACGATGATCAAAATCGAAAAACGAATACCACCAGTGAATTACGCTCGTCGAGAGCTTCAGATTGATATAAAATTTGATGTCGTTTGAGGAGTTTGAAATTTTGATATGATTTTGAATTGCAATTGCATTTAGAAGTGAGAATTTGTTTGTCTGCCATTGAGGAAGAGAGACAGCTGAATTGTACGTAAAGAAATGAGGGATAGAGGGCTTCTAGAGTTTATAACCGGATATATATAGGCAGAGTTGAAAACAAAAAGAATGGATCCGATTGGTTCGGACCGTTGAACGAATAATGGCCCGAAAAGCCCGTCCTGACTCCGGAATGAAATTAGGTCAACATATATATCAAAATAGATGTTTTTAAATATTTTAAATGCAATGGAATAGGTTTCAGGCCCAAATTCCATCGAATGAAGAAGTTATGCTAAAATCAAGTTATTTCAAATTGATTTCAATTGATTTTCAATTAAATTGATTTCTAGGCATTTCGAGCCCGTGCGATCAAACGACCGGTCTGATCGTTACGAAACTTGAAATCCTACAATTATTCACCGTTACGGATGCGATGAAGCTGGTTTCTTCGAAATCCAAGTCAATGGCCAAAATGGCTATTTTTACATTGATTAAATAAATTAATAGTTGATTAATTAAATTAATTTTCCATTTCAATTCTATTATTAAGAAATCTTATCATTCTGATTTCTTAAACATTTACAATGATTTAAAAAAAATTAAATGTCAATTTAGAGTTGATTAATCTATCAATTTCAGTATTTAATTTCAATTTTAATAAATTCATTAATATCCAATTGAAATTCCAAATAAATCCATTTATTTGATTTTAAATCTTGTTATTCAATCCATTATCATCAAATAGATAAAATTAACATTGGTTCATGCTTCATTGCATAAATATCTTCAAATTTCATCTAAATTAATATTTCCGCAATATTTAAATATTAATTCGATTTAGTTGCAATTAATCCGATTATAAAGATTTAAATTCCAATAAATTATTTAATCTTGACTTCCATTCTTTTTACCCTACCAATTGTCATATTATGAACAAAATTAACATTATTTTCGATTATTACTTTAATTTACATTAACAAAACATTAAATTTAGATTTATTGCAATTGATTACCAAAGTTTACTTAACACATTAAATAAATAAACAACCTATATTAATTGTCACCTATTTTCTTTTAATTACATTTATAAGTTTGTTACTTACCAACACAGGTTATAATTCCACATATAATATTAATTCTATTCAATTATTATTTATGATACTCTTGCATTACATACTTCAATATTTCCATCCGCTTATCTTATATTGAATTTATGACAAAGTTGTAACATTTATCTTTCAATTAACATGGAAGTCCATTCAGTTTGTTACTAATTTACTTACATTAACACTATTGCACTTTATTTTGGTTATCATTTCATACATAAATCACGATTTTTCATTTCTTTCAATATTAATTTACTAATGTTTCATCTTATTAACTAATTTAATCATCAAAAATTTTTGGGTCGTTACACTCTCCTCCACTCAAAACTTTTCGTCCCTGAAAAGGAAAAAGGAGGGAAAAAAGGGATAATTAATCAATATATCTTATTCAAAATATTAACTTTATAAACAAATAAATTTACAAAATTAATTATTTTAAATGGAATATACCAATTTATAGCCATTAAATTTTTTTATACTCAATTTAATAAAGTTTGGAAAGCTGTCTTTACGAAAAAATTCTAAGTCCAAATTTTACGAAATTTTTTAGCAGAGTCTTCTTTGTACGGAGTGGTCTGGAAGTAAATGTAATATTAAATACAACAATAAATAACACAATATCTCAAAATAATATACCCAACAATGGTTAAAATAATACAATAATGCTATAAAACCGTAATCCCAAAACGTACCTATTTGTCGGGCAATTAACGCTTAATTATGAAACTAAAAGCAGTAGCAATTGCCACCATAACCTGTATTTCACTAATATAATCCAAAAGAGTTAATAATTACATAAAATGAAATATTTAAAGTTGTTTCAATCAATAGCGAACAAATTAATCTAAACAACTATCACTTGCAACAAAGCATACAACCTTCACATAAAATCAATATAACAATGATCAATTGCAACCAACAACACACCCAACAAATACAATTCAACCATCCAAGCAAGACAAACAATTGGTTTATTCGGATTAAGACACTCTAAATCACATAGAATGACAAATAATTATGAAGTATTCCACTTACTCAACAGTCTTAGATAACTCCATAGATTGTTCATACATCTAAGCAATTAAAAGTATCATTTACCCATACAACTCATAAACCAAAACAAACAACCAACAATTTCAGAAAATCGATCAAGTTCATTCGTATTAATTTCATTTCATACATTTATTGTTTGATTTCCCTTTTATTTTATATAATGATTTATCTTTTTACTTTACATTTATCTTCTTGCAATTTTCATTTATTTTCATTCATTCATATCATGTAAATTTCTTTTTATTATATTACCTTCATTTATTCACTACTTAACTTCATTTATTTTTAATACTTACCATTCAATTATACTTAAGTTTACACCAACTACAACATCCAATTCTTATTTATTAAAGAATTTCATTAAATACTTTCATTATTTCAAATTTTACTCGTAAAATTTCCTATTAAATTTTCTTTGAACATTTTAACTTTTTATAGTTGGTAAGTCATATATATGTTAAAGAATGCAATTGAAAATCATACAAGTTTATCTTATTTCTTTTAAATTAATTTAATGTTCAATAATTATGTCTTTTGTTTTATAAGTTACAATTTAAACTTTCATTTAATCCATTTATAACTTAGCATTAGATCTCTTATTTTTAATTAGAGGTTCCAATTATAAATTAGTTACAACCCATTTTACTACAATAATTGAAAACTATTAATTAACAGAAACTTAAGAACTAAATACTGGGTTAAATTTCAAATCATTTAAAAGTAATAGATGAATGTATAAACTTACACTTTATATATCCAATTATATTTAAAACAATTTAAAATTTATATTTGTTTATCAAAATAAATCTGCAGTAAAACTACTACAGTGGCCTTCCCACCTCGAAACTCTAAAATGAATGTCGATGATGCATGCATTCAACACCGAAATTATTTTCCAACGACAGAGTGGAGAGTACAGAATTTTTTTTTTCAAAGTATCTTTAAAACAATTGTTTCAAATTAAATGGAATATTTATCTCAGAAAATACTTCAAAATAATATTTTTATTATATTCCAAAATCATTCAAAATAAATTTTTCTAAAAATCCCGAAACATAAGTTCTAAAATTTTCACTTTTTATTTATTTTATTTTAGATCTTATTTCCAACCAATATTTATAAATTTCACTACATAACAATCTATATATTACAATCAAAATATAACCTTAATAAAAATTTATTTCTTATATAAATAATATAATAGGCAAAATTATTTCATTCACCTATATTCAAAACAAATATTGTGTCGGTCTGTCTTATTAAGTGTTTAGAAATCCCTATTGATGTCATAGCGTCCTATGCACCAACCAAAATTTATAAATACAAAACGGAACAAATTAACACAATATAAAAACCTTTTATAACACTAAAAATACGCTCTCTCATATATATATGCTCAGTGACTCTTATCATAGGGTATTACTGCCCTATTTATAAAGAGTCATACCCCACAAAGCTAAGGTTTATCGCTAAACCAAAGCTCTGATACCAGATTTAACATCCCGCTTTTTTGTACGCTTTAAATCGACGATAAACCACACACGTCAGACTCAAACCATACAAAAAGGTAAATTGTTATTGGGGTGAATAAGAATAAGAATGAAAGAAATAAAAAAAATAGAATCCCACAGCGGAATGACAAAATATAATAGTCAAATAACAGTTCATGTAGCTGTTTACAAAACATATGATTATACTAATACAATGTAGAATCATAGTTACAAATACCGGAGAATAATAATTACAATGCAACGGAATAGTATGAATGTAATGAAATAATATAATAAATAATAGTGATATATTCTTCGTCTTCGTCCTCCAGAAATTAAGTCTTCAAATTCTGAAATGCTCCGGCTGACCCGAGCGAATTGAAAAGACAAAACACTCCAGTCAGAAATAAAGATCTTATGTAAGTTAAGTCAACTGTAAATAATATGAGTGGAGTGACGTAAGAGATGTTTACGGGATTTGACATCTCCTATCCAGTGTCAACCGTGAGTGCAGTAACTTAAAAGATGCTCGGGATTCACATCTCCTAAGGATCCGTTAAACTATTTACTATGTAGTAATATTTGGCTATTATAATAATGTCTATTAGTAAAATAAACTTACTTTTAAATAGCGTTATGGCTTTACATTTTCCACCTTAACACGTAATAGTGCCAGCAGTCTATACAGTACCGTAATACCTCCTGATCGGGAAGCTACCAGAGGATATTCCATAGGTATGACACAAATCAAAATCGTACAAGGCGTGCTAGGGTAGGTGACACGACACACAAGGCAATGCCAGGGTAGATATAACAATTACTATCCGGACTGGTGGTGACGGATAGCGCGCAATTACCGCCCACCTCGAGCCACACCCCTAAAATCAAAAATCAAAAGTGGCTTACTGAATCAACCTCAAAGTCAGAATATAATGGAATGGTATCGAAGGAGTGTGTCCTATAAGAGGAGCTACCTTATTGGTCCGGAATTGCTCCTGTTTTAGACACCTTATGCCAACTCACGGGAGTCGGGTCCACGTATTTACCTCAAAGGAACGCCGCCGCCATCCTACTTCATTCTAGAATCTCCATCGCGTACACGATTGTTAAAGTGGTTTTCGTAGTTGGCAGAGAGTATGACAACTTCTGATCCCAGTTTCTTCAACAACCAAACGTTATTATAACACTGCGGTCATTTCAAAATAATTTATACTTCAAAACTAGAATATAATATCCATTTCAAAAGCATATAAATACGATAACCTTTCCATTTCAAAAACCACATCGTTATGATATCATTTTTATAAAACCCAAATCAATATAATATCATTTTTATTTCAAATATATCCCTTTCCAAAATCATAACACTTTCAAATATATACACTTCGAAACCAACATTTGAAATATAACATTTCAAAACATAATGCTTCGAATTTCATAGCTTCTAAACCATAACTTTCAAAACTTAAATGGTCTGGATATTCAAACAATATATAAAATAAAATAGTTTGAATTTAAAATTACTTTATAAAGTAAAATAATTTCATCGACTTCACAATTTTATTCACTTTAAATTAAATCTCGATTCATAACTTTCAACTTACTTTGCATTTCAATAAACCATTTCAATTTCAACATATTTCAAAATTTGAGCATTAAACAATTTCAAAACTAAGTTTGGTAATTACGATTCAACAATTCAGTGTTCTATTTTTAGTTTTGAAATAATTGCACAGTAAATCCATTTTTATTTAAATAAAACTCAAATTACAAATACTAAATATTTCCTTCAATTGGTCTATACTTGAAATATTTGTTTAATTTATCTTAAACCAAAATCCAGTTATAAAAATCATACCCTTAAAATCTCAATTTTATTAAATTTCAAATCAATTTCATATTTATCTTACTACCTTATTCTCATTTAAGTCATTATAAACTCCAGAAATATAATTTAAATAAATACTTAACCATATTATATCTTAATAAAATCAAACTTTATTATTAAGCTTATTTTATACTTTAAACCAATTTTATACATAGCTTAAAACCAAGAATTTAACTATATATAAAATAACATATATAAAATATCCAAATCAGTATCTCATAAAGCCATATATTTCTTTACAAAACCACAGAAATGATTTCAAAATATTTATATATATAGACCACGGTGTCTGTATATAATTTTCTACCCTATGGTCAAGTGATACGGAAATTTATCATTTCAATACATAATTTAAAATAAAAATACGGTTATATATCATTTCAAACCGCAATCCCGAATGAAATAAAAATCCATACAACTTGCAGTTTATAACAATATAACATACAACATCCATTCATCCAATACCAATCATCAACCATTCATCACAATCATCATCCAACTAAATCAATAACATCGATATAAACATATAATAAAACATCAGGTATTTACTGGCAGTTTATATTCAATAATAAATTAAGTAACCATTTAACTAGCAGTTTATATGCAATAATAAATTAAATAACAAGTTAATTCGATAAATTCAATTTAACAGGAATGATGATAAAAATATGCCAAACAGTGATAAATAAATTTCTTGTAACATCCTAAAATTTATCAATTTAAAATTTGTAATTTATTTGAATTTTTGAAATTCAATTTGAAGATAGTTTGAATTAATTTTAAAATTTTCAAAACAAGTGAATATTGAGTTTATTTGTTTATATATATAAAATGGGTTTCAAATTTGAATTTTATTTTGAATTTGAAATTTAATTTGAACTTGGATTTGAATTATTGTTTGAATGTAAATTTAAAAATGAAATTTCTTAAGCAAAATTATTTGGATTCAAATATATTAACATATATGTGTAGTTTACAAATTAGTATTAAACCTTTTCTTTTAAAAAGATTGTATAAATGTAAAAAGAGAATGTAATTATTTAAATAAGAAAGAAAATAATATAAAAACTTTTGTTTAAAATATTTTCTTTTGCATGGATCAACAAGTGTTAGAATCATAGGAGAATGAATTAACAAGTATTTAAATCCTAGAAAGTGAATAAGACAAGTGTAATCTCTTTTGGTTTTAATATTTAAGAAAATTCATAAAAAGAAATTTAAGCTATTATTCTCATTCCTTTCATCACTTTGATATCATTCTCAAAGGTTTAAAAACCAAAAGAAAACAAAAGGAAAAAAAATCTGAGAAGCATCACATTTTCAAATAAGAAATCAAGCAAGTTAAAACAAATTAAAATTCACAAACCAGGAAAAAGAACAACTTCTTCAATTCAGAAAATTTAAGGCCTGCAAATTCCTTCCTATCCAGAGATCTAGAAAAAACAATTTAAACGCAGCAAAGCTTCATCATCTAAACAACAGGAATCAAGCATTGTATAATCAAATTCAAGCAAAAAGTTGCAATTTCCAGATTTCAACACTCAGGTCTTCTCTGTTTTTATAAACTGAAGGTAATTTTTCTTTTATTTTTTAAAAATTTGAGTTATAGTTTGTTAAGTAATCAAGAAAATAAATACATCAGAAGCTAAGCAACTTCAAATAACTAGTCGTAGGAAAAATATATTTCAAGATCATGTTAAGATAGCAATTCCAGTTCTAAATAATGAACTTCCTCCCGGTTTCTGTTTCTAGGCAAATAGGTGAGTAAACTCCTTTTTAAATTTGAACTGAATCTTGTTGTTGTGAAAATATGGAAGTTTGAATTGAAAATGTGAGTTGCATGTGTATAAATACATGAAAATTGGAGTGTGCATGTCTGTGCACTTGAAAGTGGGGTTCTGTTCCAGGTTGACAGGCCCAAGTTTGATTAAAAAAATTGATTTCTTCTTCCTTAATCAATGCTAAAACTTAAGATCTAAACAAAAGTTGTTTGTTTAGGCATAATTCAAGTTCTAAAAATGGTTTCAAGCAAATTAAATTGAAGAGTTGTCTGAAAAATTGAAATTACAGGAAAATTTAAAACCTATTGAAAAATTTGATTATCATAATTTTTGGTTTCAGTTATATCGATTAAAATGCTTTAGAAAATAATGATTTTAGAAAGTAAAATCAAAATTTTTAAATCAACATTTACTGAGATAGGAAGATGTGAACAATTTTGGGGTTTTTGGCTATTGCCGATCATCGATGCGATGGCTATGGACGGGGTTGCTCGTGATGGTGGAGGGAGACTCTGTGACCACCAGAAAATTGTCGAACAAATTTACGATGAACTGTGGCGATGGGTAGGAAGATATCTAGGGTTTAAACCCATTTTTCTATAAGGGTCGAAAATTTGGTTGCTGCGTCGTATTTGGTCGAATGGAGTCGATTACGCTAGTGTCGTCACGAAAGTTAGACTTCTTGGAAACTTCGAATGAGAGCACGCAACTGCTAACGGCCTGAGGTGGATGATCGAGGCAATTTAGTGATGATCGGTTTTGGCTACAGTTTGGGGTCGATAGCAAAATTTTGATTTCGTCGACTTGATCGATTTCTGGGTGCTTGTGGGGTTCAGGTGGATGGTCGTCGACTTGACGGAGGCTGGAGCTTCGACCGGAGGTGGCGATTCTGATTGTGCATGTGCATAGCGAATTGATGGTGCGTTAGTAGTTGGTAAAATGAAGGAGCGGGGTTCGACTCGAAGCAAGACTCGGGGTGAAACATGTGGTAGCTCGAGTTTTAACTCGAGTAAAATTTTGGTGCGCTGGGTAAAAAAAATTACTTGAAAAGTTTTAAGTTGAAAATTTGGCGCTCGGGTTGATTTTCGACAGGACTCGAAGTAAACAAGCAAAGTTCTCTGGGGTGACTCGAAGCGGTTCTCGAGTTTAATCTGTAAAATAGTTGTTACTTTAAAATTTTCAAACTTTCAAACTTTTTAAAACCCATGTTTTCAAAATAATGATTTGATTAATGTTTGAATGAATTAAAGATTTAAGTAAGATATTTTCACAATAATTAAATTTTAATTTATTTAAATTGGATACATTATTTTATAAAGTTATTTATATTTAATAAATATTGTAAATAAAAGGGGTAATTAAGATAAAATGTTGTTTAAACTAATCTTAACCTTTTTAAGAAACTAATGTAATGAAGATGGTTTATTAAACAAATTCTAAAAGATAACCAAGTAATTAATAAAGATAAAAAGATTTATCTTTTAATTTATTAAGTAATTAATGATTTGTTAATTTAATTATTTTAAAAGTAATTATTTAATATTAAAGATTAATTGAATAAATAATTAAGGTTAATTAATTTGTAATTAATTATTAATTAATTAAGGAATAGTTAATTAATAAAAGTAATTAAGATTTAATTAATTAACAATTAAGGGTTAATTAATTAAGATAATTAATTAAGAAATCATTAATTAATGAAGATGATTAAGACTAAATCAATTGTAATTAATGAAATTAATTATTGATTAAAGATTACTAATGAAAGTGATTGTGTGGTTAATAAATTTAAAACCACACGATTTATTCATCTTAATTGAAGATGTTTTGATTGTTATTGAATGTTGTGTGTTGGATTGATATTCGTGATATGTGATGTGATGCTATGTAATATGAAATGCTTTGTGCTGAGCTGTGTTATCTGTGATGAATATACTTCTGTGTGAATGTGAAAACCCTTTGGGCCGTAAAACGCAATTGAATTTCGATGTGACAGGGAGTCGGATTCCAGTTGGTTATCCGAAACCCACATCGAGACTGAATGTGAATCTTTGTGATTGATACATCCACGTATTTTTAAAGTTAAGCGTTCACTATTTGATATAGTCGGGAGAGGACCTTTTTATCATATAACCATTTCGAATATGTGATATGACGAAATGGATAGCATTTGAGGACGGTGGTGAAGATCGGGCGTCTTCGAGAACGATAGGATATCCTGTCGAATGACTCTGCACTCAGTTGCTTCGGTATAGAGATCTCCATATGTGATGGGGAGTCCGATCGGGACTGTGGATGCCCAGATTGCAAGGGCTTCTTTGGAAGTGCCTTCGGTTCTGTTCGAACCCGGAATAGACTTGTATGGTTGTATGTTTGACATTACAATTTGAGATATAAAGCTGATTTCTTTCAAATACATTTCTGTTGATGGCGGAGAATTTATTCTCTTAGCTTAACACCCTTCTCCGAAATGTACGAGCTCAGAGTTTATGTAGTTGAAGGTTATTAGTGACATACTCCCAATTTGGTAGTGTGGCATGCTGCGTGGTGCTGATCATTTGTTGATCAAAGCATGGCATTATGAAAAAGCGTAGCTTTGTGGACGAGATTTCGTCGAACCTCACAACCCGTTTATGGTCGAAATAGGTGTGATAACCCGGATTTTAGAATATCTGTAATTGATAAATTAACTGAATTTAATTAATAGAAATACCGATTTATAGATTTAATAAATAAATATCTTATTAAATAATTATACCTAGATCGTAATTCAAATTTGAATTTGAGTTTGAGTTTGAATTTGAAAACTTGAATTTAAGATTTAAATAAATGCCTTAGTTAATAATTTGGATTTTAAATAATATATATATAGGTAATTTACTCAATGTATAATTGGTTTAAACCATTTTCTGTAAAAAATTGTATATAATGATAACTGTGGAATATAAAATAAATAAATAAAATTATATAAAACATAGGTTAACAAGTGTTAAATTATATGATTTAAAAACTCTAAAAAAAATAAGTATTTATTAATAAAAAAAGTATGATAGTTAATTGAGATTTAAATAAAGAAGTTTATTTTGATTATATTAAGGATATCAACATAGATTAATAAAAACAAATACTTAGTAGTTCAAAACATAATAGCCTAAAATAAGAGTTAACAAGGGTTTAAATACATTTTTATATACTTGAAATTTTTGTACTTTGTATAAACATAAAGAAAGGTTAAAAAAAAATTAATTTAATAATGACAAGTGGTAGGTTATTAATCCTTGTATTAACATGTGTTAAGGGTTAAATAATGGAGGTGACAAATGTAACAAATTGAACAAGTGTCCTTCTTAATTTACTTTTTCCTTTTCATTTCCTTAAATTTTGAGAAAACATAATCTACATTTTCTTACCTCATTATGTTCTTCTCTTTTCAAAAAGCAAGCAAAGCTTAACTTTAAAAAATTTCATTCCTCAAAGCAAATGTCAACCAGAGAGGAATTTTTTTAATTACAACCTAAAAGTTTGTACAAAAGCTCAAACTCAAATTTTAAAATCTGTAAACAATTTTCAAAACTCAGCAAATTAAAATTTGGAAAATAAAACCAGATCGGAGAAGAATGTACAGTTAAAGCAAACAATTACAAAACTCAAATCATGGGCAAGATCTACTTTCAGATTTTCCACAAATCAAAATAAGGATAAGTTTTCTTTCCAAAAACTGGAATCAAGCATGTTAAGAAGCTACAGTTTCAGCCTGAAGCAAAAGCTCAACATCAACTTAAAGGTTTAAGCAAATCAAGTTATAATTGATGATCAAGTTTCAATCAACTGTCGGGTTACAGACATCCTCTGCCTTGTATGTGCAGGTGAGTAAATTTCATTTTAAAATCAAATTAAAACCTATGATTTAAACCTGATGCTTAAGATGAATTGTGTGAAAATATAGTTGCTTGTGTTATGTGTATGAATTCATGAATATATGTGTATGATGTGCTGTATATATTAGCTGCATGCCTGGAAATGGATAGTAAACAAACCTTTCAAAGCTAAAAAAAAAATCGTTTATTTCTTAATGCATGTGTTTGATCTGTGTAAATGATGATGTATATGTGAGAATATATTTGTGAATGTTCCTACATGGATGTGGTATGATGGTGAATGCCTGAGAAAACATATATGTAAGCTCTGTTTGAATAACAGACTCAGATTTTTCTAAGAAATCATAATTTCTTTTCACTCAATCAGTTTTAGGTCCTGATAGCTAAAAGATATCTGATTGTATGAATGAAATGTTATTTTTAAAAATAAATCCAGGAGTTTATATTATGTATTTATTTTTGAAAAGGAAGAATACAGTAATAGTCTAAACATAATTTAAAAAGTAGATGATATAATTTCGAGTTTGGGTTTCAAAATCAGAATCATAGTTGAGATTAATGAAGTTTAGTAATCAAATCAAAAATTTAGACTAGTATAAATTGGGATGTGCTGAGTTGTATGATTTTGGGCATTTTGTAAATCGTCGGCAATCATGAAGGAATTGAGGCACGGATCGTGACCAAGGATAGCTTATGTGTTGTCCATCACTCGAAATTGATCGGTGATGCTGTAGTATGTTGAGGAGGGCAGGGGAGCGTGATTTAGGGTTCGGAGACCTGTTTGGTCGACGGTGTAATTAGGGCTCGTGTGACGTAGTGGGATCATCGAAAATGATCGCAGGGGTCGGGCCAGTTGTATGGATCGATGATGATGTTGTGGTCGGAAGGATATGGGTTCCGATCACGTAGATTGTCGTGGCGTATCATTTTGGTCGAAGGGGTTTACTTTTGTGGTTGATCGATTTGCTTGATTGGATTATGTGGTGAGATCTTCGGATCTGGGCGGTTTTGAAGGTTAGGGAGTTCATTGGCGATAGGTTGAGGTGGTTGCTGATGGTCGGAACGGCGAAAAGTCACCGTGCATGTGCACGGTGCACCCTGATTATCTGATGAAGTTTAGGCGGGGAAGAAAAGGGAATGCTCGGGAATGACCTCATGATGATGCATGTTTTACTCGAAGTTCTTAAAGTCGAAGCTCAGGTCATTTGTTTGGAGTTACAGTTTTTTTTAAATATAATAACTGTGTGATTTTCAAATGTTTAAAATGGATTTTTAGACCTCGAAGCAAATTTTATACCAATTGGGACTCGAAGTGGTGAGGAAGGTGAGTGACTCGGGACAGGAGCGGGATATTTTGCGTTTGTCTCGGGTTTATTCGTTTTTTTTTAAGTTTTGTGTGTAGCATGGTTTCGGGTTTGTTTTAATTAAGTAAGGTACAAGCCAGAGGGTAACCATGTTTCTAAAGATCTATGAAATAAGTGTGAACCTAATTTTAGAGTATAGATTCAAATCAAATTTTAAATTAATTGAAGGAATAAATTTCTCAATGTAATTAATTAAATAAATGAGATTGGCAAAGTTAAGTAATTAATTTGTAAAATTAATTTAAGATAATCATTTGATAAGTATAACTACTTAGTAATGGTTGATTGTTGGTTGAGGTTAATTGAAGAATGGAAGTAATTATGGAACAGATTATTTAATGAATGAACGTAAGTAAGGGTAATTAATCACTGGATAAGATTAATCGAGGGTGAATTATGGATAATTAATAAAAGTTTATTTTTAGAAGTAATTAAGAAATCATTAATTAATGGCAGTAATTGAGGATTCATTAATTTAAGACTAAGTAACCGATGAAGTGATTATATTAATAATTAGTGTAATTAATAAAGAATGTGCGTAGTTAATTTAGTTTATTAATTAATGAAGTGGTTAAAGGTTAACTACAGTAAGTGCATAAGTATAATTGATTTGAGGAAGGTTAACTACTTAGTATAATTGAAGAATATTTAATCAGGGTTGATTAACTCAGATGGATTCTTAGCGTATGATTAATTAACTGGTTTGTGACTAGTTAATGAATAAGTAAGCATGATTCTTAGTGATGGTAGAAAATTAATTTGATTAATTTATTTGAGATAAATGAGATTAATTGGTCTTGCTTGAGAATGACCGGATTGGTTAGATGTCTTAAATTGAACGCTTTCTCTAATATAAATGCTTTATGATATGGTAAGATTGGGTTGTATTATAAATTTCTGTGTGGATGTGACGTCCTATATTTAAAATTAAATTGTATTTCATCTGAGTAACTTGGGTTAAAATAATATGGGATTCGAAGAGACTGGGGTCGGGCATCAATAAATACCCGAAACCACTTCCATTTATTATAAATTGATATGTGAAATCAATAGGCTGAAACGAAATGATTTAAGTGAATTTGACCATAAATCTAAGTTTTGGTACTTAGAATTGAGTTGTGAAATTAGTATTGTCTATAACCGCTTGTGAAGTTGTAAATTGATAAGTTACCCCAGGTTTATATAGTTGCGTGTTTTGTATTCCTTGTTAGATGAGTTTACTCACGCTGGTTTCCAGCCTGACCCGGGTGTTACATTGATGTAATGCTCGGGTCAGACCGAGTATTACAGATTTTTAGGTAAGGACGTTCTGGAGCTCAGGAGGGGAGCTGGAGAGCATGAACGTATGGAGAGTTTCTGTAGTGATATATGATAATATCTGAAACAGTTTAATTTATCTGTCCTATGCTTGTACATATGTTATGACTCTGGTTTATATTAAAGTGTAATTTGACAAGTACAGTGTTCCTTTGTATAACTATTATTTATGTGATATTATATTTTGATCCGCTGCGAATGTTAGGTTTTTGTGTTTTGATGTTTCTGGTTCTTCTTTTTCTGCTATTTCTTCTTCTTTTTCTCTAACTATCTGGAAATTTCGGGATCGAAATTTTCGAGTCGTTACATTTGGTATCAGAGCAGAAGGTTAAGCGAGAACCTTGGCTCTGGTGGGATACTCGTTAAAGATAAGGTAAGTGGTACCCTAGGATGAGTTGAGTGTGTGTGTGTGTATGAGAGCGTACTTGATTATTTTCTTATATAAAGATTTTAAATGATTTTATATAAAAATATATTTTGATATATAACTAACGAATAATAAAGGAATTGGTTGTTAAATTATTGAATTAAATTAAGAAGTAATAGAAATACAACCAAATTGGAGTTAAATAAAGATAAGTTTGAAATAAATTCAAACTGAAATTTAAATCGTGAATTTGGAAAAGAATTTCAGAATAGGAAATAATGAATTGATTTTCAGAGATGGTAATCTTGTTAATTATCATGAATGGTTGTTGTATTTAATAATGAAATGTTTCAAGGAAGTAAACCATTTAGGTAAATATGGGTTATAAAGTGAAATTGAAGTTGATCTAAATTGTGAAGTTTGGATGTTAAGATTTAAAAACATTTGAAATTTGTTTTCAAATTATTAGAAGGAATAATAAATAATATTATAAGAGAGAGAGCTTGATGCAAACAAGAGTTGTTTAAAGATTTAAAGGAATTTGTTTTGGATTAAAATCAAGGGTGGTTTAAATTTTAAAGTATAACATGGTTGGTTAAATATATATATGTATGGATATACATAATATCGAAGATGGTTTGAAATAAACTCTAAATGCCGAGTTTTAATTCTGGAATGAGATATGATACCCAAAGTGATAAGTTTTTTTGAACTTAATAAGTGGGAAGATTATTTATGAAAAGTTCAAAATTTAAGATGAGAGTTCAAACTGGGTAAGATTGACTGGATTAAGTGAATTGAGTTTAACTTTGGAACGGTTAAATAAGTTGGAATGATCAACCTAATTTGAAAATTTTAAGATGAAATCAAGAATTAACTTGGGAAGTTAAAAGGTTGATTGGAACTGAGAGTTTGAGTGATCTCGAATTGGGTTTAAGATCCGAAAATTGGAAATGGATGGATGTTTTAAAATAATTGGATGATATTACCCTATTGTTATTAATAATCTTTAAACTATAAATTGATTTGTTTAATTAAATGAAGAAATGGATTGTGGTAATATATCCATCATAGAGATAAATAAAATTTAACTTAAATTTAAAATTTAGATATGGAATTTCTTTGGACTTTAGATTTGAATGTTGAGAAATGAATTTGTAAATTAAAATTGTTTGAAACTCTTACTTGAACCTTGTCATGAGTTAAGTAAAGATAATTTAAAATGGAATTTTTAAATTTGGACTCAGAATTGAATTATTTAAAATCTTTAAAGGAAAATTGATTTAAAGAAATTAAATCAACATTTGAAGTATTAACTCGAACTTATATAATTCAAGATGGTTTAAATTTGAAATTTGAATTAGTTCAAATTGGATTTGATTGAATTAATTGAAATTGTGATCGAAGATGTATGAGTATAAAATTCAAATGGAAAATTTGAATTGGATTGATTTGAATAATTTGGAATTTTAATTAAAGTTGAATAGTTTTAAATTTCAAATGGAATTTGAATTGAATTTGGGAGGAAATCAAGAATAATTCAACTTGATTTGGAAATGAAGTTTGAAATTGGGATTAATTCAAACCGGAGTTGAAATGAATTGAAATTGGAACTAGTTCAATTGAAATTTATTTGAATTAATAGAATTTGAGATCAAGATTGAATAAAGTTAAATTTGGAAAGAAACTGAGGTTAATTCAACTTGAATTGGGGTTGAATCAATTTCAATGGAAATAAAGTAATTTAAAATTGGAATTGGGTCAATTTAAATGGAAGTGGAAATTTAAATTGAACTGATGGGAATGGAGATTGGGAATTGAACAGTTTTGACTCTGGACTATTTTTAATATAAATTGTTTTAATATAAACCTATTTTTCAAAGCTATTTATTATATATTCCACCTTTCTTTTAAAAGCCAAACTATCTTATATTTGTTTTACAATTATTTTTGAAAATGTTTAACAATTTTCCAGCTGTTTTATAAACTAATTACTATATTTCAACTATTTTACAAAACTAATTACTATCTTACTATTATTTTGCAATTACCTAAAGTTTCTATAACTATTTAACCATTTTCTAACTATTTTATACCTATTTTACAAACTAGTAATTATTTTCCTACTACTTATCTATTTCTAAATTTTTTAAATTTTCAAGCTATTTTCTACATAAATTGGACGGAGTTCAAACTGTTATTGGTTAAATACCCAATCGAGATAAGAATAGAGATGATAATCCAAATGGATTGAAGCAATTATGAATAAGTGAGTGAAAATTTAAGTGAATGTGAATAGAAATGAAATTGATTTGGCTAATAACCAATAAAGATAAATACGTAAGGTGTACGTATGTTATTCTCTTCGCATAGTGATTTGATCTAGATTCGAACACAGAATTTCGAGATACTTATATCGATCCGAGTGGGATTTTTTTCACTCGATTTTCGATGGCGAACCTGGATATGGATTGTTGATTGGTTCTGGATATTCTCTATCATAGTTATGACTATGCAAAGTGGATGATGGTTTCTGATCAAGAAACCAGATTCGAGTCCGCACTAGGAAGTCTGGTGGACGATACTAGTTTGGAAGTGAAATTGTATGATCGAGTGAGCGATCAAATTGGTATAGCGTACGGATGATATGTGTACATCGTACGAATTTGAATGAAATTGATATTGGCAATTTGGGGATGAGTAATGTGAAATGGTTTTCGAAATGAAAAGTATATTTTGTGAAATATATGATGACATAAAATAGAAATTGGATATTTCTATGGTAAAAATGTACTTTATGGGAGTGAGTAAATTGGGTAAGTGACTTTATAAAAGAGTGATCAAATTTTAATATTTGATTCAGAGTAAACAAAGTTAAATATCTTTGAAATAAAACTCCCCTTGTTGAATCTATTGCCAGAAGGAAAGGATTTTTGAAGATGTTTGAAGTATAAAAGTAGTTTTATACAATTTTGAATTGATCCGAAATTTAAAAAAAAAATTATATATATCTGTGTATATATAAAGGATCTTATGAGGATTTTAGAAAAGGTTTTAGGAACCTTTGGATTTGGAAAGGCTCTTGATTTTTGGGTAAACTCAATATGAGAATTTGGAAAGCCTAGTTTGAGAATTATCGATTTTGGAATAATCGGTTTTGTGTAAAGGAGCTTTATATGAGATCATACTAGGTGTATGATTTGAAGATACTATATGTGTATAGTATAAAATGTTTTGATGATGGCTCTGGGGGAAAAGGCGCTCCCTGGAAATGAACTTCTCAGGAGTACCACCGGGTGGTGCTGCCTTGAGCCCCAAGGGAGGGGTTCTAAAGTTGATCCTGTGAGGTGTCCGGACAAAAACTAGTTCCTGGGGATTATGAGTAGAGTATACCATAGAGAAAGTCGTGTGTGCCGCTGAGAGCCAACAGTCTGCGTTTGATTTTATATCGGTTGGCTGCGACCTATGTAGGAGTGGAGAAATTTTATTTTGACATCAAAAATCAGAGGCCACTGAGAGCCTGTAGTTACATGGACTTTTCCTGTGATGGCAACGTAACCCTGGACTGTAACTGCGATCTGTTGTGGGTTCCATGGCGTAATCGAGAGGCCGTGGAGCGCCTGCAGTTACATGGACTTTTGCTGCGACGGCAACGTAACCCTGGAATGTAACTGCGACCATGGATGGGGGTGATGATTTCCAGAGCATTCTCACCAAAAGTTATACCCTCTATTTCCAAAAACTATTTCCTATATTTTCAATAAAATTATTTTCCAAGTATTTTCACTGGGTGTTGAGATGGGTTTGCCAAGCATTTGTAGATTTTCAGTCCTACGCTTGATCAACGTATGACCGAATTTGTATGAGAACAAGGTTGGACTTGTTGAAACATCGAGTTATAAAATGATATTTACATAGAAACTCTTTTGGTAATATTATATGGATTTTGAAGGTGTTTTAAAAATGATCAAAGAAAATTTATTTGATTTTTAGCATTTTAATAAATTCCGGCTTCGTTCCTTTTCGAGGACGAAAAGATTCTAAAAGGGAAAGAATGTGATAACCCGGATTTTAGAATATCTGTAATTGATAAATTAATTGAATTTAATTAATAGAAATATCGATTTATAGATTTAATAAATAAATATGATAATAAATAATTATACCTAGATTGTAATTCAAATTTGAATTTGAGTTTGAGTTTGAATTTGAAAACTTGAATTTAAGATTTAAATAAATGCCTTAGTTAATAATTTGGATTTTAAATAATATATATAGGTAATTTGCTCAATGTATAATTGGTTTAAACCATTTTCTGTAAAAAATTGTATATAATTATAATTGTG
Organism: Allium cepa; assembly: GCA_030765085.1. NCBI lineage: Eukaryota > Viridiplantae > Streptophyta > Magnoliopsida > Asparagales > Amaryllidaceae > Allium > Allium cepa. The sequence continues at coordinate 679,570,637 of CM060941.1, read as the reverse complement.
GAATACAAAATAAATATTTTTTTTATATAAAACATAGGTTAACAAGTGTTAAATTATATGATTTAAAAACACTAAAAAAATAAGTATTTATTAATAAAAAAGTATGATAGTTAATTGAGATTTAAATAAAGAAGTTTATTTTGATAATATTAAAGATATCAACATAGATTAATAAAAACAAATACTTAGTAGTTCAAAACATAATAGCCTAAAATAAGAGTTAACAAGGGTTTAAATACATTTTTATATACTTGAAATTTTTGTACTTTGTATAAATATAAATAAAGGTTAAAAAAAAAATTAGTTTAATAATGACAAGTGGTAGGTTATTAATCCTTGTATTAACATGTGTTAAGGGTTAAATACTGGACGTGACAAATGTAACAAATTGAACAAGTGTGCTTCTTAATTTTCTTTTTCCTTTTCTTTTTCTTAAATTTTGAGAAAACTTAATCTACATTTTCTTACCTCATTATGTTCTTCTCTTTTCAAAAAGCAAGCAAAGCTTAACTCTAAAAATTTTCATTCCTCAAAGCAAATGTCAACCAGAGAGGAATTTTTTTTTATTACAACCTAAAAGTTTGTACAAAAGCTCAAACTCAAATTTTAAAATCCGTAAACAATTTTCAAAACTCAGCAAATTAAAATTTGGAAAATAAAACCAGATCGGAAAAGAATGTACAGTTAAATCAAACAATTACAAAACTCAAATCATGGGCAAGATCTACTTTCAGATTTTCCACAAATCAAAATAACGATAAGTTTTCTTTCCAAAAACTGGAATCAAGCATGTTAAGAAGCTACAGTTTCAGCCTGAAGCAAAAGCTCAACATCAACTTAAAGGTTTAAGCAAATCAAGTTACAATTGATGATCAAGTTTCAATCAACTGTCGGGTTACAGACATCCTCTGCCTTGCATGTGTAGGTGAATAAATTTCATTTCAAAATCAAATTAAAACCTATGATTTAAACCTGATGCTTAAGATGAATTGTGTGAAAATATAATTGCTTGTGTTATGTGTATGAATGCATGAATATATGTGTATGATGTGCTGTATATATTAGATGCATGCCTGGAAATGGATAGTAAACAAACCTTTCAAAGCTAAAAAAAATCGTTTATTTCTTAATGCATGTGTTTGATCTGTGTAAATGATGATGTATATGTGAGAATATATTTGTGAATGTTCCTACATGGATGTGGTATGATGGTGAATGCCTAAGAATACATATATATATAAGCTCTGTTTGAATAACAGACTCGGATTTTTCTAAGAAGTCATAGTTGCTTTTCACCCAATCAGTTTTAGGTCCTGATATCTAAAAGATATCTGATTGTATGAATGAAATGTTATTTTTAAAAATAAATCCAGGAGTTTATATTATATATTTAGTTTTGAAAAGGAAGAATACAGTAATAGTCTAAACATAATTCAAAAAGTAGATGATATAATTTCGAGTTTGGGTTTCAAAATCAGAATCGTAGTTGAGATTAATGAATTTTAGTAATAAAATCAAAAAAATTAGACTAGTATAAATTGGGATGTGCTGAGTTGTATGATTTTGGGCATTTTTAAATCGTCGGCGATCATGAAGGAATTGAGGCATGGGATCGTGACCAAGGATAGCTTATGGGTTGTCCATCACTCGAAATGGATCGGTGATGCTGTAGTATGTTGTGGAGGGCAGGGGAGCGTGATTTAGGGTTCGGAGACCTGTTTGGTCGACGGTGTAATTGGGGCTCGTGTGACATAGTGGGATCATCGGAAATGATCGCAGGTGTCGGGGCAGTTGTGTGGATCGATAATGATGTTGTGGTCGAAAGGATATGGGTTCTGATCACCTAGATCGTGGCGTATCATTTTGGTCGAAGGGGTTTAGTTTTGTGGTTGATCGATTTTCTTGGTTGGATTATGTGGTGAGATCTTCGGATCTGGGCGGTTTTGAAGGGTAGGGATGTCATTGGAGATAGTTGAGGTGGTCGCTGATGGTAGGAACGGCGAAAATTCATCGTGCATGTGCACGGTGCACCCTGATTATCTGATGAAGTTTAGGCGGAGAAGAAAAGGGAATGCTCGGGAATGACCTCGTGATGATGCATGTTTTACTCGAAGTTCTTAAAGTCAAAGCTCGGGTCATTTGTTTGGATTTACAGTTTTTTTTTTAAATATAACAACTATATGATTTTCAAATGTTTAAACTGCATTTTTAGATCTGGAAGCAAATTTTATACCAGTTAGGACTCGAAGTGGTGAGGATGGCGAGTGACTCGGGACAGGAGCGGGATATTTTGTGTTTGTCTCGGGTTTAATCGTTTTTTTTAAGTTTTGTTTGTAGCTTGGTTTCTGGTTTTTTTTAATTAAGTAAGGCACAAGCCAGAGGGTAACCATGTTTCTAAAGATCTATGAAATAAGCGTGAACCTAATTTTAGAGTATAGATTCGAATCAAATTTTAAGATAATTGAAGGAATAAATTTCTCAATGTAATTAATTAAATAAATGAGATTGGTAAAGTTAAGTAATTAATTTGTAAAATTAATTTAAGATAATCATTTGATAAGTATAACTACTTAGTAATGGTTGATTGTTGGTTGAGGTTAATTGAAGAATGGAAGTAATTATGGTACAGATTATTTAATGAATGAACGTAAGTAAGGGTAATTAATCACTGGATAAGATTAATCGAGGGTGAATTATGGATAATTAATAAAAGTTTATTTTTAGAAGTAATTAAGAAATCATTAATTAATGGCAGTAATTGAGGATTGATTAATTTAAGTCTAAGTAACCGATGAAGTGATTATATTAATTAATTAGTGTAATTAATAAAGAATTTGTGCAGTTAATTTAGTTTATTAATTAATGAAGTGGTTAAAGGTTAATTACAGTAAGTATATAAGTATAATTGATTTGAGGAAGGTTAACTACTTAGTATAATTGAAAAAATTTAATCAGGGTTGATTAACTCAGATGGATTCTTAGCGTATGATTAATTAACTGGTTTGTGATTAATGAATAATTAAGCATGATTCTTAGTGATGGAAGAAAATTAATTTGATTAATTTATTTGAGATAAATGAGATTAATTAGTCTTTCTTGCGAATGACCGGATTGGTTAGATGTCTTAAATTGAACGCTTGATTTAATATAAATGCTTTATGATATGGTAAGATTGTGTTGTATGATAAATTTCTATGTGGATGCGACGTCTTATATTTAAAATTAAATTGTATTTCATTTGAGTAACTTGGGTTAAAATAATATGGGATTCGAAGAGACTGGGGTTGGGTATCGATAAATACCCGAAACCACTTCGATTTATTATAAATTTGTATGTGAAATCAATAGGCTGAAACGAAATGATTTAAGTGAATTTGACCATAAATCTAAGTTCTGTTACTTAGAATTGAGTTGTGAAATTAGTAATGTCTATAACCGCTTGTGAAGTTGTAAATTGATAAGTTACCCCGGGTATATATAGTGCGTGTTTTGTATTCCTTGTTAGATGAGTTTACTCACGCTGGTTTCCAGCCTGACCCGGGTGTTACTTTGATGTAATGCTCGGGTCAGACCGAGTATTATAGATTTTTAGGTAAGGACGTTCTGGAGCTAAGTAGGCGAGCTGGAGAGCAGGAACGTATGGAGAGTTTCTGCAGTGATGTATTATAATATCTGAAACAGTTTAATTTATCCGTCCTATGTTTGTATATATGTTGTAACTCCGTTATATATTAAAGTGTAATTTGACAAGTACAGTGTTCCTTTGTATAACTATTATTTATGTGATATTATATTTTGATCCGCTGCGAATGTGAGGTTTCTGTGTTTTTATTTTTCTGGTACTTCTTTTTCTGCTATCTCTTCTTCTTTTTCTCTAACTATCTGGAAATTTCGGGATCGAAATTTTCGGGTCGTTGCAATAGGAAATGTGGCAGCAAGGTTATTTGGGGGTAGCTCACCCTGAGTATATGTCCATTTCCTTCTGGATTATAAGTGGTATCATGGTTTGTAGCCCAGATACTTACTTTTGGTTACTACAAACTTATTACTTTGTGGTTGTCGGGCATACTCGTGTCGGTTGTTACATAGTTATAGAGGTAACCCGGCCTTGTGTAGCAGAGATCCGGTTTGGTTCTCGGGGATGTCCCTCTAGAGCCTTCCATTTTGTGTGGGAAGTTCCTTTGCATGTCCATTTGTTGGAAATTCAATCATCCAATACGAGCGCTTTACGGTTTTAGTTGTAGAACCTTCCATCTAATATGGCAGCTATAGTAGGCATACAATAATGGTACGTATGCTGGCTAAGATTAATACTATACTTCCACATGTTTTCTACACTATGCACTAATAATAATATCAAAAGAGTTTTCTCGTATCAAGCATTTTTTACTGTCATAAGGCGAAATCTCCCCCAAGTTTGTGCTTGCATTGTGTGTGTAGCGGGAGGCCTTATGGCAGTTTAATTTTCCAAAAAGCATATCGTTTTTTCTTTTATAAACTGTTTTATTTCAAACAACTGTTTTTTTGCTCATACCAGTCCCATGACTGACCTAGAGTTTATTGTTCCTTTCCTAAACTCTGGGTGCCCATAATTTCCACACGAGCAGCCTAAAAGCAGGTTATCCGTGTTTTTGAGCTAGCTTGGATTTTGAAGTCTTTCGGAAGCTATTAGATTTTTGGAAAGCTTTTGGATTTAGAAATCTTTTGAAGTGTTGGAGTTTTGAAGACCTTATTGAAGAGAAGTATGTTGGAAACTTGTCGGCATTTTATGTTGTCGTATTATTGTCGTATCATATTTGTACCACTCTAATATTGTTGATCAATGTTGTATTGGATATTGTATCATGTTGTATCTGTTTTGTGATCAATGATATTCATTTTGTTTCCGCTGTTTATATTCATCTAATGTTGTTATAAGCTCCATCCGAACTGGAGTTCAACGTTTGAATCTCCGGCAGTCAAATAGAAGTGAGGTATTTGATGTCGATTTTCAATCGCTGAATTTCATGTCGTGACAAGTAGTATCAGAGCTAAAGGTTGAGTAAGAACTTTAGCTACGGAGTATAACACATTAGATGGCTTATTAGGGATAGGGTAAAGTATACCCTAGAAAGAATATAAATCGAGAGACCGTAACCCTAAATTTCTTAGTCTATTCCTTTTAACTGTTGATATTCCCTAAGATATCTTGTCCGTATGCCTAAATCAAATTTTCTTGCTATTTACAGATGGTGAGAATGAGTGAAAGAAGAGGACAAGGTTGGGGACGGGACAATACCATTGCAACAGATCAAGTCCCTACAACAACAATTGTGCCTACTCAACCTCAGCCGAATCTGGCTGATTTATACAAGAATTCTCGAGACTTGGTAGTAAGCCTTTTACTGGCAAGGAATCAATTTTTGAAGCCCAAGCTTGGATCCAATCCTGTGAAAGAATTTTCAGGGGATTGAAGTTGGAAGGCGATCAAAAGCGATTGATAGCTTCTTGGCAACTCCAAGGAGAAGCATTAACTTGGTGGGAGACAGCTACTTTGGATGAGTCGGAAGATGAGTTTACTTAGAGACGATTTATAGAAGTGTTTAAGCAGTGATACATTCCGTCTGCTGGTATCTCTCGAATGTACCAGGAGTTTATTGATTTGAAACTAGGAAGCTTATCATTTGAGGAGTACTTGAATAAATTTAATGAATTGTCTCGATTTGGTCCGAAGATAGTTAATATACCCTTGAAGAAAAATGAAAGATTCATTCGGGGAATGAATAAGGAGTACCACAAGAGGATGACAGCCCACATTAAAGAATCTTATTCAGACTTGATCGATATGGGTTGTCGATATGCTACCTTAGATATGCAAAAAGTTCCGGAAGAGAAGGGGAGTTCAAGTAGTTCGAATTGGAAGAAAAGAAAATTTGAAGGAAAAAGGCCGGTTCAAGGCAAGGAGAAGAAGAGAAGTAATCAAGAGAACCAGCTGGAAATATTACTTGTTACAACTGTCAGGAGAAAGGCCATTTAGCAAACGATTGTGAGAAGCCAAAGAAACAAGTGAAGAATGATTAACTTGTAAAGACAGGCCAGAGATCCAAGGAATGCTATTGTTGTCACCAGCCAGGTCATGGAGTTAAGAATTGCCCGAAAAAGAAACAAGCACAAATAGCGAAAGTGTACGTAATAGAAGATAACCCCTCATGAAGGAAATGGAGTTTCAGAGGGTAACCTTATTGTTGGTGATAGAGTCGTTAGAGTTTTATTCGACACGGGAGCTTCACATATCTTTATCTTCCAACAAATCGTGGATGAATTAAAACTCAAACCTAAGTTTGCCGATGAACCTATTTGTGTGAGTGGGTGGTCCCGCAAATCTTTGTCTATATTGTAGGAGGGTGCCTATCTTGTATTTGGGCCATCGGTTTCCTATTAACCTTTATGTTCTCAACTTCAATGAATTTGAAATCCTACTCAAGATGAATTGGTTATCGAAATACGAAGCCAAATTAGATTGCAACAACCGAACAATTCTGGTCAAAACAAAACTTGAAGATTTCATTGAAATTTCTTGTGAAGACCCTAGTCCAAAAAGGGATAAAATAATGTATACGTTGGGATATCCAGAACCTAGTATGGAATCCATTCCTATTGTCCAGCATTTTCCAGATGTATTCGAAGAAGTGAAATCTTTACCGCCACATAGAGAGATTGAACTCAGAATTGACTTAGTTATGAATGCTCGTCCTGTCGTTCATGCTAGTCGCAGGATGGCAACCCAGGAAAGGATTGAACTAGTCAAGCAAACCGGTGATTTGCTAAAGAAGGGATTGGTTCGTCCTAGTGTTTCTGAATGGGGTTCAACTGTAGTGTTTGTGGCTAAATCTGACGGATCTTTGAGATTGTATGTCGACTATCGCGATCTCAATAAGCAAACTCTCAAGAACAAGTTTCATTTACCCAGGATCGACAATCTATTCGATCAACTTCATGGTGCATGATTCTTTTCTAAGATGGATCTGGCCCAGGGATTCCATCAATTGCGAATTGTCGAAGATTGTGTTCACTTAAGTGCTTTTAGGGGTCCGGATGTATTCTATGACTGGTTAGTCATGCCTTTCGGACTAACCAACACTCCTGCGTACTTCGTAGATTTAATGACCCATGTGTTTCGAGAGTTGTTGAATAAATTTGTTCTTATATTTATCGATGATATCCTAACTATTCCAAAACAGAAGTGGAGCATGTTGAACATCTCAGAATTATTTTGGAGATATTGAGAAGGAACATCCTATTCACTAAAACTTCGAAATGTCACTTTTGGATCAAAGAAGTCAGATTTCTTGGCCATATTATTAATAAAGAAGGGATTTCTGTTGATCCGAGCAAAATTTCCGCTATTCTTGACTGGAAGCGACCCACAACTCCGAAAGAAGTTCGAATTTTTCTGGGTTTAGTAGGCTATTACCGGAAGTTTGTTCAGGACTTTTCTAAGATAGCTAGTCCGTTGACTAGGCTCACAATGAAGAATCCCAAGTTCAATTGGACTCCAAAATGTGATGAAGATTTTCAGGAATTGAAAAAGAGATTGACTACTGCTCCTGTTCTCGCTATCATTAACGGAAACCAAGGCTTATTGTCTATACTGGCACTTGTGATGATGCGGTAGGTACGGTATTAATGTAGAATGGAAAGGTAATTGCCTACGAGAGTAGACAATTACGTCCGCACGAGAGAAACTACCCAACACATGATTTGGAGCTCTTGGCTGGTATTTTCACCTTAAAAATATGGCGACATTATCTTCTGGGTAAGAATCTCCTTCATCTTTTCTAAAAGAAAATTTTAAAAGTTCAACTTAACTTAATTTATACATAATAAATTCTTCTTGTTTAGGTGAAAAATTTGAATTATTCACTGACCATAAATCTTTGAAGTATCTCTTCACCCAGAAAGATTTGAATCTATGACAATAAGGTTGGTTGGAATTTCTGGCATCCTATGACCTAGATATTCTGTATACACCTGGAAAGGCCAATGTAGTTGCCGATGATTTGAGTAGGAAACACGCTATTCTTGCTCATCTTTTCATTACTCCTATTCTTCTGGAGAAAGCCACTAGCAAGTAAAAAGAAGACAAGTTTCTTCGAGATATTTATGGGAGGATCCTTCATGGAGAAGAAACCAGTTTTGAAACCAATCATAGTGGAGTTATAAAGTTGAAAGGAAGAATTAGTGTCCTTGACATTCAGGAGCTGAAACGTTAAGTTTTGGACGAATGCCACAAGTCTAAACATTGCATCCATCCAGGAGTCAATAAAATGTATCGTGATATCAAAAGAACGTTTTGGTGGAAAACGATGAAAAGTGACATATCTATATAAGTAAGTCATTGTGCTACCTGTCAATAAATTAAAAGCGATCAAACGAAAGTGGCCGGTTTACTTCAGCCTTTGGAAGTACCGAAGTGGAAATCAGATCAAGTGTCGACGGATTTCATCGACGGATTGCCACGAACCAAAAAGGAAAATGAAGTAATTTGGGTTATAGTGGACCATCTAACCAAAACTGCTTACTTCATCCCAGTGAAATCCACCCGGACTATAGCAAGCTTAGTAGAGCTATATATGAAAGATATTGTCCGTCTCCATGGTATTCCTAGCAGCATAGTGAGTGATCGTGATCCGATCTTCACTAGTAGATTTTGGGAGGTATTACAAGCCATATTAGGAACAAAGCTGAACTTCAGTACTTCTTATCACCCGTAGTCTGATGGGCAAACAGAAAGGATTAATCGAATTCTTGAAGACCTTTTGCGGGCTTGTATTCTCGATTTTGGTGGTTCTTGGGAGGACCTTTTACATTTGGTAGAATTCTCATATAACAATAGCTATCAGGCCAGTATTGAAATGACTCCTTCTTAAGCTTTATATGGTCACCCGTGTCGATCACCTACATGTTGGATCGAGTCATGTGATAGACTCATCCTTGGACCAGATATGATTAAAGAAGCCACAGAGAAAGTAGAATTTATTCGAAAGAAATTGATGATTGCACAAAGCCATCAGAACAGCTATTATGATCACAAGAGAAGAGAATATATATATATATATATATATATATATATCCAATTCTAGGTTGGAGATTCTGTATTCCTCAAAGTTTCTCCAATGCGGGGTGTGTTGAGATTTGGGAAAATTGGAAAGCTTGCACCACATTATATTGGTCCTTTTCCTATTCTGGAAAGGATCGATCTTTTAACTTATCGAGTGCAACTACCCAGCTGGTTATTTGGCGTGTATAATGTATTTCACGTTTCTAATCTTCGAAAATACGTGCACGATCCAGATAGTATTATTGAAGAGGCAGCTCGGCAGGATCTTGAGATCACTCCCAACTTGGCAGTAAAGAGGGAACCGATAAAAATTGTAGATCGTAAGGAAAAGTAGATGAGAAATAAAATTGTGAAACTGGTGAAAGTGCAATGGAGTGGCGATCTAAAGGATTGTACTTGGAAACAGAGGATAGTATACAGAAGTCCTATCCCAACTGCAGAGTGGGTATCTCGGCATAATCTGCTAAGCCACTTCTTTATCTTTTATATCTTCATATCTTCTTTGCTTGTCTTTCTCCCTGTTTCAAATTTCAAGGATAAATTTTCTTAAGGGGGGAACCTGTAACATCCTTAAATTTATCAATTTAAAATTTGTAGTTTGTTTGAATTTTTGGAATTCAATTTGAAAATAATTTGAATTAATTTTAAAATTTTCAAAACAAGTGAATATTGAGTTTGTTTATATATATAAAATGGGTTTCAAATTTAAATTTGAATTTTATTTTGAATTTGAATTTGGATTTGAATTTGTGTTTGAATATAAATTTAAAAATGAAATATCTTAGGCAAAATTATTTGGATTCAAATATATTAACATATGTGTATAGTTTATAAATTAGTATTAAACCTTTTCTTTTAAAAATATTGTATAAATGTAAAAAGAGAATGTAATTATTTAAATAAGAAAGAAAATAATATATTTATTTAAAATATTTTATTATGCATGCATTAACAAGTGTTACAACATAGGAGAAAGAATTAACAAGTTTGTAAATCCTAGAAAGTGAAAAAGACAAGTGTCATCTCTTTTGGTTTTAATTTTTAAGAAAATTCATTAAAAGAAATTTAAGCTATTATTCTCATTCCTTTCGTCACATTGATCTCATTTTCAAAGGTTTAAAAACCAAAAGAAAACAAAAGAAAAAATCTGAGAAGCATCACATTTTCAAATAAGAAATCAAGCAAGTTAAAACAAATTAAAATTCATAAACGAGGAAAAAGAACAACTTCTTCAATTCAAAAAATTTAAGGCCTGCAAATTCCTTCCTATCCAGAGATGTGGAAAAACCAATTTCGAATCAGCAAAGCTTGATCATCTAAACAAAAGGAATCATGCGTCGTATAATCAAATTTAGGCAAAAAGTTGCAATTTCCAGATTTTCAACACCCAGGCCTTCTCTGTTTCTATTAACCGAAGGTAATTTTTCTTTTTCTTTTAAAATTTGAGTTACAGTTTGTTAAGTAATCAAGAAAATAAATACATCAAAAGCTAAGCAAATTCAAATAACTAGTTGCAGGAAAAAAAACTTCAGGATCAAGTTAAGATAGCAATTCCAGTTCTAAATAATCAACTTCCTCCCTTTTTCTGTTTCTAGGCAAATAGGTGAGTAAACTCCTTTTTAAATTTGAACTGAATCTTGTTGTTGTGACAATATGGAAGTTTGAATTGAAAATGTGTGTTGCATGTATATAAATACATGAAAATTGGAGTGTGCATGTCTGTGCACTTGAAAGTGGGTTTCTATCTCAGGTTGACAGCCCCAAATTTGATTAAAAATTTGATTTCTTCTTCCTCAATCAATATTAAATCTTAAGATCTAAACCAAAGTTGTTTGTTTAGGCATAATTCAAGTTGTAAAAATGGTTTCAATAAAATTAAATAGAAGAGTTGTTTGAAAAATCGAAATTATAGACAAATTTATAACCTGTTGAAAAATTTGATTATCATAATTTTTGGTTTCAGTTATATCAATTGAAATGCTTCAGAAAATAATTATTTTAGAAAGTAAAATCAAAATTTTTAAATCAATATTTACTGAGATAGGTAGATGTGAATAATTTTGGAGTTTGGCCATTGCCGATCATCGATGCGATCACTATGGACGGGGTTGCTCGTGTTGGTGGAGGGAGACTTTGTGACCACCAGCAAAATGTCGAACAAATTTACGATGCACTTTGGCGATGGGTTGGCAGAGATCTAGGGTATGAACCCATTTTTCCATAAGGGTCGAAAACTTGGTTGCTGCGTTGTCGTTGGTCGACCGGAGTCGATCACGCCAGTGCCGTCACGAACGTTAGACATCATGGAAGCTTCGAGTGAGAGCACGCGACTGCTAACGGCCTGAGGTGGATGATCGAGGCAATTTAGTGATGATTGTTTTTGGCTACAGTTTAGGGTTAATAGCAAACTTTCAATTTCGTCAATGTGATGGGTTTCTAGGTGCTCGTGGGATTCAGGTGGATGATCGTCGACTCGATGGAGGCTGGGGCTTCGACCTGAGGTGGCGATTCTGGTTATGCATGTGCACAGCGAATTGATGGTGTGTCAGTTGTTGGTAAAACGAAGGAGCAGGGTTCGACTCGAAGCAAGACTCAGGGTGAAACATGTGGTGGCTCGAGTTTTAACTCGAGTAAAATTTTGGTGCGTTGGGTAAAGGAAATTACTTAGAAAATTTTTAAGTTGAAAATTTGCCGCTCGGGTTGATTTTCGACAAGACTCGAAGTAAACAAGCAAAGTTCTCAGGGGTGACTAGAAGCGGGTCGCGAGTTTAATCTGTAAAACAATTATTGCTTTAAAAAATTTCAAACTTTTAAACTTTTTTAAACCCATATTTTGAAAACGATTGTTTGATTAAACTTTGAATTAATTAAAGATTTAAGTAAGATATTTCCAAAATAATTAAATTTTAATTTATTTAAATTGGATACATTATTTTATAAAGTTATTTATATTCAATAAATAATGCAAATAAAAAGGGGTAATTAAGATAATATGTTGTTTAGACTAATCTTAACTTTTTTAAGAAACTAATGTAATGAAGATGGCTTATTAAACAAATTCTCAAAGATAACCAAAGTGATTAATAAAGATAAAAAGATTTATCATTTAGTTTATTAAGTAATTAATGATTTGTTAATTTAATTAGTTTAAAATTAATTATTTAATATTAAAGATTAATTTAATAAATAACTAAGGTTAATTAATTTATAATTAATTAATAATTAATTAAAGAATAATTAATTAATAAAAGTAATTAAGATTTAATTAATTAACAATTAAGGCTTAATTAATTAAGATAATTAATTAAGAAATGATTAATTAATGAAGACGATTAAGACTTAATCAATTGTAATTAATGAAATTAATTATTGATTAAAGATTGCTAATGAAAGTAATTGTGTGGGTAATAAATTTAAAACCACATGATTTATTCGTCTTAATTGAGATATTTTGATTGTTATTGAATGGTGTGCGTTGGATTGATATTCCTGATATGTGATGTGATGCTATGTAATATGAAATGCTTTGTACTGGGCTGTGATATCGGTGAGGAATATACTTCTGTGTGAATGTGAAAACCCTTTGGCCTATAAAACGGCAATTGAATTTCGATGCCACAGGGGTTCGGATTCCAGTTGGTTATCCGAAACCCACATCGAACCCTGAATGTGAATCTTTGTGATTGATACATCCATGTGTTTTTAAAATTGAGAGCTCACACATCGGTTTAGCCGGGAGAGGGCCTTTGTGTCATATAACCTATTCTGAATATGTGATACGATGAAATGGATAGCATTTGAAGACGGTGGTGAAGACCGGGCGTCTTCGAGAACGATAGGATAACCTGTCGAATGACTCTGCACTAATTTGCTACGGTACAGGGATCTCCATATGTGATGGGGAGTCCGATCGAGATTGTGGATGCCAAGATTGCGAGGGCTTCTTCGGAAGTGTCTTCGGTTCTGATCGAACCCGAAACAAATTTGTATGGTTGTATGTCTGACATTACAATTTGAGATATAAAGTTGATTTCTTTCAAATACTTTTCTGTTGGTGGAGAAGAATTTATTCTCTTAGCTTAACACCCTTCTCTAAGACGTACGAGCTCAGAGGTTATGTAGTTGAAGTTTATTAGTGATATACTCCGAATTTGGTAGTGTGGCATGCTGAGTGCTGCTGATCATTTGTTGATCAAAGGATGGCTTTATGAAAAAGCGTAGCTTTGTGGATGAGACTTCGTCGAACCTCACAACCCGGTTATGGTCGAAACAGGAATCATGGCAGCAAGGTTATTTGGGGGTAGCACCCCCTAAGGGTATGTCCATTTCCTTCTGGATTATAAGTGGTATCATGGTATGGAGCCTAGATACTTACTTTATGGTTGTTGCAAACTTATTGCTTTGTGGTTGTCAGTTGAGAAGCGCTTCGGATAAAGGTTGGTAACGACCAGGAGGTGACATACTCGTGTCAGTTGTTACCTAGTTACAAAGGTAACCCGACCTTGTGTAGCAGAGATCCGGTTGGGTTCTCGGGGAAGTCCCTCCAGAGGCATTCCATTTTGTGTGGGAAGTTCCTTTGCCTGACCATTTGTTGGAAAACCAATCATCCAGTACGATCCCTTTACAGTTTTAGTTGTAGAACCTGCCATCTAATATGGCAGCTATAGTAGGCATACTATAATGGTACGTATGCTGGCTAAGATTAATATTATACTTGCAAATGTTTTCTATACTATGCACTAATAATAGTATCAAAAGAGTTTTCTCATATCAAGCATTTTTTATTGTCATAAGGAGAAATCTCCCCTAAGTTTGCGCTTGCATTGTGTGTGTGGCGGGAGGCCTTATGGCAGTTTCATTTTCCAAAAAGAATATCAGTTTTTCTTTTATAAACTTTTTTATTTCAAACAACTTTTTTTCTTTCACTTATACCAGTCCCATGATTGACCCGGAGTTTATTGTTCCTTTTCTAAACTCTGGGTGCCCATAATTTCCACACGGGCGGCCTAGAAACAGGTTATTTGTGTTTTCAAGCTAGCTTGGATTTTGAAGTCTTTCAGAAGCTATCGGATTTTTGGAAAGTTTTTGGATTTGGAAATATTTCGAAGTGTTGGAGTTTTGAAGACCTTATTGAAGAGAAGTATGTTGGAAACTTGTCGGTGCTTTTTGTTATCGTATTATTGTTGTATCATATTTGTACCACTTTGATATTGTTGATCAATGTTGTGTCAGATATTGTATCATGTTGTATTATGGTCAATGATATTCATTTTTTTCCTCTGATTATATTCATCTAATGTTGTTATAAGCTCCATCCGAACTGAAATTCAACGTTTGAATCTCTAGCTGTCGAATACAAGTAGGTATTTGATGTCGATTTCAATCGCTGGATTTCGAGTCGTCACATTTCTAATCACATCATAAATAAATTTAACAAACAAAAGAAATTTTAGAAGTTGTGTGTGGGTTAAAACACTTACCTTTCGAATTTAAATTGAATTTAAATCCAATTTAAACCAATTTGAACAGTCTTAAAATTCATCAAAACAAGCGCTAAAATGCCCAGATTCCAATACGAACCTAGTGGAGAAAACCCCGCATGAAACGGACCTCGTATGTGAAAGTTATTTAGCGTTAGAACGATTTAAATATTCAAATCTAGATAAAATAAATAAAATAAGACAAGAGCATTACCCCCAATCAGAAGCCCCCATTTCATCGCCCGAAAGCACACGCTCGAAACCCTACTCAGTAACAAACGAGACCGGCCGCCACCGCATGGGTAAATTCTCCGACTATTATACCCAACGATGGGTCGGTCAGACAACGCCACACTCCTCTCCATGTCTAGCCGACCCCACCACCAATGACCGGCCCCCTCCGGTGCCGTCGCACTCCTCCAGGCCTAGATGAAAAGTTGGCCACAAATATCAGATTTCTGGCGAAATTTGACTACATCTCAAAAAACGAATGGCATGGTCGGGCCTGCTCGTCGCCCTCTCTCCAACGCCGTTCCCCGATCGATAAACGATCGACGATCCACCATTGGATCGTCGAAATCCAATATGAACGACCAGAATTGAATTGCAGATTCTAGGCAAACGATGATCAGAATCGAAAAACGAATACCACTAGTGAACTCGTCGAGAGCTTTCGATTGATATAAAATTTTATGTTGTTTGAGGAGTTTGAAATTTTGATTTGATTTTGAATTGCAATTGTATTTGGAAGTGAGAATTTGTTTGTCTGCCATTGAGGAGGAGAGAAGGCTGAATTTACGTACAGAATTGATGAATAGAGGGCTGCTAGGGTTTATAACAGGATATATAGGCAAAGTTGAAAACAAAAAGAACGGATCAGATTGGTTTGGACAGTTGAACAAATAATGGCATGAAAAACCCGTTCTGACTTTGGAACGAAATTGGATGAGCCCATATATTAAAATATATATTTTTGAATATTTTAAATGCAATGGAATAGGTTTCAGGTCCAAATTCCATCCTATGAAGAAGTTATGCTAAAATCAAGTTATTTCAAATTGATTTCAATTGATTTAAATTAAATTGATTTCTAGGCATTTCAAGCCTGTACGATCAAACGACCAGTCTGATAACTACGGAACTTGAAATCCTACAATAATTCACCGTTACGGATCTGTTGAAACTAGTTTCGTCGAAATCCGACTCAGTGGCTAAAATGACTATTTTTACATTGATTAAATAAATTAATAATTAATTAATTAAATCAAATTTCCATTTCAATTCTATAATTAACAAATCTTATCATTTTGATTTCTTAAACATTTACAATGATTTAAACAATTTAAAATGTCAATTTAGAGTTGATTAATCTATCAATTTCAGTATTTAATTTCAATTTTAATAAATTCATTAATCATCAATTGAAATTCCAAATAAATCCATTTTGGTTTAGTCTTGTTATTCAATCCATTATCATCAAATAGATAAAATTAACATTGGTTCATGCTTCATTACACAAATATCCTCAAATTTCATCTAAATTAATATTTATGCAATATTTAAATATTAATTCCATTTAGTTGCAATTAATCCAATTATAAAGATTTAAATTCCAATAAATTAATAAATCTTCACTTCCATTCTTTTTACCCAACCAATTGTCATATCATGAATAAAATTAACATTATTTCCGATTATTACTTTAATTTACATTAACAAAACATTAAATTTAGATTTATTGCAATTGATTACCAAAATTTACTTAACACATTAAATAAATAAACAACTTATATTAACTGTCACCTATTTGCTTCTAATTGCATTTATAAGTTTGTTACTTACCAACACAGGTTATAATTCCACATATAAAACTAATTTCATTCAATTACTATTTATGATACCCTTGCATTACATAGTTCAATATTTCCATCTACTTATCTTATATTGAATTCATGACAAAGTGGTAACATTTATTTTTCAATTAACATGGAAGTCCATTCAGTATGTTACTAATTTACTTACATTAACACTATTACACTTTATTTGGTTATTATTTCATACATAAATCACAAGTTTCATTTCTTTCAATATTAATTTACTAAAGTCTCATCTTATTAACAAATTTAATCATCAAAAAATTTCACGTCATTAAATCTCTGGTGAATCGATGCTGTTGTAAAGGAGTTTTGCCCCTTTTACAAATCGATTTGAGATTGGCGGGACCACCGACTTATTATAAAGATCATTCGAAGTGGAGTTATGGGACACACCATGTGATATCCCGAAAATTTGAGGCAATATCAATTTAATAATCTGCATTAAAAATTAAATTGATTTGATAATAATTTAAATTTGAATTAATAATCTTTGTTTAAATAAATATTTCACTGATAAATTTTCTTTTTTAAAAGCTAATTTAAATTGTTTCTATGTATGATGTATATGTGTATATTGATAAATATTATAAATAGATAAGTTTTTGTTTTAAATTTAATAAATAAAGTTATGGTTTTTAATTCTATTATTTTTGATAATTTGGAAATTTAATAATGAATAAACAATAATATGGTTTAAAGATACTCAAGATAAGATTAAACTTTGTTTAAATGATTTTATCTTAAATTTAAACTTAACAAAGGTTGTTTGATTTTAAATGTGGTTAATAAAATAAGTAATATACTTAGGTAGTAATAATTTCATTATTTTAATTTAATAACTAGTTATTTTAAAACAATCTAAATAATGTAATATTTTTACAAATGGGTTTCAATACAAATAGAAATAGTTATTTTAAAATTTATTTAAATACATGTATGTGTATTTTGAGGGAAGCTATAACTTGAAAGATTTAGAAATAAGTCTTTCAAGAATATTTAAAAATAAAATAAACCTTATACATATTAAACATAAGTCTAATTACGTATGCATATGAAGCTATGATTTGGAATTTATAATAACATCTTTCAAGAATGTTTAAGATAAAAGAAAGGTAGAAGTGTAAAATTTGTTTAAGTATAAAAGTATGTATTTATACTTAGGTTAAAATTTTATAACATTTGCTACAACAACCTTGTATATGTACATATAGAAGGGATAAAAGCTGCCAGGTAATATTAAAAAAAAATATCTGAACATCAAATATGAGGCAGGTAAGAAAAATGAAGAAATAAAGTTAAGTACAACAAAATTATGCAGGCTAAAGAGTAAATAAAACAAAATATATTTGTACTTGAAGTGATAATAAATCAAAAGGCTTTGTATAAATCTAATTGCAGCCTGTAAAGAAAACATACAAGGCAAAGAATATAAACATCAAGTATAAAACAAAATAATATAGATATACAGGCAAGTAATGATGACTGTAAAATAGATATGTAAGCTAAAGAGTAAACAAAATCAACATATAAAGTAGTTTGTAGAGCAAGCTAATACAAAGCAAAGTATAAACAAAAATATCTAAACATAAAACAAGGTTAGCAGTAAACAGATAGTACATTTGCAATTAATGCTTTCATTTCTTAGCACATAACAATAGTCAATTCGAAATCAAATTGAACATCTCAGCCCTTTGGAAAAAAAAAATCTCTGATGCAAAACAGAGATTGTTTGTACAAATTTATACAAACCAGTTAGTACCTACCCCTGTAAACTTCTTTATATATGCATACTGTTTTTAGTTCGTTCATTAAAACCTGAAACAAAGAAATAGTGGTAAACATTCCCATCTATACAAACTAAAATAGTATTCCAACTGAAGCATCTTCAACAAGGCAAGAATTTTGGAAAGCAAAACAGTTTCCAGTTATTAAAGTTCAAAACTGTTTCAAAACAAGGGTGCTCTGCTCCTTTTCTTTAATCACGTGAGTAACTTAAATTTTAAAATACTTAAGTATATATGTTGCTTAATTATGGTTTGATATGTGAATATATTTTAATGCATTCCTGAGTATGTGTTACTGCATGTATGTGTTGACATCCTGGAATCACCTCTGTTTAAAAATGTGAGTAACATTTTTCTAAATAACTTAAGTTTAAACTTGTTGCAGATAAATATTGAATGCTTGAAAATATTTGGATGAATATTTATGTGACCACTCTCTGTGTATTTGTGAGTGCAATATCTGCATATTGAATACCCTGTAAGACCATCTTGTTTATAGTTCTCAAGTTCATATCTTATTTCAAAAAAAAATCATTACTGCTTGATCTAGTGATTGTTAGGACTTAGTATCTTAACAAGATATGTTTGTTTGACCATAAAGTAAATTTTAAATTTTGTATCTTAATTAAATAAAGTAACACTGTTCTGTAAAAAGACCAAGAACAGTTGATTATTGATATAAGTGAAATTTTAATCATTCTAAAATATAAATTCAGGATTATAAATTGAATTCCTATCTGAAACCAGTATTTTTAAAAGTAAATTCATTTTCTTTAGTTAAGTATTGTGTTGGAAATTCTGATTTAATGGTTTTGGGAATTATGGGTTGCCTCAGGCAATCCAGTGGACATGGAAGTTCGTGATGCTTCCTGGAGGTGCATGGGTGGTCGGGGTGTTTGGGCAAAATTGGGTGGAGGATGAGCAGTGGCAAGTGGAAAGTGCGGTGGTGAAATTTTGGATGCAACCCTAGTTTTAACGGTTTGGGATAATTCGATCATTTCTTCCTTTTTAGTTGATCGAGTGTATCATGGTTCTGGGAAATGGAAGGTGGGAGACTGTCGAGTTGTTGGCCGGAGTGGTATAAACTCCGGTGGTCTTGGTCGCGAGAATGGCGATGTTCCAGGTTTCGAGGGGGAATGCCTGTTGCGTTTCCAGGTTTGGGTTAGGCTTCGAGTTTTGGTTTCGAGATGATGCAGTGGGATTTGGGGGTTGTGTTGTGGTCGTGGATTGATCGGCGAGGGCTGGCGACTCTGGTGAGTGGCCGGAGGCGGCTGGAGGCACGGTGTACGTGCACCGTGTCATTGAAGTTCTGTTGGACTTTGTGGGTGTGCAGAGGGTCCTTTCTTCCTGTTGTGCTTTGGGTTTGAAGCAGATTCAGATACATTGTATACCAGATTTAGACAGAAGGCATATCCAGTGTAATGTGAATTTAAATTTATCTTTTTGAATTCAAACTGGAATAAGTTAAAGTTTTAAAATATTTAATTATGGATTTTCAGACCTGATAGTTTTCAGATTTTAAATTTAATTTGAAAAGAGAATTTAGACAGTGGTTCAAATTCAAAAATAAAGTATAATTTCAAATGAAACTCTTGAATCTTAAAATGAAACTTGGATTTTCAAATCAAAATTTAAAATCAAGACTTTTAAACAAAGTTTGAAATCAATGTTTAAACTAATGAATTCAAGTTTGCTTTGAATCCAAATCTGAATATTTAAATCAATTTTAAATATGAATGTTTTTAAAAAAAAATAAGTTAAATAAATTGTTTAACTTGGATTTGCAAGTTAAAAATACAATGTAAGTTTAAAAAAAAGCTAATTTTTAACTAAAAGTTAAGTAGTTTAATTTAAAGGCTTTTCCTTATATAAAATTTCATATGTAAGTAATAAATGTAATTACAAGATTCTAAATTGAATTTAAATTTTGTAAATGTTTAAATAATCATCATTTTTGAATCTTAAATTCAAAAATGGAATTTGAATCTTAAATTTAAAGGTAATGTTTTAAACACACTTTAATATTAATAACATCATTAATAAAGGAATGAACTATCTTAGAGATAATTAAGGTAATAAGTGAATTAATTAATAAGAAAATAAAGGAATGATTTATTATTAAATTTATAAATTAATGATTTAGAATTAGAGATTAATAAAGAAGTAAATTAAGAAATGTTATTAGATAATTAACTAAGGATTATTAATTAATTAATTAATTAATGTGATTAATTTTATTAATTAATTAGATTAATTAATTTAGATAATCTATTGTAAATTGTTAAGAGTAATTACTTGATAAAAGTAATTAAGAGATTAATTACTTATTGTAATTAATTTTGATGTTATGATTAAATTAAGTTAATTAATTTAGTTTAATTAATTTAAGAAATCATTTGATGGTTTGATAAGTGTAATTACTTGGTGAAATTAATGGAGCAGGATTACTTAGGGAAGTAATTAGATGATAATTACTGAATGTAATTAATACAGGATGAATTGTAGATGAAGTAATTTGGGTAATTACTTTTGAAGTTAATCAGGGATTAATTCTGAGGATAATTAATTATGGAATAATTAATTTATTAAATAAGTAATTAAGGGTAGTTAATTACTGGATTGTTATTAATCAAGGGGATTAATAATTGTGTTTAACTTAAATAAAGGAATTTAATTTAAATATGAACTAGAGATCATTAATTAATGTAATTAATGATATAATTAAGAATTGTTTAATTAAGTAATAATAGATAATGAAGTGATTAATTATTGTAATTAATTAAGAATAAATGTAAGTAATTATATTTAATTAATAAATGAAGGAATTAAATGTTAATTACTATGAATAATTTAGGATAATTAATTTGTAAAACTAATTAAGACTAATTACTCGATGTAATTAGGAAATGATTAATCAAAGGTGTTTAATCAAGATGGATATTTAGAGGATGATTAATTAATTTGATTTGTAATTAATTAATTAATGGTTGTATAAGCAAGATTTATAGATGAAGTAATTAATTTAATTTATTTTAAATTAATTAGAGATTGAAGTAGTTAATTTAATTCATTTTAAATTAATTACAGATGGTATGATTATAAATCATTGCTTATGGATGAATGATATTGATATTTCATTTGATGATTGTGATCTGGCATGAATAATATCTATGTGTCATGGATGCCTGGTTTAAATATGATTTGGTTATCTGTTTAGATGATAATATTGATTATCTGTTTATGAGATTATCTGTGATCATTTATTGTGATATTATGAATTATCCATCTGTGTGTATATTGATTATATTGAATTAAACTGTTAAGACTAAATAGACAACTTGGCCTTAAAAGACACGTTTTGGATTTCGATGAGACCGGGATCGGGTTTCCGCATTTGGAACATCCGAAAACCACATCGATTCCAAATTAACGATAGGTCGTGAATCTGAAGTGAAGATGAAGATTCAGAATGCAAGGGTTATCGTCGTTAACTCTGAGGGTGATTCCAAAATGAGTGTAACGAGATAATGCCTTCGGTTTCGTTCGAACCCGAAACGAACTTGTATGGATTGAATGCTTTCAACACATCGTCAGGCGGGCGATGGGCATTCTAAGAATTATGCTCTCTAAAGGTAATCGTAACCTCAAGCCTCATCAACCGGGAATGGCTAAAACATGGGAGATGCAGCAAGGCTAGGTGGGTCATGCCCAAGCAGGACAAGGATATTCCCCTGTCTAGATGTCCCTTTTTATTCGGCTGTGTGGGCAGTTGGTTGCAAACAACTGCGGGGTTTATCTTGTTCGGGACTGTTCAGTAAGGAATGGTTCCGGCCTTGTGTTACAGGGGATGAAGGGAGTAATCCTCGGTACGTTGATCTAGGCCACGTACTGTGACGGGCGGTACCCCAGTAGCCCTGCCATTGTATGGAATCCACAATCCAATAAGTGCCCACGGTTTTGATTGTATTACCCACTTTTGTGGCTAGTAGCTGGAATTTAATAGATGTAACAATTTCGGCTATTTTCTATTTACTTGAAAACCCTAGACCTATTATAATATCACAGAATTTCCTATCAAATGTTTTGGTTAGCGTAAGGTAAAAACTTTTCCATGTTTATGTGTGGGAAGTCTTACGTGATACCTTTTATTTTCATAAGATTTTCAAAGTTAAGCAACTTTAACCTGTTACTCATACCAGACTCATGTCTGACCCGGAGTTTATTTTTGTTTTTCATAAACTCTCGGGTACCCAAATTTTTTACGGGTAGCCAAGGGATTCAGGTTAGCTTTGATGAATTCTGGAGGAGCAATGGAGCAGGTGGCTTCAGCGTTGTAGATATATATATAGTTCCGCTGTGTTGGTATCTCTAAGTCTTATTGTCTGAGCTGTAATGTATTGAGGTAGGTTAACTAGACAGGTGTTTATAACTGTCTAGTATGTGATGTATTGTCTGTATAACTCTGCTTGATGTTGTATATTATGTAAATATTTATGTGATTATTATATTTTATTCGTTCCGCTGTGAGATTCTGGTGTTGTTGTTCTTTCTTCTCTATCTTTTCTATTTTCTCATCCCTTTCTTTCTTAAAGACGATACGTCTTCCTGGGCGTAGGAGGGCGGGTCGTCACACACCAAGATCAAAAGAAGACGGAATAGTGAGGGACATGGATGGATTTTGGATTCGCAGGAAGCGTTCCAAAATTCAAAGGAAGTTCGAATCGAAAAGGAAGAGATTCGAACTCGAATGAAAGTGATTCTGTAAATACATTTACCATACATGCTAAGTTTTTCCTAGAGCCAAAGATCTGATACCACATGTGACGACCCGATATTTTCAACCACTCACATCCGCACGTGTCGGACTGGAATTGCTCAAAATACCGCGTTGTAAATAAAATTTGCCAAATCTCAGAATATATAGTAAATAAATCATCACAGATCATTGACACAGAGCATTTAATAATGTAGCGGAAGTAAAAGAGATAGTAGTTCATGAAGCTACTATATATATATATATATATAAGACACATCAGAGTTAAACAAGATACAACAGAAGAGTAACAAGATACATCAGGTATAAATTAGAGTAAATCACTAGAAGCACTGGATACTGAAAGCAAAATAGATGGTTGGATCTTCAAGCAAAGCTCCAACTCCAAAGGTGAGTCTTGAATGTTGAATCATTCAGTCTGACCCGAGCGTAAACAAAAACACAAAACACTCGAGTCAAGACATACATACTTACGAACTGTAAATCAACTCAAGTGAACAGTAACAAAATGCATCAGTAACTTAAAGGATGCTTGGGATCGTCCATCCTTTAAAGATCCATTAAACTATTTACTACGTAGTAGTATTCGCTATTATAATAATTCTAATACTAAAATAAACATACTTTAAAATAGCATCAAGGGGTTACCCATATAGCTTTTAACATGTAATAGTGCCACTAAACTACACAATACTTGCGCACCTCCAGATCGGGAGGCTACGAAAAGATACTCCATAGGTATGACCCAAATCTAACTCATAGTAAAGCTCGCTATGGTAGGTGACACAGGACACAAGGCAAAGCCATGATAGATATACCAATTACGCACATGGGCTGGTGGTAACGTAGCAGCCATTACGCCCACCTCAGAACACACTTCCAAATTAGAATTGAAGGATGGCTATCAAATCAATCACAAGTAAGAGTATAGTATCAAAGAAGTGTGTCCGACCAGAGGGGAAACCTATTTAGCCAGAGATCGCTCCTGTTTTAGCCACCTTAAGCTAACTCACGGGAGTCGGGTCCACGTAATATACCTCAAGAACGTCGCCACCATCCTACTTCATCTTGGAATCTCCATGCGTACATAGTTCTTAAAGAGATTTTCGATGTTGGCAGAGAGTATGACAACTTCCGATCCAGGTCTCTTTAACAACCAATCGTTATTATAATGCCATTGCCATTTCAAAATAGTTTATACTTCAAAAAATCAAATCATTTCATTTCAAAACTATATTCCTTTCAAAATAGCTTATACTTCAAATCCAAACCATTTTATTTCAAAACTATATTCCTTTCAAAATAGTTTATACTTCAAAACCAAAACAATTTTATTTCAAAACTATATTCATTTCAAAATAGTTTATACTTCAAAACCAAAACCATTTTTATTTCAAAACTATATCTAAACCGGCACGATATTATTTCCATTTCAAACATATATTCACCTTTCAAAAATCATAATAATTTCGTAGTTATAACTCTTTCGAAAATAAAATACTTGAAATCATTGCACTTTGAAAATCATAACATTTCAAAATCATACACTTGAAATCATGGTACCTTACTTTAATTCTTTACATTTTACAAATTTATTCAATTAAACCCAAATTTTCAAATTTCCAATTTAATTCAATTCAAACCATCAGTTTCAATTCAATTCAGTTTCCCAACAAACCATTTCAAATCTTATCAATTTCAAATATAGATTTGATCCACAAAATAAACTATTCAATCTTTAGTATATTTCCAAGTTTTAATATCCCATATTTCAAAACTAAATTTTATAATTTCATATATATCTTAATTCAATTTACTAATATTTAGTTATGAAATATTTACTTAATAAACTAAATATCATTAAATAAATCCAAATTATAAGCAGACTAAATATCCTTTTATAATAATCTAAACTTCAAATATTCATTTATCGAATAAATAAAAATCAATTATTATTCCAAATTCACATTCTTTAGCAAAATAAAGATCAAATCATTTCCAAACCATTTTTCAATCATCAAAATATCATATCCTTTCAAAACCACATTATCAAATCATTATTTGAATTCAAATTCAAATTTTCAAATTTTAAATACCTTTATAAAAATAAATTATGTCATTCATTTATTATTTCAAATATCATTACAAAAGACATTTCAAAATTCCATTCAAAAATTCATTTATCTCGTTACATTTCATTCCATTTAACACATAACCATGTAAACTTTATTTAAATTCAAATTCAATTTAAATTCCTTAAAAATTCAAATTTAAATATTAAAATATATATTCAAAACTCCTTAAATTTTACAAATAATCAATTCCAAAAGTTAAATCATTTAACACTTTAAACTATAAATCAAACAGTGCTAAAATCTATGATATTTCAAAACATTGTCAAATTTCAGTAACGACTGCATTTATAAAGTGTTGTTGTAGCTTATAGTTTCCAAAATAGTTTAGTTCAGGAACAACGGCATTTATAAAATGCCATAATAGATATTTAGTTATTTTAAACATGGTTAAATTCAAAAACAACGGCACTTAAAAATGCTGTCTTAAGACCACATCATTTTTGGAAATGCTATTAATAAGATTCCAGATTTTATTATAACTTCAGAAACATTAACACTCCAAAATTTTCCATTTTAAACTTATATATCATATTTCTAGACTTCAAAATTTCACATTTAAATACTTTTAACATATAATTTATCACAACAAAATTTTATAATTAAATATCCAATTTAAAACTCAATATATTTGTTAAGTCAAAATTCACTGTTTTCTTAACTTGTAAATTTAACAAAACTTAACATTTTACTTCAAATATCATTTCAAAACTATAAATTTAATTTCCATTATTTACTTACATTTTTATAAGTATAATTTATGTCAAGATAACGCTTACTTCAAATTTACATACTTAAATTCACAAATTCAAAACCTTATATTTAGCTTTCCCAAAACCATAAAATATATATTTTTAAATCAAAATTTCATACTTTAAAAATACATATCATAAGCGAAATCATTTAAAAATATACCACGGGATCTGTGTGAAATTTTCTAACCTAGGTCAAGTGATACAGATATGTATCATTTCAATCCGCAATTTAAAAAAGAAAACCCGGGTTCTATCATTTCAAACCCGCAATTCCAAGTCAAATAAAATACAATAAAATCACTTGAGCCTATCATTTCAGCTCATAATGATTTTTTTCCTTATTCTAATGTTCATTCGGGTATGTATCATTTCAACCCATATTGATTCTATTCTAACAGGGAACTTGCAGTGTGATCATATACATAAACAATATAAGCAAATGCACTAACATGTAAATGTCATAATATACTGTCATTTATCATATGTCAGGTGATAATTAACAAAGTTAACATGGTAATAACATGGAATAACATATCAAATAATCATCATTGTCTTGCATAAAATTTTAATTACTAATCACTTGTCATCCATTTACCATTTCATAAGTAATAATGTCAGAGTGAGAAGGACTCACCTTTATCAAAGCTAGAGACCCAAAACAACACACAAGAACGATTCCAAAAGCACGACATGCACGATTAGATTTGAATGAATGGAGAGCCTTGATATTGATATACAACAATCAAAACAAAGCAATATAAATATATTTTCAACACAAAAATTAATTGAAACAAAAATGGAAATAGAATTAACAAAGAGACAAATGGCTTAACCATGCCTTTTACACAAGAGTGCTTGACCATGACTCAAGTGGACTTGATCTCATCATACCTAGGCTCGACCAAGGGCTTGAGTTTTCGGCCATGATGGTTTACATGCAAGTTTGGCTCGGCCATAGAGGAAGATGGCAAGGTAAAACATGTGAAAGGCGAAGGCAAGCAAGTGGAAGGGTTTGGGTCAAGGAATGGAAGGTTTTGGTGTACATAGGCTTGACCTATGGTCCTATGGGCTTGGCCTGGTGCATCTTCAGGTCAGGTCAGAGGTGATGGTGATGGCTAGAGGTCATGGAAGCAAGTGTTGGTGGTGTTAGAGGTGGTGGCCAAGTTTAAACATGAAGTGGTGGTGGAAGATGGGTCTTTGGTAATGGTTGACATGTTTTTTAGAGGTGGGGTTTGGCCTAGAGGCTCATGGCTTTGCTAGAGGAGGAGGAGTGGTGATGTACGCCATGGATGATGAGGAGGAGATGATGGTGGTGGCCGGTGGAGTAGATGGTGGGTTGTAGCCGAACAAAGCATGAAGAGATCAAGGCAAAATCAAGCAAAATGAAGAAAAAAATAGGAAAAGAAAGCCATTACTTACAGAATGTTTCTCAATTGAGATAGCCATGAGAAATGAAAATGAGGAGGAAATTTTTTTTACCTAAAAAGCAAATGAAAATACATGGCTATAGCATAGGAAATGTACGGCAAAAGCAAAGAAAATGAAAGTCTAAAGCAAATGAAGAGACAAGAAATGGAAAAGTCACAAGTTATAAAAGCTTTGTCTCTTCGAATTTCCAATTCTTTTAATTCAATATAAACAAGTAGAAATTAAGTTAATAAAATAAAAAGTGAAAACAAAATAAAGTCAAAATGAAAATAAATAAATATTTTTAGGAAAAATAGAAAATAAATAAAGAAAATAATTTATTTAATTGAAACTAGAATTTAAAAGTTGTAAATAAAATACAACTAACCTTGTAAAATTTCAACTACACTTTAAAAATGTTTCAAAAATAAAATTATATACATAGCTTGTCATGTTACTCATATATACACAAATTAGAACATGATATGACAAACAAAAATATTATTTATATAAAAAATAAACAATTTTGTTAAATAAAACAATTTACATACAATGGTTTAAATAGCATAACTTTCACAATATTAATCGGATTTCAACGAAACGAAAAGTAGTATACTTAAATTTTTATTTCTTTCATAAAATAAAGATAAATTTATAAAGTTCAAATTTTAAATTTTTAAAATTAAAAGTCAAATTTTGACTACATTGACAAAAATTTACATTTCTGGAAAATATTCTATTTGTTCATGTTTAAAATTTTAATTCACATGGAAATCAAAATTTATTTTAAAATAACAAAAATTTATTTATTTTAATAAATAAAATAAATTTTTTAAATTAGGAAATTCAATTTAAAAATAATTATAAAATATACAATTAAAATAATCTCAAAATACAGGGTTGTTACAGTCTTTATAGATTTTCAGGGATAATATCATCCAATAAATCTCTAAAGATAAAAAATGTCACTACTCAACGTCACTCAAACTTATAATGTTATATGACCCAATATGAATTTGAAAACAATATTTTATAATCCTTTGATTTGTAAAATGCTGGTCATTAAATAAACTATGTTATCAGAAAATAAAATTCAAAATTAAGATTATATAATATATAAACGATCTTAATGAAGTATGAAAGTTGAAATATGTATATTGATATATATGGATGCATATATATGATAGATACTATGGTGAATCATTGGAAAATATATGAGACAATTTTGGAGCAATATGATGCATTTCAGAGGTTGAAAATGATAGTCATATAATTTCATAGTAATTTATAAGAATTATTTAAAGAGGATTAGAAATATGGAGATAAAGGGAAGAAACTAGTTTATATCGATGATATAAAAATACGTATTGTTAGAACAAAAACCGTATAACATTCAAGATGCCATTATTGATGAAATAATCCTCTACTTAAATAAATATGGTAACATGATCAAGCGTAACTCTCTCAATATTAACTTAGTTATATCATCAAGGGCCATTTCTATGATAACCCGGATTTTTGGACATCTGGTAATTGAATAATTAATTGATTTTTTAAGATACTGATTTTATTTGGTTAAACAGATAAAATTGGTAATAAATAATTATATCAACTTATAAATAAATTGTATTTGAAAACTTTATATTTTAATATCAATAAAAAGATTTTTTTTTCTAATTATAATATATGATATATGTATATGTGTATATATATATTCCGAGGTTATATGTTGAATTTAATATCAAAAAAATTTAAAAGTTGTTTAAAAATTAAATTCTATGTTTTTAAGACTTATATTATATTATATACGTGTTTATTTATTTATGTGTAATTAAATTTTAAAATCATTTCCTTTATGGTTATATAGATTTTTATATAAGGAAATGCATTAATTGAAATAGAAAATGAATTAATAGAGATATAAAACATATATGTACATGCATAACTAAATAGAAATATAAAATAAATTTAGTTAACATTAATACATGCAGAATGGCATTTGTAAGATAAAGTATTTGCATTTAAACATTTGTAACTCATGTGTGCCATGATTAAACAAGTGTTAACTAAAATACAACATGCATTAACAAGTGTGAAAATTCTTTTTATTTTATTTAAAAATTTATGGATAAAGTGAAAACAAGTTTATATATATCACTCACCTCCTTCTTTCTCATTTTTCTTTGATCTAATCAAAACCAAAACTAAAGAAAATGAAACCTGGTAACCAAGAACAAAATCATAAAAGGAAAATCAGATCTGAAGCAAATTTAAGCAAGCAAAGATCAGAATTAAACACCTCTTTCAAATTCAAAGTTCAATTCAGTTTAAAAAAAGATCCAGATCAAATAGCATCTTCAAGCTAAGAAAACAAATGCAAGACTTGCAATTTAGATCAACTCAGCAATCAAAAAAAATTCAACAAGATCATGATCAAACTACAGATCAAAATAAATCATTTCCAGATCAAAATCAAAGACCAGGCTCCTCTGTTTATCAATTACAGGTGAGTAAACTTTTCTTTTAAAAATAGTTCTAAATTTATGATTAAGCTTTAATGCATGTGATGAATGTGTGTAGTAGTAGGGTTTGCATAAGCGTATGGTTGAGAATGCATGTATATACATATGATATGACTGTAAAATGATTATGTATGTGTATATATATACTGCTCTTTTGAATCTCAGGCTCAAATTTCCTTAAACTAATTCCATTTCTCTTCCTATATTTAGTTTTAGTCTTTGATTTATAAATAAAAAATGGTTATAAGAATGTAACTTCATTTTAAAAAAAAGTTTCAAGAATTTATATTTAGTAACTATTTCAAAATATATAAATTACAGAGATAATCAAATATAAGTCAAAAATAAGAAGGATTGGAAATCGTGATTTGGTTTTGCACCGATTCGTCTTGGAAAATGATGAATTTTAAGTATAGGGATCGCGATTTTAAGTTTGGAGTGTCGAGATTTTTAGAGATAAATGATATTGGAACTTTGGTCGAATTTCGATGACCGGGGAGGTGGTTGTCATCGCGATCAAGGCTGGGGATAGTGTGGAGGGTGGAGATCGAAGGAAAAATGATCGCTGGATTCTGTGATCGACGTGGTAGCCGTTCGTCGGCGATGTAGGGTTTTATGCCTAGTTTTAGTCGTAGTGGTTCTCGAGATGATTTCGTCATCGTGGATGATCTGGAAATGATCGCACGTGTGGGGAATGTTGCATGGGTCTATGACACTGCTCTAGTTGGAGGGACATGGATTCTGGTGATGGGGATCGTCGTCGGCGAGAGTTTTTGTTAATCGAGTTTTTGGGTTCCGGTGTGTTCGATATCTCGATTTGGTTTCCCTGGCGATTTTGGTGATCTGGGTGGTCGAGTGGGACGGCGAGGATGTCAGCGCCTTGTTGAGGGTCGAGAAGTTGGTCGGAGAGGCGTGGTGTCATAGTGCACATGCACGCGTTATGTTTGTACCTGGGCGTTGTTGAAGGATTAAGGAAAAAAGAAGATGCTCGGCTTTGTCTCGAAGGTGTGGCGAGTTGATCTCGAAGTAGAGTGGATACATGAGAGTATCGTGAGTTGCTCGAGTGTGATCCTGGGAATATAGAGGGTTGGGCTTGGGTTATCATTTTAGTAACCAGGATTTAAATGTGTAGTAATTTTTGTGACCGGGGGTTTTTTTAAGAAAAAAATAGTCTTATAATAGCAAAATGTTTTAAACAATTTTCAGGTTTTAAGAAAATTTATATTAGGTAAGTTAGTTGAATTTATCTTAAATTGTTTTCAAAATAAAATGATTTAATTAAGTGACTAATTAAGAATAATTTATCTTAAAGTGATTAAAAGGATAATTACTCAATGTAATTAATTAAAGGATTTTAAGATAATTAATTAATGTGATTAATTATGGATCATTAATTAACGTAATTAATTGTTGTATAATTAATTAATGTAACCAATTAAAGGTGATTAACTAATTAAGGTGATTAATTTGAGGATAATTAACCAAGATGATTAATAAATTGAAATAATTAATTAAAGGTTAATTAATTAAGAAATAATTGATTAATGTGATTAACTAAGGGTTAATCGATTAATGTGATTAACTAAGGTTTAATCAATTAATGTAATTAACTTAAGGTTAATTAATTTATGTAAAGGATTAATTTGTTAAGGGTTCATTAATTTAATTAGTAATTAGAGGGTTAATTAATTTAATTAGTAATTAATGGGTAATTAATTAATAATTAACCAATGGGATAATTACTTAATGAAAGTAATTATGGATACTTATTTTAGATTGATAATTAAAGAATGATTAGTTAATGATTGTAATTAATTAATGTTAAGTAAGCAGGATTTGAAAGCAATTAAATTAATTAGAAATGGTACAATTAACTATCTTGCTTATAGATGATTAAGATATATTGAATGACTTAGATTATTTGATATCTCTGATATATGATTTGTGATGCTTTGTGAGATGAGATACTTGGGTTGAACTGTGATATTTTGGGGTATCTACCTGAGATGAATTGTTGTGTTAATATGAAGTCCTGAATATAAATTGTATTGTTTAAACTTAAACATTTGGCTTAAAGAATAACATTGGATTCGAAGAGACCGGGGTTGGGTATCAGTTAATACCCGAAACCACTTTGATTTGTAATCTACAATTGTTCTTTATAGATTTGATACGTGTAATCAATAGGATGGAATGGAATAATTTAAGTAAACTAGACCATTGAAAACTATGTGGGGTTACTTAGGGATTGTTTGTGAAATAAGTGTTGGCTTTAACAAGAAAAGAACTTGTAGTAAGGTACGAGTTACCCCGGCTTTCTGTTATATTTTAAACTTAGTGTTTCAATTTATGGGTTTACTCACGTTGGTTTCCAGCCTGACTCGGGTGTTACTTTGATGTAATGCTTGGGTCAGACCGAGCATTACAGATATCCAGGTTAGGACATTCTGGAGCTCAGGTGACATGCTGGATGGCAGGGACGTATGGAATATATTCCGCTGTATTTGGATTGTTTTAGTTTATAGTCTGGGGCATGTTGATACAACAATCTAGTCTATTTGTAAATGGTTGTAACTTTGATGAATTGTATGTAAAATGATAATTATAGCTTTCTTGTATAAATACTATTATTTGACATTATATTTAATTCGCTGCAAATGTGAGGTGCTGTTGTTTCTGTTTCTTCTTCTCCTCTTTTTCTTCTTTTCCCCAACAATCTGGGATTTCCGGCATTCGATTGCTCGTCACTTCTACAGTTAAACGTATTATTGTCTGTTAGCACCACATTTGGTCACTAACACCCTTGAGTAGAGTTATGTAGATAGATTAATGAAGAGAGTGAATTAGAATAGAAGAATAGTGTAATTCAATGCAAAATGAACAACAAAAATGAGAAAATCAGATTTATAGTGGTTCGGCGTAATTGCCTATGTCCACTTTGAGTTTAATCTTTATTGCTTTCTCAATCACTAGAATACAGATACAATCCATAAACCAATCACTTGCATACACGTTTTAATTAAAAAGAGGAGAGTATCAAAAATTGCAGGTTCTCCCAAGTGTTCTCTGAAAAAGGTCACTTTCACTGTGCCCCTGCCCTTCTATTTATAGACGAAGATGGGTTGGACTTCCCTCATAGGCATAGGAACAAGGTAACTCGGCCCATAGTAGGTGACTTCTGCGCACCGGGTTAGTCATGCCGAAACATGTCGAATCCATCGAACCCTTATTCCTTCAGGCTCTTCTTGGTCCTGTAGCCTGCCCAAGATGCCGGGTAAAACTTGCCCCCCAAAGTGTGTCATGTGAAGCAACATAAAACGCTTTGAATCAGTGAGTATTCCTTGTTTACAGAAAGAAATCCATCATGTTTCCTGAATTGTCATTATTCTTCAATTTTATCCTCCCAAGGTGTCGTATCCTTCTTTGTTCGTCATGATGCTTGGTCGATTCCTAATATTATAAATCCAAGGTTGTAGTTCATCAGTGGCCATCCGTGTCCGGTTCTATGGGGCCAATAAGCTTCGGCTATTTGATCCATTCTTTTCTTAATTACCTTATGTGAGAATTCAATTCCCTGTTGATTTCAAGAAGTCAAACTTTTTTCGGATGTACACATGCATGTTTGGGTACATGTTCTAGCCATTGGCTGTCGGATGCGTTTTATAAGCTCATAAGTCATTGCCAATTCCATCTAGTTTAATTACAATTCAATTGCGATTCCTTATTTGTATTTTTTGTGAAATAAGGGTTGTAATCAGCCACTTTGATGAGAGCGGACATCAAGTTTTAATGGATGACGATCTCAGAGCAGTAAGCAAGGGGAATGGAGTACAGCCAGTCATGGACTTATGGGTAGTTCTATAAGTCCATAATGCTGTTGGGAGCTCATCCACCCATTTACCTCTAGCCTTTTCAATAGTTCTCTTCAAAACAGGCTTTATGATTTTGTTCACAGCTTCAACCTGTCCATTTGCAGCTATAATGGATCATGTAAGGTCATAAGGACAGATGACGTTGCGGACAATGAAGTTGATTATTTTCTTCATCTTGATTGTGGTTAAAAGTTCTTCATCAGCCCATTCGGTGAAGCAATCAGCTGTTATGATGGCGTATTTCACACCACCTTTAGGATCAGTAAGAAGGTGATGTCAATGCCCCTAAGTGGCAAACTGCTATGGACTAGCCATTTGAATAATTTCCATCGACGAGGCTTTCGAATTTTTTGCAAAAATCTTGCACTCGTCACATTGTCTAGCATGATCAACCGCATCTAGATTGATAGTTGGCCAGTAACACCTGTAGTAGAGTATTTTCTTTATCATGGTTTTCCCCTTGATGTTATCACCACATTCTTCTTTATAGATTCTGCTCAAGGTATCATCATGGGCGATACACCGAAGCATGGGGATGGATAAACTCCTTTCTACACATGACTTCTTCTTGGATGATTTGGCATGTAATACATGAAGTCGGTTAGTAGCTCTTGGTCCTGGCCAAGATAAGGAGGAAGACAACGCCCCTTAGCGAGATCAACCTCCTTAACTTTGTGTACTATCAATCAGGAATTACAAAAGATATGCAAAGTTTCCCCTCCAAATCCTCTAGCAAGTTTGAGGCTTGTGGTCGAGGCTTCATAATAAGCATCGTTGTTTGTTATAGGGAAATAGAGTTTCAGAACATAGCAGATCGATCGTTTCTCAGGAGTCATTAACATGACTCCTACGCCATAACAGTGATCACTACATGCTTCATCCATGTACAATTTCCATCTGTTAGTTGGTTCTCTACTACCCTTCGAGTAGTCATCTGATGTAGTGAATTCAGGTGTGAGGTCTGCTAATTTCCGTCCTTGGATAGCCCTTTAAGGGAAATAAGTGATATCGAATTGGCTTAGTTTGATATTCTATTTAAGTAGTCTTTCAGATGTCTTAGGTCGTTGTATGCCCTTTCACAACGGCTAGTAGGCATAGACGTTGTTGGGGTAAGCCTAAAAGTAAGAGTGGAGCTTTCATAATGAAATCAATAGATATTGTGCTAGCTTTTGTAGCTTCGGGTTGATATCCAATGCATGACTCGCAATATTTAATGAAATCACATATGCATGTCATAATGGGTCCAAGGGAACATATCATTTTTTATTCAGAAAAATCCAACTAATTCTTTTATCATCACTGCATTGAGCTGTGATCCGATATTCAGCACCCGAAAAGGGTTGCCATGGCTGGCTGTAATGTCGACTGTCAGCTTGGCAGGTGTAATCCCGGATACTTTGAGTTCATATGCAACTATTTTGCATAACATTCAATGTGAATTATGGTTGGGACGATCAATGTTGATGGTTACTCTAGTCGAATCCTAGAGCCTTGTGATGATTTATTAAGTCTAATAGCTATGGGCGCTAAATGCTCTGATCAATTATCCGCAAATGGCCAAAGATTAGGCCTTAAAGCACGTTGAAGGAAACGTCGAGTAGGGGTCAGCCTCAAGTTGCATGCAGCTGCGTAGTTGGATCTTGTTATGAGTTTGAATCTTCTTGTATATTCGAGTAACGCATTTTCTACTCAATGCATTCATGATCCTTTGCCCATGCTTTGGGTCGGAGTGACAGTCAGTTGCCCACGAGCTTAGTTATTGATTTAACGATTCTATCTCTAGGCATTCTTTCGGTTGTAGCCTTGTGTAGCTGTAAGCATTATATATAAGTTTCAATATTGAGCTGTCGTAGCCAGTCTCTGGATGACCATGCGTCTTCTACCAATCTCAAGTTGATAAATGTACTGCATGGACGGTTGAGTCTCACCCTAGCTATGTTTTATATTCCCACCTAAACTCCAAAGACATTGAGTTGATCGGTGAATAGTCGGTTCGCATTCATCTTGCTTTTTGCTCGTGCCCCCAGCTCTAGGGCATATATCAATAAGTAGGAAGGCGAGCCATGCCCACTTTAGCTTTACTCTCTTTCCCGTTGAATCGTGGGATCAGGTCAGTCGATGGGAGACTGAGTCTCGCCTATCTTGCTTTTTATCGTGGTTTTTCATTCCAAGAGGAATACTTCGATGCCTCGTTAGTTTTAGGGTGTAATTTGGACGTTGGACGGTCATCTAAGTCCGCTTTGGTTTATGTTCTGTAATCAGATCTTGGGGTAAAGTTGGCTACAAATGCAATCGGGTCATGCTCATCCAGTTTCATACTCCTCCTGATGGATCAAAGGAGGGTGCTGGACAATTTTTAACCAAGTCTTTGTGGTTTACTCTCCTTTCCACACTCTGGAGGTCTTAGTTTTTTAAGGAACATCCGAGTCACATTTGTATGTGCTTGGTGAAGATCGGTATTGACCCTCGATCTGAGGTATGATATAGTTGGTTGCTCGTAGCTTTGGATACCATTTCGATTAGTTCTGTATTGAGGCCTCCTTGTAGTCGTTGCCTTAAGTTATAAAGAACAACAATCTAGAGCTATAGAAAGCTATCGTATTCAGCTTTTAGTAATTTGTACGCCTGTTCCCAGCATTGATTTGGCGAGGCCACTAGTTGGATGGTCGAACTCCATCCTTAGTGAGTTAATAATCCTCTTGTCGATTTTAGGCCGAAGTTTGCGAAATAGAGAATGGTCGGAATCCACTCGTCTATTTATCGATGTTTATACACCACTCTGCATTCTGGTGACTTAGTGTTATTCTTCCCCCGATCGACTCGCGCCCAATTTGTGTTCATGCTTCAGTTCATGCTTCGGGGACTTAGAGATTTTTCGAATGGTTTATGCTTTAGTCCACAGTTCGGGACGCAGAGATTTTTGTCAATTCATTTATACTTCAGTCTGCACTTTGGGGACTTAGAGTACTCTAGTCTGCATCCGGGACTTAGAAATTTTTTCTCAAGTCGTTTATAATATAGTCCGTGCTCTAGGGACTCAAAGTACTCTAGTTCGAACTTTGGGGACTTAGAGGTTTTTAAGTCGTTTATACTCAAGTCTGCACTCAGGGGACTTAGAGTACTCCAGTCTGCACTCTGGGGGCATAGAGCTTTTTGAGTCGTTTATACTCTAGTCCGCACTCAGGGGACTTAGAGTTTTCTAGTCCACACTCTGGGGACGTAGAGGTTTTTAAGTCGTTTATACTCTAGTCCGCACTCAGGGCACTGAGAGTACTCTAGTCCGCACTCTGGGGATGTAGAGGTTTTCAAGTCGTTTATACTCGAGTCTGCACTCAGGGGACTTAGAGTATCTAGTCTGCACTCTGGAGACGTAGAGGTTTTTAACTCGTTTATACTCTAGTCCGCACTCAGGGGACCGAGAGTACTCTAGTCCGCTTTAGGGACAAAGAGGTTTTTAAGTCGTTTATACTCTAGTCCGCACTCAAGGGACTGAGAGTACTCTAGTTCGCACTCAGGGGACGTAGAGGTTTTTGAGTCGTTTATACTCTAGTCCACACTCAAGGGACTTAGATTACTCTAGTCTACACTCTAGGGACACAGAGGTTTTTAAGTCGTTTATACCCTAGTCCACACTTAGGGGGCTTAGAGTACTCTAGTCCGCACCCAGGGGACGTAGAGGTTTTTGAGTTGTTTATACTCTAGTCCACACTCAGGGGACTTAGAGTACTCTAGTCCTCACTCTGGGACGTAGAGGTTTTTAAGTCGTTAATGCTCTAGTCCACACTCAGGGAACTGAGAGTACTCTAGTCCGCTTTAGGGACTTAGAGATTTTTAAGTTGTTTATACTCTAGTCCACACTCAGGGGACTGAGAGTACTATAGTCCGCACTCTAGGGACATAGAAGTTTTTAAGTCATTTATACTCTAGTCTGCACTCAAGGGACTTAGAGTAATCTGGTCCGCACTCTGGGACGTATAGGTTTTTAACTCGTTTATGCTCTAGTCTACACTCAGAGGACTGAGAGTACTCTAGTCCGCTTCAGAGACTTAGAGGTTTTTAAGTTGTTTATACTCTACTCCGCACTCAGCGGAATGAGAGTACTCTAGTCCGCTTCAGGGACTTAGAGGTTTTTAAGTAGTTTATACTCTAGTCCGCACTCAGGGGTCTTAGAGTACTCTAGTCCGTACTTTAGGGACGTAGTCGTTTTTCAGTCGTTTACACTCTAGTCCGCACTCAGGGGGCTTGGAGTACTCTAGTCTGCACTCTGGGGACGTAGAGGTTTTTGAGTCGTTTATACTCTAGTCCGCACTCAGGGGGCTTCGAGTACTCTAGTCCGCACCCTGGGGACGTAGAGGTTTTTAAGTCGTTTATACTCTAGTCCGCACTCTAGGGACTGAGAGTAATCTAGTCCACTTCAGGGACTTAGAGGTTTTTAAGTTGTTTATACTCTAGTCCGCACTAAGGGACTTAGAGTACTCTAGTCCGCACTCTGGGGACGTAGAGGTTTTTGAGTCATTTATACTCTAGTTCGCACTCAAGGGACTTAGATTACTCTAGTCAACACTCTGGGGAAGTAGAGGTTTTTAAGTCGTTTATACTTTAGTTCGCAGTCAGGGGATTGAGAGTACTCTAGTCCACATCAGGGATTTAGAGGTTTTTAAGTTGTTTATACTCTAGTCCGCACTCAGGGGACTGAGAGTACTCTAGTCTGCTTCAGGGACTTAGAGTTTTTTATGTTGTTTATACTCTAGTCCACACTCAGGAGTCTTAGAGTACTCTAGTCCGCACTCTGGGAACGTAGAGGTTTTTGAGTCATTTATAATATAGTCCGCACTCAGGGGACATAGAGTACTCTAGTCCGCACTCTGGGGATGTAGAGGTTTTTAAGTTGTTTATACTCTAGTCCGCACTTAGAGTATTAAGAGTACTATAGTCCGCTTCAGGGACTTAAAGGTTTTTCAGTTGTTTATACTCTAGTCCGCACTCAGGGGACTTAGAGTACTCTAGTCCGCACTTTGGGGACGTAGAGGTTTTTATGTCGTTAATGCTCTAGTCCATACTCAGGGGACTTAGAGTATTCTAGTCCGCACTCTGGGGACTTAGAGACTTTTGTTGAGAGTAGTCGTTTTTCCACTCTTTAATTTGTATTTCATCTACCGTAACGAGGCTAATGTTGTCGAATGAACGATCGAACCACGTTTGCTCATGGAATGGGATTCTTCCCCCAGCATGAGGGATGAAACTTGAAAAATTGATGGTCTATTCTCGTCCGCTTGGTGATTATTGCTCTTCCAATAATGTCAAGGAAGGAGGTATATGATAGATGGTTGGATCACATCCATGCTGGGTTAGATAGTCAAATCTCACACAATTTGCTTCGTATCTCTTTCTAGAAAATAAAATTAATGGATTATTGAGAGCAATGGTTGATGAGTAGGTAGTCCATCACAACTACTCCAAGTCGGGTTTTCGAACAATCTTTTGTGTTCAGGGTAGGATTTGATGTGCAGATGATCAAACCACGTCTATTATAAATAAATCCGACATCACTGAACTTCAGGAAAGGCATCTGTATTTTGTCGAACTTTTTTCTATGACTTGATTTGAGTGGATGATCGGGCCATACTCATTCCAAGCGTTGCTTCGGTCTCCAAGTCAAATGTGGAGGTCAATGAATGGATGGTCAGTCATGTTGACTTTGTGTTGGGCTCTAATCGTGATGAGTTTTTCAATCTCTAGTTCTTGCCCCAAATTAAGGACACATGGCTGATGGTGAGCGATTGAATCATGCTCGTCTAGATGAAACTCCACATGCCCGATCATGGTTTGCGTGGATTAGTTGGCAGTCAAATTAGAGTACCTGGTCACCTACATCATTTTGAAAGAGTTTAATTCAAGTTGGTTGTAGTTCATCGAACAATTGAAATAGACATAGAAAGTGGGAATAATTCAACTAAGATTGGAATAAATCTCATTGATAAGTGAGGCAACATCGTGTGCTTGCTATTCAACTTTGCCCCTGGCTCCTTTCAAAGGGATGTCGGCCGTCAGCGGTCCAATTGATAACGATAGCCCTTTATTAGTAGGAATTGGATGTTCGCTGACCTCCATTCTGCCGGACTTGTACATACTATTGACACTTTCCTTTCCAGATCGGCTTTTCGATTACACCTCGGAGGTGTTTGTAATCGCCCGTGTTAGGATCAGTGAGCATCTTGGAATATACAACATTCCCCTGATTTTATTTAGACTTTGGTGTACTCTCTCGAGGTTGGTTTCCAATACCACTCTGAGTCGCGAGTCTTTAAGTAGAGGTTGTCAATCGAATCTTTCAAAGAACATATGAGTCGAATTTTAAGATCTTGTTTTGTCTACTAGCATTAGCGTCCTTAGCCAACGGGCCTTCATTATTATTTTTCCTAGTCTGTTCCGCTCCTTCGCACTTTGGTTTAGATTCATTTTTGTCATAGAAACGATGCATGGTCGTAGGAGGCTCTCCAGCTAACTAGCTGCCAAAATATATATGAAGGTCGATTCTCCTCTAATATGATATTCCTTTGAGAGTATCGTTTGAGTAGGGGTTGCTTGTCCGTTCCCTTATTACCGTTCAGAAGCTGCCGCTAGATCCTCTATGCCTTGGTCGAGCATGGCATGTAAGGGAAGTGGTTAGAATGTTGCTTTATTAAGTTGAGTTTTGAATTCACTATCCGGAGGCACTGCGCTGCAGTTAGGGTTCGGGGGGGTTCCCCCCGAAATTTTTTTGCTCTTTTTTCGAAAATTTAGATCGTACCCGATTTTTTTTGAAAATAGGGGCCGTATGAGACGTGTGGCTCGGCCTAGATGTCGTTCGGCCTAGAAGTGTCGCTCGGCCTAGAAGTGTGGCTAGGCCTGGATGCCGCTCGGCATGGACATATGGCTCGGCATTCGAATGTCGCTTGGCATAGAATGCGGCTCGGCATAGAATGTCGCTCGGCATAGGAATGAAGGTCGTACCCGAATTTTTACCAAAGCTCGGCATGGATGCCATGTCGAATTCGAGGTCCTTCATTCCATTGATGCCGAATTTTTTTACCCAAGCTTGCGGCATCCATGCCGAGCTTGGGCAAAGCAACATTGTCGTACTCGAATTTGGTAAAAGTGCCAAGCTTGGGTAAAGCAACATTTTCGGCATCAATGGCATCCACTTTTACCATGGTCGTACCCGAATTTTTACCCAAGCTTGCAGCATCCATGTCGAATTCGAGGTCCTTCATCCATGCCGTACCCGAATGTCGCTTGGCATAGGAATGAAGGTCGTACTTGAAAATTTAGGCCGTACCCGAATTTTTCCACTCTTCTTGGTCCTGTAGCCGCCCAAGGCGCCGGGTAAAAGTGCCGACTTCGAGGTCAAAAATTTCGAGTCATTACAATTTCATCACTTAAGACTAGTCCATGATGGAGTCATTAAAGGATGGATTGGTGGTAGAAATAGGCCTTTAAGGAAAAACCTGGGGAAGTCCACATGTTTTCTTGGATCATTATGCATAAGATTACTTAAAGCCATTTAAAATTTTCATATTCAAGATTCTATATGGGCTTTCGAGGATATTATTCCAAAAAGGCCTATGCCACGTCATATGTTCAATAGAAACATAGAAAACAAGTAACAGATTTGTGAA
The DNA here is from genome assembly GCA_030765085.1 of Allium cepa. NCBI lineage: Eukaryota > Viridiplantae > Streptophyta > Magnoliopsida > Asparagales > Amaryllidaceae > Allium > Allium cepa. Next base: position 679,529,276 of record CM060941.1, on the reverse strand, counting down.
ATAGTTCATTAGGCTCGATAATGGGCTATGTAATTCATTCTTATTTTTGAAGTCCTATATTCATATTATTATGCATATATGCTTGACATAGTTTAAGGCATTTCTATACATTCCACATCGAGTTTGATCTACAAAAGTTCATATATATGCAAGTCCACATCATTAATGTTCAAAATAGGGCATGGTCAAAGTCAATGAATATGTCCAAGTCCTTTATTTGATTCGTATATGATTACAGTGAAGTATGATTTGTCCCTAATTCGATTTAGGGTTTCAAGGCTTTCATTCAAGAAAAGAGGAAGAGAATGAAAAATCATCCTCCAAATGGCACCCCTAGGTTTATAATTATAAGGGATGAACAACTCCACTCCACCTCTTATATCTTCGGCAAGGTCGACTTCGACAATGCTTGGCACTAGCTTCTTTGTTGGATAATATCAATAAAAGGTAGCATCGAACAATGATCAGGAGCGACGTCGTTATTGGGCAGCTTTGTAAAGTAGTGCCTTCTTATTGTATGGTGTTGAAGTTAATAACTCTTGATGACGATGGTTGGCGCTTCTAATGGGTTGATTGTGATGTGGAGTGGAAGCAGCATTAAGTATTGATGAGGTCTTCATAGCCGACTAACAATATGATGATTACTTATGAGGTGAGTCTAATTTGGTACAATATTTATCATGGCTTTGTTAACCTATTACATTGCTTGTTCCATTTAGAAGTGGAGTGGTATTGTCTGAGGCTCGATGATGGATGAAGGTGTCATCGCCATTGATGGAAAGTGGAATTGAATTGGTGCGATATCATGGAGGAGAATCATGGTTGGGAAGCGGTATTTTCATGGATTTCGACATCAATAATGACAGAGACATCGACATTTACGATAGGTGGCTCCAATGGACTATAAGATTGTTTAAGAAGCAACATCTAAATCATTGTCATTGGCATCGAACTGCATCACTAGATCAGTGTCCGTAGCATGCTGGTCTTAATAGAAGATGGCAGTGATATTGATGATAAGTGATACTTTAGAATGATCATTTAAATACCTTTTTATTTATGATTTTATAAAGTGAATTTTTCACAGATAATGTCAAATTTTTAAAAATTCACTTATAAAATAAATGTAATTTTTTTTATAACATTTCATTTACTTTACATTTTAATTTAATTTACCATTTCATAAATTAAATTTAAATTCCGTTTTATTTTTTTGAACTTAACTTTTAATTTAAAAACACATTTCACATTTTCTAAGTTAAGTTATATTTCTAAATTTCAAATTTAAATATTTATTTATTTATCCATTTTTAATTTATAGAAAATCAATAACACATTATAAAAATCAATTTAAAGTCAAAATTAAATTAAAATATTATAATAGTTACATTTTTCAAAATACTTTAAAATTCTAGAAATATATATATATATAGACACACACACACACATGTTAACCATGGGTCTGAAAATAATTTTCTATCCTAGGTAAAGTAATACGGATAATATATCATTCCAATCCGTAATTCACAAAGAAAACCCAGGTTCTATCATTTCAAACCCGCAGTCTCAAGTAAAATGAAATAAATAAAAAATCGCTCAGGCCCATCGTTTCGGCCCATAACGATTTTTCCCTATTCTAAAGTCTGTTCGGGTATGTAACCCATAGTGATTCTAATCTACAGGGAACTTGCAGTGTGATAAACTAATATAAATAAACAGAATATCATTATATAACAGTAACAGATGATATGACAGTTGTATAAACAGAGGTGAACATCATATGATAATAGCATAGGCAGTTATAACATGATGATATAATTTACAAATTTAAATGGTGTCAATTTACTAATTATATAAGTACAAAATATCTTGTGAGAAATACTCACCTCTACAAGCTGGAGATAGCACAACCAAACACATAAACAAAGATCCAAAAGACACGAAAGCATGACTATGATTCAAGTTAGGGGAGTGGCAAAATGGTTATGTTGTACATAGAAAACAAAATAATATAATGTAACATGAATATACAACCCAAAATATAACATTAAACAACCTAGAAATAATATACAACGTAGAATCAAACAACTTGCCTATTCTTTCACAAATTCTATGCTCGGCCTAGGGTTTGAAATGCACGGCCATAATGGTGTATTTGGGTCAGGTATGGGTCCAACATAGCTCGGCTTAGCTTGGGTATGAACGAGTGGAAGTTGCTTATGTGATTAATGGCATGAATAAACACAAGTCACGGCAAAAGTGAATTTTTGTGCACAATCACAAGCTCATCCATGGCTATATGTGCCTCGGCCATGCCTGGTGCATGTCAAGGGATGGTGTGGCAGTGCTCTAGGGTCATCGGGTGGAAAAGGTGATGCTAGTGGTGGCCGAGAGGGTGTATGGAGTGGTGATGGCCAATAGGAGTTCGGTTATGAAGTTTTCAAGTGGTGCTTGCGCTTTTTTATGGAGTTTTCAATCAAGGTGGCCACGGCCATGACATGGACAAGGAGATGGAGGGGTTTTATAACTGAGCAAGGTGGTGGTGAAGGAGGAGCTATAGGCCGAGCAATATAGTGAAAGCATGACAAAGAAAATACATAAAATAAAGAAGAAAAAAGTAAGAAAGATATAAAACCATTACCAAATTTTTTTCTCAGAAATTGATGCCGCAAGTTTTGGAGATGAGAAGAAAAATTTATGCATGAGAAATGACAAAGTATTCGGCTAAAGAAAAGATATGGTTAGCCAAACTGAATGTAAGTGTTGATTGAAATGAAAAGGTAAAGAATATGAAAAGTCTAAGGTAAATGAAAGGTTCAAAACTCTTCATATTTCTAAATTTCTTTTATTCATTTTAAACATAAGAAAATGTAAATAAATAAAATAGAAAAACAAAATAAAACAAAGTATGAAAGAAAATAAATAAATTAATTTTAGATAAATATAAATTAATTAAGAAAATAGCTTAAAAATAGAAACTAGGTTTTAAAAATTGTAAATAAATACAATAAGTTTTGGAAAAATTTTAACATCACTTTAAAAATATTTAACAATGAAATCTTAAAATAAAAATAAATTTAAAATAATTTCAAAATGAAATAAAGTCAAATTTAAAAATATTCAAAAATCTAGGATAGTTACACTCTCCCCCACTCAAATCTTTTCGTCCTCAAAAAGAATGCACAAGGAAAATAAAGAAAGCAAGATAGAAAAACAAAATAGTACCTGTATCAAACAATTCCAGATTCGAAGCACGAATGCTCTCCTCCATCTCTCAGGTAAAATCTCGATCATTAGTACTCCACTATACTTTGACCAGACTAATAGATATCCTTCTTAGCTGCTTGTACCTCCGTCGACAATACGAAGTGGCTTCCTCTCGATAGTTAGATTTGACTCAATACTCGACCTATCAAGAGCAGAATGCTAGACAATAAGAGATGGATCATGAAGACATGGGCGGAGATGCGAGACATGGAATACATCATGCACTCCAGAAAGCTTCTCGGGCAAATACAGACGATAAACCAAAGAACCAACTCTTTCCACAATGCGAAAAGGACCAATGGACCTAGAAGAAAGCTTCCCTCTATGACCAAAGCGAATGACATTCCTCAAGGGAGAGACTTTAAGGAAAACTTGATCACCAACAGCAAACTCCAAACTCCGCCTACGCCTATCAGCGTACTTCTTCTGCCTATCCTGAGCATCTATCAACCTCCTCTTAATCTCCTCAACTCTCCCAGAAGCTTCCAAAATCACATCAGGACCAAGAACCACACGATTACCGGATTCAATCCAGCAAGATGGAGATCTACAAGACCATCCGTATAGAGAAGCAAACATAGACATTTTGATACTAGCCTGAATGCAAAGGTGGAATGAGATAGATAAAGAGATTAAAATAGGCTTGAAACAGAAGATAAGATTACCTGGTAGCTATTATTGTCGGTGAATTCGATAAGATGGAGATGATCTTTCCAAGATCCTCCATAATCAATGACATAAGCATGAAGAAGATCCTCAAGAATCTGATTCACTCTTTCCGTTTGACCGTTAGTCTGTGGATGGTAAGTAGTGCTCAGATTCAGATGAGTATCCAAATATTCCTAAAAAGCTTTCCAAAACTGACTGGTAAAGATAGGATCACGATCACAAACAATGCTGAGAGGAACCCTATGAAGACGAACGATCTCTATCATGTAGATCTCAGACAAGCTAGAAGCAGAACGAGTAGACTTGATCGGAATAAAATGAGCGGACTTGGTCAGTCTATCCACAATAACCCAGATACTCTCATTACCCCTCCCAGTCCTCGGTAGACCATCCATGAAATCTATGGAAACCTGTTCCCACTTCCAATTGGGAATCTCAAGGGGCTGCAACAAACCAGGGGTCTTCTGGTGGTCGGCTTTGACTTGCTGACAAGTCGCACAACGATTAACAAAGATAGAGATATCCCGCTTCATTCCCTTCAACCAATAAAGCCTCTTCATATCCTGATACATCTTCGACACACCAGGATGAATAGAAAGTCTGGATTGATGATTCTCCCGAAGCAACTTCTGCCTCAATCGATCAACATTCGAGACAAAAATCCTGCCATTAATCTTCAAAATCCCTCTATCATCGATCTGAGCTCCACTACCACTACTACTACCACCACCAACCCTGCTACGAACACTCTCCTTCATCAATCTAAGCATCTCATCCTCATCCTACTTAGCCATGATATGATCCAAAAGAGGAGAAAAAGAAACAACAAGCAGACACAACAAATCCTTCTTCCGACTCAAAGCATCGGCCACAACATTAGCTTTACCGGGAGTAGAACTAATATCGAGGTCATAAGAAGCTAGAAACTCAAGCCAACGAACTTGCCTCTGATTCAAATCCTTTTGGGAGAAGATATATCTCATAGACCGATGATCGGTGAAAAGCTTCAACTTGGTTCCTAAAAGATGATGCCTCCAAAGCTTCAAAGCAATGACAACAGCAAGCAACTCTAAACCATGAGCAACATAATTTGCCTTGTGGGTTTTCAACCGACGGCTGATATAGGCAATGACCTTACCATCTTGCGTGAGAACAACACCCAAACCCTCACGACTAGCATTAGTATATACCATCAATCCCTCACTTCCATTCAAAACGATAAGAACTGTTGTAGAAGTTAGCTTGCTCTTTAACTCTTTGAACGTAGCTTCACACTTCTTATCCCAGATGAACCTAGAATTCTTACGAGTCAAAGTAGTGAGAGGTGCAGCAATCCGAGCAAAATTCTCGATGAATCTCTGGTAGTAACCGGCAAGGCCCGGAAAACTACGAATATCAGATGGAGTCTTTGGTGTTTCCCAATCATTGATCGCAGCAATCTTGACTGGATCAACAGAAACTCCATTACCAGAAACAATATGCCCGAGAAATCGGACTTCATCCTTCCAGAAATGGCATTTAGAAAATTTAGACTTCAACTGATGATTTTTGAGAGTCTCCAAAACAGATTTCAAATGCGACTCATGCTCTTCCTTGGTCTTAGAGAAGACAAGGATATCATTAACAAAGACTAGAACAAATTTATTAAACATATCACGAAAAACATGATTCTCAAATCACAAAGAAAGAAGGAGCATTAGTCAAACCAAAAGGCATGACTAACCATTCATAAAACTCATTCTCAATGCAGAAAGCAGTCTTGGGAATGCTATCCTCGGCAACCCTAAGCTGATGGAAACCTATGGCATGATGAAACTGAGACAAAACAGTGGCACCATAAAGCTGATCAAACATATCATTGATACGAGGCATTGGATATCTTTTTTTCATAGTGAGCTTGTTTAGCTCCCTATAATCTACACACATCCTCAAAGAACCATCACACTTGGTGTCAAAAACCACCACTGCTCCCCATTCAGAAAAGTTAGGCCTAATCAGACCTTTGGAGGTTAAGTCCTCAATTTGTTTCCTTAACTCAACCATCTTGCGGGGTGCCATTCTTCTAGGGGGGAAGAACAACAGGTCGAGCACCAGGAATAAGATCAATTCAAAAATCGCTTTCCCGCTTAGGTGGCAAAGAAGTGACTTCACCAAATACATCGGGATATAGTCTGACCACAGGAGTCGAATCAAGATCACTAGGAGAAGAATCTAGAGAATAAATAAAACTTCCAGCAAAATCCTGAGGCATGCAGCACTGAATAATCAAAGAATCACCCTTATCTCCGACAAGAGTGACTATTCTGGATTTGCAAGAGATACGGCATCATGATTCCTCAACCAATCTTGACCAAGCAATAGATTAAAAGCTTCGAAACTTGATACATAGAAATCACCAAAAAAACGATAAACCGAATGGAAGAGTTTCACTCCTCTACAAATCCTATTAAGGCTCGCGGGACCCTCAATAGGATTAGAAACACATAAAGAAACAGAAGCATACCCAGGAGAAAGGAGATTCTCGAACTTATCGCACAAATCAACAGATATAAAACTATGGAAAGCTCCAATATCAAATAAAACTCGAACTGGATGATGAAATAAAGTAAATGTGCCCTGAAGAGTACCTTGGTCATTACCAGGAAGAGGTGCAGGTGGAGGAACTGGAGAAGATGCAGATGAGACAATAAATACTCCATAAGGCTTACCCTTCTGCTGGGTAGGGCAATCCTTACTAAAATGACCAGGTTGGAGACAGATATGGCAGAGATCACGCCTAGCCAACTGAGTAGGTGGAGGAACAGTAGCACCAGCTAAAGTAGGATGGCTATTGGCATAGTGTCCCTTCTAATCACATCTGACGCAGGTGATAGAAGAAAGATCAATGGGTTGCCTCTAAGAAGGAGAAGATGATGAAGATCCCAAACTCGGACGCTTATGCCAATTCTTCTTCTACTGGTGATAATTACGTGTTCTCTTCCTAGAATTAGCAGAGGAAGACTGAGATGAAGGAGCACTAGAGGCAGCAGGACCTTTAGAAGTAGGTTCTCATAACGGATAGCCATATCCATAAGCTGGGTAAAAGTGCCATGAACATGAGAAATGAGACGACTATAGTACTCAGGACGAGGACCAGCAATGAACTTCTCATTCTTCTTGAGAGGAGTGTCAATCAGGCTAGGACCGAACTTGGAAAGTTCATTGAACTTCCCCTCATACTCAGCAAAAGACATGCTACCCTGCTTGAGATCCATAAATTCACGATAAAGCTGAGATTTCTCGGCTTCGGGCATCCATTTTGCCATAAAAGCCTCCCTGGAAAAGAGATACAGAAACAAACTTAAGATGGATTCAAGAGAAAAGGAAAATATAGGAACAAAATTCAAGATATCACATAGGATACCTAAACTGCTCCAAAGTAATATCAACTTCGACGGTGTTAGCCGTAACAGACTCCCACCAATCTAGAGGAGCCTCATGCAACTGCCAAGCTGCTAACTAATGCTTCTGGGCATCAGTAATATCAAGACCAGTAAATATACTCTCTAGACTCCGCAACCATTGCCGAGCTTCAATGGTGCTCTTTGAACCGGTGAATGGGGTTCCACCAAGTTAAGTGTATTCCTTACAGAGAAAAATGAACTTAACAGGTGCAGCAGGCTGAGGAGCTGGGGCAATACCACGACCCCTACCTCTGGCATTTCCTCGATTCATCCTGAAAAATCAAGAATGAATTTAGGACAAGGTATAGAGATGCCGAAGGTAAATTAAGATAAGGCAAGATAAATTCACTTGGATGAATATCCTAATGAAAGAAAATACTAACAAGGTAGGTACGAAGGAAGGAAGTTTAGAAAATTGCTTTTAAAACAAGAAAAAATCAAAATAATCTTTGAAAATCCTTTGAAAATCATTTTTAAAATCATTTTTTACTTTGAAAATACGTTCTATCACAAAGATATGATTCTGAAATTGATTTCACTCATTCTAGGGTATTTCTACCCTATCTCTAATGAGTTTTTGCTCCGTAGGCTACGGTTTGCCAAAAACCAAAGCTTTGATACCAAATGTAACAATCTCTTATTTTGTACCATTCAAACCGACAATAATCCACACATGTCAGACTTGAATGATGCAAAATAACAGATTGTAAATAAATTTGGAGCAAATGAAATCAATCACATAATATCACAGACACAGAACTATCAGAATAACTCGCAACGGAATATAAAATACCATAGTAGTTCATGAAGCTACTATAACAAAGTCTCAAAACAAATGCATAATATCAGTCTGAAAACAACATAATAGGAACCCCAAATACATAGAAGTTCACTAATACATGAGATAAACTAGAGCAGCTAAAACTGAAATAGATATATAAATAAACAGGAAGAATCTCCAGCAAAGACCAGCTCCAAAAAGAGAATCCAAAGCTGTGAATACTCAGGCTGATCAGAGCGTAAAGAAAAACACAAAACACTCGAGTCAGGACATATATACTAATATAAAGTAAACCAACTCAAGTGAACTGTAATAAAGTACAAGTAACCTAAAGGATGCTTAGGATCGCCCATCCTCTAAGTATCCGTTAAACTATTTACTATGTAATAATATTGCGCTATTATAATAATGTCTGCAGTAAAATAAACTTACTTTAAAATAGCGTCAAAGGGTTAACCATATAGCCCCCAACACGTAATAGTCCTAGTAGTCCATCCAGTATCATCATATCTCCAGATCGGAAGACTACCCTAAATACTCCACAGGCTACGGGAGAAGGAAAAAACTCGTAGTAAGGCTCGCTATGGTAGGTATAAGGCACACGAGGCAATGCGATGGTAGATATACCAATTACGCTTCCGGGCTAGTGGTAATGCATAGTAGCCACTACTGCACACCTCGAGCCACACTCCCAAAATCAATGGGGTGCACCCAATCAATCACAAAGGTAATAGAATGGTATCGAAGAAGTGTGTCCGATCGGAGGAGCTATCTCACTTGGCCCGTCGATCGCCCCTGTTTTAGCCACCTTAAGCCAACTCATGGGGCCATGTTCATACCATAATAGGATCATCGCCACCATCCTACTTCGTTCTGGAATCACCACCGGATACATAGTTATTAAAGTGGTTTTCGGTATCGACAGAGAGAATGTCCATGTATGATCCCGGTATCTTTAACAACTAATCGTTATTATAACCCATGGTTATAATTTAAAAATTGTATTTTATACTTCAAAAAATCAAATATCATTTAACAATTCAATATCATTTCAAATCCATTTCAAAATATCAAAATGTCATATTTTTCCAAACTACGTTCATTTTATTAAATTTAAATATCATTACAAATCACATTTCAAAATGGTTTATATTTCAAATCAAATTACTTCATTTAAACAATTTAAAAATGAAGTCATTATATTTTAAAATCAAATATTTAATTCTCAAAATTTTAGCCTTTTCAAAGTTCATTTATTCACTTAAATTTATCAAAACAGTGAAAATTCAACTTTCGCAGCACTTAGAAAATGCTACGGAAAGTTATGTTTTAAAACAATTCAATTTAGCAAAGACGGCATTTAAAATGCTGGAATAGATTTTTAGGTTTCAAATAAAAACTTTAGTTAAATTTAGCAACTACAGCACTTACAAAGTGCTGTAATAGCCCTTGGTTCATTTTAGTTATAGTTCATTTTATCAATACAGCACATAGAAATGCTGTAATATCCTTTACTTAAGAAATGATAGCATTTCAAAAATGTTGTTAATTAAATTCCAAAAGTTCAATACAATTTCATAAACAATTAAATTTTAATTTAAACCATTTTTAACTTATAAAAATCAAATTTTCTTACTTTAAAATGATCATTTAAATGCCTTTTTATTTATGATTTTATAAAGTGAAATTTTCACAAATAATGTCAAATTTTTAAAAATTCAGTTATAAAATAAATATAATTTTTTTTATAACATTTCATTTACTTTACATTTTAATTAAATTTACCATTTCATAAATTAAATTTAAATTCCATTTTATTTTTCTTAACTTTTAATTTAAAAACACATTTCACATTTTCTAAGTAAAGTTATATTTCTAAATTTCAAATTTAAACATTTATTTATTTAACCATTTTTAATTTATAGAAAAAAATAACACTTTATAAATTCATTTTAAATTCGAATTTAAATCAAAATATTATAATATTTACATTTTTCAAAATTCTTTAAAAATTCCAGAAATATATATATATATATATATATATATATATATATATATACGCACACACACATATATTAACCACGGGTCTGCATATAATTTTCAATCCTAGGTAAAGTGATACGGATAATACATCATTTCAATCCGTAATTTACAAAGAAAAGTCGGGTTCTATCATTTCAAACCCGCAGTCCCAAGTAAAATGAAATAAATAAAAGTCGCTCAGGCCTATCATTTCAGCGCATAACGATTTTTCCCTATTCAAAAGTGCGGTCGGGTATGTATCATTTCAACCCATAGTGATTCTAATCTACAGGGAACTTGCAGTGTGATATAACTAATATGAATAAACAGAATAGCATTATATAGCAGTAACAGATGATATGACAGGTGTATAAACAGGGGTGAACATCATATGATCATAACATAGGCAGTTATAACATGATGATATAATTTACAAATTCAAATGGTGTCAATTTACTATATATAAGTACAAAATGTCTTATGAGAAATGCTCACCTCTACAAGCTGGAGAGAGCACAACCAAACACACAAACAAAGATCCTAAAGGCATGAAAGCACAACTACGATTCAAGTGAGGGTAGAGGCAAAATGGTTATCTTGTATATAGCAAACAAAACAATATTTTGTAACATGAATATACAACCTAAAATATAACATTAAACAACCTAGAAATAATATACAACATAGCATCAAACAACTTGCCTATGCTTTCACAAATCCTATGGTCGGCCTAGGGTTTGAAATGCATGGCCATAGTGGAGTATTTGGGTCAAGTATGGGTCCAGCATAGCTTGGCCTAGCTTGTGTATAAAGGAGTAGAAGTTGCTTATGTGATTAATGGCATGAACAAACACAAGTCAGGGCAAAAGTGAATTTTTGTGCACAATCACAAGCACGGCCATGGTTATATGTGGCTCGGCCATGGTTATATGAATGTCACGGGATGGTGTGGCAGTGGTCTAGGGTCAGGTAGAGGTTGAAAAAAGTGATGCTAGTGGTAGCCGAGAGGGTGTGTGGAGTGGTGAAGGCCAATAGGAGTTCGGCTATGAAGTTTTCAAGTGGTGCTTGCACTTTTTTGTGGAGTTTTCAATCAAGGATGGCCACGGCCATGACATGGACAAGGAGTTGGAGGAGTTTTGCAGCCGAGCAAGGTGGTGGTGAAGGAGGAGCTATAGGCCGAGCAATATAGTGAAAGCATGACAAAGAAAATACATAAAATAAAGAAGAAAAAAGTAAGAAAAATATAAAAACCATTACCAATTTTTCTCTCAGAAATTGATGCCGCAAGTTTTAGAAATGAGAAGAAAATTTGTGTATGAGAAATGACAAAGTATTCGATTAAAGAAAAGATACGGTCAGCCAAATTGAATGCAAGTGTTGATTGAAATGAAAAGGTAAAGAATATGAAAAGTCTAAGGTAAATGAAAGGTTCAAAACTCTTCATATTTCTAAATTTGTTTTATTCATTTTAAACACATGAAAATGAAAATAAATAAAATATAAAAACAAAATAAAACAAAGTATGAAAAAAATAAATAAATAAATTTTAGATAAATATAAATTAATTAAAAAAATAGCTAAATAATAGAAACAAGGTTTTAAAAATTGTAAATAAATACAATAAGTTTTGGAAAAATTCTAACATCACTTTAAAAATATTTAACATTAAAATCTTGAAATAAAAATAAATTTAAAATAATTTCAAAATGAAATAGTAAAATTTAAAATTATTCAAAAATCTAGGGTTGTTACATGTCGCACACGCGAAGAGAACACAACTCTAAATTAATTCCCTATAGTGATCGCATGAATTTAACCAAAGCATCCCATACTGCCCGATGAAATTCATGTATTCACTAATGTTTAGTAAATTTCAGTCAAACATTCTATTCAATGAATTATGCCATATTCAACGAAGCATAATTCAAAAGTATATAAACCAATCGACAATAATAATAATTCAATTATTAGCATATCCCAAATTATAGAACTTAAGTTTTCAAAATGTTTTCACATATTGAGTTTATTGTTTTTAAAACAATTATTTTAATTTTTCCATAAATACACTTATTATTTACTTGAAAAAATATTCGTTGATTTGATAAATATTCCATAATCCCAAATTGTTCCCAAAATTACACTTAAGTACACCTAGATGTCTCAACTTTCCAAGCAAGACACCTAGTTAATAAACCAGATTTGAAACCCAACCCCCCCCCCCCCCCCCCACACACACACATATTCTCCAAAATTACATGAGAGAGATTTTAATTCACAAACCATATTTCCAAGACCATAAATTTGAATCCATTTATTTTATAAAGCTATAAATAAGTTTGAAATCGATATTTTTATAATAAACCTTCCTTTTATAAAGTATTTTACAAATTTATACATATTTTCACTATTGTCACAAAAAGATTTTATATATTCTTATTTATAGATTTTGCTACGAATTAATATGTCTCAATTGTCTTATAAAATACTTTGTTACAAATATCAATATCCATACATCTTCTACATTGCAATTAGGTAAGAATATACTGCATTTTAGTTCAAAGCAATAAAGAAATATAAAATGCAGTGGTTCCAAAAATAAGGGATTTTAACAGGCTGTAAACTAGTTTACCAAAGATTCACTCAAAATTTGATTTTAACAATCCAAAACTAATAACCAGATTTTATTGAACTAAACAAAAAGAAATTTATGCTAACCATCAAGAAGAAGAAAAATTGACAAAAATGGAGATAGAGAACAAGGTGAAGCACTGCTTATGCACAAAAAGAATTCAACAGTCCATAAAAGCATTTGCTAAGTATTCAACACATGTCACTTATGATAACTTGGTGGTTGAAATTATCACAAAGTTAGGTTGCAGAATACTACTCAATACTATCACGCAAGAACACATAAAGAAAGAGCACACGATCAAAGAAAGAAGGGCAAAAATGAGGACTTCCTAGAGCAAGCTCATAGCCCAGGTTATCTAATATATGTACTTAACAACAAAATATCAATTTTCACTTAGCAATACTAAGGTTTTCATTACATGGCAGTTATTCAAAGCAATTGTAGTAGTAGAAAATGAGCTTTTAGGTTTAGTGATAGATGTCGTGAGAGTTAACTCACAAAAATCCATCACCACTGAAATCGCATTCACCTCCAAGCCCTAAAATGCTGCCATCGACAACCTCTACACCTGCAGTCGCCTCTGTCACTATCGGTTCACTGCTCACCAAAATCATCTCACGCCTTCCAGTCGCACTGTCCCTCCCTGTTCACCTCGACCTCAACATTGCATATGTCTCGCCTAGAATGTCGTGCCCCTCTCCAGACTCACTGTGCGCGCAACTTTCCTTAGCCATGGCTCTACCACGTCGCTACCTTGTCCCCATGTGCCGCTATGTCGAGTATTGCCTTAGGGTAGATATAAATTTACATAGACTGGATTTAGTAATTAGGGAAGGGAATTTAGAGGTTTGATTTTCCAATTTGAGACGAAAAGAGAAAACAATGGAGAAAAATTTGTTTACAGGATGTTAAATAGAGAGGAGGGAAGTAAACGTATTTGTTTACTTAAGCAATAGAATTGAGTAAATGTACTAATGGGCTTGATTTCAACTTAAGGCCCAAATGATTTAAATAAGAGAATTCTTCTCTTAGCTTAACCAATAAATTTAATTAGTTTAACTACTTAAATCAACAAAGATAGTTTAAGTTAAATTTTCAAAAACCAGTTTACTTACAAATTTATAAACCCAGGGATTAATGTAGAAAATATTTTTATTAAATCGAAATATACAAATTTTAAATCATTTATTCCAACTACATTGAATTTCATAATCAAATTATAGAAATCCCAAATTTTAGATTTATCTATGCTAATTATTCGTAATTATATGATCATCAATAACAGGGTTGTTACAGACTTCCTCCTTAAAAAATTAGTATCCCTGCAATTTTCTTAATGGGAGAAACCTATAATATAATTTCCTTTGAAATCAATGGTTTCATAATTGGTTACTAATTTCCATTTTCAAAATAAACCAATTTATATCACTTCAAGACGTAATACTAAAATTAAATTTTAGTTATCAAAATTTCTTTTCAAATTCTCAAAAAAATTTCTAATGTCTTAAACTTATTGAAATTTCACAGCTTCTGCTTTGCACGACCAGCACTTTAGAAATTTATAATATATATATAATTACATAATATACATCTCATCTCACGAATGAGTCATCCCGTTGGGAAAAACACAAAAATACAATATGTAATCCAAGATACGTACCTTATTTCAATACTCAGCAAGCATAAAAATAAAATCAAATGCAAAAACAAGCTCCAAATACAAAGCATTCACCTTTGGTACCTATAAATACCCAATAACCAAATGAGATTAATATTCAAGCATATTATATAAATTTAAAATACATTGTACATTAGCCTATAAAATTTCGAAATTTAACAAAGTCATAATGCATACTTTGATTTTAGTTTCAAAGCAAGGACAATAATATATCCTAATGTATGAACTACTAAAGTTGCCTGATCAATTTCTTACACAAAACATGTTGCGTAAGCAAGCAAGAAGACAAGAAAAGAAGAAAAAGAATAAACAATGTCAGGCAGCATAGGGATTTTTTGAAATTTACAAAGCATGAATGCTTTGTTATATGACAACAAAGTCATGAACTACATATGCCAAGGTATAGGAAAGTTGCATAAAAAAGGAAATGAAAGCTTGTTTAGAAATTTGAAAAATACTAGCACGTTTGTACAAGCAAATTAATTGCTCTGACCCAAAATTTTTGGAATGGACAAGGCAAGAATGCTTGCTAGTATAATTATACTTCAATGTAGAGGACAAGTGTACTTATATATATGCATGACCAAGTTAGTTACTAAAAATATATTACAAGTTAGGCATTGAAGTTTACAAAATTATATACGTACAAGTTATCTGCCAACATGACCGAGTCAGTATACTTAAATAGAATGCTTTCTATATTTAAGTTGTCAGCTCACCAATTTAAACCTCTGCATGCTTTGTTACGTATAAGCACTATACAACAAAGACATGTGCAGATGCAATTCCATAAAAAATCAAGTACCAGAAGAAGAAAAATGTACAAGTCAGGGTATAACATGTCTATGTTTTAAAGGCAACAAAACATATGAAATAAAATATGAATTTTTTATTTCCAAATTGTGCAATACATACCCATATATGATGGCAAGGATGAATTGAAAATCAAACAACAATTCATCATAAATAACATAGATATAGATTTGTAAGTGTATATGTGTGTGTGTGTGTGTATAACATATCAGTTATTATTGAAAATTTAAATCTTCAATTTAAACTCCTTTTCAAATAATTATACTAACATCCAGAATTTTTTATTTTCATGTCAAAATGTCTGGTAGATGTTTAGGAACTCTCATCAATAATATGGTGTCCCACATATCGATTAAAATCCTTAAACATTTTACAGACAAGTAAATAAAAACAAACAGTTACAAATTTTCTTTAATAAAATCTATTTTATCATCCATAGATTCATGCATCCAATAATAATCGCAATCAAACAATAAAGTCCTAACAATCGATTAACCATGCATACATCATCTAATCAACTCAATATATTCTTCCAATCTCTAAATGATTTTTGAACTCTAACTTTGATTAATTATTTTTAAATCAATGTACGTCCCAAATGATTATCTCGATAATCATGTTATAATCCTATCCTTATAGTTAATAAAAATTACTAACTACTACTAAGGGATGGGACTTTTGGGTCATTATGGTCAAGATCTGAACTCTGAATCAATTTATATTTTATAATGTTTTGAACACATCTTTGATACAAAGCTATGATGACCTCACTGCGATACCCGGTTTAGCAAAGAACTTTACAAATCATCTGCTAATCTAGAGAATACGGCTTGACAAGGGCGATTAGATGTAAATATATCTTTCTACTAACACCGACACATCATTTATTCCTTTCTCACTTAATATTTGAACTGAATTTGACGTGTATAGTATTTGTATAAAGTAGTAAACACACCGATTTCTCAGGATCGGAACAATATATAATATAAACAACGGTAGAATCACAATGGAATAAATCTCAACATATACATATACAAATTTTAAGTTTACAAATGATATAGTAAACTCTTCTAATTTCAATTATACAATTTAGATGCAGAGTTTAAATTCCTAAATGAGATAAATTAAAAATCCAATTATTTATCTCTTTGCTAACCCAACCATCCAAAGGTCAACCCGTCTTGTAACCAAAAGTCTCGGTCTGACCCAAGCAAAATAACACTTGGTCAGACTATCTCTAAATATCCAATAGGGTGAGAATAGAATATAACACAAGAATAAACAACATATATGTAAATATAGATGTCCAGGATACAAAGAATCAAGAAATTAATTTAACTCAGAACAGGGTTATAAATTTAAGTCACAAACATGAACTAGTAAATAACATAGAATTAACTTAACTTAGCATCAATCACATGGCATAAGAATATATGTTTATTTCAAAAACGTAAGTCATAAGAATGTATATTTATTTCATGAACAAAAGACATAAGAATATATATTTATTTCATGAACATAAGATACAAGAATATATAACACTGGAAAACCTGAATTACATTCTCTTCTAAATCTCGCAACCACTTGTCGCACACCCGTAGAGAACACAACTCTAAATTGTTAATTACTTCCCTATAGTGATCACATGAAAGCATCCTATACTACCAAATGAAATTCATGTATTCACTAATGGTTTAGTAAATTCCACTCAAACATTATATTCAATGAGTTGTGCTATATTTGATGAAGCATTATTCGAAAGCATTTAAACCAGCCAATAGCATTAAGTCGATTATTAGCACTTCCAAAATTATAGAACTAAGGATTTCAAAACGTTTTCTCATTTTGAATTTATTGTTTTTAAAACAATTATTTTAATTTTTCCATAAATCCACTTATTATTTAACTTGAAAAAAAATTCACTAATTCGATAAAATATTCCATAATCTAGGATTGTTTAAAAAATTACACTTAAGTACCCTTGTATGTCCCAACTTTCGAAAAAAGGCACTTAGTTAATAAACCAAATTTAAAACCATATATATATATATATTCGCTAAATAACATGAAAGTGATGTTAATTTGCAAAACATATTTACAAGACCATAAATTAAAACCAATTATTTTGTAAAACTATAAATAAGTTTGAAATCTATATTTTTATAATAAACCATCCTTTTATTAAATATTTGCAACGACGCAGAATTTGACCACTTTAAATTATACTATTTAAAGTAATTTTAAATATAAAATAGGTAATGTTATATGATTCAAATAATATTAGATAGGATTAGAAAAGAGAAGTATACACAAAAATAGTTACATTTACCTATATCGACAAAAGTGACAAAATGCTGATTTTAGAAAAGAATGTTTCAATAGTTAAATAAATTATTTTAATTTATTTATAAGTGTTATATTTTTAAATAACATTATACTGTTTTTTTTTGTAAATTTGGTTTACATAAATAAACAGTTTAACTAAAACTTCAAAATATGACCGTAAAACATTTTGTCGAAAATCAGAGTTTTGTCGATTAAAGTTCTCACAACATTGTCGCACCTTTATTTTCTTATATAGGCACAAATATTAAAATAATATAATTATTAATTAATTCACTAATCATGGTCACATTTACTAAATAAGATTAGAAAATTCTAGAATGTCGTTAAGAAAAGTAAGTTTAAGAATAGTCAGAAGTAAACATCAAATTCAAATCAAATCAAGATCCAACAAAATAATTATTTTCTTTACCTAATTGTTAAGTGACTAAAACATAATGTAAGAAGTGAAAGGATGATGTTAAGTGTTGAAAAAATTGAGTTTGATATAGTTTGAAGTAAGGTTAGTTTGGTAATTTGGTAAGAGGTTATTTTGGTAAATTGCCACTTCTTTCTTTTTCTATGAATACCGACCTCCTTCTTCACTTTCATTCACATTTCTTCATTTTGTTTTCTTAATCTTCTTTACCTTTTTCCTCTCCTCTTTAATGGCTTCTAAGCCATAGGAAAAAATTATAAGGAAATAACGTCGACATGTTTATAAAATATTCAGAAGAATCATTTTCTTCAACTCATACTCATCATTTCTTCATATTTTACCTCTTCTTCTATCGGCTGTAACTTCTTCAAATAGAAGCAAAATACCAAATTCCTTTTTTCAAATCAAGTATTTTTCTAGTGGCTATAACGTTTATGTTGACCTATTTGTTAAATTCTAAAACTAACCATGTCAAAAATCCACTTCTTTCCAGTGCATTCTCTGGCCAGTTTTTAAGACAGAGAATAGCCCATTTTGTTATGATCATAACTTGATAAAAAAGGTCCAAATTAATAAATTGTTTTTTTCAAATCATATAAAATTCCAGTGTCTACAACTTTTATATTAGCACATTTTCCAATTTTGAATTTTGCTATACCTGAAACTCAATTCTTTGATGTGCTTTCTTGGGCTTCATTTTTGTCAATCCGACAACACCTCTTCATCATTCTATCATATCTCCCTAAACAAAACTTGGATTCAAATGATTCTTTTTTATTTCAAAAAAATTATTTTCAACAACTTTATAGTTAAAAACTTTTCTTAATTTTGAGACTTAGAGGGCCTAAAATTAGATACAATATAACTTATTTTTCGGATCTAAATCTTGAGAATTCAAGTTCAAAGCTCTACCACTTCTTCTCTATCCTTTCGACCAACCTCCATCTCAAGCCTCAACCAAGATATTATAAGTGAGAGGGTGTTTTTTTCCTAGTGTTCAATGGAGTAGGAAGTAGTTAGTGAAGTGTTGGTTGATTAGAATGTTGGTAGGAAGTTTATCGCTTTGGTTATTGTTTAGAAACTCTATTTAATATCTATATTTATATACATGTTTGATGATGTGATATGATTACTATGGATGCTTATATATTCTTTGATCAACAATTATTTATTGTTTGATATGATTGTCAAATTATTTTAGCAAGTCATATTAATACACGTCGATAAGCACAAAGGAGACCACTTTCCTTTTGAAAATGAAATGATGTACATGGAATGCTTAAACCTTTTGGAAATAATTTTAAAATGAGTTAGAAAAATTTATAAACATTTAAATATGTTTAAATAAATAAAGAAAGAAATTCAAGATTTCATCTTGTATATTTTAAAATATGTCCAAAACAATTTTCTAAAAACATCGCGGTTTTGCAGCTAGGAATCTAGAAAAGGATTTCTTTTAAAATGATATTTTTTAAATGATTAAAAATAAGAAATAAATTTGATAAGTATATTAAAATGGTTTAAAAGATATTTGGAATGGAAAAAATGAATTTTCAATTATTAAATGTTTTTTAAATCAAATAAGCTTGTGTAGCATTTTCCGTAGCTTTTTTATGCTGCGAATTCTTTAACCTTTTGGATATGAGTTTAAACTTAATGATTTTTCCTAGAATCAATTATGAATGTTTTTAAAAGGAAAATTAAGAGTCTAAAATATAATTTGTAATCTTATAATCAATTCCAAAATAAAGCTAACAAACAAAGCTTGCGGAAACGACTAGTACATTTGTCCCGTCCGTGAGAGCTAAACTGTAAAACAAGGTGTGTAAATAAGGTTAGGAATAGAGCAACCAGTGCCATGAACTCACTGGACCTTCACTTTATCATTTAGACGAGCGATGGAACAGATTGAAAGGAAAGCTCCGATGCTCTAAAAGATCATATTTAAGTTTTTCCAAAAGAAAAGAAAAGAAATAAGTTTTTAGAATATTAATTAACCTCATAACATCTTTTATTCGATGATTGGTATGAAGGATCCAAGATCGGATTTGGGTGATTCCTATCCGAAAAACCAGGATCGGATTTGGGTAATTCCTATCCAAAAACCTCTTCAAAATAATTTTCAAAATAAAATATATTGAAGACAAAGATCTTCGTGATGTAGAATTACTTGCCATTAGTCCCTGGAGGTGAAATTTACCATATCTAAGGTGGCAGTAGTACTCTGTTATGAAAATCTTCAATTTTCCAGACTATGATTTGAAGTTAAGAAGGAAATCTTTGATTAAGATTTAATTAATGATTTGGAAAAAAATTCGTATGTAAAATAGAAAATGATTTGGAATTATTCAAGATTTAAGAAAGGTTTAAATAAACCAAATAATTTGATAAATGAGGCTTAATGATTCCATATGCACTTGAAAAGAAAATGGAATAAATTGAAAAGAATATATCTAAGAAAGATATTTGATTTCAATAAAAGATGAGTAATTGATTGATGATTGATATCCACATATGAACTTAAGATCTTTTAAAGCGATGATTGGCTTCGAAGGAACCGAGGTCAGATTTGGGTGATTCCTATCCGAAAACCACTTCGAACCAATGTATACGTTCAAAAGCGAAGACATGTTGAAAATGATGATTATTGAAAACCGAGGATCTTCATAGCATGAGGACTACTTGTTGACATGGTCTAGGTCGCTCCCATTATAGAGTTAATTATAGCACTGGTCCCCTCATTGTGGAGATTTTTCGAATTGCAAGAATGTAACGACCCAGAATTTCTATCATTTGAAATTCATATATTTAATTGATTTTATATATTAGCAACTGAAATTTGTAAGCCGAATAAATTTTTGTTTCGAATATCTAGGTTTAATTGGATAATTAAATCGATAATTTAACATTTGAAATTATAGAAATAATTGGAAATTGGGTCTAATGCAATTAAAATTGATTTGTAAAGTTGTATTAAATCATATTGGAGTTAGAATGATGTTATAGAACTTTTAAAATTTAATTAAAAGTCAATTTGCGAAAATTGAATATTTTAAAATTTAATTGACGAGTTAAAAATAGTCATTTTTCAAACAGTCTCGGATTTCGAAGAAACCAGTTTCCTCGGATCCATAATGTTATATTATTGTATGGTTTCAAATTTCGTGTCAATCAGATGTACGGTTTGTCCAGGGCAAGCTAAAACGCGTAGAAATCGATTCGAGTGAATTTTGAATTTAAATAGTCGATTCAAAAACTTATCTTCCAAATTTGATCGAATTGGCTCCCGATATATATTCTATTTCATTCGGAATAGGGGTAAAACATTTTAAACGCCAGGCGGCATGCTTCATTTGGAGTTCGAAAAAATTTCGGGTGAATAGTGTCGCATAATTTTTCTATAAAAGACACTCCAATTTTCATTATTTCACAAACCCTAATTCATTCAGCCCTAGCCGCCACCTCTAAAAACACTGGCTGAAAAATAATCTCGTTTCTCCTCTAATATCTCATGATCCATCGACAATTAGCTATTAGCTTCAACTACAAAGTTGGAGAGCTTCACGAGCTCGATGACTTCAACGGTGGAGATCAATTTTACGAAGCTGATTGACGGCAAATCGAGCTTGAAGGGCCGACAGTTCTTCACGTTTTTCGAGGCCAATATAGGGCCGAGTTCGGCATTGCTTTGGCTAAGGGTAGTATTGGTGATGGGCTTCGAAACCGTGGAGCTTGATCGTCGTGGTGGTGTTGGATGGTGGCGCGAGCATTAGGGTTTGGGGCGACCGGTGGGTTCGGTTTTCACGTACAAACCTGGGGCGCGCGCTTGAATGAGGGGAGAAGGAGAATGTGATTCACGGCCGAGATCTGATGTTTGGAATCAACGGCCCAAATTTGCAGAAGGTTTAAAAATTAGAAAAAGAAATTGTAAATTTATATATATATAAATTCGTTCAAACTTTAAAACTGCATATCCTTTTCATATGAGATCGAAAGCGCATGAAACAAAGTGCGTTGGGGTTCGTATTCACGAACACTATGCGGTGAAGCTGGATAGGAGTTGATTGGAGCTAGTGAAAATTTTGGGTAACATTAAACGCGCGTTTAATTTTATTCAAAATAAAACACTGCAACTATTATTGAAAGCAAGGTGAGAACTTCTCTGTCAATCGAATTTGTTTCGATTTAAATTTTAAATAGTTAGATTTGAAATTGCTTGATTATGTGATTGAATGATAAATTATTATATGTTGTATTGAAATAGACCCTATGCGCCGTATATTAAGCGGATATTATTTATTAAACATATATACCGCGATATTCCATCTTGAAGTGGAATTGGTATTATATATGCACTTGGAGTTGATTTTCCCGCATTATATAGCGGATGAGACCCTATTGCGCCACATAATAGAGGATAATGTTTTATAAATCTTATATACCGCGATATTCCGTCTTGAGACGGGATTGGTATTGTGCTAACATCTGTGGATGCAGGGAAACAGGTTGGAGGGATCCAACTGTATTCCTCACCCGTATTGATTTATTTACAGATATTGTGATATATTCTGTTATCATATGATATATGATGTTTTTGATGTCGTAATTGTTATACTTAGTGATGTTGCAGCATTGGGCCTATTTTGGAAAAATTAAAGTGTTAAAGCGATGATATTCAAACTTAAAAGGGTTTTAAAGTGATTTTTGAAAGTATACGTTTTATTAAAATTTTGGAATTAATTCATTTTAAATAAATAAACGTTATAATTTTAATGTTCTAAAAATTATGATTTTTGAGAAATTAGTTGAAAATTGATTTTTTTTTGAAATATGGAGTTAATGAATTTATAAAATAGTTCAAAATTGGCATTTTTGAATTAATATAAACGGTTTATATAAAAGATTAATAAAATTGATATTTATAAATTAAAATGTTGGAATTATAAAACGATTTTTTATAACTGTTAAAATGAAGTATAAATGGATTTCACAAGTGAATGAAATTTATAGATTTATAAATTGTGAAGTTATAAAATGAATAGATTTTGTAAAAAAAAGACTTATAAGTAATTAACTGATAAATTGGATTTTCTCACTTAAATGAGATTTGAATAGAATTTGTTAATTAAGGGATTTTATGATTTGGAGTTTTT
This sequence comes from Allium cepa, assembly GCA_030765085.1. Lineage (NCBI taxonomy): Eukaryota > Viridiplantae > Streptophyta > Magnoliopsida > Asparagales > Amaryllidaceae > Allium > Allium cepa. The sequence continues at coordinate 679,506,057 of CM060941.1, read as the reverse complement.
ATAAAATATATATAAATGAAAATTTATAACGTTGTTTATAAATTCAGAATTGATTGAATTTGATAAGTAAATATGAAAGCTTATTAAAGGGAATATATTCACGATTTTGGACGGTGGATAATCATTTAAATTTAATATGTAGAAGTGTTGAATTTGGTAAACGATTTATATTCATGATTTTGGATAGTGAATAAAATATTAAAGAAATGTTTTAGGAAGTGATCTTTTAAATAGAATTTAAAACGATTTAAAGTTGTTTTAAAATGTGTTAAGTATCGAAACCATAGATTTCAACATTCATTGTTGAAATAGACGTTTTCGAGAAATAAGGAAATAGTGGACTATAACACTGTTGTTATAGTGAATGATTTTCGAAAGGAAATTCTTTATATATTATTGGGATTTATATATCTATCTAAATTTCGAATCCCTATACTAGTGATTTTGGGTTATCTAAATTACGCAACATTCTTTTGACTCAAATGAATGTGTTTAAGAGAACGTTTTCCTTAAAGGAATAAAATATATACTTAATTGTGTTTTAAGTATATTGAATATTTTCTAAGTATTGAAAATAAATAGATTTGTGAATTACTTATTGTTAATAAGTATTTGGAAATGTTTTCCAAGGTGAAAATTGAAAGGGTTTAGAGAATATATCTTTTCAAAGATAAGTTGAAGTGAATATTTGGCAAGTTATTTAATTTATGGAAGATTAATAAAAAGGGCCTTGTGATTGTTATGGTGCTGGATATTCGTTTGTTGGCCTTGATAGTTAAATAACCGACTATCAATATTTACCTTTAAGTGCGTATTTGTGTGATTTGCTTGAATTTGAATGCTACACTTATTTTTGAAAATAAGTGCTCGTTATTCAGTTTAGCCGGGAGAGGACCTTTGTGTCATAAATCCCATTCCAAATAGTGGTATGTCGTAATGGATAGTATTTGAAGACAGGTGTTGAAGATCAGATATTTTTGAAAACGGAAGGATTACCGTCGAATGACTCAACATCTGCTGATCTCCGATATAGAGGTTTTATCACCCTTTATGATAGGAAGTTCGGTCATGATTAGTGAATATTCGGATTGCAAGGGATTCTTTGGAAGTGCCTTCGGTTCCGTTCGATCCCGGAACAGACTTGTATGGTTGTGTGCCTGACGTTACAATTTGAGATGTATAGCTGGTTTCTATCAAATATATTTCTGCTGGTGGCGGAGAATTTATTCTCTTAGCTTAACACCCTTCTCTGAGACGTACGAGCTCATATGTTATGTAGTTGATGGTTACTAGCGATACATTCCCAAATTGGTAATGTGGCATACGTAGTGTTGCTGATCATTTGTTGATCAAAGCACAACTTTTATATAAAGCGTAGCTTTGTGGACGAGACTTCGTTGGACCTCACACCTCGAAAATGATCAAAACAGGAAGGATGAAGCAAGGTTATTAGGGGACAGCGCCCCCTTAGTGTATGTCATTTCCCTCTAGATAGAGGTGGTATTATGGTATGGAGACCTGATACTTAATATATGTTGTTGCTGCAAACTTATTATTTTGTGATTGTTGGTGAATCCCGGGATTTAGATCGGTTACGACCGAGGGATGGCATATTCGTGTCAGTAGTTACCCAGCTAGGGTTAACCCGGTCTTATGTTGGCAGAGATCCGGTTAGGTTCTCGAGGCGACTTTCCAGAGGCGTACCCATGTGGCAATGGGAAATTCCTTGGCCTGACCATTTGTTGGAAATCCAAAGAAACAATACGAGCCTTGTACGGTTTTAGTTGTAGAACCTGCCATTTACTTATGGTGGCGCCTCACTGTTTAGATGGTAGCTGTAGTAGGTATACGATACTGGTCGTATGTTGGCTAAGATTTATATTATACTTTCGAAATGTTTTCCTACACCTTGCACTTATAGTAATAATATCAAAGAAAATTTGTGTATCAAGCATATTTGACTATCATGAGGTGAAATCTCCTCCGATTCTGCGTTTGCATTGTGTGTGTGTGCGGTAGGCCTTATGGTAGTCTCATTTTCTAAAAAGCATTGATTCTTTGTTTGTTTTTAAAGAATAACCGTTTTAAGTTCTCACACCAGTCGCATGACAGACCTGGAGTTTATTGTTTCCTTCCTAAACTCTGGGTGCCCATTATTTTCCACACGGACAGTCTAGAGTCAGGTTATCAGAATATTCTGGAATTCAGGAGTTGCTGTGGAGCTCAAGGAGCAAGTTGATGGCATGGCGTATCAACTAGTATATAGTATTTCTTTTCTACTATTTGTTGTTGTAAACTCTGATAATGTAATGTAATGTGATGTGATGTAATGTAATAACGGATATGATTCTTTGTTTTAAAGATATTCATTTATCTATTATATGTTGTTCCGCTGCGATTGTGAGATTCTGATATTGTTTTTTTTTCTTTTTCTTTCTTCTTTTATCTTCTTCCTCTTCTTTAACCCTAACGGTTCGTTTTTTCGCCTTCGATTGCTCGGCAGTTGATACAGTGGGCGTATTGATGTCAAGCTTCGTGAGTCGAAAATCGCGTACGTTACATTTGGTATCAGAGCATATGGTTAAGCGACAACCTTGGCTCTGTTGGGAATTACTCATTAGAGATAGAGTCAGTAGTACTCTAGAATGAGTGTGAGTGTAATAATAGATATGTGCGCGTATTTGTTAGTGAATATGAAATTATTTTGTATTGTGTTGACTTATCGGTTGATTGTTTATAGATTCTGGTCGGTGCCGTCAAGCTAAATGTTTCGATAGGTGTTTCTAAACTCTTAAACAAGATAAACTGACATAGTATCATTTTAAATAGGGTAAATGAAATGATTTTACCTTGATTATATTTTATATATAAAGGAAATAATTTTTCAGAAATTATTGAAGTGTATATAAATTGATTGTTTGGTTGTTGAAAAAAGAATATATATAAGTTAATTAAAAGAATAAATTGTATAAGCAAATGAATTATTAAGTATGGAATTATAATTAATATGATTTACAATGGTGAAATAATCTTATATATACAATAAGTGAAATTATATAAGTAAAAGATTTATAAATGTGATTTATAAGAAAAGGGAAAATTTTGAAAGAATATTAAGCACTGGATTCACTACTGTTGCTGGGAAATAATAAGGGTGACGACTACAGCATCATCAGTATCATTTTCGAGTTTCTGTGTGATGGATTTGCTACCTTAGTCAATTGAAAATTGAAGTTTGTTTGTGATAAACAAATTTGAAATTAAATCCAAGTTGAAATTGTTGAATATAAGTAAACGAGTTTTGAACTTATGATATGAAATAATAAAGATTTTACTTTGGTAGAGTTAAATAGAATTTACTCTAGAATTGGAATTTGAATTGGATTTATAATTGGAAATTTAAGTTAAGTTAAACAAATGATGTTTGAAATGGAATATGACTTAAGTGATGTTGAATGAAGTTGATTTTGGTATCGAAGTAAATTAATAAAGTGAAGTGATGAATATGAACTTGAGTTATGTAATGAAATTCAGCTTTATATGGTAAAATGAATTAGCAATTGAACTAATGGATGAATTGAATGTAAATCAATTGAATGTAAATAAATTGATATGAAATAATGGATGCAAGTGTTAATTCATTAAAGCTAATTAAAAGTGATGAACCAAATTGAATGAATGTAAGCAAAGTAAAGAAATTTGGTAATGTTGGATATACATTGTTTGTTAGATGATTGTCAGTGGATTGAATAGAAATCCATATGAAATTGAATTAATGAAAATGAAACCTATAAATCATTAAATTCAAATTGGAAGTAAGTAAATCTAAATAGAATATGAATCGTACTTTTATACTTTTTTCCCTGCGGGATGCCTCATTACTTTGATGAGATGTATATTTGTGATATATATATTGCCATTTTTTTCCGGATCGAGCCGTGCAAAGGAGACTGGCAAAATTTTCTGAAAATTTAAGGCGTTAGAATATTTTCGAGAAAACTGGAAAATTTTGAAAACTATAACTTTGATTTTGGAGTTAAAAGTTTAACGATATAGTTGATTTTTGAAAAGATAACTAGGTATGATTTGAAAACTTAGTAAAATTATTGTAAGAAGTTTAACTATTGGATTTTGGGAAAGTTATACACTTAGGTGAATTTGAAAACTAATTTGAAATGGTTTTGAAAAGAAAGATGAATTCTGTAACTTTTTCTTACTTGGTAATTTCGAGGACGAAATTCTTTTAAGGGGGAAGTTTATAACGACCCAGAATTCTGTCATTTGAAATTCATATATTTAATTGATTTTAAATATTAACAAGTGAAATTTGTAAGCCGAATAAATTTTTATTTCGAATATCTAGGTTTAATTAGATAATTAAATCGATAATTTAATATTTGAAATTCCACAAATAATTGGAAATTGGGTCTAATGTGATTAAAATTGATTTTTAAAGTTGTATTAAATCATATTGGAGTTAGAATGATGTTATAGAACTTTTAAAATTTAATTAAAAGTTAATTTGAAAATTGAATATTTTAATATTTAATTGACGAGTTAAAAATAGTCATTTTTCAAATAGTCTCGGATTTTGATGAAACCAGTTTCATCGGATCCGTAATGTTATATTATTGTATGGTTTCAAATTTCGTATCAATCGGATGTACGATTTGTCTAGGGCAAGCTAAAACGCGTAGAAATTGATTCGAGTGAATTTTGAATTTAAATAGTCGATTCAAAAACTCATCTTCAAAATTTGATCGAATTGGCTAATATTCCATTGCATTCGGAATAGGGGTAAAACATTTTAAACGTCAGGCGGCACGCTGCGTTTTGAGTTCGGAAAAATTTCGGGTGAATAGTGTCGCATAATTTTTCTATAAAAGGCCCTCCAATTTTCATTATTTCACAAACCCTAATTCATTCAGCCCTAGCCGCCACCTCTAAAATCAATGGCCGAAAACTCATCTCGTTTCTCCTCTAACATCTCATGATCCATCGACAATTAGCTAATAGCTTCAACTACAAAGTTGGAGAGCTTCAAAGAGCTCGACGACTTCAACGGTGGAGATCAATTTTACGAAGCCGATTGACGGCAAATCGAGCTTGAAGGGCCGGCAGTTCTTCACGTTTTTCGAGGCCAATATAGGGCCGAGTTGGGCGTTGCTTTGGCCGAGGGTAGTATTGGTGATGGGCTTCGAAACCGTGGAGCTTGATCGTCATGGAGGTGGTGAATGGTGGCGCGAGCATTAGGGTTTGGGGCGGCCAGTGGGTTCGGTTTTCACGTACAAACCTGGGACGCGAACGTGAATGAGGGGAGAAGGAGAATGTGATTCACGGCCGAGATCTGATGTTTGGAATCAATGGCCCAAATTTGCAGAAGGTTTAAAAATTAAAAAAAGAAATTGTAAATTTATATATATAAATTCGTTCAAACTTTAAAACTAAATATCTTTTTCATACGAGGTCGAAAACGCACGAAACAAATTGCGTTCGGTTTGTATTCGTGAACCCTATGTGGTGAAGCTGGATAGGAGTTGATTGAAGCTAGTGAAAATTTTGGATAAAATTAAACGCGCGTTTAATTTTATTAGAAATAAAACACTGCAACTATTATTGAAAGCATGGTGAGAACTTCTCACTCAATCGAATTTGTTTCGATTTAATAAATAGTTAGATTTAAAATTGCTTGATTATGTGATTGAATGATAAATTATTATTTGTTGTATTGAAATAGACCTTATGCGCCGTATATTAAGCGAATGTTATTTATTAAAAACATATACCGCGATATTCCATTTAGAAGTGGAATTGGTATTATATATGTACTTGGAGTTGATTTTCCCACATTAGTTAGCGGATGAGACCCTATTGCGCCACATAATAGCGGATAATATTTTATAAATCCTTTATACCGCGATATTCCGTCTTGAAACGGGATTGGTATTGTGCTGGCATCTGTGGATGCAAGGAAACAGGTTGGAAGGATCCAACTGGATTCCTCACCCGTATTGATTTATTTACAGATATTGTGATATATTCTGTTATCATATGACATATGATGTTTCTGATGCCGTAATTGTTATATTTAGTGCTGTTGTAGCATTGGGCCTATTTTGGAAAAATTAGAAGTGTTAAAGCGACGATTTTTAAACTTAAAAGGGGTTTAAAGTGATTTTTGAAAGTATACATTTTATTAAAACTTTGGAATTAATTCATTTAAAATAAATAAACGTTATAATTTTAATGTTCTAAAAATTATGATTTTTGAAAAATATAGTTGAAAATGATTTTTTTGAAATATGGAGTTAACGAATTTATAAAATAGTTTAAATTGGGATTTTTGAATTAATATAAACGGTTTATATAAAAGATTAATAAAATTGATATTTATAAATTAAAATGTTGGAATTATAAAACGAGTTTTTATAAGTGTTAAAATGAAGTATAAATGGATTTCACAAGTGAATGAAATTTATAGATTTATAAATTGTGAAGTTATAAAATGAATAGATTTTGTAAAAAAAAGACTTATAAGTAATTAACTTATAAATTGGATTTTCGCATTTAAATGAGATTTGAATAGAATTTGTTAATTAAGGGATTTTATAATTTGGAGTTTTTATAAAATATATATAAATGAAAATTTATAACGTTGTTTATAAATTCAGAATTGATTGAATTTGATAAGTAAATATGAAAGCTTATTAAAGGGAATATATTCACGATTTTGGATGGTGGATAATCATTTAAATTTAATATGTAGAACTGTTGAATTTGGTAAACGATTTATATTCACGATTTTGGATAGTGAATAAAATATTAAATAAATGTTTTAGGAAGTGATCTTTTAAATAGAATTTAAAACGATTTAAAGTTGTTTTAAAATGTGTTAAGTATCGAAACCATAGATTTCAACATTCATTGTTGAAATAGACGTTTTCGAGAAATAAGGAAATAGTGGACTATAACACTGTTGTTATAGTAAATGATTTTCGAAAGGAATTTTTTTATATAGTATTGGGATTTATATATCTATCTAAATTTCGAATCCCTATACTAGTGATTTTGGGTTGTCGTAACGATGTTTTACGCAACATTCTTTTGACTCAAATGAATGTGTTTAAGAGAACGTTTTCCTTAAAGGAATAAAATATATACTTAATTGTGTTTTAAGTATATTGAATATTTTCTATGTATTGAAAATAAATAGATTTGTGAATTACTTATTGTTAATAAGTATTTGGAAATGTTTTCCAAGGTGAAAATTGAAAGGGTTTAGAGAATATATCTTTTCAAAGATAAGTTGAAGTGAATATTTGGCAAGTTATTTAATTTATGGAAGATTAATAAAAAGGGCCTTGTGATTTTTATGATGCTGGATATTCGTTTGTTGGCCTTGATAGTTAAATAACCGACTATCAATATTTACCTTTAAGTGTGTATTTGTGTGATTTGCTTGAATTTGAATGCTACACTTATTTTTGAAAATAAGCGCTCGTTATTCAGTTTTGCCGGGAGAGGACCTTTGTGTCATAAATACCATTCTGAATAGTTATATGTCGTAATGGATAGCATTTGAAGACCGGTGTTGAAGATGGGATATTTTTGAAAATGGAAGGATTACGGTCGAATGACTCTACATTGGCAGATCTCCGATATAGAGGTTTTACACCCTTTGTGATGGGAAGTCCGGTTGTGATTAGTGAATATCCAGATTGCAAGGGCTTCTTCGGAACGGACTTGTATGGTTGTGTGTCTGACGTTACAATTTGAGATGTAAAGCTGTTTTCTGTCAAATATATTTCTGTTGGTGGCGGAGAATTTATTCTCTTAGCTTAACACCCTTCTCTGAGACGTACGAGCTCAGATGTTATGTAGTTGATGGTTACTAGTGATAGATTCCCAAATTGGTAATGTGGCATACGAAGTGTTGCTGATCATTTGTTGATCAAAGCACAGCTTTTGTATAAAGCGTAGCTTTGTGGACGAGACTTCGTCGGACCTCACACACCGAAAATGGTCAAAACAGGAAGGATACAGCAGGTTATTAGGGGACAGCGCCCCCTTAGTGTATGTCATTTCCTTCTGGATAGAGGTGGTATTATAGTATGGAGCCCTGATACTTAACCTATGTTGTTGCTGCAAACTTATTATTTTGTGGTTGTAGGTGAATCCTGGGATTTAGGTCGGTTACGACCGGGGGATGGCATATTCGTGTCAGTAGTTACCCAGCTAGGTTAACCCGGCCTTGTGTTGGAAGAGATCCGGTTAGGTTCTCGGGGCATCTTTCCAGAGGCGTACCCATGTGGCAATGAAAAGTTCATTGGCCTGACCATTTGTTGGAAATCCAAAGAAATAATACGAGCCTTGTACGGTTTTAGTTGTAGAACATGCCATTTACTTATGGTGGCTCCCTACTGTTTAGATGGTAGCTATAGTAGGCATACGATACTGGTCGTATCTTAGCTAAGATTTATATTATACTTTCGAAATGTTTTCCTACACCTCACACTTATATTAATAATATCAAAGAAAATTTGCGTATCAAGCATATTTGACTATCATAAGGAGAAATCTCCTCTGATTCTGCGTTTACATTGTGTATATGTGCGGGAGGCCTTATGGTAGTCTCATTTTCTAAAAAGCATTGTGAATCTAATTTAAAATAATTCTTTGTTTGTTTTTAAAGAATAACTATTTTAAGTTCTCACACCAGTCCCATGACTGACCTGGAGTTTATTGTTTCCTTCCTAAACTCTGGGTGCCCATCATTTTCCACACGGGCAGTCTAGAGTCAGGTTATCTGGATATTCTGGAATTCAGGAGTTGCTGTGGAGCTCAAGGAGCAAGCTGATGGCATGGCGTTTCAACTAGTATATAGTATTTCTTTTCCGCTATTTGTTGTTGTAAACTTTGATAATGTAATGTAATGTGATGTAATGTAATAACTGATATGATTCTTTGTTTTAAAGATATTCATTTATTTATTATATGTTGTTCCGCTGCGATTGTGAGATTCTAATAATATTTTTGTTGCTTTTTTCTTTCTTCTTCTATCTTCTACCTCTTCTTTAACCCTAACGGTTCGGTTTTTTGGCCTTCAATTGCTCGGCAGTTGATACAGTGGACGTATTGATGTCGAGCTCCGTGAGTCGAAAATCGCGTACGTTACAAAGAACTACGCGCTACTAGTGATAGTAGGAGAGTGCCTTCAGTTTTGTTCGGTCCCAAAACGAACTTGTATGGATGTTTTTCTTCCATTGTATTCTAAATCGCATTTAAGTGGTTTCTATAAATGTATACAAGGTGACGGAGAGGTCAACTTCTTTTAGCTTAACACCCTTTTCTGAGACATACGAGCTCAGGAAGTTATACTTTTCTAGAATCAGTCATGTGACGTGGAATAACAATGTGGCATTCAAAGTGGAACTTATTATGATCTAAAGCGTGGGTTTGTGAAAAACAAAGCGTGGCTTTGAAGAAATTGAGCGTAGCCTCACTAGCCTCACATCCAGGAAGATGATATGGGATACTATGTGGTTTGACAGACACAAATTCAGAATAAGTGAGTATGTTTGGTGTTGTCCAATATGTTGGGCCCTTTGTGGGAAAACGTCCCTCAAGGCATTTATTTCCCCATTTTGATAAAGTGGTTAGCTTGAGAAAAGCTGGGAACTACCAGTTATTAGTGGCAGTATAGCAAGTATAGTTCTAACTGACTAGCTTGAGAAAGGCGATTAAGCACCGTGGGAACTATGTTTATTATGCATGGATCGAAGAAAAGGCCACTAGTTCCCTATCATGTTGGAAATCCAATCGTAATATGAGATTTATGGTTTTGATTGTATTATCAAAATAGCTGTAATGACTTGCAAACATTTCAGCTACCCCTTTTGGTATCATATATTCTGTTTGGTATATTCCATTAACCCAGTCCGGATATATTGCCTTAGACTTAGTCCGGGTATTGATACCTTATTAATAAGTATATTTGAGAAGTGTTTTTAAAGGAATGTCATTAAAGATAATATCAAATTATTTTGGTAATAAAATTTTTTTGGTTATCATAAGGTAAAAACCCATCTGTACTTATGTGTGGGCGCGGTCTTATGGGATACCCTTCTTTTCAAAGGTTTTGATAATATAGTCATTTTAAATTTCAAGTATCTCATGCTGATGCATCAAGCCTGATCAGGGTATTTTTAATACTCAGGTCAAATCCAAGTAGTTTCAGGTTTAGTTGAAGACGGTTGGAGTTTCCAAAAGAGAGCTGGAGATCTGTATCATCGTATGAACGTATTCTATTATCCACTATGCCTATTGCATTTGTTTTGTTATTTCATTCGTCCTATTGAATCTAGGTTAGACTCTGATACTTCATTTTAAAATTTTCCGCTGTAAAGATTACTATTGAAATAATATAAATTATTCCATTCATGTGAGATTATGTTCTGTCATTATTTTCTTTCTACCCATAATGATTCGTCTTTTCGTGCAATTTAAGTTAGACATGTGTGGTTTATTTTTGATTCAAAGGGTACGAAAAATGGTTTATTACAATATTTTACTAATCTATGCATATTTTTACTGTTGTCATAGAAATATTTTGTACATTTATATGTATATATTTTTCTATAAATTAATATGTATCAATTGTCTTATAAAATACATTGTTACCAATATCAATGTCCATACATCTTCTATAAATAACGATTCTAATTAGGTAAGAATATACTACGTTTTGGTTCAACGCAAAGGAAATATAAAATGCAATGCTTCAAAAAATAAAAGATTTTAATAGACTATAAACTAATTTACCAAAGGTTCATTCAAAATTTGATTTTAAAATTCCATAACTAGATTTTATTGCACTAAACCACCAAAAATTAACGCTAACCATTAGGAAGAAGTAGAACTAATAAAAATGGAGATGGAGAACAAGGTGAAGGATGACTTGTACACAAAAAGAATTCAACAGTCCATAAAAGTAGTTGCTAAGTATTTCAACACATGTCACTTATGATAACTTGATGGTTGAAATCATCACAGAGTTAGGTTGTAGAATACTTCTCAAAACTATCATGCAAGTGCGCGTACAGAAAGAGGACTCGATCAAAGAAGGCAGGGTAAAAATGACGACTTCCTAGAGCAGGCTCATAGCCTAAGTTAACTAATATATGTACTTAACAGCAAAATTTCAATTTTCACGAAGTACTACTAGGTTTTTCAATACCGAGCAGTTATTCAATGCAATTGCAATGGTAGAATACAAGCTTATAGTTTTAGAGATAGAAGTTATGAGAGTTAACTGACCAAAATCCATCACCATCAAAATCGCAATCACCTCCAAGCCGTAAATTACTATCATCGACCACCTCTACACCAGTAGTCATCTTTGTCACCTCGATTCGCCGCTCACCAAAATCATCTTGTGCCTCCCAGGTGAGCACTCCCTCCTTGTTCACATCGGCCTCGACATCACATCTGCCTCGCCTAGAATTCCACACCCCGCAACGGACTCACAATGCACGCTCCAGCCCTTGGTCGCTGCTCCACCACATCGCTGCATTGTCCCATATGCTACTATGTTGGCTATGAATTAAGGCAAAACCAAAATCGCATAGATTGGATTAAGTAATTAAGGAAGGGGATTGAAGGAGTAGAGTTTCTAATTTGAGATGAAGAGAGGAAAGAATGTAGTAATATTTGTTTATAGGAAATAAAATAGTGAAGAGGGAAGTAAACATATTTGTTTACTTAAGTAATAGAATTGGGTTAAGGGTTCTAATGTGCTTGATTTAAACTTTAGGCCCAAATGATTTAAATAAGAGAATTCTTTTCTTAGATTAACCAACAGATTTAATTAGCTTAACTACTTAAATCAACTAAGCTAGGTTGAGTTAAATTTTCATAAACCAATTTAGTTATAAATTTATAAACCCAAGGATTGTTCATATAATATTTCGATTAGATCGAAATATACAAATTTTAAATCATTTATTCAAACTAGATAGAATTTCGTAATCAAATTATAGAAATTCCAAATTTTAAATTATTACGATAATTAGTTGTAATTAAATAGATCAATAGGAGTTGGTCTATTGGAGATACTAAAGATGTTTTGTAGTAGCAAGTAACAATGTCTATGCTATCCTTATTGATGAAGGTCGATGTAAATTGAGCACGATGTTGGTAATAAGCGGTCTTTGATTGGGAGTGGCATCCTTCCCAACCTTGTTAGCATGCGATGCTGTTGGCATGGTTCTATTTTTATTGACATTATTCAGAAGATTTAATTAGAATAATGTAGATAAGGAGATTGAGGCTGGTTAATAAAAATATAGTGGTCGTGCTTGTTAAACTTAAGGAACTTAAGAATGGTTAAGTACCTAAAAACAAGGGCATCAGAGTAATTGACATCCATGTTTCCCACTCTTATACTGTCCCCCAAACCATATACATTCATTTTTATTCTCAAACAAAAATACATATAATTGTAAGATGTAACATGGCCGGCTATACGAAGATAGAAGAGAAGAAGAAAATCAAAGAAAAGCTTAGGATTTAAGTTAGATGAATATCAATCTTAAACAATCTCAAATCTCCTTATCTCAAGCAAGGTGAATAATATTTCTACAACTCTATTTTGATTTTTATATCAAATGGTTTCAAATTTATGGATAAATTAGTTTTATGATATACAAATGATGATATGCTTAATTTTGATTTATAAAAGTTTAAACAAGGTTGTTTAAAAAAGGATATATACAACTTTTTAGGGTAAAATCGAGATAAAATGATGTTCAAATGCCATGGGAAAATTTATGTTATAGAAAATATGAGTTGGAGTTGGATTTCAATTCCTATAATTTTTCAAGCCATCGAGAATTTATTAAGAATTTTTAAAGGAAAATATGATTAGTTGGGTTTATAAATTATGTTAGGAAAATACATTAAGAGTTTGGGACTAAAATTTTATTATGTTAGATAACATGATTAAAGCGAATTTCAGGATTTTTTTAGGGATTTTTAATACGTGATTTAGTATGAAAATTTAATTATTTTGAAAGGAGGACCTAAATGATTTAATTATTTAATGAGAGGAAGGACTTATTTGTTAAGTGATTAATTGGTTTAGATCTGAGAAAGTTGTGGAAAATATTATTCTAAGTATTTAAAAAGTTATGAAAACTGATCAATCGTTTACAAGTAGGAAAGTTGTTGCAAAAAGTTTACTTATTTTGGAAAAATCAGCTTTTACCCAAAAAAAGTTGGTTCCGTCTTTTTTGGAAAACCATTCGCATCAAACCTCTCGAACAAGACCTTTCGAATTCAATGACCAACAAGGTTGAAAGCAATGCACATGATATCATTCAGTGGTATGTAGTGAATTGATCTAAGTCAAAAGGTATGGTGTCGAAGCGTTGCATTCGAAGGGTTGCTTCCGAAGGAGATGGATCCTTAGTTTATTTTGATTTGAGAAATCACTTGCCTGTTTTCTAAAGACCTTTTGACAAGGCCGAATGGTTTGGTTTTCAAAAGGTTGTTCTATAAGACCTTTCGACACAGTCGAAAGATTATGTTTTAAAAGGATTTAAGATACTTTTCGACAAGCCAAAAGGTTTGGTTTTGAAAGGTTGTTTCAAAGGATTTTTCAAAAGAACTACCACCTTCATTTTATTCAACCTTTCGAAGGGGTTGAAAGCAAGAGCCCTCGACACAGTCGAAAGGTTTAAATGTTTTCCCCAATGTTTTATAAATTAGAGGGTGGTTTTGAAAACTTTCACTATGATGCAAAGTAATATCTTTAAGTGTAAACCTAATATTTTAGAAAGATTTGATTTTCAGTGGTTTCAAAACTTATGGTTTTGATTGGTTTCAAAGGGTTTGGTTTTCAAGGGATTTGAAGAGGTAACCTTTCATGCTTTCGAAATGGACACTTTCAAATGATTTTGAAGCAATGCTTCTACCCTTATATAATAATAATTTAACATGGTCGAAAGGCTTTGAAGGAGGGGTTTTAAAATATTATAAAAGCTGGAGTCTATTGTTTTAAAATTTATGGTTTATGCTTTCAAAGGGGTCGAAATATTGCTTTCAAAAGGGTCAAAAGAAAAGCTTTCGTAGGGGATACTTTCGATGAGGTTGGAAAATTGTTTCTTTTAACTTATAAAATGTTGTTTAACCTTGGCGATATCGAGGTTTAACACAATAGTTGGGGATAAATAGGATAAAACCTAAATTAGGTATACTAATGGAAATTGGTTAATCATGTGGGTAGCATGACATAATTATATTCATGGGGATGGCATGAGTTAAGTGGCCAAGTGAAGGGTTCATAGTTATCCTACGAAAACTACGGGATGTTTAATGGATAGACAACATCAAGTTGGAGATGGATAGTCTCAATATGATTGAAGAAGCATTCATAGTTATCCTAAGAAAACTATGAGATGATTGATGGATAGTTAACATCAATTTCTAGATGGATAGTCTCCATATGACTGAAGATGGGTTCATAGCTATCCTAGAAAAACTATGGGATGATTGATGGATAGTCAACATCTAGTTGGGGATGGATAGTCTCTATATGTTTAAGGAAGGGTTTATAGTCATCCTAGGAAAACTATGCGATGTGAAATGGACAGTCCACATCTGCTTAAGTGAAATGAATATGGGATGGATAGTCCTACTTTGAGGCAAATAAAAATCTAATTGGGGATGGGGAGATCCTAAATGTTTGCAAGCATGCATATTGTAACAACCCTGGTATTTGTGATTACCTGTAATATTAAATTAAAACGATAATTATAATTTATTATTGAGAATAAAATGAAATAGAAAAAATAAATTTGGTTTAAATTGTTTATTTCCAATGAACAGTGTGTTTGGAGTTAAATATTAAAATTGTAATTTAACTATTTGGAGATTTGGTTAATAAATTGAAAATATTGGAATTTTTGGTAATTTGAGTTAAGAAATTTAATCAAGAGGCATATATCAACATTTAATTGTTAAAATAAATCCAAATTGATGAAAATAAAGTTTTCAAAATTTTATTTTGAGAACTTGGTGTAAAAATAATCATTTTTTGATTTTATTTGAGACAATGTAATAATATTGGTAATTATTGCCAATGTTAGTCTTTTATTGTATATAAAATGAGAAATATAAAGAAATTATGTGTTTTATGAACTAAAAGATGAAATATTATTTGAATTTTTGTTTTGATGATTAAAAAGTGTTAAAATGAATTATTTCAATTTATTTGGCAAGAAAGTAATCATTATTAAGCTTGTTATGTCAAAAATGGTATTTTACACTAAAATTGTGTAAATTGCAAAATATTGTCAAAATATGGTTTTATTTATAAAAAAATAACGTTATGTTGTTCAAATAAATTTTATTTTGTTACAATAACTATTTTATTTAAATACAAATAGTTGTATACATTTTATTTGGCTTGAAAATGTAGTATTGTATGTATATAGTGTTAAAATAATTAAAAAATTGAACAAAACCTCATAGTTTTTTCTAAGTATTTTTCTTTTGGGCTTTTTGGGTTAGGGTTCCGTCCATTACATAATAATCTAGAGGCTTCTGGTGAGTAAGAAACTAACATTACGTTAGTTTCTCTTCTTCCTCCTTGAAACATTTTACAGAAAATAGAAAAGAAAAGAAATTCATGACTTCTTTAACTTAAAACAAAATTTCACCAAATCTGCTTCAAATTAAAGAAGAGAATCGTCAAACTAGAAAG
The DNA here is from genome assembly GCA_030765085.1 of Allium cepa. Lineage (NCBI taxonomy): Eukaryota > Viridiplantae > Streptophyta > Magnoliopsida > Asparagales > Amaryllidaceae > Allium > Allium cepa. The sequence goes on along the minus strand of CM060941.1, from coordinate 679,490,294 downwards.
TATACATGGTAATCTCCACCAATACTTAAAGATTTCATCAAAAAAAATTAGAACTTGAAATGAATTATCTATAATTTGTTTTGTCTGTTTTACATGTCTGTTTTCAAGCTTCTATAGGTTCTTAGGGTTTCTATCTTCACCAAAGTTCATTTCTTGCATTCTAAATCATCGCTAAATCATCAAGGTGAGTAAAAACTCACATTTGTTAACTGGAAACGGTGCATGTAAAGAAATGTCTCTGTAAAATGTTTACTATATACATTCATCTTGTTGTCCGTTGTCCTATTGAAATTATTGTTTCCGGTTGTCACTTTGAGTGGCCATACTCTTTTATTTTTAGTTGAATTGCTACCGGATCTGTCCATATTGTAGTTTAGCTGTCAAACACTATGCATTTCAATTTTTGTTGCAAAACTTGATCGTTTGGTACTCTAATTTGCTGATCAAAGTTCAATACGAAGCAGAAAATACCCAGGAAAGAAATTCCGTAGCTTAGGTCGACAAACAGGTCGACCCAGCATTGGTCGACCTGGCCACTGGTCCGAGTCGACCTTGTAGGCCCAGTTATACAAGTGTTCTGCCTTTTTGATCTAAGCCTTTTTGCCTTGTATGCTTACATATTTCTATGGTTTTTGTGGCCAATTTTAAGCATATTTTGAGATGATTTTTATAATGAATATGGGCTGTGACATCCATCAATGGATTGGCCGAGGTTTAAAGGAATTTGAAATTTTAAAATTTGAATTTAAATTCAATTTGAATTTTAATATCGATGCGGTGTATTTTCAACATTTTTCTCGATTTTCAAGCACTATTGTTTCAAATAAATTTTAGTAAAATTTTAGTAAATTTCTAAATTATTTGGCTTTTGAAATTATTATTATAAAATATTTTCAAATTATTTTTAAAATTATTATTAAATTGTTTTAAATTATTTTAAATATATTATTTCATATAATAATGAGAAATTTCAGTAAATTGCCTTCAAAATGGTTTCAAAAAATTGTTTTATAATCCCATTTTCTTAAGTAAATTATTTTATAAATAATATATACTATTTTTACACTTTTCGAACATATGAGAAAGAGAATTAAACGATTTAGGAAAACACGTGGTATGGGACACGTGAGTTTATCTTTTGGTTAATTCTGAACTTGTACGTTCAACACCATTCAAGCATACTGATTTGTGGTGACTTCTGGGATTTTATATATTATGGCATACTTTGAGAATTTTAATTCTTGTATATTTGGGAATTTTCTTGGTTTTCCAATATTTGGCGAGTTTTATGGTTCAAGCTCTCCTAAGTTAGGTGTACATTTGATGAGAACCATCACGACGTATTCTTACACTTGTCAATGAGTTGAGGCAAGTTTTTAGGTTTAGATTTCCTTCTTGGAATTATGGTTTGTGGAAAACAATCACGATGTTGATTGTACTTTTCGATGAGATGATATAAGTTATGATGCCTTGATACTTTCCAATGAGATGAGGCGAGATATGATTTTTTGAGATTCATGATTTGATGATGTTTTCTAGTGTGGAATTGACTAGCAGCTTGTAAACGATTAAGTGCGAACGTGTGGTATGGGACGCACATTAACACTTTTTGGGTTCCTATCTGAGAGTTTGTGACACATTCATGATAGGGACCAAAACTTTAGACCTTCGCGTCATCACGATGTTCTACGACTTCGGTCGTTACGATTTTCTACGACTTTGGTCATCACAATGTTTTGCAACTTCGATCGTCATGATGTATTAGGTACCTAGGTCTTGGTTTTGCACGTGCAGCATTGCTTCAGCATGCAATCGGGGATTCGGCCAATCTGGGGATTTTACCGAGTTTTTGATTTATTCCGATTTCACCAGTTTGAGTTGATACTTTTTTTTGTAGCCTTGATTTAGAGAAAGACTTCAATTTATAAATATGTATGTATGTATTTATTTATGTATGTATTTTTATGGTGATTTCAATATCGAGGTTTTGTACTCGTATTAGAGTTCCATGATGTTTGATTTTGGGATTTTGATGCGTCTTCTATGGCTTATTAGTTTGCTAAATTCACTTATATTGAATTCCAATGAACATGAACCATATGTGACATGTTAAACCCTTTTATGAATTAACTATGGGTTTTATGAAGCTTCCACCCTTAGATGTATAAATAGACAATACTTATACCATTCCTTTAGAATTAAAGGAATGCTTCCCTTATGCACTCATTTAACTTTACTTATGCTAATACCAAGTTCTAGTTAGCCTGAACCGTGTATTTATTACACGGATCAAATCGAGTTGCACGTTAGGTTGTTGGACCCCTTTTGCTAGCTATGTCTTTTAACTTCTCCTCCGCCTTTGGATAGATGGCTTCGTTTTGTGTTGTAGTCATTTTTTTGGGAACTTATGATGTATATATTATTATATGTGGATAGACGTATATATCGCGGTTGAATACCACTTAAGACGGGTTGTATTGCATTTGATATATGTGTATGTATATATTATATGTGTTATTGCTCTGTGACTTATGATTGATGTAGTTATTATATTTTATTTCTAAATCGATCCTGTAGACACCGTAATATTTTATTAGTTAAGAATTAATATTTCGAATACTCAAGAAGAAATGGAAAAGTAAAAAAAAGCTACCAAATAGACATACTTTGCTCTTATCTAATGCAAGACTGTGATGGTTGCCCTTAACCAGCCCTATTCTCTGCATTAGCAGACCGAATTACTAAGTAATTCTGTTTTTTAATGTGGGTCTCAGGGTGGGGCATCATAGCTTGCTATGAGAGAAGGATTCAAAACAAAATGTAATAAGCATAGAAAAATATACACAATCATCATATATCAAGTATAATACACTTGTAAACATCCTCCCCAATCATAGTTTAGCCCGACCTTGTCCGTAACCTTTTGATTCCTTTGAGGGTAGATAGAGAGGACTATGTCTAGGAATGTTAATTTTTAATCTGTAGTATTCCTTATTTAATGCATTTGAATTGCTAATATCTACCCCTGTGAATAATCCTATCTTATCTTAACTTTCAACAATCGTTGGAAGAGGAAGTGGTCGCACTTCGGAGGTGGGACCGTCCAGTGGTTCTCGTTCTGAAGGAGTTTATACGTTGAACCATCAGATTCTTGAGCTTCTTAGGAGCACTCAGCCTCCAACTCCAGCGCGTTCTTCACCTCCATACAAATTCGTATTTGCACGCATGTGTAACGATTATATCCATCTTGAAGGCAAGCCATTCAAAGGCATGGAGTCATTCTTAGTGGTCCAGGCGTGGCTCCATACATGCAAGCGCATATTTACTCGCATTGAGATTTCTAGCCACCATCGTATTCTTGTCGCATCCAGTATGTTGCAAGAACGTGCATTTGATTGGTATGAATTGCTCATTATGGAGATTGATGAGTCTACCTTAGAGCTGGAGTAATTCAGAGAAATATTTGAACTCAATTTCATCCCAGAATCCAAGAAGCTATCTTAGCTCGATGTTTCCTTGATCCTAAACAAGGGAAGTCGATAGTTTCTAAGTATGTAGCTTCGTTCAAGGCTTTGTAAAAATATGTACTTGAGCGTATTTGCACTCATTACAAGAAGAATCTTAAGTTCTTCTTTGGGCTTAAGAAGTATATGAAGAAATCCCTTATGCTCCATCTCAAATTGCCTTTTGAGAAACTTTTTGATGCAACCCTTCACCTTGAAGCGGTTGAGAAGGAGAAAGATAGTGATGGTGAGGTAGAGGTTCGGGGAAATCCAAACAAGAAGAGGTTTCCTTTCTACAAATCCAAGCCGTTCCAACCTAGTAAGAAGAAGAAGCAAGGTGGCTCTACTTCTTATTCTGATGTTATACCTCTTTCAACCAAGGTTGTGGCATGTTATAATTGTGGTTCTCACGATCATCTTTGAAGGAATGTCCTAATCCTAAGATGTTCTTGTATTATAAGAAAGAAGGGCATTTAGTTTCTGCTTGTCCTAAAAAGGAGAGAGGTCCAAGCTCGGGGAATCTCAGTGTGATAAAGGCTTTTGGTAGTGCATCTCAGTTTCGAGGTATATCTACTACCATTCTAGAGGACTCTATTCTTTTCCATGGTCATTTGATTAGGGTTCTCTTCGATATGGGTGCATCGTATTCACTTGTAACGAAGGAACTCACTGATTCTTTACAATTGGATGTGTCTTGCTTGATTACTTCTTTGGGGATTGCGAATCCAATCGGGGGATCTGCAACCCATAGTATGCTATGTGATGATGTGGAGATTCTTATTTGTGGCTTTTCTTTCCATATGAATCTGCATGTGGCACCTTTTCTTGGGTTTGTGTGAAGACCCGACTTTCTCACCACAGAAAATCGCATCATCATGAAGAAAGAAATGGATAGAAAAGAGAAAAGAAAGAAGAGAAAGAAGAAACAACATCAGAATCTCAACAGCGGAAGGAATAAATTATATTAATAACTTAAGTATTACATAATATACAACAATTATCAGAGTTACACAGATTACACATCACATACTAGACAGTTATAAACATCCGTCTAGTTATACAACTCAATACAATACAAGGAAACTACTCAGAGAAACCAACACTGTGGAACACTATATCTCTATACGCTGAAGCCTCCTTCTCCGTTGCTCCTCCATAATTCGTCAAAGCTAACCTGAATCCCTTGGCTACTCGTAAAAATTTGAGTACCCAAGAGTTTAAGAAAACAGAAGATAAACTCTGGGTCAGACATGGGTCTGATATGAGTAACAGGTTAAGGTTGTTTAACTTTCAAAAACCTTTTGAAAAGAAAGGTATCACGTAAGACTTCCCACACATAAACATGGAAAAGTTTTTACCTTACGCTAACCAAATGTGATGACCCACCCTTCTAACTCCCAGAAAGCGTATCATCATTAAGAAAGAAAGGGATATAAATAGAAAAGAAAAGAAAAGAAAAAAACAACAATATCAGAATCTCACAGCGGAACGGAACAAAATATAATATATCACATAACTATTACATAGTTATACATATCAGAGTTATACAATATCAATACACATGTCAGTCATACATACATCTGTCACTATATACATCAGAGATACAACATACATCAACTAACACAGCGGAACTCAGTAGATATCTATGTACGTCTGGAACTCCTGCTCCAAGCTCCTCCAGATATCAAAGTCCAAAACCTATCCACTGCCTACTCATAAAAATTTGAGTACCCAAGAGTTTATGAAAAACAAAATATAAACTCCGGGTCAGACATGGGTCTGGTATGAGTAAACGGTTTAAATTTGCTTAACTTTGAGAGAAAAAACATTTGAAATTAAAGGTATCACGTAAGACTCCCCACAAATAAATACGGGTAAGTTTTTACCTTACACTAACCAAAACATTTTATAGGAAATTCTATGATATTATAATAGTGTCTAGGGTTTTCAAGTAAATAGAAAATAGCCGAAATTGTTACATTCATTAAATTCCAGCTACTAGCCACAAAAGTGGGTAATACAAATCAAAACTGTAGGGTCTCGTAGGGAAAATGGATTTCCAACAATGGCAGGGCTACTGGGGTACCGCCCGTCATAGTACGGGGCCTAGATCACCGTACCGAGGATTACTCCCGACTCCCTACAACACAAGGCCGGAACCATTCCTTACTGAACAGTCCCAAACAAGATAACCCCGGCAGTTGTTGCAATCAACCGCCCACACAACCGAAATAAAGGGACATCTAGACAGGGGTATATATCGTCCTGCTTGGGCATGACCCACGTAACCTTGCCGCACCTCCTCTGTTTTAGCCATTCTCGGTTGTGAATCTTGGGGCTGCAATTACCTTTACAGGACATATCTCTTAGAATGCTCATCGTCCGCCTGACGATGTGCTGAAAGCATTCAATCCACACAAGTTTATTCCGGGTTCGAACGAAACCGAAGGCATTATCTCGTTACACTCATTTTGGAATCACCCTTAGAGTCAACGACGATAACCCTTGCATTCTGAAATCACCATCTCAATCTTCATTTCAGAATTCACAACCTAACGTTTAAATTGAATCGATGTGGTTTTCGAAATATCAAATTGATACTCGATCACGGTCTCATTGAAATCGAAACGCCATTTTAATGGTCAAGTTGTCTAATTAACTTAAATAGTTTATTTTAATGATTGAATTCACATAGCAGTTATCATAGATAAATCATACACAATCATCGTAGATATATTACAGCATATCACAGAAACATCACAGAATATCATCAAATAAATGTCACAAATCAGATATTCTACATACGCAATTATCCATAAGTAATCACCTTTAATTCTTAATTTAATCAATTCAATTAAACCAATTACTTGAGAATTAAATTCTTAACCTGGTTTAATTAATCATTAATTGATCATTTAATTACTTATTTCTTTCAAGTGATTTAATTTAATTAATCATTTCCTTAATCAACTATTAAATATTAATTTCTTAATTACTTGCCCTTAATCATTAATTAATAACTTTAATTATTAATTAATAAATCTTAATTATCCATTGATTAAACATTAATGACTTAATTAATTAATTATTAATTCGTAATTAAATTGCTTAATTAATTAACTACTAATCATTCATTAATTAACTTAAGTAGTTGATTACAATTTTATTTATCACGTAATTCATAAATTAACCAACCTCTACATATAACTATAATGTAATTATTATTAATTACTTCCTAAGATAATTAAACCATACTTAATTGCTTCCTAAAAATAATTAAGTAAGATTAATTGTTCAAATTAATTAATCGTTTAAAAGTCTTCTTTTACATTTGAAAAAAAATCAATTTATTATTAACTACAAATTTTAATGTTAACCAATTTCATACTTAACTTAACTTAATTAAAATAATAATTAAGTGTCAAATACATTGTTAAGTATTACTAAATAATTAAAGCTTGTATTCAAGTTTTAACTTAAAACTATTAAACACCCACCAAGTTTACAGTATTTAAAACTACTGGAACCAAATTTACCAAACTTCATTTTTTTTCTTTTTTCTCTGCAATTTTAAAAAATATCAACCCGAGACTCCCTTTTTGCTCTAACTCGAGTAACGCATCGTGTTGCACGGAAGATCCCCCGAGCCACACACCCCATCTCCACGCAACCATTCTTCTTCCCCCTTTTTTTTTCTTTTTCATTTGAAAGTTAAGTTTTAAACTAAGTAAAAAAAAACTTCAGGCTTCTCACTCAAAATCAAAGTTAACCCGAAGAAAACATCCCACTTGCTCGAGAACGAGTCGCGACCCAAGACGTTCGACATTGCTGACACCAACACTTCGCAGTGCACGTGCACGGCGACGCGACCCTCCTCCGGCGATCGCCAATCTCATCGGCAAGTCACAATCCACCCCCAAACTCGAAATCAAAGCTCAAATCTCCTACATAAATTTGAATTCGAAATTTAGACGTTTGGACGAAAAATTGTAACAAAACACTCTCGGTAAATCGCCTCGCCGCCGACGCTTCATCCACCTGCAGCACCCAAAATTTCGCCCACACGACACCATCACGATCAACCACCAACCTCCAGAAACTCAAGCTACTCGATCGCGTTATGAAGACGATCTCGACACATTACAGACATGGATAAAATCTGGAACTCAAGCCCTAAATGGATCTCGTACTCTAATCTCAATTATTATAAAAGTTTTCTGATAATTTTCATGAAATCACAAAGGTTTAAACTTGCTTCAAGTCAAGTTTCATCATTTATTATTGATTTAATTTCGAGGAATTGATAAAAAATGCAGTTTTATTCATATATGAACTACTCATGAAATACCAATGTAAAAATCCTCATTTTCGTTTTAAAAATCATAAATTTCACTAAGCTTTCAATTTATAAACTTGAATTAGATTTTTATAGCAGTTGAATTTATCAATATATTCTTTGATTTCCTATAAAACAATTTTACAGTAGGAACGCTTCACTAACATATTCAATCAACTTTGACTTGTTTGAAGTTTCAACATCTTGTTTGATTAAAAAAATGAAAACCTACCATGTTTCAGTTGAAAGCAAAATTTGATTTTGAAAGAAATCAACCCTTATTCATACACAGTGAAGACCAATGTGCAGAGTAACACAGAATCATGCTCAAGATAAAACAGGGACAAATACCCTATAAGAAATCATTTTTACTGATTTTAAATTTAAACATAAAGCTTTAGAATTTGTTTACTCACCTGCCAAATTTCTTTTGAACAGAAGCATTGATGTTATAAAAACCTGTTGCTTTGAAACTGCCTGGATAATTTCCTGATTTTGATTTTAAACCCGAGCTTTATTTTTTTTCTTCTGACTTTAGTTTCTCAGGTTTTCATTTTTCTTTCTATAATTTACTGAACGAACCAAATAACAAGATATATATATATATATATATATATATATATATAAGATAACAGTGCTTAAGGGAGGTGTTATCTGGTTATACTGTTTTCTTAGCTGTTTATTTTGACAAGATTTATCTTCTGAAAAGTAAAGATTTGCAATGTTTTCAATTGACAAAATATTGGCTTGAATAGATGGCATTAAATGTTTTGTTTCCAATCATGTTTACACTATTATCATTATGTCTACCTGTATATATATATATATATATATATATATATATATATATATATATATATTTGTATGTAAAAGTACATATTGCAGGTAGGCTTGAGTACGAAAATACTTGTATATAAATATTCATTTCAGATAGACTAGGGTCATGTAGAGGAAGATATTTTATTTTTATCTTTTTATTTTATGAACATATAGTTTTCAGGTTTATTTTACACTTTGACTTTGTATGAAGATATCCCTGTTTGGAAACATTTGTTTTGTTATTTTATGAACATATATAGTTTCAGGTTGTAGTTTATACACTTGGCCTTGTTTAACTTCTAATTGTACGGTTTATTCACTTCTAGTTTGAATAGTTTACACTCATATGTGTCAGGTTTCATTTTATTTTGCTTACTGATTTTAAGGTTATGTTGTATGCATACGTTATTACTTAATTCTTATTTTCATTTATTTTTACATTTGTATTTTATATTTTGTTTACAAATGTTAAAGTTATGTTGTATGTTTAACAAAATTATTTAATCCTTGTTTTTCTTTTATTTTCATTTCTAACTATCAACGTTTAAGTTATTTTCAATATGGTTTACTTACTTATATTTATATTTATTTCTATTTGTACTTTACTATCAATATTTTATATTTAACAATCAATATTAAACTTAGATTCATGAGTTTACTTATTTATTTATATTTATATTTTACATTTTGATTATTTTATTTTATGTTTTCAAATTTACAGTTTATGTTGTATGCTTACTTATTTATTTTAATCCTATTTGTATATTAACTATTAATATTGAATTTACATTCATATGCTTACACATTTATATTTTATATTTTATATTTTCAATATAAATATTTATATTATATCCGTAAGTTTTACTTATATTTGATATTTATATTTTATATTGATAAACTTTGATTTTATTTTGAATATTATTATCCATATCAATATATTTATTTATCACATGTTAATAAGACAAAGTATTGTAATTCAATCATATAAGACAGATTTTAAATTAAGTGAATTATATAAGAATGATTTTATTGTAAACATTATTGAGATTTATTTTTAATTCCCAAATCAATCTCCTTTTTAAAATACAATTTATATAAATAAATGGCAGTATTTCCAAATCAGATTCATTTTAATATGATCAGTTTACATTGATTTAATTAGATTAAATACTTATTAAAATAACCTGGGCCAAAATCCAGGGTTATTACATTCCTCCCCCCTTAAAAGAATTTCGTCCCCAAAATTTAAAACAAAGATAATTTAAAAGTTGTTATACCAACCATTCAAACATACATATCATTCATACATATCAAACAACCAAACAATCTATTCTAACAAACATCACTAGCTATCCGGACACAAATCTGAATAAGCTTTCTAAAACTATCCCGCGTTTCCCTGGTGCCATCTCTGGGATCCTCACTCTATTGTACTTTGACACGCTTCACTACCTTACTTCTGAGTTGCCTCTCGTCTTGATCAATAATCCAAACTGGATTCATGACTACAATCAAATCCGGCTCGACTTCCAAATCTTCCTGAACTACTGGTTCTTCATCTAATGATGGATCTTGAACAAACTTCCTTAGATGGGATATATGGAATACATTATGAATTCCAGACATCCATTCTGGCAATTTAACTCTGTAAGCTACAGCTCCAATCCTTTCCAATATCCGAAATGGTCCAATATATCTCGGGGCAGGTTTTCCTATCTTTCCAAATCCAAAAACTCCTTTAATCGGAAAACTTTGACAAAAACCAAAGTCACCAATCTCAAATTCCAATTGTCTCCTTCTCATATCTGTGAACATCTTCTGACGGTCCTAAACAGCTCTCATCCTTTCCTGATAAGCTCAACTTTAGCAGAAACATCTCGAATCAAATCTGATCCAAGCACAAGATGAACTTTCGTCTCTATCCAACAGAATGGGAATCTACATGGTCTTCCATACAGAGCTTCATAAGGAGCCATCTTAATACATGCTTGGAACTGTTATTATAGGAGAATCCTATCTAATGAAGATGGTCTTTCCAAGATCCACCAAAATCCAAAACACAAGCTTTCAGTACATTTTCTAGAATACGACTCAGTCTCTCCGTCAGTCCGTCTATCTAAGGATGTTAGGCTGTACTCAATCTCAAACTTGTTCCCAAAGCTGATTGCAGAGCCTTCCACAATTTTCTGGTGAACATAGGATCACAGTCACTTACTATACTAACGGAAACACCATGCAATCTAACTATCTTCCTCAAGAAAATCTCTGCCCGATAAACTACACTACGAGTTGCCTTAACCAGTAAAAAATGAGCACTCTTAGTTAAACGATCCACAATAACCCATATACCATAATTTCCTTTCTGGTCTCTAGGAAAACCGTCGATGAAATCATCTCCCATTACCATTCTGGGATTTCCAAAGGTTGCAACAATCTGGACAACTTCTATTGATCTCCTTAACTTGCTAATAGAAAGCACAACTATAAACGAAAGCAGCTACATCCCTCTTCATCCTCGGCCACTAGAAAATTCTCCTCATAACTTTACACATCTTAGAGATTCCTGGGTGAATATTCAATCTTGAGTGATGACACTCAGCTAAAACTTTTTGCCTCAATCCATCTATACTAGGCATACACGAACGACCATTAATCCTTAAAATACCTTGATCATTCACCTTGAAGTCAAAATAGCGACCATCCTTAGTTCCAAGAATCAGTTCCTCAAAAGATATATCCTTCATTTGCTTACTAATAATTCTGTCCTGGAGAGATGGAACAACTCCCAAAAGGGACAACACTGCATTCCAGCTAAGAGCATCAGCCACCACATTCGTTTTTCCCAGGGTATACAAATATCAAAATCATAGGGTGCTAGAAACTCGACCTATCGCTGCTGCCCCAGATTGAGATCCTTTTGAAAGAAAAGATATTTCAACGGTTTGTGGTCCGAGAATAACTCAAACTTCTCTCCTAAGAGATAATGTCTCTAGATCTTCAAAACAAAACAATGGCTAACAATTCAAGATCATGCGTAGCATAGTTTCTTTTCATGTGGCTTAAATTGCCGACACACATACGCAATAACACTTCCATCCTGTATCAAGACTACTCCCACACCAATTATACAAGCATCTGTATAAACTTAAATTTGCTCTTCCCATCCGGAATAGCAAGCACTGGTGCACTGGTTAGCCTCGTCTTCAATTCTTGAAAAGCTTCTTCACACAGGGGTGTCCATTTGAACTTAGTTCTTTTCCTTGTCTACTTAGTCAGATGCGAAGAAATCTTGGAAAAATCCTTAATAAATTTTCTGTAGTAGCCAGCTAAACCCAGAAAAATCTCGACCTTCGCTGGACCTACAGAGATACCTTTACCAGAAACAATGTGCCCTAAAAGTTTTACTTTCGATTTCCAAAAATGGCATTTTAGAGAACTTCGCCTTTAAAACATGTCTCCACGGTGTTTCCAACACTATCCTCAAATGTTGCTTGCTCTCTTCCTCCGACTTAGACCAGAATATCACCAATGAACACAAGAACAAACTTATTCAGTTCTCAAAAATCCATACAGAACCTTAGAGATCTATCCGATTTAGCAATAAACATTGCAGCAGAACCCCAACAAGAAAAACTGGCCTAATCAATCCTCCTTCACAAAATCCTAATTCTGCTCAACCAACTCTTCTCCCTAGGAGCCATTCTCCTGCTAGACCGAATCACCGGCACTGCTTTTGGAATCAAATCAATGCGAAACTCTAACTTTCGATTGGGAGGCAAACACTTGACTTCCTTGAATTCATCAGGGAATTCTTGGACCACCTCGATATCTTCAATCTTCTCTTGAGAAGTCTCAACTCCATGTAAAAGACTGCTCAAGTGAATTCCAGAATTATCACACGACACCCTGGCAATTCCACCCAAATCAGTTTCCAACGAAACTGTTCCCTCATCACAATAAAAAATAGCTTATATTTATCGAGCCAATCCATCAAAGAAATCGATCGACTTGGCTACTTTTGTAATTACCTCAAGAAAAACTGCTAACCAGAAAAACTGCTAACCAGAAAATCTCCTCGATGGCACACAAAACACTTAGAACTACACTGCTGACCTAGATGCCCAAAAACTTCCTATCCAAAGCTCTTCGAGGAATTCGGACTTCAAAGCAAACAAAAACACCCCACTGCACTTAGCCACAATGCCGAAATAGACATACTTCCTTAACTTGTCCCAAAGAAACATCTTCGGAAACATCCATAGTCACTGTGTCTCATCACACAACTACTACATCATGAGGTATCAAGACATCATGACTTGCTTTCGTCCAACCAAAAGATCCAAATCTCTAGCTTATCCAAACTTACACTTCAAAGATGAACTCGGAACCTTAACAGGTTTCCTTCAAAGATCATTGAAATCCTTACACCACCAAAGCTCACTCGAGACAATAATAGATCTACAATCTCGCAGATACACTTCCAACCTCAAATATTCAAAACTCCAATCATTGGTAGTCTTGTTACACACACCAGTACCCTATCTACCTTTATAACTTATATTGGAAAACCCGAACAGGTAACCCAACAAATAGGTAGAAATAATTATATATATATATATATCAAAATACAAATACGCTCTCTCAAGAAAGAAATCACTCAAGAGCCTAGGTATTCGCTCAACCTAGCGCTCTGATACCAACTGTGACGACCCGCCCTTCTAACTCCCAGAAAGACGTATCATCCTTAAGAAAGAAAGGGATAGAAATAGAAAAGAAAAGAAAAAAAAAACAACAATATCAGAATCTCACAGCGGAACAGAACAAAATATAATATATCACATAACTATTACATAGTTATACATATCAGAGTTATACAATATCAATACACATGTCCGTCATTCATACATCTATCATTATATACATCAGAGATACAACATACATCAACTAACACAGCGAAACTCAATAGATATCTATGTACGTCTGGAACTCCTGCTCCAAGCTTCTTCAGATATCAAAGTCCAAAACCTATCACTTGGCTACTCATAAAAATTTGAGTACCCAAGAGTTTATGAAAAACAAAATATAAACTCCAGGTCAGACATGGGTCTGGTATGAGTAAACGGTTTAAAATGCTTGACTTTGAAAAAAAAAACATTTGAAAATAAAGGTATCACGTACGACTCCCCACAAATAAATACGGGTACGTTTTACCTTACGCTAACCAAAATATTTTATAGGAAATTCTATGATATTATAGTAGTGTCTAGGGTTTTCAAGTGAAAAGAAAATAGCCGAAATTGTTACATTCATTAAATTCCAGCTACTAGCCACAAATGCGGGTAATACAAATCAAAGCCGTAGGGTCTCGTAGGGAAAATGGATTTCCAACAATGGCAGGGCTACTAGGGTACTGCCCGTCACAGCACGAGGCTGTGATCACCGTACCGAGGATCACTCCCGACCCCCTACAACACAAGGCCGGAACCATTCCTTACTGAACAGTCCCGAACAAGATAACCCTGGAAGTTGTTGCAATCAACCGCCCACACAACCGAAATAAAGGGACATCTAGACAGGGGTATATCTCGTCCTGCTTGGGCCTGACCCACCTAACCTTGCTGCACCTCCCCTGTTTTAGCCATTCCCGGTTGTGAGGCTTGAGGCTGCGATTACCTTTACAGGACATATCTCTTAGAATGCTCATCGTCTGCCTGACGATGTACTGAAAGCATTCAATCCATACAAGTTCGTTCCGGGTTCGAACGAAACCGAAGGCATTATCTCGTTACACTCATTTTGGAATCACCCTCAGAGTCAACGACGATAACCCTTGCATTCTGAAAACACCATCTCGATCTTCATTTCAGAATTCACGACCTAACGTTTAAATTGGATCGATGTGGTTTTCGGAATATCAAATTGATGCCCGATCCCGGTCTCATCGAAATCCAAACGCCATTTTAAGGGTCAAGTTGTCTAATTAACTTTAATAGTTTATTTGAATGATTGAATTCACATAGCAGTTATCACAGATAAATCGTACACAATCATCATATATATATTACAACATATTACAGAAACATCATAGAATATCATCAAATAAATGTCACAAATCAGATATTCTACATACGCAATTTTCCATAAGTAATCATTTTTAATTCTTAATTTAATCAATTCAATTAAACCAATTACTTAAGAATTAAATTCTTAACCTGGTTTAATTAATCATTTAATTACTTATTTCTTTCAAGTGATTTAATTTAATTAATCATTTTCTTAATCAATTATTAAATCTTAATTTCTTAATTACTTGCCCTTAATCATTAATTAATAACTTTAATTATTAATTAATAAATCTTAATTATCCATTGATTAACCATTAATGACTTAGTTTATTAATTATTAATTCGTAATTAAATTACTTAATTAATTAACTATTAATCATTCATTAATTAACTTAAGTAGTTGATTACAATTTTATTAATCACGTAATTCATAAATTAACCAACCTTTACTTATAATTATAATGTAATTATTATTAATTACTTTCTAAGATAATAAATTGAATAATTAACCATACTTAATTGCTTCCTAAAAATAATTAAGTGAGATTAATTGTTCAACTTAATTAATCGTTTAAATGTCTTCTTTTGCATTTGAAAAAAAACCAATTTATTATTAACTACAAATTTTAATATTAACCAATTTCATACTTAACTTAACTTAATTAAAATAATAATTAAGTGTTAAATACATTGTTAAGTATCATTAAATAATTAAAGCTTGTATTTAAGTTTTAACTTAAAACTGTTAAACAACCACCAAGTTTACAGTATTTAAAATTGTTGAAACCAAATTTACCAAACTTCATTTCTTTTTTCTTTTTTCTCTGCAGTTTTAAAAAATAACAACCCGAGACTCCCCTTTTGCTCCAACTCGAGTAACGCATCGTGTTGCATGGAAGATCCCCCGAGCCACACACCCCATCTCCACGCAACCATTCTTCTTCCCTTTTTTTTTCTTTTTCATCTGAAAGTTAAGTTTTAAACTAAGTAAAAAAAACATCAGGCTTCTCACTCGAAATCGAAGGTTAACCCGAAGAAAACATCCCACTTGCTCGAGAACGACTCGCAACCCAAGACATTCGACATCGCTGACACCAACGCTTCGCCATACACGTGCATGGCGACGCGACCCTCCTCCGGCGATCGCCAACCTCATCGGCAAGTCACAATCCAGCCGCAAACTCGAAATCAAAGCTCAAATCTCCTACATAAATTTGAATTCGAAATTTAGACGTTTGGACGAAAAACTGTAACAAAACACTCTCGGTAAATCGCCTTCCCACCGCCGCTCCATCCACCTGCAGCACCCAAAATTTCGCCCACACGACACCATCACGATCAACCACCAACCTCCAGAAACTAAAGCTACTCGATCGCGTTATGAAGACAATCTTGACACATTATAGACATGGATAAAATCTAGAACTCAAGCCCTAAATGGATCTCGTACTCTAATATCAAGCAATATAAAAAAATTCTGATAATTTTCATGAAATCACAAAGGTTTAAACTTGCTTGAAGTCAAGTTTCATCATTTATATTGATTCAATTTCGAGAAATTGATAAAAAAATGTAGTTTTTATTCACATATGAACTGCTAATGAAATACCAATGTAAAAATCCTCATTTTCATTTTAAAAATCATAAATTTCACTAAGCTTTCAATTTATAAACTTGAATTAGATTTTTATAGCAGTTGAATTTATCAATATATTCTTTGATTTCCTGTAAAACTGTTTTACAGTAGGAATGCTTCACTAACATATTCAATCAACTTCGACTTGTATGAATTTTCAACATCTTGTTTGATAAAAAGAATTGAAAACCTACCATGTTTCAGTTGAAAGCAAAATTTGATTTTGAATGAAATCAACCCTTATTCATTCACAGTGAAGAACAATGTGCAGAGTAACACAGAATCATGTTCAAGATAAAACAGGGACAAATACCCGATAAGAAATCATTTTTACTGATTTTAAATTTAAACATAAAGCTTTAAAATTTGTTAACTCACCTGCCAAATTGCTTTTGAACAGAAAGCATTGATGTTATAAAAACCTGTTGCTTTTAAACTGCCTGGATAATTTCCTGATTTTGATTTTAAACCTGAGCTTTATATATTTTTTTCTTCTGACTTTAGTTTCTCAGGTTTTCTTTTTTCTTTCTATAGTTTACTGAACGAACCAAATAACAAGATGAATACACACACACACACACACACACACACACACACACACACATATATATATATATATATATAAAAGATAATAATGCTTAAGGGAGGTGTAATCTGGTTATACTATTTTCTTAGCTATATTTTGACAAGATTTATCTTCTGAAAAGTAAAGATTTGCAATGTTTTCAATTAGCAAAATATTGGCTTGAATATATGGCATTAAATGTTTTGTTTCCAATCATGTTTACACTATTACCATTATGTTTAGCTGTATATATATATTTGTATGTAAAAGTACATAATGCAGGTAGGCTTGAGTATGAAAATACTTGTATATAAATATTCATTTCAGATAGACTAGGTCTTGTAGAAGAAGATATTTTATTTTTATCCTTTTATTTTATGAACATATAGTTTTCAGGTTTATTTTATACTTTGACTTTGTATGAAGATATCCCTGTTTGGAAACATTTGTTTTGTTATTTTATGAACATATATAGTTTCAGGTTGTAGTTTATACACTTGGCCTTGTTTAACTTCTAATTGTAAGTTTTATTCACTTCTAGTTTGAATAGTTTACACTCATATGTGTTAGATTTCATTTTATTTTGCTTACTGATTTTAAGGTTATGTTGTATGCATACCTTATTACTTAATTCTTATTTTCATTTAATTTTACATTTGTATTTTATATTTTGTTTACAAATGTTAAAGTTATGTTGTATGTTTAACAAAATTATTTAATCCTTGTTTTTATTTTATTTTCGTTTCTAATTATCAACGTTTAAGTTATTTTCAATATGGTTTACTTATATTTATATTTATTTCTATTTGTACTTTACTATCAATATTTTATATTTGATAATCAATATTAAACTTAGATTCTTGAGTTTACTTATTTATTTATATTTTATATTTTGATTATTTTATTTTATGTTTTCAAATTTACAGTTTATGTTGTATGCTTGCTTGTTTATTTTATTCCTATTTGTATATTAACTATTAATATTTAATTTACATTCATATGCTCACACGTTTATATTTTATATTTTATATTTTCACGATAAGTATCTAAATTAGATCCTTGAGTTTTACTTATATTTGATATTTATATTTTATATTGATAAACTTTGATTTTATTTTGAAGATTACTATCCATATCTATATATTTATTTATCACATGTTAATAAGACAAGGTATTGTAATTCAATCATATAAGACAGATTTTATTTTAATTGAATTATATAAGAATGATTTTATTGTAAACATTATTGAGTTTTATTTTTAATTCCCAAATCAATCTCTTTTTTAAAATACAATTTATATAAATAAATGGCTGTATTTCCAAATCATATTCATTTCAATATGATCAGTTTACATTTAATATAATTAGACTAAATATTTATTAAAATAACAGGGGCCAAAATCCAGGGTCGTTACACCAAAACATTTGATTGGAAATCTGGTGATATTATAATAGGTCTAGGGTTTTCAAGTAAATAGAAAATAGCCGAAATTGTTAAATTTATTAAATTCCAGCTACTAGCCACAAAAGTGGGTAATACAATCAAAACCGAGGGCACTTATTGGATTTTGGATTCCATACAATGGTAGGGCTACTGTGGTACCACCCATCACAGTACGTGGCCTAGAACAACGTACCGAGGAGCCACCCTAACCCCCTACAACACAAGGCCGGAACCATTCCTTACTGGACATTCCCAAACAAGACAACCCCGGTAGTTGGAGCTCAACAACTGCCCACACAGCCAAAATAAAAGGGACCTCTAGACAGGGGAAAATCTCGTCCTACTTGGGCATGACCCACTTAGCCTTGCTGCACCTCCCCTGTTTTAGCCGTTCCTGGTTGATGAGGCTCTAGGCTACGATTACCTTTATAGAAAACATCCCTTAGAATGCTCATCGTCCACCTGACGATGTTCTGAAAGCATTCAATCCATACAAGTTCATTCCGGGTTCGAACAAAGCCGAAGGCATTATCTCGTTACGCTCATTTTGGAATCACCCTTAGAGTTAACGACGATAACCCTTGCACTCTGAATCTTCATCTTCACTTGTGATTCACGACCTACCGTTAATTTGGGTCGATATGGTTTTCGGACATCCAAATCTGGAAACCCAATCCCGGTCTCATCGAAATCCAAAACGTGTCTTTTAAGGCCGAGTTGTTTTAAGGTTTAAAACAACTCAATTCAATTATCTATATACATACAGATAGATAACTCACAAATCACAATAGATAATCAACATTATCATCATAAACAGATAATCCATATTATCATCAAAATAGATAATCCATATTATCATCACAATGCAACCAAAGCATTCATATCACACCGCATTACTTATCTCATTTCTAAGATCACAAACCATTCAAGGCAATCAATATCATTCATCCATACATAAGCAAAGATTTACTTGATCACACTATCTATAATTAATTTAAAGTTAATTAAATTAATTACTTCATCTTTAATTAATTTAAAATAAATTAAATTAATTACTTCATCATTTTAAATCTTGCTTACTTAACAAATTAATTAATTACACGTCAATTAATTGAACATCCTCTAATTAATCACCTTAATTAATCACCCTTGATTACTTATCTTTAATTACATTCAAGTAATTGTTCTTTAATTAATTTCACAAATTAATTATTCTTAACCCCTTACAGTAATTAACCTTTAATTACTTCATTAATTAATTATTTATAATCAATTACGTTAATCCTTAATTAATTACATTAATTAATTACCTTTAATCAGTTATCATTGATTAATTAATCTTAATTAATCAACTTTAATTACATTATTAATTATATTAATTAATGATCCCTAATTACATTTTAATTAATTACTTTATTTAAATTAATTATAGCAAGTAATTAATCTTAATTAAACCACAATTATTAATCTCTCCCGATTAATCACATTAAGTAATTAACTAACCTTAATTACTTCATTAACTAAATTAATTACTCCTTAATTAATTTCTAAATTAATCCCTTGATTAATTGAAAAGTAATTTAATCCAAATTACTTCCATTCTTAAATCATCTTCCATTAATTACATCCTTTAATTATCAATCAATTACTTTACTAAGTGATTACCAATCCATTAATTACATTAAGTAATTATTATCAAATCATCAAGTG
This sequence comes from Allium cepa, assembly GCA_030765085.1. Classification (NCBI taxonomy): domain Eukaryota; kingdom Viridiplantae; phylum Streptophyta; class Magnoliopsida; order Asparagales; family Amaryllidaceae; genus Allium; species Allium cepa. Next base: position 679,470,216 of record CM060941.1, on the reverse strand, counting down.
ATTTAAACAAATTAAACTTAATTAATAAATTTAAACAATCACATTAAACTAAATTAATTACATTAAGTAATTAATTCCTTAATTACTTCCATGAAGTAATTATTCTCAAACAATTCATAAATGATCACCATTAAATTAATTAACCTAATTAATTATTTAAAATTAATCACATTAATTAATTATTAAATAATCCTAGTTAATGACCTTCATTAACCATTCTTTAATTACTTCCATTAAGTAATTAACTTAGATTAACCATTATTAATTACAAATAATTTATCTCTAATAATCCATTAATTAATCTTCAATTATTTAATTAATTAAGTGTTAACTGTAACTAAATTAATCCTTAATTACTTGATTAATTAACCTTGATTATAAATTAATTGCTTAATTGACAAATCTTTAATCATTAATTAATAATCTTTAATTAATGATCTTTAATTACAAATTGATTAATCCTTAATTATTTATTTATACCTAATCATTAACTAAATAAATTAACTAATTATTCCTTAATTTCCTCATTAATTTAAATAAATTTCAAATCATGAAATATTAATTTAATTTTAAGATAAAAACAATTCTTAATTATGACTAAATTGTCATTAACAAATACATTTGAAACAATTTACTTTTGAATTTACTTTAAAATTACATTTCATATATGAGATTTAAAATGAATACAATTTAACTTAAACACAGTTTAAACAATTTAAAAACCATTTTAAATTACATGGCAAAGAAATGCTTGTCTTATAAAAGAAATTTATAAGAGTTTAATCCAAATTCAATTTTTGAAATTCAAATAATTTAAATATTCACTTTGACATACAAAGTTGTTTAAATTTTTCAAATTTAAAACTTTTTTTTTCAAACTGAAATACATATTTAAATCTTTGATTTCCAGATTTAAACTTAACTCTAAAGATTACTCACATTTTTAAAATTTCATTTTTAAAAATTCAAACTACCTTACCATTTAAAATAGTTTAACAATTCAAGTTAATTTTTTTTTTTTTTAAATTGAGATTTAAACCTAAACTTGAATTCTAGAATTTCAAATTTGATTTAAAACTTAGTTTAAACTCTAGCTTTCATTTAAAATCTTCAGTTTTAAATAAAAAATTAAAAGCAAACACTTCAGATTTTCTTAAAACCTGTAAACAATGTATGACCCGAGACACCATCCTATATGCTTCAAGATAGACCCCTCTTTGCTTCGAGCCTTACTCGATACTTAATCGAGAAAACTCGAGTTTCCTCCACTGCTTTACCCAGATTCACCAGGAATCAAAAATGCACGGTGCACATGCACCGTGACTCTGATTAAATCCAGCCATCGACGATGGCTTCATCATGTCAACAATCATCTACGCATCATCTCACGATCATTAGATCGTCACCATCCTTCTCGAAACCCAAAACGAGACCCAAACCCACCTTGAACAAGCAACACTGAACCGGGAAACGACAAGGCCACCACAACCTAAACCTGTCGATGCTTCGTTCTTGCAGCTCCGACCACTGAAATTCTAAATCTCTGGCATCTCTTCCTTTACATGTCTACTTCCATTACCCAAAACCTAGTTGAACTTGGTCAACTCTATGAGTCGTGGTAGTCGATTCACCAATCACAGCTAAAACTAGGGTTCTAAAAAAAACCCAATGCTGCAACTTTCCCAATAATTTTCATCACCATCAAATATTTTTCCTAGCATCTCTGATCACCCATCCATCATCAGGAAGAAATCCATCCCCTCCAAATACATAGATCACCAGAAAACCCCAAAAGTTCATATTCAATTCAAACAAGAACTGTACATTCATCTCTAAATTATAAACTATGATTCTTGATTTAAAAATCATGATTTAGTTGATGTTTTTGATTAATAACACTGAATTAATAAATTACATAGTTTGAATTTTTTATTTATATCAATATACACTGATGTTTTAATATTTCTAGAGACAACATGCCTTATTTTGTCTAATTTAAATTTTTAAACATAAATCTAGGTTAAATCAAACAGCATTTATTTGATAATCAGACCCTATCAAACACTAGATCATGTGATAAGGATTTTTGAATAAAAATTGAGCCTGGAAACAAGACAGAGCACCATATACATACAGTATGCAAAAAATCAAATATTCACATCAGATTTTTACCAATACACATGCAATACTTATTTATATTCAACCATACTCACATGCAACCAACTATATTGTAAATTTTTAAAAAAGTTACTCACCTGATTCAAAATGAACAGAGCTTCCAGATTTTGAAAAAGCCTTTGAACTTTTTTAAACTGAAATGCTCCTGATTTTTGAAACAGTCTTTTAATACTTTAAAACTTCATTGCCCATTTGATTTAAAAACTTGACTGCTTCCCTTTGAAATTTTGAAAACTGGGTTGCTTCTTTGTTTAATTTAAAAACTGCTTGCATGCTTCCAGACTTTAGAACAGATTTTCAAATTTGCTTTTGTTTGAAATGTATATGCTACTGATTTGAAAAGGTTACAGGGATTTGTATTGCTTTAGTCTTCAGGTTGCATGCAGAGCCATTTTCCAGATTGCAGAGAAAAAAAAATTGATGCAGGCTTGGTTTAAAACTGCAATTGCCTTGCTTTGAAGAGGTGCCGATTTGCATGTTTAAACTAAGGATTTTTATACAGGGATTTGATCTTATATATGAGGGGTTTGATTTGCATGTGAACAGGTTTTAGATTTGCAGGGAAGTGATTTTCAGGAATTTAGATTTTGATATGAAGAGTTTAATTTGAGTTTGTAAACTGATTTTGGAAAGGGTATAAGTTATTCTCAGATTTGTTTTGAGTTCAAGCTTTAAATTTCTTAACTTTTGATTTTGAAAAGGAACAAGAAATTGAAGAGAAGAGGCATTTTTTTTAAAAGATTAAAGTATTATTTAATAAGAATAAAAGAAAATACAAAATTGAAAACGACACTTGTACAAAATTTTAACATTTGTCAAATTAGGATGTTTAACACTTAACACTTGTTATATGAAGCTTAGGAAAACAACACATGTCTTTTTAAAGTAATTTGTATTTAATTCAAATGTTTATATATAAGTTATGCCTAATTAACTAGTTAATTAGTATTTTATATGTATAGACTTTTTTTTAAAAGAAATAAAAACCAATTATACTTATAAATAAAAGCCTATACATATATTTAGAAATCCAAAACAATTTAAAATCTATACTTTGGATTTCAAAACTTTATATTCAAATTCAAATCAAATTCTAAAATTCAATTTGAAATAAAAATTCTATTTTTATTCAAAATCTATTTGTAAAAAGAATGCATTATTAATAATATTTTTAGAAAAAACTCATTATCAAATTAAAATAATTATAAAAGAAATTAGTTCTTTATTAATAAATTACTTATTTTATTATGCTGTATTTTAAAAAGAAAACAAAACAAACCTTTTTGTTAATTAATTTAAATTTAAAACTTAAGCCAAAATCATTTTAAACATTTAAACATCTATCTTAACAATTTTAAAAACATATACTCATTTATTAAATAGCTTTGAAAAACTTAATATTAAATTAAATCAAAATTACCAAATTATTAATACATATATTGGAATTTGAAATCACGGTTCATTTATTAAATTTTAAACCTAGATTATTTATTTAATAACTTTGAAAAGCTTTATACAAAAAACAAATTTCCAAATTACTAAAAATATTAGAATTAGAAAATATGCTTTATTTATTAAATTTAAAACAAAGCTAATCTATCTACAATATAGACTATATGTTTATATTATAAGTAGAAACCAATTTATTAGTTTTAAAAGATTAAAATCCACCAATTAAATATTTATTAAAGAAGATTTTTAAATAAATTCAAATTAAAATTAACAAAAATTATCAAATCAATTTAATTTTAATGCAGATTATTAAATTGATATTGTCAAAAATTCCAGGGTATCACAATCCTTCCCCCTTAAAAGAATTTCGTCCCCGAAATTTAAAACAAAGGTAATTTAATAATCTCAATGAAGATTTTAATTTTTAAACACAAGCATATATCAAACATATGCTAACAACCATAGCAACCAATTCAACCAATCAAACAAATATAACTATCCAGACAAAATTCTCGATAGAATTTCCTCGAGTTTCCCCAAGTGTAAATACCGGGATACTCGCTTTACAGAATCCAAACAATCAATACTACTAAGCTACAGAGCTCATATTCATCTATATCTACAAAACTAGACTGGATATCAGACTACAGACGAGTCTGACTAAACAACCAAAATCCTGAACTTCTGGTTCTACAACCAGAGATAGATCATACACGTACTCCCACAAAGATACGTGAAACTCATTGAATCCCAGTTATCCAAACTGCCAATTCAATCCTGAAGACCAAACACTTAACCTCCAAGATCACAGAAAAGATCCAAAACACCTCGGAGCTAGCTTTCCAGCCTTACCCAATCTTATAGCTCCCTTTTGATCGGAGAAAATTATCCAAAATCAAATCTCCGACTCCGGAATCCAAATTCATCCGTCTCTTATCCACAAAAGTCTCTGGACGATCCTGGGCTGCCTACATCCTTATTGATTAGCTCAACCTTCGCTTATGCCTCTAGAAACAAACAAAACCAATCAACTCAACAAAATGATCTCCTCAAGATCAACCAAGATCCAGGAACACAAACTCTATTCCTCAAATATTAGAAGCCTAAAACACACTACTCCTGACCGGAAAAGAGAAACAGATGCACTCCCAAACTGCTTCCGCTGCACAATTCTGATCTGGAATAGAAGAAAATGCTGATGAAGAACACGAGCACAGATTGGACAACACATTCAAGAAATATGGTTCAACAGATCTATAAAGAAAACTCAGAAGTTCCTCTGAAACCCTGAGCTGCTACACCAACTCGATCTCTAGGAACCATCCTTCCACTAAACTGAACCACCGGTACCACTCCTGGAATCCTAACCGATAAGGAAACTCAATCTCCAGATGTGGACAAGCTTCTGACTTACCTGAAGACATCCGGAAAAACTCTGCTAACCCCAGAGAACACTCAAACAATCGCAAGTCACTTTTGCGATCAATCCAGACCTAATCCAAGGAAAACTGTTCTCCCTTTACCAAACAGAATAGCTTACACTTATCTAACCAATCCATCGAAGAAAAGGATCCACTCAGCTGCTCCCTAACTCCTCCTTCAGAAAAATTACTAGCCAGAAGACTCCCTACCGACATACAGAACACTCCAAGCTGCACTGCTGCCACAGATGTCAAAGATCTCCTAATCCAAAGCTCTTCGAGAAACTCGAACCTCAAACCAATCAGAAACACCATGCTGAACACAGCCACAACGTCGAAGCAGACTCACTTCCCTAACTTGTTCCAAAGAAATATCTTCGGAAACATCCATAGTCACTGCATTTCATCACGCAACTACTACTTCCTGAGGTATCAAGATACCATCACTCACTTCTGCCTAACCGACAGATCCAAACTCTATTCATCCAAACTTCAAAAATAGATTCCGAACCTTGACGGGTTTCCTTCAGAGATCGATGAAATCCGTATGCTACTGCAAAACTCACTAGGGACGGTATTAGGTCTACAGTCTCGACAGATACACTTCCAACCTCAAACATTCAAACTCCAACCAATGGTAGTCGTGTTACACACACTACTACCCCATCTACCTTTATAACTTATATTGGAAAACCCGAATAGGTAACCCAACAAATAGGTAGAAATAAATAAATATATTAAAATTTTAAAATTACAAATACGCTCTCTCAAGATAGACACCACTCCAGAGCCTAGGTATTCGCTCAACCTAGCGCTCTGATACCAAATGTGATGACCCGACTTTCTCACCATAGAAAATCGCATCATCATGAAAAAGAAAGGGATAGAAAAGAGAAAAGAAAGAAGAGAAAGAAAAAACAACATCAGAATCTCAATAGCGGAACGAATAAATTATATTAATAACTTAAGTATTACATAATATACAATAATTATCAGAGTTACACAGATTACACATCACATACTAGACAGTTATAAACATCTATCTAGTTATACAACTCAATACAACATAAGGAAACTACTCAGAGAAACCAACACAGCGGAACACTATATCTCTACACGCTGAAGCCTCCTGCTACATTGCTCCTCCATAATTCGTCAAAGCTAACCTGAATCACTTGGGTACTGGTAAAAATTTGAGTACCCAAGAGTTTAAGAAAACATGGAAAAGTTTTTACCTTACGCTAACCAAAACATCTGATAGGAAATCTGGTGATATTATAATAGGTCTAGGGTTTTCAAGTAAATAGAAAATAGCCGAAATTGTTAGATCTATTAAATTCCATCTACTAGCCACAAAAGTGGGTAATACAATCAAAACCGAGGGCACTTATTTTGATTTTGGATTCCATACAATGGCAGGGCTACTGGGGCACCGCCCGTCACAGTATGTGGCCTAGATCAACGTATCGAGGATCCACCCTAACTCCCCTGCAACACAAGGCCGGAACCATCCATTACTGGACGATCCCGAACAAGACAACCCCGACAGTTGGAGCTCAACAACTGCCCACACAGTCGAAATAAAAGGGATCTAGACAGGGGAAAATCTCGACCTACTTGGGCATGACCCACTTAGCCTTGATGCAGCTCCCCTGTTTTATCCATTCCCGGTTGATGAGGCTTGAGGCTATGATTACCTTTATAGAAAACATCCCTTAGAATGCTCATCGTCCACCTGACGATGTTCTGAAAGCATTCAATCCATACAAGTTCGTTTCGGGTTCGAATGAAACCGAAGGCATTATATCGTTACGCTCATCTTGGAATCACCCTCAGAGTTAACGACGATAACCCTTGCAATCTGAATCTTCGTCTTCACTTGAGATTCACGACCTGCCATTAATTTGGATCGATGTGGTTTTCGGATATCCAAATCTGGTAACCCGATCCCGGTCTCATTGAAAGCTAAAACGTGTCTTTTAAGGCTAAGTTGTTTTAAGGTTTAAAACAATTCAATTCCATTGTCTATATACACACAGATAGATAACTCACAAATCACAGTAGATAATCAACATTATCATCATAAGCAGATAATCCATATTATCATCAAAATAGATAATCCATATTATCATCACAATGCAACCAAAGCATTCATATCACACAGCATTGCTTATCTCATTTTTGAGATCACAAACCATTCAAGGCAATCAATATCATTCATCCTTACATAAGCAAAGATTTAATTAATCACACCATCTATAATTAATTTAAAGTGAATTAAATTAATTACTACATCTTTAATTAATTTAAAATAAATTAAATTAATTACTTCATCATTTTAAATCTTGCTTACTTAACCATTTAATTAATTACACGTCAATTAATTAAACATCCTCTAATTAATAACCTTAATTAATCACCTTAATTAATCACTCTTGATTAATTATCTTTAATTACATTCAAGTAATTGTTATTTAATTAATTTCAAAAATTAATTATTCGTAACCCATTACAGTAATTAACCTTTGATTACTTCATTAATTAATTATCTATAGTCAATTACATTAATCCTTAATTAATTACAGTAATTACCTTAATCACTTATCATTGATTAATTAATCTTAATTAATCAACTTTAATTACATCATTAAGTATATTAATTAATGATCCCTAATTACATTTTAATTAATTACTTTATTTAAATTAATTACAGTAAGTAACTAATCTTAATTAAACCACAATTATTAATCACTCCTGATTAATCGCATTAAGTAATTAACTAACCTTAATTACTTCATTAACTAAATTAATTACTCTTTAATCAATGTCTTAATTAATCCCTTGATTAATTACAAAGTAATTTAATCCAAATTACTTCCATTCTTAAAACATCTTCCATTAATTACATCCTTTAATTACCAATCAATTACTTCACTAAGTAATTATCAATCCATTAGTTACATTAAGTAATTATTATCAAATCATCAAGTGATTTAAATAAATTAAACTTAATTAATCAATTTAAAAAATCATATTAAACTAAATTAATTACATTAAGTAATTAATTCCTTAATTACTTCCATGAAGTAATTATTCTCAAACAATTCGCAAATGATTACCACAAAATTAATTAACCTAATTAATTATTAAAATTAATCACATTAATTAATTATTAAATAATCCTAGTTAATGACCTTCATTAACCATTCTTTAATTACTTCCATTAAGTAATTGACATAGATTAACCATTATTATTTACAAATTAATTTATCTCTAATAATCTATTAATTAATCTCTAATTATTCAATTAATTAAGTGTTAGCTGTAACTAAATTAATACTTAATTACTTGATTAATTAACCTTGATTATAACTTAATTGCTTAATTAACAAATCTTTAATCATTAACTAATAATATTTAATTAATGATGTTTAATTACAAATTGATTAATCCTTAATTATTTATTTATCCCTAATCATTAATTAATTAAATTAACTAATTATTCCTTAATTACCTCATTAATTCAAATAAATTTCAAATCATTAAATCTTAATTTAATTTTAAGATAAAAACATTTCTTAATTATGACTAATTTGTCATTAACAAATAAATTTGAAATAATTTACTTTTGAATTTACTTTAAGATTTCATTTAATATGAGATTTAAAATGAATATAATTTAACTTAAACACAGTTTAAACAATTTAAAAACCTTCTTAAATTACATAGCAAAGAAATGCTTGTCTTATAAAAGAAATTTATAAGATTTTAATCCAAATTCATATTTTTAAAATTCAAGTAATTTAAATATTCACTTTAACATACAAAGTTGTTTAAATCTTTCAAACTCAAAACTTCTTTTTTTCAAACTGAAATACATATTTAAATCTTTGATTTCCAGATTTAAACTTAACTTTAAAGCTTACTCACATTTTTAAAACTTTATTTTTAAAAATTCAAACTACTTTACCATTTAAAATAGTTTAACAATTCAAGTTAAAACTTTATTATTATATTTTTTTAAATTGAGATTTAAACCTAAACTTGAATTCTAGAATTTCAAACTTTGAATAAAATCTTAGTTTAAACTCTAGTTTTCATTTAAAATCTTCAGTTTTTTTTTTAAAAAAAAAGCAAACACTTCAAATTTTCTTAAACCTGTAAACAATGTATGACCCGAGACACCATCCTATATGCTTCGAGACAGACCCCTCCTTGCTTCGAGCCTTACCCGATACTTACTCGAGAAAACTCGAGTTCCCTCCACTGATTTACCTAGATTCACCAGGAATCAAAAGTGCACGGTGCACATGCACCATGACTCTGATTAACTCAAGCCACCGACGATGGCTTCATCATGTCAACAATCATCTACGCATCATCTCACGATCATCAGATCGTCACCATCCTTCTCGAAACCCAAAACGAGACCCGAACCCACCTTGAACAAGCAACACCGAACCTAGAAACGACAAGGCCACCACAACCTAAACCTGCCAACGCTTCGTTCTCGTAGCTTCGACCACCTGAAGGTCTAAATCTCCGGCATCGTCTTCCTTTACATGTCTAATTCCATTACCCAAAACCTAGTTAAACTCGATCAAATCTATGAGCCGTGGTGATCGATTCACCAAGCACAGCTAAAACTCGGGTTCTAAAAAAATCCCACTGCTGCAACTCTCCCGATGATTTTCATCACCATCAAATATTTTTCCTAGCATCTCTGATCACCCCTCCATCATTAAGAAGAAATCCATCCCCTCCAGATACATAGATCACAAGAAAACCCCAAAAGTTCATATTCAGTTCAAACAAGAACTGTACATTCATCCCTAAATTATAAACTATGATACTTGATTTAAAAATCATTATTTATTTGATTTTTTTGATTTATAATACTGAATTAATAAATTACATAGTTTGAATTTTTGATTTATATCAACATACACTGATGTTTTAATATTTCCATAGACAACATTCCTTCTTTTGTCTAATTTAAATTTTTAAACATAAATCTAGGTTAAATCAAACAACATTTATTTGATAATCAGACGCTATCAAATACTAGATCATGTGATAAGGATTTTTAAATAAAAATTGAGCCTGGAAATAAGACAGAGCACCATATATATATACAGTATGCACAAAATCAAATATTCACATCAGATTTTTACCAATACTGTAATGACCCGTAAATTTTATAATTAAAATAGCTAATTTGATAAGATTTCGTGATTTAAGGTTAGAAAAAATGGTAATTTATGTATGGTAATAATAATTAGAATGAAATGCAACAAATTTTATCTAAGTTAATTATTTATGAATTGAATGGAATCCCAAATCAATTGAAATAATATGTAGTCAAAGGTAATTGAATGAATTTGTATTGTATAGGTAATTGTGACACTTGTTTGTAAATAATAAACTTATAAGTAATTAAAAGTTAACGGTGATAATTATTTAAGTTACCTATTCATTTAGTTAGTCGAATTGAATTTGTGAACCAATTACAATTGAAATGAAAGTTTATATATTAGTTAAGTGCATTATCTCTAACTGTAGTTAAATAATAATGTGGAATTCATTTGATATAATATAGTAAATCAACTGATAATGAAATTTTTATATAAGAATCCAATATTGAAATCCGTCAAATATTGAACATTTAAATTGTCTAAATTTAATAATTGGAATTTATTGAATAATTGAATAACGGGAGTTGAATAACTGTTTTAATGAAAATGGTCGTTCTATAATTTGAATTTGTTAAATTTTATAAGTTTGTTTCGAATATTTCAAAAGATAGTGATTTAAGAATAATCAAATTGTTTAAATTTAATATTATAGATGTTTGAATAATTAAATTCCGAATTTGATATGATTAATTTGATATTAAAATTTAATATATGAAAATAGAGTGAATAATTGAAATTTGATGTAATATGATTCAAATTGGTTTTCAAAGTGAATGTAAGTTATATTGGGATTATAATAGAGTTAATAAGATTTTAAAATTGGAATTTATTCGATAATTGAATAACGGGTTTAATATGATTCAAAATGATTTGTAAAATTTTATTTTATCATATTAAAGTTAGAATGAGGTTATAGAACTTTTAAAATCGAATTAAAACTAAATTTGTGAAAATTGAATATTTTAATATTTAATTGACGAGTTAAAATAGCCATTTTTCAAACAGTCTCGGATTTCGACGAAACTAGTTTCATCGGATCTGTAATGTCATATTATTGTAAGGTTTCAAATTTCGTGTCAATCGGATTTACCGTTTGTCCAGGGCAAGCCAAAACGCATAGAAATCAGTTTAATCGATTAAATTTAAAATCGATTGTTTATTTCCGTAACTCGCGCATACGATCGAATTAGCTTCCGAAACCTATTCCATTGTGTCCGGAACGCTGGGTAAACCCTAGAAACGCCGGTCACCGTGCGTAAATCGGTGTTCGGAAAACCCGGGATGAATAGTGTTCGTCGTTTTTCTATAAAAGCACTTCATTATTTTCTTTTTCCAAAAAAAACCCTAACCCTAGAAATAAATGGCCGGCCGCCCCCTACAGTTTTAAAGGCCAGAAACGCACCCAATTCATCCACTCCAATCTCCCAATCTGTTGACATTCACGCGAAACCTTCAACACGAAAGTTGTAGAGTGGAGCAGGGTCTTTGCATCCATACGGTTGATTACGTGCATCGTTGTCGTTTGGAGGCGCTAGGGGGCCGCGTATGGCTTCAGGTCGCGCACGGAAATCGAGGTGTGGGTGGCGCTATGGGGGTGCGGTCGGACGCTGGAGGTAGCTCAGGCGAAGGCGAACGCGGTGGAGCATCCTGATCGAGCTAGATGTCGACGGAGTTGGTGCGTGTATTAGGGTTTGGGGCGACCACGATGGGTTCGTGTACTGGGGAGTTTCACGTGATGAAGGAAGGAAGACATACGTATGCAGCCAAGTGGAATGAACGGTGATGATAGGGTTTGAAAAATAAATAGAATTGTAATTGATTTATATAAAATTTTGTATTAACTTCTAAATGTCATAACTTGTTGATGCGAGGTCCGTTCTGGACGAAACGAAGTGCGTTGGGATCGTATGGACGAGCACTAGGCTATGGAATTGGATTGGAGTTGTTTGGAGCTAGTGAAAATTTCGGGTAAATTAAACGCTCGTTTAATTTTATTCGAAATAAAACACTAGAACTACATTGAAATCAAGGTGAGTGTTTTATAACGCTCACAACGTAATATATATCTTTATGCTAGTTAAATTTGACATTATGAAGCGTTATGATTTTATTTGTTGTTGTTCGATAAAATTTAGTTGCCATATAGATTGTCATTTGAATTAACCGTTGAAAATTTGATTGACAGTTAAATTGAAATTGAAATTGAATTGCGATTGAATTACGTGACATTGATAACTATGGAATTGTCATGAATTGTATTGTCTATTGGATGATGTATTTCGATGGATGCTATTGGTTGATATTTAAATGGTTGGATGTTTATTTACTTATATATATACCCTGTTATGCATACATATGAAACTGTGATTTTATTTAAGTGATATATATTCATCCCTGACATTTAATTGAAATAAATAATTACTTAGCCATAGGATAGAAAATTATATATGGACACCGAATTGGCTAAATTAATAAATTTTTAAAATCGTCGATTTGAAATTTATTTAAATGTTTTGATTTAAAAGTTATAAATAGAAATCAATTTATAGAAATCGAATTTATCGAAAAATTGAGTTTGGAATGTTGAAATAAATTTTGGTTAAAAGAAATTGTTAAATAATTTAAGTTGAGACTTTGAAATTAAAAGTTGGGATATGATTGAATTTCTAAAATTTATTTGTTTTAAAGATTGAACATTATTTCGAGCTTCGAGTATTACTAAGTAAAAGCGATATAAAAATGATATTTTGAAATTGAGCTTGAAATTGAATCATATTGAAATTTGGATTTAAACTTGAATATTGATGGATAATTTTGTTAAGTGTTACAAATGGATATTTTGAAAAATCAAGCTCCAAATCAATATAAATTGAAATTGAATTAATTGAAAGTGAATATAAAATTGAATAAATTTGAAGTCAAAGTTGATGTTGATTGAATCGAAATCGAAATTGAATCGGTAGAAGGGAAATTGAAATTGTTTTGAATTGGGAAGTCATAATTGAAATGGTTTGGTTTTGAAGCTGTTTTATTTTGTTTTCCAAATTACTCTGTTATATAAACCATTTTTGTATACTTGAACTATTTTAATCTATTTTAAATCTAATTAACCCAATTTTAATTATTTTAAACTAATTTATCTATTTTAAATCCATTTTAAAGATTTTAAGTATTTTAACCATTTTAATTATTTAAACTGCTTTTAAACTACTTAAAACTATTTTCTAAATTTTCAAGCTGGTCAATAAGGTGAAATGTTTATGTTTAAATCTTGAATTTAAATACGAATTGGGTTAAATGAAGTTGCAACCTAAATTGAAATCCGAAATGATCTTGAAATCGAAATGAGATATTGAGGCGAGAAATAATTTTCGAAAAGGAACCTTATATTTTGAATGGCTATGACGATATTTGAAATGGATTTGATTTTGAAGCGAATGTGATATTTTGATATCAATTATGAATCGATTTGAAATGTAAAAGAGCCAACGGTGTAATAATACGTAGTTATTAAAGAGACCGGGATCAGATATGGACATACTCTCTGTCGATACCGAAAACCACTTTAATAACTATTATACGCGGAGTGTTGATCCTGAATGAAGTGATGGTTTGGTGAACGCGTTGACTGAAGAAAGAGAACGATATTGGATGACCCCTAACATGACTAAAATAGGAGTCGCGCCGGGCCATTGAGGTTCACCATCTCTAGCGGACACACTTCTTCGATACCATATCTAGTACATTTGTGATTCGATTTGGGTGCACCCCTTGATTTGGGAGTGTTGTTTCGCGGTGTTGGGGTAGCTGCTGGCTATGCTCAACATCAGTCCGGATCACGCAACTACTAGTATCCTAGTTGGTATCGCCTCATGTACCTTGTCATACTGATTATCCTATTCGCGACCACTACGTTTTGTTTTGTGTTACATCTATGGGGTACCCTCTAACCACCAGTTTACGGTGGGGCTTACGGTGCTGTATAGACAATGGCATTATTAAAATGTGTTAAGGGGGATTATGGTAACGCCTTAACGCTATTTTGATACTTTATATTACTGATAGGCACTATCTACTTAGCGTACATTACTACATAGTAGATAGTTTAACGGATCCTTAAGAGATGGAAAATCCCGTAACATCTCTTGAGTTATTGCATGCACGTTGACACTGGATATGAGATGTCAAACCCCGTAAACATCTATGACGCCGTTACACTCATATTTATTTACGATTGATTTAATTTTCATAAGGATATTTTAGTCCTGACTCGAGTGTTTTTTCTTTTCATTACGCTCGGGTCAGTCCCGAGTTTTTCAGATTTTTGAAGATCTATTCTGGAGGATGAAGACGAAGATTTGGTATACTATTACTATTATTACCCTTGCATAATGCTATCTGCTGCATTATTTTAATTGTTCTGTTGCATATGTATAACTTTGATAAATGTTGTATAAATAATAGTCAAAGTATAGTAAACAGCTTCATGAACTGTTTATTTGACTATTATATTTTATCGTTCCGCTGCGAGATTCTGTGTTGTTTCTTTTCCTTTATTTCTCTTTCTTTTCTTTTCTTATTTACCCCAATAACCATCTGCCCTTTTGAATGGTTTGGAATCGGCATGTGTTTTTGATCGTCAGTTTAAACTGTCCAAAAAGGTGGGTCGTTAAAGTTGGTATCAGAGCTTTGGTTTAGCAATAACCTTAGCTTTGTGGGGTCTGACTCTTTGTAAATAGGGTAGTCATACCCTATGATGAGTCGCTGAGTGTATATATATGAGAGAGCGTATTTGTTAGTGATATAAAATGTTTTATATTGTGTCGGTTGATTTGTTGAGTGGATTATGGATTCTGGTCAATACGAGTAATTAACATCATTGATAGGGATCTCTAAACACTTAAACTGAACAATTCGACATAGTATTGTTTTGAAATTGGGTAAATGAAATAATTTTGCTCTAATTATATTTTGTATATAAAGGATTTATTTTCAGAAATTATTGTGACTTATCTAGCTTACCTGGTTGTTAGGAATGAAAATATTGGTTATTATCATTAATTTGATATTGTAATTTAATAAATAAGGTGAATTACAAAATGAACAATGATAAAACACTTGGGGATTGTTTTAAGAAAAAATCCTATAAGAATATTTTTAAGGTGACTTATGAATTAAAATAGATTTAAATTGGAAAATATTGAATTTAAGACCCGGAGATTTGAAAAATGGTTCTCAAAGTTTTAAAGAAATATATAGAAATATTATTTGGAAAATGTTTATGGAAATATTTGAAAGGATTTTTAAGAAGGAATGAATTAAGTACTCCTCTCTTCTGTCGCTGGAAAATAATTTCGATGATGACCGCGCAGCATCATCGACGTTCATTTTCGAGTCTCAAAGTGGGGGAGCCTTCTAAGAAGCTTGGCTTTTTTTCGAAATTATTTTGGGTAAATGGGTTTTGGTTTAACTCCAAAGGTATGATTTGATATATTAAAGATATAAGTGTATATGTTTATTTCAAATGATTTGAAAAGAACCGGGCATTTAAATTTCTAAGTTCTGTTAATTAATAATTTTCAAATTATTTGAATGAAATGTGAATAAACAGAATTTATAAAATAAGAGGATTAAGATATCTAAGCTATTGTTTGGGAAAACTTAAAAGTTGAAAGGTAAAGAGGATTTAAACAAATTAAATTTGTGAACATTCGAATTAAGAAAAATGAAATTCTATAAATTTGTATAATACCAAAATTACATTCTGATAACATATAACAAGACTTACCAAATGTAAAAAGTTAAAATGATGTTTTGGATATGTAATGTGATATTGTATAGATAAACAAAACCTGAAAATAATTGAAGTATACAAGTAAGGAAAACTCAAAAGGAATTAAAATGTATATAAATGAAAATTTTGGTTGTGATAAAAATGTTATATACTCAAATATAGCATGAAATGATGAATGGATAAATGGAACAAGTAAGTGAACTTAAGAAAGAAGATAAATGAATCGTATTATATCTTTGTAAATTGGTTACGGAAAATAAATATAAATTGCAAAAGGGCTGTAAAATTTTTCTGAATTTGTAACCTTTAAGATAACTGTAAACTAAGAAAAGTCATTTATGAGATGTTAGACTTTTATAGGATGATTAATAAACTAAAGTGTCGGTTAATAAAATATTCCACAAATGAATTCGTTATTAACTGAAATTATGAAAATGCAATAAATGTAAACAAAGGAATTTCTTATAGCTAAGAATCAATTGGAAAATGAAATTGAATTTAATTAAATTATATAGAATGTTTAAAATGAACTTGAGAAAACAAATTCTATGATATGATGTTTAAGAAAAGATAATGTTAAAGAACATGCTATGTAAAGAAATGAATATATTAACTGAATAATGGATTGTGAATAATTAATTGTAAATAAAAAAAATGAAAGCCAATGAAATGATTTAGTATAGATAAATTGGATAGAAATCTATTGGAAGGTAATACGTGAGATTGTACGTATATTATTTTATTCGCATAACGATTTGATCCAAATTCGAGCACAAAATTTCGAGATGATTTATATCGATCCAAGTTAGGATTTTTAACTCGATTTTCGACGGCGAACCCTAGATATGGATTTTTAATTTGATTCTGGAATTCTCTATCATAGTATATGGCTATGCAAGGAGAGGAACAGTTTCCAATCAAGGAACCAAATCTGAGTCCGCACTAGAGAGTCGTGTGAACGATACTAGTTTGGAAGTGAAATTGTGTGATTAAATAAGCGATTAGACTGATATTGCTAACGAATGATATATGTACGGCTTACGGACTTAACTAAAAGTGAATATTGAAAATTTTAAGATGCCAAATATGTGAAGATAAATTTGCAACTTTTGAGATAACTATAAACTAAGAAAAGTCATATATAAGAAGTTAGACTTTTATGGAATGACTATAAATTAAAGTGATGATTAATAAAATGTTCTGCACTAAAAAAATGTTCCGCAAATAAATTGGTTATTAACTGAATATGAAGTAAGTGTAAACAAAATAATTTGGTGTGGCTAAGAATCAATTGGAATTGAAAGAGATAAACCAAATTGAATGCAAAATTAATAAATTGGTTATGTTGGGTATGATTTGGTTGTTATATGATTGTTAGTTGATTGTATATAATTCATTAAGTGTTAATGAAATTGAAAGCTATAAATCATTGAAATCAAATTGTAAGTTAAATGAATTTAAATAGAATTTAATTTGATTCAAATTGGAAGTAAACTAATGTAAATATAAATTAGTGAATGTTAACTAATTGAGCTGAGAATGAATGTTAGTAAAATCCAACATTAATGAATCAACTGTGATTAAAATTGAAAACCTAGTCAATAAATATTAATGAGAAGTCAATTTATATTGATTGGTTATGGATTTGTTGGATGATAGTTGGATGATAATTGATTTGGTGGATGCATTTGTTGTTTTGTTACAATTGCTATGTTGGCACATGTAGTTGTTATGTTGCTATATTGTGTATATTGATATTATTTTCATATATGCATGTTTCTCATGGTTTGTTGAGTGTTTAGTAGGTGCGGATTGCGCTTGCTTCGCATTTGGAGCTCGCTTTCGCGCTATATTAGCCGTATATGCTCGCTAATAATATATAACGTACATATCTCGGATAACATACCGTACTTTTACACTTTTTTCCCTGCGGGATGCCTCATCACTTGATGAGATGTATATTTGTGATATATATACTGTCATTTTTTTTCCGATCGAGCCGCGCAAAGGAGACTCTGCCGAAATTTTCCATAAATCCGAGTGTTAGAAAAATTTTCAAGTTTTGAATTTTTTTTTATAATTTGTTTTGATAACTGACTTTTAAAGTTAGAAAGCCATTCAGAGTAACTTAGTGGTAGTGCAGTAATGACTTTATGAATGGAATTTCATTGTTTTATAAGTTGGTAATTTTGAATAAAATATGTTTAATGTTGAATTCTATACTTAGTTCCTTTTCCCTTCTTTTTCCTTTTCGGGGACGAAAAGTTTTGAGTGGGGGAGAGTGTAACGACCCGTAAATTTTCGATAATTAAAATAGCTAATTTGATAAGATTTCGTGATTTAAGGTTAGAAAAAATGGTAATTTATGTATGGTAATAATAATTAGAATGAAATGCAACAAATTTTATCTAAGTTAATTATTTATGAATTGAATGGAATCCCAAATCAATTGAAATAATATGTAGTCAAAGGTAATTGAACGAATTTGTATTGTATAGGTAATTGTGACACTTATTTGTAAATAATAAACGTATAAGTAATTAAAAGTTAACGGTGATAATTATTTAAGTTACCTGTTCATTTAGTTAGTCGAATTGAATTTGTGAACCAATTGCAATTGAAATGAAAGTTTATATATTAGTTGAGTGCATTATCTCTAACTGTAGTTAAATAATAATGTGGAATTCATTTGATATAATATAGTAAATCAACTGATAATGAAATTTTTATATAAGAATCCAATATTGAAATCCGTCAAATATTGAACATTTAAATTGTTTAAATTTAATATTGGGAATTTATTGAATAACGGGAGTTAAATAACTGTTTTAATGAAAATGGTTGTTCTATAATTTGAATTTGTTAAACTTTATAAGTTCGTTTCGAATATTTCAAAAGATAGTGATTTAAGAATAATCAAATTGTTTAAATTTAATATTACAAATGTTTGAATAATTAAATTCCGAATTTGATATGATTAATTTGATATTGAAATTTAATATATGAAAATAGAGTGAATAATTGAAATTTGATTTAATATGATTCAAATTGGTTTCCAAAGTGAATGTAAGTTATATTGGGATTATAATAGAGTTAATAAGATTTTAAAATTGGAATTTATTGGATAATTGAATAACGGGTTTAATATGATTCAAAATGATTTGTAAAATTTTATTTTATCATATTAAAGTTAGAATGAGGTTATAGAATTTTTAAAATCGAATTAAAAATAAATTTGTGAAAATTGAATATTTTAATATTTAATTGACGAGTTAAAATAGCCATTTTTCAAAGAGTCTCAGATTTCGACAAAACTAGTATCATTGGATCCGTAATGTCATATTATTGTAAGGTTTCAAATTTCGTGCCAATCGGATTTACTGTTTGTCTGGGGCAAGCCAAAACGCATAGAAATCGGTTTAATCGATTTAATTTAAAATCGATCGTTTATTTCCGTAACTCGCGCATACGATCGAATTAGCTTCTGAAACTTATTAAATTGTGTCCGGAACGCGGGGTAAACCCTAGAAACGCCGGTCACCGCGTGTAAATCGGTGTTCAGAAAACCCGGGATGAATAGTGTTCGTCGTTTTTCTATAAAAGCACTTCATTATTTTCTTTTTCCAAAAAAAAACCCTAACCCTAGAAATAAATGGCCGGCCGCCCCCTACAGTTTTAAAGGCCAGAAACACACCCAATTCAACCCCTCCGATCTCCCAATCTGTTGATATTCACGCGAAACCTTCAACATGAAAGTTGTAGAGTGGAGCAGGGTCTTTGCATCCATACGGTTGATTGCGTGCATCGTTGTCGTTTGGAGGCGCTAGGGGGCCGCGTATGGCTTCAGGTCACGCACAGAAATAGAGGTGTGGGTGGCGCTATGGGGGTGCGGTCGGAGGCTGGAGGTAGCTCAGGCGAAGGCGCACGCGGTGGAGCATCCTGATCGAGCTAGATGTCAACGGAGTTTGTGCGTGTATTAAGGTTTGGGGCGGCCACGTTGGGTTCGTGTACTGGGGAGTTTCGCGTGATGAAGGAAGGAAGACATACGTATGCGGCCAAGTGGAATGAACGGTGATGATAGGGTTTGAAAAATAAATAGAGTTGTAATTGATTTATATAAAATTTTGTATTAACTTCTAAATGTCATAACTTGTAGATGCGAGGTCCATTTTGGACGAAACGAAATGCGCTGGGATCGTATGGACGAGCACTACGCTATGGAATTGGAATGGAGTCGTTTGGAGCTAGTGAAAATTTCGGGTAAATTAAACGCTCGTTTAATTTTATTCGAAATAAAACGCTGGAACTACATTGAAATCAAGGTGAGTGTTTTATAATGCTCACAACGTACTAAATATCTTTATGCTAGTTAAATTTGACATTATGAAGCGTTATGATTTTATTTGTCGTTGTTCGATAAAATTTAGTTGCCATATAGATTGTCATTTGAATTAATCGTTGAAAATTTAATTGACAGTTAAATTGAAATTGAATTGCGATTAAATTACGTGACATTGATAACTATGGAATTGTCATGAATTGTATTGTCTATTGGATGATGTATTTCGATGGATGCTATTGGTTGATATTTAAATGGTTGGATGTTTATTTACTTATATATATACACCCTGTTATGCATACATATGAAACTGTGATTTTATTTAAGTGATATATATTCATCCCTGACATTTAATTGAAATAAATAATTACTTGGCCATAGGATAGAAAATTATATATGGACACCGAATTGGCTAAATTAATAAATTTTTAAAATCGTCGATTTGAAATTTATTTAAATGTTTTGATTTAAAAGTTATAAATAGAAATCAATTTATAGAAATCGAATTTATCGAAAAATTGAGTTTGGAATGTTGAAATAAATTTTGGTTAAAAGAAATTGTTAAATAATTTAAGTTGAGACTTTGAAATTAAAAGTTGGGATATGATTGAATTTCTAAAATTTATTTGTTTTAAAGATTGAACATTATTTCGAGCTTCGAGTATTACTAAGTAAAAGCGATATAAAAATGATATTTTGAAATTGAGCTTGAAATTGAATCATATTGAAATTTGGATTTAAACTTGAATATTGATGGATAATTTTGTTAAGTGTTATAAATGGATATTTTGAAAAATCAAGCTCCAAATCGATATAAATTGAAACTGAATTAATTGAAAGTGAATATAAAATTGAATAAATTTGAAGTCAAAGTTTACGTTGATTGAATCGAAATCGAAATTGAATCGGTAGAAGGGAAATTGAAATTGTTTTGAATTGGGAAGTCATAATTGAAATGGTTTGGTTTTGAAGCTGTTTTATTTTGTTTTCCAAATTACTCTGTAATATAAACCATTTTTGAATACTTGAACTATTTTAATCTATTTTAAATCTACTTAACCCAATTTTAATTATTTTAAACTAATTTATCTATTTTATATCCATTTTAAAGATTTTAAGTATTTTAACTTTTTTAATTATTTAAACTGCTTTTAAACTACTTAAAACTATTTTCTAACATTACAAGCTGGTCAATAAGGTGAAATGTTTATGTTTAAATCTTGAATTTAAATACGAATTGGGTTAAATGAAGTTGCAACCTAAATTGAAATCCGAAATGATCTTGAAATCGAAATGAGATATTGGGGCGAGAAATGATTTTCGAAAAGGAACCTTATATTTTGAATGGCTATGACGATATTTGAAATGGATTTGATTTTGAAGCGAATGTGATATTTTGATATCAATTATGAATCGATTTGAAATGTAAAAGAGCCAACGGTGTAATAATACGTAGTTATTAAAGAGACCGGGATCGGATATGGACATACTCTCTGTTGATAACGAACACCACTTTAATAACTATTATACGCGGAGTGTTGATCCTGAATGAAGTGGATGGTTCGGTGAACGCATTGACTGAAGAAAGAGAACGATATTGGATGACCCCTCACATGACTAAAACAGGAGCCGCATCGGGCCATTGAGGTTCGCCATCTCTAGCGGACACACTTCTTCGATACCATATCTAGTACATTTGTGATTCGATTTAGGTGCACCCCTTGATTTGGGAGTGTTGTTTCGCGGTGTTGGGGTAGCTGCTGGCTATGCCCAACATTAGTCCGGATCACGCAACTACTAGTATCCTAGTTGGTATCGCCTCATATACCTTGTCATACTGATTATCCTATTCGCGACCACTACGTTTTGTTTTGTGTTACACCTATGGGGTACCCTCTGATAACCACCAGTTTACGGTGGGGCTTACGGTGCTGTATAAACAATGGCATTATAAAAATGTGTTAAGGGGGATTATGGTAACACCTTAACGCTATTTTGATACTTTATATTACTGATAGGCACTATCTACTTAGCGTACATTACTACATAGTAGATAGTTTAACGGATCCTTAAGAGATGGAAAATCCCGTAACATCTCTTGAGTTATTGCACGCACGTTCACACTGGATATGAGATGTCAAACCCCGTAAACATCTCTGACGTCGTTACACTCATATTTATTTACGATTGATTTTACTTTCATAAGGATATTTTAGTCCTGACTCGAGTGTTTTGTCTTTTCATTACGCTCGGGTCAATCCTGAGTTTTTCAGATTTTTGAAGATCTATTCTGGAGGATGAAGACGAAGATTTGGTATACTATTACTATTATTACCCTTGCATCATGCTATCTGCTGCATTATTTTAATTGTTCTGTTGTATATGTATAACTCTGATAAATGTTGTATAAATAATTGTCAAAGTATAGTAAACAGCTTCATGAACTGTTTATTTGACTATTATATTTTATCGTTCCGCTGCGAGATTCTGTGTTGTTTCTTTTCCTTTATTTCTCTTTCTTTTCTTTTCTTATTTACCCCAATAACCATTTGCCCTTTTGAATGGTTAGGAATCGGCATGTGTTTTTGATCGTCGGTTTAAACTGTCCAAAAAGGCGGGTCGTTACAAATACTCATGCAATACTTATTTATATTCAACCATACTAACATGCAACCAACTATATTTTAAATTTTTTTAGAAGTTACTCACCTGATTCAAAATGAACAGAGCTTCCAGATTTTGAAAAAGCCTTTGAACTCTTTTAAACTGAAATGCTCCTGATTTTTGAAACAGTCTTTTGATACTTTAAAAGCGAATTGCCCCTTTGATTTAAAAACTTGAGTGCTTCCCTTTGAAATTTTGAAAACTGGGTTGCTTCTTTGTTTGATTTAAAAACTGCTTGCATGCTTCCGAACTTTAGAACAGATTTTCGAATTTGCTTTTGTTTGAAATGTATAGGCTACTGATTTGAAAAGGTTATAGGGATTTGTATTGCTTTAGTCTTCAGGTTGCATGCAGAGCCAATTTCCAAATTGCAGAGAAAAAAATGATGCAGGCTTGGTTTAAAACTGCAATTGCCTTGCTTTGAAGGGGTGCAGATTTGCATGTTTAAACTGAGGATTTGTTTATAGGGATTTGATCTTTGATATGAGGAGTTTGATTTGCATGTGAACAGGTTTTAGATTTACAGGGAAGTGATTTTCAGGAATTTAGATTTTGAAATGAAGAGTTTAATTTGAGTTTGTAAACTGATTTTGGAAATGGTATAAGTTATTCTCAGATTTGTTTTGAGTTCAAGCTTTAAATTTCTTAACTATTGATTTTGAAAAGGAAAAAAGAAATTGAAGAGGAGAGGCATTTTTTTATAAGATGGAAGTTTGATTTAATAGGAATAAAAGAAAATACAAAATTGAAAATGACACTTGTACAAAATTTTAACATTTGTCAAATTAGGATGTTTAACACTTAACACTAGTTATATGAAGCTTAGGAAAACAACACATGTCTTTTTAAAGTAATTTGTATTTAATTTAAATGTTAATATATAATCTATGCCTAATTAATTAGTTAATTAGTATTTTATATGTATGGAAAAAAATTTGAAAGAAATAAAAACAAATTATACTTATAAATAAAAGCTTATACATATATTTAGAAATCCAAAACAATTTAAAATCTATACTTTGGATTTCAAAACTTTATATTCAAATTCAAATCAAATTCTAAAACTCAATTTGAAATAACAATTCTATTTTTATTCAAAATCTATTTGTAAAAACAATACATTATTAATATTGTTTTTAGAAATAACTCATTATCAAATTAAATAAATTATAAAAGAAATTATTACTTTATTAATAAATTACTTATTTTATTAAGCTATATTTTAAAAAGAAAACAAACAAACCTTTTTGTTAATTAATTTAAATTTAAAACTTAAGCCAAAATCATTTTAAACATTTAAACATCCATCTTAACAATTTTAAAATCATATACTTATTTATTAAATAGCTTTGAAAAACATAATATTGAATTAAATCAAAATTCCTAAATTATTAATATATATATATATATATTAGAATTTGAAATCATGATTCATTTATTAAATTTTAAACCAAGATTATTTATTTAATAATTTTGAAAATCTTTGTAAAAAAGACAAATTTCCAAATTACTAAAAATATTTGAATTAGAAAATATGCTTTATTTATTAAATTTAAAACAAAGCTAATCTATTTACAATATAAACTATATATTTATATTATAAATAGAAACCAATTTATTAGTTTTAAAAGATAAAATCTACCAATTAAATATTTATTGAAGAAGATTTTTAAATCAATTCAAATTATTATTAACAAAAATTATCAAATCAATTTAATTTTAATACAGATTATTAAATTGATATTGTCGAAAATTCCGGGATATCACAATCCTTCCCCCTTAAAAGAATTTCGTCCCCGAAATATAAAACAAGGTAATTTAATAATCTGATTAAAGATTTTAATTTTTAAACACAAGCATATATCAAACATATGCTAACAACCATAGCAACCAATTCATCCAATCAAACAAATCTAACTATCTAGGCAAAATTCTGGATAGAATTTCCTCGAGTTTCCCCAAGGGTAAATACCGGGATACTCGCTCTACAGAATCCAAACAATCAATACTACTAAGCTACGGAGCTCCTATTCATCTATATCTACAAAACTAGACAGGATATCAGACTACAGACGAGTCTGACTCAACAACCAAAACTCCTGAACTTCTGGTTCTACAACCAGAGATAGATAATACACTTACTCCCTCAGAGATACGTGAAACTCATCGAATCCCAATTATCCAAACTGGCAATTCAATCCTGAAGACCAAACACTTAACCTCCAAGAACACAAAAAAGATCCAAAACCCCTCTGAGCTAGCTTTCCAGCCTTACCCAATCTTATAACTCCCTTTTAATCGGAGAAAACTTATCCAAAATCAAATCACCGACTCCGGAATCCAAATTCCTCCGTATCTTATCCACAAAAGTCTCTGGACGATCCTGGGCTGCCTACATCCTTACTGATCAGATCAACCTTCGCTTATGCCTCTAGAAACAAACAAAACCAATCAACTCAACAAAATGATCTCCTCAAGATCAACCAAGATCCAGGAACACAAACTCTATTCCTCAAATATCAGAAGACTAAAACTCACTACTCCTGACCGGAAAAGTGAAACAGGTGCACTCCCAAACTGCTTCCGCTGCACAACTCTGATCTGGAATAAAAGAAAATGCTGATGAAGAACATGAGCACAGACTGGACAACACATTCCAGAAATATGGTTCAACAGATCCATAAAGAAAACTCAAAAGTTCCTCCAAAACCTTGAGCTGCTACACCCACTCAATCTCTAGGAACCATCCTTCTACTAAACTGAACCACCGGTACCACTCCTGGAATCCTAGCCGATAAGGAAACTCAATCTCCAGATGTGGACAAGCTTTTGACTTCCCTGAAGACATTCGGAAAAACTTTGATAACCCTAGAGAACACTCAAACAATCGCAAGTCACTTTTGCGATCAATCCAGACCAAATCCAAGGAAAAATGTTCTCCCTTTAGCAAACATAACTTCTTACACTTATCTAACCAATCCATCGAAGAAAAGGATCCACTCAGCTGCTCCCGAACTCCTCCTTCAGAAAAACTACTCAGCCAGAAGACTCCTTACCGACAGACAGAACACTCAAAGCTGCACTGCTGCCACAGATGCCAAAGATCTCCTAATCCAAAGCTCTTCGAGAAGCTCGGACCTCAAACCAAACAGAAACACCATGCTGAACACAGCCACAACGTCGAAGCAGACTCACTTCCCTAACTTATTCCAAAGAAATATCTTCGGAAACATCCATAGTCACTGCATTTCATCATGCAGCTACTACTTCCTGAGGTATCAAGATACCATCACTCACTTCTGCCTAACCGACAGATCCAAACTCTATGGATCCAAACTTTAAAAATAGACTACGAACCTTAACAGGTATCCTTTAGAGATCGATGAATTCCGTACACTACTGCAAAACTCACTCGAGACGGTATTAGGTCTACAGTCTCGACAAATACACTTTCAACCTCAAACATTCAAACTCCAACCAATGGTAGTCGTGTTACACACACTACTACCCCATCTACCTTTATAACTTATATTGGGAAACCCGAACAGGTAACCAAAAAATAGGTAGAAATAAATAAATATATTTAAATATTTAAAACTACAAATACGCTCTCTCAAGATAAACACCACTCCAGAGCCTAGGTATTCGCTCGAGCTAGCGCTCTGATACCAAATGTGACGACCCGACTTTCTCATCACAGAAAATCGCATCATCATGAAGAAAGAAAGAGATAGAAAAGAGAAAAGAAAGAAGAGAAAGAAGAAACAACATCAGAATCTCAACAGCGGAACGAATAAATTATATTAATAACTTAACTGTTACATAATATACAACAATTATTAGAGTTACACAGATTACACATCACATACTAGATACTTATAAATATCTGTCTACTTACACAACTCAATACAATACAAGGAAACTACTCAGAGAAACCAAAACAGCGGAACACTATATCTCTACACGCTGAAGCCTCCTGCTCCATTGCTCCTCCATAATTCGTCAAAGCTAACCTGAATCCCTTGGCTACTCGAAAAAATTTGAGTACCCAAGAGTTTAAGAAAGCAGAAGATAAACTCCGGGTCAGACATGGGTCTGGTGTGAATAACCGGTTAAGGTTGCTTAACTTTCAAAAACCTTTTGAAAAGAAAGGTATCACGTAAGACTTCCCACACATAAACATGAAAAAGTTTTTACCTTATGCTAACCAAAACATTTGATAGGAAATCCGGTGATGTTATAATAGGTCTTGGTTTTTCAAGTAAATAGAAAATAGTCAAAATTATTACATATATTAAATTCCAGCTAGTAGCCACAAAAGTGGGTAATACAATAAAAACCGAGGGCACTTATTGGATTTTGGATTCCATACAATGGTTGGGCAACTGGGGTACCGCCCGTCACAGTACATGGCCTAGATCAACGTACCGAGGAGCCACCCTAACTCCCCTTCAACACAAGGCCAGAACCATCCATTACTGGACAGTCCCGAACAAGACAACCCCGAATGTTGGAGCTCAACAACTGCCCACACAGCCGAAATAAAAGGGACCTCTAGACAGGGGAAAATCTCATCCTACTTGGGCATGACCCACTTAGCCTTGCTGCACCTCCCCTATTTTAGCCATTTCCGTTTGATGAGGCTTGAGGCTACGATTACCTTTATAGAAAACATCCCTTAGAATGCTCATCGTCCATCTGACGATGTTCTGAAAGCATTCAATCCATACAAGTTCGTTCCGGGTTCGAACGAAACCGAAAGCATTATCCCGTTATGCTCATCTTGGAATCACCCTTAGAATTAATGATGATAACCCTTGCACTCTGAATCTTCATCTTCACTTGAGATCCACGACCTACCGTTAATTTGGATCGATGTGGTTTTCGGATATCCAAATCTGGAAGCCCGATCCCTGTCTCATCGAAATCCAAAACTTGTCTTTTAAGGCCAAATTGTTTAAAGTTTATTCAATTCAATTATCTATGTACACACAGATAGATAACTCACAAATCACAATAGATAATCAACATTATCATCATAAACAGATAATCCACATTATCATCAAAATAGATAATCCATATTATCATCATAATGCAACCAAAGCATTCATATCACACCGCATTACTTATCTCATTTCCGAGATCACAAATCATTCAAGGCAATCATTATCATTCATCCAAACATAAACAAAGACTTACTTAATCACACCATCTATAATTAATCCAAAGTGAATTAAATTAATTACTTTATCTTTAATTAATTTAAAATAAATTAAATTAATTACTTCATCATTTTAAATCTTGCTTACTTAACCATTTAATTAATTACACGTCAATTAATTAAACATCCTCTAATTAATCACCTTAATTAATCACCCTTGATTAATTATCTTTAATTACATTCAAGTAATTGTTCTTTAATTAATTTCACAAATTAATTAATCTTAACCCATTACAGTAATTAACCTTTAATTACTTCATTAATTAATTATCTATAATCAATTACATTAATCCTTATAATTAATTACCTTTAATCACTTATCATTGATTAATTAATCTTAATTAATCAACTTTAATTACAACATTAATTATATTAATTAATGATCCTTAATTACATTTTAATTAATTACTTTATTTAAATTAATTACAGTAAGTAATTAATCTTAATTAAACCATAATTATTAATCACTCCTGATTAATCACATTAAGTAATTAACTAACCTTAACTACTTCATTAATTAAATTAATTACTCCTTAATTAATTTCTTAATTAGTCCCTTGATTAGTTACAAAGTAATCTAATCCAAATTACTTCCATTCTTAAATCATCTTCAATTAATTACATCCTTTAATTATCAATCAATTACTTCACTAAGTAATTACCAATCCATTAATTACATTAAGTAATTATTATCAAATCATCAAGTGATTTAAATAAACTAAACTTAATTAATCAATTTAAACAGTCACATTAAACTAAATTAATTACATTAAGTAATTAATTCCTTAATTACTTCCATGAAGTAATTATTCTCAAACAATTCACAAATGATTACCATTAAATTAATTAACCTAATTAATTATTAAAATTAATCACATTAATTAATTATTAAATAATCCTAGTTAATGACCTTCATTAACCATTATTTAATTACTTCCATTAAGTAATTAACTTAGATTATCCATTATTAATTACAAATTAATTTATCTCTCATAATCCATTAATTAATCTCTAATTATTTAATTAATTAAGTGTTAACTATAACTAAATTAATCCTTAATTACTTGATTAATTAACCTTGACTATAACTTAATTGCTTAATTGACAAATCTTTAATCGTTAATTAATAATCTTTAATTAATGATCTTTAATTACAAATTGATTAATCCTTAATTATTTATTTATCCCTAATCATTAATTAATTAATTAACTAATAATTCCTTAATTACCTCATTAATTTAAATAAATTTCAAATCATTAAAGCTTAATCTAATTTTAAGATAAAAACATTTCTTAATTAGGACTAATTTGTCATTAACAAATAATTTTAAAACAATTTACTTTTGAATTTACTTTAAAATTTTATTTCAAATATGAGATTTAAAATGAATACAGTTTAACTTAAACACAGTTTAAACAATTTAAAAACCTTTTTAAATTACATGGCAAAGAAATGCTTGTCTTATAAAATAAATTTATAAGAGTTTAATCCAATTTTTTTTTAAATTCAAATAATTTAAATATTCACTTTAGCATACAAAGTTGTTTAAAATTTTTAAATTTAAAACTTCTTTTTTTTCAAACTGAAATACATATTTAAATCTTTGATTTCCAGATTTAAACTTAACTTTAAAACTTACTCACATTTTCAAAATTTCTTTTTTAGAAATTCAAAATACTTTACCATTTAAAATAGTTTAACAATTCAAGTTAAACTTTATTATTATATTTTAAAAAAAATGAGATTTAAACCTAAACTAGAATTATAGAATTTCAAACTTTGATATAAAACTTAGTTTAAACTCTAGCTTTCATTTAAAATCTTCAGTTTTAAAAAAAAAATTAAAGGCAAACACTTCAGGTTTTCTTAAAACTTGTAAACAATGTATGACCGGAGACACCATCCTATATGCTTCGAGACAGACCCCTCCTTGCTTCGAGCCTTACCCGATACTTACTCGAGAAAACTCGAGTTTCCTCCACTGCTTTACCCAGATTCACCAGGAATCAAAAGTGCACGGTGCACATGCACCGTGACTCTGTTTAACTCCAGCCATTGATGATGGCTTCATCACGTCAACAATCATCTACACATCATCTCACGATCATCATATCGTCATCATCCTTCTCGAAACCCTAAACAAGACCAAACCCACCTTGAACAAGCGACACCGAACCTGGAAACGACAAGGCCACCACATCCTAAACCTGTCAACGCTTCGTTCTCGCAGCTCCTACCACCTGAAGGTCTAAATCTCCGACATCGTCTTCCTTTACATGTCTACTTCCATTACCCAAAACCTAGTTGAACTCGACCAATTCTATGAGCCGTGGTGATCGATTCACCAAGCAAAACTAAAACTAGGGTTCTAAAAAACCCACAGCTGCAACTTTCCCGATGATTTTCATCACCGTCAAATATTTTTCCTAGCATCTCTGATCACCCCTCCATCGTCAGGAAGAAATCCATCCCCTCTAGATACACAGATCACCAGAAAACCCCAAAAGTTCATATTCAGTTCAAACAAGAACTGTACATTCATCCCTAAATTATAAACTATGATTCTTGATTTAAAAATCATGATTTGGTTGATGTTTTTGATTTATAATACCGAATTAATAAATTACACAGTTTGAATTTTTGAATTATATGAACATACATTGATGTTTTAATATTTCCAGAGACAACATGCCTTATTTTGTCTAATTTAAATTTTTAAACATAAATCTAGGTTAAATCAAACAACATTTGTTTGATAATCGGACCCTATCAAACAGTAGATCATGTGATAAGGATTTTTAAATAAAAATCGAGCCTGGAAACAAGACAAAGCACCAGACACACACACACACACACACACACACACACACTATGCACAAAATCAAATATTCACATCAGAATTTTACCAATACAAATGCAATACTTATTTATATTCAACCATACTAACATGCAACCAACTATATTTTAATTTTTTTTTTAAA
The DNA here is from genome assembly GCA_030765085.1 of Allium cepa. NCBI lineage: Eukaryota > Viridiplantae > Streptophyta > Magnoliopsida > Asparagales > Amaryllidaceae > Allium > Allium cepa. The sequence continues at coordinate 679,438,970 of CM060941.1, read as the reverse complement.
GTTACTCACCTGATTCAAAATGAACAGTGCTTCCAGATTTTGAAAAAGCCTTTGAACTCTTTTAAACTGAAATGCTCCTGATTTTTGAAGCATTCTTTTGATCCTTTAAAACTGCATTGCCCCTATGATTTAAAAACTTGAGTGCTTCCCTTTGGAATTTTGAAAACTGGGTTGCTTCTTTGTTTGATTTAAAAACTGCTTGCTTGCTTCCATACTTTAGAACAGATTTTCAAATTTGCTTTTGTTTGAAATGTATAGGCTACTGATTTGAAACGGTTACTGGGATTTGTATTGCTTTAATCTTCAGGTTGCATGCAGAGCCAATTTCCAGATTCCAGAGGAAAAAAAATGATTCAGGCTTGGTTTAAAATTACAATTGCCTTGCTTTGAATAGGTGCAGATTTGCATGTTTAAACTGAAGATTTGTTTACAGGGATTTGATCTTTGATATGAGGAGTTTGATTTGCATGTGAACAGGTTTTAGATTTACAGGGAAGTTATTTTCAGGAATTTAGATTTTGATATGAAGAGTTTAATTTGAGTTTGTAAACTGATTTTGGAAATGGCATAAGTTATTCTCAGATTAGTTTTGAGTTCAAGCTTTAAATTTCTTAACTTTTGATTTTGAAAAGGAAAAAGAAATTGAAGAGAAGAGGCATTTTTTTATAAGATGAAAGTTTGATTTAATAAGAATAAAAGAAAATACAAAATTGAAAATGACGCTTGTACAAAATTTTAACATTTGTCAAATTAGGATGTTTAACACTTAACACTTGTTATATGAAGCTTAGGAAAACAACATTTATCATTTTAAAGTAATTTGTATTTAATTTAAATGTTAATATGTAAGTTATGCCTAATTAATTAGTTAATTAGTATTTTCTATGTATAGAATTTTTTTTTAAAAGAAATAAAAACCAATTATACTTATAAATAAAAGCTTATACATATATTTAGAAATCCATAACAATTTAAAATCTATACTTTGGATTTCAAAACTTTATATTCAAATTCAAATCAAATTCTAAAATTCAATTTGAAATAACAATTCTATTTTTATTCAAAATCTATTTGTAAAAACAATACACTATTAATATTATTTTTAGAAATTACTCATTATCAAATTAAAATAATTATAAAAGAAATTATTTCTTTATTAATAAATTACTTAGTTTATTAAGCTATATTTTAAAATGAAAACAAAACAAACCTTTTTGTTAAGTAATTTAAATTTAAAACTTAAGCCAAAATCATCTTAAACATTTAAACATCTATCTTAACAATTTTAAAATCATATACTCATTTATTAAATAGCTTTAAAAAACTTAATATTAAATTAAATCAAAATTCCCAAATTATTAATACATACATTTGAATTTGATATCACGATTCATTTATAAAATTTTAAACCAAGATTATTTGTTTAATAACTTTGAAAAGCTTTATATAAAAAAATCAAATTTCTAAATTACTAAAAATATTAGAATTAGAAAATATGCTTTATTTATTAAATTTAAAACAAAGATAATCTATTTACAATATAAACTATATATTTATATTATATAGAAACCAATTTATTAGTTTTAAAAGATAAAATTTGCCAATTAAATATTTATTAAAGAAGATTTTTAAATCAATCCAAATTATTATTAACAAAAATTATCAAATCAATTTAATTTTAATACAGATTATTAAATTGATATTGTCAAAAATTCCGGGATATCATAGTTTGATATGTTATTGGGTATGGACTGGCTAGTTCGACAAGATGCCAGGATTCTACGTTCAGAGAGAGTCTTATATCTTTGACATCCCGACTCTCCTGCTTAGTTGTCTCTTATACTTCGAGACGTCGATAAGGATTCCGTGCTTCTCTATTCGCTCTAAAATCTCGAGAAAATGATGATGATGTGTTTTAGATTCCTATTGTTCATCACTTTCTAGACTTATTTGAGCCTGTTTCAGGATTACCACCCAAGCGGGCTATCGAGTTCCACATCGACCTTATCCTAGCCTTGCAGCTAGTTAGTCATCCTCCCACAATGATGTCCATCAAAGAGAATGAGGAACTTAGGAAGCAACTCCTAGAGCTTGAAGCCAAGAATTTCATTCAATCTAGTTCTTCACCGTGGGGAGCCATGGAGGTATTCGTGAGGAAGTTCGATGGGACTGTAAGGCTATGCATCGTTTATCGCAAGCTTAATGAGTTAACCATCAAGAATCATTATCCCCTACCTAGGATCGATGATATGTTCGATCAATTGAGTGGTGCTAAGGTCTTTTCACAGCTTGACCTCGCCATCGAATTTCATCAGCTCCGAGTTGCGGAAGACAACATCCTACTTACAAATTCCGCACCCGATATGGATCATATGAGTGGCTAGTCATGTCATTCAGTTTGACGAACGCTTTTGCTTACTTCATCGACCTTATAAATCGAGTATTCCAGGAATATCTCGATAAGGTCGTTCTTGTTTTCATCAATGACAACCTTGTGTATTCTAAGTCCGAAGCTGACCATGCACGACATCTTAGAATTGTTTTGAGTACTCTTTGACAACATCAATTCAAAGCAAAGCTTTCTAGGTTTCATTTTCGGGAAAACAAGTTAAGTTCTTAGGCCATGTTGTTCTTCCAAAGGCATTTCGGTCGATCCGTCTAAGATCGAAGCCATCAGAATTGGAAGAGGCCTGAGAATGTTAATGAGATTTGTAGCTTTCAGGGTTTGGCGGGTTATTAACGTCGTTTCATCAAAGACTTTTCTTATATTGTGCTACCATTGACTAGCTTTACGAGGAGAGGCATTCGCTTCATATGGCCTGATAAGTGTGAGGATTCCTTTCAGAGATTGAAGGAACTTCTCACTATTGCTCCTATTCTTGTGGTTCCCAAATGGAATCGACATTTTATCGTCTACATCGATGCCAGCCACAACGGCCTCGGTGCTATTCTTATGCAGAACGATAGGGTAGTGGCCTACGCTTCATCGCAGTTACATCCGAATGAGTTTTGATACACTACCCACAATTTAGATCTAGCCGCCATCGTATTTGCTTTGAAGATATAGCATCATTATCTATTGGGTGAGAATTTTATTCTCTTAACTGATCATAATTATCTCATGCTCTTGTTCGCCCAAAAGGAGCTCAATATGCGATAGCCACAGTGGCTCGAGATTCTAGCATCATATGATTTCGATATTCGATATACCCCTGGTAAGGGTAATCAAGTGGCTGATGCTTTGAGTCGAAAGCATTCAACTACTTTTTCTCTGATGATTGCAGAATTGAAATCTCTCAAGACCTTATCTATGTGTGAAATTCGGGATCGTGCTTCCACAATCGATTTTCCTATCCTATTATATAGCATGGAAGCTCGTCCTACTCTTCTAGCTCGGATTTCCGAGGCACAGTGGCAAGATTCCGAGATATCTGCTCTTATTCAAAAGTGTAAGTCTGAATCCCATTATGATATTGAGATGAGGGATTTCAATGTCTATTCTCATGGGTGTCTTTGAAAGAAGAACTGTTTAGTTGTGTCTTCTATTCTAGAACTTAGGGGGGACATTCTAGCTGAGTGTCACCATTCTAAGTATACTATTCATTCAGGCAGCAGCATGATGTATGATGATATGTGTTGTCTCTATTACTGAGAAGGCATGAAGCGAGATGTTGCAAGTTATGTAAGCAATTGCATGACTTGTCAGCTTATTAAGGCTGAGCATCAGCGACCCAATGGTCTTCTTCAGCCTTTAGAAGTTCCATTGTGGAAATGGGATCAAGTTTCCAAGGATTTCATCGATGGATTACCTCGTTCGAGGTCAAGCGATAGTAGTATTTGGGTTATTGTGGGCAGTCTTACCAAATCCGCACATTTCATTCCTATTAAATCTAATAGGACAGCATCTCTCTTAACGAAGCTGTATATCAAGGAGACCGTGTGATTGCACAGTGTTCGTTCATCTAACGTATGTAATCGTGATCCTCTTTTCACGAGTCACTTTTGGCAAAGTCTCCATCAAGCTTTGGGCACAAAGCTTAATCTTATCCCAGCTTATCACACACAGTATGATGGACAGACTGAACGAGTGAATCATATTTTGGAAGATCTGCTTCATGCTTGTACCTTAGATTTTTATGGTAGCTAGGAGGATCATCTTTCTCTAGTTGAGTTTTGTAACCACCCAGAATTTTTGTCATTTGAAATTCGTATATTCAATTAATTTTGAATATTTAAAAGTTAAGTTTATAAGTTGAATTGAATTTATTTCGAATATAGTGATTTAATTAGATAATTAAATTGTTAATTTAATATTTGAAATTGCGTAAATAATTAGAAAATGAATTTAAAATGAATAAAATGATTTATAAAGTTATATTAAATCATATTTGAATTAGAATGATGTTAGTAAACTTTTAAAATTGGATTAAAAGTTAATTTGTAAAAAATTGAATATTTTAATATTTAATTGACGAGTAAAAATAGCCATTTTTCAAGCACTCTCGGATTTCGACGAAACTAGTTTCATCGAATTCGTAATGTTAAATTATTGTAAGATTTCAAACTCGTGTCAATCGGATTTACGGTTTGTCCGGGGTTAGCTAAAACGCGTAGAAATCAGTTTAAGTGAATTTTAAATTTAAATAATTCGACCCAAAAACCTATCTTTCAAATATGATCGAATTGGCTCCTGATATATGTTCCATTGCATTTGGAATAGGGGTAAAATATTATAAATACCAGGCGGCATGCTTCGTTCCGAGTTTGGAAAAAATCGGATGGATAGTGTCGCAAAATTTTCTATAAAAGGACGTCATAACTTGCTTTTTTCAATAAAACCCTAAGGGCTAGGGCTAGCCGCCACATACGAAAACAATGGCTAGAATTTCACCATGTTCTTCCTCAATTTTCTTCCAATCTACAAATTTTTATGCCTCAACTTCAACTGCAAAGTTTTAGAACATCACGAGATCCTCGAATCCAACAGTTATGATTGAACATGCGGTAGATCGTCGGCAATTCGAGCGTGAAGTCACGACATTCATTTATGTTTTCCGAAGGGAATACGCAACCGAGTGCGACGTGGTCATAGACGAAGGTGATGCTCGCGATGGGCTTTCAAAATATGGTCCCTGATCGTCGCCTAGGGGGATGAACGAGTCGCGCCGATCTAGGGTTGAATGGCGCATATGGGTTCACACGTATGAAGATGGAACGGGAGGTAGAAAATAAGCACATGTAGCCATATCTGGTGGGAAGAAAATCGATGGCCACGATTGATTCTAGGTTTAAAAAATTAAATATAAATTGTAAATTTATATATAATAATTCTTATAAACTTTAAAATGTCATAACTTTTTCATACGAGGTCGGTTTCGCACGAAACGAATTGCGTTGGAACCATATTGATGAGCACTACATTAGGGAGAAAGATTGGGATTTGTTTGAGCTAGTGAAAATTTTGATTGAAATTAAACGGTTGTTTAAATTTAATCGAAATAAATCGCTATCGCGACGACTACAAGCAATGTGAGTACAACTCACTCTTTCTGACTAACTGATATTTTTATATAAGTGAGAAATAATTTATTATATGATGATTGATGATTGTTTGGATGATATATGATATATTGATTGATATTTGGATATATACCTGCCTAGTGGAGCAGATGACCCCTATACGTTCCCGGGTATGAGCGGATGACCCTTTGTGCGCGAGTCTGCCTTAAAGAGGACATTGTACACATATTCTAATATGTACATTTGTTGCAGGTGACAGGTTGGAGGGACCCAACTGGATTCCTCAACAGTATTGATTTATTTACAGATATTGTTACGTATTCTGTTATCATATGATATATGTTGCTTTGGATGCCGTGTTTGATGTATTTAGTGCTGTTGCAGGATTGGGCCTATTTTGGAATTTTAAAAATATTTAAGTGATGATTTCGAATTTAAAAAGAATTTTAATGTGATTTTGAAAATATACGTTTATTGAATTTTGAATTGTTAAGGAAAGGGATTGATTTTAAATAAATATTATAATTTTTATGTTATAAAAATTATGATTTTTGTGAAATATGATTAAAATGTGATTTTTGGAAATATGAAGTTGATTATTTTATAAAAAAGTTTAAATGGTGACTTTTGAATTTATTATAAAAGGTTTATATATAAGATTTATAAAATTGGATTTTTATAAATCGAAATGATGAAATTATAAGGAGATTTGTAAATGTTAAAATGAAGTTATAAATGGGTTTATTTTATAAGGTTTACATATTTATAATTGAGGATGTCATAAAATGAATGATTTTGTAAAATAAACGAGCTATAAGTTATTAACTTATAATTTGGCTTTTTGGTATATAATTGAGTTATAAATGGAATTTGTTCGTAAAGAATTTAGTATATTGAAGTTTTTACAAAATATAAATGGAATTTATAAACATTGTTTAATAAATCCGAAATCGATTGATTTTGATAAGTTAAATATAGAAGTTTATTTAAAGGAATTTTATTCATGGTTTGTGACTGTGAATTATCCTTTAAATTAAACATTGTAATAATAGAGAATTTGGTTGGGAATTATATCCACGATTTTGGATAATGGATTATCCTTTAATACATGTGTAAAAACATTGGATTGGATTAAATGAACTATATTCACGATTTTGGACAGTGAATAATATATTGAATAAAATGGATATGCTTTGGAAAGTGATAACATTTTGAATTAAAAAAATGTTTTGGAAAGTGATATTTTAAATTAAGTAAAATGATTTAAATATGTTTTAAAATGTGTTGAATATTGAAACAATAGATTTCAACATTCATTGTTGAAATAGACGTTTTCGAGAAATAAGGAAATGATGGGCTGTAACACTGTTGTTATAGTAAATGATTTTTGAAAGGAAATGTTTTGTATGGTATTGAGATTTATATATCTATCCTATTTTCAGATCACTATACTATTGATTTTGGGTTGTCATAATGATTTTTTACGCAACATTCGTTTTGACCCAAAATAAAGATGTTCAAAAGAATGATTTCCTTAAAGAATAAAGTATATATTTAATCGTGATTTAAGTATATGTAATATTTTCTAAGTGTTGAAAATAAATAGATCTGTGAATTTATTAAATAAGTATATGGAAATGTTTTCCAATATAGAAAGTTGAAATGGTTTTGAAGATATATCTTTTTAAAGATAATTTGAGGTGAATATTTGGCAATGGTTTAATTGATAAAAGATTAATTAAAAGGGCCTGGTGATTGTATATGGTGCTGAATATTTGTTTGTTTGCTTTGATAGTTAATAATGGACTATCAAATTGGCTCAAATTTTATTTTCTCGACTTGATGTGGGAACTATTTAGTCATACACTTAGTACGTTGCCTTCTGTGTAAGCTTGATTATCGTTTGTGTTGAGGATGTTGATTCATATAGTGCGGAAGGATAGCAAGTTGAAAGTTGAAAATGTGATAAGTCTATGAGACTTAGTTTTTTTGTGAGGTTGAGAAACGCTTTTGCGTTGTTGGTGCAAAGAGACCGGGATCAGATTTATCTGAAAACCATTTCGGACCAACGTATATGCGATGATTGTGCAGGTTGCTTTGTGATGATATTATTATTCCGGATTTTCATCGTGGGGGACTGCTTGTTGATCGTTTGAGGTTAAAATCCCAATATACATCCAGTAGCACTGGTCTCTTCGTTATGAAATATTCAATGCAAGGACTATTCGCTACTAATCCTAGGGATTTCCCGATAGGATGTGGTAGGAACGTACCTTCGGTTTATCCTATTCCTGGACAACTTGTATGGATGTTTGTCTAACATTGCATTTCTAACGGTTATGTACATTGGTTTTTACAAACGTACATCAGTGGTGGCGGAGAAGGCAACTTCTCTTAGCTTAACACCCTCCTTGAGACGTATGAGCTTAAGGGTTGTATTTTTGTGGAAGGCAATTAGTAGTCAACGGAAATGGCCCTGTGTCGTTCAAAGTGATGTGATATGTGATTGTGAAAGGTAATCGTTACCTCAGGCCTCATCAACCAGAAATGACCAAAACAGGGTTAGATGCGGCAAGCTAAGTGGGTCATTCCCAAGTAGGATATGATCATCCTCTTCTAGATATATCTTTGCACGCTATGACATCGTGTATCCGATTATTCTGGCTTGTATGCTAGAGGGCCCTCAGCAAAGGTCGGTAATGACCGAATGATGACATATTCGGTACCATCTAGTTTTAAAGGTGGGCTGGTCTTGTGTTGGTAGAGAAACTTTGTGATGGTTTCTCGGTACATTCTTCTAGAGATGTACTGCCGGAAGGTAGTCCCTTCACTTGGTCATTTGTGTGGAAATCCAAACTCCTGTGATAACCCGGATTTTTTTTGAATATTTGTTAATTGAATAATTAACTGGTTTATTCAATTTAACGGATAAAAATTCTTGTTACAAAGGATATTTAGATATATAAATAAATTTGAAATTTTAATGGAATTTGAATTTTAAATATTCATTTGATAATCTACTAAATAATTATTTATTCATTGGCAAATTATTCCTTAGAACAAATAATGTGTTGTTAAATATATTATTGCTTAAATTTAAAATAAGATGTAACTAAGGCGATAATTTCTTTTGTTTTCTTTTTGACTTTAAATTTAATTATAAAGACATTAACTTATTAATACTAAACATAAGAAAGTTAATATAAAAGATTTATTAATAAGTTAAGAGAAAATGTATTAATGTAAAAATGAAAATATAAAATTAAATAAAACATAAAGCACTAAAATAAAAAGAAAAGACTAATATCTAAAACAGGATATAATAAGGTTTATATTTTCTTTAATCTAAGTATTAAACATAAAAATATAGGTATGATATAAAAACACATATGAAAACAAATAGCAAATATAATATATAAATTGTATTAAGACATTTGTGAGACTTGTAATACATGAATTAACAATTGTAATTTAAGTTAGCATGCAAGGTGACATGTTTATTCTCTTTTAAAATTTAAAAGTAAAACAAGTTCCAAAGAATTAACCAAGCTAATGAGACTTTATCAAAAATTTCTTCATTTCAAAACAAAGAAAAAAATCTGTAAAACACAAAGATCTGAACGAAAAAAAAAAACCATAGTTCATTTTCAAATAAAAATGTAAATCCTGCACACCACTTCCCCGTAACACATTTTCAAGTTTAAAGCAAATCTCTGTAACCAGTTTTGGAAATCAAAAGAAAGTTCAAACAATAGCCTGTGCATTTTCTTCAATTCTGTTTTGAAAGCTTCAACATACGCCTGCATCCTTTTCAAAAATTAAAGCAAGTCTGAGAACAACAAGCCTGCATGTAACTGCAAGTTTATAAATCAAGCACACGAGTTTCCAATCAAGCAATTGAAATTCAAACATCAGACACCAGATCAAGGAGAAGTCTGTTTACCTATAGCTTTGGTCTCTGGTTACAGAAATCAAGAATGAGTAAACTACAACTTCAAATTAAATCTTATCAATACTCTGTGAGTGACTAAATCTTTCTTATTTCCTGAGGCATGTATTAGGATCTGGAAGTATTAGTATGAAATGTATTAATGAAGTGAAAACATGTCTGTATGTATAAAAGTTGAGTTCAATATACATATTAGAAGTAGGTCTCTGTTCACAGTCCATATATATTCTAAATTCAAACCAACCTTATACAAATTTATATAGAATATGATGTTTAGGGAATAGTGATTTGGGTTAACTAATCTGGAAAATGTCCATGAGTAGATTAGAAAGTAATTAGCTGGGAATTAACAAATTTACAGTAGGAGATGAATTCAAGTAAAATTTGGATTGATAAATTTCTCACCTTTGATTGTAAATTTTGATCTGCACCTAGAATTCATGATTTTTAATATAGAAATAAGTTTACTGTTCTTTATTTGGTAAGTAAACTTTAAAACTAAAAACTTAAGTAATATGTGAATTATAGGGTGATGGGTGCTTGCATGTTTGCATTTATGAAAGCCTGATGTTTATGGTATCTGTTCTTAGTAGTAGTTTTTAACTATGGTTTGTGATGTAGAGATTGCATGTGTGAAATTTGGTTAGGATGTTATAAATAAATAAGTGATTTGTTGTGCATGTCTGAAACTTTCTGTATAACCCTTTTTTACAATTTTCAGGTCTAAAAAAAAATCTTGAGCATAAATCAAGTGCTCTTCAAGTTTTCCCATGTAGGTTGAGAAATGTGAAAAAAAGAATATAAGTTTGCTTTTACTTAGATTAAGTAATTAAAGATAACTAAGCATAGGGAGTGTGAGATTGTCTGCAATTTAGAAATACAGCAGATTTTCTAAAATATGTTAAAACCCAAACACCAGAATCTGCTGAATCATTATCATAACTAGAATCTGCATTGGAAATTAGGATTTTTAAAAAAAATTCAAAATTTTTAAATTTGTATCGAGTGGGAATTTCTGAGATAACCAGAATATGGTTTGTGAGCAAGTTCTGGTAGTTGGGTAACATATAGGGATCGGGACCTTGGCTAAATATAGAGAAAGGATTTGGGTGTTCGGCAAAATTTATGGGAGAGATGCTTGATGACCGTGGCGTCGATGGCGAATAAATTCAGTTTATAACCCTAATTTTGGTCGAGCAGAGAAACTCTATCACTGCTTTACCTTGGGTTGATCGAGTGGCATGGAATTTTGGGAAGTGGTAGCGAGGGGTGTCGGCATGGCGAGGCGGGAATTATAGCAGCGCCGATGATTAGAAACGTGGTTGCGAGCTCATTTTCCGATGATGTTGTGATTCTAGAAATGCTTGTGCTGCTCGATTTTGATGTGAGGCCTGAGATTTGGTTTGGATGAACTGGAACCGATGTTAAGATGATGGTCGTGGTGTTGAGGGGTACGGCGCTGGTCACCGTCGTTGCTGGTGTTGTGCAGGTGCACAGGGGTTGGTATCTGTTGTTTTGAGTTGAGAGTTTGACTCGAAGGTGACATAAGGATTTGAAGGTTATAACTTGAGTTAGAATTCGGGTAGTTACGTGAGTGTAACCTGAGAAGTTTTAAACTTAAAATAATTCTAAGATTCTGGAAAATTGGAAGCAAGGGGATTTACCCCAGGGAAAAACCCAAGTTGTCTTCGGGTTTGACCCGAAGGAGAGAAGATAACAGTTTTCAAAATGTTTTGAAATCATCTTGTTTTTGAAATTTAAAGATAGTTTCGATTTATATAAATAATTCATTGGTAATTAGTTTTTTAAGTGTATCAATTTAAATATAATCGTTGGAATCGAAGTATGAATAAGGTAAAAAGTATTTAACTTTAATAAGTTAAGGAATGATGATTTTAAATAAATCAAATTCAAGTTTTTTTAAATTTTATCAATTTAAAATAGAAGTTAAGAGCTAATGTAACAAATGATTTTTTTCAACCTAGTCATGTTTTAACAACTAAAGAAATTAAAGTATAACTACTTAATTATCTAAGATTTTTAATTTGCAAAAAAAAAAGATAACTTAATTTGTGTAATTAATTAAGTGTAATTAATTACTTAATTAACATTTAATTAATAAGGTTAATCAACTAAGAAATAATTAAGTAATAAGTAATTAAGGGGTTAATCATTTAATGTTAAGAGGGTTAGTAAGGAAATTTCTGAATGAAGTAATTAAAGTAATTAATTACTTGGTGTAATTAATTTAACATGGTTAATTTTAATTAATTAATTAAGTTTAATCAATTTAAAAGTAATCATTTGATGTCGGGTTAAGTATGATTACTTAAGGAAATTAATGAGGAGTAAATTACTTAGTGAAGTAAATAATGGATAATTAGTGGACGTAATTGATTAAAGAGGGAACTTGATGAGAAGTAATTAAGAATAATTATTTGGAGGAAGAAATTAAGTGATGACCACTCAGTATAGTTAAAAAGATTTATTAATATAATTAATCAAGAAGTTGATTTATTTGATGGGGTAATAAAGGAAACTTAATTGCTGATTGGTGGTAAATCAAAGCTGACTAATGAAAGTAATTAGAAGATCGTTAATGGAAGAGATAAATCTTGCTTATGAACGATTGAAAGATGATAAGTGCTTTAGATTGATTAATATCTCTGATATGAATGGCTTGGTGATATGATATGTTGGATGGTGATAATGTGGTTATCTATCAATTAGGAATTGATGTGTAAAAATGTTATCCGGTAATTAGAGATGAATTATTTAATTGAATAATTTGGGTTAGGATGGCATGGGGTTCGAAGAGACCGGAGTCGGGTATTAGAAAATACCCGAAACCACTTAGATTCTTTATAGATTTGATATGTGAAATCAATAGGCTGATATGGAATGATTTAAGTAAACTGAACCATTTAATCTAAGTTTTGGCACATAGAAATTAATGTGTGAAATAGATGATGTCTATAATAACTTGTGAAGTTGGAGTTGATATAAGTTACCCCGGGCTTTAAATAGGTTGTATGTTTTGGTATTTCTTGTTGAATGAGTTTACTCGCGCCGGTTTCCAGCCTGACCCGGGTGTTACTTTGATGTATGCTCGGGTCAGACCGAGTATTACATATTTTCAGGTAAGGACGTTTTGGAGCTCAGGAGGCAAGCTGAATGGCTGGAACGTATGGAGTATCTACCACTGTGGTATATTATTGTATTATTAGGATATGTTGTTTAAAACTATCCAGTGAATAGTAATGGTTGTAACTCTGATGTATAAGTATATGTGTAATTGATACAGTTTTTCTTTTGTAAACTGTTATTATGTGATATTATATTTTGATCCGCTGCGAATATGAGGTTTTCTGTGTCTGTTCCTGTCTTCTTCTTCTTTCTCTTTCTTTTCTTTCCTAACTATTTGGAAATTTCGGGATTGAAATTTCCGGGTCGTTACATTTGGTATCAGAGCGAGGTTAAGCGAGAACCTTGGCTCTGGTGGAATTACTCATTAAGGATAGGGTAAGTGATACCCTAGGATGAGTTGAGTATATATATATGAGAGAGCGTACTTGTTATTTTCTTATATAAAGGTTTTTAAATGATTTCAAAAGTAAATGAATCTTATATAAGAAATGGATTATCTATTATATTAAGGAAATTGGTTATAGTATTAATTAAATTAAAAGTAATAGTAAGAATTAAGTGGTAATAGAATTACAACCGAATTGAAATTAAATTAAAGACATGTTTGAAATGGATTCAAACTGAAATTAAATCTTGAATTCGGGAAAGGTTTCACGATAAGGATAATCAATTAATTTATGTAATTAATTAAACTTTAGTTAATAAGGTTAATTAATGGATAATAATTGGAAATGATAAATAAAGAGGGAGTTACTTAATGAAGTAACTAAAGGCAAGTAATTAATGAAGGTAATTAAGAAATAAGTTAATTACCGAATGTGATTAATTGAAAATAATTAATGATGTAATTAATTTAAAGAAATAATAAATAATATTATTTAATGCATTTGAATGAAAGGGTCCTATTTCAAACAAGGGTTGTTTGAAATTTTAAAAGAATTTGTTTAAATTAAAAACCAAAGGCGGTTTAAAATTTTAAAGTATAACTTGGTATGTAAAAGAAATTAATATGTATACACGTGGATATACATGATATCAAAGGTGGTTGGAAATAAACTCTAAATGGTGAGTTTTGAGTTTGGAATAAGATGTGATACCCAAGGTGATAAGTTTTTGAACTTAATAAGTGGGAAGATTATTTATGAGAAGTTTAAAATTTGAAATGGAAGTTCAAATTCGGTAAAGTTGACTGGATTAAGTGAATTAAGTTTAACCTGGGGAAAAAATTAAATAAGTGGGAATGATCAACCTGATTTGGAGATTTGAAGATGAAATTAAGATTTAACTTGGAGAGTTAAATGGTTGATTTGAATTAGGAAGTTTGAGTGATCTCAAAATGGGTTTGAAATCCGAAATAGGAAATGGATGGATGTTTTTTTTAAATAAAGGCTAATTTGATTTGTGGTATATTATGTTAGGTCTGAACTGTGAATTAAATTGTTTAAAACTTAAAGGTAAATGGATTTAAAGGAATTGAATCAATATTTGAACTATTAACTTGAATTTATATAATTCGAGATGGTTTAAATTTGGGATTTGAATTGAAATTAGTTCAATTTGAATTTGATTTGAATTAATTGAAATGGTGATTGAAGATGTACATGTATAAAATTCAAATGGGAAATTTGAATTGGATTAATTTGAAACAATTTGGAATTGAAGTGGGTTCAATTTGAAATTAGTCCGAATTGATTTGAATAATTTGGAATTGTAATTAAAGTTAAATAAGTTTTAAATGCAAATGGAAATTGAAGTTATTTAAATTGGAGTTGGGTCAATTTAAATGGAAATGGAAATTGAATTAATGAGAATGGAGATTGGGAAGTGAACAGTTTTGACTCTGGACTATTTTTAATACAAATTATTTTAATATAAACCTATTTTCTAAGCTATTAATTATATATACAACCTTTCTTTTAAAAGCCAAACTATCTTATATTTGTTTTACAATTATTTTTGAAACTGTTTAATTAACAATTTTCCAACAGTTTCATAAACTAATCACTATTTTCAACTATTTTACAAAACCAATTACTATCTTACTATTATTTTGCAATTATCTAAAATTTCTATAATTATTTCAAGCTATTTTCTAACCAATTTACACCTATTTTACAAACTAGTAATTATTTTCCAACTACTTATCTATTTTTAAAAATTTTCAAGCTATTTTCTAAGTAGACTGGACGGAGCTCAAACTGTCAATGGTTAAATACCCAATCGAGATAAGAATAGAGGTGATAATCCAAATGGATTAAAGCAATTATGAGTAAGTGAATGAAAATCAAAGTGAATGTGAATAAAAATGGAATTGATTTGGCTAATAACCAATAAAGATAAATATATAGGGTGTACGTATGTTATTCTATTTGCCTAGTGATTTGATCCAGATTCGAGCACAGAATTTCGAGATAGTTATATCGATCCGAGTGGGATTTTTCACTCGATTTTCGACGGCGAACCTGGATATGGATTGTTGATTGGTTCTGGATGTTCTCTATCATAGTTATGACTATGCAAGGAGAATGACGGTTTCTGATCAAGAAACCAGATCTGTGGCCGCACTAGGAAGTCGGGTGGACGATACTAGTTCGGAAGTGATATTGTATGATCGAATGAGCGATCAGATTGGTATGGCGTATGAATGATATGTGTACATCGTACGAATTTGAATGAAATTGATATTGAAAAGAGTAATCAAATTTGAATATTTGATTTTGAATAAACAAAGTTATATATCTTTGTTATATAAGATAAAACTTCCCTTGATGAATCTTTTGCCGGAAGAAAATGGTTTTTGGAGGTGTTTGAAGTATAAATGAGTTTTATACAAGTTTGAAATGATCCAAAGTTTTAAAAATTATATATATTTGTATATATATATGTAAAGGATCATATGAGGATTTCTGAAAAAGGTTTTGGGAACCTATGGATTCGGAAAGGCTTTTGATTTTTGGGTAAAATCAATATTAAATTTGGGAAGCCTAGTTTGAGAATTATCGATTGTGGAATAATCGATTTTGTGTAAAGGAGCTTGTATGAGATCATACTAGGTGTATGATTTAAAGATACTATATATGTATAGTATAAAATGTTTTGATGATGGCTCTGGGGAAAAAGGCGCTCCCTTGGAATGGACTTCTCAAGAGTACCACTAGGTGGTGCTGCCTTGAGCCTCATGGGGGGGGGGGGTTCTAAGGTTGATCCTGTGAGGAGTCCGGACAAACTAGTTCCTGAGGATTATTGGGTAGCGAAAGTCGAGGGCGCTGATGCCTGCAGGGGCATTTGATTTATGCTGTGACGACAGTGTAACTCGATGTCACTGCGATCTACTGTGAGGACCATAGCGAAAATCGTGTGGAGGATGAGTGCCAACGGTCTACACTTGATTTTGCCGAAAAGGCAATGCAACATCGGCAGACTGCGATCTATGGTCAAGTGGAGTGGAGAAGTTTCATTCTTTTGGCAGCGAAATTCGAGGGCGCTGATGCCTACAGTCATATGGGTTTTTGCTTTGATAGCTACTAACCCCAGTTGTAGCTGCGATCTGTACTGGGTTCCATGTTGTAATCGAGGGGCACGGAGGCCTGCAGTTATCTATGGATTTTGTCAGGATGGCAACGTAACCATCGGGTTAACTGCGACCGTGGATGGGGGTGATGATTTCCAGAGCATTCTCACCAAAGATATATCCTCTATTTTTAAAAACTGTTTTCTATATTTTCAATAAAATTATTTTTCCAAGTATTTTCACTGGATGTTGAAAACGGGTCTGCTAAGTACTTATAGATTTTCAGTTGTACGCCTGATCAACGTATGACCGAATTTCTGTGAGAACAAGGAGGGACTGGTTGAAACATCTAGTTATAGAATGATATTTTTATAAAGCTATTTTGATAATACTATATAGATTTTAAAGGTGTTTTAAAAATGATTAAGGAAAAAATTTATCCAATTTTAAGCAATTTAAAATTTCTAGCTTCGTTCCTTTTCGAGGATGAAAAGATTCAAAAGGGGGGAGGAATGTGATAACCCGGATTTTTTTTGAATATTTGTTAATTGAATAATTAACTGGTTTATTCAACTTAACGGATAAAATTTCTTATTACAGAGGATATTTAGGTATATAAATAAATTTGAAATTTTAATGGAAGTTGAATTTTAAATATTCATTTGATAATCTACTAAATAATTATTTATTCATTGGCAAATTATTCCTTAGAACAAATAATGTGTTGTTAAATATATTATTGGTTAAATTTAAAATAAGATGTAACTAAGGCGATAATTTCTTTTGTTTTCTTTTTGACTTTAAATTTATTTATAAAGACATTAACTTACTAATACTAAACATAAGAAAGTTAATATAAATGACTTATTAATAAGTTAAGAGAAAATGTATTAATGTAAAAATGAAAATATAAAATTAAATAAAACATAAAGCACTAAAATAAAAAGAAAAGACTAATATTTAAAATAGGATATAATAAGGTTCATATTTTCTTTAATCTAAGTATTAAACATAAAAATATAGGTATGATATAAAAACACATATGAAAATAAATAGCAAATGTAATTTATAAATTGTATTAAGACATTTGTGAACCTTGTAATACATGAATTAACAATTGTAATTTAAGTTAGCATGCAAGGTGACATGTGGCACTTTTATTTTCTTTAAAATTTAAAAGTAAAACAAGTACCAAAGAATTAACCAAGCTAATGAGACTTCATCAAAAATTTCTTCATTTCAAAACAAAGAAAGAAAAATCTGTAAAAAACAAAAAACTGAAGAAGAAAAAAAAACCATAGTTCATTTTCAAATAAAAATGTAAATCCTTCACACCACTTCCCTGTAACACATTTTCAAGTTTAAAGCAAATCTTTATAACCAGTTTTGGAAATCAAAAGCAAGTTCAAACAATATCCTGTGCATTTTCTTCAATTCTGTTTTGAAAGCTTCAACATACGCCTACATCCTTTTCAAAAATTAAAGCAAGTCTGAGAACAACAAGCCTGCATGTAACTGCAAGTTTATAAATCAAGCACACAAGTTTTCAATCAAGCAATTGAAATTCAAACATCAGACACCAGATCAAGGAGAAGTCTGTTTACCTGTAGCTTTGGTCTCTGTTTACAGAAATCAAGAGTGAGTAAACTACAACTTCAAATTAAATCTTATCAATACTCTGTGAGTGACTAAATCTTTCTTATTCCCTGATGCATGTATTAGGATCTGGAAGTATTAGTATGAAATGTATTAATGAATTGAAAACATGTCTGTATGTATAAAAGTTGAGTTCAATATACATATTAGAAGCAGGTCTCTGTTCACAGTCCATATATATTCTAAATTCAAACCCACCTTATACAAATTTATATAGAATATGATGTTTAGGGAATAGTGATTTGGGTTAACTAATCTGGAAAATGTCCATGAGTAGATTAGAACGTAATTAGCTGGGAATTAACAAATTTACAGTAGGAGATGAATTCAAGTAAAATTTGGATTGATAAATTTCTCACCTTTGATTGTAAATTTAGATCTGCACCTAGAATTCATGATTTTTAATATAGAAATAAGTTTACTGTTCTTTATTTGGTAAGTAAACTTTAAAACTAAAAACTTAAGTAATATGTGAATTATAGGGTGATGGGTGCTTGCATGTTTGCATTTATGAAAGCCTGATGTTTCTGGTATCTGTTCTTAGTAGTAGTTTTAAACTATGGTTTGTGATGTAGAGATTGCATGTGTGAAATTTGGTTAGGATGTTATAAATAAATAAGTGATTTTTTGTGCATGTCTGAAACTTTCTGTATAACCCTGTTTTACAATTTTCAGGTCTAAAAAAAAAAATCTTGAGCATAAATCAAGTGCTCTTCAAGTTTTCCCATATAGGTTGAGAAATGTGAAAAAAAAATATAAGTTTGCTTTTACTTAGACTAAGTAATTAAAGATAACTAAGCATAGGGAGTGTGAGATTGCCTGCAATTTAGAAATACAGTAGATTTTCTAAAATATGTTAAAACTCAAACACCAGAATCTGCTGAATCATTATCATAACTAGAATCTGCATTGGAAATTAGGATTTTTAAAACAAAATTCAAAATTTTTAAATTTGTATCGAGTGGGAATTTCTGAGATAACTAGAATATGGTTTGTGAGCAAGTTCTGGTAGTTGGGTAACATATAGGGATCGGGACCTTGGCTAAAGATAGAGAAACGATTTGGGTGTTCGGCAAAATTTGTAGGAGAGGTGCTTGATGACCGTGACGTCGATGGCGAAGAAATTCAGTTTATAACCCTAATTTTGGTCGAGCAGAGAAACTGTATCACTGCTTTACCTTGGGTTGATCGAGTGGCATGGAATTTTGGGAAGTGGCAGCGAGGGGTGTCGGCATGGCGAGGCGGGAATTATAGCAGCGCCGATGATTAGAAACGTGGTCGCGAGCTCATTTTCCGATGATGTTGTGATTCCAGAAATGCTTGTGCTGCTTGATTTTGATGTGAGGCCTGAGATATGGTTTGGATGAACTGGAACCGATGTTAAGATGATGGTCGTGGTGTTGAGGGGTACGGCGCTGGTCACCGTCGTTGCTGGTGTTGTGCAGGTGCACAAGGGTTGGTATCTGTTGTTTTGAGTTGAGAGTTTGACTCGAAGGTGACACCAGGATTTGAAGGTTATAACTCGAGTTAGAACTCGGGTAGTTACGTGAGTTAAACTTGAGAAGTTTTAAACTTAAAATATTTCTAAGATTCTGGAAAATTGGAAGCAAGGGGAATTACCCAGGGAAAAACCCGAGTTGTCTTCGGGTTTGACCCGAAGGAGAGTAGATAATATTTTTCAAAATGTTTTGAAATCATCTTGTTTTTGAAATTTAAAGATAGTTTCGATTTATATAAATAATTCATTGGTAATTAGTTTTTTAAATGTATCAATTTAAATATAATCGTTGGAATTGAAGTATGAATAAGGTAAAAAGTATTTAACTTTAATAAGCTAAGGAATGATGATTTTAAATAAATCAAATTCAAGTTTTTTTATATTTTATCTATTTAAAATAGAAGTTAAGAGCTAATGTAATAAATGATTTTTTTCAACTTAATCATGTTTTAACAACTAAAGAAATAAAAGTATAATTACTTAATTAACTATGATGTTTAATTTGCAAAAAAAAAAGATAAATTAATTTGTGTAATTAATTAAGTGTAATTAATTACTTAATTAACATTTAATTAATCAAGGTTAATCAATTAAGAAATAATTAAGTAATAAGTAACTAAGGGGTTAATCGTTTAATGTTAAGAGGGTTAGTAAGGAAATTTATGAATGAAGTAATTAAAGTAATTAATTACTTGGTGTAATTAATTTAACGTGGATAATTTTAATTAATTAATTAAGTTTAATCAATTTAAAAGTAATCATTTGATGTCGGGTTAAGTATGATTACTTAAGGAAATTAATGAGGAGTAAATTACTTAGTGAAGTAGTTAATGGATAATTATTGGACGTAATTGATTAAAGAGGGAACTATTTGATGAGAAGTAATTAAGAATAATTATTTGGAGGAAGAAATTAAGTGATGACCACTCAGTATAGTTAAAAAGATTTATTAATATAATTAATCAAGAAGTTGATTTATTTAATAGGGTAATAAAGGAAAGTTAATTGCTGATTGGTGGTAAATCAAAGTTGACTAATGAAAGTAATTAGAAGATCGTTAATGGAAGAGATAAATCTTGCTTATGAATGATTGAAGGATGATAAGTGCTTTAGATTGATTAATATCTCTGATATGAATTGCTTGGTGATATGATATGTTGGATGGTGATAATGTGGTTATCTATCAATTAGGAATTGATGTGTAAAAATGTTATCCGGTAATTAGAGATGAATTATTTAATTGAATAATTTGGGTTAGGATGGCATGGGGTTCGAAGAGACCGGAGTCGGGTATTAGAAAATACCCGAAACCACTTAGATTATTTATAGATTTGATATGTGAAATCAATAGGCTGATATGGAATGATTTAAGTAAACTGAACCATTTAATCTAAGTTTTGGCACATAGAAATTAATGTGTGAAATAGATGATGTCTATAATAACTTGTGAAGTTGGAGTTGATATAAGTTACCCCGGGCTTTAAATAGGTTGTATGTTTTGGTATTTCTTGTTGAATGAGTTTACTCACGCTGGTTTCCAGCCTGACCCGGGTGTTACTTTGATGTAATGCTCGGGTCAGACCGAGTATTACATATTTTCAGTTAAGGACGTTTTGGAGCTCAGGAGGCGAGCTGAATGGCTGGAACGTATGGAGTATCTACCACTGTGGTATATTATTGTATTATTAGGATATGTTGTTTAAAACTGTCCAGTGAATAGTAATGGTTGTAACTCTGATGTATAAGTATATGTGTAATTGATACAGTTTTTCTTTTGTAAACTGTTATTATGTGATATTATATTTTGATCCGCTGCGAATGTGAGGTTTTCTGTTTCTTGTTCCTGCCTTCTTCTTCTTTCTCTTTCTTTTCGTTCCTAACTATCTGGAAATTTCGGGATTGAAATTTCCGGGTCGTTACAACTCCACTACGTACCCGCAAATTTATTTGTAGAGCCTGGTATGCTGGAATTTAATAATGGTAACAATTTCAGCTATTTTGGATATTATTTGTGTACCAGACATTTATATAATATCACATAAGTTTGATATGAAAGGATTTTGTTATCGTAAGGTAGAAACATGTCCGTGTTTATTTGTGGACTTGTCTTACGAGATACTTTTTTTTTGATAAAGGAAAAGTTTTGGTAATTTAATAAATTCAGTTGAGTGTGTTTCTCTTGCTGGTTTACCAGACTGATCCGGGCGTTCTTCCCTTTCAATGCTTGGGTTAGACCGAGTATATTTAAAGGTTTAGATTGGTGCTTTTGGAGCTTCAGTAGGAGAGCTGGAGATCTTCATTTTCGTATACACGTACTTGTTTTGATTATCCACTGTGCTTTGTTTGTTGTTGTATATTATCGACAATTGGGAGGACAGATTATTATAACTGTTCAAGCTGATAACTATTGATTGATTGTTGAACTCTGATTGATGTGTATATATACAGTTTCTGTTTTGTAAAAATCATTGATATGATATTATATATTATCCTCTGCGATGTGAGATTCTGTATTGTTCTTTTTGGTTCTATCTTCTCTCTTTCTTCTCTTCTCTTCTTCTCTCTTCTTTTCTTTTTCTTGACTTTCCGTTAGTTTGTGCTTTTTGGGTCGTACATGTGTGGATTATTGTCCATTCAAAAGGTACGGATTTGCGGGTCGTTACAAGTTTGCTTATAATAATAGCTACCAATCTTCTATTGGCATAGCTCCTTTCGAAGCCTTATATGGAAGGCCATGTCGTTCTCCATCATGTTGGCTCGAGTTAGGGGAAAAGCTTATTCTAGGCCCCGAGTCTATCCAAGAATCATCTGCGAAGATCTAGCTTATTTGAGAGAGAATGAAAGAGGCTCAGAGTCGACGGAAACCCTACACAGACAACCGTAGGAGGCCCATTGAATTCTCAGTGGACGATCTTGTTTATATTCGAGACTCTCCTTTAAAGGGAGTGATTTGCTTCAGCTAGACAGGGAAATTGGTACCATGCTACATTGGACCATTTCCTATTACAGAGCGTATCGGTCCTGTTGCATACCGAGTAGCACTTCACGATCAGTTTTCTAGAGTTCACGACGTATTCCACGTTTCTTAGTTGAGGAAGTGTCTACAAGATTCAAATTCTATGCTTGATTCTCGTGCATTAGAGAAGTTGGAGGTCTCCCCTGATCTATCTTATATGCAGCATCCTATGAGAGTTCTTGTTTTGGAAGCTACACGTTTTCGAAATAAGAGTGTTCCGCTCGTGAAGATTCAATGGTCCGAAAATCCCAATGACTGGACTTGAGAAACCGGAGAATTCAATAAGCGATCGTATCCTAATTTCTTATCTTCTCACTCGGAAGGTAAGAATTTTCCATTTAATCTATCTAAATTTCCTTTGTTTGATGAAATAAAGTGCATTGAATATAGATTTCCTTTAGAAATTGCGAGAATGCAATTTTTATAAGAGGGGAGTCTATATCGACCTTGGTATTGTCGATTACCTGTAACATTAAATTATAACAATATTTATAATTTAATATTGAGAATAAAATGAAACGGAGAAAGTAAATTTAGTTTAAATTGTGTATTTCCAATAAACAATGTGTTTGGAGTTAAATATTGAGCATGTAATTTAATTGTTTGGAGATTTGGTTAATAAATTAAAAATATTGGAATTTTTGGAAATTTGAGTTAATAAATTTAACCAAGAGGCATATTTCAATAATTAATATTTGAAATAAATCTAAAATGATGAAAATAAAGTTTTAAAAACTTTATTTTGGGAATTTGGAGAAAATAATAATCTTTTGTTCGATATTATTGAGACGATGTAATAATATTGGTAATTATTTTCAATATTAGCCTTTTATTGTATATAAAAGGAGAAATATGAAGAAAATATGCATTTTATTAAAATAAAAGTTCAAAATTGTTTGAAAATATTATTTTGATGATTAAAAAGTGTTAAAATGATTTATTGCAATTTATTTGGCAAGAAAGTAATTTTTATTAAGCTTATTATGTTAAAAATGGTATTTTTACACTAAAATTGTGTAAATTGCAAAATATTGTCAAAAATATGGTTTTGTTTATAAAAAAAACTTTTTGTTGTTAAAATAAATTTTATTTTTTATAATAATTATTTTATTTCAATACAAAAAGTTGTATACATTTAATTTGGCTTAGAAATATAGTATTGTTTGTATATAGTGTTAAAATAAGGGAAAATCTGAATATAGCCTCATAGTTTTCTCTAAGTTATTGGGCGTTTTGGGCTGGGGTTAATTCCATTAGATAATTATCTAGAGGCTACTGGCGAGTATGAAACTAAAAGTACATTTGTTTCTCTTCTTCCTCCAAGAAACATTTTATAGAAAATAGTAAAGAAAAGAAATTCATGGCTTCTTTAACTTAAAACAAAATTTCACCAAATCGGCTGCAAATTAAAGAAGAGAATCATCAAACTAGAAAGTATACAAAATAATCTCGACCAATATTTAAAAATTTCATCAAAAAGTTCTTAGAACTTGAAATTGTCTGTAATTTGTTTTATTTGTTTGCATATCCATTTTCAAGCTTCTACAAGTTCTTATGTTTTCTATCTTCACCAAAGTTCACTACTTGCATTCTAAATCGCTGCTAAATCATCAAGGTGACTAAAAACTCACATTTGCTAACTGGAAAACGTTGCGTGTAATAAATTCGATCAGTAAAAAGTTTATTATATACGTTCATCTTGTTGTCTATTATTCTATTGAATTCCTTGTTTCTGGTTGTCGCTTTGAGTGGAAATAACTCTTTGATTTTCAGTTGAATTACTGCCGGATCTTTTTCGGATTGTACTTTAGTTCTTAAACTCTATGCATGTCAACTTTCGTTGCAAAACTTGAAGTTTGGTACTCCAATTTTCCGTTCAAAGTTCAGTACGAAGTAGAAAATACCAAGGATAAAAATTCTATAACCTGAGTCGACAGGAAGGTCGACCTAGCAGTCTATAGGTTGACCTAGCCACTAGTCTGTATCGACCCCTATTGGCCAAGGTACGTGAGTGTTCTGCCTTTTGATCTGAGCCTTTTTGCCTTGTATACTTACCTATTTCTATGGTTTTTGTGGCCAATTTTTATGCAAATCTTTAGATGATTTTTATGAGGATTATGGGCTATGATATCCATCAATGGATTAGCCGAGGTTTGGAAAAATTTAAAATTTTAAAATTTGAATTTAAATTGGATTTGAATTTGAATACCGATTGGGTGCATTTTCAATGTTTTTCTTGATTTTCAAGCATTATTTATTTCAAATAAATTTTAGTAAAATTTCTAAATTACTTGCCTTTTGAAATCATTATTATTAAATATTTTAAAATTATTTTTAAAATTATTTTAAAGTGTTTTAAATATATTATTTTATATAATAAAAAGAAATTTCAATAAATTGCCTTCAAAATGGTTTTAGAAAATTATTTTAAAATCCGTTTTTCTTGAGTAAATTATTTTATAAATAATATATACTATTTTTACACTTTTTGGATGTATGAGAAAGAGAATTAAATGATTTTGTAAAACACGTGGTATAGGACACATATGTTTATTTTTTGTTTAATTCCGAACTTGTACGGTCGAAACCATTCGAGTATATTGATTTATGGTGACTTCTGGGATTTATTATGTTATGGCATATTTTGAGAATTTTAATTCCTATATATTTGGCAATTTTTTTCGAGTTTGCCAATATTTGGTGGGTTTTTTGGTTCGGGCTCTCCTAATTTAGGAGTATAGTCGATGAGAACCATCACGACGTATATTTACACTTGCCAATGAAATATAACAAGTTTTTAGGTTTAGATTTCCTTTTTGGAATTATGATTTATGGAAAACTGTCACGATGTTGATTGTACTTTTCGATGAGACAAGACCAATTATGATGCCTTGATTCTTGCCGATGAGATGAGGCGAGATATGATTTTTTGAGATTCATGATTTGATGATGTTTCTTGGTATGGCATTAACTAGCAGCTAGTAAACCATTAAGTGCGAACGTGTGGTATGGGATGCACGTTAACACTTTTCGGGTTCCTGTATAAGAATTTATGGCACATTCATGATACTGACTAGTACTTTAGACCTTCGGGTCATCGATGTTCTACGACTTAGGTCGTCACGATGTTCTACGACTTCTGTCGTCATGATGTTTTGCGACTCCAGTTGTCACAATGTATTAGGTACCTAAATTATATATTATTGGTCTAGGTTTTGCACGGGCAACATTGCTTCGACATGCAACCGGGGATTTGGCCAATCAGGGAGTTTTTATGAATTTTAATTTGTTTTGATTTCACCATTTTGAGATGATACTTTCGTTTATAGCGTTGAGATAGAAAAAGGCTTATATATATACGTATTTTTATGGTGATTTCGTTATTAATGTTTTGAACTCATATTAGAGTTCTACGATGTTTGATTTTGAGGATTTTGATGCTTCATCTTTGACTCATGAGTTTGCTAAATTCACTTACATTGAATTCCATTGAACATGAACCATATATGACATGTTAAACCTTTTCATGAATTAGCTATGGGTTTTATAAAGCTTCCACCCTTAGATGTATAAATATACTATACTTATACTATTTCTTTAGAATTAAAGGAATGCTTCCCTTATGCACTCATTTCACATTACTTATGCTTATACCAAGTTCTAGTTAGCCTGACCCATGATCGAGTTGTAGGTTAGGTTGTTGGACCCCTTTTGCTAGCTATGTCTTTTGGACCTTTCCTTTGCCTTTGGATAGATGGCTTTGTTTTGTGTTGTAGTATTTTTTTGTGAACTTGTGATGTATATATTCTTTTATGGGGACGTATGATATATCATGGTTAAATACCAGTTGAAACGGATTGTATTGCATTTGATGTACGTGCATGTATATATTATCTGTGCTGTTGTTCTGTGACTTGTGATTGTTGTAGCTATTATATTTTGTTTAAGAATCAATCCAGCAGCCAACATAGTAGTGTATTGGTTAGGAATTAAGTATGTCAAATACTCAAGATGAAATGGAAAAGGAAAAAGTACCAAATTGACATACTTAGCTCTTATCGAATGCGAGACTATGATTGTCGCCCTTAACTTGCCCTATTTTTCGGTTAACAGACGGAATTACTAAGTAATTCTCTTTGTTAATGTGGGTCTTGGGGTGAGGCGTCACATATGTCATCATAATATTTAGAAAATGTAAGTTTTAACCATTATGGATGCAGGAGCACCGAATATGGTTTTATAAAGGTTTTAGAATACTAGTGAGGGGAAAACCTGTTCCGCTAAGCAGTATGGTCTCACTAGATATCTAAAATGATTAAGATGTTAGATTATTATTCACAACAGGTTTTACGTCTGACTCGAAGTTTTTTTTAATCTTAAACTCTCAGGTACTCAATTGATTTTTAGTAGTTTGATGTTTATGGTTTTCAGGTTTTTCTTAGACGAATAAAACTTTCGAAGGCATGCAGGAGGCAGATAGTTATTTAAAGTTTTCTTTTTCGCTGTGTATTTGGATGTAAAGCCAGATTTGTTAGTCTTACCGTGTACGTTGATCAACCAAGAAAGAATCTTTATATGTCACTCTTGGAGTATTTTTATTATATTTTTGCTGAACGTGGTTAACATTTTGGGATTACATAATGAACATGAAATGTTTTGATTTGAATGTGGAATATGTTTTTGAATTGTTATAAATTTTCCTATATTCTTACGATCTGTGTATTGAGGTATCTAGCACCATCCTATTTTGTCGCCGCAGATTAATAACTATGGATGACTGCAGCATCTGTAGCCTTTAGTTTTGGGCCTCCATGTAGAGGGATGTCACAAGTTGGCATCAGAGCGTAGGCTTATGAAACTTTAAAGGAAAAGTAATACCTAAAATCTTTTTCGAACATAATCCAACGAATTTTAAAATATGATCGGGGTTTGGGTTAACGCTATAGTAACGTATTTGTATTTGATATATAGGTGTATATCTAAGTATGTATTCCCCTCTCTCTTTGACTGTTCTTATGTATCTTACTAAGGTTCGCATCCATATATGCGAGAAAGAAGATATGGAGGCAGGAAACAGAAGAGAAAATCTGGGTGGAGGAAGCACCACTACCAATGTTAATGTTCGACCTAATACTCGAAGGAACCAAGGTTGATAGGCTAATGCTAATCAAAATGCTAAGGCCAACGTAGGTGTTGGAAATCTGCCGATAGGTGTGGTGATAGTGTATTAGTTATTGGCTAATCTTTTGCAAGCATGAGTTGTTGGGAATGTTGATGAAGCTAATCCTGTAGTTCCAGCTGGTTATAACTATGCAAAGCTGAGTGGAGACTATGTCAGTTTAGGAGGAATGCTGTTTGTTAGAACGGAAGATGCTATGGAGGTAGAGAATTGGCTGGTGAATAGTGAAAGGATCTTTACATACTTAGGCTTGAAAGATAGAGAGAAGAAAAGGCTAGCCTCTAGACAGTTGCAAGGGCAAGAGCTTCATTGGTGGAACAATGTGATGACAGGAGTGTCAGAGGAAGAGTTAACATAGGCTGACTTTAGGAGGAGGTTTGAGCAGAGGTTCTTATATGAGGTTGCCAAATTGGCATTGATGAGGAAGTTTATGGATTTTGTCCAAGGAGATATGTTGGTGATTGAGTATGCGCTGAGTTTGATGAGCTATCTCGATATGGTTATGCTTTGGTTGACACTGATGTTAGAAGAATGAGAGATTCATTAGAGGGCTGAGACCAGATTTAGGCAGAATGACTATGGCCCATGTTCGAGATCCTCTTAACGTGGTGGTGGAGATGGCCATCCGCCATGAGGAGATGCTTGTTATTTCAACTAGAGAGAAGCCAATTGAATCCCATGGTCCTCAGGGGAAGGAGAGGAAGTTCATCAAGAAGAAGGGCGCGTAGAAAGGAGGAGCAGCCAAGAAAGGGAAAGCATATATAGTTTGCTACAAGTGTGATAAGGAGGGGAACTATGCTAATGAGTGTCGTTCGAGAGATGTTAAGGTTAGTTGTAGGGAAGTAGAATGTGCAATTCTATAATTGCAATCAAATGGGACATTACAAGAACTAGTGTCTTGAACCTGCTAAGGCAGAAAAAGGAAAGGTCTTTGCTTTGGAACCATCATCCTCTAAACCACCTACTGTTGAGAAAGGAAGGCATGTGATGGAAGGTACACTTTTGCTTCAAAGTATACCAGTTAGGGTACTTTTTGACACTGGTGCATTACACTCATTTATATCATAGTATTTGGTTGATAGTTTATGTATAGAACCCATATACCTTGAGGGTTGCGAATCTAATAGGAGGGTATACAACTCTTCGGAT
The DNA here is from genome assembly GCA_030765085.1 of Allium cepa. Taxonomy (NCBI): domain Eukaryota; kingdom Viridiplantae; phylum Streptophyta; class Magnoliopsida; order Asparagales; family Amaryllidaceae; genus Allium; species Allium cepa. Next base: position 679,410,345 of record CM060941.1, on the reverse strand, counting down.
GAGATGTGACCAGTTAGAAGTTGATTTGTTATGTCATAAGTTTGCATGCACTTTGTATGTTCTTGATTTCGTACATTTCAGGATCGTTTTGGGTATGGATTGTTTGGGTAAGTATGAGGCTAGGATATTTTGCCATGATCGGGAAATAACACCGAGGCACCTTGATAGTCATAACCGAATCATTTTCTCAGTGGAAAATTCCAGTAAGAGTGTTTCTGCTTTGTTGAGTGCCATGAAGGCTAGAGAAGAGCTTAGTTAGGTTCGTCTAGCTAGAGAGTTTGCAAATGTCTTTGAGCCGGTTACTAGATTACCACCAAAATGAGCTGTTGAGTTTTGGATAGACCTTATATCAGAAGCTGGACCCATCAATAGACCACCTAGCAGAATCACGCCAATAGAGATGAAGGAATTGATGATGCAAATAGTGGATCTTAAGGGAAGGAACTTTATTAGAGCAAGAAGTTCACCTTAGGGAGCGACCGTGGTGTTTGTAAGGAACCAGATGGATCATTAAGGATGTGCATCGACTAAAGTAAGTTAAACGAAAAGACGACCAAGAATAGGCACCCTCTGTCAAGGATAGATGATCTGTTTGATCAGTTTATTGGAGCCAGAGTATTTTTCCAATTTGATTTGGCAATGGGTTCTATCAGTTGAGAGTGGTGGGGGATAGTATACCTTTGACAGCATTTCAAACTAGGTATGGTTTGTATGAGTGGTTGGTGATGCCATTCGGATTAATTAATGAGCCTGCTTTCTTCTTTGATTTGATGAACTGGATTTTCTGAAAGCACTTGGAAAGGTTTTTTTTGGTGTTCATGGATGACATTTGTTGCACTCTAAAGATGAAAGAGAGCATGAGGTTTATCTTGGAGTAGTGTTGGAGGCGTTGAGGCAGAATCAGCTGAAGGTGAAGTTTTCTATGTGTCATTTCTTGAAGAGAGAAGTCAAATTTGTTAGTCATATGGTTTTAGAGGAAGGATTGTCTGTTGATCTAGGTAAGGTCGAGGCAGTTAATAATTGGAAGAGACTAGAGACGGTAATCGAGATCTGGAGTTTTCCTGGACTTGTTGGCTATTATCGGATATTCATCAAGGATTTCTCGGGGATACCAACGCCTTTGACTAAGCTTAGCAGGAAGGAAGTGAAGTTTGTTTGGTGCAACAAATGTGAGGAAGTATTCATTAAGTTAAAGCATTTGTTGACCAGTGCTCCAGTATTAGTAGTTACAAGTGGTAACCAAGGGTTGTTTGTAGACACAGATGCATATGGGACTAGATTGGGAGCAGTATTGATGTAGAAGGGCAAAGTTATTGCTTATGCATCTAGGCAACTTAGACCGCACAAAGTAATATATCCTATTCATGGCTTGGAGTTGGCAGTAGTAATTTATTCCTTGATGATTTGGAGGCATTATCTCTTAGAAGAGAGATTTGAATTGTATACTAATCATAATTCTCTGAGATACCTAATCTCTTAGAAGGAATTGAATATGCGACAGTAGAGGTGGCTGAAGTTTTTGGCTGCTTATGAATTCGCTACAGAGTATACCCTAGGAAAAGGTAATAAAGTAGTGGATGCTTTCAATAGAACACATCAGAATGTGGTGTTGGTTATGTTGGCAGAGTGTAAAGATCTAGAATCTTGGACCAGTTGTGGTGTACAGTTAAGATCGACTACTATTTCTATTCAGAATACTGCCATGTTGTCCTATTTAGAAGTTCGATCTGTGTTGATCGAGAGAATTACTTCTAAACAGAAGGATGATCCATTATTAGTTAAAAGGATCGGAAGGCTTGAGGTTGATGATTTGAAAGATTTTTGTCTTGGCCAGAGAGGATGGTTGAGAAAGAAGGGACGATTTTATGATCTAGATGTGGAGAACTTGAGAAGAAAAGTTGTTGAGGAATATCATTGATCCAAGTTTACGGTTCATCTTGGGGGGACCAAGATGTACCAAGACTGAAGAGGAGCTTCTATTGGGAAGGCATGAAGAGGGATGTTGGCTTGTGGGTTAGGCAGTGTGTAAACTGTCAACAAGTGAAAGCCGAACATCAAAAGTCGAGTGGGTTACATCAGCCTCTAGATTTTCCAGTTTGGAAATGAATTTCGATATCCATGGATTTTACAGATGGATTGCCAAGGTCAAGGAGAGGAAATTAGAGTATATGGGTTATTATGGACAGGTTGACCAAGAATGTCCATTTCATTCCGGTAAAGACCGCCAGAACGGCACACGTTTTGGCTAAGTTGTTCATGAAGAACATAGTTAGACTTCATGGGATTCCAAGTAGAATAGCCAGCGACCGAGATCATTATTCACTAGTGAATTTCAGAGGAGTCTACAAGAGGTATTAGGCACCAAGCTCAAGATGAGTATAGCTTATCAACGATAGATGGATGGCAAACAGATAGAGTCAACAAGGTATTAAGGATTTATTGAGAGCTTGTGTGCTAAAATTAGTGGGTCTTAGAAAAATCACCTACATCTGATTGAGTTTTCCCATAATAATAGTTATCAGACTAGTATAGGAATGACGCCTTTTGAAGCTTTGTATGAAAGGCCATGTAGATCGTCAGCATGTTGGTTAGAGACTAGAGAAAGATTGGTCTTAGGTCTAGATTTTGTAAGAGAGGCATCAGAAAATATTGAGTTAATCCGAGGACGGATGAAGGAAGCTCAGTGCAAGAAGAAGAGTTACGCAGATAAAAGGTGTAAAGACCATGTGTTCATGGTGGGAGATAGGGTTTTCATTAAAGCATCACCGATGAAGGTATGGTACGATTAGGAAAATCAGGAAAGTTAGTGAGGTATATTGGTCCATTTCAAGTTATAAAAAGGATTGAAAAGCTCGCATACAGAGTAGAATTGCCATGTAGTTTGGTATTTGTCTATAATGTATTCCATATGTCTCATCATGGTAAGTATGTGCACGATCCAAAGGCTACTATTCCTCAGACAGATTTGGAGGATTTAGTAGTGGAGCATGATTTGACTTTTGTTAGATATTTGCGCCAAAATTGGTCACAAACACTCAATTACCGATGAAAGCACCCGTTTACAGTCATGGATCACGGATAGCAAATACTAGAGAAAATAAATATGAAGAACACTAAAAATTTCAAAGGAATGCAGTAAAGACACAAGGCTTATAGTGGTTTAGCTATCTTCGGCCTACGTCCACTTTGAAGAGTTGATATTTTATTGATAATCACTCATTGGTTACAAGAATGTAGTTGATAATGATCGAGTTACAATGGAGCTCGGTAGAGTAGCAGCGTAGAAGAACCAGAAGATCCCTCTTTCTAAAGCTCTCGAGATACTATTTGTAGGTGTAGGCCGCAAATATCTCACCCAGATCTTGGGAGACCTCTTCTTAAACATGTGTGGGCCTATGCGATCGATCCTAAGTGATTTTGACTCGATCCGTTATCGATACGAACGAATTTCGTATCGATCCAAATCTTTTCCAATCGGGTCAAGATCAATCACGAACATTCTTTAGGTTGTACGCAAGCTCCTGTGAAAATTTGGTGGCATTTGAACTTGCAGATTGTGAGCTATGATCGATGTAAGTTTGGGTTTTTGGAATGCCATTCTCTTCATATCGATCCTCTTCGTGTCGATCTGTTCTTATTGATCCGGGCACATGCCTGAAAGTTGATGTGGCTCTTGCTTTTAGGATCGATCCACATTTCATGCCGAACAATCGAGTCTTTCACTGAAGTGTATCTTGTTTGCTTCGATCATCTCTTCCTTTTTGGCATCGATCATCGTTGCACTGTTCGTATCTATCATCGTAGTACTATTCGTATCGATTATCGTTGCACTGTTTTTATCGATTGATTGTATTTGACATTTTGTGTACTCCACTTTGTATCGATCATTTTCAAGATCGATGTGATGTGTTGTTTGCCGATGGATATGAAATGTAGCAAATATGATTGAAACGAAATGACAACTCTCCATGGATACGAAGTAGTTTGGCTTTGATGGACACAAGGAGATGCAATGGCTGATGGATACGAACCAATCGGTGCGAAATAACGGATGCGAGCCGATCGATGCGAATTAATGTATGCAAGCCAATCGGTGCGAATTTATGGATGCAAAGAGTTAATTTCTTTGGTTTGCATCGATCATATCTTGAGCATATGAACTCTGATTGATTTAAAATTCGAAACGTTGTCTTCCATAGCTTTGAATATCATGCCATATCAACTATAGCCTAATCTGGACTCGATCGAAATTCACTGAGATACATAGCTAACCTGTACATAACTGGCAATCGAGGAGAACTATCTTTGGTTTTCAGTTAATATTTTGGTGTCACGACCTTGCCAAAAGGAGAAATAACACTTGCCACCAAAAACATTCCTTGTGGTAAGAAGGCGTGTTTTGAGTAGCTCTGAATCCGATATCCGAAATCCATATTCCATCCATTTCCAAGCCATCCTATCCAAGTGCAATAGCCATAGCCAAGTCTGCGACTGCTCCAGTCGATGTCCAATTCGAAGTCCTTTCTGGGTTGCTATCCAAACTCAGGACCACATCGGGCCTTTTGCCGAATCAAGGACCTCACCGGCCTTATTTATCCCAGGCCGAAATCCGAATCCATGACCTCTCCGGGTTAACTTCAAATCCATAGACCTCGCCAGGTCATGTTATTCTGTTGACCCCGACTCTCTACTCAAGGGTTTTTATGTTCTCCGGCCTCAGCTCTCCAGCCAAGGACTTTTTATGCATTCTCCATCCTCGGCTCTCCGGCCAAGGACTTTTATGTATTCTCCAACCTCGGTTCTCCGGCCAAGGACTTCTATATTCTTCGACCTCGGCTCTCCGGCCAAGGACTTTTATGTATTCTCCGGCCTCGGCTCTTCGGCCAAGGACTTTTATGTTTGCAATTACTGCCCCATCTCTCTGGTCGAGACCGTAATCGTGATGCCTGTATTATTTATTATATTAATCCAAATCCACTTTTTACAGAATCCAGTTAACAAATTGAAAGTCCAAAAAAACATGGAAAACTAAACAAATGCCCATGCAACCAAAGAAAGAACCAAAGTTTATAGAAAAATAGAAAGAAAACAGGATTTCATAGAGTCGAGCAATAGGTTTGTCATCGTCTCAGAGCGTTCCCAGGGATCGCCCTCGATCTCATACTTGTGTAAGCGACTTAGCCATATTACTTCGAGCACTACTACTTATTCACTGCCACAAATTTATTTAGTTGATAACAAGCAGACAATGCCTAGGTCCATTGCCATCCTCATTCAAGGTGGGCGGTGGGCACTCCTGTTCCACTGCCATAGCTCGATTCCTCACATATTGTTCTAGATGACCATTCCTTACGTGCTGCTCAGCAATATCCTTTAAATTCCTTCAATCGTTCATGTTGTGGCCATCCAGCTCATGAAATAGGCAATGCCTTCCCATTGCCCGCTCGTAATCAGCAGATTCCTTTCTTGCCGGCCTTCAATACTAGAGGAGCCCTCGAGTATCCAAGTAAATCCTTTACAGAGTTTCAGTTAGATCTGTATAAGAAGAAAACTTTGACGCCCTCCGTTGCTTTTCGAAGTACTATCATTGTCATTGATTTTCCTTTTTCCTTTATCATCTTTGACTGGATCCTCCCTAGGTGGACCTCCACCCCTTACTGCATAAGCTTCGGCCTCTCTCCCTTCTCTCTCAGCCTGCGCATCTTCTTTCCTTGGAAACCTTTCTACCTCGTGGTAGAACTCACGGAGATCCCTCGGTGGGTCCCATTCTAACGATATATCGAAATTTTAATTATCTACAACTCCTAAAACTACCGCCATCAAAACCATCGATGCATCAGGTCGATCCATCAAAGCCACTGCTGCATTAAATCTGAATAAGAAATTCCAGAGCGATTCTTCCTTTCATTATTTCATCGATGTTAGAGTCATCACATTCTTGGGTCGGACTATATGGACCTGAAACTGCCTCGTAAACCTTTCAACCAGCTTCGTTCATATGCTAATAGAGCCACTCTCTAGCTGTTTGAACCATAATGCTGCAATATATGTCAAATACAAATGGAAGCATCGTGCCATGACTTCCTCCGATGTGGCTAGCACTTCCATATGCCTCATGTATCTCGTTAAGTGAATAGTGGGATCCGTTCTCCCGTCATACATCTCCAGTGTTGGCAATTTGAAATCTGGTGGATTCCTATCTTGCCTAATGATTAGAACAAAAGGACTCCTATTAACATCCTCCAAGTCTCTATTTATTAATCCATCTCTCATGGCTCACCTAACTATCTCTGCCAATCAATCGTTGTCACCAAGTTGCAGTCCTCATCCGTTGCCTCCATACTCTGCCCTGTATTGGAACATGCTCTGGGTGAGTGCCCACTAGTTCTGGTGCTATGCCGAATGGTCCTGCTCCGCTCTGAATTCCGGTCGCTCCATGCTCCCGATCTCTATCTCTAGCATTTCTTATAGTTGCGTTAACTTGACTCTGCATTCCAACTTGTCCAACTTGTCGGAGTAGATTCTGCATCATCTCCTCTTGCCTCTTGAGCATCGTTTCCATCTCATCTTTGGTGATGAAGATCGACGTCGGTTTCGCTCCAATGGAAGACTCTTGACTCCCTTCATGCTGACTCCTTTTATTCCTTTGTCTTCTAGCTGATTGTCATGCCATAGCTTTCCAAATCCAAGTCTTCAAGCTTTCAAATCTAAAATCCAAGCTCTCGAATCCTTGAGTGCTAGCCTTCTCAGTAAAAGCACCAAAATGTTTGCGCCAAAATTGGTCACAAACGCCCAATTGCCAAATAAAGCACCCGTTTACAGTCACGGATCATAGATAGAAAATATATAAAGAAAACCAATATGAAGAACACTCAAAATTTCAAAGGAACGCAGTAAAGGCACAAGGTTTATAGTGGTTCGGCTATATCCGGCCTATGTCCACTTTGAAGAGTTGATATTTTATTGATAATCACTCGCTGGTTACAAGAATGTAGTTGATAATGATCGAGTTACAATGGTTTTTGGCAGAGTAGTAGCGTAAAAGAACCAGAAGATCCCCCTTTCGGAAGCTCTTGGGATGCTATTTATAGGAGTAGGACACAAATATCTTGCGTAGATCTCTAGAGACCTCTTCTTGCACATGCGTAGGCCACGCAATCGATCCTAGGTGATTTTGACCCGATCCATGATTGATACGAACGAATTTCGTATCGATCAAGATCTTATCCAATCGAGTGGACATCGATCACTAACATTCTTTAGGTTGTACGCAAGCTCCTATGAAAATTTGGTGGCATTTGGACTTGTAGATTATGAGTTATGATCGATGCAAGTTCAGGTTTTTCGACTTCTATTCTCTTTGTATAGATCCTCTTTGTGTCGATCTGTTCTTATCGATCCGGGCACGTGCTTGAAAGTTGACATGGCGTTTGCTTTTAGGATCGATCCACATTGCATGTCTAACGATCGAGTCTTTCATTGGAGTGTATCTTGTTCACTTTGATCACCTCTTCCTTGTTCGCACCGATCATCGTTGCACTGTTCGTATTGATCATCGTTGCATTGTTCGTATCGATTGATTGTATTTCACATTTTGTGCACTCTACTTCACATCAATCGTTTTCGAGATCAATGCGAAGTATTGTTTGCTGATGGATACAAAATATAGCAAATATGATCGATACGAAATGACAACTCTCCATGGAAACGAAGTGTTTGGCTTCGATGGACACGAAGAGATGTAGTGGCTGATGGATACGAACTAATCAATGCAAAATAACGTATGCAAGCCGATCGATGCGAATTGATGGATGTGAGCCGATCAATGCGAATTTATGGATGCGAAGAGTTAATTTCTTTGGTTTGCATCGATCATGAGCATACGAACTCTGATTGGTTTGAAATTTGAACCGTTGTCTTCCGTAGCTTTGTATGTCATGCTATATCAATCGTAGCCTGATCCAGACTCGACCGAAATTCGCCGACATCCATAGCTAACCTATACATAACTGGCAATCGATGATACTGTCTTTGGTTTTCAGTTAGCCTTTTGGTCTCACGGCCTTGCCAAAAGGTGGGATAACATTAGACATCCAGTTCAGGTTGTAGCGAGAGATGAGAAGAGACCATGGATCAAGACAGTCAATGTAACAACCTTGGTTCGGAGATTACCTGTTAATATTAAATTATAATTATCTATTGACAGGAAATCGCCAAACCAGGGTTGTTTTGGTGAAGGTTTAATGGAGCAACAACGAGAAAGACTGTACTTGGGAGACAGAGAGCTGGATTTGAAAAGCTTGTCCTGATCTGCTTTGATGGTATGTCTATATTAGATTTATATGCATTGGTTGCTATTCAGATAGGCTAGTATGGTGGATGCGAGATGTTACAGATGATTGCTATATTCGCTAGTAGTCCTTACTGAATTTCAAGGACGAAATTCTTTAAGAAGGGGTGCCTGTAACACCCTTATTTTTATTGACATTATTCGGGACATTTAATTAGAATAACCTAAATAGAATAAAGTAACGACCCGTAAATTTTGAATAATTAAATTTGTTGATTTAATAAGATTTTGTTAATTAAAATTTGGAGGAAATAAAAACTTTGTAATTTAATAATGAAAGGAATGTTAAAGTGAAATGTAACAATGTAATTTGGAACTAATTAGTAGTAACTTAAATGAAATTACAATTAATTGTATAAATGCTATACTTGGTTATAAATTGATGTAATAAAACAAATGCAAACTTTAAATTAATAAATGAAATATTATGAAATAAATGACCATTGAATAAAAATTGGGTTATATAAGAATTGTAACATTTGTTGTGGACAATGAATTCAAAAGTGTGATTAAAAGTTATAGTAACGGTTGTAAGTTACTGTTTAATTGGTCTATTAATATAGTCGTAAATATTGCATTTGGGTATAAAATTTAATATAAGTAAATAAATGTAAGTGTTGTATAAATAAATGAATTAGTAAATTTATGGTAATTGAATGTAATAAAATAAATAGAAACATATATTTATTCATAGTGTAGTAATTGATGTAATAAAATGTATGAAGCTAAGTTGAATAAATTAATTGAGGTTTTAATTATAATAAATGTATATATTTGACAAATTCAATATAATTGAAAATAATGGTTAATACAAAGGAGAGATGGAAATTTGAAAATATAAATGTAATGAAAGACAAACAAATACTAACTAGGGTTATAGAGTAATAATAGACTTATTAAAAAGATTGGAATTGAATTCAAATCAGTTTATTTGGAATTAATTAAAATTAATGGAATTCAATCTATTATAAATGGCTTTATTATAAGTAAATGAAATCAAATACTACGTTAATTGAATAAAGATGAAATGGGAAGTATTAATGTAATAAATACAAACCAATGGTAGTTATACCCATGAGATGACAATTGGTTTAACAAGATTTAAAACCAAATAAATGGATTTATTGGAATTTCAATTGATAATTAATGAATTTACTGAAATTGAAATTTGATACTGTAATTAGTGAATAAATGTAACAACCATAGATTTTAATTTAATTTAAATTGATAATTTAAATGATTTTTTGAATTAAAATTGTAAGATTGATTATAAATGGCAACGAGTTACCCCGATTCAAATAGAAAATATATATAAAGTCATATGGATTTGAATATTTGTATATATGTGAATATATATGTATACATTGGATTTGAAATAAAAATTTAAATAAATGGTTTTAAAAATAAATAGAAATAGAAATGAGAATATTTATATATGATGAATTATAAATTATGAAGTAAATAAAATTAGACGAATTTCAAATAACATAGGGACTATAGAAATTTATTTACATTGTAAAGCAATGTACAAAGCAAGGAAATAAATATAACAACTTTAAAATATGAAAACAAATGCAGTATAAGTATGTTCAAAACTGAAATATAAGTATGTAAACGAATTAGTTAAGAAACAAACATCATTAGAACAACTATTATAATATGTACATAAAGTAAAATAAAATAGAAATCTATCAAACATAAATAAAGTAAAATAAGTGAACATATCTATGAAGCTACAGTACAAAGTAAATAAATTAAACAAAACCAGATTTGTGTAAAATAAAAATAAAAATAAATAAACAAAACAAAAGTATAAATAAAAGAATTAAGGCATAAGCTTATAAAAACAAAGTAAAATAACAAGACAAGGCAATAGAACAAAAGTAGATAGTTAAATGCATTCAAATGTGCAGGCAATAAAAGAGTAAGTAAATAAACATAAAATAAAATAAATAAGGTAAGGTTGTAGACATTAAGTACATGTACAAAACAAATAGAGGCTGTAGACAAAGTATAGAAACAGCAAGTACAAAGTATCATCCCTAAGCACATACAATATCCTAGCACACATTTTTCATCTCAGCAAAAGATGTAGGCTGAAGTAAACGAATACATTTATATGTATAAACAAGTACATACAACATCTTTTACCATACCTATTGTACAAATAAAAATATCAGCTTGTACCCAAAAAAATAAAAATATCAACTTGTACAAAGTGATGTCCCCGGGTAACTCATTTCTTTCCTATATATCAATCCATCTATCTCTATTTCGTCCATCAAGCTATGAAAATCTGAAGCATAGGTGCATTAATTCAGAGCAAGCTTGAATCAAAGGCAGCAATATGAAGCCTGAATAATTCAAGGTTTCTCAACATCAAGCCTTGAATCTTAACAGCAGTTAGCAAGCTCTAGTCAAAATACAGATTTAAACAAATGCAAAGATAAGCAGATCATCTCAAATTAAGCTCAGGTTCAACTGCAAGTGAATTAAAGATTTCAAATAAATCATTCTCAGGCTTGTCCTCTGTCTTCATCCCCTGTGAGCAAACTTTCTAAACCCCAAATATATTTATATGCTTTGATATTTGAGTTAATGCTTGAGATATATTTTGTGTAGTTGATAACTATATCAGTATGTCGCATGGCTGTGAATTTGCTTGTGTATACATGACTGTATACAGTCATGTGTTCTTGTTCATTGTTACAGGGTTATGGAACCTGTTATCAAAAATCAAATTCATCATATCTAGATGATTTCAGGACTCAATTTCTAAACGAGAAATAACTATAACCAAGAAACGCTAATTTTAAAAATAGTTTCATGAACATTTGCTTTGTAGTTATATATATATATATATAAAAAACAGAGATGATCGGATTTTTAACAAAAATTTCAAATGTCAAGGTTTTGATTTTTAACTATAGGAATGAATTGGTACTTCGAATCCATGATTTTTGATGATCATCTTAAAATTTTTAAGCTAGTATTTATGGGAAACTTTTGAGTTGAATAAAATTTGGATTTTCATCAGTTTTGGGAAATCAATAGTGAAGTTTGGATCGCGATTCAGTGGGAGGCTAGCTGGTACATCGGTGGATTCGAGAAAAATATGAACTAAATGTATAAAGTGTTGTGGTGATAGAATTTGGTCGATCTAGGGTTCGACCGGGGTTTATGGTTGATGGGTTTCTCGGTGGAACCGCGTTCTCTTCAGGGATTTTTATTCGATCGCTCCAGAGGGGTTAGTCGTGTGAGATGTTGGCGTGGCTCTGGACAAATTTTCATGGTCTCTGATGGGTCAGGGGGGTGGCGAGAGGCGATTTCCTGATGGTAGTTCAAGTGCAGGTAGCGGTCCAAGTTGTCGAATTTCGTTTTTGATGTGGTCGCCGGAGATGAGTGGTCGAGATTAGTAGAGGAGGTCAGTAGTGATGTAGGGGTGGCCTCGGCGACAACCATAGATGGCCAGAATCTGGGTGCACGTGCACGCGTGAATGTGGTATCTGGGTTTGGAAAGTTGTGGAAGAAGAAGCAAGTTTGGGTCGCCGCGTGCTTTTGCTCGAGAAAATTTTGAAGTTGCTTCGGGTTTTTGGATCGCGTGCGTGTATAAGCCTGATGCTTGAATGTGTACTTTAGTTTAAAACTTAACTTTGCTGTAGGAAGAAAAAAAAAAGAGAAGAACACGAGAGAACGAGGGAGAGAACGCAGCGAAATGTCGGGGAAACTCGAGCCTTGCTCGAGTAAATAATGTTGGCCTCGGGTATAATTATAGTTAACCTAGAAATTTTCAAAAGTTATAACTGGCGTTTATTTAAACACAAGATAAATGATTGGATTGTAATTAATAGCGAGAAAATTAAGAGATGTTAAGAAAGTTTTAAAATTGAAAGTTAAGATCAAATACAAATTGTAATTAAGAAATATTATTATAAGAAATGTTTTAATTATTTAATACTTATTTTAAACTCTTAATTATTATTTTAATTAAATAATTATTATTTTAATTAAATAATTAAGTGAAGTTAAGTATGAAATTGATTAACACTAAAGTTTGTAGTTGATATTAAATTGATTTTCAAATTTAAAAGAAAATTTTTAAATGGTTTATTTAGTTTAATAATTAATATCAGTTAATTATTTCTATAATGTAATTAATTATAATTATAATTTGAGATAAATTAATGATTAAGTGATAAGTAAATTGTAATTAACTACTTAAGTAATTAATGAATAATTAATAGTTAATTAATTAAGGAATGTAATTAAGGATTATAAATTGGATAAGATTAGATATCTTAAGAGAATTAATTTTTGATTGGAAATAAATCAATCAAATAATTAAGAATTTATTTAGCTATTGCTTTGAACGTAATTAACCAAATAATTAGAATTAATTAATGTGTTCTTAATGGTTATTCAAATTAAAATCAATAAAGATCCATATGAGTGAATTTCTTTAGCAAAGCAATTAAAGAAATTTTAATCGTTAATAAAGGTTATTAACTAAGATTAATTTAGAAGTTAAAGATCAGTTGATTCATAAATTAGGGAGGGTTAGTTAATAATTAAAAGGAAATATATCTCAGATGATTTGAAATTAACTTATGTTAAGTAACCATGATTTATGACAAGTAATACATCTGATCTAGATTAATCAGTTGATTAATAAATTTTACCTATGAATGTTTAGGTCTTATTGAATGGTTGAATTGTTGGTATCCCCGATGTCTGATGTTTTGTGATATATCCTGATTTGTGTGCTATCTGTAATTTAGTTTATTTATTTGGGATGACTGTAATTTTATATATGTCATATATATCTGTGAATGGGCAATATTTTAATCTGTGATGATTGAATGATGTTGCACTATTGTGTTAAACCCCTGGACCACACCATACACACACAATATGGATTTCACGAGGGAATCGATTAAGTCGCAGATTTTTGAAATAGTTTTAAATTTGAATATTTGAATTCAAATGTTTTGGAAAAAGATTGGGTTTAAAGTGAAAAGCTTTTGAAATATAATTTCATAAATGAAATTTATGTTGAATAACTCGATAAAATATGAAGTTGAATAAATTTGATTTGAACTTAAATTCAAGATTTGAAATTGAATTCTATGATTTAAAACTAGGGATTAAAAATGTTATACCAGTTATATATATGGGTTAAACTATTTTAAAAGTATTGATTTGGGGATGTGAATAGAATTCAAGGGCGTTAACTCGTCTAAATATAATTGGATTTTTCTGAAACGAAAACTGTTTGTTTTCAAATAATAAAAGCTTTCACATAAGAAATGAATGTCCAATTTGTGTTCAAAATAATTTCAAGTTTGAGAATGAAGATAATTTCCAAGTTATGAAAACGATTTGAAAGCTATGAGTTAAATCTTTGATATAAAGATTTAACGAGTTAATCCAAATGGAATAGAAATTGTTTTGAAATCCGTAAATGGAACTATGTGAAATAAATCTTTTTGTTTAAAGATTTGAAATGGTAATTGACTTAAACCATTTGAAGAAAAAATTTGGGTAATAAGTTGTGACTTAATTGAAATCCCAATATCCATATATTTCTTGTAAATATTTCGCTCACTATTCGGTTTAGCCGGGAGAGGACCTTTGTGTCATATATCCCATTCCGAATATGTGATATGTCGTTATGGATAGCATTTGAAGACCGGTGTTGAAGACCGGATATTTTCGAAAACGTAAGGACAACTCGTCGAATGTCTTTACATCGAATGGTCCCCGGTATAGAGACTCCATATGTGATGGGGAGTCCGAACGTGATTAGTGAATATCCGAATTGCAAGGACTTCTTTGTAAGTGCCTTCGGTTCTGTTTGAGCCCGGAACAGACTTGTATGGATTGTATGTCTGACATTACAAATTGAGATATAAAGCCGATTTCTTTCAAATATATTTCTGTTGGTGGCGGAGAATTTATTCTCTTAGCTTAACACCCTTCTCTGAGACGTATGAGCTCAGAGGTTATGTAGTTGAATGTTATCAGCGATATATTCCCAATTTGGTAATGTGACATGCTGAGTGTTGCTGTGAAATGATCATTGTGTTGATTATTTGTGATAGGATCATTTGTTTGATCGTCTATCCTGGTGATCATTTCTATGATCATTTGTTGACCCAAAGCATGGCTTTTGTATAAAGTATGTTTTTGTGGACGAGACTTCGTCGAGCCTCACACCCCGGAATGGTCAAAACAGGAAAGATGCGGCAAGGTTATGAGGGGTAGCGCCCTTTAGGATATGTGCATTTCCTTCTGGAAAAGGGTGGTATCATGGTATGGAGCCCAGATACTTACTCATGTTGAAAACACTTTATGATTGTGTGAATTGATTGCGAGCGCTCGGTAAAAAGGTCCCAAAGAACCGGGGGATGGCATATTCGGTCAGTTGTTACTCAGTTAGGGGTAACCCGGCCTTGTGTTGGTAGAGATCCGGTTTGGTTCTCGGGGATGTCCATCCAGAGGCATTCTCATGTGGCAATGGGAAGTTCCTTGGCCTGATCATTCGTTGGAAATCCAAAGAAACAATACGATCTTGTACGGTTTTAGTTGTAGAACCTGCTTCCTCAGGAGGTAGCTATAGTAGGCATAATATAATGGTACCTATGCTGGCTAAGATTTATATTCTACTTTCGAAATATTTTTCTTACACTATGCACTAGTAATAATATCAAATGTTCTTTTTAATACGTATCAAACATCTTTGACTATCATAAGAAGAAATCTCCTCCAAGTCTGCGTTTGTATTGTGTGTGTGGCGGGAGGTCTTATGGTAGTCTCAATTTTAAAAAGCATTGCGGATTGACTTTGAAAATCTTTTGTTGAATGTTTTAAAAGATAAACTGTTTTTGTTGCTCACACCAGTCCCACGACTGATCCGGAGTTTATTGTTTCTTTCCTAAACTCTGGGTGCTCATTATTTTCTACACGAGCAGTCTAGAGTTGGTTTTTTTTCAGATAGCTAGGTTCAGTAGATTATCTGGAGTTAGTTCAGTCTTTGGTTCGCACTAGTCTTACCTAGCTTGGTGCATCGTTATTGGGAGTTCGAGCTATTGCTGGATTGATTCTTGGAAATGGAGTTGCAGTTCTCGGAGTTCTCTTTTGAAGACTATCTTAGAGTTATATTGTTCCGCTGCTAGATGTCATCTATTTTCTTTTCCGCTGCTATTTATTGTATCATATCTCTGATGTATATTGATATGTATTGGATCATCTGTTGTATCAGATATTGTATCAAAGCTGTATATCAATGTATTATTCTTTTATTCCACTGTGTTATTTACTTAATGTTGTTATAAGCTCCGGCGACTCGGATTTGAACGGTCGAATCTATGGCATTCGAATACGATTTAAAGTATGGATGTCAATTTTCGAGCGGGCAAAATCCGTCTCGTTACATTTGGTATCAGAGCTAAGGTTGAAACTTTAGCTCAGGAATGTAACACATTAAGTAACTCATTAGAGATAGGGTGAAGTAAATCCTAGAATGAGTAATCCTTAAGATATCCGTTTGAAAGCCTCAGTAAATTCTCTTGCTATTCACCGATAGTGAGTATGAGTGCAAGAAGAGAACGAGATAGGGGACAGGGAAATACGACTATAAATGGTCAATACCCTGTGACAGTGGAAACAACTTTCTTATCAATTTTCTTTGATTCGTTTTAAATTCTTTTGATTGCTTCGGGGCAACTCCAGAAGAAGTTTCGATATGAGTTGGCTCTACGATTCATTATAGAAAATCCTTATCTTTATCGATTTCTTATCAATTTCCGATTTAAACTTTAATGAATTTGAAATTTAGAATTAAAATTTTGAATAAATTGGAAAATTTGAAATTGAGTTAAATTGATTAATAGAATATGAAGGATAATTTGAATAGTATCGATAAAACGATTTCGTTTAAAACCAAATTTGAAGTTCTATCATAATTTCTTGTATCTATTGTTGATATTCTGATTTGGTGAGCCAAATGTAGAATTGATAACCAGTTTGATCTGAAAAGATATTTTTCTATCTTTCATCTATCTCTGTGTTATTTTCGTGCCTGCGAATTTCGAGGACGAAATTCTTTTAAGGGGGGAAGTTTGTAACGACCATAGATTTTAATTTAATTTAAATTGATAATTTAAATGAATTTTTGAATTAAAATTGTAAGATTGATTATAAATGGCAACGAGTTACCCCGATTCAAATAGAAAATATATATAAAGTCATATGGATTTGAATATTTGTGTATACGTGAATATATATGTATACATTGGATTTGAAATAAAAATTTAAATAAATGATTTTAAAAATAAATAGAAATAGAAATGAGAATATTTATATATGATGAATTATAAATTATGAAGTAAATAAAATTAGACGAATTTCAAATAACATAGGGACTATAGAAATTTATTTACATTGTAAAGCAATGTACAAAGCAAGGAAATAAATATAACAACTTTAAAATATGAAAACAAATGCAGTATAAGTATGTTCAAAACTGAAATATAAGTATGTAAACGAATTAGTTAAGAAACAAACATCATTAGAACAACTATTATAATATGTACATGAAGTAAAATAAAATAGAAATCTATCAAACATAAATAAAGTAAAATAAGTGAACATATCTATGAAGCTACAGTACAAAGTAAATAAATTAAACAAAACCAGATTTGTGTAAAATAAAAATAAAAATAAATAAACAAAAGTATAAATAAAAGAATTAAGGCATAAGCTTATAAAAACAAAGTAAAATAACAAGACAAGGCAATAGAACAAAAGTAGATAGTTAAATGCATTCAAATGTGCAGGCAATAAAAGAGTAAGTAAATAAACATAAAATAAAATAAATAAGGTAAGGTTGTAGACATTAAGTACATGTACAAAACAAATAGAGGCTGTAGACAAAGTATAGAAACAGCAAGTACAAAGTATCATCCCTAAGCACATACAATATCCTAGCACACATTTTTCATCTCAGCAAAAGATGTAGGCTGAAGTAAACGAATACATTTATATGTATAAACAAGTACATACAACATCTTTTACCATACCTATTGTACAAATAAAAATATCAGCTTGTACCCAAAAAAATAAAAATATCAACTTGTACAAAGTGATGTCCCCGGGTAACTCATTTCTTTCCTATATATCAATCCATCTATCTCTATTTCGTCCATCAAGCTATGAAAATCTGAAGCATAGGTGCATTAATTCAGAGCAAGCTTGAATCAAAGGCAGCAATCTGAAGCCTGAATAATTCAAGGTTTCTCAACATCAAGCCTTGAATCTTAACAGCAGTTAGCAAGCTCTAGTCAAAATACAGATTTAAACAAATGCAAAGATAAGCAGATCATCTCAAATTAAGCTCAGGTTCAACTGCAAGTGAATTAAAGATTTCAAATAAATCATTCTCAGGCTTGTCCTCTGTCTTCATCCCCTGTGAGCAAACTTTCTAAACCCCAAATATATTTATATGTTTTGATATTTGAGTTAATGCTTGAGATATATTTTGTGTAGTTGATAACTATATCAGTATGTTGCATGGATGTGAATTTGCTTATGTATACATGACTGTATACAGTCATGTGTTCTTGTTCATTGTTACAGGGTTATGGAACCTGTTATCAAAAATAAAATTCATCCTATCTAGATGATTTCAGGACTCAATTTCTAAACGAGAAATAACTATAACCAAGAAACGATAATTTTAAAAATAGTTTCATGAACATTTGTTTTGTAGTTATATATATAAAAAAAACAGAGATGATCAGATTTTTAAAAAAAATTTCAAATGTCAAGGTTTTGATTTTTAACTATAGGAATGAATTAGTACTTCGAATCCATGATTTTTGATGATCATCTTAAAATTTTTAAGCTAGTATTTATGGGAAACTTTTGAGTTGATTAAAATTTGGATTTTCATCAGTTCTGGGAAATCAATAGTGAAGTTTGGATCGCGATTCAGTGGGAGGCTAGCTGGTACATCGGTGGATTCGAGAAAAATATGAACTGAATGTATAAAGTGTTGTGGTGATAGAATTTGGTCGATCTAGGGTTCGACCGGGGTTTATAGTTGATGGGTTTCTCGGTGGAACCGCGTTCTCGTCAGGGATTTTTATTCGATCGCTCCAGAGGGGTTAGTCGTGTGAGATGTTGGCGTGGCTCTGGACAAATTTTCATGGTCTTTGATGGGTCAGGGGGGTGGCGAGAGGCGATTTCCTGATGGTAGTTCAAGTGCAGGTAGCAATCCAAGTTGTCGAATTTCGTTTTTGATGTGGTCGCCGGAGATGAGTGGTCGAGATTAGTAGAGGAGGTCAGTGGTGATGTAGGGGTGGCCTCGGCGGCAACCATAGATGGCCAGAATCTGGGTGCACGTGCACGCGTGAATGTGGTATCTGGGTTTGGAAAGTTGTGGAAGAAGAAGCAAGTTTGGGTCGCCGCGTGCTTTTGCTCGAGAAAATTTGGAAGTTGCTTCGGGTTTTTGGATCGCGTGCGTGTATAGGCCTGATGCTTGAATGTGTACTTTAGTTTAAAACTTAACTTTGCTGTAGGAAGAAAAAAAAAGAGAAGAACACGAGAGAACGAGGGAGAGAACGCAGCGAAATGTCGGGGAAACTCGAGCCTTGCTCGAGTAAATAACGTTGGCCTCGGGTATAATTATAGTTAACCTAGAAATTTTCAAAAGTTATAACTGGCGTTTATTTAAACACAAGATAAATGATTGGATTGTAATTAATAGCGAGAAAATTAAGAGATGTTAAGAAAGTTTTAAAATTGAAAGTTAAGATCAAATACAAATTGTAATTAAGAAATATTATTATAAGAAATGTTTTAATTATTTAATACTTATTTTAAACTCTTAATTATTATTTTAATTAAATAATTATTATTTTAATTAAATAATTAAGTGAAGTTAAGTATGAAATTGATTAACACTAAAGTTTGTAGTTGATATTAAATTGATTTTCAAATTTAAACGAAATTTTTTAAATGGTTTATTTAGTTTAATAATTAATACCAGTTAATTATTTCTATAATGTAATTAATTATAATATTAATTTGAGATAAATTAATGATTAAGTGATAAGTAAATTGTAATTAACTACTTAAGTAATTAATGAATAATTAATAGTTAATTAATTAAGGAATGTAATTAAGGATTATAAATTGGATAAGATTAGATATCTTAAGAGAATTAATTTTTGATTGGAAATAAATCAATCAAATAATTAAGAATTTATTTAGCTATTGCTTTGAACGTAATTAACTAAATAATTAGAATTAATTAATGTGTTCTTAATGGTTATTCAAATTAAAATCAATAAAGATCCATATGAGTGAATTTCTTTAGCAAAGCAATTAAAGAAATTTTAATCGTTAATAAAGGTTATTAACTAAGATTAATTTAGAAGTTAAAGATCAGTTGATTCATAAATTAGGGAGGGTTAGTTAATAATTAAAAGGAAATATATCTCAAATGATTTGAAATTAACTTATGTTAAGTAACCATGATTTATGACAAGTAATACATCTGATCTAGATTAATCAGTTGATTAATAAATTTTACCTATGAATGTTTAGGTCTTATTGAATGGTTAAATTGTTGGTATCCCCGATGTCTGATGTTTTGTGATATATCCTGATTTGTGTGCTATCTGTAATTTAGTTTATTTATTTAGGATGACTGTAATTTATTATATGTCATATATATCTGTGAATGGGCGATAAGCTTTATAGTTTATATCGCTTATCAACTATATTTCTGTGTTTTAATCTGTGATGATTGAATGATGTTGCACTATTGTGTTAAACCCCTGGACCACACCATACACAGACAATATGGATTTCACGAGGGAATCGATTAAGTCGCAGATTTTTGAAATAGTTTTAAATTTGAATATTTGAATTCAAATGTTTTGGAAAATGATTGGGTTTAAAGTGAAAAGCTTTTGAAATATAATTTCATAAATGAAATTTATGTTGAATAACTCGATAAAATATGAAGTTGAATAAATTTGATTTGAACTTAAATTCAAGATTTGAAATTGAATTCTATGATTTAAAACTAGGGATTAAAAATGTTATACCAGTTATATATATGGGTTAAACTATTTTAAAAGTATTGATTTGGGGATGTGAATAGAATTCAAGGGCGTTAACTCGTGTAAATATAATTGGATTTTTCTGAAACGAAAACTGTTTGTTTTCAAATAATAAAAGCTTTCACATAAGAAATGAATGTCCAATTTGTGTTCAAAAGAATTTCAAGTTTGAGAATGAAGATAATTTCCAAGTTATGAAAACGATTTGAAAGCTATGAGTTAAATCTTTGATATAAAGATTTAACGAGTTAATCCAAATGGAATAGAAATTGTTTTGAAATCCGTAAATGGAACTATGTGAAATAAATCTTTTTGTTTAAAGATTTGAAATGGTAATTGACTTAAACCATTTGAAGAAAATTTTTGGGTAATAAGTTGTGACTTAATTGAAATCCCAATATCCATATATTTCTTGTAAATATTGCGCTCACTATTCGGTTTAGCCGGGAGAGGACCTTTGTGTCATATATCCCATTCCGAATATGTGATATGTCGTTATGGATAGCATTTGAAGACCGGTGTTGAAGACCGGATATTTTCGAAAACGTAAGGACAACTCGTCGAATGTCTTTACATCGAATGGTCCCCGGTATAGAGACTCCATATGTGATGGGGAGTCCGAACGTGATTAGTGAATATCCGGATTGCAAGGACTTCTTTGTAAGTGCCTTCGGTTCTGTTCGAGCCCGGAATAGACTTGTATGGATTGTATGTCTGACATTACAAATTGAGATATAAAGCCGATTTCTTTCAAATATATTTCTGTTGGTGGCGGAGAATTTATTCTCTTAGCTTAATACCCTTCTCTGAGACGTACGAGCTCAGAGGTTATGTAGTTGAATGTTATCAGCGATGTATTCCTAATTTGGTAATGTGACATGCTGAGTGTTGCTGTGAAATGATCATTGTGTTGACTATTTGTGATAGGATCATTTGTTTGATCGTCTATCCTGGTGGTCATTTCTATGATCATTTGTTGACCCAAAGCATGGATTTTGTATAAAGTATGTTTTTGTGGACGAGACTTCGTCGAGCCTCACACCCCGGAATGGTCAAAACAGGAAAGATGCGGCAAGGTTATGAGGGGTAGCGCCCTTTAGGATATGTGCATTTCCTTCTGGAAAAGGGTGGTATCATGGTATGGAGCCCAGATACTTACTCATGTTGAAAACACTTTATGATTGTGTGAATTGATTGCGAGCGCTCGGTAAAATGGTCCCAAAGGACCGGGGGATGGCATGTTCGGTCAGTTGTTACTCAGTTAGGGGTAACCCGGCCTTGTGTTGGTAGAGATCCGGTTTGGTTCTCGGGGATGTCCATCCAGAGGCATTCTCATGTGGCAATGGGAAGTTCCTTGGCCTGATCATTCGTTGGAAATCCAAAGAAACAATACGATCTTGTACTGTTTTAGTTGTAGAACCTGCTTCCTCAGGAGGTAGCTATAGTAGGCATAATATATTGGTACCTATGCTGGCTAAGATTTATATTCTACTTTCGAAATATTTTTCTTACACTATGCACTAGTAATAATATCAAATGTTCTTTTTAATGCGTATCAAACATCTTTGACTATCATAAGAAGAAATCTCCTCCAAGTCTGCGTTTGCATTGTGTGTGTGGCGGGAGGTCTTATGGTAGTCTCATTTTTAAAAAGCATTGCGGATTGACTTTGAAAATCTTTTGTTGAATGTTTTAAAAGATAAACTGTTTTTGTTGCTCACACCAGTCCCACGACTGATCCGGAGTTTATTGTTTCTTTCCTAAACTCTGGGTGCTCATTATTTTCTACACGAGCAGTCTAGAGTTGGGTTTTTTTCCAGATAGCTAGGTTCAGTAGATTATCTGGAGTTAGTTCAGTCTTTGGTTCGCACCAGTCTTACCTAGCTTGGTGCATCGTTATTGGGAGTTCGAGCTATTGCTGGATTGATTCTTGGAAATGGAGTTGCAGTTCTCGGAGTTCTCTTTTGAAGACTATCTTAGAGTTATATTGTTCCGCTGCTAGATGTCATCTATTTTCTTTTCCGCTGTTATTTATTGTATCATATCTCTGGTGTATATTGATATGTATTGGATCATCTGTTGTATCAGATATTGTATCAAAGCTGTATATTAATGTATTATTCTTTTATTCCGCTGTGTTATTTACTTAATGTTGTTATAAGCTCCGGCGACTCGGATTTGAACGGTCGAATCTATGGCATTCGAATACGATTTGAAGTATGGATGTCGATTTTCGAGCATGCAAAATCCGTCTCGTTACAATAAATTAACTTTAAATTGATATAGAAATTTGTTATAAAGGCTTACAAATTACTAAAGTAATCCAAGATGATATAAATTATAAATTTCAGAATTTGAAAGAAAAATGATTTAATTTAATTTGACAATAATTTATTTAATAATGTGAAAATAGTCATTTTTGTCCACTGGCTCGGATTTTGATGAAACCAGTTTCATCGGATCCGTAACGTTGAATTATTGTACGATTTCAAGTTTCGTAGCGATCGGACTTGTCGTTTTATCTTACGGATTCAAAACGCCTAGAAATCTATTTAAATTAAAATCAATTTGAAATAAGTTGATTTTAACATAACTTCTTCATGCGATGGAATTAGGACTTAAAACCTATTCTAGTGTTTTTAATATTTCTGAAACATCTATTTTGATATATGGGATGATCCATTTTTGTTCCGAAGATAGAACGGGCTTTTTGGGTCGCTTATCGTTCCAATCCAAATCAAATCTAATCGGTCCTTTTCTATTTCAGCTTGCCTATAAATAGCTCATTATAAACCCTAGCGACTTCTTATTCTTATTTGTCTGTATGTACATCTCCCCCTCATCTCCTCTTCCCAATGGCAAACAAAATCCTAATTTTCCCAATCTAATTTCAATTCAATTTCAACTTCAAAATTTAAAGTCCTCGATATATATCAACTTATATATCAATTCAAAGCTCTCGAAGAACGCATCTCAATTCTGTCATTCTTTTTTCAATTCGACGCACCGTTTTCCCAAAAATTGAGAGTGAACCTCGACCGTTCATAGGCCACAATCTCAATCCAACGGTGGATCTTCCGCGATGGCTCGATCTGGAAGTGTAGTGTAGTGGAGGTCGAAGTGCGACACGCATCTGTGTTTTGGGTTCGTAGAGATGGTCACTATTTTGGCCTGGAATCGATGATAAAGGTGCGAAGTCCGCCCACGACCTGGAGTTAGACGGCGACGTCGGAGGTCGACGCTTCTTCACCATAGCCGCGGTGTGGACGGGGGAGGCCAATGGTGGCCTATGATCTGGTCCTTGGTGGCCATAGTAGCAACGTAAATTGATCAGGGTCTCGGTGGATAGGCGGCTCTGGTTGGGTTCGTTCGTGAGTTGGGGTAGCGCATTTATGAAGAGGCCATGACGTTTCTGAATCTGGTAGGTGCGTTTCTTTTGTTTATTTATTTATTTATTTATTTATATTTGATTTCAAATCGTTCTAACTAGCATAACTTCCTCATACGAGGTCTGATTTACGCGTGGTTCGATTTGCTTGGATTCGTATCGAAATATCTGATATTGTGAGGCTGGGTTGGAAAAATTCAAAACTGTTTGAATTTTGGGTTTAATTTGGATTTAAATTCAATTAAAATTCAAAGGAGAGTGTTTTAACCCACTCACAACTTGTAAAATTTCTTATGTTTGTTAAATTTAATTTATAGTGTGATTAGAAATTGATTTACGACTATTTTTTATATTTTGAATCATCATCTTAGTCAATTTGAATTTGTTACATTAAATCGTTATTTAATTTATTATTGAATATATATTGCCAGTTAAATACTTGTTATTGCTCATATGTTCTATACTGATATTTATTGATTGATTTGGATGATGATTGTGATGGTTGTTTGACAGTGGATATTAAATGAATGGATGTTTTATTTCATATTAATATAAACTACAAGTTTGTTATGGATTTTTATTTCATTCGTGATCGCGGTTTGAAATGATATATAACTGTAAGATATTAAATTGCAAATTGAAATGATAAATGTCCATATCACTTGACCCTAGAGTACAGCATTATATACGGACACCAGATTGGTTAAATTAAATATTTTTAAATCCTTAATTTTTGAATAAAACTAAATGATATTTTGGTTTACATAAATTGAAGTATTTTTGGAAAATCAAGTTTATGTTGAAAAAGGGAAATTTGGTTTGTTGATTTAGAAATTGAAATTAGTCTAAATGTGTTGAAATGAAATGAATAGTTTTAAATTGATATAAATTCCAAATTAATGTTTCAAATAAAAATATTTACATTATATTATTTTTGGATCTCATATTTTAAGATTTTTGAATTTATAAACTATTTTAACCTATATTAACTTTACTAAATCAATTTAACCTATTTTAAACCTATTTAATTCATTTTAAAAACTTATTAAACCATTTTAACTTATATTAAACCTAATTAATATATTTTAAAGCTAACTAATCTATTTTAAATATATTTAATCTATTTTAAATCTATTTAACTCTTTTGAATTTATATTAACTATTCTAGAGTATTTTGACTATTGATAATTTATTTAAACTCTTTTTAAATATTATACCTTTTATAACCATTTAAACTATTTCTAATTTTTCAGACTAAGTAAAAGGGAAGTGTTTATATTCCATATTTATTGGTTTAAAAGAAAATAAGGGTAAATGATGTTATAGCCCAAGTTATGATTTTAGTGTAAAATTGATTTAGTATGATTATTCTGAAGTTAGAATTTAACCTATTCTGGAATTATGATTTTGGGAGAAATTATGATTTTGGAAACGATGGATTTAAAGTAAATATTTGGAGTTAAAGCGAATATGATTTGAAGGTGAATATGATTTGGAAGTATTATGGTTTTGAGAATATGATATTTTGATGTCAATTGTAAATTTACTTTGAAATGTTAAAGAATCATCCGGTGTGAAATAAGCATTTGGTTGTTAAAGAGACCGGGATCTGATATTGTCTTACTCTTTGCCAATAACAAAAACCACTTTAACAACCGTGTACGTAGTGGAGATTCCGGAAATGAAGTAGGAAGGTTTGGTGAACGATTTCAGTATAAGGTACGACTTGACCCTGACTCCCGTGAGTCAGCTTAGATGTGACTAAAATCAGGAGCTATACCAGGCCAAGTGTGGTCATTCCTTCTAGCGGACATATTTCTTCGATATTATATTTTACTTTGTGATTGATTGATGCCCCTCCCCCCCCCCCCCCCCCCGCGATTTTTGATTATGGGAGTGTGTCCAAGGTGGGCGGTAGTAGCTGCTATGTGTTACCACCAGTCCGGGAGTGCAACTGGTATAACTACACTGGCATCTCCTTGTGTGCCGTGTTCACATGCCCTAGCGCGCGTTCTACGAGTTTGTTTTGTACCATACCCATATGATGTCCTCTGGGTAAACCTCTAGTTTAGAGAGGAGCGTACGACATTGAATATACTATGGGAATATATAAAATGTGTTAAGGGGGACATGGGTAACACCTTAACGCCATTCTAATACTTTTACATTACCGTAGACATTATTATAATAGCGTATATCACTACATTGTAGATAGTTAACTGATGCTTAGGAGGTATGAATCTCGAACATCTCTTAACTTACCACACTCACGTTAGACACTGGATATGACATGTCAAACACCATAAACATCTTTGATGCCATTTCACTCATATTTATTTCCATTGATTTAACTTACATAAGATCTTTTAGTTCCGACTCGAGTGTTTTGTCTATTCAATTCCCTCGGGTCAGTCTGAGCATTTCAGGATTTGGAGACCTTATTTCTGAAGGACGAAGATGAAGATTTGTGCTACTATTATTTATTATATTATTCCACTACATTCATACTGTTCTGCTACATATTA
Source organism: Allium cepa (assembly GCA_030765085.1). NCBI lineage: Eukaryota > Viridiplantae > Streptophyta > Magnoliopsida > Asparagales > Amaryllidaceae > Allium > Allium cepa. The sequence continues at coordinate 679,383,951 of CM060941.1, read as the reverse complement.
TCTCTGATATGTGTAACTCTGATTCTGTATTATATAAGTATAATCAAATGTTTTGTAAATAGCTTCATGAACTGTTATTTGGTTATTATATTTTATCATTCCGCTGCAAGATTTTGTTTTGTTTTCGTTCTTTCTCTGTTTTTCTTATTCACCCCAATAACAATCCGTCCTTCTTTATGGTTTGAATCGGCATGTGTGTCTGCTTAAACATACTAAAAGGCGGGATGTTACAGTTGGTATTAGAGCTTTGGTTTAGAGATAACCTTAGCTTTGTGGGGGTATGGCTCATATTTAATATGGTAGTTATGCCCTATGATGAGTCGTTAAGAGTATATATATGAGAGACGTATTTGTTAGTGTTATAAAATATTTTTATACTGTGTTGATTTGTTCTGTTTTGTATTTATAAATTCTAGTTGGTGCATAGGACGCTATGACATCGATAAGGATTTCTAAACACTTAATAGGACATACCGACATAATATTTGTTTTAAAATATAGATAAATGAAGTAATTCTGCCTATTATATATTTTGTATATAAAATAATAATTTTATAATTGAGATATTTGGTTGTTATATAATTGTTGTTAGGTAGTGAATTTTATAAATATTTATTGAGAAATAAAATATACAAAGAAAATGAATATAAAATTGGTAATTTAGAACTTAAGTTCCGAGGTTTGAAATTTTCTTTTGAATGATTTGGAATATAATAATATTATTTAGAAGTATTTTCTGATATAAATATTTCAATATGATTTTAAAGAATTGTTTTGAAGAAACTTTGGAAAGTAATAAGTTTTATACTCCCCTCTCTGTCGTTGAAAAATAATTTTGGTGATAAGTGTACGCATCATCGACATTCATTTTCTAGTTTCAGAGTGGGAAGACCGTTGTAGTTGCTTACTACACATTTGTTTTGATAAATAAATATAAATTTTATTTCCAAATATGATTTGATACATACAAAGATATGATTTTATATATTATTATTTAAATGATTTGAAATGGAACCCGACATTTAGTTCTTAAATTTCTATGAATTAGAGATTTTAACTAATGAAATGGAAATTAACAAATTAATAACTGGAACCTCTAAATGAAAATAAGAAATTAAATGTTAAATTTTAACTGAAGTATATAAGAAAATTGAAGTTTGTAACCTATAAAACAAAGGATATGATTATTGAGTATTAAGTTAATTAAAGGAATGAGAGTGTAACTTCCAATTACATTCTTAAAGCATATATAACTTTACCCAATAATAAAAGTTGTAATGTTTAACAAGAAAACATATTGGGAATTTTACACGTCAAACTTACGTAATGAAAGTGTATAATGAATTGATTTTATAAATAAGAATTTGATGTCATAGTTGTTATAACTTAATTTATAATTGAAATGTAATATATAAAATGTAATAATAAGTAAGTATGGTAAGTAAATAATTCTAAAATTTAAATTGTTGAATTGATATGTTAAATAGTTGAATTGAACCTGAATACTATAAAAAATGCTTATAACGTAAGTAAATGTTTGAAAGTTGAATACTGTAAGTAAAGGACCTGAAATATAAGTTAATGTAAATCTAAAATGAGAAACTTAAGTATGAACTTATATAATAATGTATTTTAATATCCAATTAAAATCAAGTATATAAATTTATAAATGTAAACTAAACTACAATAAAAATGCATGTAATAATCGAATGATGAATTCATTGATTCTATAATCAATTGGATGGAGAGGAAAAAAAATTCATGTAAGAATCAGATATCATGTAAATTTGCATGATATGAATAAATGAAAATGAATATATGTAAGTATAAATGCAAATAAATGAAATAAACACTGAATGAATGAATGATAATAAAATTTTGTAACAAGTAAGTGTATAATTAAAGAAAGAAATAACTAAAAAAAAGATAAACAACAAATGTTGTGAAAGAAAATTTATAAGAATAAACGTAAATAATGTTAGAATTTGTTGTTTGTTTTTGTTTATGGGTTGTTTGGGCAAGGATACTTCAAGTTGTTTGTATGTATGAATAATCAATTTAGTTTCATCTAAGACTATTGAGTAAATGGTGCGCTTGGTAGTTTTTTGGCATTCTATGCAATTTAAAAGTGTCTAAGCCCGAACAAACTATTTGTTTTCGTTGACATGGATGGATAGTTGATTGGTGTTTGATTTCATATGATCACTGTATGTTGGTTGCAAATGATTGTTGTTTATATTGATTTGTTTGTCAGTGGTTGAAACAACTTTCAATATTTCATTTTATATAATTTTTAACTCGTTTTGGGATTATATAAGTGAAATACAGGTTATGGAAGCAATTGCTACTGCTTTTGGTTTCATAAAATAAGTGTTAATTGCACGACAAATAGGTAGGTTCTCGAATTACGGTTTTATAGCGTTTTTATATATTTTCCCACTGTTGGGATATATATTTAAGATATCGTGATATATATTGTTATATTTGATAACATTTTCTCCCAAGCCTCTAGGTGCAAAGGTGACTCTACCGAAATTTTCAGTAAATTTTGGACTTCGAGAAATTTTGAAAGATGTTTTCCAAACTTTATTAATTTGAGTGTAAAAAGATTTAATGGTTACAAATTGGTATATTTTAATTAATTTAATTAATTTTGGAAATTTACTTGTTTATAAAGTTAATATTTTTGAATGAGATGTATTGTTTACTTAATTCTTTTTTTCCCATTTGTTTCCTTTTCGGGGCGAAAAGTTTTGAGTGGGGGAGAGTGTAACGACCCGTAAATTTTCAATAATTAAATTTGTTGATTTAATAAGATTTTGTTAACTAAAATTTGGAGGAAATAAAAACATTACAATTTAATAATGAAAGGAATGTTAAAGTGAAATGTAACATTGTAATTTGGAACTAATTAGTAGTAATTGAAATGAAGTTACACTTAATTGTGTAAATTGTTATACTTGGTTATAAATTGATGTAAGAAAAAAAATGCAAACTTTAAATTAATAAATTAAATAGTATGAAATAAATGACCATTGAATAAAAATTGGGTTATATAAGAATTGTAACATTTTTTGCGAAAAATGAATTCAAAAGTGTGATTAAAAGTTTTAGCAACGGTTGTAAATTACTATTTAATTGGTCTGTTAATCAAGTTGTAAATGTTGATTTGGGTATAAAATTTAATATAAGTAAATAAATGTAAAAGCTGTATAAATAAACGAATTAGCAAATTTATGGTAATTGAATGTAATAAAATAAATAAAAACATAAATTTATTCATAATGTAGTAATTGATGTTATAAAAAGTATGAAACCAAGTTGAATAAATTAATTGAGGTTTTAATTATAATAGATCTATATATTTGACAAATTCAATATAGTTGAAAACAATGGTTAATACAAAGGAGAACTGGAAATTTGAAAATATTATTTTTAATGAAAGACAAACAAATACTAAATAGGGTTATAGAGTAATAATAGACTTAATAAAAAGATAGGAACTGAATTCAAATTAGTTTATTTGGAATTAATTAAAATTTACTGGAATTCAATCTATAATAAATGGCTTTATTATAAGTAAATGAAATTAAATACTACGTTAATTGAATAAAGATGAAATGGGAAGTATTAATGTAATAACCACAAACCAATGGTAATTATACCCATGAGATGAAAATTGGTTGAATAACAGGATTTAAAACCAAATAAATGGATTTGTTGGAATTTCAATTGATAATTAATGAATTTACTAAAATTGAAATTTGATACTGTAATTGGTGAATAATTGAACATTAAACTGATATAGAAATTTGTTATAAAGGATTATAAATTACTAAAGTAATCCAAGATGATAAAAATTATAAATTTTAGAATTTGAAAGAAAAATGATTCAATTTAGTTTAACGTTAATTCATTTAATAACATGAAAATAATCATTTTTGGCCACTGTCGGATTTCGACGAAACTTGTTTCATCGAATACGTAACGATGAGTTATTGTAGGATTTCAAGTTTCATAGCGATCAGACTTGCCGTTTGATCGTACGGACGCGAAACGTCTAGAAATCAATTTAAATTAAAATTAATTGAAATCAATTTGAAATAAGCTGATTTTAACATAAATTCTTCATATGATGGAATTAGGACTTAAAACATGTTCCATTGGGTTTAAAAATTTTGAAAACATCTATTTTGATATATGGGATGATCCATTTTCGTTCCGAAGAGAGAACGGGCTTTCCAGGTCGCTTATCGTTCCAATCCAAATCAGATCTGATCCATTCTTTTCTATTTCAGCTTGCCTATAAATAGCTCGTTATTAACCCTAGCTACTTCTTATTCTTATTTGTCTGTACGTACATCTCCCTCTCATCTCCTCTTTCCAATGGCAAACAAAACCCTAATTTTCCCAATCCAGTTTCATTTAAATTTCAACTACAAAATTTAAACTCCTCTATATATATCAAATTATATACCGATTTGAAGCTCTCGACGAATGTATATCAATTCTATGATTCATTTTTCAATTCGATGCACCATTTTCCTCAAAATCGAGAGTGAATCTCGATCATTCATAGGCCACAATCTCGATCCATCGGTGGATCTTCTACGATGGCTCGAGCAGGAAGCGCCGTGTTGTGGAGTTCGTAGTGCAGCATGCATCTGTGTTTTGGGTTCGTAGAGAGGTCATTATTTTGGTCTGGAATCGATGACAAGGTGCGAAGTTCGCCCACGGCCTATAGTTAGATGGCGACGCCGGAGGTCGACGCTTCTTCTCCGTAGCCGCGGCGTGGAGGGGGGAGGCCGATGGTGGTCTATGATCTGGTCCTTGGTGACCATAGGAGCAACATAAATTGATTAGAGTTTCCGTGGATAGGCAGCTCTAGTTGGGTTCGTTCGTGCGTTGGGGTAGCACAGGTATGAAGAGGCGATGATGTGTCTGAATCTTGTTGGTGCGTTTCTTTTACTTATTTATTTATTTATGATTTCAAATCGTTCTAACTAGGTAACTTCCTCATACGAGGTCCGATTTATTCATGGTTCGATCTGCTAGGATCGTAGCGAAATTACTAACATTGTAACGCTGGTTTGGACAAATTCGAAGACTGTTTGAATTTGTGTTTAAATTGGATTTAAATTCAATTTAAATTCAAAGGTGAGTGTTTTAACCCACTCACAACTTCTAAAATTTCTTATGTTTGTTCAATTTAATTTATGGTGTGATTAGAAATTGATTTACGGCTATTTGTTATATTTTGAATCATCATCTAAGTTAATTTGAATTTATTACATTAAATCGTTGTTTAGTTTATTATTGAATATATATTGTCAGTCAAATACTTGTTATTGATCAACTGCTCTATACTGATATTTGTTGTAACGACCTAGAATTTTGGTCATTAATTTTGACCATTTAATTTATTTTAAATGTTGAAATTGAATTGTTAATTGATTCTAAAATATGGAGATCTTGGTTGAATCAATAAAAGGAGTTATAATTTCGAATATGGCAATTTAATCGGATTTGGATAAATAGTGATTTGATGTTTGAAATTGGGATCGGGTTTTCTACATTACAGCATGATAGGGGGTTCTCGCTTCGTGTTTAGTGGCGAGCAGGAGACTCTTACGCCTACATGTCCCAGCGAGGGTTGGTTGCGAGCCGAGAGACTGGCCGTAAAAGCAAATCTGTGGTACCAATGTATGCCACGGTGGGTCTAGTATGGTTGAAAATCTACCGGTCACCACTAGCTCGGCCCTTTACATTTATTAATTGATTTGGATGATAATTGTGATGTATGTTTGACTATGGATATTGAATGAATGGATGTTGTATTTTATATTGTTATAAATTTCAAGTTTTTTATAGATTTTTATTTCATTCAGGATTGTGATTTGAAATGATATATAACTGTAAGATATTAAATTGCGGATTGAAACGATAAATGTCCGTATCACTTGACCCTTGCTTAAGGAATTATATACGGACATCGGATTGGTTGAATTAAATGATTTTTAAATCCTTAATTTTTGAATGAAACTAAATGATATTTTATATAAATTGAAGGATTTTTGGAAAATCAAGTTTATGTTGAAAAGGGAAATTTGGTTTGTTGATTTAAAAATTGAAATTAGTCTAAATGTGCTAAAATGAAATGAATAGTTTTAAATTGATATAAATTCCAAATTAATGTTTCAGACAAAACTATTTTAAATTATATTATTTTAAGATCTCAAATTTTAAGCTTTTTGGATTTATAAACTATTTTAACCTATATTAACTTTATTAAATCAATTTAACCTATTTTAAACCTATTTAATTCATTTTAAAAATTTATTAAACCATTTTAACTCATATTAAATCTAATTAATCTATTTTAAAGCTAATTAATCTATTTTAATTATATTTAATCCATATTAAATCTATTTAACTATTTTAAATTTACATTAACTATACTAGAGTATTTTGACTATTGAATTTTTTTTTTAATTTTTTTTTAACTATTTTACCTTTTATAACCATAGAAAACTATTTCTAAATTTTCAGACTAAGTAAAAGGGAAGTGTTTATATTCCAAATTTATTGGTTTAAAAGAAAATAAGGGTAAATGATGTTATAACCTAAGTTATGATTTTAATGTATAATTGATTTAATATGATGATTTTGAAGTAAGAATTTAACCTGTTTTGGAAATCTTATTTTGGGAGAAATTATGATGTTGGAAATGATTGATTTAATGTGAATATGGATTCAAAGCGAATATGATTTAAAGGTGAATATGATTTGGAAGTGTTATGATTTTGAGAATATGATATTTTGATATCAATTGTAAATTTACTTTGAAATGTAAAAGAACCATCCGGTGTGAAATAAGCGTTTGGTTGTTAAAGAAATCGGGATCGGATATTGTCATACTCTCTGCCAATACCGAAATCCACTTTAACAACTGTGTACGTGGTGGAGATTCCAGAAATGAAGTAGGATGGTTTGGCGAACAATTTCTGTATAAGGTATGACGTGACCCTGACTCCCATGAATCAGCTTAGATGTGACTAAAATCAGGAGCTATACAGCGTCAAGTAAGGTCATTCCTCCTAGTGGGCATATTTCTTCGATATTATATTTGACTTTGTGATTGATTTGGCGGCCACCCCTCGATTTGTGATTATGGGAGTGTGTCCGAGGTGGGGGGTAGTAGTTGCTATGCGTTACCACCAGTCCGGGAGTGCAATTGGTATATCTACCCTGACATCTCCTTGTGTTCCGTGTTCACATGCCCTAGCGTGCCTTCTACGAGTTTGTTTTGTACCATACCTATGTGTTGTCCTCTAGGTAAGCCTCCAGTTTACGAAGGAGTGTACGACATTATATAGACTATGGTGATATATAAAATGTGTTAAAGGGGATATGGGTAACACCTTAACGCTATTTTAATACTTTTACATTACTGTAGATGTTATTATAATAGCGTATATTACTACATAGTAGATAGTTTAACGATCCTTAGGAGGTGTGCATCCCGAGCATCTCTTAAGTTACGGCACTCACATTAGACACTGGATAGGAGATGTCAAACCCCGTAAACATCTCACGCCGTTCCACTCATATTTATTTCCATTGATTTAACTTAAATAAGATCTTTTAATTCTAACTCGAGTGTTTTGTCTTTTCAATTCGCTTGGGTTAGCCTAAGCATTTCATGATTTGGTGACCTTATTTCTAGGGGACGAAGACGAAGATTTGTGCTACTATTATTTATTATAGTATTCCACTGCATTCAAACTATTCCGCTGCATTATTTATTGTCTCTGATATGTGTAACTCAGATTTTGTGTTGTATAAGTATAATCAAATGTTTTGTAAACAGCTTCATGAACTGTTATTTGGTTATTATATTTTTTCATTCTGCTGCGAGATTTTGTTTTTTTTTCTTTTTTTCTCTGTTTTTCTTATTAGTCCCAATAACAATCGGGTTTCTGTATGGCTTGAGTCGGCATGTGTGTCTACTTAAAATGTACAATATGGCGGGATGTTGTAAATAATGTAGATAAGGAGATTGAGGTTGATCAATAAAAATATAGTGGTCGTGCTATTAAACTTATGGAACTTAAAAAATGGTTAAGTACTTAAAAACAAGGGCATAAGAGTAATTGCCACCTATGTTTCCCACTTTTATACTATCCCCCAAACCATACGCATTCATTTTTATTCTCAAACAAAAATACATATAACCATAAGAAGCAACAAGGCTAACCATAGGAAGATAGAAGAGAAGAAGAAAATCTAAGAAAAGCTTAGGATTCAAGCTAGAGAAAAATCAATCTCAGACAATCTCTAATCTCCTTATCTCAAGCAAGGTGAATAATAGCTTCTACATCCCTATTTTTATTTTTACATCAAATGATTTTGAATTTATGGATAAATTTGTTTTATGATGTGTGAATGATGATATGCTTGATTTTGATTTATAAAAGTTTAAACAAGGTTGTTTAAAAAAGGATATATACACGGTTTTAGGGTAAAAACCAAGAGGAAATGATGTTCAAATGCCATAGGAAATTTTATGTTATAGTAAACATGATTTTGGAGTTGCGTTTCAATTTTTATAATTTTTCAAGCCATGGAGAATTTGTTATGAATTTTCAAAGGAAAATATAATTATTTTGGTCTATAAATTATTTGGGAAAATACATCAAGAATTTAGGTCTTAAAATTTATTATGTTAGATAACAGGATTAAAGCGAATTTTTGGAAATTTTGGGGATTTTCAGTAATTGATTTAGTATGGAAATTAAATTATTTTGAATGGAGGACCTAAAAGATTTAATTGTTTTATAAAAGGAAAGGCTTATTTGTTAAATGATTAATTGGCTTAGATCTAAGAAAATTGCAACAAATATTATCCATAATATTCAAAAAGTTATGAAAGCAATCAAACATTTACAAGTAGGCAAGTTGTTGCGATAAGTTTACTTATTTGGGAAAAATCAGCTTTTACCCAAAAAAAATTGATTCCATCTTCTTTGGCAAACCTTTCGCCTCAGACCTCTCGAATAAGACCTTTCGACTTCAATGACCAACAAGGTTGAAAGCAATGCACATGATATCATTCAGGTGGTATGTATTGAATCGATCTAAGTCGAAAGGCATGGTGTCGAAGGGTTGCTTCCAGAGGAGATGGATACTTAGTTTATTTTGATTTGAGAAATCACTTGCCTGTTTTCTAAAGATCTTTCGACAAGGCCAAAAGGTTTAGTTTTCAAAAAAAAAATTATAAGACCTTTCGACACAGTCAAAAGCTTAGGTTTTAAAAGAAATTAAGATAATTTTCGACAAGGCCGAATGGTTTAGTTTCAAAAGGATGTTTCAAAGTGATTTTTAAAAAGAACCGCCGCCTTTATTTTTTCAACCTTCCAAAGGGGTCGAAAGCAGGAGCTCTCAAAACAGTCGAAAGGTTTAAATGTTCTCCCCGATATTTATAAAGTAGAAGGTAGTTATTAAAAATTTCACCTATGACCCAAAGCAATATCTTTAAGTGTAAACCCAAACTTTCGAAAGGCTTGATTTTCAATGGTTTCAAAAGGTTTGATTTTCAATGGTTTCAAAAGGTTTGGTTTTCAACGGATTATAAGAGGTAACCTTCAATGCTTTCGAAAGGGATATTTTCAAGTGATTTTGAAGCTATGCTTCTACCTTTATATAATAATACTTTAACATGGTCGAAAGGTTTCGATGGAGAGGTTTAAAGTATTATAAAGGCTAGAGGCTATTGTTTTAAAATTTATGGTTTATACTTTCGAAGGGGTCGAAAGGTAGCTTTTGAAAGGGTCGAAAGCAAAGCCTTCGAAGGGGTTACTTTCAAAGGGGTTAGAAAATTGTTTCTTTTAAACTTATAAAATGTTGTCTAACCTTGGGGATACCGGGATGAGCTTAATGGGTGCAACACAATAGTTGGGGATAAATGGGATAGAACCTAAATTAGGGATACTAATAGAAATTGGTTAATCATGTGGATAGCATGAGATAATTATATTCATGGGGATAACATCAGTCAAGTGGTCAAGTAAAGAGCTCATAATTATCATAGGAGAACTATGGGATGTTTGATGGATAGACAACATCAAGTTGGACATTGATATTCTCCATATGATTGAAGAATGGTTCATAGTTATCCTAGGAAAACTATGGGATGATTGATGGATAGTCAACATCAAGTTGGAGATGGATAGTCTCCATATGATTGAAGAAGGGTTCATAGTTATCCTGGGAAAATTATATGATGATTGATGGATAGTCAACATCAAGTTGGGGATGGATAGTCTCCATATGTTTAAGGTAGGGTTTATAGTCATCCTAGGAAAAATTTGAGATGTGAGATGGACAGCCCACATCTGCTTAAGCAAAATGAATATGGGATGGATAATCCCTCTTTGAGGAAAATAAAAATCTAATAGGGGATGGGGAGATCCTAAATGTTTGCAAGCATGCATATCATCATAATATAGAAAATGTAATTTTTAACCATTGTGGATGCAGGAGCGAACGAATATGGTTTTATAAAGGTTTTAGGATACTAGTGAGGGGAAAACCCATTCCGCTAAGCGGCGCTGTCTCACTAGATATCTAAAAGGATCGAGATGCTAGACTATTATTCACACCAGGCTTTATGTCTGACTAGAAGTTTTTTCCCCATAACCTCTTGGGTACTCAATTGATTTTCAGTAGTTCGAGGTTTAGGGTTTTCAGGTTTTACTTAGACGAGTAAAGCTTCCGCAGGCGTGTAGGAGGTATATAGTTATTTAGAGATTTCTTTTCTACTATGTATATGGATGTAAAGGCGGATTTATTAGCCTTACTATATACTCTGATCAACCAAGGAGGCATCTTAATATGTCGCTCTTAAAGTATTTGTAATAATTATATTTTTGTCGAATGTGGTTAACGTTTTGGGATTATTTAATGAACAGGAAATGTTGAATGTGGAAATATGTTTTTGAGTTGTTAAAGTTTTCCCCATATTCTTGTGATCTGTGTATCAATGTATCTAGCACCGCCGTATTTGGTCGTCGAAGATTAATAACTATGGATGAATACAGCATTCGTAGCCGTTAATTTTCGGCTTCCAAATAGGGGGATCTTACAATGGTCTTGGGTCTCTATATTGTATGAGGGTCATTACATGTCATTGAAGAAAGGCGATATGATGGAATGCGATGTGAATGGAGTTCAATGTAGCATGAAATGTGGCATGGTCGAACTATATCTCTTCATGAGATATGGTGACGCTAGTCTATTTTATTTGTTGATGAAACGCGACACTGATGAAGCATGACATGATGAAGTGTGACGTGGTTATGGTGCTTTGCCAAAGAGTATATCACCAATTTTATACATTATTGATCTCATATGGTCCTATTGATCTTTAACACAGAACCTAGCGGCACCAATTCCTTTTCTATCATTTGTGACATTGTCATTGATATTACAAATATTATGGCTAGCATTTAATCTTCCTCTGTATAAAAAAGCTTTTTACCCTATAGAGTAAAGCCAAGAATTCTTTTATATTGCCCAATCTTTAGTAAGATTCCCTTGCTGGTTTCATTTTACTGTAAAACATGAAGTGAAGATATTTTTCATTAGCAATTCTCCTTCTGGATTTGATCGATTTATGAATCGACAACTATTGCCTATTTTATCAATGAAAGTTTAAGTTTATAATTTTATTTTTAGGACATCAATAAATGACGACGAGTTTCCAAGCAGAAGCCTAGAAGAATATCCAATCATGTCATAGGTAGAGGAATCAGAAATTTTCTTTGGCAATAATAGGAGACTAAAAATTCACTTGATAATACCAGGAACAACAATAGAAGACTAGAAATCCTTACCTCATAATAATAGAAGATAAGGAATCCAAATTAGGTAATGATAATTGATGTCCGAAAACCCTTATTCGGAAATATCAATAGAAGAACAGAAATCCACATTTGGCAATAATAGAAGTCCAGTAATCCGCATCTAGAAATAATAGAAGAAAATAGAAATACGAATCTGAAAATTATAATGGAAGAACAGAAATCTATATTTGGAAATAATAGAAGAAGACCAGCAATCCAAATTTGACAATAGTAGAAGCCAAGAAATCCATATCTAGAAACAATAGAAGAAGACCAGAACAAGAAATCCATATCTTGAGATAATAGAGGAAGACTAGAAATCCAAACACAACAATAATAGAAGCCCAGAAATCCATATATGGAAATAATAGAAGAAAATCAGAAATCCTAATCTTACAATAATAAAAGACCAAAAATTCATATTTGGAAATAATAGAAGTACAACAAAAATCTAAATTTGAAAACAATAATGGAAGTCCAGAAATCCGCATCTGAAAATAATAGAAGAAGACCAGAAATCCTAATTTGGCAATAATAGAAGTCTAGAAATCCATATGTGAAAATAATAGAAGATGGCCAGAAATCCATATTTAACAACAATAGAACTCCAGAAATCCATATTTAGAAATGATAAATGAGGAACAGAAATCCAAATCTAGCAATAATAGAAGTAGACCAAAGATTCAAATCTGGCAATAATAGAAGTGCATAAATCCATATCTGAAGAAAATAATTGAAATCTAGAAATCGAAATTTGGGAATAATAATTGAAGTCTAGAAATCCATATCTAGAAATAATAGAAGAAGACTAGAAATTCAAATAAGATAAAAATAGAAGTCTAGAAATCGATATCTTGAAATAAGATAAGAAGACAAGAATCCAAATCTAACAATAATAGAAGTCCATAAATCCATATCTAGAAATAATACAAGAAGATCAGAATCTCTTATCTAGCAGCAAAAAATTTCATTTGTTAGGGAGGATAAATAACTCAAATTTAGTAGACCTTCCTCTAGAAGATTTTATTTGATTTGAAGTGCTACTTGGCTTGGATTTTGATGGATTTGGAGCAGTACTTGACTTTGATTTTGATTGATCTTTTTCTCGAAGATTTCGGTGCTCTAGTGAGGTTTTTGATGGCTGACACTAAAAGCTTATTCCAACCTCCCTCAAGGAGGGGCTTTAGTGAGGCCTTTGATGACAATACTGAAGGCTTGGTTGGTGCTTTAGCGAGGCCTTTGACGATGGAGCTAAAGGCTTAAACCATCCACCCTCTAAGAGGCGCTTCAGTGAGGCCATAGACGATGGCACTGAAGGCTTGGTTGGTGCAATAGCAAGGCATTTGATGATGACACTAATGGAATACTCCGTCCTCCCTTTAGGAGGTGCTTTAGTGAGGCCTTTGATGGCGAAACTGAAAGCTTGGTTGGGGCCTTTGATGACAGGAGACCTATTGTGGTTATGAGCCTTTGATGGCCTAGGACCTCTTGTGGTCATGAAACTTTGATTGCTACGGCCATTGATGGCAATAGACCTTTTGCGATCATGATCCTTTGATGGCCTAGGAGAACCCTATGTTAAACTCTCGATTTTGATTATAACAACCTATATAAAATGATATGTGTATATTAAACCATCTTTGCAGGAGCTTTATTGCTGATTCATCTATAAATGTTTATAGCTGTATATTATGTGTCTAGAGTCTGTATATTACTTATAAAATTTGTAAAATCTCTCCATGCATGATATATATATATAAATATATATACACACATGCACACACATGCTCATACATGCACAAAATAGCAAACTCAGAAGTCTGAAACCATTCATTCAGACGTCTGAGCACTGAAATAAGAATATTGTTTTCACAATATTCAAACGTCTGAACTAAAATATTCAGACATCTGAATGAGGTCAAAAATGAACTATTTCTTTGCTGTTTGCGTTTCAATCTAATTTAGAAGTCTGAATCTTTTTATTCAGACATATGAATATCCCCAACTGCTATTTTCTTGAAAAGTCACTTCTCTTCATCAAGAGAAACATTCTTTTAAATAAACAGTTCCATCCATTCTTTTCAATATAACTTTTCATTTAAAGATGCAACTCTTTATACACTATAAATAGATTATAGAATTGAACAAACAAATCACTGAATTTACTTTTAGCACTCTTGAATTCACATCTATTCTCAAACTTTCAAATTGCACTCAAATTACTTACATACTTTGATCTTTTGATCAATTTATCTTCCACAATTCTCAAAGCACATCACTACATATCATTAAGGAGAAGATTATAGGAAGGTTGTACTCAATTGACTTATTCGTGTTATTTAAGAACACATTATGGTCAGATATCTTTGTTATTTGTATTGAAGTCCTATTCGGTTGCTTAGGTGGGTGAAGTCCTGTTCGGTTGCTCAGGCACTGTAAACCTGTTCCTCCGGGTTAAGTGAGGGTTGTTGTAGTTGAAATTCCAGAAGGAGTCTGGGACCGGTCGTAGAACGGGAAGTTCGAACCAGTATAAAAATTCCTGGTGTGATTTAGTTATATTCCATATTAGTCGATCCTAAGTAATAACTTGCATTATTAATTACTTTCATTTGGTATCAGAGCAAGGCATCTTATAACCATCACAAAGTTATCTAACATCTTGCTAATATGGAAAATAACACTAGCACTTCCAATAACATTATCAATAACACCAGCTTTATTGAAGGTCAATCCACTACACGACCTCCATTTTTTAATTGTCTAAACTATAATTATTGGGCAACTCGTATGAGAATCTTTATGCAATCAAATAGCTTTGAATCATGGAATATTACACAAAAAAATACACTCTTCCTACAAGAGAATATTCCACTTGGTCAAACACTCAAAAATTAGATGCTACTACCAATGCTAAAGCTATGAACATGTTATTCTATGCACTAGATAGAAATGAATTTAAGCGTGTTAGCTTGTGTCAAACTGCTTATGAAATTTGGAGAACATTTAAAATCACTCATGAAGGAACTAACAAAGTTAAGCAAAGCAAAATCTCCATGCTCAAAAATCAGTTTCAAAACTTTAGAATGAAACAAGATGAATCCATCAGTGATATGTACTCTAGATTTCAAGATATCTATCATTCACTATTAGGATTAGGACAAAAATACACACATTTGATATTGTATCAAAAATCCTAAACTCTTTAACGGATGAATGGGAAAGAAAAGTCTTGGCTATTGAAGAAGCTAATGACCTCTCTACCATAAAACCTGAAGAGTTAATAGGAAATCTAATGTCCTATGAAGTGAATTTGCAGGCAAAACGAGTACAAGCACAAGACAAAAAGGACATTGCTTTCCATGCTGAAGAAGAAAAATATGAAGATTCAGATGAAGAAGATCTAGCATTTATTGCCAAAAATTTCAAAAAGTTCTTGAAATTCCGGAAAAACAACAGAAATAATGGAAAACGGAACTTTCAAAAAAAACCATCATCTTTAGGTCTAGAATGCTTTAATTGTCATAAGAAAGGTCATATGCAGAAAGAATGTCCAGAATTAAAGAATAATTACTTCAATAAGGGCAGAAAAGATAAGAAAAAGAAAGCATTCTCTGTTACATGGGATGATACAGATACCTCTTCATCAGATAGCAGCAGTGACAGTGAAAACGAGCAAGCAAATGTTTGCTTTATGGCTAATGAAAATGAGGTTAGTGATTTTAGTTTTGATGATATAATAGAGATAAACTCAGAGCTAGTTGACCCTCTAAAAAAACTGAAAAGAAAACATAAGGAGACTCATGAACTTCAAAACAAAGCAGAATTCGAAAGAGATATGCTCAAAGATGTGAAGAAAATACTAGTGGAAGAACTTGAAAAATTACAAGAATCATTTTCTAATATTAATTCTCAACTCACTCTTTTAAGTCAAGAAATTGAAACTCAAAAGGAAAAGAATGATGCTCCTGTTTCTGAAAATTATGAACAAAAAACTAAGGGAAAATTGATAGAGTTGGATAATACTAGTCTCAAAACTAATTTAGAAATCATCACCAAAAATGTTCCAAACTTTAATAAAGGAAGAGAAACTTTGTCTAAAATTATTGGTAGCTCTCAATCTGTTTCAAGTAGAAAAGGATTAGGATATGTCAAGAAAACAACAATTTCACCTAGAAAGAAAATTAGGAAAAATATTAATCCTACTATTGAACAGATAAAAAGGAATTCTAACCCAAAAAGTATTCAAATTTGGGTTTCTAAAATAAACAACAGTTTGATTAGGAAGAAATATATAAATACCTTTTTTGAAACTGTTCATAAAAATAAAGATTACATTTTTAAATGGGATACTAAGCCCTCTTGGGTTTGGCTTCCTAAGTTTTACTCTTAGGACCCTATTGAAAAAGTGGGTACCTGTTATCCCAACTTTTTGCAAAGTTGAGATACCCAAAAATCAGCTGAAAATCAATGATCGCTATTCTTGAATATCAACCATGCATTGCAGGATGACCATGGATATCGATGAATTTTGTCCGAGTCTGAATCGGGCCGCAATTGACAAGACATGATGAGCAAAGCTGTAGAAGCCAGCGTTTCAAATTTCAAGTCAATCCGAGTTCATACGCTCAAGTTATGATCGATTCGACCTTGATCGATTCGACCCTATCGATTCGACCCTATCGATTCGACCCTGATCGATTCGACCCTATCGATTCGATCCTATCGATTCGCCCCTGATCGATTCGACCCTATCGATTCGACCTTGATCGATTCCACCCTATCGATTCGACCCTATCAATTCGACCCTGATCGATTCGACCCTATCCATTCGACCCTATCGATTCGACCCTATCGATTCGACCATGATCGATTCCACCCTATCGATTCGACCCTATCGATTCGACCCCATCGATTCGACCCTATCGATTCGACCCCATCGATTCGACCCTATCGATTCGACCCTATCGATTCGACCTTGATCGATTCGACCCTATCAATTCGACCCTATCGATACGACCCTGATCGATTCGACCTTGATCGATTCGACCCTATCGATTCGACCCTATCGATTCGACCCTGATCGATTCGACCCGATCGATTCGACCCTTATCGATTCGACCTTGATCGATTCAACCCTATCGATTCGATCCTATCGATTCCACCCTATCGATTCGACCCTGATCGATTCGACCTTGATCGATTCGACCCTATCGATTCGACCCTATCGATTCGACCCTATCGATTCGACCCTATCGATTCGACCCTATCGATTCGACCCTATCGGTTCTACACTATCAATTCGACCCTATCGATTCGACCCTGATCGATTCGACCCTATCGATTCGACCCTATCGATTCGACCCTATCGATTCGACCCTGATCGATTCGAACCAAGCATGACAACCGGAAATGCAATCTTGAATTGATCATAACTCGAGATCTACAAGTCCAAATGCCATGAAAATTTTACAGGAGTTTGCTTACATGTTGAAGAATGTCCACACCAAATTTCATCTCGATTGGACACTTTCTTGATCGATTCGAACCAAGGGTCGAATCAATCCCATAGTGGGCCCGGACTTCCAAAATTCGGCCGTATGGGCCCCCTCACGTGCCAGAAGTGGTCTCCTCGGATTTTATGCGAAATATCAGCCTCCTACGCCTATAAATAGAGCCCCATGTCATTCAGGAAAGGGGATCGGAATTCGAAAGCGCCAAGACTCTACCGGATTCAATTCTACACCTTATCATCGTTGTTGCATTCGAGTTTCAGAGATATAGTCCATTGTAACTTGCTGTAACCAACTGTAATCATCAAGAGAATATCAATAAAGATAGAAAACTTCAAAGTGGACATAGGCAAGATCGCCGAACCACTATAAATCATGTGTTTGTGATTGTGATTGCTGAATTACTCTGATTGTTATTGCTTAGATCTGAGTTCAATATTGATTATTGCTGATTTGTGTTCATAAACGGGTGCTTCCATGATATCGGGTGTTTGTGACCAATTTTTGTGCAAACAGTACCAATATTATCTTATATTTTTTATAGGTGCCACTCAAGAAAAAAGGAAAATGGATACTCGACAGTGGTTGCTCAAAACATATGACAGGAAACAAAGATATGCTATCAAATATTACTTACTTAGATGGAGGCTCCGTTACATTTGGAGACAACTCCAAAGGATATATCATTGGCAAAGGCGATGTGAGCAACAACGGTATTTCAAATTTACCTCTTATTTCAAATGTTTTACTTGTCAAAAATTTAAAACATAATTTACTTAGTATCAGCCAATTGTGTGACAAAGGATTAAAAATCACTTTTTCTGAAAATAAATGTAGTATTTTTGATCAAAATCAAAATCTTATCTTTGAAGGAAATAGAGACAGAAATATCTATGTTCTGAATATGAAAATAAATCATAATTCAGATATGTATTTAATAGCCAAAGAAAATGATCCTTGGTTATGGCACAAACGATTCTGTCATATTAACTTCAAAACTATAAACAAGCTTTCTAAAAATGATGTTGTAATGACCCGCCATTCATCTCCACAGAATGACGCATCATTAATAAGAAAGAAAGGGATAGAAAAGAGAAAGAAATAGAAGAAAGAAGAAGCAACACATCAGAATCTAAACAGCGGAACGAATAAATTATACTAATAACATAAAATATTACATAGTATACAACAACTACCAGAGTTACACAGATAATACATCACATACTAGACAGTTATAAACACCTGTCTAGTTATTGCAACTCAATACAACTCAGAGACAACACAGAGATACCAAACACAACGGAATACTATATATCTAACGCAGATGCCTCCTGCTCCATTGCTCCTCCATAATTCGTCAAAGCTAACACGAATCCCTTGGCTACTCGTAAAAATTTGAGTACCAAATAGTTTAAGAAAACAAAAGGTAAACTCCGGGTCAAACATGGGTCTGGTGTGAGTAACAGATTAAAGTTGCTTACTTTTAAAATCCTTTTGAAAAGAAAGGTATCACATAAGACTTCCCACACATAAACATGAAAAAGTTTTTAACTTACGCTAACCAAAACATTTAATAGGAAATCAGTGATATTATAATAGGTCTAGGATTTTCAAGTAAATAAGAAATAGCCGAAATTGTTACATTTATTAAATTCCAGCTACTAGCCACAAAAGTGGGTAATACAATCAAAACCGTTGGCACTTATTGGATTTTGGATTCCATACAATGGCAGGGCTACCGGGGTACCGCCCGTCACAATACGTGGCCTAGATCACCGTATCGAGGATCACTCCCAATCCCCTGCAACACAAAACCGGAACCATCCCTTACTGGACAGTCCCGAACAAGACAACCTGCAGTTGGCGCGCGATTCCAACCGCCCACTAAGCCGAATAAAAAGGGACCTCTAGACAAGGGAAAATCTCGTCCTACTTGGGCATGACCCACTTAGCCTTACTGCACCTCCCCTGTTTTAGCCATTCCCAGTTGATGAGGCTTGAGGCTACGATTACCTTTATAGGACACATCACTTAGAATGCTCATCGTCCACCTAACGATGTTCTGAAATCATTCAATCCATACAAGTTCGTTCCGGGTTCGAATGAAACCGAAGGCATTATCTCGTTACACTTATTTTGGAACCACCCTCAGAGTTAACGATGATAACCCTTGCACTCTGAATCGCTATCTCGAATCTGAAAGTACTATCTCCGTCAAACTCATTTCGGAATCACCCTCAGAGTTATACTGACGAATAGTCCTTACACCTCGAGTCTTCATTCTTCACATAAGATTCACGACCTATCGTTAATTTGGATCGATGTGGTTTTCGGATATCCAAATATGGAAACCCTATCCCGGTCTAATCGAAATCCAAAGCGTGTCTTTTAGGTCCAAGTTGTTTTGAAGTTTAAAACAATTCAATACAATTATCTATATACACACAGATAGATAATTCACAGATTCACAATAGATAATCAACATTATCATCACAACAGATAATCCATATTATCATTATCAAAGATAATCCATAACATCGTCACAATGCAACCAATGCATCCATATCACTCAACATTACTAATCTCAAAGTTAAGATTTCAAACCATTCAAGGCAATCAATATCATCCATTCATAAGCAATGATATATAATCACACCATCTATAATTAATTTAAAATGAATTAAATTAATTACGTCATCTCTAATTAATTTAAAGTGAATTAAATTAATTACCTATATCAATATAAATCTTGCTTACATCATCATTAATTAATTACAAATCAATTAATTATCCTCTAGTTAATCAACTTAATTAATCACCCTTGATTAATTATTCTTTAATTAATTTCACAAAATTAATTACTCTAAACCAAATACAGTAATTAACCTTTAATTACTTCATTAATTAATTACTATAATTAGTTACATTAAACCATAATTAATTACAATTAATTATTTACCCTTAATCACTTATTATTGATTAATTCCTCTTAATTAATCAATCTAAATTACATCATTAATTATATTAATTAATGATCCTTAATTATATTTAATTAATTATCTTATTTAAATTAATTACATTTGGTAATAAATTCCAATTAAACCATAATTATTAATCACCTTTGATTAATCTCATTCTGTAATTAACTACCTTAATTACTCCATCAAATTAATTACTCCTTAATTAATTTCTTTAATTAATTCCTTGATTAATTATACTAAGTAATATAATCCAGATTACTTTCATAATTCCATCATTATCCACTAATTACATCCAGTAATTATCTTTAATTACTTCACCGAGTAATTACATTCTATTAATTACATTAAGTAATTATTATCAAACCAACAAGTGATTAAAATTAATTAAACTTAATTAATTAATTTAAACTAATCACAATAAACCCCATTAATTACATTAAGTAACTAATGTCTTAATTACTTTCATTTAGTAATTAAACTTAAATAATTTTCACAATTGATTATCATTAAATTAATTAATCTAATTAATTATCTAAATTAATCACATTAATTAATCGTTAAATAATCTTTAACTTAATGACCATCATTAACCATTAACCACACTTTAATTACTTTTCTTAATCTACTTCTTATTTAACCTCTAATTATAAATTTATCTAATTTATTAATTTATAAATTAAATAAATTTCATTCTTTCATTAACTTCTAAGATAAATCATTTCTTTATTAAAGACCGCATTAATATTAAAGTGTATTTAGAACCTTACATCTTAATTCAAAATGATATTTATTTAAACATTAATCAAATTTAAATTCAATTTATAATCCTTTAAATAAATGTAAATAACCTTTATTACTTACATTTGAAACTTATATAAGATTAGCCTTGAAACTAATTTACTTAATTTTATTTAAAATTAAGTTTTTAAATACATTACTATTAACTTGCAAATTCAAGTTATTAAATCATTTAACTTTCGTTTATAAACCTTTTATAAATAACTTCATTCAAAAATCAAGTTTAAATATTTGTTTTGAAAACAAATTTACCTTTAATAAGCTATTAAATTTAAACTTGTTTTGAAAACATTCAGAATTTTTAAAAACTTATTCAAATATCTAGATTTGAATTCAAGAAAACTTGAATCCATTATATATTTAAAACATTTGATTTAAAACTTGAATTAAACCTTGATTTTAAACCTTTTTAATTAAAAATCCAAATTCATTTTAAACTCTTAAGATTCAAAAGCTATTTGAAACTGAGCTTAATCTTTGATTTAACACGCCGATTAAAATATATTTCAGATTTTAAAATGAAAATTTCAAAATCTTGAAATCCGTCAGGTTTTTAAAAACCTGAAAATCCACTCTAAATATTTCTAACTTTGAGATTTCAAATCCATTTGAATTTATACTTCATACTAGATTTAAACTTGTTTAAATCTATCATCTCAACTTGCAATTCTTTTAAATTTAGTTTAAATTTAAATTTTAGACAGGTTATAGAAAACTGTAACAACTCAGAACCAACCCGAGGAAATCCAATTCCTGCTTCGAGTCAAAACCTAAAGTGCTTCGGGCAAAGTACTTGAATTCTTGTGAAACAACTCGAGACAATCTGCAGCTCAAATTAATGACCAACAGCATCCACACATGGGTACCGTGCACCTGCACACTGTTCTTGATCGATTCCAATCAACGTCGACGATCTTTCCCCATCGCTGAACAACACTTCACTCCATTCCGATCATCACACTGCTCACAAACAACTCGAATTTTGAATTCGAGTTCAAATTTTAAACCTGGAACCAGAAATACCAATTGCCCCACCAAAACTTGTCAGCACTTCCCCCACGGTGCTCCGTCCAACAGAGAGCTTCCACCACCGGCCACACCCTCCCCTATGACCAAACTTTCAATACTAGAGCCAAATTGAACTCGATCATCCCTACAGGCTATACTGACCCAAACAAGTTTCCTAGTTAAAACTAGGGCTATTGATAATAAACCATCACCACTGCATCCATGGTGATTTGCATCACCATCACATATTTTTCCAATCTTCACTGATTACTCCTCTACCCACTAGAAGAAACCCCACACTCCAGCTCACAGAGATTACCCCTAAATCCCAATATCCACCTTTTTAAATCAACACAGAACTGCAGGCCAAATCTAATTCTAGAAACCGTGAATTTAGTTTTAAAAATTAGAATTTTGAATAATGTTTTCAATTCTAATGCTGAAACAGTGAATCAACATGTTTTGAAATTTCACTTATATTCAAATTTTCTCAGTTATCTTAAGTTTCAGAGACAATTCATTTTTTTTAACTTGAATAAATTTTAAACTTTTAATTCTTGATTCAACAAACACATTTTATATAAATCTTAAACACTAACATAATCTATATTATGTGATATTGGGGTTTGAACAGATTCTTAAATCCTGGGAATATAATACAGAGGACATAGCATGATTAAAATTATCCATTTATACATACTAGAAGTCAACTGATATAAATACATATCATTCACACTAAATCGTAGAAATCAACATGCAACATAGTAAAATACTTAAATTCATTAAAAATCATGTTACTCACATGTTTATATTGGAAGACAGAACCATGATTTTGAAAAACTTTGTGCTTTTAAAAACTGGGAAATTTCTTTTGCTTCAATCTTGAATTGCTTAATGAAACTGAGTTGCTTGCTTCTTTAGTTTTGAAACTGCATGCACGCTGCTTGATTCCCAGATTTAAGAAATGCAGGCTTAAAACAAATTTGCTATCATACTTGAAAATGTGCAGGCTGCCTTGATTTGACAATTACATGCTTTTGAAATCCATATTCTGAAGAAAATGTAGCATTCTGATTTTTCTGATTTTCCAATTACATGCATGCTACAGATTTGCTTGCTTTGATTACATGCAATTGATTTTAGTGGAGGTGTTTTGACAAATGTTTCAGAGAGTAAATGGATTTGTTGAAGATGACTTCAGATTTTTAGCTTTTGAGGAAGTGTGTTTTTTTCCTTTTCATTTAAGATTTAGAAAAGGAATAAAATGAAAGAGAATTTGTATATATATAAAAAATGAAATACTTATTAATAAAAATAAAAGAAAAACAAAAATAAATGACACTTGTCTTCCAATTTAAACACTTGTCACTTTGTAATGTTTATTGATTAACACCTGTTCTTTTAATTTGTAAAATGCTTACATTTGTCTTAAATGTTACTTGGTTACAATTAGGTTAATTTATATTTTAACTAGATGTAAATATAAGATAAATGTAAATCCATGTTTAATAAATAATTAATATCTACTTATTTACATGTAGATAATTTTAAAATGAATAAATCCAATTTTATTTATAAAATAAATTTTATTCAAATATTTTAAAATGAAAACAAATTAAAAATATTTATACTTTAAATTTAAAAGATTTGAATTCAATTTCAAATCAAGTTATATATATACATATATAACTACACAATTAAATTTTGAAAAACAATTATTTTTATTAAAAATCTATTTGTTAAAAACAATGTATTATTATATTTTTAAAATAACAAAATTTGATAACTATAAATAATTTATAAAAGAAATTGTCTTCTTTATTAATAAATTATTTATTTTATCCAATTGTATCTAAATAAACCTTATTGTTATTTTTATTTAAATTTAAACTTGAGTTATAACATATTTTAAACCATTTCAATATTTACCTTATGTATTTAAAATCATTTAGTTATCTATTATATAATTTTTAACAAGTTAATATCAAATAAATCAATTTAAACAAATTAAAATTTTATTTTATCAATTTAAAACCATATTTTATTTATTAAATAATCCTTTAGAAGTTTAACTTTAAAATTATACCCGATTTTACCAAAGATATCTATATATATTTAGAAAACAGGATTTATTTATTTATCAAATTAAAAACAATATCTATTTACAATATATACATATTCTATGTACACTATAAAAATAAATCAATTATTAGATTTAAAAAGATAAAATCTATCAATTAACTATTTATTTTATTGGATTATTAAATTAATTCAAATCTTATCACAAATATTATCAAATCAGTTTAATTTTTAATTCAGATTATTAAATTGATATTGCTTAAAATTCCGGGTCATTACTGATGTAGTGAAAGGTCTACCAAAAATGAGTTTTAAAATTGATCATATTTGTGATACATGTCAGTTAGGAAAGTTAACTAAGTTATCTTTTATATCTAAAAAGATCATTTCAACTTTACAACCACTTGAATTACTATATATGAATTTATTTAGACCAACACAAGTACAATCCATTAATCATAGCAGATATGTGTTTGTTATTGTTGATGATTTTTCTAGATATACTTGGACTATTTTTATGAAAAATAAAAGTGATACCTTTGATAATTTCAAAACTTTTGTCAAAAGAATTCAAAATTTTTAAGGTTTGAAAATCAAAAACATAAGAAGACATCATGGTGGTGAATTGGAAAACGAAGCCTTTGAACATTTTTGTAAGAAAAAAGGAATATTCCATAATTTTTCGTTTCCTAGAACTCCATAATAAAATGGAGTTATGGAACGTAAAGATAGAACCTTACAAGAATGTGCAAGGACTTTGTTAAATGAAAGTACGTTACCAAAACATTTCTAGGCTGAATCAGTAGCAATAGCTTGTTATGTTTTGAATCGTGTTTCTATTCGACCTCTAACTAAGAATACTCCTTATGAACTTCTTAACGGACGAAAACCAAATATTTATTATTTTAATGTTTTCAGTTCAAAGTGTTTTGTTTTAAACACAAAAGATCAGCTTGGTAAATTCGATCCAAAATCCGATGAAGGAATCTTTTTAGGATATTCGAAACGAAGCAAAGCTTATCGAATCTATAATAAAAGAACAAATATCATTGAAGAAACACTTCATGTATCTTTCGATGAAAATTTTAAACAAATTCCAAGTATAAGAGATGATGAAGAATTTCCTGATAATATCACAAACACAAAAATTTCAAATATTGAAAATAATGAAAACATTGATCACAATAACAATGAATTAAGATCTCCACCTAGAATATTAAGAGATCATTTTCATGTTAATGTAATTGGAGAACTCAATTCTTCTGTTAGAACAAGAAGTCAATTAAATCTAATGGGTCATGTAGCTTTTCTATCTAATATTGAACCTAAAAATATTAAAGAAGCATCTACCGATGAAAATTGGTTAATCGCTATGTAAGAAGAGCTAAACTAATTCGAAAGAAATAACGTTTGGGATTTAGTTCCACGACCTAGTGACCAGTCAGTTATTGGTCCAAAATGGTTTTTCAAAAATAAAGCAGATGGACAAGGAAATATTACTAGAAATAAAGCTAGATTAGTTGCTCAAGGATATAACCAAGAAGAAGGAATTGACTATGAAGAAACGTTTGCTCCAGTCGCTAGACTAGAAGCAATACGAATATTACTAGCATTTGCATGTTTTCATAACTTTAAATTATATCAAATGGATGTCAAATGTGATTTTTTAAATGGTTTCATAAAAGAAAATGTTTATGTTGAACAACCTCCATTATTCATACACCAACAATTTCCTAACCATGTCTATAAGCTTAAAAAGGCTTTATATGGATTGCAACAAGCACCCCGTGCTTGGTATGATCGTCTTAAAAGATATTTAATAGATTCTGGTTTTGAAATTGGAAAGGTTGATCAAACTCTTTTTATTAAAACAAATAAACAGGATATTTTAATCGTTCAAATATATGTTGATGATATTATTTTTGGATCTACAAATGAAAGAATTTGTCAAGATTTTTCTAAAATAATGACTAAAGAATTTGAAATGCCACATATGGGTGAGTTAAATTATTTTCTTGGCTTACAAATAAAACAACTAGAAAATGGTATTTTTATTAATCAAGGAAAGTATTGTAAAAATCTAATTAAACGCTTTGGTATGGAAAATATTTCTACCAAACCAACTCCTATAAGTAAACCATACATCTTGATAAAGATGAAAATGGTAAAAGTGTTGACCAAAAATTATATCGAAGTATGATTGGATCGTTACTATATTTAACATCTAGTAGACCTGACATAATGATGAGTGTTTGCTTGTGTGCACGATTCCAAGTAGATCCCATAGAATCACACTTACGAGTAGTGAAACGCATATTATGGTATCTTAATAAAACCAAGGACTTTGGACTACTCTATCCGAAGGAATGTCCTTTTGAATTAGTATCATATATGATACTGATTTTGGAGGAAGTCAGACAGATAGAAAAAGTACAAGTGGGACTTGTCACTTCATTGGACGATCTCTAGTATCTTGGTTTAGTAAGAAAAAAAATTGTGTTTCATTATCAACATGTGAGGCAGAATATACTTCTACAGCTTTGGCATGTGCTCAAGTTATCTATATGCAACAAACATTAAAAGATTTTGGTTTTAATTTATGTAAATCAACTATTTATTGTGATAATTCTAGTGCTATAAATTTATCTAAAAATCCTGTAAATCATTCATGAACAAAACATATTGACATTCGTCACCATTTTCTTCGTAATAATATTGAAAAAGATTTAATAAATTTGGAATATGTGTCCTCTGACAAACAATTGGCATATATCTTTACAAAACCGTTAAACAAGCTTCTTCCTATATATTGTCTACATTCTTACAATTCTTTTCTCCAATAATTCATTTGATTCTCTTTTAAAAAAAATTCAAAAATTCTATTCAATCATGTCGTCTCAAAATAACTCCTGTCATCTATGCTATCCTACACCTCCCCTTCGTCGGGATCGGAGAATCTACCAACTCCTACTCCTATATATGAACCGGTTCCGATCGTTCCACCCTCTACTCATACTGTGACGCCCCACCCTGAGACCCACATTAACAAAGAGAATTACTAGGCAATTCTATCTGCTAATGCGGAGAATAGGGCTGGTTAGGAGCGACCATCTATAATCTTGTCTTAAACATCTACTGCATACGTCGATAAATGATCTATTTTTTTCTATTCTAAGTGGATCGACATATCCAATAAACGCTTAATGCAAAACTTAGGTGGCTAACGGATCTATCAGAACAAAATACAACAACAAAATGCATATCACATCATAGAACAGTAATCATCATATATAAATACATATAAACAGATACATCCCAGTATGATACAAAGTGATACACAAAAGTGGTACAGAGACCACGCTATATACATCCAATCAAATACATATCAGAGTCAAGCGGAAAGAAATATAAACTACACGAAAGTGCTAGGCTGATATCCAAGCAGATGCATCAAAGCTAAGTCCCGAACTGATAGCTAACCTGAAACAACTCGGTCTGACCCGAGTATAAAATACGCGGGTCAGTCTAGCTAAAACAATCAGTTAATAAGGATAGATGATAATATGAAGCATAAGATACAAGGTGATAATTCTTCTCAAATGAGAAGAGGCAATAGAAAGAACACATACTCATGACTTAAGTGAACAATGTCATTTAAATATACAAAGACCTCAAAAGAGGTAAACTCGACAATAACGCACAAATAATACAAACAATCGCCGATGAAATCTCCACATCAAAAATCATGAAACTCAATAAGAGTTTATAATCCCCATATTGAAATCACCATAAAACAACATATATATGTATGCCTTTCTCTAACTCAAGGCTATAAGTAAATTCATCATCTCAAAATTGGTGAAATCGAAATCAAAAACTTATAAAAATTCCCCAGATTGGCCAAATCCCATTTGCATGCCGAAGCGATGCTGCACGTGCCATTCTCATATGGCCGAAGCCTCTAACAAGGTCCCTAACACCTCTCAAAGCAGTTCGTCCTTATGACAAGGTCGCTGACACCTCTTCAAGCCATTTTTTCAGCCCTAACAAGGTCGCTAACACCTCCCTAAGCAGTTTGTCCTCATGATAAGGTCGCTGACACCTCTCCAAGCTATTTTGTCAGCCCTAATAAGGTCGCTAACACCTCCCTAAGCAGTTCATCCTCATGACAAGGTCGCTGGCACCTCTCAAAGCAGTTATGTTAGGTAAACATCGTGAATGTGTCACAAACTCACGGATAGGAATCCGAAAAGTGTTAACGTGTGTCCCATACCACTCGTTCGCACTTAGCGGTTTACTAGCCGCTAGTCGGAGCCACACTAGGAACATCACAAAACTCAAAAAATCATATCTCGCCTCATCTCATTGGCGAGTGATAAAGAGACACCATACTCGTCTCATCTCATCGACAGGTATTAAATGACATCGTAACTTGTCTCATTTCATCGACAAGTGAAAACATCGTGATGGTTCCTCATAAACCATAAATCTCAAAATATGAAATCATATACTCAAGACTTGTCTTATATCATTAGCAAGTAAATAAAACATCGTGATGGTTCTCAACGACCATACTCCTACATAGGAGATCCTAAACCATCATACTCGCTAAATATTGGCCATCTTAAATAATTCCAATAAATAGGAATTATAAAAATCAAAATATGCCATAAAATGGCAAACATTTCAGAATCAATAGTCTCAAATAGCTTCGACCGTACAAGTCCGGAATTAACCGAAATAGTAAACTCACATGTCCCATACCACGTGTTTTACTAAATCGTTTAATTCTCTTTCTCATACGTTCGAATAGTGCAAATGTGAGTGTTTTATATTTAAAATAGTTTACAAGAGAAAATAATCTTTTAAAACTTTTCCCCGAAATGATTAATAAATCCAATATTTAATATTCCTTTATTATAGGAAATATATAGATTTTATATGAGAAAAATAATTTTAAAATACTATGTAATAATAATTTGAAATGTCCATTTATTTCAATAATCACTTCAAAATGGTTTAGAGAAAACCGTGCTCGAAAACAATGAAAAACATGAAAGATAACTCAAGACCGATAACTTGAATTCAGTACGAATTCAAATCAAATCTAACCCAAAATCAATTCAAATTCTATTTAAATTTGAATTTTAAATCCTTTAAATATAGCTAGCTTATTGATAGGAATCATAGCTCTCAAAACATTTCAAAACAACACCAAAATCGAATAAGAATGAGAGCAAAAATAAGCTACTACAATTCTCAAGTCAATGATTTATTGCTGTCGCTTTACTCTCGGGACAACAACAAACAAATCTAGTTTTGACTTCAAATTTCAGAAACTCAAAAAAAGAAAGATTTATAAAATAATCCAAGTTTTCTAAAACATCAAGAATTATCTAAATCCGACAAGAAATGAGAAAGATACGTCTAAGTTACAAACTGTATTTAGTTTAGATAATGTAATTATCAAAGTGACGGAGATGAGAGTTTGCAACAGGATTTTGATCAAACTATGCTCAAAATATGAAAATGTGTTCAAGAAGAAAATTGTCACACATAAAATAAGCTTTCCGAAACTTTAAAAATCATCCAAATCCGACAAGGAACAAGGAAGATATGCTCAATTTACTAATTGTATTTAGTTTGGATAACGTAATTACTAAAGCGACACATCTGAGAGTTTGTAACAGCATTTTGATCAACCAATACTGAAAATATGACAATGTATTCAACAGGAAAATTGTCACACATAAAGTAAGGTTTTCAGAACATTTAAAATTATCGAATTCCGATGAAGGATGAAGAAGTTATGGCTAAAACAATTTTCATATTTGAAGTTCATCCCTGCTGTAATTTTAGTCTCAGGACAGCATCACTAAAAGGAATTTTCAACCACTAAAACCTCAAAATTTAACAAAACCCAAAACATAAAAGTCATAGCAGACAATCTATGCTTTCCGAAACATCAAGAATTTTTAAATTCGGACACCAAACGAAAAAGATATGCCTTAATTACCAACAACACTAAGCACAGAAAGTAACAGTTTTATAGTGACAGGGCAGCGAGTTTGAATTGGATTTTTCGACCAATTATCCTCAAAATTTTCGAAAGTGTTTAACATAAAAGTTATCACATTCTTCCCAAGCTTTCCAGAACTTCAAAGAAAATAGAATTCCAGTTAAAAATGAAAAAGATATGTATAATTTACTGGCAGCGATTCACAAATTAACATGCAACAAATAAAATTGAGATTTCTTATATTGAAATCTCAATCAAAGTTAGAAAATGTAAGTTTTGATACTTACCTTACTGATTTGAATGCAAATACCCAAATTTAGATGCAAGACAGAAGCATGGCTTAAGATTACAAGCTTTGAGAGCCCGTAGGAAGCAATTACAAACATGCGAAACAAATATAGTAAATGGAATTAGAAAACTTCTTCCTGTAAAATATTTATGTGATGATATTGCATGATTAAGAGTTGTTTACCTTTGATTTATCTTTATCTTGCAAAAGATTTGAATTTGGATGAATTTGCTGAAGAAATTAGCTAGGTTTTGAGAAATTGGGAAAAAGTTTACTGACTCTGCTTATAGGCTGTAGGAGGAAGAAGGCAATAAGAGATGAACGTACAGCCACTTTCTTTTTCCTCTTTTCTTAACTAGGCTAAGCTAAGTGGGCCAATGGGCTTGAGAAGAAAAAAAATAATTAAAAGAATTAAAATGGCTTAAGGTTTATTAAACAACACTTAACAATATTAATGCGTACATGTCACATATACACATGATAGAAATTCATTTTCTTCATATTTACACACACAAAAAAAGAATTCTTTTGCACTATATAAAAAGCTTAATTTTTCTTTTTAGAAAATTATTATTGTTAAAATCCTATATTTCACAATAATACAAAATTTTCACCAATAAATGTAAAAGTTTACAATTTTAACTTCTAAAATTCGACTAAAATCATTTTCTTACTTAGAAAAATATGTCAAACCATATACGAATTTTATTTATAGCTAAAGCTTATTTCTAAACCAGTTTTCATCTTTTTATTTAAATAAACAACCTTTAAAAATTTCATACTTCTTTTTAAAAATTACTAAAAGAAGAAATTGGCAATAATTAATGCAATTATTATATTTTCTCCAAATAAAACTCATTTTTCAATCATTATTAACCCAGTTAAATAAAATAATGTTCCAAACTTTATGTTTCTCATTTTATTTTCTAATTCATTTTTTTTCCAAATAAGCAAATAAAATTTCAAATTTTAGTTATTTTTTTTTTACAATATTAAATTATAACTACCGTTATAATTTAAAATTAACATGTAATCTCAAAAACCAGGGTTGTTACAGACTTCCCTCCTTAACAAAATTGCGTCCTCGCAATTTCTAGAGAAGAGTTTGTATTCAACATAATTATTTCATTAATCAAAGGAAAATAGATAAGCTTGAGTTTAAAATTTCTCACCCTCAACACAAGATGATAGAAAACCAAGATTAGATTGCTCGATTAATTCTATGCTTTCCCCAAATGGAATTACTGGGATTTGCGAACCATTGAATTTCTACGAGCAATACATCCATATTTCGAAGGTGTTTCACCTTTGAAGCAAAATACGGGTAGGATGTTACACAATAGATAAATCGGATGAGATTGATTCCTAAGAAGCTCCACGAGCAGAGTCAGGGTTTAGTCAAAACTTTATCCCAAACTCCAACGCACAAGATGATAATCGATACGACTTCCCGTATAACACTACGAAGGGAGTCATACCGATATTAGATTGACTACTATTGCAGAAAGAAAACCCAATAAGAGGTAGGTGGTTTTCCTCCAATACCACCAAACTCATATGACTACATAAAAGCAAGTCATAAAATAATTGCACAAAAGCAAGACAAGACTCAAAGAATAGATTTTTATACTCTCTCTTACTAATCAAATATTCTCAAAGTTTTCCAACCCATTATCTTCAAGACTTAAAATTCTAAATTTTCAACACTTGAAAATTTTCAAAGCTTCTTACATAGATTTTAAATTTAAACTCATTACTCTTCATTAGAGTAAATAAGGTTTAAGTTGTTTATTCTCTAATTCTTCCATAGGTATTCTCTAGTCTGCAACATATATTATTATTATTTTCCAATTTATTTCTCAAATTTTCTAAGTGTTAGAAATTTTCAGAAAAATCGGTGGAGTCTCCTTTGTACGGAGGGCCTTATACAATATTATAAAATGAATTACATAATATACATCGACCATTATGTCAGAACACAAATTATATATTATCATTCAACTCTTAAAAATTAATTCGAAAACATACATTTCTTATTAGCATTTTAAAGCAAGTTTGTACAAACTTATACATATTCTTTTTTTCTCTATATATAATCCAACCATCCTCTTTTCACCTGCACTTAACTCAAATAGATGACATTACTTCATGCTCATAAATAAGAAGTGCTACACTAAACTATTAAGGGGAAATAAATTAATTTCATTTCAGATCTGTTGTAAAGAAGACCTATTTTGTCCCAGCAAACAAAAAAATCTGAAGAACTTTATAACATAAAAGTTGTTCTACTCTGTTTAAGCTTTCCAACAATGTAAAGATCCTTAAAATCCGATTTACGGTTTGAAAGTTATGTTCAATTTACTTTCAGCTTAAGTCTTAGAGAATTTTTCAATAGGGCAGAACTGCCTATCCACTTTCAAACCCATTTTAGGCTAAGTAAAATGAAAAATATTTAAATGTAGTAAAAATAAACTTTATTTCTTACTGAAAGCTCTTTTATTTGCAAAATGATTCAGCTCATTTGAAGTCAAAAATCTCAAGTTATCGCTGTTTTAGTACAGCACTTTTCTAAATGAAATTTCAGCCTTTAAAATCAATTTAAAATTTGAAATTCTCCCAAACCATTTTAACTTCAAACTACAATTTCAAACAAGCTTTTTGCTAAATGATTTATTAAATGATTCTCTTTTTCCCCGAAAATCTAAGACATATAAAATTATGATCAACTTTATGTAATCATCATAAAACATTTTATTAAGTGGAAATATTTTCATTACTTTCCAAAATCTACTTTATAAACAATTAACTATGAAAACTCATTTTGGAAGAGATAACTAATTTCTTCCATCATCAAGAGATGAATATTGATTATCCATCAAAAAAAATTTTTATAGTCATCATTAATAACTTGCACTAAAATATTCAATTAACATTTTAGTTTTTAAAACCAAAGTATTCTTTTACCTTAAATACGTCGTTTTATATATCAAAGCATCAAATGATATTTTCTTCTAACTAAGACATATCCTTAATTAGAATTGCTCACTATACTTACCCAAATCACCATATTCAATTCCATAAATTTCAAATAATTTAAGAATATTTCCTCCGATTGATTTATAGTGAATGACCCAACCGATTGGCTGCAGAGTTGATCAAATGATCAAAAATGCCTCACCACTTCTCCAATACTCACTATGGTTCAATGGTTTCATTATACATTTAAAATAAAACCAATACTCCACTATATTAATTATTATCAAACTTTACTTATTAAAACTCAGTTTACCGTGTCTGACTGTCTCATCATAGCGTTTAGGAAATTCCTGTCGATAACGTTGGTCAAACGCATCGACCAGAATTCTTAAAGCACTAGACGGACAACCCAACACAAAAATTCATTTTCTTTAAAAAATACCTCATATATAGTACTTAAAATATCCTTTGTTTTTCCACCAAAACATAATCCCATTTCTCTTAGAAACATATCTTCATTTTTTTTAAACTTTTTTTTTTTTGAAAGCACAACTTATTACTTATTCTCAAAATAAAAAACAAAAGAAGAACTCGCGAGATATTCCTGGAATACTCGATCCTCAAGATTGATCAGATAGACTAGGGTGTTCATTATTCCGAATGGTACGATGAACCACTATCAAGACTCACAATGAGTGCGGAATGCGTTAAGAGTAACGCTATCCTCCATGACTCGCTCATGAAAAATCGATGTAAGGTCAAGCCGAGGAATGACCCTAGAAACACTCAATAGATTAAAGAAATCTATGAGATATAATAGTAATGGCAAGATATCTTATTGAGTGAGAAGAAGAGCACAAAAAAACACATCATTACTTCAAGTGAAGTAATACCACAAAGTATATCAACAATTGAGTATCCTAGGAGCTTATCTCAAAAGAGGTAAGAATGTCAATATCAAATAAATTCAACGAATCATCTCATTTCCCTAGTGGGCATCCTCGTGGGAGGATGACCCAAAAGCTAAGAAATAAAATCCTAAAATCCTCGAACATTATACCAAATATTGCGGATCCCCCAATAGGATCTGCTATCCTCAAAGAAATCATAAGATAAGAACATCAAAGATCATCAACAAACTCCTTCGATGCGGATGGGTGTCAAGCACCCGTATTGAAGAGGATTCAAATAAAACAATCATGATTTGGGTTACACCAAAGAAAATATATCATCAATTAAATTTGGGAATATTGTGGAATAAAATATTTTCCTAGACATATCCCAAATTATCTACTTCAAAAGACACGATAAGGTAAAGGACACGATGATTAGGAGATTTGTAACACTTGTATAACACTAAGATGTACCGTAATATGTTTTTTTTCTGTTCTGTGTTTATCATACTTTGTTCTGAATTTAGCTCTGATACCAAACTGTGACGCCCCACCCTGAGACCCACATTAACAAAGAGAATTACTAGGCAATTCTATCTGCTAATGCGGAGAATAGGGCTGGTTAGGAGCGACCATCTATAATCTTGTCTTAAACATCTACTACATATGTCGATAAATGATCTATTTTTTTCTATTCTAAGTGGATCGACATATCCAATAAATGCTTAATGCAAAACTATAGGTGGCTAACGGATCTATCAGAACAAAATACAACAACAAAATGCATATCACATCACAGAACAGTAATCATCATATATAAATACATATAAACAGATACATCCCAGTATGATACAAAGTGATACACAAAAGTGGTACAGAGACCACGCTATATACATCGAATCAAATACATATCAGAGTCAAGCGGAAAGAAATATAAACTACACGAAAGTGCTAGGCTGATATCTAAGCAGATGCATCAAAGCTAAGTTCCGAACTGATAGCTAACCTGAAACAACTCGGTCTGACCCGAGTATAAAATACGCGGCTCAGTCTAGCTAAAACAATCAGTTAATAAGGATAGACGATAATATGAAGCATAAGATACAAGGTGATAATTCTTCTCAAATGAGAAGAGGCAATAGAAAGAACACATACTCATGACTAAGTGAACAATGTCATTTAAGTATACAAAGACCTCAAAAGAGGCAAACTCGACAATAACGCTTAAATAATACAAACAATCGCCGATGAAAATCTCCAAATCAAAACTCATGAAACTCAATAAGAGTTTATAATCCCCATATTGAAATCACCATAAAACAACATATATATATATATATATATATATATATATATATATATATATATATATGCCTTTCTCTAACTCAAGGCTATAAGTAAATTCATCATCTCAAAATTGGTGAAATCGAAATCAAAAACTTATAAAAATTCCCCAGATTGGCCAAATCCCATTTGCATGCCGAAGCGATGCTGCACGTGCCATTCTCATATGGCCGAAGCCTCAGACAAGGTCGCTAACACCTCTCAAAGCAGTTCGTCCTTATGACAAGGTCGCTGACACCTCTTCAAGCCATTTTGTCAGCCCTAACAAGGTCGCTAACACCTCCCTAAGCAGTTTGTCCTCATAACAAGGTCGCTGACACCTCTCCAAGCTATTTTGTCAGCCCTAATAAGGTCGCTAACACCTCCCTAAGCAGTTCATCCTCATGACAAGGTCGCTGACACCTCTCAAAGCAGTTATGTTAGGTAAACATCGTGAATGTGTCACAAACTCACGGATAGGAATCCGAAAAGTGTTAACGTGTGTCCCATACCACTCGTTCGCACTTAGCGGTTTACTAGCCGCTAGTCGGTGCCACACTAGGAACATCATAAAACTTAGAAAATCATATCTCGCCTCATCTCATTGGCGAGTGATAAAGAGACACCATACTCGTCTCATCTCATTGACATGTATTAAATGACATCGTAACTTGTCTCATTTCATCGACAAGTGAAAACATCGTGATGGTTCCTCATAAACCATAAATCTCAAAATATGAAATCATATACTCAAGACTTGTCTTATATCATTAGCAAGTAAATAAAACATCGTGATGGTTCTCAACGACCATACTCCTACATAGGAGATCCTAAACCATAATACTCGCTAAATATTGGCCATCTTAAATAATTCCAATAAATAGGAATTATAAAAATCAAAATATGCCATAAAATGGCAAACATTTCAGAATCAATAGTCTCAAATAGCTTCGACCGTACAAGTCCGGAATTAACCGAAATAGTAAACTCACATGTCCCATACCACGTGTTTTACTAAATCGTTTAATTCTCTTTCTCATACGTTCGAATAGTGCAAATGTGAGTGTTTTATATTTAAAATAGTTTACAAGAGAAAATAATCTTTTAAAACTTTTCCCCGAAATGATTAATAAATCCAATATTTAATATTCCTTTATTATAGGAAATATATAGATTTTATATTAGAAAAATAATTTTAAAATACTATGTAATAATAATTTGAAATGTCCATTTATTTCAATAATCACTTCAAAATGGTTTAGAGAAAACCGTGCTCGAAAACAATGATAAACATGAAAGATAACTCAAGACCGATAACTTGAATTCAGTACGAATTCAAATCAAATTTAACCCAAAATCAATTCAAATTCTATTTAAATTTGAATTTTAAATCCTCTAAATATAGCTAGCTTATTGACAGGAATCATAGCTCTCAAAACATTTCAAAACAACATCAAAATCGAATAAGAAAGAGAGCAAAAATAAGCTAGTACAATTCTCAAGTCAATGATTTATTGCTGTTGTTTTACTCTCGGGACAACAACAAACAAATCTAGTTTTGACTTCAAATTTCAGAAACTCAAAAAAAGAAAGATTTATAAAATAATCCAAGTTTTCTAAAACATCAAGAATTATCTAAATCCGACAAGAAACGAGAAAGATACGTCCAAGTTACAAATTGTATTTAGTTTAGATAATGTAATTATCAAAGTGACGGAGATGAGAGTTTGCAACAGGATTTTGATCAAACTATGCTCAAAATATGAAAATGTGTTCAAGAAGAAAATTGTCACACATAAAATAAGCTTTCCTAAACTGTAAAAATCATCCAAATCCGACAAGGAACAAGGAAGATATGCTCAATTTACTAATTGTATTTAGTTTGGATAACGTAATTACTAAAGCGACATCTCTGAGAGTTTGTAACAGCATTTTGATCAACCTATGCTGAAAATATGAAAATGTATTCGACAGGAAAATTGTCACACATAAAGTAAGGTTTTCAGAACATTTAAAATTATCGAATTCCAATGAAGGATGAAGAAGTTACGGCTAAAAAAATTTTCATATTTGAAGTTCATCTCTGCTGTAATTTTAGTCTCGGGACAGCATCACAAAAAGGAATTTTCAACCAATAAAACCTCAAAATTTAACAAAACCCAAAACATAAAAGTCATAGACGACAATCTATCCTTTCCGAAACATCAAGAATTTTTAAATTCGGACATCAAACGAAAAAGATATGCCTTAATTACCAACAACACTAAGCACAGAAAGTGACAGTTTTACAGTGACAGGGCAGCGAGTTTGAATTGGATTTTTCGACCACTTATGCTCAAAATTTTCGAAAGTGTTTAACATGAAAGTTATCACATTCTTCCCAAGCTTTCCATAACTTCAAAGAAAATAGAATTCCAGTTAAAAATGAAAA
The DNA here is from genome assembly GCA_030765085.1 of Allium cepa. Taxonomy (NCBI): domain Eukaryota; kingdom Viridiplantae; phylum Streptophyta; class Magnoliopsida; order Asparagales; family Amaryllidaceae; genus Allium; species Allium cepa. The sequence continues at coordinate 679,345,741 of CM060941.1, read as the reverse complement.
AGATATGTATAATTTACTGGCAGCGATTCACAAATTAACATGCAACAAATAAAATTGAGATTTCTTACATTGAAATCTCAATCAAAGCTAGAAAATGTAAGTTTTGATACTTACCTTACTGATTTGAATGCAAATACCCAAATTTAGATGCAAGACAGAAGCATGGCTTAAGATTACAAGCTTTGAGAGCCCGTAGGAAGCAATTACAAACATGCGAAACAAATATAGTAAATGGAATTAGAAAACTTCTTCCTGTAAAATATTTATGTGATGATATTGCATGATTAAGAGTTGTTTACCTTTGATTTATCTTTATCTTGCAAAAGATTTGAATTTGGATGAATTTGCTGAAGAAATTAGCTAGGTTTTGAGAAATTGGGAAAAAGTTTACTGACTCCGCTTATAGGCTGTAGGAGGAAGAAGGCAATAAGAGATGAACGTACAACCACTTTCTTTTTCCTCTTTTCTTAACTAGGCTAAGCTAAATGGGCCAATGGGCTTGAGAAGAAAAAAAATAATTAAAATAATTAAAATGGCTTAAGGTTTATTAAACAACACTTAACAATATTAATGCGTACATGTCACATATACACATGATAGAAATTCATTTGCATTATATAAAAAGCTTAATTTTTCTTTTTAGAAAATTATTATTGTTAAAATCCTATATTTCACAATAATACAAAATTTTCACCAATAAATGTAAAAGTTTACATTTTTAACTTCTAAAATTCGACCAAAATTATTTTCTTACTTAGAAAAATATGTCAAACCATATACGAATTTTATTTATAGCTAAAGCTTATTTCTAAACCAATTTTCATCTTTTTATTTAAATAAACAACCTTTAAAAATTTCATACTTCTTTTTAAAAATTACTAAAAGAAGAAATTGGCAATAATTAATGCAATTATTATATTTTCTCCAAATAAAACTCATTTTTCAATCATTATTAACCCAGTTAAATAAAATAATGTTCCAAACTTTATGTTTCTCATTTTATTTTCTAATTCATTTTTTTTTCCAAATAAGCAAATAAAATTTCAAATTTTAGTTATTTTTTTTTACAATATTATATTATAACTACCGTTATAATTTAAAATTAACATGTAATCTCAAAAACCAGGGTTGTTACACATACTGGATATACTCCACCAGCTAAAAAAAACAAGACGGTCTCCCTTTTTTGGATCACCATCCACAAAAGAGAAAATCGATGATATTCACCAGTATCAAAAAGAAACATTAGACTTACAACGTGAATTATACTATGAGTAAAAAGTTAATTTCAAAAGACTTAGCTTTTTGGAACAAGTAGCGTTAAAGTTCTGTGGTTCATCAAAAGATACTGTTCATCAACCATCTACATCTCGTTCTCCAAGTCATCGCAATCCTTGGGAACCATCACCACAACGTCCACCAACTACTCCAAATTCTTAGGAACGTGGTAACAGATGGTCTCCGCTTCGACCATATGTTGAGAACACCAAAGTCGAAGAAGAATCTTATCATACTCCATCATTTTCTTAAAAATCTATTTAATCGTTTCTTGCTTTTAATATAATTTGTTATGTTGTCTTTTCATTCTGCTTATTCTATTTTTGTAATATTAAAAATTATTCAATAATATATATTATTTTTTATTCTCACCATTGCCAGTATATGCTTCTGTACACAATTCAGACGTCTGAATTAGTTTAAATAGACGTCTGAATATTCATATAAAAAAACTTTTTGCCCCAGATTCAAATGACTGAATCAAAAATAACAGACGTCTGAATTAGCCTTTTTTGAACTAAATCCTTGCGGGTTGCAATTCAACCGAATTCAGATGTCTGAATTGATTTATTCAGACATTTGAATCTCTTCTGAGCAATTTTTTTACACCTTCTTTATTCTTATTCATTACCTTTTTTACCCCTACCTTTTCATCCTCCATATAATGACTTTTTCACCTCTTTACTTCTTACTTCAGAACCTTAGCCCCCACTTTCAACTCCCTCAAAGCTTTTAACCTTTCTCTAACTCTCAAATGGCACCAAGATCGAGGAGAACAAGAGAATCAACTTCTGGACCATCCGAAGATCAAATCCGGCAATGGATATGGAACGATGTTGCTGTTTCTCGGTTCAATTCCATAAAGAACTCCAAAATCTTTGAAGGATCATTCATGAAATTCTCGGATTTAGCAGCATATCGTATTAGAGAATTAGCAGAGCAATTTCACTTCAACAGCTTAATTGGGTATACTCCAAACAATGTTAAGATTAATCATCTTATGATTAAACTTTTCTTGCAAACTTAAATTTGGATCATCAAAATCCTAAAAACCGTCAAGATTGTGTTTGGTCGCTAGTTTGTGGCGTAAGTATCTCCTTACCTTTACAACGACTAGGTCATATTTTAAATTGCCTTTATCAAGGAATTGATATTAATGAAATTGAAGTTGATATGGAACATCGTGATGAAGTTTCACATCAATTTTTATCTGATGAACTTATAAATATGGGCAATTTAAAATCTACCTTCTTAAGGCCACAAGCTAGGCTAATTCACCGTGATTTTATTCGCTCTCTCCAACCAAGAACGGGTAGCTATGAAAAAATGCATAAAAAAAACTTTCAAGCACTTTATTCTATCTACTCTAATCAACAAGTAAATTGGGGGAAAATTATTTTGGATGAATTCCAAGGTATCACAATCCGAAGGAAGTATATAACTATTCATTATGGTGCCTATATTATGCGCATTCTCCTAAATATCGGTGTACCAATGCTTGACTCCGATTTTACAAGTATGAGTGAGTTAGGTGCTAAAACTTTAGGGTTGATAGGTCTTCCTGTACGGTCTCCTTCTCAACAAATCATTTTCTTCCAACAATGGTCACAAAATATTCAACAAGGTATTCCTCAACCTCGAGACACTAGTATTGCTTCTTCTTCCCGAACCCAACATGAAGAAGAAGAGGAGGACGATGACACATTTCAAGAAATTGGCCCGGATGCTTCTTCAAAACAAACCGTCGTCACTTTCTCCCGAAATCAATCAAGACCTAAAAGCACTTGAGAAGAAGATGGAAAGAAAATTCAATTCTTTCAAAGGCTTTCTCAATAAGATATGGGATCGAATTTCTTGTTCCGGCTCTACATCTACTCAAGCTTACAATCCATCTCCATTTGAATGATCTTCCTCAAGCTCTAGCTCTAATCATAATGATCCATCACTTTCAAGTCAATTTTAAATTATCTTGGTTTATTTTTATGTTTACTTGTCGCTTTTATTGGTTAGTCGTATGAGAAATGTCTAAAATATTATTTCTTTATGTACGATTTCCTCTGTTTGCCTTAATGAAATTTTTATCTATTATCATTCATGTTCTTTCTTTTTGTCGATGATAAAAGGGAGAAATTTAAATTGTGCATATTGATAGGGAGAGTATCTAGTCTATTAATTTTATATAGTTGTCATCATCAAAAAGGGGGGAGAATGTTAGACTCTCGATTTTGATTATAACAACCTATATAAAATGTTATGTGTATATTAAACCATCTTTGCAGGAGATTTATTGCAGATTCATCTACAGATGTTTATAGCTGTATATTATTGTCTAGAGTCTGTATATTACTTAGAAAATTTGTTAATATCTCTCCTTACATGATATATGTTCGTCGACGGAAATTCTATTGGTTTAGAAAACCGTCGAACGAATTTTGAAATAAAATTTATACCGCAAGCGCACGGTGTACGAATGTACCACGTGGCGAATACGGGTCGATCCGCAGGGAATTGATGATTTTAAAATTCTACTCAATCAAATTAACCAAAGTTGGAAGAGTGATTAACTAAAAAAAAGAAGAAAAATGACAAAAGAAAATAGATAAAAATATGAGAGTGTTAAGACAATTTAGAGGCAATTTCCACTCTCTAGATCACATAAATCAACAAAATGAAGTTATGATCTCTCTTTTCTTGTCATTAGTGAATTAGTTGATGTGCTTATCATAAGTATGGTATATTTGTGCCATTAATTAGCTCAATATAAACCATCAAACTATAACACAACCACTAATACACTTTTAAATCTCATAAAATATGACAACAAAGTTGAAAGCAAAATTTATTTTAAGCATGGCCTATTAACCATTAATTAGAAATATAAGCCATCAAATTTCAATTTCAACAATCACTTCTTTGCCATAATCATATGTAGATGAAGAGGCAATTTGTGTTTTGTTTGTTTAAGCATAGCCTATTTGTTATAAACAACATAGACTATCAAATTCAAAGCTAAACAACATCATTAAACCACTTCATTCGTTCTCATTAAGCATAAAAAGAGAGCATAAACATCAAATTAAGTTGAAGCTGCATGATTAGAGGCTTCATTACCCCTAAATTGAAGGGGTTTAGCCTCTCATATTTGTTATCATATAAACAAATGAAGCTTGCAACATAAGAGAAAAAGAAAAGGAAAAGAGAGCAAAGTGAAATGGAAAACTATTCTAATTACATAAAGGAAAATCTACACTACTTGCATAAAAGGAAATGAACATGTAATTAAAAAGAAACAATAATTAACATTGCATAAAAGAAAAGAATTACATAAGAGAAGAAATGGATAAGTAGCCATAGAAAGAAAGAGAGATTTGATTCATTTTCTAAACTAAAACTAACTAACTAAGAGAAGAGGAAGATCTACATGAAACATAAGGGGTATTTATACAAGTGTTAAAACCCTAATTCATTTTTCTAGGGAATGCCCAAAATGCCCCTTAGGAAGTGTGGAGGCCAAGTAACCATTAACATGTCTTAATTCCTCATTAAGTGTACATGAAGCCATTAACTCCAAAAGCATGTGCATTAGCCTTTAATTTGTACATTAAGGTAGGTGGGTAGGTGGGGTCCTCCATGTTCTTCACTTTGAATTATTTCCATCTTCATTCCTTTGTATTCTTTGTGCATGCATATTTCTTCATGAAACCACTCCTATTTGAGACCAAATTCCTACAAAAATATATAAAAAAATTCAATTAATTTTTCTCAAAGAAATATATACACACAAATGACCTTTTTGACCCTATATGAAGATGGATATGTGATAATTTGGAATTAATACGAATTTTGGTTAAAACAAGTTAAAATACCCAATATGATCATTTATTTAATTTAAATAGAATAAATATGGTGGTAAAAATATGCACATTTACGTGCACATCAATATATATATATACATATATATATAGATATAAATATATATACACACATGCACACACTTGCTCATACATGCGTAAAATAGCAAACTCAGACGTCTGAAACCATTCATTCAGACATCTGAGTACTGAAATAAGAATATTATTTTCACAATATTCAAACGTCTGAACTAGAATATTCAAACGTTTGAATGAAGTGAAAAATGAACTATCTTTGCTGTTTGCATTTCAATCTAATCCATAGTAATTCAGAAGTCTAATTTTTTTATTCAGACGCCTAAATATCCCCAACTGCTATTTTCTTGAAAAGTCACCTCTCTTCACCAAGAGAAACATTCTTTTAAATCAACAGTTACATCCGTTCTTTTCAATATAACTTTTCATTTAAAGATGAAACTCTTTATATACTATTAATAGATTATAGAATTCAACAAACAAATCACCGAATTAGCACTCTTGAATTCTCATCTATTCTCGAACTTTCAAATTGCACTCAAATTACTTACATACTTTGATCTTTTGATCACTTTATCTTCCACAATTCTCAAAGCACATCACTACATATCATTAAGGAGAAGATTATAGGAAGATCGTACTCAATTGACTTATCCGTGTTATGTAAAAATACACTACGGTCAGATATCTTTGATATTTGTATTGAAGTCCTATTTGATTGCTTAGACGGGTGAAGTCCTGTTCGGTTGCTCAGGCAGTGTAGACCTGTTCCTCCGGGTTAAGTGAGGGTTGTTGTAGTTGAAATTCTAGAAGGAATCTGGGACTGGACGTAGAACGAGAAGTTCGAACCAGTATAAAAATTCCTAGTGTGCTTGTTTTATTTTTTATTTAGTTTGCTATTATCATCTGTTTCCGCATTTAGATTTAGTTATATTGCATATTAGTCGATCCTAAGTGATAATTTGCATTATTAGTTACTTTCACCCTACCCCTTTTTACGATTGAACCGATAAATTTTTTTATTCACCCATCGTTGGAAAATATGGCCGCAAATGCTCAGATTTCCATGTTCTCGCTTTGGCATTACCATCTGGTCAGCAAAGCTTATAGGTCCTAGGTAGGATTACTTTTTGTACGATTAAGGGTCCTTCACAATTTGATCCTAGCGGCCCGTCAGTTTGATTCTTTGTGTTTTCCATGCCTCTTTGCAGTGCTAGATCTCCATTTTGAATTGATTTTCCTCTTACTCTTGTGTTGTAGTACTTGTATATTCTTTACTGATAATCAGCTATTCGTATGACTGCATCATCTCTTAACTCATTGATTAAATCCAAGGATTTTCTCTTTAACCCATTATTTGGATTAAATGCATGTGCAATCCTTTGATGAGTAGGTACTTCAACCTCAAATGGAAGCATGGCTTCGAAAACATATGTTAGGGAATATGGGGTATGCCTTATCCAAGTTTTAGTGAAGTTCTACACACCCATGTGTTGAGTGGTAGTTCCCCTACCCAATTCCTTTTTGCTTTGTCCAATTGCACCTTTAGAATACTCTTTATGGTTTTGTTAGCTTCTTCGACAGCTCCATTTGCTTTGGGATGAGCTACAGATGAAAAGCTTTTGATATTCCTGTTCCTGTTAATGAATCAGGTAAATTCTTCACTTTTAAATCGAGTTTCATTATCAGATATTATCTGGTATGGAATCCCGAATCTAGTAATGATATTCTTGATTACAAACTTGGGAATGTTTCATGATATGATATTTGGAAGTGGTTCAACTTCTACCCACTTTATGAACTAATCAATGGCCACTAATGCATACTCAGCACCTCTATTACATATCGACAATGGCCCAATTAGGTCAATTCCCTATACATCGAAAGGCCGAGGTCTTAAGATAGAAGTCAATTTACTTGATGGTAGGTGTAGGATCTTGGAGAAGCTTTGACATTTTTCGGATCTTTATACATAATCAATAGCTTGACTAGTCATTTGAGGCCATAGATTCCTTGCCTCATAACTTTCTTAGCTAATTTCATTCCATTGGAATGGTCTCCAAAGAATCCTTCGTGGGCTTACCTTAGTAATTTTGCTCTTGTTTCTGGATGAACACATCTTAGCTAAGTGGGTGAATATCCCTTTTTACAAAGTATGTCGTTTGTCATGACAAAAGTTGGAGCTTGGTAATTTATTCTCCTCACCTCTTTCTTATTTGTTGGCATCCTTGCTTTTGTTATATGTTCAACAATATGAGACATCCAATTATTCTCATATTGATTATTAGTTTCCATTTGAGGGAGGTTTTCTTGAAGAATCTTAGTTTTGTCTTTTTTTCTCCTTGTGTGTCAAGGCTTAGGACCGGGTCAACACTAAAGTCCTGATTTCTAGATTGGGGCACTTCTCCTCTATACTTGGATTCTCTTGGTAACCTACCGAAATAATCAGGCTTGTGGAGCCTCCCATAAGCTTGCTAATTTTGCTAAAGAATCAGCTTGGGAATTCTTTCCTCCTAACACTTGGTGTAATGAAAAATCTTCAAATTAGGTTAATATTTTTGATATCTTTTTGACATATAGAGTTAGTTTGACATCCTTCGTCTGATATTTCTGGTTTAGTTGATTTACCATAAATTGCGGACCACTAAAAAAATTATTCTAAGGATTTTTAATTAGAGGGCTAGAGTGAGTCCCGCTATTATGGATACATATTCTGCCACATTGTTGGTGGCTGGAAACATTAATTTCATTGCGTAGTGGAAACGATGTCCATTAAGAGTTATAACCATATATCCGGCCATGTCTCCTTTTACGTTTGAGGCTCCGTCTAAAAATAAGTGTCACTTAGATTTTAGGTTTTTTCCCTTTTCTGATTGCTCTTTAATAAACCTAGTACACTCAGTGGCAAAATCGACTAGTGCTTGTCCCTTAATGGACACCCGAGGTAGGAATTCAATATCGTATTGGGAAAGTTCAATTCCTCACTTAACCAATCATCTCGAAGTTTCTAGTTTAGTAAAATCCTACATGAGTGGGAAATTACTTAAGATCTTCATTGGATGTGCTTGAAAATAAGCCCTCAATTTGTGTGCGGTAAGCATCAAACAGTAGGCTAGTTTTTCTATGACTGGATACATTGTTTCTATATCTTTGAGTCTTTTGCTGTTATAATATACATGAAGCAGAATTCCTTCCCTTCTCTTATAAATATGGAGCTAACTACATTTTTAGATATTTCCATATAGTGATAAAGACTCTCCCCGTCCACAGGGCTAGAGAGAATAAGTGATTTTTCTAAATGATTTTTCAGCTACTTAAAATCTTTCTGATAATCCTCACTCCGTTGGAAGTTTTTCTTCTTCTTAGTCACGTTAAAGAGTGGAATACATTTTCCTGTAGCCTTGGAAATAAACCTATTTAATGCTACCACTCTTCCATTTAGGCTCATTAAGTCTTTGATTATCCTAGGTTCTACGGTGTTTTCTAATAACTTGAATTTGGTCAGGGTTAGCTTCGATTACTCTTATGCTAATGATATAGCCCAAGAACTTGCTAACCTAAATTCAAAAAGAACACTTTTATGGGTTAAGCTTCATCTATTACTTTTGCAACACACTAAACATTTCTTCAAGTCCTTTTAGAAGACTCCCTCTCTCTTAACGCTTAACTAGCGTGTCATCTACACTGTAATGACCCGCCCTTCATTCCATAGAAAGGCGCATCATTAATAAGAAAGAAAGGGATAGAAAAGAGAAAAGATAGATAAGAAAGAAAGAAACAACATTTGAATCTCAACAGCGGAACGAATAAATTATATTAATCACATAATTATTACATAATATACAACATCAATCAGAGTTACACAGCTTACACATCACATACTAAATAGTTATAAAAACCTGTCAAGTTATTACACCTCAAATTAATCACGAAGATACGACTCAGAGATCACACAGCGGAACGACTTATATCTACAACACTGAAGCCTCCTGCTCTATATCTCCTCTAGAAATTCGTCAAAGCTAACCTGAATCACTTGGCTACTCGTAAAAATTTGAGTACCCAAGAGTTTAAGAAAACAGAAGATAAACTCCGGGTCATACATGGGTCTGTGTGAGTAATAGGTTAAAGTTGCTTAACTTTCAAAAACCTTTGGAAACAAAAGGTATCACATAAGACTCCCCATACATAAACATGGGTAAGTTTTTACCTTACGCTAACCAAAATATTGATAGGAAATCCAGTGATATTATAATAAGGTCTAGGGTTTTCAAGTAAATAAGAAATACCCGAAATTGTTACATTCATTAAATTCCAGCATACTAGCCACAAAGTGGGTAATACAATCAAAACCGTAAGGGCACGTAGGAAGAATGGGTTTCCATCAATGGCAGGGCTAATGGGGTTCCGCCTGTCACAGTACGGGGCCTAGATCACCGTACCGAGGATTACTCCCAATCGCTTGCAACACATAGTCGGAACCATCCCTTACTAGATAGTCCCGAACAAGACAACCCCGTAGTTGGCGCGCTTTCCAACTGCCCACACAGCCGAATAGAAAGGGACTTCTAGATAGGGGAAAATCTTGTCCCACTTGGGTGCTACCCCTTAACCTTGCTGCACCTCCCTTGTTTTAGCCATTCCCAGTAGATGAGGCTTGAGGCTACGATTACCTTTATAGAACACATTTATCTTAGAATTCTCATCGTCCACCTGACGATGTTCCGAAAGCATTCAATCCATACAAGTTCGTTTCGGATTCGAATAAAACGAAGGCATTGTCTTTTTACACTCATTTTGAAATCACCCTCCAAGTTAATGACGATAATCCCTACACTCTGAATCTTCATCTTCAATTGAGATTCACGACCTATCGTTAATTTGGATTGATGTGGTTTTCGGATATCCAAATCTGGAAACCCGATCCTGATCTCATTAAAATCCAAAATGCCATCTTTTAGGTCCAGGTTGTTTTAAAGTTAAAACAATTCAATTCTATTATCTATATACACACAGATAGATAATTCACATCATTATCGCAAATAGATAATTCACATTATCATCACAAACAGATAATCCACTTTATCATCACACTTTAACCAAAGCATCCATATCACATAGCATCACTTATCTCATATCTGAGATCTCAAACCATTCAAAGCAATTAATATCATCCACCCATACATAAGCAATGATCCATACCATCTCTAATAAATTTAAAGTGAATTAAATTCATCGCTTCATCTCTAATTAATTTAAAATAAATTAAATTAATTACTTTCATCACATAAGTTTTGCTTACTTAATCATTAATTAATTAACAATTAATTAATTATCTTCTAAGTATTTATCTTGGTTAATCACCCTTGATTAATCATTGTCTAATTACATTAATTAATTAATCTTTAATTAATTACATAAATTAATTACCCTTAAACAATTTAAGTAATTAATTACCCTTTAATCACTTATTGATTAATTAACCTTTAATTAATTAATCTTTAATTACATCATTAATTACATTAATTAACGATCCCTTAATTACTTCTTATTAATTATTCTATGTAAATTAATTACATTTAATAATTAATCTTAAATTAATTATTCATTAATCAATCTTGATTAATCACATTCAGTGGTTAACTACCCTTAATTACTTCATTAAATAAATTAATTACTCCTTAATTAATTACATTTAAAAATCAATCTTTAATTAATTATTTTTATTAATCACCCTTGATTATTCTCATTCAGTAATTAATTACCCTTAATTAATTACTTCACTTAATTATCTTCAAATAACTTCATTAATCAATTCTTAACTTAATTACACTAAGTAATTAACTATTAATTACTTTTACTAAGTATTATCCTTCCTATTAATTACACAAAGTAATTAATCCCAAATCTCTTCCATACTTCAATTAATTACATCCAGTAATTACTCATCTTAATTACTTCACTAAGTAATAACTCTTCTTTAACTACATTAAGTAATTACACTTAACAAATCATCTAGTGATTATCTTAAATTAATTAAATTTAATTAATTTACTTAAACTAATCAAGTTAAACTCAATTAATTACATTGAGTAATTAATTCCTTAATTACTTCCATTAAGTAATTATACTTAAACAGTTTCACCAATGATTACTTTAATTAATCAATCTAATTAATTATTAAAATTAATCACATTAATTAATTATTAAATAATCTCAAATTAATGACCTTCATTAACTACATTAAGTAATTATACTTAACAAATCATCCAGTGACTATCCTAAATTAATTAATTCCCAATCATTAATTTAAAATCTAATCTTATCTACTTAATGATCCTTAATTACAATTTAATGAATCTTTAAATAATTAATCTTAAACCTTAATTAATTAATTTATATCCTTAATTACTTAATTAATTAATCCAAATCATTAATTGATTAAATTAATTAATTATCCATTTTAATTAACTTAATAATTTAATGGATCACAAAACATTAAATCTTAATTTAACTTTAAGATAAAAACATTTATTACTTACGATATTATCATTAACAAAGCATTTAAAAAAAATTACTTTCAAACTTACCTTTAAATTTCATTTTAAATTCAAGATTTAAAATGAATACAAATTTAACTTTAACAAAGTCTAAAAACAATTCAAAAACCTTTTAAATCACATGTTAAAGAAATACTTGCCTTATAAAAGGAATTTAAAAGAGTTGAAACCAAATCCATTTTAAATTCAAACCATTTAAATTATACTTTTAACATTTTAAATTTCCTTAAAACTTAAATTATTTTAAAAATAGGATTCAAAATCAATTTGAATTCATACTTAAAACTTGATTTTATCACTTTATTTGAAACTTGCTTCCCATTTTAAAATTCATTTTAAAATTTCAAAAAAGACAGGTTAGGAAATCTGTAACCAAAAACTGCACGCGCCCATCACTAAAGTCATCGAGCCAAAACCAAAATGCTTCGAGCAAAAACTCAAATTACTCGAGAAAAACTCGAGTACACTTCCTTGCTCAAACCAAACATCACCAGAAAATAGGAAGTGCACCGTGCACATGCACGGTGGCGCAGTCCAACTCCAGCCATCTCCGGTGATCTTCCTACATCGGCAATCACCCTTACGCCCTCTTACGATCATCAGAACATCATCCCATACTCGAAATCGAATTCTAGCTTCAAATCCAAACCTGGAAAAACTAAATGCAAAACCTGGAAACACCTCATTCTCGAATTTTCGACCACCAGTGATTCTAAAATTCCAGCTACACTATCGCCAATATCACCTCTACCATCTCCCTAAATCCTGTTGAAATCGATCATTCAGAGATGTCGTGATGATCGAAATACCCAACCTAGTTAAAACTAGGGTTACAAGCTAAGTACATTCATCACCGCCACCACAGCCTCTTGATCACTATCCAGCCATTTTTCTCCAAACCCCCGATCACTCTACTACCACTAGAGGGAACCCTGACCTCCCAGACCGTCGAGATCACCAGAAACCACCAAATTATCACTTTCTGGTCAAACCAGAACTACTCATTCATCCCACCCCTAAAAATTTATAATTTAGTATTAAAAAATCAAATTTTAGGATGATGTTTCAGATCCTAAGCCTGAAACAATAAACTCGTATGTTTGAAATTTTGACAAAACTTAAGCATTTATGTTCTTATGGTTTCCAAACCTATTCCCAAATTTGTTTTACTTTAATAAATTTTTAAACTTTAATTCATGACTAAACAAATAATTTTTGTTTATAACTTAAATCCTATAAGTGAAGATCAAGAGGTAAATAATTTTAAATCAAAACTAAATCTTAAAACTGGGAACAAAGAGGTTTACGGACAATCACATGCATACATCATATATCCAGAAATTCAATAATATACATAAACAAACATACTTATTTCAGACAACTAGAATGCAACCAAATTATTCAAATGTTTAAGCTTTTTAAAAGAATGTTACTCACCTGGCATGCATGAAACAGAGGGCAGTTTTAGCTTTTGAAAACTTGAATTGTTTTAAAACTGGAAACTTGCATTATTATTGCTTTTGAAAACTTTAAAATTGAATGCTTCTTTGATTTAAAAACTACAGTTGCATGCAGGCTGATTCATCTCAGGTTTGCAAAAGAAACAGGCTCTTGATCTTTAGATTGAAGTACAGGCTTTAAGAAATGCAGGCCTTTGTTCTTGCTTTTGAAAATGAGTATACAAGGTTGAAGCAAAAACATGCTTTCGCTTGAACTTGCTTTTTGATCTTTGAAAATGAATTTACAGTTTGATGATTTGAAACAAGTTCTGGTTCGAGGAAAGGTTGATCACTGATTGTTTTGGATTGATTTGCAGGCTTGTTTATATAAGTGTTTTAAGGATTTACAGGTTTTGTTTTGAACATAGTTTCTGATTTGTGAAATGTTGATTCCAGATTTGTTTTAAGAGGAGTTGTTTTGGTTTGAGTTTTCTTAACTTTTGATTTAGAAAGATAGAAAAAGAAAATGATGGAAGGAACAATAGTTATATATAGGCTGAAATGATTTATAAATAAAAATAAAAGAAAAACTAAACTTAAATGACACTTGTATTAAATCTTTATATTTGTCATCTTAAGTTGATTATTAGTTTACATTTGTTACATGAGGCCTTAATATATTAACACTTATCCATTTAAGTATTTTATTTTAATTTAAAATATTAATAAAAGCCTTGCACTTAATTTATAAATTTACAAATACTTATCTATATATTTATAAATTACTTTTTAGAGAAAAAAAATTATATATATATATATACAAATAAAAGCTTATACAAATATCTTTTAAAACCTAAACATTTTTAAAATGCCTATCTTTTGAATTTCAACTTTAAATTCAAATTCAACTTAAATTCTAAAATCCAATTTTAATGTCAATTTATAACAACACATTTAATTTGAAACAATTAAATTTTCTTTTAAAATCTACTTATATCTATCACATTGTTATTATTATTAAAAATAATAATTTTTCAATTTTAAATAATTTATAAGAGAAATTATCATATTACTTCTATTACTAAAATATATTATATTTTAAAAGGAAATAAAACAAACCTTATTATTAATCTTATTAACAATGATTATCAAATCAAATTAATTTTTAATACAGATTATTAAATTGATATCGCCTAAAATTCCAGGTCATCACATTCCTCCCACTTAAAAGAATTTCGTCCCCGAAATTCAAAAGCAAAGATAATTTAATAACCTCATTAAAGATTTTAATTTTAAATCGCAAGCATATATTATCAATCATATGCTAACAACCATAGCAACCAATACAACCTAAACAAACAAATCTAAATATCCAAACAAAATTCTGGATAGAACTTCCTAGAGTTTCTCAGGTATAAATATCGGGATACTCGCTCTACAGAACCCAAACAATCTATACTACTAAGCTATAGAGCTCCCACTCATCTAGATCTACAACTGACCAGGATATCAGACCACAGACAAGTCATGCTCAACTACCAAAGCCCCTAGAACTGATGGTTCCACAACCAGTGATGGATCATACATATACTCCTTCAAAGATATGTGAAACTTACTGAATTCCAGTCTTCCAAACTGACAATTCAATCCCAGTAGGCAAAAGCACTAAGACATAAAAAGATCCAAAATACCTCAGAGCAGCTTCCCAGTTTTGCCAAACTTATAGCTCCTTTGATCGAAGGAAACTTTTCAAAATCAAATCTCCGATCTCGAAATCCAAATTCCTTCATCACTTATCCACAAAATTCTTTTGACGATCCTGGGCTGCCTATCTTCTTCCTGATCAGCTCAACCTTCGCTGATGCTTCTCAAATCAAGCGGAACAAAAACATCCCAACAAAATGATCCTTACCAGATCTACCAAAATCAAGAACACTAACTCTACTATCATCAATAGAGAACTAACTTCTTCAATCCGAAAAGGACCAAACAGGAGCACTCGCTAAACCTGCCTCAGATCTTGGAAACTTCCACTCTAGAACAGCTGCTACCTCGCTTCACTGCACAACTCTAATTTTGGAATAGATGAGAAAATGCTGATGATGAACATGAGCACAAACTGGTCAACCTATCCCAGAAATATGGTTCAACGGATCCAAAAGAGAAAACTCAGAAGTTCCACCAAATCTTGTGCTGGTTCACTAAATCCTCTCTTTAGAAGCCTTCCTTCTACAAAGCTAAACCACTGGTTCCATTCCTGGAATCCTAGTCGATAAGGAAACTCAATCTCCAGATGCTAAGGCAAACCTCTGACAACTTTCAATCCCTGGAGACACCTCGATCCCAAGCAAAAGATAACCCAAGAGAACAATCAACTATCGCAAGTCACTTTTTGATCAACCCGGTCCAATATCCAAAGAAACTGTTCTCTCTTTATCAATCAGAACAACTTATACTTATTAGCCAGTCCATCGAAGAAATGGACCCACTCTGCTGCTTCTGAACTCCATTTCAAGAAAACTATTGACAGATGACCTTCCTGTCAGCACACAAAACACTCCGAACTACAATGCTACCACTGATGCCAAAGACTTCCTATCCAAGATCTTCGAGAAACTTGGGCCACAAAGTCAAACAAAACACCCTGATGAACATAGCCTCAACATCGATGCAGACACACTTCCTTAAACTTGCTCCAAAAAAACATCTCGGAGACAATCCATGGTCATTGCGTCTTATTACACAGCTTCTCCTTTCTGAAGTAGCCAAGATACTATCACTCGCTTCTGCTCAGCCGAGAGATCCAAACTCTACTCATCCAAACTTGCACTTAAAAGATGGACTCCGAACCTTAAAAAGGTTTCCTTCAGAGATTGGTGAAATCCTTAAACCATTGCAAAGCTCACTCGAGATGGTATTAGGTCTACAGTCTCGACGAATACACTTCCAACCTCAGATATTCAAATTCCAACCATTGGTGGTCGTGTTACACACACCACTACCCTATCTACCTTTATACTTATGTTGGAAAACCCGAACAGGTAACCCAATAAATATGTAGAAATATATATATATATATATATATATATATATATATATATATATATATATATATAAATTACAAGTACGCTCTCTCAAGGAAGAAATCACTCCAAAGCCTAGGTATTCACCCAACCTAGCACTATAATACCACTGTAATGACCTGCCCTTCATTCCACAGAAAGACGCATCATTAATGAGAAAGAAACGGATAGAAAAGAGAAAATATAGAGAAGAAAGAAAGAAACAACGTCAGAATCTCAACAGCGGAACAAATAAATTGTATTAATCACATAAGTATTACATAATATACAACATCAATCAGAGTACACAGCTTACACATCACATACTAGATTGTTGTAAACACATGTCTAGTTATTACACCTTAAATAGAATCACAAAGATACGACTCACAGATCACACAGTGGAACCACTTATATCTACAACGCTGAAGCCTCCTGCTCCAAATCTCCTCTAGAAATTCGTCAAAGCTAACCTGAATCCCTTGGCTACTCGTAAAAATTTAAATAACCAAGAGTTTAAGAAAACAGAAGATAAACTCCGGGCCAGACATGAGTCTGGTGTGAGTAACAGGTTAAAGTTGCTTAACTTTCAAAAACCTTTGAAAACAAAAGGTATCACTCAAGACTCCCTACACATAAACATGGGTAAGTTTTTAACTTATGCTAACCAAAACATTGATAGGAAATCCAGTGATACTATAATAAGGTCTAGGGTTTTCAAGTAAATAAGAAATAGACAAAATTGTTACATTCATTAAATTCTAGCATATTTGCCACAAAGTGGGCAATACAATCAAAACCATAAGGGCACGTAGGAAGAATGGGTTTCCATCAATGGCAGGGCTACTGTGGTACCGCCTATCACAGTGCGGGGCCTAGATCACCGTATCGAGGACTACTCCCAATCCCCTGCAACACAAGGCCGGAACCATCCCTTACCGGATCGTCCTGAACAAGATAACCCCGCAGTTGGCACGCTTTCCAACTGCCCACACAGCTGAATAAAAAGGGACATCTAGACGGGGAAAATCTTGTCCTACTTGGGTCTTACCCACGTAACCTTTCTGCACCTCCCTTTTTTTAGCCATTCCCGGTTGATGAGGCTTGAGGCTACGATTACCTTTATAGAACACATCTGTCTTAGAATGCTCATCGTTCACCTAACAATGTTCTGAAAGCATTCAATCCATACAAGTTCATTTCGGGTTCGAACGAAACCGAAGGCATTATCTCGTTACACTCATTTTGGAATCACCCTCATATTTAGCACTCTTCATCTACATCTTCACTTGAGATTCACGACCTATCATTAATTTGGGATGATGACGTTTTTAGATATCCAAATCTGGAAACCCGATCTCGTTCTCATCGAAATCCAAAACGTCATCTTTTAGGTCCATGTTGTCTTAAAGTTAAAACAATTCAATTCTATTATCTATATACACATAGATAGATAATTCAAATCATCATCACAAACAGATAATTCACATTATCATTACAAACAGATAATCCACATTACCATCACACTTTAACCAAAGCATCCATATCACATAGCATCACTTATCTCATATCTGAGATCTCAAACCATTCAAGGCCATCAATATCATCCATCCATACATAAGCAATGATCTATACCATCTCTAATTAATTTAAAGTGAATTAAATTAATCACTTCATCTCTAATTAATTTAAAATAAATTAAGTTAATTACTTTCATCACATAAATCTTGCTTACTTAATCATTAATTAATTACTAATCAATCAATTAATTATATTCTAGGTATTTATCTTGAGTCATCACCCTTGACTAATCATTATCTAATTACATTAAGTAATTATCCTTTCATTAATTACACAAATTAATTACCCTTAACTAATTTGAGTAATTAACCTTTAAATACTTCATTAATTAATTATAATCAATTAATTTAAACCTAATTAATTACAATTAATTAATTACTCTTTAATCACTTACTGATTAATTAACCTTTAATTAATTAATCTTTAATTACATCATTAATTACATTAATTAGTTATCCCTTGATTACTTCTTAATTAATTATTCTAATTAAATTAATTACATTTAATAATTAATCTTAAATTAATTATTCATTAATCAATCTTGATTAATCGCATTCAGTAATTAACTACCCTTAATTACTTCATTAAATAAATTTATTACTCCTTAATTAGTTGCATTTAAAAATTAATCTTTAATTAATTATATTTATTAATCACCCTTGACTAATCTCATTCAGTAATTAATTACCCTTAATTAATTACTTCACTTAATTACCTTCAATTAACTTTATTAATCAATTCTTAAATTAATTATTAATTACTTTTACTAAGTAATTATCCTTCCTATTAATTACACAAATTGACTAATCCCAGTTCTCTTCCATACTTCAATTAATTACATACAGTAATTACTCATCTTAATTACTTCACTAAGTAATAACTCTTTATTAACTACATTGAGTAATTATACTTAACAAATCACCCATTGATTATCCTAAATTAATTAAAATTAATTAATTTACTTAAACTAATCAAATTAGACTCAATTAATTACATTGAGTAATTAATTCCTTAATTACTTCCATTAAGTAAACACACTTAAACAATTTCACCAATGATTGTCTTTAATTAATCAATCTAATTAATTATTAAAATCAATCACATTAATTAATTATTAAATAATCTCAAATTAATGACCTTCATTAACTACATTAAGTAATTATACTTAACAAATCTTCCAGTGATTATCTTAAATTAATTAATTTCTAATCATTAAATTTAAAATATAATCGTATCTAATTAATGATCCTTAACTACAAATTAATTATTCTTTAAATAATTAATCTTAAACCTTAATTAATTAATTTAAATCCTTAATTACTTAATCAATTAATCTAGATCATTAATTAATTCAATTAATTAATTATCCATTTTAATTAACATAATTTAATGGATCATAAATCATTAAATCTTAATTTCACTTTAAGATAAAAACATTTCTTACTTATGATTATCAATAACAAAGCATTTAAAAACAATTTACTTTCAAACTTACCTTTAAATTTCACTTCAAATTCAAGATTTAAAATGAATACAAATTTAACTTTAACAAAGTCTAAAAACAATTCAGAAATCTTTTAAATCACATGTTAAAGAAATACTTGTCTTATAAAAGGAATTTAAAAGAATTTAAACCAAATCCATTTTAAATTCAACCAATTTAAATTATACTTTAAACATTTTAAATTTCCTTAAAACTTTAATTATATTACAAATAGGATTCAAGTTCAATTTGAATTCATACTTAAAACTTGATTTTATCACTTTGTTTAAAACTTTGCTTCACAATTTAAAGTTTATTTTAAAATTTTAAAGCAGACACGTTAGAAAACCTGTAACCAAAAACTACTCATGCCCCTCACTAAAGTCTTTGAGCCAAAACAAAAATGCTTCGAGCAAAACAACAAATTACTCAAGAAAAACTCGAGTACACTTCCCAGATCAAACCAAACATCACCAAAAAATAGGAAGTGCGCCATGCACATGCACGGTGGCGTCGTCCAACCAGCCATCTCCGGTGATCTTCCTACATCGGCAATCGCCTTTATACACTCTTACGATCATCAGATCATCATCCTATACTCGAAATCGAATTCGAGCTTCAAATCCAAACCTGGAAAAACTTAGTGAAAAACCTGGTAATACCTCATTCTCGAATCTCCGACCACCAGTGATTCTGAAATTCTAGCTATACCATCGCCAATATCTCCTCTACCATCTCCTTGAATCCTATTGAACTCGATCATTCAGAGATATCATGATGATCGAAATACCCAACCTAGTTAAAACTAGGGGCACAAACTAAGTACAATCACTGCCGTCACCACAGCCTCTTGATCACCATCCGGCCATTTTTCCCCGAACCGAAGATCACTTTACTACCATCAGAGGGAATCCTCACCTTCTAGACTGTCGAGATCACCAGAAACCACCAAATTACCATTTTCTGGTCAAACCAGAATTTCTCATTCGACCCACCCCTAAAAATTTTTAATTTACTTTTAAAAAAATCAAATTTTAGGATGATTTTTCAGATCCTAAGCTTGAAACAATAAATTAGTTTGTTTGAAATTTTGACAAAACTTAAGCATTTTTGTTCTTATGGTTTCCAGAGCAATTCCCAAATTTGTTTTACTTAAATAAATTTTTGAACTTTAATTCATGACTAAACATACAATTTTTGTTCATAACTTTAATCCTAAAAGTGACTAGATCAAGAGATAAAAAAATTTAAGTCAAAACTAAAACTTAAAACCGGGAACAGAGTGGTTTACAGACAATCATATGCATACATCATATATCCAGAAATTCAACAATATACATACACAAACATACTTATTTCAGACAACTAGCATGCAACTAAATTATTCAAATGTTTAAGCTTTTTAAAAGAATATTACTCACCTTGCATGCATGAAAAAGAGGGCAGTTTTAGCTTTTGAAAACTTGAATTATTTTAAAACTGGAAACTTGCATTTCTATTGCTTTTGAAAACTTTAAACTTGAAGTTTCTTTGATTTAAAAACTACAGTTGCATGCAGGCTGATTCATCTCAGGTTTGCAATAGAAACTGGGCTCTTGATCTTTAAATTGAATTAGAAACTTTAAGAAATGCTGGCCTTTGTTCTTGCTTTTGAAAATGAATTTACAGGGTTGAAACAAAAACAGGCTTTGGCTTGAACTTGCTTTTTGATCTTTGAAAATGAATTTACAGGTTAATGAATTGAAACAAGTTCTGGTTTGAGGAAAGGTCGATCAATGATTGTTTTGGAGTAATTTGCAGGCTTGTTTATATAAGTGTTTTGGGGATTTACAGGTTTTGGTTTGAACATAATTTCTGATTTGTGAAATATTGATTTCAGGTTTGTTTTAAGAGGAGTTGTTTTGGTTTGAGTTTTCTCTTAACTTTTGATTTAGAAAGATAGAAAAAGAAAATGAAGGCAGGAACAATAGTTATATATAGGTTGAAATGATTTATAAATAGAAATAAAAGAAAAGCTAAAATTAAACGACACTTGTATGAAATCTTTACATTTGTCATCTTAAGTTGATTATTAGTTTACACTTGTTACATGAGGCCTTAATATATTAACACTTATCCATTTAAGTATTTTATTTTAATTTAAAATATTAATAAAAGCCTTCCAATTAATTTATAAATTTACAAATACTTATCTATATATTTATAAATTACTTTTTAGAGAAAATAAAACAAAACAAATTATATATATACAAATAAAAGCTTATACAAATATCTTTTAAAACCCAAATATTTTTAAAATGTCCATCTTTTGAATATCAACTTTAAATTCAATTTCAACTTAAATTTTAAAATCCAATTTTAAAGTCAATTTATAACAACACATTTAATTTGAAGATAACAATTAAATTTTCTTTTAAAATCTACTTATATCTATCGCATTATTATTATTATTTAAAAATAACAATTTGTCAATTTTAAATAATTTATAAAAGAAATTATCATATTACTTCTATTACTAAAATATATTATATTTATTAAGAAATATTTTAAAAGGAAGTAAAACAAACCTTATTATTAATCTTATTAACAAGATTATCAAATCAAATTAATTTTTAATACAGATTATTAAATTGATATTGCCTAAAATTCCGAATCATCACATACATATACCTCTGTGTTCCATCCAATTTGTTCACTGAACATTATATTCACTAGTCTCTGGTATGTTACTCCTGCATTCTTCAATCCAAAGGGCGTCACTCTGTTGGAAAATTTTCACCTATCTGTTATGAAACCGATGTTTTCGTCATCTGGTTTGAACATTGGAATTTGATTGTATCTAGAATAAGCATCCATGAAAGACGAGAGTTGGTATCCGCTTGTTGCATCAAATAATTGGTTTATCCTTGGGAACAAATAGCAAGCTTTTGGGCATGGTTTATTCTATTCAGTGTAATCGACACATGTTCTCCACTTCCTATTTGCTTTCTTGACTTGCACTAGATAGCCTAACCATTTTGGACGAAGTACCTCTCTAATAAATCCATTCCCAAGAAATCTTTTAACCTCTTCTTTCAAAGCACTAGATCAAAATTTATCAAACTGTCTTTTCCCCGGTTGAACTAGTGTAATATTTGGGTGTATATTCAGAGCATGGCACATGACAGCTGGATCTATTCCGACCATAGATGAGTGGGTCCATGCAAATACATCTTTGTTAGATTGAAGGAACTCAATTGGCTCCCCCTTGAGCTTGCTATCTAATTCTTTTCCAGTTTTGACTAGCTTCGTTGTATCCGTAGAATCTATGCATGTTTCCTTAGGATATTCTGCAATTTTCGTTTTTTCTTGTTCTTTTCTGTAGTTTAGTTAAGTGACAATTTCCACATTTTCTATTTCGCCTACCACAAAATTTTCTTCTTTCGCTTTTGTTTTCTTCTTTTAGAAGTCAAATTATCTCAGTGCATATTTAGTCTTCTTAACGAGCTCTATTTTCACTTTGGATGATGAAGTTAAAGAATCGCCATCCAAAGGCTTTTTAGTATCATTTCAAATTAATTTATTTTTCTCTTAATCATAAAAAGGTTAATCTCGTCAATATTGTTCAATAGTTGCAAAGTATATCTCATGAGCACTGAACTATTACTCTTTTATGGTTTCCCACTCACTTTTATGCAAGAATTTCACCATCAGATATCTGGGAGAGACAAAGGCATTAATTTCATCAAAAGATGGTCCTTCAAAGAAGGCATTATAACACAAAAGTTAATCCATGATGACGAAGATAGTTTCGAAGGTCTAAAGCATGGTGAAGCAACCATTTTCGTATGAAGTCTTATTTATCTAATAGGAGTTGATCCTTTATTGAATCCAAAAATGGACTCCATACTTGGTTCAAGCTTTTCTTTCGGAATACCCATATGATTAAATGGATGCCCAAAAATTACATCGACGGTACTTCTGGTATCCATAATTTTTTAGTAACCACAGAAGTTCGGTTTGTGCAGTAATCATAAGTGGGTCATTGTGCTGGTGGCAGACCTCTTAGCTATTATGGTGTGATGGTTAAATTATGCATTTGGATTCTGAATTCATGAGTGTCGTCTCCTCTTAAATAGAGAAAATTCCTTCCTTTACTTCCCTAACATAGCGGCTCGTAGCTCCTTTACTACTTCCAGCCAGGTTTGGGCCTCCATGAATTACATCAATTCTGCTGAGAGATGGAATGAAATCTGGTTGAGTATCATCCTCTATCAAATTCGTGGTGTTGCTTGGAGGCATTTGGTTGCCATTTTTAGAATAGACAAACTTCTAATTATCTTTAATGCCTTCATATGCCTAGATCAGATCATACACGTGATTATACCTGTTGGTACTTGGAACTCATCTGTTTTATGCCCATTCGATTTATGATAAGCATGGTAGTCTCCCTCCTTTCTTGGTTTGGGATTGGTTCTAGCTTTGTAAGAAATCAGAAGGTCATCTCTTTCCTTCATGGTAGCATATAGTAGGATATGGTCTTGTTCAAAGCAACGTGGTTAGTGCTTGAGTCTTCTTCCCATCTTGGTTATTTATGGTTGCAATTGTTGTTAGTCTTTCATGTTTGCCTTTTTCCATGGGCTTTCTTCCGAGCATGACACATTTCATCCATTCAAATGAATTTATCGGCCTGAAAATGGAAATCTTGCAAATACTTACATCCGTGTATGTAGAGTTCTCATGAAAATGGAGTTTGGTCAATTAGCCCAGAATTCACTACCACTAGTTTGCCTCTATTAGTAATGTTTTTCACCTTTAGGGCTCATTATTGAATCTCTTAAGATAATTTCCCAACAACACTCCTGTCCTCTATTGATATTAGCTACCATAGTGTAGTCTAGGTAGGATCTTTAAAGATATAGAACTGCAATGAGAATTCATAAGAAAAATGTTTTCCAAGAATAGTTAGTCCTCTCCCTGTATTATCGGTACCATTTAGCTTCTGCTTCTCAAATAATAGTTGCAAAAATCCTACAACGCAAAGCTCTAGATGCATTGTATAGGTCCATTTGGCTCTCAAAGGCCAATATGAGGTCGTTGGGACGGTTGTTCCATTCTACCTGATGGATGGGATCTTAATATGAGAAAGGATTTTCACGTATATGATTTCATCTGTGAAGGGAGCTTCTCGATGAATGTTGTTCATCATGTCATCCAGAGTTCTTTTTCCATTGAGATTGAGCATGTCTTTCGCCATTTTTCTGCTAAGTCTCTCAAGGAAGACTCATCGTTATGGTAATTACTCCTTTCAATTTAAGAAATTGAACTTCTAGAATGCTCTTTGGGTTTTTCTTCTAATCTTCCTTGGTAGTTTACTTTAGCTTGTTGGTCACCTCTTCTCTTTTGTAGGGTCAGGGTAAATTTATCTTTTCTTTTGTCCTTAAGCACAGAAGCAATCGAGTACATTTTTGGAGATTCTGCTTCATCTTCCACTATAGACCTGGTAGTTTTGTAGGATTTCTACGCAAGTACCACTTCCAATAGTCCCTTCGTCTCTAGCGTCTGTTGTTCTAGGCTTTAATCTTCGTCTCTAGTACCACTTCCAATAGTCCCTTCGTCCAATAGCTCCACTCTGCCTCTCATGTCTTTGGCAGGATCGACTTCGATAATGCTTGGCACTAGCTTCTTCATTGGACAATACCAATAAAAGGCGACACCAAACATTAATGAGGAGCTACGTCATCATTAGGCAGTGTTGTAAAGGAGCGCCTGCTTATTGTATGATGTCTATGTCGAGGACTCTCGATGTTAATGGTTGGCGCTTCTCATGGGTTGATGGCGATATGGAGTTAAAGTAGCATTAAGTATCGATGACGTCTTCATAGCTAACTCATGATATGATGACGGTTGGTGAGACGATTTTGATTAGGCACAATATTCATCTTGGTACCTACTGCATTATTTGTTTCATATGGAAGCAGAGTGGTACTAATTGAGGCTCGATGATGGTTGATGATGTCATCGCCATCGATGGAATGTGGTATTGTATAAGTGCGGTAGCATGGAGGAGAAATATAGCTGAGAAGCGGCATTGTGGTGGCTTATGGCGTTAATAATGACATGGACATCGACATTCGTTGTAGGCGGCTCCAATAAACTATAAGATTATTGGAGTACAACATCCATATCATTTTCGTTAGTCCTGAAGTGCATTACTAGATTAGTGTCGGCATCAAGC
The DNA here is from genome assembly GCA_030765085.1 of Allium cepa. Lineage (NCBI taxonomy): Eukaryota > Viridiplantae > Streptophyta > Magnoliopsida > Asparagales > Amaryllidaceae > Allium > Allium cepa. The sequence continues at coordinate 679,320,234 of CM060941.1, read as the reverse complement.
TGGCCTTAGTAGAAGATGGTAGCGGTACTGTTGAAAAGCGATACTAAAGAGGTTCAGTACTAGTGAGTAAAATGTTCGTGCTATGCTTATTGATGAAAGTCGACGTCAATTGAGCACGATGTTGGTAATATGCGGTGTTCGATTATAAGCGACATCCTTCCCTAACTTGTTGGCATGTGACACTGCTAGCATGGTCATGGAGCTCTATAATGAATGCGGGACCATCCCGTGTCATCGAAGAAAAGTGACATGATGGAATGCGATGTGAATGGAGTTAATTGTAGCATGAAATGTGACATGGTCGAATTGTATCTATTCATGATATATGGTGACGTCGGTCCTTTATCTTTGTTGATGAAATGCGACGCCAATTAAGCAAGACGTGACGAACTGTGATGTGGTTAAGGCAACGCCGAAGTGATATATCACCAATTTTATACATTATTGATTTCGTATGGCCCTATTAATTTTTGACGTAGAACCCAGTGGCACTAATTTCTTTGCTATCACTCGTGAAATTACCTTTGATATTGAAAATATTGCGGATAACATATGTAAATTAATAAAAATACTTATAAAATGTTAAAGTAGGTTTCAAGTTATATTACAATTTTATTTCAAAAATATAATGATTATGAAGTGTATTTTAAAGTGGATATACATATATATGTATGTATATATGTATGTATAATAGTTCGAAACTAGTTTTATAAATATCGACCGTTGAAGCACTTTCAAAAATTATTTGGACATGAATATTTGATGAAATTAAAGTAGAAAGATAATTCGGGAACACATCAAATTTTGAAAGGCAATTGATCAAAAACTGAATGTAATATGAGTAGATATAAGCAAGTTAAAATTGGAAACAATATATACTTTGGAAATTTGACTATATCTATTGTTCCTATCAGTATGCTCACCACCAATTGATCGATGGGAAATCATCAATTGACCAGTTGCATATTTGAGCCAACGACTTGTGTGTCTGCATGATTTTGGGGGGATGTGTGCGTGCATGGTTGTTTCAGAGATTTTCCCTTGGATTTTAGATGGCGTTTGGGTAACGTTTTGAAGTGGATTTCTAACCTTATTGAATTGGAATGTTTCTAACATACGTATGTTTGGATGAATTCATATATGTATAAATATATGGATATATACATATGGATAGTTGAATTTTATTTGTTATCTGTTTAATTGTTGATATATGGAGTTTATTGGTTATCATGGTAACCTAATTGGTCGGTGGGTGTTAAAATGATGAGATGCATGTTGTTGTATGGGAAAGGATCTGTAAGCCATATATTGAATTGTGTCCATTCAGTGATTCAGCCATGTATTAATGCAATAGGGTGGATTTGGGTTTTTATATTGGTTAGACCGTATCATTGAACATTTTAACTATATTGGACTAAGACCTTGTTTCACTTGTTAGCTATGTGTTTTTGTACCGTTTAACCGATTTTTTAAATGTAGGTGAAACATGATTAAGGTATGGTTTGCCATAATTATTCATAGTGTTATTTTGGAAATGATTAGAATATGCGTTAAATTAGACGTACATCACCCACCAAACTGTAGTCCGACCCTTTTCATAGTTTCCTTTTTTTCATCATTAGGCTGATGGAAACTAGTGTATTATATCGAGTGACGTTGGAGGTGCAAATAAGAAGGCATTACTTTTTTGAAACCGGGTTAACGATTTATTACTCCTTATTGGGCATTGCAGCCCAAGCCAATATAGAAGATCCGATTAATATATAATGATAAAAAACATCACTTTATGAACAAAGTCAGCATTTCACTTCGAACCAAAACATTCTAAAATTAGGGAATAAAGGAAAAAAGGCGAATTCATGGCTGCCACAAATTCTCTGCTTGAGTTTCTCCGATCTATTCCTTCTAGTTCAAGATCTCCGATGCTTGTTTTTCTAATGCCCTTAAGTTGGTAAGCTTCCTTTTTGCTATTCAGCCAATAATGATTACCATGTCTCCGTTGATTTGACTTGATAGTGTTAATACATCTTTCTTCTTTCTATTGAAAGCTTGATCGTTCCACTTTCTTCAGAGGTGCCAAATGGTAGTTCTCAAGCTATTTTTTCCCAGCTCCTTCAATGAGTTTTACATATCACTCCTCAAATGCAGGTAACTAGCTTCCTCCATTAAAGATTTAACTTTATCTGTCCACATGCATCCTAGTTTTTGTATAGCCCAAACCAGCTTGCTAAAATTAAAGTCAAAAAATAGATGGTCATGTTTTTCAATAGTCGAATCACAAAACTTACAAGTACTGTCATCCAAAATACCCCAACTATATAATCTATCTTTGGTGGGCGATGTGGAAAGTAAGGCTTTATAAGTGGTGCATGCCATTTTTGGGCTGTTTGATCTACTCCAGATAATGTTATGCCAAGGAACAGCAGGATATTTAGCTCTAGAATCTTGCCAAGCATCTTTATCTTAAATAATCCCCTTATAATAGCTTTTTCCAAGCCCAACCCACCTATCATCGGTCCTTTCAGAGAATGCTAGGGTAGCCTGAATTTCCTGTCTAAAGTTCCTCATGATTATTTGTCTATCACATTCCCAGTTGTGATCCCTTGCAAAGGTAGCAAACTTAGAAGTAGAGGTACCAATCGCACCCCAACCTTTCAATATAACCTTTTCCATTTAGCAATGGATCTTTCCAAAGATCATTTTTTTTTCTCCACTGGAAATTTTCCTTTCGATGAAATCTTTCATTTGCTCCCTAAGTTTCATTATATTTTTCTATGTAGTGGATGTATTATTATCAATTTTGATGGTCCAAAAGTTATCTTTAAGATATCTAGCCCTCATCCATTTAGCCCATAGGTTATCAGAATCTAAAATTTTCCAAGCAAGCTTAAGTCCATAAACTCTTTTTAGTTCAAATAAATTTTTAAGTCCAACCCCACCTTCCTTTTTTCGTATGCTAAGATCCTTATAACTAACCTTATGTAGGCCTCCTCTCCATGTAAAATTTGCACAAACATACTTTGTTTTGACAATGGAAAGTGTGGGATTTGAAAAGCCTAAGCTACAATCTAACTTTAGTGGTAATAACCGAGTTCACAAGTTCAATCCTGCCTACAAAAGATAAGAATTTAGACCTCTAACCTTGGAGTTTCTCTTTAATATGATCTACCGGTTTTCCACATTCAGCATCAGTAGTGATATTGATAGATAAAAGCATTACCCATATACTTGATAGGAAGGGAACCTGGTTGAACACCAATTTTTTTCCAATAGGCTTTGTTTGTTTCTGCAAAACTTGTTACAGCAACACTTTGTTTTAAGCTCATTCACTTTTAGGCTAGGAAAATTCTCTAGTTCTCTGAATATTTCTTTAATCTAACCAATAGCAGTAGTATTTGCATTTAGAACAATAAGTAGATCATCAGCATAGATTAGATGCGCAAAAGTGGGCTGTAAATTGTATATCGGGCTGATTAGATGTTGGTGACAAGCATGTTCCATTTGAAGAGTGAACCATAGCGTGGAAACTAGAAAAAGATAAAGGGGTAGGGAATCCTCTTGCCTAATGCCTTCAGTGCTTTGAATATAGCCTTTAGGGACTCCATTAATGAGGATAGAATAGGTAGGTTTGTTTATGCAGTGGGCAGTTAGTTTCAACAACTTTTTAGGAACACCCATTGAGTTTAGCATATGAATTCTAAATTGTCTATTAACCTTTTCATAGTCTTTGCACAAGTCAATTTTCAAGAAAAACTTGTTTGCCCTCCTTTTATTGAAGTCTCTAAAAAGTTCATGAGCCATTAATGAAGTCTCATACATAAACCTACCTTTAATGAATTATATTTGACATTGAGAAATTAAATCAAAAAACGCTTTATTGAGTCTCATCCATATGATTTTACTCAGTATTTTATAAGTGACATTACAGCTGGCTATCGATCAATGTTCTCCTTTTCTCTCTAGTTTATTAACTTTAGGAATAAGAGAAATAAAAGTATGATTTATTTACTAAACAAACTCACTATAGTTCAAAGCCTCTTGATAAGATTTTAACATGAAATCTTTCTGGTGTATCCAGTGCACTATGAATAAGCCTGTCCCCAAGCCATCCGATCTAAGAATGGAGTCACTGTGAATGGAGAAAAAAGTTTGCTACGACTGACCGGAAGGTCTTTTTCATAATCTCTATTTTATAAATCAAAAAATATGCTATTGCTTTGTCTTTAATGCTTTTAATGTTATTTGATGCATCTTCCTGCTCATTAAGACAGTTAGTTAACTTAGTATGACGTTTTCTTTGTAACATTTTTTATTCAATAGCCTATTTTTTGAGCACCTCTTTGAGTTTCCTTTGAAGAGAATAAAAATCTGCATTTAGGAATTCATTAAGAGGATTACCGTCTGGTTGAATTTGAATATTTTCATAGCTTTGGTAAGCATTAAAAACTAATAAATATTAGTAGCTTGAGGAATTTGAACCGAGATAAAGTCAACAACATCATTATAACCATTAATAAGTTGCCAGTAGTTAGCATATCTAAATTTCCTACCCTTTTGAATAATATCATCATCATTAAATTGAATATGTATAGGATACTGATCACTAGTAGAACTAGGAAGCACTGTAATTTTTAGTGTAACGACCTGGAATTTTCGATTTCGAAAATTCTAGATAGTTAGGAAAAGAAGAAAGAGATTGAAGAAGAAGAAACAGAAAACACAACACAAAATCTCACATTCGCAGCGGATCAATATATAATAAATAATAACAGTTTACAAAAGAATACTGTATCTGTCAATTACATTTTAATACATCAGAGTTATAACATTTCATAAAACGCTGGACATATATACGTATCAACATGTCCTAGATAACAGTAATATATCGCAGAGGAAATACTCTATACGTTCCTGCCATCCAGCTCGCCTCCTGAGCTCCAGAACACCCTTATCTGAAAATCTGTAATACTCGGTCTGACCCGAGCATTACATCAAAGTAACACCCGGGTCAGGTTGGAAACCAGCGTGAGTAAACTCATCTAACATGAAATTCTAATGCATAGAACTTATTTAAAACCCGGGGTAACCCGTTTCAATTTACCAATTCACAATTTGATAACGACGTCACTTAATTCACACATTAATTTCTAAGTACCAAAACTTAGATTAAATGGTCCAATTCACTTAAATCATTCCATTCCAGTCTGTTGATTCCATATTTCAATCTGTACAAAACTATTATAGATTACACATCGAAGTGGTTTCGGGTATTTACTAATACACGACTCCGGTCTCTTCGAATTCAATACCATCTTAACCCACGTTATTCAAGTAAAATACAATTCAACTATAAATGCAGGATGTCACTTATACTCAGCAATTCATCATAGATAACCACATTATCACTGTTCAACCCAACATATCATATTACAGAAACATTTCATATCACATAGTATCACGATCACATACCAAGGATAACAAATAACCTAAGGCATTCAAATATTGTTCAATCAATCATAAGCAAGAGAAATTAGTCATACCATTTCTAATTAATTTAATTAACTACCAGTGAATTAAATCAATTACTTATTACTTATAAATCTTGCTTATCTAACATTAATTAATTATATTCAATTAATTAATCATCCCTTAATTTTTCTTCTTCATTAATCATCCTTGATTAACCACTCTTTAATTACAATAAATATTAACTCTTAATAAACTAATTAATCTTCACCATCACATTTAAATAATCCCTTAATTACTCTTATACAGTAATTAACAATAATTTATTTATCCTTAATTAATTCTCAAATCATTCTATAATTGATTAATTATACTTTCATTAATCACACTCATTAACAAACTAACCCTTGATTAATTTCTTTAATTAATTAATCCTTAAATTAATTACACTAAGTAATTAATATTTAATTACTTCCCTTAAGTAAATTACTTTTAATTTCTTTCATCAAGTAATTATCCTTAATTAATTAACCTTTTATTATTAATTAATTTAATCTCTAATTTATTAAACCTTAATCATCAAAATCTTAATTAATTTTATGATAATCCACTTATCTATATTGATTACTTAATTATCATCAACACATAAATCTTAAACACATTATCTTCAATCAACTACTTATATCAATTTTTATTTTATTTTTAAAATATCTTAAGAATTTAACTTAATAAATTTAAGTTAAACGAATCTTACTACTTAAATCAAAAATTAAAATGATTATTATATAAGGAATCAGATTTAAGCATTAGGTTCAAATTTGGTCAATAACTTATTTAAAAGCTTGTAAAACAAAATTTGCTTTGAAACCATTGTTTAAAATTTTGCTTCGCCTTGCTTTTAAAACTTGGTTTATCTTCCTATTTTAAATTACCTTAGCTCTTAAATCTGTTAATACCTTGCTACACATACTTAAACTCGATGCTTAAACATTTCGAGTCCAAACCATAACTACCTGAGTAATAACCAGATCCTTCTTCCAATCGAAACAACTCGAGTTCGATTTCGAGAAAAATTCTCGTCTTCCCCGAAGCTCCTCAACACCCAGCAACACCTTTTCTTATCTGATAGCCGTGCACGTGCACACATGGTCGGGGCATCTCCGACCGCTACCGCTACCATCAGTAAACCAACGTTGGCCTACTCAATCACCTCCAGCGCCCAGAATTCCGTTTCAACACTCACAACTAAAAAAAAGTAACACGCAACTCTCAAGAACTAGATCGATCACCCAAAATCATCTCGCAACACCTTCATCCATTACCAGGAAACCCGACCTCCTGTTCAAAGACTCACCGTTGACTTACGCTTCTACTCCATCCACTTTGACCCAGTCCGATGCACCACAGATGGTGGAAACGACACGAAATCAAGAACGAACCCAACTATCTATGAAACCCAACAATTCCATCCCGTCGCCTCCATGAGGACCATTGAACTCTCTGGCCATTTTTCCAGCAACCAACAATCTACCTACTACCTCCTGTATTAATCTCGTCGATGATCATTTCACCGATTGTCGAAAATCAACGATAAACCATAATTCGTTCAACTCGAGATTACCTATAAATCTTACGCCTAAAAATCTAGATATCACTTTCAAAATTCATCGTTTTCTAATACGAATCCATTCATGAAATCATGATCACAGATTTTTGACCTGTATAATTTTTTTTTACTGTTATCTCCTATTTTTAATTAATTACTAAATTAAAATTCTGGAAACCAATTTTAGACTTGATATTACATTGTTGTTAACATTTTTCATTTAGGAATTAAATCCTAAAAACAATTGCATAAAGAGAACTTGAATTTTTGTTGTTCTTAAGTCTGGGGTTTCTGAACAGGGTTGAATATATAACACACACATATATATTGCAATTTAAACTAAATCCTGTATAAAATCAGCCATGAAATCCTTACCTATATCCTTACTTCACAGAAATAACACATGCATTACGATATTAAACCAAATTAAGCTTTAAATATATGTTTACTCATAGACTACTTGAACAAAGGAGAAAAGAACACAGTTCTTGATGATCTGCACTTGGTTTAACTCTGATCTGCAACTAGATGATGGCTATGAATTGAAGCTTCTGATTGAGATGATTTTTGAATTACTGTTTGCCAAAGTTTGAGTTGCATTTCAACTTTGCACAATGCTTTTTGTTTTAGCCCTTGAACTGTTTCCAGGTTTTTTAGATTGCAAAAGCTTGATGAAAATTTTAATTTCTTCTCTGGTTTGTTACAGGATGTTTTGTTTCTCTTTATTTTATCTTTTTTTGAGTTTGCACAAGTTGAAAATTTGAGGTAATTAAAGTTGTTCAGTTTTCCCTTTTTTTTAAAAAAAGAAAAAAAAAGAAAATATCATTTATTATTCAAAGAAGAAGATCATTGCCACTTGTAAATTGCATGGCATAAATTACTTACATTTGTTGAATGGTAATTTAAAATTTTACACTTGTACTTTTATATGATTCATCGTAAACATTTATTAACTTATGTATATAAATATCTTATATTTGTAATATATATTTATATAAATTCCAATTTGGTTTATTTTAGAAATGTCTTAAGTGTTTTAATTTTTTTTTCTTTTATTTATCTATTTAAATTTTTTAAAATTAGGTGATATGGAATCCCAATTACACACTTATAAATAGTTATACAAATATACTAATTATATATATACTTTATTTATATTTTTAATTGTTTTCCATAGAAAATTTATAATAAATTTTTATTTAGTAACTACCTTCCTTAATTGGTATAAATACAATCTTTAAAAGAAAATAACAAACTATATACTAATAAAATCTTATATATATATATTTTATGTCCAATTTGTTTAAGATGTTTATTCTTCGAATTTCCAATTCAAATTCAATTTAAATTCGAAATCAAATTTAAAATCAATCCATATATATATATATATATATATATACATATATATATATATATATATCTTTTTAACAACATATGATTTGTTCTAAAGGAATAATTTGCCAACGATGAATAATTATTTAGTAGATTATCAAATAAATATTTATCCAGATATCTTTATTATCAGAATTTTTATCCGTTAAATTGAATAAACCAGTTAATTATCCAATTAACAGGTGTCCAAAATATGGGTTATCACATTTAGGTTAGGGGTTTACTAAAAAGATCCATGTTACCCATATCATTGTCCAATCTAGATGTTAATTTCTTTGCCTTACCACTTCTCCATGTGAATTTCAGGCCAGTGTGGATTGCTTCCCATAATCCTCAAGCCATTATGCAATTATTTAACGTAGATTCTTGGGTAACTCTCAATGTAAGTCCAACTTTCTTTTCATTGGTCCTTAGAATAGAATTAAAGTCACCAGTGACAAGCCAAGGAATGTTAATTAGTTTAGAGTTTTCTATCAACTGTTTCCATAGCTTATTTCTTCAAATGCTAAAGTGCTTGCATAAATAAACGAGATGAAAATATCTAGACTCCCAACATTCTTCAAATGAACCGTAATTTGTTGATCATCAAGTTTAGAACCGTACCTTTCCTTATATTATCTTCCAAAGAATCATAATTCTTCCATTAGCAAACCTAGAACTATTATGCACAATATTCCATTCGTCACCCATTTGACTTTTATACATATCAATATTGTCTTTTCCAAGCGCCCCAAGGAGTTTCCGGTTTTTTCAATAAATTTAATTTCAAGAACAGCTAAAATAGCAAGCTTATACATAGCCTTAATATTTTAGAGGTCTAACTTACAAGAGTCATTGTTAAGACATCTAGCATTCCAAAAAATAATAAACATTAAGGTTTGATAGATTTTCTCCTTGTGATAGGAGCAGACACTACCTCAGTTGAAGAAGCGGCTACTTTCTTATTTTTTGATTTAAGCTGTTTTTCCTATTTCTCATTTGGCTTATTATAAATGCTTATGTTACTTTCCTCTTTTTCTTCCTCTGACGATTCCAATCAAATATTTATCTTTTGAATTTCTTCTATCGAATCAAGTAGCTCTTCCTTCTCCTTTATCTTATTAAAAGGAGTTTTAAGATCCTTTTCCACAGATGGAATTTGCAACTTCTCAACAAAAGGGGATGTTGCCTTTGATACTTGATCCTAAGTTTGATGAATTGTGGGCTCTACTATAAAGCCCGACATATTAGCTGGTGAAGGGTTGGATTATATAAGGTATATTAGAAAACTAACTACATCATTTTGTGTAAAATTTTTTGTTGTTGCATCATTTTTTGATGAATTATCATATGGCCGAGAACTTGAAGTGGCTATTAGTGTGGTGCCTTTTGCTTTTGCCATCCAAACTTGCTTAGGATTATCCATGCTGATATTGTGCTACTGATTTATATGTCTAAAGAATTTGCATTCACCACACCTAAAAAGCATGAACTTATATTCTACTTCTTGCACATAATTATTTTCCTGTTTATCTACGACTTTCATAGATTTTGGTCAAGCAAAACTAACATTAACTTCCAGTAGCACACGAGCAAGTTTGATTCTCTTAGCAAGCCTAGTATTTTCATCAATGTGCCATGATTTTCCAATTAGGCTTGCAAGTTTACTGATACATCTCATGTTCTATAACGCCAGATTAAGACTATTAAATTGGACTTAGATTAGGTAAGTAGTGAGCCTTACTCTTTCAAAATGTGATGCCCTACCCTAAGACCTACACTAACAAAGAGCATTACTGGGTAATACTGTCTGCTAATGCGGAGAATAGGTTTGGATAGGAGCGACCATCTATAGCCTTGTCTTAAATATCTATTGAATAGGTCGATAATGTCATAATTTTTTTTCCTGATTCAAGTGGATCGACATATCCAATAAATACTTAATACAAAGCCATAGGTGGCTATAAGATCTATCAGAACAAAATACAAAATGATACATCACAAAGTATACAAAATGATGCATCACATATGTGGTATGACGACCACAATACAAACACGAGTCAAAATAATATACATATCAGAGAAGCAAACCAAAAAGGACTACACAAAAAGCGATAACAAAAAGAGCTAGCAGAATAGTCCATGCAAAAGCAGAATAGGTTAATTCCAAAAGTACCTAACCTGAAACACCTCCGTCTGACCCAAGTATAAAATACACGGGTCAGTCTAGCTAAACGAATCTGTAAAAGGTGATAGTAGAATAATAGAGCATAAGAGCATAGTGATATTCTTCTTGAACAATAAGAAACCATAAGAAAGCTAACCGTAGTCATATGGAGGATACAGAACATGTACGACATACATGGTTATACTAGGTGACAGAACACTATTGCGTCAGTAAGCATAAAACACAAAGGAGATGAGAAATCTCATGAATCGCTAAAACGTAGCATGCCTCATCTCATCGACAATCATAAACAATAAGAATGGTTAAGGGAATAGTAAAATGTAAACTCCTAAAAGAGTAATTCACAAACCCGCCATATCGGCAACTCCAAGGAAAACATAAGCAAAGTCATCTCGACATAAGCCATAAGGCAAATGTCAAGAACAAGATAAAAATCTCATACAACGCCAAAAGGAAAATTTCATAAATAGCGCCAATAGGCAATCTCAATATATATATATATATATATATATATATATATATATATATATATATATATATATACACGCCAAAAGCAAATCTCAGCACGCTAGTGTAGGCTATGAAAATATCAAAAGAACTCCCAAGAGTCCTGAAATCCCAAAGTAATCGCCACCGAATGGTTCAAAGGACCGATTCCAAAATGACGACACACAAGGGTAAAAATCGTCTCAAAAAGGTTTTGCACGTGCTATTTTTGACGAGTACTGTTTCACATAATAGGTACCTCTCCCAAAGGCAAACGTCAAACGACAAATACTCCGCAATGGCAAATACGCCGCAATGGAAAACGTCCGAAGACAAATACGCCGCAATGGAAAATGTCCGAAGACAAATACGCCGCAATGGAAAACGTCCGAAGACAAATATGCCGCAATGGAAAATGACCCGAAGGTCTAGAACTGGCACATCGACAGGCAAATGTGTCACAAACTCTCGAAAAGGAACCCGAAAAGTGTTAACGTGTGTCCCATACCACCCGTTCGCACTAAACGATTTACTAACCACTAGTAAATTTCACACTCAAAGCAGTAATAGGTTCAGCTCATATCATCGGTAAACTAGACCCGTAGGCCAAAACGATCAAACAGACAAGTTAGGAATTAACCGAAAGGATAAACGCACGTATTCCATACTACGTGTTTTACCCAATCGTTTAACTCTCCTTCTCATTCGCTCGACAATGCAAAAACGTGTAATTTTTGTACAAAATAATTTACCTTGAAAATAATCTTTGAAAATCGATTTTGAAAACCATTTGGAAACCATATTTGAAAATTTCCCTTATTATAAGGAACAAATAGGTTTTATACTTGAAAATACTTGAAAATATTATATAATAATTATTTTTAAATCCCTTAAATTTTAAAAATCATTTCAAAAAGAATTGGAGAAAACCGTGCTCGAAAACGACCAAAAATAAGTAAAATTCCACTCCATCTGAAATTCAAATTAAATTCAAATTATTCAAAATTTGAGTTCAAAATTCATCAAAACTGGGCTAACCTATTGAAAGGCATCATAGCCCTTAAAATACTTTATAAATATCACAAAAACATGAGTAAGTGTCAAAAATCGGACGGAAAAATGACATATAAACACTTAACCAAAATAATACTCAGGTTTGAAATCTTCTATGTGTTCAACTTTCGAACACAAAACAGGTAGCCGAATGATCTTTGATTCATTTGAAAATTAGTACACATATATTAGAAAAATTCATCTTTCAAACAAAAAAATAATCGATGAATTTAAAAATAAAATGGAAAAGTTATGCTGTCACAAACATGGACTCAGACCATGTTTGTAACAGTTCAATAAGGATGTGCCCAGGCTTAAAAATCCACTCCGTGTTCAATTTCCAGACATAAATCAGAGCACTAAATGGCATCGGACTGAGCTTAAAATTGTTATGTTTGTAGTAGAAAACATTAGCTTCCAAACAAAAACTAATTTAGATAAAATATGACAAAGTTATGATGTCTCAAAATTGAACCCAGACAGTGTTTTCACTGTAAAAATCTGGGCAAAAACATGCCCCGAATCAAAGTTCGGCAACATATTTCTATAAGCTATATCGGTCAAAATGATCTAAAATTTGGTACGCCTATAGTAGGGAACTTCATATTTCAAATAAAAAAAAATCGATGAATTCCAATAAGAAATGAAAAGGTTATGGTATCTCAAACATGAACTCAGGCCATGTTTGCAGCAACTCAGAAAACACAATTTCTACAGGCAGAAAAACTGTGTTTTCTTCATTTTGCAGCAACGATTTGAACACTCAAATGACCTTATTTTTGAATCAAATTTTCCAGAAATAATGTTCAACACATAACCTTAATTCAGAAAAAGATCCGGCAGCATTTCGTTGCCGAAGATGAAAGTTATGGATAGCCAAAGTTGGCACTTGAGGCCAGAAACGAAAAAAAAAAAACAGCGATGAACAAAAACATGTATAACCAACAAATTTAGCTACCGATTCAATATTTATGGCTATTATATGTGAGATTTTAGTCTCGCCTTGGCTACTTACCGAAATACCAAAGATTTTACAAGCAAGGCGGCGACTTTAGCCCGATTTGGGGATGGAAACACCTACTAGAAGCAACAGACAAACATGCAAGAAGGAAAAAAATAGCAAAAATGAGAAATAATTCACTGTAAAATGAAAATAGATGATGAAAATGTGAGATTTGGAGCTGATTACCTTCTCTTATCTTTATTCTTGCTAAAGTTTTGGTTTTTTTTATTTGAGAAATTGATGAAGCTTTGAGAAAATGATTTTAGAGGAAGCCATTGATAAGCTTTCTGTTAGGTTTTGGAGAAGGAAGAGACGTACGGTAAAGTTTCTCAGCTATTCCTTCTCACCTAACCAGGCTTTGGGCCAAAGTGAACAAATTAAAGAAGTTAAACCATTTTTAGTTAAGTTAGACTATGTTTAACACTTATGCACGCATATATATACATATATATTTACAAATTTTTATTTTCTACATACTTATGAACCAAATAATTAGTGTAAATTCGTGAACTCATTAAATTTTAAATTTTCTATCATTTAAAATGATAATTTATTCTTTTTAAACATTTTTATTATTAATTTCCTTTGTTTAACAAAAATGCACCATTTACTCAAACAAACGAATAAAATCATGTTTTTAACTCCCAAAACTCCACAAAATTTATTTTATCACTTAGAAAAATATTTCAAACCATTCCAAAACATTATTTACAGCCAAAATTTATTTTCATCCTAATTTCCACCTTTTATTTTAATAAACAACTTTTAAAAAAATCAAATACTTCCTTTAAAAATTACTAAAAGAAGTAATTGGCAATAATTAACAAATTTATTACAATTTCTCAAAATAAAAATTATTTTCCACTCATTATTAACCCAAACAAACAAAATAAAGCTTTTAAACTTTATTTTCACATTTTATTTCCAACAATTCATTGTTTATTCCAAATAAGCAATTTAAAATCTCCAAATCTTGTTTTAGTTCACAATATTAAATCATAACTACCATTATAATTTAATATTATAGGTAATCTCCAAAACCATGGTTGTTATAGATTCCTCCACTTAACAAAATTGTGTCCCCGCAATTCCTAGGGAAAAGTATGTATGTAACAATATATTTCATCACTTCAAAACGATAAGACAACAAGCTTAAGATAAAAATAATTTCTCACCATCGCTATGAGAAACTAGAAAACCAAGGTAGGATCGTAAAATAAACTCTCTGGTTTCCCAAGTGCAGTCATTGAGATTAGCGGACCATTGAACTTTAACGCGTGGCACATCCTTGTTTCGAAGGCATCTCACCTCCGAAACAAGTATGCGAGTAGGCTGCAGCACAAAAGATAGGTCCGGTGAGATCTCAAGCTCTTGCAAATCAGTAGAATCAACAATAGAATCCGACTCTCGAAGACACTTCCGAAGCTGAGAGACGTGAAATACGTCATGAATGCCAAATAGATGAGCTGGAAGTGAAACACTATAAGCCATAGGGCCAATACGTTCAGTAATAGAAAATGGTCCTATAAAGCGAGGAGCCAATTTCCCAGTCGTACTGAAGCGCATAACCCCTTTTAGAGGAGAAACACGAATAAAGACAAGATCACCAACCGAGAACTCGAGAGGCTTCCTACGGTTGTCTGTGTAGGATTTCTGGCGGCTCTGTGCCTCTTTCATTCTCTGGCGAATAAGATCAATCTTCTCAGAAGAATCACGAACAGAATCCGGGCCAAGAATAAGCTTCTCATAAGATTCCAACCAACAAGAAGGTGATCGACACGGCCTTCCGTATAAGGCTTCGAAAGGGGCCATACCAATACTGGACTGAAAACTATTGTTATAGGATAATTCCGCAAGAGGTAGGTGATCCTCTCAACTACCATCGAAATCTAGAATGCAAGTACGAAGAAGATCCTCGAGGATACGATTCACACGTTCAGTCTGTCCATTAGACTACGGATGATATGCTGTGGTGAAATTGAGCTTTGTTCCCAAAGCTTAATTAAGACTCTGCCAGAAATAACTCGTGAATAGCGGGTCACGGTCACCAAAAATCGAACTAGGAACACCGTGAAGTCTCATGATTTCCTTGACATATAACTTGGCCGAATGATAAGCACTCCTATTAGACTTAACAGGAATGAAATGAGCTGATTTGGTGAGGCGATCAACAATAACCCAAATGCTAGAATGGCCCGATCTCGAACGAGGTAGGCTGTCGATAAAATCCACCGAAATCTGATCACATTTCCACAATGGAATCTCTAGAGGCTGAAGGAGACCAGAAGGGCGCTTATGTTCGGCTTTGATACGTTGACAATTCATGCAAATACTCACATAACTCGCCACATCGCGCTTCATGCCTTCCCAATAATAAAGGCGATGCATATCAGCATACATCTTATTACTGCCAGGGTGAATGGTATACTTAGAACGATGACATTCATTGAGAATGTCATGCCTAAGTGCAGAATTAGAAGGCACAACAAGACGGTTCTTCTTACGAAGACACCCATGAGAATCAATGCTGAAATCCCTTAACTCCTCGTGACGGGACTCAGACTCACAAATCTGAATAAGGTGCACAAGATCGGGATCACGCCGCTGAGCATCGGCAATACGATCCAATAAACTGGATCGAGCTTCCAAACTAAATAATAAGATAGGAGAATCGGAAGATGGAGCTCGATCACGAATATAACAAAGGGATAAGGTCTCTAGAACATCCCACTCGGCTAGCATCATAGAAACAACGGCCTAATGTTTACGACTAAGTGCATTAGCAACACGATTACCCTTACCAGGGGTGTTAACACCTCTATTTTTCACGACCTAGTGACTTACACGACTCAACGACCCACCGACCTACAGTAGGGAGCGACCTACCGATCTAAAGCACAGAGCGGCTCAACATGGCACGACCTAGCGACCTAAAGTACAGAGCGGTTCAACATGGAACGTCTCAACGACCTAGCGACCTAGTGCCTCAACGACCTAGCGACCTAGCGTCTCAACGACCTAGCGACCTAGCGTCTCAACGGCCTAGCGACCCAGCAAACTTCATGGTTAAGCCGCATGCGCACTGCCTTTTCCATTAGGTCGCTCACGACCTAAGCAAGCCGAGATAACACTTGTGCTACACATGCTAAGTCACTCACGGCATATATCTTGTACAGGATGGCTCCATTAAGTTGCTAACGACTTAAGCTACCTCGGGATGACTCTTAGGCCGCAACTCCTTAGGTCGCCCACGGCCTATGCCATACGACCTAACTCTGAAACTCCCCTATAAATAGCCCGCCTACTCCACTTTGAGGGAGGACTTTGGAACCTTTTTCGAACGCCAAGACTCTACTGCTTCGCAACTTCTACAACACTTCAAATGCCAAAGACACTTCAAGGAACCTAAAGAGAAGATCAAGTTCATTCAACATGGATTCAAAGAGCTTTTCTGCAATAAAGTTCTAACTTCTTACTTTAATGGTGTTGTAATTGGAGAATTATTGTAAAACTTGTAATCAAGTTGATAAGAGAAAAGATTAAGTGGACGTAGGCTTGACTTTGAGCCGAACCACTATAAAAATCATTGTCTCTATACTATTTTCTGCTTACTTTTAGTTCCCGTACCAACGGGTGGTGCTTTCGCTATAACTCAACTCACACCGGGGTGTTAGCATACATTTTAGCGTTAACATTTTTGGTGCTTTCACTGAGAATTGAACTCAGGGTGCTCTCATCATTGCTCCACAAAGATTTGTTGAATGACTATATCTAAGAACCAGAAGTCTATCCGAGATAATGGCTCCATGAAGAAAAGGTAGATCTACTAGATCTGGAAATGCTTATGACAACACCGCCACATTTCCCGCGTCAAATCAAGCGGCATCTAGTGTTGGAATTACAAGGGCCGAATTAGATACTGTGGTGTCTGGGTTGTATCAACAAATGGAAGCCCAGAACACTTTGATGTTGAACAGGTTGAATGCTATGCTTGGAGTTAATCAGCAACCAGAAAATAATGAAGAAACTTTTGCTGAAGATGTTCATGATTCCCAAGGGAAAAGTATTCCTCAAAGGGCAGTTGGCACCGCCGAAGGGGCACCTCCCCAAGCTGGAGTTTCAAGGCCGCAGCCAACTCTTCGTGTACGTTTATCCAGGCAAACTTTCGAAAAGGTAGCTGTCGTCTGTCCCGCGGGGCCTCTAAACGATGAGGAGTACTCTCGGGAATGATTCGACAAATTATGAAGGAAATCATGCAAAGGGAGGAAGATGAAAGTGACTGGGGGTTTGCTCCTAGCAAGACTCCTTTTACTGAAAGAATTCTGAAGGCTGAATTTCTAAAGAAGTTTGTTCCCCCTACCATTCCAGCTTATAGGGGGACAAGTGATCCTAACCACTTCTTATACAAGTATGACTGGCATATGACAGGTGCCAGAGCAACAGATGAGATCAAGTGCAGATACTTTCTTGTGTACTTGGAGGGAGTGGCCCTACTTTGGTTCACGAAGCTGCCAGTTCGATCAGTGGATCAGTTCTCCAACCTAACTCGGAAATTCAAAGATCAGTTCAGGTTATATGCTTCAAAGGCCAAGGACATAATGTCACTATCCAGCCTTGAACAAAGCCCCGGAGAGTCTATCAAATCTTTCTTGAACCGCTTTAATATAGCCTTGGCTGAAGTTAATAATGCAAAGCCTCGGATGATTCTAACTTACTTGATGCGAGCTATTGACAAATCAAGTGAATTTGGGAAATGGCTAAAGATGAAAGAGCCAAATTCACTTGAGAAGTTCTATAAAAAGGCTGATGAATTTATGCGCTTAGAAAGCCTTGCTGCGCCAACAAAAGTAGTCGTGACTGAAGTTGAGAATAACAACGTTGCTTCCAACAAAAAGGAATCTGGTGGCCAGAAGAGGGAGAATAACGGTGGAAAAAAGAAGAAAGATGTGAAGAAAGCTCGCCACTTTAGACCTTCAATTTTACTTCCTTAACTGATACTCCAGAAAATATCTTTTTCGCAACCAAGGATGTTGTTGAATACCCCAAACCACCTAAGATGAGGATTGGGAAAAATGTTGTGCATAATGGGAGATTCTATCGGTTCCACAATCAACCTGGCCATGACACTAATGAATGTCACCATTTAAAAATTTTGATTGAAGAACTGTTGAGATAGAATAAACTACAACAATATGTGAAGAGAAACAGAAGTGACCCGACCTCTTCTACTCAGGGGCAATAAGTTCCTGCTCATCAATCCGGCTCAGGTGAGAGGACTACAGCGCATGAATCTGAGAGGCCTATCATTAATGTTATCATAGGGGGTCCTCACCCAGCGGGCAGAAGTTGGGGTGAGATGGAAAGATATGCTCATGCTTTGAGATATGCCCCGACGGAAGAAAATGTTTTTGTCTTGGAAGATGCTGCACCTTTAAAACAGCAGAGAACTTTTAACGATGAAATCATATTTCGAGCTAGAGGCTCTGTTGGTGTTGAAGCTCCCACCATGGATCCCTTGGTGATATCTACAGGCATCGGACTAGCTATTGTAAGAAGGTGCTTGTTGGCTGCGGCACCTCTTGCAATGTCCTCTTCAAAAAGACATTTGATCAAATGAAAATTCCTATAGCTGATGTCCAAGCTTCCTCACAGAAAATTGTTGGGTTCACTGGAGAACCAAAACAGCCTATTGGGACTATTGACTTATTTGTAGAGCTTGAAGAAGGGGAAAAGAAGGTGGTCCGAAAACAAACTTTTGTGATTGTTGATAAATTCTCCGCTTACAACGCCTTCTTGGGTCGACCAACTCTTGCCGCATTCATGGCCATTCTTGCCCCATGGTGCTTGACAATGAAGTTCCCCACTGATAATGGCGTCGGTGTTGTGAAGGGGGACCAAAATGCTAGGCGAGAATGTTATCTCATAGAGTTACGAGAGGCCAAGAAGAGAGAAATGGGTAAGGGTGTGGCAGCTCCGCTCCGCGTCAAAGAGCCCTCCTTGTAGCAATTACAGGGTGGACCCTGCACTGGTGAGCATTGTGGTGCATGAATAGAGATTGATCCCAGAAAGACCAGTGCAGGGGAGAATAGAGTGGTGCCGGTGGAAGTGACGGTGCCAATACCTGTTGACCTGAATGATCCAAACAAGGTGCTGAATGTGGGTTCATAACTTAGTGTGACGGTTCAGAATATGTTGATATCATTCTTGAAAGCAAACCTGGATGTATTCGCTTGGAGTCATGCCAACATATGTGGAATCTCTCCAGAAATCGCCATGCATGCTTTAAATATTGATCTGAAATTCACACCCGTAAAGCAGAAAAGAAGAACCTAGGGTCATGAAAGGTCGGCAGCATTAAAAGAAGAAGTAGATTGGCTCATGGAAAATGGTTTTATTAGAGAATCCACTTATCCGAATCGGGTTTCTAATCCGGTGTCAGTTAAAAAAGCAAATCGAAAGTGGAGAGTATGCATCGACTTTTCAGATTTAAAAAAAGCATGCCCCAAGGACTGTTTTCCATTACCCATGATTGATCAGTTGGTGGATGGAAAAGCCGGACGTGAACTATTGTCTTTTATGGATGCTTACTCAGGATATAACCAAATCATGATGCATGAGCCAGATCAGGAGAACACGAGCTTCATCACTGATGTTGGTCTTTACTGCTATAAAGTCATGCCCTTCGGACTGAAGAATGTAAGGGTAACTTATCAAAGACTTGTCAATGCCATGTTCAAGCCCCAGATTGGTAAGACTATGGAAGTATATGTTGATGATATGCTGGTGAAATCGAAGAAGGCAGTAGACCACATGGATCATTTGGCAGAAATGTTCATGGTTCTCCGAAAGTATGGGATGAAGCTAAATCCTCTGAAATGTTCATTGGGGGTAGAGTCTGAAAAATTCTTGGGCTTCATTGTGAGTGCTAGGGGCATCGAAGCTAATCCTGCTCAGATTACTGCTTTAAGAGAAGTCAAATCCCCTAGGAAAAAGAAAGAATTACAAAGCCTCAACGGGAAAGTCGCTGCTTTGAGTCGGTTTATTTCCAGGGCCACTGACAAATGCATTCCCTTCTTTGACGCTCTGAAGAAAGGAAAGAAAACCTTTGAATGGACTACTGAATGTCAGAAAGCTTTTGATGAACTGATCCGACACATGGAAACGCCTCCATTACTTTCTAAGCCCAAAAATGGTGAAGATCTTTTCATATATTTAGCGGTTTCATCTCATGGTCTCAGTGCAGCACTGATACGGGAAGATGCAAAAGTTCAGCGCCCAGTTTATTACATCGGCAAAAGATTCACTAGGGCAGAGATGAATTATTCAAATATAGAAAAGCTCGCCTATTTTCTGTTGATTGCATCCAGAAAGTTGAGCCCATATGTCCAAGCTCATCCTATTAAAGTCCTCACTGATAAACCTCTAAAGCAAGTCCTATTTCGCCCTGAAACTTCGGGTCGTCTTTTGAAGTGGAATATTGAACTCAGCCAATATGATATCACCTACCATCCCTGAAGAGAAATCAATGGACAAACTTTAGCAGACTTCATTGCAGAATACACAGATAAAGGTGACAGTGAGGAAGAGGTGGTTAATGACATCCCGATCCGATGGAAATTATACGTTGATGGTGCAAGAAATGACTATTGTTCCGGAGCTGGGATTGTGCTTGAAACCCCCGAAGGGCGGTCATTGTGCTTTGCATTGAGATTAGAATTTCCTTCGACAAATAATGAAGCAGAATATGAAGCTCTTATTGGCAGCTTGAAAATTGTTAAAGAACTGAACATCAAAGCATTGCAGATCTTCAGTTATTCCCAGCTTATTCTATGCCAAGTCAAGGAAGAGTTTCAAACTAAAGGAGGAAATCTGTCTGCTTACTTGTCAACGGCCTGCGAGCTTCTTGATGATTTTGATCATTGTACAATAAGCCATATACCCCGAGAAGAGAACATGAAGGCAGATTCTCTCGCAAAATATTCAAGCTCTGGCGAAGCTCAATTATTGGGATTGGTCTCTGTAGAAGTCTTGTCATCCCCAAGTACTGATGAGATGGATATTAACTGGATTATGGCTATATCTCAAGAGCAGGAGTTGTGGATGACCCCGATCAAGGAATATCTACTCAACGGCTCCCTACCAGAAAACTCAAAAGAGCACCAGAAGCTGTTAAGAAAAGCCCCGAGATATGTAATCCAAGACGGCCGGTTGAACAGGCGAGGATTCTCAATTCCATTACTCCGATGTGTAACTAAGGAAGAAGCTAAAAAAATTTTAGCTGAGGTGCACGGAGGAGAGTGTGGGGATCATTCAGGTGGCCAAACTCTAGCGAAGAAAATTCTCCGCTATGGGTATTTTTGGCCAGATATTAATCGAGATGCTGTTAGCTACTCCCGAAAGTGTGACAGATGCCAGAGATTTGGAAAAATCCCAAGAGCACCTTCCACCGAGCTAACACAGATGGTCAGTCCATGGCCATTCTCCATTGGGGGGATAGATCTCATTGGGCCTTTGCCGATTGCCAAGTCCGGAATCAAATATGCTATTGTTGTTGTTGATTATTTCAATAAATGGGCTGAATCTGAACCGTTGGCTACTATTACCTCTAAAAAGATGATAAACTTTGTGACTAAGAATATCATTTGCAGGTATGGTGTGCCTCAGAAGATAATCACAGACAATGGTACCCAATTCGAAAGCGAAGAATTCCAGGACTTTTGCAAGCGATTCAAGATCCAAAAAAGCTTCTCAGCAGTGGCTCATCCGCAGGCAAACGGGCAAGTGGATTAGTGAACAAAATTATCAAATCAACCATCAAAAAACAGCTGGAAAAAGAAAAAGGTGGTTGGGTCAATAAGCTGCCACTAGCACTTTGGGCATACCGAACTACCCACAAAACTGCGACTGGGCACACTCCATTCTCATTAGCATATGGATTAGAAGCAATGATTTCGGTGGAAATAGAGGTCCCCTCACACAGGAGAATTCATCTCAACCAAGCTAAAAATGAAAAGCTGCAACTTGAAGCACTTGACTTGCTTGATGAAAGATGGAAAGAGGCTGAGCTCAGAGTTGCAGCCCATCAGCAAAGAATAGCCAGGCACTTCAATTGTAAAGTTCGCCAACACAGCTTTGAAATTGGGGATCTAGTCTTGAAAAGGGTCATGACAGCAACAGGAGTGTTTGTGCCAAACTGGGAAGGGCCATATGTCATAGGCAAAATACTTCTCGATGGCACTTTCAAGCTCACAACTGTCGAAGGAGATCCAATTCCAAGAGTCTGGAACAGCAATCACTTGCGTCCATATTTTACTTAGAAGCTATGCTTAAATTTGCAAAATGATTATGGATGTATCATTCTTGTATTACAAACCACTGTAAAGTCAGTGTGAATCAATAATAAGAACTATAAAGTGGATGTAGGCCCAATTCTTCGCCGAACCATTATAAATCTTGTGTTCTCTACTACTATAAAATGCCTGTTTCATTTCGATGTGTAAATATCTTAAAATATATTGCTAAAATGTCGATTTAGTATTGCAAGCTATCAAAGCAAAGCTTGCCTGTTCAATGCATCACAAGGACAAGCGATTCCTACAAATCACTCAACAAACAAATGTCAAGCCACAAACGTTCCAGAATCAATTCCTACATAAGAAGTGCTTCTCACGAATAGTTGGTGATTCCACCGAAGGGGCACCTTCCTAACGTGGAGGTTCCAGGCCCTTGCTAACTGATTACGATCGTTTGTGCAAACAAACATTCAGTTAGGTAGCTTGCATCTGCCCCGTGGATTTACTTAACAATGAAATACACTTCTCTAGAAAAAAGAAAAGCGAACAACTTACAAAAGAAAGGAACATGTGCTTGAAAATGATAACAAGGAATGGCTGAGGAGCAGACGGTGAAAAGACATGGGCAAGCAGACCAAAAGCAGCCAAAATGGAATTTTGTCTCTCAACCAAAAAGTTGGTGGGACCATCGAAGGGGCACCTTCCCAAAGTGAATGTTCCAGGCCCTTGCTAGTCAATTGTAATCGTTTGTGCAAACGAACATCCTATTACATAGCTTGCGTCTCCTCCGAGTATCCACTTAACTGCGAGATGCAATCTTCCTGGCAAACAAAAAGCCCTCTTTGGAGGCACAAAGCCCTCTTCGGAGGCAAAAGGCCCTCTTCGGAGGCACAAAGCCCTCTTCGGAGGTAAAAAGCCCTCTTCGGAGGCCAACTTCTCCTCTCAAGGGGGAAGTGCCAAAAAGCCCTCTTTGGAGGCACAAAGACCTCTTCGGAGGCAAAAAGCCCTCTTCGGAGGCACAAAGCCCTCTTTGGAGGCAAAAATCCCTCTTCGGAGGCCCACTTCTCCTCTCAAGGGGGAAGTGCCAAAAATCCCTCTCTGAGGCAAAAAGCCCTCTTTAGAGGCCCACTTCTCCTCTCAAGGGGGAAGTGCCAAAAATCCCTCTTCGAAGACACAAAGCCCTCTTCGGAGGCAAAAAGCCCTCGTTGGAGGCCCACTTCTCCTCTCAAGGGGGAAGTGACAAAAAGCTCTCTTCGGAGGCCCACTTCTCCTCTCAAGGGGGAAGTGCCAAAAAAGCCCTCTTCGGAGGGCCACTTCTACTCTCAAGGGAGAAGTACCAGAAAAGCCCTCTTCCGAGGCCCACTTCTACTCTCAAGGGAGAAGTGCCACAAACGAAGCCCTCTATGCAGGCCCGCTTTATCGTGTAGGGGAATCCACCTCTTAAAAATAAAAGTGACTATCTTCGAAAGTTGAAGCGTAAAATCTTTTTCTAAAAAAAAAGAGAAAACTTCTCCAATAGAAGGCCACTCTACTAAAGCAGAATAATATTTCCTCAAAATGAAAGAATTATTCTCCAGAGTAAGAGTACAAGTCTCCTCAAAATGGGGAAGATTGCAATGAGCCATGATATGGGGGCAATATAATATAGTTGCGTTAATAAAAGCAACGCTCAAGCTACATACCACAAGCTCACTGCAATATCATACAAGGAAAATAAAGAAACTTGTGTGATAAAAGGAATAAATGCATTTATAAATACAGACAAAAATTTGTACAAGTATAAAGAATCATTTTATTCCATACTATAAAAGATTTGTATACATGTACAGGTTTCAAAAAGCGGGGGTCGATACCCGCACAATCTTCGGTCAATACAAATCTTTAAATACAAGCAAAAAGCAAAAAAGCAAAACAAGAAGGATAAAACCAGACCCGTTACTTCTTCTTCCCACCGCCTTTGGAGCCCTCACCGGCCTAATGGTTAGCTTATTGAGTCGGTCTGAACGAGTCAGGGAAGAAGGGGAAAGAGGTGCAATTGGGTCCTCTTCCGCTTTCTCATCACCAACAGAAGTGCCCTTCCTTTTCTTTGAAATTCCACGCTTTCCCCTCTTCTTTGAAGAAGATTCGCTGCCCAGAGTGATAAGATCAATCAGCTTTGTATCATCGGCAGTAAATTCCTCCGGGGTCCTCTCACCCTCCTCAAGCTCTTTAGCTTTCTGCTCTTGTGAAGCGGCCGGGTCATCTAAGCCTTGAAGAGCTTCTATTTGTTCTTCTTGCGACCCCGGTTGAGAAGCAAGAGAAGGAGTAACTTGAAGAGATGGAGGGGCAATGGCTGGAGGGGCCGAAGCCTATACAACGCTTGTTATTTTCACTACAGAAAAAGAAAAGTTAACATCGGTATTTCTCGCAAAGTGAGGAGATAGTGGCACGTCGGGGTTTAAGTAATAAGAAAGAAGTTCATCGAGCTCATGTGAAGCAAACGAGTAGTCCACTTGCCAAGGAGTAACTTGAAGAGATGGAGGGGCAATGGCTGGAGAGGTTGGCGTTACCACGTCAATTTCAATGTCTTGAGCTTCAATGTCTTCTTGGGCCTTCTCTTCGGTATGGGCAGTTGTAGTTTCAGTTTCGGCTTTGGCAGGAGGCGGAGAGTGAGAACTGGAGCCAATAATATCGATGTTAACTGAAGCCGAAAGACAAGTTGGGTCGGTCAAAGGTGCCTTCCCTAGATGCTCTCCTTCTGCCGCTTCAGTTCGCTCCTTGGCAAGTTGTTCTTTCCTTATGGCAAGGGCGGCATGACTCTCATCATCTAGATAATAAGCCTCAAGATCCTCCTCGGCGTAGCCAGCACCCCTAAGCATATCAACTGCTGCCTCCCACACTTTAGCTAGCGTAACCTCATACTTTGGACCCAAAAATGAAAGATTGCCATATCCTAAGACACTATGGAGATAAAACTCGAATAGAGTGGAGCTGATGTTGGCCTTAGTCGCTTCATGTGATTGTTCAGCTGCTGCTTTTCCAGCGATGACCTCGTCACGCTCCTTTTCTGCCTTGGAAAGCTGAGCTTTTAATATTTCCATCTCTAAATCTTGAGAGCTAGTCTTTTCCCGCAGCTGAGCAACATCATTGCGGTAGATTTCCACGATTTTTTGCTGTGCCTCAAGTTTAGCCTCAGCATCTCGTTGACTAGCATGGGCATCTCTTACCTGCTTTTGAAGAACCTCTTCCTTTTGAGTATAAGAAGTGGAAGAGGTGGCAAGATCTTCTTTAAGCTTCTTGACTTCAGCCTCAAGTTTCTCGTTGTAGGCAGTGATATTTTTCATCCCTGTATCATGCTGATCAAGAACATTTTGCCACTCAGATTTATCACTTTCCATGGTCATCATGGCCTCGAGATTTAAGCGATTTACGCTCTCAAGCTCATCAACTAATTTTTTCCAGCCAGACATTCTTTCGATATCAAGCTTGACGGTGTCAAGATTTCTTAGCATGGCCTGCTTATCAATTGGAACCTAGTCCAGATCAAAGCGTACTCCTTTCAAACATCAATGTGGAAATCGGCTTTGGAGTGCAGGCGGAGGTCTCTCAACTTGATAAGGAGGCCTATTAATGATTGATTGAATGTCAGCTCTTTGAAGGGCAGGAAAGCTAGAGGAGATGTCTATAGAGGTAGGAGCAGCGGGCACTTTGGAAACTTCAGATGAAGACTTTTCGCTTAGCTTGGCTCGCTTGCTTTATCGTTGTGAGACTTTCTCTTATGGGAGTCATCGTCATGACGGTCGTCTCTCCTTTCATAGTGCCCCTCATGAGCTTGCCTCTCGCGAGCTTTACTAGTTGCTCTTTCCTCATCAGTTTCCCTAGAGGCAGGAAGATAGTGCCTGGGGTCGTAAGAATCACGCCTCGCATAGCGCTGAAAGTCATCATAATATGAGCCGCTGCATCCCATGGGAGTACCTGATATTGAAGAAGAGACAAAATTTAGAAATCTTCAAAATAAAGAAGCTTAGTGTGCATAATTGCAAAAAATTCTAAGTATGTGTGATGTATGGCCTACGCGCGTCAAGCTACAAACCGCTCTTCGGCTTAGGAGTAATGTTGGCTTTTGCAACAAGAGTCAACTCCTGGGTTGATGGAGTTGATCGCAAAACGGATGTCGCTTCAAGCTTAGAGGTGACGGTTTCATCTTTAAAAAGCTCTTGGGAAGTCACCATAAGGTCGCTCAGTCCACCAAAGACATCATCACCATCGCGCCCAACGGGACGGACCACATCAGTAGTGCTCTCTTCAGCACGCTTTACACCCTTCGCAACAAAAATTTCTTTCCCAGCTCCCTCATCAGTTTCTCCAGCAGCCTTCCCGGAATGTTGAAGAAATTCTTCCTCTTCGATAACCGAGGGAAGTTTAGATTTGCCAGATACTCCCTCACCGTCAATGGAACTGGAGCACTTCACTATTGAAGCCTCTACAATAGGTTCCTTCGGTGCAAATTCCCTTATGGAGGCTGGGCATTTGACGTTTCTGCTTGAGAACTGGGGGCATCACGGGATTGAGTAGATCCAGAAGAATGCAAAAGTCCGAATTGGTGCAAAAACTCTTTCTTCAGCAGGAACTTAATACTTCTCTCCCCAACAGATACAACATTCAGTCTTTCGAAAGTTGGTTTGTGACTAGAATCTTTGGAGGGAGGAGGAAGTGCCGCAAAAGTAAAGAATGAAGTTAGCACTTGACGACTCGAATTTTGAAAGGCTCAGAAGTGAATTGAACAAAGATAGGTTGCCTTACTTCCTACTCTCCAGATGCCGTAGAATCCCGGAGGGCAACGGACAAAAAAGAACTGGTTTAAGAACCCGTGAGCACTCTCGGGCAGATCCGTAATCAACTTACGGTTTCTTGCACTCCTTACAAAAGTAATCGAAGGGTGATCTTTGTTCCTCCCAAATGAACACAAGTAGTATATCTTCTCGAAGTTTGGGAGGCGGTTAAGCGTCCTTCTGAATAGTACACACAACCCCATCAAGATGGCATAGCCATTAGGGTGCAACTGGAATGGAGAGATAGTGAGTCGAAGGAGGAGTGTTCTGAGAAAATCGTTGAAGCGAGGAATAGCTCCATTCAAACACATTTGACGATTTACTACAATGAAGCTAGAAGGCGGCCTATCGGCAGTGTCTTTTACCCCAGGAAGAAGAGCATCCATTTCAGCAATGCCGAATTGAATACATAGTTGGCTGAAAGCCCGTTAACTCAATGAAGTTGAAACTCTTTTTGGAGAATTTTCTAGAGGGTCAGCTATTGGGAAAACTTCATCGGCCCACTCTACTATCTCTTCTTGAATTTGTTGAGAAGTCATTCTACATAAGGAACTGGATATTCAAATATAAAGGTGCACGTTTCCTAAAAGTGTGAAGTGTTGTGCAAAACTAATAAAATGACAAGCATATATAACTGGAATTAAACTAGTTGGCGTTTGTCGATTATAAAGTTTCAGGGCTTGTTATTTTAAGCCCAAGTACAATGTTGATGCAAACAGATCAACTTTAGTTGATTGACTTAGATTTGCTTTAATACTTCACTTGAACTTGTTAATTCACAACATTTCGTTCACATAATTCCTTTAAGTTGTTTATTCTTTATCGACTAATCTGTCATTTGATGTGGGCAGTCAATGGCAGTATATTCGTCCTAGTTTTCTGCAAATGTTGTACTTAAAAGGTTGTTGGCTTAAAAGTCAATACAATCTGTGAAAGAGTGCAACAAGTTCAAGCAGTTCATTCTGGCAGTTCAAGTTGGAAATTCAATCAAGTTCTGTCAATTTTTAGTAAATCATCAGTCACATTCCTACGAGCTAAAGCTATGCTGCAAGTTAAAATTAGGTCGCGTTGATTCTTTAAGTCATTCTGCTTTAAGTCATGTGATGTTTTGGAAAGTTAAGTCACAAGTCATACAAGTCGCTGTCTCTTATGTCGTTCAGAGTTTGGGTGTTAAGTCGTTAGGTCGTTCACTGAGTTAATTCGTGCAATTCATGTTAAACCCTGGGTCGTTCGAGGCTCCTAAGCCGGGCACTACCTAACTCTCCTTAACCCGCTAACTCCTCTTCAATCAACAACTTTCCTAACTCGCTAACCCGTTAACATGTAACCCGATAACCTGTTAGCATCTCCACCATAAAATCCATCACCACTCCACCACGAAATCACCAAAAATATTGATTCAAACCACCTCAGATCCATCATAGATCCGATGCACTACTGTATTCTCAGACAGCATGTCCAGTTACAATCAAAATTGATCGTAACATGATTTGTGATGAAACGCAGCACGTGAAGTTGGATTAAGGCCAGAAAATGGGGAAATTCACGATACGGTGATAGTCGTGGTTGGATAATGATCGGATTCACTTACGTAGTGTGATGATGAAGATGAACAACGACTGGTTGGTTTGAATTCGTCTTCAAGAGCTTGGAGAATTCTTCAACGGTGGTTCAGAGTGTTAGAGTAGATGAAGAGAAGAAGGATCAACATAAGCGACTATATACAGGGGCAATGGAACACGAACTGACACGAACGACCTAACTTTCTCATAAGTCGCTCACGACCTAGCGACTCAGGATGGCGCGAGTTAAGAGGTATCAAAGCACACAACCTAATCCTTAGGCGTATACTTCGAGGGGCAAGTGTTAACACCTCTCTTTTTCATGACCTAGTGACCTACACGACTCAACGACCCACCGACCTACAACAGGGAGCGACCTACCGATCTAAAGCACAGAGCGGCTCAACATGGCACGACCTAGAGACCTAAAGTAAAAGAGCGATTCAACATGGCACGTCCCAACAACCTAGCGACCTAGCATCTCAACGACCTAACGACCTAGCGTCTCAATGGCCTAGCGACCCAGCAAGCTTCAGGGTTAAGCCATATGCGCACTGCCTTTTCCATTAGGTTGCTCATGACCTAAGCAAGCCAAGATAACATTTGTGCTACACATGCTAAGTCACTCACGGCATATATCTTATCCAAGATGGCTCCATTAAGTCGCTAATGACTTAAGCTACCTCGGGATGACTCTTAGGCCGCAACTCCTTAGGTCTCCCATGGCCTACGCCATACGACCTAACTCCGAAACTCCCCTATAAATAGCCCGCCTACTCCACTTTGAGGGAGGACTTTGGAACCTTTTTCGAATGCCAAGACTCTGCTGCTTCGCAACTTCTACAACACTTCCAACGCCAAAGACACTTCAAGGAACCTTAAGAGAAGGTCAAGTTCATTCAACATGGATTCAAAGAGCTTTTCTGCGTCAAAGTTCTAACTTCTTACTTTAATGGTGTTGTAATTGTAGAATTATTGTGAAACTTGTAATCAAGTCGATAAGAGAAAAGATTAAGTGGACGTAGGCTTGACTTTGAGCTGAACCACTATAAAAATCGTTGTCGCTTTACTATTTTCTGCTTACTTTTAGTTCCCGTACCAACGAGTGGTGCTTTCGGTATTACTCAACTCACACCGGGTTGTTAGCGTACATTTTAGCGTTAACAAGGGGATACTGGATATCGAAGTCATAGGAAGCAAGGAACTCGAGCCAACATTGTTGCCTCATATTGAGCTCCTTCTGTGAGAATAGATATTTCAAGGACTTATGATCGGTGTATAGAATGAAGTTCTCGCCTAATAGATAATGACGCCAAATCTTCAAGGTGAAGATGATGGCAGCCAACTCGAGGTCATGAGTCTCATAGCGTAATTCATTTGGTCGTAGTTTCCTATAAGCATAAGCAATACCTGATCCTTTTGCGTAAGCACGGCACCGAGGCCACATCTACTAGCATCGGTGTAGACAGCAAGATCGTGATTCCCTTCGGGAACCACTAAAATAGGAGCATTAGTAAGAAGCTCCTTCAACTGTTGAAAAGAAGCTTCGCACTTGTCGGGCCAAATAAATTGAACGCCTTTTTGAGTAAGGCTGGTGAGAGGAAGCACAATACTAAAGAAATCCTTAATGAACCAGTGGTAATAACCCGCCAATCCAAGGAAACTACGAATATCATGAACATTCTCTAGCCTCTTCCAATTATGGATAGATTCGATCTTCGAAGGATCGACCGAAATGCCTTCGGAAGAAACGACGTGCCTAAGAACTTAACCTTATTCTCCCAGAAATGGCACTTGGAGAATTTGGCTTTAAGCATATGGTGACGAAGAGTACTCAAGACAATTCTCAAATGATTAGCATGCTCGACTTCAGATTTCAAATAAACAAGGATGTTGTCGGTGAATGCAAGGACGAACTTATCGAGATATTCTTGAAATACTCGATTTGTAAGGTCAACAAAGAAAGCAGGAGCATTCGTCAAACCGAACGGCATAACGAGCCACTCGTAAGATCCATATCGAGTGTGGAAAGCTGTAAGAGGTATGCTATCTTCCACGACTCGAAGCTGATGAAAACCAGTTGCAAGGTCGAGTTGAGAGAAAACCTTAGCACCACTCAATTGATCAAACATATCGTCGATCCTAGGTAATGGATATCTATTCTTGATGGTCAACTCGTTAATCTTGCGATAGTCGATGCAAAGCCTAAGAGTTCCATCAGACTTCTTCACAAAGATGACCACGGCACCCCACGGTGAAGAACTAGACTGAATCAACTGCTTGGACTCAAGCTCTAAAAGCTGCTTCTTGATTTCCTCATTTTCTTTTGTAGACATCCTCGTGGGAGGACGACTAACTGGCTGCACGCATGGAATAAGATCAAGGTGGAACTCAATCGCCCGCTTGGGTGGCAAACCCGAAATAGGCTCAAATACATCAGAGAATTCACAAACAATAGGAATACAAGATATATCATCATCATCTTGTGAGTCAAGAGAATATAAGGATACTTCAGAATTATCCACATTCCGAAGCACTAGAAATAGCTAACATGGAGAATCAGGACGTCGAAGGTATAACACCCGCTGAGCACAAACAATCCTGGCATCATATCGCACTAGCCAGTCCATACCCAAAATCATATCAAATCCCAAATAAGAAATAACATGTAGATTCGCACAAAAAGAAAAGCCACATAAAACAATCTCAACATCATCACAAAGCATGCTAAGGGTTATGGATCCCCTTATAGGAATCACAATCTCAATGAAGTAGTCATACAAGAAACATCCAACGACAAATCATCAACGACCTTCTTTGATACGAATGAATGCGAAGCACCCGTATCAAAGAGGACTCTAATAGAACGATCACAAAACAAGAATGAACCTTCAAGAATAGAAGGATAAGTACCTTTGCGCTGAGAAGAACCTCCAGAAGCATCTGCTAAATTCAGCTTGCCAGATTTAGCATTATTCGAAGCTATAGGACGAGTGGAAATACGATGGCCCTCTTTCTTGCAATATCGACAAAAGAGAGGCTTAGGACACTCCCGAATCATATGGTCAGGCGAACCACAATTGAAACACCCCTTGCGAGAGGGAGGTGCTCCAATAGATTGAGGCTGAGAATGAGGCCGAGACTGAGGCCGAGAAGTAGAACTAACCGACTTCTTCTTCTTGGATGGAAAGAACTTGGATTTTTGAAAAGGAATCCGCTTCTTTTTAGGGTTCTTACGAACCTCAACATCATCACCACTATCGATTTCCTTCTCCATAGCTTCAAGATGAAGCGCCGAGTCAACTAGCTCCTCAAAAGAAAGCTTAAGCTGCAACATCAAAGATTTCTTCAAATACTTCCTAAGGCCGGAAACGAACTTGAGGTTCTTCTTGTATGGAGTGCTAATATACTCAAGACCATACTTAGAAAGAGCCTTGAAAGAAGGCACATAATCAGAAACAGAAGATTTTCCTTGCTTTAGCTCGAGGAAGCAACGGGCAAGAGATGCTTTCTCAGACTCAGGAACGAATTTAAGCTCGAAATATTCCCGAAACTCAGTCCATGTAAGCGTAGACTCATCGAGCTTGGTAGTGAATAGCTCGTACCAATCAAGAGCATGCTCTTGTAACATGCTGGATGCTACAAGAACCCAATGATAATCTGAAAGATCCATGCTACAAAATATCCGCTCGCAAGAACGAAACCAAGCCTGAATCTCCAAAACAGACTCAGAGCCTTTGAATGGCTTACCTCTGAGATGTGCAAAATCACTACACATGCGCGCAAAAGGAGAATTGTGCGAAGGATAAGCTGGAGTAGGAGCTGGAGGCGGGGTGCTCCTAAATAAGTCCATAAACTGATTGGCAGACATATATACTCCATCCGGATGGGAGCCACTGGACTACCCTGCATCTGAACGTCGTACTCTGCCTCTTCCAGCTATAACTGAAAGTTAAGATAATATAAAGACTACTCACATGGCAGATATCATTAATTCAAATATGGAATACTACGGAATTAAAATGCATTCCTAAACATATTCCCAAAATTATATCTACCTCAAAGGACACGAAAAGAACAAAAGCACGATGATTCAGGGATTCGTAACATTTGTATTACACTTTGACGTACCGTAATATGTGTTTCTATTCTTTGTTTATCATATTTTTTTCTGAACTCAGCTTTGATACCAAGCTGTGACGCCCCACCTCGAGACCTACATTAACAAAGAGCATTACTGGGTAATACTGTCTGCTAATGAAGAGAATAGGGCTGGATAGGAGCGACCATCTATAGCCTTGTCATAGATATCTAATGAATACGTTGATAATGTCATAATTTTTTTTCCTGATTCAAGTGGATCGACATATCCAATAAATACTTAATACAAAGCCATATGTGGCTATAGGATCTATCAGAACAAAATACAACAACTCAAATGTAAAACACATCACAGAACAGCGGATAATCCCGTAGATACACACATACACAGATACATCACAAAGTATACAAAATGATATATCACATATGTGGTATGATGACCATAATACAAATATGATCAAAAGAATATACATATCAGAGTAGCAAATCAAAAAGGACTACACAAAAAGCGATAACAAAAAGAGCTAGCAAGAATAGTCCATGCAGAAGCAGAATGGGCTAAGTCCAAAAGTACCTAACCTGAAACATCTCGGTCTGACCCAAGTATAAAATACATTGGTCAGTCTAGCTAAACGAATCAGTAAAAGGTGATAGTAGAATAAAAGACCATAAGAGCATAGTGATATTCTTCTTAAACAAGAAGAAACCATAAGAAAGCTAACCGTAGTCATATGGAGGATACAGAACATGTACGACATATATGGTTATACTAGGTGATAGAACACTATTGTTTCAATAAGCATAAAACACAAAGGAGACGAGAAATCTCATGAATCGCTAAAATGTAGCATTCCTCATCTCATCGGCAATCATAAATCAATAAGAATGGTTTAGGGAATAGTAAAATGTAAACTCCTAAAAGAGTAATTCCCAAACCCGCCAAATCGGCAACTCCAAGGAAAACATAAGCAAAAGTCATCTCGACATAAGCCATAAGGCAAATGTCAACAACAAGATAAAAATCTCATACAACGCCAAAAGTTAAATTTCATAAATAGCGCCAATAGGCAATCTCAATATATATATACGCCAAAAGGCAAATCTCAACACGCCCGTGTAGGCTATGAAAATCTTAAAAGAACTCCCAAGAGTCCAAAAATCCCAAAGTAATCGTCACCGAATGGTTCAAAGGACCGATTCCAAAATGACGACACACAAGGGTAAAAATCATCTCAAAAAGGTTTTGCACGTGTTATTTTTGCCAAGTATTGTTTTACATAATAGGTACCTTGTCCAAAGGAAAACGTCAAACGATAAATTTGCCACAATGGAAAATACGCCGCAATGAAAAACGTCCGAAGACAAATACGCTGCAATGGAAAATGTTCGAAGACAAATACGCCGCAATGGCAAACGTCCGAAGACAAATACGCCGCAATGGCAAATGACCCAAAGGTCCAGTACTAGCGCGCCAATAAGCAAATGTATCACAAACTCTCGGAAAGGAACCCGAAAAATGTTAACGTGTGTCCCATACCACCCGTTCGCACTAAACGGTTTACTAACCGCTAGTAAATTTCACATTCAAAGCAGTAAAAGGTTCACCTCATATCATCGGTAAACTAGACCCGTAGGCCAAAACGATCAAACGGACAAGTTAGGAATAAACCGAAAGGATAAACGCACATATCCCATACTACACATTTTACACAATCATTTAAATCTCCTTCTCATTTGGTCGTCAGTGCAAAAATGTGTAATTTTTGTACAAAATAATTTACCTCGAAAATAAGCTTTGAAAACCGATTTCGTAAACCATTTGGAAACCATTATATAATAATTATTTTTAAATCCTTTAAATTTTAAAAATCATTTCAAAAAGACTTGGAGAAAACCGTGCTCGAAAACGACCAAAAACAAGCAAAATTCCACTCAACCCGAAATTCAAATTTAAATTCAAATTAAATTCAAATAATTCAAAATTTGAATTCAAAATTCATCAAAACTGGGCTAACCTATTGAAAGGCATCATAGCCCTTAAAATACTTCAGAAATATCACAAAAATGTAAATGTCAAAAATCGGACGGAAAAATGACATAAAAACACTTAAACCAAAATAATACCCAGGTCTGAAATCTTCTCTGGGTTCAACTTTCGGACATAAAACAGGTGGCCGAATAATCTTTGATCTATTTGAAAATTAGTATGCATAAGTATAAAACTTCATATTTCAAAAAAAAAGAATCAATGAATTTCAAAATAAAATGGAAAAGTTATGCGGTCACAAACATGGACTCAGACCATGTTTGTAACAGTTCAATAAGGATGTGCTCAAGCTTAAAACTCCACTCTGTGTTCAATTTCCAGACATAAATCAGAGCATTAGATGGCATCCGATTAAGCTCAAAATTGTTATGTTTGTAGTAGAGAACATTAGCTTCCAAACAAAAGAAGCAACATGCAATTTTGATAAAACATGACAAAGTTATGATGTCTCAAAATTGAACCCAGACAGTGTTTTCACTGTAAAAATCTGGGCAAAAACATGCTCCGAACCAAAGTTAGACAGCATATTTCTATAAGCTATACCGGCCAAAATGACCTAAAATTTGGTAGGCATATATTCGGGAACTTCATCTTTCAAACTAAAAAAAGAATCGATGAATTGCAGTAAGAAATAAAAAAGTTATGGTATCTCAAACATGGACTCAGGCCATGTTTGCAACAACTCAGAAAACACAATTTCTACAGGCAGAAAAACTGTGTTTTCTTCATTTTGCAGCAATGATTTGAAAGCTCAAATGACCTTATTTTTCGATCAAATTTTCCAAAAAGAAAGCTCAACACATAACCTTAACTTAGAAAAATATCCGGTAGCATTTCATTGCCGGAGATGAAAGTTATGGACAACCAAAGTTGGCAGTTGAGGCCAGAAACGGAAAAAAAGAACAGCGATGAACAAAAACATGTATAACCAACATAGTTAGCTACCTATTCAATATTTATTGCTATTAGATGTGAGATTTTAGTCTCACCTTGGCTACTTACTGAAATACCAAAGATTTTGCAAACAAGGCGGCGACTTTAGCTCGATTTAGGGGTGGAAACACCTGGTAGAAGCAATAGACAAACATGCAAGAAGGAAAACAATAGAAAAAAATGAGAAATAATTCACTGTTAAATGAAATGAGATGATGAAAAGGTGAGATTTGGAGCTGATTACCTTCTCTTATCTTTATTCTTGCTAAAAGTTTTGGTTTTTTTCTATTTGAGAAATTGATGAAGCTTTGAGAAAATGATTTTAGAGGAAGCCATTGATAAGCTTTTGTTAGGTTTTGGAGAAGGAAGAGAAATGTTACGTATTCCTTCTCACCTAACCAGGATTTGTGCCCAAGTGAACAAATTAAAGAAGTTAAACCAATTTTAGTTAAGTTAGACTATGTTTAACACTTATGCACGAATATATATATACATATATATTTACAAATTTTTATTTTCTACATACTTATGAACCAAATAATTAGTGTAAATTCGTGAACTCATTAAATTTTAAATTTTCTATCATTTGAAATGATAATTTACTCTTTTTAAACATTTTTATTATTAATTTCCTTTGTTTAACAAAAATGCACTATTTACTCAAATGAACGAATAAAATCATGTTTTTAACTCCTAAAATTCCACAAAATTTATTTTATCACTTAGAAAAATATTTCAAACCATTCCAAAACATTATTTATAGCCAATGTTTATTTTTAACCCAATTTTCACCTTTTATTTTAATAAACAACCTTTAAAAATCAAATACTTCCTTCAAAAATTATTAAAAGAAGTGATTGGCAATAATTAATAAAATTATTGTAATTTATAAAAAAAAAATTATTTTCCACTCATTATTAACCCAAACAAACAAAATAAAGGTTTTAAACTTTATTTTCACATTTTATTTCCCAAAAAATCATTTTTTATTCTAAATAAGCAATTTAAAATCTCCAAATCTTGTTTTAGTTCACAATATTAAACCATAACTACCGCTATAATTTAATATTACAGGTAATCTCCAAAACTAGGGTTGTTACACAAAATTAATGCCCACTTTCAATTTTCTCATGAAAGTAAAGTAGATATCCATAAACCATGGTCCACCATTTAGGACTCGATCATATTCATCATCTCTCTCAAATTAGATCATAAAAAAACCATCGTCACTTGGAAGAACATCCCATGCCCCCTTAGGCTTCCAAACCCTCTTGATGTACGTATTGAAGTACACAAAGTATGGCCTTTTATTTGATATATATATATATATATATATGTATGTATGTAGATTGCGTCCTTCCACATAGAGTTAGCTTCTTTATAGTCCTCATCGTCATTCACCTGATACGATTACTTTCCATCTGACAAAGGTTAAAAAAAAATCTTGCCCTTGATTTTGATTTTTTTGCCCAAATCCTCAACCCAAGATTTAGGGTTTGTGTCAAGAACAAGGTTAGAGGGCCTAAAATTTCGCTTGGCCACCTCTAAAAATGTATGCCTCCCTTTTCTTTTCATCTCCTTCCAGCCTCCTTCGTAATCGTCCTTCCCTTTGCTTAGTGTTTTTGGAAGGGTTTCTACAGTTTACATTTTTACGATTTTAATCAATTTTAATATATAAAGGCATTACTTATGTATATAGACCTGTATATAAGTAATCATCTAACATTGACACTGGTTATATATACATGTATTTGGATCTGGTTTGGGATTAGATTTGTTTGTATTTGACTATGCATATACATTGAATTTATAAATTTGAAATAAAGTGATATTTGGTTATATTATATGTTGTTATCTTCCAATGAAAGTTCAGATAGAGATATATTCTTTTTCTCTTGTTATAAATCAACAGCGACACATTGTTTTCAGTTCATAGGGTTTACACATTATGAGTTGTTAAATCAGAAGGTTGAAAAAGGTGGGTTGTTACATGTACATTGGAGATCACCCAGGAAATGTGGGAGTTTAATTATACGGACTGACCGTAAAATATGAACTTGAACTCATTCATCAACTTAAAACACAAGAATCAAACTTTTGATAAAAAGAAAATCATTATTTTGTTTATCTTGTACTAGATTGTAAGATTTTCGCTAAACCACTCGCTTCAATAGGGTCAATAGTCATAGAATTAGCCCCACTCTTCTCATAAGCTCTAATTTGATTCATTTAGTTTTTTATCTTCAAATTCAGGATGCAACTAAGGTTCAAAATATGAAATAATGCCTGGGTTCGATTGTAAGAAATGTAACTTTTGTAGATCATGAAAATTTACCAAACATGAATAAAAAATTTCATAAAGTTTGAAGTGTAAAGAAGAAAACAGAGTTTTTCTATTGGGAGAAGAAATGTCAACATGAGTAGGGCATTGCCCAAATAATAGAGATGTGAACGTGATTTGTGCCAAAAATAGAAGCAAGAGTGGTTTGGTACTTAACTCTAATGGAAAAAGAAAAAGAAAACTATAAGATCCACGATAAGAAAATAAAGTAACTTTTTAACTTACAAATACATGTATTAATCCAACTAAATTTTACTGCAAAATTGGAGAGGGCTTTAGAGTTATCGCAGCTCTACTCGGTATTAATAGTATACGACTGATGTGTGTGTACGCACACACATATTTAAATAAATGTTTTATTCATTTAACTAAACAATAATAGTAATTATTTAATGACTTATATGTATGTGTGCATGCACGTATGTGTATTTGTGTGCGTGCGCATTTTATAATTAGGCTAAGGATCTCATAAATATACATGTACATGTTACAAATCAAATATTATTATATATTTACATATACTGAATTTTACATTTGAAATATAAAATATTTGTATGGTTTAACTAATATACACATGTATGTATGTGTGTGTGTATAGTTTTGATTTTATTCGATCAAAGACATAATTAAACTCATAGAAACTATAAATAATTTGAAACATGTGTGCATGTGTGCATATACTTCCTTTATATAAATCTTTAAACAAATATGAGGTTGTATAAATAAGAACTTGAACAATATTACATTAAAATTCTAAAAAAGTAGCAATTAGATAAATAACACACTGAAAAATATTGTTTTGAATTTATAAACATATCCCTTTATGTAAATTCCCTTTTATATACATGTTGTATATATAGCTAAACCTATTTAATAAAATTTCCTTTTATATACATGTTCCATGTGTAATCAAACCTATGTATAATATATATAATCAGGTTTCCTTTTATATAAATTCCAAAAGTTCATTTGTAAATACAAATGAACAGTTATCAGTTCTTTTTATATCCAACACAAGATCATGTTAATATATATTATATGCATACTAATGGATGAAATAAACATGATAGCAAGTTTGAGAATTTGTATTAGACCAAAGAATTACCTTTTGAATATTCATATTCGTCACACCTTGATATAGCAGTGTCTTCTTCAAAATTCTAAACTCCAACAACGAGGGTTTTTAAAGCTCTAGTTAAACCACCTTAACGGAGGTATACAATATTAGGGTTAGATTTTTGGTAGAAAGTTGGGATTTTTTAATAAATCAGAGTAAAGAGAGAAGGCTTAATTTATATAGAGAGGTTGAGAATAATCAACACATGATACTGTTTTCTTTCCTTTTACCATTTCTCTTCCACATATCGATATATGGTGGCCTCCACTGTAATACCTAGAGATTTTATATAGAACTTAAATAATAGTAATAAATAGACTTAAAATTTAATTAGATGGAATTTTGGTAAATTTCCATTAGAGGGGCAAAATGGTAATTTATGTATATAGTTGAATTAGCTAACAAGAGTTACACCATTGCATAGCTCCCTTTTTTGGTCAATTTTTTCATTTGTTTAAATTAAATGTTGTATGAGTGAGATATGGGGGTTTTAATGAAGTGGGCTGAAATTATATGTAGGCAACGGGTAAACTGGGATGGGTCTTATAATTTAAATTCAATTTAGGTGATGTTTCAGTTCTTCCCTCCAAAGCCTATTTTAAAAAGTATGTATATTTCATTTCACTTTCTTTCTCATTTCTAAAACCGAACGATCTTCTTCCTCCCTCCTTTATCTTACCATTGAATTATCAATTCTCAACAAAATTCGACAAGACAAAGTACATTAGAACCACGACGAGACTCTCTATAATCGAAGGTTGAATTAAGGCTATTGTGGAGTTGGAATTTCTATAAATTCTTCATAGTGAAAAAAAGTTGGCGATAATGATGATGTATGGATATTGTGTATATGGCTTTGAAATGATAAACGGATACTTGAACCACACAGCTCATGCGATGGGTCCTTAATTTATGGTATTGACATGCATTCGCCTATAGAACAATGAGGATGGTCTAGGAGTTTTGATGTAGGCAAAAGTTTTCCTTAGCATACGTAGCGGGACTAGGTATGAGTCCAATTCATGTTACTACCCTTTACGTGGGACGGAGAGACAAAATAATAGTTATAATGCGTAATCCTTTACCACATGTGGCAAGACCGGATTACGTATCATGAATCCTTTATGGTAGGGTTTGAGACTAGATCATTCTTAGACAGTATAATATCATTATGTAAAGCATTAGGTGAGACCAAAAGTTGTTATAATTTAGTCTTAACTCATGTTATATAACTACCATAGTAGTATAAATGCATTAGATTTGCTTCACTCACTTAGACTTATGTCTGACCCACTCCTTTATTTTCTTTTATCCAAATTATTTAGGGTGATGGAGTGCAATGACGAGATGGATTAGAAGGCGTGGGCTTATATATATCATAAATCTTTTTTATATATGTTGTAAAATAAATTGTGTATTAAAACAAGATTTGATAGTGTATATGGGTTTGATTGTGTAAACTTATGTAATAACTGTGGTTAAGTAATCAAAAATATTTCTGTAATAAGATATTTTTATGACCATTCTATGCGAGATTATAAAAATTATTAGTTAATATAATTTAGTTTTTATACTCGCTCTGTATATATCAATATATATCACCCAATGATTTGATGTTTCAGGACTTTGTTATATAGTTATAGGGTTTTAAAATGGCGGGTTGCGACATTTATTTATTAGAGTATGGGTTATAGGATTATGGATATATTGAGAGAGTGAGTCGTATCTTTTATAAAATACATAATATAATGTATATGAGTCAAGTTGAATACACCATATTCTAATTCAGTTTATGGTTATCTAATATGGATTTGCTAATGAATCTAATTAATAAATAACAGAAGTATGAATAATTCAGAGGAAACTAGAATGGGAACCAGTATCGGTGGAGTTGATACCGGGTTTGGTGTGAGTACATGTGTGGATGTCCCTGAGATTCCTGGCATGAATATGCCCCTTTAGTTTCGTAGGTATCTACATGCAACTGCTTAGACTAGTACCACTACTATCCCTATTAAACCAATTACTACAATCGAAACAATGATTGTTATCACACCCACTGAACATTGACTTTCCAAAACTCTACAAAGATTTTGCCTACTTAGGTGGAAAGCCTTATGTAGGGACAAAATCATATGTAGCAACGAAGGCATGGCTGACAAAGTATGAGAAGATATTTGGCATGTTGGGATAAAGTGATGTGACTAAGAGGTGGTTAGCAGCATGGCACCTACAGGAAGATGCGGCTAATTGGTGAGAGACTGACATAGCTGAGACTAAGGAGAATACCATTACTTGGAAGGTTTCCAAATGGAAATTTCAAAAAAAAAATTCTGAATTTGAGGAGGAAATGTTATTGGAGGGGTTTGTTAAGCTTAAGCAAGGAATAGGACCATAAAGAAGTATGTGAATCAATCTAATGAGTTTGCGAAGTTTGGATTTGAGTTGATAAATACCTAAAAGAAGAAAGCAACGAAATTTGCCAAGGGATGGAATTCACCATAGAAGGAGTTAGCTTTGAACTAGATACCATTTGGAGTGACTTATGAGAGGTTGTTTAAGAAAGGTTTGTTAAAAATTATGAGTGGGGATTTGAACAAGAAGCAAGTGTCGGTTGGAGATCAGAAAAAGCAAAAGAATGAAGGACCACAATGCAGGAAAAATAAGAAATAGATTGCTACATGTAAGAGCTGTAATAAGCAATGATTCATAGCTAAGAACTATAATTTGGTCCTCTAGAAGGGAATAAAATGTTATCAGTATGGTAAAGTGAGGCATTTTGCAAAAGATTGTAGGTCTGGATGGTGGGAACAAAAAAGACAGTTAGGAAAACATGGACAGTGGGGACAACAAGGATAATTAAAGGGCGTTAAGTGCTATAATTGCGATCGGATAGGACACTAAAAGAGGGATTATCCAACATTACCGAAGTAAGATTAGATTATTTAGGCTTATGCATTGAACGCTTTATCCACTACTGGCATTGCATCAATAGCCCAGGAGAAAGGGAAGTAGGTTTTGGAAGGGGCGTTATTTCTTTTTGATTTACCTGCCAGAGTTTTTTTTATACTGGTGCATCGCCTTCATTTATAGCCAATGCATTAGTGGAAAGATTAGAAATAACCCCTAATATTGTGCATAAGATTGTAACACTGTCGAATCGTATTGGGGAATCAACACATTTGTCTACTATTTTCCATGATCTTAAGTTGGTCGTAAATGGAGAAGAGTTAATTTGTGATGCATATATGCTTAGCTTTGCGAGATATGGATTGATCTTGAGAATGGATTAGACGACTAGGTATAGATTAGTTTTAAATTGTAATAGGAAGGTTGTTTGTTTGAGTAGTCATGGGAAACGTGATTTGATAATTCTATGTGAGCCTAATGTCTCCGTGATGAAGTCGTATTTGTATTCATTAAACCTAACACATAATGAGTCACCATCTATCTTCATAGTTAAAGATTTCTTAGAAGTATTTGTTGAGGTTTTAGAACTTCTGCCCTATGGAGAAATTGAGTTTATGATTGACCTTGAGAAAGATGCTAGGTCTATGTTTATGCCTTTGAGACTTATGGCTTCATAGGATAGGAGAGAGTAGGTTTAGTGTTATAGCAGAAAGGTTTTATTAGGCGAAGTATTTCAGAGTGGAGAGCGCTTATCGTTTTTACTACTAATGCAGACGGTTCCTTAAGGCCATGCATCGTCATCTGGAATTTTGTAAGCTAACAAAGAAGAATCATTATACATTACCTCGCTTTGATAACATGTTTGATCAACTTGATGGGGTAAGGGTATTATTATAGTTTGGCCTTGCTACAGGATTTCATAAGTTGAGAGTTGCTAAGAACAACATTTCAAAGACTACTTTTTGTACTTTGGATGGATTATTTAGGTAAATTGTGATGCCGTTTAGACTGACCAATGCCATGGCTTATTTTATTGGCTTGATGAGTAGGGTCTTTTGGAAGCAGCTGAAGACATTTTTTGCTGTATTTGTTGATGATATCATGATGTTATTTAAATAGAAGAAGGAGCATGAGCTACGCTTGAGAAAAGTACTAGATGTACTATGAAAGAATCAGTTGAGGGCTAAATTTTTGAAGTGCCATTTTTGGAGGGGTAAGGTTCAATTTTTAGGGCATGTTGTGTCTGATAATGGGTTGGCAGTTGATCTAGGAAAATTGGCAACTGTTAAAGATAGGTAAGTTCCAAAGAATGTTTTAGAAATACATAGTTTTTTGGTATTATATGGGTTTTATGAAAAGAATATTGCAAGGAATTCTACACCATTGACGAAGCTTATGAAAACAAAGCCGGTTTATGTTTGGGACGCATATTGTGAAGAGGCATTTTTCATGTTGAAGGAGATGTGATGAGCGCACCTATTTTGGTTATGCCTGATGCTACCTAACAAGTTACCATCTACAAATATGCATGTGGTATTAGA
Organism: Allium cepa; assembly: GCA_030765085.1. Taxonomy (NCBI): domain Eukaryota; kingdom Viridiplantae; phylum Streptophyta; class Magnoliopsida; order Asparagales; family Amaryllidaceae; genus Allium; species Allium cepa. The sequence continues at coordinate 679,276,405 of CM060941.1, read as the reverse complement.
CCTGGTGTTGGCTTGATGCAGGAGGGTAGGGTTGTGGCATATGTGAGTCGGCAATTGAAGGTGCATGAGAAGAATTACCCTACACTTGATTTTGAATTAGCTAAGATTGTATTTTCTTTGAAGTCGTGGAGGCATTATTTGCTAAGGGAAAGATTCGAGCTGTTTATGGACCATAATTCATTGAAATATTTATTCTCATAGAGGGACTTGAACTTAAGACAATAGAGGCGGATGGAATTCTTAACATCTTATGATTTTGTATTTCTTATACGCTTGGAGGGGTAATGTTATGGCACATGCATGGAGTATGAAGCACGCGATAGGCTATATCTTCAATCAAATAAATGTGAATTATCTGGGTTCTAACTTCCCTTCTTCCACGACCATTGGATGATTGATTTACTAACCCACCCTCTCCGAAAAATAGTATCAACTGCTTCTTTTAGTTGTTTCTATCAAGGGATACACCGACATCAGTAATGGACACTAGGCAATCTGATTCTACGGCAATTGCTCTTAGGACAACTGGAGTATATATTTGTATTCAATTTTCGTCGACCAACGGATATTATATGTAAATTATTGGCAGCCTTGGATGTTAGACCTATGTAGGTATATAAGACTAGTACGCATCAGAGAAAGTGCGTTGAGCTGGTTGAGCTCATGGGCCAATTAGAGAAAGATAGGATTGGAGCGAAATACAAAGGATAGGAAAGGATACTTAAGGCATGATAATAGATTATGTGTGCCAATTTTGAAAGAGCTGATTGATGAAGTATTAGAAGAATGTCATTATTGGTGAATAACCATTCATCGTGGCGGTGACAGAATGCATAAGGATATGAAGAAAGTTTATTAATAGCCAGGGATAAAGAGAGATGTGGCGAGGTATGTTGCAAGGGGTCTCATTAGAGGGTAATGGTAAAGCAGAGGAAACCAAATGGATTGTTGATGCGTTTAGATGTTCCACGGTAGATGTGGGAATGTGTTTAAATGGATTCTATAAAATGGGTTGCCAAGGAGTAGAAGAGGTGACGAGAGTATTTAGGTAGTGGTGGATCAATTGAAGAAAAGTGTGAACATTATAGATGGAGCCCACTTTTTATAAGTGATTTTGAAGGGAGCATGCACGATAGCATGGGTATGGAGCTATGTTTAAGCATGATATGTCACCCACAGATGGACAAATAGACTAAGAGATTAAATAGAGCATTAGAGGATTTTGTTAAAGGCGTGCATTTAGGATTTTGGAGGTGCTTGGGAAGATCATTTTTCATTAGCAGAATTCACATATAATAATAATTATCAAGCTAGTGTTGGAATGGTACCATTCAAGGCATTGCATGGAAGGCCATTTAAATTATCTTCATATTCGTGGGAGTCAATGGATAAGGTGATACTTAGACCATATATGATAAGGAATACATCAGAGATGGAAGGTTTGATAAGAAAACGGATGAAAGCAGCACAAAATATGCAGAAATCATATGCTGATAAAAGGAAAAAGGAGATGGAATTCGAAGTTGGTGATCTTGTATTTACGAAGGTATTACCTCTTAAGCATGTGGTGAGGTTTCAAAGCTCGGGAAAGTTGACGATGCAATTTGTTGGACCTTTTAAGTTACTGGAGCGTATTGAGGGATTGGCCTATAGGGTGGAGCTATGAGAGAGTATGGTTGGAATTCATGATGTATTCCATGCATCACGTTTCCGAAAATGTGTACATGACTTGACTACAGTGGTGGAGCCTAGTCGGGTGAGAATGTGGAAATAGAGGTTGAAACGAGTTCGTCTAAGGGACCTGCATGGATAATCAAGCATGGGATTCACATGTTAAGGAACAAAACGATCAAGTTAGTGAAGGTACAATAAGAAAATGATCCGCTAGGAAGTACATGGGAGCATGAGGAGAAAATATGGGCTTCTCATCTCAAACTCTATACCAGTGCAATCTTTTTGTTGGTGCGATTTGCTAGAAGTTAGGATTTTGTTGTGTAGATTGGATGTTAGGATTTGTATGGTATAATTATTGGATGTTATGCTATATTCTGTCTTGTATATCACTATAGTTACATTCATGTAGAATTGCCAGCTCATCTACTAGGATTTCTACACATACATGCCGACTATGTCATACTTTTGCATTAGTATAAGGTGCATTTATCACCTAATTGCATTGTGCTAGATTTTCATATGTTGTCATGATTATGTTCATTATTTTCCATTTTTGGATTGTTAATGCTTTAAGTAGGACATGTGTGTGTGTGTGTTTAGAATAGCTTTAAATACAGATGGTTGCTTTGTTTGAATGGTTAGGCACGATTGCAAGTGATATGAGTGTATGAACGAAAACGTGAATGTATATTACATATTTCCCATTCCTTTAGCATTTTAAGGATGAAATTCTTTTTAGGGGAAGGATGTAATACCCTAAAAATTTGTATAAAGCTTAATAATAATATAAATAGACTTAAAATTTAATTTTAGGGCATCTTGGTAAACTTCCATTAAAGGGGCAAAATACTAATTTTATAGATAGTTGAATTAGCTTTTGGGATTCACACTATTTTTTAGCTCTCATTTTTTTGGTTGAAATAGGGTATTCATTTGTTTAAATCATATGTTCTATGAGTGAGATATTAGGGTTTTAATGAAGCGAGTTGAAACTGTATACGGTCATTGGGCCTGATTAGGCTGAACTAGGCTAGGTCTTATAATTCAAATTTAAGTCAAGTGGCGTTTTAGTTTCTCCTCTAAAGCCTATTTTAAAAAGTATGTATGTTTCATTTCACTTTCTTTCCCAATTTTGAAACCCAATGATTTTCCTCCTCGTCCGTTTATTTAAGCACTGAATTTTCAATACTCAACAAAATCCTTGGATATGAAGTGCGTTAGAACCCTGGTGACACTCTATATTCTAGAGTTTGAATTGGAGGCTATTACGAAGTTTGTAATTTTTGGAATTTCTGGATAGTGGAAAAAAGTGGGGTTCTTTGGCTCGACTTGGTGAGTGAATCATCTTCGATCTTGTTATAGTATTTAATATTTATACAAGATGTTTTAAGGCTGTCCTATGATTAACAATGACGTATATTAACCAAAACGATGAACTCATAAACTAAGAAATTAAAATTTTGTACTCTATTTTTGGAAACTAATAGAAAACCTAATTCGACACCAATTTGAATCAAAACCATGAAACTTCGATTTGATGATATATGTATGTAGGTATGTATGTTTTTACATTATGAACCTTAGAAACTTAGATTTAATGTGTGTGTGTATACATATATGGCTTAGAATTATTTGGAAAAAGAGAATATAATAATGAATCGAAATTTGGAACTAAAACATACAAAATAAGTAAAAAAAAATCTGTAACTATTATTTGCATTGGTGCACTGATGGAGACTTGATTTCATTATTTTGGGCCTTTTGATCGCCCAAATCGATGAGTGACAATTCAACATTCTACTAATGTTCTCTTGTGACTCAACGGTGAAATATTGACTTGTATGGCCATTGTTTGGATGCGTAGTTGGTGATAATGATGATGTATGGATGTAGTGTATATGGCTTTGAAACGATGAACGAATACCTAAATAATATAGCACACGCAGTGGGTCCTTAAGTTATGGTATTCATGTGCATTCTCCTATAGAGCAACGAGGCTTGTCTAGAAGTTTTGATGTGGATAAAAGTCAACCTGTAGCACATGTGGCTTGACTAGTAATGAGTCCAATTAATATTACTACACTTTACTGTACGTGGCGAGGCAGGATAATAGCTGTGACGTGTAATCCTTTACTACGAGTGGTGAGATCAGATTATGTATTAAGGATCCTTTACTATAGGTGTACGGGATCAGATCATTCTTGGATAGTATAATATCATTCTATAACATGTTCAGCAAGGACCAAAATGTGTTATACTTTAGACTTAATTCATGTTATAACACTGTTACAGTAGTATAAATATATTAGATTTGCTTCATGCACTCAAACGTATGTCTGACCCACTCATATATTTTCTTTTTATCCATATTATTCATGGTGATGGATTATGGTGACTTGGATGGATTAAGAGCATGAGCTTATATATATTGTAAATAGTGTATATAAATGTTTTAAAACAAATTGTTTATTAAAGACTTGACTTTTGTAGTATGATATTGGTGAGACCAATCGACATGAGATTCTGAAAGTTATTGGTTAGTATAGTTTTTGTTTTATGCTCCCACTATATATCAAAATGTATCATCTGATAACTCACCGTTTCGAGACATCTTTTGTAGTTATGGGGTTCTGAAATAGCGGGTTACATCCACTTTCCCTCTTCCAAAATATCTATTACCCGATTGTTTGACCGTGTAATAAGAGGCTCGGCACAGGCCTCATTCGGCACACGTCCCCTCGCTCGGCATAGAGCATCGTTTGGCACACCTCCCCTCGTTCTCCATAGAGCATCATTCGGCACACCTCCTCTCGCTCGGCATAGAGCATCGTTTGGTATAGAGTGGTCGCTCGGCATCATGCCTCGTTCGGCATGAGTCTCGTTCGGCATGAACCTTGTCCGGCATGAAGCCTCGTTTGGCATGAACCTCATTCGGCATGAGCCTCATTCGGCATGAAGCCTCGCTCGGCATGAGACCACGCTTGACATTAGTGAGTCATTTGGCATCTCCCCTCGACCAGCATCAAGTCTTGGTCGGCACAGGTCTCGTTCGGTCTACACTCTTTATTCAGCGCACTGCCTCGTTCGGCATTTATGGCTCGGCATGCAGAAGTCGCTTACCACGGGCCGAGCTATCTTATTCCTAGGCCCATGAGGGAAGTCCAACCCATCGTCATCTATAAATAGAGGGGCAGGAGCATAGTGAAAGTGACCCCTTTTTTCGAGAAAACTGGGAGAGTCTGTTGCATTCAAGACTTATTCTGCAAGCCATTATAGTACTGATTGTATCTGTATTCAATCATTTATGAAAGAAATAAAGATCAAGATTCAAAGTTGACGTAGGCAGTTATGCCGAACCACTATAAATCTAGTGTTCTTGTTTTTGCATTTAATTTAGCATTCAATTCTCTGTTTAAATTTACTTTCTTCATTTATCTCTCTACATAAACTCTCTTAAGGGTGTTAGTGACCAATTCTGCCGCTAACATTTTGGTGCTTTCACTGAGAGTTGAACTTAGGAAACTAGGATCTACTTTGTAGCTGCTGGATTGAATAAATCCCCCGAAAGAGATCCAAGTCATTCAAAGGACGTCCGTTGAACCTACTCAAAGTTTCTATCAACAACTCTACTATGCGAAGGCCACGTACTAGATCTGCCTCTCATAACGTGGACGTCAACGAGACCCTAGCATACAACAGATATGACATAGCAATTAGCAATTTAGTCCTGGCATAGGGACTGCCGAAACATATAGCCAGGCGGAAGTTGTTACAAGGACGGATTTCAACGATCTGATGAGAGAATTTATGGAAAGCAGGAGACAACTTGCTGAACAAATTCAAGCTAACACCAACCTCATGACTCAGCTTAATCAGCAACATCATCAGAATGCTGGAGGTAGCGCCGTTCCTTATTCTTTATCTGATAGTTCGACCTCGTCCGACGAACCTCCCAGGCGTAGACGTCGTAAGACGAAAACTACACAAGCATGTGATGTTGATCAATCAACTAGAGATCATTTACATCTTGATTACCATACCCAGGATGGAGTAGGAAATTCAAGAGCAGGACCACATGTGGAAACTGGACGCCTGGCTCCCCAAGACCCTAACAAAGCCGGTCCCCAAGATACACGTTTGGAAGACCGCCAACAAAGGAGACACCAAGCCGAGCGGTCCCGAAGAATAGAGTCCAACCTTCCATCCTCCATACAAACCTTGGACTTATCGAATATGGTCAGACCGTTGATGAGAGAAAATTAATGCCTGACCAATGAAAATTGGGGGATATCCATGAGTCATACTCCATTCGTGGATACTATTCTACAAGTCGAGTATCCCAGGAAGTTTAGCATGCCAACTATCCCGGCCTATGAAGGAAAGACTGATCCCAGGTAACATGTGATGAGATACAAATGGATGATCGATTCGTCTAGAGAAAATGACGTGACCAAGTGTAGATGCTTTCCAATTACTTTATCCAGAATTTCCACCATGTGGTTCACTCGACTTCACCTACGGTCTATATCTAGCTTCGACGAATTGGCGATGAAATTTGTGGAACAGTTCAGGATACACGCCACTTGTCCCAATGATGTAACGTCCCTATCTAGTGTAATCCAAGATCCGGGGGAGTCATTGAAAGAGTACTTGCAGAGATTTCATGTTGCAGCTGCTGAAGTTATCAACCCTAACGACCACGCAATTCTAATGGAGGTAATGCGGAGTGGATCCGGATTCAGAGTTTGGAGACTGGTTGGTAGGAAAACCTCCAACTACAATGGAGCGTTTCTATTCAAGTGCTCAATAATTCATAAGAAGAGAGGAAATCAGATGGATGAGGCGAGATAAGGCACCAGGGCCTTTTCAGGAGACTGTGAAAAGCAACATCGTTGTTAAACAGTCCGGTGATAATTCAGGGAAGGTTCAAGTCAATGTCCAAAATAAACCCGAGCAATTTAAAGGGTCCGTAGGAGGAAATCTCGGAAAGAAAAGGGAAGCAGGGTAACGGAAGCCAAGGATTCCAACCTACAACAAATACACCCCACTGAATGCATCCCTTGAGAATATTTACCTGTCAACTTGTAGCACTTTTCAATATGGAATGCCTCGCCCAAACGAGTCAACAAAGGAACAAAAGCGGACTAGAGTATAAATGACTTAAATCTCCAAGTCCCCTGAGTACGGATGGGAGTACTTTTGAGTCCCCTGAGTGTGGACTAGAGTATAAACGACTTAAATCTCCAAGTCCCTTGAGTACGGATGGGAGTACTTTTGAGTCCCCTGAGTGTGAACTAGAGTATAAACGACTTAAATCTCCAAGTCCCCTGAGTGCGGACTGGAGTACTCTGAATCCTCTAAGTGTGGACTAGGGTATAAACGACTTAAATCTCCAAGTCCGCCGAGTGTGGACTGGAGTACTCCGAGTCCCCTGAGTGCGGACTAGAGTATAAACGACTTAAATCTCCAAGTCCTCTAAGTGCGGACTGGATTACTTTGAGTCCCCTGAGTGCGGACTGGAGTATAAAAGACTTAAATCTCCAAGTCCCCTAAGTGCGGACTGAAGTACTCTGAGTCCCTTGAGTGCGGATTAGAGTATAAACTTCTTCAAAATATTTAAGTTCTCGGAGTGCGGACTATGATAAAAATGACTTAAATTCATCAAGTCCCCGCGTACGGACTGGAAAATATTCTAAGTACCCGAAGCGTGGAATAAAGAATGTACAATTCCAAAAAAATTCCGAGTTATATGAAGATGAATCGAGGGGTTTATGTAACTCACAATAGATTGGGCTTCGACCACAATTGTACAGAAAGCTGAACGATAAAAGTCGTTTGAAAGACAAAAGAACTATGTTTTATTTATCCAAAATAAGGTTCTACTACAACTCCTCAAAAACCAGAAGTCAAAAGTCTATTTACATTGACTACGAAAATAAATAAAAATAATTACATAATCTAAGCTAACTCTCGTCGAACGAGAGTAACAACTACTTTTTTGACTTCCTCGGTTTTTTTTCCTCCCTCGTTTTCTCTGACGGTTCCTCCCGCACGTGTTTTCGCAAGGATGCCTTACTAGATGGGAAAGTTGCACCTGAGGGAGAACGAGGGACTTCTAGTAGCTTAGACCCACCAGGAAGAATGACCTTCAAAGGTCGGTTAAGAGGATCATCTAGATCCACAACTCGGGGCTCAACTTTGATTTCAGCTTTCTTTTTCTTCTCCTCTGCAAGTTGCTCCTTCATGCTCATTTTTGAAGTGTCTTCAGAGGCGCTCATAATCTCAACTTCATAACTTTCTTCGACGGGAGACGAAGTCTCGGATTTGTCCTCGTCAAGTGCTTCAATCACTCGAGCATCAGCGCCATGAGTCTCTTCCCCTTGAGTTGCCTCGCTCGCTTTCTCCTTCTTCTCTTTGGCGTCACCGCCCCTCAGAGTGGACTCGGGGTCAGAGCGGCCTACATAAGACCACAAGAGACAAACGTTAGAATGTAATGAACTCACACCGAAAACAATGGCTCCTTGAACTTTAACAGGAAGAGTTATTTACCGGTTTCTTGCTGGCTCTCAACCGTCCTCGGGGTCTCACCCTCTGGAATGGGAGATAGTACATGAATGCCGAGGCCAGGGTCTTCCAGGTCATAACCAACGTGCTGTTCGAACATATCAAGTACCAGTCGATAGCCGGTTAAGTAGGATGAAGCACTGGGGATTCGGTTCCAAATGGACCGGCAATGTCATCTTTTCCTTTTGATGGGGAGGAACCTTTGTTGTAGTGGGCCTTCGCTGCAGACAAGTCTAAAGGCTCATTCCCCTTGAGAAATTCTTTCACCAAAGCCTCCTCGTCAACCTCTTTGGTGCCCAGCTTGACCTTCCTGATCCTTATCAAAGTTTCCCATGCCTCGGCTGGAGATCTGAAGTAACACTCGCCATGAAAAGTTAAGTGGCGATGCATGAGGACACGAGCGTTATATTCTGCTATGAGCGGGTCGAACAGGCACTTGATCTCCTCCCTGCCAGCCTCCGTAGCCGCCTCAAGGCGAGAGTCAATCCCCGTGAATGCTATTCTTTTTCCCTCTTTACGGGCTTCATCTTTCAGCATCCCGACCTTAGAGAGCTCGTCATCAAGCTTTACCTTCAGGAGTCGCATAGCAACAATCTCATCGCAATATCGATACGACTCTTCCTGGACATCAGTTTTTCTTCTCTCTCTCTCTCTTTGCGGAGTGGATCTTCCAAATCTTTGACTCGTAGGGCGAATGTATTCCTTTCCTTTTGAACAGAATCCCTCTCTAAAGCCAAGGCCATACAGCGTTGGGCCGCTTCATCAATTTCTTTCTTATGTGTCGTCTCCATACGATTGACGGCCTCGGTAGTATCTTTAGCACTCTACTGGGCGGCTTCGAGCTGAGATTTATACGAAGAAAGCTCTTTATCTTGAGCTTTGATAATGTCTTTATCGTGAATAGCTTCAAGCTTCAGGCGATCAATTTCATGTTGACGCTCAACAGAGACTTCCAAGACTTTTTCAGCTAAATGGACAAACGCGTCATGTTGAACATAAACGTCGTTATTACAAGTAATGGCGCTCTGTTTGACGTGTCCCAGAGTGTGATGGATTGCCGATAGAAACTTCAGACCATCGAAGCATATTTTGGGGAACTTATCCTTAAGCTCGGCTAGCTTCTCCGATATGTAGGAATAGGGGGAGATGGTTTTGAGATTTTAGTTTTCTTGTGGGGTTCCCGAGATTGCCATGTGTTAGATGAACCAAAGTGTTGATCATGGAGGGCATCGGATTGGGACCCCTTATGGCCCTATTTATCCCTGCCTTGCTCCGAGTGAGAAGGAGGATTATAATGGTACGAAGGATAATGATAAGTTTTCTTTCGAGATGATGAATCCCGGGAGTGATAATCCCTGTCGCCATCATCATCTCTATCCCGACGTCTTCCGGAGCTCGAATCCCGTCCAGAGTGGTGAATGATAGATGACCCGCGAAAATGATCGAGTCCGTGTGTACGTCCCATATCACCTGCATAGAATTTAAATAACGACAAGTTAGAAAAGAGCAGAGCGATGGAAGAAATTTAAGTGCAAGGTGAAGTGCGCAAGTCTGTGCGTGTCCTAGTGTTTCCCCTCGACGGACCAGTTTCTTTATCTCTACTTACGGAAGTTTTTTCTCCCTGAACGTGGGCTTGAGCGCCGGCATCGCCTATTGCGGCGAATGAAGTTTAAGTGCTTCTAGATCATTAAAGCCGTAGTTAAGAAAATCATCGGAAATAGTAAGGTCCGATAGGCCTTTCAATGAACTCTCTAAGCGTAAGCGTTGAGGAGAAGGCTATCTTTCCGCCGGGGTGATGGTGACTTTAGAGGTTCAGCTTGTTGTTTTCTTCCTCAGTTTATGAGTCAACTTTTTCGTTCCCTTCGTAGTGGGATGCGTTACTTCGATATCGTGCTCTTCGACTACTAGTTTTCGAGTAGGGCTAACATTCTCGCCATGTACTTCGGGAGTTTTATCTTCTTTAATCTCCCTATGCTCAGGTGTGTCAGGATAATCACATGCTGAAGGCCCAGCTTGCTTTTTTCCTTTGCCCGAAGCTGACCCGGTTTTGGTGATGCCCTGAGGAAGGCTTATTCAGTGGCTTGCCGCCAGCAACCCAAACCTCGAGAGCCATTCTTTTAAAATAAGAGACCTAATGTCTCGGTCTCCTGCGGGGATAGCTCGAATAGCCTCAACAGCTTTAGAATGCCTAAGCCTTTGGGACATGGTTCGATAGCTGAAAAGGTGCACAAAGAATCAGAAAAGGTGCAAATTCCGCCAAACGCAAGTATTGTTCCAGAAAATAAACTTACTTCCTTCTACACATCTCCTTGCGAAAGCCAGAAGGACAGTGCACGTAGAACCACTCCTGCTTATACTGGGCGAATTTGCTCCACGCCCTAGTCAGAATTTGACACTTGCATGTTGTTCGAGAAAAACAAAAGATGGGCTGTCTGATCGTCTCTCGAGACCATAAATGTATCGGATATCGCCAGGAGTCGGGAGCCTGAAGGGGACGCACATAAAGAGAATGCACGTGCCGTATACGAATGCATGATTGTTTGAATGTAATTACGATGGAGCTATCTCAATATACTGTAACAGATCACGAAGGAAGGAGTTGAATGGCGGCACGCTACCAACCTAACACATAAATCTGTTGCAGGCCGTGTATCCGACTGGAGGCAGGTGAGGATGATCTTGTCCTATTGGAACCAACACATCATCGAAAGGAATCCCATGTACCGAGCATATGCTAGAGCGCCTTCGTTAATTCTCGAGTCCTGAGAATCAATTGGATCGTCTAAAAAGATCGCCGCATCAAGGGCATCAGGAGCCAAGCTGACGGATGCGATCGTGGGGCTCGGAATGTCTTGCATTGAAATAATCGATGGATTTAAGTTGCAACTACTTCTTGTTGAGAAGATGGCCCGGGTCTGTCCGAGATCGTGGCAGAGCTGGATTTCTTGGACATCTCTAATGAGTGTAGAATCTGATTAAACACCTGTTTAAGCTATGCTTGAAAATGATCGGCATTAGACATAACAACAAAATACCCCCCCCCCCCCCCCCCCCGTGTGGTGTGTGAACTAGTGCAACAGTTCAAGTACAAGTGTCAAAGAGTTACAAGTTTTAAAGTTGATGAAATAAAATTAAGCTTTGGACTTTCATCTTCGAAGACCGTCATCGCTGACCGTCTCCAAGAGCTTGTTGTATGATGGTTTTTGTTTAAAGCTCGACATCAACACTGTATGTGGAAGGATATTATCTGCATTAATCAAGTTAACTTCATGATTATGGTTGTCAAAACAGAGGAGTTACCAATCTAGATTGTTCGATATGCTTGATTGTCTATGTCCTTGTCCCTGTTTGATGTCATATGTTTAGGCGTAGTAGAGACTTGACTATTTATTGCCTACTTCACTCTCCTTTGTTCCCTCTCCACCGTTCGACATGCGACAAGTCATGCCAAACCATAGCCATGCCGAGCCGCATCACTCGGAACTTTGCCTTCAACTCCAACTTCCTTCCTATCCTCCATCCCTACCGCTCGACGTAGATGGGTCCTTCGGCAAGTCATGCCGAGCCGCATCGCTCGGCATTTTTCCCATCTCCTACTTTTCTCCTACACTCCCTCTTACCTCATTCGGCATAAGGGAGCCGTGCCGAGTCGGGGTCGTACCGAGCCACATAGCTTGGCACGCTAAACCTAACATCCACTTCACTTCTGCACCCACTCTCCGTCGTTCGGCATGAAGAAGTCATGCCGAGCCGCATCAATACGTCTTTCTCCAACTCCTTCCTTCAAACAAATTCAATATCTTCTGAAATGGCCAATCGATAACTACTTCAGCTCGCATGCCGACCTCGACCAATAGTATATACCCTCACCGATCCCTACTGGGCTGATACCCTCTTCTTCTTCCACTCCATCTAATCCTAAGGCTCGTTTAAACCCCCAAATCCCTCTTCCTAGTCTATGTGACCTCCATCACTTTTTAGTTAGATGAAAGTCGCGAATTCGAATCTTGTGTGAAGCCCCAAATTGGGGAATGTCAAGCAAGTGAGAGCTTCATACCTAGGAAAAGGATTCGAAATTAAAGGAGATGCTCGAATCAGAAGTGGAAATCTATTTAGGTTTACTGTTGAAGGCAGACGAGAGGTAACCAATAGGACTCTGGGATTAAAGGAGAGGTTGGGATGTTGACAAGGGTTTGGAAAAAAGTGAGTTCGTGAGGATGTTAGAGCATAGGTAAAAAGTAAAAGGGAAGAAGGGGAGAAGTATTGACTTTTATAGCACGAAAGAGGGAAGGGGAATAGAAGGTGACCGGTAGAACCGGTCAAGGCACCTCCCTTGTTCGGCATCAATGTCGTTGGGGATCAATATGTCGTTTGGCATCAGTATGTCGTTCGGCATTCAATGCCTCGTTCGACATTCAGGAGGTCGAAAGAAGACGCTATCATGAAGACAGAATGTGAGGACCCGCAAATCCGTACTTCTTGAATAGACACTAATTTCCATTGATTAACTCAAGATGAACGGAAATACGAATTCTTAGGGTTTAAAAAAAACGATAGAAGAAGAGAGAAAAGATAGAACAGAACAGAAAGAAAAAAGGAGAACAATATCAGAATCTCACAATCGCAGCGGAACAACATATAATAGATAAATGAATAATCTTTAAACAAAAGAATTATATCAATTATTACATTACATTACATCATCAGAGTGTACAACAACAAACAAGAACAAACAGCGGAAAAGAAATACTATACACTAGTGAATACGCCATGCCATCCAGCTTGCCTCCAGCAACTCCTGAATTCCAGAATATCATGATAAACCTTAACTCTTGACTGCCCGTGTGGAAATTGGTGGGCACCCAGAGTTTAGGAAGGAAAACAATAAACTCCGAGTCAGTCATGTGACTGGTGTGAGAACTAAAACAATTTTTTTTTTTAAACAAAGAATTGGATAATTTTAAAATAGATTCGCAATGCTTTTACAAATGAGACTACCATAAGGCCTCCCTGCACACACACAATGCAAACGCACACATGGGGGAGATTTCTCCTTATGATAGTCAAAGATGCTTACTACGCAAAATCAAATCATTTTTGATATTATTATTAGTGAATAGTGTAGAAAACATTTCAAAAGTAGAATATAAATCTTAGTCAGCATAGGTACCATTATATTATGCCTACTATAGCTACTATATTAGATGGCAGGTTCTACAACTAAAACCGTACAAGGCTCGTATTGTTTCTTTGGATTTACAACAAATGGTCAGGCCAAGGAACTTCCCATTTCCACGTGGAAACGCCTCTGGAATGACGTCCCGAGAACCAAACCGGATCTCTGCCAACACAAGGCCGGGTTACCCCTAACTGGGTAACTACTGACACGAATATGCCATCCCCCGATCGTAACCGATCTACATCCGAGGATCCTCGATTTTCAACAACCACAAAGTAATAAGTTTGCAACACAACATAGGTTAAGTATCTGGGCTCCATACCATGGTACCACCTCTATCCAGAAGGAATGACATACACTAAAGGGGCGCTGCCCCCTAATAACCTTGCCGCATCCTTCCTGTTTTGATCATTTCCGGGGTGTAAGGTCCGACGAAGTCTCGTCCACAAAGCCACGCTTTATTACAAAGCCATGCTTTGGGTCAACAAATGATCAAAGTAATGATCACAAAGATAAATGATCAAACAAATGATCATATCACAAATGATCAACAATGATCATTTCACAGCAACACTCAGCATGCCACATTACCAAATTGGGAATATATCGCTGATAACCATCAACTACATAACCTCTGAGCTCGTACGTCTCAGAGAAGGGTGTTAAGCTAAGAGAATAAATTCTCCGCCACCAACAGAAATATATTTGAAAGAAATCAGCTTTATATGTCAATTTGTAATGTCAGACATACTATCATACAAGTCTGTTCCGGGATCGAACAGAACCGAAGGCACTTACAAAGAAGTCCTTGCAATCCGGATATTCATTAATCACGTCCGGACTACTCATCACATATGGAGTCTTTATACCGGGGACCAGTCGACGCAAAGACATTCGATGAGTTGTCCTTTCGCTTTTGAAAATATCCGGTCTTCAACACTGGTCTTCAAATGCAATTCATAACGACGTATCACATATTTGCAATGGGTTATACGACCCCAAGGTCCTTTCCCGACTAACCCGAATAGTGAGCGCTTATTTAAAAATAAGTGTGGCATTCAAATTCAAGAAAATCACAACAAATACCCATTCAAAGGTAAATATTGATAGTCGGTTATTGAACTATCAGTGGATATGCACAACATCACCAGATTCCAAATAATTTTCCAAATTATTTATTTCCCAAAAATATCTTTACAAGATATATAATTTTCACACTTCAACCATTTGAAAATAATTTTCAAATCACTTTTCACCTTTACCACTTTTGAAAACAAATTTCAATCATTTTCCTTACGCGGAAATACTTTCATTTCAACATGGTTCATTTAAACCCATTAAATAAATCCTTAACGATTTACTTTATATTTACGTTCTAAATCCGTAAATTTATTCCCACACTTCAAAAATAAATCAACGTTTATTTTTAAACAAATTCCCCTTTTCATTTATATATTCCATAGTGAATTTACATTCCAAAATATTTATCAATACACGATTTCAATTATTCATTTTCAATTTATCTTCAAAAAGATAAATTCTCAAAAAACGTTTCATTTCACATTGGAAAAACATTTCCATACTTACTTATTAATAAGTAATTCACAAATCTATTTATTTTCAACATTTGGAAAATATTCAATATACTTAAATCGAAATTAAGTATATATTTCATTCTTTAAGGAAATCATTCTCTTAAACATATTTATTTGGGCCAAAATGAATGTTGCGTAAAACATCGTTACGACAACCCAAAATCACTAGTATAGGGATTCGAAATTAAAATAGATATAAATCCCAATACTATACAAAACATTTCCTTTCGGAAATCATTTACTATAACAACAGTGTTATAGTCCACCATCTCCTTCTATTTCTCGAAAACGTCTATTTCAACAATGAATGTTGAAATCTATGGTTTCGAATCTTAACACGTTTTAAAAACATCGTTAGATCGTTTTAATTCTATTTAAAACATCACATCCAAAACATTTTCTTTAACATATTATTCACTATCCAAAAACGTGAATATACTTCGTTAACCAATTTCATCATTTCTATACATTTTATTTTAAAGGATTATTCACTGTCTAAAACGTGAATATAACTACATTAATAAGTTATAACAATTTACTTATCAAAATAAGTCGTTTTGCAGATTTATAAAACAATGTTTATAAATTCCATTTCTATTTATTTTACAACAACTTCCTTTTATAAATCTCCTTTATTAACCTATTTCAATTTATGACTCAATTATATACTAAAAGTTCATATTATAAGTTAAATGCTTATAATTTATTTGTTTGAAAAATCGTTCTTTTAAACTTCCCAATTTATAAATCTTATAACTTACAAGATTCATTTATTTACCCAATACTATTCTTTTAATAACTTTACAAATTTTATAAATCTACTGCTTATAAATTCCATTTATAACTTCACCGTTTAAAATTCTATAAATTTCATTCATTTAAGAAATTCATTTACACTTCATCCTAACACTTATAAAAACTCATTTTATAATTCAAATATTTTAATTTATAAATATCAATTTTATAAATCCTTTATATAAATCAATTTATATTATTATTTTAAAACGTCTTTAACCTCCTTTATAATTTCATCATTTTCTTTGATTTATAAAATAATCAAATTTCATAAATCCTATATTTTGAACTTTTTATAATAAATTCAAAAATACAATTTAAACTATTTCATAAAATCATTTATCCCATATTTTCAAAAATCAACTTTTAACTATATTTCTCAAAAATCATAATTTTTTTATAACATTAAAATTATAACGTTTATTTATTTAAAATGAATCAATTCCAAAAATATTTTATAAAACGTATACTTTCAAAAATCACTTTAAAAATCCTTTTAAAATTCCAAAATTAGCCCAATGATGCTACACACCAAATAGTCAATCACGACAACAACGACATCATATATCTGTATATGATAATCAACGAATATCAAAATATCCATAATCAAATAAATATTGTTGAGGAATCCAGTTGGATCCCTCCAACCTGTTTTCATGCATCCAAAGATGTTAGCACAATACCAATTCCGTTCCAGTACGGAATTATCACGGTATATGGGATTTATAGAATATTATCCGCTTAATAGACGGTGCAATAGGGTCTCATCTGCTACATAATGCGGGAAATCAACTCCAAGTACATAAATAATACCAATTTCACTGTACTGTGAAATATTCGCATTATATGTTTTTTAGTAAATAACATCCGCTTACTAAAGGCGTATAATGTCTATTTTAAAAATCAATTGATAACAATCATCATTCAAACATACATTCAAGAATTTAACATCCAACTATTTAAAATAAAAATCGAAACTGATTCGATTGAGTGAGAAGTTCTCACATTGGTTTCAATTTTCGTTTTCAGCTTTTTATTTCGAATAAAATTAAACGACCGTTTAATTTTACCCGAAATTCTCACTAGCTCCAAACGACTCCAATCAAATTCCATAGCGTAGAGTTCGTCCATACGAACCCAACGCAACTGGTTTCGTGCGCTTTCGACCTTGTATGAAAAAGATATGAATTTTTAAAGTTTACATAGATTTTACTATATATTTATTCACATTTCTTTTAAATTTTTAAACCTAATCATCATCTGGCCGGAGATCACACAGCACAAATCTTGGCCGTTCCCTAGAGCTTCTCCCTTACGCGTTGATTCTGGCTACCACCGAACCCATAGCCGCCACAACCTTGCAATTATCGCGACCCACTCGAGCTAGTTGGAGATGATCGACCATCGCCACTACGTTGCTCCTCCCTGTCTCTACCTTCCACAGGGATCTCGACGAACTCGGTCGCCTAGAGGCCGCAAAAATCATGCTCGAACTACCATAGCACGCGGCCGCCTAACTCCCTCCATGTTGCGAATTATTCAATCACCACCGTCGGATCGATGGACCTCGACGAGCCCGACAACTTTCTGGTTAGAAGATTTCGCTATTAATGAGTGGATTTCGAGAAATCGAAGAGAAAAGAAAGCAAAACATCGACCATTTATTACTATAGAACGGCGGCCTGAAGGTTTTTAACCTAGGGTTGTTTATTTTTGCAAAAAAATGAATATTTGGGGGCTTTTATAGAAAAACGACGAACACTATTCATCGAAAAATTTTCGAACTCCAAACGAAGCGTGCCGGTTGGCGTTTCTAAGGTTTACCCCGCGTTTCGAACACAATGGAACGTGTTTCGGGAGCTAATTTGGTCATATATGTGAGTTATGGCAATAAACGTTCGATTTTAAATTAAATCGATTTAAACTAATTTCTAGGCGTTTTGGCTTGCCCCGGACAAATGGTAAATCCGATTGACACGAAATTTGTAATCATACAATAATATCACATTACGGATCCGATGAAACTTGTTTCATCGAAATCCGAGACTGTTTGAAAAATGGCTATTTTAACTCGCCAAATAAATATTAAAACAATTTCGACGCGTTTCGAGCTGCCACGGTCAAACGAAAACTCCGATTGCTACAAAAATTGAAATCCAATAATAACAAACTATTACGGATCCAATGGAACTAATTTCGTCCAATTCTGAGATTGCTCGAAAAATGACTAATTTCACTAGTCGATTTAAATATTAAAATATTCAATTTTCACAAATTAACTTTAAATTCAATTTTAAAAGTTCTATAACATCATTATAACTTCAATATGATAAAATAAAATTTTACAAATCATTTTCAGTCATATGAAACCCAATTTTCAATTATTTCTGTATTTTCAACTCTTAAATTATCGATTTAATTATCCAATTAAATCTAATTATTCGAAATAAAATTTATTCGACCTATAAATTTCACTTATGAATACTTAAAATTAATTAAATATACGAATTTTAATTGACAGAAATTCTGGGTCGTTACAATCTTTCCCCCTTAAAAGAATTTCATCCTCGAAATTACCAAGTAAGAAAAGTTACAGAATCTATTAACTTTCCATAAATCCATAGTTAAACTTCTTACAATAACTTTACTAAGTTTTCAAATCCAAACTTAGTTATCTTTTCAAAAACAACTACTATCGTTTAACTTTCAATTCCAAATCAAATTTATAGTTTTCAAAATTTTCCAAAAATTCCCAAAAAATTTTCTAACGCTTTATATTTTCAGAAAAATTCGCCAGAGTCTCCTTTCCGCGGCTCAATCCGAAAAAATTGACAGTATATATATCACAAATATACATCTCATCAAGTGATGAGGCATCCCGCAGGGAAAAAAGTGTAAAAGTACGATATTTAATCTGAGATATGTACCTTATGTTTTATTAGCGAGCATATACGGCTAATATAGCGCGAAAGCGAGCTCCAAATGCGAAGCAAACGCGATCCGCACCTACTAAACACTCAACAAACAGATGAGAAACATGTATATAGACAATAGTATCGATATACAACATATAGCAACGTAATAACTATATATGCCAACATAGAAAATGCGGTAAAAGCAATATATTCAACCATCAACCAACTATCATCCAACTAGCATTCAACTAACATCCCTAACCAATAAATATTCATTCATATTCTCATTAATATTCAATGAAATGGGTTTTCAATTTAATCACATTTGATTCATTAACAGTGGATGTTTTTACTAACATTCATTTTTAATTAGTTTATATTCACTAATTCATATTCAAGTTGGTTCACTTCCAAATCAAATTCACTTCTATTTAAGATTCACTTAACTTCCAATTGGATTTCAATTACTTTAGCTTTCAATTTCATTAACACTTAATGAATTATATACAATCAACTAATTATCATATAACAACTAATGTATATTAATTACAACCAAATTCCTTTGCTTATCTTCAATCAATTTGGTTTAACACCTTTACTTTCAATTGGTTTAATTAAATTGAGTTTCATTCAATTATTCAACTTTTCCAATAACATTAGATTTTAATGAATTAAACTTACATTCATTATTTCATATCAATTATTTACATTTAATTGATTAACATTCAATTCATTCATTCAATTCAATTACAAAAGTTGAATTTCGTTTATATAACTCAAGTTCACATTTATCACTTAACTTTATTAATTTACTTTGATACCAAAATCAACTTCATTCAACATCACTTAAGTTATGTTCCATTTAAACATTATTTGGTTTTACTTAACTTAAATTCCCACTTATAAATCCATTCACATTCCAATTCTAAGTAAATTTCATTTAACCTTAAATTCATTTTATTTATTTATAACTCATATTCATAAATATGTCTATATAGTTTCACTTCTTATATATATAAGTTTATTTCACAATTGTAAATCACATTAATTATAATTTCATACTTATAATTCTTTTTACTTATACAATTATTCTTTTATTTAGATTATTCATACATCTTTTAATTAACTTATATATATTCTTACATTTTCAATCAACCAAACAATCAACTTATATACACTTTAATAATTCTTAAAAATTATTCCTTTATATATAAAATATACTCAAGGTAAAATTATTTCATTTACCCAATTTAAAACAATATTGTGTCGAATTGTTCTGTACAAGTGTTTAGAGATCCCTATCAACAACGTTAATTACTTATATTAACCAGAATCCGTATACCACTCAACAAACCAATCATCACAATATAAAACAATTTTATATTCACTAACAAATACGCTCTCATAGCTATTATTACACTCAAACTCATTCTAGAGTACTACTGACTCTATCTCTAATGAGTAATAACCAACAGAGCCATGGTTGTCGCTTAACCATATGCTCTGATACCAGATGTGAGGACCCGCAAATCCGTACTCCTTGAATAGACACTAATCTCCATTAATTAACTCAAGATGAACGGAAATACGAATTCTTAAGGTTTAAAAAAAAGATAGAAGAAGAGAGAAAAGATAGAACAGAACAGAAAGAAAATAGCAGAACAATATCAAAATCTCACAACTGCAGCGGAACAACATATAATAGGTAAATGAATAATCTTTAAACAAAAGAATTATATAAGTTATTACATTACATTAGATTACATCATCAGAGTGTACAACAACAAACAAGAACAAACAGTGAAAAAGAAATACTATATACTAGTGAATACGCCATGCCATCCAGCTTACCTCCAGCAACTCCTGAATTCTAGAATATCCTGGTAAACCTTAACTCTTGACTGCCCGTGTGGAAATTGGCGGGCACCCAGAGTTTAGGAAGGAGAATAGTAAACTCCGAGTCAGTCATGTGACTGGTGTGAGAACTAAAACTGTTTTTTTTTAACAAAGAATAGGATAATTTTAAAATATATTCGCAATGTGTGACGACCCGACTTTCCACTCCCGGAAAATCGCATCATCTTTAAGAAAGAAAGGGATAGAAAAGAGAAAAGAAAGAAGAGAAAGAAGAAACAACACAAGAATCTCAACAGCGGAACGAATAAATTATATTAATAACATAAGTATTACATAGTATACATCAAATATCAGAGTACACAGTCATATACAACACATACTAGACAGTTATAACACCTGTCTAGTTATTACAACTCAACCACAATACAGAAACACTCAGAGATACCAACACAGCGGAAAACTATATAACTATACGCAGAAGCCTCCTGCTCCATTGCTCCTCCACAATACGTCAAGCTAATCCTGAATCCTAACCTGAATTCCCTTGGCTACTCGTAAAAATTTGAGTACCCAAGAGTTATAGAAAAACAGAAATAACTCTGGGTCAGACATGGGTCCGGTGTGAGTAACAGGTTAAAGTTGCTTAACTTTGAAAAACCTTTGAAAAGAAAAGGTATCACGTAAGACTTCCCACACATAAACATGGAAAAGTTTTTACCTTACGCTAACCAAAACATTTGATAGGAAATCCGATGATATTATAATAGTGTCCAGGGTTTTCAAGTAAAATACAGAAATAGATGAAATGCTTACATCTCACATTTCAACATAGTTGGGCACAACTAATACGTACGGCACTTATTGGATTTTGGATTCCATACAATGGCTGGGCTACTGGGGTACCGCCCGTCACAGTACGTGGCCTAGATCACCGTACCGAGGATTACTCCCTTCATCCCCTGCAACACAAAGCCGGACCCGTTCCTTACTGAACAGTTCCAAACAAGACAACCCCGCAGTTGTGATCAGCAACCGCACCACTAAGCCGAAAATAAAAGGGACCTCTATACAGGGATAAATCTTGCTCTCAAGTGGGTGCTACCCACGAAGCTTTGCTGCACCTCCCCTATTTTAGCCATTCCCGGTTGATGAGGCTTGAGGCTACGATTACCTTTATAGGACATATCACTTAGAATGCTCATCGTCCGTGTAACGACCCGTTAAATTTGATGATATTAAATGAGTTAATTTAATATGATTTCTAATCTAATTTAGAATAAAATAAAAGTCTTAAGATTTTATTTGAGTAAATGTAGGAGTTAGATATAGTAACTGTAATTAAAGGTTAAAAATTTAAATGTTTATATGGCAATAGAATGAAATAACGTAAATTGGCGTTTGTGGTTATAAGTTATAATTTGTTGATTAAATTGGTTTGTGAAATTAATACTGGAAGATATAAAGCGGAAATAGTATTAATGAAATAATAACTGAATTGAATTGCAACTATACAAATGAAAGTAAATTTTATTTAGTGGATGTCAACATTGAATAATTTATTTAAAATAAAAAGTTTTAAATGCATGTTTGGATAGAATATATGATTTGTGGATTAAGTGGTAAGTAATTAGAATTTAATTCTATAAAATTTGGAACTGAATGTATGTAAATAATTTTGTAGGAATAAGTTAATTAACAATCTATTTGTGCATACCCGATTTAATTGAAATAACAGAAAGGACAAGAATTTGATTTGCCTAGGTATGTATATATTGATAAACTATAACTAAGTAGGAAGTTTGGTAGTAAATAGGAAATAAGATGACAAAGGCAACTAGTAAAAGTATAAATGAATTCATAACAATAAGTAGTAATTTATGCATATATATTTGGCAATTGGGATAATTACAAAATTTTACCCATTCATCTAATTTATTTAATTAAATCTAAATCTATGGCAACATTGTTGTTAATGATGTTTGTGATTGAATTTGAATGTAAAAGGGTAACAATTATTTAGGTTAACCATTTATTGAGTATATTAAGTTAAGAATGTAAATCGATTGAAATAAATCTAAATTAATTATTTTGTTGTGTTAATGTGTTCTAGTTAATAAAAGGGGAATTTATAAGAAATGAAGCCTGCACTAATGAAGTGTATTATAATTCAAAAGGTTATGTAACACATAAAGATGACTATTTACTGTATAGAAAGAGTCTAAATCAATGAACAAATTTATTGAGGTTCCAATTTATAATTTACAACATTTAATGTAGACTTAGTTTCAATTAATTAACTTACATCGTGCAGTTAGCGTAGATTTGTTGTGTAATTGGAGTAGTTAATACTATAAGATGAAGTTAATGCTAATTCTATTTATAATTGGGCCTTTGTTAATATAGATTTGTATAAAGCAAGAATTATAAATTTATTTGAGTATCAAATTCAACAAATGGTATTTATTGCAAAATAAAATGGAATTAACGTTTAAATATTACGTTATTGAAATTTAAATGGAATTTGTGGATATTAAAGTGAAATCATGCACTAATGTTTGTGGCACCCTTATTTTTGGATAATAGGTGAGAATATAAAGGTTGAAAATCTAATATATGGGTCTTTGATAATTTAATTTATAATTTCTAAATATAAGTAAGTAGAGAAGTTAACACTGAAATTGATAGACTTATCAACTTTTAATTCACATCTAAACTTGTTAAATCATTTAAATTGATTATGAAATATATAAGCGATAAAATTTGGCCAATTTTCGAATTTAGATATAAAATTGGATTTTTATAATTTATTTTAATTTATTTAATGAATATAAAAATAGCCATTTTGGCCACGGACTCGGATTTCGACGAAACCAGTTTCATCGGATCCGTATCGGTGAATTATTGTAGGGTTTCAAGTTTCGTATCGATCGGACCTGTCGTTTGATCGTACGGATGCGAAACGCCTTGAAATCAATTTAATTAAAAATCAATTTGAAATCAATTTGGAAATTTTGTTTTCAGCATAACTTCTTCATACGATCGAATTTGGACGTGAAACTTTTTCCATCGCGTTCAGAATATTTTAAAATACCTATTTGGATATATGGGTTTAATAAATTTCGTTCCGGGGTTAGAACGGGCTTTTTGGGCCATAATTTGCTCCGTACGTTCATCTATCTGGCCATATTTTAAAATCCAACCCTACATATAAATAGGCGATTATAAACCCTAGCCTCCATCTTCTAGCATTTGTCTGTACGTTCTTTTCTTCAGCTCCTTCTCCTCCTCAAATGGATGCAAACCTAGATCTAGGTCAATTCAAAATTTCAAATGAAATTTCAAAATCTCCACAAAAATTCCAGAAAAATATATGTCGATGTTCTCGAGATACGTAATCCGCTGGTACAACTCGTTTTTCGTTTTGGTATGTGGTTTGATCAGAAGAAATCGATGAAATTTCGGCCATTCATCATCACCGCAGCAAAACTCGCCCGATCGGAAAACTATTCCTGGGTATTGTGGAGATAGCTGAGGGGAGTCGATCTATGTAGATGTTTTCGCGAATCAATGGTCGTGTAACGACCCAGAATTTTTAATAATTTAAATTTGAATATTTAATTAATTTTAAATATTTATAAGTGAATTTATCAGTCAAATAAATTTTATTTTGAATTTTTGGATTTAATTGAATAATTAAATCGATAATTTAATATGTTAAATTTTGGAAATAATTAAAAATCGAGTTAAATATGATTGAAAATAATTTGTAAAATTTTATTTAATCATACTGGAGTTATAGAAATATTTTAGAACTTTTAAAATCGAATTAGAAGTTAATTTGTGAAAATTGAATATTTTAATATTTAATAATCGACTGTAAAATAGCCAATTTTTGAACAGTCTCAGAATTGAATGAGACCAGTTTCATTGGATCCGTAATAGTTAGTTATTACCGGATTTCAATTTTCGTGTCAATCGGAGTTATCGTTTGATCGTGGCAGCTCGAAACGCAGCGAATTATTTTTTTTATTTATTTATTTAAATTTGGCGAGTCAAAATAGCCATTTTTCAAAAAGTCTCGGAATTCGACGAAACCAGTTTCATCGGATCCGTAATGTGATATTATTGTAAGGTTTCAAATTTCAAGTCGTTTGGATTCACCGTTTGTCCGGTACAAATTAAAACGCCTAGAAATCGATTTAAATCGGTTTAATTTAAATTGAGCGTTTTCAGCCATAACTCGCACATACTTCCGAATTAGCTTTCGAAACCTGTTCCATTGTGTCCGGAACGCGGGATAAACCCTAGGTACGCTGGTTACGGCGTCTAAATCGGAGTTCGGAATTCCCGGGATGAATAGTGTTTACGCTAGCTGTTTCTTATAAATAGAGACCTTTGCCTTCATTTAAAAAAAAAAAAAAAATCAACATTAAACCCTAGCCGCCAGCCCCCAATTGAACGGCCAGAAGACACTATCGTTTCTCCTCGATTTTCTCTTCATCCACTCTCCGATAGACTTCGACTTCAATTAGGAACTTGTAGATCTCGTCAAGACGAAGAGATTCAACGGTGGAGATGCGTTTTGGAGCGACGAGGGGTGAGCTATGATGGGCCGTGCGTGTCCAGTTGCGCACGCAACCTGAGGTGGAGGAGGAGGCCGAGTGCCTTGGGGTTTGGGCCGTGTGTGGTTGTGGTGTAGGGCTTTGAGTTGCAACTACCTGATCGAAGAACCATCGAGTGATTGAGGCGATAAATTCAACCCTAGTTTTCATAAATGGGTTAAGGGGTGTCGGCCTCATGTCTGTAGCTTGAACGCAAAATGGAAGATGAAGATAGACGGTGGAGATGCAGGGGGTTCATGATCTAGTGGCTGGAAATAGTTGAGGTTAAAAATATAAATAGTTATGTTGTAAATATAAGTATATAAACACGTGTAACTTCATAAATTCATAACTTTTTCATACGAGGTCGAAAAAATGCAAACTCAGTTGCGTTGGAATCGTATGGACGAGCACTACGCGATGGAGTTGGTTTGGAGTCGTTTGGAGTTAGCGAGAATTTCGGGTAAAATTAAACGCGCGTTTAATTTTATTCGAAATAAAAGCTAAAACGGAAATTAAAACCAAGGTGAGAACTTCTCACTCAATCGAATAGATTTCGATTTTATTTTAAATAGTTAGATTTAAAATATTTGAATGCATGTTTGAATGATGACTGTAAATTATTGATTGTTAAAATAGACATTATGCGCCGTTAGTAAGCGGATGTTATTTATAAAAACATATACCGCGAATATTTCATAAACAGTGAAATTGGTATTATATATAATATCAATATATATATATTGGCATATGTATATATTGCAATTATTGATTTCCCGCATTTTTGTTTAGCGGATGAGACCCTGTTACGCCGTTATTAAGCGGATAATATTTAATAAGAACATGTACCGCGATAATTTCGTACTGGAGCGAAATTGGTATTGTGCTAATGTTTTTGGATGCAGGAAACAGGTTGGAGGGATCCAACTGGATTCCTCAACATTATTTATTTTATTTCAGATATTTTGATATTTGATGGATTATCATATCGATATATGATATCGTTGTTAGTCGTGATTGACTATTTGATGTGTAGCATCATTGGACCCAGATTTTGGGATTTTAAAATGATTTTTAAAGTGATTTTTGAAAATATACTATATTTTTGGAATTGATCCATTATAAATAAATAAACGTTATAATTTTTAAAGTTATAAAAATTATGGTTTTTGTGAAATATAGTTAAAAAGCTGATTTTTAGAAATACGATTAAAAGTCGATTTTTGAGAAATATGAACTAATGATTTTATAAAATAATTTAGATTGGATTTTTGAATATATGATAAAAGTTTAAATATAGGATTTATAAAATTTGATTATTTTATAAATCGAAATGATGAAATTATAAAGGAAATTAAAAGATGTTTTAAAGAATAATATTAATTGATTTATATTAAGAGATTTATAAACGGATATTTATAAATCGAAAT
Source organism: Allium cepa (assembly GCA_030765085.1). NCBI lineage: Eukaryota > Viridiplantae > Streptophyta > Magnoliopsida > Asparagales > Amaryllidaceae > Allium > Allium cepa. The sequence continues at coordinate 679,249,795 of CM060941.1, read as the reverse complement.
ATTGACATTATAAAACGAGTCTTTATAAGTGTTTGAATGAAGTGAAAATGAAATTCATTAATGAATGAAATTTATAGAATTATATAACGATGAAGTTATAAATGGAATTTTATAAACAATAGGTTTATAAAATTTGTAAAGTTCAAAGGAACGATTTTTGCAAATAAATAAATTATAAGTATTTAACTTATAATTTGGACTTTTGGTTTATAATTAAGATTATAAATTGAATAGGTAAATAAAGAAGATTTATAAAGGAAGTTGTTATGAAATAAATGGAAATGGAATTTATAAACGTTGTTTTATAAATTCGCAAACGACTTATTTTGATAAGTTAATTGTTATAACTTATAAATGGAGTTATATTCACATTTTTAAATAGTGAATAATCCTTTGAATTAAAATGAATAAAAGGATGAAATTGTTAACGTAGTATATTCACGTTTTTGAATAGTGAATAATACGTTAAAGGAAATGTTTTTGAATGTGATATTTTAAATAGAATTAAAACGATTTAACGATGTTTTAATTGTGTTGAGATTCGAAATCATAGATTTCAACATTTATTGTTGAAATAGACGTTTTCGAGAAATAAAAGGAAATGGTTGACTATAACACTGTTGTTATAGTAAATGATTTCCGAAAGGAAATGTTTTTAATAGTATTGGGATTTATATATCTATTTTAAATTCGAATCCCTATACTAGTGATTTTGGGTTGTCGTAACGATGTTTTACGTAACATTCGTTTTGGCCCAAGTAAATATGTTTAAGTGAATAATTTCCTTAAAGAATGAAATATATACTTAATTCGATTTAAGTATATTGAATATTTTCTAAGTGTTGAAAATAAAAGAGATTTGTGAATTACTTATGAATAAATAAGTATGGAAATGTTTTCCAATGTGAAGTGAATATTTAGAATTTATCTTTTTGAAGATAAATTGAAAATGAATAATTGAAATCGTATATGCACGAATATTTTGAAATATAAATTCATTATGGAATTTATATGTGAAAAGTGAAATTGGTTAAAAATAAATATTGATTTATTTTTGAAGTGTTGGAATTTTACATCTTGTAAAGATATTTTGGAAATGTAAATAATTTGGAAAATTATTTGGAATCTGGTGATGTATGCATATCCATTGATAGTTCAATAGCCGACTATCAATATTTCCCTTTGAATGGGTATTTGATGTGAATATGATTGAATTTGAATGCACACTTATTTTTGAATAAGCGCTCACTATTCGGGTTAACCGGGAAAGGACCATGGGGTCGTATAACCCACTCCGAATATGTGATACGTCGTTGTGAATTGCATTTGAAGATCGGTGTTGAAGACCGGTATTTGCAAGAGTGATAGGATGAACTATCGATTGACTCTGCACCGAGTAGCTACGGTATTGAGTTCTCCATATGTGATGGTGAATCCGATCAGGATTGTGAATATCCGGATTGCAAGGACTTCTTTGTAAGTGCCTTCGGTTCTGTTCGAGCCCGGAACAGACTTGTATGGATTGTATGTCTGACATTACAAGTTGAGATATAAAGCCGATTTCTTTCAAATATATTTCTGTTGGTGGCGGAGAATTTATTCTTTGCTTAACACCCTTCTTTGAGACGTATGTGCTCAAAGGTTATATAGTTGAAGTTATCAGCGATATATTCCCAATTTGGTAATGTGACATGCTGAGTGATGCTGAAATGATCATTGTGTTGATTATTGTGATAGGATCATTCATTTGATCGTCTATCTTAGTGATCATTGTGTTGATCATTTGTTGACCCAAAGCATGGCTTTTGTATAAAGTATGTTTTTGTGGACGTGAATTCGTCGAGCCTCACATCCCGGAAATGGTCAAAACAGGAAAGATGCGGCAAGGTTATGAGGGGTAGCGCCCTTTAGGATATGTGCATTTCCTTCTGGAAAAGGGTGGTATCATGGTATGGAGCCCAGATACTTACTTATGTTGAAACACTTTGTTTTTATGATTGTGTGAATTGATTAGAGAGCTCTCGGATAAAGGTCCCAAAGGACCGGGGGATGGCATATTCGGTCAGTTGTTACTCAGTTAGGAGTAACCCGGCCTTGTGTTGGTAGAGATCCGGTTTGGTTCTCGGGGATGTCCATCCAGAGGCATTCTCATGTGGCAATGGGAAGTTCCTTGGCCTGACCATTCGTTGGAAATCCAAAGAAACAATACGAGACTTGTACGGTTTTAGTTGTAGAACCTGCTATGGAATGTGGCGGTAACCTGCTATTGAACATAGTTAGCTATAGTAGGCATACGATAATGGTCGTATGTTGGCTAAGATTTATATTCTACTTTCGAAATGAATTTTTTCTACACTATGCACTAGTAATAATATCAAAAGTTATTTTAAATGCGTATCAAGCATCTTTGACTATCATAAGGAGAAATCTCCTCCGATTCTGCGTTTGCATGTGTGTGTGTGCGGGAGGCCTTATGGTAGTCTCATTTTTAAAAGCATTGCGAATTGATAAAAAAAAATATTCCTCTATTTTGATTTTAAGATAAATAAACTGTTTGAGTTCTCACACCAGTCACATGACTGACTCGGAGTTTATTGTTTTCCTTCCTAAACTCTGGGTGCCCACAATTTCCACACGGGCAGTCAAGAGTTAAGGTTTATCAGGATATTCTGGATATTCAGGAGTTGCAGGAGGCAAGCTGGATAGCATGGCGTATTACTAGTTTATATAGTATTTCTTTTCCGCTGCACTGTTTATTGTTGTATGTTGTTGTACACTCTGATGATATGATATGATATGATGTAATGAAATATAATGTAATGCAATAACTGATATAGTTCTTTGTTTAAAGATTATTCATTTATTATTATATGTTGTTCCGCTGCGAATTGTGAGATTCTGTTGTTGTTCTGTTGTTTCCTTTCTGTCCCGTTCTATTTGTCAAATTCTCTGTTTTCTTTCTCTGTTTTCTAAAAATTGTCTATCTTCTTTTCCCTCTATTTTTCTTTTTCTCTCTTCTTTCTTTTCTTTTCTTTTTAAAACCCATAACATCTCGGTTTTTCGGCCTTCGATTTTTCGGCAGTCGATAAAGTGAGTGTCGATGTTGGATTTTCGGAAGTCGAAAATCCCTGTCTGTTACATTTGGTATCAGAGCTGATGGTTAAGCGACAACCATGGTTCTGTAGGGTATTACTCATTAGAGATGGAGTCAGCAGTACTCTAGAATGAATTTGAGTGTAATAATAGCTATGAGAGCGTATTTGCTAGTGAATATGAAATTGTTTTATATTGTGATGATTGGTTTATTGAGTGGTATATAGATTCTGGTTAATGCGAGTAATTAACGTTATTGATAGGGATCTATAAACACTTGAATAGAACAATTCGACATAATATTGTTTTAAATTGGGTGAATGAAATAATTTTACCTTGATTATATTTTTATATATAAAGAAATAATTTTTCAAAATTATCAAAGTGTATAAGTTGATTATTAGGTTGTTTGAATAATCTAAATTAAAGAATAATTGTATAAGCAAATGAATTATAAGAATTGAATTATAATTAAAGTGATGTACAATTGTGAAATAAACTTATATATATAAGAAGTGAAACTATATTTATGAATATGAGTTGTAAATAAAAGTGAATTTAAAGTTAAATGAAAATTTACTTAGAATTGTAATGCTGAAATGAATTAGCAATTAGATTAATAAATAAAATTCAACTGTTGTAATTGAATTGAATTGAATGAATGGATGAATTGAATGTTAATCAATTAAATGAAAATTAAGTTGATATGGAATAATGAATGTAAGTGTTAATTCATTAAAATCTAATGTTATTAGAAGTTGAATAAATTGAAAGAGAATGAATATAAGCAAAGTAAAGGAATTTGGTTGTAATCAATATACTTTGGTTGTTATATGGATGTTGATTGATTGTATAAAATTCATTAAGTATTAATGAAAGTGAATTAGTGAAATTTAAAGCTATGAAATTGAATTCAAATTTGAGATAAATAAATTTGAATAGAATTGAATGTGAATTGGATTTAATTAGTGAATGTAAACTAATTGAATTGAGAATGAATGTTAGTAAATCCAATGTAAATAAATCAAATGTAATTTGATATTGAAAACCATTTCATTGAATATTAATGAGAATATGAATGAATGTTTATTGGATATGGATGTTAGTTGGTTGATGGTTGAATATATATTTCTATTGTTGCATTTGCTATGTGACATATATAGTTATTATGAGATATATGTTGTATATTGAGACTATTTGCATATGTGCATGTTCTCATGTTGTTTGTTGAGTTTAGTAGGTGCGGATCGCGTTGCTTCGCATTTGGAGCTCGCATTTGCGCTATATTAGCCGTATATGCTTGCTAATAAAATATAAGGTACATATCTCGGATTAAATATCGCACTTTTACACTTTTTTCCCTTCGGGATGCCTCATTACTTGATGAGATGTATATTTGTGATATATATACTGTCATTTTTTTTCGGATCGAGCCGCGCAAAGGAGACTATGGCGAATTTTTCCGAAAATTTAAGGCGTTAGACAAATTTTGAGAAAATTTGGAAAATTTTGAAAACTTAACTTTGTTTTGAAGTTGAAAGTTAAACAATAGAAGTTGTTTTTGAAAAAGATAACTAAGTATGATTTGAAACTTAGTAAAGATTTGAAAGAAGTTTAATTATAAATTTTGGAAAGTTAATAGATTCTGTAATCTTCTTACTTGTAATTTCGAGGACGAAATTCTTTTAAGGGGGGAAGATTATAACGACCCAGAATTTTTAATAATTTAAATTTGAATATTTAATTAATTTTAAATATTTATAAGTGAATTTATCAGTCAAATAAATTTTATTTTGAATTTTTGGATTTAATTGAATAATTAAATCGATAATTTAATATGTTAAATTTTGGAAATAATTAAAAATCGAGTTAAATATGATTGAAAATAATTTGTAAAATTTTATTTAATCATACTGGAGTTATAGAAATATTTTAGAACTTTTAAAATCGAATTAGAAGTTAATTTGTGAAAATTGAATATTTTAATATTTAATAATCGACTGTAAAATAGCCAATTTTTGAACAGTCTCAGAATTGAACGAGACCAGTTTCATTGGATCCGTAATAGTTAGTTATTACCGGATTTCAATTTTCGTGTCAATCGGAGTTATCGTTTGATCGTGGCAGCTCGAAACGCAGCGAATTATTTTTTTTATTTATTTATTTAAATTTGGCGAGTCAAAATAGCCATTTTTCAAAAAGTCTCGGAATTCGACGAAACCAGTTTCATCGGATCCGTAATGTGATATTATTGTAAGGTTTCAAATTTCAAGTCGTTTGGATTCACCGTTTGTCCGGTACAAATTAAAACGCCTAGAAATCGATTTAAATCGGTTTAATTTAAATTGAGCGTTTTCAGCCATAACTCGCACATACTTCCGAATTAGCTTCCGAAACCTGTTCCATTGTGTACGGAACGCGGGATAAACCCTAGGTACGCTGGTTACGGCGTCTAAATCGGAGTTTGGAATTCCCGGGATGAATAGTGTTTACGCTAGCTGTTTCTTATAAATAGAGACCTTTGCCTTCATTTAAAAAAAAAAAAATATCAACATTAAACCCTAGCCGCCAGCCCCCAATTGAACGGCCAGAAGACACTATCGTTTCTCCTCGATTTTCTCTTCATCCACTCTCCGATAGACTTCGACTTCAACTAGGAACTTGTAGATCTCGTCAAGACGAAGAGATTCAACGGTGGAGATGCGTTTTGGAGCGACGAGGGGTGAGCTATGATGGGCCGTGCGTGTCCAGTTGCGCACGCAACCTGAGGTGGAGGAGGAGGCCGAGTGCCTTGGGGTTTGGGCCGTGTGTGGTTGTGGTGTAGGGCTTTGAGTTGCAACTACCTGATCGAAGAACCATCGAGTGATTGAGGCGATAAATTCAACCCTAGTTTTCATAAATGGGTTAAGGGGTGTCGGCCTCATGTCTGTAGCTTGAACGCAAAATGGAAGATGAAGATAGACGGTGGAGATGCAGGGGGTTCATGATCTAGTGGCTGGAAATAGTTGAGGTTAAAAATATAAATAGTTATGTTGTAAATATAAGTATATAAACACGTGTAACTTCATAAATTCATAACTTTTTCATACGAGGTCGAAAAAATGCAAACTCAGTTGCGTTGGAATCGTATGGACGAGCACTACGCGATGGAGTTGGTTTGGAGTCGTTTGGAGTTAGCGAGAATTTCGGGTAAAATTAAACGCGCGTTTAATTTTATTCGAAATAAAAGCTAAAACGGAAATTAAAACCAAGGTGAGAACTTCTCACTCAATCGAATAGATTTCGATTTTATTTTAAATAGTTAGATTTAAAATATTTGAATGCATGTTTGAATGATGACTGTAAATTATTGATTGTTAAAATAGACATTATGCGCCGTTAGTAAGCGGATGTTATTTATAAAAACATATACCGCGAATATTTCATAAACAGTGAAATTGGTATTATATATAATATCAATATATATATATTGGCATATGTATATATTGCAATTATTGATTTCCCGCATTTTTGTTTAGCGGATGAGACCCTGTTACGCCGTTATTAAGCGGATAATATTTAATAAGAACATGTACCGCGATAATTTCGTACTGGAGCGAAATTGGTATTGTGCTAATGTTTTTGGATGCAGGAAACAGGTTGGAGGGATCCAACTGGATTCCTCAACATTATTTATTTTATTTCAGATATTTTGATATTTGATGGATTATCATATCGATATATGATATCGTTGTTAGTCGTGATTGACTATTTGATGTGTAGCATCATTGGACCCAGATTTTGGGATTTTAAAATGATTTTTAAAGTGATTTTTGAAAATATACTATATTTTTGGAATTGATCCATTATAAATAAATAAACGTTATAATTTTTAAAGTTATAAAAATTATGGTTTTTGTGAAATATAGTTAAAAAGCTGATTTTTAGAAATACGATTAAAAGTCGATTTTTGAGAAATATGAACTAATGATTTTATAAAATAATTTAGATTGGATTTTTGAATATATGATAAAAGTTTAAATATAGGATTTATAAAATTTGATTATTTTATAAATCGAAATGATGAAATTATAAAGGAAATTAAAAGATGTTTTTTTTTTTTTTTTTTTTTTTTTTTTTGAAACTAGGGAAAACCTGGTCAATCACTACCGACATGCGGTTCCTGATCAGTAAACCTAGGGAATAGATGGAAGGCCCGCCACAACCACTATTCCAGGCTAGCCAGACCTTTCGGTTGACTTGGTGCAAGAGGCGCGAAAGTGAAACAACCTCCCACGTGAAAGGCATTTCTCCTCCCACACAAGGTGGGACTCGAACCTGAGACCTCCCACTTGGGAGGCGTATCACCCCACCACCGCACCAAGCCCGCGGACCTCCCAATTGGACCGCACCAAGCCCAATTGATTTATATTAAGAGATTTATAAACGGATATTTATAAATCGAAATATTGACATTATAAAACGAGTCTTTATAAGTGTTTGAATGAAGTGAAAATTAAATTCATTAATGAATGAAATTTATAGAATTATATAACGGTGAAGTTATAAATGGAATTTTATAAACAATAGGTTTATAAAATTTGTAAAGTTCAAAGGAACGATTTTTGCAAATAAATAAATTATAAGTATTTAACTTATAATTTGGACTTTTGGTTTATAATTAAGATTATAAATTGAATAGGTAAATAAAGAAGATTTATAAAGGAAGTTGTTATGAAATAAATGGAAATGGAATTTATAAACGTTGTTTTATAAATTCGCAAACGACTTATTTTGATAAGTTAATTGTTATAACTTATAAATGGAGTTATATTCACATTTTTAAATAGTGAATAATCCTTTGAATTAAAATGAATAAAAGGATGAAATTGTTAACGTAGTATATTCACGTTTTTGAATAGTGAATAATACGTTAAAGGAAATGTTTTTGAATGTGATATTTTAAATAGAATTAAAACGATTTAACGATGTTTTAATTGTGTTGAGATTCGAAATCATAGATTTCAACATTTATTGTTGAAATAGACGTTTTCGAGAAATAAAAGGAAATGGTTGACTATAACACTGTTGTTATAGTAAATGATTTCCGAAAGGAAATGTTTTTAATAGTATTGGGATTTATATATCTATTTTAAATTCGAATCCCTATACTAGTGATTTTGGGTTGTCGTAACGATGTTTTACGTAACATTCGTTTTGGCCCAAGTAAATATGTTTAAGTGAATAATTTCCTTAAAGAATGAAATATATACTTAATTCGATTTAAGTATATTGAATATTTTCTAAGTGTTGAAAATAAAAGAGATTTGTGAATTACTTATGAATAAATAAGTATGGAAATGTTTTCCAATGTGAAGTGAATATTTAGAATTTATCTTTTTGAAGATAAATTGAAAATGAATAATTGAAATCGTATATGCACGAATATTTTGAAATATAAATTCATTATGGAATTTATATGTGAAAAGTGAAATTGGTTAAAAATAAATATTGATTTATTTTTGAAGTGTTGGAATTTTACATCTTGTAAAGATATTTTGGAAATGTAAATAATTTGGAAAATTATTTGGAATCTGGTGATGTATGCATATCCATTGATAGTTCAATAGCCGACTATCAATATTTCCCTTTGAATGGGTATTTGATGTGAATATGATTGAATTTGAATGCACACTTATTTTTGAATAAGCGCTCACTATTCGGGTTAACCGGGAAAGGACCATGGGGTCGTATAACCCACTCCGAATATGTGATACGTCGTTGTGAATTGCATTTGAAGATCGGTGTTGAAGACCGGTATTTGCAAGAGTGATAGGATGAACTATCGATTGACTCTGCACCGAGTAGCTACGGTATTGAGTTCTCCATATGTGATGGTGAATCCGATCAGGATTGTGAATATCCGGATTGCAAGGACTTCTTTGTAAGTGCCTTCGGTTCTGTTCGAGCCCGGAACAGACTTGTATGGATTGTATGTCTGACATTACAAGTTGAGATATAAAGCCGATTTCTTTCAAATATATTTCTGTTGGTGGCGGAGAATTTATTCTTTGCTTAACACCCTTCTTTGAGACGTATGTGCTCAAAGGTTATATAGTTGAAGTTATCGGCGATATATTCCCAATTTGGTAATGTGACATGCTGAGTGATGCTGAAATGATCATTGTGTTGATTATTGTGATAGGATCATTCATTTGATCGTCTATCTTAGTGATCATTGTGTTGATCATTTGTTGACCCAAAGCATGGCTTTTGTATAAAGTATGTTTTTGTGGACGTGAATTCGTCGAGCCTCACATCCCGGAAATGGTCAAAACAGGAAAGATGCGGCAAGGTTATGAGGGGTAGCGCCCTTTAGGATATGTGCATTTCCTTCTGGAAAAGGGTGGTATCATGGTATGGAGCCCAGATACTTACTCATGTTGAAACACTTTGTTTTTATGATTGTGTGAATTGATTAGAGAGCTCTCGGATAAAGGTCCCAAAGGACCGGGGGATGGCATATTCGGTCAGTTGTTACTCAGTTAGGAGTAACCCGGCCTTGTGTTGGTAGAGATCCGGTTTGGTTCTCGGGGATGTCCATCCAGAGGCATTCTCATGTGGCAATGGGAAGTTCCTTGGCCTGACCATTCGTTGGAAATCCAAAGAAACAATACGAGACTTGTACGGTTTTAGTTGTAGAACCTGCTATGGAATGTGGCGGTAACCTGCTATTGAACATAGTTAGCTATAGTAGGCATACGATAATGGTCGTATGTTGGCTAAGATTTATATTCTACTTTCGAAATGAATTTTTTCTACACTATGCACTAGTAATAATATCAAATGTTATTTTAAATGCGTATCAAGCATCTTTGACTATCATAAGGAGAAATCTCCTCCGATTCTGCGTTTGCATGTGTGTGTGTGCGGGAGGCCTTATGGTAGTCTCATTTTTAAAAGCATTGCGAATTGATAAAAAAAAATATTCCTCTATTTTGATTTTAAGATAAATAAACTGTTTGAGTTCTCACACCAGTCACATGACTGACTCGGAGTTTATTGTTTTCCTTCCTAAACTCTGGGTGCCCACAATTTCCACACGGGCAGTCAAGAGTTAAGGTTTATCAGGATATTCTGGATATTCAGGAGTTGCAGGAGGCAAGCTGGATGGCATGGCGTATTACTAGTTTATATAGTATTTCTTTTCCGCTGCACTGTTTATTGTTGTATGTTGTTGTACACTCTGATGATATGATATGATATGATGTAATGAAATATAATGTAATGCAATAACTGATATAGTTCTTTGTTTAAAGATTATTCATTTATTATTATATGTTGTTCCGCTGCGAATTGTGAGATTCTGTTGTTGTTCTGTTGTTTCCTTTCTGTCCCGTTCTATTTGTCAAATTCTCTGTTTTCTTTCTCTGTTTTCTAAAAATTGTCTATCTTCTTTTCCCTCTATTTTTCTTTTTCTCTCTTCTTTCTTTTCTTTTCTTTTTAAAACCCATAACATCTCGGTTTTTCGGCCTTCGATTTTTCGGCAGTCGATAAAGTGAGTGTCGATGTTGGATTTTCGGAAGTCGAAAATCCCTGTCTGTTACAGGTCGGATCTGCAGCATAATTCGATTAGGTTTACATATTTTAGGCGGCGGCTTGGGTCTTTTCCGGTCATGCGAGGAGGTGGAACCGAGCCTGAAGGAGGAGGCGACTCGGCCTTAGGGGAGCGGCCGCGGCTGGCCATCGAGCGGCGATCGGCGTTCGTGGTGGCGGCCTTGGTCGTTTTTGCGTTGACTTAGGGTTCAGTTGTGCCTGGAACGGTTGTCACGAACGATAAAGGGGATAGCTGACGTGGCTAGCATTGTTAGGTGATGTTTTGTTTTAAATTAATATTGTTTTCAACTCGTTTAACTCGATGTAACTTTCACATACGACATCCGATTCATGCGAAATTTCTTTTGTTAGGATTGTTATTAAATTCCGAATCTGATGACGCTGGTTTGGACAGTTTTGGAGACCGTCGAATTTTTGGGTTTAAATCGGATTTAAATTCGATTTAAATTCAAAAGGTGAGTGATTTAACCCACTCACAACTTCTAAAAGTTTTTATGTTTGTTAAATTTATTTTAGATATGAGTAGAAATTTATTTATAACTGTTTGGCATGTTTTTTTCATCATATTTGCTAAATCGCGTTATTTAATTTAACTGTTAATTTATTTTATTTATTGCATATTAATTGACAGTTAGAATTTATTTATTTGCATAGGAACTGCTAGTAAACAGTTATAAAATTTATTACTAAATATAAACTGTTAGTTTAATAGTTGATTAAATTTATTTTTGAATATAACCGCCAGTTATTACCTGATATATATTATCGGATATATATTGATATTGTTTTGTTATTGGATGATGATTGTGATTTGGATGATGATGGATGAATGGATGTTTTATTTTATATCATTAAACTACAAGTTATCATGCATTTTCGTTCCATTCGGGATTGTGGTTTAAAATGATATACAACCGCAAATTTTTATTTTTAATTTGCGGATTGAAATAATAAACATCCGTATCACTTGACCATAGGATAGAAAATTATATACAGGCACCGTGGTCTATATATAAAATATGTTAAAGTGATTTCTATGGTTTGGATGGGATACGGTTTATAAAAAAATTTAAGTTTTGATATTTTATAAATATTGTTCTTCTACATATATACATATGAAGTTAAATTTTTTTAATTTAGGCTGTGTATAAATCTGTTAAATAAAAATGGAAAAATTGAGAAAATGGAATTTGATAATTTATATTATATGTTTAATTTTGGAAATTTTAAGGTATGATATTTATAACTGGAGTTTTTCCAAGTTAAATTTAAATGAATATTCTAGTATAATTAAATTTAAGGAAATATTAAATTTCTAGAAATTGGAGTTGTATTTATGGATTTTTATGTGAATCTTCAAGACTAAATAATAGAACAATTGATTTGTTGAAAGAATAAAATTCCAACTTTAGTTTTGAAATATTAATACTCCAAATGGATATATATATATATATATATATATATATATAGACATTGAAATGGTTTTGGAACTTGAAAGTGATATTTAAATTATGGTTTAGACTTTAAATAAAGAAATATATTTGTAAAGCCATGGAAATTATTTTTCTTTAAAAAGTAACCTTAAAGTCAAACCATTTATTTTATATACCGTTGAATATCCAAACCATTCAAGTTTTAGAAGTTATGGTTTTAAAACTATGAATTTTCGAAATATTATGCTTTGAAAGTATAATTCAAATGTTTGGTTTCCAGATATTATAGATTTTAAAGCAGTATGATTTTTGGAAAAGAATTATATTTGGATAAAATGATATCATATTGTTTTGGGTTTTAAAATGATATCGTATTCATAGTTTTTGAAATGGAAATTTTTATTCAGGTTTTTAAGTATAAACTATTTTTAAATGACCGCGGTGTTTTAATAACGATGGTTTGGCAAATAGACCGGGATCGGATATGGACATACTCTCTGTCGATACCGAAAACCACTTTGACTAACCGTGTACGCGGTGGAGATTCCAGAATGAAGTAGGTGGTGGCGACGCTTCCTGTAAGATAAATACGTGGACCCGACTCCCGTGAGTTGACATAAGGTGGCTAAAACATGAGTGATTCTCGGGCCAATGAGGTCATACCTCTGATCGGACGCTCCTCTTCGATATTATACTTTGACTTTGGATTGATTCAGTGGCCACTTCTATTTTTGATTTTGGGGGAGTTTGTTCGAGGTGGGCGGTAACTGCGGCTACGCGTTTCCACCAGCCCGGATAGCAATTGGTATATCTACCCTGGCATTGCCTAGTTGTGCCGTGTCACCTACCATACCGAGCCTTTACTACGAGTTTTGTTTTGTACCATACCTATGGAGTGCCCTCTGACGACTCCCAGTACGGGGGAGATTACGGTACTGTATAGACTATGGGAATATATTCTGTGTTAAGGCCTATATGGGTAACCCCTTAACGTTATTAAAAAGTAAGTTTATTTTACAATTAGACACTATTATAATAGCGCAACATACTACATAGTAAATAGTTTAACGGATCCTTAGGAGATGTAAATCCCGAGCATCTCTTGAGTTACTGCACTCATATTTACTCCTGTTGATTTAACTCACATAAGATCTTTTAGTTCTGACTCGAGCGTTTTGTCTTTTCAATTCGCTCGGGTCAGTCCGAGCGTTTCAGGATTTGAGGATTTAGCTCTGGAGGACGAAAACGAAGATTTGTATTACTAGTATCTACTATATATTCCACTACACCATTTAATTCCACTGCATTGATTGTATTGGTATGTGTAACTCTGATATTTATTGTACAAGTAAAATAAAATATTTTGTAAAACAGCTTCATGAACTGTATATTTGATTATTATATTTTATCCTTCCGCTGTGAGATTCTGTCTTGTTTATTTCTTCTCTGTTTTTCTTATTTACCCCATAACAATCCGCCCTTCCGTATGGTTTGAATTGGCACGTGTGTCGGTTTAAATCGTGCGAAAAGGCTGGATGTTACAGTTGGTATCAGAGCTTTGGTTTAGCGATAAACCTTAGCTTTGTGGGGCTTGACTCTTTGTTAATAGGGTAGTAATACCCTATGGGAGTCGCTGAGTGTATATATATGAGAGAGCGTATTTGTTAGTGTTATAAAAAGATTTTGATATTGTGTTAATCTGTTCCGTTTTGTATTTATAAATTCTGGTTCGTGCATGGGACGCTATGACATCAATAGGGATTTCTAAACACTTAATAGGACAGACCGACATAATATTTGTTTTTAATATAGGTGAATGAAATAATTTTGCCTATTATATTTTGTATATATAAAATAAAATTCTCAAATGATATCTATATTTGGTTGCAATAGATTGGTTGTTAGGAATAAAATTTATAAATAATAGGTAAATTAAGATTGAAATTAGAATCAATGAAATTTGGAAATTTTAGAACCTAAGTCCGGGATTTTGAAAATCTGCTTTCAAAGGATTTATGAAATATAATAATTTGGTTTATAAGTATTTTCTTATATAAACATTTAGTATAATTCGGAAGAATTGTTTTAAATAAGATTTTGGAGAAAATATATTTTGTACTTTCCTCTCTGTCGCTGGAAAATAATTTCGGTGATGGCGGCCGCATCATCGACTTTCATTTTCGTGTTTCGAAGGGGAAAGACCACTGTAGTAAATTCTACTGCAGATTTATTTTGGAAATTATCTAAAATTTTAATTGTTTTGAATATAATTAGAGGTATATAAGTTATAAGAATATACTTATCTATTGAAATTTAACCCGGTATTTAATTCTAAATTTCCATTAATTAATTGTTTCAATTATGATAGTGAAACAGAATTTAAATTAATAATTGAAACCCTAAATAAAATAAGAGACTTAAATGCTAAATTATAAAGGAAGTTAAAATTTTAACTTATAAGAAAATGGTAAAGATCTATTGAACAATGAATGAATTAAAGAATTGACATAACTTGTATAAGTTCAATTGCATTTTCTTTAACAGATATAACTTACCAAATATGAAAAGTTGAAATGTTAAATAAAAGATTGGAATAGAATATTATACAAGTAGAAATTTTGGAAATAATAAAGTATTAAATGAATTTCTGTTATAAATGAGAATTTAGTGTTATAAACTTAAGTTATAAATTGAAATTTTACCAAAATTAAAGGTAAGTACTATAAATGGGTGATTTTAAAACTTAAGTAAATAAAATGAAATTCTATAATAAATAAGGATTGATGTGTAGGGTTATAAACTTAAGTATGATATAAATGCTACTAGTTGAATATAATGGAAAGTAGGTAACATAAATAAATGACTGCAAACCCTAGTCAAAGAATTAATAAAATCCTTTACCTATAAGAATGGATGTTATAAGGTTAAGAATTTAAGTGTAATAAAAAGGGTTACTATAATTAAATATAATATAAATGTAAGCATAAAATAAATGAGTGGAAATTGATAAGTGCATTAAATGTAATACAAATAAAAAAAAACTTACATGACCTAAATAAATGGAAATGGATAATTGGAGGTAATAAGTGAAATTTAATGAAGCAAACATTTAATGAATAAATGTAAATTAAAACGATGAATCACTGTATAGATAAAAAGATAATCAAACTACAAAGGAATGAAATGAAGTTAATATTAGTTAAATTGATTGTGTTGGATTTGTAGTTACTTAGTGATGGTTGTTTGGGTAAGGATACCTTAAAATTGGATTTGGATGGACGAATAAATCTACTTAGTTTTATCTAAAACTGTTGAGTAAATGATGCGTTAGTAGTTTATTCTTCATTCCGTACAATTTAAAGGTTTTGAACCCAAACGACTATTTGTTGGTTGATTGAATGGTTGTATTGTATTTGTTGTGTGTACTGTTGTTGAAACTAATGGTTGTTGTACTGATTGGATATTAGTGATTGAAACCACTTAAATATTTCACTTTATATAAATTGTTAAACCTTTGGATTTTTATAAGTGAAATGCAGGTATGGAAGCAATTGCTACTGCTTTTGGTTCCATATTAATAAGCGTAATTGCCCGACAAATAGGTACGTTTTCGGATTACGTTTTATAGCGCTATTTTGTATATTTTTCCCGGGTTGGGATATAATAAGTTTGAATATTATATATGATATTTTGTTATATGTAATATTATATTTTCTTCCGAATCTCTCCGTACAAAGGAGACTCTGCCAAAATTTTCTGTAAATTTTGGACTTAGAATTTTATTGAAAATGTTTTTCAAACTTTAATTATTTAAGTATAAAAGGATATAATGATTATAAAACGGGTATATTTTATTTAAGGTAATTAATTTAGTAAAATATGGTTTATAAGTTAATATTTGAAATAAGATGTACTGTTTATTATTTTCTTCCTTCTCTTTTCCTTTTTCATTTTCGGGGACGAAAAGTTTTGAGTGGGGGAGAGTGTAACGACCCGTTAAATTTGATGATATTAAATGAGTTAATTTAATATGATTTCTAATCTAATTTAGAATGAAATAAAAGTCTTAAGATTTTATTTGAGTAAATGTAGGAGTTAGATATAGTAACTGTAATTAAAGGTTAAAAATTTAAATGTTTATATGGCAATAGATTGAAATAACGTAAATTGGCGTTTGTGGTTATAAGTTATAATTTGTTGATTAAATTGGTTTGTGAAATTAATACTGGAAGATATAAAGCGGAAATAGTATTAATGAAATAATAACTGAATTGAATTGCAACTATACAAATGAAAGTAAATTTTATTTAGTGGATGTCAACATTGAATAATTTATTTAAAATAAAAAGTTTTAAATGCATGTTTGAATAGAATATATGATTTATGGATTAAGTGGTAAGTAATTAGAATTTAATTCTATAAAATTTGGAACTGAATGTATGTAAATAATTTTGTAGGAATAAGTTAATTAACAATCTATTTGTGCATACCCGATTTAATTGAAATAACAGAAAGGACAAGAATTTGATTTTCCTAGGTATATATATATTGATAAACTATAACTAAGTAGGAAGTTTGGTAGTAAATAGGAAATAATATGACAAAGGCAACTAGTAAAATTATAAATGAATTCATAATAATAAGTAGTAATTTATGCATATATATTTGGCAATTGGGATAATTACAAAATTTTACCCATTCATCTAATTTATTTAATTAAATCTAAATCTATGGCAACATTGTTGTTAATGATGGTTGTGATTGAATTTGAATGTAAAAGGGTAACAATTATTTAGGTTAACCATTTATTGAGTTTATTAAGTTAAGAATGTAAATCGATTGAAATAAATCTAAATTAATTATTTTGTTGTGTTAATGTGTTCTAGTTAATAAAAGGGGAATTTATAAGAAATGAAGCCTGCACTAATGAAGTGTATTATAATTCAAAAGGTTATGTATACACATAAAAATGTCTATTTACTGTATAGAAAGAGTCTAAATCAATGAACAAATTTATTGAGGTTCCAATTTATAATTTATAGCATTTAATGTAGACTTAATTTCAATTAATTGACTTACATCGTGCAATTAGCGTAGATTTGTTGTGTAATTGGAGTAGTTAATACTATAAGATGAAGTTAATGCTAATTCTATTTATAATTGGGCCTTTTTAATATAGATTTGTATAAAGCAAGATTTATAAATTTATTTGAGTATCAAATTCAACAAATGGTATTTATTGCAAAATAAAATGGAATTAACGTTTAAATATTACGTTATTGAAATTTAAATGGAATTTGTGGATATTAAAGTGAAATCATGCACTAATGTTTGTGGCACCCTTATTTTTGGATAATAGGTGAGAATATAAAGGTTGAAAATCTAATATATGGGTCTTTGATAATTTAATTTATAATTTCTAAATATAAGTAAGTAGAGAAGTTAACACTGAAATTGATAGACTTATCAACTTTTAATTCACATCTAAACTTGTTAAATCATTTAAATTGATTATGAAATATATAAGCGATAAAATTTGGCCAATTTTAGAATTTAGATATAAAATTGGATTTTTATAATTTATTTTAATTTATTTAATGAATATAAAAATAGCCATTTGGGCCACGGACTCGGATTTCGACGAAACCAGTTTCATCGGATCCGTATCGGTGAATTATTGTAGGGTTTCAAGTTTCGTATCGATCGGACCTGTCGTTTGATCGTGCGGATGCGAAACGCCTTGAAATCAATTTAATTAAAAATCAATTTGAAATCAATTTGGAAATTTTGTTTTCAGCATAACTTCTTCATACGATCGAATTTGGACGTGAAACTTTTTCCATCGCGTTCAGAATATTTTAAAATACCTATTTGGATATATGGGTTTAATAAATTTCGTTCCGGGGTTAGAACGGGCTTTTTGGGCCATAGTTTGCTCCGTACGTTCATCTATCTAGTCTATCTACTCCAATCCAACCCTACTTATAAATAGACGATTATAAACCCTAGCCTCCATCTTCTAGCATTTGTCTGTACGTTCTTTTCTTCAGCTCCTTCTCCTCCTCAAATGGATGCAAACCTAGATCTAGGTCAATTCAAAATTTCAAATGAAATTTCAAAATCTCCAGAAAAATTCCAGAAAAATATATGTCGATGTTCTCGAGATACGTAATCCGCTGGTACAACTCGTTTTTCGTTTTGTTATGTGGTTTGATCAGAAGAAATCGATGAAATTTCAGCCATTCATCATCACCGCAGCAAAACTCGCCCGATCGGAAAACTTTTCCTGGGTATTGTGGAGATAGCTGAGGGGAGTCGATCTATGTAGATGTTTTCGCGAATCAATGGTCGGATCTGCAGCATAATTCGATTAGGTTTACATATTTTAGACGGCGGCTTGGGTCTTTTCCGGTCACGCGAGGAGGTGGAACCGAGCCTGAAGGAGGAGGCGACTCGGCCTTAGGGGAGCGGCCGCGGCTGGCCATCGAGCGGCGATCGGCGTTCGTGGTGGTGGCCTTGGTCATTTTTGCGTTGACTTAGGGTTCAGTTGTGCCTGGAACGGTTGTCACGAACGATAAAGGGGATAGCTGACGTGGCTAGCATTGTTAGGTGATGTTTTGTTTTAAATTAATATTGTTTTCAACTCGTTTAACTCGATTTAACTTTCACATACGACATCCGATTCATGCGAAATTTCTTTTGTTAGGATCGTTATTAAATTCCGGATCTGATGACGCTGGTTTGGACAGTTTTGGAGAACGTCGAATTTTTGGGTTTAAATCGGATTTAAATTCGATTTAAATTCAAAAGGTGAGTGATTTAACCCACTCACAACTTCTAAAAGTTTTTATGTTTGTTAAATTTATTTTAGATATGAGTAGAAATTTATTTATAACTGTTTGGCATGTTTTGTTCATCATATTTGCTAAATCGCGTTATTTAATTTAACTGTTAATTTATTTTATTTATTGCATATTAATTGACAGTTAGAATTTATTTATTTGCATAGGAACTGCTAGTAAACAGTTATAAAATTTATTACTAAATGTAAACTGTTAGTTTAATAGTTGATTAAATTTATTTTTGAATATAACCGCCAGTTATTACCTGATATATATTATCGGATATATATTGATATTGTTTTGTTATTGGATGATGATTGTGATTTGGATGATGGATGATGATGGATGAATGGATGTTTTATTTTATATCATTAAACTACAAGTTATCATGCATTTTCGTTCCATTTGGGATTGTGGTTTGAAATGATATACAACCGCAAATTTTTATTTTTAATTTGCGGATTGAAATGATAAACATCCGTATCACTTGACCATAGGATAGAAAATTATATACAGGCACCGTGGTCTATATATAAAATATGTTAAAGTGATTTCTATGGTTTGGATGGGATACGGTTTATAAAAAATTTTAAGTTTTGATATTTTATAAATATTATTCTTCTACATATATACATATGAAGTTAAAAATTTTGAATTTAGGCTGTGTATAAATCTGTTAAATAAAAATGGAAAAATTGAGAAAATGGAATTTGATAATTTATATTATATGTTTAAGTTTGGAAATTTTAAGGTATGATATTTATAACTGGAGTTTTTCCAAGATAAATTTAAATGAATATTCTAGTATAATTAAATTTAAGGAAATATTAAATTTCTAGAAATTGGAGTTGTATTTATGGATTTTTATGTGAATATTCAAGACTAAATAATAGAACAATTGATTTGTTGAAAGAATAAAATTCCAACTTTAGTTTTGAAATATTAATACTCCAAATGGATATATATATATATATAGACATTGAAATGGTTTTGGAACTTGAAAGTGATATTTAAATTATGGTTTAGACTTTAAATAAAGAAATATATTTGTAAAGCCATGGAAATTATTTTTCTTTAAAAAGTAACCTTAAAGTCAAACCATTTATTTTATATACCGTTGAATATCCAAACCATTCAAGTTTTAGAAGTTATGGTTTTAAAACTATGAATTTTCGAAATATTATGCTTTGAAAGTATAATTCAAATGTTTGGTTTCCAGATATTATAGATTTTAAAGCAGTATGATTTTTGGAAAAGAATTATATTTGGATAAAATGATATCATATTGTTTTGGGTTTTAAAATGATATCGTATTCATAGTTTTTGAAATGGAAATTTTTATTCTGGTTTTTAAGTATAAACTATTTTTAAATGACCGCGGTGTTTTAATAACGATGGGTTGGCAAATAGACCGGGATCGGATATGGACATACTTTCTGTCGATACCGAAAACCACTTTGACTAACCATGTACGCGGTGGAGATTCCAGAATGAAGTAGGTGGCGGCGACACTTCCTGTAAGGTAAATACGTGGACCCGACTCCCATGAGTTGGCATAAGGTGGCTAAAACAGGAGTGATTCTCGGACCAATGAGGTCATACTTCTGATCGGACGCTCCTCTTCGATATTATACTTTGAATTTGGATTGATTCAGTGGCCACTTCTATTTTTGATTTTGGGGGAGTTTGTTCGAGGTGGGCGGTAACTGCGGCTACGTGTTTCCACCAGCCCGGATAGCAATTGGTATATCTACCCTGGCATTGCCTAGTTGTGCCGTGTTACCTACCATACCGAGCCTTTACTACGAGTTTTGTTTTGTACCATACCTATGGAGTGCCCTCTGACGACGCCCAGTACGGGGGAGATTACGGTACTGTATAGACTATGGGAATATATTCCGTGTTAAGGGCTATATGGGTAACCCCTTAAAGCTATTAAAAAGTAAGTTTATTTTACAATTAGACACTATTATAATAGCGCAATATACTACATAGTAAATAGTTTAACGGATCCTTAGGAGATGTAAATCCCGAGCATCTCTTGAGTTACTGCACTCATATTTACTCCTGTTTATTTAACTCACATAAGATCTTTTAGTTCTGACTCGAGTGTTTTGTCTTTTCAATTCGCTCGGGTCAGTCCGATCGTTTCAGGATTTGAGGATTTAGCTCTGGAGGACGAAGACGAAGATTTGTATTACTAGTATCTACTATATTATTCCACTACACCATTTAATTCCGCTGCATTGATTGTATTGGTATATGTAACTCTGATATTTATTGTACAAGTAAAATAAAATATTTTGTAAAACAACTTCATGAACTGTATATTTGATTATTATATTTTATCCTTCCGCTGTGAGATTCTGTCTTGTTTATTTCTTCTCTGTTTTTCTTATTTACCCCATAACAATCCGCCCTTCCGTATGGTTTGAATTGGCACGTGTGTCGGTTTAAATCGTGCGAAAATGCTGGATGTTACAGTCCGCCTGACGATGTTCTGAAAGCATTCAATCCATACAAGTTCGTTTCGGGTTCGAACGAAACCGAAGGCATTATCTCATTACACTCGTATTGGAATCATCCTCAGAGTTAACAATAATAACCCTTGCACTCTGAATCACCATCTCGAATCTATAAGTACTATTCCGTCAAACTCATTACGGAATCACCCACAGAGTTATACTGACGTATAGCCCTTACACCTCGAGTCTTTACTCGCTCCACTTTGGATTCACGACCTAATGTTATTTGGAATCGATGTGGTTTTTGGATCCAAATATGGAAACCCGATCCCGGTCTCATCGAAATCCAAAGCATGTCTTTTAAGGTCCAAGTTGTTTTAAAGTTTAAAATAATTCAATTCATTATCTAAATATACACAGATAGATGATTCACAACACAATAGATAATTAACATTATCATTATCAATAGATAATTCATACCATAATCAGATAATCCATATGATCATCCAAAAGCAACCAATGCATCCATATCACATACTCTACTCATCTCATAACTGAGGTTACAAACCATACTAGACAACCAATACCATTCATCAAACATAAGCAATGATCTAATGATTACACCATTTATAATTAATTTCAAAATGAATTAAATTAATTACCTAAACTCTAATTAATTTAAAATAAATTAAATTAATTACTTCATCATCAAAATCCTGCTTAACTTAATCTTTAATTGATTACAAATCAATTTATAAATCATCATCTCATATTTATTTCAATTAATCATTACTGATTAACCATCACTAATTACAATAAGTAATTAACATTTAATATTAATTATACCTTAATTAATCAATTCCAAATTACATCATTAATTAATTAATTAATTAATGATTACATTAAATCAATCTCTAAATATAAATTAATTACATAAGTAACTAATCTCCAATTTAACCAACATACATATTAATCACCCTTGATTAATAATCTGTAATTAACTACCTTAATTACTCATCCCATAATTAATTACCCATAATTAATTATTTAAATTAATACCATAATTAATTTCAAAGTAATTTAAATCTAAATTAATTCTATAATAAATACCCTTAATTACATTCAGTAATTATTATTTAATTACTCCCCTAAGTAATTACAAATTCATTAATTACATAAGTAATTATCAATAATCCACAAATGTTTAAATTAATTTAACTTAATTAATCTAAACTAATCCCATAATCAAATTAATTACACTAAGTAATTAACTCATTAATTACTTCATTAAGTAATTAAACAATTGATTATTATTAATTAATTAATCTAATTAATTATTAAAAATTAATCATATTAATTAATTGTTAAATAACCTTAAGTTAATGACCTTCATTAACATCACTTAATTACATAATTAAGAATTAACTTTAATTAATCATTATTAATTATCAAGTTATTAATCTTTAATTATCATTTAATTAATCTCTAATTATTAATTAAATTAAGTGTTAATTAAAATCTAAATATCTTTAATCACTTGATTAAATAAATCTTAATCATTAATTAAAATTTAGTTAACCATCCCTAATTATAGATTAATTAACCTTAATTAATTAATCTCAAATCTTAATTATCTAACTTAAAAATTATTAATTACTTAATTAAACATCCACATTAATAATTAATTAAATAATTAATATTCCATTTAAATTAATAAAATAATTTAAATGAAACCAATTTCTTGAATTCTAAATTAAGAAACATTCTTCTTAATACGAAAGTATTTTAAACACTTTATTTCAAAATAAAAATTCAATTTAAAATTTCTTTTTAAATTTCAAACTGAATTACAAATTAAATTTTATTTTAGATTCAAACTTAAAGATTTAAAACTTACTTACATCTCCATTTCCATTTCCAAATTCAAATTTATTTAAACTTTCTAAATTGTTAAACCAAATATAAATTTTAAAAACTTATTTAAATTTTAAAAACTGACATTAAAGTCAAATTCCAGATTTTCAAAACTGAATTTAACTTATTTAAACCTTATTTCATAAATTTAAAACTTATAGTTCAAACTCAAAACCAAGGTTCCTTAATACTGTAAAGTTTAAAATCTAAATTTAAATTTCCAGTTTTAAATTCATCCCAGATTCATTAACTCAAAAGTTCATTTTTCTAGATTTAAACTTATTTTAATTTCAGTTGCATTTTTTTTTTTAAATTTACTTTTAAATTATAAAACAGTACACAGTTTCTGTTTTAGTTTAAAACCAACTTGAATTTAAAAGCATTTTAAGTTTAACTCAAAGATCTAAATTTTAAACTTACTGAATTTAAATTAAATTCTAGATTCAAACTTCTTTCCAGATTTTATTTGCATTTCTTCTTTCACTAAAATTTTATAAACCTGGAAATCAGGTTTTTGATCAAACTTTTAAAAAAAACTGCAGTACTTACATTTCAAACTCAAATTATTACAAAATAAACAGAATTCAAACTTATTTTAATTCCTCTTTAAATTCAGGTTTTTAAATCCTAAGTTGAGATTTTAGTTTATATTTAAAACTTGCTTTTAAATTTCAAAACTGCAAAACAGGATCTGTCCAAACTAAAACCTAAAACATCAGATACTCGAGCTACCTTATAAACTACTTCGAGTCCCATGCTTCCCAGCTTCGAGTCAATTCTCAATATACCCGAGACCCTTACGGGTATAAAATCCTGAAACCCACTTCAAAAAATTCTCATCACCACTGTGCACCTGCCCATCCACTCCGGCCACCGCCGGCCCAACCCACGACCATCCCACGGTCAATAATCCTTCCCTCAGGCCAACTCGACACCCACTTCTACAACATATGCTCGAATTCAAATTCGAGATCCAGATTCCAAACCTGGAACTGCAGATAACAAAACACCTCCCAACCTGTCAACATCAATGCCTCCCTTCACTGACCACCATCTCCTGCCATACTCCGGCGAAGACCTCACCAAATCACCATCTTTAATCATGCAAAACGTGGTTGAACTCGATCAACCGAGGAGACCACAATCTGACCAAACACAGTGACCAAATAACTAGGGTTCCTAACTGGAAAATCCCAAATTCAACAAAAATTTTGAATCTTAATCCAATACAATATTTTTCCTATAATACTTGATAGTTAAACTATCCTAAGAATCAAATTCATCCAGATCCAATGCAAGTTTCAACTGTGCTCAACCTAATTGTAAAATACAGTAATCCCAAATCTGCATTTATTTTACAGCACTATAAATTTTCATTTTACTTTTAAAAATCCTATTTTTGCATGATGGTTTGATATACAAACCTGAATCATTGTTTTATAATGTTTGGATTTTCACCATAAACAATTTCTTACTCTATTATATTTACTTCAAGTAAACATAATTTTATCTATAACTTATCCTATACTAAACAAGCTTCATTCAAAATTGAAATCATATCAGCAAACATCCCAAAAGAAAATATTTCTAGAATAAATCAAGAGTAGGAATTTGAAGAACAGCAAGACACAATAAATAGCATGTACACATAAATATTTTCACATGTATATATGTTCACAGAAAATTCAAATCTTAATTTCATTCTTATTTAAAAGCAAGAAAACAATATTTACCTATTAATAAATTTTATAAATTAAAGTTGCTCACATGATTATGCAGAGCACAGATTGATCATGCAGAGCACAGTTTCATGAACGCAGGCCTCTTGTTTTAATGCTTTTTCCCAGATTCATTTGAAAAAAATGCAGGCTTTTGAATAACTGAAATGCAGATTTTTCTTGACAAAAATTTGAAATGCAGGCCTTCAGTTTTTAATGCTTTTGATCTTTGAATGTTGCTTGAAATTGGAGTGCATGTTTCAGAGTTTTGAAAAGTGGATACATGCTTTAGTTTACACACATGCAGGCTCTTGTATTTTGGGGAAATGCAGGTTTTTATGTTGAGGAGTTGAATGCAATGCAGGGTAATGATTTTTGATCTTACAGGTTTTAAAGAGGAGTTACAGATTTGAAATTCGTAATGCATGCAGATTTTATTTTGGATGCAGATTGCATGTTTGAATGCAAATGCATTTACAGGTTAGAGGAGATAATTTTTTTTTCCTTTCAGGTTTCTTTGTTTTAGCATCAAAAATGAGAAAAAGCCAAAGAATGAATATATGCAAGTTAAATAACAATGTTTGATTTAAACTAAAATTAAAGAAAAACAAAAAGTAAACAAATGACACATGGCTTGTGTTGTTAACACTTGTCAACTTAAATCTTAAATTACTTACATATGTAAATTAAGCTTACATGTCTTTGTAAATGTTTTAAATGATTTGTTTTTTTAATTAAGGTTAAAGAAAATTAAACTTAGTTATTTAGTTCTTATACTTTTAAATAACTAAAATAAATTTATGAAAGATGTCATAACTTATATGAATACATGTTCACATTTTAAATTGTATTTTAAATTTCAAATTTAAATTTACAAATCAAAGAATTAACACAAACATTTTGTAACTTATTTTAAATATACAACTTAAATTAAAATGAATTCCAAACAAATTAAAACATTTTTCTCATATTTAAAATCATAGAGTATTTTAATAAATATTTTTGAAAAGCTTAAATTAAAAATAAATCTCAATTCCTATTTTTAAAACATTTAAATTATGCTATTCTAATTTAACAACTTATCTATTTAAAATATATATAAATGCATATACATTATTAAATAGAAAACAATTTATCAGTTTATTAAAAATAAATTCACAAATTAAATATTTAAATAAAGAAGATTATTAATGTAATGACCCGGAATTTTGACGATCTATTTTAATAGATATTTAATCTAAATTAAATCAAATATAAGCTTGTCAATATTTAAATTGATGAGATATTAAATGTTTAACAGTTATATATGTTTATAAAAGGAAATTTTGATTTGAAATTTAAAATTTAAATACTTCAAAACCATGTAAAATAAAATAGGATTTATTCAATAGAATTAAATCAAAGATTCATTATTTGATATTTGATAAAATATATATGAATACGCCTTTAGTTTTTAAAATGATAAGTTTTAAAATTTACAAACATGAAATTATTTCACATAAATATGGAAGTGCAAAATTAGTATAAAACACAGATTATAATTATAAGATGTAATCAAAGTTACATAAATATACAAAATATAAATTATCATTTGACATATATAAAAACAAGTATTTTTAGACAAACAATGATCTTCAACATCCACATTTGTACAACACAACAACCATAAATAAACTGTGAAAAACATCATTTGAACAAGTAAACAATCTCATATAAAATATAACTATCAATATAAATATACATATATGTTAACTATAACTTTGAGTTGGTGCTGTGTACAGCTTTGTGCTTCGGGAAAACAGAGTGAACTTAAATATAAAACTAGTCTCACTTCAAAATAATAATAAACAAAAATCTGTAGCTTGTATATAAGCAAACAAGAAACAAAGTTTACTTCAAATAGAATACAAACAAAACCTGTATCTTGCAAGATAGGCTAGCCGAAATAAATTTAATATCTTTGTACAACAAATAGTAATTATCAGTATACATTAAATACTTGCCATCAAAATTAATAACATAAGCATTAATTAGCCTAACTTATTGTTTAAACAAGTACACAGCCGAGATCAATATCTTTTCATTTTGCAGTGAAATTTAATATCAATGTCTTATTGGTCAAACATTGTGGCTGGCCAGTTACAACCTATTATTCAGTAGCTTTAACTTATATATATCCATCTTTATATCATTAGTTTATTTATATAAACTTTAGTTTTAAAAACAAACCTGAGAAACATATGTTTTGGCTTTGGAAACACAATTTAATTTAACAGCAAAAGCAAAGAAAGAGTTCAGGGTAGATCAACTGTAGTTCCTTCATCATACTTTCTGTTCAACAGTTTTTGGTTGGTGAGTAAACAAAACTGATTTCCAAATTTAGCTTGTATATTTACTTTTTGAATGATCTGTGCTTGATACAGTTTAAGCAAACTACTCTGTGTATATTGGTTTACACTGGGAACTTTTATAGTTTGTTCTTCAGTAAATTTAAGTTTTGAACAAAATGAATCCAAGAAACCTAAAATACTTATTCATAAAATCATTTGAATTGTGTATTGTGAAAATTCAAGTTTGTTTAGTTTAAAAACAAGGCCTGCAAACATGATGGAAAGTTTAGACAGTATGATGTAAATACTGAATTTCAACCTACAGGTAAACAAGAAATCAAAGTGAAAAACTCAAATGTTTAAATTTGAAATTTCAATAACATATTTAGATTTCCTACAAGGAATTATGATTTTTAACATGAAAATTAAGATTTTTACACAAAGATTTTCAGAGCAGTTGTTAAAAAGGAGTTTTACTGATTTTTGTCAAATTTGGGAGATTGAGTGAATTTTAATTTCTGGAATTTGGAATGAAGCAGGATTTAAGTCGTATTAACACTAGAAAAATGTCTAATTATTTTTCAAATTCATAGATTTCGAGCTTGGATCAAGAATAGGGTTTAGTGCTAATATCTTTTCATGCTCTGTAAAATTATGAGTTGCGGCATCTTTTGTCAACCGAGTGACACGCGACTTCAGGAGGAGTTGGAGGGGGGGTGTGAGTGACGTATTGGAGGAGTTTCATCGCCTCCGGTGATGGATGGTGGCCGCGTGAGGTAATTTTACGGTGAGACGTTCCTGTATGTGTTCGAGCAGCAGGTCGTTTTTTTGATCTGGAACTTTTCGATGGGTTTCGAGTTTAAATTTTGGAAGTCGTGATGTTTTGGGATATGCGGGGGCTGCCGCAGTCGCCAGTGGCCAAGCGCACCACCGTGCACGTGCACGGTGGCGAAGAGGTGCCTGACATGTTATTGGGGATTGTCGCGTGCGCATACTCGAGGATTTGGGGTGTTGCTTCGATCAAATTTTCGAGTCGTTCTCGTGTTTAGGCTTCAGCTATTTATAACTTTATAAAAAAAATTGAAAATGGAAGAAGAATGGGAACTGGGAAGAGACGATGAAGAAGAGAGAGTGAGAAAGGAAGGGACGCAGGGGAGATACGGGTAAAACTCGTGACTGTCGCGAGTAGGAAGGTAATTTTCTCGGGTCGTTTTTCTTGTGGGTCGAATGTAAATTTGTTTAAGTATTTTGAATATAGTTAAGTTAACTAGGCAATTAGCAGTTAGATTTATATCTGACTTAAAGTTTATTATGGTAAGTGATGTAAAGGTAATTGATTTATACAAAGTAACTAGAATATTAATTAATTAAATTGATAACTTTAAAAATTTGTTAATTGGAAAATAAATCACTTGTTAAAATCAATTTAAAGCTTAATAACGTTAGCTAGTTACTGAAGTTAATTAATGGAAATTAACTTAAGTGATTAATCAGGAATTATACTTTAATTAAATTTATAATTGATTAATTAAAGTAATTTGCGATAATTAAATAAGAAATCGATTTGAATAGGGAAGTTGTTACTTAATAAGTTAATAATTAACAAGAATCAAACAATTAATTAACTGAGTAATTAAGTAACAATAATGAATAAAAGCTAATAAATTTAATAAGTAATTAAAAGATTAGATAATTGATAAATTAAATAATTAATTGATTAATAAATGTGACTAATTAATTAATTGATTATTAATAAGCTAACTAATCAATAATTAATTTAATTAAATAAAATAGTTTATTCTTAAGCTAATAATTTAGTCAAGTAAATCCAAACTGTTTGGTATACATTGATGATTCTGTTTGATTGCCTATTGATATCTGTTGATGATATTTCTGTGATATGTTGTGATAACTGTATATGATTTATCTGATATGTCTGATATGTTAATTTTTGATATTTAATTAAACTGTTAAGTTAAATAGACAACTTGGCCCTTAAAATGGCGTTTGGATCCGATGAGACCGGGATCGGAAGAATCAAATTTTGATTCTCCGAAAACCACATCGATCCAAATTAAACGATAGGTCGGGACTTATCAAATGAAGGTCGAGATGGTGTTTCAGAATGGAAGGGTTATCGTCGTTAACTCTGAGGGTGATTCCAAAATGAGTGTAACGAGATAATACCTTCGGTTTCGTTCGAACCCAGAACGAACTTGTATGGATTGAATGCTTACAACACATCGTCAGGCGGACGATGAGCATTCTAAGTGATTTGTTCTTTAAAGGTAATCGTAGCCTCAAGCCTCATCAACCGGGAATGGCTAAAACAGGGGAGATGCAGCAAGGTTAGGTGGGTCATGCCCAAGCAGGACAAGATTTTCCCCTGTCTAGATGTCCCTTTTTATTTCGGCTTAGTAGGCAGTTGTTGGCCACAACTGCGGGGTTATCTTGTTCGGGACTGTTCAGTAAGGAATGGTTCCGGCCTTGTGTTGCAGGGGATGAAGGGAGTAATCCTCGGTACAGTGATCTAGGCCCCGTACTGTGACGGGCGGTACCCCAGTAGCCCTGCAATTGTATGGGATCCAATTTCCAATAAGCGCCGTACGATTTGATTGTGCCCAACTATGTTGAATGTGAGATGTAAGCATTTCAGCTATTTCTGTATTTTACTTGAAAACCCTAGACACTATTATAATATCACAGAATTTCCTATAAAATGTTTTGGTTAGCGTAAGGTAAAAACTTACCCGTATTTATTTGTGGGAAGTCTTACGTGATACCTTTATTTTCAAATGATTTTCAAAGTTAAGCAATTTTAACCTGTTTACTCATACCAGACCCATGTCTGACCCGGAGTTTATATTTTATGTTTTCATAAACTCTTGGGTACTCAAATTTTTACGAGTAGCCAAGTGATAGGTATTGGAAGTGTTGACTTTCTGGAGGAGCTCTTTTTGGAGGAAGACCAGACGTATGTATCTATATATGTAGTTCCGCTGTGTAGTTAGTGTATGCTGTATTTTGGATGTATGTATGGACATGTATGTATATGACAGTACTGTTATCTGATATTGTAAGACTCTGATGTATGTATAACTATGTAATAGTTATGTGATGTATTATATTTTGTTCCATTCCGCTGTGAGATTCTGATGTTGTTATTCTTTCTTTCTATTCTTTTCTATTTCTATCCCTTTCTTTCTTAATGATGAAACGTCTTTCTGGGGTTGAGAAAGGCGGGTCGTCACAATTAAATCAAACCAAATTTATTAACAAAAATTATCAATTCAATTTAAATTTAAACTCAGATTATTAAATTTAAATTGTCCAAAATTCCGGGATATTACAATCCTTCCCCCTTAAAAGAATTTGTCCCCGAAATTTAAAACAAAGGTAATTTAATAATCTATTTACAGATTTTATTTTAAAAACACACCATATGATAATCATATGCTAACAACCATAACAACCAATTCACACAATCAGAACAAAACTAATTATCCAAAAGAATTTCGGATAAAACTTTCACGAGTTTCCCCGGTATATATATATATATATATATATATATATATATATATATATATATATATATATATATATAGGATACTCGCTCTATAGAATACAATCAATCAATACTACTAAGCTATAGAGCTTCTAACAACAACTCTATACAGAATATCAGACTACAAACGAGTCTGACTCAACAACCAAACCATCCTAAACTGCTGGTTCTACAACCAGAAATATCAAACACGTACTCCCTCAGAGATACGTGAAACACACTGAATTCCAGTTATCCAAACTGGCAATTCAACTCCAGAAAACCAAACACTCATCTAACTAAAACACAGAAGAAATCCAAAACACTACGGAGCTAGCTTCCTAAACTTATAGCTCCTTGGATCAGAGAAAAACTTATCCCAAATCAAATCTCCGATTCCATAATCCAAATTCTCTGCCTCTTACCCATAAAAACTCTTCGGACGATCCTGGGCTACTAACACCCGTCCTGATCAGCTCAACTCTTGCTGATGCCTCTAGAAACAGACTGGATCAAAACAATCCAATGATCTCCTCAAGATCAATCCAAAACCAAGAACACAAACCCTGCTTCTCAACAACAGAAGGCAGAACAAACTTCTCCCCATCCGGAAAAGACAAAACAGAAACACCCCCAAACTGCTTCCGCTGCACAACTCTGATCCAAAACAGAAGAAAATACTGAAGAACAGCACAAGCACAGACCAGACAACCCAGCACAGAGATATGATTCCACATATCCACAAAGAAAACTCAGATGTTCCTCCGGAACATGAGTTGCTTCACCAACTTCTATCTCAAGGAACCATCTATCAACAAACTGAACCACCAGTTCCATCCTGGAAGGAAAACTCGACCTCCATATGCAGACAAACCTCTGACTTCCTGGAAGAAAATCCAGACAATCTCTAACAAACACAAGAGAACACACTATCGCAAGTCACTTTTGCGATCAACTCAGCCTAAATCCAAAGAAAACTGCTCTCTCTCTCAAACAAACAGAATAGCTTATGTTGGCTTAGCTAACTTATTAGAGAAAAAGATCCACTCCGCTGCTTCTGAACTCTACTTCAGAAAAACTACTCAGCCAGAAGACTCCCTACCAGCTCAGAAGACTCTACTAAACTCAGCCACATCACCGAGCAGACTCACTTCTTACTCTTGTTCCAAAGAAATATCTTCGAAAATATCCATAGTCACTACATCTCATCACGCAGCTACTACTTCCAGAGATATCAAAATACCATCACTCACTGGCTTCTGTCCTACCGACAGATCAAAACTCAATTCTGCACTTCAAAGATGAACTCCGAACCTTAACAGGTTTCCTTCAGAGATCGATGAAGTCCTTCATCACTACAGAACTCACTCGAGACGGTATTAGGTCTACAGTCTCGACAAATACACTTCCAACCTATGGTAGGCATGTTACACACACTTCTACCTCATCTACCTTTATAACTTACATTGGAAATCCTGAACAGGTAACCCAACAAATAGGTAGAACCTTAAATATATATATATATATATATAATAAAAATACAAATACGCTCTCTCAAGATAGATACCATTACAGAGACTAGGTATTCACTCAACCTAATGCTCTGATACCAACTGTGACGACCCGACTTTCCACTCCCGAAAAATCGCATCATCTTTAAGAAAGAAAGGGATAGAAAAGAGAAAAGAAAGAAGAGAAAGAAGAAACAACACAAGAATCTCAACAGCGGAATGAATAAATTATATTAATAACATAAGTATTACATAGTATACATCAAATATCAGAGTACACAGTCATATACAACACATACTAGACAGTTATAAACACCGTCTAGTTATTACAACTCAATCACAATACAGAAACACTCAAAGATACCAACACAGCGGAAAACTATATAACTATACGCAGAAGCCTCCTACTCCATTGCTCCTCCACAGTACGTTAAGCTAATCCTGAATCCTAACCTGAATTCCCTTGGCTACTCGTAAAAATTTGAGTACCCAAGAGTTATAGAAAAACAGAAATAACTCCGGGTCAGACATGGGTCTGGTGTGAGTAACAGGTTAAAGTTGCTTAACTTTGAAAAACCTTTGAAAAGAAAAGGTATCACGTAAGACTTCCCACACATAAACATGGAAAAGTTTTTACCTTACGCTAACCAAAACATTTGATAGGAAATCCGATGATATTATAATAGTGTCTAGGGTTTTCAAGTAAAATATAGAAATAGTTGAAATGCTTACATCTCACATTTCAACATAGTTGGGCACAACTAATACGTACGACACTTATTGGATTTTGGATTCCATACAATGGTTGGGCTACTAGGGTACCGCCCGTCATAGTACGTGGCCTAGATCACCGTACCGAGGATTACTCCCTTCATCCCCTGCAACACAAAGCCGGACCCGTTCCTTACTGAACAGTTCCAAACAAGACAACCCCGCAGTTGTGATCAGCAACCGCACCACTAAGCTGAAAATAAAAGGGACCTCTAGACAGGGATAAATCTTGCTCTCAAGTGGGTGCTACCAACGAAGCTTTGCTG
This sequence comes from Allium cepa, assembly GCA_030765085.1. Classification (NCBI taxonomy): domain Eukaryota; kingdom Viridiplantae; phylum Streptophyta; class Magnoliopsida; order Asparagales; family Amaryllidaceae; genus Allium; species Allium cepa. Next base: position 679,216,312 of record CM060941.1, on the reverse strand, counting down.
CACCTCCCCTGTTTTAGCCATTCCCGGTTGATGAGGCTTGAGGCTACGATTACCTTTATAGGACATATCACTTAGAGTGCTCATCGTCTGCCTGACGATGTTCTGAAAGCATTCAATCCATACAAGTTCGTTCCGGGTTCGAACGAAACCGAAGGCATTATCTCGTTACACTCGTAATGGAATCATCCTCAGAGTTAACGACAATAACCCTTGCACTCTGAATCACCATCTCGAATCTATAAGTACTATTCCGTCAAACTCATTACGGAATCACCCACAGAGTTATACTGACGTATAGCCCTTACACCTCGAGTCTTCACTCGCTCCACTTTGGGTTCACGACCTAACGTTATTTGGAATCGATGTGGTTTTCGGATCCAAATATGGAAACCCGATCCCGGTCTCATCGAAATCCAAAGCGTTTCTTTTAAGGTCCAAGTTGTATTAAAGTTTAAAACAATTCAATTCATTATCTAAATATACACAGATAGATGATTCACAACACAATAGATAATTAACATTATCATTATCAATAGATAATTCATACCATAATCAGATAATCCATATGATCATCCAAAAGCAACCAATGCATCTATATCACATACTCTACTCATCTCATAACCGAGGTTACAAACCATACTAGACAACCAATACCATTCATCAAACATAAGCAATGATCTAATGATTACACCATTTATAATCAATTTCAAAATGAATTAAATTAATTACCTAAACTCTAATTAATTTAAAATAAATTAAATTAATTACTTTATCATCAAAATCCTGCTTATCTTAATCTTTAATTGATTACAAATCAATTTATAAATCATCATCTCATATTTATTTTAATTAATCATTACTGATTAACCATCACTAATTACAATAAGTAATTAACATTTAAAATTAATTGTACCTTAATTAATCAATTCCAAATTACATCATTAATTAATTAATTAATTATTACATTAAATCAATCTCTAAATATAAATTAATTACATAAGTAACTAATCTCCAATTTAACCAACATACATATTAATCACCCTTGATTAATAATCTGTAATTAACTACCTTTACTCATCCCATAATTAATTACCCATAATTAATTATTTAAATTAATCCCATAATTAATTTCAAAGTAATTTAAATCTAAATTACTTCTATAATAAATACCCTTAATTACATTCAGTAATTATTTTTTAATTACTCCCCTAAGTAATTACAAATTTATTAATTACATAAGTAATTATCAATAATCCACAAATGTTTAAATTAATTTAACTTAATTAATCTAAACTAATCCCTTAATCAAATTAATTACACTAAGTAATTAACTCATTAATTACTTCATTAAGTAATTAAACAATTGATTATTATTAATTAATTAATCTAATTAATTATTAACTAATCATATTAATTAATTGTTAAATAACCTTAAGTTAATGACCTTCATTAACATCACTTAATTACATAATTAAGAATTAACTTTAATTAATCATTATTAATTATCAAGTAATTAATCTTTAATTATCATTTAATTAATCTCTAATTATTAATTAAATTAAGTGTTAATTAAAATCTAAATATCTTTAATCACTTGATTAAATAAATCTTAATCATTAATTAAAATTTAGTTAACCATCCCTAATTATAGATTAATTAACCTTAATTAATTAATCTCAAATCTTAATTATCTAACTTAAAAATTATTAATTACTTAATTAAACATCCACATTAATAATTAATTAAATAATTAATATTCCATTTAAATTAATAAAATAATTTAAATGAAACCAATTTCTTGAATTCTAAATTAAGAAACATTCTTCTTAATACAAAAGTATTTTAAACACTTTATTTCAAAACAAAAGTTCAATTTAAAATTTCTTTTTAAATTTCTAACTGAATTACAAATTAAATTTTATTTTAGATTCAAACTTAAAGATTTAAAACTTACTTACATCTCCATTTCCATTTCCAAATTCAAATTTATTTAAACTTTCTAAATTGTTAAACCAAATTTAAATTTTAAAAACTGACATTAAAGTCAAATTCCAGATTTTCAAAACTGAATTTAACTTATTTAAACCTTATTTCATAAATTTAAAACTTATAGTTCAAACTCAAAACCAAGGTTCCTTAATACTGTAAAGTTTAAAATCTAAATTTAAATTTCCATTTTTAAATTAATCCCAGATTCTTTAACTCAAAAGTTCAGTTTTCCAGATTTAAACTTATTTTAATTTCAGTTGCATTTTTTTTTAAATTTACTTTTAAATTATAAAACAGTACGCAGTTTCTGTTTTAGTTTAAAACCAACTTGAATTTAAAAGCATTTTAAATTTAACTCAAAGATCTAAATTTTAAACTTACTGAATTTAAATTAAATTCTAGATTCAAACTTCTTTCCAGATTTTATTTGCATTTCTTCTTTCACTAAAATTTTATAAACCTGGAAATCAGGTTTTTGATCAAACTTTTAAAAAAAAAACTGCAGTACTTACATTTCAAACTCAAATTATTACAAAATAAACAGAATTCAAACTTATTTTAATTCCTCTTTAAATTCAGGTTTTTAAATCCTAAGTTGAGATTTTAGTTTATATTTAAAACTTGCTTTTAAATTTCAAAACTGCAAAACAGGATCTGTCCAAACTAAAACCTGAAACATCGGATACTCGAGCTACCTTATAAACTACTTCGAGTCCCATGCTTCCCAGCTTCGATTCAATTCTCAATATACCCGAGACCCTTACGGGTATAAAATCCTGAAACCCACTTCAACAAATTTTCATCACCACTGTGCACCTGCCCATCCACTCCGGCCACCACCGGCCCAACCCATGACCATCCCACGGTTAATAATCCTTCCCTCAGGCCAACTCGACACCCACTTCTACAACATATGCTCGAATTCAAATTCGAGATCCAGATTCCAAACCTGGAACTACAGATAACAAAACACCTCCCAACCTGTCAACATCAATGCCTCCCATCACTGACCACCATCTCCTTCCATACTCCGGTGAAGACCTCACCAAACCACCATCTTTAATCATGCAAAACGTGGTTGAACTCGATCAACCGAGGAGACCACAATCTGACCAAACACAGCGACCAAATAACAAGGGTTCCTAACTGGAAAATCCCAAATTCAATAAAATTTTTGAATTTTAATCCAATACAATATTTTTCCTATAATACTTGATAGTTAAACTATCCTAAGAATCAAATTCATCCAGATCCAATGCAAGTTTCAACTGTGCTCAACCTAATTGTAAAATACAGTAATCCCAAATCTACATTTATTTTACAGCACTATAAATTATCGTTTACTTTTAAAAATCCTATTTTTGCATGATGGTTTGATATACAAACCTGAATCATTGTTTTATAATGTTTGGATTTTCACCATAAACAATTTCTTACTCTGTTATATTTACTTCAAGTAAACAGAATTTTATCTATAACTTATCCTATACTAAACAAGCTTCATTCAAAATTGAAATCATATCAGCAAACATCCCAAAAGAAAATATTTCTAGAATAAATCAAGAGTAGGAATTTGAAGAACAGGAAGACACAATAAATAGCATATACACATAAATATTTTCACATGTATATATGTTCACAGAAAATTCAAATCTTAATTTCATTCTTATTTAAAAGCAAGAAAACAATATTTACCTATTAATAAATTTTATAAATTAGAGTTACTCGCATGATTATGCAGAGCACAGATTGATCATGCAGAGCACAGTTTCATGAACGCAGGCCTCTTGTTTTAATGCTTTTTCCCAGATTCATTTGAAAAAAATGCAGGCTTTTGAATAACTGAAATGCAGATTTTTCTTGACAAAAATTTGAAATGCAGGCCTTCAGTTTTTAATGCTTTTGATCTTTGAATGTTGCTTGAAATTGGAGTGCATGTTTCAGAGTTTTGAAAAGTGAATACATGCTTTAGTTTACACACATGCAGGCTGTTGTATTTTGGGGAAATGCAGGTTTTTATGTTGAGGAGTTGAATGCAATACAGGGTAATGATTTTTGATCTTACAGGTTTTAAAGAGGAGTTACAGATTTGAAATTTGTAATGCATGCAGATTTTATTTTGGATGCAGATTGCATGTTTGAATGCAAATGCATTTACAGGTTAGAGGAGATAATTTTTTTTTTCCTTTCAGGTTTCTTTGTTTTAGCATCAAAAATGAGAAAAAGCTAAAGAATGAATATATGCAAGTTAAATAACAATGTTTGATTTAAATTAAAATTAAAAAAAAACAAAAATTAAACAAATGACACATGGCTTGTGTTGTTAACACTTGTCAGCTTAAATCTTAAATTACTTACATATGTAAATTAAGCTTACATATGTCTTTGTAAATGTTTTAAATGATTTGTTGTTTTAATTAAGGTTAAAGAAAATAAAACTTAGTTATTTAGTTCTTATACTTTTAAATAATTAAAATAAATTTATGAAAGATGACATAACTTATATGAATACATGTTCACATTTTAAATTGTATTTTAAATTTCAAATTTAAATTTACAAATCAAAGAATTAACACAAACATTTTGTAACTTATTTTAAATATACAACTTAAATTAAAATGAATTCCAAACAAATTAAAACATTTTTCTCATATTTAAAATCATAGAGTATTTTATTAAATATTTTTGAAAAGCTTAAATTAAAAATAAATATCAATTCCTATTTTCAAAACATTGAAATTATGCTATTCTAATTTAACAACTTATCTATTTAAAATATATATAAATGCATATACATTATTAAATAGAAAACAATTTATCAGTTTATTAAAAATAAATTCACGAATTAAATATTTAAATAAAGAAGATTATTAAATCAAACCAAATTTATTAACAAAAATTATCAATTTAATTTAAATTTAAACTCAGATTATTAAATTTAAATTGTCCAAAATTCCGGGATATTACACAATGCTTTTAAAAATGAGACTACCATAAGGCCTCCCTGCACACACACAATGCAAACGCAAACATGGGGGAGATTTTTCCTTATGATAGTCAAAGATGCTTACTACGCAAAATCAAATCATTTTTGTATTATTATTAGTGCATAGTGTAGAAAACATTTGAAAAGTAGAATATAAATCTTAGCCAGCATAGGTACCATTATATTGCCTACTATAGCTACCATATTAGATGGCAGGTTTTACAACTAAAACCGTACAAGGCTCATATTGTTTCTTTGGATTTCCAACAAATGGTCAGGCCAAGGAACTTCCCATTGCCACATGGAAACGCCTCTGGAATGACGTCCCGAGAACCAAACCGGATCTCTGCCAACACAAGGCCGGGTTACCCCTAACTGGTTAACTACTGACACAAATATGTCATCCCCCGATCGTAACCGATCTACATCCGAGGATCCTCGATTTCCAACAACCACAAAGTAATAAGTCTGCAGCACAACATAGGTTAAGTATCTGGGCTCCATACCATGATACCACCTCTATCCAGAAGGAATGACATACACTAAAGGGGCGCTACCCCCTAATAACCTTGCCGCATCCTTCCTGTTTTGACCATTTCCGAGGTGTGAGGTCCGACGAAGTCTTGTCCACAAAGCCACGCTTTGGTACAAAGCCATGCTTTGGGTCAACAAATGATCAAAGTAATGTTCACAAAGATAAATGATCAAACAAATGATCATATCACAAATGATCAACAATGATCATTTCACAGCAACACTCAACATGTCACATTACCAAATTGGGAATATATCGCTGATAACCATCAACTACATAACCACTGAGCTCGTACGTCTCAGATAAGGGTGTTAAGCTAAGAGAATAAATTCTCCGCCACCAACAGAAATATATTTGAAAGAAGTCAGCTTTATATCTCAATTTGTAATGTCAGACATACTATCATACAATTCTGTTCCGGGATCAAACAGAACCGAAGGCACTTACAAAGAAGGCCTTGCAATCCGGATATTCACTAATCACGTCCGGACTTCTCATCACATATGGATTCTTTATACCGGGGACCAGTCGATGCAAAGACATTCGACGAGTTGTCCTTTCGCTTTTGAAAATATCCAGTCTTCAACACCGGTCTTCAAATGCAATTCATAACGACGTATCACATATTCGGAATGGGTTATACGACCCCAAGGTTCGTTCCCGGCTAACCCGAATAGTGAGCGCTCATTTAAAAATAAGTGTGGCATTCAAATTCAAGCAAATCACAACAAATACCCATTCAAAGGTAAATATTGATAGTCGGTTATTGAACTATCAATGGATATGCACAACATCACCAGATTCCAAATAATTTTTCAAATTATTTATTTCCCAAAAATATCTTTACAAGATATATAATTTTCACACTTCAACCATTTGAAAACAATTTTCAAATCACTTTTCACCTTTACCACTTTTGAAAACAAATTTCAATCATTTTCCTTACGCGGAAATACTTTCATTTCAACATGGTTCATTTAAACCCATTAAATAAATCCTTAACGATTTACTTTATATTTACGTTCTAAATCCGTAAATTTATTCCCACACTTCAAAAATAAATCAACGTTTATTTTCCAACAAATTCCCTTTTTCATCTATAAATTCCATAGCGAATTTAAATTCCAAAATATTTATGAATACACGATTTCAATTATTCAATTTCAATTTATCTTCTGTTTGCGTAAAAAATGGCCGCAAACACCCAAAGTCGTGAAAGCACCAGTGTATGAATATAATTCAGCGATATTCAAACACAAATTACAGATCTCGGCAAATAACCCAAATATGTTTGCACAAAAGATGATCAAACAACTCCAAGTCGTATGAATTAGTTGATTTTATGTTGTTCGTATTGATTTAGGTGGTGTATGCAAATACGTAAAAAGTAGGGGCTAAACTGTAAAAGACACACAGATTTATAGTGGTTCGGCCAAAGTGTGCCTACGTCCACTTTATATGTTATTCTCCTTTTCCAATCCGATTACAAGTACAAAGCTTGTAGTACAAGTGTATGAAAGTTGTTTGAAAGTTCCTTCCAGGTTTGAGCTCTCAAACTTGTCTGCCATTGTTGTACCCCTGCCCCTCTATTTATAGAGTGAGGCTGGAGGCAGGGGTCTTGGATGTTTATAGCTGCTGGTGGGCCTGGGCTGATGCGATCTGGACCGGCAGCATTCTGGTTCGGCGGTGAATGGTAACATGGGTGATTCGGCAGGTAGTGGAGATAGGGGTTCGGTGGTAGGTTGGATCGGTGGTAGCATGGTGGTAGCATGGTTCGGTGGTAGCATGGTTCGGTGGTAGCCTGGTTCGGCTATGCTTGGTTCGGTAGTTGTAGGCTAGGAGGAGTGCCGGTCCGGTGATGGATGGTGGACCGGCAGTGGGTGGACCGGTAGTGGGAGAGAATGATAGGGGTCCGGTGAGGCTCTGGACCGGTGGAGGCTGGCTTTGGTTCGGTAGGAGGGGAAGTGGAGTTGGTTCGGTGGTGAGAGGGGGATGCCGAATGACCTTCACTTGGGAGTGCCGAATGGACTAAGGGAAGGCCGGATGTGATTTTACTTTACACTACCGAATGTAACTTTAAACCCTTGATACCGAATGGAGTTTTATCCTTGAACCATGAGTGAAATCCCGACCTCCATCATTCCTTGTCGATATTCCAGTTTTGACCAAAAAATGGGATAACACTTTGCCCCCCAAAACATGCCTTGTGATAACAAGGCGTGTTTTGAATAGTTCCGAATCCAATATCCAAAGTTCATAGCCATATTGCCAGAGTAGATCATCCCTGACTGCTCCGAGTCGATATCCAGTTCCAAATCCAACAACCAAAGCTTGAGCCAATTCCATGTCCATCCGAACTCGACAACCGAGTCCCAAACCATCCTTATCCAATAGCCAACAACCGAATCCAGGACCTCTCTGGGTCGATATCCAAATTTATAACCTCTCCGGGCTCTTGCCAAGCGCAATCCACACTTGACGGTCGTGATCCAGTGTCCCTGGACGTTAAGCTAGCCTCCTTGTGTTCTTGTCGAGCGTAATTCACACTTGACGATCTTGGTCCAGTGTCCCTGGACGTTGAGCTAACCTCTCCGGGTCCTTGCCAAGCGCAATTCGCACTTGACGATCTTGGTCCAGTGTCCCTGGACGTTGAGCTAACCTCTCCGGGTTCTTGCCAAGCGCAATCCACACTTGACGACCTTGGCCCAGTGTCCCTGGGCGCTGTACAATGCCATGGCTTAAGTCCTAAGCCGAATCCTGGTCTCTCCGGACCCTTGCCGAGCATAGTCCATACTCAACGACCTGAAAATAACGATTGATAATATAGGGCCTAAGTCCTAGGCCGAATCCTGGTCACTCCGGACCCTTGCCGAGCATAGTCCATACTCGACGACCTGAATGAGTCAATTTACCACGTTCGGGCAAAGCGACTCACCCCTTGTCAGGCATAATCCATACCTGACGACCGTTTATCAAAAGTCAGATAAAAATCCAATCAAAATCCAATTCAACATCCAAATCCAAAATCCAAATCCAAAATCCAAATCCAAAATCCGAATCCAAAACCAGAAAACCAGAAATCCAACCCAGCATCCAAAACCGAAAACGATCATCCAAAGGAAAATCCAAATCAAAAAGCAAGAAAAACCAGGAGCTCAATCGAAGCTCCAAAATCGAAAACCAAAAAGAAAAGCAGTGTCCAATCCAAAAGCAAAAGATAAATTTCACAAACCACAGCATCGCAATTTATTATCATTCAGAGCATGCCTAGGGGCTATCTCCGTCCCCGTACATGTGTAAATGACTTGGTTGCTTGCCAATAGTTTGCTACTTATTTCATATTAACCTGGTCAAGGGATGATCAACCGACCATCATTCCTGGGCCTCCCACCATCGTAGCTTGAGGTAGGCGGCAGTTGCTCCTGCCTCGCCGTTGCATCCCGAGGTCCAACATATTGTGGCAGTTGTCCATTCCTTACATGTTCCTCAATTATGTCCTTTAAGTGCCTGCAGCTGTTGGTGTCGTGTCCATCCAAATCATGGAAGAGGCAGTGCCTTCCTGATGTCCTTTCCCGTTCTGTTGGTTCTCTCCTAGCCGGCCTCCGGTAGTGAAGGCGATTTCGAGTATCCAGGTATATCCGTTCCAGCGTTTCGTTCAATCCTGTGTATGTGGAAAACTTTGGATCCTTCCATTGCTTCCTAGCATTTCCAGAATCATCGTCCAACTTCCTTTTTCCTTTGTTTTTATCCGAACCATTGCTGGATGGTCCTCCCCCTTCAACTGCATTAACCTTTTTCAATTTTAAATCCGTACTCGCATCTTCTTGTCGAAGGAACCTTTCTGCCTCATGAAAGAATTCGTCGAGATTCCATGGGGGATCTCGTATCAGAGATACCTTGAAATCCGAGTTCTCCCTGACTCCTGATACTGCTGCCATTAAAACCATCGATGGATCGGGCCGATCCACCGAAGCAACTGCGGCACTGAATCGAGTTAGAAAAGCTCTAAGCGATTCATCCATCCTTTGCCTTACCGATGTCAATGTCATCACGTTCTTCGGTCTCTTGACATGAACCCGAAACTGTCCCAGAAACCTTTCCACCAATTCCCTCCAAGTCCCGATAGATCCTTCTTCCAGCTGCCTGAACCACATCGCAGCTAAGTCCGTCAAGTACAAAGGGAAGCATCGGGCCATCACCTCCTCTGATGCCCCCAGCACCTCCATGTGTCTAGTGTATCTCATCAAGTGATCCGTAGGGTCTTCCTTGCCATTGTATACCTCCACGCTAGGTAGCTTGAACTTAGGTGGGTTCTGAGCCATCCTTATTTCCCGAGTGAACGGACTCCTGTTTACTCCTTCCAAGTCTCCGTTGGTCAAACCACCTCGCACAGTCTTCCTGATTATATCTACCAATCCACCGTTGTCTGTCGGGGGTTGCCCCCGAGGGAACTCCGGTACATACTCTTCGTGTGGCTCGTTAGCCTTCTACTGTTTTGCCTAGTCATTGTCTTCCAAATCCAAACTTCTATCCGATGTAGTGGGAGCTGGTTGTTCTCAGTGAAAGCACCAAAATGTTTGCGTAAAAAATGGCCGCAAACACCCAAAGTCGTGAAAGCACCAGTGTATGAATATAATTCAGCGATATTCAAACACAAATTACAGATCTCGGCAAATAACCCAAATATGTTTGCACAAAAGATGATCAAACAACTCCAAGTCGTATGAATTAGTTGATTTTATGTTGTTCGTATTGATTTAGGTGGTGTATGCAAATACGTAAAAAGTAGGGGCTAAACTGTAAAAGACACACAGATTTATAGTGGTTCGGCCAAAGTGTGCCTACGTCCACTTTATATGTTATTCTCCTTTTCCAATCCGATTACAAGTACAAAGCTTGTAGTACAAGTGTATGAAAGTTGTTTGAAAGTTCCTTCCAGGTTTGAGCTCTCAAACTTGTCTGCCATTGTTGTACCCCTGCCCCTCTATTTATAGAGTGAGGCTGGAGGCAGGGGTCTTGGATGTTTATAGCTGCTGGTGGGCCTGGGCTGATGCGATCTGGACCGGCAGCATTCTGGTTCGGCGGTGAATGGTAACATGGGTGATTCGGCAGGTAGTGGAGATAGGGGTTCGGTGGTAGGTTGGATCGGTGGTAGCATGGTGGTAGCATGGTTCGGTGGTAGCATGGTTCGGTGGTAGCCTGGTTCGGCTATGCTTGGTTCGGTAGTTGTAGGCTAGGAGGAGTGCCGGTCCGGTGATGGATGGTGGACCGGCAGTGGGTGGACCGGTAGTGGGAGAGAATGATAGGGGTCCGGTGAGGCTCTGGACCGGTGGAAGCTGGCTTTGGTTCGGTAGGAGGGGAAGTGGAGTTGGTTCGGTGGTGAGAGGGGGATGCCGAATGACCTTCACTTGGGAGTGCCGAATGGACTAAGGGAAGGCCGGATGTGATTTTACTTTACACTACCGAATGTAACTTTAAACCCTTGATACCGAATGGAGTTTTATCCTTGAACCATGAGTGAAATCCCGACCTCCATCATTCCTTGTCGATATTCCAGTTTTGACCAAAAAATGGGATAACATCTTCAAAAAGATAAATTCTCAAAAAACGTTTCATTTCACATTGGAAAAACATTTCCATACTTACTTATTAATAAGTAATTCACAAATCTATTTATTTTCAACATTTGGAAAATATTCAATATACTTAAATCGAAATTAAGTATATATTTCATTCTTTAAGGAAATCATTCTCTTAAACATATTTATTTGGGCCAAAACGAATGTTGCGTAAAACATCGTTACGACAACCCAAAATCACTAGTATAGGGATTCGAAATTAAAATAGATATATAAATCCCAATCTATACAAAACATTTCCTTTCGGAAATCATTTACTATAACAACAGTGTTATAGTCCACCATCTCCTTCTATTTCTCGAAAACGTCTATTTCAACAATGAATGTTGAAATCTATGGTTTCGAATCTGAACACATTTTAAAAACATCGTTAGATCGTTTTAATTCTATTTAAAACATCACATCCAAAACATTTTCTTTAACATATTATTCACTATCTAAAAACGTGAATATACTTCGTTGACCAATTTCATTATTTCTATACATTTTATTTAAAGGATTATTCACTGTCTATAACGTGAATATAACTCCATTAATAAGTTATAACAATTTACTTATCAAAATAAGTCGTTTTGCGGATTTATAAAACAATGTTTATAAATTCCATTTCTATTTATTTTACAAAAACTTCCTTATATAAATCTCCTTTATTAACCTATTTCAATTTATAACTCAATTATATACTAAAAGTTAATATTATAAGTTAAATGCTTATAATTTATTTGTTTGAAAAATCGTTCTTTTAAACTTCCCAAATTATAAATCTTATAACTTATAAGATTCATTTATTTACCCAATACTATTCTTTTAATAAGTTTACAAATTTTATAAATCTACTGCTTATAAATTCCATTAATAAGTTCACCGTTTAAAATTCTGTAAATTTCATTCATTTAAGAAATTCATTTACACTTCATCCTAACACTTATAAAAACTCGTTTTATAATTCAAATATTTTAATTTATAAATATCTATTCTATAAATCCTTTATATAAATCAATTTATATTATTATAAAACGGCTTTAACCTCCTCTATAATTTCATCATTTTCTTTGATTTATAAAATAATCAAATTTCATAAATCCTATATTTTAAACTTTTTATAATAAATTCAAAAATCCCAATTTAAACTATTTCATAAAATCATTTATCCCATATTTTCAAAAATCACTTTTAACTATATTTCTCAAAAATCATAATTTTTTATAACATTAAAATTATAACGTTTATTTATTTAAAGTGAATCAATTCCAAAAATATTTTATAAAACGTATACTTTCAAAAATCACTTTAAAAATCCTTTTAAAATTCCAAAGTTGGCCCAATAATGCTACACACCAAATAGTCAATCACGACAACAAAGACATCATATATCTGTATATGATAATCAACGAATATAAAAATATCCATAATCAAATAAATATTGTTGAGGAATCTAGTTGGATCCCTCCAACCTGTTTTCCTACATCCAAAGATGTTAGCACAATACCAGTTCCGTTCCAGTACGGAATTATCATGGTATATGGGATTCATAAAATATTATCCGCTTAATAGACGGCGCAATAGGGTCTCATCCGCTATATAATGCGGGAAATCAACTCCAAGTACATAAATAATACCAATTTCACTGTACTGTGAAATATTCGCGGTATATGTTTTTTAGTAAATAACATCCGCTTACTAAGGGCGTATAATGTCTATTTTAACAATCAATAGATTACAATCATCATTCAAATATACATTCAATAATTTTAAATCTAACTATTTAAAATAAAAATCGAAACCAATTCGATTGAGTGAGAAGTTCTCACCTTGGTTTCAATTTTCGTTTTCATCTTTTTATTTCGAATAAAATTAAACGAGCGTTTAATTTTACCCGAAATTCTCACTAGCTCCAAACGACTCCAATCCAATTCCATAGCATAGTGTTCGTCCATGTGAACCCTACGCAACTGGTTTCGTGCGTTTTTGACCTCGTATGAAAAAGATACGAAATTTTAAAGTTTACACAGATTTTAATATAAATTTATTCACATTTCTTTTAAATTTTTAAACCTTATCATCATCTGGCCGTAGGTCTCACAGCACGCAAATCTTGGCCGCTCCCTGGAGCTTCTCCCCTACACGTTGATTCTCGGCTACCACCGAACCCATAGCCGCCACTACCTTGCAATTATCGCGACCCACTCGAGCTAGCTGGAGATGATCGATGTAACGACCCGCCTTTTTGGACAGTTTAAACCGACGATCAAATACACATGTCGATTCCAAACCATTAAAAGGGCAGATAGTTATTGGGGTAATTAAGAAAAGAAAAGGAAGGGAAATAAAGGAAATGAAACAACACAGAATCTCACAGCGGAACGATAAAATATAATAGTCAAATAAACAGTTCATGAAGCTGTCTACTATACTTTGACAATTATTTATACAACATTTATCAGAGTTTATACATATACAGCAGAACAGTTAAATAATACAGCAGATAACATGATGCAAGGGTAATAATAGTAATAGTATACCAAATCTTCGTCTTCGTCCTCCAGAATAGATCTTCAAAAATCTGAAAACTCAGGACTGACCCGAGCGTAATGAAAAGACAAAACACTCGAGTCAGGACTAAAATATCCTTATGAAAGTGAAATCAATCGTAAATAAATATGAGTGTGACGGCGTCAGAGATGTTTACGGGGTTTGACATCTCATATCCAGTGTCAACGTGCGTGCAATAACTTAAGAGATGTTACGGGATTTTCCATCTCTCAAGGATCCGTTAAACTATCTACTATGTAGTAATATACGCTAAGTAGATAATGCCTATCAGTAATATAAAGTATCAAAATAGCGTTAAGGCGTTACCATAATCCCCCTTAACACATTTTATATTCCCAAAAGCATATACAAGACCGTAGTTTCCCCAAAACCGGAAGTCACCAGAGGGTAATCCATATACTCAAGGTACAAAATCAAAACGTAGTGGTCGCGAATAGGATAATCAGTATGACAAGGTACATGAGGCGATACCAACTAGGATACTAGTAGTTACGTGATCCGGACTGATGTTGGGCATAGCCAGCAGCCACCCCAACACCGCGAAACAACACTCCCAAATCAAGGGGTGCACCCAAATCGCATCACAAATGTAATAGATATGGTATCGAAGAAGTGTGTCCGCTAGAGGTGGCGAACCTCAATGGCCCGGCGCGGCTCCTGTTTTAGTCATGTCAGGGGTCATCCAATAATCGTTCTCTTTCTTCAGTCAACGCGTTCACCAAACCATCCACTTCATTCTGGATCAACACTCCGCGTATAATAGTTATTAAAGTGGTGTTCGGTATCGACAGAGAGTATGTCCATATCCGATCCCGGTCTCTCTAATAACTACGTATTATTACACCGTTGGCTCTTTTACATTTCAAATCGATTCATAATTGATATCAAAATATCATATTCGCTTCAAAAATCAAATCCGTTTCAAATATCATCGTATCTATTCAAATGTAAGATTCGTTTCAAAAATCATTTTCGCATCAATATCTCATTTCGTTTTCAAAATCATTTCGAATTTCAATTCAGGATGCAACTTCATTTAACTCAATTCGTATTTAAATTCAAGATTTACATATAAACATTTCACCTTATTGACCAGCTTAGGATTTTAGAAAAATAGTTTTAAGTAGTTTAAAAGTAGTTTAAATAATTAAATAGTTAAAATACTTTAAAATCTTAAAATGGATTTGAAATAGATAAATTTAGTTTAAAATAATTTAAATTGGATTAAGTAGATTTAAAATAGATTAAAATAGTTTAAGTATTCAAAATGGTTTATATAACCGAGTAATTTGGAAAACAAAATAAAACAGCTTCAAAATCAATCCATTTCAATTATAACTTCCCAATTCAAATCAATTCCAATTTCCATTCTACCGATTCAATTTCGATTTCAATTCAATCAACGTCAATTTTTACTTCGAATTAATTCAATTTTCATTCACCTTTAATTTATTCAATTTCAATTTATATCGATTTTTAGCTTGATTTTTTTTCAAAATATCAATTTATAATACTTAACAAAATTATCTTTCAATATTCAAATT
Source organism: Allium cepa (assembly GCA_030765085.1). Taxonomy (NCBI): domain Eukaryota; kingdom Viridiplantae; phylum Streptophyta; class Magnoliopsida; order Asparagales; family Amaryllidaceae; genus Allium; species Allium cepa. Next base: position 679,201,066 of record CM060941.1, on the reverse strand, counting down.
TAAAACCCAATTACAAATATGATTTAATTTCAAGCCCAATTTCAAACTATCCCTTTTCTCACTTTTACTTAGTAATACTCAAAGCTCGAAATAATGTTCAATCTTTAAAATAAATAGATTTTCAAAATTCAATCATATCCAAATTTTAAATTTTAAAGTCACAACTTAAATTATTTACCAATTTCTTTTAACCAAAATTTATTTCAACATTCCAACTCAATTTTTCGACAAATTCGATTTCTATAAATTGATTTCTATTTATAACTTTTAAATCAAAACATTTAAATAAATTTTAAATCGACGATTTCAAAAATTATTTATTTAGCCAATTCGGTGTCCGTATATAATTTTCTATCCTATGGCCAAGTAGTTATTTATTTCAATTAAATGTCAAGGATGAGTATATATTACTTAAATTAAATCACAGTATCATATGTATGCATAACAGGATATATATAAGCAATAAACATCCAAACATTTAAATATCAACCAATAACATCCATCGAAATAAATCATCCAATAGACAATACAATCCATGGCAATTTCATAGTTATCAAGGTCAGGTAATGTAATCGCAATTCAATTTCAATTTCAATTTAACTGTCAATTTAATTTTTCAACGGTTAATTCAAATAACAAGCTATACGACAATTAAATTCATATCAAACAACGACAAATAACATTCATATCACTTCATAATGTCAATTTAACTAGCATAAAGATATTTAGTACGTTGTGAGCGTTGTAAAACACTCACCTTGATTTCAATGTAGTTCCAGCGCTTTATTTCGAATAAAATTAAACGAACGTTTAATTTTACCCGAAATTTTCACTATCCCCAAATGATTCCAATCCATCTCCATTGCGTAGTGCTCGACAAATCGATTCCAACGCAAAAGGTTTCGTGCGTTTTCGACCTCGTATGAAAAAGTTATGCTATTTTAAAGATTGAACGATAATTAAATCTAATTTTTAATCTACAATTTCTATATATATATATATATATATATATATATATATATATATATATTACCCAGAATCAAATCTGTCCGTCCCTCCCTCTACCATCAGATCTGAACCGTCAATTTCCACCTTCCTCCATCACGTTCTCTTCCAGTATTCGCGCGCACAACATGAACCCATAGCCGCCTAACATCAATCAATTTTCACGACCTCCACGACGACTTCCAGAACGATCAGGACCCATCATCTCGAAGGCCTTCGCGAGCTCCATCTTCACCGACAATAGCCTGAAGCTCGGCCATCCCCTGTGCCTCGAATTGCGTGAAAAACGCAGCCCCTTCTTGCTCGATTTCCCGTTGATTCGAAGCTCCGTTTTCGATCATCCCCGTATGGATTTGAAGCTTTCATCGTCCTCTACAACTTTGTAGTTGAGAGATTTTGCTAATTGTTGATGGATTGAGAGGAAAATGAGGAGGAAGTTTCGAAATTTTTAGGCCATTGAAATGAAAGTGGCGGCTGGTCAAAAAGAGTTAGGGTTTGGAGCAAATGAAAGAGGATGGGTCCTTTTATAGAAAATTGCAAAAACACTATTCACCGAAAAATTTTCGAACTCCAAACGAAGCGTGCCGGTAGGCGTTTCTAAGGTTTACCCCACGTTCCGAACGCAATGGAATGTGTTTCGGAAGCTAATTCGATCGTATGTGTGAGTTACGGCAATAAACGATCAATTTTAAATTAAACCGATTAAACGATTTTTTATGCGTTTTGGCTTGCCCCGGACAAACGGTAAATCCGTTTGACTTGAAATTTGAAAACTTACAATAATATCACAATACGGATCCAATGAAACTAGTTTCATCGAAATCCGAGACCGTTTGAAAAATGACTATTTTAACTCGCCAAATTAATATTAAAACAATTTCAACGCGTTTCGAGCTGCCACGGTCAAACGACCACTCCGATTGCTACGAAAATTGAACTCCGATAATAACTAACTATTACGGATCCAATGGAACTAGTTTGTCCAATTCTGAGACTGTTCAAAAATTGGCTATTTTCCAGTCGAAAATTAAATATTAAAATATTCAATTTTCACAAATAAATTTTAAATTCAGTTTTAAAAGTTCTATAACATCACTATAACTTCAATATGATAAAATAAAATTTTATAAATCATTTTTAATCATATTAAACCCGTTATTTAATTTATCCAATAAATTCCAAATATTTAATTTAGATAATTTCGCTTATCCAATAATTCATTATCTTTTGAAATATTGAAATTGAACTTATAAGATTCAACTTTTAAAACCATTTCAAAATTTAGAACACTGTTTTCATTTTACAGTTATTCAATTATTCAATAAGTTTAAATATTTAATTTAAACAATTTACGTGTTCAATATTCAATATTTGATTTCAAATAGATTTTACTTATCAATCAACTACTCTCTTATACCAAATGAATTCAACATTTATCACCCTATTCGACTATCGATTGCAAAGGAATTTACTAAGTCGCATTTATTTTTCATTACTTGGATAATTATTATTGCAATTCCTTTCAGTTATTATTACACCAAACGAATTACAAATTTTTTTCTAACACTAAATCACGAAATCTTATTAAATTAGCTATTTTAATTATCGAAAATTTACGGGCCGTTACACTCTCCCCCACTCAAAACTTTTCGTCCCCGAAAAGGAAAAAGAAGGGAAAAGAAACTAAGTGTAGAATTCAACATTAGATATATTTTATCAAAGTTACCAGCTTATAAAACAATGAAATTCCATTTATAAAGTCATAACTACGCTTCCACTAACTTACTCCGAACGGCTTTCTAAATTTAAAAGTTAGTTATCAAAACAAGTTATAAAATTTTAAAACTTAAAAAATTTTCTAACACTTGGATTTACGGAAAATTTCGGCAGAGTCTCCTTTGCGCGGCTCGATCTGAAAATTTTTACAATTCAATATATAACACAAATATAACCAATATATAACAAATATACCTCTCATCTCAATGATGAGGCATCCCAATCATGGGGAAACAATATATAATATCAAATCCGATATGTAATACGGGTATGTACCTTTTATTTGTTATTAGCAAGCATATTTTAGCAATTTAGCATGAAACGAGCTCCATACGTGCCGCACGCCATCAATACCTACTAAATACTCAATAAATAGATGAGAACATGTATATAAGAAGAAATATCAATATGAGACATCACAATCATAGCTTAAGAAGACAGCAACCTAAAATTTCACATTTTATGAATTCAGACCTGTTGCAAAGACTCAGGTTTTTGACACAGTAAGTTCCGAAATCTGGGAATACATATAAAAGAAAAGTTATTCCACTCATTCTAAGCTTTCCAGCAATATAAAGATCGTCAAAATCGGACTTACGGTTTGAAAGTTATGCTCAGTTTACTTTCAGCTTTCAACTTAGAAAATTTAGATAGGATAGGAAATGTCCATCCAGTTCAGACTCAGTTTAGGCTAATCAAATTACAAAATCTGTCAAAGTGATCCAAATAAGACTTTTAGCTTACTGAAAGAACTTTCATTTGCAAATATTTGGGCTCAATCGGATTTATTAATCTCAAGTTATCGTTGTTCTAGTACAACACTTATGTGCAAATTTTTCCAACCAAAACTAGTGTAACGATTTTGATCTAGAAATTTGGTAACATAGATTTTCAAGTGGTTTTGTTTAATTCAATTTTATATATAACTTTATTCATATCAAATTTCACATTTTTACCTTCATTTAACGCTGGATCTATTGGTAGAACATTTCTAAACTATTTTTCAAGTATACAATTATTTCATAGACATATCCATCTTATTTATACATTCTTTTAAGTATCCATTTTGTTTAAAAAAAAAATCAATTCACACTCCAACCTTAAACAAATTTAAATATCAAACATTCCATTATTTTAGTTTCAACTTGTATAACATTCTATTACATATATACATCAACATTTCAACTTTTTTTTAAAAAAAAAAGCAAGTTATATACGTTTATATAAATGAAATTTTAAGTATTATACAAATCAATCTTATTAAATTTCATTAACAAGAATGTTTAATGATTTAAACTTATTTGATTCCATTATATTCAATTTAAGAAGTTTAGGTTACTTTCCATATTTCACTTAACCATTTATTTCACCTTAAATTTCCATTTTTGATCGTTTCATATTGAATTGATTTTTCATCCAATTCTCATTTACCTTTCTACTCAAATTCATTACAAAGATATAATTGATTCACTATTTGTTTACTTCATTAGATTTGAATATACTTACACAAATATCTTATTCGATTAATAATTTACAGTTTCTAGTTGGTTTCAAATTTTACTACATTCCAATTCTAAGAGTTTTAACTTTTATTTTATACTCATTTTATATTAATAACTTTTTATTACAGTAAACCTTATTTCAATTTTTGTCCATATCTCAATTTATTTAATCTTTTTTTTTATGTTAAATATTCTTATCATTTTCATTCCATAAATTTAAATTCATTTTTTAGCTTATTGATTCTCAATTAATTTAACACTTATTAAGTTAATCAATTATCATCCATCTAACAACCAATGCATATCAACATTAACATCCCTCCAAGATCTACACTAAATCGATTATACATTTCCAAGTCAATTTTTTTTTTTATTTCATACACTTCCAAGTTTATTGACATTTAGTTATATTCAAATTTAATTAGTTTCCATTTACAAGTTTTATTTTTCATTAATTTTAAATTTTATTCATTCATTTGTATATATCCTTCATTTTACAGCTTAAATTTCTTTTATTATTTACAACTATCAATAGATCTTCACATTTTATTATTCACTCTTACACTTGGTATATTATTCCTCTACTTATCCTTATTAGCATTTTAAACTTTTTAAGTATTTGGTAAGTTATATCTATGCTATAGAATGAAATTTAATACTATGCGAGTTTTACAGTTTCAATTTTTATTTTAAGTTCATAATTTCCTAATTCTAAGGATTTCTACTTCAATTGATATTTTCACTTAGCTCTTAGGTTTATTTCTCATTTCACAATTTAGAAGTTCCTTAATGATTCAAGTCTAAATTCATTTCAATCATAAAAAAATTTATTAATTATTAAAGAACTTAAGAATTCCAATCCCGGTTTCATTTCAAATCAATATACTTATATAATTTATATATCAAATCATACTATAGAGAATACAAAATAAAATAAAATTTGAATCAAAACAAGGTTTAGACAAGCTATTAAGTGGTCTCCCCACTCGGACTCTCGAAAATAAACGCCGATGATGCGTGCACTCATCACCGAAATCATTTTCTAGCGTCAAGAGAAGGGAATATAACACTTATCATTAAAAATAAAATCCTTCGAAAACAATTTCAACCCAAATATACTATCATATAATACTCATATTATATTTTCCAATTCCTTGTAAATCAATTTCAAACACCGGAATTTAAATTCCCAAATCTAAGTAAAAAATCATTTATATTCATTATCAATTGTGCTTATAAGATTTCATTTTCATGAACCCATTGTTATTTAATCAATTATTGTAAATGTTGAATGATCAACAATATCGATAATAATCTAATATTATCATCTCCTAAAAATCAATTCAATCAAAATGAATAAATATTCGAATAATTCTTTTATATTAAAATATTTTCCAAAACGATATTGTGTTGGGTTGTCCTATTTGAGTGTTTAGAAATCCCTATCGATGCCTTGACGTCCCAACTATCGACCAGAATTCATAAATACTCAACGGAACAAATTAACACAATATAAAACCATTTTATATCAAATAACAAGTACGCTCTCTCATATACACTCAACTCATTCATATAGTCTACCTCCATTTCAATGAGTTATTCCCCACTAGAGCCAAGGTTTATCGCTAAACCAAAGCTCTGATACCAACTGTAACGACCCGCCTTTTTGGACAGTTTAAACCGACGATCAAATACACATGTCGATTCCAAACCATTAAAAGGGCAGATAGTTATTGGGGTAATTAAGAAAAGAAAAGGAAGGGAAATAAAGGAAATGAAACAACACAGAATCTCACAGCCGAACGATAAAATATAATAGTCAAATAAACAGTTCATGAAGCTGTCTACCATACTTTGACAATTATTTATACAACATTTATCAGAGTTTATACATATACAACAGAACAGTTAAATAATACAGCAGATAACATGATGCAAGGGTAATAATAGTAATAGTATACCAAATCTTCGTCTTCGTCCTCTAGAATAGATCTTCAAAAATCTGAAAACTCAGGACTGACCCGAGCGTAATGAAAAGACAAAACACTCGAGTCAGGACTAAAATATCCTTATGAAAGTGAAATCAATCGTAAATAAATATGAGCGTGACGGCGTCAGAGATGTTTACGGGGTTTGACATCTCATATCCAGTGTCAACGTGCGTGCAATAACTTAAGAGATGTTACGGGATTTTCCATCTCTCAAGGATTCGTTAAACTATCTACTATGTAGTAATATACGCTAAGTAGATAATGCTTATCAGTAATATAAAGTATCAAAATAGCGTTAAGGCGTTACCATAATCCCCCTTAACACATTTTATATTCCCAAAAGCATATACAAGACCGTAGTTTCCCCAAAACCGGAAGTCACCAGAGGGCAATCCATATACTCAAGGTACAAATCAAAACGTAGTGGTCGCGAATAGGATAATCAGTATGACAAGGTACATAAGGCGATACCAACTAGGATACTAGTAGTTGCGTGATCCGGACTGATGTTGGGCATAGCCAGCAGCCACCCCAACACCGCGAAACAACACTCCCAAATCAAGGGGTGCACCCAAATCGCATCACAAATGTAATAGATATGGTATCGAAGAAGTGTGTCCGCTAGAGGTGGCGAACCTCAATGGCCCGGCGCGGCTCCTGTTTTAGTCATGTCAGGGGTCATCCAATAATCGTTCTCTTTCTTCAGTCAACGCGTTCACCAAACCATCCACTTCATTCTGGATCAACACTCCGCGTATAATAGTTATTAAAGTGGTGTTCGGTATCGACAGAGAGTATGTCCATATCCGATCCCGGTCTCTTTAATAACTACGTATTATTACACCGTTGGCTCTTTTACATTTCAAATCGATTCATAATTGATATCAAAATATCATATTCGCTTCAAAAATCAAATCCATTTCAAATATCATCGTATCTATTCAAATGTAAGATTCGTTTCAAAAATCATTTTCGCATCAATATCTCATTTCGTTTTCAAAATCATTTCGAATTTCAATTCAGGATGCAACTTCATTTAACTCAATTCGTATTTAAATTCAAGATTTACATATAAACATATCACCTTATTGACCAGCTTAGGATTTTAGAAAAATAGTTTTAAGTTGTTTAAAAGTAGTTTAAATAATTAAATAGTTAAAATACTTTAAAATCTTAAAATGGATTTGAAATAGATAAATTTAGTTTAAAATAATTTAAATTGGATTAAGTAGATTTAAAATAGATTAAAATAGTTTAAGTATTCAAAATGGTTTATATAACCGAGTAATTTGAAAAACAAAATAAAACCGCTTCAAAATCAATCCATTTCAATTATAACTACCCAATTCAAATCAATTCCAATTTCCATTCTACCGATTCAATTTCGATTTCAATTCAATCAACGTCAATTTTTACTTCGAATTAATTCAATTTTCATTCACCTTTAATTTATTCAATTTCAATTTATATCGATTTTTAGCTTGATTTTTTTTCAAAATATCAATTTATAATACTTAACAAAATTATCTTTCAATATTCAAATTTAAAACCCAATTACAAATATGATTCAATTTCAAGCCCAATCTCAAACTATCCCTTTTCTCACTTTTACTTAGTAATACTCAAAGCTCGAAATAATGTTCAATCTTTAAAATAAATAGATTTTCGAAATTCAATCATATCCAAATTTTAAATTTTAAAGTCACAACTTAAATTATTTACCAATTTCTTTTAACCAAAATTTATTTCAACATTCCAACTCAATTTTTCGACAAATTCGATTTCTATAAATTGATTTCTATTTATAACTTTTAAATCAAAACATTTAAATAAATTTTAAATCGACGATTTCAAAAATTATCTATATAGCCAATTCGGTGTCCGTATATAATTTTCTATCCTATGGCCAAGTAGTTATTTATTTCAATTAAATGTCAAGGATGAGTATATATTACTTAAATTAAATCACAGTATCATATGTATGCATAACAGGATATATATAAGCAATAAACATCCAAACATTTAAATATCAACCAATAACATCCATCGAAATAAATCATCCAATAGACAATACAATCCATGGCAATTTCATAGTTATCAAGGTCAGGTAATGTAATCGCAATTCAATTTCAATTTCAATTTAACTGTCAATTTAATTTTTCAACGGTTAATTCAAATAACAAGCTATACGACAATTAAATTCATATCAAACAACGACAAATAACATTCATATCACTTCATAATGTCAATTTAACTAGCATAAAGATATTTAGTACGTTGTGAGCGTTATAAAACACTCACCTTGATTTCAATGTAGTTCCAGCGCTTTATTTCGAATAAAATTAAACGAACGTTTAATTTTACCCGAAATTTTCACTATCCCCAAATGATTCCAATCCAGCTCCATTGCATAGTGCTCGACAAATCGATTCAACGCAAAAAGTTTCGTGCGTTTTCGACCTCGTATGAAAAAGTTATGCTATTTTAAAGATTGAACGATAATTAAATCTAATTTTTAATCTACAATTTCTATATATATATATATATTTTACCCAGAATCAAATCTGTCCGTCCCTCCCTCTACCATCAGATCTGGACCGCCAATTTCCACCTTCCTCCATCACGTTCTCTTCCAGTATTCGCGCGCACAACATGAACCCATAGCCGCCTAACATCAAGCAATTTTCACGACCTCCACGACGACTTCCAGAACGATCAGGACCCATCATCTCGAAGGCCTTCGCGAGCTCCATCTTCACCGACAATAGCCTGAAGCTCGGCCATCCCCTGTGCCTCGAATTGCGTGAAAAACGCAGCCCCTTCTTGCTCGATTTCCCGTTGATTCGAAGCTCCGTTTTCGATCATCCCCGTATGGATTTGAAGCTTTCATCGTCCTCTACAACTTTGTAGTTGAGAGATTTTGCTAATTGTTGATGGATTGAGAGGAAAATGAGGAGGAAGTTTCAAAATTTTCAGGCCATTGAAATGAAAGTGGCGGCTGGTCAAAAAGAGTTAGGGTTTGGAGCAAATGAAAGAGGATGGGTCCTTTTATAGAAAATTGCAAAAACACTATTCACCGAAAAATTTTCGAACTCCAAACGAAGCGTGCCGGCAAGCGTTTCTAAGGTTTAACCCACGTTCCGAACGCAATGGAATGTGTTTCGGAAGCTAATTCGATCGTATGTGTGAGTTACGGCAATAAACGATCAATTTTAAATTAAACCGATTAAACGATTTTCTATGCGTTTTGGCTTGCCCCGGACAAACGGTAAATCCGTTTGACTTGAAATTTGAAAACTTACAATAATATCACATTACGGATCCAATGAAACTAGTTTCATCGAAATCCGAGACCGTTTGAAAAATGACTATTTTAACTCGCCAAATTAATATTAAAACAATTTCAACGCGTTTCGAGCTGCCACGGTCAAACGACAACTCCGATTGCTACGAAAATTGAAATCCGATAATAACTAACTATTACGGATCCAATGGAACTAGTTTTGTCCAATTCTGAGACTGTTCAAAAATTGGCTATTTTCCAGTCGAAAATTAAATATTAAAATATTCAATTTTCACAAATAAATTTTAAATTCAGTTTTAAAAGTTCTATAACATCACTATAACTTCAATATGATAAAATAAAATTTTACAAATCATTTTTAATCATATTAAACCCGTTATTTAATTTATCCAATAAATTCCAAATATTTAATTTAGACAATTTCGCTTATCCAATAATTCATTATCTTTTGAAATATTGAAATTGAACTTATAAGATTCAACTTTTAAAACCATTTCAAAATTTAGAACACTATTTTCATTTTACAGTTATTCAATTATTCAATAAGTTTAAATATTTAATTTAAACAATTTACGTGTTCAATATTCAATATTTGATTTCAAATAGATTTTACTTATCAATCAACTACTCTCTTATACCAAATGAATTCAACATTTATCACCCTATTCGACTATCGATTGCAAAGGAATTTACTAAGTCGCATTTATTTTTCATTACTTGGATAATTATTATTGCAATTCCTTTCAGTTATTATTATACCAAACGAATTACAAATTTTTTTTCTAACACTAAATCACGAAATCTTATTAAATTAGCTATTTTAATTATCGAAAATTTACGGGTCGTTACAATCGACCATCGCCACTACGTTGCTCCTCCCTGTCTCTACCTTCGGCAGGGATCTCGGCGAACTCGTTCGCCTAGAGGCCGCAAAAATCGTGCTCGAACTACCATAGGACGCGGCCCCCTAACTCCCTCCATGTTGCGAATTATCCAATCACCACCGTTGGATCGATGGACCTCGACGAGCCCGACATCTTGCTAGTTGGAAGATTTCGCTATTAGTGAGTGGATTTCGAGAAATCGAAGAGAAAAGAAAGCAAAACATCGGCCATTGATTACTATAGAACGGCGGCCTGAAGGTTTTTAACCTAGGGTTGTTTATTTTTGCAAAAAAAGAATATTTGGGGGCTTTAATAGAAAAAACGACGAACATTATTCATCGAAAATTTTCCGAACTCCAAATGTAGCGTACCGGTTGGCGTTTCTAAGGTTTACCCCACGTTTCGAACACAATGGAACGTGTTTCGGGAGCTAATTCGGTCATCTGTGCGAGTTATGGCAATAAACGTTCGATTTTAAATTAAATCGATTTAAACTAATTTCTAGGCGTTTTGGCTTGCCCTGGACAAACGGTAAATTCGATTGACACGAAATTTGAAACCATACAATAATATCACATTACAAATCCGAGACTGTTTGAAAAATGGCTATTTTAACTCGCTAGATAAATATTAAAACAATTTCGATGCGTTTTGAGCTGCCACGGTCAAACGAAAACTCCGATTGCTATGAAAATTGAAATCCAATAATAACAAACTATTACGGATCCAATGGAACTAGCTTTGTCCAATTCTGAGACTGTTCGAAAAATGACTAATTTCACTAGTCGATTTAAATACTAAAATATTCAATTTTCACAAATTAACTTTAAATTCAATTTTAAAAGTTCTATAACATCATTATAACTTCAATATGATAAAATAAAATTTTACAAATCATTTTCAGTCATATTAAACACAATTTTCAATTATTTCTGTATTTTCAACTATTAAATTATCGATTTAATTATCCAATTAAATCTAATTATTCGAAATAAAATTTATTCGACTTATAAATTTCACTTATGAATATTTAAAATTGATTAAATATACGAATTTTAATTGACAGAAATTCTGGGTCGTTACACAGAACAAGGGCTTAAAGGAAAACATGGAGTAATCATGATTCAAAGCGCATCATGTTCATCCACATGATACACTTTAGGGGGCAAGTGTTACCTGATTGTTTGACCATGTAACATGAGGCTCGGCAAAGGCCTCGTTCGGCACACCTTCCCTCGCACGGCATAGAGCAACGTTCGGCACGCCTCCCCTCGCTCGGCATAGAGCAACGTTTGGCATACATCCTCTCTCTCGACATAGAGCATCCTTCGACATAGAGCATCGTTCGGCATACCTCCTCTCGCTCGACATAGAGCATCGTTCGGCATAGAGAGGTCGCTCGGCATCTTAACTCGTTCAGTACGAGCCTCGTTCGGCATGAGCCTCGTTCGGCATGAAGCCTCGTTCGGCATGAGCCTAGTTCGGCACGACCTCGTTTGGCATGAGCCTCGTTCGGCGTGAGCCTCGTTCGACATGAAGCCTCCTTTGACATTAAGCCTCGCTCGGCATGAGGCCTCGCTCGTCATAAATGAGTCGTTCGGCATCTCCCCTCGACCGACATCAAGTCTCGGTCGGCACACTTCTTGTTTGGCCTACACTCTTCATTCAGCGCACTACCCCCTTCGGCGTTTATGGCTCAGCGTGTAGAAGTCACTTACCACCGGCCGAGGTATCTTACTCCTAGTCCCATGAGGGACGTCCAGACCATCTTCATCTATAAATAGAGTGGCATGGGCATAGTGAAAAGGACCCTTTTTTTCGAGAACACTAGGGAGACTCTCCAACATTCAAGACTTATTCTATTTTACTTAGCTCTTGTATTCAAGCCATTATAGTACAAATTGTATCTGTATTCAATCATTTGTGAAAGCAATAAAGATCAAGATTCAAAGTGGACGCGGCAGTTACGCTAAACCACTATAAATCCGGTGTTCTTGTTTTTGCATTTAATTTAGCATACAAATCTCTGCTTTAATTTACTTTCTTCATTTATCTCTCTACATGAACCCCCTTAAGGGTGTTAGTGACCAATTCTGGTGCTAACAATATCTCCCCTAGTCAGTTCATTAATTAATTCATTAGTAATATTAAATCCACATTCAGCATATGTATTTATTTTGTAAATTAAAATAAACATGTATATAATTATTACACATGTTTTCATAGTTTCCAAAGGCCACCAAAAATCTTTGAGGTCTATTAAATTTACTAAAAGAACTTATTATAATTCATATAACATTTATATTAACTAAACTAATTACTTTATAACACTTTATAAATCAATTAAATCAGGTTTTACTTTAGACTGGAGAGTACTAATATTCGGTTACGTGACTCGCAAGTTTAAATTTGGTAAGTAATTAATATTATAAATTTTAAATATTAAATTATACATGTCACTTTAGCTAGTGGCGTGATACAATAGCCAAATTTGTAGTTTACAGATTTCCAACATAAAATCATATTTTAAGAAACATCCTTAAGTAACGGTATATTCGCACCTTATATTAGTCCTCACCTTATCGTTTTAGGTATCTAAAGTCTGGTTATGGTCAAAGCTCTAATAATACACATATATAATTACATAGTCCGGCTCTACAGTCTTTAGTTCAATAAAAAAAACTTATTATTAACCGTTGTGCCCTTCACATTGAGTTGACTACATTTGAATGTGATATAAACATTTTATAACAGTGGAGACAAATTCTCTTTTGAATAATGTTCCAATTCGAACGCTTTAACTCAGACCCAACTATAGTGCATCATGAACTCTATGCCATGATTCAACTACAATCTGGGTGTGATATTCACATTTAAGTTCTACTACATTCTATCATAAATCATGACATTGAGGTTTCATATTTGAATAGTTATAATAAACTAATAAGAAACTCTTAGTTGAGTCATTTTATATTTACTCAACCCCTAGCCCATAGGATTTGGAGAGCATTACTCTGGTCTTAAAGGATGTATCGATATCCTTTTTCTCGAAACATCTTGACCAAGAATCATTTAGAATGAAGTATTAATTAGTTTACTATTCAATAATTATGGTTACCATATTTATAATTGCAATCATACAATACTTTATTTAAGGATTTTCAACTTATATATTTAATAATTTTAGTCATATTTTATATCACATATATGAAATATATAAAAGAAAACAAAACCTGAAGCTTACTTTATTTCAATCAAGATTGGCTCCAAAGATTGGTTATGTAACTAATTATAAAACTCCCTTAGAGAATATCCACTAACTTTTAACCTTATATTAGCAATTAGAGCAATTTTGGATTCATTATCCCATATCTTCCCGATAGGTCATCTTATTTCAGACCGAGAAATAGGCCTTAGTGAGTGGATCTATATTATTATGTTATATATATTCTATCAATCCCGCTTTATCCTTTTACTTGATAAACAATTTATCAAGTGGCAGTTAAATACAATGTGTCTTGACCTTTAATGAATTCTTTATTCCATTTGTGTTTTCCATTGCATTATAGAAGTCAAAATATAATATTGGACACTAAATCAAGGGATCAACTCGGTTATAAATTTGCATATATATGATTTTATTCTAGGTGAGGTACTTAAAATTTAGAATTTGCCATAATTTCTCGCTTGGAACCATATCCAACATATGACCTTAGAGAAGGTTGAACTTCAAATTTATGATTTTCTTATTATACTAGATAACACAAACTAAGTTTAGCGTGAATATCCTCCACCAGGATTTTACTGTTTCTATAAACAATTCTTGGTATTTCATAAATACTTGATCATACTTTAACTTGAACTTAGAGAAACTTCCAGACTTGATTTACATTTCCCAACCACATCAAATGTGTATGATAACCCGTCCGCAAGCAGTGGCGTAGTTATAAGATACTTGCTTCCTGGTAAGCAGGTCGCAGGTTCGATTCCCGTCTGCCCTGCTCCCAATTTCAAGGCGCGGAGGTGGACCCCATTAATCCAAACAAAATGGTTGGGGCATCAAATCTCTGTGCCGGGCTAGCTTAAAAGGAGGGTCAGTGTGGCGGACAGCTGAATTCCCTAGCTCTACTCTCCGGAGTAGGGTTTTTAAAATGTGTATGATAACCTGATTTCGTACATAAAATATGCGATGGAACCTATTTCTAATGTATAAAGTGACTATCTTATAAACCCCATTCCGTAAGAACGTTTCTTGTTTGGAATTTATATTAAACAACTTTAATATAAATATTATGTACAATGATTTCCAACACATCACATATATAGGATATTAACATCAAATCTTTGAACAGGAACATCCATATTGTTTATTTATAGTCTTATAAATGATTTAATACTTTTTCAACTTTCATTATTATAAGGACATGCTTCCTCCATAGTTTAACTCTAATCAAACATTTTGATTCATTTGATCAAAGTACATGTTACAACCTTTAGATGTTAGATTTGAGATTAAATTAACCTTAAATTCATAGGCTCTCTATTGCTTCAACTAATTGCAAGAGATCTTGCATATAACACGCTAATCATATCCTCTAAGATCCCATTCATATAAACTATCATAACGTATGCTCACCAAATGTTCATATACATCGCGTACGATAACTCGTGAGCGAAGTCCTCGTGGATTTATGTATGGTAATCAACGAATCTATTTTTTCAACTTCAACATTTGAATTGACTAAATCATTTCATATCTACCATGCTAAATAAGCTTTTAACTTTCCCATTACAACTATTTGCAGCTAATGGATCGTTTCCCTTTGGGTAGTATTTATATGTAACATCCCATAAAATCAACCATAAATGATAAACTTGATAAAATAAATATGGTAGCGGTAAAAATGGAAATTAGGTAAAATTTAGAATTTGACCATGAAAGTTATGCCATTGCGTTTGTGGCGATCTTCTAAGCAATTTCCATATATAACATGTTGAAAACTAAGCTAAAGCAAGGATGCTATGGACGTTCGAACTTTCAGATTCAAATTAATTTAGATAGAATTCAAATTAAAACAAATAATCAATTCATAAATTTAAAATTCAAAAGTTAACAGTGATTATTCTTGGGGATTAAGTAAACATTAAAATTAATGTTAACGTTAAAGTATAATTAAGGAAGAAAATGAACTAGACAATAGCAAGAATGAAAATCAAAGTTCTCAAAATAAAACCGGTCGACCCCTAACCCATGACGGATCGACCGCTAGCAATAGACATATGGTGGCGGCGATCGACCAGTAAACCCAAGGTGGTGGCTAAGGTTTTGCAGCAATGAACGTTCTAGATTTTATAATTTTAAATCGACTTAAATTCGATGGTTCTGGTGCATTTTAACCACTATGAATAAGAGCCTAGCCCGTTCACTTTCTTCACAAAATATTTTAGGAACCCAGGTGAAGCGTTGTCAGTACGTCTCTTTGTAGATTTACAAAATGGCATTAGGGTTTTAGGTAATAAATCCTATATATCTATTTTTGTTTTCAACCTATTCCACTCCAAACCTTTTATTTTTTGAACCTAGCATGTATACAAATCCCTTGCTGTATAACAAGAAGAAGAGATCTAAAATAGTTTACTGAAGTCATGTCAAATCGAAAAGAAGGCAAAGCTAAGGACATATAGTGAGCGCAAATCTCATTTGATCTTTTTTAATAATTCAATAATGTAGTTTTGATTTGATATATGCCTTAGGAAGTTGTGGATTATGAAAACATCACATTAAAATCCCCAAAATTTTGCTAAAGTGAAATGTCAATTCTTATGTTAGAATCTTAACTGTTTTGTTTTAAAATAATGGAGTTTGTGTGGATTTTTCAATTTAAGTGTTTTACCTTCTATTCCACTTCTTATTCTTTTTGTATTCGATTTAGAGATTAGATTAAGAAATGATGTGTAAGGTACGAGTTCTTATTCGTAGTTTGCAATGCCTATTCCTACAAATTTAATAAAACATCCCTTGTCAAATTTCATGTAAAAGAAGTGAAATAGAGTATAGAATTAATTAAATTGTAATATTCTATTATTGGTTTATTCCATTATTTTACTATAAAGTAAGTTGGATTTGGATTCTATATACAAGTCTATTGATTTGATTTTGGGATATTCGATTTGTGGTAGATACATTATTTTTGAGATGAAACTTCTATAATTTTGTGAGATTTGACATTTAAAATGTTAGTGTATGGTGTAATCTCTACATGAATAGAAATTAATAAATGCATATTTATACATTATAAACTAGCTTAAATAACTTGTAATTATAACCTATTAATGGCGTAGTTTATTAATAATTATCATTTAAATCCCACCTTAGGAAAGTAATTAATTGTAAAGGAGAAATAAGAAGGATTTCTTATAACGCCTAAATAGTTGATATCATAAGATGTATGATAATATACTTAGAGAGTGTTATGAAATATGACTAAGTGTAAGGATGCAAGGTCAGTCAAATGTACGGAGAATTCGGCCCAGCTAATCTGGCTACTAGCAATGTGACATTGGTGCTTATGTGAGACATATCCTATAATAAGTAACCAGGGATGATGCAGGATTAGTCATAATTCTATAGAGTAAATCTACCTAGCTAATCTGCATTCCAGTACCTACGAATAGCTAGAATAAGTGAGACATCTCTGTAGGGTATTGGTCATAGTAGAAAGGACCTGCTTCGGGTATTGAAGGTATTAAGTTATTGTTTGAGTGCTTGCATCTTTCCCTTATATGAAGTATTCAATGGTCATGATTGGGTTTAGGAATAGTTGAGGGTATCTCGGAAAGATGCACTTCGATTGAAGTAGTAAGTTTCTGAAGAGATTTTCATGTAATGTCAATTAGATAGATACTTATGAGGAGTCCGCCTTCGAAATAGGTATTAAATGATTGGGGCCTACCTCAGTTGAGGTCTTAAATGGTTAGAGTTTGCCAATTTTACATTAAAAGGTATTAAGTGGTTTGGATACCATCTCTCGCATTGGTAGACAATAATAGTGATGCTTATGGGATATGAAGTTGGAATACAAGGACCTATTTTAGGGTTGAAGGTATTAAGTGCTTGTTTGAGGGTCCATCTCTTTCCTTTATATAAAGTATTAAATGGTTTTGAATATAGTTCAAATAGACATATCCTTATTTAAATTATACTTCCTAAGTACTAATATAGAAAGACTCGAGATTTATATTCACTGAACATTATTGTTCTGACTCTCTCCTTATTACAACACAGGTTAGGGAAGGAGATGACGACCAAGATGGAGATGGCGATGAGAGGAGCTTGTGGTAGTGGCCTAGTTATCTATTTATGCTATTTTTTGATGTACTCATTTGAAGATGATGGTGTATTTTGAACATGATTATCTAATGGTTATTGTTGACATTATGTGTAACGACCCAGAAATTTCGATCTCGAAAATTCCAGTAAGTTAGGAAAGAAGAAAAGAAATAGAAGAAGAATTAGAAACAAAACACAAATTCTCACATTCGCAGCGGATCACAATATAATATGAAATAATATCAGTTATACAAAGGAAAACTGTACTTGTCAAATTTCACTTTAACACATCAGAGTTACAACATATATACAAACCCTAGACAGATACAATCAACATGTCTCAGATATATACAATAGTATAATACATCGGAAACCCTCCATACGTTACTGCCATCCAGCTCGCCTCCTGAGCTCCAGAATGTCCTTACCTGGAAATATGTAATACTTGGTCTGACCCGAGCATTACATCAAAGTAACACTCGGGTCAGGCTGGAAACCAGCATGAGTAAATCCATCTAACAAGGAATATAAAAGTATAAAACTTAAATAAAACCTGGGGTAACTCGTATCAATTTACAAATTCTTAATCTGCTATAGACATCACTTATTTCACACATCAATTTCTAAGTACCAAAAACATAGACCTAATGGTCCAATTTACTTAAATCATTCCATTCCAGTCGATTGATTTCACATATCAATTTATAAAGAATCGAAGTTGTTTCGGGTATTTACTAACACCCTACTCCGGTCTCTTCGAATCCAATGTCATCATTACACAATAATTCATCATCGATAGATAACCACATTATCGCAGTTTCAACCAAACATATCATATTACATAGCATCATAAATCACATATCAAAGATAACAACCAATTCAAGGTATTTAATATAATTAATCATTCATAAGCAAGATTAATTGGTTGTTAAATTCCCAATTAATTCAATTTACTCTCCAAATAAATTAAATTAAATATCTTCAAGTCCAGCTTACCTATAATAACAAATCATTTTAATTAATTAATGAAATTACTAATTAGCCCTTAATTTAACATTAATTAATTATACTGTAATTAATTATCCTTTAATTGCTCTCATCACTTAATTATACCATAATTAATCATATTAAAGTAAATACACTTTTATTTAATTAAGTAACTAACTACCCTTTAATTACTTTCATTAACCCTTGATTAATTACACCAAGTAATTAATTATCAATTACTTTCACTCTTCAATTAATTATATCCTGTAATTAATCATTAATTACTTCGCTACTTTAAAAATTGCATTAAGTAATTATACTAAATCAATCAAATGATTATCTTAAATTAATTAAACTAATTAATTAATTTAAATTAAGCATATTTATTTACATTGAGTAATTAGTCCTTTAATTACTTTCCTAAATAATTATGCTTAAATTAACGATTATTAATTACAAATTAATTAATTCCTAGTTACCAATTAATAAATCTCTAATTGCTTAATTAATTAAGTACTTGATTACAACTTAATTACTGTTAATTACTTAATTAATTATTCTCTGTTGATAAGTTAATTATTCTTGATCACTTTATTAATTAGCCCTCAATTAACAATTAATGAATCTTAATCATTAAATCTTGTTTAACTTTAAGATAAACCATTATCCTTATTAATTATTTAATTATCATAAATCATACTTAAAATCCTTAACTAAAAATTTAACTTACTAATTAAATCTTTTAATTTAAGATCTAAAATAACTTAAAAATTTAATCTTAACAAAATCAAGTTAAATAAATTTTAAACATTTACTTTTGCATTTAAATCTTGGGAAAGACTTGTTTAAAACATGTTTAAATCATATTGCTTGGAAAACTAATTCTCTTTAAATCTTTAAACTGATCTAAAGCACTTTGTTTCTATACAACTTTATTTATTTCTTTTCTTTTCTAATATCAGGTTTCAACATTATTTTGAAATCCATCCGTACACTTTAAACTTGATTTAAACTTATTCAAGCCACAAACTAATATCAAGGAAACAGCTACTAAATAAATAACCCGAGCAAAACCTAATTAAACCCGAAGATTTCAACCAAAAACACCAACCTTCCCCGTACCCAGCTACTTCGAGACCACTCCCTATCATCTTCGAGTTCGACCCGAGTCCCTCAATACCCAGAAAACCAAAACAGAACCGACACATACTCGAGATGGTGCACATGCACCAGCCATCCAAGGCACTCCAATCAACTACACCAGCCTCATCCCATCGACGACGATCCCCGCAAGCCCTCCGACCCCTCAGATCAAAAATTATTATCGTACAACAAAATCGAGCATCCGGTTCAACATAGGAACCCAAACCATATCGAAAAAATAGGTTCGCCACGAAGAACACGATGATCGGAACCTATGTCCCTCCGACCAAAACATGTTCACACATCCACTCAGCGGTTCCCACACTTGCGATGATCTCCGATTCTCGAAGGCCGACAAAATTGCATCATGAACATCGTCGTTCTAGTTCGACCTTCGAAACCTAGTTCGTTATTTTACGACCACCCTGACCATTGAAAAATCCGTCTCTAATTTTTCCCAAGATCGACAGCCTTCCTGCCATCTTCATTGGAAATCTCGACGGTGATGATCACCTCGATCATCTGAATTTGATGATAGACCCAATTCTGTTCTACTCGATCTATACTCATGAAAAGAATCCTAAAAATCAAGATTTTTATATTAAAATTCTTATCTTTTAACTACGAATTAATCTCTATAATCAAAACATGAAATTATAGTGATTTATTTTTGACCCAGACTGGCTCACCACCGTATTTTCTTGATTTTTAAATTAAAATTCTTGAATCTATTTTCATAATTGGTATTATATTGTTATAAACATACTTCATTCAGGAATCAAAGCTAAATTCTAAATGTATGAGGGAATTCAGATTTTTTTTTTAAATTTGTTTTGGCCATGTGCACATAACAGAACAGTCTATATGTATGTATATATACACACACAAACACACACAGACACACACACACATTTAAAAAGTGATATAGAAAACATTTATCCAGAAAAAATCATCATGCAAAACAATTACACCCTTCCTATGCAAATTTATCACATGCATTTCTAGAATCATTGATAAAACTGTTTTTAAATTTAAGGATTACTTACAGTTTTAAAAAAAAACAGAGAGCATGTCTTGATCTTCCCTTTTTTTTCTTTCAATCTGGGACTTGATTTGAATTTTAACAGTCGCTTGAAATTGCTCTATTTTGTTTAGATTAGTTGACCTGCTTGATGCTTCAAATAATCTTTGCTTTGGTTAGGTTTTAGATTTGGAACCGATCTTGTTTGATTTGATTTTTTTTCGTTTTGATTTCCTATGATTTGAAAGTGAAAGAAAATGTTTAAAGTAAAAACTCATAACCATGTTTTCTCTGCTTTTATTTAATTAAATTCAAAAAGAAAATTAAATTTTGCCACTTGTATTCATTATGCTAACACTAAGCTAACAAATGTCAATATATGTTACCCTTAGCTTCCACTTGTATTTTACATGTTTTATGCGTTTACAAATATTAAAGACTTATTTTAAATATTCTTATGTTTTATGTGTTTAAACTTTCTCTTTTATTTATATATAACTTTTAAAAGAAAATAATATTGTTTTCCAATTGTTCACTAATAAATAATTTATATAAATATACTAGTTTTTTTTTAAACAATTTATTTACTACAATATTTATTAAATAAGACAATCATAACTTATTAGAAAATTATAAAAATTCCAAATCACATAATTCTATAAATATCTTATATATAAATGGTAACAATCATATTTTATTTTGCTTTGAAATAGAAATTTATATTAACAGAATTTATTTTGACCAATGGAAAAATTAGTAAATTACCCAATACCAGATGTTCAAAAATCCAGGTTATCACATTCCTCCGTTCTTTGAATCTTTTCATCCTCGAAAATGAACGAAGCCAGAATTTATTTAATACTTAAAAAATAGATAAATTTTCTTTGATCATTTTAAAATACTTAAAAATAATCTATATAATATTACCAAAATAGTTTTATAAAAATACTTTTTATATTTCGATGTTTCCACAAGTCCATTTTTGTTCTCATAGAAATTCGGTCATACGTTGATCAGACGTAGGACTGAAGATCTATAAGTACTTAGAAAACCCATCTCAATATCCAATGAAAATACTTGGAAAGTAATTTTATTGAAAATATAGAAAACATTTTGAAAATAGAGGAAATATCTTTTGGTGAGAATGCTTTGGAAATCATAACGCCCATCCATGGTCGCAGTTACATCCTGGGTTACGTTGCCATCACAGCAAAAGTCCATGTAACTGTAAGCACTCTACGCCCTCGAATTTCGTTGTCAAAAGAATGAAACTTCTCCACTCCCACATAGGTCGTAGTCTACCGATGTAAAATCAAACGTAGACTGTTGGCTCTCAGCAGCACAAACAACTTTCACTATGTCACCATAGGTCGTAGTCTACCGATATAAAATCAAACGTAGAATGCTGGCTCTCAGCAGCACACACGACTTTCGCTATGGTCTGTAGTAGATCGCAGTTACATCGAGTTACACTATCGTCACAGCATAACCCAAATGCCTCTGTAGGCATCAGCGCCCTCGATTTTCGCTACACACTACACAAAATCCTCAGGAACTAGTTTTGTCCGTACTCCTCACAGGATCAACTTTAGAACCCCCCCCTTAGGGTTCAAGGCGGTACCACCCTGTGGCACTCCTGAGAAGTTTATTCCAAAGGAGCGCCATTTTCTCCAGAGCCAATCTCAAAACACTTTATATTATACACATATAGTATCTTCCAAATCATACACCTAGTATGAATCCCATATAAATTTCCTTTCTCAAAATCGATTAACCAAAAATCGATAATTCTCAAACTAGGCTTTTCAAATTCCAATATTGATTTTTACCCAAAAATCAAAAAGCCTTTCCAAATCCAAAGGTTACAAAAACCTTTCTCAAAATCATTCTCATAAGATCCTTTACATATATACACACACACACATACATATATAACTATAAAAATCTTTGGATCACTTCAAACTTGTATAAATTCCTTTTTATACTTCAAATCAAACCTTTTCAAAAATCTTTGCCTTCTAGCAATAGATTCAACAAGGGGAGATTTATCTTATATGACAAAGAAATATAACTTTGTTTATTCTAAATCAAATATTCAAATTTGATTACTCTATAAAGTGACTTACCAAATTACTTACTTCCTTAAAGTAAAGTTTTACCATAGAAATATCCAATTTCCACTTTACTGGATCATATAATTCAAAAAATATACCTTTCATTTCAAAAACCATTTCACATTTCTTATTCACAAATTCCCAGTTACAATTTTATTCAAACCCGTACGATGTACACATATCATCTATACGCTATATCAATCTGATCGCTCACTCGATCACAAAATTTCACTTCCTAACTAGTATTGTCCACCCGACTTCCTAATGCAGACTCAAATCTAGTTTCTTGATCGGAAACCGTCATTCTCCTTGCATAGCCATAACTATGATGGAGAATATCCATAACCAATCAACAATCCATATCCAGGTTCGCCATCGAAAATCAAGCGAAAAATCCCATCTCGGAGCGATATAACTATCTCGAAATTCTATGCTCGAATCTGGATCAAATCACTATGCGAATAGTACATCCTACGTATTTATCCTCATCGATTATTAACCAAATCAATTCTCTTTTCCACTCACATTCACTTTTGATTTCTGTTTATTTATTCACATTTGCCTCAATCCTTTTTGGATTATTACCTCAATTCTTATCTCAAATGGATATTTAATCATAAACAGTTCAAACTTTTTCTAGTTTAAATTTAGAAAATAGCTTGAATTTTTTTAAAATAGATAAGTAATTGAAAAATAATTATTAATTTGTAAAGTAGCCGTAAAACAGTTAAGTAATTGTAAAATAGTGGGAAAATTGTCAAATAGTTATAGAAATAATTGCAAAATAGTTGTAAAATAGAAATTAGTTATAAAGTAGTTGAAAAACAGTAATTAGTTTATAAAATAGTTGAAAAATCCAAAAATAATTATAAAATAAGTATAAGATGGTTTGGCTTTAAAAAGAAAAGTTGTATAGTAAATAGTTTGGAGATAAAAATTGATTTATCTTAAAACAATTTATTTTGAAAAATAGTCCAGAGTCAAATTGTTCAATTCTCAATCTCCAATCCCATCAATTCAATTTAAATTTCCACTTCCATTTAAATTGACTCGATTCCAATATAAATAGTTCAGTTTCCATTGAAATTGATTTATCCCCAATTCAAGTGGAGTTAATTCTCAATTTCTTTCCAATTTCAAATCAAATTCCAGTTGAATTTTAAATCTATTCACCTTTAGTCACAATTCCAAATTATTCAAATCAATTTGGACTAATTTCGAATCGAACCCATTTCAATTTCGAATCAATTCCTGTTTGAATTAATCCCAATTCCCATTTGAATATGAACTAATTCAACTTCAATTTCATTCCAAATTTTCCCTTTTGAATTTTTAAACTTATACATCTTCAATCACAATTTCAATTAATGCAAATCAAATCCAATATGAACTAATTTAATTTAAATCTCAACTTTAAACCATCTCGAATTATATAAATTCGAGTTAAATTTTCGATTGTTGATTTAATCCTTTAACTCAAATCAACTTATATCTTTCAACCATTTAATTCTGAATCCAAATACCATTTTTAACCTATTTCAAAGTTCAAATAATAATTCAAATCCCTTTTAAACAACTAAATCTTTGAAATTCAATTTATCACCAAATTTCAATTTTGAAACCAAACCTGTGAAGTTTTATCTTAAATATTCAAATCTTAAGTCCAAAATGATTCATTTTATCTTAATAATGGATATATTACCATACCCCTTTCTTCATTCATTTAAACAAATCCAATTTCAGCTTAAAGATTATTAATAACAACAGGATGGTATCATTCAAATTATTTTAAAACATCCATCCATTGCCAATTTCAAGAACTCAAACCCATTTTAAGATCACACAACTCCCAATTCGAGTAAACCATTTTAACTTCCCAATTTCAACTTGAAATTTCCAATTCAGGCTGTTTGTTAAATTATTTAACTTTTGAAAGTTAAATTCAATTTAAATTAATCCAGCCAACCTTACCCAATTTGAATTCCCATTTCAAATTCTAAACTTCACATTAATAATCTTCCCACTTATAAGTTCAAAAACTTATCACTTTGGATATCACATCTTATTCCAATTTAAAACTCAACATCTAGCGTTTATTTCAAACCATCTTTGATATTATGTATATCCTTCATTTATACATATTATTTCCTTTACACACCAAGTTATCCTTAAATTTTAAACCACCTTTGGTTTTTAATTCAAAACAAATTCCTTTAAATTTACAGACAACTCTTGTTTGAAATAGGACCCTTTCATTCAAATACATTAAATAATATTATTTATTATTTCTTTATTACTTTGAAGAAAATTTTCAAATTTCTGGACCTATATTTAAAACTTCACAATTCAGATCATTTTCAATTCCAATTTGTAAGTCATACTCGCCTAAATGTTTTATTTCCTTAAAACATTTCATTTTTCTTACTCATTCATACACATTTTATTATTAAATGCAACAACCATTTATGATAATAACCAAGATTATCTTATCTGCAAATCAGTTCATTATTATCTTATTTTGAAACTCTTTTCAAATTCATGATTTTAATTTCAGTTGAATCCATTTCAAACTTATCCTTATTTAATTTCAATTTGGTTGTATTTCTATTACCACTTTATTTAATTCCAATAATTTAATAACCAATTACCATAATATTTATTAGAAAGAAATATTGCTTTATATATCAAAATATATTCTTATATAAAATCATTTAAAATCTTTATATAGGAAAATAACAAGTACGCTCTCATATATATATATACACACACTCAACTCATCCTAGGGTACTATTAACCCTATCCTTAATAAGTAATCCCACCAGAGCCAAGGTTCTCGCTTAACCTGGCTCTGATACCAAATGTAACGACCCGGAATTTTCGATCCCAAAAATTCCAGATAGTTAGGAAAGAAGAAAAGAGATAGAAGAGATATTAGGAACAAAATACAAATTCTCACATTCGCAGCGGATCAAAATATAATAACAAATAATATCAGTTATACAAAGGAAAACTGTACTTATCGAATTTCACATTAATACATTAGAGTTACAACATATATACAAACCCTGGACAGATACAATCAACATGTCTTAGATATACACAATAATATAATACAACGAAAACACTCCATACGTTACTGCCATCCAGCTCGTCTCCTGAGCTCCAGAACGTCCTTACCTTGAAATCTGTAATACTCGGTCTGACCTGATCATTACATCAAAGTAACACCCGGGTCAGGCTGGAAACCAGCGTGAGTAAATCCATCTAACAAGGAATAGAAAAGTATAAAACCTAAATAAAACCTGGGGTAACTCGTATCAATTTACAAATTCTCAATCTGCTATAGACATCGCTTATTTCACACATTAATTTCTAAGTACCAAAAATTTGACCTAATGGTCCAATTTACTTAAATCATTTCATTCCAGCCTATTGATTTCACATATCAATTTATAAAGAATCGAAATGGTTTTGGGTATTTACTAATTCCCGACTCTGGTCTCTTCTAATCCAATGTCATCTTTACACAGTAATTCACCATCGATAGATAACCACATTATCGCAATTTCAAACAAACATATCATATTACATAGCATCATAAATCACATATTAGAGGTAACAACCAATTCAAGGTATTTAATATAATTAATCATTCATAAGCAAGATTAATTGGTTGTTAAATTTCCAATTAGTTCAATTTACTCTCCAAATAAATTGAATTAAATATCTTTAAGTCCAGCTTACCTATAATAACTAATCGTTTTAATTAATTAATGAAATTACTACTCAGCCCTTAATTTAACATTAATTAATTATAATGTAATTAATTATCCTTTTCTTGCTCTTATCACTTAATTATACCCCAATTAACCACATTAAAGTAAATACACTATTGTTTAATTAAGTAACTAACTACCCTTTAATTACTTTCATTAACCCTTAATTAATTACACCAAGTAATTAATTCTCAATTACTTTCGTTCTTCAATTAATTATATCCAGCAATTAATCATTATTACTTCACTACTTTAAAAATTGCATTAAGTAATTATACTAAATCAATCAAATGATTGTCTTAAATTAATTAAACTAATTAATTAACTTAAATTAATCATATTTATTTACATTAAGTAATTAATTCCTTTAATTACTTTCTTAAATAATTATGCTTAAATTAACCTTTATTAATTACAAATTAATTAATTCCTAATTACCAATTAATAAATCTCTAATTACTTAATTAATTAAGTGCTTAATTACAACTTAATTACTCTTAAATACTTAATTAATTATTCTCTATTTATAAGTAATTATTCTTAATCACTTAATTAATTAGCCCTTAATTAACAATTAATGAATCTTAATCATTAAATCTTAATTAAATTTAGGATAAAACATTATCCTTATTAATGACTTAATTATCATAAATCATATTTAAAATACTTAACTAAAAATTTAACTTACTAATTAAATCTTTTAATTTAAGATTTAAAATAACTTAAAATTTTAATCTTAACAGAATCGAGTTAAATAAATTTTAAACATTTACTTTAGCATTTAAATCCGTGGAAAGACTTGTTTAAAACATGTTTAAATCATATTGCTTGGAAAACTAATTCTCTTTAAATCTTGAAATTGATCTAAAGCATTTTGTTTCTATACAACTTTATTTATTTCATTTCTATTCCAATATCAGGTTTCAACATTATTTTGAAATCCATCCATACACTTTAAACTTGATTTAAACTTATTCAAGCTACATATTAATATCAGGGAAACAACTATTAAACAAATAACCTGAGCAAAACTTAATGAAACCCGAAGATTTCAACCAAAAACACCGAGCTTCTCCATGCCCAGCTACTTCGAGACCACTCTCTATCATCTTCGAGTTCGACTCGAGTTCCTCAATACCCAGAAAACCAAAACAGAACCGACACATACTCGAGATGGTGCACATGCACCAGCCATCCCAGGCACTCCGATCAACTACACATGCCTCGTCCCATCGACAAAGATCCCCGCAAGCTCTCTTACCCCTCAGATCCAAAAATATTATCGTATAACAAAATCGAGCATCCAGTTCAACACAGGAACCCAAACCATATCGACAAAATAGGTTCACCACGATGATCAGAACCTATGTCCTTCTGACCAAAACATCTTCACCCATCCACGCAGTGATTCCCAAACTTGCGATGATCTCCGATTCCACAAGGCCGACACCATTACCTCACGAACATCGTCGTTTCGTTCGACCTTTGAACCCTAGTTCGTCATTTACCGACCACCCTGACCATTAGAAAATCTGTATCCCATTTTTCCTAAGATTGACAGCCTTCTTGCTATCTTCACTGGAAATCTCGACGGCGATGATCCCCTCGATCATCTGAATTTGATGATAGATCCAATTCTGGTCTACTCGATCTATACCCATGAATACAATCCTAAAAATCAAGATTTTTATATTAAAATTCTTAACTTTTAACATCAAATTAATCTATATAATCAAAACATGAAATTATAGTGATTTATTTTTGACCCAAACTGGCTCACCATTGTATTTTCTTGATTTTTGATTAATTCCTAAACTAAAATTCTTGAGTCTATTTTCAGAATTGGTATTATATTGTTATAAACAAAATTCATTCAGGAAAGCTAAATTATAAATGTATGAGGGAATTTAGATTTTTTTTAAATTTTTTTTGGGGCTGTGCACATAACAGAACAGCCTGTACACACACACACACACACACACACACACATATAGATATATACACATTTAAACGGTGATATTGAAAACATTTATCTAGATAAAATCATCATGCAAAAAATTTACACCTTCCTATGCAAATTTATCATAGTTATTTCTAGAATCATTGATAAAACTGTTTTCGAATTTAAGGATAACTCGTAGTTTTGAAAAAAATAGAGAGCATGTCTTGATCTTCCCTTTTTTTCTTTCAATCTGGGACTTGATTTGAATTTTAACAGCCATCTGAAATTGCTCTATTTTGTTTAGATTAGTTGACCTGCATGATGCTTTAGATAATCTTTGCTTTGCTCAGGTTTTAGATTTGGAACTGATCTTGTTTCATTTGATTTTTTTTTCATTTTGATTTCCTATGTTTTGAAAGTGAAAGAAAATGTTTAAACTAAAAACTCATAACCATGTCAATATGCTAACACTAAGCTAACAAATAAATTCAAAAAGTAAATTAAGTTTTGCCACTTGTATTCATTATGCTAACACTAAGCTAACAAATGTCAATATATGTTACCCTAAGCTTCTACTTGTGTTTTACATGTTTTATACATTTACAAATATTAAAGACTTATTTTAAATATTTCTTATGTTTTATGTGTTTAAACTTTCTCTTCTGTTTATGTATAACTTTTAAAAGAAAATGATATTGTTTTCCAATTGTTCACTTATAAATAATTTATATAAATATACTAGTTTTTTTTAAAATAATTTATTTACTACAATATTTATAAATAAGACAATCATAACTTACTAGAAAATTATAAAAATTCCAAATCACATAATTCTATAAATATCTTGTATATAAATGGTAACAATCATATTTTATTTTACTTTGAAATAGAAATTTATATTATCAGACTTTATTTTGATTAATGGTAAAATCAGTAAATTACGCAATACTAGATGTTCAAAAATCCGAGTTATCACATTATTTTATGGTATTGCGACATTTGGAATTTTAAATAACATGGTATTGTTTATGTTATTATAGTTTATCCTTGCGCTGTGAGTCTTGAATGAATAGACAAATAGCTTTATATTGTTCTTTTTACCATCCAACGACCAACTTTGGAGTGGGTTTAAGTTTTGATGGGCCATTTTTGGGTCGGGATTTAGGCTGGTATACCTAGAATATTTTAGATCTTATCAACCTCATATCAAGCGATTCTCCATGGTTTGCAGGCAACTAAGGGGATTAACATTCAATTCACATTCACATATCAAGAAAATCATATTTTCTTTAAAGCATACGAGATTTTTTAATTAGAAGTTTTAATAAGGCATGTCCTCATTAGACAAGATTAATTATGTATTATCTAAACATTTATTTTCAACACCTTATCTTGGATCTTGTCCAAATCAACCACATTGGCACTAATTTCATAGATTGAAATTCCTTGGTTAAGGCGTGGCATTTCTTAAAACATCATTTTTTTCCTCAGTGCAATTAAAAAAAGTTTCCAAAGGCCTATATAATTCACATGATAATAAATCCCGCTTTGAGTTTACGCAATTCATGTTTTAACCATATGTCGGAAAGTTACACCATAAACCTTTTAATATAAAACTTCTATTGTATCATATCTTGCAAACTTAGCTTTGCATAAAACAAGATTCAATATATGTATTATTTTTGAATACATATCACTAAAGAAAGATTTAACTTGGCTATGTTTGTGTGAAATGAAATCATGTCTAACGTAATTCGGTTACTCCTTACACATCGTAATGTATCATAATGGGAAGTAACATTTAAGATAGAATCACACTCGATTTTTTGTATTATTGGAATTCACATCCAATGTATCATGCACGTCAAAATGTAACATATAGAATTATCTTATTTGTTTCACATGTCTTTGATTTGATGTCCATGTACACTGCATATATATTATTTGCATAAAAAATGGGTAAATACCTCCAATTGATTTGTTATAGAGTTGGTATTTGGGATGTATGACATAGCTATTAGATTTGTATTATGGTTGACTTTTAGAGAGCATATCACACATGAGTTATGTGGAAAGTAAATTGCAGCAAAGTAAAGAACATAAAGCTTTATAATGGTTTGGCTAGAATGTACCTTCATTCAATGTCCATTTTCATTATTTTTCATATAGATTTTTGATATAGTACATGGGGTACAAAATATGATGATATGTTGCTCGATGAAGAGTAAGATATAAACCAAAAGAAGTCTATTCGGTCGCTCCTGTTCATCTATTCGAGTTCGTCTTTTCCTACTTGCCTATTCTTGTTTGGATGTTCCTATTAGCCGATCCATGTTTGGATATCCCTGCTGGGCAGATTCTGTTAGGTTGTTCCTATTAGGTAGTCCTACTAGGTAGTTCCTATTAGGCTATTCCTATTAGGAAGTTCCTATTAGGCTGATCATGACTTTCTCTTATTTGTCCAACATTACTATTGTAAGCTTAGCTCTCCAAAATTCTTCCATTATTGTTGGATGCTTTGGTATTTATAGGAGTGAAGGTACAGGGCGGTCAAGCTGATAAAATAGGCAATTTCCTTGCATAACATGCTCAGTTCAGTACTTTTCATATATATAAGATTTGATATGGAATTTCCTATTTTAGCTTTCTCTGCATCCTTGGTTTAGCGCCTTAGATTTAGCCACCTTGGTTCGGTACTTCTTTTGATCGACAGTGTCTTGGTACTCTTTGTTGCGCTAGTACCTTAGTCTGGCTATGTCTGGTGGTGCCTCGGTCGGTAGTACTCAGTTCAACAGTGTTTGATCTAGCAGTACCTCGGTTTGGTAGTGCCTCGATCTGCCAATGCAGTCCCTTATTCCGACAGTTCGTCGATGGTGCCTCTTTCGGGCGATTGCTTGGTCCAGTGGTGCTTTGATTTAGCAAGGTCTCGATATGGCGGTCTCTATGTCCATAAGTGCCATGGTTCGGCAGTTCCTCGGGCCCAATGTGCCTCGATTCGGTGGCATCCCAGCGATGCCTCCATCCGATGATGCCTTTGTCCGATGGTGTGTCGGTTCGGTGGTGCGTTGACCCAGTGGTGCCTCTGCCCGACGGTGCCTTGGTCTAGCAGTGCATAGGTCCAGTAGTGCCTCGATCTGATGGAACTCTAATGTCATAAATCTTTAGGTTGGTCCTCTATAACTCGATGTTTGATGGTGTACAAGATATTTGAAGGTGGTTGAATAAGGCTTAGATGATTCCTTGTGTTCAATTTTTTTCCATAGATTTAGTTAAGCATGATTTTGTTTGGCAGAGAATTGGGTATGTAGTTTCTAGAGCTTCAAACCTATCTTCCAGTATTACTCATCCATCCTCCCATATAGTTGTATTCGGTATTTACAGGTGTCAGGTTAGGCGGAGATCTGTTAGGCAGTAAATGTTTAGGTTCCCTACTGGGCTGTTTATCATATTTCCTAAAAATAATGTGCTTGCCAGCTTTTAAACTTCTGACCTCTTCATTGGAACCTTGACGCATAATAACCTGAGCTACACATGTTTTTGCGCCATAACTCCTTCATTTTAAGTCAGAATTGAATGAAACTTCGACCAATAGCTTTGTATCATTAATTTGAATATTCTAGTGTCTCTGAGTGTTCCGTTTGCTTGAAGTAGGTAGCAGCTCTGCATTTTCTTGAAAATTGTAATATATTGAGATATAAATGACATTCTAGATCGTATGTATTTATTTAGTTTTGGTTAAAGTAAAGTAGTTGATTTGGATCTAAAGTAAGTTTTTATATATGATTGGAATTGATTCAACTTGATTTTAATCAAAATACACCCTTTTATTTACCTTGAATTGAATATGAAATTCAATATGTATATACCATGTTCATTTCACCCTGAACTAATTTTTGAGATGTAAATATACATATGCAATTATGAAATTGATGAATTGAAATCGTATAAATGAAATTATAAGTTATACATGATTTTTTTTTGAATTATATGGTGTTATAGATTTAAACAAATAGATGAAATTTGGTTGGAAGTTGAGGGACAATCACCATTGAAGAAAAATGATATACTGTTAAAAATATGATTAACGTTAATAAAATTGTCAGGATAATCATAACCCGACTGGTCTACAAGTTTACTATAGCTGGCCGACAGCAAGCAGTCGAACTAAAGTAGCAGATGGTCGACTGGTTATCGAATTCCAGGCATTGCCTGAAACTCGACGTATGGCTCGGGTTATATAATATATATATATATATATATATATATATATATATATATATATATATATTTGTGTGTGTGTATGTATATGTATATATTACATTATAGAAATATAGGAAGTTAGTTCCCAAATTCTTCACTTTTGGATACTATGGGACTAGGAGATGTGATGTGGGCAATTAGGCCCAAAACACTATTTATTTAGTGAATTTGATATTTGATATGAGGTGGTTTGATCGCGAGGATATGCTAAGGGCATGAAACTAATCGGAGGTTCCTCTATGTACGTGCGATGTTGTTGTTGGGTGCCTAGTGCGATGCATTATTTGGCACTACCAGGAGGTTCCTCGGTGCATACAACAATTAGGACATGACACTGTTAGTGGATGCCTGGTGCGGTGTAATAAGTGGCATTACCATTTTGGACATGGGTGAATCAATCGACCCAATGTCGTCTTTGATGTGAGTTGGAATTATGAGACCCTATCAATGTGTAAGTACGATACATTGTAGCTATAGTTTGGTTAATGTAGTCCCAAGGATGATATGTTATTTGATCATATGTAGGAGGAGTTCTCAAGACTATTTGTTCGGTCCGTTGTTGATTAGTTGTCCAATCCATTGTTCATTAGTGGTTTGAGTACTTGTTCAACCCCTAAGTAAAAACCTCCATAATATGTTTGGTTGTACGTATATTTGGAACCATATTCATTAAGCTTGTGTCACTAACTCTAGTAAGTAATTCACAAACACAAGTAGGACACCCTAGGTCATGTAGACTATAATTGTATTCAATTGCATATGTCATCATATCTTAGCAATACAACTCATCCAACAGACTCGGATGCATGTAGTGCATCATGATAGGTGGTTCTCGCATTATGAAATGTGGTGAAGTTTTTTCTCTTACCCCTACATGTCTCGACAACGTGGATTGACCAGGCATGTTATGGCCTAGGAAGTTGAGAGGCAAGCCATAAAAACAGTATGTTTGTGGTCCTAATATAGCTATATAAGGCAGTTGCATTTGGTATCAGAGTCTACGTTTAAGTTTCCTTAGGGATTAGGCACGTATTGAGGGAACGTAGTTGAATATTTTGAAAAAAATTCAAAGGGTTTTCAAACATACATATATACATATATGTGTAAAGATTTTCATAGATTTAACGTGAAAAACATCATCACTTGTTCTAGCTAATACTATCAGTAGGAAAGTTTCTAACAAATCCTAATCATAGATAAAGAGAATTAGCAATCCTATTTGATGCGGTTCAGGTGAAGCGGTTGAGGTTTCATGTGTGAACGTCTCGGTATGGTTCTTTTAGTATTTGCAAGCGATAGGTCAAGTTGAGCTTAACCAAAATAGAGGAACCATAGAGTAGGCATCCGGTGCAGTTCTTGCCAATCCACCGTCGTTGATTTCGCCAAGCTGTGAAGGATTTTTTGAGTCCATGAGGGATTCCATATGTGGGGACTAAATCGTTTGTGGACTTGAAGGCATGGGTTCATACTTATGAGAGGATTTATGGATTGATGTGCCATGAAGTTACTGTTAAGAGACAACTTTTTGCCTGGCATTTACAAGAAGAGGCTCTAAATTGGTAGGACATGGTATTGGTAGAAACCAATAAGTAAGAGATAACTTTGGGTGAGTTTTGGAAGCATTTTGAGATGATTCCATAGCAAAGTAGGGAGTGCAGTAGCAAAAATTTATACATTTGTAGCGATGGGAGAGGTCAATGAGAGACTAATAAATCAGTTCAATAAGTTGTCTAGGTTTGAACTAGATCTCATAACGACCCCTCGGAAGAAACTTATAAGTTTTGAAAGGGGTTGAATCAATCTCTTCAAGGTTTGGCCCATAGTCACATTGCCATGTGGGTGACTTATGATGGTTTAATGGAGATGGATTTTCTGAATATTGTTTCCAAGGAAGAGGTGAGGAGTGAGCATAAGAAGTCGGGAGGAAAGACACCCTACATAATCAGTGCAATGGCGAAGTGGGGACCCAAGGGAAGATAAAGAAGCAAGAAATCAAGAAAAGAAGAAAAGGTAGGAAGAGGAATGCTGTGATGGATTGTAGGATGGACATCCTAAAGATCAAATGCTACAAATGCAATCAACTTTGGCCCATGAGGAGGGAATGCCCAAATGAAGCGAGTACCTTTAGTCAAGTGTTTTCAGCTCGTGCACTGGATATTATTCCATGCTCAAGTGCATCCCCCTTAGCGAGCAAAGGGAAAAGGTCAGAATTGAAGGTGTGTTAACTTTATCTAATCTATATGTACATATGTTATTTGACATTGGAGCACACCCTCTTTTATTTCGATTTGTATGCACATAGTTGTTGCATATGGATTGAACAGGTGCACAAACATATTGAATTGTTTGTATATGTACATAGGATGTACCATACATTTGGATACATGATACATGCACTTGCATTTCAGGAGGTCGAATAAATCATAACATCGCCTAATTTTTGCATTAGTTATAGGTTCATATGCATTCCATGCTTGCATGTAAATATTGCATTATAAATTTGAATTAAGCACAATGTTGCTATTGGTTGATGGTTGCATAGATGGTTATAGATATTGATTTCCGTCTATAAAAGTTGCATTTTTCCATCTTTGGAGATTTTCGGGATGAAATCATTTTAAGAGGGATAATCTAATACTGAAAAAATTAACCGAATATTTATTTAAGGAAACTTGTTTATTAATAATAAGGGTGAAAGTGGAATTTGAACAAATGTTATAACTTGGCAATGAAACTTGCACCGTTATAAAGTTAGGATCAAAGTTTGTATGAAAAAGTTATTAATGTTCAAAGATTTGAAATTGAAAATAATTAAAATAAACAAAAAATAAAAGTTAACGTTAGTTTAAGTAATATTAAACGGTCGATGGCTGAATTTGGATTGGTCGACCCCTAATAATCAACCACCCCGCATCAATCGCTCAATCGATAGGCGTCAATTGGCTAGGGTTAGCTAGGCCGAACGGGTTGGATTTTATTAAATTAATTCCAATGTTTAGAATTCCTTCCTACTTTTATAAAATGGAGTTACTTCTTTATTCTTTAGTTTATAACCCTATATAATCGCCAAAACTTTATTTCACTTCAAATTAGTCTTTCTTCCAAATCACTTTCTTTTCAAAAACAAAATAAAAGAAAAATAATGATAAAAATCAAAAAATGAAAGAAGAAGGGTAAACATTAAAAATTGGCGAGCAAAATCAAACAAAAAGGAGGGATCAGCAAATCAAAGGGAGAAAGCACTTAAGAGGTGAGTTGGTATATTGTTAAATTGTGATTATTTTCAAGTAATTAGGTTTATTTATACATCTATTTAATTTAGAAATTTATCTGATTTTAAACCTAGGATAAAAGATTTTAATTTGAAGATTAGTTGTTCATTAA
Source organism: Allium cepa (assembly GCA_030765085.1). Classification (NCBI taxonomy): domain Eukaryota; kingdom Viridiplantae; phylum Streptophyta; class Magnoliopsida; order Asparagales; family Amaryllidaceae; genus Allium; species Allium cepa. Next base: position 679,164,647 of record CM060941.1, on the reverse strand, counting down.
ATTGTAGTTATATTGAGATATGAATGAAGATCGTATAGATATGGCCTCTATTTGATTTAATTTTGATCAAAAGTAAAGTAGTTTATTTGGATCCGAAGTTAATTTTAAGGTATGTTTGGAACTGATTCAAATCGATTCTAAAGTTAATACACCCTTTCATTCATCTTGAATTACATATGAATTTTAATATGTATATACCTTGTCAATTTCATCCTAAACTTATTTTTGAGATGCAAATATACATATGTGATTTCTAAATCGATGAATTGAAATCATGTAAATGAAATTATAAGTTACACATGAAAATTGTTAGAATTATATGTAGTGTTGTAGATTTAAACAATAAGTGAAATATGGTCGAATGTTTAGGGACAATCACCATCAAACAAAATATGGTTTACTGTTAAAAATACGATTAACGTTCACAAAAGTATATATAATTATAATTAAATAAAACCTATCGACGGGTTTTTATTGATGGTCGATAGCAAGTGGTCGACTGCTACAGTAGCCAACATCGACCGGATATCGAATTCCAGGCACGGCTTGAACCTCGGTCTATAGCCAGGTATATAATGTGTATATGCTTGGATGTGTGTGTATTAGTATATATATTATACTATATAAGTAAAGGAAGTTAGTTACCTAATTCTTGACCTTTGGATAGTATGGGACTAGGTAGATTTGTATGCAAGCAATTAGGCCTGGACACTATTTAATCAATGAATTAGATATTTGATATAAGACGGTTCGATCGTGAGGGTGTGCTAATCACACGGCACTAACAAGAGTTTCTTCGGTGTACGCATGACACTGTTGGTGGATGTCTAGTGCGGTGCATGGTTCGACACTAACGAGAGGTTTTCGATGCATACGAAAATTAGGACATGACATTATCAGTGGATTCTCATTGCTGTACAATAAGTGGTGTTGCCATTCAATTTCGGACACGAATGCTTCAATAGTCCCTAAGTCCTCTTTGATGAAACTCGGCATTGTGGAATCCTCTCAATGTGTTAGTTTGATGCATTGTAGTCTTAATTTAGGTAGTGTAGTTCCAAGGGTGATATCTTATGCGATCATTTGCAGGGGCAGTCCTAGAGATAATTAATTCGGTCCATGGTTGACCAGTTGTTGATTTAGTGGTTTGATTAGTTGTTTGACCCCTAATAATAAACCTTCACAAGATGTTTGGGTGAGGATGTATTTGGTACCATATTCCTTAGGCTTGTGTAACCAATCCTAGTAAGTAATTCACAAATATAAGTAAGACACCCTAGGTTATATAGATTATAAATGAAGTCAACTGCATGTGATCGCCATATTCTAGTAATACAACTCATTCACCGAACTTTTGTTTGACCCACTCCTTTCCTTTTTCTTCCACCATGGGGGGGACAGTGCAACATGTGATTGACCTAAATCTAGTACATAAACAAGATAGTTCAGTGATGGCACTGCGTATTATTCTTCATTATTCTCCACGTAACCATCCATTGTATTTAGTATTTATCAGACTTTATGATGTTATTTTTTAAACTCTGGATTTTTTACTATGTATTTTTTGAGACTGTTTTCTAGGATATTTTTTGAGATGATTTTTTTGTCTTTATATTTTATTGCCTTCTGCCATGAGATCTGAAAGTGTAGAACGTCTTAGATTTTATTCTTGTAACCATATCCTGTAAGGTTTAAAAAATGATAGCTCCTACTTTACGGCATGATTCGAGTCCAAAAGTCACCATAGGCTTAGATTGGTGTGTCCAAAGGTGTAGGTTGTTACATGGAATTTTTTTTAAATGATCATACTTTTCAATCAATAGCTTGGATTGAGATGCGGTTTAGTCCTAGGAGTATATCCTGACCTTAGGAACATTTTAAAAGTACTTTGACTACATTTTTTGACTATGTCAAATTTTCCCCTAAAACCTCGCCTTGCTCTTGTGATTACATGATGGTGCCTTTATTATACACAACCTAGCCATTTTTAGGCTCTTGACATCTTTTCATATTCAATATGTTGTAGGTGAAAATGCCAACAACTCTTACCCCTCAAAGCATACTTTCGTAGAATACAATGTACGATATGTTGCATCCAAAATTGTCTTTCTTTCACATGCGATGGTTATCTCAAACCTCAAATATCTATATCCATATGCATGTCCTTTCGGTAAGTTTTCCACTGCTAGCATGTTGCACAATGCCTTGTTAACTCGAGGAAAAGCTTGTCGATCATTCCAAGGCATCTTTTATCAGCATGACTTTTGTAGTTGTGCTTTCTTAGTAGTATAGTCATCTACCCACTGACTCTCCTCTCTTTTTGATGGGGACTTAATCACCAGGTTTAACCTCCTTGCCCCCTGGTCTTAGGAGCCGCTCATTGTTTTATGAATGTTCTGAGTACATTGAAATGCTCTAGGGGAAGGAATATATTATGGCACTATGGTATGTGGGTTCAACAATGTATATATTTTTGCATTGGATTCGGTTTGGCTGATTAAGATTGTTAGCCATGAGGTACTTTTCCTACACCATTACCAAGTTATTCCACTAGCGACTCCTTCTCCACTACCTTCAATCATAGAAATGTTTGGCTTGGAAAGTGGTTTCTGTTGAAGTTTCGGATATAGGTTGATCCCGTGCTTATACTATGAAGCTAATCCTCTTTTGATGTTTATGCGTTATCACGTCTAATATTTATTCATGTATACATTCTCCTTTTCTAGCGTAAGAGGATACACAAGCACACCTATATTCTATGGTAATATGCACGTATAATTTCAATACCTGACTGGTAATCATGATATGTTTGTTCCATACGATTGCTGAGTTTGCTTTTCTTATTAGCAGTCTTTTCGATACTACCATGCATATTTGTATAGGTTCAATCACTAACAAGTTCAGTAGGGAAGTGGTTTCTATTGATATTTACTTGGGCATGATACATACTGTTTGATAATTTGGACTTAATTTTTATTGTGCTTTGATGTTAGGCCCAACTGTGACCAATGCTGCTCTTAGCCTACATTTTTATATTTTCTATATGCACAATTATACAAGCACATATCTATCTGATAAAATTTTTAAATAGAATTATTATACTAGCAAAACGGTTCCTTGTTGTTTTCCTAGCTCCTTTGAAACCTCTTTCTTTGCCCTCGACATAGTTACATAGGATCAATCAATGGCAAGCTCAGCCAGATGAGCAATCTTTATGAAGTCATACTCTATTATTCCACAAGCTCTTTTTGCATATTCTTCCCACTACTAACCAACGTACTTGCTTAGAATCAATCATTGTCAAGTTCTTGGAATAAGCTACCTTTGATGGAATGCCTTCTCATCACTATCTTGCGCACTTAAACAGAATTAATCTAATTCGCTAAGGTAAGCAATCTCTGGTGGAGGGTCTTTGTAATCCGCTCCCATGTATCCTTGTTTGTTTCTAGTTTCTTTATCTTAGGTTTGAGCGAGTTCATCCATATCGTAAGAAGGGAATACTTTTTGTACCCTGATAAAGTAAGTCTAGCGGCTGATTTTCAATAAGAAACTACCCAATCAAAGGTCATGTGCTGATCATGGGTTGATCTGGTTCACCATTGTTAGCTAAAGATTTGGGGGAAATCATCAATGGCAAACCCCCTGTCGGCGATCATGTCCTGACCATGTGTTGATCTAGTTCGCAATCGTTGGCCAAAAATTTAGGGTCAGTCATCAATAGCGAACATCCAATCGGTGGTCATGTCATGACCAAGGGCTGATCTGGTTTACCATTATCGGCTAAAGGTTTGGTGTTGATCGTCAATGGCGAATATTACCCCCTTTTGGTCAAGGCCGGGATATCAAAAAATGGCTAAAAAGGATGTATATCAGGATTTGAGGTTGATTGGAAACAAGGCTATGATCGATACCGTCGGAATTGGAGCAAGATTCAGTCAATGTGGGATCAATCAGGAATGATAAACAAGGCTCGGTGAGGCTACACTTCGAATTTCAGATCCATCTTAGTTCATACGCTCAAGTTATGGATAGATCAATATTGGTGAAAAATGGTTTCGTATCGATACTTTCATATCGATCATTGTGGTGTTTTATTTGGATCGATTGACATTTGTATCAATACATCTCGTATCGATACAATTCATATCGATTAGGCACCTCCAAGATGGGTATATGTTGATGGATATGGACTTTGTATCGATACATGCATATCGATTAGATGGTTATGAGGCAATGGTTACGGAAGTTTGGAAGCGTATTTCGTATCAATCACTTATTGATCAATCCAATGGACACACATAGAGGAAGAATGCTGGATGGACATGAAAAGCATTCAGGAGCCATTTTGTATCGATCGTGTTCGTATCGATCGATACGAAGGAATCAGTCAAGAACAGGAGCGCTTAGCATGGATCATGGCATAGGACTCGAATCGATAGAAGTGAGATGGATATGTAATTGATGGGCACGAGCGGGTGGATATGAAATCCATTGATATGAAGACTCCATTCTGCGTTTGTAAAGGAAAACTTGGGTCAATATATCTCAAAAACTGTACATTGGAACTTCATGAAATTTGGAGAGTAAGGACTTTACACTATCATCTTTCACCAAGTACGATCTTAGCTCAATTGGAGCGATTCTTGATTGATACGAAATCAATATGGATCGATTCAAACCACCTTGGATTGATTATGTGGGCCTACCAATGCTTGAGAAAGAGTATTCCAAGATTCAAGGCAAGTTTTTCCAGCTCCACACCTATAAATATCACCTCCGTTGCAACAAAAAAAGGGTCTTTCTATCGGTTCCTCTTTATCTTCTTCTTCTCTTTTGGCAAAACTCTGCTATTTTGGTTACTGGTATTCAAAGGATTGTAAATGTAATCGCAGTATAAAGGAAATAAAAGGACCAATTTAAAGTGGATGTAGGCTGGAGATAACCGAACCACTATAAATCTTGTATCTTCTCTTACTTTTTTTCATTTTAATTTTGTTATTTCTTCATTGTTTACGATCAACGTAACCTTGATCTTAGATCTATGACTAGATACTACGGATTTGTGTGTAAACACTGGTACTTTCATTACATTCGGTGTTTGTGATCATTTTTGGCGCAAACACTTTGGTGCTTTCACTGAAAAGACTAGCACCTGCTATATCGGACTTGAAGTTCAGATTTGGAAAGTTGAAGAATCAGATCTATGAGGAACCTTGCTCGGGTAATCAACCCAGTAGAATATTACCCGAAAGGAGCCATCAAGAGGGAAGTCTAGAGGCTTCCTTCGAAGATGGAGCAGATTAGGCATCCATCTATATCACGAGGGATGAGACGTTGACTATGATGGATTCTATGTAGTGGTGGCTACTGAAAAGGTAGGAGGAGATGATGTAACATCTTTTAAGACAGTCTAGACAAGCTGGAGCAGTAGGAGCCATAAGAGGTCAGATCCACGGAGTTAAGTTAGAAGGACTCAATAGGTAATCGGATGGAATGGTTCAACAGGGTCAACCACCAATCAACAAATAGCGTCAACTTGGATGGACCTAGACTCGGAAGCAAACCATCGGGTAATGCTGGACCAATTCATGGAGGAATACTGGGTGACGCTGCATAGCAATGTGCTGGTAGGAATACAGTAGTGCGTGACAAGGAGTACGTACCTGTAACGCCCCGCCCCGAGACCCACCTTAGCAAAGGAAATTAACAAGTAATTCCGTCTACTAAAGCGGAGAATAGAGCTAGTTAAGAGCGACCATCTATAGTTTTGTCTTAAACATCCATTGAATACGTCGATAAATGCATTATAATTTTTCAACTCAAGTGGATCGACATACCCAGTAAATGCTTAATCCAAAACTATAGGTGGCTAACGGATCTATCAAAAAAAAAGAGTAACTGAATGTAAATCACATCACACAACAGTAGCCAACATCATATATATACATATAAACTGATACTCGTTTAGTACAATACAATATGAATACAATAAAGGTGATACACGACCACACCATATAATCGAATCAAACGTAAAAACATCAGAGTATGGGGAAGAAATAAACTACTCAAGAGAAAGATGAGCTTATATCCAACGTCAACTTCAAGCTAAGCCCAATAGATGATACCTGAAACAACTTGGTCTGACCCGAGTGAAAACACATGGCTCAGGCTAGCTAAAACTTATCATTAATAAAGGTGATGATAAGAGATAAGGGGAAAACCATTCCATCCTTACCAATGGAATGATATAGGTCATCAAGTTATCTCTAGAGTGATACATCAATGGTTCATCATGATTGCATAGAGGAATACAATATGTATATTAGATAGACATGGTTTATCTAGTTATATATATATAACCGAATGAAATAGGTGAGGATATGGACCATAAAGTAAATCTTCATAAGATAATTAAAACTTCAAGAATCCATCAAAAATAAAACTCATCTAATATAAATTTCTTAATTATTATACGTCATCTCATCGGTATAAATGTAAATACATCTCAAATCCATCATTAAACTCATTACAAAGGAATCTCCATAATGATTTATACCTCATATCATCGGTATAAATATAAATATATCTTAAATCTATTATCAACACTCATCATAAAAGCATTACCATAATTTATACCTCATCTCATCGGTATAAATATATATATAATGTCTCAAATCTATCTTGATAGAGCCCAAAAAGAATCCAAAACATCATATTCGAAATCACAAATAAAACCATGTATGTCAATAAGCCTTTTTCTTACATAAGGCTATACTAAAGCATCATCATCAAAATAGTGAAATGGAAACACCTAAAACCTCATGGAAAACAGCACGTGCATTTACATCTTGACTAGTAATACCATTATTTGGTACCATTCATCGTGATGACTTGGGGTCACATAACATCATAACATAGTGATCATCTTGATTGACTATAGTCGGAAACATCTTGATGACACAAAGTCACAAAACCTGAGTAATAACATCGTGATGATTGGAGTCGAGTAATAACTTCCTGAACATCGTGATGACTCCAATCGAGAACTCGGTCTGTACCACTGGTAACATCGTGAATGGGTCTCAACTTCTCGAATAGAACCCAATAGGCATCAACGTACGTCCCATACCATACATTCGTACCTATTGGTTTACTAATCATTAGTCGATGCCACATTAGAAAAGCATCATAAAACATCATCAAATAAACACTGCCTCATCTCATCGGCTAGTGTAAGATACCTAACTCGTCTTATCTCTTACTTGGATTAGTCTTAAGTGACATCAAGACTTATCTCATTTCATCGACAAGTAAAAATTTATCATAAATATCGAAATCATCATCAATCCATCATAACAACTTGCCTCATCTCCTAGGCAAGTAAAAGAACATCTGATGGTTATTTCTAACCATAGTTGCAAATTAAAACTTAACATCAATATTGCCTCATTTCATCGGCCATCACAAAATGCATCTAGGTTTGTTCGTCATCGAATGTACTCAAAGAGTAATTCTCAAACCAATAATATTCACCAAAATTTGGTAACATCTAAATCAACTCAAAATAACACTTCAAATTGGTTTCGATCGTACAAATCCGATATTAAGCGATAAAGCAAAAATACATGTCCCATATCATGTATTTTTTTACTAAATCGTTTAATTTACTTCCTCATACGTTCGAAAAAACATCAAAGTAATTAAAATAAACAAAACTAATTATAAAAGATTTTACTTGAGAAAACGGGGTTATAAAACAATTTTTAGAAATTTATCTAAAAGATTTTGAGAGAAAACACATCATTAAAAAAAATTAATAATTTTTAAAAGCCTTAAAAAAAAGAATAATCGATTAAAAACCTCTAAACATACATAAAAACATTTATTACTCCAACCATGATGTTATAAAATTTTCTGGAATTTATTCGGTTTTTTTTTAAAACTCAAGAAAACATCAAATTGCAATTTTAATCGGCCTAAACCGATATTCCAATTTAAATCGAATTTAAATTAATTTAAATTCAAATCTCATCCTAACTTGATTAGTCTATTGCTGGATAAAATGATCAAATATTAGCATCAAATTTCATAAATAAAAAAATTGCAAAAGAATGCAAATGAAATCGTCAAAATCAGACAAATATATAAATATTGTGGCTGTCAATGACAGGCCAAAAGTAAAAACGTCAATTTTCCACCATTTAAACTTCAAAATTCTACAAAACTCAAAACATAAAAGTTATAGCCTATATCATATGGTTTCCAGAACATCAAACATTTTGATATTTCGATCAGTAACGAATGAGTTATGAGCAAAATACTACTTAGAAAAATTTATGTGCACTGTCTATCAATACAAGCCAGCGATAAAACAGTTAGTTATTCACTATGTAAACGTCAAAATCATTCAAAACCGAAAACATAAAAGTTGTGGAATATTTCACAAGAAAGTTATGATCAAATTACTATAAAAAAAACATCAAACTCAGCCTGAACTTATGCATTTACAGGACAGCGACAAACAATTGCAATTTTAGCATAGATAACTTCGAAATTAGGCAAAATGAATAAAATGAAAGTTGTAGCTTAGTTTCTATGCTTTCCGGAATGACCAAGATCGTCAAAATCGGTTAAGAAACGAAGTAGTTATGGTCAAATTTGTTTCAGCTTCAATGAAAGATTAAATATTGGTTTTGCTCTCGGGTTTACAGTAGAAAAATTAAATTTTGACATAGCTAACGTCAAAATTACAGAAAAATCAAAACAGAAAAGTTGTAGCACATAAATTATGCTTTCCGGAACGTCCAAAATTATCAAAATCGGATCAAAAACGAGAAAGTTATGCATAAATTTGTTTCAGCTTCAGTAATTCACTGATTATAACATTTTGATCGAAAAAAGAGCTAGGGTTTGTGAGTTTTACACTCACCTTGCCTTCATGAAGATTGAATTATGATTTAGATGCCAAAGATTGATGCTTTTAGCCAAGAACAGAGCATCCAAACCAGTAAAACTAAGAACAGGTACATGCAAACAAGGGAGAAACAAATCAATAATTATCACTACAAAAATAGTTTTTTGATGAAGAGAAGGGTTTTAGATGGATTTTAAGATAGAATAGGTTGGATATTACCTTATTTTATGATTCTAACTTGAATTGGCCTTTTAAATTTGCAAAGATTGAGCCTGGAAGATTAAATTTTGAAGAGGATAGCCATTGTTCTGTACTTTGAAGATTTTTCTTTTCTGATTTAGGTTTTACTGTAATGAGTTTTGGGAGAAAAGGAACATACTTCATTAGAAAACTCTAGAATTTGGGTTATTGGATGTTTACTATACCCAATTAGTCCATTCTCATACGTAGAAAATTATCTAGGCTAATATACATAGGTTTTATACTATTTTTAACATAACTTTCTCTACTAACTTCTTTTTACACGAGACAAAATGCATACTTCATATTTTAACAAGGTGAACATAGTTAACACAATAATATATTTTTTTTACACTTAAAAATATTAGTTTCCCAATAAACTACTAATTTACACAATATTTGACAATATTTTTATTTTTAGACAAAAACCCATAATTTTAAACAATCTGAGTCAAATAAAAATTATTCCTTAACTCAAATAAGTGTATTAAATGTTTTAACACTTTTTAAAATATTACAACACTATTTTTAATCATTAATATACTTCGAAAAATTCATTTTCTTCTCATTTTCCCTTTTTATTCACTATAAAAGGCTATTATTGGAATAAAATTCCACTACTTCCCATTTTGACACGATAAATAACTAACATCATTTATTTCAACCCAATTTCACAAATAAAATATTCTAAGCTTATTTTCACTCATTTATATTTATTACAACTATCAATATGGAAATAACATCTTATGAGATAAATTGACTCACCTAAATTAAAAACCCATGTTTTATTCATCAAAACAATATTTATATAAAATAAACAATAACTCACATTTCATTCCTCCAATTCATTTATAATCACAATATTAAATTAAAATTTGCATTATAATTTAATATTAATAGTAATCTCTAAAATCCCGGGTTGTTACAGACTCCCCCGCTTAACAAAATTGCATCCTCGCAATTTCTAGAGGAAAAATCTGTAAACAACACTAAAGATAAATCATCGAAGGATAATGACAAGCTCGAATTCCAAACCATTCATAATCTCAATATAGAATGGTGGAAAGAAACAAGGAAAAACTCACTTTGTTAATTCAATGGCTTATCTTATGCTAATATAGTGATTAGCAAACCATTGAATTTTCCAAGCAACTCGAAAGAATTTCGAAGATCTCCCATCTCGAATATAAACTCAATAAGATGCTCAACAAATAATCGGTCAAAAATGATTGATTGCTCAAAACTCTATGAATAGAGTAGGATCAAACCTGAACTCTAAACAATAAAAATGATCATCAACACAATTTTCCACATAACAATACGGAAAGAACAACCTCACAACACGGATAGACTCAATAGATAAGATAGATAAATCACACAAAATGGCTTCTCACGAGGCCACCAAACTCGAACGACCACAAAAATGCACGTCGTCATCAATAACACAAGAATAGATTGAACTCAAGAACAAGAATATAAGCTCAAATTACTTTTGAATCCAAGATATTTAGAATTTTTGTTTCAACATCTTCTAAATTTTAAATCTCAATTTTCAACATTTGAAAATTTTCAAACTTTTTACTATATTACTTAGTAAGTAATTTAAAACTCAAATTAAAAGTCCAAATTTCTTCGCCCACTTTAAAATTAATTTCCAAAGAAATTTGTAAATCCATAATAATATTCCACAAAATAAATTAAGGGTTTAAATTCTCTTTACACATTTTATTACACCACTTAAGTAGTTAAAAAAAACAATCTTCGAATTCTCTTATAACTCTTCTCTTAAAACTTCCAATGTATATAATATAGATTCTAAAATCTAAAAATATACTTTCAATAAAGTATAGCTCAAGAATATTCTCACTTATTCTCATCTTTATAATTTCAAAATAAATAAATATATGGCATTGCCTCGCCATTGAATCTCTATTAAATAGATATATCTGTTGCCTGCAGAGTCGATCGAACGATCAAAACTGCCTCGCCACTCTGTTACTGGTCTCTAAAATCAAAGGCTGCAATTACCATTCAAAAATAAATTTAATATATAATCCCAAAATATTATTTTCAAAATCTAATTTTTTTTAAAACACAAACCATTGTGTCTGATTGCCTCATCATAGCATTTAGGAGATTCCTATCGATAACGTTCATCAGGCGTATCGACCAGAACTCTTAACTACTCGATGGACAACCCGACACTCTCAAATTATATCTATAAAAGAATTACTACTCATGTAAATTTATTCTCAAAATATTCTTTGTTTTTTTAAAATATCTCAAAGCTCAAATTTCTCTTTAATACACATATTTATATAGCTTTAGAACTCAAACCAAAGAACATTAAGAGAATGCATCGAGATATTCCCAGAATACTCGATTCTCAAAATCATCAAAAGGAGATAGAGTGTTCGTCAATCATACGATGTCACCAGCCACTCCCAAAAATCATCAAGATATAGGATCAGCAAGATATTCTTCTCGAAGGAGATGAAGCACACAAACAATAAATCATTACTTCAAACAATGTAATGCTACAATCGATTGAGTATCTGAAAAGGACAACTCAAAAAAAAAAACTGAATGATAAACTCAATCAAACTCGAACAATCTAGAACCTCACCTCATTCCTCAGTGGATATCATCGTGGAAGGATAACTGAAGAGCTAAGAGCCAGGAATAAGGTTACCTCAACACTCGATTGCCCAATTGGACGTCAATTTCAAATGTACTCAGAAACTCAACAAAGTCACTATGTCTGGAATTTGAGATAGATCATCATCATATCGATACTCAAGAGTGAAATCAAAAACTTTGGAATCATCATTAACATTCCAAAGTGACAGATATAATAAACCAATCAAATTAGGATGCCAAAATAAATATAGGATCCTATAACAAAAGGATCAGACTTTACATCAAATATATCAATCCATCTCAAATCAGATACATCTCAAGATGGGGAGTAATAAACAAATACTCACTAAAACAGCAACAAATAAAGAACTCAAAATGCTCATAACAAGCCAATCGTTGTGGATCCCTTCAATAGGATTCACAACTCTCAAAGGAATGCAATAAGAATGACCAAAGAAATCAATTAGCTCTATCGATACGAACTCACTTGTACCGACAAAATAAGAATCTAATAATCCCAAATAAGATGACATCAAACTCTATTATGGAATAGTACAGAATACAATATACTATATTCCTAGAAATATTCCATCTTAGCAATCCCAAAACTCAAAAAAAGAATCAAGGCTTGATTCAAAAACAAGCTTGAATAAAGGACAATGACTCACCCGTATTGTACTTCGATATATCATGATATATGTACTGTTCTATGTTTATTCTACTTTATTCTGACCACAGCTTTGATACCAAGCTGTAACGCCCCACCCCGAGACCCACCTTAGCAAAGAGACCATCTATAATTTTGTTTTAAACATCCATTGAATACGTCGATAAATGCATTATAATTTTTCAACTTAAGTGGATCGACATACCCAGTAAATGCTTAATCCAAAACTATAGGTGGCTAACGGATCTATAAGAACAAAATACAATAAAAAAATGTAAATCACATCACAGAACAGTAGCCAACATCATATATATACATATACACTGATACACGTTCAGCACAATACAATATGAATACAATAAAGGTGGTACACGACCACACCATATACATCGAATCAAATGTAAAAACATCAGAGTATGCGGAAGAAATAAACTACCCAAGAGAAAGAATAGCTGATATCCAACATCAACTTCAAGCCAAGCCCAATAGATGATACCTAAAACAACTCGGTCTGACCCGAGTGAAAATACACGGGTCACGCTAGCTAGAACTTATCATTAGTAAAGGTGATGATAAGAGATAAGGGGAAAACCATTCCATCGTTACCAATGAATGATATAGGTCATCAAGTCATCTCTAGAGTGATACATCAATGGTTCATCATGATTGCATAGAGGAATACAATATGTATATTAAATAGACATGGTTTATCTAATTATATAAATAATCGAATGAAATGGGTGAGGATATGGACCATAAAGTAAATCTTCATAAGATAATTAAAACTTCATCCATCATAAATAAAACTAATCTAATAGAAACTTCTTAATTATTATATCTCATCTCATCGGTATAAATATAAATACATCTCAAATCCATCATTAAACTCATTACAAAGGAATCTCCATAGTCATTTATACCTCATATCATTGGTATAAATATATCTGAAATCTATTATCAACACTCATCATAAAAGCATTACTATAATTTATACCTCATCTAATTGGTATGTGTGTGTGTGTGTGTGTGTGTGTGTATGTTTGTGTGTATATATAATGTCTCAAATCCATCTTGATAGAGCCCAAAAAGAATCCAAAACATCATATTCGAAATCACAAATAAAACCATGTATGTCAATAAGCCTTTTTCTTGTATAAGGCTATACTGAAGCATCATCATCAAAATAGTGAAATCGAAACACCTAAAACCTCATGGAAAACAGAACATGCATTTACATCTTGACTAGTACTACCATTATTTGGTACCATTCGTCGTGATGACTTGGGGTCACATAACATCGTGATCATCTTGATTGACTATAGTCGGAAACATCTTGATGACACTCTGTCACAAAACCCGAGTAATAACATCGTGATGATTGAAGTTGAGTAATAACTTCATGAACATCGTGATGACTCCAATCGAGTGCTCGATCTGTAGCACTAATAAAATCGTTAATGTGTCTCAACTTCTTGAATAGGAACCCACTAGGCGTCAACGTATGTCCCATACCATACGTTCGTACCTATTGGTTTACTAATCGTTAGTCGATGACACATTAGAAAAAGCATCATAAAACATCATCAAATAAACACTACCTCATTTCATCGGCAAGTGTAAGATACCTAACTCGTCTTGTCTCTTACTTGGACGAGTTTTAAGTGACATCAAGACTTATCTCATTTCATCGACAAGTAAAAATTCATCATAAATATCGAAATCATCGTCAATCCATCATAACAACTTGCCTCATCTCCTAGGCAAGTAAAAGAACATCGTGATGGTTATTTTTGACCATGGTTCCAAATTAAAACTTAACATCAATATTGCCTCATTTCATTGGCCATCACAAAATGCATCTAGATTTGTTCATCGTCGAATGTACTCAAAGAGTAATTCTCAAACCAATAATCTTCACCAAAATTTGGTAACTTCTAAATCAATCAAAATAACACTTCAAATTGGTTTTGATCGTACAAAACCGATATTAAGCGATAAAGCAAAATACATGTCCCATACCACGTATTTTTCACTAAATCATTTGATTTACTTCCTCATACATTCGAAAAAGCATCAAAGTAATTAAAATAAACAAAATTAATTATAAAAGATTTTACTTGAGAAAACGAGGTTATAAAACAAATTTTAGAAATTTATCTAAAAGATTTTGAGAGAAAACACATCATTAAAAAAGATTTTAATAATTTTTAAAAGCCTTTAAAAAAGAATAACTGATTAAAAACTCTAAAAATACATAAAAACATTTATTACTCCAACCATGATGTTAGAAGATTTTCTGGAATTTATTCGAATTTTTTTTTAATACTCAAGAAAACATCAATTTGCAATTTTAATCGGCCTAAATCGATATTCCAATTTAAATCGAATGTAAATTAATTTAAATTCAAATCTCATCCTAACTTGATTAGTCCATTTTTGGATAAAATGATCAAATATTAGCATCAAACTTCATAAATAAAAAAATTGCAAAAGAATGCAAATGAAATCGTTGAAATCAGACAAATATATAAATATTATAGCTGTCAATAACAGGCCAAAAGTAAAAATGTCAATTTTCCACCATTTAAACTTCAAAATTCTACAAAACTCAAAACATAAATGTTATAGCCTACATCATATGGTTTTTAGAACATTAAACATTTCAATATTTCGATCATTAACGAATGAGTTATGAGCGAAATACTACTTAGAAAAATTTATGTGCACTGACTATCAACACAGGCCAACGATAAAACAGTCAGTTATTCACTATATAAACCTCAAAATAATTCAAAACCGAAAACAGAAAAGTTGTGGAATATTTCATAAGGATTTCATAACATCTAAAATTTCTAAATTCTGATTTGAAACAACAAAGTTATGATTAAATTACTAAAAAAACATCAAACTCAGCCTGAACTTAAGCATTTACAGGACAACGACAAACAATTGCAATTTTAGCATAGATAACTTTGAAATCGGGCAAATTGAATAAAATTAAAGTTGTAGCTTAGTTTCTAAGCTTTCTGTAATGGCAAAGATCATCAAAATCGGTTAAGAAACGAAGTAGTTATGGTCAAATTCGTTTCAGCTTCAATGAAAGAGCAAATATTGGTTTTGCTCTCGGGTTTGCAGTAGAAAAATTTAATTTTGACATAGCTAACTTCTAAATTACAGAAAACTCAAAACAAAAAAGTTGTACCACATGAATTATGATTTTTGAAACATCCGAAATTATCAAAAACGGATCAAAATCGAGAAAGTTATGCCTAAATTTGTTTCAGCTTCAGTAATTCACTGATTATAACATTTTGATCATATAAAGAGCTAGGGTTTGTGAGTTTTACACTCATCTTTCCTTCATGAAGATTGAATTATGATTTAGATGCCAAAGATTGATGCTTTTAGCCAAGAACAGAGCATCCAAACTAGTAAAACAAAGAACAGGTACATGCAAATAAGGAGAGAAACAAATCAATAATTATCACTACAAAAATAGATTTTTGATGAAGAGAAGGGTTTTAGATGGATTTTAAGATAGAATAGGATGGAGATTACCTTCTTTTATAATTCTAACTTGAATTGGCCTTTTAAATATGCAAAGATTGAGCTTGGAAGATTAAATTTTGAAGAGGATAACCATTGTTCTGTACTTTGAAGCTTTTTCTTTTCTGATTTAGGTTTTACTGTAATGATTTTTGGGAGAAAAGGAACGTACTTCATTAGAAAATTATAGAATTTGGGTTATTGGATGTTTACTATACCCAATTAGTCCATTCTCATATTTAGAAAATTATCTAGGCTAATATACATAGGTTTTATACTATTTTAACATAACTTTCTCTATTTTAACTTCTTTTTACATGAGACAAAATGCAATCTTCATATTTTAACAAGGTGAACATGATTAACACAATAATTTTTTTTACATTTAAAAATATTATTTTCCCAATAAACTACTAATTTACACAATATTTGACAATATTGTTATTTTTAGACAAAACCCCACAATTTTAAACAATCCTAGTCAAATAAAAATTATTTCTTAACTCAAATAAGTGTATTAAATGTTTTAACGCTTTTTAAATATTACAACACTATTTTTAACCATTAATACACTTCAAAAAATTCATTTCCTTCTCATTTGCCCTTTTTATTCGCTGTAAAAGGCTATTATTGGAATAAAATTCCACTACTTCCCATTTTGACTCAATAAATAACTAACATCATTTATTTTCAACCCAATTTCACAAATAAAATATTCTAAGCTTATTTTCACTCATTTATATTCATTTCAACTATCAATATGTTGAAATAACATCTTAGGAGATAAATTAACTCACATGAATTAAAAACCCATGTTTTATTCATCAAAACATTGTTTATATAAAATAAACAATAACTCACATTTCATTCCTCCAATTCATTTATAATCACAATATTAAATTAAAATTTGCATTATAATTTAATATTGACAGTAATCTCCAAAATCCCGGGTTGTTACAGTACCTGAATCCCTCAAGGACTCGCGGAGCAGTTATAAAATGAAGACAAGAGACAACCTTTCACGGACAATGCTGGATTGGTAGGGATTATTAGGAGGACCATGCGTGGAGGTATGATAGACAGAGATCTAAAAGGATTAAATAGGAGTTCATTTACCCGTAACATCAATGCGGCTATGAATCCACCAGAGTTCAAACTGCCAACTTTGGAAGCACACAATAGTAGGACAGATCCTACTGATCATTTGATGAGTATATAAGATACATGGAAGTGCTAGGGGCATCGAAGGAACTTATAACCTGATGTTTCCCTCTGTAATTGATGGAAATAGCTGCTATATGGTGCAGGCAGTTGGAAAATGGTTCTATTAGGACATGGATAGAATTGGTGAATAGGTTTCTAAAGCAGTTTTTGGGTTCACATAAAGAGGCCGAAGAAGGTGACGTCACTGACATTGGTCAAGCAGAGGACAAGAGAGTCTCTCAGGGATTTACAAACCCGGTTTAATGCAGCGGTTGCTACAGTGGATCGGCCGGATCCATCAATTTTCTGATGGCGTCCATGTCAGGAGCCAGGGACAACTCGAATTTCAAGATATCATTGATGCGGGATCCACCAATGGATCTTGGGGAATTGTTTGATGAAGCTGAGAGGTTACTTCGGCAGAAGGATCCAAGCTTAGATATGAAGCCAAAGGAAGCAAACAAGGTTAAGGATGGAGGACTATCTGGTGAAAGCTCGGGTAAGGACAAGTATAAAGGGAAGAGGAAGTCGGATTACGATTTTGGCAAGGCAAGGATGAGCTAGGGAGAACCAAAATTCTCCACTTACATAGGACTGAATGAAACATTGGAATGCATATACATGGAAACTTGAGATTGCCTTCCTTACCCAAAGCCGGCAAGGAGGGAACCATCAAAATGCGAGAGGGCACCGGGAAGGCACTGTCTCTTTAATGACTTGGACGGGTATGATAGTAACAATTGTAGGCATCTAAAGGATATAGTCTAGGAGCACGTAAGGAGTGGCCGGTTGCGGTAGTATGTTAGGACTCGGAATGTGGCAATGGAACATGAGCAGCCACCGTCTACTTCAATTAACAATGGTGCGAGGCCCAAGAATGATGGTCAATTGGTCATCGACTAATTGGGATGGTATGGAATAAGTGGCAAACTCTGGGCAGACGGCTAAGTCACTAACTCATGTAAGGGGACGGAGATAGCCGCTGGGCATGCTCTGTGATGATGATAAACCATGATGCTCTAGTTTGTGAAAATTTCTTTTTCTTTCTAGTTTGGGTATTTTCCTTTTTCCGGTTTAGTTTTGGAGTTCGATTTGGACTCTTGGTTTTGTTGACTTTCTAGTTTGGATTTTGGTTTGGATGCTTGTTTTTTTGGTTTGGATTTTTGACATGGTTTTCTTATTCTATCAGGATTTCAGATTTGATTTTTATTTGGTTTCTGGTAAAAGGTCGTCAGGTATGGATTGTTCCTGACAAGCGGTAAGTCGCTTCGTCCGAACATGGCGAATCGACTTATTCAAGTCATCGAGTATAGACTATGCTCAATATGGGTCCGTAGAGGCCGGGATTCGGCCTAAGACTTAGGCCCATATTATCTATTATTTATTATTTCAGGTCATCAAGTATTGACTATGCTCAGTAAGGGTCCGGAGAGACTAGGATTCAGCTTAGGACTTAAGCCTCGGCATTACTCAGCGTTCAGGGACACTGAACTAGGAACACCGCCAATCTAGGACATAACCAAGGCATTCCTTAATGCAGGTCATCGAGTGTGGATTATGCTTGAAAAAAACTGGGAGAGGTTACGGATTCGGACATTGGCCATGAACAACTAAGAATTTGGGCATGAACCCGAAGTGGTCCTGGATTTGGCTAAGGGCCCAGAGCGGTTCGAATTTGCATATCGACTTGGAAAGGTCATTGATTTGGTTAATGGTTGCTGGATATGGATGGATTAGAACTTGATTGTCAGGTTCAGATGGATATGGATTTGGCTAAAGATTTGATTACTGGATTCGGAATTGGATATCGACTCGGAGCATTCGCGGATTTGAATAAAGATATGGTTATGACACTTGGATAAAATGGCTTGGTAATGGATTGGATTATGGATCCGATGATATGGCTATGGATGCAATATAAACTTTGGATGTTGGATTTAAAGCTATTCAAAACATGGCTTCCTACCTCAAGGCAAGTTTTAAGGGGCAAATGTTACCCTGCTTTTTGGTCACGGCTGGAATATCAATAAATGGGCTAAAAAGGATGGATACTTGGATTTGAGATCAGTTGGAAACAAGGCTATGATCGATACTGTTAGAATTGGAGCAAGATTCAATCAAGGTGGGGTCGATCGGGAATGATAAACAAGGCTCCGTGGGGCTATACTTTGAATTTCGGGTCAATCGAAATTCATACTCTCAAGTTATGGATGGATCAATATTGGGAAAAAATGGTTTCGTATCGATACTTTTGTATCGATCGTTGTGGTGTTTAGTATGGATCGATTGACATTCGTACGGATACATCTCGTATCGATACAATTCGTATCGATTAGGTGGCTCTAAGATGGGTACAGGTTGATGGATGTGGACTTTGTATCAGCACATGCATATCGATTGGATGGGTACGAGGTAACGGTTATGGAGGTTTAGAAGCATATTTCATATCGATCACTTATTGATCAATATGAAGGACACACATAGAGGAAGGATGCTGGATGGATACGAAAAGCATTCAGGAGCCATTTCGTATCGATCGCGTTCGTATCGATCGACACGAAGGAACCGGTCAAGGATAGGTGTACTTAGCATGGATCATGGCACAAGACTCGGATCGATGTAAAAGAGATGGATACGTAATTGATGGACACGAGTTGATGGATACGAAATCCATTATACGAAGAATAAAGCCTGAATTTGCAAAGGAAAACTTGGATCGATCTTTTCTCAAAAACTATACAATGTAATTTCATTAAATTTGGAGAGCGAGGACTGTGCACTATCATCTTTCACCATGATTGATCACAGCTCGACTGGAGCGATTCCTGATTGATAGGAAATCGATATGGATAGATCCAAGATCGAACCTAATCCATCTTGGGTCGATTATATGGGCCCACCAACGCTTAAGAAAGAGTATTCCAAGATTCAAGGCAGATTTTTCCAGCTCCATGCCTATAAATAGCACCTCCATTGCAACAAAAAAAGGGGTCTTTCTCTTGGCTCCCCTTTATCTTCTTCTTCTCTTTTGGGAAAAACTCTTCCATTTTGGTTATTCATATTCAAAGGATTGTAACTGTAATCACAAGATAAAGGAAATAAAAGGATCAATTCAATGTGGACGTAGGTCGGAGATAGCTGAACCACAAAAATCTTGTGTCTTCTCTTACTTTCATTCATTTTAATTTTGTTATTTCTTCATTTTTACTCTCTATATTATCTGGATCTGAGATCCGTGACTGGATACTAAGGTTTGTGTATAAACACTGGCACTTTCATTACATACGGGGTCTGTGACCATTTTTGGCGCAAATGGCGAACATCTAGTTGGCAGTCATGTTCTGATTATGGGACGATCTGGTTCACCATTGCCGGCTTAAGGTTTGGGGTTGATCATTAATGGCAAGCGCCAAGTTGGCAGTCATGTCTAGTTTATTGGTTGATCTGGCTTGCCATTTCTAGCTAAAGGTTTGAGGCATTTCATTAATGGCAAACACCCAGTTAGTGGTTATGTTCTGACAAGGATTGATCTAGCTTGCCTTTGCCAGCCAAAGGTTTGGGGCCAATTGTCAATAGTAAACTACCAGCTCCATGATAATGTCCTGATCATGGGTAAATCTAATTCACCATGCAGCTAATGATTTGTCTAAGCTTTCTATGATGTACCAAAGTTCGGTGCCCCGGTATGCGGTAGCCTTGCTTATGTGGTCCTAGAAACGTGTACTTTATTTGGTGTGGGATGGTTGATCTTATGGTAGTTTGGTAGCACTGATCATTATGTTTCGCACATCTACCCATAGGGTTTGGTAAAACTGTGACAATCAATAATACTTATATCCATAATCCATGTAGTTGCAATAGTCGGGCGCAAAAACAAAAAAAAGGTTTTGAACATGAAATATTTTCACGAATACTAGTCCATCCATGATGATGTTCCGTAGGTCCTTTTTGATAAAATATAGTCCTTCCCATATTGGGTCTAGTTCCCTCGACCAAAGGGAATATCCGCTTTAACACTAAGTTTCCTTCCTCGAGCGACGATGTTTGACCTTAGGGTTGTGTTGCCTGGCTAGCCTCCGCTCTTGCACCTCGACTTGTAGACCAGCTTCATCATGCCTTTCATTAATCAAATACAATAACATATTTAGTAATTCCTCATTCTCATCTTAGTCATAATGAATCCTCATTTGTGCTATCATATCCATTAGGGACATCGCATTTGATCCATATGCTAAGAAGAAGGGAGTATGCAATATCACCATGTTGAAAGAAGTACGGTATGCCTATAATGCCAAAGGAAGCTCATCCACCCATGATCCTTTTTCCTTTTCCAACCACATCTTTATGAGGGTCTTTAAAACATTGTTGACTACTTCTACTTGTCTGTTAGCCTACAGGTACGCTATTGTAGAAAATCTCTTCTTTATTCCATGTTGCCAAGTCGATGAACTCTTTGCTATCATATTATATTCCATAGTCTGAAATGATCCGAAGAGGAACTCCGTACTTGCGTATCACAGTCTTGACTAAAATATTTATAGCATTGGCTGATGACACCTTAGAAAATTGTTCATCTTCAGCCCACTTAGTAAAGTAGTTGCTTGCCACTATTGCATACTTAGCTCCATCCTTGGACATAGAAAGTTCACTGATTGGATCTACCCCAAACCCAAGAGCTAGGGGCTAACCATATAAGCTAGTTTAGCTGACGGTAACATGGGGATCGTGGGATTTTATTTTTTAGGGTCTTTCCCTCAGTGTAGTCTCATCAACTGCCTTGATGTAAGTTATCCAATATTTCTATAGCCTCTCTAGTAGAAATGTACCTTAACAACAGGTTAGTGAAAACTCTTCTGTACATGATGCCATCCTGTATGGTGTACAGAGTTGCCTTATGCATCACCTTCTTTTCTTCGTTCTAGTTTAAGGGTAAAGTTTAAGTAGGACCAACAAAAAGCGATTTGTTTCCCGAGCTAGCCAAATTTTCAAATCTTTCGCATCTCGCTTTTCCTCACATGAGGCATGCTAAATCACATAGTAGTCTTGCGCATCAAGCAAAGTCTTCGCCCTCTTTCTTGTTTATTACTATGCCAAAAGGTTTTCATTGATTTAGAACTCCCAAAATGCTTGATTCATTTCCATTTGTAAGTTGCTATAGATACATAGTTTCCTCATTCCTAGATCTTTTGGATTGTTCAATCTTGCTATTATTATATTGTACTCTGCCATTCGGTCTAGCCTATAAGGTAGGAGGTCTTCCCAACCAATAGATGTCAAGAATATCCAATCTTGCCCAATCATTATTATTTCTCTCACTTCTGTGGGTGTCACATAGTGATGTGGCTTGGTGTTATCATGTCTCATGTATACCTATCAAACATCATTCATAATTCGTTCATAAAAGTAAAGCCATACCTTTGTATTTTTATCCCTAGATGTTATAAGTGTACCTGGTCTTTGTAGTATCATGCTTCATATTCATATGAAGTTGACTCTATTTTTGGGGTTTTTGAAAAGATTACGCTCCACCATGTGTAGAGATATCCACTCCCGCCTATTGGAATGGGTCAGAATTAAACTCCACTATCATTGGATGAGCTTAATTTAGTCTCATATTGTCTCTAATGGAGTTGAATCTTATCTCCGAGACTAAGAAGTTTATGGTTCGTTGTCTAATTAACCAGTTGTTCATAAATTTTGTGCACATCAATTTCTGAATATCTAGTAAGAGGACATGACCAAATATACGTAGTGGAGGGAGGTGTAATATCATTCCCTGGAGCGTGGTTTATAATCTTCCTTCCTAAGGACTCAGTTCCATCAAGGACCTACGACCTATAGTTTACGACATTCTCATTGGTATTACCTTAGGTTTTAGCCATTATATTTATCCACACCCATTGGTCTCATGGCCATGATCCTCATGGAATATGCAGTATTTTTCAATTTCCATCTCTACTATAGTTGGCTCTCTGGTTCTTGATTCACTATATTCCTCGGTATTACAAGTAGCGAGATAGATTCTTTCAGAGTCCCCATAAGCTATGAACAAGGAAACTTGCTATGTACTCTAAAAATTTTCCTTTCTTTAGTTGTATTATCCATCTTTTGAATGTCCCTATCCTGAGGCTTTTCGTCTCTGACCTGGTTGACAATCCATTCATTAAGTTGTCGTATAGCGGATGCTATAGGGCTTAACCATGCAAGATTGTTTTGTAAGTTTTATCCATCTTTTTTCTTGATACACAAGTTTTAATGAATTATTGTTCCAAACGATTAAACCAAATATTCTCTAAGTATGACATGAATAAAGGAATGCAATGGCATTTTCTCCCTTCATAGCTCCAACTGCTTTCATAAGCTGAATGTTGCACCTCAAATTTGTTCTAGGCTTGGTTTTTCCAATGTATTATTCCATGATCGGTGTCTTAAAATATGGGGGTTGACAACATCTCTGATGTTCAAAGTGAACAAATTATGGTTCATCTTGTTAAGCTCTAGTCCCCTTTCTACTTTCCTAACAATCGATCCATTAGCCTACGACTCATTCTTCTACTATCAGAATATTTCTTTAGGTTGCTTGGTAGCCACATCATGCCCCATGTGCACGTGGATCAACCATCTATGTGCCAATTAGTTTGAACCCATGATTTCCCATTTCATCAGCTAAGCATGTGGTTCAACATCAGCATTGACTTCTAGTGGGACATCCTCCTCTGATCTGGCATAGTCTATACCGTTAGTTTGGTATCGACCATTTCTGCTTTGAGCCGATTTGTTTGGATCCCTAGCTTGATCGGTTTGTGGAACTCTAAATTTCCATGGCTCCTTCCTGCCACTTTTAACACATTGTATGCAATTGTAAATAATACCATGTATGTAAATAGAAATTGTAAATAATAGTTTTATATATCTTTATGTGTGTGTAAATAAAAGTTCTAACTATATTAAAACTCTAAATAAATATGCAATTGTATAAATAACGCTTTAAACAAGTTTTTTCAATAACATGGGTGAACACATTGAATAGTATTATATTGATAACATGTTAGGGAATTTGTATTTGACCATAATAATTCCTTCTAAATTTTCCAGTTCCTCACACCTTGTTATTGAAGTCTCCACTCAAAAATTATGAATTCTAATAAATAGGGTTTACAAAGCTCTAGTTGAATCACATTAATGAAAGCATATAGCACTAGGGTAGGAGTTTTGGTAGAATCAATCAATCGAACTAAAAATAGATTGCTCAATTTATATAGAGAGGTTAGGAAAAATTCACACTAGATATTCTTTTCTTTCCTTTTACCGTTTCTTTGATATATGTCCTTCCATATACCAAAATAGACCTCCACTTTATCTCTGCTAAAATTTTCTACCCTAAAAACAATTCACGAACCGATTAGTTCAGTAATATTAAATCCATATATAATATTAATATTTGTTTTTTAAATCAAATAAGTATATATATAATCAAAACTCTCTAAAGTTTGCCAAACCTACTATAAGCACTTAGTATAATTAATACAACATTTACTTTAATAAATTTACAAAATTTATGAATTAATTAAATCACCTTTTGTTTTAAAGACTATTCAAATTCGATTACGCGAATCACGTGTATCTTTGGATTTGTTACGGTCAAAACTCTAATAATATCTGTATACAACTATATAGTCCAACTCTAATTTCTTAAATATCTAGAATCACATCTCTGGAGCTATATAGTTCAGCTCCAATTATATAGTCAAATTTTAAAAATATTCATATATAACTATATAATCCATATTCAATATTAAAAACCAATTTATAAATCAATTAAATCAGATTTTATTCTAGAGACTATTAAGACTCGATTGTGCAAATCATATGTATCTAGAGCTTGGTTCTTATCGAAACTCTAATAGTATCAATATAGAACCGTACTACTAATCTTACACGCTTAAAAAAACATTTTAATAAATATTTGGAAAACTAATTTATTTCCTTCAAAAGAAGAAACATGTTAGCACCAGAACTGGTCACTAACACCGTTGAGAAAGATTGTGTACAAGGATTAATGAAGAAAGCAAATTAAAATAGAGAATCGTATGATAACTTAAATGCAAAAATAGAACAGCAGATTTATAGTAGTTTGGCGTAACTGCCTACGTCCACTTTGAGTTTTGATCTTTATTGCTTTCACAAATGAATGAATACAAATACAACCCGTACTATAATGACTCGAATATAAGTGCTAACTGAAATGGACTAAGTCTTGAATGCAGTTGTGTCTCCTCAGTGTTCTCGAAAAAAATTCCATTTCACTGTACCCATGCCCTTTGTTTATAGATGAAGATGGGTTGGACTTATCTCATGGGCCTAGGAACAAGGTACCTCAGCCTGTGGCATGTAACTTCTACGCACCGAGCCATAGATGCCGAACGACAATTGTGGAACCACACATCCAGGCCGAACGTCATTCGTATGCCAAGCGAGGAAGGTGTGCCGAACAGCACTTGTATGCTGAATGAGGCACTACGTTGAGTAAATAGTGTAGGCAAAACGAGACCTGTGCCGAACGAGACTTTATGCCAGTCGAGGGGAGATACCGAACGCCTCACTTATGCCAAGCGAGGCCTTGTGCCGTGCGAGGCTTCATGCTAAATGAGACTTTATGCCGGTCGAGGGGAGATGTCGAACGAATCACTTATGCTGAGCGAGGCCTCGTGTCGAGCGAGGCTTCGTGCCGAACGAGGCTTCATGCTGAGCGAGGCTTCATGCCAAATTAGGCTTCATGCAGAACGAGAGAAGATGCGGAACGACTCACTTATGCCAAGCAAGTCCTTCTGTCAAGCGAGGCTTCATGCCGAACGACCCTTCCATGCCGAGCAAGGCCTTGTGCCGAACGATCCTTTTATACCATGCGAGGCCTTATGCCGAGCGACCTTTTTATGCGGAACGAGGCTTCATGCCAAGCGACCCTTCCATGGCGAACGAAGCCTGTGCCGACCAAGGTATCTATGTCGAGCCTCTTGTTACATGATCAAAAAAATGGGTAACATTTTCCCCCCAAAGTATCATGTGGAAGAACATGATGCGCTTTGATCCATGAGCACTCCGAGTTTTTCTTTAATCCCTTGTTTTGTCCTCTCCATTATGATGCCGAATGGCATTCGTATGCCGAACGACATTCGTATGTCAAACGACATTCGAATGCCGAATGAGACTTTATTACGGTCGAGGGGAGATGCCGAATGATCTACTGAATGCCGAACGACATAGTGATGTCGAACGACATATTGATGCCGAACGACATAGTGATGCCGAACGACATAGTGATGCTGAATGACATACTGATGCCCGAACGACCGTGGTGCCTTGACCGGTTCTACCGGTTGCTGTCTCTTTACCTTCTTTCCTTCCTACTATAGAAGTCAATACTTCTCATCTTCCTCCCTTTTAACTTTTACCTCCACTCTAATACCCTTATGAACTTAAATTTTTCCAAACCCTTGCTAACATCTCAACCTCTCTTTAAATCCTCGAGTCTTATTCGTTACCTCTTTACTGCCTTCAACAGCAAGCCTGAGTGGATTTCCACTTCTAAATCGAGTATCTCACTAGACTCCGACTCCTTCTCCTAGGTATGAAACTCTTACTTGCTTGACGTTCTCCAATTTGGGGCTTTGTACAAGATTCGAATATGCGACTTTTGTCTAACTCAAAAATGACGGAAGCCGTATAAAGTAGGAAGATGGATCTGGGGGTTTAAATTAGCCTTAGGATTAGATGGAGAGGAGGAAGGAAGAGGATGTCAGCTCAATAAGAATCGATAAGGGTAGGGTCTGTTGGTCGGTTGGCCATTTAGGAATGTACTTAGTTTGTTCGAAGGAATGCGTTGGAGGAAGAGGTATGGTTGTGGCTTGGCATGATTTCCGCATGACTCATCCATGCCGAGCAATAGAGAGGGAGTGTAGGAGTGAGGTTGAAGTTAGGGTTAGCGTGCCAAGCGATGTGGCTTGGTACGACCATGGCTCAGCATGAAATAAGGAGTGCAGGAGAGAACTAGGAGTTGAGGGGAAAGTGCCGAGCGATGTGGCTTGGCATGACTTCCGCATGACTCATTTGTGCCGAGCGATAGAGAGGGTGTGTTGGAAGGAAGTTGGGGCAGGGTTCAACGCGCCGAGCGATGCGGCTCGACATGGCTGTGGTTCGGCATGACTTGCCGCATGACGAACGGTGGAGAGGGAATGTAGGAGAGTGAAGTAGGTAATAAATAGTCGAGTTTATGCAATGTCGTCCGACATTAAGTCTGTTAGTAGGCCACAATAGTCAAAACCATCTCAACTTGAACATAATGCATGTTTGACTTAAACTTAGTTCCTATGGCCGAACATATGGCAGTAAGCAGGGACAAGGACTTAAACAATCAAACATATTGAACAATCCAGATTGATAACTTCCATGTCTTGACAACCATAAACCTGGATTTAACTTGATTAAAACAGATAATAACCTTCCACATACAGTGTCGATGTCGAGTTCAAAGCAGAAACCATCATACAACAAGCTCGCAAAGACGGTCAGCAAGATGAAAGTCCATAGCTTAGCTTTATTTCATCAACTTTACGACTTGTAACTCTTTGACACTTATACTTGAATGGTTGCACTAGTTCACACACAACGGGGGGGGGGGGGGGGGGGGGTATTTTGTTGTTGTGTCTAATGTCGATCGTTTTTCAAGTATAATTTAAACAGATGTTTCATCAGATTCAACATTCACCAAAGATGTCCAGAAAATCTAGTTCTGCCTTGGTATCCGACAGACGCGAGCTAACTTCTCAACAAGAAGTAGTTGGAACTTCAAATCCGTTGACCATTCCTGTACAAGATATTTCGAGCCCCACGATCGCATCCGTCAACTTGGCTCCCGATGCCTTAGAAGTAGCGATCTTTTTAGACAATCTGATCATTTCTCAAGCCTCAAGGATTAACGAAAGCGCACTTCATCGTATATGCTCGGTACATGGGACTCCTTTCGCTGATGTGTTGGTTCTATCAGGACAAGATCATCCTCACATGCCCCCAGTCGGATATACGGCCTGCAATAAATTTATGTGTTGGGTTGGTAGCGTGCCGCCATTAAACTCCTTCCTCCGCGGTCTGTTATAGTATATTGAGATCGCTCCATCGCAATTACATCCAAATAGTCATGCGTTCGTAAACGGCATGTGCATTCTCTTCATGAGCATTCTTTTTAAGCTCCCAAGTCCTGGCAATATCCGCTATATTCATCATTTCAAGGGACGATCGGACAACCTATATTTTGTGTTTCTCGAGCCACGCAACAAATCTCAAATTCTGACCGGGGCGTGGAGCAAATTCACCCAATATAAGCAGGAGTGGTTCTACGTGCAATGTCCCCCTGGCTTTGCAAGGAGATGGGTGGAAGGGAGTAAGTTTTTTTCTGGATCAATACTTGCATTTGGTGGAAATTGCACCTTTTCTTACTCTTTTTCTACTTTTACAGGTATAAGCTCAGGTCTCAAAGGCTCCAGGTATTTCGAAGCCGTTGAAGCTATCCTAGCTATCTCCGCAGGAGACTAGGACATTAGATCTATTATTTCAAATGAATCTCTCTTGAAGTTTGGGCTGCTGGCGGCAGGCCACTGGATAAGCCTTCCTCAAGGTGTCACTATAACCGCTTCTGCCTTGGGCAAAGGTAAAAATCAAGCTGGGCCATCAGCACGTGGCGCCCCTGACGCACCTGAGGAGGGGGGATTAGAGAAGCTAAAACCCCCGAAGTATCAGGTGAGAATGTTTGTCCCGGTCTGGAGCCGGTAGTCGAGGTGCACGATAATGAAGTAATGCATCCCCGCGAAGGGAAAGAAAAAATTGACTTACAAATTAAGAAAGAAGGCAACAGGTGGAATCTCTAAAGTCACAATCACCCCGGTGGAGAGAGAGCCTTCCCCTCAATGCTTACAGAGTTCATTGAAAGGCATTTCGGACCGTACTATTCCCGACGAATTGCTTAACTATGGCTTCAACGATCCGAAAGCCCTTAAAATTCATTCGTCCACAAGAGGCGACGCAGGCGCTTAATCCCATTTTCAGGGAGAAAAAACTCCTATAAGTAGAGATAAAGAAACTGGTCCGTTACGGGGAAACACTAGGACACATATGGACACTAGCACTTCATCTTGCACTTCAATTTTAGCCATCACTCTACTCTTTGCTAACCTGTCGTTATTCTCATTCTGCGCAGGTGACATAGGTCGTACTCATGGACTCGATTGTCTTTGCGGGTCATCTATTTTTCATC
This sequence comes from Allium cepa, assembly GCA_030765085.1. Classification (NCBI taxonomy): domain Eukaryota; kingdom Viridiplantae; phylum Streptophyta; class Magnoliopsida; order Asparagales; family Amaryllidaceae; genus Allium; species Allium cepa. The sequence goes on along the minus strand of CM060941.1, from coordinate 679,135,130 downwards.
ATTCTGGCCGGGATTCGGGCCATGGAAAACACCGAGACAGAGATGACTCTGGAGACTGAGACTACCATCCCAAGAATCAACTTATCGAAGGAAACCATACAGCCGATCCTCATATTCCCGCAATCATCCTTCTCAATCCGAGCAAGGCATCGAGAAGTCTGCGCAGATGGGGTCCTAGCCTAAGGCCCACCGAGATCAACATTCTGGTTCATCAAGCACCAAACAATCTCAAGAATCCTATAAAAAATCTGTAGTTCCCAGGCATACTCCTCCCACTCCTGTACCTGATCTGTCGGTAGCAGAAAGGCTTGCTAACCTCAAGGCCACATTCTCGAAAATATACTTGATGGCTTGTTATTTCTCTCGGTGATTCATCACATTCAGGTACATGTCAAACAAAGCGCTAGTGCTTGTACCAGGGACATTTATGTTCAACACGACGCATTTTTCCATTTAGCTGAAAAAGTCTCGGAATCTCTATTGAATGTCAACACGAAATCGATCGCCTGAAGCTCGAAGCTATTCACGATAAAGAAATTATCAAATCTCAGTATGAAGTGCTCTCTTCATACAAGTCTCAGCCCGAAGCCACCCTAAAAATTGCTAAGGACACTGCGGAGGTCGTCAATCGTCTGGAGAAGACACATAAGAAAGAAATTGACGAAGCGATCCAACGCTGTGGGGCCCTAAAGGAGAGGGACGCATTCACCCTGCGAGTTAAAGAGTTGGAAAATGTACTCCGCAAAGTGGGAGAGAGGAAAAAACTACTACACAAGAAGAGTCGCAACGATATTGCGATGAGATTGTTGCTACGTAGCTCCTGAAGGAAAAGCTCGACGACGAGCTCTCTAAGGTCGGGATGCTGAAGGATGAAGCCCGTGAAGAGGACAAAAGAATAACATCCGCGGAGATTGATTCTCTCCTTGAGGCGGCTACAGAGGCTGGCAGGGAGGAGATCAAGTGCTTATTCTACCCACTTATAGCATAATGCACCGCCCGTGTCCTCATGCATCGGGACTTAACTTTTCTTGGCGAGGGCTGCCTCGAACCTCTAGCCGAGGCATGAGAAACTTTGTTAAAGATCAGAAAGGTCGAGATGATCACCGAGGAGGTTGACAAGGAGGCTTTGGTAAAAGAATTTCTCAGAGGGAACGAGCCTTCAGACTTGTCTGCAGTGAAGACCTACTACAACAAAGGTTCCTCCTCATCAAAAGGAAAAGATGACCCCGTCGATCCGTCTCCAAGGACAAGTCCGAAACTTTGTCTTCCGTTGAAGAAAGCTATTAAATTGAGATTACAGGCGCCTTGGAAGACACTTCAAAAATGAGCATGAAGGAGCAACTCGCGGAGGAGAAGAAAAAGAAACCTAAAATCAAGGTTGAGCCCCGAGTTATGGATCTAGATGATCCTTTAAACAGGCCTTTGAAGGTCATCCTTCCTGGTGGGTCCGGGCCAGTAGAAGTCTTTGGTTCCTCCTCGGATGTTACTTCCCAATCAAGCAAAGCGTCTAAGCGAAAACGCATGGGGGTGGAGTTGTCTGAGAAAAAAAGGAGGAAAAGAAACCAAAGAAATCGAAGAAGTGGCTGGTACACTCGTTCAATAAGATTTAGCTTAGATTATGTAATTATTTTTATTTATTTTCGTAGTCAATGTACATAGAGTTTTGACTTCAAGTTCTGGAGGAGTTGTAGTAGAACCTCATTTTGGATTAATAAATATAATTTAGTTCCGTTGCCATTCAAATTACTTTTGTTGTTTAGCTTTCTGTATAACTATGGTCAAAACCCAGGCTATTGTGAGTTACATAAACCCCCAATTCATCTTCATATAGCTCGGAAATTCTTTGGAATTGTACATCCTTTATTCCACGCGTTGGGTACTTAGAATATTTTTTAGTCTGTGTACTGGGGACTTGGATATTTCAAGTCATTTATACTCTAGTCCGCACTCAGGTGACTTAGAGTACTCCAGTCCGCACTCTGGGACTTGGAGACTTAAAGTCGTTTATACTCTAGTCCGCACTCTGGGGACTCAAAGTACTCCAGTCCGCACTCTGGAGACTTGGAGATTTCAAATCTCATTTATACTCTAGTCTGAACTCTGGGGACTCAGAGTACTCCAGTCCACACTCTGGAGACTTGGAGATTTCAAGTCGATTATGCTCCAGTCCATACTCTGGGGACTTGGAGATTTTAAGTCCTTTATACTCTAGTCTGCACTCTAGGGACTCAGAGTACTCATGTCCACACTCTAGGGACTTGGAGATTTCAAGTCGTTTATAATCTAGTCTGCACTCTAAGGACTCAGAGTACTCCAGTCCGCAATCTGGGGACTTAGAGATTTCAAGTCGTTTATGTGCGTTCGTACGTCAGACAGAATACTAGTTTTTTGCCGTAGAATTATCACACACGGAAACATCAATAATTCATGAAAAAGATGGCTTCAAGCCTTTATTAATGAAAGCATGCTAAATTGTCTTATTACATGCTGAAAACTAAGAATAAATGAGATAAAAACATACTGAAAATAATCACAACAAAGATAGAAAATGACTAAGTATAATAATGCCGCAGATGCTCGCTATTCCATGCTCAAGGGAGTGTCGCGCCCTCAATGGTCGCTAGTTTGAAAGTTCCTTCTCCAAGCCTCATTTTAATGATGTATGGATCTTCCCATGTGGGATTCAGATGCGAAGCGGCCGGAAAAACACGTTTCAAAACAAGGTGGCCCACATCGAAGACTCTTGGCCGAATTTTTTCATTATAATATCAAGCGACCCGGCATCTATATGCGGCCACTCTTAAATCAGCTTCTTCACGTTTTTCATCAATGAAGTCCAATGATTCTAGCAAAAGTTCCCGATTCGTCTTGGGGTCGTAATGAGTTACCCGATGTGACGGAACTTCAAGTTCTACAGGTATAGCAACTTTCGTGCCATGTGCCAATGCGTATGGAGTGTGACCAGTCGCGGACTTGTGGATGGTTCTATAAGCCCAAAGTGCTGTTGGAAGTTCATCACCACTTGCCTCTAGCCTTTTCCAAATGCTTTTTTAATATGGTCTTGATTATTTTGTTCACGGCTTCCACTAGTCCATTGGCTTTTAGATGAGCAACTACTACAAACCTTTTTTCAATGCCATACTTTTGACGAAATTCTTTGAACTCTTTGCTTTCGAATTGAGTTTCGTTGTTTGTAATGATAGTCCGTGGAAGGCCAAAATGGCATATAATGTTTCGTACAACGAAATTAATGACCTTCTTGGCGGTGATCGTGGCTAAGGGCTCTGCTTCTGCCCATATGGTAAAGTAATCGACCGCGACTATCGTTTATTTTGCATCACCTTTAGATATGGGTAGAGAACCGATTATATCGATCCCCTACATTGCAAACGGCCAAGGACTAACCATTTGTGTGAGTTCCGTCGATGGGGCTTTCGGGATCTTTGCATACTTCTGGCATTTGTCACATCTCCTTATGTAGTCTGCCGCATCCCGGTTTATAGCTGGCCAATAATATCCATAGCGGAGGATCTTCTTTGCTAGCTTTGCCCCCAGTATGGTCACCACATTCTCCTTCATGGACTTCCTTCAAGACTTGTTTTATCTCATTGTGGGCAATGCATCGGAGTAAGGGTGCTGAGAATCCCCTTCGTTACATTATTCCGTCATGCATTATATACCATGAAACCTTACAATGACTTGTCGTCTTTCGCTCTCTCTTTTGGGCAAGATCCCGTGTAATAAGTATTGCTTGAATGGGGTCATCCATGATTCCTTCTCGATTTCTATTTCTAACAAGAAATATATCTCCATCATATTTATACTCGAAGCATGTAAGGTTTCGATTGGAACCAATTTCATATGCTGTGCATCAGCAATACTTGCAAATTTTGCCAATGAATCGGCTTCTCCATTTTGTTCACGCAGGACATGCGAAATATCATAATATCTAGATTTGCTAGCAGCTCTTGAACCCGTGCAAGCTATGAGGCAAGTCTCCGTCCCTTTGCTTGATAGTCCCCCTTTACCTGGTATACCACCAATTGTGAGTCACAAAAGATTTCAACCGACTTTAACCCCAGTTCTCTGATAAGTTTCAAGCCAGCAATTAATGATTCATACTCGGCCTCAGTATTTGTTGTTGGGAATTCGAGCTTCAAAGCATAACAAAATGATCGGTTTTCTGGAGTTACAAGAACTATACCAGCCCTAGAGAAAAGGTCGTTTGATGCCCCATCGGTGTACATCTTCCATCTAACATGAGGTATGACATTGTGACTGTTTGATTCGTTTGACATGGTGAATTCAGCGATGAAGTCTACTAGCGCTGGCCCTTATATGGCCCTTCGTGTTAGGAAAGTAATATCGAATAGACTCAACTCGATATTCCATTTTAACATCCTTCCAGAGGTTTTTGGTTGTTGGACTACCTGCCGCAAGGGTTGGTCGTTATAAACACTAATCGAGTGTACCTGAATGTATGGACGAATCTTGCGCGATGCAATCACCAAGCAGTAGGCTAGCTTCTTAATCTTGGGATAAATTCTTTCTGCCCCCGTTTAACATTTACCGACATAGCATACAGGCTTTTGAACTCGGTCCTCCTCACGAACCAAAGTCGTACTGAAAGCATATTGAGATACAGCCAAGTACACATACAACATTTCATGGTCTATCGGTTTCGATAACACCGAGGGACTTTCTAAATGCCTTATCATAGCTCTAAATGCCTCCTCATAGTCGGATGTCCATTCAAAACTTCTCTTTCCTTTTTTTATGACATCAAAGAAGGGGATACAATTATCGGTGGCCTTGGATATGAATCGACTCAGCGCGGCCAATTTGCCGTTTAGGCGTTGTACTTTCTTTATTATTTTAGGCACTTGTATGTCCCTAATAGCTTGAATCTTTTCTGGGTTAGCTTCAATTCCCCGTGCATTAACAATGAAACCCAAAAACATTCCTGACGCATTGCCAAAGGAACACTTCAAAGGGTTAATTTTCATCCCATAATATCTAAGTATATCAAACATCTCCGTTAAGTCTTGAATGTGGTCGTTTGACTACCGTGACTTCATGAGCATGTCATCCACATAGACTTTCATTGTTCTACCAATCTTGTCTTTAAACAAACGATTCACCAGACGTTGATAAGTTACTCTCGCTTTTTTCAATCCAAAGAGCATCACTCATAGCAATATAACCCGACATCTGTGACAAAACTGGTGTGTTCTTGGTCTGGAATGTGCATCAGGATTTGATTATATCTCGAGTACGTATCCATAAATGACAGTAACTCGTATCCCGCTGTTGAGTCAACCAGTTGGTCAATCCTGGGTAAAGGAAAACAATCATTCAGGCATGCTTTGTTAAGATCGGAGTAATCTACATAAGTTCTCCACTTCCCATCGGCTTTCCTCACTAGCACAGGGTTAGACGTTGCGGACGAACCCATTGGCTTTGTGTTTGTCCACCTCCTCTCTAAGAGCAGCGGACCTCTCCAGGTCCATGCCTTTCCTATTCTTCTTTATTGTACGTACATCGAGTCTATGTTCAACATATGACTCGTTATAGCAGGAGAAATCCCACACACATCAGAATGCGTCCAAGCGAAAACATCCATATTGGCTCGGAGGAATCAGTAAGATCTTTGACCATCGAGGGGTCGAGTTGTGATACTATCTTAAGTACTCATGATGGGTCATCTCAGCTAACTGGATTGTCAATCGTCAGTTCAGCCAGTGCTGTTTTCGCTTCCATAGGTTCTCCATCATCATCTCTTGGATCTATGTCTCTATAGATCCGAGAATGTCTTCTCTGTCATGGCCTTCTTGCTTCCCAAAAGAAGAGCATCGATGGCTAGTTCATCCATGCATGTAAACAAGTTATAAAACATAAGGATAAGTTATTCAGGATAGAATAAACTTGTAGAAATAAACTTGTAGACGTGAATCTATTCCTAAGTACAAATAGAAAAATACTAAAAATTAAAGGCTAGGATCTAAGATTTACCCTCCGTTTTTGGGTTAGAAGTAGAAGTACTAGAAGAATAAGCAAAACCTTTTGAAGTGGTCACTTATCCCTCTTTTTCTTCTTTTCGCCATTACATTTTAAGTGGCCAAATGAATTCTTCGTTGTAAGTCTCTCAGGGCATAACCCCTAAAAGAAATACTGCGGTAAAAAAGCATCACTCTTTTAAGTTTTCGACTATTACGACATTCCTTTGGCATTGGTCTTTTGGAAAGAGGTAAAATGTTTTCGATGTGAAGTTCGCAAGTCTAGAAGGGCTATAGCTTTCTAAGTTTATCTATGTAAATAAATGATTAGTTATAATCGTAACATTAGTTCAGAGAGGTTGCTTCATAAAATGGAAACTTCTTAGCTTTCAAAAATGTAGTGAAAACCCAAGAGTCTGTGGACCTTACATAAAATCATTTCTCAACTATAATCTTATTAGTAGTCCTTTAGAGAGGCTGCTTCTTTCAAATTTGAAGGTGGTATGTGGGTTTAGAAGTTATGAATTTGGAATCATGAAGATCAAAATGATAGTTTATTCCTTTATAAGTTAATTCTTCATATCCTCGAAAATGATGCATTTTCTTCAGGGCCTAAACCGTGCTATAGTAAATGGGAAGAAGTTTTAAAGGGTTTAATTTGTAATACTGAATCAGTGTAATAAAGAAAGGGGCTACTGGAAGAGAGATTCTATTTCTGCTATTCTACTACCCAAATAAAGCATCCCTCTGGCCGGGAATACCTTGTGTCATACGGCCTTGGAGTTACAACATCAAGTTATACTATGTTCAAAAATTTCAATCTAACTTGGCCTATCTATTCAAGGTTTATTCAAGGTTGAGTGGTCTCCAAATAGTCTAAGGAGCATCAAATGTATAAAAGTTAAGGAAAATCTCAAAAGGATAACAAAATTTTTCTGACATTTATGTAGAAACGAACGATCATAAAAAATGTAACTACAAAGCACTATTGTATATGCATTGATTCATAAAAATAATAAATCAAACCAACAGTTTGGCCACAACCATGTAAAATATCAGTAATTCCAACTATATATTTATACTAACTACAAAAATGAAAATTAACCAATCCAACAATTCAAGATCAAAAATTTAAGAGGGCTATATTTATACTAAGTATGATAACCAATCAAGGCTAGTTTAAATCAATTATTTCCAGTTATGCAAAAGAAAATCACAAACTCAAGGAAATAAGGGAAATCGATAAGGATGATCTTAAATAAGCAACTAAAACTATTAAACCTAATTTGACAATCGAAAATGCATGAAAAATTCAAATCGTATAAAAATGTACAATAGTGAGTGAATATGATATTAATGGACAAAAGCAAACCAATTTAGTGATTGATTCTGGAAATAATTGCGAAAGCAAGAAGACATTTTGAAACTTTAGTGTAGTGTTTGCTGAAGATAATAAGGTAAGTGAGGAAGAAGAAAGAGTATACTAATATGCGTTTAAGAAAAATAATAAAATAATAATTAAGAAATCTCAGTCGTTTATTTCATATCTATTACTTATATATAAAAACAGGAACTAGCACTTGCTTAGGTGGCAACGCTATCTTCCCTCATTTCAGAATATCAATTTCCTGTTCAATTAATCTTTCTTTTTCATACATCCCATGTTCTGCTTCCAGTTGTTTTCCCCTATTCTCCATCTCAAAACCGTCGATCTTCCAAATTTACTAGCCCTACCCTCATTACCCACGCTCTTCTCATACGATAACTGGTCCCTCCACTTATGTACCCTCATTACCCACGTCGCCTCTCTTCCAAATTTACTAACCGTGATTCCAAAATAACCTATCGACGAAGTGCCTTATTCCCTTTCAACAGCTCAAAATGAAACAATCGCCTTCACTAACTACTCCCACTCGCCGCTTCCCTTCCAATTTTGGTAACCCTAATTCGCAATCGGCTGCCAAATTTAATCTCCAACGAACTCCTTTGTTTTCTCATCAACACCCCTAATGCTTCATTGCTGCTAAACCTAGAACTCAATTCATTATACAGTTTATTTCAAAATTACAGTGCAGACCACAAACCATGGTATTCTCCGCCTATTCTCTCGCTGCGCACAAGATTTGACAAAGGTAAGGTATTCTAGAAGTTTAATCCAGTAGAGAATGACAAGAGCTTATCATCGTTGTCCATCTTCTCATTGGCCTTCGAAATTTGAGGTACAAATTAATGATCCAAAAACTATTGTCTTCCATTCTTTTACTGTTTCATTACTGATGGATATTCATGTGAAACCTGGTTGGACTGGATGTGAAATAACTTAACCTTTTATTTTCATGTTTTTTTGCATGACTTGATGAGATCGGTCGGATTATTTATACTTATGGTTCTATATAAATATAAAAGGTTCACTCTTTATACTACTAACTGATATTGCGATAACTAACAGTATTAGTGCTAGGCCGAGGCATGTGTTAAGAGTAAACATCATACATGTTCTACATCCATTAATACAAAGTGTCATTTTGTCAGGCTAATAAGATTCATGATAAGACGAATGACGGGTTGTGATAATTACCTTGTTGAATAAATAAGAGCGGTTGTTTTTGTGTACGTAGAATGAGATCTGCCATCTAACTGGTAGTTGATTTCTTGACAGCAAAGGTGTTCTCTAATATACCAAATGTTGGCGAAGTACATAATTTCATTCATTATACTATGGTAGTATTAAAACTAATGAGCAGGATTTTTTGTCTTTCTTTTTAAAGTGATCTACAATATTACAGAGTGGAAAATTCATTCTAACTTTTTGTTGGACAACTAAATATTTTTTCTTCAAACCATTGGTATACCTTCCTATTGTTTTCTTAATGTTAAAGAGGTTGTCGAACATACCATATATTGGCCAAATGCTTTATTTCAGTCTTTCAGATTAGTTCTAATACTATATTATCCACTTTCAGCGCTAACATTCATGATTAAAGCTTCCCTTATTCTTACTGTTTGAGCATTGAAGTAAATTTTCATGTGGGAAGATAATAATTTATTCCCATGTTTTGCTCCCAGTTATTTTCCCCTTATTCTCCCATCTCAAAATCGTTGATCTCTTCTCCTATGATAACTGATCCCTACACTTTACTTATCGTGCCTCTCTACTCCTAAAATCTATTTTCCAAATTTGTTTATTCCCCTCTGTCAACTTATAATTCTTCCCAAATTTCTCACCTCTGCTTGGCGCTTGACGTTGCTATTCGGCCCTAAAATTCTTCTTATTCTACCGCAAATAAACATCCTTCCCTCCATGCCCACTGCTTAAGCTGCGACAACTTACTTCCAGTCGTCTAATTTGCATCGACATTAGGTTTTGACACGTACTTTACCTATAATTAGATGTCATTCGATGATAAGTTCTTTACTTGTGTGCCCCAAATTGATTATTCGACCACTGCGATTCCTCTTCCATTTTTCGTTTTGGTAATCCAGAATACGTTCTACTTCTTTTTCCACCCAACAATCCATTGTTGTGTCACCCATTTACAGCTTCACCTTCACCATTGGCAACTCTGATTTCACATTAATTCCAAAATTATGCAAACATTAATTGACGATCGAAGTGATAATTGGTCCATGTCAACCCTTCAGTTATGGATGAACAAATGACAACAGTATATCGTCCACGTATGAACCGTCTTGCTCCTGTGAACTGTGGGGTATAACTTACTAATCTCTTCTCCTACTATTTGATTCTCAATCGTTGTTTTCATCGTTTAATGACACCATACTGCAGCCACTATTCTTTTTTTACCTTTTTGTTGCATTAACCTCTATATTTTCACTTATTTGTCTGGCTTATGATGTGCTTTTTCCTATCCCTATTACTAATATTTTAGTTTAGACCAAATTTTACAAAGTGGAATACATTTCAGCTTGTTGCCAATGTAGATATGTCCTCAACTTCTAGTGATCCAAATTTGTTTGTTCACTTTTCCAATCAATTTTGTTATTGTCCTCTTTATTCCGAAGATATATTGCTGACTGTGTCACACTAAGTTCAACTAAAACCACTTGACACATGGTCGGTTGTATAAGCAGCTAAGATTTTCTTCTTTATTGGAACATAGGATGTAGACTTATAATGAAAATGTGTTTGGTTCTTTACTCATGTATGATATATACCAAATCATATCAAGGTAATGCTTGCTTCTGACATTCAAATTGATCCCAAATTTTTTCATTGAATTATTGCATTTATCAGTTCATGTTCATATCCTTTTACCTTCGGCCATCATCATATGCAAATCATTCTACAAAGTATGATACATTCCATTTTGTTGGAATGAACTAAGATTAGACCTGTCAACGGATACTTTCGGATGCAGATAGTGCTATATCCGCATCCGCATCCGAAATTATTTTTGGATATCGAATATCCGCGGATACGGATGTATATCAGATGATTATTATATCCGCTAACGACCGATAAATCAAAAATATAAATGGAAAATTTTAGTTTAACATAAACTTTTTTCAAATCCAACAATTACAAAACTGTTAAAAAATAAACAAATATATTGATAATAAATAGTATTGAGCAGTTAATATGCATTTAGTGCTTATAATATAAACTTGTAAATAAATAAAATCTTAACAAATATTTTTCACTGTATTAAAATACACAAAAATTAAACTATAATCTTGAAGAATACTGAATGGATAACTTTTGAATGTAGATGTCTTCGTATCCGCATCTGCATCCCTTTTTTGGGATATCAGATATTTATCCGCTTTTCGGATGCGTATGCAGACGGATTTTGGATTTTTCGAGGATTCATTAACAACCCTAACTGAGACTGCCTGCTATCTAGCAAGGTAAAAATTTTCTTTATTTTTTTCAATTTTTACCCCTTAAAATAACATTTTCATTTTTTCTTATTTTCATAACAATAATCTAATTTTGTGAATCTTACATTTATGCTGCATTACTTTCCAAAGTTTTGCTTATTTATCTCATTTGTGAGCCGTGTTTACCAACTCTTACTACCATTGTATTTTGGTTTTGACGTCCTCACACAGAGTGATAAAAACACATAATTACTCATTTGCATTTTTTTCTTTGTGTATTTCGGCACATCTTTTATCAAGTAGTGCCATCAACTTACTTTTGAACATTCATTCTGAAGTTAGTTTATTTCCGTGAACTTTCATTTTTGTCCTCCTTGGCTATATGTACCTATTCAAAATGTTTGTGTATCCGAACTGTTTCTTTGGTACTAATATAGAATTAATTCGTGCTTCAAATCCTATGGTTATATGTTTTATACCTCTGTACAAATTTTTTTGAATCATGTTGTATCATAATTTGTTTATTCATAAGCTTTGCCTGTCGGTATATTAAATATTATTGGGAGATGAATTGGGTAGTACATTAAAAATATGTAAATGGTAGTTTGGTTTTGCACAGAGAGTTTTCACATTGAATAATTTGAGTTTGCATATGGAACAGTTTTAAATATGATAGCATGTTACCATTTTTCTTTGTGTTCTACACATGGTTTAAGGTATCGGCCGGTATCCAACAATTTCGGGGGTACCGTACTAGTTTCGTTCCTAAGCTAGATGAATTTAGGGCTCAAAATTGGTTTCATCAATTATATTTAAAAAAATGAATAATCGAACCCTAAAATCGAAATCGATGTAAGAAATCAAAAAAGAAAAAAATACAACAGCACCTTCGACATCAGCAGTAAGGAGTTCTTTGATAGTAGAGACGGGGAAGGTTGCGTGGTGGCAGTTATCGATCTACAACAGCGTGGGCGAAGTCTGTGCTGACATATGACTTCGATTTCCCCTGCTCATTAACATGTATATGAAATATATGATCACCGTTCCATACTACCTTACCTTTGTACTACTAAGATTATAATTTATGGATTATAACCATGTCCGTGTGCGAAGCACGGGCTACTCACCAGTTGCTATTATAATAAAGAAGTTATTATTTTGAAATGCTATCACGGCAGTATAAGAACACGTCTGTATAGAAAAAGAGAAGTCGATTTTCAAATAATCGCTCAGATAATGCCATGTGCCAACAGTGTTAAATGAAGAGAAATAACTTGTTTATTCCATTTGTAAGTATAACCTTCGACAAAAGAACTAATATCATACTTCTAAAATCCACTTTGTACATAGTCAGAGTGAATTTTTGAGGGGGAAAGTGTTATACCATATTTTTCCAAAGGACATCTAGAAATATGTACCTAATGCCGAATGGTTTACTAGTTGCTCATCCCAAAAGGATAACCAAAAGGAGTGGTATAACCACGTTACTTGATATAAATACAAGAAAATTTTGAAACCTAAACCCAAAGGCATAAAGCCCAAAGTTTTTGTACCGAAGGGTTTAATATGTTAAAGGCTTAACTTACCTTCTAATGGACTAAAACTGGAAGCATAAACCGAAAGATCACTATAGCATAAAACTTTTAGTTGTCTATAAGTACATACTATCAAGTTGGAATCGAAGACCGAAGGATACCATATCCTAGAAGACTAAAAGCTTTAGGAGACAAGATCAACCTAAAAGGATGTGCTGCAATACATTGATACTATAAAATCTCAACCATCCACGTGTACATCCTAGATATGGGTAAATGAAAGGCATCCATAAAGTGCACGTCATTAATCCACAAGCTATACTAGAAATAAGCTAGACCAATGCTAAGTTTCAACAATCCAACATCTCGGCTCAACTATGCAAGCCACGTCGATTTACATCCTCTCTAAGGTTATAAATAATCATAGATCCCAACGAAAATGAGACCTTTTCGAAAGAGAATAATTCAAATATTAAGTGAGAAAATAATTGTGCCTTTCCTATATTAGAGTTTTTGGAAAATGCATTAATGGTGGATTATACCATCTCAGCATTGTAAATCCCATCTAGCTTCATTTTATGTCTCCAAGGAAGGAAGGAAAAAAGTGGACGTAGGGATTTATGCCAAAGCATTATAAATCTCGGTGTCAACTGTACTTACTCCAGCACCATATATTTAGGAGAGCCATAATAAGGGGAAGATAATAAATAGTATAATTTGTTAATAAATAATTAAGAGAATGAAATTAAGAGATTTGATAAAGGAAATTTAAATGAATTTGAATATCTGAATATTTGTACCAACGGAAATTAATAAACTAGACTATATATATACATAAGATAATTAACTTGAATATTATTATTAAGGAAAACTAATGAATAAGATTATGTACTTAAGGATTTAACCTAAGCCAAAATCATTATTATACATACCCCTGCCATACGCACCTCTTCAATTTACACTGATTTCATTTTCGTAAAAAAACAAAAAAAACCCCATCACCTTAGGTAGCCATCACTGCTAGGAGAAAGGAAAGGAAAACAAACTAAAAGACTAAAGCTTTCATCTCTAAGAAGGAAAAGAGAATTTTAATAAAGATCTATAGATCTAGGGAAGTTAAGCTTTTTCTAATTGCCTCCAAACCGTTTGGGTTTAGATTTGAAGTGTTTTAGCTGTTGTAAAGATTGATAAACATATCTTAATGTTTAGAAATGAGTTTTGATGTGTTAACAATTTAAATAAACCTAATTAGTAATGCTTTAGGAAGAAACACATTTTATTCTTCTCCAAATGTAACAAAATTTTATATGATGTTTTTGATATTTAAATAGAGATGGATTTTAATTTTTGTAATTTCTGGATGAAGCCTTAATTAATTCTAAATTTTATAAGTCAAAAATGGCTAATTTTGGAAGTAAATTAATAATTAAAAATATTAAAATTAAATATCTATTTTTGAGATTTTACTAGAGTTGGAGGAAGAAGTTTTGGAAATTTGGTGAATTTTTTGGAATTTTCCCATTGGTTTTTGAATTATTATGAATTAACTAGTATAGAAAATATTACCTTAATTAATGAAATTAATTAGGAAAAAGATTAATTAAAGGGGCTTAAATCTTAGAATGGTCAAGGTATGCCTTTCAAATCAACCGCAACCGGCGAATCAATGACATGTGTACATGCTGGGTCAAAAGGTAATACTTTACTAAGGTAAACTATCATTTTTCACTTAATTAAGGAATTGTAATTAAGACTTATGATAGCCATGTGTAGACATTCGATAACCTAAAGTTCTTGACCCTCGATGACTTAAAACTAGTTAGTTGATAGCTCTAATGATAAATACTTAATAGCTTTACAACCTTGATTTTGCTTGCTTTAAAGCTAAACTTTTGAATGCTTTAAAGGCTTGGTATTCGATAGCTTTAAAACTAGACGTTTGATAGCTTGTAACTTGTGATACTCGACAGCTTAAAATTTAACATAACATTTAAGTGTGTGATAGCTTGACATGTGACAGCTTGGCCCTTGACAACTTTTGACATACAGCAGGTTTAGGCATACGATAGCTTGGCATGCGATATCATGATTGTAATAGCATTGAGTTTAAACACACGATAGATCGATAATGTCAGCATATGATAGCCTTATATCAACATATGATAACTACGTAATGGCAATGCCTAATAGCAATGCGATGGGTTTGCAACTTAACATGTTATAATCGAGGAACTAAGATTTTTTGTGTAAAATAAGTAAAATTTTCATTTAACTTTGGGAGCCATATTCCAAAGTGATGGTTGACAATTTCAATGGGATGAAATAACCATTGAAAAAAACAAGTTTGAACTTGGCGACTTACTAAAATGGGAAGATGAAACTAATCTTAGGAAGGCAAAGTAAAGGCAAGAATTAACACTTAACTAAAAACGAAAATGTTGGTATGAGGCCATAAGTGGCATCTGAATACTTATTCACAACAAATGATGGGAATTTCGGTGTGAGGACATAAGTTACATCCAAATATCTATTCATTATGATGAGAACTTTAATGTGGGTATAGAAGTGGCACCCGATTGTCTAATCTCGACAAATAATGAGGACTTCAGTATGAGGCCATAATTGGTATCCGAATGTCTATTCACAAAAAATGGCAAGAATTACAAATTAAGGTAGAAAGTGGCATCTGAATGTTCGTTTACGGCAAATGATGAGAACTTCAATGTGAGGCCATAAGTGGCATATGAATTTCTGTTTACGATAAATGACAAGAACTAATGACAAGAACGTTGTATAAGGCCATAAGTGTAACCCGGAAGGCTATTTCTGACGTAAGAACGAATTAGGTAATGTAAGGTCCTAGGTGGAAACCAAAAATCTTTTCATGACATGATTCCTACAGTAAAGTTAGCCTGAAGAGGCAAAATGAATGCCTTGACTAATGAATTAAGTTAAGATATGGTATGTAAGAGATGGGCTTATAAATATAATGATGATTATATGTCTGTCTGTGTGAAGATCTCTTCTTGATATGTTTATGTTAATAGTGTGGGGAAAACCTGCTCTTTTCTTTGGTGGCATAGTCACATTATATGTTTACATTGTTTAAGGTAATGTTTTGCTCATAGTAGGCTTTTGGTCTGACTTGTATTTTGATTATATCTCCTAAAATCATCTATACTCATTCGAGTAGGCTGAGTTTATTGCTTATTCGGGTTGCTTTTGGAAAAGTTGAATAAAAGCTTTAAAGATAAAGCAGTAGGCTTATTTGCTAATAAAAGTTATTTTAAATTTCCGCTATTGTAAAGCAGATTGTATAATTGTTTAAGTATTCACTCATATGAGGAGCATGCCATTATTATTTATTTTTATTGTATTTACCCTTGAATTGACACAAATTGGGTTAATGAAATATAATGACATTTATGTAAGACTATTTTATGTAATGAAATATTTAGTTGCTCTATTTACTTAACATTTTGAAAAAATATTGATCCCATTTCATCACATGAAAATAATTCTAGTGATGGTTGTGGAATAATCGATGTTCATTTTCATGTCTCGAAATGGCGGATGCTACAACTTGGTATAAGTGCACAAGTTACTTAAGTATAATAGAGCTAAGTATAAAACTAGGTAGACATTTGATAGTAAGAAATTAGCGCCTTATGATCTAGCGTACTTGTATTTTGATATAGAAATATGGGTGGATATTTATATCCCTCTACTATTCTTCTTACTCTCTTTACATCCATTTTTCATGATTGCTTGCTTACGTAGAAGGTAAGAATGGAAATGAAAAGTGGATGTTTTACGTTCAGAGGAATAAGAGTAATTTCCAGTAGAGGAACCCAAAGTACACAAAAAAATGGCCAAGAAAGGGAGGCAGTATGAAAAGTTCATGTTGGAGTAGATGCTTGCCCCAACTACGGTAAACAGGGATATGAATGTCCTCTTTTAGTAGTTAATAGTAAGCTTGGCATAGTGGAAAGAATCACAATAGTCGTTGAATGTGCCAAGAGGCATAAATGCAGCTAAGATAAATAAGGATTTTCAAATTCTTGGAGGGGAGATATTTGAAAGAATGAAATAGGCATTAGAAACCGGTGATTGGATATTGAATTTTGGAGACATAGAACTTAGAATTGCTTAAAAAGTAAATGTTTGCGCCAAAATTGGCCACAAACCCCAAATACCGTGAAAGCACCAGTGTATGAATACAACTCAGCAATATTCAAACACAAATTACAGATCTCAGCAAATAACCCAAAAATGTTTGCACAAGAAATGGACAAACACCTCCAAGTCGTATGAGTTAGTTGATTTTATGTTGTTTTTAGTGATTTGGGTAATTTATGCAAATATATGAAAAGCAGGGACTAAACTGTAAAATACACACAGATTTATAGTGGTTTCGCCAGAACGTGCTTTATATATTATTCTCCATTTTTCCTCAGATTACAAGTACAAAGCTTTGGCTACAAGTAACTGAAAGTTGTTTGAAAGTTCTATCCGTGCTTGAGCTCTCCAGCTTCTCTCCCATTGTTGTACCCCTGCCCCTCTATTTATAGAGTGAGGCTGGAGGTAGGGGTTCTGGATGTATATAGCTGCTGGTGGGCCTGGGCTGATGCAATCTGGCCTGGCAAAGTTGGTTCGGCAATGCTTTGGTCCGGCGTTGCCTTGGTTCGGCAGTGGATGGACAATGAGTTGGTTCGGTAGGCGTGGGAAGAGTGTTGGTTCGGTGGGATTTGGTCCGGTAGGAGCATGGAGATGGAGCTGGACCGGTAGTGGCATGGTTCGGTGGAGAGTGGTTAGGCTAGGAGTTGGTTCGGCAGGCATGGGAGGTGGGTTGGTTCGGTAGGAACATGGAGAGGGCGTTGGTTCGGTGGTGGCCTCCTTCATCTTGGTTCGGCGGTAGCATCGGTCTAGTGAAAACACGCCCAACACCAATTGATACGAATATGCTGCTAACCTTCACCATCCCATTGGTACGAAGTGCATCGATACGAACTCCTAAGTGCCTGATCAATTCGAACCATCCTTGCCAATTTGTTAATATTCCAGTTTTGACCAAAAATGGGATAACACTTTGCCCCCCAAAACATGCCTTGTGATAGGAAGGCGTGTTTTGTAATGCCATGAGCTGGATGTTCATATCCTGTTGATGTCCTGCAAAGGAATTTACAGTTTTATGTGACCTCAAATGTCGACCGCTCGGGATCGAGATATTTGAGATGAAATGCGACCGTTCATGGTCAAGCGCCTAACTTCAAATGACGATCGTTCGGGATCGAGCCATTTGAGGCGAAGTGCGACCGCGCGCGGTCAAGTGGCGGACCTCAAATGACGACCGTTCGTGATCGAGCCATTTGAGGTAAGGTGAGTTGTGCCGTTTGGGGCGAGTTGTGCCGTTCGAGGCGAGTAGTGACCGTTTGAGGTCGGGTTGTGCCGTTCGAGGCGAGTTGTGACCGTTCGAGGTCGGGTTGTGCCTTTCGAGGTGAGTTGTGGCCGTTCGAGGTCGGGTGCCGTTCGAGGCGAGTTGTGACCGTTCGAGGTCGGGTGCCGTTCGAGGCGAGTTGTGACCGTTCGAGGTCGGGTGCCGCTCGAGGCGAATGAGTGTGCCCGAGGGGGACTTAATATTATCAGTGCCGGAGTTATTGTTTGGGGGAGTTTCCGAATCAAAGACTTCGGCAGTTTGCTGCCATGCAAGAGGTGCTCGTGGACGGTTCGCGATCCACGGGCATACAAGTAATTTTTCCATAGAATTGTAAATGTTAAAGTAATAATCATATGAACCTTACAGCAGACATGTCCAAACAGGAAGAATTTAAATGTTCAAATCAAAATCAAAGCAAAGAGCAGAATGAAGATGTCAAAGCGTAAGCTCTTACTATAACGCGGCTGGTAGTCATTCAGAGCATGCCTATGGATCGTGCGCGATCGCTCACATGTGTAAATGATTTAACCGTGTTAGCGAGAGGTTTACAACTTGTTCATCGTTATTTTAATCAAGCAATCAATGGATAATCAAACGGTGCCCCGATCCAGGGTCACCTCTAGCCGATGTAGACGGTGGTCGCTCTGGCTCCACAGTTGGAGTTCGCCTCCTCACATACTGAAGGAGCATATCGTTCCTGATATGCCCTTCCACCTCGTCCTTCAAATGCCTACAATCATTAGTGTTATGACCATTTAATTCATGGAATACACAAAACTTATCTTATTTTCTTTTGTCAGAGGTTGGATCCCTTCGCATTGGTCTACGATACGGAACCTGCTCCTTGGTATCCTGATAAATTCGTTCCAGACTCTCACTCAGCTCAGTGTAAGTGGTGAATCGCGGCTCCCTCCGTTGCCGCTTTGACCTGTCCCCGTCATTCTCAGTCTTTCTTTTACCTCTACTAGTTTCCGCGCCTTTCTCAGGGGGATTTCCTCCTTTGATCGCATAAATATCAATTCCTTCTTCTTCTTCTCTTTCGGCGTTCGCATCCTCCAATCGCAGAAACTTTTCCGCCTCATGATAGAATTCTCCTAGATCCACGGGTGGATCCTTAGTTAATGAATTTTTGAACTCTGTTCCGTCAGCTATCCCGGACACAGCCGCTATCATAACCATGGATGGATCTGGTCGATCCACCGAAGCTGCCGCCGCATTGAATCGCGTTAGGTAACTCCTCAAAGTCTCTCCAGTTTTCTGCTTTAGGGTTGCCAAGGTCATCACATTCTTGGGTCTTGTAATGTGGACCCTGAATTGCCTCATAAATCTCTCAATCAAATCATTCCACGTTCCGATGGATCCATTCTCCAATTGTCTAAACCACAATGCTGCGATATCCGCCAAGTACAATGGAAAGCACCGGGCCATAACCTCCTCTGATGCCCCAACAGTTCCATATGCCTCATATACTTCGTTAGATGAACCGTGGGGTCCGT
Organism: Allium cepa; assembly: GCA_030765085.1. Classification (NCBI taxonomy): domain Eukaryota; kingdom Viridiplantae; phylum Streptophyta; class Magnoliopsida; order Asparagales; family Amaryllidaceae; genus Allium; species Allium cepa. Next base: position 679,115,824 of record CM060941.1, on the reverse strand, counting down.
TCTCCCGTCATACATGTCCAGCGATGGTAACTTGAAATCCGGTGGGTTCCTAGCTTGTCTGATTGCTGGAGAAAAAGGACTCCTATTAACATCCTCCAAATCTTTGTTTACCAAACCGCCTCTCATAGCTTTTCTAACCATCTCTGCCAACCTGTCATTGTCTCCGAGATGCAATCTTTGTTCATTACTTTCGACCTGCCCCCCGAGTCCACGAGGGAATTCTGGGATCTGCCCCCTTTACTGAGCTATCACTCCTCTGCTGCTCCCAGGTTGTGCAGATGCTTCTCTTTCTCTCTCCGAAATTGGATCTATGTTCTCCATGGGTGTGCCTCCTAATCCAGGTGCTATGCCGGATGGTCCTGCTCCGTTCCGAACTCCATCCGCTTCTCTATTCTGTGCTCCAAGTTGCCCAATCTGTTGAAATAAATTCTGAATCAACTCCTCTTGTCTTTTCATCATTGTCTCCATCTCATCCCTGGTGATGAAGACTGAAGTTTGGTTCTCTCCTGAGGAGGCCCCTTGACTCCCTTCGTGCTGACTTCTTTCTGGTCTCTTTCTTCTACTTGTTTTCCTTCCAAGAGCCATAATCTCGGATAGACTTCTGGTTCTTAAAGAGAGTCTCTCAACAAATCTTTGCGAGGCAATGATTAAAACGCTCCCTGAGTTCAGTTCTCGGTGAAAGCACCAAAGTGTTTGCGCCAAAATTGGCCACAAACCCCAAATACCGTGAAGGCACCAGTGTATGAATACAACTCAGCAATATTCAAACACAAATTACAGATCTCAGCAAATAACCCAAAAATGTTTGCACAAGAAATGGGCAAACACCTCCAAGTCGTATGAGTAAGTTGATTTTATGTTGTTTTTAGTGATTTGGGTAATTTATGCAAATATATGAAAAGCAGGGACTAAACTGTAAAATACACACAGATTTATAGTGGTTCGGCCAGAACGTGCCTACGTCCACTTTATATGTTATTCTCCTTTTTTCCTCAGATTACAAGTACAAAGCTTTGGTTACAAGTAACTGAAAGTTGTTTGAAAGTTCTATCCGTGCTTGAGCTCTCCAACTTCTCTCACATTGTTGTACCCCTGCCCCTCTATTTATAAAGTGAGGCTGGAGGTAGGGGTTCTGGATGTATATAGCTGCTGGTGGGCCTGGGCTGATGCAATCTGGCCTGGCAAAGTTGGTTCGGCAATGCTTTGGTCCGGCGTTGCCTTGGTTCGGCAGTGGATGGACAATGAGTTGGTTCGGTAGGCGTTGGAAGAGTGTTGGTTCGGTGGGATTTAGTCCGGTAGGAGCATGGAGATGGAGCTAGACCGGTAGTGGCATGGTTCGATGGAGAGTGGTTCGGCTAGGAGTTGGTTCGGCAGGCATGGGAGGTGGGTTGGTTCGGTAGGAACATGGAGAGTGCGTTGGTTCGGTGGTGGCCTCCTTCATCTTGGTTCGACGGTAGCATCGGTCTAGTGAAAACACGCCCAACACCGATTGATACGCATATGCTGCTAACCTTCACCATCCCATTGGTACGAAGTGCATCGATACAAACTCCTAAGTGCCTGATCGATTCGAACCATCCTTGCCAATTTGTTAATATTCCAGTTTTGACCAAAAATGGGATAACAGTAAAGTTGGTGTCTAGAGTATAAAGGATTAGCAAGTACCTGGTAGGGTACCATGAGGGTGGAGATTCTAGAGCAAGAAGTCACTTGGGAAAGGTTTACAGAGATATTTGAAGAACAGTTCATTCCTGGTTTAGAGCTGTAAACAATGTTTTAGGAATTTGTTAAATTTTCCAGCGAGGGAATTTGTTGAATTGTCTAAGTAGGACTGACTTAGAACCCCAAGGAAGAAGGTGGAAAATTTTATTTTGGGATATGACTATGACTGAGTGATCAGACGATGCCGCATATGTAACTTTCATTTAATGAGGTGGTGAAGAAGGCTTGAAATATGAACTTATCCATACCAGGAGGAGATGCGCTTGGCAAAAGCCTCAAACTGATAAAAAGAAGAAGTTTGACTTATACCAAAAGGGTCAAAAGGAAACAACCGAAAGGGTAGGATCAGAGAGAAGGAGCATGGAAGGACATTTTAAAGCTTAATTGTTATAGCTGTGGGTTCTAGGGCTTTATGCCACTAAGTTCCTAGATCCCAAAGGAATACTAAGTCAAGTGGGCAAACCTAGCCACAAGAAGAGAGATTGTCGAAAGTTGAAGTAGGCATAGGTCTTTGCTTTGTTCGTACCATCTGGTGGACCAATGGGTAAAGAGAATATTTATTACTTTAGTTGAAGTTCTATTTGATATTGGTGCTATGCCTCTTTCTTTTCGAAAGACTTGGTTGATAGGCTGGAAATAGATACTAGCTATATAGTTGTCTTTGCATGTGTCAAACCGATAGGCAGGTATGCTACTTTTTGGATTAAGGTGCACTAACCTTGAATTTGCTTTATTTGAACATTTGTTTTCTTATGACCCTTATGTATTTGTATTCATAGGTAATTTTCGTGTGGATAGGTTATTGCATAATGACCTTAGAATTGTGCTGAAAGAGTAATCACTTTACAAAATCTAATGGATGAGAAAGAATCATGCTAGTTTTGGACGTAATAGTGGAGAAGTTAGGATTGTAGGATCAAATAATGTATCCTAGATGGAGTTTGAATGGGGTGTTTAAAAATTATTCTACAAAGTAACTGATAAAATATAAGATAAAGTACTAAAAACGTAAATGCAGAAAATAAAGAACACAACATATAGACAACTTTGACCTAATGCCTACTGCTGCCACCAAAGTTATCACTAGAGTTATCAAATGCTCATAAATAGTAAACTCCCAGACATTGCTAACAAATACTCTAACTCAGTGCCCAATAACTCTGTTTGAACTCAATGCCCTAAGTTCAGAATCCTCAAATTAAAGCATGTAGCTCAAAATAAAATTCTTAGGTTCAAAAAAAGAAAATCGAATATAAAAAAACAAAAATAAAAAAGTCAGATATAAAAGCCACTTCCTTCTGTAAAAATAATGTGCTCCTTTATCTTCAAATCAGCCATCGCCTTTCTCCCTTTTTATTATTTCCTTTGAATAAACTCGATTTCACCAAATCAATTTAGAAAAAAATCAATGCCCAATAATTATCTTCTCCACAAATGACTCAACACTGCAACTTTGATTTACTCGAGAAACGCTTCGACGTAAACTAGAGATTCACAACTGCTGCCATGATTTGCTGTCGCGGTGGCAAAATGATGCCACAATTGGTCCTTCACTTAAGTTATTTGAAGTTTTACTTAGGTCGTTCACTTTTCAATCGCCTATTTGAAGTTTTGCTCGACCTGTCAAAATTTGACCCAACCCATTTACCTTAATTATAAATGGGTTGGGTCAACCCATTTATGAATATTATAAATTGAATTCTGGATTGAGTTGACCCATTTGTAAAAGGGTTATAAATGGGTAACCCATTTACCCGTTTATTAAAAACATTAAATTTTAATATAAATTTGGAAAATAAGAATTTTGGACATACATTATAATTTTTCATGGAGACTGACAGTTGTACATAGAAAATAACAGGCTATCGCATCCCCATATTTGAATTTGAATTCCACCTAGTGCAGAAGCCACTATTTTTTTGTTCAAACTGCAATAACATCTTCGTTTTAACACGGAATCAGGCGAGGCTTCAATCGATCAACTCCAACCTAAATTACGGATAGTATGGAACACTTGGATACTTCATCGTATGAACGCACATTGTAGTTTTCCAAGGGGACTGACAGTTGTACTTAGCAGATAACAGGCTACTACATCCCTATATTTGAACTCTGCCTAGTGCAATAGCTGCTATTTTTGTTTGGACTGTAATAACTCCTTTGTTCTAACTCAGAATTAAGCGAGACTTCGACCGATTAACTTCCACCTAAATTACGGACAATATGGAACACTCAGATACTTCATCATGTAAACGTACACTATAGTTCTCCAACGGTACTGAGAGTTGTACTTAAAAAATTTCAAGCTACCACATCTGCATATTGAACTCCACCCAGTGCAAAAGCCGTTATTTTTTTTGTTCAGACTGCAATAACTCCTTCGTTCTATCTTGGAATCAGGCAAGACTTCAACCGATCAACTCTCACTTCAATTACGGACAATATGGAACACTCGGATACTTCATCGTGTGATGCACACTGTAGTTCTCCAAGAGGACTAACAGTTGTACTTAGAAAATAAAAGGCTACCACATCCTTATATTTGAACTCCGCCTAGTGCAGAACCCGCTATTTTTTTGTTCGGACTGCAATAACTCCTTCGTTCTAACTCGGAATTAAATAAGAGTTCCACTGATTAACTTCTACCTAGATTGCGAACAGATGGAACACTCGGATACTTTATCGTGTGAACGCACACTGTAGTTCTTCAAGGAAAATAACAGTTGTACTTAGAAAATAATAAGCTACATCATCCCCATATCTGACTTTTGATGAATATTAGAACTAAATTTTAAAAATTTTATCGGATCTCAAAACATAAGAATTAGAAATTAGAATTATTTAATATTTATTTGTTTTTTATTAGTCAAATTAAATTTAAATCGTTAAGTGGGTTAAATAGGTAACCCGCTTACTAAATGGGTTGGATTATAAATTGGTTGGGTCATAAATGGGTAAAAGAGAATGAGTCATTAATGGGTTGGGTCATAAATGGATAAAAGAGAATGAGTCATTAATGGGTTGGGTCAAACTCGACCCAACCCATTTTGACCCGACCCAACCTGTTTGACAGGCCTATGCTCGAGTGCGATCATGTCTAAATCGCATGCTTGAAGTTCTGCTCAGGTGTGTTGTAGAAAGTGATGGATGGATGGGTATACAACAACAATGAGATTATGGCTATGATTGTCACCGCCTTTTGATTGAGTTGGATATATGTTGGTTGCTGTAGTCTTGATGGCACTATTGCACATTAATGAATGGTTGAAAAACACTGATGGATGAAAGAATGTAGATGTATAACAAGAATAGCTATACGTTTTTAGTATTTCTTAGTTTTTGAGCTGATAATCCTTTTGTAATGAGAGATCCAGTATATTTAGCATTGATATTCTCATTATCCCATTAGTTTAGGCGATAGTAGTTTAGGGAAACAAATGATATTTCCTGTATTTGAGTGAATCTACAGGGATTTTCATTTTGACTGTTTTCAAACTATTGCTGAATAAATGGCATGGTAATTTTTAATTGGTTCTCTGGTTCAAAAAACTTATTTCTTGACTAAATGTGAGACTATTCTTGAGTGAATGCTATTAAATATATGTAGACTTATAATTTCTTTTGAATAGTGCACATAATTATTTCCTTTGATATATTTCCTTTTTCTTATAATCTTTTTTTTGTTTCCTTTTCTTTGTATATCCATCCTTTTATTGAGCTGAAAGAAATTTCACTACAACCAATTTCTTTTAAGAGACCCGGCAAATATACAATATTAGACAAAAACATTAAAATAAATGTTTATTATTATCAAACAGAAATTGTCGATTGCACTATTCCACGATCTCCCCCATTTTGATGATAAAATTTACAAATAAAATATAGATGTGTTTGTCATGTGTGAAAGCAATATGTGAAACTTAATGAGTTCTATTTAAGCTTCCCCTATATAGACGCTCTCCATACACACATACACACCTATACAAATGCTCTCCTACACAAAATTTTCCTTTTAGCATGCTCCAAACACCTGAAAATGATTAAGAAGTCAAATCAAGTAAGAGGAAAATATAAAAAATGATTAAAAGTTACATCGGAGAGAAGAAACAGAACACACATTTTTGATATTGTCAAATCAATTGTCACCAACAAACCTTAGGCTCTCCCTCTCTTCTGTTTTCATCAGAAGTTTGAGTGAACAGTCAACAAAGTCAACAAGAAAACAAATAGTTATAACTCAAGAGTAAATATCAAGATTATATATTTCCAGTGTGATATTAGACATGAATTGTAGCCCTTATTATTAACAAAAAACATAAACCCAAGTACAAAATGGATGGTATTTTTTTTTAATTTTTATTAATTCTATGATATGTGGTTCAATTGACAATAAACATAATGTATAGCAATTTTATTTTATTTTTCAAGTATTTATTTAAGGACAGTTTTATCCTTAGCTCGTTATAAATAAGCTCAAGATATTTATACATATGTATAGCCTTGAGGTCTCTTAGATGAGGGAAAATAAGCATTGTTTGATGGGTTAATATACACCAACACTAAAGAATTTTAAACATAGGTCAGATACCCTTATATAGTAAACTCTACATCCATTTCACATCAAATTTTCTTGCATTGGCCTTTAACCGTTAAAATTAGATTTTTAATAAAATATTTGATAAGTGACTTACTTTCCATACAGAGTGTGAACACAATTTGTCCTCGATACCCATTATTTTCCTAATCAAATTTTACTATATTTTGATTAATGTTAATCTTACTCACACATACATAGAATAAAATAAACATGGATCGGTAGAATTCGATAGATGAGAAAACATTTTGGTATATATATACATACATACATACATACATACATACATATATATATATATCATATACAAATATAATGTAGTAACTCATGCTTAACTTAGACTGTGATATATAATACTAGTATTCTTCTAAAGAGCACAACATTTCATTTTCCAACAACTTTCAAAGATTTGATAAGCAAAAATAGGTTCAACTCAGTCTTCGCCGCATTTTCCAAAAGAGAATAAGTTGAGGTTATCTAAGAGCATTTTTCTCTCACCTTTCATGTTAAAAAATTAGAAAAAGTTAGAAAGGGTAAAAATGAATAAGTAAATCTAATCCTAGTTTTTTTTTTTTTTCATAGAATGAAATCAAATCCTAAAGAAATTGCAAGAGAGAGAGAGGGAGAGTGGGGTGAGAGAGAAACCGAAAGAGAGAAAAATTTTTGAAAGAGAAGGATTAAAAAACTGAAAACAAGCAGAAATAGAAAAGCTAAACAAACACTCAAATAGAAATCATACTAATCTGTTAGGAAATCAAATCTACGGTTTTGATGACAACAACTATACAATGGAAATCAAATATGCATATATATTTCTATTTACAGGTTATTGCTAAAGTAACATCACTAGAGAGACAAAAACAAGGCTCAAAGAACGTTACAAGAGACTACAAGTCGATAGGATCAATAGAGCAGTGGCAAAGATGCACAAAAGCAACATGCACAGGTTTCAGACATCTGGGTACACTAGCCAAACGTCTGAAGAAATCCTATGGATTATTAACCAGACAGAATCAGACGTCTGATTACTGTACTAAGACGTATGAAAGGATACTATATACAAAAATATATATAGCCAGACGTCTGAAACAAATACCAAACGTATGCTACTGAACTCAGGTTTTGAAATTCAAACCACAACTGCCACACTTGAAAAGACATCTTCGCTTCTCTTCGCTACAACTCTTCATCACCATTAGAATCAACTATAGAATACTTGGTAATGGATGCAAATATTCAAGGAATCTCTATACCACTATAAATAACATCAAGATTCAAAGAGAAGAACTCACCTTCCTTACTTGCGCTCTTTACTTTTATACTCTGATATATTCTTGATCTCTAGCAATCTACACTTGTATTTCACTCTTCCATATATTTAGATCTCCTCAATCAATACTCTCTAGATATATATATTAGAAGCATTGGTACATAATAGTCAATATCCGTGTTGCAGAACACATACTTGACAAGAACAAGCTATTGTAAACAAGCTTATTCGTCCAGGTGAAGGAGGGTGTTTGATAGTCGAATTTCAAAGGGGAGCTTCGAGACTAGACGTAGGACGGGAGATCCGAACCAGTATAAAATCCTAGTGTGCTTATTCTATATTTACCTATATTAATTTTATCTTAGTTGCATCACATAATTAGTCACATATACTTGCATATACACTATACGATCCACCCTATAGACTTTCAATTGGTATCAGAGCAAGGTTTGATCAAAGTACAGTAACACATTTTTGAATCATTTTAATATAGCAAGTGTTTTTAATGAAGGACAATCCATAGCACGACCCCACTTTTTAATGGCTCTAGCTATGCGCATTGGTCAACACGTATGAGAATTTTTATGGAAGCTAATGGTCTAGAAATTTGGTCAGCCACTCAAGATAAATATGAATCACCTACTATTGCTATGAACACATGGACCGATGCACAAAAAATAGCAGTGTCTAATAATGCCAATGCTATGAATGTTTTATTTTGCTCATTGGATAAAATTTAATTCTCACATGTCATGTTAGGTAACACTACATTTGATATTTGGCGTACCTTACAAGTTACACACGAAGGCACAAACAAAGTTAAACAAACTAAGATTTCAATTTTACAAAATCAATTTTCATCATTTAAAATGAAACAAAATGAATCTATAGTAGAAATGTACTCTAGATTCCATTCCAAACCATTCAACATGATTTAATGGCACTTGGAGTCAAATTCACAAATTTTGATTTAGTATCTAGAAAACTCAATTCTTTAACTCTATAGTGGGAAAGAAAAGTATTAGCTATCGAAGAAGCTAATGATCTCTCGGCACTCTTAGTTGAAGTGTTGATAGGAAATTTAATGTCCTATGAAGCTAATTTACAGGCACGAAAAGAATTAAATTCAGAAAAGAAGACCATAGCATTCCCAGCAACAAATGAAGACTCTGACTTAGATGGAGAAGAAATTGTATTTATTGCCAAAAATTAAAACAAATTCAAGAAGTTTCGGAAAATGACTAAATTTCAGAAAGGAGGAAAATCAAATTCAACAAATCAAACATCAATTAAATGCTATGAATGTGATCAATTTGGACATATGAAGAAAGATAGTCCCAAGCTCAATAATGATAAAAAGAAGAGTAAATTTGAAAAGGTCAAAAAGAAGAAGGCTTTCAAAGTAAAATGGATGACTCAGATTCTTCATCATCTGAAAGCGATAGCGGTAGTGACGGAGAACAAGCTAATGTGTGTTTTACGGCACAAACTAATGAGGTATATCCTGAACTTAGCTATGACGAATTATTAGAACTTAGTATGGAATTAGATGATAACCTTAGACAAATTAAATAATTGAACAAAGAACATATAGTCAAAATAAATAGATTAGAACTTGAAGTAGGATGTTAAAATATGAAAAAAATATCTTAGAAGAGGAACTAGAATTATCTCAAGAAAAAATTAAAAATAATTTGATCGAAAATAAGGCTATTGCTATTGATTTTGATAAAACTAAAGTATTAAAGGGTAATTTGGTAAAAGAAAATGTCAACTTGAAGAGTAATATTGAAATATTGAAAATTGAAAATTTAGAATTAAAAGAAAAATTACATAAAATCACAAATAATTTTTCAAAATTTTATAAAGCAAAACAAGATTTGGAAAATCTTATCAAAACTTCAAAATCATCAGGTAATAGAAATGGAATAGGGTTTAAAATATTCCTAAACAAAGAGAAAATGATGCTAATAATTGTAATTATAAAAAGACTAAGAGTTCACCTAAGTCTAATATGAATACCAAAAATATGAAAATTTGGATACCTAAGACAAATAATAATTTCTTAGAGAATGTAGTCTATAATAAAAATTATATTTATAAAGGTACCAAACCATCTTGGGTATGGCTACTTACTTCTAACAACTAGGACCCTAACAAATTGTACGGGTACCAATTAAAACAACTTTTATTTTGCAGGTATCCAAAATAAAAATTAAGGAGAAATGGATACTAGTAGCGGATGCTCCAAGCATATGACCGGAAATTCAAAAATGTTATCAAATATGTAATATCCTGGAATTTTAGACAATTTAAATTTAATAATCTGGGTTTAAATTTAAATTGAATTGATAATTTTTGTTAATAAATTTGATTTGATTCTGTAATCTTCTTTATTTGAATATTTAATTTGTGAATTTATTTTTAATAAGTTAATAAATTGATTTTCTATTTAATAATGTATATGTATTTATATATTTAAATAGATAGGTGGTTAAATTAGTTTTAATGTTTTGGAAATAGAAATTATGATTTATTTTTGGATTTAAGTTTTTCAAAAAAATATTTAATAAAATACTATATGATTTTTAAATATGTAAGATAAATGTTTTGATTGGTTTAAAATTCATTTTGACTTAAAGTTTGAATATTAAAATAAGTTACAAAATGTTTGTATTAATTCTTTTGAAATGTTGATTGATAATTTTGATTTGTAAATGTAATTTGAAATTTAAAATAAAATTTAAAATGCGAAACATGTATTCATATAAGTTATAACATCTCTCACAAATTTATTTTAATTGTTTAAAAGTATAAGAACTAATTAATTTAATTTAAACATTCATTAACACTTAATTAAATAATTAATTACTTGAAAGAGACATGTGTATATAATTTAAAATTTTAAGTAACATGTGTTAAGTATTAAGATAGGTAGTTAAACATGTGTCCATCCTTTTTACATGTGTCATTGTTTAAAATTTGTTTTTCTTTAATTTTAAATTCATTATAAACTAGCTATATAAACATGTATTTACTCATTCCATTCCTCTTTCTCATTTTTTCCATTTCTAAACAAAAGAAATCTGAAAACTTTGTTCAAATGCATTTCTCAATCAAGTAAACACTTGCATACAAATCCCTCAAAATTCAAATCTGCATCCTCTAAAAAACTTAATCTGCATGCAACAAATAAAATCTACATTCATGAAATCAAGGAAGCCTGCATGCAACCATAAAAAAGAAAAACAAACTACAGCCTGCATTTCAATTTTATTCAAGTTGAAGCCTGCATTTCATTCAAGCAATCAACCTACATGCAACAACTTCAAGCAAGAAAGATGTCTGCATTTTGTTTCTTCAATCTGGAACCTGCAAATTTAATTTATGCTCTGCATTTTTCAAGTACAGGTGAGTAACTCATTCATAAGTTTATTAAATAGGAAAAGTTGTGCATGTTTATAAATTATAAATAAACTCATATGAAATTGCTGAAATGTTATACTTGTTAGGATATGCCAGTGAATATGATGATGTTTGTTGCATATTATTCTTCAAATTTTCAAAATCATGATTGATCCCTGGAATTCTTTACTTAACTTGATTGTTGTTATGACTCAAACCCTTGCATGTTTGTTTTAGGATAGAGTAAATACAAATTTATATGAATCAAATTAGATTGTCTGTAATCCTGCAGAACAAATTAGCACAGAATGAAATTTAAACTCAATAATTTAATAGTTTCAGGTTTATTAATAGAAACAACAAATGAATTCATGAATTCTAAATCAAACATTATAATTTATAGTGTTGTGAAACAAGTGCAGTAATGAAATTACTGTATTTCACAATTTGGTTGAGCACAGTTGAAACTTGCATTGGATCTGGATGAATTTGATTCTTAGGATAGAGTAGCTATCAATGATTATAGGAAAAATTCTAATTTGGATTACAAATAAATTTTGGTGATGAGATTTGGGAATGTCAGTTTGAACCCTAGTTTTACTGGGTATAAGGGATTTAAGTGCTGCTATTTCACCAGTGATTCGAGTTCAAAGCTCATGTGGGTATGGATAGGGGATGTGTTGATGGAGTTGTCGCCGGAGTTTGGAGGGTGACGGTGGTCGGAGGTGATGGGTTGAAGCGTTGACAGGCTAGGCACTATAAGCGGGAAAAGTTTTCCAGGTTTTGTTTAAAACTTGAATTCAAAATTCAAGTTGAATATGGGTATCTGAGGGTTGAAGTGGGATGAGGGGTCACTGGTCGATGGGGGATGGTCATTGACGTTGATCAGAGATGGCCGGAGTTAGTGGTTGGGTGCACAGTGTGGATGTTGTGTAGGTGGGTATTTATTTTGGTTGCAGGGTTTCTACCACGGGTTGGTCTCGGGGAAATTTGGAAATGACTCGAAGCTGGGAAGCTGTTGACTCGGAGTAGATTATAGGATAGCTCGGGTTGTAAGTCTCAGGTTTTAAACAGAGTATTATTTCCAGACTTTAAAATTATAAAAGTAAGTATAAAAATGTAAATTTAAAACCTGAACTAAGCATTAAATTTAAACTGAATGTAAATATGAATTCAAGAGTTTGAATTCTGTTTATTTTGAAATAATTTGAGTTTTTAAAATATAAATACTGCAGTTTTTTTAGCTGCTCAAACCTGTTTTCCAGGAATTATTAAAAAAATTTACAGTGAGGGTAAGATGCAATCAAAAATCTGGATTAAGCCTTGAATCTGAAGTTGAATTTGAATTCAATAAGTTTCAAACTTTAGATCTTTGAATTAAATTTGAAATGCTTTTAAATTCAAGTTGGGGTTTTAAACTAAAATCAGAAACTGTGTTCTGTTTTAAAATTTTAATGTAAGATTTCAAATTATAAGATGAAGTGCAAACTGAAGTATTTAAACCTGAAACTTTAATTATGAATTCAGTAATTTAAATATTGGTTTTTGAAACATGTTTGAATTCAAAAATTTAAGATGTTATGCCAAAACAGGAAGCTGTTTTCTGTTTGAATTTGAAAAGATACAACTGAAATTTTAAAACAAGTTTTAAATCTGGAAAATTTGAAGTATGGAACTTAGCAAATAAATCTAAGTTTGAATTTAATTTGAAAGCTGGAAATTTAAATTTAGACTTTGAACTTTTAAAAGTATAAAGAAACATTTGTTTGAATATTTAAACTATAAGCCTTAATGTATGGAATAAAGTTTAAAATAAGTTTAAATTTAGTTTTGAAAACCTGAGATTTGATTTTAAAGTCAGTTTTTAAAATTTAAATAAGTTTTTAAATTTAAATTTGTTTTAACTATTTTAGGAAAGGTTATATGATTTGAATTTAAAAATGGAGATGGAAAAGTAAGTAATGTTTCAAATTTTTAAGTTTGAATTTGAAATGAAAATTTGAATTGTGTTTCAGTTTGAAATTTAAAAAGAAATTTTAAATTGAATTTTGCTTTGAAACAAAGTGTTTAAATTATTTTGTTTAAAGAAGAATGTTTCTTAATTTTGATCTTAAGGAAATTGATTTCATTTAAATTATTAAATTAATTTAAATAGAATATTAATTATTTAATTAATTAATAATGTGGATGTTTAATTAAGTAATTAATAATTTTTAAGTTAATTAATTAAGATTTTAGGTTAATTAATTAAGGTTAATTAATCTAAAATTAAGAATGGTTAATTAATTTTAAATTTATGATTAAGATTTATTTAATCAGGTGATTAATGATTAATTAAGATTTTAATTAACACTTAATTAATTAATAATTAGAGATGAATTAAATTGTAGTTAAATATTAATTAATTGATAATTAATAATGATTAATTTAAGTTAATTCTTAATTAAGTAATTAAGAAATGTTAGTGAAGGTCATTAACATAAGATTATTTTTGCAATTAATTAAGTGATTAATTTTTTTGATAATTAATTAGATTGATTAATTAATAATAATCAATTGTTTAAGTTTAATGAAAGTAATTAATGAATTAATTACATGGTGTAATTAATTTAATTAAATGTGATTAGTTTAGATTAATTAAGTTTAATTAATTTAAACATTTGTGGATTATTGATAATTACTTATGTAATTAATGAATTTATAATTACTTAAGAAAGTAATTAAATAATAATTACAGAATGTAATTAAGATAATTATTAAAGAAGTAATTTGGATTTAAATTACTTTGAAAATTTATCAAGTGATTAATGAAGATAATTAATTAAGGATAATTAATTATGGGATGAGTAATTAGAGTAGTTAATTACTGATTATTAATCATGGGTGATTAATATATAGGGTTTAAATTGAAGATTAATTACTTGTGTAATTAATTTATATTAAGAGACCGAGTCAATGTAATCATTAATTAATTAATGATGTAATTTGGAATTGACTAATTAAGGTATAATTAATATTAAATGCAAATTACTTATTGTAATTAGAGATGGTTAATCAATAATGATTAAGTGAAATGAGTATTTAGATGATGATTTACAAATTTGATTTGCAATCAATTAATGCTTAAGTTAGCATAATTTTAATGATGAAGTAATTAATTTAATTTATTTTAAATTAATTAGAGATTAAGTAATTAATTTAATTCATTTTAAATTAATTATGAATAGTGTGATCATTAGATAGTTGCTTATGTTTGATGATTGGTATTGATTGCTATGTATGGTTTGTAATCTCAGCTATGAGATGAATAATATTGTGGTATGGATGCATTGGTTGCTTTTGGATGATAATATAGATTATCTGATTATGATATGAATTATCTGTTGGTAATGATAAGGTTGATTATCTGTTGTGTTGTGAATTATCTATCTATGTATATTTAGATAACGAATTGAATTGTTTTAAACTTAAAACAACTTGGACCCTAAAAGACACGCTTTGGTTTTTGATGAGGCCGGGATCGGGTTTCCATATTTGGGATCCGAAAACCACATCGATTCCAAATAACGTTAGGTTGTGAATCCAAGTGGAGCGAGTGAAGACTCGAGGTGTAAGGGCTATACGTCAGTATAACTCTGCGGTTGATTCCGTGATGAGTTTGACGGAATAGTACTTATAGATTCGAGATGGTGAATCAGAGTGTAAGGGTTATTGTCGTTAACTCTGAGGGTGATTCCAATACGAGTGTAACGAGATAATGCCTTCGGTTTCGTTCGAACCCGGAACGAACTTGTATGGATTGAATGCTTTCAGAACATCGTCAGGTGGACGATGAGCATTCTAAGTGATATGTCCTTTAAAGGTAATCGTAGCCTCAAGCCTCATCAACCGGGAATGGCTAAAACAGGGAAGGTGTAGCAAAGCTTCGTGGGTAACACCCACTTGAGAGCGAGATTTATCCCTGTCTAGAGGTCCCTTTATTTTCAGCTTAGTGGTGCGGTTGCTGATCACAACTGCGGGGTTATCTTGTTTGGAACTGTTCAGTGAGGAATGGGTCCGGCTTTGTGTTGCAGGGGATGAAGGGAGTAATCCTTGGTATGGTGATCTAGGCCACGTACCGTGACGGGCGGTACCCCAGTAGCCCAGCCATTGTATGGAATCCAAAATCCAATAAGTGCCAACGGTTTTGATTGTATTACCCACTTTTGTGGCTAGTAGCTGGAATTTAATAGATGTAACAATTTCGGCTATTTCTTATTTACTTGAAAACCCTAGACACTATTATAATATCATCGGATTTCCTATCAAATGTTTTGGTTAGCATAAGGTAAAAACTTTTCCATGTTTATGTGTGGGAAGTCTTACATGATACCTTTTCTTTTCAAAGGTTTTTCAAAGTTAAGCAACTTTAACCTGTTACTCACACCAGACCCATGTCTGACCCGGAGTTATTTCTGTTTTTCTATAACTCTTGGGTACTCAAATTTTTACGAGTAGCCAAGGGAATTCAGGTTAGGATTCAGGTTAGCTTGACGAATTATGGAGGAGCAATGGAGCAGGAGGCTTTTGCGTATAGTTATATAGTTTTCCGTTGTGTTGGTATCTCTGAATGTTTGTCTGATATGATTGAGTTGTAATAACTAGACAGATGTTTATAACTGTCTAGTATATGTTGTATATGTTTGTGTAACTCCGATATTTGATGTATACTATGTAATACTATGTAATACTTTTGTTAATAATATAATTTATTCGTTCCGCTGTTGAGATTCTTGTGTTGTTTCCTCTTTCTCTTCTTTCTTTTCTCTTTTCTGTCCCTTTCTTTCTTAAAGATGATGCGATTTTCCGAGAGTGGAAAGTCTGGTCGTCACAGTTGGTATCAAAGCATTAGGTTGAGTGAATACCTAGGCTCTGTAGTGGTGTCTATCTTGAGAGAGCGTATTTGTATTTTTAATATATATATATATATATATATATATATATATTTATTTATTTATTGGTTCTACTTATTTGTTGGGTTACCTGTTCAGGTTTTCCAATGTAAGTTATAAAGGTAGATGAGGTAGAAGTGTGTGTAACACGACTACCATTGGTTAGAGTTTGATGGATAAGGTTGGAAGTGTATTGGTCGAGACTGTAGGCCTAATACCATCTCAAGTGAATTCTGTAGTGATGAAGGACTTCATCGATCTCTGAAGGAAACCTGTTAAGGTTCGGAGTTCATCTTTGAAGTGCAGAATTGAGTTGGATCTGTCGGTAGGGAAGAAGCAAGCAAGTGATGATATCTTGATATCTCAGGAAATAGTAGCTGCGTGATGAGATGCAGTGAATATGGATATTTCCGAAGATGTTTCTTTGGAACAAGAGTAAGAGGTGAGTCTGCTCGGTGTTATGGCTAAGTTTAGCAGAATGTTCTGAGTTGGTAGGGAGTCTTCTGGCTGAGTAGTTTTTCTGAAGAGGAGTTCAGAAGCAGCAGAGTGGATCTTTTCTCTAGTAAGTTGGCTAAGCCAGCATAAGCATTTCTGTTTGGTAGAGAGAGCAGTTTCTTTGGATTTAGGCTGAGTTGATCGCAAAAGTGACTTGCGATAGTATGTTCTTTTGGATTGTTAGAGATTGTCCGGATTTCTTTCTGGAAGTCAGAATTTGTTTGCATCTGGAGATCGAGTTTTCTTTCCAGAATGGAACTGGTGGTTTAGTTAGTAGATGGATGGTTCCTTGAGATAGAAGTTGGTAAAGTAACTCAGGTTTCGGAGGAACATCAGAGTTTTCTTATGGATATGTGGAACCATATTTCGGTGGGGTTGTCTAGTCTGTGTTTGTGTTCTTCAGCATTTTCTTCTGTTTCGGATCAGAGTTGTGCAGCGGAAGCAGTTTGGAGGTGCTTCTGTTTTTTTTCTTGGATAAGAAGAAATTTGTTATGTCTTCTGTTATTGAGAAGCAGGGTTTGTGTTCTTGGTTTTTGAGTGATCTTGAGGAGATCATTGGATTGTTTTAATTCAGTTTGTTTCTAGAGGAATCAGCAAGAGTTAAGCTGATCAAGATGGATGTTGGTAGCCCAGGATTGTCCGAAGAGTTTTTATAGATAAGAGACGGAGGAATTTGGATTCTGAAATCGGAGATTTAATTTGGGATAAGTTTTTCTCTGATTCAAGGAGCTATTAGTTTGGAAAGCTAGCTCTGTAATGTTTTGGTTTCTTCTGTGTTTTGGGTAAGATCAGTGTTTGGATTTATAGAGTTGAATTGCCAGTTTGGATAACTGGAATTCGGTATGTTTCACGTACCTCTGAGGGAGTACGTGTTTGATATTTCTGGCTGTAGAACCAGCAGTTTAGGATGGTTTGGTTGTTGAGTCAGACTCGTTTGTAGTCTGATATTCTGTATGGAATTGATGTTAGGAGCTCTATAGCTTAGTAGTATGGATTGTTTGTATTCTATAGAGCGAGTATCCCGATATATATATATATATCGGGATACACACACACACATATATATATATATATATATATATATATATATATATATATACCGGGGAAACTCGTGAAGATTTTATCCAAAATTCTTTTGGATAATTAGTTTTGTTTTGATTGTGTGAATTGGTTGCTATTGTTGTTGACATATGATTAACATATGCTGTGTTTTAAAATAAAATCTGTAAATAGATTATTAAATTACCTTTGTTTTAAATTTCGGGGACGAAATTCTTTTAAGGGGGAAGGATTGTAATATCCAGGAATTTTGGACAATTTAAATTTAATAATCTGGGTTTAAATTTAAATTGAATTGATAATTTTTGTTAATAAATTTGATTCGATTCTGTAATCTTCTTTATTTGAATATTTAATTTGTGAATTTATTTTTAATAAGTTAATAAATTGATTTTCTATTTAATATTGTATATGTATTTATATATATTAAATAGATAAGTGGTTAAATTAGTTTTAATGTTATGGAAATAGAAATTATGATTTATTTTTAGATTTAAGTTTTTCAAAAAAAAATATTTAATAAAATACTACATGATTTTTAAATATGTAAGATAAATGTTTTGATTGGTTTAAAATTCATTTTTGACTTAAAGTTTGAATATTAAAATAAGTTACAAAATGTTTGTGTTAATTCTTTATAAATGTTGATTGATAATTTTGATTTGTAAATGTAGTTTGAAATTTAAAATACAATTTAAAATGTGAAACATGTATTCATATAAGTTATAACATCTCTCACAAATTTATTTTAATTGTTTAAAAGTATAAGAACTAATTAATTTAATTTAAACATTCATTAACGCTTAATTAAATAACTAACTACTTGAAAGAGACATGTGTATATGATTTAAAAATTTAAGTAACATGTGTTAAGTATTAAGATAGGTAGTTAAACATGTGTCCATCCTTTTTACATGTGTCATTGTTTAAAATTTGTTTTTCTTTAATTTTAAATTCATTATAAACTAGCTATATAAACATGTATTTACTCATTCCATTCCTCTTTCTCGTTTTTTCCATTTCTGAACAAAAGAAATCTGAAAACTTTGTTCAAATGCATTTCTCAATCAAGTAAACACTTGCATACAAATCCCTCAAAATTCAAATCTGCATCCTCTAAAAAACTTAATCTGCATGCAACAAATAAAATCTACATTCATGAAATCAAGGAAGCCTGCATGCAACCATAAAAAAGAAAAACAAACTACAGCCTGCATTTCAATTTTATTCAAGTTGAAGCCTGCATTTCATTCAAGCAATCAACCTACATGCAACAACTTCAAGCAAGAAAGATGTCTGCATTTTGTTTCTTCAATCTGGAACCTGCAAATTTAATTTATGCTCTGCATTTTTCAAGTACAGGTGAGTAACTCATTCATAAGTTTATTAAATAGGAAAAGTTGTGCATGTTTATAAATTATAAATAAACTCATATGAAATTGCTGAAATGTTATACTTGTTAGGATATGCCAGTGAATATGATGATGTTTGTTGCATGTTATTCTTCAAATTTTCAAAATCATGATTGATCCCTGGAATTCTTTACTTAACTTGATTGTTGTTATGACTCAAACCCTTGCATGTTTGTTTTAGGATAGAGTAAATACAAATTTATATGAATCAAATTAGATTGTCTGTAATCCTGCAGAACAAATTAGCACAGAATGAAATTTAAACTCAATAATTTAATAGTTTCAGGTTTATTAATAGAAACAACAAATGAATTCATGAATTCTAAATCAAATATTATAATTTATAGTGTTGTGAAACAAGTGCAGTAATGAAATTACTGTATTTCACAATTTGGTTGAGCACAGTTGAAACTTGCATTGGATCTGGATGAATTTGATTCTTAGGATAGAGTAGCTATCAATGATTATAGGAAAAATTCTAATTTGGATTACAAATAAATTTTGGTGATGAGATTTGGGAATGTCAGTTTGAACCCTAGTTTTACTGGGTATAAGGGATTTAAGTGCTGCTATTTCACCAGTGATTCGAGTTCAAAGCTCATGTGGGTATGGATAGGGGATGTGTTGATGGAGTTGTCGCCGGAGTTTGGAGGGTGACGGTGGTCGGAGGTGATGGGTTGAAGCGTTGACAGGCTAGGCACTATAAGGGGGAAAAGTTTTCCAGGTTTTGTTTAAAACTTGAATTCAAAATTCAAGTTGAATATGGGTATCTGAGGGTTGAAGTGGGATGAGGGGTCACTGGTCGATGGGGGATGGTCATTGAACTTGATTAGAGATGGCCGGAGTTAGTGGTTGGGCGCACAGTGTGGATGTTGTGCAGGTGGGTATTTATTTTGGTTGCAGGGTTTCTACCTCGGGTTGGTCTCGGGGAAATTTGGAAATGACTCGAAGCTGGGAAGCTGTTGACTCGGAGTAGATTATAGGATGGCTCGGGTTGTAAGTCTCAGGTTTTAAACAGAGTATTATTTCCAGACTTTAAAATTATAAAAGTAAGTATAAAAATGTAAATTTAAAACCTGAACTAAGGATTAAATTTAAACTGAATGTAAATATGAATTCAAGAGTTTGAATTCTGTTTATTTTGAAATAATTTGAGTTTTTAAAATGTAAATACTGCAGTTTTTTTTAGTTGCTCAAACCTGTTTTCAAGGAATTATTAAAAAAATTTACAGTGAGGGTAAGATGCAATCAAAAATCTGGATTAAGCCTTGAATCTGAAGTTGAATATGAATTCAATAAGTTTCAAACTTTAGATCTTTGAATTAAATTTGAAATGCTTTTAAATTCAAGTTGGGGTTTTAAACTAAAATCAGAAACTGTGTTCTGTTTTAAAATTTTAATGTAAGATTTCAAATTATAAGATGAAGTGCAAACTGAAGTATTTAAACATGAAACTTTAATTATGAATTCAGTAATTTAAATATTGGTTTTTGAAACATGTTTGAATTCAAAATTTTAAGATGTTATGCCAAAACAGGAAGCTGTTTTCTGTTTGAATTTGAAAAGATACAACTTGAATTTTAAAACAAGTTTTAAATCTGGAAAATTTGAAGTATGGAACTTAGCAAATAAATCTCAGTTTGAATTTAATTTGAAAGCTGGAAATTTAAATTTAGACTTTAAACTTTTAAAAGTATAAAGAAACATTTGTTTGAATATTTAAACTATAAGCCTTAATGTATGGAATAAAGTTTAAAATAAGTTTAAATTTAGTTTTAAAAACCTGAGATTTGATTTTAAAGTCAGTTTTTAAAATTTAAATAAGTTTTTAAATTTAAATTTGTTTTAACTATTTTAGGAAAGGTTATATGATTTGAATTTAAAAATGGAGATGGAAAAGTAAGTAATGTTTCAAATTTTTAAGTTTGAATTTGAAATGAAAATTTGAATTATGTTTCAGTTTGAAATTTAAAAAGAAATTTTAAATTGAATTTTGCTTTGAAACAAAGTGTTTAAATTATTTTGTTTAAAGAAGAATGTTTCTTAATTTTGATCTTAAGGAAATTGATTTCATTTAAATTATTAAATTAATTTAAATAGAATATTAATTATTTAATTAATTAATAATGTGGATGTTTAATTAAGTAATTAATAATTTTTAAGTTAATTAATTAAGATTTGAGGTTAATTAATTAAGGTTAATTAATCTAAAATTAAGAATGGTTAATTAATTTTAAATTTATGATTAAGATTTATTTAATTAGGTGATTAATGATTAATTAAGATTTTAATTAACACTTAATTAATTAATAACTAGAGATGAGTTAAATTGTAATTAAATATTAATTAATTGATAATTATAATGATTAATTTAAGTTAATTCTTAATTAAGTAATTAAGAAATGTTAATGAAGGTCATTAACATAAGATTATTTTAGCAATTAATTAAGTGATTAATTTTTTTGATAATTAATTAGATTAATTAATTAATAATAATCAATTGTTTAAGTTTAATGAAAGTAATTAATGAATTAATTACTTGGTGTAATTAATTTAATTAAATGTGATTAGTTTAGATTAATTAAGTTTAATTAATTTAAACATTTGTGGATTATTGACAATTAATTATGTAATTAATGAATTTATAATTACTTAAGGAAGTAATTAAATAATAATTACAGGATGTAATTAAGATAATTATTAAAGATGTAATTTGGATTTAAATTACTTTGAAAATTTATCAAGTGATTAATGAAGATAATTAATTAAGGGTAATTAGTTATGGGATGAGTAATTAGAGTAGTTAATTACTGATTATTAATCATGGGTGATTAATATATAGGGTTTAAATTGAAGATTAATTACTTATGTAATTAATTTATATTGAGAGACTGAGTCAATGTAATCATTAATTAATTAATGATGTAATTTGGAATTGACTAATTAAGGTATAATTAATATTAATTGCTAATTACTTATTGTAATTAGAGATGGTTAATCAATAATGATTAAGTGAAATGAGTATTGAGATGATGATTTATAAATTTGATTTGCAATCAATTAGTGATTAAGTTAGCATAATTTTAATGATGAAGTAATTAATTTAATTTATTTTAAATTAATTAGAGATTAAGTAATTAATTTAATTCATTTTAAATTAATTATGAATAGTGTGATCATTAGATAGTTGCTTATGTTTGATGATTGGTATTGATTGCTATGTATGGTTTGTAATCTCAGCTATGAGATGAATAATATTATGGTATAGATGCATTGGTGCTTTTGGATGATAATATAGATTATCTGATTATGATATGAATTATCTGTTGGTAATGATAAGGTTGATTATCTGTTGTGTTGTGAATTATCTATCTGTGTATATTTAGATAATGAATTGAATTGTTTTAAACTTAAAACAACTTGGACCCTAAAAGACACGCTTTGGTTTTCGATGAGACCGGGATGGGGTTTCCATATTTGGGATCCGAAAACCACATCGATTCCAAATAACGTTAGGTCGTGAATCCAAGTGGAGCGAGTGAAGACTCGAGGTGTAAGGGCTATACATCAGTATAACTCTATGGGTGATTCCGTAATGAGTTTGACGGAATAGTACTTATAGATTCGAGATGGTGAATCAGAGTGCAAGGGTTATTGTCGTTAACTCTGAGGGTGATTCCAATACGAGTGTAACGAGATAATGCCTTCGGTTTCGTTCGAACCCGGAGCGAACTTGTATGGATTGAATGCTTTCAGAACATCGTCAGGTGGACGATGAGCATTCTAAGTGATATGTCCTTTAAAGGTAATCGTAGCCTCAAGCCTCATCAACCGGGAATGGCTAAAACAGGGGAGGTGCAGCAAAGCTTCGTGGGTAGCACCCACTTGAGAGCACGATTTATCCCTGTCTAGATGTCCCTTTATTTTCGGCTTAGTGGTGCGGTTGCTATCACAACTGCGGGGTTGTCTTGTTTGGAACTGTTCAGTAAGGAACGGGTCTGGCTTTGTGTTGCAGGGGATGAAGGGAGTAATCCTCGGTACGGTGATCTAGGCCACGTACTGTGACGGGTGGTACCCCAGTAGCCCAGCCATTGTATGGAATCCAAAATCCAATAAGTGCCAACGGTTTTGATTGTATTACCCACTTTTGTGGCTAGTAGCTGGAATTTAATAGATGTAACAATTTAGGCTATTTCTTATTTACTTGAAAACCCTAGACACTATTATAATATCATCGGATTTCCTATCAAATGTTTTGGTTAGCGTAAGGTAAATTTTTTTCCATGTTTATGTGTGGGAAGTCTTACGTGATACCTTTTCTTTTCAAAGGTTTTTCAAAGTTAAGCAACTTTAACCTGTTACTCACACCAGACCCATGTCTGACCCGGAGTTATTTCTGTTTTTCTATAACACTTGGGTACTCAAATTTGTACGAGTAGCCAAGGGAATTCAGGTTAGGATTCAGGTTAGCTTGACGAATTGTGGAGGAGCAATGGAGCAGGAGGCTTCTGCGTATAGTTGTATAGTTTTCCGCTGTGTTGGTATCTCTGAATGTTTGTCTGATATGATTGAGTTGTAATAACTAGACAGATGTTTATAACTGTCTAGTATATGTTGTATATGTCTGTGTAACTCTGATATTTGATGTATACTATGTAATACTATGTAATACTTATGTTAATAATATAATTTATTCGTTCTGCTGTTGAGATTCTTCTGTTGTTTCCTCTTTCTCTTCTTTCTTTTCTCTTTTCTATCCCTTTCTTTCTTAAAGATGATGCGATTTTCCGGGAGTGGAAAGTCTGGTCGTCACAAAATATAGCATACATCGATGGTGGAACGGTGACCTTTGGGGATAATTCAAAAGGATATGTCGTGGGCATTAGAGAAGTTGTCGACTCTGGTATTTTGACTCTCCTGTTATTAGAAATGTTTTATTAGTAGAAAATCTAAAACACAACCCACTAAGTATTAGTCAATTATGCAATAAAGTTTTTCAAATCAATTTCGAAAAAGATAGATGCCATATTTTCGATAATAACAAACAACTTATATTTGAAGGTTTTAGAAACAAAAATATTTATGTCTTAAATATGAATATGAATATAAATAAAAATTCAAATTTGTGTTTAACCAACAAATATGACGATCCATGGTTATGGCATAAACGATTTTGACGTATTAATTTTAAATGTATTAATAAATTGGAAAAATATGAGCTAGTTAGAGGTTGCCTAAAATAAATTATAAAGTAGAAAATATATGTGACGATTGTCAAATTGGAAAACAAAAAAAAAGGTCTTTTAAATCCATGAACCACTTCCGATGCCTTGCAGTTCCTTGGATCTCTCTTCCTCGTATTGTACACCTTTGGACCCTTCATCAAGTCAATTCTCTGGTTCCTGAAAACCCAGAACATGGAAATACAAGGTCTCCACTCAAACCATGAATGGATAACAAGTTAGAAGATCAGAAAACTCCATCTCCATCTAAATAGATTATGTTTTTTTATATGTATCTATATTTATTTGTAATTTTGTTTTGCACAAATAATACTATATTTCGTTTAAAAAATAATAATATAGAGAACCGTGATATAAGCACATATTCAAGGGGATATTTATAAATTATATATAAGTACATTGTATAGTTGTCATCATCAACAAGGGGGAGATTGTTAGGAAACCAAATCTACGGTTTCGATTACAACAACTATATAATGAAAATCGAATATGCATATATATATATATATATATATATATATATATATATATATATTTACAGGTAATTGCTAAAGTAACATCACTAGAGAGACAAGAACAAAGCTCAAAGAACGTTACAAGAGACTACAAGTCGATAGGATCAATAGAGCAATGCCATAGATGCACAAAAGCAACATGCACAGGGTTCAAACGTCTGGTCAATGTACTCAAACGTCTGAAAGGCTACTATATATAGCCAGACGTCTGAAACTAAAACCAGACATCTGGTATTGAACTCGGGTTTTGAAATTCAAACCAAAAATGCCGCACTTGAAAAGATATCTTCGCTTCTCTTCGCTACAACTCTTCATCACCATCAGAAGCGACTATAGAACACTTGTTAATGGATGCAACTACTTAAGGAATCCCTCTACCACTATAAATAACATCAAGAATCAAAGAGAAGAACTCACATTACTTACTTCGCTCTTTACTTTTATACTCTGATATATTCTTGATCTCTAGCAACCTACACTTGTATTTCACTCTTTCGTATATTCAGACCTCCTCAATCAATATTCCCTATATATATATATATTAGAAGCATTTGTACTTAATATTGAATATCCGTGTTGTAGAACACGTACTTGACAACAACAAGCTATTGTAACCCAGCCTATTCCTGCAGGCGAAGTGAGGGTGTTTGATAGTCGAATTCCGAAGGGGAGCTTCGGGACTAGACGTAGGACGGGAGGTCCGAACCAGTATAAAATCCTGGTGTGCTTATTCTATATTTACCTAGATTAATTTTATCTTAGTTGCATCATATAGTTAATCATATATACTTGCATATACACTATACGATCTCCCATATAGACTTTCATAATCTATATCTGTGATCCCCAAATCTATTCATAATTGTCAAAATCTATCTTCTAAAAGAGGTTTTGTTAAGATATCAGCAAGTTGTAAGTCAGCTGAGATGAATTTAATGCAAATATCCTCTTTTGAAATATGATCTCGAATAAAATGATGTCTTACGTCTACATGTTTAGTACATGAGTGATAAATCAAATTATTTAATGGGTTAATTGCACTTTTACTCTCACATTTTAAGGGAACGGTTTGAAGTATTTAGCTATAGCTTAATAGGTGTGTCTCATCCGTAGAATCTAAGCACAACAACTACCTAAGGCAATATATTTTGCTTCAGCAATAGACAATGCAACATATTTTTTTTTCGACTTGACCACAAAGATAATGGATGACCTAACATGAAACATGTTTCACTGGTGCTTTTTCTATCCACATGACAACTCGCATAATTAGCATTAGATTAACCAATTAAATCAAAATTATCACAATAGGGATACCATAATCGAAAATTTTGTGCGTGCAAAAGATATCTCCAAATTCTTTTTGTAACTTTTAAATGAGGTTGTTTTCTGTTTGCTTGAAATCGTGCAAGAAGAAAAACAGAAAACATGATGTTGGTTCTAGAAGAAGTAAGATAGAGAAGTGAGCCAATTATACCTCAATATTTTTTCGAATCAACTACAATTCCCTTTTCATCTTTGTCAAGTTTGGTTGAAGAGATCATGGGAGTTCTAATTGGCTTTGCATTCTCAATACCAAACCATTTCAAAAGCTCATTCATGAATTTGGTTTGAGAGATGAAAATACTCTTACTACTTTGTCAAACGTGAAATCTTAAAAAATATTTCAACTCGCCTACCAATCTCATTTTAAATTTGTCCTCGATAAATTTTTCAAACTTTTCACACAATTTTCTTTTGTGGCACCGTAAGTGATGTCATCTACATAAATTTGTAGAATCAAAAAGTCATCATGCTCATGTAATAGAGACAACGTAGTGTCAACGCTTTCCTTCTTAAATTCGTTTTCCAAAAGATATGCACCGAGACACTCATACCAAGTCCTTGGTGCTTGTTTGAGACTATACAATGCTTTTTCAAGTTTGTAAACGTTATTTGGAAATTCACGACTTTCAAAACAAAGTGATTGTTTTAAATAAACATTTCCTTTCAAACAACTATTTAGAAATGCACTTTTTACATCCATTTGCTTATTTTTAAAACAAACATGCAATGGCGAGCAGAATTCTAGCGGCCACCAACCTAGCAACTAGTGAAAATGTTTCAACAAAAGCAATGCCTGATATATTTGATTATCTCACTTTGTAGCCAGTCTAGCTTCATTCCAAATTACATTTCTAGATTCATCAAGTTAATTTTTGAACACCTATTTAGTTCCTACAACTAGATAGTCATTTGTTCTAGGAACCAGTTTCCAAACATTATTTCTCACAAATTGGTTAAGCATCTTAGGTGACAATTATCCAACATTCGTCACTAAGTGCAACATCAATATCTTTTGGCTCAATTACAGAAGTAAAACCACTATGAATGCACAAAGCACAAAGATTTCTATAGAATGAAGAGCGTATTTGTATACCTGCCATTCGATTACCTAAAACCAATTCTGGAGGATGACTTGCTTTGAACTTCAAATTCTCAATTTCCAAACTTGATTTTGATGGCTCAGGCATGCATAGATCACCTTTGTTGTTGTCTTCACTACATCTCGCATTGCATCATCATCTCCATCATCACTTTTTTCCTTTTCTATGGTGGCATCGACATCTGACTCATCAAACTCACATTGATTGATTCCATAATTGTTTCCAAGCGCTTGTTAAAGATTCTATTTACTTTGCTCCTTGATGAGTTTCCCATAAAAATCCCTTCATTTGTTTTGGACTCAAACTTCCATAGGTGATCACCTATGAAAGTGACCGTAGGATCATGTAATATGAATATTATCTAAATAACTATTGTGAAATATAAAGTAAGTAAATATAGTAGTAAAATAAAATGAGCCAGAGATTTTTATACTAGTTCGAACTCCCGTTCTACGTCCGTTTCCAGACTCCTTCTGGATTTAAACTAGCAAACCTTACTTAACCCGGAGGAATAGGTTTACACCACCTAAGCAACCGAACAGGACTTTGACCACCTAAGCAACCGAAAAGGATTTCCTACCTAAGCAACCGAATGGGACTTTGATACAAATGAAATGTTTTCTTGACTTTGTGTGCTCTTGTTACAACATAGATTTTTCAAATGAAGTACACCCTTCCTACAATCTTTTCCTCAAGTAAGATATATATATATATATATATATATATATATTTGTATGCTAATGAAGATAAAGGAAGTAGAGATTGCTTTAGAAATGAATAAATTTAAACTTGATTTCACAAATTCAACAACTAGATATTCAAGATAGTAGAGAGTTGAAAAGTCAAGTAATTTGATCTTGAATGAAATGCATATATATATATATATATATATAATGATTAAAGATTTACAACTGTTTGCAAAGAGATCTGTTGAGTTGGAAATTGTAGCAACTCCTTCTAGAAGAGATTCCTTTTCTAGAAGAAGAGACATCTTTTCAAAAAATTGAAAATACGATAGTTTTAACATATTTAGTGGACTGAATTTAAACATTTAATCGACTAAGTTAAAAAACTAGTTTGAAAATACAGTAGTAGAGTGAATATTACATTTAGTCGACTACGTCTTGTAATTTTTTTCAAAGATTATAACATAGGTTTAGTCGTCTGAAAGTAAGGATTTAGTGGACTAAATCTGTATGTTTTCCAAAATATGCAGGTTGAACTTGAGGAAAGATTTTAATAGTGAATAAAAAATATACCAACTTTAAACTCATTTTTGTCGAATGTTTTGATATGTCTTGAGCTTCTTGTCATGAATCAAAATCTTGTAATCCAACATTCTCCTCCTTTTTGATTGATGACAACTTCAGATGAGATAAATTTCGACAAAATTCTGTGGATTATAACTCCCCTTGAATTTGTGTTCGTATCTCGAATCCTACAAAATTTGTTAGTGCATTTCGATACCTCTTCTCCTCTTTTGTCATCGACAAAAAGGAGAAAGATATTTATGGGAATACACAAACAATCATTTGATAAACTTATAACATTAATGAAGACAACGCATAAACATGTACAAACACAGAATGCAAAGCAACATCAACACGTAATAAAAACCAATAATTAATAACACAATGAAGTACTTAACACCACAACAAAGTAGTACGGACAACAAAATAACATAACTAACTAAAGAAATATAACATACTTTTGAACAAAGACCTTATTAAAAGAGACAAAATAGCTTATTCTTTCCCATCACCATTTGATGTTCTTCTTCTTCCTCCTCATCATCGTAGCCCGATTCTTCTTCTTCATCGCCTTCTTCTTCTTCTTCACCAAAGGATGACCATGTGAAATGTGGTTGCGATCATTTCCTCGGATCGGTAGGAACATGGATTGATGTCAAAGAGGATGCGCCGTAGTTATTACATCCCGTATGTTGTTCAAGAAATCTTTATTATAATCGAGCTTCTAATCCAATTTGGTGACGGTATTTTTAACTCGAGATAGTCGTCTATCTAGAATCTTTTGGTTTCTTGAGATAATTGTATACGCTTGGAGTGATTGAGTATCTGGCCCAATTTCTTCAATCTCAGTTATTTGTCGTGGAGGTTGAGAAGAAGAACTAGTTCCGATAAAGTACGTTTAAGTGAAGAGAGTTGAGATTGTCCCGACGCTTCAATCTCTTTCCAATGTTCAAAAGTAAAGATGGTATGGCTTTGGAAGTTCTTGGGAAGAGCCATAAGGCTTAAGTCCTAGTGGTGAAAGAGCCTACCACGGTAAAGTCCGAGTCCAAGAGAGGTATTTGAAAATGACAAATAAGTCTCATTATATGAGCTCCATAGTGAATGGTCTTTGGTTAAAGGTTTGAAATTCATCGAGAAGGAGCTTTTTCCAATTCATGCAGCATTGACCCCATATAGCATATAAAGATTGGAAATCTCGCTTATAGATTTTTTCGTAACTTCTGGTATGATGATTAATGAGTATGTTAGGGTACGATGCATAAGTCTAGCTTTCAGCCGGAGACCTATTGCCTTGAGTTCCTTTAAATCATCAAAAAGGAAGAGATGACTTACTCTATAATGATGATCTATGTCAACTTCGATCTCGTCCAAATTTTCGTCTTTTGAAGGACATTGTTGAATTAAACCAATTTTAGGGATGGGTAAGAACATTTTGACACCACATCCAAGCGTCTATATATAATCATTGGGATTATGATTTATGTGATGATCTAAGTTGAGATTGGCACAGAATAGCTTAATCAAAAGATGATTTATCTTCAGGTTATTGACATTAAAATCTAGCAAAGATTCTAAACCACTTCGTCTTGCTAAAATTTGAATCCCATAAGAAGCAAAATATGGAAATCTAACAAACGAACCTTCAAAGATTCTCAAGTACTTCATCTTATGAAACCTCTGAACAGTCATATCGTTGTACAACCAACTTCGAATTTAAGATTCAGATGGACCGTCTGATGAGGAGGATGGGTTAGATCATTAGGGTGGCATTGTAGCTTAGGGTTTTTGGGAAGCAAGAGCTATGAAAAATGGAGGAGCTTTGGACTAAATTGTAGAAGAATTTTGAAGGAGAGAATGGTAATGGATGTTTAGTGAAAATTTAGGATGTAAAAATGAATAAGTAGATTGGAAAGAAGCCGTCTTTTCTTTTTTAAAAGCTGGTTGTTTAGATTTTATCACTAAAGGTGAGTAGTCAGTCTCCTAAATGATGGATCGAGGTAAAAAATTTCTCAAAACTTTGGTTTAGTCGATTAACCATTTTAATTTAGTCGATTGGTTACTTCCAGAAATTTTTGAATTCAATTTGAATGTTGTTTAATCGACTGAGGGGTATAGTTAATCGACTGAGTTGAAAAAAAGCATTACTAATTAAAATGTATTTAGTCTACTGTTTTCATTCGATCAGTCGACTAAATGTTCTATATAAGAAAAAAATGTTCACGAGATTGATTTAGTCAACTAAACATATATATTTACTCAACAGGTTATGTCCAGTAAGTTTTTAGTTCATTTTGGCATTGATTCAGTCAACTGAAATTGGTTGTAATTCGACTAAATTGAATAATTTTTTTTAAAGAAGTATGAAGTCGACTAAATTTTCTAAGTTAGTCGAAAAAATAAAAAATAATGGATGAATTTTGACAAAAATAATGGTACATTCATGTAAATAATATATATATATATATATATATATATATATATATATATATATTGAATCATAGATAAAAAAACAGAAACAAAATAATCTAAGAGGAGGAAGAAGATTTCTTCGGAGTCTCACATTCTTTGTCACGATCCAAAATTCAGCGTTCAAAAATCGACATCTGCACTTAACTTGTACTCGAATGCCGTAGATTCAACCATTGAAATCCGACTCATGCCGGAGCTTATAACACATTAAGCATAACAACACAGCGGAAGAAAAAGATAATATCATTGATATAGTTCCATGAATACAACATCTCTATACAACAATACATGACTACCAATATCAAAGCAATACAAATACACCACAGCGGAAATAACTTCATAGTGATCTTCCAAAAACATCATCAATTTCCATTTCTAAAGCTCGAAAGACTTCAAACCAATACTCCAAAGATCTCCAATCCAAAAGCAGTTATATCCAAACCACAAGCTAGAACCATCACCATCACACTTTATTAAGTAAGGCCAGTCACCAACAAATGCTATCGCCAAATCCAAAGGCTGGATGCTATCGGTTCTACTCCTATTGTTTGATTATCTGAAAAACCCAACTCTAGACTGCCCGTGTGGAAAATTGTAGGCACGTAGAGTTTAGGAAGGGAACAATAAACTCCGGGTCATTCATGGGACTCGTATGAGCAAATAAGAACATGTTTTATCTTTAAAACAGATAAAAGAATTTAAAAGTTGAAATCCGCAATGCTTTTTGGAAAATGAAACTACCATAAGGCCTCCCAACGCACACACAATGCAAACGCACAATTGGAGGAGATTTCTCCTTATGAAAGTCAAACATGCTTGATATGCGAAAACCTTTTTATATTATTATTAGTGCATATTGGAAAACATTTGCAAGTATAATATTAATCTTAGCCAGCATACGTACCATTATAGTATGCCTACTACAACTACCATGTTAAATTGTAGGTTCTGCAACTAAAACCGTACAAGGCGCATATTGGTGATTGGCTTTCCAACGAATGGTCAGGCAAAGGAACTTCCTATTGCCACATGGGTACGCCTCTGGAGGGACGCCCTGAGAACCTACTCGAATCTCTGCCACTACAAGGCTGGTTTACCCCCTACCCGAGAGTAACACCTATAAGTATGTCATCCCCGGTCGTTTGTGACCTTTAACCGAGAGCTCTGAACCATAAAGCAACCACAAAGTAATAAATTTGCAGTGTCCACATGAGTTAAGTATCTGAGCTCCATACCATGATACCACCCTTTTCAAAAAAAATAGACATACCCTAGGGGTGCGACCCTTGTTAACCTTGCCACATCTTTCTTGTTTCGACCATTTCCAAGGTGTGAGATCCTGATGTAGTCTCATCCACAAAGCTACACTTTTTCACAAAGCCATGCTTTAATCAACAAATGATCAGCAACACTTCGTATGCCACATTACCAAACTGGGAATGTATCACTTGTAACCATCAACTACATAACCTCTGAGCTTGTACGTCTTAAAGAAGGGTGTTAAGCTAAGAGAATAAATTCTCTGCCACCAAACAAAAAATTATTTGATAGAAACTAGCTTTACATCTCAAAGTGTAATGTCAGACACACATCCATACAAGTCTGTTCCGGGTTCGAACAGAACCGAAGGTACTTCAAAAACCAGGTATTCACAATCCCGATTAGACTCCCCATCACATATGGAGATCTCTATACCGGCGCGACTCAGTGCAAAGATATTCGATGGGTAATCCTTTCGCTCTTGAAAATACATGGTCTTCACCAGCGGTCTTCGAATGCTATCCATTTACGACCTATCATTATTCGGAACGGGTTATATGACACCAGGTCCTCTCTCGGCTAAACCGAATAATGAGCGTAATATTTAAAAACCATATGGATAATGGGATCTTAGTTATGTCACAACTTATTACCCAAAACTTTTCTTTCAAATGGTTTAAACAAATTACCTTTTTCAAATCTATAAACAAATAGATTTACTTCACAAAGTTCACCAATCTTCCACAAAGATTCATTCACGGCTTTCAAAACAGTTCATTTTCAGATAGGACTAACTCATCCAATCATTCAATCAAAGATTCAATTCATAGCTTTTAAAACCATATTCATTCATAACTTTAAAAGAAATCCCATTTCAAATCTTTTATATAAAAGATACACCATTTAAAATCTTCTTCAATTTCAAAGCAAGGTTCAACCATCTTTCACAAAGATTCATTCACAGCTTTCAAAAATAATTTCATTACAATTTGAAATCTTTTCAACACAAATTGGAAATCCTTTCTTTATATGAGTGTTATTATTATTTGAAAAAATAGTTTTCATTTTGGAAAAATCCAATTACATTTGCACGAGTTAAAGCCCTTCAAGTATTAAACTTGGGTTAAATTCAAATTCCCAAGGACAATACTTTTAAAATGGTTTAAAACCCATATAAACACATTTATAACCTGTATAATCTTTTTAAACCAAAATTCCCAAACATAGAATTCAATTTCAAATCTTGAATTTAAATTCAAATCAAATATTTAAGTTTCAAAACTTTATCAGGTTATTCAAAATAACTTTTATCTTCGAAACTCTTTTTCAAAAGCTTTTCATATTAACAAAATACCATTTCCAAAACCATTTGGATTCAAGATTCAATTTTAAAATTATTTTCAAAAATCTTTGACTTAACCAATTTCCTCGTGCAATCCATATTTGTATGTGTATGGTGTAGTCCAGGGGTTTTACACAATAGTGCAATATCATCAATCATCACAATATAAACGCAGCGATACCGATAAGTGGTATGATCTATAATGCTAATCATTCATTCAAAGATTCACAGATAATATACAAATGTATCACAGATAAATAATTAAATTATACATAGCTCAATTCACAGAACAAAACATCACATATCAACTAGGACAATCAATTCAAGGCATCTTGTACAATACAAACATTCATAGGCAATCCAAACATTCAATAACCATTTATAGGCAGGATTAATTTATCATTTAATTCTTAGTTAATTCAATTAAATTTTCAATTGAATTAATTACACATGAATTAATTACTCAATCCTTAACTTAAACCAGATTAATAAATTACTAATCCTTGTTTATTATCGTTAATTAATTACAAACCATTTTAATTAATTAACCTTTAATCATTAAATTAATCATCCTTTAATTATTAATTAATAAATATTTAATTATTTGTTAATTAATCTTAATTATTGATTAATCAACCTTAATTAATATATGAATTTAACTTTAATCATTTAATACTTAACCTCTAATTATTTAATTATAAATTAATTTCCCTTAATTAATTAATAAATTAACCTTAATTAATTACCATTAAATTAATTATCCTTAATTAATAACTTATTACATTAATTAATTAACCCTTAATTAATTACCATTTGATTAATTATTCTTAATTAATTACCATAAATAAATCATTCTTAAGTTAATTACATAAATAATTAATTAACCTCTAAATAAATTATCCTCAAATTTATCACCTTAATTAATTAATCACATTAATTAATTACCCTTTAATGTAATTAGACAAAGTAAATATTTTTTATTTTATTCAGATCTCAATTAATTAAAATATAAAACATCGTATCTTAATTAACTACTCTAATTATCATTTAATCCTTGTTTAAAAATCTTTGTAATTAATTATTATTAACTACTTAACTCAAACCCTTAAGTTAAATTAATGATTAAAAAATTTCATCTTTTTAAATCATTTACCTAATTACAATGCTAAGTTTATTTAAAATAATCTTTCAAAACAAAGATTATATATATTTATTTAAAATACTTTTAATTTAATTATTTTAAAATAATTTATCTTAAAACCTTTGATTGCACCCAAATTTAGATGAAACATTTGTTATTAAAAGAAAAGTGTTTTTAAACAAATTATTTAGGTAAACATGATTTGGTTTTAAATTTTTAAAACTTTTTTCTTTAGTTACCCAGATCCAGGCTCTACCCTAGGTAAACTTGAGTACCACTTCGACTTACCCAAGCTTCACACTTACTCGAGCTTCTTTGCAAAATTTCTCAAGTCGAACCCAAGCATCATCTTTTCTTCCCAAAAAAAATTTCTCGGACACACAATCCCACCGTGCATGTGCACAATCATCAGACCTTTTTCCGACCAACATCGCGACAACCCACAAGTCACCCTTGCCCCCGTGGATGAACTCTGCTACCCAGTTCGACGAATCTGACCTGAAAATCGAAATTGCTCAATCGAGCAAATCCTAAACACAAACTGGTCGAAAAAATCTTCACGTCCCGTCACTCGAGATCGCCGGAGGTCATGCAAATTCATCCAAAACCTTATCGTGACACCATGCGACGATTTCCTCGAGTCCCATTGATCTCGATGCGATCACCCCGCAAACCTTCACAACCCAAACTGAGCAATAAACCCTACTTCGCCTCAACCAAACCACTATGGTCATCAGAAAGTTTCTCTACCAGTTTTCCCAAATGACCCATCCTTCCACCCACCTCCAACATAAATCTCGAACCGCCTCCCTCCGTCGATCAATGGCAATTGGTTAAAAAGCAAATTCTGATTAACTCAAAATTTCTTATTGAATATAGGCTTAAAAAATATGTATTGATTTCCTAAAATCATCGATTGCTAATGCGAGCTCAATTATGAAATCAATTCACAAAATTTCAAACATCGATTTTTCTGATTTTAATAGTTTTAACTATATTTTATCAATTTTTAAATAACTACTAAATATTATCACTCGAATCTATTTTTAAAATTGAAATCAAGTCAATACAAACAATTTTCTTTTAAAGATTATTACCTAAATCCTATTGGATTTTTAGATATAAATTTTTTTTCTTGGATTTTTGTTAGTCTGTTATTAAACAGAGAAGATATGTGTATCAATAGAAACTCATATATACATAGATCCCTTGCGTATTCACAGACATGCAATGACATCCATACAACCAGATTTCAATCACTAGCATTATGTATTTATCACACAAAATCAAAATATTAGAGAGAGGGTAGTTTGCTCACCTGGAATCATGAAACAGAGAAGAACATTGAAGTTTTGCCTGGAAATAATTTTTGAAAAATTTGGAAAACTTGATTTTCTGATTTACTTTGATTTTGGTTTGTAACTGAGTTGATCTTGATGTTGAGTTGCCTTTGAACTTGAATTTGCTTCTTGAATTTACTGCATGCCTTTGTTTCCAGGTTTGAGATGCTTTGAGAAAACTGCTGTTCGATCTTTGAATTTTATTTTATTTTAAATTTTCTTTTTTTGGTTTTGGCTTTGATTTCCAGACTTTTGAAATGTTTTAGATGATCTTCAGGTTGAAGTGGCCATCTGATTAAGTTTATATTTCTTTCTGGCTTTGTTGTTTTCCCAAATTTTACTTTGGTTTGAATTACCTTCTAGTTTAAGTTCTTCTCTTCCGATTTTGTTCTACTTATTTATTCTACAGGTTTGAATTATGAAGAAATTAAGAAGTGAAAGGTTTGAAAACTTTGGACTGAAATGAATTACCAATTTTTCCTTTATCAATCAAAATATAATTCTAATTAAATGAAATGGATATGCCACTTGTTATCTAGACCAACACTTGTAAATGCGTGATTTAAATTATTTACACTTATGAATATATGATATAAATCTTTCCACACTTGTTAACACAAGTAATATTATGTTTAAGACCTTATTTTAAATTAATTCAAAATTTACATTTTAACCCCTACTTTATTCTTATTTATACTTTTATATATATACAAACTATATCTTTTTAAAAGAAAATGTACATTAAACCTTCTTTTATCAAATTTTATTTAAATCATACAAACCGTATTTTTTTCAAAAGATATACATACATATTAAAATTAGAAAACACATTTTTATTAAATTTAAAATGTAGAGTATTTGAATCTAACTTATTTAAAAATGTTTATCTTATTAATTTCGAAGATATGTATAAATTAAAGCTTTTACTGAAGCTCATTTCAAATTCAAGTTATTATTCTTTTTAAATGAATTTAGTTTTATATTTGTACATTTTCTATTATTTAATCTTATATAACTTTTTAAGAACAATGTTTTAAAACTTAATTTCTATAATAAATCCAAATTACTTATTTTATTTCAACATATATGTGCTTGAATTTCAAATTCAAATTCCAGATTATAATCTATTTATAAAATGTTTAGATTTCCAAATCAAGTTCTTTATTTAAAAACACTTACATATATATTTTAACCCCACATTTTCAATTAAGTTTATAACTAATATATTATTCAAAATATTTATTTCTGAATTTCCAATTAGAAATTCGATTTAAAATCATATTTATATACATTTATATTAATAAACAAATAAATATCTATTTAATTTGGAAAATACCAAATTAATTCACAATTTAATTCCAAAAATTAAATTAGTTACCAATTTAAATTTATTTTAAAAACAAGAATGTTACAGATTCCCCCGTAAGAAAATTTCGTCCCCGAAATTTGCTTAGGAGATAAAAAAGATAGACGAAATATAGAGAAATATCCTTCCTGATTAAACTGAATATCTATTCTGCATTTGGCTTACCAAATCAGAATATCAATAATAGATACGAGAATGAACTCATTCCATATTTCACAAGATACTCGGGCCGTCCGGTCTACAAAATGTGCAGGGGCATTGGTTAGTTCAAAGGACAACTAACCGTTCATAGAATGAATCTAGACCCAAGCGAATAGATAATGGATACTCAATCCAGGTTGGAATATCCTTAAGTGTACTTCAACTTTTCCATCTTTGGACTTTGATTTTCACAAGAAATTACAATAGAATTTCAAGTTTGGTTTTAATCGAAATTATTTATAGATACAAATCTTCATATTTTATTTTACAATTTATTCCAATAAAATTTCAATTTCGTTAAAGTTAAAAATGAAAAGCTGATAGAAATTTGATGAAGAGAATACGACTTAAGATCTTATTTATAAGATTCGCTGGGCCACCACAACACCGAAGCTCCTCCTTGCAGCTGCCACGAAGCCATCAAAGAATTGAAATCGGATCAAAGGAGAATGTGAAGAAAGTTATTTCCGTTGCTGCAGGTATTGACCATTTGTAGTGGTACTCCCCCGTCCTCTATCTCGTCTTCTTCTTGCACTCATGCTCACTATCAGTGGATAGAAAGAGAATTCACCCAGGCATACAGACAGATATCTTAAGGATATACTCATTCTAGGGCATACTTCACCCTATCTTTAATGAGTTACCTAATGTGTTGTACTCCTGAGCTAAAGTTCAATCTTCAGCAATGATACCAAATTGCCACGATCCAAATTTCAGCGTTCAAAAATCGACACCCGTACTTAACTTGTACTCGAATGCCGCAGATTAAACCGTTGAAATCCGACTCTTACCGGAGCATGTAACACATTAATTATAACAACACAGTGGAAGAAAAAGATAATATCATTGATATAATTCCATGAGTACAACATCTCTATACAACAATACTTGACTACCAATATCAGAGCAATACAAATACACCACAGGGAAATAACTTCAAAGTGATCTTCCAAGATAGCATCAAACATCATCAATTTCCATTTCCAAAGCTTAAAAGTCTTCAAACCAATACTCCAAAGATCTCAAATCCAAAAGTAGTTATATCCAAACCACAAGATCGAACCACCTCCATCACACTTCATTAAGCAAGGCTATCACCAACAAATGCTATCTCCAAATCCAAAGGCTGGATGCTATCAGATCTTCTCCTACTATTTTATTATCTAAAAAAACCAACTCTAGACTGCTCGTATGGAAAATTGTGGTCACCCAGAGTTTAGAAAGGGAACAATAAACTCCGGGCCAGTCATGGGACTGGTATGATCAAACAAAAACAGGTTTTATCTTTAAA
Source organism: Allium cepa (assembly GCA_030765085.1). NCBI lineage: Eukaryota > Viridiplantae > Streptophyta > Magnoliopsida > Asparagales > Amaryllidaceae > Allium > Allium cepa. The sequence goes on along the minus strand of CM060941.1, from coordinate 679,077,092 downwards.
ACAAACAAAAGAATTTAAAAGTTGAAATCCACAATGCATTTTGGAAAATAAAACTACCATAAGGCCTCCCACCGCACACACAATGCAAATGCCGAATTGAAGGAGATTTCTCCTTATGATAGTCAAACATGCTTGATGGGTGAAAACCTTTTTATATTATTATTTGTGCATAGTGGAAAATATTTTCAAGTATAATATTAATCTTAGCCAGCATACGAACCATTATAGTATGCCTACTGTAGCTACCATGTTAAATGGCAGGTTTTACAACTAAAACTGTACAAGGCACGTATTGGTGATTGGACTTCCAAAAAATGGTCAGGCCAAGGAACTTCCCATTGCCACATGGGTACGCCACTGGAGGGACGCCCCGAGAACCTACCCAGATCTCTGCCAACACAAGGCCGGTTTACCCCTCACTCGTGAGTAACACCTACAAGTATGCCATCCCCGGTCAATCTTTGAGACGCTTTGAGAAAACTGCTTTTCGATCTTTGAATTTTATTTTATTTTAAATTTTCTTTTCTATGGTTTTGGCATTGATTTCCAAACTTTTGAATTGTTTTAGATGATCTTCAGGTTGAAGTGGTCATCTGATTTAGTTTATATTTCTTTCTGGCTTTGTTGTTTTCCCAGATTTTATTTTGCTTTGAATTTACTTTCTAGTTTACGTTCTTCTCTTCTTATTTTGTTCTACTGATTTACTCTACAGGTTTGAATTATGAAGAAATTGAGAAGTGAAAGGTTTGAAAACTTTGAACTGAAATGAATAACCAATTTTACCTTTATTAATCAAAATATAATTCAAATTAAAAGAAATGGATATGCCACTTGTTATCTAGACTAACACTTGTAAATGCATGATTTAAATTATTTACAATTGTGAATATACGATATAAATCTTTCCACACTTGTTAATACAAGTAATATTATGTTTAAGACCTTATTTCAAACTAATTCAAAATTTACATTTTAACCCCTACTTTATTCTTATTTATAAATCATGTTTTTTATTTTCTTATTTATACTTTTATATATTTACGAACTATATCTTTTTAAAAGAAAACGTACATTAAACCTTCTTTCATAAAATTTTATTTAAATCATACAAACCATATATTTTTTCAAAAGATATACATACATATTAAAATTAGAAAACACATTTCTATTAAATTTAAAAATGTAGAATATTTGAATCTAACTTATTTCAAAAAAAAATCTTATTAATTTCAAAGATATGTATAAATTAAAGCTTTTATTAAAGCTCATTTCAAATTCAAGTTATTATTCTTTTTAATTGAATGAAGTTTTATATTTATACATTTTCTATTATTTAATATTATATAACTTTTTAAGGATAATGTTTTAAGACTTAATTTCTACAATAAATCCAATTTATTTATTTTATTTCAACATATCTGTATATGAACTTCAAATTCATATTCCAGGTTATAATCTATTATAAAATGTTTAGATTTCCAAATCAAGTTCTTTATTTAAAAACTTATACATACATACATATATATATATATATATATATATATATATATATATATTTAACCCCACATTTTCAATTTAAGTTTATAATTAATATATTATTCAAATATTTATTTTTGAATTTCCATTTAGAAATCCTATTTAAAATCATATTTATATACATTTATATTAATAAATAAATAAATATCTGTTTAATTTGGAAAATACCAAATTAATTCACAATTTAATTCCAAAAATTAAATTAATTACCAATTTAAATTTGTTTTAAAAACAGGAATGTTACATTCTTCCGGCTCAATCTTTGTATGTTCTTGAGCTGGTTGAATCGTTGAGCGATCCTAAGAATTTATAGAGTATGGAGGCCTCTCAGGTGATGGAGCATGAACAGTAGTGTTCGATGGTGAAGCTCTACAGAATTCTAATGCACATTGTTCGAGAAAGCCAAGTCTTCGAGCATGAACCTTCTGTTTATAGTACATCTGTCATTGTAGGTTGAGCGTTTCCCTTTGATAATGGTGGATAACATCAATCTTGTCATTGATAGAAAGTGAATTAAAATACAGTTTTCGTCCACGCTTAGCTTCTGGTGTGTATCTGATATGATAATTCGAGGGCGGTACGATGGGAACAGATTCATAAACGGGAGTCGGAGTAGAAAGATTTGAAGTATTTGTTGATGGAGAGCTAAAATCAATGGAGGAATACTGTAAGCTTTCTTGAGAAGACATGATTATATGGTAGTTGAAAGAATAAACCAATTTGAAAGTTGGTACAAAAGAATGAAAAAGACCAAGGTTTTTAGTTGAAATGATGGTCAAAAATAGATGAAATGTATAATGGAAAGGAATTTTAAATAAGAAAAAGCTAATGGAACCAATCAATTTGCTAAAAAGATTGTGTGGATAAAAAGCGAAAGTTAAAAATATATAAAAAATAAATAAAATTTAGCCCGTTAGAACTAACAAAAAATTGAAAAGCATTAACTTTCATAGCCAAGGGATAAGAGATCAAGTCCTAGTAACCTAAAAAGAATCTAAATTAAAAATATATTTTAAAAAATCTATAAATATTTTAAAGATAAAATTCCTAATTCTCTTTGTAATTTTATAAAACTATTTTCATTTAACGGTTTTGTAAAAATATCTGTCAGCTGGTTTTCAAAAGATACAAATTCTAATCTTACTATCCCCTTTTCAATATTATCACGAAGAAAATGATGATGAATGTCAATATGTTTTATTCGTGAATGATTGACAGTGTTTTCAGATAAATTTATTTCACTTGTGTTATCACAGAAAATAGTTGAATTTGACAAACTAATTCTAAAATCTTGAAGTATTTGTTGCATATAAATTACTTGAGAACATCCTAAAGCAGCTGAAATTTGTTTCGATTCATAAGTCGAGAGTGAGACACAATTTTGTTTCTAGCTAAACCAAGATACTAAGGATTGTCCAATAAAGTGACAAGTTCCACTCGTACTTTTTCAGTCTGTCCAACATCCTCCAAAGTCGGCATCACTGTATGATACTAACTCGAAAGGACATTCTTTCGGATAAAAAAGTCCAAAATCTTTGGTTTTTCTTAGGTAACGTAATATGTGTTTCATAGCTCACATATGCGATTCTTTAGGATTTGCTTAAAATCGAGCACATAAACAAACACTCATCATTATGCCAGGTCTACTAGTTGTTAGATAAAGTAACGATCCAATTATACTTCGAAATAATTTTTGGTCAACACTTTTGCCATCTTCATCTCGATCGAGATGGATTGTTGTACTCATTGGAGTTGTTTTGGCAGAAGTATTTTCCATACCAAAATGTTTAATTATATTTTTATAGTAATTATATTGATTAATAAAAATTCCATTATCTAATTGTTTAATATGTAATCCAAGAAAATATGATAATTCTCCCTACGTGACATTTCAAATTCTTTGGTCATTATATAAGAAAATTATTGACATAGCTTATAATTCGTGGAACCAAAAATAATTTCATCAATATAAATTTGAATAATTAAAATATCCTTTTTAGTATGTTTCATAAAAAGAGTTTCATCTACCTTCCCAATTCAAAACCGGAGTCCATATGATAGCTTTTAAGAAATCCATAACAGGCACGAGGTCCTATAAAGCTTTCTTGTGTTTATAGACCTGGTTTGGAAAATTTTCATGTAAAAATAGAGGAGGTTGTTCAACATAAACATTTTCTTTTGTATATCCATTTAAAAAAGCACTTTTAACATCCATTTGATAAAGCTTAAAATTATGAAAACATGTAAAGGCCAGTAAAATATGTATTGCTTCTAGTCACGTGACTGGAGCAAACGTTTCTTCATAGTCAATTCCTTCTTCTAATTATATCCTTGTGCAACTAGTCTAGCTTTATTCCTGATAATATTTCCTTGTTCATCGGCTTTATTTTGGAAAACCCACTTAGTACCAATGACTATTTGATCACTTGGTCTAGGAACTAAGTCCCAAACTTTGTTTCGTTCGAATTGGTTTAGCTTTTCTTTCATAGCTATAATCCAATAGCTTTATTAGAGGCTTCTTTAACATTTTTAGGTTCAACATTAGAAAGGAATGCTTCATGGTCCATTGGATTAAGTTGATTTCTAGTTCTGACATTTAAATTAATTTCTCCAATGATATTTTCTACTGGATGATCTCGTAAAATCCTAGGAGATCTTAATCCATTTTCGTTAAGAACAATGTTTTCATCGTCTTCAAAATTATGAACAATGTTTTCATCTTCTTCAAAATTATTTTGAGTAGCTGTATTAGTGATTGTCTTAGTCATTATCTCATCATCCTCAAGATTCTTATTAAAGTTAAATTTCTCATTGAAGGAGATATGAATTGTTTCTTCGATTGTTTTAGTTCTTTTATTGAAAATTTGATAAGCTTTACTTCGTTTCGAATATCCTATGAAAATTCCTTCATTGGATTTTGGATGGAATTTTCCAAGATAATTTTTGTGTTTAAAATAAAACATTTTAAACAAAATACTTTAAGATATGAAATATTTGATTTTCCTTCATGAAAAAGTTCCTATGGAGTGTCTTTCGTTAGTGGTCAGATGGAAACACGATTCAGAACATAACAAGCAGTTGTTATAGCTTCTGTCCAAAAATATATTGGTTGGGTGCTTCGATTTAATAAGGTTCTTACACAATATTATAAAGCTCTATTTTTCCTTTCTACAACTCCATTTTGTTGTAGTGTTCTAGGAAAAGAAAAACTATGGTAAATTCTCTTTTTATTACAAAAATGTTCAAAAGCTTCATTTTCTAATTCACCTCCATGATCACTTCTAATATTTTTAATTTTTAAATTTTTGAAATTTTGAACTCTTATAACTTTAATTTTGAAATTTTCAAAAGTATCACTTTTATTTTTCATGAAAATAGTATATCTTGAAAAGTCATCTACTATTACAAACACATACTTGCTATGGTTTATGGATTGAACTTCAGTTGGGCCAAAAAGGTTCAAATGAAATAGTTCAAGTGGGTGTAATGTAGAAATATTTTTATTTGATTTAAAAGATGATTTTGATATTTTACCGAATTGACAAGCATCACAAAGATTGTTTACTTTAAAATTCATTCTTTTTAAACATTTTACTAATTCATTTTTAGATAATGTTTTTACATCTTTAAAATTTATATGAAAAAATTCTTTTGTGCCATAACCAAAGATCATTTTCTTTAGCTATTAGACACAAATTTGTGTTGTTATCTATATCTAGATTTTATACATATATATTTTAATCTCTAAAATCTTCAAAAATTATATTTTTATTTTGATAAAAAATGCTACACCTATCTTCAAAAAAAGATGTATCGAATCCTTTGTCACACAACTGACTGATGCTAAGTAAATTGTGTTTTAAACTTTTAACAAGTAAAACATTTATAATAAGAGGTAAATTGGTTGTACCATTATTACACACATCGCCTTTGCCGATGATGTATCCTTTGGAATTATCTCCAAAAGTGATAGAACCTCCATCTTAGTAGATAATGTTTTTTAACATCTCTTTGTTTCCTGTCATATGTTTTGAGCAACCACCATCCAATATCCATTTTCCTCTCTTTTTAAGTGGTAGCTGTAAAAAATATAGAATCAACATTGGTACCCACCTTTTTTTAGGGTCCCAAGAGTTAGGTCTTTAGAAACCAAATCCAAGATGGTTCATAATTCAATTTGAAAATAAAACCTTTATTTTTGTGAACAGTTTATATAAAAGATTTTATGTATTTGTTTCTAATCAAAGAATTGTTGGTTCTAGAAACCCAAAAATTAATTGTTTTAGAATGATTTGGAACTTCTAAAATTGATTTTGCAATAATTTCATTGTTCCTTTAAAATTATTATATAAAGAGTTCATTTTCTTAGGAATACTTTTTGATACTTGTTTATATCCTAGTCCCTTTTTATTTGAATGCGTCTAAGAATTTTCTATAATTTTAAAAAGATACTCTCTTCCTTTGTTAAAATTAGAGACATTTTTACTAATATCATTTAACTTTTTTTTTAAGATTAGAAATATCTAATTCCAATATTTTAATATTAGCTTTCATATCATGATTTTCAACTAAAAGAACATCATTTTTTTCTTTTTAAGTTTAAATTTTTTGATTTAAAATAGGCAGTTGAGAAGTTGTACTAGAACAAGATTCTTGAGAAGTTTCAAGTTTTTCTTTTAAAAAAATTTCTCATTTCTTAACATATCTACCTCAATTTCAATCTTATTCAATTTTTCAAGAGTGTCTTTATATTTTCTTTTGATGTTTCTTAGCTTATCAAGTAATTCTGAATTTGTATCCACTAAACCAACGAAAGTACGCTCACCTCATGATTTGTGGCCATAAAACAGATGTTGGGTTGTTCAGAATTGCTGTCTGTGTCACTATCTGATTATGAAGATGATTGTGAATCATCCAATGCAATGGAAAAGGATTTCTTTTTGAATCTATCTTTCTTATTCTTAAATTTGTCTCTTTTTCGATCAGGATAGTCTTTCTTGATGTATCCTTTCTTGACAGCCATAACATTCAAGACCAAAAGACGATGGCTTGTTGTTGTTATTATTACTGTTGAAGCTATTCTTGTTGTTTCTAAATTTGTTACGCTTTTCAAAAACTTTTTGAAATTTTTAGCAATAAACGCCATATCTTCTACATCTGAATCTGATTCATCCTTTTTGTTTGGACTATTAAATTCTTCTTATCTTGCGCTTATACTCGTTTTGTTTGGAGATTAACTTCGTAAGACATTATATTTCCTATCAACTCTTTTTGTTTAATGATTGAAATGTCGTTAGCTTCTTCGATTGCTAAAACTTTTCGTTCAAACTCATCCGTTAAAGAGTTGAGGATTTTTGAAACAATATCAAAGGTTATATATTTTTCTGCTAATGCTAAGAGAGAATGATATATGTCTTGAAATCTAGAGTACATTTCATTTATTATTTCATTCTCTTTCATTTTGAAATTCTGGAACTGATTCTTGAGCATAGAAATCTTATTCTGCTTTACTTTGTTAGTACCTTCATATGTAACTTTAAATGTACGTCAAATTTCATGAGTAGTAGTATACATGCTAACTATATTAAACTCATTTTTGTCTAATGCACAAAATAACATATTCATAGCTTTGACATTTGCAGTAGCATCTAGTTTTGTGTGTTAGAGCATTGTGAATATTCAGTAGTAGGTATGTTATATTATACTTGAGTAGTATTCCAGGTTTCATAACCATTGGCTTGCATATAAAATCTCATTCTAGTAGATCAATAGTTATAGTTCAACCTATTAAATAGTGGTGGTCGTGCAGTAGATTGACTTGCAATAATACTTGTGCTAGTCTTGTGTTCCATATTACTAAAATATCCGATAACTATGTTATGGTTATAAGACGACCCTGGCCTAGTACCAAACGAAAGTGACTGTAGGATCGTGTCATCTGAATTTTATCTAAACAAGTTGTTTGGAATATAAAGTAAATAAATATAGCAGTGAAATAAAATAACACTAGAGATTTTTATAATGGTTCGATCCTGTTTTACATCCAGTCCCAGACTCCTTCGGTATTTAAACTAGCAACCCTCACTTAACCCAAAGGAATATGTTTACACCGCTTGAGAAACCGAAGATGACTTTGACCACCTACACAACCGAATAGGATTTTCCTGCCAGAGCAATCGAACAGGACTTTGATACAGATGAAATGTTTTCTTAACTTTGCATGCTCTTGTTACAATACAGATTTATCAAATGAAGTACTCCTCTAATCTTTTCCTCAAGTAATATATATACATATTTGTATGCTTGTGAAGATAAAGGAAGTACATATTGCTTTAGAAATAAAGAAATTTAAAATTGATTTCGCAAATTCAACAACTGGATATTCAAGATAGTAGAGAGTAGAAAAGTTAAGTAATTTGATCTTGAATGAAATGAATATATATAATGATTGAAGAGTTACAAATGTTTACAAAGAGGTCTGTTGAATTGGAAATGGTCACAAGTTTTCCTAGAAGAAATTCCTCTTCAGGAAGAAGTGATCTTTTTAGAAAATTTGAAAATATGACAGTTTGAACAAGTTTAGTCGACCGAATGTGAACATTTAGTCGCCTAAGTTAAAAAAAAAACATTACTAGTTTGAAAATGTAGTATTTAATTGATTGAATATATCATTTAGTCGACTAAGTCTTGTAATTTTTTTTAAAAAATTATAACATAGGTTTAGTCGACTAAATCTATATGTTTTCCAAAATATGCAGGTTTGAACTTAAGGAGAGATTTTAACAGTGAATAAAATAACTATACCAACTTTAAACTCATTTTTTTCGAATGTTTTGATAAGTCTTGAGCTCCTTATCATGAATCAAAATCTTGTAGTCCAACAACCTACACTAAGAATATAATATGGATTATCGAATAACTTGAAGTATCCGGTGTTAGGTTTTCTATTGAGCCATGATTCGTAAGAAGATTTATTTAGTATTGGTCTAACCATTAGTCTATCCATTACATGGCATGAAGTATTAACTGCCTCTGCCCAAAATGAAAAAGTATGGCTATATTCATTGAACATTGTTCTAGCCAATTCTTGCAATGTATGATTCTTCCATTCAATTATCCTATTTTGTTGAGGTTCTCGTGGTGCGGAGAATTCATGTTTAAAGCTATTTTCTTCATAGAAGTTTTAAAAGTACCAATTGTTAAATCCTCCATCCTGATCACTTCTTATAGCTATTATTGAAACACCCTTTTCATTTTGAACAAATTTTACAAATTTTGAAAAATGATCGAAAGTTTTAGTCTTTTTGGATAGAAAATAAAGCCAAGTAAATCTAAAGTAATCATAGACCAACACATAACAATACTTCTTACCACTTAAGCTAGCAACATCGATAGGGAAAAACAAATCCATATGTATCGATTCAAGAACTCCAAAGGTACTCACCGCATTATTTACATGAAAAGACGATTTGTTTAATTTACCCTTTGTACAAGCTTTGCACACTATATTGTTCTTGAATTTATGAAGCGTCAGCCCTCTGACTAATTATTTTTTCTCAAGTTTCTCGAACAATCTAATGCTAGCATGTCCTAGTCTTCTATGCCACAGGGTAGCTTTCTCATCTTTAAATACTAGGTGCCTAGAAAGGGTTAGATCATCGAATGATAAAGTGCAGACATTCCCTTTTATTTAACCTATAAACATAACCTTAGTTGAAGTCTTTTCAATGATCTTACATATATCAACATCAAAAGTTGCACACGTACCTTTATCATGAAGTTGGCAAATAGGGATGAGATTATGATGTTAATTTTTAGCATAAAGATCATCTGTAAAAAAGAAGGCATGGTTACCTACTTTACCTTTTCTAAAAACCTTACATTTACCATTGTCATCTATGGTAGCATTCCTACCTTATAATCTTCTGGGCTAAGGAACATTGATTTTTTGTCTGTCATATGTCTGGAACATCCTGAGTCCAAGTACCATTCTTGTTGTTCCTTAGCCTGCCAACATACTTACACGTAGGAAGAAACTGATGTCCTATAAAACTTCATAGTCTATCAGCATTTAAAACAAAGGAGTTAGTAATTCCAATGTACCAAGAGAGCCTGTAGGAACCTAAACTTGTCTAACTTGTTTGCATTTGTTCTTATATCAATATCTAACGAAGCTATGTCCAATTTTACCACAACCTATACATTTTGGAAATACACTTCAACCATGGCCATTATCAGCCCTTTTTTCCCTAATGTATTATGATTTACCATAAAAAAGTTATATTCTATTGCTTACATATGGTTGATTTCCCAAAAACATATCCAATAACTGTTCACCTCTAGAAAATTAATAACAGTTGATTCAAGGGTTTGAAATTTGGATTTACGTGATGTGATTTCTTCCTCTAGCATGGTACATATATTAATAAAAAAAATTCTTTTTGCATCATCATTTTTTTAAAACCAAAATCTCATTTTAAATTGTTTTAAAAAATTTCTTGCATACATCCAAATTCCTTTAAAGAAAGACAAATTTCACACTCAAGATTTTGAGCTTCTTTAATTTTTTAAGTTTAGTTTCTAACCTATCATTTATGCCAAGTAGCTCAGCTTTCCAGACTTCAATTTTTTATTCTTAATATTAAGACTATTAATTGTTCTATTAAGTTCATGGCATACTAAAAGTAAATCTTGACAAGTATAGTTTGATACCTCGCTTGAGCCGTCATTTTTATCGCCATGACGTGAATGTCCTATTAAACACAGATTTGCTTCAACTTCATCACTATCAGTGCGCTTTTCTCCTTCTTCATTGTCCCAAGTTGCAGAAAAAGCCCTTCTTTTGTTTCTTTCCTTTCACCGTTTGAATCAGTGGACAATTAATTTGGATATGACCTGTCTTTCTACATCTACAGCACATGATTTCTTCGTCTGAATTATCTAAGTTTTTAAATTACCTCGACTTGGCCTATTTCTCTTTGGTTGATGGTTTGAAGTTTCTTTTGGACTGTTTCTTAAGACCATTCATCAAAATTGCTAACTCAGTGATAGGATTATTTTCATTGTTACTGTCAAAACTCCTACTAGTGAAATTGATTTCTTTTTGGAGTCTGAATTGTCATGGTCTTCCTTAGGTATGAGTTTTATTAGATAGGTCATAACATTTCTAGCCAATTCTTCCATGCTTCGTTTGTTCAGATCTTTGGATTATTGTATTGCTTTTTTCCTTAAAATTCTTTGGAAGAATTCTTAGTATTTTCTGAACCAGCTCAACTCCAGTAAACACTTTTCCTAAATCTCTAAAATTATATACCAACATTGAGAAGCATCCATAGATCTCTTTTAATCTTTTGTCCTTTAACAGCAAACAATTCTTACATTTGTTACGAAGTAGGGCAAGGCACTATTCCTTTAATGGAGATGTACCGTCATGCATGACCTCCAAAGTGTGCTGTATTTTCTGTGCAGTCATTGTGATAAATTCGATTAAAGTCAGTTTTATTAAGAGTGCAAATAAGGGCATTCATAGCTTTAGCATTTAATGAAAATGTTTCATATTAGTTATGTCCTATTTGCCGACATCATTGATTACCACTGTGGGTGGAGTGTGCCATGTCTCTACTATATCCCAAGCATCATAGTCAACAGAAACCAAAAATATTTTTATCCTAGCCTTCTAGTAAGCATAACCAGGTCCATTGAACATGGATGGCCTAGCTATTGATTGATCCTCAGGAAAAGCATTATTTGAACTAGACATGTCTCTAGAGTAAACTTAGCATCTTGGCAATGATACCACTTGTACGATCAAATATTATACCTTACGGGGTGTAAACAGGGTTTTTATTATGCTATATGGTAATTGAAAAAAAATATAAGATAAAGTATTGAAAACTTGAATGTAGAAAATAAAGAACACAAGAATACCCAACTTTGGCGTAATGCCACTGTTGCCGTCAAAGTTATCATTAGAGTTAAATATTCAAACGATTACAAACAATAAACTCATAGACAATACTAAAAAATATTCTAACTCTATACCCAATAACTCTGCTTGACCTCAATGCCACAAGGTTAGAGTACTCAAACTATAGCTTGTAACTCAAAATAGTGCTCTAGATTTCAAATAAAAAATGAAAATATGCGAAACAAAAATAAATAAAATTCAAATAGAAAGGACACTCCCTTTTTTAAAAATCACATGCTCCCTTATCTTCAAATTAGCCATCATTGTTCTCCTTTTTTATTATTTCCTTTGAATAAACTCGATTTCACCAAATCGGTTCAGAAAAATAATTGATGCTTAATAATTATCTTCTACATAAACAACTCAACACGGCTACCTTGATTTGCTCGTGAAACGCTTTGACATTACTTGAATGTTTGGAGAAGCTACCTTGATTTGATACCGTGATGGTGAAATAATGCTAAAGTTAGTCGTTCACATCTGTTGCTTGGATTTTTTCTCAGGTCGTTCATGTCTACATCGCCTGCTTGAGGTTCTACTCAGGTTCCTTCATGTCTATATTGCCCGCTTGAAGTTTGATGCAGGTGCATTATAGGAAGTGAAGGATGAATGGGTATAGATAAACAATGAGATTATGATGATGATGATTGTCAGTGCCTTTTGATTGAGTTGGGTATACGTTGGTCACAGTAGTCTTGATGGTATTGTTTCACGTTAATGAATGGGCAACTAATAGTGATGGATGAAAACACATAGATGTATATCAAGAATAACATTATTTTTGTAATATTTCTTTATTTTTGAGTTGGTAATCCTTTCATATTGAGAGGTCCACTATATATATTGTTGATATTCTCATTGTCCCATCAGTTTAGGCAATAATAGTTTAAGGAAAGAAATGATATTTCTTCTATTTAAGTGATTTTATAGTGATTTTCATTTTGATTATTTTCAAAATATCCCTGAATAAATGGCATGGTCATATTTGATTGATTCTTTGGTCCACAAAAATTATTTCTTTACTATTTTTGAGAATATGCCTGAGTGAATACTACCAAATACGATATGTAGACTAATCTTTTCTTTCAATAGTTCACATCAGATATTTCATTCGATTTATTTCCTTTCCAATAAAATCTTTTCTTATTTCCCTTTCTTTGTATATCCAAACTTTTACGGAATTGAAAGAAACTTCTCTACAACCAATTTCTATTAAGAAACCCTATAAATATGCAACACTAGATAAACATGTTAAATCAAATAAATGTTTATTGTCATCAAACAGAAATTGTCGATTTCACTGCTACACAAGGATTGATGTTACGTGCGATGAAGGGTTAGGGGTTTGAGATTACTAGAGTACTCTAGTTTGGAAGTTTGTAGACATCTTTAAACCAGTAATGGGATTACCATCGAGAAGAGCTATTAAGTTCCATATAGACATAATACTGAGGGTACAACATATTAGTAGACCATATAATAGAATGGCTCCAAAGGAGATGAAGAAACTGAACAAGCGATTTGTAGAACTTGAACATAAAATATTCTTTAAATAGTTTAGCTCATTGTAGGGATCATCCTATTTGTGTCGAAGTCATATGGATCATTATTGATCTTTACCTATTACCAAAAGCTGAATGGGTTAACAGTGAAGAATCATTATCCATTGTCTAGGATAGACGACTTATTTTTCCATTTGATTTGAGTCAGAATATTCTTATAGCTAAATTTAGCAATGTGATTCTATCGGCTGAGGGTGGCTGGAGATAGTGTACCATTTAATGCATGTAGAACAAGATAAAGTTTATATGAGTGATTAGTCATTCTCTGTGGACTGACCAATGTCCCAGAGTTATTTGTGGATCTTATGAAATAAATCTTTAGCGATTAGTTGGAAAGATTTGTGTTGGTCTTTATTGACGATATTTTGGTGTATTCGGAGAATGAGAGGGGCCATGATCTTTTTTAGATTGGTGTTAAAGGAAACACGAATTGAAGGAGAATTTTACTATATATCACTTTTGAAAATAGGAGGTAAAGTTTCTTTGTTATAGTGTGTCAAAATATGGATTAGCACTAGATCTGTCAAAGGTAGAGACTATTAATAGCTAGAAGTGACCATAGATAGTTACATAGATGAGAAGTTTAATAAGATTGGTTGGATATTACTTCCAATTCATTAAGGACTTCTCGCATATAGCAGCACACTTGACTATGTCAACATGGAAAAATGAGAAGTTCGTATGGATTGATTGGTGTAAAGAGTCATTTCAAGAATTGAAGAAGTTAGGTACAAATGCTCCTGCCTTGATTGTACCTGAAGAGAATCTAAATTCGGTAGTGTATACTGATGCATATGAAACCAGATTGGGAGTAGTATTGATGAAAAAGGGCGAGTGAGAGCTTACGCATCTGTGCCATTGAGACCAATGAAGTTAAATACTTGACTTATGATTTAGAGTTCACAATAGTGTTCTTTGCACTAAAGATTTTGGGACATTATCTTTTGGTAGAATACTTCGAGTTAAATGCAGACAATAAATCTCTTAAATATTCGCTCAATAGGAGTTGAGTATAAGGAAACATGGGTGGTTAGTAATCTTGGAGGAATATGACTTCCAAATGGTGTATACGATAGGAAAGGGGAACAAAGTTCCACATGTTTTAAGGAGAAAGCACAGAATGGAATGTTAACCATGATTGTGGATTGAAATATGTTAGAGACATTGTCGTCTTTAGGTGTGCTTATAGATAGAATGTAGGATTAGGTTGAGATCTATGAGTCTTGAAAAGTTTGGGTGTACATCCAACACTTATGGATAGAATTGCTAAGAGGCAAAACGAAAATTTTGTGTTATAAATATATAGATCTTCATAAAGTGGTCATAGAGGAAAGTCATTGGTTCAATTTTACAATTCATCCTGAAGGAAAAAAGACATACTGTAACATGAAGCGAGTATACTTTTGGAAGGGATAAAGAGAGACGTCGAAAAATGTGAGAAGAAATGTTTCACATGCTAGTGAGTAATGACCGAGCATCAAAAGTCGAGAAGTTTACTCCAACCTATGGAAGTACCGACATAGAAGTGGGACTCGGTATCCATGGATTTTATTGATTGGTTGCCAAGATCGTGAATGAGAAATGATAGCGTTGGGTATTCATTGATAGATGGTTTAAGAGTGCCCAAGTTATCCCTATGAAGTCGAAACAACAAGTTTAGTGAAGCTATATATGAAGAATGTAACGAGACTACAGGGGATCCCCAGTAGTTTATTATTGACAGCAACCCATTATTCACTGATTTCTTGAAAAGTTTGTAGAGTGCATCGTTTAAGTCGAGTTTTAGAATTACACTATTTCGGGCACTTTATGGGAGACTGTGTAAGTCACCTATTTTTGGTTGGACATAGAAAATAGACTCATGTAGAGATCCGACTTGGTAAAAGATGCTACCAAGGGGATAGAGTTGCTTTTCTCCAGGATGAAGATTTCATGATGGTGAAATAAAAGCTATGTGTATAAGAGAATAAAAGATCTGAAGTTCGTAGTAGGCGATCATGTATTTATGAATGTTTCACCGATGTAAGGTGTTATGCACTTTAGAAAGGTAGGGAAATTAGAGAGGACCGGGAAACTCATATATTAGGTTGAGTTACCAAGTAATTGGGAGGCATGCACAATGTTTTTTATATATCACTTTTAAGTAAATGTGTACATGACCTAAATACGGTAGTGGAACCGCGGGCGATTGAGGATTTATCTATAGAACTAAATTTGACTTATGTTATTTACTATCATGATATGAAAGAGTTAAGGAACATAATATGCAACTTTTTTGCATTTGGTACAGTGACGATATAGATGACTATATCTAGGAGGTGGATGGATAAGATTAGGAATATCTATCCCTAGTTTTTACATGTATGATTATGCATGTATGTTTGTTGTATAAAATAGTTGTGATACTACTATAATTCTGCTATATTACGTCACTTTGTGTTAGTAGTAGCACTAACACATTATGATTGCTGATATATGATTTGCATTAGTTGGGAATTGGTGTAGTTATTGTACTTGTGTGTACATTGAATTGATGACGATGGTCATTATCCTACGTTATCTAAATTTTGAGGATGGAGTTCTTACAAAGATGGCCGAAGACTATAACACCTCATATTTTGGAGAGCCATAATACGAGGAAGATAAAGAATAATATAATTTGCTAGGAAATAATTAAGGGAATTAGATTGAAAGATTTAATAAAGATTATTTTTATGAATTTGAAAATTGAATTATTTGAATATTTATGTTAAGGGAAATTAATAAACTAAAATACATATGTACAAGGTATTGAATTTGAATATTTTTACTAAGGGAAATTAATGAACAAGATTAGGGAAGAACGGTTTAACTTAAACCAAAATCATTATTATATAAGCCCTTAAACTATTCACCTCTTTATTTTACATTCACTTCATTTTCAAATCAAAAATAAAATAAAAATAGAATCCTATCGATCTTAGACAACTACCATTGCTAGGAGAAAGGAGATCTAACCAAAACTAATAGATTAAAGTTTTCATGTAATGAACCGTATTTTACGTATTGGAGGATCATAAAATATTATTTTTAAATTTATATTGGGTCTTTGACTCTATAACTTTTGACACTGTTGGTATTAAAAATTTTGACCCGTAGTAATTATATTGGACGATTTTGACCCTTTTTTTGGCATTTTAGTGGTTATATGTATTGCACTAATATACGCGCATCGATGCATCAACAAATTTTGATGAACGAAAAACGTCCCTGGGTCAAGGGAAAAGTGTACAGGCCGCACAGTCTAAAATTTTAGAGATCGGACATTCCAATAGCCCATACGAATTAAAAACATCCAAAAGGAGCATTTCAAGGCATAATCTCAAATTTCGATGAAACATGTGCCGTTGGAACGGGAAAAATACGATGAATAACAAGTCGAAGAATTGTCGCGATTAGACATTTCTAGAAGCCATGTAAGCATAAATTATATATTGAAATTTCAATATTGGAGGGAATTGCAGAGAATGGGTGGTAATAAAACCTAGTCTATGCATTACCCTATATAAATTCACATATGTTCTTAGAGCCGCATTATTTTCCTTCCCTCTCATCTCAAGTTCCCCTTCATGAAAAGCCACAACCTACCTTTCTTCTTCTCCTCTTTCTCCACTAAATATTCACTTTCACGAAATTAAACACAGTCCCTATATTTTTACGAGGACTACATAGCCATGTCCTCGGATTGGCCAAGATCAGATCATTATGGCCAAAAACAGTAAATTTGAAAAGGGGTGATTTTTGAAGGAGATCTAAAATTGGTTTTGATGATATGAGTTTGTTCGTATCGGTGAAGGGAGTTTGGTGATGTAAATGATGAGTGTTAAAGGTTACCGTTGTAGAGGTGAAAAGGATGAGTAGTTTTCAAAATAAATCGGCTTGGATGCATTTATCTCATGGACATGGACTGATATAGCATCATCGCGAGATGCGAAGGTAGCCGGAACAGTGCAGGTGTTAGTGTGCATGGTGTATTGGCGGCTAGAAAGTGAAGAAAATAAAAGAAAATTAAATAGTATAAAGGCAGGTCAACTTGCCAGGGTTGGAGTAGCTGGAGGGGGAGGCAAAGCAGACATTGTAGATGATGATGCGGGAGCTCTGTCGTAGGGCAGTTGGTGGTGTCATGTCGACGGTGTTGGAGCGTGCATGGATGCGTGCGTGAGGAAGTAGGAGAAAAAGTTTATAGACATCATTGTTTTAGAAAGCATGTACAGGAAGTGCTGAAAAGAAAATATGTACTAGGTAGAGAAAGTGGAGAATGAAGATTTTAAGGGGAATTATGAATGTGGATTATAGGCAATTATTTTAGGTTAATTAATTAATTATTTTGTTAAATAAGTAGTAAGTTAATATATATAAGCTAACCCGAAAAATGAATCAACACCTTTGATCAAGTTTGAAAGCACCAGTGTAGATAATCAAGAGCACAAATCTCATATAAACAACAAATAAAAAGCAAAAGTAAGAAAAAAGACATTATTTTTATAGTGGTTCGACTGACTCTGTCCTATGTCCACTTTAACCAATCTTTATTATGATTATACTAGTTGAATCTGTTAGGATATCAACCAGTTAGTCCTTAGATCTAAGTTACAATGAGTTAGATTAAGTCACAAGTTGAAGGGTTAACTGGAGAATCAGAGTAACCCCCTCGATAACTGTTTTGAGGGAGAAGAAAGTTGAAAAAGCGAAGGAATTCCAGTAGAGCAATGGAGGATCTCTCTCTAGAAAAAGATCCATCTCTAGTTGTAGGTTGGTGAGTATTTATAGAGAAATTCAGCGAGTGTTGGGCCAAAAGTCCAAGTGCAGAATAGTTCAGTTGTTATGCCAAGTCATCACCAAAAATCTCAAATCAATATGAGTCATTTCTATGGATCGTTAGCTATCCATATGCGATGGATCTCTAGCTATCCATAGGGAATGGATCGCTAGCTATCCAACAACTTAGCATAATTTTCTACCAGAAGCCTGTACTTAGTGCTACGAAGGAGCTCGAAAAGTTTAAGGGCGGTCCAACCTATCTTGATGGATCGCTAGCTATCCATAGTGGATGGATCGCTAGCTATCCATCCACTACGCATATTTTTGGGTGATCTTTGTTTGGTTCTTTTCCTATCTTCTATTTAGTTGCTTGCCACATATCAAGTCATTTGGAATTAGTTCGATCATCCATCTTCATGGGTCATCTGGTCTAGAAGAATCATCTATAACTTTCTCAAATCTTAATGAAATCGAATGAAACTTTGTAGGAACATTCTAGAGGGTCCGCCTTAAAAATTTTACATGATAGGGCCCAATTTAAATGAGTTTCTAGCAATCCATCAAATCAAATTGAAATACTCTCATTTTTTTAGCCTTTTTCTATGTCTAATAAATGTTCACCCAAAATTTCAAGTCAATTCGATTTCATATGAGTTATGTAGGTCCATTTTAAGTTAGCTGCTTTTGGTAAAAATCTTGAATTCAATTAGCCTTCACTTCTCGAGCTAGATTTTTGGCATGCTATGAAACTTGACAAGCATCTCCAGGAAACATATTAGATCATGATGAAAGAGGACAAGGGGATATGTGAGCAAGCTTTATGGATCGCTAGCGATCCATAGGCGATGGATCGTCCATCGCTAGCTTTTTTTGGAAATTGTCTTCTTTATTCTTTCTTTTCTTTTCCTTCTGGTCTTCTTGGTCTATCCTTGAGATAGTTTGACTTATTGCAGATGCTCTAGTTTCCTTTGAATTATATTTGGTTAATAACCCAGTTAACACTTGCCCCCAAAGTACGCCTTTTGAATGAAAGGTGTGCTTTGCTCCAGAACAAGTACCAGCAACAAGTCTTTGATTGTTGAGCTTTCCAGCGACTTTAGCCTCGGCAAACCGTCTAGTTCCTTTTGATCCTTTAGTAAATTGCAAGTCGCCCAAAACCTGTTATTTCCTAGGAATCCAACTCCACTTAGATGTAATCTGTACCTCACAACCATTCCGATTTTATTTGGTGTTATTACATCACGTATCTATGATTAAATCACATGTTTCCAATTACATCACATATCTCCATTCACCTAACACATCTCTAATTGTCCCATGTTCATTCAAGATTTATATCACTATCAATTTTTGCTTCTCATTTAGAGTTGCCACATCATATATCAAAATCACATTATATACCAGAATCACACAATATATCAGAATCACATCATACATCGAGATCATCCTGTGTTTAGCTGGGATTTATCAGTTTTATTCTGTTTATATGGCACTCAAATCTTTTTATTAAATCAAATCTATTTTAAAGTTCAATCTCCCTAGATCGTTTAAGTTTAATGCACGATATCTCTAGATCGTTTAATGTCTAGTTTAATGTGCGATCTCTCCGGATCATTTAATGTTTAGTTTAATATGTGATCTCTCCAGATCATTTAATGTTTTAAGTTAACAATCTCTTTGGATCATTTATTTGTTAAGTTAAGGGGATGATCTCTCCGGTTCATTTGCTTATTAAGTAAGAGAATTAAGTAAGCCCATCCTCTTACTCTCCAGTGAGAGGACTTCTTGCACTCCAGTCCCTTCTCTCCGGTCTAGACTCTATGACCTTCGATATCGTACAAGTACATCCAGTTGCTTTTCTGTAAGGGGACTTGCACCCTACACTCCGATCCCATATCTCTGGTTGGGACTCTATGGCATTCAAAATCAGTTATCACATTAAATATGGATTTTACAGAATTCAAATTTCAAATCAAAGAAAACAAGCAGAAATTAAATAAGCAGAAATCCTGAATGACCATCCTAGACATCAGACTCAGAGCGTGGCACAATCTAAGTTTTGTACATGTCAAAGCGGTCGGAGATTATTATCCTGGATATTCGAATCAAAGCGTGACTAGGAATCAATCTGGGTTTAGCACACGTCTAAGCGATATGGGGTCGTTGTTGTCCTGAATAATCATCTCAAGCATTCGACTCATAGCGTGCCTAGGGACCATTTAGGATCCCGTACACATGTAAGCTGCCTTAGTTATTAACGGTAGAAAAAGCATAAGGCAGAGAGCAAGGGACGAACCTACCCCTTGTTCCATATGTGGGATTCTTGTTTCGGCTCATGAGGTTATGCATTTGTACTCTGATTTGCGACTCTAGCTTAACATCACTCGTTCCAAGCATTAAATCTTATCCTAGATCCAAATCCGTCGTGCCCCCATGTTATGTGGGCATTATTTCAGTTTATTTTTCTCTAACTCCAGATGCTCCTGCATTGGGTCCGACTGTTGATTCCAGCCTTGCTCCTGAGTATTGGTTGCTCTAGGCATGGGGGCAAGACTCCTTGTTCCAATCCAACTTCGGCAGCTCCTATTTTGTTCCCTGGATATTGATTCCTGTTCTCTGCAGATCTACCTATCCCCCGTTGCTCCATCCTCTGGAAGAAGCTATTCATCATCTCTTATTGCCTAGGCAATATTCCTTCTTGCATCTTCTTCATCGTCCTCTCCGTTTCTTTTCTAATCATATAGATGGGTTGATGAGAAATTGAGGACACCTCTTGGCTTCCCCTAGGCTCCAGTTGACATGCTACAGCTCTAGATCTAGTATTAGGCCTACCCATCTTCTCTAAATATTAGATTCAAACTTCAGTTCTTAAGATCTCGTTCATGGTTCTCGGTGAAAGCACCAAAATGTTAACCCAAAAAATGGATCAACACCTTGGGATCAAGTGTGAAAGCACCAGTGAAGTTAATCAGCAACACAAATCTCAGATAAAATAAAGTAAAAAGTAGAAGTAAGAAAAAGACACATAATTTTTAAAGTGGTTCGACTGACTCTGGCCACTTCCACTTCAATCAATCTTTATAATGATTATACTAGTTGAATCTATCTGGATACCAACTAATTAGTCCTTATATCTGAGTTACAATGTTTTAGAATAAGTCACAAGTTCAAGGGTTGACTGGAGAATCACATTAACCTCCTTGATGACTGTTGTGAAGGAGAAAAAAGTTGAAGAAGCGAAGGAATTCCAGTAGAGTAATGGTGGCTCTTTCTCCAGAAAAAGATCCATCTCTAGTTGCAGGTTGGTGGGTATTTATAGGGGAATTCAATGAGTGTTAGGTCAGAAGTCCAAGTGTAGCAGAGTTCAGTTGTTATGCCAAGTCATCATCGAAAATATCAAATCAATCTGAGTCATTTCTATGGAATGCTAACTATCCATAGGCGATGGATCGATAGCTATACATAGGGGATGGATCGCTATCTATCCATCAACTTAGCATTTTTTCTACTAGAATCCTTTACTTAGTGCTACAAAGGAGCTCGAAGTTTGAGGGTGATCCGACCTATCTTGATGGATTGCTAGCTATCCGTAGGGAATGGACGACCAGCAATCCATCCACTTCGCATATTTTTGAGTGTTTTTTCGCTGTCTTTCTATATTCTATTTAAGTGCCTTATCCAAATGTCAAGTTGTTTGGAGTTGGTTTGATCATCCATCTTCATGGGTCATCTGGTCTAAAAGAATCATTTATAACCTGCTCAAATCTCCACAAAATCGACAAACTTTGTAGGAACACTCTAGACGGTATTTGGGAACCACCAGAAAATTTTATATGGTGGGGCTCAATCTAGATGGATCGCTAGCGATCCATTAAATCAAATCCAAAAGCTTTTGATTTTTTTTGAACCTTCTTCTATGTATTTCAAATGCTCTCCTAAAATTTCAAGTCAATCTAACTTCGTATGAGTTATGTAGGTCCATTTTAAATTAGCCGCTTTTGGTCAAATAGCTTGAATTTGACGATTCTTCACTTCTCGAGCTAGATTGTTTGGCATGCTATGAATCTTGGCAAGCGGCTCTAGGGAACATATTATATCATGATGCAAGAGGACTAGAGCATCCATGAGCAAGCTTTATGGATTGCTAGCGATCCTAGCGATCCATCGCCTTAGCTTGTTTTTGCATTTTTCTTCTTTTATCTTTCTCTTCTTGTCCTTCTGGTCTTCTTGGTTGATCCTTGAGATATTTTTACTTGATGTTCTAGTTCCCTTTGAAATCTATTGGGTTAAAATCCCAATTAACAATATATAAACCAATTTATTAAACCATCCACAACTTTTGCATATGAGGTTCGATTTCGATGCAGTTTTTGCATTACGCTCAGGTTGGAGAGCTCTACGACATGGAATTAGATTGGCCAGCTATTGTTGAGGTGAGTGATTATATATTTCATCATATATGATCGTTAGTATAGTATAAAAACGATGTGAAATAATTTTTAACCTTAAAACATGATTTTAATATTTTAAATCTCACCCGATTTTATAAAAGAATTTAAAAGTGTTTTCAAAAATGGTTTTAAATCGGATTTCACACCTGTCATGTCGAACGTACTATTTTTAGGAAATTGCAAGTGTCGGTTCATTTTTTATATGAGTCCCAAATTGGTTGATGTAGTTGCTATATAGATGTTATCTGTACACTATATGGGATAAATGTATGCTTGCTGGTTGCATGTATGTTTGTTTTCTTGTTTTGGTTGAAAACATCAATCGATCGACAATAAATATTAGGAAATGTCCCGTACATTAGAGTTACAAGCAAATTTATCGAATGCATAAATGATGGAAACGCGTATGATGATAGAGTTTCGTGCATATCGATGGGACGCGAGAACGATGAAAACTTGAATGGATAATTTGTAAAAGATTATAGGGATGTGTTCTGACTGATTTGTAAATGGAAGAAGATGGACTTAGTTGCACTTTAGACTTTGGGATGGACAACAGAATTTTCAGTTGGTTTGTACTTAGCTATTTTAGCTAATTACATGACCAAACGGGTCGATATTGACCACTGTAGAGTGGTGAGCATTAGCCATTGTAGAGTGGTCGGTGCCCATGATTATTGATAATGGCTTATTTGGCCGATCTCTGGCATAGACAATGAGGTGGCTTTGAGGAGTGTGATGTGATGGTTTGTACATGCGATCGACTTTTGGTCTTGATGTTATTGGTCTATAATGAGTTATTTCGATGCTGACGCGATGATGATGTGATGGCTTCGGGACTTTGGTGATGACGTTCAATGGTGATAGAGTTGTGTTCCAATGTTGATGGCTTAATGATGATGCAATTGTGATGGTTTTTCACAAGGGAGGGTTCTAGAAAGATTGACCAATGGATAGAATGGTGACTGATTCTATCGTGGAATAATGGTATGCAGAGTGGTTCCTAGAGAATTATGGAAACTAGATGAAGCCAAGAAAGGGCTCGGATACGCGCATTAAGTGACCGTTTATACACGGAATGTTTCTATTATGCTCATAGCCGGAGTATTATGAGGACACTCAAGGATACTTTGTTTGGCTACCACGGATCAGTTGTTTGGATCCATATAACCTAGCCCGCTAGATTTGGGTCTAGTGTGTGCTTTGATCAGTGTATCTAGTACATGAAAAACTAGGATTTTTCAATTAAATACTTAGTAGAGGAATGTCATATGAGTTAATTTATATCCAAAGCACATTAAGTGGTAGTGAGGATTGTTTGATGGATGCTATATTAGTTGTGATTGTTTTATGTTGTTTATCACTCTATGGATGTCACATAATGTAGGTATTATGAATGGGGATAACCAGAGACCTAGACATTGTACTTACGAAGGAGTATACCCTTATGATGTTTATAGAGTAGCATATTATTCATGTTGTGCTAACTCTTTGGATGCAAGGATAGCCATGTATGATTCTCCATACCCTATGTTCCGTATATTACATTGACTTTTGTAGTATTTTTAGATTGTTTGTCACTCACACCAGACTGTTGTCTTACTCAACGTTTTGCGCTTTACTTCTTATTATCTTGGGTACTACTAAATGAGTAGACCTGATATTATGTGTAATCCGTACATTGAGTTATGCCGATGGACTACCAAGAGGCGATGCATTCTCATACGTATATTTTGGGCGTATTATTGCTCATTCAGCTGTTTGACACTATAGAGCCTTGATAGTGTTTGACTTACTATTATTAAAGACAGTTTATCAGTTGAGTTTATTTATTAGTTGTATAAACTTTATTACCGTTTTGTATATTTGTATGAGCCTTTGTACTCTGATATTGTGGTTTATGTACTTACCAATGTCTCTTCTATTTTATGTCAGCGATGAGTATTATATTTTGTTCAGTGCGTGTGATATGTACGATAGGTTTTGTGATTATATGATGTTTTCTTTTGCATCTATTCTATTGTTTTCTCTTTTATTTCGCTTCCTTACTTCTTTTCTTTCCTTAGACCATCGTCCTACTTCGGTCGGATGCCCAAATAGTGCATTATTCGGTTATGTGAGCATCTAAGGTATAGGACGATCATCTCACTAGGTATTAGAGCTTAGGTTATGTGATGAAGTAGAGTTGATACCATGATCTAGTAGAGATAGGGTAGGAGTTGCAGCCTTAGACTGGATCAGAAGTATACTTATATACAAGAGAGTGCATATTTGTTATATAGTTTAGTTTTCAAAACTATATACTAGTATATATAATATATTAGTCATGTTGCATAAGTGTATCACTGATGTTTTTTTTATTTATGAGACAAAGATCATCCTTACCATATACTAGGAATGATCTGACATACGTGAAATGTTGCTATTGGCTCAATTTCTATAATTACAAAATCACCCAAGTTTGGGGGCCACTATCCCCGATTTACAAAATATGTTCGCTGATATGTTACGAAACATTATCTAGAATGCCAAAGTATCCCAAATGGTTATGGTGCTCAAGTGTAACGCTGATAGTCCACTTTACCGAGTTAGATAAAGACTACATGGGTCAAAGAGGCAGACCGTTCCTTGGAATAGAGTCGACAATTGAGGTGCAAGACTAGAAGGACACTTGCAAAATGATATTTGATGACTTGGAGTTAGACACACTATGAGTTAGTAGTTAGCCTTTAGATAGCTCTAAGGATGGATAATAAACTAGCGGGATGCCCTTATAGTCGTGATTCCCGAGGATCATTTTACCTGGGATAAGTTCATTGTTTGTTTTGAAGAAAACTTACCTCAACTTTTCTAAAGTTGATGTAGTTAAGGAAGTTCACCGATTTGAAGTAAGGGGATATGTCTATATCCGAGAATGTTGCTGAATTTGATGTTCTATCGATGTACGATCTATCTTTCATTAGCACTCCATTCAAAAAGAATGAAAAGTTTATCATTAGATTGAGTGATTATCTTAGGAAGTGATTGATTTGTCATATTATCGAGTGCTTCGAGAAGTTGATTGAGAAGGCTTTACAATGTGAAAACCTATACCCGGTGTAGAAGGAATGTCCCAAACAAGGTAAGTAGGGACAATCCATGAAGGCATATGCATTGAATGTCATTTTGATTTTTTCGAGTGCTCTATCAATAAAAGAGAAGGGAAATGGAATTACTATCTAGGTTATGCTTTCCACTTATGGCATTCCATACTTGTTTTATTCGATATTGGGGTTTTACATTCCATCATATCTAGTGATTTGGTAGATATATTGGGATTGAGACCCCAATTTGTCCATTGGCCTTTAAATTATTACTTACCTTGTTGGGGGCTCAACCAGCCTATGCATGATTTGTCAAGACTTAGCCTTATCGATCTATAGATATTTACTTGTTTTTTATTGGTTTGGTTCGGGTTTAATTAGATTATATTATAGTTGAAAATGGACTGGCTGAAGAGGTATGGAATAGTGGTGGACTATGAGAGGTTGTTGGTGACAATATGGGCTAAGGATGAGCGAAAGGTAGTGTTCGGCTGCCCACCTGATGATGAGGTGATGGTTAGCTTTCTATATTCTCTCAATATCCCATAAAATGAGTTATCATCTATGCCTATAGATATAGAGTATTAGGACATATTAGATGAGGTGATCGAATTACCATCAGATAGGGATATAGAGTTTGAATTGATCTGGTCATAGTTCTAAACCACTAGTAATTTCTTTGAGGCTTATGATGCCCAAAGTGTAGAGGAAGCCAATGGTGCGAGCAGATGACCTATTTAGGAAGGGTTCATTCATACGAGCATATATGAGTGGAATGCACCTATAGTGTTCATCGCAAATGGTTGCCTCTTTGAGGTTGTATGTTGATTGCCGAGAGCTGAATGAGGTGATGAAAAATCATCCACTCTTGCATATTGACGGCTTGTTGTGGCACGAAGGTATTCTCTCAGTTGGACCTTGTGGTGGGATTTCATTAACTGAGAGTAGCTAAAGAGTGTGTTGATCACATTACTTCATATGCTACCTTGATTTTTGATAGGTTGGTTATGCTGTTCAGGATAGCCAACGCATCGACATGCTTTGTTAATCTCATGAACCATGTTTCGAGGGATCACTTGAGTAAGTCTGTGCTTGTATCGTTGATGATACTTTTGTCTACTCGTGGACAAAAAAGAAGCACAAGACACGATTAATGATTGTATTAGAGGTGTTAAGAAAACATTGATTTATGGTGAAGCTTTCGAGGTATCACTTTTGGGGAAGGGAAGTGAGAATCTTGGGCCGCGTTATTTTGGAGTAGCACATTGCGATATATGTTGTGGGTTACAACAGTCTAGAATTAGAATAGACCTATGAGTGCTATGGATATGAGGAGTTTTCTTAGATTACCAGGATATTATAGACATTTTATCAAGGACTTCTTTAAGGTAGTAGCACCGTTAACTGATTTGATGGGGTGAATCAAACTTTTATTTGGCGCATGAGGTGCGGACATGCATTTGTGAGTCTAACAGAGAGATTGATGACTACATCAGTGTTAGTCATGCTGAGTAGGAATGAGGAGTCGATAGTACACACACATGTCTATGGTACTTGACTAAGCGTGGTATTAATGTAGAATAGAAAAGTTGTTGCGTTAGCTAATCAACATCTAAAACTCACGAGAGGGAGTACCTGACTCATGGTTGGAGTTGTCGGCGATGGTGTTCGCTTTGAAGATTTGGAGGCACTATCCACTAGAATAGAGGTTTGACTTGTTTATTGATCAACATAATTTCCTAGAAGGATTTTAACCTTCGCCAATAGGAATGATTATAGTTCTTGGCCTCTTATGACTTTAATATTTCTTATAGGTCCAGTAGGGAAAAATGCAGTTGTAGATGCTCTGAGTGGAAGAAATGCCAGTTTGGGAGCGATGTTCTTTGAGTGGTCAGAGCTCAATTTTATTGTTGGTTATAGCTTCAGAACTTGATGCGAACTATGGCCAAAGATGACTGCTGGTTTAACTATCATATTTACTTTGATTTAACGGATTGGTACTAGACAAAGGCATGAAGTTAGACTAGTGCAGATCACTGTTAAGTTAAAGGAATGAGTAGTGTCTTTAAGGGTGATGTAGTATAGACTCGACCAGGTCATTTTTCTCTATGGGATGGGAGATTGTTTGTTCCTATGTAGAAGTGGGAGCAGATATCGATGAGCTTCAGTGATGGATTGGTGAGGATCCGAAGATGATATGATAGCATTTGGATCAAAGTCAATAGATTGACGAAGAGTGCCAGATTTATGTTTGTTAGGTCCAGTGGAACGACATTCAAATTAGTCAAGTTATATGTGAAGTGAGTTATGCGTTTTCGGTGTGTCAAAGAGCATTATGAGTGACCAAAACTTATTGTTCACTAGTGGGTTTTAGGAGAACTTATAAGAGGCGTTAGGAAATACGGCACCAAATCATCAAGATAATATCCAAATTGAACAAAAAATCCAAGACTTCATAGGCCAATTCATTTCATATGATGTGATATGAAAACTGCATAGGAGAAAGACAATGAAGTAGTGAGGGTTTTGGTGAAGTGAATCGAAAGGGATTACTTTGGAAGACTGAGGAGAGTGTGGAGACCACTTGTTCGAAGCTCTTTAGTTGGTAATATTTCCATTCTTATCGTTAACTTTCATATTGGATATCATATTTGATGCTTTTTATTAGATAGTTTACTATCCCACATGCTAGGATAAACATTGATGTTAATTTTTGATGTTTGATTGTTGGCATTTGATACGATTACTTATGCTTATATGGTTATTAGGATGGGGGATAGATATGGTTACTTTTTGACTTTCTCAATTTGGGGATTTTGAAGGTGAAATTCGTAAAGTGGGAAAGAGTGTAACGACCCATATTTTACGTATAGGAGGATCGTAAATATTATTTTTAAATTCATATTGAGCCATATAACTCTATAATCTTGGATGCTCTTGAATATTTACTTTTTTGACTCATAGTAATTTTATCGCATGATTTTGACCTAGATTTATTTATTGGCATTTTCAGTGGTTGCACGTATTATATCGATATACGCAGACCAATGCACTGGAGAATTTGGGCGAATGGAAAACATCCGTTGGCCAAGGAAAAAATGTGCGAGCTGCTTAGTTGAAATGTTTTGAGATCAGACGATCCGGCAACCTGTACGACTTTAAAATGTACAAAAATAATGTCTTGGGGAATAATCTCGGATTTCGATGAAAATTATGCCATTGGAATAGGAAAAAACAATGATTCGTGTTGCCGAAGAATCGTCACGGTCGAGCATTTTTAGAATCCATACGTGCATAAAATATACGTTTAAATTTAAAAAATTGGAGAGGATTGGTACAGCAAACACTAATCTATCCACTACCCTATATAATGCACCTCTATTCTCTTAGCTACACTATTTCCTTCCTCCTTACTTCAGGTTCCTCCTCCATGGAAACCTATAACCCACCTTTCTTCTCCTCCTATTTCTCCATCAAATATTCACCTTTTCAAATGAAATAAAATCTGGATCCCTGTATTTTTCTGAGGACTACTCAGCCATGGCTTCATATCAGTCTAAATTGGACCGTAGAAGCTGGAAACAACAAATCCAACAAAGGGGTAGTTTTAGGAAGAGATTCGAAATCGGTATTGATGATATGGTTTTGTCCGTATCGGTGAGGGAAGTCCAGAAATGTAAATAGCGGGGCCTGGAGATAACCGTGATGGAGGCTGCAAGGGTGCGAAGTTTGAAAATTTAATGGGTTTGGATGCATTATCTCATGGAGTAGGCTGAGGCATCATCATCATGGGATGCGGAGGTAGCCGGAGCAATGCAGATGTTGGTGACATGAAGAAAAGAAAGATAAATAGTATAAAGTCATGTCAGGTTGTTTGGGCGACAGTGGCTCGAGGAGGAGGCGGAGCAAGCATTGCGAACAATGATGCTGGAGTTCGGTGGCAGGGTAGATAGTGGTGTGGCGGTCAACGATGTTGGAGTGCACATGGATGCATGCGTGATAAGGCAGGAGCAAAAGTTTATAAGCATCGCCTTTTCAGAAAGCATGCACAGGAAGTGGGGAAAAGAAAATATGCACAAGAGAGAGAATGTGGAGAATGATGTGTCCAAAAGGAATTATGAAAATGGATTAGAGAAAATTATTTTAGGTTAATTAATTATTTATTTAGTTAAGTAAGTAGTAAGTTAATATATATAAATCGATTTTTTATACCGTCCATATCATTTGCATGCGTGGTCCAACTTGAATGCATTTTCTTATGTTATCCTCGTATTGAAGAGCTTTACGACTTGGCATTGGATTAGTCGGCTTTTGTTCAGGTGAGTGATATTGTCTCTCACCATAACATGATTGTTAGTTTAGTAAAAATATGGTGTTTTCAAATGATTTCTAACCTTAAAACTTGATTTTAAAATTTAAACCACACTCAATTTTATAAAAGAATTTAAAAGTGTTTTAATTTTTAGATTAGATTTCACACTTATTATTTTAGACGTACTATTTTTAGGAAATTTATAGTTTTCGGTCATTTTTATATGAATCCCATACTGGTTGATATAATTGCTATATAGATGTTATGTGTATATTATGTGGTATATATGTATGCTTGTTTTCTTGTTTTGGTTGAAAATACCGATCAATCGGTGATCTAGTGTTAGGAAATATCTCGTACGTTAAAGTTTCATGCATAATGATCAAATGTACAAATGATGGAAACTCGTATGATGAGAGAATTTTGTGCATATCGATGGGACGCATAAATGATGGAAACTCAAACGGATGAGACAAGTTGTAGAAGAGTACCAAGATGTGTACCAATTGATTTGAAGATGGAAGACGTTGGACATGGATGCAATTCAAACTTCAGGATGGATGCTGCATGTTTTCTATTGGTTTATACTTAGCCGTTTTTAGCTAATTATATGGCTAGAGTGGTTGGTATTGACCACTATAGAGGTTATTGCCTGTCATTGTTGATGATGCCTGATTTGGCCGATCTTTGACATGGACGGTGAGGTGGCTTCGAGGAGTGTGACGTGATGGATCGTTCGTACGGCTAACTCTTAGTCTTGATGTTATTGCTCTACGATGAGCAATTTTGATGCTAATGCGATGGGTGACGGGTTGATCTGATGGCTTCGAGACTTTGTTGATGATGACTTGATAATGACAGTGTTGTGTTCCAATGACGATGGCTTGATGATGATGGAGCCATGATGATTTTCCATAAGGGTGGGTATGAGGAAGGGTAACCCATGGATAGAATTATGATTGATTCATCATGAAATGAAGAAAAATGGAATGGTCCATTGAGAATGATGGAAACTTGTTGGAGTGAAGAAAAGGTTCAGAAAATGCATTAAGGGATTGTTGATACTCGGAGTTTTATATGGTGTATTTAAAGTAGGGTTATTATGAGGATGCTCATGGGTACTTTGTTTTGGTTCCCTGGTTGGGTTGTTTGGATCCATATACCCTGGACCAACAGATTTGTGTCTAATATCAACTTCAGGAGGTGTATCGAGTACATGGAAAACCAAGATTTACCATAAATCCTTGGCAAAGGAATGGTCATACGGATTATCATATATCCAAAGCACTTTGAGTGATAGTGAGGTTTATTTGATGGATACTATGTTTACCATGATTATTTTTATGTAGCATGTCACTCAATAGATGTAACATGATGTAGGTATTATGGATAGGGATACCTAGACCCTCTTGACATTGTATATATCTAGGATGGAGTACACGATTTTGATGTTTGTAGAATAATATATTATTGGTGTTGTGCTAACTCTTTGGATGCAGGAATATGTCGATATGATTCTCCATGCCCATTGTTCCTAATATTATATCAACTTTTATAGTATTTTGAGATTGTTTATCGCTCACACCGCACTATTATTAGACTTGAGGTTTTATGCGTTGGTTCTTATTTCCTTGGGTACTTTTAATAACTAGACTGATAGTAGGTGTAAACGGCACATGGAGTTGTGCAGATGGACTACTAAGAGGCGACGTTTCTCATAGGTATATTTTTGGCTTAATATCGCTTATTCCACTGTGTGACATTGTTGTGCCTTGATTGTGTTTGATTCACTATTAACTGAAACAGTTTATCAGTTGAGTTTGTTTATTAGTTATATACTATGTTACTTTGTTGTATAACTATATGAACATGTGCACTCTGATTCTATGATTCATGTAGTTACTAATGTCTCGCTTGTTTTATGTCCACGATGATTATTATATTTTATTTGATGCGATGTGAGATATATGATAGGTTCTATGAATATATGTTATTGTCTTTCTATTCATCTTCTTTGCTTCTTTTCTTTCCTTAGACCATCGTCCTACGTCGACTAGATGTTCTAGTAGTGCATTATTCGGTTATATGAGCATCTAAGATGTAGGGTGATCATCTCAATTCATCTCTCAGAAGAAAAAGTGGATTTTAATTAAGGTCTACAAATCTGGATGGGTCAAACTTTCATTAATTACCTTCTAACCCATTTGGGCCAGGATTTGATGCATTTGGTTGCTTTAAAGATTGATAAACATGTTTTAATCGTTTGAAATGATTTTGGACGAGTGTAAATAAATAAAAAAATTCATGTTTTAGGAAGAAATAAGATTTAATCTTCTTCAAATGTTATAAAAATTTAATATGATGTTTCAAACATTAAAATAGAGATGGAATTTATTTTCATAATTTTTGGATGAAGCCCTAGATAATTATGATTTTTCTAGGTAAAAATGGCTAATTTCGCAAAAAATATTAAAAAATAATTGGTTTGGAATTTTATAGAGCTAAAAGAAGAAGTTTTGGGATTTTGGTCAATTTTTAGGAACATTCCCATTAATTTTTGAATCGTTATGAATTAATTGGTAAAAAAACATGCTTTAACTACTAAAAAATAATTTAGGGAAATGATTAACTTAAAGGGCTAAAATCTCAGATTTGTATGGGAATACTATGCAAACAAAGGCAACTCATGAATCAATGATACATGTATAGGCTAGTTAAAAGATACTACTTTATTGAGGTAAAATATCATTTTCATGGATTTGCCAACATGATTTAAGATAGCCTTATATAGGCATTAAATAACCTAAAAGTCTTGACTGAGATTATTTAAAACTAGGTATTCTATAAATCAAATGTTGAACATTCAATAGCTTTAAAACCTTGATAGTTGATAGCTTTAAAGTTAAAGTTTCAATAGCTTTGAAGGCTTCACATTCAATAGCTTTAAAACTAGACATTCGATAGCCAGTAACTTGTGATATTTAATAGCTCAAAATCTAGACATGCAATTGCACAACGTTTAGGCATGTGATAGCTTACCCTCGATAGTTTTTGACATGTGATAGCTCAGCATGTAATAGCCTACCATGTTATAGATTGACCTTCGACGGTATTGAGTTTAGGCACATGATAGCTCGGTAATGTAAGCATGTGATATCCCTATATCAACTTGCAATAACAACATAATGATAACATGTGATAGCACTATGTCAACATGCTATAGGTTTGCATCTTTGATATGTTTTAAAAATGGAAACTAAGATTTCCTATGTCAAATAAGTGAATTTTTAGTAACACTTTCAGACCCATCTTCCAAATTGATTGTTGAGAATATCGTAGAGATTAAATAACCATAGAGAACAATAAATTGGATTTTCACAACTTATTAAAATAGAAAGATGAAATTAATCTTAGAAAGGCTAAGTAAGGGCAAGTAAAAACCCTTAGGTAAAAAATAGAACTTCAGTATAAGGCCATAAGTGACATCTGATTTTCTATTTATGGTAAATAAAGATAAATTTCTTATGAGGTTATAAGTGGCCTTCAAATATCTAGTTACAACAATTGATAAGAATTTTGGCATGAGGCCATAAGTGTCATCTGAATTTTTATTCACAAAAAATTATGAGAACTTCCGTATGAGGCCGTAAGTTATGACCGAATGTCAACTAATTTCAAATGATGAGAACTTCGATGTGAGGCCATAAGTGACATCCAAATGTTTGCCATAAGTGGCATTCGAATGTCTATTCGCAATAAATTATGAGAACTTTGATATGAGGCTATAAGTTGCATCCAAATTTGTACTCATGATAAATAATGTGAACTTCGATGTGGTGCCATAAGTGGCATTTGAATGTCCATTCACGACAAATGACAAGAACTTTGGTATAAGACCATAAGTGACATTTAGATGCATATTTCCGACATGAGAATGAATTATGTGGTATAAGGCTATAGATGGAAACCAAAAGTATTTCCATGACATGATTCCTAAATTGTAGAGGTAGTCAGAAGAGGCAAACTGAATGCCTTGACTAATGAATTAAGTTAGGGTATACAAAGTAAGAGGACTCACAAATGTAACGATGATTATAACAATGTTTGTATGAAGATGTTCACTCTTCTTGATATATTTATGTTTAATAGCGAAGGGAAAACCCGTTCCATGCTTCAACGGTGTAGTCTCACCATATGATTAGTTTGTTTTGGTTAAAGTTTTACTTGTGTCAGGATTTATGTCTGACCCATATATTTATATTTTACCATAAAATCCTGGGTATTTATTCGAGTAAGCCGTGTTTTTGACTTAGACATGTTGGGAAAGTATGAAAGAAACTTCCAAGACGAAGTAGGAGGCTTGTTTGCTAAAAAAGTTGTTTTAATTTTCCATTGTTGCAAACCAGATTGTATAATTGTTTAAGTATTTATTTCAGCATCTTTATATGAAGGGCATATATACTAAAAAACAATGTAGAGAGGGTCGAACATAAATCTAAGAGAGAAACAAGTCTTTTTTATATATACTACAAAAATATTGATGAAACATCAATAGTGTCTATTGTCATATGTAAACACTAGTGTATGAATCGTGCTACGCACGCTGGCATAGTATATAACCATATTGCAATATATTTTTGTATCAACTTTATTGTTAATTTTATGTTATTTTATCATTATTTTGTGTAGCAAGAATTCAATTTGAGAGCGTATGCCTGATTTGTATGTTTTATATGAGTGGAATATGGACTACTAATGCCATTGATTATTTTTGTATGTGGTTAGTTTGGAATGTTCTTAGGTCACACCTTGTTTGTATTTGTGGGTTTATTGTCTTACTATTGGATTTTTTAATATCTTCTTTATATTCGTACATATGGTTAATTCTAAGATGGAATATACCTTTTAAGGTCTTTTTTTAAAATCTTTTTCACATTTAAATGTCTTTATGAACCATTTATGTTTTATTAGAGTATTGTATTCGTATAATCTTTTTAGTATATAATAGTACATAGTAGTTTAAATGTTTGTATAAATTATGTAAACATTATTAAACTTGTTATTCATAATGTAAAATGGTGCTTTTATTCAACGAAATTGTTGTAGCATTATTTGTCATTTTATTTTGTATCATAGTAAACTACCATGTTTTTTTTATTATGTAGAGATTTAGATTTGGTAGAGATCTACTTCATCCATTATGTGCATTTCTATGTTACAAATACATATATGGATCAAGTTCTTAACTAGTATAAAATAATCAATCTTCCACCCTAGTATGTACATCATAGTTTTGTAGTTGAGAAAAATGTGTAGTAATTTCTTGATAGTTTTCAAGCTAAGGTTGAGCATTATACAGTATTCATTATTTGTGACTATAACATAGTTATGGCATCAATCATTGTGCAAAGTTAATTTAATTTATAATAAAGATAATACATGCATTCTTCTTTATTTGTCAAATAAATTTATGCTAACGAATTCTAATTTGTTGCATTAATTAATTTTGGTTAAATTGAGATAAAAGTTACCCTTACTGCTATAGTTTTTTTTTCTAAATCAAATATATATATATTTATTCAAAGGCATGAATGAACCAAAGTAATATGTGTGTGTAATGGCAACTTAGTAAATAGTGTAACGTGTTTAGTATACACCAGTTATCATGATCGGACACAACCGTAGTCCGACCTAGAAAAACCTTGAACCATGAACCATTGCAATCCGAAATATAATTAGACCATGAACGAATCAAAGGTTGTACCTTCAAACCAGTAGTTCAGCAGTCAATTTTATCTGGTTGATACACGGTTTTCTTATGTTCTTCTTACTTTTTCATCATATATCATTCTTATTTCTTTACCGTTTCAAAAAAAAAAATGTTAAATATACATTTAGAAAATAATCATTGCTCCAAAATCTAAACATCAAACTTCACTACTTCATTCTTTGATGTTGCAAGCACCTTCAGAACCACTATAAGCTTCGTCAAGTTCGTCGTTACTTAGCTTCTATCATTGTGAGCTATGACTATGTACACAACAACATTTGTGTTGGTGCAATTGTGCAGTTGTAGTTGTGCACAACTGTTACAGTTGTGCACTGATGTAGTAATAATTGTAGATGTGCAACTTAAGGTGTACACATTGAAGACCCTCTACAACTCTCCTATCTAACATTTTTCTTTTAATATTTTTTGTTTAACTTGTGTTTAAATGTGTAAATTTTCGAAAAATAAAAAAAATGCATGATTCTGACGGTTTAACCGGTTGACCCGTCAAAACCTTAAACCTTCAATCGTCATGGTTCGACTCATGGTCTTTTCATGATAACTATAGCATGCACAATAAATGAAGCTTAGGAATTAATAGTGAAAGAAAATTCAAATTCTTTTAAGCCAAATAAACCAACAGACAGAATCATTAAAAAATGACTAAGGAGAAGGAAATAATAATACGGATTTGAGGCTTAAATGACATCATATGGTATTGAAGCAAGTCATTAAATAAGTACTCTTGGATAGTAAGCATTACAGAGAGAATATACAATATGTAGGATAATAATACGTTTCGAGTATTTGATAGAATATCTAAATTATTCTGTTGATTTATGAAGATCGTGTATATCTTTTATGAATGGTTAGTTATTATTAGATTGTAATGTTAAAGATCTTCCTTGATTATTAATTTAAAAAAATAATCTTGTTCATCTTTTATAAATGGTTAGTTATTATTAGATTGCAATGTTAAAGATCTTCCCTAATTATTAGCCAAATTTGTAGGCATAAGATCTTCCTTGATCTTTTATGAATGGTTCTGCCATTCTCCTTCTCTATCTTCCTTGATATTCTTTATCATCCTCCTTTCTTCTTCATCCCTCCTCTCTACCAAGGCTGATAAGAACCACCCCGCTACAACTCTCACAAAGATCAAGTTTACACTACCAATTATTCTAGATATGAAAAAGGGTCATTAATCTCATTAGGATGAACTCTTCAAGATCCATTATTGTACGCATCAGGTGATTGATCACATTATTCTTCCTCCTCCTCCACCCAAGGAATGTATCAAAGTCAAGGAAAAGACTGGTGAAGAATTGGAGGAATAGCGACGATTGGATGCAATGGTTCTTCAATGGATTTATGGAACGATTTCGGGTGATCTTCTTGGCACCACGATCATCCCTGACACAACGGTCGAGAAGGCTTGGAATAGCCTTTGGGATATTTTTCAAGACAATGAAGATTCTTTTGCTGTATATTTAGAGTAACAATTTAATATCATTCACATGGATAATTTCCCTAATGTAGACGCCTACTACAGTGAATTGAAGAATCTCACTGACCAACTTGCAAATATCGGAGCACTGGTCTCAAACAACTGCCATGTTCTTCGTCTGGTTGCAGGTGTTAATCCTAGTTTTAATGGAGCCGTGATATACCTTCAACAAGAAAAACCTCTATCTCCTTTCCACGAGGCTCATTCGTGCCTTTGCTTAGATGAGACACACTAAGCGAACTAGGTAGAGGCGACAGCAACCCAAGCCGGCACATCCCATGTGACAACCGTGGCTGATGATGGTTCTAACAACTCATCTTCTGGAGTTAATGGTCACAATTTTAATAACAACAAAAAGAAAGGAAAAACGATGATCATAAAGGTAGTAAAAGAGGTAGCCATGAAAAAGGGAAAGGCGGTGGCACCCATAATGGCGGACAGCAGCCCAGTCGCATCAACATTGGCTACCGAAAGCATCATCCATAGAAGCAGGGACCATGGGAGTGGGGTCCGCAATGGCAGCAACTATGGATGCATTGGGTAGTCCCCCTTGCCCTTATCTGATGCATCAGAGTAATGGAATAAATCCTAGTCAACCAAGGATTCTTGGTCTGCATCCTCAACGTACAACGTTCAAGCATCTCCGTCTACCTATTTTCCAACTGGCATTGAGGCTTCTATGCACACGATGATGCCCAGTCAACCAGGTGAGAACTGTTACATGGACACCACTGTTAGGTCTCATATGACGACCAGTGGATTTACACTCTCACGTTATTTTAATATGAGCATTAATCGTAACAAAATTGTTGGTAGCGGTCAACAAATTCCAATTTGTGGTTACAGACAAAAATTTCTTTCTCCCCCTCACCCTCCCTTACATTTAAATAATGCCCTTCATGCCCCAAAACTCATCAAAAATTTAGTTTCTGTCGTTTTACTGTTGATAATAATGTTTCTGTTGAGTTTGATCCTCTTGGATTTTTTATGAAGGACCTTCAGACGGGGACGCATCTAATGAAATGTAATAGCATATGCCATCTTTATCCACTCACTACCGACGTCACAAAAAATCAAGCAATCCAACCTTCCACCTTTGCTGTTTTATCTCCTATTTTGTGGCATAATCGTTTGAGTCATCCTGGATCCTTAGTTTTGAACTTCCTTAAAAAAAATAAGCTTATTGGTTGTAATATGACATCGTTTGCTTCAGATTGTCAGTCTTGTGTTTTTGGTAAACATGTTAAATTGCCTTTCAATTATTCTGTTTCTCATACTTGCTTGCCATTTGATATTTGCCATCGTTACTTATGGACTTCACTATTCTTAAGTACAGTAGGTCCCAAGTATTATATTTTGTTTTCAGATGATTTCGCTCATTTTTTGTGGACATTTCCCCTAGGTGCTAAATCACAAGTTTACTCCGCTTTTCTAAAATGTAGTGCTTACGTCCGAACTCAATTTGAGTGAACTATCAAATATTTTCAGTCTCATAATGGAAGGGAGAATGATAATAATCCGTTTAAGTTATTTTGTGCAAAAATGGAATGATTTTCCATTTCTCTTGTCCACATACCTCACCGCAAAATAGAAAAGCCGAGCGTAAATCTGTTCAATAAATAACTTAATTAGAACCCTCTTAGCTCGTTCCTCCATGCCTACATCTTTTTGGCATCATGCTCAACATATGGCAACATAATTACTTAATATTACCAAGTAAGCTTTTGAAACATAAATTACCCACAATTTTTTTTAAAAAAATGATCCATCTTATTCTCGTCTTCGTGTCTTTGGATGTTTATGTTTTCCTTTGCAACCTTCTATGAAAATCAATAAGCTTCAATCTTGATCCATGTCGTACATCTTCTTGGGTTATCTTTAAAAATCATAGGGAATACAAATTCTATGATCTTTCGAGTGGAAACACCATAATATGTAGGCATATTGTTTTTGATGAGTTGACATTTCCGTTCCATACAATACATATGAAGAATTGGTGGAGTGGTGACCATTTCATCTAATCGCCTCCATTCCTCCAATTCTTTGTCCGTATTTTCCTTAACTTTGGTGCCTTCCTAGGGTGTAGGAGGAGGAATAATGTGATTCTCTTCTCATTTTAGAATTTTCTATGAAAGATTTAGGTCCTCTCAGTTATTTTCCGGGTATTGCAGTAACTCGGCATCCTAATGGCCTATTTCTTTCGCAAGCAAGTGTGCCGAAGAGATTATTGAGAGAGAAGGTATATCATCTTATGTACTGGCTCCTACTCCCGTTGATACTAATTTTAAACTAAGTGCATCTTCGGGATCTCAAGTATAACGATCCTAAAAAGTATCGCAATCTCGCAGGTGCCCTACAGTATCTCACTTTTACAAGACTAGATATCTCTCATGTTGTTCAACGGGTCTGTTTACATATGCATGATGCTCGGGATAAACACATGCGTGCATTAAAATGCATTATTCGGTATATTCAAGAAACTCTTTCTTTTGGCCTACATTTGTATAAGTCATCTATATTTGGTTGTCTCTTATACTGATGTAGATCGACGTGGATCCTGACACTAGATGTACAGCATTAGGCTACCATGTTTTTCTTAGCGATAACCTCATCTCTTGGTCGTCTAAATGATATCCCACTTTGTCCTGCTCTAGTGTAGAGATAGAATACAAGGGTGTAGCTACTGCTGTTGCTATGTCTTGTTGGATTCGTAATTTCTCTTAGAACTTCACTGTCTGATCAACAAGGCTCCTTTGGTTTACTGTGACAATGTTAGTGCGATATATACCTCGGGTAATCCTGTTCAACACCATTGTACTAAGCGTACTGAAATGGACATACACTTTGTATGTGAAAAGGTTGTTAAAAGACAAGTTCATGTCCTATATGTCCCATCCCAATATCAAATAGCCGATATTTTTACTAAAGGTCTTGTGTAACGACCCGGAATTTTAGGAAATATCAATTTAATAATTTGTATTAATAAATTAATTGGTTTGATAATTTTTCTTTGTAATTTTAATTTAAATTAGTAAATTTAATCTTTTAAAGGTTAATAAATTTTTAATCTGGCAATATTGATAAGGATTATTTGTCAAAGCTAATAAAATTTTATTCTATTTATAATATATATATTTGATATATGTTGTGAATAAAAATATCTTTTGTTTTAAATAAAAGATGAATTCTCAAATTGTAATATATATGTATGTATACGTTATAATTTGGGTTGTTTTGAAATTTAATTTAATCTATTGATAATTTATAAATGTTTGAATTGTAATTCAAGCTTGGATTTAAAATTAATATTTTTCAAAAGTTAATTTAGATTAATTAAATTGTTTTCAAATATAAGATGATTGTTAATTTTAATGATAGTTTAAATAAGTTTTATTTTTGTTTTCTTTTAAAATGCTTGAATTTAAAATGGTTATAAACGTATAAAAATAAATGTTTTAGATTGTAAATACATGTATAAGGAATTTATTTATAATTAGTTTTAGCATATTTCTTTTAAAGGTAAACCTATATTTATTAATATAATAAATTAAATAAGTAAGTGAGCTTTCTATTATCTTTTAAATTAAATAAAATTTATTAAAAATTTCTTAAGTAACATGTGTAAATATGTTAGGATATCTTAATAACACTTAAAAAACAATTAAACAAATTTAATGACAAACGTAAATTCTTGAAGACAAGTGGCACTATTCTTATTTTAATTTTAATAAATGTATTAAGAAGAAAATTAGTTTTCTTTCACAAACACTTTTTCTTTGTTTACACTTCTTAACTAAAAATAATGGCAACCAGAAATTTACTTCAAATCTGAAATGAAATCTGCAAAATTCAGAAGCAAAGTAAATTCTTTCTCAAACCTGAAATTTAAAAGCAAACTTCAAATCTGCAACATTCAAACCCAACCTGAATTCTACAAAGCAAATGAAACCTGCAAATTTACAACCTACATTTCAATGGAAAGTTCAACTGCATAAGGATCAAGTTTCATCAGCACTTTAAAATCAACAATCTGTGAGCATGCAAGGATTCTTTTTCATCAGCAAGCATCAAAAACATTTTCCAGATTTAAATGTTCTGGTCTGGGAAAAACTGCTCTGCTTAAAATTAGGGTGAGTA
Organism: Allium cepa; assembly: GCA_030765085.1. Taxonomy (NCBI): domain Eukaryota; kingdom Viridiplantae; phylum Streptophyta; class Magnoliopsida; order Asparagales; family Amaryllidaceae; genus Allium; species Allium cepa. The sequence continues at coordinate 679,035,967 of CM060941.1, read as the reverse complement.
AATTATTTTAAAAACAGTTTTAAATTTATCTGAGATTTAAAAATGATGCATGCAATGAAATTTGCTTTGATGATGAATATTAATTTATATGAATGCATGTTGTTTTGAATGTCTGTAAATAAGGAAATGGATTCTGTTGTTAATAGACTTTGAATTTTCCTCTTTAAATCCATTATCATTCTTTTTAAGCATTGTTAGTCTTTGATTTGCAAGCAAGTAATGATTGGAATTATGTAACATAACCACCAAAAATCATTCTTGGAATTTTAAATAAGTTTTCATTTCAAAAATTGTAAAATAACAGTGAATGCCCAATTTTTCACAAAAATCAACCTGCTTAATTTCGAATTTACATTATAGGATTGGATTCGTGTTTGAAAATCATGAATTTTAGCATGCATTGCATAATTTTTAGATTAATATTCAATTGGGAAATTGGGAGTGAGTGGTTTCGGCAATTTGATCAATTGCCGATGATCCAATCATTGTTTTAAGATGAATTCAGGATCGAAGCTTGTTTTTAGGTTGTTGATTACGGGAAAAATACAGTTGAAATTTTTAAATGGCATAATTGTTCGAATTTAATCAAAATAGGGTTTTATTGGATTTTGGCTCGGCTTAACTGTAGAAGCATTCGCGACATGAGACATTTGACCGGAGTCGTGCGCATATGGGGGAAAATGAAGCTCGTGATGTGGCGATTCTGTGGTGAGGACGGCGAGCGTCGAACGGCGTCGTGGTGTTGGTGATGTGGGGGTTTTGTGATCGATGTTTCTGCAGTATTTTGGTTCCTTTGGTCGTATTTTGATTCGAGAGCATTTGGTTGGATTTGGGTTTTCGATTGTGCTCGCGAGTGGTTTTGTGATCGACGACGATAGTCGCGACGAACGTTGGTGGCCGGCGGCGGAGGTGCATGTGCACCGTGTTTGTTGTGTGCACAACTTTGGATCTGGGAGGTATGGGATTTGGGGAAAGACGAGAGAGGCTCGGGTAGCTCTCGTGTTTTTTGGAGTGACGACTCGAAGAAGAAGAGTGTTGGTTTTGCAATGGGGCTGGCTCATGTGGTTTGAGGGTCGACTCGAGTAGCTTCAGTTTACTCATGTTATTTAGGTGATTGTCTCGAGATTTTGATTGCGTGATTTACTTCGGCTTTGTTCTGTAAAATGGTAAGTTGCTGATTTAAATTGGTTGTTTATATAAAAACAAGTTCAAGTTTTATAAAGGGAATAGAATTATAATGTTAAAGTTGGTTGTTTAGAAATAAAGTTAAATCAAATTTTAAAAAGGGTGTTAATTAAACTTTTAAAATGTTAATTGAATTTATATTTCAAATTTAAATTGTTTAAGATGATTTCTTTTGTAAATAATTATCTTTATTAAATTTTGATTTTTAATTTAAAGTGTGTTATTGAATTTAATTATTTAATCAAAGTTTTAAAGTAATGTTTTTAATAACTAAGTTTCAAATTCATATTGAAAATAAATAAGTTTAAATTGGATAACTAAAGTGTTTCAAATTTCAAATTTGATTTCTAAATGCCTTATTTCCAAATAAGGTTATTGTGAAAATTTTGAAATCAAATAGAATAATTTGTTTTAAGTTGTTAAAATTTGATTAATTTCAAATAATTAATTTATGTAAATAAATATGGTTAATTTATCTTTGATATGAACTTAAGAATACATAATTAAATATGATTTGTAAATAAGTAAAAGTTTAATTAAGAATAATGTTTTATTAATTAATTAAGGATTTTAAATATAAGAAGTTAGATAATTAATTATTTAATTAATTTTAAATAATTAGTTAATTGTTAATTTAATTTAAAATAATCACTTAATTATGGATTAATTAAATGTAATTATTTAATGAAGTAATTAAAGATCAATTAATTAGATTAATTAATCAAAGGTTGATATAATTAAATAAGAAGTTAATTAATTAAGATAAGTAATTACAAGTTGTTAATTACTGTTTATGATTAATGAGATGATTAATTATAAGTTAATTATTTAATTAATTTAAAGGAATTATTAATAAGGATCATTAGTTAATATAATTAACAAATTAGTCAAGGTTGATTAATAAAAGTAATTAATTTAAGTGTGATTAATTAATTGTAATTAATTGAGGTTTAATGTAATTAATTATAATTGATTAATTAATGGAAACAAATATAGGACCATTAATTATTGTAGTTAATGATAGTAATTAAAGGTTAACTACTGTATATAATTAAGGATAATTACTTGAATACAATTAAAGAATGATTAATCCGGGAGATTAATTAAAGAAGATCATTAAGAGATGATTAGTTTATTTATTTGGAATAAATTAAAGAAGAAGGATTTAGGTAATCCAATTGATTTAGAGTTAATTAATTCTACTTTGGATGATTGATTTATATTGGATGATTGATATTGGGTGATTGGTTGATACTTGATGATTTGGATACCTATGTTATGTGATATGCTGTTTGTGAGATGAATGGTTGCTATGAATTATCTATTGTAATAATGTGATTCATCTATTTGTTTATATCATCCTGAATATAAGTTTAACTGTTTAAAACCCTTAAAACAACTTAGACACTAAAATGGCGTTTGGATTCGGTGAGATCGGGATCGGGTTTCCATATTTGGATAATTCGAAAACCACACTGATTCCAATTAAACGTTAGGTCATGAATCCAAGTGGAGGGCAAGTGAAGACTCGAGGTGTAAGAACTATACTTCAATATAACTCTGTGGGTGATTCGTAATGAGTTTGATGGAGATAGTATTTATATATTCGAGATGGTGATTTAGACTGCAAAGGCTATGGTCGTTGACTCTGAGGGTGATTCCAAAATGAGTGCATCGAGATAGTGCCTTCGGTTTCGTTCGAACCTGGAACGAACTTGTATGGATTGAATGCTTTCAGCACATCGTCAGGTGGACGATGAGCATTCTAAGATAGATGTGTTCTAAAAAGGTAATCGCAGCCTCAAGCCTCATCAACCAGGAATGGCTAAAACAGGGGAGGTGCAACAAGGTTAAGTGGGTCATGCCCAAGTAGGACGAGATTTACCTCTGTCTAGAGGTCCCTTTCTATTTCGGCTTAGTGTGTGGTTGGTTGTGCCAACCACGGGGTGGTCTTGTTCGGGACTGTCCAATAGGGGATGGTTCTAGCCTTGTGTTGCAGGGGAGTTAGGGTGGCTCCTCGGTACGTTGATCTTGGCCACGTACTGTGACGGGTTGTACCCCTGTAGCCCTGCCATTGATGGAAACCCATTCTTCCTACGAAACCCTACGGTTTTGTTTGTATTACCCACTTTCGTGGCTAGTAGCTGGAATTTAATAAATGTAACAATTTCGCCTATTTCTTATTTACTTGAAAACCCTAGACGCTATTATAATATCACTGGATTCCTATCAAATGTTTTGGTTAGCGTAAGGTAAAAACTTTTCCATGTTTATGTGTGGGAAGTCTTACGTGATACCGTTTCTTTCAAAAAATTTCTAAAGTTAAGCAATTTAAACCCGTTTACTCACACCAGACCCCTGTCTGACCCGAGATTTTATTTTCTGTTTTATTAAACTCTTGGGTACTCACATTATGTATGAGTAGTCAAGTGATTCAGGTTAGCTTGACGAATTTTGTAGGAGATATGGAGCAGGAGGCTTCCACGTGTAGATATATTATGGTTCCGCTGTGTTTGTATGGTATCTGTATCTTGTGATATCTTGAGTTGTATAGTTAGTCAGATGTTTATAACTGTCTAATATCTATTGTATAAGTTGTGTACTCTGATGTAATATGATACTATGTAATGTTTTATGTGTCATATTATATTTCATTCGTTCCACTGTGAGTATCTGATGTTGTTATGTTTCTTCTTTGTCTTTCTTTTCTTCTTCTATCCCTTTCTTTCTTAATTAGTGACGCGTCTTCCTAGAGATAGGAAGACGGGCCACTACAGCTGGTATTAGAGCATTAGGTTGAGTGAATACCTAGGCTCTGGAGTGGTGTCTTTCTTGAGAGAACGTACTTGTAATTTTTATATATAACTATATATATCTATATCTACCTGATTTTTTGGGTTATCTGTTCGGATTTTCCAACATAAGTTTTAGAGGTAGATGGAGTAGTGGTGTGTGTGTAACACGACTACCACTGATGGAAGAGGTCCATATGTTTGAGATCGGAAGTTTTTGTCGAGACTGTAGACCTAATATTGTCTCAAGTCGGATTTGTAGTTTGGAGTAAGAATTTCTCTGATATCCGAAGGAAATCATTTTAAAAGATTCGGAGTTCATCTTTGAAGTGTAAGTTTGGATTTGTCGGAAGTGCAGAAGTAAGCGATGATATCTTGATAACTGCGTGATGAGATGCAGTATCCTTAGATATTTTCAGAAGATGTTTTCTCTTGAAGCAGTTTAGAAGTAGTTTAGGAGCAGTCTTTACCTGCCGCAGGGAAGATTCGTCTGTGTAGAAGTTATCTGGATCTTTGGCATGGAGGTTGTCTATTTTGGAATATGAGACTAAGGTCTATAAGTTACTTCGCTTCGGAATGGTCTCATTTGACATTCCTTAAGGAGACCGAGATGTTGATGCTTGGTTTGGAGCCCAAATTTCTTGAGAGGATGTCTGCCATCTCGGAGGTCCGTTGTGTGGTTTGCTGATGGTTTTGGATTTCGAGAAGCCTTTGGATTAGAAGTCTTTGGTTAGCTGTGGTAGCAGTTTCAGTTCGAAGTGTTTGGTGTGCTTACGAGAAGGTCTTTTAACTTTGCAGGATCTTCAAGGTAGAGCTTGGAAGCAGCAGTGTGGTCGTTTCTCCGATGGTTCAGGAATCTTGGCGGTTCTTCTTTTAGTAGTTCGGGCCGATGGTGGATGTTTTCTTGAAGGGTTAACCTTGTTTGGAGAAGTTTAAAGTGTTCTAATTAGTAGAGAGAGGACAGTTTCTTTGGAATCCGAATTAGGTAGGATCACAAAAGTGACTTGCGATTAATTTTGGAATTTTTCTTGAGCAATCTTTTGTTTGAGGCTGAGGGTTCTCATTTGGAAGTAGGAGCTACCTATGTAATCAGAAGTTTGTCTGCATCTGGAGTTGAGTTCCATATTGATTGGGTTCTAGAAGTGATTTTGGTAATTAGCCTAGTGGTAGGATGGTTTTTGGAGAGAGAGAAGTTGGTGTAGCAGCTCAGGATTTTTTGGATTTGGATTAGTCAGATCTAGTTTTTGAGTTGGATTTATGCTGTAAGGTTGTGTGACCGAGTCAGATGGGTCACTAAGATTATATGGATTTAATGAACAAAGTTTCCCGGATATATTGGATAAGTTTGTACTCGTGTTCATCAACAGTATTCTCATCTATTCTAGAATCAGAGTTGTGCAGCGGAAGCGACGTAGCATCTGTACGAGGAAGTAAGTTCAGTTTGCTATTGCTTGAGAAGTAGAGCTTGTGTTCTGGATTTCGACGAATTTTGGAAGACTTTTCTGTTGGATAGGATCCAGGAAATGGTTTGCTTTGGTCTAGTTGTTTCTGGAAGCATTAGCATGGGTTGGGGTGATCAGGAGAAGATTGGCAGCCCAGGATAGTCTGCTGAGTTATGCAGTTATAAGATAAGGAGTTCGGAATTCGAAGTTGGAGTCTTCATTGTTGTTAAGATTTCTTTGGTTAAGCGAACAGTAATTGGATAAGATTGGATGGTTAGTTCTGAGATATTTGAGATTTCGTATCTATGTTTTTGATAGGATAAGATTGAATTGCCAGTTTGGATAGCTGGAATTCATTGTATTTCACGTATCTCTGAGGGAGTACGTGTATGATTCATCGTTGGTTGTTGAATCTGTAGTTCAGTTGGATTTGGAAGTTGAGCTAGACTTGGGTATAGTCTGATGTTCTGTTCAGATTAATGGATCTAGAGATGAGAGGAGCTCTAGATTTTGATGGTGTAGTTAGTTTAGCTTCTGTAGAGCGAGTCTCCCAGTGATTTATCTTTGGAAAACTCTAGATAATATTAGAGATTTATTCTGATTTGTGTCAGGATAATTGTTAGGTTTGTTTGTTTGATTGGTTACTATGGTTGTTAGTAACGGGATGATAGGTATGCTTTGCTGATTGAAATTGAAATCTTTGCTGGGTTATTAAATTACCTTTGCTTTTAAATTTCGAGGACGAAATTCTTTTAGGGGGAGGATTGTAACGGCCTGGAATTTTGGGCAATATCAATTTAATAATCTGTATTAATAAATTAATTGGTTTGATAATTTTTCTTTATAATTTTAATTTAAATTGGTAAATTTAATCTTTTACAGGTTAATAAATTTTTAATCTTGCAATATTGATAAGGATTATTTTTCAAAGCTAATAAAATTTTCTTCTATTTATAATATATATATTTGATATATGTTGTGAATAAAAATATCTTTTGTTTTGAATAAAAGATGAATTTTCAAATTGTAATATATATGTATGTATACGTTATAATTTAGGTTGTTTTGAAATTTAATTTAATCTATTGATAATTTATATATGTATGAATTGTAATTCAAGCTTGGTTTTAAAATTAATATTTTTCAAAAGTTAATTTAGAATGATTAATTTGTTTTCAAATATAAGATGGTTGTTTATTTTAATGATAATTTAAATAAGTTTTATTTTTGTTTTCTTTTAAAATGCTTGAATTTAAAATGGTTATAAATGTATAAAAATAAATGTTTTAGATTGTAAATACATGTACAAGGAATTTATTTTATTATTAGTTTTAGCATATTTCTTTTAAAGGTAAACTTATATTTATTAATATAGTAAATTAAATAAGTAAGTGAGCTTTCTATTATCTTTTAAATTAAATAAAAATTTACTAAAAATTTCTTAAGTAACATGTGTAAATATGTTAGGACATCTTAATAACACTTGTAAAACAATCAAACAAATTTAATAACAAATGTAAATTCTTGAAGACAAGTGGCACTATTCTTTTTTTAATTTTAATAAATGTATTAAGAAGAAAATTAGTTTTCTTTCACAAACACTTTTTCTTTGTTTTCACTTCTTAACTAAAAATAATGGCAACCAGAAATTTACTTCAAATCTGAAATGAAATCTGCAAAATTCAAAAGCAAAGTAAATTCTTTCTCAAACCTGAAATTTAAAAGCAAACTTCAAATCTGCAACCTTCAAATCCAACTTGAATTCTACAAAGCTAATGAAACCTGCAAATTTACAACCTGCATTTCAGTGGAAAGTTCAACTGCAAGTTTATAATCATTAGATTAAAGCATGCATAAGGATCAAGTTTCATAAGCACTTTAAAATCAACAATGTGTGAGCATGCAAGGATTCTTTTTCATCAGCAAGCATCAAAAACATTTTCCAGATTTAAATGTTCTGGCCAGGGAAAAACTGCTCTGCTTAGAATTATGGGGAGTAAATTATTTCAAAAACAGTTTTAAATTTATCTGAGATTGAATAATGATGCATGAAATGAAATTTTCTTTGATGATGAATATTAATTTATATGAATGCATGTTGTTTTGAATGTCTGTAAATAAGGAAATGGATTATGTTGTTCACAGACTTTGAATTTTCCTCTTTAAATTCATTATCATTCTTTTTAAGCACTGTTAGTCTTTGATTTGCAAGCAAGTAATGATTGGAATCATGTAACATAACCACCAAAAATCATTCCTAGAATTTTAAATGAGTTTTCATTTCAAAAATTGTAAAATAACAGTGAATGCCCAATTCTTCACAAAAATCAACCTGCTTAGTTTCGAATTTACATTATAGGATTGGATTCGTGTTTGAAAATCATGAATTTTAGCATGCATTGCATAATTTTTAGATTAATATTCAATTGGGAAATTGGGAATGAGTGGTTTCGGCAATTTGATCAATTGCCGATGATCCAATCATTGTTTGAAGATGAATTCAAGATCGAAGCTTGTTTTTAGGTTGTTGATTATGGGAAAAATACAGTTGAAATGTTTAATGGCAGAATTGATCGAATTTAATCAAACTAGGGTTTATTTGGATTTTGGCTCGGCTTAACTGTAGAAGCATTCGCGTCATGAGATATTTGACTGGAGTCATGCGCATATTGAGGAAAATGAAGCCCGTGACGTGGCGATTCTGTGGTGAGGACGGCGAGGATCGAACGGCGTCGTGGGGTTGATGATGTGGGAGTTTTGTGATCGATGTTTCTGCAGTATTATTGTTCCTTTGGTCCTATTTTGATTCGAGAGCATTTGGTTGGATCTGCGTTTTCGGTTGTGCTCGCGAGTGGTTTTGTGATCGACGAAGATAGTCGTGACGAACGTTGGTGCACGGCGGCGGAGGTGCATGTGTACCGTGTTTGTTGTGTGCACATCTTTGGATCTAGGAAGTATGGGATTTGGGGAAAGACGAGAGAGGCACAGGTAGCTCCCGTGTTTTTTGGAGTGACGACTCGAAGAAGTAGGGTGTTGGTTTAGCAGTGGGGCTGGCTCGTGTTGTTTGAGGGTCGACTCGAGTAGCTTCAGTTTACTCATGTTATTTAGGTGATTGTCTTGAGATTTTGATCGCGTGATTTACTTCGGGTTTGTTCTGTGAAATGGTAAGTTGCTGATTTAAATTGGTTGTTTATATAAAAACAAGTTCAAGTTTTATAAAGGGAATAGAATTATAAAGTTAAAGTTGGTTGTTTAGAAATAAAGTTAAATCAAATTTTAAAAAGGGTGTTAATTAAACTTTTAAAATGTTAATTGAATTTATATTTCAAATTTAAATTGTTTAAGATGATTTCTTTTGTAAGTAATTATCTTCATTGAATTTTTATTTTTAATTTAAAGAGTGTTTTGAATTTAATTATTTAATCAAAGTTTTAAAGTAATGTTTTTAATAACTAAGTTTCAAATTTATATTGAAAATAAATAAGTTTAAATTGGATAACTAAAGTGTTTCAAATTTCAAATTTGATTTCTATATGCCTTATTTCCAAATAAGGTTATTGTTAAAATTTTGAAATCAAATAGAATAATTTGTTTTAAGTTATTAAATTTTGATTAATTTCAAATAATTAATTTATGTCGATAAATATGGTAGATTTATCTTTGATATGAACTTAAGAAAACATAATTAAATATGATTTGTAAATAAGTAAAAGTTTAACAAATAATAATGTTTTATTAATTAATTATGGATTTTAAATATAAGAAGTTAGATAATTAATTATTTAATTAATTTTAAATAATTAGTTAATTGTTTATTTAATTTTAAATAATCACTTAATTATGGATTAATTAAATTTAATTACTTAATGAAGTAATTAAAGATCAATCAATTAGATTAATTAATCAAAGGTTAATATAATTAAATAAGAAGTTAATTAATTAAGATAAGTAATTACAAGTTGTTAATTACTGTTTATGATTAATGAGATGATTAATTATAAGTTAATTATTTAATTAATTTAAAGGAATAATTAATAAGGATCATTAGTTAATATAATTAATGAATTAATCAAGGTTGATTAATAAAAGTAATTAATTTAAGTGTGATTAATTAATTGTAATTAATTGAGGTTTAATGTAATTAATTATAACTGATTAATTATGGAAACAAATATGGGATCATTAATTATTGTAATTAATGATAGTAATTAAATGTTAATTACTATATATAGTTAAGGATAATTACTTGAATATAATAAAAGAATGATTAATCAGGGAGATTAATTAAAGAAGATCAATAAGAGATGATTAATTTATTTATTTGGAATAAATTAATGAAGAAGGATTTAGGTAATCTAATTGATTTAGAATTAATCAATTCTTCTTTTGGATGATTGATTTATATTGGATGATTGATATTGGGTGATTGGTTGATACTGGATGATTTGGATACCTATTGTTTGCGTAAAAAATGGCCACAAACACCCAATACCGTGAAAGCACCAGTGTATGAATATAAGTCAGCGATATTCAAACACAAATCACAGATCTCAGCAAATAACTCAAATACGTTTGCACAAAAGATGGGCAAAAAACTCCAAGTCGTATGATTTAATTGATTTTATGTTGTTCGTAGTGATTTAGGTGGTTTATGCAAATGCGTAAAAAGCAGGGACTAAACTGTAAAAGACACACAGATTTATAGTGGTTCGGCCAGAATGTGCCTACGTCCACTTTATATGTTATTCTCCTTTTTCGATCCGATTACAAGTACAAAGCTTGTAGTACAAGTGTATGAAAGTTGTTTGAAAGTTCCTTCCCGGTTTGAGCTCTCAAACTTGTCTACCATTGTTGTACCCCTGCCCCTCTATTTATAGAGTGAGGCTGGGGGCAGGGGTCTTGGATGCATATAGCTGCTGGTGGGCCTGGGCTGCTGCAATCTGGCCTGGCACATCTGGTTCGGCATGGTCTTGGACCGGTGGTAGGTGGTGGGTGAGTTGGTTGGGCTAGGCTCTAGAGTTGTTTGGTTCGGAGGAGTGCCGGTCCGGTGATGGATATGGTGGACCGGCAGTGGGTGGACCGGTAGTAGGAGAGAGTGGTTGGTCGGTCCGGTGAGGCTCTGGACCGGTGGAGGCTGGCTTTGGTTCGGTAGGAGGGGAAGTGGAGTTGGTTCGGTGGTGAGAGGGGAATGCCGAATGACCTTCACTTGGGAGTGCCGAATGACCTTCACTTGGGAGTGCCGAATGGACTAAGGGAAGGCCGGATGTGATTTTACTTTACACTACGGAATGTAACTTTAAACCCTTGATACCGAATGGAGTTTTATCCTTGAACCATGAGTGAAATCCCGACCTCCATCATTCCTTGTCGATATTCCAGTTTTGACCAAAAAATGGGATAACACTTTGCCCCCCAAAACATGCCTTGTGATAACAAGGCGTGTTTTGAATAGTTCCGAATCCAATATCCAAAGTTCATAGCCACATTGCCAGAGTAGATCATCCTTGACTGCTCCGAGTCGATATCCAGTTCCAAATCCAACAACCAAAGCTTGAGCCAATTCCATGTCCATCCGAACTCGACAACCGAGTCCCAAACCATCCTTATCCAATAGCCAACAACCGAATCCAGGACCTCTTTGGGTCGATGTCCAAATTTATAACCTCTCCGGGCTCTTGCCAAGCGCAATCCACACTTGACGGTCGTGATCCAGTGTCCCTGGGCGTTGAGCTAACCTCTCCGGGTTCTTGCCAAGCGTAGTCCACACTTGACGACCTTGGCCCAGTGTCCCTGGGCGCTGTATAATGCCATGGCTTAAGTCCTAAGCCGAATCCTGGTCTCTCCGGACCCTTGCCGAGCACAGTCCATACTCGACGACCTAAAAATAACAATTGATAATATAGGGCCTAAGTCCTAGGCCGAATCCTGGTCACTCCGGACCCTTGCCGAGCATAGTCCATACTCGACGACCTGAATGAGTCAATTTACCACGTTCGGGCAAAGAGACTCACCCCTTGCCAGGCATAATCCATACCCGACGACCGTTTATCAAAAATCAGATAAAAATCTAATCAAGATCCAATCCAAAATCCGAATCCAGAATCCAAAATCAAAATCCAAATCCAAAACCAGAAAACCAAAAATCCAAATCGGCATCCAAAACCGAAAACAATCATCAAAGGAAAATCCAAATCGAAAAGCAGGAAAAAACTAGGAGCTCAATCCAAGCTCCAAAACCGAAAACCAAAAAGGAAAGCAGTGTCCAATCCAAAAGCAAAAGTTAAGTTTCACAAACTATAGCATTGCAGTTTATTGTCATTCAGAGCATGCCTAGGGGCTATCTCCGTCCCCGTACATGTGTAAATGACTTGGTTGCTTGCCAATAGTTTGCTACTTATTTCATATTAACCTGGTCAAGGGACGATCAACCGACCATCATTCCTGGGCCTCCCACCATCGTAGCTTGAGGTAGGCGGCAGTTGCTCCTGCCTCGCCGTTGCATTCCGCGGTCCAACATATTGCGGCAGTTGTCCATTCCTTACATGTTCCTCAATTATGTCCTTTAAGTGCCTGCAGCTGTTGGTGTCGTGTCCATCCAAATCATGAAAGAGACAGTGCCTTCCTGATGTCCTTTCCCGTTCTGTTGGTTCTCTCCTAGCCGGCCTCCGGTAGTGAAGGCGATTTCGAGTATTCAGGTATATCCGCTCCAGTGTCTCGTTCAATCCTGTGTATGTGGAAAACTTTGGATCCTTCCATTGCTTCCTAGCATTTCCAGAATCACTGTCCAACTTCCTTTTTCCTTTGTTTTTATCTGAACCATTGCTGGATGGTCCTCCCCCCTCAACCGCGTTAACCTTTTTCAGCTTTAAATCCGTACTCGCATCTTCTTGTCGAAGGAACCTTTCTGCCTTATGAAAAAATTCGTCGAGATTCCGTGGGGGATCTCGTATCAGAGATACCTTGAAATCCGAGTTCTCCCTGACTCCTGATACTGCTGCCATTAAAACCATCGATGGATCGGGCCGATCCACCGAAGCAACTGCGGCACTGAATCGAGTTAGAAAAGCTCTAAGCGATTCATCCATCCTTTGCCTTACCGACGTCAATGTCATCACATTCTTCGGTCTCTTGACATGAACCCGAAACTGTCCCAAAAACCTTTCCACCAATTCCCTCCAAGTCCTGATAGATCCTTCTTCCAGCTGCCTGAACCACATTGCAGCTAAGTCCGTCAAGTACAAAGGGAAGCATCGGGCCATCACCTCCTCCGATGCCCCCAGCACCTCCATGTGTCTGGTGTATCTCATCAAGTGATCCGTAGGGTCTTCCTTGCCATTGTATGCCTCCACGCTAGGTAGCTTGAACTTAGGTGGATTCTGAGCCATCCTTATTTCCCGGGTGAACGGACTCCTGTTTACTCCTTCCAAGTCTCCGTTGGTCAAACCACCTCGCACAGTCTTCCTGATTATATCTACCAATCCACCGTTATCTGTCGGGGGTTGCCCCCGAGGGAACTCCGGTACATACTCTTCGTGTGGCTCGTTAGCAGCAACGTTGGTTCTAGCCTGTTGAACTCCTTCCAAAGGTTCTCCTGTGTTGAATCCTGTGGGCCTGCCCCCAAGCCCTTGTTGATTGCCGCCTGGCTCCGTATCCTGTCCTTCATTGGGTTCCATAACCCTAGCTTCTTGTCCTACATCCACAGCCGTTGTAGATGTTCCTAGGTTCTGCATCCCTGCAACTCTCATTTGCTCCAAGAAAGTTTGCATCATTTCCTGTTGACTTTTCAGCAACCTCTCTTGCAGTGAATTTGTTATGGCTTCCATTTCATCCCGGGTTATGTAGATCGAAGCCGGTACTTCCTCACCTCCGGAGGATGCTTGTTGACTTCCTCCTTGTTGGCTTCTCTCAGCCCTTAGCCTTCTACTGTTTTGCCTAGTCATTGTCTTCCAAATCCAAACTTCTATCCGATGTAGTGGGAGCTGGTCCTTCTCAGTGAAAGCACCAAAATGTTTGCGTAAAAAATGGCCACAAACACCCAATACCGTGAAAGCACCAGTGTATGAATATAAGTCAGCGATATTCAAACACAAATCACAGATCTCAGCAAATAACTCAAATACGTTTGCACAAAAGATGGGCAAAAAACTCCAAGTCGTATGATTTAATTGATTTTATGTTGTTCGTAGTGATTTAGGTGGTTTATGCAAATGCGTAAAAAGCAGGGACTAAACTGTAAAAGACACACAGATTTATAGTGGTTCGGCCAGAATGTGCCTACGTCCACTTTATATGTTATTCTCCTTTTTCGATCCGATTACAAGTACAAAGCTTGTAGTACAAGTGTATGAAAGTTGTTTGAAAGTTCCTTCCCGGTTTGAGCTCTCAAACTTGTCTACCATTGTTGTACCCCTGCCCCTCTATTTATAGAGTGAGGCTGGGGGCAGGGGTCTTGGATGCATATAGCTGCTGGTGGGCCTGGGCTGCTGCAATCTGGCCTGGCACATCTGGTTCGGCATGGTCTTGGACCGGTGGTAGGTGGTGGGTGAGTTGGTTGGGCTAGGCTCTAGAGTTGTTTGGTTCGGAGGAGTGCCGGTCCGGTGATGGATATGGTGGACCGGCAGTGGGTGGACCGGTAGTAGGAGAGAGTGGTTGGTCGGTCCGGTGAGGCTCTGGACCGGTGGAGGCTGGCTTTGGTTCGGTAGGAGGGGAAGTGGAGTTGGTTCGGTGGTGAGAGGGGAATGCCGAATGACCTTCACTTGGGAGTGCCGAATGACCTTCACTTGGGAGTGCCGAATGGACTAAGGGAAGGCCGGATGTGATTTTACTTTACACTACGGAATGTAACTTTAAACCCTTGATACCGAATGGAGTTTTATCCTTGAACCATGAGTGAAATCCCGACCTCCATCATTCCTTGTCGATATTCCAGTTTTGACCAAAAAATGGGATAACACCTATGTTATATGATATGCTGTTTGTGAGTTGAATGGTTGTTATGAATTATCTATTGTGATAATGTGATTCATCTATCTGTTTATATCATTCTGAATATAAGTTTAACTTTTTAAAACCCTTAAAACAACATGGACATTAAAATGGCGTTTGGATTCGGTGAGACCAGGATGGGGTTTCCATATTTGGATAATCCGAAAACCACACTGACTCCAATTAAACGTTAGGTCGTGAATCCAAGTGGAGGGCAAGTGAAGACTCGAGGTGTATGAACTATGCTTCAATATAACTCTGTGGGTGACTCCGTAATGAGTTTGATGTAGATAGTATTTATAGATTCGAGATGGTGATTTAGAGTGCAAAGGCTATGGTCGTTGACTCTGAGGGTGATTCCGAAATGAGTGCAACGAGATAGTGCCTTCGGTTTCGTTCGAACCTGGAACGAACTTCTATGGATTGAATGCTTTCAGCACATCGTCAGGTGGACGATGAGCATTCTAAGATAGATGTGTTCTATAAAGGTAATCGCAGCCTCAAGCCTCATCAACCGGGAATGGCTAAAACAGGGGAGGTGCAGCAAGGTTAAGTGGGTCACGCCCAAGTAGGACGAGATTTACCTCTGTCTAGAGGTCCCTTTCTATTTCGGCTTAGTGTGTGGTTGGTCGTGCCAACCACGGGGTGGTCTTGTTCGGGACTGTCCAATAAGGGATGGTTCCGGCCTTGTGTTGCAGGGGAGTTAGGGTGGCTCCTCGGTACGTTGATCTTGGCCACGTACTGTGACGGGCTGTACCCCTGTAGCCCTGCCATTGATGGAAACCCATTCTTCCTACGAGACCCTACAGTTTTGTTTGTATTACCCACTTTCGTGGCTAGTAGCTGGAATTTAATAAATGTAACAATTTCGGCTATTTCTTATTTACTTGAAAGCCCCAGACGCTATTATAATATCACTGGATTTCCTATCAAATGTTTTGGTTAGCGTAAGGTAAAACCTTTTCCATGTTTATGTGTGGGAAGTCTTACGTGATACCGTTTCTTTCAAAAAAAATCTAAAGTTAAGCAATTTTAACCCGTTTACTCACACCAGACCTCTGTCTGACCCGAGTGTTTATTTTCTGTTTTATTAAACTCTTGGGTACTCATATTATGTATGAGTAGTCAAGTGATTCAGGTTAGCTTGACGAATTTTGGAGGAGATATGAAGCAGGAGGCTTCCACGTGTAGATGTATTATGGTTCCGCTGTGTTTGTATGGTATCTGTATCCTGTGATATCTTGAGTTGTATAGTTAGACAGATGTTTATAACTGTCTAATATCTGTTGTATAAGTTGTGTACTCTGATGTAATATGATACTGTGTAATGTTTTATGTGATATATTATATTTCTTTCGTTCGGCTGTGAGTATCTGATGTTGTTATGTTTCTTCTTTCTCTTTCTTTTCTTCTTCTATCCATTTCTTTCTTAATTAGTGACGCATCTTCCTGGAGATAGGAAGACGGGCCGCTGCAGCTTCCGCGCGTTCTCTTTGATGATTTCAGGGACAGTCTCAGCGTACGGGATCCTCTCGGTTCGACCGCGGGTGTGTGATAGAATATATAAATTATTCAATTAATTTATAAAAGATCATGTATATATGTCATAAATGGTTAGTTATTATTAGATTGTATTGTCAAAGATCTTCCCGGATTATTAATTTATAAAAGATCTTGTATAACTTCCATAAATGGTTAGTTATTATTAGATTGTAATATCAAAGATCTTCTTCGGTTATTAACCTAATTTTTAGCCATAAGATTGACAATGGATAGCTATATATTTACATTCATAATCAATGAGAAGAGACAACCATTAGTTCTTATAGTATTTGTTGAATAGGAATTTATATTAGTAGAAATAATAATATTATCATTACAAAAAGTATAAACATATACGATTGTATCTTGACAATTTTACATATTAATACATAAATACATTCAAACCTACATGGAAGTAGAGCTTAAGATGCATAGTACTACATTTTCACATTACACCATGTGACTTTACTTTGGCTTCTTGTTGAGCCTCTCCTATAGTTGCTTGCAGGTTTCACATCATCCGTAAGTTCGTGTGTGCTTCGAAGTCATTAATGTTTACAAAATCGATTAGTTTCCACTTCAACAATGCCTTCTATAGTGCCTTTTGATGACAATACATAGTCTCACTTTCTTCTTCCTTTTCGTATAAGCTATTGTAATTATGTAAAACAGAAAAAGTTTGAAGGAAGTGTAGCATTTAGGTAAAACATATTTGTGTGAAAGTTGAAAAAGTGGGCCATACTCACCCATATGACTCTCACTTCACCAAGTCAAGTTCATTTCTTACTTTTAAACTTGTACTGAAATAGAAGAAACATTTACTAAAATTGGTAAAAAAAATATACATAAATTGAATAATAAAAGCAGTTTTATGTATGATATTTTGCTGTAAAAAAAATCAAAACCATATAAGTGTTTACTAGTAAAAGTAGTATTAAGGTTACCTTGACAGAAGGTTCATACTCTCCATCCATCACAAAAGGGTAAATCAACAATACTGTATGTATTTAAGATAAAGGTAATCATCATTTGGATCAGAAACCATATAACTGTTTATAAAATTTTGTTTCTATTCAGTAGCACATTCCGTAAAAAATGTCTTTCAAGAATTTTTTTAATGCTTATTATCATAGTTTCCTCAGTACATGTACTGGTTTTAAATAATTAGAAGGAAGAGATTTAAACCAACTTAGTTTATTTTCGACTAATAAAGAGACCAATGAAAAATGATTTATACTAATTTGGAGTACACTAGATGTGCTCCAATAAACCAAATTGTTCAATTTGGGTAATGAAAAACACAAAAAGTATTTAGCTAATGGGAAAAGGGTTCAATATTTCAAAAGATTTACAATATTTCTAAACTTACATATGGTCATTACCAAGGCACAAATCTGCATGTAATCCAGTTCAGAAATAGTAACTAGTTACAGTGAATTTTACCACATTAGATCTATAAATATAATCGACCATGAACACAAAAATACATGATTTTACTTTTTCGAACTATAATATTATAAGCATAGTTGAGATAATAATGGGTAAAGATTGAGATTTAATAGTTAGATTCAAGGATATTACTTTTAAGTAGACAATCAAGTTAAAATTTAAAAAAATTATTACTAATTAATTCGTCACAAAGTTACCATGGTCAAAAGACTGTGATTTGTAGTAACGCCTGTTATCAATGAGCAGGTCAAAGAGAGCTGACGAAGAATAACTACTTTCCCATCACCTTCTTTCAATTTTCTATTCGAATTATTTATTAGGTGATAAACGGACTTACTTTTTATTTGGTTGCACAACATGGGTATGGTTACGAGTGATACACTAATAAACATAGTTGTTTTAAAAAACTCAAGAGGCGGTTCCGTATTCTATGTTGAAACGTGATGTACAAGAAGCAAGAGGGTGGATTCTACTTTCCAATTTAAATAATAGATGTCACCTTATCTTTCCCAAATTCGCTTAAGAATAATATAAACGATTAATATGGTTGACTACCCGATTAAGGTCATGTTACATTTGGTCATATGTTGCACAAAATCGTACACACAACTAAGAGGAACAACTATTTCGACATTTTTAATGAGAAATCATTTCCTCAGAACAACCATTTCCTATATCCATGATGAAACAAACATTTCCTATATTGTAAGGATAACAACAATTTCACCAGGATAAATGTTCCCGGCATTGCACTTGCATCAAAACTAACCACATAATATGCCATGTGCACAACAAAGTATTCACAATACTCACTAGTCGGTAAGATCATCAAACATTAATAGCCTAGTCTTATATCTAATGCATGTATATCATACTTAAAAATATCAATACACTTTGCCACATCAAGGTCCTACTACATAGTCTTTGAACTAGTCAGAAACGTCACACCAAGTTCCAATTTCATAATTAAACCTCGACCGATTAGGCCCTGCTGGGTCCATGTTCGTAGTGGGCCCAAAAGTAGCCCACCAACCTACCAGTGGGTTCACCATTGGTCGACCGATCTTGATTGGTTCCCCTATAGTGGACCATAGGTAGACTAACCGGTCATATTCCGGCCCTCCTTTGTGCGTCCGTTCATCTTGTTTTCTCTCATTTCATTTTAAACTTGATTACACTTCTTGTATTTTCATTTTTTCTATGTTTTACTTCATTATAATTTCATCCCAACACCAGTCCATCATACAATTCATCTAGGTTTTCTTATACTTGTTGTATTTTTTTCTTGCTATGTTTTGCTTGATTATAATCTCATCCTAACACTAATTCATCATACAATTCATCTTGGTTTCCTTATAACTCGCATATTTTCATTTGTCTCTGATTAGACTACTATTAATATTAATTAGTAATCATTCACTTTAATCATCAATATGCATATAATACATAATTAACCCTAATCAGGCTCTTAACCATCACAAACTGATATAATTGCATTATACAGGTTTAAAATTGCTACACTTCCCAAATTAAAGCCCTTTGAAGAATAATTCTACAATCCTTTCATTATTCAGAATTTGGCACCTTCAAATCAAATTGAATCTCCTTAAAACCAAAATCATGCAATAGCCTTTTCTACAATGATCACTTTGATTTATAATTTCCTAGATTTTGTTGAGAATATGGTAAATTATGGCCTTCTGATGTTTGATTGGGCAGGGGAGAAGGAAAGAATGGGAAGTAAGAAATGAATTTAAAGAAATATAAAATTAAATTGTTCCTTATATATAATATAGGAAAAACAAGAGTAAAGGATTCAAGTTCCAAACCCACTACGATCCATTCAAATCCATAACCCAATTCCCCTTATACCTCCTATGTACGATCTTTAATTCGAACAAATTTGCAGTCAAAATCGATCAGAAACATTAACTCTATGAATGGTTCCACTTTTGTTACTATTTTCCTTCATTTGTAAAATTTCCATTTACCCCAAGACCTGAAATTACTAAAATACCTCTTTTAATTTTAGTTATCTAAATTACATGGCATTACACCCCCTTAGAAGAATTTCATCCTAGAAATTCTAAAAAGAAAAAGAATGCCACTCGCATATTCATGTATCACGTACATGCTTTTTAAACATATATCACCAGTCAACCAAATAATTATCTATACGTAACATGCACAACCAATCATCCAAACTTCTATATAACATAGATATTATAGCATATATATAAAAAAAACTGCAGTAATACTCATGTATACTTGATGGGACATACATAGCAACATAGAATCATATAAATGTATGCATGATGATCATGGTGTATGACATTATACTAATGCAATGTTCTATTTTTTAGACCCTCCTATAAGAATGAAATTACATGATAAATCAGGTATATATGCAAGCATCTTAGTGTGAGCATAGAGATTTCTATATGTATGCAACATTCATTAAATTTGGCATGTCAAAAAGTAAATGAATAAATTAATAACTCGCAAAAATCTTGACACATGAAACATAACAAGATCAAATGAGCATGATTCATATCGTAAACAAAACAAATAAATCAAACATCCATATCAACCAATGGTATCCTAAACAAAGTAAATATATACATATACATACATACATATATATATATATATGTATATATATGTATAAAGTTGTCATTCAGCCATATCTAAATAAACCATTTGCACTAAAAAATCAGAAAACAATTGCAGAAAAAGGGACAAAATGAAAAGATTGAAATCTTTCCTTCACGTTCCAAGTATTCTTGACACAACTTAACAAGCTTCGCTACAGGTGTATATATACTCATCTCGAATCAATAACCTTGAATGTGTGTGCATATCTACAAATTTTGCAATCTATTCTACCAAATCAACTAAATTGATGCCGAAATGCACAAATAGTAGCATTGGCATAAACATTCTCTAACTGAAATGTAGCCGTATGCAACTCATGAATGACAATGCTCAACATTCGAATCATCCTAGTTGTATATTGGTATCCTAAAAACAAGACCACCACTAACCATTGCGCTAAAATATCTTTGCGTTAGCTTTTTGTTTGCGATGTTACAGACCACCTTCCTTAAAAATCCCAACTGCCTCGTTAGCTCATCATCACACATTACCCTGGCCTTCTGCTTGTAGCCAGCATCAGTACCACAGTGAATGATATCTGCAACGTTACAACACATAATTCTAGATGATCATAAGCTCTTATACCAAATGTAGTGATTGTGGGATTCGAACCCCTACAATCTTAAAAAACAACACCATGCACTGAACAACATGCCAAATGATCTTTGTGTTACAGGGATGTTGCAAATGATGTCTTAACCTGGTAAGCACATCATATATTTTCTTTCTAACTTCAATCCAACATATGTGGTATCACTTTATTTATGATATCACTTCTACAAATATCAAAAATTCTGACACTGAAGTATCAAGCTCTTAGTCTTCAAGAGACTATCATGTTTTATCCTAAGTTCTATAACATATAAGAAAGTAAGATAATATTCAAACTAAAGGAAATCCAATACTATTAAAACATAGAAAACAATAATCATAAATCTAAGTGAACTCCTAACCTAAAAAATTTAGTGGTGTCTAAGTGATCGACTATGTAATACATTGTTCATATGCTCTGGCCATGAAACCTATACTATGTACCCTTAGTCGATGGTTCAAAAATAGTTCCTCGAAACATTGTTTCTCTTTAGTCAAAGGGATGATTGAATAGAATCTGTGTAATCTTATTTCGAATAATACCCAAATCTCCAAATCTATATTTTCACGAAAACCATTGCAACATTTCAATGCAACCAAAATATATTTCCCTTGGTTCTTCAAATCATGTTTATTCATGTAGCTTGAAATACTACATTCCTTAACATCGAAATGGAGACACCCAGGTAATCTTGGTGCCAACTTAAGTCGAAATATCTTTTACAATTAAAACCAGTTTTAGTAATTCTATATATGTGAATGCACTATAGGTATCTTTCCCAAACATAATTTTTCATCTTCTTGTTTCTTCGGTACTATAAAATACTATAAACAACACAACTAAATATCAAGTGGTGTCTCTTCATACTAATCAAACAAATATAATGTATATTAGTTAAGCTACCTTGTGCTCCAAAACACTATCTAGGGACAATGGGAATGGATGATATGCTAGCATAGTTCACATGGTCTAAAAATTATGTGACATCCAAATCCAAACAAGATACTTGCTATCGCTATGATAGCTTAAGTACCAACACCTTATAACTATCGCCATAAGACATATATGCTAAGATAACAGCTTATTTTCCTCATGATCCGTATATCTTCCATGACAAAAACAAACATGTGTAGTGTAACAGTACCTAAAATGTCAAATCAACAACACCCATCCAGAAAGAAACCAAACTATCTACCTTCATTGGCGACTTCAAACAAGAAATCATCTAAATTTTATTCTCCTTGTGATTACCACAACGATACTATATAAAAGAATGTGAATATTAATAATTCCAAAATTTTAAACAGTAGACTAAACACAAAGTTAGATCTCGTTGATTTACTATTAGGTTATTGGAAACCTATTACAAAACAACTGTTGATTGTTTAAATTAAATTGTCGACCACATCTTAAAAGTCCCACAATTGATTGATTAATGGAATCTAATCAATTGTAATTTCAGTATCACCAGTGTCTCTTCCACCATATGCTTTTCGAGCGAAACTTTACTTCAAAAGTAACTTCAAAAATTCCAATTTGACATGAGTATAACTTTGGCCAAATCTCTTTCTCATGCACCATATCCTAGATTAACATCTCTTCTCTATGATGTTTTAACAAAATAATCTGGATATACTTGTCCCAAACAACATATTCAGTCTTTTCTTCATCAAGTTAAAAAGTTCCCTACCTAATTTTTATAACGATTCACCTTTTGGTTCCTCAAATGTCGAGGCTAATACATTCATGGTATACATGTGATACATACTCAAGACCCGGAAAGACAAATTGTTAGAGTGAAATAAAAAGAAATAAAACAAGAAAAAAGAGAACACAGTATTAGGATCTCATAGTAGAACGATAACATATAATATCAAAAAATAGTACAAACTGTTACTCTACGATGTATAGTGTGATGACTGCCCTACACCATCGATGCTCATATAACCGAGTAGTGCACTTTTGGAGCATTCAGTCAATGTAGGATTATTGTTAATGGAAAAAAGAAGAAGTAAAGAATGAAATAGAAGAGAATATAAGAGAAGAAAAAGAAAACATCAACCAGTCACATAACGTGTCGTATATCTCACAGAACATCAGGTAAAATATAATAGTCATCATAGATATAAAAGAGGCAAGGCAGTAATAATTGCATGAACCATAGAATCAAAGTACACATGCATATATAGTTATAGAAAACAATAATAGTGTTTATATAACTAATAAATGAACTCAACTGATAAATTGTTTTTAATAATTGTAAGTTAACACTGTCAAGACTCTATGGTGTCACACAGCGGAATAAAGGATAATAAGTCAAAAATATAAATATGAGAAAGTATAACCTTTAGCTAGTCTATATGCATAGCTCCAAGTGTTTTTTACACCTTCTATCTAGTCTACTTATTTAAAGTACCCAATATAATAAGGAGCAAAGCATAAAATCTCGAGTCAGACAACAGTCTGGTGTGAGCGATAAATAATCTCAAAACACTATAAAAGTCAAAATAATATAGGGAAAAAAGGGTATACATGGCCTATCCCAACATCCAAAGAGTTAGCACATAGCACTGAATACGTATGCTACTTTATATTATAGTCGTCCAGGGTGCACTATATATCAAAGTACAAAGGGTGTTTAAATATGTGCATCGATAATATCTATGTGTGACATCCCTAAGGTGATAAACAATCAAGCAAACATAGCACCCATCATACATCCTCACATTCACTCACCCGGTGCATTGGGTATATAATACTCGTATGATCACCCTCATAGATTCAAGGGATACTCAATATCTTGATTTCTTTGTACTTGAATCCATGCCACTCAAAAGGCCATAAAATGGACCATGCTCCATATAATAGTGCAAGGTATGGATTAAAACATCATGCTATCTGGGGCGCTCCCTATAATCCAAGTGAGCGTCCTCACCTACCCCTACTATATGATTACACTTCAAAAACTACAAATAACAACGATTCCTTTGGGCATGTTATCCATGATAGAGCTCATCTACGAACTGTCCATACAACTCCCGTCTGAAGTCATTGCGGTAGGGAATTATTCTAGACAACCATCATAAGCTACAGAGTGTTATCAACGCGTCCAATAACCTTCCTCCAACAGTACCTTCAATATGACTCATAGTCTATGTTATCTAGGTTTTTAACCCAGTAGAATCCAGAGGAAGTCAAGAGAACTCCATCTAGTCAGAATAGCTTAAAAGCCAATTGAAGGGGCCAGAACAAGGAGCCAAATGCAACTAACAAAAAAGATCGTCATCATAAAGAAGCAACATGCAATAGATTACACGAACTACGTCGATACAAAGCAACAAAATCATGCCAGACATCAAATCCCAGAAAAAGCCTAATTGCATAGATCGCTAGAGATCCATCTATTATGGATCACAAACGATACATACTTCATCACTAGATCACTAAGGCACATGGGAAGTGAAGAAAGCCAAAATATGCTAAGTGTATGTGTAACACTGTATATTTTTATAACATTATTTAAGATGTTAAAATAGTTAAATTAAATAAAATAATATGAAGATTAATAGGTTGAGATTTGATTTAACTAAAGTAGTCGTGCCATGTTAAATGGAAATCAAAATGAAACAACATGAACTAATGTGTTAGGAAATAAGGAAGGGAAAAATAGGAAATAGCAGAGACTTATACACTAAACCGTTAGGAAATAAAACTCGCTTTCATTTAATTTTGTCAAACTAAAATATATCAAGGCCGACCACCGTTTCCATTCTTATGAGAAGATAAAGCCAAGATTCAAGAGAAAGAATGGAACAACCCGCATATTTGTCGAGTTTGTATTTAAATATTTTATTTAAATATTAACTCGTTAATCGGATTTTGGTCCGAAAAGCTACTTTTTGCAAACGGTCAAATTAGGACTCGAGACCACTTCCATTGAGTTCGAAATGTCGTTTACAATTTTTTAAGTGTAAACATCGATAGGTTTGGAGTTAGTGAAATTTCACTAACTTTTCCCGCTTTGGACTTTGGGTTAGTTTAGCCTATTAAGCCCAAGTTCCAACCCTCTTCTCCTCACTCTTTATAAATTTCCTAACTAATCAAGCTTTGGCATTAATGGTGGAGGGAATGGGAAATTAAAATTCCAAAACTCAAATTCAATTGCAATCCATCTTTCTACTCCAAATTCAAGAAGAAGACATTGGATTCAAGCTTCTTGTGCTTAGATAGAAGAAGGATTGATCCTTGCTTGCTTAAAACTTCATTTTCATTGATATTTGGTGCAAAGGTGAGATTTTTACCTCACAATTCTAGCCTATAACTATATTGGACTGTTGGGAATGATTCCCTATCATTTTTGCATGCATGTTAGCATTTGGTTTGGATTGGATTGGCGAAAAACTCCAATTTTTAGCGTTTTGGTGAATTTTCTGCACTTAGGTCGTTCTGCCCGTTTTTAGGTCGTTCGGAGTTGAGTCGTTAGGTTGTATGACCCTTGAGTCGTTAGGTCGTATGACCCTTGAGTCGTTAGGTCGTATGACCCTTGAGTCGTTAGGTCGTTAGACCTCATTTTGTCTTCACTAGGTCGTACCGTTTTGGTCGGGGCGCTGCCCCGCACCCCGCCGGGGGCGCTGCCCCCTGGACCCCCGCGACCTGACCGGGCAGGTCGAACCCCGTAAGTGGTGGCGTTTCCCCCGCACCCCCACCTTGGGGGGTTGCCACCCCCCCTGGACCCCCCCTCCGTAGGGGATCTTATCTGAAAAACATTGAGCTGATTTCCTTGGATTTTATTCACATCTCCGTATGCGATTTTTGTGACTGATTGTTTCTACAATTGCTTCTGTGTTTTGTCACTTTATAATATAAAGGTTTCAATACTAGTAGTAAATATCAAAACTCTTTTAACAAACAATTTCAACTCTATGTTTAATAACAAAGCTCTTTTCTTAAACCGTTTTCCAATCTATTAGTATATACAAACCTTTACCTCACTCGGATGAGAAATCTAATTAAACGACTTAGTAAAACAAGTGGTATGAAACGCTTGCGTTCACTTCGTCGGTTAATTCTTGGACTTGTTCGATTGAACCTCTTGTGACAATTTTATTAGTGAAGATTTACAGTTTGTTCGTAAATATTTAAGTTAAGCAAGTGGTTATGGGACGTGAAGCTAAACTTCTATATTTACTAGCTTAGTGTAATTGACACTTCTCGTTGATCATGACGATCATTCTGATGATTTAGACTAGCAACTGTGCGATGTCTCTTGTTACGAGGTTAGACTAAACACCACTTGTGTGATTCCACTCACACTTACCTTTTTGCTTTTTGGTTAGTCTGGACCTTAATCTGTGTGATTCCATTCACACATGTGGGGTAGCTCCCCTTGGTCTTCGGACCGTCATGTGATAGGCCTCTTTCTCTTTCTCTTTCTCTTTCTCTTTTCTATGATTTCTGGACTTCTTGCATTGATTTCTAGAATTTATGTCATTGACTTGTTATGAGTACAAGTTTGGGGTATGATGCCCTTTCCGAATCTTTGAGAAGATTCTTGTGATATTGATTATCTCTTATTGATTGATCTTCTGTTGATCATTATTTACATACTTATAGTGGTATGTCATTATGGATGTTTATGTCTATGCCATATCTTTTATGTTATATCATGTCATCTGATATTTATAGCTAGACTGACCCGTTTATTATTTTCTTAAATAATACTTGGGTCAGACCGAGATGTTACAGGTGCTTCTGCTTGACTTCTTCCCAGGAATTCATCACTCTGACTTTTGGCTAACTGTTTAGATTAGCAGTTTTTGTTGTATACACTTGAGATATAGACTCATAGTTGTATTCTTTTGTATAGCACGTGTTGCTATTCTTTTGTATTATCGTGGATCTTACTGACCACTACTCTGATGTACACTTTCATGTGTTAGTTATATATTCATATCTTCTTCCGCCTTTGTAATATGGATATCTGTGACTGATTCGTGATATGATTATTTCTATGTTTGTTTTCGAAGATTATTTATAGCCACTGTGTGATAAGCAATTACATGGATGGTCGCTCCTCAACAGCCTTATTCTCCGTGCTAGTTGATAGCACTACTCCAGAGTGTTCTTGGCTAGCGTGGGTATAGAGGTGGGGCGTCACAGCGAAGTTAATCAACTTATTCAATATCAAATCTCACATCTTTTAATCTCAAAGCTAAGGTGACTGATTACTACATCCCATTTTCTTATGGTTTTCAATTTAAGTTATGTCTGAAATGATTTTGCAAGTTTATGCCATGTTTTGGATGATTAAATTTATATATATGCGAGCTGGTGAATTATACATGTTCATATTAATTTATATGATATGTTTGATATGAAAATTTTATTAAATAACATGCAAATGCCTTGAATATTTAAATGTAGGTCAGAAATGATATTATAGAGATGGATTTTAATTTTCATAATCTTCTGAATTAATTTGAATTTTATATTAGTTTTCTAGTGGAAAAAATGATTTATTGGGTTATAAAGTAATTACAGTTAAAATAGTAACTATTTAGGCTTGAAATTTGTATATATTGGAAAGCATATTAAAATAGATTTCCTAGAATTTTTTCAAATTTTTCTAAAGTGTTTTGGTGAATATACAAAATTATTTAAGGTATGGGATTAAATATTTTATATATTTGAATAAGGAGAAGGGGCACTTTATAAAATAAAATCATTGTTTATTTCTAAAATTATTTGTAGCACTTTTCCAAAAATTGTTTATTAACCAATAAGAATTTGACAAACAAAGGCAGGTTAGTTGAAAAGTTATATATTTTAAGTTAAAAACAAGAAAATCGTACTTTTAGCATGTTTCAGCAATTTGCGACATTAAAGCTTTCGACCCAGACCTTTCAACAAGATCTAACTTTCGACAAGGTCGAAACTAATGCATATGTTATCAATTTACTAGGTACGTAATGTATTGGGCAAGGTCGAGGGGACTTGGTTGAAAACTTAGTTACCAAAGAGGATGCAGTATGTTTGTTTTATAAGCCAGTAGTAACGCCTGCTTTGCTTTCGGAAAGGAGCTTTCACCTTGATTTCTTTCCACCAGGTGTAATATTTAAAACAAAGTTTTAAAGCTTTTGATAAGGTCAAAATGAAAACAATCTTTCGAAGGGGTCGAAGTTCCCTAGCCGACGCCTTTCAACCTTTCAAAGTGATGCTTTCGCCAAGGTCGAAAGGCATATTTGTCCTTTAAAAAACTAGCCACTTCTCCCATGCTTTCGAAAGGAAGCTTTTAACTTAAATGGTTTTACCTTTTTATTCTAATTGAAGTATAACCCAAGTTTTCAAAGGGGGTGTTTTAAAGTATTAATAAGGCTGGAGCCTATTGTTTTTAAAGTTATGTTTTAAGCCTTCGAAGGGGTCGAAGGCTAAACTTCCGAAGAGGTCGAAAGATTTTAAAATAGGATTTGCTGCATGTTATTAAATTGAGCCCAAAGGGATTTCAAAAGATTTATGCTTCAAAGATTTATTGCTTTCGAAAGGTATTATTTCCTAAATGGTTTCGAAGGGGTCGAAAGCCAAGCTTTCGAAAGGGTCGAAAGCAAAGCTTTCGACGGAGTCGAAAAGTAGCTTTCTACAAGGTCGAAAGGCCTTTTTTGAATGGTTTCGAAAGGGTTGAAATAGTGGTTATTTCCAAGAGTTTTATAAGGAAAAGTTTTAAGTTATTTTAAGACAGGATGTCTAAGGATTTTAATGCTTTCAAAAGGAAGGTTTTCAGTGGTTTTGAAAGGGTTGAAGATGGGTTTGAAAGGAAAGGTTTTGGCTTTTTGACCTAGATAAATAAAGGGTTTTACTTGGTTTCGAAAGAGATGCTTTCAAAAGGATTATGAAGGGGTACTTTCAATGGAATCGGAAGGGGTACTTTCAAATATTTAAATATTTTCATCAACAAGGGTTTGAGTAAAGAGTGTGTGTGTATTTCACATGGCAATATGATTTGAGTAAAGCATAAGGATTATATATTTTCCTTGTGTTAGTTTGATTTAGAGGTTTTAAATCATTTTGGAATGGTTTTCAAGGAAAATTATGGGAGAGGATCCCTAAGTGAAAATGACTTGGATATTAGAATACCAGATGGGACAATTGTAAGGTCGCGCCCTATACATTAGATATTGGCCCCAGCTAATTGTTGTCCAAAATTCCAATGTGTATGGCTTGGTCACGGGTCGACTAAAATTATAATTACACACCGAAAGGAATATATGTTTGTATATAGAGAGGTTATTGGTGAGACTGAAAAACATTTGGATTAGGAAGACCTAAGAGATGATAAAGTTGAGGACAGACCGTCCAAAAGAGAAGTATTTAATGAATAGTCAAAGATAGACTATCTAGATGAGGAGTATGTAACAGACGTTAGATTAATTTTGTTATATTGTCTGGTAGGCCCAATTCAGCAAAAGGTTAAAAGTTAGCTAAATAAAAGTTATGCATTTGAACAGAGAATTCATTCATTACCTGATACCTATGTATGTTTACATAATGATGCTTTACGGTATTTAACCAATTTGGTTGCAGGAAAAGGTTTTGCAAAAGATATGTTTTAAAAAGATGTTAGCGAGGGGAACCTGTTCCGCCAAGAAGCGTGGTCTCACTTAACACATTAAACTAGGATGTATAGTATTATTCACACCAGGCTTTATGTCTAACTCGGAGTTTATATTTTCCCCTTAAACTCTCATGTGCTCAAAACTGATTTGAGTGGGCTGAAGGGTTATGGTCTTTTTCAAGTTTTAGTAGGATGATGAATACGGCTGCGGGAGGCATGAGGATAGCTATTTTGGAGTAGCAGTTTTATGATTTGTATTATTTTCGCTGTGTTTGTATTAAGTCAGTTATGGCTATATGACTCTGATCATTTAAGTGGGTATCTTAATATACTGCCCTTGGCATATTTTGTAATAAGTATACTTTATTTGTGCGTGGGAACGTGTTGTTATTATGTATTAAGAATATGAAACAACTGTTTTGAAATTCAATGAAGAAATTTTGTTTTGAAATCTATGTTTTGTTTCATATTCAAGTGCTTCTGATATTATAGATACCATTAAAATAGCCGTATTTAGTTGTGCCAAGCTAATACTATAGATGACTACAACATCTGTAGCGCTTAGTTTTGGGCCTCTAGATAGGGGATGTTATAGCTTGGTACTAGAGCATGGTTTATGAAGTACTTTAACTAGAAATGATTTTTGAAAGCATAATCCTTAGTGATTAGAGTTAAGATCGGTGTATGGAATAACGTTATACTAACGTACTTGTATTTTATATATATTGGTATACGCTATATCTCTAGACTCCTATCTTAGCTTGGTTATTCATCCGTATCTCAAAAAACTTGAATACAGACATGGAAGGAAGAAGAGGCAGAGTTAATCTTACAGGAGAGAGCACTGCCACTAATGGAAATGCGTGACCAAATGCTAGAAGAGGTTCATGTTAGGCTCATGCTAAAAATGTTGGTGCTGGGGTTCCGTAAGTGTATATAGGAGCCATGTATCAGTTTTTCATAACCATGATGCAAGCTGGAATTGAAGCTGGAGTTGTTGGTGGGAACGCTGCTGGAGGAGAAGTTCAGGAAGCTCCGATAGTCAACGACTATGTTAACCTGAGTAGGGACTATATTAGGCTTGGAGGGAAGCCGTTCATTGGAACGGAAGATGCGATTGAGTTAGGAAACCGGTTGTTGCATTGTGAGAGGATTTTTGTTGACTGATGATCGAATGATGAGACGAAAAGGAGATTAGCTTCAAGATAGCATCGGGGAGTTGCTCTATTCTGCTGGAATACAGTTGTAGCTATTGTTGATGAAAAAACCATGATTTGGGCGGAGTTTAAGGGAAGGTTTCAAGAAAGATTTACGTAAGTGATGGCGTAGTCGGTATTGTTTATGAATTTCGTTGAACTGAAGCAAGGAGAAATGTCTTCTCTAGAGTATGCAAGAAGATTTAAAGAGTTAGCCCAGTACGGGTATGCCATGGTTTATGCGGTGAAGAAAGGAGAAGTTTATAAGTGGTTTGTAGCTGAAGTTGGCAAGAGTTACCCTAACACAGATAAGGGATTTGTGTGATATAATGGTAGAAATAGCATTAAGGCAGGAAGAGGCGTTAGCCTGTTTGGAGAAGAAGAAAGAGAAGGAAGTCTAAGTGGGACAAGGCCAAAAAAGATTTATTTTTTTCCATAAGAAGAATGCTCAGAAGGGAGGAGCACAGAAGAAGCGAAAATCTGAGATGGTTTGTTGTAAATTTGATAAGAAAGGACGCTATGCTCATGAGTGTCAGACCGAAAAAGGAAAATGGAATGAAGTAGTTGTAAAGGAGAATATTCGATGCTTTAATTGTGATTAGATTAGCCACTATAAGAACAAATGCAAAGTGCCTGGTAGAGAAGGACATGGATAGGTATATGCATTGGCCCCCACAACTTCAAGGCCGGTTGTGTAGGAGAAAGGGAAAGATGTTTTGGGAGGCTCGCTACAGATTCATGGTATGTCTATTAGCGTTCTTATTTATATTGGTGTATCATATTCTTTTATTTCACGATGTTTAGTAGATAAGCTTAACCTATAACTCTCGTATTTAGTTACTTCCTTAATGATTTCAAGTCTGATAGGAAGGTATGTGACACATAGGATAAGGTGTGACCATTTAGAGTCTGATTTTCTAGGTCATACTTTTGATTTTTGTTTGCGTGTATTTAATTCTATGGGGTTTGGGATTATCTTTGGGATGGAATGGTTAAGTAAATATGATGCTAGGATATTTTGCCATGATAGGAAGATATCACATAGACACCCGAATTGTAGTGATAAGATAGTTTATACCGTAGAAAACCCTAGTTGAGAGGTGAATGATTTATTGGGTATCACAGAGATGGAGGATGAGTTGCATCGACTCTTTATGGTTAGAGAATTGGCTGATGTATTTGAGTCGGTAGTTGGACTGCCATCGAAATGAGCCATTGAGTCTCCGATTGATTTGGTGTCTGGAGCAGAACTGGTGAGTAGGCCGCCAAGCATGATGTCACCTAAGAAGATGAAATAATTGAAGATGCAGTTGGTGGATTTGAAAGACAAGAGTTTTATTCAACTGAGTAGTTTGCACTGGGGTGCTGCAACAGTGTTTGCTAAGAAGTCGGAGGGATCATTGAGGCTATTTATCGAATATCATAATTTGAATGAGAAGACGACAAACAACCAATATCAATTGTTGAGAACTGTTGATTTTTTCGATCAATTAAGTGAAGCAATGGTATTCTCTCAGCTAGATTTGGCAACAGGGTTTCATTAGCTTAGAGTGGCAAAAGATAGTATTCCTTTGACGACGTTTAGGACAAGGTATGGATTGTATGAATAGTTAGTTGTGCCGTTTGAACTAACTAATGCACCGACATTCTTTGTGGATTTGATGAACAAAATATTCGAAGAGCACTTGGATAGATTTGTGTTTCTTCATAGATGGTATTCTGATATAATCTAAAGATAAGAGGGAACATGAAGTTCATCTTAGAGTTGTGCTTGAGGCGTTGAGCGTGCATCAGTTGAAGGCTAAGTTTTTGAAGTGTCATTTTTTTGAAGAAGTAAGTGAAGTTCCATGGTCACGTAGTTTCAGAAAGAGGGTTGTCTGCAAATCCAACTAAGATCGAGGCAGTAAATAATTGAAAGAGACCCAAGGAGGTGACCAAGATAAAGAGTATTCTTGGATTGGCTGGGTATTACGGAAGGTTCATGAAGAATTTTTTGCGAATAGTTGCACCGACGACTAAGATTGCATGAATAGATGTGAAGTTTGTATGGACTAATAAGTGTGAGGAAGCATTCTATAGCTTGAAACACTTGTTGACCCATGCGTCGGTGTTGGTGGTTCCGGAGAGGAATCAGGATTTAGTTGTTTATACTGATTCGTAGAGAACTAGGTTCGGAGCTGTTTTGATGCAAAGAGGTAAAGTGATTGCTTACGCTTCTAGAAAGCTCAGACTGCATGAAGTTAGGTATCCAACGAATGACTTGGAGTTAGTTGCTGTTATATTTGTTTCGAAGGTTTGGAGGCATTATCTTTTGGGAGTGCGATTCGAGCTTTGTACGGAAAATAAGTCACAGAAGTATTTTTTTTTCCTCTCAGAAAGAGCTGAACATGAGACAGCAAAGATGGCTGGAGTTTATTGCTACTTATGATTTTGGAATTGAGTACACACTAGGAAAAGGAAACATGGTAGCGGATGCACTTAGCAGGAAACATCAGAATGCAATATTGGCAATGATTGCTGAGTGGAAAGATTTGGAAGTATTGTCAACTTATAGAGTGCAGTATAGATACGAGACTGGTTTCCAGTGCAGGAAGTGCTGAACTATCTTGTTTAGAAGTTCGAGTGGTAATGATTGAGAAGATAGCTTCTAAACAGAAATAGAATCCAGTTTCGGCTGAATGGGTCAAAAAGCTAAGGAAAGGAACATAGAGTGATGTATTGAAAGATTTTATTCTTGACCGTAATAGGTGGTTGAGAAAGAAGGAAAGATTGTGTGTTCCGAATGTAGGCGACATGAGGAAAGAGGTTTGGATGACTGCCATCGTTCGAAGTTCACTGTCCATCCGGGAGGAACGTAGATGTATGAAGATATGAAGAGAAGTGTCTTCTGGGAAGATTTGAAATGAGACATTGTTTTATGTGTTAAGTTGTGATCGAAATGCCAGTAGGAAAAGGCTGAACACCAGAAGCCAAGTGGATTACTTCAACCATTGGAAGCTATGATGTGGAAGTAGGATTCTTTTTCTATTGATTTTATTGATGGGTTGCCAAGATCTGTAAAGGAAATGAAAGTATATGGGTTATTGTGGATAGATTAACCAAGAGTCCCATTTCATTCAAGTAAAGTCAAATAGGAAGGCACCTGTTTTGGCAGAGTTATTTATGAAGAATGTGGTTAGACAGCACAGGATTCCTAATAGTATTTTCAGTGATAGAGATTCTTTGTTTACTAGTGAAATCTGTAGGAGTCTACAGGAAGCTTTAGGAACCAAACTCAACATGAGTACCGCTTACCATCCACAGACTGATGGGAAAACGGAAAGAGCTAACAAAGTCTCGGAGGATTTGTTAAGAGCTTGTGTATTGGATTTTGGTGGATCATGAGAAGACCATCTTCATCCAGTTGAGTTTTTGTATAACAATCGTAATCAGGCTAGTATTGGATGGCATCATTTGAAGCTTCGTATGAAAGACCATGCAAATCTCCCGTATGTTGGTTAGAGATTAGGATAGATTGGTTTTTGGTCCGGATTTGGTGGAAGAAGCCGCATAGAAGATTGAGTTTATCCAATCTAGGATGAAGGATGCTCAATCTAGGTAGAAAAGTTATACAGATAGAAGAAGGAAAGACTTGGAATTCTTTGTTGGGAACTATGTGTTTATTAAGGTTTCACCACTGAAAGGTGTGATTAGAATTCGGGAAATCAAGGAAGTTAGTACCTAGATTCGTTGGACCTTTCAATATTATTGAGAGGATCGAGAAGCTCGCTTATAGAGAGGAGTTGCTGAATAGTTTGGCAGGAGTCCATGTTTTTTTTTAATATTTCTCATCTTATAGAATGCATTAGAGACCCAAAAACCACTATAGTACCTACAGTATTAGAGGATTCAGTAGTAGAGCCGGATTTGACCATTATTAGAAAGCCAATTCCAATAGTCGAGAGAGATGAGAAGAAGCTGAGGAACAAGATTATCATATTAGTAAAGGTCCATTGGAGTGACGATGCTAGAGACTGTACTTGGGAGACTGAGAGTAGGATTAGTGAATCTTATCCTGATTTGTTTTAAAGATTCTGATTTATTTTAATGGTATGTTTTACCTTTGATTGTTTCATTGTGTACCTTACCATAATTTCGAGGACGAAATTCTTTAAGGTGGGGAGTCTGTAACATCCCATATTTTTATGTCATTATTTAGTATATTTAATTAGTTAAATAAAATAAAATAATGTAAAGATTAATAGGTTGAGATTTCATTTAACTAAGGGTAGTCGTGCTATGGTAAATGGAAATCAAAATGAAACAACATGTACTAATGTGTTAGTAAATAAGGAAGCGCAACATAGAAAGTGGGAGAGACTTATACCCTAAACCCTTAGGAAATAAAACTCACGTTCATTTCATTTTATCAAACTAAAATATATCAAGGCCGACCACCATTTCCATTCTCAGAAGAAGATAAAGCTAGGATTCAAGAGAAAGAAGTTAATCAACTTATTCAATATCAAATCACGCATCTTTTAATATCAAAGCTAAGGTAAATGATTACTATATCCCATTTTCCTATGGTTTTTGGTTTAAGTTATATCTGAAATGATTTTGCAA
Source organism: Allium cepa (assembly GCA_030765085.1). Taxonomy (NCBI): domain Eukaryota; kingdom Viridiplantae; phylum Streptophyta; class Magnoliopsida; order Asparagales; family Amaryllidaceae; genus Allium; species Allium cepa. Next base: position 679,000,916 of record CM060941.1, on the reverse strand, counting down.
GTTTATGCCATGTTTTGGATGATTAAATTTATATATATGCTTATTGGTGAATTATACATGTTCATATTAGTTTTTATGATATGTTTGATATGAAAACCCTATTAAACTGTATCCAACCGCCTTGAAAATTTAAATGTCGGTCAGAAATGATATTTTGGAGATGGGTTTCGATATTAATAATTTTCTGAATTAATGTGAATTTTATATTAATTTTCTAGTGAAGAAAAAGATTTATTGGGTTATAAATTAATTTGGTTAAAATAATAATTATTTGGGCCTGAAATTTTTATATGTTGGAAAGCATAATAAAATAGATTTTCTGGAATTTTTCTAGATTTCTTTTTGTGTTTTGATGAATATGTAAAATTATTTAAGGTTTGGGACTTAAATGATTTATATATTTAATTAAAGAGAATAGGCATTTTATAAAATAAAATCATTGTTTATTTCTGAAATTATTGGCAGCACTTTTTTGAAAAATATTTATTAACATATATGAATTTGACAAACAAAGGCAGGTTAGTTGAAAAGTTATATCTTTTAAGTTAAGAACAAGCAAATCATACCTTTAGCATGTTTCAGCCATTTGCGACATTAAAGCTTTCGACCCAGACCTTTCGACAAGTCGAAAGCATGCTTTCAACAAGGTCAAAACCAATGCATATGCTATCAAGTTAATTGGTACATAATGTATTGGACAAGTTTGAAGGGTACTTGGTTGAAACCTTACTTGCTGAAGAGGTTGGAGTATGTTTTATGACCCAGAAGTAGTGCCTGCTTTGCTTTCGGAAAGGAGCATTAGACTTGGTTGCTTTTAACTAGGTTAAATATTTAAAACAATGGTTTAAAGATTTCGATAAGGTCAAAAGGTAAACAAGCTTTCGAAGGGGTCGAAATCCCATAGCTGCCATCTTTCAACCTTTCGAAGTCATGCTTTCAACAAGGTTAAAAATTATACTTGTCTTTTAAAAAACCAGCCACTTCCCCCATGCTTTTGAAAGGAATCTTTCGACTAGATGATTTACCATTTTTGTTCTAATTGAAGTATAACTAAGGATTCGAAGGGGGTGTTTTAAAGTATTAGTAAGGCCGATCCTATTGTGTTAAAGTTATGTTTTAAGCTTTCGAAGTGGTCGAAGGCCAAGCTTCCGAAGAGGTTGAAAGGTTTTCCAAGAGGTTGAAAGCAAAGCTTTCGATGGAGTCTAAAGGTAGCTTTCAACATGGTCAAAAGGCCCTATTTTCTAAATGGTTTTGAATGGGTTGAAATGGAGGGTTTTTCCAAGGTTTTCTAAGGCAACATTTTAAAGTGTTTTAAGATAGGATGTCTAAGGTTTTTAATGCTTTCGAAAGGAAGGTATTCAATGGTTTTGAAACTGTTGAAGTATGGGATTGAAAGGAATGGTTTTGGCTTAGATAATTAAAGGGTTTTACTTGGTTTCAAAAGAGATGTTTTCAAAAGGATTGAGATGGGGTACTTTTAATGGAATCGAAAGGGGTCTTTTCAATTGTTTAAATGTCTTCATCAAGAAAGGTTTCATCAAGAAACATCCAATGAGTAAAGTATATATAAGGATTATATATATTTTCCTTGTGTTGGTTTGATTTAAAGGTTTTAAATAATTTTGAAAAGTTTTTCAAGGAAAATTTTGGGAGGGGATCCATAAGCGGAAATGACACAGATTTTAGAATATTAGATAAGACTGGTTTAGGTCGTGCACTACACATTAATTATTGACCCCGGTTAATTGTTGACCAAAATTCCAATGTGTAGGGCTTGGTCATAGGTAGACTATATGATTACACACCGAAAGGAATATATGTTTGTATACAAATAGGTTATTAGTGAGCCCAAAAAACCAATAGGATCTGGAAGACCTAGAAGATGATTAAGTTAGGGATGGACCATCTAGAAGAGAAGTATTTAATATATAGTTAAGGATAGACCATTTAGATGTAGAGCATCTAACTATTGTTAGATTAATTTTGTTATATAGACTGGTAGGCCAGAGTCAGCCAACAGTTAAAAGTTAGCCAAACAAAACTTTTGTGTTTGAACATATAGTTTATTTATTACCCGATATCTATGTATGCTTACATAATGATGCTTTACAGCATTTAATTGGTTGCAGGAAAAGGTTGTGCAAAAGATATGTTTTAAAAGGATGTTAGTGAGGGGAAACCCGTTCCGCTAAGCGGTATGGTCTCATGTAACATATTAACCCGGATGTATAGTATTATTCACACCCGGCTTTATGTCTGACTCGGAAATAATCCTTATCCCTTAAACTTTCGGGTATTCAAAATTGATTTGAGTAGGCTGAGGGATTATGGTCTTTTTCAGGTTTTAGTAGGATAACGAATAAGGCTACCGGAGGCATGCCGGAGGCAAATGGATAGCTATTTAGGAGTTGTAGTTAAACATTTTGTTGTATTTCCACTGTGTTTGTATTAAGTCAGTTATGCTCTGATCATTTAAGGGGGTATCTTCATATAACACTCTTGGTGTATATGTAATAAGTATATCTTGTTTGTTCCTGGGAACGCGTCGGTATTATATATTAAGATTATAGAACATCTGTTTTTAAATTTAATGAAGAAATGTTTTTTCAAAATTTGTGTTTATTTCATATTCAAGCGCTTCTGATATTATATATACCATTAACATAGCCATATTTAGTCGTCAGAACCTAGTACTATAGATGACCGCAGTATCTATAACGCTTAGTTTTCGGCTCTATCTAGGGATGTTACAGTATGGATCGCTAGCAATCCATACAACATGGATCGCCAACGATCCATACTCATTCATGGATTCTTGGTGAGTTAACTAGGCGAAGAAGGGAAAGGAGGAGCTAAGTGATTGGCTCGCACATGAGCTAAATCCATGAATCGCTAGCGATCCATGGTTTTGGCTTGGGTCATGAGTCGTTACATCTTCCTGAGTCCATCTGCAAGCAGTCAGTGAACAGGCTTGGCCCAGAGACCCTAAAATCTCTATAAGTACCATCCTACCTGCAACAAAAATGGGATCTTCTCCAGACTGGCTACTGAAGCTCTATTGAAAACATTCTTCACTCTCTACCTTCCTCACAATAATCTCTAAAGGGATTCACTGTAATTCTCCAGTGGATTCCAACTATGGGAATTCAATCTACCAAAGGATAATCAAAGCCTTATAATTAAACACTCCTTGTAACAGAAATCAGTCTATAATAAAACTACAAAGTGGACGTAAGTTTCATTAACAGCCAAACCACTATAAAAAATTTCCGTCTTCTTTCTTTTACTGTTCTTTTTCTACATCTACGATCTGTGATATTGCCCTGTCAAAACAGGGCCGGTGCTCTCAAACTCAAACCACGGCGTTGATCCACTTTTTGGGTTCACATTTTGGTGCTTTCACTGAGAACTCCAACTCAGGGTCCAGATCTAAGTATCTACGTTGGATCCCATAGGTCCAGAAGTTAGATCCTTAACCTCTGCTTAGAAGGTTTTCTATTTGAAACAGAAGAACCAACCAAGAAGGAATGGAAAAAAGTAAATAAACACTTGCTAAGGTAATGGGTCGCTAGCGATCCATCTCCTATGGATTGCTAGCGACCCATGATGTTCGGTCGTGGGTCAATCTACTTCCTCGCATCATGATCCAGTAGGCACCTCAGAAGACAAAGTACTGAAATTATGGGTCATTTGTGATCCATGCACTATGGATCGCCAGTGATCCATGCTTTGGATCGCCAGAAGCTATGGACCGCCAAAAACTATGGATCACCAATCATCCATAGCCTCTGGATTGCTAGAGATCCATAAAGTTAGCTCGGTTCGTGATGATTTTTTCATATCCGTTTGGGTCATTTGAAGGGGATATAATCGAAAGAAGTAATGGGTGGAGCTTCAAAAATCATGACATAAGAAAACGTTTACACTCCACCTACTATAAAAGCACCGGCTACAAACCCGAACCTAGAGGCAAAAACCCCACTAACGATGACTCTCTTCGGCTCTGAAGATGAGAAACAATTTGAGGAAGACAAATTGAATGAAAACGCCAATATGCAAAATGCTAGAAGAAGCTCTAAAACCCATATCATAGCACAGTGCTAAGCAATAGACAAGGAACTGCTACTTAAATGGTGCTCCTAGAGGCAGGAAAAACAATAAGATATGACATAAACCGATATCAATTACAATTCCAGGCTCACATGGTATGTTGTAACCAATCCTGACCAACCAGCTTCCAATCCTATCATTGAGCTTCCACCATCGAATCACTAATGATCGTTGTCGAAAATCATCAAAAATCGTCAAAATGGTCGTTGAAAAACTCGAAGTCGAACTCGAGTAATCACCAATTTGGCTCGAAGTAAAACTAGGAAATTCTGGCCCAAAATTAGACTCGGGTAAAACCAATATTTTCTCCAAGCAAACATGTAAATGGCTCCAAGCAACATTTATCACCAACCCAGCACTTCAAAGTCTATGACTCCAAGAAAATGGCAAATTTTCTCGGGTCGGACTCCAAGTAAAATACCACCGATCCATCAATGCCGATCTATCTTCTTTTGCCCATAACTCGAACATGCGAATCCCAAATACCTTGAAATTTGGAATGCAACCTTATGGGAACTTCTATGTCACCCCCGACTGATCTCACCTACTTTGAAATTTTTTAGGGATCATCGCTGATCCATAACCCCATCATAAGTGATTCGCCATTCAGTCGGCATTTCCAATCATTCTAGCATGGACAATCATGCATCCATCGTTCTTAAGAATTATAAACTTTTGTAACTTGAAACGGATCGAACTGACAACGATTACAGTATCTTCACCAATTGAAAATCATTACTGAAGCTATTCAACATGCATAATATGCAAAGAAATTTATCATTCCAACTATACCTTTTATACAACTGTACAAATGAATCGAAATTGCTTCTTTATAGGTATGACTAGCATATGGATGAAGTGAAGGCGACAGATGCAGTCCACTGCAAGGGCCTCGGGAATCATTAAAAGATGAAACAACTTGCTACCCTGAAAATATTCTATAGGAAGGAAAATCAGTTCTAAAAGACTAGAAGCAATGCAATTAGAAGAAGGGAAACCTTGCAGTGTGTAAAAGAAGAACCTAACAGTGAAGGAGCTACAGGACCTCACGGACCTTCCGCCCAAGCAAGGCAACTAAGACCCAGTAGAAAAGCACCCCAACTAGCTGACGAAATTAGACGAGAAGATGATTATCAAAAAGCACTCTAGCTAGCTAGAAACTAAGGAATGGGACAACAACCTAAAAGCGATGCCTTCTCATCCTTCCTTGTCTACTCACCTTTTCCAAATGAGCCATACCGAGACAAAGGGCATTGAAGACATCATGGTGAAAGAAACGCTTTTATGCCCTCGACAAGTCATGTCAACCCCTTCTAAGAACCGACATTGCTAATGGTGTCGAGAAGTCTCTTCTAATGGATGATCGAACAAATAGATCCCACTCCGTAGCCTATAGAAATCGATAAAATTGTGTTCCCTGGAGCTGAATCCGACAAAATCCCTTTGAAGTTGATGAATCATTGCTTTAAGACCGCTAAGGCTGTTAGACACACGACCCAAACCACCTCTCAAAATCGATAAGTTTTTGTTCCTAGGCTGTTAGATCGCCGGACATCCAACCACAAAAAAATCCTTCACGAATTTAATGGCCTTTCATGAACTAGTTGTCATGAAGGTAAATTGGTAGATCAACGGTCATCTGATAAAAAAACCTTCGTGAATATGAATGTCTTTCACAAGCCAAAGCATCATAAAGGTAAAATGATAGATCGGCGGTCATCTGATCCAAAAACCCTTCGCAAACAGTAAGGCCTTTCACAAAGTAAAGCACTGTGACGATGAACCGACAGATCGGCAAAATTTTTGTATGGCTGATATCCACGAAGGTGAACTGGAAGATCAACGGTCATAAAGTCACACTCCAGGGACGTAAATCGACAATTATACCAGTCACTCCTCTAAATTAATGGAATCATTTCCAATGACCAATGAGATAAACAGTGCTAAATTTTAGAGCTACAAAGTCGCTCAAAGAAACTAAACCAAAACTAAACTGACCTTGTGATCAATTAGAGGCCAACTAAAATCCAGCCAAGATTCGACACCTAGGAAAACTACACGCACTAGATCGAGGGTTACCAAACGGTTTGTGGAGAGACCATGGATGCAGTTCAAGTGCGCCAATAGCCATATGGCATGGAGGGCATATGACACACTTGAATAGCCATAAGAAGGTCTAAGACTAATCATACCACAGTTCTGTTATGCCCGATCAAAAATTCTGGCATTCTGACCACCGCGGACTTAATGACCTAACTAGTGCAACAAAGAAATACTAGCATAATACTTGCGTACTTCTTTCCAAGTACAATTTTACTGCTCTTGGTGGCCAATTCATCTTCAACTTAGACCGTATGCTAGTCAAAGACCCATTCCCTAAAGGGGGTTTGGACCAAAAGGTAAGAGTCATGCCCTGAACTCCCATAGGCTCTTTCTTCATGCAGTCAGTTATAGATCTCTCCACCATAGCAACCTTCTCTGTTTGGCCATGCAGATCCTCCCGAAATATGGAAGGATTACCCAAGCCAGTTTACCAATCCAAAAACCAATAATCTACTTAAAACAACAAAACTGTGTTCACAATAATTACCCGCGGGGTCGATGGAAGCAAATCGACTCAAACAGATAGATCGGCGAAACCCGATCCTTTCCTTATAAAAAATGGTGTTGCCTTGGCAACATCGAGAAGCACCAAAAAAATAACTCATCGTGTTGCCTTGAGATCGGAAATTCCAAGGAGCATCAAAAAATAACTCCCCGCATTGCCCAGATATAGACAGCATCGAGGAGCATCAAAAAACTAACCCTTCATATTGCTTGTAGATAGGCAACGCTGAGGAGCATCAAAAAATAACTCCTCGCGTTGTCTAGGCAACGGTGATGAGAATAAAAAACCTAACTCCTTGTGTTGCTCAGAGATAGGCAACGCCGAGGAGCATCAAAAACCAACTCATCGCGTTGCTCAGAGATAGGCAACGCCAAGAGCACCAAAAAACTAACTCCTTGCATTTCCCAGGAATAGGCAACACACAGGAGTACGAAAAACTAAATCCACACGTTGCTCGGAGATAGGCAACGCCGAGGAGCGCCAAAAACTAACTCCTCGTGTTGCCCGATATATGTAACGAAGAGGAGCACCACAATACTAACTCCCCACATTGCCTAAGATAGGCAATACCGAGGAGCATCGAATGTCGGACCTTTCATAAGCCATGCCAAAACATACGCTCCTCATGTTGAACGAAGATAGACAATGTTAAGGAGTACCAAAAGTCGTGCACTTCATAAGCCATGCACTAAATTTCAAAATACCAATTCCTCACGTTGCCTGAAGCTAGGCAACATCGAGGAGTACGAAAATTCACACACTCCATATGTCACGCACTGACTCTTAAAACTCAAACTCCTCATGTTGCCCGAGGATAAGCAACATCGAGGAGCACTAAAACCATTCCGGATTGACGGTTCATATCTGTCCTAAAATCCATGGATTTCATAAGCCGCGCATTAACTCTCGAAGCCATGAAATCACGCTCTGAGAGCATAAAATCCTCAAGTTTCCCGAAGATAGGCAACAGCTAGGAGCGCCATAACCGATCCAAATTTACGGGACATGTCGATATTAAAATCCTTGCTTTTTATAAGTTGCGCAAACATTGCTTGATGTTGTTTTAGCATCATCAACGAACCGCTAAAACATTCTAAGTACTGGTGTTGTCTCGATAAAACTGAAAAACTTGTCTATTATAGGATTTATAGGGATCAATTCCCACTACCCGAAAGAACCGACATTGCTTCGGTAATGTTGCAAAACTCAAAAAGAAGAAGTCGGCAAAGAAATCTGATCTTTTACCAAAGTTAATGTACAAAATGTCAAAATTCAGGATACCCAAGTCATGAGTTCCCGAAGATAGGAGCTCCGACATACCTTTGACTGGGCGCATCCAGGGAGCCACCCAGAACATTGAGTCTCACATTAATTGTTCATAATAATCAGCCTTGTGGACTGAAGGGCACATAAAACATTAACACTTGGTCAGGGTAAAAGATCGCTCCAACTTGCAATAAAGGGAGGAACTTACCATTGTATAGAGACAGCCGATGAAGGAAGGCATCTCTAGAATCAAATCATCAACGCACCAGTTTCCAAAAACAGAAGCAGGTGCACGAATGAACCCTCAAACCCTAACTTGAAAAAACCAGCTGTTATCCGAAGATAGACAACGGCAAGGAGAGAACGTTCATAATCAAGCAGCTAAACCATTGATTCCTGGAGATTGGAACCAATGAATATGGTTGATATCCACAATAATGCTATTAGTCAAGCATAATGATATGGCCTGAAACAAGAAAGGTTAAGTATCACGGATTCAAGAAAAACACTATCGAACCCTATTGGTCCATGATAAGTATAAGAATGAACGCGGTCGTACTAGGGGCAATGTGATGACTTGCTCCACAAATTTTGATTTTATATAAGAACCTAGAGTTTAAAACCTATAAGTGAAAGGTCCTACCCAGAAATGAAGGTTTCCGCAGATAGTCATCAGATCATAACAAAAACCGGGAGGAGGAAGTCCGATTTTTTATGAATAAGAATAACTATGGAATTGGTTAGGCAACAGCCTTGCATCGTCAAGGGTAATACTTTACGGTTACAATCAAAGCTAGGAAGCGGAAATGCATGAGGCTCTCAACCTTCCAGAACATGGTACCACTCAGATTTAAGCAATATTGAGAAAACAACCACACTGGGTTAAAAGTAATTTACTCAACTCTACAGGATCAGATGAATGATTCAACCCTCACAACATAACTTTAAAACTGCCCAAAGACAAGCAACACTAAGAAAATACTTCTACAATCCAACCAGCGAAGTGCTAGTTTTCGAAGGCCGAAATCAGTACCCAACTGGAATAAGAGCATAGCCGAATCGACGGGAAAAATGGATCCCCAACTCTTGAGTGTTTTTTTGCCTCACCAATGCCAAAGCCTTCTTTTATCTTTTAATTACTAGTGTTTCCTTGGCAACGTCGGGAAAATTGTCTATTTCCTAAGTACTAGAGTTGCTCGAGCAATGCTTGGAAACTTTCTATTTCATAAGTACCGTCATTGCACCGGCAACCTGGAAACATTCTACTCACTAAGTACCGGTATTGTCCAAGCAATGCTAGGAAAACAGTAATCTACAGGGCCAGTGAAAAACACTCATCGTAGTTACCCATCGATGCACTAGATTCCGGAGATAGATGTTGGGCCTCAACTGAGTTTCTACCACTGTCTTCAGAAAACCACTAATGCCCAATGATAAGCAATGACCAGAAGACATATCTTTTCAAGGGTCAACCGGATGGTTCAACCTAACATCATAGGAATCAGCCACTTCACGGGAACCGAGCTACGTACAAAGAAAATCCCAAGATTGAATTGCTCCTATGCTAATTTCTAGGGATGAAAGCTAGTGCACAAATGAATTTCCCAAATTCCACTTAGAAAGAATTTAAATATAACCAAATGATAGGCAGCCTCGAGGAAATATTGTTTGGAACTAAGCAGCTAGGTTATCAATTTCGGAAGACATGAATTGGCGTATGAACAGAATTTCCATGACGAAAGTAATCAAGCTACAACTAAGGACTTGTAGGGACAATCACGGAAGGTTGAAACTAAAACTACTTGACTTCCGTAATCTTGGAATGGGATTGAGAGTCAGTGCAAAGGCAATCGAATCATGTGTCCCAAAGCTCTCCATCTTTCACAATCACCATAATACAGTTGTTTGAAATAGCTAGTCCCTCGAGCATGGATAGACACACAAATATTTGATCGAAAGAAATATTGCAAAGTGCAAACATGAATAACCACGGTGTTGGTTAGATCACGGTTTTGGATCACAAAACAGAGCATTATGGCAAAAAAACCTCCAATAAAGGAAATAAAGGATTTAACATTCATAAATCAACTATCGCTCATAGTCTAGCAATGGTGAGAAAGATCGATGACCTATTCAAGGTCTAACTAGATCATTTGGTTCCAACTTGCAGGAATATGCCATTAATCAAAGTTTAATGATGCTAAGAAGGAAATCCCAGAATAAACTATCGATACTTTGGCTTTCGAAAATAGAAGCAAAAGCTTGATCGACACTTTAATCCTACTTTCTGAAATCTTACGTTATTTGAAGATCCAAAACATTAAGGTTTGAGTCATTCGTACATGAGTTTATAAAGATAGAAGCCAACAACGATTATGATCTCAACGCCGAACTCAGAAGAATATAATTTAGCAAAAGATGCTAGAAACACATCTTTCTAATTCATACTGACATCATTATAAAACTCAGATCTTGTGATCAAGTAACAAAGTTCCTAATTCCCAAAGATAGGAGCTATCGTGTCAATCAAATTAGGGCAATCGAACTTATTTTTTTAGAGACCTAGTCTCCCAAAACATATTGGTTCGGTAGTCAAAGTAATCAGCCCTACGAACTAAGGCATTTACACTGTGATAACCCAAAACTTTCGAGCAAATATTAATTTGATAATGTCCAAATATAATTATTTAAATTTGCAAACTTGTTCTTTTCAAACAATAATTGTGCTTCTAATTACTATTGTGTGTGTGTATATATATATATATATATGTGGATTGTAAATAGAAATTTGATTTGAAATTCAAAAGTGAATATCTTAAAAAATTAATTGGATTTAAAACTCTATATTTCTAAACACTAAGTGTATATATATAGTTATTAATGTGTAAATAGGTTTTGATATCATTTTCTTTTGAATTTATATAAATATAACTAAAAAAGAAATGTATACATAAAATTAGAAAATAAAATATAAAAACTTATAAAAACATAAAATGTGAGGATTGTGATAACTCGGAATTTTTGGGAAAATATTAATTTGATAATGTCCTAATATAATTATTTAAATTTGCAAACTTATTCTTTTCAAACAATAATTATGCTTCTAATTACTATTATGTATATGTGTGTGTGTATATATGTAGATTGTAAATAAAACTTTGATTTGAAATTCAAAAGTAAATATCTTTAAAAATTAATTGTATTTAAAACTCTACATTTATAAACACTAAGTATATATATAGTTATTAATGTATAAATAGGTTTTATATCATTTTCTTTTGAAGTTATATAAGTATAAGTAAAAAAGAAATATATAAATAAAAATAGAAAATATAATATTAAAACATATAAAAACATAAAAAAAGAATAAGTTTGCAAATTTAAATAATTGTATTAGGACATTATCAAATTAATATTCGCCCAAAAATTCCAGGTTATCACATATACCAACATTTTGTTGAAACGAACACGATTGAGCATAAGTAGTGATTAACAATTGAACTGGTTAGACAAAGCTACTTCATAGTTCTGAACAAAGCTATGGAACAGAATACGTCGAAATGACCATAGAAGTATTACTTACATATATAGAATTATAGTAAACAAGTATGCTGCACATGAACATAAGAAGTGCAACGGCGAGAAAAAGTAATGCTCAAAATCGAGCAATTAAGCCAATAGTCCGTGGAGACAGAGGCTGGTGGGCATTGGATTTTGAGAAACGCAATGGAAGGACAATCGCACTCAAACAACTCAAGTGCTTGATTCTAAAGGCTGAAACTATGCTTAATCGAACTTCAACTAACACTCTACAAAAGCAATTGTGCCATGAAATTTAACTATAATCAATCATACCAATATGATAGGACTAATAAGTGAAACCTAAATTGCAAAGGACCTAACTTTTGAAGGAGTGGAAGTCCCTCCATAGACTGAAGATTGGAAGACCGAAAAGTTATTTTTGACAACAAAACTTGGCATTCAACCCTGTTAGGTATGTTTTACTTTAAATAATATACTTGTACAATTACATTTGGAATCCAAGGAAAGTCGACGTATGTTGACCAAACGAGTCTTGAGCATTGACTGGGGTAGATGCAATGTGTTATCTACATGAGAAGAGTCTAGTATCCTGAATACCGCGAACAAACAATCTAGTATAGATAACTTGCTTACATTTGAAAAACAATCCATATCATCCTTTGAAATTATCCCTTCCACACTTACACATTATCAGTCAACGATTGATAATGGAGCCGCTGTCCGATGCAATGCGGGAAGCTTTTCTTTTCAGGATCATTGGAATACAGAAATAGAAGAGCGATACGATTGAATCATGCACTATATCCGATTTTGGAATAAATTTTCGCATTGAATTCGAAAACATCGATGGGAACTTAACCAAACTCTCAAACAGAAGAAGCTAAAGACCAAGAGCAAGACTTCATTCCAGAACGGCGTACAATCTTTTGAGACAAAACATAGCTTCACCATCGGTCAAATTAAAACTATGTGGGACAAATCCAAACCTACATCATGCACCCACTTACCGATCTAAACCCTTGCGTAACCTATGGAGCAAAGATTGCATCGTCAATACCAGGAATTGATATTCATAACGACATCAAAAAATGAACGGCTATCAGAAGTCAATCAATTTAGAACAACATCTTGAGGTGGACTCTAACAATTCACATCAAAAATTCAATAGTTAAAGCCAAATTTAGGTGGTGACTTCGACACGATCAACTAGATTTCACAAATTGAAAACTCAAAAGAAGTTACTTCCAGAGCATGGCTTATTTTCAACCAAAGCATACTTTGAGTGGCAAATGTCATTTGGTGTTTTAACCAAGTAGAATCCAGAGGAAGTAGAGAAAACTCCATCGAGTTAGAATAGCTCAAAAGCCAATCAAAGGGACTAGAAAAAAAGCCAAATACAACTAACAAAAAGATTGCCATCAATACAAAGCAACATGTAACGAGACTACACGAACAACGTCGATACAAAGCAAAAAAAACATGCCAGACATCAAAGTCAAGAAAAAGTCTAAGTGCGTGGATTGCTAGTAATCCATACACCATGGATCGCTAGTGATCCATACTTCGTCACTGGGCCGCTAATGCGTTTGGGAAGCGAAGAAAGCCAAAATAAGCTAATTGTATGGATCGCCAGCGATTAAAACACCATGGTTCACCAGCGATCAATACACCATGGATCGCCAACGATCCATACTTGTTCATGGATTCTTGGCGAGCAACTATGTGAAGAAGAGAAAGGAGGAACTAAGTGATTGGCTCGCACAAAAGCTGAATCCATGGATCGCTAGCGATCCATACACCAGGATCACTAACGATCCTTGGTTTTGGCTTGGGTCGCGAGCTGAGCTTCGTTACATCGAGTCCATCTACAAGTAGTTAGTGAACAGAACTATCCCAAAGACTCTCCAATCTCTATAAATACCATCCTACCTGCAACACAAACAGAATGTTCTCCGGATTGGCTGTTGAAGCACTGCTGGAAATATTCTTCACTCTCCACCTACCTCATAATAATATCCAAAGGGATTCAATATGATTCTCTAGTGGATTCAAACTTTGGGGTTTCAATCTACTAAAGGTTAATCAAAGCCATGTAATCAAATACAACATATAACAGCAATCAATCTATAATAAAACAATAAAGTAGACGTAGGCTTCATTAACAGCCAAACCACTATAAAAATTCGCTGCCTTCTTTCTTTTACTGTTCTTTTTCTATATCCGTGATCTGTGATTTTGCCCTTTCAAAATAGGGCTGGTGCATCAAAATCAAAACAAGGTGTTGATCCATTTTTTGGATTAACAGTCTACTACATAATGTCTCGAAATTTAGCTATCCATCGTCGAAGCCGTCACTTCCCGTCATTGAATCATCATCGTCAAATCATGAAGTCATTGCATCGAAGTATCGCATCCTTTCTTCAGTGCCAATACTGCCCATCGAAGAGTTATGACATCAAATCAAATGTCGAATGAACAAAACATCACATCACACACTTCAAAGCCAGTCCATCATCAACAACAAAATTGGCCAAATCAATCATCATCAATAGTGGTAGATATCAACCACTCATGAGTAGTCGATAATGACCACTTTGGTCATGCAATTAACCTATAGAGGTTAAATACAAACCAAATGAAATTGTCTGGCATCTATCTTGAAACCCAAACCATATCCTTCAATCCATATTTCACCTTCAAATAAATCGACTTGCATGAAACTCGGTGCGCGAAATTATAACCTATATGATATTTCTAATACTATATCGCCTGCGAATGGCATTTTCAGCCAAACTAAGCAAACAATTGTATATGTAACCAACAAGCTTATAATCATCTATAATAACCTAACTACGTATATAATAACACACATACAATACATCCAAGAAAGGAGTGGATTAATACCAAAATAGCCTAAATCTATTAATATCGTCAAAATAGTGTGCCAACAGGAAAAATGTGACATTTAATTTAAAACAATTTAAAACACTTTTTAATCTTTTATAAAATAAGATATAGGTTTAAGTATTTTAGAAATCACGTTTTAAAGTTAGAAATCATTTCAAAACATCGTTTAATACTATACAAACAACCATAGTATAGTGAGAGAAAATATCACTTACCTCAACAAAAGCCGTCCAATCTAATGATAAGTCACAGAGCTCTCCATCACGAATGCAATGCAAGAAACTAGGATAAAAATGGACCTTGTATGAAAAAGATACGAACGGTATAAGATTTCGGTTTAAATAAATAATCAATTAGCTAACCTCTGTATCACCAATTAGCTCATTTAATTAGTTCATTTCATACTTACCTCCACTTTCATGATTATTGGATAGGTAAACCTCTCTTAAGATTCCTTCCCACTCACGTTGCCTACACATGCTTCCACTTAGCCACGTCACTTTCCCATTTGTATTTCTCTCCCTTGTCCATTTTACTTCCTTCTTTTGCCTATACCCATTCTTTTCTTGTGCTCACTCTTACGAAAACTCCACAACACATGCATGCATTCATGCACGACCACCCTCACTAAATATTGCCAATAACAGTTCCCTACTGCACCTCCACTTGACACGACACCCCTAACACGAGCACAATCTCCAACCACCAATCTCTTATGTGACCCGACTGCGTTTGATTTTTTTAATTTCTTTAACTACTCACTGCGTACACGCACATCCACCAACCGCCACACTTCCCCTTCGATCCGCCTCTCGGGTCGTGACCTGCCTAGGCTACTACCAACCTGTGTCATAAATAAGAATACCCTTTAACCCACTTGCACCCAAACATTTTCAAGCATGCCACCTCCATTATGTTCATTTCCAGCCCTCACCATTTGTATTTTCAGACTCCCCTTGCTGATACGAACAAGCCCATATCATTAAAACTCATTTCAAATCTCCTCCAAAAATCAGCTCTTTGCTGGACTTACTATTTCAGGCCACCGTGTTTAGGCCTTAGTCGATTCGAAGCCATAATTGTGTAGCTCTTAAAAAGTATAGATACTCAGCTTTTATTTTTTTTTTAAAAATGGACAATATTGGTGGAGAAAGAGGAGAAGAAAGAAGAACGATGAGTAGTTGCTATGGAAATAAGGATATGCTTGAAGAAGAAAATGAGATTTGTGTGGCCAGAGAAAGAATGAAAGATTTATAGGGTGTTGGTAGGGTTAGGGCTTTTGTATACCCATTTTCTCCAATTTTTGAAATTCCAACACATGTTTTATATCCATACAGTTCCTAGGAATGTCCGATTGAGATGATTCTTTGACTGCACGAATTGTTGCATTTTTCCTATTCCAACGACATACATTTTATCGAAATCCGAGTCTGTGCCTCGGGACTCTATTTTTAGTCGTTTTAAATTTATATGGGCCTCTAGGACGTTCGATCTTGAAATTTTTTGATTGTGCAGCTCATAAATGTGCTCTTTGACCTCAGAACATTTTTCATTTGTCCAAATTCTCTGGTGCATCGATGCGTGTATATCGATGTAATATGTGTAACTACTGAAATGCCAGAAAATAAATCAGGTTTAAAATCATTCATAAAATGATTACGGCTCAAAAATTCAACATGCGACATCGTCCAATGTTATGGAGTCATAAGGCTTAATATGAAGTTAAAAATAATATTTTATGATGCTCTGATACGTAAAATACGGGTCATTACATATAGCATTTCAAAGTTACAATCCTAAATATTATCACAAGCCTGGAAGTTATAACAGCTTGTCCTCACGAATACTAATATAATACATAGTAGTAAGGCAGTATAAATAAGAATACAGAGTATAATGATGATAATAATACTCTAAATAGTGCAGAATAAAAAGCAGTATAGTAAAATGATACCAGAGATCTTTATACTGGCTCGGAGCACCGTCCTATGTCCAGTTCCAGACTTCTTCT
The DNA here is from genome assembly GCA_030765085.1 of Allium cepa. NCBI lineage: Eukaryota > Viridiplantae > Streptophyta > Magnoliopsida > Asparagales > Amaryllidaceae > Allium > Allium cepa. Next base: position 678,984,471 of record CM060941.1, on the reverse strand, counting down.
GGAATTTCACTAAAAGAACAACCCTCACATAACCTGGAGGAACAGGTTTATACACTCCTGAGCAGCCGAACAGGGACCTGAGCAGCAGAACAGGATTTTGCCTCAACAGCCGAAGAGGACTTCACTCGCCTTAGCAACAGAACAGGACTTTAACAATTATAGAAAATAGTTTTGCCTTTTGTGTGTTTATATAACACTGATTTGTCACTTGTAGTACACCCTTCCTATAATCTTCTCCTCGAGTATTAATGTATATGTTCGAAGTATATGAAGAATAGAAAGGTATAGTATTGCTTTACTGCAGAATAATTGAAAGTATAATAGCAAATAGATTTCAGAAAGTTAGATGAGAGAATAAGAGAAGTCGATTGTGATTCATTTATTTGAAATTAAGTTGGATTTGTATTTATAAAGGTTAAAAAGCAGCGATTGTTGGTGAAGAGTTTCGATCGAAGTGTTGCGTCTGAATCTTTTCGTTAAAGGTTCATATCTCTTCACAAAAAGTCATGTCTTTTCGAAAAGTGACTGCTATAGAAATTCAGTCAACTGAGCCTCTAGCTCAATCGACTAAATATTCAAAATTATTTTAAAATTTTAAAATTCGTATATCTATGTATCTGTGCATCTGTGCATATTGTACAGTATTTTTTGGGTCAGTCGACTGACCTTTTGGGTTAGTCGACTAACTTTGTAAAATCTGTGCCATTTGCACAGGTTTTACAAGTATATAATATATATAATTTTAAACACTTTTATAATATAATATATATAACTTCAAACAATTATACATGCTTATATATGTATAAATTATTTGAAATAAGACGATTAAATATATAAGCTAATATATACGTAAACGAGGAGTGATTTTAACAAAATTGACCTAAGACTCAAAAACAAAATAATATAATTGATGCACCGGTTTTGAAGTCCTGTCCTTTTGTAGAATATATTCTCCTTTTGTCATAGTAGTCGTTAAATCTGTATGTTGTAATGATAGATTTGTGTCATGAATCAAAACCAAGTCTCAACAGCCTCCGGTAAATTGAAGTGGATCTCCATGCACAAGGATCAAAAACCACCTTCTAAGCATCATATATCTCTAGATAAAACATACCATAAGGTAAACACAATCAATCCCCGACCGAACATAGCACAAACCACGTAGAACCAAGTATCATCAACTCCCGTTAGCTAATATTATCGGTAGCATCTCTAGATATTGAGTTGATATACCCCATCGTGGGTTAGCTAAATCCAAGGTTATGTAATATACTCTATCTTGAGTCATTTCCATGTTAAGGACACCTTCGAAATCGCTCGTACAAGTATTCATCACCTGAAATGATCTTGAATCTCTCACTAGATTCCAGCATCTTTAATAGTCCATGAATCTTTACAAGGATCCTAGCATGAGTCGAACAAAAAATGCTAATGCTGACCTCTCCCTTGGAATTAACCTTAGAATAGACTGTTCAACTCTATAGCATTAGTCTGAAATGCTAATGCTAACCTCTCCATTAGGATTAACCTTAATATAGACAGTTCAATTCTATAACATTCCACTTCACAACTACTTCAATAATATAGAACTTTTATATTAGCCTTAAAGTGGTATTTGGTAAGTAAAACTCTTATCGATCCTATACTCTTCAAACCTAAATCGATGAATTTCCTATTAACTCAATTCTGGTTCCTTTAGAAGTAAGTGAACTACGTAAAGTGGAATCCTCTATGGGGGACTCGAAGGGGTCTTAAAGTGTATGAAGTCATAAATCTTTAAGATAATTTATAAGTTAATTTAGTCAATTACGATAGTCGGCTAATTGAATATCAAGTACAAAATATATGATTGTAAATGGAGACTAAGACTCGTATACTTATCACATTTTCGATCTTTTCAACTTACTTTATACTTCGGTCAAGAGTGAAGCCGGTAAGTTAGAGCATTATTGTTTCTAAACCATACTCGAACTCATTCTTAACTCTCACAAATGTACAGGCCTACTTCATTGGCTTTTAGTGCAAATTAAGGCACACAAAGCACAATGAAGCCACATAAGGGACATTTAAGTCTCACAAAGCATGATTAAGCTACTTAAGCAACTCCTAATCCTTTTTTATTTGGTTAATCCTTTTATTAATTAATATCTCTTTGTAAATACTTGCATATATATTTAAAATACCTTTACAAAATATATATACATGTGTACTACTATTCCACCGTTAAATTCTACTCTTTCACTATTCATTTATACTCTTTTTAATACTTAGAAATGTACCTATAGTCTTATTCCAAATGGTATTGGAATATTCACAAATCCTAAACAAGATTTCACATTTGCACAAGTATAATTCAATGGGTTAAAAAATGTCATTAAAACATTGTTACTACAAATCCAAAACTATTTTACTTATAATTATCTTTCAAACATTCTTTTAACGGTCTATCATATTACTAAGTAAAATCAAAAGGGCTAAAGAAAAACGTTATTAACACATTGACACCACAAACCCAAAACCAATTTATACGTGTCATTATATTTAAAAACATTCAATTAGAGATCTAAGTATATATACACTTACTAAATAAGGTAATATACTATTAACTAACTTTACAAAACCTTTTATTATAACAAAAGCGTCATAGTCTAAGGCTGCCATTTATTCTTTTCTAAAAGACTCACTTTCTAAAACTTATATGTTCACTAAAAACATAAAATGATATATACACATATACACAGACACACACACACACTCACGCACACTACTTTATTAATAAAGCTGAGATATTTAATTAAATCGTATGAGCAATATAATAGATAATATTACATAAGCTTGTTAATACTTTAATAAAATAATTAATTAATTTTATAAAATATATGTATACTTAAAAATAATTAAATATACTTATAATACAGTTCAAGACATTTATTTAATACATTACTTAAAATTACTTATTTTATAAATGGTTTAAAACCTCAAAAACACATGTTTTCTTTTTATAAAAATAGTACTTTAATAATTTATAATTAATTTATAAAAATCTCACAAAATTTCTAAACCACTTTTAAAATACTTCAAAATAAGTTAGAAAACATCCCTAAAACGGTTGAAATTAAATACTTAAATTTAAAGTCATTCCAAATCATTTTGAAGTCTCAAATATAAAAGGCAGCATTTATAGAATGCTGTAAAAAGTCTCTACAGCAATTTAAAAACATTCCAGCACAACGAATGTTAACAAAATATAAGTTATAGTAGTTATTGTAACAACCCTATATTTTGTGATTATTTTAATTTTGTATTTTAATTATTTTAACTGAAATTCCTAATTTAAAAACTTTATTTTATTTATTAAAATGGATAAATTTTGTTATTTCAGATATAAATTTTGATTTTTGTGTGAATTATAATTCCAAACCTGAATAAATGGAATTTCCAAAAAAGTGGATTTTAGTCAAAATGGTCAAACTTTGACTTTTAAATTTAAAATTTAAATATTTGAATTTTTAAATTTTATCCTTTATTATGAAAATAGATTTAATTTCAAGAATACTGCTTTTCGTTTTGTTGAAATCGGATTAATATAGTGAAAGTTATGCTTTTTTACAATATTGTGTGTAAATTGTTTTATTTAACAAATTTGTTTATTTTAATTTGTATAAATAATATTTTTGTTTGTAAAATCATGTTCTAGTTTGTGTAACATGATATGTTATGCATATATTTTATTCTCAAAAAAACATTTTTAAAGTATAGTTATAATTTTCAAATGTTGATTGTATATTGTTTTCAACTTTTACATTCTAGTTTCAATTAAATAGCTATTTCTTTATTTATTTTCTATTTTTCCTTAAAAGAATTATTTATTTTCATTTACAATTTATTTTTTAAAAATTTATTTTATTTACTTGACTGTTATTTATTTAGAAGTGCTGTTGAATTTTTTCCAAAGTCAGTGAATTTTATTTACAATTTTTAATTCTAGTTTCCATTAAACAGAGTATTTTCTTTATTTATTTCCTACTTTTCCTAAAACTATTTATTTATTTTTCATAATATCTATCTCTACCCTATTTTTCTATTTATACATTCATTTATTAATTAAATGGTAAGTTTTTAGATCCTTATTTATTTCTTGGAAAGAAATTTCAAATATATATGCATTATTACTTTAAAAGGCGTATCTTTAAAATGTATTATTATCTAACGTTATTGTATTTATTTGTTTGTGAAAGCTTCTTGTATACACCTTTCTTTAATTTGTGGGAAATGTATCAATTAAGACACGTTACCTGTTTTTAATTTTACGCAAACGTTACTTTGATTTCTTACATTTTTATCTTTCCATCCATTGATTTTCTACCATAACTTCTCCATAATTTGTGCCATTCATTCCTCAATCCCTAGCCGCCTATATCCCAATTTTCATGTGAGAAAATTACTTCCCATCTTCATTTCTCATAGCACTTCAGATCTAAAAAAAAGTAAGCAATGACCTCTTTTTTTCTCTCCTTTCTTCTTCTTTTTTTCATTTGTTTTTGCTTGTTCATCTCTAGCTTTGCTCGGCTAAACCCCTCACCACATCACCTACTTCCCATCACCATACATGGCCTAATCCCCTCCTCCTCTGACCAAGACTAGCCATGACCATCAAATGATGCAAACACCTCCAAAAATTGCAAAAAATCGCTTGAAACCATGCATAGCAAAGCCAGTTTCCACCATCGCCTTCATATGTTGCCTTGGCCACCCCTTAGCCACCACCACCATCAATTTCATCACCCTTGGCCTTCACTCCAGCCACCACTAGTTCTGTACATGCCAAGGCCGGGCCCAATTCTTGCATAGCCAAGCCTAAAGTTGCACCAGAACTCCTCTTTTTTCCTTAACCTTTGATCTTCCTTCACTAGTAACTCCTATCCCTTCACTTTTACCTGTAGCCATGGCTATATAAGTCCAAACCAGTTCCATACCCTAGCCAAATCATCGCCAGGGCTGAACCTATATAGCATTGTGGCCGAGCAAATGTGATTTGTGGTCAAGCAAAATCAATTGAAAACTTGATGTTGTCTTTTATAAACTCCATTTCCATTTTGTTCCAATAATTTTAGTATTGTATTTATATTTATATTTTGCTTTGTTTTGTTGTTGAATACAAGAATAACATCTTGGCCCTCCACTCCACTCAAATCATAAGTCGTGCTATCGTGCTTTCTGATTTTTATTCATGTGTTTTGATTTGCTATCTCCAGCATAAAAAGGTGAGTATTCACTTATGACATTTATACTTATATAATTAATGAATTGACAACAAGTGAATGTGTAGAATATTATACCATGTTATACCTTCCTATGGTATGAATCGTATGATACTAACCTTGTTTATAAACCTCTCATATCATCTATTACTATTATATGATGTTATACTGTTTATTTTATTCTGTTCTCACAGTGCAAGTTTCCTGTAGAATAGAATCACTATGGGTTGAAATGATACATACCCGAACAGACTTTAGAGTAGGGAAAAATCGTTATCGGCTGAAATGATAGGCCTGAGCGATTTTTTATTTATTTATTTTATTTAACTTGGGATTTGTGGGTTTGAAATGATAAAACCCGAATTTTCTTTGTAAACTATGGGTTGAAATGATATATTATCCGTATCACTTGATTTAGGGTAGAAAATTTTGTACTGACCCGTGGTTATTTTATATACTTTTCTAGGTAGTTTTAAGTACTTGAAAATGTAAATTATGATATTTTGATTTAAATTTGAATTTAAAATCATTTATTAAAGTGTTATTGATTTTTTTATGAATATAAAATGTTAAATAAATGTATGCTTAAGAGTGTAACTTGAAATATAACCTAACCTGGAATTTGAGATTTGGTGTAAAATGAGGATTTAAGTGAAAGAAAATAAATTGGAATTTAATAAATGAATTATTGGAAAATTTGGATTTAATTATTTGAAAGTATGATAACTTCACTTTTAAATGGTTTAAATGAATTAATTTTGATTATAATATAAACCATTTTTAAAAGGTAATTAAATTTGAATAGTTGAATTTGAATTCAGATAGTGATTTGAAAATGAGATTTTGAAAGAATATGACATTTTGATATATCGAAATGGTTGGAAATGATATGATCCTTATTTTGATTAAGATTTGAATATGAAATGATATTTTATTTTTAAGTATAAAATACCATTTTAATATTTATAACCGTGGGTACACTTCTTTGTGTGCCATTTGATTTCCTTGTGATTGTTTTAATACACGCCTTGAATTTGAGAGTGTGGCTAGAGTTGAGCGATTACTACAACTCTACGCTACCCTAGCCACATTTACACTGTTATTTGCATTAATTATTTAATATGGGTATTTCTGTGATAGTGTTTATGTAACATCCCTGAATTTTATCCAGGATAATTTGATAATTAATTTATTTTTTGAAAATTTAATTGTGAATCTATTTGTGAATTAATTAGAGATTTCTAGAATAAATAAATATTTTAGATTATAAATAGAAATAAAAGTGGATTTATTAATTTTATATTTCCAAAGGACTAATATATATGGATATATATAATTTGTAATGAATAATTTTTCAAATCATTTGTTTTAAAATTGTATTAGTACAAAATAGAATGTAAGGAAACTAAATAAAATTTTGTTTTCTAATTTTAGCAAACATATTTTTAATTTGAAAGTTATACTTTGAATTGATGTGGTAAATTTTTAAATACTATTTAAAGGATAACTTGCAATATGATATTAAACAAGGTTGAATAAAAAGTTTTAAAAATATACAAATGTAAAATATTAAAATGAAAAGAGTTTAAAATAAAAATTATAAATTAAATCAATACAATGTCTAAAACACAATTTAAATTACATTGGACATTTGTAAGAAAAATTTAAAAAACATGATTTGTAAAATAAAAATAAAATAAGATTTAAATATAAAGGCTTGCACTCAAAAGTATATAACATTAAAAACAAATATACAATAAAAAGGGGTTTTGAACAAAATTTAAAATTATATTAACTAAAAGGATTTAAACATAAAATAACTATATGTTAGGAAGTGTAAGATTAGTATTAACAAGTGTTCACAAATTATATACAAGTGGCATTTTATTTTAAATTGAATTTATGAAAACAAGGCTGCTCATTTTTTCTCAACTAAAACCTGAGATTGAATTTATGAAAACAAGGCTGCTCATTTTTTCTCAACTAAAACCTGAGAAAAGAAAGATCAAAACAAACTACAAACCTGGAAATAAAATTACAACCTCAAATTATAAATATGAAAAACAAAAATCAAAGTAAACTTTAGCCATAAATCCAAAACAAACCCAGTAGCAATTCAAAGCAAATCAGAAATACATGCAAGAATCAAGCTTCAGTTCAAATCTGTTTCAAGCAAGTTAAAATCAAACCTGGAAAGTAAATTTTAGGCCACAAACCTGATTCCAAGATGCTCAAGTCTGGAAATCAAGGCATGCAAATTCAAAAATCCAAATTCAACTTGAATACAATCATAGTGGTAGATCATCTCAGCAACCAAACTATAACAAAGTTCAAGTTTTCTGTTCTTTGCTTTCAAATTCCAGGAAATTTGTGAGCAACTTTAATTTTTAAAGCCATTCTTTGAACACAGTGCTTGAGAATCAGTGAGCAAACTCAAGATTTTAAAACTAGTTTTTAAAAGCTCTACATTATTTAGGTTTTCTAGAACTGATCTCTTTTTTCTGTGCAACCAATGACAGGTGAATAAACTTTTAACCTCTAATCTTTTGATGCATGTTATATATTTGTGTGGTGATGTTGTGTGTATATGTTTGTCTGGATGTATTCACTTGAATGTAGCTGAATCAGGATTTGTATATCGTATGCATAACTGGGTGTATATGTGTATATACCCTGTTATGTCTTCCAGACCCAAGAAAAATCAAAGAAAATTCATATATTTTTGTCTAAACTTCTTTAGGCTATGATTCCTAAAAGAAAATTGGTTGTATAGTTGCTAGTTTATTTTTAAATTTGGTTTCATGTGTTTATATTAAGGAATTAACTCAAAATAAAGGAATCACAGCAAAAGTAAAACAAGTTGGGAAATTTGATTATCAAATTCTTACAATTTGAATTGTACTCCGGAGTAATGAGTTTTAAAAATAAAACCATAATTTTTAGTGTTGATTTTTGGTGGGATTTGGGTTTGAACGAAATCTCGGATTTTCGTCAATTTCCAACGATTTACCAGAAGGTGATCGTTGTGATTGGGTTTGATGGTGGTTCAGGTGTGAGTGGTCGGAGGAAAAATGAGGGGTGAATTTATTAATCGTTGTGGCGACCGAAAAATGATAATCTAGGGTTTTAGGATAGCTTTGTTTCGTCTGAGTTTGTAAAGCAATTTCGCGTGATGGATGAATTATCAGCGATCGGTCCGGTGGGAATAGCAACATGTTGTCAAGACGAGGCTTCAGTGAAGTTTCCATGGCCTCCGATGGCTAGAGGTGGAGGATGTTGTATTTATGGTGGTCTGGTTCTGTTACAATCTGAGTTGGAACGTTCGATCGCGAGTTTGTCAACGGCTAGGATACGTAAGTGCTCGTGGGGTTCAGGTGTGTTGCTGACGACTTGATGGTGGCTGGAGCTTCGACAAACGACAGCGATTCCGTGTGCATGTGCACAGTAAGTAATTGGTGTTAGTGGGGGAAAGGCTGAGGAAGAAGAGTTCATCTCGAAGCAAGTATCGTGTAGGAGCCTGCGATAACTCGAGTCTGGTCTCGAGTAGAATTATTGATGCGTTGGGTTAGTACTTAATGAAATTTTAAGTTTAAAGAAATTTTTTGGAGCATGGGTTGATTTTTGATATAACCCGAAGTAAACAAACACAATGCCCGGGTGTGACTCGAAGAGGGTCTCGGGTTAATCTATAAAACAGTTTGTATAAAAAAAATTCAAACTTTTAAACTTTTCAAAACCCATGGTTTCAAAAGGATGTTTTGATTAAAGTTTGAATGAATCAAAGATTTAAGTAAAATATATTTCAAAATAATTAAATTTTTTAATTTATTTAAATTGAATACATTATTTTATAAAGTTATTTACATTTAATAAATAATGTACTTAAAAAGGGGTAAATAAGATAAAATGTTGTTTAAACTAAATCCCAACCTTTTAAAATGACTAATGTGATAAAGTTGATTTATTTAATAAGGAAAAATCAAGTAATTAATTAAAAGTAAGAATTTATCTTTAAAAACTAAGGTGATTAAAGTTTGATTTATTAATAACAAAATGTTGATTTATTTAAGGCTTATTTGTTTTAATCAAGGTGATTAATTTAATAACGTATTAAGGTAAATAAATTGAGGATAATTACTTAATAAAGGTGATTAAGAGGATAGCTACTTAATGTAATTAATAGGGTGATTAATCAAAATTAAAGAATAATTACTAATCTAAGAAAATTAAAGATTAATTAAGGTTATTAAGATTAATTAAAGATTAACTGAGATTAATAAAAGGTCTATTAATTTATGAAATTGATTAGGAATAATTACATATTAGTTAATTAAATGGTAATTAATTAAAGATAATTAATTAATGTGATAAATTTATTAAAAGATTAATTATTTAATAAAGATGATTAAGGGATGATGTTTATTAAGGTTTAATTAATTTTTTTTGTAATTAATTAAGAATAATTAATTAAATGGTTTGTAATTAATTAACATTAATTAACCAAGATTTGTGCCTAATCTGATTTAAATTAATTAGATAATTAATTGATATTACCTCTGGATGTTTGTATTGAATGATTTAATTGTTTGATATCCCTGATATATGATGCTTTGCGTTATGAGTTATTCTGATTTGTGCTGTGATCTGTGATGTAATTTATTTATCTCTGATGTAATTTATTAACTACAATGAACTTATATTATTCATCTATTATCTGTAAATGAAGATAAGCGTTATAGATTATACCGCCTATCGATATTTCTGTGTTTGAATCTGTGATGTGATGATTGTTGTTGCACTATTGTGTGTAAACCCCTGGACCACACTATATAGACACAAATATGGATTTCACGAGGAGATCAGTTAAGTCACAGATGTTTGAATTTAATATTTTTAAATGGTTTTAAAATTTGAATTTTGAATTCAAATGATTTTAGAAATGAAATTGGGTTGAATTTGAAAAATATTTGATAAAGAGTTTTGAAGATAAAAGTTATTTTGAATAACTTAATTTAGTTTGAAATCTGAAATAGTTTGATTTGAGTTTGAATTCAATATTTGGAATTAAATTCAATGATTTGGAAATTTTGGATTGGAAAGATTATACAAGTTTATAAAGACGTTTATATGGAGTTTTAACCACCTAGAAAGTATTGGTTTGGGAATTTGAATTTAACCCAAGTTTAGATTTGAAAGTCCTTAACTCGTGCAAATATAATTGTGTTTTCCGAAAACGGAAACCAGTGGTTTTAAATTATAATAGCTTTTATATGAGGAAAGTTTTCCAAATTATGATGAAAGGATTTCAAATTTGAAATAGATGGCTTTGAAAGTTTTGAATGAGTCTTTGGAAATTGTTTTAAAAGCTATAGAAAAGAGTCTTCGATTTAAAGACCGGATGAGTTAATCCAATTTGAAATGAAATGGTTTTGAAAGGCTATGAATTAATCTTTGTTTAAAAGATTGGTGAACCTTGTTTTAAATTGAAAGGGGTTTTCCTAAAGTGAATCTTTTGTTTAAAAGATTTAAGTATGGAAATTTTTTAAACCATTGAAAGGTTTCCGGAAGTAAATCTTTTTGTTTAAAGATTTGTAAATGGTGATTTGTTTAAACCATTTAAAAGAAAAGTTTGGATTTTAAGTTGTGACTTAACTGAAATCCCATTATCATATGTTTTTAAATATTTCGCTCATTATTCGGTTTAGCCGGGAGAGGACCTTGTGTCATATAACCCATTCCGAATAATGATACGACGATATGGATAGCATTTGAAGACCAGTGGTGAAGACCGGATACTTTCAAAAGCGAAAGGATGACTTGTCGAATGTCTCTGCACCAAATGGCCTTGGTATAGAGATTTGAGCACCCATTGTGATGGGGAATCCGGACGTGATTAGAAATTATTTGGATTGCAAGGGCTTCTTCGAAAGTGCCTTTGGTTCTGTTCGAACCTGGAAGAAACTTGTATGGATGTGTGTCTGACATTACACTTTGAGATGTAAAATCGGTTAATATCAAATACATTTCTGTTTGGTGGCGGAGATTTATTCTCTTAGCTTAACACCCTTCTCTGAGACGTACGAGCTCAGAGGTTATGTAGTTGATGGTTACTAGTGATACAATCCCAATTTGGTAATATGGCATAAGAAGTGCTGCTGATCATTTGTTGATTGAAGCATGGCTTTCATTTAAAGCATAGCTTTGTGGATGAGACTTCGTCGGACCTCACAACCCGGAATGGTCGAAACAGGAAGAACGCGACAAGGTTATTTGGGGGTAGCACCCCTTGAGGATATGTTCATTTCCTTCTGGATAGAGGTGGTATCATGGTATGGAGCCCAGATACTTAACCTATGTGGTTGCTGCAAATTTATTACTTTCTGATTGTTGGTGAATCCTGGGATAAAGGTTGGTTACGACCGAGGGTGCATACTCGTGTAGCAGTTATCTAATTACAGAGGTAACCCGGCCTTATGTTGGCAGAGATTCGGTTAGGTTCTCAAGGTGTCCCCCAGAGGCGTAGCCATGTGGCCCAGAAAGTTCCTTAGCCTGACCATTTGTTAGAAACCCAATTACGAATGCGCGCCTTGTGCGGTTTTAGTTGTAGAACCTGCCATCTAACATGGTAGCTATAGTAGGCATACTATAATGGTACGTATGCTGGCTAAGATTAATACTTTCGAATTGTTTTCCACTATGCACTAATAATAATATCAAAAAGGATTTTGCGTAGTAAGCATGTTTGACTATCATAAGGAGAAATCTCCCCTAAGTGTGCGATTGCATTGTGTGTGTGCCGGGAGGCCTTATGGTAGTTTCATTTTCCAAAAAGCATCGCAGATTTCAAATTTCAAATTTTTTTGTTTGTTTTCAAAGACCAAATGTTTTTGTTTGCTCATACCAGTCCCATGACTGACCTGGAGTTTATTGCTCCTTTCCTAAACTCTGGGTGCCCACTATTTTTCATACGGGCAGTCTAGAGTTGGGATTTTCAGATAGTAGATATAGATATCGATTCTGTAGCTTTCAGCATTCTCTTTGGAGTCTTCGGATTCATGATGGACGAGACTTGTTTTTCTTAGTGAAATGTGATGGGGGTTCGAGCTAGTGGTTTGGAGTTTTTGCTTTGGGTTCTTTGGAGTTAGAGTTGTTGTTGGAGTTTTTGGGTTCCGCTGCCATACCATTGGGTTTTCCGCTGTAGTATTGTTATCTTGTATCTCTGATATTGATTCATATTGTATCATTGTTGTATTGAATGTTGTATATTAATGATATTCATTCTTTTCTTCCGCTGTGTTGTTATACTTGATGTGTTATAAGCTCCGAAGGACCAGATTCGACGTTTGGATCTGCGGCATTTGAATACAAGTGTCGTGTTCGGTGCCGATTTTTGAAGATCGAGTCAGGGTCGCTTCATTTGGTATCAGAGCTGAAGGTTGAAAACTTTAGTTCAGGAGTATAACGCATTAAGTAACTCATTAGAGATAGGGTGAAATATACCCTAGAATGAGTATATCCCTAAGATATCCGTTCGAATGCCTTAGTAAATTCTCTTACTATCCACTGATAGTGAGTATGAGTGCAAGAAAAGGACGGGATATGGGACAGGGGAGTACGACTACAAATGGTCGATACCCTGCAACAGTGGAAACAACTTTCTCTATCAATCTCCTTTGATTCGTCTTTTCAATTCTTTAATGGTTCTTGGCAACTCCAGGAAGAAGCTTTGATATATTGCATGGGACATAAACTCCAGATGGGTCAGAATTGTTTGTTTGGATGAATTGTTTGCTTTGGTTACAATGGTTGATAGGTATATTTTGGTTGTTTAAACTAATTTTTTTTGGTTTGCATCCATATATCCGTTTATTCTATTGGGTCTCAATATATTCTACGAGTGGTTAGTTATCCCTTCGAACTAATCAATACCCCTGTATATTCATAGTCCTGGTAACCCAAAAGTCTTGTATTGAATGAATACGTTTTCATAATTATTAGTGATATTTTGATTTGGTAAGCCAAATGCAAAATAGATACCCAGTTTGATTTGGAAACTGTCTCTCTATCTTTGTGAATCCATTCTTTGTTGTCTCCCTTACAAATTTCGAGGTTGAAATTTTCTTAAGAGGGGGAAACTGTAACATCCCTGAATTTTATCCAGAATAATTTGATAATCAATTTAATTTTTGGAAATTTAATTGTGAATCTATTTGTGAATTAATTAGAAATTTCTAGAATAAATAAATATTTTAGATTATAAATAAAAATAAAAGTGGATTTATTAATTTTATATTTCCAAAGGACTAATATATATGGATATATATAATTATTTATTTGTAATGAATAATTTTTCAAATCATTTGTTTTAAAATTGTATTAGAACAAAATAGAATGTAAGGAAACTAAATAAAATTTTGTTTTCTAATTTTAGCAAATATATTTTTAATTTGAAAGTTATACTTTGAATTGATGTGGTAAATTTTTAAATATTATTTAAAGGATAACTTCCAATATGATATTAAACAAGGTTAAATAAAAAGTTTTAAAAATAAACATATGTAAAATATTAAAATGAAAAGAGTTTAAAATAAAAATTATAAATTAAATCAAGACAATGTCTAAAACACAATTTAAATTACACTGGACATTTGTAAGAAAAATTTAAAAAACATGATTTGTAAAATAAAAATAAAATAAGATTTAAATATAAAGCTTGCACTTAAAAGTATATAACATTAAAAACAAATATACAATAAAAAGGGGTTTTGAAAAAAATTTATAATTAAATTAACTAAAAGGATTTAAATATAAAATAACGATATGTTAACAAGTGTTAGATTAGTATTAACAAGTGTTCACAAATTATATACAAGTTGCATTTTATTTTAAATCAAATTTATGAAAACAAGGCTGCTCATTTTTTCTCAACTAAAACCTGAGAAAAGAAAGATCAAAACAAACTACAAACCTGGAAATAAAATTACAACCTCAAATTATAAATATGAAAAACAAAAATCAAAGTAAACTCCAGCCATAAATCCAAAACAAACCCAGTAGCAATTCAAAGCAAATCAGAAATGACAAGCTTCAGTTCAAATCTGTTTCAAGCAAGTTGAAATCAAACCTGGAAAGTAAATTTTAGGCCAAAAACCTGATTCCAAGATGCTCAAGTCTGGAAATCAAGGCATGCAAATTCAAAAATACAAATTCAACTTGAAACAATCATAGTGGCAGATCATCTCAGCAACCAAACTATAACAAAGTTTAAGTTTTCTGTTCTTTGCTTTCAGATTCCAAGAAATTAGTGAGCATCTTTAATTTTTAACGCCATTATATGAATACAGTGCTTGAGAATCTGTGAGAAAACTTAAGATTTTAAAACTAGTTTTCAAAAGCTCTTCATTTTCCAGGTTTTCTAGAACTGATCTCTGTTCTCTGTGCAACCAATGACAAGTGAGTAAACTTTCAACCTCTAATCTTTTGATGCATGTTATATATTTGTGTGGTGATGTTGTGTATATATGTTCGTCTGGATGTATTCACTTGAATGTAACTGAATCAGGATTTGTATATTGTATGCATGATTGGGTGTATATGTGTATATACCCTGTTATTTTTTCCAGACCCAAGAAAAATCAAAGAAAATTCATATCTTTTTGTCTAAACTTCTTTAAGCTATGATTCCTAAAAGAAAATTGGTTGTATAGTTGCTATTTTATTTTTAAATTTGGTTTCATGTGTTTATATTAAGGAATTAACTCAAAATCAAGGAATCACGACAAAGTTAAAACAAGTTGGGAAATTTGATTATCAAATTCTTACAATTTGATTATGTAATTTGAATTGTACTCTGGAGTAACGAATTTCAAAATTAAAACCAGAATTTTTAGTGTTGATTTTTGGTGGGATTTGGGTTTGAACGGAATCTCGGTTTTTCGTCAATTTCCAACGATTTACGAGAAGGTGATCGTTGTGCTTGGGTCTGATGGTGGTTCAGGTGTGAGTGTTCGGAGGAAAAATGAGGGGTGAATTTATTAATCGTTGTGGCGATCGAAAAATGACAATCTATGGTTTTAGGATAGCTTTGTTTCATCGGGTTTGTAAAGCAATTTCGTCGTGATGGATGAACTATCAGTGATCGGTCCGGTGGGAATAACAACGTGTGGTCAAGACGAGGCTTCAGTGAAGTTTCCATGGCCTTCGATGGCCAGAGGTGGGAGGACGATGTATTTATGGTGGTCTGGTTCTGTTACAATCTCGGTTGGAACGTTCGATCGCGAGTTTGTCAACGATTGGGATACCTGAGTTCTCGTGGGGTTCAGGTGAGTTGCCGACAACTTGATGGTGGCTGGATCTTCGACAAACGGTGGCGATTCCGTTTGTGCATGTGCACAGTAAGTAATTGGTGTTAGTGGGGGAAAGGCTGAGGAAGAAGAGTTCATCTCGAAGCAAGTATCATGTAGGAGCCTGTGATAACTCGAGTCTGGTCTCGAGTATAATTATTGATGCGTTGGGTTAGTACTTAATGAAATTTTAAGTTTAAAGAAATTTTTTGGAGCATGGGTTGATTTTTGATATAACCCGAAGTAAACAAACACAATGCCCGGGGGTGACTCGAAGAGGGTCTCGGGTTAATCTATAAAACAGTTTGTATAAAAAAAATTCAAACTTTTAAACTTTTCAAAACCCATGGTTTCAAAAGGATGTTTTGATTAAAGTTTGAATGAATCAAAGATTTAAGTAAAATATATTTCAAAATAATTAAATTTT
The DNA here is from genome assembly GCA_030765085.1 of Allium cepa. NCBI lineage: Eukaryota > Viridiplantae > Streptophyta > Magnoliopsida > Asparagales > Amaryllidaceae > Allium > Allium cepa. The sequence goes on along the minus strand of CM060941.1, from coordinate 678,968,440 downwards.
TAATTTATTTAAATTGAATACATTATTTTATAAAGTTATTTACATTTAATAAATAATGTACTTAAAAAGGGGTAAATAAGATAAAATGTTGTTTAAACTAAATCCCAACCTTTTAAAATAACTAATGTGATAAAGTAGATTTATTTAATAAGGAAAAATCAAGTAATTAATTAAAAGTAAGAATTTATCTTTAAAAACTAAGGTGATTAAAGTTCGATTTATTAATAACAAAATGTTGATTTATTTAAGGCTTATTTGTTTTAATCAAGGTGATTAATTTAATAACGTATTAAGGTAAATAAATTGAGGATAATTACATAATAAAGGTGATTAAGAGGATAGCTGCTTAATGTAATTAATAGGGTGATTAATCAAAATTAAAGAATAATTACTAATCTAAGCAAATTAAAGATTAATTAAGGTTATTAAGATTAATTAAAGATTAATTGAGATTAATAAAAGGTCAATTAATTTATGAAATTCATTAGGGATAATTACTTATTAATTAATTAAATGGCAATTAATTAAAGATAATTAATTAATGTGATAAATTTATTGAAAGATTACTTATTTAATGAAGACGATTAAGGGATGATGATTTATTAAGGCTTAATTAATTTTTTTTTTAATTAATTAAGAATAATAAATTAAATGGTTTGTAATTAATTAACATTAATTAACCAAGATTAGTGCCTAATCTAATTTAAGTTAATTAGATAATTAATTGATATTACCTCTGGATGTTTGTATTGAATGATTTAATTGTTTGATATCCCTGATATATGATGCTTTGCATTATGAATTATTCTGATAAAACTTAATTTGAATAACTTAATTTAGTTTGAAATCTGAAATATTTTGATTTGAGTTTGAAATCAATATTTGGAATTAAATTCAATGATTTGGAAATTTTGGCTTAGAAAGATTATACAAGTTTATAAAGATGTTTATATGGGGTTTTAACCACTTAGAAAGTATTGGTTTGGGAATTTGAATTTAACCCAAGTTTAGATTTGAAAGTCATTAACTCGTGCAAATATAATCGTGTTTTTCGAAAACGAAAACCAGTGGTTTTAAATAATAATAGCTTTTATACAAGGGAAGATTTTCCAAGTTATAATGAAAAGATTTCAAGTTTGAAATAGATGGCTTTGAAAGTTATGAATGAATCTTTGGAAATTATTCTAAAAGCTATAGAAAAGAGTCTTTGATTTACAGAACAGATGAGTTAATCCAATTTGAAATGAAATGGTTTTGAAAGGCTATGAATTAATCTTTGTTTAAAAGATTAGTGATCCTTGTTTTTAATCGAAAGGGGTTTTCTTAAAGTGAATCTTTTGTTTAAAAGAATTAAGTATGGAAATTGTTTAAACCATTGAATGGTTTCGGGAAGTAAATCTTTTTGTTTAAAGATTTGTAAATGGTAATTTCTTTAAACCATTTAAAAGAAAAGTTTGGATTTTAAGTTGTGACTTAACTGAAATCCCATTATCCGTATGTTTTTAAATATTGCGCCCATTATTCGGTTTAGCCGGGAGAGGACCTTGTGTCATATAACCCATTCCGAATAATGATACGACGATATGGATAGCATTTGAAGACCGGTGGTGAAGATAGGATACTTTCGAAAGCGAAAGGATGACCCATCGAATGTCTCTGCACCGAATGGCCCCGGTATAGAGATTTGAGCACCCACTGTGATGGGGAATCCGGACGTGATTAGAAATTATTCGGAGTGCAAGGGCTTCTACGGAAGTGCCTTCGGTTCTGTTCGAACCCGGAAAAGACTTGTATGGATGTGTGCCTGACATTATACTTTGAGATGTAAAACCGGTTTCTATCAAATACATTTCTGTTTGGTGGTGGAGATTTATTCTCTTAGCTTAACACCCTTCTCTGAGACGTACGAGCTCAGAGGTTATGCAGTTGATGGTTACTAGTGATACATTCTCAATTTGGTAATGTGGCATACGAAGTGATGCTGATCATTTGTTGATCGAAGCATGACTTTCGTGTAAAGCGTAGCTTTATGGACGAGACTTCGTCAGACCTCACAACCCGGAATGTTCGAAATCGAAAGAATGCGGCAAGGTTATTTGAGGGTAGCGCCCCCTAAGGGTATATTCATTTCCTTCTGGATAGAGGTGGTATCATGGTATGGAGCCCAGATACTTAACCTACGTGGTTGCTGCAAATTTATTACTTTGTGGTTGTTGGTGAATCCCGGGATAAAGGTTGGTTACGACCGGGGGATGGCATACTCATGTAGTAATTACCTAGTTACAGAGGTACCCGGCCTTGTGTTGGCAGAGATCCGGTTAGGTTCTCGGGGCGTCCCTCCAGAGACGTACCCACGTGGCCCAGGAAGTTCCTTAGCCTGACCATTTGTTGGAAATCCAATTACCAATACGCGCCTCGTACGGTTTTAGCTGTAGAACCTGCCATCTAAAATGGTAGCTATAGTTGGCATACTATAATGGTACGTATGCTGGCTAAGATTAATATTATACTTTCAAAATGTTTTCCACTATGCCCTAATAATAATATCAAAAAGGATTTTGTGTAGTAAGCATGTTTGGCTATCATAAGGAGAAATCTCCCCCAATTGTGCGATTGCATTGTGTGTGTGCCGGGAGGCCTTATGGTAGTTTCATTTTCCAAAAAGCATTGCGGATTACAAATTTTAAAATATTTTGTTTGTTTTCAAAGATCGAATGTTTTTGTTTGCTCATACCAGTCCCATGACTGGCCTGGAGTTTATTGTTCCTTTCCTAAACTCTGGGTGCCCACTATTTTTCACACGGGCAGTCTGGAATTGGGTTTTTTCAGATAGTAGATATAGATATCGATTCTGTAGCATTCGGCATTCTCTTTGGAATTCTTCGGAGTCTTTGCATTCATGATGGACGAGACTTGTTTGTCTTAGTGAAATGTGATGGGGGTTCGAGCTAGTGGTTTGGAGTTTTTTCTTTGGGTGCTTTGGGGTTAGAGTTGCTGTTGCTGTTTGGAGTTTTTGGGTTCTGCTGCCATATCATTGGGTTTTCCGCTGTAGTATTGTTATCTTGTATCTCTGATATTGATTCATATTGTATCATTGTTGGATTGAATGTTGTATATCAATGATATTCATTATTTTCTTCCGCTATGTTGTTATACTTGATGTGTTATAAGCTCCGGCGAACCAGATTTGACGTTTGGATCCGCGGCATTTGAATACAAGTGTCACATTCGGTGCCGATTTTCGAAGGTCGAGTCAGGGTCGTTTTAGAATATTTCTGCTTAATTGATGGTTTACTGGATCCTTAAAGGATGGGCAATCCCTAGCATCCTTTAAGTTATTGAGCATTGCTATTACAGTTCACTTGAGTTGGTTCACATTGTATAAGTATGTATGTCATGACTCGAGTGTTTTGTGTTTTACTTTACGCTCGGGTCAGCCTGAGAGTCATAGCTTTGGATTAACCTTATGGAGCTATAGAATTGTTGGAGCTTATTTGACTATCTATTCGTCTATTTTTGATCCAGTTATTTCCTATTTTGTATGTCTTTTGTATTAGTGATTTATGTATCCAGACTTCTATTGTATCCATTTTTAAACTATGATATTTTGTATATGTTTTGAGAGAATGTATATAGTTTCTTCATGAACTACTATGGTATTTTATTTCCTCTACTAGTTTTCTGATATTTTGTGTCTGTGATTCGATGTTGATTTTATTTGCTCCAAAATTTAGTACAATCTGTTATTTTGAATTATTCAAGTCCAACGTGTGTGGATTATTTCCAAAATAGTGGGTCTTTGCATTTTGTATCAGAGATTTGGTTTTACGTGAACCTTAGCCTGTGGAGCAAAAACTCATTAGAGATAGGGTAGAAATACCCTAGAATGAGTGAAATCAATCTCAGAATCATTTCCTTGTGAGAGAACGTACTTTCGAAGTATAAAATGATTTTCAAATGATTTTAAAGGATTTTTAAAGATTATTTTTGCATAAATTTTATTTCAAAAGCAAAATTTTCTATACTTCATCCTTTTGTATCCACCTTGTTAGTAAATCTCTTCGGCTTGGATTCTTTTGATTAGGGTTCCTCTAAATTTGAGTCTCTGTTCTATTTTGAAATCCATCCTTGAATCATCCGTGAAATTTATTTTGTTCATTGTATTTTGAAATTGTGTATATAGCAAAATTATTATTTTGACAAGGATGACCATGATTTGTATATAAAAGTGAAATGTTTTCGATAAGAATTATATACCTTTTAAAATGAAAATTTGAAGCTTCGAAAGGATTTGAAATTTTTGAAAATTATTTGGTTTATAAAATGATTTTAATGAAATTGTTTTGAAATTGAAATTTGAGTGATTGAACTCCGGCATTTTAAATTGGTTTATGGTTTTGAAAATATATAATAATATGATTTGAAAGTATTTTTCTGAATAAGAAATGTTTCAAACGATTTTAATGAGTTTCAAATGATTCGAGGAAATTTCAAAAGAAGTTTTAGATAAAATAAAAGTCCAGAACTCATTTATGTCACTGGAAAATAATTTCGAAGATGAATGCATGCATCATCGACATTGATTTTCGAGTTTTTGAGTGGGGGAGAGGCCACTCTAATAGCTATGCTATGCGAGTGATTTTATGAAACCAATTTGATTTCAAATACCAAAGTATAATTTGATTTTCAAAAAGTTATATGCATATATATGTGACACAGTTTTGAATTGAGCCGGTGTTCAGTTCTTGCGTTTCGAATTTGATTGACCTGTCTTTTGGAATTGATTTACTGATTTGTTGTTGATTTCCAACTTTTGGATTTGAAATATGATTTCTTCGACTATTTGAATATTTGAACACTTCCAAATCAAGGTTAACTTTTCCAAGCTAAGTAATTTTGAAAAGTATAAAATATTTGATAAAGTATATGAGTTTAGTTTTGTATGTTTTAATATGATTTAAATTAGTTTGAAACTGCTTTGTTAAGTAAATGAATAAGACTATCTTGAATTATACTAGTATGAAATATAGATTGAAAATGTTTTGAATAAAGTATATATATGGAATAATAATCTTTCCAATGGTAAATTGGATTTTTCATGTAGAAATAAATAGTTTAAAGGTTTTAAAAGGGATGGTTTTAAAATTAGTAATCAGTTTGGGTATAATTGATTTTGAGAAAATATTTGGTTTTGGAAATAGATTGCAATTTAAAACCCAGTATTTATATGATGACTTTAGAAACGGATTTATTTGACATAAATTATGTTGATTTGGAAATTTGGATTATTTTTCTGAACTTATTATTTTGGAAACTTTGAAACTGAAGATACTTAATTTGGAAGAAATGATTTGGTGAAATCATATATGATTTTGAAACTGAATTGATATTGAAATGATTTGTAATTGAGAACCTTGTATTATTAAGTACCTGATTTGGGAGTTGTCGAACTTATATAAAATGGATGTGTATAAGTATGAAGTTGATTTGAAAACTATTGATTTGAAAGGTACTCAATTTGGAAAGAGAAATCTTATATAATCGAAGTCTATATAAGTGTGATTTGATATACTATTGATTTGGAAAGTATTCGATTTGAAAATAAAATCTTATATATAATGGACTTTATATAAGTATGATATTTGAAAGTGATTTGAAAAGGTACTATATGATACAAATTTTCGAAGTAAAGATATGGAAAGTTCCTTCCGCTTTATATCCGGTGTGGCCACATTGTGGATTCATTCTATTGATATTATTCTCTCTGATTTTTGGTTTTCTAGATGTGATACTCGAGTGTCCTACCATGACGTAACCCATGGTCTTTTGAGCGCGACTGCATAGCGTAATTTGCAAGGGCCGCGAGATCCTACAGATACTGATGTTTCATGGGCGATCCAGGCTAACCAATGTGTATCTGCGATCTATTGGGTTGCTTGGTAGCGTAATCAACATGGGCTGCGAGAGCCTACGGGTATGGATGTTTCTTGGGTGATCCAGGCGTAACCATTGTGTATCTACAGTACTACCAGTCTTCATGGCGTAATCGCAGGGCTGCGATAGCCAGCCTACGGGCCCGGATGTATCCTGGGGGATCCAGGCGTAACCATTGTATATCCGCGATCCATGATCGACATATCTTAGTTTGGTTGTTTTGTTTGGATTGTACTTTCTATATCTGTTTTTTATAAGTTTTTCCGGTATTTTCAGTAGGTGTTGAACAAGTCTACTGAGTACCTGGAGAATTCTAGCTTTACGCCCGATCAACGCATAGCTAGGGCTTGCAGTAACGAAGAGAAACCGGTTAAGACATCGAGTTATAAAAGTATTTTAATAAAGTATTATATAAAGGATATTTTGATCATTTATTTTATCCTTCCAAATAATTGAAATTTATATAGCTTTAAAATAATGGTTCATCCTTGTCTTTCAACCTGTTTTTCCCTTCTAGCTATTCCTATTCTCCACCTTATTAAACTTACCTATAACAACAGTTATCAGATATAATTTCAATCTTCTTGTCATTTTGTCTTAATCCTATTTCATTCTATCTTTTTCTGTGTTTTTCGTACCTTGTTCCTTTTGGAGGACAAAATGATTTGAGTGGGGGAGAGTGTAACAACCCTATATTTTGTGATTATTTTAATTTTGTATTTTAATTATTTTAACTGAAATTCCTGATTTAAAAACTTATCTTATTCATTAAAATGGATAGGTTTTGTTATTTTAAATATATAATTTGATTTTTGTGTGAATTATAATTCCAAACATGAATAAACGGAATATTTCCAAATAAGTGGATTTTGGTCAAAATGGTCAAACTTTGACTTTTAAATTTAAAATTTAAATATTTGAATTTTTAGAATTTTATCTTTTACTGTGAAAATAGATTTAATTTCGAGAATACTGCTTTTCGTTTCGTTGAAATCAGATAATATTGTGAAAGTTATGTTTTTTACAATATTGTGTGTAAATTGTTTTATTTAACAAATTTGCTTATTTTAATTTACATAAATAATATTTTTGTTTCTAAAATCATGTTCTAATTTGTGTAACATGATATATTATGCATATTTTTTAATTTAGAAAACATTTTTAAAGTATAGTTATAATTTTCAAATGCTGATTGTATATTGTTTTCAACTTTTAAATTCTAGTTTCAATTAAATAGCTATTTCTTTATTTATTTTCTGTTTTTCCTCAAAAGAATTATTTATTTTCATTTACACTTTATTTTGTTTAGCATTTATTTGATTTACTTGACTTTCATTATTTAGAAGTGTTGTTGAAATTTTTCCAAAGTCAGTTGAATTTTATTTACAATTTTTAATTCTAGTTTCCATTAAATAGAGTATTTTCTTAATTTATTTCCTACTTTTCCTAAAATTATTTATTTATTTTTCATAATATCGATCTCTATGTTATTTTTCTATTTATACATTCATTATTAATTAAATGGTAAGTGTTTAGATCCTTATTTATTTCTTGGAAAGAAATTTCAAATATGCATATGTTATTGCTTTAAAAGGCATATCTTTAAAATGTATTTATTTAACGTTATTGTATTTATTTGTTTGTGAAAGCTTCTTGTATACACCTTCCTTTAATTCATAGGAAAGGTATCTATTAAGATACGTTACCTGTTTTTAATTTTAGGCAAATGTTACTTTGATTTCTTACCTTTTTATCTTTCCATCCCTTGCTTTTCTACCATAACTTCTCCACAATTTGTGACGTTCATTCCTTAATCACTAGCCGCATATATCTCTATTTTCACATGAGAAAATTTCTTCAACATCTTCCTTTCTCACGACACTTCAGATCTGGAAAAAAAAGAGTAAGCAATGGCCTTTCTTTTTCTCCCCTTTCTTCTTCTTTTTTCATTTGTTTTTGCTTGTTCATCTCTAGCTTTGCTTGGCTAAACCCCTCACCACCTTCATCGACCACCACATCAACTCCTTCCCATCACCATACATGGTCTAAACCCCTCGTTCTCTGACCAAGACTAGCCATGACCATCAAATGATGCAAAAACCTCCAAAAATTGCAGAAAAGCCCTTTGACACCATGCACAGCCAAGCTAGTTTCCACCATACCCTTCATATGTTGCCTTGGCCACCTGTTAGCTAGCACCACCATCAATTTCACCACCCTTGGCCTTCACTCCAGCCACCACCAGTCTGTACATGCCAAGGCCGAGCCCAATTCATGCATCGCCAAGCCTAAAGTTGCATCAAAACTCCTCTTTTTGCCTTAACGTTTGATCTTCCTTCATTAGTAACTCCTATCCCTTCACTTTTACTTATAGCCATGCCTACATAAGTCCAAACCAGATCCATACCCTAGCCAAAACATCACCAAGGCCGAACCTATATAGCTTTGTGGCCAAGAAAATATGATTTGTGATTAAGCAAAATCAATTGAAAACTTAGTGTTTGTCTTTTGTAAACTCTATTTCCATTTCGTTCCAATAATTTTAGTATTGTATTTATATTTATATTTTGCTTTGTTTAATTGTTGAATACAAGAATAACATCGTGGCCCTCCACTCCACTCAAATCAAAATTCATGCTATCGTGCTTTCTGAATTTTATTCATGTGTTTTGATTTGCTATCTCCAGCGTAAAAAGTTGAGTATTCACTCATGACATTTATACTTATGTAATTAGTGAATTGACAACAAGTGAATGTGTAGATGTTTGCACAAAAAATGGGCAAACACCTCTAAGTCGTATGAATTAGTTGATTTTATGTTGCTTCTAGTGATTTGGGTGATTTACGCAAATATATAAAAAGCAGGGACTAAACTGTAAAAGACACACAGATTTATAATGGTTCGGCCAGAACGTGCCTACGTCCACTTTATATGTTATTCTCCTTTTCTCTTCATATTACCAGTATAAAGCTTTGATTACAAGTAATTGAAAGTTGTTTGAAAGTTCTGTCCGTGCTTGAGCTCTCACACTTGTCTGCCATTGTTGTACCCCTGCCCCTCTATTTATAGAGTGAGGTTGGAGGCAGGGGTCTCGGATGTATATAGCCGCTGGTGGGCCTGGGCTGAAGCAATCTGGTATGGCGATGTTGGTTCGGTATCCACTTGGTCCGGTAGTGGTTGGAGTGAGTTTGGTCCGGTGATGGAGGAGAGCGGAGCTGGTTCGGTAGGGAAGTGGCTTGGTCCAGTTAGGATGGTTCGGTAGTGTGATTCGGCAGTGCTCAGTAGGTTGGTGGTTCGGCAGGAATGATGTGGAGCCGGTCCGGTGGTGCTTCCAGGGCTTTGATTCGGTGTTGGGAGCTTGGAGATTGGATCTGGTCCGGTCGTGACCTTGGTTCGGTGGTGGTGAAAACGGCCCTAACATTTTCCCCCCAAAGTGGGGTATATGCCAGCATATGCCGCGCTTTGTTTTCCTGCAGCTGAGATAGCTTCGTTCGTTCCTGGGTATGCCTAACCAGTTGGTCCGGTCGATGAGTTGCGCCTATAAATAGGGGCTTCAGGTTACTGTTACCTTTTATCGTGTTGAGATAGCCGAATCAATCCGAGTAAGTGCCGAACCAACCACGTGCAGAAAAACCAAGCACCGAACCAGGTATGTTCTCTTTTGCCGAATGATTTTTTATTATGGACTGCCGAATGAAACCCATGGAGGATGAATACCGAACGAGATTGGGTGCTGAGTGCCAAATGGGCCTATCACCGAATTACCGGATGAACTCTTGAGACCCCAAATACCGAATGGACCTTTGTATCGGCTTTGCCGAATGATACTAGGAGTTCTGGGCGTTTTAAATTATGAGTGAAATTTTCAGAGTACATACACTTGCTTGCTTATATCCTCTGTTCTAACGATATGTTTTCCGGTGTTGCAGCTAAATGTCTCGTAAAGTTGAAACCCGATCAGAAAAACAGAGGAAATCTATGGACAGAAGAGATTCTCCCGCTGTGCCCCCAGTCCAGCCGGAACCAGCGCGACATGGATCTGCCCCGAGGTCATTAGTGGACGGATATGGCCCTCAAGAGCTTATGAACTCTCCTCCCGATGCTTTCCGAGCTCCCTCAAAGAGGGACAACTTGATGTCATCGCTCGCTCCTTCGGGATCGACAGAGCGAGCATGCTGCTGCCGGGAGATGGCGTGATGCCTTATGATCCTCCTGAAGGATATTTTGCCTATAGTCGATACCATTGCATGTGCGGGGCCATTCCTCCGATCAATGCGTGGATAGTCAGCTTCATTACCTACCTAAAGGTGGCCCCTTTCCAATTTCAGCCCAACTCCTACACCATCTTAGTGTGTCTATTCGTTATCTTTCAGAGGAGGTATGGGCGCCCCCCTTCAAATCAGGAAGTCCGATATTTGTATAATCTGAGGGGCTACAAGAAGGGGTCTCCGTACATTAGTTTAGAGTCGGCCGTGTCCTTCAAGCCGGTCTTGGACTTATACTCGAAATTCACCATGTTTAAGAAGGAATGGTTCTTCGTCAAGGACGACTCCATTTCTTTTCGCCTTTTCACTTCTGGCTGTAAGTTGAATTCCATTTGTAATTTCTTTGTCTCGACTGCAATGCTTCTTCTTATATGCTTTTGTTTCTTGCTAGCGACATGTGGCTTTGCGGTCGTGGAGAATGATCGCCTAGTACAGATGGCTGCGGAGATAGAGGCTATCTCAGGAAGGGATAGGTCGGCTTCTTACCTGATCAGGAATGCCACTCTTCTGGAGCACAACTTTATTCTGCCACGTCAATCCGTGCTTAAGCAGAGAGATACAGCCGAGGAGAGGGCTGCCAAAGCTAAAGAAGGGGCTACTGCGAAGAGTAGCAAGAGAAGACCTTTCTCGATACCTCCAGTCGTCGGGGGAAAGAAGCTCAAGAAATCTGATGGACCCTCTCCCAGCACATGCCAAGATGTTCCGGAGGAGGAAAGTGGAGAGGAAGAAAGAGGCGAGGAGGAGAGCGGAGGTGATGGAGAAGGTGACGGTGGTAACGGTGGCGAAGGGCAGAGTGGTAGTGGCGCTGGTGCCTTGACTTCTGGGCAAGCGGGTAAGATTCAAGAGTGGACGGATGACGCCTTCCGTCAAGCCTTCGAGGGGTTGGGGGAAGGGCCGGCCTTGGTGGAGAAATCGAAGAAGTCTGATAAGGCCGGGATGGGCGCCAGTCTATCTTCTGAGAGTATTTCAGCTAAAGCAACTCCGGCGGTTCAAGGTGAATTCTTAACTTTCGCAGACTCCCTTTATGATAAGGACTTAGTAATATTTTATGGCCAGCTCCCATCCTGGAATGAGATTCGGGATTTATTGCAGTATCCCACCCCCCCCCCCTCAGGGTTTGTAAAATAAACGCATTTTCCTATTTCTTTTAACTTAACATATTTCTCGGATTATAGTTTCATGCATGCTTGTAACACTTGGTTTTTATTCCAGGAACGGGTAAGGTGGCCAAGACATCAGATATTCGGCACCGCCTTGAACAGTACAAGCTACTCAAAGCTTCCGCTAAACCGAAGCCATCAACTAGCCGTCCCGGCGATGTGGTTGGCTATCTCCCTCTTCTCGGAATTATTGAAGAAGATATGCAAAAGAGGAAGAGGGGCCGATCTTTGTTTGAACCTTCACCTGGCCCTCAGCCTCCAGTCCAGCCCATCCATGATATTACTGAGGAAGATACTGAGTTTATGCCTTCCCCACATCTGTCCGAAAATCCAACCGTCACCCCGATAGACCACCCTGCTTTGGTTCGCAACCCATTTGCCGGCCACCCGGATCTGGACCCGAGTTTTCAGGACATTTCTTTTGACGAGGCCACGGGTGAGCATCTTCTTCCCCGCAATCCCATGGTACGGGTGCTTGATGAGGCTAAGTCCTTAGACCTCGATTTGCTTACTACTCGGATTGTGACCATGGGGAACGAGGTCAAGGCAAACATCAATCGGGTGGCTGAAGATACCAAGAGGCTAATGGAGCATCACGCTCGATTGGCCAAGGCTGGAGAGGAAATTGGAAGTGCTAACATTCGGTTGCGGCTAAGGGTTTCTGATCAGGCCAAACAGCTTGCCGATCAGGCTATCCAGATATCCCAACATGAGGCGGCTTCCAGACGACTAAAGAAAACCACGGAAGAGGCTAGCAAGGCTGAATTGCGAAAAATGGAGGCTGTTTGCAAAGAACGAATTGACATGGCCATCACATCGGTGGATGAGGTTTGGAGAGTGGATCTTGAGCAGGTAGAGGAGTTATCTGGGAGGCTTGAGGCCGCAGAGCTTGCTCAGGTCAAGCTGAAGGAGGAGATGGAAGTGATGCGGAAATCCCTTCAGGCTGATTGCTCGAGATACCGATTGGAGAGAGATGCTGCCGTCGCACGACTGTCGGCTTCTGAGGCCCGGATGAAAGAGTTTGAGGAGAACGAGGGGATGATGGATGAAATGCTCCAGGACATGTATTTCCGAACTTGGAAGCAGGGCAACCTGTCCTGGATGGACGGCTATCCCCGGATCATGGCTAGGATATATCTTCGGGCTTTGGAGGAGGCTAAGGCCGATGCGGATAAGGAAGGTGGTGCAGCTTTCAGGATGGGTGTGGTTACGGCCCAATTTACTAAGGAAGAGAAGGTAGCGGTTAAGGAGGGCATGTAGCTGCTCGCTGCGGATGAGGTAGGTGTGTAGCTAGATGATGATGATCAGGGAGCAGGTGCTGGTAAGTCTTCCCTCTCAATCTTTCCTTAACTTGATTGCGTATAATTTATCTGATGGATTCTTTTCCCGAATCGGACAGGTGGGGCATCTGGCCAGCATGCTGGGAGTTCTGACCCTGCGGTCAAGTAGATCCCGGAGGGCGAGCACGATAGAGGCGAAGCCCTACTGCAGCTGATTATTTTTAGGCATCTTGGCATTCCTATGTATACTAATCCCAAAACAATAATGTACTTTTGGGTTGCAATTATATCATTTTAATGAACAGCTTTATTTTTGACATGTAATTTCATAACATAGACTGATTCTGCTATATTTGAATGCTTTTGTTACTTTGATGTGTTGCATAAGAAATTATGTTTGGTAACGCTAGTGTGATGTGCGCATAAATTATAGCTACGCATTTATATACAAAAGAAGAAAGTACCGCCCTTCAAGTTTTAGCTACATATGGTAGCTTTGAATGTCTTGTGTAGCTGAGTATGGAATGCAGCTGAGTGTCACGTCATCTAGTGGTGAGTTCCTATTTCCATCGGCGGGCATCTCCTATTCTGTGTCTTGTACTTTAGGGATCGTTATAGAGGATGGGAGGAAATTTTTTATAAATAAAATGGAAATATAAGAAATAGTAAAACTTCCAATCACGGAAGGCCGTCAATATGCTTAAGTTCGTGGCAAACGGGTTTTGTAGTCACTTTCCCTAGCTGTGGGTCTTGGAGATATTTGTCACCCATCTTACGCCTCCGCGGGGAGTTTATATTTTTTACCATAGTCGCACTTAGGACATATCGGAGCCAAGATCGCGCACAGTAACTACCCGAGCCATTATGGCCCGTAATCGTGGGTATTATTCGATTTACTGTAGCCGGCTAGCGTGGGTGCCGATCGTCAACCGTGAACTACCCCTGGCTGGCCACACCTTATGTTGGGGCTTAAAGTAGGTTCACAGTTGCCGGCGAGCCGAACGCCGTAATGAGCTGCCATCGGCTATAGTCGGCCTTCTTGATGGCTTATAATCGGCTCATTACAGTTGGCTTTGAGGGCAGTCGCGAGCAACGAGTTAACCCGTAGCAGAGGGATGCCGGGGCAAAAGTGTCTCATTGGCGAGTGCATAGATTCGTATAGTACCTGTTAGGTCTTGTCCAGGTGAGGTTGTGCCGTGAAGTGTCTAGACCGGAGATGTCGTTATATATGATTTTGTTCAACAGAAAAGGATAAAGCTTAACAAGCAGCCAAGATATAAAGGAACAAGTTAACAAGAGACAAGATTTTTAAAGTGGTTCGGCACGAAAATGCCTATGTCCACTGATTCTCTTTGTTAATTCACTTCATATGGGCAGTACAAGTTAAGAAAAGTATCAACGGAGGTGTTGGATTTTCCATGCCCTCTGGAACACCTCTCCGTCCACTGTTGACAAAATATAAGCTCCGTTGTGGAGATTTTTATGAATTACATAGGGTCCATCCCATGTTGGATCTAGCGCTTCGGGGCACGGGAAGATTCGCTTGAGGACAAGATCTCCTTCTTGTAAGCTGCGGTGGTTGACTTTGGAGTTGTATTGTGTTGCCACCTTTTGCTTGTGAGCTTCTGCTTTGAGTGCTGCATCGTTTCTTCTCTCCTCAATTAGATCTAAAGACATGTGCAGGAGTTCTTCATTCTCTTCAGGGTTGTGGTGGATCCTACGGTGGGAAGGCACTACAGTTTCAACTAGGAGCATGGCCTCCGATCCGTATGCCAAAGAGAAAGGAGTATGCCCTGTTGATGTTCTGTAAGATGTGCGGTACGCCCAAAGGGTCGTAGGAAGTTCATCCACCCAAGCGCCTTTTGACTTTTCAAGCTTCTTCTTGATTAGGGTTTTGAGGATTTTGTTGACAGCTTCGACTTGCCCGTTTGCCTGGGGATAAGCCACAGATGAGAAGCTTTTGTTAATTCCGTGCTCTTGGCACCAGTCGGCGAATTCCTCACTGTCAAATTGAAATCCATTGTCCGATATGATTTTGAGTGGAACCCCATACCTGCATAAAACATTTTTGATCAAGAAGTTAATAACTTTTCCCAAAGTTGTTTTATTTAGAGGTTCCGCTTCCACCCATTTGGTGAAATAGTCGACTGCCACTATGGCATATTTGGCTCCGCCTCGGCCCATTGGCAATTCGCTAATCAAGTCAATTCCCCATACTGCAAAGGGCCAAGGGCTGGTCATTTGAGTAATTTCATTTGTTGGTAGTTGAGGAATCTTAGCAAATTTCTGACATCTGTCACATCTTTTGACGAAGTCTAAGGCGTCTTTATTTAGAGTGGGCCAGTAATACCCGTATCGAAGTATTTTCTTTGCTAGAGTCTGCCCTCTGGTGTGATCTCCGCAACTTCCTTGATGGATGTTGGACAAGACTTCCCTAGCTTCCCTTCCAGCGATACACCTTAATAAGGGAATAGAGAAGCCGCGCCGGTAGAGAATGCCTTCTTGTAATGTGTAGCGGGAAGCTTTCCTTAAGATTTTCTTAGCTTCGTTACCCCCGTCGGGCAGTGTGTGTAACAACCCTGGTTTGGAGATTGCCATAATTATTAAATTATAATGTGAATTATAAATTAATAATGGAGAAATTAAATTGATAAGGAGAAAATGATGTGAAATGTTGTTTAATTGAAATAAACAATATTGTATGAATAACTTTTGGGTGAATGTAATAAAATGACATTTATTTCAATTTTTAATGGTTGAAATAAATTTAAGATGGTGAAAAATAAATTTAACTACTTATTTGAGAATTTGGGTGGATAAATATCAATTGTTAGTATTTATTATGGTTAATAAAAGGATGTGGGTGATGTATACCAATAATCACCTTTTAATGTTTAATAATAAAAGTAAAAGAAGAGATAATTGTGAATGTGCCTAAACATGATGAAGATGTATGTGAAATAAAGTATTTATTTTATTTCATGAATTCGAATGTAGTTAGTGGCAACATTTGATTAAATTGAATAATTTAAACAATATTGTGTTTGTTGCCAATATTGTCATTTTATTTAATTAAATATATATATATGTGTGTGTGTGTGTGTGTGTGTGTGTGAGAATGAGTAATAAAATAATTAATCATGATAAATATGATTAAAAATGTGAGAAATAATCTAATAATGTCTAAATATGTATTTGTTTTGTTTTGGGTGCATAACATCTTCTTATTCAATCAATTGTATTAAATTTGCAATTTATTTTTGCAATTATGGGAAAATTGGTCAAATTGAGTAATAAATGGAAACTTAATAACAAAATTGTTGAAACTTATGTTTTGATAATTTTATTAAAAACTAGATGACATAACGAATTCAACGCATCGAAAATCATTAAAAACGGATTGAAAATGTAGAAGTTATGAAGATTTAAACATTTGCATAAGTGTAAATAAACTTAAACAAATTTTTGGTCAAGTAAAATTAATATGGGCTATTAGGGTTAAGCCCAAACCCAATATCCACTAGAGAAACTTAGCCAGGAAAGAAGTACGTACATTCTTCTTCTCCTCAAAAAAAAAACTTCTGAACTTAAAAAAAAAAATGGCTGTCTTCTCAAACCCTAGCCCTAATTAACAAATTCTTTGCTAAATCAATAGAATTTTGGGTCTAATTCAATAAGAAGGTAATCTCCATCCTTCGCTATCTGGAATTTGAGGAGAAATTCATATTAGTTTACTGTATTTCTTGTTTTGTAATTTTTCTTCTTTGCATGCCTCTTTTCCTAGGTTCTGCAGGTGCTAGAGCTCCGCTACCTTATTAAAGACCTCATCTTTGCTCCAATATTTGCTTCATAATCTCCTCTTTTCGCTGCCAAAGGTAAGTTAAAAGCTTATGCAAACTGAATTGGTTATCTATCAAAAATGAATATAAAATCTGAGGCTATAATGTTGGTTTATGCATAGAATTTTGCTCTTAGTGTTTGTTGTCTTGCTGAAAATGGTGCAACCTTGTCGCCCATATCTTGTTCATCCTGCTTCGGATTGCGGTCAAAAATTTTTCAGTTTGTATTACAATTGATAAATATGCACAGAAAATTTTATTCGCTGAATAGTATTTTTGGCATAACTTTTGCATTTCAAATCGGAATTTCAAAATCTTGAATGTTCTGAAATCCTTGTGAAATATTACAAAACTTTCGTTTGTTGTGTTTTCAGTAATTTTGAAGTCTGCTATGCAAAAATTGACAATGTTCGTCACTGTCCCGAAAATGTATCAGTCCAGGCTTAACTTTTAACTTTTAGTAATTTTGGCATAACTTTTGTGTTTCAAATCGGAATTTTAAAATCTTGGATGTTCTGGAATCCTTGTGAAATATTCCTTAACTTTCATGTTTTATGTTTTGAATAATTTTGAAGTCTACATAGACAAAAATTGATTTTTTCGTTGCTGGCCCGTGTTAATAACCAGTGCACAATTTTTTTCTATGTAGTATTTCGATCATAACTTTCACGTTACTGATCGGAATCTTGAAATTCAAGATGTTCTAGAATCTCCAGGTAATATTCTACAACTTTTATGTTTTAAGTTTTATAAGATTTTGTTGTTTACATGGTGAAAAATTGATGTTTTTACTGTTGGTCTGTCATTGACAGCCAAAATATTTATATATTTGTCCGATTTCGACAATTTCATTTGCATTCTTTTGCAAATTTTTATATATGAAATTTGATGCTAATGTTTGATTATTATGTCCAGCAATAGACTAGTCAAGTTAGTATAAGATTTGG
Source organism: Allium cepa (assembly GCA_030765085.1). Classification (NCBI taxonomy): domain Eukaryota; kingdom Viridiplantae; phylum Streptophyta; class Magnoliopsida; order Asparagales; family Amaryllidaceae; genus Allium; species Allium cepa. The sequence goes on along the minus strand of CM060941.1, from coordinate 678,951,014 downwards.
ATTTAAATTTAATTCAAATTCGATTTAAATTTGAATATCGATTTATACCGATTAAATTGCAAATTGTTGTCTTTTGAGTTTTAAAAATCCGAATAAATTGCACAAAATCTTCTAAAATCATGGTTTGTATAATAAATGTTTTTACACATTTTTAAAGGTTTTTAAACAATTATTCTTTATTTTCTAGGCTTTCAAAATCATTAAATTCTTTTAAATGATGAGTTTTCTCTCAAAATCCTTTAGATAAATTTCTAGAAATTGGTTTAAAATCCCATTTTCTCTAGTAAAATATATTATTATTAATTTTATTAATTTTAATTACTTTGATTCTTTTTCGGACGTATGAGAAAGTAAATTAAACGATTTAGTAAAATTACGAGGTATGGGACTCGTGAATTTACTTTATCGGTTAATTTCGGACTTGTACGATCGAAACGACTTTTGGGAATTGTTTGAATTCCTCTTTGATGACAACCACTTCGTGGAATGTTTTTGATGTATTTAAATCCTAATTGGGGCATTATTCCATATCAATTTATTTGGTATATATATATATATATATATATATATATATATATATATATATATATATATATAGTCCGAGAACCCCTAAATAGGAGTATATTCGATGATGGGCTATATTGATAGAGATGCTCTTGCCAATGATATAAGGCAAATATTTCGATGGAATTTGATGATGATTGATGAATTTATGGTATTTCTTACTTGTCGATGAGATAAGACAAGTTTGGCATTTCATACCATTCGCCGATGACATGAGGCGATTTTTTTTATGATGATTTAGATGATTTTTATAGTGTGGCATCGACTAGCGGCTAGAAAACCGCTAAGTGAGAACGTGCGGTATGGGACGTACGTTACCACTTTTCAGGTTACTGTCCAAGAGTTTCTGACACATTCTAAAAAGGACTACCGGTACTTTGAGTCCCGATCGGGCCAAGCAATGTTTGGCTCGATCACTGTGATGGCGGGGGCTCAGCGGACACCGATTGGAGTGAAGACTCCAATCACTATGATGACGGGTGTTCGGGATGGATATAGATGACGTCATAGACCGAAACAATTCGATGTGAGAATTTCGGTCAATAGATGGATATGGTACCATAATGATGGAAGTACTGGTAAGTAGCACGTGCAGCATTGCTTCGGCATGCGGGATCTGGCCAATCCGAGGTTTCTTTTGATGATTCATGATGATTTCAATTTTGCCACCTTTTTATGTGTTTTCTATAGCTTTATAGATATGAGAAAGGCATATTTGATTTCTTGGTGGATTTTGGTAATTTCGAATTTATGAATTGATACTTGGGATTTTATATGATTTTGGAAGGATGATTATTTAATGAATGATTGTTAGGAGTTCCCTTTCACCTTGTCCTATTTTTTTTTCTAACGATAAGATTCAGTTTGCCTGACCCGTGTGTTTGTCACTCGGGTCAGACCGAGTAGCAGGTTAGGTCGGATATCTATCTTTTGTGCTGGGACCCATTTTTCTTTTTGAGGGGCTCATGACTATGGACTCGGCTACATCTTTCGTGTGTGTCTTTTGTGTCAGCTTATTGTACATATTCTTTTATGGGGACGGAGATGTATGTATATTGTGTGGTTACACGCCACTATGATGTAGGGTATTACATTTGATGTTCGGCTGTATTAGTATATATATCTGTGGCTGCTGTTCTGTGATGTGATTGTTATATTTATTGCATTTTGTTTCTGAATAGATCCTACAGTCGTGTAGTATCGTATTAGTTAAACATTGAGTATGTCGATCACTTGAGATACACGAAAAAAAAATATGGTAAAAATCGACGTACTTAGTCTTTAGCTAATGCATTACTATTCGGTCGCCCTTAACCAGCCCTATTCTCTGCATTAGTAGACGAAATAACTCAATAATTCTCTTTACTAATGTGGGTTTCGGGGTGGGGTGTCACAGCTTGGTATCAGAGCGAGGATCCAGAACAAAATGAAATAAATGCAGAACAGTGAACACGATGAACCATACATCAAGTACAATACCCTTGTACATCTTATCCCTTAATCGTGGCCAGCCTTGTTATACCCCTATCCTTTTCAATTCCTTTGGGGTAGATAGAAAGGAATAGGTCTAGGAATGTTAAATGTTATTCCGTAGTATTCCTTAATTACTGCATTTCAATTGCTTTATATATATATATATATATATATATATATATATATATATATATATATATGTATATATCTACCCAGTGAATGATCTTCTCTCATTTTTTTATCTTTCAGCTATGTCTGGAAGAGGTAGAGCTCGCCCTTCGGCATCGGGACCGTCCAGTGGTTCACGACCCGAAGGTGTTTATATGACTACTGACCAGATTCGAGAGCTTCTTGGGAGCACCCAACCTCCCGCTCCTATTCCATCTTCATCTCCTCGCAAGTCTGTATTTGCAAGACTATGCAGTGACTTTACTAATCTTGGAGGCAAGCCATTCAAAGGCTCCGAGTCGGCTCTTGAGGTGCAAACCTGGCTTCGCACTTGTGAGCGTGTATTCTTACGTATGGAGCTTTCAGATCATCATCGAGTTCTTGTGGCATCTAGTATGCTACAAGAGCGTGCTTTAGATTGGTATGAGCTTCTTATCGCTGAGGTGGATGAGACTAACCTCACATGGCAGCAATTCCGAGACAGATTTGAGCTTAAGTTCGTACCCGAGTTGGAAAAGGCTCGTCTTACTCGCCGCTTCATCGAGTTGAAGCAGGGAAACTCTTCAGTTTCAGACTATGTTTCTTCCTTTGAGTCCCTCTCCAAGTATGGGTTGGAGTTCATTAGTACCCCATACAAGAAAAATCTTAAGTTCGTATCCGAACTTAAGAAATATTTGAAGAAGTCTTTAATGCTCCAACTCAAGCTTTCTTTTGAAGAGTTAGTTGATGCCGCTCTCCATCTCGAGACAGTTGAGAATGAGAAAGATAGTGATGGCGAGGGTGGTGTTCAGGCTAATCCAAAGAAGAAGAAGTTTCCCTTCCGTAAGCCTAAGTTCTTTCCTTCTAAGAAAAAGAAGCAAGTTGGATCTTCTACTCAATCTCAAGCCACTCCTCAAGCTAAGCCTTTTGCTTGCTACAATTGTGGATCTCCTAACCATCCAGTCTGACAATGTCCTAAGCCCAAGAGATGTAACCACTGCAAAGCTGAAGGACATTTGGTTGCTGCTTTTCCTAAGAAGAATAGAGGTTCTCGTCCGGGGAATCTCAATAAAGCAGCTTCTAGTGATGCGAATAAGTCGAAAGGTATATTTTCTCCCATCTTAGAGGGTTCCACTGTTTTCCATGATCAATCGATTAGAGTGCTCTTCGATATGGGTGCGTCACACTCATTCGTATCGAAGGAACTCGTGGATGCCTGTTCTTTGGATGTTTCTTGCTTGCTTGCTTCTTTGAGGATTGCGAATCCCATCGGGGGTTCCGCAACCCTTAGCTTATATTGCGATAATGTTGAGATTCTTCTTTGTGGGTTCTCTTTCCGTGCGAATCTGCACGTGATTCCTTCACTTGGTTTTGATATGTTATTTGGTATGGACTGGCTAGTTCGATACGATGCCAAGATTCTTTGTTCTGATAGAGTCATTTATCTCCGCCATCCAGACTCTCCTTCGCAGTTATCTCTTATGCTTCGGGATACCGATTATGATTCCGTAGCATCCTTATATGCTCTTGATTCTCGAGACGATGAGGATGATGTGTCTCGAATTCCGATCGTTTGTGACTTCGCTGATATTTTTGAGCCTGTTTCGGGATTGCCACCCAAGCGGGCCATAGAGTTTCGTATTGACCTCATCCTTGGTGCGCAACCAGTTAGTCGTCCTCCCACGAGGATGTCCACTAAGGAGAACGAGGAACTTAAGAAGAAACTCCTCGAGCTCGAAGCTAAGCACTTCATTCGATCTAGCTCTTCACCGTGGGGTGCCGCGGTAGTATTCGTGAAGAAGTCCGACGGGACTCTTAGGCTTTGCGTCGACTATCGCAAGCTTAACGAGTTAACCATCAAGAATCGTTACCCTTTACCAAGGATCGACGACATGTTCGATCAGTTAAGTGGTGCTAAGGTCTTTTCACAGTTAGACCTTGCCACTGGTTTTCATCAGCTCCGAGTTGCGGAAGATAGTATTCCTCCCACCGCATTCCGCACTCGCTATGGTCCTTATGAGTGGCTCGTCATGCCGCTCGGATTGACGAATGCACCTGCCTACTTTGTCGATCTTATGAATCGGGTATTCCGGGAATATCTCGATAAATTTGTGCTTGTATTCATCAATGATATCTTAGTATATTCCAAGTCCGAGGAGGAGCATGCTCGACATCTTAGAATTGTTTTGAGTACTCTCCGAAAGCATCAACTCAAAGCAAAACATTCTAAGTGTCACTTTTGGGAAAAGCAAGTGAAGTTCTTAGGCCATGTTGTATCTTCAGAAGGTATTTCCGTTGATCCTTCTAAGATCGAAGCTATTCAGAATTGGAAGAGGCCTGAGAATGTTCATGAGATTCGTAGCTTTCTGGGTTTAGCGGGTTATTATCGCCGTTTCATTAAGGATTTATCTCGCATCGTGCTTCCTCTTACAAACCTCACTAGGAAGGGTGTTCGTTTTATCTGGTCTGACAAGTGTGAGGCTGCCTTCCAGCGATTGAAGGAGCTTCTCACACATGCTCCTGTGCTTGTGGTTCCTGAAGGGAACCAAGATCTCATTGTTTATACTGATGCAAGCCACAGTGGGCTTGGTGCGGTTCTTATGCAGAAGGATCGGGTTGTTGCCTATGCTTCAAGGCAATTACGTCCGAACGAGGTTCGATACGCGACCCATGATTTAGAGCTTGCAGGCATCGTCTTCGCCTTGAAGATGTGGCGTCATTATCTCCTTGGTGAGCATTTCGTCCTTTATACCGATCATAAGTCTCTCAAGTACCTCTTTTCGCAGAAGGAATTGAATATGAGGCAACAACGATGGTTAGAGTTCCTCGCCTCATATGATTTCGATATCGAGTATACCCCAGGGAAGGGTAATCGTGTAGCTGATGCGCTTAGCCGCAAGCATTCGGCAGTTGTTTCCATGATGTCAGCCGAATGGGATGTTCTTGAGACCTTATCCAGCTTCGACATTTGTGATCGAGCACCATCATCTGATTCACCGGTCTTATTATTCAGTGTGGTGGCTCGACCTTCTCTTCTTGATCGTATCTCTGAGTCCCAGAGACGTGATGCGTATATTATGCGCCTCATTCAGTCTTGCTCATCTGAGTCCCGTAATGAGGTGTTGCGGGATTATTCGATTGATTCTCATGGCTGCCTTCGTTTGAGGAACCGTATAGTTGTTCCATCTGATTCAGCACTTAGGCGTGACATACTTGATGATTGTCATCGCTCTAAGTATACCATCCATCCGGGTAGCAGTAAGATGTACGTGGATATGCATCACCTTTACTATTGGGAAGGCATGAAGCGTGATATTGCAAGTTATGTAAGCAATTGCATGACCTGTCAGCTTGTTAAGGCCGAGCATCAATGGCCATCCGGTCTTCTTCAGCCTCTTGAGGTTCCACAGTGGAAGTGGGACCAAGTATCGATGGACTTCGTTGATGGCCTACCTCGTTCGAGGTCGGGTCATTCTAGCATTTGGGTTATTGTGGATCGTCTTACTAAATCCGCCCATTTCATCCCTATTAAATCTAATAGGAATGCTCCTCTCTTGGCTAAGCTCTACATTAAAGAAGTCGTGCGATTATATGGTGTTCCTTCTTCGATTGTATGTGATCGTGATCCCTTGTTCACAAGTCATTTCTGGACCAGTTTTCAGCAAGCTTTGGGTACAAATCTTAATCTTTCTACAGCTTATCATCCTCAGTCTGATGGACAGACTGAGAGGGTGAATCGCATTCCTGAAGATCTTCTCCGTGCATGCATTCTTGATTTTAGTGGTTCATGGGAAGATCATCTTCCATTAGTAGAGTTCTCCTATAATAATAGCTTCTAATCCAGTATCGGTATGGCTCCATTCGAGGCACTATACGGAAGACCATGCCGTTCTCCTTCTTGTTGGTTAGAATCTGGAGAGAGGCTTATACTCGGCCCCGATTCGATTCGTGATTCTTCGGAGAAGATATCTCTTATTAGACAGAGAATGAAAGAGGCACAGAGTCGCCAGAAATCCTACGCGGACAACCGTAGGAAGCCTCTTGAATTCTCCGTGGGTGATCTTGTTTATATCCGTGTATCTCCAATGAAGGGAGTAATGCGCTTTAGCTCCATAGGGAAATTGGCTCCTCGTTTTATAGGACCATTTTCGATTACTGAGCGCATCGGTCCAGTTGCTTATCGAGTGACTCTTCCGTCTCATTTATCTGGTATTCACAACGTCTTCCACGTCTCTCAGCTTCGGAAGTGCATTCGAGACTCTGATTCCGTTATTGATCCATCCGAAAAGCTTAAGCTTGAGATCTCACCGAGTCTATCTACTGTTCAGTAGCCTATTCGCGTGCTTGATTCGGAGGTGAGACGCCTTCGAAGCAAGAATGTACCTCTTGTAAAGATTCAATGGACAGAAAACCCCAATGATTGTACTTGGAAAACTAGAGAATTTATCGAGCGATCTTTTCCTGGCTTTCTTTCTTCTTCCAGTGACGGTGAGTATTTATTATCTCAAGCTATTTCTTGTTCCTTTTAGTTGAATCGTCATAAGTGTTACGGATTTTCCTTAAGAATTGCGTGGACGCAATTTATTTAAGGGGGGAAGTCTGTAACAACCCTGGTTTGGAGATTGCCATAATTATTAAATTATAATGAGAATTATAAATTAATAATGGAGAAAATAAATTGATAAGGAGAAAATGATGTGAAATGTTGTTTAATTGAAATAAACAATATTGTATGAATAACTTTTGGGTGAATGTAATAAAATGACATTTATTTCAATTTTTAATGGTTGAAATAAATTTAAGATGGTGAAAAATAAATTTAACTACTTATTTGAGAATTTGGGTGGATAAATATCAATTGTTAGTATTTATTATGGTTAATAAAAGGACGTGGGTGATGTATACCAATAATCACCTTTTAATGTTTAATAATAAAAGTAAAAGAAGAGATAATTGTGAATGTGCCTAAACATGATGAAGATGTATGTGAAATAAAGTATTTATTTTATTTCATGAATTCGAATGTAGTTAGTGGCAACATTTGATTAAATTGAATAATTTAAACAATATTGTGTTTGTTGCCAATATTGTCATTTTATTTAATTAAATATATATATATGTGAGAATGAGTAATAAAATAATTAGTCATGATAAATATGATTAAAAATGTGAGAAATAATCTAATAATGTCTAAATATGTATTTGTTTTGTTTTGGGTGCATAACATCTTTTTATTCAATCAATTGTATTAAATTTGCAATTTATTTTTGCAATTATGGGAAAATTGGTCAAATTGAGTAATAAATGGAAACTTAATAACAAAATTGTTGAAACATTTGATAATTTTATTAAAAACTAGATGACATAACGAATTCAACACATCCAAAATCATTAAAAACGGATTGAAAATGTAGAAGTTATGAAGATTTAAACATTTGTATAAGCGTAAATAAACTTAAACAAATTTTTGGTCAAGTAAAATTAATATGGGCTATTAGGGTTAAGCCCAAACCCAATATCCACTAGAGAAACTTAGCCAGGAAAGAAGTACGAACGTTCTTCTTCTCCTCAAAAAAAAAAAACTTCTGAACTTTAAAAAAAAAATGGCTGTCTTCTCAAACCCTAGCCCTAATTAACAAATTCTTTGCTAAATCAATAGAATTTTGGGTCTAATTCAACAAGAAGGTAATCTCCATCCTTCGCTATCTGGAATTTGAGGAGAAATTCATATTAGTTTACTGTATTTCTTGTTTTGTAATTTTTCTTCTTTGCATGCCTCTTTTCCTAGGTTCTGCAGGTGCTAGAGCTCCGCTACCTTGTTAAAGACCTCATCTTTGCTCCAATTTTTGCTTCATAATCTCCTCTTTTCGCTGCCAAAGGTAAGTTAAAAGCTTATGCAAACTGAATTGGTTATCTATCAAAAATGAAAATGAAATCTGAGGCTATAATGTTGGTTTATGCATAGAATTTTGCTCTTAGTGTTTGTTGTCTTGCTGAAAATGGTGCAACCTTGTTGCCCATATCTTGTTCATCCTGCTTCGGATTGCGGTCAAATTTTTTTCAGTTTGTATTACATTGGTTAAGGTTCATTGCTGCAGATTTTCATTGAGTTTTGAGTCCGTTTGGACCTTTTGTTTTAATGTCAAATGCGAAAATCCGAGAGGAAATTTGCACAGAAAATTTTATTCGCTGAATAGTATTTTTGGCATAACTTTTGCATTTCAAATCGGAATTTCAAAATCTTGGATGTTATGGAATCCATGTGAAATATTCCAAAACTTTCATTTGTTGAGTTTTCAGTAATTTTGAAGTTTGCTATGCAAAAATTGACAATGTTTGTCACTGTCCCGAAAATGTATCAGTCCAGGCTTAACTTTTAACTTTTAGTAATTTTGGCATAACTTTTGTGTTTCAAATCGAAATTTTAAAATCTTGGATGTTCTGGAATTTTTGTGAAATATTCCATAACTTTCATGTTTTATGTTTTGAATAATTTTGAAGTCTACATAGACAAAAATTGATTTTTTCGTTGCTGGCCCGTGTTAATAACCAGTGCACAATTTTTTTCTATGTAGTATTTCGATCATAAATTTCACGTTACTGATCGGAATCTTGAAATTCAAGATGTTCTGGAATCTCCAGGAAATATTCAACAACTTTTATGTTTTAAGTTTTATAATATTTTGTTGTTTACATGGTGAAAATTGATGTTTTTACTGTTGGTCTGTCATTGGCAGCCACAATATTTATATATTTGTCCGATTTCGACAATTTCATTTGTATTCTTTTGCAAATTTTTATATATGAAATTTGAAGCTAATGTTTGATTATTATGTCCAGCAATGGACTAGTCAAGTTAGGATAAGATTTGGATTTAAATTTAATTCAAATTCGATTTAAATTTGAATATCGATTTATACCGATTAAATTGCAAATTGTTGTCTTTTGAGTTTTAAAAATCCGAATAAATTGCATAAAATCTTCTAAAATCATGGTTTGTATAATAAATGTTTTTACACATTTTTAAAGGTTTTTAAACAATTATTCTTTATTTTCTAGGCTTTCAAAATCATTAAAATTCTTTTAAATGATGAGTTTTCTCTCAAAATCCTTTAGATAAATTTCTAGAAATTGGTTTAAAATCACATTTTCTCTAGTAAAATATATTATTATTAATTTTATTAATTTTAATTACTTTGATTCTTTTTCGGACGTATGAGAAAGTAAATTAAACGATTTAGTAAAATTACGAGGTACGGGACTCGTGAATTTACTTTATCGGTTAATTTCGGACTTGTACGATCGAAACGACTTTTGGGAATTGTTTGAATTCCTCTTTGATGACAACCACTTCGTGGAATTTTTTTGATGTATTTAAATCCTAATTGGGGCATTATTCCATATCAATTTATTTGGTGTATATATATATATATATATATATATATATATATATATAGTCCGAGAACCCCTAAATAGGAGTATATTCGATGATGGGCTATATTGATAAAGATGATCTTGCCAATGATATGAAGCAAATATTTCGATGGAATTTGATGATGATTGATGAATTTATGGTATTTCTTACTTGTCGATGAGATAAGACAAGTTTGGCATTTCATACCATTCGCCGATGACATGAGGCGATTTTTTTTATGATGATTTAGATGATTTTCATAGTGTGGCATCGACTAGCGGCTAGAAAACCGCTAAGTGAGAACGTGCGGTATGGGACGTACGTTACCACTTTTCGGGTTACTATCCGAGAGTTTCTGACATATTCTAAAAAGGACTACCAGTACTTTGAGTCCCGATCGGGCCAAGCAATGTTTGGCTCGATCACTGTGATGGCGGGGGCTCAGCGGACACCGATTGGAGTGAAGACTCCAATCACTATGATGGCGGGTGTTCGGGATGGATATAGATGACGTCATAGACCGAAACAATTCGTTGTGAGGATTTCGGTCAATAGATGGATATGGTACCATAATGATGGAAGTACTGGTAAGTAGCACGTGCAGCATTGCTTCGGCATGCGGGATCTGGCCAATCCGAGGTTTCTTTTGATGATTCATGATGATTTCAATTTTGCCACCTTTTTATGTGTTTTCTATAGCTTTATAGATATGAGAAAGGCATATATGATTTCTTGGTGGATTTTGGTAATTTCGAATTTATGAATTGATACTTGGGATTTTATATGATTTTGGAAGGATGATTATTTAATGAATGATTGTTAGGAGTTCCCTTTCACCTTGTCGTATTTTTTTTTCTAACGATAAGATTCAGTTTGCCTGACCCGTGTGTTTGTCACTCGGGTCAGACCGAGTAGCAGGTTAGGTCGGATATCTATCTTTTGTGCTGGGACCCATTTTGCTTTTTGAGGGGCTCATGACTATGGACTCGGCTACATCTTTCGTGTGTGTCTTTTGTGTCAGCTTATTGTACATATTCTTTTATGGGGACGGAGATGTATGTATATTGTGTGGTTACACGCCACTATGATGTAGGGTATTACATTTGATGTTCGGCTGTATTAGTATATATATCTGTGGCTGCTGTTCTGTGATGTGATTGTTATATTTATTGCATTTTGTTTCTGAATAGATCCTACAGCCGTGTAGTATCGTATTAGTTAAACATTGAGTATGTCGATCATTTGAGATACACGAAAAAAAAATATGGTAAAAATCGACGTACTTAGTCTTTAGCTAATGCATTACTCTTCGGTCGCCCTTAACCAGCCCTATTCTCTGCATTAGTAGACGGAATAACTCATTAATTCTCTTTACTAATGTGGGTCTCGGGGTGGGGTGTCACAGTGTGCCACTTTGTAAGTACTTCCGGATGGGAGTTATCCAAGTTTCCTCTTCGGTTGCAGCTATCATATTCATTAGCTCGTAACTCGGGGCCAGTTTCTTTGAGATGGTTATTGTTCGAGAAGTGGTGCCGTCCTTCATGCTAGCTTGCTTTGCCAGTTCGTCGGCCTCCTGATTCTCTTCTCGAGGAATGTGTTTGATTACATAGTGATCCAACTGATTGAGCATCAGCTTGTCTTCTTTAGATATGTTGTGAGTCGTTCTTCTCGAGTCTGGAATTCTCCCAGTATTTGATTTATAATAAGTTGAGAATCACTATGGAGACATAAAGAACTGACTCCGATCTCCAGGGCAAGTTCTAATCCGGCTATCACTGCTTCGTATTCTGCATCATTGTTGGTGGCAGCGAATTCCAACCTTAGGGCATAGTGCAGCTTCCTTCCCCTGGGGGTGATTATCACAACACCTGCCCCCGAGCCTTGTTCATTTGATGCTCCATCTACGAAGAGATTCCACTTGATATCTTCTGTTATTTCAGATCGCTCCTTATCTTTGTTAGTAGTGAATTCAGCGATGAAATCGGCTATGACTTGCCAATTGACAGCGGTGCGAGGATGGTAGGTGATATCATATTGACTCAGTTCAATGCACCACTTAAGTAGTCGCCCAGAAGTGTCGGGGCGATGGAGTACCTGCCTTAGCGGTTGATCGGTTAAAACCCTGATGGAATAAGATTGGAAATAGTGTCGCAGTTTCCATTACGTGATTAGCAAACAGTATGCTAACTTTTCAAGCTTAGGGTATCTAGTTTCTGCCCCCGTAAATCTCTTGCTTACAAAGTATACGGGCCGCTGCGCGCGGTTGTCTTCTCTTACCAACGCGGCGCTTAAAGCATGGGATGATACAGCAAGGTATAGGTATAGTTCCTCGCCTTCATTGGGAGTTGAGAGTACTGGTGGTCTCTGGAGGCGTTTGATTAAGTTAAGGAAGGCTGTCGAGCATTCGTCAGTCCATTCAGACTTTCCTTTGTCTTTCTTTAAAGCTTCAAAGAAAGGGATGCATTTGTCGGTTGCTTTAAAGATGAACCTGCTTAGGGCGACCACTTTTCCATTTAGGCTTTGCATCTCTCTTCGAATGGATGGTATCTTGATATCTTGTAAAGCCCGAACTTGTTCGGGGTTTGCTTCAATCCCCCTGGCATGGACGATGAATCCCAAGAACTTTCCCGACGATACTCCGAAGGAGCACTTTAGAGGGTTCAACTTCATTCCATATTGGCGAAGTACTTGAAACATCACGTCCAGGTGATTTATATGATCGTTGGCTTTCCTTAATTTCACCAGCATGTCATCCATATAAACTTCCATAGTTTGTCCTATTAATTCCGCAAACATCTTGCTGACGAGGCGCTGATAAGTAGCTCCGGCGTTTTTAAGACCAAAAGGCATTACTTTGTAGCAGTACAATCCCCGGTCAGTGATGAAACTAGTGTGGTCTTGATCGGGGGCATGCATAGGAATCTAGTTATATCCTGAGTATGCGTCCATAAAGGATAAGAGTTCGTGTCCGGCTGTGCTGTCCATGAGTTGGTCGATTCGGGGGAGTGGGAAGCAGTCCTTCGGGCAAGTGTCATTTAAGTTGTAGAAGTCGATGCATGTTCGCCATTTCCCATTAGCCTTCTTTACCAGTACCGGGTTAGCGATCCATTCTGGGTAGATGGCTTCTCGTATGAAGTATTGGCAAGTAGGTTCTTTACTTCTTCCTCGAGGGCTGCTGATCGTTCTGCCCCCATGCTTCTCTTTTTCTACTTTACTGGCACCTTGGTGGGATCGATGTTCAGCACGTGGCATGCTACGTCTGGGGAGATTCCTGTCAGGTCAGCGTGCGTCCATGCAAATACGTCCATATTGTGGCAAAGAAAATCAATGAGTTAACCCTTTAATTCTTCTCTTAGTTGAGATCCGATTTTCAATAGTCTACTTGACTCATGTTTGTCTATAGCTACGAATTCCATAGCCTCTGCAGGCTCGGCGGTGGCCTCCTCCTCTTTGTCCCTGGGGTCTAATTCATTGAAAGGATCACTGGTATATCGAAGAGGAGGGGCTTTCTTTAGTTGCTATGCTTCCAAGCTTTTCATGCAGAGAGTAGTCTCTGCGTTTTTCCCTTTATCTTTCCTGCGGTTATTGCGAAGTTCAGTTACATAGCAGTCCCGAGCAGCGTCTTGATCTTCCTCTATTTCTCCTATTCCGTTATCTGTTGGAAACTTCATCTTCAGGCACAATGGGGCTAGGACAATTTGGAAGTCAGACAAGGCTGGTCTTCCCAAAAAGGCGTTGTAGGCCGAATGGTTCTCTATTAGTACAAACGTTTGTTTTCGCACAGTGGAGCGGGGATGACTTCCTATTTCGACAAAGAGGTCCAGTTGCCCGAGGGGCATCTTCGCATTTCCATTGAAACATTGTAGTGGTTTGTTGCAGGGAGACAAATCCTTCATTGACATCTTCATTTTGTCGAAAGCATGCTTGAATAGGATATTTACTGAGCTTCCAGTGTCTATTAAAATTCCAAAAACTTTGGCTAGACCGAACCAGGCAGAGATGACCATAGGATCCATGTGTGGGTAATGTCTTCCCTCCAGGTCATGCCTACTGAATGTGATGTCGTCATTCTCTTTCCGTTTCGGGTGGCGTTCCTCCATGACAGAACTAATGTAGCCTTCATCGTTCCCAAGTGACTTACCGTATCTTTCCATCTCTGCCCAGCTTCTGTCGGCGATTTGCGGTCCTCCCGATATGGTATGGACCGCTATCTTCTCTTGACTAGAGCCGCTGGTGTTGCGATTTCCTCCGCCTACTTATGGGAGGGGTAGCCCTGGGTTTCCATTGGCAGGAGCTAGAGTCCTGTTCTGGCTTTTTACATAGCGTTCCAGTCTCCTCCTTCTAATGTTTTCTTCAATCAAGTCCCGAAGATGGTGGCATTCATTGGTGTCATGTCCATGGGATTCATGGAAGCGTCAGAACTTTCCAGACTTGTGTGCGTTATCTGACTCCTTCTTGTGCGGGGGGCGCTTGTATCTAACTTCGTCTTGAGTGGCTAGGAAGGTGTTTTCGATTGTTTCATTCAAAGGAGTGTAGGAGTCAAATCTTGGTCCTGGTCGATATAAGCGCTTTTCTCCCTTCTTGCCCCCAGCATTGTCTCTAGAGTCACTTCTCCGAACATCCTTTGCCGCAGCGGGAACCTTGTCTGGAGCCGTCTTAGCCTGTTGCCCTGACTGCCTTTCAGTGGTAGCGTCTTCAAGTCTCATATATTTTCCAGCTTCATGGAAGAAATCAGGTAAAGTAGTTAGTTTTTCCTTGGTTAGTCTTCTAGCAAATTTAGTATCCGGATGTACGCCACTGTAGTGGGCCATTAGGATAAGTTTCTCGTCGGCATCTTGGACTGCGGCCGTTGCGGCGTTGAATCGGATTAGCACTCCTAACATTCTTTGATGGCCGCCTCTAGTCTTCTGGGGGCATGCTGGGGTCAGCACAATTGACCCTTGCCTTGATCTTCCCCTGCTGAGTTATGTTCTCAGCACTTCCTCGGGTCCAACTTCAGGATGGACTTCTGCTCGGCCCCGTCCCTTGGTGTTTCTATGGTTAGATAGCATGGCGGGCTCAGCTACATCCGACCCTTGCCTGGTACCTCCACCGTTGGGTTCGGTTCCAAGCGTTTCCTCGGGTCGGAATTCGGGCTGAGTCCGGGCTCCGCTCCTACCATAGTTGTTTCTGTTGTTAGCCTCTTCGAAGAAGAAAGACCCTTGTCGTCTCCTAGATCCTCCAGATTGGGACTCACCCCATGATTTAGTGTTGCGGTTGGTTTCTTCGACATCCCTTAAGCGTGACATGAGTTGATCCACTAAGGCTTCTTGTTGAGATGCGAAGCGGTTAGTTACTTCAGCCACAACCCTATCCAGATCTGCCCTTGTAATTGGTTGTTCCGTAGCAGGGGCTGTCGGATTTGCCCGATTTAAATTTGCTGTTGGAACTGGACGATTGTCTTGGTCTCTGGTCACTGGATCTGGGATATTGCAAGTTGCGATGTTCTTTCCTTTGTTAGCATCTTTCTTCCGCCCGGGAGGCATGTTTTCCAAGAAATGAACGATGTTGATAGGAAGAGGGTTGAGTGGGAGAAGCTGAAGCTTCGAGCTCCCGTTCTCAGTGAAAGCACCAAAGATGTTTGCACAAAAAATGGACAAACACCTCCAAGTCGTATGAATTAGTTGATTTTATGTTGCTTCTAGTGATTTGGGTGATTTACGCAAATATATAAACGCAGGGACTAAACTGTAAAAGACACACAGATTTAGCCTACGTCCACTTTATATGTTATTCTCCTTTTCTCTTCAGATTACTAGTACAAAGCTTTGATTACAAGTAATTGAAAGTTGTTTGAAAGTTCTGTCCGTGCTTGAGCTCTCAAACTTGTCTGCCATTGTTGTACCCCTGCCCCTCTATTTATAGAGTGAGGTTGGGGGCAGGGGTCTCGGATGTATATAGCCGCTGGTGGGCCTGGGCTGAAGCAATCTGGTCTGGCGATGTTGGTTCGGTATCCACTTGGTCCGGTAGTGGTTGGAGTGAGTTTGTTCCGGTGATGGAGGAGAGGGGAGCTGGTTCGGTAGGGAAGTGGCTTGGTCCGGTTAGGATGGTTCGGTAGTGTGATTCGGCAGTGCTCAGTAGGTGGGTGATTCAGCAGGAATGATATGGAGCCGGTCCGGTGGTGCTTCCAGGGCTTTGATTCGGTGATGGGAGCTTGGAGATTGGATCTGGTCCGGTCGTGCCCTTGGTTCGGTGGTGGTGAAAACGCCCCTAACAGTAGAATATTATATCATGTTAAACCTGCCGGTGGTATGAATCATATGATATTAACCTTGTTTATAAACCTGTCATATCATCTAGTACTACTATATGATGCTATATTTTTTATTTTATTCTGTTCCCACGCTGTAAGTTCCCTGTAGAATAGAATCACTATGGGTTGAAATGATACATACCCGAACGGACTTTAGAATATGGAAAAATCGTTATGTACTGAAATGATAGGCCTGAGCGATTTTTTTGTTTATTTATTTTATTTAACTTAGGATTTGCGGGTTTGAAATTATAAAACCCGGATTTTCTTTGTAAATTACAATCTGAAATGATTATTATCTGTACCACTTGATTTTGGCTAGAAAATTTTATACCGACCTATGGTTATTTTATATACTTTTCTGGGTAGTTTTAAGTATTTGAAAATGTAAATTACGATATTTTGATTTAAATTTGAATTTAAAATGATTTATTAAAGTGTTATTGATTTTTCTATGAATATAAAATATTAAATAAATGTATTCTTAAGAGTGTAACTTAAAATATAACCTAACCTGGAATTTGATACTTGGTGTAAAATGAGGATTTATGTTAAAGAAAATAAATTGGAATTTAATAAATGAATTATTGGAAAATTTGGATTTAATTATTTGAAAGTATAATAACTTCACTTTTAAATGGTTTAATGAATTATTTTTTATTATAATATAAACCATTTTTAAAAGGAAATTAAATTTGAACAGTTGAATTTAGTGATTTGAAAATGAGATTTTGAAAAAATATGATATTTTGATATATTGAAATGGTTTGGAAATGATTTGATCCTTATTTTGATTAAGATTTGAATTTGAAATGATATTTCATTTTTTAAGTATAAAATACCATTTTAAATTTATAACCACGGGTACACTTCTTTGTGTGCCATTTGATTTCCTAGTGATTGTTTTGATACACACCTTGAATTTGAGAGTGTGGCTAGAGGTGAGCGATTACTGCAGTTCTACGCTACCCTAGCTACATTTACACTGTTATATGCATTAATTACATTAATATGGGTACTTCTGTGATAATTTTTATTTTTGCTTAATTGATGGTTTATCGGATCCTTAGAGGATGAGCAATCCCAAGCATCCTTTAAGTTATCGAGCATTGCTATTACAGTTAACTTGGGTTCGTTTACATTGTATAAGTATGCATGTCTTGACTCGAGTGTTTTGTGTTTTACTTTACGCTCGGGTCAGCCTAAGAGCCAAAACTTTGGATTCACCTTCTGGAGCTAGAGAATCGTTCGAGCTTATCTGACTGTCTGTTTGTCTATTTTTGATCCAGTTATTTCCTATTCAGTATTGCTTCTGTATTAGTGATTTATGCATCCAGACTTCTATTGAATCCATTTTTAAACTATGATATTTTGTATATGTTTTGAGAGAATGTATATAGTAGCTTCATGAACTACTATTGTATTTTATTTCCGTTGTGAGCTATTCTGGTATTCTGTGTCTGTGATTCAGTATTTATTTTATTTGCTTCAAAATTTAGTACAATCTGTTATTTTGAATTATTCAACTCCGACATCTGTGGATTATTATCGATTTGAATGGTCCAAAATAGTTGGTCATTACAGTTACAAAGTGCTATAAAAAGTTTCTGAAACACCTTAAAAACATTTCAAAGCAAAATGCCATCTTAAACCATTTTAAGTTAAAAACAGCGGTTGCAACAATCATAGAGTTCTGCAAAATGGGTTAGGAGTTACTACAGCGTTTCTAAAATGTTGTGGATGGCTATTATAAAGAACTGTGTTAGGCCAATTTATTATTAATTAAGTCTAATCAATGATCGTTATGCTAACAAACTTTTTAGCATCCAGTATTTTTGTAGTAACTAATATGCACAAGATACACCATAAGCATGCCAAGAATCCCCTAATGATTTCTATACAAATTTCTATAGAAATGCCAAGTACAAGGCATTTCCAATGTGAGTTTATAGTGACTATTACTATAAAACCACTTCCAAATTAAGTCCGATCCGAATAAAAGTCCAACCAACCCTATGTCCCTTGTTTCAAGGCATGAATTAAGTCATATAAAGTCATATAAGTCCAAATAAACAAACTACACATGCCATTTGCTTTTCAAAGAAAGAATTATAAGAGAACAAGCAATTATATATAGTTAAACAAACATTATAATATGTCACAAGCATTATACATTTTATACACATTTCAAACAGTGAGTTTCTCACCCGAAACAAAGTTAACAACAAAGTACAAGCTCAACATCTTACCACACCCTCGCAAGCACCAAAACACTTCCTATCATCACCCTTTTACTTGAAATAGTGCTTGGCCTCCCTCCATTACCTTCCAAGTGCTCACGACTCAAGGATGATTTCTTGTTTGTGCTCCTTTTCTTCCACTTTTGAATTGGTTTCCATGTTTCTTAAGACTATCTATGAAATTGGTGGAATTTTGGAAGGATTTGGAGTTGATTTGCTATAAGAAAATGAAGATTTAAGAGAGAAAGAGGCATTGAAATACTTAGGATTTTTTCCCAAATCCTTTAGGAATAAATTATGAGATGAAATAGAGATAGAGTGTAGACTTAAGAAAATCTAAAATACTATCCTTACCCCTCCATATGGCTAGCCAAATGCCCCATATGTGCTTATCCCATATGCACATAACCTCTCCTTTCCACTTTTACACCTCTTACTTAACACATAGGAATTTCCTTTAATGCTCATTTTCAAAATATCTTTCTTATCTTGTCCCCCCAGCTCACTTTAGTTAACGTAAACTAGCAAAATGTTTTTATTACTTATTAATGTTCTCCTAAGTTATTTGGTATAAGTAAAAAAAAGTTTGAACAACTTTTATCAAGAAAAAAGTTGTTCATCGAGGAAACGATTTTCGGTCACGTTATCTGTAACGATCCCGAATTTTAATTTATTTTAAATCAATAATTTAATTTATTTTTGATTTAAAATGGTGAAGTTTATTTTTAAAATTGATTTGAAATTTATCAAAATGAAGTCTTTAAAAATAAAATAAAACAAAGTAAACATATTAAAATAAATTTTAACAACATATTAACGATAGGAAAACATCAACATACAAAAGGCTGCCAGGTAAGTAAAGAAATATATAAGTATGAACTTATAAAACAAATGCAAAGTACTTAGACAAAGGCAGGTAAGATATAATGTAGAGTGTAAAGTAGATATGCAGGCAAGTGAAAGAACATAAAACAAAGTAAAAACAAGCTAATAAATGCAATGAAACAAACCAAAGTATAGTTGTACACATGGAAATATGGACAAAGCAATTAATGCAAGATATCTCCAGCCCAAAACAGATCTTGTCAAACCAGAAACAATATTTTTAAGTATGGTACACATAAATAAGCTGTACGAGAAGAAAAAAATAAGTATATGTAGGCTGAGAAAACAAATACAAGCTAGGCAATGCAAATAAAAGTATTCAAACAAATAAATATGCAAAGCAATGATGTAAACAAGAAGCAATGGAAACAAACTGTACAAACAAATAAAACAAGTAAAATAAAATACAAATAAAGTATAAGCATAGAGGCATATGCAGCCCATAGAGTTTGAAAAGCAAAACAAAAGTACCAAAGTAATAAATGCAAACATATCAGCCGAGGTTTGGTGTATAAAATAATATATGCAGTTAATAAAAGAAGTAAGCCATTGTACAACAATATAATACCCTGTCTACTTCATTTTCTATATACATATTAACTTTCTCATCTCAGTTTTTTTTTCCATTCCAAAACTGAGAAAATCTAAAGTAAACATCATCTTAAAGACTTAAATAAACTTCAACTAGAACATCAACAACAACTTAAGCAACTACAAACCAGAGATCAAGTGAAGCTTTAGCTTGCAATTTTTCACAGCAGTTCAAGCCGTAGCAGCCCTCTGTTCTTCTTCTAGAAATCTGTGAGCAATTTCCTCTTTGAAGCCTAATTTTGTTGATGCATTGAAATGTTAGGTGAGTAATCATCAAAGCTTAAAGTTTTAAGTTGATAAAAAAAATGATTCTAGGTTTATTGAAAATATAGTTTGCATATGTTATTGTTTGAAGATATCACTGTGATGCTCTGTGCTTCTATGCTACAGGTTCATATATTTTTTTTCAAACTTAAATTATGCTCAGCAAATTATTGTAAACTTTCAATAGAAATCAATAAGATTTTTAAACATTAAACAAGGTTTGTAAGTTGGTTAAAATGTGATTGGTGGAATATTTTTACAGGAAACCATGTTTACAGGAAAACAAGCAATAAAATTGATAAATCAAATTGCTATAAAAAGCTAATTCAAGTTTTATAACTTGAATGCTTACTGAAAATTATGATTTTTAAAACTAGAATGAAGATTTTTAGTGCAGTATTTCAAGAGCTATTTGAAATTTGGTAAAATTGCATTTTTCTCAATTCCTGACAATCGAATCATCAATAAATATTGAAATTTGTTCTGAAGCATGTTTGAACGTCTCTGATGTTGGGAAAAATAGTCAACAAATTTATAATTAACTAGAATGATCATATTAGATCAAACTAGGGTTTTGGGGTTCATTTTGGTTTGCTATTATTCACGAGCAAATCTCGTCATCATCACGGTGATCTGGGCGATCACACTTATGGGGATGGGCTTGTGGGTGAGTGGCAGAGGCTTGGCCAGGTTCACGTGGACTCCGGTGACGTCAAGTGATGGGGCGAAGCAGGTTTTTGGGTGATCGAAGGGATTCAGGAAGAAGAGAGCTGACTCTGTACTTGCTCGATTTTGACTCGGTGATGATTTTGTATCGTGGATGGCTCGAAACATTTGGGATGGTCATTGATGACTTGGGTCGGGCTGCGGCATTGACCGGAGCTGGTCGCGGCGTTTGTACACGTGCACGCGTATCAGTGCACGCGGTTTTAGGTAGCATGTTGCAGTGCATTGGGTTGTTGTCATCGCGTTGGTGGATGGGTGCCTGGGTAGAGTTAGCGTGGGTTCCTCTCAAGTTCGCGAGGTATAATAACAGGTTTAACTTAACCTATTTTCAAATTCAAAGGATATAGATATAAGGAATTGAAGAAGGAAAGCACTGAACTATTGCTCGGTTTTGTTTCACTTTGAACTTGAAGTTAATACAGGATTTTCTTAAGGTAATATAAATGCCCTTAAATTCCTACCTAAAAAAAATAAAAAAAATAAAGTAACCATGAGTGTTAATAAAGTTTGTACTTAAGAAATTTTAAAATTTGACAATTGAACACAAATTTATGACTATGGTTAACAAAGCCTAATCTTGAATAATGAACAATGGTTAATTAATTAAGAAACAAATAAGAAATTAGTGATGAATGAATGGGTAGCCAAGTTAAATAGATAATTAAGGTAATAAGATGATTTGATTTATAGGGTAATTAAAGAATGATAGATTTAATTTATAATTAAATAATTGGACTAATTAATAATTCAAAATGATTAATAATGAATTAATCTAAGATAATTTCTTAAGAAAATGATTAAAGAAATATTATTAGTTAAGAAAGATGATTAAACTAGAGATTATTAAGTAATTAAATTAATGTGATAAATCTTGATAATTAATTAGATTAATTAATTTAGATAATCAATTATAAATGATTTAAATGTAATTACTTAATGAAAATAATCTAATCAGAATTGGATAATAAATTCATAAGTAATTAATTTAATTGGAGATAAACTGAATTACATAGGATTAAACGATAAATAAATCCTGTTTATAAATGATTATTGGATGCTTGAATTACTTATGAATTATCGTATTATATGTGATGCCTTGAATTGATTATCCTATCTGATTTGTGATATTTTGTTTTATAGATTGAACTGTGTATATTTATTGCATCTGTATATTATCTGTGAATCTGTGAATGGACAATGAGCGTTATAGTTTATATCGCTTATCAACTATATTTCTGTGCTTTGATCTGTGATGATTGAATGATGTGGCACTATTGTGTTAAACCCCTGGACCACACTTATACACACACAAATATGGCTTTCACGAGGAAATCGATTGAGTCACAGATTTTTGAAAATAGTTTTAATTTTGAAATTTAAATTCAAATGGTTTGAAAATAAGATTGGGTTTTAAGTGAAAAGCTTTTGAAATGGAATTTCAAAGATGAAGCTTATTTTGAATAACTTGATAAAATTTGAAATTTAAATAATTTGATTTAAATTTAAATTCAAAATTGTGAAACTGAATTCTATAATTTGAAACTAGGGATTAAAAATGTTATACCAGTTATATATGGGTTGAACCATTTTAAAATGTATTAATTTGGGAATATGAATATGAATTAAGAACTTTAATTTGTGCAAATATAATTGGATTTTTCTAAAACGAAAACTATTTGTTTTCAATTAATTAAAGCTTTCACAGAAGTAATGAACTTCCAATTTGTGTTAAAATGATTTCTAGTTTAAAATGAAAATGATTTCCAAGTTATAGAAACGATTTGAAAGCTATAAGTTAAATCTTTGATTTAAAGATTTAACGAGTTAATATAATTGAATGAAATTGTTTTGGAAATCTATGAATTGATCTTTGTGAAATAAATCTTTTTGTTTAAAGATTTGAAATGGTAATTTGTTTAAACCATTTGAAAGAAATGTTTGAATAATTAAGTTGTGACTTAATTGAAATCCCAATATCCATATGTTTTTGAAATACTGCGCTCACTATTCAGTTTAGCCGGGAGAGGACCTTTGTGTCATATATCCCATTCCGAATATGTGATACGTCGTTATGGATAGCATTTGAAGACCGGTGTTGAAGACCGGTGTTGAAGACCGGATATTTTCGAAAACGTAAGGACAACTCGTCGAATGTCTTTGCATCGACTGGTCCCCGGTATAGAGACTCCATATGTGATGGGAAGTCCAAACGTGATTAGTGAATATCCGGATTTGCAAGGGCTTCTTTGAAAGTGCCTTCGGTTCTGTTCGAACCCGGAACAGACTTGTATGGATTGTGTGTCTGACATTACAATTTGAGATATAAAGCAGATTTCTTTCAAATACATTTCTGTTGGTGGCGGAGAATTTATTCTTTTAGCTTAACACCCTTCTCTGAGACGTACGAGCTCAGAGGTTATGTAGTTGAAGGTCATCAGCGATATATTCCCAATTTGGTAATGTGACATGCTAAGTGTTGCTGTGTAATGATCATTGTTTGATCATTTGTGATAGGATCATTTGTTTGATCATTTATCTTTGTGATCATTACTTTGATCATTTGTTGACCCAAAGCATGGCTTTGTACTAAAGCGTGGCTTTGTGGACGAGACTTCGTCGAGCCTCACACCCCGGAATGGTCAAAACAGGAAAGATGCAGCAAGGTTATTAGGGGGTAGCGCCCCTTTAGGGTATGTTCATTTCCTTCTGGAAAGGGGTGGTATCATGGTATGGAGCCCAGATACTTACTCATGTGGAAAACACTCTATTTACTATAGTGTGATGTTGGTTATCGAGCGCTCGGATAAAGGTCCTAAAGGACCGGGGGATGGCATACTCGTGTCAGTTGTTACCCAGTTAGGGGTAACCCGGCCTTGTGTTGGCAGAGATCCGGTTAGGTTCTCGGGACGTCCTTCCAGAGGCGTTTCCATGTGGCAATGGGAAGTTCCTTGGCCTGACCATTTGTTGGAAATCCAATCTTCAATACGAAACCCTGTACGGTATTAGTTGTAGAACCTGCCATCTAATATGGTAGCTATAGCGGGCATAATATAATGGTACTTATGCTGGCTAAGATTAATATTCTACTTTCGAAATGTTTTCTGCACCGTGCACTTATAATAATAATATCAAAGAAGTTTTCTGCGTATTAAGCATGTTTGACTATCATAAGAAGAAATCTCCTCCAAGTCTGCGTTTGCATTGTGTGTGTGGCGGGAGGCCTTATGGTAGTTTCATTTTCAAAAAGCATTGCGAATTTACTTTAAAATTCTCTTGTTGATTGTTTTTAAAGATAAACTGTTTTTGTTGCTCACACCAGTCTCATGACTGATCCGGAGTTTATTGTTCCTTTCCTAAACTCTGGGTGCTCATTATTTTCTACACGAGCAGTCTAGAGTTGGGTTTTTCAGATACTTAGGTTCAGTAGATTTTATCTGGAGCTAGTTCAGCCTTTGGATATGGACTGCACTTGCTTATCTATGGGAGTTCGAGCTATTGCTGGATTGGAGCTTTGGAGATGGAGATTATCCGCTGTTGTTGTTATCTACTTTCTTTTCCGCTGCTATTTTCTTGTATCTCTGATGTATATTGATATTCATTGTATCACTCTGTTGTATCAGTGTTGTATATCAATGTATTATTCTTTTTATTCCGCTGTGTTATTTACTTAATGTTGTTATAAGCTCCGGCGAATCAGATTTGAACGGTCGAATCTACGGCATTCGAATACGATTTGAAGTATGGATGTCGATTTTCGAGCGGGCAAAATTCGTTATTCGTTACATTATCGATATTTCTTCAAAGCATTATTTTTATAAACAATTTCAAAAAAAGGTTTACCATCATCAATCAGTAATTGAAAGAGGGTTAACAAGGTTATTATATAAATTTAATCACATTAAGTCTAAGATTCAAATATTTAAGATATTTAAATACAAATTGTTCAAAATTCTGGATCGTTACATTCTCCCTAACTTAAAGCATTTCGTCCCTAAAATTCCAACAATATCGACATTCAAAGGAAACAAGCATAATCCAATACTTAATAAGATTCAACACACTAGTAAATAATGCCCATAGTTTGCTCAGGTTCAAAATATTCTCGTTGCATAAGGACGGTAAATAATATACTAAGCATACCTTACGCATAACAACCTCAAATTATCATTTAGGTGATTATTCATACTTCTCCGGAACCATTCAAACAGTCATTCCCTAAAGTCTCCATAAGCCAACAGAACATAGTATGCGTATGCAAGTTAAACACATATGTTGCACAAAGATCATCCATATGCAATAGCCAACCGATCACTTGCTTAATCACACGATTTCACTGTAAACTAGTATAGATCACTTAACCTCTCTAGCGTGGACTTAGTACAGGTCCCTTGATTAAAAACTTCTTCCTTTCTTATATAGCCATATAATATAGAAAACTTCGAGATCATATCAAGAATTAGTATCAAGTGTTTTCCTTCATGAATCGAGTGAAAAATCCTTGTTCGGACCGGTGTAAACCACCTCGACATCATGTGCTCGAATTCTAAATCAAGAAAAGTCATGCAGATAAAACAATCTACGTAGAACTTATGTATTTATCCTTTTAGTTTCTTAACATACACCATCTATAAATCATACTCATTTACCCAAATAGTATCTCGTTCCATACTAAAATTATTTATGAAGCATTTCATAAAACACAATTCAATTTTACGAACCATTCTATAATGACATAACTTTATCTGTAAAACATTTCTTAAAAACATACATCGCTTTATTGCCTGTTTAATACTTTGCACCATCGTCGGTGTATATACAAAACATCAAATTCATTTTACTTACTAAAAATTCTTACAAGGCCCAAAATAGGTCAGGGTAATATAACCAAGTCAATCTTTCGAAGCATCGAGTTAGGTATGTAGCTAAGAACTGGTATCCAAACCAAAGACTGGAGTATAATTTCCTTAAACAATCATAAGTGCAAAGTTTATTAGTTAGCTTAATATCATCAAATGATTACTTAACATGATGTTCAACAAATTAAATAAATTTATTAATTTACTAACTTCTTAATTAAGGTGTTATGTAAACTCAACTTTATTTGTCAAAAACACTTAGCTTTATGTTCTAAAATGATTAAGAAGTTTCATGCTGTCCAAAGTTGTCGAAAAATTCATCTTACTATAACAAATGAAAACTATCAAACAATCATATCATGACAAGAAGAACATAACACACTAGCCAGATGCATAAGACACATGTGTTAGATTCATATGTCACTAAACCAACTTAACAAAGTTTTAGTTATTTACTAAACAAAATCTATAATCTATGTCAAATTTTTTTACTGAAAAGTTGGGAACCAAATTCCAAGTTTTACTTTAAATCATTTGAGATATTAATATATACATATGCCCTTTGTATATCAAATCATACTTGAGGGATTTAACCAAATTCATTTTCAAGCGATAGCAAATACTTTATAAATATTACTAAGTATCATGATCTCAATTTATAAACCAACACCTCAAACATTTACTTTAAAATGCATGGAAATAATGTATAGACCGAGTAATACAAAAACGATATCATAAAAATGGGTCCTACCAAGTTATACCATATATTGCTTTACTGAGAATGGTAATGCCTAAAAGAAATGCTTATCAACCAACCAATCTCTTTTCCATTTTGGTCACCTGCGACCCAAATGGACAAGATAACATAAAATTACTTTGTTCCTGAATCAGTTCGTCGATCCTGAGAGTAATCTCGAACTCGAATAAATCTAAAAACTCTTTTAAAAATATTAGTATTCGTAAATACTCTTAAAGAATACAACTATTATTTTCTCCAAAAATCTTGAAGACTATTACCGAAAATACCATAATTTAATTCTTCAGAATATCAGTTCAAATCCTATTCATTTATGAACCATATTTATATAAGTTACTTTCTTATATAAAATCTTTTCCCAAATGTTTATTTAAAAAATATTTTTCTTTACTTTATATTATAATAAATATCTTTTACTAAATTTAACTGTTAACCCAATATTGTTACTAAATGCCTTATAGTCAAACTTTGAAACTCAATTCATGAGGTGTTAGTATATCAATGTACCCACAATTACTATCTACCCAACTCATGTAGTGAAAAAACTACTCATAAACTATTTGAGCACAAATAAACCATCAAAAACCAATAGTCAATGCTCATAAACTAACCGAGCATGACTAAGCTAATCAATAAGGGATAATATATAAACATCATTAGTCCCTACATGAATTAGGCTACATTGTCAACTTATACCTATATATATTACTAATATAATAAATACGTTCATCAATTAATCCAATTACTGAATATGTAAGCAAGGATTTTAAACAAGATCCATCAATAAGCCTACAATTCCATTATTTTCACATAGGAATATTAATAAAAATAGAATTCAATGATACAAAATTAGTATTGTGTAAACATATAGTATTCCACTCACCTTGTGAC
Organism: Allium cepa; assembly: GCA_030765085.1. Lineage (NCBI taxonomy): Eukaryota > Viridiplantae > Streptophyta > Magnoliopsida > Asparagales > Amaryllidaceae > Allium > Allium cepa. The sequence goes on along the minus strand of CM060941.1, from coordinate 678,923,914 downwards.
TTTCAAATCTCCATATTCCAATTTCATTCTTCTTATTTGACTACTTTTCTTTTTCAATCAAAATATGTATACATACCCATTAGAATTTCAAAACTAATAGAAGATTTGAGTTTAAGTGAAATATACATTATAATTTAAATTTACCATTATACACAAAGTCGATTCACCACTACTTCTCTTGTCTTTTATTTTATATCCTTCTCTAATATATATATATATATATATATATATATATATATATATAAATTCTAGAAATAGTGGAGAAGGCAAAGTGGTAGTGCATCGCTGCTTAGTTTAGAAAATATGAGAAGAAAAGTGAGGAGCTAGTGCTGTATTTATAGATGCTAGAATCGATTATATCCATTAGATTAAAATATTTTAAATTCGGGTCATTCAGGCCAAGGCAAACCCTAGCCGTTACAACATTGACTTGTCAACTAGATCAGAGTAAGAGACTGGTTGATGGTCCCAACTGCATATTTGTTGACGTTTTGAAGTCAGAAACTAATTTTTATTATTTGATGATTTCTTCAACGTTAAATTTAACAATAATTATTACCTTAAAACATATTGAATTTTGATTTGAAATCTTCAAACGCTTATAACTTCTTCATTTGAACTCCGATGGCAAAACTTTACGTATGAAATTTGCTAAGAAAATTGCCACGAACATAATGGTGCAAGTTTTGCGGCCAAATTATGATATTTGTAGAAATTCTATTTTCGAGCTTTAATAATTATTTATCAATTATTTTAGTTAATTATTGTTTATTTTTTGAGATGTTATGTTCTCCCCCTTAAAATAATTTTGTCTTTGAAATTCCTCAAAGGCCAAATCATGTAATATAGCGTGTAACCATCCTAAACTTTCTAACCAATTAGTGTACAACCAATTTTATAGCCAATCGTGTACAAGTGCATAGTGTATCGTAACACATATGATATGTATGCTAAGCAATACTAAATCAGTGCCTCCTATACGAATGTGTTCTTTAAAATAATTTTAAAAATATGATGCAAACAACTTATGTACTTGCAATTCTATATGTAAGCATGTTTACAAAAACCAAGATCCTTGTTTTCGTTTAACTATTTCCACAATTCTATGAATAAGAGTATGGTTCAACCAATCTTGCATTTAATCCCTATCATCCAATACCTAACACACAATTTCCAACATCCAAAATTTTGAAAATCCAGTTTCTTATGTTTACACACTTATATTGGAAAAGGAATTTGGATAGAGAATTTTATGTTCTCATCCTTCCTTTGTACACCAATTCTGTTGTACCTTGAAACCTTCTCTTTTGCTCCTAAATATTTTCTTGCTTTTCCAAGTAAAATTCACGTAAGCAGATTTATTTTTCAATTTTAAAACAGAACTATTTTTCAATTTTAAAGCAGATTTAGTAGACGGAATTACTTGTTAATTCTCTTTACTAAGGTGGGTCTTGGGGTGGGGCGTTACAGCTTGGTATCAGAGCTGCGGTCAGAACAAAGTATAATAAACACAGAACAGTGCGTATATCACAATACGTCGAAGTACGATACGAGTGAATCATTGTCCTTTATTCGAGCTTGTTTTCGAATCGAGCCTTGATTCGTTTTCGAGTTTTGGGATTATCGGGATGGAATATGTCTAGGAAAATATATATTGTATTCCGTAGTATTGCATAATTGAATTTGATGTTATCTTGTCTTATGAATAATCTTATTTGGGATTATTCTATTTTCAATTTTTTTTTCCGATACGAGTGAGTTCATATCAATGGAGATGATTAATTTCTTTGAGCATTCTTATTGCATTCATTTGAGATTTGTGAATCCTATTGAAGGGATCCACAATGATTGGCTCATTGTGGGCATTCTGAGATTTTTATTTGATGTTGCTTTTGTGAGTATTTGTTTGTTACTCACAATCTTGAGATGTATCTGATTTGAGATGGACTAACTTATTTGGTGTTAAGCCCGATCCTTTTGTTGTTATAGGATCCTGTATATTTAGGTTTCCTATTTTATTGGGTTATTATTTCTATCACTTTGAAATATTAATAATGATTTCGAAATTTCTATATTCGCTTTTGAATATCGAGATGTTGATGATATATCTCGAATTCCAATCAAGGTGACTTTGTTGAGTTTTGTATGTCCATTTGATTTGACATCCAATCGGGCAATCGAGTGTTGAGGTAACCTTATTCCTGGCTCTTAGCTCTTCGGTTATCCTTCCACGAGGATATCCACTAAGGAATGAGGTGAGTTTCTAGATTGTTCGAGTTTGATTGAGTTTATCATTCAGTTTTTTTTGGAGTTATCCTTTTCATATACTCAATCTATGTTATTCTCTGTAGCATTACTTTGTTTGAAGTAATGATTTATTGTTTGTTTGCTTCATCTCGTTCAAGAAGAATATCTTGCTTGTCTTATATCTTGATGATTTTTGGGAGTGGCTCGTGACATTGTAAGATTGACGAACGCTCTATCTCCTTCTGTTGATTTCGAGAATTGAATATTCTGCAAATATCTCTATGCATTCGCTTAATGTTCTTTGATTTGAGTTTTGAAGCTACATAAATATGAGTTTTAATGAGAAATTTAAGCTTTGAGATATATTTAAAAAAAATCAAAGAATATTTTGAGAATAAAGTTAGATGAGTAGTAATTCTTTTATAGAAATAATTTGAGAGTGTTGGGTTGTCCATCGAGTAGTTAAGAGTTCTAGTCGGTACGCCTGATCAACGTCATCGATAGGAATCTTCTAAATACTATGATGAGGAAATCAGACACGATGATTTGTGTTTTAAAAACTGAGATTTTGAAAATAATATTTTGAGATTATATATTAAATTTATTTTTGAATGGTAATTGCAGCCAATAATTTTAGAGACGAGTAACAGAGTGGCGAGGAAGTTTTGATCGTTTGATCGACTCTGCAGCCAACAGATATATCTATTTATTAGAGATTCAATGGAGAGGCAATGCCATTTATTTATATATATATTTATTTTGAAATTATAAATATGATAATATGTGAGAAAATTATTGAGCTATACTTTATTTAAAGTATATTTTGAGATTTTAGAATTATATTATATACATTGGATATTTTAAGAGAAGAGTTATAAGGGGATTTGAAGATCGTTTTAAACTATTTAAGTGGTTTAATAAAAAGACTAAAGAGAATTTAAACTCTTAATTTATTTTAAGGAATATTATTATCGATTTACAAAATCTTTTGAAAATTAATTTTGAAGTATGAGAAGAAATTTAGACTTTTAATTTGAGTTTTAAATTACTTACTAAGTAATATAGTAAGGAGTTTGAATTTTTTTTTTTTAAATGTTAAAAATTGAGATTTAAAATTTAAAAGATGTTGGGATTTAAAAATTCTAAATATCTTGGATTGAAAAGTAATTTGAGCTTATATCCTTATTTCTTGAGTATATTCTGTCCTTGAGTTAATATCAATGACATGCCTTATCACGGTCGTTCGAGTTTGGTGGGCTTGCAAGAAGTCATTACGTGATTTATTCATCTTGTCTATTGCGTTTATCTCGTGGTGAGGATGTTCTTTCCGCATTATTATGCAGAAAATCTTATTGATGATATTCTTTATTGCTTAGAGTTTGGATTTAAGTGAGTTTGGTCCCGACTCTATTCGTAGAGTTTTGTGAAATCAATCATTTTCGATTGCTTAATTGTTGAGCATCTTATTGAGTTTTTTTCCGAAGATGGGATATCTTCGAAATTCTTTCAAGTTACTTGGAAAATTCGATGGTTTGCTAATCGCTATATAAGCATTTGATAGGCCATTGGATTAACCAAGGAAGTTTTTCCTTATTTCTCTCTACCATTCTATGTTGAGAATATGAATGGTTTGAGTTTCGAGCTTCTCTTTTATCCTTTATCGATTGAATAAATTGTGTTGAATACAGATTTCCTCTAGAAATTACGAGGACGCAATTCTTATAAGAGGGGGAGTCTGTAACAACCCTGGTTGGAGATTACCATAAATATTAAATTATAATGAATATTGTAATTTAATATTAGAATTAATTGAATTAATTGGAAGAAAATGATGAATTATATTGTTTATTTGGAATAAACAATATAATATGAATAAATTTTGGGAGAACAATATAAAATAAGGTATGTGTCATGAAATAAAGCTTACATGAAAAAAAATGAAGGACGTGTGTCACAAGATTAAATAAAATAGTGACACATAACCCCATTAGGTGTCCATGTGTAGAAACATCTTAAGACACCTAAGTAGGCACGTGTCAACATTCTAAAGCTTGTGCAAAGAGAAGTAGACAAGTGTCCAAAACTAAAATTACCAAACTAGCCTTGAAAATTACTATATAAAGGGTGGAAATGTTCGCTTATTTTTCTTTCTTTCACAAAATAAAAACAAAAGGAAGATAAAGTGAAAAAAAACTTGGAGAAAGATAGGGAAAAGGAGTCAAGGCAAATACACAAGTTTAAGCAATCATAGGTCCGGCAAAGGCGAATTCGAGTTTAAAACTTCCATCTTCAAGCCTAAATCATCATCTTTTTGCTACTAATAGGTAAGCTAAGGCTTATAGCAACCGTAAGTGAACAAATTTCAGCAGCAAATAATCTCTTGCTTGAAATATTTGGTTAAATATGTTGAATTTTACCTCTGTTCTATATCGATTGATGCTGAAAATGCCCTATCTTGTTTTGCTCATATCTGGCACGTTCGGTGTCGGATTGATGCCATTCTTTTTTCAGATTGTAGAGGACTGATTATAGTTTGTTCAAGTTTACTTTCATTGGGTTTTGAGTCGGTTTGTACCTTCTTAATTGCTATCAAAAATGAAAATCCGAGAGGGATTAAGCCCAGAATATTCTTGTGGCTGGTTAGTGTTTTCGCCATAACTTTTGGGTTACTTATCGGAATTTTGATTTCTTGGATGACCTGAAATCCTTGTGAAATATTCCAAAACTTTCGTGTTTTCGATTTTGACTGATTTAGAAGTCTACATAGTGGAAAACTGACATTTTCATCGCTGTCCTGTGTTGACAGGCAGCGCAAATAATTTCTTTCTTAGTAGTATTTCTATGATAACTTCTTCGTTACTGATCGGAATATCAAAATTTATGAAGTTTTCGAAACCTGAGGCTGTTGGCTACAATTTTTGTATTTTGTGTTTTGTAGAATTTTGAAGTTTGCATGGTGGAAAATTGATGTTTTGCAATGTTGGTCTGTTATGAACTGCCCCAATATTGATGTAATTGTTCGACTTTGATGATTTCATTTGCATGCTTTTGCAAGAATTTTACTACGAAATTTGATGCTAACATTTGATTCTTTTGTCCAGCAATGGAATAGTAAATTTAGAATGTGACTTGAATTTAAATTGGTTTTAAATTCGATTTAAAATTTGAATATCGGTTTTTGCCGATTAAATTGCAAATTGATGTTTTTTTGAGTTTTAAAAATCCGAATAAATTGCATAAAATCTTTTAAAATCATGGTTTGAGAAAAAAAATGTTTTTATACATTTTTAAAGGTTTTTAAACAATTATTCTTTATTTTATAGGCTTTCAAAAATCATTAAAATTCTTTAAATGATGGGTTTTCACTCAAAATCCTTTAGAAAAATTTCTATAAATTGGTTTAAAATCCCGTTTTCTCTAGTAAAATATATTATAATTAATTTTATTTACTTTAATTACTTTGATGCTTTTTCGGACGTATAAGGAAATAAATTAAACGATTTAGTAAATCCGTGAGGTATGAGACTTGAGTATTTACTTTATCGGTTAATTTCGGACTTGTACGACCGAAACAATTTTGAGAAATCATTTGAATTCCTCCTTGATGTTAACCACATTGTGGTATGAGTTTGAGATTATATTAGCCCATTTGGCTAATGCGTATGGTCCGAGATCTCCTGTTCGGGAGTATATACGAGATTAGGACTATATTGATGGAGATATACTTGACAATGATATGAGGCAAGATTTTGATGGAATTTGATGAGTTTGATGTTTTTATGGAGTTTCTACTCGTCGATGAGATGAGACGGGTTTAGCATCTTATACCATATGCCGATGACATGAGGCGATTCTTTTGATGATGTAGATGATTTCTTAGTGTGGCACGAAGTAACGGCTAGAAAACCACTAAGTGAGAGCGTATGGTATGGGACATACGTTACCACTTTCCGGGTTACTATCCGAGAGTTGTTGACACATTCTGGGAGAACTACCAGTACTTAGAAGCCCGATCGGGTTAAGTAATACTTGACTCGATCACTTTTGATGGCGGGGACTCAGCGGACACCGATTGGAGTGAGGTGCTCCAATCACTTTTGATGGCGGATGTTCGGGGAGAATATAGATGACGTCATAGACCGGATTAATTCGAGATGAGGATTCCGGTCGAGAGATGGATATGGTACCATGATGGTGAACAGTACTGGTAAATAGCATGGGCAACATGCTTTTGCATGTAATAATTGGCCAATATGAGATTTCTTTTATGAGTTATGATGATTTCGATTCCACCATTTTTTTTGATGTGTTTACCTAGCCTTACAGATGTAAATAAGGAAAATATGATTTCTTTGAGGATTTTGGTGATTTCGAATTTTATGGATTTATACTTGGGATTTATATACGACTTAAGAGATTTATTTATTCATGGATAATGTTTGAATGTTTTCCCTTATATCATATACATGAATTCCTTAAAATTAACCCAAGTATATGTATATGCAAACCACCATAGAGATATAGTGAAGTTACTTGATATCGACCCTAGATGTTCATACCTACTTATGTTATCCCATTGCGAAGCTCTTCTCTTTACCTTATCGTATTCCTTTCTAACGATAAGATTCAGTTGCTTGACCCGTGTGTTTATCACTCGGGTCAGACCGAGTTGTTTCCGGTTAGCTATCAGTTACGGGACTTTGCTTTGATGCATCTGCTTGGATATCATCCTAGCACTTTTGTGGTTTATATTTCTTTTCGCTTGACTCTGATGTAGTTACATTTGATTCGATATTTATGGTGTGGTCGAGTACCACCTTTATTGTATTCATATTGTATTGTACTAAACATGTATGAGTGTATATGTATATATACGATGTTGGTTACTGTTCTGTGATGTGATTTACATTCAGTTATTATATTTTGTTCTGATAGATCCGTTAACCACCTATAGTTTTGGATTAAGCATTTACTAGGTGTGTCGATCCACTTGAGTTGAAAAAAAAAGTTATAGGTAAGCTAAGGCTTATAGCAACTGTAAGTGAACAAATACACAAGTTTAAGCAATCATAGGTCCGGCAAAGACCAATTCGAGTTGAAAACTTCCATATTCAAGCCTAAGTCATCATCTTTTTGCTGCTAATAGGTAAGCTAAGGCTTATAACAACTGTAAGTGAACAAATTTCAGCAGCAAATAATCTCTTGCTTGAAATATTTGGTTAAATATGTTGAATTTTACCTCTGTTCTATATTGATTGATGCTGAAAATGCCCTATCTTATTTTGCTCATATCTGGCTCGTCTGGTGTCGGATTGATGCCACTCTATTTTCAAATTGTAGAGGACTGATTATAGTTTGTTCGTGTTAACTTTCATTGGGTTTTGAGTCCGTTTGGACCTTCTTAGTTGCTGTCAAAAATGAAAACCCGAGAGAGATTAAGCCCAGAATATTCTAGTGGCTTGTTAGTGTTTTCGCCATAACTTTTGTGTTACTTATCGGAATTTTGATTTCTTGGATGATCTGAAATCCTTGTGAAATATGACAAACTTTCATGCTTTCGGTTTTGACTCATCTAGAAGACTACATAGTGGAAAATTGGTATTTTCATCGCTGTCCTGTGTTGACAGGCAGCACAAATAATTTCTTTCTTAGTAGTATTTCTATCATAACTTCTTCGTTACTGATCGGAATATCAAAATTTATGAAGTTTTGAAAACGTGAGGCTGTTGGCTACAATTTTTGTATTTTGTATTTTGTAGAATTTCGAAGTTTGCATGGTGTAAAATTGATGTTTTGCAATGTTGGTCTGTTATGAACTGCCCCAATATTGATGTAATTGTTCGACTTTGATGATTTCATTTGCATGCTTTTGTAAGAATTTTACTACGAAATTTGATGCTAACATTTTATTCTTTTGTCCAGCAATGGACTAGTAAATTTAGAATGTGACTTGAATTTAAATTGGTTTTAAATTCGATTTAAAATTTGAATATCGGTTTTTGCCGATTAAATTGCAAATTGAAGTTTTTCTGAGTTTTAAAAATCAGAATAAATTGCATAAAATCTTCTAAAATCATGGTTTGAGCAAAAAAAAAGTTTTTATACATTTTTAAAGGTTTTTAAACAATTATTCTTTATTTTCTAGGCTTTCAAAAATCATTAAAATCTTTAAATGATGGGTTTTCACTCAAAATCCTTTAGATAAATTTCTATAAATTGGTTTAAAATCCCGTTTTCTCTAGTAAAATATATTATAGTTAATTTTATTTACTTTAATTACTTTGATGCTTTTTCGGACGTATAAGGAAATAAATTAAACGATTTAGTAAATCTGCGAGGTATGGGACTTGAGTATTTACTTTATCGGTTAATTTCGGACTTGTACGACCGAAACGATTTTGAGAAATCATTTGATTTCCTCCTTGATGTTAACCACATTGTGGTATGAGTTTGAGATTATATTAGTCCATTTGGCTAATGCGTATGGTCCGAGATCTCCTATTCAGGAGTATATACGAGATTAGGACTATATTGATGGAGATATACTTGCCAATGATATGAGGCAAGATTTTGATGGAATTTGATGAGTTTGATGTTTTTATGGAGTTTCTACTCGTCGATGAGATGAGACGGGTTTAGCATCTTATACCATATGCCGATGACATGAGGCGATTCTTTTGATGATGTTGATGATTTCTTAGTGTGGCACGAACTAACGACTAGAAAACCGCTAAGTGGGAGCGTATGGTATGGGACATACGTTACCACTTTCCGGGTTACTATCCGAGAGTTGTTGACACATTCTGGGAGAACTACCAGTACTTAGAGTCCCGATCGGGTTAAGTAATACTTGACTCGATCACTTTTGATGGCGGGGACTCAGCGGACACCGATTGGAGTGAGATGCTCCAATCACTTTTGATGGCGGGTGTTCGGAGAGAATATAGATGACGTCATAGACCGGATTAATTCGAAATAAGGATTCCGGTCGAGAGATGGATATGGTACCATGATGGTGAACAGTACTGGTAAATAGCACGTGCAACATGCTTTTGCATGTAATAATTGGCCAATATGAGATTTCTTTTATGAGTTATGATGATTTCGATTTCACCATTTTTTTTTGATGTGTTTACCTAGCCTTATAGATGTAAATAAGGCAAATATGATTTCTTTGAGGATTTTGGTGATTTCGAATTTTATGGATTTATACTTGGGATTTATATACGACTTAAGAGATTTATTTATTCACGGATAATGTTTGAATGTTTTCCCTTATATCATATACATGAATTCCTTCAGATTAACCCAAGTATATGTATATGCAAACCACCATAGAGACATAGTGGAGTTACTTGATATCAACCCTAGATGTTCATACCTACTTATGTTATCCCGTTGCGAAGCTCTTCTCTTTAACTTATCGTATTCCTTTCTAACGATAAGATTCAGTTGCTTGACCCGTGTGTTTATCACTCGGGTCAGACCGAGTTGTTTCCGGTTAGCTATCAGTTACGGGACTTTGGTTTGATGCATCTGCTTGGATATCATCCTAGCACTTTTGTGGTTTATATTTCTTTCCGCTTGACTCTGATGTAGTTACATTTGATTCGATATTTATGGTGTGGTCGAGTACCACCTTTATTGTATTCATATTGTATTGTACTAAACATGTATGAGTGTATATGTATATATATGATGTTGGTTACTGTTCTGTGATGTGATTTACATTCAGTTATTATATTTTGTTCTGACAGATCCGTTAACCACCTATAGTTTTGGATTAAGCATTTACTAGGTGTGTCGATCCACTTGAGTTGAAAAAAAAGTTATAGGTAAGCTAAGGCTTATAGCAACTGTAAGTGAACAAATACACAAGTTTAAGCAATCATAGGTCCGGCAAAGACGAATTCGAGTTGAAAACTTCCATATTCAAGCCTAAATCATCATCTTTTTGCTGCTAATAGGTAAGCTAAGGCTTATAACAACTGTAAGTGAACAAATTTCAGCAGCAAATAATCTCTTGCTTGAAATATTTGGTTAAATATGTTGAATTTTACCTCTGTTCTATATTGATTGATGCTGAAAATGCCCTATCTTATTTTGCTCATATCTGGCTCGTCCGGTGTCGGATTGATGCCACTCTATTTTCAAATTGTAGAGGACTGATTATAGTTTGTTCGTGTTAACTTTCATTGGGTTTTGAGTCCGTTTGGACCTTCTTAGTTGCTGTCAAAAATGAAAACCCGAGAGAGATTAAGCCCAGAATATTCTAGTGGCTTGTTAGTGTTTTCGCCACAACTTTTGTGTTACTTATCGGAATTTTGATTTCTTGGATGATTTGAAATCCTTGTGAAATATGACAAAACTTTCATGCTTTCGGTTTTGACTCATCTAGAAGTCTACATAGTGGAAAATTGGCATTTTCATCGCTGTCCTGTGTTGACAGGCAGCACAAATAATTTCTTTCTTAGTAGTATTTCTATCATAACTTCTTCGTTACTGATCGAAATATCAAAATTTATGAAGTTTTGAAAACCTGAGGCTGTTGGATACAATTTTTGTATTTGTATTTTGTAGAATTTCGAAGTTTGCATGGTGTAAAATTGATGTTTTGCAATGTTGGTCTGTTATGAACTGCCCCAATATTGATGTAATTGTTCGACTTTGATGATTTCATTTGCATGCTTTTGTAAGAATTTTACTACGAAATTTGATGCTAACATTTTATTCTTTTGTCCAGCAATGGACTAGTAAATTTAGAATGTGACTTGAATTTAAATTGGTTTTAAATTCGATTTAAAATTTGAATATCGGTTTTTGCCGATTAAATTGCAAATTAAAGTTTTTCTGAGTTTTAAAAATCAGAATAAATTGCATAAAATCTTCTAAAATCATGGTTTGAGCAAAAAAAAGTTTTTATACATTTTTAAAGGTTTTTAAACAATTATTCTTTATTTTCTAGGCTTTCAAAAATCATTAAAATTCTTTAAATGATGGGTTTTCACTCAAAATCCTTTAGATTAATTTTTATAAATTGGTTTAAAATCCCGTTTTCTCTAGTAAAATATATTATAGTTAATTTTATTTACTTTAATTACTTTGATGCTTTTTCGGACGTATAAGGAAATAAATTAAACGATTTAGTAAATCCGCGAGGTATGGGACTTGAGTATTTACTTTATCGGTTAATTTCGGACTTGTACGACCGAAACGATTTTGAGAAATCATTTGATTTCCTCCTTGATGTTAACCACATTGTGGTATGAGTTTGAGATTATATTAGTCCATTTGGCTAATGCGTATGGTCCGAGATCTCCTATTCGGGAGTATATACGAGATTAGGACTATATTGATGGAGATATACTTGCCGATGATATGAGGCAAGATTTTGATGGAATTTGATGAGTTTGATGTTTTTATGGAGTTTCTACTCGTCGATGAGATGAGACGGGTTTAGCATCTTATACCATATGCCGATGACATGAGGCGATTCTTTTGATGATGTTGATGATTTCTTAGTGTGGCACGAACTAACGACTAGAAAACCGCTAAGTGAGAGCGTATGGTATGGGACATACGTTACCACTTTCCGGATTACTATCCGAGAGTTGTTGACACATTCTGGGAGAACTACCAGTACTTAGAGTCCCGATCGGGTTAAGTAATACTTGACTCGATCACTTTTGATGGCGGGGACTCAGCGGACACCGATTGGAGTGAGGTGCTCCAATCACTTTTGATGGCGGGTGTTCGGAGAGAATATAGATGACGTCATGACCGGATTAATTCGAGATAAGGATTCCGGTCGAGAGATGGATATGGTACCATGATGGTGAACAGTACTGGTAAATAGCACGTGCAACATGCTTTTGCATGTAATAATTGGCCAATATGAGATTTCTTTTATGAGTTATGATGATTTCGATTTCACCATTTTTTTTTGATGTGTTTACCTAGCCTTATAGATGTAAATAAGGCAAATATGATTTCTTTGAGGATTTTGGTGATTTCGAATTTTATGGATATACTTGGGATTTATATACGACTTAAGAGATTTATTTATTCACGGATAATGTTTGAATGTTTTCCCTTATATCATATACATGAATTCCTTCAGATTAACCCAAGTATATGTATATGCAAACCACCATAGAGACATAGTGGAGTTACTTGATATCAACCCTAGATGTTCATACCTACTTATGTTATCCCGTTGCGAAGCTCTTCTCTTTAACTTATCGTATTCCTTTCTAACGATAAGATTCAGTTGCGTGACCCGTGTGTTTATTACTCGGGTCAGACCGAGTTGTTTCCGGTTAGCTATCAGTTACGGGACTTTGCTTTGATGCATCTGCTTGGATATCATCCTAGCACTTTTGTGGTTTATATTTCTTTCCGCTTGACTCTGATGTAGTTACATTTGATTCGATATTTATGGTGTGGTCGAGTACCACCTTTATTGTATTCATATTGTATTGTACTAAACATGTATGAGTGTATATGTATATATATGATGTTGGTTACTGTTCTGTGATGTGATTTACATTCAGTTATTATATTTTGTTCTGATAGATCCGTTAACCACCTATAGTTTTGGATTAAGCATTTACTAGGTGTGTCGATCCACTTGAGTTGAAAAAAAAGTTATAGGTAAGCTAAGGCTTATAGCAACTGTAAGTGAACAAATACACAAGTTTAAGCAATCATAGGTCCGGCAAAGACGAATTCGAGTTGAAAACTTCCATATTCAAGCCTAAATCATCATCTTTTTGCTGCTAATAGGTAAGCTAAGGCTTATAACAACTGTAAGTGAACAAATTTCAGCAGCAAATAATCTCTTGCTTGAAATATTTGGTTAAATATGTTGAATTTTACCTCTGTTCTATATTGATTGATGCTGAAAATGCCCTATCTTATTTTGCTCATATCTGGCTCGTCTGGTGTCGGATTGATGCCACTCTATTTTCAAATTGTAGAGGACTGATTATAGTTTGTTCGTGTTAACTTTCATTGGGTTTTGAGTCCGTTTGGACCTTCTTAGTTGCTGTCAAAAATGAAAACCCGAGAGAGATTAAGCCCAGAATATTCTAGTGGCTTGTTAGTGTTTTCGCCATAACTTTTGTGTTACTTATCGGAATTTTGATTTCTTGGATGATCTGAAATCCTTGTGAAATATGACAAAACTTTCATGCTTTCGGTTTTGACTCATCTAGAAGTCTACATAGTGGAAAATTGGCATTTTCATCGCTGTCCTGTGTTGACAGGCAGCACAAATAATTTCTTTCTTAGTAGTATTTCTATCATAACTTCTTCGTTACTGATCGGAATATCAAAATTTATGAAGTTTTGAAAACCTGAGGCTGTTGGATACAATTTTTGTATTTGTATTTTGTAGAATTTCGAAGTTTGCATGGTGTAAAATTGATGTTTTGCAATGTTGGTCTGTTATGAACTGCCCCAATATTGATGTAATTGTTCGACTTTGATGATTTCATTTGCATGCTTTTGTAAGAATTTTACTACGAAATTTGATGCTAACATTTTATTCTTTTGTCCAGCAATGGACTAGTAAATTTAGAATGTGACTTGAATTTAAATTGGTTTTAAATTTGATTTAAAATTTGAATATCGGTTTTTGCCGATTAAATTGCGAATTGAAGTTTTTCTGAGTTTTAAAAATCAGAATAAATTGCATAAAATCTTCTAAAATCATGGTTTGAGCAAAAAAAAAGTTTTTATACATTTTTTAAGGTTTTTCAACAATTATTCTTTATTTTCTAGGCTTTCAAAAATCATTAAAATTCTTTAAATGATGGGTTTTCACTCAAAATCCTTTAGATAAATTTCTATAAATTGGTTTAAAATCCCGTTTTCTCTAGTAAAATATATTATAGTTAATTTTATTTACTTTAATTACTTTGATGCTTTTTCGGACGTATAAGGAAATAAATTAAACGATTTAGTAAATCCGCGAGGTATGGGACTTGAGTATTTACTTTATCGGTTAATTTCGGACTTGTATGACCGAAACGATTTTGAGAAATCATTTGATTTCCTCCTTGATGTTAACCACATTGTGGTATGAGTTTGAGATTATATTAGTCCATTTGGCTAATGCGTATGGTCCGAGATCTCCTATTCGGGAGTATATACGAGATTACGACTATATTGATGGAGATATACTTGCCAATGATATGAGGCAAGATTTTGATGGAATTTGATGAGTTTGATGTTTTTATGGAGTTTCTACTCGTCGATGAGATGAGACGGGTTTAGCATCTTATACCATATGCCGATGACATGAGGCGATTCTTTTGATGATGTTGATGATTTCTTAGTGTGGCACGAACTAACGACTAGAAAACCGCTAAGTGAGAGCGTATGGTATGGGACATACGTTACCACTTTCCGGGTTACTATCCGAGAGTTGTTGACACATTCTGGGAGAACTACCAGTACTTAGAGTCCCGATCGGGTTAAGTAATACTTGACTCGATCACTTTTGATGGCGGGGACTCAGCGGACACCGATTGGAGTGAGGTGCTCCAATCACTTTTGATGGCGGGTGTTCGGAGAGAATATAGATGACGTCATGACCGGATTAATTCCAGATAAGGATTCCGGTCGAGAGATGGATATGGTACCATGATGGTGAACAGTACTGGTAAATAGCACGTGCAACATGCTTTTGCATGTAATAGTTGGCCAATATGAGATTTCTTTTATGAGTTATGATGATTTCGATTTCACCATTTTTTTTTGATGTGTTTACCTAGCCTTATAGATGTAAATAAGGCAAATATGATTTCTTTGAGGATTTTGGTGATTTCGAATTTTATGGATTTATACTTGGGATTTATATAAGACTTAAGAGATTTATTTATTCACGGATAATGTTTGAATGTTTTCCCTTATATCATATACATGAATTCCTTCAGATTAACCCAAGTATATGTATATGCAAACCACCATAGAGACATAGTGGAGTTACTTGATATCAACCCTAGATGTTCATACCTACTTATGTTATCCCGTTGCGAAGCTCTTCTCTTTAACTTATCGTATTCCTTTCTAACGATAAGATTCAGTTGCTTGACCCGTGTGTTTATCACTCGGGTCAGACCGAGTTGTTTCCGGTTAGCTATCAGTTACGGGACTTTGCTTTGATGCATCTGCTTGGATATCATCCTAGCACTTTTGTGGTTTATATTTCTTTCCGCTTAACTCTGATGTAGTTACATTTGTTTCGATATTTATGGTGTGGTCGAGTACCACCTTTATTGTATTCATATTGTATTGTACTAAACATGTATGAGTGTATATGTATATATATGATGTTGGTTACTGTTCTGTGATGTGATTTACATTCAGTTATTATATTTTGTTCTGATAGATCCGTTAACCACCTATAGTTTTGGATTAAGCATTTACTAGGTGTGTCGATCCACTTGAGTTGAAAAAAAAAGTTATAGGTAAGCTAAGGCTTATAGCAACTGTAAGTGAACAAATACACAAGTTTAAGCAATCATAGGTCCGGCAAAGACGAATTCGAGTTGAAAACTTCCATATTCAAGCCTAAATCATCATCTTTTTGCTGCTAATAGGTAAGCTAAGGCTTATAACAACTGTAAGTGAACAAATTTCAGCAGCAAATAATCTCTTGCTTGAAATATTTGGTTAAATATGTTGAATTTTACCTCTGTTCTATATTGATTGATGCTGAAAATGCCCTATCTTATTTTGCTCATATCTGGCTCGTCCGCTGTCGGATTGATGCCACTCTTTTTTCAAATTGTAGAGGACTGATTATAGTTTGTTCTTGTTAACTTCATTGGGTTTTGAGTCCGTTTGGACCTTCTTAGTTGCTGTCAAAAATGAAAACCCGAGAGAGATTAAGCCCAGAATATTCTAGTGGCTTGTTAGTGTTTTCGCCATAACTTTTGTGTTACTTATCGGAATTTTGATTTCTTGGATGATCTGAAATCCTTGTGAAATATGACAAAACTTTCATGCTTTCGGTTTTGACTCATCTAGAAGTCTACATAGTGGAAAATTGGCATTTTCATCGCTGTCCTGTGTTGACAGGCAGCACAAATAATTTCTTTCTTAGTAGTATTTCTATCATAACTTCTTCGTTACTGATCGGAATATCAAAATTTATGAAGTTTTGAAAACCTGAGGTTGTTGGCTACAATTTTTGTATTTTGTATTTTGTAGAATTTCGAAGTTTGCATGGTGTAAAATTGATGTTTTGCAATGTTGGTCTGTTATGAACTGCCCCAATATTGATGTAATTGTTCGACTTTGATGATTTCATTTGCATGCTTTTGTAAGAATTTTACTACGAAATTTGATGCTAACATTTTATTCTTTTGTCCAGCAATGGACTAGTAAATTTAGAATGTGACTTGAATTTAAATTGGTTTTAAATTCGATTTAAAATTTGAATATCGGTTTTTGCCGATTAAATTGCAAATTGAAGTTTTTCTGAGTTTTAGAAATCAGAATAAATTGCATAAAATCTTCTAATATCATGGTTTGAGCAAAAAAAAAGTTTTTATACATTTTTAAAGGTTTTTAAACAATTATTCTTTATTTTCTAGGCTTTCAAAAATCATTAAAATTCTTTAAATGATGGGTTTTCACTCAAAATCCTTTAGATTAATTTTTATAAATTGGTTTAAAATCCCGTTTTCTCTAGTAAAATATATTATAGTTAATTTTATTTACTTTAATTACTTTGATGCTTTTTCGGACGTATAAGGAAATAAATTAAACGATTTAGTAAATCCGCGAGGTATGGGACTTGAGTATTTACTTTATCGGTTAATTTCGGACTTGTACGACCGAAACGATTTTGAGAAATCATTTGATTTCCTCCTTGATGTTAACCACATTGTGGTATGAGTTTGAGATTATATTAGTCCATTTGGCTAATGCGTATGGTCCGAGATCTCCTATTCGAGAGTATATACGAGATTAGGACTATATTGATGGAGATATACTTGCCAATGATATGAGGCAAGATTTTGATGGAATTTGATGAGTTTGATGTTTTTATGGAGTTTCTACTCGTCGATGAGATGAGACGGGTTTAGCATCTTATACCATATGCCGATGACATGAGGCGATTCTTTTGATGATGTTGATGATTTCTTAGTGTGGCACGAACTAACGACTAGAAAACCGCTAAGTGAGAGCGTATGGTATGGGACATACGTTACCACTCTCCGGGTTACTATCCGAGAGTTGTTGACACATTCTGGGAGAACTACCAGTACTTAGAGTCCCGATCGGGTTAAGTAATACTTGACTCGATCACTTTTGATGGCGGGGACTCAGCGGACACCGATTGGAGTGAGGTGCTCCAATCACTTTTGATGGCGGGTGTTCGGAGAGAATATAGATGACGTCATAGACCGGATTAATTCGAGATAAGGATTCCGGTCGAGAGATGGATATGGTACCATGATGGTGAACAGTACTGGTAAATAGCACGTGCAACATGCTTTTGCATGTAATAATTGGCCAATATGAGATTTCTTTTATGAGTTATGATGATTTCGATTTCACCATTTTTTTTTGATGTGTTTACCTAGCCTTATAGATGTAAATAAGGCAAATATGATTTCTTTGAGGATTTTGGTGATTTCGAATTTTATGGATTTATACTTGGGATTTATATACGACTTAAGATATTTATTTATTCACGGATAATGTTTGAATGTTTTCCCTTATATCATATACATGAATTCCTTCAGATTAACCCAAGTATATGTATATGCAAACCACCATAGAGACATAGTGGAGTTACTTGATATCAACCCTAGATGTTCATACTACTTGTGTTATCCCGCTGCGAAGCTCTTCTCTTTACCTTATCGTATTCCTTTCTAATGATAAGATTCAGTTGCCTGACCCGTGTGTTTATCACTCGGGTCAGACCGAGTTGTTTCAGGTTAGCTATCAGTTACGGGACTTTGCTTTGATGCATCTGCTTGGATATCATCCTAGCACTTTTGTGGTTTATATTTCTTTCCGCTTGACTCTGATGTAGTTACATTTGATTCGATATTTATGGTGTGGTCGAGTACCACCTTTATTGTATTCATATTGTATTGTACTAAACATGTATCAGTGTATATGTATATATATGATGTTGGTTACTGTTCTGTGATGTGATTTACATTCA
This sequence comes from Allium cepa, assembly GCA_030765085.1. Taxonomy (NCBI): domain Eukaryota; kingdom Viridiplantae; phylum Streptophyta; class Magnoliopsida; order Asparagales; family Amaryllidaceae; genus Allium; species Allium cepa. The sequence goes on along the minus strand of CM060941.1, from coordinate 678,905,472 downwards.
GTTATTATATTTTGTTCTGATAGATCCGTTAACCACCTATAGTTTTGGATTAAGCATTTACTGGGTGTGTCGATCCACTTGAGTTGAAAAAAAAGTTATATTGCATTTATCGACGTATTCAATAGATGCTTAAGACAAAATTATAGATGGTCGCCCTTAACCAGCCCTATTCTCCGCTTTAGTAGACGGAATTACTTGTTAATTCTCTTTACTAAGGTGGGTCTCGGGGTGGGGCGTTACAGCTAAAACAACTCTTTCCCTTGTTATTATTTCTGTTTTCTATACTATCACTCTTACTAAATAGTAAAATTCATATTCACTAACACATCATCCCTCCCCGTGCCAAGCATATGCATTTGAAAATCAGAGATTTTCTCATTTTCTATTCAAAATCCTTTTCACATTCAATTAAATTGATAAAATAGTTTGAATTTTTTAACACAACTTATCAAAACCATTTGCCTTTACATCTTATAAAACAAATTATAACACCTCATAAAAAACAATAATTAGATTAAAAGGAATTAATAAATAACTAAATTATGCTCAATAATGGAATTTGAGCAAATGTTAGAATATAGCCAAGAAACTAGCTCCATTGTGTTTATGGCAATTTTCTGAGCAACTTTCAAACATAAAGTTTTGCGATCGAATTTCAAACGAAGAAATTAACATCGTTTGAAGTTTTTCAATCAAAAATAATTAAAAAGAATAAGGAAATAAATAATAATAAATGTAGGACAACTACTGGTCAACAGCCTTATCGGGCCGGTTGATCGCTAACGTGATGGACCAGTTAAAGTTGTGGCAGCTGGGAATGAACCTCGGCCAAACGACCTAGATTTAATTAATACTAATTTAATGGATAGAATTTATTCCAATGCCAATAAATATATGACTAACCCATCACTCTTCTTTCCATGTTTTCTAAATAGAGTAACCGAGCTCTGCCAATTTCTCTTCCCCGTTATTTCTAGAAATTATAAAAATACTAATATATATATATATATATATATATATATATGGTTGGACCAAAAATGGCACAAACGCTCAAGAGTTTATGTAGAGCAATAAAAGTGAAGAAATAAAATTGAATAATGAGTAAGAAAGAACACACAATGATTTATAGTAGTTCAGCAAATCAAGACCTACGTCCACTTAATGATTTTATTGCTTATATTCTCACTTGGAGGGAGTAGTTCTTACGGGTCGGTACAACTCCGACCTTGATTACTAGAAATTAAGAGTAAGAAGTATAATTTATATAAGATACTGAAATTTATAACGTTGAATTATATTTGACTATTATGCCTATATAAAATTTATTGAATTGTAGGTTTAAACTGATTATATTTAATTAGAATATCGTCTAAAAAATTCTATAAGTTATGTAATTATGATGGTATAGCATATACACCCTAATCTGTAAAATTTAAGAAATCAGTCCCTAAAAATTGTAAAATATGATGTAGATGAGATCTGTTGTTTATTCGAGATTTACATTAATTGGGTTGCATATTGTTTAGCATTCATTAGAAATGCCCTAGTATGACTTGGAATGTAAATTTCTATCTTCTACTTTATTAAGAGTGTTGAATATACAATTTAGTTGTATTATTTTCCATGTAAATTTTCAAAAACTATCTAACTTCACAACTATGTATAAAAAGTATGTCGCTTGGAATAATAAGGAATATGTCTAAATGAAATAGATATGTAGAGTACAGATGTCCTTCTCCGTAGTTTTCACTGTCTGTTTCAATAAAAATAGAAGGAGAAAATTGCTTGTAATTTAAAACGGAGCAAAAGTCCCATTTTTATGTACTTTATGGAAAGTTACAACAATAATAGTTTCTTTTTTAGGGAAGGATAGCTCTAATATAATAAAATGTGGAAATAAATTATTGAATTTACAAATAAGTGTATATTTTGAGATTCCTAAATGTGGAAACTATGTACTTAATATTGACATTTGTTTGCAAACAGATTGGTAACAAACACCGAAGAGTAGATTTATATAGAGAAGTAAGTGAAGAAGGTAAAATTAAAACGGAGAAATAAAATAAACTAGTAGCCACATAAAAGCAATAATCCGAAACACAGAGATTTATAGTGGTTCAGCGTTGTATGCATATGTCCACTTTGAAGATGCTCTTTATTGACGAATTAATAATTTGATTACAACAGCAAGGAATAGGAAAACTTGATTACAATGAATGTAAGGTAACCAACAGTGTAAAGATCCTCAGAATGAGCTCTTAAGCCAATATTTATAGTTGAAGATGACCACCAATCTCTCTGAAACTTCGGTTACAGGACCTTCTAACCCATATGGGCCTACCGGAGGGGTCGCTGGGCCCAAATCCCCATAAAGTAGGTTCTGTATCGATACAACAGCAATAACAACAAAGCCATTATTCCCAAACAAGTTGGGGTCGGCTAGAGATGGAACCCTAAAAATAATTAAAAATAATAATAATAATAATAATAATAATAATAAAGTCAAATAGGTAAATTAATAATAATAACTAAGTAAAATAAGATAAAATAAAATTGTATATGTATATATAAGAGGAACGATAATAATAGTACTAATAGCAATAATGATACTAATAGTAATATTGGTCAAAGACTAAACCTACGTCTTAGGCTCATGTTCTTTAGTCCTATAATCTAAAACTCAATGCTCATGGTTTTGGTAGGTAAATCGCTAACTTCCACTCGCTCCGATCCATTACCAGCTCTTCGGATATACCCCAATCTTTCAAATCCTTTTTTACTATTTCCTTCCATGTTAATCTTGGACGACCTCTACCTCTCTTTGAAAAATCTACGCGGCCTATAATTCCAACAATCACAGGTGCCTCGGGATGCCTTCGTTGAAGATGTTCAAACCATCTTAAGCGATGTTGAATTAGTTTCTCCTCAATTGGTGCTACTCCAAGTTTATCACGTATATCATCATTTCTAATTCGGTCTCTTCTTGTATAACCGCAGCTCCATCACAGCATACGCATCTCTACTACGTTTATCTTTTGGACGTGTTGGCTTTTAGTAGGTTCTGTATCAATCCCTATGATGTCTTCTACATGCTTTAATATGCTATCCCTCCAAATCTTATGTCGTTTGGATCAAAGGAGCTCAAGTTATTACATGATCTTTGATTCAAGACTATTTATATGTTATTTTCTACCAACCTCACTCATAGGCTTTATGTCGATCCCTCCATCCTAGTCCATTTGATGTGTGATCCCTAGTGTATGTTCGCTAGGGTCTATATGCCTTGCTCTCAAAATTTTGTATGCTTTGAACTCATGGATCTCAAGATAATGATTGTTGTATAATAAAATGTACTTGGACTTTGAAGAATGCCGACTCATATTCAAAGAAGTACACCGATCCATCTTCTTCTTTATAATATGCAGATCCATCCCATTCAACTATGCCAAGCCCTTCTCTGTGAATTGAAGTATGACAATCCAAGTCAATAAACCACGCCGATCCATACTAGCCAACTATGCCGATCCTTAGCTTACTCAACCATACCGATCCCTCGCAAGCTGCCAAACCACATCGATCCCTCTAATTAACTAAGTTATATTCCATATTTCAAGCATCCTTCATTGTTTATCTACCAATCTTGTTCATTAATGGTTTCGTGTACTTGAATTCAAGGTCCCATAATCATCATTTCAGAATCATCGGCCTTGATGGAAATCGGGTCTAACTCATGCAACCAGTTCAATATAGTCGGGTTAGAATGCCGAGTAACTCTTGCCCTCCAAAGTACGTCGTGTGAGTAACATGACGTGCTTTGAATCTAAACAAGTATGAATTTTCGGAAAGAGGTCCATCTAGATTACTGAGGGATTTCTATTTCTTTGTCGAATCGTCTTTCCAAGGCGTTGAATTTTCATTAATTGTCATGACGCTTGGTCGATTTCCAATAACTTAAATCCAGTGCTATATTTCGTCAATATATAAGACCGGTTCAGTAAGACTTGCAAACTTCTATTATCTAGTCCAACTCAGAACTTGAAATTTTCGAGTTTGATTTAAATTCCAGTTGATTTCAAAAAATTTAACTTTTAAATCATTCACATGCACATTGATATACACGTTTTTGTTGTCGGTTCCCGAACGTATTTGAAAACTATGGGTCGTTGCCAATTATTACAGTATTTTGTATGTTCATGTACATGGCAACTTTTGCAACCAATTTTTATTTTGTTGTTCTAAAAAGTCTTAGGGATCGGCATGCATTATACTGATCCCCCTTTCTAGTCATACAAATAGGGAACAAAAATCTTCTATGCCGATTCCTTTCTCATCGATCTGCGCTCAATGTTTTGGGCCGAACCATTAGCTCACGTATATAAAGCAGCTCGCTTACTTCCTTCCTTTTCATTTATTTTTTTCCCTTTTTGCTTAAAGCTTCGAACCCTTGCCTTTCTCTCACGAACCCAAACATAAATTTGCTTCTACTCATTTCGAATCCTCTTACCTTTCATCCCTTCTATGAATTCACTTTGCCTTCCCTTTGAATTCATGTTTATCCAAACACCCGCATCTACTTTTATTCGAACATTCGTATAGGTAAAACTTTTGAAACATGTCTTTATGTTATGCAATTATGTCCTAATCTCTAAGTAGTGGGTGATTACAAAGGTGTTCGAGGTCGTGACAGAGAGCGATTTTAGAGGGATTATTGATTACTAGGTAAACAGTTCGATCGATCGAGCTTGGAAATGAGAGAGGAGGAGAAGAGGAAAGGTGAGGGTTCAGCGAGGGGTCTTGATGGAAGGAAGACTATGGGCATGAGAAGAAGAGGTCGGTATCCAAGAAAGTTGCAAGGAAGGGATTAACCATATAGGGATTAGTGGTCTTGGGTTAGAAAGGAAGAGGTCGGTTTTAAGGAAACTGGGTGAGGGATCGGTATGGCATGTCTTGTTTGGAAGAATCAGTCGTTTGGCTTTGGAAACTATTGGCTTATCTACAGGGATCGGTTTGATCTAGCTGAAGTAAGGGTTCGATAATAGTTCTTAGGGAGTGAAGGCTTTATGGTGACGCCACAGCAAATGGGTCGACCTAACCTTTTGGGTTGGTTGGCCTTAATTGAGGGGAGGGATCAGTTGAGAATGTATCGTTCAGGGGTTAGTCATGGTGGTTGAATAGGGATCGGTATTGCCTGGTCGAAACGAAGGATTAGTATAAGTTCTTTGGGATTGGGATCAACATACTCTTTGGGATCGGCATAGAGTCAAGAACTGGCTTCCTAAACTTGTAAACTAATCCGACCAGATTTATTTGAACAATCACTATGAATTTGCCTTAATGACCTTGGACATACAATGACGATGAATAATATAATATGCATATTCACTGTTGATCTTGAGATTGAGCAACTGAATTGCTGGAACTTCAAGTACGGACTAAAAACTTGCTAATTAACTTAAATGACAAACTTCGCACTTTAATATGTCGATAATCGATTCTAAAGCTTTCCTAACAGATTAATCTTCTTGCCAGTTTAGATGGTCAGTGATGACAGTCTCTTTGGTCGAACTCCCAATTCTCGTCACTTTATTCCATTTTTTATTTCAAATTATTAATATATGTTATATACTGCACAACACTACACTAGCTTACATTTAGCATGGATGGAATAGGTTATCCTTTCTAACCTCAATTATCTATCGAGTATAGCTGATATGGATTCCATGAGCTCAAAGCATTCAACTAATATGTCTTCTGATCTAACAATGCAATACATCAATTCAGAAGCAAAATCAAGTTCCACAACTTTGTCCGACAGACTTTATCCCAACCATCTAATATGACAAACAAAAGTTTCTGGCCCATGGGTCGATCTTTTCTCAGATATTTCGGTCCTTCTAACAGAGGATATAAGTCTTGCTCCTGATACTGTAAAGGGCACTATTCATCTAGATAACCGACTAGACTCAAAGGCCTTCCGAATTGGCAAGGCTGCTCTCTACCGGCTATGCACTATTCATGAGATTCTGTTGTGGATATCTTGGTTCTTTAAAGAAACAACAGGCCTCATTTGACCCTGGCAGGGTACACGGCGTGTAATAAACATATGCGTTGGCCCGGATGCGTACCGCCTTTTAGCTCGTTTATCCGAGAGATGATGAGATACCTTGGGATTTCCCCCACTTAACTCCATCCAAATAGTTATGCTTTTATACATGTTACCTTCTTGCTATTCATGAGTGATTTATTTTGTTCGCCGACTCCCGAAGATGTAAGGTTCATTTAGAACTACAAAGGGTGATCGGGATGTCTCATTTATGTTTTTCTTGAACCCTCACCGAATTGCCAAGTCCGACAGGCGCTTGGACAAAACTTTCTTTTTTTAAACATGAATGATTTTATGTACGATGCCCTCTCGGCTTTTCCAGGCGATGGTTAGAAGGACGTAAGTATTACCTTCATTTCTTTCTCAAGTTCACCAATCCAAGTCATAACTTTCCCTTTGAATAAACTAACATTTAAAGTTCTTTCAGGTGTTTGCCAACGCCTTGAAGGCACCATTTTTTCAAGAGCTCTTACTGCCATTCGCACTACCCTTGTCGAAGACAGTGAAATTAAGCTTCTTGTAATTGGTGAGCTATTATCTTTATTTGGGCTATCGGAGGAAGGCCTTGGTATCAGGCACCCTAGAAGTGTAGCATTGCCAAGGAATGTTTCAAAACAAAGAAGGAATACCATCAATCTCGTTGTGTCGCTGTCGAGGGGACTCGAAACAACACTGAAGAGGGTGAGATTAGGGATTCTTAGGCCGATAAGTCGGACGACGTTGATGCAGGCTCGAGCAAGGAGCCTATAGTCGAACCCTCGCAGGGCATCTAATTCCGAACACCAACTAAAAAAATGAATAGGCTAGCTTACAAGCTTTATAGAAGAAAAAATTCCGTGGATCCAGAGTTCGTTACTATTACTGTTGAAAAGGAATCGTCTTCTCAACACTAGGAAAGTTTGCTGAAGGGATTCTAAAATTTTCAAACTATAAATAACATCATGATCTACGAATTTCTAAATATCAACATTGAGGGACTCAACTCTCCTACTAGGAGTGGTGAAGGAATTCATCCTTCGGATAAATGAGAGAAAACACTGATGAGCAAGGCTACAACCATCGGTCTATTGCGAGGAAACACTACATACTCACAACCATGTGCTCTCATTTTGTCATTGTAGGGCTATGCCTCAGTGCGTAGCCTGATCGCTTCAGAAGTTCTTCATTATATTATCGATCTAGCTAAGATTCGGAGTCTGGACGACACAAGATGAGATGAGGGATGGGATAAAAGCTATAACTCAAGGGAATATTCTTCTTCTAAATGCAAATCTCAGTCCCAAAAATTACATCAAGGAGAACAGTCTAACTTTCCTGCTCACATTGGAGACCAGCCTTCTTACCGCAACCCTTATATCACCATATCTCACGAGCAACATTCCTTCTCCTCGAGCTGCAAACAATCTCACAAACGTCGATCAAACAAACATTCAATTGCTAATCCTGATCCACCTTTGCCTACTATTGCTCCCAATGTTTCAACAACAAAGTAGTTGGACGAGCTTAAGGATAATTTTCCAAAAAATTACTTTGATGGGATTAAATTCCATCCTTCCGTTCATATAATTCTAGGGCACGCCAAGGAGAGTTCTCTTGCAGGTGTCAATGATGTGTTCGTGCAACACGAATCATTCCTACACTTGGCAGAAAAAATGTCTTTGACGTATGAGAAAGTTTTCATTTCTTGATCAATCCATCAACAATTTCAGAAAGTTTTCAACAACAAAAACATTGAGGACGATGAGATCTTCAAGATCGACGGTTGTGATTTAAAATGGAGCAACGTGGAGGGCCAAAAGTGGTCGCGTTTGTCACGTGTTTGGAGGCATTTTCTGGTCGATGGAGACGACCGAGCGTAGTCGGTCTTTGGCCATTGGTTGAGTAGGTGTCGTGCTTTCGAATGGCACTATCTGATCGTGTTCTCGTCGTCGGTAGATGGCGCAATAAATTAAAGGTAGGGGCAGACAATATGGGTTTCTCGCATTCGAATATGTCTGGGAGAGGAAGAAAGGTAGCATCGGCCTGATCTTGCTTGGATACAATCAACGGCCAGAAATAAAAGCAAGGTTAAAAATATAAAAAGAAATGAAATAAATTATATTTTAAATTGTGTAAACTTTGTAACGCGATAACTTTTTGATACGAGGTCGAAAACTGATAAAAAATTGCATTGGGTCCGTATTGACGAGCACTACGCTATGGAGCTGGATTGGAGTCGTTTGGAGCTAGTAAAAATTTCGGGTAAAATTAAACGCACGTTTAATTTTATTCGAAATAAAACGATGAAACGGAATTGAAACCAAGGTGAGAACTTCTCACTCAATCGAAATTGTTCGATGTTAATTTTAAATAGTTAGATTTAAAATTGCTTGATTGTATGTTTGAATGTTGATTGTTATCTATTGATTGTTAAAATAGACATTATACGCCGTTAGTAAGCGGATGTTATTTATTAAAAACATATACCGCGAATATTTCACAGTACAATGAAATTGGTATTATTTATGTACTTGGAGTTGATTTCCCGCATAATATAGCGGATGAGACCCTATTGCGCCGTCTATTAAGCGGATAATATTTTATAAATCCCATATACCACGATATTCCACTTTGAACGGAATTGGTATTGTGCTAATGTTTGTGGATGCAGGTAAACAGGTTGGAGGGATCCAACTGGATTCCTCACCAGTATTTATTTGATTACAGATATTTTGATGTTTATTGATTATCATATGATGATATATGATGTTTGTTGTCGTGATTGACTATCGGGTGCTGTTGCATCATTGGATCCATTTTTGAAGTTCTAAAAAAAAATATGATTTTGATTTTAAAAAGAACTTTAAGGTGATTTTTGAAAGTATACATTTTATTAAATTTTCGAATTGATTTAGTTTAAATAATTAAAACGTTATAAATTTTTATATTATTAAAAATTATGATTTCTGAAAAATATAACCAAATGGAGATATTTGAAATAAATAGTGATTAAATTATAAAATGGTTTAATTTGGATTTTTGAATCATTATAAAGGATGTATATAAAAGATTTTTAAATTGATATTTATAAATTAATAATATTGGGACTATAAAACGAGTTTGTTAAATGTTAAAATGAAGTGAAAATGGATTTTTAAGTAAATGAAATTATATACTTATAAATTGAGAAGTTATAAAATGAATAGATGTTGTAAAATAAAAGATTTTAAGTGATTAACTTATAAATCCGATTTTTGAATTAAAATGAAATCTTTGATGATGCATAAATGGTTTATAGATGAGATTTATAAGATATATATTTTATATATCAAAAAGAATGGAATTTTAAAAGGAGTTCTGTTAATGTTGAAATTAAAGCTATAAATGAAATCTTATAGGTGATAAGATTTAAAATTTGTGAAGTTTTAAAAGAACGATTTGTAAATAAATGAATTATAAGTATTTAACTTATAATATGGACTTTTGGTATATATTTGAGATATATAAATTGAATCAGACTAATAAAGGAGATTTATAAATCGAAGTTTATAAATAGAAATGGAATTTATAGACATTGTTTATAAATTCGAAATCAATGGAATTGGATAAATTGAATATAGAAATTTATTAAAAGAAGTATATTCGTGATTTTGGATAGCAAAATATTCTTTATATAAAATGGGTAGAAATATTGAAATTTGGTTAGTGAAGTATATTCACGATTTTGGACAGTGAATACATTATTAAAGAAAATAGATATGTTTTTGGGAAAGTGATACTATGAAATGAAGTTAATCGTTTTAAAGTTGTTTAAAAATGTATTGACTATCGAAACCATAGATTTCAACATTCATCGTTGAAATAGACGTTTTCGAGAAATATAAGGAAATGATAGACTATAACGCTGTTGTTATAGTAAATGATTTCCGAAAGGAAATGTTTTGTATAGTATTGGGATTTATATATCTATTTTAATTTTGAATCCCTATACTAGTGATTTTGGGTTGTCATAACGATGTTTTCCGCAACATTCATTTTGGCCCAAACAAATGTGTTTAAGCGCACGGTTTCCTTAAAGAATGAAATATATACTTAATTTCAATTTAAGTATATTGAATATTTTCCAAGTGTTGAAAATAAATGGATTTGTGAAATACTTATTATTAAATAAGTATGGAAATGTTTTCCAATATGAAGTGAATGTTTTGAGATTTTATCTTTTAAAGATAAATTGAAAATGAATATTAGAAATCGATTTGGAAATCGTATATTCGTAGATATTTTGGAATTGTAAATTCACTATGGAATTTATAAAAGAAAGGGAAATTTGTTTAAAAATAAACGTTGATTTATTTTTGAAGTGTGGGAATGAATTTATGGGTTTGGAACGTAAATATAAAGTAAATCGGTAAGGATTTATTTAATTGGTTTAAATGAACCATTTTGAAATGAAAGTATTTCCGCATAGGGAAAATGATTGAAATTTGTTTTGAAAAGTGGTAAAGGTGAATCCACTTTAAAATTATCCTGTTCTTTGCTTTAAAGATAAACTGTTTTAAGTTCTCACACCAGTCCCATGACTGACTCGGAGTTTATTGTTTTCCTTCCTAAACTCTAGGTGCCCACCTATTTCCACACGAGTAGTTAAGAGTTAGGTTTATCAGGATATTCGGGAATTCAGGAGTTGCTGGAGGCAAGTTGGATGGCATGGCGTATTCACTAGTATATAGTATTTCTTTTCCGCTGTTTGTTATTGTTTGTTGCTGTACACTCTGATGATGTAATATGATGTAATGTAATAACTGATATAATTATTTGTTTAAAGATTATTCATTTATTTATTATATGTTGTTCCGCTGCGATATGTGAGATTCTGTCATTGTTTCTGTTGTTTTCTTTTTCTTTCTCTCTTCTTCTATCTTCTACCTCTTCTTTAACCCTAATGTTACGGTTTTCCGGCCTTCGATTACTTGTCAGTTGATACAGTGGACGTATTGATGTCGGTTTTCAAGCGTCGAAAAGTCGCAATCGTTACATTTGGTATCAGAGCATATGGTTAAGAGACAACCTTAGCTCTGTTGGGTATTGCTCATTAGAGATAGAGTCAGTAGTACTCTATAATGAGTTTGAGTGTAATAATAGATACGAGCGCGTATTTGTTAGTGAATATAAAATGTTTTATATTGTGTTTGCTTATCCGTTGAGCTGTTTGTGAATTCTGGTCGGTAGATGGGACGCATATTATCGATAGGGATTTCTAAACACTTAAACGAGGCATGTCGACATAGTATTATTTAAATTGGGTAAATGAAATAATTTTACCTCGATTATATTTTATATGTAAAGGAATAATTTTTCAGAATTATTTAAAGTATATATGAACTGATTGCTTGGTTGTTGAATAAGTTAAATAAAAACAACAGTTGATAAAGAATGAATTGTATAAGCAAATGAATTATAAGTATGAAGTTATAATTAAAATGATATGCAATTGTGGAATAATCTTATATATAAGAAGTGAAATTATATAAGTAAAAGACTTATAAATGTGATTTGTAATCTGAAAATAAAATTCGAGAAGTGTTTTGAAAGGATTTGATATTTTGGAAAATTATTTTGAAGAAATTAAAGCTCTATAATCTTTTCGGTCGCTGGAAAATAATTCCGACGATGATCATGACATCATTGGTGTTCATTTTCGGGTTTCCAAAAGAGGGATTGCTGCCAAATTGTTTTAAATGAAGTTGTTTGGAAAATTTGAGTTTGGGTTTTGAAATTCAAAGGATAATTGAATTGATTTCAAAAAAATGGTTTTGAAAGGTTGAAAAGACTCTGGAATCCTATTAAAAATTTTATGGGAATGATAAATGAGTTGATAACTTATACAATTTGAATTTTGATAGAAAAATTTAACTTAAAGGATGGAGTTAAATTAAAGTAAGTATAAGTAAATCAATAAAATCCAAGTGGTAATTGTTGAATATAAGTTGTATAACTTATGAAATGAGAAGATGAAAGTGAATATTTGAAATTTGTTTCAAATGGTTAAGTGTGGAAAATTACATATATCTTGTAAAGATATTTTTGGAAAATTTGAACAATTAGTTCAACTTGAAATTTTTCAAAAAGATTGAATCTTGAGTTAAATTGAGTTTAACTTCGACACCAAAAACAATATAAGTTGAGCTTTGAATTTCGGATAGTCGATTTGGATTGTATGTCTAACATTGTGAATTGATGACATAGCAATTGATCTCTATTAAATATATATCTGTGGTGGCGGAGAATTTATTCTTTTAGCTATATACACCCTTCTCTGAGACGTACGAGCTCAGAGGTTATATATTGGTAGACATCAATTATGTGTTGAGAATTAACGATGTAACGTGAAATCCAAATCGAATGCGAAGTCGATAATGAATTGAATTATGAATGTGAATTGGGTTTGAGATAACCTTAAATTTTCAAATCGACTTAGAGGAAAATTTTAAACGAGATGGGAAATTTTGGAAATCCTCTATTTGTTATGGGTATGGGATATTGTGGTTTTCGGAACTTATATATGTGAATGTAATAATTCGAAAACCATCAGTTTGGAAAGCCATTATTATGGAAATCCTATGTAAGTTTACATAGGTATGATATGTAAGAAATGTGAAATGAAGTACTATATGTATATGACATTATGTTTTCTAAACTGAGGATATGGAAAAGTACCTTCCATTTAAAATTTGTGAAGGTGTTGGAACTCGGTATGAGTGTCCATTTGAAATTCGCAGCTATGTAGAATTTCCATAAGTTGGAGTATCCATTTGGATTAGAATCCCTCATGATGGATCATCGTGATGGGATCATGTGAATTGATGATGATGTATGCTAGCGTAATTTGAGGGGCGTGATGCCTACAGTTACAAGGGATTCCACGGGGATAGTGGCGCGACCGCCGTGTAAACTGCGATCTAGATGCCAAAGCGAAATTTGAGGGGCGAGATGCATACGGTCACAAGCGATTCTACTGAGATAGTAGCGTAAACGCCGTGTGAACCGCGATTTATGGCAACAACCATGGAGAAATTCAAGAGGTGTGAAATCTACAGATTATAAGCGATTCTACTGGGATAGTAGCGTAACCGCCGGGTAAACTGTGATCCATGGGGGAACGTGCTTTCCATATCCATTTTTTAAAAAGATTTTTTAAGTATTTTCACTGGGAGTTGAAGCAAGTATATTTAGTACTTGGAGATTTTTAGCCCTGCGCCTGGCCAGCGTATGCCTAATGTCTGTAGGAACGACAATAGACTTGTTAAACTTCGAGTTAGTAAGTATTTTCAAATCTTTAAATAGCAAATCAATAGTCTGAAATTAAAATTACATAATTCCAACCTAATGAACTAAGGAAGAAGATCTTTAAAATGTCTTGAAGGTCCACAGCTTTGGAAAAGATATGATATGCAAATCTCTAACATGAAGAATTTCAAGTTTAAATCTGAGTTTTGAAAGTCGAAAATTTTGGTAAAAGACTTTTGCGTCTTGATTGTAGAAATCAATAAACAAAAGGAGATAATGAACAAAGCTAGTGAGGTAAATTCAAATGAAACAATGAATATAAGTGTTAATTCATTAAAAGCCAATGTAATTGGAAGTTGAAAAATTGAATGAAAATCAATTTAATATAAATCAATTGAAAGTAAAAAAAAGTGTTGAACCGAATTGAAAGTAAATTAAATAAATTTAGTTATGTTGAATGTACATTGGTTGTTATTTGATTTCTAATTGATTGTATATAAATTCATTAAGTGTTAATGAAGTTGAATTGATAAATTTGAAGTTAAGTAATTGAATTCAAATTGAAAGTGAAGTAAATGAATTTAAATAGAATTTAATTTGATTCAAATTGGAAGTGAACTAATGTAAATATAAATTAGTGAATATAAACTAATTGGAAATGAATAAAGGAATGTTGATAAAACATCCAATGTTAATGAATCAAATGTGATTTAAATTGCAAACCAATTTAATGAATATTAATGAGAATATGAATGAATATTGAGTTGGTTGATGGTTGCATTTGTTGCTTTAGTTGCATTTGCTATATTATGTGGTTGTTATGTTACTATATGTTGTATATTGATATTATTTTCATATATATACATGTTTCTCATGGTTTATTGAGTATTTAGTAGGTGCGGATCGCGTTTGCTTCGCATTTCGAGCTCGCTTTCACGCTATACTAGTCGTATATGCTCGCTAATAAAATATAAGGTACATATCTCGGATTAAATATCGTACTTTTACACTTTTTTCCCTGCGGGATGCGTCGTCACTTGATGAGATTTATATTTGTGATATATATACTATCATTTTTTTCCGGATCGAGCCGCTTAAAGGAGACTATGGCGAATTTTTTCGAAAATTTAAGGCGTTAGAAAATTTTTGAGGAAATTGGGAAAATTTTTGAAAACTATAATTTTGATTTGGAATCGAAAGTTAAACAATATAGTTGATGTTGAAAAGAATAACTAAGTATGATTTGAAAACTTAGCAATGGATTGTAAGAGGTTTAACTTTGTTTTCGAAAGTTAATGGGCTGTAACTTTTTCTTACTTGGTAATTTCGAGGACGAAATTCTTTTAAAGGGGGAAGTATGTAACGACCCAGAATTTCTGTCAAATAAAATTTGTATATTTAATTAATTTTAAATATTAATAAGTGAAATTTATAAGTCGAATAATTTTATTTCGAATAATTAGATTTAATTGGATAATTAAATCGATAATTTAATAGTTGAAATTACAGAAATAATTGAAAATTGGGTTAGATATGATTGAAATTGATTTGTAAAATTTTATTTAATCATATTGGAGTGATAACAATGCTTGTGAACTTTAAAGTTGAATTTATTGTTTATTTGTGAAAATCGAATAATTTAATATTTTATTATCGATTGAAAAATAGCCAATTATCGAACAGTCTCAGAATTGGACGAAAATAGTTCCATTAGATCCGTAATAGTTTGTTATTATGGGATTTAATTTTCGTAGCAATCGGAGTTTTCGTTTGACCGTGGCAGCTCGAAACGCATCGAAATTGTTTTAATATTAATTTGGCGAGTTAAAATAGTGATTTTTCAAACTGTCTCGGATTTCGACGAAACCAGTTTCATCGGATCCGTAATGTTATATTATTGTATGATTTTAAATTTCAAGTCAATCGAATTTATCGTTTGTCCGGGGCAATCCAAAACGCCTAGAAATTTGATTTACCGATTTAATTTAAATCGATCGTTTATTGCTGTAACTCACACAGATGACCGAATTAGCTCCCGAAACACGTTCCATTGTGTTCGGAAAGCGGGGTAAACCTGAGGAACACCAATCGGCACGCTTCGTTTGGAGTTTGGAAAATTCGGGATGAATAGTGTTCGCTATATTTTCTATAAAAGCCTATTTACAATTCACTTTTACAAAAATTCTAAAGCCCTAGGGTTAAACTTCAGAGCCCCCGGCCTCATAAAATTCAATGGCCGAAAACGCGCCATCTTCTACTTCAATTCTTGATCAATCCATCAACAATTTCAAAAAGTTTTCAACTAAAAAAACGTTGAGGACGATGAGATCTTCAAGATCGACGTTGTGATTTAAAATGGAGCAACGTAGAGGGCCAAAAGTGGCCACGTTCGTCACGTGTTTGGAGGCATTTTCTGGTCGATGGAGACGACCGAGCGTGGCCGGTCTTCGGCCATTGGTTGAGTAGGTGTCGTGCTTTCGAATGGCACTATCTGATCGTGTTCTCGTCGTCGGTAGATGGCGCAATAAATTGAAGGTAGGGGCGGCCAATATGGGTTTCTCGCATTCGAATATGTCTAGGAGAGGAAGAAAGGTAGCATCGGCCTGATCTTGCTTGGATACAATCAACGGCCAGAAATAAAAGCAAGGTTAAAAATATAAAAAGAAATGAAATAAATTATATATTAAATTATGTAAAATTTGTAACGCGATAACTTTTTGATACGAGGTCGAAAACTGATGAACCAAATTGCATTGGGTCCGTATTGACGAGCACTATGCTATGGAGCTAGATTGGAGTCGTTTGGAGCTAGTAAAAATTTCGGGTAAAATTAAACGCACGTTTAATTTTATTCGAAATAAAACGCTGAAACGGAATTGAAACCAAGGTGAGAACTTCTCACTCAATCGAAATTGTTCGATGTTAATTTTAAATAGTTAGATTTAAAATTGCTTGATTGTATGTTTTAATGTTGATTGTTATCTATTGATTGTTAAAATAGACATTATACGCCGTTAGTAAGCGGATGTTATTTATTAAAAACATATACCGCGAATATTTCATAGTGCAGTGAAATTGGTATTATTTATGTACTTGGAGTTGATTTCCCGCATTATATAGCGGATGAGACCCTATTGCGCCGTCTATTAAGCGGATAATATTTTATAAATCCCATATACCGCGATATTCCGCTTTGAACGGAATTGGTATTGTGCTAATGTTTGTGGATGCAGGGAAACAGGTTGGAGGGATCCAACTGGATTCCTCACTAGTATTTATTTGATTACAGATATTTTGATGTTTGTCGATTATCATATGATGATATATGATGTTTGTTGTCGTGATTGACTATCGGGTGTTGTTGCATCATCGGACCCATTTTTGAAGTTTAAGAAAAAATATGATTTTGACTTTAAAAAGAATTTTAAAGTGATTTTTGAAAGTATACGTTTTATTAAATTTTCGAATTGATTCAGTTTAAATAATTAAAACGTTATAAATTTTTATGTTATTAAAAATTATGATTTTTGAAAAATATAACCAAGTGGAGATTTTTGAAATAAATAGTGATTAAATTATAAAATGGTTTAATTTGGATTTTTGAATCATTATAAACGATGTATATAAATGATTTTTAAATTGATATTTATAAATTAATAATATTGGAACTATAAAACGAGTTTGTTAAATGTTAAAATGAAGTGAAAATGGATTTTAACTGAATGATTATATACTTATAAATTGAGAAGTTTTAAAATGAATAGATGTTGTAAAATAAAAGATTTTAAGTGATTAACTTATAAATCGGATTTTGCATTTAAATTGAAATCTTTGATGAAGCATAAATGGTTTATAGATGAGATTTATAAGATATATATTTTATAAATCGAAATAATGGAATTTTAAAAGGAGTTCTGTTAATGTTGAAATTAAGGCTATAAATGAAATCTTATAGGTAATAAGATTTAAAATTTGTGAAGTTTTAAAAGAACGATTTGTAAATAAATGAATTATAAGTATTTAACTAATAATATGGACTTTTGGTATATATTTGAGATATATAAATTGAATCGGATTAATAAAGGAGATTTGTAAATCGAAGTTTATAAATAGAAATGGAATTTATAGACATTGTTTATAAATTTGAAATCAATGGAATTAGATAAATTGAATATAGAAATTTATTAAAAGAAGTATATTCGTGATTTTGGATAGCGAACTATTCTTTATATAAAATGTGTAGAAATATTGAAATTTGGTTAGTGAAGTATATTCACGATTTTGGACAGTGAATACATTATTAAAGAAAAAAGATATGTTTTTGGGAAAGTGATATTATGAAATGAAGTTGATCGTTTTAATTTGTTTAAAAATGTATTGACTATCGAAACCATAGATTTCAACATTCATTGTTGAAATAGACGTTTTCGAGAAATATAAGGAAATGATAGACTATAACACTGTTGTTATAGTAAATGATTCCGAAAGGAAATTTTTTGTATAGTATTGGGATTTATATATCTATTTTAATTTCGAATCCCTATACTAGTGATTTTGGGTTGTCGTAACGATGTTTTACGTAACATTCGTTTTGGCCCAAACAAATGTGTTTAAGAGCACGGTTTCCTTAAAGAATGAAATATATACTTAATTTCGATTTAAGTATATTGAATATTTTCCAAGTGTTGAAAATAAACAGATTTGTGAAATACTTATTATTAAATAAGTATGGAAATGTTTTCCAGTATGAAGTGAATGTTTTGAGATTTTATCTTTTAAAGATAAATTGAAAATGAATATTAGAAATCGATTTGGTAATCGTATATTCATAGATATTTTGGAATTGTAAATTCGCTATGGAATTTATAAAAGAAAGGGAAATTTGTTTAAAAATAAACGTTGATTTATTTTTGAAGTGTGAGAATGAATTTACGGATTTGGAACGTAAATATAAAGTAAATCGGTAAGGATTTATTTAATTGGTTTAAATGAACCATTTTGAAATGAAAGTATTTCCACGTAGGGAAAATGATTGAAATTTGTTTTGAAAAGTGGTAAAGGTGAATCTATTTTAAAATTATCCTGTTCTTTGCTTTAAAGATAAACTGTTTTAAGTTCTCACACCAGTCCCATGACTGACTCGGAGTTTATTGTTTTCCTTCCAAAACTCTAGGTGCCCACCAATTTCCACACAGGCAGTTAAGAGTTAGGTTTATCAGGATATTCGAGAATTCAGGAGTTGCTGGAGGCAGGTTGGATGGCATGGCGTATTCACTAGTATATAGTATTTCTTTTCCGCTGTTTGTTGTTGTTTGTTGCTGTACACTCTGATGATGTAATATGATGTAATGTAATAACTGATATAATTCTTTGTTTAAAGATTATTCATTTATTTATATATGTTGTTCCGCTGCGATATGTGAGAATCTGTCATTGTTTCTGTTGTTTTCTTTTTCTTTCTCTCTTCTTCTATCTTCTAACTCTTCTTTAACCCTAACGTTACGGTTTTCCGGCCTTCGATTACTTGTCAGTTGATACAGTGGACGTATTGATGTCGGTTTTCGAGCGTCGAAAAGTCACAATCGTTACATTGTATATTTATTTTAAATCTTTAGGCACTATCATAATATCACCAGATTTAAATAGAAAGTTTTTTTTGTTATCGTCTGGTAAAAACCCATCCGTGTCTAGGTGCTGAGTGTTCTTACGATACTTTTTGTTTTTCAAAGGATTTTTAAAATATAAATATCGTTATTTGAATTTACTCACACCAGATCCATGTCTGACCCAGAGTTTATTTTTCTTTTTCCTAAACTCTTGGGTACTCAATTTTTATGTGTAGTCATGTGATCCCGGTTTCTCTCGAAAGCATGTTGGAGGACCTGGAGCAGGTGGCTTCATGGATAGACATTACTAGTATAAATTATTCCGTTGTATATGTATGTATGGTCTAAGTATTTTGTGGACAAGCAGTTGTAATTTTTCCTTGTTTGGAACTTATATTATTGAACTCTGATGTAATACTTTGGCTACGACTATGTAATATACTACATTGTCTATTATATGTTGTTCCCTGCATGGTAAGATTCTATGTTTGATTAGTCTTCTTCTTATCTTTCTCATTTCATTAACCTATAATGACTGTCCTTTGAATGCAAGAAAGGTGGCTCGTTACATTTGGTATCACGGCATTAGGTTAAGCGAATCTCTAGTTATCTCTAGGTTAGGTCAACTCCGAGAGAGCGTATTTGCAATTTTACTCGTACATACAAATATATATCCCCGATAGATAGATCAGCTTTGAAAGTTTGATTAGTACTCTCACTTTTGGAGTTTATCTCGTCAAGGTGTTCTAAGAAATATCTTGCAATGCTCAGGTCGTAAGAAATGAGCACTGGAGGTAGACGAGGTAGAGGAATTAGTAGCACTACGACCACTATTGGTCGGACTCAGACTGGAAGGGTTGGAACTGTCAAAGAGCCAACACCAAGGTAGCCAATATTGAATTTTGGAACTTTATGTAATGATTACAAAAATCTGGGAAGGAAACCATTTAAGGGAACTGAGACTATAGTAACGACCCATAAATTTCGATGATTTAATTGGTTAATTTAAAAAGATTTTGTAATTAAATCCAAAAATAAAATAAAAAGACTTTATAATTTATAATGGGGCGAATGTTAGAAATGAAACGTAGCAATCGTAATCAAAATTTAATTATGGACAATTGGAGTAAAATCCCAATAATGAAAGAGTGGAAATTGTTGCACTTTGTTATAAAATGGAAAATAGGTAAAAAAAAGTTTGTATTGAATTAACCAATGAAATAATATATTGATTAATAGTAATTGGATGAAAATTAAGGTAATAATGTTAATACAAGTGGATAAATAACTAATTTATTGAAATCCCAATTAATTGAAACCGATTGCAACAAAATGTAATCAAATATTACGTTAGTGTGGATTAAGGTAATATTTGGTAATAATGTATTGTTAATGGTTTATGAATGAAGAAATAATAAAAATTAAAGGTAGTGATGGTAATATAAGTTGAATATAAACAAGTTGAATGAAATCCCAATCAAGGAAGTTATCCAAATGTTATATTTGGAAAAATTTCAATATAAGTGGAATATATAGTTAACACACAATAAAGAAGGAAAGTTGAGTATATTGAATTAACTAATGGATTAATATATATTGAATGGTAATTGAATAAAATCAATGTTTAGTAAGAAATTATAACATTGGCTTGGGAATGATAAACTTATGAAAATGTGAATGAGAGTTAATGATAACAATTACTATAAGTTAATCATTTATTTAGTCCATTAAATCAAAATTTGTAATCAATTGCAATGAATCTCAATTCAATGTTATGTTAGTGTAAATTAAGGAAATAAATGGAAATAATGTCAATTCTATTTATAATATGACAATTGGTTGATTTAAAGAATGAAAATCGAGATTTATTAACTTACTGATATTTAAAATTCAATAATTGATTTAATTCCAAATAAATGAAATTAAATATTTGATTGTTACGTTAATTGAGAATTTGAAATTGGAGAATACTAATGAAATAGATCATGAGTCCAATATTAATTTCATCCATCCACATCAATGAATTGAATAATAGAATGAAAAGTAAATTAAATAGAATTATTGGAAATTTAATTTATAATATTGGATTTAATGAAATTGAGGTTAATAGTGAAATTGATAAATTAATCAACTCTAAATTGACATTTAAATTTGTTTAAATCATTGTAAATGATTAAGAAATTTAAAAATGATGAAATTTGTTAATTATAGGGCTGAAATTGAAAACTTGATTTAATTAATTATTAATTTATTTATTGAATGTAAAAATAGCCATTTTGGCCGCTGATTTGAATTTCGACGAAACCAGTTTCATCGGATCCGCAACGGTGAATTATTATAGGATTTTAAGTTTCAAAACGATCGGGCTTGTCGTTTGATCGTACGGGCTCGAAACGCCTAGAATTCGTTTTGATTGAAATCAATTGAAATCAATTTGAAATAACTTGATTTTAGCATAAATTCTTCATACGATGGAATTCGTACTTGAAACATATTCCATCGAGTTTAAAATATTCAAAAATATCTATTTTGATATATGTGTTGACCCAATTTCATTTCGGAGTCGAAACGGGCTTTTCGGGCCACTTTGTCGTTAACGTATATATCAATCTTACCCATCCATTCTAATATCAGCTTGCCTATTTATACCATGCTATAAACCCTAGTCTACTTCTTATTCCTCATTCCGTATACTCAATTCCATAAGCTCCTCTTCTTTCTAATGGGTGCAAACCCTAAATCCCAAAATGCAATTTCGAATAAAATTCAAAGTCAAAATTCCAAACTCCACAATCTATATCATATTTTATATCACCTGAAAGCCCTCGAAGAGCGCACCTCAATTTTGTGATTCATTTTTCAGTTTGATGCATCGTTTATCCAGAAAGTCAAGCTGAACCTCAACCATCCATAGGCTAGGGTTTTGACTAACGATGGATCGTCAACCGTTTGACGATCGAGTTGTAGCGTTGGGAAGCTGGTGTCGAGCAGGTCCTAGGGTGGTCATCGCTCCATGTAAGTCGCTCGGAATTTGCCAGAAATTGGGGTAATACGTTGCGGCGACGGGGGTGGTTCCAGCCACCAGAGGGGGCACGCGTGGCCGTGTTTGGGTCGGCCTGGGTCGTGGAGCTCATCGGTGGCATAGATTGGGGTGTTATCGTTCAAGGTGGCGCTGGACGTTGGTCAAAGGGGAGTAAGCATGCATTGGGTCTGGGTTCTTCGTGCATGCATGTTTTGTTGTTCGTAGGTTACGCGTGAACCCGGAGGGAGGTGACGTGTCGTTATCTTAATCTATTTTATTTATTTCAATTTTAAATCGTGTGATGTTCTAATGCCGATAACTTTTGCATACGAGGTCCAATATACGCGCAGTTTTCTCCGCCAGGTTCATATTGGAATTTTGGACATTTTGATGTTGGTTTGGACAGATTCTGAGACTTTTCAAATTTTGGGTTTAAATTGGATTTAGATTCAATTTAAATTCAAAAGGTGGGTGTTTTAACCCACTCACAAATTCTATAATTTCTTATGTGTGTTAAATTATTTTCTTATGTGATTAGAAATTTATTTATGGTTGTTTGGTATATTTTTACTCATCATCTCAGTTAAATCAAATTTATTTGAATTAAATTGTTATTTAATTTATTATTGCATATAAACTGCCAGTTAAATAGTTGTTTAATTTATCATTGAATATAAACTGTCAGTAAATACCTATTGTTTATTATCTGTTATATAGGGATGTTATTGTTGAATTGGATGATGATTGTGATAAATGGTCGATGATTGATATTGGATGAATGAATGTTGTATTATATATTATTATAAATTGCAAGTTGTTATGCATTTTTTTTCATTCGGGATTGCTGTTAGAAATGATATATAACCATATTTTTATTTCAAATTACGGATTGAAATGATAAATATCCGTATCACTTGACCATTGGGTAGAAAATTTTATACAGACACCGTAGTCCATATATAAAAATATTTTGAAATGATTTTCTATGGTTTTGTGAAGAAATATATGGTTTTATGAAATATTGATTTGGATATTTTATAAATGTTATTTTATATATAGTTAAATCCTTGGTTTTAAACTATGTATAAAATTGGTTTAAAGTGTAAAAGAAGTTTAATAATAAAGTTTGAATTTATTAAGATATAATATGGTTAAGTATTTATTCTATTTCTGTAGTTTATAATAAGTTAAATGAGAATAGGGTGGGAAGATAAATATGAAATTGATTTGAAATTTAATAAAATTGAGATTTTAAAGGTATGATTTTTATAACTGGATTTTAGTTTAAGGTCAATTAAACGAATATTTCAAGTATAAATAAATTGAAGGAAGTATTTAGTTATTTGCAATTTGAGTTTATTTAAATGATAATGGATTTATTATGCAAATATTTCAAAACTAAATAATAGAACATTGAATTGTTGAATCGTAATTATCAACCTTAGTTTTGAAATTATTTAGTACTCAAAGTTTGAAATATATTGAAATTGAGATGGTTTATTGAAACTGAAAGTGAGTTGAAAGTTATGAATTGAGACTTAAATTAAAGTGAATAAAATTATGAAGTCGAGGAAATTATTTTACTTTATAAAGTAAATTTAAAATTCAAACTATTTTATTTTATATACTGTTTGAATATCCAAACCATTTAAGTTTTGGAAGTTATGGTTTAGAAGCTATGAAATCGAAGTATTATATTTTGAAAGATTATATTTCAAGCATTTGGTTTCGAAATATTATAAATTGTAAAGTACTGTGTTTTGGAAAAGAGGTATATTTAGAATAAAAATGATATTATATTGATTTGGGTTTTTATAAAAATGATATCATAATGATTTGGTTTTTGAAATGGAAAGGATATCGTATTTATATGATTTTGAAATGGATATTATATTCTGGTTTTGAAGCATAAATTATTTTAAAATGACCGCGGTGTTATAATAACGTTTGGTTGTTAAAGAGACCGGGATCGGAAGTTGTCATACTTTCTGCCAACTCCAAAAACCACTTTAACAGCCATGTACGCGGTGGAGATTCCAGAATGAAGTAAGATGGGGGCGACGTTTCATTTGAGGTATATACGTGGACCCGACTCCCGTGAGTTGGCATAAGGTGGCTAAAACAGAAGCGTTTCCGGGCCAATGAGGTAGCCCCTCTTATCTGACACACTCCTGCCATATTATATTATGACTTTGAGACTTATTTGGTGGCCACTTTTGATATTTTATTTTTGGGGGTGTGGCTAGAGATGGGCGGTAGCTGCACGCTATGCGTCACCACCAGTCCGGATAGCAATTTGCATATCCACCCTGGCATTTCCTAGTTGTGCCGTGTCACCTACCCTATCGCGCTTTGTACGAGTTTGGTTTTCTCCCGTAGCCCGTGTGGTATCCTCTGTTGGCTTCTCGAACAGGAGGAACCATGATACTGGATGGACTTCTGGGACTATTACGTGTTAAGGTGGAAAATATAAAGCCTTAATGCTATTTAAAAGTAAGTTTACTTTACTATAGACATTATTATAATAGCGAAATATTACTACGTAGTAAATAGTTTAACGGATCCTTAGGAGATGTGAATCCCGAGCATCTCATAAGATACTGCACTCATGTTTGATACTGGATAAGAGATGTCAGATCCCGTAAACATCTCTGACGCTGTTCGACTCATATTTTACCGTTGATTTAACTTTCATAAGATCTTTTAGTTTTGACTCAAGTGTTTTGTCTTTTCAATTCGCTCGGGTCAACCTGAGTATTTCAGGATTTGAAGACTTTCCTTCTGGTGGACGAAGACGAAGATTGTATTATTATTATTATTTATATTATTCCACTGCGTCATTATTCCGCTGCATTATTTATTATTTTCTGGTATGTGTAACTCTGATGTATATTGCATAAGTATAATCGAATATTTTATAAAACAGCTTCATGAACTATTTATTTGATTAGTATATTTTATCGCTTCGCTGCAAGATTCTGTTTGTTTATTTCTCCCTTTTTCTTATTCACCCCAATAACAATCCGCTCTTTTGTATGATTTGAGTCTGACGTGTGTGGTTTATCGTCAATTTAAAACGTACAAAAAGGTAGGATGTTACATCTATCGTAGAAGATCAAGCTTGGTTGCCCACTTATGAAAAGATTTTCAAAGGCCTGGATCTATCAAATGAGCAAAAGAGATTTTTAGCATCATAGCAATTGGAAGAAGGAGCCACAGCTTGGTGGGACTCGCTCACAGCTAATCTTATAAAAGTGGAGATTATTTGGGCTCGTTTTAAGGAAGCATGTAAAGACCACTTCCTACCTGCAACTGGTAAGACTTGTTTATACCGAAATTTCTTTGTCTTGAAGAAGGGAGATTCATCTATGGAAGAATATGAGACAAAGTTCAATGAGCCATGTTGTTTTGGGCTGAAATTGATAAACACTCCACTAAAGAAAATTGAGATGATCGTTTTGGGAATGAGGGAGAATTTCCATGAGAGGATGACTGCCCATGTTAATGGTTCATTTGTGGACTTTGTAGACATGGCATTAAGGTATGAAGTCTTGGACAAGAAGAAGCTTACCCCAGCAGTAAAAAAATGATAATGTCGGCAGCAACAGTTCAAATAGAAGGAAGTTCAACCCTAATTGGAGTACGCAGGGTATAGATAAAGGAAATCTTGGAGGGAATAAGGGGATCAAGTGTAAGGATACCACTTGTTATATCTATAAGCAGAAGGATTATATTGCCAAATTCTATAAAGACTCTGAAACTTCCAACCTGCTTGCAGTACCTATCTCTCCAGTGGTCCAAAATACGTCATGCTTCAACTGTCACCGGTCTAGACATAGGACAAAGGATCACCCACTCATGAGGAAGGTGCAACAGGCTAAAGTGTATGCAGCTAAGGATGAGCCATCAACCTCAGAAGATGTGAAGGGAAAGGGCATTCTTGAAGCTACCATATTAGTTAATGGAATTATTGTTCGAGTTTTGTCTGATACTGGTGTCTCCCACAGTTTATCTCTTTAGGAGCTGTAAAGAAATTTCATTTAATCGAAATATTGTAGAAAACCATATTTATGTATCTAATCCTACAGGAGGTGTAACACATTTGAACCTAGTGTGTGAAGAAGTGGTAATCTCTTATCTTTCCCATTATTTTACTTGTGATCTATATATCTTTGATTTTAAGGGATTTGACCTCATTCTCGGTATGGACTGATTATCAATATATGAGGCTATCTTAGACTGTAGGGAAAGAACAATAACATTAGTAACCAAATCGGGAAATATTGCTAAAGTTCCTTGTGAGGACCCTGATATTCATATGTGTAGTTTCCCATATACCTTGGAAGCATCTCAAGAAGGGTTAGGATCCACAGAGGTTGTTGGGAACTTTCCTGATGTGTTTCCAGAAGTTAGGAATTTTCCACTACATAGGGAGATAGAATTCCACATTGATCTAGTTCCTGATGCAATACCTATAGTTCAACCTAAGACAAGAATGGCTTCAATGGAAAAATAGGAATTAGTAAAGCAAACCTAGGACTTGTTGGAGAAAGGATTGATTAGAGCTAGTCAGTCGAGTTGGGATCAGCAGTGGTGTACATGGTTAAATCGGATGGATCTTTAAGATTTTGTATGGACTATAGAGAGTTGAATAAGTTGACTAGTAGAAATAAATATCCCTTGCCTCATATCGATAACTAATTTGACCAACTTCATTGAGCTATGGTATTTTCCCAAATGGACCTAGCTGCCGAATTTCACCAATTAAGGGTTACTGAGGATAGTATACCCTTAACTGCCTTTAAAAGCTCAGACTATTTCTTTGAATGGTTAGTTATGTCTTTTGGGCTGACTAATGCACCCGCATATTTCATGGACCTTAGGAATCATGTTTTCCGAAAGGTTCTAAATAAGTTTGTGCTTGTTTTTATCAATGACATTTTAATTTATTCCAAAATCGGAAAAGGAACATAGATATTACTTGGAAGTAGTTTTAGAAACCCTAAGGAGGCATGTTTTAATAGCAAAGTTTTCTAAATTCCTTTTTTGGCAATCGGAGGTAAGATTTTTAGGACATATTGTATCGGGAGATAGTACCTCAATAGACCCAATAAAGGTGGAAGTGGTAAGAGAATGGAAGCGACTCGGATTCCAACCAATGTTTGGAGTTTCTTAGGATTAGTCGGTTACTATAGAAGATTCATTCAGGATTATTCTAAAATCTCCTCGCATTTGACTAAGTTGACTAAGAAAGGTGAAAAGTTTGAATGGACTCCAAAATGTAAGGAAGCATTGGAATAACTAAAGAATACTAACCAGTGCACAATTTTTGGCTGTCCCTGATGGAAATAGTGGGTTTACGGTGTTTATCGATGTATGTGGAGTTGGATTGGGGTCGTTCTAATGCAGAATGGAAGAGTGATTGCGTATGATAGTAGGTAGTTGAAGCCACATGGAAGGAACTATGCTATGCATGACTTAGAGTTATTAGATATGGTCTTTGCATTGAAAATTTGGAGGCAATATTTGTTGGGTAAAATTCTTCCCTTTCTTCTTGATTTCTTTCTTTCTTCTTTCTTCTTTCTTTATGTATTCTAGTAAGTAGGATTTTCTTCTTCTTCAATTAGGGGAAAATTTCGAGCTTTACACTGATCATAAGTCCCAGAAGTATTTTTTCACCCAAAAAATCCTGAATCTCACACAACAAAGATGGTTAGAGTTCTTAGTGGCATTTGACTTAGACATTGTTTATATGTTGGGAAAAGCTAATGTAGTCATGGACGCCTTAAGTAGGAATGGAGGTTTGTCTTTTTTGGAAGCTAACTCGGCTCTTCAGCTAAGTGTAACAGAGAACCAAAGGAAGGATAGCACTATGGAAAAGTTAATTCATGGAGTCAAGGAAGGTCGGTGTATAGATTTTGAGATGGATCTCCAAGGCTTTTTAAGAATCAAGGAAAGATTGTGAATTTCAGATAGACTAAGAGAGGAAGTGTTATCCGAATGTCACAAATCTAGATTGAGTATTCACTCTTTAGTTCATGAGATGTATAAGGACATGAGAAGAGTCTTTTGGTGGCCAGGAATGAAAAAGGATATGTCCACCTTTGTGAGTAGATGTGCGAGTTGCCAACAAAATAAGAGAGATCATCAGAAACCCTGTGGATTACTTCAACCTTTGGAGATACCTTAATGGAAATGGGAGATGATATCAATGGATTCCATATATGGTTTACCCAGAACCAGGAAAGAAAATGAAGGAGTGTGGGTCATTTTGGGCCGGTTAACAAAGGATGCAAATTTTATTTCGGTGAAGAAAACTAGGACGACAGCTTCATTGATAGAGATTTAATTGAGAGAAATAGTTTGTCTGCATCGAGTTCTAATAAGCACAGTAAGTGATTAAGATCCATCTTCGTGAGCCAATTCTGGGAAGCTCTGCAAATAGCTTTGGGAATGGACTTAAGTCTAAATACTGCCTACCATCCTCAAACCGATGGCCAGACTGAAAGAGTTAATCGCATTTTGGAAGATATGCTGAGAGCATGTATTCTTGATTCCGAAGGATCATCATATTCACTTAGTTGAGTTCTCTTATAACAACAGTTATCAAGTTAGCATTGGAATGGCGCCTTATGAGCTCTATATGGGAGACCGTGCAAATCGCCTACGTGTTGGGTAGAATCTAGAGATTGTTTAGTACATGGTCCAGATATGATTCGAGAGGCGATGGAGAAAGTTGAAATGGTTAGGAGAAGGATGAAGGAAGCTCAGGATCTCCAAAAGAGCTATACTGACAAGAGAAGGAAGGATTTGGAATTCGAAGTCGGCATGCCATATATGTGAAGATAACTCCCATCAAAGGAGTCATTCGATTTCGAAAAGCTGGAAAGCTGGCACCGAGATACATTGGACCGCTCAAGATCATTGAAAGGATTGGACCACTCACTTATAGAGTTGAATTTCCCTAAAAGTTTTCAGGAGTTCACAATGTGTTCCATGTGTCCCACTTAAGGAAACGCATGCATGTTCCATCTTCAATGGTGGAAATGTCTGTTCACGATGACTTGGAAATATAACCGAACCTGACGATAGTTAGCCATCCAGTCAGCATTGTGGATTAAGATGAGAAGAAATTGTGCAACAAAGTGATGCAACTGGTTAAGATTCAATGGAGCGGTTGTAATGACCCAAAATTTTAGGCAATAACAATTTGATAATCTCCTAAAAATAAGTATTTAAATTGGCAATATTGACTTGATAATCTTCTCTTATAATTATTTTAATTTGGCATAATTTATCATTTTCAAAGCTGATAAAAATGTTTCCTAACTACAATGTATATATATGTATATACATTATGGATAGAAAGCTTTGGTTTGAATTTAGAATAATAATTTTCAAAACTATTTAAAGTTAAACTTTATATTTCTTAACAACTAAGACAATATCTATAAATATTTATTTATTTAAAAATATTCTAGCTTAAGTTCAAAATTTAGATAAGATCAATAAAAAGGTTTGTTTTACTTTCTTTTTCAAAATTTGCTTGATCTAAATATGATTTGTATATGTATATTAATTTTTTTATTCAAACATAATTCACAAAACATTTGAAACATATAGAACATAAGAAAATATTTAATAAAAAGGTTTATTATGCTTTCTTTCAAATTTACTTAAACTAAAATGGTTTGTAATATACATAAGTCTAAAACGTAAACATAAATTGATATAAATATAAACATATTACATAATTGCTAAAACATAAGTAATTAAGGAAAATACTTAATAAGGGTTTAAACATAAAATACATTGTTTTTAACATTTGTAAGCTAAGTAATATATATATATATATATACACATATATATTGACATATGTAGCTCGAGATAACGTACATTTATACAAGTGGCAACATGTGATTTTTTTTAAAATATAATTATATATAACAAAGAGATCGAGAGAAACCTAGTTGTTGTATTTCAGTTCAAAAACTTCTCAATTCTTTCTTCTTCTTCTAAACTAAAAAGAAACTAAAAACTGAAAATCAAAATCAAAAGAAAATCAAAACTAAACCACGTCATATGTTTCAAGTTTAACCTAAGCTAAAGAAAAATCTATAACTAGAGGAGATTCAAAGCAATAACAAAGTCCCAGATCAACTCAACATATATTCAACTCAACCTAATTTCAGATCATCAAGCAAAGATACAAATTCAACTTACATCAACTATCTGAACATAACAAACAGTTCGAGATAGAAGACATAACCTCTGCTCTCTGTTATTATAACTGGTGAGTAAACTTTTTCCTTTAAAATAAGTTTTAATCAGTGAATTATCTTGAAGCATGTTTGAAGTAATGTAGTAGATAATGTTTGCATGTGTGAATGTGAATGCATGTATGTATATATGTTATGCTTGTGCAATGTCTGCGAATATCTACGTATATATAAACCTCTGTTTGCTGTCAGGCTCAAATTCCCCTTAAGAAGATTCAATCTTTCTTTCTCTAATGAATTTTAGGCCTTGATCTCTAAAGAGAAACTGATTGGAAGACTATAATATTATTTTCAAAAATAAATTCATGTGTTTATATTAAGTAATTAATTAAAAGTAGGAAATATAGTAAAAAATAAATTAAGGTCACAAATCAATCATCTTTATCCCATGCTTTGATTATCTAAACATATTTGCATTAGAAAAAGATGATTTTTGATGACGGTATCACGATTTTTAAGTGCGTGAGTGTCGAGTTATCTCGAGATGGTCAGATTTTAGGTTTTCGTCGATTGCCGACGATTAGCATGGTGATGTTCGTTTAGTTTTGGCCTGGAGGTGGCTGGTGTATCGTTGATCATAGGAAAAATAGTAGGGAATTTTTTTGATGATCAGAGCATCTTGGCGAAGTCGAACTAGGTTTTGTGGTGCTGCTTCTGTCATCGAGTATTCAGGGTTCGTACCGCGTCGATGGTGCACCGGTGTGGATTGCATGTGGGGGAAATTATAGCCGGGTGTCGTGACATTGCTCTGGGTTAGTCGACGTAGGGGTCGATGGTCGAAGGCGATGGCTAGGGGTGGTTTTCCGATGGGGTTAAGTTCCAATTTTTGATCTGTTCGATCGGCTATTGTATTCGTTGTTTTGGAGGGTCGGAAGGATCGGGCTAGGTAGCGACGACTTTCCAAGGGTTGGAGAGTTGGTTGGGGGGGACATTCAACTTGCACGTGCACATGTGCACGTCTGTGTTGGGTTGGTTGTTGATTTTGAGGAAGATGAGCATTTTCTCGGGTAGATCTCTGGTTGTTCATATGTGTGTCTCGAGGGAAGAAAGGACGTAAGTGAATCATTGTTTGCCCGTGGTTTGGTTGGTTTAGCTTAGGAAATTTAAGGATATGGTTCGAGTTTTATTTCTTTTGATTGTTGCTTTATTTATAACAAGAAATTATACAGGTTTTATAAAGCTAAAGGAAATCATATCAGGTTTTAAGCGTAAGAATTTTGTTAACATGTTTTGGAAACAAATAAATGTACAAGACCCATGTTTTCAAACAAGAAAATATAAACTAGTTTTTGAAGCAACTAAGTTCTCAAAAAGAAGTTTTCAACAAGTTTTCAAAGTAAAATATTATTATTATTTTCCAAACAAAATATTTAAAAACAAGTTTTAAACAAGTTTTCAAGGATTTAAAATGTTAAAGTAAATGTTTAAAATTTAAAAGTAATTATATTAGATTAATTATGTAATTAATTCCTAAATGTTTTTCAAATGAAGTTTAATAATGTAAATAAGAAGTGGTTAAGATAAAGTGTATCAATTTTAATTAATCAAGAGTTTCAAATGACTTTTGCATAAATAAATTTCAAGCACTTAAATTAAATAAGATTTAAACGAGTGATTAATTAAGATAAAGAATTTATCTTTAATTAATCAAGATTGTGATTAATTAGGGATAATTAGTTAGTGAAATTAATTAAAGGATAATCACTTAATGAATTAATAATGATTAATTAATTTATGTCAATAATCAAAGGATTAACTACTTAATGGAAGTAATTAGAGGTTAATCAATGAAGATAATTAAAAGGTAATTACTTAATGCAATTAATTAAAGGATTGATTAATTAAGGTGATTAATTATTGGGTAGTTAATGAAATTAATACGTTTTAAGACAATTAACTATTGATTAAGAGATAATTAGTGAATATAATTAATTTAAGATAATTAATTAGTTTAATTAACTAAGGATAATCACTTAATGAAATTGATTTGGTGTAATCACTTAATGTAATTAATAAAGTGTAATTACTTACTGTAAGTTATCAATGGAAAATTACTAAATGAAAGTAATTAAAGGGAAATTACTTAATGGAAGTAATTAAGGATTAATTACTTAGTGTAATTAATTAAAGAAATTAATTAAAGAGTTACTTAATTAATGAATATGATTAATTAAAAGATAATTAATCAATGAAAGTGATTGTAGAATAATTAATTAAGGATCAATGTAATTAATTATAGTTAATTAATTAATGATAGTAATTAAAGGATAATTAATCAATGGTTTATAATTAATTAATGTTCAGTAAGCAGGATTTAAAGGTAAATAGAGTGATTAATTCAATTTTTTTGGGGATTAAGTTAAATTAGTTAGGACTTGTACATCTAATTAATCTTGCTTATTGTTGATTGAATGATATTGAATGCCTTGATTATTTGATATCTTTGATATGTGATATGTGATGCTTTGTTATATGAGATGCTTTGGTTGAATTATGATAATGTGGATTATCTATC
Source organism: Allium cepa (assembly GCA_030765085.1). Lineage (NCBI taxonomy): Eukaryota > Viridiplantae > Streptophyta > Magnoliopsida > Asparagales > Amaryllidaceae > Allium > Allium cepa. Next base: position 678,872,681 of record CM060941.1, on the reverse strand, counting down.
TATGATAATGTGAATTATCTATCTATGTGAATATCTTATTCCAAATAATGAATTGAATTGTAAAACTTAAAACAACTTGGCTTTAAAAGACGGCGTTTCGATTTCGATGAGACCGGGACCGGATTCCAAATTGGATATCTGAAAACCACATCGTTGCAAATTAAACGATAGGTTATGAAATCTCTAGTGAAGACCAAGATGAAAGATTCAAAATGGAAGGTCTATTGCTGTTAACTCCAAGGGTGATTCCAAAACGAGTTAACGGAGATAGTTCCTTTGACAAAGTTGAAGATTTAAAATGCAAGGGCTATTGTCGTTAACTCTAAGAGTGATTCCAAAATAAGTATAGCGAGATAGTGCCTTCGGTTCCGTTCAAACCTAGAAAGGACTTGTATGGATTGAATGCTTGCAGACCATCGTCAACGGAGGATGGTGGGCATTCCAAGATATTTGTTCTTAAAAGGTAATCGTGGCCTTAAGCCTCATTAACCGGGAATGACTAAAACAGGGGAGGCGCAGCAAGGCTAAGTGGGTAGCACCCAATAAAGATAAGACTTCCCCTGTTTAGAGGTCCCTTTTTATTCGGCTATGTGGGCAGTTGGTCGTAAACAACTGCGGGGTTGTCTTATTTGGGATTATCCAGTAAGGGAAGGTTCCGTCCTTGTGTTGTAGGGGATCTGGGTGGATCCTCGGTACTCTGATCTAGACCAAGTACTGTGACGGGCGGTACCCCAGTAGCCCTACCATTTTATGGAATCCAATCTCCAATAAGTGTCGTACGTTCTGATTATGCCCAACTATGTTGGAATGTGAGATATAAGCATTCCTGCTATTTCTGTATTTTACTTTAAAACACTAGACACTATTATAATATCACTGGATTTCCTATCAAATGTTTTGGCTATCGCAAGATAAAAACCCAACATGTTTATTTGTGGTGTGGTCTTACGAGATACCTTTATTTTCAAATGATTTTCAAAGTTAAACAACTTTAACCCGTTTACTCACATCACACCCATGTGTGGCCCAGAGTTTATTAGCTGTTTTCTTAAACTCTTGGGTACTCAAATTTTTATGAGTAGCCAAAGGATTCAGGTTAGCTTTTGACAGATTTTTGAAGGAGACTTGGAGCAAGAGGCTTCAACATATATAGACATTGAGTTTCCGCTGTGGTGATAGCTCTATTGTGTTTTGGCATGTAATGATCGATAGGTCTTTATAGCTGTCTAATTTGTGATGCATTGAGTTGTATGATTCTAATGTATATGATGTAATAACTGTGTGATATAATATATTTTATTCGTTCCGCTATGAGATTCTGATATTGTTTAGTTCTTTCTTTCGTATCTTTTCTCTTTTCTATTTCTTTCTTTCTTAATAATGATGCGTCTTTTTATGGAACGAAGGGCGGGTCATTACAGTGGTATTAGAGCTCTAGGTTGAGAGAATACCTAGGCTTTGGAGTGATATCTACTTAAGAGAGCGTACTTGTATTTTTATATATAAATTTATACCATCTGATTTTTTGGGTTACGTGTTGGGTTTTACAATTTGAGTTCTAGAAATAGGAGGGATAGTGGTGTGTATAGCACGACTATCACAAATGGAAGAGGCTCGAATGTTGAGGTTGGAAGAGTGTTTGCCGAGGCTGTAGACCCAATACCGCCTTGAGTAAGCTTTGCAGTATGGTGTAAAGATTTCATCAATCTCGGAGGGAACCCTTTTAAAGGTTCAGAGGCCGTCATTGAAGTGCGAGATCGGTTGCACTTGTGTGAGCGGATTTTCAAGAATTTGGATCTATCGGATGTGCAAAAGCGAGTGGTGAAATCTTGGCAACTTTAGGAAGGAGCAGCTGCGTGGTGAAATGAATTAACCAGGGATGTTCACGAAGATGTTTACTATTGGAGCAAGTTTAGGGAAGTTTTTGAGGAGCAGGCATACCCACCGCAGGGAAGACTTGGCTGTATAGGAATTTTCTAGATCTCTAGCAAGGGACTTTGCCGGTATCGGAATATGAGACTGAGTTCAACAAGTTGTCTCTACGGACCTGGTCTTATTGACACACCCACTTAAGAAGAATGAGATGTTTGTGTTTGGTTTGAGGCCTGAGTTTCTTGAGAAGATGTATGCCCATCTCAAGGGCTCTTTGTGAAAATTGGTTGATTTGGCTTTGAGGTTCGAAGAGCTTTTGGATAAGAAGTCTATGGCATCTGTGGTAGCAATGCAGCTCAGAATTTTTGTGTGGGCAGCAGGAAGGTCTCTGGCTAAGCAGTGTCCTAGAGGTGGAATTCAGAAGCAGTAGAGTGGACTTTTTTCTTTGATGGTTCAAAAGTCTTTGGGTTTCAACTATTAGCAGCCCAGGCATATGGTGAAAGCTTGCCCACTTTTTTAGGAAGCTCAGTAGAATAAGTGTTTGCTATTGAAGGGTTTGACCTTATTTTGGAATTTCGATGGATAGTTAGACAAGCATAAGTTGTTCTGATTTGTGAAGAGAGAACTGTTTCTTTGGCAAATGAACTGGGTAGGATCACAAAAGTGACTTGCGATAAATTGAGTGTTCTCTTGGGTAATATTTTGCTTGGAATTGAGGCATCTCAAGAGGAAATAGGAGATATCGAAGTGGTCAGAGATTTTTTTTGGATGTCTTAAAGAAGTCAAGGTTTTCCTTAGCATCGGGAGATTGAGTTTTCATATCAACTTAGCTCTAGGAGCGATACTGGTGGTTCAGCTAACTAGAAGGATGGCTCCTAGAGAGAGGATCGGTGAACCAGACTCAGGATTTCTTAGTACTTCTGTGTTTTCTTATATGGATCCGATGAACCGTGTCTTCCGGTATGTGTTAATCAAGTTTGTGCTCATGTTCATCCATGACATTCTCATCTACTTCAGATCAGAGTTGCACAACGGAAGCGAGTAGCAGCTGTTCTAGAGTGAAAGCAACCTCAAACTCCTTGAAAGTTCTCAGTTTTCTTGGATTAGAGGGTTTCCACAGGATTTTCATTCAGGATCTGAAGGCTAGGTTGTCTAGTGAACCTGTTTGACTTTTCCGAATGGGAGAAATAAGTTCGAAGTCTACTGATGCTTATGGGGTAGAGCTTGTGTTCTGGATTTTGAAGGATTTGGAGAGGACCATTTTGTTGGGTAGGATCTGGGGACTGTCTTATTCTCGTCCATACTTGTTTATAGAGGTACTTGCGATGGTTGCGCTGATCAAAGGAAGAATAAAGGCAACCTAAAATCATCAGAAGAGTTATGCGGACAAGAGACAAAGGAATTAGGAATTCGAAGATTTGAGATTTGGATTTTGGATAAGATTTTCTCCGATCAAAAGAACAATATGATTTGGTAAGACTAGAAGGCTAGCACCAAGGTATATTAGATTTCTTTCTGTGTTCCCGAAAGGATAAGTTCGTTGGCCTACAGGATTGAATTACCAGTTCGGATGGCCGAGATTCACAGTGTATTTCACGTATCTCATCTGAGGAGTACATGTTTGATCCATCTCTGGTTGTTGGACCAACAGTTCAGAAGGATTTGGAAGTTGAGTCGGACTTGTTTGTGGCAAGATATCCTGTTCAGTTTATAGATCGTGTAGAGAAGGAGCTCAGGTTCAGTGTGATGTAGCTAGTTAGGATTCTGTGGAGCGAGGATCCCAGGGATTGCACTTGGGAAACTCTAGATAGTATTATCAAGTCATATACTGAATTGTGTCAGGATAGTTAGATAGGTTTGTTTGTTTGCATAAATTGGTTGCTATGGTTGTTAGTTTATGGTTGATATATGCATTATTGTTGAATAAAACATTTGCTGGATTATTAAATTATCTTTGCTTTTAAATTTTAGGGATGAAATTCTTTTAAGGGGGGAGGAATGCGATGACCCGAAATTTAGGGCAATAACAATTTGATAATCTCCTAAAATAATTATTTAAATTGGAAATATTGACTTAATAATCTACTTTTATAATTATTTTAATTTGGCGAAATTTATCATTTTCAAAGCTAATAAAAAAGTTTCCTAATTATAATGTGTATATATTTGTATATACATTGTGGATTGAAATCTTTCGTTTGAATTTAAAATAATAATTTTCAAAACTATTTAAAGTTAAACTTTATATTTCTTAACAATAAAGATAATATCTACAAATATTTATTTACTTAAAAATATTTTAGCTTAAGTTCAAAATTTAGATAAGATTAATAAAAAGGTTTGTTTTACTTTCTTTTTCAAAATATGCTTGACCTAAATATGATTTGTAAATTTATATAAAAAAAATTTAAAACATAATTCACAAAGCATTTAAAACATATGAAACATAAGAAAAATATTTAATAAAAAGGTTTATTATGCTTTCTTTTAACTTTAACTAAAATTGTTTGTAATATACATAAGCTTAAAACATAAATATAAATTGATATAAATATAAACATATTACATAATTGCTAAAACATAAGTAATTAAGGAAAATATTTAATAAGGGCTTAAACGTAAAATACTTTGTTTTTAACATTTGTAAGCTAAGTAATATATATATATATATATATATATATATATATATATATATATATATATATATATTGACATTTTTTGCTTGAGATAACTTATAATTATAAAAGTGGCAACATATGTTTTTCTTTTAAAATTTAATTATATATAACAAAGAGATTGAGAGAAACCTGACTTTTGTATTTCAATTCAAAAACTTCTCAATTCTTACTTCTTCTTCTAAACTAAAAAGAAACTAGAAACTGAAAGTCAAAAGAAAATCAAAACTAAACCACTTTATCTGTTTCAAGTTTAACGTAAGCTAAAGAGAAATCCATAACTAAAGGAGATTCAAAGTAATAACAAAGTTCCAGATCAACTCAATATAGATTCAACTCAATATAGATTCAGATCATCAAGTAAAGATACAAATACAACTAAATATACATCAACTATCAAGAACAGATCAAATAGTTCTAGATAGAAGACATAACTTCTGTTCTCTGTTTTTACAACTAGTGTGTAAACTTTTTCCTTTAGAAGCAGTTTTAATCAGTGAATTATCTTGAAGCATGTTTCAAGTAATGTAGTAGATAATGTTTGCATGTATGAATGTGAATGCATGTATGTATATATGCTATGCCTATGCAATGTCTGTGAATATGTGTATGTACATAAACCTCTGTTTTCTGTCAGGCTCAAATTCCCTTAAAAAGTTTCAATCTCTCTTTCTCTAATGAATTTTAGGCTTTGATCTCTAAAGAGAAACTGATTGTGCAACATTCCTGTTTTTAAATCAAATTTAAATTGATAATTAGTTTACTTTTTGAAATTAAATTGTGAATTAATTTAGTATTTTCCAAATTAAATAGACATTTGTTTATTAATATTAATATATATGTATATATATGTAATTTTAAAAAGAATTTCTAATTGGAAATTCAGGAAAAATGTTTTGGATAATATTTTAATTATAAAGTTGTGGAATAGTTTTAAAATTTGAATATATATATATATATATATATATATATATATATATATATATATATATATATATCGAAAGATTAAAAATAAAGGAATTGATTTGAAAATTCAATAAATTGTGAATAGAATTTTTGATTTGGAATTTAAAAATACATATATGTTGAAAATAAGTATTTAAAGATTGTGAATGAATAATATATATATTTATAGAAAGGATATTGTTTGTTTATTCATTTATAAATACAAATTGATAGTATATTAATTTTTGAATTTGAAATTTTTAAAAAAAAATTCGTTTTCCAATTTTAAATATATATGTGTATACATATTTATATTTGAAAGTTATAATTTAAAAGTTAAATCCTAATATATATAATTTGTTTATTAGTGTTTAATTTAATTTAAACCATATTCTTTAAATTTTAAATTCATATATAATTAAAGTAAATGGGTTTGTTTAAATTGGAAATGCAAACATATGGAGATATAAAGAAAATTATAATATGATAAGGGTTTAACATAAATTTTAAAATAAAATTTAATAAAAGGATTTAGACAAAATTTTATCACATAATAACATTTGTAAAATTAAGAGAATATGAATTTGCAAGTGTAAGAAGAAAAATAAATATAATTACAAGTGTTAATAACGACACCATACAAAATACAAGTGTCCTTTGTTTCTCAAAATAAAAAATAAAAAATAAAACAAGTTTATAGATATCATAAATTCATTTTTTTCTCATTTGGTTCAAAGCTAAAAAGAAAAGAAAAGAAAAAAAAAGATCTTCACAATAAAGGAATAAAAACAGAATTGAAAACAGAGGTCTGTTTCAACTTGAAACAAAGTGTTTAAGTTCAACATGATCAAAGCAGGGATCAATTTAAATGCAAAACATGCAACAAATATTTAATTCAAGTTCAAATCCTGAAGCATCTCAACATCAAAACCAGAAATCAAAAGATGATCAGATTTGAGAAATGCAATGTAAAGAAAAAGAAAGAATTCAAAAATAAAAATCTGAAAGCAGGTTTCATATTTAAATTCAAGTTGCTTGAAGCAATGCAAAGTAGACAACAAATTCAAATCTAAAGTTGTAAGATCAGATCTTCAACTTCTTTTCAAATCAAAACCTGGTAATAAAAAATAAACTAAAACCTGGAAGCTTCAATATGAAATTAAGATCTGATCTCGGAGCAAAATCAAGTAATTCCAGATCAACAGCAAGCAAAAGAAAAAGCTTAGCTCAAACAAGGCAAAGATCATATTCTAGAGTTCATAGCAGTTTCAATTTCAAAAGCAAGATGAATTAAAATCCAAATTCTAGATCATTTAAAAAGGGCTTAAGCAATATCTCTGTTTCCCCTCTGCTCAAAGCAAAGGTGAGAAAATATTTTTTTTCTCTTGATATGGTTATCTTTTGATGATTGTGAAAGTAATGCTGTGAAATAAATTTGAATCTTCGTAAATTTGTTTTGCATGTATACAAGTATATGTGCAAATATCTGTGCATGTCTGGACATATAAATCCCTCTATCTAAAGCTTTACAGGCTTTTAACTTGATTTAAAAATTCAAATCTTCCCCACTAATTCTTTATAAACTTTGATGTCTAAACAAAACCTGTTTGAAATTGCAAGATCGAAATTTTAAAAATATTGTTAAGTATAAAATATATATGGGTTTACTGGGAGGAAGGAAAACAGTGAAACTTAAAAAATATGACAGTATTCGACTTAAACGATTTATTATTTCAATTATATAATTTGTTTTGTAATCGAAAAACAAGATTTTTGAAAAAAAATTCAAATTTTTTAGCTGTGTTTTCCGGAGGCATTCCAGAGATGAATAGAAAATGTAATTTGGTCAATTCTGATGATCGGCCATGAACTGGATGGCGTGGTTCATGCTGGAGATAGGTGGAGGTACCATGATCATCGAAAAATGGTCAAAAAATTTATAAACTATCGAGGTGTCGTCGTGGCAGTGGTTTGGGGTTTTAACCCTAGTTTTGGTCGACGCTGAGAAACAAGTCATTGCGCCATCGACGATTGATCGTAGGTGATTGCACCAAGGGAAAAGGAGCATAGGACAATGATGCATCTTTGGTCGGAGGTACGTAGTCGTTGATGGCTTATCGCGGCGTCGTGTGATGATTTTCTGGTGTTGGGTGGATTCCAGTTTGAGGCATTGATTGGTTCGATTTTGATTTCTAGCATATATTGATGATCTGGGAGTTTGTGATGGCTAAGGATGGCTTCAACGATTTTTTGATGGTGGCATGGTTGATCGGAGTGGCTCCGACGATCAGTGCACATGTGCGCGTGAAGGTTCGTGCATCTAGAAATGGTGTGGTTTAGGTAGTCGAGGAATAGCTCGAGTTCGACCTGAAGAAAATGACGAGATAGCTCGAAGCAAATGAATGGTGGGGGAACCCGAAGTGAGGATCGGGAAAACCAGTGTTTGGCCCAAGTTTTCAAATCTTGAGTTTATAACAAATTTAAAAATAATTAATGTTTTAAAATTAGTTGGAATTTATTAAGGATTTGAAAGATAAAATTATTTTAGTTAAATTTTTTTTTTGTATAACCTTTGTCTTTGAAAAGTTTAGTTTTTTTTATAACTTAATTTTGTTATTAAGTAAATAATTAAGAACGCAGAGTTCTGAATATTTAATTAACTTAAAGGTTTAAGTTAAGGTGGTTAATTACAAGATTATTGTGACGCCCCACCTCTATACCCACGCTAGCCAAGAACACTCCGGAGAAGTGCTGTCAACTAGCACGGAGAATAAGGCTGTTGAGGAGCGACCATCCATGTAATTGCTTATCACACGGTGGCTATAAATAATCTTCGGAAACAAACATAGAAATAATCATATCACAAATCAGTCACAGATATCCATATCACAAAGGCGGAAGAAGATATGAATATATAACTAACACATGAAAGTGTACATCAGAGTAGTGGTCAATAAGATCCACGATAATACAAAAGAATAGCAACACGTGCTATACAAAAGAATACAACTATGAGTCTATATCTCAAGTGTATACAACAAAAACTGCTAATCTAAACAGTTAGCCAAAAGTCAGAGTGATGAATCCCTGGGAAGAAGTCAAGCAGAAGCACCTGTAACATCTCGGTCTGATCCGAGTATTATTTAAGAAAATAATAAACGGATCAGTCTAGCTATAAATATCAGATGACATGATATAACATAAAAGATATGGCATAAACATAAACATCCATAACGACATACCGCTATAAGTATGTAAATAATGATCAACAGAAGATCAATCAATAAGAGATAATCAATATGACAAGAATCTTCTCAAAGATTCGAAGGGGGCATCATACCCTAAACTTGTACTCATAACAAGTCAATGACATAAATTCCAGAAATCAACACGAGAAATCCAGAAATCATAAAAAGGGAAAGAGGCCTATCACATGACGGTCTGAAGACCATGGGGAGCTACCCCACATGTGTGAGTGGAATCACACAGAATGAGGTCAAGACTAACCAAAAAGCAGAAAGGTATGTGTGAATGGAATCACACAAGTGGTGTCTAGTCTAACCTTGCAATGAAAGAGACATCGCGCAATTGCTAGTCTAATTCATAAAGCGATCATCAAGATCAACGAGAAGTGTCAATTACACTAAGCTAGTAAATATAGAAGTTTAGCTTCATGTCCCATAACCACTTGCTTAACTTAAATATTTACGAACAAACTGTAAATCTTCACTAATAAAATTGTCACAAGAGGTTCAATCGAACAAGTCCAAGAATTAACCGACGAAGTGAACGCAAGCGTTTCATACCACTTGTTTTACTAAGTCGTTTAATTAGATTTCTCATCCGAGTGAGGTAAAGGCTTGTATATACTAATAGATTGGAAAACGGTTTAAGAAAAGAGCTTTGTTATTAAAAATAGAGTTGAAATTGTTTGTTAAAAGAGTTTTGATATTTACTACTAGTATTGAAACCTTTATATTATAAAGTGACAAAACACAGAAGCAATTGTAGAAACAATCAGTCACAAAAATCGCATACGGAGATGTGAATAAAATCCAAAGAAATCAGCTCAATGTTTTTCAGATAAGATCCCCTACGGAGGGGGGGTCCGGGGGGGTGGCAACCCCCCAAGGTGGGGGTGCGGGGGCAACGCCACCGCTTACGGGGTTCGACCTAACGACTCAAGGGTCCAACGACCCAACGACTCAAGGGTCCAACGACGCAGCGACTCAAGGGTCCAACGACTCAGCGACTCAAGGGTCCAACGACTCAACGACTCAAGGGTCCAACGACTCAGCGACTCAAGGGTCCAACGACTCAGCGACTCAAGGGTCCAACGACTCAGCGACTCAAGGGTCCAACGACGCGGCGACTCAAGGGTCCAACGACTCAACGACTCAAGGGTCCAACGTTCGACTCAGCGACTCAAGGGTCCAACGACGCGGCGACTCAAGGGTCCAACGACTCAGCTCCGAACGACCTAAAAATGGCCAGAACGACTCAAGTGCAGAAAATTCACCCAAAACGCTAAAAATTGGAGTTTTTCGCCAATCCAATCCAAACCAAATGCTAACATGCATGCAAAAATGATAGGGAATCATTCCCAACAGTCCAATATAGTTATAGGCTAGAATTGTGAGGTAAAAATCTCACCTTTGCACTAAAATTTATGAAGATGAAGCTTGAAAGCAAGGAGAAGCAATCCAAAGCTTGAATCCAATATCTTCTACTTGAATTTGGAGTTGAATGATGGAGTTGCAATTGAATTTGAGCTTGGAGTTTTAATTTCCCATTCTCTTCACCATTAATGCTAAAGCTTGAGTTAGTTAGGAAATTTATGAAGAGTGAGGAGAAGAGGGTTGGAACTTGGGCTTAATAGGCTAAACTAACCCAAAGTCCAAAGCGGGAAAAGTTAGTGAAATTTCACTAACTCCAAACCTATCGATGTTTATACTTAAAAAGTTGTAAACGACATTTCGAACTCAATGGAAGTGGTCTCGAGTCCTAATTTGACCGTTTGCAAAAAGTAGTTTTTTCGGACCAAAATCCGATTAACGATTTAATATTTAAATAAAAATATTTAAATGTAAACTCGATAAATATGTGGGTTGTTACAATTATTATACAAGATGAACGAATTTATTAAGATAGAATGTTTTTATCTTTTAGTTAATCAAGTTCTTAAATAATTAATGATGAATTATTAACAAAAGAAATTAAAAAGATTATTATTTAAAGAAGGATTAGTTAATGAGAGTTATTAAAGGATAATTACTTAATATAAGGGGTAATTTATTAAGTGTTGGTTAATAAGTTTGTAATTTAAAGATTTATTAAGTGAGTAAAGATTAATTACTTAATAATTTAAAAGTTGATTAATTGATGACTGAAAGTTAAATTGTAATTACTTAATGTAATTAAGGGACAATTAGTTATGTGATTAACTTAAGGTTAATTAATTGATGAAGGTGATTAAGGAATGATAATTAGTTAAGGAATGATAAATTAATGAATTAATTAAGGATAATTAATTAAAGGATAATTAAATAATTTAAGATTAATTATTTAATGATTTAAAGGTTAATTAATATAATTTTTAATTAATTAATATTAATTAACCAAGATTAGTGTTTATTCATAAGTAATTAATCTGATTTACATTAATCGTATAATTAGTCGATCTTACTTATGGATGTTTGAATTGTGTGAACTTCTGTGAATTGTTTGATATCTCTGCTGTGTGATGCTTTGTAATATGAATTTTTTTAATTCAAGCTGTGTCGAATGTAATTTATTTTATCTATGGATCTGTGAATGGAAGATAAGCGTTATAAGAATATACCGCTTATCGGTATTGATATGATTAAATCTGTGATGATTGATGATGTTGCACTATTGTGTAAACTCCTGGACTACACCTTACACACACGAATATGGATTGCACAAGGAAATTGGTTAATTTATAGATTTTTGAAATGGTTTTAAAATTGAATTTTGAATCCAAATGGTTTTGGAAATGAAATTGGGTTAAATATGAAAAGCTTTTAAAAAGGAGTTCTGAAGATAAAACTTGTTTTGAATAACTTGATAAAGTTTTGAAACTTGAATAATTTGATTTGAATTTGAATTCAAGATTTGAAATTTAAATCTATGTTTGGAAATTATGGTTTAAAAAGGGTTATACAAATTATAAATGTTTTTATATGGTTTTAAACCTTTTTAGAAATATTGTTTTGGAAATTTGAATTTAACCCAAGTTTTTGACTTGAAGGACTTTAACGTGCAAATAGAATCGGATTTTTCCGAAACGAATTTTTTTCCAAATAATAATAGCTTTCATATAAACAAAGGATTTCCATTTTGTATCGAAAGATTTCAAGTTTGAAAATGGAATTGAAATAGTTTTGAAAGCTATGAATAAATCTTTGTGGAAAATGATTGAACCTTATTTGAAATTGAAGAGGACCTTAAAGGTGTATCTTTTAAAAGATTTGAAATAGAATTGTTTCAAAATCTATGAAGGAATCTTTGTGAAATATTTGTGAACTATGTTTTCAACCAAAAGAGGATCTCAAAGATAGATATTTTGTTTAAATATTGTAAATGAATCTTTGTGAAAGATTGGTGAACTTTGTGAAGTGAATCATTTTGTTTAAATATTTCTAAGCGATAATTTGTTTAAAACATTTGAAGAAAAGTATTGGTTAATAAGACGTGACTTAACTGAGATCCCAATTTCCATATGTTTAAATATTGCGCTCATTATTCAGTTTAGCCGGGAGAGGACCATGTGTCATATAAGAACGGTGGTGAAGATCGGGTATTTTCGAGAATGATAGGATAACCTATCGAATGTCTCTACACTGAGCCGCGCCGGTATAAAGATCTCCAAATGTGAACGGGAGTCCGATCGGGATTGTGAATACTCGAATTGCAAGGGCTTCTTTGAAAGTGCCTCCGGTTCTGTTCGAACCCGGAACCGACTTGTATGGATGGGTGTCTGACATTACACTTTGAGATGTAAAGCTGGTTTCTATCAAATACATTTCTGTTTGGTGGTGGAGATTTATTCTCTTAGCTTAACACCCTTCTCTGAAACGTACGATCTCAGAGGTTATGTAGTTGATGGTTACTAGTAATACATTCCAAATTTGGTAATGTGGCATACGAAATGTTGCTGCTCGTTTTTTGATCGAAGCATGGCTTTGTGAAAAGTGTAGCTTTGTGGACGAGACTTCGTAAGGCCTCACATCTTCACTTTCACTTTGAAATCCGAACAATTCAAGAAACCCCCAGTAATGGTCGAAATAGGAATCGTGGCAGCAAGGTTATTTGGGGGTAGCACCCCTTGAGGTTATGTCCACTTCCTTCTGGATTATAAGTGGTATCATGGTATGGAGCCCAGATACTTAACTTTGTGGTTGCTACAAAACTTATTGCTTTGTGTTTGTTGGTTGAGAAGCACTTTGGATAAAGGTTGGTAACGACCGGGAGGTGGCATACTCATGTTAGTACTTACCTAGTTACAGAGGCAACCCGGCCTTATGTAGTAGAGATCCGGTTAGGTTTTCGTGGACGTCCCTTCAGAGGCGTTCCATTTTGTGTGGGAGTTCCTTTGCCTGACCATTTGTTGGAAACCCAATCATCCAATACGCGCCATGTATGGTTTTAGTTGTAGAATCTGCCATCTAATATGGTAGCTATAGTAGGCATACTATAATGGTACGTATGCTGTCTAAGATTAATATTATACTTGCAAATGTTTTCCACTATGCACTAATAATAATATCAAAAAAAATTCACGTATCAATCATTTTTACTGTAATAAGGAGAAATCTCCTCCAAGTTTGTGCTTGCATTGTGTGTATGGCGAGAGGCCTTATGACAGTTTCATTTTCCAAAAAGCATTGCGGATTACTTTTAAAATCCTTCATTTTTCTTTTGATAAAGATAAAGTTTTTTCCTTTTCTCATACCAGTCCCATGACTGGCCTAGAGTTTATTGTTCCCTATCTAAACTCTGGGTGCCCACAATTTTCCACACGGGCGGTCTAGTGTTGGATTTTTCAGATAGTCGAATAATCAGCTTGTAGATATAAAGTCGATAGAATCCAGCCTTTGATTTTGGCAATCGCATTAGGATGGAGTTTCGTTTAGTTTATCTTGATGATGTTTCGAGCTTGAAGTTTAGAGCTTTGGCTTTGGATATTTGGTTTGGAGTTGCAGACTTTGGATTCACCCTTTATCGAAGATTATATTGGAGTTATCTCTTCCATCGTTATTTTTCCGCTATTGCTATTGTCTCTGATATTGTTATATCATATTGTATTCATTATTGTATCAATGATATTCATTTCTTCCACTGTGTTATTATACTTATGTGTTATAAGCTCCAGTGAATCAGATTCAGCATTTGAATCTACGGCATTTGAATACGGGTGAAATATTTGGTGTCGATTATCGAAGGCCGAGTCATTGTCGTTACAGTGGTATCCAAGCTGAAGGTTGAGTAAGAACTTTAGCTCAGGATTATAACACATTAGGTAACTCATTAAAGATAGGGTAACAAATGCCCTAGAATGAGTATATCCTTAAGATATCCGTCCGAGTGCCTCTATAAATTCTCTTGCTATCTACTGATAGTAAGCATGAGTGCAAGAAGACGATGAGATAGGGGACAGGGAAGTACTACTACAAATGGTCAATCCCTGCAATAATGGAAACAAATTTCTTTATCAATCTCCTTTGATCTGATTCCAATTCTGTGATGGACTCGTGGTAGCTACAAGGAGAAGTTTCGGTGTGGTGATGGCCCTACGAATCTTTTTAGATAAGTTTCTATTTCGCATTCTCTTCATAAAATTTCTACCAGCTTTTCGTTTTTAACTCTAACAAAATTGAAATTTTATTGAAATAAATTGGTTAATAAAATATGAAGTTAAAATTGAATCGTATTGATAAAATAATTTTGATTAAAACCAAATCTGAAATTCTTGTGAGTATCAATATCTGAAGTGGGACAAACTAGTGTAAACTTTGGGGTATTCCGAACCTAAGTTTGGAATCCATACCTAATGTTTGAGAATTATGGAAGATTGAATCTATTTATCTATTCTCTGGAACTGATATATTCTACAAATGGTTAGTTATCCTTCGGACTAACCGATACCCTTGCATATTTCGTAGATCTAGTGACCCGAGTATTTCGTGAAGTGTTGAATGAGTTTGTTCTCATATTGTTGATATTCTGATTTGGTAAGCCAAATACAGAATAGATATTCAGTTTGACCTAGAAAACTATTTCTCTATCTTTGTGTATCCATCCTTTGTTTGTCTCCCTAGCAAATTTCGGGGACGAAATTTTCTTAAGGGGGAAATTGTAACATTCCTGTTTTTAAATCAAATTTCAATTGATAATTAATTTAATTTTTGAAATTAAAATGTGAATTAATTTGGTATTTTCCAAATTAAATAGATATTTATTTATTAATATTAATATACATATATATATATATATCTGTGTGTGTGTGTGATTTTTAAATAGAATTTCTAATTGGAAATTCAGAAAAAATGTTTTGGATAATATTTTAATTATAAATCTAGTTGTGGAATAGTTTTAAAATTTGAATATATATATATACACACATATCAAAAGATTAAAAATAGAGGAATTGATTTGAAAATTCTATAAATTGTGAATAGAATTTTAATTTGGAATTTAAAAATACATATATGTTGAAAATAAATTTTTGTAGATTATGAATGAATAATACATATATTTATAAAAAGGATATTGTTTGTTTACTCATTTATAAATACAAATTGATAGTATACTAATTTTTGAATTTGAAATTTAAAAATAAAAGTTAGTTTTCCAATTATAAATATGTATGTGTATACATATTTATATTTGAAAGTTATAATTTAAAAGTTAAATCCTAGTATATATAAAAATTTGTTTATTAGTGTTTAATTTAATTTAATCCATATTCCTTCAATTTTGTATTCATATATAAATAAAAGTAAATGGATTTGTTTAAATTGAAAATGTAAACATATGGAGATATAAAGCAAATTATAATATAATAAGGGTTTAACATAAATTTTAAAATAAAATTTAACAAAAGGATTTTGACAAAATTTTACCATATAATGACATTTGTAAAACTAAGAGAATACGAATTTACAAGTGTAAGAAGAAAAATAAATATAATTACAAGTGTTAATAATGTCACCATGCAAAATACAAGTGTCCTTTTTTTTCAAAATAATAAATAAAAATAAAACAAGTTTATAGATATCATAAATTCATTTTTCTCTCATTTGTTCAAAGCTAAAAAGAAAAAAAGAAAATAAAAGATATTCACAACAAAGGAATCAAAATAAAATTGAAAACAGAGGTCTGATTCAACTTGAAGCAAAGTGTTTAAGTTCAACATGATCAAAGCAGGGATCAATTTGAATGTAAAACATGCGACAAACGTTTAATTCAACTTCAAATCCTGAAACATCTCAACATAAAAACCAGAAATCAAAAGATGATCAGTTTTGAGAAATGTAATGTAAAGAAAATGCAAGAATTCAAAAATAAAAATATGAAAGCAGGTTCCAGATTTAAATTCAAGTTGCTTGAAGCAATGCAAAGTAGACAACAAATTCAAATCTGAAGCTGTAAGATCAGATCATCAACTTGTTTTCAAATCAGAACCTGGTAATCAAAAATTAACTCAAACCTGGATGCTTCAATATGAAATTAAGATCTGATCTCAGAGAAAAATCAAGTAATTCCATATCAACAACAAGCAAAAGAAAAAGCTTAACTCAAACAAGGCAAAGATCATTTCTAGAGTTCAAAGCAATTTTAGTTTCAAAAGCAAGATGAATTAAAAGCCAAATTCCAGATCATTTAGAAAGGGGCTTAAGAAATTTTTCTGTTTCCCCTCTTCTCAAAGTAAAGGTAAGCAAACATTTTTGTTCCCTTGATATGGTTATCTTTCGATAATTGTAAAAGTAATGCTGTGAAATAATTTTGAATGTTTGTAAATTTGTTTTGCATGTATACAAGTATACGTGCAAATATTTGTGCATGTCTGGACACATAAATCCCTCTGTCCAAAGCTTTACAGGCCTTTCACTTGATTTAAAATTCAAATCTTCCCACTAATTTTATAAACTTCGATGTCTAAACAAAACCTGTTCGAAACTGCAAGATCGAAATTTTAAAAATATTGTTAAGTATAGAATATATATGGGTTTATTGGGAGGAAGGAAAACACAGTGAAACTTAAAAAAATATGATAGTATTCGACTTAAACGATTAATTGTTTCAATTATACAATTTGTTTTGTAATCGAAAAACGTGATTTTTGAAAAAAAATCAAATTTTTTAACTGTGTTTTGGGGAGGTATTCCTGAGATTAATAGAAAATGCATTTTGGTCAGTTTCTGGTGATCGGCCATGAACTGGATGGCGGGGTTCATGCTGGAGATTGGTGGAGATACCATGATCATTGAAAGAATTGTCAAAGAATTTATAAACTATCGAAGTGTCATTGCGACAGTGGTTTGGGGTTTTAACCCTAGTTTTGGTCGAGGCTGAGAAACATGTTATTGCGTTGTCGACGGTTGATCATTGGTGATCGCACCAAAGGGAAAAGAATCATAGGACAATGATGCATCTTTGGTCGGAGGTTCGTAGTCGTTGGTGGCTTATCGGGGCGTCGCATGATGATTTTCTAGTGCTGGGTGGATTCCAGTTTGAGTCATTGATTGGTTCAATTTTGATTTCTAGCGTATAGTGATGATCTGGGAGTTTGTGATGGCTAAGGGAGGCTTCTACAATATGTTGACACTGGCATGGTTGATTGGGGTGGCTCCGACGATCAGTGCACGTGTGCACACAAAGGTTCATGCATCTAGAAATGGTGTGGTTTAGGAAGTCAAGGAATAGCTCGAGTTCGACCCGAAGAAAATGAGAAGATAGCTCGAAGCAGATGAATGGTGGGGGAACCCGAAGTGAGGATCGGGAAAACCAGTATTTGGCCTGAGTTTTCAAATCTTGAGATTATAACAAGTTTAAAAATAATTAATGTTTTAAAATAAGATTGAATTTATTAAAGATTTGAAAGATAAAATTATTTTTGTTTAAAATGTATTTTTATATAACCTTTGTCTTAGAAAAGTTTATTTTTTTTTAATAATTTAATTTTTTTATTAAGTAAATAATTAAGAATGAAGAGTTTTGAATCTTTAATTAACGTAAATGTTTAAGTTAAGGTGGTTAATTACAAGATTATTAAACAAGCTAAAGGAATTTATTAAGATAGAATGTTTTTATCTTTAATTAATCAAGTTCTTAAATAACTAATGATGAATTATTAACAAAAGAAATTAAAAAGATTATTTTTTAAAGAAGGATTAATTAATGAGATTTATTAAAGGATAATTAGTTAATATAGGGGGTAATTTATTTAGGGTTGGTTAATAAATTTGCAAATTAAAGATTTATTAAGTGAGTAAAGATTAGCTACTTAATAATTTAAAAGTTGATTAATTGATGATTAAAAGTTAAATTGTAATTACTTAATGTAATTAAGGGACAATTGATTATGTAATTAACTAAAGTTTAATTAATTGATGAAGGTGATTAAGGAATGATAATTAATTTAGGGATGATAAATTAATGAGTTAATTAAGGATAATTAATTAAAGGACAATTAAATAATTTAAGGTTAATTATTTAATTATTTAAAGGTTAATTAATTAATATAATTTGCAATTAATTAATATTAATTAACCAGGATTAGTGTTTATTCATAATTAATTAATTTGACTTACATTAATCAGATAATTAGTTGATCTTACTTATGGATGTTTGAATTGTGTGAACTGCTTTGAATTGCTTCATATCTCTGATGTGTGATGCTTTGTAATATGAATTGTTTTAATTCAAGCTGTGGTGAATGTGATTTATTTTATCTATGGATCTGTGAATGGAAGATAAGCGTTATAAGTATATACCGCTTATCGGTAATATGATTGAATATGTGATGATTGATGATGTTGCACTATTGTGTAAACCCTTAGACTACACCTTACACACACAAATATGGATTGCATGAGGAAATTGGTTAAGTCACAGATTTTTGAAATATTTTAAAAATTGAATTTTGAATCCAAATGGTTATGGAAATGAAATTGGGTTAAATATGAAAAGCTTTTAAAAAGGAGTTTTGAAGGTAAAAGTTATTTTGAATAACTTGATAAAGTTTTGAAATCTAAATAATTTGATTTGAATTTGAATTCAAGATTTGAAATTTAAATCTAGGCTTGGAAATTATGATTTAAAAAGGTTTATACAAATTATAAATGTGTTTATATGGTTTTAAACTATTTTAAAAATATTGTTTTGGAAATTTGAATTTAACCCAAGTTTTTGACTTGAAGGACTTTAACTCGTGCAAATGTAATCGGATTTTTTCGAAACGAAAACTATTTGTTTCCAATAATAATAGCGTTCATATAAAGAAATGATTTCCATTTTGTATCGAAAGATTTCAAGATTGAAAATGGAATTGAAATAGTTTTGAAAGCTATGAATAAATCTTTGTGGAAAATGATTGAACCTTATTTAAAATTGAAGAGGATCTTAAAGGTGTATCTTTTAAAAGATTCAAAACAGAATTGTTTCAAAAGCTGCGAAGGATTCTTTGTGAAATATTTGTGAACTTTGTTTTCAAACAAAAGAGGATATCAGAGATAGATATTTTGTTTAAATATTGTAAATGAATCTTTGTGAAAGATTGGAGAACTTTGTGAAGTGAATCTTTTTGTTTAAAGATTTGTAAATGGTAATTTGTTTAAACCATTTGAAGAAAAGTTTTGGGTAATAAGATGTGACGTAACTGAGATCCCAATATCCATATGTTTTTAAATATTGCGCTCATTATTTGGTCTAGCCGGGGGAGGACCTTTGTCATATAACCCATCCCGAATAATGATACATCATTATGGATTGCATTTGAAGATCGGTCGTGAAGATCGGGTATTTTCGAGAACGATAGGATAACCTGTCGAATGTCTCTGCACTGAGTCGCGCCAGTATAGAGATCTCCATATGTGATGGGGAGTCCAATTGGGATTGTGAATACCCGAATCGCAAGGGCTTCTTTGGAAGTGCCTTCGATTCTGTTCGAACCCAGTACAGACTTGTATGGATGTGTGTCTGACGTTACACTTTGAGATGCAAAGCTAGTTTCTATCAAATACATTTCTGTTTGGTGGTGGAGATTTATTCTCTTAGCTTAACACCCTTCTTTGAGACATACGAGCTCAGAGGTTATGTAGTTGATGGCTACTAGTAATACATTCCCAATTTGGTAACGTGTAATACGAAGTGCTGCTGATTATTTGTTGATTGAAGCATGGCTTTGTGAAAAGCGTAGCTTTATGGACGAGACTTCGTCAAGCCTCACAACCCCGTAATGGTCGAAACAGGAATCATGGCAACAAGGTCATTTGGGTGTAGCGCCCCCTGAGGGTATGTCTATTTCCTTCTATATTATAAGTGGTATCATGGTATGGAGCCCAGATACTTAACTTTGTGGTTGCTGCAAAACTTATTGCTTGGTGGTTGTTGGTTGAGAAGTGCTTCGGATAAAGGTTGGTAACGATCAGGAGGTGGCATACTTGTGTCGGTAGTTACCTAGTTACAGAGGTAACCCGGCCTTGTGTAGCAGAGATTCGGTTAGGTTCTCGGGGACGTCCCTCCAGAGGCATTCCATTTAGTATGGGAAGTTCCTTTGCCTGACCATTTGTTGGAAACCCAATCATCCAATACACGTCCTGTATGGTTTTAGTTGTTGAACGTGCCATCTAATATGGTAGCTATAGTAGGCGTACTATAATGGTACGTATGTTGGCTAAGATTAATATTATACTTGCAAATGTTTTCCACTATGCACTAATAATAATATCAAAAAAAATTCATGTATCAATCATTTTTGACTGTCATAAGGAGAAATCTCCTCCAAGTTTGCGCTTGCATTGTGTGTGTGGAGGGAGGCCTTATGGTAGTTTCATTTTCCAAAAAGCATTGCGGATTACTTTTAAAATCTTTTGTTTTGCTTTTGATAAAGATAAACTATTTTAGTTTGCTCATACCAGTCCCATGACTGACCTAGAGTTTATTGTTCCCTATCTAAACTCTGAGTGCCCACAATTTTCCACACGGGCAGTCTGGAGTTGGGTTTTTCAGATATTCGAATAGTCAACTTATAGATATAGATTCGGTAGCATCTAGCCTTTGGTTTTGGCAATCGCATTGGGATGGAGCTTAGTTCAGTTCAGCTTGATGATGGTTCGAGCTTGACGTTTAGAGCTTTGGCTTTGGAGGTTTGGTTTGGAGTTGCAGAATTTGGATTCACCTTTTATCGAAGATCATATTGGAGTTATCCTTCTATTGTTATTTTTTCCGTTGTTGTTATTATCTCTGATATTGTTGTATCATATTGTATCAGATATTGTATTCATTATTGTATCAATGATACTCATTTCTTCCGCTATGTTGTTATACTTTATGTGTTATAAGTTCCGACGAACCAGATTCAGCGTTTGAATTTACGGCATTTGAATACGGGTGAAGTATTCGGTGCCAATTGTCAAAGGTCGAGTCAGGGTCATTACAGATTGGAGGACTGTAATATTATTTTTAAAAATAAATTCATGCTTTAATATTAAATAATTAATTCAAAGTAGGAAAAATATAGTGAAAAATAAATTGAGGTTAGAAATCAATCATCTTTATCCCATTCTTTGATTATCTAAACAAATTTGCATTAGCAAAAGATGATTTTTCTACGATGGTATCACGATTTTTGAGTGCCTAAGCATCGAGTTATCTCAAGATGATCAGATTTTTGGTTTTCGTCGATTGTCGACGATCGGTGTGATGATGTTTGCCAAGTTTGGGCCTGGAGGTGACTGGTGTGTCGTTGATCATAGGAAAAATAGTAGGAAATTTTTCTGATGATCAGAGTAGCTCAGTGAAGTCGAACTAGGGTTCGTGGTGCTCTTTGGTCATTGATGTATTTAGGGCTCGTACGGCGTCGATGGTGCACCGGTGTGGATCGCATGTGAGGGAAATCGTAGCTGGGTGTCGTAACTTTGGGTTGGTCGGCGTGGGGGCCGGTGGTCGGAGGCGATGGCTAGGGGTGGTTTTCCGATGAGGTTGAGTTCCACTTTTTGATCGATGGGCTCGATTTTCGATTCGCTATTGTATTCATTGTTCTGGATGGTCGAAAGTAATGTGGTAGGCGGCAGGGACTTGCCGAGGGTTGGAGAGTTCGTCGGAGGGGCGATGTTAGACCGTGTATAACACATCTGTGTTGGGTTGGTTGTTGATTTTGGAGAAGATGAGCATTTTCTCGGTAGATCTCGGGTTGTCCGTGTGTATGTGTCTCGAGGGAAGAGAGGACGTGAGTGAATTGTTGTTTGCTCGGGGTTTGGTTGGTTTGGCTTGCGAAATTTAAGGATATGGTTCAGATTTATTTCTTTTGATTGTTGCCTTTTTTATAATAAGAAAATATACTAGTTTTATAAGCTAGAGGAAATCATATCAAGTTTTAAAAGTAATAATTTTGTTAATATTTTTGGAAACAAATAAATGTACAAGACCGAAGTTTCCAGACAAGAAAATATAAATGAATTTTTAAAGTAATTAAGTTCTCAAATAGAAGTTCTCAACGAGTTTTCAAGTAAAATATTATTAAGTTTTTCCAAGCAAAATGTTTAAAAACAAGTTTTAAACAAGTTTTCAAGGATTTAAAATGTTAAAGTAAATGTTTAAAATTTAAAGTAATTATATTAGATTAATTATGTAATTAATTCCTAAATGTTTTTCAAATGAAATTTAATAAGGTAAATAAGAAGTGGTTAAGATAAAGTGTATCAATTTTAATTAGTCAAGAGTTTCAAATGATTTTTGTATAAATTTTTTCAAGCACTTAAATTAAATAAGATTTAAATGAGTGATTAATCAAGATAAAGAATTTATCTATAATTGATCAAGGTTGCGATTAATTAGGGATAATTAATAGTGAAATTAATTAAAGGATAATCACTTAATGAATTAATAAGGGTTAATTAATTTATGTTAATAATCAAAGGATTAACTACTTAATGGAAATATATAGAGGTTAATTAACGAAGGTAATTAAGAACGTAATTACTTAATGTAATTAATTAAAGGATTAATTAATTAAGATGATTAATTATAGGATAGTTAATGTACGTAATAAATTTAAAGATCATTAACTAGTGATTAAGAGATAATTAATTAATGTAATTAATTTAAGATGATTAATTAGTTTAAATAATTAAGGATAATCACTTAATGAAATTGATTTAGTGTAATCACTTAATGTAATTAATAAAGTGTAATTGCTTCGTGTAAGTAATTAATGGAAAATTACTAAATGAAAGTAATTAAAGGGAAATTACTTAATGGGAGTAATTAAGGATTAATTACTTAGTGTAATTAATTGAAGAATTGTTTAATTAAAGAAATTAATTAAAGGGTTAGTTAAATAGTGAATGTGATTAATTAAAAGATAATTAATCAATGTAAATGATTATAGAATAATTAATTAATTTAATTAATTAAGGATCAATGTAATTAATTATAGTTAATTAATTAATGATAATAATTAAAGGATTATTAATTAATGGTTTAAAATTAATTAATGTTAAGTAAGTAAGATTTAGAGGTAATTAGAGTGATTAATTTAATTTATTTGGGGATTAAGTTAAATTAATTAGGACTTGTACATCTAATTAGTCTTGCTTATGGATGATTGAATGATATTGAATGCCTTGATTATTTGATATCTCTGATATGTGATATGTGCTGCTCTGCTATATATGATGCTTTGGTTGAATTGTGATAATATGGATTATCCATTTGTGATAATGTGAATTATCTATCTATGTGAATATGTTATTCCAAATAATAAATTGAATTGTTAAAAATTAAAACCACTTGGCCTTAAAAGACGGCGTTTGGATTTCGATGAGATCGGGATCAGATTCCAAATTGGATATCCGAAAACCTCATCGATCCAAATTAAACGATAGGTCATGAAATCTCTAGTGAAGACCAAGATGAAGAATTCAAAATGGAAGGTCTATTGTCGTTAACTCTGAGGGTGATTGCAAAACAAGTTTAACAGAGATAGTTCCTTCGACCAAGATGAAGATTCAGATGCAAGGGCTATTGTCGTTAACTCTGAGGGTGATTCCAAAATAAGTGTAGCGAGATAGTGTGTTCGGTACCGTTCGAACCCGCAACGGACTTGTATGGATTGAGTGATTCAGACCATCCTCATCGGAGGACGGTGAGCAATCCAAGATATGTGTTCTAAAAAGGTAATCGTAGCCTCATGCCTCATCCACCAGGAATGACTAAAACAGGGGAAGTGCAGCAGGGCTAAGTGGGTAGCAACCAACTTGGATAAGATTTTCCCTCTCTAGAGGTCCCTTTTTATTCGGCTATGTGGGCAGTTGGTAGTGAAAAACTCCGGGATTATCTTATTCGGGATTATCCAGTAAGGGATGGTTCCGGCCTTGTGTTGCAGGGGATCTGGATGAATCCTCGGTACTCTAATCTAGACCAGGTATTGTGACGGGCGGTACCCTAGTAGCCCTGCCATTGTATGGAATCCAATCTCCAATAGGTGTCATACGTTTTGATTGTGCCCAACTATGTTGGAACGTGAGATGTAAGCATTCCAGCTATTTCTGTATTTTACTTCAAAACCTTAGACACTGTTATAATATCACTGAATTTTCTATCAAATGGTTTGGTTATCGTAAGATAAAAACCCGACATGTTTATTTGTGGCAAGGTCTTACGAGATACCTTTGTTTTCAAATGATTTTCAAAGTCAAACAAGTTTAAACCGTTTACTCACACTAGACCCATGTCTGACCTAGAGTTTATTCTCTATTTTCTTAAACTCTTGGGTACTTAAATTTTTACGAGTAGCCAAGGGATTCAGGTTAGATTTTGACGGATTTTGGAAGGAGGCTTAGAGCAGGAGGCTTCAGCTTATATAAATATTGAGTTTCCGGTGTGTTGATAGCTCTATTGTGTTTTGGCATCTAATGATAGACAGGTCTATATAACTGTCTAATTTGTGATGTAATGAGTTGTATGACTCTAATGTATGTGATGTAATAACTATGTGACATAATATTTTTTATTCGTTCCACCGTGAGTTTCTGATATTGTTTAGTTCTTTCTTTTCTATCTTTTCTCTTTTCTATCCTTTTTTCTCAATAATGATGCGTCTTTCTACGGAATGAAAGGCAGGCCATTACAGCGATGATCCAAGAGATAGCACTTGGGAAACCATGGATCAAGTAAAGAAAGCTTATCTTGGATGGATGTTAGGATAGTTGTTGTGTACGTGTCATTGACGCGTTCTTGTTTTGGATGCTTTATACCTTATGTACGAATTTTATGGTATTAATATATTATTCCATTTGTGCTAACTCTTGTTAGTAATTTCGAGGACGAAATTCTTTTAAGGGGGTAGAATGTAACGACCCAGGGTTTGGTCTTTTTAACTAGGCAAATATATATAGTCAATAAATGGATTTTTATTGATAAATGAACTCATTTTAAATAAGTAATAATGATGGAAAAATCATTTTCAAAATACATTTACCAAATTAAATAGTTTGTAGAAAAATGGAAAATGTGACCGTAGAACGTTTTCCGAAATTTTGACCTTTTGACACCAAAAAGTTATCGATAACGTTGTTCGTCTTTGTGCACTATATATACATATATAAGAGTTAATTAACCCAACAATAATAATACACTAGTAGTATATTATCTTATGTTAATTATGTTTAGAAAGTGATGTGACAAGACATGGTTTTAAAATAATAACTTATATATATACTAAATCATACCATTATCTCTGTCATTTCCTTAAATACCATCAACATCACCCATCATGACTTAGGAGATGTGACTAGAGAGGTGGGAGATGTGACATATGAGGGGGAGGAAGATGTTGATGTGACATGTCAAAATGATGACATGTTTTGATATTTTAAACTAAGGATAAAATGGTAATTTCTCCTCTTTTCTTCATCTATAAATACACACCCTTACACACATATTTTCATTTACATTCTCTCCTTCATTTTCTAAAAATTCCTTTCTAAAATTTCCATGACTTCCAAATCCTTTCTAATTATTTAAAAATCCAACCTTTCACTTTAAATCTCTTCTGAATCTAGTTTAAACTTTCCAATATTCATTTCTTCACATTATTCTTTAAGAAACCAAGCCCACACCCACCCTAACCGCCAGGCCGAGCCGTACATCATCAGGCCGAGCCATTTGAAGCGCAAAACTCTGAAACAATCTTCACACTTCGAAGCTCGTGGTTTGTTTCCAAAGTCTATTCGAAGTTCGTTATGTATTTGCAGAGTTTTGGTGAGTAAATACTTTATTTTGGAAGCTCGTGGTTTGTTAAACGAACAAGTTGATTGAGCTCATCTTGTATGATCCCATTAGGAGTTAGCATGATTGATTTACTTCAAACTCTGGAAGCCTATTCACACATATCGACCTCAGTCATTTTCGCTACGTAATTAGCATACAATGCAATAGCAACAAAAATATAGAGGAAGCCTAAAACTTTATCCATTAAATGGAACGGAATAACATAAACTGTCTTATTACACATTCAAAAAATCAAATGGTAAAGCAAATTCTAAAAGTAAATACAACTAAAATGTAAAGGAAATAAACTAAATGAAATAGCATCGTAAATGTTCGCTATTCCATGCCCTTGGAATTCTAATGTCATTGACAGTTTCTAGCTTGAAATTTCCTTCTCCAAGCCTCTGCTCAATGACATATGGTCCTTCGCAGATTGGATTCATGTACGATGGGGTAGAAAAAAACCCATTTCAGGATGAGATCGCCAATTTCGAAGGTTCTATCCCAGAACTTTAGTGTTTAATACCGAGGGACTCGAAGTCGATGTGCAATCGCCCTTAGGTCGGCTTCTTCGCGCTTTCCATTTATGAAGTAAAGAGATTCCAAGAGGAGATCTTTATTAGTTTTGGGATCGTAGTAAGTCATGTGATGAAGAGGGACTTCGAGTTTAATAGGAATAGTGACTTGGAAACCATAGGCAAGAACGAATATAGTATGGCCAGCCACTGACTTGTGGGTTGTCCTTTAAGCCCAAAGTGTTGTAGGGAGTTCATCTACCCACTTGCCTCTACTTCTCCAAACGCTTCTTTAGAATAGACTGTAGGATTTTATTTGCAGCTTCAACCTGTCCATTTGGTTGAGGTTGAGCACTGAAAATCTCTTTTCAATACGATATCTTCGACAATTGTCTTTAAATTCAGCATTGTCAAATTGAGTCCCATTGTAAGTTACAATAGTTCATGGAAGACCTATGCGACATATGATGTTTCGAACAATAAAGTTAATTACTTTCTTGGTTGTGATCGTGGCTAAAGGTTCTGGTTAGACCCATTTGCTGAAGCAATCAACAGCAACGATAGCGTACTTTGCACCACCTTTAAAGATCAGCAAGGAGCCGATAATGTCTCTACCCACATGGTGAATGGCCATGGATTGAACAACTGCTTGATTTCTATTGTCGGAGCCGAACTTTTTCATATATTTGGCATTTATCACATTGTCTTACATAATCAGCTGCATCTCGATTTATAGTTGGCCAATAATACCCAAAATGGAGTATTTTCATTTCTAGGGTTATCCCCCTAATGTGATCACCGCATTCTCCTTAATTAACTTCCTTTTGGACACGCTTTATCACATCATGAGCGATGCACTGGAGTAGTGAGACTGTGAAACCTTTCCTATACATAACTGTTTCTTGCATAATATACCGTGAAGTTTTGCGAAGGACTTTTAGCTTTTCATTTCTTTTATCAGGCAAGACTCCACATAGTAAATAGTCTTTGTGAAGTCATCCATGATTCCCTTTCAGATACCACTTCCAATGTTTGATCAATTTCCAACATGTTATACTCGAGGCATTTAATACTTTGATCGAAACCAAGCCCATTTGCTGTACATTGCCGGTACTAGCATACTTTGCCAATGAATAAGCCTCTCCGTTTCGATCTTGTGCAACATGTGAATGTTACAGTATTCAAATTCTGTCAATAACTCCCGAACTCGGGTAAGGTATGGGGCAAGTCATTGTCCCTTAGCCTGATAGTCTCCCTTAACTTGATACAACAGCAACTTCGAATCACACGAGATTTTACTCCAAGTTCCGTAGCGACTTTACGTCCAGCAATCAAATCTTCGTACTCAGCTTCGTTGTTTATTGCCGGGAAATCATGCTTTAATGCATAACAGATTGACCAATTTTCGGGGTTTACAAGCATAATCCCAGCTCCGGAACAAAGATCATTAGACGTTCCATCAATATACAATTTCCATCGTACAATAAGGATTTCACTGTCTTCTGGAGAATCATCCTACACATTAAACTCTGCTATAAAGTCCGCCAATGCCTAACATTGGATAGTCCTTCGAGGGTGAAAATTAATGTCGAATTGACTAAATTCAATATTCCATATGTGTAACCTTCCAACTGTCTCGGGTCGTTATAGAACTGTCGTAACGGTTGGCCGATGTAGACATTGTCCGTATGTGCCTGAAAGTACGAACGGATCTTCCGTGACGCAACTAGTAAGTAGATGCCAATTTCTCTCTTTTTGGGTAGTTCCATTCAGCTACTATTAATCATTTGCTGACGTAATAAACTAGTCTCTAGATTCGATTCTACTTCTGAAGCAATGCGCCAATTATAGCATGTGCCGATACAACCAAATAAATGTACAACTCCTCATGATCCACTGGCTTTGACAAGATAGGGATTCTCTCCAAATGATTCACCAAAGCTTGAAACACGTCTTTGCAATCCCGTGTCCATTCGAAGTTTCTTTTTCCTTTCCTAATCAAATCAAAGAAAGGGATGCATTTGTCGGTACCTCTGGAGATAAGTCGACTCAAGGCAACAACTTTCCCATTCAAGCTCTGCACTTGTTTAATAGTTCTTGTTGCTTGTATATCATGGATAGCCTCAACCTTCTCGGGATTAGCTTTTATTCCACGAGCATTGGCAATAACGCCCAAGATTTTTCTTGGTGCAACACCAGATGAATAATTCAAGGGATTGGTTTCCATCTTGTAATATCGGAGGATGTTTAACATTTCTACGAACTCCTATTTGTTAGGTGCATTCCTCCACCTATCATATTTATCACCAGTCTTGCATCGGTACGTATAGGCTCCTCAAGCGTATGGAGAGCTTGTCCTTAATTGCGGTTAGACGTCGCCGGCCCACCATTCTGTGGGGTTTTCACAAACTATAGGAGTTTTTTTCCAGAACCTGATTTCTAAAAATGCTGAAGATGCCTGCACTCATTAGTGTTGTGCCCCATTGCACTCATGAAATCAATAATATTTCCCAATCTACTTCTGCTTCTCTATTGACTCCTTTGGAGGCGGTTTCCTATACTGCACGGTATTACAAGCGAACATATAAATATTTTCCAAGGACGTGTTTCACGACGTGTAATTATCATACAATGGAATCTTAGGCTTTAGTCTCCCAGAATCCCTCTTTCACTCTCGATTCCTATCTCTGCCTCTCTTTTGCTGATTCGGCTCATTTTGAACATTCACTTGGACTTTACCAGAATTGTCAACGGATTAATTTATTGCAATGTTACTCTGTACTACTTCTCCACTCGATCCTGCAACGTTCTTTTTTCTGGAGGATCTAGCTTCCTCCTTTCTCAGGACTGAGTTACCTTTGAATAAAGAGCTCCAACATGGCAGGTTGTTTACCAGTCAGCCAATCACCAAACTCAAACTTCAGATCAATCCCTATCATCACGGCCATAAGTATAGCGTGATCATTCGAATTACTAACCTCCATTGCAGCTATATGAAATCTTTGCAAATAATCTTTCAACGACTCCTATGGAGCCTAGAACACACTGGAAAGGGACATCACTTTTTTAGGACGAGTCATGTGCATTCGAAATTGCTCCATGAACTTGGTGCTAACTCATCCAATCTAGAAATTAATAGCGGAGGTAGCCTCGTGAACTACATCGTCGCTATTCCGGAAAAGGTTATGGGAAATCAAATGCACTTGGTCGCATCATTGGCTCGCACATAATCCATAACTATTCGTATCTCATAGTATGCTACATGGTTTCGGTTTCTCCCTCGTAGGCAAGCATTGATGGCATGTTGAACATTCTCATTTATTTTGCATGTAGAACATTATTAGTAAACGGGATATGGCTTCTCGAAATTCCCTAGTCATTTTTAGTCAAGCCTTGGCTCTCTCTCACCAACTGTTTGACCAGTGCCATTAAGTCCGACTTTTAGATGGTTGGTGCCAAGCGGTGATCGTGCTTCACCTCAGGTGAACGGTCCGATCATCGTCTTAGTGTCGTTTCACTCCTTCTTGGTTCACCATCTTCTAGGTGCACACCTTGGACATTTTTCTCGTCATCATTTTAGAGGGGACCTGGTCAACATTCAATCGAACTCCACCATCCAAGCCTTCAGGAATAATTCCTATACGATTCCCTAGGTGTAAGAGGGGAATCCTTCCTTTGGAGGAGGGATTGGTACCAATCCCTAGGGAGGGATCGGCATTGATCGACAGTGGTAGACCGTTATGTTCTGCCAAGTGAGCCTCTGGCTTTCTGCATGATATCCTTAAATCCTGTGACCTCTTTGCCTATGATATTCATCCGATGAAGGAGTGGGATCTCTCCTTGCCTTCACATGTCGCTGCTAGGTAATTTGGTTCATCATATTAATATTAGTCCGTCTTTGCTGATTTAGTTGTTGACGAATTTCCATCAACTCTCTCATTTGAATATGAAATTCAGCTCTGGTTATAGAATCAATAGGATTCTGAACTTCAACCGGATCAGCATTCAAATTTGTAGGTTAATTACTTGGGTCACCTTGTTGAATGTCAGCAGTCTCATTTCCATCTACATTCTGAGAAGTAGATCTAGTATGTCTCACCATTATCAAACTTCTTACTAAGATTTCAACAAACCCGATCAGTCTAAGCAACTTTATGAAGATAACTACGGATCTCCTTTGGGTGATTTGCCCAATCCAGTAGTAACAAAGGAGATCCTAGTAGGTTGAGAATTAGGATCTCGGTGAAAACACCAAAAATGTTTTGCAACCAAATTGGTCACAAACACTCAACAGTAGATTTATGTAGAGAAGTAAGTGAATAAGGTAAAATTAAAACTGAGGAATAAAATAAACTAGCAGCCTTATAAAAGGAATAATAAAAAACACAGTGATTTATCAATATCCTTTTCAAACGGTATCTTAACATGGCTAGTTATAATATTAACTTTTTTAAATTTAACAATAACTTTTATAGCACTAATAATAGTATTATTAATATTTTTCCAAATTTTTATGATGATCTCAAATTAAATCATAGCTTACTTATGATTAAAGACTACAAAGTCTGATCTGTCTCAATTTCTGTTCTAGTCTCTGTTTGGTATTTGATTACGGTTATTCATTCCTTTAGTTTCTGTCCTGATGGTTTTATTTAGGTTTTATTTCTTTCCTTATAAATACATATATATGTATATTTATTAGATAAATATACACATATATGTATCTTTCTAAAAAAAATCCTAGTCTTGTTTCAGATGCAGGTTTTGGGAGATAGGTTATCAGGTTCATTTTGCATGTTTCTTTTGTCTTCAGATTGCTGGATATTAGTTTGTAGAGAGGTCATTAGAGCAGAGTTTCTTCATCCAGGACTTCTTGTAGTTAACCCCTCAAGTTTAGGATTATGCTATCTTCAGTATGGAGTTCTTTTTAGGATGATCTTTTCATCGGTTTGACACTCCTTCTTCTTGTTCAGTTCAGAGTGGTCTATTTATTTCGGCAGATCCTCTTCAAAGTTGATGCTTTTTCTCTTTTCCGATTTAGTATTTTGGAGCTTTCTTATTAGTTTGAGTTGTCACTTAGTGTTTTGTTTTTTCTCTTTAGTCTTTTTTGGTAATTCAAACATCTTAATATTGGGCGGTGGCCTTGTCGGATCTCGATATTGAGGTGTGATGGGTGGTGGCCTTGCCGGAACTCATCTTAGGAGTGTCTGAGTTTAGCTATTTATATTTTGCTCTTGTTACCTGCCAGGCATGTTGGCAGCTCCCTATATTCGTTATATATATACATACATACATACATACATACATACATACATACATACATACATACATACATACATACATACATACATACATATATATATATATTCACATGGGTGCTCTCCTCTATGTGTAGAGGATCACATTTTTCTCAAAAAAAACACAGTGATTTATAGTGGTTCGACTTGTACACCTACATCTACATTGAAGATTCTCCTTATTGATGAATTAATAATCTAATTACTGGAGCAAGGAATAGGAAAAACTTGGTTACAATAAAGAGTAAGGTAACTGACAGTGCAAAGATCCTCAGAATTACCCCTTAAGCCAGTATTTATAGGTGAAGACGACCACCAATCTCTCTGAAACTTCGGCTACAAGACCTTAAATCCCATATGGGCCTACCAGAGGGGTGGCGAGGTCCAAATCCACACGAAGAGGGATCGGTATCGATCCCTTTAATACTTTATTTTTAGGTAGCAATCCCTGTGGTGGCTTTTGCATGCTTTAATATGCTATCCCTTTAAATCTTATGCCGTTTGGACCAAAGTAGCTCAAGTTATTACATGATCTTTGATTCAAGACTGTTTATGTACTGTTTTCTACCGATCCCTCTCATAGGCTTTATGTCGATCCCTCCATCCTTGTCCATTTGATGTGCAATCCCTAGGTTATGTTCCCTAAGGTCTATATGCCTTGCTATCCAAATTCCATATGTTTTAAACTCATGGATCTGAAGATAATGATTGCTGTATACTAAAACATACTTGGACTTTGACGAATGCCAACTCCTATCCAACGATGTACACCGATCCATCTTCTTCTTTAGAATATGCCGATCCATGCCATTCAACTATGTCGAGCCCATCTTTGCGGATTGAATTATGATAATCCAAGTCAATAAACCACGCTGATCCATAGAAGCCAATTATGATGATCCCTAGCTTGCTCAACCATGCCAATCCCTAGCAAGTTGTCAAACCATACCGATCCCTTTAATTGACTGAGCTATATTCCATATTTCAAGCATTCTCCATTATTTATCTACTAGCTCCGTTCAATTTTGGTTTCATATATCCATCTGCACTTGACTTCCAAGTCCCAAAATCATCATTCTGGAATCATCAGCCTTGATGGCAATCGGGTCTGAATCATGCAGCCAGTTCAATATAGCCGGGTTAGAATGTCGGGTAAAAGTATCGGATAAATATCGATTAGCTACTAATATGGGATATTTTAAAATAACGTGATAATATTTGATAATATTGGTAAAATATCGAGCATGTGTAGAACATGTTGTAAATGATATTATACTATGTTATAATGTTAGATTAATTTTAGGTTTTCAAATATTTAGGTAAATAATTCCAAATTACTATTAAAGGCTAATTGCATATAGTTTATAGATTTAAGTCAGTTTACTTAAACATTGTAATGACCCACGATTTTGAACCCCAGAATTCGACATTAATACATCCACGGTTTTCGGTTCTGAACAAGCAAGTGCCAAAAAGACAAATTATTAGGGAAAGAAAGAAGATATAAGATAAGAAGAAACTAAAACAATCACAAAATCTCACAATGCAATGGAATGACATGTATTAATCAAAATAATACTTTACAAAGTCATTTCCAAAAGAATACATCAGAGTCATACTAACATGGATTCTACTCTAGGACAGTTATAACTGCTTGTCCCCACTTAACTAGTACAATATACATATAGTACAACATAAACAAAATATTAACTAGCTAGCGGTGAAGCCTCATATTCCAAGCTCCTCCAAAATGCAGCCATGAAAACCTAAACTACTTGGCTGCACATGCAAATTTGAGCATCCAAGAGTTTTAGGAAAAGAAAATAAGACTCTAGGTTAGACAAGGGTCTGGTGTGAGTAAACTCAAAACAATGAATTATTACTTTGAGAAACCTATTAAAATCAAGGGTACCTCATAAGACCATTCCATACATAAACACGGATGGGTTTTTACCTTACGTAACAAAAACACTTTTTTATATAGTTCTTTGATATTATCATAATGTCTAGGATATAAATACATATTAACCATAGTCAAAATTGTTAAATTATTAAATTCCAACATACAGAGCTTTACAATCAAAACCATAAGGCACGTATTGGAGAATGGGTTCCAACAAATGGCAACGTAAGGGATGAACATTCAGAAATGGAACTCCTCTACATAAAATGCACAAAAGTCAAACGTTGAACTTGGTCTACCCCTAACAACACAGAACCGACCTACCTCTAAACTTGGATAGTACCGAATAAGTCATCACCCCGGTTCTTCCTAACCTTTATCGAGATATCTCATGCATAACCAAATCAATAATATGGTAATCTAGAAAAGTGATGAGACACCCAAATATGAGCGATCCGCATAGCCCTGTTGCATCTACCATGTTTTAGCTATTACCGGGGTGTGAGGCTTGAGGAAAAGATTTACCTTCTTCTTAGTAGACTATTTTGGAATGCTAGCGCTGCCTTTCAGGTAGAAAGCAATGCCAACATTCATCCATACAAGTTCGTTTTGGGACTGAACGAAACCGAAGGCCCTACCTCTAGTACATCCATTTTGGAATCACCTTCTGGACTAGTAAATAGTAGCCCTTGCACTTCAAAAGCTCTGTCTTCAATCATCTTTATGGTATCTTCAGTTCGAAACACTTGAGTTGGATCAAAGTGGTTTTCAGATAATTTATACTTATTCCATCCCGGTCTCTTCGAAACAACATTCGATAGTTTCAATAAATTAAAACTCGGTTCTTTTGGAAATATTCAAACAGTATATAGGAGCAGGGATCACATCCTAACCGTTTAACTGGAAGGGTTTCTCTTTATTTGTCCTAGGAGAACAAAATGAGATTTATACGCACATTACACATCATTGAAGATGAATGTCCCCTATAACTCACGTGTTTCTCATTAATTTTTTTCGAATTATATTTTGGTCTAGAATTGATAGTTGGTGATTTAACTATCAAATAAACAATTATTCAAACATTGATTAAATTCCATATGAGATCAACTAACCTTCATTAATTAATCACTAATTAATTAAAATCACTTAATAAAACTTAATCAAAAGGATTTTCTCAAAAATACTATTCCAAAACCCCTTACATCCCTTTATATTGGGAAATCATTTATATACTTATCTCAACCATATAAGTATACTACCAAAGCATTTGGCCAATTTCCTTCTTCAAATTCCTTTTTTAAAACATTACGTGCTTTAAAGCCAAACAATTTATCCTTTATAAAAATTATGTTTGAATGCTACTTTCCATTTAAAATACCTTTACAAATCTTCAAAATAAATCTATAAAATACTTTTCAATTTTTAAAACTCCATTTATAGTTCTTCGTAAATGAAATTCTTTTACAAAAGATCATTTGCAAAATATCCCTTTAAAAAGAACTTTAAAGAAACATTTTTAGTTAGTAAAACTCTTTTATAAACAAGTTATTATTTTTAAAACATCTTATTAAATAATTAAATACTTGAAAATCATTTCGAAACTCTTAACCTAATTCTGATTTAAGAATTAAAGTTAATTCAAAAACATAACTTAAAGATTAACTCTTAATTTAAAATATAATTCAAAAACAGGTTATTATTTTTAAACCAATAAAGTTTAAAATAACTTTTAATAATTAACTCTTAATTTAAAATATAAATTAAAGCTTACTTATATATTAAATCTTAATTAAACCTTAATAATTAAAAATTAAATCATAATTGAACCTTAATTAATCTTAGTGAAGTCCTAATTAGGTAATGATTGTACCCTAATTAATTAATAATTAATCTCCAAATAAATAATAATTAATTAAATAACTCACCTCAAATAAAATAATAATTATTTAAAATTATTAAGCTTGATTAATATTAAAATTAATACTTAATTATCTCTTAACTTTATTACTCATTAATTAAAACTTCCTTAATTAATTAATAATAAACTTAATTAAAATTAATTAATTACTCATTAATTAATAAATAATTATTCTTAATTAATTAATTATCAAAACATACTTAATTAAGTAATATTTAACTTATATGCTTACAAAATTAGTTTGAAAATGATTTTTCAAAAATATTTAAAGGAAACACTTTTAAAAATTGAAAATTGTTAAATTCCCCGAACTACATCGATAACTACTATCGCTATGGATGTAATAACTTAGAATTGCCTTTTTAAGTTACCATCCAAAACTTTAACTTTTCACTTTTTCTTACTTTCAAAACATAACTTAAAAGAGTTTTAAAAACTTTAACTATATTTAGAAACTAAAATAAAATAGAACAAAATATTTACTAAATCAGAACTAGTAAATGATTTAATTTTTAAAATGGATCTCAAGTCCTCAACATCTCAAGTTCAAATTTTTCAAACCATTTAATAACATATTCAAGATTATGAATTCGAAATCATATCAACACCAAGCATCACAAAGATCACAATTTTAAATCCAAACACATCACTTTAATCCATCAATTCGGGTCAAATGCTAAAACACAAGTTACTACATACATATACATCCAAACCATAACATAATCCAAACATTAACATCATATATAAATAACACATAACCATCATATATGCAAAGGCAACATCTTTCCAAAAGTTAGTAGTTTACACACCGAAAGTTTGCAAAAGCCTTACGAAAACTTGATCTTTGGACTTAAAACTTAAAAAGAGGCTAGGCAATAGTAGAGTATGGCTCGACCATGTCATGTATATATGAGGTAAGGAATTGTTTTGGAGAGGTAGAAGGATTTCGGGTAATGTTGAATTCACAAAGCTAGATCCAAAATTTAGTCATTTCTCTTGGATTTTTGGCTATATTACTCTCGGAATTTGGAGAATTTGTCAAAGAGAAAGTTCATTTGAATTCTCTTCTCATAGAAAAATACTCAATTTGGGTCCGTTTTAAGAGTGATATGCTAAAAAGAAGAAATATTTTTGGGCTTTAAAATATGAATCTGAAAACACTTCTACAAAGAAATGATATTTTGATATGTCTTGGCTAAAAATTTGAAGAATTAGTACAAACGAAAAGTGTAGCGGCTAGAATTTGCTATGGTTTCAAAAAATGAATTTCTTAATTAGGATAAGGGGTAAGAAAGATATGATAAAATAAATAGGAAGAAAAATTTGAAGAAGTGAAGGGTTATTTATAAGCAAGAGAAAAAGTAAACTATCTAAATGCCCTTGTTATTTATCCTCCAATATGCTCTTGCCACCTCACCTAGCCTTCTCCATCTTATGTACTCATGCCCACATCCTTGTTCCCTCTTCTCATTTCCATGCAAACATGTTTAAGTGCTTTTTATACTTAATGTTTCAAATGATGTGACGTTTATATTTTTATTTTAAACTTTATATACTTAGGCATGAATACATATATACATACACTAATACACACACATATATACATAAACTAATTGATTAACAAATGTGTATACTTATGCTAAAGATTTCATAAGGTTTTCGATTACATTTAGCGGATGCAATGTCAAAAATTCGAAAAACGAATTCCAATGACATTTTTGATCTTTCCTCAAACTAAATATTTCTGTAAACAAATTTTGAAAACTATTTCACCATTATTATTCATTATTTAAAGAAGTTTTATTTCGATTATAAAATCAATTAGTTGAATATTTAAAATCAATTAAATATTCGAAAACCAAAGCAGTGAAATTCTGTGTCGTTACACTCTCCCTTGCTTGAAAGAATTTCATCCTTGAAATTACACGTCAACCTACCCATGAAAATACTCAACCCTATGAATTAGTTCATATGATGTACATAGATCGTTCATATAAATTATATGATTCTATCTCACTCGAATACATAACTTTACTTCCGAACTAGTATTGCTCACCCAATTCTCTAGTGCGGACTCCGTTCAGGCTTCTTGATTAGGAAACTTTATTTTCCTTACATAGCCATGTATTATGTTAGAAAACATTGGTTCCATACCAAAAATCTTCATCAAGTGCTCACCATATAAAATCGAGTAATATATCCTTATTTGGAATGGTGTGAAACACCTCAAAACCTTGTATTCGTGCCTTAGATCAAATTTTATGAGAATGAGAAATGATCTATGTCTAGCCTACGCACTTATTCATTTGGTTCTCACTAATACCAATCCAATTTCCACTAAATATGTTTATGAATTTCTTTATAAAGTGACTTAAGTTTAATTTGTATAATACTCCTCTACATCTTGAGAGTATATAACTTTACCTAATTAAACTATTCCATTTTGAATTTATTGCCCTAAGAAAACTCAAGATTCAAATACCCAGGTTTTATTTCCAAAACTTTTTGGAATGGAACTCTATATTTTAATCATAGAAAATACGTATATATAGACCGAGTTACTCCACAATGATAGTGGATACTACCAAACAGTATCCTACATTCCCTTACCAAGATGGATAATACTCAAGAGAAGTTCTTATTATTCGAACAAATCCCTTCCCCAATTTTAAGTTATTTTTTGAGCCACTCGAACTAGTTAAATTAAAATATTTCTTTTATTTCAAAATCTCATTGTTGAAACAAAAATTCACATTTTCCAGCAAAACATTTATCACCCACTTGCTTTGGGTTCGTTCAGGTTTGAACTTGTTTTGATTATGTAATGATAAAGTGAATTATTTACTAAGTGCACTATAACGTTAACCCCGGCAAACATCTGATTGTCACTTAGAAGATTTTTTCGATTATCACAAAACAAGTCAAGACTTAATTCCCCTGACCAATCCAAAGAAAATACTTCTTGGAGAACATTTTTTTCTCCTAAAAAATTAATTCATGGACCAAAATTTCTTTCAAATAACACTATTATTACTTTTCAAAACCATGAAAATCCTTTTCACAAGCCCAAGTGTTTAAGTCCACAAGTTTCCTTCTTAAATTCTTTTTAACCAAAAGACACATATTAAAAATTCGTTTTATAGGATCAACCATTATAAAACAATTTTTCAAATATTTATTTCAAAATATTATAACTCTTTTTTTTTAAAAACATCTTTCATTAAATTAGTTTTTTAACTTAACATTAACATCAGACGCGTTGTAGTAAAACGGGAAGCTACCTATACAGACTAATAATAGTCAATGCTTAAACTAGACAAGCATGAAAAACCCTAAATGATAATAAAAAATATCATTATCTCCTAACAACCTACACTTAAAATAATTATGCCATACTATACAAATTTTGAAAATCATTTATATATAAAATATATCCAGGGTAAAAATATTTCATTTACCAAATTTCAAAATAATACTATGTCAGTTAGTCTCGTTTATGTGTTTACGAATCTCTATCGAAAACGCTGATCAAGTGCGTCGATCGGAACTCATAAGCCACTTAATAGATCAAACAACACAATATAAACATTTTTATGTCACTAACAATATGTGCTCACATAGTATACACTCAAACTCACAGTAAGGCATTCCATTACCTTATCTCTTAATGAGTTACCCCACCAAAGCCAAGGTTCTGGCTTAAGCTTACGCTTTGATACCAAATGTGATGACCTAGGACTTCGATCCTTTGGCAGTAGGTACAACCACCGTAGCTTACACTAATACCACGCTATTTTCTTTTATGGCCAGCCTCTCGACTACACAAACCCGAAGGAGTGTAGGGGTAAGAATCTCCTACTCACCACCAAACACAAACTGAGAACCTCCTATCATGTTGCACTACATGCCAAAGCAAATCCATGCTGCACTACATGCCAAAGCAAATCCGATCCCGGTCTCGTCGAAACAACATTCAATAGTTCTGAAAATCCAACCTCGGTTCTTTTGAAAATATTCAGACAATACATAGGAGCCAAGGTCACCCCATAATCGCTTAAGTGGATGGGTCTCCTTATCATTTGTCCTATGAGAACAAAATTAGACTTATACACACATTAAAACATCATCGAAGATGAGTACTCCCTATAACTCACGTGTTTCTTCTAGATATTTCTAGAGTCATATTTTGGTCCAGATTTAACAGTTGGTGATTTAACTATCAAATAAATAATCGTTCAAATAGTGATTAAATTCCATATGGGATCCACTAAGTTGTTATTAATTAATCTTTAATTAATTAAAATCACTTGATAAAACTTGATTAAAGGATTTCTCTTAAACACTATCCCCAAACCCTTTGCATCCCTTTATACTTGGAAATCGTTTTTACAGTTATCTCTACGATATAAGTATATTACCAAAGCATTTGGCTAATTTCCTCCTTCAAATTCCCGTTTTAAAATATTACCTTCTATAAAAACAAACCATTAATCCTTTATTAAATTCTTTATGAAAGATCACTTCACATTTTAAAATACCCTTACAAATCTCCTAAATCAATTTATAAAACACTTTAAAAATTTTAAAACTCCATCTATAAATCTTCTTAAATGAAAGTCTTTTACAAATGATCATTTACAAAACACCCTTTTAAAAATCATGTTAATAAACCTTTTTATTTAGTAAACCGATTTTACAAACCAGTTATTCTTTTTAAATACTTTTATTAAATAATTAAATACTTGGAAATCTTTTCTAAATACTTAACCTAAATCTGATTGAAGAATTAAAGTTAATTTGAAATCATAACTTTAAGATAACTCAAAAAAAGGATCAACAATCCCAATGGTAACAATTTAAGTTGCCATTTAATTCCAGTTTGACAATTATTTACATAATCAATATGTATGTAAATTCAATTCATGTCCAATAAGGGAATAACAAGTTAATTACTACTCAACTAGCATATACCAATACATTGTAACAGGATGGTTATTTGTCCTGCTAATAGATGTCCAAATAGTTCACTTAATTATAGCTGAAGGGAATTTATTTCTATTAACAAATGTCTAAACATATCAAATAATCAAATTACAGAAGACTGAGGATTTAATATGTTATTAGGGGTCCAAACAATCGACAATCAATTTATAACAAAATGGAGATTCATTCTATTAATGAATGCCCACACAATCAAACAATTTAGCAGAACGATGTTTTATTCTGCTAAATGGTGTCCACATAATTCAATTCAACTTAATATGACTCATTCATATTCATTTGGTTCAAAATGTCATGGACAAGAGATTCATTGATTTAAAATCACTTCACTTGTAAAAGAAAACCTACTTATAACATAACCAATAAAGTTTAAAATAGCTTTTAATAATTAAATATTAATTTAAATTATAAATTAAAGCTTAATTATATAATAATGCTTTATTAAATCTTCATAAATCAAAATTAAATCATAATCAAACCTTAATTAATCTTAGATAAATACTTAATAACTAATGATTATACCCTAATTAGTTAATAATTAATTAAATTAATCTTCAATTAAATAATAATTAATTAAAATAATTAGCCTTAAATTAAATAATAATTAAACTTAATTAATATAAAAACTAATACTTAATTATCGCTTTACTTTATTAATAATTAATTAAATCTTCCTTAATTAATAAATAATAAACTTAATTAATACTAATTACTTAGCTTAATTACTAATTAATTAATAAATAATTATTCTTAACTGATAAATTAACTAACTATCAAAACATACTTAATTATGTAACAATTAACTTATATGCTTACTAGTTTAGTTTGAATATGATTTTTAAAAACATTTAAAAGAAACACTTTTAAAACTAGAAAATTGTTAAATTTGTAACGAACCTAAATTTTTATGAATTTAAATTGATAATTTAAATGAATTTTTGAATTAAAATTGTAAGTTTATCGATTTAAGAGATGCGAGTTTCCCCGATTCAAATAGAAATTATATTAAGTCGTATAAATTTGAAAATTTGTATATATGTGAATATATATGTATATATTGGATTTTAAATAAATTCTTAAATAAATGATTTTTGAAAAATAAATTTATGGTTAGAAATAAATATTAAAGTATATACATTGACACAAGTACAAAATGAATAAATAAGTGAATTGTTAATTTATTATTGATGGTTAAAATATATATATTAAATACAAGACTAATTATAATAATAACAATTAAAATATAAACTAGAAATACAAGACAATAAATGTCGAGTCAAACAAATAAATAAATATAAAAGTAAAACACATTTAACAAATTCTAACAACAAATTAAATATAGAACTCATGTATATTTCAAAATATAAAACAAAAGAAAGAAACAAAATAAAATATATTTGTACATATATAAGTTAAAGTCTAACCAATAACAAAACAAATACATAAAAGTAAGTATGCAGGCTAAGCAAAGTAATGAAAAAAATATATCTATGAATAAAAAAAAAATAAGTAAAAACATAAAGGACTT
Organism: Allium cepa; assembly: GCA_030765085.1. Taxonomy (NCBI): domain Eukaryota; kingdom Viridiplantae; phylum Streptophyta; class Magnoliopsida; order Asparagales; family Amaryllidaceae; genus Allium; species Allium cepa. The sequence goes on along the minus strand of CM060941.1, from coordinate 678,830,510 downwards.
AAGCATTGAATGCTTACATCTCAACAAAAATAAACAAGTACAAATCAAACAGCATAGGCTGTAAACATACAAGGATGGGAAGAACATGAGCATTAAATGCTTTCAAACCTAGCCCATAAGCAAGTCATTCGAAATAGTGGAAAAAAAAAAGTCTTGCTTCAGTACAAAGAAACTATACAAGATAGTAATACTAAGTACTCTACTTGAACCTGCACGTCTCCTTTATATATGGGTATTTGTTCCAATTTGTTCAAAGGCAAAACCAAACATTCCAGAAAATAAATAAAATAAAATCTGCAACCTGATCAAGCAGAAGATCAAATGACTTCAAATAAATCGAGTTTCAGATTTCTGTTCTTCTCTGCCATTTCTCAAAGTTAGCAACTCGTTAAAACTGAATCTTAGATCTATATGTTGATGTTGTGATGATTGCTTGTTGATGTTGTGCAAAAAAAAAAAAAAATTGTTACTGCTATTTGTTGCATGACTAAATGTATGCATGCCTATACCGGTGATTGTCTTGTTGAAAACTTAATAAGATTGAAAACTGAAGCTAACTTAACAACTTAAAAGAAAGGAGACAATCAAGCAAGTTCAAGCAAAAACAGTTTTCAAAACAGCAAAGTGTTCTTTGTTCAATCTGGTTTCAAGTGAATAAACAAATTTTATGAATACTTAAATATAATCAAGTTTGAGTATAAGTATATCGTGTATGAAGCTCTGTTATATTTGTGAAGTTGATCTATAGGATGTTGTTCTTCTTCACCTCCTCTGTTTATTTTTCTTTCTTTTCTGAGTTACAGGTTTGCAACTTAACAAGTAACTCCAATATTTTATCATCTAATCATTATTAGGCCTTAATTTCAAAACAAACAGGTGTGTTTGAGGATCAGTTATCATCTAAAAAAAATAGTTTCAAGTGAAATAGAAATATATAGCAAGTAAAAACTTGATTTTTTTTTTACAGAGTAAACTCAAACTTAAGGAAAATTCGAATATCATGAAATACAAATTCAATTTCATAACTTGAATCAACACTGCAAGATAGGATTTTTAAGCCTAAATTGATGATTTTAAATTGGGTATATATAGAGCACATTCAAGATGAACTGGGAGTGGGTTTAGGGTAAATTCAGGTGATCAGAGAATTGTTGGAGCTCGGGATTTCGCGTGGAGGTAGAGGGGAGTACGGTGAGTAGGGGAAAAATGGTGGGAAGTGCACCGGTTCACTGTGGAGTCGGCGGCGAGGAGTTTTGCTTTATAACCCTAGTTTGGGAGTGTCGAGAACTTTTGATTCGTTCTCCCTATTGGATGCATCGAGTTCGACGCAGTTTGGAGGAATGGTGGATGGGTCGTAGGTGAAGCTGCGGCTGGAGTTTGGTGGCGAACGGTGGTCGGAGCATGGAGGACGAGGCGATGTTGACAGGTTTGCTAAGGGATGTGTTTCACGTGTTCCAGGTTTTATTTTTCATGCTCAAACTCGAAATTTCGAATGCGAGAGGATGGTGGAGTTCGAATGGTCGGAGGATGGTTTGAAGGTGATCGTCGACTTGTTTGATGGCGTAGGGTCGACCGGAGTTGGTCGTTGGTGGTGTGCACGTGCACGCGCGTCGTTGTGCCTGTGGGTTACAAGGTTGGGGAAGAAGAAGTACAAGTTGGAGTTTTGTCTCGAGGGATTCTCGTGTAAATGCTGAGGTTGCTCGAGTTTGTATTAGGTTAGACTCGAAGTAAAATTGATTAGTCTGGAGTAAATTTTGTTACAGGATTTAGAAAACTGTCATTGTTACAGTTTTTTTTAAATTTAAACAAAAAAAATATAAATAAAAAAAATAAAGCAAGTTTAATATAGAGGTTTTGAAATAAGTTCAAATCTGAATTCAAAATGAGTTTGAATTCTAGTTTTCAAAATAAATAAGTTTTATAAAAAAAAAAATGAAATGTTTTTAACAACTTTAATTTGCTAAAGTATTTTATAATGTGGTTTTTAAAATCTGAAAATGAGATTTAAACAAGATTTTTAAATTTAAGTTTAAATCTAAATTCAAAGCTTAGTTTGAATTCTAGTTGAAATAAATAAAGTTTTTTTTTAATTTAAATGTTTTAAAAACAACTTCGAACATTTAAAGTATATTTTAAATTGATTGAAATTGAATATGGATTTAAAACTATTTTTAATTTCCCTTAGAAGATGAGTAATTCTTTAACATGAAATTAAAGAGTTTTGAATTGTTAAACTTTGTTTAAGTTAAAGTTAATTTCATTTTAAATCTTAATTTAAAATGGAATTTAAAGGAATTTTAAAAGCAAATTGTTTTTAAATTACTTTGTAAATGAGAATTAAATCATTAATAAGATTAAGGTTCATCTTAAGGTTAATTAGGCCTTAATGATTTATAGTTCATTAAATTATTAAGGTAATTAAGATGAGTCATTAGTTAATTTAAATAGATTAATGATTTAGGTTAATTTGTAATTAGAGATTAATTAAGAAGGTAATTAAGGAAATGTTATTAGAAAATGAAGATAATTAACTAGGGATTATTTAATAATTAATTAATGTGATAAATTTTATTAATTAATTAGATTAATTAATTTAAGATAATCATTTGATAAATTGATAGGTGTGATTACTTAATATAATTAATGAAGTGGAATTACTTAGGGAAGTAATTAGATAATAATTACTGAATGTAATTAGTAAAGGATAATAAAATTCATAAGTAAATTAATTTAATTGGAAAATCAAATTGAATTAATTAGGATTAAACGATTAATTAATCCTGTTTATAAATGATTATTAAATGCATGACCTTACTTATGAATGATCGTATTGTATGAGATGCCTTGAATTGATTATCCTATCTGATTTGTGATATTTTGTTCTGTAGATTGAGCAGTGTATATTCATTTGCATTTGTATATTATCTGTGAATCTGTGAATGGACGATGAGCGTTATAAGTTTTATATCGCTTATCAACTATATTTCTGTATTCTGATATGTGATGATTGTATGATGTTGCACTATTGTGTCAAACCCCTGGACCACACTTATACACACACACCAATATGGATTTCACGAGGAAATCGATTAAGTCACAGATTTTTGAAATAGTTTAAATTTGAATATTTGAATTCAATTGTTTTGGAAATGGATTGGGTTTAAAGTAAAAAGCTTTTGAAATGGAATTTCATAGATGAAATTTAATTTGAATTACTCGATAAAATATGAAGTTGAATAATTTGATTTGAACTTAAATTCAAAATGTGAAACTGAATTCTATGATTTAAACTGGGGATTAAAAATGTTATACCAGTTATATATGAGTTAAACTATTTTAAAAAGTATTGATTTGGGATGTGAATAGAATTCAAGGGCTTTAACTCGTGTAAATATAATTGGATTTTTCTGAAACGAAAACTGTTGTTTTCAAATAATAAAAGCTTTCACGTAAGAAATGAACGTCCAAATTGTGTTAAAAGGAATTTCAAGTTTGAAAATGAAGATAATTTCCAAGTTATGAAAACGATTTGAAAGCTATAAGTTGAATCTTGATTTAAAGATTCAACAAGTTAATCGAATTTTGAAAGCTATAAGTTGAATCTGGATTTAAAGATTTAACGAGTTAATCCAATTGGAATGGAAATTGTTTTGAAATCTATGAATTGATCTTTGTGAAATAAATCTTTTTGTAATATAAAGATTTGAAATGGTAATTGGTTTAAACCATTTGAAAAGGAAAGTTTTTGGGTTTTAAATTGTGACTTAATTGAAATCCCAATGTCCATATGTTTTTGAAATATTGCGCTCACTATTCGGTTTAGCCGGGAGAGGACCTTTGTGTCATATATCCCATTCCGAATATGTGATACGTCGTTATGAATTGCATTTGAAGACCGGTGTTGAAGACCGGATATTTTTGAAAACGTAAGGACAACTCGTCGAATGTCTTTGCATCGAATGGCCCCGGTATAGAGACTCCATATGTGATGGGAAGTCCGAACGTGATTAGTGAATATCCGGATTGCAAGGACTTCTTTGTAAGTGCCTTCGGTTCTGTTTGAACCCGGACCAGACTTATATGGATTGTGTGTCTGACATTACAAATTGAGATATAAAGCTGATTTCTTTCAAATATATTTCTGTTGGTGGCGGAGAATTTATTCTTTTAGCTTAACACCCTTCTCTGAGACATACAAGCTCAGAGGTTATGTAGTTGAATGTTATCAGCGATATATTCCCAATTTGGTGATGTGACATGCTGAGTGTTGCTGTAAATGATCATTGTGTTGATTATTTGTGATAGGATCGTTTATTTGATCGTCTATCCTGGTGATCATTTCTATGATCATTTGTTGACCCAAAGCATGGCTTTTGTATAAGGTATGTTTTTGTGGACGTGACTTCGTCGAGCCTCACACCTCGGGAATGGTCAAAACAGGAAAGATGCGGCAAGGTTATGAGGGGTAGCGCCCTTTAGGATATGTGCATTTCCTTCTGGAAAAGGGTGGTATCATGGTATGGAGCCCAGATACTTACTCATGTTGAAAACACTTTATGATTGTGTGAATTGATTGCGAGCGCTCGGTGAAAGGTCCCAAAGGACCGGGGGATGGCATATTCGGTCAGTTGTTACTCAGTTAGGGGTAACCCGGCCTTGTGTTGGTAGAGATCCGGTTTGGTTCTCGGGGATGTCCATCCAGAGGCATTCTCATGTGGCAATGGGAAGTTCCTTGGCCTGATCATTCGTTGGAAATCCAAAGAAACAATACGAACCTTGTACAGTATTAGTTGTATAACCTGCCATGGAATGTGGCGGTAACCTGCTATTGAACATGGTTAGCTATAGTAGGCATACGATAATGGTCGTATGTTGGCTAAGATTTATATTCTACTTTCGAAATAAATTTTTCCTACACTATGCACTAGTAATAATATCAAATGTCCTTTCTAATGCGTATCAAGCATCTTTGACTATCATAAGGAGAAATCTCCTCCGATTCTGCGTTTGCATTGTGTGTGTGTGCGGGAGGCCTTATGGTAGTCTCATTTTTAAAAAGCATTGCGAATTGACTTTGAAAATCTTTTGTTGAATGTTTTAAAAGATAAACTGTTTTTGTTGCTCACACCAGTCCCACGACTGATCCGGAGTTTATTGTTTCTTTCCTTAACTCTGGATGCTCATTATTTTCTACACGAGCAGTCTAGAGTTGGGTTTTTCAGATAGTCAGATTAGTAGGTTATCTGGAGCTAGTTCAGTCTTTGGATCGCACCATTCTTGCTTATCTTTGTGCATCGTTATTGGGAGTTCGAGCTATTGCTGGATTGATTCTTGGAAATGGAGTTGCAGTTCTCGGAGTTCTCTTTTGAAGACTATCTTAGAGTTATATTGTTCCGTCGCTAGATGTTATCTATTTTTCTTTTCCGCTGCTATTTTATTGTATCCTATCTCTGATGTATATTGATATCTACTGGATCATCTGTTGTATCAGATATTGTATCAAAGCTGTATATCAATGTATTATTCTTTTATTCCGCTGTGTTATTTACTTAATGTTGTTATAAGCTCCGGCGAATCGGATTTGAACGGTCGAATCTATGGCATTCGAATACGATATGAAGTATGGATGTCGATTTTCGAAGGTCAAGTCAGGATCGCTACAATTGGTATCAGAGCTAAGGGTTGAACTTTAGCTCAGGAGTGTAACACATTAAGTAACTCATTATAGATAGGGTGAAGTATACCCTAGAATGAGTAATCCCTAAGATATCTGTTCGGATGTCTCAGTAAATTCTCTTGCTATTTACTGATGGTAAGTATGAGTGCAAGAAGAGAACGAGATAGGGGACAGGGAAATACGACTATAAATAGTCAAAACTCTACAACAACAGTGGAAACTATCTTTCTCTATCAATTTTCTTTGATTCGATTTCAATTCTTTTGATTGCTTCGTGACAGCTCCAGAAGCAGTTTCGATATGATGGTGGCTCTACGATTCGTTATAGAAAATCCTTATCTTTATCGATTTCTTATCAGTTTCTGATTTAAACTTTAATGAATATGAATTTAAAATTAGAGATTGAAAATTTTAAATAAATTAGAAATTTTAAATTGAGTTAAAAATTGATTAATAGAATATGAGGGATAAATTGAATTGTATCAATTAAACGATTTCGTTTAAACCAAATTTGAAATTCTGTAGTAATTTCTTGGGTTGGTCGAAGTCCGAAGAGGGACAAATTGGTATGTATTTTGAGATATTTCGACTTGAATTTGGAATCCATATCTTGTGTTTGAGGAATTATAGGAGATCGAACATGTCTATCTCTGTGTTGTTTTCGTGCCTGCGAATTTCGAGGACGAAATTCTTTTAAGGGGGGAAGTTTGTAACGAACCCAAATTTTTATGAATTTAAATTGATAATTTAAATGAATTTTTGAATTAAAATTGTAAGTTTATCGATTTAAGAGATGCGAGTTTCCCCGATTCAAATAGAAATTATATTAAGTCGTATAAATTTGAAAATTTGTATATATGTGAATATATATGTATATATTGGATTTTAAATAAATTCTTAAATAAATGATTTTTGAAAAATAAATTTATGGTTAGAAATAAATATTAAAGTATATACATTGACACAAGTACGAAATGAATAAATAAGTGAATTGTTAATTTATTATTGATGGTTAAAATATATATATTAAATACAAGACTAATTATAATAATAACAATTAAAATATAAACTAGAAATACAAGACAATAAATGTCGAGTCAAACAAATAAATAAATATAAAAGTAAAACACATTTAACAAATTCTAACAACAAATTAAATATAGAACTCATGTATATTTCAAAATATAAAACAAAAGAAAGAAACAAAATAAAATATATTTGTACATATATAAGTTAAAGTCTAACCAATAACAAAACAAATACATAAAAGTAAGTATGCAGGCTAAGCAAAGTAATGAAAAAAAAATATCTATGAATAAAAAAAATAATAAGTAAAAACATAAAGGACTTAAGCATTGAATGCTTACATCTCAACAAAAATAAACAAGTACAAATCAAACAGCATAGGCTGTAAACATACAAGGATGGGAAGAACATGAGCATTAAATGCTTGCAAACCTAGCCCATAAGCAAGTCATTCGAAATAGTGGAAAAAAAAAGTCTTGCTTCAGTACAAAGAAACTATACAAGATAGTAATACTAAGTACTCTACTTGAACCTGCACGTCTCCTTTATATATGGGTATTTGTTCCAATTTGTTCAAAGGCAAAACCAAACATTCCAGAAAATAAATAAAATAAAATCTGCAACCTGATCAAGCAGAAGATCAAATGACTTCAAATAAATCGAGTTTCAGATTTCTGTTCTTCTCTGCCATTTCTCAAAGTGAGCAACTCGTTAAAACTGAATCTTAGATCTATATGTTGATGTTGTGATGATTGCTTGTTGATGTTGTGCAAAAAAAAAAAAAAATTGTTACTGCTATTTGTTGCATGACTAAATGTATGCATGCCTATACCGGTGATTGTCTTGTTGAAAACTTAATAAGATTGAAAACTGAAGCTAACTTAACAACTTAAAAGAAAGGAGACAATCAAGCAAGTTCAAGCAAAAACTGTTTTCAAAACAGCAAAGTGTTCTTTGTTCAATCTGGTTTCAAGTGAATAAACAAATTTTATGAATACTTAAATATAATCAAGTTTGAGTATAAGTATATCGTGTATGAAGCTCTGTTATATTTGTGAAGTTGATCTATAGGATGTTGTTCTTCTTCACCTCCTCTGTTTATTTTTCTTTCTTTTCTGAGTTACAGGTTTGCAACTTAACAAGTAACTCCAATCTTTTATCATCTAATCATTATTAGGCCTTAATTTCAAAACAAACAGGTGTGTTTGAGTATCAGTTATCATCTAAAAAAAATAGTTTCAAGTGAAATAGAAATATATAGCAAGTAAAAACTTGATTTTTTTTTTACAGAGTAAACTCAAACTTAAGGAAAATTCGAATATCATGAAATACAAATTCAATTTCATAACTTGAATCAACACTGCAAGATAGGATTTTTAAGCCTAAATTGATGATTTTAAATTGGGTATATATAGAGCACATTCAAGATGAACTGGGAGTGGGTTTAGGGTAAATTCAGGTGATCAGAGAATTGTTGGAGCTCGGGATTTCGCATGGAGGTAGAGGGGAGTACGGTGAGTAGGGGAAAAATGGTGGGAAGTGCACCGGTTCACTGTGGAGTCGGCGGCGAGGAGTTTTGCTTTATAACCCTAGTTTTGGAGTGTCGAGAACTTTTGATTCGTTCTCCCTATTGGATGCATCGAGTTCGACGCAGTTTGGAGGAATGGTGGATGGGTCGTAGGTGAAGCTGCGGCTGGAGTTTGGTGGCGAACGGTGGTCGGAGCATGGAGGACGAGGCGATGTTGACAGGTTCGCTAAGGGATGTGTTTCACGTGTTCCAGGTTTTATTTTTCATGCTCAAACTCGAAATTTCGAATGCGAGAGGATGGTGGAGTTCGAATGGTCGGAGGATGGTTTGAAGGTGATCGTCGACTTGTTTGATGGCGTAGGGTCGACCGGAGTTGGTCGTTGGTGGTGTGCACGTGCACGCGCGTCGTTGTGCCTGTGGGTTACAAGGTTGGGGAAGAAGAAGTACAAGTTGGAGTTTTGTCTCGAGGGATTCTCGTGTAAATGCTGAGGTTGCTCGAGTTTGTATTAGGTTAGACTCGAAGTAAAATTGATTAGTCTCGAGTAAATTTTGTTACAGGATTTAGAAAACTGTCATTGTTACAGTTTTTTTTAAATTTAAACAAAAAAAATAAAAATAAAAAAAATAAAGCAAGTTTAATATAGAGGTTTTGAAATAAGTTCAAATCTGAATTCAAAATGAGTTTGAATTCTAGTTTTCAAAATAAATAAGTTTTATAAAAAAAAATGAAATGTTTTTAACAACTTTAATTTGCTAAAGTATTTTATAATGTGGTTTTTAAAATCTGAAAATGAGATTTAAACAAGATTTTTAAATTTAAGTTTAAATCTAAATTCAAAGCTTAGTTTGAATTCTAGTTGAAATAAATAAAGTTTTTTTTTAATTTAAATGTTTTAAAAACAACTTCGAACATTTAAAGTATATTTTAAATTGATTGAAATTGAATATGGATTTAAAACTATTTTTAATTTCCCTTAGAAGATGAGTAATTCTTTAACATGAAATTAAAGAGTTTTGAATTGTTAAACTTTGTTTAAGTTAAAGTTAATTTCATTTTAAATCTTAATTTAAAATGGAATTTAAAGGAATTTTAAAAGCAAATTGTTTTTAAATTACTTTGTAAATGAGAATTAAATCATTAATAAGATTAAGGTTCATCTTAAGGTTAATTAGGCCTTAATGATTTATAGTTCATTAAATTATTAAGGTAATTAAGATGAGTCATTAGTTAATTTAAATAGATTAATGATTTAGGTTAATTTGTAATTAGAGATTAATTAAGAAGGTAATTAAGGAAATGTTATTAGAAAATGAAGATAATTAACTAGGGATTATTTAATAATTAATTAATGTGATAAATTTTATTAATTAATTAGATTAATTAATTTAAGATAATCATTCGATAAATTGATAAGTGTGATTACTTAATATAATTAATGAAGTGGAATTACTTAGGGAAGTAATTAGATAATAATTACCGAATGTAATTAGTAAAGGATAATAAAATTCATAAGTAAATTAATTTAATTGGAAAATCAAATTGAATTAATTAGGATTAAACGATTAATTAATCCTGTTTATAAATGATTATTAAATGCATGACCTTACTTATGAATGATCGTATTGTATGAGATGCCTTGAATTGATTATCCTATCTGATTTGTGATATTTTGTTCTGTAGATTGAGCAGTGTATATTCATTTGCATTTGTATATTATCTGTGAATCTGTGAATGGACGATGAGCGTTATAAGTTTTATATCGCTTATCAACTATATTTCTGTATTCTGATATGTGATGATTGTATGATGTTGCACTATTGTGTCAAACCCCTGGACCACACTTATACACACACACCAATATGGATTTCACGAGGAAATCGATTAAGTCACAGATTTTTGAAATAGTTTAAATTTGAATATTTGAATTCAAATGTTTTGGAAATGGATTGGGTTTAAAGTAAAAAGCTTTTGAAATGGAATTTCATAGATGAAATTTAATTTGAATTACTCGATAAAATATGAAGTTGAATAATTTGATTTGAACTTAAATTCAAAATGTGAAACTGAATTCTATGATTTAAACTGGGGGTTAAAAATGTTATACCAGTTATATATGAGTTAAACTATTTTAAAAAGTATTGATTTGGGATGTGAATAGAATTCAAGGGATTTAACTCGTGTAAATATAATTGGATTTTTCTGAAACGAAAACTGTTGTTTTCAAATAATAAAAGCTTTCACGTAAGAAATGAACGTCCAAATTGTGTTAAAAGGAATTTCAAGTTTGAAAATGAAGATAATTTCCAAGTTATGAAAACGATTTGAAAGCTATAAGTTGAATCTTGATTTAAAGATTCAACAAGTTAATCGAATTTTGAAAGCTATAAGTTGAATCTGGATTTAAAGATTTAACGAGTTAATCCAATTGGAATGGAAATTGTTTTGAAATCTATGAATTGATCTTTGTGAAATAAATCTTTTTGTAATATAAAGATTTGAAATGGTAATTGGTTTAAACCATTTGAAAAGGAAAGTTTTTGGGTTTTAAATTGTGACTTAATTGAAATCCCAATGTCCATATGTTTTTGAAATATTGCGCTCACTATTCGGTTTAGCCGGGAGAGGACCTTTGTGTCATATATCCCATTCTGAATATGTGATACATCGTTATGAATTGCATTTGAAGACCGGTGTTGAAGACCGGATATTTTTGAAAACGTAAGGACAACTCGTCGAATGTCTTTGCATCGAATGGCCCCGGTATAGAGACTCCATATGTGATGGGAAGTCCGAACGTGATTAGTGAATATCCGGATTGCAAGGACTTCTTTGTAAGTGCCTTCGGTTCTGTTCGAACCCGGACCAGACTTGTATGGATTGTGTGTCTGACATTACAAATTGAGATATAAAGCTGATTTCTTTCAAATATATTTCTGTTGGTGGCGGAGAATTTATTCTTTTAGCTTAACACCCTTCTCTGAGACATACAAGCTCAGAGGTTATGTAGTTGAATGTTATCAGCGATATATTCCCAATTTGGTAATGTGACATGCTGAGTGTTGCTGTAAATGATCATTGTGTTGATTATTTGTGATAGGATCGTTTATTTGATCGTCTATCCTGGTGATCATTTCTATGATCATTTGTTGACCCAAAGCATGGCTTTTGTATAAGGTATGTTTTTGTGGACGTGACTTCGTCGAGCCTCACACCTCGGGAATGGTCAAAACAGGAAAGATGCGGCAAGGTTATGAGGGGTAGCGCCCTTTAGGATATGTGCATTTCCTTCTGGAAAAGGGTGGTATCATGGTATGGAGCCCAGATACTTACTCATGTTGAAAACACTTTATGATTGTGTGAATTGATTGCGAGCGCTCGGTGAAAGGTCCCAAAGGACCGGGGGATGGCATATTCGGTCAGTTGTTACTCAGTTAGGGGTAACCCGGCCTTGTGTTGGTAGAGATCCGGTTTGGTTCTCGGGGATGTCCATCCAGAGGCATTCTCATGTGGCAATGGGAAGTTCCTTGGCCTGATCATTCGTTGGAAATCCAAAGAAACAATACGAACCTTGTACAGTATTAGTTGTATAACCTGCCATGGAATGTGGCGGTAACCTGCTATTGAACATGGTTAGCTATAGTAGGCATACGATAATGGTCGTATGTTGGCTAAGATTTATATTCTACTTTCGAAATAAATTTTTCCTACACTATGCACTAGTAATAATATCAAATGTCCTTTCTAATGCGTATCAAGCATCTTTGACTATCATAAGGAGAAATCTCCTCCGATTCTGCGTTTGCATTGTGTATGTGTGCGGGAGGCCTTATGGTAGTCTCATTTTTAAAAAGCATTGCGAATTGACTTTGAAAATCTTTTGTTGAATGTTTTAAAAGATAAACTGTTTTTGTTGCTCACACCAGTCCCACGACTGATCCGGAGTTTATTGTTTCTTTCCTAAACTCTGGATGCTCATTATTTTCTACACGAGCAGTCTAGAGTTGGGTTTTTCAGATAGTCAGATTAGTAGGTTATCTGGAGCTAGTTCAGTCTTTGGATCGCACCATTCTTGCTTATCTTTGTGCATCGTTATTGGGAGTTCGAGCTATTGCTGGATTGATTCTTGGAAATGGAGTTGCAGTTCTCGGAGTTCTCTTTTGAAGACTATCTTAGAGTTATATTGTTCCGTCGCTAGATGTTATCTATTTTTCTTTTCCGCTGCTATTTTATTGTATCCTATCTCTGATGTATATTGATATCTACTGGATCATCTGTTGTATCAGATATTGTATCAAAGCTGTATATCAATGTATTATTCTTTTATTCCGCTGTGTTATTTACTTAATGTTGTTATAAGCTCCGGCGAATCGGATTTGAACGGTCGAATCTATGGCATTCGAATACGATATGAAGTATGGATGTCGATTTTCGAAGGTCAAGTCAGGATCGCTACAAAATTCTTCAAATTACATCCAATGGTGACTATGCTATGGATGTAATAACTTAGAATTACTTTTTAAGTTACCATACAAAAACTTAAATTGTAACTTTTGTTTACTTTTAAAACACAAATCAAAAGAGCTTTAAAAACTTTAACTAAATTAAGAAACTAAAATAAAATAAAGCAAAACATTTACTAAATCAAAACTTGTAAACGATTTGATTTTCAAAATGAATCTCAAGTCCCTTTAAACATCTCAAGTGCGAACATTCAAAACATTTAATTACATATTCAAGATTATGAACATTAAATCATATCATCACCATGCATCACAAAGATCAAAAATTTTAACCCAAATACATCATTTTAATCCATCGATTCAAGTCAAATGCTAATACACAAGCTACTACATGCATACACATCTAAACTATATCATAATCCAAACATTAACATCATATATAAATATCACATAATCATCATACATACAAATGTAACATCTTTCCAAAAGTTAGAAGTTCACTCACCTAAATTTGCAAAACCCTTTTGAAAACTTGAAATAACTTTAGAACAACGCAAACTTGATCTTTGGACTCACAACTTGGAAATAGGCTCAGCTATGGTAGAGTGTTGCTTGGCCATGGCATGTATATGTGAGGTGAGGAATTGTTTGGAGAGGTAGAGGGACTTCGAATAATGTTGAATTCACAAAACTGGACCCAAAATTTAGTCATTTCTCTTGGATTTTTGGCTATGTTATTCTCGAAATTTGGAGAAGTTGTCAAAGAGAAAGTTCTTGTAAATTATATTCTTTAACATATAAAAAATATTATCAATCTATTTGGGTTTATTTTGAGGGAGATATGGTCAAAAAAGAAGAAGTATTTTCGAACTTGAAAATGTTGGTATGAAAAAACTCTAAAAAAAATGATATTTTTACATGGCTAAGCTCAAAATTTGAAAAAGTGGTACGAATTAAAGTTGTAGCACTGGAATTTGCTATGGTTCAAAAAATGAATTTCTCCATTAGGACATGAGATGAAGATAATATGATAAAATAAAGAGGAGGAAAAATTTGAAGAAGTGAAGGGCTATTTATAAGCAAGCGAAAAAGTAAATTACTTGAATGCCCTTGTCCTTTATCCTCCACTACCTACTTGCGACTTCACCTAGCCTTCTCCACCTCATGTACTCACACCTACACCCTTGTACCGTCTTCTCATTTCCATGCAAACATGTTTAAATATGTTTAAGTACCATTTGTACTTAATGTTTCAAATGATGTGACATTCATACTTTTATTTTAAACTTTATATATTAGGTATTAGTACATATATATGTACAATATTACACACATATATACATATACTAACTTATTTACAAATGTGCATGCTTATGATAAAGAGTTCACAATGTTTTCGATAACTTTTAGCCGACGAAAATTCGAAAAAATTCAGAAAACGAATTCTGTTCACATTTTCTATCTTTCTACGAACTAAATATTTTTGTAAACAAATTTGGAAAACTATTTCACCATTATTATTCATTATTTGAAAAAAAAATATTCTTAGTGTAAAATCAATTATTTGAATATTTAAAATTAATTAAATATTCGTAAATCAAAGTAATGAAATTCCGGGTAATTACAGATATACTATTTAATACAAATCATAACATTCGCTCATAAAAACCAAGAAATTAATATAATATACATCCTTGTTATTTTCTTTATTTTTATACTATATTCATTGTTTTGTTCAGTCATCTAATCAACTATTTTACTTTTCCTAAATTTTCCACATTTATGGTTTCATTGTTTTAATATTCACTTAATTTATAAAATAAGCAAAGTTTATTTGATACCAATTACTACTTTAGCTCGTTTCTTGTCGGTATGTAAATTATATAACTATACTGCTCTTCAACTTTCATTTTTAAGGAGCATGATAGTAACTAATAAAACGAATTTTCATGAGCTAACTTACTAATTAGAAATGACAAACATAAGATAACTAAAAAGAGAAGTAGCTCTTTCATGATCTTGTCTTTAGTGTTAAAGTCTTCAAGGAAAATAAAACAAATAAAATAATGGAATGAGTAGAGTTTACTTTATTAAAAGACAAACAAAAATGACTAAACATGTATGGTTAAAAAAAATTAGTGCATTGGGATTTCAAATATGGTTTACAAATTGTCATTCACTATATACAAAAAAATTTAAGAAGTGAAGATATGTAGTTATTATATATTTTCACCAGCATATGCCATAATGAATGATATTATCAAAAAATATCGAGTATTTTACATTAATTATCAAAGCAATACAATGGAAAAGATGGAACGATATATCAATAATTATATTTTAAGCGATACTTTGAAAAATACCGACTTAGGTGCGATATGAGATATATTGATGATATATGAGCGATATTATCCTATATTAATTACACAGCGTTGAAATCAAAGAATTAAAAAAAACATATAATAGAATCTACTAATTAAATACACACACATAAGGTAAATGATAATGCGTAATAAATATATATACATCATGTGACGACCGCCCTAAACGACACTCAGTATAACTGTGTAGTGTGCAACTACCATGCCTAGTTGATATAGGACGATCACCAATGGGTAATAATGAAGTAAAATATCATAAGACCTATCGTATATCTCATAATGCATGGAATAAAATATAATATAAATTACATATATAAAACGAGAGAGACAATAATAACTAAGTGAACTAGATATCAGAGCATAGATCGATAGAGTTATATAACATAGTAGTAGAATTTATACAAAACAAGAATAAACCTAAATAAACTATCTCATAATAGAAAAGTAAACACTATCTAAGCTCCACACTGCCGCACAATAGAGTAAGCATGATATCCATATAAAGTATGAGAATCTCGATCCTGCTCGTCCTCTACACTACACTCCGTACATCAAGACCTGCTATTTAGTATACTCGTTAAGAGTACCTAAGATAATAAGAAGCAAAGCATAAAACCTCAAGTTAAAAAACAGTCTGGTGTGAGTGATAAATGAATCTCAAGATACTATATAAACCGATATAGTAAGGAATAAGGGTATACAAACTATACATAACCAGTTCTTGCAACCAAAGAGTTTGCACATAGTAGATATAATATGCTACTCTACTTCATCATAATAGTGTACTCAACCTAAGTACAAAGGTGGGTGTCCAGGCATCCCTATCCCTGATATTTACCTTAAGTGACATCCCGAGAGTGATAGACCATGGAAGTAGACATAAAGAAACGATATCATCCATCAAAAAATCCTCACTATCACTCAATGTGCTCTAGATATATGATAACTCGTATAACCTTTCTTCTACCAGGGGACTAATGGAAATCCCAATTTTCAGTATACTCGCCTTTAGCTCGAAACTGATACTAGACCCATTCCACCAATCAAGGGTATACGGATCGAAATAATCAATTTAGGGTAGCCAAACAAAGTGTCCTTGAGCATCTCCATAATACCCCTACTTTAAAATACATCCAAATACACTCTGAGTGTCGACGATCCCTTAGCATGCATATCGAAGCCTTTTCCTTGCTTCATCCAGTTTCAATTACCCTCAAGGAACCATTCCATTTTCCTTTTTTTCCATGATAGAACCATCGAGCATTCTATCCATGGATCATCTTTCCTAGAGCCTGTCCTTTTGGATAACCATCCTCATGACTCCTTTCAACATTGTGTCACCATCATCAGAACCTAACACCATTCACCATCGAATTGCCATCACCAAAGTCCCAAAGCGATCATTATGCTATTATATCGCCCTCAAATTCTAAGAAAATAAACAACTTCAGCATTACCTGCAAAGCCTATGCTTCCTCTTATGGAAGTTTTACCCCAATTCCAACAAAAGCAACCTCTTAGCACCGAGTGATATATTCGGCCAATTTTCACCAAATTTCTTTCAATACTCCATCTTCTAAGAATTTATACCTAGACCACTCTCCAAAAAAAGCTATCGGTTTCACTCCAAGCTCTCGATATCGATTATATTACTTTGCCAAATTTATGCATTTGGCCTTTTCTCATCCCTTCTAGCCCTGATCTGAAGCACCATCTCCAACCAAGTGGTTTTAAAATGACAAAAACCTCTCGATATCGACTCCTTCCCTTTGCTCCAAACATGATATGTAGGCTCCTTCCATGTTTCTGGTCCTCTTCTCTAAGTTTCATCCAATTCTGTATATCTTTGCCTTTGATTTGCCCAATTCGACAACCACTTTTTTAACTACCTAAAAGCACTAGCAATAAATATCAAAGTACAACATATAAACATGAAATATCATATATATATATATACATACATACATACATACACACATACATTTTGACAACCCACACCTCTCGACACACTCCAAGAGCAATCGCGTCGAGAAATGCGGATTGTCGAGTCTTTTAGTACTTTAGCATCTCAAAGACTAAGATAAATAGATATAATCTCAGAACGTATCACATCAAAAAGACAAACTAACTATCAAAAACGTATCACGGCAGAAAAAATAAAACATACATACCATAGAAAATACCTATTTAAAAAAATATCAAATCATAATCTAAAACAATATTAGTACGAAATCCAAACCGAAAGACATAGCAAAATATAAGCTTTGTACTCTGATGAAAGAAAATAACTATACTGCGATGATAAAATGATATATGAAGAGAAGATGTGGTAAACACATACTCCAAGTGAAGCAAGACTCTGTCCTATTATCCGAAATGGGCAATCACCTATTGTCCTGTCCACTTATGGTGGGGGAAAAGGTGGAAAAGTAGTGTGTCAGACAAAAGTTTGGTGAATGGGAACAAGTTTAATAGTTTAATTAAGTGCATTAACATCAAATCTACGATAAGCGATATAGGATGTGTGGCAATAGTTCATGAACTCCTAAGATCAACACTTAGGGATTCTTATCTAACATAATGGATCGAACCTATAAATCAAACCTCACATAAATGATTGGCCAAAATAAAAAAAACCATACCAATTTGCCAGTTATTTTACTGTATAGGGGCTCCATAAGAACTCCTGTTAGTAATGGGCGCCAATTTAATGATATATGTAGCCGCTTATTGTACTGCACTGACGTCCACCCCTACCACATTGCACCAGAAATGTGCATACCTGGATCTCCTGTTAGTAACGGTCTCACTCAAAAAGTGCCACTGAAGTGCTATGCTTACACGTATGGAACACTACCGAGCCTATTGTAAAATGAATCGCACAACTAACTCTGTTTATGTGGTATACATCGTCCACAGAAATATCAAACATCGTGAAATACTTAACCAAAATTAGCTCAATAGACCGTTTACTAATTACATAATTCCACACTTAATTACATAACTTTTTGTAACAACCCTGGTTTGGAGATTACCTGCATATATTAAATTAAAGCGGAAGTTATAATTTAATATTGTAAACTAAAATATAAATGGAAAATTTAAATCGTTTATTTGGAATAAACAATGAATTTTGTAAATAAAATACGAAATACAAATTTTGGAACTTTATTTGTTTATTTGGGTGTAAGTATGGGATTAAATATTGATTGGATAAATATTTGATTAAATAAATTATAAATATGAGGTTTATATTAGCTTGGAGCTAATAATTTAAATAAGTGATATATTTCAACATTCAATTGCTGAAATAAATTTAAGTTGATGGAAATAAAGTTTAAAAACTTTATTTTGAGAAATTGGAAGTAAAATGATCAATTTGTAATTTTATTTGGGTACACATAACAATATTGGAAAATATTGTCAATATTAATCTTTTATGCATTTAAAATGGAGAAATATGAAGAAAATATGTATTTAATCAAAATAAAAGATGAAATATTGTTTAAAAATAATAATTTGAAGTTATAATAAAGTTAAAATTATTTTTTATAATTTATGTGATAAGAAAATAATTTTTGTTGTGCTTATTATGCTAGAATAGTGTTTTACACTAAAATTGTATAAATTGTGGAATATTGTGTAAAATAGGGTTTTATTGTAAAAAATACCTTTTCATAATTATAATAAATTTTATTTTGTCATAATAGTAATTTTAATTCATTATGAATAAGATGTATACATTTTAGTTGACTTTAAAATGAAGAAATGTGAGAATATAAATATAAGTTAAAACATGTTCATAGCTTTATATTACTCTAAGTATTTTGCACTTGGGCTTACTTAGGTAGAAATTGGATCCATTAGCCAGTTATCTAGAGGCTTATGATGAGAAACTAAGTGTATGTAGTTTTCATTTGCATCATCTTCTCCAAATAAACATACAGTAAAAAGAAACAAAACAAAATCAATGACTTCTTCCAATTAAATTCAAAATTCACCAAATTTCCCGCTAATTAAAAGAATAAAATCATCAAACTAGAGAAAGTTTAAAGTAATCAGACCCAATACTAAATAATTTCATCACAAATCTTAAAATTTAGGTATGAATGTCTGTAACCAATTTCTTTTGTACTGCATGTTTCTGTTTTGGCCATTGCAAGTTGCTAGAGCCTCAATTCTTCTCAAAAGATCATTGTTAACTGTCAAAAACTTCACCGAATCACTGAGGTGGGTACCATACTCATAAATGCAAGAAGAACTAAGTGCTATTGCAAAGAAGTTTTCTCTGTAAAAGCTCATGTATACTATTATATTCTCTGTTCTTACTTTATTGTTTCTTGTTATTGGTTGTCACTTTGAGTGGCCATAACTTCTTGGTTTTGCCTTGAAATGCTGCCGGATCATTTCTATATTGTAGTTTAGATGTTAAACTATGTACAGGTCAATTTTTGTTCCAAAATATTGTTATTTGCTATACCTTTGTTGCTGGAAAATCAGTCCAAGAGAAATGGCCTGGAGTGGGAAAAATGAATTCGCGTTTGCATGGTCGACCGAGAGGTCATCCATACACATCCCTAGGTCGACCATACGGTGGACCTGAGTCTCCTCAAGGTTGACTTGGCAATCAACATGAGGAGATGCATGGTCAACCCTTAGGTTGACCTGCATATGGCCCTTAGCATATTTGTTTTTCGAGTTTTTCGCAACATTTCGTTTGATTCTGATGCCTTTTGACACCATTTCTATTGCAATTTTGAGATGATTTTGAATGTGTTATAAGGCTACGATGTCTATTAATGGACTAGCCAAGGTTTGGTGGAATTTTAAATTTAAATTTGATTTGAATTCGAGTTTAAATCCAAATGTCGAGGTTGAGTGATTTTCCTTTTATTATTCGTTTTCGAGCACGGATTTCTCCAAATCTTTTCGAAATGATTTTGTAAATTAATGGGCATTTCAAAATAATTATTATATAATATTTTAAAGTATTTTAAAGTATAAATTCTGTTTATTCTCTATATTAAGAGAAATTTTCAAATATGGTTTTCAAATTGATTTCGAAAATTGGTTTTAAAAGCTTGTTTTCCAAAGGAAGTTATTTTAAATATAAAATACACATTTTTGCACTATTTGAACGAATGAGAAAGAGAATTAAATGATTTGTAAAACACGTGGTATGGGACAAGGCTTTACTATTTCGGTTAATTTCGGAGTCGTACAATCGAAGCTACTCGAAGTTACCGATTCTGAGTCATTTTTCGATTTTAAGGAGTATTATGGATTTTATAATTCCTATTTATAGGAATTATCTGGGATGGACAATATTTGGCGAGTTTTATGGATTGAGAT
Source organism: Allium cepa (assembly GCA_030765085.1). Taxonomy (NCBI): domain Eukaryota; kingdom Viridiplantae; phylum Streptophyta; class Magnoliopsida; order Asparagales; family Amaryllidaceae; genus Allium; species Allium cepa. The sequence continues at coordinate 678,810,085 of CM060941.1, read as the reverse complement.
CTCCTATTCCAGGAGTTATGATCTATGAGAGCCATCATGATGTTTTTATACGTGCCGATGATATGAGGTAAGTTTTGAGTTTATGATTTTCTATTTTGAGATTTATGGTTCATGAGGAACCATCACGAGGTTTATTTATACTTGTGGATGAGATGAGACAAGTCATGAGTTTTCAAATGTGGCATTGGCTAGCGGTTAGTAAACCATTTAGTGAGAATGTGTGGTATGGGACGCACATTACCACTTTTCGGGTTCCTCGTGGATAGTTTGTGACACAATCTAGGTTATGCCAATACTAGAGCTGTTGGGCTCATTTTAGACTGCTGGGTACAATCTTTATCGAGCTGTTGGGGTCATCACGAATTTATGTGACTTTGGTCATCTGGGATTTATGACTTCGGTCTTCTGGGATAGGTACGTATAATTTATATAGTACTGGACAAAGTTTTGCACGCGCATATATTAAGATTCAAGCTGTTGGGTTCTTACTAGGCTGTTAGTTCCATCTTTTTTATTGGGTCGTTGGGTCCATTCATTCATTAGGCTGTTGTGTCCATACATGAGATTTGAGTTTGCCGTCTTTGATATTTTATATGAGATTTATAGTCTCCTTCTTGGAAATATACTTATATATTGATGAATTTCCATTTGGCTTATTTTTAGTTTTGAGATCACTCTATTTTGATTTTATATTTATGTTTGCCATTTAGGGCATTTCTTGAGTTTTGAATTTGAGACTTCTCCTTTTTAGGGAATATGGTTGATTGAAACCATTATACATGTTTTGGGATATCTCCAATGATATTAGGCATTTATTTATATATTTGAGTGTTATTGTTTGGGTTACCACTTTTGAGTTCTTTTTATACTTAAGTGACATTGGTCAACATAAGTCATGGGTGTTTTTTATTTCTATTGCTTCTTCTCATTCGAGAAGAATTATCTCCTGGAATCAAATGCTTCATATTATCGCCTATCTTTATTAACTGATTTTTTTAGCTAGACTGACCCATGTATTTATACTTGGGTCATACCGAATTGTTTCAGGTTAGCTATCAGTTATGGGACTTAGCTTTGATGCATCTGCTTGGATATCAACCTAGCACTTTTGTGTAGTTTATATTTCTTTCCGCTTGACTCTGATGTGTATTTTTATTAGATGTATATCGATGTGGTATTTGAACCACTTTTGTGTGTCATTTTGTATTATATTAGGATGTATCAATGTATATATATTTATATATATGATGTTTATTGTTCTGTGATGTGATATGAGTTATGTTATTGTATTTTGTTTTGATAGATCCATTAGCCACCTTTGTTTTAAGCATTTATTGGATATGTTGATCCATGACAGATAAAAAAACACAGAGCATTTAACGACATATTCAGTAGATGTTTAAACAAGACTATAGATGGTCGCTCCGAACCAGCCCTATTCTTTACATTAGCACAAAGAATTACCCAGTAATTCTTTTTGCTAATGTGGGTCTCGTGGTGGGGCGTAATAGCTTGGTATCAGAGCTGAGTTCAGAACAAAATAGGATAAACACGGAACACAACATATATTACGATACATGAAAGTATAGTATGAGTGAAATCATCATTCTTAATCAAACTTGTTTTGAATTGTGCCTTGGCCTTTTCGAGTCCTTAGGTGTAGATGAATGGAAATACATCCAGGAATGTGATTTTAAAATTCATATTCCTTAATTGTTGAACCTTGTTAATAATATCTATCCCTATGGATAATCCATTCTGTCTTAACTTTCAGCTCATGGCTGGAAGAGAAAGAAGTCGCACCTCGAAGGCTGAGCAGCTTAGTGGCTCACGTCCCGAGGGTGTGTACATGTCAACTGATCAGATATTAGAGCTTGTTCGAAGCATCCAGCCTCCTGCTCCATCTAATTATTCTCCTTCATGCAAATCCGTATTTGCACGTATATGTAGTGACTATTCTCATTCGGGAGGCAAGCCTTTCAAAGGTTCCGAGACCGTTCTTTAGGTTCAGGCTTGGCATCGGACATGCGAGCGCATCTCTCTCACATGGGTTTATCCGATCATCATCGTGTTCTTGTAGCATCGACTATGATGCAAGAATATGCTCTCGATTGTTATGAACTTCTTATTGCTGAGATCGATGAGTCATCCCTCACTTAGCAATAGTTCAGAGAGCGGTTTGAGCTTAAGTTTATGACCGAGTCTAAGAAAGCTTCCCTTGCTCGTCGCTTCCTTGAAATAAAGCAAGGAAAATTATCGGTTTCAGAATATTTTTCTTCCTTTGAGTCCCTATCCAAGTATGGTCTTGAATTTATCGGCACTCTATATAGAAATTATCTTAGATTTGTTTTTGGTTTTAAGAAATGCTAGAAAAAAATCTCTTATACTCCAGCTTAAGTTATCCCTCAAAGAGCTTGTTGATTTGGCGCTTCACTTTGATGCCATCGAGAAGGAAAGGGATAGTAGTGATGAGGCTGAGGTTCACAAGAATCCAAACAAGAGAAAACTTCCCTTCCGAGCATCCCAAACTTTTTCTTAGAAGAAGAAGCATCTTGCCTCAAGTTCTTGTACCGATGCAAGTCATTGTTCTCACAAGACTTGTTTCAACCGTGGTTCTTATGATCACTTCATTCGGGAATGTTCTAAGTCTATGGTCTGCCGCACATGCAAACAAGAGGGACATTGGTCTTTTGAATGCCCCAATTCATCTAAGGGTCCTTATTCGAGAAAGCTTATCATGATGGATGCTTTTGGTGATTCATCTCAACCTAGAGATACTTCTTCATCTTTTCTTTAGAATTCTATGTTATTTTATGATCATTTTATTTGTGTTCTCTTCGAATCGAGCGCTTCACGGTCACTTATATCGAAGAAGCTTGATTGTATTTTACTTTTGATTGTTTCATGTTTTAGCACTTCTTAAGGATTGCAAATCCTATTGAGGGACCCGCAACCTTAGTATTTTGAATCTAGGGTGTTGAGCTTATTTTGAGTAATTTGTTTCTTGAGTGTTTGCTTGTTCATCATCTTGAGATTTGTATCTTTTGGGATGGATAGGCTTTCTTATTACCAAGTCCAATCCTATGTTCTAGAAGGATCCTATATAGATTAGGTATCCTGATTTGGCTGATTTGCTATTTCTTGTTCTTTGGAATGTTGATAAAAATTCCGAAGTATCTTTTCTATTGTGTATTTTGAGATGATGATGATGTATCTTGAATTCTGGTTATTGTGCTTTTTTTGATTTCTTTGAGTCCGTTTCAGGTTTGACACCCAATCGGGCAATCGAGTATTGTGCTGACCTTATTCCTGGCCCTTAATCTTTCGGTTATCCTTCTATGAGGATATCTACCAAGGAATGAGGCGATTGATTGATTTATGGATATTATCATTTTTTCTTCTTTTGAGATATCCTTGTAGGATGCACATTTATCATTATACTTTGAGCTATTACTTCACTTGAAGTAATGATTTGTTGATAGTGTTTCTTTCTTCTAATTTGAGAAGAATATCTTACCTATATCTATATATCACATTGATCTCTTATTTGATCTATTGTGCGGTGCTCGAGTCTTTCCTTAGCTTGACCTTGCACCAATTTCCTTCAGCTACGAGTCAGGGAGAAAGCATTTCTTTCACTACATTCTGCACCCGTTTGATTCTTGTGAGTAGCTCATGATACCATTTGGATTGACGAACACTCCGTTTTATTCCGTCAACCTTGTGAATCGAGTATTCTAGGAATATCTCGATGAGTTCTCTTTAGTGTTCTTTGAATTTGAGTTTTTGTAGCTATTTGATATGTGTTTTAAGAGAATTGAAATTTTAATTAGTATGAAATCAAAGAATAATTTTGTGTATTATATATGAGAAGTATTTCTTTTTATAGAAATGATCTTTGTGTTGCATTTTCCATCGAGTGCTTTAAGAATTTTTGTTGATGCGCTTGATCAACATTATCGATAGGAATTCCCTATACACTATGATGAGATAATTAGACACCATAATTGAGTTTTTATGAGATTGAGTATAGAAATAAATTATTTTGGGGATTGAGTATTAAATTTTTAATTTTAGTGGTATGTGCAGCCTTTGAACCATAATGATGGTTAATCAAGTGGCGAGGCAATTTTGATCACTTGGTCAACTCTATAGCCAATAGATAGAGTAGTTCACTATAAACCAGTGGCGACGCAATGCCATTATATTGTTTCGAATTCATAAAACTAAATAAAAATATGCTAATTGTTAAAAAAGTGTTTTCTAGATAAAATAGTTTTGTGTTTAAAAAATAAAAAATGTCCATTGGATTTTTTAATATAATATAAAAGTTATATGTAATAAATTTTGAAGCTTGTTTTCAGAACTTTAAATGGTTTGGAACACAAGAGTGATGAGATTTTATATTTTTCTTTGAGAATATATTGGTAGGAATTTATAAAATTCTTTTGGAAATTTAATTTGTAACAAGAGTAATATGAATTTAAATTTTAGTCTTTGTAAGTATTATAATAAAGAAGTTTTAAAAAAATTCAAGTGTTGAATTATGGCAATAAAATATTAAAAGTATTGAATTTTGGAACTCTAAGGATTTTGGTTACGAGTTAATCCATATATTTTATTACTTATATTTATTTAAGTCTTGTGCTATTTTCTAACGTCATGCATTATGCGGTCGTTTGAGTTTGAAACCATCTTTTGGTTGATCTATCTTGCTTCTATTGTGTCAATCTTGTATCGGTTTGGTTCCTTCCACAGCGTCGTATGATAAATCACATCGATAATTATCCTATTGATTAGAGTTCAGGTTGGAGTTGTGGTAAATCCTGACTCTACTTGAGGATCTTATGAGAAATCAATCTCACTTGATTGATCCTCTGTGTAGCATCTTGTTGTGTTCTCAATCGAAGGTGAAACGCCTTCGAAATTTTTTGTGTTGCTCGAAAAATCCAGTGGTTTGCTATCTCGATATTAGCACTTTGAAAACCATAGAATTAATCGGGCAAGTCTTATCTTGGTTTTCTGTCATTTTATTTTAAGAGTATGAGAATTTCTTTTAAACTCGAGCTAGTCTATCCTTCCTTTGATTGATTAAATTAATATGTCGAATACAAACTCTTCTATAGAAATTGTGAGGATGCAATTTGTTAAGGGGGAGTCTATAACTACCCTAGTCTAGAGATTACCTGTATATATTAAATTATAACGGAAGTTATATTTTAATACTGTAAATTAAAATATTATCTAAAATTTTAAATTGTTTATTTGGAATAAACAATGAATTTCGCAAATAAAATGAGAAAAATAAAGTTTGGAACTTTATTTTGTTTATATGTGCATAAATATGGGATTAAAGATTGATTGGATAAGTATTTGATTAAATAAATTATAAATATGGGGTTTATATTAGTTTGGAGCTAATAAATTAAATAAGTGATGCATTTCAACATTCAATGGTTGAAATAAATTTAAATTGATGGAAATAAAGTTTAAAAATTTATTTTGAGAAATTGAAAGGAAAACGATCAATTTGTAATTTTATTTGGGTAAACATAACAATATTGGAAAATATTGGTCAATATAATCTTTTATGCATTTAAAAAGGGGAAATATGAAGGAAATATGTATTTGATTAAAATAAAAGATGAAAAAATGTTCAAAAATATTATTTTGAAGTTATATTAAAGTTAAAATGATTTGTTATAATTTAATTGATAAGAAGGTAATTTTTGTTGTGCTTATTATGTTAAAATAGTGTTTTTACACTAAAATGGTGTAAAATAAGGTTTCATTGTTAAAAATACCTTTTTACAATTAAAATAAATTTTATTTTATTACAATAACAATTTTAATTCATTACGAATAATACGTATGCATTTTAATTGACTTTAAAATGAAGAAATGTGAGAATATAGTGATAATATATGTTAAAACATGTTCACAGCTTTATATTTCTCTAAGTATTTTGCACATGGGCTTATTTGGGTAGAAATTGGATCCATTAGCTTATTATCTATAGGCTTCTGGTGAGAAACTAAGCAGTATGTAGTTTTCATTTGCATTATCTTCTCCAAATAAACATACAGTAACAAGAAACAAAAGAAAATCAATGGCTTCTTTAAATTAAATTCAAATTTCACCAATTTTGCTGCTAAATAAACGAGGGAAATCATCAAACTAGAGAATATTCAAGGTAATCAAACCTAATAATAAATAATTTCATCACAAATCTTAGTATTTAGGAATGAATGTCCATAAACTAATTTCTTCTGTACCGCATGGTTTTATTTCAGCTATTTCAGGTCGCCAGAGCCTCAATTCTTCTCAAAAGATCATTGCTTGCTATCAAAAACCTCACCAAATCGCTGAGGTGAGTCCCATACTCACAAATGCTAGTTGAACTAAGTGATATTGCGAAGAGATATGCTCTGTAAAAGCTCATGTATAATATTATATTCTCTGTTGTTGCTTTTACTGTTTCTTGTTTCTGGTTGTCACATTGAGTGGCCAAAACTTCTTGTCTTTGCCTTAAAATGTTGTCGGATCTTCTCCATATTGTAGTTTAGATGTTAAACTATGTGCTTATCAATTTTCATTCCAAAATACTACTATTAGCTACGTCATTTGTTGCTGCAAAATCAGTTCGTGCAAGAGAAATGGCCTGGGGTGGGAAAAATGAATTCGCATATGCATGGTTGACCTGCATATGGCCCTTATCTTATTTGTTTTTTGAGTTTTTCGCAACTTTTTCGTTTGATTCCGAGGCCTTTCGACACCATTTTATCGCAATGTTTGATTATTTTGAATGTGTTAGAAGGCTATGATGTCTATTATTTTTGATTATTTTGAAATTTAAATTTGATTTAAATTCGAATTTAAATCCGAATATTGGGTTGAGTGATTTTCTTTGTTTTTATTCGTTTTCGAGCACAGTTTTCTCCAAATCTTTTTGGAATGACTTTTAAAATTAATGGTATTTCAAAATAATTATTAATAATATTAAAAGCTATTTTCAAGTATAAAATCTATTTATTCTCCAGAATAAGTGAAATATTAAAATATGGTTTTCAAATCGATTTCGGAAATTCGTTTTAAAAGCTTGTTTTCCAAATTAAATTATTTTAAATGTAAAATATAAATTTTTGCATCATTCGAACGTATGAGAAAGAGAATTAAATGATTTATTAAAACAAGTGGTATGGGACACATACTTTTACTATTTTGGTTAATCCGGAGTTGTCGATCGAAGCTATTCGAAGTTTTCGATTCTGAGTCGTTTTTCAATTTTATGGCATATTATGAATTTTATAATTCCTATTTATAATAATTATCTGGGATGGCCAATATTTGGCAATTTTTATGGTTTAAGATCTCCTATTGTAGGATTTAAGGTCGATGAGAGACATCATGATGATTTTATACTTGCCGATGATATGAGGCAAGTTTTGAGTTTGTGATTTCCTATTTTGAGAGTTATGTTTCATAAGGAACCATCACGAAGTTTATTTGTACATGGCAATGAGATGAGACAAGTCATGAGTTTTCTTATTTGGCATTGGTTAGCGGTCAATAAACCGTTTAGTGAGAACATGTGGTATGGGATGCACGTTATCACTTTTGGGTTCCTAGCGGAGAGTTTGTGACACATTCTGGGTTATGCCAGTACTAGAGCAGTTAGGCTCATATTAGGCTGTTGGGTCTAATCATTATCGAGCTATTGGGCTCATCACGAGTTTATGTGACTTTGGTCATCTAGGATTTACGACTTCGGTCATCTAGGATAGGTACCAACAATTTATATAGCATTCGACAAGAGTTTCGCACGTGCATATTTTGAGATTTGAGCTGTTGGATTCTTGCTGGCATGTTGGGTCCATCCCTTTTATTGGGCTGTTGGGTCCATTCTTTCATTGGGCTGTTGGGTCCATACTTGAGATTTGAGTTTGCCATCTTCGGCGTTTTATATGAGATTTTTAATCTCCTTCTCGGATATATATATATTGATGAATTTCCATTTGGCGTATTTTGAGTTTTGAGATCTAGTTTATATTTTTGTTTGCCATTTAGGGCGTTTCCTGAGTTTTGAATTTGAAACTTCTTCGTTTTAGGGAATATGGTTCATTGAAACCATTATATATATTTTGGGATATCGCCGATGATATGAGGCATTTATTTCTATATTTGAGTGTTATTGTTTGAGTTACCTCTTTTGAGTTCTTTTTATACTTAAGTGACATTGGTCCACTTAAGTCATGGGTGTGTGTTCTTTATATTGCTTCTTCTCGGAGAAGAATTATCTCCTTGAATCATATGCTTCATATTATCGCCTATCTTTATTAACAGGCTATTTTAGCTAGATTGACCCATGTATTTTATACTCGGGTTGGTTAGCTATCAGTTATGAGACTTAGCTTTGAAGTATCTACTTGGATATCAGCCTAGTACTTTTGCGTAGTTTATATTTCTTTTCGCTTGACTCTGATGTATATTTTGATTACATGTATATCGGTGTGGTCTTTGAACCACTTTTTGTATAATTTTGTATTATGCTGGGATGTATTAGTGTATATGTATTTATATATATGTAGTCTACTGTTCTACGATGTGATGTGCATTCTGTTATTGTATTTTGTTCTGATAGATCCATTAGCCACCTATAGTTTTGTATTAAGAAGTTATTGGATATGTCAATCCACGAGAGATAGAAGAAAAAAAATTAGAGCATTTAACAGCGTATTCAGTAGATGTTTAAGACAAGATTATAGATGGTCACTCCTAATTAGCCATGTTCTCCGCATTTGCAAACAGAATTATCCAGCAACTATCTTTGTTAAGTCTCGGGGTTGGGCGTCACACTATTATTCGTTTAATTTGGGCCTCGGGCCAAAAAGTATTTTTTTAATCTATTTTTAACTTTGACAGTCGACCCAAGGAACACCCAAGCCGACCGCTATCAGTTGATTGAGGCAATTCCCGGTCGACCGCTCATGTTGATTTTGTTAGGGTTTTATTTGATTTTTATTATCAATTACTTTCTAATTAACGTTAATTACCAAGGTTGATTTATAATTATTGTTAACCCTAAATTTTAGTTAATTAATTTTCCAATTTCAATCAATTCTAAGGTTTGTGAATTAGGGATTCCAAATTTTCATTAATCAGCATCAAAGTGCCCAATTTCATAATTCAGTTTCAAATTAATGCTAGGCTTTACGGACTAGCAAATTCAATTTATGTCTTATAAGTAATTATATGTTTTTACAATTATAATTATTTAAAAAAGATTAAAATCGACTACATTGGTCAAATTATTAATCTGTGCCCACTCACCTTTTAGCCTTAGCTCTAGATCTGGAAAATAATCTCTATCTTTTCATTAATTGCTTGCCTCCCTCCTTAATTTTTCTTTGGATTTGATTTTTATTTGGGTTTTGATTTGGATTTAATTTTTATTTTGGGATTTAAGGGAAAAACTTATGTTTCGGGAGAAATTTTGGCAGCATCTAGTTATTGTCGTTCAACTAAGAGATTAGAATTTAAGTCTACTAGTTAATTTATAGAGTTGGTCTAAAATTTAGGACCCTTAGATCATCTCAGTAGTAGATCCAAACAATTGATCATTTACTTCATACAGAGCAATAAACCTGGGGCATCTATTCACCATGCTCCACATCAAAAATATTACACAAACAACGTTTCGGGTCGACTGCTACTAGGTTTAGGTCGACCGATATCTGTCGACCTAGGCCCTTTTTGGGCGACCTGAACATGTTCAGTTTTTATATTTTTATTTCAATTCCTCATTTTCGTTCTGTCACTCGTAACTCTCTCATGCTAACTCGAATTATGGCAAGTTACATATAAAAATCATTTGGAAAATCGCTACGAACACAAGGTGTAAGTTTTGTAGCCAAATTCAGATGTCTGAGAAAATTTACTTTTAAGCCCTTGTTTTTATTTCATTAAATTTCTTACTAAATGTATGTTTTAAATTTCTGTTAAAGTTTGGGGTGTTACAGTCTCCCTCCTTAAAAGATTTCATCCTCGAAACCTCCAAGGAGGAACAATATAGCTCACACATCACAATCAATATTATCATCCATCTACTCATCCATCGTCAACGTGCAATGATAGTCCTTTAAATTTTCTAATGCAACATTTACATGTATATGCGATGTGATATGCACATAAATCTATACTAAAGTAAAAGTAGTTGGTCTATTGATCCAAACGACCTCCTGTTTATGCAAAATGCTCATGCTATGCATCTAAGTGTTTGCAACATCCTATTGACATGTTGATAATTCTATATGAATGCACAACCATCAAAACAGTTGCAACATCCATAAATATAAGACCTATTATCACTTCACGATAAGAAATATCATGCAACAATATTTAAGTGTATGTACCAAATGGATGTAGTGTCCTAAGTGTAGAAGCACACAAGTGCGGCTAATACATCCATAAGCATCCATGTTCATCCATTCGCAACCATTGCCCACTATATGTCATATTAACACGTCACAACCATTCCTATCATCCAAAGGTCTCTACCTATAGGGTATGCCACCTAAGTCCTATCACAAAAGTTCTAAACTAATGAAAGATTCAAATCGAAGTTGTACAAGAAAAGTGTCGTGGGTGGGAAGATCAGATCTTCTCCTCGGGCTCCCATGTACTCTCCACTGGATTGTCTCCCCACTAAATTTTGACAAGTCTAATCTTTTTATTATGGAGTAGATTTGTACCATGATTTAAAATACAAGTGGTTGCATGGAAAACAAGTGAGTCACGCTCAACCCCCACTCCTTATAATTGACTCTGCTCGATTATGGTGGTCATACCGTGTAAGTATTTTGGCAAGTGCAATACATGGAAAACATCATATACCCCAGCCAACTTCTCTGAAGTTCTACTCTATATGCCTACTTCCCTACTCTAGCTGCTATTGTGAAAGTTCCTACAAATCTCGGTGCTAGCTTTCCCGATGTACCATATTTCCTCACATGCGAACTCTAGCTTTGTAGCGGGTGAAACTTTAGCTCTGTATGTCTTCTGTCAGCATATGACTTGAGATGGATGCAACTTTAGCTTTCCCGTATGGAGCTAGAGTTCGCAATGGGTAAAACTTTCATGAATAACATGTCTCCAAGTGCGAACTCTAGCTTCGTAAACCTCCTATGAACATATGAATTATGCCTATCCCATGTAGTCTTCATCCTTATATGGGTCCGATGCATGTTCTTCGATGTCTCTCTAACCATGTTTGGCCCAAGAATAATTCTATTCGGTATATCCCAACAATACGACAGAGATCTACATGGTCTGCCATACAATGCCTCAAAAGGTGCCATCTTAATACTAGCATGATAACTATTATTGTAGGTAAACTCCACCAATGATAATGATCCTCGCATGAATCTCCAAAATCAATTATACATACATGTAGCAAATCCTCTAAATTCCAATTTACTCTCTCTGTATTCCCGTCGGCCCGTAAATGATATGCAGTACGGAAACTCAACTCGCTTCCCGATGCTTCTTATAGAATTCTATAGAACTCACAAGTTAAAAGCGGGTCTCGGTGGCTAACTATACTAGTAGGAACTCCATATAGCCTAAAAACCTCTCTCGCATAAGTAGCTACAAATGATGATGCCGTTCTAGTACTCCTAAAGGGTATGAATGAGCGCACTTGGTTAACCGATCTCTCATTCCCCCTCCTACTCCTAAATGGACCATCTATAAAATCCATGGAAATACTATTCCACTTTTACAATATCCAGTGACTGCAATAATCCTCCAGGCTTGTTCTACTCCACCTTCACCCTCTGGTAAGTCATACATCTTGCTACAAACTCTGCTACTTGCTACTTTATACTGGGCCAGTAGAAAATTCTCTACATGTCCTATACATCTTGCCACCATCGAGATGAATAGTCATCCTGGAATGGTGGAATTCTGCTAGTACTGCATCTATCAACTCTATACCATGAGCAACACAATGCCTATCATCTCTCCGTAACCATCCTCTTGAGTCCAAGGTATAACGCCTCAAGTGACTCGATGACTCCCCTTTACCAATCCTCTTTACAATATCTATTAGCTCCTCTTCCTCCCTTTATCTAGATTTGATATGCTCCAATAAAGTAGGCTGCATTTCAAAAGATGCATGCAATCCAGGGGTAATATCCAAATGTATCCACTCTAAAAACAAGGGACTCAACTATACTCGTTGCCTACTCAAAGCATCTGCTACTACATTACACTTGCCTAGGGTATAAGAGATATCAAAATCATAAGACGGCAAGAACTATGTCCACCACTGCTGCCTCAGATTCAAGTCTTTTCAGGACAACAAATACTTTAAGGACTTGTGATCCATATATAGCTCAAATCGCTCTCCTAATAGATAATGCCTACATGGGTTGAGTGCAAAGATAATGGCTGATAACTCAAAATCATGTGTTGGTTAATTCCTCTCATGGTTCTTCAACTGCCAACTCACAAAACTCACAGCCTTCCATCTTGCATCAATATTGCGCCTAACCTTACTGCATAGGCGTTGGTATAAACTATAAGTGGCTTCGTCTCATCTCATAGCACCGAAAGTGGCATACTAGTCAATGCCTTCTTAATTCTAATGAAAGCATCCTCGCACTTCGCATCTCATGAAAATACTAGATTCTTTTCGGTAAGATAGGTCGGTGGAGTAGAAATCTTTGCAATGTCCTTAATGAACTTGCGATAGTAACCTGCTAGAAGGAAACTTCTTATCTCCGGGGCATTCTTTGGAACATGTCAATCCTGAACCGCTACCACTTTACTGGGGTCAATTGGTAAATCACTTCCCAAAATGATGTTTCCTGAAAGGCATGCCTCCTTTCTCCAAAAGTAGCACTTAAAAAACTTCACCTTCAGAGTGTACTAAGCACTTCTCCTAATGCAATGCATGCTCCTCTATACTCTTCGAGTAAACAAGAATATCATCCACAAACTCCAATACACACTTATTTAGCAACTCCCTAAACACTTAGCTCATCAAATCCACAAAGTAGGCAGGTGCATTGGTTAGTCCGAAGGGCATGACTAACCACTCATACAATTCGTCGGGGATACAGAATGTTGTCTTCAGATACTATCCTAAGTTATATGCAACCGTTGGACTACGATAGCTAAATCCAACTGAAAAAATACACTAGCTTCAACCAACTGATCGAACAGATCATTTATGTAGGGCAACGAATAATGATTCTTCCTCATCAATTTATTGAGCTCCTTATAACCAACGTAGAGTCTGAGGAAACATCCACCTTGGCGGAAAAGACGACTGGTGATCCCCATCCAAAATGCTCCTCAGAATGAAGCCCTTATCCAATAGCTAATTAACCTTCTTATGCAACTTACGCCTCCCTTTCAGAGCCATATGCCTTAATGGTAAGGCGATAGGTCTAGCATTCTCAACTTGGTGGATCTTATACTCGATCTCTCTTTAGGGTAGGAGACCAGTAACTTCAACAAAAAACTATAAATATCGACATTGCACTAAGCACGCCATGTGCAGGTCCAATGAATATAAGTAGCTCAGCATAACATATCCTCGAGGGTCGTAGTAAACCTCTAAGCTATATCCACTGCATGTGCTTAACCTAACAACCTTCCTATCACAATCTATAGTAGCACCATACATATTCAACCACTCCATGCCTAATATAAATCCAAACCTAGAGAACCCCAATATAAAGGCATCACAATCAAACTTGACCCCTAAGATAAACAACTTTAAACCCCTACACAACACAGATAAATTGGTCAGTCCTCCTACGGGTTTGACATTACTATAGAGTCTAAGGTAATACTAGTTTCTAAGTGCATTTCGTCAACAAGTCTATTAGAGATAAAAGAATGTGAAGCTCTAGTGTCAAATAATGCACAAATAAATAAACTGAGAGAATTAACACACTTTCGATCACCACCTTCTTACCCTTGTCTAGCACTGGCTATGCACTTGAGCTAGGGACTGCCTCTAGTGCATAAGGTAGAACCACCTAAGTAGAAGTCTGAGTAGGAGATTCTGGTGTTTTTTGCAAACTCGTTTCACATGCACGTACTGATCACATTTATAATACTTTATCTTAGAAAGACTGACCTCACAGTCCTTAGCAAAATTTCCTTATCTGCCTCTCTTGTCTAAAGTCCTTTTTCTGAATCTTCCCCTTCGATGCAAAACCTCCCTTCTTCTTGCCCTTTTGTTCCCCCTTTTCCACAATTTTCGAATCCCCTTCTTTCACTTCTTTCTTAGAGATGGCATTTAACATGGCCATCTCCACTAGGCTCTCATAGGTAGCACCCATCAGAATATGACTCACAGGTAAAACATGAAGTTGCTGATTCAATCCCCTAGCAAGTTTAAGAGTTTCTTGTATGGCGTGCAAATCAACTCCATACCAAACCTAGCCAATTCATTAAATTGGTTCACATACTCCTTGACTATCATATTTTCTTGCTTGAGATGGATAAACTTCTCTAGCTACCAGCGTCCTCTGCTCTAGAAAGGAACTTCATCACAAACCTCCTACAAAACTCATCTAATGAAATATCATCCTCATCAGCCATAACATCGATAACCTCCAACAAACTCAGCGCCTCACCTTGCAACTACCAGGTAGCTAGTGCCTCCTCATAACATCAGTGAAACCCATCAAACCAAATATTCTTTCACGGGCGCAGATCCACGCTCTCAAATCCTCGTAAGACTCTGTCCCTAAATACGTCTTGCCTTCAAGATTATAAAAATCTTTACATAGCTCAGCAAAATATGGAGTAGTAGGAGAGAAGGCAAGAACCTTACTCATCGCTTCCTTCGTGGGCTCTATAGTATGATTAAGCTCGGCATGTCTCCTAATCTGAAGATACCGATGAATCCATGCGAGAGTGTTCATGCCTAGGATCTCGGTTGGATCGCTAGAGCCAGAATCTATGAGATCAGTCATCTCTTATTCATGAATTTAAGAATTTTATTAGCAACATTTCACAGATGTTATAGGATCAAATAAGTGGGATAACTTAGATACTACTCAAAGATAGCATAGGTTAATAAATAAGAGGGATAACTTAGATATACTTCAAAGATAGCATAGGCACGAAATTGAGGGATTTTCATATATGAAAATTTTATAAATTTTTTGAAATACTCTATATATAATACACTTTTAAAAACTCCAATTATAGAAATAATTTAGAAAACTTTTTGAAGTCCACTTTGGAAACAATTTTCTTTTTCAAAAACTTTTCAAAATATGTCTCTCAATATGGTCCTAGTCCTAAGGAACATAAAACCTTTCTCTGATACCAACTGTGACAACCCCACCTCTTGACACGCTTCAAACTTGTCGCATCGAAAAATGTAGATTGTTACGGTTTTTAGAAATTTAACATCTCAGAGACTAAGACAAATAGATAAAATCTTAGAATGTATCGCATTGAAAGAATAAACAAACTATACAAAATGTATCACAATGGAAGAAATATGACATATGAATATCACATAAAATACCGTACTTGGAAACTATTAGATCATAATCTCAAAAAAAATCGGTACGAAATCCAAATAAGAGTACATAGCAAAATATATCCCCCATAGATTGATACAAGGAAATAATTGTACCGATATGATAAAATGATATATAAAAAAAATATGTGATAAAAGCAGACTCTATATAAAGCATGACTCTCTCCAAGTATTTGAAATGAGCAATCGCCTACTACCCTATCCACCTAAGGTGGGGAAAAAAGTAATAATCCAGTTTTTAAAAACAAATTTAAATTGGAAATTAATTTATTTTTGAATTAAATTATGGATTTATTTCAATTTTCTCAAATAAAATAAGATATTTGGTTGTTTGTTAAATGCATATAAAGAGGTTTCATATAGAATCTTGGTTTTGTAATTCAAAAGAAAAAATATTTTAGAAAGAAAATTAGATTTATTAACTTTATATTTCCAAAGAACTAATATATATGGATATATATAATTATTTATTAGTAATAAATAATTTGATTTCAAATCATTTGTTTTAAAATTGTATAAGTACAAAATAAAATGCATGAATACAAAAGTAGATAAGAATAAATAAAAACTTAAATACACATATCATTTAGAAAATAATAAGAAAACATATATATGTAAAATTGGGTTGTAATTTTATAAAATAAGATTTTAGAAGTGTATAACATTTAAACCAAAATAAGTATAATTTGAAAATATACATATGTAAATATAAAATTAACAACGGTTTAAACCATAATTTCAAAGTTAATTAAAGTAAGGACAAAAATATAATTTTTAAATTTATTTAAATTAAGGGTTTAAACAAAAATTTCCTTCATGTTAACAAATGTAAGGCAAGTAACCACAAAGATTAACAAGTGTAAATAAATCATCATGCAAATTTTACAAGGGGAAATTGATTGAATCAAGGACTAATAAAATTAAATAAAAGATTCTTTCATTCTTATTTTCTTTGATAACATTTCATAACAAAGAAATATGGAAACAAAACAAAGTCAGTAAAAAAAATTTGAAAATAAAAACCAGATCAAAAGAAAATCAAAGCAAACAATTTTAGTTCCAACCTGTAAGTTCAAATCAGAGATCAAAACAAAACCTGGGAAATCAACCTGGAAATCAAGTTAGGTTTCAAATCTTATAACCTGGAAACTGAAGCCAGTAAAAGAATAATGCAAAACAATTCAAAACAAAGGCAAAGATCATCTCAGATCAAAGGAATTAAAAATCAAAATGCAACCACAAATTCAAGCAAAGGTACGAAGCAATTGAAAACAAAATCAACGCAAGCAAACAAAAAAAAGGTGAAACTAGAGCAGTTTGAAAGGCAAAGATTCCAGTTCAAAAGCAACAGAATCAAAAGCCTGAGATCAACAAAAACAACATCAAGCATTCAAGTTTCAAATTTCATCCTAGAAATAAGAATCAAACATCATGAACAAAGTCAAAGTATAAAAAATTTCCAGGAGTTTAATACCTGGTTCTCTGTTTTCTGTTTTCTCAGGTGAGCAAACCCTTTCTATTTAAAGCTTTAAATCTAGATATGTGGATTGAAAGTTTAAGTTGTTGTGGAAATGCTTGATGTGCCTGCAGGTTTATGTTATGTATGTATATATAATGATACTGTGTGCAGATATGTGAGCACATATATATGGCTCTGTTCATAGCTAACAGGCCTTAAAAAGATTCAAAAACAGATTACTTTTCCCCTTATTGGTTATATGTTATAATGTATAAACAAATTTTGTTTCAAATATTAAAATATGTATACCGAAATGGGAACACCTCTGGAAGGACGCTCCCAAGAACCTAACCGGATCTCTGCTAACACAAGGCCGACGCTATCTCACGCTTTAACCAAGCTATAACATAGGTAACTAACATACAAGTATGCCAGCCCCCGTCATTACCGACCTTTATCCGAGGTACCTCTCAACCAACAACTACAAAGCAATAAGTTTGTAGCAACCACATAGGTTAAATATCTGGGCTCCATACCATGATATCATCTTTTATCCACAAGGAAATGGACATACCCTAGGGGCGCGAACCCTAAAAACGTTGTTGAACATTCCTGTTTCGACCATTTTCGGGTTGTGAGGCTTAAAGAAGTCTCATCCACAAAGCTACGCTTTTCACAAAAGCCATGCTTCGATCAACAAATGATCAGCAGCATTTCGTATGCCACATTACCAAATTGGGAGTGTATCACTAGTAACCATCAACTACATAACCTCTGAGCTCGTACATCTCAGAGAAGGGTGTTAAGCTAAGAGAATAAATCTCCGCCACCAAACAGAAATGTATTTAATAGAAACCAGCTATACCTCTCAAAGTGTAATGTCAGACACACATCCATACAAATCTGTTCCAGGTTCAAACAGAACCGAATGCATTTCCAAACAAGCCCTTGCAAATCCGAATAATCCCTAATCACGTCCGGATTTCCCATCACAAAGGGTGATCAAATCTCTATACCGGGGATCAGCCAGTGCAGAGACATTCGACGAGTTATCCCTTCGCTATCAGAAATATCTGGTCTTCACCACCGGTCTTCAAATGCTATCCATAACATCGTATCATTATTTCGAATGGGTTATATGACACAAAGGTCCTCTCCCACCTAAATCGAATAATGAGCGCAATATTAAAAACATATGGATATGGGATTTCAGTTAAGTCACAACTTTGAAATCCAAAACTTTCCTTTCAAATGGTTTAAACAAATTACCATTTCAAATCTTTTAAACAAAAAGATTCATTTCACAAAGTTCGCCCAGTTTCACAAAGATCAATTCACAGATTTCAAAAAAAAATTCCATTTCAATTGGATTAACTCTTTAAATCTTTAAATCAAAGTTTTAACTTATAGCTTTCAAAACGCGTTTTCAAAGACTCATTCATAACTTGGAAAACCGTTTTATTTCAAACTTGAAATCTCTTTAACGCACATTGAAATTTCTTTTCTTATATGAAAGCTTTTATTATTTGAAAACAAACAGTTTTTGTTTCGAAAAAATCCGATTTCATTTATACAAGTTAAGATCTTTGGGTTAAATTCAAATTCCCAAAACAGCACTTTAAAAATGGTTTAAAGCCCATATAAACTTGTATAACCTTTTTAAATCATAAATAGAATTCAATTTCAAATTTTGAATTCAAATTTAAATCAGATTTCAAAACTGAATCAAGTTATTCAAAAAATAACTTTTATCTTTGAAATTCCTTTTCAAAAGCTTTTCACTTTAAACCCAATCCATTTCTAAAACATTTGGATTCAAAATTCAAATTCAAAACTATTTCAAAAATCTATGACTTAACCAATTTCCACGTGAAATCCATATTTGTGTGTGTATAGTGTAGTACAGGGGTTTTACCCAATAGTGCAACATCACCAATCATCACAGATACAATCACAGCAATATCGATAAGCGGTATATCCTATAACGCTTATCTATATACACAGAATCACAGACAGATAATATAAATGCATTATAAATAAATAAATTACATTCATTACAGCTTGAATTAAAACAATTCAAATCACAAAACGTCACACAGCAGAGATGACAAAACAATTCACGACATTCAATAGAATACAATCATCCATAAATAAGGTTAATTAATCATCTGATTAATTAAAATCAGATAAATTACTAATCTTGGTTGATTAACATTAATTAATCACAATTTATGTCAATTAATTATACTTTATTTATTTATTAATTAACCTTAATTAATGAATAAATTAACCTTTAATTATTAAACAATTAATCTTAATTAATTAACCTTAATTAATTATTCTTAATTAATTAATCATTAAATTAACCCTTAATTAATTATCATTTAATTAATTAGTCGTAATTAATTTAAAATAAGTAATTATCCTTAATTACTTAATTAACTTTTACCATTAATTAATTACTTTTATTAATTTAATATAATGTGTTGTTATTCTCTTAGCTTAACACCCTTCTCTGAGACGTACGAGCTCATAGGTTATGTAGTTGATAGTTATCAGTGATATACTCCCAATTTGGTAGTGTGACATGCTAAGTGTTGTTGTGTGTTATTGATCATTTGTTGATCAAAGCACGACTTTTGTATAAAGCGTTGCTTTGTGGACGAGACTGCATCAGGAGCTCACACCTCAGAAATGGTCGAAACAGGAAAGATGTGGCAAGGTTTTGAGGGTCGTGCCCTTTAGGGTGTGTCATTCCCTTCTGGAAAAGGGTGGTATCATGATATGGAGCCCAGATACTTAACTCATGTGGTCACTGCAAATCTATTACTTTGTGATTGCTTTGTAGTTGTTGGTGTCGAGCGCTCGGATAAAGGTCGCAAACGACCAGGGGATGGCATGCTCGAGTAGTAGTTACCTGGTTACAGAGGTAACCCGGCCTTGTGTTGGCAGGGAGCCGGGTAGGTTCTCGGGACGTACCTCTAGAGGTGTACCCATGTGGCAGTAGGAAGTTCCTTAGCCTGACCATTTGTTGAAAATCCAAACAAACAATACGCACCTTGTATGGTTTTAATTGTATAACCTACCATGGAATGTGGCGGTAACGTGCTATTAAACATGGTAGCTATAGTAGGCATACAATAATGGTTGTATGCTGGCTAAGATTAATATTATACTTTCGAAAGCTTTTCTACACTATGCACTAATGATAATATCAAATTATTTTAGCGTATTAAGCATGTTTGACTATCATAAGGAGAAATCTCCTCCAATTCTGCGTTTGCATTGTATGTGCGGCGGGAGGCTTTATGGTAGTTTCATTTTCCAAAAAGCATTGCGGGTTTAAATTTTAAATTCTCCTGCTGTTTGTTTTAATAAACTATTTTTGTTTGCTCATACTAGTCCTATGACTGTCCTGTAGTTTATTGTTCCCTTCCTAAACTCTGGGTGCCCACAATTTTTTCACAGGGGTAGTCTAGAGTTGGGTTATTTAAATTGTCAGTTTTAGTAGATTATCTGAAGCAAGTTCAGTCTTTGGATTTAGACTGACCTGGATTGCTTATTGCATCGTTATTGGGAGTTCGAGCTATTTCTGGATTGGTGCCTTGGAGATGGAGATTACCGATACTGGAGTTCTCTTTTGAAGACTACTTTCTCTATTGGAGTTATTGTTCCGGTGCTATTTGTTTCCGCTGTTGTATATTTCGCTCTGATATTGTTGATCATTATTGATATCATTTTTGTATATCATATTGCGGATATTGTATCATTGGAGATGTATATGATATTATTCTTTCTCTTCCACTGTGTTGTTATACTTAATGTGTTATAAGCTTCGGCGAACTAGATTCGACGTTTGAATCTGCGGCATTTGAATATAGGTGATATATTCGGTGCCGATTTTTGAAGGTCGAGTGGAGATCGCTACATTTGGTATCAGAGCTGAAGGTTGAAACTTTAGCTCAGGAGTATAACACATTAGGTAACTCATTAGAGATAGGGTGAAGTATACCCTAGAATGAGTATATCCCCTAGACATATGTTCGAGTGCCTCAGTAAATTCTCTTACTATCCACTGATAGGGAGTATGAGTGCAACAAGAGGACGAGATAGAGGACAGGGGAGTACCACTATAAATGGTCAATAGCCTACAATAGCGGAAACAGTTTTCTTTATCAATCTCCCTTGATCCGATTTCAAATTCTTTGATTGCTTCGTAGCAGCTACAAGAAGAAGCTTCGGTGCGGTGATGGCCTTGCGAATCGTTATAGATAAGTTCCTATCTCGTATTCTCGTTATTAGCCTTTTGTTTTAACCTTTAATGAATTTAAAATTCTATTTAAAATAAATAGATGAATAAAATATGAAGATTTGTATCGATAAAATGATTTTGATTAAAACCAAATTCTGAAAAGTTTTTGTTGTACTTTCTTGTGAGGATCAAAAGTCCGAGGAGGGAGTAGTTGGTGTACACTTTGGTGTATAAATTGAATCAATTTAAATCCATTCATTTGTTCTTTTGGGTCTAAATTTATTATATGAGTGGCTAGTTATCCTCCGAACTAACCGGTGCCCTGCATATTCGTAGATCTTGATGACCCGATTATTTCGTTAAGTATTGAATGAGTTAGTTCTCATAATTATTGGTGATATTCTGATTTGGTAAGCCAAATGCAGAATAACTACCCAGTTTGATCCGGTGAACCATTTCTCTGTGTGCTCATCTATCTCTGTTGTCTCCCTGGCAAATTTCGAGGACGAAATTTTCTAAAGGGGGGAGTCTGTAACATTCCCATTTTTAGAAACAAATTTAAATTGGTAATTAATTTAAATTTTGAATTAAATTATGGATTTTTTGAATTTTCCCAAATAAAATAAGATATTTGGTTGTTTGTTTAAATGTATAAAGGTTTCATATAGAATCTTGGATTTGTAATTCAAAAGAAAAAATATTTTGGAAATAAAATTAGCTTTATTAACTTTATATTTCCAAAGAACTAATATAAATGGATATATATAATTATTTATTAGTAAAAAATAATTTGATTTCAAGTCATTTGTTCTAAAATTGTATAAGTACAAAATAAAATGTATGAATACAAAAGTAGATAAGAATAAATAAAAACTTAAATAAACATATCTTTTAGAAATTAATAAGAAAACATATATATGTAAAATTGGGTTGTAAATTTATAAAATAAGTTTTTAAAAGTGTATAACATTTATACCATAATAAGTATAATTTGAAAATATACATATGTAACTATAAAATTAACAAGGGTTTAAACCATAATTTCAAAGTTAATTAAAGTAAGGACTTAAACACAATTTCTAAATTTATTTAAATGAAGGGTTTAAACACAAATTTCCTTCATGTTAACAAATGTAAGGCAAGTAATCACAAAGATTAACAAGTGTAAATAAATCATCGTGCAAATTTTACAAGGGCCAATTGATTGAATTAAGGATTAATAAAATTAAATAAAAGATTCTTTCATTCTTATTTTCTTTGATAACATTTCATAACAAAGAAATCTGGAAACAAAACAAAGTTAATAAAATAAATATGAAAATAAAAACCATATCAAAAGAAAATCAAAGCAAACAATTTCAGTTGCAACCTGTAAGTTCAAATCAAAGATCAAAAAAATATCCGGGAAATCAACCTGAAAATCAAGTCAGGTTTCAAATCTTATAACCTGAAAACCGAAGCCTATAAATGAATAATGAAAACAATTCAAAACAAAGGCAAAAATCATCTCAGATCAAAGGAATTAAAAATCAAAATGCAACCATAAATTCAAGCAAAGATCTGAAGCAATTGAAAACAAAAATCAAAGCAAGCAAACAAAAAATGGGTGTACCAAAGCAGTTTGAAAGGCAAAGATTCCAGTTCAAAAGCAACAGAATCAAAAGCCTAAGATCAAAAAAACAACTTCATGCATTCAAGTTTCAAATATCGTTCTGGAAACAAGAATCAAACATCATGAACAAAATCAAAGTAAAACAATTTTCCAGTAGTTTAATATCTGGTTCTCTGTTTTCTGTTTTCTGTTTTCTCAGGTGAGCAAACCCTTTCTATTTAAAGCTTTAAATCTGGATGTGTGGATTGAAAGTTTAAATTGTTGTGGAAATGCTTGATGTGTCTGCAGGTTTATGTTATGTATGTATATATAATGATACTGTGTGCAGATATGTGAACACATATATATTGGCTCTGTTCATAACTAACAGGCCTTAAAAAGATTCAAAAACAGATTAATTTTCCCCTTATTGGTTATATGTTATAATGTATAAACAAATTTTGTTTGAAATATTAAGACGTGGGTTTAAAAAAAAAATTCAAGAAAAATTTGAAGGTAACTTTGTTTGGAAAGGAAGAATATAGAGGGAAACTAAAAATTATCAAGATTTCGACTTGCATGAATTTAAGATTCAATCATATCATTTAATTCATTTTTGGAAACCATGATTTTTAAGGTTTATATCTGGATTTTTAACTTTGTAAATATCGAGAAACGTTGAGTTGAATGAAAAATGGTTCTTCGTCGATTTTTGATGATCGACACAAGGATGATCGATGTGACTGTGGTTGTAGGAAGTTTGAGTTATGGCGATTGTCAGAAAAATAATGGTTAAATTTATAGATCACCATGGAAGTGGCGCGATGGCAAGTTAGGGTTTAATGTCCTATTTTGATCAGGGTAGTTGTCGAAGCTCGTGTTCTATAGTGTTTGGATCAGAACCGATCGGAGGTAGCCTGGTCGATGAGTCGTATAGTGGAGCAACTCTGGGTGGATGGAAGAGTTCTCTGGTGGTTTAGATCATTGGTGCGAGGCGTTTTCATAGATCAAATTTTTGGTTCCTGCTGCCTTGATGGTTCGAATTTGATTTCAGGCATTGTCATTGAACCTGGGTGGCCGTGATGTTTGTTGGGGTTGTCGTTGACATGTTAGAGGCGACGAAGTTGGACCGAACATCGGCGGTAACGTGTACACGTGCACGCATCAGTGATGGTATCTAATGTAGCTGTGAATTTGGAGAAGAAGCATAGGACTCGGGTTACAGCTCGAAGACGAACGTGATTTTCTCGAAGCAGCAGTAATGCAAGGGAAACCCGAAGTAAGGCTCGGGAAGATTTTGAAAATTCTCGGGTCAGTGAAATTAAGAACAAAGTAGTTTTTAACTTTAAAAGCAAATCAAAATTTTTGAAACAAATTTTCTAAATCTAAATTTTTTGTGAATGTTAGAAGTTATACAAGTTTAAATTTGTTAAAAGTTTTTTTTAAAAGTTATTTCAATTTAAATTGATTTTTGAGCATTTAATCTATATAACTTTTATTTGAAAAGTTTATTTAAAAGAACTTAATAACAATAAAGAAGTAAATTAATATTACGGATGTTTAATTATTAAATTAACTATTATAGTCTAAGTTAAAAAAATTTGTTAAAGGAAATTAATTACTTAAAATTAATTTCTTAATGAAAATAATTAAGATAAAATTAATTAATAATTCAAGTTTAATTAATCAAGTAATTTATGAATAATTACTTAAAAATAATTACTTAATGACAGTAATTAAGGATGAATAATTAATGATTTAAAGATTTATTAATCAAGTGTTTAAAGGTTAATTAATTTAAATAATAATTAATTAACGAGATTAATTAATTAAGGTAATTAATTGAGAATAATTAATTAAAGGTTAATAAATTAATGTAAGTGATTAAGGGATGATTATTAGATAAAGATTAATTAATTAATTATTGTAATTAATTAAAGATAATTAATTAATATAAGGTTAATTAATTTATAATTAAGGATTAATTGATTAATGTAATTAATTAACGAAAATTAAATTAATGAAAGAAATTAGAGGTAATTAATTGCTTAAAGATAATTACTTAATTAAAAGAAATTAATTAATGATTAAAGGTAGATTAATCAAGTGATTATCATTAATTTAAGACAACGGATAGTCACTTATCGTAACTAATTAAGGATAATTAGTTTAATGGTAATTAGTTAATTAAAGGTTAATTAAATGATTAAAGATTATTAATTAAATGGTGAATTAAATAATTAAAAGTTAATCATTTAATAATTAAAGGTTGATTAATTATAATTAAAGGTTAATTAATTTATTATTAATGGTTAATTAATAAATGATTAAAGAATAACTATTCAAAATGATTTGTAATTTATTAATGTTAATTAACTAGGATTAGTAATTCATAAGTAATAATTAGATTTGAATTAATCAGAAAATTAACCGATCTTGCTTATGAATGCTTGGATTGAATTGGATGCTTTGAATTGTGTGATATCCCTGATATATGATGTTCTGTGATATGATTAAGCTGTGAAATGTAACTTATTATCTATGATGAGTGTAAATTATTTATCTACGATGTACATATATTATTTATCTGTGATCTGTGAATAAGGATAAGCGTTATAGTTTATACCGCTTATCAAATATATTGCTGTATTTGAATCTGTTCTAATTGATGATGTTGCACTTTTATTGTGTACAACACCTGGACTACACTATACACACACAAATGTGGGTTGCATGAGGAAACTGGTTAAGTCACAGATTTTTGAAATAGTTTTAAAATTGAATTTTTGAATCCAAATGGTTTTAGAAATGGGTTGGGGTTAAAGTGAAAAGCTTTTGAAAAATAATTTCAAAGATAAAATTTATTTTTCAAAAACATGAATTATTTTTGAAATTTGATCCAAATTTGAATCCAAAAATTTGAAATTGAATTCTATTTATGATTTAGAAAAGGTTATACAAGTTTATATGGGTTTTAAACCATTTTTAAAGTGCTGTTTTTGGGATTTTGAATTTAACCAAATATTTTAACTCATATAAATGAAATCGAATTTTTCCGAAATAAAAACTATTTGTTTTCAAATAATAAAAGCTTTTATATAAGAATTTAATTTCCATTTTGTGTTAAAGGGATTTCAAGTTTGAAATGAAAATGGTTTTCCAAATTATGAATAAATCTTTGGAAAAGGGTTTGAAAGCTATAAGTTAAATCTTTGAATTAAAAATTGGATGAGTTAATCCTAATTGAAATGGAAGTCGTTTTGAAAATTTGTGAATGAATCTTTTTGAAACTGGATGAACTTTGTGAAATGAACCTTTTTGTTTAAAGATTTGAAATGGTAATTTGTTTAAACCATTTGAAGAAAGGTTTTGGGTTCTTAAGAGTTGTGACTGAACTAGAATCCCATATCCATATGTTTTTAAATATTGCACACACTATTCGGTTTAGCCGGGAGAGGACTTTGTGTCATATAACCAATTCCGAATAGTGATACAACATTATAGATAGCATTTGAAGACCGACGGTGAAGACCGGCGGTGAAGACCGCGTGTCTTCAAGAACGATAGGATAACCTGTCGAATGACTCTGCACTGAGTTGCCCCAGTATAGATTTCTCCATATGTGATGGGAAGTCCGATCGGGATTGTGGATACCCGGATTGCAAGGGCTTATTCCTTTATTGGACGAAGTGCCTTCGGTTCCGTTCAAACCCGAAACGGACTTGTATCGTTGTATGTCTGACATTACACTTTGAGATATAAAACTGATCTCTATCAAATACTTTTTTGTTTGGTGGCGGAGATTTATTCTCTTAGCTTAACACCCTTCTATGAGACATACGAGCTCTTGTGCAGTTACTGCGCTCGATAAATTCAAAGCGGTGGATGTGCAAAAAGTCATAGTGGGGATACGGCGAGGATATAGCGGGATATAGCGGATGGCTCTAAAATAGCATATAAAACTCGTACTTAATGTTTTTAATATAAATGGTAATTAAATGAAAAATTATCATTCAATTGAATTATAAATAATGCATAAATAATTTTAAATAAAAACATGTGTGAATATACTTTAAATAAATGAAAAACTGTTATATAACATAATTGAATTTCGTAGAATATTAGAGTATTTTCATTTCTAAAAATATATTAAAAATTAAATCAAATAAATTAGTTTCATAATTTTATAATGTATAAATGCAATTTTTCAATTCATTTTATTAAAAAAGATATAGCGTGAATAGCGGAAATAACAGGATATAACGGAAATTGCAGGGATTAAAGCGGTAAGGCTATATTATGGGGCTATATGGAAAATCGTAGCGGTAGAAATCCGCTATGAGGCATAGCGCGGTTGTAGCAGGGTAATAGCGGGGCATTAACTACACAGACGAGCTTAGATGTTATGTAGTTGATAGTTATAAGTGATATACTCCCAACTTGGTAGTGTGACATGCTAAGTGTTGTTGTGTGTTATTGATCATTTGTTGATCATTTTTTGATCAAAGCATGGCTTTTGTATAAAGCGTAGCTTTGTGGACGAGACTGCATCAGGACCTTACACCCCGGAAATGGTTGAAGCAAGAAAATGCGGCAAGGTTATGAGGGTCGTGCCCTTTAGGGTGTGTCATTCCCTGATGGAAAAGGGTGGTATCATGGTATGGAGCCCAGGTACTTAACTCATGTGGTCACCGCAAATCTATTACTTTGTCGTTGCTTTGTGGTTGTTTGTGTCGAGCGCTCGGATAAAGGTCGCAAACGACCGGGGGATGGCATGCTCGAGTAGTAGTTACCTAGTTACAGAGGTAACCCGACCTTCTGTTGGCAGAGAGCCAAGTAGGTTCTCATGACATCCCTCCAGAGGCATACCCATGTGGCAGTAGGAAGTAACTTAGCCTGACCATTTGTTGGAAATCCAAACAAAACAATAGGCGCCTTGTACGGTTTAGTTGTATAACCTGCCATGGAATGTGGCGGTAACCTGCTATTAAACATGGTAGCTACAGTAGGCATACAATAATGGTTTTATGCTGGCTAAGATTAATATTATACTTTCGAAAGGTTTTCTGCACTATGCACTAATAATAATATCAATTTTTTTAGCGTATTAAGCATGTTTGACTATCATAAGGAGAAATCTCCTCCAATTCTGCGTTTGCATTGTGTGTGCGACGGGAGGCCTTATGGTAGTTTCATTTTCCAAAAAGCAGTGCGGATTTAAATTTTAAATTCTCTTGCCGTTTATTTTAAAGATAAACTATTTTTGTTTGCTCATACCAGTCCCATGACTGGCCTGGAGTTTATTGTTCCCTTACTAAACTCTAGGTGCCTACAATTTTCCCACATGGGCAGTCTAGAGTTAGGTTTTTCAGATAGTCAGGTTTAGTAGATTATCTGAAGCTAGTTCAGTCTTTTAGATTCAGATTGACCTGGATTGCTTAGTGCATCGTTATTGGGAGTTTGAGCTATTTCTGAATTGGTGCCTTGGAGATGTAGATTACCGATACTGGAGTTCTCTTTTGAAGACTACTTTCTCTATTGGAGTTATTGTTCCGGTGCTATTTATTTCCACTATTGGATATGTTCCTCTGATATTGTTGAGCATTATTGATATCAATGTTGTATATCATATCGTGGATATTGTATCATTGGAGATGTATATGATATTATTCTTTCTCTTCCGCTGTGTTGTTATACTTAATGTGTCATAAGCTCCAGCGAACCAGATTCGATGTTTGAATTTGCGGCATTTGAATATAGGTGAAATATTCAATGTCGATTTTCGAAGGTCGAGTCGGGATCGCTACAAAAAATATGGAAATGGAATGGGTTAGACAGAAGTTTGGTGAATGGGAACAAGTTTAACAAAATGATTAAGTGTAGTTTACTTCAAATATATTCTAAGTTATACAGGACGTGTGGCAAGTGTCTGTGAACTCCTAAGGTGAGCACCTAGGGAATCTTAATTAACACAATGGCTCGAACCTACTAATCGAACCTCACACAAATGATCAACCAAAATAAGAAAAATTATCCTAATATTCCCCTTACTTTACTACACCAGGGCTCCATAAGAACACCGTTAGTACCGAGCTCCAATCTAATCGATTTCTATAGCCATCTATTATACTACACCGACGTCCACCCATGCCTTGTTGCAGTAGAAATGTGTGCACCGGGATCTCATGTGTGTACCGGGTTCACGCAGAAAGTGTCTCTAAACGTACTCCACTCACCCGTATGGAACACTCCTTAGCCTCTTGCAAAATGAATCGCCCTAATCAACTCCGTTTATGCTATGTATATTTCCCATTCCAATATCAAACATCGTGAAGTACTTAGCCTAAATTAGCTCAATAACCAGTTCACTAATTACATAATTCTATAATTAATTACATAGTTTTTATTAATTTAACTTGCGCCTTAAGCCAAAACAAATTTTCCATTTTCAACTTGGACGGTCGACCCAAGGAATACTGTAACGACCCGTAATTTCGCTACTTCGAAAATGAGAGATTTTGTTCGATTTAATTTTAAAAAGGATTTTAAATCTTAAATAATATGTTATATATGATAAATAATTATCTATTCTTCTAGTTAATAAATTAAAAAGTACAAATTTGGATTTTTGAACAAATCGACAAAAGTTAAAAATAAATAAAGGTTTAAATAAATGAATTTAAATATCTATTTAAATAGATAAATCTTATTTAAAACATCTAATAAAGATAATAAAAGTATGTTAAAAGATTTAAAAGTTTAATAGTCGTTTTATAAAAATAACCAAAATTTGTCGCATTTTGACAATTTACATACACTGTAAAATTAGAGATTTTGATACTAATTAAATATGTTTTTAAAATATAAAGAGACATGTTTTACTTTATTTAAAGAAGTACAAATTTCGTTTTAAAGTTTGATTTACTTCGATATATATAGCTTAATAAAAACGTCGAATTTTGGCTGTAAACTTTGTCATCAAAAACACCGTTTTCAACCAGAACAAGTTATCGACAAGTTGTTGCAACTTGATACATTTTCTAACTTATAAATACAAGTTTAAAAACTATATAAACATTCTAAATTTAGCACTAAAAACAAAAAGAGTTTACTTTTGAAAATAATTACATAAATGTATAAAAAGTAAAAGGTATGATTTGACAAATTTAAAATTATTAAAGCTTTTATAAAACAACATCATTACTCTAATTCACATCTCATTAATAAGATGTTATGCTTATACATAGGAAAGGAGCAAATGGAAAAGTGAAAAGAAAGCTAATTTAAGGACTTAATGACAAATACATCCATGCATTTAATGCAAATCAAATCAATGCAAAGTCTCATCTTTAAACACAAAATTTAAGAAAGAAATGATAAGTAATCATTTCTATTTCTTACCATCACCATTAATACGTATCAAATCTCTCTTTTTCACAAAAAATAAAAGTATATTTAAATCCAAAAATGAAGAGGGTATTAATGTCATTTACTACTAAAGATGTTCATTTATAAATACAACCACACATCTCTTCATTTCCACTACACTTTCATTTCATAAAAATTTCCAAAAACCTTCTTTACTTCCACCATTTCCCTTCTACCTTCAAGTTATCACCTCCATACTCCAAACCATCACCTTACATCACCTTACACAAGCCAAACTAACACCTATCCACCTCCTCCTCACCTAAAACCCATGCCTACCCTTCCCTACACCCACGGCCGATCCACCCTAAGCCCAAGCCGAGCACCACCTCACCAAACCCAAGCTCCTACCCCCTAGGCCGAGCACCACCTCACCAAAACCAAAGCCTATACACTCCTACTCCTTCCTACACGCCTATACCCCAAGGCCACACTCTCTCCTCCTTCCAAAAAAAGCTCACGTCCTCCATATAAAAAAAAAGAAAAAAAGAGAGAAGAAAGGAAAAAAAGAAAGAGAAAAGAAAACGAAAGGAAATCAAAAGCGTTTGGAAAGGAAATGGAAAAAGGCGAGACGTTGGAAATAGCATGATAGCGAGAGACGGAAATCTTATGTTAAAATTTGACGGAGTGGATATGAAGGTGAGAAATTCTCACCGCTTTTAGAATTATGTTGATTATCATGCTTAATTGTTATGTTAGATAATCATTATTTGGTGATATGGATGTTTGCTTGATTGTTTGGATACGTTGGATAATACATAGTAATGTTATGACATTTATCGTATTGAATATGTTAATGTTATATGATTGTTGTATGGTTGTGATGACAATTTGGACATCAAATTTCTATTAATTTAGTAATCCCTTTGTTTAAAAAGACGATATTTTAGTAATATGAGATATTATGTAATTCATTTAGAAGTGAAATTAAAGTTAAAATGAAAGAGAATTTAAAGTTTGAAGTGAAAGGATTTGAAAAGGATAGTTAATTAGAAATTGAAATTAAGATGAATAGTGAAATTGAAATTAAAATCGATTTTGAAAAAGTGAAGTTTAGTTTGAGACCGAATGGAAGTTTAAATTGAAATTAGATTTAAATATAAGTTTTAAATGTGTTTAATTTTAAGTTAGAATTGAAATTGAATTGAAATTGGTATTTAATATTTAATATTAAAATAACGGAAATATAATAATGTTATAATATGATAATAGTGAAAATATATTTTAAATACTTTAAAAAGTGAATTTATTGATTTAAAATGATTTGTAATGATTTTATGTTGAAATCCAATTTGAATAGATCATTTCAAATATTGAAAAATAAGTTAAAACAAGACGTGTCGCGCAACGGTAGTTCGCGATTTCACGTCAAAAAGTTCAAATGAATGTATAGAGTGAAATATGGCTTGGAATTCTTTGAGATAAGAAAATTCCGGACTATTATATCCATATCTTCTAAACGAAGAAAGAAAATCAAAGTTTCAATAAGTAGATTTTGAAATAAGTCTAAATCAATTTTTCAGAAAAATCGCGCTGGTGAAGTTTAGTGACCATAACAGAAAATGTTTTTAAATGAACATTTTTAATTATGGAAAAATATGAAATAAATTTGATAAATCTATTTAAATGATTTAAAAGAGATTTGGATTGGAAAACATGAATTATCAAATGTTTAAAAGTTGTTTTAATCAAATAAGCTTATACGGCACTTTCCGCGGCACTTTTATGTTGTGAATTGTATAACTTTTGAATATGAGTTTAAATGTAATGACGTTTCTCAGAGTCAATTGTGAATATTTTAAAAAAGGATAATTAAGCGTTTTGAAAGATAATTTGGAATATTTATAAGCAATTCCAAAATAAGTTGAAAAATCTGAGTACGCGGAAATGACTAGTACATTTTTCCCGCTTGTGAGATTTGGGAAGATAAAACAAGGTGTTTAACCAAGATTAGGAATGGAGCAACCAGTGCATTGAACTTACCTAGCCTATATTTTCTTTTCTTAGGTGAAGGATGGAACAGATCGAAGGGAAAGCCCGGATGCTCTTAAATAAAAAGATTTTATTAAGTTTTGAATTAAAATAAGATTTGTATTATCCAAAAGTTAAGCAATTTCCAAAATGAATGATTTTTATGATCTTGTTGACTCAAAAATGTTTGTTAAGATTGATTTAGGGTTTGACGTAAATGATGTCTTCAATAACATTGTTTTTGACCTGCTTAAAAGTTAAGGAATTTGGATCAAGAATTAAGGAAATTTGAGATATTTTTCAAAAGCAAAAGAATGAATTACTTAGAATTATCCTAAGTTAAAAGAAAGAGATTTCGAAATCATCCAAAAAGAATTAAAGTGAAAAGAGACATAATAAATCCTATATACTCATATTCACTTTTATCGATAATTGGATTTCGAAGGAACCGGAGTCGGATTTGGTTAATTCATATCCGAAAACCACTTCTAACCAATGTATACGTTCGAACGTGAAGACATTTGAAAATGGTGATTGAAGACCGTGGATCTTCCAAGCGTGAAGACTGCTTGTTGAACATGCTCTGGTTGGCCCCCCTTATAGAGTTATTTATAGCAGTGGTCTCTTCGTGATAGAGATTTTTGGATTATAAGGACTACTCGCTACTAGTGGTAGTAGGAGAGTGCCTTCGGTTTGTCCTGCTCTTGGACGACTTGTATGGATGTTTGTCTGACATTGCATTTCTAACGATTAAGTACATTGGTTTTTACTAACGTACATCAGTGGTGGCGGAGAAGGCAACTTCTCTTAGCTTAACACCCACCTTGAGACATACGAGCTCAAGGGTGGTATTTTTGTGGAAGGCAATTAGTAGTTAAATGGAAATGGCAATGTGGCATTCAAAGATGTGATATGTGCTATGAGAAAAGGTAATCGTTTGCCTCAAGCCTCATCAAAACGGAAATGACCGAAACAGGATTAGATGCAGCTAGGCTAAGTGGGTCATTCCAATTAGGATATGGTCATCCTCTTCTAGATATATTTCTTCCCGCTATGACATCGGGGTGTAAATTAATGTGGTGTATGCTAGAGGGCCCTCGATAAAGCTCGGTAACGACCAGAGGATGTCATATTCGGTACCATCTAGTTATAGAGGTGGGTCGGTCTTGTGTTGGTAGAGGATCCTTTGTGATGGTCCTTGGGACATCCATCTAGGTGTACACCTTTCGGAAGGTGGATCCTGCGCCTGGTCATTTGTATGGAAATCCATTCTCCAATAAGAACCTACGGTTTTGTTTGTAGAGCCTAGTATGCTGGAATTTAATCAATGTAACAATTTCGGCTAATATTAATAAGTTTATTTGCAAAGGTTTTCAAAGAATGTCATTAGAAATAATATCAAAGGTTTTGTTGATATAAAGTGTTTTAGTTATCGTAAGGTAAAAACATGTCCATGTTTGTGTGTGGAATTGTCTTACGAGATACTCTTTCTTTTCAAAGGATTTTTATCCAAAGGCTAATATATGACACTGTCATTTATTATTGAGTTTTTCTCACGCTGGTTTATCAAGCCTGATCCGGGTATTTTCAATACCCAGGTCAAATCCGAGTAGTTTCAGATTAAGTTGAAGATGGTTGGAGTTTCCAGAGGAGAGCTGGAGATATTCATCGACATATGGACATATTCTATTATTCGCTGTACTTAGTGAATTATGTTTGATATTTTTCAGCATTTGTAAGGGCAGGTTTTATAACTGTCCAAGCTGAATTTAGGTTAGACTCTGCTATATGTATTTAAAAGTTTTCCGCTGTAAAAATATTTGTTCAATATTATATGTTATTCCATTCTTAAGAGATTCTGTTCTGTCAACTTTTCTTTATCACCCTTAAAGATCCGTCTTTTCGTACAATTTGAGTTGGACATGTATGATTTATTGTCGATTCAAAGGGTACGGGAAAATAGCCCTTTACAAATACCTAGGTCGACCGCTATCGGTCGATCGAGGCAATTCTAGATCGACCATTCACGTTGTTTTTGTTAGGGTTTTGTTTGATTTATTATCAGTTACTTTCTAATTAACGTCGATTATCCAGGTTAATTTATAATTACCGTTAACCCTAATTTCCAATTAATTAATTTTCTAATTATAATCAATTCTAGGGTTTGTGAATAAGGGATTACAAGTTTGCATTAACCATTGTCAAAATACTCATTTTCATAATTCAATTTCAAATTAATGCTAGGGTTTAGGGATTAGAAAATTCATTTTTTTTTGTCTAACAAGTTAATTATAGGGTTTCTACAATTATAATCATTTAAAATAAATTAAAATCAACTCCATTAATCAAATTATTAATTTGTCCCTACTCACCTTTTAGCCTTTGCTATAGATCTAGAAAATCGCCTCGGATTTGTAGCACTCCTCTTTAGTTGCTTGCCTACCTCCTCAATTTTGCTTTGGATTTGATTTTAATATGAGTTTCGATTTGGATTTATTTTTTATTTTGAGATTTGGGGCGAAAACCTAAGGTTTCAGATGAAATTTTGGCAGCATCTACTTACCATCGTTCAACTAAGAGATTATTGTTTAAGTTTACTAGTTAATTTATAGAGTTGATATAGGATTTAGGCCATTTAGATCATCTCAACAGTAGATCAAAACAACTCATCATTTACTTCATACCCAAGCGATAAATCTCGGTCATCCATCCACCATGCTTTAGATCAAAAATATCCATAAACAATGTTTCGGGTCGACCGCTTCTTGGGTTAGGTCGACCGCTATCGGTCGTCCTTGGCCCTACTTTAGACGACCTGAACATGTTGAAATTTTTATATTTTTACTTTAATTCCTCACTGTCATTTTGTCGCTCGTAACTCTCTTATACTAATTCAAATTATGTACATATGAAAATCATCGTAGCCAAATTAACATATTTGAGAAAATTTACTTTTAAGCCCTTGTTTTCATTTTATTTTATTTTCCTATTAAATTTCTCTTTTAAATTTCTGTTAAATTTCTGATTTGTTACATGCATCCTTTCATAAATGTAACCAACCAATACATGATAATGAAGAAATTATACTCTGAATCTAACTTTTACATTAATATGTCAATATGAAATAAAGGGGTTGAAAACCCTTTAAAAACTCTAAATTTCGACTAAAACATACATGAAAAAGTGATTAAAAATAAAAACTTGCTAGGATCAGAATTTAGTTAAAAAGATCATTTTTTTAACTATATAAGCATGAATTTTATAGCGAGAGGTAAAGAAATACTCATCGAGTACTCAAAATAAAGATTTCTCCCAATAGATCGAAGTGGACATCAAAAGTGATGAATGCAAAACCATCCAAAATAAAATATCTAATCCCTCTCTACTAATCACCCTACTAATGATGATTTAGAGTAAGATTAGTAAGAAAAAAGTTGTCATTTTAATGAAATTTCGGTTAATGGTGGTTTAGAGTTATCTTAGGAAAGATGGAAATGACATAAATTGGTCTCAAAAGCCTTCCCTTAGCACAATTTTTGAAATAGATTAGTGCTCCTAAGTATGAGATTAGTTAGTTATCCACTAATATAGGCCAATAGTAGTCAAAACTTAAAACATGCATGACTTTCAAATGGTAAGTTTGTTTATCTATTATGACCACTATACAAAACGGGAAACCCCCGTCCTAAAGCAATGAAAGTGGTTTGAGAACTTAATTCGGCTCCTATCAAAGTTATAGTCCAAACAAGATCTTCGAGATCAAAATGGTCGCATAAAAATTTGTCAAAATTCTTAAATATGGAAAATGTCCCTCTAAGTCATTTTCCAAAATTTTAGAGCCATGTGACCTCATGTGAATAAAATAAAAATATTTTATGATCGTTTGATACGAAAAATATGGTCCTTGCACCCTCCTCCTTTAGGAATTTTCACTTCAAAATCCCCAAATAAGTCAAATAAGTCAAATAATAGTCAAACATGGTTACCACCATGCCTAAAAATCATAT
Source organism: Allium cepa (assembly GCA_030765085.1). NCBI lineage: Eukaryota > Viridiplantae > Streptophyta > Magnoliopsida > Asparagales > Amaryllidaceae > Allium > Allium cepa. The sequence goes on along the minus strand of CM060941.1, from coordinate 678,773,803 downwards.
GTAACCATTATACATATTAGACAAGCCGTTATGCAAACAATAGTGTAGGTAAGCCTACCATAGCATGCCAGCTACTAAACTATCTGATATGCTATCAAAGGTGAAAGTAAATACGATAAATAGTTGGCCTTACAGTGCAAAGAGCTTTGGATATGTGGCCCCCATGTTCTCCTTGGTATCCCACAAGAAATTTCCCTCACTTTCGCTCCATTGAACCTTCACTAGCTCCACCGTCTTTTTCCCAAGCTATTTTTGTATTGCACCCGACAATAGGAACCGACCTACGAGGTCTCGAAGCTTCTGGCTCAATCTCAATATCATTAAATTGATTAGGTGCAATTATCATGCCCGAGTCGTGCACAAACGTCTGCAAGTGAAAGACGTGGAAGACATTGTACACACCCTTCATCTTCCAAGGTAAGTCGACCCTAAAAGTTAGGTTCCCAATCCTCTCTACCATTGAAAATGGACCTACGAATCACGGCACCAACTACCCCTTGCCACCGAATTTAATAACATTCTTAAACGGAGAAATCTTCACAAACACCATATCGTCGACAGAGAACTTCAAATCTCCACATCTCTTATCAAAGTAGTTCTTTTGCCTATCTTGAGCAACTTTCATCCATTGTCGAATGCCCTCAATCTTCTTCGAGGTTTCTCAAACCATGCCTAAATACCAATTTCACCCTCACTTCCCACCAACATGAAAAAGCGTTACATGGTTGACCATACAATGCTTCATATGATGCTATACCAATATTGGATTGATAGTTACTACTGTATGTGAATTCCACGAAATGCAGGTGAATGTCCTATGAGCCTCCAAAATTAAATATGCAAGCTCACAAGAGATCCTCCGATGTATGTTTCACTCTCTCAGTCTTCCCATCAGTTTGTAGGTGATAAGTTATGCCGAGATGCATCTTAGCCCCATTGCCTCTTGTAAGCTCTTCTAAAATCACTAGTGAGTAAAGAGTCTCGGTCACTCACAACACTCTTTGATACATTGTGGAATCGTACAATCCATTTCACACACAACTCGACCATTTGGATGTCTTTATGCTAGACTTAACGGGTATGAATCAAGCACTCTTTGTCAACCTAATGCTATTGTACCTTATTCCGATACTCGGCAATCCATTTATAAAGTCCATTGACACTTACTCCTATTTTCACTTGGGAACTTCCAGTGGTTGTAGCAATCCACTTGGTTTTTTCTATTCTACCATCACTAACTGGCATTTCATACACTTCGAGATAAATGTCCAGACATCCTTCTTCATCAATTCCTAATAGCTGGTCTACTTCATATCACGGTCATCATATTACTATCAGGATGTATATTCAGTCTAGAGTGGTGGCACTCTTTTAGAATCTTGTATCATAATCCATCAACATTTAGGAAAAACAATCTCCCATCCTCATAATGCCAAACTTCTTGGTCGAGTTCGCATTGCTTTATATCTTTAGACTCTTCTCCTCCCTCTATTTTCGCCATGATCCCTGCTGGTCTAGCATCTTGCCTCTGACAAGTACCGATCAATCAAAGTAGGTCGATCGTCAAACTTACCAACATCTCTGGCTCTAACTCACGATGATGTTTGAAGTCATAGCCAACAATGTACTAGAACAACCACCACTCTAGGAACATTTCTCCCAAACAGGCATGCCTTCTACTCAATGAATTGTTTACCATGTTTCCCTAACCAAGCATATAGGAAATGTCAAAATCATAAGAGCTTAAGAATTCCAACTATCGTTGCTAATGAATGTTGAGATCCTTCGAGGAGAAAAGGTACTTTAAGGATTTTTGGTACATGCACATCTCGAAGATTTCTCCTACTAGATAATGACTCCAAATGTTCAAAGTAAAATCATCATCGCTAACTCCAAATCATGAGTTCGATACTTTCCCTCGTGTGGCTTAAATTGTCAACTACCATATGGGAAAACTTTTCCGTTTTGCATCAATACCATACCAAGTCCTATATTGTAGGTGTTTGTACAAACTATCAACTCATCGTTCCTGCTTGGAATGTCAATACTAGTGCACTTGTCAACCTCTCCTTTAGACTCACGAATGAATGGTTACATTTTGTATCCGAAAAAAAGTGTGATTCTTCTTCCTAAAACTGGAAAACGATGCTGCTATCTTCGAGAAGTCCTTGATAAAACGTCTGTACATCCCGCCAATCATAGAAACTCCCCACATTCATAGCATTCTTGGGTTGGCTCTAATCCTGAACTACTACAACCTTGGTAGGATCTACTATGATGCCCCACTCAGAGATGACATGACCCAAGAATCTCATTTCTCTCCTTCAGAAGTGACACTTTGAAAACTTTCTTTCAACTTATGCTTCTTCAACACTTCAAGCACAATCTTCAAGTGTGATTTTTGTTCCTCTTCGGTCCTAGAGTAGACAAGAATATCATCCGCAGACACAAGCATGAACTTGTTTAGCTGATCCCTGAAAATATGGTTCATAAGATCAACAAATTATGTTGGAGTATTGGTTAACTCGAGTGGTATAACAAACCATACAAAGAAACCAGACGCCGTACGAAATGCAGTAACCAACACACTCTCCTTCGCTACTCCTAACCGGTGAAATCCCATCACTAAATCCAATTCAAAGAATACCTTCATTCCATGGAGCTAATCGAACAATTTATCAGTGTATGGGAGTGGATACTTGTTCTTCTTCATCACCTAATTCATCTCATGGTAATCTACACAGAACCTCGTAGAGCCATATGCCTTATTGGTGAATACTATATGTGTGCTCGACTACGATATGCTCTTATGAATGAGCCCTCTTTTCAATTGCTCATTTACTTGAATCTCCTCCTTTTGCTCTTTACATGCCATACGCCTCAAAGGCATAACTTTGGTCTGACTTCTTTCACCAAGTCTATGCGGAACTCAATCTCCCGATGTGGCGGTACTCTGGTCACCTCCTTAAACACGTCTGAATACTCTCTAACAATATGCATAGTTGAAGACCTATCCTATGGAACCTCAAGCAAATATAGAAAGCTAACCATAACCCCATCCACCGACAAACAACCAATCACTATTGCCCTTTAACAGCCCCAATTGTCACCAGCAACTTTTCGCAATCCACTACTACAACATATATCCACAACCAGTCCATCCCCAAGATAATTCTGAACCCAAAAAAATTCACAATAAAACGATCATAAAAAAAAGAGCATCCATGACTCCATTAAACCAAAACATACAAAGGTTAGTGGAGCCTCTAAAAGAGTTCATCACAATCATGAGTCGGTCAACTATTTTCAGGTTTCAATCCTAGTTTATCTAATAAACCACTAGATATAAAGTAATGTGAAGCCCCGATATCCAATAAAACACGTATGTGAAAATCATAAATGGAAATCATACCTTGAATAATAATGCCCTTCCTTTTCTCCTTCCCCAAGGGGGAACTCGATGAAGTAGGGACAACATCTAAAGCATACACCTTCTTTACCTGCTTTTACTGTGCTGGTTTTGGACAATTTTTCTGTATGTGCACAAACTTGCATGGATGCAATAGTTCTTTCCATCTGCTTTGTAGTCTATGAATAAGTGATGCATGTCTCCACAACCATAACAGAAAAGTTTCCATTTAGCCTTTTTCTAAGCATTCTTTCCCTGAAACCGCTTTTTTCTGTTCCATTTATTCTTGCCTCTGTCGCCTTGTTGTGGTTTTGCCTCTTCTTTAACCACATAAACTAATTTGGACTTGGGATATAAACTATTCTAACGAAAAGCTTTGTCGACAAGTCTCTCAAATGACTTATCGATGTGACTCACCAAATTCTACTCCAATTAGCTGTCCAAACCCATCAGAAACTTCTTATTCTTTCTCAGCAGAGTATCAATAAAAGATATCCCATATTTAAAAAAAGGCATCAAACTCGGCAATATGTTTGAAGACAGACACATCTCCATGTTTTAAATCAGCAAATCTCTTGAATAGTACCGACTTTTGAGCAGCTGGAACGAAATTCTCCTTAAACTGGTCCAACGTAAACCAATTCTTTGTGGGTAGTAATAGTAATGGCATTCCACTAGTTCATAGCCTACCCTTGAAGCTGTCAAGAGACCAACTTCCTTTCATAACATCATCAACTTCCATATCACCGAAGATGCATTCGTTGGTGTCCAACCAACCTTGTACTTCAATGGCTAATTCCATTCTAAGAAATAGTTTGCCTCCCAAAGTAGAATAGTCCTTACTCTGCTCGGAAAAGTCAGCTCTCGGTGGCTGAACCTTAGCACCACCACATCAATTAATATTTGGAGTGGCCGCTTAGGCATTATGCAACATGTTCACCCTCACCATATTGAATGTAGCTACAAGTCATGGTTAGCAACCACCAATCCCGCTCCTTCCTTGACTCTAGAAACGGAGTTCCTCATACTGTTTCTTGTTTGTCGACTCATTCTTGATAATAAAAATAACAAGTCTCTCAAAAAGAAAATTATTTCTATGGTACATCTATATGCATGCAACTTACATAATGTATATATATTACTATATAGTTTAAAGACCAAAATATATTAAAAGTACACACTCTCTCCTAAATATATACTCTCGATCCAGTATAGGTGATAACTCATTCCCTATCTCTACTAGACCATGGTATCAACTTAGGATAATTATTTAACCTAAGCTATGATAGCAAATGTGATAACCGTCCTACACCAACGGCACTCAATAAAACTATATAGCGCATTGTCATCATGCTAGCCGATGTAGGACAATCATAAGGGTTGATAAAGATATAAAATATCACAAGATCTGTCATATATCTCATGGTGCATGAAATAAAATATAATATACATCACTCATATAAAACAGGTGAGATAGTCATAACTAAGTGAACTATATATCAGAGCACATATCCACAAAGTTGTACAACATAACAATAGAGTTTATACAAAATGAGAGTAAACCTAAATAAACTATTTCATAATAGTAAAGCAAACGGTGCCTAGGCTCCATAGTATTACATAGTGGAATAAGCATAATATACGTATATAATACGATAACCTCTATCCTGATTGTACTTTGCACAACACTGCATACACCAAGACCTATTATATAGTCTACCCTTTTAAGAATACCTGAGAAAATAAGATGTCGGGCATAAAACTTCGAGTCATACAATAGTCTGGTGTGAGCGATAAATGAATATTATAATAACATATAAGCGGATATAGTAAGGAACAAGGGTATATGCACCATACCTTGCTTGTCCCTATAAAGAAAGAGTTAACACATACCAGGTATAATATGCTACCCTACTACATCATAATAGTGTACTACAACATAGGTACAATGGAAGGTGTCTTAATACCCCTATCCCTAACACCTACCTCAAATGACATCTCCAGGGTGATAGATTATGAAAGAAGACAGTCAAAGCAACCATAGCATCCATCACACAATCATTTAATGTGCTCTAGATATATCATATGACCTTTCTACTACTGGGGTCCAATGCAAATCCTAGTTTTCAATGTACTTGCCTTTAACCAAAAGCTAATACAAGACCTATTCCATCGGTCCAAGGTATACGGATCTAAACAATCGACCAGGGTAGCTGAACAAAGTACCCATGAGCATACCCATAATACCCCTACTCTTGAGTACATCATAAAACACTTCGAGTTTCAACGATCCCTTACCACGCATGTACAAGCCTTTTCCTTGCCCTATCCAATATTCATTATCCTCAAGGAACCATTCCATGTTCCCTCATTCCACTATAGAACCATTCAATAATTTATCCACGGTTCTCCCTTCCTAGAACCCACTCTTTTTAAATAACTATCCACGTGACTCCTTTCAACATTGAGGCACCATCATTAGAACCTAACTCCATTCACGGTCGAGTTGCCATCATTGAAGTCCTGAAGCAATCGTTGTGCTACAGTATAACCCTTGAATTCTAAGAGAACAAATAAACACCTTCAACATGACTTGCAGAGCCTATGATTTCATCTTGGAAGTTTTACCCCAATTCCATCAAAAGCAACCTCTCGGTATCGATTTGAAACTCTTGAGCACTGAGTGGTATACTTGGCCTAGTTTTGCTAAGTTTCTTTCATTACTCCATCTTCTAAATTTTTTTGACCCCGACCACTTTCTGAAAAAAGCCCTTGGTACCGAGTCCAACACTTAGCCAAATTTTAGCATTTAACATTTTCTCATTAGTCCTAGCCCTAACCTGAAGCACCAACCCCTACCAGGTGGTTTTCCACCGACCAAAACTACTCGATACTGACTCCTTGCCTTTGCTCTAAACTTGATGTAGCTTGATCCTTGGGCTCCTCCCATGCTCTAGGCCCCAATCCTTCAAGTTTCATCCAATTTTGACCATCTTTGCGTTCGATTTGCCCAATTCAACCACCTCTTTTTAACTACCTAAAAGCATTATCAAAACGTAACATAACAACATGAAATATCATACATATACATCCATTCATACATGCATTCCACCAATGTATGATATTAAAGCAAATCCCACTAAATCTAATTTTTACATGAATATGTCGGTATGAACAAAAAGAGTTAAAAACCATTTTTAAACCTCAAAATTTTGACCATAAACATGCATGAAAATATGATTAAAGTTAGAAAACATGTTAGGATAAAAACATTATTTTTCTAACTATATAAGCATGCATAGTATAAAGAAATGTCAAGAACCACTCAACAAATACCCAAAATACCGATTTCTCCCCTTAGATATGAAGTGGACAACAAAAGAGATGAATGCAAGGCTAAGATTAGTAAAAAAAAAAAAAGGTATGTTTTTTGATGAAATTAGAGTTAACGGAGTTAGAGTTGTAAGGAAGATCGAAATGACTTAAATTAGTATCAATAGCCTTCTCTTATCCTAATTTTTGAGATGGATTAGTGAGCTTAAGTATGAAATTAGTAAATTACCCACTAATGCATCCCATCAATAGTCCAAACTCAAAATAAGCATAAATTTTAAATGGTAAGTCCAATTTTCTATTATGACCAATCTATAGAATGGAAACCATCATCCTAAAGCAATTAAAGTTGTTTGAGACCATAATTCGCCTTCTATCAAAAATTATAGTCCAAACAATATTTTTCGTGTCAAATGGTCACATAGAAATTTGAAAAAATCAAAGATGTCGAAAATGTCTCTAAAATTCATTCCTTAAAATTTTAAAGTCCTATGACCACATATAAATAAAATAAAAATAATTTACAACAATTCGATAAGAAAATCACTGGTCGTTACATATCGATACTCAAATAATTTACAATTAGGAGTTAAATTTTAATTACGTAATTGATAAAGGGTTAGGAGGTATTAATGGACAAATAGGTGATAAATCAGATATTTATGAATATGATTAATGGGATTAATTACAGGATTAAACGTGACATTTATAGAGAAAACTGAATAGGCATAATAAATTAGAATTAGAACTAAAATCGTTAGTAATTGTCCAACTTGAATAATGATTACGAATAAAGGACAAGTAAATTGGAAATGAAGTGAAAAATAAGCGTACATGATAAGGATAAGTTCATAGAAAGTAAACAAATAAATACTAATAAATGAACTTAAGGGGCATAATAATTTCCACGGTGGAAACTATATGGCCTCAATAATACATTATAGAGAGCATGAGTTAGTGGGCCTAGTCCAATATCTAGATTAATTATAAATGATTTGGTTTAGTATGGGTTGAGATGCGAAGTTAGTAGAGTTACAAAACGAAACTCTGCTCTTCTCCTAGAGACTAGCAGCAGCTGTGTATACGTGCTACTAATGTGGGACATCTCCAACTATAGGAACCGTTCGCGAGAAGTATTACATGGCTTGGTATTTATGGATGCCAAGGGGTTTGCTTCGAGGATTGAGGTATTGAATGTTAGTATCTTAGGCTTTTATTTTGATATCAACAACCATATAAGATCATATAAAATATAGATACTAATGTTTTATCAAGTTATATATAGTATGTAATGCAGAATATTAGACATATGTTGATTAAAAAGACTATACAGTATCAAAAGCAAACTTAAAATTTTGATAAAGAGGCTGATATAGAGATTCAAGAGTTAGAAATTGAAGACTCACAAGTTTAAAGATTCATAATGTCCATATAATCTATAGAGTTATACATTATTTTATTAAAGCCCTGTTTGTAATTTTTTGATCGCTATTAAATTTTTTTAAATGTTTTTAAAATATATTTTCTAATTTCATTGATTTTCATATATCTTGGTTTTCAAAAATGATTTTTTATGTATCCCTGTTTTCCATATAATTTTTCAAACATCTTTTCAAAATAAATTTCAAATGATTCCTAACCTTTTAATAATTTACAATATTTTAATAATTGATTTCTAACTATTTTATATTTAATATATACTTATAATGTATGTAGATATAGATTTTGATTTTATGTTTATCAAAATATTTATGGTATTTAAAAAGAATATTTTGACATTCATTAATTCTTTGACATATACATTCACTTATATTTTATGTATATTTTTTTATTTTTTTAAAGAAATTCATATCTAAATGCTTTGTAAAATATAAGTGAATTAAAGAAATTCATTAATTCTTGGGTTAGGTCGACCGCTATCGGTCGTCCTTGGCCCTACTTTAGACGACCTGAACATGTTGAAATTTTTATATTTTTACTTTAATTCCTCATTGTCATTTTGTCGCTTGTAACTCTCTCATACTAATTCAAATTATGTAGATATGAAAATCATCGTAGCCAAATTAACGTATTTGAGAAAATTTACTTTTAAGCCCTTGTTTTCATTTTATTTTATTTTCCTATTAAATTTCTCTTTTAAATTTCTGTTAAATTTCTGATTTGTTACATGCATCCTTTCATAAATGTAACCAACCAATACATGATAATGAAGAAATTATACTCTGAATCTAACTTTTACATTAATATGTCAATATGAAACAAAGGGGTTGAAAACCCTTTAAAAACCTCTAAATTTCGGCTAAAACATACATGAAAAAGTGATTAAAAATAAAAACTTGCTAGGATCAGAATTAAGTTAAAATGATCATTTTTTTAACTATATAAGCATGAATTTTATAGAGAGAGGTAAAGAAATACTCATCGAGTACTCAAAATAAAGATTTCTCCCATTAGATCTAAGTGGACATCAAAAGTGATGAATGCAAATCATCCAAAATATAATATCTAATCCCTCTCTACTAATCACCCTACTAATGATGATTTAGAGTAAGATTAGTAAGAAAAAAGTCGTCATTTTAATGAAATTTAGGTTAATGGTGGTTTAGAGTTATCTTAGGAAAGATGGAAATGACATAAATTGGTCTCAAAAGCCTTCCCTTAGCACAATTTTTGAAATAGATTAGTGCTCCTAAGTATGAGCTTAGTTAGTTATCCACTAATATAGGCCAATAGTAGTCAAAACTTAAAACATGCATGACTTTCAAATGGTAAGTTTGTTTATCTATTATGACCACTATACAGAATGGGAAACCCTCGTCTAAAGCATGAAAGTGGTTTGAGAACTTAATTCGGCTCCTATCAAAGTTATAGTCCAAACAAGATCTTCGAGATCAAAATGGTCGCATAAAAATTTGTCAAAATTATTAAATATGGAAAATGTCCCTCTAAGTCATTTTCCAAAATTTTAGAGCCATGTGACCTCATGTGAATAAAATAAAAATATTTTATGATCGTTTGATACGAAAAATATGGTCCTTGCACTGTCCTCCTTTAGGAATTTTCGCTTCAAAATCCCCAAATAAGTCAAATAAGTCAAATAATAGTCAAACATGGTTACCACCATGCCTAAAAATCATATGTAACCATTATACATATTAAACAAGCCGTTATGCAACCAATAGTGTAGGTAAGCCTACCATAGCATGCCAGCTACTAAACTATCTGATATGTTATCAAAGGTGAAAGTAAATACGATAAATAGTTGGCCTTACAGTGCAAATAGCTTTGGATATGTGGCCCTCATGTTCTCATTGGTATCCCACAAGAAATTTCCCTCACTTTCGCTCCATTGAACCTTCACTAGCTCCACCGTCTTTTTCCCAAGCTATTTTTGTATTGCACCAGACAATAGGAACCGACCTACGAGGTCTCGAAGCTTCTGGCTCAATCTCAATATCATCAAATTGATTAGGTGCAATTATCATGCCTGAGTCGTGCACAAACGTCTGCAAGTGAAAGACGTGGAAGACATTGTACACACCCTCTATCTTCCGAGGTAAGTCGACCCTAAAAGTTAGGTTCCCAATCCTCTCTACCATCGAAAAAGGACCTACGAATCACGGCACCAACTACCCCTTGCCACCGAATTTAATAACATTCTTAAACGGAGAAATCTTCACAAACACCATATCATCGACAGACAACTTCAAATCTCCACATCTCTTATCAAAGTAGTTCTTTTGCCTATCTTGAGCAACTTTCATCCATTGTCGAATGCCCTCAATCTTCTTCGAGGTTTCTCAAACCATGCCTAAATACCAGTTTCACCCTCACTTCCCACCAACATGAAAAAGCGTTGCATGGTTGACCATACAATGCTTCATATGATGCTATACCAATATTGGATTGATAGTTACTATTGTATGTGAACTCCACGATATGCAGGTGAATGTCCTATGAGCCTCCAAAATTAAATATGCAAGCTCACAAGAGATCCTTCGATGTATGTTTCACTCTCTCAGTCTTCCCATCAGTTTGTAGGTGATAAGTTATGCCGAGATGCATCTCAGTCCCATTGCCTCTTGTAAGCTCTTCTAAAATCACTAGTGAGTAAAGAGTCTCGGTCACTCACAATACTCTTTGATACATTGTGGAATCATACAATCCATTTCACATACAACTCGACCATTTGGATGTCTTTATGCTAGACTTAACGGGTATGAATCAAGCACTCTTTGTCAACCTAATGCTATTGTACCTTATTCCGATACTCGGCAATCCATTTATAAAGTCCATTGACACTTACTCCTATTTTCACTTGGGAACTTCCAGTGGTTGTAGCAATCCACTTTGTTTTTTCTATTCTACCTTCACTAACTGGCATTTCATACACTTCGAGATAAATGTCCAGACATCCTTCTTCATCAATTCCTAATAGCTGGTCTACTTCATATCACGGTCATCATATTACCATCAGGATGTATATTCAGTCTAGAGTGGTGGCACTCTTTTAGAATATTGTATCATAATCCGTCAACATTTAGGAAAAACGATCTCCCATCCTAATAATGCCAAACTTCTTGGTCGAGTTCGAATTGCTTTAAATCTTTAGACTCTTCTCCTCCCTCTATTTTCGCCATGATCCCTGCTAGTCTAGCATCTCGCCTCTGACAAGTACCGATCAACCAAAGTAGGTCGATCGTCAAACTTGCCAACATCTCTGGCTCTAACTCACGATGATGTTTGAAGTCATAGCCAACAATGTACTCGAACAACCACCACTCTAGGAACATTTCTTCCAAACAGGCATGCCTTCTACTCAATGCATTGTTTACCATGTTTCCCTAACCAAGCATATAGGAAATGTCAAAATCATAAGAGCTTAAGAATTCCAACTATCGTTGCTAATGAATGTTGAGATCCTTCGAGGAGAAAAGGTACTTTAAGGAATTTTGGTACATGCACATCTCGAAGATTTCTCCTACTAGATAATGACTCCAAATGTTCAAAGTAAAATCATCATCGCTAACTCCAAATCATGAGTTCGATACTTTCCCTCGTGTGGCTTAAATTGTCAACTAGCATATGGGAAAACTTTTCCGTTTTGCATCAATGCCATACCAAGTCCAATATTGTAGGTGTTTGTACAAACTATCAACTCATCGTTCCTGCTTGGAATGTCAATACTAGTGCATTTGGCAACCTCTCCTTTAGACTCACGAATGAATGGTTACACTTTGTATCCGAAAAAAGTGTGATTCTTCTTCCTAAAACTGGGAAACGATGCTGCTATCTTCGAGAAGTCCTTGATAAAACGTCTGTACATCCCGCCAATCATAGAAACTCCTCACATTCATAGCATTCTTGGGTTGGCTCTAATCCTGAACCACTACAACCTTGGTAGGATCTACTATGATGCCCCACTCAGAGATGACATGACCCAAGAATCTCACTTCTCTCCTTCAGAAGTGACACTTTGAAAAATTTCTTTCAACTTATGCTTCCTCAACACTTCAAGCACAATCTTCAAGTGTGATTTTTGTTCCTCTTCGGTCCTAGAGTAGACAAGAATATCATCCGCAGACACAAGCATGAACTTGTTTAGCTAATCCCTGAAAATATGGTTCATAAGATCAACAAATTATGTTGGAGTATTGGTTAACTCGAGTGGTATAACAAACCATACAAAGAAACCAGACGACGTACGAAATGCAGTAACCAACACACTCTCCTTCGCTACTCTTAACCGGTGAAATCCCATCACTGAATCCAATTCAAAGAATACCTTCATGCCATGGAGCTAATCGAACAATTTATCAATGTATGGGAGTGGATACTTGTTCTTCTTCATCACCTAATTCATCTCATGGTAATCTACACAGAACCTCGTAGAGCCAAATGCCTTATTGGTGAATACTATATGTGTGCTCGACTACGATATGCTCTTATGAATGAACCCTCTTTTCAATTACTCATTTACTTGAATCTCCAACTCCTTTTGCTCTTTACATGCCATACGCCTCAAAGGCATAACTATGGTCTGACTTCTTTCACCAAGTCTATGCGGAACTCAGTCTCCCGATGTGGCGGTACTCTGGTCACCTCCTTAAACACGTCCGAATACTCTCTAACAATATGCATAGTTGGAAACCTATCCTATGGAACCTCAAGCAAATATAGAAAGCTAACCATAACCCCATCCACCGACAAACAACCAATCACTATTGCCCTTTAACATCCCCAATTGTCACCAGCAACTTTTCGCAATCCACTACTACAACATATATCCACAACCAGTCCATCCCCAAGATAATTCTGAAGCCAGAAAAATTCAAAATAAAACGATCATAAAAAAAGGAGCATCCATGACTCCATTAAACCAAAACATACAAAGGTTAGTGGAGCCTCTAAAAGAGTTCATCACAATCATGAGTCGGTCAACTATTTTCAGGTTTCAATCCTAGTTTATCTAATAAACCACTAGATATAAAGTAATGTGAAGCCCCGATATCCAATAAAACACATACGTGAACATCATAAATGAAAATCATACCTTGAATAATAATGCCCTTCCTTTTCTCCTTCCCCAAGGGGGAACTCGATGAAGTAGGGACAACATCTAAAGCATACACCTTCTTTACCTGTTTTTACTGTGCTGGTTTTGGATAATTTTTCTGTATGTGCACAAACTTGCATAGATGCAATAGTTCTTTCCATCTGCTTTGTAGTCTATGAATAAGTGATGCTTGTCTCCACAACCAGAACAAAAAAGTTTTCATTTAGCCTTTTTCTAAGCATTCTTTCCCTGAAACCGCTTTTTTCTGTTCCATTTATTCTTGCCTCTGTCGCCTTGTTGTGGTTTTGTCACTTCTTTAACCACATAAACTAATTTGGACTTGGGATATAAACTATTCTAACGAAAAGCTTTGTCGACAAGTCTCTCAAATGACTTATCGATGTGACTCACCAAATTCTACTCGAATTAGCTGTCCAAACCCATCAGAAACTTCTTATTCTTTCTCAGCAGAGTATCAATAAAAGATATCCCATATTTAAAAAAAGGCATCAAACTCGGCAATATGTTTGAAGATAGACACATCTCCATGTTTTAAATCAGCAAATTTCTTGAATAGTACCGACTTCAGAGCAGATGGAACGAAATTCTCCTTAAACTGGTCCAACGTAAACCAATTCTTTGTGGGTAGTAATAGTAATGGCATTCCACTAGTTCATAGCCTACCCTTGAAGCTGTCAAGAGACCAATTTCCTTTCATAACATCATCAACTTCCATATCACCGAAGATGCATTCGTTGGCGTCCAACCAACCTTGTACTTCAATGGCTGATTCCATTCTAAGAAATAGTTTGCCTCCCAAAGTAGAATAGTCCTTACTTAGCGCGGAAAAGTCAGCTCTCGGTGCCTGCACCTTAGCACCACCACAGCAATAAATATTTGGAGCTGCCGCTTAGGCATTATGCAACATGTTCACCCTCACCATATTGAATGTAGCTACAAGTCATGGTTAGCAACCCCCAATCCCGCTCCTTCCTCGACTCTAGAAACGAAGTTCCTCGTAGTGTTTCTTGTTTGTCGACTCATTCTTGATCTGTAATAAAAATAACAAGTCTCTCAAAAAGAAAATTATTTCTATGGTACATCTATATGCATGCAACTTACATAATGTATATTTATTACTATATAGTTTGAAGACTGAAATATATTAAAAGCACACACTCTCTCCTAAATATATACTCTCGATCCAGTATAGGTGATAACTCATTCCCTATCTCTACTAGACCATGGTATCAACTTAGGATAATTATTTAACCTAAGCTATGATAGCAAATGTGATAACCGTCCTACACCAACGGCACTCAATAAAACTATATAGCGCATTGTCATCATGCCTAGCCGATGTAGGACAATCATTAGGGTTGATAAAGATATAAAATATCACATGATCTGTCAAATATCTCATGGTGCATGAAATAAAATATAATATACATCACTCATATAAAACAGGTGAGATAGTCATAAATAAGTGAACTATATACCAGAGCACATATCCACAAAGTTGTACAACATAACAATAGAGTTTATACGAAATGAGAGTAAACCTAAATAAACTATTTCATAATAGTAAAGCAAACGGTGCCTAGGCTCCATAGTATTACATAGTGGAATACGCACAATATACGTATATAATACGATAATCTCTATCCTGATTGTCCTTTGCACGACACTGCATACACCAAGACCTATTATATAGTCTACCCTTTTAAGAATACCTGAGAAAATAAGATGTCGGGCATAAAACTTCGAGTCATACAATAGTCTGGTGTGAGCGATAAATGAATATTATAATAACATATAAGCGGATATAGTAAGGAACAAGGGTATATGCACCATACCTTGCTTGTCCCTGTAACGAAAGAGTTAACACATACCAAGTATAATATGCTACCCTACTACATCATAATAGTGTACTACAACATAGGTACAATGGAAGGTGTCTTAATACCCCTATCCCTAACATCTACCTCAAATGACATCTCCAGGGTGATAGATTATGAAAGAAGACAGTCAAAGCAACCATAGCATCCATCACACAATCATTTAATGTGCTCTAGATATATCGTATGACCTTTCTACTACCGGGGTCCAATGCAAATCCTAGTTTTCAATGTACTTGCCTTTAACCAAAAGCTAATACAAGACCTATTCCATCGGTCCAAGGTATACGGATCTAAACAATCGACCAGGGTAGCTGAACAAAGTACCCATGAGCATACCCATAATACCCCTACTCTTGAGTACATCATAAAACACTTCGAGTTTCAACGATCCCTTACCACGCATATACATGCCTTTTCCTTGCCCTATCCAATATTCATTATCTTCAAGGAACCATTCCATGTTCCCTCATTCCACTATAGAACCATTCAATAATTTATCCACGGTTCTCCCTTCCTAGAACCCACTCTTTTAAAATAACTATCCACGTGACTCCTTTCAACATCGAGGCACCATCATTAGAACTTAACTCCATTCACGGTCGAGTTGCCATCATTGAAGTCCTGAAGCAATCGTTGTGCTACAGTATAACCCTTGAATTCTAAGAGAACAAATAAACACCTTCAACATGACTTGCAGAGCCTATGATTTCATTTTGGAAGTTTTACCCCAATTCCATCAAAAGCAACCTCTCGGTATCGATTTGAAACTCTTGAGCACTGAGTGGTATACTTGGCCTAGTTTTGCTAAGTTTCTTTCGTTACTCCATCTTCTAAATTTTTTTGACCCCGACCACTCTCTGAAAAAAGCCCTTGGTACCGAGTCCAAAACTTAGCCAAATTTTAGCATTTAGCATTTTCTCATTAGTCCTAGCCCTAACCTGAAGCACCATCCCCTACCAGGTGGTTTTCCACCGACCAAAACCACTCGATACTGACTCCTTCCCTTTGCTCTAAACTTGATGTGGCTTGATCCTTGGGCTCCTCCCATGCTCTAGGCCCCAATCCTTCAAGTTTATCCAATTCTGACCATCTTTGCGTTCGATTTGCCCAATTCAACCACCTCTTTTTAACTACCTAAAAGCATTATCAAAACGTAACATAACAACATGAAATATCATACATATACATCCATTCATACATGCATTCCACCAATGTGTGATATTAAAGCAAATCCCACTAAATCTGATTTTTACTTGAATATGTCAGTATGAACAAAAAGATTAAAAACCATTTTTAAGCCTCAAAATTTTGACCATAAACATGCATGAAAATATGATTAAAGTTAGAAAACATGTTAGGATCAAAATTAGGTTAAAAACATTATTTTTTTAACTATATAAGCACGCATAGTATAATGAAATGTCAAGAACCACTCAACAAATACCCAAAATACTGATTTCTCCCCTTACATATGAAGTGGACAACAAAAGAGATGAATGCAAGGCTAAGATTAGTAAAAAAAAGGTATGTTTTTTGATGAAATTCGAGTTAACGGAGTTAGAGTTGTAAGGAAGATCGAAATGACTTAAATTAGTGTCAATAGCCTTCTCTTATCCTAATTTTTGAGATGGATTAGTGAGCTTAAGTATGAAATTAGTAAATTACCCACTAATGCATCCCATCAATAGTCCAAACTCAAAATAAGCATAAATTTTAAATGGTAAGTCCAATTTTCTATTATGACCAATCTATAGAATGGAAACCATCATCCTAAAGCAATTAAAGTTGTTTGAGATCATAATTCGCCTTCTATCAAAAATTATAGTCCAAACAATATTTTTCGTGTCAAATGGTCACACAGAAATTTGAAAAAATCAAAGATGTCGAAAATGTCTCTAAAATTCATTCCCTAAAATTTTAAAGTCCTATGACCACATATAAATAAAATAAAAATAATTTACAACAATTCGATAAGAAAATCACTGGTCGTTACATATCGATACTCAAATTATTTACAATTAGGAGTTAAATTTTAATTACGTAATTGATAAAGGGTTAGGAGGTATTAGTGGACAAATAGGTGATAAATCAGAATTTATGAATATGATTAATGGGATTAATTACAGGATTAAACGTGACATTTATAGAGAAAACTGAATAGGCATAATAAATTAGAATTAGAACTAAAATCGTTAGTGATTGTCCAACTTGAATAATGATTACGAATAAAGGACAAGTAAATTGGAAATGAAGTGAAAAATAAGCGTACATGATAAGAACAAGTTCATAGAAAGTAAACAAATAAATACTAATAAATGAACTTAAGGGGCATAATAATTTCCACAGTGGAAACTATATGGCCTTAATAATACATTATAGAGAGCATGAGTTAGTGGGCCTAGTCCAATATCTAGATTAATTATAAATGATTTGGTTTAGTGTGGGTTGAGATGCGAAGTTAGTAGAGTTACAAAACGAAACTCTGCTCTTCTCCTAAAGACTAGCAGCAGTTGTGTATACGTGCTACTAATGTGGGACATCTCCAACTATAGGAACCGTTCGCGAGAAGTATTACATGGCTTGGTATTTATGGATGTCAAGGGGTTTGCTTCGAGGATTGAGGTATTGAATGTTAGTATCTTAGGTTTTTATTTTGATATCAACAACCATATAAGATCATATAAAATATAGATACTAATGTTTTATCAAGTTATATATAGTATGTAATGCAGAATATTAGACATATGTTGATTAAAAAGACTATACAGTATCAAAAGCAAACTTAAAATTTTGACAAAGAGGCTGATATAGAGATTCAAGAGTTAGAAATTGAAGACTCACAAGTTTAAAGATTCATAATATCCATATAAGCTACAGAGTTATACATTATTTTATTAAAGCCCTGGTAGTAACTTTTTGATCGCTATTAATTTTTTTTAAACGTTTTTCAAATATATTTTCTAATTTCATTGATTTTCATATATCTTGGTTTTCAAAAATGATTTTTTATGTATCCCTGTTTTCCATATAATTTTTCAAACATCTTTTCAAAATAAATTTCAAATGATTCCTAACCTTTTAATAATTTACAATATTTTAATAATTGATTTCTAACTATTTTATATTTAATATATACTTATAATGTATGTAGATATAGATTTTGATTTTATGTTTATCAAAATATTTATGGTATTTAAAAGAATATTTTGACATTCATTAATTCTTTGACATATACATTCACTTATATTTTATGTATATTTTTTTATTTTTTTTAAAGAAATTCATATCTAAATGCTTTGTAAAATATAAGTGAATTAAAGAAATTCATTAATTATTGGGTTAGGTCGACCGCTATCGGTTGTCCTTGGCCCTACTTTAGACGACCTGAACATGTTGAAATTTTTATAATTTTACTTTAATTCCTCATTGTCATTTTGTCGCTCGTAACTCTCTCATACTAATTCAAATTATGTACGTATGAAAATCATCGTAGCCAAATTAACATATTTGAGAAAATTTACATTTAAGCCCTTGTTTTCATTTTATTTTATTTTCCTATTAAATTTCTCTTTTAAATTTCTGTTAAATTTCTGATTTGTTACATGCGTCCTTTCATAAATGTAACCAACCAATACATGATAATGAAGAAATTATACTCTGAATCTAACTTTTACATTAATATGTCAATATGAAATAAAGGGGTTGAAAACCCTTTAAAAACCTCTAAATTTCGGCTAAAACATACATGAAAAAGTGATTCAAAATAAAAACTTGATAGGATCAGAATTAAGTTAAAAAGCTCATTTTTTTAACTATATAAGCATGAATTTTATAGCGAGAGGTAAAGAAATACTCATCGAGTACTCAAAATAAAGATTTCTCCCATTAGATCGAAGTGGACATCAAAAGTGATGAATGCAAATCATCCAAAATATAATATCTAATCCCTCTCTACTAATCACCCTACTAATGATGATTAGAGTAAGATTAGTAAGAAAAAAGTTGTCATTTTAATGAAATTTAGGTTAATGGTGGTTTAGAGTTATCTTAGGAAAGATGGAAATGACATAAATTGGTCTCAAAAGCCTTCCCTTAGCACAATTTTTGAAATAGATTAGTGCTCCTAAGTATGAGATTAGTTAGTTATCCACTAATATAGGCCAATAGTAGTCAAAACTTAAAACATGCATGACTTTCAAATGGTAAGTTTGTTTATCTATTATGACCACTATACAGAATGGGAAACCCTCATCCTAAAGCAATGAAAGTGGTTTGAGAACTTAATTCGGCTCCTATCAAAGTTATAGTCCAAACAAGATCTTCGAGATCAAAATGGTCGCATAAAAATTTGTCAAAATTCTTAAATATGGAAAATGTCCCCCTAAGTCATTTTCCAAAATTTTAGAGCCATGTGACCTCATGTGAATAAAATAAAAATATTTTATGATCGTTTGATACGAAAAATATGGTCCTTGCACTCTCCTCCTTTAGGAATTTTCACTTCAAAATCCCCAAATAAGTCAAATAATAGTCAAACATGGTTACCACCATGCCTAAAAATCATATGTAACCATTATACATATTAAACAAGCCGTTATGCAACCAATAGTGTAGGTAAGCCTACCATAGCATGCTAGCTACTAAACTAACTAATATGCTATCAAAGGTAAAAGTAAATACGATAAATAGTTGGCCTTACAGTGCAAATAGCTTTGGATATGTGGCCCTCATGTTCTTCTTGGTATCCCACAAGAAATTTCCCTCACTTTCGCTCCATTGAACCTTCACTAGCTCCACCGTCTTTTTCCCAAGCTATTTTTGTATTGCACCCGACAATAGGAACCGACCTACGAGGTCTCGAAGCTTTTGGCTCATTCTCAATATCATCAAATTGATTAGGTGCAATTATCATGCCTGAGTCGTGCACAAACGTCTGCAAGTGAAAGACGTGGAAGACATTGTACACACCCTCCATCTTCCGAGGTAAGTCGACCCTAAAAGTTAGGTTCCCAATCCTCACTACCATCGAAAAAGGACCTACGAATCACGGCACCAACTACCCCTTGCCACCGAATTTAATAACATTCTTAAACGGAGAAATCTTCACAAACACCATATCATCGACAGACAACTTCAAATCTCCACATCTCTTATCAAAGTAGTTCTTTTGCCTATCTTGAGCAACTTTCATCCATTGTCGAATGCCCTCAATCTTCTTCGAGGTTTCTCAAACCATGCCTAAATACCAGTTTCACCCTCACTTCCCACCAACATGAAAAAGCGTTACATGGTTGACCATACAATGCTTCATATGATGCTATACCAATATTGGATTGATAGTTACTATTGTATGTGAACTCCACGAAATGCAGGTGAATGTCCTATGAGCCTCCAAAATTAAATATGCAAGCTCACAAGAGATCCTCCGATGTATGTTTCACTCTCTCAGTCTTCCCATCAGTTTGTAGGTGATAAGTTATGCTGAGATGCATCTCAGTCCCATTGCCTCTTGTAAGCTCTTCTAAAATCACTAGTGAGTAAAGAGTCTCGGTCACTCACAATACTCTTTGATACATTGTGGAATCGTACAATCCATTTCACACACAACTCGACCATTTGGATGTCTTTACGCTAGACTTAACGGGTATGAATCAAGCACTCTTTGTCAACCTAATGCTATTGTACCTTATTCCGATACTCGGCAATCCATTTATAAAGTCCATTGACACTTACTCCTATTTTCACTTGGGAACTTCCAGTGGTTGTAGCAATCCACTTGGTTTTTTCTATTCTATCTTCACTAACTGGCATTTCATACACTTCGAGATAAATGTCCAGACATCCTTCTTTATCCATTCCTAATAGCTGGTCTACTTCATATCACGGTCATCTTATTACCATCAGGATGTATAGTCAGTCTAGAGTGGTGGCACTCTTTTAGAATCTTGTATCATAATCCATCAACATTTAGGAAAAACAATCTCCCATCCTCATAATGCCAAACTTCTAGGTCGAGTTCGTATTGCTTTATATCTTTAGACTCTTCTCCTCCCTCTATTTTCGCCATGATCCCTGCTAGTCTAGCATCTCGCCTTTGACAAGTACCGATCAATCAAAGTAGGTCGATCGTCAAACTTGCCAACATCTCTGGCTCTAACTCACGATGATGTTTGAATTCATAGCCAACAATTTACTCGAACAACCACCACTCTAGGAACATTTCTCCCAAACAGGCATGCCTTCTACTCAATGCATTGTTTACCATGTTTCCCTAACCAAGCATATAGGAAATGTCAAAATCATAAGAGCTTAGGAATTCCAACTATCGTTGCTATTGAATGTTGAGATCCTTCGAGGAGAAAAGGTACTTTAAGGATTTTTGGTACATGCACATCTCGAAGATTTCTCCTACTAGATATTGATTCCAAATGTTCAAAGTAAAATCATCATCGCTAACTCCAAATCATGAGTTCGATACTTTCCCTCGTGTGGCTTAAATTGTCATCTAGCATACGAGAAAACTTTTCCATTTTGCATCAATACCATACCAAGTCCTATATTGTAGGTGTTTGTACAAACTATCAACTCATCGTTCCTGCTTGGAATGTCAATACTAGTGCACTTGCTAACATCTCCTTTAGACTCACGAATGAATGGTTACACTTTGTATCTGGAAAAAAGTGCGATTCTTCTTCCTAAAACTGGGAAACGATGCTGCTATCTTCGAGAAGTCCTTGATAAAACGTCTGTACATCTCGCCAATCATAGAAACTCCTCACATTCATAGCATTCTTGGGTTGGCTCTAATCCTGAACCACTACAACCTTGGTAGGATCTACTATGATGCCCCACTCAGAGATGACATGACCCAAGAATCTCACTTCTCTCCTTCAGAAGTGACACTTTGAAAACTTTATTTCAACTTATGCTTCCTCAACACTTCAAGCACAATCTTCAATTGTGATTTTTGTTCCTCTTCGGTCCTAGAGTAGACAAGAATATCATCCGTAGACACAAGCATGAACTTATTTAGCTAATCCCTGAATATATGGTTCATAAGATCAAAAAATTATGTTGGAGTATTGGTTAACTCGAGTGGTATAACAAACCATACAAAGAAACCAGACGACGTATGAAATGCACTAACCAACACACTCTCCTTCGCTACTCTTAACCGGTGAAATCCCATCACTGAATCCAATTCAAAGAATACCTTCATGCCATGGAGCTAATCGAACAATTTATCAATGTATGGGAGTGGATACTTGTTCTTCTTCATCACCTAATTCATCTCATGGTAATCTACACAGAACCTCATAGAGCCATATGCCTTATTGGTGAATACTATATGTGTGCTCGACTACGATATGCTCTTATGAATGAACCCTCTTTTCAATTACTCACTTACTTGAATCTCCAACTCCTTTTGCTCTTTACATGCCATACGCCTCAAAGGCATAACTATGGTCTGACTTCTTTCACCAAGTCTATGCGGAACTCAATCTCCCGATGTGGCGGTACTCTGGTCACCTCCTTAAACACGTCCGAATACTCTCTAACAATATGCATAGTTGGAAACCTATCCTATGGAACCTCAAGCAAATATAGAAAGCTAACCATAACCCCATCCACCGACAAACAACCAATCACTATTGCCCTTTAACAGCCCCAATTGTCACCAGCAACTTTTCGCAATCCACTACTACAACATATATCCACAACCAGTCCATCCCCAAGATAATTCTGAACCCAAAAAAATTCAAAATAAAACGATCATAAAAAAAGGAGCATCCATGACTCCATTAAACCAAAACATACAAAGGTTAGTGGAGCCTCTAAAAGAGTTCATCACAATCATGAGTCGGTCAACTATTTTCGGGTTTCAATCCTAGTTTATCTAATAAACCACTAGATATAAAGTAATGTGAAGCCCCGATATCCAATAAAACACATACGTGAACATCATAAATGGGAATCATACCTTGAATAATAATGCCCTTCCTTTTCTCCTTCCCCAAGGGGGAACTCGATGAAGTAGGGACAACATCTAAAGCATACACCTTCTTTACCTGTTTTTACTGTGCTGGTTTTGGACAATTTTTCTTTATGTGCACAAACTTGCATAGATGCAATAGTTCTTTCCATCTGCTTTGTAGTCTATGAATAAGTGATGCTTGTCTCCACAACCATAACAAAAAAGTTTCCATTTAGCCTTTTTCTAAGCATTCTTTCCCTGAAACCGCTTTTTTCTGTTCCATTTATTCTTGCCTCTGTCGCCTTGTTGTGGTTTTGTCTCTTTTTTAACCACATAAACTAATTTGGACTTGGGATATAAACTATTCTAACGAAAAGCTTTGTCGACAAGTCTCTCAAATGACTTATCGATGTGACTCACCAAATTCTACTCGAATTAGCTGTCCAAACCCATCAGAAACTTCTTATTCTTTCTCAGCAGAGTATCAATAAAAGATATCCCATATTTAAAAAAAGGCATCAAACTCGGCAATATGTTTGAAGATAGACACATCTCCATGTTTTAAATCAGCAAATTTCTTGAATAGTACCGACTTCAGAGCAGATGGAACGAAATTCTCCTTAAACTGGTCCAACGTAAACCAATTCTTTGTGGGTAGTAATAGTAATGGCATTCCACTAGTTCATAGCCTACCCTTGAAGCTGTCAAGAGACCAATTTCCTTTCATAACATCATCAACTTCCATATCACCGAAGATGCATTCGTTGGTGTCCAACCAACCTTGTACTTCAATGGCTAATTCCATTCTAAGAAATAGTTTGCCTCCCAAAGTAGAATAGTCCTTACTTAGCTCGGAAAAGTCAGCTCTCGGTGCCTGCACCGTAGCACCACCACAGCAAGTAATATTTGGAGCGGCCGCTTAGGCATTATGCAACATGTTCACCATCACCATATTGAATGTAGCTACAAGTCATGGTTAGCAACCCCCAATCCCGCTCCTTCCTTGACTCTAGAAACGGAGTTCCTTATAGTGTTTCATATTTGTCGGCTTATTCTTGATCTGTAATAAAAATAACAAGTCTCTCAAAAAGAAAATTATTTCTATGGTACATCTATATGCATGCAACTTACATAATGTATATTTATTACTATATAGTTTGAAGACCAAAATATATTAAAAGTACACACTCTCTCCTAAATATATATTCTCGATCCAGTATAGGTGATAACTCATTCCCTATCTCTACTAGACCATGGTATCAACTTAGGATAATTATTTAACCTAAGCTATGATAGCAAATGTGATAACCGTCCTACACCAACGGCACTCAATAAAACTATATAGCGCATTGTCATCATGCCTAGCCGATGTAGGACAATCATAAGGGTTGATAAAGATATAAAATATCACAAGATCTGTCATATATCTCATGGTGCATGAAATAAAATATAATATACATCACTCATATAAAACAGGTGTGATAGTCATAACTAAGTGAACTATATATCAGAGCACATATCCACAAAGTTGTACAACATAACAATAGAGTTTATACAAAATGAGAGTAAACCTAAATAAACTATTTCATAATAGTAAAGGAAACGGTGCCTAGGCTCCATAGTATTACATAGTGGAATAAGCATAATATACGTATATAATACGATAATCTCTATCCTGATTGTCCTTTGCACGACACTGCATACACCAAGACCTATTATATAGTCTACTCTTTTAAGAATACCTGAGAAAATAAGATGTCGGGCATAAAACTTCGAGTCATACAATAGTCTGATGTGAGCGATAAATGAATATTATAATAACATATAAGCGGATATAGTAAGGAACAAGGGTATATGCACCATACCTTGCTTGTCCCTGTAACGAAAGAGTTAACACATACCAGGTATAATATGCTACCCTACTACATCATAATAGTGTACTACAACATAGGTACAATGGAAGGTGTCTTAATACTCCTATCCCTAACACCTACCTCAAATGACATCTCTAGGGTGATAGATTATGAAAGAAGACAATCAAAGCAACCATAGCATCCATCACACAATCATTTAATGTGCTCTAGATATATCGTATGACCTTTCTACTACCGGGGTCCAATGCAAATCCTAGTTTTCAATGTACTTGCCTTTAACCAAAAGCTAATACAAGACCTATTCCATCGGTCCAAGGTATACGGATCTAAACAATCGACCAGGGTAGCTGAACAAAGTACCCATGAGCATACCCATAATACCCTTACTCTTGAGTATATCATAAAACACTTCGAGTTTCAACGATCCCTTACCACGCATATACAAGCCTTTTCCTTGCCCTATCCAATATTCATTATCCTCAAGGGACCATTCCATGTTCCCTCATTCCACTATAGAACCACTCAATAATTTATCCACGATTCTCCCTTCCTAGAACCCACTCTTTTTAAATAACTATCCACGTGACTCCTTTCAACATCGAGGCACCATCATTAGAACCTAACTCCATTCACGGTCGAGTTGCCATCATTGAAGTCCTGAAGCAATCGTTGTGCTACAGTATAACCCTTGAATTCTAAGAGAACAAATAAACACCTTCAACATGACTTGCAGAGCCTATGATTTCATCTTGGAAGTTTTACCCCAATTCCATCAAAAGCAACCTCTCGGTATCGATTTGAAACTCTTGAGCACTGAGTGGTATACTTGGCCTAGTTTTGCTAAGTTTCTTTCGTTACTCCATCTTCTAAATTTTTTTGACCCCGACCACTCTCTGAAAAAAGCCCTTGGTACCGAGTCCAACACTTAGCCAAATTTTAGCATTTAGCATTTTCTCATTAGTCCTAGCCCTAACCTGAAGCACCATCCCCTACCAGGTTGTTTTCAACCGACCAAAACCACTCGATACTGACTCCTTCCCTTTGCTCTAAACTTGATGTGGCTTGATCCTTGGGCTCCTCCCATGCTCTAGGGCCCAATCCTTCAAGTTTCATTCAATTCTGACCATCTTTGCGTTCGATTTGCCCAATTCAACCACATCTTTTTAACTACCTAAAAGCATTATCAAAACGTAACATAACAACATGAAATACATATACATCCATTCATACATGCATTCCACCAATGTATGATATTAAAGCAAATCCCACTAAATCTAATTTTTACATGAATATGTCAGTATGAACAAAAAGAGTTAAAAACCATTTTTAAACCACAAAATTTTGACCATAAACATGCATGAAAATATGATTAAAGTTAGAAAACATGTTAGGATCAAAATTAGGTTAAAAACATTGTTTTTTTTAACTATATAAGCATGCATAGTATAATGAAATGTTAAGAACCACTCAAAAATACCGATTTCTCCCCTTAGATATGAAGTGGACAACAAAAGAGATGAATGCAAGGCTAAGATTAGTAAAAAAAAGGTATGTTTTTTGATGAAATTAGAGTTAACGGAGTTAGAGTTGTAAGGAAGATCGAAATGACTTAAATTAGTATCAATAGCCTTCTCTTATCCTAATTTTTGAGATGGATTAGTGAGCTTAAGTATGAAATTAGTAAATTACCCACTAATGCATCCCATCAATAGTCCAAACTCAAAATAAGCATAAATTTTAAATGGTAAGTCCAATTTTCTATTATGACCAATCTATAGAATGGAAACCATCATCCTAAAGCAATTATAGTTGTTTGAGACCATAATTTGCCTTCTATCAAAAATTATAGTCCAAACAATATTTTTCGTGTCAAATGGTCACACAGAAATTTGAAAAAATCAAAGATGTCGAAAATGTCTCTAAAATTCATTCCTTAAAATTTTAAAGTCCTATGACCACATATAAATAAAATAAAAATAATTTACAACAATTCGATAAGAAAATTACTGGTCGTTACATATCATACTCAAATTATTTACAATTAGGAGTTAAATTTTAATTACGTAATTGATAAAGGGTTAGGAGGTATTAATGGACAAATAGGTGATAAATCAGATATTTATGAATACGATTAATGGGATTAATTACAGAATTAAACGTGACATTTATAGAGAAAACTGAATAGGCATAATAAATTAGAATTAGAACTAAAATCGTTAGTGATTGTCCAACTTGAATAATGATTACGAATAAAGGACAAGTAAATTGGAAATGAAGTGAAAAATAAGCGTACATGATAAGAATAAGTTCATAGAAAGTAAACAAATAAATACTAATAAATGAACTTAAGGGGCATAATAATTTCCATGGTGGAAACTATATGGCCTCAATAATACATTATAGAGAGCATGAGTTAGTGGGCCTAGTCCAATATCTAGATTAATTATAAATGATTTGGTTTAGTATAGGTTGAGATGCGAAGTTAGTAGAGTTACAAAACGAAACTCTGCTCTTCTCCTAGAGACTAGCAGCAGCTGTGTATACGTGCTACTAATGTGGGACATCTCCAACTATAGGAACCGTTCGCGAGAAGTATTACATGGCTTGGTATTTATGGATGTCAAGGGGTTTGCTTCGTGGATTGAGGTATTGAATGTTAGTATCTTAGGTTTTTATTTTGATATCAACAACCATATAAGATCATATAAAATATAGATACTAATGTTTTATCAAGTTATATATAGTATGTAATGCAGAATATTAGACATATGTTGATTAAAAAGACTATACAGTATCAAAAGCAAACTTAAAATTTTGATAAAGAGGCTGATATAGAGATTCAAGAGTTAGAAATTGAAGACTCACAAGTCTAAAGATTCATAATATCCATATAAGCTATAGAGTTATACATTATTTTATTAAAGCCCTGGTAGTAATTTTTTGATCACTATTAAATTTTTTTAAATGTTTTTAAAATATATTTTCTAATTTCATTGATTTTCATATATCTTGGTTTTCAAAAATTATTTTTTATGTATCCCTGTTTTCCATATAATTTTTCAAACATCTTTTCAAAATAAATTTCAAATGATTCCTAACCTTTTAATAATTTACAATATTTTAATAATTGATTTCTAACTATTTTATATTTAATATATACTTATAATGTATGTAGATATAGATTTTGATTTTATGTTTATCAAAATATTTATGGTATTTAAAAGAATATTTTGACATTCATTAATTCTTTGACATATACATTCACTTATATTTTATGTATATTTTTTTATTTTTTTAAAGAAATTCATATCTAAATGCTTTATATATTAAAACTTAAGAAAACTTAATATTATGTACAAAGCTTAATATTTTTAAAACAATTTTTATAAAATGTTGTTCAAAATTACAAAGTATATGTCGACATACACAGAAGCTATATGTTGACATATCATCCGAAAATTTCAAAATTCAAATTTTTAATAGAAGTGTCTTTTCATTGTATCTCTTCACGAATGAACATGACCATTGTTTCTCAATAAATAGGGGTTCTCTTATTGAATTTTGATTTAATATTTTCTTATATTTTCTCTCCACATTCACTCTCTAGATTTCTAAATGAAATTCTACTCAAGATCTTCTCAAATTCAATCAGAATCAAAATCAAAACCTATTGATTTGATTCTTTATTGAATACTCTCTGATCTCACTTATCTCTCTCACTCAAATCACTATCAAAGTGCTATTTAAGAGGCTATAGGATTATTTGTATTCAAGATTAATAAATTGATTTGTAAACTCTATCAAGTCATACTCGAATGCCCATAAGTGAGCTTGATGTCCCCCAAATCCAAGTTGGTATACTTGTGTCCCGTCTGAATCAAGTGGGTGTGCTTGGTCTCCCGTTTGAATCCAAATGGTTGTGCCGGTGTCCCGTTTGAATCCAGCAAGTGTATCCAGAGCTCGAAAAATTTAGAGACCGTGTCTCGTAGCTAAGAAATTGAGACTGTATAAACTTTGATATTTGAAAAGAAATCTACACAATAAATTATATGGGACTGGAGGTAGGGTAACTATAAACCATTATAAAAATCCTAGTGTGATGGCTCGAACACTTTATGTAATGACCCGTCTTTCATCCCACAGAAAGACACATCATCAATAAGAAAGAAAGGGATAGAAAAGAGAAACGATAGGAAAGAAAGAACTACACAATATCAGAATCTCATACCGGAACGAATAAAATATATTACATCACATAATAGTCATATACATCAGAGTTACACGGATTTACAACACATTAGACGGTGGTGAAAGCCCGTCAATCATACAATCAAAATCCCAAACAATTCATCAACATAGTGGAAACACTATATCTATATATGACGAAGCCTCCTGCTCCAAATCTACTCCATAATTCGTCAAAGCTAACCTGAATCCCTTGGCTACTCGTAAAAATTTTAGTACCTAAGAGTTTAAGAAAACAAAAAATAAACTCTAGGTCAGACATGGGTCTGGTGTGAGTAAATGGGTTAAAGTTGTTTAACTTTGAAAATCATTTGAAATCAAAGGTATCTCGTAAGACCACGCCACAAATAAACATGTCGGGTTTACCTTACGATAACCAAAACATTTGATAGGAAATCCAGTGATATTATAACAGTATCTAGGGTTTTCAAGTAAAATAGAAAATAGCTGGAACGCTTACATCTAACATTCCAACATATTTGGGCACAATCAAAACGTACGACACTTATTGGATATTGGATACCATACAATGGCATGGCTACTGGGTACCGCTCGTCACAGTACCTGGTTTGGATCAGATTACCGAGGATCCACCCTGATCCCCTGCAGCACAAGACCGGAACCATCCCTTACTGGATAATCTCGAATAAGACAACCCATAGTTGGCACGACCAACTGCCCACACAGCCGAATAGAAGGGACCTCTAGACAGGGAAAATCTTATCTTACTTTGGTGCTACCCACTTAGCCTTGCTGCACCTCCCCTGTTTTAACCATTGCCAGTTGATGAGGCTTGAGGCTACGGTTACCTTTTTAGAACATATATCTTGGAATGCTCATCGTCCAATGTCGATGTTCTGAAAGCATTCAAACCATACAAGTTCATTCCGGGTTCGAATGAAACCGAAGGCACTATCTTGCTACATTCATTTTGGAATCACCCTCAGAGTTGATGACAATAGCGCTTGCACTCTGAATCTTCATCTCGAATCTGAAAGCACCATCTCCGTTACACTCGATTTGGAATCACCCTCAGAGTTAACGACAGATAGCCCTACACTTTGAGTCTTCATCTTGAGCTTTACTTGTGATTTCACGGCCCATCGTTTAATTTGGATCGATGTAGTTTTCGGATATCCAATTTGGAATCCGATTTCGGTTTCGTCAAAATCCAAAACGCTGTTTTAATGTCAAAGTTGTTTAAATTAAAACAATTTAATTTAATTTGAGTAACATATGCACATAGATAGAATAATTCACATTGTCATAGATAAATAATCCATTTTATCACAATTCAACCAAAGTATCTCATATCACAGATCAACATATATCACCTATCAAAGATATCCAATAATCCAAGGCATCCTATATCATTTAATCATCCATAAGCAAGATTAATTGGTCACACCATTCTAAATAATTTAAATTAATTAAATTAATTACTTCAATCACTTTTAAATCCTGCTTACTTAACATTAATTAATTACAAACCAATTAATTAATCATCCTTAATTGTCATCTTAATTAATCAACCTTGATTAATCATCCTTAATTGATTATTCTTTAATTACATTAAGTAATTAGCCTTCAATTAATTACACAAATTAATTATCCTTTAACCATTCACATTAATTAATCTTTAATTACTCTCATTAATTAGTTAACTATAATTAATTACAATGATCCTTTAATTAATTACATTAATTAATTATGCTATAATCACTTACATTAATTAATTATCTTTTAATTAATCACATTCATTAATTAACTAACCCGTTAATTAGTTAACTTAATTAATCAATTCTTTAATTAATTACACTAAGTAATAAATCCTTAATTTCTCCCATTGAGTAATTTCCCTTTAATTAAATAATTTCCCTTTAATTAATTACATTTAGTGATTATCCATTAATTTCTTACACTAAGTAATTATACTTTATTTATTACATGAAGTGATTATACTTAATCAATTTCATTAAGTGATTATCCTTAATTAATTAAACTAATTATCTTAAATTAATTACATTAATTAATTATCTCTCAGTCACTAGTTAATGATCCTAAAATTTATTGCATTCATTAAATATCCATTAATTACCTTCATTAAGTAGTTAATCCTTTTATTATTTACATAAATTAATTAACCCTTATTAATTCATTAAGTGATTAACCTTTAATTAACTCCACTAATTAATTATTCCTAATTAATCACAACCTTGATTAATTAAAGATCAATTCTTTATCTTAATTAATTACTCATTTAAATCTTATTTAACTTAAATACTTGAAATTAATTTATACAGGATCATTTGAAAATACACTTACCTTAGTCACTACTAATTACATCATTTCAATACATTTGAAACACTTAGGAATTTAATTACAAAATTAATCCAATA
Organism: Allium cepa; assembly: GCA_030765085.1. Lineage (NCBI taxonomy): Eukaryota > Viridiplantae > Streptophyta > Magnoliopsida > Asparagales > Amaryllidaceae > Allium > Allium cepa. Next base: position 678,742,111 of record CM060941.1, on the reverse strand, counting down.
TACTATTACATACCCAAAAAAAATTTTAAACATTACTTTTGAAATTATATCTTTAAAATTTGTTAAAAACTTGTTAACACTTTGCTTTAAAACTTGTTTATATATTTTGAAAACTTGGTTTAATAATTTTCTTTGAAAACTTGGTTTTTGAAAGCTTATTCATTTTAAAACGTGATTTAATAAATTGCTTTGGAAAAAAAATTCATTTAACATATACTTTTAAAACTTGGCTGAACATTCTTTAAAAACTAAATCATTTTAATAACTTTTAAAACCTTAAACTTGTTTAAAACATTTTGCCATTATAAAACTTTATTTTTTTTAAAAACCCCGTTGCAAAAATTACTTCACATTTTAAAACATGGTTACAAAAATGATAAACCGAGCCCAACCCACAAGATTTTCGAGCTGATAGTCATGCTACCTTCGTGACACTCACATAACAATCTACTTCTAGACAACCCACCATCGAACACGAGCCCGCCCTAAGAAAACTCGTTCTTCCCCGATCATAACACACCCAGACCCACCAAAATGTACATGTTCATGTGCATACGCCACCTGATCGCCTCCGACCTTTGTCGAGGCCACCCACAAGTCGACGATCATCTCGCCGACTCAGCCGACCCTCTAATTCCAATGTACTCGCCTGAGAACCAAATCGAGCATCTCGATCAAAAATCTAGAACCAACCCAATTGACTAAAACCCCTCGCCGACAACGATCTTGTAACCGGAGCCCACGTCTCTCCGACCAGAGCAGCGACACAGACCCACACGATGTTTCCCCCATATGCGATCACCTTCGGTGATCCAACGAAGACATACGAGCTTCGAGAACATCAACGACAAAGCTGTCGTCAAAACCCTACATCGCCGTCCCCTGGCCGCTGCGACCAACTAGAAATTTCTTGGTCATTTTTCCTTCGACAATCATCCTTCCAACTACCCCCCGCCTCAGTCATGATGCATGTCCATCACCGATCGCCGAGAAATCGATTGAAGTTCGAATTTCGATCAACTCAGAAATCCTCGACAATTACACACTTAAAAATCTGGTAATGTGTATCAAAATTCATTATTTTCCACTATGAATCTGGTGGTAAAATCCGTATTTGAAATTATGATCATCAATTATGACTTAAATTTGATTTTTTTACTGTAATCCTTTTTTCCAAATATTAACCAAATAATTCAACTTGAAAATGTTTTTAAAAATGAACATACTTTGTTATAATCATTTTCTTTTTATTGATCATAGTTTAACACTGATTTTTTGGGAAGATATGAATTTTTGAAGGTTGATCATGAGCCTGTGAACACAACAGTAACAAGCATACATACATCTAGATATGTATACAAATATACAGTATAATTCAAACTAAAATCTAGTTAAATTCATCCATGCAAACAAAATTCACAACTTTACTACACATGTTCGTTTCATGCATCATGCAATATAAAGATTTTAGCTTTGAAATGATAAATTTACCCACTGGTTACTAAGAAAAAGAGAGACAGGCTTCATGCTTTAAATATGGAATTTGATACTTGATTTGATCTTTGAATTTGAGTCTGAAAGTGAATTTGCTGAGTTGAATTTGTTCAGTTGATCCTTAATGTTGGTTAGGCTTTGCTCGGGTTGAAGATCGAAAAAATGATGTTGTTTGTTTTGATTTTTCTTTTAATTTTTTTCTTCCAGTTTTTATGTTTAGAAGAAGAAAAGAAACATTGAGAAAGAAAGATGTTTGAGCTGAAAATGAAAAACGATATTTCTCTCTAAAACTACATAATTTATAAACTTAAATTGATAAAGAAAATTGTTGCCATACGTATAATTGCATGTTATCTTAGCTATAATTGTCAATGCATATATTACATAGCTTACACATGTTAAAACAAGTATTTAAAATGTTTTCTTATGTTTTTTTTTTGATATATGTATTATGTTTTAAAATCATTATATTAATTTAAGCATTACGTTTCCAATTTATATATATATATATACTCACACAAACTTAGTTCTTGAATAATTAAAAAAGAAAGCATATGAAAGCAAAAGAAATGAAACTTTTTATTAAATCTTATTTTAAATTTTAAACTTAAGTTATTTTAATTAAATTGATAACTATATATATAAATTAAATTTATTTCAAGTATAAATTTAAAAGAAAACATATAAAATACTATTTTAATCTATCATACTTTTGAATTAATAAATATTTGGTTTTGAAAATAAAGAATTAACCTTAAATAGATTTTGAAAATCATTATATTGAATTTAAGCATAATTTCCAAATCACAATATATATACCTATATATATTAAAATTTGAAAACAATTTTATTAGTTTTGAAAAAATAAATTTTGCCAATTTAAATATTTAGATTATTAAACCAATATTTCCACTTTTAAATAATAATTAATGAAGATTATCAAATAAATATTGCCCAAAATTCTTGGTCATCATATTTCTCCCCCCTCAAAAGAATTTCGTCCCCGAAATTTAAAAGCAAAGATAATTTAATAATCCAGCAAAGGTTTTTATTTCCAAACAACAAACCATACATCAACATACACTAAAAACCATAGCAACCAATTTATTCAAACAAACAAATCTAACTATCCTGACGCAATTCAGGATAGGACTACCTAATACTATCTAGAGTTTCCCTGGTACAATCACTATGATCCTCGCTCCATCGAACCTTAACAGCTACACCACTCTTATCCTGAGCTTCTTCTCAACACGATCTATAAATTGAACAGGATGTCTGACCATAGTCAAATTCGGCTCAACTTCCAAATTCTTCTGAGCTGCTGGTTCTACAACCAGTGATGGGTCATACACAACTTCCTCTGATGAAATATGAGAAATATTTTGTGAATCCCAGCCGTCCGGACTGGCAATTCAATCATGTAGGCCAAAGTACCAATCCTTTGATCAGAGAAAACCTTATCCCAAAATCCAAATCTACAACTTTGAATTCCAAATTTCTACGTCTCTTATCCGCATAACTCTTCTGACGATCCTGGGTTGCCTTTATCCTTTCCTGTTCAGCTTAACCTTCATAGATGCCCCTAGAAACAATCTGGACCAAGAATAAGATGATCTCTGGATTCTACTCAACAAGATGGTCCTCTCAAGATCTACCGAAAATCTTGAACACAAATTCTACTTCGCAAGCATCAGTGGACTTCAGACATACTTCTCTTATCCAGAATAGCCAAAACAGGTGCACTAGATAATCTAGCCTTCGGATCTCGAATGAACTTCCTGTAGTAACCACTAATACAAGAACATTACGAACTTTCGTAGGAGTTTACGATTGCTTTCACTCTTGCACAGCTGCTACCTCACTTCCGCTGCGCAACACTGATTTGGAGTAGATGAGAATGTTGTCGATGAACACGAGCACAAACTTAATCAACATATCCCCAGGAAACATGGTTTAACAGGTCCACAAAATAAGCTGGTAACCCAAAAGACATAACAAACCACTCAAAGAAACAAATGAGTTCTCTAAATGCAGTCAAGGGTACTGTCTTCAGCTACCCTTAGCTGGTGAAAACCCGAAACTAGGTCTAACTGAGAAAACACAGAAGCGCCAAGAAGAAGATCAAAACGATCCTCATTACGAGGCAAGAGATACTTATTTCCTAATGGTCACCTTATCTAACTCTCGATGCGGGGCAAACCTTTGACTTCTTTGAAGACATCCGAAAAATGTCTAACCAATTTGATAGCTTCTATCTCCTCTTGAGATGCCTAATCTCAAACAAAAGATTACCTAAATAATCTCCTGAACTAATCGCAAGTCACTTTTGCGATCTTATCCTGTTTAGTTTCCAAAGACATTATTCTCTCTTCACATATCAGAACAGCCTATGCTTGTCTAACCAATCCATCGAAGAAATGGGTCCACTCTGCTGCCTTCGAATTCCACCTCTAGGACACTACTTAGCCAAAAGATCTTCCTGCTGGCACACAGAACACTCCAAAATGCATTGCTACCTCCAGGCTCCCTCTTACCTTGTTTCTTCCATTTTGGATTGAAATTCCTTCTGTTTCGATTGGAAGAATCCCCGCTCGGTGCTGCCATAGATGCCAAAGACTTCTTATCAATAAGCTCCTCTAACCACAATGCCGTATCAACCAATTCCTCAAACAAGCCTTTGAGATGGCAGTCATCCTTTCAGGAAACTCGGGTCTCAAATCAAGCACAAACCTCTCGCTCTCCTTAAGGGTGTGTCAGTAAGACTGGGTCCGTAGAGACAACTTGTTAAACTAGGTCTCATACTTCGATACAGACAACTCCTTTGCTTGAGATCCAGAAAATCTTATACAACCGAGTCTTCCTTACGGCAGGAATAAACTGCTCCTCGAATATTTCCTTGAACTTGCTCCAAGAGAAAAAATCTTTGGGAACATCCATTGTTACTGCATCCCACCATGCAGCTGCTCCTTCCTGAAGTTGCCAAGATGCCAACACTCTCTTCTGCTCATCCGGCAGATCCACACTCTAGAAAATCCGCTCACACGAATGCAACCAAGCTCACACTTCAAAGATGGACTCCATACCTCTAAAAGGCTTTCCTCCGAGATTGGTGAAATCCTTACACAATGCTGCAAAGCTTATTCGATGCAGTATTGGGTCTACGGCCTCAGTAGATATTCTTCCAACTTTAACACTCGGACCTCTTATGTTTGTGGTAATCGTGCTACACACACCACTACCGCTCCTACCTCTAGAATACAAGCTGCCGGCCTGTCTTATGTGGGTAACCCTGATAGGTAACCCAACAAAGCAGGTAAATATATAGATATATGTATATATATACACACACATAAAAATGCAATTACGCTCTCACAAGATAGATATCACCCCAAAGCCTAAGTATTATCTCAACCTAGAGCTCTAATACCAGCTGTAACGGCCCATCTTTCATTCCATAGAAAGACGCATCATCAATAATAAAGAACTGGTTAGAAAAGAGAAAATGTAGGAAAGAAAGAACTAAACAATATCAGAATCTCAAAGCGGAACGAATAAAATATATATTACATCACATAAGTGTTTACATAATAGTCACATACATCAAAGTTACACAGCTTTACAACACATTAGACGGTCGTGAAGGCTTGTCAATCATACAACTCAAAATCCCAAACAATTCATCAACACCGCGGAAACACTATATCTATATATGCTGAAGCCTCTTGCTCCAAATCTCCTCCTGAATTCATCAAAGCTAACCTTAATCCCTTGGTTACTCGTAAAAATTTGAGTACCTAAGAGTTTAAGAAAACAGAGAATAAACTCTGGGTCAGACAAGGGTTTGGTTTGAGTAAACGAGTTAAAGTTGTTTAACTTTGAAAATCATTTGAAATCAAAGGTATCTCGTAAGACCATGCCACTAATAAACATGCCGGGTTTTTACGTTACGATAACCAAAACATTTGATTGGAAATCCAATGGTATTATAATAGTGTCTAGGGTTTTCAAGTAAAATAGAAAATAGCTCGAATGCTTACATCTCACATTCCTATATAATTGGGCACAATCAAAACGTACGGCACTTATTGGAGATTGGATTCTATAGAATCGCAGGGCAACTGGGGTACCGCCCATCATAGTACCTATTCTAGATCAGAGTATCGAGGATCCACCCTGATCTCCGGCAACACAAGAGCGAAACCATACCTTACTGGATAATCCCAAATAAGACCACCCCGTAGTTGGCGCGACCAACTTCTCACACAGCCGAATAAAAGGGACCTCTGACAGGGGAAATCTTATCGTACATGGGTGTTACCTACTTAGCCTTGCTGCACCTCCCCTTTTTTAGTCATTGCCGGTTAATGAGTCTTGAGGCTATGATTACCTTTTTAGAACACATATCTTGGAATGCTCATTGTCCTCCAATGACGATGTTCTAAAAGCATTCCCATACAAGTTCATTCCGGGTTCAAAAGAAACCGAAGACATTATCTCACTACACTCATTTTGGAATTACCCTTAGAGTTAACGACAATAGCCCTTGCACTCTGAATCTTCGTCTCGAATCTGAATGCACTATCTCCGTTACACTCATTTTGGAATCCCCTTCAAAGTTAACGACAAATTGCCCTTACACTTCGAGTCTTCATATTGAGCTCCACCTGAGATTTCACGACCTATCGTTTAATTTGGATCGATGCGGTTTTCGGATATCCAATTTGGAATCCGATCCCAGTCTCATCAAAATCCAAAACGCCGTTTTAATGTCCAATTTGTTTAAGTTAAAACAATTTAAATTATATTTAGAGTAATACATGCACATAGATAGAATAATTAACATTATCACATATAGATAGTCCATTTTATCACAATTCAACCAAAGTATCTCATATTATAGAGCAACACATATCACCTATAAGAGATATCAAATAATCCAAGGCATCCAACATCATTCAATCTTCCATAAGCAAGGATAATTAATCACACAATTCTAATTAATTTTAATAAATTAAATTAATTACTTCAATCACTTTTAAATCCTACTTACTTAAAATTAATTAATTACAAACCAATTAATTAATCATCCTTTAATTATCATCTTAATTAATCATCCTTAGTTAATCATCCTTAATTAATTATTGTTTAATTATATTAAGTAATTAGTCTTTAACTAATTACACAAATTAATTATCCTTTAACCATACACATTAATTAATTTTTAATTACATAGAATAATTAATTAACTATATTTAATTACATTGATCATTTAATTAATTACATTAATTAATTATTCTATAATAACTTACATTAATTAATTATCTTTTAATTAATCGCATTCATTAATTAACTAACCCTCTAATTAATTGCTTTAATTAATCAATTCTTTAATTAATTACACTGAGTGACTAATCCTTAATTACTCCCATTAAGTAATTTCCCTTTAATTAAATAATTTCCCTTTAATTAATTACATTCAATAATTATCCATTAATTTCTTACACTAAGTAATTGTACTTTATTTAGTTACATGAAGTGATTATACTTAATCAATTTCATTAACTGATTATCCTTAATTAATTAAACTAATTATCTTAAATTAATTACATTAATTAATTATCTCTTAATCGCCAGTTAATGATCCTGAAACTTATTGCATTCATTAACTATCCATTAATTACCTCCATTAACTAGTTAATCCTTTTATTACTAACATAAATTAATTAACCCTTATTAATTCATTAAGTAATTAACCTTTAATTAATTCTACTAATTAATTATTCCTAATTAATCACAACCTTGGTTAATTAAAGATAAATTCTTTATCTTACTTAATTACTCATTTAAATCTTATTTAACTTAAATGCTTTAAATTAATTTAAACAAGATCATTTGAAAATACACTTACCTTAGTCACTACTCATTACATCATTTCATTACATTTGAAACACTTAGGAATTTAATTACAAAATTAATCCAATATATTGTTACATACCCGAACAATTTTTAGACATTACTTTTAAAATTAAATCTTTAAAATTTGTTAAAAGCTTGTTAACACTTTACTTCAAAACTTGTTTATATATTTTGAAAATCTTTGGTTTAATAATTTTCTTTAGAAACTTGGTTTTTGAAAGCTTATTCATTTTAAAACTTGATTTAATAAATTGCTTTGGAAAAAAGTTCATTTTAAATATACTTTTAAAACTTGGCTAAACATTCTTTAAAAACTAAATCATTTTAATAACTTTTAAAACCTTAAACTTGTTTAAAACATTTTTCTATTATAAAACTTTATATTTCTAAACCCGGTTATAAAAGTTACTTCACATTTTAAAACCTGGTTACAAAAATGATAACCTAAGCCCAACCCTTAAGATCCCCAAGCACACACGCGTGCTACCCCCGTGACACTCACGTACCCACTCTACTTCGAGACAACCCACCATTGAACACGAACCTTCCATGAGAAAACTCGTTCTTCCCCGACCATAACACACCCAGACCCACGAAAATGTACACGTGCACGTGCACATGCCACATGATCGCCTTCGACCTTCGCCGAGCCCACCGACAAGTCAATGATCATCTCGCCGACTCACCCGACCACCCAATTTCGGTGAACTTGCCTGAGAACCAAATCGAGCATCTCGATCAAAAACCTAGAACAAAACCAACTGACAAAAACCCCTCGCCAACGACGATCTTGTCATCGGAGCCCACGTCCCTCCGACTAGAGCAGCAGTGCAGACCCACGCAATGTCTCCCCCACATGCAATCACCTCCGGTGATCCAACGACGACGTACGAGCTTCGAGAACATCGACGACAAAACTATTGTAAAAACCTTACATCACCGTCCCCTGGCCGCTCCGACCAACTAGAAATTTCCTGGCCATTTTTCCTTCGAAAACCATCCTTCCAGCTACCCCTACCTCAGTCGCGACGCACCTCCATCAACGATCATAGTGAAATCGATCGAAGTTCAAATTTCGATCAACTCAGAAATCATCGACGATAACACACTTAAAAATCTGGAAATGAATATCAAAATTCATTATTTTCCACTATGAATTTTGTGGTAAAATCCAAACTCAAAATTATGATCATCAATTTTGGCTTAAATTTGATTTTTTACCTTAAATCCTATTTTCAAAATATTAACCAAATAATTCTACTTTAAACTATTTTCAAAAATGAAGTTACATTGTTATAATCATTTTCTTTTTAATGATCATAGTCTAACAGTGATTCTTTAGGAAGATATGAATTTTTGAAGGTTGATCATGAGCCAGTGAACACAACAGTGACAAGCATACATACACACAGACATGTATACAAATATATAGTATAATTCAAACTAAAATCTAGTTAAATTCAACCATGCAAACCAAATTCACAGATTTACTACACAAGTTCATTTCATGCATAAAGAAATATAAAGATTTGGCTTTAAAATGATAAGTTTACTCACTGGTTACTAAGAAATAGAGAGATAGGCTTCATGCTTTAAATCTGGAACTTGATACTTGATTTGATCTTTGAATTTGAGTCTAAAAGTGAATTTGCTGAGTTGAATTTGTTCAGTTGATCCTTACTGTTTCTTAGGCTTTGCTCAGGTTGAAGATTGAAAAACTGATGTTGTTTGTTTTGATTTTTCTTTTGATTTTTTCTTCTAGTTTTTTTGTTTAGAAGAAGAGAAGAAAGATTAAGAAAGAAAGATGTTTGAACTGAAAATGAAAAACCAGATTTCTCTCTAATACTACATAATTTATAAACTTAAATTGATAAAGAAAATTGTTTCCATTTGTATAATTGCATGTTATCTTAGCTACAATTGTCAATGCATATATTAGTTAGCTTATACATGTTAAAACAAGTATTTAAAATGTTTTCTTATACTTTTATTATTGATATATGTTTTATTATTTTAAATCTTTATATTAATTTAAGCATTACGTTTCTAATTTATATATATATATATACACACACACACAAACTTAGTTCTTGATTAATTAAAAAAGAAAGCATATGAAAGCAAAAGAAATGAACCTTTTTATTAAATCTTATTTTAAGTTTAAACTTAAGTTATTATAATTAAGTTGATAACTATATATATAAAATAAATTTATTTCAATTATAAATTTTAAAAGAAATTATATAAAATACTATTTTAAGCTATCATACTTTTTAATTAAAAAATATTTGGTTTTGAAAATATAGAATTAACCTTAAATAGATTTTGAAAATCATTATATTGAATTTAAACATAATTTCCAAATCACAATATATATACCTATATATATATTAAAATTTGAAAAAAATTATTAGCTTTGAAAAGATAAATTTTGCCAATTTAAATATTTACATTATTAAACCAATATTGCCACTTTTAAATAATAATTAGTGAAACATTTCCCTAAATTCCGTGTCATCACACTTTACTTTTGATTTTTGCTACATTTATATCTATCTGTTTTTGCATTTGTGATTGTCAATTTGCATTATTTAAACTATAATTTTAAAAGAATTCAAAATGATTCATAAAAGTTGGTAAATACTCTTCAACCCCCCCTCTAGTGTTAAATTACCCTTAAGATCCTTACTTCTGCAAACTAACATTTAGTATCAAAGCGAGGTTTTCAAAATTTCATATTTTGATTTTGAAAATATTGTTGAATTACTAGTTTTGATTCATGACAAGATAGTTCAGAACCTAAAAAAGAATTTGCTTTCATACATGAAGAAAAGAAGACAACAGTGGATCTCTAGGATTAAAGTAACTATTATAGATGTTGAGTCTTAGACATATGTTAAAATCAATCCTCAAGTTTTCAATTTTTAATTATTTCTTTACAAACAGAGTTCACTGTGCAATATATGCACAGCCAGTCGACTGACTGTTCTTGCCAGTCGACTGACTGTGCATATGCACAGCAGTGAACACAGTTTATATTTGTGAAACGGAAAATATTTTTAAATATTCAAACACCAGTCGACTGACCCAATACACAAGTCGATTGAACCGACTTCAACTGCAAAATTTCTGAATGGACATCTTCTTCCATGAAGAGTTGCAATTCATCAACAGTCATCTCTCTTGGCTGAAACTCTTTACTAAGAGTTGCATCTATCGGATAACTATATACAGGAGTTATCTCATACTTCATAAACACTAATTTTTGATTCTAATTCTTTCTATTCTCTCTTGTGATTACTCAAGTGCTCTTATACTCTCCATTGCTTTGAATCTTTAAAGTTATACTCTATATACTTTGATTCATAGCAATATTCTTCCTTTTCAACTCTTCACATACTCTTTATACTCTTGAGGAAATGATTATAGGAAGTTTGCAATCTTAATAGACAAATCAGTGTTAACAAGAACACATTAAGTCGGCTACATCTATACTTTGTTAAAGTCCTATTCTGCTACTCAGGCAAGGGAAAGTCCTCTTCTGTCTTTGAGGCAAAAATCCTGTTCTGCTGCTCAGGTGTCTGTTTTGCTGCTCAGACCTATTCCTCCGGGTTAAGTGAGGGTATTGTTAGTTAAAACCATAAGTTAGTATGGGACCAGACGTAGGATGGTGCTCCGAACCAGTATAAAATCTCTGGTGTCATTTTACTTACTGCATTTATATTCCGCATTATTTACTATCTATACTCTGCATTACTTCTTATCCATATTATACGGTCCTATACACTTTCATTTGGTATCAGAGCCAGGCATCTTATAACCGTTACAAAGTTATCTGATATCTTACTAATATGGAAAATAACACCAGCACTACCACTAACACTGTCACTAACACTAGTTTTATTGAAGGTCAATCCACTGCACGACCTACATTCTTTAATGGTATAAACTATAATTATTGGTCTACTCGTATGAGAATCTATATGCAATCAAATAGTTTTGAATCATGGAATATCACACAAAATGAGTACACTCTTCCTAGTGGAGAATATTCCACTTGGTCAAACACACAAAAACTAGATGCTACTGCCAATGCTATAGCTATGAACATGTTATTCAGTGCACTAGATAGAAATGAATTTAATCATGTTAGCATGTGTCAAACTGCTTATGAAATATGGAGAACGCTTAAAATCACTCATGAAGGAACTAACAAGGTCAAACAAAGCAAAATCTCCACGCTCAAAAATCAGTTTCAAAATTTAGAATGAAACAAGATAAATCCATCAATGATATGTACTCTAGATTTCAAGATATCTATCATGCACTATTAGGATTAGGAGAAAAGTACACTGATTTTGATATTGTAACAAAAATCCAAAACTCTTTAACGGATGAATGGGAAAGAAAAGTCTTGGCTATTGAAGAAGCTAATGACCTCTCTACTATAAAACCTGAAGAGTTAATAGGAAATCTAATGTCCTATGAAGTGAATTTGCAGGCAAAACGAGTACAAGCACAAGAGAAAAAGAACATAGCTTTTCATGCTGAAGAAGAAAGGATGAAGATTCGGATGAAGAAGATCTAGCATTTATTCCCAAAAATTTCAAAAAGTTCTTGAAATTCGGAAAAAATAACAAAAATAATGGAAAAAGGAATTTTCCAAACAAAGCATCATCCTCAGTTCTAGAATGTTTCAATTGTCATAAGAAAGGTCATATTCAGAAGGAATGCCCAGAATTAAAAAAGAAATATTTCAAAGGCAGAAAAGACAAGAAAAAGAAAGCATTCTCAATAACATGGGATGATTCAAACACTTCTTCATCAGAAAACAGCAGTGACAGTGAAAACGAGCAAGCAAATGGCTGCTTCATGGCTACTGAAAACGAGGTTAGTGATTTTACTTTTGATGATATGATTGTGATAAGTTCGGAGCTAGTTGACACTCTAAAAAATCTCAAAATAAAATATAAGGAGACTCGTGAATATCAGAACAAAGCAGAATTTGAAAGAGACATGCTTAAAGATGAGAAGAAAATATTAGAGGAAGAACTATAAAAATTACAAGAATCATTCTCTAATATCAATTCTCAACTCACTCTTTTGAGTCAAGAAATTGAAACTCAAAAATAGACAAATGATGCTCTTGTTTCTGAAAATCATGAACTAAACAAAAGTAAAATTGATAGACTTGAATAATACTAGTCTCAAAACTAAGTTAGAAAGCATCACCAAAAATGTTTCGAACTTTAATAAAGGGAGAGAAACATTATCAAAAATTATTGATAACTCTCAATCTGTGTCAAGTAAGAAAGGGTTAGGATATGTTAAGAAAACAACAGCTCCATCTAAAAAGAAAATTAGGAGAAATATTAATCCCACTAAACTTCAGACAAAAAGGAATTCTTACTCTAAAATCATAAAAGTTTGGGTTCCTAAAACAAACAACAGTTTGATTAGAAAGAAATATATAAACACCTTTTTACAAACTGTTCATAAAAATAAAGATTATATTTTTAAATGGGATACTGAGACCTCTTGGGTTTGGTTTCCTAAGATTTAACTCTTAGGACCCTATTAAAAAGGTGGGTACCAATATTATATTTTATTTTTCGTAGGTCCCACTTAAGAAAAGAGGAAAATGGATACTCGACAGTGGTTGCTCAAAACATATGACAGGAGACAAAGATATGCTATCAAATATTATTTACACAGATGGAGGCTCCGTCACATTTGGAGACAACTTCAAATGATATATCATCAGCAAAGGCGATATCAGCAACAATGGTATTTCAAATTTACCTCTTATTTCAAATGTTTTACTTGTCAAAAATTTAAAACATAATTTACTTAGTATCAGCCAATTGTGTGACAAAGGATTCAAAATCACTTTTTCTAAAAACAAATGTAGTATTTTTGATCAAAATCAAAATCTTATTTTTGATGGAAATAGAGACGGAAATATCTATGTTCTGAATATGAAAATAAAACATAATTCAAATATGTGTTTAATAGCCAAAGAAAATGATCCTTGGTTATGGCACAAACGATTTTGTCATATTAATTTCCAAACTATAAATAAGATTTCTAAAAATTAGTAAAAGGTTTACCAAAAATGAATTTTAAAATAGATCATATTTGTGATGCATGTTAGTTAGGAAAATTAACTAAATCATCTTTTAAATCTAAAAAGGTTATTTCAACCTTACAACCACTTGAATTACTACATATGGATTTATTTGGACCAACACAAGTACAATCCATTAATCACAGTAGATATGTGTTTGTAATTGTTGATGATGTTTCTAGATATAATTGGACTATTTTTATGAAAAATAAAAGTGATACTTTTGATAATTTCAAATCGTTTGTCAAAAGAATTCAAAATTTTAAAGGTTTGAAAATTAAAAACATAAGAAGTGATCATGGAGGTGAATTCGAAAATGAAGCCTTTGAACATTTCTATAAGAAAAAAGGAATATTCCATAATTTTTCGTTTCCTAGAACTCCACAACAAAATTGGGTTGTAGAACATAAAAATAGAACCTTAACGTGCAAGGACTTTGTTAAATGGAAGTACATTACCAAAACATTTTTGGGCTGAAGCAGTTGCTACAGCTTGTTATGTTTTGAATCATGTTTCTATTCGGCCACTAACAAAGAATACTCCTTATGAACTTCTTAATGGACGATAACCAAATATTTCCTATTTTAAAGTTTTTGGTTCGAAATGTTTTATTTTAAACACAAAAGATCAGCTTGGTAAATTTGATCCAAAATCCGATGAAGGAATCTTTTTAGGATATTCGGATCATAGCAAAGCTTATTGAATTTATAATAAAAGAACAAATATCATCAAAGAAACTCTTCATGTATCTTTTGATGATAATTTTAAACCAACTCCGAGTATAATAGATGATGAAGATTTCCCTGATAATACCACAAATACAGAATCTACAACTTTTGAAATTAATGAAAACATTGCTCACAATGACAATGAATTAAGATCTCCACCTAGAGTATTAAGAGATCATCCTTCTATTAATGTTATTGGAGAACTAAATTCATCTGTTAGGACAAGAAGTCAATTAAATCAAATGGGTCATATAGCTTTTCTTTCTCATATTGAACCAAAAAATATTAAAGAAGCATCTACTAATGAAAACTGGTTAACTGCTATGCAAGAAGAACCAAACCAATTCGAAAGAAATGACGTTTGGGATTTAGTTCCACGACCTAGTGATCAATCAGTTATTGGTACAAAATGGGTTTTCAAAATAAAGCAGATGAACAAGGAAATATTACGAGAAATAAAGCTAGATTAGTTGCTTAAGGTTATAATCAAGAGGAAGGAATTGCCTATGAAGAAACGTTTGCTCTAGTCGCCAGACTAGAAGCAATACGAATCTTACTAGCTTTTGCATGTTTTCATAACTTTAAATTATATCAAATGGATGTCAAAAGTGCTTTTTTAAATGGTTTTATAAAAGAAAATGTTTATGTTGAAAAACCTCAATTATTTATACACGAACAATTTCCTGATCATGTCTATAAACTTAAAAAGGCTTTATATGGTTTGAAACAAGCACCCCCTGCTTGGTACGATCGTCTTAAAAGTTATTTAATAAATACTGGTTTTGAAATTGGGAAGGTTGATCAAAATTTTTTTATTAAAAGAAATAAGCATGATATTTTAATTATGTGACATAATTTTTGGCTCTACAAAGCTTTGTCAAGAATTTTCTAAGATAATGACAAATGAATTTGAAATGTCACATATGGGTAGTTAAATTATTTTCTTGGTTTACAAATAAAACAACTAGAAAATGGTATTTTTATTAATCAAGAAAAATATTGTAACAATCTAATTAAACGCTTTGGTATGGAAAATACTTCTACCAAACCAACTCCTATGAGTACAACCATACATCTTGATAAAGATGAAAATGGAAAAAGTATTGGCAAAAAATTATATCGAAGTATGATTGGATCGTTACTATATTTAACAACTAGTAGACCTGACATAATGATGAGTGTTTGTTTGTGTGCACGATTTCAAGCAGATCCCAAAGAATCACATTTACGAGCAGTGAAACGCATATTACGGTATCTTTATAAAAGCAAGGACTTTGGACTATTCTATCCAAAGGAATGTCCTTTTGAATTGGTATCATATAGTGATGCTGATTTTGGAGGAAGCTGGACAGATAGAAAAAGTACAAGTGGGACTTGTCATTTAATTGGTCAATCTCTTATATCTTGGTTTAGTAAGAAACAAAACTGTGTTTCATTATCGACATATGAAGCAGAATATATTTCTGCCGCTCTGGCATGTGCTCAAGTTATATGCATGCAACAAACACTACTAGATTTTGATTTTAATTTAACTAAATCAACTATTTACTATGATAATTCTAGTGCTATTAATTTGTCTAAAAATCATGTTAATCGCTCATGAACAAAACACATTGACATTCGTCATCATTTTCTTCGTGACAATATTGAAAAGGATTTGATAAATCTAGAATTTGTTTCCTCTGATAAACAATTGGTAGATATATTTACAAAACCATTAAATGAAAATACTTTCGTTAGTTTAAGACGAGAGCTTGGCATTATTTCTTTTAAAAATTTATACAATTATATATATATATATATATATATATATATATATATATATATATATAACTTTCACTCAAATTTTATCAAAACAAAAATAAATTTTTTTTGACTCTAGTAAGACTTAAACTCATAACCACTCCTATGTTTTCAAATACTTCTTACCATTTGAGCTATGATTGTTTCTTATTTCTTGTAGAAGATTGGTTCTATTTATTCTGAATATTTTCGTTCAAAAACAAAATAACACAGCCACCGGGACTTGAACTTGGGTCTCCTAGCTGGTAGCTCCATAGCTTACCAATTATGCTATGATTGCATTTCCTGCTGAGTCATATGTTTCATACATTCTTAACCATATATCCTTCGAATAATTTTCATCCACTATTTTTTATCTCTGGTTATTAACTATTGAAGGTCTATAACCATTCATTCTAAGCTCATATTCAACTATATAAACTGCACTTTTCTCTATTATTAATCATCATTACAAAATTTTGTTTTAAAAAAAAAACTTTACAAATTCAATCTCCTCATTAATGGCCTCTCAAAACTCTCATGATTCCTCAAAATCAAAATTATCCTTTGCTACTCCAACCTCCTCGAGTAGCTATAATTCATCGAGTAGCTCAGAACCATCATTGCCAACTCCTACCCCTATTCATGAACCAGGAAAATATCACACCGGATTTTCACCAAAACCAAAGAAGTTTCGAAGATCGTTTTTTCTTTCTCCAAAAACAAAAACAAAAATTGATGAAATCCATCACTACCAACAGGAACAAGTCAATTTACAGAGAGAAAAGTTTTACGAATAACGGATGAATTCAAATCGTCATAGCCTTATAGAATCTATTGCACTTAAATTTTGTGGCAAATCATCTAAGCATGATGTTGTTCAACCTTCAGCATCCCGTCAGGCAAATTCATCCAGTTGGAATAACTGGGAACAATCACCACCTCAACCTCCGGCATCTCCAAACTCATGGGAACGCCAAAATTATTGATCTCCTTTGCAACCTTATGTTGAGAATACCAAGGTTGAACCACAAGAATCCTCTCCAAAAACTCCAAAATAATTATTATTTTTTGTATATTATTGTTCCTGATTATTTGTATTTCAATTATATATTTGCTTGTTTATAAAATTTTGTTTTCTCAGATTCACTGCATTGTTTTAATTCCAGTCAGTCGACTGAAATTGCAAGCCAGTCGACTGAATGCAGATGATCAAAACTCTCAGGAAACCAGTCAGTCGACTGACCTAACACGTTCAGTCGACTGGCTGTTCAAAATTTTGACAAATTTCAGTACACCAGTCGATTGAATGCTTTTACCAGTCGACTGGCTGTGTGAAAACTGCCTCTACCTTCCCTATTTACTTACATTTTTCCCAAATTTCACTTTACTCTTCTCAGTTTTTACCCAAATCTATTTCGCCCACAAACCCTAAATTCCGAATTTCACTCAACTTTTTCACTAAAAACTCAATAAAATGGCTCCACCAAAATGTCAAAGGCAAAGCTCTTCTTCCGTCGATCCTACCGATGCCCAAATTGCACAATGGCTATACAATGATGTATCTGTAACAAGATGGCATAAAATGAAAAAATCAAGGACCTTTGAAGGTTCATTCATAGTCTACAGTGATTTTGCGGCTTACGGTTTACAAGAACTTATGCGTCGATCCGGATTGGAGTCTCTACTTGACTTGAATGCCAATTCTCACAAGATCAACCACCTCATGGTAAAATTATTCTATGCTAATTTAAATCTTCCCCATCAACGTCCATCGAATAGGGATGATTGTGTTTGGAGCTTAGTGTCTGGGCAACAAGTATTCTTCTCCTTAGATCGAATGGCACACATACTTCAAACTCCCAATCATGGCATTCCACTAGATGATGTCGAATGTAATATTCGACAAAGGGATCGAATTAGCCATATGTTCTTGGGGGATAATGTGACGGAACAAAAATCTGTTCTCCTTCGACCAAAAGCTAGAATTCTTCACAAAGCTTTAATGCGGAGTATACTTCCAAGAACAGGGTCATATGAACTTATCTACCCAGAAAATTTCAAAGCCTTATATGCGGTATGGGGAGGAATTCAATAAATTGTCTACGATGAATATTGGATGAGTTTCTCACCTTCAACAACGGTAACATGAGAACAATTTATTTCGGGGAATATATAATGCGATTGCTTTTAAATGTGGGAACACCTCAACCGGAATCCGAAACTTCTTCCGTTGGAGTTATCAACATTCGCAAAATAAGTCTTATGAAACTACCATCAGCTCCTCTGACATTTACCTCCTATGAAGAATGGCGTCAGCAACAACAACGTCAATCAGGCGGACCAATTATTCAAGAACGAACGTCTCATCCCGAAGAGGACAACGAAATTCGTCTTGCACAATCAGCTAGTTTGCGAGAATCCGTCGAGATCCTCTCTAGAAATCAACAAATACTAGGATCGCGTTTAAAGAAAGTAGATAAAAAATTAGATAAAATAAAAGGATTCTTTTCTATCCTATGGGATGCAATTTCATGTTCGTCTTCCACAACTGCTTTTTCAATAGCACACGGTAAACGTCCAGCACCAAGATTTACATGGTCAACTTCCAAAGAGCATACGAGTAGTGATACTAGTGCCACAGGAAGTGGTGCTCATGGAACTTCTAGACCCGGAAAGGAGCCTGCAACAGAGGGAGATGAGTAGGTTCTTTTGGTGAGTAAGTTGGATATGAATTATTTATAACTCTATTGACAATTTAAACATATTGAATCTTGCAACTTATTTATTTGTTTAGACTTATACTAAATAGTCTCTTATTTATATTTATTTCTGCAGTTTTCTTTTATATTTTTGTTTGCTGTGTCTCCTTTTTGTCGATGACAAAGGGGGAGAAAAAGTATGTGCACTAACATATTTGATGCAGGAAAAAGATCATACATAGGGGGAGAAATATTTTCTCTCTAACATATATACAAGTTGTCATCAATCAAAAAGGGGGAGAATGTTGAATTACTAGTTTTGATTCATGACAAGACAGTTCAGAAGCTAAAAAAGAATTTTCTTTCATACATGACAAAAAGAAGACAACAGAGGATCTCTATGCTTAAAGTAACTATTATAGATGTCGAGTCTTAGACATATGTTAAAATCAATCCTCAAGTTTTCAATTTTTAATTTTTTTCTTTACAAACAGAGTTCACTGTGCAATATATGCACAGCCAGTCGACTGACTGTTCTTGCCAGTCGACTGACTGTGCATATGCACAGCAGTGAACACAGTTTATATTTGTGAAACGGAAAATATTTTTAAATATTCAAACACCAGTCGACTGACCCAATACACAAGTCGATTGAACCGACTTCAACTGCAAAATTTCTGAATGGACATCTTCTTCCATGAAGAGTTGCAATTCATCAACAGTCATCTCTCTTGGCTGAAACTCTTTACTAAGAGTTGCATCTATCGGATAACTATATACAGGAGTTATCTCATACTTCATCAACACTAATTTTTGATTCTAATTCTTTCTATTCTCTCTTGTGATTACTCAAGTGCTCTTATACTCTCCATTGCTTTGAATCTTTAAAGTTATACTCTATATACTTTGATTCATAGCAATATTCTTCCTTTTCAACTCTTCACATACTCTTTATACTCTTGAGGAATTGATTATAGGAAGCTTGTAATCTTAGTAGACAAATCAGTGTTAACAAGAACACATTAAGTCAACTACATTTATACTTTGTTAAAGTCCTGTTCTGTTGCTCAGGCAAGGGAAAGTCATCTTCTGCTACTGAGGCAAAAATCCTGTTCTACTGCTCAGGTGTCTGTTCTGTTGCTCAGACCTATTCCTCCGGGTTAAGCGAGGGTATTGTTAGTTAAAACCAGAAGTTGGTCTGGGACTGGACGTGGGACGATGCTCCGAACCAATATAAAATCTCTGGTGTCATTTTACTTACTACATTTATATTCCGCTTTATTTACTATCTATATTCTGCATTACTGCTTATCCATATTATATGGTCCTATACACTTTCAAATATTTAATGGAATAAATTTTTAATAATATTTTTAAAACTATTTTTGAAAGAAATTTTGCAAAATCAACATGACATTATTTCATAAATTTGCATTCATTAATTATGAAACGTCATTTGATGTTTTGAAAGGGTATAAATTACAGGAACAAATGTGTTACATGGATAATGATGAATAGAACTGATCATTAAACTTACATATCAAAAAGGATAAGCTGATAAATGATAGTGGATGCTTAAGGCATATGACCGAAAATCTGAAGATCTTGAAGGATGTTGTTTACTAAAGTGGTGGATAATTCAATTTCGGGGACAACTCTAAAGGATACGTGATTGGCATTTGCAATTTCGGTAATTCTAAAACTCAAATTATCTCTAATGTTTTTTAGTGGAATTTTGAATATAACCTGCTAAGTATTAGTCAGTTATGTGATAAGGGCTTTAAATTAAATTTGAAAAAGATAAGTGTTATATTGAAGATAATGAGTCAAACATTATCTTTGAAGGCATTAGAAAAATAAATATCTACATATTAAGTATGAAAGTGTCAATGATAGTTTATTTCTTTTGGTTGAATCAAGTGATCCTTGGATTTGGCACAAAGATTTGGTTATTTGAATTTAAATCACCTAATTAAAATTTCTAAATATGATCTAATTAGGGGTCTTCCTAAAATGAGTTTTGATGTTAACAATCTATGTGATTCATGTCAATTAGGAAAGCATAAAAAATGTTCCGTTAAGTCAAAAGATATGATTTCTACCTCTCAATCTCTTAAACTTCTTCATTTTGATCTTTTTGGTCCTTCGCAAATACAATCCATAAATCATAATAGACATGTCTTTGTAATCATATATGAATTTTTTTAGGTTTACTAGATAATTTTCCTAAAACTTAAAAGTGATGCTTTTGAAATGTTTAAAATCCTTGTTAGAAGAATTCAAAATCAAATGTTTAATAAAATTAACACAGTTCGAAATGATCACCGTGAGAATTCAAAAAAGAAAATTTTGAAAATTTTTGTGATTAAAAAGGTATTACCCATAATTATTTATTTCCAAGAACACCTCAACAAAATGGAGTAGTAGGACGTAAAACTAGAACGATTCAAGAGTGCATTGAACTATGTTAAATGATAGAAATTTACCTAAAAACTTTTGGGCTGAAGCAGTTGCTATATATAGCATAGAATTTTAATAAGACCTTTGACTAAGAAACTCTATACGAATTACTTTATAATAAAAATCCTAAAGCATCATATTTTAAATTTTTTGGTGGTAAATGCTTTATGTTAAATACTAAAGAAGATTTAGATAAATTTGATGCTAAAGTAGATAAAGGTATTTTATTGGACATTCAAATAGAAGTGAAGCTTATAGAGTTTTCAATACTAGAACTACATAATTGAAGAGACGTTACATATTTCATTTGATGAAAATGTTTAAATTGATATAATAATTATGATGAAGAAGAAAATGGCAATAATGAAGTCACATTAATGAACAAATAGTGATGAAAATAATAATAATACTAAAAACATATATCCCAAAAAAAAGCCAAAATATTGAAAGATCATCCTATAGAAAATATCCTAGGAAATATAGAATCAGTAGTAAGAACAAGAAATCAATTAAATAAATTAAGTAATTTAGCATTCACCTCAACTATTGAACCTAAAAATCCAAAATAAGCATCATTAGATGATTCATGGATTCTTGCTGTGCAAGAGAAATTGAATCTATTCAATAAAAATGATGATTGGGAACTTGTTCCTAGAGTAGAAAATAAACTACAATTGGAACAAAATAGGTATATAGAAATAAATTAAATGAACAAGGAGAGGTTGTTAGGAATAAAGCCCACTTAGTAGCTCAAGGATATAGTCAAGTGGAAGGCATATAATTTGAAGAAACATTTACCCCTAAATCATAACAATTTTAAATTATTTCAAATAGATGTTAAAAGTGCTTTTTAAATTGTTTTATTAAAGAATATGTTTAAGTAGACAACCACTTCAATTTGAAGATTGAAATTTTCCAAATCATGTTTATAAAATAAAGAAAGCTCTATATGGTTTATACCATCCTAGTGCATAGTGTGATAGACTTAAATCATATTAATTACAATTTAATTTTGAAATTGGGAAAGTTGATTGTATAAATTATTAAAAGAAATAACAATGATATTCAACTAATACAAATATATGTATAATTATTGGATGAATAAATGAACAACTAAATAAGGAATTTTCTGATATCATGATAAAAAAAATTAAAATGAGTCGTATGGGAGAACTAACATTCGTTTTAGGATTACAAATACGACAATCAAAAAATGGAATCATTTGTAAGTCCAGAAAAATAAGCCAAAGAATTAGTCAATAAATTCAGTATGTCTAATACCAAAGGTAAACCAACTCCTGCGCAACCATTGAAAAACTAAATAAAGAAGATAACTTAGAAAATGTAGATCAAAAAATTTATGGAGGTATGATAGGATTTTTACTCTATATTACTACAAGTAGACCTGATATAGTGTATAGTGTTTGTCTTTGTGCAAGATATCAATCTCAACCTAAGGAAACTCATCTTAAATCCGTAAAACGAATATTAAGGTATGAAAATAAAAACTACACTATGGACTTTTCTATTTAAAAGAAGATTGCTTTGTAACAATCCTATTGTTAATTATCTTGTTAATTAAGTTTAATTATGGATATTAATTCTAATTTGTGATTTGAATTTTTTTAATATGGAATTAAATCCAGTTTTTGATAATAATTGATTTGATTTATTTAAGAAATGAGTTTCATTTCTTAAAAATGATTTTAATTTATATTCAAATATTATTAATTCAGTTATTCATATTTGGCATTTAGGATAAAATTTTAATATTGAAATTTGTTATTTAAATGGAGAAATTATAATTAATTATTTTGTTCTTATTAAAAATAATAAGAAATTTAACTTGTGATTGGTTTTGGTAAAATCTAGAAATGAATTTGTATTTTATAAAACATTGTCTAGTGTTAATGAGTACGATATAAGTGATAAAGCGAAATATAAAATTTGGCAATACTTCTCTTAGGGGTTATGATCGCAACACTTTTCTTATTGGGTTTGGTTTCATATCCAAGCCCATTCTACTTACTAGTTAGGAGAAATAAGAAATGCATATACTTCCTTCCTCAATTCTTTAGCCGAGTTCAAAAATATGGAAATAAACTTTTCTCTTATTCTCAAAACCCCAGTTCCATATTTCCATAAATTAAAAATGCAAAATATAGGGCTTTTGGCTAATTATATAAAGTAAGTGTTCTAAACCTATCTCTACCATTAAGATCCATAAAAGAATGATTTTGATCCTGTTTTTGACCAAATTGCTTGCTGGTTGGTTTTTATTTTTGAGTTTTATGTGATTTTGGTAAAGCTAAAGTTTAGCAAAGCTTAATTAAGGATCTAAATAGCTATAGGAAGGTAAAAAGGTGAGTTTACCACACCAACAATCTGTAAATTCATGTGTTGTGATTGTTGGTTGCTATTTGAATTAAAATGGATGAATATGGTTGTATTGTTCATGTTTGTTAATTTAATTTCTAAAACTGCTGAAACCTTAGTCTTTGATCTCATTTGGCTGATAATTATAATTTCTTATATGAATGCATGTTAGTTTCTGAGGTCGTATGGCAGAGATCAGTCACATAGACGAACCGGAGTCATGCTGGAAATTGATGAAGTTCATCAAATAGGGAAATGGCACCTGGAACTCACGTTCCAGGCCCATGCCTGATGGACCAGTCATCCAGACTATTGCACCGCTTGTTGCATGGTACGTGAGTTCTAGGTGACCATAAGCCCCTCTTCGACCAGTCGTTTGAACCCAAGTTTTCTATGACTTGTTCGTGGATTTCCGAGTGTTTTGTTTGCTGATTTTGGGAGTTCAATTTATTGACTTGGTAATTTTCATTAGATTTAATGTTTGGAGTTTAATTACTTATAATATTTGAATTACAAAACAATAAATTTGTAGGTGAAATTTATTATAAACTAGATTTAAACTGGTTTTCCAGTCAATCCTATTCTCCTTTATAAATGGTTTTAGTTGAGTATTTATTATATTAAGTAGTATAAATAGAAGTTATTATAGATTTGGAATATAAGAATATTATTTTCATTAAGTAAATGGTTTAGTATACATGGGATTTGGAAATATGGTTTTGGTAAATATTAACGTAATTTATTTGTAAAATAGAATAGTTTTGTGTGTATGTGTGTATCAAAGTAAGCTTGGAAGAGTAATTAAATATGATTTTATACAATTAAAGGCTACTTAAAAAAAATTATGGTTATGGAATATGGTTTGAGAATAATATAACTATATGGAAATTTGAGACAATGTTTTGTATATAGGTGAAATTTTGTAACAATTCGGATTTATGGAATATTTTTAAATTTAAATAATAAAGGAAGTTATGGGAAATTATTATAATTGTTTTTAAACAATAAACTCAAAAAAGAAAAATGTTTTGAGAGCCTTTGTTCTATAATATGGGAAATACTAATAATCGACTTAGTGTTATCGATTGGTTTAAATGCTTTCGAAAAATGCTTCGTCGAATATGGTATAACTCATTAAATAGAATTCTTAAATGGAATTTGCTAACCCTTTAGCGAATACTTGAATTTCACCGGGTAGCATGGGATACTTGGGTTAAATTCTTGTGATTGCTTGTAGGAAAGTATTTAACACTTTAGAGTTGTATTCTCTTTTGGTATGCAGCATATGGCTGCTAGATACTTAAGAGAATATAGTTTAGGTTTTCTTGTGGTATCCGTGATGATGAGATTTACTAGCTTATAGTAAATACTTCAAAATTTCACTAGGCGGTATGGGACGTTCGTGTTTATTTCTACTGATTACTGAAAGCGATAGTTTTTGGCTCTTTCGAGTAATTTAGGTTTCGGTAGGACCGATAAATCCTTAAAAGGTATACTCCTGGATTTCTTTCCGAATATAAAAATATATAATAAATTAGAGTTTTTGAGTCATGATTGTCCCGATTGTTTTGATCGATCAAGATTTGTGATTTCTCCAATCCTTGTGATCGGCTAAAATTCTACGCTACGGTATGATTTGATCCTTGGTATCAGATCGTTTCGAGCGATAGCATATTGTTTGCACAGTATGAGTACAATTTATATGATTGGTATGTACGATCAGATAAGTGATCAGTATGGAATTGGTTCTATGTGCTTAGAGATATTGTGCTTTTTTCTATAATTCTGCATTTTGTGGATAACTTGTGTTTATATTTCGAATACATCTCTATGGCTTGAGTCAATACTACTTTAAATTATTCTCGTGACCTGTTATTCCATTGTAATTTGGATTTATTTATCTGTTATTTATTATTATATTATATCATGTTCTTACCCTATTGGATATTTAGAGATAGTCTAACCCAGGTGTTATTTTAATGCTCGAGTCAGGCTGAGACTTTTAGGTTACAGAACAGGTTGACCATTGGATGGTCGTACTAGCAAGGAGAAAACATTTTGACTACTAGCTTATCTCTTGAAGGGTTTTTGCGTGTTTATATGAAATGTATTTTGAGTTAGTGATTTGTAACACTTGAATATTATGTGAGTATAGTATTATATTTTGTAGACTCACAGTTTTTATATGTATATGAGATCTATTATTCCTCTTTGATTTTTGATTTCTATTTCATATGACATATTGTTCTAATTATGAGAAACCTACGTGTTTATCACTTTGAACTAAGACTGTACATGTCAAATTTTATTCCAAAGATTCGATACAAAGGTAAGTATGATGTGTTAATGTTAGTTTAAAGTCATATTCATATTTGGTAGCCCTTAACAAGATGTATTCTACATATTATTACACGACATTATTATGTTCTTTAATAAAATAGGTATAATGTTGGGGTCGTTACATCCTTTGATTCAATTTCATATGGTGATGTCGATTATGCTGCTTGCAAATCAGACCGAAAATGTACAAGTGGAACTTATCGCCTTTTAGGACACTTTCTAGTTTCATAGTTTAGCAAAAAGTAAAATTCTATATCTATATCCACCACAGAAGAAGAATATATTTCAGCAGCATTAGCCACTTCACAAGTTACTTATACGCAATAAAAATACTGAATAGCCAATATAGTGCGAAAATACTAGTACAATTAATTTATCTGAAAATCCAACTCATCTTGCAAGAACAAAACATATAGATATGCAACATCACGTTCTAAGAGACAACGTAAATAAAGAAATAATCTCACTCGAATTTGTAAATATTGAAAATCAAATAGCAGATATATTAACAAAACCATTAACTCAAATATCATTTATTAATCTAAGAAGAAAGTTAGGAGTATGTTATTCCTCGAAAATATAAAAATAATAACATAACAAATTAAAAATTAAAAAGAAAAACAAAACATCAAAAATGCACTATATATTTCGACATATCTACACCCTATATGTCAACATATGCGGTTATTTTTAGAAATCAAATTGCCCTCCTTATTGAAATGCTCTATATGGGCATTATATTTTGAAAATAAACCCATTTCACTGTCTTCATCCTTCTGGAAAACAACAATAAAAATAAATTAATTGATAGTACTAATTCCAAATGTCCAAGACATGAATCCGCTTTATTTTACTTCAATTCTCCCATACCAGGCCCTCTTCGAAAATGTACAATGGCCAAAGTAACTAAGATTGAGAGTGATCTTAAGCATTCTATCAATATGCTTTTTGCAATGGAAGCTATTCAAATGGATACGATAAAGGAAAAGGAGAAAAAGGCGTATTCTCAAGCGTCTATAAAAATATTTATTGGATAACCCCACAAATCCAATATTAATTGAGGATAAAGCTCCAAATTTGGTCATTCATGATCCCGTGAATAAAAATGAAGAAGAAGAGAAAGAAGAGGCAGAAGAAGACGAGGAGGAAGAAGAGGAAGTCGACGGCGATGAGGTCAAATGTGTTGGAGAAGTATGCTTTGGCAAGTATGTAAATTTAATTGAACAAAAAGGAAAATTCTGTCCCCATTACCCCTCTATCCTATTCATAAATCCCCAATTATAAGGAAATCACGTTAGTTTAGATTCAATAGATTAGTACATATATCCAGGGTTATTTATATGTTTGAATTGGATTGTTTGAAAGGTATGATTAATTTTATTGGTTTGGATTGATATTGGCTTGGACTGGTGTATATTGACTAATATTAGGATTGATAATTTAACTTTGGTTTGGATTTATAATATTAATGTATTGGATTGGATTAATTAATAAAACTGTTTTATCACTTTTTATTTATCAAATATTACTCTTATTACTTTTATATATCACGTAGCACTTTAGTTAGGAGGAGTTGTGGTTGTATTTTTATCGATGACAAAAGGGAAGAAATATATATAATATCCAGGCACAGATTAACTGGGGGTTTTGTAAGTCAGGGAAGTTATATCATATTGTGTATACATGGTTGTCATCATCAAAAGAAGGAGATTGTTAGTACATTAGGTTTTGGTTTTGCTGACAACAACCATATGCGATCATATAAAATATAGATACCAATGTTTATCAAGTTATATATAGTAGTATATAGTGCAGGAATTAAACAGGTGTTGATCAAGAAGACTGTATAGAATCTAGAGCAGACTTAAGAGACTAATAAAGAGGTTGATATAGAGATTCAAGAGTTAGAGATTGAAGACTCAAGAGTTTGAAGATTCAAGATACCAAGATAAGTTATAGAGTCACATACTATTTTGTTAAAGTTGTGGTAGCACTTCTTCGATCATTCTTCATTTTTTTCAAAAAGGTTTCTAAAATCTATTTTGTAATTCTAATGATCTTAAAATTCCTAGTTTCAAAAATGATTTTTTTAAGAATCCGTGTTTTCAAAATAAATTTTCAAACATCTTTTCAAAATAACTTTCAAATGATTCCTAACCTTTCAATTATTTACAAAATTACTATATTAAGGTTCTAAGTATTTTATATTTAATATGTAATTTTAATTTATTTGGATATAAATTTCGATTTTATGTTTATCTAAATGTTTATTGTATTTAAAAGTATATTTTTACATTCATTAATATTTTGACATATACATTCACTTATACTTTATATATTTTATTTTATTTTTTAAAAGAAATTCATATTTAAATCCTTATATATTAAAATATTTCAAAATAATTTTATAAAGTTGTGTTAAGTTTTATTATGATTAAAATGTGTATAAACTATGCTTAAATGATTTTACGAAGCATCAAAATATTTTACAAAGCTTAATATTTTCAAAACAATTTATCTAAAATGTTTTTCAAAATTACATAGGATAGTCGACATACATAGAAGCTATATGTTGACAAATAGTCCTAGAATTTCAAAATACCAATTTTGAATGGAAGTGTCTTTTCATCGTATTTCTTCGCAAATGGACATGACTGTTGTTTATCTATAAATAGGACTCTCTCAATGAATTTTGGTTAACTACTTTCTCATATTTTCTCTCCTTTTTCGCTCTCTTGACTTCTAAAAGAAATTATACTTACGATCTTCTTAAATTCAATTAGAATTAAATTCAAAATCTAATGATTTGATTCTCTATTGAATATTCTCTGATCTCTCCCATCTCTCTCATTCAAAACTATCAAAGTGATATTCAAGAAGCTAACAAGAAATTTATTTTATACTATCAAATCATACTCAAATATTTTTAGGTATGCTTAGTGTCGCTGAAATCTAAGTGAGTATGCTTATGTCCTATCTGAATCAAGCGGGTGTGCTTGGTATCCCGTTTGAATCCAAGTGGTTGTGTTGATTTCCCATTCCAATCCAACGAGTGTACCTAGGGCTCGAAAAATCTAGAGGGTGTGTCTCATCGCCATGTAATCGAGATTGTATAAGCTTTGATATTTGAAAAGAAATATGTATAAGAAATTGTATGGGACTAGATAAAGGGTAACTCCGAACTATACAAAAATCCTTGTGCGATCTCTACAACTCCTAACTTTTTACTTTTACTCCATTTGCATCTATCTGTCTTTGTTTCTGTAACTGTTAATTTGCATTTTTTAAACTATAATCTTAAAAGAAATCAAAAGGATTCATAAACTTAGTAAACAGTATTCACCCCCCCCCCTTTGGTGTTAAATTAGCCTTAAGATCCTTACTTCCACAAACTAATATTAAATGGCCGTTGGGTCCATCTTATCCGTATTTAAGAATTTTTAATTAACCTACGATAGTGCCTAATAGGGAAATGGTATTTGCTTCATTTCTAAACAAGAGGTATTAAGTAAGTCCAGTAAGAATTTCTTTGACTTATATTAGATAAGTCCAAATGGGATTTCGATTATGGGAATTGTTGGGCTATATTAATGTAGTTAATAGACCGATAATTAGAAGTAGGGCTTGCATATAGGCTTTGACTACAACTAGTCCCGAGGCTTTGTTTGCAAAGACTTAGATTACTCCTCGACAAATTTTTCTTTTTACTAGTATTGAATCCTTATGGGGTACACAAGGACCTCAAAGTTTAATTAATTGTTTGATTGTCTGAGTTGTGCTAGTTAACCTTAAATAAGTTTTTAAGATGCATTAATAATGCTTCTAATTAAATTATAAAGTTGTACTTAGAAGTCATTCGCCTTCTTTGTTAGGGCCCATTGACTATCGATTATGTTATGGAGGGACCATTTTGGGATTGATGTATTAAATGGCCATTGGGTCTACCTCCTCCCTATTTAATAATTATTAAGTAGTCGAGATTTCTTTTTTGCGTAGTACAACGCATAAACATCTATAAACGCATAACTATATTTTCATGTACGATATATCCAACCTTCTCCGAGGAATAACTACATATATATATATATATAAATATATATATATATATAAATATAGTTATACCTCATTAGATATGTTATATGTGCAAGTGGAATTAACTGAATAATCCCATGTATATTAGACATATCACTTAAATAGAAATCAATAAGCATAAACTAGTGTTATGAATAAAGTATGTAATTTACCTGTAATCATAACATTGTTGTGACCCTCCTCGTTACAATCCATGTTATAGATTTTGAGGGACAACAAACTGGTGAAAGATGAGAATGGTAGATGGAGAGATCTTTTCATTCATACTCTGTACTGACAAGGCAGTACAATATCCAAGGAATAATATTGATTCCAATGTAGTAGCTTAGTCAGTATTTATGTTCTACTATATTTTCATATTCGGCCATGAGTTTATGTAGACAGCACCTAACATCCTTATGCTTATTTCAAGTTACCAACACTAATGATCTGATTCGTATCGTAGGGGACTTGAGTTTCTGATTAGTCAAAATTTAAACCCATTAAGGTAAGGGTTGTTACATTTGATATTAGAACTTAGATTAGTCGATAATAGGACACTAAGTGAGCATATTTGTATTTACCTGTAATTATACATATAATGCAAAACTCAATGAATTCAAGCTATAAGTTAGTTATGACGATATTTTGAAAAGACGTATATGCAACTACAAGATAGGACAATAACTAGTTAAATTTGTGCACATGTCGCGATTACACCATGGGACGTAGGCTATGTAGTAAAGCATTAAACGAGAAGAGGATAAGCGTGCCATATAGATGGATACCTAAAGCCGGATTGTACTTGACTCCTTTTTAAGGCCTAGGCTGCCCCTCGATGGTCGATTTCACTATATTGCTGATTGAATGCGCACATTTCATCCTGATAGATAAAAAGTAAGAACCTATATGTTCTAATATACGGATTTAAGGTATAAATAGGAGTTGAGCATGTTCTCACAAGGAGGTGTGCATTAATCACCATAAGATGATAGCTAGATTTTTAATATCTATTCTTGATAAGAAGGGGTTGAGAATAGAGGGAAAAAAACAAAAGTCCAAAAGAAAGGACAATTAAAAACCATTTCTAAATTCGACTCCATGCGAAAGAATTTAATAAAAGATTTTATTGTTTTGAAAATATTTAAAGTATTTTTAAAAGAATCTATCTAAATCAGAAGGACCCTATCATTAGAAAGTTATTATTTTGAAAAAGCTAGAAAACTTAAGTTAAGGAGCTATTTAGAGATTCTTTGTGAAGTTTAAATGAGGCTAGACTAAAAATTTGTCAATAAATGGTTTTTTGATAAAGAGACATTTCCTTTTTGAAATGAATGGAAAAGTGATCGCATGCGTGGGTTGATGTTTTTTCCTATTTTTGTTAATTTAAAAGTTTCTTAAGTTCTTCTTAAGGCTCGATAAATGGAAATGGTATTTGATTTAGATGTGGCAAAGAGAATGGATGTAAATAGGAAGGATATTCCAATATAAGGAAGATATGAGAAAAAAATTGAAATAGATTTGTGCATGTGATATCTCTTTTCAAGTTAATGAAGAAAAGAAAAATGGCTAAAGCAATAGGTGAATGCATTGCAGTTATTCAATGGGAAAAACAATAAAAAAGGAAAAAAACTATATAAGTAAAAGTCATTTAGGTAGAAGAAATATAAATAGTAATAACTTAGGGAATTCAAATAGAGACAACATTTGGAATTTATATTAAAATAAGGCTTGTAGTCTAATTGGAAACAATATAGGAGAAGAACAAAAAGGAAAAACAGATAATTTGCATAAACATGTGCAGTAATTGCACATATCTTATAAAAATCCCTCTCATATGCTATTGCAATCTTTGTAAATGTTGAAAGTGGAAATAACATAGGTAGGAGGAAAATAATAAAATAAAAGCTATAATTATCTACTTCGGTTTTCATTATTTAAAGTATAGAAGATGTTTTTGAAAGTGGTTTGGGATGACAATTGAGCTTTTGAATGCAAACATAATAAACATTTTGAGTTAAAAATCCTAGTTTCAAAGAAGTAAACTTCCATTGTAGAATGTCCTTAAAAAGGGAAAATTTATTTAATGATTATTCATATAATAAAAGCTTGACTCTTACTATTTGAAAAGAAGGAAGTAATGCGTTGTTTCAGGGAAAGGATCTTTTTAAATTGTTGTATTTAATAAAAAGATTCCATGTTTATGTTTTTAAAGATAAATTTTTTGGTTAAGTACTTCATGACTGTGAGGTTTAATAATTTTAGAAAGAGTGGTGAATACCAAACCAACTTTGATATGGAGTTGATAGAGATGACTGCCTAGGTAAGACAAGGTAAAAGGTATGCCTATGAATAAAATATCTACGAATCCTTATAAGTTAGGAATAAGAAATCCCCGTAGAATATAAGGAACATCAGTTCAAACCAAGGAATGTTTTGTTTGATATTTGTGGAAGCCATAAGAAGAACTCACAAAGTAATGATGAATGGTATTAATGCAGCTTCTACGAGTTCTAGAGTATGCTCGCATGAAAGAACAAAGTTAAAGAATGTAAATACCAAAATTTGAGAATACTATCAAGAGATTTAGATTAAAAGAAGATAGTAATATAATTGGAGAAGAGGATAATGAGATGGAAAACACATACAGAACATTGGTTGACTTAGGATTTTGGAAGGCAAGATAAGTAGGAAAGTTATTCCACCAAACCAATTTTCTAATGAGTTATTCTAAATTTGCATAGTTTATACTTTTTAGCTACTACAGTGTGGGAAGCACAGTTTAT
Source organism: Allium cepa (assembly GCA_030765085.1). Classification (NCBI taxonomy): domain Eukaryota; kingdom Viridiplantae; phylum Streptophyta; class Magnoliopsida; order Asparagales; family Amaryllidaceae; genus Allium; species Allium cepa. Next base: position 678,709,326 of record CM060941.1, on the reverse strand, counting down.
CCCATAATCAGTTGTAATAATTCAAGTAATGGTTGGACCATGTTCATTGGAAGCCAAAATGGCGAGTTAAGACATGTGGCTTATAGTAGAATGACATACTAGAAATGTCTATTTTAATGGAGTAAGAAGAGATAGGGCCACAGTATTATTCACATCAATTGATGTTGGAGGACAGCTTCCGGCAATTGCTTCTTTTAGGCTATTTGGGTTGTAATTGCTAGTTTTCTCTTTATGGATACTGAAAATGCATGTGATATGTTATGAGATATTTTCCTAATTATTACCATGTTGATTTTTTAGATGACCTTTAACCCATATTGGAAAACAATATAAACAAGAAAATCTCACATGGACACTTAACTAGCAATGAAACATAAGCTAAGGCAGGAAGTTTACAAAAATAAACTAGGAAATTAATTAAATTGGCAACTAAAAATAAAGAATTTTCTAATCCTAGAAACTTTAGAATTTTAGGAAAAATAAACTTTAACAAGTGAAGGACGGGAAAGGGTTTCTGCAAAACCACAGGTCACAATCCATATGCCTTAAAAGCTAAAATTTATAAATGTTTTATGTGTTATCTATTGTTTTGAAATAAAAGAAGAAGAAAAATTAAATCTAAGATTAACCGTGTAATGCTAGGGTCAATCTTATGCATTAATTCATTGACAAAATACTGATTATGTTAATATTTTGCTTGACTTGTTTTAAAAGATGTAAAAGGCAAATGCTTTGGAAAATCATGTTCAAATGCTTTTGAAAAACCGTGTTTAAACGCTTTTGAAAGATCTAATTTTCAAACTTTTACAAATTTGATAGAAAGGGGGAAATGATGTTTAACATAAAATGTGAAAATTTCAAACTTTCAAATGCCACATGCTTATCAGCGTGAGGATCGATGTGCTAGTGACTATGAATTTTACTATTCAGCAAGGGTGACGGTATACAAAATATAGATAATAACAAGGGAACAAGCTGTTTTATCTATGAAATTTCTATTTTCTTACCTTCTTGATAGTAAATAAAATTTATATTAAGATAATTCTATTTTAAAACATAAAAATAAACTCCTTATGCAAATTTTTCTTGGCAAAGTTGGAAAAGATTTGAGGGAAAAAGAGAAAGTTCCAAGGTATGACAGAATTGGCATCCGAAAGAAGGATGGAAATATAAAAAAATTCATCTAAATTCCTTTTTAGGCATAAGGGTATAGGTTTAGGAAAAATGGATTTTCAAATAATTTTGACGTTACGGATGGTGCGTTAGTTGTTGGATGGTAGGGATTGAATGTAAAAAAATTTAAACCATACTTCTTTTCACAGGAGTATAGAATTTGTTGTGTGGAAACAAAGATTTTTATTTTTAAAACTTATATACATATAGAACTACCAATGCATATAGGTTGTTTCTGCCAGTATATATTGATTTTTTTGCATCATATTTACAAAATTGTTTTAAAAGAATGCATTCATATAGGAGGCGCCGATTTAATATTATTCAACAAACATATCATGTGTTGTGATACACCGTGCATTTTTGCATGATTGGCTGTAAAATTAGTTGTACACTAATTGGTTGGATAGTTTAGAATGGTTATGTGCCATGTAACATGATTCAATTCTTTATGAATTTCGAGGACGAAATATTTTTAAGGGGGAAAATATTACAACCTACAAAATAAACATCAAACAGATTAAAAAGGAATTATTAAGTAATTAAATAAGGCTCAAAAATTAAATTTTAGTAAACATTAGAATTTAGCCATAAAATTTGCACCATTATGTTCATGGCGATTTTTGAGCAACTTTGGTATATTAAATTTTGTGATCGGATTTAAAACAAAGAAGTTGTCATAGGTTGAAATTTTCACTTCAAAAATAATTAAAAAGGAAATAAATACTGGAACATTACTGATCAACAACCTCATGAGTCAGGAGACCGCCAATAATCGACCGATTGTGGGGAGCGGTTGACAAGTTTAAGTTGTGGTGGCTAAAGTTAAACCTCGGCCTAACCGTTCGGATTTAATAAATATTAATCTATTAGATAGAAATGATTCATGCGCCTATAAATTCATGCCTAACCTCTCACTTTCCTTCTCATATTTGCTGAATGGAGTAGTGTAGCTTTATTATTTTCCCTTCTCCACTATTTCTAGAAATTATAAAAACACTATTATATATATATATATCGGGAAAGGTTAAAAAATAAAAGAGAAGAGGGGAATGAATGAATCAATTATGCGAAAAAGGTAAACTCTATAATTATAAATCTGAATTTCCACTCAACTCAAATCTACTATCAGATCTGCATTTCCAATGGGTATGTATTATACCTTTTTATACATATTCTGGGGTTGGAAAGGAAAAATGAGTCAGTTAAAAAATAAATTTAGATTTGGAAATCTAGAAAGGTGAGTGAGAAAAATATATGATTTATATATAACACTAAAATTTATACCATTGAATTTTATTTGATATTATGCCTATGCAAGATCTGTTGAATTGTAGGTTTAAATCGAATATATATAATTGAAATATGGCCTACATATTATGTAAATTACATAATTATAATGGTATGACATATACAACCAAATTTGGAGATTTTGGGAAAATAGTTCCTAAAGATTATAAAGTATGGTGTTGATAAGATTGTGAAGTTTATTCGAGATTTACGTTAATTATGTTGTAAATTGTTTAGCGTTCATTAGGAATGCTTAGTTTGACTGGGAATGTAAACTTTTCTGGTTTAACTTATTAGGAGCGTTAAATGTACAATTTAGTTATATTTATTTTCCTGTTTTCCATAGATCGTCTCTCTTCACAACTATGTACAAAAAGTAGATCGTTTGGAATAATAAGGAATGTGCCTAAATAAAATAGACGTGTAGAGTAAAGTTCTTCTTTGTAGTTTGCACCATCTATTTCAATAAAAATGGAAGGAGATTATTGTAAATTCAAACGGAGCAAAGGTCTCACTTTTAAGTAGTTTATGGAATGTTACAATGGTAATAATTTCCTTTCTGGGGAAAGATAGCTCCAATATATTAAAATGTGGAAATAAACATTCTTTCTAAATTTTACACATAAATGTATATTCTAAGATTCCTAAATGAAGAAATTAAAGAAATTAAAAATATAAATATATATACGTATAACCATGTATACTAATTAAATGTATACATACACACAAGGTAAATGATAAACCGTAATAAGTTAATATACGTTGATACTCGTATTAGTTACAATTAGGACACTAAATAATAATAATGTAATAAATAAAAGGGTTAGGAGGTTGTAATAGAAAACGAGTAATAACTCCAATATTTATGAATAATGATTGAAATATTAATGGGAAATGAATGTGTAGTTAATAGGGAGTTACATAAATTAAATGGTGAAACAAATGTGTTTAATGAGCTTAACTACAGGATTATACATGACAATTATAAAGAAATCTGAATTTGCATAATAAGTCAGATTTTAAACAAGTAAATAAATGTCATTAGTGATTGTCTAATTTGAATAATGATGACCATTTATAAAGGATAATGTTAGAACCTCAATTGTTGGATTTTAATGACAACAAATATACAATTATGCTAAAGAATCTCTCAGATAATTTACAGGTACATGAGCATCAAAAAGAGACAAATAAATGCGTTCAAAATGAAGATACACGGTACAAAAAAGGATGAAAGTATGTTTATGGAGATACAAGAAGAGATATAAACGACAAGACGAAGGTAATAGACAAAGTATTATTAGTCACAGAGTGTTGTGTCTGGAGTTTACAAATGTTAAATCTTCTCAAAATGGTATAAATTCATACACATTCGTATTTTAAATGAGAAATCAAGTTTTCAAAAAATTACATAGAGCGGGACTCGAACCCGAGTCACTTGTTTAGAAGGTAAAAGCTCTAGCCAAATGAGCTATGGTAACTTTTGTTTATCAATAGAATTCGGCCGGCTGAATAATATCACTTAGACGGTCGAATGCTAAAATATTTCATAAATTAATATGAAGTTTTAGTTGGCGAATGGCTTCATTTAGCCGGCTGAATTAGGCCTGAAAATGCCTATTTATTTGTTGTTTTCAAAATTAACAAATTCAAAAGGCTGAATTCTATTTTCAGCCAGCTGAATATTTATAATGGCTATTTTTTTGTGAAAAGACACTTGTCTTAATCAAAGAGAAACATCTTCAAATCAATAGTTGCACCAGTTTCTTTTAAATATTATCTTTCATGAATGATTGCAACTTTTTAATCTATATAAATAGATTTCAGAATTCAAAAAATAATTAATCTAACTGACATTAAAATTATTGAATTGTTATCTCTTATTTATTTTTAATTTGCACTCAAACTGCATATAATCTCTGATCATTGATCACTCTATCTTCCACATTTCTTAAGCACATTACACCATATAACATATAAGAGAAGATTATAGGAAGATTGTACTTAACTGACTTATCAGTGCTATTTAAAGAGCATACTATAGTCAGATACTTTTGTTTACTTATAAAAGAAGTCCTGTTCGGTTGCTCAAGCGGTAGAAGTCCTATTCGGTTGCATAGGCGAGTCATGTTCGGTTACTCACGTGGTGTAAACCTATTCCTCTGGGTTAAGTGAGGGTTGCTAGTTTAATTTCAGACAAAGTCTAGGACTGGATGTAGAATGGGAGTTCGAACGAGTATAAAAATCTCTAGTGACATTTACTTTACTACTTTGATTATTTACTTATGTAGTTTATATTCTACACAAGTAGTTTATCCATATGACATGATCCTATAGCACAGTTAGTTTCAGTTGGTATCATAGCCTGAAATTCTATAGATCATCACAGCATTGTAGAATAATGGAAAAAAAGATCCAATTGAAATACAAAAAGCAAAATCCCTGTCAAAGCCACCCACGATGACTGCAAAAATGTAGTTTCTGATTTACAAATTTTGTAAATGGTAATAATGAATTAGTTAGTATATGCGATAAAATCTCAAAGCATAATTTTCTTATTGTACAAAAGATGAAATCAATCAAAACTGAAAATGAGAAATTGAAGAATGGGAAATTAGATTTAGAAAATCAATATGGTATTTTGAAAAATAAATTTGATAATCTTAAAGATTTTCTAGATAAAAACTATGTTTGAAAAAGAAAAAGAAAAAATTTCAAAAGAAATTACGGATTTGAAAAGACAAAATGATTTATTACAATAATCTTTAGATAATTTAGAATCTCGAATTTTTCTTCTCGAAAGTGAAAACTGTACGTTTAGAAAGGAGAATTCTGAATTAAACAAGAAAATTGATATTTTGAAAAATATTAATATTTCTTTTTAAAATAATAATTATGACTCTAAAGCTAAATTTGATAAACTAAACACTGAAGTTACAAAATTTAATAAAGGTCAAAACGATTTATAAATGATTTTATCTAGTTCTAGACCTATACATGCTAAAAGTGGCTTAGGGTATATAAAACTTATCGTAGAAATAGCACTAGATATACTTTCTTGTATATTAAAAATGTTTGTCCTAGTACTAGATTTCGAGTATAAACTAAATCAAATTTTTATAGAAATTCAAATACTGCTATGACCAATAACGTTTTTAATTTCTCTAGAAGTACCAAATAATTAACGAGAAATATGAATAAAAATTATCTAAGTATTTGAGTTCGTGTTAATTGGAAAAATAGAGAAAATTACATTAACGATTATTTTGATATGGTAGTTAATAATGAAAATTATATTTATAAAGGCTCAATCACACCCAAATGGGTATGGTTTCCCAAGACCTTACGCCCCGGACCCTAACATTGTACGTGGGTACCAAAAATGATTATTATTTATTGCAGGTGCTCAGAGAAATAATGGAGAAAATGATAGATTTTGGAATTTTAAAGGATGTTCACATTAAATAGAATTACGTGCTTACAATGAAATATAGAATTCAGCAAATATGGTAAAATCTATTTTATTTTTCTCCATAATTAATTTTGAGTATATCCCACTATTTACAAGATATTTTATAAAATTTATTATACTCCTCATTCTTTTTTATAATGTCAATAGGGAAGAAATTCATATGCATATTAATAGAGGGAGATATTATACTTAGGGGGAGATGTTATACTTAGCAGGGGCTTCAAATATATTAATATTGCTTTATATATAGAATGAATTTAAAAAAAAATTGTATAACTATCATCATCAAAAATGGGAGGAATGTTAGAACCTCAATTTTTGGATTTTAATGACAACAACTATACAATATGTCAAAGAATCTCTAGCTAATTTGCAGGTATATGAGCATCAAAAAGAGACAAACAAATGCATTCAAAATAAAGATACACCATACAAAAAAGGATAAAAGTATGTATATGGAGATATAAGAAGAGATATGCACGATAGAGATAAGACGAAGCTGATAAACAAAGTACTATAGTCATAGAGTGTCGTATCTATAGTTTACTAATGTTATAATCTTCTATCATATTTTAAATGAAAACACAAGATTTTAAAAAAGTGCATGAAGCGGGACTCGAACCCGGGTCACTAGTTTAAAAGACAAGTGCTCTAACCAAATGAGCTATGGTAACTTTTGTTTATCAATAGAATTCAGCTGGTTGAATAATACCATTCAGACGGCTGATTGCTGAAATATTTCATAAATTAAAATGAAGTTTTAGTCGGCAGAATGGTTTTATTCCGCCAGCTGAATTAGGCCTGAAAATGCCTATTTCTTTCCTGTTTTTGTAATTAACAAATTCAGAAGGATGAATTATATTTTCGGTTAGCTAAATATTTATAACGGCTATTTTTTATGAAAAGACACTTCTCTTCATCGAAGAGAAACATCTTCATATCAACAGTTGCACCTGTTTCTTTTCAATGTTATCTTTCATGAATGATTGCAACTTTTTAACCTACATAAATACATTTCAGAATTTAACAAACAATTAATCTAATTAATTTTAATATTATTGAATTCTTATCTCTTATTCTATTTTCAAATGCACTCAAACTACATACAATCTCTGATCGTTGATCACGCTATCTTCCACATTTCTCAAGCACGTTACAATATATATCATAACGGAGAAGATTATAAAAAGATTATACTTAACTAACTTATCAGTGCTATTTAAAAAGCATACTACAGTTAAATACTTTTTTTACTTATAAAGAAAGTCCTGTTCGATTGCTCAGGTAGTAGAAGTCCTATTCGGTTGCTTAGGTGGTAGAAGTCATGTTCGGTTGCTCAAGCGGTGTAAACCTATTCCTCCAAATTAAGCGACGATTGCTAGTTTAATTCCAGAAGGAGTCTGGGACTGGAGATAGAACTGGAGTTCGAACTAGTATAAAAACCTCTAGTGTCATTTACTTTACTGCTTTAATTATTTACTTGCTTAGTTTATATTCCGCGCAAAGAGTTTATCCAAATTACACGATCCTATAGCACAGTCACTTTTAGATAATTAAATTGAAAGTGAAGAAATAAATGACATTTATGAAATAAAGAATAAGCATATAGGCTATGAATTTTTTCATAGAAAGTAAATAAATACTTACAAATGAACATAAAAGCTTAACAATTTCTATAATGGAAATTATATAGCCTCAATAATATGTTATGACGGACATAAATTAGTGGATCTAGCCCAATATTTGGGTTAATTATAAATGGCCTCGTTTAGTACGGGTAAGGATGCAAGGACAGTAGAGTTACACAACAGAAGTCCGTCCTTCGCCTAGAGGCTACCAGAAATTGTGTATAGTGCTACTGATGTGGGACATGTCCAACTATAGGACACATGGAGTAATGTGGATAAATATTCGCGTATAGGTGGGGTAAAATATACCAAGCATTCTCCTCGGATTTGAAGTATTAAACGGCTTAGTACCCTTAGGGATGTCAAGGGGTTTACTTCTTAACCTCTATGCAATCACTTTTTTATGAATCAGCCTATTACAAATAAAGCATTTTGCCCTATCCTTATTCTTCGGCTGAGTACAGTTAGAAGAGTAGTGTCTCTTTTGGCCATATCAAAAGTAAGCAACATCAGCTATATTTGACTTTTGAGTCCCTCCTACAAAAGCCTGTCCTCCATTCTGATTCTTTCTGTCCTTTTAGAATGAACTGTATATTTTCTTTTACCCTCCCTTGGATCTAATACCATTCTTATCTTTCTAAAACAAGTGATTATACCATCTTGCCATTTCTACCACCATATCAAAAGGAGCCAATAGGTGAGCCATTACCTTGTGATTCAGCCCCTTCCTTGAACCCTCAATAAGTTATTTTTCTTCAGTAGATTATTGATATGCTCCCTTCCATACTTCAACAAAGCATTAAAATGATAAATGTATTTTGCCAAAGTCATCTCTCTCGTTTTAAGTCAAGGAACTCCAAAAATAAAGCATTCTTCTAAGATTAGAAATAAATTGAACCAAAAATCGCTCCTTAAACTACTCCCATATTTGCTCCTCTTAGATCTCAGCAATTACAGCCTCCCACTAGTCTAGTGCATCCTCCTAGAGCTGATGAGAAATCAACCTCCTCTTCTGAGTATTATTATATGCCAAATTTCCTAAGATACATTTGCATGCTTTCATCCAGTTCAACATTTATAGAGTAGACTCTTTTCCTATGAACTCCTTTCATCCACAACAATTAAAAATTTCTTCATCTTAGAAAATTTTGATTTTATTGCAACCTCCTGTCGTTGCTAAAAAACTTCGGTTGGATGTTCCCCCGTTATCTTCATCATAAACAAGTAAAACAGGACATTCACATCCATTCATCCTTTAACTGGGGCAGCCACATGAGTACCGAATTCAGTATGAACCTTCGAATCTGCCTTCCCTCCTTAGTAATTAGTTTATGTACTGCCATCTCCCCTACTAGGTTTCACTCTCCCACTTCCTATGGTCAAACATCGGTTGCATAGATCTGTGCTTGCCTTCTTCATAGGCAAGGGTTCATAAGAAATGAAAGTGAAGAGAATGAAATCATTCATAGAGGGTAGAGATATTCTACTATATATCTAAATCAAAACACAAGTACATTGTATATAATGTATACCCAACCAAAGTGCTCATTTTCTTTTAACATGTCTTTACTTAGCTCTATTTTATTTAAGTATTCCCGTAGCCTAAGCTTAGATAGCACATTATAGCATCCCTCACTTTGAGACCCAAAAATGGACACCGATAATGTGCGGTCATCATCGAAATCATTTTCCAATGACAAAATGAGTTGTATATTATTTTCCACAACATAAGTAAATATAGTAGCTGGATAAATTATCCATTACATCAATTTGAACTACATAGTTTAATCATCTTTTACCCATTTCATTCCTATACAAGGGTAAATGCAGAGAAACTAAGAGTATTATTGCTTCCGACATATGAAGATGCAAGCAAAACAGATAAATTGTTATAATTCCTGGTTTTGTACTATGGGAATTTCAAAAAAAAATTGTTTCCTAGGTAAGCCTCCAGCTTCATCATTGAAATCATTATTAGTCCTCCAATAGAAACTTATCTAATGCATAAACTCAGCATACTCGAATGAGTACCGTGGGTTTATGGGAAATAGTAAAAACATGGATCAGACATAAATCTTGGTATGAGTAAAATATTTACCCCAATCATCCATAGTGAGACCACGCTGCTAATGTGGAATGGATTTTCCCTTCACTTCATCATCGTAGCAATATGCATCATGTCATATATATAATCATCAAGAGCAAGGATGTGCATCACATTCAATGCATAAGTGCACCCTAAAATTTACATACAACTACGAAAAAATCATATATATAATTTTTCAATTCAAATTAGGTATGTTCTATACTTAACATCCCATTGTGGACCGAGACATACAATCATTCAACATCCATTCAAACATCACCTTATATCTTGTTTTAGGCTTTCATCATTAAATCATCATTAATTTATTTAGTGATTACCTCCTTAGGCATGTTTATCAATAATTTTTATCTTTCCCCGAATGTCATGTAATGGAATAGCCACTCATTCCACCAATGGAAGCTACCCTGACTAGAGCCATCTAGACTCTCCGAAGAGGTTGAATGTAAGTGCCCTGAATAGTAAGCATCCTTACTAATCATCGATAGCCCCTCTTAGTCTTTGAACCTCTATCCTTCATGTTAACAATTTATTTATTTTAGTTTTGACACCACCCTAATGTTTGGCACCCAACCATAGCACCTGCCATAACTCCCCTTTAGAGCTTATAAATATTTTAGGATTAACATCTATCATGGCACCTTAACATATACTATCGGACTTTAGACTAATAGTTAAGACATCCTGTCATCTAATAATTCCATGACCCAGTACATCTTTATGATCATAGTTTAACCCATTTCATTCATTCATTCTGCAATTTACCCTGCATATTCTTTAGATAATACGTCTTTATCTTTTAGTTTAAATAATACCCTTTCATACATTAGCTTCTCTAACTTAGTAAAAGTCCTTCTTTATTTCATCCCATGAAACAGTTCATTACCACTTGGAAACCACCTTCTAAATTTCCCTAAGCATTTTTTATTTTACTTCGAAAATATAGCTTCTCAAGCTACCTCGGGTTGACCTTAGTCATCACATATTGGCTATCTCATAGCCTTCAAAAGTTAAGCTCGGGTATCATGTGATAACTCCCCCGAGCCATCGCATGTTGACTCCCTTGAGCCTTTATATGTTAACTCTCCTAAGCCTTTGCATGTTAATTCTCCTAAGCCATCGCATGTTGATTCCAAGTTGCCACCATAAGTTGACAGCTTCCCTCAAGCCATCATGTGTTGTCACCTTGAGTCATCGCAAGTTGACTCCCCTGAGCTTTCACATGTTGACTCCTGTTTGCACAAAAAATGGACAAACACCTCCAAGTCGTATTATTTTAGTTGAGTATGTGTGATTTTCAATGATTTTAGATGAGTATGTAAATATGAGAAAAGTAAGGGCTGAAATGTAAAAGACACGCAGATTTATAGTGGTTCGGCCAGAATGTGCCTACGTCCACTTTATATGTTATTATCTTTCTTCTTCCAGATTACAAGTACAATGCTTTGTATATAAGTGTATGAAAGTAGTTTGAAAGTTCCTCCCTTGCTTGAGCTTTCAAACTTGTCTGCCATTGTTGTACCCCTGCCCCTCTATTTATAGAATGAGGTAGGGGGCAGGGGTCTTGGAAGTATATAACTGCTGGTGGGCCCGGGCTGAAGCGATCTGGACTGGCAGTTGTCTGGTTCGGCGAGGTTCATTCGGTGGTGAGGTTGGACCGGTGGTAGCCTCGTTCGGTAGGGAGATGTTGGAGTTTGGACCGGTGGTGCCTGGTCCGGCTATGGTGGTCCGGTGATGGGTGGATATTGGAGAGGTTGGTCCGGTGGACCTGGACCGGTGAAGTCTGGTTCGGCAGGAGCTTATGCCGAATGGAGTGGTGGACCGAATGAGGTTGGCTCGGTAGGGGGTAGATCCGGTAGTGGAGTGGCCGAATGGAGGGAGCCCGAATGAGGTGAAGGCCGAATGAGGAGGTGATTGGTCGTGCTGAATGAAGTGGAGATTGCGAACCCGAGTGAAACTGTGGCTTCCTGGTCTCGAGATCTTCTGGGTGAAAATTCGCCCAACATTTGCCCCCCAAAGTGGGGCACGTGCTTGCATGTGTCGCGCTTTGTTTCCCTGTGGTAGAAAGGCTTGTTTCGTAACGCCATGGGCTGGATATTCGTATCCTGCTGCTGTCCTGCAAAGGAATTTAATTTATAGTTTTAGTGTGGTTTTAGATAACGATCGTTCGGGATCGAGATATTTGAAATGAAGCTAATCGTGTCGTTCGAGGCGAGCAAGTGTGCCCCGAGGGGGCTTAGCATTGTCGATGCCAGGTTCACGTTAGAGTGGGTCCCTGGGTCGTTTGCCAAGGTGGTTTATCGCCAGCTCAGAGCATGCCTAGGGGTCGTTCGCGACCCCGTACATGTGTAAGTAGCTTAGCCATTTCACAATTATCAGAACCAAATATCCGTTTAACCTATGAGTTTAAAAAGGCGTGTCAAAGTGTAAATTCCCACGACGGTAGGGTTAATAACCATTCAGAGCGTGCCTATGGACCATTCGTGGTCGCGTACACGTGTAAACGATTTAATCCATGTCGGTGAGAGTTTGACGACTTATTCATCGTTATCATAATCTCATTTTATTAGTTAGTTCTGGAGTTCGGTACTTATCTGAGTGAGGCGCCTGCGTGCCCCCTGTTTCTGGTTTCTGCTGGTAGAGGCAGCTTCATTCGGTTTCGAGTTGGCTCAGGTTTCATTCGGTTGGAGGCTGGTCCGGTATGGATAGTTCCATTCGGTTTTCATTCGGTCCGGTATGTCGAATGCCTTGGTCCGGTCCTGAGCTCGCCTATATATAGAGGCCGTACCCCCCTCGTTTTTCATTACCGAACGAGTAGAGCCGAACCATATTGTGCTGCCGAACCAAAGTCTTCGCCGAACCAGCTTATACCGAACCAGGTATGTATACTTTCTGCCGAATGAACCTTTGCCACCGAATGTCCCTGTTTGCCGAATGTGTACGGAGTGTATTGAATAGCCGAATGAGGTATGCCGAATGACATGTATGCCGAATGACATGTATGCCGAATGACATGTATGCCGAATGAGCATTGGAGTTTGGTGCCGAATGAACTCGTCTTGCACCGCCGAATGAGACTTCATACTTGAACCTTGAGCGGAATCTTATGCTTTTATATGCTTTCTTTAGATACTTGCTTGTTTATCTTTCTATATTTCTTGCTCTAACACCGTGTTTTTCTTGTGCTGCAGAAAATGTCTCGCAAAGCGGAAACACGATCAGACAGAAAGAAGTCTAGAGGCACAAGAGAGCCCTCTTCTTCCTTGCCCCCAGTCCAATCAGGATCCGAGCAACATCGACCCATTCCGAAGTCTCTAGTGGACGGATGTGGTCCACAGGAACTTTTGAACTCTCCCCCTGACTGCTTCCCAAGCTCCTTAAAGGAGGAGCAACTTGACGTTATATCCCGTTCCTTTGGGATAGACAGGGCTTTTATGTTGTTACCCGGGGGAAGGGGTCATGCCATATGATCCCCCTGAAGGGTACTTCGCTTATAGCCGGTACCATTGCATGTGCGGGGCTATTCCTCCAATCAACGCCTGGATACTAAGCTTCGTCACTTATCTGAAGGTGGCTCCATTCCAGCTTCAGCCCAACTCTTATGCCATTCTGGTATGCTTATATGCTATCTTCCAGAAGAGATATGGGCGCGCCCCCTCCCACCGGGAAATACGATATCTGTACAATCTGAGGGGGTACAGGAAGGGGTCCCCATATATTAGCTTGGAGTCAGCCGTTTCCTTCAAGCCGGTTTTGGATTTATACTCGAAGTATAGCATGTTCAAGAAGGAATGGTTCTTTGTTAGGGATGACTCCGTCTCTATTCGCCGATTTACCTCCGGATGTAAGTAAAAACTCTACTCATAATTCCTGTCTTGGCTGTAATTCACTCTCTTATGCGCTTTTATTTCTTGCTAGCGACAGGTGGTTTTGCGGTTGTGGAAGATGATCGCTTGGTTCGGATGGCAGCAGAAATTGAAGCTATTTCCGGGAGAGACAGATCGGCTGCTTATCTGATTAGGAATGCCAGGCTCTTGTCGTATAATTTGATCCTCCCACATCAGTCCGTAGTCAAACAGAGGGACACGGCAGAAGAGAAGGCTGCCCAGCCTAAAGGTGGGGTGACAGCGAAGGGTGGCAAGAGGAAGCCCTTTGCACAACATCCAGTCGTAGGAGGCAAGAAGCTCAAGGAGTCCGATGGCCCTTCTCCAAGTACTTGCCCGGATGTCCCGGAGGAGGAAGGTGTAGAAGAGGAGGAAGGAGGTGAAGTTGGAGAAGGGTCGGAGGGTGGAGGAGATGGCGATGGTCAGGGTGGTAGCGGTGTTGCTGCTCTAACCTCTGAGCAGGACCTCGAACTGGATGAGGCTCTCCGTCGGGCCTTCGGGGAGTCAGAGGGGGAGTCGGAAACAGAGAAGGAAACGGAGAGGGCAGAGGAAACCGGCAAAGCTGTGGTTAGCACTGACCCATCCTCTAAGGGTTCCTCAGCTAGGGTGACCCCGGCGATGCAAGGTGAACTTTTGTCTTCTGCCGATTCCATTTTCGATAGGGACTTAGAAATTTTTTACGGTTCACTTCCGTCCTGGAATGAGATCCAGGACTTATTGCAGTATCCCACTCCTCCGCCGGGTTTGTATAACAGATGTGTCTCCTCACTTTTCTTTCTTTTTAACTTAGCACATTTTTTGAATTGCGGATTATTGTATGTTCGTAACACTTGTTCTTTATTCCAGGGGCAGGCCAGGCGGGTAAAACGTCGGATGTTCGACACCGCCTCGAACAATTTAAGTCGAGGAGAGCTTCCGCGAAACCTTCTACTGATCGCACTGGGGACGTAGTCAAGTACCGCCCTCTTCTTGGGGTCATCGAAGAGGGCATTCAGAAAAGGAAGCGGAGCCGTTCCTTATTTGAGTCTTCTTCTGCTTCGCAGCTTCCTACTCTGTCTCCCCCTACTCAGCCTCCTTGTGATACTACGGAGGAGAGCACGGAGCCCTGCCCCCCTCCTCCTCCTTCCAAGAGATCTACTGTCATTCATATAAGGCGTCCCGATGTGCCTCGCCCCGTGCCTCGTGACCCTTTTGCCGGTCATCCTGATTTAGACCCAAGTTTTCGGGATATTTCATTTGATGAGACCACGGGCGAGCACCTACTTCCCCGCAACCCCATGGTACGTGTGCTGGATGAGGCCAAGTCCCTAGATCTTGATCTGCTTACTACTCGGGTAGTTACTATGGGGGACGAGGCCAAGGCTAATATTGACCGGGTGGCCGAAGAGACTAAGAAGTTAATGGAGCATCATGCTCGATTGGTCAAGGCCGGGGAGGAGATTGGGAGTGCTAATATTCGGTTAAGGCTAAAGGTTGCCGATCAGGCCAAGCAGCTTGCCGACCAAGCCATCCAGATCTCCCAGCATGAGGAAGCCTCCCAGCGTCTGAAAGAGACCATGGAGAAGGCCAGTAGGGCGGAGTTACGGAAGATGGAGGTTACCTGCAGGGAGCGGATTAACATGGCCATTACAACGGTGGATGAGGTTCGAAATGCGGATCTCGAGCGGGTAGAGGAGTTGTCGGGGAGACTCGAGGCTGCGGAGATGGCTCAGGCTGAGTTGAAGGAGGAGATGGAGGAGATGAGGAGGTCCCTTAGGTTGAAGGAGGAGGAAATGAGGAGGTCACTCCAGGCTGACTGCTTGAGATACCAATCAGAGAGGGACGTCGCCGTCGCTAAGTTGCAAGCTTCCGAGGCTCGGGTGAGGGAGTTTGAGGAAAATGAGGGGATGATGGATGAGATGCTTCAGGATATGTACTTCCATACTTGGAAAGAGGGCGGCTTGTCTTGGATGGACGATTACCCTCGGGTCATGGCCAAGGTGTATCTCCAGGCTTTAGAGGAGGCCAGGGTGAACGCGGGTAAGGAAGGCGGAGAGGCTTTCAACTTGAGTGCGGTTACTGCTCAGTTCTCAAAGGAGGAGCAAGCGGCGGTGAAGGAGGGGATGCGGCTGCTTGCTGCGGAGGAAGCGGGCGTGCAGTTGGATGATGAGGATCAAGCGGCGGATGCTGGTGAGTTATTCTTTTCCCTTTCTTTTCTTTCCGTGTTTTCATAACTTGATCGTTCGTTTAATGAATTCCTCTTCCGATCTGGACAGGTGGGACTTCAGATCCACATGCTGGGGGTTCCGATCCTGCGGCTAAGTAGGCTGGGGGAGTTGGTGATGGAGTGTGGATGCATCTGCCATCTTTTTGTTTCTTTTTTATCACTGTTCATGTTAGTCTTTGATATGCAACTGTAATAAAATTATTTGCAAAGAATAACTTCGTGTGATCTTATAATATAAGCTGATTTTGTCATGTTTAAATGTTGTTGCTATCTTTATGTGCTGTGTGAGAAGTATAATTATGTATATGCCTGTGATTCCACTTGTGTTTGATGTTAAGTTTTTGCTTGAAATATAATTTCACGTTTTGCAATGTCAGTGTATGAATAAGTTATAGCTACGCATTTATGTACAAGAGAAGAGAGTACCGCCCTTTATGTTTTATTCGCAGGCGGTAGCTTTGAGTGTCTTGTGTAACTGTTCACGGGTATAGCAGAGCGCCCTGCTACCCAGCACGCAGGCTTAGAGCCTCATGAGTGAATGCTTCCTATTTGGTTTCCTGTACTTTAGAGTTTGTTATACAGGATAGGAGAAAAATATTTAAATGAAATGGAAATATAGTAAAAGTAAAACTTCCAGTCACGGAAGGCCGTCGATGTGCTTAAGTTCGTGGCAAACGGGTTTTGTAGTCACTTTCCCTAGCTGTGGGTCTTGGAGACATTTGTCACCCATCTTACGCCTCCGCGGGGAGTTTTCTTTTTTACCACAGCCGCACTTAAGACACATCGGAGCCGAGATCGCGCACGGTAACTACCCGAACCGTTATGGTCCGT
Source organism: Allium cepa (assembly GCA_030765085.1). Lineage (NCBI taxonomy): Eukaryota > Viridiplantae > Streptophyta > Magnoliopsida > Asparagales > Amaryllidaceae > Allium > Allium cepa. The sequence continues at coordinate 678,692,738 of CM060941.1, read as the reverse complement.
AATCGTGGGTATTATTCGATTTACCGTGGCCGGCTAGCGTGGGTGCCGTTGGCCGTGAACTACCCCTGGCTGGCCACACCTTATGTTGGGGCTTAAAGTAGGTTCACGGTTACCGACGAGCCGAACGCCGTAATGAGCTGCCATCGGCTATAGTCGGCCTTTATGATGACTTATAATCGGCTCATTACAGTTGGCTTTGAGGGCAGGCGCACAATGAGTTAACCCGCAGCAGAGGGATGCTGGAGCAAAAGTGTCTCATTGGCGAGTGCATAGAATCGTAGCGTACCTGTTAGGCCTAGTCCAGATGAGGCCGCGGTGCATCTTGAGTGGAGATGCCATAGGATTTTGTTCAACAGAAAGGGATAAAACTTAACAAGTAGCCAAGACATAAAGGAACAAGTTAAAAAGAGACAAGATTTTTTAAAGTGGTTCGGCACGAAAATGCCTACGTCCACTGGTTCTCTTTGTTAATTCACTTCATATGGGCAGTACAAGTTAAGAAAAGTATCGACGGAGGTGTCGGATGTTCCATGCCCTCTGGAACACCTCTCCGTCCACTGTTGACAAAATGTAAGCTCCGTTGTGGAGATCTTTGTGAATTACATATGGTCCGTCCCAGATGGGGTCCAGTGCCCCGGGGCGCGGAAAGATTCGCCTGAGGACAAGATCTCCTTCTTGTAAGCTGCGATGCTTGACTTTGGAATTGTATAGTGCTGCCACTTTTTGTTTGTGAGCTGCTGCTTTGAGTGCTGCATCGTTTCTCCTTTCCTCAATCAGTTCCAAAGACATGAGGAGGAGTTCTTCGTTTTCTTCTGGGTTGTAGTGGATCCTACGGTGGGAAGGCACAATAGTCTCAACTGGGAGCATTGCCTCCGATCCATATGCCAAAGAGAAAGGAGTATGTCCCGTTGATGTTCTGAAAGATGTGCGGTATGCCCATAGTGCCGTAGGAAGTTCGTCCACCCAAGCGCCTTTTGACTTTTCAAGTTTCTTCTTGATTAGGGTTTTGAGAATTTTGTTGACAGCTTCAACTTGTCCGTTTGCCTGAGGGTAAGCTACTGATGAGAAGCTTTTATGAATTCCATGCTCTTGGCACCAGTCGGCAAATTCTTCGCTGTCAAATTGGAGTCCGTTGTCTGATACGATCTTGAGGGGGACTCCATACCTGCACAGAATGTTTTTGATCAAGAAGTTAATAATTTTTGCTGAAGATATTTTATTTAAAGGTTCCGCTTCCACCCATTTGGTGAAATAATCGACTGCCACTATAGCATATTTGGCTCCGCCTCGGCCCGTTGGCAGTTCGCCAATTAAGTCAATTCCCCATACAGCAAAGGGCCAAGGGCTGGTCATTTGAGTAATTTCGTTTGTGGGTAGTCGAGGGATCTTGGCGAACTTCTGACATCTGTCGCATTTCTTAACGAAGTCTAGGGTATCTTTGTTTAGTGTGGGCCAGTAATATCCATATCGGAGTATCTTTCTTGCCAAAGTCTGTCCTCCAGTGTGATCTCCGCATCCTCCCTGATGGATGTTTGTTAATATCTCCTTGGCTTCCCTTCCGGCGACGCATCTTAATAAGGGGCTAGAGAAGCCACGCCGGTAGAGGATGCCTTCTTGTATTGTGTAGTGGGGAACTTTTCTCAAGATCTTCTTGGCTTCGTCACGCCTGTCGGGTAGTATGCCATCTTGCAAATATTTCCGGATAGGAGTCATCCAGGTTCCTTCTTCGATTGCAGTTATCAGATTTACTTGTTCGAAACTTGGGGCTAGCTGCCTTGAGATTACTAGTGCTCCGGGAATGGTGCTGTCCTTCATACTAGCTTGCTTTGCAAGTTCATCTGCCTCTTGGTTTTCTTCTCGAGGAATGTGTTTGATTAGATAATGGTCCAATCGATCGAGCAGCAGTCTGGTTTTCTTTAGGTATGCTGTGAGCCGTTCTCCTCGAGTCTGGAATTCTCCTAGTACCTGGTTTACGATAAGCTGAGAATCACTATGAATACATAAGGAATTGATCCCAATTTCTAGGGCCAGTTCCAATCCCGCTATTACTGCTTCATATTCAGCATCGTTGTTAGTGGCCGTGAACTCCAATCTTAATGCATAGTACAACTTTCTTCCCCTGGGGGTGACGATCACAATACCTGCCCCCGAGCCTTGTTCGTTCGATGCTCCGTCTGCAAAGAGGTTCCACTTGATGTTTTTTGCTACTTCGGATTGTTCCTTGCCTTCGTTGGTAGTGAATTCGGCAATGAAATCAGCCATGGCTTGTCCTTTGATAGCGGTGCGGGGATGGTAGGTGATATCATACTGACTTAGTTCGATGCACCATTTGAGGAGTCGCCCAGAAGTGTCAGGACGATGGAGCACTTGTCTTAGTGGTTGATCGGTTAGAACCCTGATGGAGTGAGACTGGAAGTAGTGTCGCAGTTTCCGTGACGCGATCAATAAACAATATGCTAACTTCTCAAGTTTAGGATATCTGGCTTCTGCCCCCGTAAATCTCTTGCTTACAAAGTAAACCGGACGTTGTGTGCGGTCTTCTTCTCTTACCAAGGCGGCGCTTAGAGCATGAGATGATACAGCGAGGTATAGGTATAACACTTCACCTTCATTTGGAGTTGAGAGTACTGGTGGTCTCTGAAGGTGTTCGATTAGGTTGAGGAAGGCTTTTAAGCATTCGTCGGTCCACTCGAACCTCCCTTTGTCTTTCTTGAGTGCTTCGAAGAAAGGGACACACTTGTCAGTTGCCTTGGAAATGAATCTGCTTAGGGCGGCCACCTTTCCGTTTAGGCTCTGCATTTCTTTTCGAGTGGAAGGTATCCTTATTTCTTTTAAAGCTCGGATTTGTTCAGGGTTTGCTTCGATTCCTCTGGCGTGGACGATGAATCCTAAGAATTTTCCCGATGATACTCCGAAGGAGCACTTTAGAGGATTCAGCTTCATTCCATATCGGCGAAGTACCCGAAACATATCGTCCAGATGGCTTACATGGTCGTTGGCTTTCCTGGACTTCACCAACATGTCATCCACATATACTTCCATAGTACGTCCTATCAGTTCTGCGAACATTTTGTTGACGAGGCGTTGATAGGTAGCTCCAGCATTTTTGAGTCCAAAAGGCATGACTTTGTAACAATATAATCCGCGGTCGGTGATGAAGCTAGTGTGGTCCTGATCGGGAGCGTGCATGGGGATCTGGTTATATCCGGAGTATGCATCCATAAAAGATAGGAGTTCGTGCCCAGCTGTGCTGTCCACGAGTTGGTCAATTCGGGGAAGTGGGAAGCAGTCTTTCGGGCAAGCGTCATTCAGATTGGAGAAGTCAATACATGTTCGCCACTTTCCATTGGCCTTTTTTACTAGCACTGGGTTAGCGATCCATTCTGGGTAGATGACTTCCCGTATGAAGTCATTAGCAAGTAGATTTTTTACTTCCTCATCAAGGGCTGCTGATCGCTCTGCCCCCATGCTCCTCTTTTTCTGCTTTACTGGTACCTTGGTGGGATCGATGTTCAACATGTGGCATGCTACGTCTGGGGAGATTCCTGTCATATCGGCATGGGTCCACGCAAATACATCTAAGTTGTGGCGGAGAAAGTCAATGAGTCGATCCTTCAATTCCGTTTTCAGCTGAGATCCGATTTTTAATAGTCTACTTGAATCATGCTTATCTACAGATACGAATTCCATAGCCTCTGCAGGCTCGGCGGTAGCCTCCTCCTCTTTATCCCGGGGGTCTAGTTCATTGAAGGGATCGCTTGTGTATCGAAGAGGAGGGGCTTTCTTTAGTTGCTATGCCTCCAAGCTTTTCATGCAGAGAGTAGTCTCTGCATCTTTTCCTTTATTCTTTCTGCGGTTGTCGCGAAGCTCAGTTACATAGCAGTCTCGGGCAGCGTCTTGATCTCCTTCTACTTCTCCTATTCCGTTGTCTGTCGGGAATTTCATCTTCAGGCACCAGGGGGCTAGGACAATTTGGAAGTCAGACAAGGCTGGTCTCCCCAAGAAGGCGTTGTAAGCCGAGTGGTTCTCTATTAGCACGAACGTTTGTTTTCGCACCACGGAGCGGGGATGACTTCCTATTTCGACGAAGAGGTCAAGTTGCCCGAGGGGCATTTTTGCATCTCCAGTGAAACCGTGCAGTGGTTTGTCGCAGGGAGACACATCCTTCATTGATAACTTCATTTTGTCGAAAGCATGTTTGAACAAGATGTTTACGGAGCTTCCCGTGTCTATTAGAATCCGAAAAACTTTAGCAGGGCCGAACCAGGCAGAGATGACCATAGGATCCATATGTGGGTACTGTCTTCCTTCCAAATCGCGTCTACTGAATATGATGTCGTCGCTCTCTTTTCGTTTCGGTTGGCGTTCTTCTGTGACGGAGTTAACGTATCCTTCGGTATTTCTAAGCGACTTGCCGTACCTTTCCATCTCTGCCCAACTTCTGTCGGCAATGTGTGGTCCTCCTGAGATGGTAAGGACTACTATCTTCTCTTGACTAGAGCCACTGGTGTTGTGATTGTTGCGACTCCCTCCGCCTACTTCTGGGAGGGGTTGCTTTGAGTTCTCATTGGCAGGAGTTGGAGTCCTGTTCTGACTTTTCACATAACGTTCCAGTCTTCTTCTTCTAATGTGTTCTTCGATCAAGTCCCGAAGATGGTGGCATTCATTGGTGTCATGTCCGTGGGATTCGTGGAAGCGACAGAACTTTCCGGACTTGAGTGCGTTATCTGATTCTTTCTTGTGCGGGGGGCGCTTGTATCCGAGTTCGCCCTGAGTGGCTAGGTAGATGTTTTCGATTGTTTCATTCAAAGGAGTGTAGGAGTCAAATCTTGGCCCTGGTCGATATTGGCGCTTCTCACCCTTTCTGCCCCCAGCATTGTCTCTAGATTCATTTCTTCGAGCGTCCTTAGCTGCAGTGGGAACCTTGTCCTGAATTATCTTGCCTTGTTGCCCTGGCTGCCTCTCCGTAGCAGCGTCTTCAAGTCTCATATACTTTCCAGCTTCATGGAAGAAATCAGGCAAGGTAACTGGTTTTTCCTTAGTTAATCTTCTGGCAAACTTGGTGTCTGGATGCACACCACTACAGAGGGCCATTAGAGTGAGTTTTTCATCGGCATCTTGAACTGCTGCCGCTGCGGCGTTGAACCGTGTTAGATATTGTTGTAGCGTCTCTCCGGTTTTCTGTTTGACATTGGATAGAGAATAAGCATCCCTGGGTTGTTCCACATGGATGCGGAACTGGCTAATAAACCTTTCTTTTAACATCTCCCATGAGTTGATGGATCCTTGGGGTAGATGGCAGAACCAGGAGGTAGCTAGATCTGATAGGAATAGCGGAAAGCATTTACATAATACTCCTTCTGTTGCTCCACTCATGAGCATATGCTGGGTGTATCTCTGCAGGTGTACGATGGGGTCGGAAGTTCCTTTGTAAGGTTCCATGGTTGGCATTTTCCATTCCCGGGGAGTGATGGCAGTTTCGATATTTCGGGTAAAGGGACTGGTGACCCTAGCGCCTATTCCCCGGTCCCTTTGCTCCCGTTGGACACATTCTCTGAATAATCGTGCCATCCGCTCGTCAGAACTTGGAGCGGACAAAAATGAGCTCGGTTCTTCCCTGCGGGATCTATCTCGTCCAGATGACCTGTAGGGATGGTACAGTCTATCACCTCTAGCATTATCTAGTGGTTGTCTTTGGCTGCTTGGATGCACGCTAGGACCAGCTACAGTTGCCCCCTGCCTTGATCTTCCCCTGTGGGGTTCTGTTTCGAGCACATCCATGGGGTCAACTTCGGGCTGGGTTCTAGCTCGGCTCCGTTCAGCGGGGTTTCTATGATTAGGTGGCATGACTGGCTCAGCTACATCCGACCCTCGCCTGGTGCCTCCCCCGCTAGGTTCGGTTCCAAGGGCTTCCTCGAGTCGGAATTCGGGCTGAGTCCGGGCGCGGCCCCTATCATTGTTTTTTCTGTTGATAGCTTGTTCGAAGAGTGAAGACCTTTGTTGCCTCCGGGATCCTCCGGATTGGGATTCACCCCATGATTCAGTGTTGCGGTTGGACTCTTCAGCGTCCCTTAAGCGTGTCATGAGTTGGTCCACCAAAGTTTCTTGTTGGGATGTGAAGCGGTTAGTTACTTCAGCCACAACCCTGTCCAGATCTGCCCTAGTGATTGGTTGTTCCGTTGCGGGACCAGTTGGATTTTCCTGATTTTCATCTGGTACTGCTGTTGAAGTGGGCTGATCTGTGATTGCTGGATCTGGAAGGCTGCTAGTTGCGATGTTCTTTCCTTTGTTAACATCCCTTCTCTGTTTGGAAGGCATGATTTCTAAGCAACGAGTGATGTCGTTAGGAAAAAGGTTGAGTGGGAGAAGATGAAGTTTGAGTTCAGCTCTCAATGAAAGCACCAAAAATGTTTGCACAAAAAATGGACAAACACCTCCAAGTCGTATTATTTTAGTTGAGTATGTGTGATTTTCAATGATTTTAGATGAGTATGTAAATATGAGAAAAGTAAGGGCTGAAATGTAAAAGACACGCAGATTTATAGTGGTTCGGCCAGAATGTGCCTACGTCCACTTTATATGTTATTATCTTTCTTCTTCCAGATTACAAGTACAATGCTTTGTATATAAGTGTATGAAAGTAGTTTGAAAGTTCCTCCCTTGCTTGAGCTTTCAAACTTGTCTGCCATTGTTGTACCCCTGCCCCTCTATTTATAGAATGAGGTAGGGGGCAGGGGTCTTGGAAGTATATAACTGCTGGTGGGCCCGGGCTGAAGCGATCTGGACTGGCAGTTGTCTGGTTCGGCGAGGTTCATTCGGTGGTGAGGTTGGACCGGTGGTAGCCTCGTTCGGTAGGGAGATGTTGGAGTTTGGACCGGTGGTGCCTGGTCCGGCTATGGTGGTCCGGTGATGGGTGGATATTGGAGAGGTTGGTCCGGTGGACCTGGACCGGTGAAGTCTGGTTCGGCAGGAGCTTATGCCGAATGGAGTGGTGGACCGAATGAGGTTGGCTCGGTAGGGGGTAGATCCGGTAGTGGAGTGGCCGAATGGAGGGAGCCCGAATGAGGTGAAGGCCGAATGAGGAGGTGATTGGTCGTGCTGAATGAAGTGGAGATTGCGAACCCGAGTGAAACTGTGGCTTCCTGGTCTCGAGATCTTCTGGGTGAAAATTCGCCCAACAACTCCCGATAGCCATCGTAAGTAGATAACTTCCTTAAGCCTTTGCATGTTAATTTCGGTTAGATGTCGTTGGTTAACTCTCCCAAATTTATTGCATATTGACTCCATCGAAGGTATCGCATGTTGACTTCATTAAAGCCTTCATATACTAACTTCATATAGCCACGGTGTATTGATAGCTTTCGAGGGTTAAGCTTGAAGAGCAATTGCGTCATAACTTTCCTAACACTATTACGGGTGGATAATATATAGGGTATTGTGGTTTGAAAAATGGCATATTTGTAGTTGTATTGAAAATTATTCCATGGCATTATTAAGTAATATCTTTTTACCAAATCCTATTTGTGTTCTAATTCTCATTAGCTACACTATAATTTTTCAAGTTTACTTTTCAGAATTCATTAATTACCTTCCTTCTATTAAATAATTATCACTAATTGATTATTTCTTTCCTTAGATAATTAACTCATACAAAATAAAAATTAATGTAAAAAAACCCAAAAGTTCACCGAAAATCAAATTTATCATATTTTATCTTATACCAAAATTTTAGGTCAAAATAATTATTTTTAATAATTAATTACCTGAAGTTAACTCTTTTATCAACATAGAAAATTCATAATAATTCCAAAAATTATGAAATTAAAAAATTGCCTTTATTTCAACATTATTAACCTCATAATTCAATTTTGAATCGTTTAACCTTGATTAATTCATGGTTTACTCAAAAACAAGAACAAACTACTTTATTTAAATTTCAAACCATAATCATAACAACGTTTAAGCTTCTACATGTTAATCATCACCGAACGTTCATTTACAATCAAAATCCAAACCCAAACAAAATAGAAAGGTTTTAGGAAAATTTTTCTCACTTATGATTAGGAAAAACCTTGTTTAATATCATTTCTTCTCTAAACATGATAACTTGAATCTTCAAGCTTGGAATTTTTTCCTGTTCCTTTTCCTACAATGGTGGTCAGCCATGATTTAAACTTTTAGGGGTTTTTTTTTGTGAATGAAATTATTATGGGATAAGAGAATATGGATAAGGACAAGGGACTTATGGTTTTATTGGGAAAATATCCCATGTGGGTGAGTCATACCCATTCATTCCCATTACAATAATCCTTCCTATTTCAAAACTTATTTATTTGTTTTTATTAACAAGACCAACCTTAATTGCTCCATTTACCCTTGGTCCATTAATTATTATTTTTTAAATTGCCCCACACCTAATTGTTTACATCTCCCTTAAGCAATTATCGTGACTCGCTTGCGTACCCTTACACTAGCAGCAGCTCCTAACACACTTGTCCTTCTTAGCAGCACATCCATGCTTGCTACTAATAGATTTTGGAATGTGCATCTAGACAGGACCAATCCTTCATACTAGTTACCCAAACTCCCTATTTTGCAACAACCTTATCTACATATTCCTGTCACAGCAACCATATCTACATCTACATCTAGCAGCAACTTTCTTATACACATTGCATCCAAAAAAAATATGTTAGCACCTTGGTAATTTTTTGAAAGCTTCACATACTCTAGTACATTTAACTACAGCCCTAGTAACTAGAAATAAATGTATAAATTTTCATTTTCTTTTGGTTTTCTTTCTTCGATCATCTACGTGATGATCTTATATATGCATATGTTTCTTTCCATAAACACTTGTATGGTTATTGGTGTCCAATTAATATAATTATGAGTGTTTTCCTCTTTTAAGGACCACTCTTTCATCATAAAAATGTATCTTCTTATTATTAATTTTAATTTAATTTTCCATATTATGGACCCTTCAAAATATAGGGTGTAATATAGGACCATGTTGCTAAGTTGTTTTATCTTGCCTCTTCTCACAAACTATTAGCTTCTCATTAAGAAGCGTGGCCTCCTACACCATTAGCCTTAGCCTTAAACCATTCCTCCCTTCTCTTTGAAGAAGCAAGGTTAGCTTAAAGTTAAGCTATTTCACCCCCAACTAGGAGTGAATGACTTCAACACGAGCTAGTTTCGACCTAATGGAGTCTAACTAGCCCTAGGCTCAGTTGAAATGTCACAACATTTCGACCATCTATGAAGCGCTCTATATCAATATAATCCAAAATTCTAATACAAGCAACAAAAAACATAGGTAAATATTACATAGTAATACCTACTTGGAAACAATATATGTGAAATTTTCTAAAGAGGTCTTTGTCGAAGCAAGAGGACAAGGAGAGGTCTATGCAAAACAAGAAGTTGGTTGAAAAGGTCAATATCAATTTCCAACTATATACCATGTCTACTCCATCTGTTCCCTTTGGGAAAGACAGCACATAAATGGAGGAAATGGGTTTTGGTGAGCAAGAGAGGCATATACCAAAGCATTTTTAAAGGAAGGGAAGGTCCAAAACAAAGACCCTTGGGCAATGCTTCCATTTTCTTTTCCTTATAGATATCATCCATGAGCCATTTCCTTGGCCCTTGGGAAGAGATGCTTCCAAACTTCTTGGATCGAAAACCTGAACTTAGGGATAAGGCGAAGGCGTCCATAAATTACCTCATGTGTAAAATAAATAACCAATAATTAATGACAAAAAACAAAATAATAAGAAGCCACTTCATAAGACAACATGTGTAAAATAAAATAAGTTCAATAATTAACCATATATCCTTCTAAGAAATGAGGTAAAAGCTAGTGGCATTCTCTCAAAGTTATGATCAAGCGTGAAGGTAAGTAAAAATCAAGAAAAGATGTGAGACTCTTGGATGAAATGGTGCTTACAATTGTCAAGCAAGATTTCTTTGAATATGTTACAGTATGCAGATTTTGTGCCCAAGTACATAACAACGTCCTTTACTCCCTAAAGTGGTCCTTCTCCTACTTGGAGAAAGAAGCAATGCGAGTTTAAGAAGAATAAAGAAGAATGATGTTAACATAGAAAGACTTAAGTTAAAAAGGAAACAAGGTAAAGAAAAAAAGGTTATATCGGTTGCTTAAAAGGAGGCAATGAACCCATCATAATTGGAGATGAAGAAGTATAGGTCTAACCATGAATGTGATCTATGAGGTGAAGCGTGAATGACATATTTCTTGTCCTAAATGTGGTAGAACTGAACACAAACAGGGGAAACATTCTCCTACAAAAAATGTAGGGAGCAGAGCTCGTGGTAGGTGTAGTCAAGTTCTTAACATATAAAATGTATATGTATATCGAAAGGTGATATGAAACTAGGGACAATTGGATGGGGGTTGCTCCCAAGTTGTTAATTCATCCTTTGACTACCATATTTAGGGTAAGTATAAATCACAATGGTTGTGCTCTAAGGTAACAGATGTATAACTCTTTAGAGGAAGGAGGATATGTTAAAGGTGTTTAAGTGATCTAAAATTTGCTCATCGGAGTAGAGTACGAAAATAGCACTTTCACGAAAAGCACTAGCCCTGTCCAAAGTACCTAAGGCGACATCGGAAGACATAATTAACTAAAATAAAGTATATACTAAAATGAGATTAGTAATATTATTCAAGGATCATCACTATAAGTATATTATGCATCTTATTGGCATACAAAATTAAAAAAAAACCAAGAATTATCTATAAAAGCTTGAAATATAAGTAGTACAATCTGTATAAAAAAAGTGCAAAAATGTTATATTTTTTAAATGCATATGTTATACATTTTTCAAAAACATACAATAAAAGTAATACCAAAACATTGATATATGCAGTTGCACAAAACATATAATAACGATATAAATAATGCAATAAAAGTCATATATTGGAATATTTGCATGTTAGGGTGATTTAGCTTAAAGGAAAAACTTCCAAACATTTTTTAGCTCCTAAGATAGTATCTTCAAAAAACTTCCACAAGGACACATTCTTTCAAACGTATGTACACATGTCAAATCGTGGACTCCCATGCCACTGCACCCTATGTCACCACATCCCACATCACTACACCCCACGCTACCCCACACACCATGATGCTACACCCCCACTCCTCCTTGAACCTACGCTCTGCCATTGCCATTAGCCGTCGCCTTCTACAGCTGCCACCTCCCTAGTCATTGCCTCCTCAAAACCTAACCTTAAAAAATAAAATCATGCATATACTCGCCACCTACCATTCCACTTACATCTACCAGTTCATATCAACATTGTCGCTCACCAATCATTAACTAATAGAAAAATAGCAATAGATAAAAAGTGATATTGTATAGTATCATTATATGGGAAAATGATGTAAAAAGAAGTATTGTAAGTAAAAAATGCTAGTGGGTAATATCATTTCGCCAAAAAATGATTACACGAAATAAGGTCAACTCTTACATAATAAAATTGAAATATAATTGTTATATTTTTTTAGTTCAGTAAATACAAAACTAATAATACACGATATGGTTATAAAATAATTTTTGAAAAATAGCATAATAAACATTCAAAAAATTAAATAAAAATGATACAATCACTATAATAAATATACCTTCTTACAACATACAAAAAATTATAACGTGGGTTTCACATGTCTTTGCAAATGTAGCATTAGGCCAAGTTGTAATAGGATTAGTGTCTTTTACAATATTTTCTAAATGTTGCAAAAAACGTTGTAATATCTAAAACTACAACTGTTTCTAGATGTTATGAAAATTGTAGAGTATTATTTTCAACTTTTTCAAATGTAGTGAAATGTTACAACTTTCCAGAAAAAATTGGACAAACTTTTCAACAATTTTCAACTGGTGATTTATCATAAATACTATTAGAGAGTTAATATTACCATAAATAAAAATATTAAATGCTTAGAGAAATGTGTCGAGTTCCAAGATAATAGGAGATGTCTGAGGATGATGGAGGAAAAGCACTAGGGTGTTCAATAATGGATAGCGAAACTCCACAACCAAGGGTGTCGGGTGCATAAGTAAAAAGGGATATCGAGCTTCCACAGCACAAAGCTTATTGAATCTAAATGAAATTAAAAAGAATGTCGAGCTTCTGCAAACATGATGATGTTGTAGAATAAAAAAGAAAACGAGGGATACGAAGCCATAAAAGAATATTGAATATTTAACTATAAAAGGAAGGTGAGGAGCTACAAGCATCAACAATCGTAAAGGTTGACGAGTATGTAAAGTAGAGGACATATCATGTTCTGACAACTTTTTAAGATAATTAACACATAACATACCAAAGTGGTATCGAATAGCAATAGATATTGAGTCTCTATCATGCAAAGACTATCAAACCTGATAACTACCAACTGGAGTTACCGAACCACTATAGCCAGAAGTAAATGGAATAAGAGGGTGCCACATCTAGTTAGAGAATCGAGGTGTCGAGCTTCTAAAAGACATAGAACCATTAAGAATATGGGACTAAAGATTATGAAATTAAAGACAGATGACAAACTATAGTGAGATGACTAAAATCTAATAACAAAAGAAGGATGTTGAGCCTTTACAACAATGACTGGTATAAGGTGTCTATAGGAAGCAAGTGGTCTTGATCTTTTACAAATTCCAAATGATGCCAAACTTCAAGAGCTATGAAGGATGTCGAGTATCTATAATTATATGGAGTGCCAAATACCTCCCTTGATATGGGATGCCAAAGTAGGATGCCAAATATCGAAATACAAAGAGAGACGTCGAATATCAGCAATATGAAGAAGATGTCGGAGATCAACATACTAAGTGAATACCGAATATTAACAGCACAAAGGGATAGCGGGTATAGACACGTGGAAACCAACATGCACATCGTTGCCTTTATAAATTAACCCCCACCCCCTTTCATTGAGGGGTGAATTTTTCTTATCTCATTTCTTACATTTTCAGGTTATTAATACTAAATCAAATCAGGGATTTGCAGAGCTTATTGTAAATTGGTGACTTTGGAATATAAGGACTTGAATAATAAAATCTGCATAACATATTACAAGTGAATAGAGATATTTGACCACGATGGGACGTATGACTTTCATCTGACTTTTGTGAACACATATTTTTGACATGCACAATGATTCTCTTTTCAAGAACCGAAATTACGAACATGCATGCTCCACTTTAGACAACATACTTCTTATGGGCTAACATAAGGCTATCCAAGTTTTTACTTGCCAAGACTTATTTTCTTAGCATATTTTGGGTTAATAAAGAAATTTGTTAACATTTTTGCATTAAAAAGAGGTCTCGAACCTTCGACTCCCTACATATTCTACTAAAGGACTTCCCATAACCTACATATAAGGGATATAAAGGGCTCTCCCTACCTTGCATATAAAGGACATAAAAGATTTTTCCAACCTGTAAATCTCCTTAAAGTACTTTTCATATCTTGCGTATTTCTACAAAGGACTTTAAGGACTTTTCACTTCTTGTAGAGGACTTACTGCATCTAGTTTAACCCATTAAGTCGCATATCGACCATTTTCAAAACAAGGTTCCTTCGAACCTCACTTGGCCAAACTAATTTACCAAGTCACCCACAATTTTCAATTTCATGAAGAACAAGTGTTAAAGTTGTTGGCACTAAAAATAATGAAAGAAAAGTGACAAGTGATTCCTTATAATCCGGATAATTGTAGCATAAATCCATTCCATGTTAGCTCTACCTAATCCATAGCTATTATCCTAGTCCAGAAGAAATGAATACAAAAAAAGTTAGCTTGTTCTTAAGAATGAGGAGGGAGACACAACTCCATTCTAAGGGAACTATTTTTGAAAAAGAAATAACAAAAGACTTCAACAATTTTGCCTAAAAGTGGAAAGAAATAAAGGGTTGCTCTTCTACACTAGTTAAAACTAGAGATTCTTTAAAGAAAAAGTTTATGAACAATGCTAGTGCGCCAATCCAATTTTACAAAAAAAGTTAAGTGGGAGCAAAAAAACAATACCCTAGGAATTCCCGATCCTCTAAGATTCGTTCATTTACCACTTCTTATGAGAATATTTATCTCTTAATTAAAGAAAAGTGGAAATATGTCCTTTGGAAAAGAAGTGACAAGGAAATGAAAGGAATTTAAGGGGTGCCTACTCTCAATATCACAGAACAAATGGACATGATACTAATCAATGTCGGGCCTTAAAGGGAATAATTGCGAATTTCTTGGGAAAAGGAAAACTTCAAGAATTTTTTATCAATATTGAGCAAAAAAAATGTGTCTGCAAAGATTTAGTGATTAACCAAGAAGAATACTTTATGAAAAGAATTAATAAAATAGAGGAAAAAGCCTTTGATCCCGCCAATATGGCCTGGACAAAGCACCTCATAGAGGGAGGTTAGAGTAAGCCTCTACTCCTGTCTATAAGGCCTAGCCAGAGCACTGCAAGCCTTTGGGCCTGAATACATAGCCTGGCCGGAGCACCTCCTAAAGGAAGGAAGGAGTAAGCCTTTGGTCCTTTCTAAGATGGCTTGGGCAAAGCATCGACTAGCCTTAAGTCCCGAGTATAAGGCCTTTCTGAAGCGCCTCTTAGAGGGAGAATGGTGTAAGTCTTTGGCCCCAATTAAGATTGCTTGGCCAGAGCACCAAAGCACCAAACCAGCCTTCAGTTCCTCCTATAAGACCTGACTAGAGAGCCTCCTAGAGGTAGGACGGGTAGTGTAATGACCCAGAATTTCACCGCTTTCATTAGTCAATATTTAATTAATTTTAAATATTCAATATATAGTCTTATAATGAAAATCAACTCATTTTAGTTAATTAATAATGAAGGTAAAATCTCTTTCAAAATTTCTTTATCAAATTAAATAGTTCATAGAAAAACAAAAAATGTGATTGAATAACGTATTTCAAAATTTTGACCTTTCGACATCAAAAAGTTGTCGGGAATGTTGTTTCTCTTTGTGCACTATATGTGCATATATATTAGAGTTAGTTATCTAGATAATTAACTAGAAATTATCTTATGTTAATTTGGATTAGTAAGTGTTGTGACAAGGCATGATTTTAAAAATAATGAACATTATAAATATATATCTATGTATGTATGTATGTATGTATGTATGTATTAAGTATTGTCGCATCTTAGGTTTGCAATCATAAGCTATAATTATTGTTACCCGAATGTTTGACCCGGTTGTAGGGTTTTGATCATATGGGCTTTAGTTTCAATCTGGGTGGCTCGACCCAAATAGAAGGATTGAATATCGCTCAGCTTAGTGGAGAATATGTAACGTCTCGCCTTTTCGCACGCTTTAAATCAACACACGTGCCGATTCAAACTGTTTGGAAGGGCGGATTGTTATGGGGTAAATAAGAAAAAAGAGAAAGAAATAAAACAAAATAGAATCTCACAGCGGAAGAATAAAATATAATAATCAAATATACAGTTTACAAAGCCGTTTTACAAAATATTCGATTATACTTACACACTTATCAGAGTTACACATACCAATAACAATGCAGCGGAACAATATGAGTGTAGTGGAATATAATATAGTAGATAATAGTACTATAAGTCTTCGTCTTTGTCCTCAAGAATAAAATCTTCAAATTCTGAAACGCTTGGACTGATCCGAGCTAATTGAAAAGACAAAACACTCGAGTCAGAACTAAAAGATCTTATGTGAGTTAAATTAATAGAAATAAATATGAGTGCAGTAACTGAAGAGATGCTCGGGATTCACATCTCCTAAGGATCCATTAAACTATTTACTATGTAGTATATTTCGCTATTATAATAGTGTCTAATTGTAAAATAAACTTACTTTAAAATAGCGTTTAGGAGTGACCCAATATTCCCCTTAACACATAATATATTCCCAAAGTCTATACAGTACCGTAATCTCCCCCGAAATGGGCGTCGTCAGAGGGCACTCCATAGGTATGGTACAAAACAAAATCGTATAAGGTGCGCTAGGGTAGGTGACACGGTACAACTAGGCAATGCCAAGGTAGATATACCAATTACGCTTCCGCACCGGTGGTAGCGCGTAGCCCCAGCTACCGCCCACCTCGAACAAACTCCCCCTAAATCAAAAGTAAAGGTGGCCACCGAATCAATCCAAAGTCAGAGTATAGTATCGAAGAGGAGTGTCCGATAAAGGGCGCTAACCCCCTTAGCCCGTCGATCGCTCCTGTTTTAGCCACCTTATGCCAACTCACGGGAGTTGGGTCCATGTATTTACCTCAAAAGAAACGCTGCCACCATCCTACTTCATTCTGGAATCTCCACCTCGTACACGGTTGTTAAAGTGGTTTTCGAAGTTGGCAGAGAGCATGACAACTTTTGATCCCGGTCTCTTTAACAACCAAACGTTATTATAACACCGTGGTTATTTCAAAATAATTTATACTTTAAAACCAGAATAAAATATCCATTTCAAAACCATATAAATACGATATCACTTCTTCTTTTAAAACCAAATAAATATGATATCATTTCAATATATCCTTTTCTAAACTCATTTCAAAGTTATAATATTTTGAAACCAAATACTTGAAATATAGCCTTCCAAAACATAAAACTTTGAATTTCGTAACTTTGGCATATAACTGTATCACTTAAATGGTTTAAATATTAAATTGCTTAATAGAATAAATTAGGTTCTTAAATTTCGCAATCAATTCTAATACGGATTTAAATCCTCAAAAACCATTTTAAATTCCATATATTTCAAAGCTTTAATATTAAATGTTTCAAAAGTAAATTTTATAATTCATATATATATACCAAATTTACTTTACTATCATTTAGTTTTGAAATATTTAATTTAATAAATCCAGTATTCTTATATAAACTTCAAATTTCAACAATTTAATATTCCTTAATTTATTTAGACTTGATATTTTTTTTACTTAAACCACCTTTGCCCCGAATCTAGTTTTAAAACGATTTTCTTTTAAAAATCTAAATTCCAATAAGTTCCAATGGAATAGAATTCTTAATTAATGAAAACCTCAAGTCAAATTTTAAAACTATCTTCTCAACTTTGATTTATAAAAATCAATATAAATTCTATATTAGAATATAATTTAAGCAGATACTTATCCATAATATACTTTAATAAAATCAACTTTATTATTAAATTTACTTCATACCTTAAACAATTTTATACATAGCTTAAAACCAAGAATTTAATTAAATATAAATAACTTTTATCAAACATCCAAAATCAATACCTCAAAAAACCATGTATATATTTCTTTACAAAACCATAGAAAATCATTTCAAAATATTTATATATATATATATATATATATATACCGCGGTGTCTGTATAAAATTTTCTATCATATGGTCAAGTGATACGGATATTTATCGTTTCAATCCGCAATTTAAAAATAAAATTTATGGTTATATATCATTTCAAACCGCAATCCCGAATGAGATGAAAATGCATAATAACTTGCAGTTTATAGCAATAAAAAAATACAGCATTCATTCATTCAATATCAACAATCAACCAATTTATTGCAATCATCATCAGTTTAAACAAAAATCAATATACGGCATACAAAATATAATAGGTATCAACGAACAGTTTATATTCCAAAAATAAATTAATAACTGTTTAACAAGGAGTTTATATGCAAAATAAATAAAATTTAACTGTCAATTTATATGCAATAATAAAATTAAATAACAGTTTAATTTAAATAAATGCAATTTACTGAGATGATGATTAAAACATGCCAAACAGTCATAAATAAATTTCTAAACACATCACAAATCAATTTAATAAACATAAGAAATTTTTAGAAATTGTGAGTGGGTTAAAACACTCACCTTTTGAATTAAAATCGAATTAAAATCCGATTTAAACCCAAAAATTTGACAGTCTCCAAATCCATCCAAACAAACACCAAAATTTCTGAAATTTTATTACGATCCTAACAAAAAAAATCGCGCGTAAAATGGATATCGTATGCACAAGTTATGACGATTAATGCGATTGAAAATAATAATAAAAAAATAGAAAAAGAACACATTTGGCCCTTTCACTTTGCCACGTCACCTGCTTGCATTCTCCTCACGTAGCTAAAGGAAGGTCACGAAATAATCACGCAACCGACCATTTACAACGTCCTTTGCCTAGCTTTGACCATCGATTACAACCCCTAGACGTCGCCATACGCCGAGCCGCCGCTACCATCTCCACCTGCTCGCCACGCTGCACCCACTGGTGCCCCCTATATTTGCTCCGGTTGCCAAAAACCCCAATGGCCGCCAGTAAAAATGAAACCCTAATCGAGATTTCACGACGATCTAATCATCGATTCATGAAATAAACCACATATATCGACTCCCCTTGATCCCCTCTGCAAAACACAGAAAGGGTTCGCTGATCCGACGACTTTGATTTCGACGATGATGAACGGCCGAAACTTCTCTGATTTTTACCGATCAAACGACAAACTGAATCAAAAAACGAACTCCACCAGTGAATTACTCTAGTCGAGAGCTTCAACGTATTTTTTTTCAAATTTTTCTAAAGACTTTGCATTTTTAGCTTTTGATTTGATTTGGGATTTTGTTTGGATCTAGAGTTTGAATACATTGAGGAAGAGAGGCGCTGATGAAATCTTTACGCGCAGATAAATGAGAATAGGCGAAGGCTAGGGTTTAGCAGGGTATTTATAGATAAATTGAAATAAAACATATTGATCGTGTCGATAGATATACGTGTTGACGCCAACGTGGCTCAAAAAGCCCGTTTCGACTCCGGAACGAAATTGGGTAAACCCTTGTATCAAAATAGGTGTTTTAAAATATTTTAAATGCGATGGAAAAGGTTTCAAGTCCAAATTCTATCGTATGAAGAAGTTATGCTAAAAACAATATTTTCCAAATTGATTTCAATTGATTTCAATTGCGTTTATTTTAAGGCGTTTTGAGTCCGTACGATCAAACGAAAAGTCCGATCGCTACGAAACTTGAAACCCTATAATAATTCATCGATACGGATCCGATGAAACTGGTTTCGTCGAAATCCGAGTCAGTGGCCAAAATGGCTATTTTTATATTAATTAATTAAATAAAATTTAGTAAATTTAATCAATTTTTCAATTTAAATTCTATAATTACCAATTATTATCATTTTTAATTTCTTAAATATTTATAATTACTAAAAGCAAATTCAAATATCAAGTTAGTGTCAATTATTCCAGTAAATACAGTGTTCAAATGTCAACTGCAATTAATCCAATTAATTCCAATAAATTTGATTTTATTCGATTACAACTTAATATTCAATCAATTATTACTCAACTAACATAGTTAACATTGTTTTATATTTCATTACATTAATATTTTCCAGTTTTCATCTTTAATTTGCATTAATTACTGTATTTCAATTATATTGGAATTTTTATCAATTTTACTCATTAATTAAATTTAAAAATCTCAATTAATTATTTCATCTTGGTTTCATTCTTTTTATTACATTAATTATCATATTATGAATGGAATTTTCCTTAGTTACATCTTATTGAATTCAACATTCTTCACTTTCCAATTTATTCCACATTAACTGCAATAATTTAGTGAATTAATTGAAATTGAATTCAAATTAAACTTATCAAACTAATAAAATAAGTAACGTACAAAAATTATTGTCATTAACTCTTAATCACACTTTTATAGGTTCATTATTTACAAACCAATATTATAATTACTTACATAACACTGGTTTTACTCAATTACCATTTATTTCAAACTATTTCAAAAAATTTATCCAACATTTATATTAGTTCTCTTATATTCAATTTATAACCAAGCGTAACATTTAACTTAAATTGGTTGAATTACCTTTCAAGTTATTAATAATTAACTTATATTAAAATATTTCCTTAATTTTCCAATTACCGTTAAATTTATACTAAGTCATCAATTTGTACAATATATCTCTTGTTTTCCTTAAAATAAATTTATGTTTTTATTAAGTTTTCATTTACACTTCCGTTACTTTATCAATAATCATTAAAGTAACGTTTATATAAATAACATATTATAATTACTTGCCATTTAAATGAGTTTGATTTCTAATAAATTAATTAACCAATTAATTAGGTAATGTATACAAATTTTGTTATCATACCCATAAATTTACACTTATAACTATGTCCTACATTTGAATTTATTTATAAAGTTGAAATGTTCATTCAACTTTATAAATTATTAACTCGCATTAACATAATTCCCTAATTTGTTCCAATTACTGTCAACAATCCTTTATTACATTAAATCAATCTAATACTTTTCTTAAATTTCTCATATGCAATTACAATTAAATGTTGGCATTTATCTCCATACTACCGATTTGCATTCACTTATGTTCTATCCAAACATACATTTAGATTTTATTTCCATTAATTTATTCAATATTGATATCCACTTAATAGAATTTACTTCCAGTATTAATTACACAATCAAATTTAATCAACAAATTAAATGGTCGAAATTTACGGGTCGTTACAGAATTGCATCGTTCGGCTCAAGATAATCGCTCGACATTGATTGTCCGAACTACATCGCTCGGCACAGAGGCCTCATTCGGCACGGAGGCCTCGTTCGGCACAGAGGCCTCGTTTGGCATACATGCCTCGATCGGCATAGAGGCCTTGTTCGGCATAGAGGTCGCGTTCGGCATAGAGGCCTCGTTTGCATACAGGCCTCGTTCGGCACAGAGGCCTTGTTCGGCATACAGGTCTCGATCGACACAGAGGCCTCGTTCGGCACAAAGGCCTCGTTTAGCATACAGGCCTCGCTTGGCATTCGAATGTTAATCTTCAGGGATATCTTATTCGACCTAGTTACCATTCGGTATTGCTCCATCACTCGGCATACTTGAATCATTACTCAACCGCTCGGCGTTCTTAGGCTCGACATCTATCGTTCGGCAACTTCATTGGCAATGTTGTTTATCAAAGATTACTCAGCAAGGTCGATCAGCAACTGCCGTTCGGCATGCCTGGCCTGGTGCACGGAAGTCGTCTACTGTGGGCCGAGGTACTTTATTCCTGAGCCCATGAGGGAAGTCCAGCCTATCTTCACCTATAAATAGAAGGGCAGGGGCACAGTGAAAGGGATCTTTTTTGAGAACACGGCGGAGACTCTACCACTTTCAAGACTCATTCTTTTACAGTCAGCATTTGCATTCAAGTAGTTGTTGTATTGATTGTATCTGTAATCAATTGTTTAGAAAAGAAATAAAGATTAAACTCAAAGTGGACGTAGGCAGTTACGCCGAACCACTATAAATTTGGTGTTCTTGTTTCTTATTGTTATTACTGCATCCCACTGCCTCAGTTTTAATTAACCTTCTTCATTAATCTATCTACACAAATCCTTCTTCAGGTGTTAGTGACCAACTCTGGTGCTAACATTTTGGTGCTTCCACTAAGAACGCATTCTCAGGTTATTAGGATCTACTTTGTAGCTACTGGATTGAAGAAATCCCCCGAAGGAGATTCAAGTCATTCATCGGAAGCCCATTGATTCTACTTAGAGTTCTTACCAATAACTCTACAATGGGAACACCTCGTACCTGATCAGCCTCGCACAACGCAGACGTCAACGAGGCTGCTAGCGTCCAACAAGTAGGACCCAGCAATCAACATGTCAATCCGGGCGAAGGAACTATTGTCGCCTAAAACCATGTGGAAGTTGTTACTAGAACGGAGTTCAACGACCTGATGAGACAACTCATGGAAAGCAGGAGACAACTTAGAGAACAGATCCAAGCTAACGCTAACCTAATGACTTAGCTCACTCAACAACTGCATCAGAATGCTGGAGGTAGCCCCGCTCCTTATTCTTCATCTGACAGCTCGACTTCATCCGATGAACCTCCTAGGCGTAGAAGCCATAGAACTGAAACAACAAAAGCAGGTGTTGCTGATCGATCAACTAGGGATCATTTACACCTTGTAAACCACACCCAAGCTGGAGCAAGAAACTTAGGCTCTGGAGTGCGAGTGGAAGTCATACGGTCGGCCTACCAAGGTCCTAATGAAGCTTATCCCTAGGATACGTGTTCGGAACACCGCCAGTAGAGGAGACACCAACTAAAATGATCACGTAGGACAGATTCCAACTTTCCGTCTTCCATACAAACCCCGAGCCTATCGGCTATGGTCAGACAGCTGATGGGAGAAAATCAAAGCTTGACTAATGAAGATTGGGGGATATCCAGGAGTGATACTGCATTCAAAGATACTACTCTGCAGGCCGAGTACCCCAGGAAGTTTAGCATGCCAACTATCTCGGCCTACAAAGGGAAGATTGATCCCCGACAGCATGTGATGAGATATGAATGGATGATGGATTCAGCTAGAGAAAATGATGAAACTAAGTGTAGATGCTTCTCGATAACTTTATCCGGAATTGCGACCATGTGGTTCACTCGACTTTCTCCACGGTCTATATCCAGCTTTGATGAATTGGCGATGAAATTTATAAAACAGTTCAGGATACATGCCACTCGTCCCAAGGACGTGATGTCCCTATCCAGTATAATATAGGATCTATGGGAGTCATTGAAGGAGTACTTACAGAGATTTCACGTTGCAACTACTAAAGTTAGCAACCCAAATGACCATGCAATTCTGATGGTTGTGATGCGAGGAGTGGATCCAGACTCGGAGTTTGGAGATTGGTTGGTAGGAAAGCCTCCGACTACGCTAGAGCGTTTTTATTCAAAGGCTCATCAATTCATAAAAAGGGAGGAGGCCAGGTGGACAAGGCGAGATAAGGCACCAGGGCCAACACAGGAGACTGTGAAGAGCAACATTGCTGTAAAACAATCCGGTGATAACTCGATCAAGGTCCAAGTCGTTGTCCAGAAAATGCCCGGGCAACTTAAGGGGTCCGAAGGAGTTGGTACTGGAAGAAAAGAGAAGTAGGAAAGTGGAAGCCAAGGATTCTAACCTATAACAAATACACCCCCCTGAATGCCTTTTTGGAAAATATTTACCTATCAACATGCAACACTTTTCAATACTGAAAGCCATGCCCGAAAGAATCCACCGAGGAACAAAAGCGAACTGGGAAGTATTGTCGCTTTCATGAGACTTACGGGCACAATACAGAGGAATGTAGACACCTCCATGATGCTATAGAAAAGCTGATTAGACAAAAAAGTTGTAGGAGTTTTTTAAGAGCCAGGAGGAAGGCAGACAAGGAACATCCAACCCCGGACGTGGGCAATTTCCACGTCATCCAGAGGAACTTGCTTGAAATGTAGGTAGACAAGTTATGAACATGATAGTCTGTGGACCTCACCCTACGGATAAGAGTTGGCAGAAAATGGAGCGTTATGCTAACTCCTTAAGGCATGTAGATTTTGAGTGTTGTTCAAATACGGAGGATGGGTCCCCAGCTAAACAATAGCGAACAATGACGAACGATATAGTTTTTAGGAGCAGAGATGCTAATCAGGTCGAGGCTCTAACTGTTGACCCGATGGTCATCTCCGTGAGAATCGGCCTAGCATTTGTGAAAAGAATTTTAACTGATTATGGAAGTTCTATTAACATCATCTTCAAAAAAGAATATAACCAAATGAAGATGGAGTCCAAAGATTTAAAACCATCTAAAGCCCGCATTCATGGCTTTAATGGTGCAGCAACCGATGTAGTAGGTTATGTTGAATTGCCAGTTGAACTGGGACAAGATGAATGTAGGAGGGTGCAAATCCGGCCTTTCATTATTTTGGACGTCGATTCTCCATACAATGTTTTTCTGGGTCGACCGACCCTGGTAGAGTTTAGGGCACCTTTGGCCCATTGGTGGTTAACTTTGAAATTTCCAACAGACAAAGGGGTTGGTGTGGTGCATGGCGATCAGGCGACCGATCAAGCATGTTATGTGGCTGAGCTGAGAGAGGCCCAGTGGAGAGAGAAAGGAAAGGTTGCGGACAGCTCCACCCGCACCTGAGTCACTGAAAATTGACAAGTAGTGCCCGAGCCCTGGCTCGGGTAACATGATCGGATCTATAGAGACATAGATATGAGAGATGACGATAAGGAACCCAGGAAAGCAAAAGTAGCACCGGCTGAAATGATGATTGACATTCCAGTCAGCATCGATGACCCATCGCGAGTACTTAAGATTGGATCACAACTCGGCCCTTCGATGACCGAGGATCTCATTGGCTTCCTTCAAGCGAATCTGCATGTTTTCGCTTGGAGACATTCTGATATGTGCGGGATTTCTTCAGCTATTGCGAGTCATATGTTGAACATTGACCCGAGGTACGTACCAGTAAAGCAGAAAAGAAGAGGCATGGACCTGGAGAGGTCCATTGCTCTCAGAGAAGAGGTGGACAAACTCAAAACCAATGGGTTCGTCTGCGACGCCCTCACCCTAAATGGGTGTCTAACCCCGTGCTAGTGAGAAAAGCAAACAAGAAATGGAGAACCTACGTAGATTACTCTAATCTGAACAAAGAATGCCCTAAGGATAGTTTTCCTTTACCCAGATTGACCAACTGTTGAATAAACAGCGGGGCATGAGTTACTGTCATTTATGGATGCGTACTCGGGATATAATCAAATCTCGATGCACATTCTAGACCAAGAACACACCAGTTTTGTTACAGATGTCGGGCTATATTGCTAAGTAGTGATGCCTTTCGGATTGAAAAATGCGGGAGTGACTTATCAGCGTCTGGTAAATCGAATTTTAAAGACCAAATAGGTTGAACAATGGAAGTCTATGTAGATGACATACTAGTGAAGTCACGGCAGTCAAACGACCACATTCAAGACTTAACGGAGATGTTTGATATACTTAGATATTATGGAATGAAAATCAATCCTTTGAAGTGTTCCTTTGGCGTTGCATCAGGGAAGTTTTTGAGTTCCTTTGTTAATGCGGGTGGAATTGAAGCTAACCCGGAAAAGATTCAAGCTATTCGGGACATATAAATGCCCAAAACTATAAAGCAAGTACAACGCCTAAACAGAAAAGTGGCCACGCTGAGTCGATTCATATCCAGCGTCACAGATAAGTGTATTCCCTTCTTTGATGTAATAAAGAAAGGAAAGAGGAATTTCGAATGGACGCCCAACTGTAAGGACGCATTCCGAGCTATGGTAAGGCATTTGGAAAATTCCCCCGATGTTGCCGAAGCCTATAGACCATGAAGTATTGTATGTGTACTTGGCTGTATTCCAGCATGCTATCAATACGGCTCTGTTTTGCAAGGAGGACTAAGTTCAAAAGCCAGTTTACAATGTCAATAAACGCCTAACGAGGGCAGAAAGAAATTATTCTAAGATTGAGAAACTGGCCTACTGCTTGATGATTACATCACACAAGCTTTTTTCGTACTTTCAGGCACACTCGAGATCAGTGTTTATACTGATCAACCCTTGCATCAGGTACTCCAATGACTAGAAACTTCTAAAAGGATGTTAAAATTAAATAGCGAGTTAAGTCAGTTCGATATTACCTACCTGTCATGGAGGGCCATACAAGGGCAAGCGCTAGCAGACTTCATCGATGAATTCACCGTTTCAGACGAACCAAGCAGTCACGATGTCATTCCCTTATTCTAGGGAAACTGTACACCGGTAAAGCATCTAACGACCGTTGCTCTGGGGCTGGTGTATTCTTGTAACTCCCGAAAACCAATCAATTTGTTATGCTTTGAAGCTCAATTTCCTAACTACAAGTAACGAAGCCAAGTATGAAGCATTGATTGCTGGCTTGAAACTTATCAGGGAACTAGGACTAAAATTGGTTGAAATCTTTTGTGACTCGCAATTGGTGGTGTACTAGGTACGGGGGGACTATCACACGAAGGGACAGCGACTTGCTCCGTACCTTACACGGGTTCAAGAGCTGTTAGCAGATATAGAATATTATGATATTTCGCATGTCTACATGAACAAAATAAAGAAGCCAATTCGTTGGCCAAATTTGCAAGTATTGGCAATGCACAGCAAATAGGATTGGTTCTCGTCGAAACCTTACATGCTTCGAGTATAAATGTGATGGAGATAGATTTCGTGTTAGAAACAGAAATCGAGAAGGAATCATGGATGACCCCGTTTAAGCAATACTTGCTACACAGGGTCTTGCCTGAAAGAAAGAACAAAAGACGTCAAGTGATTCGTAAAGCTTCGCGATATATAGTGCACGACGGAATAATGTATCGAAAGGGATTTTTTGGCTCCCGTACTCCGGTGCATTGCCCATAATGCGATAAAATGAGTCCTAAAGGAAGACTATGAAGGAGAATGTGGTGACCATACTAGAGGCAGACGTTAGCAAAGAAAATCCTACGCTGTGGATACTATTGGGCAACTGTAAATCAGGATGCCGCAGACTACATAAGTAGTAAATGTGACAAATGCCAGAAGTATGCAAAAATCCCGAGAGCTCCGCCGACGGAACTTACACAAATGGTTAGTCCCCGACCGTTTGCAATGTGGGGGATCAATATAATCGATTCCTTACCCATATCCAAAGGTGGTGTAAAGTACGCAATAGTTGTGGTTGATTACTTTAACAAGTGGGCAGAAGTAGAGCCCTTAGCCACAATCACCACCAAGAAGGTCATTAATTTTGTTGTACGAAACATTATATGCCATTTTGGCCTCGCGCGTACTATCATTGCAGACAACGGAACTCAATTCGAAAATTGAGAGATCAAAGAATTTTGTCAAAAGTATGGCATTGAAAAAAAGGTTTGCAGCAGTTTCTCATCCAAAACCCAATGGACAAGTAGAAGCCGTGAACAAAATAATCAAGTCCATATTGAAAAAGCATTTGGAAAAGGCTAAAGGCAAGTGGGTGGATAAACTTCCAACAGCACTATGGGCTAACAGAACCACCCAAAAGACCACGACTGGCTACACTCCATTCACATTGGCATATGGTACGGAAGCTGTTGTACTTGTGGAACTTGAAGTTCCTTCACATCGAGCAACTTATTATGACCCAAAGACAAATCAGGGTCTTTTACTGGAATCACTATACTTTGTTGATGAAAAACGTGAAGAAACTGATTTAAGGGTGGCTGCATATAGACACCGAGTCGCTCGATATTATAATGTATAAGTCCAACCGAGAACCTTTGATGCGGGCGATCTTGTTTTGCAACGTGTTTTTCCGGTCCCATCGCATATGAATCACACATGGGAAGGTCCATACGCCATTAAACAGAGGCTTGGAGAGGGAACTTTCAAACAAGGGACCGTTGATGGCACGACACTCCCCCGAGCGTGGAATAGCGAGCATCTGCGGCATTATTATACTCGGTGTATTTCTTTCGTATCTTTGTTGCAATTATTTCCAATATATTTTTGTTTCGTTGATTCTTAGTTTTCTGCATGTAATAAGACAATTTGTTTGTTTTCATTAATAAAGGCTTGAAGCCATCTTTGCCATGAATTACTGATGTTTTCGTGTGTGATAATTCTATGGAAAAAACTAAAGTTACATTATTCTGTCTGGCGCACGAACGCGAATAAAAAATTAAAAATCTCCAAGTCCCCGGAGTATGGATGGGAGTACTATGAGTCACCAGAGTGTGGACTAGAGTATAAACGACTTAAAATCTCCAAGTCCTCGAAGTGCAGATGGGAGCACTCGGAGTCCCTAGAGTGCGGACTAGAGTATAAACGAATTAAAATCTCCAAGTCCCTGGATTGCGGACGTGAGTACTCTGAGTCCCCAGAGTGCGGACTAGAGTATAAACGACTTAAAATCTCCAAGTCTCTAGAGTGCGAACGGGAGTACTCTGGGTCCCCAAAGTGCAGACTAGATTATAAACGACATAAAATCTCCAAGTCCCCGGAGTGCGGACTGGAGTACTCGGAGTTCACAGAGTGCGGACTAGAGTATAAACGACTTAAAATCTGCAAGTCCCTAGAGTGCGGATGGGAGTACTCCGAGTCCCCAGAGTGCGGACTAGAGTATAAATGAGTTAAAATCTCCAAGTCCTCGGAGTGCGGACGGTAGCACTACGAGTCCCAGAGTGCGGACTAGAGTATAAACGATTTAAAATCTCCAAGTCCTCGGAGTGCGGACGGGAGTACTCCGAGTCTCCAGAATGCGGACTAGAGTACAAACGACTTAAAATCTCCAAGTCCTCGGAGTGCGGACGGGAGTACTCCGAGTCCCCAGAGTGTGGACTAGAGTATAAACGACTTAAAATCTCTATGTCCCCGGAGTGTGGACGGGAGTACTCCGAGTCCCTAGAGTGCGGACTAGAGTATAAACAACTTAAAATCTCTAAGTCCACGGAGCGCAGACGGGAGTACTCTGAGTCCCCAGAGTGCAGACTAGAGTACAAACGACTTAAAATATCCAAGTCTCCGAAGTGCGGACGGGAGTACTCTGAGTCCCCAAAGTGCGGACTAGAGTATAAATGACTTAAAATCTCTAAGTCCCAGGAGTGCGGATAGGAGTACTCTGAGTTCTAGAGTGTGAACTAGAGTATAAGTGACTTAAAATCTCCAAGTCCTCGGAGTGCGGACTGGAGTACTCTGAGTCCCCAAAGTGCGGACTAGAGTATAGACGACTTAAAATCTGCGAGTCTCCAGAATGTGGACTGGATTATTCTGAGTCCCCTGAGTGCGGACTAAAAAATATTCAAAGTACCTGAAGCATGAAATAGAAATCTACAATTTCAAAAAATCTCCGAGTCATATGGAAATGAAATGGGGTTTATGTAACTCATGAGATTTTGGATTTCAACCATAGTTATACAACAAGCTGAACAATAAAAGTCATTTGAAAGACAAAGAAACAAAGTTTTATTTATTAATCCAAAATGAGGTTCCACTATAATCCCTCCTAAACTCGGAGTCCAAAGCATATTTAAGTTGACTATGAAAATAACTAGAAATAATTACATAATCTAGGCTAACTCTCATTGAACGAGTATGAAAACTACTTCTTTGGCTTCTTCTCCTTCCTCAGTTTCTCAACCGACCCCTCGCCCATGCGCTATCGCTTGGATGCTTTGCTGGCTGGGGAGGTGATGTCCGGGGAGGCAAGAGGAACTTCTAGTGGCCTGGACCCATCGGGAAGAATGACTTTCAAAGGTCTGTTAAAAGGATTATCTAGTTCCACTACTTGGGGCCCAACCTCGATTTCAACTTTTTTCTTCGTCTCTTCCTAAAGTTGCTACTTCATACTTAATTTTGAAGTGGATTCGTAGGCCACTGTAATTTCAACTTCGTAATCTCTTTCAACGGGTGACGGATTTTCAGACTTGTCCTCGTCAAGCGCCTCAATCACTTGAGCATCAGGCCTGGAATTCTCTCCCTCTTTGATATCCTCACTCGTCTTCTCCTTCTTCTCCGTTGCTTCATCGCTTCTTGGAGTTGGCTCAGGATCAGAATGACCTACACGAAATCATAAGAGATGAACGTTAGAATATGTTGACTACTCGCCAAAAACGACAACCCACTAAACTTTAAGAAGAAAAGTTATGTACCGGTTTCTGGCTGGCTCTCAACTGTTCGAAGAGTTTCACCCTCTAGAATAGGAGATAGAACATGAATATCAAGGCCAAAGGAACTTCTGGGTCATAGCCAATGTGCTGCTCGA
Organism: Allium cepa; assembly: GCA_030765085.1. NCBI lineage: Eukaryota > Viridiplantae > Streptophyta > Magnoliopsida > Asparagales > Amaryllidaceae > Allium > Allium cepa. Next base: position 678,663,057 of record CM060941.1, on the reverse strand, counting down.
AGGGATCAAGTGCTGGGTGACTAGTCGGTTGAGTAGGGAGAGGAGCTGGAGACTCGGTTCTGGATGGACCGATAATGTCGTTCTTTCCTTTGACGAGGAAGAGTCTTTGCTATAAAGAGCTTTCACCATAGACAAGTCTGAAGGCTCATTCCCCGAGAGAAATTCCTTCACCAAAGCTTCTTCTTTTATCTCTTCAGTGCCCGACTCAATCTTTTTAATCTTTATCAAAGTCTCCCATGCTTCGGCTAGAGATTCGAGGTAACCTCGCCGAGGATTGTTAAGTCGCGATGCATGAGAACTCAAGCATTATACTCGGCTATAAGCGGATCAAGCATGCACTTGATTTCCTCCCTTCCAGCCTCTGTAGCTTCCACAAGGCGGGAATCAATCTCCGTGGATGTTATTCTTTTTCCCTCCTCACGGTCTTTATCCTTTAGCGTCTCAACTTTGGAGAGTTCGTCGTCGAGCTTTATCTTTAGGAGTCATGTGGCAACAATCTCATTGCCGTAGTTTTTTCTTCCTTCTCCTTGAGAAGTAATTCTTTCGGCTCCTTGACTCACTGAGAAAATGCATCCCTCTCCTTCTGAACGAAGACTTTCTCTAGTGCTAAGGCACCGCAGCATTGAACCGCTTCATCAATCTCTGTTTTATGTGGGCCTCTAGAGGACTAACTGCCTCAGCTGTGCCTTTGTCGTTTTTCTGAGCAATTTCAAGCTGAGACTTGAATGAGAAAAGCTCTTCATCCTGGGCTTTATTGATGTCTTTGTCGTGAATGACTTTGAGCTTCAGGGGATCAATTTCTTGTTGGCCTTCAATGGAGACTTCTGACACTTTCTCAGCCAAATGAACAAATGAGTCATGCTGTACGTAGACGTCATTATTGCAAGCGATGGCACTTTGTTTGGCATGATCCTGAATGTGATGAATCGCCGGAAGAAATTTTAGACCGTCAAAGCATATTTTTGGGAATGTGGCCTTAAGCTCAATTAGCCTTTCGGCAATCGATGGATATGTGTGGGAGTAGAAGGAGTTTGCCTAGGGACTACGAGTTTTTTGTTGGGTTCCCGGGATTGCCTGTTGCTGGATGAACTCGAGTGTTGGTCTCGGGGAGTATCGGACTGGGACCTCTTATGACCAAATTTATCCTTGCCTTGCGCCGGTTGAGAGGGAGGATCGTGATAGTATGAAAACCGAAGGTAAGTTTTCCTTCGAGATGATGTGTCCCGAGAGCGATAGTCCCTATCACTATCGTCATTCTTTCTTGGCGTTTTCCAAACCCCAATCTCGGCCAGAGTGATGGAAAATAGATAACCGGTGAAGGAGGTCAAATCCATGGGAGCATCCGATATCGCTTGCACAGAAATTAAGTAAACATGAGTTAGCTAGAATCACATGATGACTGAAGTTTAAGTGCAAGATGAAGTGTAAGTGTCATTGTGTGTGTCCTAGTGTTTCCCCTCGACGGACCAGTTTCTTTGGCATTACTTATCGGATTTTTTTCTCCGTGATTATGGGCTTGAGCGCCTTCACTGCCTCTCACGGGTGAATGAAATTTTAAGGCTACTGGATCATTAAAGCCATAATTGGGCAAGTTAACGGGAATGGTGAGGTTGAATATGCCTTTCAATGAACCCTCTAAATGTTGAGGAGACGACCCTTTTTCACTGGAGTGTTTGCGACCTTTGAGGTTCGACCAATAGTCTTCTTCCTCAGTTTGTATGCCATTTTCTTTTTTCCTTTTGAAGGGGGAAGTGCTACATCGGTGCCTTGTGCCTCTACCACTGGTTCCCGAGCAGGACTTACATTCCACCTGGTGTATCTGACACCTCAGTCTCTCTAATCTCACCCTCCTTGGGTGTGTAAGGGGCATCACATGTTGAAGGCCCAGCTTACCTTTTGCCTATGTCCAAGGCAGACCCAGTTATAGTGACGTCGTGAGGAAGACTTAATCGGCGACCTTCCGCCAACAGCCCAAATTTGGAGAGCGATTCCTTAGTAATAATGGGTCTGACATCCCAATCATTCACGGTAATAGTTCGAATAGCTTCAACGGCCTTAGAGCACCCGTACCCTTCGAGACGTGGGCTGATACCTCTAAAAGTAGAGAAACGGTTTAGGAAGGATGCAATTTTCGCCGAATACATGTATTGACCCAGAAGAAAACTTACTCCCTTCCAGCCATCTCCTTGCAAAGCCAGGGGATAGCGCACGTAAAACCATTCCTGTTTATACTGGGCGAATTTGCTCCATGCTCCAGTTAGGATTTGGCACTTGTTATGTGGCTCGAGGAATACGAAAGATGGGCTGTCGGATCGCCTCTTGAAATGGTAAATATAACGGATGTCGCTGGGAATAGGAAGCCTGAATTGAATGCTCATAAAGAGAATGCACGTGCCGTATATAAACGCGTGACAGTTGGGGATGTAACCGTACTGGGGCGATCTCGGTATATTGCAACACATCATGGAGGAATGAGTTGAATGGTGGCATGCTACAAGTCAGCACATGAATTTGTTGCAGGCAGTATATCCAGCTGGGGGCAGGTGAGGGCGATCTTGTCCCGATGGAACCAGTACATCATTGAAAGGAATTCCATGAATTGAGCATAGTCACGGAAAGCGTTTTCATTGATTCTCGAAGCTTGAGAATCAACTCGATTTTCTAGGGTGGTAGCTGTGTCTAGAGCATCAAGAACCAAGTCAACAGATGCAATCATTGAACTTGGGATATTTTATACTTGAATTGTCAATGGATTTGAAGTTCCCATTACTTCTTGTTGAAAACTAGGCTCGGGATTTTCTGAGACTGTAGCAGAACTCGACTTTCTAAACACCTTCAAACAGCGTCGAATTTGGATCAACACCTATTTGAACTCTACTTGAAAGACAATCAATATTAGTCATAACTACAAAAGTGCTCCTCCTATGTGGTGGGTGAAGTAATGTGATGATTCGTGTAAAGAATATAAACAAATTAGAGTTTTGAAAAGTAAAGTGTAACACAGCGAAATTCAAGTTGCCCTTTTTACAAAATTATAAGTTCGTGTTTATTAAGATTTCAATCATGAAGTCCTCGGTCGGAAACAGTTCGATATGCTTGTTTGCTTAAGTTCTGGTCCTTATTTATTGTCCTGTGATTGGGCGTGGGGGGTTCAATGCCACATTGAGAGCCGCTCGGCATTGAGAGCCGCCCGGCATTGAGGGCCGCTCGGTATTGAAAGTCACCCACTCACTTTCCTCACCAATACACTCTCAAAATCACATGAGGCCGACCAACTTGCTACCTAACTCATTAACATCACTCTCGTATGAAGACCATCGGACCGCCTATTTTCTACTTGGCCATCTTTCCACTCACATAATTAGACACCAGCGACCTACCTAGACACTCACCTCTCCCTCGCTCCTTGGTCATCGACCGGCCTCGAACAACACTCTAGTCACACTCCAACAACCTATCTCCCATGCTCGGTGACCTAGCAGGAGCCTATGATCTAGAAACCTCCGGTGTCTCCTTCCCTTCTCCTTTTCGTTTCGCTAAACTCGAATCGGTTAAAGTTGTACCAAGTTCCATCCCTAAGGCATGTTCAAACCTTGATTCATCTTCCTTATCTACATGATTCCTACAGTCCATAATCTAAAGAAGATTCATGAATTCGAATTTCATGCTAAAATTCCTAGTTTGAAAGAACATTTGACATGAGAAGTTATTACCTAAGGGGGTGTTCAAAGCTTCGGGATCTGAATAGGTTCAAGATTGAAAATCATTTAGACTCGACCTGGGAAAGAACTGTAGGGAGGACGTACTAGTTTTAGGGTAAGGAAGGTTGAGAAGTAGCCAAGGTTTGTAGGAAAGTTATGAGTTCCTGTAGAGTCATAGTGGAAGTAAAAGAAGTGATCAAAAGTAGTGTTGGTTTTTATACATGAAGAAGGGAAGGTGAACAGACATCGACCGGTGAACCCAGTCAAAGTATTTTGTGGCTCGGTGAGCAGTCATACCGACCGACAATGAACTTGCCGAACAAGTGGTTCGGCATTCAGGCGTCGACCAACGTGCATCAAAGACGTGGCATGGTAAAAAACTCAAAAGAAGTTTGCCATTCAGGAAACCGTGTAAATCAACTGATGAGAATTCGGGGAAAGGTTTTAAAGGAAAATGTGGATTGCTCATGGTTGAAAGCGCACCATGTTGGCTCAAACGGTACACATTGAGGGGCAAATGTTACTTGGATGTTTGACCCGGTAGTAGGGTGCTGATCATATGGTCTTTAGTTTCAATCGGGGTGGTTCGGCCCAAATAGAAGGATTGAATATCGCTCGGCTTATGGGGGAAGTGCATCGTTCGGCTCAAGATCATCGCTCGACATTGATAGTCAGAACTGCATCGCTTGGCACAGAGGCCTCGATCGGCACAGAGGTCTCGTTCGGTATAGAGACCTCATTCGGCACAGAGGCCTCGTTCGGCAAAGAGGCCTTGTTTGGAATACATGCCTCAATCGGCATAGAGGCCTCGCTTGGCATTCGAATGTTGTTCGACAGGGATATCTCGTTCGGCATAGGTACTGTTCGGCATTGCTCCATCGCTCGGCATTCTTGATTCATTACTCAACCATTCAGCATTCTCAGTTTCGGCATCTACCATTCAGCAACTTCACTTGACAACATTGTTTACCAAGATTACTCAGCAAGGTCAATCGGCAACTGCCGTTCGACATGCCTTGCACGATGCGCAGAACTCATCTACTATGGGCCAAGGTACTTTGTTCCTGGGCCCGTAAGGGAAGTCCAGCATATCTTCGCCTATAAATAGAAGGGCAGGGGCACAGTGAAAGGGACCTTTTTCAAGAACACTAGGAAGACTCTACCACTTTCAAGTCTCATTCTTTTTCAATTAGCACTTGCATTCAAGTAGTTGGTGTACAGATTGTTTTAATCAATTGTTTAGAAAAGCAACAAAGATTAAACTCAAATTGAACGTAGGCAGTTACGTCGAACCACTATAAATTTGGTATTCTTGTTTCATATAGTTATTACTGTATTCCACTGCGTTATTCCTCGATTTTAATTTACCTTCTTCATTAATCTCTCTACAGAAATCCTTCTTTGAATGTTAGTGTCCAATTCTGGTGCTAACAATTATCTCTTGTCACATATTAGATGATTGATAATTAAACATATATATATATACATATATAAGAAAGTGATGTGACTAAACATAATAATTTATATATATATATAAGGAAGTGATGTGACTAAAGATTATTATGTATAAGAAAGTGATGTGACTAAACATAATTATATAAATATATAAGAGTGATGTGATTAAACATAATAATTATATATATAAGAGAGTGATGTGACTTGACGTAATGATGAGGGTGTAGTCTTGCCTATAAATAGCCCATATATTTCTCCATTTTTTCTACTCTCTCTACCCACCTTTTCCTCCTCATTTCTAACTTAAATGGATTTTTAATTTCTTTAAACCATATGAAATTTTAATGGCTACAACATTCAAGTTGACCATTTTTCCAAGTTTCTATCATAGCTATGTTAAAATACCCAATCTTTGCAAAGTAATTTTTCACCTAGGATTTCAGTTCCAAAAATTACGCTTTTTCTTTTGATTATAAATTCTTCAAAACAAATCGAAATGGATTATTCTTTTTTTGAAATAATAGAGAACAGAAATTCCAATAACTCTCTCTTTGAGTCCTTTTATGAGCAACCAAGCAGTCCAAGTTTTCTACGAATGCACTTGGAGGAGCTTGGAGTAGGAGGCTTCATCGATAAATAGTTATTACTTATTTCCGTTGTATATTATGTACGATGTATAAGGACATGCTTTTACTGTCCTAGGTTAGAATTGTATTAGTATAACTCTGATGTATCAATTTTGAGATGACTTTGTAAAACATTATGCGATTAATATATGTTATTTCGTTGCGTTGTGGGAGTCTGTGTTTGCTTTTAGTTTCTTTAATCTTCTATCTCATTTCTTCTCCCCTAACAATCTGCCTTTCTGTTCACTTTCAGGTGACATGTGTGGTTTATTGCCAAATTAAATTGTATAGAAAAATGGGTCGTTACAGGTAGGACTTTTGTTCTAGTTAGAATTGCTAACCAAATGCACCAACCAACCTAAATAATTACCTAAAGATGGTAATAAGTGGTTCAATTAAAACCTAAGTCATCACCTAAGATGGTGATAGGGGTTCAATTAGAACCTAAATCATCACTTAAGATAGTGATAAGGGGTCTATTTAAAACCTAAATCTTTTCTTAGAGATGGTAATAAGGGGTTCAATCAAAGTCTAAATATTTACCTAAGACGGTAATAAGGGGAAAAAGAAATCAATCAAGAAAGTTTAAATCTACCATAAAGAGGGGTCAAAGAAATCTTCTAGCGGAAGAACACTTAAGAACATCTTGTTCTTCATCAAGACAAAGTTAACGTGACCTTCAAAGAAAGAGCAGAAGCAATCTATTAGGAATTTTTATCTCAGATATTCACATCTTAGAATTAAAACTTATTGCTCGAGCTTGGGGCTTCATTCTTTAAAATATTGAAACAGCTTTTAATCCATGATCGGAACTCAAATTATCTAACAACGGGAATCTCCATTAATAGTCAAATATTTCCTTTTACCAGATATGATTATGGCCTTATTATCAAATGAATTTTTGATTTTCCTACCAGATGGAATTCTGGTCTTTTTATCAAGTGGATTTCTGATTTTTCCTGCCAGATGGAACATTAGTTCAATTATTAGGCAGATTTCTAGTTTGTGATCTTCTTACCAGATAAAGTTTTGATATTTATAGCAACCATGACTGGTTATAAAAGAAAGATGAAAAATAAAATTGATCCAACTTATTTAAAGTTTTTCTTATAATCATTTTTAGAAATGAATTTTAAAAACAAACTTTTAGGATTCCACAGATCAACAAGATAACTTTTTCACAAAAAATGTTTTGCCTTCACAAGGAAAAATGATTAATTTGAGAAAGGAATAATGTCTCGAAATTACATAAACCGTCATTATTACTTATTCTATGCTTTTCCAAAGGAAAAGCATCAATCTCATAAAACGTGTGAATCGAAAAAAGTTAGTCTAAAAGCATTTTGCAAGGGAATAAATATTAAGCAAATCTACGCTAAATCGAAGACCACCAATAGTATGAAATTGGACTAGAGCACTGAAGTAAGTTATAAATATTGTACAATTCAACGAGTTCAAATGCAAGATAAAAATAAAAGAAAAAGCACAAAGTCCACTCAAGGTGTCAATTATTCAGGTACAAATTTATTTACCATTTACCATTTTATACATCACCTATAGAAATTATATATAACAAGAAAGATTAATCGGTAAGAGAATCCAATCAAGAATTTCTAAGCGATGGCATTTTAGCTATTTTCCATTAGGGATCAATGTCTCGCACTTTCTCCTTCAATTTTTTGGCAGCTGAAAGAGGTACGGTGATGTGACGAATCATCACATCCAAGATTCCTTTAAGTTTAATCTCTTTCTTTCGGATAGTATCAATATCATCGATAGTGCTAATTTGAACCTTTGATTCATAATCAAGCATCTTATTGGCTCCTTTGAGAATTTTGACCTTTCTCTATATTTCTTTAACTTTCCACTGAAGAGCATATCTTCCATGTTCTAATTTCTCAACATACCTTTGATACTCATTAAAATATATCGAGACTATTTTATCCCACTTTCCTTTTAAAAATTGGACACATTTATACCTAACTCTTTGACGTATACGAAGATTTCTCCATGATCCAGACCTCGAGCTGGGTTCAACAAATAGAAAACTGTTCTTTGCTAGTCAAGGGGGTGGGAGTAGGAAGGTTAGATTTTCCTTCGCCTGTAGTTAGTTCAAAAGATTAATGGGATACTTGACTTTTAATAAACCCACTTCATGATCCACTACCCTTTGATGTAATCGGGCAATTTCTGCATCGGCCTCGATTCTTTAGGCTGAAGGTTATTCGCTTTTATCTCTTGGTTTTCTTTTTTTTCTCTTTAATTTTCTATCCTAAGCTTAAAGTCAATTCCTTTATAGCGCTTAATGTTGATCTTAATTGATACTATGTTTGTACCATTTATGCACATCAGGATTATTCGAAAAAAACAAAGTTAATGCTTCTTAAGAAGAATGTTTCTTCTCAGTGACTGACCTTATCTTGGCTTTAACATTTTCCAATCGAGAAATGAGATTTAGACTGCTAGACGCAACCATTAATTTTTTTCCTAATGGAAAAAAGTAAATAGAAAAAAGAAATTAATATATAAGAAAATGCATTCTTTATCAGCAGCAAGAAGATTTCTAAGCATAAGCAAATTCAATTATATTAACAATACGAGTTTTATATATATTCTTAAAGTTTAAAGAAAACATTTTATTCCTTTTTAAGTAATCCCGTGGACATGGAAAGGGTAGAGTAAAAAGGGATGTTAAATTCTAAAGGGGTATTGACTGGTGGGAATTGATGGTAGTCCCACTTCTCGACCGAAGGACTGGGGCCTTGCCTTCCTACTATGCTTCCTTTCGACTGCAAGTAGAATAAGGAAGAATCTTATCCCTCAGCCACCAGAATTGTTTAGATAAGAGCATTCTCCATGAGCCCTGCACAAAAGCTCTTTGCTATACTAATACAAGTATGGTTGGATTTCATGCGATTAACCATCGACAATAATCTTATGTGAGTTATTGCACAAACTAATCGGCCAATAATCCTTCAACCAAAACCACGATGGTGGCCTTTAGATTAATAATAGCGCTGACAACTGGCCAATTCAATCATTGATGGCTTCCATTTTTTTCTTCACCATATGAGACTTTTATTGAAGCTAAACCAACGTCAATGGGAAGTCGCATCAAGCTCTATCTCGGTAAGAATGAATGGGGAATTCCCGTTGTTAAGCATATCTCGATCAGATGTGAAATACCAAAGCTGATTGATTACCAGTCGTTGAGACCAAGGACGTGAGCTTGAACCCCCAAACAAGTAAGTAGTTTGTCTGTTGTTAATAATAGGGGTCACCATATAAAAAATTTGCATAACTAGTTCACATCCCTTTATGTAAATTACCCTTTTCATTTCCCAAAAAATCAAAATGAAAGTGTAGAAATTATGTGTAAACTTCTTGGAGATCATTAAGGAAGCAATAGTTTGCTAGCCGAGAGGTTTTAAGAATTAACGACTTCTCTTTATAATCCCCTTTAATTTGATAAATTTACTTATGAGTTACATGGAAAAAGGAGTACTCGATGATTCCTTAATCTGTATGAGTCAAGAAAAAATAAGCTAAGATGTCAAAAAACGAAGGCAATGCAATTCATAGCATTGTCTGAATTACTTATTACAGCAACAAAATTACTTGGGTTTGCATAATATTAACCCTTTGTAAAACTCATAAATGAACCTCTCTTTATTGAACTTAATGTTTTCAGGAGGGAGGGTATTAGAGGAAAGAGGAATGGTCGCAATCCTGGGAGATTCCAGCATTCCCCACGATGGGGATCAATCCCATGCTCGTTTAAATATCTATTATGGAGATGTCTAATTAAACGTCCATACTTCTATCCTAAGAAAGAAAAGTCAACAAAAGACTCCTAGAATGAATTTTGTAAAGAAACTCTACTTAAGCATCCTTATCATCAATAAGTATCCAGAAGATAGTAGTTAGCTCTGCATTTTCTATTATAACTCTCTCCCGGTGAAGGCGAGACTTCTTCAATAATAGGGCTACTCACTTTTCTTTGAAATACCTTAATGGTGTGGCATAAGCAGAAAGGTGCCTATATTTCTCAAATAAACTGTTATAATCTTCAACTGCCATCTTAAATCTCTCTATTTAATTCCTACACCTTCTTCTCACTCTTTTTATACTAAATCTTAAAGTAAGACTTGTTTCTCTTCCTTAACTAAAATGGTAAATTTATTAACTAAAGCAAACAAATCATAAAAAGCACTTAGAGATGATAAACTATGGACGTATACCATGGTGGCTTATGAAGTAGGAATCTGGGTTTTCTCCTTGCTTGATTATTTGCTAGCAATTTGAACATCTTTTGCTGGGATGTCTTCGTGAGAAACATTATGATATCTAGGAAGATTGAGAAGACTAGTAAGATGGGCAGACGGGTCTAAGCCTTGACCGCCTGATCCATTACCTACATATCTTGGTCCTTTGGGATCCTTGTCACCATCATCACTACCTTGATCATCATCCTTGTCTTCGTCATCATTCTCTCCTTCATCAAATATTCATCTCCTTCAAGTGGGTGGTCACCAAAAGATTACAGCTCCTTTGGAATGATTGTTTCCTCTTTAGGAAATTCATCTTGAAGCGATCCCTGAACTCTTCCCAACATAAGGTTGAACATCATCTTAAATTTGTTATTTAATTCTGGTAGGGATGGAAAGTCCAAATTAGAGCATTATCCAATGTTTTCCTTATGTGCCACAAAAAGAGCATCTTTATAGCATTTCTATGTGATCTTAGTAAGGCCCTGATCAAGGAAAATGGAAACTTTCTTCTTGGCATCTTTTATAGTGCTGTTGGCATGAACTAGGGTGGCATCTTTAGTTTCCAGCCAGCTTTCCAAACACTTTATTTTATCACTCATTTTGGCTTTTCCTTTATTAGCTTGCTCAAACTCTGTCTTTATCCTCTCTTCAAGTAACAGTTTGGCTTTCTTCTCCTTATCAAGGAGGAGGCAAGTTTTCTCTTCTTGAGAATAGCCTCATCTCTTTCCACTACAACATCATTCATTTGATTCTACAAAAGCCCGACTTTAGCAGTTAATGAGGAAACTTGCCCCTTAAGCTCCGCAACTTGACCAATGGCTCCTAGGGAGGCCTATTGAAGAAAGAAAATATGCATGGCTATCTGAAACATATGGCAAATATAAGTTAAGATGTACCAAATTAGAGTCTAGATTAGTCAAAAATTACTAAAAGACAAATAACAACAAAAGTTGTTGATACAGAACATAAAGATGATCTGTAGAGAAAGTCGATGGTTGTAGTTGTATAAGAGAAGCCAAACTTGAAGATTGAATAACTGAATTAACAAGATCGCTGAAGCCCATGGAGATAGTTTTATCATGGGCCTCTAAAGGATGTAGTTCAGTAGGAAGGAGAGTTAGACTTAACTCCTCGAACAAATATTGAAAACCAGAAGCAAAGGTGAAAAAAGAGATGTTTAGAAACTAATTTAGGGTGTGAACATCCTTTGTATGTTCTTGTGCACCCTAGCCCAAAGAACTTAAATAATCATGTTATGATCATGAGTAGCCAAAGTAGCATCCACATTCAACTCCTCGGCGATAATAATGGAAATTTATACTTCACCAAGCTTGGCTTTTTTGCTCGGAGGAGAGTTTGAAGCATTAGTTAGAGCACCAGTGTCCTTTTTCCTTTATGTAGCATTAATAGCTTTGGCAATAGAACCCTCAATCAACGCGGACTTAGTTGATTGAGCAAAAGAAGAGAAGCGAGCTTTGGCCTTCTTACCCTTAGAAGCTACAACAACGGCAGATGGACATAAATTAAAGGGAATTTTCATAAGATACTAACATAGGAAAACGCATTTGAATTTTTAATAAATACTCATTGGAAGAAACATACTAAATAAGGAAAGAGTTAGCATTTTGGTTGCTAATCACTAGGAATTGTTTATGATACACATCCTTCTTTACCATGGGAGGTTCCCCAAGCACTTTATAACATCCATAATCAAGGAATAATTTTTTAAGATTGGCCTCAGTCAGAATTCTATATCCATCTCCTAAAGTCTGTGATGTAGAGTTCAATTCCCCAACCATTTTAGCTATGGAAGAACCTATCCTCTTGGGGATTAGTTCTAAAAGAGAATAACAATTATAAGGAAACAACAAAAGGTGGTATAAATGATAAAGGAAATGCAACAAAGCTTACTGGGAGTAGAGAAAGACCCTCCAATTTTTAGGATGCGGCTCTTAACATAGAAGAACTGACTTTTCCAATTTCTAGATTTGTTTATTAGATTGCTAATCAAACTTTTATAAGGCAGAAGGTGATACACACTAAACTCAAGCTGGTTCGCTACCTTGATAGGAGTTAGTAACAAGATAAGTGTATTTGTATAAAGAGACGGAAGGCAAACTTCCCTGGCCAGAATTTCAAGGTAGCTTAAATAGTTATAGGAATTAGGGAGCAATTATATCGGAGCAATGCCTAAATGGTCCAAATATCGAACAAAGAAGTTGAAAAGAGGGAGATAACCAAAATGCTAAATGTGAATTGGAGTAAAGGCAAAGAAAAATTCTGAAGAATTGTTTATCCTTCCGGATGGACCCGCTATTCTGTCGTTAACATCAATAATGCCAAATTGGCGAAGGATGGTGCTAACTTCATCTTAAAGAGGTAATAAGAGATGGAACGAGTCTATAGTATCCTTTCTCAAAAGAAGAAGAAGTTTTGGAGCCCTTATCAGATTTTTTTCCATCCATTTATCTATCAAATGATATTTCCTAAGATTGGTGGAATATTATAAATTTATAAAAAGGCTTAAAATGTTAAGAATAAGAGAGATTCCTAAGATATAGACTCAAAGATTGGTAACTAAAAACCTAACAGTGAATAAAAACAACTAGAACTAATTATTTAGTTCATGCTAAAACCAAGACTAACTATAGAACTTGTAGCAATTCGATAATTCACTAAGAAGATCATTTATTGGTACCGAACCTATAACAAGATCTTGGGTTTTATAAATATTCATAACCAATTAAAAACTCATTAATACCTGTTGAATTTATGACTGGATATCGAATCCATAACTAATCATTAGGGTTCGATCAAGGTACCATGCATATAACACCATACTACGATTATACTTGGATGTCAAATTGATAACCTGATGTCGGATTCATAGATAATAAAGCGAATTTAGAATTATTTGGAAATGCTTCGGTTGATTAACAAGTTCGTAGGATGTTGAATGCATAAACAGTTCACCAGTATAATTGCGTTCTGAATCTGTATGGTGTCGAATGTAAACAAGATATAGAGTTTGTAGCCTATATAACAACTCTTTAATTAGTTGTCGAAATTAGAAAAGAATGGCAGCTTGTCGTGAAATTATCGATTTTTTCACCAAAACAACGATCTTTCAAACAATTGTCGGGCTCATAACTAATTATTGAACTCCTAAATAGTTACCGAACCTCTAACTGGTTACCGAAACAATAATTAGCGACCGAAACCTTAGAAAGGTACCAAACTTCAAATTAGATATCGAATTCCAAAACTAATAAATTCGAGAACTAGGGACTAGTTAATGACAAGTTATCAAATTTCAAAGAGGATATCGAACATTTAACAAATTTGTTGAGATCTTAAAAGGGCATTGGTCTTATTATAATCAAAACTTCAGAAAAACATTGAATTTCAAAAAAGCTTTCAAATTCAAGATAGCCATCAAGTTAACAAGCTATTATCAATAAAATATACTGGAATTAATATTCGAATCTAAGTACTAAACCCAATGTCTTAAAACTCTACTTTCAAAATCGAAAATCCCCTCTTTTATTTATTGATTAAATTGATAAAAAGTGGAAACCATATCTTAAAATTGAGCCTAAATACAGTAGAAATTGAAGATTTTTTAAAAATGAAATTAAAATTTCTTTTTTCAAGTTCAAACTACAGGCGAAAGTAATAAAAGAAGAAGGAAACAGGTATTCATAGGTAGAAGAGGCAGCTGTATGAAGCATTGATTTCGGTTTAAATGAACAAACGAGGTAAGTAGAATTCTAATAGGTGGAAATGTGAATATCGAGGTGACAAATGTCAATATCCAAGCAGTAAACCAAAAAGTCAACATTATACTAAAGTATATATTACTATAAATACAGATATCGATTTCCTAGAGTTCCAAGATAGTAGGAGATGTCAGACAATGAAGAAGGAAAAGAAAATGCATGTTCAATAAAGGATGGCTAACCTCCACAACTAAGGGTGTTGGGTGCTTAAGAAGTAAAGGGATCCCGAGGTTCCACGCCACAAAGGTTATCGAAAAGAAATGAAACTAAAGGGAATATCGAGCTTCTACAACGCATAACGATGTTTTAGAATAAAAAGAAAATGAGGGATATGAAGTTAGAACATGGTATCAAATATTTAACTTAAAAAGGATGGTGATGAACTACATGCCTCAACAATCAAGGTTGTAGGGTAGGTATAGTAGAGGAGATATCGTATTTTGATAACTTTTCACGGGATACAACACATAACAAACCAAAGGGGTATCGAATATCAACAGATATTGAGTCTCTATTGTGGAAAACTATCAAACCTTAAGACAACCAGGTGGAATTACTAAACCACTACAGCCTGAAGTATTAAGGAACATGATAATGCTGCTTCTAGTCAAAGAATGGAGGTGTCAAGCTTTGAAAAGATGTCGAACCATTACACATACAAGACCAAGGAAAATGGAATAAAGGAGAGATGCCAAACTATGAGGAGATGACAATTGTCTAATAACAAAGAAGGATGTTGAGCCTTTGCAACAACGATTATTGTAAAGCGTCTACAGGAAACAAGTGGTCTTATCTTTTACAAGCAGTAAATGATGCCAAACTTCAAGAGCTATGAAGGATGTTGAGTTGAGCATCTACAGTTATACTGAGTGCCGAATATCTCCCTTAATATGAGATGCCAAAATAGGACCTCGAATATCGAAAATACCAAGAGAGATGTCGAATATCAGCAATATAAACGAGATGTCAAAGATCAATATACTAAATGAATACCGAATATCAATAGCACAAAGTGATGGCGGGTATGGACATGTGGCAACCATCTCGCACGCCATTGCCTCTATAAATGGACCCGCACCCCCATCAAGTAAAGGCAAAATTTTCTCATCTCATTTCTTATATTTTCAAGTTGTAAACCCTAAACCAAATTAAGGATTTGTTGAGCCTATTGTGAATTGGTGACTTTTGCACGTAAGGACTTGAATAATAAACTTTGCATAGCATATTGCAAGTGAATAAAGATACTTGATCATGGTGGGACTTATGAATTGCACATGACTTTCGTGTACTTGTATTTTTAACATGCACATGGATTCTCTTTCCAAGAACCGAAATCATGAGCATCCATACTCCACTTTGGACTCTCATACTTCTTGTGGGCTATCCAAGTTTTCTACTTGCCAAGACTTATTTGCCTAGCATATTCCAGGTTAACAAAGAAATTTGGCAACTGTTAAAATTTTAGAAGTTGAATATATAAGATTCATCGATTCAAACAATACCACTTTTCATACAGTATAACATTCAGTTTACATATATTATGCAAACAATGATGCTATAATACTCACACTATATTACATTCACCACTAACAAAAGAATCTTACATAGATATGAGGCTTAGTATCCAATACGTTGATATAATATCTCATGTAATTATAGTATATCGGTATAAAACCACCAGCATTCCGGCAAGCATAGTTCCTTAAGGTCTTCTTGACAACAGCTTCAGGGTTGGAAATGTCCAAAAAGTTCTTGTTGTGGGGTTGTAGCTTCACGTTTGTGGCCTTTACCAGAGCCACTTTCCTCACCTACACTATTCCTCCATCTTCTAAATCCAACGTATGCATCATCCACTTAGGTAAGGTAATGGTGCCTTCTTGTAAGGTGAATTCAAGGACTCCATAGTATGTTATTTTTTAATGGTGGGGTTAACCTATTGGAACTTAATTTGGTGCCTCGTATTATTAAAAGATAAGAGGGAAATGAGAGCGGATGAAGGGAAAAGAATTTTGTTGCCTTGTTCTAGTTCCACTTTAGAGGTTGATTTGCAGGGGAATGGCCTTGAGAAAACCTATAATTTTTATATATAAGTCAAAGGCAATGATCTGTTGTAAAAAAATAAACTTAAAAATCTCCATATTATCATCGCTTATATACGTGTAAAGCTTATTGGATTAAGAAAATATATGTCAAGGGAAATATATGCATTTAAGTTTGCAAGTGATTTAGATTATACTCGAATTTGGAGAAAGCTTTTTTTTCTTATTTTGGGAAAATGCCAACTGTTGTGAACTAGAAACCAAGATTCTAGTTTTACTATATAATAGTATAGAAAAAAATTTAAAAAAATTTAGAATCATATATGAAATAGTCCTTATTAAATGTACAAATCATGAGTAATTTATCAAAATGAAAATTAGTATACCGTTTTATATATTCCTAATCAAGGTGTATCAAGATTGGATAACATTTGGCAATGTATTACTAATGGCTATTGAGGGAACCAAGGGGTTACATACTGATAGTTATTGGATAGCATGTAATAGCTCACTAGATAGTATTTTGTTGGTTAATATAACTAAGATCAAATAGAAAATATCAATATAACTAACTTACACAGTTCTCTAAACTTGAGAATACAATTGATCTTTAATAAGAAAGCTACGCATTAATTATAGCCAAATCATGGCATGACATCCATCGAGTGACTGTAGTTGGATCGAGTGGAAGTATTGGAAGTGATGCACCATTCAAGAGAGGATTCGTCTCCTTAGTATCACGGTCAACCCAAGTCAACTCAAAGTCAAAGTCTCTGGCTAGAGCATTTCGATTAATAATAATTATTTTTGAACTAAGGAAATCGTGTTTGGAATATAGAGTTAAAAATGAACGATAGTGGAATTTCGAATATTACCAAATTCCATAAGTTTAAAGTGATATAGTTTTGTTAATATTTTATTTATGATATTTTAAATGATAAAAACATATTTATAGGCTAATCAATATGTATATATATTTTTTAATATTATATACATATATATATGTCTATAAAAAATTATATATAAATAAAATTTTAATATATATATATATATTGAAATATTTATTATAAAAGCAAATGTTGTATATATATGTCTACATACACTTGGACAATACACTTGCATATTGGATGAGCTAAAATGTACATTGCGATGTAAATTCCAACATCAGTATACATGCATGTTATACCATCCATGGATTCATATTTTACACATGCACATACTTACATATGTGTATGTGACACACACAAATATATATATATATGTATATGTATACATATATCATATAACATAAAATTAAATAATAAAATATCATCCGTAAATATAAATAAAATAAAAGTTTTTATTTAAATTAAATTTAGAAATGTTCTAAATAATTTAGACTTCATAGGCCCAATAAATATCTAATAGAGGATGTTTTTTTTGAAATTCACCCATAATGTCCATTATAGGCTGGCTCAGTTCCAATAATTGTATCCTAGCTCAATATCCCATGCAATCTAAATTATTCATGTTCAGGTTAACCAATTATCACAATCCAGTTAGTAGAGGGTGTCTAAAAAAAGATAGTGTCGAACGATTGGGTTTGGGTAATCAAGTACTTTACCCTGCTTGTCTACCGGCCTGGCTCAAACAGATATGTGAGCCCAAAAACTTGCCAATAATAGAAGAGGCCCAATTTAAATAGGGCTTTGGATTACATTTTAAAATGTTTGAAAATTAAAAAATATAATGTTTAAACTTAAAAAGTTAACTTTAAAATAAGGTATACATATATTATAAATGTTATAATATAACTAGAATTTTCACAATGTTTTAAAAATGATAAAATTAATTTTAAAAATTTTAATTTATCAATAAAATTAATTAATTAATTAATTAATTAAATAAGTTAATTACTAAAAATAAATGTATATGTATTGTATATTTTTGATATATGCTATGATTTTTAAAATGTTTAAGATATCATAGGTATACGTGTATATATATAATATGATTTTTCAAAATTAATATAATTAAATTAAATTTGTTTAATTAAATAAATTAACTAAAGGTAAACTAACTAATTAAACGTTAATTAATTAAATAAAAAATACATATGTATGAGATATATGTGTTATACTATAAAGGCTGTAGTATATAATAAATATTAAATATAAAAGATATATTAAGATAATATAAAATTAATTAAAATTTCAATTGAGTAAAATTAATTAAATATGATTTAATTATTATAATATTATATATAAGACTATTATGTAAGAAATATGAAATATAAAAGTTATATAATAATGAAACTTACAATATGAATGTATAAAACATTAAGAAACCCTAAATAGATTGAAGGAATAAATACATACATAAATATATGTATATTATGATTTCTGATGTGTTAGACACTTGAATCATGAGGGTATTTCATGAGAAACACATTATTTCATAAGATTTTGAATCTTCAATATAATGTATCCTCTACCATATGTGTGTATGTTAATAAAGTACATGCATATTCCTTTGTTGTTGAGCAAACTCAAGCTAGGGATGTTATGTGTAGTATAATTAACATATTAAATAGACGAGGTAAGATAACTACATGTATTTTTTGAGCAAAGTTAAGGTAGTATACTATATTTAGACCGTCGTGATATGGTAGGAATGAGTGAATAATTTAATTTTGATTGGTTAAGCAAACTAAAGGTCAAAGTGGAATTATGACAAGGCACCAAGGGTAGGAGTTGTTTATGATGCAACCAATAAGGACTTATCCATTATTTGTGGAGCTATGACTTGTTGAGCAAACTCAATCTCAGAATCCCAATAAAGATGTATCCTAACACTCACTCATGAAGTCAAAAGACTTCTATGTTTCATCTTAGAGTTTGGAGGAATATTAAAGACTAGTGAGAGCCTTATTAGAAAAATAAAATGATAACATTTAATCTTTCTAGAATTGTAAGAACACATGATATATAATGTTATTATAATCTACATTGATAAATTTGTGCATTTTATATGATTGGTAAAATATTTATCATTCAAGATATACAATTAAAGTGAATTTAAGATTGACAAATAGAAATATAGCTATACTTAACATTAAATACTCCTTGCATGTTAATGTTTTCTATACTCATGCAAGTCCCTAACTTTACGACTACTAAACACATGCGTTTGTCTAGTCACCGATGTTTTTATTTGGTCGAGACCGTGTATTGCATTCTATGAGTTTCGAACGAAAAGCAATATAAGACGTTGGATATTTGATCCCCATACTATCACATACAAGTACTATATTTTGAATAGTCATAGTTCATAATGTACGATATTTAGAAGAAGTTAGTTCATCTGAAATAAGTAGATAGACCATAGTGCGAGATTGAGTATTTAATTAGATTGATTACAATAAAGATCGTATTATTGTAACATAAGACCAAAACTAAAATATAGATCTAAGAACTCGATCGCTGCAATATCAGTTTGATCAGTTTTGTAAAGTGCAATACATCTAATGTCCTTAAACGTTAAAAATGACCAAATGCACTTTTGTAAAGATTCCATTATGATATTATGGTAAGGGATTTCTTTTGAATGGTTCGACCATTTAGGAAAAAAACGGAATATGCGAGAGTATATAGGTTTGAGGACAATTGGGATGAAGAGAATGAATAGTCCCTTTTATGTCATAAAGAAACAACAGAAACGAGAATTGTAATAATAATAATTGATACTTAACATTGGAATAAGAAATATGATTTCTATTCTGAAATGTATTTTCATTTAGAAAACTATTTTATATGAGATTTATTTCTTTGAGTTCAAAATATTTGTTAAAGAACTCTCTACTGTAAACTAGTTGCAATATATAAAATAGATAATCAATATTAGGTGAATCATGGACCTTTGAATTCAGTACGCTATAATAGTTATAGTAGAAATAGTGAGAGAGTGACATGTAATACTTATTCATCGCATCAAGTTATGAAAAAAAAAATCATAAAACCTACCATACATTATTTATGAAATAATGACTAGTTTTGTATTGACTGAAAAAATAGACATTGTTATATTTCAATGTGAATATTATGAATATCAGTTATGAAATAAAACTATAATGTGGTATTTATTTTCGCAATAAAAGTGATGCATTAAAAATATTAAAGTATCCAAAATTATTTATAATTATTTAGAATTATATAAGAAGCCATAGTTTTGAGAAATAATATTTATTATATCATTATGAATCATATAATACTAGTTGATTATATCTCAAACAATCAAAGGTTATGCACCCATTTAGTGAGATCGTCATCAGAGTTAAAAAACTCTTTGGATTGATACATACATACATAAATATATATATATATATATATATAATTATAAGTCTATTAATACCAAAACGATTCCACATACTTTGTAATATTCATTGATGAGTTATCATAGACATGGACATGTGTATTTGGTATGCATGTATAAATCTATGATAAGCTCGTAGAGTATAAAACGAATGTAAATAAAATAATATGCAACATAAATGATTCGATTTGATCATATGGGTGAGTATAATGGAAATATTTCCATAAGTACCTAATATGAATAAATATTCGGTCTCAAAAGGCACTCCTCCCTATAATACATACTAATGTATTGATAAGGAGTTATCGAACTTTGTTAAACAAAACATGGTTAGTGATGAGTGAAGTTGAGTTAAACTCTTTCTATAAGGTACCATATAAGGGTTTATAAGAAACCTCTACATATCCTAAGCTAAGTAGTTGGGAGGGTGTGTAAGTCAAAAGATTGCACGTAATAATTGTACATAAGAGATCCCGTCCAAAGAGAATTTGGCAACGATAATCATTAGATGACTAATTTATGTTGTGAACATAAATATATTATGAACTAATGCAAAATTGGTTTTATATAATGCAATTCATAAATTGTTTATTAATACCCATTTCGTTGTACGGAGAAACAACTATTGTTTCAAGAAATACAAACTTCGTAGTGAAGGAATTGTTTTAAGAAATTATTTGTCTAAAATGAATTTGGGTATGATCCAATAATAAAAATGATTACAAGAGATGAAATGAAATATACCAATCCTAAATGAACACAAATATATTAGAACGTCTAATGATTATTCTTGTACATTAAAGAGAAAATGTGAGTTTATTGTCAATTTCAAAAATAAACAATCCTTGGTTGTTTAATTAAACCATTAAGAGTATTGATATTATAATATAGTATGATGCACAAATTTGAAATAAATTCCATATAAATTATCAAAATATGATTTTGATTGTTGTATCCAAAGGGATATGATTATTGGCCGCAAATATGACTTTATGAACAAGACAAATGTAGTTGGAATATAGTGAGCCATATTGGTAAAAATATTACCTTGAATTTTAGTTATTGAAATTAACGTAACGTATTCATCATTCGATGTGCTCAAGTTGGTTTGGATTATACTTGTAAAATTATCGCCTGGTATGACTTTATGTTTTGGTATATATGTTTTAAAATAGCATGTTCTAAATATAGATATAGATTAGTCTATTTGCACATAACAACCAAATTTTCTCGAAGTCAGTGGAAGCGATATTGAGTTTGTCTTTTTCGGATACGATTTGAGAATGGACATGAAATCATCATTCTAAAAAGCATCAAAATTAAACAAATGCTTTGATAGTTGTATCAAATAGATTGATTATCAGTCAAATGCAGAGAAAGCATGTATTCATAAGAAAAAATATTAAAAGGTACGTAGATATTTCTAAATCATAAGTAAATAGTACACTACTTATGTAAATGATGTACTTGTAATAAATCAGCTTTAGTTTTTTTAGTACTCGATGTTGGATTTGAGAATAATGTCTTTTATAGCAAGTATAAAAGATATTGGGGATTTTCCAAACAATATGCAAGGACACCTTATTAAGATGTTTAATATAAGACATGTAAGATGGATTCCTTATGCATTGGCAATAGGAATTATCATACATGTTTGTTTTCTACAACATCATGATTTGTTTATGTATTTGGTACATAAAGCAAATATCAAATCCAAATTGATACCACTAAATGGTTGATTGAGGTGTTCCCATGTATATAAGTACTGGAAAATTATTAACATAAACATCGAACTCCATATGAAGGATTGTTCAAACTTAGAAATATTCATAAATGATAGTTAGTTATATATGTCAATATTAAATTAATGTTAAGAATCTTAAAGTTGGAAACGTTCCAAATAAAATACCGTGG
The DNA here is from genome assembly GCA_030765085.1 of Allium cepa. Lineage (NCBI taxonomy): Eukaryota > Viridiplantae > Streptophyta > Magnoliopsida > Asparagales > Amaryllidaceae > Allium > Allium cepa. The sequence continues at coordinate 678,640,922 of CM060941.1, read as the reverse complement.
CTGATTTGATAAAAAGGCTAAGTATGTCGCCTTGAATAGTGCCATGGTAAAAGCAATGTATACATAGCAAATACATGAATTTATAACTGAGCTTAGGGTAATTTCAAATATTAAGAATCTTATAACATTGTTGTATGAAAAAATATCACAATATAGTCCATAACAGGCTTAGAGCTCATTGGAAGTCCAGGGACATACTCTGAATTATTCCATATGATAAAGGTAGTTTATTAGCGTTGGAGAAAGTTGATTGACATAGTAGATAATTGAAACATAATAACATACCCGTTCATTAAGGGACTGACCCAATTGGTTTTGATAAAACTGATTGGAAAAGTTGGAATAAAATTTCATAATTTACCCCACATGAAAATGGGAGAATGATAGAGTTAAGGGTATTCCATTGAGGCAATTATATAATTTGTTACATATATCTAACTCGATAACTAATCTTGCTCGAAATAAAAGACGTTTTCTTTCAGTTATATACTTAATATAATGTGTTATATTGATCAATTAATTTAATTAAAAGTATATCTAATAGAAATCAATCGATGTTATGTTTTGTGATAGTAGTTACAAAGTGTTGTAGCTGTAAGTAATTTATCACAATGAAAAAACAAATCATTTTAAATATTTATAGTCAAGATGTATCAAGGCTGGATATCAATACATCCATTGAGAGTAGAGTACATAAGGCTCTCTAAATGTTGGTAGTGTAATACTCATGACTATGGAGGCACCAAGGGGTTACATACTAATAGTTACTGAGTAATTAGGAATGACTCACTCGATAGTTTTCTGCTGGTTAATATAACCAAGATCAAATAGAAAATATCAATGAGAGTGATTTACTCGGTTATCTCAATTTGATAATACCGTCGATCTTCAATATGAAAGCCTACTTTGATTATAATAAAATAATGGTATGACATCCATTGAGTGACTATTGTTGGGTTGATTAGAAGTATTGAAAGTGAAGCACTATTATAGATAGGATTTGTCTCCTTAGTCATATGAGGTTAGTATCATGGTCAACTTAAGTCAAATCAACGTCAAATTCTCTGGTCGATGCATTTCGGATAATAATTATTATTGTTATTGAACCAAAGACTTTATGTTTGGATGATACAGTTGAATATCAACGATATTGAGATTTTGACCATTTCCAAATTCAGTAAGTTCAAAGTGATATGGTTTCGATGAAGAGAATTAGTGTAAATAAAAGTCATAGTAGGATAACGTTCAATAAAGTAAAATTTGATTTTACCAAAACCAAGTAAGCGATAAATTTGGCCAAAATGTCATACAATCTACTAAGTGACCTGTCAACGTTGATATTCAAATAGTTCCCGCTGACCAAATTTACATCTGATGCGTCACACAACTGAAAACGATGAATTCTCCTTTGCCAAATGATTTAATTATTTTATTATTATTGTAAATTAATTAAACTAAATATTTACGAAATGTTATTTATAAATTTGATTTTTATTTGATAAATGAGTACTAAAGTATTTATAAAATTTTATAATTATATTAATCGATATATAATATTGATAGGCATTTTAAATTAGTCTTAAAACGCAAAGTATTCATTAGGGCTCTAAATGGGTTTGCAGCCCATCATGGGACTGATACGATCGGCTAAGTCATGAAGCTACAGGTGGATACTAAACGGGCCATAGATGAATAAAGATGGATGGCTGAGATGGAAGGAGACTGAGAAAATGATATGATCCTAAAATCTCTTCTTTCTTTCCTCTGTTTAAACAACTCTTCCTCCACTTGATGAGGATATTTTTAGAGCCTCCATTCCATTCCTTTTATTGGCCAACTTTCCCCATCCATCTCTCTAATCACCTAAGTTCAAATCAAATCAATTTAGTTTCTATCTTGTAGTTGGTAGTAAACAGTTCAAGGACTAACACTCTGTTGGATCAGAAATCGTTTCTAAGAGCTTACATCATCGTTTCAAAGTGTGTTCAAGGGCTTTGACGGTAAGGTTTATATGTTTCTAACTAACTACAAACATTAATTAATATTTACAGTGCACAGCGATTCCAATATGCAGATTTACTGTTACAATTAAGATTGATTGTATGTATATGTATGTATGTTTAATATGTATATTTTTTAATGATGATTGATCCTCATACAGTAATACTCATAATTAAAAAAATTGATTATTTAAAAGGTTTAATATATAATATACACATATATTTATTTAGTTTATAATTTAAATACTATCTTATAATTATGTAAATGAAAATAAAATTTCATATATGATGTTTAATGGGTATATTATTTTTGATAAAAAGAATTTTTTTATTTATATATATAATTTTTAAATAATATTTTAATCAATTTATCATATAAATAATTATATAAATTCGTATATGTATTATAAAATGCATTTTAAATTTTGTAAATCATATTAATAGATATTGAACTCATGGTAAAAAATTAATAATATATATACATATATATACTAAATAATTAATTCAAATCGAAAATTAAAAAAATAGATTTTTAGTTGTTTTAAATTATAAATTTATACGATAAATTTCAAATTATAAATCTTTCGCCTAAAATTTGCTGGAAGTTTAAAATTTAAATTTAGATTCAAACAAAATGTATTTTTTAAGTTTTAAATAGTTATTTTCTTATATGTATTTAAAATTTAAAATTATAAAATAAAATCCCAATTTATGCGCAAGACCGTATCAATAAATATATTTTAATAAAAATTATTTTATAATTTTATTTATATTAATATATATATGTGCCACAACCCGGTTTTTCTGACATCCGAAAATTGACATCAATATGTCCACTGTATTACATGCCGAACAATCGAATGCCGAAAATACCATACCGTAAGGGAAAGAAGAAAGAAATAGAAGAAGAAAATAGAAAACAACATTAGAATCTCGTAATCGCAGCGAACAATATATAATAGATAATAATTGATTTTTATACAAAGAGAGTTATTGTTGTTTTATATATTACATCATCAGAGTACAACACAAAATAATAGCACAATACTAGACAGTTATGATAACTTGTCCTCACAAAGCTGACTATACAACTTACAATGCACCGTAGAATATACACCAAGTACGAAAAACACATCTCGACATCTAGCTCGTATACTGAGCTCCATAGCATCCTATCATGTATCTACAATACTTGTCTGCCCCGACTTATAATAAAATAACACTCGAGTCAGTCTGGAAAACCAATGTGAGAAAACACACTCAATAGAATTATTAAAGTTTTCAAAATCCTTCAAAATCAAAGTTACCTCGTAAGACCATGCCACAAATAAACATGTCGGGTTTTTACCTTACGATAACCAAAACATTTCATATCAAAATCCTCTAATATTATAATAGTGTCTAAGTACAAATACCTAAAGCAAATAGCTATAATTGTTACACTAATTGAATTCCAGCAATACTAGGCTACACAATCAAAACTGTAAAGGGCGTGTAGGGAGAATGGATTCCAATTGAATGACTAGGCACTATGGTACCACCTGTCATGGTACCTGGTCTAGATCAGCGTACCGAGGACCACTCCCAATCCCCTAAAACACAAGATCGCACTACCCCTTACTAGATAGCCCGAATACGATCACCCTGCAGTTGGGATCAACAACCGTCCACACTGCCGAAATAAAGGGACTATAGACAGAGGGAACCTTACCCTACTTGATAGCTACCCACTTAGCCTTGCTGCATATCCCATGATTTTCAATCATTCCCTATTAATGAGGCTCGAGGCTAAGTGTTACTTTTTAGAAATATTCACTTAAAATGCTCGTTGTCCTACAATGACATAGTACCGATAGCATTCATCCATACAAGGCCATTCCCGGTCCGAACGGAACTGAAGGCACTATTCCTACTACATCCATTTTGGAATCACCCTCATGATTAGTAGCGATTAGCCCTTTCATTTCACTACTCCATCTTCGACTCCAAGCTCTTGTCTTCATTCCCAAAACGTACTCGTTGGATCGATGTGGTTTTCGGATCATAAATCTGATCCCAGTCTCTTCGAAACAACGTTTTCTATTTCCTAGTAAACTCAACCCCGGTTCTTTAGGAAATACACAGACGAGAATAAGAATGGAGATCACCTCCTAACCGTTAGTGGACGGATTTCCTTAAAAACGTTCTAGAAGAATGAACGAGTTTATACGTACAGTATAACACCTCGAACAGTAAATGTACCATATAATTCCAGTACATCTCCTAGATATTTCCAAAGTTATATTTGAGTTCAGACTCGATAGTTGGTCATTCAACTATCAAATAAACAATCAATTCAACCAAATATTTCATTCCCACTGGAAAAACCAAGTCTTATATTTAATTTAAATTTTAAATAAATTAAATCACTTTATCCATAAATATACACTTAAAATATTTAAAATAAAGCTACTTAAATTCTTTATTCAAAATAAAACTTATGAAATTCTATAATAATTCTCCAAGTAAAACTTCAGCCAGAAACTTCTTTTAAAATGAAACTATTATATAAAGTATACATATCGAATAATTATCCTTTAAATCATAATACTAATTTAACCTTTAAAAATAATTAACTACTATAATTAACTTGATTAATATTTACTCTAACTATTTTAAAACAATTAAATAATAAATTTCCAAAAAAAAACAATTTTTAAATACCTTTCAATTTTCTAATTAAAAACTTAAAATCTTTCCTTTTTGAAATAGCTTAACTTCTCAAAAAAACACATTTGACACTTCAATATAACCAGCTTAACCATTTAAAAATCCCTCTCGATTTATCTCCAGTTCAATTTACATCAAAATCCCGTAAATTTTCTTTTCCATGCTTTTAAAAATAAAGCTACCCTTTATTTTAAAAATGACTTACTCATCTCCTTATAAATTTCCACCGTGAATTTATATAATTCCAAATTATCCACTAATAATTACTTCACCTATAAATAAAACTTCGTTTATAAATTCCACAGTCCCATTTTCCCTTTTATCACTGTTTTAAACACTTAATCGAGTTTCTGAATTAATTCCATTTTGAAATTTATTTCCCGATTTACCCAAATTTATTCCAAAATCCATTAATTCTAGATTCACTCCTTTATTATGATTTCAAATCTTATTTAAATCCGAAACATTAATTTCATATTTTATATTTTTAAAAAGCCAAAACATATCCAGCAATATCATAGCATCCAATAAATTTAATTTTCCAACATAATCTATCATAGATTATTCATAATAAATAATGTCACTGAATATGAAATAAATTTCAATATTTTTGAGGAATCCAGTTGGATCACTCAACTTGTTTCCCTGCATCCACCGATGTTAGCACAATATAAAAATAATAATCCCACTTCGAGGGGGATATCATGGTATATAGGTTCATCCACTGTTATGTGGGACGCATGAGTCTCATTCGCTATATAATGCGGGAATATCACTCCAATACTAATATATATATATATATATTTATATATTTATATATTTATATATATATATATATATATATATATATAACGTCCAACAGATAAATTATAAATTTATCAATCAAGTCAGGCACGCAATAGTTTAAATTTAACATTTAATTTTAAACAGGGTAATCCAAAAGAGTGATAAAATTTCACCTTTATTTTTGTTTGCAACGCACTTTAATATCGACTTGGTTTTCACGATTTTTGACCTTGTATAAACATTATACAGTTTATTAAGATTTGAAATAATCTAAAAATAAATAACCATTTAATAAATTTACTTAACTAATTTTAAATGATAATTAGACTAATCTAGTTTACATTTTCTTTTTCTTCTGATACAAATTATAAATTTTATAACAAGGTGTATATATATCCTAATTACCATTGTACATATTTTGAAATTAAACGGTAAGTTGATGTATATATACTATATATTTTCTAAACTATATATATACATATATATTTTCATCTAAACCTGTATGTATATGCATTTTATTAAATAAAAAAAGAAGTTAGCTATACCTCACTGCCTTCGACAAGTCACCAGATCCCCCTCTCATCCATCCACCGAACATCAAGTATCCTCCCTATCTCGTTCACGCAACCCCCAAATCGAGCAAACCCACGACCATCGCAAAGCGGCTGCGCGCACGCGACTTGAATGACATCGACCCTCTCGCTATCGAGCTCCACGAGTGCGCACGGCCACGTATCTCCTCCCTCTAGCAAATCGAACGCAGTCGTGTTCATCTTCCTCCCTCGAATCGATCGAAAACGAAAGTGCCATTCATTTTTTATGCAAATAGATTTAAACCTTCAATTTTGAAGAGGGGAACAGATTCGTAGAAAAGGGGAGTTTCGTGCCTTTAAATTAAGAAGGCTCGCAATTTTCAACAACCATTTTTTCGAACAAAGGGTAGAAGAAGGGGGTTCGATTTTCGTTTGACTGGAAACATAAGAAGAAGAACGAGAATTCTTTCAAGCTTTCACTTTTTTATCTTGTTTTCACTATGTTCGGCTATTAATTTCTAAAGAGAAGATGCATGTATTTTTATCAAGGAAGAAAACGTGTTTAAATTGCCTAGCATGAAGAAATGGATATGGTACAGTGATCTGAACTGAGGGAAACAGCTGACGCGGCTTTGTTTTGGACTGGTCACACAAATATATATGATTTAAATTCTAAACGTCTCGAGATCGTAGCTTAAAATTTTGACATCCTATCGAGGTGTACCGCTGGGTGTTTATAATGTTATAACCATATTCCAAACGCAATGGAAAAGGTTTCGAGTCCTAATTCGATCGTATGGAGAATTTAGGTTTTTGGATCTAATTATTGTGTTGAATTTTCAATATAGATTTTAGTGCGTTTCTAATCCGTACGGCCAAACGATAGCTCCAAATGCTACAAAATTTGAAATTCGATAATAATACTCTATTATGGATCCAACGGAACTAGTTTCGTCGAATTCCGAGACTGTGCCCCGGAAGGCTATATTAAATTGTTAATTTAAACGATATATTTTTAAAACTAAACAAACCACTTTTAAATTCGCTTTCAAAATTTTAATTATCTTCTGTATTCTCAATAAAAAATTATAAGCCTTTAAATTACTTTTAACATGCTTAAAACCCAAGAATCCATATTTTACCCAATTTTCAGTTATTAAATTCAATGATTAAATTATCCAATAAATAGTTATATTTGAAAATCCATTCAAAGTTAACCTTGAAATATTTAAAATCAATTAAATATTCCAATTTCAAATACCTAAAATTCCAAGTCGTTACATTCCTTCCCACTTATAAGAATTTTGTCCTCGAAATTGCTAGGTAAGTAGAATGGTCTGATACCCGTTTACTATTCCCCAAAACCTAACAGTTTAAACAACTTATTCGAAAACAATTTATTGAAACACACTATCATCATTCTAATTTCCAAATTCATCCAAGATTACAACCAACATTATGAACACAACCATTTCAAACTATAATTTAAAACTAAATTTAAATTATCAAAATTTCTTCAAAATTTTTCTAACTCCCTAAATTTTTGAAAAATTTCGCCAACATCTCCTTTGCGTGGCTAGCTCAGAACAGCTACAAAATTACCTCTGTGGCCTCCAAATTTTCAAAAGAAAACAAAAGCCAAGTAGCTAGATCAGAAAATCATCAAATTTCATACGACAATTTGAATTTTTACCTTTTTTCGGGCAATTTAAATTTATCCTCTAAAATCAAAAAACCAAATTTTCTTTTGCTTTAAAATACCTACATCTTACTTAGCAATAATATCCAATCACAGAATCCAAAATCGTTTTATTCACTTCTTTTTTATACAAAATTTTCAATACTTGCTTTATTTAAGCCCGTAAGATGTACGTATATCATCTGTACACAATATCAATCTGATTGCTCGCTTGATCATACAATTTCACTTCCGAACTAATATCGTTCACCCGACTCCCTAATGCGGACTCAGATTTGGTTTCTTGATCAGAAACCGTCTTTCTCCTTGCATAGCCATACACCATGATAGAGAATTTCAAGGTCAATTAAAAATCCATATCTAGGGTTCTCCATCAAAAATCGAGTGAAAAATCCCAACTTAGATCGATATGACTATCTCGAAATTCTATTGTCGAATCTGGATTGAGTCGTTATCCAAATAGAATAATATACGTACAACTTACGTATTAATTTCCAATTGGTTATTATTCATATCATATTTTTTTTTCACATTTATTTTGATTTCCGTTTCAATTGTTCTCAAATCATTATTCATACTCATTTCATTTGAACAATTATCCACCATTATCACTTTATACACTTTTTATTTACCCTTCACTCACATATCCACTCAGTATATTCCCAATACCAATTTTACTTAAGAATTTCACCATTAACTTTCTTAAGCCTATTATAAATATTTTATACAACTTCTTATATTTACTTTCCCTTCCTCACTCTGGTTTATATCCATTTCTTATTCAAATTTTATATTCAATTCCATTTGAATTCAATTTACCTTCCCTTCACCAATTTATTTCCAATGAAATTCAGTATTGAATTTTTATATCTACTTAACTAATTTATCTCATTCCTTAATCAAATCTTATTCCTATTTTTGGTTTTACTCATCCCAACTCAAACTAATTTTTCATTCTCACCTTATTTACATAATTCAAATTAAGCATCATTTCAATTTTCAAATTTAAATTCTATTGACTTACAAATTAAATTAATTGGTTTATTCACAAATTTATTCCCAACCGATGAACTTTATTTCAATGGCCATTTCATTTAGTCTACTTAGACTTTTTCCTCAAAATTTACTTTTGTTTAACTTAATTCAATTCAAAATTTTAAACTTCTATAAGTTTTCCAACTTATTTACATTCCATTCGCTGACCTCTTTTAATTTACTTCATCTAATTGGTTTACTTTTCTGACTTATTTCGTTATCACGCTTTCTTTATATAAATCTATTTAAGTTAAATTTTATTCTAAACAAATTTTAAATTTTTATAAGTTTTCAACCCTATTTATATTCCATAAACATTTTTAAATAAGATTCCAGAGTTTAAACAATCACTTAAGTATTCCAAAATCATTTTTGAAAACATATATATCCACGGTCCTTTGGTACATCAAATTATTCTTTGAATTTTAAATCGAATCAGTTTTACCAAACAAAAACTTCCATTTACAGTATTCAAGTAGTAATTCCACCCTTGAAAACTCGAAAATGAACATTGATGATGCTGTAGTCATCACCGAAATTATTTTCCAGCGATCGAAGTGGGATTTTATTCCCTTAAAAATATTTTTGAAATATTTTTTATTCCAAATCTCAATAGATTTCATTTCCAATTCAAAAATATTTCCAAATAATATCACTATTATTCCTCCAAAGTCTTTGAAAATCATTTTCAAACTCAAAGGAAATTTAATTCCCCAAATTTTTGAATTTTAAATCCGTTCGATCTATATTCAAATATTACTCTGGAATTTTATCCCATTTCAAATTATAAATCACATTTATAACTCTCATTTACAAATTCCATTTTGTTACATGAATTTCTTTCTTAAATTTTTGGTTGTAACATTAATTTCTTATTTCAATTTCCATACAACAATGATAATAATTTAATATTATCATTTCCTAATAGCCAAGCAACCATATATACCTATACTAATTTACAAAAAATTATTTCTTTCATATATAAAAATAATTTGGGTAAAGTTATTTCATTTACTCCATTTTAAAACAATACCGTGTTGAATTGTTCTGTCCAAGTGTTTAGAGATCCCTATCAATAACATTAATTACTCATATTGACCAGAATCCATAAGCCACTCAACAAACCAATCAACACAACATAAAACGATTTTATATTCACTAACAAATACACGCTCATATCTATTAATATTCTCAACTCATTCTAGGGTACTACTGACCCTATCTCTAATGAGTAACCCTAACCAGAGCTAAGGTTCTCGTTTAACCTTCAGCCCTAATACCATAATGTCACGACCCGGTTTTTCTGACACCTGAAATCAAAATCAATACATCCACTGTATTACATGTCGAACAATCGAATGCCGAAAATACCAGACCATAAGGGAAAGAAGAAAGAGGTAAAAGAAGAAAATAGAAAACAACATCGGAATCTCACAATCATAGCAGAACAAAACATGATAGATAACAACTGATTTTTATACAAAAAGAACTATTATTGTTTTATACATTACATCATCAGAGTACAACACAAAACAATAGCACAATACTGGACAGTTATAATAACTTGTCCGCACAAAGCTGACTATACTGGTTACAATGCACAGCGGAATATACACCAAGTACGTGTGATATGTCTCGACATGCAGCTCGTATCTTGAGCTCCATAGCATCCTATCCTGTATCTGTAATACTCGGTCTGACCTGAGTATTATAATGAAATAACACCCGAGCCAGTCTAGAAAACCAGCGTGAGAAAACACACTCAAATGAATTATTAAATTTCAAAATCCTTCGAAATCAAAGGTATCTCGTAAGACCACGACACAAATAAACATGTCGGGTTTTTACCTTATGATAACCAAAACATTTCGTATCAAAATCCTTTGATATTATAATAGTGTCTAAGCACAAATACCTAAATCAAATAGCTGAAATTTACACTAATTAAATTCCAGCAATACTAGGCTCTACAATCAAAACTGTAAAGGCACGTAGGGAGAATGGATTCCACTAAATGACTAGGCACTAGGGTACCACCTGTCATGGTACCTGTTCTAGATCAACGTACCGAGGACCACTCTCGATCCCCTGCAAAAAAAAACTGGACTACCTCTTACTGGATAAATCAAATAAGATCACCCTACGGTTGGGATCAGCAACCTCCCACACAACCAAAATATAGGGACTCTAGACAGGGGAACCTTACCCTACTTAGGAGCTATCCACTTAGCCTTGTTGCATATCCCCTGATTTTCAGTCATTCCCGGTTGATGATGCTCGAAGCTAAGTGTAACGACCCAACTTCCTTTCTCCAGGAAGTCGTATTGCTAATAAGAAAGAAAGGGATAGAGAATGGAAAGAAAGAGAGAATATAAACAGCGGAACGAATAAATTATATTAATAACATAAAATATTTACACAGTTTACAACCACTATCAGATTACACAGATAATACAACTCATACTAGACAGTTATAAACACCTGTCTAGTATTTACAATACAATATAATCCAGAGACAACACAGAACACACAGCGGAATACTATATATATATCTACACGCAGAAGCCTCCTGCTCCATTGCTCCTCCATATACGTCAAAGCTAACTCGAATCCTAACCTGAATCCCATGGCTACTCGTAAAAATTTGAGTATCCAAAAGTTTATGAAAAACAAAAATAAACTCCGGGTCAGACATGGGTCTGGTGTGAGTAACAGGTTAAAGTTGCTTAACTTTGAAAAACCTTTTAAAAGAAAGGTATCACGTAAGACTTCCCACACATAAACATGGAAAAGTTTTTACCTTACGCTAACCAAAACATTTGATAGGAAATCCGATGATATTATAATAGTGTCTAGGGTTTCCAAATAAATATGAAGTAGCCCAAATTGTTACATTTATTAAATTCCAGCTACTAGCCAAAAAAGTGGGTAATACAATCAAAACCGTTGGCACTTATTGGATTTTGGATTCCATACAATGGCAGGGCTACTGGGGTACCGCCCGTCACAGTACGTGGCCTAGATCACCGTACCGAGGTGTACTCCCACTCCCCTGCAACACAAGGCCGGACCCGTTCCTTACTGAACAGTTCCGAACAAGACAACCCCGGCAGTTGTCGCGAACCACTGCCCCACATAGCCGAATATAAAGGGACCTCTAGACAGGGATCAATCTTGCTCTCCAGTGGGAGCTACCCACGAAGCCTTGCTGCACCTCCCCTGTTTTAGCCATTCCCGGGTGATGAGGCTTGAGGCTACGATTACCATTATAGGACACATCAAATCTTAGAATGCTCATCGTCCGCCTGACGATGTGCTGAAAGCATTCAATCCATACAAGTTCGTTCTGGGTTCGAACGAAACCGAAGGCACTATCTCGTTGCACTCATTATTGGAATCACCCTCAGAGTCAACGACCATAGCCCTTGCACTCTAATTCACCATCTCGAATCTATAAGCACTATTCCGTCAACTCATTACGGAATCATCCACAGAGTTATACTGACGTATAGCCCTTACACCTCGAGTCTTCACTTGCTCCACTTAGATTCACGACCTAACGTTTAATTGGAATCGATGTGGTTTTCGGGTTCCAAATATGGAAACCCGATCCCGGTCTCATCGAAATCCAAAGCGTGTCTTTTAGCTCCAAGTTGTTTTAAGTTTAAAACAATTCAATTCTAATTATCTATATACACACAGATAGATACTTCACATCATCATAAAGGATAATCAACAATATTATCACAAATTGATAATCTATATCATCAATAGATACTTATATCATCATCACAATGCAACCAATGCATCCATAGCACACAACACTATTTATCTCATGTCTGAGATTCAAACCATTCAGTGAAAACCATATCATCCATTCATAAGCAAAGATCCATAATCACACCATCTATAATTAATTTAAAATGAATTAAATTAATTACTTCTATCTCTAATTAATTTAAAGTGAATTAAATTAATTACCTATTCTTTAATTAATTTAAAATAAATTAAATTAATTACTTCCTCATTTAAAACTTGCTTACTTAACCCTTAATTGATTACTAATCAATTAGATAATTATTCTCAAATTAATCACCTTAATTAATCACCCTTGATTAATTACCCTTAATTACATTCAAGTAATTATCTTTAATTAATTTTACAAATTAATTATCCTTAACCAAATTCAGTAATTAACCTTTAATTACTTCATTAATTAATTAATTATAATTAATTACATTGGTCCTTAATTAATTACATCAATTAATTACTTCCTTAATCATTTATCATTGATTAATTAATCTTAATTAATTAATCCCTAAATTACATCATTAGTTATATTAATTAATGATCCTTAATTAATTACTTATTTAAATTAATTGCATTAAATAATTAACCTTAATCAATCCACAATTATTAATCATACTTGATTAATTACATCTAGTAATTAACTAACCTTAATTACTTTCTTAATCACTCCTAAATTAATTACATTTAATAATTAATTATATTTATTAATCAATCTTGATTAATCTCATTAGTAATTAATTACTCTTAATTAATTACATCACTTAATTATTTCAAATAACTTAATTAATAAATGCCTAAATAAATTTCCTTAAGTAATTAATTACTTCATAAAGAAATTATCTTCACATTAATTACACAAAGTAATTAATCCCAAAATACCATACTTCCATTAATTTCCTCCAGTAATTTACTTATCCTAATTACTTCTCTAAGTAATTATTTCTCAATGATTACTTATCAACCCATCTAAAGACTATTCCAAATTAATTAAACTTAATTAATTAATTTAGACTAATCCAATTAATAAATTAATTACAAAGAGTAATTAATACCTTTAATTATTTCCATAAAGTAATCATACTTAATTAAGTTTTATAATTGATTATTTAAATTAATTAATCCAATTAATTATCAAAATTAATTACATCAATTAATTAATAAATAACCACAAGTTAATGACCTTCATTAACTTATTAACAAATTCTTAATTATCTTTCTTAAATAATTAACCTAAATTAATTATTAATTTAATTAACCTTAATTAATTTCAAATCTTTAATTAATTAAACAAATTAATTAAATTATTTAAATTATTAATTTTAATGAACAAGATCATTAAAACTAATAATTTACTTTAAAAAAATAAAACATTTCTTATTCATGATTACTTAATCATTATCAAAGTAATTTAAAACAATTTAACTTAAAATTGTTTTCAAACTACATTTTAAATTCAAAATTTTAAAAAGAAAATCAAACTTAACTTAAACAAAGTTTTAAAACATTTTAAAATCCTTTAAAAACTTATGCTAAAGATTTCCTTATAAAAGAAATTTACACCCATATTAAATTTTAAGATTCAAATCATAATTAGAATATGTTTCAACAATTAAAACATTTTAAATATTTCAATTTTTTAAAAAAAACTACTTTTATTTTCAAAAACATGATTCCAATCTAAATCATATTTCCAGATTTAAACTTGTTTTTAAATCTACTATTTTAATTCAATGCTTTATTTTAAATTTCAGATTTTTTTAAACCCTTTTGATAGATGTTTAAAACATTTTAATTTAAAAGGATTAAATTAAATTTTCAAACCTGGAATTCAAACTCAGTTTGAAATCCTGACTTAAATTTAAGTTTCATTTCTGTTAACAACTTGCTTCAGGTTTAAACTAAATTGAATTTGGAACTTATATAGGTTTTCAAAGAAACCTGAAAGCTACTGGAGATACTCGAGACCCCCCTCTATTTACTTCGAGTCGCAAACTAGAAGTCTTCGAGCAAAATTTGTATTCACTCGAGCATAACCCGAGACAACTACCCTACACTCCACACAAAATTCCTGACACACCATTCTTCACCGTGCATATGCACGGTGATCTTGGCCACCTCCGGCCACCACCCATTCAACTATCCTGTCGACGATCCTCACTACAGCATATCACGACCAACAGAACCCACCCAAACATCAAAAATCAAAATCGAATGCCCCAGATCAAACCTGGCAGCAGCATAAGCTTCAAACCCCAAAACTTGTAAAACCCTCGACCTCTCCTCTCCGGCCATCGGAGACTCTGGTACTCCCGCCATCTCCTCTTCATTACCCAAGCTAACTTCACCTCAAAAATTGATTCACTCGATACCCTGTGGCCTTCATGCCAATCAGAACATATCACTGCCCAGAAAACTAGGTTAAGAAACTTGCGACAGCCGCCGCCTCCACCACCATTACTTAATCACCACCGCATTATTTTTCCCGACAGCCTCGTTTCCCCCACTATCACCAGAAACAAACTCAACCTCCCTGACCATCGAGAACATCAGCAAACCCCCAAATACCCATTTCCATTAAAACCAAAACTGCTCCTTTAATTTACCAATAAATTTTGTGATTTAATTTTTAAAAATCATAAATTTGTTTAAACATTCAGATGTTAATCCTGAATTAATGTTTTCAAGAGTTTGAATTTACCCTAAACTAAATCATCCCTGTTCATTTTGTCCTCCTGTGCAATATCCAAGTTAAATTTGATTAAATTAAATTTTCCAACCTTATTTTAGATTAAACATACAATTCTTGCTTATAGCTTATATCCTAATAATAACTAAATCTAGAGATAAAGGAATTTAAGACAAAGCTTGAATTTTTTTTAATTAAAAACTGGTAACAGAGAATGTTACAGAAATTCACATATATGCATATCCAAAATACACAAAAATGTATCGATAAATATTCACACAACCATATTTAATTCAGGGAAAATCATGCAACAGTTTAATACTTAAATTTTTGAAAGAAAAAGTTACTCACCTGTAACTAGAGATGGAACAGAGCTTTTGGAAAATTGTATTGAAAGCTTTTTCTCTTATGCCTTAACAAACTGAGTAGTTGAAACTTGATTTAACTTGAATGTTTGTTGCTAAAACTTTCATGCAGACAATACTTTGATCTTTGCTCAAACTTGCATGCAGGCTTCTGGTTTAAAGGATGCAGACAATCATGTTTTTGATATGAATTCAGGTTGCAGGCTTTCATTTGATTCTCAGATTAAAAAAAATGCAGAGCCCATTTCCTTTCTCTTGAAAACGGTTTACAGAGGAAATTTCAGGTTTGATTTCTAGGTTGCATTGCATTTGGGAAAAACCATATTTTTGAACATGATTTAAATTTTTCTTTCAGCTGAGATTTTCTTTTCTTGGGAAATGAAAATTAGAAAGGATAGAAATGAAGGAAACATGTTTTATATAGGTATAAATGATTTATTTTAAAAAAAATTAAAAGAAATCAAAATAAAAGACACTTGTCAAAATAAGAAAATAAATTGTTTACACTTGTCTTATTAATCACCTAGAATATTAACACTTGTTCTTTGCATATGTTACTTATAACTTTTAATTTAAAGATAAATAAAAAAATTCTCTTTTCTTTATTAAATACATATATAGTAGTTTCATAAATAAATGTATATGTATTTCTCTTTAATGAAATAAAACAATTTATAAAAGTGAAAACTTATTTACAAGATTCATATAGGTTTATTCATTTGAATTTCAAAATGAATTCAAATTCAAATGCTATTTATACATTTAAAATCAAATTTTAAAACTAATTTATATTAACATATTTAATTTTACAATAATAAATTTGTCTTTTAAAACATATCTACATTTATACATTTTTTATTACTAGAAAATAACATATTTATTAACTTTAAATCATTTATAAAAGAAATCATAAATTACATATTTTATTTATCTTAATTATATACATTAATGTTTAATGTTTAAATGGTATTTTAAATTTCTAAATAATTCCAAATTATAATTATTAAGCTATATTTAAAAAGAAATAAAATACACTTTTGTTTATCTTATTAAAATTTAAACTATATTTAAAATACAATTATACAATTTTAAACAATTACTTTAAGTATTTTAAACAATTAGTTATTTATTAAATAAAATAATAATCTTCAAACTATCAAAATGAATATAAAAAATTGAAAACAATATTTTATTTGTTAATTTAACTTCACCTCAAAACTTATTTATTCACAATATATATATAAATATATATACATGCATTATAAATAGGAAAACAATTTATAAAACATGAAAGCTCACTTACAAAATTTAAATATGGTTATTCATTTAATTGGATTATTTAATCAAGTTAATTTTTATTAAAATTTTATCAATCAATTTAATTTTAAATACAGATTATTAAATTGATATTGCTAAAATTTCCGGGATATCACACTAAGTGTTACCTTTTTAAAAATATTCACTTAGAATGCTCATTGCCCTCCAATGACAATGCACTGATAGCATTCACCCATATAAGTTCGTTTTCGGTCCAAACGAAAACGAAGGCACTATTCCTACTACATCCATTTTGGAATCACCCTCATGATTAGTAGCGATTAGCACTTGCACTTCACTGCTTCATCTTCGACTCTCAGCTCTTGTCTTCACTCCGAAAACGTACTCGTTCGATCGAATTGGTTTTTGGATCGCAAATCCGATCCCGGTCTCTTCCACACGACGTTCGCTATTTCCTGGTAAACTCAACCCCGGTCCTTTAGGAAATACGCAGACAAGAATAATATCGGAGATCACCTCCTAACCGGTAGTGGACGGATTTCCTTAAAAATATCCTAGAAAAACTAATGAGTTCATACGTACAATATAACACCTCGAAAGGTAACTGTACCATATAATTTACGTACTCCTCCTTGATATTTCCAAAGTTATATTGGGGTCCAGATTCGATAATCAGTTAGTTAACTATTAAATAAAAAATCAATTCAACCAAATATTGCATTCCCACTGGAAAACACCAAGTCTTATATTTAATTTGGATATAAATAAATTAAATAACTTTATCCAAAAATATACACTTAAAATATTTAAAATAAAGCTACTTAAATTCTTTATTCAAAACAATTCTTATGAAATTCAATAATAATTCTCCAAGTAAAACTTTAGCCAAAACCTACTTTCAAAATAAAACTATTATATAAAGTATACATATCAAATAATTACCCTTTAAATCATAATACTAATTTAACCTTTAAAAATAATTAACTACTATAATTAACTTAATTAATATTTACTCTTACCATTTTAAAACAATTAAATAATAAATTTCCAAAAATACATTCTTTAAACACTTTTCAATTTTCTAATTAAGAACTTAAAATCTTTCCTTTTTGAAATAACTTAACTTCTCAGAAAACACATTTTCCAATTCAATATAACTAGTTTAACCATTTATAAATCCCTCTCGATGTATCTCCAGTTCAATTTACGTCTAAGTCCCATAAATTTTCTTTTCCATACTTCTAAAATTAAAACTACACTTTATTTTTAAAACGACTTACTCATCTCCTTATAAATTTCCACCGTGAATTTATAATTCCAAATTATCCACTGATAATCACTTCACTTTATAAATAAAACATCATTTATAAATTCAAAAGTCCTATTTTCCCCTTAATCACGGTTTCAAACACTTAATCGATTTCCTGAATTAATTCCATTTTAAAATTTATTTCTTGATTTACCCAAATTTATTCCAAAATCCATTAATTCCAGATTCACTCCATTATTACGATTTCAAATCTTATTTAAATCCGAAACATTAATTTCCTATTTTATATTTTTAAAATGCTAAAATATATCCAACGGTATCATAACATCCAATAAATTTAATTTTCCAACATAATCTATCACAGATTATTCAAAATAAATCATATCATAGAGTATGAAATAAATTTCAATATTTTTGAGGAATTCAGTTGGATCCCTCCAACGTGCTTCCTAACATCCACCGATCTTAGCATTATATAAAAATACAAATCCCACTTCGAGGGGCATATCGTGGTATATAGGATCATCCGCTATTATACGGGACGCATAGTGCCTCATCCGCTATATAATGTGGGAATATCTCTCCAATACCAATACACACACACACACACACTATATATATATATATATAACATCCAACGGATAAATTATAAAATTTTCAATCAAGTCAGGCATGCAATAGTTTAAATTTAACATTTAATTTTAAATAGGGTAATCCGGATGAGTGAGAAAATATCACCTTTATTTTTGTTTGCAATCCACTTCAATCTCGACTTGGATTCACAATTTTTGACCTTGTATAAACATTATATGGTTTATTAACATTTGAAGTAATATAAAAATAAACTACCATTTAATAAATTTACTTAACTAATTTTAAATGATAACTAAACTAACCTAGTTTACATTTTCTTTTTCTTCTGACCAAATTATAAATTTTATAACAGGGTGTATATACATATCCTAGTTACCACTGTACATTGTTTAAAATTAAACAGTAAGTAGAAGTATATACACTATATATTATCTAATCCACATATATACATATATTTTTTTTCATCCAAACCGGTATGTATATATATTTTATTAAATAAAAAAAAGAAGTTAGCTATACCTCATTGCCTTCGACAAGTCGTCGGAACTCCCCAACCAACCGCCGAACATCAAGTATCCTCCCTATATCGTTCACGCAACCCCTAGATCGGGCAAACCCACGACCATCGCGAAGCAGTTGCACGCATGCGACATGAACGCCATCGACCCCCTTGCCATCGAGCTCCACGAGTGCGGGTGGCCGCGCATCTCCTCCCTTTGATAAATCGAACGCGGTCGCGTTCGTCTCCCTCCCTCAAATCGATCGAAAATGAAGTCGTCCTTCATTTTTTCTACAAATCGATTTAACCTTCGATTTTGAAGAAGGGAACAGATTCCAAGAAAAGAGGAGTTTTGTGCCTTTAAATGAAGAAGGCTCGCAATTTTCAATAGCCATTTTTTCGAACAGAGGGTAGAAGAAGGGGGTTCGATTTTCGTTTGACTGGAAACATAAGAGGAAGAACGAGAATTCTTTCAAGCTTTCACCTTTTTTCTTTTTTTCACTATGTTTGGCTATCAATTTCTAAAGAGAAGATGCGTGTGTTTTTATCAGGGAGGGAAACGTGTTTAAATTTCCTAGCATGAAGAAATGGGTATGGTACAGTGATTTGAATTGAGAGAAACAGCTGATGTGACTTTGCTTTTGAGTGGTTACTCAAATATATATTATTTAAATTCTAGCGTCTCGAAATCGTAGCTTAAAATTTTGACATCCTATCGAGGTGTGTCACTGGACGTTCATAATGTTGTACCCCTATTTCGAATGCAATGAAAAAGGTTCCGAATTCTAATTCGATCATATGGAGAAGATAGTTTTTTGGACCCAATTATTGTATTAAATTTTCGATCTAGATTTCAGTGCATTTTTAATCCATGCGCCAAACGATAGCTCCAAATAGTACAAAATTTGAAATCTGACAATAGTACACTACTACAGATCCAACGAAATTAGTTTCGTCGAATTCCGAGACTGTGCCCCGGAAGGCTATTTTAAATTGTCAATTTAAATGATATATTTTGAAAACTAAAATAATCACTTTTAAATTCACTTTCAAAATTTGTATTATCCTCAATATTATTAGTAAAAATTTTATAAGCCTTTAAATTATTTTTAACATGCTTAAAACTCAAGATTCCATATTTTACCCAATTTCCAATTATTAAATTCAATAATTGAATTATCCAATGAACAGTTATATTTGAAAATCAAGTAAAAATTCACCTTTAAATATTTAAAATCAATTAAATATTCCAATTTCAAATACCTAAAATTCTGGGTTGTTACAATATGTTTATATATATATATATAACATGTTCATTTATATGTATATGTGTGCGAGTGTGTGTATTTGTATTTGTGTAACTACCATTTTCGACATTACAGCAAAAACAAAATTTATTTATTATATTTTAAATGATATAAACAAATTTGTATACTAATTAATATGTATATATACATTTTGTTAATATTATATATAATTATATTCTTATATAATATTTATATGTTTATAGAAAATTATATATAAATAAAATTAATGTGTGTATGTATATATATCATTTTCAAATACACACACAAAGATATATATACACACACACACACACACACACACACACACACGAAGAAGAAAGCGGTAGAAAATGAGGGAAGAACGTGGAATGATGTGTTGCTCTAACGTGGGATGAGGCTTTGTAAGCCGGTGTAAAAATACGAAATTACCCTTATAGTCATTTCTAATTGGAATTTGAAACATGGGTGTTTTGGACAGTTCAAAAAAGGCTTCGGTTTGACCCATTGACTAAGGTTTTGCTTTATTGTATAAGATATACATACATACATACATACATACATACATACATACATACATACATACATACATACATACATATATAAACAACAACAATAACAACTAAACCATTATTTTCAAATAAGTTGGGGTTGGATAGAGATGAAACCCAAAACTAAATGACAAATCAATTTAAAGGTCATAGCAATAACAATAACAATAATAAAATAAAGTCAAATATGTAAATTAGTACTAATAATAAAAATAAAAATATATAAAGAAAAAATGATGATAATAAAACTATTAGTAACAATGGTACTAATAGTAATATTAGTCGTAGACCAAACCCTACGTCTTATGCTCATGTTCTCTAGTCCTAGAATCTAAAGCTCACAATTCATGGTTCTGCTACGTTGATCGCTAATTTTCACGCACTTCTTTCCGTCATCAACTTTTTAGATATATTCCACTATATATTTCAAAAATTTATTATTAAAACAAAAGTGTGTGTGTACATACATAAAATAAATTTAAATATTGGATGAGCTATCGTGTTCATTATGATGTAATCTCAGCATTTCTATACGGCCATGTTATACCTTGCACGAATCGATATCTTAGACATGCACACGCTTATATATGTGTATGTGATAATCACATAAATATATTTAATATAACACAAAATTAAATAATACGGTATCATTTTATAAATTTAAACAAAATAAAAGATTTATTTAAATAAGATAAAAGTTTTTGAAATTCATCCATAACTTCCGATGTGGACTGAAGTGGACTGATCCAGTTTCGACATAATGTGTACTGTTTTTGGACATTAAAATTCATGTCACGTTAAATTAACTAAACCTGCTTGGATACTTAAACCTACAAATAAATCTTCTGCTTCTACAAGTGACGAAACTAAAAAGGAAGAGCATGGAAAATGGAAATGCTCAATCTGACATGCCTTCAGCATACTATATATAATAGTAATAAACAAGCCGAAATGTTTTCATCAACTGAAAAGGCACAATCTGATCTGCCTTAAATTGACCATAATGCTACTGCTTAGAATTTCAGGCATACGTCAATCTACTACTGAAAAGAGTATAACTGATCCACCCGGAACAAAGAATGATAATTTGAGTTTTTTAAATGCAGATTTTCCAACAGATAAAGAAGATGAAGGTATAATACGTAATGTTGCAGAAGTGATTCAAAATGATGTAAAGAAGAAACGATTCAAGATGCAGATGCTTTTGTGAGGGTGAACAAGGGCTACTTGGCAACACAACTGATAGGTAAAAAAGAAAAAAAGGAAAAAAAAAAAAAAACTATTTTACAGCAAGCTCCTCCTTAAAGGCCTACAAGGAGCGGCTCAAAACCCAAACGAGTATCATCACTTGGAACGTTAGGGGAATGAACACGTGAACCAAAATGAATGATGTTTTCATCTCAAGTTACACAGCAATACCAATACCACAAACGTGGATCATAAGGAACAACAAAAAGCGAACCCAATAGAAAACAATTCACGACAAACCAAATCAGTATTAAAACAGATCTTACCAATTGTCTTTTTTTTTCAAATATCAGCTCCTCGTGTTGTCTGCCTAGGAACACCTTATTATCCCATATCAACTCAGCACGTGATGAAGAAAAGCCAATTTCCTATATTTGATGTTTACAAACTTTCGAAAAATTAATAATATCATCTTTACCAAAAAAAAAAAAAATCATATAATTTTACTAGAAAGTGGAATTTAAAATTGTTAATTTAAAAATGATACTACAGTTCATAAAACCTGCTGCAAATCAAGAAAATGTTAATATACCTCATAAATTGATATTACAACTCAAAATGTTATTATAAAATAATGTTGTGAGATAATATGGAGTTGGCTATTTGAACACAAGTTGATAACACAAATGAGAATACAAAAGATCTGGACCATCCAATCTTTTTATTTTTACATGAAAGGTGGAATTCATGTGGTAATCTACTGGTGGAAATCTCTTGTGTCACCAATTGTGTCACCAAATTGTGCTCAAATAGACTTTTCCATTTTATATATATGTGTGTATCATGTAAAAAAAGCTACAATTGCTTATAAATCACTATTACAAATTTAAAAAACTACTAAAATTGAAAAATTATTACTATAATTCATAAAATGTTACTATAAAATAACGTCATACAAAAATATCATAACTATAACTATTTTTTTTTTTTTTAAATGATACCGCACAATGTCATTATTACACACATCTGAAGCGATGCTACAATTATTTACAAACTACTACTGTAATTTTGAAAATGCTGCTACATAAACAGCTACTAGAAAAACTACTATATGCATAGTAATATTTTGGACAAAATTATATTATTAAACAAAAGTGGAAGTGGAAACCAGTTTTTTGACGTTAAAAATCAGACTTTATCTCAACTACGAAAGTGGAAGTGGAAACCAATGTTTGGACATTAGAAATTACCGGGTTTATGCATTTTCTTTATAACAGTGGCAATTCTTATAATATTAGCGAAAACACATACGGTGGCAATGTCGTGAATAATGAAAAATCGTAAATATGATTCCTTCTACATAACTTCCATTATTGGCTATAGCCTTTTACATTGTTAGTTAGCCTTTGCTAAGTCATCTTCCAATCTTCCATTTTGACAAGGACATAGCATATTATCATGTATCAAAAAATTGTACTAGAAGCTTGCGTGTTGGAGAGAGTGTAAGAATTAGAATCACTATAATAATTGAAACGAATGTTGGTATAACTCCAAGCTTTTGGCGAAATAAGCGAAATATCCTCATCTTTCTTTCAGTATCTGCGGCTCAAATCCTCTTTCCCCATGGTTTGTATCCCTGTGCTGCAATAATCTTTGTTATTCATTTTTTTTTTCTTAATCAACATTCATCAAACATGGTGCATCCGACTAATTAATCAATTTATTGGGATGGACGAATAAGATTCTGTTTCCAAATTTAGAATATTAAAAGGTATTTCAGTGAATGATGAGTACTCTTTATTCTGAACTTTGATGAATGAACTTTTCTCATCATTCTTCCCACATCTTTAATTATTGCATTTGCAAAGTAACATGTATGTCAGGGGATACATACTTTGACTAACTTCCCTCATAGAAGAGGTTTTATAACTTGGTAACGGTAGTTGTACTAGTGTATGTAGTATGATAGTCCGATGGTTAGGCTTTGTCATAAATGAGCAGTGGTCAGTTCTTCATAAGGATACCTACACACAAAATTTGACGCAACGGTTGGATTTTTTTATTTTTTTTGTTGCGATGGGAAAAACGGTAGAAGATCTAACGGTAAACATTTCCTGTGTCTCATTTTGTTCCTTCAATTGATATCCACAAAAAAAGCATTTGAATTATTTGTTTGGTAAGCTTATATACCAACTAGCTATAACAAGCCAGAATAGATGTTTACAAAATATCTCAAAAATCTATTTGAAAATGGAGCTCAGAGTGAAAAAAAATATATCAAAAAAACTGTTTACAAAATACGACGCCAAAGTATATATGTACAAACAACCCAAAACAGCAAACACAGAAAATACAATATCTATATTTAACAACATATTCATTAACCCCCCCCCCCCCCCCCCTCAAGCTGGAACTGATGGCTTAGACACAAGTCCAAGCTTGGCAGCAAAGAAATTGTGAGGCTCAGAACATCATGGCTTGTCAAAATATCAGCAAGCTGCAAATGTGTTCCTACATGCAAAATATTTATAAATTTTTTTTGCACATAATCTCGAACAAAATGACAATATACTTTGAGATGCTTGGTACGCTCTTGAAAAACTGAATTCTCTGCAATATACTTGGCAGCAATGTTGTCACAAAACAAATCAATAGGGGTTGAAATTTTGATGAACAAATCAGACAATAAACCTTCTATCCAAATCAAATTCACTTGTAGTATGACTCATACTTCTATATTCAGCTTCATAGGTACTTTTAGATGTAGTTTTCTGTTTTTTAGTCTTCCAAGAAATTAAAGATTTTCCGAAGAAAATAGCATAACCAGATAAAGAATTTGCAGAAAATGGACATGAACCCCAATCAGCATCACAATACCCTTTCGAAATCATATCAACTTCAGATTGAACTGGATAAAATAGACCAAGATTAATTGTACCTTTTAAGTACCTTAGAACATGTAGAGCAGCTGAGAGATGAGACTCTGCGGGTGTGTTGAGAATTGGCTCAATTGTTGCACAGCATAAGAAATATCTGGCCTGGTCATATTCAAATACAATAATTTTCCAATAAGTCTTCTATAAATTTCTGGATCAGATAAAAGAGAAGTGTCTTATGTACTCAGCTTTAGATTTTTAGGAAAAGGAACACGCATTTCTTTACAGTCCAGCATATTTGTATCCTTCAATAAATCAAAAATGTATTTTCTTTGATTTAAAAGAATACCACTTTTATTTCTTGACACTTCAATGCCAAGGAAATACTTCAAATTTCCCAAATCTTTAATAGTAAATGCAGCATCAAGAGACTACTTCGAATTTTCAACTTCAGACAGACAATTTTCAGTGACCAAAAGATCATCTACATAAGCCACGACTGCAGTAAAATTTCCATTATCCATCTTCTTTACAAACAAAGAATAATCCTGTTTAGACTGAACATAACACATTCACTGCAACTGCTTACATATTCAATGTTCCACTATCTAGCTGCTTGTTTCAGACCATATAGAGACCTTTTTAACTTGCATACTTGTCCATGTTTTGCTTTCTTATACCTTGGAGGAGGATACATATAAATTTCTTCTTCCATATAACCATGAAGAAAAGCAATATTTATATCCAATTGATGCAAAAACCATCCTTTTGCAGCTGCTAAAGCTATTAGAACTCTGACAGTTGTAAACTTTGCAATAGGACTAAATGTGTGTTTAAAATCTTTATCTTTGATTTCCTTGTCTCCCCTTGCTACAACTCTAGCTTTGCATCTTTCAAGATTGCCATCAGGTTTCATTTTTTCTTTATATACCCATTTTGCTTCCAATTGCTTTTTTACCGGGGGTAATTCAGTCACCTCCCATGTATTATTTTTCTCCAAAGCTTCTAACTCTTGATTCATAGCATTCACCCACTCCTTTTGATTTTTAGCTTGATCATAAGAAGTAGGTTCATTAACAGAAAGAACATTTGCTAGGCTAGCCAAAAAATCGTCACCCAAAAAGAAAGTTCAGGATCCAAAAGAATATTATAAGCAAATAAAAAATGAGTGGACGAGTTAAATTTATTTGGAAGAATATAATCTTCTAGCTTCTTTGGAAGTTGAATTTGTCTAGAAGACCTTCTAATAGGAACTTCTGGTTCAGTATTACAAGTATTTTCAGGAGGAGAAGGAATGTTATCTAGTTGAGAATAAGAAGAAATTTGTTGTGAATTTTGTGGACGGGATAAAGATGAAGCAAAATTAGAATCTGAATGTTGTTGAATAGGAAAAGGTGTAATATTAACTGGAATTGGAGAAGAAAATTCTGCATTTTTGATGATGAAGTAGATGGAGTATAAGTAGGATTAACTAAAGGAAAAATAGGAGATGAAAGATTTGTGTCATCAGAGGAATATGACAAATTCTTGTTATTAGAAGAAAATGGAAATATATGCTCCTTAAAAATTACATCTCTGCTAAGAATAGCTTTCTTATCTTTCAAATCATACACTCTGTAACCTTTTGAAGCATATGGATATCCAATAAAAGAACAATTTTTAGCTCTCGGTTCGATCTTATCAGAAGTTTTGATGAGAGGATAACAAAGACAGCCAAATACTCTTAAACGAGTATAATCATGAACCCTTTTCATCGGTACTTCATAGGGTGTTTTCGAGGATAAAATAGATGAAGGCATAATATTTATCAAGTATGTTGCTGTAAGAAGTGCATCTCCCCAAAAAAAATTGGTAAATTCGCATGAATTTTAAGAGCCCTTGCAGTTTCAAGTAAATGTCTATGCTTTCTCTCAACTCTACCATTTTGTTGAGGAACTCCAAGTAGACTTTTCTGATGAATAATACATTTTAACTGAAAAAGATTTTTACAAAACTCTTGAACAATTTCAGTACCATTGTCACTTCTAATCACTTTCACATTAGTCTGAAATTGAGTTTCAACATATGCTTGAAAAGCTTTAATTATCTAAGAAACTTGAGTTTTATCATGAACTAAATGAGTCCAAGTAGCTCTAGAATGATCATCCAAGATGGTAAAAAAATACCGAGCTCCTGATAAACAAGGAATTTTATATGGACCCCAAAGATCCATGTGCACAAGTTCAAAACAAGAACCAACAATTGAACTTGAGATATTAAATGGCAATTTATGATGTTTTGCTAACACACATGCTTCACAATCAAAAGATTCAGAATGTACATGAAAAGGAAGGTGTTTCAATTTATTTATTGATACGTAACCAAGTCGAGCATGTAAAACAGAAATACTAGGATTTTGCACAAAAGAATGAAAAACGATAGAATCTGAAACAAAAGAATTATTTAAAGAGGATGAAATTTCATTGTTTTGAAACCTGTAAAGATCCCCACGTCTTGTACCAATTCCCTTGACTTTATCAGTTTTGAGGTCCTGGAATGTACATAAATTTTTCTCAAATTTTTCATATAGTTGGTTTTGATCGAGTAATCTACCAACAGATAACAAATTATGTTTGAATTCAGAACATAAAAAGACATTGCAGAGAATAATTTCAGGGGTTAAGATGATATTTCCTATAGTATCAACAGTTTTCAAGCTTCCATCAGGTAAAGCAATATGAATTGGTTTGTTCATCATGCGTGTGTTAACAAACATCTTAAAATTAGATGCCATATGATCACTTGCACCAGTATCTATTATCCAAGCATTATTATCATGCTTATTAGATGAATGAACATTAGAAGCAGATACGGTTCCTGCAAAATTAATTGATGGATGATATTCCGAGCTATTATTTTGCATCATCTTGAAAATTTATTTGCAAACAGCAGATATCATCTGAGTATCCATAATTTGAGACTGGTTTGAAGAAGAACCATTGTTAGTATCCATAGGAGTATTAATAGGAGAACTCCTTAAAACTCCAGAAGAATCATGAACAACAGCAGCAATTTTTGAAGAAGAACTTTGAGATTTTCTTTCCTTTAAATCCGTATACCACTCTGGATAACCTACCAATTTGAAACACTGATCTTTAGTATGTCCTTTTTGCTTGCAATGATCACAAATCCTTTCATATTTCAACTTCTTATAATCCTTGTATTCGTTTTTAGGAGGAAATTGAGATTTGAAACCAGCTGAATTCTTCATAGAAATAAGAGCACTTATTTCAGATGGGATACTAGAAATACTGAGAGAATTCTGTTTCTCAATTTGTTGAAGAATTTGATAAACCTTGTTTACAAAAGGTAAAGGATCCATACTTAAAATATTTTTGAAAAGCAATGGGCTAAGGGAGCCCTTCCCAATATATTCAACACTCAGAAATGTATACATACAAATTACAGCCTCAAAACAGAAATCACATTATCACAATATAACATAAACAAAACAAAGGTATAAAACTAAAATATATCAAATCATCTCATCTTTCACTTCAGCCTACCTAATCTTTTTCGAATTCTCTTGTCAATTATACTATATAAAGTAGTTGCAGCTTCCATTTTCATATCAAAAATTCTCCTATTTCTTTCATTTGATATCTCATATGCAAAAGTCTTCAAAATAATAATAAGAATTTCTGTCTTTGGAGACTTCCACCTTGTTGCCTTGAATATATTAAACCATTCAATTCTCGATCTTTTAACGGGTTTGTGAAAATTTCCATTTGCAAGCAACCTGCACCAGATTCCAAAAGTGAAGTTGCACTCAAAAAATAAATGAGTATTAGTTTCAAGATGCTTTTGACAAAAAACACAATCTTCATTGCATATAATACCCAAACTTGATAATTTCTGTTTAGTATCAAGTGCATTTTCCATGACTTTCCATAACAATAAATTTTCTTTTGCAGGAGATTTTTCCATCCAAATTCTCGCAACCCATGGGAATTTCTCTTATTTAGCATTATTTAACAAGGCTTTATACGCTAGGGATATTGCATACTTCTTTCCATTATTAGTCCAGAGGACTTTAAGATTTGATGAGGGAAGAGGCAATGATGATATATATTGCCATAAATTCCTAACTTGATAAGAACTACAATAAGGTAAAACAACTGAAACATCAGTTATATAGGATGATAATTTAGCATTTAAAGGAATACCAGACTGCATTTTTAAAGAGTATGGAAGAATTTCTTGAATAACCAAACCAGGTCTAGCCCAAGGTGATGACCAGAAAAGAAGTTCATTGTTCTCAAATGGATTGCAATGAATGAATGGCAGAAATGTAGCCCTTAATTTTAGGATATTACGCCAACTCCAGCTACATAAATTTGGAATATTCATCGACTAAAAATCTTTTCCTTTTATAAGATTTTTTAAAATCCACTGAGTGTAGAGATCTTCTTTTCTTGATAAGATCTTGTCATAATAAACTGAGATAGCAGCAATGTTCCATACCTTTAAATTTGTTATTCCCAGACCCCCTCTTTCCTTTGGCAATTGAATCTTCATAAATGATATTGGAATTAGCTTTTTTGAAAACGGATCACCATGCCATAGAAATCTATTCAATGCACTATTTGTCATTGATATAAGTTTATTTGGAAGAATATAATGCCTCATCCAATAATTAGTCATAGCAGTTGCAATACTCTGTATAATGACCAATCTTCCTGCTTGAGATAGTTTTGTGTTAGGCCAGATGGATAATTTGTCAGTAATTTTTTCATATAGAGGCAAAGGTCAGATTTGGTGATTCTTGCAGAAATAAGAGGTAAACCAAGGTATCTGGCATTACGTTGCATCTCTTTAAGTCCAGAGTGTGCAATAATATCAGCTTTCAGACCATCACTAAGACCACCTATTAAGATGAGAGATTTATTAAAATTTATCTTCAAACCGGTAATTTCAAAAAATTGATCCAATACCTCAAGTATAGTGGTAATATTTGAAATGGATGGTTTAGTAAAAATGATTAGATCATCAGCAAAAAGAAGATGGGTTATGAGTGGATCCTTGCATTTTGGATACAACTCTAACTTCTTTGATTTCACTTGATCAATAATCAAAGAATTCAGAACTTCCATTACTATAATGAATAGATAAGAAGATATTGGATCACCTTGACGAACTCCTTGAGTTCCTTTGAAGAATCCTTTAGAACATTCGTTTCTTAGTATGGAGAAGTGAGAAGTTGAAATACAAGTAAATATCCATGTTAGCATTGGCTTAGGAAAATTCATCCTTGAAAGAATTGCTATAATAGAACTCCATGCAATAGAATCAAAAGCTTTTTGTATATCAAGTTTCAACATACATCTAGGTGAAATATTCCCAATTCCATATCCTCTTATAAGCTTTTGTGTAAGTAAAATATTATCACTGATATTTCTATGAGGCATGAAAGCAACTTGATTGTTTGATATGATTAAAGGCAAAACATTTTGAAGTCTATTAGCTAAAATCTTGGATATGATTTTGTAAAGAACATTACAACATGAAATTGGTCTAAACTCAGAAACATTGACTACATTTGAACATTTTTGCACTAGAGCTATATTTGTTACATTTACACTAGTTGGCATTTTGTTATGATAGAAGAAATATTGAATTGCTTTGATAACATCAAGTTTAATTATTCTCCATGTAATTTGATAGAAAAAAGCATTAAAACCATCAGGTCCACCACTACTATCAGATTTTAAAGAGAAAACAGCTTCTTTAATCTCCGCAGGTGAAACTTTTTTTATCAAAATATTAGCCTGCTTTTTATCTAGGTAGGGAATTTCAATTTTAAAGATAGGTAAACGATTTGGAATCATTGGAGATGGATTAGCAAGTATAGAAGAGAAATAATCAATGAAAGCTTTTGATATGGAATCATCATTATCTTGCATTACTCCATTCATATCAGTTATACTCAATAGCCTTTCTCTGACCTGTTTTATTTTGATTGAGTTATGATAATATCTTGTATTCCTATCACCTTACTTATCAATAATATCATGTAGAATTTCTTTCTTCATCAAAGCTTCAAATTCCAATGCTTCATGTAAATCTCTTGATAAATCTGATTCTCGGCAAGCTAATATAGTATTCATTGGATCATTCTGAAGTTGCTGCTATATAAGATATAGTTTCCCTTTAATTCCATCAGAAACTTTTGTTCCTTCTCCAAAAATTTCCTTTACCCAGATTTTAAGTTTTGCCTTCAACTTTTGTAGCTTTGTCTTTAAAATATACAAAGGATTTCCAAAAATTGATTCCTGCTAAACCTGTATAACAATGCTTTGGAAATTTTTGTGATTAGTCCATGATTTATAAAATTTAAAAGAAGGATTTCTCCTAGCAGCATTCTGTTCCCATGATAAAACAGTAGGAGAGTGATCAGAAATAGAGGGATTTAAGAATTTACAAAGAAGATTTGGCCATAAGTTTACAGAATGGATGTTTTGAAAAGCATGATCAAGTTTATAAAATGTTCTTGGACCATTTTTACATTTATTATTCCACGTGAATTCAACTCCAACAAAAGAAATATGGCTAAGAGAAGAATTGATAAGGGCCTGCTTCAAAGGGGACATATCTTTCAAAGACAGAGGAATTCCTCCAACTTTTTGCTCAGAAGAAAACATGCAATTAAAGTCTCCTAGAATAAGCCAAGGAAAATTAGGTTGAGCAAGAGAAGAAATACTGGAGAGAAATGAGAGTCTTCTATCTGAACAATTTTGAGCATAAACGAATGAAATCAGAAAAGAAGTGTTTGAAAGCAAGGAAAAAACATTAAAATGAATAATTTGATCATTTTCCATTATTTTAGACAGGCTGAAGATAGCAAGATTCCAGAGAACTAATAATCTTCCATATGGAGCACTTTGCAAATTATCATCATATGACCAATTTGATGCAATATACTTGCAAGCCTTTTCATACATTGTCTTGTCTAACTTTTTTTCACTTAAAGCAATAAGTTGAATTTTTTCATCCTTTATCAATTTTCTCATTGCAGTTTGCTTTGAGGATAGATGCGCTCCTCTAATATTCCAGTATGCAATATCGCTATTGATCATCATAACATATTAGGAGTTATTATTTGGGTAGGATGCTTCCTTGTATGCCTATTTCCACTTGTCAGAATAGAAGAATTTTTGTTTGATGATGGGGACTCTTTATGATTATTGGTTGTATTTCATCAATATTATAGCTAGCACCTATATTGAGATCATCAGCAGAATCAATAAAAGAAACTTTCTTTTTTCCTCTTTTTCCTTTTTTATTGATTGAAGTGTTCTATTCAACATTTACTTCCTTTGATACACAAGGAGGGGGTGGTAATATTAGATGTGCAGGTGGAATTATATTGATATATGGAGAATTCTGCATTGAGGTATCATCAATTTGCTTTTCTTTAGATAAGTCATGATTTAGTCTTCTAGATATAGAGTTTGAGTCTTTATCATTTCCATTATTCAATTCTATTATAGTACATATTTCCTGATCCAACTGCTTATTCATATCTCCCATGTTTTCTAAATTTTTACTATTTTGTGATTTTTCTTGCACCTTACAAGAACCAAAATTCTCCTTATCAATAGATTTCTCTCCTACAGTTTCATTTAGAGAAGGCTTCACTTGAGTATCTACAATTTCTTGAGTATCTGAGTTATTAGCCATATTAACTTCAACAGAGCCTTGAAATTTAAAAGACATCAAGTCCTCCCGAGCATTTCCAACATTGATAATATAAGCCTTATTTTCTTTGATTAAAATACCTAAGTCAGATAATGCCACAAAAGTATTTGAAGTAGTAATGTTTTCTGCATAGCCCTTACCATCCTTACTCCTTTGTTTATAACTTAAATCTGCAACAACATTATCTGCACAATAATCTTCTAAATTGTTAATTTTATTTTGTTGATCTAACTTCTTCTTCCCAATATCTAGAGGAGCACCATCATTGTTAAAAATTTCTTTCTCTATTTCCTTCTTTCTCCAAATTTTCTTAGCATTTATATTGAATTTTCCTAAAATGAGTCCTCACTACCTTTTCCTATGGTATTTCCTGAGCAAAAAATTCCCTGCAATCTGCATCTTCAATATCATTTCCAAAGTTCATTCCAAGTCTCACAAACTTACAATTTCCTGAACAATCCTCAGTATCATGCCCAAACAGTCTACACTTACAACAAATTTTTGGTTTCCAATCATATACAACCTTTACATGAGGGCAGCTATCACCTAAATCATCAATTGCAATATACTCAGGAAGTTCTTGTTCAAGAATACCTCAATCAAAGCCTTAGCATACTTGAATCTTGTCAATTTTTCTGTACTTTCATCAAGACAAATCAATTTTCCAACATGACAAGACAACCAATTAATTCCAATTAAAGTCCAAGCAATCAGTGGAATTCTATAAAAATGTACCCAAATTGGAACTTTTTTGATTTGCTCTTGAACATAACCATATGATGGATTCCATGTTGTTATAATGAACATTTTACCTTTAATAAAGATAGGATCAGATTGTAAAATCTTCATTCTGTCTTGATCATTCGAGAAATTGAAATAGAAATTTTCATTGTCAGATTTAATATCAACTTCACCTTTCAAACTCCAAACATTTCTCAGATGCTTTGTAACAGTCAGATAAGAAAGAGATCCATCCAAGAAAAAACCAACCAAACGATCATCCAGAATTTAATTCCTTCTCTTTTAACTTCTTCAGGTAAAGTTTTCGGTAAACCATCTTTCTTAATATCAAACTGTTTAGGCACAAACACTCCAGCATTTCTTGGCTCTTTCTTGAAAAGCGATGACCAATTATTGTCAATTTCAGAAATCTTTGAGGATTGAAAAGAGTTATTAAACAGCTTTGGATTCATATTGTCAGATAGAGAAGGAAAATTCGAATCCGATAACAAAGAGGATTGATTCACAGAGTTCAGACATGGATGAGAAAAAGAAGGAGAAAGAGGAGGAGGAGGAGACAGAGATAGAGAAGAGGGAGGATGTGTCAGTGATGAGGGAGGAGGTAACAGAGATAAGGGAGGCAGAGAAGTGGGAGGAGGAGGAATCGGAGAAGTGGGAGGAGGAGGAATCAGAAAAGAGGGAGGAGGAGGTATCGGAGAAGGAGGAGAGACCGCCATTTTCTTGATTCAAACCATCGTTGTCATTCTGATACTTAAAATATTTGTTTTAACATGATCATAAGATTTATTCAAACCAGGAATTAATTGAATAAGTTTCTTAAGTTGATCCGCCTCCATAAGTTTCTTGAACAAACCACAAGAACACTTCGACATCGCACCACAAGAACAATCAGGAAATGGTTCATATGCCTGCAATTTATCCCATACCTTCTTTAGTTTGCCATAATACACAACAGTTGAATCGTCATTTTGTTGAACAGACAACAATTTTTTATGACATTCATATAAAAGAGGTGCATTAGATTGACCATGACGTTCTTGGATTTCCAACCAAAGATTTCTAGCAGAAGAACAAAAAAAATAAAAGTCTCAGAAATTGATTTTTCCATTGAATATAAAATCCAACCTGTAACCATGTAATCATTTTGTATCCATTTTTGCAGATCTGATGAATTATCGGCAGGACGAGGAAGAGATCCATCAACAAAACAGACCTTGTTCTTCGCTTCGAGTGCTAACATAACACTGCGACTCCAATTGAGATAATTGCTGTCATTGAAAATAATCCGACCAAGCCGACTATTCAAAGAATCGTCATGAGAAAGAAAAATAAGGATCCTCGTAATTAATCGGTTGAGAAATAATATTTTCAGAAGAAGTTCAATTATCTGAGTGGATCTGATTATCGTCCATCTTTGAAAACGAAAAATTAGATGAAATTCATCTTAATGGAGCTGCTCTGATACCATGAAAATGGAGCTCAGAGTGAAAAAATATCTCAAAAAAACTGTTTACAAAATAAGGCGCCAAGTATATATATATATATATATATATATATATATATATATATATATATATATATATATATATATAAACAACCCGAAACAGCAAACACAGAAAATACAATATCTTTATTTAACAACACATTCTAATAATTACACTATGCAACTTTCGCTTTTCCACTATGCCCATATGTAGTTTTTATCGTTCCAAAATCTACAAAAACATAAAACGGAGAAAATCATCTTCATTGTTGTACTCATACATCTCATATTCATTTTGTTATAAAAATATTTTACTTTTCCACACATTTGAGACCCAGCAGCGAACAATTTGAGCCATGATATGCATGAAATGTATTTATTTTGGGTATTTCATGTACCTCATAGCTAGCTAGCACATATATTTATTTGCTTGCACCATTACATCAACAATTTCTACGAAGAACGCCCTATTTCCTGAACTGAATGCAGAACACGTACTTTCATTGTTGTACAATTATATACCTCTCTTTCTGGCTTTTATTCTTTATTTCTTAGTCGGGATACGTAGAAAGCTCACGACGCCGTTGCTTCTCACTTTTTAAGAACTACGATATCGGTGTAATATATATCTTGTTAAATATAAGTACAGTGAGATAAAATGTGCATGGTATATAGTTCGAGTAGTGTCATGAATGTGTGATTCTTTTATGACCTATAATTCTAATTAATTAATATTTATATAATCATAGCTAGGTTTATGTTCTTTTTCTTTGCTTAGGAATACAATGACAGATGGCCGAGAATCTGTTTCCATGTGGGTGAAGTGCGGACATAAATAAATTTATAAATAGGATATGCTTTGCATGTAGCCTTGAAGAATTTGAGAATGAAATGGAACACAAAATATGATTAGATTTCGTGTATGAACATGATATTTTGGTCCATCCAAATCTTTAAGCTGCACTTGTACATTGTAAAGCGGAATCTTTTGATGGTAAAGTTAAAGCATCAACCCACTTATGATTATCTTAATCCTTTATTTCTATATACTTTTATTTAATAGTTTTTATTTTTCATGCAAGGCTTAATTTGAGCAAGAATGACATCAGTTGCATGAAGATTCACGTGATGGTGCTCGTGATATCATTGGTTTGCACTTTGCACGTAGGCATTATTTTTTTCTCACTAAAGGTAAATATAAAATAGGCCAAGGCCCATAGAATAATCGGGTAGATACAACAAATCTCACCCGATAAGACTAAACCCTAATATCTTAGGGTTACATACAGCACCGCTTCATTTACTCTACACTTCTCAAATGCTTAAACAACCACTCATGGCAAAAGAAAATTTTCTCCTTTCCCAAACTTTCGTCTCTCTACTACGTTCCACTTGCTTCTCCCATCTTCTAGTACGAAAGACATTCATTAAATTTACTCACCATCCCATCAATTACTCCATTAGACCAATTGTTGTTTAGAATAGTAGAGTATTAGCAAATTTGAGGCCATCGTGACTCAGATCTGTTAATTTCTTATCATATATAGGAGCTTGATTGTTGTTCGGCTCTTAACGATATTCAAATCTACTGGAAGCTTCTTATCCGGATCTATTATGTGGTTTACCGGCTTCGACATGTAAGCTCCGAGCCATGCTTGTTCTAATAGACTTGTTCAACCCGACTGTCTTTCATGTGGTATAAGTAGTTTACAATATGCTTGCTTCCTACTTCTCATGTCTAGTATTCACATAAGTAGGTGAACCTGGTTTGATCTTTAACATCTTTCCTTAATTTTTGAAGAAATTTTTTGCTGTCAGTTTTATAAATAGCCATCATTGCTCTATAGTTAAGCTAGCTTTATATGTGTATAGTTATTTCTCTCTTTCCATATATGATACACTGCAGTAGTTAACATAATATGAGCAAGATCTCTCTTAAGTGATTTTCAGCTAAAATTATTAACAATTTGTTGAATAGCTTGCTTGAGATCCCTACAGCCACTGTCTTTAATTCCCAAAGTAATATGAATATGATTCCATATGTAATATGGACAACTGCACTCGAAAAACAAGTGATTAGTACATTCATTATACATAAAGGATAAAGTAAATTATCACTACTTTCCCATTTTCTTATTCTATCCTTACTTGGCAATATGTAATTTAGAGCAAAATAAGTATAGAATGTCATTTTAGAGTTATTTACTTTGTTCCATATGCATTCATATCATTCTACAGTAGACTGTTAATTTCTAATAGTCTCACAAGTTTTTTCAAAAGAAAACTTCCCTTTGCTGCTAGCTGACCGGTTACAGTAATCAGCATTTGCATTAATATCTATAGGAATTTTACATATATTATGCTTGTGAGGATTTGTAATTGGATGTACTTGTGGTTGCCATTAATTATCCTTGATAATCATTGAAATTATTGCATCTGCTCCTCCACATATAGCTAGATTGTACCATTCCACTTTTTTGATGACTGATTCATGTTGAAATCAAGGATCAAACCATAAACTTGTTTTATTACCATGTTTATAATTCCTTTCCAATAATGATTTTCCAATCTCTCTACACTTTAGAATTTGTTTCCAACCATTAGGTTAATTGTACTTAGACTGATACTCCAAAAATTACCATTTTGAGATATTTATGCTTTATCCATTTGGCCCACATAGATTCTGCACTAGTAAATCTCCCAAATAATTTTAAATGGCAAGTAGAACAAAGGTCATTCATTTTTCTAATGCTATTACCACCTTCTTTTTTTAGCCTGTAAATTTTATCCTAACTTATTTTATGATTACCTCTCCTCCAAAGAAATTTAGCGCATCTACTTTCCAATTTTTTAATAGATGCTAATGGTATATGATATGTTTGAAGCCAGTATAAGACAAGAGCATATAGTAACTGCTCCACTCTTCTTGGTATAGAAAGTAATTTACTAGACCTTGTTTCCAATTTTTTCCTGAATTTTTTCTATTAGCAGAGAACAACCACTATCCATAATCTTGATTAACTGATAGAGGCAAACCCAAGTATTTAATAGGAAGACTTCCTTCATCAATTTGCAATGTGTCTAAAACTTCCTTTTTATAATTGCCGCAGTTACTGAAGTAGGCTTTACTTTTAACTCATTGATCTGTAATCCTGCATGCTCGTGTAAACACTTAGAAATATACTTATTAGCAACAACATAGATTTATTTTCCTTAATAAAAAGCACTAAATCATTGTAACATCCCCCCTTTTCGCACACTTTAAACCGACACACGTGCCAATTCAAAGCATACGCAAGGGCGGATTGTTATGGGGTAAATAAGAAAAACAGAGAAGAAATAAAGCAAAATAGAATCTCACAGCGGAAGGATAAGATATAATAATCAATATACAGTTCATGATAACTGTTTACAAAATATTTATTTTACTTATATAATGAATATCAGAGTTACACATACCAATACAATCAATGCAGCGGAAATTAAGAGTGTGGTGCAATACTATAAATAATATAATATGGATTCTTCGTCTTCGTCCTCCAAAGCTAAAATCTTCGATCCTGAAATGCTCGGACTGACCGGAGCGAATTTGAAAAGACAAAAACACTCGAGTCAGACTAAAAGATCTTATGTGAGTTAAATTAACAGAAATAAATATGAGTACAGTAACTCAAGAGATGTTCGGGATTTACATCTCCTAAGGATCCGTTAAACTATTTACTATGTAGTATATTGCGCTATTATAATGGTGTCTATTTATAAAATAAACTTACTTTTTAATAGCGTTAAGGGGTTACCCATATAGCCCTTAACACAAATAATGCCAATAGTCTATACAGTACCGTAATACCTCCTGATCGGGAAGCTACCAGAGGATACTCCATAGGTACGACACAAATAGAAACTCGTAGTAAAGGCTCGGTATGGTAGGTGACATGACACAACTAGGCAATGCCAGGGTAGATATACCAATTGCTATCTAGGCTGGTGGAAACGCGTAGCCGCAGTTACCGCCCACCTCGGACTAACTCCCCAAAATCAAAATATAGAAGTGGCCACTGAATCAATCCAAAATCAAAGTATAATATCGAAGAGGAGGGTCCGATCAGAGGAATGACCTCATTGGCCTGAGAATCGCTTCTGTTTTAGCCACCTTATGCCAACTCACGGGAGTCGGGTCCACGTATTTACCTTACAGGAAACGTCACCACCACCTACTTCATTCTGGAATCTCCACCGCGTACACGGTTAGTCAAAGTGGTTTTCGGTATCGACAGAGAGTATGTCCATATCCGATCCCGGTCACTTTGCCAACCCATCGTTATTACAACACCGCGGTCATTTAAAAATAGGTTATACTTTAAAAATCAGAATAAACATTCCATTTCATAACCATGAATACGATATCATTTCAAAACCCAAAACCATATTTTATCACTTATCCCAAATATAATTCTTTTCCAAAATCATAATGCTTTAACTTCATAACGTCTGAAAATCAAATATTTTCAAATCATAATATTTTGAAAATCATAATTTAAAACCATAACTTCTATAAAAAAAACTTGAATGGTTTGGACATTCAACGGTATATGAATTAAATGGTTTAACTTAAATGTTACTTTGAAAAGAAAATAGTTCTCATGGCTTTACAAATACATTTCTTTATTAATGTCTAAACCAAAATTTATATTATCTCTCTCAAGTTCCAAAACCACTTCAATTTATTTATATATACGTATATCCATTTTGAGTAACAATATTTCAAACTAAAATTGGATTTTATTCTTTCAACAGATCAATTGTTCTATTAATTAGTCTTGAATATTCACATAAAATCCATAAATAATAAGACTTCAATTTCTAGTAATAATATATATATATTTTCCCAATTCAAATTATACTAGAATATTCATTTCAATTTATTTTGGGAAAAATCTAATTATAAATATCATATCTTAAAATTTCCAAACTTAACATTTAAACATATGATATAAATTATTAAACTCCATTTTCTTAATTTTCTTCCATTTTTAAATAAAGATTTTTATACACCTTTTAATTTCAAAATTTTCAACTTCATATGTATATATATGGAAGAATAATATTTATACAATATAAAATTTAAGATTATTAGAAACCGTATTCCATCCAAACCATAGAAATCACATTAAAATAGTTATATATAGACCGCGGTGCCTGTATAAAATTTTCTATCCTATGGTCAAGTGATACAGATATTTATCATTTCAATCCGCAATTTAAAAAAATATAAAATTTTGCGGTTATATATCATTTCAAACCACAATCCCGAATGAAATGAAATATGCATGATAATTTGCAATTTAATGATATACAATAAACATCCATTCATCAACATCATTCATCATCCAAATCGCAATCATCAATCAATATCAATCAATAACAATATTATTTTTGGTACTACATAACAGGTAATACTGGCAATTTTATTCAAATTAAATTTAACAGCTATTAATCTGCAGTCTATATTCAGTAATAAATTATATAACTGTTAACTAGCAGTTCATATACAAACAAATAAATTTTAACTGTGAATTTATACGCAATAAATTAATTAAATTAACAGTTAAATTTAATAAATGCAATTCAACAGATATGAATAAAATAAACATGCCAAATACTCATAAATAAATTTCTAGTCATTTCTAAAATTAATTTAACAAACATAAAAGCTTCTAGTAGTTGTGAGTGGGTTAAAACACTCACCTTTTGAATTTAAATCGAATTTAAATCCGATTTAAACCCAAAAATTCGACGGTCTCAGAATTTGTCCAAACCAGCGTCAATGGATCTGGAATTAAATTACGATCCTAACAAAAGAAATTTCGCGTGAATCGGAGAACGTATGAAAAAATATTCATTTTAAACGATTTGAAAACAAAAATAAAAATAAAATAAAATAAAATAAAACAAAACCCACTTAACTTCAATGGCCGCGTCAGCTAAAAGCTACAGCACATCGTCGAATTTTTTTCTGGTCAAACGAATATCCAA
The DNA here is from genome assembly GCA_030765085.1 of Allium cepa. Classification (NCBI taxonomy): domain Eukaryota; kingdom Viridiplantae; phylum Streptophyta; class Magnoliopsida; order Asparagales; family Amaryllidaceae; genus Allium; species Allium cepa. The sequence goes on along the minus strand of CM060941.1, from coordinate 678,599,763 downwards.
AACAGAAAACGAATTGTACCAGCAGATTACGTGTCTCGAGAACTTTATCATAAATTTTCTGGAATTTTTGTGGAGAGTTTGAATTTTATTAGAAAATTTGAATTGTAGATAGATTAGGTTTTGTAACCATTGAGGAAGAGAAAGAGATGAAGAACAATGAACGTACAGCCAATTGACAATGGAAAGGAGGCTAGGGTTTATCACAGCATATTTATAGATAGATCGCAAAAGGATAGGTGTGCACGAATTTTAACGTGCAAACAGAAGTGGTCCCAAAAGGATATTAATTATACACGTTACGGATTAAATTATTTCTTTCTCAACATTTACATTGCATTTTAAGCGTATTCACACATGTATAATTAGATGCTTCATTTAAATTTCCATATATATATTCACGATTCCATAAATTTCCAAATACGTAGATAAATTTCCAATTTCAACTAAATTCTAAATTACTGTAATAATTACAGATTAAATTTGTATCCATTCTCAATAGATTACGTTTACATACTAAAATCCACATTTCTATGTATATTTGAATTCCATATTATACATATTTTATTTATCTTAATTACTTCCAACTTAAATTTCAATCAACATAAAACGTTTTATTCAGTTTCCAAAAATTTCAATCATGCTTTAAATCCAAATGAATAAATAACTTAATTCCCATTTAAGCATTTTTCATTTGATTTGCAATCAACCTTTTATGATCAATTAAATCCCGATATATTAATTAAACGTTATTTCCATCATTCTTTATCCTATGAAGAAATTTAAGTTATTCACACCTATTACTAAATTTCATATTAATGCACACAAATTTACATTTATTGCAATGGTTACCAAATATTTCCCTGCAATAATTCATTCCCCTATACATATTTACAATTTCACTTAAACTTTACTATACCTATTTATTTTCTCAACATTAAAACCAACATTACCTCAATTCCACTAATGTACACTTATTCTATTATCACTTACTAACCATTCAAATTTTTATTAACAAATAGGCACGTAATTCCTATGTTACAAATTTTTAATTCATCCTAATCCCTTACTATTGACATACATTTGCATTACTTACATATCATTTACAATGTTACCCAAAATCTCTATCCATTGTAATTAATACCTTAAATAAGTTTCAATTTATATTCAAGTGAATACATTACCCTTTTTCGTTATGTCATCCATTTTTCACAAGAAACGTTTTATCGTTTCGACAACATTTTATTTCTAATTACCTACATTGATTTGTGTACGTCTCTACTATTTAAAGCATTACCATTCTCACCTTCATCTAAATCTTCATTTATGAATATTTAAAATAAATTTCACTTATTTCCTATTTATACACTTATAAATTCCAATTCCAATAAATAGATAAATCTCCGTTTGCACTACTTAAATCAAAAATCAGCGATTATCCTATCTATACATTTTAAGTGGATGGATCAAATGTTGTATTCAAAAATCTACTTCTTAATATTCTTAGATTTAAACTCAACTCTCTATTAACAGATATTTAAACTTCTTTTATTACCATTAACTTATTATTATACATTAAACTTAAATATACTGACAAAGCTTGTTTTTGGTACTCTTTTCATTTCCATAAATAAAATTAGCAGTGGATTCATACCTTATTATGTAATTATCTTTAATTCCACCTAACTAAATATTTACATAATCTTTTATTTGCAATAAATCAACTATTTTATATTAATTAAATTTAATCTTTCTGGTCTACTTATTCATAGTATGTAATTCAGTTACTCACCCTAACCTATTTATTTGAAATCCAATCCAGATTATTTTTACTAAGTTCCAATTTCCAAAGGTTACTGCAATTAATCTAATTAATTGCAATAAATTCTAATAAATTTGATTTATTGGATTACAACTCAAAATAAATAAATTATTACTCAACTACCTAATTAACATTTCTTTTATATTCCAATACATAAATATTTCCCAAAATTTCATCTTTTATTTGCATAACTTACCGTATCTAAATTTTATTGGAAATTTTGTTAACTTTACGCATAAATAAAGTTAGAACCTCAATTAATTCATTCCATTTTGGTTTCATTCTTTATATCACATTAATCATCATATTATGAATGGAAATTTATCTAGGTTACATCTTATTTATTCACTTACCAATATTCCACACTAACTGCAATAATTTAGTGCATTAATTGAAATTGATCAAAATAAAACTTAACAAACTAATAGAATAAATAACGTACAAAAATTTATTGTCATTAATCTATTTCATAAGTCTACACTCAAATACTCACTTAAAATAAGTTTTACGTTTCCATTAATTCGCGTTCGCACACCCGTTACTATATTAAAAATTACTAAAGTAACGTTTTTCTTAATAACAACATTAAAATTTCTCAATATTTAAATGAACTTTATTTCCAATACATGCTACCTAATTGCATTTACTTATGATCTTATCCAAACATTCATTTATATTTTATTTCCATCAATTAGTTAATATTTACATCCATTTATTAACAATTTACTTCCATTATACAATTGCAATTTATTGTAGTTATTATTACATTAAATACTATTTCAATTTTATTCTTTTAGTATTAATTAAACAATCATATTTAAATTAAGATATTATAACGTTTTTCACTATTTATTTACACTCCATTAAAACCCAACAGTCGTCTCAATCACATTTGAATTTGCATTAAATTGGTTGTCCAGCAACTGCCATTTGTATTACTATCTTAATTCTTATACAGTTACCGTTTTACCAATTTACTAATACATAGGTAATTTAAATTTTTGTCTTTAATTCTTTATTTTATAATTTATTCAAGTGCAACAAATTACACTATTCCTTTATTGATATTTCACCTAACCTTTCAACAATTAAGTTAAATAACCGTTTCTACAATTCATTATTAATTATAAATTTAATTCTCCTTTATTTATGCAACTTACACAAGGGTATAAATCTTCCATTATCTCAATCATTAGATTTCTATTAAATTTAACAATAATTAAGATTTTTAATTACCGTTGCTATAAATTTTCATTTAGCGTTCATCTAGTATTAATTTACCTCCTTTATATATATATATATATATATATTTCCCTTTTCTACAAAATTTAAATTTCAAAATCCTTTTTAATTAAAAATTTAATTGTCGAAATTTACGGGTCGTTACAATCATCTGCATAAATAAGTTGAATGAGGCTGCACTCCATTTATAGAGGTAATATTACATTTTGTAATCTCGATTTCCATTACAATAGAGAAATACTCCATAACCATAGTAAAAAGATATAGTGATACTGGATCACCTTGCCTAATATTCCTATTACTCCTAATAAAGCTCTTTGGCTTACCTTGGATTAATATAGCAAAAGTAGGGTTATTAATAAATTCAAATATCAAGTCATAAAATTTTATACGTAACCCCATGGATTTCATGATATATTGAATGAAATATCCATTTACTTTGTCATACATTTTTTGCAAATCAATTTTCAAGCACACATTATCCACACTTTTAGTGTTAAAGTTTCCTACCATCTCATTAGCTAATAAAGAGTTTTCATAAATAAATCTATCTGGCACAAATGCATTTTGATTATCAAAGATTAAAAAAGGTCAAAAAAACGTTAATTCTGTTACTTAAAAAGTAGCAATAATTTTATAAATAAAATTACAACACGAGATAAGCCTATAGTCACCAATACTTGAAGGATTTTTGTTCTTAGGAATTAAAGTGATAAAAGTATCATTTAAGCTCTTTAGGATTCTGCCTTTCTCAACGAATTCTTTTACTACATTAACAACGTGATCCTTAATCTTTTCCCAATGGGTTTTATAAAAAATTTCATTAAAACAATAAGGACCAGGACTTTTATTATCCCCAGCATTAAAAATAATTTTCTTAATTTCATCAACTGAAACAGGAGCATGCAGAATTTCTTCAGTTGCCGCATTCAACATAGTTTTACACCCAATGTTAGGAAAATAGGATTCATTCATTTTAGAGTAGTATAAATTAGAATAATAATCCACGGCTTCCCTAGTTGTTTTAATATAGGCATTAGATGAACTAATGAAACTGTCAATAATATTGCCTATATTATTGATGTGCTTTCTACTGCACATTTTGGCATGAAATATTTTGTACATTCATCACGTAAAGTAAGCCAATCGACTTTAGCCTTTTATTTTGAAATGACAGTATATTTGTAAAGAACTCTAGATAAATTTTTCTGATTTGTAAAAAAAAATTCAGTAACTTCTAAATCATTTGGTTTTATCAGCTAAATCTTATATATTTTCTCTCTTTTCTCAATTTATCCACGCAGTTTTTACTCTGACTCTTAGCGTTATTCCAGTTTGTAGGAATTCTTTCAGTATACTGTACAAAACTGAAACTGTATAGCGCTATTGCAAGAGAAATTTAGACATGCATCCATAAAAATTTTATAATCATTATCAAAAGTCCATCAATTTTTATATCTAAAAGGAGAATTCCTTTAATCTAAATAATCCAAACATTGAAATAGTTTGACTAATAAAGAGGTGTGGTCATTAGTGTTTTGTTCAAGAATACTGCAAACAAAGCTAGAAAACATATCAGCAAAATTTCCGTTTGTCCAAATCTTATCATGTTTACAATGAATATATTTTCTTCCAAATGAGATTTTCATGTAAATTTATTACCATTAATACTAGGCATTAATAAACCAATCACCAAAGGGAAATTTATAGATTCTATCTAGCTTACTTTGACTTTTATTATCACCACAAAATTTCTCAAAAGAATGCATTACGGCGTTGAAATCTCCCATGATTAACCATGGAAGTTTATAAACATGATTCATAGCCTTTAATCTATACATAAGCCATTTCTTTCATTTTCAAAATTATTACCATAGACACTAGTAACTTGAATAGAAAAACCTCCTATATTTTTTAAATTGCAGTCTATATACTATAAACATTTATTAATACTAATATTGGTCCAAATGTTAGAATCCTAAATTACTAGAATTCTTCCTTTACTGTCACAATCATCATTATTAATAGATTTTCAGTTGCTAGACAATTTCAAACAAAATTTCTTATTGTTTTCATCGTTAATTTTATTTTCTCTAAGAGCAATAATAGTACGGTTGTAACTTCTCAACACACGCAAAATATCAGATTGTTTAGTAGTGGATTTCATCCCTCTAATATTCCATGCTAATATAGACATAATCAAATATATTAAAGAAGAGTTTAATTATATTATACCTAAAATAGTGTCACCCACACCCCTTTTTTACATTCTATGGCTACTGCTTTAAACTTAGTAGCCATTTCTCCCCATTTTGGATTAATTGAAATGTAGTTTTGCTTAAAATCATCTTTCTCTTTGTTCTTACTTTTACCTCCCTTTTTTGGAATATGCAGTCGAGAAATATCCAATTGATCTGATATATTAGACGATGTTGAGTTGTTGCATTCTTTATTCTCAGTTTTGGAACATGCAGTAGAGAGATATCAAAATGATCAGATGTGCAAGGCATGGCTGAGTTGATGCCTTCCCTATCATTAGTCTTTGTAGCATACTTTGAAGAAGTGGCATTTTCCATGATTTTGTTCGGACTTTTAATTATATTATGTTGAATGTCATCTTCCATAATTGTACCATTATCATCTGTACTTAAACAAGAATCTGAAAGATGAGGGGATTCAGATTCTAAGACCATTATATTCTTTTGACCCTCTTTTGATTTTCTATATATGCTTTCCTTTATATTATTTTCTTTATAAATATCCCAGAGACGAAATTCCTTTGCTAGGATCTGATCTTTTTGATCAGTGATTTGATTTGAGCTATTTTCTTGATTAGAAATGATGCCTTCTTGGTTAATCTGATCATTCATTTCAAAAGATTTTTGAGAACTAACTATTTATTTATTTCCTTTGGGATCTTTACTAAGCATTTTTGTGTTATTCTCTTGATTATTTTGGGCATTACCTTTAGCTTCTTGATTACATACTTTGGGCATCCAAGCCTTTCTTGGATTACATTGCTCTTCAATGGACCCGAAACATTTACACATAGTACATATTGGTGGAACCCATTCATAATCCACCTTTTGAATGATATTTTTGCATTATATAAAGTCAAATTTAATTCATCAGAAAGTTCATCTTCTACAAACACTTCAACAGGAAGGCCAGCGTAATTCAATCTCATCTTCATTGTAGTGGTTGCATCCATTTTGGTGGGTTCTCCTACGATGCTGGCCATGACACTAAAGGCCTAACAGTCTCGATTTACACTAGGTAATTTTACCCATATGGGCGCAGTCGTTAATAATCTTTGTCCAATTTAAAAGAGTAAAACCACCTTCTTTTAATGATGAGTTTGCCGTCATAAAAAATAGAAATTTTTTCAATATTGAGTCACAATCTATGGAATCATTGAATTTGACGAGGAAATAACCATTTTCTCTTGCATACATTTCAAACTCACCCATTGGTTTCCATACTCATTGAAAGTAAGATATAAAATACAGGTAGTATGGTTTGGTACCAACAACATAAGAAAGGATTGAAATACTCCAACATTCGGTTGCTCTTCTGCATAATGCTTCTTTGACCAAACCAAACTATATGTTATTGATCTTCACTGGTGTAATGATTTCAGGATTGCACACCTCTTCTGTTGGTTCATCTGGTTCTTTGGCAACAATGTATGCCCACATTTTATGGCCTTGCTTTTATGTAGTGAGAAGGTAGTCGGCTTCCTTGCCCCTATCGTCAATCTTTCTCTATATAGTTGTGCAAAGTGATTCTCAGAGCCACTTTTCCCTTCATGTTGTTTGTAACAACCCTATTGTTAATGGTCTAATTAATTACGATTAATTGGTGGTGATTAATTAAATTGAGATTTTAGAAGTTTAATTTTTGAAATTCAATCTAAGTTGAATAATTGATTTAAATTAGTGGATTCGATTTAGTCAAAATATTATTTTAATCGATTATTTGATTTTTTTTTTCAAATTTGAAATAAATTTGCTTAAGAGAATTAGTAGAAAATTATGGGAAGATAATTTAACTAAGCTTAGGTTATTTAATTAGTTAGGCTAATTAAATCTATTGATTAAGCTAAAAGAAGGAATTCGTTTTATTCATTTCGGGCCTTAGTGGAGTACAAGCCTGTGATCCCTCTTAATTTCCTTATCTACGTACATTTTTCATTCTTTCTTCTAGGAGAATCGAATAAATAAATCTATTTCCTCTTCTAAAAAAAACCCAAATCCATCAATTCGTAAATTAAAATTACTAAACCAATTCATGATTGCTTGGATGGAGCGACGTGGGAGGGAAATAACGATCTTGGTGAGGCACGTGACGATTCTGGTGAGTTGACGCGGTGATCTAGGGCATGGAGGTGGCTTCAAATTCGCTAGTAATGATTTATGTGAGTTTATGTGACAACCCTGTATTTTTTTTTTATATATTTTAATTATTTTGATTTAAAAAAAACTTATTTTACTTATTTTAAATGATTAAATTTTTTTACTTAAATATAAATCTTGATTTTATATGAAATTATAATTCCAAACTTGTGTAATTTGAATATGTTCCTGAAATGTTGATTTTGGTCAAAATAGTCAAACTTTGACTTTTGACTTAAAATTTTAAAAGTTTAAAATTATAAATTTTATCTTTTATTATGAAATTACATAAAATTCTAAGAACACTACTTTTCGTTTCGTTGAAAACGGAGTTAAAATGTAAAAGTTATGTACATTTCAATTTCTGGTATAATTTGTTTTATTGTGCAATTTTGCCTAATTTAAATTTTATAAATCATATTTTTCTTTCTTATATTTCTTTTAATATGGGTAGATATGTTAATTTATGTATATTTTCATCTCTAAATATTTTAAAAATAATAATAGGATTTTTCTAAAATTTACTATGATGATTTCCTATTTTTAAAAGGCTGTTTCCTTTTTCTGCTATTTTCTTCGTCTAAACTATATTTTAATTAAAATTTATTTATTTATTTTGTTAATTCATTTTATTTTGTGTTCTTATCTTTATTTATAAATATTTTTAAGTACATAAAAATTTTTCCAAGTTCATTGCACTTATTTTTCATATTTTCAGGACTAGTTGTAAATTTTGCTGTTTTATTTAATTAAACTATATATAATTAATAATTTATTTATTTATTATTGTTTATTTACTAAATTTTCGTATTTTTATCTGGATTTATATATATATTTCAGTTATTTAAAATTAAAAAGAATTTAGTGGAAATTTGAAAGGTTTTGTGACTCTTTAGTTGCTTAAGTCTCTTTGTTTTCCCACCTTTTCATTTTCTAACTCTTGCATTCAATTGAGGCCAACCATATCTCATTTCTTTCAGCTGATCACATATCATTTGCACGTAAACAAATGTCCTCCTTCATCTCCTAAAAACTCATGGCACTTCAAAGAAAAATATGGCTTCCATTCTCCTCTCATCTTCTTCCTTTTTCCATTAGTTTGCCTTGATTTTTGCCCTGCTTCTTCATGCTTTGCTCAGCCTAACCTCTCCACCATCAGCTCCACCATCTCCTCCACCATCTACAGCAGCTCCTCCTCCCCCTCCTCTGACATTAACCAAGTTTTTCCCATCCATTGAGGTTAGCATCACAAACTTTGCACCAAACCCTTTGAAATTGCCTAGCCTAGCCATATACTCCACTATCTCCTTCATATCTTGCCTTGGCCACCTCCTATTGTTCCACCACCACCACGATACAACCTTTGACCCTCCACCTACCCACTGTCCAGACCTGAACCAGATCAGGCCGTGGCCTCCCTATGTTGAAAACTCCACAAAAATTGCAAGCAAACCCTTAAAACTAGCCTAGCCGAGCCTTAATGCCAATATCCTTTCACATACTGCTCTTGGCCACCCCTAGAACCACCACCACTAGCAACCACATGACCTTTGGGTGCTGCTATACCATCACTCTTCACTGTCTAGATCTGGAGTAAGTATAGCCAGCCCAAGTGTGCCATAGGTCGAGCCAAATGTGGACCAAAATCCTTGTTTATGCCTTGTAGTCATAGTTTCATGTACACATACCTTTGCACCATCATCAAATCCATGATACGCTGACCTGTTGCATCCAAACCTGATCCAAAACCATTCCATTACAGTGCTTTTCCAGTCCATAGCTGAAGCATACAAAGGTGAATGCAAGTGCAAAAGTTCTAGCTTTGAATTGTGTACTTATTCCTAGCATTGTTTTGTAATATCTTGGTTTATAATTCATGTTTGTTATTGTTTGTTTGATTTGTATTCAAGGGAATTAATCCTTGGCTCCTCCATTCGTATCTGTGTTTCGTTGTTGTGTCTCCAGCTCAAACCGGTGAGTTATTCTCACCAGACAATCTGTACCTATATAACTGATAAACCGACACCATTTGAATCTGTAAATGTATTGCATCATGTTATAACTGCTATATTATGATCATATGATGTTTACACCTGTTATTACACCTGTTATATCACTTGTTACTGTTTATTATGCTATTCTGTTTATTTATATCAGTTTATCACACTGCAAGTTCCCTTTTGATTAGAATCACTATGGGTTGAAATGATATATACCCGAACGGACTTTGGAATAAGGGAAAATTGTTATGGGCTGAAATGATAGGCCTGAATGATTTTCAAATCATTTATTTAACTTAGGATTGCGGGTTTGAAATGATAAAACCCGGATTTTTCTTTTTAAACTGCGGATTGAAATGATACATATCCGTATCACTTTACCTAGCGTAGAAAATTATATATAGACCCGTAGTTAATATATGTTTTCCTAAAATCTTTAAAGTTATTTTAGAAATGTAAATATTATATTATTTTGATTTAAATATAATTAAAAAAGGATTTTTGTAAAATATTATTGATTTTATGAATAATTGTAAGTGAATTGAATTAATGGAAAAGTTAGAAATTTTGAACGTAAGTTATTTTGGAAAAATTGATTTAATTATAATTGGAAATTTAATTGAATATGAATTTATGATAATTTGAATATAAATTGAATTTAAAGTGATTTTATATCATATTAATGATTTTTAATAAAGCTGAAATGTGAAATGAATGAATATTTTAAGTTGAAATTTTGAAATATAACTAAAATTGGAAATTTATGAAATTGACTTGAAAGGGAAATTTTAGTTAAGTAAATAAAAATAAAAATAAGTTATATTTGAGAATTTTAACATAAATGTTAAGTTGAAATTTAATGTAGTGAATCTAAAATTGAACATTGCATTTTGATAAGTGAATTATTATTAAAACTTGATTTTTGAATGGAAATTTAACTTTATAAAATCATGAACTTGAGGAAAATTAAATGATGTTTATAAATGTGAAATGTATGATTTTATAAGTTAAAAAATGTTTTAAATAAAAATATAATTGGTTGAGAAATTTTATTGAATATTTGAAGTTAATTTACTGCATTTTTGAAATTCTATTAATTACAATGTGAATGATATTACAGCATTGTAAATGCTGTAGTTGACGATAATGAACTAAAAAGCTAAATTGAATTAAAAGCTATTATAGAAAATTTTTGTAAGTGCTATAATTTTTTGAATTTAACTAAGTTTATTTGAAATTTAAGTAAACCCTATTACAACATTTTAAAATGTTTTCTTTTGTTAAAGTGAACTGTTTTGAATGTATTTTTCCGTAGCATTTTCTAAATGCCACGAAAAGTGAATCTTTACTGTTTTAATAAACTTAAGTGAATAAATGAACATTGAAAGTTGAAAATTTTGGAAGTTTAATAATTTAATTATTAAACATAATAACTTCATTTTAGTGATTAAAAATGATTTTTGGAATATAAACTGTTTTGAAATATGAATTGAAATGGTATTTTAAATTGAATAAAATGAATAATGATATTGAAATGAATGTGGTTGTGAAAAGAGATGATATTTTGATATATTAAATGATTGAAATGTGGTTTCGAAAAGATATGATATATTGAAATGATTTGAAATGAAGTTTTGAAAGATATGATATTCTGGTATATATTAAATGATTCGAAGATGAAGTGTTGAAAGTTATGATATTTTGAAATTAAGACGATTTGAAAATGAAGTTTGAAAGATGTGATGTTTATGTATTAAAAATGATTTGAAATGACTTGATAATTATTTTGATAAATATTGAATTTGGAAGATATGATGTTTATGTATTAAAAATGATTTGAAATGACTTGATAATTATTTTGATAAATATTGAATTTGGAAGATGTGATGTTTATGTATTAAAAATGATTTGAAATGACTTGATAATTACTTTGATAAATATTTGAATTGAAAGATATGGTATGATGATATATTGAAATGGTTTGGAAATGATTTAATCTTTATTTTGATAAAGATTTGGGTTGAAATGATATTTTATTTTGAAGTATAAAATATGTTTTAAAGTTATAACTACGGGTTATAATAACGATTGGTTGTTAAAGAGACCGGGATCGGATATTGTCTTATAGCCGGCCAATACCGAAAACCACTTTAATAACTGTGTACGCGGTGGAGATTCCAGAATGAAGTAGGATGGTGGCGACGTTCTCGAGGTATATTACGTGGACCCAACTCCCGTGAGTTGGCATATATGACTAAAACAGGAGCTATACCGGGCTACACAAAGGGTCGCACCCTTTCATCGAGCATGCTCCATCGGAAACCATTCTATTACTTTTGTGATTCGATTCGGTGGCGCCACATTTGATTCGGGGGTATTGTTCGAGGTGGGCGGAAGCTGCTGGCTTGCCGTCACCACCGGTCCGGGAGTGCAAACGGTGTATCCACCCTGGCATTGCCTCGCGTGCCGTGTCATATCCTTATATCGAGCCCACTACGATTTTGGTTTTAAAGATCCGACAGCGTTAAGGTTCACCATCCCCTTAACGCTATTTTCTATATGATTATACTTTACTGATTAGACACTACTGTATATAGCGCAATATACTACATAGTAAATAGTTTAACGGATCCTTAGAGGATGGGCGGTCCCAAGCATCTTCTAAGTTACTTGTACCTTTACTACAGTTCACTTGAGTTGGTTTACATTGTATAAGTATGTATGTCCTGACTCGAGTGTTTGTATTTTTATTTACGCTCGGGTCAGCCTGAGTTATTCACAGATTTGGATTTCCACTTTCTGGAGATTGGAATCGCTGGAGATTATCTACTTGTCATGTTTATCTTTTGAAACCTGTTGTTCCTTTCAGCGCTTGTATTAGTTGACTTCTACGAAGTGAGACTTCTTTTGTACCTTATTTCCTCTATTGTATTTTATGTAACTCTGATATTTTTATATAGTAGCTTCATGAACTACTATTTCTTTTGCTTCCGCTGCACTATTATTACTCTGTGTCTGTGATTCTATGATTTTTATTTACTGTATATTCTGAGATTTGCCAAATTTTTATTTACAACGCGGTATTTTGAGCAATTTAATTCCGGCATGAGTGTCTACCTATACACTTATAATGGATGCGAATTGTTGAAAATACCACGGTTGCTACAGTTGGTATCAGAGCTTTGGTAGCTCTAGGCAAAACTCAGCATATGGAGTAGATGTATTTACAGAATCCCTTTCATTCGAGTTGAATCTCTTTCTTTTGACTCGATTCCTTTGAATTTTGGAACGTTCCCTGTGGTTCCAAAATCCATTCTTATTCCCCGCTATTCATCTTCATTTGATTCTGGAGTATCCCATAACTCCACTTCGAATGATCTTTATAGTGAATTGGCGGTCTCGCCAATCTCAAAAATTTTCTTGTAAAAGGGGTGAAACTCCTTTACAACAGCATCGATTCACCAAAGATTTTATATCCTCAGTTTAGATGCTAGTATCTCCTATTATCCAAAACTCTATCTTATGAGGTTGAATGTAGATTTACCCCAGAAAATCCACTTCGACCTTATACTTTAAGTCACGGTTGACCCGATTAAGGTTGCCCGTGATTTATATTAGCTAATCCACCTCCCTACTCTATATTTAATCATCTTGTCTTTTGTTCCCAACATATTTTCAAACATTTTGAATTGTATTTGTCAATCTATATTTTTTATATATTGTGTTGTTTGAGTTGTTGATGTTGATTTGGGTTTCCGATCGATTCGTCTGATCAGCGCTATCGATAGGATTTCTAAAACACTTTGATAGAACAAACTGACACAATATTATTTTAAAATTTTGGTTAATGAAATAAAATTTTGATATATATATCTATGGAACTTAATGAAATGATTCAAATTGATAATTTGAAATGATAATACTTGATTTATCATTTATTGTTCTATAAATGAATTTATAAATAATTGTTTATAAATTGATTTGGGAACTTAAATGAATTTAGAAAAGAAATCTGAGAATTTATTTTCCGATGATCTCGAACTTTGGTTTAAAAGTTTTAAAAGGGTTATATTATTTAAAGTATTTTGAATAGAATTTGTTTTCAAAGAATTTTAAAGGTTTAAAATTAGTGCTCTTCTCTTTGTCGCTGGAAAATAACTTCGGTGATGATCGCGACATCATCGACGTTCATTTTCGAGTTCGAAGTTAAGAGACTGTTATGTAGTCTTGCTACAGCTTTGTTTTGGGGAATTTAATTGATTTGAATTTCTAAAATATGACTTGATTTATAATAATATAGATATATGATTGAAATTTGATTTGACATATTATATATATTATGACTTATCTCTAAATGGTTTGAATGTAATCGAAAATTTAATTCTTAAATTTAATTTTTAAAGAATATTTTCAATTATAAGAAATTTTTTTGTTAGTTTAAGATGATTGGATAATAAGATAATGAAACTTGATATAGTTAAGATTTATTTAACTTGTGTAAAAATATTAATTATCAATTTAAGTTGAAATTTCCATGCTTTCAAATCTGTTTCCTTATTTTGCTTTCCAAACTATATTTTGGTTGTCCTTATCATCCTTATCTTGATATAGATTGGTATAGGCGTCTTTCTACAATCTTTATGTTAGAAATCTTTCTATAATCTTTGATAGATCTTTGGTAATCATTTTGAATCTACCTTTTCGTGCCTGTGTTCTTAATTTTGGAGAATCTTGGAAAGATCATCTCCACCTTGTTAAACTTACCTATAAAAACAGTTATCAGGTATAATTTCAATCTTCTTGTCATCTTATCTTAATCCTATTTCACTCTATCTTTTTTCTGTGCTTTTCCGTACCTCGTTCCTTTTCGAGGACGAAAAGATTTGAGTGGGGGAGAGTGTGACAACCCTGTATTTTTTTTTATATATATTTTAATTATTTTGATTTAAAAAAAAAACTTATTTTACTTATTTTAAATGATTAAATTTTTTTACTTAAATATAAATCTTGATTTTATATGAAATTATAATTCCAAACTTGTGTAATTTGAATATGTTCCTGAAATGTTGATTTTGGTCAAAATAGTCAAACTTTGACTTTTGACTTAAAATTTTAAAAGTTTAAAATAATAAATTTTATCTTTTATTATGAAATTACATAAAATTCTAAGAACACTACTTTTCGTTTCGTTGAAAACGGAGTTAAAATGTAAAAGTTATGTACATTTCAATTTCTAGTATAATTTGTTTTATTGTGCAATTTTGCCTAATTTAAATTTTATAAATCATATTTTTCTTTCTTATATTTCTTTTAATATGGGTAGATATGTTAATTTATGTATATTTTCATCTCTAAATATTTTAAAAATAATAATAGGATTTTTCTAAAATTTACTATGATGATTTCCTATTTTTAAAAGGCTGTTTCCTTTTTCTGCTATTTTCTTCGTCTAAACTATATTTTAATTAAAATTTATTTATTTATTTTGTTAATTCATTTTATTTTGTGTTCTTATCTTTATTTATAAATATTTTTAAGTACATAAAAATTTTTCCAAGTTCATTGCACTTATTTTTCATATTTTCAGGACTAGTTGTAAATTTTGCTGTTTTATTTAATTAAACTATATATAATTAATAATTTATTTATTTATTATTGTTTATTTACTAAATTTTCGTATTTTTATCTGGATTTATATATATATTTCAGTTATTTAAAATTAAAAAGAATTTAGTGGAAATTTGAAAGGTTTTGTGACTCTTTAGTTGCTTAAGTCTCTTTGTTTTCCCACCTTTTCATTTTCTAACTCTTGCATTCAATTGAGGCCAACCATATCTCATTTCTTTCAGCTGATCACATATCATTTGCACGTAAACAAATGTCCTCCTTCATCTCCTAAAAACTCATGGCACTTCAAAGAAAAATATGGCTTCCATTCTCCTCTCATCTTCTTCCTTTTTCCATTAGTTTGCCTTGATTTTTGCCCTGCTTCTTCATGCTTTGCTCAGCCTAACCTCTCCACCATCAGCTCCACCATCTCCTCCACCATCTACAGCAGCTCCTCCTCCCCCTCCTCTGACATTAACCAAGTTTTTCCCATCCATTGAGGTTAGCATCACAAACTTTGCACCAAACCCTTTGAAATTGCCTAGCCTAGCCATATACTCCACTATCTCCTTCATATCTTGCCTTGGCCACCTCCTATTGTTCCACCACCACCACGATACAACCTTTGACCCTCCACCTACCCACTGTCCAGACCTGAACCAGATCAGGCCGTGGCCTCCCTATGTTGAAAACTCCACAAAAATTGCAAGCAAACCCTTAAAACTAGCCTAGCCGAGCCTTAATGCCAATATCCTTTCACATACTGCTCTTGGCCACCCCTAGAACCACCACCACTAGCAACCACATGACCTTTGGGTGCTGCTATACCATCACTCTTCACTGTCTAGATCTGGAGTAAGTATAGCCAGCCCAAGTGTGCCATAGGTCGAGCCAAATGTGGACCAAAATCCTTGTTTATGCCTTGTAGTCATAGTTTCATGTACACATACCTTTGCACCATCATCAAATCCATGATACGCTGACCTGTTGCATCCAAACCTGATCCAAAACCATTCCATTACAGTGCTTTTCCAGTCCATAGCTGAAGCATACAAAGGTGAATGCAAGTGCAAAAGTTCTAGCTTTGAATTGTGTACTTATTCCTAGCATTGTTTTGTAATATCTTGGTTTATAATTCATGTTTGTTATTGTTTGTTTGATTTGTATTCAAGGGAATTAATCCTTGGCTCCTCCATTCGTATCTGTGTCGTGCTTTTGTGCTTGTGTAGATTCCGTTCGTGAAATTCGTTGTTGTGTCTCCAGCTCAAACCGGTGAGTTATTCTCACCAGACAATCTGTACCTATATAACTGATAAACCGACACCATTTGAATCTGTAAATGTATTGCATCATGTTATAACTGCTATATTGTGATCATATGATGTTTACACCTGTTATTACACCTGTTATATCACTTGTTACTGTTTATTATGCTATTCTGTTTATTTATATCAGTTTATCACACTGCAAGTTCCCTTTTGATTAGAATCACTATGGGTTGAAATGATATATACCCGAACGGACTTTGGAATAAGGGAAAATTGTTATGGGCTGAAATGATAGGCCTGAATGATTTTCAAATCATTTATTTAACTTGGGATTGCGAGTTTGAAATGATAAAACCCGGATTTTTCTTTTTAAACTGCGGATTGAAATGATACATATCCGTATCACTTTACCTAGCGTAGAAAATTATATATAGACCCGTAGTTAATATATGTTTTCCTAAAATCTTTAAAGTTATTTTAGAAATGTAAATATTATATTATTTTGATTTAAATATAATTAAAAAAGGATTTTTGTAAAATATTATTGATTTATGAATAATTGTAAGTGAATTGAATTAATGGAAAAGTTAGAAATTTTGAACGTAAGTTATTTTGGAAAAATTGATTTAATTATAATTGGAAATTTAATTGAATATGAATTTATGATAATTTGAATATAAATTGAATTTAAAGTGATTTTATATCATATTAATGATTTTTAATAAAGTTGAAATGTGAAATGAATGAATATTTTAAGTTGAAATTTTGAAATATAACTAAAATTGGAAATTTATGAAATTGACTTGAAAGGGAAATTTTAGTTAAGTAAATAAAAATAAAAATAAGTTATATTTGAGAATTTTAACATAAATGTTAAGTTGAAATTTAATGTAGTGAATCTAAAATTGAACATTGCATTTTGATAAGTGAATTATTATTAAAACTTGATTTTTGAATGGAAATTTAACTTTATAAAATCATGAACTTGAGGAAAATTAAATGATGTTTATAAATGTGAAATGTATGATTTTATAAGTTAAAAAATGTTTTAAATAAAAATATAATTGGTTGAGAAATTTTATTGAATATTTGAAGTTAATTTACTGCATTTTTGAAATTCTATTAATTACAATGTGAATGATATTACAGCATTGTAAATGCTGTAGTTGACGATAATGAACTAAAAAGCTAAATTGAATTAAAAGCTATTATAGAAAATTTTTGTAAGTGCTATAATTTTTTGAATTTAACTAAGTTTATTTGAAATTTAAGTAAACCCTATTACAACATTTTAAAATGTTGTCTTTTGTTAAAGTGAACTGTTTTGAATATATTTTTCCGTAGCATTTTCTAAATGCCACGAAAAGTGAATCTTTACTGTTTTAATAAACTTAAGTGAATAAATGAACATTGAAAGTTGAAAATTTTGGAAGTTTAATAATTTAATTATTAAACATAATAACTTCATTTTAGTGATTAAAAATGATTTTTGGAATATAAACTGTTTTGAAATATGAATTGAAATGGTATTTTAAATTGAATAAAATGAATAATGATATTGAAATGAATGTGGTTGTGAAAAGAGATGATATTTTGATATATTAAATGATTGAAATGTGGTTTCGAAAAGATATGATATATTGAAATGATTTGAAATGAAGTTTTGAAAGATATGATATTCTGGTATATATTAAATGATTCGAAGATGAAGTGTTGAAAGTTATGATATTTTGAAATTAAGACGATTTGAAAATGAAGTTTGAAAGATGTGATGTTTATGTATTAAAAATGATTTGAAATGACTTGATAATTATTTTGATAAATATTGAATTTGGAAGATATGATGTTTATGTATTAAAAATGATTTGAAATGACTTGATAATTATTTTGATAAATATTGAATTTGGAAGATGTGATGTTTATGTATTAAAAATGATTTGAAATGACTTGATAATTACTTTGATAAATATTTGAATTGAAAGATATGGTATGATGATATATTGAAATGGTTTGGAAATGATTTAATCTTTATTTTGATAAAGATTTGGGTTGAAATGATATTTTATTTTGAAGTATAAAATATGTTTTAAAGTTATAACTACGGGTTATAATAACGATTGGTTGTTAAAGAGACCGGGATCGGATATTGTCTTATAGCCGGCCAATACCGAAAACCACTTTAATAACTGTGTACGCGGTGGAGATTCCAGAATGAAGTAGGATGGTGGCGACGTTCTCGAGGTATATTACGTGGACCCAACTCCCGTGAGTTGGCATATATGACTAAAACAGGAGCTATACCGGGCTACACAAAGGGTCGCACCCTTTCATCGAGCATGCTCCATCGGAAACCATTCTATTACTTTTGTGATTCGATTCGGTGGCGCCACATTTGATTCGGGGGTATTGTTCGAGGTGGGCGGAAGCTGCTGGCTTGCCGTCACCACCGGTCCGGGAGTGCAAACGGTGTATCCACCCTGGCATTGCCTCGCGTGCCGTGTCATATCCTTATATCGAGCCCACTACGATTTTGGTTTTAAAGATCCGACAGCGTTAAGGTTCACCATCCCCTTAACGCTATTTTCTATATGATTATACTTTACTGATTAGACACTACTGTATATAGCGCAATATACTACATAGTAAATAGTTTAACGGATCCTTAGAGGATGGGCGGTCCCAAGCATCTTCTAAGTTACTTGTACCTTTACTACAGTTCACTTGAGTTGGTTTACATTGTATAAGTATGTATGTCCTGACTCGAGTGTTTGTATTTTTATTTACGCTCGGGTCAGCCTGAGTTATTCACAGATTTGGATTTCCACTTTCTGGAGATTGGAATCGCTGGAGATTATCTACTTGTCATGTTTATCTTTTGAAACCTGTTGTTCCTTTCAGCGCTTGTATTAGTTGACTTCTACGAAGTGAGACTTCTTTTGTACCTTATTTCCTCTATTGTATTTTATGTAACTCTGATATTTTTATATAGTAGCTTCATGAACTACTATTTCTTTTGCTTCCGCTGCACTATTATTACTCTGTGTCTGTGATTCTATGATTTTTATTTACTGTATATTCTGAGATTTGCCAAATTTTTATTTACAACGCGGTATTTTGAGCAATTTAATTCCGGCATGAGTGTCTACCTATACACTTATAATGGATGCGAATGGTTGAAAATACCACGGTTGTTACAGTTTACAACTCACGTCATCTATCTCCATACCCATTTGATTGTTCTTGTGTTAAATTCTTTAATTATTACTTTGAACTGGATTGGTGAATTGTGTTTCTATATTTTAAATTCTAGAAAATTCATTACTGCATGTTTACTGTAAAGTAGTTGGCACATTACCTTTTTACCTTGTTTTCCCTGAACGTTTTAGGTGAAAATGTTCATATGTCTTGTTTTATTGCCTCCATGCGTGCCTGTAGCTTTAAAATTTGGTCATTCCATTGCGTTTATATCTTGATTCATGCATCCGTAGCCTGCTTTGTTTTTTTTCCTCCTTCTTCTTTTGTCCCTGTGTTTGAAACGTGAGCTGCCTCGCGTTACTGATGCATTGAATATTCCTTCATGTCCTGCACCTCGAAATGTGTCATATCCCTTGCTTTTCCATTAATTGCAAGTATCCTTTGTCAATCTATGTTTTCTTGTACTTCTTTGAAATGTAGAGCAATTGAACACATTTTGTTGGAGCTAAATGCAAATCTTATTTTGTGAAAAGTAGCACTGACTTGCACTTGCCTGTGCTTTGATTTAATTGCAAAAGTCCTTTGTTCATGCATTGGTATATAAAGTAACAACCTGACATTAGCTTTTGAAAAGAGAGGCTTTCTTTTGACTCGTATATAGATTAGAACGTGAACTGGAGTGTAATACAATTACTATCATAGTTTGACTTGATAGCTACTAGATTAAATTTATGTTAAAACTTGGCTGTGCATATTTTTACCAAATAAGAGTATATATATATGTTTCAAAAGTTTCATCTATCTTTCCAATTATAGTGTTTTACATTACCTGCTTTCGAAACATAGATTCATTGCTTTCATTTTTAGGCACCAAGCAACATAGTTTAACTTGCCAATCATTTAAAATAAAGAGAAGTATATTTATGGTTATTAGAGCATGATATTAAGTGTAAACTTAATTTTTTTCAGATAATTATTTTAAACACCAACTTGAGTTTAGAAATAAAATTATGGTTTTGTAAATTCAATGGACTTATATCAAAAGAAGTGTGTTGTACATGCTATGGTATGTTTTATAAAGCCTAGTTTATGCATGTAGAAACCAATAGCCTGACAGTTTCGTTTTTTTTTTTGAATTTGTAGCCTAGTTCTACATGCTTTTGTCAAGATAAATGTGACCATTGCTTTACAACTTGCTCTGTACAATGCCTAGGTATTAAATGCTTTCCGTCTTTTATGTTTGTAGCTTTGTTGACTTTTTTTTGCAATTGCCTTATACCTGCCACTTTTTAGGTATGGAAATTCTTAAACTATGGGTTGTAATTTATAATGGAAGGTGTCAAGTTAATAGGAATTTAGCTAGTACATGCAATAAATGTAATTGACAGGCTATACCCATGCATATTGCTTTTGAATAAAATAGCTTAGAGTTTGTCACACTAGTTGCCATATGAAAATTTCGAAATTTGTATGTATTTTGTTTAATTAGACAATAATATATGTAAGTATATATTTATTTGATGAGAAGATTAAATTGCAAATGAACTAGTAGAAGATTTTAAAGATTTTTACAGTAGTATAAAAATATATATTTAAACTTATTTGTGGTTTTATAAATAATACATGGATTAATGGAAATTATAATAAGTGTCTTAATTAAACTATTATATATATAAAACATACACTTTTACACTATTCGAACGTATGAGAAAGAGAATTAAACAATTTAGTAAAACACGTGGTACGGGACATCTGCGTTTACTATTTTGGTTAATTCCGGACTTGTACGATCGAAGCTATTTGAGATTATTGATTCTGAGATGTTCTGCCATTTTATGGCGTATTTTGATTTTTATAATTCCTATTTACTGGAATTATTTAAGATGGACTATATTAGGTAAGTATTATGGTTTGAGATCTCCTATGAAGGAGTTTGGTCAATGAGAACCATCACGATGTTTTCACTTGTCGATGAGATGAGACAACTTAAGATGCCAATTAATAATCGTCGATGAGATAAGACGAGTATGGTGTCTCTTTACCGCTCGCCAATGAGATGAGGTGAGATATAATTTTCTTAGTGTATGATGTTTCTAGTGTGGCATCGACTAACGGGCAGTAAACCGCTAAGTGCGAATGTGTGGTATGGGACACACGTTAACACTTTTCGGGTTCCTATCCGTGAGTTTGTGACACATTCACGATGTTCACCTAACAAAACTGCTTTGAGAGCTGTTAGTGACCTAGTCATGGGGATGAACTCCTTTGGGGAGGGGTTGTTAGCGACCTTGTTAGGGCTGACAAAACGGCTTGTAGAGGTGTCAGCAACCTCGTCACGAAGATGAACTGCTTTGGGAGGTGTCAGCGACCTCATCAGGAAGATGAACTGCTTTGGGAGGTGTCAGCGACCTCGTCACGATGATGGACTGCTTTGGGAGGTGTTAGCGACCTTGTCAGAGGCTTCGGCCGTTGGAATTAGGCACGTGCAGCATTGCTTTAGCATTTGCAATTGGGGATCTAACCAATCCGGGGTGAGTCCATCGTTTTTGGCACATTAGTATTGAGATTTTTCTGAGTTCTGAACTTGCATCGAATCCTTATTGAGTTTGAGAATTTATGAGTTTGGATTCATATCGAGTTCCATGAGCTTTTGAGATTGAGTTATATATGTGATATTTAGCCATCTTGGCTTACTTTTGAGTTTGAAATCACTCAATATTATGGAGTTATCTTGCGTTTATTTTCATGGCTTCTTTTGAGATTTAGATGAGTTTTCTTCTTTTCGGAATAGAGGTTCATCGAACCATTTGATTATTGCGTGAGCTTTATAGGAGATGACTTGAGTACATTATGGAGTTATCGTCAATGATATGAGGCACTTGTGTTTTATTTAGAGTATCGAGTTTGAGTTACCTCTTTCGAGAGGTTTAGTCTCTTAAGTAGTATTCGTTACTTAAGTGTCGAGCTTATGAGTTATCTATTCATTCTTATCTTTGGAGAAGAAGTATCTTATGTCTATTCTGCTTCATATTATCGTTATTAACTAATTTGTTTAGCTAGACTGACCCGGGTATTTTTACTCGGGTCAGCCCGAGTTGTTTCAGGTATTCTCTTTTGGGCATAGCTTGATGTTGAGGTTGCATATCAGCTTATCTATCGCTTGAGTAGTTATTTCTTCCGCATACTCTGATGTATTTATATTTGATTCCATATATATAGTGTGGTCGAATACCACCTTTATTGTATTCATATTGTATTGTACTAAACATGTATCGGTGTATATGTATATATGATGTTGATTACTATTTTGTGATGTGCTTTACATTTAGTTATTGTATTTTGTTCTGACAGATCCGTTAGCCACCTATAGTTTTGGATTAAGTATTTACTGTGTATGTCGATCCATTGAGATAAGAAAAAAAAATCATAGTGCATTTATCGACGTATTCAGTAGATGTTTAAGACAAAGTTATAGATGGTCGCCCTTAACCAGCTCTATTCTCCGCTTTAGTAGACGGAATTACTCGTTAATTCTCTTTACTAAGGTGGGTCTCAGGGTGGGGCGTCACAGCTTGGTATCAGAGCTGTGGTCAGAACAAAGTAGGATAAACACAGAACAGTACGTATATGATCCATGAAAGTACAATACAAGTGAATCATTGTCCTTTATTCGAGCTTATTTTCGATTTGATCCTTGAATATTTTTCGAGTTTTTGGATTTTTGAGATGGAATATGTCTAGGAATATATATACATGTATATAGTATTCCGTAGTATTCCATAATAGAGTTTGATGTCATATTATCTTATAAATAATCTTATTTAGGATTATTCTATTCTTATTTTTGTCGATACGAGTGAGTTCGTATCGATGGAGCTGATTGATTTCTTTGAGCATTCTTGTTGCATTCCTTTGAGAGTTGTGAATCCTATTGAAGGGATCCACAATGATTGGCTTGTTGTGAGCATTTTGAGTTTCCTTCTTGTTGCTGCTTTAGTGAGTTTTTATTACTCACTATCTTGAGATGTATTTGATTTGGGATGGATTGACTTATTTGATGTTAAGTCCGATCCTTTTGTTGTTATAAGATCCTATATTTATTTAGGCATCTTAATTTGATTAGTTTATTAATTCTATCACTTTGGAATGTTAATGATGATTTCAAAGTTTCTAAATTCACTCTTGAGCATTGAGATGTAGAGGGTATATCTCGAATTCCAATCTAGGTGACTTCATTGAGTTTTGATAAGTCCGTTTGGGTTTGATATCCAAAACGGGCAATCGAGTGTTGAATTAACCTTATTCCTGGCTTTTAGCCTTCGGTTATCCTTCCACGATGATACCCACTAAGGAATGAAGTAAGTTTCTTGATTGTTCTAGTCTGATTGAGTTTATCATTCAGTTTCTTTGAGTTATCCTTTACGGATATTCAATCGGTATTATTCTTTGTAGCATTACTTTGTTTGAAGTAATGATTTGTTGTTTGTGTGATTCTTCTCCTTCAAGAAGAATATCTTGCTTATCCTGTATCTTGATGACTTTTGGGAGTGGCTCGTGATATCGTAAGATTGACGAACACTCTATCTCCTTCTGTTGATTTTGAGAATCGAGTATTCTTGGAATATCTCGATGCATTCTCTTAATTTTCTTTTGTTTGAGTTTTGAAGCTATATAAATATGAGTTTTAAAGAGAAATTGGATTTTTGAGATATTTTAAAAAAAAAATCAAAGAATATTTTGAGAATACATTTACATGAGTAGTATTTCTTTTATAGAAATAATTTGAGAGTGTTTGGTTGTTCATCGAGTAGTTAAGAGTTCTAGTCGATACGTCTGATCAACGTTATCGATAGGAATCTCCTAAAGCTATGATGAGGCAATCAGACACGATGATTTGTGTTTTAAGGATTGAGATTTTGAAAATAATATTTTGGGATTAAATATTAAATTTATTTTTGAATGGTAATTGCAGCCATTGATTTTAGGAACGAGTAATAGAGTGGCAAGGCAGTTTTGATCATTCGGTCAACTCTGCAGCCAACATATATATTTATTTATTAGAGACTCAATGGCGAGGCAATGCCATTTACTTATCTATTTATTTTAAAATTATAAAGTTAAGAATATAAATGAGATTATTTTTGAGCTATACTTTATTGAAAGTATATTTTGAGATTTTAGAATCTATATTATATACATTGAATGTTTAAAAGGAAGAGTATAATAAGATAATTTTGAAGATTGCTTTAAAAACTATCTAAGTGGTTTAATAGAAGGACAAAGAGAATTTAAATCCTTAATTTATTTTGAGATATACCAAAACGATTGGCTTGTTGTGACATTAAAACTTTTGAAAATTTAGGAGTAAAATATTTTGGAGTTATGAAAATTTTGGAATCAAACTGGAATAAATTAAATTAAAGTGAACTATTTTCTTTTAATAGAAAATTTGGAAAAAAATTGAGTAAATAAGTTTGATATTTAAATGATCTAGGGATAATCAAAGTTGCGCAGCAGAGTTTCAGACATTGAATTAATCCACTGTAAGTGATTATTTATAATTTGACTGACTGGTTGCATTTATTTAAAAATTGGATGCTTGGATGTTAGTGGAAATAAAACAAATGCATCTAAACTTAGGTTTATCTATTGCGTTGACTTATCCGAACGTTGTTTAAGGATCTTGGTCGATATGTGGGGCGCCATGTTATCGATAGGGGTTCCTAAACACCGAACGTGATATTTTGACATAAGTAATAATTAAATCTTAGAAATTTAATTACGGGTTTTCTTCAATTATGGAAATTGCGGGGATGCAATTTATATAAGGGGGGAAGTCTGTAACAACCCTATTGTTAATGGTCTGATTAATTACGATTAATTGGTGGTGATTAATTAAATTGAGATTTTAGAAGTTTAATTTCTGAAATTCAATCTAAGTTGAATAATTGATTTAAATTAGTGGATTCGATTTAGTCAAAATATTATTTTAATCGATTATTTGATTTTTTTTTCAAATTTGAAATAAATTTGCTTAAGAGAATTAGTATAAAATTATGGGAAGATAATTTAACTTAGCTTAGGTGATTTAATTAGTTAGGCTAACTAAATCTATTGATTAAGCTAAAAGAAGGAATTCGTTTTATTCATTTCGGGCCTTAGTGGAGTACAAGCCTGTGATCCCTCTTAATTTCCTTATCTATATACATATTTAATTCTTTCTTCTGGGAGAATCGAATAAATAAATCTATTTCCTCTTCTAAAAAAAAACCCAAATCCATCAATTCGTAAATTAAAATTCCTAAACCAATTCATGATTGCTTGGATGGAGCGACGTGGGAGGGAAATAACGATCTTGGTGAGGCGCGTGACGATTCTGGTGAGTTGACGCGGTGATCTAGGGCAAGGAGGTGGCTTCAAATTCGCTAGTAATGATTTATGTGAGTTTACAACTCACGTCATCTATCTCCATATCCATTTGATTGTTCTTGTGTTATATTCTTTAATTATTACTTTGAACTGGATTGGTGAATTGTGTTTCTATATTTTAAATTTTAGAAAATTCATTACTGCATGTTTACTGTAAAGTAGTTTGGCACATTACCTTTTTACCTTGTTTTCCCTGAACGTTTTAGGTGAAAATGTTCATATGTCTTGTTTTATTTCCTCCATGTGTGCCTGTAGCTTTAAAATTTGGTCATTCCATTGCGTTTATATCTTGATTCATGCATCCGTAGCCTGCTTTGTTTTTTTCCTCCTTCTTCTTTTGTCCCTGTGTTTGAAACGTGAGCTGCCTCGCGTTACTGATGCATTGAATATTCCTTCATGTCCTTCACCTTGAAATGTGTCATATCCCTTGCTTTTCCATTAATTGCAAGTATCCTTTGTCAATCTATGTTTTCTTGTACTGCTTTGAAATGTAGAGCAATTGAACACATTTTGTTGGAGCTAAATGCAAATCTTATTTTGTGAAAAGTAGCACTGACTTGCACTTGCCTGTGCTTTGATTTAATTGCAAAAGTCCTTTGTTCATGCTTTGGTATATAAAGTAACAACCTGACATTAGCTTTTGAAAAGAGAGGCTTTCTTTTGACTCGTATATAGATTAGAACGTGAACTGGAGTGTAATACAATTACTATCATAGTTTGACTTGACAGCTACTAGATTAAATTTATGTTAAAAGTTGGCTGTGCATATTTTTACCAAATAAGAGTATGTGTGTGTGTGTGTGTGTGTGTGTGTGTATATATATGTTTCAAAAGTTTCATCTATCTGCTTCCAATTATAGTGTTTTACATTACCTGCTTTCGAAACATAGATTCATTGCTTTAATTTTTAGGCACCAAGCAACATAGTTTAACTTGCCAATCATTTAAAATAAAGAGAAGTATATTTATGGTTATTAGAGCATGATATTAAGTGTAAACTTAATTTGTTTCAGACAATTGTTTTAAACACCAACTTGAGTTTAGAAATGAAATTATGGTTTTGTAAATTCAATGGACTTATATTAAAAGAAGTGTGCTGTACATTCTATGGTATGTTTTATAAAGCCTAGTTTATGCATGTAGAAACCAATAGCCTGACAGTTTCGTTTTTTGTATTAGTAGCCTAGTTCTACATGCTTTTGTTAACAAAAATGTGACCATTGCTTTACAGCTTGCTCAGTACAATGCCTAGGTATTAAATGCTTTCCGTCTTTTATGTTTGTAGCTTTGTTGACTTTTTTTTGCAATTGCCTTATACCTGCCACTTTTTAGGTATGGAAAATTCATAAACTATGGGTTGTAATTTATAATGGAAGGTGTCAGGTTAATAGGAATTTAGCTAGCACATGCAATAAATGTAATTGACAGGCTATACCATGCATATTGCTTTTGAATAAAATAGCTTAGAGTTTGTCACACTAGTTGCCATATGAAAATTTCGAAATTTGTATGTATTTTGTTTAATTAGACAATAATATATGTAAGTATATATTTATTTTATGAGAAGATTAAATTTCAAATGAACTAGTAGAAGATTTTAAAGATTTTTACAGCAGTATAAAAATATAGATTTAAACTTATTTATGGTTTTATAAATAATACAAGGATTAATGGAAATTATAATAAGTATCTTAATTAAACTATTATATATATAAAACATACACTTTTACACTATTCGAACGTATGAGAAAGAGAATTACAAAATTTAGTAAAACACGTGGTATGGGACATGTGCGTTTACTATTTTGGTTAATTCGGGACTTGTACGATCGTAGCTATTTGAGATTATTGATTCTGATATGTTCTGCCATTTTATGGCGTATTTTGATTTTTATAATTCCTATTTATTGGAATTATTTAAGATGGACAATATTAGGTAAGTATTATGGTTTGAGATCTCCTATGAAGGAGTTCGGTCGATGAGAACCATCACGATGTTTTCACTTGTCGATGAGATGAGACACGTTAAGATGCCAATTAATATTCGTTGATGAGATGAGACGAGTATGGTGTCTCTTTACCGCTCGCCAATGAGATGAGGTGAGATATAATTTTCTGAGTTTATGATGTTTCTAGTGTGGCATCGACTAACGGGCAGTAAACCGCTAAGTGCGAATGTGTGGTATGGGACACATGTTAACACTTTTATGGTTCCTATCCGTGAGTTTGTGACACATTCACGATGTTCACCTAACAAAACTGCTTTGAGAGGTGTTAGCGACCTAGTCATGAGGATGAACGGCTTTGGGGAGGGGGTGTTAGCGACCTTGTTAGGGCTGACAAAACGGCTTGTAGAGGTGTCAGCAACCTCATCATGAAGATGAACTGCTTTGGGAGGTGTCAGCGACCTCGTCAGGAAGATGAACTGCTTTGGGAGGTGTCAGCGACCTCGTCACGAGGATGAACTGCTTTGGGAGGTGTTAGCGACCTTGTCAGAGGCTTCGGCCGTTGGAATTAGGCACGTGCAGCATTGCTTTAGCATTTGCAATTGGGGTTCTAACCAATCCGGGGTATTCTGAGTTTTGAGTCCATCGTTTTTGGCACATTAGTATTGAGATTTTTCTGAGTTCTGAACTTGCATCGAATCCTTATTGAGTTTGAGAATTTATGAGTTTGGATTCCTATCGAGTTCCATGAGCTTTTGAGATTGAGTTATATATGTGAGATTTAGCCGTCTTGGCTTACTTTTGAGTTTGAAATCACACAATATTACGGAATTATCTTGCGTTTGTATTCATGGCTTCTTTTGAGATTTAGATGAGTTTTCTTCTTTTGGAATAGAGGTTCATCGAACCATTTGATTATTGCGTGAGCTTTATAGGAGATGACTTGATTACATTATGGAGTTATCGTCAATGACATGAGGCACTTGTGTTTTATTTAGAGTATTGAGTTTGAGTTACCTCTTTCGAGTGGTTTAGTCTCTTAAGTAGTATTCGTTACTTTAGTGTCGACCTTATGAGTTATCTATTCATTCTTATCTTTCGAGGAGAAGTATCTTATGTCTATTCTGCTTCATATTATCGTTATTAACTAATTTGTTTAGCTAGACCGACCCGAGTATTTTTACTCGGGGCAGCCCGAGTTGTTTCAGGTATTCTCTTTTGGGCATAGCTTGAAGTTGAGGTTGCATATCAGCTTATCTATCGATTGAGTAGTTATTTCTTCCGCACACTCTGATGTATTTATATTTGATTCCATATATATAGTGTGGTCGAATACCACCTTTATTGTATTCATATTGTATTGTACTAAACATGTATGAGTGTATATGTATATATGATGTTGATTACTGTTCTGTGATGTGCTTTATATTTAGTTATTGTATTTTGTTCTGATAGATCCGTTAGCCACCTATAGTTTTGGATTAAGTATTTACTGTGTATGTCGATCCATTGAGATAAGAAAAAAAATCATAGTGCATTTATCGACGTATTCAGTAGATGTTTAAGACAAAGTTATAGATGGTCGCCCTTAACCAGCTCTATTCTCCGCTTTAGTAGATGGAATTACTCGTTAATTCTCTTTACTAAGGTGGGTCTCGGGGTGGGGCGTCACATTGTTTTTAATGGAAGCCGGCGGCAACTCCTGATATTTTTGCCTCTTTCCTCATTTGAAACCTTGATGAAAGAACTAGTGGATTGTATATGGCTACTTATTAGAATATATAATCAACAAAATATATAGTATAAATTATATAACAGAAAGTAAATGAACACACCGAGATTTATGCTGGTTCGGAGCACCTCTCCTACGTCCAGTCCCTAAGCTCCTCTTAGGTATTTCCTTTTTAAATCCCTCACTTGACCCAAAGGAACAGGTTTACAATCTTTCAATCTGAGCATCTCTCATATTATAACTTTCCTTTATACAATCTTGTGTTCATCTCACACTGATATTGACCGATAGTACAATGTTCCTATAATCTCCTTTGATGTGTGTAATGAATGCACAAAGATTATTGGAAGAGAGGAAATAGATTAAAATACTTGAATGCTTGATTGCTTTTGAATGCACAAGAGAGAAATAGAATAGAGATCACAATCGCAAGAGTTATTTTTAATGTGCATATGTTTATGCTATTTATAGAAGTTAGAAAGAATCACTAAAAAGTTGTTTCCTTTCATCAAAACCATGAAGTATGCTAACACCCTTTCTGAAGTTCGCAACTTTTGAAGATGACTGTTCGTAAAAAAATGACTGTTACAGTAATTCAGTAGACTGGGAAAATGAGTCAATTGACTGAGTATTAATCGTTTGAAATTTGTGCATTTTAAAAATTCAAAAAACTGTAATATATAAGTATGGAGTATTCTAATGGAAAATTTCTGAAGTCGACTGAGCTTAGTCGACTGAGGCATTCTCCCAGCCCACTGACTCCTACTTTTCGAAATTATTCTCTTTTCAATTATGGATCAATGTTTGTGCGTGTGTATGAATCATAAAGGAGAATTTTACAATCCAATCTAAGACCATGAACATGTAATATTACTTGACATTCTTCATTATTTCATCTTGTTGAAGTCCATTGTAGTTTTGAGCTAATCTTTGATTCTTTCGTTTTCTATCCTGCCAGAATGTGATATATGTATACAATATATAGTTGTCTTCATTAAAATGAAGAACCGGTGTTCTAACAATCTCCCCCTTTTTGATGATGACAACTATGAAACTATGAATTGAGTTTGATATAACAATTACACCCCTTAGTTCATGCTCCCCCTAACTATACTTCTCCCCTTTTGACATCAACAAAAAGGTAAAAATATTCATATTCATAAAACATACAACACAAATACAAAACAAGATACGAACAAGCTCATAACAAGATTTTAAAAGCACATTGGTTCAAAGTTACGATACATCTTTAACACATAACAAATACAGACAACATCACCATACATTGTTTCAGATAATTTAAACACATAACCAACATTACCAAATTTTTCGGTTAAACAAAATATCAAAAAGGGAATGTAAGTGAAAACCTTACTATATAGGAGATACAAGTAAGACTGAGATAATAGTAATCATACCATATAATATGGAAAAGATATGCTTTATGATTCTGGTTCGGAGGAAGATGAACTTGAGCATGATGAAACTTTTTCCAAATTTTTTCAAGTAAGTGATCAAACATCTTTTGCCTTTTAATCATTTTTTTTTGTTGATTAAAAATAATTTCTTGGTTGCGCAAGATAGCCACAGTCGTATTCATTGTTCGTGAAGGTTGTACCAAAGAGACTTCATTTTCACTTTCCGATGACCAAATAATTTCTTTAGAAGGTTGAGGAGTACGAGTACTTGACTCAGGATGAGATGGAGGAGGAATCACATGTCCTCTTACTAAATTTGACAAGCATTCATTATAAAGAAGAATTGGTTCCAATCGGGAGGGAAGTTTCATAAGAGAGATTGCTTTTTGATCCATGATTTTTGGAGAAACAAAATCTTGTAATATATCAACATTAATTCCATAGTTAACAAAGATCTTTATGAGATAAGAAGCAAAGAACATTGTTTTTCGAATTCAGGAGTTAAAGCTCTTGATTTGATCCAGAATAACTTTAGCCCAATTGACATTTTGATTAGAATAAATAGCATAAAGGGCTTTGTAATTATCATCATACATTTTTTCGTTGCTACCGGTATGTGGGAAAATCGTACGAAGAAGCATTTTGTTGATGATACGCGCTTGAGGTCGTAAATTAACGAATTTTTTTTTTGTTTTGTCAATTCGAAAGTAGCTAGTGACATTATAATCAAAATTCCTATGATCAATATCATCAATATCTCTCCTTCAATGTTTATAATCTAAGATGATTCCTAAATTCTTAACGGTTAGGACTATGTCAACTCCTAAAACTCGGCTCTATATCATTCCTTCCTCAGTTTCATTCGAAGGTGTATAGAAATCACCGCATAGATTGGCACAAAATAGCTTGACCAAGAAAGGATAAATCTTTACCTTATTCACCCGTTCATCTATTAGAGACAAGAATCCATGATGCCTCGCTAGTTCCTCAATTCCAAAGGTAGCAAAATCTTCCATCTTGTAAAACGTTTCCTGAAAGATTCTTTTGTCATTGAGTTCATTGAAATATTTGAGATTTTTAGAATTTCCTCCAAGCCATTTCAAGATCTGAGCATCTGATGCATATTTTGGATGAGTAGGAGAGTCAGAAGCGGAAGCTGGAGCTTTTTCTTTGCGTGATCTTTTTTAAAAACTGTAAGTTTTAGTTTGGGAACCATTGTTTTGGAAATGGAGGCTAGGTTTTGAAGAGATAGAAATAAAATGAAAAGAAATGTATAGAAGGAAGGTTTAAAAAGAAACGTGCGTCGTCTCAGTCGACTTAGGCCATTTGCCAATCGACTGAGAAAGGCAGTAGTTGATCCCGAGAATACTAGTAAGAAATTGAAGCAATTTCAGTCGACTATGGGATACTCCTGGTCGACTGACAATGTTAAAGTTATATTCCGAGCATAGAACAACATTTTTTGATGATAAAATTGAACAAACTCAGTTGACATAAATACTTTCCCAGTTTACTGAGCCTGGTATACTCAGACTTTTGTAATAGTTTGTTGAATATTTGAGATGGTAAAATAATTTTTATTTGAATATGAATTGTGACATACATTTAATATGAAAAAAAACATCCAATAATATATAGAACACTAGTCTCGGACTTTCCTCGAGAGAGAAGTGAAGTTTTAATCTTTTGTGGAATCGTTATTATCATTATCAAGAAAGCGATTCCATGACTTTGGTTTCACTTTTGTTTCCTCAACGAATGGTTGTAGTGGCAACCAATGGTTGTATGGAACAAGAGTGTGATAGAAATTTAAGCTTGAAGAACCAGCTTCCCATGAGTTCTGTGGAGGGGTTTTATCGATAATAATAACAGGGATTCCTTAAAGCGTGGTTCTCATTTCTTCGAAAATTAGATTTTTATTTTTGTCAAATATATTACATTTTCCAGTTTCATAAGTTATTGAAAAACCTATATCGCATAATTGACTAATTCTACGTAGATTATGTTTCATTTTTTAACTAAAAAGACATTAGTAATCGGGGGGAATTAGATGTACCGACAGATGCGATGACTCCTTGTCCAATGACATATCCTTTAGAATTGTCGCCAAATGTGACTGTTCCACCATCTTTGTTTGTTATGTTTGTCAACATATCAGCATTTCCTGTCATGTGTTTAGACCATCCACTGTCGAGAATCCATTTCTCCTTCTTATGATTGAGTACCTACAAAAAAAAGAAAAATTTAATGGTACCCAACTTCCTCCGTTAGGGTCCTGAGGGATAAGTGTTAGGTAACCATACCCAGGAGGGTTTGGTAGATCCTTGAAATTGATTTTTTTTTATTAAAATGAACTTCACTTAAAAATTTATCAATATGTTTTTTCCTAATCAATATATTATTTCATTTCGGTATCTAAATTTTAATCGATTTTTGTTTTTCTAATTTTTGTATATTATAGTGCTTCTTGATAGTTATATTATTACTACCTGATTTATGAAAGTTCGTATATAATGAAATATATCCAGATATAGGTTTCTTTGGTTTATTTTTATCAAATCCCAAACCTCTCTTATTGTTTGATGGTTTTGAATTATTAATTAACTGGATAAGTTTTCTTTGCCTTTATTAAATTTTGAAATATTGGTAGATAAATCCAAAATTTCTTTTCTAGTTCAATTGCATCCTGTTTTAAAACTTTGTTATTATTTTTCAAATAGGATATTTACTTTCTAACTTAATTATGGTAGATTGTAAAACATTTTTGTCATTTACAAAACTTTTGTTTTCCTGTTCAATATTCAAAATATTATTTGTACTAGAAAGAGCTTTATTTAAATTTTGTAACTTCAAAATTTCTTCCTCTAAAATAAATTTTCTTCTTTAAGCATTTCATTCTCTAATTCTAGTCTATTTATTTTTCCTGGACATTCCTTGTGAATTTTACGTAAATTTCTATATTTATTGTCTAATTCAGAAGCTATTTCCATAACATCGTCAAAAGATAAATTAGAATGTACCTCATTTGTGTTTGCCATAAAACACACATTAGCTTGCTCTCCATCGTTATCATTTTCTATCTCACTATCACTCGAAGAATCATCCGAAGTTACTTGAAATGCTTGTTTGCATTTCTTGGAGAATTTTTCATTTTTAAAATTTCTTCTAAAGACTTTCTTTTCTTTATTCAACTCTGGACAATCCTTTTCCATATGACCAAATTTGTTGCATTCATAACATTTGAAGGTAGTACCATCCATTCAGTTATCTGGTTTTTGCTTTCTGACCATTCTGTTGAATTTTCGGAATTCGTTGTAATTTTTAGCAAAGAATACCACTTTTTCTTCATCAAGATCTGAATCATCACTATTGTTAATCTAAAAAGCAATACTACGTTTTTCTTAGGCTAGTTCTTTTCTAGCTTGCAAATTTGCTTCGCAAGACATTAAATTTCCTATTAGTTCTTCTATTTTGAGGCTAGATAAATATTAGCCTCTTCTATAGCTAATACTTTTCTTTCCCATTCATCAGTTAGTGCATTCAATATTCGAGTGATTAAATCAAAATCAGTAAAGGTAACTCCTAATGCCATAAGATCATGTTGTATAGTTTGAAAAAGTGAATACATATCAATGATACTTTCATTAGGTTTATTTTTAAAAGTCGAAAATTGGTTTTTCAATATACTTAATTTGGTTTTCTAGACCTTTTTTTTGCCTTCATTTTTTATTTATAGGATGTGCCAAATATCATAAGCAGTTTTACACATCATAATTCTAGAAAATTCGTTTTTATCTAATGCACAGTATAGCACATTCATAGCTTTTGAATTATTTGATGCAGTGGTTTTTTGTGCTTTTGTCCATGTGCTTATTTCTGTAGTGGGTGCTACATACTGTGTTTGAGTGGCTTGCTAGATGTCAAAACCACTTGATTCCATAGAAACTATCATACGTATAGCCTAGTAAATATAATTTGACCCATTAAAAATGGTGGTCGTGTAGTGGATTGTCCTTCTTGAAACGTGTTATAATTCATGTTGGCTATATTAAATTATTCAAAAGTGGTATTATGATTTTGAATGAACCATGCTCTGATACCAATTGAAAGAACTAGTGGATCGTATATGGCTAACTTATCAAAATATATAATCAACAAAAAATGCAGTATAAATTATATAATAGAAAGTAAACGAACACACCGAGATTTATACTAGTTCGAAGCACCTCTTCTACGTTCAGTCCCTAAGCACCTCTTAGGTATTTCCTTCGTAAATCCCTCACTTGACCCGGAGGAACAGGTTTACAAGACCTCTCAGATTATAACTTTCCTTTATATTGCTTTGACAATTTTGTGTTCGTCTAACACTGATATTGACTGATAGTACAATGTTCCTACAATCTCCTTTGATGATGTGTAATGAATGCACAAAGATTATTGGAAGAGAGGCAATAGATTA
Source organism: Allium cepa (assembly GCA_030765085.1). Taxonomy (NCBI): domain Eukaryota; kingdom Viridiplantae; phylum Streptophyta; class Magnoliopsida; order Asparagales; family Amaryllidaceae; genus Allium; species Allium cepa. The sequence goes on along the minus strand of CM060941.1, from coordinate 678,564,254 downwards.
GAATACTTGGATGCTTGATTGCATTTGAATGCACAAGAGAGAAATAGAATGGAGATCAGAATCATAAGAGTTATTTTGAATGTGCATATGTTTGTGCTATTTATGGAAGTTAAAAAGAATCACTAAAGAGTTGTTTCCTTTCATCAAAACCATTGAAGTGTGCTAACATCCTTTCTGAAGTTCGCAACTTTTGAAGATGAATGTTCGTAAAAAAATGACTGTTACAGTAATTCATTCGACCGGGAAAATGAGTCAGTCAACTGAGTATGTATCATTTGAAATTTGTGCATTTTAAAAATTCAAAAAACTGTATTATATAAGTATGGAGCAGTCTACTGGGAAATGTCCGAAGTTGACTGAGGCATTCTCCCAGTCGACTTACTCCTGTTTTTCGAAATTTTTCTCTTTTCAATTATGGATCAATGTTTGTGTGTGTGTATGAACCATAAAGGAGATTTTTACAATTCAATCTAAGATCACACACATATAATATTACTTTACATTCTTCATTGTTTGATCTTATTGAAGTCCATTGTAGTTTTGAGCTAATCTTCGATTCTTTCATCTTTTATCCTGCCAGAATGTGATATATGTATACAGTATATAGTTGTCATCATTAAAATGAAGAATCGGTGTTCTAACACTTGACTAAACCAATTGGAACCCATCATTATCTATGATGACTCCCCACCGATGGCTTTCTGATATGAGATGGATGAATTGAATTAGGTGGTCAGACTAGAGAATATGCGTTGGAGATTTCTGATAAACTTTTATGGGGAATTTGATTTTCCCCCATGGTTGAGTGAAATCCCTATATTTCAACTTTTTAGACCATTTAAATGGATATAATCTTTACTTGGAAGTGCATGTAGATAGTTGGTCTTGACTAAATTTACAACAATAAAAATGTTCACTTAACTAGAAAATCAGTGGAGGCACTTCTAAAAGGATAAAAATTTATTTATCTTGGATCAAAAAGTCGCACAACATCCTAAAATTTATGAAAACGAGTTGATCTAGTAAGATACAATAGTAAAAACATGGATTTTTATAATGGTTCAACAGGTTCTATAGCCCATGTCAACTCTAATCTTATCTATGATGGTTTTATCACAAGTTCAAAAGCTTTTCCAATTAGAATAATGTAAACAACTCCTTTCCTACAAAACTTGAGTAAGGAAAAGAGAATGAAGACGAGAATTCCCGAAGGTCCTATAAAAGTTTTTTTAGGCTTGCTACTTATATATGAATCACCCACCAAAGTCGTTGGACAAAGAAAGACCCGGTAAAATTCCAGATCTGAGAAAGTAAGAAGGAAGACGAAGTCCCTCCTATCATAAAATCATGTCAATACCAAATGAATCATATCGGTACCAAGATAATTTGTTTAGTGCAAACCGCTTGCTTCTCCTTTACATCATCTTGCGTCTTCAAATCTTCCAACTACGAGCACTTTTGCCTGGTAATTCTGTTTGATGCTGAGATGATCTGAACTATCTAATACTTGTCCTTTTCTACACAGCTTTTGGGGGTTATTCACCGACTCCTTCAGAATGGAGTCTAGGATGACCAATATAGCCATCTATGCTTTGAGCAATACACAAGGGACAAGAAGAGCCCCCAAAAAAGAGCTCGACACTGACAAGAAATCATATCGGCATCGACCTCTTTTTGTTAGTGATTTTGCACTTCAAACTTATTGAAGTACCTTCTATTTCCATTCCAAACTCGTCCCTAAGTCCTTGAACTATGTTTTTTTGTCCTGACATCTAGATTCAACTAAAAGTTGTTTGGTTTAAAAGCTAGATAATACTAGCCCTTAAAGTACACTTTGTTGAAAACAAAACATGCTTTCGATCAAGATAAGCATATATAAACATCTACCTGAGTTAGTTAGTCGTCTAAGAATCATTTTGAACTGTCAAATTTATTATCTGTTTAACCACTTTAAATAGTAGTCGTACAACTTTCCAAGCTAAGTCCTAGACCTGCATCATTTTGAAGATCGTTCCATGCCTCAAACATGTGAGAATCCCCTTGTGTTTTATTCTCTTTTTTAGCCAATAATTCAGGTCGGTACCAACATTAATTCTAAGGTCATTTCAATAATTATAAAAGTGTGGAATTAATGTTTTTTATCCTCATTTTTACTTTTCAACTTCCTATTTTTATCCAACCCCGACATCTTTCCTTAGGTGATCCCAAGCATCTACCGCTATCAACTTCGTCTTCGACCACAGCAATCCACAACCACCTTTCTTCGACCATCAAACCACCATCACTTCAAGCAAACTCTGTCGCTTCAAGAACCCAACATCGACCCCTTAATGTTTTGATGATTCGAATCAGGTAGTTTGTCGAGGCTAGGTTCCATGGAAACCGTAGTAAGGAATATCAATTACGGTTGGAATGTATTCACAGTCGATGGTTGGTTGGGGTTTGGATTTGGGATCGGCTTTCGTTCAAGGCCTTAACCAATGAAAAACTTGAGGTTTCCTAGGGTCAAGCTCAAGTCGGACATGAAGTTGACACCATATCCACTCAAGTTGACATAATTTCATGCATCCCTGGTGTTAGCCTCGGGCCTCCACCAATTTCGCTTTGAGTTTCCATGTTTTGCAAAGGTCTTGAGCACTTAATCACTCAAGGTATACAACCATATCCTACTAAAGTCCGATCGATCATGAGCTTTCGTTTTAAACCCTAATAAGATGGTTGTTTCCAAGGAATGGTCGCGTCGAATGCATTTCAACATTCGAACAATTCCATCATATAGTACTTCATGTTACTGTACAATCCTATGTTTCTGTACAAACTAGATAGCAGCTTCATTATCGTCCATCCAATGATAATAGGTATCTGGCACACAGTTCTATCATGCAATGGAGCTCGTTTATTAGCACGTGTAAGCTATCTACAAAGAATGTTTGTTCGTTGTGCATTGGATATAAGACATGCACCGATAGATTGACATTTCAAATTGCCTTGGTTAATGTTTAGAATTCGATTTGTCAGTACACGTCGACATCCATAGAACTTTGATCATCAGTCATATAGGTTCATATTAAAATAGAATTTCAAAATAAAACATACCTTACCATGTTCGCTGTTAAGTTTTTTTATTCAGAATGACTCACCATTTACTACATTTCAATGTTGGCATTGGGTCATTAACTCCTCCTGAGGTTGGCTTTTCTACGGCTCAAGCAATGACATCAATGCCAACTGGAGTTAGATGCTTGATTACAACTGAGTTACAAGGAGCGATAATACCAATGGCTCCATAATAAAATAAACCTCCCCCATTGAATGAAGGTCCCAGTCTAGGGATTTGAATGAAACATATGAGTCAATACCATCTGTATTGATTGCTAACTCACTCTGCACTATATGCCTTCATTACGATATTTCAAGAGTGATGTTTTTCTCCTAAGAGTCGATCAATGGGTGCAAGATCCTCCATAGGAATACATAACCTGCAACAAATACATGTGCCTGAGTGGGGTTGTACCTCTTTTCAATCCCTTCCTTTGAGCCTTTCTTTAAGAGCTTAGGCTTGCTCCTACCCAAGTGTTTCCTAATAGATAAGCCCTCCTGAACTCCTTATACATCCTATTCATGAAGAAGCTTCATTGACCTCTAACCTTCATGGATTTAATGCATCTCCTAAGCTTCAAAAAATAAGTCGGGCCACCTTTCTTATTAATCATTGAAGCCTGATGCCAATGCAAGGTCATTGATGCACTTCATAACAAATGTTCCTTTTTCAAGAATGAATTTTTCTTTGTCCCCTGCCCCTTCAGGTTCAACCGACTCTGGTTGTCAGGATATAAGACTTTTCATTTTCCATACTTGAATTTTCATTATCTAAGTTTCTAATTTCTTATCCACTCTCTTTATAGATATTCCCCGTCGAGGATTAAGTGATGCGCACTCCAAAACTTTAAAGACCCTTAAGAGAGTCAACATCCACTATCGCACCACTTCCTACCTTCTAATAAATGAAAATCTTTGCAATATGGCCTTATGCCTTCCCAAATGATTCGTCATTCTAATTGAAATTTGACTGAGGAGGGCCATAGTTGCTGCTCGAGCTCCTTCCCTTACTTGCGACCCTAAGATGATATCCTTGGGGTTCTAAAGGTCAGTCGAGCGAGAGGAAAGCCTATAAAGGTGTAGATAGAGTGATGATATCCTAGAGGTCCTGAAGGCTCGATAGCCTATGTCTAACAAATATAATAGCTGTGCGTAAAGGGTCGATAGCCTTATGTTTTATAATCCTAGTAGCTAAATTTGTAGGCTCGATAACTTCATGTTTTATGACTCAAATAGTTATGTTTAAAGCCTCGGTAGCCATGTTTTCTAAAGGCTCAATACCCCTATTTTCTAAAGGCTCAATAGCCATGTTTTTCTAAAGGCTCGATGACCTTATGCTTTTCAAACCTAATATCAATGTTTAGAGTCCGATAGCCTATTTTTTCTAAAGGCTCGACATTCTTGTTTTGATAACAATGGTTTTAAACGCTTTGTAAAGAAGATGGTTCATTGGCATAATATTTTGGCTAAGTATTGGGGCTATACCTTCCTTGTTTTAAGAATGATTTCAAGTGGTTCATCAATTCTAAAAATAACTATTTTCAAGAAAATGAAACAGTGTGGTAGCCTAATTTTATATGAATTTTGCAAAAGGGAATTGTTACTTGACATTTAAGTAATTCTGTGACGGATGTGCCTATTGATTGAACATATTTTGAATATGATATTATATGTTTTGTTACCATTTGATTAGCTAAATTTGCATATTTTATCATTTTTCATACTCACATTTGCATTACCTAACATTGCATCTTAGTAATTAGGAGCAGAATTATTTGTTAGGTTGTTTCAGCAGTGAGTATAGTCAGGCTAAATGCCTAAGTGGGTAGAATTACATCCAGAAGATTAGATAGATCAATTTGTTAGGATGTCTTGAACTAATCAAAAAGATACGACTCGTTGATTTAAAACCAGATAAGATTGAAGTGAGATAGGTGGAGGGTCATGCCCTATGCTTTAACCGGTAGCCCTTGGTTGGTAAAGGTCCATGATTCCAGTGCGTAGGGCTTTGTCTGAGTGAGACTAAAAGATGTGCATGCACAAAAAGAAACTCATAGCTCTATATGCTCATAGAATTATTTGTTTTCTCCTAACTGTATTTAGAGACCTCCTCATCATATTTAGAGATTTGGGACATCTGGTTATGTTTTGGTCCGAGTTAGCCAAATAGGTTATTAGTTGATCTACGAAGACTAATAGCTTCATCGAGATCCTAGGAAAGTACGATTTGAGATAGATAGTCAATTTTATGTGACGGGTAAACTTTGGGAATGCATAACCCTATGATGACAGATTAGTCATATTTACCCATATTCAATGCATAAGATTATATCCTGTTTTGTTATAACCGTTTTGGTTCTAGGTGCATGATTTATGTGCGGATTGACTTATTTTGATAAGATACTAGTGAAGGAAAAAACCCACAACGTTCTACGGCGCAGTCTCATTAGATATTTTTTTGTTCTAGATAGTATATTATTATTCAAACTAGACTTTTTGTTTGACCCGAAGTTTTTTCCCCTTGAACACTTGGGTACTCATTTGAGTAGATCGAGAGTAGGGTTTTCAGGTTAGACGAATAACCTTTTAGAGACATGTAGGAGGCAAATTAATATTAGGAGTTTATTTCCGCTGTGTTGGTTGAGTGGATGTAATGATAGAATTTATAACTATCGAGTAGTTTGTCTCTGATCATCTAAGAGGGCACCTTCATATGTCGCTCTTGAAATATAATTGTAATTATTATATTTTCTCCGAACATGGAATAGATGTGATTATGTAGTGAATATCAAAGTTTATTAATAAAATGCGCTTTGAGAATTTTCATATTCATGAGCTCTTGATATTATAGATACAATTAATCGATCTTATTTTGTCACTAAAATTTAATACTATGGATGAATGCAGCATCCATAGCGCTTAGTTTCGGATCTCAAAATAGAGGATGTTACATATTTGGTATCAGAGTATATGTTTATGTAAAACTTTAAAAAGAATTGAAAACATAACCAAAATAAATTAGAGAATAAGGCTGGGGTATGGGATAACGCTATAGTAGCATACTTGTTATTTTCTATGTATAGGTATGTATTCTATATCTATTCTCCCCTCTCTCTCTTAGACTATTCTTCTGTATCTTATAAGGACTCGTATGCAAATTACGAGAAAACAAGATATGGAAGTAAGAAATGGAATAGTGAATCAAGGTAGAGGAAGCACCATAATTATTGGAAGTGTTCGACCCAGTACCAGAAGGAATCTGGGTTGATAAGAAAATTCTTAAAAAAATGCAAATGCTAATATGAGTGTTGAAACCCCACTAGTAGATAGGAGGACAATGTATCAGTTCTTCATGAATACGATGCAAGTTGGGGCAACAGCTGGTTTGGTTGGAGGAAATGCTGGTAACACAGGAGGTGCTAATCCCGAGGTACCTACTTGCAATAATTATGTCATGTTGAGTCCTGATTATACCAGACTTGGAGAAAAGCCATTTATAGGAATGGAAAATGCTAGGAAGTTAAGAATTGACTATTGCACTGTGTAAGGATCTTTGTTGACTTAGGCTTGAATGACGAGAAGAAAAGGAGTTTGACATCTAGATAGCTACAAGGAGCTGCTTTGTACTAGTGAAACGGTGTGGCTGTAGGGGTACTAGAGGAGAATTTGACTTGGGTTGAATTTAAAAGGATATTTGAGAAAAGCTTTTTGTTCAAGATAGCGAAGTCAACTTTGATCAGAATGCTGAATTGGAGTAAGGAGAGATGTCTATACTGGAGTATGAAACTAAGTTTGATGAGTTTTCTAGGTATGGATATTCTACTATTGGTATTGTGATAAAAGGAATGAGAAGTTCATTCGGGGATTGAAGCCAGAAATTGCTAGGCAACTATGTAGCATCTCATAGATCCACTTGATATGGTGGTGGAGATAGCATTAAGGAGTGAACAAATGCTTTCGACATTTAGAAGTGACAAGCCTATGGAGACTAAAGGTTTCCAGGGCAACAAGAGGAATATTTTAATAAGAAGGGAGCTTAGAAGGGCAAAGTTGTCAAGAAAAGGGAAGGTTAATGTTATTTGTTATAAGTGTCATAAGAAAGGCACTTTGCTAATGAGTGTCGATTTGGTAATGGAAAGAAGGTTGTGGAAAAAAGGGAATGAAGTGTCACAACTGCAACCAGATGGAGCATTATAAGAATGAATGCCTAGAACTTGCCAAGGCTGATAAAGGTAAGGTTTTTTCTCTATAACCATCAACTTTTGGAATGATTGCAGAAGGGAAAGAAAAGTTGGTGATGGGGGGTACGCTTTTGATTCATGGCATACCTGTTAAATTATTATTTGATACCGACACATCGCATTCTTTTATCTCGCAATGTTTGATAGATAAGTTGAATCTAGAACCATCATACCTTATTACTTCCTTAAGGTTTGTGAATCTGATAGGAAGTTATGCAACTCTTGGGAAGAAATGTGACCATTTAGAAATTGAGCTGCTAAGTCATGCATTTACCTATAATTTATATGTGTTTGATTTTGTGGGTTTTGAGATCATTCTGAGTATGGATTGGTTAAGCAGATTTGCTGCTAGGATATTTTGCCAGATAAGAGGATACCATTATGACACCCTAATAGTCGTGATCGAACTATATACTCTATAGGAAATTCAGGTTTAGATGTATGTGCTTTATTGGGTGCAATGGAAGTGAAAGAAGAGGTGAATCAGGTTATCGTTGTAAGAGAGTATGCATATATTTTTAAACTAGTTACAAGACTACCACCAAAATGAGCTATTGAGTTTTGAATATATCTTGTACCAGAGTGGAACCAGTGAGTAGACTACCTAGTAAAATGACACCTATTGGGATGAAAAAGTTAAAGGTGCAGCTAGTGGACTTAGAAGAAAAGAATTTTATTAGGCTAAGAAGTTGGCCTTGGGGAGTGGCCATGGTATTCGTAAAGAAACCAGATGGGTCATTAAGAATGTGTACTGATTATCATAAGTGGAATGAGAAGACGATAAAGAATCGGTATTCTTTTCGAAGAATAGATGATCAATTTGATTAGTTGAGAAGAGGCAAGGTATTTCCCCAATTATACTTAGCAACTGGGTTCCATTAGTTGAGAGCGACGAAGCATGACATTCCATTACCGGCTTTCCAAACAAGATATGGTTCGTATGAATGGTTAGTCACTTTAGACTGATCACAACCCCCGCTTACTTTGTGAATTTAATGAATCAGATCTTTCGAGAGCATTTGGATAGATTGGTGTTGTTATTTATAGATGACATTCTGATACATTCTAAGAATGAAAAAGGTCATGAGACTCATCTTAGAATAGTACTAGAAACGTTGATGCAGCATCAACTAAAAACAAAGGTTTTAAAATTTCATTTTTGGAGAAGTGAAGTTCTTTGGTCATATAGTTCTAGAAAATGGGTTACCGGTAGATTCAACTAAGATTGAAGCTTTTAATAATTGAAAACGACCCAAGATTTTGACTAGGATAAGAAGATTTCTAGGGTTTGTTGGCTATTATCGAAGACTCATCAAGGATTTCTCTCATATAGCGGCACTTATGATTAAAGTATGTTTGGACCGATAAATGTGAAGAAGCATTCTTAAAGCTAAAACATTTATTGACCAATGCGCTCATTTTAGTTGTTCTAGACGGAAATCAAGATTTAGTGGTGTATACTAATGCATGACGTGGGATAGCGTTGGGTGCCTTGTTAATGCAGAAATCTAAAGTGATTGCCTTCGCTTCTCTATAGTTTTGACCATATGAAGTTAGATATTCGAATCATAATTTAGAGTTGGCAATGATGATCTTAGCTTTGAACATGCCAAGACACTACCTTTTGGGAAAATGATTAGAGCTTTTTACGAATCATAAGTCTTTAAAGTATTTATTCTCTCAAAAGGAGTTGAATATGAGACAGCAAGGGTGGCTAGAGTTTTTGGTAACTTATGATTTAATATTGAGTATATGCTAGGGAAGGGAAAATGAATTACGGATGCACTTAGTATGAAACATTAGAGCATCGCGTTAGCTATGTTAGTAGAATGGAAATATTTAGAGGGGTTGACTGCTTAGGTTGTGTGGCTAAGATCGACACCTAGTTCTAGTCAGAATACTACAATGTTGTCATGTTTGGAAATTCGACTAGTAATCAACGAAAGAATTGCTTCTAAACAGAGTGTTGATTCATTACTAGTGGACTAAATTATAAGACTTGAAGAGGGAAAAAATATTAATGATTTAAAAGATTGTAATCTTGACTAGAAAGGATGGTTAAGGAAAATGGGATGGTTGTGTATTCCAAATGCATGTAACCTAAAGAAGGAAGTACTTAGTGACTGTCATCGATTGAAGTTTACTATTCATCTTGGAGGAACTAAAATGTAATAAGATATGATGAAGAGTTTCTTCTAGGAAGGATGAAAAGAAATGTAAGCTTGTGGGTAAAACAATGTTTGAATTGCCAATGGTTAGAAGCTGAGCATCAGAAGCCAAAAGGATTGCTTCAACTTTTAGAAGTGCCACTTTGGAAATGAGATTCTATATCCATTTATTTTGTTGACAGGTTGCCACGGTTGAATAGAGGAAATGAAAGTATTTGGCTCATGGTAGATAGACTGATCAAGAGTGCACTATTTATTCTCATTAAGTCGACAACGACGTCACATACTTAGGCAAAGTTGTTCATAAAGAATATTGTAAGATTGCATGGAATTCCTAGTAGTATAATGAGTAACAGAGATACTTTGTTTACCACTGAATTTTAGAAGATTCTAAAAGAAGTGTTAGGTACAAAGCTGAAGATGAGTATCGCTTACCAACCACAAATGGATGGGCAAACAAAAAGAGTTAATAAAATTCTTGAGGATTTGTTAAGGGCTTGTGTACTAGACTTTGGAGGTTCATGGGAAGGCCATTTTCACTTAGTCGAGTTTTCCTGTAACAATAATTATCAAACTAGTATAGGAATGGCGTCTTTAAATCCTCTTTATGGATGGCTGTGCAAATCACCAGCGTGTTGGATAGAGACCAGAGACTGATTGATTCTTGGTCTGGTTATGACGAGAGAAGCTACTGAAAAGATTGAGTTGATCCGAGCAAGGATGACGGAAGCTTGGTCTGGATAGAAAAGTTGCATAGATAAGATGTGTAAGGATTTAGATTTCTTAGTTGGAGATCATGTCTTTGTTGAAGTGTCACCGATGAAGGGTGTAGTATGGTTTGGAAAGTAAGGGAAATTGGCACAAAATATGTTGGTTCACCGCCTATCATAGGAAGGAACGGGAAACTCACTTATCGGATAGTGTAACCAAATAATTTAACAAGAGTCCATAATGATTTTCATGTTTTTCATCTTAGAAAGTTTGTGGATGATCTAGAAACTATTATTGCACTAACTGTATTGCAAGATTTAGTAATAGAACAAGATATGACTTTTGTTAGACAACCAGTTTATGTTGTAGTATAGACGAGAAGGAGTTCAGAAACAAGATAGTCGAGTTAATGAAAGTCCAATGGAGTAACAATGAGAAAGACTATACTTGGGGGACAGAAGACAAGATTAAAGAGATTTATCATCAGTTATTTAGATGGTATTTTCTATATCGGTGATATAGACTTTTTGCTGGCAGGATATGCTAGTATTGGTGTTATGTGTTTGTCACACATGTTTGCATGATTGTTATGTGGCGTAATTTTGAGGACGAAATTCTTTAAGATGGGAACTAGTGACACCCCTAATTTTTGTTTAACATTATTATGAGAATTTAATTAGATAAATTAAATAGAATAATGTGAGGTAATAAGGAGAATAAGATTTGCTAAACTGATTTAGATCAGATCTTAATTAATCAGTTAATAAGATTGTTTTAAACATAGTATAGAAATGGGTTAATGAGAGGTGTATAATGGGAATAACTCCGTATTCCATTCCCCAAGTCCTTCCTCTCTTATTTTTTCTCATTTCATTTTTCTAAATCGAAACAAAACCTAAAAGAGAGGTCTGCTATAACCTAGAGAAAGAAAAGAGGAAAGCTAAGGAATTCAATGGAAAAACTTAGTGGAATTTGTCTACGTCAAATCTCAATCTCTTTTGTCCAATCCAAGGTGAATAATAGTTACCGTCTCATAATTTATGTTTTATTTTTGAATTTATGATTGTGTTCCGAATTTTTCATGATAAAATATCATATTTGTGGATTGAATGATAATTTATTGGAATTTCATGGAATTGTTTTAATAGTTTTTACAAAATCTAAGTTTTAGATCTTCTATTAACCAAAAATTTTAATATTTGTGTAAAACATTATTTTGGAGATGAGTTTTTAATTTCATAATATTTCAATTGCTTATGAATATTTTATGAATTTTCTAAGAGGGAAATGTGTATATTTTGAATTTTTAGTTATAAAAATAATTAAACTAATAATTTAGTCCCAAAATTTTTGTATGTGGAATAAGAAGGAAATTTGGATTTTTAGTGATTTCCTCCTAATTTTTATGATTTTCTATGAATTTATTATTCTGGAAAATGTTTCTAATTAATACAAGTTAATGATGTTAATTATATTGTTTGTCAAATTTAATTGAAAAGGTAGAACGTGGTCTACAAATATTTCAGTAAAGAATCTGGAAAGCATTTTGTTATCTAACAATGATTTGACATGTGGTGGGAGTTAGTGAAAAATTTTAACTTTAAAAGGAAATAAATCAATTTGTTATTTATTTACGTAAGTTCCATTGGCACTATAACATAGATACTCGATACCTCTAAATTATAGAACCTCAACAAGGGATGATGCATGCGATAGCTACTTAATAGCTATGTGATGTATCCACTCTTATAAGGACTCAACACGGGTTTATGCTTGCAATTGCTATTCAACGGCTACATGATGCATCCACATTTATATGATGTTAAGGGTTTGATATCTCATATATTGAAGAGGTCAATAACCCCATGGTTTTGAGACTCAATGATTTTTTCTTAATGATCAACATCTTCAAGTTTTAGAGGCTCGGTAACCCATGTTTTTAAGGGTTCAACATCCACAATTTTTTAAAGGTTCGACAATTTACGATTTCAAGAACTCAACATCTATGTCTTATAGTGACTTGTTAACTTCCATACAGTTGTTCGATAACTACGTTTTTAGCTGCTTGATAGCCATTTGTTTTACGAACTTGATAACCATGTTTTAAAGGCCCAATAGCCTATGCTTTACGAATATAATAACCATGTTTAAGGGCTTGATAGCCATGTTTTCTGAAGGCTCGATAGCCCTGTGTTTTATAAACCTAATAGCTATGTTTATAGGCTCGATGGCCTTATGTTTTATAATTGAAATAGCTGTGTCTAAAGGCTCGATAGCCATGTTATCTAAAGTCTCGATAGCCTTTTGTTTGCAAACCCAATAGCAATATTTGGAGGCTCAAAAGCCGACATTTTTAAAGGCTCGATGTCCCTGTTTTGATAACAATTGTTTTAAAAGCTATGTAAAGAAGATAATGCTTTAATACAAGATTTTCGCTAAGTATTTGGGCAATCTTTTCCTTGTCTTACGAAAGATTTCAAGTTGTTCACCAATTCTAAAGGTAAATGTTTTCAGGGAAATGTAATAGTGTTTTAACCCAATTTTATATGAATTTTACAAAAGGAAATTGTTACTTAACATTTAAGTAATTTTGTGATGGATGTGCCTATTGATTAAACATATTTCGATGAATGATAGTTTTTCTTATCACTTGATTAGTAAAATTTTCATATTCTATCATTTTCCATACTCACATTTACATTAACCAACATTCCATCTTGGGACTTAGGGATAGAATTTTCAATTAGGTTGTTCCAATGGTGAGTATGGTCTGACTAAACATCTAAGTGAGTAGAATTGCAACCAAGAGATCAAATAGAATAATTGTGTTAGGATGCCTTGAATTAATCAAAAGGGTAACTCATGGATTTAAAAATAAATAAGATTAAAGTGGGATAGTTGTAGGGTCGTGTTCTATTCTTCAGTCGGTAGCCCCTGATTGGTGAAGGTCCGTGATCCCAGTGCGTAGGGCTTTATCAATAGTGAGACTAAAAGATGTGTACGTACAGAAAGGAACTCATAGCTCTATATGCTCATAGAATTGTTTGTTTTCTCCTAACCGTGTTTGGAGACCTAACCGTGTTTGGATATTTAGGACATCTGGTTATATTTTAGCTCATGTCAGCCTGAAGGTTATTAGTTAGCATGTGAAAACTGATAGGTTCATAGTGATCCTATGAAAACAATGATTTGAGATAGATAGTCAATTTTTGGGATGGGAAAATTTTGGAAATGCATAATCCTATAATGACATAATAGTCTTATTTATCAATATTGCATGCATATGATCATATCATGTTTTGTTTTAACCATTGTGGTTGTAGGTGCATGATTATGTTCGGATTGACATATTTTGATAAGATACTAGTAAGGGGCAAACACGTTCCACTTTTAGAACATGTTCTTACAGTATTTTTTTTTATTCGAGATGGTATATTATTATTCACACCATACTTTTTGCCCGACTTGAAGTTTTTATTTTTCCTCTTTAACACTCGGCTATTCATTTCAGTAGATCGGGAGTAAGGTTTTCAAGCTAAATGAATAAGCTTTTGGAGACCTATAGGAAGCAAGCTAATATTATGAGTTTATATCTTCTATGTTGATTGAAGTTTTATTTCGTCCGAATGGATGTAATTACAGAATTTATAATTGTCGAGTAATTAGACTCTGATCATCCAATGAAACGTCTTCATATGTTGCTCTTGGATTATAATTGTAATCGTTATATTTTCTATGAATGCGGAGTCGATGGAGCTATGTAATGAATATGAAAGTTTATTAATGAAATGTCTCCCGAAAATTTTCATATTCATGTGCTCTTGATGTTATAGATATAACTAACCGATATCACTTGGTCACCGGAAATTGGTATATACATAACTACAACATCCATAGCGCTTAATTTTGGGCCTCAAAATGGAGGATGTTACAAAAAGCCAACTTTATTGATAAACAAAGGAGATGTACATTCTGCCTTATTACACCTCATCCTATCAATCAAGATGGCTTGTTCGCAAAGAAAAACATAAATTTTATTGAAATAGCACCGTAGATGCTTATTATTCCATGCCCGTGGAATGAGGATCCCATAAACAGTTGATAGATTGAATGTTCCATCTGCAAGCTTCTATTCAATCACATAAGGATCTTCCAAATTCGGACCAAGTCCCTCTGTACTAGAAAAGACCTATTTCAAAATGATGTCACCTATCTCGACGATATAGTTTCCAACCTTGGCGTTAAAATGACTTGCTGCTCTTTTCTGGTGAGCGAGCTATGTTTCACCCTCTTCTTGTTTTACATCAATAAAGTCAAGGGATTCATGCAAAATTTCCTTGTTCATTTATAGATAATAATGTATTCTTAACTGAGAAGGGATTCCTCATTCAATCAAAATCTTGGCCTCAACTCCATAGGCTAAATCGAATGGAGTATGCCTAGTTGTGTACTTATGGGTCATCCTATCAACCCACAATGCTAGTGGTAACTCATGAACCTAGTTGCCTATGGCTTTCATCAATCTTTTCTTCATGATTGATTTTATGAACTAGTTCACTGCCTTCACCTGCATATTCATTTATGTATATGATACTGTCGAAAAGTTCTCAATTCCATGCTAATTACAAAAGTTTTTTAACTCAACACTCACGTTTGAGTTTCGTTATCAGTGACACTCTTCTATGGAACTCCAAATCTACACTGAATATTCTTCACCATAAAGTTGATCGCGTTCTTCGTAATGACCATAACTAGCAGTTCCGCTTCAATTGACTTTGTAAAATAGTTCACATCCATAATAGCATACCTTACTTTTCCATTCGACATTGGTAGTACACCGATTATATCAATTCCTCGAACTACGAACATCCATGGGAAAACATTTTTGTAAGCTTTGTAGATAGGGCTCTCTATATCTTCGCAAACCTTTGGCATCTACCACATCATATAGTGTAACACTACAACAAACTGGACCTTCACAGTAAAATTCTTTAACAGCGTTTTTGACTTTGCTACGTAACAACATGCCATTATAGATTAGAAACATACCATAGCAATAATATAAACCCTATAAAAAGTATGATTTTAATAGCGTTTAACTGATGTTATTAGTACATTTTATAGCGTTTGTGTTGATGAGCTCAATTACTTTTTATAGCATTTTTCAAACGTTAACGAAATTTTCTACGGCGTTTTTGAAATGTTGTTGAATGTTTTTTAGAATGTTTTAAAAATGTTGTATTTTAAAGTCTCTACATTTCCCATGTACAAGTTCCAATTCTCTACACAATCATGATTTATATAAAGTATGGTCAGTAAAAACACATACAATTAATAATCAGCATATTATATTAATTCCACATCTCATAATCAATACGTAACATTACATTTATGGAATATTCTTACATCGAAACATATATAATACATCCATAATTTTCGTAATGTGAAAAAGTTGCAGCTAGTCACCAATAGTAGTAATACATACAAGCATATAAACCAAAATGTAGTTCTGGCATCAAAAGTAACTTCAAATCCATAATTTGTTGTAGCATGTTACTACTTTTTTGCAATATCTATTCTTTCGTAAAGTAAAAATTCTTTAGTTATACATACTTTATAACACACTGTTTTGAATCATGTTTCATTTAAAGCAATTTATTAACATTACATAAGACCTATTTTTAAGACATGAAATATAATTTGCTGACTTGATCATCTAATCACATTGAGATATTCTAAAATGCTAGATTTCTCTTTTTATGTTCTTTAAATATACTTCATTCGGTACAAGGCAGTTGTATGACATTTCATCTTGCTATAAACAACAAGTATCAATGCATTCTACAAAATTTAATTCACAAACTCTATTATGTTTTACATTTTTTCACATCATTTCATAATTCTAAGAGTCCACATAGGCATATACATGTGTAATGGTTGTAAATGACACTTTTTATTAGGATTCTACAAAAACAATATTGAGTTTACTTGGTATTAAGACAAAATATGGAAATTTATGTAGAAAAATAAAGCAAACTATAAAATTAAAATATGTGGTATTTAATAGTATAATATTTATAAAAGCAGAGAGAGAGAGCAACAGAAGAACAAAATTTCAAAAAATGTCATTGCTAGGCTAAAAGTGGCATTTATTTATCCGACTAA
Source organism: Allium cepa (assembly GCA_030765085.1). NCBI lineage: Eukaryota > Viridiplantae > Streptophyta > Magnoliopsida > Asparagales > Amaryllidaceae > Allium > Allium cepa. The sequence continues at coordinate 678,547,870 of CM060941.1, read as the reverse complement.
GCTAATTAATCAGCTCAAATGGATTTTAAACAAATCCAGTAGAACTTCAGCAAATTAAATCAGCAATAGATGACTCTTGTTAACATATCCATGTAACATCCCGCCTTTTCGCACGATTTAAATCGACACAAAGGCCAATTCAAACCATACGGAAGGGCGGATTGTTATGGGGTAAATAAGAAAAACAAGAAGGAAAAATACAAAACAGAATATCACAGCGGAAGAATAAAATATAATAATCAAATATACAGTTCATGAAGCTGGTTTACAAAAACATTTGATTATATTTACATAAATATCAGAGTTCACATACCAATCATAATCAATGCAGCGGAATTAAATAGTGTAGTGGAATAATAGTAGATGATAGTAATACAAATCTTCGTCTTCGTCCTCCAGAGCTAAACTTCAAATCTTGAAACGCTCGGACTGACCCGAGCGAATTTGAATAGACAAAAACACTCGAGTCAGAAATAAAAGATCTTATGTGAGTTAAATTAACAGAAATAAATATGAGTGCAATAACTCAAGAGATGCTCGGGATTTACATCTCCTAAGGATCCGTTAAACTATTTACTATGTAGTATATTGCGCTATTATAATAGTGTCTATTTATAAAATAAACTTACTTTTAAATAGCGTTAAGGGGTTACCCATATAGCCCTTAACACAAATAATGCCAATAGTCTATACAGTGCCTGCATATCTCCTGATCGGGAGACTACGAGAAGACACTCCATAGGTACGACACAAATAGAAACTCGTACAAGGCGCGATAGGGTAGGTGACACGACACAACTAGGCAATGCCAGGGTAGATATACCAATTACGCTTCCGGGTCAGCGGTAACGCGTAGCGCGCAGCTACCGCCCACCTCAAGCCACACCCCTAAATAAATTCAAAAGTGGCCACTTAATCAATCCAAGAGTCAAAGTATAATATCGAAGGGATGTGTCCGATCAAATGTGCTATCTTATTAACCCGTCAATCGCTCCTGTTTTAGCCACCTTATGCCAACTCAAGGGAGTTGGGTCCACGTATTTACCTTACAGGAAACGCCGCCACCAACCTACTTCATTCTGGAATCTCCACCGCGTACACGGTTGTTAAAGTGGTTTTCGGAGTTGGCAGAGAGTATGACAACTTCCGATCCCGGTCTCTTCAAAAACCAAACGTTATTATAACACCGCGGTCCTTTAAAAATAATTTATACTTTAAAACCAGAATAAAATTTTCCATTTCAAAACCCATAATACGATATCATTCCCTTTTGAAACCCAAATAAAATGATATCATTTTATTTCATATATATTTCTTTTCCAAAATCATGCCACTTTTAAAATTTATAATACCTCGAAACCAAATATTTAAATTTTAACTTTCAACATAATCCTTCGAAATCCATAGTTTTAAAAAATAACTTTCAAACTTAAATGGTTTGGATATTAAACAATATATAAAATAAAACAGTTGAATTTAAAATTTCTTTAAAAATAAATAAATTCCACACCTTCACAATTTTTATTCACTTTAATTCCAGTCTAAACCCATAACCTTTAGATTCACTTTCAGTTTAAATAAAACACTTCGATTTCAATATTTTCTACTTTGAGTACTTACTGAAATTCAAAACTAAGGTTGTGAATTTAAATCAACAATTCACTTTCCAATTATTTAGTTTGAATGGTTTACATGATAAATCCATAACCATTTAAAATAAACTAAATTTATTACACTAAAAATTTAAAATTATTTATTAAATCCCGTCATAAATATCATACCTTTAAAATTTCAAATTTAACAAGTTAACATCAACTTATGGAGTTAAATTTTCAAATAAGCTCAATTCATATTAAATTTCAAATTTATCTTTCAATCTTTATTGATTTAAAACATTTAACTCTATATATATACAAGATCTTAAACCTGTACTTAAACGTATAATATAAATTATCAAATGCCATTTTTCAACTTATTCATTTTTATTTAACAGATTTATGCATAGCTTAAATTCAACAATTTAACTATGTATGTATATATAAAATATATTTATATCATATCCAAATTTAATGTTTATTTTACCGTATCATATCCAAACCATAAAATAATTTCAAAAATAATTTATATATATATACCGCGGTGCCTGTATATAATTTTCTATCCTATGGTCAAGTGATACGGATATTTATCATTTCAATCCGCAATTTAAAAATAAAAATGTGGTTGTATATCATTCCAAACCGCAATCCCGAATGAAATGAGTATGCATGATAACTTGCAGATTTTTATAAGACAGAACACATCATCCATTCACCCAATATCAATCATCAACCAATCAAATTCAATCATCATCAATTTAATCAAACATCAAAATATATAACATATAAAATATAACAGGAAATAAATGACAGTTATTAACTAACAGTTTATATTCAAAATAAATTTAATAACTATTTAACTATCCGTTTATATGTAAAATAAATAAATTTAACTGTCAATTTATAAGCAATAATAAAATTAATTAACAGATAAATTAAGTAGATGCGATTTAACAGAGATATTGAATAAAACATGCCAAACAGTCATAAATAAATTTCTACTCATATCTAAAATCAATTTAACAAACATAAGAAATTTTAGAAGTTGTGAAGGGTTTAAACACGCACCTTTTGAATTTAAATCGAATTTAAATCCGATTTAAACCCAAAAATTTAACGGTCTCCAAATCTGTCCAAACCAGTGTCAACGCGTCTGGAATTTCATTACGATCCTAACAAAAAAAATCTCGCTTCAAACGGATAACGTATGTGAAAGTTATTCAAATAAAAAGGTTTGAAATCAGAAAATAAAATTAAAATAAAATGAACCAAGCTCACCCAAAATCCACGTCACCGAAAACATCATCTCCCTCCATGTTTACTACAGGTAACATGTAACTAAACAAACCCAAAACGTGACCGTCGACCGCGCTTTGATCCACCAATACGCCACCTACGGCCATCACCCTTCAGGCCGACCACCACCATGCTCCTCCCCTAGCCAAGGCGCACGCAACCCCCCCGGTCCGGCCCTCCTTTGTCACGGCCGGCCGCCACCTTACCCCTATAACCGAAACCCTAATCAAATTAAATCACACGATCGAACCGTTAACTCTCCGAATGAACCCCATGGATGCGAAGCACGCGTCAATCTCCACCAAACCCATAAAGCAATTGAAGATCCATCGCAGTTGATTACGACGAGATGAAAGGCCGAGAATGCTTCCCTGAATTCTGGAAAAACAGCAACTCGAATCGAAAAAACGAACACCTCAAAAAATCATGCGCCTCGAGATCTTCAACATATATTTTTTTGGAATTTTTCTAAGAATTTTAATTTTTGACTTTGGATTTGATTTTTGAAATTGAACATGGATCTAAGGTTTCTAGCCATTGGAAGAAGAGAAGGAACCGATGAAATGAATGCACACACAAATGAGAATAGATGGGGAAGGGTTTATAACTGGGTTCATATAGGTAGGTTAGAGATTTGAATAGATGGATCGGATAAACAAACGTGCTAACGCTAACGTGGCCCAAAAAGCCCGTTCTGACCCCAGAACGAAATTGGGTAAACCCATATATCAAAATAGGTATTTTAAAATATTTTGAACGCGATGGAAGAAGTTTCACGTCCAAGTTCCATCGTATGAAGAAGTTATGCTGAAAACAATATTTCCAAATTGATTTCAAATTGATTTCAATTAAAACGATTTCAAGGCGTTTCGCGTTCGTACGATCAAACGACAAGTCCGATCGCTACGAAACTTGAAACCTTACAATAATTCACTATTACGGATCCGATGAAACTGGTTTCATCGAAATCCGAGTCCGTGACCAAAATGGTTATTTTTACATAATTTAAATAAATTAAAAATTAGTCAATTAAATCAAATTTTCCATTTCACTTCGATAATTGACGATTCTTATCATCATAAATTTCTCAAATCATCTTTACTAACTTAAACAAAATATAACTATCGCATTAAAATCTATAAATTCTAAATTTTCATTAAATTCACAAATTATAAATTAAATTTACTTTCGATATATTTTTGTCAAATAGATAAATTTATCGTTGGATTCATACTTCATTATGTAAATCTCTCAAATTTCATCTAAATTTATATTTGCATAATATCTAAATATTAAATTTCAAATATTACTTCATTATCGTTAATGTAATAAATATATTTTTAATTATTGCAAATTGATCATCCGTTATACTTAATATACTAAATAGATGGTTAATCTTAAATACTTGTTCTCATTAACGTTTTATTTCTACTTACAAATTAATGCAATTATTACATATCCCTCCCTTAGTTAAAAACCTTCCTATTTCCATCTTTATTTCCAATTAACGTAAAATGTTGTATTCAATTTCCATTAATTTTCAATAGATTCAAATTATCATATTTTAAATCCCAATGAATATATAAAGCTTAATTCCCGTTTAAATATTTAACTCATCAAATTGCAATTAACCTTGTTATTATAAATTAAATCCCGATATATTGATACAACTTTATTTCCATTCTTTATTCACAAATCATCATATTTATGAAGAACATTTGCGTTATTCTCCATTTATCACCTTAATTTATTTAACGTAACATTTAATTTATATTTATTGCACTGATTTCCAAATCAATTGAATGAATTAAATATATATGTATCACTCATAATAACTTGTGGTCACAACTCTTGACACCTTTAATAAGTTTATTATTTACAATCCAATAATCATCATTTACTATATATATACAAATTAATTAATTCAATATTTCCATTTCGTTTTCCTATACTAAATTTACTACTAAGTGTATTTACTCCATTCCAACAAGTTGGAATTCCATTCTTACTATAACAATCATTTCCCTATTCACTTTTATTAATAACCCACCATCATTGCATTTATTGTCTTTTATTGATTTAATCAAATTACCCCATATTCCTTTAAATTCATACTAACGAAATATTCAATTACTATTCAATGCATATTTATTCATCAATCAATTCGGTGTTGACTTTTCTTTTCCTTCTATTTGATGATAAATAACCTAGTATACATTTACATACATTCATTTCATTCCATTCATTTATGGGTATTGCATTGAAATTTAATTTATTAGCTAATACTAACATTATTACCATTAATTACAATTGGATTCCCAATTTTATTCAATACCCTGAATGAATAACATATATATTAACCAAATCCTTACATTTGTTTTTCTCATATTTAAAATGAAATCATAAAATTTAAATGATTTTACTGAATTGGAATTTCATTCAAGCCATAAATTATTACTTGCATTAACCTGATTGCTTAATTTATTCCAATTACCATTTACACTCTTTTATTGCGTTAAATCAATTTAATATTTTCATTAATTTCTCATATTAAATTTTATATCCAGGTAAGAATCCTTTTTCTACTTAATTCAGTTTGGATTTTATTCAAATTCTATAAATAGGTTTTATGTCACCATTTACATAATTTATTTTAGCCTTCATTTTAACATTTATTTATCCCCTTTTATTTTTTTCTACTAAAATAAATTACAAAAATCCTATTAAATAAACAAATTAAATTGTCGAAATTTATGGGTCGTTGCACTCTCCCCCACTCAAAACTTTTCGTCCCCGAAAAGGAAAAGAAGGGAAAAGAAAGAAGAAGGAACACTAAGAAATCAATATATCTTTCTTAAATATTAAATTTATAAACAAATAAGTTTACAAAATAAAATAATGTAAAATAAAATATAACACTTTACCCATTTAAATCCTTTATACATAAATTATTAAAGTTTGTAAAAATTTTCAAATTTTTCTAAGTCCAAAATTTACGGAAAATTTTGGTAGAGTGTCCATTGTACGGAGAGGCTCGGAAGAAAATATAATATAAATATAACGATATACACAAATATTTTCCAAAATAATATATATCCCTACACGGGAAAATATATAAAATAACGCTATAAACCGTAATCCGAAAACGTACCTATTTGTCGGGAAATTAACGCTTATTTATGGAACCAAAAGCAGTAGCAATTGCTTCCATAACCTGCATTTCACTAATATAATCTAAAAGGGTTAACAATTTATATAAGATGAAATATTTAAGGTTGTTTCAACCACAACAACAATCAATACACAAACACTTGCAACAAGGCATACAACCATAAAATCACTCATTCATTCATATTAAACAAACAATAGTTGTTCATGTTCAAACTTTAAATTGTACAGAACGGAAAATAAACTATTTAGCGCACCTTTTACTCAACAGTCTTTGATGAAACTAAATAGATTATTGATTCATCCAACCAACTTTAAGGTATCCTTACCCAACAACCACAAAACAAACAAAACAAAACAAAACGAACAACTATTTCAGTCAATAAATTAAGTTCATTCTTATTAATTACATATCATACATTGTTGTTTGATTTCCCTTTTTACTCATATAATGATTTTTTTTAATTCTCATTTATTTCTTTATTTGCGTTACATTCATTCATTTCTCAATTTCATCTACTAGATTTTATTTATTCATTTATTAATAATATTCATGTTCAAATTTAGTTACTTGGCATAACAGTTATACAAATTTTTCTCGATTCCTCTAATTGATTAATGGTTTAATATTTACATTATTTGTTTCATAGGTTACAATTCCAAGTTTATTTTAAATTTCATTTATACCCTTTCATTTAATCACTTAATTTTTGTAAAAGTTCCAACTATAGATTAGTAATATTCCAATTTACTATACTTAATTGAAACTGTTAATTAACGGAACTTAAGAATTAAGTACCGGGTTAAATTTCAAATCATTTTAAAATAATAGTTAGATATATACTTAAAATTTATATATCCAATTATATTCAAAACAATTTAAAAATATTTATTTGTCTATCAAAATAATCTTGTAGTAAAACTACTACAGTGGCCTTCCCACTTTGAAACTCGAAAATGAATGTCGATGATGCGGCCGCCATCACCGAAATTATTTTCCAGCGACAGAGAAGGGAGTACAAATTATTTCTTTTAAAAGATTTCTTTCAAATTCTAATGAAATATTTATATCAGAAAATACTTCTAACAATAATATTATTATATTCCAAAATCCATTTAAAGAAATCTTCAAAAACCCCAGAACTTAAGTTCTAAGTTTCCACTTTTCATTTATTTTATTTTCAACTTAGTTTCAACTATTATTTATATTTTCATTACCTAACACCCAATCTATAGCAACAAAATATATGTCTTTATAAAATATTTTTATATATAGAAAATATAATAGGAAAAGTTATTTCATTCACCTATATAAAACAAATATTATGTCGGTCTGTCCTATTATGTGTTTAGAAATCCCTATTGATGTCATAGCGTCCCATGCATCAAGCAGAATTTATAAATACAAAACGGAACAGATTAACACAATAATAAAACCCTTTTATAACACTAACAATTACGCTATCTCACATATATACACTCAGCGACTCCCATAGGGTATTATTATCCTATTAGTAAAGAGTCAAACCCCACAAAGCTAAGGTTTATCGCTAAATCAAAGCTCTGATACCAGATGTAACATCCCGCCTTTTCGCACGATTTAAATCGACACAAAGGCCAATTCAAACCATACGGAAGGGCGGATTGTTATGGGGTAAATAAGAAAAACAAGAAGGAAAAAACAAAACAGAATCTCACAGCGGAAGGATAAAATATAATAATCAAATATACAGTTCATGAAGCTGTTTTACAAAAACATTTGATTATATTTACATAAATATCAGAGTTCACATACCAATCATAATCAATGTAGCGGAATTAAACAGTGTAGTGGAATAATAGTAGATGACAGTAATACAAATCTTCGTCTTCGTCCTCCAAAGCTAAACTTCAAATCCTGAAACGCTCGGACTGACCCGAGCGAATTTGAATAGACAAAAACACTTGGGTTAGAACTAAAAGATCTTATGTGACTTAAATTAACAGAAATAAATATGAGTGCAATAACTCAAGAGATGCTCGGGATTTACATCTCCTAAGGATCCGTTAAACTATTTACTATGTAGTATATTGCGCTATTATAATAGTGTCTATTTATCAAATAAACTTACTTTTAAATAGCGTTAAGGGATTACCCATATAGCCCTTAACACAAATAATGCCAATAGTCTATACAATGCCTGCATATCTCCTGATCGGGAGACTACGAGAAGACACTCCATAGGTACGACACAAATAGAAACTCGTACAAGGCGCGATAGGGTAGATGACACGGCACAACTAGGCAATGCCAGGGTAGATATACCAATTACGCTTCCGGGTCGGTGGTAACGCGTAGCTACTGCCCACCTCGAGCCACACCCCCAAATAAAATCAAAAGTGGCCACCGAATCAATCCAAGAGTCAAAGTGTAATGTCGAAGGGATGTGTCTGATCAAAGGTGCTACCTTATTAACCCGTCAATTGCTCCTATTTTAGCCACCTTATGCCAACTCACGGGAGTTGGGTCCACGTATTTACCTTACAGGAAACGCCGCCACCAACCTACTTCATTATGAAATCTCCACCGCGTACACGGTTGTTAAAGTGGTTTTCGGAGTTGGCAGAGAGTATGACAACTTCCGATCCCGGTCTCTTCAACAACCAAACGTTATTATAACACCGCGGCCCTTTAAAAATAATTTATACTTTAAAACCGGAATAAAATTTTCCATTTCAAAACCCATAATATGATATCATTCCCTTTTGAAACCCAAATAAAATGATATCATTTTATTTCATATATATTTCTTTTCCAAAATCATGCCACTTTTAAAATTTATAATACCTCGAAACCAATTATTTAAATTTTAACTTTCAACATAATCCTTCGAAATCTATAGTTTTAAAACAATAACTTTCAAACTTAAATGGTTTGGATATTCAACAATATATAAAATAAAAAGTCGAATTTAAAATTTCTTTAAAAATAAATAAATTCCACTCCTTCACAATTTTTATTCACTTTAATTCCAATCTAAACCCATAACCTTTAGATTCACTTTCAGTTTAAATAAAACACTTCGATTTCAATATTTTCTACTTTGAGTATTTAGTGAATTTCAAAACTAAGGTTGTGAATTTAAATCAACAATTCATTTTCCAATTATTTAGTTTGAAAGGTTTACATGATAAATCCATAACCATTTAAAATAAACTAAATTTATTACACTCAAAATTTCCTTCCATTTATTTATGCTAAAATTATTTATTAAATCCCGTCATAAATATCATACCTTTAAAATTTCAAATTTAACAAGTTAACATCAACTTATGGAGTTAAATTTTCAAATAAGCTCAATTCATATTAAATTTCAAATTTATCTTTCAATCTTTATTGATTTAAAAAATTTAACTCTATATATATACAAGATCTTAAACCTGTACTTAATCGTATAATATAAATTATCAAATGCCATTTTTCAACTTATTCATTTTTATTTAACAGATTTATGCATAGCTTAAATTCAACAATTTAATTATGTATGTATATATAAAATATATTTATGTCATATCCAAATTTAATATTTATTTAACCGTATCATATCCAAACTATAAAATAATTTCAAAAATAATTTATATATATAGCGCGGTGCCTGTATATAATTTTCTATCCTATTGTCAAGTGATACAGATATTTATCATTTCAATCTGCAATTTAAAAATAAAAATATGGTTGTATATCATTTCGTACCGCAATCCCGAATGAAATGAATATGCATGATAACTTGCAGATTTTTATAAGACAGAACACATCATCCATTCACCCAATATCAATCATCAACCAATTTAATTCAATCATCATCAATTTAATCAAACATCAAAATATATAGCATATAAATTTTAACAGGAAATAAATGACAGTTATTAACTAACAGTTTAAATTCAAAATAAATTTAATAACTGTTCAACTATCAGTTTATATGCAAAATAAATAAATTTAACTGTCAATTTGTATGCAATAATAAAATTAATTAACAGATAAATTAAGTAGATGCGATTTAACAGGGATAATGAATAAAACATGCCAAACAGTCATAAATAAATTTCTACTCATATCTAAAATCAATTTAACAAACATAAGAAATTTTAGAAGTTGTGAGTGGGTTAAAACACTCATCTTTTGAATTTAAATCGAATTTAAATCCGATTTAAACCCAAAAATTTGACGGTCTCCAAATCTGTCCAAACCAGCGTCAACGCGTCTGAAATATTATTATGATCCTAACAAAAAAAAAATCTCGCTTGAAACGGATAACGTATGTGAAAGTTATTCAAATAAAAAGGTTTGAAATCAGAAAATAAAATTAAAATAAAATGAACCAGGCTCACCCAAAGTCCACGTCACCGAAAACATCATCTCCCTCCACGTTTACTACAGGCAACACGCAACTAAACAAACCCAAAACATGACCGTTGACTGCACTTTGACCCACCAATACGCCACCTACGGCCATCGCCCTTCAGGCCGACCACCACCATGCTCCTCCCCTAGCCGAGGCGCACGCAACCCCCCCGGTCCGGTCCTCCCTTGTCACGGCCGGCCGCCACCTTACCCCGATAGCCGAAACCCTAATCCAATTAAATCACACGATTGAACCGTTAACTCTCCGAATGAACCCCATGGATGCGAAGCACGCGTCAATCTCCACCAAACCCAGAAAGCAATTTAAGATCCGTCGCAGTTGATTACAACGACATGAAAGGCCGAGAATGCTTCCCTGAATTCTGGAAAAACAACAACTCGAATTGAAAAAACGAACACCTCAAAAAATCACGCGCCTCGATATTTTCAACATATAATTTTTTGGAATTTTTCTGAGAATTTTAATTTTTGACTTTGGATTTGATTTTTGAAATTGAACATGGATCTAGGGTTTCTAACCATTGGAAGAAGAGAAGGAACTTATGAAATGAACACACACACAAATGAGAATAGATGGGCTAGGGTTTATAACTGGGTTTATATAGGTAGGTTAGAGATTTGAATAGATGGATAGGATAAACAAACGTGTTAACGCTAACGTGGCCCAAAAAGCCCGTTCTGACCCCAGAACGAAATTGGGTAAACCAATATATCAAAATAGGTATTTTAAATATTCTGAACACGATGGAAGAAGTTTCACGTCCAAATTCCATCGTATGAAGAAGTCATGCTCAAAACAATATTTCCAAATTGATTTCAAATTGATTTCAAATTGATTTCAAATTGATACGATTTCAAGGCATTTCGCGTTCGTACGATCAAACGACAAGTCCGATCGCTACGAAACTTGAAACCTTACAATAATTCACTGTTACGGATCCGATGAAACTGGTTTCGTCGAAATCCGAGTCCGTGACCAAAATAGCTTTTTTTACATAATTTAAATAAATTAAAAATTAGTCAATTAAATCAAATTTCCCATTTCATTTCGATAATCGACGATTCTTATCATCATAAATTTCTCAAATCATCTTTACTAACTTAAACAAAATATAACTGTCGCATTAAAATCTATAAATTCTAAATTTTCATTAAATTCACAAATTATAAATTAAATTTACTTTCCATATATTTTTGTCAAATAGATAAATTTATCGTTGGATTCATACTTCATTGTGTAAATCTCTCAAATTTCATCTAAATTTATATTTGCATAATATCTAAATATTAAATTTCAAATATTACTTAATTATCGTTAATGTAATAAATATATTTTTAGTTATTGCAAATTGATTATCCGTTATACTTAATATACTAAATAGATGGTTAATCTTAAATACATGTTCTCATTAACGTTTTATTTCTACTTACAAATTATTGCAATTATTACATATCCCTCCCTTAGTTAAAAACCTTCCTATTTCCATCTTTATTTCCAATTAACGTAAAATGTTGTATTCAATTTCCATTAATTTTCAATAGATTCAAATTATCATATTTTAAATCCCAATGAATAAATAAAGCTTGATTCCCTTTTAAATATTTAACTCATCAAATTGCAATTAACCTTGTTATTATAGATTAAATCCCGATATATTGATACAACTTTATTTCCATTCTTTATTCACAAATCATCATATTTATGAAGAACATTTACGTTATTCTCCATTTATCACCTTAATTTATTTAACGTAACATTTAATTTATATTTATTGCAATGATTTCCAAATCAATTGAATGAATTAAATATATATGTATCACTCATAATAACTTGTGGTCACAAGTCTTGATCACCATTAATAAGTTTATTATTTACAATACAATAATCACCATTTACTGTATATATACAAATTAATTAATTCAATATTTCCATTTCGTTTTCCTATACTAAATTTATTACTAAGTGTATTTACTCCATTCCAACAAGTTGGAATTCCATTCTTACTATAACAATCATTTCCCTATTCACTTTTATTAATAACCCACCATCATTGCATTTATTGTTATTTATTGATTTAATAAAATTACCCCATATTCCTTTAAATTCATACTAACGAAATATTCAATTACTATTCAATGCATATTTTATTCATCAATCAATTCGGTGTTTACTTTTCTTTTCCTTCTATTTGATGATAAATAAACTAGTATACATTTACATACATCCATTTCATTCCATTCATTTATGGGTATTGCATTGAAATTTAATTTATTAGCTAATACTAACATTATTACCATTAATTACTATTGGATTCCCAATTTTATTCAATACCCTAAATGAATAACATATATATTAACCAAATCCTTACATTTGTTTTTCTCATATTCAAAATCAAATCATAACATTTAAATGATTTTACTGAATTGGAATTTCATTCAAGCCATAAATTATTACTTGCATTAACCTGATTACTTAATTTATTCCAATTACCGTCTACACTCTTTTATTGCATTAAACCAATTTAATATTTTCATTAATTTCTCATATTAAATTTTATATCCAGGTAAGAATCCTTTTTCTACTTAATTCAATTTGGATTTTATTCAAATTCTATAAATAGGTTTTAAGTCACCATTTACATAATTTATTTTAGCCTTCATTTTAACATTTATTTATCCCCTTTTATTTTTTTCTACTAAAATAAATTACAAAGTTCCTATTAAATAAACAAATTAAATTGTCGAAATTTACGGGTCGTTACAATCCATCTCTAACTTAAATTGTTAATAGAGCTCTGGACATAATGGATGATTGCATAAAATACAAACTTGAAGTCAAATTTTCATTAATGTTTGTACTATTTTTCTCTTTAAAGGAACAATCGGCCTATCCCTAAAGGCAGTAAGTGAACATCCCAAAATTCACTAAAGGCAATAAGTGAAATTGGTGCAGAATATGCTAATAGAAGCATGAATTGACTATCTAAAAAAGTCATAATAAAAGCCAAAAATAATATAACCATTTATTTATTGGTGCGGTAAAATTAGAGCGGTATATACTAATAAAACCATTTATTTATTTCCATATTTAATACTCAGTCTCTACCTTCTTCTTTCTCCTAATATTATTATTGTCACATCAGCTAACTGTTTAACTATCTTTGTTTATGAAGATATATGATCCAAGTTATATTACTCTTTGTGTTTTAAAGTTAAACTTGCAACTATGCATACGTATCTCCTCGTATTGCACGTATACATATGATGAATAGAAGCCTTTAATCATGAAACAAAATTTATATCAAAAGTATAATATGTCATTGAAATACTATACTTATTATAAGCTTAATCATATCTCATTTGAATTAGAAAATTACTAACTATTTTAGTTTGTTTATATTTTTCCGTCTAACAAAAGCAGAAACAAGGAATCGGGTGCATATGATATCGAAGGATAAGAGCAGGCCTTGTTTATGTATCTTGATAGCCAAGATCAATCTTTAGTTCAAGAATAAATATGTGGATTTATCATATATTATATAAATACATGCATACATGCATATTTATAGTTTACAACGTATTATCTATAGTTTAACAATAACCAATCGTGTTTGATTAGCCTTAATACAAATAACTAGAGACAAAATAGATAAACAACAACGATTAGAAGTTAAGATTCTCCAGTAAAAGTGTATTTACAATCATGATAGTATCACCCCTAACAAATCCATGTACATAATTTGACTATAAAAGGACAAAATTTGAAAATGGTATTTCTAGAATATGGGAAGTTATGAGTATTATAATATATGTGTATTCATTTACAAATTTTGGATAGATGAAAATGTTTATAAGCTTTTGAAACGGTAATAATATTCTCTTGTGCTAGACCGTGACATGTAACAAACTAGAGGGGACACTCAATATCCTGTTCTCTTTGAAAAATTCTTCAAAATGAAAATACATCATATATTCTATTTTGTATAGCTGAGAAGCTCCAAATGCATGACAGTATAATTATATCATACATACATACATGTGTAATATGGCTAATATAATTATAGGCCCTGAGCAGGATGACAGTGTGGCCATGGAAAAATGACAATGCATATATAGTGTACAAGCAACCAAACTGTGGACATGGGTGATATTTGAACTTGCAAATATGATAATATCATATAAAATTACACTTACTTGAACTTGCATCTGCTTTAGCTTTCTTAGCAGGCCAAGCAATTGTGGTACTAATGATGAGACTATTATTGATAGTGCAACGAGAGCTTTACGCAAACCCATGAGTACATGTGATGCCACATGATTAAAGCAAGAATTATAATAAGAATACAAAATGTTGCATAATTTGACAAAGCTAAAAAGGTACATCTTTATTCTTTTGAAGAGAAGCCATAATGGATAAGAGAAATTTAGAACTGGGGCAACGTCTTGTATCAAATTATAGTTATTTGAAGTAAGATCAATCAAATTTGAAGCATCTTCATTTGTGTATCCAAAGAAGAATCCATCAGAAGTAATATGATTTTCCCCTTTATCATGTCTAATGCACCTTTATCATGTCTAATGCCTACATTGTATATTCTTTCTAGTTATATCTAACTTATCACTAAGAATACAAAGCTTGTTGTAATATATGGGTACAATATGCAGATGTCAAATAGTAATCGTAGAGAGAGAGAGAACAAGTATTTTGGTTTGTTTCTTTTCTTAAAGAGAGAGACATACATGACTTGGTTGATAACTCACTAAAGAAAATGGAACTACATAAGGCAATGTAAAGCTAAGACCCAAAAGTAAGCACAACAACGATACTAAAATGATTGATGACTCACCAAAGAACTTCAACCGAATCTTCAAATTAAGAAGTCTAGGTTCCCTAACCGAACCACACCAATGTTGGGGAACCAAATAAAGGATGTTTGTGATGTGCAAGTCATGCTTTTGTCATACGATCTTAGAAGCAAAAAAGAAATTATGAGAGTAACACATAAAATGATTATAAAACCAAGGATAGAGAATAGAGATTTGTACCTAAGTGAGAATTTTTTTATGCTAGCAACAATATGATGCACAGTTCTAGTAGCTATCCAATAAACCTATAAATCAAATCAATATGTTATTATCTTGATTTTGGAACATTAATAATTCATAACGAAGTTGTAGATTTGGAATAATGCTAACCATAAGATTCTGTTTAAGAATTGTCATGAAATTATTGGACAAATAATTACTTTAGAAAACAGATATTACAAAAAGGATAATTAAGTCCTTAAAATATCATATATGAAGCGGTAAGAACCGAAACTAAATTTTAATTTACATTTATTGTGCCAATTCCAGGTATGTAATAGAAAATAGTCTTCAATGGTCATGATTTTTTTTAAAAGCCAACTATGTAAATATGTGTGCGTGTTGCCAATGATGCATTTTTTTTTCGAAAATGTTCATTAATGCTAACAAGTGGCGATCTAAGGGATCGAACTCATGACATTTAATCTTGTGGTCAAAACTAACAACCAACTGAGCCAACCATGTTGGCTGATGCATTATAATTTAGTATCGATAAAGTTAGTTTCTTTGAAATTGATTCACTCATGAATCAAGTACAATACACATGTGCTTGAATTTGTTGATAAGAAAATGAATATCATATTTATGTAATAAAAAATTTGTACAATATACATGTTCAATTAGTTTCCTACATCACATTAATAAAGAGCACGAAAAGTCTTAGCAAGCAACATGCACATTATATACTTACAGATATCCATGTAATTTTTGAAAGATCTGTTACAAAGTGACTTCGGAGGAATAGCTACAAAGGGCACATTCTACCACAATAGTAAGCAAGCAGCTGATTTATGTACATTTTGAATTTGAAAGAGCCGATATGTTGACTGGCAAAAGTTTCATTATCAGTTTTATTATTTCAACAGGTTATAAATTTAGAGGTTTTCAACATTTAAATAGGATAACATATATTTTTAACGAAGGTAACAAATACGGGAATTGATAAAGATTTGTGTACATTTTCAGCCACGTATTTTGTGAACTTCTTGCTACAATTACATAGTTCCTACAACTTCAATATTACTATGTTTTGTTGTATGTTATTGCCTTATAGGTCACCATAAATATGTATTGCAAATCATTTGTTTCATATGGATGCACTAGAAGTAACTTGTTTATATATCCTGCCTAATGAAATTGCAACATGTAATAGCAGGAGCAACAATCAAGCTTAGGATAAGCTACCCAAATGTCTTCAAAAAATAAGGATAGCAGACTAGGGTGAACTCCAGAGCTATTCAAATTATTAGTTATAAGAAACATCCAATAATAGCTCATTTTTTACTTAGTTAAAAATGCAAATACGATAATTGAAACTCATAGTTGATGAGTGCTCTAATCAATGAACTCTAATATTGGACAATATCTTTAGTGAGATTAGCAAGATGAGTGTGTTATAAGTAAACAAATTGATTACTTTAATGCATATTACTTTACGATGAAATGCTCATAAATAAAATATAGTCGTATCACCCAAAACACATGTTATTGTACACATATAAATTGGGTCATGTATGAAAAAATAATATAATGATGCATTTGTCAATACCTATCCTATGTTAACCAAAAAATGGACCAACACCCTTGTTTGAGTTTGAAAGCACCAGCCATGTTCTGATAGAGTAATAATACATATAATAGGTATAGAAAAGAATTTTATAGTGGTTCGGCTGTTAACGTAGCCTACGTCCACTTTATAATTTTATTATGGACTGATTGTTGTTACAATTAGTGTTTGGTTACAAGTCCTTTGATTATCCTAGATTGAATCCCAAGAGTTGGAGTCCACTAGAAAATCACAGTGAACTCCTTTGGAGATTGTTGTGAGGGAGATGGAAGTGAAGAAAGTTTCCAGTAGAGCTTCTGCAACTAGTCCGAAGAAGATCCCTTTTATGTTGCAGGAAGGATGGTATTTATAGAGACCAGCGAGTTTCTAGGCCAAGCCTATTCACTAACTGCTTGCAAAGGGACTCAGAAAATGCAACGAAGCTCAACTCGTGACTTGAGCGAAAACCATGGAGCGCTAGCGATCCATGATCTATGGTTTGCTAGCTTTCCATAGATTTAGCTCGCATGCAAACCAATCACTAGCTCGCCAAGAATCCAAGAACATGTATGGATCGCTGGCGATCCATGGTGTATGGAGCAATCCATACACTTAGCATATTTTGGCTTTCTTCAATTCCCATATTCCTTAGCGACCCAGTGATGAAGTATGGATCGCTGACGATTCATAGTGTATGGATCGTTAGCGATCCATGCACTTAGACTTTTTATGGACTTTGATGCCTGGCATGCTTTTGTTGCTTTGTATCGACATTGTTCGTGTAGTCTCGTTGCATGTCCCTTTGTTTTGATGGCGATCTTTTTTTTAGTTGCATTTGGCTTCTTGATCTAATCCCTTCGATTGGCTTTTGAGCTATTCTGACTCGATGGAGTTCTCTCGACTTCCTTTGGATTCTACTGGGTTGAAATCTCGGATAACAACTCTTGTGCCAGAAACGGTCACAAACCCCAAGTATCGTGAAAGCACCAAACTATGAATATAAATCAGCAATATTCCAAACAAAAGTCACCGATCTAAGTAAGCAACAAACAACAATCCAGAAATAACGAACAGAAACACAAGATTTATAGTGGTTCGGTTATCTCCAGCCTACGTCCACTTCAAAGGTTTTGTCTTTTATTGATGTTCTTTGCTGATTACAAATGATTGCAGCAGATACAATGAAGAAATTCGAATATAACAGCAATGGTCCGATCTAGAATTGAATCCGGCAGAGTCAGGACGTCGATTAGCAAAAAGGTCCCTTTTCCATAGGCTTCAAGGGCTATTTATAGGTGTAGGAGGCTGATATCGCGCTCAAACTTCGGAAGACTTCTTCTAGCACGTGAGTGGGCCCACGCGACCGATCCCACCAAGTTTCGAATCGATCTGTGATCGATGCGAATTGATTTCGTATCGATCAAGAAATTATCCAATCGAGCTGAAACTTGGCAGAGACATTTTTTAGCATGTACGCAAGCTGCTGTGAAAATTTCGTGGTATTTGGATCTGTAGTTTAGGAAACATGATCGATACGAGTTTTGATTTTTTGGCAGGCCGTGTGGTTCGAATCGATTGATTCGCATCGATACCCTCGAATCGATCAGGGCACATGAGCATGCGGTGACGTGGCGTGAGTTTCCTGGGTCGATCCAACTTTTACGGCGGTTTGATCGGATCGTTCCAAGGCTTTCGCCTTGTTTACATCGGCACGTTCACCTCAATTTTTCGTATCGATTTCGCACTGATAGCATTCGCATCGTTCGTTCATAAGGTCTCGTTCGTATCAATCGATTGTGGCTGGGGATCTATACGAACTGGCTAATTTTAAGAGGGATGTGAATGATACCGATGTGTTGACATGGATTCGAACGTATGGAGTGCGAATGAGATTTCTCTAGAACGATACGAACTAAATGGATTCGAACGGTATGACCACAGACCGATTCGTGCCCGATCGATTCGAAGACGATCGATTCAAAGTCGCAAGGTCCTAATGGATTCGAACTTGACGATAGCTCTCTGATGGATACGAATCTGATCGATTCGAATAGGTCATCACCTCGGATTCCTGATGGATATGAACAACACATTTTATCTAACTTGTATCGATCATCTCTCATTCATGCGAACTCCCTGAAATTCGAAACGCTGGCTTTTATGGTTTTGCTTGTCATGTCTTGTCAATTACAACCGGATCCAGACTCGGACAAAATTCATCGATATCCATGGTTATCCTGCAATGCATAGTTGATATTCATTACTTGTTATTTTTATTTTTCAGTTAATTTTTAGGTATCTCAGCTTTGCCAAAAGGTGGGATAACACTTTGCCCCCCAAAACATGCCTTTTGGTAAAAGGTTTGTTTTGATCAGTCTTAAATCAAATGTAGTGAGTTCATGTTTTATTCAGAGCTTATAGCATTTTCAATTAAGTTCATGGCTGTTCGAAGCTAATTCGTTATCCATTTCTTCCAGTGGAAGTTAAGAATGAAATTCTACAGTCTTTCCTGACTATCGGTGGTCACTCCAGGCCCCGGCCAAGCCCATTCCAGACTTAGCGATTGAATAGAAAGATCCCATTGCACTCCGGCATTGCTTTCTATCCCTTGCACTTTGGCCCCAGCTAGGACATATAGCGATGTCTTGGCCGTTCTAAACCGATCATAGCCTCTCCGGGCTCTTGCTGGATCCCATCTTGTCACTCTCCGGTGAAGGGGAAGCAACGTTAAGTGAGTCGATCCTGTCGCTCTCCGACGAAGCAACTCGCTTCTTGCACTCCGGTTCAGTGTATCTGAACATTAAGTGATGCCATGACCTAAATCGTGGGCCGATGATAGCCTCTCCAGGGTCTTATCGAATCCCGATATAATCACTCTCTGATGAATGGGAAACGACTGAGTCGATCCTGTCGCTCTCCGGCGAAGCAACTCACTTCTTGCACTACGGACCCTGCCTCTCCGGCTAGGATCATAAAGCGATCATTTTTATGTTGGTATTTAATATTCATCCTTTAACTCTCCGGTAAAAGATTTATTTCAAGAAATTTGAGTTTATTTATTAAATTCAAGCCCTAGATGTTCAATCTCAAACATCAGGAAAAACAAAACACTGCCTCTCTGGGCGTAGCGGCTTATTACCATCTCAAAGTATGCCTAGGGATCTCTCCGACTCCCATACATGAGTAAGTGGAATAGCTATTTATTTTTTTAAAATCAAATCTAAGAAAACTAATCAACCAAAGTCCAAATCTCGAACTTGGCCCTTGCCATCATAATCAATTGATGATGAGTTGTGATCCCGATCCAGGATCAGTTCTGTTAGGTGGAGGCGGCAGTTGTTCAGGTCTTACGGTGGCAGTCCGTTCCCTGGTATATTGTGGCAATCTACCACTCCTGGCATGTTCTTCCACCTCATCCTTTAGGTGAAGGCATTCATCGGTAGTGTGCCCATCCAGCTCATGGAATAGGTAATATTTTCCGCTTCTGCGCTCCCGCTCTGTGGGATCTCTCTTGGATGGTTTTCGATAAGGGAGTTGCCCCCGAGTTTCAGTGTAAATCCTTTCAGGACATGCCGTCAGATCTGTGTATTGTCTGAATCTGGGCTCTCAGAATTTCTTCCGTTTATTAGGACCATCACGTCTATCATCCTGCTTTCTCTTTCCTTTGTCTGCTCCAGACTGTTCCCTGGTGGTTCTTTCGCCATGCACAGCATTTATTTCTCGCCTTTCGGCTCGTGATTCTTCCAGCCGAATGAATCTTTCAGCTTCATGATAAAATTCTTCAAGATCTTGTTGTGGATTTCTTGCCAAAGATCCTTTGAATTCGGTGCCTTCCCCAACTCCTGCCACCGTCGCCATCAAAATCATCGATGGATCCGGGTGATTTACAGAAGCCACCGTTGCATTGAACCGCAGTAGGAAATCTTTTACGGACTCTCCGGTCCTCTGCTTTATTGAAGCCAAAGTCATCACACTCTTGGGTCGCGTTACGTGGACCTTGAACTGTCTCATGAAGCATTCCACAAGCTCGCCCCATGTTTTGATCGATCCATTCTCTAGCTGCCTAAACCAAAGCGCAGCCAAATCTGACAAGTATAGAGGGAAGCATCGAGCCGTCACTTCCTCGGATGACCCCAGCACTTCCATGTGGCTGATGTATCTGGTAATATGTATGGTTGGGTCTGACTTTCCGTTATAAGGATCTAGCATAGGCAGTTTGAACTTTGGAAGGTTCCTTGCATTTCTGATATTCGGAGTGAACGGACTCAACTGACTTCTTCCAATCCTCCAGTCGACAATCCTCCTCTCATGATTCGTCGCACTAGACCGATCATCCTTTCATCTCCATATGGGGGTTGTCCCCTTGTCAAGTTTCTGTCCTGCCCCTCAAGTCTCGAAGGAAATTCTGGTACATACTCTTCGTGTGGCTCGTTAGCATTAGCGTTGGCTCCAACCTGTTGAGCTTCATCTATAGGTCTTCCAGTGTCTGATCCTGAGGGTTTGCCCCTAAGTCTTCATTGATTTCCTTCAGGTCCCGCATTCCGGTCTTAAATCTGACCTTCATTGGTTTTCGCAATCCTGACTCCTTGTCCTACACTTGCAGCTGCTGTAGTTGGTCCAAGGTTCTGCGCACTCGCTGCTCTCATCTGTTCAAAGAAATTCTGCAGCATCTCCTGTTGACTGTTAATCATTCTTTCATGCATTAAATTAGCCATAGCCTCCATCTCATCCCGGGTGATGTATATCGAAGCTTGTCCTTCTCCAACTCCAAAGGATGCCTCCTGGCTTCCTCCTTGTTGGCTTCTCTCAGCCCTCTGCCTTCTACAGGTTTGTCGAGTCATTCTCTTTAAATCTGAATCCTTTACGCTCTTCAAATCTGAACTTCAATCCGATGTAGCGGGTAATAATTCCTCTCAGTGAAAACACCAAAGTGTTTGGGCCATAAATGGTCACAAACCCAAAGTATCATGAAAGCACCAAACTATGAATATAAATCATCAATATTCCAAAACGAAAGTCACAGATCTAATTAAGCAACAAACAACAATCCAGAAATAACGAACAGAAATACAAGATTTATAGTGGTTCGGCTATCTCCGGCCTACGTCCACTTCAAAGGTTTCGTCTTTTATTGACGTTCTTTGCCGATTACAAATGATTACAGCATTTACAATGAAGAAATTCGAATATAACAGCAATGGTCCGATCTAGTTGAATCCGGCAGAGTCTGGACGTTGAATAGCAAAAAGGTCCCTTTTCCATAGGCTTCAGGGGGCTATTTATAGGTGTAGGAGGATGATATCGTGCTCAAACTTTGGGAGACTTTTTCTGGCACGTGAGTGGGCCCACGCGACCGGTCCCACCGAGTTTCGACTCGATCTGTGATCGATGCGAATTGAGTTCGTATCGATCAAGAAATTGTCCAATCGAGCTGAAACTTGGCAAAGACATTCTTTAGCATGTACGCAAGCTGCTGTGAAAATTTCATGGTATTTGGATCTGTGGTTTTGGAGATATGATCGATAGGAGTTGTGATTTTTTGGCAGGGCGTGTGGTTCGAATCGATTAGTTCGCATCGATACCCTCGGATCGATCAGGGAACGTGAGCAAGCAGTGACGTGGCGTGAGTTTCCTGGGTCGATCCAATTTTGCGACGATTTGATCGAGTCGTTCCGAGGCTTTCGTCTTGTTTACATCGACACGTTTGCCTCAATTTTTCATATCGATTTCGCACCGATAACATTCGCATCGTTCGTTCATAAGGTCTCGTTCGTATCGATCGATTGTAGCTGGGGATCGATACGAACTGACTAGTTTTAATAGGGATGCGAATGATACCGATGCATTGACATAGAATCGAACATATGGAGTGCGAATGAGATTTCTCTGGAACGATACGAACTAAATGGACACGAACTGTATGGCTACGGACCGATTCATGCCCGATCGTTCGAAGTCGCTAGGTCCCGATGGATTCGAACTTGACGATAGCTCTCTGATGGATACAAATCTGATCGATTCAAATAAGTCGTCACCTCGGATTTCTGATGGATAGGAATAGCACATTTTATCTAAACTGTATCGATCATATCTCATTCATACGAACTCCGATTGACCTGAAATTTGAAACGCTGGCTTTTATGGTTTTGCTTGTCATGTCTTGTCAATTGCAGCCCGATCCGAACTTAGACAAAATTCATCGATATCCATGGTTATCCTGCAATGCATAGTTGATATTCATGACTTGTTATTATTTATTTTCAGTTCATTTTTGGGTATCTCAGCTTTGCCAAAAGGTGGGATAACAACAATTATCCCTCGGATTATGCTTTCACTGAAAAAGAGGCATGCTCTAGAAGTAACTTCTTTTGATTTTTCATTTTTGAAATCTAGTTGATCGTGTCGAGGTTACCATGCAAATTTGGCTTTAACTGTTGAATTTTCATTGTGAATCATCAAAGTCCACCTCAAGATGTTTTCTGAATTGACTTACTTCTGATAGCCATTCGTTTTTTGATTTTGATTTGAATTTCAATTCCTGGTATTGACAATGCAATCTTTTTTTCGTAGTTTATGCAAGGGTTTAGGTCGGTAAGTGGGTGCATTATGTATGTTTGGAATTGTCCCGTATAGTTTTAATTCAACCGGCGGTGAAGCTAAATTTGTCTCGAACGATTGTACTTTGTTCTGAAGCGAAGTCTTGTTCTTTGTCTTTAGCCTTTTCTTCTCGAGAATTTGGTCAAGTTCCCATCGATGTTTTTGAATTCCAATGCGATAATTTATTCCAAAATCGGATATAGTGGATGATTCAATCGTATCGCTCTTCTTATTTCTGTATTCCAATGATCCTGAAAGGAAAATTTTGCCGGGTTGCTTTGAATAGCAGCTCTATTATTAATCGTTGATCGATAACGGGTAAGTGGGGAATAGATAATTTCTAAGGACGATATGGATTGTTTTTCAAATGTAAGCAATCTACCAACACTAAATTGTTTATTCGTAGTAAGTAGGATAATGGACTCTTCTCATGTAGATAACACATTGCATCTACCCCGGTCAACGCTCAGAACCCGATTTGTCAACATTCGTCGACTTCTTTTGGATTCCGAGCCTTGATTATACGAAGATATTATTTAAAGAAAAACATACCTGACAGGGTTGAATTCCATGTTTTGTCATTGAAAATGACATTTCGGTCATCCAATCTTTAGTATGGCGAAGGTACTCCCCCTCCTCCAAAAGCTGGGTCCTTCACAAATTAGACTTTACTTATTATCCCTATCATAACAGGATGATTGATTACAGTTAAATTACTAGACACTGTTACTCTTGTAGAGTTGTAGTTGATGTTCGATCAGGTACAGCTTCAGTCTTCGAAAACTAGTGCATGATTTATTCGATTGCGAATATCCTTCCTTTGTGGTTTTTGGAATTTGATCTGCACGCTTGCTTCTGTCTCAGGGGACTACTGACTTAGTTCCTCGGCTTCGATAGTTGCTTTTTACTGAACTATGAGGTAGCTTGGTCTAGCCACTTCTATAGCTAATCCCTTTTATGCTCAATTGAGTTCATTTCAACAAATTATTGGTGTAAATGCCTTAATCCGTAGGGCTGATTACTTTGACTATCCAACCAACATGTTTTGGAAGACTGGGCCTCCTATGAAATAAGTTCGATTGCCCCAGTTCGATTGACATTGTAGCTCTTATCTTCTGGAATTAGGGACTTTGTAGCTTGATCTTAAGATCTGAGTTTGTAATGATGTTGGTATGCAGTAGAAAGATGCGTTTTTGGCATCTTTTGCTAAAGTAAATTCTTCTCGTCCGACGTTGAGATCCTAATCATGTGTCGGTTTCTATCTTTGGAAATTCATAAACGGATGACTCAACTCTATGGATTTTTCCTTGATGTTGTGAATCTTTAGATAGCATGAGATGCCAAAAGGTAGGGCTGAAGATTCAATCAAACTCTTGCTTTTGTTTCTGAAAGCCGATGTATCAATAGTTTCATTTTGGGATTTCTTCCTAGCATCACCAAACTTCGGGTAGTGGCATATTCCTACAAATTGGAACCAAGTAATCTAGTTAGACCGTAACTAGGTCATCGATCCTTCACATCATCGCCAAACTATGAGTGAAAATTTATTTCTGAATGTTAAATCCTTCATTTCCTTTGTTGGTGATTTTATAGTCAGAATTCTCTGTTTTGTGATACATAACCGCTATCTAACCAACCTTGTGATTACTAATGTTTGGAATTTTGAAACATTTATTTCGATCAAGTATCTCTGCTTCTATCCATTCTTGAGGGACTAGCTATTTTGAATGCCTGTATTTGGACGATTACGAGAAATGGAAATCTGTGCGGTGAATTGCTCAATTGCCTCCAGTCTAGCTCCCAGTCTCATTCTGGAATTGAGGATATTCGAGAATTTTATTTCCGACCTTCCATGATTGCTTTCGTTTGTCCTTGGCCATGCATGCTTTTCTTTGTTGCTGACATTGTCATGGAAGTTTTGTTCATATTTCAACTGTTGCCTTTGAGAATTGATAACCTAGCTACTTGGTTCCAAGCAACATTTCATTGTGGCTTCCTATCTTTCGGATCTGTCTAAATTCTTTCTAAGTTGAATTTAGCAAATTAGGTTTTGTACTAGCTTTCATC
The DNA here is from genome assembly GCA_030765085.1 of Allium cepa. Lineage (NCBI taxonomy): Eukaryota > Viridiplantae > Streptophyta > Magnoliopsida > Asparagales > Amaryllidaceae > Allium > Allium cepa. The sequence goes on along the minus strand of CM060941.1, from coordinate 678,522,108 downwards.
CCTAAAAATTGGTACACGAGCAACTCAATCCTGGGATTTCCTTTCGACGCTGCATTATTCCTCTGTAGCTGCTGATTCCTATGATGAAAGGTCGAACCATCCGATTGACCTATAAAAGGATATGTCTTCCGATCATTGCCTGTTATTGGACAATAATATTTTTTTGAAGACAGGGGTAGAAACTCAGTTGAGGTCCAACATCTATCTCCAGAAGCTAGTGCATCGATGGGTCACCATGATGAGTGTTTCTCATTAGCGCTGTATATCAATGTTTTCCTGGCATTGCCGGGACAATACCAGTATATAGTGAGTAAAAAGTTTCCAAGAGTTTTCGGGGCAACAATGGAACATACGAAATAGAAAATTTCTAGCATTATAGGGGTAACACTGGTACTTAGGAAATAGGAAATTTTCCCAATGTTGTCAGCGTAACACCAATACTTAAAAGATAAAAGAAGGCCTTAATGATGCCGAGGAAATACTGACACTCAGGAGTTTGGGATCGATTTTCCTGATCAATTCGGTGTCACTTTTAGTCTAGTTGGGTACTAGTTTCGATCTTCAGAAATTAGCATGTAATGACCCGAAATTTTCTAACCCGAAAATTCAGATAGTTATGAAAAAGAAGAAAGAGATAGAAGAAGAAGAACAAAATCAACAACATCTCACATTCGCAGCGGATGAAATATAATAATAAATAATAACAGTTTACAAAAGAATCCTATATCTGTCAGTTACATTTAATACACATCAGATTTTCACATTTTATACAGTCATAGAATATTTACAATTATCATGCTCCAAATTAATAATAATATAAATACAGCGGAAATATTCTATACGCTAACGCTACCCAGCTCACCTCCTGAGCTCCAGAACGTCCTAACCTGAAAATCTGTAATACTCGGTCTGACCGGAGCATTACACCAAAGTAACACCCGGGTCAGGCTGGAAACCAGCGCAAGTAATCTCAACTAACATGGAATACCAAGCATACAACTTAAATAAAACCCGGGGTAACTTATATCAATTTAACGAATTCACAATTTACTATAGACAACACTTACTTCACATATCAATTTCTAAGTACCAACTTAGATAAAATAATCCAATTTACTTAAATCATTTTATTTCATCAAATTGATTTCACAAATCAATTTATAAAAATTCGAAGTGGTTTCGAGTATTTCCCAATACCCGACTCCGGTCTCCCCGAAACTCATGTTATCCTAACCCAAGTTATTCAAATGAAGTACACAACATTTCATATCATAGATATCAACTCATTCAAATCACCCAATACCATTCAACCATCCATAAGCAAAGCTTAACCATATACAAATCAATTCAATTGATCTTAAATTAAATTTCAAACCTCTATTCCTTAGATTACTTCATTTAACATTAATTAATTCCAAATCAATTAATTAGTCAACCCATGATTATTCATCTTAATTAATCATCCTGGATTAATTATCTTCCAATACCATTCAAGTAATTATCCTTAATTAATTTCACGATATTGATTGTTCTTACCAAATCAATGAGTAATTTTTAATCACTTCACAAATTAATTAACTATTTTAATTATGTCAATCCTTAATTACTTATACTAATTAACTTCCCATAAGTCACTTATTACTGATTAATTCACTTAATTATTCAACCTTTAATTACGTCATTAATGATTTCCAATTATATTTTTAATTTATCATAATCTAAATTAATTACTTTAATTCAACCACAACATTAATCACTCTCGATGAATCTCAACCTGAAATTAATTATCCTTTTATTTATTTCATTAAATACATTAATTTCTCCTTTATTTAACTATCTTAATAAATATCTTGATTAATTACACAAAGTAATTATATTTTATTAATTACATTAAGTAATTACTTATTAAACCACCCAATGATTATTCTAAATCAATTTCCACTTCATTAATTAACTTAAACCTTCATTAATTAATTCAAACCCTTAATTACTAAATTAATCAACCCAACTCATTAATTAACTGCATCAATTAATCATCCATTTTAACCACTCTTATATTTCTCCTAAAAATCCAAATATATTTCGATAACTTAGGGTACCAAAATTTTCAAGCAAACCACAGCATTCAGCTGTCCAATTACCAAAATATTCATCACAGAATATCAATAATTCCAGTATGTACTATATACCACATTAATCCAATTCAACCAATCATTTAAATTTAACCATTTAAATTTAAATAAAAATTCCGAAGCATGAGGTTTACTCACCTTTGATTTTTGTTTGGCACTCCAATTACATCTCGACCATTATCTCCAAATTTTGGACCTTGTATAAATATTATATAATTTATTAATATTCAAAATAAATCGAAAAAAATCAGTTGTCATTTATTAATTTGAATTTAAAATAATAAATTTGGTTTTAAACTAATAATTAATTTTAAAACAAATTTTCTGTTTTCTATATAAAAAATATATATGTAATATACCTTTTTATTCCTGTAAAAATCCTCTCTCTGTTTTTTAAAAGTTTCGCATATGTATATAAATTTAGTGAAATTAAAATGGGGCAGAGAAAGAAACAGAAACTCACCCATCGTTGAAATTCGCCAACCCCCAACCCTAGGTGCCGCCTCGCCCTACCAGACACTACGCGCGATGATTTCTGAATGAGGCTCGAGCTTTAGATGAGCCGTCGCTATCGATACCCTAGATCGCAGCCTCGAACTCCCTGATGTCGTCGATAACTACCCAATCTCCAATCCACATCACCGAGCTCCATCACGCAAACCCTAAACCCACAAAAACTCCAGTTGACCACCCCATCGCGCTTGCGTTCGTCGAACAACCCAAAATTCCTTGAGTAGCTTGCTACGTCTACGGCCATGCGATGCTCCCTTTTTTTGAAATGAATGAGTTCGAAGTCGACGTACACACGATTGGAAAAATCATCCTGACTTAAATTGATTCGTGAAAAATCGAATTGAAATTGAAGCCCTTTTCAATTTCGTTTTACTGTAAATGAAAGAGGGAAAAAAAGACAGGGGTGAATAAAAGGTGTCGGCCATTATATATTTTATTTTAGAGCTTGGGTGATTCTGGTTTCGGCAATGAAGAAAGAGAATGGTTCCTTAAAGAGTAGAACGAATAGAAAAGAAATATGTACTGACCTATTTATTTTGTCCACGAAGAGGCGTAAGGGAAAAGCTAAGGAACGTAATAAAAAAAATGGAAATGGATTCCAGAGTAAGATTGTTTATCTAAATTTTATTATCTTATAAAACTCTCAAACCGTCTCGTTAATTGCCATTTAAAATCCCAAACTCCACTTAAGGAATGCCGCTAGGCGATTTCAGGGTTTACCCGCGTTCCAAACCCGATGGAACATGTTTCGGAAGCTAATTTGATTGTATGTGCGAGTTACGGAAGTAAACGATCAATTTTAAATTAAATGATTAAAATAGTTCTACGCGTTTCGAGCTGCCAGGGTCAAATGACAACTCCGATGGCTATGAAAATTGAAATCCGATAATAACTAACTATTACGGATCCAATGAAACTGGTTTCGTCGAATTCCGAGACTGTGCCCCGGAAGACTATTTTTAACTTCCAATTTAAACGATATATTATTAAAACTGACCAAATTATCTTTAAATTAAATTCAAATCACTCTATTATCTCCAGTATTATCATTATAAATTTTATAAGCCTTCAAATTATATTTTTAATAGGCTTAAAATCCAGATTCAACACTTTACCCAATTTCGAATTATAAAATTTTCAATATTTACTTATCAAGAAAATATTAATATTCGGAATTCAAATTAAAAATTAACTTTTAAATATTAAAAATCAATTTATTATTCCAATTTAATTTGTTAAAATTTCTGGGCCGTCACATTCCTCCCCCCTTAAAAGAATTTCGTCCTCGAAATTACTAGTTAGGAAAAGTAGTCCAAAACCCGTTTGCCTTTTTCCCAAAACCTACAATTCGACATCCTTCCAACTATCTTCTATTAAAGACCTACAATCACCTTAACCAACTTCTCAAACCTTCCATAGTTTCCAACGACATTAATTTACTTCATTTATTCAAGTTTAAGTTTAAAATCAAATTTTGAATTATCAAAATTTCTCAAATTTTTTTCTAACTCCCTAAATTCCCGAAATTTTTGCCAGCGTCTCCTTTGCGCGGCTAGCTTGGTACAACTACAAAAGGCCACCACGGGCTCCCAATTCCAAAAGAAAACAAAAGCCAAGTGGCTACATCAAAAACCCAATCCAATTTCATATAGAAATTTAAAATACATACCTTTTTGTTGGGCAATTCAATTTATCCTTTGGAATCAAATCCAATTCTTTTTTTCCATTAATACCTGCATATCTTGTTTAGCAACAATATTTAGTTGAAACTTTACAAATCATTTTATACATTCTCTTATATAGATTTTCATATTTACTTCTATTTAAATTCGATTTCCCGTTTTAATATGAATTCAACTTATTTCAATTTTGAATATTAAATTTTATTTTCCATATATAATTGAGTCTTATTAGTTCCATCTACTACTCTATTTCAGTTTCATATTTAAAATTGTTTAATTGCTTAACACAAATTTTCTCAAAAATTGTCAAAAAATTTCTAACTCCCAAAATTTTCGGAAAATTTGGCAGAGTCTCCTTTGTACGGAGGAGATTTTGAAATTTGACAAGAGATATAAATATATATACATCGACCCACCCGGTCGGAAAAAGCAAAAATAGTTCATATTTCCTATTTTTATTGCGTAGGCGTACCTTATTTAGCATTTTAAGCAAGCAACTTATTAATTTAAGCAATTAGCGCAATCCAAACCAGTCAAACGGCCTTCAGGTACCTGTACTTACTCAATTTACATATGTAAGTGCCAAATATAGAAAATCTACTAGTATTTCATTTATTTTCAATAGCTAAGCACATGTATTACATACACAACTAGTGCCAAACGCTTCCCATAAGCGATTCATATGATTCTAAAGCTTATTCAATTGTTTCAACCAAATTTATGTGCCATTTCATTCAATTTTGTTGGCTTGCAACACAATTCTTACGTCAAATTGATTTTAAATCCAAACAAGCTCACATTCAATTTAGTTGATTTCAAAATCAATTTATTTAATCTCTATCAGCCCATAGAATTTTAATTATTTTTATTTACGTCATACGAGGATTCATTCTATACCAATTCGTCAATATTCGCTTAATAGAGTGTTTATTTAGTTTATAACTACTTTAAGTTAATTTCAATTCATTCATTTAGCTCAACACATTCCATTCTTGTATACTTCGAGCCATTCCCAAATTAAATTAATCCAAGCCTTTATTTAATGAGTTTCCGTTCTTATTCTAAGCCAAGCTTCCATAAATTTTAAACTTAAGTGAATTTACTTTAATTTATTCCAACATCAAACTTAAGTTTACTTTTATTTGGTTCTAATTTAAATTCAGTTAGCCCATCCTTTTTAAATTTTAAATTTTAGTTCACCTTCCCAATTTCCAAAATAATATCCAAGCACATACTTAACTCATTTATACTTTCAAATTAATATGCCACCGAACTTAAGTTCAGTCTGATAATCCAATTCCAATCACCACTTTGATTTAGTTTTTATTTAATCAGACTTCATCCATTTATTATTTAACTCAATTAACCCATTTCAATTTTTAATTCAATTACTTAATTCATTATCGAATTTATTTTATTAATACAAGACTATTCTCAATTTATTTCTATTCACTTGGGTTCTGTTTTGCACTTAAACCATATCTATTATAATCACTTCTATTTCACATAACATCACTTCTCTTATATCCAATTTACTTACAAATTTCATTAAATATTATTCAAATCACCTTAAATTTTATTTGTAATTCAAACCATCACATTTCGAATCCAACTCAATTTTATTTTTATTTTACAACATCTCTTCTTATTTAATTTATTATCAAATCCAAGTCGAATTCTATTAAAAATTCGAATTCATTTTCAAACCCAATATCACTTACAACCCATTTATTTACCCAAGTTAAATTCTATTAATATACTCAAATAAATAATTATTTAGCCAATTAGTTTACTTTCGACTTCAAAATTAATGTTCGATTTCAATTACAAATTCACTTCATTAAAATTCCAGTTTGGATTTCCTTTTTATTTCCCCAAAATTCCAACATCTTAATTTAAAATTTTTAGAAATGCTTTTAAATTCAGATAATACTATTTAAAATAGATTTTAATAAAAATACTTCTATAACTCGATGTCTCAACCAGTCCATCCTTATTCTCACAGAAATTCAGTCATACGTTGATCAGGCGTAGGACTGAAAATCTATAAGTTCTTGGTAAACCCGTTTTCAACACCCAGTGAAAATACTTTTGAAAATAATTTTATTGAAAATATTGAAAGCATTTTGAAATAGAGGAAATATCTTTGCTGAGGATGCTCTGGAAATCTTCATCCCCATCCATGGTCGCAGTTAACCCGATGGTTACGTTGCTGTCCCGACAAAATCCACAGATAACTGTAGGCCTCCGCGCCCCACGATTACACCATGGAATCCATGACAGATCGCAGCTACAACTGGGGTTACGTAGCCATCACAACAAAAACCCATATAACTGTAGGCATCAACGCCATCGAATTTCGCTGCCAAAAATGAAACTTCTCCACTCTATTGACCATAGACCGCAGTCTACCGATGTTGCGTTGCCTTCCCGACAAAATCAAGTGTAGACCGTTGACACTCATCCTCCACACGATTTTTGCTATGGTCCCCACAGTAGATCGCAGCGACATCGAGTTACATTGTCGTCACAGCATAACCCAAATGCCTCTGTAGGCGTCAACGCCATCGACTTATGCTGCCCAATAATCCTCAGGAACTAGTTTTGTCCGGACTCCTCACAGGATCAACTTTAAAACCCGCCCTTGGGGCTCAAGGCAGCACCACCCAGTGGCACTCCTGAGAAGTTCATTTTAAGGGAGCGCCTTTTTCCCCAGAGCCATCATCAAAACAATTTTATACTATACACATATAGTATCTTCAAATCATACACGTAGTATGATATCATACAAAGCTCCTTTACACAATTATCCCAAAATTGATAATTATCAAACTAGGCTTTCCAAATTCTCATATTGATTTTATCCAAAAATCAAAAGCCTTTCCAAATCCAAAGGTTTCCAAAACCTTTTCCAAAATCCTCATAAGATCCTTTATATATATATTCAGATATATAAAAATTTTAAAACTTTGGATCTTCTCAAACTTGTATAAAATCCTTTTATACTTCAATTCTTATCTCAGTTGCGTATTTAAATCAATAACAGTTTGGACCCCGACCAGTTTATATTTAGAAAATAGCTTGAAAATTGAAAATATGTAAATAGTTGAAAAATAATTATTAGCTTGCAAAATAGCTATAAAATAGTTAACTAATTATAGAATAGTTGATAATAGTTAAATAGTTTCAGAAATTTTAAATAATGGCCAAATAGTTGTAAAATAGAAATCTGTTTGTGACATAGTTGAAAAATAGTAATTAGTTTAGAAAACAGTTGAAAATTGGTTAAATAGCTCCAAAAATAATCGTAAAACAAGTATATACAATAATTTGGCTTTAAGAAAGAAAGGTTGTATATATTTAATAGCTTAGAACAATAAGTTTATATCAAAACAATTTATATTAAAAATAGTCAAGAGCCAACTGTTCACTTCCCCAACAATTCAATTTAAATCTCCATTTAAATTGACCCAATTCCAATTCAAATAACTCCAAATTCCATTGGACTTGATTAATCCCCAATTCAAGTTGAACCAATCTTGATTCCTTTCCCAATTTAAATCAAATTCTAGTTGATTTTAATCCTGTTCAAATTTAATTATTATTTCATATTATTCTAATCGATTTGAATTATTATCAATTTAATTTCAGAATCCAAATCACTTCAATTTAATCCAATCCAATTTCCATTTAATTTAATTTAATTTAATTTTTTTAAATTTATACATCTTCAATCCAATTACTTCAAACCAAATTAAATTTTGAACTAATTCAAATCAATCTTGAATTTAACTATCTCGGATTATAGAAATTCGAGTTAAATTCTCAAACGTTGGTTTAACTCTTTAAACCAAATTAACTTTTGTTTTAAGGTTTTTAATCTATTTAATTTCTGAGTCCAATTCAAAATTCCAATTTAAATTATTTTTTTATTTATGTATTTCAAGGTTCAATACAATTTTATTTGTTTTCAAAAATTTAATTTATTATTCAGTTTTATCTTCCAGTTTGAAGCCAGTTCTTAAACAAGTATATTTTACAAATTCAATTATTCAAATTTTTAATTCAAAATAATTCCATACCCTTAATTCCAAGTGAAAATTTAACATCCCTTTTTCTCAATAATGGATATATCACCACACTTCATTTCTATTTCATTTAAACCCAACCAATTCACAATTTAAAGATTTTTATTAACAATAGAATGATATTATCCAATTTATTTTTAAAACGTCCATCTATTTTCAAATTTTAAATCCCAAACCCGTTTTGAGATCACACAAATCCCCAATTCAAATCAACCATTTAACTTTCCAAGTTAAATTCCAATTACATCTTAAAATTTCCAATTCAGGTTGCCCTTTTTTTCTTCTTCATTTATTTAACTTTCCCAAAGTTAAATTCCAATTTACTTAATCCAATCTACTTTATTCAATTTGAATTCCCGCTTCAAACTTCAAAATTCTTTCCCTCTTATAAGTTCACAACTTATATCGCTCAAGGTTTTACATCACACTTCTGGGAAAATCAAAACTCAACCTCTTAGAGTTTATTTAACTATTTTTATTATCATGTATATCCATACATATATACATATTTATTTCTTGGCCCTCCTAGCCAGGTTTTACAATTTTTAAACCACCCTTTGTTTTAAATTCAAATCAAATCTCAAACAACCCATTGTTTGCAACAAGTCTCATTTCAAACTTACCTTTATTTAAAGCTTTTAAATAATTTAATTCCTGAATTGTAATTTTAGAATTTCATTTTCAATTAATTAAATTTCGATTAGGTTGTATTTTCATTTTTACTTCATTTAATTCTAATTCAAGACTACAATTTGATTGTATTATATTACGTCTCAATTTTAATTCCAATAATTTAACAACCAATCACCTTAGTATTTATTAGAAGGAAATATTGCTTTATATCTCAAAATATATTTTATATAAAATCATTTAAAAGCTTTATATAAGAAAATAACAAGTACGCTCTCATATATATATGTATATGTATATATATATATATATATATTCTCAACTCATTCTAGAGTCCTACAGACTCTATTTAATGAGTAATCCCCACCAAAGCCAAGGTTCTCGCTTAAACCTCGCTCTGATACCAAATGTAACGACCCAAAAATTTTCTAACCCGAAAATTCCAAATAGTTATGAAAAAGAAGAAAGAGATAGAAGAAGAAGAACAAAATCAACAACATCTCACATTCGCAGCGGATGAAATATAATAATAAATAATAACAGTTTACAAAAGAATCCTATATCTGTCAATTACATTTAATATACATCAGATTTTCACATTTTATACAGTCACAGAATATTTACAATTATCATGCTTCAAATTAATAATAATATAAATACAGCGGAAATACTCTATACGCTAATGCAACCCAGCTCGCCTCCTGATCTCCAGAACGTCCTAACCTGAAAATCTGTAATACTCGGTCTGACCCGAGCATTACACCAAAGTAACACCCGGGTCAGGCTGGAAAGCAGCGTGAGTAATCTCAACTAACATGGAATACAAAGCATACAACTTAAATAAAACCCGGGGTAATTTATATCAATTTAACCAATTCACAATTTACTATAGACAACACTTACTTCACATATCAATTTCTAAGTACCAACTTTGATAAAATAATCCAATTTACTTAAATCATTTTATTTCATCAAATTGATTTCACAAATCAATTTATAAAAATTCGAAGTGGTTTCGGGTATTTCCTAATACCCAACTCCGGTCTCTCCGAAACTCGTGTTATCCTAACCCAAGTTATTCAAATGAAGTACACAACATTTCATATCATAGATATCAACTCATTCAAATCACCCAATACCATTCAACCATCCATAAGCAAAGCTTAACCATATACAAATCAATTCAATTGATCTTAAATTAAATTTCAAACCTCTATTCCTTAGATTACTTCATTTAACATTAATTAATTCCAAATCAATTAATTAGTCAACCCATCATTAATCATCTTAATTAATCATCCTGGATTAATTATCTTCCAATACCATTCAAGTAATTATCCTTAATTAATTTCACGATATTGATTGTTCTTACCAAATCAATGAGTAATTTTTAATTACTTCACAAATTAATTAACTATTTTAATTATGTCAATCCTTAATTACTTATACTAATTAACTTCCCATAAGTCACTTATTATTGATTAATTCATTTAATTATTCAACCTTTAATTACGTCATTAATGATTTCCAATTATATTTTTAATTTATCATAATCTAAATTAATTACTTTAATTCAACCACAACATTAATCACTCTCGATGAATCTCAACCTGAAATTAATTATCCTTTTGTTTATTTCATTAAATACATTAATTTCTCCTTTATTTAACTATCTTAATAAATATCTTGATTAATTACACAAAGTAATTATATTTTACTAATTACATTAAGTAATTACTTATTAAACCACCCAATGATTATTCTAAATAAATTTCCACTTCATTAATTAACTTAAAACTTCATTAATTAATTCAAACCCTTAATTACTAAATTAATCAACCCAACTCATTAATTAACTGCATCAATTAATCATCCATTTTAACCACTCTTATATTTCTCCTAAAAATCCAATTATATATTTCGTTAACTTAGGGTACCGAAATTTTCAAGCAAAACACAACATTCAGCTATCCATTTACCAAAATATTCATCAAAGAATATCAATAATTCCAGTATGTACTATATAACACATTTATCGAATTCAACCAATCATTTAAATTTAACCATTTAAATTTAAATAAAAATTCCGAAGCGTGAGGTTTACTCACCTTTGATTTTTGTTTGGCACTCCAATTCCATCTCGACCATTATCTCCAAATTTTGGACCTTGTATAAATATTATATAATTATTAATATTCAAAACAAATCGAAAAAAATCAATTGTCATTTATTAATTTGAATTTAAACTAATAAAATTGGTTTTAAACTAATAATTAAATTTAAAACAAATTTTCTGTTTTCTATATAAAAAATGTAATATACCTTTTTATTCCTGTAAAAATCCTCTCTCTCTTTTTTTTTAAAAGTTCCGCATATGTATATAAATTTAGTGAAATTAAAAGGGGGCAGAGAAAGAAACAGAAACTCACCCATCGTCGAAATTCGCCAACCCCCAACCCTCGGTGCCGCCTCGCCCTACCAGACACTGCGCGCGATGATTTCTGAACGAGGCTCGAGCTTCAGATGAGCCGCCGCTATCGATACCCTAGATCGCAGCCTCGAACTCCCTGATGTCGCCGATAACTACCCAATCTCCAATCCACATCACCGAGCTCCATCACGCAAACCCTAAACCCACAAAAACTCAAGTTGACCACCCCATCGCGCTCGCGTTCGCCGAACAACCCAAAATTCCTCGAGTAGCTTGCTACGTCTACGGCCATGCGATGCTCCCTTTTTTTGAAAGGAATGAGTTCGAAGTCGACGTACGCATGATTGGAAAAATCATCCTGACTTAAATTGATTCGTGAAAAATTGAATTGAAATTGAAGCCCTTTTCAATTTCGTTTTACTGTAAATGAAAGAGGGAAAAAAAGATGGGAGTGAATAAAAGGTGTCAGCCATTATATATTTTATTTTAGAGCTTGGGTGATTCTGGTTTCGGCAATGAAGAAAGAGAATGGTTCCTTAAACAGTAGAACGAATAGAAAAGAAATATCTACTGACCTATTTATTTGTCCACGAAGAGGCGTAAGGGAAAAGCTAAGGAACGTAATAAAAAAAATGGAAATGGCTTCCAGAGTAAGATTGTTTATCTAAATTTTATTATCTTATAAAACTCTCAAACCGTCTCGTTAATTGCCATTTAAAATCCCAAACTCCACTTAAGGAATGCCGCTAGGCGATTTCAGGGTTTACCCGCGTTCCAAACCCGATGGAACATGTTTCGGAAGCTAATTTGATTGTATGTGCGAGTTACGGAAGTAAACGATCAATTTTAAATTAAATCGATTAAAATAGTTCTACGCGTTTCGAGCTGCCAGGGTCAAATGACAACTCCGATGGCTACGAAAATTGAAATCCGATAATAACTAAGTATTACAGATCCAATGGAACTGGTTTTGTAACAACCCGCATATTTATCGATTTTATATTTAAATATTTTATTTAAATATTTTATCATTCGTCGGATTTTAGTCCGAAAACCTACTTTTTGCATACGGTCGAATTAGGACTCGAGACCACCTCAATCGAATTAGGACTCGTGACCACCTCCATTGAGTTCAAAATGCCGTTTGCGACCTTTTTGAGTGTAAGCTTCGATATGTTTGGAGAAAGTTGATTTTTACCACTTTTTCACTTAGGGCTTTGTTTTGGGCTGAGCCAATTAACCACTTACTAACTCAGTCCCAATCCCCCTCTCCTCTTCATTACTTCATTCCAACTCCTCAAACTCAGGCTCCAACTGAAAATGGTGGAGAGGAAAGGGAATTAGAAACTCCAAGCCCTAGTTCCTCTTGCTAGCTCAAGTTCTTGCTCCAAAATCAAAGAGAACCCCTTGGTAAGCATCTCCTTCATCTTCTCCAACTCTTTCTCCATTCAATTTCAGAAAATTTCCTAAACCTAATTTAGGGAATGTTTCTCTTCTAAGCTTTGATTCAAGCTTGTTGAGTTGGAATTGAAGAGTGCTCGTTCTTGCCATTGCTTCATAGCATCTTCTTCATTAATTTGGGTTCAAAGGTGAGATTTTTATCTCACATCTATGACTATAATTATCTTTGGTTGTTAGGTTTGAATTCCTAACACTTCTTCATGAGAATTTGCTCTTGATTTGGATTGGTTTTGTGAATACTCCAATTTTTGGGTTTTTAAGTCAAATTTGTGTGAAATCCTTTTATGGATGTTTGATCATGCTTTTGGTGATGCATCGAGGAGCATATAGGGCCGGGTTGCCGATTGGCATAAACCCTTAGAGCCAATGTTTGTCCGGTTGCATTTTGGAAGAGTTTGCCCTTCATTTGAATAAGGCTGAAAAACAGTCCAGGCATGATTCAGGCGACTGAAAACTCTGTTCAGTCGACTGAACCTGGAACCCGAAAGTTTCCAGGCATGATTCAGTCGACTGAACCTGGAAACAGAAGGTTTCCTGAACCTGGAAAATTTCCAGGTACAGAGTCAGTCGACTGAAAACTCTGTTCAGTCGACTGAACCTGCTGTTTGAGTCCATTTTGCCTTTCTGGATTGAATTTCCAATTTAAATCGATTCGTGATGATCCTATTTGTTGTTATCATTTATTATGACCTTGATGACTCCTTTTTAGGGATTTTTGAATATCCATTTCGATGGATTCCTTATCGGTTTCTTTGGATTTTATTCACATCTTTGTATGTGAATTTTAGTGATCGATTGTTCTTACAATCTTCTTTGTGATTTGTCACTTTAAAAATATAAAGGTTTTCTATACTAGTAGTAAATATCAAAACTCTTTCTTCAAATGATTTCAACTCTACTTTAATACCAAATTCGTTTATAAAACAGTTTCAATCTATTAGTATATACAAACCTTTACCTCACTCGTATGAGAAATCTAATTAAACGACTTAGTAAAACGAGTGGTATGAAACGCTTGCGTTTACTTTGTTGGTTAATTCTTCGACTTGATCGATTGAAACTCTTGTGACAATTTTCTAGTGGAGATCTACAATTTGTTCGTAAATATTTAAGTTAAGCAAGTGGTTATGGGACATGAAGCTAAACTCATATATTTACTAGCTTAGTGTAATTGACACTTCTCGATGATCATGACGATCATTTTTGTGATTTAGACTAGCAGTCGTGCGATGTCTCTTTGTCTTCTTTGTGGAGTTTCGACTCAAATTTGGTGGGGTAGCAACCCACGGTCTTCGGACCATTCGTGTGTCAGGTCTTCGGACCATTCGTGTGTCAAATTAATGGCTAGCTACCATGAGATAGCTTCTCGTTCATGTGTTACAGCTGTTGGTGAGTTTTCATGCTCCCGTTCATGTGATAAGCCTCCCCCTTTATTTTGTGAAATTTATGGATTTCGTGTGTCGAATTCTGGAGTTTATACTTCACCTATTTTTGTGATTTCTGTTGATATGATTTATCAATTCTTGTGCATAGGTGAATTTGTGTGTCATTGACTGGATTTCTTGTGTTGATTTCTGGAATTTATGTTTCGCCAACTTTGTGATTTCTATTGATATGATTTATCAATTCTTGTGCATAGGTGAATTTGTGTGTCATTGACTGGATTTCTTGTGTTGATTTCTGGAATTTATGTTTCGCCAACTTTGTGATTTCTAGTGATATGATTTATCAATTCTTGTGCATAGGTGAATTTGTGTGTCATTGACTGGATTTCTTGTGTTGATTTCTGGAATTTATGTTTCGCCAACTTTGTGATTTCTATTGATATGATTTATCAATTCTTGTGCATAGGTGAATTCGTGTGTCATTAACTTGTTGTGAATACAAGTTTTGGGTGTGATACCCTTTTTGGATCTTTGAGAAGATTCTTTGATATTGGTTAATCGTTTGTTGATTATCATTTACATACTTATAGTAGTATGCCATTATGGATATTATACGTCTATGCCATATCTTATATGTCATTTATTGTGGCTTGGTGAATGAAATTAGGAGTATGACATTCCTTTTTATCTTGAGTAGATTATCGTGATATTGATTAATCACTTATTGGTTTTTCAATTACTTATTTATCACAGCTTGGCATTGTGATTATTATATGTTTATGTCATATCTCTTATTATATATCACTTCATCTGATATTTATAGCTAGACTGATCCGTTTATTATTTTCTTCTTAAATAATACTCGGGTTAGACTGAGATTTTACAGGTGCTTCTGCTTGACTCCTTATCAGACTATCATCCCGACTTTTGGCAAACTACTTAGATTAGTAGTTTATTTTGTTGTATACACTTGAGATTTAGACTCATAGATGTATTCTTTTGTATAGCACGTGTTGCTATTCTTTTGTATTATTGTGGATCTTTTTGACCACTACTCTGATATACACTTTTATGTGTAATATTCATATCTATTTCCGCCTTTGTGATATGAATTGTCTGTGACTGATTTATGTTATGTTTATTTCTATATTTGTTTCCGAAGATATTATAGCCACTGTGTAGTAGCCTTGAGTTCGTGTCGGTATGTCGGATTTCCTCTTGAGATGAAAAGTTATATTTTTATCCGGTATATCGGTACTCGCACGGAGCAATTATACAGATGGTCGCTCCTCAACAGCCTTATTCTCCGTGCTAGTTGACAGCATTCACAGTAATGTTCTTGGCTAGCGTGGGTATAGAGGTGGGGCGTCAAAGCTTGGTATCAGAGCCAAACTTCGGAACAATGTAGAATGATTTAACAAGGATCATCGTCCTAAGTCCATCTTAGGAGTCGTGCTTTAGGATTTTATTCGGGTATTCGTACCGTCCTATCCTATTTTCTTTTATGATTCCTTGTTTTATCTATCAAGATTGCTTGATACTTATCTTGAGAATAACTTTTTCTTCTTCTTTATTTCTTTTTTAAAGAAGAGAAATGGTTAGACCAGGCCGTCCCAGCGCCGGTCAATCTAGTGCTACTCCCCTGGATGGAGTTTTTATGTCTTCCCAGCAGCTTTTAGATCTTGTCAAGAACGCTCAAACAGCGGGTCCCAATCAGGAGCCTGCTCATCCTAGATCTGGTTTTGCACGCTTGTGCCGAGACTATACCGATTTGGGTGGAAGGCCATTCACTGGATCCGAGAGTGTTATAGAAATTCAAGCTTGGCTCAAATCATGCGATCGCATCTTTTCTCGCATGAACCTTATTGATCTACATCGAGTACAAGTGGCTTCTAGCATGCTCCAAGAAAGAGCGTTAGATTGGTATGAGCTTTTAATTTCTGAAATTGTTGAAGCGGATCTCACTTGGGAGAAATTCCGGGAAAGATTCGAATTGAAATTTGTGCCGGAGGCCGAAAAAATAACTTTGGCCCGGCGTTTTATTGACCTTGTTCAAGGTGAATCTTCTGTGACGGAGTATGTCGCATCTTTCGAATCTCTTTCCAAATACGGGGTTGAATACATTAACACGCCAATGAAGAAAAATCAGAGATTCGTCTATGGCTTGAATAAGAATCTTAAGAAGCCATTACTTCTCAAACTTGAGGTTTCATTTGATCAGCTTATTGATATCGCCCTTCGTCTTGAAGAGGCCGATAATGAAGGTGATGTTGAAGTTGTGCGTGCCCAACAGAACTTCGATAATAACTTGAAGAGGCCTATCAAATTCAAAGGCCCCAATCCCAACAAGAAAGGGAGGCAAGAAACCCCGGTAGAAAAAACACCTACCTCTAGTCGTGGACAATGCTACAATTGTGGTTCCACGAACCACTATGCAAGGGAGTGTCCGAAACCCCTCTTTTGTCGCTATTGCAAAAATTCGGGTCACCATATTACTGCATGTCCCGTACTTCAAAGTAAGAAGGAGGGAGAGCTCAATGTAGTGCAAGCTCCTGGAAACACTTCTCGTGGTCAAGGTATTACTCATTTAATCCTTGATTACATTTATTTTGTGATCTTCTTATTTGAGTTCTTTTTGATATGGGTTTCATCTCATTATTTTTATATCAAAAGAACTTGTCGATTCTTTTTCTTTGAATATTTTGTGCTTGATGACTTCTTTGAGGATTGTGAATCCGGATGGTAGATCCGCAACACTCAATTTTCTTTTTATTGATGTCGAAATTATTTTATGAGACTTTTCTTTCCGAGTCGATTTACTTAGGCTTCGGAATTGATTTTTTGAAAGGATCGGCTTAATCATTGTGAAGCCCATATCCTATTTTTCGAGTGGACTATTCATCTTCGACATTTTCAATCTGTTAAGCAGATTTCTATTTTTCCTTTATGATTTTGATTCCAACTTGATGGCATCATTTTATTCCTTAAGCCCACTTATAAGGAAAGTGTTATTTCTCTCATTCATGTAGTTTGAGAAATTTTCCGGTATTTTTGAATTTGTCTTAGGACTGTCACCTAAGCAATCTTTTGAGTAGTGTTAAGGTCTTTTCAGCTCGACCTTGCCACCGGTTTTCATTTGCTATGAGTTGCGGAAGTTAGCATTCCACTTACCGCATTCCGCACTCGTTATGATTCTTATGAATGACTTATTATGTCATTCGGTTTATCCAGCTTATTTCATCCATTTTATAAATCGAATATTCTATGAATATTTCGATGAGACCATTCTTGTATTTATTGATTTTGGATGACAATAGTAATTTAAAAATTTTGCAAATCTTTTTCATAAGATTTATTTATAAGTGCATTTGGGTTTTGATTTTAAACGAGCAAAGAATATTCCCCAAACTTTTAAGAGATATTTTCATCATATAGAAGATGATTTTGTGATTGTATTGCCCATTGAGTATTTTAAGAATTCTGGTCGATGCGCTTGATAAACGTTATCGATAAGAATCTCCTAAACGCTTTGATGAGACAGTCAGACACAGTATATTAACTTGAAAATAGTAAAATTTTCTAGAATGATTATTACATAATGATAAATGTAATTTTGAAAGTTTTAACTTTTCAGGAAAGAAGATTATTTAAAAGAAATTCTTTCCTTTCGATACTCTTATTCTTGTGATTCCTGAAGGGGAACCATGACTTTGCTATTTGTACCGATACTAGTCTATTGGTTTGGAATGCCATTCTCTTGCAAAGGAGAACGTGCTATCCCTTGTGCTTCTAAATCATTATAGCTTCTCGAGACTAGATAGCCACTTATGATCTAGTGCTCTCGGCTAATGTTTTTGCTTTTGGAATTGGGCATCATCATATTTGGATGAGAAATTTGTTCTCTACCTCGATCATAAATCTTTGGAATATTTATGTTCTCTTAAGGAACTGCATGTTGACATGAGTTCCTAGCATCTTATGATCTTGATATTCTTTTTATTCCCGAAGGGGAAATCGTGTTGCCAATGCGTTTAGTCGTAAGCAACTAGTGGATGATTCTTTGATGTTGACCAAATGAAATTATCTTTTTGTCAAGTTCATCGGGCGTTTTGATGTACTTCGTTTTATTGAGTTTCATCTCGTTGCTTTTATGAACTTGCGTCCGATGTTCTTTTATTGTGTTCGGTTCATTGGACGTACCGTTTTTGTACTACGTCGGTGTTCCGAAATCACTCGGGCTTCGGTTCATTGGACGTACCGTTTTTGTACTGCGTCGGTGTTCCGAATTATTTGAGTTTGATTCATTGGATTACCGTTTGTACTGCATCAATGTCTTTTCTTTATTGATTCATCGGATGTACCGTTTGTACTACATCGATGTCTTTGCTTTTGATTCATCGGATGTACCGTTTGTACTACATCAATGTCTTTGCTTTTGATTCATCGGATGTACCGTTTGTACTACATCGATGTCTTTGCTTTGATTCATTGGATGTATCGTTTGTACTACATCAACGACTTTACTGTTTGATTCATTGGATGTACCGTTTGCACTACATCAATGTCTTCGCTTTTTGATTCATTGGATGTACCGTTTGCACTACATCAATGACTTGGCTTTTTGGTTCTTTGGACGTACCGTCTTTGTACTACGTCGGTGTTCCAAATTATTCGAGTTTCTAGTTTCTAGGGCGTACCGTGATTGTACTACGCCGTTGCACCGGCTCAACTTTCTGCTATTCTTGACGTTTTCCACGTCTTTTAACTATGGAAATGCTTTTATGTTTTCGGTTTTTTTATTCTTGAGCCCGGTGTTATTGAGGGATTGAAGTTTCACCAAATTTGACTTTTGAGCAACATCCTATTCGAATTATTGCTTCGGAGCTCAAACGACTTCGAAATAAAGATGTCCTTCTTGTGAGGGTTCAATGGTTCTCAAATCCTAAGGATTGCTCATGTGAAATCTTGAGAATTCATCGAACGAAAACTTTCGGATTTACTCCTTCGTGCTCTTTATGGTGAACTTCTTATTTCAATTTTCTTTTGTGTTGATATGCTTATATGGTTGTTACTTCTTATATTTCCTTCTTAATTATTGCGAGGACGCAATTTCTTTAAGGAGGGGAGTTTGTAACAACCCGCATATTTATCGATTTTATATTTAAATATTTTATTTAAATATTTTATCATTCGTCGAATTTTAGTCCGAAAACCTACTTTTTGCATACGGTCGAATTAGGACTCGAGACCACCTCCATTGAGTTCAAAATGTCGTTTGCGACCTTTTTGAGTATAAGCTTCGATATGTTTGGAGAAAGTTGATTTTTACCACTTTTTCACTTAGGGCTTTGGTTTGGGCTGAGCCAATTAACCACTTACTAACTCAGTCTCAATCCCCCTCTCCTCTTCATTACTTCATTCCAACTCCTCAAACTCAAGCTCCAACTGAAAATGGTGGAGAGGAAAGGGAATTAGAAACTCCAAGCCCTAGTTCCTCTTGCTAGCTCAAGTTATTGCTCCAAAATCAAAGAGAACCCCTTAGTAAGCATCTCCTTCATCTTCTCCAACTCTTTCTCCATTCAATTTCAGAAAATTTCCTAAACCTAATTTAGGGAATGTTTCTCTTCTAAGCTTAGATTCAAGCTTGTTGAGTTGGAATTGAAGAGTGCTTGTTCTTGCCATTGCTTCATAGCATCTTCTTCATTAATTTGGGTTCAAAGGTGAGATTTTTATCTCACATCTATGACTATAATTATCTTTGGTTGTTAGGTTTGAATTCCTAATACTCCTTCATGAGAATTTGCTCTTGATTTGGATTGGTTTTGTGAATACTCCAATTTTTGGGTTTTTAAGTCAAATTTGTGTGAAATCCTTTTATGGATGTTTGATCATGCTTTTGGTGATGCATCGAGGAGCATATAGGGCCGGGTTGCCGATTGGAATAAACCCTTAGAGCCAATGTTTGTCCGGTTGCATTTTGGAAGAGTTTGCCCTTCATTTGAATAAGGCTGAAAAACAGCCCAGGCATGATTCAGTCGACTGAAAACTCTGTTCAGTCGGCTGAATCTGGAACCCGAAAGTTTCCAGGCATGATTCAATCGACTGAAAACTCTATTCAGTCGACTGAACCTGGAACCCAAAAGTTTCCAGGCATGATTCAGTCGACTGAAAAGTCTGTTCAGTCGACTGAACCTGGAAACAGAAAGTTTCCTGAACCTGAAAAATTTCCAGGTACAGGGTCAGTCGACTGAAAATTCTGTTCAGTCGACTGAACCTGCTGTTTGAGTCCATTTTGCCTTTCTGGATTGAATTTCCAATTTAAATCGATTCGTGATGATCCTATTTGTTGTTATCATTTATTATGACCTTGATGACTCCTTTTTAGGGATTTTTGAATATCCATTTCGATGGATTCCTTATCGGTTTCTTTGGATTTTATTCACATCTTTGTATGTGAATTTTAGTGATCGATTGTTCTTACAATCTTCTTTGTGATTTGTCACTTTAAAAATATAAAGGTTTTCTATACTAGTAGTAAATATCAAAACTCTTTCTTCAAATGATTTCAACTCTACTTTAATACCAAATTCGTTTATAAAACAGTTTCAATCTATTAGTATATACAAACCTTTACCTCACTCGTATGAGAAATCTAATTAAACGACTTAGTAAAACGAGTGGTATGAAACGCTTGCGTTTACTTTGTTGGTTAATTCTTCGACTTGATCGATTGAAACTCTTGTGACAATTTTCTAGTGGAGATCTACAATTTGTTCGTAAATATTTAAGTTAAGCAAGTGGTTATGGGACATGAAGCTAAACTCATATATTTACTAGCTTAGTGTAATTGACACTTCTCGATGATCATGATGATCATTTTTGTGATTTAGACTAGCAGTGGTGCGATGTCTCTTTGTCTGCTTTGTGGAGTTTCGACTCAAATTTGGTGGGGTAGCAACCCACGGTTTTCGGACCATTCGTATGTCAGGTCTTCGGACCATTCGTGTGTCAAATTAATGGCTAGCTACCATGAGATAGCTTCTCGTTCATGTGTTACAGCTGTTGGTGAGTTTTCATGCTCCCGTTCATGTGATAGGCCTCCCCCCCTTTATTTTGTGAAATTTCTGGATTTCGTGTGTCGAATTCTAGAGTTTGTACTTCACCTATTTTTGTAATTTCTATTGATATGATTTATCAATTCTTGTGCATAGGTGAATTTGTGTGTCATTGACTGGATTTCTTGTGTTGATTTCTGGAATTTATATTTCGCCAACTTTGTGATTTCTGTTGATATGATTTATCAATTCTTGTGCATAGGTGAATTTGTGTGTCATTGACTGGATTTCTTGTGTTGATTTCTGGAATTTATGTTTCGCCAACTTTGTGATTTCTATTGATATGATTTATCAATTCTTGTGCATAGGTGAATTTGTGTGTCATTGACTGGATTTCTTGTGTTGATTTCTGGAATTTATGCTTCGCCAACTTTGTGATTTCTATTGATATGATTTATCAATTCTTGTGCATAGGTGAATTCGTGTGTCATTAACTTGTTGTGAATACAAGTTTTGGGTGTGATACCCTTTTTGGATCTTTGAGAAGATTCTTTGATATTGATTAATCGTTTGTTGATTATCATTTACATACTTATAGTAGTACGCCATTACAGATATTATACGTCTATGCCATATCTTATATGTCATTTATTGTGGCTTGGTGAATGAAATTAGGAGTATGACATTCCTTTTTATCTTGAGTAGATTATCGTGATATTGATTAATCTCTTATTGGTTTTTCAATTACTTATTTATCACAGCTTGGCATTGTGATTATTATATGTTTATGTCATATCTCTTATTATATATCACTTCATTTGATATTTATAGCTAGACTAATCCGTTTATTATTTTCTTCTTAAATAATACTCGGGTCAGACTGAGATTTTACAGGTGCTTCTGCTTGACTCCTTATCGGACTATCATCCCGACTTTTGGCAAACTACTTAGATTAGTAGTTTATTTTGTTGTATACACTTGAGATTTAGACTCATAGATGTATTCTTTTGTATAGCACGTGTTGCTATTCTTTTGTATTATTGTGGATCTTTTTGACCACTACTCTGATATACACTTTTATGTGTAATATTCATATCTATTTCTGCCTTTGTGATATGAATTGTCTGTGACTGATTTATGTTATGTTTATTTTTATATTTGTTTCCGAAGATATTATAGCCACTGTGTAGTAGCCTTGAGTTCGTGTCGGTATGTCGGATTTCCTCTTGAGATGAAAAGTTATATTTTTATCCGGTATATCGGTACTCGCACAAAGCAATTATACATATGGTCGCTCCTCAACAGCCTTATTCTCCGTGCTAGTTGACAGCATTCACAGTAATGTTCTTGGCTAGCGTGGGTATAGAGGTGGGGCGTCACAGGTTTCGTCGAATTCCGAGACTATGCCCCGAAAGACTATTTTTAACTTCCAATTTAAACGATATATTATTAAAACTGACCAAATTATCTTTAAATTAAATTCAAATCACTCTATTATCTCCAGTATTATCGTTATAAATTTTATAAGCCTTCAAATTATATTTGTAACAGGTTTAAAATCCAGATTCAACACTTTACCTAATTTCGAATTATAAAATTTTCTATATTTACTTATCAAGAAAATATTAATATTCGGAATTCAAATTAAAAATTAAATTTTAAATATTAAAAATCAATTTATTGTTAGAATTTAAATTGTTAAAATTTCTAGGCCGTCACATAGCACTTCGGTGATTGGATTGTATAAGTATTTCTTTGTGTTGCCTATATTCGGGCAGTGTTAAAGTCATGCCTGTGAGGATTGAATTATTCATCCGATCCTATAGAGTTGAGTAGATTCTTTTTAACCCAATGTGGTTGTTTTCTCAATGTTTCTTGAATCTTGGATACACCACGATATGGAACTGTGAGAGTCCTACATGTCTTCATTGCCTAGCTTCGTTTAACCATCAAGTATTACCCTTGGAGATGTAAGGCCATTGCTTAACCAATTCCATAATTATTCTTGTTCATGAAAAATCGAACTTCCTCCAACCAATCTTTGTTATGATCTAACGACTATAAGCGAAAACCTTCGTTTCTAGGTCTCAAACTCTAGACTCTTACATAAAATTTGAAATTATGGAGCAAGCCATCACATTGCCCCCAATACGACCGTGTTCATTCTTATATTGATCATGGACTGGTAGAGTTTGGTAATGTTTGTCTTGAATCCCTGACATCTAACCTTGCTTGTTTCAGACCATATGCATTATGCTGGACTAATAGCATTGTTGCGGATATCTACCATATTTGTTGGTTCCAATCTTCGGGTATCAATGGTTTAGATGCAAGATTTTGATCGTTCTCCCATTGCCATTGTCTATCTTTGGATAACAGCTGGTTTTTTTGCAAGTTAGGGTTTGAGACCTTATTTAAGCGTTCTCTCCTTGCCATTGTCCTGGCGACTCTTTTGATGCTCCCAGTAAAATTTGTGTCACAGCTCCTATCCTTACGAGCTCATGATTTGAGTGTCTTAACTTTAGACATTTTGGTCAAAGATCAGAATTCTTTTTTGAAATCTTGGTTTGGGGACTTTGTGGCATTGCTGAAGCAATGTCGGTCCTTTTGGATGGTAGAGATCGGTTCCTGTTAATCCTGAAATAAAAAAGCTTCCTAATGTTGCCAAGACAACATCGATATTTAGAGAATTTTGACGGTCCGATGATGATGCCAGGTGACATTGGGCAGTGTGCGCGAAGCTTATGAGACGCATGGTTTATAAGAGTGTGCAGCGTACGAGATGCATGGCTTTTGGTAATGCGTGGCTTATGAGTGGCGCGGCTTATGAGAGTGTGTGATTTGTGTGATACACGACTGTTGGAGGTGCACAACTTATGAAATGCGCAACTTATGGGATCGATATGACCCATTGATCCGAAACAGTTTGGAAGTTCTAGATGCTATCAATCATTGGGTAATGTGAGAAGTTCATGCTTCAAGAGCATGGTTCCACGGCTCAAGAAGTGATGCGCGAGGGTTTAGGCCGTTTTGATGTTGCTAGAGAAACATCAGTTCATAGAAAGCTGGGATCGAGATTTCCTATTGATGTGCTAGCTTCCTCAATGCCCAAACCTACTGCTATTTCCACAGCCTTCGTGCTTATTTCTGTTCCTAATCCTATTTCCATGTCGTGTCTAGCTCGCAGTTGGGGCTAGAGTTCGAAAATATAGCCATGCTTCATTGCTTGGATGACCCTTCTGTGTCTTTGGAGGGTAATGTAACAATGACAGAAGTTAAGGAGCAGGGAGCAACCTAATAAGACTCAATATGATTTGGTCGCTATCAAGAAGGAGAAAGTTAAAGCCATCAAAGCCTTGAAGAGCTCTCATAAATCATGGAAGCGCAAAGCAAAGGGAAAATCTTCTGAGAAGGCAGTGGAGTAAGAGGAGGACATTTCCACCGAAGAGTTTGCTGATTTTATCGGCAGCGACACCACTCCCGAGACGAGGCAGAAACTGCAAACAAAGGGCAGAAATGGGAGCGATGAAAGGAAGCACTGATGAGCTTGTGTGGAGACTATTCTAATTTTGGTTCTTTTATTGGCCGGTGTTGTGTGGGTATGGTCCCTACGTTTAACCCTATGTAAAGAAAATTATAAGAAATATATTAATATTTTGACTATAATCATATCTGTCTGTTCATATGTGTTCTATGCAATTGTGCTTGTTTTGTTACACTTATCCAATTTTATAATTGTCGCCAAATTTTTTATTTGGGGTAACAATTCTAGGTTTGGTGTAACTGAACTTGTGAACTTATTGTTTTCAATTGTTTTTACTTAAGTACCGTTGCATGCCCCCTCGTTCAGAGGACTGTTTACTTCAAATGACCGGTAACTTATAGTTTGGATAATTTTCATATTAGACTTAAAATTTAGCTAAGTCATAGATTGATTTTCCTTCTTTTGGAAGTTTTTCAACTTTAGCATGTAATCCAAGTTTCTTGTGATATCCTACTAAGTATGCAATATATGCGAATATGAGAGGATCTTGTTGCATGGGTTAACTGAGAGTAGTTTTAATCATTAAGTATCATCACTTGAAACTTTTATATTGGTTTGTAGCACTCCAATTTTGTTATAAGTGTGACCATTATTCCTAATCATGGAGGTGGTTGACGTGTTGGTTATGAGATGTGTGGTGTTCGAGATCGATATGGCCCATTGATTCGGTCCTGATGCTCCTCAGCGTTGCCTATCTTCGGGCAGCATGAGGAGTTTATGCTTTAGGGGCGTGATTTTTCGGTGATGTTCCTCGGTATTGCCTATCTCCAGGCACTGCTGAAGAGTAAGTGCATGGCTTATGGTTGCATGGATTTTTTTGCTTCTCGGTTATGTATATCTTCATGCAATGTGAGGAGCTTGCGTTTTAGGAGTTAGTGCACGGCTTATGAAATGCGTGGCTTTTCATACTCCTTGGTGTTGCCTATCTTCGGGCAACATGAGTAGCGTATGTTTTAGCGCAGCTTATGAAATGCATAGCTTATGAAATGCGCAGGTTTTGGTACTCCTCGGTGTTGCCTATCTTCGAGAAACATGAGGAGCGTATGTTTTGGCACGGCTAATGAAATGTACGGCTTTTGGCACTCCTGGGTATTGCCTATCTTCGGACAACTCGAGGAGCGTATGTTTTGGCCCGGCTTATGAAATGCACGGCTTTTGGTACTCCTCGGTGTTGCCAATCTTCAAGTAACGTAATGAGCATATGTTTTGGCATGGCTTATGAAATGCACGCTTTTGGTACTCCTCGGTGTTACCTATCTTCGGGCGATGCGAGGAGTCTAATTTTGGGCCTTCCTGATATTGTAGGAGCAACACCGATTTTTGGAATGCAACAATCAGGTTCTGTCGATCCAGCGATTTAAGTCGATTTGACCCCATGAACTCAATAGGTTGCTTACATGAACACGGTTTTATTGGTTCAAGAAGCTAAACAGTTTTTGGTTTAGGTAACCATGGCTTGGATGATCCTTCCGTGTTTTTGGAAGATGTACATGTCCAAATACATCAAGGTGCCATGGTGAAGGGATCTACACCTGACCGCATGAAAATGGATTGAAGAAAGGGCCTATAAGAGTTTATGTCATGACTTTTTGCTCTTGGTCCAAACTGCCTTTAGAGAATGGGTCTTCGACTGGCATACATTCTAAGAGGAAGAGGAATTGGTCACCAAGAGCAGTAAAATAGTAGTTGGAAAGAAGTGGGCATGTATTATGCTAGTATTTCGTTTGTTGCACTAGCTAGGCCATTAAGCCCGCGGTTGTCAAAATGCCAGAATTTTTGATCGGGCATAACAAAACTATAGTATGATTAGTCTTGGCCTTTCTATGGCTATTCAAGTGTGTGCGATGCCCCCATGCCACAGGGCTATTGGTGCGCTTGAAATATGTCCATGGTCTCTCCATAACTTGTTTGGTTTCCCTCGGTCTAGTGGGTGTGGTTTTCCTAGGTGCCGAATCTTGGCTTGATTTGAGTTAGCCTCTGATTGAGCACAAGGTCTGTTTGGTTTTGGCTTAGTTTCTTTAAACGACTTTGAAGCTCTAGAATTTAGCACTGTTTGTCTCATTGGTCACTGAAAGTGGTTCCATTAATTTTGCGGAGTGATCGGTGTGATTGTCTATTTGTGGCCCCGAAGCGTGACTTCGTTGACTTTGAGATGCTCTAGATCAAATGACTGTTGATCTTCCAGTTCATCTTCTGGATATCAGTCATACATAAATTTTGCTAATCTACCGCTTCACCTTAACGACGCTTAAAGGCATTTCCATTTGCGAAGGGTTTTTTGGATCAGATGACCACTGATCTACCAGTTCACCTTCACGATGCTTTGGTTCATGAAAGTCCTTCACATTTGCGAAGGAATTTTTGGATCAGATGACCGTTGACTTACCTGTTCATCTTCACGACGCTTTAGTTCGTGGAAGACCTTCACATTCATAAAGGGTTTCTTGGATCAAATGACCATTGATCTACCGGTTCACCTTCACGATGGTTAGTTCGTGAAAGACCTTCATGTTTGTGAAGGGGTATTTTGGATTAGGTACCGTCGATCTACCATTTACCTTCACGATGCTTTAGTTCGTGAAAGATCTTCACGTTCACGAAGGGTTTTTTGTGATTAGATGTCCGAAGACCAGACAGTCTTTAAATGATAATTTATCGATTTCGAGAGGAGTTTTGGATCGTGTGTCCAATGGTCCGGCAGTCTTAGAGCAATGATTCATCGACTTTAAGAGGATTTTTTTGGATTCAGCTCGAAGGAACACAGTTTTATCGGTTCATGTAGGCTAAGGTTTTGGATCTGTTTATTGGACGATCCTTTGGACAAGACGTCTCGATGCCACCAGCAACGCCAGTTCTCAGAAGGGGGATTGACATGACTCGTCCATGGCATAGAAGCATTTCTTTCGCCTCGCTGTTTGCAATGACCCAATTGTCCCGGTATGGCATATTTGGAAAAGGAGAGTAGACAAGGATGGATGAGAAGGCATCCCTTTAGGTTCCTATCCCATTCCTTAGTTTCTGGCTAGCTAGAATGTTATTTGATAATCATCTTTTTGTCTGATTTCGTCTGGTAGCTGGGGCGCTTTTCTACCAGATCTTAGTATCCTTGCTTGGGCAGAAGGTCACTAAGGTCCTGTAGCTCCTTCACCATTTGGTACGTTCTTTGGCAAATTGCTATGTTTGCCTTCTTCTAATTGCATTACCTCTAGTCTATAGAACCGATTTGCCCTCCTATAGAATTTTTCCATAGTAGCAGATTATTTTATCCTTTAATGATTTCCATTGACCTTGCAGTAGACTATATCCGTTGTCGTCGCTTCGTTCATATGCTAGTCCTACCTATAAAGAAGCAATTTTGAATGAGTTATATAGTTGTATAAAAGGTATAATTGACATATAAACTTCTTCGATATTCTATATGTTGAATGGCTTTGATGAACGCGTTTCGATTAGGAAAGATGCTTTAATCGTTGATAGATTGGTCCGTTTTCAAGTTACGACTATTTATAATGATTGAGAATGGTATATGCATGACTGTCTATGCTTGAATGATTGCAAATGCTGATTAGATGAAAAATCACTTATGATGGAGTCATGGATCAGTGATGATCCCAAAAAATTTCAAACTAGTTGAGATCGGTTTGGGGTGACAAAGAAGGCCCCGCAAGGTAGCATTCCAAATTTCAAGGTATTCGTAGTTCGCATGTTCGAGTTATGGGAAAAAGAATATGTATTGATATCGATGGATTGGTGTTATTTTACTTAGAGTCTGTCCCAAGGAAATTTGCCATTTTCTTAAAGTCAGCCCATGATTCGCTTGGAGTCACAAAATTTGAACTATTGGGTTAGTGACAAATATTGCTTGGAGCCATTTGCATGTTTGCTTGGAGAAAATTTTGGTTTTACCAGAGTCTAATTTTGGGCCAGTGTTTCCTAGGTTTACTTCGAGTCAAATGAGTGATTACCCGAGTTCGACGTTATGTTAGGACTTCAAGAATCTACTTCGAGTCAAATGGGCGATTATACGAGTTTGATTTCGAGTCAATTCTGAAGTGAGTTTTTTAACAACCATTTTGATGATTTTTGATGATTTGTTATGGCGATCATTCTTGATAGGGGCTCCATGATGGGATTCGAAGCTGGTCAGTCGGGAGAGGTCACCATCTCCCTTGGGACATAGCCTTGTAATCGATTATATTCCTTTCGAATAACCCAGTCGGCAGTCTTGTGCCCGTGAAGTTTATGGTATACATTACAACACTTCCGATAAGCTGACTCACTGGAGAAAGCATTGGCAACCCAAGCCAGTTGAATGGATCACTAACGATCCAAAAGGTATGCTGGGAAGCGAGCCAACCCTTTAGCATCGTTCTCCCATCTTTTTCCATGTAGGTCGCTGCAAATCAATGAAACGGTATGGATCACTAGCAATCCATAGCATAGCATATGGATCGCTAGCGATCCATATACTTAGAAAATTATTGGACTTTTCTTTCTGGAGCTTATGGCAGTCTGGTGAAAAGGTATGGATCACTAGCATCCATAGAGCATAGATCACTAGCGATCCATGTACTTAATTGATTTTTGAGCTTTTCCTTTTGAATCACGTATCCTATCTAATGTTGATGTTCTCCATCTAATTTCATAGCTTGTTGGCTCGTTTTGATGATGATCCATATGCCGGTTGCATTGGACTGCTATTGGATCAACAAGAAAAGGGATTGGTGGTCCCACGAGCTAACCGTATGGATCGCTAGCGATCCGTAGGAGATGGCTTGCTAGTAACCCATCACCTTAGCATGTGTTTGCTAGCTTTTTCTCTAATCCTTCTTGGTTGGTTCTTCTATTCTCAACAGCAAACCTTCTAAGTAGAGATTGAGAATCTAACTTCTGAACCTATGGGATCCAATGTATATAGCCAGATCTGAACCCAGAGTTGGAGTTCCTAATGAAGACACCAAAACATTAACCCAAAAATGGATCAATGGTCTGGTTTAAGTATGAAAGCACTAGCCCTGTTCTGATAGAACAATAATACAGATAATAGACATAGAAAAGAGCAATAAGAGAAATAAGGCAAAGAATTTTTATAGTGGTTCGGCTGTTAACAAAGCCTACATCCACTTGATAGTTTAATTATAGATTGATTGCTATTACAAGTAGTGTTTGGTTAGAAGGCTTTTGATTATCCTTAGCTAGATTGCATGTCAAAAGTTGGGACCCACTAGAGAATCGTAGTGAACCCCTTTAGAGATTTCTATGAGAGAGATGAAAAGTAAAGAAGGTTTCTAGCAGAGCTTCAGCAATTAAACCGAAGAAGATCCCGTTTATGTTGCAGGCATGATGGTATTTATAAAGATCGAAGAGTTTTTGGGTCAGGCTTATTCACTAACTGCTTGCAGATGGACTTAGTAAGACGCAACGAAGCTCAACTCGAGAACCAAGCCAAAACCATCTGTAACGACCCGACATTTTCAACCATTCGCATCCACACATGTCGGACTTGAATCGCTCAAAATACCGCATTTTAAATATTTTTTCCAGCAATACTCAGAATATACAGTAAATAAATAATCATAGATCACAGACACAGAGTAATATAATGCAGCGGAAGTAGAAGAGATAGTAGTTCATGAAGCTACTATTTATATATGTAAGATACATCAGAGTTAAACAAGATACAACAGAAGAGTAACTGGGAGCAACTGGATAACTGAAATTAACTGAGTATCTGAAGAGAATAGATAGCTGGGTATTTAAGCAAAGCTCCAACTCCGAAGGTGAGTCTCAAATGCTGTATCACTCAATTTGACCCGAGCATAATGCAAAACACAAAACAATCAAGTCAGGACATACATACTTGTGAACTGTTAATCGACTCAAGTGAACAGTAACAAATGCATTAGTAACTTAAAGGATGCTTGGGATCGCCCATCCTTTAAGGATCCGTTAAACTATTTACTATGTAGTAATATTTCGCTATTATAATAATGTCTATTAATAAAATAAACTTACATTTTTCATCGCATTAAGGGGTTACCCATATAGCCCTTAACACGTAATAGTCCCAGTAGTCAATCCGATATCATAGTCCCTCCTGATCGGGGATGCCACCAGAGGATACCACACGGGCTACGGGAGAAAACCAAACTCGTACAAGGCGCGTTAGGGTAGGTGACACACCACAACTAGGCAGTGCCAGGGTAGATATACCAATTACGCTTCCAGGCCGGTGGTAACGCGTAGCGCGCAGCTACCGCCCACCTCGAGCCTCACCCCAAATAAAAAATCAAAAGTGGCTACCGAATCAATCCAAAAGTCAAAGTATAATATCAAAGGGATGTAACGACCCGAAATTTTCAATACCGAAAATTCCAGACAGTTATGAAAAAGAAGAAAGAGATAGAAGAAGAAGAAAAACAAATCATAAACATCTCACATTCACAGCGGATAAAATATAATAATAAATAGTAACAATTTACAGAAGAATACTATATCTATCGATCACTTTTTAATACATCAGAGTTACAGATATATTAAACACTGGACATATATACAAATCAACATGTCTCAGAATTACAATATTATAATACAGCGGAAATACTCTACACGTTCCTGCCATCCAGCTCGACTCTTGAGCTCCAGAACATCCCTACCTGAAAATCGGTAATACTCGGTCTGACCCGAGCATTACATCAAAGTAACACTCGGGTCAGGCTGGAAACCAGCGTGAGTAAACCCATCCAACAAGGATTACAAAGCATATAACTTATATAGAACCCGGGTAACTCATATCAATTCACATAGCCACAATTCATTATAGACATCACTTATTACACATATAAGTTTCTAAGTGCCAAAATTTAGAACAAATAGTCCGATTTACTTAAATCATTTCATCCCAACTATTAATTTCACATACCAATTTATCAGAATTCGAAGTGGTTTCGGGTATTTCCCAATACCCGATACCGGCCTCTTCGAGTCTCATGTCATGCTAACCCAAGTTATTGAAATGAAATACACAACATTTCATATCAGAGGTATTAATTCATTAAAGCATTCAATACCATTCAATCAACCATAAGCAAATTCGATCACTTCCAAATTAATTCAATTGATTCTAATTGAATTTCCAACCTCAATCACTTTGATTCTTTCATCTAACATTAATTAATTCCCAATCAATTAATTAGTCAACCCTTCATTATTCATCTTAATTAATCATCCTGGATTAATTACTTTCCAATTACATTCAAGTAATTATCTTTATTTAATTTCACAATATTAATTATTCTTAACCAAAATCAATAAGTAATCTTAATTACTTCATAAATTAGTTAACTATATTAATTACATTAATTCTTAATTACTTATATTAATTAATTTTTCATAAGTCACTTATTATTGATTAATTAATCAATCGTTAATTACATCATTAATTATATGAATTAAGGATTTCCAATTATATTTAATTTATTCTAGTCAAAATTTAATTACATTAATTAAAACACAGTATTAATCATTTTCGATTAATCCCAAACTGCAATTAACTATCTTTTTATTTACTTCATTAAATAAATCAATTACTCCTTAATTAACCATCTTAATTAATCTCTTGATTAATTACACCAAGTAATTATATCTTATTAATTGCATTAAGTAATCATCTATCAAACCATCCATTGATTATTTTAAATTAATCAAACATAATTAATTAACTTAAACCTTCATTAATTTATTCAAAACCCTTAATTACTAAATTAATCAACCCAAATCATTAATTGATTGAATTAATCAATTATACATTATAATTACCTTTTTAATTTGACGAATCACAAATCATTAAGCCCTTATTAACAATGAAAACATTTTCATATTTATGACTTAAGTTTTAAAATAATTTTAAAACCCAAATACTCCGAGTCAAACCACAATTAACCCAAGAAACATCCAAAACTAAAATCACCAGATCATTAGTACAATCCAAACAATTCAATCATTCATCCATATATTTAAATTCAACCATTTAAATTTAAATAATAATAATAAAAATTCAACATAGTGAGATTTAATAACCTTTGATTTTGGATTGCAATCCACTTCAATTCAATTTTGTCTTCACAGTTTTGACCTTCTATAAACAATTTATATGGTTCTTATTATTATTTGAAATGACCTAAAGTGATTTACCACTAAATAAATTCAATCAACTAATTTGTTCGATTTAAAATTGATTTTAAATTTTAAAGTGTTTTAACTAACTATATTTCTTTTGAAATCTCCTACCTTTACAAAAATCATTCATACCTAATTTCCAAATAGAGATATTTTTTTTTATTTTTTTTAACTGCATATTTTTACTCAATTAACTTGTTAAATTGAAATTTAACGTATCAAAAGTTTAAGCTATCTCACCTAAATCGCCGTAGAAGCCACTTTATCTGCTCGAACCTTGAAGAGTTTCCCCTTGCCACTTCTCGGACTCTCACACACACGATCGAACTATCGTCCTCACCACCCTAGCAACGAACAATGCCCCTGCCTCGACTTTACCGCCGTTAAAGCACCGCACGCCACCATGATACTCCGCCCCTCAACCTTTCAGTCTCGCCACACACGCATGCAACACCAACAACCCCCAAACTCGATTTCATGCCTTCGCGATCTTCCCTTCACACGTCGCTGCACTCGACTGTCGTGCAGCTCAAACCCACGTCGCTCCACCTAAAGTCGCGACTACAACCCTAAACTCGTCGCATCGAGTCGCACCCCCCTTTTATCTCCCTTGCTGAGGAATCGACCATGAAGCTCTTTTTTTTTATTTGACGAATTCGATTATCTGGAAAGAGGCTTCGACCGTTTTTTTTCGTTTCTTTGATTTCGATTTTTTTAAATGTGTTCGGCTTACTGATGAAAGTTAAAGAGGGGACGAGGATAAGACATAGGGTTGGAGAAGCTTCTTGAGTACGCGTGAATAAAATATAATTGAATATTGAAAATATCTCGCGTTGTATAACGTGAAATCCGGAACCCCGAATCAGCCATGCCGACAGACGTTTATAAGGTTTTACCCTTATTCCAAAAACAATGGAACGTGTTTCGGAGGCTAATTCGATCGTATGCACGAGTTATGGAAATAAACAATCAATTCTAAATTAAATCGATTAAAATAGTTCTAAGCGTTTTGAGCTGCCAGGGTCAAACGACAACTCCGATTGCTACGAAAATTGAAATTCGATAATAACTAACTATTACGGATCCAATGGAACTTGTTTCATCGAATTCCGAGACTGTGTCTCGGAAGGCTATTTTTAAACGTTAATTTAAACGATACAATTTCAAAACTGAACAAATCACCTTTATATTAAATTTCAACCATTATATTATCTTCAGTATCATCATTATAAATTTTATAAGCCTTCAAATTATTTAAACAGGCTTAGAAATTTCAGATTCAACAATTTACTCAATTTCAATTATTAAATTCAATATTTAAACTATATAATTCAATGATTTAATTATCAAGTAAATATTGATATATGGAATTCAAGTTAAAATTAACTTTTAAATATTTTAAAATCAATTAACTATTCCAATTTAAATTGTTAAAATTTCCGGGTCGTCACATTCCTCCCCCCTTAAAAGAATTTCGTCCCCGAAATTACTATTTAGGGAGAATGGACGAATACCCGTTTACCTTTCCCCCGAAACCAATAGTTTTATCAACATCCTACCAACTGTCTTTTATAAAAGACTTCTTATCTTTCTTACTAACTTTCCAAACTCTCCCACAGTTTTCAACAATCCTTTTTTACTCAATCATTCAAATTTCAATTTAAAACCAAATTTGGAATTATCAAAATTTCCTCAAAAATTTTCTAACTCTCTAAATTCCCGAAATTTTTTGCCAACGTGTCCTTTGCGCAGCTAGCTCGGTACTACTACAAAATGCTCTACGGGCTGCCAAATTCCAAAAAGAAAACAAAAGGCCAAGTGGCTAGATCCAAAACCCAATCCAATTTCATACAGAAATTTAAATACATACCTTTTTGTCGGGCAATCAAATTTATCTTCTAATATCAAATCCAATTTCTTTTTCTCTTTATAATACCTTCATAACCTAATTAGCAATAATATCCAATCATAGCCTTTTCAAATCTTTACATACTTTTCCTTATTGAAGTTTTCATATCCATTTCTATTCAAACTAGTTTTCCCCCATACGAATTCAATTTACTTTAAATTTTGAATATTGAAATTTATCTTTCAAGTATAACTGATTCATATTAGTTCATATACTAATTTACTTTAATTTCCAATTTGAAATCGTTCGTTTTGTCGTTAACAAAATTTTTCCCAAAAATTTTCTAACTCCCAAAATTTCCGAATTTTTTTGGCAGAGTCTCCTCTGTACTAAGGAGCTTTTGCAGTTTGACAAGAGATATAAACATATATACATCGACCCACACGGTCGAAAAAGCAAAAACGGTTCATATTTCCTATTTTTATTGCGTAGGCGTACCTTAATTTAGCATTTTAAGCAAGCAGCGTATTTATTTTAGCATATATCACGTCTAAATCTAGCCAAACGGCCTTCAGGTACCTGTACTTACTCAATTTTAATATGTAAATGCCATATATAGAAAATTTATTAGCATTTCACTTATTTTCAAAAGCTAAACACAAGCATTTCAAAAGCAACAAACACCGAACGCTTACCATAAGCGATTTATATGATTTAAAGCTAATTCCAATTGCTTCCAACCAAATTTATATGCCATTTAATGGTTTACAACTCAATTTCTTACATTCGACTCATTTTAAGCCAAACAAACTCATATTCACTTCAAATGATTCAAAAATTAATTTTATTTTCTTCTATTAATTCATAGAATTTTTTTACCTTCGTTTACGTCAAACGACAACTATTTTTATGTAAATTCAGCGATACTCTCTTAATAGAGTGTCTACTTTAGTTTATACTACTACAAATCAATTTCAACCCATTCTATAAGTAATTCCATTTCAAATTTATTCACCAACCATACATTTGCATTTCATTTCACCTCCGCACCGTTTCCATTTTAAAACTATTCCATTGAGCTTGACACTACTCATTTCTTATATTAATATCCATTTTCCAGATAAATTTAACCCAAATCCTTATTAAATGGTCTTCCATTCTGATAACCCAATTTCAAATTAAAACTTTGATTTAATTTCTATTCAATCAAACTTCATCCATTATTATTTAATTCAATTAACCCATTTATTCGCCCCATTTTAAATTTTAAATTTATCTACTTAATTCATTTTCGAATTTATATTATTAATGCAAAGCCATTCTCAATTTATTCTTATTCACTTGGGTTTTGTTTGCAATTTAAACCATGTCAATTATAATTCAATTTCATTTCATTCGACAACACTTCCATTATATCTAATTTACTTGCAAATTTCATTAGATATTATTCATATTACACTCGATTTTATTCATAGTTCAAACCATCACTATTTCGATTCAATTCTATTTTATTTTTATGTTTACAGCATCTCCACTTATTTAATTCATTATCAAATCCAAGTCGAATTTTATTTTCAATTCGAATTCATTTCCAAAAATCCATTATTAACGTGCAATCCATTTTATTTAATCAAGTTAAATTTCATTAACATACTCTATCAAATAATTTATTTAGCCAATCAGCTTACCTCCAACTTTTTTTTTTCAAAATTTTAGAAAAGCTTTGAAAGTCACATAATACTATTAAAATAGCTTTTTATAAAAAATACTTCTTATAACTCGATGTTTCAACCAGTCCATTCTTGTTCTCACAGAAATTCAGTCATACGTTGATCAGGCGTAGGACTGAAAATCTATAGGTACTTGGTAAACTCGTTTTCAACATCCAGTGAAAATACATGGAAAATAATTTTATTGAAAATATAGAAAATAGTTTAGAAAAATAAAGGAAATATCTTTGGTGAGAATGCTCTGGAAATCATCACTCCCATCCATGGTCGCAGTTACATTCCAGGGTTACGTTGCCACTGCAGCAAAAGTCCATGTAACTATAGGCTCTTCGCGGCCGCTCGATTACGCCATGGAACCTACAACAGATCGCAGTTACATTCTAGGGTTACGTTGTCATCACAGCAAAATTCCATGTAACTGTTGGCTCTCAGTGGCCTACACGATTTTCGCTGTCAAAATGAAACTTCTCCACTCCTACATAGGTCGCAGTCTACCGATATAAAATCAAACGCAGACTGTTGGCTCTCAGCGGCACACACGACTTTCGCTATGGTATACACTACTCATAATCCCCAGGAACTAGTTTTGTCTGGACTCCTCACAGGATCAACTTTAGAACGCCCTCCCTTGGGGCTCAGGGGCAGCACCACCCGTTGGCACTCCTGAGAAGTTCATTTCAAAGGAGAAGCTTTTTCTCCAGAGCCATCATCAAAACACTTTATACTATATACATATAGTATCTTTCAAATCATAAATCTAGTATGATCTCATACAAGGCTCTTTTACACAAAATCGATTATCCCAAAATCGATAATTCTCAAACTAGGCTTTCCAAATTCAATATTGATTTTACCCAAAAATCAAAAGCATTTCCAAATCCAAAGGTCCCCAAAACCTTTTTCCAAAATCCTCATAAGATCCTTTATATATATATAATTTAAAAACTTTGGGTCCTCTCAAACTTGTATAAAACTCCTTTTATACTTCAAACACCTTCAAAAATCCTTTTCTTCTGGCAATATATTTAACAATGGGAGATTTATTTTATATAACAAAGATATATAACTTTGTTTATTCAAAATCAAATATTCCAATTTGATTAGTCTTTTCAATATCAATTTCATTCAAATCCGTACGATGTACACATATCATCCGTACGCTATACCAATCTGATTGTTCACTCGATCACACAATTTCACTTCCGAACTAGTATCGTCCACCCGACTTCCTAGTACGGACACATATCTGGTTTCTTGATTAGAAACCATCACTCTCCTTGCATGGCTATAACTATGATAGAGAATATGTAGAACCAATCAACAATCCATATCTAGGTTCGCCGTTGAAAATCGAGTGAAAAATCCCAACTCGGATCAATAGCTATCTCAAAATTCTATGCTCGAATCTGGATCAAATCTCTATGCGAATAGAATAATATACGTACATTGTACTAATTTATTTTCATTGATTATTAGCCAAATCAATTTCCTTTCTATTCACAATTGCCTCAATTCCATTAAATTATCACTTCAATCCTTATCTCAGTTGGGTATTTAATCAATAACAACTTGAACTCCGACCAGTTTATATTTAGAAAATAGCTTGAAAATTTTAAAAATAGATAAGTAGTTGGAAAATAATTATTAGTTTGCAAAATAGCTATAAAATAGTTAACTAATTATAAAATAGTTGAAAAATAGCTAAATATTTTCAGAATTTTAGATAATTGCAAAGTTGTAAAATAATAATTAATTTATAACATAGTTGAAAAATAATAATTAGTTTAGAAAACAGTTGAAAAATGTTTAAATAGCTCCAAAAATAATTGTAAAACAAATATAAAATAATTTAGCTTTAAGAAATAAAGGTTGTATATATTTAATAGCTTAGAAAAATAAGTTTATATTAAAAAAATTTATTGAAAATAGTCTAGAGTCAAAACTGTTCACTTCCCCATCAATTCAATTTAAATTTCCATTTCCATTTAATTAACTCAATTCCAATTTAAATAACTCCAATTTCCATTGGACTTGATTTATTCCCAATCCAAGTTGAATTAATCCTCGCTTTCTTTCCAACTTAAAATCAAATTCCATTTGATTCTTACTTATTCAACTTTATTTATAGTTCCAAATTATTCAAATATTTGGACTAATTTCAAATTGAATCCACTTCAATTTCAAATCATTTCAATTCCTGCTTGAATTTAATCCCAATTCCCATTCAAATTTTAAACCTTCAGATTAATAACCTTTCCACTTAAGTTTAAAACTTGCTTAACATTGGGTTTCACGTCATATCACATTCCAAAGAAAATTCAAAACTCAAATCTTAGAGTTAATTTCATATTTATTTCCTTTACACTCTACGATACTTTTAAATTTTTAAACCACCCATGGTTTTAATTTCAAAACAAATCCTCTAAAAATCTTTCAAAGATTTCTTGTTTAAAATAAGACTATATTCAAAATAGCCTGAATTATATTATTTGTTATTTTCTTTAACTCTTTGAAACAATTTATTGTTTCTAGACTTAGGTTTCTAAACTTCAAATTTCAAAATTTACTTTAATTTAAAAGTTACACTCATCTTATAAATTTACTTCATTTGGCTTACTTAATAACAAATATATTATTATTAAACATAGTAACTATTTATGATAATACCCAAGGTAATCATATCTAGATACCAATTCCTTTTATATTATTCTTCCTTCTATAAATTCATGATTAAATTTAAGTTTGAATCCATTTCAAAATTACCTTTTTTAAAAGTTATTAAACAATTTAATTTCTGGGCTCAAATTCTAGAATTTCATTCCAATCAATTTAATTTTAATTTTGTTGTATTTCTGTTACCACTTAATTTAATTCCAGTTCAGGATTTCAGTTATGTTGTATTTCATATTACTTCTTAATTTTAATTTCAATAATTTAACAACCCATCGCCATAATATTTATTAGAATGAAATATATATATATATATATATATATATATATGAAAATATATTTTACATAAAATCATTTAAAACCTTTATATACAAAAATAACAAGTACGTTCTCATATATATATATATATATATATACACACACACACTTAACTCATTCTAGAGTACTTTTGACTCTATTTAATGAGTAATCCCCAACAGAGCCAAGGTTCTCGCTTAACCTTTCAGCTCTGATAACAACTATAACGACCCGAAATTTTCAATACCGAAAATTCCAGATAGTTATGAAAAAGAAGAAAGAGATAGAAGAAGAAGAACAACAAAGTCATAAACATCTCACATTCGCAGCGGATAAGATATAATAATAAATAATAACAGTTTACAGAAGAATACTATATCTATCGATTACATTTTAATACATTAGAGTTACATATATATTCAACACTGGACATATACAAATAAACATGTCTCAGAATTACAATATTATAATAAAACGGAAATACTCTACACGTTCCTGCCATCCAGCTCGACTCCTGAGCTCCAGAACGTCCCTACCTGAAAATCTGCAATACTCGGTCTGACCCGAGCATTACATCAAAGTAACACCCGGGTCAGGCTGGAAACCAGCTTGAGTAAACCCATCCAACAAGGAATACAAAGCATATAACTTATATAGAACCCGGGTAACTCATATCAATTCACATAGCCACAATTCATTATAGACATCATTTGTTTCACATATAAGTTTCTAAGTGCCAAAATTTAGATCAAATAGTCCTATTTACTTAAAGCATTTCATCCCAACTATTAATTTCACATAACAATTTATCAGAATTTGAAGTGGTTTCGGGTATTTCCCAATACCCGGTCTCGGCCTCTTCGAGTCTCATGTCATACTAACCCAAGTTATTCGAATGAAATACACAACATTTCATATCAAAGGTATCAATTCATTCAAGCATTCAATACCATTCAATCAACCATAAGAAAATTCGATCACTTCCAAGTTAATTCAATTGATTCTAGTTGAATTTCCAACCTCAATCACTTTGATTCTTTCATCTAACATTAATTAATTCCCAATCAATTAATTAGTCAACCCTTCATTATTCATCTTAATTAATCATCCTGGATTAATTATTTTCCAATTACATTCAAGTAATTATCTTTATTTAATTTCACAATATTAGTTATTCTTAACCAAAATCAACAAGTAATCCTAATTACTTCATAAATTAATTAACTATATTAATTACATTAATTCTTAATTACTTATATTAATTAATTTTCCATAAGTCACTTATTATTGATTAATCAATTAATCGTTAATTACATCATTAATTATATGAATTAAGAATTTCCAATTATATTTAATTTATTCTAGTCAAAATTTAATTACATTAATTAAAATACAGTATTAATCATTTTCGATTAATCCCAAACTGTAATTAACTATCTTTTTATTTACTTCATTAAATAAATCAATTACTCCTTAATTAACCATCTTAATTAATCTCTTGATTAATTACACCAAGTAATTATATCTCATTAATTACATTAAGTAATCATCTATCAAACCATCCATTGATTATTTTAAATTAATCAAACTTAATTAATTAACTTAAACCTTTATTTATTTATTTATTCAAAACCCTTAATTACTAAATTAATCAACCCAAATCATTAATTGATTGAATTAATCAATTATACATTTTAATTACCTTTCTAATTTGATGAACCACAAATCATTAAGCCCTTATTAACATTGAAAACATTTTTGTATTTATGACTTAAGTTTTAAAATAATTTTAAAACCCAAATACTCCGAGTCAAAGCACAATTAACTCAAGAAACATCCAAAACTAAAATCACCAGATCATCAATACACATCCAAACAATTCAATCATTCATCCATTTGTTTAAATTCAACCATTTAAATTTAAATAATAATAATAATAAAAAATTCAGCAGAGTGAGATTTACTCACCTTTGATTTTGGTTTGCAATCCACTTCAATTCAATTTTGTCTTCACGGTTTTGACCTTGTATAAACAATTTATATGGTTCTTATTATATTTGAAATGACCTATAGTGATTTACCACTAAATAAATTCAATCAACTAATTTGTTCGATTTTAAATTGATTTTAAATTTTAAAGTATTTTAACCAACTAAATTTCTTCTGAAATCACCTACCTTTACAAAAATCATTCATACCTAATTTCCAAATTTAGATATTATTTATATATTTTTTAACTGCATTTTTTTACTCAATTAACTTGTTAAATTGAAATTTAACGTATCAAAAGTTTAAGCTATCTCACCTAAATCGCCGTAGAAGCCACTTTATCTGCTTGAACCTTGAAGAGTTTTCCCTTGCCACTGCTCAGACCCTCACACACACACGATCGAACGATCGTCCTCACCACCCTAGCAACGAACAATGCCCTTGCCTAGACTTCGCCACCGTTGAAGCACCGCACG
Source organism: Allium cepa (assembly GCA_030765085.1). Classification (NCBI taxonomy): domain Eukaryota; kingdom Viridiplantae; phylum Streptophyta; class Magnoliopsida; order Asparagales; family Amaryllidaceae; genus Allium; species Allium cepa. The sequence continues at coordinate 678,479,998 of CM060941.1, read as the reverse complement.
CCACCATGATAATCCGCCCCTCAACCTTTCAGTCTCGCCACACACGCATGCAACACCAACAACCCCCAAACTCGATTTCATGCCTTCGCGATCTTTCCCTCACACGTCGCCGCACTCGACTGTCGTGCATCTCAAACCCACGTCGCTCCTCCTAAAGTCGCGACTACAACCCTAAACTCGCCACATCGAGTCGTGACCCCTCTTTATCTCCCTTGCTGAGGAATCGGCCATGAAACTCTTTTTTTTAATTTTTTTATTTGACGAATTCGATTATCTGGAAAGAGGCTTCGACCTTTTTTTTTCGTTTCTTTGATTTCAATTTTTTTTAAATATGTTCGGTTTACTGATGAAAGTTAAAGAGGGGACAAGGATAAGACATAGGGTCGGTGAAGCTTCTTGAGTATGCGTGAATAAAATATAATTGAATATTGAAAATATCTCGTGTTGTATAACGCGAAATCCCGAACCCCGAATCATTCATGCCCACAGACGTTTATAAGGTTTTACCCGCATTCCGAATACAATGGAACGTGTTTCGGAGGCTAATTCGATCGTATGCACGAGTTACGGAAGTAAACGATCAATTCTAAATTAAATCGATTAAAATAGTTCTAAGCGTTTTGAGCTGCCAGGGTCAAACGACAACTCCGATTGCTATAAAATTGAAATCTGATAATAACTAACTATTACGGATCCAATGGAACTTGTTTCATCGAATTCCGAGACTGTGTCTCGGAAGGCTATTTCTAAACGTCAATTTAAACGATACAATTTCAATACTGAACAAATCACCTTTATATTAAATTTCAACCATTCTATTATCTTCAGTATCATCATTATAAATTTTTTAAGCCTTCATATTATTTAAACAGGCTTAGAAATTTCAGATTCAACAATTTACCCAATTTCAATTATTAAATTCAATATGTAAACTGTATAATTCAATGATTTAATTATCAAGTAAATGTTGATATATGGAATTCAAGTTAAAATTAACTTTTGAATATTTTAAAATCAATTAAATATTCCAATTTGAATTGTTAAAATTTCCGGGTCGTCATAGGGATGTGTCTGATCAAAGGCGCTACCTCATTAGCCCGTCAATCGCTCCTGTTTTAGCCACGTTATGCCAACTCATGGGAGTCGGGTCCACGTATTTACCTCAAAGGAAACGCCGCCACCATCCTACTTCATTCTAGAATCTCCACCGCGTACACGGTTGTCAAAGTGGTTTTCGCTATCGACAGAGAGTATGCCTATATCTGATCCCGGTCTCTTTGCCAACCAACCGTTATTATAAAACCGTGGTCATTTTGAAATAGTACATACTTTCAAAACCAAAGATATTATTTTCAAACTATAGTCCTTTCAAAATAGTTTGTACTTCGAAACCAAAACCATTTTTATTTCAAAAGTATATTCATATCAAAACCATTTCAATCATTTCCTATCAAATCCCATACCAATTCATTATCATTCTTAAATTCTCAATTAAAATATCATTTTTAAAAATCAATTATGTCATTCATTTATTATTTCAAATATCATTTCAAAACACATCTCAAAATTCCATTCAAAAATTTATTTATCTCATTACATTTCATTCCATTTAACATAACAAAGTAAACCTTATTTAAATTAAAATTCAATTTAGAATCCTTTGAAATTCAAGTTTAAATATTAAATTATATTCAAAACTCCTTAAACTTCATAAATAATCAATTCCAAAAGTTAAATCATTAGCCACTTTAAAATATAACTCCAAAACAGTGTTAAAATCTATAATATTTCAAAACATTGTCAAATTTCAGCAACGACGGCACTTACAAAGTGTTATCATAGCTTATATTAAGTATTTCAGCATATAGTTTAGTTTAGGAACCGTAGCACTTACCAAGTACTATAGCAGAGATGTTTTGTCGGCACTTACAAAGTGCTACAGTAGCCATTCTTATTAATTCAAAGCTTATTTAACTTTAGCAACGAGAGCACTTACAAAATGCTACAGCAGCCTATTATTAAAATTTCCAGAGTTAAATAAACTTAAATTTTAGCTATTTTTAAACTTATAAATCAATTTAGGCTTCAAAATTTCACATTTGAATAATTTTTAACATATGATTTATCACAGCAAAAATTTTTTATAATTAAAAATCCAATTTAAACATAATTCATTTGTTAAGTCAAAATTCCACTGTTTTCTTAACTTATTAATTTAATAAAACTTAAGATTTTACTTCAAATATCCATTTAAAATTTAAAATTTAATTTCCATTATTTACTTGCATTTTAAAGTATAAATTAAAGTCAAAATCACATTTACTTCAAATTAACATACTCTAATTCACAATTCAAAACTTAATATTTAAATTTCTTAAAACCATAAAATATATATTTTCAAATCAAAATTTCAAACTTTAAAAATATACACATCTTAGGAAAAATCAATTAAAAATACACCACGGGGTCTGTATATAATTTTCTATCCAAGGTCAAGTGATACGGATATGTATCATTTCAATCCGCAATTTCAAAAGAAAACTCGGGTTCTATCATTTCAAACCTGCAATCCCAAGTCAAATAAAATACAATAAAAATCACTTGAGCCTATCATTTCAAATCATAATGATTTTTTCCTATTCTAATGTCCGTTCGGGTATGTATCATTTCAACCCATAGTGATTTTATTCTAACAGGGAGCTCGCAGTGTGAGTATATGCATAAACAATATAAACAAATATACTAACATGTCAATGTCACAAAATACTGTCATTTATCATAGGTCGGGTGATTATTAACAAAGTTAACATCGTAAATACATGGAATAATATATCATAATATCATCATTAACTTGCATAATATTTTAATTACTAATCACTTGTCATCCATTTACCATTTCTTAAGTAATAATGTCAGAGTGAGAAGGACTCATCTTTATCAAAGCCGGAGATCCAAAACAACACACAAGAATGATTCCCATAAGCACGACAAGCACGATTAGATATGAATGGATGGAGAGCCTTATATCAACCCAAAATAATACATACGTAAGCAAATATATTTAATTTGCATACAAATAAAATTAACAAATTTTGATTTGCAAAACAATTTCAAAACAAGTAAAGATAACCAAACCTTAGAAGCAAAAGGCTTGTACAAGACAACAATAGCTTGGCCAAAATGCAAATAGGCTTGATTTAACCACACCTAGGCTCAGCCTAGGTCATGTATGCTCGACCAAGAGTCATGAGACATGGCTATGGGTATGAAAGTGGAAGGAAAAACATGAGGAAGGTGAAGGCAAGCAAGTGGAAGGGTTTGGGTCAAGGAATGGAAGGTTTTGGTATACATAGGCTCGGCCTATGGTCCTATGTGCTCGGCCTATGGTCTACTACAGGTCAGGTCAGAAGTTATGTTGGTGGCTAGAGGTCAGGTCATGATGGTGGTGGAGCTAGGGGTGGTGGCCGAGGCAAAGTATGGAGGAGGTGGTGGAGTTTTGTCGGCTATGCCTTGTTTTATGGAATTTTAGCAAGGTTTTGTGGTGATTTGGGTCATAGCACTCATGGCTTGGCTTAGGGAGGAGATGATGGTGGTGTAGGCCGTGGATGGGAAGGTGGAAGAGGAAGGTGGAGGTGATGGAGGTTGTGGCCGAACAAAACTAGTGAGGAGCTAGGCAAAAACCAAAGAAAAATGAAGAAGAAGGATAAAATGGAAGCCATGGATCTAGACTTTTTCCTTCCTCACGCAAATGATACAATGAGAAACCATTTTTTTCATGTGAATGATAAGAGGCGGCTAGGTTCACAAAAGGTTTGAACGGCTAAAGTTTAGGAATAGTTAGAAAATAAAAAGGCAAGGAAATTTAAAAAGACACAATTTAAGGAGGAAAAGATCTTGTATATATTTTCTTAAACAAATGAAAAGAGGAGTTTGAGAACTTTGTACGTGATTGAAAAGGAGAAAATCACGGCTATGCATTTATGAATAGATATGGTAGAAGATTAAAAGGTGGGAAATATATAAAGGCAAGAAATAAATTAAGAACCGTATGCCTATATTTAAAACGTATCTTAATTGATTTGTCACTTATCCAATAAATATAGATGTATACACACAAAAGTAACCTTCACTAAATAAACAAAGTTTATACACACCATAGAAGTAAATAAGAAGATGGATATAGAAAAAAAATGAAACACGGATTTTTTTTAAATGTTGTATACCCAAATTTACAAAGCAAAGATCAGAATTAATTGAAACAAAGCAGAATGGATGGTATAAATATATACAGTTTTAAAGATAAAATATATACAAAAGAAGCCTCTACTAAACAAAATAAATGCAAGAACATTAAAAAAACAAAATTTAAAAGATATGCCTTTAAGGCAACATAACATATATTTGTTTGAAATTTCTTTCTTTGTTTACACGCAATGGAAAAAGCAACAGATACCCAAAGCAGGTAACCTATATCTCTTGAAATTCCTAAGTTATAATTAAAATTATAAATCAATCAAAATCAAATAAATATATATTCAAAGTTTATACGAACAAATATAGAAAATAAAATTAGAGAAACAAACATAGGGAAATAAAAAAAGGCAAAAGCAACCAAAAGACTCTTGATTTTCGAACTTCATGTCATGTACAAGTTCAAATAAATAAAATATATACACATGGCATGTCAGTTATCCATGTAAAAAAAATTAGAACATGACATGACAAATAAACATATTATCTATGTAAATTAAAATAAACAATTTTGTTAAATAAAATAATTTACATACAATAGTTTTAAAAGCATAACTTTCACAATATTAATCAGATTCCAACGAAAAAAGCAGTATACTTAAAATTTTATTTACTTTCATAAAATAAAGATAAATTTCAAAAGTTCACATTTTAAAATTTTAAAATTAAAAGTCAAAGTTTGACCACATTGTTAAAAATCTACATTTCTGGAAAATATTCTATTTATTCATGTTTGGAATTTATCATTCACGTCAAAATCAAAATTATATTTAAATAACAAAATTTATTCATTTTAATAAAATAAAATAAAGTTTTTAAATTAGGAAATTCAAATTAAAATAATTACAAAATACAGGGTTGTTACACTCTTCCCCACTCAAAACTTTTCTTCCTCGAAAAGGAATGAGGTACGAAAAAATACAGAATAAGATAGAATGAAATAGGATTAATACAAGATGACGAGAAGAATGAAATTATACCTGATAATATTATTACAGGTAAGTTTAACCAGGTGGAGATGATCTTCCCAAGGTCCTCCAGAATCAAGAACATAAGCACGAAAAAGATCTTCTAAAATCTGATTCACCCTTTCCGCTTGACCGACGGTCTATGGATGACAAGCAGTGCTCAGATTCAAAAATGAGTACCAAAGATTATGAAAAGGTTTCCAAACAGACTGGTATAAGCAATAGCTTTCCCATTCAGTAGCAAGTTAAGGAAAATAAGGACAACCAAAAGATGATTTGGAAAACAGAATAAGATAATAAATTTGAAACCATGAAAATTTCAACTTAAATTGATAAATAAATTTTTTCACAAGTTAAATAAATCTTAACTATCTCAAATTTCATTATCTTATCATCCAATTATCTTAAACTAACAATTTATAAATCATTTATTATACTCATAATGTTCTCAATAAATTTAAATATTCTCTATTCCTAGTTAAAATTAAATTTATTCTTCTCAATATATTTTATCACCTATATTAAGTATATTTACACTTATTATAATTGCTTTAATTTACTCTTAGTTCCTTTAACATCATTTTACATTGTAAATTATTCCATTACCTTTTTTACTCTATTTACCTAAGTTAATCTTTTTATAACTAAAATTTAAGTGTATAACATTTAGTATAACCACTCAAATTTTATTTATAAAATCTTTTCATACTGCATATTATCCAATTACATTATGAACTTCAAAATTTAAGGTAAGTTATATTGGAACAATTGAGTATTACACAAATGAAACTTTCTAATTCAATTATCTCAAGTTTGAATCATTTATTCAAAAAAAATTGATTTTCTTTTTATAATTGAAATTATTCTTTAAGATAAAATTTAAGAATTAAATTTCCGATTCCCTTCAAACCATTTAGAGATAAATAAATATATGTACATAATATGTCAAATCAAATTTAAATCATATATCTATATATATTATAAATCAAGTCATATTTTAGAAATTCTAATCAATTAGATTCCCCAAAGCAACAATGTATCAACACTACAGAATGGTCTCTTCACTTCAAAACTTGAAAATGGATGTCGATGATGCTGCCATCACCACCGAGGTTATTTTCCACCGACAAAGAGAAGATCACTAATTTTAAACTTTAAAATTCTTTGAAAACAAATTTCTATTTGGAAATACTTTGAATAATATCCTTTAAAACTTTAAACACAAGGTTTGAAACCTTCGAAAATTAAAATCTCAAATTCTTGTTTTAAATTTCATTTCTATTTCCAAATTAATTCATAACCATTGTTTATAGTTCAATTATTTATATGAGACAAAACCAATGGTTTACAAAACCATAAATAAAATAAAATACTATTATATCTTAACAACTAGTTAAATTAACTATAAAATTCTGAATATTGTATTTATATATAATATTAGATTTTCAAATATAGGAATAAGTTTTCCAAAATAAGGATAGAGATTCAGATTTGATGGACTCAAATCAAAGAGAATTTTGATTTGAAGATAAGTTGGAAACAGAAGATATGATGATTAAATAACAGAATAAGGAAATGAATAAGCTTATATAAATCGCGGGCGACCTTAACCAGGTCAACCTTGACTAAAGAATAAGATCGACGTGGATTTCTGGGGTAAATCTACATTCGATCTCAAGAGATAGAGTTCGGAATAATAAGAGATATTAGCATCTAAACCGAGGGTATAAAATCTCTGGTGAATTGATGCTGTTGTAAAGGTACCCCTGTTACAAATCAATTTGAGATTCGCGAGATCATCGACTTATTACAAAGATCATTCGAAGTGGAGTTATGGGACACTCTAGAATCAAAAGAGGACGAATAGTGAGGGACACGAACGGATTATGGAACCATAGAGAAACGTTCCAAAATTCAAAGGAAATTCGAATCGAAGAGGAAGAGATTCAAACTCGAATGAAAGTGATTCTGTTGATAAATTTACCATACATACTAAGTTTTGCCCAGAGCCAAAGCTCTAATACCAAATGTAACGATCCGACATTTTCAACCATTCGCATCCGCACATGCCGGACTTGAATTGCTCAAAATACCGCGTTGTAAATAATTTTTTTTGGCAATACTCAGAATATACATTAAATAAATATTTATAGATCATAGACACATATAATGCAGCGGAAGTAGAAGAGATAGTAGTTCATGAAGCTACTGTATATATATGTCTAAGGTACATCAGAGTTAAACAAGATACAACAGAAGAGTAACAAGGTAAAAATATGAGTACATGACTGGAAGCAACTGGATAACTGAAATAAACAGAGTATCTGAAGTGAATAGATAGATGGGTCTTCAAGCAAAGCTCCAACTCCGAAGGTGAGTCTCAAATGCTGTATCACTCAGTCTGACCCGAACGTAAAACAAAACAGAAAACACTCGAGTCAGGACATACATACCTATGAACTGTAAATCGACTCAAGTGAACAGTAACAAATGCATCAGTAACTTAAAGGATGCTTGGGATCTCACATCCTTTAAGGATTCATTAAACTATTTACTATGTAGTAATATTTCGCTATTATAATAATGTCTATTAATAAAATAAACTTACATTTTTCATAGCATTAAGGGGTTACCCATATAGCCCTTAACACATAATAGTCCCAGTGGTCCATCCAATATCATAGTCCCTCTTGATCGGGAAGCCACCAGAGGATACCACACGCGCTACGGGAGAAAACCAAACTCGTACAAGGCGCGATAGGGTAGGTGGCATGGCACAACTAGGCAATGCCAGGGTAGATATACCAACTACACTTCTGGGTCAGCGGTAACGTGTAGCGTGCAGCTACCGTCCACCTCGAGCCACAACCCAAATAAAAAAATCAAAAGTGGCCACCGAATCAATCCAAAAGTCAAAGTATAATATCGAAGGGATGTGTCCGATCAAAGGTGCTACCTCATTAGCCTGTCAATCGCTCCTGTTTTAGCCACCTTATGCCAACTCACGGGAGTTGGGTCTACGTATTTACCTCAAAGGAAATGCCGCCACCATCCTACTTCATTATGGAATCCCCACCGCATACACGATTGTCAAAGTGGTTTTCGGTATCGACAGAGAGTATGCCCATATCCGATCCAAGTCTCTTTGCCAACCAATCGTTATTATAACACCGTGGTCATTTCGAAATAGTTTATACTTTCAAAAACCAAACATACCATTTTCAAACTATATTCCTTTCAAAATAGTTTATACTTCGAAACCAAAACCATTTTTATTTCAAAACTATATTCATATCAAAACCATTTCAATCATTTCCTATCAAATCCCTTATCAATTTATTATCATTCTTAAATTCAAATATTCAATTTAAATATCATTTTTTAAAATCAATTATGTCATTCATTTATTACTTCAAATATCATTTCAAAACACATCTCAAAATTCCATTCAAAAATTCATTTATCTCATTACATTTCATTCCATTTAACACATAACAAAGTAAATATTATTTAAATTCAAATTCAATTTAGATTCATTTGAAATTCAAATTTAAATATTAAATTATATTCAAAACTCCTTAAATTTCATAAATAATCAATTCCAAAAATTAAATCATTTACCACTTTAAAATATAACTCCAAAACAGTGTTAAAATCTATAATATTTCACAACATTATCAAATTTTAGCAACGACGGCAGTTACAAAGTGTTATCGTAGCTTATATTAAGTATTTCAGCATATAGTTTAGTTTAGCAACCATAGCACTTACCAAGTACTATAGCAGAGATATTTTGTTTATTTACAGCAACAGCGGCACTTACAAATTACTACAGTAGCCATTCTTATTAATTCAAAGCTTAGTTAACTTTAGCAACGGTAGCACTTACAAAGTGCTACAGCAGCGTATTATTAAAATTTCTAGAGTTAAATGAACTTAAATTTTAGCTGTTTTTAAACTTATAAATCATATTTAGGCTTCAAAATTTCACATTTTAATCATTTTTAACATATGATTTACCACAACAATTTTTTTATAATTAAATATCCAATTTAAACACAATTCATTTGTTAAGTCAAAATTCCACTGTTTTCTTAACTTACTAATTTAATAAAACTTAAAATTTTACTTCAAATATCCATTTAAAATTTAAAATTCAATTTCCATTATTTACTTGCATTTTTAAATATAAATTAAAGTCAAAATCACATTTACTTCAAATTTACATACTCAAATTCACAATTCAAAACTTAATATTTAAATTTCTTAAAACCATAAAATACATATTTTTAAATCAAAATTTCAAACTTTAAAAAAATACATATCTTAAGAAAAATCATTTAAAATTATACCACAGGGTCCGTATATAATTTTCTATCCTAGGTCAAGTGATACAGATATGTATCATTTCAATCCGCAATTTAAAAAGAAAACCCGAGTTCTATCATTTCAAACCCGCAATCTCAAGTCAAATAAAATACAATAAAAATCACTTGAGCCTATCATTTCATCTCATAATGATTTTTCCCTATTCTAATGTCCGGTCGGGTATGTATCATTTCAACCTATAGTGATTTTATTCTAACAGGGAGCTTGCAGTGTGAGTATATGCATAAAAAATATAAACAAATATGCTAACATGTCAATGTCACAATATACTGTCATTTATCATGAGTCATGTGATAATTAACAAAGTTAACATGGTAAATACATGGAATAATATATCATAATATCATCATCAACTTGCATAATATTTTAATTACTAATCACTTGTCATCCATTTACCATTTCATAAGTGATAATGTCAGAGTAAGAAGGACTCACCTTTATCAAAGCTAGAGACCCAAAACAACACACAAGGATGATTCCCATAAGCACGACAAGCACGATTAGATTTGAATGGATGGAGAGCCTTATATCAACCCAAAATAATACATACATAAGCAAATATATTCAATTTACATACAAATAAAACTAACTAATTTTGATTTGCAAAACAATTTCAAAACATGGAAAGATAACCAAACCTTAGAAGCAAAAGGCTTGTACAAGACAACAAAATCTTGGCCAAAATGCAAATAGGCTTGATCTAACCACACCTAGTCCCGGCCTAGGTCATGTATGCTCGGGCATGAGTCATGAGACATGGCTATGGGTATGAAAGTGGAAGGAAAAACATGAGGAAGGTGAAGGCAAGCAAGTGGAAGGGTTTGGGTCAAGGAATGGAAGGTTTTGGTGTACGTACACTCGACCTATGGTCCTATGGGCTCGGACTATGGTCTGCTACAGGTCTGGTCAAAGGTTATGTTGGTGGCTAGAGGTCAGGTCATGATGGTGGTGGAGCTAGGGATGGTGGCCGAGGCAAAGTATGGAGGTGGTGGTGGAGTTTTGGTCGGCTAAGCCTTGTTTTATGGAATTTTAGCAAGGTTTTGTGGTGACTTGGGTCATGGCACTCACGGCTTGGCTTAGGGAGGAGATGATGGTGGTGTAGGCCGTGGATGGGAAGACGAGGAGGGAGGTGGAGGTGATGGAGGTTGTGGCCGAACAAAACTAGTGAGGAGCTAGGCAAAAACCAAAGAAAAAATGAAGAAGAAGGATAAAATGGAAGCCACATGGATCTATACTTTTTCCTTCCTCATGCAAATGATACAATAAGAAACCATTTTTTCATGTGAATGATAAGAGGCGGCTAGGTTTACAAAAGATTTGAACGGCTAAAGTTAGGAATAGTTAGAAAATAAAAAGGCAAGGAAATTTAAAAAGGCACAATTTAAGGAGGAAAAGATCTTGTATATATTTTCTTAAACAAATGAAAAGAGGAGTTTGAGAACTGTGTACGTGATTGAAAAGGAAAAAATCACGGCTATGCATTTATGAATAGATATGGTAGAATATTAAAAGGTGGGAAATATATAAAGGCAAGAAATAAATTAAGAAACGTATGCCTATATTTAGAACGTATCTTAATTGATTTGTCACTTATCCAATAAATATAGACGTATATACACAAAAGAAACCTTCACTAAATACATAAAGGTTATACACACCATAGAAGTAAATAAGAAGATGGATATAGAAAAAAAATGAAATGCAGAATATTTTTACATGTTGTATGTTACCCAAATTTACAAAGCAAATATAAGAATTAATTGAAACAAAGCAGAATGGATGTTATAAATATCTACAGTTTTAAAAATAAAATATATACAAAATAAGCCTCTACTAAACAAAATAAATGCAAGAACATTAAATAAATAAAATTTAAAAGATATGCCTTTAAGGCAACATAACATATATTTAGTTGAAATTTCTTTCTTTGTTTACACGCAATGGAAAATGCAACAAATACACAAAGCATGTAACCTATATCTCTTGAAATTTCTAAGTTATTATTAAAAGTAAAAATCAATCAAAATCAAATAAATATATATTCAAAGTTTATACGAACAAAAATAGAAAATAAAATTAGAGAAACAAACATAGGGAAATAAAAAAAGGCAAAAGCAACCAAAAGACTCTTGATTTTCCAAACTTCGTGTCATGTACAAGTTCAAATAAATAAAATATATACAAATGGCATGTCATGTGACCCATGTAAACAAAATTAGAACATGACATGACAAATAAACATATTATTTATATAAATTAAAATAAATAATTTTGTTAAATAAAATAATTTACATACAATAGTTTTAAAAGCATAACTTTCACAATATTAATCAGATTCGAACAAAAAAAAGCAGTATACTTAAAATTTTATTTACTTTCATAAAATAAAGATAAATTTCAAAAGTTCAAATTTTAAAATTTTAAAATTAAAAGGCAAAGTTTGACCACATTGCTAAAAATTCACATTTCTGGAAAATATTCTATTTATTCATGTTTGGAATTTATCATTCACGTCAAAGTCAAAATTATATTTAAATAAAAAAATTTATTCATTTTATTAAAATAAAATTAGTCGGAAGAAGATCCGTTTATGTTGCAGGCAGGATGGCATTTATAAAGTTCGGAGAGTTTTTGGGCGAGGCTTGTTCACTAACTGCTTGCAGATGGACTTAGGAAGACGCAACGGAGCTCAACTCGAGACCCGAACCAAAACCATCGGTCCCTAGCAGTCCATAGATTTAGGTAGCGCATGAGCCAATCACTTAGCTCCTCTTTTCCCTTCTTCGCCTATTTAGCTCACCAAGATTCTAAGAAGAAGTATGGATCGCTGGCAATCGATGGTTTATGGATCGCTAGCAATCCATAAACTAAGCATATTTTTTCTTTCTTCACTTTCCTTGTGCCTTAGAAACCCAGTGATGAAGTATGGATCGCTGGCTATCCATAATGCATTGATCGCTAGCGTTCCATGCACTAAGAATTTTTTTAGACTTTGATGTCTGACATGCTTTTGTTCCTTTCTATCGATATTGTTCGTGTTGTGTCGTTTCATGGCACTTTGTTTTGATTACGATCTTTTTGTTAGTTACATTTGGCTCCTTGTTCTAGTCCCTTCGATTGGATTTTGAGCTATTCTGACTCGATAAAGTTCTCTCGACTTAGTCTGGATTAGACTGGGTTAAAAACCCGGATAACAGGAAATATTACATATGAACACAATGTGAATAGATATTGGTGTAAATTATGAGGAAAACTTGTATATTCTATGTATTGCTTTAGAAAAAACTATACATGGATAATTAATAGTATTCATGTAAGTTTTACGCACATGTATGATACATACCTCCAACAGCAATCGGTGTGGAATATTGCTATTGAAGAAATATATTTCTTCAAATGTGGCACCAACTCCATTTTTTTCAAACATAATTCATACTAATTAAAATAATTAGAAAACTATGGTTCTAGAGGTAAAACTTGCTGAAATTTATTGCAAATCAATTGGAACTGTCATGTCTCCCCTTTATAGCCACGCTCCATGTTGGTCCACCGTCTACCTAACTATAGTTTAACCCATATAAAAGTACATTGAATAACCTGTATGCAAATGAGGTAAATTAGGACAAAATAAGACATGAAAAATAATGTGAAAATGAATAATTCTGACGCCAAATAGTTCTAAGTGCTGCATGAAAATTATTACCCTAATTAATATTAGATCAATAAGTAATCAAAAATTCATGATACTAAGTAGTTTTCGTTGATCTATTTCAATAAACATGCTAATAGTTTCAATTTATAGCTATTTAATACTTTGGGGACATATTCGTTTTCTTTGCTAAATAAGTCTTGTTAACTGGCAGCTTGTTAAAACTAACAGATTAATACTTACTGCTAGCCCAACATTACCAGTATAGGTTACCCAAGTAAACCATTGACTACCATACACGACATGATTGTAGCCTACACACTACATCATATATCAAAATCCAAGTAAACCATTGACTAACATTGTAACGACCCAGAATTTTTGAAGTCGAAAATTCCAGATAGTTATGAAAAAGAAGAAAGAGATAGAAGAAGAAGATCAGAAACACCAACAACTCACATTCGCAGCGGATAATATATAATAACCAATAACAACAGTCTACAAAAGAATATTATATCTGTCGATTACATTTTAAATACATCAGAGTTTCACATATATACAGTCACTGAATATACACAATTATCATGTCTCAGATTAACAATAATATAAATACAGCGGAAATACTCTATACGCTCTTGCCATCTAGCTCGCCTCCTGAACTCCAAAACGTACCTTACCTGAAAATCTATAATACTCGGTCTGACCCAAGCATTACACCAAAGTAACACCTGGGTCAGGCTGGAAACCAGCGTGAGTAAACCCATTCAACATGGAATACAAAGCATATAACTTATATAGAACCCGGGTAACTCATATCAATTCACAAAGCTACAATTTCACTATAGACATCACTTATTTCACCTATCAGTTTCTAAATACCAAAGATTAGATTTAAAATAGTCGAATTCCTCCAAATCTCCTCATTCTAGCATATAGATTTTACATATCAATCTATAAAAAAATTCGAAGTGGGTTCGGGTATTTCCTAATATCCGCTCCCGGCCTCTTCGAGTCTCATGTCATCCTAACTCAAGTTATCCAAATGAAATACATATCTTTTCATATTAGAGATATCAACTCATTCAAAGCATCCAATACCATTCAATCACTCATAAGCAAAGCTTAATCACATACAAATTAATTCAATTGATTCTAATTAAATTTCGAACCTCACTCACTTAGATTCCTTCATTAATCAATTCTAAATCGATTAATTAATCAACCCTTCATTCTTTATCTTAATTAATCACCCTAGATTAATTTATCTTCCAATTACATTCAAGTAATTATCTTTATTTAATCTCACGATATTAATTATTCTTAACCAAATCAATAAGTAATCTTAATTACTTCATAAATTAATTAACTATATTAGTTACATTAATCCTTAATTAGTTATATTAATTACTTACTCATAAGTCACTTATTGATTAATTTATCTTAATCAATCAATCTTTAATTACATCGTTGATTGTATAAATTAATGTTTCCAATTATATTCAATTTATCCTAATCTAAATTAATTACATTGAATAATTAACCCAAACCATTAATTAATTGAATTAGTTAATTATCCATTTTAATTACCCTACTAATTTAATGAATCACAAATCATTAAGCCCTTATTAACTTAAAAATAAGGCATTTTTCTTATTTATGATTTAAGTTTAAAACAACTAAACCTGAATACTTCGAGTCAAGCACAAGAATCAACCAAAACCAAAGTCACTAGATCATCAGTTCACAGTGCACATCAACCAATTCAATCATTCAAAAAAATATTTAAATTTAACCATTTGAAATTTAAATAAAAATCTAAAAGGGTGAGATTTACTCACCTTCACTTTTATTTGCAATCCACTTCAAAATTGCCCTGGGTTTCCTCGATTTTCGACCTTGTATAAATAATTAGATGATTTTATTAACATCCAAACAATCAATCATCATTTAATAATTTAATTTAACTAATGATTTAAATTTTAAATGAATAATTAAATTTCAAACTAATTTCCTTTTAAACAATGTTTTAGTAAATAAAATGATAAGTTAATTAAACACATAAATCACCATATTCCATCGTTTTAAGATAATTCTAAAATTTTAAAATGTATATATTTATTATATTTTTCTTTTGAAACTACAAATATTTTATAAAAATCTATATAACTTCCAAAATCATAGTGTATATAAACTATCAACTATTTTAACCTTTTCTATTTATAATTTCCCACATCTTTTCTACATATATATAGATAAACTCTCAGATAACATTTATTTACAAACCTTACTGTAGTTTTTTTTTAATATATATATAAATATGCATATTAGAACTAAAATAAATTATAATAAAGCAAATATACCTAACTGCTTAATCCAAAACCCAAGATCCCCAAACACTAGCAACAGCTCCTCCACTCGAAATCATGCTGCCACCGTTGCCGTCACGCGCGTCTCACGCGAAACCCTAGTTCGAAAATCACCGCAAATCTTCCAACATCGCGCTTCCTCGATCCTATGAACGCCGCCCTCTGCCCTCGCCTCTCGTTGCTCGAGTTACCTCCCGGCGCACGCGCCTCTATCCTGCCACCAGTGCGCCGCCTCTCCTACGCGACATTCGACCCCCGCGGCTTCGGCAAAAACCACCCTTGAATTTGAACTCGCGTTTACACATCGCGATTGGATTCGAATCGCTGCCCGATTGTTTTAGTATTTTTTTTTACGAGGGCTTCGGCCATTTTTTTTATCAAGTTCGATTCTGCTTGAGAATAAAGAGAGGGGAACGAAAACGTGATAATAAAGATGTGAACTACTTCTTGAGTACGCCTGATTTTATATAATTAAAAATCGAAAATATCTCGTTACGCATAGCGCGAAATCTCGAACCTCGAATCAGACATGCCGACAGGCGTTTATAAAGTTTAACCCGCATTCTGAACACAATGGAACATGTTTCGGATGCTAATTTGATCGTATGCGCGAGTTACGAAAATTACCGATAAATTTTTAATTAAATCGATTAAAATAATTCTAAGCGTTTTGAGCTGCCAGGGTCAAACGACAACTCCGATTACTACGAAACTTGAAATCCGATAATGACTAACTATTACGGATCCAATGGAACTGATTTCATCGAATTCCGAGACCATCCCTCCGAAGGCTATTTTTAGTTATCGATTTAAACGATATATTATTAAAATTAAACAAATCACCTTTAAATTTTATTTCAGCCATTCTATTATCTTCAGTATCATCATTATAAATTTCATAAGCCTTCGAATTATTTTAAACAGGCTTAAAACTTCAGATTCAACATTTTACCCAATTTCAATAATTAAATTCAATATTTAAACTATATAATTCAATGATTTAATTATCAAGTAAATATTGATGTATGGAATTCAATTTAAAATTAACCTTTAAATATTTTAAAATCAATTAACTATTCCAATTTAAATTATTAAAATTTCCGGGTCGTCACATTCCTCCCCTAAAAGAATTTCGTCCCCGAAATTACTAGTTAGGAAGAATGGTTCAAAACCCGTTTACCTTTCCCCCAAAACCAACAGTTTTATCAACATTCTTCTAACTGTGTTTATCAAAGATTTCTTATTCTCTTACTAACTTCCCAATCTCTCCCATAGCTTTCAACAATCCCTTTTTTACTCAATCATTCGAATTTTAATTTAAAATCAAATTTGGAATTATCAAAATTTTCTCAAAAATTTTCTAGCTCTCTAAATTCTCGAAAATTTTTGCCAGCGTCTTCTTTGCGCGGCTAGCTCGGTACTACTACAAAATGCCACTACGGGTTCCCAAATTCCAAAAGAAAACAAAAGCCAAGTGGCTAGATCAAAAACCCAATCCAATTTCATACAAAAATTTAAGTACATACCTTTATATCGGGCAATTCACATTATCTCCTGAAATCAAATCCAATTTCCTTTTCCCTTATAATCCCTGCACATCTTACTTAACAATAATATCCAATCGTAACATTCTAATCATTTTATACATTTTCTTACATAAGTTTCATATCTATTTCAATTTAGTTTTTCCCATTTCCATATGATTTCAATTTGTCTTCAATTCTAAATATTGAATTTATCTTCCATTTATAACTGATTCATATTAGTTTCATCTACTAATTTACTTTAGTTTTCAATTTGAAATCGTTTTGTCGTTAACAAAATTTTTCCCAAAAATTTTCAAAAATTTTCTAACTATCAAAATTTTGAAATTTTTTTGGCAGAGTCTACTTTGTACGAAGGAGCTTTTGCAATTTGACAAGAGATATCAATATATATATATCGACCCACATGGTCGAGAAAAGCAAAAACATTTCATATTTCCTATTTTTATTGCGTAGGCGTGCCTTTATTTAGCATTTAAGCAAGCAGCTTATTTATTTTAGCATTTATCGCGTCCAAATCCAGCCAAACGGCTTTCAGATACCTGTACTTACTCAATTTAAACATATAAGCACTATATATATGAAGTTTATAACATTTCTCTTACTTAAACAACTATAACACTTCAATTCCAAAAGAAATGCAATCAAAATAACTTCCATGAGCAATTTATATGTCTTCAAAACTAATCCAATTGCTTTCAACCAATTCATAAGCCATTTTATTCAATTTTAATGGTTTGCACCTCAATTTCTTACATTCAATTGATTTCTAATCCAAACAAGCTCTTATTCACTTCAAAAGATTCAGAATCAATATTATTTAACTTCTCTCAACCCATACAATTTTAATTACTTTTATTTACAACGAAAACTATTTTTTTTATGAAAATTTTGGCGATATTTGCTTAATACAGTATCTATTTTAGTTTATAACTACTTTAAATTAATTTCAACTCATTTTATATTTAATTTCATTTCATTTCTAATTTATTTACCGACCATACATTGCATTTCATTTCATCTCCGCATTGGATCCATTCAAAACAATTTATTAAGCTTGGCACATTCAAACTTATAAATTAATAACCATTTCCAAATTAATTTAACCCAGACTTTATAATCTTTCACTTTTGCTCGAAGCCAAACTTCTATTAATTTTAAACATAAGTTAATTTACTTTCTTCAAATTATTTCAACTTTTGTAACTTAAGCTCACATCATTTGCAAATAAATTTCTTTTTCACCTTAACTCGATTTTATTTCAATTAAATCTCATTCAATCTACAAATTTATTTGATTAGTTATTATAAATTAAATTCCCAAATTCAATTCATTCACGACTCATTTAACTAATTACAAGGCCATTTTCAATTTATTCTACCTATCGGGGTTTCCTTTGCAATTCAAGCCATGTCATTATAAATAAATTTCATACGACAACACTTCTCTTATATCTAATTTACTTGCAACTTTCGTTAAATATTATTCATATCACACTTGAATTTTATTTGTAATACAAACCATTACTATTTGATCCAACTCTATTTTATTTAACTCAAGTTCATATCCAAACTCCATTATTAACTCACAATCCATTTATTTAACCGGGTTAAATTTTATTAACATACTCTATCAAATAATTTTTTAGCTAATTAGCTTACTTCCAACTTTTAAATCCATATTCGATTTTATTACAAAAAATCACTTTATTAATTTTCCCTTGAGTTCAAATTTTATTTTATAATTCCAGTTTGGATTTCTTTCATTTTCCAAAATTCCAACATCTTAATTTAAAAATTTCAGAAACGCTTTTAAATTCAGATAATACTATTAAAATAGCTTTTAATAAAAATACTTCTTATAGTTCGATGTCTCGACCAGTCCATCCTTGTTCTCACAGAAATTCAGTCATACGTTGATCAGGCATAGGACTGAAAATCTATAAGTACGTAGAAACCCGTTTTCAACATACAGTGAAAATACTTGGAAAATAATTTTATTGAAAATATAGAAAACAGTTTTTGACAATAGAAGAAATATCTTTGGTGAGAATGCTCTGGAAATCATCACCCCCGTCCATGGTCGCAGTTCCAGGGTTACGTTGCCATCGCAGCAAAAGTCCATGTAACTACGATCTGTCGTGGGTTCCATGGCGTAATCGAGAGGCCGTGGAGTTTATAAACGCCTGTCGGCATGTCTGATTCGGGGTTCAAGATTTCACGTTATGCGTAACGAGATATTTTCGATTTTTAATTATATAAAATCAGGCGTACTAAAGAAGTAGTTCACATCTTTATTATCACGTTTTCGTTCCCCTCTCTTTATTCTCAAGCAGAATCGAACTCAATAAAAAAAATGGCTGAAGCCCTCGTTAAAATAAAATAAAATAATAATACTAAAACAATCGGCCAGTGATTCAAATCCAATCGCGATGTATAAACGCGAGTTCGAGTTCAAGAGGGGTTTTTGCCAAAGCCGCGGGGGTCGAACGTCGCGTAGGAGAGGCGGCGCACTAGTTGTAGGATAAAGGCACGTGCGTCGGGAGGTAACTCGAGCAATGAGCGGCGAGGGAAGAGGGCGGCGTTCATAGGATCGAGGAAGCGCGATGTTGGAAGATTTGCAATGGTTTTCGAACTAGGGTTTCGCGTGAGGCACGCTTGACGGCAACGGTGGCGGTGCGATTTCGAGGGGAGGAGCTGTTGCTAGGGTTTGGGGATCTTGGGTTTTGGATTAAGCAGTTAGGTATGTTTGCTTTATTATAATTTATTTTAGTTTCAATATGCATATTTATATATATATTAAAAAAAATTACAGTAAGGTTTGTAAACAAATGTTATCTGAGAGTTTATCTTTATATATGTAGAAAAGATGTGTGAAATCATAAATAGAAAAGGTTAAAATAGTTGATAGTTTATATACAGTATGATTTTGGAAGTTATATAGGTTTTTGTAAAAATATTTTTAGTTTCAAAAGAAAAATATATATACATTTTAAAATTTTAGAATTATCTTAAAACAATGGAATATAGTGATTTATGTGTTTAATTAACTTATCATTTCAGTTACTAAAAGATTGTTTAAAAGGAAATTAGTTTGAAATTTAATTATTCATTTAAAATTTAAATCATTAGTTAAATTAAATTATTAAATGATGATTGATTGTTCGAATGTTAATAAAATCATTTAATTATTTATACAAGGTCAAAAATCAAGGAAACCCGGGGCAATTTTGAAGTGGATTGCAAATAAAAGCAAAGGTGAGTAAATCTCACCCTTTTGGATTTTTATTTGAATTTCAAATGGTTAAATTTAAATATTTGTCTGCATGATTGAATTAGTTGATGTGCACTGTGAACTGATGATCTAGTGACTTTGGTTTTGGTTGACTCTTGTGTTAATTGTTGCTTGACTCAAAGTATTCGGGTTTAGGTTGTTTTAAACTTAAATCATAAATTAGAAAAATGCCTTATTTTTAAGTTAATAAGAGCTTAATGATTTGTGATTCATTAAATTAGTAGGGTAATTAAAATGGATAATTAACTAATTCAATTAAATAGTTTCGAAGGCTAATTTGATCGTATGCGCGAGTTACGGAAATAACCGATAAATTTTAAATTAAATCGATTAAAATAATTCTAAGCGTTTTGAGCTGCCAGGGTCAAACGACAACTCCGATTGCTACAAAAATTGAAATCTGATAATGACCAACTATTACGGATCCAATGGAACTGGTTTTGTTGAATTCCGAGACTGTGCCTCAGAAGGCTATTTTTAATTATCGATTCAAACGATATATTATTAAAATTAAACAAATCACCTTTAAATTTTATTTCAGCCATTCTATTATCTTCAGTATCATCATTATAAATTTCATAAGCCTTCAAATTATTTTAAACAGGCTTAAAACTTCAGACTCAACATTTTACCCAATTTCAATTATTAAATTCAATATTTAAACTATATAATTCAATGATTTAATTATCAAGTAAATATTGATATCTAGAATTCAAGTTAAAATTAACTTTTAAATATTTTAAAATCAATTAACTATTCCAATTTAAATTGTTAAAATTTCTGGATCGTCACAAACATACACGACATTATTACACTCTATATAAGAGCGGCACACCATCGATCCAAAAATTATGGAATAAGAAACTTAAAATCAAAATTGAAATAATAGTCGAAAGTGGATAACGAAATTCAGAAGAAAGAAAAAAATAAACGCAAGCCACGAAATTTGATTGCAAGGAAAAAGACCAAAGAAAGAATAACGGCCGTGAATCAAAAAGAAGGGCAAGATGGGAATAAAATAAGTAAAAGTTATTAAGAGGGACTAAACTTACAAATGGGAAAATGCAGGGATGTTTTGTATACAAGCATTGAAACAAGGAGTTGGGATTCCTTGTTAATGATCTACATCAATTTGGAAATATATAACATAGATAGAAAATTAATGTCTTGTTAAGGAAAACTAAAGTATAAGTTATAAATTATAATCCATCAATTTTAGTATTTGAGGCATTCAGTCAACATTATTATTTCTCACCATTAAACACCAACAATGGTGAAAAAGATGTAGAATGTGAATAACAAGAGGATTCTGTCTAGAAAAGAATATTTGGAATGTTTATTAAAAGATGCATTAATATGTTATTAGAGTAGTAATGACTTCTCCACCACTACATTTCACCCAAGTAGAAATTATAGAGGAGAAGAGAACAAAAATATTATTCAAAAATATATTTACATCATTCCCAGTTGCTTCATCCATATTGAGTAGCAAGAGTTAGGAGCATTAACACCTATTACCGCCATATTAGGCCAAGAAACTTTGTTAATTTTAAGTGCAATCCGATTTGTTCTATAAGCATGTGTATATTCATAAGCATGTATGTATTTGCTCCAAAATCATGTATATATATATTTGTTCTAAAATCATGTATACATTCACTTTCCTTCATTCATTTTGTACAATACATGTCCAAAAGTTTATTCAGAAGCAAGTATATAGTAGCTCCAAAATCATGTATATATTTGTTTTAAAACATTATATATTTGTTCTAAAAGCATAACAAAATATACCAAATCATATCAATTCTTTTACATGCTTTTTTCAAATTTGTAAAGCAAACTGACATAGGAATTTTAATTATATTAATCAAAAACTATCATAGGATGAAAAATTATAAAACTCATGTTGTTGATTCACGGAATTGATTTAAGCCAAGGAAATAAAAATGGACATATTATAAATAAATAGGAAGAATATCTCTGAAAGAAAGAAGAAATTAGAATATAAGGAATACATCTAAATGAACGCCATCATAACCTTTATAAACAATACAATTTTCTCATTCTTTCGTAATAAATTACATATTCAAAATTTGAATTTTAAAACCAATCTTGTTTCCTACACAATTATATGATGCATACTATGTTGATCTTTTTTCAAGAAAATGGGATTCTACATATTTTTAATGTGAGATTTTGATGTATAAATGAAAATTTGAAATTTACAGAATAAGATTTACAAAATATTAATGTAAAATCCTGATAGGTTGTTCAATCCAATATTGTAAGATAGAGAAAGTGAATAAAGAAACAACTATAGAAATAATAGTAGTGTTGTTAGAGTTAATAGTGGCTTCATAATTTATTTTTCTGGACTAGCTATGGCTGATCTATCATCTAAGCTATGGCCTATTATTAAACTTTAATATTTTCAGTAGAATTTAACTAGTTCAGGTTGGGAACTAACATATCTAGCCTTAAGGTAGATCTATCCCTTAGTATTGAGTCTTGTCACTTACGTTTATTTAGAGAAGGAAAATATAGCATTTATTTTATTATTTTTCCACTATCAATCCCTATGCAATATGCAATCGTTATTATTTTTTCCCATAAGGCAAGCGAAGTTGAGTCCACCTCTATCGTTTTTATTCATTAGAATTACAAATTGAATTACATAGAAAATATGATAATATTGTTCAACTACTTAAATAACAAAAGAGGCAACATGCTGCTACGTACAACAAAAACTACATGACCCAATGAAATAAATGAGTCTTGACTTAAACATCAAAGCATACCTAATCTATATAAACCAAATAAATCTCCTTGATGATGATTTTGAGCCACTTAACAAGATTAAAAAGAAAATGACAAGCTTGAAAAGTAGATATAACTTCTGCTCCACCCAATCTCCAACAAAAGCTTAATCAGAATGCAGTTTAGTTTACACTGCAGAATGAACAACATACTTTGATTTTAGCTTTAACATAGTTTTAGATTTTGGAGTTATTAACATTCTTAAATTGGATATAATAGTGATTATTGGGTATGAACTCGTATAAATGCAAACTGTATTATTCAACCGATCACTGGAGTTGACCAACTAAATTAGTTAGATGTGTTGGATCTAGTAACAAAACAATTGACCATATTAGAAGATGATCCATTGATTACTAGTTTATACCACTGCTTTATCGATGTTGCAATGAATAAAACGTACAAGTTAATCTTAATCTTTAGAAAAAGTACATAATTCCCACAATTAGTGATGGCAAGGACTAATAGGTTGATGCTTTTAAAGAACCATGCTACTCATGACCACATAGTTCCCATAATCCAAAATCCATGTCTTTCTATGCATAACAAAAACGAGTGAATCTTTGTTGTTTATATTCAAGTTTATCTTAACTATTTTTTGTTGGTTTTTTCCCCATTCGCTTACATCCATAACTCGGTCATTGAAAGAAAAACACAATGTACAATTTAAGTTAGCTGCTTAAAATAACTTAAAGCAAAAACAACATGGCCTCCAAAAACTGACAATTCCCAATTAAAATTTATTAGGGAACGAACTAGCTTGAGAGTAGTTGAATCTTTCCAAAAATTTAGGGCCTAGATTCAAGCTATAATAGAAAAGGATGTGAGTCCAAGTTGTTTATTATAGCCAAAACAGTAGCAGTTGACTCAATGGATTCCAAGACTCTAATGCAAGCACAAGAGCATAGTGGAGCAACCATGGGATCTCTTTCGGCATCGAGCGTAACATGAAGGCATCGTTTTTAAGGATTGGAACAGTGGAGGCATCGTGAATTTAGATTTAGAAATGAAGGAATGGCTGATTTGAGATTTAGGTTGCTTATTATGATGGAAGGCAGAAAAAGGGTTTAAGAGGGGAATAAAACTAATGGAGGGAACTTACACTAGTGTTAGGAATTAAGTGGATAAAGGTACAACAATTTGTTCTGATGTATTTTGTTTTCCTATTCATGGATGGATGACAACAGCAATTAGGATTCCAACGCTGAACTACAGTGCTGTAAAAATCAACTTTTTTGTAGTGTAATCAGCCATGTCTCGTTTGATTTTTGGTCAAAAGTACCCATAGCGAAGTACATTTTTTGCCAATTTCTCACTCCCAACTTGATTACCATAGCTTCCCTCATTTACATCTGCATGGATTTTCTTATCTTCACTTTAATGGCTCAACAAAACAAGGGAGTGGAGAATCCTCTCTTATACAACAATCTTCTTTACGTAATAAATCATAGTACTTAGCATAGGAGCTTTCATCGTTCATTTCTTACAATCTGAAGAGTTCCCTTCGACAAATAGTCTTTTTTCTAAATTCATTAATGACTCCTTTTCTCTTTTAATCTCCAAGGCCCAATCAATACCCATCCACTCGATGCTTGCAGCCAATAGAACCTCTACTAAGATGAGCCCCATCAACTGTGCATCCCTACAACTAGCTAGTTTGGCTAATGAATCAGCTTTCCTATTCTCATCTTTAGGAATGTTCATTATTGTACAGTGCTCAACATCGTTCGGTAGTTCCAGAACTTTTGTAAGGTAAGGATAACTCTACTTCCTTGGCCTGAAATTCTTTCTTAAATTGACAAATCACCAATTGAGAGTCGCTAAATATATGTAGCGTTTTGTCCCTAGCACTCTTGCTATCTTGAGTCCCATAATTAACACTTCATATTCGACCTTATTGTTCATCGTTGGAAACTCTGGCTTCAATGCATAGCATATCCTCCATCCCTTCGAGGTAACAAGAATCACTCCTACTTCAGAACAATGCTTTTTTGAGGCTTAATCAACATACCATTTCCATTAAGATACTTGGACCACATCATCTTCCACTTCTCTATCCCTAATGGTGAACTTGTAATAAATTTGGCTAATGCTTGTCCTTGTATCCCCCGCCTAGGATGGTAGGTTATGTCATACTGACTCGGCTCGATATTCCACTTCAAAAATCTCCTTAAAGCCTTAGATCGATGTAGTAGTTGCGTCAATGGCTGATCAATCACTACTTTTATTGAGTGAGCCTAAAAGCATGGCTACAACTTCCTTGAAGCAATCAAGAAGTAGTACGCCAGCTTCTTTAGCTTTGGATAACCCTTTCCAATTTCGATGAACCCCTTGTTGATGCAATATACAGCTCTTTGGATTCTAGCCTCCTCGTGTACCTAGGCTGCACTTAGTGCTTAAGTAGAAACCACTAGGTAAATGAATAGATTTTCTCCTTTAATAGGCTTTGATCAAACTAGTGGCCTCTCCATATGCTTTAGTAAATTCTAGAAAGCTTCCTAACATTCCTTCGTCCGGACAAAATTTCATTTTTCCTTCATGAGGGCTTCAAAGAAAGGTATTTATTTTTCAATTCTTTCGAAATAAATCGACTCAATGCGGTGACCTTCTCGTTCAAGCTTTACATCTCCCACCTTGTCCTCGGGGCAGTAACCTCTTTCAATGATTTAATATGCTCTGGGTTTGCTTTAGTGTCCTTTGAGTTTACAGTGAAAGCTAAAAACTTGCGTGATGCGACTTTGAAAGAACATTTCAATGGATTAAGCTTATTCCATACTTTTGAAGCACATCGAACATCTTTCAAAGCTCATCCATTTGATTCATCAATTGTTGTGACATCACAAGCATACCGTCTATATAGACATCCATAGTCTATATGATTTGATCTTTTATCATCTTATTCACCAGTCGCTTTTTAGTGCTCTAGTGTTCTTCAAATCGGATGACATCATTCGGTAGTAGTACTATCCTAAATCAATGATAAAACTTGTATGCTCCTAATCTAGATTATGCATTGCTGTCTTATTGTGGCATGATTATGCATCCGTGAAGGAAAACAATTCACGTCTGGACATTATATCCACACGTTGGTCAATCTTTGGTAACGAGAAATCATCTTTCGAGCACATTTTATTCAAGTTTGAATAATTAATCCATGTCCACCACTTTTTGTTTGGCGTCATGATGAACACATGATTCGATACCCATTCAGGGTATAATTCATTGCGGACGAAGAAATTTGCTTTTAGTATATTTACTTCTTATTTTAATGCAGTGGATCTCTCCAGACCTTGACTACACCTTTTATGTTTCACAAGAGGGTACCTTGGGTCAACATTCAATGTGTGGTACGCTATCTATGGTGAAATTCCACACATATCGAAATGTGCCTAGGAAAATACATCTAGGTTTGACCAGAGAAACCCTCCAACTCCTTATTTATTTTTATGCCAAGCAAAGATCCAACTTTGAGAACCCGAATGGGATCATCATCATTGATCGGGATGTTAATCGTTAGCTCCACTGATGCCTCCCTCACATCCGTTGGCTCTTTTGAACGGTCCATAGGTTTGTAGAACTTACTATAGGACCTGGGCCAGGGCCTGGGTATTGGTTGCTATGCATCGCCATTTTTGATGTTGAGGAACTTCTCTGCACCCTTTCCTTTTTTGTGTTGCTTTACCTCTCTGAGCTCTACGACACAACATTCTCATCAGTATTCTATTCACCTTGAATTGCTTCTGCTTTGTTCTCGACGGAAACTTCATCATTAAAACCATAAATTAAGTGCTATCCTAAAATCTGCAAGGGTCGATGGGCTTAGAAAAGCATTATAGGTCGAAAATCCACCGACTATAATGAACCTACATAATCTTAGGGTCTTCTTTGCTTAATACCACAAGCAAGTCTGTACAAAAACCATGCTTTTTAGACTCTCCGGTAAATCCCTAAATACGAGATTTAAATGGCCTCAGATCCTTCCCGTTAATCTTCATCTAATCAATTTTTTTAATCAAGTGTTAATTGAGCTTCCATGATCAATCAGAACTCGGTGCACTATAACTGTTCTTACAGTGGCACAATCATCATAGGGTCAAGCGTCGATGCTTCTACCACGTTGGCATCTCTATTCCTAAAATCAATTCCATCTTTCATCATCCTCTCACTACGCCACAAATGGCCTTCTGCAACACAAAAAAATGTTGGCTCAGGCCCGAAAAATGTTGCCATAGGTCTATGGCAACACTTTTAGGGTGATGCAATTTTTGCCGTTGCCTTAGACCTCAAAGGCAACATTTTGACTATCTAAGGCAACATAAGTAATATTGTTGCAATAGAACCCTATTTGGGTCTACGGCAATACCCATAGGTATCTGTAGCAACATTCCAAAAATGTTGCTATAGATATTAACTTTCTGAAGTTGTGGGGCCCATCATCTATGGCGAAGCACATTTCTTGAGGCACATGCCTCAATGAACAACCATATCTCTCAGTTTTATTCCAGCTTTTTTTGCTAGATGGGGTCCTTATGATGTAGTATTTATAATTATCCTTCTTCGAGGCTGTCTTGGTCTCTTTCCGCTAGACCTTTCCTGGTCCTTTTAGGTATTTTGCTCTTAGGGTCCATCATTCATTTATCTGCTAGCCTACGAATTCCTTAAATACCGCAATAGCTTTTTCTCTATAATCAGGTCTTTAATTACATCCTTTTACCATGAAATTCATTGGTATTGTGCCCATAAGTTTCATGAAAGCGACAATACTTTTCTAAGCACCTTTCTCCTTAGTTGGCTCCCCACGAGAAGTCTTCCTATAGTTTTCAGTTCCCTACATAGCAAGATATATATTTTCAATAGAGCTATTCAAGGGAATATAATCTCATGGTCTCATATACATCGTATACTTCTTGGCATCATGCTTTTTCCCATCTGTGGTTTAGTTTTTGTTTTTGGATTATTACTTTCGGCATTCACAACAATGTTTTCAAAACTATCACCGCTTTGTTTGATGGGAATGTTACTTTGTACTACATCATTAGCTATTCTACCAACAATCAATCATGTGTCTGCGTCATCTTCTTCCAAACGCAAAAGCCGAGATGCCTTTATGTAAAACTCTTTCATGGAAGGTCACTACTTTCTTTTGAGCCATCTATCAAAGTCCATGTGAGGGTTCACCCCTCGGATCAGCACCATCAAGACAATCTCTCCCCTCGGATTACCTACTTCCATCACTACATTACTGAATCATTTCGAAAATCCTTGAGAGATTCTCCAGAACTTCGATGGGCATTCAACAAGGATACTACATCCTTCAGTCGAGCTGTATGAGTTGGAATAGCTTCATAATTTTTTTCACTAATATGTCAAAAGATGATATCGACCACGACACGAGCCATGTGGACACATCATCACATATCCCGCTAAGAAGATAGAAAAATAC
Organism: Allium cepa; assembly: GCA_030765085.1. NCBI lineage: Eukaryota > Viridiplantae > Streptophyta > Magnoliopsida > Asparagales > Amaryllidaceae > Allium > Allium cepa. The sequence continues at coordinate 678,451,277 of CM060941.1, read as the reverse complement.
TTACATCTAACTGCACCAAAAGCGCGAGCATCATCCATGAGCCGTCTAAAATTTAGTAGATGTTATCATGGATCGGTCGTTCCATCATAAGACAACATACTGGTATTAAAAATAATTTGGGTTATGTGTAACGCCCCGCCTTTATGCCCGGTTTAAATCGACGATAAACCACACACGTCAGACTCAAACCATACAGAAGGGCGGATTGTTATGGGGTAAAAAAGAAAATGTAGAGAAAGAAAAAAAATAGAATCTTGCAGCGGAACGATAAAATATAATAATCAAATATACAGTTCATAAAGCTGTTTACAAAATATTTGATTATACTTATACAATATATATCAGAGCTGCATATACCAGAGAATATTAATAATGCAGCAGAATACAATAGTGTAGTGGAATAATATAATAGGTAATAGTAATAAAATCTTCGTCTTCGTCCTCTAGAAGTAAGGTCTTCAAATCCTGAAATGCTCAGGCTGACCCGAGCGAATTGAAAAGACAAAACACTCGAGTCAGAACTAAAAGATCTTATGTAAGTTAAATCCACTGAAACAAATATGAGTGTACGGCGTCGGTGATGTTTATGGGGTTTGACATCTCCAATCCAGTGTCTAACGTAAGTGCAGTAACTCAAGAGATGCTCGAGATTCACATCTCCTACGGATTCGTTAAACTATTTACTATGTAGTAATATTTCGCTATTATAGTAATGTCTGCAGTAAAATAAACATACTGTTAAATAGCGTTAAGGAGTGATCCAATATTCCCCTTAAGATGTAATAGTCCCAATAGTCCATCCAATATCATAGTCCCTCCTAATCGGGAAGCGACCAGAGGATACCACATGGGCTACGGGAGAAAAACAAACTCGTACAAGGCATGATAGGGTAGGTGACACGGCACAACTAGGCAATGCCAGGGTAGATATACCAATTACGCATCCGGGCTGGTGGTAACGCACACCTACCGCCCACCTCGAGCCACACCCCCAAATAAAAAAAATCAAAAGTAGCCACCGAATCAATCCAAAAGTCAAAGTATAATATCGAAGGGATGTGTCCGATCAAAGGTGCTACCTCATTGGCCCGAGAATCGCTCCTATTTTAGCCACCTTATGCCAACTCACGGGAGTCGGCTCCATGTATTTACCTCAAAGGAAACGCCGCCACTATCCTACTTCATTCTGGAATCTCCACCGCATACACGGTTGTTAAAGTGGTTTTCGGAGTTGGCAAAGAGTATGACAACTTCCGATCCAGGTCTCTTTAACAACCAAACGTTATTATAACACCGCGGTCTTCTCAAAATAGTTTATACTTTAAAACTAGACTATAATATCCATTTCAAAATCGTATAATATGATATCATTTCTATTTTAAAACCCAAATGATATCATTTTATTTCAAATATATCCTTTTCTAAAAATCATAGCACTTTCAAATCTATATATCTTGAAACCCATAGCTTTGAAATATAACTCTGAATACTTAAATGGTTTAAATACTAAATTACTTTACATAATAAAATAGCTTTTTAATTTCGTAAATAAATTTCTAAATTCCGATTTAAAACTCCAATTAAACCATTTCGTATTTCCATATAACTCAAAGCTTTAAATATTCCACCATTTCAAACTAATTCTTTGATGATTTCAATATCAAATTTAATTACTATTATTTAGATTTGTAATATTTGCTTAATAAACCCAATATAGTTCAAGTAAAACTTTTAACTTCGAACAACTGTATATTCTTTCAATTTATTTAACTTGATATATTCATTTATCTCAACTTTATATTCATTTAAATCACTTTAAACCAAATCAAGTTATGAGAATCATCAACCATTTATAACAATCATCATCCAATATAAACAATAGCATCACTATAGAACGGATAATAACAAGTATTAACTAGCAGTTTATATTCAAAAATAAATTAAAACTGTTTAACCAGCATTTTATATGCAATAATAAATAAATAAAAATAGTAACAGTTTATATTCAAAAATAAATAAATAAAAACTTAATTTAAATAAATGCAATCTAGCTGAGATGATGATTAAATATATGCGCAAACAATAATAGATAAATTTTAAATCACATCAAAATTTAATTTGACAAACATAAGAAATCTTATAAGTTGCGAGTGGGTTAAAACACTCACCTTTTGAATTTAAACTGAATTTAAATTCAATTTAAACCCAAAACTTGGGCAGTCTCAAAATTTGTCCAAACTAGTGCCAAAATGTCCGTAATCCCAATACAAACCTAGCGGAGAAAACCACGCGTGAAACCGATATCGTAAGAGAAAGTTATAGCGATTATAACAGGCTAAAGTAAAATTAAATTAAAACAGGAATAAAATAAACAAACCCTCAACTAATAAGCCACGTCAGCGGAGCACCCACATTCCTTCCTTACTCCAAAAGACGCACGAACACTAATCTCGTTCGGCCACCGCTTTCACGACCTCCCCACCGACCCTTCCACTCATGAATCACCGATCGAGCAACTCCATCGAGGCACCCACGTTAAGATGCCTTCGGCCGGTGAGGCGCGATGGCTAGAGGCACTACGGAGTGCCAACACCTCCGCAAGATAGGGATGCCATTTCTGGCGAATCTGAGCACCCTTCGACCAAAGTGACCGTGCCGATGCATGCCGCACACGAAACTCTACGATACTGCACTTCCCGATCGCCCCATTGACGAAGACCCACCTTTCAACACACAAGCCAAAACGAACGACCGCGCTGTTTCCAAGACAAATGATAACTCAAATCGAGAAACAAATTGCAGATCTGAGTTGTGCTCATCGAGAGCTTCGATATATATTTTTTTCAAATTTTTTCCGAGGAGTTGAAATTTAAGCTTTTGATTTGAGTTGGAATTGGATTTGGAATTTTGTTGTCTGCCGTTGAAGAGGAGGTGAAGAGGGATTGTATGTATAGACAAATGAGAATGAGGAAATTAGGGTTTATAACAGAGTATTTATAGACAAGGTTGGAAAAGAATAGATGGATACGATTTGATATATGCGTTCAACGATAAGGCGGCCCAAAAAGCCCGTTTCAACTCCGGAACGAAATTGGGTCAACCCACGTATCTATACAGATGTTTTAAAATATTTTAAACGCAATGGAAAAGGTTTCAAGTCCTAACTCCATCGTATGAAGAAGTTATGCTAAAATCAATTTATTTCAAATTGATTTCAATTTCATTGATTTCAAGGCGTTTCGAGTCCGTACGATCAAACGACATGTCCGATCGCTACGAAACTTGAATTCCTATAATAATTCACCGTTACGGACCCGATGAAACTGGTTTCGTCAAAATCCGAGTTAGTGGCCAAAATGGTATTTTTACAGTTAATTAAATAAATTAAAAATTAATTAATTAAGTCAACCTTCAGTTTCAATCCTATAATCGACAGTTCTTGTCATTTTTAATTTCTTAAACATTTATACTAATTTAAACAAATTTAACTGTTGATTTAAAATTGATAAATTCCTCAATATCCTTAAATTCAACAATTATAAATTAAATTTCCAAAATTCTATTTAATTAAACCCATCAATAATTATTCCATTCATTATTGTTAAATAGATGACTTAAATATTGGATTTCAAACTATTACATTAGTTTTTCTCATATTATCTTTATTTCGAATTGCATAACCTTTAATTTCAACTGCTACAAAAATTACATTTAATATAATTTGGATTTCAATGAAGTGATTTGTTTCAATCCAAAACTTCTATTAAGTTCATTACTATTCTATAAACTTAGTTACCTTGTTTTCTTTTCATTCATTTCCTTTAAATTTATTTCCTTCAAACCAATATTATAATTACTTACATAACATTGATTATATTCAATGACCATTTATTATAATTTAAATTCATTAATTGAATTCAATGCTTACATTTGTTTTCATATATTCAATTTGTATCTAAGTATATATTTACATTATTTCCATTGAATTGAAATTCATTCAATTTATTAATAATTACCTTAGTTTACCAAATTTGACAACCCCTAACCATTTGTATTATATTTCACATTAATGTAATATTTATTAAAATTTTATTTCCAATTAACGTACTACTTAATTTCCCTTAATTGAAATTTGATTTTCAAATTTTATTTAACATACTAAATGAATAAATAACATATATGAATGACCACCTATTTACTTTTCTTTCATTTATAAGTTTATTACTTACCAACCCACGTTACAATTCCATATATAGCCTAATTAATTACCATTAACATACATTATTACGTTTATAGACAGATTATAATATCTCCACTCACTTACCTTATATTGAATTCATAACCAAGTTGTAACATATAAAATTTCCAATAAATCATGGGAATCCATTCAATTTGCTACCAATTTACTTACATTAACACTATATCACTTATTTTGGTCATTATTCCAAACATAGGTCGCAAATTTTCATTTCTTTATATTATCCTATGGAAACAATATACATTCCAAATACTTTATTACATTTACTGAATACACCAAATTATGACCTTACAGTTATTTCAATTAATTAGGGTTGCTCTAAATTAATTATTTATTAGCTTACATCCAATTAAAATTAATATCCTCAATGAATTTACCTATTTGGTCTCATGCTTTCTATTACATCAATTAATACCTTATAATAAATCTACGTTTCTATTTTAAATTTACATTCACACATAAATACGATAATTCCATTATAACTTTACAAATTTAATTAAATTCATTAATTGTCATTTCATCCAAACTATTAATTATTAACCATAATTAGCATTGTTACGTTTCAATTCACTTATTATTTCATTAATAAGTTACCCAAATTTTACTTCTCCAAATATTAAATCACAAAGTCTTAAGTGATTTACCATTTACAATACTTTTTTTTTACGTTTGCTTCATTATAAATTACAAATTTATTGTTTCCTTCAAAATTTAATTACTTAATTTTAATTAAAATAACCAACTTAATTATTAAAAATTTATGGGTCGTTACATTCTCCCCCACTCAAAACTTTTCGTCCCCCAAAAGGAAAAGAAAGGAAAAGAAGGATTAAATAAACAATACATCTTATACAAAATATTAACTTTATAAACAAATAATTTACAAAATTTATCACTTTAAATAAAATATACCCATTTTATAACCACTAAATCTTTTATACTTAAATTAATAAAGTTTGAAAACATTTTCAAAATATTTTCGAAGTCCAAAATTTATGGAAAAATTTCGACAGAGTCTCCTTTGTATGGAGAGGCTCGGGAGAAATATAATATCAAATATAACAATATATAACATGTATTTTCCAAAACAATATATCCCACATGAGAAAATAATAATATAATAGCCCTATAAACCATAATCCGAAAACATACCTATTTGTCGGGTAATTAACGCTTATACTATGAAACCAAATGAAGTAGCAATTTCTTCTATAACCTGTATTTCACTTATATAATCCAAAAGAGTCAATAATTATGTAAAATGAAATGTTTAGCTTGTTTCAATCAATAACAAAAATTCAATACAAACAACAATCACTTGCATCCAGGCATTCAACCATTACATAGAATCCATACAAATCAATCTTTCATCCATAACAAACAAAACAAATAGTTGTTCGGGTTCAAAACTTCAAATTGTTCATCATGAAAAATAAACTACTAAGCGCACCATTTACTCAATAGTCTCTGATGAAGCTAAATAGATTATTTATTCATCCAACCAATTTTGAAGTATCTTTGCCCAACAACCATGAACCAAAACAACAACAACAAATTTCAAACAATGATTAAGTTCATTCTTATTAATTTCATTTCATATTATTTGTTGTTTGATTTCCTTTTTATCCATATAATGATTTATCCTTTAATTCACATTTATTTCTTGAAAATTTTCATTTTTTTATACATATCAAATAGTTTTATTTTTATTGCATTCATTCTTTCATTCACTACTTAATTCATTTATTTACAGTACTCATCCTTCTACCTATTTTTATTATAAATAACCTCAACTTTTACTTAAGTTTATTGTCATTACTTTACAACCTTTCAGTCATACTTAAGTTTACACAATTTCAACATCAAATTATTTATAAAAGAATTTCACTTAACATTCCTATTGCATAAGCTTCACTTGTATAATCTCCATTACGTTTTCTTATTAACATTTCAACTTTTTACATCTTTTGGTAAGTTATATATATGCCTTTAAGAATGTAATTTAAATCATACAAGTTTATCTTATTTCTTTTTAATAATTTAATGTTCACTGATTATATCCTTTGCTTTTATTGATTATAAGTTTCAACTTCCTTGTTATTTCATTTATAGCCTAGCATTTGATCACTTATTTTAATTAGAGGTTTCAATTGTCAGTTTATTTCCCTTCACCGCACCAATTAAAAATATTAATTAATCGGAAACTTAAGAATTTAAATACTGGGTTTAATTTCAAATCATTTTAAAATAATAGATAAATATATACCCACCACTTATATATCCAATTATATTTAAAACAATTTAAATTTTATATTTGTTTATCAAAATAAATCTGCCGTAAAACTACTACAGTCGCCTTCTCACTTCGATAGCCAAAAATGAATGTCGATGATGCGGCCGCCATAACCGAAATTATTTTCCAGCGACAGAGAGAGGAGTACATAACTTATTTCTTTTCAAAGTTTCTTTAAAACAATTCTTTCAAATTATATTGAAATATTTATATCAGAAAATACTTCTAAATAATATTATTATTATATTCCAAAATCATTCGAAAGAAAGTTTCAAAACCCCGGAACATAAGTTCTAAATTCCCAATTTTCATTTATTTTATTTCAATCTTATTTCGACTATTACTTAAAAATTTCATTACCTAACAACCAATATATTACAACCAAATATATATATATATATATATATCTTATAAATTTTTTATTTATATATAGAAAATATAATAGGCAATATTATTTCATTCACCTATATTAAAACCAAATATTATGTCGGTCTGTCCTATTAAGTGTTTAGAAATCCCTATTGATGTCATAGCGTCCCATGCATCAACCAGAATTTATAAATACAAAATGGAACAAATTAACATAATATTAAAACCTTTTTATAACACTAACAAATATGCTCTCTCATATATATACTCAGCGACTAACCATAGGGTATTACTACCCTATTAGTAAAGAGTCAAACCCCCACAAAGCTAAGGTTTATCGCTAAACCAAAGCTCCGATACTAGATGTAACGCCCCGCCTTTTCACACGGTTTAAATCGATGATAAACCACACACGTCAGGCTTAAACCATACAGAAGGGCGGATTTTATGGGGTAAATAAGAAAAGGTAGAGAAAGAAAAAAAATAGAATCTTGCAGCGGAACGATAAAATATAATAATCAAATATACAGTTCATAAAGCTGTTTACAAAATATTTGATTATATTTATACAATATATATAAGAGTTACACATACCAAAGAATATTAATAATGCAGCGGAATACAATAGTGTAGTGGAATAATATAATAGGTAATAGTAATAAAATCTTCGTCTTCGTCCTCTAGAAGTAAGGTCTTCAAATCCTGAAATGCTCAGGCTGACCCGAGCGAATTGAAAAGACACAACACTCGAGTCAGAACTAAAAGATCTTATGTAAGTTAAATCAACTGAAATAAATATGAATGTACGGCGTTGGAGACGTTTACGGATGTTTACGGGGTTTCACATCTCCTATCCAGTGTCTAACGTGAGTGCGGTAACTTAAGAGATGCTCGGGATTCACATCTCTTAAGGATCCGTTAAACTATTTACTATGTAGTAATATTTCGCTATTATAGTAATGTCTACAGTAAAATAAACATACTTTTAAATAGAACTAAGGAGTGATCCAACATTCCCCTTAACACGTAATAGTCCCAGTAGTTCATCCAATATCATAGTCCCTCCTGATCGGAAAGCCACCAGAGGATACCGCACGGGCTACAGGAGAAAACCAAACTTGTACAAGGCGCGATAGGGTAGGTGACACGGCACAACTATACAATGCTAGGGTAGATATACCAATTACGCATCCGGGCTGGTGGTAACCGTAGCGCACAGCTACCGTCCACCTCGAGCCATACCCCCAAATAAAAAAAATCAGAAGCGACAACCGAATCAATCCAAAAGTCAAAGTATAATATCGAAGGGATGTGTCCGATCAAAGGTGCTACCTCATTGGCCCGAGAATCGCTCCTGTTTTAGCCACCTTATGCCAACTCACGGGAGTCGGGTCCACGTATTTACCCCAAAGGAAACACTTACACCATCCTATTTCATTCTAGAATCTCCACCGCGTACACGGTTGTTAAAGTGGTTTTTGGAGTTGGCAGAGAGTATGACAACTTCCGATCCCGGTTTCTTTAACTACCAAACGTTATTATAACACCGCGGTCTTTTCAAAATAGTTTATACTTTAAAACTACAATATAATATCCATTTCAAAACCGTATAAATACGATATCATTTCTATTTTAAAACCCAAATGATATCATTTTATTTCAAATATATCCTTTTCTAAAAATCATAGCACTTTCAAATCTATATGTCTTGAAACCCATAGCTTTGAAATATAACTCCGAATACTTAAATGGTTTAAATACTAAATTACTTTATATAATAAAATAGCTTTTTAATTTCACAAATAAATTTCCAAATTTCGATTTAAAACTCCAATTAAACCATTTTGTATTTCCATATACTCAAAACTTTAAATATTCCACCGTTTCAAACTAATTCTTTGATGATTTCATATATCAAATTTAATTACTATTATTTAGATTTGAAATGTTTACTTAATAAACCCAATATAGTTCAAGTAAAACTTTTAACTTCAAATAACTGTATATTCTTTCAATTTATTTAACTTGATATATTCATTTATCTCAACTTTATATTCATTTAAATCACTTTAAACTAAATCAAGTTATAAGAATCATACCCTTTACAATCTCCATTTTTATTTAAACTTCAAATCAAATATATTCAAGTCCAATTCTTAAATAATTCAATTTAAACCAATTCCATATTTATCTTTCAACTTAATTTCATTTAAGTCATTTAAAACTCTATATATACAATATCTTAAATAGGCACTTAACCATATAATATAAAACAATCGAACTTCATTATGAAACTCATTTTTATTAATCAATTTTATACATAGCTTAAATTCAAGAATTCAACTCTATATATATAATAGTATTTATATAACATCAAAATTAATATTTATTAAATCATATTTTTCTTTCCAAAACCATAGAAAATCATTTCAAAGTATTTTATATATAGACCACGGTGTCTGTATATAATTTTCTATCCTATGGTCATGTGATACAGATATTTATCATTTCAATCCATAATTTAAAATAAAAATTACAGTTATATATCATTTCAAACCGCAATCTCGAATGAAATGAAAATGCACAATAACTTGCAGTTTATACAATATAAAATATAGCATCCATCCATCCAATATCAATCATCAACCATTTATAACAATCATCATCCAATATAAACAATAACATCACCATAGAACGGATAGTAAAAACAAGTATTAACTAGCGGTTTGTATTCAAAAATAAATTAAAACTGTTTAACCGGCAGTTCATATGAAATAATAAATAAATAAAAATTTAACCGGCAGTTTATATGCAAAAATAAATAATTAAATAAATGCAATCTAACTGAGATGATGATTAAATATATGCCCAAACAATCATAGATAAATTTTAAATCACATCAAAATTTAATTTAACAAACATAAGACATCTTAGAAGTTGTGAGTGGGTTAAAACACTCACCTTTTGAATTTAAAATGAATTTAAATTCAATTTAAACCCAAAAATTGAAGAGTCTCAGAATTCGTCCAAACCCACACCAAAATGTCCGGAATCCCAATACGAACCTAGCTGAGAAAACCATGCGTGAAACCGATATGGTAAGAGTAAGTTATAGCGATTATAACAGGCTGAAGTAAAATTAAATTAAAACAGAAATAAAATAAACAAACCCTCAACTAATAAGCCATGTCAGCGGAGCGCCCACGTTCCTTCCTTACTCCAGAAAACGCACGAACCTTAATCTCAATCGGCCGCCGCTTTCACCACCTCCCCACCGACGCTTCCACTCACGGATCACCGATCAAGCAACTCCATCGAGGCACCCACGTCAAGATGCCTTCGGTCGGTGAGGCGCGATCGCCTGAGGCACTACGAAAGGCCAGTGCCGCCGCAAGCTAGGGTTGCCATTTCTAGCGAATCCGAGCACCCTTCGACCAAAGTGACCGTGCCGATGCATGCTGCACACAAAACTCTATGATACTACACTTCCCGATCGCCCCGTTGATGAAGATCCACCGTCCAACACACAAGCCAAAACGAACGGCCAAAAATAAATCGCCGATTCCAGGACAAACGGTAACTCGAATCAAGAAACAAATTGCAGATCAGAGTTGCGCTCATCGAGAGCTTCGATATATTTTTTTCAAATTTTTTTCTGAGGAGTTGAAATTTTAGCTTTTGATTTGAGTTGGAATTGGATCTGCAATTTTGTTGTCTGCCATTGAAGAGGAGGTGAAGAGGGATTGTATGGATAGACAAATGAGAATGAGGGAAATTAGGGTTTATAACAGAGTATTTATATACAAGGTTGGAAAAGAATAGATGGATACGATTTGATATATGCGTTCAACGATAAGGCGGTCCAAAGAGCCCGTTTCGACTCTTTGGAATGAAATTGGGTCAACCCATATATCTATACAAATTTTTTAAAATATTTTAAACGCAATGGAAAAGGTTTCAAGTCCAAATTCAATCGTATGAAAAAGTTATGCTAAAACCAATTTATTTCAAATTGATTTCAATTTCATTGATTTCAAGGCGTTTCGAGTCCGTGCGATCAAACGACAAGTCCGATTGCTACGAAACTTGAATCCTATAATAATTCACTGTTACGAATCTGATGAAACTGGTTTTGTCGAAATCCGAGTTAGTGGCCAAAATGGCTATTTTTTACAGTTAATTAAATAAATTAAAAATTAATTAGTTAAATCAACCTTCAATTTCAATCCTATAATCGACAGTTCTTGTCATTTTTAATTTCTTAAACATTTATACTAATTTAAACAAATTTAACTGTTGATTTAAAATTGATAAATTCCTCAATATCCTTAAATTCAACAATTATAAATTAAATTTCCAAAATTCTATTTAATTAAACCCATCAATAATTATTCCATTCATTATTGTTAAATAGATGACTTAAATATTGGATTTCAAACTATTACATTAGTTTTTCTCATATTATCTTTATTTCGAATTGCATAACCTTTAATTTCAACTGCTACAAAAATTACATTTAATATAATTTGGATTTCAATGAAGTGATTTGTTTCAATCCAAAACTTCTATTAAGTTCATTACTATTCTATAAACTTAGTTACCTTGTTTTCTTTCCATTCATTACCTTTAAATTTATTTCCTTCAAACCAATATTATAATTACTTACAAAACATTGATTATATTCAATGACCATTTATTATGATTTAAATTCATTAATTGAATTCAATGCTTACATTTGTTTTCATATATTCAATTTGTATCTAAGTATATATTTACATTATTTCCATTGAATTGAAATTCATTTAATTTATTAATAATTACCTTAGTTTACCAAATTTGACAACCCCTAACCATTTGTATTATATTTCACATTAATGTAATATTTATTAAAATTTTATTTCCAATTAACGTACTACTTAATTTCCCTTAATTGAAATCTGATTTTCAAATTTTATTTAACATACTAAATGAATAAATAACATATATGAATGACCACCTATTTACTTTTCTTTCATTTATAAGTTTATTACTTACCAACCCAAGTTACAATTCCATATATAGCCTAATTAATTACCATTAACATACATTATTACGTTTATAGACAGATTATAATATCTCCGCTCACTTACCTTATATTGAATTCATAACCAAGTTGTAACATATAAAATTTCCAATAAATCATGGGAATCCATTCAATTTGCTACCAATTTACTTACATTAACACTATATCACTTATTTTGGTCATTATTCCAAACATAGGTCGCAAATTTTCATTTCTTTATATTATCCTATGGAAACAATATACATTCCAAATACTTTATTACATTTACTGAATACACCAAATTATGACCTTACAGTTATTTCAATTAATTAGGGTTGCTCTAAATTAATTATTTATTAGCTTACATCCAATTACAATTAATATCCTCAATGAATTTACCTATTTGGTCTCATGCTTTCTATTACATCAATTAATACCTTATAATAAATCTACGTTTCTATTTTAAATTTACATTCACACATAAATACGATAATTCCATTATAACTTTACAAATTTAAATACATTCGTTAATTGTCATTTCATTCAACTTATTAATTATTAACCATAATTAGCATTGTTACGTTTTAATTCACTTATTATTTCATTAATAAGTTACCCAAATTTTATTTCTCCAAATATTAAATCACAAAGTCTGAAGTGATTTACCATTTGCATTACTTTTTTTTTCTGACGTTTGCTACATTATAAATTACAAATTTTTTGTTTCCTTCAAAATTTAATTACTCAATTTTAATTAAAATAACCAACTTAATTATTAAAAATTTACGGGTCGTTACATTATATCTACTACAATATATCATCAGCTGACGGGATCCAACTTGGCGATGAGCCTAATTTGTTATTACTCCTATGCTGATTTTCATCCAGCAGTCTCTTCATCATACGCTTGATATACTTCTTATAGGTTTATGCTGCCGGATGGCGATCGTCGAGGACTACCTAGAGTGTTTGACTCCGCAAACGCTCATATTTTGCCGCACGATGTCTAGACTCCCCTATCTAGGAGTGCCATTCATCCAAACCCTTTATGATGCCTTACTAGTTCTTTAACATTCGTTTGAACACCATCAGTCTTTGCAATAACATCTTGTCGTACGTCATTTCCAACATCCCACGGATCAATCCTTTCTGTTAAATAGATTCAAAGCTTTGCATGGTTGCTCACTACCCCCACCCTGAATCAACTCAATACCGACCTAATTGTGGTTAGTACTGACCATATTGGTCATGGTCAGAATGGCTCCATCTCCAACCACCTGGGTCTTTGATGCTCCAGGAGTCTTCCTCTTCATTTTTTGTTTTTCATCTCTTCTGTCCTGATCGGATGAAGATTTTGATTTTCCTTCTCAGAACTCAAAGACGATGAATCATTATGGCTCTTCTTACGCGTTTAAGATTGCTGGCACAATATATCAATGCCCTTTTCCATTCTTTCAAAGATGGCGTACTGGTTATCCAACATCTTTTTGTTCATCTCAACCATCATTCTACTAATTCGGCCTTTGTCACCAACTCCTACGGGGAAGGAGGTCTCGGCAAAGCATTCATAGGTTGATTAGTCGTCTCTTCATTATGTTGAGAAGCTTCTTCTTCTCCAGTAGCAACTCCATATCTCACAGGAGCTTTTCTATGATCCGTATCCTTTATATCTAGTGCACTCTTTTTCAAATCCAAATAATTTTAGATCTACTATGACAACTTCTAGATGCAAGTTATAAGCTTGTTCTTCATCTTAGAATCTCGTTTATCATTGGAAATATAAAAAATATTAGGTTAAAAATTGACACAACTCTCTAGATCAATCAAAGACGAGAGTAAATGGATTAAAAATGAAAGTAAACAATAAGAACACATGAATTTTTATAGTGATTATGTGACGACCCGGATTTTTGACGTGTGCTGATCGGACGATTAATTGAATTTAATTATTGGGGTATTAACTTTTATTAAACAAATAAATAAATTTTCTGATATTTAATACCCGAATCTATGAATTGGTTGAAATGCTATATTAAATATTAAATTATAAAAATCGCTGGATATGATGAATCTCACAGGAAATGTATATAAATTCCTTATTTAAAATTTGATACAAGATATCATTAAATATATACAAAACAAATGTATATTTTATTAATAGTGAAATGTAAATATATATATGCATATACAACTTTATATAAAGAAATGACAATATGTAAATGCGAGTAAAATGGAATAAAAAAATTCATATGCATAAGTTTATGTATAAGTTTATATTTATATAATAGTATACATGAAGAATATAAGTACATGTGTGAATAAGTATGTACATTATAAAAAAAAATGAGAAAGACATACATCAGGAAATGGAAAGGCAAGAATACGTATAAGGATATACATACATATCAATTCATATAGAGATACATGTAAGCATACAAGGGGGACATAGCATTTAATGAATATCCTCTCAAGCTCACAATATATCAAATCTAAGCATACAAACCGTAGAAAAAAAAAATCAGTTTTCAGGTTTCACAAATCATATCAAGGGATGGCTGTACAAAAGAAAAAAAATCTTTGGTCAAGACTAAAACTTTGACTAATAGAAAACAAGCTTGCACTAGAAGCACCTACCCCTATAAACCCTTTTATATATGTATATACTTCTTGTTCTAGTGATTCTCAGAACACATCAAACTAGAAAAGAAAAGATAGAATCATCATTTCCCAATCTTAAACCACAAAACAGCTGAACTAACAGGAAGATTAAAGGAAGGATAAACTTGCAGTTTCAAAATAGTGATTGCTCTCTGTTCTTTCATAAGCAGGTGAGTAAACACTTAACTGAAATTCTTAGGATAATGGATGTTAATTCATGTGAAATTCTTGATGATGATGGATGTTGCATGCTTGTATATTTATGTAACTCTGTATATAAGTGTATGATTGATCTGTGTATATAGGATATGCTTGTTTCTCCTCTCTATCTTGCAACAGAATTTGGAAATTAACAAAAAAAATTAATATATCTTCATCAAGGTACTGATAGGGTTAGAATCTGAAACAAACAAGTGAGTTTATCCACATCTTTTAATGCTATAACTGATGCATAAGTGTACTATGGTGTGAATAAGGCTTGTTTGGATAAATTCTTGTGTTGATAAAGATATGTGCATATTTGTTCATACAAATATGCAGATAAGCCACTGTTAACTACAGATTTAAGCTTAAAACCTTTGAAAATCAAATTCTCTCCGCGTACATAGTTTCAAGTTATGATCTTTAAAGGAATGATGTTTGTAAGAATATTTTTAAAATTATTTTTGTGGGTTAATAACAAACAGTTATCAGGAAATTGGAAATTACAGTAGTATTTTTCATACATATCCAAATCTTGACCCTAACAAATTGTTGTTTCAGGAATATAATTTGATTTGTCATCAAAAACTAGGAATTTTAAAAGTGAAATCATGATTTTTGGACTTGTAAATCAAAGGGAATTGTAAGTTGACCATGAACTGGGATTTCTCCATTCTCTAATGATCGGGGGAATTAGGGGTCGCGAGATCTTAGGTGAAGCAAGTATAGAGTCTTGTGAACTCGGCAAAATTGTTCGTGATTTTTCAGACTATCGAAATTTCTTGGCAAAGCCAAAATAGGGTTTGGGCCTGTTGCTGGGATGGGGTTATTTCGTTGAATTTTTTTGACGCTGTGATGGCTCAAGGGGGTTGCGGTACCGGGGGATTAGGAAGAAGAGGGTTAGTCGGAGCTCTAGGCAGAGCGGTGGGAGATCTAGGGGTCGTGAATGGTGGTACGAGGTGAAATAGGAAAGAAGTTTCCTTGGCTAGTAATGGTGTTCAACTCGATTTTTATATCGAATGTCATCGTGGAATCAAGATGGACTGGGGGTTTGAGGACGCCGAGAGAGACTGGAAGGTGGGGTCGCCGATGGTCAGTGCGACTCCGATGGTGTGTGCACATGCACGGCTTGTTCGTGCATATGGTTGTAGTAGCAGTAGGTAATGGGATAAAGGAAGAAGCAAGAAAGGGAGAAGGAAAGTAAAGTTGAGAGTTTGGGCCGAAGAAAGAAGGATGGGCCGTGATATTTTTTTTCCGTTTGGGCCTTGGAAATTTATGGTTTAATTGGGAAAGTGGTTTCCGTTGAACTTTCTGACGTTGGGCCTGAGATTCCCATAGTAACATAGTTTATATGAAAGATTCAAATCATATTTTCAAGGCCTAGATTATATGACTTTTTAGATAAGGTATCTATTTAGTTTAATTAAGTTTAGGACTTGACTATATGTTTTATTTCTATTAAGACCTAAAAATTTATTTAGGTTAAATTTAAATAGTGTTAGGTAGTTAATTTTAATAAGAATAGTATTTTAATTATTAATCAAACTTAAGTTTCAAGTTAAACTCTAGACAAATAAACAACATAATTCTGAGATTTATTAAATAAATTTCTAAATGATAAAAGCAATTAAAGGAAAATTACTTAAGTAAAGTAATTAAGAATTAATGAGTGTGATAAATTAAAAGATAACTAATTAATGTGAGTGGTTATGGTATAATTACATTGTGTAATTAATTAAGTGAAATTGATTTTAAATTGAGAATTAATTAGTCAAGGGTAATTAGTCAAGGAATGATTAAGTAATAAGAAATTAAGAGGTTAATTACTTGATGTTAGAGGATTGTTAAGGGAATTACTTAATGAAGTAATTAAAGAAATTAATTATTCAGTGTAACTAATTGAGTAATGCGGTTAATTTTAGTTAATTAATTTAGTATAATTAATTGAAGAGAATTACTTGATGACAGGATAAGTATAATTACTTAATGTAAATAATGAAGTATAATTACATAGTGTAGTAATTAATAGATAATTACTAGATGTAATCAATTAATGGGAAATTACTTGATGGAAGGTAATTGAAGGATAATTACTTAGTGGAAGTAATTAAATATTAATCACTCAGTGTAATTAATTAAAGGATTACTTAATGTGATCAAAGAATGATTAATCAAGGATGATTGATCAAGAATGAATAATTAAAGGATGATTGATCAAGATGAATAATTAAGTGATGATTGATTAATTAATGGGCAAGGTTTATAAGTAATAAGTAATTAACTTAATTGATCGGTAGATAAATTAGATTAATTAGAAATGGTATGGCTAATTTATCTTGCTTATGGATGTTTAAATGATATATGAATACCCTGTAATATTTGTTATCCATGGTATGTAATCATGTTGCTACGTAATACCATATGTTTCTGTATGGTGGGATTGAACAGTAATAAAGTGGTTATCTGTGATGAAATGTTGAGTAAGGTGACATCCAGTGTTTAAAAGTAAAATTATATTCACTTGAATAATTCGGTTAAAATGACATTGATTTCGAGGAGACCCGAGTCGGGTATTAGGAAATACCCGAAACCACTTCGAATTTTCATAAATTGATTTGTGAAACCAATAGACTGAAATGAAATGATTTAAGTGAATTGGATTATTTTATCTAAGTTTGGTACTTAGAAATTGATGTGTGAAATAAGTGTTGCCTATAGCAAATCGTGAATTTGTTAAATTGATACAAGTTACCCCGGGTTTATATGAGTTGTATACTTTTGTATTCCATGTTAGATGGGTTTACTCACGCTGGTTTCCAGCCTGACCCGGGTGTTACTTTGATGTAATACTCGGGTCAGACCGAGTATTACAGATTTTCAGGTAGGTACATTCTGAAGCTCAGAAGGCGAGCTGGATGGCGTTATCGTATAGAGTATTCCGCTGTATTTATATTATTGTTCACTTGAGACATGATAATTGTAAATATTTAGTGTCTGTATATATAATGTGAAACTCTAATGTATATTAAATGTAATCGACAGATATAATAATCTTTTGTAAACTGTTATGATTTATTATTATTATTTTCGCTGCGATTGTGAGATGTTTGGTGTTTTCTGCTCTTCTTCTTCTATCTCTTTCTTCTTTTCATAACTATCTGGAATTTTCGGCTTCGAAAATTCCGGGTCGTTACAGTTGGTATCAGAGCTGAAGGTTAAGCGAGAACCTTGGCTCTGGTGGGTGTACTCATTAAAAATAGGGTCAATAATAACCTAGAATGAGTTGAGTGTGTATATATATATATATATATATATATATATATATATATATATATATGAGCGCGTACTTGTTATTTGCTTATAAAGATTTTAAATGATTTTATATAAAAGTACATTTTGATATATATAAAGCAATATTTCCTTCTAATAAATATTAAGGAGATTGGTTGTTAAATTATTGAAATTAAGTTAAGAAGTAAAATAAAATATGACCAGATTGAAACTTATAACCAAAGTTGAAGAATTAACTAATATAACAAAATGGAATTTGAAATATAGATTGTGAATGTAATTTACAAATGGAAATAAACTTCATACATAAATTAGATTATAATTTGAAATAGAATTCCAGAGAATATTTGAAAATAAAGTAAGATGAAAATTCTAGAGTAATATTTAAATATGAATTGGATGGATAGGGAATTAGGAATTTTTGGGAAATTTTAAATTTCCTTTGGATTTGAAAGTGGATTCCAAGGGTTTTGGAGAAATAATAGCATTATTTCAAAAATATTTTTGTGTTGAATTTGAAATATGGGAGATTTGAAATCAAAAATATTTCGAAATGTTTTTAAGGAGATAAAAGCATTGAACTCTTTCGGTCACTGGGAAATAACGTCGGTGATGACTGTAGCATCATCGATGTTCATTTTCGAGTTTCTAGAAGAGAAATTGCTACCAAAATGTTTTTAATTGGAATTGTTTGTGAACTGGGTTTGGATTTGAAATTCTGGAATCTTGATAAAATGTTTATGGAATAATAAAAAATATAAGTAGAGATAAATTGAAATGAAGAATTGGACTCAGAAATTTGAGATTGTTTAAAAACTTTAAATAAAGGTTAATTTGGTTTAAAAGGGTTAAATCAACCTTTGAGAATTTAACTCGAATTTATATAATTCGAGGTAGTTTAAAATTCAAGATTGAAATTGAATTAGTTCAAAATTTAATTTGGTTTGAAGTAATTGGATTGGTGATTGAAATATATAAGTTTAAAAATTTTAAATGGGAAATTGGAATGGATTGAATTGAAGTGATTTGGATTCTGAAATTAAATCGATAATAATTCAAATTGATTGGAATAATATGAAATTATAGTTAAATTTGAACAGGATTAAAATCAACTAGAATTTGATTTAAATTTTGGGAAAGAATCAAGATTGATTCAACTTGAATTGGGAATTAATCAAGTCCAATGGAATTTGGAGTTATTTGAATTGGAATTGGGTCACTTTAAATGGAGATTTAAATTGAATTGTTGGGGAGGTGAACAGTTGGCTCTTGACTATTTTCAATATAAATTGTTTTGATATAAACTTATTTTCTAAGCTATTAAATATATACAGCTTTTCTTTTTAAAGCTAATTTATTATATATTTGTTTTACCATTATTTTTGGAGCTATTTAAATATTTTTCAATTGTTTCCTAAACTATTTACTATTTTTCCACTACTTTACAAATAAATTATATCTTTCAATTGTCTAAAAATCTCTGGAATTATTCAACTATTTTTCGAATATTTTACAATTAGTTAACTATTTTACAATTATTTTGCAACTAATAATTATTTTTCAACTACTTACCTATTTTTAAAATTTTCAAGCTATTTTTCTAAACTGGTCGGAGTTCAAACTGTTATTGATTAAAGTACCCAACTAAGATAAGGATTGAAGTAATAATCCAAATGGGGATTAATGTAAAGGTGAATAAGGAATGTGAAATGGTTCTCTTGAACGGAAAGAATATTTTGAGAAATATGAAATGAATAAAGATGGAAATTGGATATTTCTATGGTTTTTGAGAGTGTTTGGAGTATAAAAGGGTTTTATACAAGAAAGTAAGGATCCAAAGTTTTAAAAATTTATATATATATAATCTGAATATATAAAGGATCTTATGAGGATTTTGGGAAAGGCTTTTGATTTTTGGGAAAAATCAATATTGAGTTTTGGAAAGCCTATTTTGAGAATTATCGATTTTGGGATAATCGATTTTGTGTAAAAGAGCTTTGTATGATATCATACTAGGTGTATGATTTGAAGATACTATACGTGTATAGTATAAAATATTTTGATGATGGCTCTGGGGAAAAAGGCGTCCCCTTGAAATGAACTTCTCATGAGTGCCACTGGGCGGTGCTGCCTGGAGCCCGAGGGGGTTCTAAAGTTGATCCTGTGAGGAGTCCGGACAAAACTAGTTCCTGGGGATTATGAGTAGTGTATACCATAGCGGAAGTCGTGTGTGCCGCGGAGAGCCAACAGTTTACGTTTGATTCTATATCGGTAGACTGCGACCTATGGTATAACATAGCGAAAGTCGTGTGTGCCGTTGAGAGCCAACAGTCTACGTTTGAGTTTATCTCGGTAGGCTGCGACCTATGTAAGAGTGGAGAAGTTTCATTTTAATAGCGAGATCAGAGGCCGCGGAGAGTCTGCAGTTACATGGACTTTTGTTGTGACTGCAACGTAACGCTGGATGTAACTGTGATCTGTTGTATGGGTTCCATGGCGTAATCGAGAGTGCCGCGGAGAGCCTGCAGTTACATGGACTTTTGTTGTGACTGAAACGTAACCCTGGTATGTAACTGTGACCATGGAATGGGGGTGATGATTTTCAAAGCATTGTCACCAAAGATATTTCCTCTATTTTCAAAAAAAAAAACTGTTTTCGATAATTTCAATAAAATTATTTTTCAGATATTTTCACTGGGTGTTGAAAACGGGTTTACCAAGTACTTATAGATTTTCAGTCCTACGCCTGATCAACGTGTGACTGAATTTCTGTGAGAACGAGGACGGACTGGTTGAGACATCGAGTTATAAGAAATATTTTCATAAAAAGCTATTTTAATTGTATTATCTGAATTTAAGGCAAACGGGAATTATAAAACAAGATTGAAACTCGGGAAAATTTAATGAAGTGATTCTTTATAATTAAAAATCGAATATTAAATTAGAAGTGAAAGTAAACAAGTTAGCTAAATACTTATTTGATAGAGTTAGGAAATGAATTCGAATTATAAATGGAATTCGACTTGGATTTGATAATGAATTAAATAAGAAGAGATGGTTTGAACTACAAATAAAATTCAAGTGTGATTTGAATAATATTAAATGAAATTTACAAGTAATTTGATTTGATGAAAGTGGGTCCAAATGAAATAAAATTGAATTATAATGGACACGGGTTGAGTGCAAACAAAACCCAAGTGGATAGAAATGAATTGAGAATGGCCTTGTATTAATAAAATAAATTCGATAATGAATTAAGTAAATTTAACATTTAAAATTTGTTAATTGAGTTAAATAATAATTGGATGAAGTCTGATTGAATGAAAACTAAATCAGAGATGTGATAGGAATTGAATTAAATAAAGTTGAGTTGGAATCAATTTTAATTGGTTATAAAACTTAAAGTAATTATTTTTTCACATGGATATCACCAAATTTCGTAGAAATGATTGAGCAAAAGGGTATCGTTTGAAACTGTGGAAGAGTTGGGTGGTAAGTAAGAATAATAAGGGGTCTCTTATAAAAGATAATTGGTAAGATGTTGAACTGTTAGTTTTGGACGAAAAAAAAAGTAAACGGGTATTGGACCATTCTTCCTAACTAAAAATTTCAGGGACGAAATTCTTTTAAGGGGGGAGGAATGTGACGACCCGGATTTTTGACGTGTGCTGATCGGATGGTTAATTGAATTTAATTATTGGGGTATTAACTTTTATTAAACAAATAAATAAATTTTCTGATATTTAATACCCGAATCTATGAATTGGTTGAAATGCTATATTAAATATTAAATTATAAAAATCGCTGGATATGATGAATCTCACAGGAAATGTATATAAATTCCCCATTTAAAATTTGATACAAGATATCATTAAATATATACAAAACAAATGTATATTTTATTAATAGTGAAATGTAAATATATATATATATATATGCATATACAACTTTATATAAAGAAATGACAATATGTAAATGCGAGTAAAATGGAATAAAAAAATTCATATGCATAAGTTTATGTATAAGTTTATATTTATATAATAGTATACATGAAGAATATAAGTACATGTGTGAATAAGTATGTACATTATAAAAAAAAATGAGAAAGACATACATCAGGAAATGGAAAGGCAAGAATACGTATAAGGATATACATACATATCAATTCATATAGAGATACATGTAAGCATACAAGGGGGACATAGCATTTAATGAATATCCTCTCAAGCTCACAATATATCAAATCTAAGCATACAAACCGTAGAAAAAAAATTCAGTTTTCAGGTTTCACAAATCATATCAAGGGATGGCTGTGCAAAAGGAAAAAAAAAATCTTTGGTCAAGACTAAAACTTTGACTAATAGAAAACAAGCTTGCACTAGAAGCACCTACCCCTGTAAACCCTTTTATATATGTATATACTTCTTGTTCTAGTGATTCTCATGACACAGCAAACTAGAAAAGAAAAGATAGCATCATCATTTCCCAATCTTAAACCACAAAACAGCTGAACTAACAGGAAGATTAAAGGAAGGATAAACTTGTAGTTTCAAAATAGTGATTGCTCTCTGTTCTTTCATAAGCAGGTGAGTAAACACTTAACTGAAATTCTTAGGATAATGGATGTTAATTCATGTGAAATTCTTGATGATGATGGATGTTGCATGCTTGTATATTTATGTAACTCTGTATATAAGTGTATGATTGATCTGTGTATATAGGATATGCTTGTTTCTCCTCTCTATCTTGCAACAGAATTTGGAAATTAATAAAAAAAAATTAATGTATCTTCATCAAGGTACTGATAGGTTTAGAATCTGAAACAAACAAGTGAGTTTATCCACATCTTTTAATGCTAGAACTGATGCATAAGTGTAGTATGGTGTGAATAAGGCTTGTTTGGATAAATTCTTGTGTTGATAAAGATATGTGCATATTTGTTCATACAAATATACAGATAAGCCACTGTTAACTACAGATTTAAGCTTAAAACCTTTGAAAATCAAATTCTCTCCGTGTACATAGTTTCAAGTTATGATCTTTAAAGGAATGATGTTTGTAATAACTTAATAATATTTTTAAAATTATTTTTGTGGGTTAATAACAAACAGTTATCAGGAAATTGGAAATTACAGTAGGATTTTTCATACATATCAAAATCTTGACCCTAACAAATTGTTGTTTCAGGAATATAATTTGATTTGTCATCAAAAACTAGGAATTTTAAAAGTGAAATCATGATTTTTGGACTTGTAAATCAAAGGGAATTGTAAGTTGACCGTGAACTGGGATTTCTCCATTCTCTGATGATCGGGGGAATTAGGGGTCGCGAGATCTTAGGTGAAGCAAGTATAGAGTCTTGTGAACTCGGCAAAATTGTTCGTGATTTTTCAGACGATCGAAATTTCTTGGCAAAGCCAAAATAGGGTTTGGGCCTGTTGCTGGGATGGGGTTATTTCGTTGAATTTTTTCGACGCTGTGATGGCTCAAGGGGGTTGCGGTACCGGGGGATCAGGAAGAAGAGGGTTAGTCGGAGCTCTAGGCAGAGCGGTGGGAGATCTAGAGGTCGTGAATGGTGGTACGAGGTGAAATAGGAAAGAAGTTTCCTTGGCTGGTAATGGTGTTCAACTCGATTTTTATATCGAATGTCATCGTGGAATCAAGATGGACTGGGGGTTTGAGGACGCCGAGAGTGACTGGAAGGTGGGGTCGCCGATGGTCAGTGCGACTCCGATGGTGTGTGCACATGCATGGCTTGTTCGTGCATATGGTTGTAGTAGCAGTAGGTAATGGGATAAAGGAAGAAGCAAGAAAGGGAGAAGGAAAGTAAAGTTGAGAGTTTGGGCCGAAGAAAGAAGGATGGGCCGTGATATTTTTTTTCGTTTGGGCCTTGGAAATTTATGGTTTAATTGGGAAGTGGTTTCCGTTGAACTTTCTGACGTTGGGCCTGAGATTCCCATAGTAACGCAGTTTATATGAAAGATTCAAATCATATTTTCAAGGCCTAGATTATATGACTTTTTAGATAAGGTATCTATTTAGTTTAATTAAGTTTAGACTTGACTATATGTTTTATTTCTATTAAGACTTAAAAATTTATTTAGGTTAAATTTAAATAGTGTTAGGTAGTTAATTTTAATAGGAATAGTATTTTAATTATTAATCAAACTTAAGTTTCAAGTTAAACTCTAGACAAATAAACAACATAATTCTGAGATTTATTAAATAAATTTCTAAATGATAAAAGCAATTAAAGGCAAATTACTTAAGTAACGTAATTAAGAATTAATGAGTGTGATAAATTAAAAGATAACTAATTAATGTGAGTGGTTATGGTATAATTACATTGTGTAATTAATTAAGTGAAATTGATTTTAAATTGAGAATTAATTAGTCAAGGGTAATTAGTCAAGGAATAATTAAGTAATAAGAAATTAAGATGTTAATTACTCGATGTTAGAGGATTGTTAAGGGAATTACTTAATGAAGTAATTAAAGAAATTAATTATTCAGTGTAACTAATTGAGTAATGCGGTTAATTTTAGTTAATTAATTTAGTATAATTAATTAAAAGAATTACTTGATGACAGGATAAGTATAATTACTTAATGTAAATAATGAAGTATAATTACATAGTGTAGTAATTAATAGATAATTACTAGATGTTATCAATTAATGGGAAATTACTTGATGGAAGGTAATTGAAGGATAATTACTTAGTGGAAGTAATTAAATATTAATCGCTCAGTGTAATTAATTAAAGGATTACTTAATGTGATCAAAGAATGATTAATCAAGGATGATTGATCAAGAATGAATAATTAAAGGATGATTGATCAAGATGAATAATTAAGTGATGATTGATTAATTAATGGGCAAGGTTTATAAGTAATAAGTAATTAACTTAATTCATCGGTAGATAAATTAGATTAATTAGAAATGGTATGGCTAATTTATCTTGCTTATGGATGTTTAAATGATATATGAATACCTTGTAATATTTGTTATCCATGGTATGTAATCATGTTGCTACGTAATACCATATGTTTCTGTATGGTGGGATTGAACAGCAATAAAGTGGTTATCTGTGATGAAATGTTGAGTAAGGTGACATCCAGTGTTTAAAAGTAAAATTATATTCACTTGAATAATTCGGTTAAAATGACATTGATTTCGAGGAGACCCGAGTCGGGTATTAGGAAATACCCGAAACCACTTCGAATTTTCATAAATTGATTTGTGAAACCAATAGACTGAAATGAAATGATTTAAGTGAATTGGATTATTTTATCTAAGTTTGGTACTTAGAAATTGATGTGTGAAATAAGTGTTGCCTATAGCAAATCGTGAATTTGTTAAATTGACACAAGTTACCTCGGGTTTATATGAGTTGTATACTTTTGTATTACATGTTAGATGGGTTTACTCACGCTGGTTTCCAGCCTGACCCGGGTGTTACTTTGATGTAATGCTCGGGTCAGACCGAGTATTACAGATTTTCAGGTAGGTACGTTCTGAAGCTCAGAAGGCGAGCTGGATGGCGTTATCGTATAGAGTATTCCGCTGTATTTATATTATTGTTCACTTGAGACATGATAATTGTAAATATTTAGTGTCTGTATATATAATGTGAAACTCTAATGTATATTAAATGTAATCGACAGATATAATAATCTTTTGTAAACTGTTATGATTTATTATTATTTTTTTTCGATGCGATTGTGAGATATTTGGTGTTTTCTGCTCTTCTTCTTCTATCTCTTTCTTCTTTTTATAACTATCTGGAATTTTCGGCTTCGAAAATTCCTGGTCGTTACAGATTATGATTCAAATCACTGCCTACATCCACTTTGATTTTATCTCAACAGATTAGACAAGAATACAACGTTACCTGGTTTTTAGATTTAGAATACTATGTAGATATGAGTTTTCACATCAATCCTGGCCAAATTAGATTATGGCCAAATTAGATTAGGGGAGAGAATATAAATCAAAATTCTTCTTTTCGTTGTTGTAAGGCTCGTATTTTTAGACGAAATCATCCACTAAAGTCGTTAGATCGTAGAAGGTCGAGTAATAACTCAGATCCGTTCGATCAGAATGGAAGAACGAATATTTTTGTAATATTAATCATGTTGGTACTGACCATGATATTGTCGGTACCGATCGAATCACAACGGAAGCGGAAAATAAAATTTTATTCCATGGTTTAGATCGCTTACACCTTTCAAAAGTGATCCCTTCCACCCCTAATGCACATGGAATTCTCATTTATTTTGTCTCCTACGTTTGAAATAATATTTTCCATGCATATTGGAAGAACGCATCTCACCAAAACACCGAGATATCAAATGAAAGGAGCACTGTTCTAGTCATAAGTCCATTTGAGTAAACAAAAATAGGTGTTACATGTATAGGATTAACGTATATACTCTCCGAGTACATAGTGTATACTGATTTATTGGGCATTATTAAAGGAGTGAAGACAAAACTTAAGCAAATATACCATATCAAGATTCTAAAATAAAAGCAAGTATTCCTTCATATCCAGACACTATTAGAAGCAATCTTCTTCCAATCTTCTATTTAAACTGCCATCCTCCTTCAACAAACTCCCACCGCCATCACTACCCAAAAACCCAAGCCGAAATGGATGCCAACCGAAAACGCAGGGGAGGCATTAAAGGTAAGTTGATGAACTCTTTCAATAGAGCTTCAGTACAGTTGATTAGCAACTACAAAGCCAGTTCAGTGCCTTCTTCTACTACTTCCTATGACCTAGTCGTGCCTTTGCCCAAACCTAAAATGAACGCCAAGCAGGCAAACTTGGACCAGTACAGTTACTGCAGTGAAGAAAGCGGTGCCAATGAAGTTGATAGAAAAGCTGCAAATTACATCTCATGCGTTCAGGAGAGGTTCAGAATGGAGATATATGCAGGTGTTGAGTACTAAGGTTCATTATATATCTAGTGTTTTATCATGATATCGTGTCCCTTATCAGTACGTGTAATACATGACTTCACTTGTTTACTTACTGTTTTTTTTTTCTTTTTCTTTTTCTTTTTCTGATCTTTTATTCTGATCTCTTTTGTTCTAACTGCTGATACTTTTTCTCAGATTTCTCTGTTTCTTTGAATATTATTCAGTGTGATTATCCTTTTTACTAGTAAAGTCTCTCCAATTTTAACGAACAGATATCCATATATTAGCACCATAGAGTGACACATGTATGGTATCGTTTCAAACTAATCCCGTATCAGATACCATGAGACAAATCCAAGCGCAAAGGTAATAAAATTAGTCACCCTTTGGACGTTAAGTTGGCTAAAATTAGTGTTTATATATGTACTGTATAAATACTATTATTTAAATTGGAATCTACAGTGACGATACTGTATAAATACTATTATTTAAATTGGAAATCTAGAGCTATAACGATGCAGCAAAATAGTACACAGACATATATTATTTCCTTCCTTGTGGCATTCAATAATAATTTAAGTCGAAACATTACATATACACACACCATACTACCTTAGCAAACACACAGGCTATGTTAGCGGACTCTTACTAAACTCATATATTTTACGTACGCAATTTTGCCTCATAAACAAAAAGTTCACAGCTATTGGCAAAGCATAAAACTGAACGACCAGAGTTCTATTCTTGGTAGGAGTCCTTTGACTAGATGTATGGTAAAGGTAAACTAGCGTCCCACAAAGTTGATGAGTAAAGATAAATTCATGTCACACCAAATTTTAATAGATATATTCAATTCAAACTAGGTAGGATGAACCCGAATTCAACACAGTAAACATAATGTTAATTAAAATAATTATCTCATTAATGTAATATTTTGCAATAGTTATTCCAAAGCAAATTAAAAAAAATGTTATATGGTGAGTTTTTAACGTTGAAATTAAGGTACTAAGTGAATTTTGAATATTAATACATGATACGACTAAATTGTATATATGATATTCTTTTACTTTATAGTTTAAATTCATTAAAAAAAATAGCGAGTTATAGTACATGTTCTATAAATGAAATATAAAATTGTAACGAAATGAGAGGAGCGTAAAAAAAAGTAGGGAGCATATGTTTGTTAGAGCATCACATCACTGCATTTACTAAACTGCTATAGATAAATGTGTTGCCATTAACGTTTGAATTGATTGTATGAATAATGAAGTAACATGAGCTGTGTTGTGGAGAAGACCACTCTCTTGAAAGTAATATTTGACATGATTATGGTGCAGTAGACAATTACCGTCCTTTACACAAAGTTAATACAACGATCCTTCATACTTATGCGCTCGTGGTTGAAAGATTTAGATATTTGTTGAATTTGTTGTCCAAAATTATTATTTGAAAGATGATTTTATTTCAAAGATCAAATATATGAAGAGAAAAATACGAAAAAAATGTATTTTGCTTGTTGTATTCTTTCTTAGAGGAGAAAGTGAGAAAAGAAAGGATAAAAAAGGAACCTAGATTTTTTTTTTTCTGTGTGTCTCTCGTAAATAAATTTATGTCAAAAATAAACATAAAGGATATAGCTAACGGTCACGCATTAATACCGATCACAAAGGGTTAGGCAACTTAAAAGCTTTCATTGCAGTTATCCAATAACCCTCTATAAACTACGGGAAACTAAAAAAAATTCTAGGACAAAGGAGAAAGTTTTACAAGTAAGTATCAATATCTTTTGACCGAATTGATACATAAAAAAGTGAGTTTAAAACTTGAACTAAGTAGCGATTATTTTCTTAAACTGCAAAGATTTGGGTTGATCAACTTATTCTAAGTAGTGAATCTCTATTGAACTACAAAGTTTTCACTCGAAATCTCGAAACGGGTATTACACATTAATTTTTTAACTTTATGATAAATATGCACTTTAATGGTAGTGCATCCACCTTGAAAAATTATGAGTTCTATAGGAAGCTTAAATCTCTCATAGAATGCGGCTCATCTTCGCATCCAAGTTGACGAGTCCCTCAAATGGTCTACTCCGATAACCCCACTTATGGGTATGTACACATTACGAGCAAATGGTCGAACATTAAAAAATAAATTAATCAAGTGAATTTCAAAAGCATCACCAATATCGGCAATAGCCTATATAACAGCAATAAAATACAAACTCATATAAATTAGTGAAATTCAGGAAGTGTGCAACACCCCATAGTCTGGAGCATCATAATATGTGATTAAATTAATAATAAAAATTTATTAAATGTTAATTAAGAGAACTTAATTAAAGGAACTACTTAAGGCAATTGATTAATGAATATTAAGTTAATAAGGTAACCCAAATGAAATTAGTGCAAATTCAATTTTGTCCACAAAAAGATATATAAAAATGGAATGCTTCAACCAAGGTAATTTGATATTAAATGAAAGGAATTGATATGACTAGGCAATGAAAGATTTTAGGACCAAACCAAAATTAAAATCTTTTTATCCTTAACCATACCATTCACCTCATTACCATTCATTTTTATCAAAACAAAGAAAAATAGGCTGGCCACCATTACTAAGGAGTGAAGTTGGCAGAAAACCAACGGACAATCAAAACTTATATTTAAAAAGAAGAAGAGATTCTAATCAAGCTTTCAAACTTAGGTAGGTAATATTTGTCATATTTCTTATCTCTATCTATTAAGATTCATATATAATTTTTATTTACTATTTTAAATGATGTTAAAAATGTTTTAATGGTAACAAAATGATTGTATGCTTGCTTATATATTAAATATCATCGATATTTTTTTATATGTTTAAGAGTAAAACATGAGTTAATCTTCTTCAAATTCCTTGATATTTTAATATGATGTTTATCACAGTAAAACAAATATGGTTTTTAATTTTCATAATTTTTAGATGCGAAATTAATTTAATATGATATTACTAAGTTGAAAATGGATAGGTTTGGCTGTAGTTAAAATTAAAACTATTAAAATTTAACATTTTGATTTGAAATTTTTACTGAAGGTAAAGGATGATGTTTTTGAATTCTATGAAATTTTTGGAAATTTTCCCATGAATTTACGAATTGATATGAATTAAATGGCACAACAAATTTTTTTCCCTATTAATGAGTTAATTTGAGAAAGCATTTATTAAGGCACAATTAAAAGAGTTAACTTTAGCTATGATCGAATATCTCTATCAAAAATTAAAAATATTTCATGAGCATGAGACATTTATAAAGAATTAGTCAAAAATAGTTACTTTATTAATGAAAATATCAGTTTTCCACATAATTATAGATTTTTCATTTTAAACATGCAGTAGCTCATGTTAGCCATGCAATAGCTAATCAAGTTTGATATGCAATATCGCTTTGATTAGACCTACGATAACACTATGCTTAGATTTGCGATAGCCTGTGGTTAGATTTGCGATAACATCGAAGTTGGACATGCGACGACCAAGAATATTAGACATGCGATAATTTTATATTTAAACATGCAATAGCTTTAAAGTTAGGCTTACGATAGCTAAAAACTAAACATGCAATAGCCTTAAGGTTGAACATATGATAATCTAGACTTGCGATAACTTTAAAAGTGAGATAGTGGTTAAGATAGGCATGTGATAGCTTTGGCTTGTGATAGCTTTAGATATATGATAGCACTAGACTTGCGATAGTTTTAGAAATGCGATATATCACCAACGTTAGATATATAATAGCTATTGAATGAGACATGCACAACTATTGAGTTAGATATGCAATAGTTATTGAATGATACATGTGATATCTATTAAGAAAGATATGGGGATAGCCCTTGAAAATCGATATCTGAAAAATGTTATACCTATATATGCGATTGCAAATGGTAATAACTTATTTAAATATGTGAATTTTGGGGTAACATTTCAGAAGCCGGTTTCCATGATGTTCTATTTAAATTTCATTATGATGAATAAAGAAAAATGATAAGTTAAATTGTACTAACTTATATTGTATGGAAAATGGCAAAGCTTAGGGAAGCTAAGAAATGATAAGATGTATCATTTAATAAAGAAGATAATAACATTTTACCTAAAGATTCAAAAGATTTTGATCAAAACCTAAAATGGTGAACAACCTATAAGGTCTAAGTGACAACCTATAATGTTAAAGCCAATATTATTAGTAGAAGCGATAATGTAAAGCCTAAGTGCCAACCAATTGTCAGTTCTTGATGTTCACGATAATAAAGAGAACATTGGTGTAAGTCTAAGTGGAAACCTAAATGTATGTTCATGACATCATTAGGAAGCACTTGTACAAGGCTAGAGCGGCAACCAAAATTTCAAAACTTGACATTCGTTAGGAGTAATGAAATTAGGCCTGAGTGATAACTTAGATTTCAAAACTCGACATCCGTTAGGAGTAATGAAAAAAGGCCCGAGTGGCAACCGAAAAGAAATGATTATAAAACCTAGTCACGATTTAATATCAAGTGTAGGGCACACTGAGGAGCGAGAAATTATTCTATTATTATGATTTATGATAAAATGTTCAATTATATGATATGACTAAGTTTATGATGTTGACCTAGTAAGAGGAAACATCATTCCTCTAAGCGGCGTAGTCTCACTAAATGTTACAGAGTAATGTAATATTCATACTAGGCTTTATGTATGACCTAAGTTTTTATTATTGTTTTTCCCGTAAACTCACATATACTCATTTGAGTATGTTGCGTTATGGGTTTATGTAGGTTTTCTTGAAGGCAAATAAGAGCTTCGAAGACAAAGAGGGAGACTGGGGGGATAAAAGAAGTTATTTTTAATTTCCACCATTGTAAAAACATGTTGTATGACTAGTTAAATATTCATGTTGGCATCTTCATCATTGTGGCAAGACACTATTATTTATGTTTTTATTATATTTTACACGTATTAAGATATGATATAAGTAAAGACAATTTATATAGTTAAAGTTTATTTGGATACTCTGTCTACTTAATGTTGTGCAAAAAGCCGATCTCATTTTTTGTTTGGAAATAATTCTAGTGATGTAGCATCATTGGTGTTCATTTTTGGGTCTCGATGTAAAGGATGTTACAAAGTGCATCTAAAAAACACCACCTATGTGGTTATGAATTCGAAAGGAGTAAAAATGCTCAAACTAAGATAAATAAATAAAATTGTAACGACCCGCAAATCCGTACCCCTTGAGTCAACACTATTCTACAACAATCAACTCAAGTTGCACAGAAATACGAACCATTTGGGTTAAAGAAGAAGAGATAGAAGAAGAAAATAGGAATCAACATCAGAATCTAACCATCGCAGCGGAATAAAATATAATAGATATTAACATATCTTTACACCAAAACAAATATATCTGTTTATATATTACATCATCAGAGTACATCAATCACAACTCAACATCAATAACATACATCTGAATATACAACCAATCAACACAGCGGAATATATATATATAAAACAAACACGGTTATACGTATCGTCATCCAGCTTGTCTCCTGAGCTCCACAGCATCATATCCTGTATTCTATAATACTCAGTCTGACCCGAGCATTATAGTTAAATAATACCCGAGTCAGTCTGGAATACCAGCGTGAGAAAATCACACTCAATTGATTATTAAAGTTTCAAAAATCCTTTGAAAACAAAAGCATCTCGCAAGACCACGCCACAAATAAACATGTCGGGTTTTTACCTTACGATAGCTAAAACAATTTTTATAGAAATCCTCTGATATTATAATAAGGTCTATTTACAAATACTTATGAAATATCCGAAATTGTTACATTATTAAATTCCAGCTACTAGCCACAGAGTGGGTATTACTAACAAAACTCGTACAAGGCTCATAGGGAGAATGGATTTCCAACTAATGACTAGGCACTGGAGTACCACCTGTCACAGTACGTGGCCTAGATCACAGTACCGAGGAGTACGCCCGCTCCCCTGCAACACAAGACCGGGATTACCCCTTACTGGATAATCCCGAGTGAGATCACCCCGCAGTTGGGATCAACAACCGCCCACTAAGCCGAAATAAAAGGGACATCTAGACAGGGATGACCTCACGCTTATTTCAGATTTTTCCCATTTTCTTCTTTATTCTTTTCAAAAAATTAAATCTTAAATTTAATATGAATGCTATGTTCTTTTAAATAATAACACTGGAGTTTAAAGTTCATTAACTTTCAGTTTACTCAAAATTTCCTTTCCATACTCAAGATTCATTTATTAGAATTTTAAAGTCACTTTATCTCTTTTCCAATTCATTCTTAAATTTATTCAAATTTCTATAATTATTTTACTCACAATTTCACTTCTTTTAATATCTTTTCAAAAATCCAATTTATATTTTTTTGGAAATTCACCATATCCGATTATATCCAATCGAACCATAGCATTCAACATTCCAATATATTTCATCACAGGATATCACATAATTACAACTGAGGGTATTAAATAATTTAAATAAATGTGAGGGGTCCAGTTAGATCCCTCCAACATGTTTTCCCTGCATCCACAAATATTAGCACAATATAATATGCCAATTTCAAAATATACCATACAATAGCACATCAATCAATCCAATCATTCAAACAATTATTTAAATTGTAATCATTTAAATTTAAATTTAAATTCAGCTGAGTGAGATTAACTCACCTTTGATTTTTGTTTGTAAATTTATTCCATCCGGCTTGTTTCTTCATAATTCTTCACAATTTAAACCTTGTATAAACATTTTCACTTTATTAATATTTGAACTAATCGAAATATAAATTACCATTTGTTAATTTAATTTAGAATTAACAATTTGGTTTTAACTATAAATTTAGTTATAAATAAATTTTCTTTTAAATAAAATATTTGAACTAATTGAAACATCACTTTCCATTAAATAACTTAATTAACTAATTTTTTTTATATAACTCCATAGTATTTCTAAACCCTTTTCATTTTCAAATTCTTACAAAATAATTTATACATATGTATATGTAAAAATTGTTTCCTTTGAAACCATATACCAAAATACCCTAATACATTTTTTTTCTGAGCATACAACCCTGTATTTACTTAAAAAAAAACAATACCTCACTGGGTCACCAGATCGCCAATCCAGAACCCCTCCTCCTTCTCAAAACCGCGACCGACACCTTCAAGTGGAAGTCGCGTCTTCCTCACCCAACAACATCCCATAGGAGCTACAACAATGGCCCTCCCTCCTCATGCGCGATGGCTAAGCAGCCACAAATGATTCGACTGCATGATGCTATTCTTCCTCTTTTTTTTCGAGTTTCAAAATTTGATTTCGAATTTCCCCTTTTCCTCTTTAATTTTGAGTTGATTCAATTTTTCCTTGGCTTCGATTTGAAATGTGAATTTCGCTTAAAAACAGAAAGGGAAGAATGGATTCGAACTGGAAAGCTTCGTTCCCCTTTTATTTTTTTATTTTCTTTTCTGGGGATTTTCGATTTGAAGATTAAGGCTTCGACCATTTTTTGTTAGTTTAGTTTAGGGATCGGCTATTATTTCTGAACGAAGGATAGGAGATTACGTGACTATTTTCTGAACGAAGAAAATATCTCCTAATGTTTTATTATTAAACGAAGAAGCGTGTTGGAGAAGGTAACGCTAGTTTTTAAACCCTTATACGTGATGCTAGCTACATCACTCAATGCAATATCAACGCGTTTATATATCGTACGCTCACACAACAACTCCAAAAATTACGAAATTTGAAATCCGATAATAATTCAATATTACGAACCCAATGGAACTGGTTTCGTCGAATTCCGAGACTGTGCCCCGGAAGACTATTTTTAAATTCAATTTAAAACGATATAATTTCAAAACTGAACAAATCAGTGTTAAATTCATTTTTACAACTTTTATTATTCTCAGTACTATCAATATAAATTTTTCAAGCCTTCAAATTATTTTTAATAGGCTTAAAACTCCAGATTCAACAATTTACCCAACTTCACTTATTTAATTTAATAATTCAATTATCAAATAAATTGTGATATTCGTAATTCAAGTTAAAAAGGTAAAATTTTAAATATTTAAAATAATTAAATATTCCAATTTTAATTGCTTGAAAATTTCGGGTCGTCACATTCCTCCCCCTTAAAAGAATTTCGTCCCCGAAATTACTAGTTAGGAAGAATGGTCCAATACCCGTTTACTTTCCCCAAAACCAATCAGTTTCTAATTCAACATCTTACCAACTATCTTTTTAATAGAAGGCCCATTACTATTCTTACCAACTTTCCAAACTTTTCCCTTAGTTCCCAAATAACTTTACTTATTCAACTATTTAAATTATAATTCAAAACCAAGTTTAAAATTTTCGAAATTTCTCAAAAAATTTCTAACTCTCTAAATTTCCGAAAAATTTCGCCAGCGTCTTCTTTGCGCGGCTAGCTCGGTACAGCTACAAAATGGCCCTACGGCCTCCCAAATCCAAAAAGAAAAAAAAGCCAACTGGCTCGATCCAAAAACCCAATCAAATTTCATACAGAAATTTAAACACATACCTTTTTGTCGAGCATTTCAAATTTATCTTCTGAAATCAAAATCAATTCTCTTTTACCTTTATATAATACCTGCATATCCTGCTTAGCACTAATATCCAATCACAACATTCCAAAAACATTTAATCGACTTCCTTACAAATGTCAATATTTATTAATTCAAATATTAACTTAGATTATATTTGTACTATTCAATTTTCAATTAAGAATTTACCATTCCTTATTTAAGTTTAGTATAAGCATTCTATATGCTTCTTATATTTTATTTTCACCTTACCACTTCAGTTTATATCTACTTCTATTCAATTTAGTTTTTCCCAATTCCATAAGAATTCAATTTATCTTTAACTCTGAATTTTTGAATTTTATTTTTCATTTATACTGATTCATGTCATTATTTTAAATTAGTTTCATTTACTAATTTATTTTAATTTTCGGTTTGAAATCATTTTGTCATTAACAAAAATTTCCCAAAAATTTTCAAAAATTTTCTAACTCCCAAAATTATCGAAATTTTTTGACAGAGTCTCCTTTGTACGGAGGAGCTTTTGCAATTTGCCAAAAGATATAAATATATATATACATCGACCCACACGGTCGGAAAAACCAAAAAAAGTTCATATTTCCTATTTTTATTGCGTAGGCGTACCTTATTTAGCATTTTTAAGCAAACAGCTTATTTATTTAGTAGTTAGCGTGTCCAAAATCCAGCCACATGGCTTCCAGGTACTTGTACTTACTCAATTTAAACGTGCAAGTGCCATATATATAAAGTTTATCAACATTTCACTTATCTGCAATAGTTAAACACATGAATTCTAAAAGAAATTTACACCAAACATTTTTCCATAAGCAACTTATAAAATTTTCATATTAATTCCACTGTTCCAATTAATTCATAACCATTTTAATTCAATTTGAATGGTTTAAAACTCAATTGCTTACATTCAATTTATTTTTAAGCAAACTGAACTCATATTTAATTCAATTGCCCTCAAAATCAATTTATTTTACTTCTATCAATTCGTAGAATTTTAATTACTTCCATTTACATCAAATGACAATTTATTCTATGCACTTTGACGAGATCTATGTGAATAAATATGTACTTATGTTTTATAACCAATTTAAATTAATTTCAACTCAATTTATACTTAATTCTATTCCATTTTTAAATTTATTCACAATCCATATATTCTCATTTTCATTGCATTTTAAATTTGAATACATTCACTTGCATTTCATTTTATTAACCAAACTAGTTCATTCAAACCATTAACAACTTAGGTTCATCTTCATTACCAATTAAATTTCCTTTTCGTTTTAATTCATTCACGACCATTTATTTAGCTCGTCACATTCCAAGCTTGCATATTACTAACCGTTCCCGAATTGATTCAACCCAAGCTTTAGTTACTTTACTCAATTTATTCCATATTTTTTTATTCCAAACTATTTTATTTAGCTCGAAAACAATCCAGGCTATTTCATTCAATAACCATTTCAATTTTATTCACGATCTATTCATTTGCGATTCATTTAAAACCATTCTATTTTTCTTATTGTCTCCAAGTTATTTCAATCCTTTAATAATTTAAATAGTTTACAATTATTTATTTAAGAATATCATTCCATTAAATATTATCTGTAACTCACCAAATTTTATTTCGATTAAAATTTATTTTCACTTGATTTAAATCCAACCCAATATCATTAAACTTAGTTTAAGTTGATTTCAATTCAACTCTCCTCCATTCATTTAGCTTAAGTTAATTTACTTCAATTTATTCAAATTTTATACTTAAGCTCATTTTCATTTTACAAGAAAATTTTCTTTTCTATTCAACTTAATTCTCTCTCAATTAAATCTCATTTTAAATCTGCAATTTCATTTGATTAGTTATTATAAAATTTAAATTTTCAGATTTAGCTCATTCAATTGATTACAAGGCCATTTCCAATTTATTTCCACTTATTTGGATTTTATTTGCAATTCAAACCATTACTATTTTAATCCATTTTCATTTTTATTCGATACATTTTAATTATATTTAATTTGTTACGCCTCAAGTCAAATTTTAATTAATAACTCAAGTTCTGATCATATCATTCACTTTTTAATTTACCATCCAATTTCATGAACTCACGGTTCAATTACATTTACTTCACCAACAATTTAAGTTAAGTTTAATTTATAACTTAAGTTTTATTTCCAAACTTCATCATAATCTCATAATTCAGCTTCTATTTTACTACATTAGGTTCCCATTACATATTTCGTTAACCAATTTATTAACAAATTAATTCTCCCCTATTTATAGTTCAATACTTGATTTTAAATCTCAAAATCTCTTCATTTAATTTTCTTAAGTTCGATTTTATTATATATTTGAAGTTGGATTTTCATTTTATTTTTAAATTCATCAAAAATATATTTATTTTGGGTTTTCTATCCCACTTTTCAATTTTATAAGTCACAACTTATTATTTTACACAATTCCATTCATTATAAGCTTGAATATATTCTTCTTTTATTTTTAACTCAAGCCTTATGCTTATTTATAACCCAACATATTTTATTTTATGGATTTTTAATTCTTTTGCAAGTTATTCCGATTTATTTCAATCCAATCCTTATCCCACTTAATTTCCATTTATTCAGGTAAGAATCTAATTCCATTTAATAACTCAATTGAATTCTTATTCTAATTCAATTTTATTTTAACTCAGATTTTTTAACTCAATTCGATTTCAACTTAATTCGAATACAACTGGATATTATTTTCAGTCTAATTCAATCAATTTCAATCCAGTTAAATTTTTATTCCCCAATCCAAGTTAATTTCATTTAAACTTTTCACTTTAAAT
Source organism: Allium cepa (assembly GCA_030765085.1). Lineage (NCBI taxonomy): Eukaryota > Viridiplantae > Streptophyta > Magnoliopsida > Asparagales > Amaryllidaceae > Allium > Allium cepa. The sequence continues at coordinate 678,412,779 of CM060941.1, read as the reverse complement.
TTAAATTCCAACATTCAAAGCTTATATTTCCTTTCTGATTTAATAATCGTCTTAATTTATAAGCTTATAACCTATCTCATTAGGATTTTTAAACTCCCGGCTTTGGTTTCAAATCATTTTGAAATCTTCAACATTTCAAATCACATTTCTCAAAAGTTAAACCAATCCTGGTTTTATTCCCAACAAATTTCTTTTGAGACTTTAAAAAATAACTAACTTTTTCTGAACAAACCAATTTTTGGCAGCAATCTGTCACTTAGAAATTCGAAAATGAATACTGATGATGCGGCCGTCATCATCAGAATTATTTTCCAATAATCCAAGTGTTTTCAATGCTATATCACTTTCAAAATCCATCTCCATCACAATAATGCTATCATTTATCTTCAAAACACTTCCAAATCTTCAAGATTTAAATTTCCAAATACTGCTTAAATCAATTTTAAATATAATTCATTTATACAGTTTATGCTTATACAAATTATTATTTGATTATATTTCAATCTATAAATTACATTTATAATTCATATTTATAAATTTCATTTTATAATGAATTTATTCCCTTAAACTTTGGTTATATTTTCAATTTCTAGTTAAATTTTCACTTAACAATGATAATACTTTAATATTATTCTTCCTAACATCCAAGCAACCATATATTAGCTAAAATAGTTTACAAAAACTTTCTTTATATCAAAAATATATTTTGGGTAAAATTATTTCATTCACCCATATTTAAAACAATACCGTGACAATTGTTCTATTCAAGTGTTTAGATACCCCTTCGACACAGTTGTCCAGACCGTGCCGACGAAGGTTCAAATGCCACTTAACAAACCAATCAACACAATATTAAAACAATTTATATTCACTAACAAATACGCGCTCATAACTATTAATACGCTCAAACTCATTCTAGAGTACTGCGGACTCTAATTTAAATGAGTAATTCCCACCAGAGCCAAGGTTATCAACAACCTAAGCTCTGATACCAAGTGTAACGACCCGCAAATCCGTACCCCTTGAGTCAACACTATTCTACAACAATCAACTCAAGTTGCATAGAAATACGAACCATTTGGGTTAAAGAAGAAGAGGTAAAAGAAGAAAATAGGAATCAACATCAGAATCTAACCATCACAGCGGAATAAAATATAATAGATATTAACATATCTTTACACCAAAACAAATATATCTGTTTATATATTACATCATCAGAGTACATCAATCACAGCTCAACATCAATAACATACATCTGAATATACAGCTAATCAACACGGCAGAATATATATATAAAACAAATACGGATATACGTATCGTCATCCAGCTCGTCTCCTAAGCTCCATAGCATCATATCCTGTATTCTATAGTACTCGGTCTGACCCGAGCATTACAGTCAAATAATACCCGAGTCAGTCTGGAATACCATCGTGAGAAAATCACACTCAGTTGATTATTAAAGTTTCAAAAATCCTTTGAAAACAAAAGCATCTCGTAAGACCATGCCATAAATAAACATGTCAGGTTTTTACCTTACGATAGCTAAAACAATTTTTTATAGAAATCCTCTGATATTATAATAAGGTCTATTTACATATACTTATAAAATAGAAGAAATTGTTACATTATTAAATTCCAACTACAAGCCACAGAGTGGGTAATACTATCAAAAACTCGCACAAGGCTCGTAGGGAGAATGGATTTCCAACTAATGACTAGGCATTGGGGTACCACCTGTCACAGTACATGGCCTAGATCATAGTACCGAGGAGTACGCCCGCTCCCCTGCAACACAAGACCGGGACTACCCCTTACTGGATAATCCCGAGTGAGATCACTCCGCGGTTGGGATCAGCAACCGCCCACTAAGCCGAAATAAAAGGGACATCTAGACAGGGATGACCTCACTCTGCTTGGGTGCTACCCACCTAGCCTTGCTGCATAACCCTTGATTTTCAGTCATTCCCATTTGATGAGGCTTGAGGCTAAGCGTTACCTTTTTAGAACATATCCCTTAGAATGCCCATCGTCCACTTGACGATGTTCTGAAGCCTTTATCCATACAAGTCCGTTCCGGGTTCGAACGGAACCGAAGGCACTATTCCTACTACATCCATTTTGGAAATATCCTCCGGATTAGTAGCGACTAGCCCTTGCACTTCACTGCTCCATCTTTGAATCCAAACTCGTTTTCCATGAAACGTGCAAACCGGATCGAAGTGGTTTTCGAGAAATAATCTCGATCCCGGTCTCTTCGAAATGATCAGCGCGTTTGTCCAATATTGATAGTCGGTGAATTAACTATCAATTAATATTCACAACATCCATCACACAATAAATAATTTCCAAATTATTTATTAACCTCAAAAAAATAATATCTTCATAAGATATATTTCTATTTTCAACCTTTTGAAAACAGTTTCAAAAACCATTTTTCTTTTTCAGAATAAACTTTCCCAAATATTTTCTATCTCCACTGAAATCACCAAGCATAAAACTAGATTTTTAAAATAATTTAAAACACTTTACTTTGAAATATACTTTAAAACATATAAGTTAAAATACTTCAATAATTTGTTAAAAATACATACTATATGAATATTTGATATTTGAAATTAAGGTCACTTAATAAAATATAAAACTAGATTTTTACTTTTAAAATAAGTCACTCTTTAAAAAATTACTGCTATAATAGATTAAAGGAAATTCTTACTTTTAGAATTTAAATATTTAGAAATAATAAATTTTTCAAAACATACTTTTTAAAACAACTTTAAAACTTTTAATTTATATTTAAAAATTTACTTTGGAAACGTACTTGGTTATCTAGGGAGAATTTCCAATCTCAATCACTTAAATCAATTTTCCCAAATTGATTCCCAATTTATTCCACTTGAAATAAATTTCTTTACTTACTTAGTTCATTTCAAAATTTATCAATTATGGACTTTATTATTATTATTATTATTATTATTATTATTATTATTATTATTATTTTCTATTTGATTTTAAATCTGATGCAGCACAGGATGATAGCTCGGTTTCCTTAAGTCGCTTGCGACCTAACAAGTGTGCCAACAGCAAGTTATGTATGTCCAACGACCTAACGAGTATGTCCAACGACCTAACGAGTATGCCAATAGTGAGTGGTGCTTTAGGTCGCACGTTCGATAAGTCGCGGCCACCTTAGGTCGAAAGCCGTAAGCTACATTCTTTTGTCACCAGATTCCTTTAGCCATTGTTTCTTTAGGTCGTTCCAGTTATGTCGCAAGACCTTGAAGATTTCCAGGAGCTAGTTTCTTAAGTCGCGAACTTCCTAGGTCGCGAGTTTCCAAGAGGTCGCGTATGTTCTTATGCCGCTTGTTCTTAGGTCGCTACAGAGTTATGTCGCTCTAGCTTCCTGAAGCATAGGTCATTTATGTCGTTAAGTCGCGTGTTATGTATATTGTTATGTCGCATCTATGTTGTAACGTGTTATGTCACTTATATGTTGTAATTGCCTAGGTCATTTGTGCTTATGTCGTGTATTGTTTGTGTTGTTGATAGGTCGCATGTATATGATAGGCCGTAGGTCGCGTGTGTGTGGGTCGCCGACCTATGTTGTAAAATCTTCAATAAATAGAGGGGTTGGGTCATTTGTAAAGATGGTTGGATTTGAATAAACTTTTGTTTGAGAGCTTTGTGCCTCTTTTAAAATTGGAAGTTGAGCGTTGTCTCCTTTCTCCATTTTCGGTTATTCGAGTGCGCTCGAATCAACGGATTTGAAGCCGATTCACGGTATCTCGTGCCCGAGATCAACGTAGAAGAATCGTAGATCGTTTAACACGGTATCGTGCGCGATCAACGTGTTGTAGATAGCTATAATCCGGTATCTCTTGAGATCAACGGATTTGGGCACTTGGGTATTTTTAATCCATCGATTCTACTTTTCACCCTTTCATCCATTTTTGGTATATCCGCTACGTCAATTTGGTATCAGAGCTAGATTAGCCAATCATTGCTAAGCCGAGCCTATTGGGAGAAGATTTAAAGTGTTGGAGTTTGAGCCGGGTTGAAGTTTTGGATCAAGGCCGAGAGTTATAAGCCGAGCCGAGCTAAGTGTAGGCCGAGTGAAGTCAAGTTCAGATTTGAGTTAAAGTTGTGATAGTTGAAGTGTGTTTGGATTTGTTGAAGATTTGACAATGCCTCCGAGACGTGCTAATCGATTTCAAAATGTTGAAGATGTATATCGTAGATAAGAAGCTGAGAAAATGGAACAACGTATTAATGAAAAGTTTGATGAAGGTATTGGAAAGTTAGATAAATTGATGAATGACATGAATCAAAGTCAAAGGAGAAGGTCACCAATCTCGAACCATGGAGGAAATAGAGTTTCGCCATCGGTTGCGGAAGCAAGGAGGCTGTCACCTCAATCTTGTCGAGATAGAAGAGAATCATCAGTTTCCATGAGATGAGAATACCATGAGTACAGAAATGAAGAGAGAAGAACTCCACATGAGTTTGGAGACGAGTCATATCGTGATGCCGAAAGACATAGTAGAAGAGATATGCGTGATCATGGAAATGTGATGGTTGAGATCGATATCGAATTACATTTGATTATGATGAAGATGGTGATAGAGGTAGTGTTCATTATCGAGATCGAGACCAAGTACGATGCCACTATCGGGATGTAGAAGATGATCGCAAATGGAAGTCGGGGATGAAAACAGAGATTCCAAAATTCAAAGGAGGAATGATAGCGGAAGAATTTTTGGATTGGTTATCAAATGTTAAGGAAATTTTTGACTTCAAGGAAGTACCCAAGCATCGTAGATTTAAGTTGGTTGCTACTCGATTGAGGGGAAGAGCTATGGCATGGTGGCAACAAACTAAACTTACACGGGAGAGAATGGGAAAGTCGAAGATTTTTTCATGGGAGAAGATGAAGAAGTTGATGAAGGCTTCTTTTTTGCCTTATAATTATCAGTTTCTTATGTATCAGCGCTTACAGAATTTGAGACAAGGGAGAAAGTCAGTAAATGACTATGCAGATGAGTTTTATCAGCTAATTGCCAGAAATGATATCATGGAGACAGAGGAGCAATTGACGGCTAGATTTGTTGGAGAATTGAGAATGCAAATTCCGGATATGGTGAATATGTTTGATCCAAGATCCATTGTTGAAGCACACCAGAAGGCTCTAGCTTAGGAGAGGCAAGGTAGAAGAGGAGGTGGTGTGTTTACAAATTCGAACAATCAAGTGAAAGGGGCTAGTAGCAATACGAATGTTTCCAAGGCTATTAGTAAACCGGTTGTCAATGAAGTTGCTTAGACCAAGGTAAAAAACAATTTCAAGTGTTATAACTGTCAGGAGTTTGGTCACAAGAGCAATGAATGTCCGAAGCCTAAGAAGCGAGTGATGGTTGCTGAGGTTGAGGATAAAGATGCAGAAGTAGAATGTTCCAATTCACCACAAGTTGAGGAGGAAGAAGAATTATTGGCGGGAGACGAGGCATATTCTTCAATGATGAGGAGATCTTGCTTGACGCCAAAGCAGGAAGAGGAGACTAGTTGGTTGAGGAGTAACATCTTTCAGTCAACATGAACTATTTTGGGAAGGGTTTGCAAGTTTGTTATCGATGCAGGAAGTTGCGATAATATCATCTCTACAGAAGCTGTAAGGAAGTTGGCGTTAAAGACAGAGAAGAATCCTAAACCCTACAAATTAGCTTGATTGAGGAAAGGTGGGGAAGTGAAGGTTGGTCGAAGAGCTTGTGTAACTTTTTCCATCGGAACGAAGTATAAGGATGAGATTTGGTGTGATGTGGTAGATATGGATGTATGTCATTTGTTGTTGGGGAGACCATGGCAATACGATAGAGCTGTGCAACACGATGGGAGGACTAACTGCTATAGTTTCATGTTCAATGGCACTTTAGTTCCTAAAAAACGGCAACAAAGTGAAAGCAAGTTGGAGGAGATTGAAGAACTAAAGACTCCGTTATCTTTGAAAGAGTTTGTCAAGGAAGTAGAGGATGAGCCTGAAGTATTTTTGTTGATTGGACGTGAAAGTAGTGAAGCGGTTGAAATTCCTGAAGAAGTTAAACCAATGTTGAAGGAGTTTGAAGATGTATTTCCTGAAGAATTGCCAACAGAGTTACCACCGTTGAGAGACATACAACACCAGATAGATCTTGTTTCGGGAGCTGTGTTACCACATAGACCACATTATAGAATGAATCCGAAGGAGCACGAAGAGTTGAGATGGCAGGTGGAGGAGTTACTTGAACAAGGGCGCGTACAAGAAAGTTTAAGTCCTTGTGTAGTACCAGCATTGTTAGTGTCGAAGAAGGATGGAACTTGGAGAATGTGTACAGATAGTCGAGCACTAAACAAGATTATAGTGAGGTACAGATTTCCGATGCCGAGATTGGATGATTTGTTGATCAGTTGAGCGGAGCTGCTATCTTTTCAAAGATTGATCTAAAGAGTGGATATCATCAGACTCAAATTCGACCAGGTGATGAATGGAAAACAGCATTCAAGACACGGGAAGGGTTGGATGAGTGGCTGGTCATGCCGTTTGGTCTTTCAAATGCACCTAGTACTTTTATGCGAGTGATGAATCAGATCTTTCGACCGTTCATTGGAAAGTTCGTGGTGGTATACTTTGATGATATATTGATATACAGTGGGAGCACCGAAGAACATCTACTACATTTGCAGGAAGTGTTGATGATACTTCGTCAGGAGCAATTTTATGCGGCAATAAAGAAATGCGTGTTCATGACACATAGTGTTTTTTTTTTGGGGTATGTATTGTCCAAGGAAGGTATCCAGGTGGATCAAAGTAAAGTTGAAGCAATCAGAAATAGGCCACAACCCAGGACGATAACAGAAGTTAGAAGTTTTCATGGTTTAGCATCATTCTACCGAAGGTTTATTCCACATTTAGTAGCGTGATGGCGCCTGTTACTGATTGTATGAAGGGCAAGCAGTTTTCATGGTCGAAGGAAGCAGGATTTGCTTTTGAGCGAATCAAGGAACTTTTGACGTCAGCACCAATTCTAGTTTTGCCGAATTTTCAGTTGCTATTTGAATTACATACTGATGCATCTAAAGTTGGAATTGGAGGAGTATTGAGTCAGAGGGGACGTCCAATTGCTTATTTCAGTGAGAAGCTTACGGGAGAAAAGATGAGATATAATACTTATGACGTGGAATTCTATGCTATTGTCCAAGCCATAAAGCATTGGAGACACTATTTGTTTCATAAAGAGTTTGTGTTATATACGGACCACGAAGCATTGAAGCATTTGTAGGGATATGATATGGTTGTAGCCAGGCATGCTTCATGGATCGCATACTTGCAACAGTTTACATTTGTTGTAAAGCATAAGTCGGGAGTTACAAATCGGGTGGCAGATGCATTGAGTAGAAGGAATCATTTGTTGACTACGATGAAAGTTGAAGTGACAGGGTTTGATGTACTTCCAGAATTGTTTGTTGAGGATCCTTACTTTGCTAAGATTATGGATGAAGTCAAGAAAGGGAAGACGGATGAGTATGTGTTGGTGGATGGTTTTCTATTTAAGGGAAATCGGTTGTGTATACCAGAGTGCAGTTTGCGGATGAAGATTGTGAAAGAATTGCATGAAGAAGGTCATGTGGGAAGAGATCGTACTTTGCAGTTGATTTCTCAGTCATATTTTTGGCCTTCCATGAGGAAAAAAGTTGAAAGATTTGTGGAGAGATGTCACATACGTCAAGTTTCTAAAGGGACATCTAGGAATGCAGGATTACATATGCCATTGCCTGTGCCTACTAGAATAAGGGTTGATATTAGCATGGACTTTGTTTTGGGTTTTCCAAGAACTCAAGGAGAGAATGATTCCATATATGTTGTGGTGAATAGATTTTCAAAGATGGCACATTTCATAGCATGTAAAAATACCGTCGATGCAGTCCGTGTTGCTCAATTACTTTTCAAAGAGGTTCATCGACTACATGGGCTACCTGAAACCATAGTTTCTGACCGAGATACTCGTTTTCTAAGTCATTTTTGGTTGAGTCTGTGGAAGATGGTTGGAACTAAGCTGAGTTTTAGTAGCGCCTATCGTCCACAAACAGATGGGCAAACGGAAGTGGTGAACGGATCTTTGGGAAACTTGTTGAGATGTCTTGTGAAAGATAATTTGAAGTGCTTGGATGTGAAATTGTGTCAGGCGGAATTCACACATAATCATGTAGTGAAATGAAGTACTAGATTCAGTCCATTTCAAGTAATATATTCAACAATTTCGAAGGGACCGTTGGATTTGTCGATAGTTCCATTTCAGAAAGGGGTTGTTAAACGAGCTTGTGATTTCGTGAATGAGGTGTGGGAGTGTCATAGGACTGTTCATGAACGATTGCATAAGCAAATGAGAAGTATAAGCAACTGGCAGATAAGAAGCAAAGGAGTGTAAACTTCAAGGAGGACGATTTTGTTTACGCAGTTTTGATGAAAGATCGTTTTCCGGTTGGAACTTACAACAAGTTGAAAGCTCGAAAGATCGGTCCAGTAGAAATCTTGAAGAAGTTCAATGATAATGCTTATCAGTTAAGGTTGCCGGATCATGTCCATACTGTCGACGTTTTTAACGTCAGGCATTTGATTCCGTATCATGAGGATGAGCGTCTTGAAGAAGAGCAAAGTGTGAATTCGAGGTCGAATTCTTGTCAACCGGTGGAGGATGATGCAGCGCAGGATGATAGCTCGGTTTCCTTAAGTCGCTTGGAACCTAACAAGTGTGCCAACAGCAAGTTATGTCGATCCAACGACCTAACGAGTATGTCCAACGACCTAACGAGTATGTCTAACGACCTAACGAGTATGCCAATAGTGAGTGGTTATTTAGGTCGCTCGTTCGATAAGTCACGACCACCTTAGGTCGAAAGCCATAAGCCGCATTCTTTTGTCACCAGATTCCTTAAGCCGTTCTTTCTTTAGGTCGTTCCAGTTATGTCGCAAGACCTTGAAAATTTCCAGGAGCCAGTTTCTTAGGTCGCGAACTTCCTAAGTCGCGAGTTTCCAAGAGGTCGCGTATGTTCTTATGCCGCTTGTTCTTAGGTCGCTGCGGAGTTATGTCGCTCTAGCTGCCTGAAGCTTAGGTCGTTTATGTTGTTAAGTCGCGTGTTATGTATATTGTTATGTCGCATCTATGTTGTAACGTGTTATGTCGCTTATATGTTGTAATTGCCTAGGTCGTTTGTGCTCATGTCGTGTATTGTTGGTGTTGTTGATAGATCGCATGTATATGATAGGTCGTAGGTAGCGTGTGTGTGGGTCGCCGACCTATGTTGTAAAATCTTCTATAAATAGAGGGGTTGGGTCATTTGTAAAGATGGTTGATTTTGAATAAACTTTTGTTTGAGTGCTTTGTGCCTCTTTTAAAATTGGAAGTTGAGCGTTGCCTCCTTTCTCCATTTTCGGTTATTCGAGTGCGCTCGAATCAACGGATTTGAAGCCGATTCACGGAATCTCGTGCACGAGATCAACGCAGAAGAATGGTAGACCGTTTAACACGGTATCGTGCGCGATCAACGTGTTGGAGATAGCTAGAATCCGGTATCTCTTGAGATCAACGGATTTGGGCACTTGGATATTTTTAATCCATCAATTCTACTTTTCACCGTTTCATCCATTTTTGGTATATTCGCCGCGTCAAAATCTCTTAACTGAAATATACAAATTTCAGATTTTTCCCAACTTCTTCTTTATTATTTTCGAAAATTTAAATCTTAAATTTAATATGAATGTTATGTTCTTTTAAATAACACTGGAGTTTAAAGTTCATTAACTTTCAGTTTACTCAAAATTTCCTTTCCATACTCAAGATTCATTTATTAGAATTTTAAAGTCACTTTATCACTTTTCTAATTCATTCTTAAATTTATTCAAATTCCTATAATTATTTACTTACAATTTCACTTCTTTTATTATCATTTCAAAAATCCAATTTATATTTTTTTGGAAATTCACCATATCCAATTATATCCAATCGAACCATAGCATTCAATATTCCAATATATTTCATCATAGAATATCACATAATTACGACAGAGGGTATTAAATAATTTAAATAAATATGAGGGGTCCAGTTGGATCCCTCCAACCCGTTTTCCCTGCATCCACAAATGTTAGCACAATATAATATGCCAATTTCAAAATATACCATACTATAGCACATCAACCAATCCAACCATTCAAACAATTATTTAAATTGTAATCATTTAAATTTAAATTTAAATTCAGCTGAGTGAGATTAACTCACCTTTGATTTTTGTTGGTCAATTTATTCCATCTGGCTTGTTTCTTCACAATTCTTCATAATTTAAACCTTGTATAAACATTTTCACTTTATTAATATTTGAACTAATCGAAATATAAATTACCATTTGTTAATTTAATTTAAAATTAACAGTTTGGTTTTAACTATAAATTTAGTTATAAATAAATTATCTTTTAAATAAAATATTTGAACTAATTGAAACATCACTTACCATTAAATAACTTAATTAACAAAATTTTTTTTATATAACTCCACAGTATTTCTAAACCCTTTTCATTTTCAAATTCTTACAAAATAATTTATACATATGTATATGTAAAAACTGTTTCCTTTGAAACCATATACCAAAATACCCTAATACATTTTTTTTGAGCATACAACCCTATATTTATTTAAAAAATAAACAATACCTCACTGCGTCACCAGATCGCCAATCCAGAACCCCTCCTCCTTCTCAAAACCGCGACCGACATCTTCAGGTGGAAATCGCGTCTTCCTCACCCAACAACATCCCATCGGAGCTACAACAACGGACGTCCCTCCTCACGCTCGATGGCTAAGCAGCCACAAACGATTCGACTGCACGATGCTATCTTCCTCTTTTTTTTCGAGTTTCGAAATTTGATTTCGAATTTCCCCTTTTCCCCCTTTAATTTCGAGTTGATTCAATTTTTCCTTGGCTCCGATTTGAAATGTGGATTTCGCTTAAAAACAGAAAGGGAAGAATGGATTCGAACTGGAAAGCTTCGATCCACTTTTATTTTTTTATTTTTTTTCTAGGGATTTTCGATTTGAAGATTAAGGCTTCGGCCATTTTTTGTTAGTTTAGTAGGGATCGGCTATTATTTCTGAACGAAGGAAAGGAGATTACGAGACTGTTTTATGAATGAAGAAAATATCTCCTAATTTTTTATTATTAAACGAAGAAGTGTGTTGCAGAAGGTAACGCTAGTTTTTAAACTCTTATACGTGACGCTGGCTATAGCACTCAATGCAATATTAACGCGTTTATATATCGTACACTCACAAAACAACTCCAAAAGTTACGAAATTTGAAATCCGATAATAACTCAATATTACGGACCCCAATGGAACTGGTTTCGTCGAATTCCAAGACTGTGCCCCGGAAGACTATTTTTAAATTCAATTTAAAACGATATAAATTCAAAACTGAACAAATCAGTGTTAAATTCAATTTTACAACTTCTATTATCCTCAGTACTATTAATATAAATTTTTCAAGCCTTCAAATTATTTTTAATAGGCTTAAAACTCCAGATTCAACAATTTACCCAACTTCACTAATTTAATTTAATAATTCAATTACCAAATAAATTGTGATATTCGTAATTCAAGTTAAAAAAGTAAACTTTTAAATATTTAAAATAAATTAAATATTCCAATTTTAGATGCTTGAAAATTCCAGGTCGTCACAAAAATCCATCAAATGTGTCTCAATAGAACCATCAAAAATTGGTTATTGATTATATAACAGCAAAGTAGCTCAACCTTAGATTAAATAGTGGAACCCATTTTGTGTGTCTTAAAAGCATCACCAAAACTAGCTATGGATTTGATAAGAGCAAAAGAGTTGAATATATTATAAAAGGAATTATCAAGTTCATTACGTGAGCACTACCAAAACTGTTTATAGATTCCTAAGAGTGCATAGCTCAACTACCAAAAAATAAGGGGGGAAAGTTAGCACAAATAGTATTCTAATGTCTTCATTTTATCTCTTACTTCCTATTTTTCTCTACTCTATGCTTAAGGTCTTCTGTTTGGAAGTTTTAAGGAATTCTTTCCATAATCACCATTTTGTGAAAGAATTGTTCAAGTTACATTTCGATCTTACATATTCCAGTGTTCTAATAAGGATTGTAACATCCCACGTCTATACCCATAATACCAAAGTATACCATTAGGCAACACGGTCTGATAGTATAGAGAATGAGGCGATATTGAGCCGACGCACGATAATATTCCCTTGGGCTAACACTAGCATTTATTCAAAATCATATAAATAACCCACCCACTTATATATACACATTATTGGCACAAAGCAATAGATAGATATGTTTTTAGGTTAGATAATACACAATATAAATAAAATAATATAGAGAACACAGAGTCAATAATGCATTGATAATATATAATAAAATATACCGAAGTCTTGTTGGGATACAAAATGAGTCAAAATCCCACTACTGTAAAAATAAATACAATGTATGAGTTCAATATACAATACAATGTCATACATACTACATGATATCTCGTAACACATAATGATATGAAATAATATTCTACCCAACCTAAGCCCAACATTCCATAAACTGATTATATCATCCCAAAACCTGAAATTTCTAAGACTTTCCTAAATATTATAAAAATAACATATGGGTCAGTCCGAGACATTTTAAGTTTTGGAACGATATGAGCAGTTTATGGACGCTAGGTTTAGATGGAGAGCAGAATATCATGTCATATCATTGTGTATTATGCAATTTCATGTATGTATGACATTGTATTGTATACTGAACTCATACATTGTATTTTTTTTTGGAATAGTGGGATTTTGACTCATTTTGTATCCCACTCAGACTTGTGTATATTTTTATTATATATTGTCGCTGCGGTATTGACTCTGTGTTCTCTATATTATTTGATTTATATAGTGTACTGATCTATACTGGAGACCTACGTGTCTAGTACTTTATGCCGATAATGTGTACGTATAAGAGAGTTATTAATTTGATTTTGAATATATACAAATGTTAGCCCAAGGGAATATCTCGTGTGCCAGCCCAATATCGCCTCATTCTCCATATTATCAAACTGTATTACCTAGTAGTACTCTTTGGTAGTATGGGTATAGGGGGTGTTACATTTGGTATTAGAGCTTGTTGTTATAGAGAATAGCGTGTTAGGGGTTTCTAGCATTGTGATCAATGGCGTAGCTTTGACTCTTACCTCTACACATCTCGTTTAGGGTTGGTTATGACAGTCGAGAGGCTGGCCGTAAAACCAGTGTGATAGAGATACTAGTGATGGCTATAGTGAGACAGACTTCATTTGATATCATCGCTCATGGGGAGGGTGTTGACCATTGTATCGAACCTGGAGCATGTTGCTCTAGGTTTACCTCCATCGGTCGTTATTCGTTCGATCGACTCCTTCCTCCGATCAAGCCAATTCTACTGCACACCCAAATAACTATTTAACCAAACTAATCACACAATAGCAATTTAAAATTAATGCCCAATGTTGTGAGTTTTGGTTACAGTAAATGAGATGAAGTATTTAATTATCATCAATGAGCAAACAACCATGCAATAATAATTAGAATTTACTCCATATCTTCATAGCTCTACAGAACCCTAAATTTGCTCTCTTTACACTTTACTGTAAATTTCACGTGATGCATAAACTCAACCAATATCCTAATTTTTCCTTGCTAGTGGGTTTAGTTAGATGTTGGGAAGATGGTACTTAAACTTCATAATTTTTAGAAATTTATTTCTATTTATTTTTAACTTTTGAAGAAAGAGGGTTTAGAAAATAATTTGTTGTCATGAAGGAGAAAATGAAAATGGGGAAGGAGGCTTGTGCGTGAATCCACTTGTGAAGTATGAAGATGGCTCCAGATAATGAGCCCTCTAGATTTTGTTTATGGAACAATTTTTGGCTTAAATGGGCCTTTAAGGTTAGCAATAGTTCCATGTGTTCTTTCTTTCTTTTTATTTCACCTTCACTAGTCAATTTATATTCCATGCTAAACATGCTATGATCGTTAAATAAAATTCATATTCATAACTTTATAAAAATTTTACAATAATTATTTTACATAATTTATATTAATTAAATAATTGTTCCATATTTACACCTTTAAGGTTTTTTATTAAATAAATTCAAAAATCCATTATTTTACTAAAATAAATTTTTTATTTCTTTTAAAATATATTTCTAATCCTATTTACTAATATTATGTAAAACAATCATAATCCAAAAGTATTATCACTGTCAACTAACTAATTAAATTCCACTTTTATTAATAATTCAAATTCTTCAAATATACTTCACCCTACAAGCTCTTTAATAATCCATCTCAAAAAAAAAAATTGATTTCAACAATTAATATTTTATCATCCAAATTCCAATATTTAGAAATAATTCCAAATTATTCATATTTAATCTTCAGGAATCCATTTTAATTAATTAAATTACCATTATTATCTTCAATTAATTTTGTTTCTTAACACCTGGTTGTTACAAGGATTGTAAGTGTGTAGCTTAATTTACTTACGTCATTGGAGGTGGTATAGGAAGCATGACATTCCTATAATTGTAGCATCTTCCTATTAGACGCACTTAGTTGCTTATTCTTCTTAAGACATGTCTTAGAATCATTAGAAGATCACACATGCACCATATCAAAATTACCTTACCATTTCAGGATTTTCCCAATAAAATGAGATTGATTTAGGAAACCATTATTAATATATCTTATTCGAAAGCCCAATATCACATCAATCTTTCCTACATTTATTATCAGAAATAGGGAGGAGAAGAAACTTTTGCTCTTATTTTTCAAATCCAAGTACACGCCATAAATCAACATATTAATTAAAAGCCTAACAAATGAACATATAATCAAAGATCTTGGGTTAAAAGTCTTGTAGGTCCACTTTAGCTAGGCACTCCCACACTTTAGGAATTTGAGGTTCGAACAAATTTTTCCCATAATATGTTAAGAGTCATGTCTAGCCTTCTATGACGAAGCAAGTTGAGTATATAACAACCAAACAAAATTGTTTCCTTAACATATAATATAACATACTAATGTAATTATACTATGTTTTGTCTAATCAACCATGTTCATTTATATTTATACATACAAATAAATACCAACACAATATATGTAAAACCGATGATCAAATAAAACTTATATCATTAACACAATACTTGATTCAATTAGTGCAATTCTCCTATTATGCATACCTTACTCTTAAAGCATGCACCTATACAATGTGAGATGCCAAACATAAGGTCTTATAACCAAGTTCATATAGAAGGGAAAAACTTCACGTATAACATATCCATGTACAACACATATGTCTTCTTTTCTGTACATGTATTCATCACAAAGAATATCGATACTTAAAATCTAAATTCCACTTTCATACATGTATTTCAAATTAAATAATTTCCCCGTGTTGTAAAGCTTATACCCACCAACTTATATTGGTAATCCAAACTAATATTTCTTTTTTCCTTACGCTCACATATTGATCAAAATAACTATTTTTAAGTATTCAAAAGTCATAAGCACATATCTGTCTATAGGTATTAATATCTCATTTCGGAATACTATATGAAATACTTGAACAATTATTTATTCACTTTGGGTTATTAATAACCTATTATTAGTATATCTCATCTTACTTACAATATACATCATTTTATTTTACATTAAAATAAAAAATTATCCTTCACTTTGCTACTATGTAAATTTTACCTACATTGTACCTTACGACATTACTATATAATGTACAACTTATTTCACTACTAATTCACTTTCGATAAATTTATTCATGTTAACAAAGTGACAATGTTTCAATCCTTCTGGATATATTACATTGGAAATTTTGTCGTCAAAGACATGTACTTTGACAAAGTTAAGTATGTGCACTAGGGTAAAATATATAATTTATTACGTAATTTAACTATATAAAAGAATCCTATTCGAAATGCAGTAGGCTTTTGGTTTTATTTTCTTTCATGTTTATTGTTATATAGAGGTATAAGTAATGTTAATTAATACATTAAACATATATACATAGGAAATCCTTAGGATAATTATTTTCTTGATTGCAGTTACAAATATATTTGTAACTGTGAGTATTGGATCGGATCTAAATACTTATTCCTTAAATGTTCCTAGTTAAGATGTATCAAGAAAAAGATATTGGTGCATCTGTTGAGACTAGTGTACGTAATCCTCTTCATATAATGGACAGTGAATCATTCATGACCATTCAAGACCTTAAAACATTATATTTTACCATAGTTTGGGTATGATTTGAAGCATAAGAAGTGAAATGCTATTCGATGGAGAATCTATCTCCATTGTTATGAGAGGTTAATGTCTCAGTTAACCTTGGTCAACTCAAAGTCAAAAGCCTCTGGTTGGGGCAAGTCAATTAATAATAAATGTTATTATTTAACCAAGCACTTTGGATACAGATTAACTAGTTGTATATGAATATTGTTGGAGTTTTGACTGAGATCAAACTCTAGATATTGTAAGTGATACAGTGGTGATGAAGAGATATCATGTTTAATATATACGTTATTAAAGGTGCAATTTAAATCAGTCTAAAAATATGATTTTACCCAAATGAGATGTAAGTGTTGAATTTGGCCAAAGTGTCACACCATGAGGTAAGCTGATGTGTGAACGTTGATATTCAAATTGTTCAATTCGCTGACGGATTTCACACTTTAGTCCCATTACCAAATCTATGCTGTTTCCCAAGTATCACCCAATTTAATTAGTTAAAATCTTCTATAAATCAATCAAATTAATCAATATATAAGATTTTTTGATTATTAGTGCTTTTATTAAAGGATTTCCATTAGTAATTTTAGTAGCCCTAGGAAATTTTCTAAATGTCTTTATTAATTATTTGGTTGTGTGTATAAGCGTTATACATGTGCGTATTGATATACTTACTAATACAAGTTTCAATGGATTTAAACATGCAAATTAATCAAAAATAAAAGGGGGTAAAAGGGAAGATCACATTATAGGAGGTGAAGGGGTTTCTTTTGCTTTGAATATTAAGAGACATTAGTGGTAGGTTACTCTCCTAATAATTCTTCTATATATAATGTCTTAAACTTCTACGTTTTTCTTCTTGGAAAAAAATGAACAGGAACGTAATCTCTACATAATAATGTCGGCCACTCCTTGCTCTATTATCGAAATCTAAAAGCCACCTCCCTTAGAATGGTGATAGTTCTTTGATCCCTGCAAGATAAGGATGATGGAATCAGATTCCCAAGAGAAATGCATAGATTAAGGTACGAAAAGTAACAGATTAAAAATGGTACCTTTATATTTTCATAGTTCCATATATGTTATGCCCAAACCATCATAACTGATGATATTTCCTTCAATGTAATTTGTTTGATAATTGTATAGTTAATAGTAATAATTAGTCTTATATCCAGTTCAACATTTTTAAATTATAAATCATTTTATTTGAATAAAGTTGATTTCTGTCATATGAAAAAAATTAGTAATGTGAAAAATTATTTTATAAGATATACTACATAATCTTATTATTCATATATTTATCATTTAAAATATGAAATATATATTTGACCTAGTTAAAAAAATTATACTAGGATTTTTAAAGTTCAAATTTAGAGCCTAATAAACTTCTTTTTTAGTCAAGCTATCTAAATAGTTTGCAAAAAATTGGAATATATATATATATATAATATTTTCCAAATGATATATAACATATATATGATATTATAGTTTATTTGGTTGTGGCAATACATCATAGATGCACATACGTACATATACACACATAGACACACACACGGACATACATACATATACATACATACATATACATACACACACCCACCCCTAAAATTTCCTAAGGTTACAAAAAGCTTTCACATGATATTAACGATATCAATGGTCGATAAATAACAAAGAGCTATCATAAGATTAAATAATTGGACTATCATAAGTTGGCAAGAGAAAGTGCATGTTGAGATAATAGTAGCTATCATATGTTATATTAATAAGAAGCTATGGTGAGTTGATGTTGTCAAAGCCATTGCAATTCGATGTTGTAATGGCAGTCGTAAGATGAAGTTGTCAGGCTATTGCAATGTGAAGCTAATAAGGCTATCACAATATGATGTCGTCAAGGCTATCATAAGTTGATTTTGTTAAGGCTATTGCAAGTTTATGTCGTCATAGCTATCAAAAACTGATGTTGTCAAGGCTATCATAAGTTGAGATTTACAAAACTATCCTATGTTGAAATTAAAGAACTATCATATGATACATGCATGCTATCATAAACTTAAGCTATCTCATATTTATGATGATATCACATGTTAAAGAAGATACCAAAAAGCAATTATTTAGTATGCCCCATGGCATTCTCTGGCTGGTTCAACAATGCCACGTCACATGATTGAATTGAAAGTGAGTTCCAAATGTCAAATCAACCATGTGCCACATTAGCAAATCATAACCGTTCATCCCTTGTGAGTGCCATATGTCAAAAATCTAGGGACATAAATTCTCTATAAATAGGCATGTACCCCTATTAAGAAGGGGTTTCAAATTATACTTTTTTTTCTCTTGAGCATAGATAAAAAGCTTGAAATCAAAAGTTTAATGGCAGATTAGGTCAAATACGAATTGTGACTTTGTGACTTAGAACAATAACATTTTCCTATTTGCATAAATAACTTCTGACGATATAATGACAAACATACTTTCCCACGAGCCTCACCTCTTGCCCAAGTACTACAACTTTTGTTTGTTTATTAAGCACATAAGTCAGGACCAATTTGACCTAACATTTATGATGCCTTCATTGAAAGTTAAACTCCAAGAAAGAATTTCCTATTAACCCGCATATTCCTGCAAAATAGGAAGAGAAACCATGAATGTTAATGTTTAAATATAAGAATCTATGCATCGTACCAACCTTGAAGAAAATGTGGCCCCTCAGTTTGGTACCAATAATTACAACGAACGAAGTTGATGACAGTAGGGATATGCATAAAAAATACAAGTAATGCGTTAGGTAATTGAGATGCTCGTTTCTCAAAGGTCATTAAGAACGCCCTGAACAACGAAGGGAAATGTCAAAGAGGAAGTTGAATACCCCCAAGGAAATGTTGAAACCTTAGTTATAAAAGGTAAATTGTTAGCAAAAGTACTTTAAAACTATAGAAGAGAGATGAAACTGAAATGACTGATTCAACCAAAACTCTTAATAAGCCTTGCATAGACTAAGGAAAAGAATTAGCACCGACAATAACCCAAACTAAAAGATAAATAAAGAGCCTAGATCCCTTCTTGTGCAATTTGTAATTTCAACTTCTCAGAAGTGTAAAACCCAAAGAACAAAGATGATGAAACATACATAAAGGATTTAGCGAATAAAATGGTAGAGAATATGATTGATCTAAAAGCGAAAAGGACAGTGGATCCAAAGGTGAATAAAACCTTAATGGGAGCCCCATTTACTAAGGAAATCATAGTCCCGTTACCTTCATACATCAAAATGGACCTATCTGATCCTTCGGTAGTAGTAAGATACAAACAGTTTCTTACCACCTTCTTCGGTGCAGCTACAAAATTGTATTATCGTTGTTGTGAAAATTCCATTTACTCATGAGAACAATTTTTCTTATGAAATTTTAGCATATTTTTGCACCTCCAAAGAATCCAACCATTGATGTAAGCATTTTAGCCACCATTAAACAAGGGCAGGGAGAATTGTCAAGAGATTACTCAAAAAGGTTTAATGCTGATGCCAACAGAGACGAGAAGTTAAGTGATGTAAAAAGTTAATAGATGTGAAATCTGGGATAATCGAGAACACTCCATTCTATAAGGACCTTATATGCTTAAGTGTAAAGGTTTTCAAGATTTTCATTTTCGAGCTAACAAGTTTTTCCGAATGGAAGAGATCTTCCATGGAAAGAGGAAGCAGAGAGAAAGAGGAGGCTTTCGACCCAAAATAAGAAAGGAAAATGGTATGGATTTTAAAAAGAAAATTTAACCAACTTGAACCAACCAATTTCTTACACTTATGTTGTCATCAAGGATGAAATAGAATTCCTACATTGTTTAAATAAATAATGAACCCCGAACCGAATAAGGTAGGAGATTACCATGCCTTCCACAAGGTCAATGGACGTACAAATGGATGATTATAGTGTTTTGGCTAGAATTATACAAGGCATTATTAGAAGAGGAGCACTCAGTGAGTTTTTTAAGAATAATCAAAAATTGTCTCATAGTGAAAAACCCTCGACTAGTAAGGCTAATATCTTAGAAAATAAGCTCCCACGAGACTTTCCACAACCAATCATTCATATCAACATGATGCATGGAGGACCACATATTACGGAAATAATTAAAGGCCTAAGGAATCGATACATACGTGAGGTAAACGAAGGGATCTACTCAATAGGAGGGAACCTCCGACAAAAACTTACATGAGTTCCTCCTAATCCTAGATCTAGAAATAACTCAAACAGAATTAATGGGAGTTAGACATCCTCAAAATGATCCACTAATGCAGTGCATAATTTGGGCTTTCCTTAGTGTCCAAAATATTAGTTGATACTAGAAGCATGGTAAACGCACTTTTGATCAAATGGACATCCTAGAGGAAAAAAGATGAACCGACTTATAGCCTATCTTTGAATTCAATAATAAGGGTTCCATGCTAATTGGGAAAATCATGATATATGTTCAAATTGAAATACCGCCTTACTCTAAGATTTCGAGACTCTATTTGTGGTGTTGGACTAGCTATCTTACTATAATGTGTTCTTCGGAAGTCCACCATGGATGAAATAGATGCATTTTTCTTCATGAAACATTTACTAGTAAAATTCTTTTTTAAGGCTGTGTGGGGACATTGCATGGAGGGAAATTCAGCTCTCGTTTGCAACCCTAGCAAAGAAAGCGAGTCTTGTTATGGACCTATGTAAACAAACTAAACAAAACTAAAATTCTCAAGCCCTTCCATATCAGTCATCAAGAATTGATATCAAAGAAAAATAAGTAGCATCTACCAATGGAAAAGTGCAAAATTCTAAATACGAAGGTCAAATTATTAGATAGTAAAATAAAGTATAGAGCCACATCAAATTGATCATAACGGGAATCCTAAAGAGGTTCTAGGAGAAATAGTGCAAGATATGGATTCTAGGGATAATTAGGAAAGTCTAAATTCTATGGAACACTTGAAAAAGGTCAACTTGGACCCTCAAGGTTCCACTAAGATAGTTAAATTAGGAAAAAGCAAGGAAAAGAATGCAAGGGAAGAACTAATCTCATTTCTGCGATTAACAATGTTTTCACTTGGACCAATACTGATATGGTAGGAAGTTACCTTGTATTAATGTGTCATGCATTAAACATTGATCCAACGTTTACTCGTATAAGACAGATGAAAAGGCAATTTGAAAAATTCTGAACCATGGCTTTGTAAGAAGATATATAATGGTCGTTGGAAAATTCATTAGGGAAGTATTCTATATTAAGTGGTAGCCAAACCCAGTGTTGGTCAAGAAGTATAATGGAAAATGATGAACATATGTTGACTATATAAGTCTAAATAAAGCATGTAAAAAATATTGCTTTTCTCTTTCAAGAATCAATCAACTAGTTTACACCATAAATATGTACTTAAACAATTTTCAATCGTGGATGCATACTCAGGATATAATCAAAGTCCTATGTTTAAGCCTGATGAGGAACATTTAAGCTTTGTGACATATTGGGGAATGTATTTTTTATAAAGTAATGCCATTCGAATGAAAAAATGCGGGAGCCACATGGTAGCGATTTGTGAATAGAGTGTTTAAAGATCAAATTATATAAAGCATGGAACTGTATATTGATGATATGTTGGTAAGGACTGAGAAAGAAACCAACCATATTAGAGACTAAGATGAAATGTTTAAAGTGCTAAGAAAATACAAAATTAAATTGAATCTACAAAAAATTTCCTATGGGATTCAATCAAGGAAATTAGAGATACACTGTGAGTGCATGAGGAATAGAGGCTAATCTTGATCAAATCAAAGCTGTTGAGGATATAGATGAACCTAAAACAAGTTTTATCCAGAAGGAAATGAACATACCCTAGGGGCATGACCGCTAAAATCCTTGCTGCAACATTCTTGTTTCGACCATTTTCGGGTTGTGAGGCTCGAGAAGTCACGTCCAAAAAGCTACGCTTTTCACAAAAGCCATGTTTCGATCAACAAATGATCATCAGCACTTCATATGCCCCATTACCAAATTGGGAATATATCACTAGTAACCATCAACTACATAACCTCTGTGCTCGTACGTCTCAGAAAAGGGTGTTAAGCTAAGAGAATAAATCTCCGCCACCAAACAAAAACGTATTTGATAGAAACCAGCTTTACATCTCAAAGTGTAATGTTAGACACACATCCATACAAGTCTGTTCCGGGTTCAAACAGAACCGAAGGCACTTCACAAAGAAGCCCTTGGACATCTGGATAATTCCTAATCACGTCCAGACTTCCCATCACAAAAGGTGATCAAATCTCTATACGGGGATCACCCGGTGTAGAGAAATTCGACGAGTTATCCTTTCGCTTTCGAAAATACCCGATCTTCACCACCGGTCTTCAAAAGCTATCCATAACGTCGTATCACTATTCGGAATGGGTTATATGACACAAAGGTCCTCTCCTGGCTAAACGGAATAACGAGCGCAATATTTAAAAACCATATGGATATGGGATCTCAATTAAGTCACAAATTATTATCCAAAAACTTTTCTTCAAATGGTTTAAAAAAATTAAAATTTCCAATCTTTTATACAAAAAGATTCATTTCACAAAGTTCACCAATCTTTCACAAAGATTCATTAATATCTTTCTAATCCAAACCTTTTATACAAAGATACACTTTTAAGATCTCTTTTAAATTTTAAAACAAAGTTCACCAATCTTTAATAAAGATTCATTCATAGCCCTTTTCAAAACAATTTTCCTTTCAAATTGGATCAACTCATCCAATCTTTAAATCAAAGATTCAATTCATAGCTTTCAAAACCATTTCCATAAAAAATTCCATTCCAAAATTTTTATATAAAAGATACACCATTTAGAATCCTCTTCGATTGCAAAACAAAGCTTAACAATCTTCACAAAGATTCATTCATAATTTTTAAAACTATTTCATTTCAATGACTTGAAATTCTTTCAATACAAATTGAAAATCCTTTCTTTATACGAAAGAAATTATTTGAAAAAAAATAGTTTTCATTTCAAAAAAATCCGATTAAATTTGCATGAGTTAAAGCCCTTCAAGTATAAAACTATGGTTAAATTCAAATTCCCAAACCAATACTTTTAAAATGGTTTAAAAATCAATATAAACACATTTATAACTTGTATAACCTTTTAAACCATAATTTTCAAACATAGAATTCGATATCCAATCTTGAATTCGAATCAAACTATTTTTAGATTCCAAAACTTTATCAAGTTGTTCAAAATAACTTTCAAACTCCTTTCAAAAGCTTTTCACATTCAACCCAATTCCATTTTCAAAACCGTTTGGATTCAAAATTCAACTTTAAAACCATTTCAAAATGTCTGTGACCTAACCGATTCTCTCGTGAAATCCATATTTGGGTGTGTATGGTGTAGTCCATGGGTTTTACACAATAGTGCAACAACATCAATTATCACATCACAGATTAAAGTACGTCAATATCGATAAAGGGTGATCAAATCACTATACCGGGGATCACCCGGTGCAGAGACATTCGTCGAGTTATCCTTTAGCTTTCGAAAATACCCGATCTTCACCATCGGTCTTCAAATGCTATCCATAACGTCGTATCACTATTCGGAATGGGTTATATGACAAAAAGGTCCTCTACCGGCTAAGCCGAATAACGAGCGCAATATTTAAAAACCATATCGATATGGGATCTCAATTAAGTCACAAATTATTATCCAAAAACTTTTCTTCAAATGGTTTAAACAAATTACCATTTCCAACCTTTGAAACAAAAAGATTTATTTTACAAGGTTCACCAATCTTTCACAAAGATTCATTAATATCTTTCCAATTCAAACCTTTTATACAAAGATATACTTTTAAGATCCCTTTTAAATTTGAAAACAAAGTTCACCAATCTTAAATAAAGATTCATTCATAGCCCTTTTCAAAACAACTTTCCTTTCAAATTGGATTAACTCATCCAATCTTTAAATCAAAGATTCAATTCATAGCTTTCAAAACCATCTCCACAAAACAATTCCATTCCAAAAAATTTATATAAAAGATACACCATTTACAATCCTCTTCAATTCCAAAACAAAGCTTAACAATCTTTCACAAAGATTCATTCATAGTTTTTAAAACCATTTCATTTCAAAGACTTGAAATTCTTTCAACGCAAATTGAAAATCCTTTCTTTATATGAAAGCTATTTTTTGAAAACAAATAGTTTTCATTTCAAAAAATCTGATTACATTTGCACGAGTTAAAGCATTTCAAGTATAAAACTAGGGTTAAATTCAAATTTCTGAACCAATACTTTTAAAATGGTTTAAAAATTAATATAAACACGTTTATAACTTGTATAACCTTTTAAACCATAATTTTCAAACATAGAATTCGATTTCTAATCTTGAATTCAAATCAAACTATTTTTAGTTTCCAAAACTTTACCAAGTTGTTCAAAATAACTTTTAAAACTCCTTTCAAAAGCTTTTCACATTTAACCCAATTCCATTTCCAACACCGTTGAGATTCAAAATACAACTTTAAAACCATTTCAAAATATATGTGACTTAACTGATTCCCTCGTGAAATCCATATTTGGGTGTTTATGGTGTAGTCCAGGGGTTTTAAACAATAGTGCAACAACTTCAATTATCACATCACATATTAAAGCACATCAATATTGATAAGCGGTATATTCCAATAACGCTTATCATCATTCACAGATTCACAGATAGATATGTAAATACATCACATATAATATGTAAATACATTACAGATAAATAATATACACACATAGCTCTATTAAAACAATCCACATCACAGAATCATTATAGATCAACTCAAGGCATTCACACAATTCATGCATCCATAAGCAAAATCAATTAATTTTTTGATTAATTTAAATCAGATTAATTGCTTATGAATAAACACTAATCATGGTTAATTAATATTAATTAATTACAAACCATTTTGATTAATTATTCTTTAATCATTGTTAATAAATAAGTTAACCTTTAATTAATAACTAATCCTTTGATTAATTATACTTAATTAATTACAATAATTAATTAACTCTTAATTAATAATCATCCCTTAATTACTTTCATTAATTAATTAACCTTTAATTAATTATTCTCAAATTATTTACCTTAATTAAGTAATCACATTGATTAATTATTCTTTAAATTAATTAATCTTTAAGCACTTGATTAATCAATCTTTAATCATTTATTATTCATCCTTAATTACTTTTATTAAGGAATTTTTTTAAGTAATTAATCATCCTTAATTAATTATGAATTAATTAACCTTTAGTTAATTAAAATAAGTGATTATTCTTAATCATTTTCATTAATTAAATAATCCTAAATTAATTATCCTTAATTAATAAACCTCATAATTCATCATTATTAACCATAAATTTATTCAAGAGATTAAGGTTAATTAAAACAAATTTTATCTTGATTAACTCATTAATAATATAAGAATTTATTATAAATATTGATCACATAATCAAATGACTTAAGTACTTTAAACATAACTTTCTCAACCCTTTAATTATCCAATTTTGAATCAAGACAATTATTTCTAAAACATAGGTTTAAAAAATGTTTTAAAATTTAATTCTGGTTTCTAAAGTTAAAGCTGGTTTGTAAGTCAAACCCGAGATTCGCTCGAGTCTCCCCCGAGATCCACTTCGAAGCAACCACACAACTTTCTCGAGCCACCTTATATTTTCTCCTCCAGAACCTTGTTTTACCTTAACATTTTCAAAAAAAACTGTTACATACTTGCTTACGTCCTTTCCCCCGAGTTAAACACGGGGGAACTTCGAGTAAGAACTCGAACAAGCCGAGGCTTCAGCAACAACCAAAATCAACACCTGACAATGTTTCACCATCATGCACGTGCACGATGGCCAGAGCCATCTTCGATCAACGCCGAGTTCTTCGGCACGACGACGAACGCATCCTTATTCATCTTAAACACCCAGCAAATTCAAAAGCATCGAGAAAAAAAATCGAGCATATTGAACGAATTCAAACCCCATCTCGATCATAAAATTTACTCCATGCCAACGATCCCAGGCACCTGCATCTATGCCATTACAACCTGACCTTCGGCAACGACTTACATGACGATACCCTCCGGTCCTATTGATTCCGATGCTCTGTCGAAGCTGCGGCAATCATTTTCCCAGCAAAGTCAATAACATGGGTCGAAACCCTAAATTAATCTCGTATGATCATCCTGATTTATTACAAATTCGATGATTATTTTTCCAATAATCTATGATCCTCCATCTTCCTCCAGAAACAATTCTAAGCTTTTACAATTACGCGGTCATCATAAATCGATCAAATTGTGTTTTCTATTCATCCATCAATTTCTCTCGGTTTACTCAAATAAAAATCTTGATTCCATTTTTAAAATTCATAGTTTCTCAAGATGAATTCAATAACATAGGTGAAACAACAAATTACTCGGTTCGAGTTTTACACAGTTTTTAAATTTTACTGTAATTCATAAATTTCCGAGGTAAATTCTTAATATAAATTCTCGAAGTTATTTTTAAAAGTGATGTTGCACAATTTAAATCATCTTTATTTTGCAAATCAAAATCTAATGTTTATTGTGTGGTGAGATATTGAATTTTTTTTCCCATTTTGTAGACCTGTTATACTTAAAAGAGCCATATATATACATAAACAGGCATGCACATTCTTCACGGATATATATACATACATCCAGACCTATGTTACTTTCATATTTCCAATAAAATCACATGCAGATGAAAATTCAAACCATATTTAAAACTTTAAAATATAGTTTGCTCGCCTGAATTTGTGAAGAACAGAGAAGCTTTAAATTTTGTTGTCCTAAGTATTTTGAAAATCCTGGGTTGTTCTACTTGATGATGAATTTCTTGGCTTTACTTTGATTTGAATCTGCCTGCCTTGAATCTGTTTCCCTGGTCTTAAACTCCATGCTTGATTAATTTTGAGATTTTCTTTGTTTTGGTGATTGCTTTTGCTCTGATCTTAATTCTCAGACTTTGATTTAAATCTCTGTCTTTAACTTTAGAATTTGTTTGTTGATGTTAGTTTCAGTTTTGAGATTTTGAGGTGATTTGTTTTGAACTTTTGATTCACCTTTTTGGTTTTGTTGTTTTTCAGACTTTCATTTGTTTTTAGAAATGAGAATGAGTGGGTTTGATTAAAGTTTCTTTTCATGTTTTGAGGTACAGGCTCTTTTTTACTTTTAACAAAGGAAAATGAGATGAAACCTGATTTCTTCTTTTGTATGCTATTTTATTCTTTAATTTAAAAGAAAATTAAATTAAATTCCACTTGTTTAAAACATGTTAACACTTGTTATCATCTTACCATCATGTTTTACAATTGCCATAATTTGTGTTATTTATGTAAAACCCCTTAACTCAATTAATTTAAAATTTTAGTTTTGAATCCTTACTTTATCATAATTTACTTAATTTATATACAAACTATATGTTTTAGCCCTTGTTCACATAAACATTTATGTTTACATAATTGTCTTGAATTTATTTACAAACTGTATTTGTTTTTCAAAATATATGTACACATATAATTCTTAATTTATAAAGCTTTTCAAATCTAATTTATTTATCAAATCAATTTTATTTACAATATATTTTATTAAATTTCAAAAGGTAAATATTTTATATCCATTCCTATTTCAAATTTTAAATTCAAGTCATTGTACAAATCATAACTTTTAAAGAAATTGTTTTCAAAGTTTAGTTATACTTTAATAATAATCACATATATAGATTATATATGTATATAAGTCTTTAGAATAAAGGTTTAACTTCAAACAACTTATAAAATCCATTTCATAAAATTAAATTAAATTACTAAAACAATCTTGACTCAAAAATCAGGATCGTTACATGTGCCCATTTTTCTAAAGAGATTCGGCATCATATCATGTTGGCTCTTCGATAATCTCTCTTGCATAGAATCCACCATTGTCCGCATCTCATCCCTGGTGATGTAGATAGATGCCTGATGTGCTCCAGCTCCAGAGAAAGCATCATATCTACACTCTTGATGGCTCCTTTCTAGTAATGTCCTTCTAACTAATTACCTAACCATGGTTTCTCCTAGATTTGATCCTTTAGCTTTCCAAATCTGAACTCCAAATCCGATATAGAATGTGCTAGTCCTTCTTAGTGAAAGCACCAAAGTGTTTGCGCCAAAAATGGTCACAAATCCAAAGAGTAGTGAAAGCACCAGTGTTTACACACAAATCCTTAGTATCCGATCATAGAACTCAGATCCAGATGAAGTAGAGAGTAAAAAAGAAGAAATAATAAAATTAAAATGAAAGTAAGAAAAGACGCAAGATTTATAGTGGTTCGGCTATCTCCGACTTACGTCCACTTTGAATTGATCCTTTTATTCCTTTTATACTATGATTGCAGTTACAATCCTTTGAATAGCAATAACCAAAATGACAGAGTTTTTCCAAAAGAGAAGATGGTAATGAGGAGCCGAGAGAAAAGACCCCCTTTTAGTTGCAATGTAGGTGCTATTTATAGGTGTGGAGCTAGAAATATCTTCCTCAAATCTCGGAATACTCTTTCTCACGTCCAAATAGGCCCACATGATCGATCTGGAGTCATTTGGGACGATCTGTAGTGAGTTTGTATCAATCATAAACTGTTCCAATCGAGCTAAGATCGATCATGGCGAAAGTTGATAGTGAAAAGTCCTTGCTCTCCAAATTTCATGAAGTTCCGACATGTAGATTGTGAGATATGACCGATCCAAGTTCGAATTTGCAAGTGCAGGCTGATGATCCGGTATCCATCATGTGTTATCCATCATTCGGTATCCATCATATGGTATTCATCATCTCATATCCATCATCTAGTATCCATTGTGATCGATACGAGAGTATCGATACGACCCATTTTTTCACAAATATTGATCCATTCATAACTCGAGCATACAAACTCCGATTGACCTAAAATTTGAAGTGTAGCCTCACCGAGCCTTTTTTATCATTCCTGATCAATCTAACCTTGATTGGAGCTTGGTCCAATTTTGACGGTATCGATCATAGCCTTGTTTCCAATCCAACACCAATTCTGATATCCATCCTTTTTAGCTAATTTGTTGATATCCCAGCCATGAACAAAAGGCGGGGTATAGTAGGTGTACGAATAAAGCTTCCAGAGATGAGCAAGAGGCTGAAGTTAGCTAATTAGGAGTTTATTTTTCTTTCAGCTATGATGTATTGAGACGGTTTTCCTATTTAGTAGTCTAATCATTCAAGGGGGCATCTTCATATGTCGCTCTTGGCATACTTTGTAATAATTATATTTGATCAATGTATAGGAAACGTTTGAGATTATGTAATGGAATATGGAACATGTTTTGTGAAATGCAATCAAAAAATTTATTTTCGAAATCTATGATTTTGTTTCATATTCATGTGCTTCTGATATTATGGATGTCATTAACATTACCGTATATTGTTGCCGAAAGTTAATACTATAGATGACTGCAACATCTACAGCGCTTAGCTTTGGGCCTCAAGATAAGGGATGTTACACGTAACTACAAGATCTATGGTGATATCCTACTCCGAAACAATGTTCCTTAAGCATCTCACTTCCATCCGTCAAAGTGATACTGTCAAAATTTCATTATCAATCGGTGTCTTCTCAACACCTACACACAATCATCAATCATGCCTTGTGCTCTTGTTTCGTCCATGAGTAGATGAAAATTCATCAATTAGCACAAGCACGAATCAATCGAATGACCCCTCAAAACATGGTCCATGAGATCAACAAGGCATGCCAACACATCGGCTAGCCTGAACGGCATTACCAACTGATCAAAAATCAAAGTAGCGTAGGAAATGCTATATTCAACACTCTCTCTCTAAACACTCTTATTTGGTCAGAACCCCATTGGAAGGGTCCAACTATGAGAACATCCTCGCACTATAGAGCTAATCAAACAAGCCAGCGATAAACATGAGTGGATACTTGTTCGTCATCTTGCTTAGCTCGCGACAATCTACAAACAATCCTAAAGAGCTATCTGCCCTAGTGGCGAACACTATAGATGCATCCTACCAAATATGCTCCTACAAATGAACCATCAACTCCACAGGTCATATGCTCCCACCTTTAAGTTCCTCTGCTCTTGAGCATTATATGCCTTAAAGGAATAACTACTAGTCTAGCACCTATAACCAGATCGATACTGAATTCAATCCTTATATGGTGGTAATCCGGTCATCTCATCAAATATGTCCCGACATTCTAACTATAGCCTATAGAAAAAGATGACAACCCATCATTTGGAATATCGAGCAAAAACCTTAACCCCATCCTTTATAGGTAGCTAAGCACTACTGTTCGCTTCTTCATAACTCAAATTTTCACCGCCAGCCTCTCACAGTCCACCACTATTCTATACCACCTTTAGCCAGTCCATTCCCAAACTATAATACTGAACCTAATCAAATCCAAAAACAAATCAATAACTAACAATCAAACAACATCCATGACTCAATAAGACAGTCTCAACAAACCATATATAGGCTGGCTGAGCCCCTAACTACATCCGTCAAAGTCGAAGTTCGATTGACCATCTCCAGTCCTAATTCCAATATCCCCATCAAAACAAGATATGAAGGAATACGAAACCCCAATGTCAAATAAAACACATATGGAAGCGCTAAACTCAACGGAAGAGGTCATGAGTCCTGATTTGGTCGTAGGCGAAAAATCATATTTTTAGAACTTTATTTAATTAACGATTAAATATTTAAATTAATTATTTAAATATTCTATCGTAAAAAACATAGGTCTTTATATTATCCCGTTCTTAATAGATTTCGTCCTTGAAATCACAAAGCAATGAGAACGTCTTCTCACCTATAGGCAATCAAAAACCACTCACATTCTGGAAAAATTTAACAGCACCTTCTTTATGCGGCTTGGTTCGGGAAAAATATCAATACAACAAGGTTATACATACATCATAGATATAAACATAATAGATCATACATAGCAATTGTCTCGAATAAATATGCTATATCAAACCACAACTATCCTGCTTGCCTAACAAGCATACAAGCATAGGTTATCATCTCAAATGCTAACAATCTACATCAACCATGCATATATGAGATCAGACATCAAAAAGTAACATCCATGCCTATCCTAGCATGTGACCTTAGCATCTCACTTCCCTCCTTTAAAGTGATACTACCAAAATCTCATCATCAATCGGTGTCCTCTCAACACCAACACACAATCATCAATCATGCCATGTGCCCTTCTATCATCCATGAGTAGATGAAAATATCATCAATGAACATAAGCACAACTCACTCAAGTGACCTCTAATAACATGGTCCATGAGATCTACAAGGCATGCCGACACATCATTTAGCCTGAACAACATTACCAACCAATCAAAAATCAAAGTAGGGTACGAAAATCTATAATTGACACACTCTTTAAATACTCTCAGTTGGTGAAAACCCCATCAGAATGTCTAACTATGAGAACATCCTCACATTATAGATCTGATCGAATAAGCCATCGATAAATAAGAGTGGATACTTGTTAATCATCTTGTTTAGATCATGACAATCTACGAACAACCCCAAAAAGTCATTTGCCCTAGTGGCGAACACTATTGGTGCATGCTACCTAGAGATGCTCCTACAAATGAACGATCATCTCAACAGGTCATCTGCTCTCACCATTAATTTCCTTTGCTCTTTGAGCATCATATTCCTTAAAGGCATAACTATTGGTCTAGCACCTCTAACCAGATTGATACAGAATTCAATTCTTATATGGTGGTAATCTTGTCATCTCATCGAATATGTCCGGACACTCTAGCTATAGGTACAGATGACAGCCTATTATGTGGAATATCGAGCGAATATAGAAAGCTGACCATAACATCATCCTCTGCAGGTAGCTAATCACTACTGTTTGCTCCTCCATAACTCAAATCTTCACCAGCAACCTCTCACAGTCCACCACCATTCTGTACCCCCTTTAGCCATTCCATTCCCAAACCATAATACCAAACCCAATCAAACTCCAAAACAAATCAATAACAAACAAACAACATCCCTGACTCAATAAGATAATGTACCGACAAACTATGTATAGGCTGGCTAAGCCCCTAAATAGGTCCATCAAAATCAAAGGTCGTTTGTTTATCTCCAGTCTCAATCCCAATGTCCCTATCAAATCAAGATATAAAGGAATATGAAATCTCGACGTCAAATAAAACACGTGTGGAAACACCATAAATGGAAAGCATATTTCAAATGGAAATACTATTTCCCTTCTCTTTCGTCGATGTAGCACTCTATGAAATCAGAACGACAACCAATGAATATACTTCCATGGTCTATCCCTTCTTAGCCGGTTCGGGACAACCCTTCTAGACCAAGTACAAACTCTCTCATCCTAAAGCCTTCTCGATCATTTCTTGAAGCCCTCTTCAATATGACCAATTATTTGCTTCCTAAGATGATCACTCAACAAAATGATAAACATTCCATTCTTTCTATATGGGGTATCAATAGAAAATAAACCATACTTCAATAGCACATCGAATTTTGCCAAATATTCCGACACAGACATATCGCCTTACTTCAATTGGTGAACTCCCTAACCAACATAAACTTTGGAAAAGTCGAGATAATTCTTCTTCGAAGCGAACTATGAACTAATCTCAATAAAATCGATCCTCTGGAATCGAAGCTATATAGGCACTTCACTACTTTTTGTTCATCCTCGGAGTTATCTAGAGGTTAACTTCTATCTTATGGCATCATCTAAATCCAAGTCATCGAAGATCCACATAAACGTAACCATCCAATCTTTCTTCTCAATAGTTGACTCTGTTCTAAGGAACGGTCAGCCTCTTAGACTCTCGTACTCTCTATACAACTTGACAAAGTCGACTTTAGCCATTTGCAGTTAGGCATCATAAACATCTAGAACAATTTAGGCATGTAACGAAATGATTCGCACCATCTATGTAAGAATATCCTATCAATAAGGGTTACTGATTCCGGTCCCACATAATCCTCAACTCTGAAGACATAGTCAACATCAGTATTTCTTGCATGTCAGATCAATCCTACTCTGTAGTAAGGATTGATTAATCTCTCACAATGAAAATTGCATCAATAGTGCTAATATGTGCAATACAACTTATATACTATAAATATATACTACTATATAGTTCTGAAAACCAAAATATATAATAAAAACGAACTTTCTTGTAACCATACACGCTCTAGATTTAGTCAAAAGCAATAACTCCAACTCTATCTCTACTGGATTGTGGTTTTCAGGTTAATCATATAACCTATGCTCTAATACCAAATGTAACGACCGCCCTACACCTACGATGCAAAATGGTTGTCAAAAGAAAGAAAAGAAGTAAATAAGAGGAAATAGAAGAGAAGAGAATGGAAAATAAGAAAAAGGAACGTCAAATAATCACATAACCTGTCGTATATCTCATACTGCATCTAATAAAATATAATATCCAACACTGATATAAAATAGTCAAGGCAGTAATAACAACGTCAACTAATCATTAGAGTATAGGATCCACATAGTTATACAACACAGTAGTAGAGTTTATACAACTGATACATAAACTCAACTGATAAATTGTCTCTAATAATAGTAAGTCAAACACTGTCATGGTTCCATTGTATCATATATCGGAATATACAATAATAGACTCAAAGATAAGTATGAGTAAATGCCACTTCCTACTAGTCCATCTGCAAAACTCCATATATAATCCACACCTACTCTCTAGTTACTCATTTAAGAGTAACTATGAAAATAAGAAGCAAAGTATCAAATCTTAGGTCAGACAACAGTCTGATATGAGAGATAAGCAATCTCGTAATACTATAAAAGTCGATATACTCTAAAGAATAGAAGGTATATGAATCATACCCAACATGTCCTATAATCTAAGGATTAGAACATAACAGAGACAATATGCTACTCTGCAACATCACAAAAGGGTACTCCATACTCAGTAAACTATCAGGGTGCCTAGGTACCTCAATCCACGATAGCTACTCCAAACTATGTAAATTATCGGGTTGTCTCGGTGTCCCTATGCACAATATCTACCTCGTGTGACATCCCAAGGGTGAAGGGTGGCTAGTGAAGCAACCATAACAAACATAACATCCATCAAACAACACTAATTATCAACCAATGTGCTCTAGATATATGATAAATTGTCTGACCCCCAAGCTAGGGGCTAGTGATAATCTCGGTTCTCTGTCGCGCTCTTGTATCTCGCAGCCCAAAGCTGGATATGTGCCACGCAGCCCAAAGCTGGATATGTCCCATGCAGCCCAAAGCTAGACACTTGATCCAAAGCCATAGGTCTAGGTTATATAGATCCTCACTGCCAATCCATAAGCATCCCTTCTATACAATCCCCCTACTTCGAGTGCAAAAGAAAACTCCCCAAGTCATCATCGATCCCTTAGCACATGTATATCCTTCTAAGACTACTTGCTCGATAAAATTCCCACTACCTGGAACCCACCACGTTCCTCCACTCCATGAATCCCCCTACGAGCCTCTTCGGTACCTACTCCTTACTCGAGTAACAAACCGAAGAAACAAAGTGTCTAATCTTAGGTACCTACTACCCCCACGAGTCACAAGCCGAAGATACAAGGCTTTTCATCATGTTGTACAACACCAGCTTCCTATGATGCAAACGAACAGACACCTCTAGCACGATCTACAGTGTCCTAAACAATTTACCTCAGAACCTACTCCGTACACCATTTAGTCATAATCTGAAGTACCAACTATCATGTCGAAGTATCCCATCATCGGCACACTATTGAAATCGCTCGCACTAAAGCAATAACATCAAGACTCTAAGTCGATCGCACAAATAAATCATCAAATCACGCACCATGAAATCTCCTCAAAGTCTAAGCTAAAGATCGGCCAAATCTCTAATCAACAATAGTGATGTACATTGAGCACTCTACAGTGGTCAGTATCAACTACACTAGTCTTGTACATAACCAAAATAGATAAGTATAAACCAAACAAAAAAGTCTAGCATATATCCTGAAGTCCAAAGCTTCATCTTTCATCTTCAAATCCGTCGGCGAGTATCCTAAATGATATACTGTAACTTATCTTGCTCGTTAGAATTTCGTGTGTTCGAAACTCCAACATACGAGATATTGCCCGAACATTTAATCACTATTAATCGACGTTTTCAACCAAAAACAGCCGAAAAACCAAACAAGAAACCATGTAACCAACATCCTTACATACATCTAAAACAATATACATACTAAACGTATAATACTTCCATATCAACCAATGGGGAAATCATATCAAAAATAGCCCAAATCCAATAATTCCCAAATAATGGCATACTGATGATAATATGTTATATTAAATATAAATAATTTTAAAATAATTTTATTTATTTTATAAAAATGTAGTTGTTATATAAGTATAGAAAAATAACGTTTTAAAGCCAAAAATCATTCCAGAACGTCGGTCTGATACTATGCAACCAATCATTGTATTGTGAGAGTCAATCTCACTCACTTCCATAAAATCTATCCAAATTAGTGCCAAAGCACATGTCTCTCCATCACGAGTACAATGCAAAAACCGCATCCAAAACGGACGTTGTATACAAAGATATGGATTAAATACAATTCAAAATTAATAAGATAACTAATTAACCAATAAAAAATTACTTACCTCATTATCCGCAAATTATTATTCTCAATCCCTTAATCAATTATGCATGTTTCCTATGCACGTACCTTGGCTACAGCCTTCTTCCATTGACTTCTCACTCGTTTTTCAACGAATCTCCATACCATTTTCGAATATGCACACCTTAACCTGCCCTCTTCACGATGACGACGAAGATGAATGGCTCGACCTTTCCGGGCATGAAGTGATTGGAACCTTGACCTCGTCCAGGCATTGGACATGATCTAACTCGAATCACGGAGCGACCGCAATAGTGGTGAAAGACGAGCGCCGTCAAGGAAATTCCAATGGTGCTTCCCGTTTCCCTTATCTCCTCTCTGATTTCCGACAAGTCTAAACCCAAGATCGACGCTCAATAACATCGATTTAGCCAATCATAATCAATCAAAATTCCTCCATGGTCACTACGAAGCCTCATCCATACGAGCTCATCGGATTTGCTTTTGCGATTTTTAATAGAGTCGATCAACAGATTTTGATTTTTAAAGTGAAAAATGGAGGAGCAACCATGATATTCTTTTTTGGGTATGCAGCAGTAAATGGGTAATGAGAATAGAGAGAGAAGGAAAGAAGAGGTGGATTTATATTAATATAATATTCTTTGTTTATTTGATTTCTCAAATAAATGGTTGTACGTATTGAGTCTGTATGATCATATGACACGTTCGATTACAACGAAATTCATCTGGGTATATCACCTCATTTTTTGGATCCAATAGTATAAATTTTATTACTATCTGAGACAATGCCCTGAGATGCTTATTTCGTGCATTTTGAGATTGTTTCGGCCATCGAATCATCCGATCTCTAAATATAGAAATCGCTTTGTTTATTCTAAGTCGCAATGCCATTCTGAACTCAAAGGTAGTGGTCTCGGGACCCGACCATATACAAAAAATAAAAATTTTGTGTCATCATTTAATTAATGATTAAATATTTAGATCAATTATTAAATATTCTATCCTGAAAAATACAGGTCGTTACAATATATGTTACATTATACAATGAAATTAAGATTCTCTATGATCAATTATGTAGCTGGATATGAATCCATGACATATAGGTTAACATCAGTTCAATAGCCAATAATCCCGACGATCAAAGTATTTAATGATTCACAACTAATGGTAAATCAACTAAATATGGTATATCAAACAAAAGATACTCGATTAACCCATTATGTGAAGAAGATCCACAGAATGTTAGCTTAGTTTAAAGATTTCTTATGATGACCCGGAATTTTAAGCAATATCAATTTAATAATCTGAATTAAAAATTAAATTGATTTGATAATCTTTGTGATAAGATTTGAATTAATTTAATAATCCAATTAAAATAAATATTTAAATTGACAGATTTTACCTTTTAAAATCTAATAAATTGTTATCTATTTATAATGTATATAGAATATGTATACATTGAAAATAGATATTGTTTTAATCCAATAAATAAATAAATCTTGTTTTCTATAAATATGTATATCTTTAGTGAAATTGGGTATAATTTTAAAGTTAAACTTTCAAAGGATTATTTAATAAATAAAATATGGTTTTTAAATTAATAAGATAAAAATTTAATTTGTTTAAATTGATTTATTTGATAATAAGTTTTTTTTAAAGTATATAATAAATAACTAAATAATTTTAAATACATAAGGTAAATATTGAAATGGTTTAACATATGTTTTAACTCAAGTTTAAATTTAAATAAGATTAACAATAAGGTTTATTTGGATATAATTGGATAAAATAAATAATTTATTAATAAAGAAGTCAATTTTTTTATAAGTCATTTATAGTTATCAATTTTGTTATTTTCAAGATATAATAATGTAATTGTTTTTAACAAATAGATTTTTAATAAAAAATAGTTGTGTTTCAAAAATTTAATTGTGTAGTTATATTTGTAAATAAACTTGATTTCAAAATTTAATTTGAATTTGAATTCAAAGCTTTAAAACTTAAAGTATAAATATTTTTAATTTGTTTTGGATTTTGAAATATTTGTACAAACTTTATTGTATAAACAAAATTGGATTTATTCATTTTAAAATTATCTACATGTAAATAAATACATATTAACTAATTAATTAAAAAAGATTAACTTTTATCTTATATTAACACGTTAACTAAATAACTAATTATCATTTAACTATAACTAAATTACATAATTATAACAAATTAACATTAAAGACAAATGTGAACATTATACTAATTAAAAGAACAAGTGTTAATCCATAAACATGACAAAGTGACAAGTGTTTAAATTGGAAGAGAAGTGTCATTTATTTTTATTTTTTTGTTTTGTTTTATTCTTTTTATAAGCATTTCAGTTTTTATAAACTATTTCTCTTTCGTTTTATTTCTTTTCTAAATCTAAATGCAAAGAAAAACACACACATCCTCAAAACTAAAATCTAAAACATCTTCAGCAAAACTCTGTAAATCATCTTCAAAATCCTGCAAATTAGAAACATGCAAATCATTTTACAAAATTGAATCAAAGCATGCAAGCCAAACTATTTTAAACTGCATATTTTTCAAGTATAAAAGCATCTGCATTTCCTTCTCTCTGGAGGCAAGCATGCAAGTGTAATCTGGAAGCAACTACAAACAAGATTTAAAGTTTACAAAATTAAGTAAGCAAGCCACCCAGATTCATTAGGCAATTGAAGATCTGAAGCAAAGGGAGTTTCCAGTTTTATAAGCACAAGTTTTTTTTCAAAATTCATGGCTCTGTCTTTAGATCTTATAAGGTGAGTAACATTTCTATTTCTAAAAGATTAAGCTTATAATTAAGGTTGCATGTTAAATCTCTGTGATAAAAATGTATTGTATGCATATGTAAATGAAATCTGCTGTGAATGTATGGTATGCTTGTGTTTTCCAGAGTACCCTCTGTTTTATAGTTCATAGGATCAAGTTTTAATTCAAATTCAAAATCCTTAGATTTGCCTCTGTTTAAACTTTAGATTAAATCAAACTTGTTTGTTTAATCTTAAACTTTAGTTTAGAATTTTAGTTAAGATAAAATAACTTGTATTATCCCTGTAAACCAAAAATTTAACGATCAAGTTTAAAAAAGAAAAAAGAAACAGCAGTGATTGTTATACAAAGTGAAAATCAAACTTTGCAAATTATGAATTCAGTAATATAAAATGGAAACACAAAGCAATATATGAATTTCAATACAAAAATCATAATTTATTGATTAAGGAAAAAGGTGCATTTCTGTGTTGAACAGAAAAAGGAATTGGGGGATTTTTAGGGGATCCCTGCAAATTGGATAGTCGGGATTCATCTTGAGGGTAGAGGAATAATCATTGAAGCCGGAAAAAATATTTGATGTTGATGCAAATCAACATGGAAACTGTGGTGAGGATTTACTACCTGTAGCCCTAGTTTAAGCTAGGTAAATTGTTTTGGTCAGTACTACCTGTAGAGATGATCGAGTTGAATGAGAATTGGGCAGATGGAAGCTTGGACGTGGGTGGAAGCATAGCCGGAGTTGTTGGATTTCCGATGGTCGAAGGGCCATGATCTTGGCGATGACAGGTTTTGAAGAGTTTTGTCCTTTCTGGTTCCAGGTTTCGAATTTGAACTCGAATTCGAATTCGAGTTGAATAGGAGCGAGGTGATGATCGTATTGGACTGAGGGGATGATCGTTGATGTTGGGAAGCCACCGCAGGTGGATGAAGATGGCCGGAGGCACGGTGCATGTGCACCATGCACTATTGGGTTTTTGATGAACACTGGGTAGATGTAGTGTTGATTTTGTCGAGTTTTTACTCGTGATTCTGGTAGCTGGCTCGAAGGAGTGGGCTTGCTGACTCGAAGTGGACTTAGCACTTGCTCGGGTTAGTGAAGTTGTTGCAGTTTTTCTACAACCTGCCTGTAGGTTTAAATTTAAATCAAAATTTAAATGAATTATAAGTTGAGATGAT
Source organism: Allium cepa (assembly GCA_030765085.1). Taxonomy (NCBI): domain Eukaryota; kingdom Viridiplantae; phylum Streptophyta; class Magnoliopsida; order Asparagales; family Amaryllidaceae; genus Allium; species Allium cepa. The sequence continues at coordinate 678,372,615 of CM060941.1, read as the reverse complement.
AGATTTAAACATGTTCAAATCTAGTATGAAGTAAAAATTCAAATGGCTTAAAAATCTCAAAGTTTGAAATATTTAGAGTGAATTTTCAGGTTTTTAAAAACCTGACAGATTTCAAGATTTTGAAATTTTCAATTTAAAATCTGAAATATATATTAAACAGTGATGTAAATTCTAATACCAAGCTCAGTTTCAAATAGCTTTTGAATTTTAAGAGTTTAAAATGAAATTTGGGTTTAAATAAAAAGGTTTAAAATAAAGGTTTAAAACAAAGATTAATTCAAGATTTAAATCAAAATTTTTAAACGAATAATGGATTCAAGTATCTTGAATTCAAATCTGGATATTTGAATAAGTTTTAAAAATTCTGAATATTTTCAAACACGGTTTAAATTTAAATTTTCTTGTTAGAGGTAAATTTGCTTTCAAACAAATATTTAAACTTGATTCTTTTTGAATGAAGTCATTTATAAAAGGTTTATAAAAGGAAGTTAAATGATTAGTTAACTTGAATTTGCAATTTAAATAGTAATGTACTTAAAACTTAATTTTAAATTAAATTAAGTAAATTAAGGCTTATCTTGTATAAGTTTTAAATGAAAGTAATAAATGTTATTTACATTTATTTTAAAGGATTATAAATGGAATTTAAATTTGGTTTATGCTTAAGTAAAATATCATTTTGAATTTTAGATTCAAAATGGAATTTGAATTTAAATTTAAAAATGCAATGTTCTAAGTAAACTTTAATATTTATAAAATCATTAATAAGAAATGGATTTTCTTAGAGATTATTAAAGTAAATAAATTATTATATGAATAAGATAATTAAGGAACATTTTAATTATTTAATGTATAAATTAATAATTTAGATTAGTTTATAATTAAGAAGTAAATTAAGAAAAGTAATTAAATATTGATAAATAGTTAATGAAGGTCATTAACCAAGGATTATGTAGTAATTAATGATTATGATTTATTTTTAATAATTAATTAGATTAATTAATTAAATGATAATCAATTATGGAATTTGTTTAAGTTTAATTACTAAATGAAAGTAACTAAAGAATTAATTACTTAATGTAATTAATGAAGTTTATTATGATTAGTTTAAATTCATTAATTAATTAAGTTTAATTAATTTTAATCACTTGTTGGTTGATAATAATTACTTAATGTAATTTATGGAATGAAATTACTCAATGAAGTAATTAAAGATAATTAATGGATGTAAATAGTGGATAACGATGGGATTTGTGAAAGTAATTTGGATTAAATTACTTTGTATAATTAATCAAGGGATTAATTAAAGAAACTAATTAAGCAGTAATTAGTTTGATAAGTAATTAAGGGTAGTTAATTACTGAATGTAATTAATCAAACGCGATTAATGATTATGGATTAATTAAGGTTAATTACTGAATGAAATTAATTTAAATAAGATAATTAATTAAATATAATTAAGAATCATTAATTAATATAAATAATGATGAAATTAAGATTGATTAATTAAGATTAATAAATAATTAATAAGTAATTGAGTGTAATTAATTAATTGTAATTAATTAAGGTTAAATGTAATTAATTATTGTTAATTAATTAATGAAGTAATTAAAGGCTAATTACTGTATTTGGTTTAAAGTAATTAATTTTGTGAAATTAATTAAAGTATAATTAATCAGTGGTGATTAATTAAGTTAATGAACTAGAGGTTAATTTGATAATTAATTAATTTGTAATTAATTAATGGTGATGTAAGCATGACTTATATTGATGTAGTAATTAATTTAATTCACTTTAAATTAATTAGAAATGATGTAATTAATTTAATTCATTTTAAATTAATTATAGATGGTATGATTATAGATCATTGCTTATGAATGGATGATATTGGTTGCCTTGAATGGTTTGAATCTCAACTATGAGATTAGTAATGTTGTGTGATATGGATGCATTGGTTGCATTGTGATAATGATATGGATTATCTTTGATAATGATAATATGGATTATCTTTGATAATGATAATATGGATTATCTGTTGTGATGATAATGTTGATTATCTATTGTGAATCTGTGAATTGTCTATCTGTGTGTATATAGATAATTGTATTGAATTGTTTTAAACTCTTAAACAACTAGGACCTAAAAGACACGCTTTGGATTTCGATGAGACCAGAATCGGGTTTCCATATTTGGATATCCGAAAACCACATCGATCCAAATTAACGGTAGGTCGTGAATCTTATGTGAAGAGTGAAGACTCGAGGTGTAAGGACTATTCGTCAGTATAACTCTAGGGGTGATTCCGTGATGAGTTTGACGGAAATAGTACTTACAGGCTCGAGATGGTGATTCAGAGTGCAAGGGCTATTGTCGTTGACTCTGAGGGTGATTCCAAAATGAGTGCAATGAGATAGTGCCTTCGGTTTCGTTCGAACCCGGAACGAACTTGTATGGATTGAATGCTTTCAGAACATCGTCAGGTGGACGATGAGCATTCTAAGTGATGTGTTCACTAAAGGTAATCGTAGCCTTAAGCCTCATCAACCGGGAATGGCTAAAAAAGGGGAGGTGCGGCAAGGCTAAGTGGGTCATGCCCAAGTAGGACGAGATTTCCCCCTGTCTAGAGGTCCCTTTTTATTCGGCTTGGTGGGCGGTTGGATATGCACACCAACTGCGGGATTGTCTTGTTCGGAACTGTTAAGTAAGGAATGGTTCCGTCTTTGTGTTGCAGGGGAGCGGGCGTACTCCTTGGTACGGTGATCTAGGCCACGTACTGTGACGGACGGTACCCCAGTAGCCCTGCCATTGTATGGAATCCGAAATCCAATAAGTGCCAACGGTTTTGATTGTATTACCCACTTTTGTAGCTAGTAGCTGGAATTTAATAATGTAGCAATTTCGGTTATTTCATATTTACTTGAAAACCCTAGACCTATTATAATATCACTGGATTTCCTACCAAATGTTTTGGTTAGCGTAAGGTAAAAACTTTTCCATGTTTATGTGTGGGAAGTCTTACGTGATACCTTTCTTTTACGTGATACCTTTCTTTTCAAAAGGTTTTTAAAATTAAGCAACTTAGACCTGTTACTCACACCAGACCCATGTCTGACCCGGAGTTTATTCTTCTATTTTCTTAAACTCTTGGGTACTCAAATTTTTACGGGTAGCCAAGGGATTCAGATTAGCTTTGACGAATTATGGAGGAGCAATGGAGCAGGAGGCTTCAACGTTGTAGATATGTATAGTAGTCCGCTGTGTTTTGGTATCTCTGAGTTATTTGTTGATGTTGTATTGAGTTGTATAACTAGACAGGTGTTTATAACTGTCTATTATGTGATGTGTATCTGTATAACTCTGATAATTGTTGATACTATGTAATATTTTATGTTATTAATATAATTTATTCGTTCCGCTGTTTAGAATGTGATGTTGTTGTTTCTTCTTTCTTCTCTTTCTTCTCTTTTCTATCCCTTTCTTTCTTATTAATGATGCGTCATTCTTTGGGAACGGATGGCGGGTCGTTACAGTGGTATCAGAGCATTAGGTTTAGTGAATACCTAGGCTCTGAAGTGGTGTCTATCTTGAGAGAGAGCGTATTTGTAATTTTATATATTTATATATATTTATCTATTTCTACCTATCTGTTGGGTTACCTGTTCGGTTTTTTCCAATATAGATTATAAAGGTAGATAAATAGTGTTGTGTATGTAACACGATTGCTACCATTAGTTGAAGTTTGTATGTTGAGGTTGGAAGTGTATCTGTCGAGACTGTAGACCTAATACCGTCTCCAGTGAGCTTTGTTGTGATGAGTATTTCATCGGTCTTTGAAGGAAACCTGTTAAGGTTCGGAGTCATCTTTGAAGTGCAGAGTTGGATGAGTTGAATTTGGATCTGTCATTTGGGCAGAAGCAAGTGATGTTATCATGATACCTCAGGAAGTGTAGCTGCGTGATGGGATGCAGTGATTATAGATGTGTCCGAAGATATTTCTTTGGAACAAGTTTTAGGAAGTGTGTCTGCTACGGTATTGTGGCTGGGTTTCAACAGGATGTTGTGGTTAGTATTGAAATCCAAGTTTCTCGAAGAGCTTTGGATTAGGAAGTTTGGCATTGGTATCAGCAGTGCAGCTCGGAATGTTCTGTATGCCGACAGAGAGGTCTTAGCTGAGTAGTTTTTCTGGAGGTGGAATTCAGAAGCAGGAGAGTGGGTCCATTTCTTCAATGGATTGGGTAGACCAGCATAAGCTGTTCTGTTTGGTAAAGAGAGAACAGTTTTTTTTCTTTGAAAAATGGTCCGGGTTGATCGCAAAAGTGACTTGCGATAGTTGAGTGTTCTCTTGGGTTGTCAGATATTTTCAGGATGTCTTCTAGGAAGACAGAGGTTTGACCGCATCGGGAGATTGAGTTTTCTTATCGACTAGAATTCCAGCAATGGAACCGGTGGTTCAGTTTAGTCGAAGGAGGATTCCTAGAGATAAAATTTGATGAAGCAGCTCAGATTTTTTTGAAGAACTTCTGAGTTTCTTTTATGGATATGTTGAACCGTATTTGTGGGAAGTGATGTCCAGTTTGTGCTTGTGTTCTTCATCAGCATTTTCTTATCTACTTCGGATCAGAGTTGTGCAGCGGAAGCAGTTTGGAAGTGTTTCTGGTTGTCTTTTCCGGATAAGGAGAAGTAAGTTTAGTCTTCTGCTGGTTTTGGAGTAGAGTTGTGTTCTTGGTTTTGGATTGATCTTGAGGAGATCATTGGGTTGGGTTGTTTTGGTCTAGTTTGTTTCTGTAGGAATTTGGAATTCGAAGTTGGAAACTTCGTTGTTGTTGGAGTTTTCTTCCATCCAAGGAGCTATAAGATGGGGTAAGGCTGGAAAGATAACTCCGAGATGTTTTGGATCTTTTCTGTGTTCTTGTTGGATGAGTGTTGGGTTTTCAGGTTTGAATTGCCAGTTTGGACAACTGGGATTCGATATCACGTATCTATAAGGGAGTATGTGTATGATCTATCTCTGATGGTAGTACCAGAAGTTCAGGGAAGTTTGGTTGTTGAATCAGACTCGTCTGCAATTTGATATGTTGTCTAGTTCTATAGATCTAGACGAATAGGAGCTCTGTAGCTTAATAGTATTGATTGTTTGGAATCTGTAGAGTGAGTATCCTAATATTTGTACCGGGGAAACTCGTGAAAACTCTATCCAGAATTTTTGTCTGGATAGTTAAATTTGTTTGATTGGGTAAATTGGTTGCTATGGTTGTTAGCATATGTTTGATATATGCTTGTGTTTTAAAATTAAAATCTTTAAATAGATTATTAAATTACCATTGTTTTAAATTTCGGGGAAGAAATTCTTTTAAGGGAGGAGGAATGTGATGACCCAGAATTTTAAGCAATATCAATTTAATAATCTGAATTAAAAATTGAATTGATTTGATAATCTTTGTGATAAGATTTGAATTAATTTAAAAAATCCAATTAAAATAAATATTTAGATTGATAGATTTTATCTTTTAAAATCTAATAAATTGTTATCTATTTATAATGTATATAGAATATGTATACATTGAAAATAGATATTGTTTTGATCTAATAAATAAATAAATCTTGTTTTCTATAAATATGTATATCTTTAGTGAAATTGGGTATAATTTTAAAGTTAAACTTTTAAAGGATTATTTAATAAATAAAATATGGTTTTTAAATTAGTAAGATAAAAATTTAATTTGTTTAAATTGATTTATTTGATAATAAGTTCTTTTTAAAAGTATATAATAAATAACTAAATAATTTTAAATACATAAGGTAAATATTGAAATGGTTTAACATATGTTTTAACTCAAGTTTAAATTTAAATAATATTAACAATAAGGTTTATTTGGATATGATTGGATAAAATAAATAATTTATTAATAAAGAAGACAATTTCTTTTATAAGTTATTTATAGTTATCAATTTTGTTATTTTCAAGATATAATAATGTAATTGTTTTTAATAAATAGATTTTTAATAAAAAATAGTTGTGTTTTGAAAATTTAATTGTGTAGTTATATTTGTAAATAAAATTGATTTCAAAATTTAATTCGAATTTGAATTCAAAGCTTTAAAATTTAGAGTATAAATATTTTTAATTTGTTTTGGATTTTGAGATATTTTTATAAACTTTATTGTATAAACAAGATTGGATTTATTCATTTTAAAATTATCTACATGTAAATAAATACATATTAACTAATTAATTAAACAAAGATTCACTTTTATCTTATATTAACATGTTAACTAAATAACTAATTAGCATTTAACTATAACTAAATTACATAATTATAACAAATTAACATTAAAGACAAATGTGAACATTATACTAATTAAAAGAACAAGTGTTAATCCATAAACATGACAAAGTGACAAGTGTTTAAATTGGAAGAAAAGTGTGTTATTTTCTTTTATTCTTTTTATAAGCATTTCAGTTTTTTTAAACAATTTCTCTTTCATTTTATCTCTTTTCTAATTCTAAATGCAAAGAAAAACACACACATCCTCAAAACTAAAATCTGAAACATCTTCAACAAAACTCTGTAAATCATCTTCAAAATCCTGCAAATTAGAAACATGCAAATCATTTTACAAAATCGAATCAAAGCATGCAAGCCAAACTGTTTTAACCTCCATATTTTTCAAGTATAAAAGCATCTGCATTACCTTCTCTTTGGAGGCAAGCATGCAAGTGTAATCTGGAAGAAACTACAAACAAGATTTAAAGTTTACAAAATTAAATAAGCAAGACACCCAGATTCATTAAGTAATTCAAGATTTGAAGAAAAGGGAGTTTCTAGTTTTATAAGCACAAGTTTTTTTTTCAAAATTCATGGCTCTATGTTCTGATCTTATAAGGTGAGTAACAGTTCTATTTCTAAAAGATTAAGCTTATGGTTAAGGTTGCATGTTAAATCTCTATGATAAAAATGTATTGTATGCATATATGAATGAAATCTGCTGTGAATGTATGGTATGCTTGTGTTTTCCAGAGTACCCTCTGTTTTATAATTCATAGGATAAAGTTTTAATTCAAATTCAAAATCCTTAGATTTGCCTCTATTTAAACTTTAGATTAAATCAAACTTGTTTGTTTAATCTTAAACTTTAGTTTAGAAGTTTAGTTAAGATAAAATAACTTGAATTATCTTTGTAAACCAAAAATTTACTGATCAAGTTTAAAAAAAAGAAACAGCAGTGATTGTTATACAAAGTGAAAATCAAACTTTGTAAATTATGAATTCAGTAATATAAAATGGAAACACAAAGCAAAATATGAATTTCAATACAAAAATCATAATTTATAGATTAAGGAAAAAGGTGCAGTTCTGTGTTGAACAGAAAATGGAATTGGGGGATTTTTAGGGGATCCCTGCAAATTGGATAGTCGGGATTCATCTTGAGGGTAGGGGAATAATCATTGAAGCCGGAAAAAATATTTGATGTTGATGCAAATCAACATGGAAACTGTGGTGATGATTTACTACCTGTAGCCCTAGTTTAAGCTAGGTAATTTGTTATGCTCAGTACTATCTGTAGAGATGATCGAGTTGAATGAGAATTGGGTAGATGGAAGCTTGGACGTGGGTGGAAGCATAGCCGGAGTTGTTGGATTTCCGGTGGTCGGAGGGCCGTGATCATAGCGATGACAGGTTTTGATGAGTTTTGTCCTTTCTGGTTCCAGGTTTCGAATTTGAACTCGAATTTGAATTCGAGTTGAATAGGAGCGAGGCGAAGAATGTATTGGACTGAGGGGATGATCGTTGATGTTGGGAAGCCACCGTAGGTGGATGAAGATGGCCGGAGGCACGATGCATGTGCACCGTGCACTATTGGGTTTTTGATGAACACTGGGTAGATGTAGTGTTGATTTGCTCGAGTTTTTACTCGTGATTCTGGTAGTTGGCTCGAAGGAGCGGGCTTGCTGACTCGAAGTGGATTTAGCACTTGCTCGGATTAGTGAATTTGTTGCAGTTTTTCTTCAACCTGCCTGTAGGTTTAAATTTAAATCAAAATTTAAATGAATTACAAGTTGAGATGATAGATTTAAACATGTTTAAATCTAGTATGAAGAAAAAATTCAAATGGCTTAAAAATCTCAAAGTTTGAAATATTTAAAGTGAATTTTTAGGTTTTTAAAAACCTGACAGATTTCAAGATTTTGAAATTTTCAATTTAAAATCTAAAATATATTTTAAACAGTGATTTTAATTCTAAGACTAAGCTTAGTTTCAAATAGCTTTTGAATTTTAAGATTTTGAAATGAAATTTGGGTTTAAATAAAAAGGTTTAAAATCAAGGTTTAAAACAAAGATTAATTCAAGTTTCAAATCAAAAGTATTAAACAAATAATGGATTCAAGTATCTTGATTTCAAATCTGGATATTTGAATAAGTTTTTAAAATTCCGAATGTTTTCAAACATAGTTTAAATTTAAATTTGCTTGTTAGAGGTAAATTTGTTTTCAAACAAATATTTAAACTTGATTCTTTTTGAATGAAGTCATTTATAAAAGGTTTATAAAAGGAAGTTAAATGATTTTTTAACTTGAATTTGCAATTTAAATAGTAATGTACTTAAAACTTAATTTTAAATTAAATTAAGTAAATTAAGGCTTATCTTGTATAAGTTTTAAATGAAAGTAATAAATGTTATTCACATTTATTTTAAAGGAGTATAAATGGAATTTAAATTTGGTTCATGCTTAAATAAAATATCATTTTGAATTTTAGATTCAAAATGGAATTTGAATTTAAATTTAAAAACGCAATGTTCTAAGTACACTTTAATATTTATAAAATCATTAATAAGAAATGGATTTTCTTATAGATTATTAAAGTAAATAAATTATTATATGAGTAAGATAATTAAGGAATGCTTTATTTATTTAATGTATAAATTAATAATTTAGATTAGTTTATAATAAAAAGTAAATTAAGAAAAGTAATTAAAGAATGATAAATAGTTAATGAAGGTCATTAACTATGGATTATTTAGTAATTAATGAATATGATTTATTTTTAATAATTAATTAGATTAATTAATTAAATGATAATCAATTGTGGAATTTATTTAAGTTTAATTACTAAATGAAAGTAATTAAAGAATTAATTACTTAATGTAATTAATGAAGTTCATTGTGATTAGTTTAAATTAATTAATTAGGTTTAATTAATTTTAATCACTTGTTGGTTGATAATAATTACTTAATGTAATTTATGGAATGAAATTACTCAGTGAAGTAATTAAAGATAATTAATGGATGTAAATAATGGATAATGATGGGATTTGTAAAAGTAATTTGGATTAAATTACTTTGTATAATTAGTCAAGGGATTAATTAAAGAAATTAATTAAGGAGTAATTAGTTTGATAAGTAATTAAGGGTAGTTAATTATTGAATGTAACTAATCAAAGGTGATTAATGATTATGGATTAATTGAGGTTAATTACTGAATGAAATTAAATTAAACAAGCTAATTAATTGAATATAATTAAGGATCATTAATTAATATAATTAATGATGAAATTAAGATTGATTAATTAAGATTAATAAATCAATAATAAGTAATTGAGTGTAATTAATTAATTGTAATTAATTAAGGTTAAATGTAATTAATTATAGTTAATTAATTAATGAAGTAATTAAAGGCTAATTACTGCATTTGGTTTAGAGTAATTAATTTTGTGAAATTAATTAAAGTATAATTAATCAGGGGTGATTAATTAAGTTAATTAAATGGAGATTAATTAATTAATTAATTTGTAATTAATTAATGGTGATGTAAGTAGGACTTATATTGATGTAGTAATTAATTTATTTCACTTTAAATTAATTAGAAATGATGTAATTAATTTAATTCATTTTAAATTAATTATAGATGGTATGATTATAGATCATTGCTTATGAATGGATGATATTGGTTGCCTTGAATGATTTGAATCTCAACTATGAGATTAGTAATGTTGTGTGATATGGATGCATTGGTTGCATTGTGATAATCGTATGGATTATCTTTGATAATGATAATATGGATTATCTTTGATAATGATAATATGGATTATCTGTTGTGATGATAATATGGATTATCTGTTGTGATGATAATGTTGATTATCTATTATGAATCCGTGAACTGTCTATCTATGTGTATATAGATAATTGTATTGAATTGTTTTAAACTCTAAAACAAATTGGACCTAAAAGACACGCTTTGGATTTCGATGAGATCGGAATCGCATTTCCATATTTGGATATCCGAAAACCACATCGATCCAAATTAACGATAGGTCGTGAATCTTATGTGAAGAGTGAAGACTCGAGGTGTAAGGACTATTCGTCGGTATAAATCTGGGGGTGATTCCATGATGAGTTTGACGGTAATAGTACTTACAGGCTCGAGATGGTGATTCAGAGTGCATGGGCTATTTTCGTTGACTATGAGGGTGATTACAAAATGAGTGCAGCGAGATAGTGCCTTCGGTTTCGTTCGAACCCGGAACGAACTTGTATGGATTGAATGCTTTCAGAACATCGTCAGGTGGACGATGAGCATTCTAAGTGATGTGTTCACTAAAGGTAATCGTAGCCTCAAGCCTCATCAACCGGGAATGGCTAAAAAAGGGGAGGTGCGGCAAGGCTAAGTGGGTCATGTCCAAGTAGGACCAGATTTTCCCCTGTCTAGAGGTCACTTTTTATTCGGCTTAGTGGGCGGTTGGATATGCGCACCAACTGCGGGGTTATCTTGTTCGAAACTGTTCAGTAAGGAATGGTTCCGGCTTTGTGTTGCAGGGGAGCGGGCGTACTCCTCGGTACGGTGATCTAAGCCATGTACTATGACGTGCGGTACCCCAGTAGCCCTGCCATTGTATGGAATCCGAAATCCAATAAGTGCCAACGGTTTTGATTGTATTACCCACTTTTGTGGCTAGTAGCTGGAATTTAATAATGTAACAATTTCGGTTATTTCATATTTACTTGAAAACCATAGACCTATTATAATATCACTAGATTTCCTATCAAATGTTTTGGTTAGCGTAAGGTAAAAACTTTTCCATGTTTATGTGTGGGAAGTCTTACGTGATACCTTTCTTTTCAAAAGGTTTTTAAAATTAAGCAACTTAGACCTGTTACTCACACCAGACCCATGTCTAACCCGGAGTTTATTATTCTGTTTTCTTAAACTCTTGGGTACTCAAATTTTTACGAGTAGCCAAGGGATTCAGGTTAGCTTTGATGAATTATGGAGGAGCAATGGAGCAGGAGGCTTCAGCGTTGTAGATATGTATAGTAGTCCGCTGCGTTTTGGTATCTCTGAGTTATTTGTTGATGTTGTATTGAGTTGTATAACTAGACAGGTGTTTATAACTGTCTAATATGTGATGTGTATTTGTATAACTCTGATAATTGTTGATACTATGTAATATTTTATGTTATTAATATAATTTATTCGTTCTGCTGTTTAGATTGTGATGTAGTTGTTTCTTCTTTCTTCTCTTTCTTCTCTTTTCTATCCCTTTCTTTCTTATTAATGATGCGTCATTCTTTAGGGACGGATGGCGGGTCGTTAAATTTTTCTATCGATCAAACACCAAGGAAAAATGCATAAGCAGACTCTTTAGAAAAATTAGCATGTTCACGATGAGCGCCAATTCTTAAGCAAAATTAGCAACTTTGGGAGGAGCTTTAGAGGTAAAATCTGATCCTATTGGAGATCAACAAAACCTTAAGTGTTGGGTTGAGAAAGAAGGATCAAGTAATGAAGCTTTGGTTTGAAGTTATTCAAAAGCTCAACAACCATAAAATGATAAAGGAAATTCTCAAAAAGATAATAATCATAAGTAAACCTTTGAAAGAATGAGGGTAGATAACAATGAGGATCAATATACTAGTGATTGAATGACACCTATAGTGAACACTTAGAGAAGGAATATTGCTCAAAGGTAAAAATGAGTCATGAAAATTGAGATATCAAGCCCCTTCATACATAATGGTTGACATGACATTATGTAGAAGAGGATATTCGGCACCTTACTTGAGGTGTATTATTATGGGAATTGGAGCCAAGCTATCATGTGAAACACGAAGGATTTTGTGGAGATTACTGCAACGGAGTAAAATTAACAAAGGAAATAAATACATAAGGATATTACTTGCCCCGCATGATTAATGGTTCACTTATTCATGTAAAAAGTTGCAAAAATACCAAAAGTTCTCTAGAATCCCATGGCTACCTCCAAATGAGTTAACTCTAGTCGAAAGCCTATGGCCTATTGATGTAAAAGGAACTGGCTTAATTTGGCATCTCATTATCTCAAAAGGAGGTGAAAAATTATTCTTTGTAGCAATTAATACTAACCAAGTGGGTAGAAGCCAAACTACTACCAAATATTACCATTGGGAAAGTCTTGAAATTGATTGCAGTTCCTTGGTTTAGAGTCCTAAATGAGAGCATTTTTGATAGGGGGCTCAATTTGAAAGCGATGATTTCTCTTACTTTTATGAGAAAAATGGGATAATAAAAAGTTTCTCCTTAGGAGCTCACCCAAAAGCTAATGGGCCAATGGAAGCAGTGAATAAGGCCATAAAGAACATTTAAGGAAATGATTAGGCAAGGTAAAAGGAAACATGGTAAAGGGACCTCCTCTCGTCTTATGGTCATATGGAATTTCCATAATGTTGGCAACTGTCCCATATTTTTTAACGTACGAACCTAAAGTAATGATACCGATTGAATTTGAAGTCCCATCATATCAAAGAATTGCATACATCTTTGAATTAAACCATGAAATGAAGAAAGAATATCTTAACTTGATCAAGGAACTAAGAGACCAACCCACCAATGTGAACATCTGAATATCCATAAGGAATATGTAAATATTACAATTCAAAAGTAAGAGAAAGGGGATTTACATAAGGAGATCTAGTACTAAGAAGGGAAATGACAATCACAAAGAACCAAGCAGAAGCTCATGTAGGATCCAATTCGGAGGAACCCTTGGTCATTCTTGAAATAATCCCTCCACGAACTTACCGCCTATGTAGACCAAATGGAAATTTGATAGCAAGGATATGGAAAGCCGAACAATTAAGACCATATTTTACTACATTGGATGAATAAAATGGATTACCAAAGATTGTACCATTTTCAGAGATTAGTCCCCAGATTGGGATGTATCATGTACCATATAACTACTAACCTAACGAGGTCGGTAAGATTCGTAGAGCAAAATCCTATCTCATAACTAGAAGAGGACGATTAAGCCTTTGGTCTTGCCTTCGAGCCTGACCAAAGCACTCACCTAAAGAGAGATTATCAATTAAGCCTTTGGTCCTACCACCAGGCCCGGCCAAAGCATCCATCCAATGGAGATAGCTAATAAAGCTTTTGATTACTCTTCTATGCTCGATCAAAGCACTTATCTAAAGAGTGATGATCAAATAAGCCCTTCATCCCGTCATTAGGCCTAGCTGTTATCCAGCCTTTTGACTAGGAAATGTTTGGATAGACTGCACAAACTGAACTTGGGGGTATTAAGATAAGAAGCCCAGAGAGATAGCCCATAATTCCAAAAATCCAAGCACAAAAGGAATCGCAAGGCAAAATCCAAAACAACCCAAACCAAGGTAATAACAAACTCACCCAATTAGGGTTCGGTACCGACCCCACCCAATGGTCAGTACCGAGTCCTATCTCCACCTCAGGTTGGCCCTCACTTCTACGTACATACTTTGCTTGATGCCTAAAGCCTATTTCCAATGTCGATTTGTTGATTCAATACAATTCTCCATTAATCTTCACGAACACTTGAAGCTGCGACTCTGTTCTTCCAAAACTCCATCATTTGGACTCGAAAACAAGTTAATATTAGTGCAAACAACTATCAAATCACAAAGCTAACAACAAGACGAGTCAAGATGAAGATTTGGAGACAACCAATATGGCCAGCTTAGGGATAAGTATTTATCCAAGTACTGACTCCTAACTATGGGTCAGTACCGCCTCCTGCTTCATGATGATGTGGCATCTACTTTTGTGGGAGAATTGGTCTAAATCGTGTGTAATGGCTTGGAGATATTTTATGTGAGATATTAGGCTCCCTACCTTAATAAATAGGAGGGTAGGGCTCATTTTTGTGGATCTTTTGGCTTTAGTTCCTCCCTACTCTATATTCTTGTAATTATGAGAATCTAAGTGTTGGAGTTATGCCAACCCTTAAGAACTTCTACCTACATCTCAGATATAAGCAATAAAATCTTAAAGTGGACATGGGCCTTGCGTTGCTGAGCCACTATAAACGATTATGTCTTGTTGATTTCTCATTTTCATTTACTTTCTTCATATTTAATTCTCTACATAAACTTCTTGGTGTTTATGCCATGTTTTGTTCATACATTAGCCAAACACTAGTCTAAGGGAGATGATCAATAAAGCCTTTGATCTTGCTACTACGGCTGGTCAAAGCACCCATCCAAAAAGTGACGGCCAATTAAGCTTTTGGTTCCTCCATCGAAACTGACCAAAGAAACCATTTAGGAAAATGGTTAATAAAGCCTCTAATTCTACTTCAATACCCTGTTAAACCACCCACCCAAAAAGTGACAGGCAATTAAGCCTTTGGCATGCCCCTAGGCTTGGCTAAAGCACCGATCGAAAGAGTGATGACAAACAAGAAATCTGGCTTAGCCACTGCACCTGACCAATGCAACTATCTAATCAAATAGTTGATCATATGGTTGACTTGATGATATTTGTCAATAAGATAAAATCGACCAAAACGGTAAGTGCAAGACAAGGAAAGAAGTTAGCATTTAAGGAATGACAACTGTTAGCAAATGAATTTGCTAACTCCAAAAGTTCTTGGAAATCAAGTTTAATCTAGAAGAAGCCTTATAGAGGTTCGTCGAAGTTAATAATGTAGTAAGAGTTTTGGTAATCATTCTTGATTTTGTCTTCATAGTAGAAGTCATATATGCAAAGCAAGTACAATTTCAAAGTAGCGTATGCAAGGTAAGTACAAGTTCAAAGTCAAATAATTGTTCAAATCACAAGTTACAAGTCATAATTAATTATGTTGTGCTTTGCCCTTATTCAATATTCCAAATTCTATGTGTATAATATTCCAAAATTACAACATACTCTAAAATCCACAAATTGATTTAGGGTTTACAATGTAAGAAACAAGAGGAGAGAAAATTCAGTCTAGCAAATGGCACTCCTAGGGTTGTATTTACAAAGATGAGCGGCCCTCCCTTCACACCTTGGGTCATCGGAAGACTTCAATCCCGTCAGTGCTTAGCATTAGCCTCTAGGTTGGTATTCTTTTAGTGAGAATGACCTTAATGAGACTTGACTTCGGCTGTGCGAACATAACTTTGATCTTCATGGCTAGAAATCATATATAAGAGGCGGTATTATCTCATCCTTGATGTCTTCGTTGCTGGGATCAACTGATTCAGGTATAGAAGGACACCTTTGAAGTGCTGTGATATGTGATGTCGCTTGTCCGTAATACAAAGGTCTTCGTAATGGTTCATGACGAACTTGTCACCATGCTTTGAGTCTCCATGGATGTTGATAGTGCTCTCTATCAATACTGCTTAAAAAATGTCTTTGACATGCTGTACTTTCGAAGAGCTTGTGAAGTGCAACATTTCTTGTACATGGACATGGTGCGAAATGGTTATTAGCGGAGTAGGGCATTGCTATATGTGTAATGCTTTTGGGGATCTTGTGTGGTATGATGCGGATAGGGCTTTGCATAGAGGGAACTTGTTATGATCACTTCGATATTCTCTAATAACTTACGAAGTTAGTTACATTTACCCTCTTCACTTCCCTATTATTATAGAAGTATAGCATCCCATCTCGTCGCTATCGATCTTTGATGCAGCATTCTATTTCTTTCAAAGTTAACCTATATTCTTGTATTTGTCATTGATAATAATAGCGGTGACTTGCGAAATCATAGCACACTGAACCTCTTTGATGGTAATTAAGTAGCAACATTTTCCACTGGTGTAGAGGAGCCATTGACTTTACAAGTCAATAGTGTCAAGGATGTTCATTTCTTACTTTTTAGTCTTTTATCGCTGAGCCTAGCCACACATTTAAAAGTCATGCAACATCCCCAACACGTCTACCTTTTTCTGTAAATTGGCCGGCTCCTCCCTTTTCATCCTTTACATGCAAGTAACTTAAGAAAGAAACCAATATTCTCTTTAAAAGTATCCAAATTTCTTCAGCTCTTAGTTATCCAGTCCTCAATAAGGAATGATATTTGTTTCAATTTGATTAAGTTAAAATGCAAATTCTATAAATTAGGTTTTAATAATATTATTAAGGTTTGGTATGGGGATTTCACTTTTTTCATAGATTCTGTTTAAATCTTATTGACCCCAAACTGATGCTCGGATTGGGTCTTAAAGCTTTTATGTTCATTAATCTCAGCATAGATGGATTTAAGTTAGAATAATAGTAGATTTTTCATTATTAATTGGAGTAGTCATTTTATCAAACACATTCTAGGCTCATCGGAGACTATAATTTACTAGACCCGAAACCCATTATTGAACAATTCCGAATACATGCATAACCTTAATATGTTGAGTGATATCGATAATATTTGATTACATTTTGACAATCAATGTTAGTAAGACCATTTATACTTTTGTTCTCTTATTGGTAATTGTTTCTAACATGAAGCCTTAGTATCATAAATAGTATATTAACGACAAAGATAATCTTGACATCAGCTTTCGTCATTGATCATTCCTGACAACATTATGTTTCTTTTTGTTAATGAGGGCTTTATGTCATTTATTCATCTTACTAGCTAAGAGTATTCATATTGTAAATAATTAGGATAAAGCTCATTGACCTATTCAAAGCTATAAGCACTATCGCCGTTAAGGTATTTAAATTGACTAAATGCTTTGATAATCAGCTCGACGTTAGTTTCATTTTAATTGAATACTAATGGTACTCTTTGTCGGTCAAAGATGCTAAAGTCATCTCCTATGTCATTTTCTAAGCCAAAGCACGGTGACCCTTTGTTGGAAACATAGAAGTCTCTAGTAACATTACGCGCATTTATTTACCTCATCGGCAACATTTCTTCGATGTTCGCTTGCAAGTATAGTTTAAATGCCAAAGCCTCACTATTTTCCTTTACTTCTTCATAACCACTTTTAACATTGCCAGTGGGACTTTGTATGACATCGACACTCTCGATACTGCTTTTGGTATATTGTAAATTGTTTAACCAAATATTTTGCTTCTAATTCATATTGTTGCTATTCACGGGTGTCGACACCCTCATTGCCTCGATATTTAGCATGGGTATTGAGTTCACTTGTTATCGGTTTCAACATGAATGTTATTTTATATTATATCACTACTCACAACATTATTATCATATTAGGTTTCAAACTATTTAACTTTTAACATCTATCATCACTTATGATTACATGACTTTTGGTGATGATTTATCTTATTTGTCAAAGACTTATTAATATCGCATATTATCTCGTTCATGAGTTTCTTATCAAGATGAAAGTTCAGGTCTTCTAATACACTTGTTAAATTTCGTTTGAGGGTCACTACTATAAAACAGGCCATTTGCATCGGTTGTTTACCCCCCTTTTGCATTAGTTCAACAACCGATGGATATGCAACCGATGCAACAGGTTTAACACTTTTGCGTCAGTTCTGAAACTGATGCAAAAAGGTCCTTTTTGCATCGGTTGTTACTAACAACTGATGCAAAATATCGTGGTTGGTAGCTTGGACACAGCCCCCATATTGCATCGGTTGTAATGAAAACCGATGCAACTAATCCCTCTATTGCATCGGTTTTTTATAACAACCGATGCAAACTAATCCCTCTATTGCATCAGCTATTTATACCTGATGCAAAAAAACCATTCTCGGATACCATTATTACAGTACTCAAATTGACTATATATATATTATTGATTATAACAAACAATTATTGCATGCAATATTACTATCATTCAAAATTAAATTTGATGGAAAATACATAATCAGATTTAATAATTCTACAAAAGAATGAAAAACATAAATCATATCAGCCACTACAACATCTTTGCCATCTTTGAACTGCGCAACATCTTTGAACTTCTAACTGCTCTCACACTTTGAACCCCACCATCTTCTTTTCCAAACATCTACAACTGCCATAACTTCCTCCAACTGACAGCCACTAACCATCACTCAAACGACTTGCTTCCATCACTTACCAACAATCCACACATATGCCTCTCAATACAACTGTTGCCTGCATTCGACTCAATTTCTGCCACAACAGAATATCCCCTGCCTCATCACTGAATTCTACCTCGAACTGTGCATCCCCTTTCCATATCAGTGCATTCCCTTGTCACTGCACTGCCATATCACTGCTCCACCACATAACATCCCTAATCACAGCAACTGTTCGATTCATCTCTACCCTTTCTTCTTCCTGCAACACAACATACCCATTCAGACACTTTTAAACTGCACAACATTCAGACATACCACAAACCACCCTGGTTACAATATCAAACCACCATCTGCTATACAAAATCAACAATCCATCACCACTCAACACTGCTGTCAGATAACTCCCCCCGATTGCTGCCACCTCACTTCGACAATCCATTACATAACCACAGCAGTTCACCCATACTTCCACGAACTCCCTATACGACTTGCCTTCACTCACCAAAACATTGCTTATCACCTTAACACCATACCACACATCCACCACTGCCGCACTACCTTGGCCTAATCTTCCCACTACCAACATCAACTAATCTACATAACTACAACTACAAGAGCATATCACCAGCCAACATTTCACTGTACCATTCTCTGCTACACATCAATACCACTCACAACTGCAGTTGTCACAAACAAGTCACCACACCCAATACATAAGACACTCATATGCATACTAAATAAGACTGTACAGATACAGAGTATCGAAACTTAAAATAGTACCTGTCCTGGAGCCTCTTGACGATCTCGTACTTGTGCTCTGGGAAGACTCCGGCGAACCCGTAGGCTTTTTCGATGAGTTCATCGATGTCGAGGTCACTGTGCTTGTCGCCGAGTAGAGTGGAGGATGGGTACATGTTGGTTCCCATTCCGAGTCTGCGTCCGGTTTCCTTACCAATGGCGAGCTGATCACCGGTGATTATCTTGACATTGACTCCGAGGTTCAATGCACGTCGGATTGTCTCAGCACTGTCATGCCTTGGTGCATCGAAGAGGGGGAGCAGCCCGAGGAATTCCCATGGGTCTCCTGCGGATTCTTTGGTTGCTTCCGGAACTTCCTGTCTTGCGACTCCTAGTGCACGCAGACCGCGGTCAGCGAATTTTGTGATTATATCGTGGATTCTCTTAGCCTCTGCTTCTTTGAGGTTGCACAGCTCAATGATCTGTGTAAGCATAATGTTTTTAATTATGATATGTTATGATCAAAATTGGCACTAATCATCCAGCCATCAAAGGGTGACCTAATTGTTGACCATAGTTCAAACCACAATGCTAGCATAATACAACCTTAAAAAAACAGTATGTGTGTTAAAATAGACATGCATCTTTGTCTGGATCATTTTAATTTATACATTACACACACACACGAGGATTTACAAGAAATGGATATACAACCCCATATATGACAAAAGGCTAGCAAATCTCCTTTGCTTCACACGAATGCAAGACCAAATCCCCTGTACATATATGGGGTTGTATATCCATTTCTTGTAAATCCTCCTCAAATTCTTTTTCACTTCACACGTCTAAAAGTTTTTAAACGGGTTAAGATCCTATAGATATAATCTTATTATCATCAAGATCATTTGCACAAAAGGTAATGTACGTATATATGAACTAATATGGTGACATAACATGGAGAATTTCTTGTGTTACGAAAAAATTATTTCAAACTTTTGTCCATGTACTGTTTTGCAATCATTTCAAAGCCAGTGCTAGGGAAAATAATGTAAAATACCATGTCTTTTCATTTTTCAACTTTATTAGCTCAACAGACATACCTGTTCAAATGCACCTTTGCTAGCCCTACGCCACTTCCCATCAGAATCAACATAGGTAATAGCCGTACGCTTCTCGACCGGGTTAAAAGGCAAGAAGTGCTTCTCTTGAATCCCAGCTCTAGCCTCCTTAGGATCAGCAAGCATGCTAACGATACAGTTATCGATAGCATCTTGATTCTCTACCCTAGAAGCTCTAGCAGCATACAAAACAACCCCATCGGCATCAACCCCTTTGGTACAAACCTCGATCAAGTTCTTATCAACTGTAAGCTTGTTCAAGGTCAGAGTCCCAGCCTTGTCACTGCACAGCACATCCATACCCGCTAACTCCTCAATGGCGGTCATCCTCTTAGTAATAGCTCCCTGTTGAGATAGCCTATGCGACCCAATGGCCATGGTAACAGATAAAACAGTGGGCATAGCTATAGGGATACCACCAATAAGAAGCACGAGCAGGTTATCGGTCCTCTGTCTATACTTCCTATGCTGAACAGGGTACATGACTATGATTTCGATCAACATACGGACAGCGATGGAGCAGATGCAGAAGTTTCCAATGGCGGTCAGAACCTTATGGAAGTGCCCTACATTGTTGGTGCTGTCTACTAAATGCGCTGCCTTTCCGAAGAAGGTGTGGACTCTGGTTGCTATGACTACTGCTTCGATCTCTCCTTGTTTGCATGTCGAGCCGGAGAAGACTTCCTGTCCGGGCATTTTTATTACTGGTAGCGACTCTCCGGTAAGGGCAGATTGGTCGATCTTTAAAGAGTCGCCTTCTAGAAGCCTGGCGTCTGCAGGTACGATGTCGCCGAGTTTGATGCTGATGATGTTTCCTGGAACGAGGATCGAGGCTTCCTGCTCTGACCATTTGCCGTCGCGTATGACTTTGGTTTTAGGGGTGAGTCCTGCCATTAGGGCAGCTGCGGCATTCCCGGCGTTGTTCTCTTCGATGAAGCTGATTGTGGAGTTGATAATTAGGAGGACCACTATGCCTACGAAGTCTTGCCAGTCTGGTGCTTGGCCCTGAATATATTTTATAGAAGAACAAACTTCAGATATAGATCTCCGCAAAAAACTTATTTCAAGAGTAAACTTCCTTCCATACTTATTACAAATATAGGTTCGGTTTTCAGTGTAATGCATGCGTATTTTCAAAGTGTGCATATGAGCACTTTGAAAATGTGTGTGTATAAAATTAGTTTTGTAGTAAGTTTGAAATGATACTTAAGAAGACTAAATCGAGCACTACCTCCTCAAGCAGATCTATTGTCAGGGGAATTAGAGTCAATTGATGACTTTCAAAGTCTGGAGTCGGTGGTGTATCGATTGGTATGGAAACTTCTTCTATTATTTCGATCAATTCCTCTTGATCCTGCAAACAATAAAATTTGTTGATTACAGATGAACACTGCATATCCACTTGATCACCACTGCCATATACAACACTTCAAATATCAACATACTTCAATCCATCATCAACTTACATAAACCCACAATCGCCGTACCCAAAACCAAACAAGACCAAAAACCACTTTAATTCCACATACCTGCTCAAAATTTTGTTCTATCGAGAATGCATGGGAGTATCACATTATAATTGTAACATATTTTGGGGGCCCCAATATCTATTTGTTCACAAATTTCTTTCTAGAGGACTGTCATACTATAGGTTCAAAAACCCAAGACACAATACAATATTTCTGAAAGAAAACAGAGAAGGAGAACAAGAAGAAAGAAAGAAAACAGAGAACCGGCTAAACATTTCTGAAAACATTACAAATATTTATCAAGCATTTCAATCACAGTATTATATTAGGTGCTTGGGTGAAATACATGAAGAAACTTCAAAAGTGCTTACCCTGGCCTTGTTGAAAGATGGAAACGTAGAGAAAGCTTTAGTAAGAACATCATCACTAACTTCATTGCCAAGATCTCCACAAAAGAATCTGTAATCATCTGCAGAAAGGAAAAACTTTAATACAAACATGATGAAGATAGAAAATTATTTTATAAATAGTACACAAACAATAACAGAAAAAGAGTTAAAGGATGTACAAATGTTCAAAGGTGTAAACTAGCATTTGGCACATTCTAACTCAATTAAGTCCCAAACACACAATAGCATCAAACACATTTAGTTAGTGATTAGCCCAAAGAGTATTTGGCATGCAGCACAATGGCCATCTAGGTAATATCGAGTCATACATATGACCAGTTGTGATAACACCGAGGATTTTGAACTGTATTCTGCCACAGGCTAAGGGGGGAAAACCATACCATCATGACATCTAAAATGATTCCAATATTGAACATGTCTCGAAAACATTATTGGAAAAACTCCTTAATAAATCTGCAGAACTAAACTTAGAACAAACAATAGTCAGCAAATCCTAACTGAACAAAGATAATTTTTGTTTTCTATTTATAAGCAAGTTATGTACTTGCATCACTAAATAATATAATTAGTTCTGACATTTTAAAAAAAACATATATTTCATTTCAACTTTGTGGTGATTGCTATGTGTTTTGAATATATATAAGTTTCAATTTGAACGTTAGAAAGTAAAGAGCATACAGAAACTTCGAATAAAGCAGAATTGCCTTCCCTTGATTTGAAGAGAGGTTCATCAGCCACACAATGAATACAGGATACGCATCCATCTACAAAGAAATAAACAGAAGCAATTTATTGACTTGTCCATGGTAAATGTGTAGAAATGTAAGGCGGAAGAGTGTTTTCACATGTAATTAATATTGAATCCTGAATACTCACTCATGAATACTCACTCATGTAACCATTCAATTTTCGAGTGTAATTTTGAAATACAAGAGTGCAATTTTGTAAATTATTTGATTTTCACATGTAATTAATATTGAAATTTAAAACATAAATATGTATTATGTAATTAATATTAAATATTAATAAACATATTATTATTATTTCAGTTAATATCAGGTTGAAGAAATAACAAAAACCAAACGGTGCGAGACATCACAAAAAAAGGAAAAAAAAAGCCCAACAACTAGCTACTTAGTTTATCATGCTTCTCGGTTACATAATCTCAAGTACCTTCAGTTACGCTTTTCAATTCAGCAACCCTTTAACACATTCTCCATCTACTCAAGCCACAACAACTGATTTATGCCATGCCTCATATATAGGCAGATGCTGTTAAATGCCATGTATAACCTCACAACCTTGTATAACCACAATGAACAAACATTAGGCCTACTTTTTTATTTGTTTCTCTTGTATTTTGATCATCCATGTGACGATCCCTGGTTTCCGTTTGTACAATTCGCATTATCGTATGTATTAGTAATAATTTTAATGAGTGCTTTCCACTTTTCGAGGACCGTATGTATTAGGAGACGTACATGATGCTGTTGTAATGAAGTGAAGTTATGGAGTTTGTTGAGACTGTTGTTCAGACCATGTACGTGTGATGTTGAATTTTGTTTGCTAATCTAATCATGTTTTTAACCCTGTGTACTGCAACACACAAACAATAGATTCAAATAGAGTGAGAATGCTAATGAGTTATCCTAGTCAAAGCACTAATCATGGTGGAAGTGACAATGAATCTTTATATTTTTCATATTTTTAAATAAATAACCACCATATGTGAATATATGATATTTTTGCGAATTAGAACATACTGCATATTTAAAACAAGATTTAATTTAAAATATTTGCGAGGCTTTTACGTTTGTAATGTTTTATTTGAGTTGCGGAATATTCCATAAGAAGACATAAAAAAGTTATTTAAAAATGTAGTGCAAGGTAATAATACCCTCTGCATCTTAAATTAGTCAGAAGTTCTGAAGTTTTCATTGGATTTGCTAGCTGGTTACGGTTACCTTCTTCAAAACTGAAGTTGTTGTAACTTTAAAATAAAAAAGATATTAATAGACATGATTACGAAATATGAACAAAAAAAAATCAAAGAACTGTAATACTGCATTTACAAGAGACTGACATCTTATTAGTTTTGATGAATTATTTGATTAAAATTCTAAACCTATTAAAAAAATAAGAAAAGAAAATTTCTCAAATATAAAAAATATTAAAATTTTAACTTAGTAAACAGCAATGCCTATTAAGTTTTAACATTTCCAGTAATCCAGTTGACTAGTGGGGTTCAGTTATGTTGCATTCATTGTTTCTGCTAGCATGTCATTATGCTACAGCTACAAACCAACAATGTGATCCATCATTATGGAACAAGTGCCTTATTTTGGCTACAATCTCATAAAAATACATGGCATTCATTTGGAATTGGTGTCATGCCAAGCTAAACTGACTAGCGGTGCATTTTGTTATGCTCTAATAGACTCAGAGATAGCAAATTTCAGTCAAAGGTTCATGGATAATAACAGAAGTAATGACACTGCAAAAATTGTCCTCCTTACCTCTGTGTGGAGCATTTGAAATGAGAGAAATAATAGATTGTTCAAGGGTATATATAGCAGTAAACAATATACTTGCAAATAGATTTTAGAGCATGTAAACATCAGATCCATTGAGTCCAAACACAGACATCATATCAACATCAAAGACCAAGAAATTTGTAGAGAATTAAAGAGTTAAAAAGTTCACGAACCATTGTAAGAGTGGTTTACCATAGTATGATCAAATGAACTGCCTTCCTTCATAATGGACCTTTGCTGCTTTCTGGTATGAGATTCAACCTGTTTTCATTTAACATTTTGTTACACAAATTTTCATTTATAGAGAATAGAATACACGATAACATACCATCAATTAGAGATATTTGGCGAGGGCCTAAATTCCTGCAACCAAAATCAAATCAAATATTGACACTGAGCTGGAGAGATAAAGCATTCCAAGAAGGTAAGATAATGGAACCTGTATCCTGAAATCTTATATTTTAATGTAAGTGGCAATGAAAGCATGACTGCAACCGAGCTTCACCCAATCTCGATCATAAGTGCTAATTTCTTCGCTGAACTCGAATCCGTCCTCCATTATCAACAATTCTCTCTCAAATTGATGCAAACCGAAGCCCTAGTTCGAAGTCCCCGCTGTCGAAGCCCAGACAAGCAACGCACCCATAAAAATGCATATGAAAATGAAGCTATCTGTGAACGAAAGATTTTAAGGCTTGTTTCGTGAGCAGATTTTTATATATTGATTTTTGAATTCAAACATTTTTTCTTTTCTCTGGCCGAGTTTAAATAATGGAAAGGGGAAAAAATAAATTTTGTGGCAGCGAGATTCCAAGGAGAAGAATTTTTTTTTACTAAGGAGGATGGAGGAAATTTGTCCAAAGCAGCAACTTTGGAGCCAATTTTTCATTATTTCCCACCTAGATTGCATCGGTTGACTTTAAAACCGATGCAAATAACCCTATTTGCGTCGACGTATTTGCATCGGCTGTTGGTGACAAACTGATGCAAATTTGATTTTTTTATTACCTATTGCTTTCCACGTACCAATTGCATCGGTTATCAAGATAGAATTGATGCAAATAGTTCTATTTGCATCAGTTTTTATTTCAACCGATGCAAATGAGGCGAAGCAATATGCACTTTTTGTACTAGTGGGTTATCGTTTCGTATACATCGTCAATTCATAAAATGGTGGAACACTTAGGCAACAATTTCAAGATTTTAGTTTAGCATGCATGAAACTTTTATAAATCGTGGTATTTTCTTAAGTTTGGAGCATGGAGAATGGAAGGCCATCGGTCTGGAAAGAAGTCCTCCAATAGAGCTGTTAATGCGACCAAACCTTCACCCTCGGGTAGCAAGAAGGAAGATGTTGTTTCCAAATCATCGTATAATACCACCCAGGCCGAGTTGGATTCCATTCTTAGTCAATTTGGTATTACCAGGGTTGAAGCTATCCCTGTAGGATCCTCCAACATCATCTATAACCCACCAAAATGATATCTTGATTTCTCCGCTATACATATCTGGCGTACCAGATACCTTCCTTTTCCCTGATTTTGAGATACTTAAAGTATCTAGATATTACGCCGATCCAGTCCTTACAAAATTCTTACATGTACCTAATCTGCTTAGAAATCTTAGCTTGAGAAACTAGTCTTCCCTCTCTTAGTCCTGGGATTCCTCATCACATGGCTGGCCCTACTAAAGTTGGTAATCAACAAGGCTATTAATTGAATATGATCCACCCTCATCTAAAAGTCTTAATTTCTGAGACTCTTAATAAGGAAAAAGTATAGGATACTTAATTTTTCTTTATAAAACGCTTATCTAGTTTTAGCGGTACTATTTCTACTGTTGGTAAGCTTCTCTTTCTAACTTATTCGTATTGGTTTATTATTCCTTATTAACTAATATCTCTCTACCAATCCCTACTCCTAAAAAGCTGACCTCAAAAGATTATGAACTTGTTCTGTCACTGACCAAAGTAATGGAAACAATAAGGAATAAGCTCAGAATACTAATCCTGGCCAAGCTTCATCAATACTGGTCACAAAATCCTAGGTGAACCTCTAATGGTAAAACGTAACTCAAAGGGCAAAGGCTCGTTGGTAATGGGAAAGCCCAAACATATAATTCCACTGTTAAGCCTGAAGTACCTGGTAAGATATCATTGTAATTACTCAAAATTTATTGTAACGTTGTCTTACAAATTTATTCCTTTGGTCTATGTTCATCTACTGTGGTTGTTGCTCCCATAAGGAAGGAATTCGCCGTTGGCATCTAAAAAGATAAACCAAAGAAGGACGATCCCTCTGTTTCGGTTCAATCTCCCAATTCTCGATCTCTTAAAGAGGCTATTTCTAGTTTTTTTATTTTGTCAAAAGAAAGATGGCGGATAGTTCTTTTGTTGCATCTACTCCTAGCAAGAAGCCTAAGACTAGGGCCATAAGTCTCAACCATTATAAGAGAAGAAGGGTTGGTTGGTACTAACTCAAATGCCGAAATTCCAAATCTCAATGCAGCCAGAGACAAAACGTACCTTAAAGTTGTCATAGATGAGACCCAACAAGTGATTGAACTAGAATTTTCTATGGACTTTATCCACCATATAACCGTCCCAATCTCCCCAAATGCTTTGAATCGTATTTGCGTAGAGCTTTGGTTTTTTTTACACTGAACAACTCTCTTCCTTCTAAGCCTTAATCGTCAGCTTCTATCAACAAATTTAATGACCCACTTTAATTGGTAATTCAATTTCCTTCTTTCACTACTTCCCAGCCATTTCAGCCTTCTTCATACACCAAAAACCATAAATTTGCTCTCCTTAGCCAACACTTGCTAGTATGTACCTTTTTTGTCTAATTTCTTTAAAACCTTAATATCTTACATCTTCAAGTTTTATTATCCATTACAAGTTTCCAAGCATCTACTTTCATCAAAAGACGAAGCTTTGGAGTCATCATGTGAAATTTTAAGCTAAAGGAGAAAAACTCCTCACTTAACAATCATGTTATTAACTTTACTACTAAAAGTGATAAAGCTGCGCAAGGGAAAGGCAAGCTGGCTACCTCTCATGAAGAAATGAAAACCCTACTAAAAACATCAAATGATAGGGTGACGGCTTTAGAATTAACTCTTAAGGAAACTAAAATTAAAGAAGCTGGACTTGTGGCAGAAAATGCATCTCTCAATAAAAAGCTAAAATGGAAGGAGTATTTTATAGATAAGTCAGCAGTATAAACAAAAAGTGTCCCATTTTATTCGCACGCCTCTTGACCTTATCATTGAGAGATCCTACGAGAAGGCACTCTTTATCGCTTATGCTGATAAAGCTTACAAATGCTCAGACTTTGGCTTTTCCTCTCTTCCTTAAGAAAGGACTAACAAGTTCATGAACAAATTTAAAGAGATATCATAGCTATCTCATGTTCCTGAGGAAGAGGTGGAGGTTGATGCTACAAAGCTGCTAACTTTTGATAATCCTCCAGTTGATGAGGAGACTGATTCAAATGAAGAAGAGAAGAATGATGATTGGAATAGGGATAAAGGCAATGATGATAATGGCGGTCCTTACGATAATAGTGATGATAATAGTGACAGCAATGGTGAAGGTGGTGGAAATGGCATCTCTGGACCATCAGCTGATAAGGACGGATTAGGAGGCACTAATGTAGATCCATCTTTCCAAGGTGCATGGGCTACCAAAAAATCTGATCCTCCCAGGTCAAGTTCTTCTAGGGAGACAGTGCTTAGGCTTAAAGTCCAAGGATAAGAAGAAATTATCGCCGTCTACTGTCCTACTTTCTCAGATATGGACCTCATTACACAATATTTTCGATTATCAAATGATCTTTAGTGATTTATTAACTACTTTCGTTAAAGAGAAAATCAAAATACCATTATAACGTTATGCTTGAGAAGAAGCAAACAGACATAGATAGCCTTAATAGAGAGTTGTGCAAACAAATGAAGGGTTATAATAAATTATATGAGAAGTATAAGAAACTGGTCGAGAGCGCATCGAAATTTAGGTATTTTAAGGAGAAATAAGTTTCTCTATGGATAAAGAGTGCTCGCCATCACCGGGATATACTCTTGAAAGAGAATGTTGAGCTGATGACCCTTTTTGGATGTTAATTGATGACAGGGACGCCTTGGTGGAATTCCTATATAAAATTTATTGCAGGGGTTTGATTGTTGACTTCTCATACTTAGGTGACAATAGTGGAGATTTTCTCGGATGCCTTCACTGTAGATACTTGGATGAACATAAGACTGATCCTTATCTAGGGCATGTTGGATCCTTCCACGAGTCGCTTCCATTCCACTTTCCTTGCAACCTCTTCCCTCCGAAAATCTAAAATATAACGGGGAGAGATTCATTTTTGAAATGTATAAGAAATATATTTCGTATGAACTAGAATGACTTGTATAATTGTTGTATGCTACTGAGTTTTCCTACGAGCTTTATCATTTCAGTTTCTCTATTCTTAGTTTAATTTGATGTATTGCAAAGAATAAAAGTCCTTCAAGTAGCCGATTCTCAAGGATCTCTTAAGCAAATTCGTCAAATTGAAGAAAGACTTCTCAGGGAAATCCTTGATTCTTAAAACACCACAATTAGCAAGACATAATTTCCTTAGATATTTGCAAGAATTGTATATGCATTACCCTAATTTCTATTTTGGATTTTTGGGCGATGAAAGAGATAAACTGCTTGGAAAATTTGATCATGTCATTCCAAATTAATATGTGGTCGTGACAATCCTCCAATTGGGGAGTGCGATTACTATCGGTTCCCTTCTTTTTACACCCTGTAAGGAATTAAGACTTCTTTTGATTCTATAATTACTATGTCTGTTAGGTCATTCGAAAAGGCTAAGGCCACGGTTTCAAAACTTCGAACATTAATTAAATGTTATTGAAATGAAATTGCGATGTAGCTTTAATTCTTATTATTATTGTAAAATTTATTTGTCATTAATTGAAGAGTTTTCCCTTTATGTATTAACTTTTGTTTTCTATATTTGTAATAGGATGCTCAGTTAACCATAAACTGATTCCTTAGACACCTTGCGAATTATTGAAGTTAAAGATCAGCTGTTCGCATATATGGAAGAGAAACGATCATCCCAAGATGACTCGGCTTTACAATTTCCAAATAACCCTGAGGCACAAGAGTGGCTTAGAAACTATTTCCTATTAAAATTCGTTTTTTGTCCTTACAAACAAATGACCGCTCCAATGGAGGCAGAACTTAAAGAAATGAATAACGAGCTTCGGTTGCAAAAAAAGAGAAAGGGCAAAGCTAAAACATCTAACTTCTCTATTGAAGTTGACACTTAGATGGCTAAGATTCATCAGAAAATCAGTGATCTCGAATTAGAAATAATAAAATGCCAAGTATCATGCCAATCTTTGGACCTTATTGTAAGTGGGAGTGATTCTATCCTTTCCTTTCCTACTCCGAGACAAAGAACATGATCCACATCCTCGACTAATCATGAGTTCTCTACTTTGCTAAAACCTCCTCTAGGTTTGGATATCATGGTGATTTCTAAGTAGGTAATTAAGTCAAGTTCAAAATGTTTCAGTATTTCAACAAGAAATGGGAGGAGAATATATCCCAATGCATTAATGAATATGAAAATAAGGATAAAAAATTGAACGTGAGAAGTATGATCATAATCAATAAATCAAAAGGCTGACGAGTATGATTTGAACTTTGTGAGGAGATAATAAGACTCTTCATCATACCGAACTTGATTGATGATGCATATACTATTCGTAAAAGGGAAAAGAAACTCAAGGAACTCGTGGAGTGTCCATTTGTCACATTAATGATCCCTTAATTGCCAAGGGTTTGGATAAATTAGCACAGAATCTTGGGTTGTAAAAGGAACCAATCTTGATTAGATTTTCTTTCTTTTTTCTGTCTTTTGTGCCTACAACTGTGCACATAGTTTATCAAATTGTAAAAAGTTTGTAATTATATTAATTTTATCTCCGATATGTTACCAAGAACTGAATTTTTATTCTGACTTGAAATTGCATAATGTTTAGTATTTCACTTTTCCATACTTCGAGTTATTATGCTCACTTTCTGCTTGCTTGTAAAATTTGAGATTGCTGCTGATCGAGCCTTTTATGATCCAACGCAGATGTTTAATAACAGAGATTCCCATTTAAATGGTATTATGAACTGGAAACAATATCAAATATCTAAAATCCCCATCTGGAAGTTCAGAAATCCACGTTTGAAATAGTAAAAGACCATGAATCAATATATAGGATAATAGAAGACCAGAAATCTATATCCGGTAATAGCAGAAGATAAGAAATTTATATCTGGTATTTGTGTAAAGTCCCGTTTTCCCGTACCATTTGACTCGACAATAAAACATACATGTCCAACTCAAATTGCACGAAAAGAAGGATCTTTAAGGGTGATAAAGAAAAGTAGACAGAACAGATTCTCACTCGAATGGAATAACATATAATATTGAATAAATATTTTTACAGCGGAAAATTTTAAAATACAATATCGGAATCTAACATAGATTCAGCTTGGACAATTATAAAACCTTCGCTTACAAATGCTGACAAAACATCAAACAAAATACACTAAGTACAGCGGATAATAGAATATGCTCATACATCGATGAATATCACTGGCTCTCCTCTAGAAACTCTAACCATCTTCGACTAAACCTGAAACTACTCGGATCTGACCCGAGTATTGAAGATACCCGGATCAGGCTCGATAAACCAGCGTGAGAAAAACTCAATAATAGATGACAGTGTCATATATCAGCCTTTGGATAAAATCCTTTGAAATAAAGAGTATCTCATAAGACCACGCCCACGCATAAACACGGACGGGTTTTTACCTTATGATAACAAAAATACTTTTATATCAAAGCCTTTGATATTATTTCTAATGACTTCTCTTTGAAAACATTTGCAAATAAACTTATTAATCTTATCTGAAATGGTTACCCATATAGCATTTCAAGGCTATTCATTACGCCAATACAAACAAAACCGTAGGTTCTTATTGGAGAATGGATTTCCATACAAATGACCAAGCGAAGGATCTACCTTCCGAAATGGATACACCTCTAAATGGATGTCCCGAGGCATAGAACATCTGCCCTCTACCAACACAAGACCGACCTACCTCTGTAACTAGATAGTACCGAATATGTCAACCCTCGGTCGTTACCGACCTTTATCCGAGAGCTCTCTTTCCATACACCACATTAATTAACATCCCGAACGTCATAGTGGGAAGAATATATCTAAAAGGGGATGATCATACCCTAATTCACTTACCCTTGCTGCATCTAATCCTATTTCGGTCATTTCCGGTTTGATGAGGCTTGAGGCAAACGATTACCTTTTCACATAGCACGTATCACATCTTTGAATGCCACATTTCCATTTCCGTTTAACTACTAATTGCCTTCCACAAAAATACAACCCTTGAGCTTGTATGTCTCAAGGAGGGTGTTAAGCTAAGAGAAGTTTCATTCTTCGCCACCACTGATGTACGTTTGTAAAAACCAATGTACGTAATCTTTAGAAATGCAATGTCCGACAAACTTCCGCACAAGTTGTCTAGGAACAGGACCAACCGAAGGCACTCTCCTACTACCACTAGTAGCGAATAGTCCTTGAAATCCGAAAAATTTTCATCATGAGGAGACCACTGCTATAAATAACTCTATAATTGGGAGCTACCTAGAGCATGTTCAACAAGAAGTCTTCACGCTATGAAGATCCACGGTCTTCAGTAATCATCATGTTCAACATATCTTCACATTCGAACGTATACATTGGTTCGAAGTGGTTTTCGGATAGGAATTATCCAAATCCGACTCTGGTTCCTTCGAAATCCAATATCGATAAAAATTGAATATGAGTGTACAGGATTTATTAAGTCTTTTTTCACTTTAATTCTTTTTGGATGATTTTGAATTCTCTTCCTTTTTACTTACAGTAATTTCTAAGAAATTCATTCTTTTGCTTTGGAAAATATCTTAGA
Source organism: Allium cepa (assembly GCA_030765085.1). Taxonomy (NCBI): domain Eukaryota; kingdom Viridiplantae; phylum Streptophyta; class Magnoliopsida; order Asparagales; family Amaryllidaceae; genus Allium; species Allium cepa. The sequence goes on along the minus strand of CM060941.1, from coordinate 678,340,063 downwards.
TTCCCTTACTTAATTCCTGATCTAAATTCCTTAGCTTTTAGGCGGGTCAAAAACAATGTTATTTAAGACAACGTTTACAATAAAGCCTAAATCAATCTTAACAAAATTTTTGAGTAAACAGGATCATAGAAATCATTCATTTAGGAGATCGCTTAACTTTTGGATAATACCAGTCTTCTTTTATTTTGGAAATTCAAACAGAATCTTTTTATTTAAGAGCATTTGGGCTTTCCTTTCGATCTGTTCCACCCCTCGCCTAAGAAAAGAAAACATAGGCCAGGTAAGTTCAGGGCATTGGATGCGCCATCCCTAAGTTAAACACATTGTTTTATCTTCGCAGATCTCACAGGCGGAACAAATGTACTAGTCGTTTCCGCATACTCAGACATTCAACTTTATTTTGAAATTGCTTATATATATTCCAAATTATCTTTCAAAACGCTTAATTATCCTTTTTAAAATATTCACAATTTGATTCTGGGAAACGTCGTTATATTTAAACTCATATTCCAAAAGTTATAGAATTCGCAGCATAAAAGTGATGTGGAAATTGCCATATAAGCTTATTTGATGTAAATCAACTTTTAAACATTTAAAATTTATATTTTCCAATCCAAATCTCTTTCAAATCATTTAAATAGATTTATCAAATTTATTTCATATTTTTCATAATTAAAAACATTCATTTAAACATATTTCCTGTTATGGTCACTTAATTGAACTAGCGCGATTTTTCTGAAAAATTGATTTGCACTTAATTCAAAACTTACTCAACGCAACTTTGATTTTCTTTCTTCGTTTAGAAGATATGTATATAATAGTCCGGAATTTTCCTACCTCCAAGAATTTCGTACTATATTTCACTCTATACACTTATTTGAACTTTTCGACACGAAATCGCGAACTACCGTTGCGCGACGCACCTAGTTTTAACTTATTTTTCAATATTTGAAATAATCTACTCAAATTTGATTTCAACACTTATAAAATCATTAAAAATCATTTTAAATCAATATTTTCACTTTTTAAAGTATTTAAAATGAATTTTCACTATTACCATATTATAATATTACTATGTTCCCATTATTTTAATATTAAATTTTGAATTCCTATTTTAATTCAATTTCAATTCTATCTCAAATTAAACACATTTAAAACTTAGATCTCAAATCTAATTTCAATTTAAACTTCAATTCAATCTCAAACTAAACTTCATTTTCTCAAAATCAATTTCAATTTCAGCTTCACTATTCATCTCAATTTCAACTTCTAATTAACTATCATTTTCAAATCCGTTTCACTTCAAATTTCAAATTCTCTTTCATTTTAAATTTAATTTCACTTTTAAATGAAAAGAGACTTATTTTTCCACAATATCTCATATTACTAAAATATGGTCTTATTAAACAAAGAGATTACTTAATTAATAGAAATTTGATGTCCAAATTATCATCATAACCATACAACAATCATATAACACTAACATATTCAATACGGTGAATGTTATAACATTACTACGGATTATCCAACATATTCAAACATCCATATCATCAAATAGTGATTATCTAACATAACAATTAAGCATCATAATCAATATAAGTTAAAAAGTGGTGAGAATTTCATACCTTTATATCCACTCCATCAAACTTTAACGTGAGATTTCCGTCTCTCGCTAACGTGCTATTTCCAACGTCTTGCCTTTTGTCGTTTCCTTTTCGAACGCTTTTTTTTCTTTTTCTTTTTCTTTTCTTCTCTTTTTTTCCTTTTGTTTTTTATATGGAGGAGGGGTTGTACGACTTTGTTGTGGAGGAGGGTGTGGCCTTGGGTATGGCGTGTAGGAGGGTTTGGGGTGTATAGGCTTGGGTTTTGGTGAGATGGTGCTTGGCCTAGGGGTAAAGGGGCTCGGCTTGGGCTTAGGGGGGTACGGCCTTGGGGTTTGGAAGGGGTAAATGGGTGTAGGAGGTGTGTAGGTGGAAGCTAGCCTTGGTTTTGATAGTGTAAGGTGATGGTGTGGATGCGGAGGTGGTAACATGAAGGTAGAAGAGAAATGTAGAGATGGGAAGCCATGGAAAAGGAGGTGAAGGAGAAGGAGAAAGTGAAGAAGAAGGTAGACAATGAAGTGTGAAAAATGAAAGGTATGGATGCATATTTATATTCGAGCTTTGGATGGAAAACGACTAAAATACCCTTTTCTACTTTTTTGACTTTTCATTTCCTTTTTTACCCCTTGATTTGACCTTTGCTTAATGGAGAAGAAATGGTATGATTTGAATTTGTACTTACGAAATGATGTTTGCTTTATTTTCTTAAATTTTAAAAAGAAGACTTTTGCTTGATTTGACTTGCATTAAATGGATTTGTAAGTATGCATTAATGGTGAGCATATGTGTCATTAATTCTTTTAGTTAGTTATCTTTTCACTTTCCATTTGCTTGAATTCTAGGTTTATAAGTTATATCATGTGTAAGGGAAAAGAAAGTCATGTAATGATGTTGTTTTATTTGTTTACTTTTACACTTTTTTGTCAAATCATGTATTAACATTATTTTTATCATTTATGTAAATATTTTCAAAAGTAATTTTTTTTGTTTTTAGTGCTAAATGTAGAATGTTTATATAGTTTGTAAACTTATATTTATAAGTTAGAAAATGTATCAAGTTGCAACAACTTGCCGACAACTTGTTTTGTTTGAAAACGGTGTTTTTGACGACAAATTATATGGTCAAAATTTGACCTTTTTATTAAGCTATATATTGAAGTAAACCAAACTTTAAAATGAACTTTTTACTTCTTTAAATAAATTAAAACATGTCTCTTTATATTTTAAAATTATTTTTAATTAATATCAAAATCTCTAATTTTACCGTGTATGTAGAACTGGCAAAATGCGACAAATTTTGTAAAATGATTATTAACATATTTTTAAATCTTTTAACATACTTTTATTATCTTTATTAGATGTTTTAAATAAGATTTATGTTTTTAAATAAATATTTAAATACATTTATTTAAGCCTTTATTTATTTTTATCAAAACTTAACTTTTGTCGATTTGTTCTAAAATCAAAACTTATACTTTTTAATTTATTAACTATAAGATAATTATTTATTATATATAACATAATTTTTAAGATTTAAATTCCTTTTTAAATTTAAAACGAACGAAATCTATCATTTCGAAGTAGCGAAATTACGAGCCTTACATTCTCCCATACTTAAAAGTATTTCGTCCTCGAAATGAAAGTTAGATAAAGGAATCTATCTCATACTCATATCCTCAAATAATTCGACTTACTTCTACTGATGATAGAAAAGAAGAAGGTCGGTATCATAACAACACTAAATCAAATGATGCCATACATACATACAGAGGTTCCCCACACTAATCTGAGTACATATCACGTACATACGATTATATACATACATTAAGTCAAACTTCTATCGTACCCATCCTACTGCATAATGCACACTTAAGATATAATATACAACAACCAAACAAGATTATAAAAAAAACCACACTGATACTATATCAAGATAAAAGAATACAACCACATAACTCATTCCTTGTCCTGAGCATGTACTATATCTGAGGTCTATATATTTGCATACGAAAACATCAGTCCAACAGCTATATTTTAGTGCCTATTATTTGAGATAACTATCCAACTACTAAGTAGACAAACCCAACACATCATACTATATGTGATAATTGATTATTCGAATCCACAACTTTTCTTTTGAACTAGTATCGATCCCTCAATTTTCTAGTGCGGAATTTGATCAGACTTCTTGATCATAAACCCTTTCTTTCCTTGCATAGCTCTCAACTATGATAGAAAACTCGTGTACACAATCATAAACTCACATCAATGTTCGCCATCAAAAATCGAGTGATAAATCCTTTCTCGGATTGGTGTAAACACCTCAAAGTTCTGTACTCAAAATTAGATCAAAATTTATGTGCCAAAATGTCTACGTTTAACTTGTGTACTTATTCACATTCATCTTTACCTAATACATTTCTTTAAAATTTTTATTAATCCAATTTTATTTCACAACCATTTACTTTCTTACTTAATCCATTATTACTTAAGCACACAAATATGTCTTAAACTTATATAATATACCTTTGCTTCCTAAGAGTATATGTACATATCCCTAGTCTTCAAACCATCATTACTTCAACTAAGGTGTTTAACAAATGTGGAACTCTACTATTATCTCAAATTAATAAGTTATAAAACTCAATCATTAGTTTTCTTTAACTATGGTTTCAATTTAGCTAATATTATTTATCTTATCCATATATTAATAAGACAACTTTACTAAGTGTACATCCTTTTTCTTAACTTATTTACCTATCCATTTTCTAAATCAAAATTCTTAATCTTAAATCCATCAAATACCTTATAGTCAAATTGTGAAACTTAATTCACATGATATTTAGTATTAAACTTTTTTCATCCAACAATCAAACTACTAACCATATTATACAAAAATACCCACTTCTATTCTTACTTCATTTTGAATTACTAATGTTACCCTAAATGTATAACTAATTCCAATTTTATATTCGGATGATATTTCTTATATCTCTTATTCCTAAATTTCACTTTGATTTTAACCTAGTCAAAGTGCCTAAATTTCAAATTACCTTATCTCCTTATAAGTTATACAACTTATCCTTTTATAATATATTTACAAAAAGTCTCAAAATAGGCTTATCTTTTCCTCTCTTATTGATAAGAATTTTTTAAAAGTATTCATTTCTTTTGACCTTCTCTAATTACGACTTCTAGCTTCAGTATTATCATCAAATATCTTATAATCATATTGTGAATTTTACTTCACAAGATATTCATACTTGGCTTTTAAATCCATTCATTATGATAATCACTTAATCATTATTATTTCTTAATACCAAATACCTAAGGGTATATGATTAAATTTTTAAATTCTAGCTTTCAACTAATTTATTCTGTATGGAATATCTTATTATCAAATTGTGCAATTCTAATCACAAGATATTCCTTTTTTAGTTTTACTAAGCTAAATTACAAACAATCCTTAATTTCTAACCAAAAATAATAATATCCCCTTTTGTATATTTGAAATATAAACCCAAGGTAAAATTATTTCATTTACCAACTTTAAAACAAAATCATTTTTATAAATTAACAAATACAGGCTCATATATATAACACTCTCATAACTCATTCTAGGGTGTTACAGACCCTATCTCTAATGAGTTACTCATCCTAGGATATTACTAATCATATCTCTGATGAGACTTTGCCCATAACAGAGCCAAGGTTCTCGCTTAACCTTTAGCTCTGATACCAAATGTAAAGTCTCGTTTTCCCGTACCCTTTGAATCGACAATAAACCACACATATCCAACTCAAATTGCACGAAAAGACGGATCTTTAAGGGTGATAAAGAAAAGTAGATAGAACAGAATCTCACTCGAATGGGATAACATATAATATTGAACAAATATTTTTACAGTAGAAAATTTAAAAATACAATATCAGAGTCTAACCAAGATTCAGCTTGGGCAGTTATAAAACCTGCCCTTGCAAATGCTGACAAAACATCAAACAAAATACACTAAGTACAACGGAAAATAGAATATGCTCATACGTCAATGAATATCTCCTGCTCTCCTCTGGAAACTCTAACCATCTTCGGCTAAACATGAAACTACTCGGATCTGACCCAAGTATTAAAAATACCCAGATCGGACTTGATAAACTAGCGTGAGAAAAACTCAACAATAGATGACAGTGTCATATATCAGCATTTGGATAAAATCCTTTGAAATAAAGAGTATCTCATAAGACCACGCCCACGCATAAACACGGATGGGTTTTTACCTTATGATAACAAAAATACTTTTATATCAAAGCCTTTGATATTATTTCTAATGACTTCTCTTTGAAAACATTTGCAAATAAACTTATTAATCTTATCTGATATGGTTACCTATATAGCATTTCGAGGCTAGTCATTACGCCAATACAAATAAAACCGTAGGTTCTTATTGGAGAATGGATTTCGATACAAATGACCAGGTGAAGGATCTACCTTCCGAAATGGATACACCTCTAAATGGATGTCCCGAGGCACAGAACATCTGCCCTCTACCAACACAAGACCGGCCTACCTCTGTAACTAGATAGTACCGAATATGTCAACCCTCGGTCGTTACCGACCTTTATCCGAGAGCTCTCTTTCCATACACCACATTAATTAACATCTCGAAGGTCATAGCGGGAAGAAATATACCTAGAAGGGGATGATCATACCCTAATTGAGAATGACCCACTTAGCCTTGCTGCATCTAATCCTGTTTCGGTCATTTCCGGTTTGATAAGGCTTGAGGCAAACGATTACCTTTTTCACATAGCACATATCACACCTTTGAATGCAACATTGTCATTTCCGTTTAACTACTAATTGCCTTCCACAAAAATACAACCCTTGAGCTCGTATGTCTCAAGGAGGGTGTTAAGCTAAGAGAAGTTGCCTTCTCCACCACCACTGATGTACGTTTGTAAAAACCAATGTACGTAATCTTTAAAATTGCAATGTCAGACAAACGTCCATACAAGTTGTCCAGGAACAAGACAAATCGAAGGCACTCTCCTACTACCACTAGTAGCGAGTAGTCCTTGCAATCCAAAAAATCTCCATCACGAGGAGACCACTGCTATAAATAACTCTATAATTGGGAGCTACACAGAGCATGTTCAACAAGCAGTCTTCACGCTATGAAGATCCATGGTCTTCAATAATCATCATCTTCAGCATGTCTTCATGTTCGAACTTATACATTGGTTCGAAGTGGTTTTCGGATAGGAATTATCCAAATCCGACTCCGGTTCCTTCGGAATCCAATGTCGATAAAAAGTGAATATGAGTATACAGGATTTATAAAGTCTCTTTTAACTTTAATTCTTTTCAGATGATTTCGAATTCTCTTCCTTTTTACTTTCTAAGAAATTCATTCTTTTGCTTTGGAAAATATCTCAGATTTCCTTAATTCTTGATCCAAATTCCTTAACTTTTAGGCGGGTCAAAAACAATGTTATTTAAGACATCGTTTACAATAAACCCTAAATCAATCTTAACAACAATTTTGAGTAAACAGGATCATAGAAATCATTCATTTAGGAGATCGCTTAACTTTTGGATAATACCAATCTTCTTTTATTTTGGAAAATTCAACAGAATCTTTTTATTTAAGAGCATCTGGGATTTCCTTTAGATCTGTTCCACCCCTCGCCTAAGGAAAGAAAACATAGGCCAGGTAAGTTCAGGGCACTGGTTTCTCCATCCCTAACCTTAGTAAAATACCTTGCTTTATCTTCCCAGATCACACAGGAGGGACAAATGTACTACTCGTTTCCGCATACTAAGATTTTCAACTTTATTTTGGAATTTCTTATAAATTGTGATGTCTAGGAATTTTGGCCAATACTTATTTAATAATTTCCATTTTTTAGTTTATTTAAAAAAATGTAATATTGATTTAATAATCTAATTTAAACAAATGTTATTTTCAAAACTAATAGTTAATCTAATTTAACAGATGTTATCTTTACAAAACTTAATAATAATAATTTAATTTGGAAATATTTATTCTTTTCAAAAGATAATAATATATATATAATTAATAATAATTAATCTTTCTAAGTTAATAAAAAATATTCTATTTGTAATGTATATGTTTATATTGTAAAAAAAAGAAATTGGTTTCAATCTAAATTTAATAAAAATATTTTCAAATTATAATATATATGTGTATATAATGGTGATTTGATGTTCTGTTATAAAATTCAAATAATTTCTGGGGCTAATATTTAAAATGTTCTATTTATAATGCGTATATATATATATATATATTTGTATATATATTGTAAATAGAAAAATATTGGATTTAACTTAAGTAGAAAATGTGTTTTCGAATTTTTAATATACATATGTATATACAGTGGTTTGGAAGATTTTTGATTTGATTTAATAAAATGCTTTTCAAAAGCTATTTAAAAATTAATCTTATATTTTCAAAACACTTAAAGAAAAGTTTGTTTTGTTAAAAGTATAATAACTTAAAAAAATAGTATATTATTATAAAAATTTAATTTGCTTTCTTTTAAATTGGTTTTTGAAAATAAATTTAGTTTTTATATATAATATCAATGTTAGATATAATAACTTATGTTTAAACTTTTAAAATAAAATTTAAATAAATGTTTATTTTCTTTCTTTTAAACTTATCCTAAGAAATGGAGTTTTAAATAATTATAAATTAAACATAAAGATATTAATACATTCCATAGTTTATATTAGACATAAGTATTAGGTTAATATTGTAATTAAGGTTTAAATCATTAGTAATAATAAGAAATTAATTTAATAATCAAATCTAAAAAAACACTTAACAACATAGGAATTTATGAGAATACACTTGTATACATAATAATTCAAGTTTGGACATTTGTAAGTACATGGATTTATGCAAGGAACAAGTGGCAAATCTTTGTTTAAAAGAAATTTTGTTTATAATTAATGTTTAAAAAGAAAAAGGGTCTGTTATTGTTTATTTTCTTCAGCTCATACTTTCTTTTACTTTCTTCTTAAAAAAAAGAAGAGAGAGACCAAATGCAAAATTCAAACCGTAATTATAAGTCTGAAGCTATTTTACAACTTCCGATTCTCAGTATTCAACCTGAGAATATGCAATTTAATATGGGAATCAACAGCAACTTTAACAAACATGGTTTCAAGCTCAACTGAGAATCAACCACAACAACAATAATCAACAACAAGATGCAAAGCAAATTCAACGTTCCAGGAATCTATGCAGTATTTTTTTTCTGTTGTCAGATAGGTGAGTAAATTTATTTTAAAAATAGATTAAACTTGATTTTATGATGGATGCCTGTTGAAGTAATTAAGTTTACAAATATATGGATGTGAATGTTATAGTAAACATGATAAATGTTTGCATGTATGATTTGAAGTTGAATGCATATTTATTTAGCAGTTTGAATGCCTGTAGATATGAAAATTTTAAACTCTGTTTTGGTTCATGTTCTAGATTTATAAAAAAAATTCCTATCTCCCAAGTTAATCACTATTATTCATTGATCATTGAAAGGAATTTGATTATAATGAAGTAACCTTGTGTTTAAAAGTAAATTTAAAAATTTATATTGAACAAATATACTGCAAATTTTAGATTTACAGTGAAAAATCAAAATTTAATGAAAATCAATCTCAATAATTTAAGTTTAGGATCACATAACCTGAATTGATGTACAAAATCATGTTTTTTTACATGAATTTGGGAATTTTTAATTTAGTATTCAAAGAGAAATTAAGAATTTCTCGAATTTAGGTCTTTGATCGATTGATGTTGATCTGCGACAAAGGGGTGGTCGAGTTTCAGCATGGAGGTGGCCGTGGTGCCAAGGGACACGGGAAAAATGGTGATGGATGTCACTGATGGCCGTGGTGGCCGTGTAGGGGCGATGTAGGGTTTTATTGCTCAGTTGGGTCGGCACAGTTGCTGTGGATTTCTCAGCGTCAATGGTGCATCAAGTTCGAGCGCATGGTGGGGGATCGCGTTGTTGAAGTGCAAAGCGGCTCTGGAAGTGAAGTTAATTACTGATTGTGATTAATCAGGTTTGATTAATAAATGTAATTAAGTTTATAATTAATTATTAAATGTAATTATGAGAACAATTGATTGATAAAGTAATTAGAGGGCCACTAATTAATGTAATTAATGAATAATTAATTGTTTAATTGATTAATAAATATGATTAATTATAAGATGATTAATCAATGAAGTGAGAAAGAAGTAATAATTAATTAATGTAATTAATTAAGGATTAATGTAATTAATTAAGGATTAATGTAATTAATTATAATTAATTAAAATTATTTAAGATTAATAATTTGTGTAATTAATTTAAAGGCTAATTACTTAGTGTAATTAAGAATAATTAATCTAGGTGGTTAATTAAGAATATGATTAAAGGATAATTAATCTGTAATTGAAGATTAGTTAATTGAATTATGAAGGTAATTAAAGAGTAATTGGTTCATTAATTGTAATTAATTAATGATTGTTTAAGCAGGATTAGTTGTTAATTCTTAAGTAATTAATTTAATTTAAGATGATTAAATTAATTATAAAAGAGTTAAGGATGCCTGTTTTTGGATGATTGTTTGTGGAATATCTGGATTGGTTGATATCTATTGGATGATATGTTGTGATATTATATGATATGATATTGGGTATATCAGTGATAAATGTGTGATATTTATCTATGAATGATTCTATGTGAATTCAATGTTTTAAATTGAATTAATTTGTTAAACTTAAATCACTTGGACATTAATATGGCGTTTGGATTCGATGAGACCGGGATCGGGTTTCCAAATTTGGAATTTCGAAAACCACATCGATCCAAATTAAACGTTAGGTCGTGAATCTCAAGTGAAGAGTGAAGACTCGAGGTGTAAGGACTATTGTTGTTAATACTCTGAGGGTGATTCCAATACAAGTTTAACGGGGGCAGTACTTTCAGGTTCGAGATGAAGATTCAGAGTGCAAGGGCTATTGTCGATAACTCTCAGGGTGATTCCAAAACGAATGTAGCGAGATAGTGCCTTCGGTTTTGTTCGAACCCGAAACGAACTTGTGTGGATTGAATGCTTTCAAAACATCGTCAGGTGGATGATGAGCATTCTAAGATAGATGTGTTCTATAAAGGTAATCGTAGCCTCAAGCCTCATCAACCGGGAATGGCTAAAATAGGGGAGGTGCAACAAGGCTAAGTGGGTCATGCCCAAGTAGGACGAGATTTACCCCTGTCTAGAGGTCCCTTTTTATTTCGGCTGTGTGGGCGGTTGATCATGACAGCTGCCGGGGTTGTCTTGTTCTGGACTGTCCAGTAAGGGATGGTTCCGGCTTTGTGTTGCAGGGGATTGGGAGTAATCCTCGGTACAGTGATCTAGGCCACATACTGTGATGGACGGTACCCCAGTAGCCCTGCCATTGATGGAAACCCATTCTTCCTACGTGCCCTTTACGGTTTTGATTGTATTACCCACTTTTGTGGCTTGTAGCTGGAATTTAATGAATGTAACAATTTCGGCTATTTTCTATTTACTTGAAAACCCTTGACCCTATTATAATATCACTGGATTTCCTATCAAATGTTTTGGTTAACGTAAGGTAAAAACTTACCCATGTTTATTTGTGGGGAGTCTTACGTGATACCTTTGTTTTTAAAGGATTTTCAAGTTAAGCAACCTTAACCCGTTTACTCATACCAGACCCATGTCTGACCCAAGTGTTTATTTTCTGCTTTATTAAACTCTTGGGTACTCATATTATGTATGAGTAGTCGAGGGATTCAGGTTTGCTTTCACGAGTTTTGGAGGAGATATGAAGCAGGTGGCTTCAGCGTGTAGATATATGTATAGTGTTCTGCTGTGTTAGAGTTGTATCTGCATCTTTGTGTTATACTTGAGTTGTAATATCTAGACAGGTGTTATAACTGTCTAGTTTGTTTTATATTAGTTGTATAACTCTGATGTATATAATACTATGTAATATTTTATTTGATTAATATAATTTGTTCGTTCTGCTGTGAGATTCTGATGTTGTTTGGTTCTTTCTTTTCTATTCTTTCTCTTTTCTATCCCTTTCTTTCTTCTTAATGATGCGTCTTTCTGTGGTATGAAAGGCGGGTCATTACATTGTGGTATCAGAGCGCTAGGTTGAGCGAATACCTAGGCTTTGGAGTGGTGTCTTTCTTGAGAGAACGCATTTGTAATTTTGAATATATATACATGTGTATATATATATATAATTATTTATTTCTACCTATTTTGTTGGGTTACCTGTTCGGGTTTGCCAACATAAGTTCTAGAAATAGGAGAGATAGTGGTGTGTATAGCACGACTATCAATGGAAGAAGTCCAAGTATAGATTAGAAGCGTATCTGCCAGGGCAGTTTCGGGCATCTTGAGTAAGTTTGACAGCTTGGTGTATGGATTTCATCGATCTCTGAAGGAAACCTTTTAAAGGTTCGTAGTTTATCTTTGGAGTATAAGTTTGGATTGTGCTCGTGCGAGCGGATTTTCTAGAATTTATTATCAGTCAGAAGTGCTTAAGCAAGTAATGGTATTTTGGGCAACCATAGGTAGGAGTCTTTCTGTATTGGAGTGGGGGACTCAGTTCTACAAGGTGTTTGTGCTTGGTTTGAAGCTCGAGTTTCTTAAGAGGTTTCTGCCCATCTTGAAGACTCTTTTTGTGGAGTTGGATGATATAGATTTTAGATTCAAGGAGCTTTTGGATAGGAAGTCTTTGGTAGCAATGGCAGCTCAGAGGTGTTGAGTGTGCTGTCAGGAAGATCTCTTGGTTCAGCAATGTCCTAGAGGTGGAGTTCGAAAGCAGTTGTGTGGTCCATTTCTTCGATGGTTCAGAAGTCTTTGAGATTCTTCTGTCAGTAGGACGGGCAAATGGTGAAGGCTTGTCCACTTCTTCTGGAAGCTCAGCTGGGTAAGATGTTGTGATTAAGGCGGGCCATCAGTTTCTTCTTTTGAAGGGCTTAAGCTGTTCTGTTAAGTAAGAGAGAACGGTTTCTTTGAAATCCGAATTGGGTAGTATCGCAAAAGTGACTTGCGATGGTTCAAAAGTTCTCTTAGTAATCTTTGCTTTGGTTTGAGACATCTCTAAAGAATGTTGGAGCTATCGAAGTGGTATGAGACTTTCTGAATACGCATCGGGAGATGAAGTTCTGTTTCGGTTTGGTTCTTGGATTTTCAGGTGTTTAGCCTAGTAGAGAGAAGACTCCAGGAGAGAGGATTTTGTGAGCAATCGGGATTGATTGGATTTAGTTTTCTGACTGGATTTCTGTTGTAGTATTGGTAACCAAATCAGGTAGGTCACTAAGCTTTTATGGAATTTGATGGACAATGTTTCTGGATGAGTTGATCAAGTTTGTGCTTGTGATCATCAAAAGCATTCTCATCTTCTTCGGAGCAGAGTTGTGCAGAGGAGGCATGGTGGCAGCTATACCAAAATAGAAGCAACCTCGGACTCATCGAAATATTTGTGTTTTTCTGGGATTTAAGGATTTCTTCAGGAAGTTCTTTCGGGATCTGAAGACTTGGTTGTCGAGAGAATCTGTTCTATTTTTCGGATAGGAGAAGCAAGTTTAAAGTCTTTTGATGCTTGTATAGTAGATTGGTGTTCTGGATTTCGATGGATTTTGGGAGAACCATCAGTGAAGCATCTGTGAAGTTTGGATTGTCGAGAAGGTTGAGGGCAGCCCAGGATCGACGGAAGTTGTGGTCAAGAAACGAAGGAATTCAGAATTCGAAGTCGGAGATTAAATTTTTGGATAAATTTTCTCCGATCATAAGAGCGATGACATTGGTTAAGACGGGAAGCTAGCTCAAAAGTGTACTGGAATCTTTTTGTATTCTATTAAGGATAAGTGTTTGATCTACAGGATTGAATTGCCAATTCGAATGGCTGGGATTCGTAAGGTATTTCACGTATCTCTGAGGGAGTACGTATTTAATCCGTCACTGGTTTAGAACCAGCAGATCAGGGAGATTTGGATGGTGAACCGGACTTGTCTGTGACCCGACATCCTATTTAGATTATAGATCTAGATATACAGGAGTTCTAGATATGAGTAGAGCAGCTAGTTTAGATTCTGTAGAGCGAGTAACCCGGTTTTTGTACCTGGGAAACTCTAGGAAATTCTATCCAGAATTTTTTCTGGATAGTTAGAATTGATTGTTTGAATTGGATGTGATGGTTTCTAGTATGTGGTTAATATCATATGTTGCTATTTTAAAAATTAAAATTTGTATGGGATGATTAAATTATCTTTGCTTTTAATTTCGGGGGCAAAATTCTTTTAAGGGGGGAGGAAGGTGATGTCTCAGAATTTTGGGTAATACTTATTTAATAATTTCCATTTTTTAATTTATTTTAAAAAAATGTAATATTGATTTAGTAATCTAATTTAACCAAATGTTATTTTCAAAACTAATAGTTAATCTAATTTAACAAATGTTATCTTTACAAATCTTAATAATAATAATTTGATTTGGAAATATTTATTCTTTTCAAAAGATAATAATATATATAATTAATAATAATTAATCTTTCTAAGTTAATAAAAAAATATTCTATTTGTAATATATATGTTTACATTGTGTAAAAAATAAGAAATTGGTTTCAATCTAAATTTAATAAAAATATTTTCAAATTATAATATATATGTTTATATAATGGTGATTTGATGTTCTGTTATAAAATTCAAATAATTTTTGGAGCTAATATTTAAAATGTTCTATTTATAATGTGTGTGTGTGTGTATATATATATATATATATATATATATATTTATATATATTGTAATAGAAAAATATTGGATTTAACTTAAGTAGAAAATGTGTTTTCAAATTTTTAATATACATACGTATATATGGTGATTTGGAAGATTTTTGATTTGATTTAATAAAATGCTTTTCAAAAGCTATTTAAAAATTAATCTTATATTTTCAAAACACTTAAAGAAAATTTTATTTTGTTAAAAGTACAATAGCTTAAAAAATAGTATATTATTATAAAAATTTAATTTGTTTTCTTTTAAATTGGTTTTTGAAAATAAATTTACGTTTTATATATAATATTAATGTTAAATATAATAACTTGTGTTTACACTTTTAAAATAAAATTTAGATAAATGTTTGTTCTCTTTCTTTTAAACTTATCCTTAGAAAATGGAGTTTTAAATAATTATAAATTAGCATAAAGATATAAATACATTTCATGGTTTATATTAGACATAAGTATCAGGTTAATATTGTAATTAAGGTTTAAATCATTAGCAATAATAAGAAATTAAATCTTAAAAAAAACACTTGGCAACATAGGAATTTATGAGAATACAATTGTATACATAATAATTCAAGTTTGGACATTTGTAAAAACATGGATTTATGCAAGGAACAAGTGGAAAATCTTTGTTTAAAAGAAATTTTGTTTATAATTAATGTTTAAAAAGAAAAAGGGTCTGTTATTGTTTATTTTCTTCAGCTCATACTTTCTTTTGCTTTCTTCTTAAAAAAAAGAAAAGAAAAGAGAGAGCAAATGCAAAATTCAAACTGTAATTAAAAATCTGAAGCTATTTTACAACTTCAGATTCTCAGTATTCAACCTGAGAATAGCAATTCAATATGGGAATCAACAGCAACTTTAACAAACATGGTTTCAAGCTCAATTGAGAATCAACTACTACAACAATAATCAACAACAAGAGATGCAAAGCAAATTCAATGTTCCAGGAATCGATGCTGTATTTTTTTCTGTTGTTAGATAGGTGAGCAAATTCATTTTAAAAACAGATTAAACTTGATTTTATGATGGATTCCTGTTGAAGTAATTAAGTTTACAAATATATGGATGTGAATGTTATAGCAAACATGATAAATGTTTGCATGTTTGATTTGAAGTTGAATGCATATTTATTTAGCAGTTTGAATGCCTGTAGATATGAAAATTTTAAACTCTGTTTTGGTTCATGTTCAAGATTTATAAAAAAAATTTCCTTTCTCCCAAGTTAATCACTATTAATCATTGATCATTGAAAGGAATTTGATTATAATGAAGTAATCTTGTGTTTAAAAATAAATTTAAAAATTTATATTGAACAAATATACTG
Source organism: Allium cepa (assembly GCA_030765085.1). NCBI lineage: Eukaryota > Viridiplantae > Streptophyta > Magnoliopsida > Asparagales > Amaryllidaceae > Allium > Allium cepa. Next base: position 678,324,293 of record CM060941.1, on the reverse strand, counting down.
TAAATTTTGGATTTACAGTGAAAAATCAAAATTTAATGAAAATCAATCTCTATAATTTAAGTTTTGGATCACATAACCTGAATTGATGTACAAAATCAAGAATTTTAACATGAATTTGGGAATTTTAAATTTAGTATTCAAAGAGAAATTAAGGATTTCTTGAATTTGGGTCTTTGATCGATTGATGTTGATCTGCGGCAAAGGGGTGGTCAACTTTCGGCATGGAGGTGGCCGTGGTGCCAAGGGACACGGGAAAAATGGTGATGGATGTCATTGAGGGCCGTGGTGGCCGTGTAGGGGCGATGTAGGGTTTTATTGCTTAGTTGGGTCGGTAGGGTTGCTGTGGATTTCTCAGCGTCTATGGTGCATCGAGTTCGAGCGCATGGTGGGGGATCGCGTTGTTGAAGTGTAAAGTGGCTCTGGAAGCGAAGCCGTGGTCTTCGGTCATCTAGATCATCGGCGATTGGCATTTTGTAGTTTGAGCTTATTTTTCCTGATGGGTGCTGATGCTTTCTTTTTTCGAATCAATGGAAGATTCACCGTTTGAGGTGGCCGTAGGGGTCGTCGAGGTCGTTGTGGACTTGTGGAGCGTTTCGATGATGGTTGTCGTCGACTAAGTCCAGCGTGCACGTGCACGAGGTCGGAATTGTGCATCTGAGTTTTGGTTCGTGGAAGAAGTAGCTGGACCAGGTTTTCTTTCGTGCCTTCCTCGTGTGCAACTCGAAGTCATTAGGAAGGAATGTCGCGTGTTTTGTCTCGTGTAAGTTTGGTTCCAGGATTTGTATCCTGTCAGTTTCCAAACTATAAAATGAATTTCTGAAAATTGAAAGCAAACTATGTTTTTAAAACAAAGTTTAAACAGTTTAAAATTGTTTGAAATGTTTAAATTAAAACTTTGTGTTTAAGCAAGTTAAGTTAATTTTGCTTTTAAAATAGTTGTTTTAAAAGTTTTAGTACTATCCGAACTTTGTACTATATAAAATGAAGTTTCAAAATTTGAAGGCAAGTAGAATTTTGAACAAAGTGTTAAATTAGTTTTATAAAGAATGAATGTTTGTCTTAAAAAGAATTTTAGTTTTAAAATTTGGTTTTTTAAAATTTAAACTTTTGTTTAAAAATAGTTTGGTTATAAATATTGCTTTGATAAATTATATAATAATGTTTTCAAATAAAAGTGTTTTTGAAGTGATTTAAATGTGATTAAAGTAAGGTATTTAACTTAGGTAAATTAAAAGATAATGATAAATTAGAAGATGACGATTTTGTGTAAACCAAATACAAGCTTTTGAATTTAAAATTTTAATTTTAAAATGATTGATAAGAGTTAATGAAATGTATGGTCTATCTTAATCATGTTTTATTTATAAAGGGAATTAAAGTATATCTATTTAATTAACTTAAAATTATTAATGTAAGTAATTAAATTAAGGTAAACTAGTTAGTTAACTAATTAAGTGTAATTAATTACTTGATGAAAAATTAATTAATCAAGGTTAATTAATTAAGAAATAATTAAGCAATAAGTAATTAAGAAGTTAAATACTTAATGATTAAGAAGAATTATTAAAGATAATTACTTAATGAAGTAATTAAAGAAATTAATTGCTCAGTGTGATTAATTAAGTTATTATGGTTAATTTTAGTTAATTAATTAAGTTCAATTAATTGAAAAGAATTATTAATGATGGGATTAAGTATAATTACTTAATGTAATTAATGAGGTGTAATTACTTAGTGAAGTAATTAATGAATAATTACCGAATGTAATTAATTGAGGAAATTACTTGATGAATAATAATTAAAGGATATTACTTAAGGAAAGTAATTAAGTGATAATTACTCGGTGTACTTAAAGGATTTATTAATGTAATTAATCAAGGTATTGGTTTAATTGGTGAGGTAATTAAAAGAAGTTAATTACTGATTGTGATTAATCAGGTTTGATTAATAAATGTAATTAAGTTTATAATTAATTATTAAATGTAATTATGAGAACAATTGATTGATAAAGTAATTAGAGGGCCATTAATTAATGTAATTAATGAATAATTAATTGTTTAATTGATTAATAAATATGATTAATTATAAGATGATTAATCAATGAAGTGAGAAAGAAGTAATAATTAATTAATGTAATTAATTAAGGATTAATGTAATTAATTATAATTAATTAATTAATTAAAATTTATTTGAGATTAATTAATAATTAAAGATTAATTAATTTGTGTAATTAATTTAAAGGCTAATTACTTAGTGTAATTAAGAGTAATTAATCTAGGTGATTAATTAAGAATATGATAAAAGGATAATTAATCTGTAATTGAAGATTAATTAATTGAATTATGAAGGTAATTGAAGAGTAATTGGTTCATTAGTTGAAATTAATTAATGATTGTTTAAGTAGGATTAATTGTTAATTCTCAAGTAATTAATTTAATTTAAGATGATTAAATTAATTATAAAAGAGTTAGGATGCCTGTTTGTGGATGATTGTTTGTGGAATATCTGGATTGGTTGATATCTATTGGATGATATATTGTGATATTATATGATATGATATTGGGTATATCAGTGATAAATGTGTGATATTTATCTATGAATGATGCTGTGTGGATTCAATGTTTTAAATTGAATTAATTTGTTAAACTTAAATCACTTGGGCATTAAGATGGCGTTTGGATTCGATGAGACCGGGATCGGGTTTCCAAATTTGGAATTCCGAAAACCACGTTGATCCAAATTAAACGTTAGGTCGTGAATCTCAAGTAAAGAGTGAAGACTCGAGGTGTAAGGACTATTATCGTTAATACTCTGAGGGTGATTCCAATACGAGTTTAACGGGGGTAGTACTTTCAGGTTCGAGATGAAGATTCACAGTGCAAGGGCTATTGTCGTTAACTCTGAGGGTGATTCCAAAACGAGTGTAGCGAGATAGTGCCTTCGATTTCGTTCGAACCCGGAACGAACTTGTATAGATTGAATGCTTTCAGAACATCGTCAGGTGGACGATGAGCATTCTAAGATTGATGTGTTCTATAAAGGTAATCGTAGCCTCAAGCTTCATCAACCGGGAATGGCTAAACCAGGGGAGGTACAGCAAGGCTAAGTGGGTCATGCCCAAGTAGGACGAGATTTACCCTGTCTAGAGGTCCCTTTTTGTTTCGGCTGTGTGGGCGGTTGATCATGACAACTGCCGGGGTTGTCTTGTTCGGGACTGTCCAACAAGGGATAGTTCCGGCTTTGTGTTGCAGGGGATTGGGAGTAATCCATGGTACGGTGATCTAGGCCACGTACTGTGACGGGCGGTACCCCAGTAGTCCTGCCATTGATGGAAACCCATTCTTCCTACGCGACCTTTACAGTTTTGATTGTATTACCCACTTTTGTGGCTAGTAGCTGGAATTTAATGAATGTAACAATTTCGGCTATTTTCTATTTACTTGAAAATCCTAGACCCTATTATAATATCACTGGATTTCCTATCAAATGTTTTGGTTAGCGTAAGGTAAAAACTTACCCATGTTTATTTGTGGGGAGTCTTACGTGATACCTTTGTTTTTAAAGGATTTTCAAGTTAAGCAACCTTAACCCGTTTACTCACACAAGACCCATGTCTGACCCAAGTGTTTATTTTCTGTTTTATTAAACTCTTGGGTACTCATATTATGTATGAGTATTCGAGGGATTTAGGTTTGCTTTGACAATTTGTGGAGGAGATGTGGAGCAGGTGACTTCAGCGTGTAGATATATGTATAGTGTTCTGCTGTGTTAGAGTTATATCTGCATCTTTGTGTTATACTTGAGTTGTAATATCTAGACAGGTGTTATAACTGTCTAGTTTGTTTTGTATTAGTTGTATAACTCTGATGTAGATGATACTATGTAATATTTTATTTGATTAATATAATTTATTCGTTCCGCTGTGATATTATGATGTTGTTTGGTTCTTTCTTTTCTATCCTTTCTCTTTTGTATCCCTTTCTTTCTTCTTAATGATGCGTCTTTCTGTGGTATGAAAGGCGGGTCGTTACATAAATATTCCATATTGTCTTTCAAAATGCTTAATTATCCTTTTTATAATATTCACAATTTGATTCTGAGAAATGTCGTTACATTTAAACTCATATTCCAAATGTTATAGAATTCGCAGCATAAAAGTGCTGCGGAAAGTGCCATATATGCTTATTTGATGTAAATAAACTTTTAAACATTTAAAATCTATATTTTACAATCCAAATCTCTTTCAAATCATTTAAATAGATTTATTAATTTTATTTCATATTTATCCTTAATTAAAAACATTCATTTAAGCAGATTTCCTGTTAAGGTCACTTAACTGCACTAGCGCGATTTTTTTGGAAAATTGATTTGGACTTAATTCAAAACCTACTCATTGCAACTTTGATTTTCTTTCTTCATTTAGAAGATATGGATATAATAGTCCGGATTTTCCTATCTCGAAGAATTCCGAACTATATTTCACTCTATACACTCATTTGAACTTTTCGACGCCAAATCGCGAATTAACGTTGCGCGACGCACCTAGTTTTAACTTATTTTTCAATATTTGAAATAATCTATTCAATTGGATTTCAACCCTTATAAAATCATTACAAATCATTTTAAATCAATATTTTCACTTTTTAAGTATTTATATTGAATTTTCACTATTACCAGATTATAATATTATTATATTCCCATTATTTTAAAATTAAATTTTAAATTTCAATTTTAATTCAATTTCAATTCTAATCTTATCTTAAACACATTCAAAACTTAGATTTCAAATCTAATTTCAATTTAAACTTCAATTCAATCTCAAACTAAACTTCATTTTCTCAAAATCGATTTCAATTTCAATTTCACTATTCATCTCAATTTCAACTACTAATTAACTATCCTTTTCAAATCCGTTTCACTTCAAATTTCAAATTTTCTTTCATTTTAACTTTAATTTCACTTTTAAATGAAAAGAGACTTATTTTTCCACAATATCTCACATTACTAAAATATGGTCTTATTAAACAAAGAGATTACTTAATTAATAGAAATTTGGACATCAAATTACCATCATAACCATACAACAATAATATAACACTAACATATTCAATACGGTAAATGTCATAACATTACTACGGATTATCCAACATATTCAAACAATCAATCAAACATCCATATCATCAAATAGTGATTATCTAACATAACAATTAAGCATGATAGTCAATCTAATTTAAAAAGCGGTGAGAATGTTTCAGCTCTATGTCCACTCCGTCAAACTTTAATATAAGATTTCCGTCTCTCGCTAACGTGCTATTTCCAACGTCTCGCCTTTTGCAATTTCCTTTCCAAACGTTTTTGTTTTCCTTTTCCTTTTTTTTCTTTTCTTCTCTCTTTTTTCTCTTTTGTTTTTATATGTAGGAAGAAGTGTATGGCTTTGTTGTGGAGGAGGGTATGGCCTTGGGTATGGCGTGTAGGAGGGTTTGGGGGTGTGTAGGCTTGGGTTTTGGTGAGATGGTGCTCGGCCTAGGGGTGTAGAGGCTCGACTTGGGCTTAGATTAGTACGGACTTGGGGTTTGGAAGGGTAGGTGGGTGTAGGAGGTATGTAGGTGGAAGCTAGCCTCGGTTTTGATGGTGTAAGGTGATGGTGTGGAGATGCGGAGGTGGTAACTTGAAGGTAGAAGAGAAATGTAGAGGCGGAAAGCCATGGAAAAGAGGTGAAGGAGAAGGAGAAAGTGAAGAAGAAGGTAGAGAATGAAGTTTGAAAAATGAAAGATATGGATGCATATTTATATTTGAGCTTTGGATGACAAATGACTAAAATACCCTTCTCTACTTTTTTGACTTTTCATTTACTTTTTTACCCTTGATTTGACCTTTGCTTATTGGAGAAGAAATGGTTTGATTTGAATTTGTACTTATGAAATGATGTTTGCCTTATTTTCTTAAATTTTAAAAAGAAGATTTTTGCTTGATTTGACTTGCATTAAATGGATTTGTAAATATGCATTAATGGTGAGCATATGTGTCATTAATTCCTTTAGTTAGTTATCTTTTCACTTTCCATTTTCTTGAACCCTAGGTATATAAGTTATATGATTTGCAAGAGAAAAGAAAGTTATGTAATGATGTTGTTTTATTTGTTTACTTTTACACTCTTTTGTCAAATCATGCATTAACATTATTTTTATCATTTATGTAAATATTTTCAAAAGTAAACTCTTTTTGTTTTTAGTGCTAAATGTAGAATGTTTATATATTTTGTAAACTTGTATTTATAAGTTAGAAAATGTATCAAGTTGCAACAACTTGCCGACAACTTGTTTTGGTCGAAAACGGTGTTTTTGACGACAAACTATATAGTCAAAATTTGAAGTTTTTATTAAGCTATATATTGAAGTAAACCAAACTTTAAAATCAACTTTTTACTTCTTTAATAAATTAAAACATGTCTCTTTATATTTTAAAATATCTTTAATTAATATCAAAATATCTAATTTTACCGTGTATGTAAAACTGACAAAATGCGACAAATTTAGTAAAACGATTATTAACATACTTTCAAATCTTTTAACATACTTTTGTTATCTTTATTAGATGTTTTAAATAAGATTTATATTTTTAAGTAAACATTTACATACATTTATTTAAGCCTTTATTTATTTTTATCAAAACTTAACTTTTGTCGATTTGTTCTAAAATCCAAACTTATACTTTTTAATTAATTAACTATAAGAATAGATAATTATGTATTATATATAACATATTTATTTAAGATTTAAATTCCTTTTTAAATTTAAAACGAATGAAACCTCTCATTTTCGAAGTAGCGAAATTACGGGTCTTTACAAATGGAATATTTGAAGGTCTTTTTTTCTTGGGGTTTAAATAGACTTAAAGTGCTAATTGGCTTGAGTTCCATTAAATCTTTCCCTGGATAACTGATTGGTTGCGAGTACTACTTGGCTCAAACTTTGTTGGACTTGTCAGCACTACTTGGCTATGATATTGATTAATTCTGGAGCATTTCTTTGACTCAAATTTTGATTGATCTTAGAGCACTACTTGGCTCTGATCTTGATTTATTTGGCTTTGATTTATTTGGGAGCACTACTTTTGCTCGAATTTTTATGAATTTGAGAGCACTACTTGGCTCTGATTTTGATTGATTTGAAAGCATTACTTTGGCCCAGATTTTGAGAGCAGTACTTATCTTTGATTTTGATTGATTTGGAAGAACTACTTTGTCTTGGACCCCATATGACCATCTTAGGTGATGGTTTAGGTGTGCTATCCAGTGCATTTGGTTAGCTAACTTAGGCAAGACCAAAGACTTAAACGACCTCCCTCTAGGAGGCGCTTTAGTGAAGCCTTTGATGGCAAGCACTAAAGGTTGGTTCGGTGCTTTAGTAAGGCATTTGATGACGGCACTTAAGGCTTAATCTATCCTCCCTTTAAGAGGCGCTCCAACGATGCCGTGTAGGCAGGGGTTGTAGGCTTTCATAATCTTTGGATAGGCCCTTTCGGACAAGACCAAAGGATTACTCTAGCCTCCCTCTAGGAGGCACCTTAACCAGGCATTTGATGATGGGGTTAAGGGCTGATGCTCCAGCTAGGCCATGTAGGTGGGGTCAAAGGCTTAGTCGGTGTTTTGGTCGGACCCTTTCGGATGGGACCAAAGGCTTACTCAGTTCTCCTTCTAGGAGGTGCTTTGTCTATGCTCGTGATAGCTGGGGACAAAGGATTTAGCCCCTTACTACCATCTTAGGTAGGGATTTAGGCTTCCCATTATACTAGAAGAATTTTACTCCTTAACCATGTAGAATTACTTATTTTAAGAACCTCTTTTATTATTAAACTTGTCCTATATATTTTTACAAAGTGGCATCATTTTACAAAGTCATTAAGCCTACCTTGCCTTAGAAAATTGATGATCATTCCTTTTTTGCTTTTACACTGATTGGTATCACGCCCATTTGTAAGGTGATAGTTGCATTACAAGCTTCCGATATTTCTTTCAAACTTGGGCCTTCTCTTTTGCGAACGTCAATAATCCAGCATATCCTTTGTCAAGAAGTAAATATTTTCGAGGGAAGTGGAGAAAGTGAAATCTTTTGGAATTTAGGATTTGAGTGCTAGCCTTCTTGATTGTTGCTTCGCTCTCTTAGTGCTTACCATTGGGATCTCATCCTCCATAGCCAGCTTTCTTTTCAGTGTCCTTTGAACTTCATTAGAGGCCAATGAAGGACTCATGTCTCCATGCCATTTCTGAGCAAAAATATTGAAATCATTTGTTATCGCTTTCTCGAATATAGTCCTATTGGTTTGAAATTGGATAGCTCTCCTTATCTAAATTATCAATCCTTAGGGTATCTCTTCCCAAGGAAAAAAATTAAAGTTGGGTCCACATGAAAGGGATTTATGCTCTAATTATCTGAATCATAAAGGGCCCCCAGCTTCTTTTCCTTTACGATCTGCAAGGCCTTCGGTCTTAACAACTGTTCTTCATGTTATGGTGGATCGTTAATGACTTGATAAGCAAGCTTAATTTTTTGAGGCTTAGAAGAACCCTGCTTGAACTTCTTAACACAATTACGCAGCATGGTGCTAGGGATTAAGGTTGGTTATCTTCGGATTGGTATATGCTTGGATAGGAATGTTCTATATTCCCTAATATGAAGGCTAAGCCTGTACAATGTAGGTTGAAGTGGTTCCACTTAGGGTTTAAATGAAGTCAAAGGTTCGAGCCTTCCTTCTACCACTAATATGTTAGCAAAAATTTTCTTACTCCAATTGTGCCCGGGAAATTGAGTTTAATCAAAAAGAAGCCTTGTAGAGGTTCGTCAAAGTTAACAATGCGGTAGGAGTTTTGGTAATCATTCTCGATGTTGTCATCATAGTAGAAATCATATATGCAAGGCAAGCACAAGTTCGAAGTCGTGTATGCAAGGTAAGCACAAGTTTGAAGTCGTGTATGCAAGGTATGTACAAGTTCGAAATCAAATAATTGTTCAAATCACAAGTTACAAGTCACAATCAAGTATGTTATGCTATGTCCTTGTTTAATATTCAAAATCCTATGTGCACAATGTTACAAATTACAATATGCACAAAAATCCCTAAATTGATTTAGGGTTTAAAATGCAAGAAATGAGAGGAGAAAAAATTTGGTCCAGCAAATGGCACCTTTACGATTTTATTTACGAAGATGACTGACCTTCTCTTTTCATCTTAGGTCTTCTTAAGGCTTTGACCCCACTGATGCTTAGCATTACCCTCTCCACTAGTATGCTTTTTATGGGATTGACCTTAATGAGACTTGACTTCGACTATGCTAACTCAACTTTGGTCTTTGTGGCTGGAAATCGTATATAAGGGGCAACATTGTCTTATCCTTGATGTCTTCGATGCTAGCATCAATTGATGCTAGTATAGAAGGACACCTTGGAAATGCTATGACATGTGATGTCGCTTCTCTGTGATACAGCGGTCTTCATAACAGTTCATTACGAACTACTCACTGTGTTTTGATTCTCCGTGGATGTTTAGTGCGCTCTATCAACACCGCTTAAATGATGTCTTCGACATGCTATACTTTTAGAGAGCTTACGAAGTGAAGCATTGCTTGTACGTGGACGGAGTGTCAAATGGTTAATAGTAGAGTAGGGCATTGCTATGTGTGTAATGCCTTTGTGGAGTATGTGTGGTGCGATGTGGATAGGGCTTTGCATTGAGGGAACGTGTTATGATCACTTCAACGTTCTCTAATGGCTTATGAAGTGAGTTAAAATTTTCCTATATGCTTCTCTGTTATTATCGAAGTATAGCATCCCATCTCTTCACTACCGATCTATTAATGTGACACTCTATTTCCTTTGAAGTTAACATATCTTCTTGTCTTCATCATTGATCATTGGCATTATAAGGATGTCACTATTTATATGACTACAACAATAGTAGTGACTTTCGAAGTCTTAGCACACCGAAACTCTTTGATGGAAATTATGTCACCAATAACAACTAGACCCAGAACAAAAGTTCACTTAAACCTAAGTGTAAACTAAACTTTCTTTTTGAAATAGGGGGACTGATATTGCATCCCAAATTTTCTCAAGGTTACAATAAATTATCATCAGCTATCAAGGGTCGAAAAATAACAAAGAGCTATCGCAAGATGAAATAATTGGACTATCACAAGTTGATAAGAGTAATCATATATTCAAATATCACTTGTTGATGCAATAAGAAACTATTGCAAGTTGACGTTGTCAAGGATATCGCAAGTTGATGTCGTAAAGGATATCGAAAGTTAAAGCCGTCAAGCCTGTTGCAAGCTAAAGCTGATTAGGCCATCACTAGTTGATGTTTAAAGGATATCACAAGTTGATGTTGCTAAGATTATCGCATGTTGATGTTGTCAAGGATATCACAAGTTGATGTTTACATATCTATCACATGTTGAAATTAAAGAGCTAGCAAATGATGAAGGCTTACTATCATAAATTAAAGCTATCACATATTGTTGATGCTATCACATTTGAGGATGCTGCCCAAAAAGCAATGCTCTAGTCAGCTACCTGACATTATTTGGTTAGTTCAGCTATACCACATCACCATGAAGAAATTGAAAGTGAGTTGTGCCATATGTCAAATGGACCATGTGTCACATCAGCAAATTATAACCGTTCATTCCGTACGAGTGCCACATGTCAAAAAACTAACGGGCTGAATTCTTTATAAATATGCTTGTACCTTACTAAGAAGGGGTGAATTTCGAATTATACTTCTTCTTAATTTTTTTAGTTTTCTTAAGCATAATTAAAAAGTCTAAAATTGGGACTCTAATGGACGATTAGGTCAAATTCAAATTATGAATATGTGAATTATAACAAGAATAATTTCCAATTTGTATAAATAACTTCTGATGATATAATGAAAAACTTACTTGTCCAAGAGCCTCATCTCTTGGCCAAGTACCATCAATTCTTTGGTTAACTAAGAATATGTGTTGGGACCAAATTTTGATCTTATATATATACATATAGCTAGGATCAATAACCCCATTTATTTAACACCATTCTGTAGCCTCTGAAATCAGCCATAAGTTTCTATTTAAACATTTGTTCTTTCTCTCTCCTATCGCATGGACCTAATATTTAAATATAATTTTGTGGCTAATATTAAGGGCTATAAATGGTGCTAAATAAAAGGGGCTATTGATCCTAGATTATATATATACACACACACACACACATACATATATATATATATATATATATATATATATATATATATATTATATGTGTGTGTGTGTGCGCCTGTGTGTGTGTATGTATGTATATGTGTGCTTGTGCGTGTATGTGTATGTGTGTGTACTATACTTCTCTCATGTTATTAATATCATATTATTATGTTTTACCTTTCCACATTTTGCAATGTATGCCTTATATGTACAGAGAAATATAAACACATTAAATTGGATGAACAACTCGCTATGGCTTGTAATTGCTCAATATGAATAGTAATTTGTGATGACCTAGAATTTTAGTTATTTGAATTTGGAACATTTAATTGATTTTAAATACTAAAAAGTTAATTTTATAAGTTAATTAACTTGAATTTCAAATATTGCGATCTATTTGATAATTAAGTTGTTCAATTTAATATCTGGAATTGTTTAAGTAATTTAATCCTAAAATTAATGTGAATAAAAATGATTTCAAAGGTTGATGTAAATTCTATTCAAATAAGAATAAAGATAGTAAACTTTTAACTTAAACATAAAAGTGATTAATTTGGTTTTTGTAATAACTCATTTTAATTAACTTATGAAAATAGCTTTCCGAGGCACTATCTTGGATTTCGATGAAATGAGTTTCATTGAATCCGCAACAGTGAATTATTGTAAGTTAACCAATTTCATAGTGATCGAACGTATCACGTGGTCGTAGGAGTTTGAAATGCTTATAAATTAATTTTCGAAATTTATATAACAATTTGGTTTGAAAAGCTATCTTTTATATATGTTTGAATTAGCCCTCAAGACTAGTTCCATTTTGTTCGGAATAAGGGTATTACATGTAGAACTCCTGGCGGCACGTCTCGTTTGTAGTTCAAAATATTCAAATGTTTAAAGCTAGATATTTTCTAATTAAAATAATATATATTATTTTATAACCATACCTAACCCACGTTCATTGTCATACCCACACAATCCATACTTTTCTTCTTTATAGATGCTCCAATCTCTCCCTCTAGTTCAAAAACTGTTCACCTAGAAAAAAAAGAATTAGAGATTCCAAAAAATTAAAACAATTAGTAAATAAATCTGAAAATTTTAAAAGCTTGATCTTTAAGTGCTAGATGACTAGATCTTCTTATGATTAGGATCGTGGAATTGTGACTGGGTTTGAGATGTTCGTCAGTTTGTAAATGCGCTTTAAGATCTAAGGTTGACGATTTTTTAAAGTTTGGGCAATGATTTGTAATTCTGTGTGTGGATTTGGGTTCAACGTGGAGGGTAGCACTTAGACTCGAAGTCCAAGAGGTTGCAATACCTCATGGTTGACAGCATCGTTGCGTGGTAGTAGGCGGAGGGGTGATTGTCCTGATCTAGGAAGGAGGTGCGGACGGTCAAAGGTGGTGATGTTCGGGTAGCCCGCGAGATTAGGAGGACATTTGCGAAGTTGATTTGGAATATCGTTGAGGAATGAAGAGTGAAGGTGGGTTTGAACTTTTGGCATGGTGAACTGGTTACGAGCGGGAGTAATAATTTTTGGGAGTAGAAGAAGATTTTTGAAAACTGTAACGGTAATTGATTAATTTAAAAATGTGATTAGTTAATAAATTATAATTTAAAGCTAATTAACTTGTAAATTCAATATCTCATCCATACGAGGTCCAATTGAGGTATGGATTTATGTGTTGAGCTTATGATGACGTAAGTTTCGCGAAGGAACATGTTGGTCGAATTTGGAGACTGTTGAAATTTGGACTAAATCGGACGTCGTTCGATTTTAGTTCCATACCGGAACACACTAGCAACAGTAGGAATAAAGGTGAGTTAAACTCGCCTTTTTGGTTATCCGGTAATATTATATAGTAGATAAAATTTGTTGATTGGATGTTTGGATGATTTACTGTTTATCAGTTGGCTTAGATTTATTCCCGGCCTTGGAGCGAATGACCTATGTTATAAAATTATATATTGTTTGTGGCACAAGGGGACAAGTTGGAGGGATCTAACAAGATTCCTCGCCATTTTTTGAAATATTTTCAATAATGTTGAATGATTATGGAACAGACCTGATTGTTAGCTCTATAGGTTATGACATTGTTATATAAGCAACTAAAAACCCTCTAGTGATAGGAAGTCAGTATTGGTATTGGTTATGCATTTGTGAGTTCCGTCAAATTAATATTCTAAAAATACTATAAATTCCCATTTGAGTTTGAAATGGGTTTTTGATACAGAAATGAGTTTAGATTCGAAATTGGATTTTAAAAATATTTTGTTTTAATGGATTTCATTTCTATTTTATTCCAACCTATTTATCTATCTTTTTCTAAGTTGTATAATATATTTAACATTGTTTTAAAAAGTTGTTTATTTATAATTAATATTGTTTAAAGTTATTTATAATTAATATTGTTTAATGTTATTTATTTATATTTAATGTTGTTTTAAATATTTACCAATATTTTACTAATTTGAAATGTTAATTATTCAAATAATTAATATGGTATGAAATTAATAATAATGACTATTAATAATATTTTGGAGGTTAATTAATATATTTATACTCGTGTTAAAGATTAATTATTATTTTTAGTTTAATAATGTTTTGAAGTAATTAAATACTATTTTTAAGATGTTTGAAGTTAATTATTATTATTTATTTGTAACTTTATTTTTTTAATAATTATTATTATATAATACTGTTTTAGAGTAAATGATTTTATTTAATTATAAATGTTTTCGAGGCTCTTAAATAGAGTTTACAAACAGACTTGGTTTTAAAGGGATGTTTTTTGAAATGGTTTGAAGACGTAAAAGGGTGCTATTTATAAGGTGAAGGAGTTTTATAAATGGTTTGATATTTATAAACAAATTTTAGAAATGGTTTGTAGAATTAGATTTGGAATTTATTAAATAGTTGCATGGATTTATAAAGGGTTTTATAAAGGACTTGAGAAATAATTATAAATAGGTCATAGATGATTTTACGGATTTATAAATAGTTTATAAATGATTTTAGAGATTTATAAAGGAATTTATAAATGATTTGAGAATCGTATAGAAAGGAAATCTTTCTCTGTTTTATAAATATACTTATACCATTGAGATAAGTATATAGATATTTTTCCAAGTGTTTAAAATATAGGAATTTATGAATATATCTTTGTAAAAGTATATTGATACAAGTATTTATAAGATTAATTTAATAAATGAAAAGATTAGTCAAGACGGCCAATGGTCGCTTATGTGCTTAATGAATGTTGGTTTTCCCTTATGAAATAAATCGCTGAAAATTAGATTTTTTTTATTCAGTAGTGAAATAACCGACTATCGAATATGGATCCAAACGTAACTTTGGAAATATCATGGAGAAATACGTTAGTTATATGGCATAGTTATCGTCGATGATGTTGTACTGTGCATATAAATCTTGTTTCATTCTCTTAGGAAAATGATAAGGAAATCTGTCCACTAAGGTTTAGGAGGCGATCTCCACTTTTATCTTTGATTGTTTATTTCCTAAAGAACCAGGGTTGAGTTTAGCGGAAACTATTGAGTGTTGTTTCGAAGAGGCCAGGATCGGATATGTTATCTGAAAACCACTTCGTTTCAACTCAAGCGTTTTGAAGTGCAGACATCTTGAAGATGATAGAATTGAAGACGGAGCTCTCAAGCATTTTGTTCAGTCCTAGAACGAACTTGTATCGATGAATGCTGGCATTGCATTGTTCCTTAAGGGTAGTGTTAGCATTCTATGTGCGAAGTGCTATAAAAAAAGTAAAATGTAGCCTCAAGCCTCATTTACCAGGAACGACTAAAACATGAGAGATGCAACAGGGCTAAGTAGGTCACTCCCAAGTAGGGTATGATCATACCTATCTAGAATCAATATTATGTCTCAATTGAATACTTCGAGGCCCATTAACAGAGGGGTGATCATATTTGGTATTGTTAGTCAAGTGGTAGGTTAGTTCTGTGCTGGTAGGGGATCTCGGTGAAGTCCTTGGTATTATTTTATCTAGACATGCACCGTGACAGGCGATAAACCAGTCATTGTATGAAATCCATTTTACAACAAGCGCCGTACGGACTTAGTTATGCCCAACTACACTGAAACATGAGATGCAAGCATTTCAGTTAAACTCATAATTTACTTTGACCTCTAGACATTATTATAATATAAATGGATTTCTATAGAATTTTTTTTGGTTATGGTAAGGTAAAAACTCATCCGTATTTATGTGCAGCATGATCTTGCAAGATATTTTTATTTTCAAAAGATTTTTACGACCTTAGAATTCAACTGGATGCATTTTCTCACACTGGTTTTCCAAAGTAACTTGGGTTTTATCTTACTATAATGTTGATGTCAGATCGAGCATATTTACAGATTTAGTTTGGATGTGTTGGAGCTTCAGGAGGCGAGCTGGAGGTCAAAGACATATTCACGTACAAGGTTATTTTTCTACCGCATTCATTGTTTTGCTTATCAGCATTGTGAGGACAGGTTGTTATAACTGTCTAGACTGAAATAGGTTAAGTGTACTATGATTGATGTATATATATATATATATATGTATAATACATTTCTTCTTTATGTGAAGATTTTTCATATATTATTGATTATTCATTCCGCTATGAGATTTTGTGTTGTTGTTTCCTTTCTCTCTTCTTCTTCTCCCTTCTTCTTCTTCTTCTTCTTCTTTCTTTTTCCCTGACAATCGAGTTTTTCAGCATTCGATTGCTTAGCACGTAATATAGTGAACATATTAGTGTCAATTTTCAAGAGTCAAAAATCCCTGTCGTTACACAATTGTAGAAGTTTCACACTTAGAATTTGAAAGGTTTAAATTTTGTTTGTATGTATATGCTATTTATGCCATGTTATTTTACTTTATATTATCATGCTATATACATATCGCATTTTGCAATATAAAACTTATGTTTGTGGAAAACAAACACTTTAAATTGGATGAAAAACTCATTATGACTAATAAGTATAGAAGTTTCACATATAGAAATTTAAATATTTAAATTTATACATTAACATAAACACATTTAAATTAAAATAAAACGTTTACTCAAAATATAGACGAAATCTGAATGCTAACTAATTATTTATATAGGCCCGTTTAGAGCCTGTAACATCATTGTTCGAAGTTAAAATAAATATTTTAAAATGGATTTTGGGAATTTAAATTTAAATTTGAATTATAAATTCAAATATTTAAATATAGATTTAGGACTAAGATTTTGACTAAGTTTAAATGGTAAACAAGAGTTTTATATGGATAAATAAAGTTAAAATGCTATTTTGGATATTTTATTTAATATAATTCAATTAATTGAATTTTTGGACTTATTTGATAATAAAAGGAGAATATTGATATAAAATTTGAATTTGAATTTTGAATTTATGCTTTAAAAATCCAAAAGTTATAGGAAATTTATTTTGGCAAAATAAATAAGAATTGTGAAATTTTGGATTTGTTTTAAGAAATAAATAATAACTTTTATAATTGTACAAAATTCAAAACGCGGTTTTTGATAACCGAATAAATGTTTCAAACAAAGATAAAACCGTGAAAATTCTTGTAATTAATTTAACAAAATTTTAAAGGGATTAAATTGTTTGATTTGAATTTAAATTGAAAGGTTAATTTGCTAATTGGAAAGAAAAAACTATTTTCGATTTTCGTTTTAGCCTATTGTGCAATTAAAGCCCAATAACCCATCCCTATTCCCTATAACCATCCTATTCTTTATCTATGCTTTATCCTGTGATCCATTGTTATCTCATTTAAATGTTTCCTCCTTAAGAAAATAAGCTATCGTACAATTTTCAAAGCCTAACTACTTTATACCCAATTTGAAGTGGGTAACAAACTACAATGAAAAATTTTGCTCATAGAAAATAAAATTGTACTACCTTATGCACAGTAGAGGCAACATGACAAAGCAATTGATCGAGTGTAACATCCCCTATCTATAGGCCCAAAGCTAAGCGCTATAGATGCTGCAGTCGTCTATAGTATTAACTTCCGGCGACTAAATACGGTTATGTTAATGGTATCTATAATATCAGAAGCACTTGAATATGAAACAAATCCTAGATTTCAAAATAGAATTTTCCATAACTTTTCAAAACACATGTTCCATATTCATATTACATATCCTAAAACGTTTCCCAGGTAATGATAAAATATATTTATTACAAAATACACCAAGATCGACATATGAAGATGCCACATTGGATGATCAGAGTCGTATAGTCATAATTGACTTAATACATACACAGTGGAAATAAATAACAAAATTAAGAACTGCTACTTCTAATAGCTATCTGTTAGCCTCTTGCTCATCTACGGCAGCTTTATTCTCCTTCTTACTAAAAACCTAAAAGAACCTCAACCCTCATCCTACTAAAATTAATTCTGAGAACCCGAGAGTTTAATGGGATAACATAAACTTCGAGTCAGACATATAACCTAGTGTGAATAAACTATACATCCTAATTATTAATGTTAAGTGAGACTACATCGCTTAGGGGAATGGGTTTCCCCTCACTAACATTCTTATAAAACATATCTTTTGCAAATCTTTTCCTACAACCAAAACCTGTTAAAAGACTGTAAAGCATCATTATGTAAACATACGTATCAGGTAATAAAAGAACTATCTGTTCAAACACTTTAGTTTTGTTTGGCTAACTATTAAACTTTGGCTGACACGGGCCTACGTGATAGTACAACAAAATAATCTAACATTTGTTAGACACTCTTCTTTTGGATGGTCTGTCCTTAACTGTCTGTTAATTAATTAACTTCTGGATGATCTGTCCCTAACTTAACATCTATCAGGGTCACCTGATCATAATGGTTGGCGGGCTCACCAGTAACCTATTTGTGTACAAATATATATCTCCTTCTGTATGTAATCATAATTTTAGTCTTACCTATGACAAAACCCTACACATTGGAATTTTAGACTAAATTTGCTGAGGCCAATAGCTAATGTATAGTGCATGACCCTATACGAGTCCTAGCTAGTATTCTACTATCTGAGTCATTTTACTTTATGATCCTTGCCATAATTTTCCTTGAAAACCTTTTTCATCTGAAGTTGATTTAAACACTTTCAAACCAAACTTAAACAAGGAAAACCATTTATACTCTATGCTTTACTTAAAATTGCCTTACCATATTATATATATACACTTTACTCAAAATTTAGTTGATTAAAACATTTAGAAACTTGAATACCGACTACGAATACCGACTATGACTATGACTACCTTGGCACTAAGGGTATTCCTTGTAAAGCATATTTTCACATCAGCATCGATCATAATAGAAAGAAGACTCTCCAAAAACAAAGCACATCCAACTCCAATGACCTGTTTCTCTAAATCTATCATATGGATTGTAATGAGGAGGAAGTTAGACAACGTTCTGGTGACTTAAAAAATATAAACTACCCATAAATAAACTTATGCCGATAGGTTTCCATTCAATTGTTACGTCTACTAAGGTTAGCCATTCTAATCTAACCTTGCATCAGACACATGATTACTTACTTATCCCTTCCCAAGGTACGAAATATTAATGAAGTCTTACCAACCACCCAATACTTCCAAATCAATTAGTCACTTAATATTTCTAAATATGAAGCAGAATTCTATACTACTTTTGAAATAGAAATAGAAAAACTCTATTATTTACGACCTTAATTGAGGTAGACCCTGTCAATTAAGACTTATTCCTATGGTGGTTTCCTAACAACGTTGTCATGGTCGATGGGTCCTAGCTACATGACATCTAACCACTATTTGTGGCTTCTGACATTTGATGTCCAACTATCACCACGTCCATCATCGATAAAATCGTAGTTATGTAATAAATAGTTCCCAAGCCACTAAATACCTTTTATTAGAAAATAGGCGGACTATAGTCATTTAGGACCTCAACAAAGGAAGATCCCATCATTTAGGACTAAGCCCCAAGGCATGCTCCTAAGTGGAGCTATTATTATTATTTCTGCTTTAGAATTGTAAGAGTCTATACCCAAGCCAATGAATACTTCTCAGTGGAAAATAAGTAGACTCCGTCATTTAAGACCTGATTTCATAAGCGTGCTCCTTAACGGTACTACCTAGCTGTCATTGCTTGGAAATCTCATTAGGCTACTTAATACTTTTTTTATTGGAAAAATGTTGACTTTATAGTCACTTAAAACCCTAATTCTGAAGCGAACCCTTTCCAAGATATCCACTCTGACTCTTTAATTATAAATATGGCATCTCATTTGGTTACCTCTTTCGGTAAGGAGGCGGACCCTTCAGCCACTTAAGACCTCAACACCGAAGTAAACCCTTTTTATAGACGTCCTTATTTACTTATTTGGAATCTCACTAGGTCACTTAATACTTCCATTTAGGAGAGAGACGGATTCTTCAACCACTTACGATCTCAAACTAGAAGCGAACCCCTATGGAGATATCCTCACCACTCCTAATTTCAAATTTGGACCATTTAATACTTTCCAATTAAGAAAGCAAGCCTAATCTCTCACGTCATCACAGGTTGTTGGATTAGTGATATCTCATATCAGTAGTAAGTATACCCGACTGTTGGTAGCCTCAAAGTTAAGGGCAGTCTTCCGTTGAGTAACTCTACCGACCTCGCATCACTTACCCACTAAGTCCAATTAATCATCTTAAGTCTTCGTTTATATTAGCTTAGGTAGACATTGGACTTAGCTTAGTAATTTCCTTTTTATTTAAGGCAATAAGATTTACCTTCAATATTTATTTACCCAAAATCCCCATTTAATGCTCATAAATGTCAACCTGCCCATAAAATCCTAACGGACATTTCCTAAGACATTTACATATGATTACTAATTTCCAATTAGTAACGTTTTATATTTATTCCATTTTTCTTAGTCCTATTAATCCATTTACCCTACTATTTTATTGCAATTCTTACATTTACTAGCATTTATTGGAGTTACAACCTTTTATATTCTATTCTTATTAGCTAATTACCCTAAAAGTGAATATTACGTGCAAGCGTCGTTATTAGCCTTTTATTTAATTGTTATAAGCGTGGTAATTACATACAAATACTTATTATTATCAAATATGTTCTAGTTCTACCTTTATTAGAACATACTTTTCCATGTGAAGTTAATGGAATTATATCTAAAAAGATTATCCTTTATAATTACCATAAATTAGTCCAAAACAGAAGATTTAAATATAAAATATAAAAGATCGCATCGTTTGAAATCACAAAGAATAGTTATTTCCTTTTATTATTGAAACTAACGGTGTAAAACACAATGAATTCATAATTTACGCATATTTTTTGTAACGACCCATAATTTTCGATAATTAAATTTTGGTAATTTAATACGAAAAAAAAATAAAAATCTGTAATTTAATATTGAAATTACTAAAATAAAGGTAATAATGTTAATGCAAGTTAATAAATAACTAATTAATGCAAACCCAATTAATTGAAACAATTGTAAGGTCATAATTGATTGTAAAAAGTAAATTGGGAAATAAAATTCAAAGTTATATTAATTGACAAAATAATACGTAATAAGCTGTAATTTGGAAAAACCACTATTAGATAAGTAATTGTAATAATTGTTGGTTGATAATAAAGTATTAATGGGATTAAATAAGGAAAAGAGTGATAATTATTAATTCGTTACCCATTTATTTAATCTACTGAATTAGATCTAAATCCATTGTAATTAAACGTAATTAAATACTATGTTAATATGAATTTATTTGATGATTCGAAAACATTAGGGAAATTGGATATATAGTAATGTTAAATTTACCAATAAGATAATGATTGACCGAATAAAAAGAATGGGAATCAAGATTTATTAATTTAAATTTAATAAATTAGATTAATTGAAATTAAATGAAATGTAATATTTAATTTTTACATCAATAGAAATTAAGAAGAAATTTTAAAATATTAATGTAATAGATCATGAACCAATGTTAATTTCATACATTGGATAATAATTTATTGAATACGGGATTTAAAATCAAATAAATGGATTTATTGAAATTTCAATTGATAATTAATGAATTTGTTAAAATTGAAATTAAATACGATAATGGGTAAATCAATTAACTTTGAATTCATATCTAAGTTGTTTAAATTTTTTTGATTGTTTAAGAAAACAAGAATGATGGAATCTGTGAATTATTAAATTTGAAACGAAAAAAAGTGATTTAATTAATTAATACTAGTTTATTTGATTACCTGGAAAATAGCCATTTTGGCCACTGACTCGGATTTCAACGAAACCGAATTCATCGGATCCGTAACTGTGAATTATTGTAGGATTTCAAGTTTCGCAACGATCGGACTTGTCGTTTGATCGTACGGACTCGAAACGCCTAGAAATCAATTGAAATGAACTTAATTTGAAATAACTTGATTTTAGCATAACTTCTTCATACAATGGAATTTGGACCTGTAACCTGTTCCATTGATTTTAAAATATTTTATCACATCTAGTTTGATATATGGGTTGACCTATTTTCGTTCCGGAGTTGAAACGGGCGTTCGGGTTGTTATCGTTCAATTTTCCAAACTAATCAGGCCCATTTGTTTCTATTGTTTTCTGCCTATATATATCATTATAAACCCTAACAGCCTTTCTATTTCTCGTTTCTGTACATACGGAAATTTCTGTTGCCCCTCTTTCTCAATGGCAGACAAACCCTAAAATTCACAACGCAGTTTCAATACAAAATTCAACCTAAAAAATTCAAACTCGTCAATACATATAAAATTATATATCGATCTGAAGCTCTCGACGAGCGCATCTTAGATTTTTAATTCGTCTTTCGATTTGAAACTCTGTTTTTCCAGAAATTGATGATCAAATCTCGGCCGTTCTTTGGCGTTCAATTTTCTATGTCCGATCGACAAATCAATGCTGCTGCGTTGTAGAGGGCACGGAGCGCTGTTCATCGCTGCTTGAATTTCGTCGAATCAACGACCTGATTCTCTACAAAAATTCAACTAGGGTTTTATAGGAATGGCGGGGGCCGGCTTGATCGGGCTCGATCGGCGACCGGCGGTGCTCGCAGGTGGTTGCGGAGGTGCATGGAGGCCAGAGGCGACGTCTAGGCGACGGTCGGCGTGCTACAGTCGTGCGATGAACAGAATTGACGTTATAGGGGAATCGGTTTTCGTGCCTAGAAACAAGCGACGTGAGGGTGATGTGTAATTTTATTATATTATTTATTTAATTCATATCATAAAACGTACAATTTTCTAATCGCTATAACTTTCACATACGAGGTTCGTTTCATGCGCGGTTGGATCCGCTGAAATCGTCATAAAATTCCAAACATTTTGATGCTGGTTTGGATGGATTCGAGACTGTTCGAATTTTGGATTTAAATTCAATTTAAATTCAAAAGGTGAGTGTTTTAACCCACTCACAACTTCTAAATTCTTATGTTTGTTAAATTGATTTGTGATGTGATTTGAAATTTATTTATGACTGTTTTGCATATTTTGAATCATCATCTCAGTTTATTTGAATTTACATGGATAAAATAGTTATTTAATTTATTATTGAATATAAACTGCTAGTAAATACCTATTATTTATTATCTGTTCTATATTGATGTTATTGATTGAATTGGATGATGATTGTGATAAATGTATGATGATTGATATTGGATGAGTGGATGTTGTATTTTATGTTGTTATAAACTTCAAGTTGTTATGGATTTTTATTTCATTCGGGATTGCGGTTTGAAATGATATATAACCGTATTTATGTTCTAAATTATGGATTGAAATGATAAATATTCGTATCACTTGACCATAGGATAGAAAATTATATAGAGACACCGTGGTCTATATATATATAAATATTTTGAAATGATTTCTAGGGTTTTGTAAAGAAATATATGGTTTTAGATAAATATTGATTTTAGATATTTTATAAATGTTATTTTATCCTTGATTTTTAACTATGTATAATTTTTTTAATATATTATAAGCATAATAATAAGTTTGATTTTTATTGAAGATAATATGGTTAAGTATTTAAATTATATTTTAATATAGAGTTTAAAATGATTTGAATCAAGTTAAGGTTGGAAGATAAATTTGAGATTTACTTGAAATCAGATTTATTTAAGAATTAAACTCAAATAAGCTTGATGTGAAATTTGTTACATTAGAAGTTTTGGAGGGTATGTTTTTTAATAACTTTGTATTTGGTTTAAGGTGAATTAAATGAATATTTCAAGTATAAATAAATTGAAGGAAATACTTAGTTATTTGTAATTTGAGCTTTATTTAAATGATAATGGATTTATTATGTAAAGTATTTCAAAACTAAATAATAGAAAAATGAATTGCTGAATCTGAATTTCCAAACTTAGTTTTAAAATTGTTGAATACTTAAAGTTTGAAATATATTGAATTTGAAATGGGGTACTTTGTGGATCTAATCTGTTTTGAAATCGATAAATTTGGAATAGTTTATTTGGAAACTGAATTGAATTGAAATTTATGATTTGAGATTTGGTTAAACATAAAATGTAGAAATTCGAGTTGTGTTGGATTTTGTTTGTGAAATCGAAGAAACTTATGACGACCCAGAATTTTAGACAATTTAAATTGGGAAATTTAATTATTTTTAATATTTAAAAGTTAGTTTGTAACTTAAATTTCAAATATCACCATTATTTGGAAATTTAATTATTGGATTTAATTACTGGAAATTGGGTAAAATATTGAATCTGGAGTTTTAAGCCTATTAAAAATAATTTAAGGGTTTGTAAAATTTATATCGATAGTACTAAAGATAGTAAAAGTGTTGAAATTGAATTTGGAAGTGTTTTGTTAAGTTTTGAAATTTTATCATTTAAATTGAGTTTAAAAATAGCCTTCCGAGGCACAGTCTCGGATTTCGACGAAACCAGTTCCATTGGATCCATAATATTGTATTATTATCGGGTTTCAATTTTCGTAGTATTTGGAGTTGTTGTGTGAGCGTTCGATATGTAAATGCGTTGAAATTTATATTGAAATCTAATATTAAATAACTGGGTCCAAAAAGTTATCTTCCCCATACGATTGAATTAGGACTCGAAACCTTTTCCATTGCATTCGGAATAGGGGTATAACATTATAAACGCCTAGTGGCACGCCTCAATAGGATGTTAAGATTTTAAGCTGTGAAGTCAAGACAATTTAAATTTAAATTAATATATTGTTGACCAGTCATCCTGTAACGACCCGTATTTTACGTGTCGATAGATCGTAGAATTTGCAGGTCGATAGTGTTGTTTGTGTTGCCTCTAGCTTGAGTCGTTTAGAAGTTAACCCGGGTGGAGTATGAGTTGTGACCGACTCATGAGCATTGCCGAGCTAAGGGATGAGTCGTGACCGACTCATAGGGGACCGACTCAAGGAGGGGTTACGGGTTGGAGTGTTGGCCGAGATAAGAAATTCACCGACCTAAGAGTTGCCGAGTTATAGAAGTAACGACCTAAAAGTTAGGCGACTTAGTGATGGTGACCGACCTATAGTAAGTCGTAGACGACCTTAGGAAGTGGCCGAGTCAACGAGTTACGACTCATAAGGTTTGCCGAGTTAAGGGGTTAGCGTGTTAGTAGGCAGCGACTTAAGGAAGTCGCCGAGTTAGCGACTTAGAGTTAGGTCGTTCAACGACCTAAGGGCTAGCGTTAGGACGCTAGGGGGATAGGTCAGCAGGCACGTTGAGTCGTTGGGGGGCTTAGGTCGTTGAGTCGGTCTGGTTTGTTAGGTCGCGTGAGTACTGTTCAGACTTAGGTCGTAAACGACCTAAGTTAGGTAGTGAGTCGGCAGTGAGTTAGGTCGTGGGGTCTTGAGTCGTGTGTGTCATAGCTAAGTCGTCATACGACTTAAGACTTGGGGAACGCGGCAGTATTTTAGGTCGGAGGCTTTTTAGGTCGTGACCGACTTAGTGTTAGGTCGCGTAGGAATTAGGTCGGCATCCCTGTGAGAGTGGTAAGTCGGATATGCTGAGTTAGCTTAGGTCGTATACGACCTAAGGATGGTTCTTTGTGCTGAGTCGTGTTGCAGTTGGGACGGTAGTGCGTTGAGTCGTTAGGTCGGCCTGTGTTTTAGGTCGTGTCTGGGTTAAGTCGTGAGTCGGGCTTGGTTGTATGTTGTGATTGGTTAGGTCGTAGGTCGAATGGATTGATGAGTCGGCAACGACTCAAAGTTAGGTCGGGGACGACCTAAAGGGCGACGACCTAAGGGGTTTCCAGCCTATAAATAGAGGTGTTCGGCTCACTTTTTGGCACCGGTTTTGAAGCGACGAAGTGCTGCCATTTTGAAGACTCGACTACGGTATTTTCTTCACTTCTTTCTCTACTTCCATCAAGTGCTAACATCCGTTGAAGATCGAAGATCAAGATCGAAGATCCAAGTGTCCAAGTTGAAGATCTTCATCCGTTCGAGCTAGATTTCATCGATTGAAGCGAGATATTGCCGGATCAAACCTTGATCTTCGCTGTCCAGATCTGAAGTGTGTAGTTTTTGTAGTGTTTGGGTGATTTGGTGAGTGGTAGTTATCTCTCACGCGGATCCAAAGGAGTATATGGGATTGGTGATATGTTTATGTGTTAAAGTTAGCGTTTTCTCGCATTTTCCTTAAGTCTGCATGTAGATCCATCATATTTGAAAATGTTTATCTATAGAAGCTATTTAACAAGTATTAGAGACAAAACCCATGTTTTAGATTTGATAGATCTATGCTAAAAACTATGATTTCACATATGTTGGACTTTTGCTCACTTAATTACGAAATTGCCATTATAGTTGATATTGCTTAATATATCTTGTTTGAATGCTTGAATGTTTGAATGTATGTTAGATTTGATTGCTCCAAGTTAGCTTGTAGTTGATTTGGAACAAGATGGTTGAAGATGATTCAAAAGCTAAGTGGAAAGGCTCTTGAATGGTGAAAGCTGCCGATGGTATATGAAGCGGATGTGGAAGCTCATATGGATGGATTCGATGATGGGACTTTGCCGTGATGCGAAGAGGCGAAGTATGAGATCGAGATGGGACTTTGTCAGGATGCAAAAAGGCAAAGTATGGTTGAGTTGAGACTTTGCTTTGGTACGATGAAGCGAAGTATGATGTGAGTCTTGGCTTAATCCAGGCAGGGATCATTCCAAGCATGTTGATAACTTGAAGGGTAGTTCAAGTTGGTTGATAATGGATTGCTCAAGAGGAAGCTTGGGCTAAGTTGATAGAAGTCGTCAAGAAGGATGACAAGGAGGCTTGGATCTCATCGTTATTGAAGGTTCTAGCAAACCTAAAGCAAGAGTACATAGGGACGCCTAAAAGACTACAGGCAGTTAGTCGAGTACTCTGGGCCAAGAAGATAAGTCCTAGGCACAAGGCAGTGTGCGGGGTTTTGTCTAGAACCGGGGTTACCATTAGCCCTTGACAGATGGCTCAGGAAGGAGTCGGTCATTCAATTAACGGTGATTTCGAAGCAAGGTTAACAGTGATAGCCAGAGTCATGGATGTTTGGATGTTTGGTTGTATCATCATTCGGCTTCAAGAGCGGCGTTTTCTGGGTGCTTATCTGATCTTGGTTTAGGCCTTGGGGGTTTGTATTTGGAAAACATCGTCCTTGACTCGAGTGGTATTCGCTTTACCTTAATTGTCTATGTTGTTATGCTTGCTTCTCCTTAGTGTATGTCTGGGGCTATCACTGTAGAAAGAGGTGGAGTGGGATGGTTTGGTTCCTATTCCTTTTATCCTTTATGCTCTTTTGGTATGTTTGATAGTTAATTTACTGCTCACTAAGACTTTGTCTGACTCAAGGTTTTATGTCTCCTCTTATTACCTTGGGCTGTTCATCCATGTTTGGGATGGGCAGACTAGGTAGCAGGTGACAGGTGCTGTGCTAGGAGTTCTACGATGAAGATGACGAAGACGAGCAGGAGGCTTTGCATATTAGTTTTCTTACTATATGTACTGGGTATCCGCTGCTGTATTTGGTTGAGTGATTTGTAGTGAGGCTTTCATGTATGGATTTGAGTAGATGATTGTATGAAACTACTGTGATGCTTATATGATGATGTTCTGTTCTATGGAGCTTCACTATATTATATTTCTCTATTGTATTTTATCCATGCGCTGTGAGTTATGCGATAGAGATTCTTCTGTTTTGTTTTACCCTGACTATCGTCCATGGCTGCCTGGCACACCTTTTAGCGCATTGTTTCCTTGATTTGGTGCGGGAGTCATGGGCGGTCGTCACATTTGGTATCAGAGCTTTGGTTAATCGATTTCAGCCAACGCTCGCTGACGTAACTACGTATGAGAGACGTAATTGTATTTTGATGGATGATTACTATATATAATATAGTAGCCTAGAAGGATTTGAACTCCTTATGCAGTTGTTTCTTAAGGTGTTCTAATCATTCTTATTACAGATATTAAGGATGAGTCGAAGAGGGAGACCAGCTGCAAGGGAAAGCCGTGCTGATAAAGGAGCTGTTGATTATGGAACTATGTTCGAAGCGATGATGACTTCGATCATGAGAAGGATACCAGCTTCAGGATCATCAGTGGATGTGGGAGTTCAAGTTCAAGCTCCAAGACCGGTGGATTTTGCTAAGCTTTGCAAGGATTATACTTCTCTTGGAGGAAAAGCTTTCTTGGGGACGGAGTCGACTATTGAGGTGCAGAGATGGATTGATGCATGTCGAAGGATCTTTGGTGACTTAGGGATTGAGGATGCAACTAAGAGAAAGCTTGCATCGAGACAGCTTCAGGGAAGAGCTGCTGATTGGTGGAATTCTATCACCATTGATACCCCAGAAGAAGAGATTACTTGGGAGCAATTCCAAGTTAGATTTGAAGCTAAGTTCATCTCTACTTCCCAGAAATCTGTCTTGTTTAAGAGGTTTGTGGAGCTCAAGCAAGGGGGAAGGCCTGTTCTTGAGTACATTTCTGAGTTTGAAGCTTTGTCTAAGTATGCCAGATCATATATTGATTCTCCCTACCAGAAGAATGAAAAGTTTGTGACTGGTCTGGATGCTTATCTTGGGAGGCAGTTAGTGGATCATCTGGACGATCCATTTGAGAAGCTTGTGGAAAAAGCTCTTAGGCATGAGAGTTTGTTTCCTAGGGAAAGTTCTGTTATTGCTGTAGCTAGGGAAGGATCTAAACCACAACAGAGTGGCAATAAGAAGAGGAAACAACAGCAACAGAGGGGTAGGGATGGCCAGAAGAAGCCGAAAAGTGAAGTGACTTGCTATAACTGCCAGCAGAAGGGCCATCTTTACAAAGATTGTAAGAATCCCAAAGTGCCGGGAAAGTGTTACAACTGTGATAAGCTGGGACATATCAAGAAGGATTGTCCAGAACCGAGGAAAGATAGGCAGGTTGTGCAAGCCTATGCTTTGGGGGCTGTTCCATCGTCTTCGAAAGCTCCTACTGCTGAAGAAAAGGGGAAGAGTGTGGTGGTTCAAGGTACTCTTTCTATCTGTGGTGTTCCAGTTAGAGTGTTGTTTGATACTGGAGCGTCGCATTCTTTTGTTTGTGATGATTTGGTAGGCCGGTTAGGTTTGAAACCGGATATTGTTGATAGGCCATTGGTTGTGACTAATCCGGTCGGGGGTTCGTCATGTTTGTGTATGATATGCCGTGGTCTGGTTGTATCGAGTCATGATTGCTCGTTTGTTTGTGATTGCTTTGTTCTGAACTTTGCGGGGTTCGGAATTATTTTGGGTATGGACTGGCTTAGGAAGTATGCGGCTAGGATTGATTGTGAGAGGCTGGAGGTGACAGTCGGGAATGTGGATGGGCGAAAGGTTGTGATACGATGTAAGCATGAAGAAGGCGTCTTCATGAGCTTCATGTATTCGCTGGTTGTTCCACGGGATGGACTGTCATCGGTGCCTATTGTGAATGGATTTGAGGATGTCTTTGACGAAGTCAAAGGGTTGCCGCCGCATAGGGAGATCGAGTTTCGTATCGATCTGGTTGAGGGAGCCAGACCTGTTGTGATGCCTCTTAGGCGGATGGCACCGAGGGAGCAGCAAGAGCTGAAGGTGCAAGTTGATGACCTTTTACGGAAAGGATTCATTCGGAGGAGTGTGTCCGAATGGGGTGCGCCCGTTGTGTTTGCAACCAAAGCGGATGGATCGTTGAGGTTGTGTGTTGATTATCGTGAACTGAATAAGGTGACTAAGAAGAACAAGTATCCATTGCCGAGAATAGATGACTTGTTTGATCAGCTTCACGAGGCTAAGGTGTTTTCTCAGATGGATTTGGCAACGGGATTTCACCAGTTGAGAGTGGCGAAGGATAGTGTGCCGAAGACTGCTTTCAGGACACCATCCGGGTTTTATGAGTGGCTGGTAATGCCGTTTGGGTTGACTAACGCGCCAGCATATTTTGTGGATCTTATGAATAGAGTGTTCAGAGATCAGTTGAATAAGTTCGTGCTTGTGTTCGTGGATGATATTTTGGTTTATTCCAGAACTGAGGAAGAGCACAAGACGCACTTGAGGATTGTTTTGGATATATTGCGGAAACATCAGCTGAAGGCTAAGTTTTCGAAGTGTCACTTCTGGAAGAATGAAGTGAGGTTCTTAGGTCATGTTATTTCTGGAAATGGAATAGCGGTTGATCCCGCTAAGGTGGCAGCAATCCAGGATTGGGTTAGACCTAAGAATGCATCTGATGTAAGAAGTTTTCTTGGATTAGCAGGATATTATCGTCGGTTTATCAAAGACTTTTCCAAGATAGCTGCACCGTTGACAGGATTGACGAAGAAGAACCAGTTGTTCAAATGGGATGATAAGTGTGAGCAAGCTTTCGTGATCCTGAAAGAGCGACTGACGAGTGCTCCTGTTTTGACTATTCCAAGTGGGAATGATGAGATGGTGGTTTACACCGATGCATGTGGTACTGGACTTGGAGCAGTGCTAATGCAGAAGGATAAAGTTGTTGCATATGCAAGTCGACAACTGAAGCCGCATGAAAGGAACTATCCGACTCATGATTTGGAGTTAGCGGCGATTGTGTTTGCTTTGAAGATGTGGAGACATTATCTATTGGGAGTTAGATTCGAGTTGTTTACAGATCATAAGTCGTTGAAGTATCTGTTCTCCCAAAAGGATTTAAATCTTCGACAGCAACGGTGGCTAGAGTTCCTAGCATCGTATGATTTTGGTATAGCCTATACTCCAGGGAAAGGTAACGCAGTGGCTGATGCGTTAAGTCGAAGACATGCAGGATTGGGAGCCATGTTTTCGGAATGGAAGAGTCTTGAGTATTTGGCTGGATTTGATTTCAGGCCTAGATGTGAATTGGAACCTGAGATGTTGGCAAACTTATCGATAAGGCCTACTCTTGTGGAAAGAATTGGCGAGAGGCAAAGGAGAGATGATAAGCTTATCAAGATTATCCGTGATTTGGAATCTGGGTTGGACCCAGAGAAGGATAAGGGATTCGAGGTCGATCGAGAGGGTTGGCTTCGAAAGCAAGGACGACTAGTTGTTCCCGATATTGATGGACTGAGAGATGAAGTTCTGAGGGAAAGTCATCACTCGAAGTTGACAATTCATCCAGGCGGAAATAAGATGTATCGGGATATGAAAAGATCCTACTACTGGGAAGGTATGAAGAAGGATGTTGGAGATTTTATTTCCAAGTGTATGAATTGCCAGTTGGTGAAAGCTGAGCAGAAGAAGCCCAGTGGATTGCTTCAGCCATTGGAGGTTCCTACATGGAAGTGGGAGCAAGTGTCGATGGATTTTATTGATGGTCTACCTAGGACAAGAGCAGGGAATGAAGGGATTTGGGTCATAGTAGATCGTTTGACCAAGAGTGCAAGGTTCATTCCTGTTCGATCGACTAGGACTGCATCGAAGTTGGCTGAATTATATGTGAAGTGGATAGTTCGTTTCCATGGTGTTCCGAAGAGTATAGTGAGCGATCGAGATCCATTGTTCACTAGTAGATTTTGGAAGAGCTTCCAGGAAGTTTTGGGAACTGAGTTGTGTTTGAGTACAGCTTATCACCCTCAAACAGATGGTCAGACTGAGAGAGTCAACCGAGTTTTGGAAGATCTTCTTAGAGCATGTGTTTTGGACTTCGGAGGATCATGGGAAGATCACCTTCATTTGGTGGAGTTTGCTTATAATAACAGTTATCAGTCGAGTATTGGTATGGCACCATATGAGGCATTATATGGAAGACCGTGTAACTCTCCGACATGTTGGTTGGAAACTGGAGAAAAGCTGATACTTGGGCCAGAGATGATTCGACAGACTTCGGATTGTATAGAGATCATTCGACAAAGAATGAAGGCAGCCCAGGATCGTCAGAAAAGTTATGCAGATAATCGTCGGAAGGATTTGGAATTCGACGTGGGTGATATGGTTTTTGTGAAGATTTCTCCATTGAAGAATGTTATAAGATTCGGGAACAAAGGAAAGTTAACTCCAAGATTCGTTGGACCATTCCCGATTATCGAGCGAATTGGAAAGCTCGCTTATAGATTGGAGTTACCGGAAAAGATGGCGGGTGTGCACAATGTTTTTCATGTATCTTGTCTACGGAAGTATATGCACGACCCAACTACGGTGGTTTCTGCTGATAGCTGTGAAGACTTAGAGGTTGATCCAGTGGTTACGAGACCTCGTAAGCCGCTTCGTATTGTTGACACCGATACGAAACAGCTTAGGAGGAAGACGATTACGTTGCTCAAGGTACAATGGAGTGACGATGTTAACGACTGTACGTGGGAGGAGGAAGAGAGGATGAAGGAAGCTCATCCAGGACTCTTCGAGGTATGGCCCTAAAGTGTCGTGACATCTCATGAATTTGTAGCTTGTTCTAAGTCTTAGAATTCTGCATGCTAGGCTAGAATTGGATGCATGGTTTGTTGATTGCTATGGATGGTAGGCATGCGGAATATCTTTGATTTCTGTTGTTTGCTTGGAATTTCGGGGGCGAAATTCCTAAGGGGGAGAGAATGTAACGACCCGTATTTTACGTGTCGATAGATCGTAGAATTTGCAGGTCGATAGTGTTGTTTGTGTTGCCTCTAGCTTGAGTCGTTTAGAAGTTAACCCGGGTGGAGTATGAGTTGTGACCGACTCATGAGCATTGCCGAGCTAAGGGATGAGTCGTGACCGACTCATAGGGGACCGACTCAAGGAGGGGTTACGGGTTGGAGTGTTGGCCGAGATAAGAAATTCACCGACCTAAGAGTTGCCGAGTTATAGAAGTAACGACCTAAAAGTTAGGCGACTTAGTGATGGTGACCGACCTATAGTAAGTCGTAGACGACCTTAGGAAGTGGCCGAGTCAACGAGTTACGACTCATAAGGTTTGCCGAGTTAAGGGGTTAGCGTGTTAGTAGGCAGCGACTTAAGGAAGTCGCCGAGTTAGCGACTTAGAGTTAGGTCGTTCAACGACCTAAGGGCTAGCGTTAGGACGCTAGGGGGATAGGTCAGCAGGCACGTTGAGTCGTTGGGGGGCTTAGGTCGTTGAGTCGGTCTGGTTTGTTAGGTCGCGTGAGTACTGTTCAGACTTAGGTCGTAAACGACCTAAGTTAGGTAGTGAGTCGGCAGTGAGTTAGGTCGTGGGGTCTTGAGTCGTGTGTGTCATAGCTAAGTCGTCATACGACTTAAGACTTGGGGAACGCGGCAGTATTTTAGGTCGGAGGCTTTTTAGGTCGTGACCGACTTAGTGTTAGGTCGCGTAGGAATTAGGTCGGCATCCCTGTGAGAGTGGTAAGTCGGATATGCTGAGTTAGCTTAGGTCGTATACGACCTAAGGATGGTTCTTTGTGCTGAGTCGTGTTGCAGTTGGGACGGTAGTGCGTTGAGTCGTTAGGTCGGCCTGTGTTTTAGGTCGTGTCTGGGTTAAGTCGTGAGTCGGGCTTGGTTGTATGTTGTGATTGGTTAGGTCGTAGGTCGAATGGATTGATGAGTCGGCAACGACTCAAAGTTAGGTCGGGGACGACCTAAAGGGCGACGACCTAAGGGGTTTCCAGCCTATAAATAGAGGTGTTCGGCTCACTTTTTGGCACCGGTTTTGAAGCGACGAAGTGCTGCCATTTTGAAGACTCGACTACGGTATTTTCTTCACTTCTTTCTCTACTTCCATCAAGTGCTAACATCCGTTGAAGATCGAAGATCAAGATCGAAGATCCAAGTGTCCAAGTTGAAGATCTTCATCCGTTCGAGCTAGATTTCATCGATTGAAGCGAGATATTGCCGGATCAAACCTTGATCTTCGCTGTCCAGATCTGAAGTGTGTAGTTTTTGTAGTGTTTGGGTGATTTGGTGAGTGGTAGTTATCTCTCACGCGGATCCAAAGGAGTATATGGGATTGGTGATATGTTTATGTGTTAAAGTTAGCGTTTTCTCGCATTTTCCTTAAGTCTGCATGTAGATCCATCATATTTGAAAATGTTTATCTATAGAAGCTATTTAACAAGTATTAGAGACAAAACCCATGTTTTAGATTTGATAGATCTATGCTAAAAACTATGATTTCACATATGTTGGACTTTTGCTCACTTAATTACGAAATTGCCATTATAGTTGATATTGCTTAATATATCTTGTTTGAATGCTTGAATGTTTGAATGTATGTTAGATTTGATTGCTCCAAGTTAGCTTGTAGTTGATTTGGAACAAGATGGTTGAAGATGATTCAAAAGCTAAGTGGAAAGGCTCTTGAATGGTGAAAGCTGCCGATGGTATATGAAGCGGATGTGGAAGCTCATATGGATGGATTCGATGATGGGACTTTGCCGTGATGCGAAGAGGCGAAGTATGAGATCGAGATGGGACTTTGTCAGGATGCAAAAAGGCAAAGTATGGTTGAGTTGAGACTTTGCTTTGGTACGATGAAGCGAAGTATGATGTGAGTCTTGGCTTAATCCAGGCAGGGATCATTCCAAGCATGTTGATAACTTGAAGGGTAGTTCAAGTTGGTTGATAATGGATTGCTCAAGAGGAAGCTTGGGCTAAGTTGATAGAAGTCGTCAAGAAGGATGACAAGGAGGCTTGGATCTCATCGTTATTGAAGGTTCTAGCAAACCTAAAGCAAGAGTACATAGGGACGCCTAAAAGACTACAGGCAGTTAGTCGAGTACTCTGGGCCAAGAAGATAAGTCCTAGGCACAAGGCAGTGTGCGGGGTTTTGTCTAGAACCGGGGTTACCATTAGCCCTTGACAGATGGCTCAGGAAGGAGTCGGTCATTCAATTAACGGTGATTTCGAAGCAAGGTTAACAGTGATAGCCAGAGTCATGGATGTTTGGATGTTTGGTTGTATCATCATTCGGCTTCAAGAGCGGCGTTTTCTGGGTGCTTATCTGATCTTGGTTTAGGCCTTGGGGGTTTGTATTTGGAAAACATCGTCCTTGACTCGAGTGGTATTCGCTTTACCTTAATTGTCTATGTTGTTATGCTTGCTTCTCCTTAGTGTATGTCTGGGGCTATCACTGTAGAAAGAGGTGGAGTGGGATGGTTTGGTTCCTATTCCTTTTATCCTTTATGCTCTTTTGGTATGTTTGATAGTTAATTTACTGCTCACTAAGACTTTGTCTGACTCAAGGTTTTATGTCTCCTCTTATTACCTTGGGCTGTTCATCCATGTTTGGGATGGGCAGACTAGGTAGCAGGTGACAGGTGCTGTGCTAGGAGTTCTACGATGAAGATGACGAAGACGAGCAGGAGGCTTTGCATATTAGTTTTCTTACTATATGTACTGGGTATCCGCTGCTGTATTTGGTTGAGTGATTTGTAGTGAGGCTTTCATGTATGGATTTGAGTAGATGATTGTATGAAACTACTGTGATGCTTATATGATGATGTTCTGTTCTATGGAGCTTCACTATATTATATTTCTCTATTGTATTTTATCCATGCGCTGTGAGTTATGCGATAGAGATTCTTCTGTTTTGTTTTACCCTGACTATCGTCCATGGCTGCCTGGCACACCTTTTAGCGCATTGTTTCCTTGATTTGGTGCGGGAGTCATGGGCGGTCGTCACACATCCCTTCCATTCAGCTGTTTTTCTATCCCATCGGTCATTACTCCTTTCACTCAAATCACTATGCTTTTCCTTCTCAATCATGCTTCTCCTTCAATTTCGTTTTCCTTCTCCCTTTTTATAAACAACCAA
Organism: Allium cepa; assembly: GCA_030765085.1. Taxonomy (NCBI): domain Eukaryota; kingdom Viridiplantae; phylum Streptophyta; class Magnoliopsida; order Asparagales; family Amaryllidaceae; genus Allium; species Allium cepa. The sequence continues at coordinate 678,288,827 of CM060941.1, read as the reverse complement.
GATTCAAGAGAGAGAAAAATGGGGATGGCAGATCTACTTAAATACAATCGGAAAAGATATCAAATACATTTATTTGCTGCTTCGTTCGTTTTCCCCTTCCTCCCTTCATTCTCAATTTTTGAAATCGATTCTGTATATAATGAAAAAAATTGATCGATGCTCGCTTGCGGCCTCGCTCTCACTCCCTCGATTTTCTTTGTGTTCGAATTAGAGTTGATGCTCGCGATTTTGCGTAAATACGAGCTCGCAAGTGATGAAGGAAGATCGAGTGTTCAAGATCGTTGGGCGCGAGCATCGATCGGCAATGAACAAGGCGCATTGGAGGGCGCGACTACAGCGATAGCGAATTTGGCGATTGAGTGTGTGGCGTTGATTTCGAGGTCATGACATTTTCATAGGTGAAGTGATCTGCGGCGACTGGTGATGTGGTTCTCAAGCTAGCAGTGAGTTATATAGCCAATTCTAAATTTTTATTTGATTTGATAAATACTAGGAAACATGAATTTATAACAGTAAGGAGTATTTACAGAGAGATAAAAAAAGGAAGAAATTTTAAAGCCAGATTTTTACTTTTTTTTATTTTACAGAGTTATACATATTAAAGCAGGAAAAGAAAGATATATAAGTCAGATATTGGATAATTTTATTTTTATCAGAATTTAATATATGCGTATTTTTAACTTACAGTTAGAATTTAGAAAAAACAAAAAAATATCTTACATTAATTAACATATGTAAATCATGTAAAAAGCGAATATTTTGCAAATTCACGAATTGTTCTGTTATGGTTAATGTGTTTATCAAAAATTTAACAGTAATGTAAAATATGGAATTTTATTAACCCTATAGATTTAAAATTAAAAGTGAGAATATTAATGGTAGTAAAGTCATGGCAAATGCTAATAAATTCGGAATTTTCATTTATACAAGGTTCAGAATCAAATGAAACCAACCGGGTTGATTCGTAGCTGGAATCGATGCTACAAAAATCAAAAGCGAGTTAATCTCACTTATCTGGATTTCTATTTAAATTTAAATGGTTAAATTTAAATAATTGGTTGAATGGTTGAATTGATTTAATGTGCTATATTATATGTAGTAGTATATAGTATATATTGGAGTGATTGATTTCCCGCACTATATAGCGGATGAGACCCTATGCGCCGCATAATAGCGGATGATATTATACAAATCCCATATACCGCGATATTCCACCTCGAAGTGGAATTGGTATTTTATATTGTGCTAACATCTGTGGATGCAGGGAAACATGTTGGAGGAACCCAACTGGATTCCTCAAATTATTTAGATTTGTTAAAATATTCTGTGATATAATTATTTGTTATCCTGTGATGAATTATATTGATAATTGGAAATGTTGGATACTATGGTTGATTTAAAATATTTCAGTGAACTGAGCTATCAAAATCTATAAAAATGGGATTTCTGAAAAGAAAATTAAAGAGTGATTTTTGAATTCTGATAAATAAAATTACAGGTGCGGAAAATCGAAATCAATACCCTTTAACGATGTCGAGAACCCGATGATATGATCTGCTTTGCATTCGGCAGAGTCGAAAGGAAGGATGAAAGTACACATCCAATAAGCACACTTCAACAATGTCAAGCTCAATAGAAGTTTTATGGTCAAAGGAAAGTAGTTAAAACCATCACAATAAATTTTAATAAAATGCAGCTGCAAAAATCCAATCAACATTTTGGAAGAATCTTTCGACACTTTCGAAACCCATGGACTTAGTTTTCCTAAGGCAATGTTAATGTTGTCGGAACTTTATATGCTAACTGAGTCGAAAGGTGTCGGGTTAGAATTAAGTTGATAAGAAAATAAAAGAACTTGGGACGTTTTGACGTTGTTGGTAAAGGATAATGGCTAGATCCCAATCGGTTTAGGTTTCGATAGAGTCAAAAAGTGGTATATGGTTTCGAAGGCATAACAATAAGAAAAACTTAAATCAACGTAGTAGGTTTCGACTTAGTTGAATACAGCAGGTTTCGTCTAAGTCGAAATATTTGATGTGTAACTTATACAAAGTATCTTCCTTCAATCTCATTTGCAAAAGGTATGTATTTCTAACTTGAAAAAATTGGGAATAAGTGTGTACTAAAGGTGCCAAAACCTATGACACAAAGTTTATGCTTTCAATAGGGAGAATTAAGCAATTATCTAGTAAGATATATTAACCAATTTTTCGTAAGGTGTCTGACTATGTTAAAATACAGAGTTCCTTTTCGAAAAGCTTGACTGCGTGCTAACTTTACTATATAACCTTTCGATGAGTTCAGTCAAATGAAGCGCTACACTGACTTTCGAAAGCAAAATAGAGGTTTCCGCCTTCATCCCTTTCAAAGGGGTAGAAAAGTAAATTTATGGCGCTATTTTTTGTTTGATTCGTACAGCACAAAGCTTCTAAGCGAAGCAAACATAATTTTCTTCTTCCCCAAACCTGATTTCAACCCAGAAATTCAAAAAAACTGGTAAGCAAATGGATTTAAACGGAAATCAACAATTTAAAAATCATTAAGATGGAAATTCAAATTCGCTAAAAATGACAATAATAAAAAAAATTGAATCGAGAAAAATTAAAATGAAAATTAACAGGAAATCAAATCGAATCGTGGTAAGAAACAAAATTACAGATTATTTCAAAACAAATAGAAACTTAAACAATATCCATTGAATCCAAGATAATCATTCAAATCTGAGCCAAGATGGTTTTAAAGATTAAAATCCACTGTGAAATAAAAAATTTAGTAAGAAAAACGAAATAAAAAAGACTTTCTATAAATTTGAGTTCTTGTTGAAGATAAAGATTATTTAAGGATTTGAGAACTATGATTTTTGCTCGAAAATGATTTTAATTACAGGTGAATGAAAGAGATGAAGAGCAAATGGTGATTTATAAGAAAATTCAGCAAAGAAAACGGACTACCCGATTAAAATTAAATGAATGACCCTGATTCACGTGGGATTACGAAAAGGCGGGAAACATTGAAGGTTTCGAGATGATTGACTTGAAAAGTCAACGGCATCTCTTTGCAGGGGGGCAAATGTTACCACCAAATATCCTTTCGACCTTATCGAAAACTTATTGAATAGAAGACAAAGAAGAACAAGAGAAAGAAGTTCCAGTAGGACCTTTCAATGGAGTCGAAGTGATGCATAGCCAAAGACTAGAAGCATCACAACCTTCTGAAGGGGTCGAAAGGGTCGAAAGCACCCTTCCGCTTTGAGAGTTCCTCTTTAGAAGCAGGTGCCTCCACATGCATGAAAACCTTTCCATTGAGTTAAAGCAACTCCTTTCGAAGACAAGGAACGACAGCCCTTTATATGCATGCCAAACTTTTCGTAACCAAAGGTTTCTCCTTCACCCAAACTATTTAGAGATACACCTTGGATGGAACAACCCTTTCGAAAGCTAATGCAAGCCTAATGAACTGGTCAAAGCACTTAACATCCAAGGAAGTTTCTAGATCAGTTCAAAGCATAAGTTCAGAAGCCACTAACGACTTCGAAACCATTAGCATTTCAACACCTTCAGAACACCTAGAAACTGCCTATCGGTAGAGTCGAAAGCTCCCACCTTCATTCCTTATGACAACAAAGCAACAATAAGAAGAGAGGTGCAACCACCCTTTTTTGATGAAGACGGAGGCATCTGAACCCATCCGAAAGTGTTGCGGAGGGATGCACAAGTGTCGAAGGAGTCAGAAGGTGTTTGGAGCCACTTCTCGACCAAGTCGAAAGCACTGGGTCGAAATGTGCCAATCCGCATCTATAAATAAGGCCCAAACAGTCGGTTTTAGGGGATGGAATTCACTCATTCCATTCTTGTATTTTCTTAATTCAACAAGGTTGTAAACCTTATTTGTAAATCGAATTGGGTAAATTGATCGATAAAGACATTGCAGGATTAACAAAGGAAAGACTTCAATATTTCTGATTATGCAGCTTTCGTGAAGTGTTTTATTAGTTTTAATTCTGTTTACGATGTTTCAACCCCATTGAAAGGAATCTTCCAACTTAGTCGAAACACCTGAAATTTCGAATAATCCCAATCCTTAATTCCAGTCTATCATTCTCTAAGCTTCTTCATTCTAGTGGATCGAAACCATAACTCCAACTATCTCACCTCAGATCGAAGACCTAAATCCAAGCCACTTAAGATTCTAGCTTTCGATAAGGTCGAAATCATTCAAAACAAATCACATCCCTGCATCCTTAGAGACTTCATGGAGAGTTCTACAGTGAGCTCAAAAGGGATAGTCACACTACTCCAGTGAGCTCAAAAGGCTAGATAGAAGGTAGTTTGAGTGTATCGAATGGATCAAAAGGACAACAAGGAAAGGTTTTCATAATAGAATTCAATTCGAAAGGGTAGATCAAAAGGAATACCCCTATCCAACTATCTTTCAATTGACTAAGAGCAACCTAAAAAGGGCTTACCTATACTTTTAACCTGCTTTGGGGTGTTAACAAGTTTTCTTGTTATCATTCCCAATTGTGTGCATATATATCAAAAGAGAGAGATTCTAAAAGAGATTGGAAGGCTACAAATCCATTTTAATGAAGCTAAGGCTAACCTGTGAGTGGAAATCTTAATATTTCTTTTCAACAATTATTTAGTGTATTTCTTTTTGGATTTGAATATGCTTAGGGATTTTGGGATTTCGAAAATATGAAAGAGAAAATCCCCCAAAATTCCTTTTTATTTTCATATGTCAATTCTACGCCAAGATTCCCAATTATTTACATTAATTTGATGGCATTTGTTTCGTTCGTATAATCGATCTTTGATAATTTCATAGTCTAATGCACTTCTCCTTCTTTTTTAGGTTAAATTGTGATACTTCAATAAAATAAAGGGTTTAGATTATGAATTCTAATCGTAGTTCACACCACTGATTCTTATCTACTTCTTTGTAAAAAGAGGAGTTGAATAGAATATGGATTTTAGATTGCAATTCTTATTGTTAAGATATTCCATTGAATTGGTGTAATTAATTGAGTTTCTATTTTATCTGCAAGTCTGTTATTGAGGTTTTGGTTATGAATATTTATTCCCTGCTTTGGACACTAGAATTCCACAAAATGCTGGAAATTTGAAGAAAAAGGACTTGTGATAACAATTGGTTAGGGAATTGACATTTAAAGTAAGTTTAGAGCGTAAAATCCATGCGTTTAAAACATATTAATCGTGAATATTTATTTATTACTATTTACGTAATTAACTTATAATTACTTTGTATATGGTGTAATTAATTAGGCATTTATTTTCATTTTTCCATCATTAGGAAGGTAATTGATTGTTAGGTGGAAATAAGAGGAAACTCTTGTATAGATAATTATTATTTTAAGGCGTAATAAGGAAGATTCCTTATAAGGTCTTATTTATGAAACAATAAGATGAGTGTATGTATAGGTATGTGTGTGTGATCATATATGGAGTGTAAGTGATTTAAGGTAAAGTCATAGGGATGCGAGGTCAATAGAGTTACATAACGGAAGTTTGCCCTTTACTTTGAGGCTACCGGCGGTTGTGTACACTTTTATTGATATGAGATATCCTTATGATAAATATTTGTACGAATGCGAGGTTAGTTCCGAATTCTATAGGAGAAGTCTGCCCAGCTAATCTAGTTACCAGTTCTTACGACTAACGGACTAATGTGAGACGCCATTATGAGTATGGGCCATAAGACGAAAGGCCTACTTTGGTGTTTTGAAATAATATACCAGGCAAGTATTCTAAATCTGAAAACCCCCAATCGCCTAAATTTAGTTATAACAAAAATACTTAAAAAAATCACTTCACAAAAACTCTTTTTAAATGTACTAAATGATAATACTTCACCATAGTTTTCAAAATAATGTTATTGTTATTTCTTTCACAAATTTTTTCAATGTCACCTTTCAAAAGCACCATGATATAAGTCCTAACAAACAACAACTTAAAAATCCTTTGTTTATAAATTCATGCTTTATAAACTATAGTATATAAAATAACACCATTAATTAAATAAATTCCATAGGAATAAACTAACATTTAACATTATTTAAAACTTTAAATGACTACACATTTAGAATTTTTCTTAGGTTCACAACTTTCTCGATCGTCCAAGGATATAGATAATTTCTTAGGTGTATCGTTACGCATATCAGCCTTCGGTTATTACTTAAAAGACTATCTAAGCTACCTCAGAACAAATTGAAATTCACTCCATAAACTACCCTAAGCCACAATACAAAGTATACAAATATCCTTAAGACCAAACAATATACATGGATCATCCATATGAAATATATGATCCGACCGCTTGCTCGACACATAAACTTTAATTCTGAACTAGTATCGCTCACTCTACCTCCTTAGTGTAGACTTCGATCAGGTTCCGTAATTAGAAACCTTTGTTCTTCTTGCGCAGTCATATACTATGATAGAAAAACTCGGTCATATCAAGAATCTGAATCAATTGTTTGCCATCTAGAAACAAGTGAGAAATCTTTGTTCGGACTAGTGTGAATCACCCTAAAGTTATGTACTCGAATCCTAGATCAAAAAGCATGCGGATAAAATGATCTACATTCAACTTACGTACTTATTCCTATTGATTTCTTAACTACACCAATCTCTTTCCAAATCACTTTAATTTTTCATTTATAGTATTTCATTTAGTACTAAAATTAGTTATGAATCATTTCATAAATTTCCACTTAAGTTTATAAATTTTTTATAAAGACACATCATTATAAAACGTTAAATTAAAACTTATTCCACTTTTATTAACTTGTATAATACTCTTCTACATCCTAAGAGTATATCAAAAATTCAATTTCATTCTACTTTTCAAAATTCATATGGAGGCCCAAACATAATATAGGTCTTAAAACTGAGTCAACTACTTTGACCTCCTTACTTATCTGGTCCGGTAAGTAGCTAAGAACAGTAGGATGCTAGTATCCAAACTCAGTCCTAGAGCCTACTTTTCCTTAGACATCCCTCAGGTAAAGACGTTTATTAGTCGGTCTAATAACATCAAATAGTTTATATGAGTTAGAGGATTAAACAAAAACTACGATTTGAATAAAACAATGCTTACTGAAACCTTCCTATCCAATTTAACCCATCTAAAAACTTGTGTTAAATTATTTCTTTTCCATCCAAGAGTAGAAATTTCATTTATTAAAGCATTCTTTTATCTAAATAACTTTTATTCTAAATCAATTTCTTCTAAGCAAATTTAAGAACTATATACGCAGTTTTTATTCAAAATCATTTTTGAAGTCATACTACGTAAATATAAAATAACTTTAACAACATATTCACTAACACTCGCTTTGGAAACTAGTTCTTCGAACTAATTTCAATCACACAATGATAAAGAAAATAATCTACTAAGTGCACTACAACGTTCGCATAAGCAAACATTCGATCGTCACTTTGAAGATTATTCAGATTACCACAAAACTAATCAAGATGTTTTTCCCGAACTATCTAAAGAAAATTTATCTTTCTTAAAAATTCTATTTGAAATATTTATACTTATACATACTTCCAAGTAATACTACCATTACATTTCTCAAAAATCTTTTTGAAATCATTTCACACAATAGTGAGATTTAAATTATCAAAGACCTTTTTTACTTATAAAACACCAATTATAAATCATATAAATCATTTTATATACCATACTCGTATAAAATGTAACTTTTAAATAATCTTATGTTATAATAACATCCCTTTATTATAATAAACTTTTCATAATTTTTTTATCCCCTAAATGTCTTTCCATTTAGATGATATCAATATCGTGTCTATTTGCCATGTTTAAGTCTTTAGAAATCTCTATCGATATCGTGGCTTCCCATGTCTATATCATAATTCACGAACCACCTAATAGACCAATTAACACAATATAATTTTATAGCAGTAACAAATATATTCCCATATATAGTACTCTCAACTCATTCTAGGTTGTCGCTTCGCCAATTTCTAATGTGCCATACTCTACAAAGCCAAGGTTCCTACTTAACCTTCAACTCCGATACCAAATATAACAATCCACCTTTTCGTCCCTCAAAAGTATGCACTTAATATGCTCACGTATTAGAATGTCAAGCATCCAAGTGCTGAAAATTCAGATTATTAGAGTAAAAGAAAGAAAAAGAACAGAGGGAAATAGAATCTCACAACGGCACGATAACATATAATATAACAAAGAAAGTAAAAACTGCACTCTAAGTTACAAGGTATATCAAAGTTAAAAACAAATATCATCAGCCTAGACAATTACATCTCCCCGACCTTACAATTGTTGATAGATATACATAATAATACAGTGGAAAATAAAAATACTACGGTAGGTGAACATCCAGCCCCTCTCCATGAGATTCATATCCTACCAACGACAACCTAGAAAAATATTTTGATCTGACCCGAGCATTATAATAAAATGACAACAGGATCAATCTAGAAAATGAGTGTGAGAAGACTTAAGAAATATAAGGAACATATAATAATCTATGAGACCATGTTGCCAAACATGGAACAGGTTTTACCTCACAAGAACAACTTCCAAGCATGAAAGAATGGAAAACAAGTCAGAACAAAATCCAAACTTGAATGAATTGACACAAGGAAGATCAAAATCCAAACTTAAGGAATATACATAAATAATTAAACATACAGAAGAGCACAAGGCACTTCTCCATGCAATTAAGGAAGGATCAACTCCGAGGTTCGAATCAAAATAAGGAGAATAAAATTTATCCAACATGACTATGAGTGCACCCGAAGTATACCTACAGATAAATTATACTTGAGAGTCCATGCCAAACACAAATCACTCTCGGGAACTTCCAAGCTAGACCCCTGCGAATACATTCCAGAATCTAAATTATCCACAACATCGCATGCATGCTACTGAAATCTCTCTAGATGTATATGAGTATACCCGATGGGTGCGACCCATATAGTATAACGACCCTATTTTCGACACCTGAAAATCAACATCAATACGCCCACTGTATCAAATATCGAACAATCGAATGCCGGAAAACCGAACCATTATTGTTAAAGAAGAAGAAGGTAGAAGAAGAATTAGAAAACAATATCAGAATATCATAATCGCAGCGGAAAAATATATAATAGATAAATGACTAATCTTTAAACAAATTACAATATCTATTTATACATTAAATCATCTGAGTACAACAAAATTTATAACACATAACTAGACGGTTATCATGACCTGTCCTCACAAACCGACTATGTAGTTAATCAAACATTGTGGAATATTCATCAAATACGTGTGAGACGTCTCGCCATCCAGCTCGTCTCCCGAGCACCACAGGAGTCCATCTAGAATTTGTACTCTATAATACTCGGTCTGACCTGAGCATTATAGTTAAATAACACCCGGGTTAGTCTGGAAAGCCAGCGAGAGAAAACACACTCAATTGGATTATTAAAGTTTTCAAAATCATATTGAAATCAAAGGTATCTCGTAAGACCATGCCACAAATAAACATGCTAGGTTTTTGCCTTACGATAACCAAAGCATTTTCTTATCAAATCCTCTGATATTATAGTGACGTCTATATACAAATACTTATTCAAATAGCTGAAATTGTTACATTCATTAAATTCCAACATAATAGGTTTTACAAACAAAACCGTAAAGGCACGTAGGGAGAATGGATTTCCATTCATGGCAGGGCTACTATGGTACCGCCCATCATAGTACGTGGTCTAGATCACCGTACCGAGGATCCACCCTAATCCCCTGCATCACAAGACAAGAGCTACCCCTTATTGGATAGTCCGAATAGGATTATCCCACAGTTGGGATCAATAACCGCCCACACAGCCGAATAAAAAGGGATGACCTTACCCTAATTGGTTGCTAGCCACTTAGCCTTGTGTGCACCTCCCCTGTTTTAGCCATTCCCGATTGATGAGGCTCGAGGTTAAGCGTTAACTTTTTAGCACACATATACTTTAAATGCTCACCGTCCTCCTGACGATGTTTAGAAAGCATTCGTCCATACAAGTCCGTTTTGGGTCCAAATGGAACCGAAGGCTATCACGACCCGAATTTCAGCGTTCGAAAATCGACACCCGTACTTCACTCGTACATGAATGCTGCAGATTCAACCGTTAAAATTTGACTAGTGCCGGAGCTGATAACACATCAAGTACAACAGAACGGAAGAAAACGAATAATATCATGTACAACATTTGATACAATATTAAGATACAATGATGATACAGTACAACGATACTACTGAATATCAATACTATCAGAGATACAAGGAATAACAGCGGAAAGATAATGTCTTCAATTGAATACATCCCCAAAATGCAACTGCAACACCATCTCCAAACTAACGATAGCTCGAACAAACATAAAGTTGCACCAAGCTAAGCAAGGTCAGCCGTGAAAGCTGAAATGTAGAAAATGTGATCCACAAATCCAAAAGGCTTCGAAGGCTATCGAATCGATTCCTACTATTCGACTATCTGAAAAACTCAACTCTAGACCGCCCGTGGGAAAAATAGTGGGCACTCCGAGTTTAGGAAAGGAACAATAAACTCAAGGTCAGTCATGCGACTGGTGTGAGCAACTAAAAATAGTTTTTATCTTTAAAACAAACAGAAGATTTTAAATTTTGAAATCCGCAATGCTTTTTGGAAAATGAAACTACCATAAGGCCTCCCGGCACACACACAATGCAATTCCACACATGGGGGAGATTTCTCCTTATGATAGTCAAATATGTTTACTACGCGAAAACCATTTTGATATTATTATTAGTGCATATTGGAAAACATTTCGAAATTATAATATTAATCTTAGCCAGCATAAGTACCATTATATTATGCCAGCTATAGCTACCATTTTAAATGGCAGGTTCTACAACTAAAACAATAAAAGGTTCGTATTGTTTTGATTTGATTTTCCAACAAATGATCAGGCTAAGGAACTTCCTATTTCTATATGGGAACGCTTCTGGAGGGACGCCCCGAGAACCTACCCGGCTCTCTACTAACACAAGGCCAGTTACCCCCTTCTCGGAAAGTAAAACCAAAGATATGCCACCCCCGGTCCTTTGGGACCTTTATACGAGGATCCTATACACCAACAACATCATACAGTAATAAATATACTACAGTGCCCATATGAGTAAGTATCTGGGTTCCATGCCATGACACTACCCTTTTCCAGAAGGAATGGTCATACCCTAGGGGAGCTACCCCTAAAACCTTGCCGCATCTTTCCTGTTTTGACCATTACCGGTTTGTGAGGCTCGATGAGGTCATGTCCACAAAGCTACACTTTTTCACAAAGTCATGCTTTGATCACAAATAATCAACAAATGATCATCAACACAAAGTAGCACTTAGCATGCCACAGTACCAATTTGGGAGTATATCGCTGATAACCTTCAACTACATAACCTCTGAGCTCATACGTCTTGGAGAAGGGTGTTAAGCTAAGAGAATAAATTCTCCTCCACCAATAGATATGTATTTGAAAGAAATCTACTTTATATCTCAAAGTGTAGTGTCAGACATACAACCATACAAGTCTGTCCCGGGTTCGAACAGAACCGAAGGCACTTCTGAAGAAGCCCTTGCAATCCGGGTATTCACAATCCCGGTCGGACTTCCCATCACTTAGGGAATCTCTATACCGGCGCGGCTCAGTGCAGAGACAATCGACGGGTTATCCTTTCGTTCTCGAAAATACCCGGTCTTGACCACTGGTCATCAAATGCTATCCATATCGACGTATCATATTCGGAATGGGTTATATGACATAGAGATCCTCTCTCAGCTAAACCGAATAATGAGCGTAATATTTAAAAACATATGGATAATGGGATTTCAGTTGAGTCACAACTTATTACTCAGATTTTTCTTTCAAATGGTTTAAACAAATTACCATTTCAAATCTTTTTAAATAAAAAGATTTATTTCACAAAGTTCACCCAGTTTCACAAAGATCCATTCACGTACTTCAAAACAATTTCCATTTCAAATTGGATTAACTATCCAATCTTTCAGTTTATTCATAACTTTCAAATTCCAATTCAAATCTGGTATATACCATTTAAAATTTTCTTTGATTTCAAAATAAGATTTAATCATCTTCACAAAGGTTAATTCATAGTCTTTCCAAACTATTTACAATTTCATTTCAAACTTGAAATCTTTCGATACAAATTGGAAATCCCTTCTTTTTATGAAAGCTATTATTATTTAAAACAAATAGTTTTCATTTTGGGAAAACTGATTATACTTTACATATGTTAAAGCCATTCAAGTAAAAAACTTGGGTTTAAATTTTAAATTTCCAAGACAATACATTTTAAAATGGTTAGAAACCATATAAACACCTTTATAACTTGTATAAGCTTTTTAGACCATGATTTCCAAATCATTGAATTTGAATTCAATTTCAAATATTGAATTCAAATTTAAATCAAGTTATTTAATTTTTCAAATTTTATCTAGTTACTTAAAATAACTTTTTATGTTTGAAAACTTATTTTCAAAGGCTTTCAATTCAAATTGCAAAACTATTTTGGATTCAAAAATTCAATCTTTAAAATTGTTAAAAATCTGCGACTTAGCCGATTTCCTCGTGCAATCCATATTTGTGTGTGTATAGTGTGGTCCAGGAGTTTTACACAATAGTGCAACAACATCAATCATCATGGATTCAATAACAATATCGATAAGCGGTATATCCTATATCGCTTGTCTATATACACAGATTCGCAAATAAAGTAAATTTATCAATCACAAAGACTCACCATTACAATTCGATGTGGATTTCGAATAACCAACGAGAATGCGAATCCCTGTCGCATCGAATTCCAAATGCCGTTCTACGGGCTAAGTGGTATTTACACAAACATATCACAGATATCACAGATCAATACACAGCAACTCACATCACAAAATGTCACAAAGCATCACATATGAGGAATATCAACCATCCAAACATCCAATAGAATCCAAACATCCATAAGTAAAAAATAAATTAAATTATCCGATTTAAATTGAATCAGATTAATTACTTATGAATAAAAATTTTAATCTTGGTTAATTAATATTAATTAATTACAAATCAATTTGATTAATTACTCTTTAATCATTTATTAATTAAACTTGGATTTATAATTAATCCTTTGATTAATTATCTTTAATTAATTATAAAAAATTAATTAATTCTTAATTAATAATCACTTTCATTAATTAAATAACCTTTAATTAATTATCTTAATTAATTAAATTGATTAATTAACCATTAATTAATTACCATTTAATTAATTCCAATAAGTAATTATCCCTAATAAATTTCATTAATTAATTAACCTTCAATTAATTATTCTCAAATTAATCACCTTAATTAGTCACATACATCAATTATCCTTAAATTATAAATTAATTAACCTTTTAATCACCAATTAATTACCTAAATCATGTATTAATTAACCTTAATCAATCTTTAAATAAATCTTTGATTAATTCTTTAATCAAACCTCTAATTAAGTAATTTTTCTTTGAGTAATTAATCTTTAATTACTTTTATTAATAAGACCCCCAATATTTAAGATAAATCATTTATCTCGACTATCACTTAATTACATCTTCAAATTAAATTTGAAGACACTTAGGGTAATTTAAATGATTTAACTTAATATGATTATTCAAAAATAAAATAAGTTTTAAAATCATTTAAATTTAGATTTGGGGTTTGTTTTGAAAATTTTGTTAATACCTTCTTTTTGGAAATTTAATTTATACATCTTTGTTTTCATTTGTTTTTAAAACTAAATCCTATCATAATTTTTAAAACTTGCTTTAAATCAACAAACTCAGGAAGCCCGAGCCAATTCACGTTTTACCCGAGTCTGTTGCCTACCTACTTCGAGTTTTCACCCAATATTACCGTATGCTTTAAAACTTCAAACATAAATTTCCTCAGTACTTAACCCTGTACGCCTATAAATCTACTCGAGTAAGACTTCGAGAAAAACCACGTTCCCCCCGATTCTACCCCCGAGCTTCTACTTCATCTTCCCCAAACTTAAATTAACGGACACGCTAAAGAAACTCATGCACGTGCACATGACTGTCGATCAACTCTAGTCACTGTCGCATCTCTCAACCCATCACTGATGACTTCGACCATCAGTGCGATAACCCAGAAAAAGAAATCGAAAGCTAAATTAGAAATTCGACATTCGATCAAAAAACTGGAAAAACAAACCCATCGGAATCCTCTACTATTGCCGTTGATCTCGACCGTGAGATCAGTCACCAACTCCACCGGACCTTCACCTCCACCTTACGCACATAGTTACCACTACATGATCATTCTCGATCCTCCATGGCCATCGCCATTGCCTCACAAACATCCCCCTCCCAAATTCGAACTTCGAACCCTAATAATGCTCCGACCTCACCGCCCAATCATTGGAAAAATCCACTTTCATTTTTCCTGTGATCCACCGCCCTATGGCAGCCTCCAATCCAAGTCTTACAGCAAACTTTGTCGCCAATCATCAGCAATCGGCCAAAGATCATTATTCTTTCAACTCGCAACATCTCGATAACCCTAATACTAAAAATTGTGAAATTTATGTCAAAAATCATGATTTCTAAGATTGAATCCAGACATGAAATAGAAACTTGAAACTTCGATGATCAAAACTTTGACTCGAATTTGCTTCTTAGTGCATTTTTTACATTCCCAATAAACCTTTCATTTTTAATACTTAACAGTATTCTTAAAACTTGGATCTTGAAAATTCAAGCATTTATCGTTTAAACATCAAATCTTAAAGTAGGTTGAGGGGTGAAATTTCAGATTTTTAAACTTATCATATGTCTGTAAACAACAATCAGGAGCATATACAGGCAGGCCCATTCACAACTTCATATTTAGACAACATGCAGGCATTTTAAAACAATTACACTACAAGTATAAAATAGAATATCAAGGTCCAGAGGTAGATAAGTGGGTTTGCACACCCCAAAATGAAGAATAGAGGACTTGGAAACTGTTTGTTGATCTTCCTGTTACTTGAAACTGATGATTGTTTTATCTTTACTTGCTTAATTTGTTGAGATGATTGCTTCAGGTTGAAGACTTTGAATTGCAACTTGAATTTTTTTATCTGAACTTGATAGTTGAAATTGATACTTGTTTTCAGGTTGCAATTTGTTTCAGGCTTTTTAATTTTTTCTCTGGATTTAACTTTATTTCCAGGCTTTGTTTTTAAGCTTGATCTTCTTCTTTTTTCTGGGTTTGAGGATTGAAATGAAACAAGAAGATTGATATATATAAAGAAGAAAGACTTTGCACCGGGGAGGCTTTACTGGTTTAGCTTGTTTCTCTTTTTTTATATATTTGATCAAATTTCTTGGTGCCTACATTTTTTTACCAAAGAGATTTTTAGTTTGGAGGTTGAAATGCTGTTATTTCGGCTGAGAAGATATGGAGTATGTAAATATGTTTCCTTCTTTGTTTACATGAATCATCATCTTGCTTGATTTTTTTTTCTTTGTGCTTTATAGATATTTTTGTTTTATTATCTTGCTTTCACAATTATATACATATTATTTAAAAGAGAATGCTATTAAAACTAATTACCATTAATTAATTTACATAGATAATAATTTCAAACCCAAATTGTTGTTCTAAGTCATTTATTTAAAATTTAAATTCAAATACAAATTCAATATTGTAAAGTTAAATTCAAATTTACTCATATATACGTATGCATACACATTTCAAATTCAAATTTATTCTAAAATATACATTAACTATTAATTTAAATTTAATTCAAAATTGGGATCGTTACAGAATCCCCCTTTAAAAAAAATTCATCGCCGAAATTTACAGGCACGGAAATAACAAAGATAGATACACAAAGATAGAAACAGTTTTCCGGGTCAAACTGGATATCTATTCTGTATTTGGCATACCAAATTAGAATATCAACAATATGAGAACAAACTCATTTAATATTACACAGGATACTCTGGTCATCAAATCTACGAAATATGCAAGGTTAGTCCGAAGGATAACTAACCGTTCATAGAATATAGCAAGACCCAATAAATAAATGGATTTAATCTTCCACAACTCTCAAATGCTAGATATGGATTCCAAACTCAAGTTGGAATACCCAAAAGTATATATAACTTGTCCCTCTTCAGACTCGATATTCACATGAAATTACAATAGAATTTCGAATTTGGTTTTAATCGAAACCGTTTTATCGATACAATTCAAATTTAGCTTCATATTCAACTTTATATTTAATTTACCAATTCATTTCAAATAGAATTTCAAATTCATTGAAGTTAAAAACGAAAAGCTGATAGAAATTTAACGAAGAGAATACGAAATAGAAGCTTATCTACATGATTAGTAGGGCCACAATCACACCGCAGCTTCTCCCTCGAGCTGCCACAAAGCCAATCAAAGAATTGAAATCGAATCAAAGGAAATTGATAGAGAAAGATAGTTTCAATAGTCGCAGGGTATTGACCATTTATAAAGGTACTTCCCTGTCCCCTATCTCGTCCTCTTCTTGCACTCATATTTACTGTCAGTGGATAGTAAGAGAATCTACTTAGGCATTCGAACTGATATCTCAGGGATATACTCATTCTAGGGTACACTTCACCCTATCTTTAATGAGCTACTTAATGTGTTATACTCCTGAGCTAAATTTTTAACCTTCATTACCAAGATGTCATGACCCGAATTTCAGTGTTCGAAAATCGACACCCGTACTTCACTCGTACATGAATGCCGCCGATTCAACCGTTAAAATTTGACTTGTGCCGGAGCTTATAAGACATCAAGTACAACACAGCGGAAGAAAATGAATAATATAATATACAACATTTGATACAATATTCAGATACAATGATAATACAATAGAATGATACAACTGAATATCAATACTATCAGAGGTACAAGGAATAGCGGTGGAAAGATAAAGTCTTTAATAGAATACATCCCCAAAATGCAACTGCAACACCATCTCCAAACTAATGATAGCTCGAACAACCATCAAGTTGCACCAAGCTGAGCAATGTCAGCCGTGAAAGCTGAAGTGTAGAAAATGCGATCCACAAATCCAAAAGGCTTCGAAGGCTATCGAGTCGATTCCTACTATTCGAATATCTGAAAAACCCAACTCTAGACTGCCCGTGTGGAAAATAGTGGGCACCCAGAATTTAGGAAAGGAACAATAAACTCCAGGTCAGTTATGGGACTGGTGTGAGCAACTAAAAATAGTTTTTATCATTAAAACAAACAGGAGACTTTAAATTTTGAAATCCGCAATGCTTTTGGGAAAATGAAACTACCATAAGGCCTCTCGGCACACACACAATGCAATCGCACACATGGGGGAGATTTCTCCTTATGATAGTCAAATATGCTTACTACGCGAAAACCATTTTGATATTATTATAGTACATAGTGGAAAACATTTCGAAAGTATAATATTAATCTTAGCCAGCATAGGTACCATTATATTATGCCAGCTATAGCTACCATTTTAAATGGCAGGTTCTACAACTAAAACCGTACAAAGCTCGTATTGTTTTGATTGGATTTTCCAACAAGTGGTCAGGCTAAGGAATTTCCTATTGCCACATGGAAACTCCTCTGGAGGGACGCCTCGAGAACCTACCCGGCTCTCTGCCAACACAAGGCCGGTCACCCTCTTCCCGGGAAGCAAAACCTAAGATATGCCACCCCCGGTCCTTTGGGACCTTTATACGAGGATCCTCTACACCAACAATATCATACAGTAATAAATATACTACAGTGCCCACATGAGTAGTATCTGGGCTCCATACCATGATACTGCCCTTTTTCAGAAGGAATGGTCATACCCTAGGGGAGCTACCCCTGAAACCTTGCTGCATCTTTCCTGTTTTGACCATTACCGGTTTGTGAGGCTCGATGAGGTCTCGTCCACAAAGCTACACTTTTTCACAAAGTCATGCTTTGATCACAAATGATCATTAACACACAGCAGCACTTAGCACGCCACACTACCAGTTTGGGAGTATATCGCTTATAACCTTCAACTACATAACCTCTGAGCTCGTACTCTCAGAGAAGGGTGTTAAGCTAAGAGAATAAATTCTCCGCCACCAACAGATATGTATTTGAAAGAAATCTGCTTTATATCTCAAGGTGTAGTGTTAAACATACAACCATACAAGTCTGTCTCGGGTTCGAACAGAACCGAAGAAACTTCCGAAGAAGCCCTTGCAATCCGAGTATTCACAATCCCGATCGGACTTCCCATCACTTAGGGAAAATCTATACCGGCGCGACTCAGTGCAGAGACAATCGACGGGTTATCCTTTCGTTCTTGAAAATACCCGATCTTCACCACCAGTCATCAAATGCTATCCATATCAACGTATCATTATTCGGAATGGGTTATACGACACAAAGGCTCTCCCGGCTAAACCGAATAATGAGCGTAATATTTAAAAACATATGGATAATGAGATTTTAGTTGAGTCACAATTTAATATCCAAACTTTTCTTTCAAATGGTTTAAACAAATTATCATTTCAAATCTTTTTAAATAAAAAGATTTATTTCACAAAGTTCACCCAGTTTCACAAAGATCCATTCACGGATTTCAAAACAATTTCCATTTCAAATTCGATTAACTATCCAATCTTTCAGTTTAAGATTTAGTTCATAACTTTCAAATTCCAATTCAAATCTGGTATATACCATTTAAAATTTTCTTTGATTTCAAAACAATATTTAATCATCTTCACAAGTTTAATTCATAGTCTTTCCAAACTATTTATAATTTCCTTTCAAACTTGAAATCTTTCGATACAAATTGGAAATCCCTTCTTTCTATGAAAGCTATTATTATTTAAAACAAATAGTTTTCGTTTTGGGAAAACTGATTACACTTTACATAAGTTAAAGCCATTCAAGTATAAAACTTGGGTTTAAATTTTAAATTTCCTTAACAATGCTTTTTAAAATGGTTAGAAACCATATAAACACCTTTATAACTTGTATAAGCTTTTTAGACCATGATTTCCAAATCATTGAATTTGAATTCAATTTCAAATATTGAAATCAAATTTAAATCAAATTATTTAAATTTTCAAATTTTATCAAGTTATTTAAAATAACTTTTTATTTTTGAAAAATTATTTTCAAAGGCTTTCAATTCAAATTCCAAAACTATTTTGGATTCAAAAATTCAATCTTTAAAATTGTTAAAAATCTGCGACTTAGCCGATTTCCTCATGCAACCCATATTTGTGTGTGAATAGTATGGTCTAGGGGTTTTCACACAATAATGCAACAACATCAATCATCATGGATTCAGTAACAATATCGATAAGCGGTATATCCTATAACGCTTATCTATATACACAGATTCGCAAATAAAGTAAATATATCAATCACAAAGATTCACCATTACGATCCGATGTGGGTTTTGGATAACCAACGGGAATCCGACTCCCTGTCGCATCGAATTCCAAATGCCGTTCTACGGGCCAAGGGGTATTTACACAGAAACATATCACATATATCACAGATCAATACACAGCAACTCACATCACAAAATGTCACAATGCATCACATATGAGGAATATCAACCATCCAAACATCCAATAGAATCCAAACATCTATAAGTAAAAAAATAAATTAAATTATCTGATTTAAATTAAATAATATTAATTACTTATGAATAATTTTTTTAATCTTGGTTAATTAATATTAATTAATTACAAATCAATTTGATTAATTACTCTTTAATCATTTATTAATTAAACTTTAATTTATAATTAATCCTTTGATTAGTTATCCTTAATTAATTACAAAAAATCAATTAACTCTTAATTAATAATCACTTTCATTAATCAATTAACCTTTAATTAATTATCTTAATTAATTATATTGATTAATTAACCATTAATTAATTACCATTTAATTAATTCCAATAAGTAATTATCCCTAATAAATTTCATTAATTAATTAACCTTCCATTAATTATTCTCAAATTAATCACCTTAATTAATCACATACATCAATTATCCTTAAATTATAAATTAATTACCTTTTAATCACCAATTAATTACCTAAATCATGTAACTAATTAACCTTGATCAATCTTTAAATAAATCTTTGATTAATTATTTAATTAAACCTCTAATTAAGTAATTTTTCTTTGAGTAATTAATCTTCAATTACTTTTATTAATAAGACCCCAAATATTTAAGATAAATCATTTATCTCGACTATCACTTAATTACATCATCAAATTAAATTTGAAGACACTTAGGGTAATTTAAATGATTTAACTTAATATGATTATTCAAAACTAAAACAAGTTTTAAAATCATTTAAATTTAGATTTGGGGTTTATTTTGAATATTTTGTTAATACCTTCTTTTTGGAAGCTTAATTTATATATCTTTGTTTTATTTTTTTTTAAAACTAAATCCTTTCATAATTTTAAAACTTGCTTTAAATCATCAAACTCAGGAAACCCGAGCCAATTCGCGTTTTACCCGAGTCGGTTGCCTACCTACTTCGAGTTTTCACCCAGTATTACCGTATGCATTAAAATCCTTCAAACTTAAATTTCCTTAGTACTTAACCCTGTACACCTATAAATCTACTTGAGTAAAACTTCGAGAAAAACCACGTTCCCCCCGATTCTACCCCCGAGCTTCTACTTCATCTTCCGCAAACTTAAATTAACAGACATGCCAAAGAAACTCGTGCACGTGCACATGACTACCGATCAACTCTGGTCACCGTCGCTGCTCTCAACCCATCGCTGATGACTTCGACCATCAGTGCGATAACCCACAAAAAGAAATCGAAAGCTAAATCAGAAATTCGACATTCGATCAAAAAATTGGAAAAACAAACCCATCGGAATCCTCTACTATTACTGTTGATCTCGACCGTGAGATCAGTCACCAACACCACCAGACCATCACCTCTACCTTCCGCACCTACTCCCCACCACGCGATCATTCCCGATCTTCCATAGCAATCGCTATTGCCTCACAAACATCCCCCTTCCAATTTCGAACTTCGAACCCTAATATGGCTCCGACCTCACAGCCCAATCATCGGAAAAATCCACTTTCATTTTTCCTGTGATCCACCGCCCTTTGGACGCCTCCAATCCAAGTCTCGCAGCAAACTTCATCGCCGATCATCGGCAATCGGCCAAAGATCATTATTCATTCAACTCGCAACATCTCGATAACCCTAATACTAAAAATTGTTAATTTTTTGTCAAAAATCATGATTTTCTAAGTTTGAATCCAGACATGAAATAAAAACTTGAAATTTTGATGATCAAAACTTTGACTTAAATTTGCTTCTTACTGTATTTTTTACATTCCCAGTAAACCTTTCATTTTTAATACTTAACAGTATTCTTAAAACTTGGATCTTGCAAACTCAAGCATTTATTGTTTAAACATCAAATCTTAAAGGAGGTTGAGGGGTGAGAGTTCAGATTTTTAAGCTTATCATATGTTTGTAAACAGCAATCAGTAGCATATACAGGCAGGCCCATTCATAACTTCATATCTAGAAAACATGCAGGCATTTTAAAACAACCACACTACAAGTATAAAATAGAATATCAAGGCACAGAGGTAGATAAGTGGGTTTGGTCACCCCAAAACGAAGAACAGAGGACCTGGAAACTTTTTGTTGATCTTCCTGTTACTTAAAACTGGTGGTTGTTTTATCTTTACTTGCTTAATTTGTTGAGATGATTACTTCAGGTTGAAAACTTTGAATTGCAACTTGAATTTTTTTATCTGAACTTGATTGTTGAAATTGATACTTGTTTTCAGGTTGCAATTTGTTTCGGGCTTTTTAATTTTTTTCTCTGGATTTGACTTTATTTCCAAGTTTTGTTTTTAAGCTTGATCTTTATTTTTTTTGGGTTTGAGGATCGAAATGAAACAAGAAGATTGATATATATAAAGAAGAGAGACTTTGCACAGGGGAGGCTTTACTGGTTTAGCTTGCTCTCTTTTTTTTATTGCTTTTTATTTGATCAAATTTCTTGCTGCCAACATTTTTTGACCAAGAGATTTTTAGTTTGGAGGCTGAAATGATGTTATTTCGGCTGAGGACATATGGAGTAAGTAAATATGTTTACTTCTTTGTTTACATGAATCATCATCTTGCTTGATTTTTTTCTTTGTGCTTTATAGATATTTTTGTTTTATTATCTTGCTTTCACAATTACATAATTATTTAAAAGAGAATGCTATTAAAACTAATTACCATTAATTAATTTACATAGATAATAATTTCAAACCCAAATTGTTGTTCTACGTCATTTATTTAAAATTTAATTCAAATACAAATTCAATATTGTAAAGTTAAATTCAAATTTACTTGTATATACATATGCATACATATTTCAAATTCAAATTAATTCCAAAATTTATTCCAAAATTTACATTAACTATTAATTTAAATTTAGTTCAAAATTGGGATCATTACAAAGGCACTACTCCTACTACATCCATTTTGGAATCACCCTCAGGATTAGTAGCGATTAGCCCTTGCACTTCTCTGCTCCAACTTCGACTCCAAGCCTTGTCCTCCTCACGAAAATGTTCAAACCGGATCGAAGTGGTTTTCGAGAAATTATTCCCGATCCCGGTCTCTTCGAAATGATCAGCGCATTGGTCAATATTGATGGTCAGTTATTTAACTATCAAACAACATTCACAACCAATCATCGGATTTAAATAATTTTCCAAATTACTTATTTCAAAATATCTTCACAAGATATTTTTCTACACTTCCACCCTTTGAAACATTTTCAAATCACTTTTCTCTCGCGGAATAAATTTCCAAATATTGTTTATTTCCACTGAAAATATCCAAGTCTAAATATTTTCGATTTTAAAATAATTTAAATTACTTTATCCGAAGATATGTACTTTAAAAGCAATAAAAATAAAAACTACTTAAACACTTTATTTAAAATACTAGTAATGAAATTTTATAATAATTTCTCATGTAAAACTTAAGCCAAAAATTTTTAAAAAATAAAGTTACGAAATTCTATACAAGTTTTCAAATAAAAACATTAACCAAACTATCTTTAAAATAAAATTATTTATAAAGTATAAATATTAATAATTATCTTTTTAAATCATAATACAAATTAACCTTTTAAATAATTACCACTATAACTAATTTAATAAATATTTACCTTTAAAATTTTAAACAACTCAAATAATAATTTCTCGAAAACATTCTTCTAAAACAACTTTAAAACTTTTAACTTATAACTAAAAATCTTCTTCGAAAACATACTTTGCTTTTTAGGGAAATACACTTTTCTTCCACACCTTTTAAAAATAAACAACTATTTATTTTTAAAAGAAATTAACCATTCCTTTATAAATTCCCACCGTGAATTTATACTTTCAAATATCCACTGATATCTTATTTCAATTTAAAAACCCAGTTTATAAATTCCATAGTCTAATTTTCCTTTAAGCACGGTTTCAACACTTAATCAATTTTCAAATCGATCACCAGAATTTACTCCATTTAAAATAAATTCCTTTACTTATTAAATTTTACTTCAAAAACCATTAATCTTAGATTTTTACTTCTTTATTATGATTTAAAATCTTATTAAACTGAAAATACCAATTCCATACTTTTCCCAAAATTCGTCTTATCTCTTCCAACTATTTTAAACCTTGAATTTGGGAAAATAAATCATTTATTCTTTCAAATAAAATCATTTAAGTTTAAAATTTTCATTTATTTCCATTTACACAAAATTCTAATTTTCCATACTCGGAATTTCTTATTACAATTTAAAAATCAACTTTTACCTTTTCCAATTTATTCTTTAATTTATCCAAATTCTCTTTTTTTTTTTCTTTTTTCCCTTCGAGAATCCAATCGATATATTTTTGATAACCCAACATACCCAAATATATTCAATCAAACCATAGCATCCAATATTTTCAATTACCAATATAATCTATCTCAGATTATTAAATAATTTGGATAACAGAATATTAAAACAATCTAAATATTTTCAGGAATCTAGTTGGATCCCTCCAACTCGTTTTTCCGCTGCATCCATATATGTTAGCATAATAATTTAAAAATCCACCGTACGCTAAACAATCACTCCAAACATAACGAAAATTGAAATCTAATAATAATACACTATTACGGATCCAATGGAACTAGTTTCGTCGAATTCCGAGGCTGTGCCTCGGAAGGCTATTTTTGAATATCAACTTAACCGATATACTATTAAAATTGAGCAAAACATTTTCAAACTCAAATTTAAAACTTCTATTATCTTCAGTATTATAAATATAATTTTTCCAAGCCTTTGAAATATTTTTAACCAGCTTAAAAATCAAGATTCAATATTTTACCCTATTTCCAATATTTAATTTAATAGTTAAACTACTCAATAAATATTGACATTTGAAATTCGAGTTAAGCTAACTTTCAAATATTTAAAATCGAGTTAAGCCCATTCCTCCCCCTTATTTCATCCTCGAAATTGCTAGTTAAGAAGAAAGCTCTAACCCATTTACTATTTTTCCCAGCCAATTTTTTTTTGACAACAAGCGAGACAATCTTTTATTAAAGACACATTAACATCCTTGTTAACTTTCCAAACCTTTCCATAGTTTCCAAACAGCCTTATTTACTCAATAATTAAAATTATAGTTTAAACCAAACTTCAAACTATCAAAATTTCCTTAAAAAAATTTCTAACTCCTTAAAATTTTGAAATTTTTTGCCAGCGTCTCCTTTACGCGGCTAGATCGGTACTACAAAATGCCTCTACAACACCCCCAGATTTCAAAAGAAAACAAAAGGCCAAGGGCTAGATCAGAAAATCATCAAGTTTCATACAGAAATTTAAATACATACCTTTTTGTTGGCCAATTCCATTTATCTTCTAGAATCAAAACACCAATTCCATTTTCCTTTATAGCACCTGTATATCCTACTTAGCAATAATATCAAATCATAGCTTTCAAAATCATTTTATACATTTCTTTACAAAATTTTCAATATCTATTTCATTCAAATCCGTACGATGCACGTATATCATCCGCACGCAATACTAAATTCGATCGCTCACTCGATCACATAATTTCACTTTCGAACTAGTATCTTCCACCCGACTTCCTAGTGCAGACTCAGATCTGGTTTCTTGTTCAGAAACCGTCATCCTCCTTGCATAGCCATTTACTATGATAGTGAATTTACAGAATCAATCAAAAATCTATATCCAGGATTCGCCATCGAAAATAGAGTGAAAAATCCCAACTCGGATCGATACGACTATCTCGAAATTTTGTGCTTGTGTCTGGATCAATTCGCTATGCGAAT
Organism: Allium cepa; assembly: GCA_030765085.1. Lineage (NCBI taxonomy): Eukaryota > Viridiplantae > Streptophyta > Magnoliopsida > Asparagales > Amaryllidaceae > Allium > Allium cepa. The sequence goes on along the minus strand of CM060941.1, from coordinate 678,263,330 downwards.
AGTATAGGTACATCCTACATATTTATCTCAATTTATTATTAGCTATATCAATTCTCTATTATTCACATTTTTTGATTTCTATTTACCTATCTCAACCATTATTTCACACACTTCTATTAAATCTTCATTCAAATATTAACTTAAAATATTCTCCCAATATCAAATTTTACTTAATAATTTCACTGTCCGTTTCCTAATTTCAATATAAATATTTTATATACTTCTTTTATTTAATTTCACTTAACCACTTAAGCTTTTGTATCCATTTTCATTTAACTCAAATTTTAATTCCATTCTGAATTTAATTTACCTTCCATTTTCAAATATTGAATTTTATTCATCTTATTTCAAATTATATTTAATTAACCATTTATTTTAATTAGTTCCATTTACTAATTTATTTTGAATCCCAATGTATTTATTTCCAAACCTTAATTATTTTTAGTCCACTTCGAACTAATTTCACAACTTCACTTTACTTTCAAAATATCATTCCAATATTCAATTCCAGTTCATTTATTTACCCACTTAATCAATTAGTTTACTTACTAATTTTTATTTGAAATCTTTTATTTAGTCTATCTCAACTATATTTTTCAATTTTATTTTACTTAACATAACACAAATTGAATTTCAAATATTCAGTTTAAATTCCATTTACTTACAACTTACATTAGTTTGTTTCATTCCCACATTTATTCCAATGGCCATTTTACTTAGTCTACTTAGATTCTTCTTTAAATTCACTATTATTTTACTTAATTCATTTACACTTCAATTAATTCAAATTTTTAACTTCTTTAAGTTTCCTAACTTATTTACTTTCCATTACTACTTCTTTAACAAAATTTCCAAAAATCATTCATTTTTTTTTTGAAATCAAATATATACACAGTTCATCTGCATATCAAATTATCTTTTGAATTTTAAAATCAATCCCAGTTTTGCAAACAACTCCAATTTGAAACATTTTGGTAGCAATTTCTCTCCTGGGAACTCGAAAATGAACATCGATGATGCGGCAGTCATCACCGAAGTTATTTTCCAACAACCAAAAAGAGTTTAGTGCTTTTACTTCCTTCAAAACATTTCAAATATTTTTAAATTCCAAATCTCATCAGATCTCATATCTAATTCAAAAATATTTCCCAAATAATATCACTATTGTTTCTCCAAAACCTTTGAAAATCATTTTCAAATCAAAGGAATTTAAATTCCAAATTTTCAAATTCCAAACCCTTTCAACTCATACTCAAACACCACTCTGGAATTTTATCTCATTTTAATTGTAAATCACATTATAATTCACATTTATAAATTTCGTTTGCTAAATGAATTTATTTCCAAATCTTTTGTTATACCTTTATTTCCTTATTTCAATTACCATTGCAACAATGATTTAATATTATCACTTCCTAATAATTAAGCAACCATATACTATAATAATTTACAAAATTATTTATTTTCTATTCAAAAATAATTTGGGCAAATTATTTCATTTAACCTATTTTAAATAGTACTGTGTCAATTTATCTTGTTTAAGAGTTTAGAAATCCTTATCGATACAATTGGCCAGACTGCACTAACCTGAGTCTATAAATACTCAACCGATAAATCAACACAATATAAAAACAATTTTTATATTCATTAACAAATACGTGCTCATATCTATTAGTACACTCAAACTCATTCTAGAGTACTATCTATTTCAATGAGTAATTCCCACCAGAGCCAAGGTTCTCGCTTAACCTTCAGCTCTGTTGCCAATCTGTAACGATCCGATTTTTCGTCGCTCGAAAATCGACATCAATATGCACACTTTATCAAATGTCGAACAATCGATTGCCGGAAAACCGAATCATTAGGGTTAAAGAAGAAGAAGGTTGAAGAAGAATTAGAAACCAATTTCAGAATCTCACAATCGCAGCAGAACAATATATAATAGATAAATGACTAATCTTTAAACAAAGTACTATATCTATTTATACATTACATCATCATAGTATGGCAAAATTTATAACACGCAACTGGGTGGTTATCATAACCTGTCCTCACAAACTACCTATGCCGTTAATCAAACACAGCAGAATATTCATCAAATACATGTGATACGTCTCGCCATCCAGCTAGTCTTCTGAGCACCACAACAGCCCATCCAGAATTTGTACTCTATAATACTCGGCCTGACCCGAGCATTATAGTTAAATAACACCCGAGTCAGTCTAGAAAACTAGCGTGAGAGAACACACATAATTGGATTATTAAATTTTTCGAAATCATTTCGAAATCAAAGGTATCTCGTAAGACCATGCCATAAATAAACATGCCAGGTTCTTGCCTTACGATAACCAAAACATTTTCATATCAAATCTTCTGATATTATAGTAAGTCTATATACAAATTGTAATGACCTAGAATTTCTGTCGTTTGAAATTCGTATATTTAATTGATTTTTTTTACCAGCAAAATTTGTAAGTCGAATAAATTTTATTTCGAATATCTAGGTTTAATTGGATAATTAAATCGATAATTTAATATTTGAAAATTACAGAAATAATTGGAAATTAGGTTTAAAGCGATTAAAATTGATTTTTAAAGTTGTATTAAATAATATTGGAGTTAGAATGATGTTATAGAACTTTTAGAATTGAATTAAAAGTTAAATTGTAGAAATTGAATATTTTAATATTTAATTGACGAGTAAAAATAGTCATTTTCCAAACAGTCTCGGATTTTGACGAAACTAGTTTCATTGGATTCGTAATGTTAAATTATTGTAAGATTTCAAATTTCGTGTCAATCGGATTTACGGTTTGTCCGAAGCAAGCTAAAATGCACTGAAATCGGTTTGAGTGAATTTTTAAATTTAAATAGTCGATTTGAAAACCTATCTTCCAAATATGATCGAATTGGCTCTCGATATATATTCCATTGCGTTCGAAATAGGGGTAAAGCATTATAAATGCCAGGCGGCATGCTTCGTTTGGAGTTTGGAATTTTTTTGGATGAATAGTGTCGCGAGAATTTTCTATAAAAGGCCTCCATATTTCATTTTTTACACCAAAACCCTAGTTCGAAGCTTCAGCCGCCCTCTATTTCAATGGCCAAAAATTATTCCTCTTCCTCCCTTATTTTCTTTAAATTTGTAAACAATTACGACATACGTTCAACTACAAACTTCTAGAGCACGTTGAGATCTTCCTATCCAACGGGTAAGATCGTGAATGGAGACACGGATCAACGGCAATCCTCGCTCGAAGGCAAAACATTCACGCTCGTTTCTCGGGGAGATGATGGAACCGAGTTCGATCATATTCATGGGGAAGATAGAGCTCGGCTAGGGCTACAAGATAATGGTCACTGATCGTTGTCGAGGCAAGCGAGGTAATCGCGGCGATTAGGGTTTTAGATGGCGGCATGGGTTCATTTTGTACGCACGTATGAACGTGAGGAGGAAGAAAACACAGACGGCCCTGATCTAGGGTTTGGTATCATGCGGCTATGATGAAGCAAAGGTTAAAAATATAAAAAGAAATGAAATAAATTATATATTAAATTGTATAAAGTTTGTAATGCCATAACTTTGTCGTACGAGGTCGGAATTTGACGAAACGACTTGCGTTGGGTTCGTATTGACGAGCACTATGCAATAGAGCTAGATTAGGATCGATTGGAGCAATTGATAATTTTGGATAAAACTAAACGCGTGTTTAATTTTATTCGAAATAAAGCACTTCAACTGTTATTGAAAGCTAAGGTGAGAACTTCTCACTCAATCGAGTTTGTTTCGATTTAAATTTTAAATAGTTAAATTTAAAATTGCTTGATTGTGTGAATGAATGATGATTGCTATCTATTGTATTGAAATAGACCCTATACGCCGTATATTAAGCGGAGGTTATTATATTAAACCCATGTATCGCGATATTCCACCTTGAAGTGGAATTGGTATTATATCTGTACTTGGAGTTGATTTCCCGCATTATATAGCGGATGAGACCCTATTGCGCCGCATAATAGCGGATAATATTTTATATAAACCCATGCACCGCGACATTCCGTCTTGAAACGGGATTGGTATTGTGCTAACATCTGTGGATGTAGGGAAATAGGTTGGAGGGATCCAACTGGATTCCTCAACAGTATTGATTTATTTACGGATATTTGCAATATATTCTGTTATCATATTGATATATGATGTTTGGATGCCATGGTTGATGTATTAGTGTTGATGCAGCATCGGGCCTATTTTTGGACTTTTAAAATTGTTAAAGTAAGGATTTCGAATTCAAAAGGGATTTTCAAGTGATTTTTGAAAGTATACATTTTATTGAATTTTGGAATTGATTCATTTTAAATAAATAAACGTTATAATTTTTATGTTATACAAATTTTTATTTTTGTGAAATATAACCGAAATGTGATTTTTTTTGAAATAAGTGGTTGATTAATTTGTAAAATGGTTTAAATTAGGATTTTTGAATTTGTAAACGGTTTATATAAAAGATTTATAAAATTGATACTTATAAATTAAAAACAATGGAATTATAAAATGAATTTTTATAAGTGTTAAAATGAAGTATAAATGGATTTCATAAGTAAATGAAATTTATAGATTGATAAATTGTGAAGTTATAAAATGAATAGATTTTGTAAAATAAAAGATTTATAAGTAATTAACTTATAAATTGGATTTTGGCATTTAAAATGAGATATAAATAGAATTTGTTAACTAAGGGATTTTATAAGTTGTAGTTTTTATAAAATTTATATAGATGTGAATTTATAAATGTTGTTTTATAAATCCGAAACCAATTGAATTTGATAAGTAAATATGAAAGCTTATTAAAGGAAATATATCCACAATTTTGGACAGTGGATAATCCTTTTAATTAAAATATGTAGAAGTGTTGAATTTGGTAAACGATCTATATTCACGATTTTGGACAGTGAATAATATATCAAAAAAATGTTTTAGGAAGTGATCTTTTAAATAGAATTAAAACAATTTGAAGGTGTTTTAAAATGTATTAACTATCGAAAGCATAGATTTCAATATTCATTGTTGAAATAGACGTTTCGAGAAATAAAAGGGAATGGTGGACTATAACACTGTTGTTATAGTAAATGATTTTCGAAAGAAAATGTTTTATATAGTATTGAGAATTACATATCTATCTTAATCTCGAATCCCTATACTAGTGATTTTGGGTTGTCGTAACGATGTTTTACGCAACATTCGTTTTGACTCAAATAAATGTTTTTAAGAGAATGTTTTCCTTAAAGAATAAAAAATATACTTAATTGTGATTTAGGTATATTGAATATTTTTCAAATGTTGAAAATAAATAGATTTGTGAATTATTTATTATTAAATAAGAATGGAAATGTTTTCCAATATGAAGTAAAATGTTTCGAGATTTTATCTCTTTAAGATAAATTGAAAGTGAATATTTGAAATCGATTTGATAATCATATATCAGTGGATATTTGAAAATTTAAATTCACCATGGAATTTATAAAGGAAAAGGAAATTTGTTTAAAAATAAACATTGATTTATTTTTGAAGTGTGGGAAAATATATCTTGTGAAGATAGATTTTGGAAAATAAATAATTTGGGAAATTATTTGGAATCTGGTGATGTTGTGCATATCTATTGATAGTTAAATAACGGACTATCAATATTTACCTTTAAATGGGTATTTGTTGTGACTTGCTTGAATTTGAATGCTACACTTATTTTAAAAATAAGAGCTTGTTATTCGGTTTAGCCGGGAGAGGACCTTTGGGTCATAAATCCCATTCTCAATAGTGACACGTCGTAATGGATAGCATTTGAAGACCGGTGTTGAAGACCGGGTATTTTCAAAAACGGAAGGACTACCGTCGAATGTCTCTGCATCGGCTGATTTCCGATATAAAGATTTTATCACCGTTTGTGATGGGAATTCCGGACGTGATTAGTGAACATTCGGATTTGCAAGGGCTTCTTTGGAAGTGCCTTCGGTTCCGTTCGATCCCGGAACGGACTTGTATGGATGTGTGTATGACGTTACAATTTGAGATGTAAAGTTGATTTCTATCAAATACATTTCTGTTGGTGGCGGAGAATTTATTCTCTTAGCTTAACACCCTTCTCTAAGACGTACGAGCTCAGAGGTTATGTAGTTGATGTTTACTAGTGATATATTCCCAATTTGGTAACGTGGCATGTTGAGTGCTGCTGATCATTTATTGATCAAAGCGTGGCTTTTATGAAAAGCGTACCTTTGTGGATGAGACTTCGTCGGACCTCACACCTCGAAATGGTCAAAACAGGAAAAGATGCAGCAAGGTTATTTGGGGATAGCGCCCCCATAGGGTATGTTCATTTCCTACTGGATAGAGGTGGTATTATGGTATGGAGCCCTGATACTTAACCTATGTGGTTGCTGCAAATTTATTTCTTTGTGGTTGTTGGTGAATCCCGGGATAAAGGTTGGTTACGATCGAGGGATGGCATACTTGTGTCAGTAGTTACCTAGTTAGCGGTAAGTCGGCCTTGTGTTGGCAGAGATCCGGTTAGGTTCTCGGGGCGTCTTTCCAGAGGCGTACCCATGTGGCAATGGGAAGTTCCTTGGCCCGACCATTTTTCGGAAATCCAAACTCCAATTCGCACCTTGTACGGTTTTAGTTGTAGAACCTGTCATTTATTTATGGTGGTCACCATTGTTTAGATGGTAGCTATAGTAGGCATAGTACGAAATGTCTATATTGGCTAAGATTTATATTATACTTTCGAAATGTTTTCCTACACTTTGCACTTATAGTAATAATATCAAAGAAATTTGAGTATCAAGCATGTTTGACTATCATAAGGAGAAATCTCCTTCGATTCTGTGTTTGCATTGTCTGTTTGTGCGGGAGGCCTTATGGTAGTTTCATTTTCTAAAAGCATTGCGGATCTATTTTAGAATATTTCTTTGTTTGTTTTTAAGGATAAAACTGTTTTAAGTTCTCACACTAGTCCCATGACTGACCTGGAGTTTATTATTCCCTTCCTAAACTCTGGGTGCCCACCAATTTCCACACGGGCAGTCTCGAGTTAGGTTATCAGGTCATTCTGGAATTCAGGAGTTGTTGTAGAGATCTGGAGGCAAGCTGGACGGCATGGCGTATCAACTAGTATATAGTATTTCTTTTCCGTTGTTTGTTGTTGTAAACTATGATAATGTAATGTGATGTGATGTAATGTAATAACTGATACGGTTCTTTTGTTTTAAAGATTATTCATTTATCTATTATATGTTGTTCCGCTGCGATTGTGAGATTCTGATATTGTTTCTGTTGCTTTTTCTTTCTTACTTCTTCTATCTTTTTCTTCTTCTTTAACCCTAACAGTTCGGTTTTTTGGCCTTCGATTTCTCGGTAGTTGATACATTGGACGTATTAATGTCGATTTTCGAGAGTCGAAAATCCTAATCGTTGCACAAATACTTCTTCAAATAGCCGAAATTGTTACATTCATTAAATTCCAGCAAAATAGGTTCTACAAATAAAACCGTAAAGGCACGTAGGGAGAATGGATTTCCATCAATGGTAGGGCTACTGGGGTACCGCCCGTCACAGTACGTGGTCTGGATCAGTGTACCGAGGATCCACCCTGACCCCCTGCATCACAAGACCAGAGCTACCCCTTACTGGATAGTCCGAATAAGATCATCCTGCGGTTGGGATCAACAGCCTCCCATACAGCTGAATAAAATGGGACCTCTAGACAGGGATGATCTTACCCTAATTGGTTGCTATCCCCTTAGCCTTGTGTGCACCTCCCCTGTTTTAGCCATTTCTGGTTGATGAGCCTCGAGGTTAAGCGTTGCCCTTTTAGCACACGTATACTTTGAATGCTCACCATCCTCCTGAAGATATACTGAAAGCATTCATCCATACAAGTATGCTCCGGTTCCGAACGGAACCGAAGGCACTACTCCTACTACATCCATTTTGGAATCACTCTTAGGATTAGTAGCGATTAGACCTTGCACTTTACTGCTCCATCTTCGAATCCAACCCCTTGTCTTACTCACGAAAACGTTCAAACCTGATCGAAGTGGTTTTCGAGAAATTAATCCTGATCCCGATCTCTTCGAAATGATTAGCGCATTGGCCAATATTGATAGTCGGTTATTTAACTATCAAACAACAATCACAACTAATCATCATATTTAAATAATTTTCCAAAATACTTATTTCAAAATATCTTCGTAAGATATTTTTCTACACTTCAACCCTTTGAAAAAGTTTTCAAATCGCTTTTCTCTCACGGAATAAATTTTCAAATATTGTTTATTTCCACTGAAAATCTCCAAGTCTAAATACTTTAGATTTTAAAATAATTTAAATTACTTTATCCAAAGATATACACTTTAAAAACATTGAAAATAAAAACTTCTTAAACACTTTATTTAGAATACTAGTAATGAAATTTTATAACAATTTCTCATATAAAAATTAAGCCAAAACAAATTTTTAAATAAAGTTACGAAATTCTATACAAGTTTTCAAATAAAAACTTAAACCAAGTTATCTATAAATAAATTACTTTATAAAATATAAATATTAATAATTATCTTTTTAAATCATAATACAAATTTAACTTTTAAAATAATTACTACTATAACAAATTTAATAAATATTTACATTTAAAATTTTAAATAACTCAAATAATAATTTCTCGAAAACATTCTTCTAAAAGAACTTTAAAACTTTTAACTTCTACTTAAAAATTTGCTGTGAAAACATGCTCGGCTTTTCTGGGAAATATACTTTTCTTCCACACCTTTTAAAAATAAACCCCTATTTATTTTTAAAACAAATTACCATTCCTTTATAAATTCTCACTGTGAATTTATACTTCCAAATATCCACTGATACCTTATTTCACTTTATAAACCTAGTCTATAAATTGCATAGTCTCATTTTCCTTTAAGCACGTTTTCAACACTTGATCAATTTTCTAATCGATCATCAGAATTTACATTATTTAAAATTAATTCCTTTACTTATTATATTTTATTTCAAAAACAATTAATTTCAGATTTTTACTACTTTATTATGATTTAAAATCTTATTAAACTGAAAACACCAATTTCATACGTTTCTTCATATCTCTTCCAACTATTTTATACCTTGAATTTAAAAAAATAAATCCTTTGTTCTTTCAAATAAAATCACTTAAGTTTAAAATTTTCATTTGTTCCCATTTACTCAAAAATCTTCTTTTCCATACTCGGAATTTACTTATTAGAATTTAAAAATCAACTTTTATCCCTTTCCGATTTATTCTTTAATTTATCCAAATTTTTTATAATTATTTACCTAAAAATTCTCTCTTTTTTTAATCTTTTTTCCCGTCAAAACTCCAATCTATTTATTTTTGATAACTCAGCATACCCAAGTATATTCAATCAAAGCATAGCATCCAATATTTTCAATTACCAATACAATTTATCTCAGATTATTAAATAATTCAGACCACATAATATTAGAACAATCTAAATATTTTGAGGAACCCAGTTGGATCCCTCCAACCAGTGTTTCTCTGCATCCATAGATGTTAGCATAATAATTTAAATACCAATCCACCATACGACCAAACGGCCACCCCAAACACTACAAAAATTGAAATCCGATAATAATACATTATTACGGATCCAATGGAATTGGTTTCATCAAATTCTGAGATCATGCCTCGGAAGGCTATTTTTAAATATCAATTTAAACAATATACTATTAAATTGAGCAAACATTTTCAAACTTAAATTTAAAACTTCTAGTATTTCCAGTATTACAAATATAAATTTTCCAAGCCTTTGAAATATTTTTAACCGGCTTAAAAATCAAGATTTAATATTTTACCCAACTTCCAATTATTTAATTTAATGATTAAACTACTCAATAAATTATGACATTTGAAATTCGAGTTAAGATAACTAATTAATATACATAATAATTTTTATATTAAATACATTTATATGTTGTTGCTTAAGGCCTAAAATTTATTTTAAAATTTATATTTCAATTTAAACGGTTTCTTTAAAAATTAATTCCGTGCAAATTTAATGTTATTTATATATGTATGTATGTATATATTTCTTAAATCAAAATGCATAATTTATATTACATAATTTTTTATAGAATATTATATTATTTATAAATGTATAGTAAATATGTTTTTAACTAATATTAAATGAAATAAATGATTTAAATCTATATATATTAAATAAATAAATTAACTATTGAATTGATTTTTGGTTTATATAAAAAATTTCAAACACATATACCATTTGAACTAATATTTTATAATTAGATTTAACCAATAAAATCATTTAGTAAAAACATTATAATAATAAAATAAAATAATTTTTTATTATTAGGCCAAGATCAACAAGATAATGATATTTACAAAAGAAATTTATACATATATGTATGTAACCATCGACATGTGACAATAAAGTAATATACAACCAAGGATCGTGTAACGACCTAGAATTTCAGTCATTCAAATTTGGAATATTTAGTTGATGTTAAATATTCAAAGATTAATTTTATAAGTTGAACAACTTATATTTCGAATATAGTGATTTCTTTGATAATTAAAGTGTTAAATTTAATATCTAAAATTGTGTAAATAATTGGATCTTGAATTTAATTTAAGTGAAAAGGATTTGTAAAGTTAATTTAAAATCTATTTAATTTAGAATGGAGTTAGTGAACTTTTAAAAAATTGATTTAAAAGTGAATACGTGGAAATTGGAATTTATTTGTTTTAATTAACATGTAAAAATAGTCATCTTTGACAATGTCTCGGATTTCGGAAAACCAGTTTCATTGGATCCATAATAGTGAGTTATTATAGGATTTCAAATTTAGTAGCGATTAGACTTACTGTTTGGTCATGTGAAGCTGAAACGCATAGAAATTTATTTATGTAATTTTAATTAAAATAATTCGATTTTGAAAACCTATCTTCTGTATATTATGGAATTGACCTTCGATACATATTCCATTATGTTCGAAATAGGGGTAAAACATTATGAATGCCAGGCAGCACGCCTCGTTTAGAGTTTAGAAATTTTTTGAATTAATAGTAATTTATGTTGCCTATAAATAAGGGACCCTAACTTGCAAAACCCTAGATCGATTAGGGCTAGCTGCCACCAATAAATTCAACGACCAAGAAAGCTCCAATCTTTCCCTTCAATCACTCTCTATCTATTAGCTTTTAGGCTAAGACTTCAACAAGAGAATCGACGAGCAAGAGGAGATCTTCACATCGAATGGTGGATTTTTGTCAGTGGCTCGAATTCGCCAAAATCTAGTCGCGTTTGTGTGGGGTTTGGGTTTGATTATTGAGGCAAAGAAGGAGCTAGGGGTACGATCCAAGGCCGTGGGTGGAGCTTGCATAGGCGCATGACGTGGTGATCTCCAATCGTGTTTTAGTGGAGTGTGGGTGGCGCGATGTTCAAAGAAAGAGGTGCGTATATGGGTTCGTGAGTAGCCTAGAAGCAAAAGTATGGAATATGGATTAAGGAAATTAAAACATGGGTAGGTTTTTTAATTTCTGTTATTAAGCATAATTAATTTTAAATTGTAAGTCGTATGTTTAAAAATGTATAAATTTTTCATACGAGGTCTAAATCAAACGAAATGAATTGCATCGGGTTCATATTGTCGAGCACTACAATTTAAAGCTAGTTTGGAAGGTTCTGGAGCTGTTGAAAATTTCAGTTAAAATTAAACAATCATTTAGTATTTCATCAAAAATACGCTACAACGACTGAAGCAAACAAAGTGAGTAAAACTCACTCTCTCTGGCCTCTTATATTTTTAAATACATAGGAATAAATTTACCATATGATATTTGATGATTATTTGGATGTTATACTATATTATTAGTATTGGATATATTCATGCCTGTTGGAGCTAATGAGACCCTATACGTTCACTTTTATGAGCGGATGACCATTTGTACGCGCATCTTCCTCTATGCAGTCATTTTACAAATTTTCTCATATATATATTTGTTGTAGGTTATAGATTAGAAGGATCCAACTGGATTCCTCACCATTGTTGATTTTTATTTACACATATTGTTATATATGCTGTATTATTTGATGTTTGATGTGATGGATGCCATATTTGCTATTATTGATGTGAATCCGCTTATTTAGTACTTTTGCAGCATTGGGCCATATTTTTGAAAATTTAAAACATTAAAATGTTGATTTCAATTTAAAAAGGATTTCAAAGTGATTTTGAAAATATACGTGTTTTAATCATTTTTGAATTGTTAAAGAAATGAATTTATTTTAAATGAATAAAAAGTTTTCTTTTGTATGTTATAAAAATTATGGTTTTATGACATATACTTAAATATAATTTTTGAAATATGAAGTCAAATATTTTGTAAAATAAGTTAAATTGAGAATTTTGAACTTATTATAAATGGTTTATATATAAGACTTATAAAATTGATATTTCATAAATAAAAGTGCTAAAATTATAAACGAGTTTTATAAGTGTTAAAATGAAAGTTCATAAAGGAATGCTATTAATAAAGAGAGTTAATGAAATGGAATTTATAAATTATGTTTTATAAATATTTGAAATGGATTTGTAATCAATTTCGTAAATGGATTTGCAATTGAATTTAGAAATGAATTTATAATGGACTTTACGAGTTTACGAAAGAATGAATGTGTAAATTAAGAAATTTATAAGTAAATAAGCTTATAATGGGAGTTTGGTATATAAATGAGATAAAAAGGAAATTGGTTAATAAACGAATTTAATAAGTGGAAACTTTTATAAAATAGAAATGTGAATTATAAACATTGTTTTATAAAAGTGAAATCAATTTAATATGATGAGCTCAATATTGATTATTATAAAAGCAAATATATTCATGTTTTTAAAGTAAAAAATCCTTAAAATGAATGTATTGGAAAGTGATATTTTAAAATGGAGTTTAAATGGTATCAAAATACAATAAGTAGTGAATTCGCTTATTATAAAAATAAATTTATGAAATGTTTTCCAAATATTAAAATGGTTTTGGGAATATATCATTTAAAGATACACTGAAGTAATAAATTAGGAAAAGTGATTTAATAAATAAATGATTAATATATCAGGCCAAGTGACCGTTTAAGTGCTAAATTATATTTTTGGCCATTATAGTTTCTCAACTTGATGTGGAAACTATTTAGTCGTACACTCTACATAGCCATCTATGTAAGCTTGATTATCGTTTGGTGTAAAGGATGTTGATTCGAGTAGTGCAGAGTGATTACTTTTTTTTACCAAGCTTCCTTCTTAGCCGAAGGAAGCCAGTTCAAAGTTGAAAACGTGATAAGTCTACGAGACTTGGTTTCTGTATGACGTTGAGTAACGCTTTTTCGTTATTGGTGCGAAGAGACCTGGATTGATTTATCCGACACTTTGCACCAACCTATATGTAACGATTGTGCAGGTTTGTTGATGATATTGATATCAAGTATTTTCTCAGTGAAGGACTTCTTGTTGATCGTTTGGGGTTAAAATCCCAATATACATATGGTAGAAGTAATCATTTCGTTATGAAATATCCAATGCAAAGACTATTCGTTACTAATCTTAGGTTCCCAATAGGATGTGGTAGGAAAGTACCTTTGGTTTATCCTATTCCTGGACAACTTATATAGATGAATGTCTAACAGTACATTTTCTGAGACTACGTACATTGGTTTTTACAAACATGCGTCTATATTAGCGGAGAAGGCAACTTCTCTTAGCTTAACACCCTCCTTGAGATGTACGAGCTCATGAGTTGTGCTTTTGTGGAAGGCAATTAGTAGTCAATGGAAATGGCAATGTGGTGTTCAAAAATGATGATGATGTGATATATGAAAGGTATTCGATACACCTTTTGGCCTCACACCCTAGGAAATAACTAAAACAGGGTAGAAGTAGCAATGTTAAGTCGATCGCTTCCATTAGGAGATGTCATCATCCTTCTAGATTTACTCTACACATGTTAAAATATGTAGTGAATATATGACTCGAGTACCCGTTAAAGGTCGGTAACGACCAGGGTTATGACATACTCAGCACTATGTAGAAAGAGGTAGGCCGGTCTTGTGTTGGTTTAGGTGGGCAGTATCTGCTCCCTATGTGCATCCCTCTAGAGGTGTACTGTAAGGAAGGTAGTCCCTTACCTTATCATTTGTATGGAATCCAATGTCCACTACATGCCTGCCATTTTATTTATAAACCTATTATGCTAGAATTTAATAATATAATAATTTCGGCTATGATTAATTATTATTTGCATGATAAACACTATTATAATATAACAGAATTTGATATGAAATGATTTGGTTATCATAAAGGAAAAACCCATTCGTGTTTATGCGTAGGCACGGTTTTACAAGATACCCTTTGTTTTGACAAAGAAAGTTTGGCAAGCTTAAAACTTTAAAATTCAATTGAGATGTGTTTTGCTCACACTGGTTTACCAAACTAATCCGAGCGTTCTTCCCTTTCAACGCTCACGTTAGACCGAGTATATTTATAGGTACAGATTTGGTGCTTTTGGAGCTTCAGTAGACGAGTTGGAAATCTTCATGTCGTATACACGTATTTGTTTATTTTCCGTTACATTGTTATTTAAATTATCAGCATTTGTGAGGATAAGTTGGTATAAGCATCCAGGCTGATAATTATTTATTTGTGTACTCTAGTATTGATGCATGTATATTACAGTTTCTCTTTTGTAAAGATTATTCATCTATATTATATGTTATTCCATTGCGATGTGAGATTCTATATTGTTATGGTTCTGTTTCGTTCTTCTCTTCTCTTCTTCTCTCTTCTTCCTTTCTTCCCACCTCTCTCTTCTTTCTCCCGACTTTCCGTCATTCACTGCTTTTTGGGTCGTACATGTGTGGTTTATTGTCGATTCAAAGGTTTCAAATTTGTGGGTCATCACAGTGTGATTTATAAATATAAAAAGGATTTTAAAAGAAATAAATAGTACTACTCACTTTAGTCACTGAGAAATAATGCAGGTGATGACTCAACATCATCACTATCATTTTCGAGTCTCTAAGTGATAAATCGTTACCATTACTGATGTTCTATTGAAGTTATGTTTTGATAAAATAAGTTTTGTTCTGATAAAACTAGTTTTGAATTTTAAAATTTCCAATTATGATTTGATAAATATAAGGAATAATTTTTGAATTTATAAATTGGAAATAGTATAAATAATAAATAAATTTACCACTTATGAATTTAAATTGGATAAATGAATCCAAATTTAAAAAATGGATGAACATTTTGGTTAAGAAAGTAAAGAAAATTTGAATTTGAGATATATGAAATAAAATAATTAATTTGAGAAAAGTTAAATAAATAAAGTTAAATACATTAAGTTAGTGAAATGGATTAGATAAATTGAAGTTTATCTTAAGAAAGGTTAAATAAAAGTGAATTGAATTTGAAATGAATTAGATAAAACAACAAAATGAAATTTTAAGAAAATAAATATGTATAACTTATGGATCTGAATAATGTTAAGCTAAAAACAAATGTATAATTTGTTAAATGAGAAAATTATGAAGAAAAGAAATTAATTCTGAATTTGGCTTTTGAAATGAAGATAAACATAAATTTTAAACGCAGTTAAATTTGAGATGTAAAAAGAAGTGAATATGCTTTAGAACGTTGTTTGATAGAAATTGAATATGAATGTTAAGAAAAGTAAATTTGGTAATGGAACTAAGAAATGGTAGTTTACTTAAGTAAAATGTTTATAAACATAAGTAAATAATTTTATGAAATGGTTATTAAGTGTTGTTAATATAAATGAAGATATACTAAGTAAATTATATATGAAATGTTGTTAAACATAAATTAAATTTGATGTGAAGATTATTAAGTGAATGTTAATGAATTGAATGTAAGTGCAATTAATATGAATGATTGAATTTGAGTTTAAAGTGAATGCAGATCAAATGAATGTAAAGGGGATTAAAAACAAATAAAAGAATCGAAATAAGAATGAGATATAATAAGAGCCAATTGGGAATATGTAAGTTGTACGTATATTGATTTATTCGCATAAATGTTTGATCCAGTTTCGAATATATGATTATGAGGTGATTTACACCGGTCCAAGTTAGGATTTTTCACTCGATTTCTTAAAGGCGAGCCCTAGATGTGAATTTTTGATTGATTCTGATGTTCTCTGTCATGGTATATGGCTATGCAAGGAGGATGACGATTTTTCATTAAGGAACCGGATCTGAGGCCGCACTAATGTGGTCGTGTGAACGATACTAGTTCGGAAGTGAAATTGTGTGATCGAGTGGGTAATCAAATATGGTTTTCTATACGGATGATATATGTACATTTACGTGGATTTAATAAATTAAATGTTTACATTAGAAAATGTATGTTAATAAATGATTGTTAATAAATGAATTGCAGTGAATGTAAATTAGTAGAATGTGAACTATTAAATATGAAGGAATGAATGCAAATTAAATTGATGAGAATCAACTGAAAGTAAAATGAGCATGAATGTAATAAAATATTTTCAGTTAACTTGAATGTGAGTTAGTTAGATGAAAACTAAATGGTAAATGAATGAATTAGTTTGTTGGATGTTAGTTGGATGATTAGTTTTTTATGGTTGTGTTTATTGCATTTGCTATGTTGGCATATATAGTTGTTGTATTGGTATATGTTATATATTGATATTACTTTTTATATAAATGTTTCTCATTTGTTGTTGAGTGTTTAGTACGTGTGGATGGTGTATGCTTTGCATTTGGAGCTCGCTTTCGTGCTATACTAGCTGTATATGCTCGCTAAATAACATTTAAGGTACATATCACAGATTACATATCATACTTTTATATTTTTTCCCTACGAGATGCCTCATCCTCGAAGATGAGATGTATATTTGTGATATATATGTATGTATGTATGTATGTATGTATTATGATTTTACTATGATCGAACTGCACAAAGGAGACATGGGCGAAATTTTCCATAAATTTAAGGATTTAGAAATTTTTTGAAAATTTTGGAAAAAATTTTGATAACTAAAAAATTGGTTTTTTAGTTAAAAGTTAAACGACATAGTTGGTTTTGAAAAGATAACTACGAATGGATTTGAAAACTTAGAAAAGTTTTTGTAAGAAGTTTAACTAATGGATTTTGGGAAAGCTAAAAGGTATAAATGATCTTGGTAATCTAGTTTGGACAAATTGTTTTGAAAAGTTAATAGGATTTTGTGGCATTTTCTTAGTTGATAATTTCGGGCACGAAATTCTTTCAAATAGGGGAGAATTAACGACCTAGAATTTTAGTGGTTCGAATTTGGAATATTTAATTCTTGTTAAATGTTCAAAGTTAATTTTATAAGCTGAATAACTTATATTTTGAATATAGTGATTTATTTGATAATTAAAATTTTGAATTTAATATTTGAAATTGTGGAAATAATTAGATCTTGAATTTAATGTAAATGAAAATGATTTATAAAGTTAATTTAAAATCTACCTAAATAAGAATGGAGTTAGTGAACTTTTAAAAAATTGATTTAAAAGTGAATAAGTGGAAATTGGAATTTATTTGATTTAATTAATGTGCAAAAATAGTCATTTTTGACACATTCTCAAATGTCGAAAAAACCCAGTTTTATTGGATCCGTAATAGTGAGTTATTATAGGATTTCAACTTTCGGGTTGCTCGGAGTTACGGTTTGGTCATGTGATACTGAAACGTATAGAAATTTATATAAGTAATTTTAATTAAAATAATTCGATTTTGAAAACCTATCTTCTAT
Source organism: Allium cepa (assembly GCA_030765085.1). Taxonomy (NCBI): domain Eukaryota; kingdom Viridiplantae; phylum Streptophyta; class Magnoliopsida; order Asparagales; family Amaryllidaceae; genus Allium; species Allium cepa. Next base: position 678,245,451 of record CM060941.1, on the reverse strand, counting down.
ATATGATGGAATTGACCTCCGATATATATCCATTGTGTTCGGATTAGGGATAAAATATTATAAACGCCAGGCGGCACACTTTGTTTGGAGTTTGAAATTATTTTTTGAGTGAATAGTAATTTATTTTTCTATAAAAAGAGGACCCTAACTTGCAAAACCCGCTAGATCAATTAGGGCTAGCTGCCACCATTAAATTCAACGGCCAAGAAAGCTCCAATCTTTCCCCTTAGTTATCTCTCCATCCATCGACTTTTAGGTTGAGACTTCAACTAGAGAATCGAAGAGCAAGGGGATATATTCACATCCGACGGTGAATTTTTGTCAAAGTGGCTCGGAATCGCCGAAATGTGGCCACGTTCGTGTGGAGTTTGGGCTAGATTTTGAGGCAACGGAGGAGCTAGGAGTCCGATCTGAGGCCGTGGGTGGAGCTCGCACAGGTGCACGACGTGGTGGTATCCAATCGTGTTCTAGTGGAGTGTGGGTGGCGTGATGATCAAAGAAAGAGGTGCGTATATGCATTCGTGAGTAGCTTGGAAGAAAACGTGGGGAATAAGTGTTAAGGAAACTAAAACATGGGTTAATTTGTTAATTTCTATAATTAAGCATAATTAATTTTAAATTATAATTTGTATGTATAAATGATATAACTTTGTCATACGAGATCCAAATCAAACGAAACCAATTGCATTGGGTTCGTATTATTGAGCATTACAATTTAAAGCTAGTTTGGATGGATTGGGAGTTATTTAAAATTTTGGTTAAAATTAAACACCCAATTAGTTTCTAATCAAAATAAAACGCTGCAACGACGGAAGCAACCAAAGTGTGTAAAACTCACTGTCTTTGGCCCGTTTATAATTTTATATAAGTTGGACTAAATTTATCATATGATTTTTCATGATTGTTATGATGTTATACTATATTATAGTAGTTGGATATATTCCTGCCTATTGGAGCAGATAAGACCGTATACGTTCTTGTGTATGAGAGGATGACCGTTGTATGTGCATTTAACATGAAGCAGACATTGTACATATTTTCTCATATATATATTTGTTGTAGGTTATAGGATGGACGGATCCAACTGGATTCCTAACCATTGTCGATTTTTATTTACACATATTGTTATGTATGCTGTATTATGTGATGTTTGATGTGATGGATGCCATGTTTGCTATTATTGATGTGATTCTCCTTATTTGGTACTTTTGCAGCATTGGGCCATATTTTTGGAAATTTAAAATATTAAAATAATGGTTTCATTTTAAAAATCATTTCAAAGTGAGTTTGAAAATATACATGTTTTAATAATTTTTGAATTTGTAAAGAAATTAATTTATTTTAAATGAATAAAAAGTTATAATTTGTATGTTATAAAAATTATGGCTATCTGATATATACTTAAATAAGATTTTTTAAATATGAAGTTAACTATTTCGTAAAGTAAGTTAAATTGAGAATTTTGAACTAATTATAAATGTTTTATATATAAGACTTATAAAATCGATATTTTATAAACAAAAGTAATGAAATTATAAACGATTTTATAAGTGTTAAAATGAAAACTTATAAAGGAATGCTACTAATAAAGAGATTCAATGAAATGGATTTCATAAACAATGTTTTATAAATATTAGAAATGGATTTACAATCAAATTTGTAACTGGATTTGCAATTGAAATTCAGAAATGAATTTATAATGGACTTTATAAATAATGAGACAACAAAAGAATGAATGTGTAAATAAAGAAATTTAAAAGTAAATAAGATTCTAATGGGATTTCGATACGTAAATGAGATAAACGGGAAATTGGTTAATAAAGGAATTTTATAAATGGAAGTTTTTATAAAATAGAAATGTGAATTATAAACACTGTTTTGTAAATGTGAAATCAATTTAATTTGATGAGCTAAATATGAATTTTTATAAAAAGAAATATATTCCTGTTTTTAAAGTAAATAATCCTTAAAATGAATGTTTTGGAAAGTGATATTTTAAAATGGAGTTTAAATGGTTTGAAAATACAATAAGTTGTGAATTCACTCATTATTAAAATAAGTTTATGAAATGTTTTCCACATATTGAAATATTTAAATGGATTTGGGAATAAATCTTTTAAAGATAATTTGAAGTAATAAATTTGGAAAAGTAATTTAATAAATAAAAGATTATTAAATCAGGCCTAGTTACCGTTTAAGCGCTAAATTATACTTTTGACCATTTTAGTTTCTCGACTTGATATGGAAACTATTTAGTCATACACTTAGTACGTAGCCATCTATATTGGCTTGATTATCGTATTACATAAAGGATATTAATTCGAGAAGTGCGGAGTGATTACACCTATCTACAGACCTTCCTTGTTGACTGAAGGATAGCAAGTTGAAAGTTGGAAACGTGATAAGTCTACGAGACATGGTTTATGTATGAGTTTGAGTAACGCTTTTGCACTGTTGGTGCAAAGGGACGGGATCGGTTTATCCAAAAACCACTCGGACCAACCTATATGCGACGGTTGTGCAGGTCTGTTGAAGATATTGAAATCTAGGATTTTCATAGTGGAGGACTACTTGTTGATCGTTTGGGGTTAAAATCACAATATACATATAGTAGCAGTAGTCTCTTCGTTATGAAATATCCAATATGAGTACTATTTGCTACTAATCCTAGGGATTTCCGATAGGATGTAGTAGGAAAGTACCTTTGGTTAGTCCTGTTCCAGGACAACTTGTATGGATGGATGTCCGACGGTGCATTTTCTTAGATTACGTACATTGGTTTTTGCAAAAATACATCTGTAGTGAAGAAGTAGGCAACTTCTCTTAGCTAACACCCTCCTTGAGACATATGAGCTCAATGGTTGTGTTTTATGGAAGGCAATTTGTAGTCAACGAAAATGGCAATGTAACATTCGAAGATGATGATGATATGGTATGTAAAAGGTATTCGATACTGATGTGCACGTAAATGTGCATATTTTTTACTACCATATTTTATTGAATTAAATTAAATAAATGATCATATTAAGTTTTTAACGTGTTTAAATTAAAATTCAGATTATTTTCAAATTGTCACATATTCATCTTCATCCAAGGGCAAAATGGTTATTTTTTATGCATATACAAATTTGGAGAAATTTAATAGGAAATTTCTACATTATTTTGTATGTATTTGAACTCAAATACAAGTAGCTTCATGAAGATATATATACATTCATAAAGAAGATACAAAGGAATGAAGATGGAAATAATTCAAAGTCATGGATCATGGAGGACCCCACCTACCCACCTACCTTCATGTACCTATTAGAAGATAATACACATGCTAATGACCATTAAAGGTTTATGCATACTTAAATGATGATCATTTGGTGCTAACGATTACTTGGCCACCACACTTCCTAAGAGGATAGTTTGGGTAGTTCTAAAAAATGAATTAGGATTTCCAAACATGTATAAATACCCCTTATGCTTCGTGCAATTAGTCTCTCATCTCTTAGCCTCTCTTTAGTTTAGTTTAGGCTCATAAATAAATAAAGTTCTTTGCTTTCTTTTCATGGCTACTTAGCCATTTCTTTTATGTAATTTTTTCATGCAATTTTAATTCAAGTCTTTTCTTGTTTATTTATTTTCATGTTTGTAGTGTAGATATTCTTTTATTTTACGCAAATAGAATAGATCTTCCTCTACATTTGTTTAATTTTTGTGTGTTTCATGTCGCATGCTACTTGTATTGATATTATAACACAAATGAGAGGTTAAAACCTTCAATTTATGGGTAATGAAGCTCTCCAATTATGTAGCGTCAACATTTTGATAATTATTGCTCTCTTTTTATGCTTAATGGAAGAATGAATGTTGATGTGATTTATTGTTCATGTTGAATTTAATAATCTATGTTGTTAATAACAAATAGGCTATGCTTAAACAATCACAAACAAAAATTACCACTTAATTTACGTTTGATTGTGGTAATGAAGAGATTTTAAAATCAAAATTTGATGGTCTATATTTCTAAAAAATAGTTAATAGGACAAGTTTAAAATAGATTTTACTTTCAACTTGTTGTCATTTTTCATGAGAATTAATAAGTGGTTTAAGGAGTGTGTTATAGTTTGATAGCTTATGTTGAGCTAATTTATAGCACAAATAGGCCATTCTTATGATAAGCACATATTTAAATTCACTAATGACCCCAAAAAAGAGATAATAATTTCATTTTGTTGAACTATGTGATCTAGAGAGTGGATTTATCTCTAAAATGTCATTTTATGCTCATAGTTTTCTTTCGCTTTTGTAGTGTCGGTTTTTATATTTTATTTGTAGTAAAAAAGATCACTCAATTTTGGTATAATTTGATTTAATAGGAATTTAAAATCTAACATTTCCTTATGGATCGACCCTTACTCACCACGTACGAATTATACACCGTGCGCTTGCGGATAATTTAAATTTGTTCGGCCGTTTTCTAATCCGATAGGAAATTGGTCGACGAACAGATACCTCTTTTGGCCTCACACCTAAAGAAATGACTAAAATAGGGTAGAAACAGCAAGGCTAAGTGGGCCGCTCCCATTATGTGACGACCCGGAATTTTCTAGCAATTTAAATTGGAATATTTAATTGATTTTAAATATTTGAAAGTAAATTGTTAACTTGAATTCAATATTTTTATTTAGAAATTAAATTATTTGAATTAATTTCTAGAAATTAGGTTAAATGTTGAATCTGGAGTTTTACACCTGTTAAAAAAATAATTTAAGGGTTTTTAAAATTAATAATGAGGATACTGAAGATAATAGAATGGTTGAAATTTAATTTAAAGGTGATTTGTTCAGTTTTAATAATATATCGTTTAAATTGAATTTAAAAATAGCCTTCCGAGGCACAGTCTCGGAATTCGACGAAACTAGTTCCATTGGATCTGTAATATTGTATTATTATTGGATTTTAATTTTCATAGTGTTTGGAGTTGTAGTGGGAGGTACGATATGTGAACGAGCTGAAATTTATAGCGAAATATTTTGAAACTTATTTATTTATATACTGACCAGTCAACTATGGTTCCTTCTCAAATATGCATGTTTTCTTCCTTTAAACATGCAATCTTTCTTTTACCCTTTAAATCAAGTCTTTCCTTTTTGCTTCAGTAAAAAAAATCAATTCGAACAAAACATACGAAAAAAATGGAGGACGCGAACGAATCGATTTGATTCGCGAGGCCAGAAGAAGGGGGCGGCGATCTAGGGCGAGTCGCGCAAGGGCTTGTGGTACTAGGAGGTCACGATTACGGCAGTAGCAAGTGGGCAGGGAATCGTCGAGATCGGCGTTGGAGATGCTCGTGTGTAGCAACGTTCGCGAATTTGTGCACTCGATTTTGCCTAGCTCAAGGCGGCGACCTGGGGTTCGAAGATAGGGTTCTAGGCTTTGGTGGTCATGAGTCTACTCGAAGGGGTCGAGAGGGATTCGACGGGTAGAAGGCGGTTCATGATTTAGATGCAATTGGATGTGGTCGTGGTCGTGTTCGTTAGCGGTTGTGAGGTATTTGTTTTGGATTTCGATTTAAAATATAAATTGTTGATTAAACTGAATTTTGTTTTTTCTTATATGATTCAACTATAAACTGATTTAAGAAATTTTTACAGCAGATATATATATATATATATATTTATATATATATATACAATCCGGCCTTTAATTTAATACATGTTTAATATAGAGAGATTAGGAGAAGAAGGAATATATATACATATACACCTTTTTTCTAAATCTACTAGTTTATTTAAATAGTGTATTACAGTGGATAATTTGTTTAATAAATTTATTTAATTTATTTACTACACATATTTTATTAAAAAGGGAATTAGTTTAAATTTAAATTATTATCTAAAATAGAATCATTGGTTAATTAAAATTTATCAAATGGAAATTTAATTATTTGATTGGTTCGAATATTAATAAAATTATCTAATGTTGTACAACGTCTTAAATCGTGAAGAGACCGAGTCGAGATTGAAGTGGATTGCAAACGAAAATCAAAGGTGGGTTGACCTCACTTCTTTGGATTTTTATTTAAATGGTTAAATTTAAATAATTTGTTGAATGATTGAATTGATTTGATGTGCACTAATGATCTGGTGATTTCGGTTTTGGTTGGTTCTCGAGTTAATTGTTGCTTGACTCGAAGCATTTGGGTTTTAAGTTGTTTTAAAATTAAATCATAAATAAGAAAATGTTTTCATTTAAAAGTTAATAAGGGTTTAATGATTTGTGATTCATTAAATGGGTAGGGTAATTAAAAATGGATAATTAATTAATCCAATTAATTAATGATTTAGGTTAATTAATTAAGTTTAATTAATTTAGAATGATCATTGGGTGGTTAGATAAGTAATTACTTAATGTAATTAATAAAATATCATTACTTTGTGTAATTAATCAAGAGATTACTTAAGATAAATAATTAAGGAGTAATTAATCTATTTAATGAAGTAAATAAAAAGGTAGATAATTACAGGATGAGATAAATCAAAAGTGATTAATATTTGTGGTTTAATTAATGATTAATTATTTAATGTAATTAATTTTGATTAGGATAAATTGAAATGTAAATGGGAAATCATTAATTTATATAATCAATGGCGTAATTAAAGATTGATTAATTAAGATTAATAAATCAATACTAAGTGATTTATGAGAAATTTATTATTATAAGTAATTATGGATTAATGTAATTAATATAGTTAATTAATTTGTGAAGTGATTAAAGATTAATTATTGTTTTTGGTTAAGAATTAATTAATCTGTGTAATTAATTAAAGATAACTACTTGAATGTAATTGAAGGGTAATTAATTCAGGCTGATTAATTGAGATGGATAATTAAAGGATGATTAATTAATTGGTCTGAAATTAATCAATGTTAAGTAAAGGAATTTAAGTGATTGAGCTTAGTAATTCAATTTGAATTAATTAAATTAATTTGGAAGTGATCAAGTTTTCTTATGGATGATTGAATGGTATTGGATGCCTTGAATGAGACTCGAAGAGACCGGGTCGGGTATTGGAAAATATCCGAAACCACTTTGAATTTCTATTAGATTGATATGTGAAATCTATAGGATGGAATGAAATATTTTAAGTGAATTGGACTATTTAATCTAATTTCGGTACTTGGAAAATTGATGTGTGAAATAAGTGATGCCTATAACAAATTGTGATTTGTAAATTGATACGAGTTACCTCAGGTTTTATATAAGTTGTATTCTTTATATGCCATGTTGAATGGGTTTACTCACGCTGATTTCCAGCCTGACCCAGGTGTTACTTTGATGTAATGCTTGGGTCAGACTGAGTATTATAGATTTTCAGGTAAAAATGTTCTGGAGCTCAGGAGATGGGCTGGATGACAGGAACGTATGGAAAGTTTCCTATGTATTATATTTTTGTATATCTGAGACATGATGATTTTGTATATTCAGTGTCTGTATATATGTGTAAATATGATGTATTATGAATGTAATCGACAGATATAGTATTCTTTTGTAAATTGTTATATTTGATATTATATTTTGATCCACTGCGAATGTGAGATGTTGGTGTTTTCTATCTCTTTCTTCTTTTCCTAACTATTTGGAATTTTCGGGATCGAAAATTTCGGGTCATTACAGTTGGTATCAGAGCTGAAAAATTAAGCGAGAACCTTGGCTCTGGTGGGGATTACTCCTTAAATAGAGTCCGTAGTACTCTAGGATGAGTTGAGTATATATATTTATGAGAGCGTACTTGTTATTTTCTTATATAAAGATTTTAGATGATTTTATATAAAAATATATTTTGATATATAAAGCAATATTTTCTTCTAATAAATATTAAGGTAATTGGTTGTTAAATTATTGGAATTAAATTAAGAAGTAATATAATACAACCAAATTGAAATCTTGAATTGAAATTAAATTAAGTGGTAATAGAAATACAACCAAATTAAAATTAAATGAAGATAAGTTTGAAATGGCTTCAGAATTAAACGGTTTAAAGAGATAAGTTTATTTAATTTAAAGGATTAAATCAACAACTAAAAATTTAACACGAATTTATATAATTCGGGATGGTTTAAATTTGACGTTTGAATTAAATTCGTTCAAATTGTATCTGATTTGAATTAATTGGATTTGAGATTGAAGATGTACAAGTTTAAAAAATTTAATGGAAAATTTGGATTGGATTAAATTGAAATGATTTGAAATTGAAGTGGGTTCAATTGATATTAGTCCAAATTGATTGGAATAATTTGAAATTGTAACTAAAGTAGAATAGGTTTAAAATCAAATGGAATTTGATTTAAATTGGGAAAGAAATCAGGATTGATTCAACTTGAATTGGGGTTAAATCAATTTTAATGGAAATTAAATTTATTCAAATTGGAATTGAGTCAATTTAAATGGAAGTGGAAATTTAAATTGAATTGATAGGGAAGTGAATAGTTTTGATTCTGGACTATTTTCAATATAAATTGTTTTAATATAAACTTATTTTTCCAAGCTATTTAATAAATACAAACTTTCTTTTTAAAGCCAAATTATTTTATATTTATTTTACAATTATTTTTGAAACTATTTAACAATTTTCAACTGTTTTATAAATTAATTACTATTTTTCAACTATTTTACAAATTAATTACTGTCTTACAACTATTTTGCAATTATCTAAAATTTCTGAAACTATTTAACTTTTTTCCAACTATTTTACAATTAGTTAACTATTTTACAGCTATTTTACAAACCAATAATTATTTTTCAACTACTTGTCTATTTTTAAAATTTTCAAGCTATTTACTAAGTATAAACTGGTCGGAGTTCAAACTGTTATTTATTAAATACCCAACTGAGATAGGAATTGAAGCGATAATCCAAATGAGGATTAAGGTAAATGTGAATAAGTGAATAAAATCGAAGTGAGGATGAATAGAAAGGAAATTGATTTGGATAATAATCAATGAAGTTAATACGTAGGATGTATGTATATTATTCTATTCGCATAGTGATTTGATCCAGATTTGAGCATAGAATTTCGAGATAGTTATATCGATCCAAGTTGGGATTTTTCACTTGATTTTCGACGGTGAACCTGGATACGGATTGTTGATTAGTTCTGGATATTCTCTATCATAGTTATGGCTATGTAAGGAAAATGATGGTTTCTGATCAAGAAGCCAGATCTGAGTCCACACTAGGAAGTCGGGTGGACGATACTAGTTCGGAAGTGAAATAGTGTGATCGAGTGAGCGATCAGATTGGTATGGCGTACGGATGATATGTGTACATCGTACGGGTTTAAATGAAATTGATATTGAAATTTGTGAATAAGAAATGTGAAATGATTTCTATGAAAAATGAAAGTATATTTTGTGAAATATACAATGGATAAAAGTGAAAGTTAGATATTTTATGATGATAAGTAAGATGGAACAACTGTATTAAAAAAAGAGTAATCAAATTTGAATAATTAATTTTGAATAAACAAAGTTATATATCTTTGTTATATAAGATAAATCTCCCCTTGTTGAATCTATTGCCGGAAGGAAAGGATTTTGAAGGTGTTTGAAGTATAAAAGGAATTTTATACAAGTTTGAAATGATCCAAAGTTTTAAAAAATTATATATGTGTGTGTGTGTGTGTGTGTGTGTGTGTAAAGGATCTTATGAGGATTTTGGAAAAAGGTTTTGGGAACCTTTGGATTTGGAAAGGCTTTTGATTTTTGGGTAAAATCAATATTGGAATTTGGAAAGCCTAGTTTGAGAATTATCGATTTTGGAATATTCGATTTTGAGAAAAGGAGATTTATATGAGATTCATACTAGGTGTATGATTTGAAAGATACTATATGTGTATAGTATAAAGTGTTTTGATAATGGCTCTGGGGAAAAAGGCGCTCCCTTGAAATGAACTTCTCAGGAGTGCCACCGGGTGGTGCTGCCTTAAACCCTAAGAGGGGTTCTAAAGTTGATCCTGTGAGGAGTCCGGACAAAACTAGTTCCCAAGGATTATGAGTAGTGTGTAGCGAAAGTCGAGTGGAGTTGATGCCCACAGAGGCATTTGGGTTATGCTGTGACGACAGTGTAACTCGATGTCACTGCGATCTACTGTAAACCATAGCGAAAGTCGTGTGTACCGCTGAGAGCCAACAGTCTACGTTTGATTTTATATCGGTAGACTGCAACCTATGGTAACATAGTGAAAGTCGCGTGTGCCGCTGAGAGCCAACAGTCTGCGTTTGATTTTACATCGGTAGACTGCGACCTATGTAGGAGTGGAGAAGTTTCATTTTGACAGCGAAAATCAAGGGCGTTGATGCCTACAGTTACATGGGCTTTTGCTGAGATGGCAACGTAATCCTGGAATGCAACTACGATCTATTGTGGGTTCCATGGTGTAATCGAGGGGCGCGGAGTGCCTGCAGTTACATGGACTTTTGCTGCGATGGCAACGTAACCCAGGATGTAACTGGGACCATGGATGGGTATGACGATTTCCAGAGCATTCTCACCAAAGATATTTCCTCTATTTTCAAAAACCGTTTTCTATATTTTCAGTAAAATTATTTTTCCAATTATTTCCACTGGATGTTGAAAATGGGTCTGCTGGGTACTTATAGACTTTAGTCCTACGCCAGATCAACGTATGACCGAATTTCTGTTAGAACAAAGATTGACTGGTTGAAACATCGAGTTATAAGAAATATTTTTTTTTATAAAAAGCCATTTTATAGTATTATGTGAATTTAAAGGTATTTCTGAAATTTTAAAATAAAAATGTTGGAATTTTGGAAATTGAAGGAAATCCAAATTGGAATTATGAAAAAAAATTAAACTCAGGAAAATTTAATGAAGTGATTTTTGTAATAAAATCGAATATTGATTTAAAAGTTGGAAGTAAGTTAATTAGCTAAATAAATTATTTGATAGAGTATATTAATAAAATTTAACTCGGTTAAATAAATGGATTGTAAGTTAATAATGGAGTTTGGAAATGAACTCGAAGTAAAAATAGAATTCGACTTGGATTTGATAATGAATTAAAAATGAGTGGAGAGGTTGTAAAGAAATAAAATGAAAGTGAATTATAAAAGAAATAGTCTGAGTTGCAAACTAAACCCAGGTGAGTAGAAATAAATTGAGAATGGATTTGTATTAATAAAATAAATTTGAAAATGAATTAAGTAGATGAATTTAAAATTTAAAATGGGGTGAATAAGTGGGTTAATTGAATTAAATAATAAATGGATGAAGTCTGATTGAATAGAAATTAAATCAAAGTTTTAATTGGGATTAGGTTATCAGAATGAACTTAAGTTATGAGGCGTATTAATTTGAAGTAAAATTGCTTAAGTCAATAGAAGCTTGGTTTCGAGTAAGAATGGAAGACCATTAAATAAAAGTTTGGGTTAAATTTATTTGGAAAAAAATGGATATTAATATGACCATCGAATGTTGTCAAGCTTAATGAAATAGTTTTAAAATGAAACCAATACGGAGATGAAATGAAATGCAAATGTATGGTTGGTGAGTAAATTAGAAATGAAATAGAATTAAAAACAGGATGAGTTGAAATTAATTTAAGGTAGTAATAAACTAAAATGGATACTCTATTAAGAGAATATCGTCGAATTTGCATAAAAATACTTGTCGTTTGACGTAAACGAAGGTGAAGAAATCCCATGAATTAATAGAAGAAAATAAAATTGATTTTTGAATCATTTGAAGTGAATGTGAGCTGTTGGGTTAAAATAAATTGAATGTAAGCAATTGAGTTGTAAACCAATAAAATTGAATGAAATGGTATATGAATTGGTTGAAAGAAATTGAATTAGTGTTGAAATCATATCAATTGCTCGTGGAAGTTATATAGAATGCATTTCTTTTAGAGTTGATGTGTTGTAGTTGTTCAAGTAAGAGAAATGTTATAAACTTCATATATATAGTGCTTACATGTTTAAATTGAGTAAGTACAGGTACCGGGAAGCCGTTTGGCTGGATTTGGTTGCCCTAATTGCTAAAATAATAAGCCGCTTGCTTAAAATACTAAATAAAGGTACGCCTACGCAATAAAAATAGGAAATATGAACTGCTTTTGTTTTTCCGACCGTATGGGTCCATGTATATATATTTGTATCTCTTGTTAAATTGCAAAAGCTCCTCCGTACAAAGGAGACTCTGCCAAAATTTTGGAAGTTAGAAAATTTTTGTTAGTGACAAAACGGTTTCAAAATGGAAATTGAAATAAATTAATAGATGAAACTAATTTAAATAATGATATGAATTAGTTATAAGTGGAAGACAAAATTTAATATTCAGAATTGGAGATAAATTGAATTCATATGGAAATGGGAAAAACTAAATTGAATAGAAGTAAATATGAAAACTTCTGTAAGGAAATATATAAAATGATTCTAAAAGCTATGATTCGATATTATTGCTAAGTAGGATATGCAGGTATTATAAAGGGAAAGGAAAATTAGTTTTGATTTCAGGAGATAATTTGAATTGCCCGACTAAAAGGTATGTGTTTAAATTTCTGTATGAAATTTGATTGGGTTTTCGATCTAGCCACTTGGTTTTTGTTTTCTTTTGGAATCAGGGGACCCGTAAAGGCATTTTGTAGTTGTATCGAGCTAGCCGCGCAAAGGAGACGCTGGTAAAAAAAATCGAAAATTTAGGGAGTTAGAAAATTTTTGAGAAATTTTGAAAATTTAAGGCTTGGTTCTGAATTATAATTTGAAAGGTTGAATAAGCAAAGTTGTTTGGAAACTATGGAAGGTTTTGGGAAGTTGGTTGAAGTAATAGTGGGTCTTTAATAAAAGATAGGTTATGGCTAGTTGATAAAAACTGTTTAGTTTTAGGAAAATAGTAATGGTATTGAATCATTCTTCTTAAATAGCAATTTCGAGGATGAAATTCTTTTAAGGGGGAGGAATGACGACCCGAAATTTTTTAGCAATTTAAATTGGAATATTTAATGGATTTTAAGTATTTGAAAGTAAATTGTTAACTTGGATTCAATATTTTTATTTAGCAATTAAATTATTGGAATTAATTTCTGGAAATTGGGTTAAATGTTGAATTTGGAGTTTTAAGCCGGTTAAAAAAAAATTTAAGGGTTTGTAAAATTTATAATGAGGATACTGAAGATAATAGAATGGTTGAAATTTAATTTGAAGGTTATTTGTTTAGTTTTAATAATATATCGTTTAAATTGAAGTTAAAAATAGCCTTCCGAGGCACAATCTCGGAATTCGACGAAACCAGTTCCATTGGATCCGTAATATTGGATTATTATCGGACTTTAATTTTTGTAGTGTTTGGAAGTAGGAGCGTACGATATGTAAACGCGCTGAAATTTATATCGAAATATTTTGAAACTTATTGATTTATATACGTACTGACCAGTCAACTATGGTTCCTTCTCAAATACGCCTGTTTTCTTCCTTTAAACACGCAATCTTTCTTTTACCCTTTAAATCAAGTCTTTCCGTTTTTCTTCAGTAAAAAAAAAATCAATTCGAACAAAACATACGGAAAAAAATGGAGGAGGAGAACAAATTGATTTGAGTCGCGAGGCCAGAAAAAGGGGGCGGCGATCTAGGGCGAGTCGTGCAAGGGCTTGTGGTACTGGGAGGTCGTGACTACGGCGGTAGCAAGTGGGCAGGGAATCGTCAAGATCGGCGTTGGAGGTGCTCGTGGATAGAAAAGTTCGCGATTTTGTGCACGCGATTTTACCTAGCTCGAGGCGGCGACCTGGGGTTCGAAGATAGACTTCTAGGCTTCAGTAGTCACGAGTCTGCTCGAATGGGTCGAGAGGGATTCGACTGGTAGAAGGCAGTTCGTGATTTGGATGCAATTGGATGTGGTTGTGGTCGTGTTCATCGACGATTGTGAGATATTTATTTTGGATTTCGATTTAAAATATAAATTGTTGATTAAACTGAATTTTGTTTTTTCTTATATGATTCAACTATAAACTGATTTAAATTTTTTTTACAGCAGATATATATATATATACACAATCATGTCTTTAATTTAATACATGTTTAATATAGAGAGATTAAGAGAAGAAGGAATATATATACATATACACCTTTTTCTAAATCTACTAGTTTATTTAAATAATGTATTAGTGAATAATTTGTTTAATAAATTTATTTAATTTATTTGCTAAACATATTTTATTAAAAAGGGAATTAGTTTAATTTAAATTATTATTTAAAATAGAATCATTGATTAATTAAAATTTATGAAATGGAAATTTAATTATTTGATTGGTTCGAATATTAATAAAATCATCTAATGTTGTAGAAGGTCTTAAATCGTGAAGAGACTGAGTCGAGATTAAAGTCGATTGCAAACGAAAATCAAAGGTGAGTTAATCTCACTCCTTTGGATTTTTATTTAAATTTAAATGGTTAAATTTAAATAATTGGTTGAATGATTGAATTGATTTGATGTGCACTGATGATCTGGTGACTTTGGTTTCGGTTGGTTCTCGTGTTAATTGTTGCTTGACTCGAAGCATTTGTGTTTTAAATTGTTTTAAACTTAAATCATAAATAAGAAAATGTTTTCATTTTAAAGTAATAAGGGTTTAATGATTGTGATTCATTAAATGGGTAGGGTAATTAAAAATGGATAATTAATTAATTCAGTTAATTAAAGATTTGGGTTAACTAATTAAGTTTAATTAATTTAGAATGATCATTGGGTGGTTTGATAAGTAATTACTTAATGTAATTAATAAAATATAATTATTTTGTGTCATTAATCAAGAGATTAATTAAGATAATTAATTAAGGAGTCATTAATCTATTTAACGAAGTAAATAAAAAGTAGATAATTACAGGATGAGATAAATCAAGAGTGATTAATATTTGTGGTTTAATTAATGATTAATTATTTAATGTAATTAAATTTGATTAGGATAAATTGACATGTAAATGGGAAATCATTAATTTATATAATCAATGACACAAATAAAGATTGATTAATTAAGATTAATAAATGAATACTAAGTGATTTATGAGAAATTGATGATTATAAGTAATTAAGGATTAATGTAATTAATATAGTTAATTAATTTTTGAAGTAATCAAAGATTAATTATTGTTTTTCGTTAAGAATTAATTAATCTATGTAATTAATTAAAGATAATTACTTGAATGTAATTGAAGAGTAATTAATTCAGGATGATTAATTGAGATGGATAATTAAAGGATGATTAATTAATTGATTTGAAATCAATCAATGTTAAGTGAAGGAATTTAAGTAATTGAGGTTAGTAATTCAATTAGAATTAATTAAATTAATTTGGAAGTGATCAAGTTTTCTTATGGATGATTGAATGGTATTGGATGCCTTGAATGAGACTCGAAGAGACTGGGGTCGGGTATTGGAAAATATCTGAAACCACTTCGAATTTTTATTAGATTGATATGTGAAATCTGTAGGCTGGAATGAAATATTTTAAGTGAATTGGACTATTTAATCTAATTTCGGTACTTGGAAAATTGATGTGTGAAATAGGTGATGCCTATAACAAATTGTGAATTTGTAAATTGATACAAGTTACCCCGGGTTTTATATAAGTTGTATGCTTTGTATGCCATGTTGAAGGGGTTTACTCACGCTTGTTTCCAGCTTGACCCGGGTGTTACTTTGATGTAATGCTCAGGTCAGACCGAGTATTACAGATTTTTAGGTGAGAACGTTCTGGAGCTCAGGAGACGGGCTGGATGATAGGAACGTATGGAGAGTTTCCTCTGTATTATATTTTTGTATATATGAGATATGATGATTGTGTATATTCAGTGTCTGTATATATGTGTAACTCTGATATATTATAAATGTAATCGACAGATATAATTCTTTTGTAAACTGTTATTATTTGATATGATATTTTGATCCACCGCGAATGTGAGATGTTGGTGTTTTCTATCTCTTCTTCTTCTTCTATCTCTTTCTTCTTGTCCTAATTGTCTGGAATTTTGGGATCGAAAATTTTGGGTCGTTACACATTAGGAGATGTCAACATCCTTCTAGATTCACTCTACCCATGTCTAAGTATATGGTGAATGTATGACTCAGGTACCCGTTAAAGGTCGGTAATGGCCGGGGTGATGACATACTCGGTGCTGTCCAGGAAAAGGTAGGACGATCTTGTGTTGGTTTAGGCAGGTAGTATTTGCTCCGTAGGTGCATGCCTCTAGAGGTGTACTGTATGGAAAGTAGTCCCTTACCTTCTCATTTGTATGGAATCCGATATCGACTACGTGTCTGCCATTTTGTTTGTTGACCTATTATATTGGAATTTAATAATGTAACAATTTCAGCTATAATTAATTATTATTTATATAATAGATACTATTATAATATAATAGAATTTGACATGAAATGATTTGGTTATCGTAAGGGAAAAACCCGTCCGTGTTTATGTGTGGGCATGGTCTTATGAGATACCCTTTGTTTTGATAAAGAAAGTTTGGTAATGTTAAAAATTTAAAATTCAGTTGAGATGTGTTTTTATCACGCTGGTTTACCAAACTGATTCAGACGCTCTTCCCTTTCAATGCTCGGTCAACTGAGTATATTTACAGGTTAAAATTTGGTGCTTTTGGAGCTTCAGCGAACGCGCTAGAGATTTTCATGTCGTATACACATATCTGTTTATTTTCTGCTGCATTGTTATTGTAAATTATCAGCATTTGTGAGGACAGGTTGGTATAACCATCTAGGCCGATAATTATTTATTTGTGTACTTTGACATTGATGTATGTATATTACAGTTTCCCATTTGTAAGAATTATTCATCTATATCATATTTTGTGAGATTCTGTATTGTTATATTTTGTTTCTCGCTTCTTCTCTTCTCTTCTTCTCCCTTCTTTCTTTCTTCTCACCCTCTCTCTTCTTTCTCATGACTTTCCATCATTATGTACTTTTTGCGTCGGACATGTGTGGCGATTCAAAGAATACGGATTTACGGGTCATCATAGATCGAACTGAAGAGTTTTGATGTAATTTATGCTTGGATATTTTAGGGTTTGGAAGGGGATATTCTAACAGAAATTTATATGTAGGATGAGAAGCAAAAATATCTAAAAAGAACAAATAGAGAGTGGCCTATTCAAAGGGGGACAGGAGAGTGAAAAGTGAATCACAATTCCTAATATCTCTCTTATCATTTCCCCTCATCTTTCCACTCAAATTTACCAAGCCATACCATATATTGCTGGCCCCTGATGCACGCATCATCGCCAGAAATCCAAACCCCCTTTGGACCTCAAAAATAATTCCAAGCCTGAAAAATGTCCATTACATTTAAATCCAAATTTAAACGCCTACCATTATCGTATATCGATCAATACTATTATATATACATTATTTAACACTGTTCAACACATATAATATAAAATTTTATAATTAACATTTCATAAATATTGATTAATTTAATTAATTTGTAATAGTTACAAATAAATCAATTCAGGTGGTAAAAAGGAGTATTCATCATCTCGGTTGTGTGACTATGAGATGTAAATTTGTTCAAAGATTAATATTGCACAATTAGATTATAAACATACACATGTCACTTAGAAAGTAATATGACATTATGACCAAATTTATTGCTTACTCGGTTTGATAAGATCTAATTTTAATTTATTACGTGTTACCCAATAGTGATAATTATTTACGCCAATTCTCTTCATCAAAACTATATCACTTCGGACTAACGAAATTTGGTGATGGTCAACATTCTAATATCATCCATGTTTAAATTTATAGTCCAAACACAAAGTCCTTAGTTCAACAATAAAAATTATATTAACCAAACTGCACTAGTGAGAGACTTTGACTTTGAATTGACTTAAGTTGACCATGATACTAACTCATATAACCGAGGAGTCGAATCCTCTGTTGAATAGTGTTTCACTTGCAATGGTTCAACCCGACCTAACTATAGTCATTCGATGGATGTCATGCTATGATTTAACTGTAATAAAAGCGGAGCTTCCATATTGAAGCTGAATAATATTCTCAGGTCGAGAGAACTGTGTAATTTTACCACATTGATATTTTTTGCTTGACCTTACTATTATTAACCAACAGAAAACTGTCATGTGAGTCATTCCATAATTATCTACTTACTATCAGTACGTAACACTTTGGTGCCCTCAAGTAGTGATGAGCAATACACTACCCAACATTTGGGGAGCGTTACATACTCTAGTTTCAACGAATGCATTAATATCCGATCTTGCTACATCTTGACTATGAATATTTAAAATAGTATGTTTAATTTTGTTGTAAAAAATTGCTCATGATTACAAAACTTTGTAACTACCATTACAGAACATACCATTTATGGGTTTCTATTAAATATACTACTAATTAAATTAATATGGTAGTGGTTGTTCCTCCTCTTCTCAAGGAAGATAGTCTTGGATGTCAGTAGTTTAGGCCTTTATGTCTATCTCCTATGCTTTATTTTTATTTAAGTGGTATTTCCACTATAAAGCCATTTTACCTATATGTGTATGCGCAGAACACCTATTTTCAATTTAATAGTGTAGCACGACCCATTATAAAGTCGGCTAGCTTTGCTAAAAATTAATTATCGTACCACACATTGTATCAAGCATACAATTGAAAGAAAACATATTTTATATCAAAAAAGATTTATTATCTAGTTAGATACATGTAACAATTAAATAATTTCCCCTAGGGCAATGCCCATAACTCTATCAACCTCTAGTTTAAATTACTATACTTATCATAGTTATAATGTCTATATTGCGAATAGGAGTAATTTATAATATACAAATATAAAATCAAAATAAAATAAAATTAACAAAAAAATATAACTATCAAATTACTACAAATAAATATAAAATTTAATATATAAATTTAATCAAAAATTAAAACATCCCCCAAACTCTTTCTTAAACAATACCATGTATGATTTAGTATAAATTTATTTTTTATATAAACCAAAAATACGATCTCATGCAGATTAATAAAATGAAAATAATTTAAGATTCATCATTTTGACTCCATTGGCATTGCACCTGATTCAACATACACATCGTAAATATTGATGTATTTAACACTAAAATAGTAATCAAATTCTAAAATATAGTCATGCCTTTGAGAAGATAGCATTCTTTCTCCTTTTGATAAAAAATTTCATAACCAATATATTTATGAAGTATTCATAGTTTCTCTATTTTCTTAATTAAGTAGAAATAATATCTTCTTAATACTTATTTATTATACAAATATTGATAGTGCTAAGATGTGCTTTAGAGGCAATTATGTAATTTATTACATAGCTTAACTCTTATAAAGAACCATTTGCAAATAAAGTATGGTTTTGATTTTACTTTCTTTTATATGTGATGTTATATAGAGACATAAGCAATGTTATTAATACAGCAAACGATAAGTAGAAAATCCTTAGAAAAAGTATTTTATCGATTGTAATTATGAATGCATTTGTAAACGTGAGTATTGAATAAATGTTGAAACATGTATTCCTTAAATGTTCATAGTTAAGGTGTATCGAGAAAAGTATATTGGTACATCCATTGAGACTAGTGTATGTAAGGCTCTCCATATGATAGAAAATGAATTACTCACAACCAATAAGGGCATTAAATGGTTAGGTACTTGTGGTTGTATGGAACACTCGTAGAAATACTCAACAAGAGTCTTCTATAAGATAATACAACAAAGTCAAAATAGAAGATCTCCTTATAATGACATAAGGTAATCTTCAGGCTTGATGGCACTATCGATCTTAAGTAGCTAGGTTGTACTTTGAGTATGGTCAAGTGCATGGAATAGTGATAATGCTGAGGTCATAGTTTGGTACATATTAAACTACTCGAAGTGAAACACTACTTAAGAGAGGATTGCCTCCTTTGTTGTAGAAGGTTAGTATAACTGTAACATCCGCCTTTTCACACGATTTAAACAGACACACGTGCCGATTCAAACCATACGTAAGGGCGGATTGTTATGGGATAAATAAGAATACAGAGAAAGAAAAAAACTAAATAGAATCTCACAGCGGAAGGATAAAATATAATAATAAATATACAGTTCATAAATCTGTTTACAAAACCTTTGATTTTATTTATACCGTACATATCAGAGTACACATACCATATAACAATGCAACGGAAAAATATGAGTGCGGTACAATAATATAAATAATAGTAATACGAATCTTCGTCTTCGTCCTCCAGAGCTAAAACTTCAATCCTAAAACGCTCTGACTGACCCGAGCGAATTGAAAAGACAAAACACTCGAGTCAGAACTAAAAGACCTTATGTGAGTTAAATTTTTAGAAACAAATATGAGTGCAGTAACTCAAGAGATGCTCGGGATTTACATCTCCTAAGGATCCGTTAAACTATTGACTATGTAGTATATTTCGCTATTATTATAGTGCCTAATTGTAAAATAAACTTACTTTTAAATACTTTAAGGCTTTAAATTTTCCACCTTAACACGTAAAATGCCAATAGTCTATACAGTACCGTAATACCTCCTGATCGGGAGGCTACCAGAGGATACTCCATAGGTACGACACAAATAGAAACTCGTAGTAAAGGCTCGGTATGGTAGGTGACATGGCACAACTAGGCGATGCCAGGGTAGATATACCAATTGCTATCCGGGCTGATGGAAACGCGCAGCGCGCAGCTACCGCCCACCTCGAACAAACTCCCCCAAAATCAAAAAAAATAAAGTGGCCACTGAATCAATCCAAAGTCAAAGTATAGTATCGAAGAGGAGTGTCCGCTCAGAGCTATGACCTCATTGGCCCGAGAATCACTCCTGTTTTAGCCACCTTATGCCAACTCACGGGAGTCGGGTCCACGTATTTACCTTACAGGAAACGCCGCCACCAACCTACTTCATTCTGGAATCTCCACCGCGTACACGGTTAGTCAAAGTGGTTTTCGGTATCGACAGAGAGTATGTCCATATCCGATCCCGGTCTCTTTGCCAACCAATCGTTATTATAACACCGCGGTCATTTAAAAATAATTATACTCTTAAAACCAAAATAAAATATCCATTTAAAACCCATATAAAACGATATCATTTTTATTCTTAAAACCCCAAATCAATACGATATCATTTTATTTTCCAATATATATTATTTCCAAAATCATAGGGTTTCCAAAGTAAAATATTTAGAAATCAAAACTCTTGAATATAATATTTCCAACTTATACTACCTTGGAAAAAACATAGCTTTGAAACAAATTTCCATCTCTTAAATGGTTAAATATTTACCTACTTTTATAAAACAAAATAGCTTCTTTAGATTTCACAAATCAATTCTAAATATCGATTTAAACTTCCAAATACCATTTCAATTCTTATGGTTAAAAGCTTTAAATATTTCACCATTTCAAAAACAAACTTATTTGACAAACCCATATGTATCAAATCCAATTACTTATTATTTAGACTTGAAATGTTTACTTATTGAATTCAATATAATTTAAGTAAACCTTTAACTTCACATAACTGGAAATTTTTTCAATTTATTTAACTTGATATATTTATTTAAAACAACCTGATACTCATTTAATTCACTTTACACAAAAACAAGTTATAAATCATATCCTTTAAAAATTTAACTTTTATTTAAATTCCGATTTAACTTAATATTCAACTTCCAATTTTATTCTCATTTAAGTCAAAGAACTACCAGAAATTAAATTTTAATTAAATGCTTAATCGTATTTGATCTTAAAATCAAACTTCGGTTTATACTTCAAATCAATTTTTATACAAAGCCTAAAACCGAAAAATTTCTATATATATATATATATATATATATATATATAGCTTTTATTAATGATCAAATCAAAACCCATAAACCATATATATATGTATAGCTTTACAAAACCATAGTAAAACATTTCCAAAAATAATTTTATATATTTACCGCGGTGCCTGTATAAAATTTTCTATCCTATGGTCAAGTGATACGGATGTTTATCATTTCAATCCGCAATTTAAAATTAAAAAAATGCGGTTGTATATCATTTCAAGCCGCAATCCCGAATGAAATGAAAATGCATGATGACTTGAAGTTTATACAGTATAAATATAGCATCCATTCATCCAAATATCAATCATCAACCATTATTTGCAATCATCGTCCAATTTAAACAGTCATCGATATAGAGCATATAAATTACACAGGTAATAAATAACAGTTTATATTCAATAATAAATTTAATAACTGTTAACTAGCAGTTTATATGCAAAATAAATTCTAACTGTAAATTTATATGCAATAATTAAAATAATAAACAGTTAAATAAATAAAAATGTGAATTAACTGAGAAGATGAATAAAACATGCTAAACAAATCATATATAAATTTCCACTCA
The DNA here is from genome assembly GCA_030765085.1 of Allium cepa. Classification (NCBI taxonomy): domain Eukaryota; kingdom Viridiplantae; phylum Streptophyta; class Magnoliopsida; order Asparagales; family Amaryllidaceae; genus Allium; species Allium cepa. The sequence continues at coordinate 678,222,986 of CM060941.1, read as the reverse complement.
TATCTAAAAATCAATTTAACAAACATAAAATATTTTAGAAGTTGTGAGTGGGTTAAAACACTCACCTTTTGAATTTAAATTGGATTTAAATCCAATTTAAACCCAAAATTTCGCAGTCTCCAAATTCATCCAAACCAGCGTCGACAGATCTGAAATTTCAATACGATCCTAACAAAAATAATCTCGCGTGAATCGGACATGGTATGTGAAAATTACACAAGATAACGTTTAAGAAATTGTATTGAAAATCAAATAAACTAAAATAAAGAATAACTCTCTTCGAGAACTATGACATATAAATTTTTCTGGAATTTTTAGAGGAGTTTGAATTTTTATTAATATTTTGGACTGTAATTGGATCTAGAATTTTGCAGCCATTGGAAAAGAAGAAGTTGAAGAAAAGAACACACAGAGAAATGAAGATAGATGGAGGCTAGGGTTTACATAGCCTATTTATAGACAAAGTGAAAACGAATAGGTAGGCACGAATTATGAACGCGCAAAACGGTTGTTGGCCCACCAGAATATTTCATATTAATTGGATACGTTACGGATTAGTAAATAAATAAATTTCTTCCTCAAACATTTACATTGAATTTTAAACGTATTTACAAATATAAATTTAGACGCTTTATTAAGTTTCAATATAATTTCATTAAATTTCAAATTCATAAATAATTTCCATTTTTAACTTAATTTCAAATTACCGTAATAATTATCTTAGATTCTTATCCACTCCCAATAGATTTAACTATTGCAAATCGACTAAGTTTACATACTATAAAATCCACATTCCTATGTATATATAGTTTTGAATTCCATACTGTAAATATTTTATTAACATTTCGCAAATACATAAATTGGTATTGCACTGTTACTTAAATAAATAGCCTATACCAATCACTAATTAAATGGGTTACCAAATTTTGGATTGGTTAATAATTATTAATTATTGCTTCATTTCTTAATTATACACTTGCATGGTTTATGCTTATCTAATTATATTCCCATATTAATTAATGTTTCCAACAAACAATAACCTTTCCTTAGTCTCATCCTTTTTACCAAATATTGCCCTGCAAATAATTCATTTTCCCATACATACTTCCATTTACACCTAAACTTATTATACCTCTTTATTTTCTCAAACAAATTACAATGATTAATCAAATTTAAATGAAAATTTGAGTTGATAGATTCATAGATTCAAATGTTTACTTTATTTCAATATCTACTAAACTTTGGAATTATAACATAGACTCCAAAATAAAATCCTCCACTCTAGTCATACAAGTCTTATTGAAATAAAATGTATCTACCCTACTTTTAGGTCTTGGTTCCTAATATCCACCCGTTTTGACTTAATTTAAAATAGCGTACAAATTACATTACCTTTAATTGCAATAAATCGTATCATTGCCATTTATATTCCAAATGAGTAAATTATTAATAGGTTAATTGAATCAGATTTACACTCAACTTTAAATATTTGCAAATTTTGTCAGTTTGGATTACTTGGTAAATTTAGAATCCCTTAAACAACTTCCTACATAAATTTATTATAGAATAATTCAAAATTAACGTACAATTCCAATTTATGCAGCGATTACAACTTAAATTTCAAGGAATTTATTTATTTAGGTTTAAATCCTATTATTCACTAAAATTGTCATCCCATGTATACAATCCACATTGGTTTGTATTTATTCCATTTACCTCTTTAGTCATAGCGTAAATTTCTCATTAATACACATTAAAGTCCACTAAATTTCAACTGCCTCTTAATTTCCATTTATAAGTCTTAACACCCTAAATTTGACCACTTCTAACATGGTATTACTTCTCATATTAAATGTAACTTTTATTTAGTGTATTAACATTTATTTCTATTTAAATTTCATCAACCAAATTAAACATGTAACTTATAACTATTTCTTACAATCCAAATTATTACACCCATTGTGATATTCTGAATGGAGCCAGCATTTAATTACACAATTTATCTAAATTTCATTAGGACAATATTTAATTCTCTTTGATAATATTAAATTCCCAATTTATTAAATGGAATCAATATATCTTTCTTTATATACTGTACGTCTAAATATCTTAATTATCAAATTTCAACTTATCCCTCAACCCCCAAATAACGTTATCAACAATCTTCATATTATAATTAATACTAACCTTTATTTCATCTTATAGAATCAACTATCTTTATTGACAAATTAACCTACCTTACTGCACAACTTAAGAAAATTAATTGCAAATATGATCTCACATTAGACTTCATAAATTATCAGTTGAAATCTACATAAAACCATTTATTTAATTAAAACCTTGCTATTATACATATTGACTCTTTACATGGAATTAGATTACATTCCTTAATTTCATTAAAACTTTATTTCTCACCTAAATCGCAAAATAGTAAATTTCAATTACTATAGAAATTTTATTTAAGATGAATTTGAATCCCAATCAATTGTTATTGCACTCCTTATTAAATTACATTCAGTTTACACATTTTAGAATTAAATTCAAATTAACTACAAATCTTATTCCATTCATAAATGCCATCATTTACCACATTATTGCATGGTTTCATTTAATTATATTCATGCTATTCATGTTTCTATGAAACTTGCATACATACTTCCGTTATTATTTAATCAATTATTAAACATTATGACCAAATCATCTAACAAAATTGTATAATTTTCCATTTATTAACATTCCGTTACTATTCAACATGTTTAATTCATTAGATAAATCAAATAATTACGCTTGCTTTTCCACTGAATCAATCCAAAGTCAAAGTATAGTATCGAAGAGGAGTGTCCGCTCAGAGCTATGACCTCATTGGCCCGAGAATCACTCCTGTTTTAGCCACCTTATGCCAACTCACGGGAGTCGGGTCCACGTATTTACCTTACAGGAAACGCCGCCACCAACCTACTTCATTCTGGAATCTCCACCGCGTACACGGTTAGTCAAAGTGGTTTTCGGTATCGACAGAGAGTATGTCCATATCCGATCCCGGTCTCTTTGCCAACCAATCGTTATTATAACACCGCGGTCATTTAAAAATAATTATACTCTTAAAACCAAAATAAAATATCCATTTAAAACCCATATAAAACGATATCATTTTTATTCTTAAAACCCCAAATCAATACGATATCATTTTATTTTCCAATATATATTATTTCCAAAATCATAGGGTTTCCAAAGTAAAATATTTAGAAATCAAAACTCTTGAATATAATATTTCCAACTTATACTACCTTGGAAAAAACATAGCTTTGAAACAAATTTCCATCTCTTAAATGGTTAAATATTTACCTACTTTTATAAAACAAAATAGCTTCTTTAGATTTCACAAATCAATTCTAAATATCGATTTAAACTTCCAAATACCATTTCAATTCTTATGGTTAAAAGCTTTAAATATTTCACCATTTCAAAAACAAACTTATTTGACAAACCCATATGTATCAAATCCAATTACTTATTATTTAGACTTGAAATGTTTACTTATTGAATTCAATATAATTTAAGTAAACCTTTAACTTCACATAACTGGAAATTTTTTCAATTTATTTAACTTGATATATTTATTTAAAACAACCTGATACTCATTTAATTCACTTTACACAAAAACAAGTTATAAATCATATCCTTTAAAAATTTAACTTTTATTTAAATTCCGATTTAACTTAATATTCAACTTCCAATTTTATTCTCATTTAAGTCAAAGAACTACCAGAAATTAAATTTTAATTAAATGCTTAATCGTATTTGATCTTAAAATCAAACTTCGGTTTATACTTCAAATCAATTTTTATACAAAGCCTAAAACCGAAAAATTTCTATATATATATATATATATATATATAGCTTTTATTAATGATCAAATCAAAACCCATAAACCATATATATATGTATAGCTTTACAAAACCATAGTAAAACATTTCCAAAAATAATTTTATATATTTACCGCGGTGCCTGTATAAAATTTTCTATCCTATGGTCAAGTGATACGGATGTTTATCATTTCAATCCGCAATTTAAAATTAAAAAAATGCGGTTGTATATCATTTCAAGCCGCAATCCCGAATGAAATGAAAATGCATGATGACTTGAAGTTTATACAGTATAAATATAGCATCCATTCATCCAAATATCAATCATCAACCATTATTTGCAATCATCGTCCAATTTAAACAGTCATCGATATAGAGCATATAAATTACACAGGTAATAAATAACAGTTTATATTCAATAATAAATTTAATAACTGTTAACTAGCAGTTTATATGCAAAATAAATTCTAACTGTAAATTTATATGCAATAATTAAAATAATAAACAGTTAAATAAATAAAAATGTGAATTAACTGAGAAGATGAATAAAACATGCTAAACAAATCATATATAAATTTCCACTCATATCTAAAAATCAATTTAACAAACATAAAATATTTTAGAAGTTGTGAGTGGGTTAAAACACTCACCTTTTGAATTTAAATTGGATTTAAATCCAATTTAAACCCAAAATTTCGCAGTCTCCAAATTCATCCAAACCAGCGTCGACAGATCTGAAATTTCAATACGATCCTAACAAAAATAATCTCGCGTGAATCGGACATGGTATGTGAAAATTACACAAGATAACGTTTAAGAAATTGTATTGAAAATCAAATAAACTAAAATAAAGAATAACTCTCTTCGAGAACTATGACATATAAATTTTTCTGGAATTTTTAGAGGAGTTTGAATTTTTATTAATATTTTGGACTGTAATTGGATCTAGAATTTTGCAGCCATTGGAAAAGAAGAAGTTGAAGAAAAGAACACACAGAGAAATGAAGATAGATGGAGGCTAGGGTTTACATAGCCTATTTATAGACAAAGTGAAAACGAATAGGTAGGCACGAATTATGAACGCGCAAAACGGTTGTTGGCCCACCAGAATATTTCATATTAATTGGATACGTTACGGATTAGTAAATAAATAAATTTCTTCCTCAAACATTTACATTGAATTTTAAACGTATTTACAAATATAAATTTAGACGCTTTATTAAGTTTCAATATAATTTCATTAAATTTCAAATTCATAAATAATTTCCATTTTTAACTTAATTTCAAATTACCGTAATAATTATCTTAGATTCTTATCCACTCCCAATAGATTTAACTATTGCAAATCGACTAAGTTTACATACTATAAAATCCACATTCCTATGTATATATAGTTTTGAATTCCATACTGTAAATATTTTATTAACATTTCGCAAATACATAAATTGGTATTGCACTGTTACTTAAATAAATAGCCTATACCAATCACTAATTAAATGGGTTACCAAATTTTGGATTGGTTAATAATTATTAATTATTGCTTCATTTCTTAATTATACACTTGCATGGTTTATGCTTATCTAATTATATTCCCATATTAATTAATGTTTCCAACAAACAATAACCTTTCCTTAGTCTCATCCTTTTTACCAAATATTGCCCTGCAAATAATTCATTTTCCCATACATACTTCCATTTACACCTAAACTTATTATACCTCTTTATTTTCTCAAACAAATTACAATGATTAATCAAATTTAAATGAAAATTTGAGTTGATAGATTCATAGATTCAAATGTTTACTTTATTTCAATATCTACTAAACTTTGGAATTATAACATAGACTCCAAAATAAAATCCTCCACTCTAGTCATACAAGTCTTATTGAAATAAAATGTATCTACCCTACTTTTAGGTCTTGGTTCCTAATATCCACCCGTTTTGACTTAATTTAAAATAGCGTACAAATTACATTACCTTTAATTGCAATAAATCGTATCATTGCCATTTATATTCCAAATGAGTAAATTATTAATAGGTTAATTGAATCAGATTTACACTCAACTTTAAATATTTGCAAATTTTGTCAGTTTGGATTACTTGGTAAATTTAGAATCCCTTAAACAACTTCCTACATAAATTTATTATAGAATAATTCAAAATTAACGTACAATTCCAATTTATGCAGCGATTACAACTTAAATTTCAAGGAATTTATTTATTTAGGTTTAAATCCTATTATTCACTAAAATTGTCATCCCATGTATACAATCCACATTGGTTTGTATTTATTCCATTTACCTCTTTAGTCATAGCGTAAATTTCTCATTAATACACATTAAAGTCCACTAAATTTCAACTGCCTCTTAATTTCCATTTATAAGTCTTAACACCCTAAATTTGACCACTTCTAACATGGTATTACTTCTCATATTAAATGTAACTTTTATTTAGTGTATTAACATTTATTTCTATTTAAATTTCATCAACCAAATTAAACATGTAACTTATAACTATTTCTTACAATCCAAATTATTACACCCATTGTGATATTCTGAATGGAGCCAGCATTTAATTACACAATTTATCTAAATTTCATTAGGACAATATTTAATTCTCTTTGATAATATTAAATTCCCAATTTATTAAATGGAATCAATATATCTTTCTTTATATACTGTACGTCTAAATATCTTAATTATCAAATTTCAACTTATCCCTCAACCCCCAAATAACGTTATCAACAATCTTCATATTATAATTAATACTAACCTTTATTTCATCTTATAGAATCAACTATCTTTATTGACAAATTAACCTACCTTACTGCACAACTTAAGAAAATTAATTGCAAATATGATCTCACATTAGACTTCATAAATTATCAGTTGAAATCTACATAAAACCATTTATTTAATTAAAACCTTGCTATTATACATATTGACTCTTTACATGGAATTAGATTACATTCCTTAATTTCATTAAAACTTTATTTCTCACCTAAATCGCAAAATAGTAAATTTCAATTACTATAGAAATTTTATTTAAGATGAATTTGAATCCCAATCAATTGTTATTGCACTCCTTATTAAATTACATTCAGTTTACACATTTTAGAATTAAATTCAAATTAACTACAAATCTTATTCCATTCATAAATGCCATCATTTACCACATTATTGCATGGTTTCATTTAATTATATTCATGCTATTCATGTTTCTATGAAACTTGCATACATACTTCCGTTATTATTTAATCAATTATTAAACATTATGACCAAATCATCTAACAAAATTGTATAATTTTCCATTTATTAACATTCCGTTACTATTCAACATGTTTAATTCATTAGATAAATCAAATAATTACGCTTGCTTTTCTCATTTGATTTTATAACCTAATATACCATTCATATTAAACCTATTTCATTCAATTCATACAAATTCAGCTAGATTAACTTTACTGTCTAGATTTTCATGCAGTTACTTTTAATAAATCGAATATTGCATTGGATAATTTTACTGCTTACCTTTCATATATAAAAAATTTCAAAGTGTACGCTCTCACTACTACCTTTATTAGGATTTATTCCCTATACTAATATTTAGTTTTATTTACCCTTTATATTTCATCTCTTTTTAAATTAAATTACAAAATCTTAATTAAATTAATCAACTTAAATTGTCAAAATTTACGGGTCGTTACATTCTCCCCCACTCAAAACTTTTCAACCCCGGAAAGGAAAAAGAAGGGAAAAGAAGGATTTAGAATCTACATATCTTATTCAAAACATTACCTTATAAACAATTAAATTTACAGTATCTGTTACTTTTCTTAAAATATACAAATTTACAACATTATCTTTTTATACTTAAATTTATTACAGTTTGGAGAACATTTCAAAATATTTCTAAGTCCAAAATTTAAGTATCTAAGTAGTTCCAATCACTAATCATCCAAATTAATACAACAACCATCAATTTCCTCGAACAGCATACATACAATTACAAGACAACCATATAATCACACAAATCAAATAGTTGTTTGGGTTCAAACTTGAAATTGTACGGAATGAAAAATAACTATCAAGTGCATCATTTACTCAACAGTCTTAGATGGAATAAATTATTTATTCATCCAACAATTTAAAATTTCCTTACCCAACCAAACATAAATCAAACAATAACCATTCAACCCAACAATCAATTTAACTTATTATAAATCTTTATTTCATACTTTAGTTGTTTGATTTCCTTTCTTTCATTAATGAGTGATTACCTCATTTATTTTCATTTATTACTTACAATATTCATCTTCCATTTATGTATTTCTAAATTTTATTTATTTATTTCTCACAGTTTCATTTATTATAGAATTTCATTCTATTTACTTAAGTTTTAAAATCATCTAATTATAATATTTACCTTTAATTATGGTAAAATTTAAATTTGCAACTTAAGTTTATAACAATAAATTCCCATTTATAACAGCAAATTCATTGAATACTTTCATTATCTCAAGCTTTACTTGTAAGATTTCCCCCTTACATTTTCTTACTAACACTGTAACCTTTATTATATGGCAAGTTATATATATGCTTTAAGAATGTAAGTGAAAATTTATACAAGTTTCTTCTCAATTCCTTTTATTTTTTTAGTGGTTCATTAATTATATATTCGTTTATAAGTTACAATTTCAACTTACTTTTACTTTCATTCATTTATTTAATGCTAATATTTAATAAAAGTAACATTTTAATTACACCTAATTTGTAACCTTATAACATCAATTCTAATAAATAAAGAATTTCCTTTATCCATTTAATAAGGTTTACAACCGTTTATTTCCTTTATTCATTTATTTATTTATTTTTATTTTTTTTACTTAAAGGTTCAAATTTGCTACACTTAATTGTACTATTAATAAATCTAGAACTTAAGAACCAAATACCGGGTTAAATTTTAAATCATTTAAAATAATAGATAGATATCTACACTTAACATATATATCCAATTATAATTAAAACGATAAAATTTTCTTAACAATTCTGCAGTAAATTACTACAGTGGCCTTACCACTTCGAAACTCGAAAATGAATGTCGATGATGCGTGCACTCATCACCGAAATTATTTTCCAACGACAGAGAGGAAAGTACAAAACTTATTTTCTCCAAAAATCTTCTTTAAAACAATTTCTCTTAAATTATATTAAAATTCATATCAGAAAATACTTATAACAATTATATTCCAAAAAATTTACGAAAAATTCCAAAACCCCGGATCTTAAGTCCTAAATTTCCAAATTTCATTTATCTTATTTTTAAATCTTATTTCTATCATTATTCAAAACCTTCATTACCTAACAACCAATCTATTTCAACCAAATATATATATTATTTTGAAAAATTATTTTATAGAAAATATAATAGGTAAAATTATTCCATTCACAAATATTATGTCGGTCTGTCCTATTAAGTGTTTACCCCTATTGATGTCACATCGTCCCATGCACCAACCAGAGTTTATAAATACAAAACGGAACAGATTAATACAATATTAAAACCTTTTTATAACACTAACAAATACGCTCTCTCATATTGTAACATCCCGCCTTTTCGCACACTTTAAACCGACACACGTGCCAATTCAAAACATAACGGAAGGACGGATTGTTATGGGGTAAATAAGAAAAACAGAGAAGAAATAAAAACAAAATAGAATCTCACAGCGGAAGGATAAAATATAATAATAAATATACAGTTCAAAACAGTTTACAAACACTTGATTTGCTTTATACAATAAATATCAGAGTTACACCTACCAATACAATCAATGCAGCGGAACAGTATGAGTGTGGTGCAATACTATAGATAATAATAATACGACTCCTTCGTCTTCGTCCTTCAAAGCTAAAGTCTTCGATCCTGAAACGATCGGACTGACCCGAGCGAATTTGAAAAGACAAAAACACTCGAGTCAGACTAAAAGATCTTATGTGAGTTAAATTTACAGAAATAAATATGAGTACAGTAACTCAAGAGATGCCCGGGATTTACATCTCCTAAGGATCCGTTAAACTATTTACTATGTAGTATATTGCGCTATTATAGTAGTGTCTATTTATAAAATAAACTTACTTTTAAATAGCGTTAAGCCTTTACATTTTCCACCTTAACACATTTATATATTCCCATAGTCTATACAGTACCGTAATCTCCCCCGTACTGGGCGTCGTCAGAGGGCACTCCATAGGTATGGTACAAAACATAACTCGTAGTAAAAGTTCGGTATGGTAGGTGACACGGCACAACAAGGCAATTCCAGGGTAGATATACCAATTGCGTACCCAGGCTGATGGAAACGCATAGCCGCAGTTACCGCCCACCTCGAACAAACTCCCCAAAATCAAAATAAAAGTGGCCACTGAATCAATCCAAAGTCATAGTATAATATCGAAGAGGAGTGTCCGATCAGAGGTATGACCTCATTGGCCTGGGAATAGCTCCTGTTTTAGCCACCTTATGCCAACTCACGGGAGTCGGGTCCACGTATTTACCTTACAGGAAACGTCGCCACCACCTACTTCATTCTGGAATCTCGACCGCGTACACGGTTAGTCAAAGTGGTTTTCGGTATCGACAGAGAGTATGTCAGATATCCGATCCCTGTCTCTTTGCCAACCCATCGTTATTATAACACCGCGGTCATTTAAAAATAGGTTATACTTTAGAAATCAGAATAAACATTCCATTTCATAACCATGAATACGATATCATTTCAAAACCCAAAACCATATTTTATCACTTATCCCAAATATAATTCTTTTCCAAAATCAAAATGCTTTAACTTCATAACGTCTGAAAGTCAAATATTTTCCAAGCATAGTATTTTGAAAATCATAATTTAAAACCATAACTTTTAAAACTTGAATGGTTTGGACATTCAACGGTATATGAATTTAATGGTTTAACTTAAATGTTACTTTGTAAAGAAAATAGTTCTCATGGCTTTACAAATACATTTCTTTATTAAAGTCTAAACCAAAATTTATATTATCTCTCTCAAGTTCCAAAACCACTTCAATTTATTTATATATACGTATATCCATTTTGAGTAACAATATTTCAAACTAAAATTGGATTTTATTCTTTCAACAGATCAATTGTTCTATTAATTAGTCTTGAAGATTCACATAAAATCCATAAATAATAAGACTTCAATTTCTAGTAATAAAATATATATATTTTCCCAATTCAAATTTTACTAGAATATTCATTTCAATTTATTTTGGGAAAAATCCAATTATAAATATCATATCTTAAAATTTCCAAACTTAACATTTAAACATATGATATAAATTATTAAACTCCATTTTCTTAATTTTCTTCCATTTTAAATAAAGATTTTTATACACCTTTTAATTTCAAAATTTTCAACTTCATATGTATATATATATGGAAGAAAAATATTTATACAATATAAAATTTAAGATTATTATAAACCGTATTCTATCCAAACCATAGAAATCACATTTAAATAGTTATATATATACCGCGGTGCCTGTATATAATTTTCTATCCTATGGTCAAGTGATACGGATATTTATCATTTCAATCCGTAATTTAAAAGATATAAAATTTTGCGGTTATATATCATTTCAAACCACAATCCCGAATGAAATGAAATATTCATGATAATTTGCAATTTAATGATATACAATAAACATCCATTCATCAACATCATCCATCATCCAAATCGCAATCATCAATGAATATCAATCAATAACAATATTATTTTTGGTACTACATAACAGGTAATACTGGTAATTTTATTCAAATTAAATTTAACAGCTATTAATCTACAGTCTATATTCAGAAATAAATTATATAACTGTTAACTAGCAGTTCATATACAAACAAATAAATTTTAACTGTAAATTTATACGCAATAAATTAATTAAATTAACAGTTAAATTAATAAACGCAATTCAACAGATATGAATAAAATAAACATGCCAAATACTCATAAATAAATTTCTATTCATTTCTAAAATTAATTTAAACAAACATAAAAGCTTCTAGTAGTTGTGAGTGGGTTTAAACACTCACCTTCGGAATTTAAATCGAATTTAAATTCGATTTAAACCCAAAAATTTGACGGTCTCCCAAATTTGTGCAAACCAGCGTCATCAAATCCGGAATTAAATTACGATCAAATATATGTGCCACGTCACACCTTCTATTCCCAGAAACGCACGCGGCCCCCTTCCAGAAACCCTAATCGAAGATCTACGACGATCTAACAGTTGAATCGACACAAAAACCATATAGATGCGATCCCCATCGTCCACTCTATAAAACCCAGAAAAGGTTTGACGATCCGACGAAGTTTGCGACGACGATGATGAATGGTCACGGACTGTTTGAATTAATTCTGGTCAAACGAATGTTCAAAACAGAAAACGAATTGCACCAGTAGATTACGTGCCTCGAGAACATTAACATATATTTTTTTTGTGGAATTTTTCTGAAGTGTTTGCATTTTCATTGAAATTTGGATTGAAGTAGATCTAGGTTTTGCAACCATTTGAGGAGGAGAAGGAGATGAAGAAATGAATATACAGCAAATGACAATAGGATGGAGCTAGGGTTTATAACTGTATATATATATTAAATTTCCAAAATTTAATTAAATTTACTTTCCATTATTTATTGTCAATTAGATTGATTTATCATTGGATTCATATTTCAATATGTAAATATCCCCAATTTCATCTGCACTTATATTTACATAGTTTCTAAATATTAAATTTCAAATATTACTTCATTTAACGTTACGTATTTACTTTATTACTTGCTGCAGTTGATTATCAATTATACTTAATATACTAAATAGATGGTAAATTTTGAATACTTGTTATCATTAACGTTTTATTTCCACTTACAAAATAAATGAAATTATTACATAAACTCCCTTAATTAAGTCAACCATTATCTTATATAACTTAATTGGTAATATATATACCCGATTGCCCTAATTGGTTTATAGTTATCAGCTAAATACATACTAACTTGTAAATAAATTCATTTAATTGCAAATGGATCTGATCAAATTTAATAGATTGAATAGATGGGTAAGCAAATAATAAATTTTCCTTTTTGTCAAATTCAAACTCATTCCTACTTAATTATCAATTACAATTTATTACGAAACATTGATTCTATGCAGTTACCTTTTATTTGCGTAGTATTACATCAATTCCTATAACCTTGGATTCATTCCCAATTCACCAAATTCAATTAATTACACTTTACAAATGTGTTTCCAATATATAGGTATTGCCCAAGTTAAATTTATTAGCTAACTCATATTAATAAACAAATGACTTATATGAATGATTAAAATTTTCAATTATCTCACTTTACTCCTAAACTTCTGTTATTTAATAATTATTGCTTAGAACCTGATTTTAATCTTCCCATTATCTATTTAATTCCTTCTAGAATCATAGCTAATATTTGTCATCCTTTCATTACCCAAATGTTCTTATCCCATCAAATTTTATGTTATCGAAATATTAAATGTCAATTTCTTTAATTGCACTAAATTTATCTATTAAAGGTTGCACTTAACCCAAATACATAAAACTTGCCCAATTTCTCCTTAAATCAATAACCTTCATATACAAATATGTTTATCATAAATTTTATCTACTCTTCCTTTTAGGTAATGTCCTACATATTAGATTTCCATGTAATTTGCAATAAATCATACTCGTAGTTATATCACATTAAATGAATAAATAAGTGTTGACTCTATTCTTTTGATTCAACGTTGGTTTACGTTATATTTCATTAATATTTCTACATACATCAGGATTTTTAAAAATGGTTGTAACGTGAAATCTCGTCTACTTCCCATTTTATATTTAAGGCTTCTAAAACCGATTCATATCATTTCTCTAGTCCAAATTTTATTAATATAACCTTAAATTTAATTTATTCCTATCGATGTAATGGTTAAACACAAATTTCACTTATTTGCAATAAATCCACAAATTGGATTTCAAATTTTCAAATAAATAAATAAATTTTAGTTTATCACTTCTTAAATACCCAAACGTCAATGCCTTAATTTAAACTGCATTTATTACATTTTATAAAAATCCTCCATCTTAAGTGACAAATCAAAACTACCCTAACTACACAAATCATCGTATTATAAAGATATTTACACTATCCTCCATTTATTACCTTAATTTATTTAAGGTAACCTTAAATTAATATCTATTGCAATGATTTCAAATTATTATTCCCCCATTCCTTTTTAATTTCAATAACGCCAAATTTAACCGTTATATTCTCTTTATTTATGCGATAAATGCAATTATTGAATCTAATACTCCATTTAATTAATAGATCCTGCTTCCTAGAATCTATATCAACAATAGGTCAAATATATACATAGAATTAGCCTTAACTTCACCTAAAAGAATTAGCTATTTCAACTACCGCACAAAACTACGCTACTGCACTATTTAATCAAATAAATTAATTGAACTTAAATCGGCATAAAGGTTATAAAATTATAAATGTAATCTTAATAAATTCATTTATTGATTTAGACTCTTTCTATACAGTAATTAACCTATTTGTGGGTATAAATAACTTTGGAATTATATTACATCCCATTAGTGCGCGTTTTATTTCCTATAACTTCTCCTTATTTAACTATACCCACTAACAACCAAAAAAATTTAATTAGCTTTATTTCAATCTATTTCCCTTCTTAACTAAATAAAATAAATGGTTAACCTAAACACTTGTTATCCTTTGATATATTCAAATTCACTTCCAACATTTATTAACAAAATGTTGCCATAGGTTTAGACTTACATAAATAAATTATATGAATAGGTAGAAAAATTGGTAATCCGTAAATGCCCAATATACACGCATTAATTACTACCTATTGTTAGAATCCATTTATTAATTTACTAGTTAATAACGGTCTTTTTATTTCTATTTACTACCAAACTCTCTATTTTATTATAGTTCCAATATATTAATACTTAGGCACATCAAGTGCTAGCCCTTTTGTTATTTATATTAAATTGGGTATGCACAAATAAGTTGTTAATTAACTATTTCTACAAAATTATATTCATACATTCAGTTCCATATCTTATAGGGTTAAATTCAAATTACTTACGCTTAATCTATCAATTTAATACTCTATTCAAACATGCATTTAAATTCTTTTTATTCTAAATAAATTTTATTAAGTGTTGACATCCACTAATAGCATTCACCTTTATTACAACCAAAGGTGACATCTTCACTACTGATTTTATATTAATGAATCTCATTTTAGTTAATATTTTTTTATTAATATTCTCAATTCAACATTTATTGATTTCTTAAAATTTACTTTTAACAAAAAGTGACAAATTACATTATCCAAATCTATTGTCATAAAATTTTATTGTTACACTAGGTTACAACTACTATACCAAATTTCTACATTTATTCTTAAACAAATTAGAAATTATATTAATTTAATTTATTAAATATTATTAATTTAACGGGTCGTTACACATATATATACACTCAGTGACTCCCATAGGGTATTACTACCCTATTAGTAAAGAGTCAAACCCCACAAAGCTAAGGTTTATCGCTAAACCGAAGCTCTGATACCAACTGTAACAGCCGCCTTTTCGCACGATTTAAACAGACACACGTGCCGATTCAAACCATACGTAAGGGCGGATTGTTATGGGATAAATAAGAATACAGAGAAAGAAAAAAACTAAACAGAATCTCACAGCGGAAGGATAAAATATAATAACAAATATATAGTTCATAAATCTGTTTACAAAACCTTTGATTTTATTTATACCGTATATATCAGAGTACACATACCATATAACATTGCAGCGGAAAAATATGAGTGCGGTACAATAATATAAATAATAGTAATACGAATCTTCGTCTTCGTCCTCCAGAGCTAAAACTTCAATCCTGAAATGCTCGGACTGACCCGAGCGAATTGAAAAGACAAAACACTCGAGTCAGAACTAAAAGACCTTATGTGAGTTAAATTTTTAGAAATAAATATGAGTGCAGTAACTCAAGAGATGCTCGGGATTTACATCTCCTAAGGATCTGTTAAACTATTTACTATGTAGTATATTTCGCTATTATTATAGTTCCTAATTGTAAAATAAACTTACTTTTAAATAGCTTTAAGGCTTTACATTTTCCACCTTAACACGTAAAATGCCAATAGTCTATACAGTACCATAATACCTCCTGATCGGGAGGCTACCAGAGGATACTCCATAGGTACGACACAAATAGAAACTCGTAGTAAAGGCTCGGTATGGTAGGTGACATGGCACAGTTAGGCGATGCCAGGGTAGATATACCAATTGCTATCCGGGCTGATGGAAACGCGCAGCGCGCAGCTACCGCCCACCTCGAACAAACTCCCCTAAAATCAAAAAAAAAATAAAGTGGCCACTGAATCAATCCAAAGTCAAAGTATAGTATCGAAGAGGAGTGTCCGATCAGAGCTATGACCTCATTGGCCCGAGAATCACTCCTGTTTTAGCCACCTTATGCCAACTCACGGGAGTCGGGTCCACGTATTTACCTTACAGGAAACGCCGCCACCAACCTACTTCATTCTGGAATCTCCACCGCGTACACGGTTAGTCAAAGTGGTTTTCGGTATCGACAGAGAGTATGTCCATATCCGATCCCGGTCTCTTTGCCAACCAATCGTTATTATAATACCGCGGTCATTTAAAAATAATTATACTTTTAAAATCAAAATAAAATATCCATTTAAAACCCATATAAAACGATATCATTTTTAATCTTAAAACCCCAAATCAATACGATATCATTTTATTTTCCAATATATATTATTTCCAAAATCATAGGGTTTCCAAAGTAAAATATTTAGAAATCAAAACTCTTGAATATAATATTTCCAACTTATACTACCTTGGAAAAAACATAGCTTTGAAACAAATTTCCATCTCGTAAATGGTTAAATATTTAACTACTTTTATTAAACAAAATAGCTTCTTTAGATTTCACAAATCAATTCTAAATATCGATTTAAACTTCCAAATACCATTTAATTCTTATGGTTAAAGGCTTTAAATATTTAACCATTTCAAAAATAAACTTATTTGACAAACCCATATGTATCAAATCCAATTACTTATTATTTAGACTTGAAATGTTTACTTATTGAATTCAATATAATTTAAGTAAACCTTTAACTTCACATAACTGGAAAAATTTTCAATTTATTTAACTTGATATATTCATTTAAAACAACCTGATACTCATTTAAATCACTTTACACAAAATCAAGTTATAAATCATATCCTTTAAAATTTTAACTTTTATTTAAATTCCGATTTAACTTAATATTCAACTTCCAATTTTATTCTCATTTAAGTCAATAGAACTACCAGAAATTAAATTTTAATTAAATGCTTAATCGTATTTGATCTTAAAATCAAACTTCGGTTTATACTTCAAATCAATTTTTATACAAAGCCTAAAACCGAAAAATTTCTATATATATATATATCGCTTTTATTAATGATCAAATCAAAACCCACAAACCATATATATATGTATAGCTTTACAAAACCATTGTAAAACATTTCCAAAAATAATTTTATATATTTACCACGGTGCCTGTATAAAATTTTCTATCCTATGGTCAAGTGATACGGATGTTTATCATTTCAATCCGCAATTTAAAATAAAAAAAATGCGGTTGTATATCATTTCAAACCGCAATCCCGAATGAAATGAAAATGCATGATGACTTGCAGTTTATACAATATAAATATAGCATCCATTCATCCAAATATCAATCATCAACCATTATTTGCAATCATCGTCCAATTTAAACAGTCATCGATATAGAGCATATAAATTATACAGATAATAAATAACAGTTTATGTTCAATAATAAATTTAATAACTGTTAACTAGCAGTTTATATACAAAATAAATTCTAACCGTAAATTTATATGCAATAATTAAAATAATAAACGGTTAAATAAATAAAAATGCGAATTAACTAAGAAGATGAATAAAACATGCCAAACAAATCATATATAAATTTCTACTCATATCTAAAAATCAATTTAACAAACATAAAATAATTTAGAAGTTGTGAGTGGGTTAAAACACTCACCTTTTGAATTTAAATTGGATTTAAATCCAATTTAAACCCAAAATTTCGCAGTCTCCAAATTCATCCAAACCAGCGTCAACGGATCTGAAATTTCAATACGATCCTAACAAAAATAATCTCGCGTGAATCGGACACGGTATGTGAAAATCACACAAGTTAAACGTTAAAGAAATTGTATTGAAAATCAAATAAACTAAAATAAAGAATACCTCTCTTCGAGAACTATGACATATAAATTTTTCTGGAATTTTTAGAGGAGTTTGAATTTTTATTTATATTTTGGACTGTAATTGGATCTAGAATTTTGCAGCCATTGGAAAAGAAGAAGTTGAAGAAAAGAACACACTGAGAAATGAAGAAAGATGGAGGCTAGGGTTTACACAGCCTATTTATAGACAAAGTGAAAACGAATAGGTAGGCACGAATTATGAACGCGCGAAACGGTTGTTGGCCCACCAGAATATTTCATATTAATTGGATACGTTACGGATTATTAAATAAATAAATTTCTTCCTCAAACATTTACATTGAATTTTAAACGTATTTACAAATATAAATTTAGACGCTTTATTTAAGTTTCAATATAATTTCATTAAATTTCAAATTCATAAATAATTTCCATTTTTAGCTAAATTTCAAATTACCGTAATAATTATCTTAGATTCTTATTCATTCCCAATAGATTTAACTATTGTAAATCGACTAAGTTTACATACTATAAAATCCACATTCCTATGTATATATAGTTTTGAATTCCATACTATAAATATTTTATTAACATTTCGCAAATACATAAATTGGTGCACTGTTACTTAAATAAATAGCCTATACCAATCACTAATTAAATGGGTTACCAAATTTTGGATTGGTTAATAATTATTAATTATTGCTTCATTTCTTAATTATACACTTGCATGGTTTATGCTTATCTAATTATATTCCCATATTAATTAATGTTTCCAACAAACAATAACCTTTCCTTAGTCCCACCCTTTTTACCAAATATTTCCCTACAAATAATTCATTTTCCCATACATACTTCCATTTACACCTAAACTTATTATACCTCTTTATTTTCTCAAACAAATTACAATGATTAAACAAATTTAAATGAAAATTTGAGTTGATAGATTCATAGATTCAAATGTTTACTTTATTTCAATATCTACTAAACTTTGGAATTATAACATAGACTCCAAAATAAAACCCTCCACTCTAGTCATACAAGTCTTATTGAAATAAAATGTATCTACCCTATTTTTAGGTCTTGGTTCCTAATATCCACCCGTTTTAACTTAATTTAAAATAGCGCACAAATTACATTACCTTTAATTGCAATAAATCCTATCATTGCCATTTATATTGCAAATGAATAAATTATTAATAGGTTAATTGAATCAGATTTACACTCAACTTTAAATATTTGCAAATTTTGTCAGTTTGGATTACTTGGTAAATTTAGAATCCCTTAAACAACTTCCTACATAAATTTATTATAGAATAATTCAAAATTAACGTACAATTCCAATTTATGCAGCGATTACAGCTTAAATTTCAAGGAATTTATTTATTTAGGTTTAAATCCTATTATTCATTAAAATTGTCATCCCATGTATACAATCCACATTGGTTTGTATTTATTCCATTTACCTCTTTAGTCATAGCGTAAATTTCTCATTAATACACATTAAAGTCCACTAAATTTCAACTGCCTCTTAATTTCCATTTATAAGTCTTAACACCCTAAATTTGACCACTTCTAACATGGTATTACTTCTCATACTAAATGTAACTTTTATTTAGTGTATTAACATTTATTTCTATTTAAATTTCATCAACCAAATTAAACATGTAACTTATAACTATTTCTTACAATCCAAATTATTACACCCATTGTCATATTCTGAATGGAGCCAGCATTTAATTACACAATTTATCTAAATTTTATTAGGACAATATTTAATTCTCTTTGATAATATTAAATCCCCAATTTATTAAATGGAATCAATATATCTTTCTTTATATACTGTACGTCTAAATATCTTAATTATCAAATTTCAACTTATCCCTCAACCCCCAAATAACGTTATCAACAATCTTCATATTATAATTAATACTAACCTTTATTTCATCTTATAGAATCAACTATCTTTATTGACAAATTAACCTACCTTACTGCACAACTTAAGAAAATTAATTACAAATATGATCTCACATTAGACTTCATAAATTATCAGTTGAAATCTACATAAAACCATTTATTTAATTAAAACCTTGCTCTTATACATATTGACTCTTTACATGGAATTAGATTACATTCCTTAATTTCATTAAAACTTTATTTCTCACCTAAATCGTAAAATAGTAAATTTCAATTACTATAGAAATTTTATTTAAGATGAATTTGAATCCCAATCAATTGTTATTGCACTCCTTATTAAATTACATTCAGTTTACACATTTTAGAATTAAATTCAAATTACCTACAAATCTTATTCCATTCATAAATGCCATCATTTACCACATTATTGCATGGTTTCATTTAATTATATTCATGCTATTCATGTTTCTATTAAACTTGCATACATACTTCCGTTATTATTTAATCAATTATTAAACATTTTGACCAAATCATCTAACAAAATTGTATAATTTTCCATTTATTAACATTCAGTTACTATTCAACATGTTTAATTCATTAGATAAATCAAATAATTACGCTTGCTTTTCTCATTTGACTTTATAACCTAATATACCATTCATAAACCTATTTCATTCAATTCATACAAATTCAGCTAGATTAACTTTACTGTCTAGATTTTCATGCAGTTACTTTTAATAAATCGAATATTGCATTAGATAATTTTATACTAATATTTAGTTTTACTTACCCTTTATATTTCATCTCTTTTTAAATTAAATTACAAAATCTTAATTAAATTAATCAACTTAAATTGTCGAAATTTACGGGTCGTTACATTCTCCACCACTCAAAACTTTTCATCCCCGAAAAGGAAAAAGAAGGGAAAAGAAGGATTTAGAATCTACATATCTTATTCAAAACATTACCTTATAAACAATTAAATTTACAGTATCTGTTACTTTTCTTAAAATATACAAATTTACAACATTATCTTTTTATATTTAAATTTATTAGAGTTTGGAGAACATTTCAAAATATTTCTAAGTCCAAAATTTAAGTATCTAAGTAGTTCCAATCACTAATCATCCAAATTAATACAACAACCATCAATTTCCTCGAACAGCATACATACAATTACAAAACAACCATACAATCACACAAATCAAATAGTTGTTTGGGTTCAAACTTGAAATTGTACGGAATGAAAAATAACTATCAAGTGCATCATTTACTCAACAGTCTTAGATGGAATAAATTATTTATTCATCCAACAATTTCAAATTTCCTTACCCAACCAAACATAAATCAAACAATAACCATTCAACCCAACAATCAATTTAACTTATTATAAATCTTTATTTCATACTTTAGTTGTTTGATTTCCTTTCTTTCATTAATGAGTGATTACCTCATTTATTTTCATTTATTACTTACAATATTCATCTTCCATTTATGTATTTCTAAATTTTATTTATTTATTTCTCACAGTTTCATTTATTATAGAATTTCATTCTATTTACTTAAGTTTTAAAATCATCTAATTATAATAATTACCTTTAATTATGGTAAAATTTAAATTTACAACTTAAGTTTATAACAATAAATTCCCATTTATAACAGCAAATTCATTGAATACTTTCATTATCTCAAGCTTTAATTGTAAGATTTCCCCCTTACATTTTCTTACTAACACTGTAACCTTTATTATATGGCAAGTTATATATATGCTTTAAGAATGTAAGTGAAAATTTATACAAGTTTCTTCTCAATTCCTTTTATTTTTTTAGTAGTTCATTAATTATATATTCGTTTTATAAGTTACAATTTCAACTTACTTTTACTTTAATTCATTTATTTAATGCTAATATTTAATAAAAGTAACATTTTAATTACACCTAATTTGTAACCTTATAACATCAATTCTAATAAATAAAGAATTTCCTTTATCCATTAAATAAGGTTTACAACCGTTTATTTCCTTTATTCATTTATTTATTTATTTTTATTTTTTTTACTTAAAGGTTCAAATTTGCTACACTTAATTGTACTATTAATAAATCTGGAACTTAAGAACCAAATACCGGGTTAAATTTTAAATCATTTAAAATAATAGATAGATATCTACACTTAACATATATATCCAATTATAATTAAAACGATAAAATTTTCTTAACCATTCTGCAGTAAATTACTACAGTGGCCTTCCCACTTCGAAACTCGAAAATGAATGTCGATGATGCGTGCACTCATCACCGAAATTATTTTCCAACGATAGAGAGGAAAGTACAAAACTTATTTTCTTCAAAAATATTCTTTAAAACAATTTCTCTTAAATTATATTAAATATTCATATCAGAAAATACTTGTAACAATTATATTCCAAAAATTTTACGAAAAATTCCAAAACCCCAGATCTTAAGTCCTAAATTTCCAAATTTCATTTATCTTATTTCTATCATTATTCAAAACCTTCATTACCTAACAACCAATCTATTACAACCAAATATATATATTATTTTGAAAAATTATTTTATAGAAAATATAATAGGTAAAATTATTCCATTCACAAATATTATGTCGGTCTGTCCTATTAAGTGTTTAGAAACCCCTATTGATGTCACAGCGTCCCATGCACCAACCAGAGTTTATAAATACAAAACGGAACAGATTAACACAATATTAAAACCTTTTTATAACACTAATAAATACGCTCTCTCATATATATACACTCAGTGACTCCCATAGGGTATTACTACCCTATTAGTAAAGAGTCAAACCCCACAAAGCTAAGGTTTTTCGCTAAACCAAAGCTCTGATACCAACTGTAACATCCGCCTTTTCGCACGATTTAAACAGACACACGTGCCGATTCAAACCATACGTAAGGGTGGATTGTTATGGGATAAATAAGAATACAGAGAAAGAAAAAAACTAAACAGAATCTCACAGCGGAAGGATAAAATATAATAATAAATATACAGTTCATAAATCTGTTTACAAAACCTTTGATTTTATTTATACCGTACATATCAGAGTACATATACCATATAACAATGCAGCGGAAAAATATGAGTGCGGTACAATAATATAAATAATAGTAATACGAATCTTCGTCTTCGTCCTCCAGAGCTAAAACTTCAATCCTGAAACGCTCGGACTGACCCGAGCGAATTGAAAAGACAAAACACTCGATTCAGAACTAAAAGACCCTATGTGAGTTAAATTTTTAGAAATAAATATGAGTGCAGTAACTCAAGAGATGCCCGGGATTTACATCTTCTAAGGATCCGTTAAACTATTTACTATCTAGTATATTTCGCTATTATTATAGTGCCTAATTGTAAAATAAACTTACTTTTAAATAGCTTTAAGGCTTTGCATTTTCCACCTTAACACGTAAAATGCCAATAGTCTATACAGTACCGTAATACCTCCTGATCGGGAGGCTACCAGAGGATACTCCATAGGTACGACACAAATAGAAACTCGTAGTAAAGGCTCGGTATGGTAGGTGACATGGCACAATTAGGCGATGCAAGGGTAGATATACCAATTGCTATCCGGGCTGATGGAAACGCGCAGCGCGCAGCTACCGCCCACCTCGAACAAACTCCCCCAAAATCAAAAAAAAATAAAGTGGCCACTGAATCAATCCAAAGTCAAAGTATAGTATCGAAGAGGAGTGTCCGATCAAAGGTATGACCTCATTGGCCCGAGAATCACTCCTGTTTTAGCCACCTTATGCCAACTCACGGGAGTCGGGTCCATGAATTTACCTTACAGGAAACGCCGCCACCAACCTACTTCATTCTGGAATCTCCACCGCGTACACGGTTAGTCAAAGTGGTTTTCGGTAGCGACAGAGAGTATATCCATATCCGATCCCGGTCTCTTTGCCAACCACTCGTTATTATAACACCGCGGTCATTTAAAAATAATTATACTTTTAAAATCAAAATAAAATATCCATTTAAAACCCATATAAAACGATATCATTTTTATTCTTAAAACCCCAAATAAATACGATATCATTTTATTTTCCAATATATATTATTTCCAAAATCATAGGGTTTCTAAAGTAAAATATTTAGAAATCAAAACTCTTGAATATAATATTTCCAACTTATACTACCTTGGAAAAAACATAGCTTTGAAACAAATTTCCATCTCTTAAATGGTTAAATATTTAACTACTTTTATAAAACAAAATAGCTTCTTTAGATTTCACAAATCAATTCTAAATATCGATTTAAACTTCCAAATACCATTTCAATTCTTATGGTTAAAAGCTTTAAATATTTCACCATTTCAAAAATAAACTTATTTGACAAACACATATGTATCAAATCCAATTACTTATTATTTAGACTTGAAATGTTTACTTATTGAATTCAATATAATTTAAGTAAACCTTTAACTTCACATAACTGGAAATTTTTTCAATTTATTTAACTTGATATATTCATTTAAAACAACCTGATACTCATTTAAATCACTTTACACAAAATCAAGTTATAAATCATATCCTTTAAAAATTTAACTTTTATTTAAATTCTGATTTAACTTAATATTCAACTTCCAATTTTATTCTCATTTAAGTCAATAGAACTACCAGAAATTAAATTTTAATTAAATGCTTAATCGTATTTGATCTTAAAATCAAACTTCGATTTATACTTCAAATCAATTTTTATACAAAGCCTAAAACCGGAAAATTTCTATATATATATATATATATATATATATATATATAGCTTTTATTAATGATCAAATCAAAACCCATAAACCATATATATATGTATAGCTTTACAAAACCATAGTAAAACATTTCCAAAAATAATTTTATATATTTACCGCGGTGCCTGTATAAAATTTTCTATCCTATGGTCAAGTGATACGGATGTTTATCATTTCAATCCGCAATTTAAAATAAAAAAATGCGGTTGTATATCATTTCAAACCGCATTCCCGAATGAAATGAAAATGCATGATGACTTGCAGTTTATACAATATAAATATAGCATCCATTCATCCAAATATCAATCATCAACCATTATTTGCAATCATCGTCCAATTTAAACAGTCATCGATATAGAGCATATAAATTATACAGGTAATAAATAACAGTTTATATTCAATAATAAATTTAATAACTGTTAACTAGCAGTTTATATGCAAAATAAATTCTAACTGTAAATTTATATGCAATAATTAAAATAATAAACAGTTAAATAAATAAAAATGCGAATTAACTGAGAAGATGAATAAAACATGCCAAACAAATCATATATAAATTTCTACTCATATCTAAAAATCAATTTAACAAACATAAAATATTTTAGAAGTTGTGAGTGGGTTAAAACACTCACCTTTTGAATTTAAATTGGATTTAAATCCAATTTAAACCCAAAATTTCGGAGTCTCCAAATTCATCCAAACCAGCGTCAACAGATCTGAAATTTCAATACGATCCTAACAAAAATAATCTCGCGTGAATCGGACACGGTATGTGAAAATTACACAAGTTAAACGTTAAAGAAATTGTATTGAAAATCAAATAAACTAAAATAAAGAATACCTCTCTTCGAGAACTATGACATATAAATTTTTCTGGAATTTTTAGAGGAGTTTGAATTTTTATTTATATTTTGGACTGTAATTGGATCTAAAATTTTGCAGCCATTGGAAAAGAAGAAGTTGAAGAAAAGAACACACAGAGAAATGAAGATAGATGGAGGCTAGGGTTTACACAGCCTGTGACGCCCCACCTCTATACCCACGCTAGACAAGAACATTACGGTGAATGCTGTCGACTAGCATGGAGAATAAGGTTGTTGAGGAGCGACCATCCATGTAATTTCTTTGCGCGAGCACCGATATGTCAGATAATATAGCATGCATTCTATTTCAAGAGGAAATCCGACATACCGACACAAACTCAAAGCTACTACACGGTGGCTATATAAATCCTTCAGAAAACAAATATAGAAATAAACATAACATAAATCAGTCACAGACAATTCATATCACAAAGGCGGAATAAGATATGAATACTACACTAGGAAGTGTACATCAGAGCAGTGGTCTAAAAAGATCCACAATATCACAAAAGAATAGTTACATGAACTACACAAAAGAATAAGTATACATTAAGGAGTCTATATCTCAAATGTATACAACAAAATAACTACTAATCTAAGTAGTTAACCCAAAAGTCAAGGAGTTAATCCCGGATGAGAAGTCAAGCAGAAGCACCTGTAACATCTCGGTCTGACCCGAGTATTATTTAATAAGAAAATAATAAACGGATCAGTCTAACTATAAATATCAGATGAAACGATATAGAATAAGAGATATGACTAAACACGTAATAATCACAATGCCCAGCTGTGATATATATATATATATACTTAGTTGATAATCATCAAGAGATTAATCAATGTCACCAAATCTACACAAGAATCAAAGAAGTGTCATACTCATTATTTCGTTCATCAAACCACAAATATTGACGATAATATCAATGTCAATCACCAAAGTCAAAGACGCACAAATTCCAGAAGACTACACAAGAAATCCAGAAATCACAAAAGTCAATGACACACAAATTCACCAATGCACAAATATTGATAAAACTTATCAATGGAAATCACGAAAATTGGTGAAACACAAATTCTAGAAATCTACACAAGAAATCCAGAAATCACAAAGGGAGGGAGGCCTATCACAAACGGGAGCATAAAGCTCACCAACACGTGTATCACAAACGGAACGCTAATTCCATGGTCGCTAACCATCACAAATTGAGCCGAACCTCCACAAACGGCCCGAAGACCATGGGTTGCTACCCCATCACAAATTGAGTCGAAACTCCACAAAACGGGGTTTAGTCTCCCTCGCAGACAAAGAGACATCGCACATTGCTAGTCTAAATCACAAAGATGATCGTCATGATCAACGAGAAGTGTCAATTACACTAAGCTAGTAAATATATGAGTTTAGCTTCATGTCCCATAACCACTTGCTTAACTTAAATATTTACGAACAAACTGTAAATCTCCACTAGAAAATTGTCACAAGAGGTTCAATCGAACAAGTCCAAGAATTAACCGACAAAGTAAACGCAAGCGTTTCATACCACTTGTTTTACTAAGCCGTTTAATTAGATTTCTCATACGAGTGAGGTAAAGGTTTGTATATACTAATAGATTGGAAAATGGTTTTATAAACGAATTTGGTACTAAAAGAGTATTGAAATTGTTTGAGTAAAGAGTTTTGATATTTACTACTAGTATAGGAAACCTTTATATTTTTAAAGTGACAAATCACGAAGAAGATTGTAAGAACAACCAATCACAAAAATTCACATACGAAGACGTGAATAAAATCCAAAGAAATCGATAAAGAATCCATCGAAATGGATATTCAAAAATCCCTAAAAAGAGTCATCAAAATCATAATAGATGATAACAACAAATAGGATTATCACGAATCGATTTAAATTGGAATTCCAATCCAAAAAGGCAAATTGGACTCAAACAGCGGGTTCAGTCGACTGAACAGAGAATTTCAGCCGACTGACCCTGTACATGGAAATTTTCCAGGTTCAGAAAACTTTCTGTTTCCTGTTTCAATCGACTGTGCAGAGTTTTTCAGTGGAACTGAATCATGCCTGGAAACTCTCGGGTTTCAGGTTCAGTCGACTGAACAGAGATTTTCAGTCGACTGAATCATGCCTGGACTGTTTTTCAGCCTTATACAAATGAAGAGCAAACTCTTCCAAAATGCAATCGGACGAACATTGGCTCTAAGGGTTTATGCCAAACGGCAACCCGGCCCTATATGCTCCTCGATGCATCACCAAAAGCATGATCAAACATCCATAAAAGGATTTCACACAAATTTGACTTAAAAACCCAAAAATTGGAATATTTACAAAACCAATCCAAATCAAGAGCAAATTCTCATGAAGAAGTGTTAGGAATTCATACCTAACAACCAAAGATAATTATAGTCATAGATGTGAGATAAAAATCTCACCTTTTCACAAAATCGAACAAGAAGAAGCTTGAAAGCAATTGGAGAATCAACCTCTCTTCAATCTCAACACTAGAAGCTTGAATCTAAGCTCAAAAACAAGAACATTCCCGAAATTAGGTTTAGGAATTTCTGAAATTGGGAAGAGAATAAGTTGGAGAAGAAGAAGAGAAGCTTACCAATGGGTTCTTCTTGAGTTTGGAGCAAGGAATTTGATTTGCAAGAGAAACTAGGGTTTTGGAATTCTAATTTCCAATCTCTCCCACCATTAACACTCTAAAAACTGAAATGAGAAGAGAATGAGGGTGAGTGGGGAAGAGTGGCTCAGATTTGAGCATAAGTTAACATAGGGTTGAGCCCAAAAACCAAACCCAAAGTAAAAAGTAGCAGAAATCAACTTTCTCCAAACATATCGAAGCTTATACTCAAAAAGGTCGCAAACGGCATTTTAAACTCAATGGGAGTGGTCCCGAGTCCTAATTCGACCGTATGCAAAAAGTAGCTTTTCGGACTAAAATCCGACTAATGATAAAATATTTAAATAAAATATTTAAATATAAAATCGATAAATATGCGGGTTGTTACAGACTCCCCTCCTTAAAGAAATTGCGTCCTCGCAATATTACAAGAAGAAGATATATAGTAACAACCATAAAAGCATATTCAACACAAAAGAAGTTTGAAATAAGAAGTTCACCTAAAGAGCACGAGAAAGTAAGTCCGGATGTGTACGCTCGATGTACTCTCTAGACTCCCAAGAACAATCCTTAGGATTAGAAGACCATTGAACTTTAACAAGCGGAACATCTTTATTTCGAAGTCGCTTGACTTCCGAAGCAATGATACGAATAGGATGTTGCTCATAAGTTAAATTAGGCGAAACTTCAATCTCTTCCACAACACCGGGCTCAAGAATAGAATCGGAATCTCGAAGACATTTCCGAAGTTGAGAAACGTGAAACACGTCATGCATAGCAGAAAACTGAGCCGGTAATAAAAGGCGATAAGCCATGGAACCAATGCGTTCAGTGATAGGAAATGGCCCAATATATCGAGGCGCTAACTTTCCCGATCGACTGAAACGTACAACACCCTTCATAGGTGAAACACGAATGAACACAAGATCTCCCACAGAAAATTCTAGCTTCCTTCTCCGGTTATCGGCATAGGATTTTTGTCTACTCTGGGCTTCTTGCATCCTATGACGAATAAGATCAATCTTTTCTGTAGAATTCCGAATAAAATCTGGACCTAAAACCAGCTTCTCACCGGCCTCAAGCCAACAAGAAGGAGATCGGCATGGCCTTCCATAGAGTGCCTCAAAAGGTGCCATACCAATACTAGATTGGAAGCTATTATTATAGGAAAATTCAACAAGTGAAATATGATCTTCCCAACTTCCACCAAAATCAAGAACACAAGCACGAAGAAGATCTTCAAGAGTTTGATTCACACGCTCGGTTTTTCCATCGGACTGGGGATGATAAGCGGTGCTAAATTAAGCTTCGTTCCCAAAGCTTTTTGAAGACTCTTCCAAAATCCACTAGTAAACAATGGATCACGATCACTAACAATAGAAGTAGGAACACCATGCAATTTAACAATTTCTTTGATAAATATTTTGGCCAAAAGAGGAACGGTTTGATTAGACCGAACGGGAATAAAATGGGCAGATTTAGTAAGCCTATCAACAATCACCCATAAGCTATCATGACCCGAACGAGAACGGGGAAGGCCATCTATAAAATCCATGGAAATTTGATCCCACTTCCAAACTGGAATTTCTAAAGGTTGCAATAACCCACCGGGCCTTTGATGTTCGGCCTTAACGAGTTGGCAAGTCATGCAACGTTTAACGAAGTTAGCGATGTCAAGTTTCATTCCCTCCCAATAATAAAGTCGCTTCATATCCGCGTACATTTTACTACTACCGGGATGAATGGTAAATTTAGAGTGATGAGAATCTTCTAAAATATCTTTACGAAGATCACCAATATTTGGCACGACAAGTCTACCAAATTTCCGAATGCCGCCACGAGAATCGATATCAAAGTCTTTCAAACCTTCAATATCCATTTTACCCCTAATATTTTGGCCAAGAAGAGCCAAGTCGGGGTCTAGCCCTTGAGCTTCAAGAATGCGGTCTAAAAGAGATGGATGAGCCACAAGGCTACATAAAACAAACGATGAGCATAAATCGGAAACACGGTCTCGAATTTCGCAAGTGGATAAAATCTCGAGATTGTTCCATTCGGATATCATCATAGAAACAACAGCTTGTTGTTTACAGCTAAGAGCATCGGCGACACGATTACCCTTACCGGGAGTATAAAGAATATCAAGATCATATGGTGCAAGAAATTCGAGCCAACGCTGTTGACGCAAATTAAGTTCTTTTTGAGAGAATAAATATTTCAAAGACTTATGATCTGTGTAAAGAACAAATTTCTCTCCTAAGAGATAATGACGCCAAATCCGAAGAGCAAAAACAATAGCCGCAAGCTCTAAATCATGAGTGGCATATCTAGTCTCAGCAGGCTTTAATTGCCTAGAAGCATAAGCAATAACGCGTTCCTTTTGCATAAGAACGGCACCCAAACCAATGCGACTAGCATCGGTATAAACAACGAAATCTTGATTCCCTTCGGGAATAACAAGAATAGGAGCATCAGAAAGAAGTTCTTTTAATTTCTGAAAAGAAGCTTCACATTTGTCCGACCAAATGTATTTAACACCTTTCTTCGTCAAGCTAGTGAGAGGCACGGCAATTTTAGAAAAGTCTTTAATAAAACGACGGTAATAGCCCGCCAATCCAAGAAAACTACGAATCTCTGTCACATTCTCCGGTCTCTTCCAATCTTGAATCGCTTCAATCTTTGAAGGATCCACGGAAATTCCGAATTCAGAAATAATGTGACCGAGAAACTTCACACGAGATTGCCAAAAGTGGCACTTAGAAAATTTTGCCTTTAATTGATTACTCCTCAGAGTTTCCAACACAATCCGAAGATGTTTTTCATGCTCCTCCTCGGTTTTAGAATACACAAGAATATCATCAATAAAGATGAGAACAAATCGATCAAGAAAATCTTTGAAGACTCGATTCATAAGGTCAACGAAATAAGCAGGGGCATTCGTTAACCTAAATGGCATCACAAGCCATTCATAAGATCCATACCGAGTACGGAACGATGTCAAAGGAATGCTATCCTCTGCAATACGAAGCTGATGAAAACCGGTAGCCAAGTCCAATTGTGAAAAGACTCTAGCACCACAAAGTTGATCGAATAGATCGTCAATCCGAGGTAAAGGATATTTATTTTTGATAGTAAGATCATTAAGCTTGCGGTAGTCAACGCAAAGCCTAAGTGTACCATCGGATTTCTTCACAAAAATAGCTGAAGCTCCCCAAGGCGAGGAACTAGAGCGAATAAATTGCTTGGTCTCCAATTCTGATAATTGTTTACGCATCTCCTCGTTTTCTTTATTTGACATACGATAAGGAGGACGAGTGATAGGTTGAGCTCCCGGAATAAGATTAATTCTGAACTCAATTGCTCGCTTAGGTGGTAATCCTAAAACGGGCTCGAATATGTCGGAAAATTCACAAACGACGTGAATAAGATAAATAATATCACCCTCATCATCAACATCGTCATCACGAGGATTTAAAGAATATAAAGATGCAACCAAAGCAGAATCTGAATCTTTAAGAATAACAGAAACCTGATTAACAGATTGAGGATGTCGAAGATGAATAGTCCGCTCAGGACATAGGACATGAGCTTCATAACGGTTAAGCCAATCCATTCCCAAAATCATTCCAAAGCCTAAATAACGCATGACATGCAAATCGGCTCGGAAAGAAAAATCACACAAAATAATCTCGACATCTTTACACAATAAACTGATTGTTGCGGATCCGCCAACCGGATTCGCAATTCTCAAAGAAGTCATTAAACACAAAACATCCAAGGAAAAAGTATCAACAAGTTCTTTTGATATAAAAGAATGGGACGCACCCGTATCAAAAAGAACTCGAATAGGATGATCACGAAACAAAATAATTCCATCTAGAATAGAATGAGAAATACCTTGGCCACGAGATGTGTTGCCAGGGGCTTGAGCAACATTTAACTTTCCCTCCTTCTTGCCCTGAAGCTTGGGGCATGAAGATATAACATGACCGGGAACTTTGCAGTAGCGACAAGAAAGAGACTTTGGGCACTTGTTCGCATAATGGTCCTTTGAACCACAATTATAGCATTCCCCATGACCAAAGGAAGAAGTCCTTGCCACGGAGGTTGCTTGCTTCCCTTTCTTATTGGGATAAGGGCCTTTAAATTTGTTTGACCTCTTTCTGTTGTTGAAGTTTGGTTTGGAACCCACCACTTCAACATCATTCTCTCTATCCGCCTCTTCAAGACGAAGAGCGATATCAACGAGTTGGTCGAAAGAAACTTCTAACTTTAAAAGTAATGGCTTCTTGAGGCTTTTGTTTAAGCCATAAACGAATCTCTGGTTCTTCTTAAGAGAGGTGTTGATGTATTCAACCCCATATTTGGAAAGCGACTCGAAGGAGGCGACGTAATCGGTCACGGAGGACTCACCTTGAACAAGGTCTATAAATCGTCGAGCCAACGTCACTTTCTCTGCTTCCGGTACAAATTTCAACTCGAAGCATTCTCGGAATCTCTCCCAAGTGAGATCCGCTTCATTAGTTTCAGAAATAAGAAGCTCGTACCAGTCCAATGCTCTTTCTCGGAGCATACTAGAGGCCACCTGAACTCGGTGAAGGTCAATAAGATTCATGCGCGAAAAGATGCGATCGCATGTTCTTAGCCAAGCCTGTACTTCAATAACAGTTTCGGAACCTTTGAATGACTCCCCACCCAAATTAGTGTAATCGCTACACAAGCGTGCAAATCCCGACTTTGGGTGAGTAGGTTCCGGGTTAGCTCCAGCCGCTTGAGCATTTGTTACCAAATCAAGAAGCTGTTGAGCAGTCATAAAAACTCCATCCTGGGGCGGAGTGCTAGATGGCACGGCT
Organism: Allium cepa; assembly: GCA_030765085.1. Classification (NCBI taxonomy): domain Eukaryota; kingdom Viridiplantae; phylum Streptophyta; class Magnoliopsida; order Asparagales; family Amaryllidaceae; genus Allium; species Allium cepa. The sequence continues at coordinate 678,189,657 of CM060941.1, read as the reverse complement.
CTGGGGCGGCCTGGTCTAGACATTTCTCTTCCTTTAGAAAGAAAGAAGAAGAAGAAAAAGGTTATTCACCAAATTGAATATCAAGAAATCTTGATAGATAAACAAGGAATCATAAGAAAAATAGGATGGAACGGTACGAAGACCCGAATAAAATCCTAAAGCACAACTCCTAAGAAAGACTTAGGACGATGATCCTTGTTATAATATTCCATATTGTTCCGAAGTTTGGCTCTGATACCAAGCTGTGACGCCCCACCTCTATACCCACGCTAGACAAGAACATTACGGTGAATGCTGTCGACTAGCATGGAGAATAAGGCTGTTGAGGAGCGACCATCCATGTAATTTCTTTGCGCGAGCACCGATATGTCAGATAATATAACATGCATTCTATTTCAAGAGGAAATCCGACATACCGACACAAACTCAAAGCTACTACACGGTGGCTATATAAATCCTTCGGAAAACAAATATAGAAATAAACATAACATAAATCAGTCACAGACAATTCATATCACAAAGGCGGAATAAGATATGAATACTACACTAGGAAGTGTACATCAGAGTAGTGGTCTAAAAGATCCACAATATCACAAAAGAATAGTTACATGAACTACACAAAAGAATAAGTATACATTAAGGAGTCTATATCTCAAATGTATACAACAAAATAACTACTAATCTAAGTAGTTAACCCAAAAGTCAAGGAGTTAATCCCGGATGAGAAGTCAAGCAGAAGCACCTGTAACATCTCGGTCTGACCCGAGTATTATTTAATAAGAAAATAATAAACGGATCAGTCTAACTATAAATATCAGATGAAACGATATAGAATAAGAGATATGACTAAACACGTAATAATCACAATGCCCAGCTGTGATATATATATATATACTTAGTTGATAATCATCAAGAGATTAATCAATGTCACCAAATCTACACAAGAATCAAAGAAGTGTCATACTCATTATTTCGTTCATCAAACCACAAATATTGACGATAATATCAATGTCAATCACCAAAGTCAAAGACGCACAAATTCCAGAAGACTACACAAGAAATCCAGAAATCACAAAAGTCAATGACACACAAATTCACCAATGCACAAATATTGATAAAACTTATCAATGGAAATCACGAAAATTGGTGAAACACAAATTCTAGAAATCTACACAAGAAATCCAGAAATCACAAAGGGGGGGAGGCCTATCACAAACGGGAGCATAAAGCTCACCAACACGTGTATCACAAACGGAACGCTAATTCCATGGTCGCTAACCATCACAAATTGAGCCGAAGCTCCACAAACGGCCCGAAGACCATGGGTTGCTACCCCATCACAAATTGAGTCGAAACTCCACAAAACGGGGTTTAGTCTCCCTCGCAGACAAAGAGACATCGCACATTGCTAGTCTAAATCACAAAGATGATCGTCATGATCAACGAGAAGTGTCAATTACACTAAGCTAGTAAATATATGAGTTTAGCTTCATGTCTCATAACCACTTGCTTAACTTAAATATTTACGAACAAACTGTAAATCTCCACTAGAAAATTGTCACAAGAGGTTCAATCGAACAAGTCCAAGAATTAACCGACAAAGTAAACGCAAGCGTTTCATACCACTTGTTTTACTAAGACGTTTAATTAGATTTCTCATACGAGTGAGGTAAAGGTTTGTATATACTAATAGATTGGAAAACGGTTTTATAAACGAATTTGGTACTAAAAGAGTATTGAAATCGTTTGAGTAAAGAGTTTTGATATTTACTACTAGTATAGGAAACCTTTATATTTTTAAAGTGACAAATCACGAAGAAGATTGTAAGAACAACCAATCACAAAAATTCACATACGAAGACGTGAATAAAATCCAAAGAAATCGATAAAGAATCCATCGAAATGGATATTCAAAAATCCCTAAAAAGAGTCATCAAAATCATAATAGATGATAACAACAAATAGGATTATCACGAATCGATTTAAATTGGAATTCCAATCCAAAAAGGCAAATTGGACTCAAACAGCAGGTTCAGTCGACTGAACAGAGAATTTTAGTCGACTGACCCTGTACATGGAAATTTTCCAGGTTCAGAAAACTTTCTGTTTCCAGTTTCAGTCGACTGTGCAGAGTTTTTCAGTCGACTGAATCATGCCTGGAAACTCTCGGGTTTCAGGTTCAGTCGACTGAACAGAGATTTTCAGTCGACTGAATCATGCCTGGACTGTTTTTCAGCCTTATACAAATGAAGAGCAAACTCTTCCAAAATGCAATCGGACGAACATTGGCTCTAAGGGTTTATGCCAAACGGCAACCCGGCCCTATATGCTCCTCGATGCATCACCAAAAGCATGATCAAACATCCATAAAAGGATTTCACACAAATTTGACTTAAAAACCCAAAAATTGGAATATTTACAAAACCAATCCAAATCAAGAGCAAATTCTCATGAAGAAGTGTTAGGAATTCATACCTAACAACCAAAGATAATTATAGTCATAGATGTGAGATAAAAATCTCACCTTTTCACAAAATCGAACAAGAAGAAGCTTGAAAGCAATTGGAGAATCAACCTCTCTTCAATCTCAACACTAGAAGCTTGAATCTAAGCTCAAAAACAAGAACATTCCCGAAATTAGGTTTAGGAATTTCTGAAATTGGGAGGAGAATAAGTTGGAGAAGAAGAAGAGAAGCTTACCAATGGGTTCTTCTTGAGTTTGGAGCAAGGAATTTGATTTGCAAGAGAAACTAGGGTTTTGGAATTCTAATTTCCAATCTCTCCCACCATTAACACTCTAAAAACTGAAATGAGAAGAGAATGAGGGTGAGTGGGGAAGAGTGGCTCAGATTTGAGCATAAGTTAACATGGGGTTGAGCCCAAAAACCAAACCCAAAGTAAAAAGTAGCAGAAATCAACTTTCTCCAAACATATCGAAGCTTATACTCAAAAAGGTCGCAAACGGCATTTTAAACTCAATGGGAGTGGTCCCGAGTCCTAATTCGACCGTATGCAAAAAGTAGCTTTTCGGACTAAAATCCGACTAACGATAAAATATTTAAATAAAATATTTAAATATAAAATCGATAAATATGCGGGTTGTTACAGAGCCTATTTATAGACAAAGTGAAAACGAATAGGTAGGCACGAATTATGAACGCGAAAACGATTGTTGGCCCACCAGAATATTTCATATTAATTGGATACGTTACGGATTAGTAAATAAATAAATTTCTTCCTCAAACATTTACATTGAATTTTAAACGTATTTACAAATATAAATTTAGACGCTTTATTTAAGTTTCAATATAATTTCATTAAATTTCAAATTCATAAATAATTTCCATTTTTAACTAAATTTCAAATTACCGCAATAATTATCTTAGATTCTTATTCATTCCCAATAGATTTAACTATTGTAAATCGACTAAGTTTACATACTATAAAATCCACATTCCTATGTATATATAGTTTTGAATTCCATACTATAAATATTTTATTAACATTTCGCAAATACATAAATTGGTATTGCACTGTTACTTAAATAAATAGCCTATACCAATCACTAATTAAATGGGTTACCAAATTTTGGATTGGTTAATAATTATTAATTATTGCTTCACTTCTTAAATATATACTTGCATGGGTTATGCTTGTCTAATTATATTCCCATATTAATTAATGTTTCCAACAAACAATAACCTTTCCTTAGTCCCACCCTTTTTACCAAATATTTCCCTGCAAATAATTCATTTTCCCATACATACTTCCATTTACACCTAAACTTATTATACCTCTTTATTTTCTCAAAAATATTACAATGATTAAACAAATTTAAATGAAAATTTGAGTTGATAGATTCATAGATTCAAATGTTTACTTCATTTCAATATCTACTAAACTTTGGAATTATAACATAGACTCCAAAATAAAATACTCCACTCTAGTCATACAAGTCTTATTGAAATAAAATGTATCTACCCTATTTTTAGGTCTTGGTTCCTAATATCCACCCGTTTTGACTTAATTTAAAATAGCGTACAAATTACATTACCTTTAATTGCAATAAATCCTATCATTGCTATTTATATTCCAAATGAATAAATTATTAATAGGTTAATTGAATCAGATTTACACTCAACTTTAAATATTTGCAAATTTTGTCAGTTTGGATTACTTGGTAAATTTAGAATCCCTTAAACAACTTCCTACATAAATTTATTATAGAATAATTCAAAATTAACGTACAATTCCAATTTATGCAGCGATTACAACTTAAATTTCAAGGAATTTATTTATTTAGGTTTAAATCCTATTATTCACTAAAATTGTCATCCCATGTATACAATCCACATTGGTTTGTATTTATTCCATTTACCTCTTTAGTCATAGCGTAAATTTCTCATTAATACACATTAAAGTCCACTAAATTTCAACTGCCTCTTAATTTCCATTTATAAGTCTTAACACCCTAAATTTGACCACTTCTGACATTGTATTACTTCTCATATTAAATGTATCTTTTATTTAGTGTATTAACATTTATTTCTATTTAAAGTTCATCAACCAAATTAAACATGTAACTTATAACTATTTCTTACAATCCAAATTATTACACCCATTGTCATATTCTGAATGGAGCCAGCATTTAATTACACAATTTATCTAAATTTCATTAGGACAATATTTAATTCTCTTTGATAATATTAAATCCCCAATTTATTAAATGGAATCAATATATCTTTCTTTATATACTATACGTCTAAATATCTTAATTATCAAATTTCAACTTATCCCTCAACCCCCAAATAACGTTATCAACAATCTTCATATTAAAATTAATACTAACCTTTATTTCATCTTATAGAATCAACTATCTTTATTGACAAATTAACCTACCTTACTGCACAACTTAAGAAAATTAATTGCAAATATGATCTCACATTAGACTTCATAAATTATCAGTTGAAATCTACATAAAACCATTTATTTAATTAAAACCTTGCTATTATACATATTGACTCTTTACATGGAATTAGATTACATTCCTTAATTTCATTAAAACTTTATTTCTCACCTAAAAATCGCAAAATAGTAAATTTCAATTACTATAGAAATTTTATTTAAGATGAATTTGAATCCCAATCAATTGTTATTGCACTCCTTATTAAATTACATTCAGTTTACACATTTTAGAATTAAATTCAAATTACCTACAAATCTTATTCCATTCATAAATGCCATCATTTAGCACATTATTGCATGGTTTCATTTAATTATATTCATGTTATTCATGTTTCTATTAAACTTGCATACATACTTCCGTTATTATTTAATCAATTATTAAACATTATGACCAAATCATTTAACAAAATTGTATAATTTTCCATTTATTAACATTCAGTTACTATTCAACGTGTTTAATTCATTAGATAAATCAAATAATTACGCTTGCTTTTCTCATTTGATTTTATAACCTAATATACCATTCATATTAAACCTATTTCATTCAATTCATACAAATTCAGCTAGATTAACTTTACTGTCTAGATTTTCATGCAGTTACTTTTAATAAATCGAATATTGCATTGGATAATTTTACTGCTTACCTTTCATATATAAAGAATTTCAAAGTGTACGCTCTCACTACTACCTTTATTAGGATTTATTCCCTATACTAATATTTAGTTTTATTTACCCTTTATATTTCATCTCTTTTTAAATTAAATTACAAAATCTTAATTAAATTAATCAACTTAAATTGTCGAAATTTACGGGTCGTTACAATAACCATAATTGATAGTCAACTTAAAGTTTAAATCTTTAGCTAGAGTAAACTGATTAATCACTAATGTTACAGGATTGAACAAAGGAATGTAATGTAATCTATGTAATTAATTACTAATATTAATAGACTTTTTAACCTCGAACCAGCTCTGAATGTCTTATTGATACAACATAAAAAAATGTGCACAAAATATTGTTATGAGACGCAACTTAATAAAGCTTATTAATTAGATCTCGCCTAAATGATCTATATGAGATTGAACTTGCGGTCGATATTATAGCTTAGCGAAATTCATACATGCATCAGTATTTAAGTTATTTAAGTATTGGTCAAGGACCGAGTTCACAAAAGAGAGTCAAGCAACTATGTTATTAGTTAATTTCCGAGTTCAAATAATTTAAGATTAATTTATAAACATTATAAATTAATTATATAATTAATACAAATGATGTATTAATTTTTGATGGCATTTTTAGTTAAGGAACGTGCTCAAATAAATTAATCAAGCAATTGATTTGATTAAAACATTGTATAAAAGTTATGCACTAATTTAGTTAAGGAATATGCTCAAATAAATTAACCAAACAATTGATTTGTTTGTTAAATTAGTTAGGCCCAAAGTCAGGAAGAATAGACATTGGGGTTGCAGCCATAGTACTAAAGAGATAGGGTGAAGACTTTGTCTTCAGATATAGAGAGAAGGATGCAAGATATTTGGGATTTAGATGGCTATAAATAGCAAATCCTTTCATAGTCTTCAAACATAAAATAATCTCTAACCCTTACCCAAACTTCCATTGCTCGAACAATGGTGATGCCTTGTAGAAAGAGTTGCATCCTATGGTCAAGGAAAAAAGATCAGAAGTTCGATGAAGGTTTCGACGATCGGCGAGATCAGAAAAAGGTAATAATACATTTAAAATAAACTTACATGTACGAATATATGTATATATTCATGCATGTATGTATGTATATGTGTGTGTGCCTCTTACTCTTTTATCTCTAACAATATATTTGGCTAAAATGTTAAAAAGATTCGAGAAATAGATCTAGTATATTAAACATTAAATCATATATATATAATGTACACATATAAAATATACCTATAGTTACATTTGTATTTATTAAGTACTCAAATCTGATATATACATTAAGTTTGATGTCCAAATTGAGTTAAAATTATCCTCGGTACTTACGACTAAAAAACCATTATATTGTATCAATTTCAAAAGGATAAAAATATGTTTTGTTTGGTTGTATAAGTAAATATACATATACATATATACGCACATATATATACACATTCAAGGTTTATAGGTTATATAAAAAAAATTCTCGTGGTGTTTATTCAAATTTTTTTTAAATTTTGAAAAGTCAATATTATTTAAAAATTAAAATTTTGAACATAAAAATACATTTTGAAATTTATTTAATATATATATATATATATTAAATATACATATGGGTTTAGATATTTAAATTAATTATAGTTATATATATACAAACACCTGTCGAAAATTATATAAAATATTAATAAATATTTTATGTTCGAATATATGTGTGTGTGTGTGTGTGTGTGCACGTGTGAAACTATATACTTGTGACACCATTATCTAACATTATGACATTAAACCATATTTATTAACCACGGACCCTAATGATTAATTATACACTATGACATATGTTCATCAAGTATACCCTAGGTTGGATCACTATATTTGTAGTTGAATTGTTTGTTTATGAATACGATCATATTATAAAATTAAAATATAGCATAAAATAAAATTAAACTAAATAAAATAGTAGCCTATGTTCTAATTAAATCAATATACACATGTTAATATTTAATACAAATTAATTGAACCCAAAACTCTTTTACTAATCACTACTAAATGTAATTTAGTACAAAAATATTATTCATGCAGACAAAAAATAAAATCTAGTAAAATTTAATAAAAGGATATTTTTCGAAGTTCCCATGTTAACCCCGTTGCCAATGCACCCGACTCGACAATTACATCAGAGCCTATAATGTGCTTACATAAATATAACCAACATAAAGGATAGTTACTTGAAAAAACCAATTAGATGACTGTCAAAGGAAAGGGCGTTTAACTTACCTTGTCTAGGAAACGTTCTTATAAATGGAAAACCGCTCAATCCCTCGACCATTACTAGGCTTGTCGAAGTGGTCTATTCGAAGAGTATGCCCTTATAGAAGGCTTAAAAGTATTTTATGCCTTAGATTGATACAAATAAGCGTATTTGAGCATAATAAAATTTTATAAAGAGTTATGAAGATGAATTTAAAATATGGTTTAAATTCAAATTTAAATTTATATATAAATTAATTTAAATGTATTTTAAATTAAAATTGAAATTTGTAAGTGGTTATGAATATAATTTGAAATAATTTACGTATTCATGATGATTATAAATATTTAAATTTGAAATTGGTTTAAATTTACATATATAGAAATGTGATATTCAAATTAGTTAAACATTTCAATTAATATAGGGATACATATGAATATATATATGTATGTATGTTTGTTCGTATATGTGTGTGTATACATATGTTTGTGTGTGTGTTGAAAATGGGTCTAGCCGCCTCATTGAAAACTTAGTCTGGAACCATTTTAGTATAGACCAGGATAAAAGGAGAATGGAATAATTTTATTGCTATAAAAAATAAATGTATTGGAGTATACATAGCAAATAAGTATTACAATAGGATAGTCCAAAAATAATAAGAATAGTTAGCTTCGACCTTTTACAAAATAAGAAGAAAGACAACCCATTTTCATTTTTTACAACTACTTTTTTAAACTAAACTTTTTTCCATCCACAGTTCATCATCATCGCGTCTTCTACCAGCATTGCATCCTCACACGCTCACTCAACCATCTATGAGTTCAGGGATTCACGAACCCTCCCCTTATGATGGAGAGTAAAGATCAACGATCCGATGTCTAGCATTTCTAGAATTTGCATTCATATCCATCTCAGTAGAGTAGAATGTCACACTATATGATGCTGAAATGGCATCAATAAGTTTGACGCCCTAAAGATCTAATAGATCATGATTCTAGCTTGTATTCATCATCTTTCTACTTGACACTCTAGCTTGGTACATTATTTCTACAGTGATTATATATAAGATGTAAAACCTACTCCTTTTGCACTGCTCAAATGTTCATCGATTTCGTTCAAGCCATATATCGTATATAAAGATGTTATGCAACATCGGGCAATATTTTTGAGTTGATCATTGCCTTTGAAACTTGTATCAATTTCACTTACTTCTTCTATTCGATCCAAAAAACTATTGGAGTTTAGCTTTAATTTCATTCTCACAGATATCCACATATATGCGCTATAGTCGCATTGATAAAATAAGTGTTTAATAATCTCATCTTCCCTCTCATACAGAACACATATTGGATTGATTGATTGATCCTATTGGATAACTCTATATTTTGTGTTCAATTCACCAAGAATAGCTTGATAAGCACTAAAATCCATCTTTATAATAATAACCTTATTCCAAATTATATTCACCCATGGTTGATTATTACAATCGACTCTCATTTTATCCCAAGCATCCTTAAATGTGAACTTGTTGTTGTTATGCTAGATCAAATAGTGTTTATCTTTGTGTCCACTTGTTTTCACCTCTTTATTTAAGCCGTCAATCCCTTTAGTTTCTATTAGGATTTGTGAGTCCGATCGATTATTTCTAATAATGCTATTCACTTTCAAGTCCATATTTCCACTAATACCCACTCTATCCCACCCAAACAATTCTACCTTTAATTTATCATTAAACCAAGGGTCAAACCAAAGTGATGTTAGATTCTCCATTCATAATAATTCTTCTAATATAGTTTTGGATTATATTTCTAGCCTTAAGAATACTTTTCCAAGTAAAAGAACTATTATCATCCATTTTCATCGTCAAAATTTTCATATTTGAGTAGTATTTATTTTTAGTCCAAAGAGACCGTTGGTTTGATTCGATTAAGAATTTCCGTAAGAGTTTCACATCTACTGTCATTTTCAAATATGACAAGTTTTTTAAATCATTTCCTCCTTCCAGTTTTGTTCTACATATAATGTCCCATGCAAATTTTATGATGCCTACTTTCCCAACAGAATCAACATATATTTTGTTAATTTTCCTGATAGTTGCAACTTCTACAACAATTGCTAAAGTAAAATTTTGATTTTTTGCAGTTAGTTCTGAGCCCTGCTTCTTCTTTTAAATCTTTAAAAGCAAATAAATTAGCTATGTTTTTCCATTTTCTGTATAAAAAATCATCAAATCATCATCATATAAGAGATGGAATATAATACGCGAGATTTTATTTATTGGAAATATTAATTTTTCATTAACATATTCTTTCATAAGTAAAGAAAAGTACTCCATGGCAATAAAGAAAAGATAAAGGGAAAGAGGATCTCCATGTCTAATTCCACAGTTACTGTCAAAGTATCCCTTTGCTACTCCTTGTGTAACTATAGAATACAATGGGGGGTCTCACATTCCTTTATAAGATCGATCAATTTCAAAGGGAAGCCGATCGTTTTAGCACGTGGCATATATATTAATTCAATTATATACCTTTTGCATCAACTTTTATCAAACATTTTGGCAGTTACTTTTCCTTTAAAGCCCCTAAGGAGTTAAAGTGCCATCGGTACATTTCCAGTAATGTGTCTACCTAGAGCAACAGCCGATTGACTATCTTATATCATATAAGGAAGTAGGTCTATAATTCTATTGCATATAATTATTGAGATGATTTTATAAAACATGTTATAGCAAGCAATAGGACGGTTGTCAGAAATGGATAAAAACTTATCTATTTTTGGAAACCAAACAATGAGAGTATGGTTAAATCCCATGGCTATTTTGCTAGTCGTAAAAACTTCCATTACTGCTTCTAGGAGAACTTATTTCCTTTCTTCCCAATGAATTTTTTAGAATTTATATGCAAACCCACCTGGACCATATTTTTGTCATCAAGAGTAGAGAAAATAGCTTCCATAACTTCCACAATAGTAACATCTTTCAAAAGAAAGTTTATATCCTTTTCATTAACTCTACTTCTACTTTAGATAATAGGAAATATGTGTTTTTTTTCGTCGTTGTCGAAAATTTTAGATTAAAAGTCCATCACCTCATTTTCAATTTTCTCAACATCATATACTAGTTCTCCTTTTTCATTGAATGGCATATTTGCATTATTTCTATGCTTCCTTAAAGACAATTTTGCATGAAGAATCTAGCATTTGAATCTTCTTCCTAAAGTCAATTTATTTTAGATTTTTTCTTGGCATTATCTTAAGCTATTTTTGATTTTTTTCTATAGCATGTTATAGGCTTCCAACAATTTACCATAAGTATCAATATTAGACGGATCTTCATCTGCTAATTTCAATAATTTTACATAATTGTTAACATCAAAAAAGGGCATCAACACCCAATAGAATCTAGTAGAGATTAAATGAAGAATGAAACTAAAACAAAGTAAAAATCATAAAGGAACACACATATTTTTATAGTGATTCGGAAATCTTAACCTACATCCACTTCATATTTTTATTGGTCTTCCACGTGATTATGATTACAAGAATGTTTGGATCAGTTGGGATCCATTAGTACAAAGTGAAGAATAAAAAAGGCAGAGCCTTGAAAGAGAAAGTAGGATCCCTTTTCTGATGCCATGCCTGTAGTATTTATAGGGGAAGATGTACACGGATCGGACTGAAATTTTGACAGAAGGTTCGAGAGATAAGGACGAGGATATCCAAAAGTATGTAGGCCCATATGGGCGCACAATAGAGATAGGTATCGGTTCCTATTAATGCATCCAAATTGGCTGCGATACCTATGAGGGATGCCCCATGATGTTAGCTACTTGCTTCAAAAATTTCATGCAATTCCAACATATGGTTTGTGAGATACCGCATTTTCCATGAAGTAATGCTGCTTGAATTCTGATTCCGCTGATCCCTCTAAAGGGATACGTATCGATCCCTACAATCTCCTCCCGATGACGTGCGATCCCTAGGGGAGCTTTTCCATGTTATATTATGTATATCCTTCAAGTTTCATGCCAATTTGATTAGTATAACTCGAGTTATTGACTGATCTTTGTTGCAATATAGTGCTAAGGCAGATTATAGCCGATCCCTATGGAGGGATATGTACCGATCCTTCCAACTACTACAAATTTTATGCGATCCGAAGTGTAGACTTCCTAGGTTCCCCTCTTCTTTTTTGCAAAGTTTCACTTCAATTGGCCTTGTGGTTGTTGAGTTTTGGAGCGATCATCGTTTAGTTGTGCTATAGAACTGAATATGATCTGATCCCTTTTCTTTTGCCCACGACTCTAGCATACGAACTCCGATCGACTTCTAATTAGAAATGTAGCCTCACGAGGCCTTTCTTATCACTTTACAACAATATCACCTTGATTGGGACAAAAATTAGGGATCCGATCTGAATCCTCTTGACCATCGTCCATAGTCTCGTTTATGGCCGATCTTCGAGCTTGGAACCGTTTCTTTAAGCTTCCCGCCTTGATGATCACGATGTCCGTTGGGTTAGATCTACCTGTATATCACCTTTCCAAAAGGTAGGTAACAATAAGCGATCTTATAAATATTAAGAGTCTCTGGCTCCTTATCTCTTATTTGTTCCACCCTTTAAGCATCAACTTTGTTTGTTTCACCTTGTGTATGAAGTTATGTTGAGTAGATCCCCAAGTTTGGGCTACTAAGCATGCTTTAAAACTATCAAAATAACCTTCTACTAGATGCCAGGTATTACAATATCTAAATGGGTAACCCTTATTCGATCATTTTTGGCCTTACACTTTAATAAGAATAGGATTATGTTCACTAGAGTAATTGGTAACAACAATTGATACAAAAAGAGGAAATAGATTGAGAAATGAATCATTAACAAAAACCTATCAATTTTAGAAATCATTCCTCTCTTTCTCCATGTGAAAGTATACCCTTATAATCTAGTATCAACAACTCCTGCTTGCTGACGTAAGTAGTTCATTAAAACTTCTCAAATAACTAAATGGGATAGCAAAACTGTCTTTCTTGTCTTTAGCATTAAGCGTGTTATTAAAGTTACATACTAATATCCATGGACCCTTGTTATTTTTAGTCTTTCTTTTCAAAATGTCCTAGAGCATCTCCCTGTCCTTTAGAAAAATACTGGCATAAATAAAAGAAATCATAAAATCACATTCATCCTTATTTTCACCATGCAATTGATATGTTGTTTACTATTACGAATTAGAGTAAATCTAATTAAGAAGAAAATCAAGAAAATGGCTATCAGCTCTAATCAAATATTGGCCTCTCACTCCATCACACCCGATCCTCCTCCTCTTCTCCTCCATTCTACTTCCTCTAACCCCAAGGAGGTGCAATCTCAGTTCAATAGTGAGGGATTCCAACTAGTTAGGAACCGCCGTTCTAAAGAGAAATCCCTTCAAAAATCAAAATCAACCCAATATCATACCAAGAACACATTACAGTCTTATTAAATGGTTGTAAAGAGCAAAGAATCAACAATTACAAAAACAATTCAAGCCAAGACTCTCAAAACCCATCAAAATCTATAACTTATTTACAGAATAATCAAATTACAATGGCATAGTAGCAAATCAGAATAAAAGGACTTTCACGGATAAAGTATCTTCTTAGGCTGATCTGATTAAAGAGAGAGACCCCATACATGAATTTGATTCGAAATACCAAGCACAAATAACCATTAATAACAAGAAAATGATTACAATGAATGAAGGGTTAGCAGAAGAATAGAGACCAACCAAATGAGGCTTCTCGGTGATAGCTTATGTATATGGTAACATGCCTTTCTATCATCATTTTAAAGCTTTTGTGTAAAGAACTTAAAATCCCACAGGTTATTTTGAAATTTTCACAAGAAACAACGGTTTCTTTATTATCAAATTTGTTGTTGAAAGTGACCGTGAAAAAAAAAAATCAGTGGAGGCCTTTATTTTATCAATGGAAAATTGATTATTCTGAAAAGATGGAATAATAAAATTTAATTTGATAAAGATCCGTTGAACACAACTCTAATTTGAATTCGACTCCTAGAGATCAGTTTAAAATTATGGGGTAGTGAGGCTTTTGGAGCAATTACAAGTGTAGTAGAAACCCCTCTAAATTTGGATGAACAAACAGAAAAAGAAACTAGATTAAGTTATCCAAGAATCCTTGTCAAAATCAATAAAAATTCAGATCTCCCAAAGGAAGCACACATTACAATGCATGATGGAGAAATCATAGTTCAAAAAATTGAATATGAATGGGTTCCTCCAAAGTGTTTAATATGTGAATGTTTTGGACATAATATAGAAAGTTGTGGATCAAAAAAAGTATGGAAAGAGAAAGTAAAAGATTCAATGGGCAATAAAGAAAAGGAGTTTACAATGGAAAAAAATCAAGAAACAATCAACACCGTGGAAAACAAGCCTAACCACCAAAATTCTGGGCAACAAGAGGCCTTCACCTTAGAAGCATTGGATAGCTCCCTTTCAGCCAAAATCAATTTTTTGAAAACATTAAAAACAAGGGTTCTCCAAAAGATTTGAATTCAACTATGAATAATCTTGACGTCTCCAAACAATAGGATGGCTCCCAAGGGAAGGACTTACTGGACTACGAAATGGGAGATAATACAGAAGAGAATACAAATCAAATTTATCAAAATGCAAGTTTATCAGATACAACAGAAAAACAGTCAATGAAGAATCCTGGTGCACAAGTTATGCACTCCCCAGTGTAGATGACATTGAGATAGCAAGCGAAATTATGGAAGTTAACATGAACAATGAAGAAGAAATTGTCAATATGCTCATAGAAAAGAGTTCAAAAATCAGAATGCAAATACAAGCAGTTCACAACAAAATCTATCTGAAGCTATGGTCCAAAAAGCCATGAAGCTTATCCCTAAGCCTTTTCCTCCGGCAAAAAAGAATACTAAAGAAAGGAAAAAAACAAAAAAATCTACAAGACATTTTATCTCAAGACAATGAGGGTATCAGTGAAAAATATGACTTTCAGGAAAAACATATAATAAAATATCCAACATGGACTAAGCATTTAAAAATTCAAGATAGAAAGTCACTTAAAAGAAAAGGGCACAAAAGCTCAGAGTATCTGAAAGAGAAGAAAGACAGAGAGAATTTAGGGGAATTCAACCCCAGCCTCTCAATATAGTAGTAAAGATATCTTTTGTGTATCCTTTGTATTTTTATATAATTAATTATGTCGATTATTGGTTGGAACATTAGAGGGTTAAACTCTCATAAAAGAAAATTTGATTTAAACAATCCAATTTTTAAAAATATATCCAATATTGTTGGTATCCTTGAACATAAGCTTGAGGATACTAATATTCTTAATTTTCATGCTAGAAATTTAAAGATTAGGGTTTAGTTAATAACAATATTATGGGGGTAATGATAGAATTATGGTGTTGTGGGATACTAATATTTGGAGTTTAACTCAACACTTTATAAATATTCAATTTATTCACTATAAATTTACTAACAAAGGTGGTTTTCAGTTAGAAGTGACTTTTGTTTATGCTTCAAGTAGTGAAAAAATTAGAAATTCTCTCTCAAATGATCTTGAGTCTCTTAACAAAAACATGTCCAAGCCTTGGATTATAATGGCAGATTTCAATACAATTTTGCATTCTTTTGAAGAAAGGGGTGGAATTCCAATTTCCTTTAGAAAATTGGAATTTCTTAATAACTTTTTCCTTAAAATTTGACTTATTGAACCTACTATTTTTGGGAATAAATTTAAATGAAAATCCGGTGAATTTAGACCTATTCATTGTAAGCTAGATAGAATTCTAATTAATCTTAATTTTGAAAAAGCATTTTCTAATTTTCAATGTTCAAATCTTCCCCAAGCTACCAGCGATCACACTCAAATTCATATCTTATTCTTTGGTAAGAAAGCTTGTAGAAAAAATATCCCATTTAGATTTTGTAAATGGCTGGACTTTAAAAATAGAAATAGTGATGACATAAATCTCATCAGAAAAGAATGCGAGTCTCTCCAAAACATTATTGACTTTGATAGCTCAGATAATTCTCTTGTTAGTTAATTTTTTAAATCGGGACAAACAAAATAAAAGTCTACATATGCAAGCTATTAACATGAGACAAAAAGCCAAGGTGGACTGGCTTACTTATGGTGATGAGGCTAGCAGGTTTTTCTATGCCAACATGTTTAGTAGAAAGAAAATCAATAACATAGGAAAGCTGCTAGACAATAATGGGAATATCATAAATGATGTTTCTAAATTAGAGCAAATGGCTGTAAATTATTTTACTGATTTATATAACACTGATTTTTATAAGAAAGAATTCCCAAGTTTTGAAACAAAATTTCTTTTAAATGTTAACAGTAAAGACATTATTCTTGCCCATGTTGTCTCGGAAGACATAAAATAATTGTCTTTGATTCAAATATAGATAAAAGCCCATGCCTTGATGGGTTTGGGGCTAAATTTTGCAAAATTCATTTGGATGATATTAAATTTAAAATTTTGATGCTGTAAATGAATCTTTTACTGCTGGAAAACTTTTGAAAAGCTTAAATCATACTTTTATTACTCTTATTCCTAAAGCCAATATTCCTTTAGGGTTAGGTGACTACAGTCCTATAGCTTGTTGTAATTTTATATACAAAATTATTACTAAAGTTTTGAGTAATAGAATAATTTTTTTCTAAAATACTTGATTTCTAAAAATCAATGTGCATTTATTCCAGGTAAGTATATAATTGAGAATACCCTTTTGGCCGATGAGATTATAAGAAATTTCAACAGGGGCTGTAAAAATTGAGTTTGTATCAAGATTGAAATTCACAAAGCTTTTAAAAAATCAATAGATATTTTATCATACACATGATGAGGCAAATGGGTTTTCATGAAATCATTTGCAATTTAGTTGAAGAATGTGTTGGTACTGCCTCTTTTTCTATTTTAATTAATGGATCATCTTGTGGTTTTATTAATAGTAATAGAGAAATCAGACAAGGTGATCCCCTTTCGACCCCTTACTTATTCACAGTTGCTTTGGAATTTTTAACTCTTCAAATGGAAATAGAACAAATCAAAGGCAATTATAGACCAGTTAACAGTAACTTGCCGAAAATAACTCACTTATTGTATGCTGATGACTTGCTTTTATTTGTGAATGCAGACTCTAACAGTGCTCAAACCATAGTTAAAAAAATTGGGCACTTAAAAGATTTTACAGGTCTTCAAATCAATGAGAGTAAAAGCAAAGCATATTTTAGTAAAAATTATGAGAACAAAGGAAAAATTCTTAAAATTCTTAAAATTCAGGAAGGACAACTGCTTGTCATATACTAGGGACTTCCACTTAGTACAAATCAATAAGCAGACAAATATTGCTCTAGACCTTTTAACATCATTCAAGACAAATTAGAAAGTTGGTCCAGCAGACTTCTATCTAGTACTGGAAGACTGGAACTCACACACACTGTCATCACAGCTATCATAATGTATTGGATCTAGACTCACAACATTTCAGAATCAACCATTTATAAAATTAAAAAAATGTGTGCAAATTTCATATGAAAAGGAAAGTATCATGAAGTCCCATGGATACAGTTTGAAAACCAAAAAAGGCTGGTGGCTTAGGGTTAAGAAATATTAAAGATTCAAAAAAAGCCTGCGATATGAAACTCTTTTAGGGATTCGTAGAGGGCAAATCATTATGGTCAAAGTGGATGAAAGTAAATATGTTAAAAACAAAGATTTCAGAACCATGCCAGCAGAAATCCACAACTCCCACTCTTGAAAAAGTGGATTAAAAAGCATAAATAATGGTATCAAATTATTGGAAAGGAACATTAAAGATGGAAAAAAACGCTAGCCTTTGGTTTGATCGTTGGACCAATGGAATGTCTTTAATTAGTTTATTAGGCTGGAAATAGTTACAGATTGCTGGAGATGGAAACTCTCAAAGAAAGATAAATTTTCCTTTAAACCTACTTGGGAATATTTAAAAGGGATTTAAACAGATATGGATTGACATTCTATCATTTGGAATAAAGCTAACTACCCAAATATGGCACATTGTGCCTATTTTTCTCTATTGAACAGATTGCCAACCAGAGATAGATGCAATAAATGGAGCAAAAACAATGAATTAAAAAGTCTCCTTTGAAAGAATGATAATGAAATAGTAGAACACTTATTTTTTGATTGCGATTTCTTAAGACACGTCTGGTTTATTGCTAAAAACAAACTCAACATCAGTCAAAAAATTCCAATTCAAAGCATCAAAGAAATTATCCATCACACTCAAAAAAGCTTCAAAATCAAATAAAATATACTATATATGAAAAGAAACGAATGTTAGCTTGAATACAAAAAAGGAAACATAAGCCATTCAAATTTGGAAATGCATAGAAACAGACTTTCACATTCTAAATCGAAAAGCAAGCAACAATAGTACTTTCTCACATGAGCTTTTTTTCCAATGCCAATGACCAGGATGATTACGAAATTAGAGTGGATTCATACTTACAGAGTGGGAAACTCAAAAATGATATTATCCATGGTAGTTATTTTCGGACCAACAATCATTGGCCTCTTAATTTGGGGAGAAATACTAGCAATTTCAATAGATCATCTGTTGAAGATGGCCATTCCAGCTCCAATACCAGGAGAGACTCCTGCAAGGGAAGAAAACAGAACTTTAATATATATAACTCCTCATTTAATCATAACCAGTTAAATATTATTAATAATACTCTACCTAATATAAGCAGAAGCAACCACACAACAAGCAAGGAATCAATGAAGCAGAAGTTTCCCCTGATTCAAAGCAAAACAAAGCACTTAGATCACAACTTGCAAAGGATAGTCAAATATCACTGCATTTGCAAGCTAATGGTAATATTTATCACTTATATATGTGGGAAAAGGGCGAAAGCAGCAAAACATCCAGTAAAGTGGACTACTGGATTGCTAATGAAGTTGAAATTAGCAACCTTTACTCTAATTTTGACCTTCTGAAGGAATCGGAGAATCAAAACAGCTAAAAAAATCAACAATTAGAGCCACAAAGGGCGTGCTTTAATCAATAAAAGTGAAGATCTGAAGGAAAGCAACACTCTTTATGGCAAACGAGAGAGCTTTTAGACATTGAGAGCAGATCTATCAACATCATCAACAAATTTGCCTCGAAACGTACTGAAAATAACCAAAAAGAGGCCATGAAATTCTGGGAACCACCATAACAAGAGTTCGCCATGGCGGTTCGCCGTTTTGTTTCTTTTTGGGTGTAACGTTGGAGGCTCTTTGTTTCCCTAGACATTTTATGGTTTGGGTATCTGTGGTGAGGCCGCGGGTATAATTTAGTTTACCCAAACCCATCTTTCTTTTGTAAACATTCTAGGCTTGGCCCATTTACCAACTTTCAAAAAAAATGTAAAATTCAAAATTAAAGAACTCCACAAAATTATACTATATCTCTTAATACTACGATCATTATTGTGCATAAAATTCCAATTTACAGTAGCACTGAATTTTTCTACATTTACATATGAAAGTTTGATTTCATCAAGCTGATAATACTTGGTTTATGAATGGTTTGGAAATTCTTTATACCATTCCATCTGGAGCCTAAATTCAATCCCCTAACATTCAGCTGATTATATTCATTTAATTTTGCTTTGGCTCCTTACATTATCTCTTTAAGGAGGAGCCACATTTTCAAAATTTTCTTTCTACCTCAGTTTCCCTTATTAGATTTATACTCCTGACTGCCAACAATATAGCCTGATACATCATTAGTTTTATTACTTTTATCAGTGATCTCATTGATAGCATTGGCTACATTCTCAATAAGTAGATCATTCTCATCACTCAAATTATCAGATAAGGCTTCACGCTCAGTACTAGCTATATCAAAATTGTTTAAAATCATAACTTGGTTTTCATTTTTATCGTTGCCTTCCAGAGTGTTCATGTTTCCTGCTTTATTGTTTAGCTGTCTTGACTTCCTTGATGATGCAGCGCGAGCTACAGATCCACCAAGCTTAAGTAGGCCACGACCTGAAGGCTTAGGTCGGCCACGAGCTAAGGAGGAAGTCTTAGGTCGTTCGAAAGCTTTAAGTCGTTTACGACCTACGGCTACAGGAGCAATCGAAGGGGCAAAGCGAGCTAACAAAGAAGCGGAACGAGTTAACAAGGCCTTAGGTCGCGAACGACCTAACGGGATAGTGCAAACTGAAGTGGATTTAGATCGCGAGCGACCTAACTATTCTTTAAGTCGTTCTGAAGAGACAAAGCGACCTAACATAGTTATGTTAACCCGCCAACGACCTAACAAAATGAAACCATAGGATGAATCGTCACCGACTTATGTGTTGTGTTGTAATTTTGGTGTGGAATTAGGCTAAGTCGCTGCCGACTCAAGATAAGTCGTAAGTCGTTGTGACTGGAGTCATTTGTGTTGTAACGTGTTGCTTATGCCAATAGGTCGTAGGTCGGCAAGTAGTTAGGTCGGCCGCGTATATATGTTGGTTGTACTTTAGGTCGTACCTAGTTGGGTCGGCCGTGTATTGTAAGTCGTGTACAAATGGTTGTGATTGAGTCGTATGTGGTACATAAGTGCGGGTATGTAGTGTTATGTGGGTTTGTTAGGTCGGCAACGACTTAATAAGTATTAGGTCGGCAACGACTTAAGGGTCTGGGTTATAAATAGGCGTGTGTTGTAATTTGAAAACTTGGTTCCTTTTGAATAAAATTTCGTTTTGATTGTTGTGTGCTTTCACTTAAATTGGTAGTTGAGTGTGATCTCCTATCTCCACTTTCGGTTATTCGAGTGCGCTCGAATCAACGATTGTTGAAGCTGATTCGCGGAATCAAGTGTGATTGATCAACGCTTGAAGAATTGAAGATCTTCTTTCACGGCATCGTGCGCGATCAACGTGACGAGGATAGCTAGAATTCGGTATCTTCGGATCAACGAATTTGGGCATTTCAATATTCATCAATCCATCGATTGCTACTTTCACCGATTCATTCGTTTTCGTAATATCCGCTGCGTCAGTTTTTGGTATCAGAGCTTGACTTAGTCAATCATAGCTAAGACGAGTCTTGGTGCCAAGGAGTTTGAAGTTTGGTGTTCATCGTGTTCATCTTGAAGTTGCAACAAGTTAGAAGCTTTCGATCCATTTCGTTTTGGATCAAAGTGTGGAAGTTGTTTGAATTTGATTTGTGTTGAAGTGTTGAGGCCGAGCCAAGTTGAGTTGGAGCCGTGCTTGTTTGACTTGTGTTGAAGATTTTTGAAGTATTTGTTGAAGTCTTGTAAAGTTCAATCATGCCACCAAGGAGAGCTAATCGTCATCAAAATGTTGAAGCGTTGTATAGAAGAGAAGAAGCCGAGCAAATGGAACAACGCATTAATGAGAAATTTGATGAAGGCATTGGAAAGTTAGAGAAATTGATGAATGATTTGAATCGGAATCAAAGGAGGAGATCACCAATCTCGAACCATGGAGGAAATAGAGTTTCGCCATCGGTTACGGAAGCGAGGAGGGTATCACCGCAATCTTTTAGAGAGAGAAGAGAAACATCAATTTCGTCAAGAAGAGATCACCATGACTGTGGACATGAAGAGAGGAGAACTCCACGAGAGTTTGAAAATGAGCCATATAGAGATGAAGAGGGACATAGTAGAAGAGACATGCGTGATCAAAGGGATGTTGATGGTCGAGATCGATATAGACGTACATTTGATTATGATGAAGATGGTGATAGAGCTAGCATTCATTATCGAGATCGAGACAAAGTTCAAAATGTATATCGGGAGGTAGATGATGATCGTCGATGGGAGTCGGGTATGAGGATGGAAATTCCAGAATTTAGGGGAGGAATGGTAGCTGAAGAATTTCTTGATTGGTTGTCTAATGTTGAAGAGATTTTTGACTTTAAAGAAGTTCCTGAGCATAGAAGAGTGAAGTTGGTTGCTACTAGGTTGAGGGGGGAGAGCTTTGGCATGGTGGCAGCAAACTAAACTTACAAGGGAGAGAATGGGAAAGTCGAAGATTGAATCATGGGAGAAGATGAAGAAACTGATGAAAGCTACATTTTTACCTTACAATTATCAATCACTTATGTATCAAAGGTTGCAGAATCTGAGGCAAGGGACGAAAACTGTTAATGATTATGCTGATGAATTTTACTGATTGCTCGAAATGACATTATGGAAACGGAGGAACAATTGACTGCTAGGTTTGTTGGAGGGTTGAGGGTGCAGATCCAGGATATGGTTAATATGTTCGATCCAAGATCTGTGGCGGAAGCACATCAGAAAGCGTTGGCTTGGGAGAAGCAGGGAAGGCGTGGAGGTAGTGTGTTTACTAATTCCAACAATCAAGTGAAGGGTGTTAGTGGAAGCTCTAGTGTTGCTAAATCTATTAGTAAACCAGTTGTGAATGAAGTTGCGAAGACGAAGGTCAACAACAGTTTCAAGTGTTACAATTGCCAGGAAGTGGGTCACAAGAGTAATGAATGTCCAAAGCTGAAGAAACGAACTATGATCGCTGAAGTTGAAGGTGAGGATGTTAGGGAAGGTTATTCTAGTCCAGTTGAGGAGGATGAACAGGATATTGCGTCAGGAGATGAAGGATGTAATCTAATGATGAGGAGGTCTTGCTTAATACCAAAGCAAGAAGAAGAAGCTAGTTTGTTGAGGAGTAACATCTTTCAGTCAACATGCACTATTCTGGGAAGGGTTTGTAAGTTTGTGATTGATGCAGGAAGTTGTGACAATATTCTTTCTACTGAAGCCATGAGAAAGTTGAAGCTGAAAACGGAGAAGCATCCAAATCCTTACAAGTTAGCGTGGTTGAGGAAAGGAGGAGAGGTAAAGGTGGACAAGCGAGTTCGAGTTCCATTTTCTATTGGGAAGAAATATAAAGACGAAATTTGGTGTGATGTGGTTGAGATGGATGTTTGTCATTTGCTTTTGGGAAGACCATGGCAGTATGATCGAGCCGTGCAACATGACGGTCGGACCAATAGCTACAGTTTTATGTTTGAAGGTGTTAAAATTATTTTAGTTCCAAAGAAGAGACAACAGGAAGAGAGTAAATCTGAAGAGATTGAGGAGCCTAAAACTTTATTGACTTTGAAGGAATTTATTGAAGAAGTAGAAGAGAGTCCAGAGGTATTTTTGTTGATTGGACATGAAGCCACTGAATATGTAGAAGTTCCAGAGGAAGTAAAACCGGTATTGGAAGAATTCAGAGATGTGTTTCCTGAAGAGTTGCCAACGGAGTTACCACCGTTGAGGGATATTCAGCATCAGATTGATCTTGTGCCAGGGGCAGTATTACCACACAAACCACATTATAGGATGAGTCCTAAGGAGCATGAAGAACTGAGAAGGCAGGTGGAGGAGTTGTTAGAACAAGGGCGTGTTCAGGAGAGCTTGAGTCCTTGTGCAGTGCCAGCTTTATTGGTGCCAAAGAAGGATGGTTCGTGGAGAATGTGTACGGATAGTCGGGCTCTAAACAAGATCACTGTGAGATACAGATTTCCTATGCCAAGGTTTGATGATTTGATTGACCAGTTAAGTGGAGCTGTTGTGTTTTCAAAGATTGACTTGAAGAGTGGATACCATCAAATTCGTATTAGACCGGGCGATGAGTGGAAGACTGCTTTTAAAACCAGGGAAGGCTTATACGAATGGTTGGTTATGTCGTTTGGTTTATCGAATGCACCGAGTACTTTTATGAGAGTGATGAACCAGATTTTCAGACCATACATTGGAAAATTCGTGGTAGTTTACTCTGATGATATTTTGATCTACAGTGGAAGTATGGAAAAACATGTCCAGCATTTGCGTGAAGTACTGTTGATTCTACGATAGGAGAAATTTTATGTTGCAACAAAGAAGTGTGTGTTTATGACGGACAATGTTTTATTTCTGGGATATGTTCTATCGAAAGAAGGAATTCAAGTGGATGAAAGTAAAATAGAAGCTGTCAGGAGTTGGCCACAGCCCAAGACGATTACTGAAGTGAGGAGTTTTCATGGATTGGTATCCTTCTATTGAAGATTCATTCCACATTTTAGTAGTGTGATGGCACCTATAACCGATTGCATGAAGGGAAAGAAGTTTGAGTGGTCAGAGGAAGCAGGGGTTGCTTTTGAGAAGATCAAGACACTATTGACGACAGCACCAATTCTAGTTTTACCGGATTTTCAGTTGTTGTTTGAGTTACATACTGATGCGTCGAAGGTTGGGGTTGGTGGAGTTTTGAGTCGGAAAGGAAGACCAGTTGCTTATTTCAGTGAGAAGTTATCTGGAGCTAAGTTGAAATATAGCACTTATGATGTTGAGTTTTACGCAATTGTTCAAGCAGTGAAGCATTGGAGACATTATCCATTTCAGAAGGAGTTTGTACTCTATACGGATCATGAAGCTTTGAAGCATTTGCAAGGGCAGGACAAAATTTCAGCTAGGCACGCTTCATGGGTCGCGTATCTACAACAGTTTACTTTTGTTGTTAAGCACTAATCAGGGGTGACGAATCGTGTAGCTAATGCTTTGAGCAGGAGGAATCATTTGTTGACGACAATGAAAGTTGAAATGACGGGGTTTGAACTATTGCCAGAGTTGATCAAAGAAGATCCTTACTTTATGAAGTTTGTTGAGAAAATCAAGGATGGGAGTGCTGATGAGTTTGTATTAGTGGATGGTTTTCTGTTTAAAGGGAATCGTTTATGTGTACCGGATTGTAGTTTGAGAATGAAGATTATAAAGGAGCTACATGAAGAAGGCCATGTGGGTAGAGATCGTACTTTGCAGTTAATTTCTCAGTCTTATTATTGGCCGTCAATGAGAAGGGAAGTTGAAAGGTTTGTGCGTAGATGTCATGTTTGTCAGGTTTCGAAAGGGACAGCTACAAATGCGGGATTTCATATGCCATTACCTGTTCCTACAAAACCATGGGTAGACATTAGCATGGATTTCGTGTTGGGATTGCCGAGAACTCAAAGGGGAAATGACTCTATATATGTTGTGGTGGATCATTTCTCAAAGATGGTACATTTTATTGCTTGTAAGAAGACGGCGGATGCTGTTCATGTCGCTCAGTTGTTCTTTAAAGATATCTATCGTTTACATGGGTTACCAGAATCTATTGTTTCAGACAGGGATACCAGATTTTTGAGTCATTTTTGGCTAAGTTTATGGAAAATGGTTGGAACGAAGCTGAAATTTAACAGCGCTTATCATCCGCAAACAGATGGACAGATAGAAGTTGTTAATAGATCGTTGAGAAATTTGTTACGATGTCTTGTGAAAGATAATCTGAGAAGTTGGGACATGAAGTTATGCCAAGCAGAGTTTGCACATAATCATGCGGTTAATAGAAGCACAGGTTATAGTCCATTTCAGATTGTATATTCAAATTTACCAAGGGGACCGTTGGACTTAACGGTAGTACCACAACCGAAGGGGACGGTTAAACGAGCTGTAGATTTTGTTGATGGTTTCACTGAATGTCATAAAATCGTTCAGGAGCGATTGGAGAAGTCGAATGAGAAATATAAGAGATTTGCAGATTTGAAACGACGAAGTGTTGAATTTAACGAAGGTGATTTGGTTTACGCAGTGTTGACAAAAGATCGTTTTCCGGTGGGAACGTACAATAAATTGAAGGTGCGGAAAATTGGTCCAGTTGAAATTCTAAAGAAAATCAATAAGAATGCGTATCAATTGAAGTTACCAGAAGATGTTCATACTTCTGATGTTTTCAACGTCAAATATTTAATTCCGTATCATAGAGATGAAATTGTTGTGGGAAAAGATGGTGAAAATTCGAGGATGAATTTTTGTCAACCAGGGGAGGATGATGCAGCGCGAGCTATAGATCCACCAATATTAGCCGAAATAATTAATTTAATTTTAAAATTAAATTGTGGGATTATTTGTGAATTAATTAGAGATTTTTAGAATAAACTTAAAGAATTTTAGATTTTAAATAGAAATTTGATTTTTTAAAAAGATATATTAGTTTTGATTCAAAAAATATAATGAACTAAGTATTAAAATAATATTTGCTTAAAAAAAATATTATAAGGATTGATATAAATAAATTCTACAAAAAACTATTTAAAGAATTTAATTCAATTACATACTTATTTATTCGTTTTGATAAAAAGATTTAAAAATACATCTTCTTTTGAAAAAGAATATAATTTAAAATGTGAAAACATTTACAAGTATTAGAGATATGAGATATACATAGTGCAAATTTGTCTTATGTTACTAAAAAAAAAAAAAAGAGGGAGAACAATTCTTTTAAAAACATAAGAATATTGTATATGTGTATATGCAAATAAATGTAAACATCCATTCGCATCATACATATCTATATACATATATATGAACAAATGGCATCATCATTTTTTTTTTAAAAATAGTCAAATTTGGAATTTCAAGAAGCTTTTCATTTTCCCATGTGTAATCATGGCTATCTTAGCAAAAAATCTGAAAATGAGATTTGCCTCACACATTTCAAAATCATAAGCAGTTCAAAATCAGGCTATACTCAGTTTTTTTTTTATCAACTAAAAGAAGAAAAAATTATGAAACCTGAAAACAGAGAGAAAAAAATCAAAGCGTAGTTTTCAAAGCTTCAGTTCGAAATCTATAAACCAGATTTTCATCAACCTGAAAATGAATCATCTCAACAACCAGATCAAGTTTTCAAACCTGGGAGCATGCAACATTCCTGTGACCAAATCCAAGTTCAAAAACAAATTCAAAGCAACCTGAAAACAAAAGATAAGCAACCCAGAAATCTGCAAATTAACATCAAGCAGTGGATTTGTATTCTATATCTCAGGTGAATTTTATATCTTATAGTTTAATAAATTATGATTTCAAAATCAAGTTTTAACATAAAAACAAATTCAAAATAAAAACTGCAGATTTGTAAAGGGGGAGCTTTAGTTTTGGCCAGTAAGCAAGATTCTCTGGAAATAAATGAAGTTAAGTAAAATTCTTTTAAAAGGATTTGAATTTTATGTTGTTAGTCAGTAGTAAAATAAGGATATGATCAATAAATTTAATAAATTGCAGAACAAATCAAGCTCAGAGATTTTATCTATCTCTAGTTTTCAAGTTGCAGAGAGGATAAAAAGGCTTCTCTGTTATATACATTCAACTGTAAGTAAGTAGAATTTAATTTGTTGGGTTTGATGAATTAAATGAACAAATACAACAGTGATTAAACAAAAGTTTTTATTCACGAGTTCCAGACTCCAGCCTCAGGCAAGACTAATCAAAATCAAAATAAGGAAAAATTAAAAGCCTGCAAACTCAAAACAATCTTTCCTGTCCCTGTTCTTGTCTCTGCTGCAAATCAACAGGTGAGCAAATCTCCTCCCTGAATTTGTTTATTTTTGTTTGTGAGCAAACTTAACCTGTTATAGCTTGATGTTGTGATTGGTTCATGAAGTAATGTGGTTGCATCATGCATGAAGGATGATATTGCCTGTTTATAAAAATATATGTGTGTAAAATTGCATGCATCAATGGTTACAGGAATTTATATCTCTGTTTAAAACAATTATAAGCAAAATCAGTACAAATAACCCACATCTCTCCAAATATACGACTTTGGGCTTTGAATTTTGAAAGTGAAAGGTTTGTTTTACATAAATTAAGATGTAAAAATGGGTTCAAGCCTAATAGGTTGGGAATCTTCTGGAATCAAGAAAAAAAAGAGAAAGGTTGAAACTGTTTTTCTGTTTAATATTAAAAAGGAAAAAAATGTGAGCAAAATCCCCCTTACTCTCCTATACCCATGGATGTTTGGATTTGTATCTGATATATGATATGAATTGTGCTAGGTTGATGTGTGAATGTATTTGCATGCTTTTATAGAAATAATAATAATAACAACTGGGTGCATCTTAGTGCACAGGCAAGAAACATGCCTCTGTTTCATATTCTACAGATTTTAGAATCTGTTTACAAAATTCAATACCTCCCCATAAAAATCAATTTTAGGTTATGATTCGTGAAAGAAAAGTCTTTGTAACATTGTAAAGTTTTTCCTAAAAATATATATAGAGTAAAATATATGGTAAGTAATTCAACAATGTACAATTTACAGGAAAAATACTCAAAATAGAAAATTCAAATCTTTTAATTCTCAATCCTGATCATTCCATCAGATTCGTCTTGCTAAATAGTGATTTTTAAAAGAAATTTCATGATTTTTAAATTTAGGAATGTGGCGTATTTGCGAGAGGAATAAATTTGGGTTTTTTGTTGTTTTCTGGTGATCAGGAAGATGATGGTCGTTGTGATCGAGTTGGAAGGTGGCTGGAGGATAGGGGTTCGTGAGAAAAATATTCGCGAGTTTTTTTGTTCACTGTGGAGGATGAACAACGTCGAACTAGGGTTCGATGTTGGGTCTGGGAAGAGGGGTTTTCCCAGGGTTATTGCGACGTTGATGGTCGACCGGAGTCGACCGGAGTGGCAATGATCAAAACATGGCCGTATGGTGCGTCTATGAGTGAAATGACGTGGGTTTTGGTGGGCTGCTTCGTCGTTGGCGAAGCATTTTAGTTGGTCAGGTTGAGTGTCTGGATGATCGAACCACTCGTTTTCGATCTTTGGGGTTTGTTTGAAGATAAGGTGGTCGGAGTCGAAGGAGATGGTTGTGGTCGACTTGTCGGTGGTGGTCGTGATGAACGGAGCATCACCGTGCGACTGTGCACGTACACGTGTATGCTTTGATGTTGCTGTGTGATGATGGTTTGGGGAAGAAGCAAACGTACGCAGGGAATTCGAATTTTTGCTCGGGGAAAACACGAGTTGTCTCGGGTCATTGCTCGAGTGAATTTTGTTATACTAGGAAACGGTTAGAAAGAAAAACTTAAGTTTGTGGAAGTTTTTTTTTTACTCGGGTTGATTTTCAGGAAACTCGAAGAATGAAGGGAAATTTCTCGTGTAAGACCCGAAGTGGCTCGGGCTTGTTGAAGTGAAACATGTTTCCAGGTCTTTAAAAATTTTTTTGAAGTAAAAATTTGTGCCAGGTTTAAGTTATAAAATTCATACCAAAGGTTAAAAACTAAATAAAGAACGAGACCTGGTTTTGGAAACCAAAGTATCAAAATAAGTTTGTAAAATTAAAAATAAAAGCAAAAGGTATTAATAAATTTCTTAAGGTAGTTAATTAAAAGTTTATTTACTTAATTATTTAAAGGATAATAAATTATGTGTGATTTATTAATGAAGGTAATTGATTAAGGATGATTGATCAATTAAAAAAAAACTAAATTAATATTGGGGATTTACTAATTAAAGTAATTAATTAAAATATTAAAGTAATTAATCAAGTAATTAATGAATGATCTATATAAAAATAGTGATTACTTAGTGGAAGTAATTAAGGGAAGGTAATTAAAGATTAAAGATTGATTAATCAATATTAAGAGTTAATTACTTTAAAGAATAATTAATTAATGTGGTTAATTAATTAAGGTAATCAAATTAAGAATAATTAATTAAAGGTTAATTAACTAAAAGTGATTAAGAAATCATTATTAATTAAGGAGTAATTAATTATTATAATCAATTAAGGAATGATAAATCTATAAATTAATCAGTTAAGGATAATTAATTATAATTAAGATTTAATTAATAATTAAGGATTTATTTATTAAAGTGATTAACTAAGGAATAATTAATTAGTAACAGTAATTAAGATTCAATTAATTACAATCAAGGGTTAATTAAGAGAATTAATTAAAGAAGGTGATTAAAACTTAATCAATTGAAGTTCATGATAACTAATCATTGATTAAAGATTACTAATGAAAGTAATTATGTAAGTAATAAATTTAAAACCATACGATTTATTCACCTTAAGCAAAGTGGTTTTTGATGGATTGATATATGTGATATATGATGTGATGCTATGTGATATTTTGTGCTGAGCTGTTATATTTGTGATGTTTATACTGTCGTATGAATATATATAAAAAAAACCTTGACCCGTAAAACGACATTTGAATTTCGATGCGACAGGGAGTCGGATACCACATCGAATCATATTAGTGAATCTTTGTGATAGATAGTCTACTTTATCTATGAATTTGTGAATATAAACAAGCGTTATGGGTTATACCGCTTATCGATATGATTGAATCTGTGATGATGTTGTTGTGCACTATTGTGTTGGACCCCTAGACCACACTTATACACACACAAATATGGATTGCACGTGGAAATGGGTTAAGTCACAGATTTTGGAGATTGTTTTAAAATTGAATTTTTGAATCCAAAATAGTTTTGGAATTAGAATTGAAAGCTTTTGAAAATGAATTTCAAAAATAAAAGTTATTTTGAATAACTTGATTGAGTTTTGAAATTTAAATAATTTGATTTAAATTTGAATTCAATATTTGAAATTGAATTCAATGATTTGGAACTAAGGTTTAAAAAGGGTATTCAACATATAATTGGGTTTATATGAGTTTTTAAACCATTTTAAAAAGTATTGTTTTGGGACTTTAAATTTAACCCAAGGTTTTAACTTGTATGAATATAATTGGATTTTTCTGAAACGAAAACTGTCGTTTTCAAATAATAAAAGCTTTCACATAAGAAGTAAATGTCAAATTTGTGTTAAAAGGATTTCAAGTATAAAATGGAAAATAGTTTTGCCTAGTTATGAATAAATCTTTGGGAACGGTTTGAAAGCTAAAAAATTAAGTCTTTAATTTAAAGATTTAATGAGTTAATCCATTTGAAATGGAAATTTGTTTGGAAATCTATAAATGGATGATCTTTGTGAAACTAGGTGAACTTTGTGAAATGAATCTTTTTATTTAAAGATTTAAAATGGTAATTCGTTTAACCATTTGAAAGAAAAGCTTTGGATTTTTAAGTTGTGACTTAACTAAAATCCCATATCCATATGTTTTAAAATATGGCGCTCATTATTCGGTTTAGCCGGGAGAGGACCTTGTGTCATATAGCCCATTCCGAATAG
Organism: Allium cepa; assembly: GCA_030765085.1. NCBI lineage: Eukaryota > Viridiplantae > Streptophyta > Magnoliopsida > Asparagales > Amaryllidaceae > Allium > Allium cepa. The sequence continues at coordinate 678,158,726 of CM060941.1, read as the reverse complement.
TGATACGACGCTATGGATTGCATTTGAAGACCGGTGTTGAAGACCGGGTGTCTTCGAGAACGATAGGATAACCTGTCGACTGACTCTGCACTGAGTTGCTCCGGTATAGAGTTCTCCCTTAGTGACGGGAAGTCCGATCGGTATTGTGGATACCCGGATTTGCAAGGGCTTCTTCGGAAGTGCCTTCGGTTCTGTTCGAACCCGGAACAGACTTGTATGGTTGTATGTCCGACATTACACTTTGAGATATTTAACTGATCTCTATCAAATACATTTCTGCTCGGTGGCGGAGAATTTATTCTCTTAGCTTAACACCCTTCTCTGAGACGTACGAGCTCAGAGGTTATGTAGTTGATATTTATCAGTGATATATTCCCAATTTGGTAATGTGACATGCTGAGTGCTGCTGTGTGATGATGATCATTTGTTGATCATTTGTGATCAAAGCATGGCTTTTGTATAAAGCGTAGCTTTGTGGACGAGACTGCATCAGGACCTCACACCCCGGAAATGGTCGAAACAGGAAAGATGCGGCAAGGTTATGAGGGTCGCGCCCTTTAGGGTGTGTCATTCCCTTCTGGTTAAGGGTGGTATCATGGTATGGAGCACAGATACTTACTCATGTGGTTGCTCCAATCTCATTTACTGTGTGGTTGTTGCTTTGAGGCGCCTCGGATAAAGGTCCCAAAGGACCGGGGGATGGCATATTCGTGTAGTAGTTACCTAGTTACAGAGATAACCCAGCCTTGTGTTGGCAGAGATCTAACCGTAACGTTAGTTCTCGGGACGTCCCGCCAGAAGCGATCCCATGTGGCAGTAGGAAGTTCCTTAGCCTGACCATTTGTTGGAAATCCATTCATCCAATACGTGCTTTGTATGGTTTTAGTTGTATTACCTGCCATTTACTTATGGTGGCACCCCACTGTTTAGATGGCAGCTATAGTAGGCATACGATACTGGTCGTATGTTGGCTAGGATTTATATTATACTTTCGAAATGGTTTTCCACACTTTGCACTTATAATAATAATATCAAAGAATTTCTCGTATTAAGCATATTTGACTATCATAAGGAGAAATCTCCTCCAATTCTGCGTTTGCATTGTGTGTGTAGCGGGAGGCCTTATGGTAGTTTCATTTTCTAAAAAGCATTGCGAATTTCAAATTTAAATTCTTTTGTTGTTTTAAAGACCAAATATTTTTGTTTGCTCATACCAGTCCCATGACTGACCTGAAGTTTATTGTTCCTTTTCTAAACTCTGGGTGCCCACTATTTTCCCACACGGGCAGTCTAGAGTTGGGTTTTTCAGATAGTCAGGTTTAGTAGATTATCTGGAGCTAGTTCCGTCTTTCGATCGGGACTGCACTTGCTTAGCTTTGTGCATCGTTATTGAGAGTTCGAGCTATCGCTGGATTGGTGATTTGGAGATGGAGATTACCGATGCTGGAGTTCTTTCTTGAAGACCATATTAGAGATTTTTGTTCCGTTGTTGTGTTATCTTTTCTTTTCCGCTGCTGTTATCTTGTATCATATCTCTGATGTATAATGATATCTATTGTGTCATCTGTTATCTTGTATCATATTGTATCAGATATTGTATCAATGTGGTATATTGATATGTATTATTCCTTTTCTTCCGCTGTGTTGTTTTACTTAATGGTGTTATAAGCTCCGGCGAACCAGATTCGGCGTTTGGATCTGCGGCATTTGGATACGAGTGTCGTATTCGGTGCCGATTTTCGAAGGCCGAGTCAGGATCGCTACATTTGGTGTCGGCCACGAGCTAAGGAGGAAGTCTTAGGTCGTTCGGAAGCTTTAAGTCGTTTACGACCTACGGCTACATGAGCAATCAAAGTGGCAAAGCGAGCTAACCAAGAAGTGGCACGAGTTAACAAGGCCTTAGGTCGTGAACGACCTAACGGGATAGTGCAAACTGAAGTAGATTTAGATCGCGAGCGACCTAACTATTCTTTAAGTCGTTCTGAAGAGACGAAGCGACCTAACATAGTTGTGTTAACCCGCCAACGACCTAACAAAATGAAACCATGGGATTAATCGTCACCGACCTATGTGTTGTGTTGTAATTTTGGTGTGGAATTAGGCTAAGTCGCTGCCGACTCAAGATAAGTCGTAAGTCGTTGTGACTGGAGTCGTTTGTGTTGTAACGTGTTGCTTATGCCAATAGGTCGTAGGTCGGCAAGTAGTTAGGTCGGCCGCGTATATATGTTGGTTGTACTTTAGGTCGTACCTAGTTAGGTCGGCCGTGTATTGTAAGTCGTGTACAAATGGTTGTGATTGAGTCGTATGTGGTACATAAGTGCGGGTATGTAGTGTTATGTGGGTTTGTTAGGTCGGCAACGACTTAATAAGTGTTAGGTCGGCAACGACTTAAGGGTCTGGGTTATAAATAGGCGTGTGTTGTAATTTGAAAACTTGGTTCCTTTTGAATAAAATTTCGTTTTGATTGCTGTGTGCTTTCACTTAAATTGGTAGTTGAGTGTGATCTCCTATCTCCACTTTCGGTTATTCGAGTGCGCTCGAATTAACGATTGTTGAAGCCGATTCGCGAAATCAAGTGCGTTTGATAAACGCTTGAAGAATTGAAAATCTTCTTTCACGGTATCGTGCGCGATCAACGTGACGAGGATAGTTAGAATTCGGTATCTTCGGATCAACGAATTTGGGCGTTTCAGTATTCATCAATCCATCGATTGCTACTTTCACCGATTCATTCGTTTTCGTAATATCCGCTGCGTCACTTGCGATGCTTCGACCCACTTCTGCTAGCACTAAAATGATCCACTACCTCATGACTCATGAGTTGTAAATAGTGATTTGTTATTCATTTTATGTTCTTCAACATTGGTCATGTCAGGTACATTTATTCCCATTTCTTTATTCACCAGCAATTTGTCTTCATTAATTTGTTCACTACAGTTAATGATCTCGTGTTGTTTGCAATTTGTAGGCTCCTCACTTTGTGTCTGATCCTCTACTATTCTGCTTTTTGAATTATTTAAAACTAGTTGTATTGTATCTTTATTTATGTTTTTAAGTTAAAATTGCTAGGCTCGTTTTCTTTATTTGTTTCAGATGCTTCTCACGTCCATTTCCTCTACATCTGTTACTGTACATGGTTTCTCTTACTGAAATTCATGTACATTATTGCCTTTTATACCCACTATTTTGCTATTTTGCTTTTGTCAGCTAGCATTGCATCTGCATTTTTATTCACGCACTCCATACTTCATTTAACTATCTCAGAACTGAAATTTTGCTGCATGTTTGGGACTTCCGAAAACCCTATTTTGTATCTGACTCTGAATCGATTGATTCTGGTATTTTGAAAGTGTTCTTATTTCTCTCATATTCAGTAGAATTGGCTTTAGTGTTTACACCATCAGATTCCATAATTTGTGATTGTTCCGCTGCTTTCATGATTCTGCATATGCTCTCAACTAATATTTCATCCACTGTTTTAAGAATCCCTTGAATAAGAGCTTCTTTCCTCTCCTTATCATCCTGCTTATTATTATATTTCTTCGGACTCCAAGTCAATGTTTCCTGATTATTTCACTAAGAATTAGTATGCCCAAAGACTTTGGATACCATTTACCTAGAAAACGGATCAATACTCAGAAATCAGATTAAATCATCAGTTCTAGTAAAAATAAAGGAAAAAGCGAAAAAGTAAAAAGAGTCACAAGAATTTTTAAGTGTTTCGGCATAACCTACGGTCTACGTCTACTTTAATCTTTTTATTCTCTCTTTGGAATATAACTAATTATATAGAATCTGACCGTTAGTGGATCTCGGACTTATATTGGAGTTTCTACAATGTCTAAGAGGTGGATGATAGGAGTGTTGAAAAAGAAGAAATCTTCCGTGGCTGAGAAACCAGATCCACTTTTGGTTGAAGCTAAGCTTGTATTTATAGGAAAACAAGGGTAATGGGTTAGAAGTTCACTTGCACCGAGGTCCAAGATATAGCCCGAAGTTACGTAAGAGAAATCAAAAGCACCATGAGTCAAGAGCATACCTCGATACCGATCTAAGGTCTTTAGCTCGATCTCGAGTAGTCGGAGTGGTATAAGAGATGTATGAAGTTCGGGAAGTGGAATAAGGGGAAATGATAGGTCGGTACCGACCTATGAATACCTCGGTACCAAGGTATACACTTACCTCCAAATTGAGCGAAACTTTCCCGAGTTGTTTATCTACTCCATTTTGGTGTGCTTGCAAGTTTCTGAATCGTTTCATCTTTGTTTTGATCTTTTAAGTCCAATTGAAATATAGTTCGCTAAAAGGCAAGTTAATACTTGTCTCCCAAAGTACATCTTTCAATTGTAAGTCGTGCTTCGCTCAAAAAAATGTTCGAGCAGTAATCATTCTTCAATTTTTTAGCCCTCCAGCCTTCCATCGATCCTGATCTTGGTGAATCTACTAGTTTCTTTGGATTCTCTAACAAATCAATCTAAATCAATTATAACTATATTCTCTAGTCTCTCCTTAAGTGTTGTTCATACATCACAAACATTCTGATTTCAATTGAAGTTATTATATCACTAATCAAAATTGTCTTTTGTTCATTGGGATTTATCTATTTTATTATAATCATCAGGCATTCAAATCCTTTTATAAAATTTTCATCCATTCTGAGGCTTGGTTTTGCCGAACTGTTCATCTTCTAATCGTTTCGATTTCTTTGGATACTTATCGAGTCTAATCTGATCGCTCTCCGACAAGGGGATCTAATGACCAAGCAAGCTCATCTGCACACTCTCCGATGAGGGAAATTACTTTTCGTACAAGCTCATCCACTGCTCTAAGACAGGGGAGCTTCCACATTGCACGTTGGTCCCGTCTCCCTAGACGACACTTAAAGCGATCAATATCGTACATGCCAATCTCCTTACTCTCCGACAAGGGGACTTGCACCCCATACTTCGGTATCAGTCATAACATTGAATGTGGACTTTTCAAAGGTCAAATATTCAAATCAAAGCAAACAAGCAGAAATCCTAATTATCCTTCTGAGACATCTGACTTAGAGCGTGCCTAGAAACCAATCTAGGTCTCATACATGTGTAAGCGATCTGAGGTTATTATTGCTCTAAATAGTCATCCCACACATTGGACACAGAGAGTGCTTAGAGATCAATCTAGGCCTCATACACATGTTAACGGTCCGAGGTTATTATTATATTAATTATTCAAAGTAAGAAAAAGCAAAGCAAGTGAGTCAAACCTGCTCCAGACCATCCTTAGCATGGAATTTTCAATCTCGGACCATATCCATAGTTGTTCCTTGATGGGTTTCCCATAGTTGGTTATTGCTTCTGCCCCACCATTGCTGTTTGGTTCATCACGTGTGTAACGATCTGGATTTTTCAACATTTTAATTATAAATTTAATGGAGATTTTGAAATAAAATTGATTTTTAATAATAAAAACATGGCAACGAAAGCTAGATATTTGGAAGGCATCCATTGAAATGAGGCCAGCGAAATTTATTTTACGTTAAATTCGTTCGAAACTCGGTCAGCATAATTTTTTCGGGTGAATTATCAAATTTCAAAGTATGAATACTTAACATGGAAATGATATAGAAAATTTTCTGATCAAAATATTAAAATTTGTTCCGTCCAGTTCCGAACTCTGTATCTCCGTTTATCAAGAATTGTCGTTGTTGTCCAATTTTAAAGCGGTAACAACGGCGACAGATGAGATTTTGCTACGAATGGCCTAGCACAGATTAGGTTACATCGTTGAATTCGTCTCTTCGCGCTTATCTTCATGGTATATTTTTTTTCATATTTTGACTTCCATTGCAAAATGCTACGTGGTTGAAGCATTTGTCCGTGACCGAGGGAGCCACTAAGGCTCACATTCCTTTCATTCTTTTCCGCCCACGTTTCATTATTTTCACTGATACCTTGCGTGTGCTGTCAACCTAAATAAATGCAGCATTTAATGCCGTCTCTCCTATATGTACATATGTATATATGTGTGCTTGCCCTCACCATTTCCTCTGTTCCTCTCTTCTTTCTGTGAAAACTTTTGCTAAATAGAAAATATATGGGTGTGTATGAGCCACACAACCCTCTCCCTCCCCTTCTCTTTACTTCTTTCGGCCTAATAAACGTCACCAACCACCATTGCTCCACTCGTGCGCTCCTCCCTCTATACGAACCTCACCCTCTGCCACCTCCCACCCATTCACAAAACCGCCCTGCCTGCCCCGAGTATGGCCCGGCAGCCAACCCCCTCAACCGAACCATCTCCTCCCACGCCGAAGCCTGCATCCACACCCTATACCCGACCCGAAACCAAAATAAGCACCTCCGCGAACCCGAACTCCCCTTCGCCTCTGTCATGTCCCTGCACCGAGTTCCCACCTCTCCACGAAACTTTCCCCACCTGTTGCCACCCACTCGAACACCAAACCGACCACCCAGCTCCACCTCTTACTCTCCTACTACACAAAAGCCGAGCCTGCACCTGCCTAACTCGACTACCACACCCTCCACCTTCCAAGTCGAAGCCGCGACCGACCATCAAAGCCTCATCTCCCTCCACATTTTTTGCATGCATATGTTATATATATATAAAAGAAAACAAAAGCATAGTTGCGTGAAGAAGAAAAAAAGCAAAGAGTGGCAATGTGGTCAAGGGAGGAACAAGCATGCAAAGGAAAGTATGGTTGCAGTGAATAAAAATTAGTGGAAGGCAACGTGCTTCCAAAAGGAAAAAAAAAGGGGGGAAAAAAAGAGAGAGAGAAAGAGCTATCATCGTCTAGCTCATGTACGTGTACATGTTTCCGTATCTCTATATCGCGCCATGTCTGTACCCATCTGTCAAATACGCAAGTTTGAGCTATTCTAAGCTCACGATCAGATTTTTCATATGCAAGTATCCTACGAAATTTTAAATACTTGGTTGACAAATATAAATACTTGGTTGATAATAATAAATGGTTGGTTGATGATTACGATCGATATTGAAACTGGGAACCATTGATATTTGACACTATGGTATATGATTTAGCTGAAATAGTTTAAATGTTTGATTGGAATCCCAATTGCATGTGCAACCCGTTAACTATGGAAAAGTTTGAATATTGGATGTTACTGATTTATCGATACCTGTCACTATTATATCGTTGTTGTATGCATTGGTTTGGACACTGAATTTTGAACTAGGATATTGGTTGAATGATAAATATTCAAATTTAAATCACTTGGCCTATGATAGAAAATTAAATAATAAACATCGATTAGTCAATTGAAATTTATTTGGATATTTAATATTTGAATTTGAAATTAGGAAATGATTTGGAAATTTAATGTGAATTAATAGTTTGAATTTTATGTTGATGTTAATATTAATGAAATCCATTAAGATATGAAAGATTAATTAAACTATTTTAAATTATGAAATTGATTAATAATGGTTATGTTAAATGTCAATGATTTTAATACTAGTCAAGTTGTTTATTTGAAATTTAATAAAGTGTTAATATTATATATGTAATTAAATTTTAAATAAAGATTTAATTTAATTTTAATTTGATTTGATTGAATTAAAATATAATAGTAGGATTTCAAGATAAAGATTTGATTTAATTAAAAAGGGAAGCTTTAAATTGATTTAATTGAATTAAAAATATAATGTTAAATTGAATTGTTTTGGATTAAAGATCAACTAAAAGTGTGAAATCAAGTAAATTAATTCCGAAATTAATTAAATTGAATATTTAATTAAAGATTTAATTAACGTTGTTAATTTGAATAGTAATGAAATTAGCAAATTTTGTAATGGCGAAATAGGATTTTCACAAAAATATATTTTGAATGGTTAATTAAAAGATGGTATTTATAAATAAAATGTTGAAGAACAAGAGATATTTTATCTTCTAAATGGTTCTATGAAATGAAATTGAGAATTTGGTCAATGGGATTATTTCAGAAAATGAGTATATCGCTAATAAGATTAATATAAATTTGTAAATCGAAGTGTGAAAATTGAGTTCAAACTTGAATATTGATTGCTCATACAAAGTTGATGCAGCTTGTTTAGTTTCTTAAAATCCTGTACCTGTATTGTTCGATTTGAATTTACTTGCATAAGAAAATATAGTCCTGACTCAAGTGTATTTTCTTTCCATTACTCTTAGCGGCTAGAGTCGTTTCAGTTCTCGATGACCTTAGTTACTTGAAGACGAAGACAGAGATTGAAAGACCGTACTTACTATTATTATTCCGCTGCACTATATTGATATATGATCAGTTGAATGTATAACTCTGATAATATTCAAATGGAATCAAATGTATATTGATAGACAGCTTTGTAATTATGTTATTATTATATTTTATCCTTCGCTGTAAGGATCTATATATTCTTTTCATTCTCTTCCCTTTTCTTTTCTTTTAAACCCCTTGATAATTCCTCTTTTTGAACAATTCGAGTCGGGCATACATGGTTAAATGTCAACTTAAATTGACCAAAAAAGCGGGTAGTCACACTTGGTATCAGAGCCAGGATAAGCGAGTACCTTTGCTTGGTGGGGATTAACTCCTTAGAGATAGAGTCAATAGTACCCTAGAATGAGTTAAGAGTCGAGAGAATGTATTTGTATTATACACACACACACGCACTAGTAGTTTATAAACTTATTATAACTTAAACTCTTGAATTTTTTTTATAGAAGAGTTGAGTATATTATAGGCCTGGCCTGTTAAATCTACAAACCATCAGATTTAAGGAATATCCTTTTGGAATACCTCATCCACTTGTGGGATGGCAAAATCTGAAGAGTAGAAAGTAGCACGTCGAGCACGAAGAGCTTTTTCCCCATAGGGAATGGGAAGAAGCAATAGAGGAACAAGAGAGGCTGTATAAGGGAAGGGCTGAACCAGGACCTTGATAACATCATTTGTTATAGGTGTTAGGAAAATGGATATTTTTCAGCCATGTGCGAGAAGAGAGATAAAGGAAAGAAAAAAGAAGGCCAGCATTATCGATCTGGGATTTTCTGTTGTAAATGTCGTGAGAAGGGACATTTTCCAAGTCGCTGCCTGAAGGTGAAGAAAAAGAAACCCGCACTCACAATTTCAGTCGACCAATCAACAATTTGCTTCCACTACAGGCAGACATGACATATAGCTACATACCTCAAGTTCTTAACGGAAGATGGAAGTATGGTATACTTTTGTTAGAAATGCAATAGTTGGGGCCACATTGATGTAGAGTGCACCGAGTCTATTAAAGCACCACCAGAAAGGATAAATACTGAAGCATTGTTCTTGAAGTAATATGGAGAAGTGGGAGAAGCCATGTAGGACTCGTTGTTTCTTAACTTCTAGCTAGTTATGTGCAGGTTAAGGCTTTTCTTTTGGTGCAACCTTGTGTATGGGATATAGGAACCTATTGTATTCTTAGTTTTTGAGTAGCTGATGCACCAAGGTTAATGACATGTATAATTAAATTCTTAAGGTTTTTCCGTATGATAAAGGTTTGGGAATGTCCTTAAGCAAAGAAGAAATCAAAAAAAATTAGTATGTATTGAAATCGTTTGGTAAAACGTTGGGGGCAAAGCTATCTATAACAATATGTGAATGAATACCATTTATTAATTAAAGATAGAACTAATGTGGGAATATTTTTTGAAAAAATGTAGGTTGTGTAACTAATCAAAGAAAATATATACAATTATGAAATAATTTTATATTAGAAAATGACCTGTATAAGTAATGGTTTTGACTAGAAAAAAAATTGAATATGAGAATCCGAGGATTGGAATTCTGATGTTTGAAGTTGTCCTCTAAGGTGTTGGAAAATAATAATAGTTGTAACTCTTAAGTCAAAGGATGATATAGTCTTAAATTATTAAGTATTTTGGTAAGTAAAATGAATAAGATTATTTTGAAATCTAGTTTTGAAAAGTTTATAATGAAATTGTTTTAGAAATGTTTACGAACTGAAGAAAAATTTAAGGTTATTTATGTATAAAGGATTTTTGTTAAGTATTTGATTTTGAAAGGAAATTGTGGTTTTAAAACTTAGTTACTTATGAAGTGATTTTAGAAAAGAAGTGATTTTATATAGATATGACTTTATGTAAATATGAAACTGAAGAAAGTTTTGAAAACTGATGATCTAGAATTTTAAAATATATGAATGTTGAAAAATATTCGATTTGAAAAATGATTATTGAAATCATAGGTGAAAACTAATTGATAAACAAATATGAACTAAAAGTGAAACGATTATAAATAAAGTCGTGACTTGTAAATTGCTTATGAAATAAATGGATGTTGCAATAAATGGTTCTAATTAAAGTTGTGATAACTTTTAAACTCGAGTAATGTCTTATAAAATGGAGTCATGCCTTTATAAATTGGTTATAAACTTAAGGAAATTTCTTATGAAATGATTCGCAAATAAATGTAGTATTAAATAAGAAATATTACGTGTGAAAATGAATGTAAATTAAATGAAAAGAAATATAAGCAATGCTATGAGAATGCATATATAAATGTTTTATACTAAATGGAGAAATTCTGTGAAACAAATATTAAAGTATGAAGTGATATTTGTGTTAATCAATGAAATAAATAATGAATTTAAATTGAAGTGTTATTGGGATAAAAAAATTGGACTAAATATGTAAGTTGTATGTTTATTATTTTATTCGCATATTTAATTTGATCCCGATTTGAGTACACAATTCGAGGTGAATTACACCATTTCGTGTTAGGATTTCTCATTCGCTTCTTGATGGCGAATATTTGGTACGGATTCTTGGTTTGATTCTAAAATTTCTCTATCATAGTATATGGACATGCAAGAGAATAATGGTTTCTAGTTAAGAAACCTTATCGAAATCCACATTAGAGAAGTCGAATAAACAATACTAGTTCGAAAGCGAACTTGTGTGATCGAGCAAGCGATCGAAGGTGTATTGCGTGATGAAGAAATATGTACATCTTATGTCCTAATAAAATTCATATGCTTTGATGCTGAAATTGAAAGTTGTTGGGTTGGATATCCTTTGTATTTAGGTTGGAATTTTTAATATGCAAACTACTATTAATTTAAAACCATTTTATAAAACTATTTAATTTATTTTATATACAAATCTGTTTTACAAATTATTTTACATAAAAACTATTTTACAAACTATATTATATACAAAACTATTTTTCAACTATTTATATACAAATCTCTTCTACAAATTATTTATATACAAAACTCTTTTACAAACTATTTTATATACAAAAATATTTTACAAACTATTTTATATGCAAAACTCTTTTACAAACTATTTATATGCAATGAAATTATATACGAATGATTTGATAAATTCGAAACTATTGATTTTAAAAAAGTATGTGATCGGAAAGAAATTTGATTTTGTGTGATTCGATATAAACATAGAACCGAAGTTGTGAAAAACAATTGATTAGAATTTTTTAAAATTTTGAATTTTGAATGATGCTCGATTTGAAAGGAAAAATTATTGCTGAGATCATATATGGATTTGAAACTGAATTTATATATGAAAGTGGATTGATGATTGATTTTGAAGACCTTTGATTCTATATAAATATTTTATTTAAAAGTTTTCGATTCTTATATGAAACTGGTTTGTATAAGTATGAAGTTATTTCGAAAACTATCGATTTTGAAATGACTCGATTTGAAAAATGATGATCTTATAATAGAATTATATAAGAATGATATATTCGAAATTGATGATTTGAAAAGGGTCTATGTATAGTATGATATAGGGCTATGAAGGCTTATAGTGTTTCCTGTGGGACCTAGGTGAAACCATTGGTTAACTGCGATCTATGGTCATTTTGGATGTAATCCGCTTAGGTAGAGCGATTGCCCTGAGGTACAGATGTTTCCTAGGGAAACCCAGGCAAGCCATTGCGTATCTGCGGTCCACATGGCGTAATTCGAGGAGGCTGATGATTGACTTGAGTCTATGGGTGAGAACGACGTAACCATCAGTGTTACTACTAAGTAGACTACGATCCATGCGAGTGTCTTGCATAGCGTAATTTGTAGAGTAGTGACTGCTCAAAGGTACGGATATTACCTAGGGGATCCAGGATAAACCATTGTGTATCTACAGTCTATGGTTGTTTTGGATGTCATGGCGTAGGACGTGGGGGCAGTGGTTGGCTAAAGTCACCTAGGGCCTCATCGCTCTCTCCTCTCAGCTTAGCGAGAGAACGACCATAGGCTGTGTTCCATGACGATCTTGTTCGATTGATTTTGGTGATTAGATTATACTTTCCATATCTGTTTTGAAATTTTTTTCAAGTATTTTCACTGGATGTTGAAATGGGTCCACTAAGCACTTGGAGATATCTAGTCTTACTTTCGATCAATGTGTTGCTAGATTTTGTAAAAATAATGATAGACTTGTTGAAACATCAAGTTATCAAAAGTATTTTCAACATAAAATTAATTCGATATAAAGTATTTTGGTATAAAAGATATTTTAACAAAGAAAAATTTTAGCTCTTAAATATTTAAAAACTAGATTTCTATTTATCTTTTTATTCCCTAATTCCATTCTTTTCGAGGACGAAAAGTTTTAAATGGGGAAGATTGTAACGACCTGGATTTCTCAACATTTTAATTATGAATTTAATGGAGATTTCGAAATAAAATTTATTTTTAACTATAAAAACATGGAGCGAAAACCAGATATTTGAAATGCGTCCGATGAAATGAGGCCAATGAAATTTATTTTACGTCAAAATTCGTTAAAAACTCGATCATCATAATTTTTCCAGGTGAATTATCAAATTTTGAAGTATGAATAATTTAACATAGAAAATGATCTAGAAAATATCCTGATTAAAATTTTAAAATTCATTCCGTCTAATTCCAATCTCTGTAGCTCTGTTATCAAGAATTGTCGTTGTCCGCCAATTCCAATCTCAGCTTAGCGAGGGAGTGACGTCTATACATATGCGTTCTTGCCCTCATGAGTTCCTTTGCTCCTCACTTCCTTCTGTGAAAACTTTTGCTAAGTAAAATATATATAGGTATATATATGAGCCATACAATTCTCTCCCTCCTCTCCTCTTTATTTCTTTCAGCCTAATAAACGTCACCACCCACCACTGCTCCACCAGTGCGCTCCTCCCTCCACGCGAACGTCACCCTCCGCCACCTTCCACCCATTTATGAAACTGCCCTGCCTACCCCGAATGCGACCTAGCAGCCAACCCCCTCCAACGAGCCTTCTCCTCCCACACCGAAGCCCGCATCCACACCCTCTACCCAACACGAAACATAAAAAATACATCCATTAACCCAAACTCCCATCCGCCCCTGTCTCTTCCCTGCATTGTGTTTCCACCTTTCTGTGAAACTGTCCCCACCTATTGCCACCCACCCAAACACCCAACTGACCACCCTTCTCCACCTCCTAGCCTCCCACTACATTAAAGCCGAGCCTGCACCTGCCTAACCCGAACAACCACGCGCTTCACCTTCCTACTCGAAGCCGCGACCGACTAACGAAGCCTCCTCTCCCTCCATCTTTTGTGCATGCATATGTTATATATATAAAAGAAATGGAAAACAAAAGCATAGTTGCACAAAAAAAGTTAAGAGTGGCAACGTGGACAAGGGAGCAACAAGCATGCAAAGGAAAGTACGATTGCAGTGAATAAAATTACTGGAAGGCGACATGCTTCAAAAAGAAAAAAAAAAGAGAAAGAGATATCATCTTCTAGCTGTGTATATGTATACGTGTCTGTATCGCCATATCACGCCGTGTCTATACCCATTTTCAAATACGTGAAGGTGAGCGATTCTAAGCTCATGATTATATTTTCATATACAAGTATCCTTCAAAATTTTAAATACTTGGTTGATAATTATAAATAGTTGGTTGACGATTACGATCGATATTGAAATTGGGAACCATTGGTATTTGAAACCGTGGAATATCATATAGCTGAAATAGTTTAAATGTTTGATTGGAATCCTAATTGCATGTGAAAACTGTTAACTATGGAAAAGTTTGAATATTGGGCGTTGACTGATTTACTGATACATGTCAGTGTTATATTGTTATTGTATGGATTGATTTGGACACTGAATTTTGAACCAAATATGGACTGAAATGATAAATACCTAAATTTAAACCACTTGGTCCAGGATAGAAAATTAAATAATAAACACCAATTGGTCAATTGAAATTTATTTTGGATATTTATTATTTAAATTTGAAATAAGGAAATGATTTGGAAATTTAATGTGAATTTATAATTTAAATTTTATGTTGGAGTTAATATTAAATTTTGGAATCTATTAATTTAATTTAGATTTTAAAATAAAAGATTAATTGAACTATTTTAAATTATGAAATTGATTAACAATGGTTATGTTAAATATTAATGATTTTTAAAACTCTTTAAGTTGTTATTTGAAATATAATAAAGTGTTAATATTGTATATGTAATTAAATTTTCAATAAAGCTTAATTTAATTTTACTTTGATTTGATTGAATTAAAAAATAACAATTAGATTTCAAGATAAAGATTTCATTTAATTAAAAAGGGAATCTATTAAATTGATTTAATTGAATTAAAAAAATAATGATTAAGTTGGAATTGTTTTGGATTAAAGTTCAACTAAAAGTGTTAAATTAAGTAAATTAATTCCAAAGTTAATTAAATTGAACATTTAATTAAAGATTTAATTAACTTTGTTAATTTGAATAGTAATAAAATTTGGAAATTTTGTAACGATGAAACAGGATTTTCAAAATAATATTTTGAAAGGTTAAATGAAAGACAGTTTTTTACAAGCGAAATGTTGGAAAACAAAAGATATTTTATCTTTTAAAGGGTTTTGTGAAATGAAATAAAGAATGGTCGAAGAGATTATTTTCGAAAATGAGTATATTACTAATAAGTTTAATATGAACTCATAAATCAAAGTGTGAAAATTGAATTCAAACTTGAATATTGATGTCTCGAACAATGTCAATGCAACTTGAGTCTCTTAAACTCCAATACCCAGATTGTTTGATTTGAATTTATTTGCATAAGAAAATATAGTCTTGACTCAAGTGTATTGTCTTTCCATTACCCTCGGGTATGCCCGAGTTGTTTCAGTTCTCGAAGACCTTAGTTACTTAAGGTAACGTTCTCGAATTTTAGCCAAGTTTAATTTGACAATTAATTTAATTTTGGAATTAAATTGTGAAATTATTTGTGAACTAATTAGAAAATTTTCAGAATAAATCAAATTTTTAGATTATAAGTAGAATTTTTGTTTAAAATTTAAGGATAAGTATTTTATAAATGGAAAAAGGAATTAAAAATAAATGTATTGAAAGTAAATAGATTTTAAAGCTTTAAAATTAATAAAAGTTTGTTTTCTAAATTTTAATATATATTACTATTTGAAAGATGTAATTTTAGTTTTTTTATTTATTTGAAACATGCATTTACCGGTAATAAAGCATTATAAATAAGATTAATAATAGGTTCCTGGCGATTGTCATCTGCTTCCCCTTCGTGAATTTTCTTGCCCCTCTCCGTTTCTCTCGCCCCCTACATGTCCTCTCCTCCTTCTTTTCACAATCGTTCGCGTCTGCTCTCCCCATCTTCTACATGCTCTGGCCGTCGTTTTGGAGCCATGGTACCTGAAGACGTCGCCCGTCCTGATATACAATCGTCCCGAGAGTTTCCTCCCCTTCGTGCAACCAATCAGCTCCCCTAGTTTCTACTGCCCACCCTTGCTTGAACGTAGCTACTGCTGCTGGTACCACTGCTGTGAGTTCGTCTTTGATATCATCTGGTTCGCAACTTTATACTAATGCCGGATCCAATGTGGTTTTCATTGGGTCTCCCTGTTGCGTTATCGATGAGCAAGTTAAGGGTTCTTTGGCATTGGAGTGTGATCTTGGAGGACTGTCAGGTGATGACATAGGCATGGATGAGTCTGTCGTGCATGATTTTTGCACGACAAGTGTTTGTATCAATGATAAAGTGGGATCTGAACCTTTAAACAGTGCTATTAGTTTGATTAACCCTTTGAGTGAAGCTACTCCGTGCCTGCCATCAGTTGTAGTTTGTCCTGTGCCTTCTTCGTCTTCGAATGCATGCCCCAAATTTGGTATAGCTTGCGGCACTCCAGTCATTGCCGATGTTAACCCAGTGCACAATGTGTTAAAACCTGGTGATTCCATGCAGTCTCACATTGTTGCACAATGCCCCAATCCTGTGGCCTCTACTGGTGTGGTGGAGTGTCGCCCTGTTGATACTTGCCCATCGGTACCCAAATCATGGTCTTCACTTTTTACATCCATGCCACGTAATGCGGGTGTTTATGAACCAGATGAGTTCGAAATCCATGAGGAAAACAGAGTAATGATCCCTCCCCCTAGTGTTATCCAAGCCGGTTTGGACTTTTGCTCAGAATACGTAGTTGGTTTCTTTTTGGACCCTAAACATCGACTTCTTGATGTGGCTGTTGTTTGTCGTAGGGCCTGGAGACTACATGGTGGCCTTAGAGTCAAGTTGGTCGATTCCTTGTACTACCTATTGTTCTCCTCCCCTGAGGAACGTAATCGTGTTCTTGAGTCTGAGCCTACCTTCTTTAATGGACAGCCTTTTATTATTACCACCTGGTCGCCGACGGTTGCTAGAGCACGTGAACAGGTTTTTTCTATCCCTGTTTGGGTTTATTTCTCTCAAATTCCTTCTGCTCTTCAACCGCTGCTTGGTTTGAATTGGCTTGCTTGCAATGTTGGTAAATTGAAGTGTTTTGACTCCAACACTGTAGCGCGAGATAAGCTTGTTTACGCCAAGGCTATGATTGAGATTTCTCCCCATAAGCCTCTTCCTACCTCTATTCCTGTCCAGCTAGCTGTTGGACATGTGGTGGATGTGCGTGTTCGGTATGGATGGGTCCCTGACATTTGTACCTCCTGTCACTCTTTTGGCCATATTGCCTCTGCCTGCTCGCACTCAGTTATATCTGCTTCTGCACCTAACATCCCTCTGCCTAGGCCTCCTTCAAGGAAATGGGTTCCCAAGGTCTCACTAGTTGCTTCTCAGTCTTCTGGTCCCGGACCTTCCCTCTCCTTAGCGCGACCTGCCTCCCTAGTTCCTGGTGTTTCCTCTGCTGAGACGGATCTTGTTGTTTGGGCTGAGACTGAACATAGTTGGGTTGATCTCCGTTCAGACATGAGATTCAACCCTGTGGATGACACCTATTTCAGATATGTGTCTGATGATCTACTGGACCTTCGATGCCTTCACTACAGAATTTCTGGTGATTCCTTGGTTCTTGACTTGGATGGTTCGCACGCTCAGTCTAATGCTGTTATTCTAGCTGATTCTTCCTGGGATCGATCTTTTATCTACTCTTCTGGCGTTGACAGTTATGATCCTTCTCTTGCTGTTCTTTTTCGCCCCTATATTGGTCTTCTTGGAGATGGTTCTCTGGTTTCTTCCCGGGTTGTTGAGGGCGATTGTGATTCTTCCTCTGCGGAGGAGAACTAGTCTAGTAATTTATATCGAGTAGCTGTGACTAGTCTGTCATACTCCTGTGCTGTAATTTTATTTCTTTCTTTCATAGTAGCTAAGGTGCCTCTACCTTACTCCTGTACTTCAAACTTTATTACGTTCGTAATAAAAGTGGTCGGTCCACTGTAAAACCGTCGGCCATGCCAAAAAAGAAAGATGTAATTTTAGAATTAATGTAATAATTTCAAAGGATCCTTTTTAAGTTAAATTCTCTTATATATATACAAATAAATGTGATTATTTGTTAATGTATGACTAAGATTTTCAAATCATTCTCTTTTTAAAATTTGTGCAAATGTAAATATATATGAAGACAAAAACATAAACATTTAAAATAAAAGCATATGTTGAGATATGAAAATATATATGCATAAAGGGTTTATAAACATAATTTAAAATTTTGTTAAAGAAGGATATAAACACAATTTAGTTTACATAGGACATTTGTAAGAAAATTTAGATATGTAATTACGAGTGTTACTAAAGTTTAACATGTGGCAAAAGAATACACTTTTCTTTTTATTTGGATTTTTGAAAACGTGCAAAAGAAAAAAAATTGAAGCCAGGCTGTTTTCATTTTTCTCAACAATTTCTCAGACCTGAGAAAAACAAAAGAATTCAAAATCCTCTTCAAATCTAAATTCGAAACCTGAATCAAAAAATTTAAAAACAAATAGCTTTTGTTCATTTCTGAAACAAAATTTAAAACCAGAGCAAAAAGAATTAAAAAATTTACCTAATTTTCGACTTGCATGAATTTAAAATTGAATTACATCATCTAAATCCATTTCGAAAGCAAGGATTTTTAAAACAAAAATTTGAATTTTTAGTTGCGAATTGGGGTTGCATTTATTAGTTTAACGGAAAATGGGTTTTCATGAATTTCCGGCGATTGGCAAATTTTCGAAGGTCGAAGCTTGGCATGAAGGTAGCTGGAGTATCGTAGATTATAGGAAAAATGTGAGATATTTTTTTATTTTATGGTGGATGATGGTTGGGATCGATCTAGGGTTCAAGGGATCATTTTGATACTCGGCATAGACGAGATCGCTGCATCGTCGATGAAGCTTCAGGAGCAACCGATATAGGGGAAAAGCTTTGAGGATCTCAGGAGCAGCTGTGATTGAAGTGGTGTGGCCTCTAGCATCGTCACGCGGCGAAGCGGATCGAATTTTGGCGATCGATTGGGTTTTTGGAAGGAATATTTAGCCATAAATTGGCTAAATTTCGAATTAATGATGACTTCGTGTTTTTGGGTGTTCGCATCGATTCTGGAGATCATCGTGGATGATCGGATGGCTTCGACGTCGATTGGAGCTAGTCGTGGCGATTCACGAATACGTGCATCTTTTTGTATCAGCGTTTTTGAGTTGGTTGGGGAAGAAGGTAGGAGACTCGGAGTGAAGCACGTGAAATTGATCGATTTTCTCGAAGCAGGTGGGAATATGGGTTTGCTCGGGGAATTGCTTGGGTAGAACTTGATTTTGCTCGGGTCATTTGATTTGAGGCAAAACGATTTTCAAGTATTAAAATTTTAAAGAAAAATCAATTTATTTCAATTAAATTTTGTTTAAACCAATTTCCTTTTATATTAGGTGTTATCTAAGTTTTAAAATTAGTAAGGAAGGTTTTTAAATAAATTGTTTTAATTAACTAAGTTTTAAAACGTTTTAAAATATAAAGATAACTTTTATTTTGAAAGTTTATTTTTAACAAGCTTAATAATAATTAAAAATTAGCTAATTAATGTTTTAATGGTTAATTAATTTTTTAAAGTTTACGTTAAGTTTATTTATTAAAGGAAATTAATTATTTGAAGTTAATTACTTAATAAAAGTAATTAAGGTAAATTAATTAATAATACAAGTTTGATTAATCAAGTAATTAAAGACTAATTAATTAAAGATTAAGTAATTATTAATTTAGGGTAAATTAATTTATAATTAAGGATTAATTGATTTTATATAATTAAATAAGGATGGATAATTAATGGTTAAAGATTGTTTAATCAAGTGTTTATTGGTTAATTAATTTTAAAGAATAATTAATTAATGCGATTAATTAATTAAGGTAATTAATTTGAGAATAATTAATTAAGTAAAGGTTAACTAATTAATGAAAGTGATTAAGGGATGATTATTAATTAAGGGTTAATTAATTATTGTAATTAATTAAGGATAATTAATCAAATAATTAATTAATAATTAAAGGTTAATTAATAAATAACTAAAGGATAATTATTTAAAGGTTTGTAATTAATTAATAACTAATCAACCAGGATTAGTAGTTATTCATAAGTAGTTGAATCTGATTCAAAATAAATCAGATGATTAGTTAATCTTACTTATGAATGTTTTGGTTCAATTGAATGTTGAATTGTGTGATATCCCTGATGTGTGATGCTTTGTGTATGAATTTTTTTTGATTTGAGCTATGATGAATGTAATTTATTTATCCATGACGAATGAAATTAATTTACCGATGTTATCAATTCTTTTGTTTCCGCTGTGTTTATAATCTAATGTTGTTGCAGGCTCCGGCGATACAGATTCGATGTCGTTTGTCGGGCATCGAGTTCGGGTCGTCACAAGTGGTATCAGAGCTAAACGTTGAGTAAGAACTTTAGCTACAGAGTGTAACACATTAGATAGCTCATTAGAGATAGGGTGAAGTATACCCTAGAATGAGTACAACCCATGAAACCGAAAACCCAAATTATTCAGTCTATTTTCTTTAACTGTTGTTATTCCCTAAGATATCTCGTCTAAATGCCTAAATCGGTTTTCTTACTATTTACAGATAGTAAGAATGAGTGGAAGAAGAGGATGAAGTAGGGGACGGGGAAGTACCACTTCAACTAGTCAAGTCCCTGCAACAGCAGCTATTCCCACTCAACCTCAGCCGAATCTGGCTGATTTGTATCGAAGTTTTATCGGATTGGGTGGAAAGCTGTTCACAAGTAAAGAATCTGTTGTCGAAGCCCAAGCCTGGATCCGATCAAGCGAAAGAATTTTTTGAAGGATGAAGTTGGAAGACGATCAAATGAGATTGATAGCTTCCTTGCAACTCCAAGAGGAAGCTTTATCCTGGTGGGAGACAGTTATGTGGATGAGCCGGAAAATGAGTTTACTTAGAGTCGTTTCAAAGTGGTGTTTGAGCAGCGATACATGCCGTTTACTTATATCTCTCGAATGTACCAGGAGTTCATGGATTTGAAGCAAGGAAGTTTATCATTTGAAGAATACTTAAACAAATTCAATGAATTATCTCGATTTGGTCCGGAGCTACTTAATACACCTTTGAAAAAGAATGAAAGATTCATTCGTGGAATGAATAAGAAGTTCCATGAGAGAATGACTACTCACGTAAAGGAATCTTTCTCTGAATTGATCGATATAGGTTATCGATATGCCACTCTAGATAAATAAGAAGTTTTAGAGGAGAAAGGAAATGCAAACAATCCAAATTGGAAAAAAAGGAAGTTCGGTGAAAAGAAACCATATCAAGGTAAAGAAAAAGAATACATAGGATAACAAGGTGAAAGATGTTACTTGTTTCAATTGCTTGGAGAAAGGCTATTACTCGAATAGTTGCAAGAATCCCAGCAAGGAGAGAGGCAGCAATTTATGAAGCTAGAGCAGGAATCTAAGGAATGCTATATCTGCCACAAGCCAGGGCATAGGATGAGGAATTGCCAAGTAACGAAGCAAGCTCAAGTAGAAAAGGTGTATGCAATCAAAGATGATCCTTCAACCTCAAAGACTGATAAAGGAAAAGGAATTTTGGAAGGTAACCTTCTCATTTACGACAAAAATTGTTTGAGTTTTGTTCAACACGGAAACTTCACATAGTTTTACTTCTCAGCAAATCATAAACGAGTTAAAATATTGAATCTAAAATCATAGATGAACCTATTTTTGTCTGTTTCACTGGGTTTCGATATATTCTACGAATGTTTAGTTGTTCCTTCGAACTAACCAGTGCCCTAGCATATTTCGTAGATCAGATAACCCAATTATTTCGCAGTTGAATGAGTTTTTTCTTATATCTATTATTGATATTCTGATTTGGTAAGCCAAATACAGAATAGATAGTCATTTTGATCTGGAAAGATATTTCTCTATCTTTCATCTATTCTTTATTTGTCTCCCTAATAAATTTCGAGGACGAAATTTTTTTTAGGGGGGAATCTGTCACACTCCCGAATTTTAGCCAAGTTTAATTTGACAATTAATTTAATTTTGGAATTAAATTGTGAAATTATTTGTGAATTAATTAGAAAATTTTGGGAATAAATAATTTTTTTAAATTATAAATAGAATTTTGATTTGAAATTTAAGGATAAGTATTTTATAAAAGGAAAATGGATTTAAAAATAAATGTATTGAAAGTAAATAGATTTTAAAGCTTTGAAATTAGTAAAAGTTTGTTTTATAAATTTTAATATATATTACTATTTGAAAGATGTAATTTGAGAATTAATGTAATAATTTCAAAGGATTGTTTTTAAGTTAAATTCTCTTATATATACATATATACAAATAAATGTGATTATTTGTTAATGTATGATTAAGATTTTCAAATCATTCTCTTTTTAAAATTCGTGCAAATGTAAATATATATAAAGACAAAAACATAAACATTTAAAAATAAAAGCATATATTGAGATATGAAAATATATATATGCATAAAGGGTTTATAAACATAATTTAAAATTTTGTTAAAGAAAGATATAAACACAATTTAGTTTACATAGGACATTTGTAAGAAAATTTAGATATGTAATTACAAGTGTTACTATAGTTTGACATGTTATTTGGATTTTTGAAAACATGCAAAAGAAAAAACTGAAGCCAGACTGTTTTCATTTTTCCCAACAATTTCTCAGACCTAAGAAAAACAAAAGAATTCAAAATCCTCTTAAAATCTAAATTCGAAACCTGAATCAAAAAATATAAAACAAATAGCTTCAGTTCATTTCTGAAACTAAGTTTGAAACCATAGCAAAAAGCAAAGATGCAAATCATTTAAAACCTGAGAAACAGATTTGGCAAACAAAAGAAGAAATTGGAAAGCTGGAAACACAAATTAAAAATCTGGAAGTTTCAAATCTGAAGCAAAATTACAAATACATTAAAACAAAAGCAAATTTCAGATAAAATCAAAGAAAAGTTATAGCAATTCATTAAGTAGGAAACAACTCGGGATTTCTCAAAATACCCGGGAAAAATAAATTCAAGCTTCTCTGTTCAAACTTCATTCAGGTGAGTAAACTCATTCTTAAACTTGAGATTTGCTTGAATATTTGGTTTGCGTTTGATCTGGAAAGTTATAGATATACTGAGTTGGATATATATTTATGCATGCATGTATGTATGTATGTATAATTTGTGTGCATATCTTTGGTAACAGGAAATAAGGCCCCTGTTATAAAATTATAGGGTATAATTTAATTCAAAATTCAATTTCACTTGCTCCGATCCGTTTTAGCTAGTGATATTAAAACAAAATATGTTCAAAATCATCATAACTTAATTTTAAAAATATGATTTCAATATAATACGAAATAGTTTTGTTTGAAAGTTGAATACAATATAAATTAAAAAATTTACCCAATTTTTGATTTGCATGAATTCAAAATTGAATTACATCATCTAAATCCATTTCTAAAGCAAGGATTTTTAAAACGAAAATTTGAATTTTTAGTTGCGAATTGGGGTTGCATTTATTGGTTGAAAGGGAAATGGGTTTTCGCGAATTTCCGGCGATCGACAAACTTTCGAAGGTCGAAGCTTGGCATGGAGGTAGCTGGAGTATCGCAGATTATAGGAAAAATGTGAGATAATTTTTTTATTTTATCGTGGATGATGGTTGGGATCGATCTAGGGTTTAAGGGATCATTTTGATACTCAACATAGATGAGATCGCTGCGTCGCCGATGTAGCTCCAGAAGCCACCGGTCCAGGGGAAAAAGCTTCGAAGATCTCTGGAGCAGCTATGGTTGAAGTGGTATGGCATCTGGCGTCGTCATGTGGCGGAGCGGATCGAATTTTGACAATTGATTGGGTTTCTGGAAGGAATATTTAGCCGCGAATTGGCTAAATTTCGAATTAATGACGACTTCATGTTTTTGGATGTTCGCATCGATTCTGGAGATCATCGTTGGTGATCGGATGGCTTCAATGTCGATCTGAGCTAGTCGTGGCGATTGTGCACGTGTACGTGCATCTTTTTGTATCAGCGTTTTTGAGTTGGTTGGGGAAGAAGGCAGGAGACTCAGAGTGAAGCATGTGAAATTGATCGGTTTTCTCGAAGCAGGTGGAAATTTGGGTTTGCTCGGGGAATAGCTTGGGTAGAACGTGATTTTGCTCGGATCATTTGATTTGAGGCAAAACGGTTTTCAAGTATTTAAATTTTAAAGAAAAATCAATTTATTTCAATTAAATTTTGTTTAAACCAATTTCCTTTTCTATTAGGTGTTATCTAAGTTTTAAAATTAGTAAGGAAGGTTTTTAAATAAATTGTTTTAATTAACCAACTTTTAAAATGGTTTAAAATATAAATATAACTTTTATTTTGAAATTTTATTTCTAACAAACTTAATAATAATTAAAAGTTAGTTAATTATGTTTTAATGGTTAATTAACTTTTTAAAATTTACGTTAAGTTTATTTATTAAAGGAAATTAATTATTTGAAGTTAATTACTTAATAAAAGTAATTAAGTTAAATTAACTAATAATATAAGTTTGATTAATCAAGTAATTAAAGAATAATTAATTAAAGATTAATTAATTATTAATTTAGGGTAAATTAATTTATAATTAAGGATTTTTTAATTTTATATAACTAATTAAGGATGGATAATTAATGATTAAACATTGTTTAATCAAGTGTTTAAAGGTTAATTAATTTTAAAGAATAATTAATTAATGTGATTAATTAATTAAGGTAATTAATTTGAGAATAATTAATTAAAGGTTAATTAATTAATGAAAGTGATTAAGGGATGATTATTAATTAAGGGTTAATTAATTATTGTAATTAATTAAGGATAATTAATCAAAGAATTAATTAATAATTAAAGGTTAATTAATGAATGATTAAAGGATAATTAATTAAAGGTTTGTAATTAATTAATAATTAATCAACCAGGATTAGTAGTTATTCACAAGTAGTTGAATCTGATTCAAAAAAATCAGATGATTAGTTAATCTTACTTATGATTGTTTGGGTTCAATTGAATGCTGAATTGTGTGATATCCCTGATATGTGATGCTTTGTGTATGATTTTTTTTTTTTGATTTGAGCTATGATGAATGCAATTTATTTATCTGTGACGAATGAAATTTATTTTTCAATGTTATCATTTCTTTTGTTTCCGCTGTGTTGTTTATCATCTAATGTTATTACAAGCTCCGGCGATACTGATTCGATGTCGTTTGTCGGGCATCGAGTTTGGGTCGTCACATTTGAAGATAATGACATAGATTGGAAGACCGGATTTATTACTATTATTCTGCTGCACTATATTGATATGTTCAGTTAAATGTATAACTTTGGTAATATTGAAATGGGATCAAATGTACATTGATAGACAACTTTTAATTATGTTGTTATTATATTTTATCCTTCCGCTATAAGATTCTATGTATTGTTTTCTTTCTCTTTCCCTTTTCTTTTCTATTAAACCCCTTGATAATTTGTCTTTTTGAACGATTCGGGTCGGGCATACGTGGTTAATTGTCAACTTGAATTGACCAAAAAGGCGGGTCATCATAACGTGCTGCAACATGTTACTTTGAACCAGTTCTTCTATCAAATCACAAAGGTGTTGGTACTCATTCATTTCATATCCATCCAACTCATGGAAGGTGCATAAATTTCCAGATCATTTCACCTGAGTAGCGAGCTCTCACCAAGCTGGCTTCTGGTTGGGGGTCTACCCCATAGTGTTTAGATGTATCCTCTTGGGGTCTCTACTAGCTCAGTGTAAGAAGATAACTTTGGTTCCCACCTCTACCATTTTGGTTCTCTGAAGTCATCATTAGCTCTTCTATTTTATCTGTACTTTCCGTTTCCTACTCCCAGAGTCCTTAGTCATCCACAACTTTAATTTCAACATCCTCAACTTCAATATCTTCCTGATGCAAATATCTCGTAGCTTCATGGTAGAATTCCGCAAGACCATCAGTGGGTCCTTTTCCAGTGCAAAGTCGGTCTTGCCCACGACTCCGGATACTACTGCTATAAAGATTATATATGGATCTGGTTTATCACGGGTACAGATGCCACATTGAATTTTATCAAATAGCTTTTCAGTATCTCTTTAGGCCTTTGCTTCATGTTTGATAGCATCATCACATTCTTCGATCGCAAGACACGGACTATGAACTGTCTAAAGAACTTATTCACCAAATCCGTCCATGCACTTATGGACCCATTCTCTAGTTTTCTAGATCACACTTCCACCAATTCTACTAAGTATAATGGGAAGCATCGCTCTATTACCACCTCATAAGCACTTAACACCTCCATATGTTAGATATATCTCATCCAATGAACCATTGAATCCGACTTTCTGTAGTTCATTTCTAATGTCAAAAGCGTAAAATTTGTAGGATTCCTCACACTTTGGGTATTAGAAGTGAAGGATTCTTGGTTACATTCTCTAAGCTTTAACCTTGATGTCCAGCCTAGTTATCCTCATTCCCACTTAGCAGTTTAGTTTCATCGTCTCGTGATGGTCTTCGACCAAAACAAATATTCCGCCCTCTACTCTTATAGGAAACTCCAGATATATTCTGACACATACTCCTTTGGCTGCATATTAGCATTTTGATCCCCACCTCTGATTTCGCTTTGTCCTTAGTTCCTATGAGAAAATCTGGCACATATTCTTCTAGTTGTTGTGCATTTATATTCTGATTTGCGTTTCTAACTCCAACGTAGTCCATTCCCGCAACCCAATAGTCATGCCAATGTTGCACCCGAGTATGGTTCTCTCAATACTTAGTCGATTTGGGTCAGTACCAAGTTGTACTACTTATGGTGGCATCATTCTTTGCTCTACTACAACTCAAAATGTTCCTCCCTTAGCTCCTTGCCCTTAGTTCTGAATTCCAATAGCTTTAGTTATTCCTTGTTGACCCATCCTTTAAAGAAATCCTTCAATCATTTCCTCTTATCGAGTCATTAATCCATCCTCAATCTCCTTTATCATTTTCTCCATCTCTTCTTTAGTCATGTGGATGGATTGATGTGAATTTGAGGACACCTCCAGCCTTAGATCTTGTGTTACGTCTTTCATCTTCTCTAAATCTAAGATTCAAGCTTTAGGTTGTGAAATCGAGCTTCCTTCTAAGTGAAAGCACCAAAATGTTAGCCAAAAAAATGGATCAACACCCAAAAATCAAATAAACGTACCAGTTTTAGTAAAAATAAAGGAAAAAGAAGATAAGTAATAGGAGACACATGAATTTTTATAGTGGTTTGGCATAATCACCAGCTACATCCACTTTAACCTTTTTATTAGTTGTTCTCGCTTTGGATTACAACTATTTATATCGGATCTAACCATACTCTAGTGGATCTCAAATTTATAATGGAGTTTTTAGAGTGCTTGAGAGTTGAGGATAGGAGTGAAGAAGAAGTCTCTAATGGCTAAGAAATTGGATCCCACTATGGTTGCCGTTAGGCTTGTATTTGAAGGAAAACAAAGGTAATGGGTCAAAATCCCACTTGTATTGAAGTCCAGAGATAGCCCGAAGTTGCAAAAGAGAAATCAGAGCACTACGAGTCAAGATCATAAGTCGGCACTGACCTAAGGTCCTTAGCTCGTTATGACCAATGATTTTTGGTGCAAATTGAAAATTTTCGCTCGAACTGCTCTTCTGTCTTCAAGTTGAGTTGTTCCAAGATCTTTTCTAACGACGTTAGGTTGATTCTAGTGATCTTTCAGATAGATCTATTCTTTACCTTCTTCTTGCTAATCCTTCAGATTGCTCATCCAAATCATGGTAGAAGAAATCTATCAAGAGTAGTCGAAGTGGTATAGGAGATGTATAGAGTTTGAGAAATGGAATAAGGGGAAATGATAGGTTGATAACGATGCACGGACAACTAGGTACTGAGCTATGCACTTAGCTCTAAATTGAATGATACTTTACCAAGTTGTTTATCTACTCCATAGGTGTGTTTGCTAGTTTCCAAATCCGTCTTCGTTTTAATCTTGTGGATCCAGTTGAAATCTGCTTGGCTAAAAAGCGAGTTAACGCATACCTTGTTTCACCAAAATTGGTCACAAACACCTAATAGAATTAAGATAGAGAAATGAACAAAGAAATCTAAATTAAAACAGAGGAAACAAGCAGAAAACGTAAATCAGACACAGATTTTTATAGTGGTTCGGCAATTTGGGCCTTCGTCCACTTCATATTTTTATTGATCTTGCAATGTATTATGATTACAAGAATGTTTGGATCAGTTGGGATCTTGTATTACAAGAATAAAGAATAGTAATGGCAGAGCCTAAATAGCAGAAAAGAAGATCCCCTTATGAAAAATGATCACTGTATTTATAGGAGAGAACGACTGAATATCTTTCTTAATTTCACTGACAGAATCTCATGATGTAGACAAGATCACCCAAAAAATTTCATAACCTAACTCCTAGTATTGAGCGATCGATCCTGACCAGTCTAGATGATGATTATGAGTCATGAGATCTCTCACGTAGGCCTATCTTGATGTTGGCTTCGTGATACTAAAGTTGGTTTGCATAGTCGTCTAATTTTTTTTGGGTTATATCCATTGATTCCCGTTGAATTGAACTATTAGGCTGATACAATCCAATTACTTGCCTAGAGAAGTAATACGACCCGATCACCTACCTAGGGAAGTAATACGACCCGATCCTCTGCCTAGGAAAGTAATACAATCCAATCCCCTACCTATTGGAAGGGATACGTACCGATCCTTTGCCTAAGAGAGGCACAAATCCATATTTAAAATATTCTGGAGTGTCTCTCCCTTGGTCTAGATTGATCGTTGATTTATATCGTTGTCTGTGCTTGATCTGAGGACTCCATGATCACCTTTCTAAGCTACTTTCCTTGTGTATTATCAAGTATAACTTATCTAGTCAGTACGGATATAGCCGAGTCAAAAGCTAGATAACACATTCCCTCAAAAGTACATCTTGTTTCAAAAATGAAAAACTTTGAATCGAAGCAAGTTAGAGTCATTGGGAAGGATTCTATTCAGTTTCCTAAATAGTCGTTACCCTTCCATTGAATTTCCTTTCTAAAGTGTCACATCTCTCTTTGTTTTTTATGAGGTTCGGTCGATATTTGTTAGTATAAATCCAATGTGTAATCTTTTAGTTTTCGTTGTGCCCGGTTCCATTGAGCTTGTTGGTTGCGTCAATAGGCCTTGATTATATAAACAAATTTCTATTCTGAAATTTCCAGTAGGGATTTAATTTACATTCATTCAGGAAATAAAATGTCGAGTGAACGCACTCAGTCAAGTATTCACTGTTGCCATGGGCTACCAAACATGTTTACATTCCTATAGGTTGTTTTGCTAAGTTCCGTGTAACGACCCGATTTTTCGACGCCCGAAATTCGATATCAATACAGTCCACTATGTCAAATGCCGAACAATCAAATGCCGGAAAACCGAACCATTAGGGTTAAAGAAGAAGGAGGTAGAAAAAGAAATAGAAAACAATTTCGGAATCTCACAAATGCAGCAGAACAATATACAATAGATAAACGATTAATCTTTAAACAAATAGAACTATATCTGTTTATACATTAGGTCATCAAAGTACAATACAATCAACAACACAATTCAGGGTGGTTATAATATCTCGTCTTTCCAAAGCTGAATATACAGCCTACACTGCATAGTGGAAATATAAATCTACGGAAATACACCTCGTCATCTAGCTCATCTCCTAAGCTCCACAATAGTCCATCCAGAATCTGTACTTTATAATACTTGGTTCGACCCAAGCATTATAGTTAAATAACACCTGAGTCAGTCTGGAAAACCAGCGTGAGAAAACACACACAATTGGATTATTAAAGTTTTCAAAACCATTTGAAATCAAAGGTATCTCATAAGACCACACCACAAATAGAAATGCCGAGTTTTTACCTTACGATAACCAAAACACTTTTATCAAATCCATTTGATATTATAATAGTGTCTATAGAAAAATAGAATCTAGCTGAAATGCTTGCATCTCATGTTTCAGCATATGTAACAACCCAATTTTTCAACGCTCGAAAGTCGACATCAATACGTCCACTGTATCAAATGCCGAACAATCGAATGCCGTAAAACCGAACCGTTAGGATTAAAGAAGAAGAAGGTAGAAGAAGAAAACAAAAACAATATAGGAATCTCACATTCACAGTGGAATAATATATAATAGATAAATGTATAATCTTTAAACAAAAGAGCTATATCAGTATATACATTAGATCATCAGAGTATTTCAACAACAAAAAACGACACTAGACATTTAAGACAACTTGCCCATATGAAAACTGAACTAGAAGCAACCCATACGCAGCGAATACTACATAATATAAGTGATACGTCTCGTCATCCAGCCTGTCTTTTGATTTCACAACATAATTTTCTGGTTTCGCTCCAGAACAACTAATAACCCGACTCTAGGTTGCCGTGTAGAAAATTATGGGCACCCAGAGTTTAGAAAGGGAACAATAAACTCCAGGTCAGTCATGGGACTGGTGTGCACAAAAAGAAATAAATAGAAATCCGTTGTGCTTTTTGGAAAATGAAACTACCATTAGGCCCCCCGGCACATACACAACAATCGCACACTTAGGGGAGATTTCTCCTTATGATAATCACACATGCTTGATATGCAAAAATCCTTTTTGATATTATAATTAGTGCATAGTGTGGAAAATATTTCGAGAGTATAATATTAATCTTAGCCAGCATAGGTACCATTATAATATGCCTCTTATAGCTACCATTTAAGAATGACAGATTATATAACTGCAATCGTAAAGGGCTTGTATTGGGTGATTGGATTTCCAACAAATGATGAAGGCTAAGGAACTTCCTTTCCAAAAGGGTATGCCTCTGGAGGGACGCCTCGAGAACTTAACCAGCTCTCTGCCAACACAAGACCGGGTTGCCTTTGTAACTAGGTAACTAACTGTCATGAGTATGTCACCCTTGGGTCTAGACTGACCTTTATCCGAGGCGCCTCAACAACCAACAACCACATAATTAAATAATCTGGTCTCCATACCGGAATACCACTTTTATCCACACAAGTTGAATATCTGGACTCCATCCAGATACCACTTTTTACCCAGAAGGAAATGTACATACCCTTAGGGGTGCGACCCCAATAATCTTGCTGCATCTTTTCCTGTTTCAACCATTTCCGAGCTGTAAGGTTCGACGAAGTCTCGTTCACAAGCTACATTTTTCACAAAAGCCATGCTTCAATCAACAAATGATTAACACTTAGCATGCCACATTGCCAAATTGGGAATATATCACTAGTAAATATCAACTACATAACCTTTGAGCTCGTGCATCTCAGAGAAGGGTGTTAAGGTAAGAGAATAAATTCTTCGCCACCAACAGAAATGTATTTGACAGAAACCAGCTTTACATCTCAAAGTGTAACGTCAGACGTACATCCATACAGGTCTATCTTGGGTCTGAATGGTACCGAAGGCACATCCTCCAATTAAGGAAGAAAAACCTTGCAAATCCGGATATTCCCTAATCACGTCCAGATTCCCATCACATAAGGTGATATAAATCTTTATAACGGAGCAACTCGGTGCAGATACATTCGACTGGTAATCCTTTCATTTTCGAAAATACCCAGTCTTCAACACTATCTTCAAATGCAATCACATTTCGTCGTATCATTATTCGAAATGAGTTTTATGACTCAATTTCCTCTCCCGGCTAATCCGAATAATTAGCGCTTATTTTAAAAATAAGTGGTTACATTCAGATTTCATGTAAGTCACAACAATTTCCACTTTGATCTTTTAAACAAAAGATCCATCACTATGATTCGATGTAGTTTGCGGATACCATTTGGAATCCGACCCCCAGGTCGC
Source organism: Allium cepa (assembly GCA_030765085.1). Taxonomy (NCBI): domain Eukaryota; kingdom Viridiplantae; phylum Streptophyta; class Magnoliopsida; order Asparagales; family Amaryllidaceae; genus Allium; species Allium cepa. The sequence continues at coordinate 678,127,015 of CM060941.1, read as the reverse complement.
ATCGAAATTCAAATGCCATTTAAAGGCCAATATTGATAGTCAGTTATTTAACTATCAAACAACATACACAACAACCATCAGATGTAAACAATTTCCCAAAATTATTTATTTTCAAAATATCTTCACAAGATATATTTTCACACTTCAACCCTTTGAAAACAATTTTCTAATCACTTTCCTTTTGCGGAATAAATTTCCAAATATTGTTTATTTCTACTGTAAATTTGCTAGTCCGAATATCTTAAAATAAATTAAATTATTTATCCAAAAATATATACTTGGAAACACTTAAAATGAAAACTATTTTTAAATACTTTATTTAAAATAATGGTTATGAGATTTCCATTCGAATATCTCATATAAAACTTAAGTCCAAAACAAATTTTTTAAAAATTATTAGATAGAGTGTACCCATTTAAATAACCATTTTCTAAATCAAATACCTATTAAATCTTTAAAATAATCAATTCTATAATTAACTTAATAAATATGTACTTTAAATATTTAAAAACAATTTAAGAAAATAATTTCTCCAAAAACATTCTTTTTAAAACCAACTCTAGATCCTTTAATTTATATTTTAAAGCTACTTTGAAAACATACTCCGCTTTCCGGGAAAATACACTTTCCATTTCGAAATAGACCATTCCAAATCAATTAATAAGTCCCTCTTGGTTTTTCTCAAGTTTACATTCCAAATTCATAAATTTTCTTTCCACACTTTTAAAAATAAATCAATATTTATTTTTAAAACAAATCACTCATTTCTTTATAAATTCCATTGGTGAATTTAAATTTCAAAATATCCATTGATATACAATTTCAAATCAATTTCAAAAAATTACTTTTAAACACCAAATCAATTTTTAAATCGATTTCCAAAATTTTATTTTCAAACACCAAATCAGTTTCCAAATTAATTTACAAAAATTTATTTTCAAACACCAAATCAATTTCCAAATTCATTTCCAAAAATTTACTACCTTTTAAAAAATTATTCCTTTATTTATCCAAATTTATTTCAAAAACCATTAATCCAATATTCAGACCTTTATTTAGATTTTAAAATCCGAATTTTAAAATAAATTCTTCAACTTTTAAATAATACTACTCAAAATCCATTTATTTCCATTTATTAAAATCTTTTCCCCGCACTTAAAATTTGTTCAATAGGATTTAAAAAATCAATCTTTACCCTTTTAAATTTCATCTTTTAAATTTATCCAATTCTCTAAAATTAATTTACTTAAAATTTTATAATTTACTTTCCGAAAATCCAATTATATATTTAAATATATGTTTCTAGTATTTTAAAATACCGGAATATATTCGGCCAAACCATAGCCTTTAATAAATTTTAATCACCAATATAATCATTCACAGATCATCAATAATCACATCACAACATAAAAATAAATTCAAATATTTAAGGAATCCGGTTGGATCCCTCCAACCTGTTTCCCTGCATCCACAAATGTTAGCACAACAATTTAATACCAGTTCCGCTTCGAGGTGGAATATCGCAGTATATGGGATTATATCATCTCATCCGCTGTTATGCGGCGCATAGGGCCTCATCTACTATATAATGCGGAAAATCATTCACTCCAATATATATATATATATATATATTACCCAACAGATAAGTTATCAAATTCATCCAAGCAAATCTAACAATTTAAATTTAACTATTTAAATTAAACAAATCTATTCAATTGAGTGAGAAGATCTCACCTTTTCTTTTATTTTGCAATCCATTTCCATTTTGACCATTTCTTCTCAGTTTCAAACCTTGTAAAACAACTATATGATTTTATTAATATTTGAACCAATCAAACAAATTAAATTCCCATTTGATAATTTTAATTAACCAATGATTTTATTTAAAACAAATAAATTTGATTTTTAAACTAATTTCCTTTTTAATAAAAATACTTTTAACGACAAAATAATTAAATATGTTTGTTAAACAAATAAATCACCTTAGTGCTTTTTTTAAAATAAATTAGTAAAATAAAAAATGTATGTATATATAATTATCTTCCTTTTGAATCTGCATATACTTAAAAATTTAAATTATCTAGATTGAAAATCTAATTTATATAATTTCTACACATTTTAAAATTCCCATATTCTTTTCCAAATCTTATATATATATTTACTGTTTTCTTTATAAAATGCAAGAAATCAAATTTAATGTCAATGAGTATATATAAAATATGCATGTGTGTACTTCCATATGGATATTCATATTATATATTTTCCTTTTACTATTAGTAACAAAAACAGTGGTTCCCTTTACTTGAAAAGAAATTGTTCCTTTCTCAGACTATAACATTAAATTCAAATTCAAACCCTAAATCACCAAAAAATACATACCCACGCAGTCGACAATCATCCCCAAATTGCAACCCAACACACGTCGATTGCAATCCTCAAAACAATCTCAACACCCGAGCTATCTATCACGAAACGATCGTGAGACCAGTCGACAGCAAAACCTTAGCCACTCCGATCGATGCATGCCCCCGGCCTTCGCTGCCGCCGCAATCTCGCTACGTCGCCGCCATCTCGAACACACCCACCATTAAATTACACGATGCCGACCTCGAGACCATAATGCAACTTTTTTTTTTGAGAATCGCTTTCGTGGGTACGAACTGAAGAAGGGAAAAATTTGCGATTTTATTTTGAAAATGAGAAGATGGAGGAAATTCGACAGTATTTTATTTGTTTTTTCTCAACAAAAAAGGATTGAAGGGAGGTAAAAGAAAATTTCGATCAAAAGAAAACGGGGAAAGCCGAAGAAGATGAACACCTTTTTTTATTTATCTTTTTTACGTTATCATATTTTTTCATTAAAAACAAACACGTGTTGAAATTGTGCGGAGAAAAGGAACACATGTTATAAACGCCTATACATGTTACAGCTAGCTACAATGTTCAATTTTATTTAATATTTTTAAATTTTAATTCAAATTTAAATCATTTCAAATTGCGCAATTCAAAATCTCAACCTCAAATCGAGAAGTGCCGCTAGGCGTTTATAATGTTACTTCCCTATTCCGTATGCGATGGAAAAGGTTTCAAATCTAAATTCGATCGTACGGAGAAGATAGCTTTTTGGACCCAGCTATTGAAATTAAATTTCGACATAGATTTTCAACGCGTTTATCTACCGTACAATCCCATGACAACTCCAAACACTATGAAATTAGAAATCCGATAATGATACACTATTACGGATCCAATGGAATTGGTTTCGTCGAATTCCGAGACCGTGCCTTGGAAGGCTATTTTTAAATATTAATTTAAAAAATATAAATTCAAAACTGAACAAATCACTTTCAAATTCAAATTTAAAAGTTCTATTACCTTAAGTATATCAATATAAATTTTCTAAGCCTTCAAATTATTTTTAACAGGCTTAAAACCGAAGATTCAAATTTTTACCCAACTTCCAATAATTAAATTCAAAAATTTAATTGCCAAATAAATAGTGATATTTTGAAATTCAAGTTAAACTTACTTCCAAATATTTAAAATCAATTAAATATCTTCAATTTTAATTGTTTAAAATTTCCGGATCGTCACATTCTTCCCCCTTAAAAGAATTTCTTCCTCGAAATTACTAGTTAAGAAGAATGATCCTTAACCCGTTTACTATTTTTCCAAAACCAAACAGTTTTATCAACTTGCCAAAACAAATCTTTTTATTAAAGATCAATTATCACTTCAACTAACTTTCCAAAATCTTCCATAGTTTCCATACAATATTATTTTCTTAATAATTTAAATTTTACATTTAAATTTTAAATTATCTAAATTTTCTTAAAAATATTCTAACTCGCTAAATTTTCGAAAAATTTCGCCAGCTTCTCCTTTGTGCGGCTAGCTCGGTACGACTACAAAATGCCACAACGGGCCCCCAAATATAAAAAAAAAAACAAAACGCCAAGTGGTTGGACAAGAAAATCATCAAATTTCGTTTTGAAATTTAAATACATACCTTTGTTGGACAATACAAATTTATCTTCGAAATCAAAAATCCCAATTCATCTTTTGCCTTTAACACACCTATATATCCCACCAGCAATAATGTCCAATTACAACATTCAAAAATCATTTTTCACATTTCTTTATCAAAAGTTCAATATTTCTTTAATTCAAGCCCGTACGATGTCCGTATATCATCCGTACACAAAAGCAAAATTCGATCACTCACTCGATCACAAATTCACTTTCGAACTAGTATCATCCACTCGACTTCCTAGTGCGGAATCAAATCTGGTTTCTTGATTAGAAACCATCATTCGCCTTGCATAGCCGTAAACTATGACAGAGAATTTCCAAAATCAACCAAAAATTCATATCCAGGGTTCGCCGTCGAAAATCGAGCAAAAAATCCCAACTTGGATCGATATAACTATCTCGAACTTCTGTGCTCGAATCTGGATCGAACCGCTATGTGAATAAAATAATATACGTGCATCCTACGTATTTATTTCAAATTGATTAATAAGTATATCGATTCTCTTTTCTTTTATTCACATTGATTTTCCTTCACTTATTCACAATTACCATTTCATACATCTTTATTAAATCTTTATTCAAATAGTAACTTAGAATATTTCCTTAATTTCAAATTTACATAAGAATTTCACCATTTATTTCTTAAGTTCAATATAAGTATTTTATATACTTCTTTTATTTATTTTCAATTTACCACATTGGTTTATATCTACTTATATTTAACTGTATCTCTAATTCCATATAAATTCAATTTACCATCACTACAGATATTTAGTTCTATTTACTTTTACCTCCAACCATATTCAATTTAAATTCATTTGCTTACTCGTCAATCCTTTGTTTTGTTTAGTCCGCTTGACTAATTTTCATTTACCTACAAATTCAAAATGAATATTAGCATTTAGTTTCAATTTCATTTACTTGCAATTGTAAATTTATTTATTCGTTCACAAATTATTTTCCACCTTAATAAATTTTATTCCAATCCATTTAGTCTACTAGACTTACTTCTCACATTTACCTTTATTCAAATTAATCCAAGTTAAATTCAGTTTTCAACTCGAATTTTTCTAAGTTTCCAAACTTATTTATTATTCCATAACCATTTTAAATAAGATTCCAGAGTTTAAATAATCACTTAAGTATTTTCAAAAATCATTTTGAAATTAATTATATCCAAAACCCTTTGCATTTCCGAATCAAGCCTAACTTTGGCAAACAATTTAAATCTAAAACATTTTGCCAGCAATTCCTCTCCTGGAAACTCGAAATTAAACACCGATGATGTCGCGGTCATCATCGAAATTATTTTCCAACGACCAAAAAGAGTTTAGTGCTTTCATTCCTTCAAAAACATTTTTTTTAAATTCAAAATTTTACCAAATTTCATATCCAATTAAAAAATATTTCCCAAATAATTTCACAATTATTTTTTAAAAACCTTTGAAAATCATTTTTAAACGAAAAAGGAATTTAATTTCCCAAATCTCAAACTCCAAATCTTTTCAAAAACATTTTCAAATATTTCTCTGGAATTCTATGTCAAATTATAAATTACATTACAAATCCCATTTGTATATGAATTTATTTTCTTCACTTTTAGTTATTTTTCATTTCTTATTCAATTTCACAATTAAATGATAATAATTTAATATTATCACTTCATAACAATCAAACAACCATATATAACTATAATAATTTACAAAAATTATTTCTTTTATATACCAAAATAGTTTGGGTAAAATTATTTCATTTACCCTATTTTAAAACAATATCGTGTCGAATTGTTCTATACAAGTGTTTAGAGATTCCAATCAATAAATTTAATTATCGTATTGACCAGAATCCATATCCCACTCAATAAACCAATCAACACAATATAAAATAATTTTTTTATATTCACTAACAAATACGCGCTCATATCTATTAATACACTCAAACTCATTCTAGAGTACTACTGACTCTATCTCTAATGAATATTTCCCTACCAAAGCCAAGGTTATCGCTTAACCAATTGCTCTGATACCAAATTATAAAGATCCAATTTTTCGGTGCCCGAAAGTTGACATCAATACGTCCACTGTATCAAATGCCGAACAATCGAATGCCGGAAAACCGAACCGTTAGGGTTAAAGAAGAAGAAGGCAGAAGAAGAAAACAAAAACAATATAAGAATCCCACATTCGCAGCGGAACAATATATAATAGATAAATGAATAATTTTTAAAAAAAGAACTATATCAGTTTATACATTACATCGTCAGAGTATTTCAACAACTAAACACGACGTTAGACATTTATGACAACTTGTCCATATGAAAATTGAACGAGCAGCAACACATACGCAGCAGATACTACATAATATAAGTGATACGTCTCGTCATCTAGCTTGTCTTCTGATTTCCACAGCGTACTTTGCTGACTTCGCTCCAGAACAACTGATAACTGACTCTAGGCTGCCCGTGTGGAAAATTATGGGCACCCAGAGTTTAGAAAGGGAATAATAAACTTCAGGTCAGTCATAGGATTAGCGTGAGATCTTAAAAATGTTATTTGCACACAAAGAAATGAAAAGAAATCCTCTATGGCTTTTGGAAAATGAAACTACCATAAGGCCTCCCGACACACACACAATGCAATCGCACATTTGAGGGAGATTTCTTGTTATGATAGTCAAACATGCTTGATATGCAAAAATCCTTTTTGATATAATTATTAGTGCATAGTGTGGAAAAAATTTCGAAAGTATAATATTAATCTTAGCTCGCATAAGTACCATTATATTATGCCCGCTATAGCTACCATTTAAGAATGGCAGGTTATATAACTGCGATCGTAAAGGGCTCATATTGGGTAATTGGATTTCCGACAAATGGTCAAGGCTAAGGAACTTCCTTTTCGGAAAGGTACGCCTCTGGAGGGACGCCTTGAGAACCTAACCAGCTCTTTGCCAATACAAGGCCGGGTTAACTCTGTAACCAGGTAACTAGCTGTCATGAGTATTCCACCACCTGGTCCAGACCGATCTTTATACGAGGCGCATCAACAACCAACAACCACATAAGTAAATAATCTGGGATCCATACCAGAATACCACTTTTTATCCACACAAGTTAAATATCTGGACTCCATACTAGATACCACTTTTTATCCAGATGGAAATGTACATACCCTGAGGGGTGTGACCCCCATAAACTTGTTACATCTTTTCCTGTTTCGACCTTTTTCAAGGTGTGAGGTTCGACAAAGTCTCGTTCACAAAGCTACGCTGTTCACAAAAGCCATACTTCGATCAAAAAATGATCAACACTTAGCATGCCACATTACAAAATTGGGAACATATCACTAGTAAATATCAATTACATAACCTCTGAGCTCATACGTCTCAGAGAAGGGTATTAAGCTAGGAGAATAAATTCTCCACCACCAACAGAAATGTATTTGATAGAAACCAGCTTTACATCTCAAAGTGTAACGTCGGACATACATCCATACAAGTCCATCCTAGGTCTAAACGGAACTGAAGGCACTTCCTCCAATTAAGGAAAGAAGCACTAGCAAATTCGGATATTCCCTAATCACGTCCGGACTCCCCATCACATAGGGTGATGTAAATATCTATACCGGGGCAACTCGGTGCAGAGACATTCGACAGGTAATCCTTTCGTTTTCGAAAATACCCGGTCTTCAACACCATCTTCAAATGCAATCTCATTTCGTCGTATCATTATTCGGAATGGGTTTTAATGACTCAATGCCCTTTCCCGGCTAACCCGAATAATGAGCGCTTATTTTAAAAATAAGTGGTTACATTCAAATTTCACTTAAGTCACAACAAATTTCCACTTTGATCTTTTAAGCAAAAGATCTATCACTAAAATTCGACATGGTTTTCGAAAAACCATTTGGAATTCGACCCCCAGGTCGCATCGAAATTCAAATGCCATTTAAAGGCCACTATTGATTGTCGGTTATTTAACTATCAAACAACATACACAACAACCATCAGATGTAAATAATTTTCCTAAATTATTTATTTTCAAAATATATTCACAAGATATATTTTCACACCTCAACTCTTTGAAAACAATTTGCAAATCGCTTTCCTTTTGCAGAATAAATTTCCAAATATTGTTTATTTCCACTGTAAATTTGCTAATAATTTTATTTTAACCAAAAATTTCCTTTTCGAAACCTTTTTGCAATTATAATAAATTAAATAAGTTTATTAAAACAAGTTAATCACTAAAATACAATTTTTAAAATAAACTAAAAGATCTAAAAAAAGTATGTGTTTTATTTCTTTTCACTTTGAAATTGCATATATATAATTATATAGATTCCATAAAAATCTGAATTATATAAATCCTTTCAACCCTTAAAATTCCAACTTTTCCTTTCAAGATCTTATTTATAAATATATTTTTATTCATCTATATCTATATATATATATATATAATAAAATAGGCATGCGTACATACACACACACACACAATTCTTTACTATAAATCAAGAATCCAACTATATGTATTTCTGTTTATATACCCATTTATTTCATTCAAATTAAAATAGAAATTTTATAACTTACAATAAAATATACCTTGCTATTTACATATATATACACACACACACACACACACACATATATATAACTGATTTAATTTTAAGAGTTGAGTAACAATGAATTTAAAGTTTTTTCGAAAATTAAATTACCTAATATACACAGAAAACGAATCGCGAGCTACTGCCACCATCCCCAACATGCCGCCGCGCCTTCAACGAAAAGTCGCGCCTTCCTAGATCTCGAGAACTATCAAATCGTGAAGAAGTTTTGAATAAGAGTAACGCCAATCGATCGAACGAGATGCTCGAGTAGGCCATTGTCTTCACTTCGATTCTCGAGAACCACTGCATCCTGGAACGCCATCGCGAGCCCAACCCTAGTCGCTTCTCCACGACCTCGGCCCCTCGACGCTTCCATGTGCCGCGAATCCTATCGCCTCCCATTCGACATGATGCCATAATCAAATTTGAAATCGTGCCCAGAATTAATTTAATTTTTTTTAAAGTGGAACGATCGATAGAGGAATTGAAGAAGGGGATTTGACTTTGATTCTGAGGGGGAATTAACAGCCAAACCTTTTTGTTTTAAAAGAAGGTTTATTTCGTTTTGGATCTGAACTACAGGAAGAAAGGAAAAAGGTTGGTCTTCAATTTTAGAATGGAAACGAGAAAAAGTAAACACGTGTTGGTGGATGCAAACAACGTGTCCTTAGGGTGGATAGGTGGAAGATGAGTCTATAAGTGAATTAAAGGAATATACATACATACATACATACATACGTATATATATATATATATATATATATATATATATATATATAAATTTAAATTACCTCAATTTACGCAATTCGCAATCTCGATCTCCAATTGAGGCGTGCCGCTAGGCGTTCATAATGTTAAACCCCTATTCTATACGCAATGTAAAAGGTTTCGAATCGTAATTCGATCTTATGGAGAAGATAGCTGTTGGACCCAGTTATTATATTGAATTCTCGTTATAGATTTCAGCGCTTTTATCTACCGTACGGCCATATGATCACTCTAAACACTACGAAAATTGAACGATAATAGTACACTATTACGAATCCAATGGAACTAGTTTCGTCGAAATCTCTAATTGTGCATTGGAAGGCTATTTTAAATATCGATTTAAACGACATATTTTTAAAATTGAACAAACCACTGTTAAATTCAATTTTAACCCATTTAATACCTTCAATGCTATCAATATAAATTTCATAAGCCCTTTGAAATATTTTTAATAAGCTTAAAAATCAACATTTAATATTTTACCCAAATCCCAGAAATTCAATTCAAAAATTTAATTATCAAATAAGTGGAGATATTTGAAATTCAAATTAAACTAACTTTCAAATATTTAAAATTAATTGAATATCCCAATTTCAAATATTCAAAAAAATGGGTCGTCACATTCCTTCCCCTTAAAAGAATTTCATCCCCGAAATTACTACTTAAGAGAATGATCCATAACCCGTTAATTTTCTTTCCAAAATCAACAATTTTAACACAACCAAACAATCTTTTATTAAAGATACTTTCACACTTACTACTTCCTAAATTCATCCATAACTTCCAAAAAATATTATTTTCTCAACAATTTAAATTTAAATTTAAATTCAAATTTTAAATTACCCAAATTTCTCAAAAATTTTCTAACTCTCTAAATTTTCGAATTTTTTTGCCAAATGCATCTTCGGGCCCCCAAATTTCAAAAGAAAACAAAAAGCCAAGTGGCTAGACAAGAAAATCATTAAATTTCATACAGAAATTTAAACACATACATCTTTGTTGGACAATTCATATTTGTCTTCGAAAATCACAACATCCATATATCCTCTGCCTTTAGATACCTGTATCCTACTTTGCAATAATATCCAATTACAGATTTCAAAATCATTTTATACATTTCTTCACAATAGTTTCAATATCCATTTCATTCAAATCCGTATGATATACACATATCATCCATACGCAATACCAAATTCGATCGCATGCTTGATCGTACAATTTCACTTCCGAACTAGCATCACCCAACCGACTACCTAAAGCGGAATCTGTTAGCACCAGAATTGGTCACTAACACCCTTAAGAGAGCTTGTCTAGAGAGATTAATGAAGAAAGTAAGTAAAATAGAGGATAATACGTGGATTTAAATGCAGAAAATACGAACACCAGATTTATAGTGGTTCGGCGTAATTGCCTACGTCCACTTTAAGGTCAATCTTTATTGCTTTCCTCGATAATCAATAACAGATACAATCCATATACCAATTATATTGAATACAATTTCTAAGCCAAAAATATAAGTCTTGAATGAGTATTGAATGCGGTAAAATCTCCCCGGTGTTCTCCCCAAAAAAGGTTCATTTCACTGTGCCCCTGCCCCTCCATTTATAGATGAAGATGGGTTGGTCTTCTCTGGTGGGCCGAACACCTCGACCCAAAAGGAGTAAACTTTGTGTGCCGAACCATATATGCCGAACAACATATGCCGAACGGGGTCTAGATGCCAAGCAGCGTGGAATGCCGGTCGACTCTGCCATGCTGAACGATCCGTGTATGCCGAACGCTCTCTCTATGTCAAATACTCTCGAATGCCGAACAGCTCTAGATGTCGAACACTTCTGAATGCCGAAAGAAGTATGATGTGCTGAGTGGAGAGTGTAGGCCGAGCAATAAGTGGAGTTGGTCGAGATTGGAGGAATGTCGAACAACTCTGGATGCCTAACTCTTTGGAACGTCGACCACTCCGGAATGCCGAACAATGTCGAAAGCCGAACACTTGGGATGCCGAACAGCTATGGGCGCCAATCACTTTAGATGTCGAACACTTTGGAATGCCGACCGCTCTGGAATGTCGAATAGCTATGGGTGTCGAACACTTTGTATGCCGACCACTTTGGAATGTCGATCGCTCCGGAATGCCGAACAGCTATGGGTGCCGACCACTTCGGTTGTGCCGAAGGATCTGGATGCCGAACAGCACATAAATGCCGACCAGTATACAAATGCCGAGTGACTAGTTTCCTGGTCAAAACTTCAGGTAACACTTTCCCCCCAAAGTGCATCATATGGTCAAACGTGATGTGCTTTGAACCACGAGTCCAGTGTGCTTTGCTTCATGCCATGGCTTAGTTTCCTCTATAGTATCTTCTCTTGAATACTAGGTGAGATGATGTATGCTGAACGTCATGCGAATGCCGAACAACCTAGCTGAAGACGAGCACCCGGGATGCCGAACGAACCAAGATAACCGATGCCGGATGATATCGTCTTGACCGGTTCTACCGGTCATAACCTCTTCGACTTCCCTTCTTTCTTTAAAACCCGGCATCCTCCTTCCCCTCTTTTTCACTTTTACCTCTGCGTTCTTGTACTCCCAAACCTCGCCTTTAACAAACTCCAAGAATTTAACTACTATTCCCTCCTCTAACATCATTCCTTTTCCCAAATCATTCAGGATTAATCTAAACCGCGCGTTTAACTCCAGTGCCAAGTTTCACTCCATTTACTAGGTATTGACCCCTTTATTTAAATGCTTTCCTTGACTTAATACGAGGCTCAAGTTCGTAAATTAGAGCCATGGCCAATAGGTGTTGCGTGGATGAAAGAATCGAACTGCGATTAGGATATTTTTAGGGCTAGATGATGTAGAGGAGAGAAGTGGGCAGAGGTGATCACACGAGGGAGTTGTTGGAAGATGTTCTGTGGTTCGGCATGGTTCTCTCATGCCGAACGAGATTGGAGTGAAAAATAGAGGAGGAGCAGGAATTGCTAGAATGCCGAACAACATTGTCCGGCATGACTCGCCGAACGACTTGAACGCCGAACCATATTTAGGCCGAACAATATTTAGGCCGAACGATATGAATGCCGAACCATATTTAGGCCGAACAATCATGAATGCCGAACCATACTTTAGATGAACAGTACTTATGCCGAACAATCATGAATGCCGAACCATACTTTAGACGAACAGTACTTATGCCGAACAATCATGAATGCCGAACCATACTTTAGCCGAACCAGTACTTAGGCCAAACACTTATTCACCTTGCCTAATCATATAATAAAACAAGGTCAAGGACCTCAGTATACTAGCATATCGAACTAAATTGGACTGATCACTTCCTAGTTTCAATAACCACAAGTCTAAACTTGAATCGACAAAAATAGATAAAGGCTTTTAACACGTGGTGCCAGTGTCCGAGTCCAAAATTGAAAGCATTGCAAGGCTGGTTTTCGGAGACGGTCAGCGATGACGGTCTTCGTAGGCGGCAGCTCAAAGCTCAACTTTATATTATCAATTCTGTGACTTATAATTTCCCAACACTTACACAGGAATGATCGCACTAGTTCACACACCACACGGGGGCAATATTTACGTTGTTAAGTCTAACGTCAATCATTTTTCAAGTATAGTTCAAACAGGTACTCTACTGGATTCAATTTCTACCAAAGATGTCTAAGAAATCCAGCTCCGCCACGATCTCGGATAGACCCGAGCCGTATTCTAAACAAGGAGTCGTAGATACTTCGAATCCGTCGACTTCCCCTGCTCATAACTTAGCTCCCAATGCCCTAGAGGCGTCAATTTTCTTGGGCAACCCGGTCGATTCACAGGCTTCGAAGATCAATGAAAGTGCACACCGTCGGATATGCTCCGTTCACGGAATCCTCTTTAACGATGTATTAGTTCCATCGAGGCACGATCGTCCACACCTGCCCCCAGTTGGATATACAGCTTGTAGTAAGTTTATGTGCTGGTTCGGTAGTGTGCCGCCGTTCAACTTATTTCTTCGGGATGTTCTTAAATACATTGACATCACCCCGTCTCAATTGCACCCGAGCGGTCAATCCTTCATCTACGGTACCTACATCCTTTTCATGACCGTCCTCTCTAGGCCTCCAACCCCCGATCACATCCGATATATATATATATATATATATATATATATATGTATGTATGTATATATATGTATATGTATATATGATCAAGAATCGGAGATATAGCCCATCTTTCATGTTTCTCGAGCCACACAATAAATGCCAAATCTTAACTGGGGCATGTAGCAAGTTCGCCCTGTACAAACAAGAATGGTTTTATGTGCGTTGCCCTTCTGGTTTTGCAAGGATATGGGTGGAAGCAGTATGTCTTTTCTCTGGATCGATATTCATGCTTGGTCAAAGCTGTGCCTCATCTAATTATTTTTTCCATCTTTTCAGGTATCAATCGACGTCGTGACGGTCATGGGTATTCCGAAGTTGTCAAAGCCATTAGAGCCCTTCCTGCCGACGAACAGGACATCCAAACTCTCATTTCAAATGAGTCACTTTCAAGTTTTGGACTACTAGCAGAAGGCCGCGGATAAGCCTTCCTCAAGGCGTTTCCATACCTAGGCCCGCCTCCGGTAGAGGGAAAAAACAAGCTGAGCCTTCAGCACGAAATGCTCTTGGAGCACTAGAAGAAGGAGAAATCAAAGAAAATGAAACACCCAAAGCACAAGATGAGAACGTTGGGCCTACTCAGGACCTACTAGTTGAAGTTCATGACATCGAAACGTCGTCCTCCACTTCGAAGAGGAAAAAGAAATTGACGTACAAGATAAGGAGGGAAAAAGTTTGCGCAACCTCTAAAGGAACTCTTATTTCGACAGAGAAAGAGGCCTCCTCACAACGTTTAGAAAGTTCTTTAAAGGGCCGCTCGAACCTCTCGATACCCGACGATCTACTTAATTATGATTTGGATGATCCGGAAGCACTTAAACTTCACTCGCCCATCAAAGGCGATGCAGGCATTCAAGCCCAAACTCTGGGAGAAAAAACTCACACTAGCAAAGAAACTGGTCCGTCGGAGGGAAACACTAGGACACACACAAACACATGCACTTCACCTTGCACTTAATTTTCCGTCGTCACATTGCTCTTTGCTAATTCATTGTTATTTAAATTCTATGCAGGTGACATGGGGCGTACACACGGAATCGATCGCCTCTGCGGGTCATCTATCTTCCGTCACTATGGTCGTGAGTCAGGTTCCAGAAGACGTCGGGACAGAGACAATGATCGCGATAGGGATTATCATTCCCAGGACTCATCATCTTGGAATAAAACATATTATCAGCCCAAGCACCACCAACATCCCTCTTATCATTCAGAGCAAAGAAAAGATAAGCACGGCTACATGGGGTCGCAATCCGATGTCCCCCGAGACCAACACTCTGATTCCTCTTCCACAAGACAATCCCGGGATCCTCACAGGAGAGCTGAACTTTCAAAGCCGTCTCCTCCTGTTCCCGCAACAGACCCTACAATATCGGAGAGACTGGCCGAGCTTAAAGCTAAATTTCCAAAGATCTGCATTGATGGTCTAAAATTCCTCCCGGTGATCCACCATATACCTGGAGATTTTAAACAGAGCGCCATCGCCTGCACCAACGATGTCTATGTTCAGCATGACGCGTTTGTTCATTTGGCCGAAAAACTTTCAGAAGTCTCCATGGAGCGCCAAAATGAGATCGATCACCTGAAGCTTGAGGCCATCTACGACAAAGATATCATTAAAGCTCAGGACAAAGAGACTTTGACTTACAAATTTGAACTTGAGATCGCCCAGTAGAGCGCCAAGGATATCGCCGAAGCTGTAACTCGTCTGGAATCGACTCATAAAAAAGAACTCGACGAGGCGGTACAACGCTGTGGGGCTTTGGCTTTAGAAAAAGATTCAGTGCAAAAGGAGAGGGATGCATTCTGTCTCCGGGTTAAAGAACTTGAGGAGCGACTCCGCAAAGAACAAGAGGAGAAGGTTGCTGCCCAAGAAGAGTCGCAACGGTATTGCGACGAGATTGTTGCAACGCGACTCCTAAAGTTGAGGCGCTGAAGAATGAATCCCGCGAAGAGGGCAAAAAGATAGCCACTGTGGAGATCGACTCCCGTCTTGAGGAGGCCAAGGAAGAGGGTAGAGAAGAAATCAAAACCATGTTCGACCCGCTTATTGCCGAATTCAACTCCCGCGTTCTCATGCACCAGGACTTAACTTTTCTGGGCGAGGGCTATTTCGAATCTTTGGCCGAGGCGTGGGAGAATTAAATTGAAATCAAGAAGGCCGAACACGATATCGAGGAGGTTGATGAGGAGGCCTTTATAAAAGAATTCCTCAAGGAAAATGAGCCCACGGACCTGTCAGCGGCTAAATCTATATATTGCAAAGGCTGCCCTTCGACAAAAGGGAAATAAGTTATCGCTGGTCCATCCGGGATTGAGTCTCCAGCTCGTGTGCCTACCAAGTCGACCAGTCGGCCGATACTCGATCTTTTTGAACAGCACATCGGCTATGACCCGGAGGACCCCGACCTTGGAGTCCATGTTTTGTCAGCTATTCCAAAGGGCGAGACCCCCCTGACGGTTGAGAGCCAGCTGGAACCTTGTAAGCAACTCTTTCACTTTAACATTCCAAGAGTTTTCGTTTTCCACCAGAAGCTATCGCATTCTAATACTTGATTTTCGTGATTTTATGCAGGTCGTTCTGATCTTGAGCCCACTCCGAGGAGCGATGTCGCCAAGGATGTTAGGGGAAAAACGAGTAAAGCCACTCACGTAGGAGAGGCTCCCGGTACTGATGATCAGGTGATCAGAGCGCTTGATGAGGACAAATCTGAGACTTCCTCCCCCATCGATGGGAGTTATGAAGTTGAAATTACAGGCGTCTTCGAGCACAAGTCCGAACAGAGCATGAAGGAGCAGCTTGATAAAGAGAAAGAAAAGACGATCAAGATCAAGGTCGAACCTCAATTTGTGGACCCGAACGACCCTTTCAACAAGCCGTTGAAGGTCATTCTCCCAGACAGGTCCAAACCCATGGATGTTCCTCCTACTTCTTCGGTTGTCACTCCTCCGTCAAAGAAAATCGTCAAGGGTAAACGTACCAAGGAGGAGTCATCGGGCAAAAAGTCGAAGAAGTTAAAGAAATAGTCTGCGCTCTAGTTCAACAAGAGCTAGTTTAGATTATGTAATTATTTTTGTTTCCATAGTTTATGTAAATAAACTTTTGACTTCAAGCTTCGGAGGAATTGTAGTAGAAACTTATTTTTGATGAATAAAACTTAGTTCTTTTTGCCTTTCGGAAGATTTCTGTTGTCCGGTTTTCTGTATAATCATGGTCGGAACCCAAGCTATTGCGAGTTGCATCAGCTTCTCGATTCATCTTCAAATAAGTCGATAATCTCTTGGCACTACACATTTTTTATTCCGTGCTCCGGGCATTTAGAGTATTTTCTAGTCCCCACGCTAAGGGCTTGATGACTTCAAGTCACTTTATGTCCAGTCCGCCTTCAGGGGACTTGGTCATTTAAATCGTTTATACTCGAGTCCATGCTCTGGGGACTTAGAGTATTCCAGTCCGAACTCTGGGGACTTAGGGGTTTTGAGTCGTTTATACTCGAGTCCACGCTTTGGGGACTTAGAGTACTCCAGTCCGCACTCCGGGGACTTGGAGGTTTTGAGTCGTTTATACTCGAGTCCACGCTCTGGGACTTAGAGTACTCCAGTCCGCACTATGGGGACTTGGAGGTTTTGAGTCGTTTATACTCGAGTCCACGCTCTGGGGGCTTAGAGTACTCCATTCCGCACCCTAGGGACTTGGAGGTTTCGAGTCATTTATAATCGATTCCGCGCTCTTGGGACTTAGATTACTCCAGTCCGCACTCCGGGGACTTAGAGGTTTCGAGTCGTTTATACTCGAGTCCGCGCTCTGAGGACTTAGAGTACTCCAGTACGCACTCTGGGGACTTGGAGTTTTTGAGTCGTTTATACTCGAGTCCATGCTCTGGGGAATTAGAATTCTCCAGTCCGCACTCCGGGGACTTGGAGGTTTCGAGTCGTTTATACTCGAGTCCGCGCTATGGGGACTTAGAGTACTCCAGTCCGTACCACATGGACTTGGAGTTTTTGAGTCGTTTATATTCGAGTCCGTGCTCTAGGGACTTAGAGTACTCCAGTCTGCACTCCGGGGACTTGGAGGTGTCGAGTCGTTTATAATTGAGTCTGGGCTTTGGGGACTTAGATTACTCTAGTCCGCACTCTGGGGACTTGGAGGTTTTGAGTGGTTTATACTCGAGTCCGAGTTCTGGGGACTTAGAGTACTCCAGTCCGCACTCCGGGGACTTGGAGTTACGGAGTCGTTTATACTCGAGCCCACACTCTGGGGACTTAGAGTACTTCAGTCCGCACTCCGGGGACTTAGAGGTTTCGAGTATTTTATACTCGAGTTCGCGCTTTAGGGACTCAGAGTACTCTAATCCGCACTCCGGGGACTTGGAGGTTTTGAGTCGTCTATACTCGAGTCCGTGCTCTGGGGACTTAGAGCACTCCAGTCCGCACTCCGGGGACTTGGAGTTTTTGAGTCATTTATACTCGAGTCCGCACTCTGGGGACTTAGAGTACTCCAGTCCGCACTCCAGGGACTTGGAGGTTTTGAGTCGTTTATACTCGAGTGCACACTCTGGGGACTTAAATTACTCCAGTCCGCACTCCAGGGACATGGAGGTTTTGAGTCGTTTATACTTGAATCCGAGCTCTGGGGACTTAGAGTACTCCAGTCCGCACTCTAGGGACCTAGAGTTTTAAGCTATTTATGTGCGTTCGTACGTCAAACAAATTAATGTATCTCTTAATTATTTATTACATCTTTATCATACACAGAAACATCGATAACTCATGCGAAAAGGAAATGGCTTCAAGCCTTTATTAATGTAAATAAGCTAAATTGTCTTTTCATATGCCGTAAACTAAGAATAAAAACTTGCTGGAAATAAATGCAACTAAAACGAAATGAACTAAGTGTAATAGTGCCGCAAATGTTCACTATTCCATGCACGGGGAAGTGTCGCACCATCAATAGTCGCTAGCTTGAAAGTTCCTTCTCCAAGCTTCTGTTCAATGACATATGGAGCTTCCCATGCGGGGTTCATGTGTGACGGAACTGGGAACACTCGTTTCAAAACGAGATCACCTACTCCAAAGATTCTTGGTCGGACTTTTTCATTATAATATCAAGCAACTCGGTGCCTGTACGCGGTCGCTCGTAAATTAGCTTCTTCGCGTTTTTCATCAATAAAGTCTAAAGATTCCAGCAAAAGATCTTGGTTTGACTCCGGGTCAAAATAAGTTTCCCGATGTGATGGGACCTCAAGTTCCACGGGTATGCATCTTCCATGCGATATGCTAATGCAAACGGAGTGTGGACAGTCGTGGACTTGTGGGTGGTTCTGTAAGCCCAAAGTGTTGTTAGAAGCTCATCCACCCACTTGCCTCTAGCTTTTCCAAACGTTTCTTCAATATGGATTTAATTATCTTGTTTACGGCCTCCACTTGTCCATTAGCTTTCGGATGAACAACTGCTGCAAACTTTTTCTCAATACCATATTTTTGGCAAAACTCTATGAACTCTTTGCTTTTAAACTGAGTTTTGTTGTTTGTGACGATGGTTCGTGGAAGGCCAAAACGGCATATAATATTCCATGCAACGAAATTAATAACCTTTTTGCTGGTGATAGTGGCCAAAGGTTCTACTTCTGTCCACTTGCTAAAATAATCGACCGCAACAATCATGTATTTTGCACCACCTTTGGATAGAGGCAAGGAACCGACTATGTCGATTCCCCATATTGCAAACGGCCAAGGACTAACCATTTATGTGAGTTCCTTTGACGGAGCTCTTGGGATTTTCGCATATTTCTGACATTTGTCACATCTTCTCACGTAGTCTGCGGCATCCCGATTTATAGTTGGCCAACAGTATCCATAGCGGAGGATATTCTTTGCTAACGTCTGCCCTCCAGTATGGTCACCACATTCACCTTCATGGACTTCCTTCAGGACTCGTTTTATCTCATCATGGGCAATGCATCGGAGTAATGGGGTCGAGAATCCCCTCCGATACATTATTCCATCCTGCATTACATAACGAGAAGCCTTACGAATGACTTGTCGTCTTTCGCTCCTTCTTTCGGGCACGGCCCCTTGTAACAAGTACTGCTTGAATGGGGTCATCCATGACTCCTTCTCGATTTCTGTTTCTAACATGAAATCTACCTCCATCATATTTATGCTTGTAACATGTAAGGTTTCAACGGGAAACAATCCCATCTGCTACGCATCGCCAGCGCTTGCAAATTTTACCAATGAATTAGCTGCCCTATTCTGTTCATGCGGAACATGTGAAATGTCATAATATTCGAGATTCGCTAGCAGCTCCTGAACTTAGACCAAACATGGGGCAAGTCTCTGCCCCTTGCTTGGTAGTCTCCACGCACTTGATACACCACCAGTTGCGAGTCGCAAAATATTTCAACCCATCTTATTCCCAGTTCTTTGACGAGTCTTAAGTCGGCAATCAATGCTTCATACTCGGCTTCGTTATTTATTGTGGTGAATTCGAGCTTCGAAGCGTAGCAAACTGGTCGGTTTTCAGGAGTTACCAAAACTATGCCAACCCCCGAACAACGGTCGTTAGATGCCCCATCGGTGCACATCTTCAATCGGACAGAAGGTATGACATTGCAGCCTTTTGATTCGTCTGTCATAGTGAATTCAGCAATGAAATCCACTAGCATTTGTCCCTGTATGGCCTTTCGCGGTAGATAAGTAATATCGAATTGACTTAATTTGATATTCCACTTTAACATCTTTCTGGAAGTTTTCGATCGTTGGAGTACCTGTCGCAGGGTTGATCAGTGTAAACACTGATTGAGTGTTCCTGGAAAAATGGGCGTAGCTTGCGTGATGCAATCACTAAGCAGTATGCTAATTTATCGTTCTTGGGATAATTTCTTTCTGCCCTCATCAAGCGTTTACTAACATAATACACTGGCTTTTGAACTCGGTCCTCCTTGCGAACAAGAGCCGTACTAATAGCGTGCTGGGATACTGCCAAGTATACATGAAGCATTTCGTGGGCAGTTGGTTTTGATAGCACCGGGGGGCTCTCCAAATGTCTTACTAAAGCTCGAAATGCTTCCTCACAGTCGGATGTCCACTCGAAATTCCTTTTTCCCTTCTTTATCCCATCGAAGAAGCGAATGCATTTATCCGTGGCTCTGGATATGAATTGGCTCGGCGCTGCCACCTTTTCGTTCAAGCATTGTACTTGCTTTATAGTTCTAGGCACTTGTATGTTCCAAATAACTTGAATCTTTTTCGGGTTAGCTTCAATTCCACGTGCATTCACAATGAAACCCAAGAACTTTCCTGATGCCACACCAAAAGAGCACTTCAAGGGGTTGATCTTTATACCATAATGTCTGAGTATATCAAAAATTTCTGCTAAGCCTCGAATGTGGCCGTTTGACTACCGTGACTTCATGAGCATGTCATCCACATAGACTTCCATTGTCTTACCGATCTAGTCTTTAAACATTCGATTCACCAGACGCTAATAAGTTGCTCCCGCGTTTTTCAACCCAGAGGGCATTACTACATAGCAATATAGCCCCCTATTCATGACAAAACTGGTGTGCGCTTGGTCTGGAATATGCATCGGGATCTGATTGTATCCTGAATCCGCATCCATAAATGATAATAATTTGTGTCCGGCGGTAGAGTCGACGAGCTGGTCGATTCTAGGTAAAGGGAAATTATCCTTCGGGCATGCTTTATTCAGATCGGAGTAATCAACACAAGTTCTCCACTTTCCATTTGCTTTCTTCACTGGCACTAGGTTAGATACCCATTCAGGGTAGAGGGCGTTGCGGACGAACCCATTGGCTTTTAGTTTGTCCACCTCTTCTTTGGGAGCCGCAGACCTCTCCGGTCCATACCTCTCCTTTTCTGTTTTATGGGAACGTGTTTCGGGTCTACGTTCAACATATGACTCGCAATTGCTGGAGAAATCTCGCACATATCAGAATGTGTCCAAGCGAAAACGTCTAGATTCGCCTGGAGGAAATCAGTAAGATCCTCGGCCACTGAGGAGTCGAGTTGTGATCCAATCTTAAGAACTCGTGATGGGTCATCCTGACTGACTGGGATGTCGATCATCAGCTCAGCCGGTGCTGCATTCGTTTCCCTGGGTTCCCTATTATCATCTCTTGTATCTATGTCCCTAAGGATCTTAGAATGCTGCCAGAGCTAGGGCTCGGGCACTACTTGTCAATCATCAGCCTTTAGGATGCGGACGGAGCTGTCCACAACCTTTCCCTTCTCTCTCCGTTGAGCTTCTCTTAATTCCGCCACATAACATGCGCGACCGGTTGCCTGAATGCCATGTACAACACAGACTCCTTTGTCTGTCGGAAATTTTAATGTTAAAAATCATGGGGCCAAAGCAGCCCTAAATTCTGCCAAGGCTTGATGACCCAAAAAGACATTGTATGGAGAGTCAACATCCATTACTATGAATGGTAGGACTCGCACTCTCCTACGCTCACCTTCCCCCAGTTCAACTGGTAGCTCTACATACCCCATTGCGTCGGTTGCAACACCGTTAAAGCCGTGGATACGGGCTTTGCATGGTTTCAAATCTTTCGTTTCCATCTTTATTTGGTCATAAGCTTTCTTGAAGATGATGTTAACGGAGCTCCCGCAATCAATCAGGATTCTTTTCACGTATGCTGGCCCGATTGTTGCAGATATAACCATCGGGTCGATAGTAGGAGCCTCCACCTTGTCCGCGTCTCGACTCCTAAACACTATATCGTCAGTCATCATGCGTTGTTGCTTTGCGGGGGTTCCATCTTCCACATTCAAACAACATTCGTAATCCGCATGCCTTAAGGTGGTAGCATATCGTTCCTTTTCCTGCCAATTCTTGTCTGCAGGATGAGGTCCTTCGACAATAGTGTTTATAATCAATCTACCCACAGTCCGAACAGGTTGTTCTAGTTGGCGTGGAGCCGGCCTGCATCCGGGGTCAGATGTTCCTTGCCTTCCATCTTGCGGGTTTTTGACAAATTCCTGCAACTTTTTCTGTCTGATTAAATTTTCTATGGCGTCATGGAGGTATCTACACTCCTCAGTAATGTGCCCATGGGTCTCATGGAAGCGACAGTACTTCCCTGTCTGTTTTTGTTCTTTAGTGGACTCCTTTGGGCGTGGCTTTCTGTATTCAAAGATGTTATAGGTAGATAGATAAATGTTTTCAAGAGAAGTATTCAGCAGGCTGTATTCATTGTAGGTCGGAATCCTTGACTTCCATTTCCCTGCTTCTCTTTTCTTTCCGGGATTTCCACCTCTGGATCCTTTGGACTGCCCAGGCTTGTTTTGGATGTTG
Source organism: Allium cepa (assembly GCA_030765085.1). Lineage (NCBI taxonomy): Eukaryota > Viridiplantae > Streptophyta > Magnoliopsida > Asparagales > Amaryllidaceae > Allium > Allium cepa. The sequence continues at coordinate 678,104,134 of CM060941.1, read as the reverse complement.
ACTGGAACCTTTCCCGAACTATCGCTGGACTACTTCACGGCGATGTTACTTTTCACAGTCTCCTGAACAGGCACTGGTGCCTTATCTCGTCTCGTCCATCGAGCCTCCTCCTTTCGAATGAACTGATGAGCTTTGGAATAGAATCGTTCCAATGTAGTTGGGGGCTTTCCCACCAACCAATCTCCAAACCCCGAGTCTGGATCTACACCTCGCATTACCACCATCAAAATCGCGTGGTCGTTAGGATTGCTAACTTCAGTGGCGGCAACATGAAACCTCTATAAGTATGCTTTCAAAGACTCTCCCGGAGCTTGGATTACGCTTGATAATGACATAACGTCCTTTGGACGGGTAGCATGTATCCTGAATTGTTCAACAAATTTCTCCGCTAACTCGTCGAAGTTGGATATAGATCGTGGAGGAAGCCAAGTAAACCGCATAGTGGCAATTCTGGACAGAGTGGTTGGAAAACACCTACACTTAGTTGCGTCATTTTCCCTTGCCGAATCCATCATTCGTTCGTACCTCATCACGTGTTGCCAAGGGTCAGTCTTCCCTTCGTAGGCTGGGATAGTCGGCATATTGAATGTCTTAGGGTACTCAACCTGTAGGATAACATCTGTGAAGGGAGTATCACTCCTGGACACTCCCCAATCTTCGTTGGTCAGGCCTTGGTTCTCTCTCATCAACTGCCTGACCATGGATGATAAGTCCGGAGTTTGTATGGAGGGTGAGAGGTTGGGTTTCGTTCCACGGAGCCGTGCGAGTTGATGTCCCACTTGATTTGGGTCTTGGTGATCCGAGCGTCCGGTCTCATCACGTGCCTGATCCCTGACGAATCGATAGGTAGCACCCGCTTGAGCAGCTTCAAACCAACAGTGTCTACGCCTAGGAGGTTCATCAGCTGAGGTCGAGCTATCAGATTCAGAATAAGGAGCAGGACTACTTCCAGCATTCTGATGCTGCTGTTGGGCAAGCTGAGTCATGAGATTAGTATCGGCTTGGATCTGCTGAGCAAGTTGCCTTCTACTTTCCCTGAGTTCTCTTATCAAGTCGTTGAACTCTGTTCGGGAAACAACCTCCGCTTGGTTCTAGATGAAGGTTCCTGCGCCTTGAATTACTGGTTGGTTGCTAGGCCCTATCTGTTGTACACTAGCAGTTTCGTGGACATCTGCGTTGTGAGAGGCCTATCTAGTTCATGGTCTCCCCATGGTAGAGTTGTTGGTTGTAACTCTGAGTAGAATCAACAGATATCTTTTGAATGATTTGGATCTCCTTCAGGGGATTTTTCAATCCAGTAGCTGCAAAGTAGATCTTATCGTCTTGAGAATTCGATTCTCAGTGAGAGCACCAAAATGTTAGCACCAGAATTGGTCACTAACACCCTTAAGAGAGATTGTGTAGAGAGATAATGAAGAAATTAAGTTAAATAGAGGATAATACGTGGATTTAAATGCAGAAAATACGAACACCAGATTTATAGTGGTTCGATGTAATTGCTTACGTCCACTTTGAGGTAAAACTTTATTGCTTTCCTCGATAATCGATTACCGATACAATTCGTATACCAATTATATTGAATACAATTGCTAAGCAAAATAGATATGTCTTGAATGAGTCTTGAATGCGGTAGAGTCTGCCAGGTGTTCTCCCCAAAAAAGGTTAATTTCACTGTGCCCCTGCCCCTCTATTTATAGATGGAGATGGGTTGGTCTTCTCTGGTGGGCCGAACACCTAGGCCCAAAAGGAGTAAACTTTGTGTGTCGAACCATATATGTCTAACAGCATATGCCGAACGGGGTCTAGATGCCGAGCAGCGTGGATGGCCGTTCGACTCTGCCATGCCGAACGATTCGTGTATGCCGTACGCTCTTTCTATGCCAAATACTCTCGAATGCCGAACAGCTCTAGATGCCGAACACTTCTGAATGCCGAACGAAGTCTGATGTGCTGAGTGGAGAGTGTAGGCCGAGCAATAATTGGAGTTGGTCAAGATTGGAGGAATGCCCAACAACTCTGGATGTCGAACACTTTGGAACACCGACCACTTTGGAATGCCGAACAACCTCAAATGCCGAACACTTCGAGATGCCGAACAGCTATGGGTGCCGATTACTTTGGACGTCGAATACTTTGGAATGCCAACCTCTCCGGAATGCTGAACAGCTATGGGTGCGAAACACTTTGGATGCCGACAACTTTGGAATGCCGATCGCTCCTGAATGCCGAACAGCTATGGGTGCCGACCACTTCGGTTGTGCCGAACGATCTAGATGCCGAACATCACATAAATGCCGACCAGAATACAAATGCCGAGTGACTAGTTGCCTGGTCAAAATTTCAGGTAACAGACTCAGATTTGGTTTCTTGATTAGAAACCGTCATTCTCCTTGCATAGCTGCAAACTATGATAGAGAATTTCCAGAATCAATAAAAAATCCTTATCCATAGTTCGCTGTCGAAAATCGAGTGAAAAATCCCAACTTGGACTGGTATAACTACCTCGAAATCCTATACTTGAATCTGGATCAAATCGCTATGCGAATAAAATAATACACATACATCCTACGTATTTATCTTAATTGATTATTAGCTATATCAATTCCCTTTTATTCACATTCATTTTGAATTCTATCCACAAATCATCTCATACACCATACTAAACCTTCATCCATTTCTATCTAAGTATTTCCAATACCAATTTTACTTAAGAATTTCACCTTTCTTTTTCTTAAATTTATTATAAATATTCTGTACACTTTAATATTTATTTATTTATTTATTTTGTTTTTCATCACTTAAGTTTTTATATCTATTTAACTTAAACTTTCAATTCCATTCTGAATTCAATTTACCTTTCAATTTTAGATATTGAATTCAATTCATTTCAAACCATATTTAATTTGTCATTTCTTTAATTAGTTCCACTTACTTATTTTATTTCAATACTTTGCTTTATTTAGTCCAACTTGACAAATTTTCCATTCCATTTTTTTTACATAATTCAAATATTCAGTTTCAATCCAAATTTTAAGTTTCGATAAGTCTTTCAACTTATTTACATTCCATTCACGGTCTCTTGAATTTACTTCATTTAATTGACTTGCTTTACATCGTTATTTTACTGTCACATTTACTTGAAATTGTAAATTTATTCATTCACAAATTTATTTAAGTAACCATTTCACTTAGTCCGCCTAGACTTTTTCTTTACATTCATTTTTACTTATCTAGTTTTAATTACACAACGATTTAGTTCAAAATTTTAAACTTCTATAAGTTTTCCAAATTTAATTACATCTCATTTACTAATCTTTTTACTTTATTTATTTGGTTTACTTCACCCGCTTATTTTGTTTTCACGCTTACTTTAATTTAACTTTTTTCAAGATGAATTTTATTCGAACCAATTTTCAATACTATTTTATTTAGCCTACTTAGGCTTACATTTCCAATTTCTTTTATTTCTCCTAGTTCAAGTTAATTCCTATTTCAATTCCAAACTCTTAAAGTTTTAAACTTATTAATATTCCATAACCATTTTATTTAGCAACCAGAGTTTAAACTACTAAAAATCAGTTTTGAAAACATATATATCCAAATCAAACTATTCTTTTGTATTTTCAAAATCAAACCCTAATTTCGCAAGCAACACCAATTCAAAACATCCCAGTAGAAATCCCTTTCTTGGAGCTCAAAAATAGACACCGATGATGCTGTAGTCATCACCGAAATTATTTTCCAGCGACCGAAAAAAGTTCAGTGCTTTATCTCTTTAAAAACCCTTCCAATATTTTTAAATTCCAAATCTCATGAGATTTCAAATCCACTTCAAAAATATCTCCCAAATAATATCACTATTATTTCCCCAAAACCTTTGAAAAAATATTTCGAATTCAAAGGAATTTAAGTTTCCCAAATTTCCAAATCACAAATCCTTTCCAATCTATATTCAATCATTACTCTGGAATTTTATCTCATTTCAATTATAAATCATATTTATAATTCAAATTTACAAATCTCATTCTGTTATATAAGTTATTTCTTTACTTTGGTTATAACACTATTTTCGTATTTTCAATTTCCACACAACAATGATATTATTTTAATATTATTACTCTCTAACAATCAAGCAACCATATATATAACTATAATAATTTACGGAAAATTGTTTCTTTTATATACAAAATAATTTGGGTAAATTATTTCATTTACCCTACTCTAAAATAATATTGTGCCGGTTTATCTTGTTTAAGAGTTTAGAAATCCCTATCGATACAGTTGGCCAGACTGCGTCGATCATAATTTGTAGACACTCAACCGATAAGTCGACACAATATAAAACAATTATATTCACTAACAGATACGCGCTCATATCTATTAATACACTCAAGCTCCTTCTAGATTACTACAGACTTTATTTTAATGAGTAATCCCCACCAGAGCCAAGGTTCTCACTTAACCTTCAGCTCTGATACCAATCTGTAACGACCCGATTTTTCGACGCCCGAAAATTGATATCAATACAATCCACTGTATCAAATGCGAAAAAATCGAATTAAAGAAGAAGAAGGTATAAGAAGAAATAAAAAACAACATCATAATCTCAAAAAAGCAGCGGAAAAATATATAATAGATAAATGATTAATCTTTAAACAAAAAGAACTATTTCTGTTTATACATTACATCATTAGAGTACAATACAATCAACAACACAATTTAAGACGGTTATAATATCTCATCCTTCCAAAGATAAATATACAGCTTACATTACACAACGAAAATATAAATCTATGGAAATACGCCTCGTTATCCAGCTCGTCTCCTGAGCTCCACAGTTGTCCAACCAGAACCTGTACTCTATAATACTCGGTATGACTCGAGTATTATAGTTAAATAATGCCTATGTCAGTCTGGAAAACTAGCATGAGAAAACACACTCGATTGGATTATTAAAGTTTTCAAAACCATTTGAAATGAATGGTATCTTGTAAGACCACGCCACAAATAAACATGCCGGGTTTTTACCATACGATAACCAAAACATTTTTGTCAAATCCGTCTGCTATTATAATAGTGTCTATAGAGAGTAAAATAGAATCTAGTTGAAATGCTTGCATCTCATGTTTCAGCATAGTTGGGCACAATCAAAACTGTACAGGCGCTTATTGAAGATTGGATTCCATACAATAGTAGGGCTATGTGACGCCCCACCTCTATACCCATGCTAGCCAAGAACACTACGAAGTAATGTCGTCAACTAGCGTGGAGAATAAGGTTGTTGAGGAGCGACCATATGTATAATTGCTTTGTGCGATATGCCAGATAAAAGTATAACTTTCCATCTCGAAAGGAAATCGGAGATACCGATGCAAACTCAATGCTACTACACAGTGGCTATAATATCTTCGGAAACAAATATAGAAATATCATAACACAAATCAGTCACAGAAGTTCATATCTCAAAGGCGGAAACAGATATGAATATTACACATAAAAGTGTACATCAGAGTAGTGGTCAAACAAGATCCATAATATCACAAAAGAATAGATACAAGTGCAAGACAAAAGATTAGTTATACATTATGGAGTCTATATCTCAAATGCATAACAAACAAAAACTACTAATCTAAAGTAGTTAGCCAAAAATCAGATGATGATCCCAAATAAGGAGTCAAGAAGAAGCACCTGTAACATCTCGGTCTGACCCGAGTATTATTTAATAAGAAAATAATAAACGGATCAGTCTAGCTATAAATATCAGATAAAGTGGGATAGGATAAGGGATAAGACAAAAACAAAGGTATGATAACAAAAATGCCATACTTTGAAAAGTATGCATTAAATATCAACAAAATCATACAATATCTCTAGAAATCTCGAACACTAAAAAGAATGTCGTATTCCTTCACATATTCACCATATCAAAAATATTGATAAAACGTATTCCTTCACTAATTGACCTGCTTCACATCTTCATTTTAATAATTTAAATGAAGCAATTTGTTTCGAAATATAAACTATTCTGAATTATGTTTTGAAATGGCATTTAAATTAAATAAAAATGAATGTGGTTTGGAAGATATGATATTTTGATATTTTGAAATGGATTTTGAATGATATTGAATTTTTAAATGATATTTGATTTCGAAGTATAAATACTATGTTGGAACTTTAACCACGAGATGTATTTAATTTATTGTTTAACTGATCTTTAAAGGATGGGCGATCCCAAGCATCCTTTAAGTTAGGTGCATTTCTGCTACAGTTCACTTGAGTTGATTTACATTATATAAGTATATATTGTCCTGACTCGAGTGTTTTGTGATTTACTTTACGCTCGGGTCAGCCTGAGTATTCACAGCTTTGGATTCTCTTTCTAGAGCTGATCTTTGCTGGAGTTTCTGCTTATCTACATTTATATCTACTTTCTGTTTCATCTATTATAGTTTATCTCATGTATTAGTGAACTTCTATGTATTTGGGATTTCTATTATGTTGTTTTCAGACTGTATTATGTTTTTGGTTTGAGACTCTACCATAGTAGCTTCATGAACTACTATGTATTTTATATTCCGCTGCAAGGTATTCTGTTTGTTCTGCGTCTGTGATTCTGTGATTTGTATTTCATTTGCTCCAAATTTATTTACACTGCGGTATTTTGAGCAATTCAAGTCCGACATGTGCGGCTGCGAATGACTAAAAATACCGGGTTGTTACAGTTGGTATCAAAGCTTTGGTTTTGGGCAAACTATAGCCTGTGGAGCAAAAACTCATTAGAGATAGGGTAGAAATACCCTAGAATGAGCGAAATCAATCTCAGAATCCTTTCTTATGAGAGAACGTATTTTCGACGTATAAAATAATTTCCAAATGATTTTTAAAGGATTTTCAAAGATTATTTTGGTATAAAATTTTTCTTATTTTGAAACCAAGATTTTCAAAACTTCATCCCTTCCGTACCCTTCTGGTTAGAAATCTCTTGGTTAGGATTCTTATCGATTAGGATTCTTTGAACTTTGGAACGCTCCCACTTGTTCTGAAATCCAGTCTTGTCTTCCGTATTCTATCCATTTTGATTTTGGAGCATTTCATAACTCCACTTTGGAATGACCTCTATAAAGTGGGGAAGAGGCCACTCAAGTAGCTTTGCTATGCGAGTGATTTTATGAAACCAAATTTCAATTTCAATTTCGAAGTATGGTTTGATATTCGAAAGATATGTATATATATATAATTGAAATGATTTAAAATAAGCCGGTGTTCAATCCTCGAGATTCAAATTTGTTTTGGTATAACCTTACCTATTGGAATCGATTTACTAATTTGTTGGTGATTTCCAACTCTTGGATTGAAAATATGATTTCTTCGACTATTTTGAAGGTTCGAGCACTTCCAAATCAAGGTTAGCTTTTCAAAGCTAAGAAATTTTGAATGGTATAAGGTATTTGATAAAGTATAAGTTTAGTTTGGTATGATTAATGTATAAAGTAATATGATTTATATAAGTTTGAAACTATTGTGGAGTGAAATAAACAAGACTATTTTGAATTATACTGGTATGAAATATAGTTTTCAAAAGATATTTGAAGTAAAATGTTGAGTTTTTGTTAAATTTATAAGTTAAGAAAAACAGTGAATTTTGACTTAACAAATGAAAGTGAGTTTTAAATTGAATATTTGATTTAAAATTTTGTTGTGATAAATCATATGTTAAAAATTATTTAACTGTGAAATTTTGAAGTCTAGAAATATGATTTATAAGTTTAAAATTTGCTAAAATTGAAGTTGTATTGTTTTTTAAAAGTTATAATAAATTCTGGAATTTTATTAATAGCATTTCTAAAATGCTATAGTTTTATGACAACACTTTAAAATGCTGTTGTTTTTGAATTTAACTTTGTTTGAATTAACTAAATATCTGTTATGGCATATTATAAATGCCGTTATTCTTGAACTAAACTATTTTGGAAACTATAAGTTACGATAGCACTTTTAAATGTTGTCATTGTTATAATTTGACAATGTTTCGTAATGTTATAGATTTTAACACTTTTGAGTTATGTTTTAAAACGTTAAATGATTTAATTTTGGAATTGATTATTTGTGAAATTTAAGGAGTTTTGAATATAATTTAATATTTAAATTTGAATTTTAAGGAATTTAAATTGAATTTGAATTTAAATAAGGTTTACTTGGTTATGTGTTAAATGGAATGAAATGTAATGAGATAAATGAATTTTTAAATGGAATTTTGAAATGTATTTTGTAATGATATTTGAAATAATAATTGAATGACATGTTTGATTTTTTAAATGATATTTAAATTTAAATATTTGAAATTAAATTCAAATAATGATTTGATAATGAGGCTTTGAATGATATAATCTTTATTTGATAAAGAATGTGAACCAGGAATGATAACTGATTTTGATAAATGAAATTTAAAGTTCATATTTGTATGAAAGGATATTTGGTTTACTTGTAATTTGAGTTTAATTAAAAATGATGGATTTATGAAATGAATATGTCAAAACTAAGTAATAATGAAGTAAAATTTGAGATATATGAAATTATAAAATTTAGTTTTGGAATACGGTACATTTAAGCTCTGAAATATATTAAAGATTGAATAGTTTATTTTGCGGATCAAATCTTTATTTGAAATTTGATAATATTTGAAATGGTTTTGTTGGAAAACTAAATTGAATTGAAACTGATGGTTTGAATTGAATTAAAGCTGGAACTTGTAGACTTGGGTTTAAATTGAATAAATTTGTGAAATGTAAAGAATTAAAGGGATGTTTTATGATTTCAAATGTATGATTTAGAAAAGTTATGAGTTTCAAAGTGTAATGATTTCAAGTATTTTGGTTTCGAAAGATTTATAACTTTGAAAGTATTATGATTTTTGAAAGTGAATATATGTTTGAAATGGAAATGAATTTGTCTGACCTAAATTTTTGTTGATTTGGAAATCTGGATTATTTTCTAAATCTATTGTTTTAAGAAACTTTGAAACTGAGCATCTGTAATTTAGAAGAAATGATTTGGCGAAATCATATATGATCTTGAAACTGAAATGTTATTGTAACAAATTAAAATAAAGAACCTTGTTTTACTAAATACTTGATTTGGAAATTATCGAACTTATATAAAATGGATTTGTATAAGTATGAAGTTGATTTGAAAATGTTGAATTGAAAAGGTACTCAATTTGTAAATTAAAATCTTATATAATCAAAGTTTACATAAGTATGATTTGATATACTATTGATTTTGGAAAGTATTCGATTTGAAAATGAAATCTTATATATAATGGAATTTATATAAGTGCGATATTTGAAGCTATGATTTTGAAGGGCTACTATATATGGTATATTATATTTTGATGTAAGAGGTATGGGAAGTACCCTCCGGAAGAAGTATTGTGATATGCTTCGACCCAGATGGACTTAGGGAATCCAGTAATGGATTCGACCGATAAACCCTAATGGACTTGGTGAATTCAGAAATGGATTCGAACTGATATGGTTGTCCGAACTTAAACTCATGAGTTCCTCGATTTTTTTTCCAGGATAGATGGTTCTTTAGTTCACCCAATGGAAGCGCTTTCGATCCTGGGATCTGTTGTTTATGTATCTTTCGGGAAGAAAGTGAATCCATTGCGTAAATCATTGAATCAGCAATGTACCGCTGCAGCAGGGGTCGATGGTCCCCTGTTTACGAACTGGCTACGATATTTTTCTGGAATCCGGAAGGTAGAAGGATCTTCTGGAAAGTGTTGTGTCCATTTCGTAAATACTGGATCAGCAGCGGGCCACTGTTATCGTATTATCATCATTTGACATTGGATTTTGAGCGGAACTTCTCATACCTATTTTTTTTAGTATTTTCACTGGGTGTTGAAACAGGTCTACTAAGTACTTAGAGAATTCTAGCTTTGCGCCTGATCAACGCATAGCCATAGTTTGCAGGAACGAAAGTAAACTTGTTAAGACATCGAATTATAAAAGTATTTTGGTAAAGTATTGTATAAAGGATATTCTAATCATGATTTAAAATGTCTTAAATATTGTTTACTTCGAACTATCAAATTTGAATCAAATAACTAATTATCATATTAAATGTTTAACATGTCAAATATTAAAAAAAAATTAAAATAATGGTTCATCCATGTCTTTCAACCTGCTTTCCCTCCTAGCTACTTTTTCCCTACCTTCTTTCAGGATGTCTTCCAACCTATTGTTCTTTCTTGTTGTTTCTCCGCTTCCTTCCTTTTCGAGGATGAAAAGATTTGAGTTGGGGAGAGTGTAACAACCCTAGATTTTTCATATATTTTAATATTTGACTTTGTTTTATTTTGAAATTATTTTAAACTTATTTTAGTTCAAACATTTCATTTTTCAATGTAGGTGTTGATTTTTATGTGAATTATAATTTCAAACTAGTATAAATTGGATATTTTACTGAAAGATGAATTTCTGTTCAAAATGGTCAAACCTTGACTTTTAAATTTCAAATTTAATTATTTAAACTCTTAAATTTTGCCTTTTATTATGAAAATAGATTTAATAACTTGAATAATGCTTTCGTTTCGTTGAAAACGGATTTAATTTGTGAAAGTTATGTATATTTCAATTTTGAGTATAATTAGTTTTATTTTGAAATTTTGTCTGTTTTAAATTATATAAATCATATTTCTATGTTATATCTTATTTTAATATGTGTTAATATGTTATTTTATGTATATTTTATCTTTTAATATTTTTAAAGTGATAATAAATTTTTTTTCAAAATTTACTGTATTTATTTCCTATTTTTAAAGGCTGTTTTCTATTTTTCTGCTATTTTCTTCATTTAAATTAAATTTAGTTAAAATTTATATATTTATTTGTGAATTTATTTTTATTTTATGTTATTATTTATGTTTGAAAATATTTTACAACCTCATATGAATTTTCAAAATATTATTCTATTTAATTTCAAATTTTCTAGTCTAGTTCACTATTTTTAGCTATTTTCTTAATTTAACTTTATATAATTAATAAATATTATATAAATTTTTATATTTTGATAAATTTTCGAAATTTTATCTGGGATTATTATTATTTCCAAAAATATAAAGTTATATAAATTAAATAAGGAAATATGAAGAGTTTTTGACTTTTGAATTGCCTTTTGCCTTTTTGAATTCCACCTCTTCATTTTCCTCACAACTCTTCATTTCTTTTGGCATAACACCCCACATTTCAGCTGACTAATTCATTTTCATTTCACGTATCTTCCTTTCCTCCTTCCTGAAAAAAAAATACGGCCATCACATGCTTGGGAAGTTGGTAAAAAAATTTATTTCTTTTATCTCTTTTTTTTCACTTATATTGCTTATTCCTTTTGATTTTTGTTTGCACTTGCTCTTCCATTTAGGTTCGGCCATGCTACCTTGCTGCCTAGCCGCCTACACCACCTGATGGCACACTACCAACACCTCCTCCTCACCAGCTACCCAAGCAGTGACCCCCATCCACAGACTTTTCAAAAGAACCTGAATTCCTAGCCTAGCCGCATCACTTCCATCACCTCACCACCCCTCTAGCCGCCACCTACCACGCCTCCACCACCTCCAGCACCTCCAACACCCTCAGCCACACCACCACAGTGGACCCCACACCTTGGCCATGACACTTGGAGCCTTGGCCGACCCAAATCCATGACCAAATGCATGTATTCATGCTTATGTGTATTATTCCCTTCACCCACTTTGGCACCATCACAAATGACATCTAGGCCGACCCATACCCACCATGACCTGCCATTATTTTTTATTTCCCTTATGGCTGAGCCTAGTAAGGTTTAAAAGCAAGTGCAAGCATTTCTATTTGATTCTGTGCAGTCTATTCTAGTGTAGTTTTGATCGTAGTTGATTTGAAACTCATCGTTGTTATATTGTTCTGTTTGATGTGTATCCAAGGAATTTGACATTTGGCTCCTCCATTCGAATCTGTGTCGTGCTTTTGTGCCTGTGTAGATCCCGTTTGTGAAATTTTTCGTTGGGTCATCAGCTCAAACCAGTGAGTTATTCTCACAAGACAATATGTACTTTTATAACTAGTAAATTGACCCCTTTTGAATTTGTAAAATACATTATCATGTTACACCTGCTATGTTATGATTTTATGATGTTCACCCATGCTTAAATACCTTTTATATCATATGTTACTGTTATATTATGCTGTTCTATTATTTTTATCAGTTTATCACACTGCAAGTTCCATTTAGATTAGAATCACTATGGGTTGAAATGATACATACCCGAACGGACTTTAGAATAGGAGAAAATCATTATGGGCTGAAATGATAGGCCTGAATGATTTTCAATTATTTTCATTTACTTGGGATTGCGGGTTTGAAATGATCAAACCCGGGTTTTCTTTATAAATTACGGGTTGAAAAGATATATTACCCATATCACTTTACCTAGGCTAGAAAATGAAATACAGACCCGTTGTTAAAATATCTTTTTCTTAAAATTTTAAATTATTTTAGGAATGTAAATATTATAATATTTTGATTTAAATTTGATTAAAAATTATTTTTGTAAAGCATTATTGACTCTTTGAAAATTTATAAGTGAAATAAATTAATGGTAAAGTTAGAAAATTTGAAATGTAAGTTTTTTGGAAATTATAATTTGGTGATAAATGGAATTTAATTTAAATATGAAAATATGATAAATTTATGATATTTTGAAATAAATGAACTTAAAATAATTTTATAATATATTAATGATTTTTAATTAAGTTAAAATGTGAAATGAATTAATATTTAAGTTGAAATTTTGAAATATAACTAAAATTGGAAATTGTGAATTTGGCTTAAAAGTGAATTTTAAGTTAAGTAAATAAAAATGAAATTAAGTTATATTTGAAAATTTAAACTTAAGCGTTAAGTTAAGTTTATTTTTATGAATTTAAAATTTAATGTTGGAATTTAATAAGCGAATTACTATTAAATTTTGATTTTGGAATAGAGATTTAACTTTATAAAATCATGAATATAAGGGTATTTGAATGATTGTTTTAAAAGTGAAATTATATGATTTTATAGGTTAAAAATGGTTTAAATAAAAATATAATTGTTTGTGAAATTATACCGAATATTTGAAGTTAATTTACTGCATTTCTAAAATGCTATTAATTCTAATGTAAAGGAGAATACAGCATTTGTAAATGCTGTAGTTGATGATAATGAACCAAATGGCTCAATTTAGTTAAAGGCTATTATAAAATTTTTGTGAATGTTATAATGGTTGAATTTAACTAAGTTTATACTAAACTAATGGAACCCTATTACAGCATTTTAAATGCTGTCTTTTGTTAAATTGAACTGTTTTAAGTGTGACTTTCCGTAGCATTTTCTAAACGCTGCGAAAGTTGAATTTTCATTTTTTAATAAATTTAAGTGAATGAATGAACTTTGAAAGATTAAAATTTTGGAAATTTAATAATTTAATTATTAAACATAATATCTTCATTTTAATAATTTAAATGAATCAGTTTGTTTCGAAATATAAACTATTTTGAAATGTGTTTTAAAATGGTATTTAAGTTAAATAAAAATGAATGTGGTTTGGAAGACATTATATTTTGATATTTTGAAATGGATTTTGAATGATATTGAATTTTTAAATGATATTTGATTTCGAAGTATAAATACTATTTTGGAATTTTAACCACGGGATGTATTTAATTTATGGTTTAACTGATCTTTAAAGGATGGGCGATCCCAAGCATCCTTTAAGTTATGGTGCATTTCTCCTACAGTTCACTTGAGTTGATTTACATTATATAAGTATATATTGTCCTGACTCGAGTGTTTTGTGTTTTACTTTACGCTCGGGTCAGCCTGAGTATTCACAGCTTTGGATTCTCTTTCTAGAGCTGGTCTTTGCTGGAGTTTCTGCTTATCTACATTTATATCTACTTTCTGGTTCATCTATTCTAGTTTATCTCATGTATTAGTGAACTTCTATGTATTTGGGATTTCTATTATGTTGTTTTCAGACTGTATTATGTTTTTGGTTTGAGACTCTGCCGTAGTAGCTTCATGAACTACTATGTATTTTATATTCCTCTGCGAGGTATTCTGTTTGTTCTGTGTCTGTGATTTTGTGATTTGTATTTCATTTTCTCCAAATTTATTTACAATGTGGTATTTTGAGCAATTCAAGTCTGACATGTGCGGCTGCGAATGGCTAAAAATACCAATGGAAAAAAAAAATTGACTCCTAATTCGATCGTATGCAGAAGATAGTTTTGGACCCAGCTATTATATTTAATTTTCGATATAGATTTCATCGCATTCATCTACCTTATGGCCAAACGATCACTCCAAACACTACGAAAATTGAAACCCGATAATAGTACTCTATCACGGATCCAATGGAACTAGTTTCGTCGAAATCCAAGACTGTGCCTTGGAAGGCTATTTTAAATATCGATTTAAACAACATATTTTTAAAATTGAACAAACCACTGTTAAATTCAATTTTAACCTATTTACTACCTTCGGTACTATCAATATAAATATTATAAGCCCTTTGAAATATTTTTATTAAGCTTAAAACTCAACATTTAATATTTTGCCCAATTCCTAGAAATTCAATACAAAAATTTAATTATCAAATAAGTGGAGATATTTGAAATTCAAGTTAAACTAACTTTCGAATATTTAAAATTAATTATATATCCCAATTTCAAATATTCCAAAATTCCGGGTGTCACACTCCATCAAATAGCATTTGCACTTTTTAATTTTTTTGCTTCAGTGCTTGGTACTGGTATCTATGGGTATCGATATTGGTACTATACTTGAGTGAATTTTTTGGGTCCGTGCATTTTAGATCACGTGTAAGGATAAATAACCCATTATCTCCACTCCTTCTTTTCACTTTTTATTTACATATTGATCCTATATTTCACATTAAGTCATTACTGATCCCATTCATCATGGGTTTTAACCGATCTGATCCCTCTTCTATTCTACCCTCTCCTTTTCTTTCACATTCCTTCACTGATCCCTTCCCTTAAATTTGCACATCGATCCTCTTCATTTTATTCATTCGTTTTTTTCCTTCTTACAACTAATCCAATTGCCTTAAGTTTTCATTGTTTCCTTTGTTGCTCCACTCAACCAATCAGTTGTCATCGCTACCTTCCTTGACGAATGCTAGTGCCTTTACCCTAGTCACAATCAGAAAGGCAACGTCCTCTATTGAAATCATCTTCAGGTCCAAGCCTCGAACCCTTCAATTCTTTACCTGAATCTGTATAGGTTCGGTCTCAATTTTTCATAAGTGTAAGTGTTGGAGCGTTAAGTGGTGGAGAAGATGTTGGAATGGGATGATTTATCGTAGGTGTTGGTGGATGCATGTTAGGGGATCATAGTTGAACTTGATTTGGATGAAGCTGAAGATAGAAATGGGGATCGATTGTTTGTAAGCGTAGAAGATTGAGTGATGTGACAATGTTAGAAGGATCGATTAGCAAGGGGTCGGCAATGATATGCGATCGATCGAGGCAGATCGAAGTTAAGATAGGTTAGTTAAACATGGTATGATCGGTATAGTGTAGTACAGCGTTCGGTTATGGTGTACTGGAGATAATAGGAGGTAGTTGATAGCAGGTTGAAATTGGTATAAGGATTGGTGGTCTATTTTAGTTTTTCCTTTGTATGTTGTTAAGATTAAGATGGTATCATGTCTTAAAAAGGATACACTTGTTTTCCTTTTGTATTTTCTAGAATCTAACGTTTTTTTTCTAGGATATGTATATATTCATATCAACTAAGTATGCATATCCCCAAACCCAAAACTATATGAACTTCGAGATACAAATTCATGTCAATGTATATGTTCATTTGGGGATAGGTTGTTGTTTTTAACTTGATGATTTCAAGCTTGAATTTATTTTACTTGCATGGATCGATATTAATAATTATGTAGGTGTGGATTAGTATATGGGATCGGTTCATGTTGGAGATGACGTTGAGCTGTAACATACTAGAATAGGATCGGTATTGGCTTGGAACCAATCCGATTGCCTGGGAAAGATAGGAAATTTTAGCTCAACGTAAACATACTTGAATTTGAACATTTGCATACCTGTCCATACGAATTTGCAATGGGACATGAATTAGGACTTGAACACATATGGCATGTGCTCGTGGATTTTTAATGAGAACTTGAATGTGAACTTTAATACTAAGGATGAGTGTCATATGACTTGAAACCTAATTCGATTTTGCATATGAAATTAACCAGAATACTTAGGGTCAAACACTGAAACTTGAACTTGAATACGCACACACACACATACACACCAGTACAGACTCATCTTCTTAGGCAGACTTGAATGCCAATGTCGTACTTTAACATGTTGAAAACTAATCCTAGATCTTAGATAAAATTCGCAACCATCAACGTTAAAAATGGTTGGGATGGCCAGCAATGACAGTCACTTAGACCGAATCCCAAAGTCTTGTCATATTTGAGTATAAATATAATACCGCACAACACAACACTATACTAGATCACACATACAATGGGGGAATAGGTTAATCCATCCAACAATGACCGTCGGTTGAATTTGATAGTTATTGGTGCTAAATGCCTTAAGCGATTATCTGCAATAGTTGAAGATCAGGCTTGTAGGACCGTCAAATCTGAGTAGAGTTCAACCTTGCATTATATGTAGCTGCATAGTTGGCTTTTTCTTTGAGTTTGAATATACTTGTGTATTCGAATGACATCCTTTCCGTTCAATGTACTCGTGATTCGTTGCTTATCATTCGGGTTAAAATGATTATCGGTCACCTATGAGCCAGGGCGTCGATCCGATGATTCTACCTTTAGGCATCCTTTCGGTCGTAGCCTCAAATGATTGTAAATGCTAGGCATGAGTTACAGTATGGAGTTGTCGTAGCTAGCTCTTGGATGATCACAATTTTACCGCTAGTCTTGGGTTAATAGATGTACCGCATCGACGATTGAGCATTGCCTAGTTTTGTTTATAGTCTTGTCTAAGCTCAAAAGACTTTGAGTTAATTGATGAATGGTCGGGTAACATTCATCTTGATTCTTGCTTACTCCCCCAACGTTAGGGAAAATGTCGATAAGTGGATCGACAAGTCACGTCCGTTTAAGTTTTATACTGTTTCTATCGAATCCAACGTTAGAGTTAGTTGACGGAAGGCTAAGTCATGCACATTTTGATTGCATTATAGTTTTTCCCATCCTAGGGGAAGACTTCGATGCTCCATCAGGTTTTAGGTAAGAATTGAGTACTGGATAATCAATCACGTCCACTTTTGGTGCATATGTTGCCATACTCTAGGCAGGAACAGGAGATTGGTTGGTCAGGTTACATCCATTCCATGATTCATGCTTCCTTTGTCGAATCAAGGAAAAGAACTATGTTATGGATAGTCTGATCACATCTATTTGTAGAAGGTGTGGATCGACATTGACCGTCGATCCGACGCCATGATATAGAAGGTTTGGATTAATATTTCTTGTCAATCTGCTGGTATGATATAGTTGGTCACCAGTAGTTGGGACATTGTTCCAATTGGTTTTATATTAAGGCCTCCTTACGGTCGTTGCCTGAAGTCATAAAGAACACCAAGTCGGAGCTATAGTGAACTATTATATTCAACTTTTAGTAGATCATAATCCTTCCCCTTGTGTTGGTTTAGCAGAGTTATTTCATGGACGGTCAAAGCATATCCTTTTGAGTTTATACTCTTCTTTTCGAGTTCAAAACGGAGTTGATGAATGAATGGTCGAGGCACATCTGTTTACTGTTTATACTCTTGTCCGCTCTCTGGGGACTAGATTTTGTCAATGGACGGTCAATCGCACCCATTTGGTGTTTATACTCTAGGTCGTGTTCTGCGAACTAAAGTAATCGATGGAAGTTCTGTAAATTCCCGCAAATCCGTACCACTTTGAGCTGACAAAAACAACCTCTCTTTAGCCCAAAATGACACAAAAGTACGAGTCTTCGGGTAAAAGAAGAAAGAGGTAGAAGAAGAAGAAAAGAAAACAACATCAGAATCTCACATCGCAGCGGAATAAAATATAATATATAGAATACAGCTTTTAAATACAAAGAAATCTATATTGTATACATATACATACATACCATATCAGAGTACATCAATCAATCATCCATGTCCGTACACAGCAGAAATAATAGACAAATACGGAAATACACTCTGCCATCCAGCTCGTCTCCTAAGCTCCTTAGCTTTTAACCTGATCCTGTTTAACTCGGTCTGACCCGAGCATCATATAAAACAACACCCGAGTCAGTCTGGAAAACTAGCGTGAGAAAATCACACTCATTTGGATTATTAAAGTTTCAAAAAACTTTTGAAAACAAAAGCATCTCATAAGACCACGCCACAAATAAACATGTCGGGTTTTTACCTTACGATAGCTAAAACATTTTTTTTATTAAAGTTCTCTGATATTATTATAGTGTATATGGAAAGTAAAATAGAATCTAGCTGAAATGCTTGCATCTCACATTTCAGCAATAGTTGGGCAAAATCAAAACCGTACAGGCGCTTATTGGAGATTGGATTCCATACAATGGCAGGGCTACCGGGTTACCGCCCGTCACAGTACCTGGTCTAGATCAGAGTATCGAGGAGCCACCCTAACTCCCCTGCAACACAAGACCGGAACCATCCCTTACTGGACAGTCCCAAGCAAGATCACCCCGCAGTTGGCGCGACCAACTGCCCACTAAGCCGAAATAAAAGGGACATCTAGACAGGGGAAACCTCACTCTCCAGTGGGGGCTACCCACGAAGTCTTGCTGCACCTTGCCTGTTTTAGCCATTCCCGGTTGATGAGGTTTGAGGTTAAGCGTTACCTTTTAAGAACTAGTCCCACTTAGAATGCTCATCGTCCACCTGACGATGGTCTGGAAGCATTCAATCCATACAAGTTGCCCTGGGTCTGGACAAACTGAATCACCGTCTTCAACTCTTCAAGGTCTTCATTCGTAATCGTTCAAACCGGATCGAAGTGGTTTTTGGATAATTAAATCCGATCCCGGACTCTTCGAAACGATCAGCGTATTGTCCAATATTGATAGTCGGTGATTTAACTATCAATTAATCATTCACAAGCAACCATCAAATAATTTCCTTAAATTATTTATCTCAAATATCATTCAGATATTATTTCCATTTTATCCCGTTTGAAATAAATTTCAAAGCCCTTTATTTCCATGAAATCATTTAACTGATTTCTTATACTCATCCACATTTTGATTTACCCTTTGAAATATCCTTTATTTTCTCATTCCTTCCTCAAAAATCAATTTATACTTCTGCTTATAAATTTTCAAACTCAGTTTCTCCACTTTATAAGATTTCTCCTATATCTTATCTCATGTAAATTAATTTGCTTACCATCACAAGAGGATTTTAATTGGATTTTAAAAACATTTTGAAAACAAATAGATTTATAAAATAAGTAATATTAAATATTAAAATTTATATCTAGTTATTTATAAGTTTCAAGGCTGGTTTTAGAAAAATTAGAGTTTATTACAAATAATTGCTAAGCCTTCAAAAATAACTAATTTGAAATATTTTAAATTCAAAAATGATTTATAAAACCTATATAGTACAGTAATTTAAAAATATTCCTTTGAAAATAACTTTATAATTTTAGGAAATCCAATATCCATCTATAAATACCTCTTGTCCAAATTCACACTTCTTACTTTCGGAAATATTCTACTATTTCCGTTTCAAACAAATTTATAACCCAATATAAGATTTCTCCTTGACTTATCTCTTCCCATATTTACTAGTTTCTTTCCTTTCCATTTTTAAACCTTGTTTATAAATTCTATAACTTCCCTGAGTTGTCCTTTTATTTATAAAAACAATTTTATTTATAATTTTACCTTTAAGATTTATTCTTCAATAAGATTCATATTGTTTCTTAATAAAAATTTCTTTTTCTTCCCTAATAAATTTTCTTTTCATTCCTTAATAGAACTTCATTTTACTTCAATTCCATTTGTTGATTCACAATATTCCTTTGAGTTGTCAATATATAAGTTAACCTTAACTCCAACCAATTAAAATATAATAACTCTTATCTTTTCTTAAATTTTCAAGTAAAAATAAATCCAAACTTCTTAATTAAATATTTCTCTTCAAGTTCCATTTAACTACCTCTAATTAAATTAATTATAGTATTTTATCCAAATTTAACTTCCAATGTAATGTAATAGTTAATAATTTCAATTCATATATAAATCCATATCAATCCATCCAACCTGTCATATAACAACATATATATAATCAATAAATATTTTGAGGAATCCTGTTGGATCCCTCCAACCTGTTTCCCTGCATCCACAGAAATTAGCACAAATAAAATACCGATTCCACTTCAATGGTGAAATATTGCAGCATATGGGATTCATATATTATCATCCGCTATTATGCGGCATATAGGGTCTATTTAATTATTCACTAATTTTAACCATCATTCAAGCAATTCAACAATAAATTTAAATTCAACAATTTAAATTTAAAATCAACTGAGTGAGATTAACTCACCTTTGATTTAATTGTTGCAATCCTTCCCAATCCCGACTCGTTTCCATACTTTTGACCTTATATAAACAATTATATGATGTTTATTATTATTTGAACAGATCGAACAATTAATTTCTGTTTAAAGAAATTTATTCTTTAACTCTGATAATTTAATTTAACTCGCGATTTATTTCAACAAATAATTAAATTAGTAAATTAACAAATTAATCACCTAAGTAAATTATTTTTACATGAACTAGCAATATTTAAAGTATGGAGGTATATACTTATTTTAAAAATCTAATCTTTATATATATTTTTCAAGGTCTTAAGGATATAAAAATCATGGTTTGCCCTAATATATTTATTTATTCGAAAGAAAATAAATTATAATTTCCATTTTAACAGAAAAGATTTTAACACTATTGTAAAAATCCCCTTAATTTTAATTTCTGCATAATTAACAAGATCCTAAAATTTAAAACTTTAATTAACTAACTAACTGTAAAACAATTAATAAAATCTACCTCACTGCTCACTCGATCGAGCATGAACCCAGCCTCGACCCCATCGTCGCCACTGTGACTTCACTCCGAACTACCCAGCATCACGTGACCCTACCCAAAAACCACTGCGCGACCTTCCATCAACGAAAATCACATGCCTAGCTCCCCCATCGTCACCGCACCACCCACGAACCGACGCGACCGCCTTCGCGAGTACCAAAACAAGCAACCACGAATGCGACCCTGCGAACGTCCCCTACCGCCTCTAAATCCAGCAACCTCCGCCTCATCTTCGTCGCCGTCCTCCCTGTCCTCGCGAGCGCGCACCCTCCGATTCGATTGCACGACATTTTTTTTTATAATCATCTTCGATCGAGGGATTGGAAAAGGAAGAGAGGAGGAACCATCAGTTGATTCCAATTTGGAAAGTAGAAAAGGAGGAAGACGAGGATTCTGAGATAGAGAAAAATAGAGGAGCACGGCTTATTTTTAAGGTAGGATCGATTCCCTCCTCTAATATGCTCGGCCATTAATTTATTTTTTTTGTTTTCTGAACGAAAGGAGAAACAAGAAGCGTCGTGATTTAAAGAAAATGGGAAGCGTACGGGAGAAGACGAACGATAGGGTTAGTGTGTTGATGAAGCTACATTAATTATTTTATATTTTAAAATTTATATTTAAAACCTTCTCGAATTTCAATCAAATTATAGTGCGTTTGCTTACCGTACAATCACACGGTAGCTCCGAAAATTACGAAATTTGAAATCCGGTAATAATTCAATATTACGGATCCAACGGAACTGGTTTCGTCGAATTCTGAGACCGTGCCTCGGAAGGTTATTTTAAATGTCAATCCACACAATACAAATTTAAAATTGAACAAATGGCTGTTAAATTTAATTTTAATCCATCTATTACATCCAGTGTTATCAATATAAAGTTTATAAGCCGTTAAAATATTTTTCACAAGCTTACAGTTCCGGATTTTAAATTTTACCCAATATCCAATTATTACTTTAATAATTAATTTATTCTATAGATTGTTAAATTTTGAATCCATTCTATAATATAAAACTAAACTATTCATATTATAATCAAATTAAAATCCAATTTAAATATTGCAAATTAGCCGTCAAAAATCCGGGTCATTACAAGTTCAAACCACGTTCATTTTTTATATAAGCTCGCTCTGTCGAACCCAAAAAAGAGTCAGTGAGTGGATGGTCGAACCGCATCCATTTGATGAGTTTATACTCCACCAGTCAAGGCAAAGATTGGAGTTTTCAAATGAATGGTCGAGTCACATTCATTCACGATTGGACAGGCAGTCACATCCATTCAGAATCCGACAGTCAGTGATGTCCATTTTGCGAATCTGGCACCTCCTGTCGAGATATGGAAGAAAATTAGTGTTGTACGGTTGAAGCATATCTGCATGAATTTATCATATGGTCCTATTCCGAGGACAAGAGTAGATGCACAGACGATCGTGTCGCATCCACTTTGTATAGAATGGTCGTGTTGCATATGATTTTGTCGCTTATATTCTGCTCTGTACTTGAGGAACAGAGTTTGTTGAATGGCAATCGAACTGCGGCATTTGGAGTTAATGCTCCAATCCACATTGGGAGGTCAGAGTTGATTAATAGATGGTCGATGCGGTCCATATTATAGTGTTATACTCCTCCTATCAGATTCATGTTAGATCTGATGAATGAATGGTCGAATCACACACATTATTTATGTTTCTACCCAAGTTCACACTTTGGAAACTAGAGTTATTAGATGGATGACCGAACCACGTCCATGTTGTGTTTATACTCCATTCTACATCAGAGGACCGGAGTTGGTGATGGATTAGAACCATGTTCACTTTTTAGTTTGGATTTTAGGCTTGTCAATGTCTAAGTAAGGCTTGAATAGTTTGTCGCACTTCAGGCACGAGCAGGGTCGCGAATAGATGGAGCACATCCTCCTTGGATTGGACAGTCGAATCATGTCAAGTTTAAGCTTTGTCCCATAAACTACCACTTGCATCCGGGGTAGGAGTCGATGCATGGGCGGTCGTACTGCATCCACTTTCATTCTACCGAGCCTTGGGAGCAAGAACGAATGTTCTGGCGAACTTCGAGCTCGAACAGGGGAGCGGATGGTCAGACCGCATCCACATTGAGTCGTGTCATTGTCCCCAAGTTAGGGGTAAGATTTAGAGAGGGGACGGTCAAGTCATGTCCGTTTCAAATTTCTCTTCTGGTCGGATAATGCTTAAAGCTAGCTAATGAATGGTCGTGTGACAATCATTTGGAGTTGGATGGCTAGTCATGTCTATTTTGATTTATATTCTCCCATTGGATCAATTGTTAGAGTTAGCTCATGAGCGGTCGAGTCATGCTCACCCAGTTTCATAGTTCCCAGGATGGATCGAAGGAGGACGTTGGAGAATGAATGGTCAAGTCATATTCCTTCATGGTTTATTCTTCTATCCATTCTTTATGGACCAGAGTTATCCGATGGATGGTCAAACCACATTTATCCATTTGTGTTTACACTATAGTCCGCGCTTTGGGAACTAGAGTTATATGATGGGTGGTTAGTCACACCCATTTTTATGATTTTTTACTCCACCTCCATCGAATCAAAGCAGGAGTTGTTGAATAAATGGTCGAGTCACATTAATTTATGGAATGGAATTCTACTCCCTAATGTCAAGGACTGAAGTTGGCAAGTGGACGGTCGATTTACGTCCACTCAGTGATTTTAGCTCTTCCTATCAAGTCAAGGAATGGAGTAAGTGATGGATGGATGGATCACATCCATGTTTGGGTAGGACGTTCAGGACACATCCAATTTTCTTCGTACTCCTCTTGATAAGTCGAGGGAGAAAGTTATTGCGTGGATGGTCAGGTCGCCTCCTCCTCAAGCTACATTCGTGCCCACGTGTCGAGGTTAGTGGCTGATGAGTAGAGGGTCAGTCATGCCTAATTTAGGTCGATCTCCCAAATTGCCCCCTTTGTCCAAGGAAAGAGTCGATATGTCGATAGCCAAGTCTCATCCACTTCTAGTTGAACACCAGTCTTACCGAGCTTCAGGAGTGGCATAAGTATCTTGGCGAACTTCAAGTATGAGTTTGGGATTAGATGGTTGGGTCACATCCACTCCAAGTCTTTTTTGGTCTCCAAGTCAAGTGTATAGGTTGATGAGTGGACGGTCAGCCACATCCACTTTGTATTGGAGTTTGACCTTGCCGGGCTCTAAGTAAGGCATAGATGTTTTGTTAGAATTAAAGCACAGAATATGACGCGATGTTTGAGTCACACCCACTTTCCATTTCAATTTCTTGCCCCTAGGTTAGGATCATATGGTAGATAATTAAATAATAAGCGATCAACTCGCGCTCGTCTTAATGAAACTCCCAATGTCTGATCATGGTTCGTGGAGGTTGTTTGGTGCCTTACTCTGGGTGCTCAGTCACCTACATCATTCATGTGTAGTTTAATTCAAGTTGGTCATAGTTAATAACATAATTGGATAAAGATAGAGGTGCAAGACCGAAGGGTAAATTTATTCGAAAATAGGAATGAAAAAGTCTATTTAATGACATAGTTTAATGCAAATCGAAATAAATCTTACTGATAAGCGCAGTAGTATCGTGTGCCCGCTATTCCACTTTGCTCCAGCTCGCCCCAGTTGGAAGTCGACCATCGACGGTTAACCAAAGGTTTTTATTGGTAAGTGTCAAGCGTTCCCCACCGCCATCTTGTGAGGCTTACACATACTATTGAAGCTTTCTTTCTACTAGCTATTCGATCACATCTCGGAGGTGTCTGCAATCACCTGTGTATGGCCATATGTCTCATGAAATATGCAATATTTCTTGGATTTCTTCTAGGTTTCGTTGGACTCTCTCGGAGGTGGCTTTCTTTATTGCTCCAACTCACGAGTCTCCAGTGGATGTTTTCACTCGAATCATTTGATGATATGCATGCGTCAAATTTTGAGATCGTGGGTCATCTCCTAGAATCTGAATCCTCATATAGGGCATCATCATTGCTGTTATTTGGAATACCTTCAGCAAATGGGCCTCCATTGTTCTTTTCCCAATAAGATTTTCCTCCGCCTAACGTAAATACTAATTCGCCTTGTAGTAAAAATGATATGAGGTAGCAGGAGGCTTTCCAAATAACTAACTGTAGAAATCTATCTCAGGTCGATTTCCCTAATCAATGCCATTAGTATGGTATTCTCGTCGGGATTGCTCGTTTTGGTTATGGTGGTGTTAAAACTTTGCAAGAAGCCTTTAAGCAACTCCTTCGGCGCCTAAAATAGGTTTAACAGCGACAATGCATGGTTAATGCGAGTTGCTTATATTCGAAATTGATCAACGAACTTTTGCGCTAGTTGGTCGAAAGTGGAGACAGACCTAGGTAGTTGTTGTGTAAACCACATAGTCACTACTCTTTCTAAAAAGAAGGGAAAGCATCTGCATTTGAATGAATTTATCGCTTTGGTTGAATTCATATGACATTTATATTTATGAGATGTAGTCCAGGTCTGTTTTCCTTAAGCATGCCGATATGGTTGGCGTGTTGAATTTGCAAGGATAATTTACACACTGAATGACTTCAGTAAAAGGATTATGGTTCCAGGACTCTCCTTAGTTGTCATCGGTTTGACTTTGGCTTTTTATCATGAGCTGCAGTACGATGGCCGCCAAGTCAGCTGTCGGGAAGCTATTCAGTCAGGAGTAGTTGTCATCAACGATAACCCATCCTAGTTTGTCCCATTTCGCCTTGTTTCTGTGGCTTATGGGAGTACCGTTTGAGTAAGAGTTCCTTTTGGATCCTTGACAGTGGTTTAGCAGCTGCTGCTTGGTTTCCAGCCCTTGGTCAGTCATGGGAGTAGAAAGAATGCACCATATACAAGTTGAATTTCGAAACCAAAACGCGGGACTTGCATATCGTCATGATAGGGGAGGGTATGATCCCCAATTGGAGTGGTCGGTACATGTCCCCAATTTTTTCTTTAAATTGGTTGAGATCAATATGGAGTAACAAAAGAAGGCCCCATAAGGCTAATTTCAAATTTCAAGTCGTTCGGAGTTCGTATGCTCGAGTTATGGACAAAAGAAGATGACTTAGTGTTAACGGATCGATGATAATTTACTTGTAGTCCGACCCAAGAAAATTTTCTATTTGCTTGAGTCAGCATATGGTTTGCTTAATGTCACTGAAATTTGAAGTGCTGGGTAATGACGAACAATGCTCAGATTCATCCGTATATTTGCTTGGGGTTCGCTACCAAACCCAGGGTATGGTTCGGTGATGAATTCTATTTGGAGTTAACTTGGGGTTTGCTTGGTGAAAATCTTTGTTTTACAGAGTTTGACTTCATCCTAGAATTTCCAGAGTTTACTTCGAGTAAAATGTGTTATTACTTCGGGTATGACTTTGAGTCATTCCTGAAGTGTGTTTTTTGACGCCCGTTTCGATGATTTTCGATAACGACCACTTGTGACTCGACGATGGAATTTGTATGATAGGAAGTACAACTTC
The DNA here is from genome assembly GCA_030765085.1 of Allium cepa. Lineage (NCBI taxonomy): Eukaryota > Viridiplantae > Streptophyta > Magnoliopsida > Asparagales > Amaryllidaceae > Allium > Allium cepa. The sequence continues at coordinate 678,077,445 of CM060941.1, read as the reverse complement.
GATGATGGATAGCTATGCTTCAAAAGGCAAAATAGGCAACGAAAAATCAAATTGAGGGGGCTACTAGAGGAGGGTTACGAGAACCTTGTTCTCTCGGATTTGGTTCAACGATTCTGCACGAGCCTTATAGAGCTCCCTCCACAGTCCCTCTATATTTGCATTAATAATCTGTAGCGACCCAACTTTCTAACACCAGAAAGTCGCGTCACTAATTAAGAAAGAAAGGGATAGAAGAAGAAAAGATAAGAAAGAAGAAACACAACAACATCAGATAACTCATAGCGGAACGAATGAAATATAATATATCACATAAAATATTACATAGTATCATATTACATCAGAGCACACAACTTATACAACCCATATTAGACAGTTATAAACATCTTTCTAACTATACAACTCAAGATACAGATATCATACAAACACAGCGGAACCATAATATATCTACACATGGAAGCCTCCTGCTCCATATCTCCTCCATAATTCATCAAGCAAACCTGAATCCCTCGACTACTCATACATTATATTAGTACCCAAGAGTTTAATAAAACAGAAAATAAACACTTGGGTCAGACAGGGGTCTGGTGTGAATAAACGGGTTAAAATTGCTTAACTTTAGAAAATCCTTTGAAAAGAAAGGGTATCACGTAAAACTTCCCACACATCAACATGGAAAACTTTTTACCTTACGCTAACCAAAACATTTGATAGGAAATCCAGTGATATTATAATAGTGTCTAGGGTTTTCAAGTAAATAAGAAATAGCCGAAATTGTTACATTTATTAAATTCCAGCTACTAGCCACAAAAGTGGGTAATACGAACAAAACCGTAGGGTCTCGTAGGAAGAATGAGTTTCCATCAATTGCAGGGCTACCGGGGTACCGCCCGTCACAGTACGTGGCCTAGATCAACGTATTGAGGATTACTCCTAATCCCCTGCATCACAAAGTCGGGACCATTCTTTACTGAACAGTCCCAAGTAAGATCACCCCGTGGTTGGCGCGACCAACCACCTACTAAGCCGAAATAAAAGCGACATCTAGACAGGAATGACCTCACCCTGAAATGGGTGCTACCCACCTAACCTTGCTGCACCTCCCCTGTTTTAGCCATTCCCAGTTGATGAGGCTTTAGGCTGCGATTACCTTTATAGAACACATCTATCTTAGAATGCTCATCGTCCACCTGACGATGTTTAGAAAGCATTCAATCCATACAAGTTCGTTCCGGGTTCAAACGAAACCGAAGGCACTATCTCATTGCACTCATTTTGGAATCACCCTCAGAGTCAACGACCATAGCCCTTGCACTCTGAATCACCATCTCGAACCTGTAAGTACTATCTCCGTCAAACTCATCACAGAATCACCCACAGAGTTATACTGACCAATAGGTCTTACACTACGAGTCTTCACTAAGCTCCACTTGAATTTACGACCTAACGTTTAATTTGGATCGATGTGGTTTTCGGATTTTCCAAATATGGAAACCCGCTCCCGGTCTCACCGAAACCAAACGCCATTTTAATGTCCAAGTTGTTTATGGGTTTTAAACAATTAACTTATATTCAGGATGATATAAACAGATAGATGAATCATATTATCACAATAGATATTATCACAATAGATGAATCATATCAACCAAACACCCAATATTAATCATCTAATATTGATCACCCAATATCAATCACCCAATATCAATCATCCAATATTAACCAATCATCCAAAAGCAGAATTGATTAACTCTTAATCAATTGGATTACCTAAACCCTTCTTCCTTAATTTATTACAAATTAATAAATTAATCGTCTCTTAATGATCTTCTTTAATTAATCTCCCTTGGTTAATTTTCCTTTAATTACATTCAAGTAATTATCCTTAACCATATACAGTAATTAACCTTTAATTACTATCATTAATTACAATAATTAATGATTCTTCATTTGTTTCCATTTATTAATTAACTATAATTAATTACATTAAACCTCAATTAATTACAATTAATTAATCACACTTAAATTAATTACTTTTATTAATCAACCTTGATGAATTCATTAATTATATAACTAATAATCCTTATTAATTAATAATCCCTTTAATTAAATAATTAACTTGTAATTAATCATCTCATTAATAATAAACAGTAATTAACAGCTTGTAATTACTTATCTTAATTAATATCTTAATTAATTATATTAATCTTTGATTAACTAATCTAATTAATTAATCTTTAATTACTTCATTAAGTAATTATTATCCAATTAAATTAATTAATAAATCCTTAATTAATTACTTTATTAATTAATTACATTTTTAGTTAATTACACTTAGTAATTAATCTTAAATTAAGCTCATTCATTAATTAGTTAATCACATTAATTAATTAACTAAATTAACTAAGTAATTAACTCTTAATTACTTTCATAAGTAATTATCTTCTAATTAGTTCATTAGATGATTACTCTCTTAACTAATTACTTAACAAGTAATTAATCCCATCATTAAATAATTATTAATTCTTAAATTAATTAATTACTCCATAATTAATTAACTTTAAAACAATTAGATTAATTAATTCCTTAATTAATAACATCAAGTGATTATCCATTAATCACTTCCATTTAATTACTCCCATGAGTAATTTCCACTAATTACTTCCATAAGTAATTATACACTAATTACTTTAAGTAATTATACATTAATTACTTCATTTAGTAATTACACTTAACTAATCATAATTAAGTGATTATTTAAAATTAAACAAACAATTAACTAATCATTTAAAATTAATTAAATAATTAATCAATTAACTTCTTATACTTACAGAAACTCCTTAATTAATTAAGAAAAACATTTATCTTAATTAATCTCTTTGCTTATTAACAAATCGTACAATTAAGTATCCATAATGTTCATAACTAAAATAAATTAATCATATTTATCTTCATAAATAAATTATTTGAAATTAAATCAAATTTTAATAACTTAAAAACAAACTATTTTATGGGTTTACAATTTTATAACAATAACCTTATTGAAAATAAAACATTTGGAAATCAATTTTAAAACTTAAACACTTTAATTATCTAATTTAAACTTATTTATTTTCAATAAAATTTGAAACTTTAGTTTTTTAAAACATTACTTAACAATTTACTTAAAAACATTGATTTAATATTTAAATTCAAAACATTCCCTTTTTAAATTAACATTCAAAATTAAATGAAGTTAATTACTTCAAAAAGAAATCATTTTAAACAAATTTAAATTTTAAAATAAATTCAATTAATACTTTTTAAAGTTTGATCTACATTTATTTCAAAACATCAACTTTTAACTTTGAAAATTTGTTTATTTTATAAAACTTGTTTATAATTTAAAACTTGATCTTAATTTATTTCAATCTACAGGTTTTAATTTGCAAACTTTATCATACAGTACTTAACAAATGAGCAAACGACCAAACACTCGAGTCGATTCCCAAACCACACGAGCCAGCCTCGAAGCAAACCAACTACCTCCCCACTTCGAGTCGATCACGAGGGAAACGCGAGAGCAACTTCGAGATGATCTCGTCTTCCCTAATTCAAACATTCCAGTGCACACAGCAAATACACGTGCATGTGCCCCATCACCTCCGGCCAACCTAGGTCGTCGCGACCATCGTCGACGGTCACAATATCACACGCGAGCATGAATTCGAACCTAGATCCAAGAAATACACTCAAATCAAAATTTCGACCAAACTTTCGAATTACTGCAAAAACTCGATCCACAAATCCCATCGCCTCTGGTCATAGCAACCACCGGAAGCTCCAATACCACCTCTAGAGCATCGCCGTAACACCACGCTACCATCCTCCACCTCACGATCACCTCCGGTCCATCATTCACGTCGCAAAAGCCTCGGCAGCCCAAACGAGCAAAATGCTAGCTTAAACCCTAGTTCGATCAATTTCGAACAAATTGGCCAATGGAAAAATTCAATCGCATATTTCCCATCATCCACAATACAAAAGCAAGCTTCGATCAAAATTCTAGGTTCAATCATCATGCCGATCAACGACAAATGCCCAAAACACCCAAATCGAACAAACCCCAAATTTACAAGAAATACCCAACTAAAAATTACAAATTTCATATCAAAATTCACGATTTTCCATCATGATTACATGCATGTAATTCAAATTAGAATTTAACATAGTTGATTTTTCATATGTATCAGCATTTTTACTGTTATTCTTATTTTAAAAATTATTTGTAAATTAAAAATTCCACAAACTATTTTAAAATTACCATTAAACACTAACAAACAATTTTCTTTCATATGCCAAGATCTAATATGGTTTAGATTGAAAGATTTTGAATTTTTCTTAAAGAAGAACAACTCCTGTAAAATACAGAGATGAACTTTACAGGTTCATCTCTACTCAGACATCTCATACCCTCAATCATGCATACACAACAGTACTAATGTAAACATGTATTCAATATCATAGCAAATTCAACACATGCAACAATAAATTCAACTACATATTTGTTAAAACTGTTTTTAAAAGAATTCGCTCACTTTTTAATTTGCAGAGCACACAGAGCAGGTTTTCAATAATTCCAGGCTTTGAACATTTCATTTGGAAAATGTTTGATTTTGCTTGCTGTTGAAATTGAATGCACGCTTCAAATTGTTGTTTTAAAGATGTTGAAACTGTTCTTGATCTCCCCTTTAAAGTTGCAGGTTTGATTTTTGAGAAGAACTTTATTTTGCAGGTTTTCAATTTGAATTTATATTTGGTTTTTTTGCTTTTGATTTTAAATTTTCAGATTTGAAAGTGGTTTACTGTTTTGCCATTAATTTGAAAGAATGAAGGAAGGAAAAAGAATTTGAGAAGAAGAAGAAAGATTCGAAATTAAAAGAGGAAAAACAAACTTTCTTTATGTTTAAATGAATCATCTTATGTTTATAAAAGTTAAAGAAATTAAATTTTAAAAAGAAGACACTTTTCACTTATATAACATAAATTTTCAACACATGCTTTTGAGAGGTGTTAATATGTTACATGTTACTTAAGTATTTTTAATTGAATTTTTATTTAATTTGAATGTAAATATAAACTTACATACTTAATCTACTAAATAAATAAATACTTACATATGTATATATAAATTTACCTTTTAAAGAAAATATTATAAAACTAATTTATAATACAAATTAATTCTTATACATATATTTTTAAAATCTAAAACATTTTTTTAGCGTTTATGTAATAATTTTTAAAAGAAAGTTTATTAATATCTTTATACAACATGTTTATAACCATTTTAAGTTTAAACACTTTTGAAGAAAACAAAATAAACTTTATTTAAACTATCATATTTAAAAATAAATAATTATCTTTTTGAAAACAAATTGAATTAAACTTAAATTAACTTTTGAAAAATATAAATTTTAAAACAAAGCTTCAAATTACAATATATTCGTACATATATAAATTATCAATAGATTGAATTAAATTTCAAAACAATTCCAAATTATAACATATACATACATATATATTACAATTTGAAAATTTATCTTTTATTTAAAACAAAAGATCTTCTATTCACAATATATATCAAATATATTTTATAAATTGAATAAAATTTTATTAGCTTTGAAAAATAAATCTTATCCATTTTAAATTGTTAAAAAGATATTGATCAATATTGTCAGACTAAAAATTTATTAACCTTTAAAAGAATAAATTTATCAATTTAAATTAAAATTATAAAGAAAAATTATCAAATCAATTAAATTATTAATACAGATTATTAAATTGATATTTTCTAAAATTCCGGGTCGTCACATTCCTCCTCCCTTAAAAGAATTTCATCCCCGAATTTAAAAGCAAAGGTAATTTAATAACCCAGCAAAGATTTCAATTTCAAACTGCAAAGCATTCCTATCATCCAATTACTATCAACCATAGCAACCAATCAAACAAACATACCTAACTAATTATTCTGACACAAATCAGAATAGATCTTAGTAACACTATCTTGAGTTTCCCAAGTAAAAATCACTGGGAGACTCGCTTTGCAGAAGCTTAACTAACTACACCACCATAATCCAGAGCTTCCCTCACCTCTAGATCCATCAATTTGAACAGAACATCAGACTATACTCAAGTCTAGCACAACTTCCAAATCCAACCGAACTGCAGATTCAACAACCAACAATTAATCATACACGTACTCCCTCAGAGATACGTGAAATACAATGAATTCCAGCTATCCAAACTGGCAATTCAATCTTATGGACCACAGAACTAACCATCCAATATTATCCAATTACTGCTCTCTTAACCAGAGAAATCTTAACAATAAGGAAGACTCCAACTTCGAATTCCAAACTCCTTATCTCATATCTGCATAACTTAACAGACAATCCTGGGCTGCCAATCTTCTTCCTGATTAGCTCAACCTATGCTGATGCTTCCACAAAGAACTAGACCAAAGCAAACAAGTTTATGGATCCTATCCAACAGAAAAGGTCTTCCAAGATCCGTCAAAAACCAGAACACAAGCTCTACTTCCTACGCAATAACAAACTGAACTCGCTTCCTTCCTTGTACAGCTGCTACCTCGCTTCCACTGCACAACTCTGATTCAGAAATAGATAGAATAATATTGACGAACATGAGTACAAACTTATCCAATATATCCGGGAAAAATTTGTTCATCAAATCCATATAATCTTATTGACATATCTGACTCACTCACACTACCTTACAGCAGAATCCAACTCAAAAACTAGATCTGACCAATCCAAACTCCAAAAAAATTTTTAGCTGCTACACCAACTCTCTCAAGAACCATCCTACAACCAGGCCAACTAACAGAATCACTTCTGGAACCAAAACAATATGGAACTCAACTCTAGATGCAGATAAACTTTTGATTACTTTAGTAGCTCCTACTTCCACATGAGAACCCTCAGTCTCAAACAAAAGATTGCCTAAGATAAATTCCCAAACTAATCGCAAGTCACTTTTGCGATCCAACCTAGTTCGGATTCCAAAGAAACCGTCCTCTCTTTACCAATTAGAACAGCTTTAAGCTTTTCCAAACAAGGTTAACCCTTCAAGAAAACTTTCACCATCTGTCCGGACTGTTGAAAGAAGAACCACAAAGATTCCTGAATCATCGGAGAAACGGCCACACTGGTGCTTCCAAACTCTACTTCGATGATACTGCAAAGCTAAAAGACCTTCTCGTCAGCACACCGAATACTTTGAGTTGCACTGCTACCACAGCTAACCAAAAACTTTTAATCCAAAGGCTTCTCGAAAACCAAAATGATCAACAAACCACACAACAGACCTTCGAGATGGCAGACATCCTCTCAAGAAATTTGGGATCCAAACCAAGCATCAACCTCTCGCTCTCCTTAAGGAATGACAAATGAGACCATGTCGAAGCAAAGCAACTCATAAACCTTAGTCTCATATTCCAATACAGCCAATCTCCTTGCTAAAGATCCAAACAACTTTACACAGGCGAGTATTCCCTGCGGTAGGTAAAGACTGCTCCTCAACTACTTCTAAAACTGCTTCAAGAGAAAACATCTTCAGAAAATATCCTTGGGTACTGCATCTCATCATGTAGTTATCAAGATATCATCACTTACTTCTGCACTTCCGACATATCCAAACTTACACTTCAAAGATGGACGCCGAATATTTTTTAAAAAGATTTCCTTCGGATGTCAGAGAAATCCTTACTCCAAACTATAAATCTCACTCGAGACGGTATTAGGTCTACAGTCTCGACAAATATACTTCCAACCTCAAACATATGGATCTCCTCCATCAGTGGTAGTCGTGTTACACACACACACACCACTACTCCATCTACCTCTAAAACTTATGTTGGAAAATCCGAACAGATAACCCAACAAATTTAGGTGTGTGTGTGTGTGTAGTTATATATAAAAATTACATGTACGCTCTCTCAAGAAAGACACCACTCCAGAGCCTAGGTATCCACTCAACCTAATGCTTTGATACCACCTGTAGCGACCCAACTTTCTAACACCAGAAAGTCGCGTCACTAATTAAGAAAGAAAGGGATAGAAGAAGAAAAGTTAAGAAAGAAGAAACACAACAACATTAGATAAATCACAGCGGAACGAATGAAATATAATATATCACATAAAATATTACATAATATCATATTACATCAGAGTGCACAACTTATACAACCCATATTAGACAGTTATAAACATCTTTCTAACTATATAGCTCAAGATACAGATATCATACAAACACAGCGGAACCATAATATATCTACACGTGGAAGCCTCCTGCTCCATATCTCCTCCAGAATTCGTCAAGAAAAACCTGATTCCCTCGATTACTCATACATAATATGAGTATCCAAGAGTTTAATAAAACAGAAAATAAACACTCGAGTCGGACATGGGTCCGGTGTGAGTAAACGGGTTAAAATTGCTTAACTTTAGAAAATGCTTTGAAAAGAAAGTGTATCACGTAAGACTTCCCACACATAAACATGGAAAAGTTTTTACCTTACGCTAACCAAAACATTTGATAGGAAGTCCAGTGATATTATAATAGTGTCTAGGGTTTTCAAGTAAATAAGAAATATCCGAAATTGTTACATTTATTAAATTCCAGCTACTAGCCACAAAAGTGGGTAATACAAACAAAACCGTAGGGTCTCGTAGGAAGAATGGGTTTCCATCAATGGCAGGGCTACCGGGGTACCGCCCGTCACATTACGTGGCCTAGATCAACGTACCGAGGATTACTCCCCTGCATCACAAAGCCGGGACCATTCCTTACTGAACAGTCCCGAGTATGATCACCCCGTGGTTGGCGCGACCAACCACCCACTAAGCCGAAATAAAAGCGACATCTAGACAAGAATGACCTCACCCTAAAATGGGTGCTACCCACCTAGCCTTGCTGCACCTACCCTGTTTTAGCAATTCCCGGTTGATGAGGCTTGAGGCTGCGATTACCTTTATAGAACACATCTATTTTAGAATGCTATTCGTCCACCTGACGATGTTCTGAAAGCATTCAATCCATACAAGTTCGTTCCGGGTTCGAACGAAACCAAAGGCACTATCTTGTTGCACTCATTTTGGAATCACCCTCAGAGTCAACGACCATAGCCCTTGCACTCTGAATCACCATCTCGAACCTGTAACTACTATCTCCGTCAAACTCATCACGGAATCACCCCCAGAGTTATACTGACGAATAGTTCTTACACTTCGAGTCTTCACTAAGTCCACTTGGATTTACGACCTAACATTTAATTTGGATCGATGTGGTTTTCGGATTTTCCAAATATGGAAACCCGATCCCGGTCTCACCGAAACCAAATGCAATTTTAATGTCCAAGTTGTTTACGGGTTTTAAACAATTAACTTATATTCAGGATGATATAAACAGATAGATGAATCACATTATCACAATAGATAATTCATATCAAACATTCATCTCACAAACAGCATATCACATATCATAGATATCCAAATCATCCAGTATCAACCAAGCACCCAATATTAATCATCCAATATTAATCACCCAATATCAATCATCCAATTAACCAATCATCCAAAAGCAGAATTGATTAACTCTTAATCAATTGGATTACCTAAATCCTTCTTCCTTAATTTATTACAAATTAATAAATTAATCATCTCTTAATGATCTTCTTTAATTAATCTACCTTGATTAATTTTCCTTTAATTACATTTAAGAAATTACCCTTAACCATATACAGTAATTAACCTTTAATTACTATCATTAATTACAATAATTAACGATTCTTCATTTGTTTCCATCTATTAATTAACTATAATTAATTACATTAAACCTCAATTAATTACAATTAATTAATCACACTTAAATTAATTACTTTTATTAATCAACCTTGATTAATCCCATTAATTATATAACTAATAATCCTTATTAATTAATTAATAAGCCCTTTAATTAAATAATTAACTTGTAATTAATCATCTCATTAATCATAAACAGTAATTAATAACTTGTAATTACTTAATTTAATTAATATCTTAATTAATTATATTAAACTTTGATTAACTAATCTAATTAACTAATCTTTAATTACTTCATTAAGTAATTATTATTCAATTAAATTAATTAATAAATCCTTAATTAATTATTTTATTAATTAATTACATTTTTAATTAATTACACTTGGTAATTAATCTTAAATTAATCTCATTCATTAATTAATTAATCACATTAATTAATTAACTAAATTAACAAAGTAATTAACTCTTAATTACTTTCATAAGTAATTATCTTCTAATTACTTCATTAGATGATTACTCTCTTAATTAATTACTTAACAAGTAATTAATCCCATCATTAAATAATTCTTAATTCTTTAATTAATTAATTACTCCATAATTAATAAACTTCAAAACAATTATATTAATTAATTCCTTAATTAATAACATCAAGTGATTATCCATTAATCACTTCCATTTAATTACTCCCATGAGTAATTTCCACTAATTACTTCCATAAGTAATTATACACTAATTACTTTAGGTAATTATACATTAATTACTTCATTTAGTAATTGCACTTAATTAATCGTAATTAAGTGATTATTTAAAATTAAACAAACAATTAACTAATCATTTAAAATTAATTAAATAATTAATTAATTAACTTCTTATATTTAAAGAAACTCCTTAATTAATTAAGAAAAACATTTATCTTAATTAATCTCTTTGCTTATTAACAAATCATATAATTAAGTATCCATAATGTTCATAACAAAAATAAATTAATCGTATTTATCTTCATAAATAAATTATTTGAAATTAAATCAAATTTTAAAAACATAAAAATAAACTTTTTTATGGGTTTACAATTTTATAACAATAACCTTATTGAAAATAAAACATCTCGAAATCAATTTTAAAACTTAAACACTTTAATTATCTAATTTAAACTTATTTATTTTCAATAAAATTTGAAACTTTAGTTTTTTAAAACATTACTTAACAATTTACTTAAAAACTTTGATTTAATATTTAAATTCAAAACATTCCCTTTTTAAATTAACATTCAAAATTAAATGAAGTTAATTACTTCAAAAAGAAATCATTTTAAACAAATTTAAATTTTAAAATAAATTCAATTAATACTGTTTAAAGTTTGATCTACATTTATTTCAAAACAACAACTTTTAACTTTGAAAATTTGTTTATTTTATAAAACTTGTTTATAATTTAAAACTTGATCTTAATTTATTTCACTCTGCAGGTTTTAATTTGCAAACTTTATCATACAGTACTTAACAAATGAGCAAGCGACCCAACACTCGAGTCGATTCCCAAACCGCACGAGCCAGCTCTGAAGCAAACCAGCGACCTCCCCACTTCGAGTCGATCACGAGGGAAACGCGAGAGCAACGTCGAGATGATCTCGTCTTCCCCAATTCAAACATTCCAGTGCACACAGCAAATACACGTGCACGTTCCCCATCACCTCCGGCCAACTTAGGTCGTCGCAACCATCGTCGACGGTCACAATATCACACGCAAGCATGAATTCGAACCCAGATCCAAGAATATACACTCGAATCAAAATTTCGACCAAACGATCGAATTACTGTAGAAACTCGATCCACTAATCCCATCGCCTCTGGTCATAGCGACCACCGGAAGCTCCAATACCACCTCCAAAGCATCGCTGTAACACCGCGCAACCATCCTCTACCTCGCGATAACCTCCAGTCCATCATTCACGTCGCAAAAGCCTCGACAGCCCAAACGAGCAAAATTCTAGCTTAAACCCTAGTTCGATCAATTTCGAACAAATTGGCCAATGGAAAAATTCAATCGCATTTTTCCCGTCATCCACAATACAAAAGCATGCTTCGATCAAAATTCTAGCTTCAATCATCACACCGATCAACGGCAAACGCCCAAAACACCCAAATCGAACAAACCCCAAATTCACAAGAAATACCCAACTAAAAATTACAAATTGCATATCAAAATTCACGATTTTCCATCATGATTACATGCATGTAATTCAAATTAGAATTTAAGATAGTTGATTTTTCATATGTATCAGTATTTTTACTATTATTCTTATTTTAAAAATTATTTGTAAAATAAAAATCCCACAAACTATTTTTAAAATTACCATTAAACACTAACAAATTTTTTTCTTTCATATGCCAGATCTAATATGGTTTAGATTGAAAGATTTTGAATTTTTCTTAAAGAAGAACATTCCTATAAAATACAGAGATGAACTTTACAGGTTCATCTATACTCAGACATCCCATACCCTCAATGATGCATATACAACGGTACTAATGTAAACATGTATTCATTATCATAGCAAATTCAACATAAACAATAAATTCAACTACAGATTTGTTAAAAACTGCTTTTAAAAGAATTTACTCACATTTTAATTTGCAGAGCACACAGAGCATGTTTTCAATAATTCCAGGCTTTGAACATTTCGTCCGGAAAATGTTTGATTTTGCTTGCTGTTGAAATTGAATGCATGCTTCAAATTGTTGTTTTAAAGATGTTGAAACTGTTCTTGATCTCCCCTTTTAAGTTGCAGGTTTTATTTTTGAGAAGAACTTTATTTTACAGATTTGCAACTTGAATTTATATTTGGTTTTTTTTGCTTTTGATTTTAAATTTTCAGATTTGAAAGTGGTTTACTGTTTTGCCATTAATTTGAAAGAATGAAGGAAGAAAAAAGAATTTGAGAAGAAGAAGAAAGATTGGAAATTAAAAGAGGAAAAACAAACTTTCTTTATATTTAAATGAATTATATTATGTTTATAAAAATTAAAGAAATTTAATTTTAACAAGAAGACACTTGTCACTTATATAACTTAAATTTTCAACACATGTTTTTGAGAGGTGTTAATATGTTACACATTTTACTTAAGTATTTTTAATTGAATTTTTAATTAATTTAAATGTAAATATAAACTTACATACTTAATCTACTAAATAAATAAATAATTACATATGTATATATAAATTTACCTTTTAAAGGAAATATTACAAAACTAATTTATAATATAAATAAATTCTTATACATTATTTTTAAAATCTAAAACATTTATTTTAGTGTTTAAGAAATAATTTTTAAAAGAAAGTTTATTAACAACTTTATGCAATATGTTTATAACCATTTTAAATTTAAACAGTTTTGAAGACAACAAAATAAACTTTATTTAAACTATCATATTTAAAAATAAATAATTATCTTTTTGAAAACAAATTGAATTAAACTTAAATTAACTTTTGAAAAATATAAATTTTAAAACAAAGCTTCAAATTACAATATATTTATACATATATAAATTTTCTATAGATTAAATTGATTTTCAAAACAATTCCAAATTATAACATATACATACATATATATTACAATTTGAAAATTTATCTTTTATTTAAAAAAAAAGATCTTCTATTCACAATATATATCAAATATATATATTATAAATAGAATAGAATTTTATTAGCTTTGAAAAATAAATCTTATCCATTTTAAATTGTTAAAAAGATATTGATCAATATTGTCAAATTAAAAATTTATTAACCTTTAAAAGAATAAATTTATCAACTTAAATTAAAATTACAAAGAAAAATTATCAAACCAATTAAATTTTTAATACAGATTATCAAATTGATATTGCCTAAAATTCCGGGTCGTCACATTCCTCCCCCCTTAAAAGAATTTCGTCCCCGAAATTTAAAAGCAAAGGTAATTTAATAACCCAACAAAGATTTCAATTTCAAACTGCAAAGCATTCCTATCATCCAGTTACTATCAACCATAGAAACCAATCAAACAAACATACCTAACTAATTATTCTGACACAAATCAGAATAGATCTTAGTAACACTATCTTGAGTTTCCCAAGTAAAAATCACTGGGAGACTCGCTCTACAGAAGCTTAACTAATTACACCACCATAATCCAGAGCTCCCCTCACCTCTAGATCCATCAATCTGAACAGAACATCAGACTATACTCAAGTCTAGCACAACTTCCAAATCCAACTGATCTACAGATTCAACAACCAACAATGAATCATACACGTACTCCCTCAGAGATACGTGAAATATAATGAATTCCAACTATCCAAACTGGCAATTCAATCTTATAGACCACAGAACTAGCCATCCAATCTTATCCAATTACTGCTCTCTTAACCAGAGAAATCTTAACAACAATGAAGACTCCAACATCGAATTCCAAACTCCTTATCTCATATCTGCATAACTCAATAGACAATCCTGGGCTGCCAATCTTCTTCCTGATCAGCTCAACCTATGCTGATGCTTCCAGAAACAACTAAACCAAAGCAAACCAGTTTCTGGATCCTATCCAACTGGAAAAGGTCTTCCCCTTTATGCAAATGATCGTTGTATTTATAGGGGAAGATGACTGAATATCTTTATGAAATTTTACTGGCAGGATCTCATGATGTAGACGAGGTCACCAACAAATTTGTGGCCTTACTCTCAATATTGAGTGATCGGGACCCATTGGTCTAGATGACCACTACGGGTCATTCGATCTCACATATAGGTCTGTCCTGATGTTGGATTCATGTTTGTAAAGTTTTTTTTTCATAGTTACCTACATATTTTTTGGATATATCTATCGATTCTCGTTGAATTGGAATGTTGGGCTGGTATAATTTGATCCCCTTCCTAGAGAAGAAATACAATCTGATCCTCAGAAAGTAATACGATCTGATCCCCTAGGAGAAGGGATAGGTACCTATCCCCTACCTATGGGATGCACAAATCCATACATAGAATATTTCGGAGAGTCTATCTCCTGGTCTTTCTTGATCATTGGTTCATATCATTGTCTGTGCTTGACCTCCGAAAACCATGATCACCTCTCTGAACTACTTTCCTTGTCTATCAACGAGTCTAACTTGCCCAGTTAGTCAGGAAATAGCCGGATCAATAGGCCGGATAACATATCTTTCCTCTACTAGGATTATATTCGTATTCCACTTTGATTTTGATTTCTTCGCCATCATAGAAGACTAATTCTATTTCAGTGGGTAACTCTATAGTCACATCCATTTCTGCTAACACTCTGGCAAAGGTAAGTCTCAATTTTCTAGAAGTACATCTAGCTTAACTGGTTTACCAATAGCACGGGTAATCATACTTAGCGCTTCAAAATCCCAAAATTCCAAATCCAAATCCACAGATTTAACCTAAAGTTGGTATTGTAGTCAAAATATTTCTATCATACGAGTGTTGGGCTCTATCTCTCCATGATAATTATTCTAAAGTCAGGTAAGGACCCTACTATTTTTTTCACAATCTACAGTATCTTCAAACCAAATAAGAAAAAGACAATTCTGTCTTTCGAATAATTCAAATCTACCTTATTTTTCCATGCCCCATCTACACACGCTCTGAAGTGGAAATAAAATAGTCTTGTTCCAAAGACATATAAAGCTATAGAACTACCCCCATTTTAATTTTGATCTTTTTGAAATATCTTCTTTTAAGAGGGGTTTCCACACATTCCCTTTATTAAAAGTAGGTTTAATATAAGATAACTTTTTTCCTTTCCATGTTAACTCTCGATATATTATAATGTTATTTCCTTCCTTGTCATCCAGCTATTCTTAATAAAATTCAAACTTTTAGTTTTTCTATTATTTTGAAAATTCGATATACCCTCTTTCATGCTTCCTCCATCATTATAGCTTTTGTTTTCCCACCTTTCACCTCTCTTATACTAAAATCATACACACACTTGGCTTTACCTCCTTACAGGCTTAGCCTTGGCCTGATACATCCCCTTAGTAGAGATATTACGATTCGAAGATCAAATCATGCCAAAACCAATGATATGTTTGCTCCGCTCTTCTAGATTAATGTCCATAATATCTCTGGTGGTGTTAGATTTATGTATTTCAATGCCCTTCTCTTCCTCGATAACCATGATAGTGATTCTGATTAGCTGATGATATGTGAAACCCTTGCCGATCTATCAGAGTCAAATCAAGAGAAGCTGGAACCTTTCCTTTCATAATCCTATCCTTCTTTGATTTATCAAGCAGCTTTGGGTATAAGTTTCGACATGAATTTAGGGTTTTGTTATCGACGACCGTATACTCACCAAAGCCATATGCATCCTCCCACTCGCATAAAATTGACCCTAAGGATCTTGGTTTAACACGATCCAGTCTTATTGGATCCACATCCATTTATAGGCTAGAAGTGTGAGATTAGCTCAAGAATACAAGCTTGGATAGATGGCATGAACTCAGATTCTCCTAGGCCACTAGCTTTTAGCTATAACCTAGGTTAGATTTTCATATTTTTGCAAAATAAGGACTACAATTAAGACCCAAAACTAAGATTAAAAGCTCTAATAGATACATAAGAAGGTGGAAGAGATTACCTTGTTCTTATATCAATAACTATTGATCAAAATCCCATTGATGTAGGTTTATAATTTGGGGAAAAACTAGTTTCTAGGGTTTGATAATGGGGGGGGGCTCAATTTCAAATATTGGTTATCGCTAAAATGAGAAGAATGGAGTAGAAAATGGGTATATTAGGCTATCTCCAATTGATTAGCGAAAGAAATTTGCGATAAAGGGGAATTGGTTTATGTATGTATGTATGTATGTATGTATTTGTGTGTGTTTGGACCAAAAATGGCACAAACACCCAACAAATATCAAATAAGAAAATTATAAAAGAAATAGGGGTAAAAGCAAGAAAAGAACATATAATTTTTACATTGGTTTAGCAAATATTCCGACCAACATACATATAATAGTTTTTTATCAAATATACTTTGCTTCTGCAAAGTATATATTACAAATTGGTATTACTTAGCTTGGGTATACATAGATTGATATAGGGTTGTATCTCTTAACTCGTCTTAATTAATAGCTCAGAGGGAAGATCTGAAAAGAAGTCTCTTTAAAGTGAGCCTATCCTCATAATTATATATGAAGATCATCGAATTTGGTTTTGAAATTCCCTGCACCTATACTTCTTCTTTACATATATTCATCGTATCACTCCTCTGAAATCTCTTAACCAACCAACCTATGGAATTTAACCCAGACCTAAGTTAAACTCAACTTGATGCAGAGTTGAGTTGACTTGGGTTAAGATAGTTTTGTTTTAGGTTTGACTGGAAGCTACTCTAAAGTTGGTTTATGTCTTGTGTTCTGTAACACCTTGAAATTTTAACTATTGAATAATTAATTAATTGATTTAAACATTTAATTGTTAACTGATAGAACACCAGTTATACTTGATGTTTATAGATGAGTGATTTGGGACTCGCTATTTAATTGTTAAATGATAATTTCATGCTATAATTTGATGGTTGCTTCATATTTATTGATGTTGATTGATTTTTATCCAACGTTATTACTAGTTGTTGATAGTCTCCCAGTGGTAGTATGTTCGAAAGAGATAGTAATAGCTATTTCGAAAAGATCACAAGATGGTGAGATCTAGTACGATTCGATTGCATTTTGAGATGACTTGGAGCTTATGATACACTAAGATACTAATATATTTGAGGTTGCTCTTCAATTTTTAGTCATGTATAATTGTGATAGTATTGGTTTCTATGCTAAATTATACATGTTTTGATCATGTGTTGCTATAAAACTGGTGCATAATCCTCTATATATAGTACAATTAAGTACATGAAAGCTAAAATATATCTATTTACATGCTTAGTTGTTGAAATTTGCATTCAATTGGTAAGAAGTTTTCTTAAAAAAGGTATGTTTCTCTTGGGATGTGAGATAATGCATTTTATCCCATATTCCTAGATGTAAGATGCATTTTAGTTTAGAAATTTCTGAAATGTTTGTTGTGTAAGGGAAGTACTGTAGGCATTTTCTGAGATTTAGACTCGAAAATTTTGGTTAGTCCAATTACTTTCTCATACTCATAGGAATTTCATGGACGAAATTCTTTTAAGGATGGGAGAATGTAATACCTCATAATTTTAATGACTAAATATTTAAATGATTGGTTTAAATATGTAATCGTTAATCGATGAAGCACTCATCGTACTCGACTTTTACAAACAAGTGAATTTGGACTCAAGATACCTATAGTAGAGTTCGCTTTTCCAAAGTAAGTAAAATTATTATAAATGTGACGCCCCACCTCTATACTCACGCTAGCCAAGAACACTACGGAGTAGTGCTGTCAACTTGCACGAAGAATAAGGCTGTTGAGGAGCGACCATCCATGTAATTGCTTATCACACGGTGGCTATAAATAATCTTCGGAAACAAACGTAGAAATAAGCATAATGCAAATCAGTCACAGACATCCATATCACAAAGGCGGAAGAAGATATGAATATATAACTAACACATGAAAGTGTACATCAAAGTAGTGGTCAAAAGATCCACAATAATACAAAAGAATAGCAACACGTGCTATACAAAAGAATACAACTATGAGTCTATATCTCAAGTGTATACAACAAAAATTGCTAATCTAATCAGTTAGCCAAAAGTCAGAGTGATGAATCCCTGGGAAGAAGTCAAGCGGAAGCACCTGTAACATCTCGGTCTGACCCGAGTATTATTTAAGAAAAATAATAAACGGGTCAGTCTAGCTATAAATATCAGATGACAAGATATAACATAAAAGATATGGCATAAACATAAAATATCCATAATGACATACCACTATAATTATGTAAATAATGATCAACAGAAGATCAATCAATAAGAGATAATCAATATCACAAGAATCTTCTCAAAGATTCGAAAAGGGCATCATACCCCAAACTTGTACTCATAACAATTTAATGACATAAATTCTAGAAATCAATGCAAGAAGTCCAGAAATCATAGAAAAGAGAAAGAGGCCTATCACATGATGGTCCGAAGACCAAGGGGAGCTACCCCACATGTGTGAATGGAATCACACAGATTAAGGTCCAGACTAACCAAAAAGCAAAAAGGTATGTGTGAGTGTAATCACACAAGTGGTGTCTAGTCTAACCTTGCAACAAGAGACATCGCACAGTTGCTACTCTAAAGCATCAGAATGATCCTCATGATCAACGAGAAGTGTCAATTACACTAAGCTAGTAAATATAGAAGTTTAGCTTCATGTCCCATAACCACTTGCTTAACTTAAATATTTACGAACAAACTGTAAATCTTCACTAATAAAATTGTCACAAGAGGTTCAATCGAACAAGTCCAAGAATTAACCGACGAAGTGAACGCAAGCGTTTCATACCACTTGTTTTACTAAGTCGTTTAATTAGATTTCTCATCCGAGTGAGGTAAAGGTTTGTATATACTAATAGATTGGAAAACGGTTTAAGAAAAGAGCTTTGTTATTAAAAATAGAGTTGAAATTGTTTGTTAAAAGAGTTTTGATATTTACTACTAGTATTGAAACCTTTATATTATAAAATGACAAAACACAGAAGCAATTGTAGAAACAATCAATCACAAAGATCGCATACGGAGATGTGAATAAAATCCAAGGAAATCAGCTCAATGTTTTTCAGATAAGATCCCCTACGGAGGGGGTCCAGGGGGGTGGCAACCCCCCAAGGTGGGGGTGCGGGGGCAACGCCACCGCTTACGGGGTTCGACCTGCCCGGTCAGGTCGTGGGGGTCCAGGGGGCAGCGCCCCGTCCAAAACGGTACGACCTAATGAAGACAAAATGAGGTCTAACGACCTAAGGGTCTAAGGGGTCAAGCGAACTATCGGGATAAGGTCCAACGACCTACGAGTTAAAGGTCCAACGACCTATAGGGTTATAAGGTCATACGACCTAACGAGCTATGGCCAAACGACCTAGTGTTGACTCGCGAGCGACCCAACTGAAGCGACCTAACCTATAGGGTTATAAGGTCATACGACCTAACGACTCAAGGGTCTAACGACCTAACGACTCAAGGGTCTAACGACCTAAAAGTATACAGGTCATGCGACCTATCGGTTTAAGAGGCGAGCGACCTAAGTGTTACAACCTAAGAGTCGAACGACTTAAGGGTTAGGCCAGGAGCGACCTAACATGGCCGACCTAACAGAGGTTGCGACCTAACATTATAAAGGCCAAACGACCTTAGGCTTAATTCGCGAACGTCCTACTGCCTAAGGCTTAACTCACGAGTGACCTACGGCTTAACTCATGAGCGACATACGACTTAAGATTAACTCGTGAGCGACCTACGACTTAAGGATTAACTCGTGAGCGACCAACGACTTAAGGATTAACTCGTGAGCGACCTACGACTTAAGTATTAACTCGTGAGCGACCTAACTCCGAAGTGCCAATATTTCCAGAATGACCTAAAGCCCTGCGACCTACGACCCAGCGACCTTGCGACCTATCACCGAACGAGTCAAGTGGCCAGAACGAGCTAAGTGCAGGAAATTTCCAAAAATGCAAAAAATTGGAGTTTTTCGCCAATCCAATCCAAACCAAAGGCAAATGTGCATGCAAAAGTGATAGGGAATCATTCCCAACAGTCCAATATAGTTATAGACTAGATTTGTGAGATAAAAATCTCACCTTTGCACAAATTCAATTAAGAAGGAGCTTGAAACAATGGAGAAGCAACTACAAGCTAGAATCCAATGTCTTCACTTTGATTTTGGAGTTGAATGATGGATTTAAAGTTGAAACCTAAGCTTGGAGTTTTAATTTCCTCTTCCACTCACCATTAATCCAAAAGCTTGGTTGTTAGGAAATTTATGAAGAGTGAGAAGAAGGAAGGGGGTTTGGGCTTGAGTTATAATGGCAATCTAACCCAAAATCCAAAGCGGGAAAGTTAGTGAAATTCCACTAACTCCAAACCTACCAATGTTTATACTTAAAAAACTGTAAACGGCATTTCGAACTCAATGGAAGTGGTCTCGAGTCCTAATTTGACCGTTTGCAAAAAGTAGCTTTTCGGACTAATATCCGATTAACGACAAAATATTTAAATAAAATATTTAAATATAAAATCGATAAATATGCGGCTTGTTACAGACTCCCCTCCTAAAAGAAATTGCGTCCTCGCAATATATAAGATGAAAATAACAAGTGACAACCATAAAAGCATATTAACACATAAGAAATTTGAAATAGGAAGTTCACCTCAAAGAGCAGGAGTAAGCAAGTCCGGATGCGTTCGCTCGATGAATTCTCTGGATTCCCAAGAGCAATCCTTAGGATTTAAGGACCATTGAACCTTCACAAGCGGAACATCTTTATTTCGAAGTCGTTTAACCTCCGAAGCTATAATTCGAATAGGATGCTGCTCATAAGTTAAATTCGGCGAAACTTCAATTTCTTCCACAACAGCAGGCTCAAGAATAGAATCGGAATCCCGAGGGCATTTCCGTAATTGAGAAACGTGAAATATGTTATGCATAGCAGAAAACTGAGCCAGCAATGCAAGGCGATAAGCCATGGAACCAATACGTTCAGTGATTGGAAATGGCCCAATATATCGAGGCGCTAACTTCCCCGATCGACTGAAACGTACAACGCCCTTCATAGGTGAAACACGAATAAAAACAGGATCCCCAACAGAAAATTCTAATTTCCTTCTTCGATTATCGGCATAGGATTTTTGTCTACTCTGGGCTTCTTTCATCCTATGTCGAATAAGTTCTATCTTTTCCGTGGAATCACGAATAAAGTCTGGACCTAAAACCAGCTTCTCACCGGCCTCAAGCCAACAAGAAGGAGATCGGCATGGCCTTCCGTAGAGTGCCACGAAAGGTGCCATACCAATACTAGATTGGAAGCTATTATTATAGGAAAATTCAACAAGTGAAATATGATCTTCCCAACTTCCACCAAAATCAAGCACACAAGCACGAAGAAGATCTTCAAGAGTTTGATTCACACGCTCGGTTTGTCCATCGGACTGGGGGTGATACGCGGTGCTAAAATTAAGCTTCGTTCCTAAAGCTTTTTGAAGACTCTTCCAAAATCCACTAGTAAACAATGGATCACGATCGCTAACAATAGAAGTAGGAACTCCATGCAATTTTACAATTTCCTTGACAAATAGTTTGGCCAAAAGAGGAATGGTTCGGTTAGACCGAACCGGAATAAAATGGGCGGATTTAGTAAGTCTATCAACAATCACCCATAAGCTATCATGACCCGAACGAGAACGGGGAAGGCCATCTATAAATTCCATGCAAATTTGATCCCACTTACAAATTGGAATTTCTAAAGGTTGCAATAACCCACCAGGCCTTTGATGTTCGGCCTTGACAAGTTGGCAAGTCATGCAACACTTAACAAAGTTAGCAATATCAGATTTCATTCCCTCCAAATAATAAAGTCGCTTCATATCAGCGTACAATTTACTACTACCGGGATGAACGGTGAATTTAGAACGATGGAAATCTTCTATCATATCTTTACGAAGATCTCCAATATTTGGTACGATAAGTCTACCAAATTTTCGAATGCCGCCACGAGAATCAATATCAAAGTCTTTCAAACCTTCAATATCAATTTTATCCTTAACATTTTTGCCAAGAAGAGCCAATTCAGAATCTAGCCCTTGAGCTTCAAGAATGCAGTCTAAAAGAGAAGGACGAGCCTCAAGGCTACATAAAACAAGCGACGAGCATAAATCAGATACGCGCTCTCGAATCTCACAAGTGGATAAAATCTCGAGATCGTTCCATTCGGATATCATCATAGAAACAACTGCTTGTTGTTTACGGCTAAGAGCATCGGCGACACGATTACCCTTACCGGGGTTATAAAGAATATCGAGATCATAAGGTGCAAGAAACTCGAGCCAACGCTGTTGACGTAAATTAAGTTCTTTTTGAGAAAATAAATATTTCAGAGACTTATGATCCGTATAAAGAATAAATTTCTCTCCCAATAGATAATGACGCCAAATCCGAAGGGGGAAAACAATAGCCGCGATTTCTAAATCATGTGTGGCCTATCTAGTCTCGGCCGGCTTTAATTGCCTAGAAGCATAAGCAATAACACGTTCTTTTTGCATAAGAACGGCACCCAAACCAACGTGACTAGCATCAGTATAAACAACAAAATCTTGATTCCCCATGGGAATAACAAGAATAGGAGCATCGGAAAGGAGTTCTTTCAATTTCTGAAAAGAGGCTTCACATTTGTCCGACCATATGTATTTAACTCCCTTCTTAGTCAAGCTAGTAAGAGGCACGACAATCTTAGAAAAGTCCTTAATAAAACAACGGTAATAGCCCGCCAAACCGAGAAAACTACGAATCTCTGTCACACTCTCCGGTCTCTTCCAATCTTGAATCGCTTCAATCTTTGAAGGATCCACGGAAATTCCGGATTCGGAAATAATATGACCTAGAAACTTCACACGAGATTGCCAAAAGTGGCATTTAGAAAATTTCGCCTTTAATTGATTACTCCTAAGAGTTTCCAATACAATCCGAAGATGTTTCTCATGTTCCTCCTTGGTTTTTGAATACACAAGAATATCATCAATGAATATGAGAACAAACCGATCGAGGAAATCTTTGAAAACTCGATTCATAAGGTCAACGAATAAGCTGGAGCATTCGTTAACCCAAATGGCATAACAAGCCATTCATAAGATCCATATCGAGTACGGAATGATCTCAAAGGAATGCTATCCTCAGCGATACGAAGCTGATGGAAACCGGTAGCCAAGTCCAATTGTGAAAAGACCTTAGCACCACTAAGCTGATCGAATAGATCATCAATCCGAGATAAAGGATATTTATTTTTAATAGTCAGATCGTTAAGCTTGCGATAGTCAACGCAAATCCTAAGCGTACCGTCGGATTTCTTCACGAAAATAGCCGAAGCTCCCCAAGGTGAGGAACTAGAGCGAATAAATTGCTTCGTCTCCAATTCGGATAATTGCTTACGCATCTCCTCATTTTCCTTATTGGACATGCGATAAGGAGGACGAGTAATAGATTGAGCTCCAGAAACAAGATTAATTCTGAACTCAATTGCTCGTTTAGGTGGTAAACCTAAAACAGGCTCAAATATGTCAGAAATGTCACGAACAACGTGAATACGAGAAATAATATCATCTTCATCATCATCATCGTCATCACGAGGATTTAAAGAATATAAAGATGCCACCAAACAGGATTCTGAATCTTTAAGATTAACAGAAATCTGTTTAACAGATAGTGGATGTCGGAGATGAATAGTCCGCTCAGGATATAGGATATGGGCTTGATAACGGTTAAGCCAATCCATTCCCAAAATTATTCCAAAGCCTAAGTAACGCATGACATGCAAATCGGCTAGGAAAGAAAAATCACATAAAATAATCTCCACATCTCTACAAAGCAAACTAAGAGTTGCGGATCCACCAACAGGATTTGCAATTTTTAAAGAAGTCATCAATGCGGTAACACTTAAGGAAAAAGTGTCTACCAGTTCCTTTGATATAAAAGAATGGGATGTACCCGTATCAAAGAGAACTCTAATAGGTTGATCATGAAATAAAATAATACCATCAAGAATGGAATGAGAAATACCTTGGCCATGAGATGTGTTGCCAGGGGCTTGAGCCACATTCAACTTTCCTTCCTTCTTGCCTTTACGCTTGAGGCATTGATGTATGTAATGATCCGGGCTCTTACAATAGCGACAAGATTTGGGCTTAGAGCACTTATTCGCATAATGATCCCCAGACCCACAGTTGAAGCAACTCGCACCACTAGGAGAAGGAGACTTTGCCGCAGGGGTTGCCTGCTTACCCTTTTTGTTGGGATAAGGACCCTTGAATTTGCTTGGCCTCTTCTTGTTGCTGAAGTTTGGTTTTGCGCCTTCCACTTCAGCATCACTCTCTCTATCAGCCTCTTCAAGACGAAGAGCGATATCGACGAGTTGATCAAATGCGACTTCTAGTTTCAGGAGTAGTGGCTTCTTAAGATTCTTATTTAAGCCATAAACGAACCTCTGGTTCTTCTTCAATGGGGTGTTGATGTATTCTACCCCATATTTGGAAAGCGACTCGAAGGTTGCGACGTAATCAGTCACAGAGGATTGACCTTGAACAAGGTCTATGAAACGTCGAGCCAAGGTTACTTTCCCAGCTTCTGGTACAAACTTTAACTCGAAGCGTCCCTAAAATTGCTCCCAGGTGAGATCCGCTTCATTAATTTCTGAAGTAAGGAGTTCGTACCCGTCCAATGCTCTCTCCTGGAGCACGCTGGAAGCCACCTGAACGCGGTGGAGATCGATAAGGTTCATGCGAGAAAAGATTCGATCGCATGATTTTAACCAAGCCTGGACCTCGATGATATTTTTCGAACCTTTGAAGGGCTTCCCACCCAAATTAGTGTAATCGCTGCACAAGTGTGCAAATCCCGACTTTGGGTGAGTAGGTTCCGGGTTAGCTCCAGCTGCTTGAGCATTAGTTACTAAATCAAGAAGCTGTTGAGCAGTCATAAAAACTCCATCCGGGGGAGCAGCACCAGATGATCCAGTTCTGGGACGGCCTGGTCTAGACATTCTCTTCCTTTAAGAAAGAAAGAAGATAAGGAAGAAGGTTATTCACCAATGAACATCAAGCAATCTTGATAGATAAAACAAGGAATCATAAAGGAAATAGGATGAATTGGTACGAAGACTCGAATTAATCCTATGGTATGACTCCTAAGATAGACCTAGGACGATGATCCTTTGTAAGTTATTCTACATTGTTCCGAAGTTTGGCTCTGATACCAAGCTGTGACGCCCCACCTCTATACCCACGCTAGCCAAGAACACTACGGAGTAGTGATGTCAACTAGCACGGAGAATAAGGCTGTTGAGGAGCAACCATCCATGTAATTACTTATCACACGGTGGCTATAAATAACCTTCGGAAACAAACGTAGAAATAAGCATAACGCAAATCAGTCACAGACATCCATATCACAAAGGTGGAATAAGATATGAATATATAACTAACACATGAAAGTGTACATCAGAGTAGTGGTCAAAAGATCCACAATAAAAGATTAGCAACATATGCTATACAAAAGAATACAACTATGAGTCTATATCTCAAGTGTATACAACAAAAACTGCTAATCTAATCAGTTAGCCAAAAGTCAGAGTGATGAATCCCTGGGAAGAAGTCAAGCAGACTGTAACATCTCGGTCTGAC
This sequence comes from Allium cepa, assembly GCA_030765085.1. Lineage (NCBI taxonomy): Eukaryota > Viridiplantae > Streptophyta > Magnoliopsida > Asparagales > Amaryllidaceae > Allium > Allium cepa. The sequence goes on along the minus strand of CM060941.1, from coordinate 678,051,242 downwards.
CCGAGTATTATTTAAGAAAAATAATAAATGGGTCAGTCTAGCTATAAATATCAGATGACAAGATATAACATAAAAGATATGGCATAAACATAAAATATCCATAATGACATACCACTATAAGTATGTAAATAATGATCAACAGAAGATCAATCAATAAGAGATAATCAATATCACAAGAATCTTCTCAAAGATTCGGAAAGGGCATCATACCCCAAACTTGTACTCATAACAAGTTAATGATATAAATTCTAGAAATCAATGCAAGAAGTCCAGAAATCATAGAAAAGAGAAAGAGGCCTATCACATGACGGTCCGAAGACCAAGGGGAGCTACCCCACATGTGTGAATGGAATCACACAGATTAAGGTCCAGACTAACCAAAAAGCAAAAAGGTATGTGTGAGTGTAATCACACAAGTGGTGTCTAGTCTAACCTCGCAACAAGAGACATCGCACAGTTGCTACTCTAAATCATCAGAATGATCGTCATGATCAACGAGAAGTGTCAATTACACTAAGCTAGTAAATATAGAAGTTTAGCTTCATGTCCCATAACCACTTGCTTAACTTAAATATTTACGAACAAACTGTAAATCTTCACTAATAAAATTGTCACAAGAGGTTCAATCGAACAAGTCCAAGAATTAACCGACGAAGTGAACGCAAGCATTTCATACCACTTGTTTTACTAAGTCGTTTAATTAGATTTCTCATCCGAGTGAGGTAAAGGTTTGTATATACTAATAGATTGGAAAACGGTTTAAGAAAAGAGCTTTGTTATTAAAAATAGAGTTGAAATTGTTTGTTAAAAGAGTTTTGATATTTACTACTAGTATTGAAGCCTTTATATTATAAAATGACAAAACACAGAAGCAATTGTAGAAACAATCAATCACAAAGATCGCATACGGAGATGTGAATAAAATCCAAGGAAATCAGCTCAATGTTTTTCAGATAAGATCCCCTACGGAGGGGGGGTCCAGGGGGGTGGCAACCCCCCAAGGTGGGGGTGCGGGGGCAATGCCACCGCTTACGGGGTTCGACCTGCCCGGTCAGGTCGCGGGGGTCCAGGGGGCAGCGCCCCGTCCAAAACGGTATGACCTAATGAAGAAAAAATGAGGTCTAACGACCTAAGGGTCTAAGGGGTCAGCGAACTATCGGGATAAGGTCCAACGACCTACGAGTTAAAGGTCCAACGACCTATAGGGTTATAAGGTCATACGACCTAACGAGCTATGGCCAAACGACCTAGTGTTGACTCGCGAGCGACCCAACTGAAGCGACCTAACCTATAGGGTTATAAGGTCATACGACCTAACGACTCAAGGGTCTAACGACCTAAAAGTATACAGGTCATGCGACCTATCGGTTTAAGAGGCGAGCGACCTAAGTGTTACGACCTAAGAGTCGAACGACTTAAGGGTTAGGCCAGGAGCGACCTAACATGGCCGACCTAACAGAGGTTGCGACCTAACATGGCCGACCTAACAGAGGTTGCGACCTAACATTATAAAGGCCAAACGACCTAAGGCTTAATTCGCGAACGTCCTACTGCCTAAGGCTTAACTCGCGAGCGACCTACGGCTTAACTCGTGAGCGACCTACGACTTAAGGATTAACTCGTGAGCGACCTACGACTTAAGGATTAACTCGTGAGCGACCTACGACTTAAGGATTAACTCGTTAGCGACCTATGACTTAAGTATTAACTCGTGAGCGACCTAACTCCGAAGTGCCAATATTTCCAGAATGACCTAAAGCCCTGCGACCTACGACCCAGCGACCTTGCGACCTATCACCGAACGATTCAAGTGGCCAGAACGAGCTAAGTGCAGGAAATTTCCAAAAATGCAAAAAATTGGAGTTTTTCGCCAATCCAATCCAAACCAAAGGCAAATGTGCATGCAAAAGTGAGAGGGAATCATTCCCAACAGTCCAATATAGTTATAGACTAGATTTGTGAGATAAAAATCTCACCTTTGCACAAATTCAATGAAGAAGGAGCTTGAAACAATGGAGAAGCAACTACAAGCTAGAATCCAATGTCTTCACTTTGATTTTGGAGTTGAATGATGGATTTAAAGTTGAAACCTAAGCTTGGAGTTTTAATTTCCTCTTCCACTCACCATTAATGCAAAAGCTTGGTTGTTAGGAAATTTATGAAGAGTGAGAAGAAGGAAGGGGGTTTGGGCTTGAGTTATAATGGCAATCTAACCCAAAGTCCAAAACGGGAAAAGTTAGTGAAATTCCACTAACTCCAAATCTACCAATGTTTATACTTAAAAAAATTGTAAACGGCATTTCGAACTCAATGGAAGTGGCCTCGAGTCCTAATTTGACCGTTTGCAAAAAGTAGCTTTTCGGACCAATATCCGATTAACGACAAAATATTTAAATAAAATATTTAAATATAAAATCGATAAATATGCGGGTTGTTACAATAAACTTGACTATGTTTGGAGTCGATAAATTTTAGGAATGAATAGTGATTTTTGAAGAAATGAATGAATTTGGGCTCAGTCCAGAAGTTAGCTTAAAGGTGGCTAATCTCTTCCCACTTTCATTTCATTCTCTTATTCATGTTTATTTTCTTCGTGCTTCACTAGTCTTCACCTAATAACCTCATTAATCCTCTTACCCTAAATCATGAATTCTTTCTCAAATAAAATTCCATAAATTCGGATAAAATAACCACAATTCCCCTCTACTCATTCTCTACAAAAATCATCAAGGAATTGGCATGAATTGGATTTTATAGCACCATTTCGAAATTAAATATGAAGGAAAGCATTGGCTTTTGGTGTTTTTGGAGCATGATTTAGGAAGAAAAGGTGAGTATGATGATTCTACTATTTATTTTTTCGTTAAACTTCATATATTTGTTCATTAATAATTATGAAATTATGTGATGTGATTTAGAGAATCATATGTTATGGGTTAGACTTGTTATAAACATGTTTCCCTTAGCTAATGAATTGTTTGAACTATTAATCATCATGTTTAGAAAAGTTAGTATGTTTTAGAATTGGTTAAGGGCTAACTGGATGATTATTAAGATGTTATAGTTTGATATGTGATTAATTGAGTAGTACAATGAAGTGCATGTTAATAGAAGTCACTAATCAAACTATTTAAATGATGTTTGGAAAGTTAGTAAGCTAATTAAGTGAGTTAGGAGCTCTACACTTATTTATAAAGTGATTTGAGGGCTATTTATGTTTAGTTGGTATTTATAAATGTTATTTAAGAGAAGAAATGTGTTTTATAAAGTAATGGAATATTATATGAAGTGAAGATAATGAGTTAATTAAGCGTGCTATGAGCTCTACGCTTATTATCAAAGTGGTTAGAAGAATAATGAGCTTAAATAGCAGTTATAGATATTATTTAAGTGAAGGAATAATTTTATAAGTGGAAGATTTATTTTATATAATTGAAGGAATTTTATAAAATATATAGAACTTGTATTTTATAAAAGTACAAGATTTTGTAAATTAATTCAAAAGAAGTATTTTATAAAATAGAACGAGATTTTATAAAATAAGAATGAAGAAATATTTTATAAAACAGAATGAGATTTTACAAAATAATATAGCAGTAGTATTTTATAAAAGTAAGAGTTTTATAAAATAATAATAGAGAAGTATTTTATAAAAGGATGAGATTTTATATAAAAGTAGGAGAAGAAATTGTTTTATAAAGTTGTTATATGGTTTTATAAAATTATTATAAGATGAATACTTAATTCTTGATGATGGAATTAAGTATTATAAGAGCTTAACATTGATTTATAGGCTTGTTTTATATTTTATAAATTAATATAATGATTTTATAAAATAGTATAAAATGGTATTGAAATTTAATGTAAATGACTTGATTAATAAGAGTAAGATTCAATTGTTAAATAACCGAATCGTTATCCAAATATATGTATACATATATGTATATGGATAAGTAGCGTACACGTGTATTTGAAGTTATATAGTAATCAATACAACTCATGTACTATAATTAAAATGGTTGAATGATTTCGATTGTTAATAGCAATTGCTTGATTGTGTGAAGATGGTATATGCATATGGGAATGTCCATATGTGTATCCGAACATGCTACGAGCAATCTCATGTAGCCATAGCGGCCATCTAGTGCGCTAATTTATATGAGAGGGTGCCTGGTCGAGTAATTGCTCCAGTGAAGCTCAAAACATGATTGGTGAATTATTACGTATTTGTGTATATGTGTGTGCATATGCATGCACAAGCAGGTATATCGAGACATGGGTGAGAATCATGTGAGGCGAGAAGGATGGTTGAGTCATTTGGGGATGCATGATAAGCTCGGGTCATTGAAATCATCCCGAGAGGACTACATATGAGAAAGAGCGGGATTTATATCGAAGTTGGTTCAACACTTAGGACCGAGTAAACTTGTTTAAGTTAGATAATCTAGTAGAAGGAGATAGTTGAAAGAGCGTACTTGTACTTTTCTTCTGTATAATATTTCTTACACCACTTGACCTCTAAACTATGATTTATTTCTATCTCTAGTTGTCAAGGTATCTTCATCAAGCTATCAGGATGAATTAATGGGATACACGTGTAGTGGTAGTGGGAGTTGAGAATGGTGTAGCGACTGAGAGCTCAATCATTCTAACTCGATGCATGAGCTTTTGAGTTGAGTGAAGTTGTTCGAGGAAGAGTAACTTGGATTTGTGTCCAATTTGAATTCCGTGGCTGCTTGGTAATGAGAAAAGACAAAGCGAGTGACTTGTTAACACTTTGCATGGGGTCATTTGTGTCTGAATTATTTTCCCTTGCGTTTATACACCTTAGGCGATGGGAGTAATCTCATCTGTTGAAAAGTCATTTTCCAAGGATCAGCCAATTCGCATACCAGTTTCCAATTCCCAGTTCGAGCGCATGACGCCTAGTGATTTGCACTAGTTGAGATAGGGTTTTTCACTTGACTCTTAATGACGGGCACTTGTGTTGGATCCTTGAGATGACTAACAGAATTTTGAAGCGCGATTTGGGTTGTGTAAGGGAATTTCTGTAATTGGATCAAGGAATCGAATGAATTTCACATAAGAAGAGTCATGTGATGAACACTAATTTAACAAAGAAATCTTACGAGCAAATAAGGGTTGGAATATGCATCATGTCTTTTTGGGCGATTCTTAGTAACAATAACTTACAAGTACAATTATTATTGCATAGGATTGTTTGGGAAAGGATTTATCAACTAGTTTCATGGCGATATGAATAATCTTCTAAGTGATGAGATGATGCTTGCCTTGGCAAGCGTCGTAGCACATATAGTATATTATCTTGATTAATATTGTATGGTCGAGGTGAGTATGAACCCTAGAAAACCATGCAATTGTAGATATTTATTTAATGATGATTTAATTAGTATAATGTTCTTCTTTGGAAAATGAGTTCTATTCGGAGGGAAAAGGAGAGTTAAGGTATTGGTTGCTAGATTTATTTGAGAATTCTAAGACTCAATGATCCAGCATATCGTATAAATTTTTCTTTTTGTGGCAGGAGGTGTAATAGTATTTCATGTATTAAATTGATGAAATGGGTTACACACTTAGGCGTTTATTCTTTTTGATTAATGAACAAACTTACTAGAGTTTATGGTTTAATACACACATTTGACTTTTGATGGTTGCATGTTAGTGTAGAAACTTTTTAAACATATCATTTTTTATTAGTCAAACTTCAAATTGCTTGTTGCTTTTTATTGTTTATTTCTTGCTATTGTTTGTTGCTTGCTACTGATTGGTGCATGTTGTTGTTTGCTGCTTGCTATTGATTGTTGATTGCTATAGTTCGTTGCTTGTTGCTTGTTGTTGTCGGTAACCCTTATATTTGCTTGCTATTTTTTGAGGGTTCATGTTATTTATTGATGCTAATTGATTTTTGTCGATTGTTGTGACTAGTTGTTGATAGTATGCCAATGGTAGCATGTTCTGAGAGAGATGGCAATAGCTATGTAGAATAGAACATATGACACCCAGGGCCATTTTAGAGGTCGAGGTGAGATCTATATGAGTCGATTGCATTTTGAAGTGACTCAGAGCTTATGATACATTAAGACACTGACATATTTGAGGTTGCTCTCCAATTTTTGGTCATGTATGGTTGTGATAGTATTGGTTGCTACACTAATTATGCATGTTTTAATTGTGCATTGCTATAAAATTGGTGCACAATCCTCTTTATATCGCACAATTAAGCATTTGAAAGCTAAAAGATAGCTTTTTAAATACTTAGTCTTTGAAATTTGCATTTAATCGGTAAGAATTTTTCTTAAAAAGTGGTACGTGTCTTTAGGGATACGGAATAATGTAGTATATCGCATATTCCTAAGTATGAGATGCGTTTTAATTTGAAAATTTCGGAAATGTTTATTTTGTAAGGGAAATACTGTTAGGATTTTCGGAGGTTTAGACTCGAGAATTTTGGTTAATCCTGTTACTTTCTCATACTTGTAGGAATTTCATGGACAAAATTCTTTTAAGGAGGGGCGGATGTACACCCTGCAATTTTAAAGACCGAATTATTGAAATGATTGATTGAAATATATAATCGTTAATCGGTGGAGCGCTTGTCATACTCAACTTTTACAAAACAAGTGAATTGGTACTCAAAACACCTACAGTTGAGCTCACTTTTCCAAAGTGAGTAACATGAGAGTAACCTTGACCATGTTTGAAGTCGATGAATTTTAGGAGTTAATAGTGATTTTTGGAGAAAGGAATGAATTTGGGCATCGACCATAAGTTAGCTTATAAGTGGCTAATCTCTCCCTACTTTCATTTCATTCTCTTATTCATGTTAATTTTATTACTCCTTCTCTAATATTCTCCTAATTATCCCCTTAATCCTTTTACCCTAAATCACAATTTCATGCTCAAATAAAATTCTATAAATCCGACAAAATAACCACAATTTCTCTCTACTCGTTCTTTACAAAACCCATAAAGGAATGACACAAATCAGAATTTGGTGCACCACTTAGAAATTCAAGAGGACGGAAGGTATGGGTTTTGGTGTTTTGGAGCACTATTTGGGAAGAGGTACGTGGGAGTATTCTCCTATTTAATTTACTTGTTAAACTTCATATATTCATTTAGTAATAATTATGAAGTTATATTATGTGATTTAGTGAATCATATGTTATGGATTAGACTTGTATTCATGTTTAAACATGTTTACCATAGCTAATGAAATGTTCGAACCCTTAATCATCATGTTTAGAAAAGTTAGTAAGTCTTAGAATTGATTGGGGGCTAATTGGATGATTATAGAGATGTTATAGTTTGATTTGTGATTAATTAAGTAATATAGTGAAGTGCATGTCACCAGGAAATATTAGTCAAACTATTTGAATAATGTCTGGAAAAGTTAGCAAGCTAATTGAGTGAGTTGGAGCTCTATGCTTATTATTAAAGTGATTGTAGGCTTATTGAACCTTAATAGTATTTATAAATATTATTTAAGAGAAGAAAATATATTTTATAAAATAATTGAATATTTTATAAAATGAAGATAACGAGTTAATTAAGGGAGTTATGAGGTCTACACTTATTTTCAAAGTGATTAGAGGGTTAACGAGCTTAAGTAGCACTTGTAAATATTGTTTAAGTAAGGAAATAATTTCATAGGTAAAAGATATATTTTATAAAATAGAACGAGATTTTATAAAACAATTTTATAAAAGTACAATATTTTATGAAATAATATAAAAGAAGTATTTCATAAAATAGAATGTGATTTGAAAAAATATTTTATAAAATAAATGATATTTTATCAAATAATATAGAAGTAGTATTTTATAAAGTAAGAGAGTTTATAAAATAATCCTAGAGAAGTATTTATGAAAGGATGAGATTGTATAAAATAGTAAGTGAAGAGATTGTTTTATAAAGTGGTTATATTGTTTTATAAAATAATTATAAGATGAATACTTAATTCGATGAAGGAATTAAGTATTATAAGAGCTTAAGATTGATTTATAAGCTAGTTTTATATTTTATAAAATAATAGAATGATTTTAGAAAATAGTATAGAATGATATGAATTTTAATAGAAAATATTTGATTGTTAAATAGCCAAATCATTATCCAAATATATATGTATGTATATGTATATTGGTAAGTATATGTATATGTGTATTTGAAGTTATATAGTAATCTATATAACTCATGTTTTCTAATTGAAATGGTTAAATGGTTTGGATTGTTGATAGTAATTGTTTGATTGTGCGAAGATGGTGTATGCAAATAGGAATGTATGTTTATGTATCCAAACATGCTATGAGTAATCACACTAAACCATAGTTACAGCCGGATGCGCTAGGTTGCGTGAGAGGGTGTCGGTTTGAGTAATCGCTATGGTGAAGCTCGAAACGTGATTGGTAAAGTTTAATGTGTTTGCATATATGTGTGTGCATATGCATGCACAAGCGGTGTACCGATACATGGGTGAGCATCAAGTGTAGCGAAAAGGTTGGTTGAGTCATTTAGGCATGTTAGATAATCCCGGGTTGTTGAAATCATCCTGAGGGGACTCAATACGAGAAAGCGCAGGAATCATATTGAAACTAGTTTTCGAACAATTATGAAACCACTTCCAAAGAATCCACCAACAAACTCCGAAAAGGCTTCGCTGTAGCAAAGGCAGGCTAAGGGAGCTAGGCGACTCATCGGGCAAGCGACGGAGGAAGCGAAGCTCGAATCGACAAATCGAAGGCTTTTTGCCTACGTTTCATTATCCACGAAAGAATGAGATGGGTTGACTGGTGTTGGACCACCAACCGACCAGTAATGCATTTGCCTAGGTAGTAAAGCCCAGGCATAGTGTAATTCGATGGGGGTCACTCCCTAGATCCGGATGCAATGCAACATGGGTCTTCAAAAGGATTTTAGGGAAGCTTTGAGCTACCTGGGAAAGTGGAATGCAAGGAGAATCTCGAGACTTGGATGCATTATATAGTGATAAGTGTGCGATCAATGATGACCAAAAATGATATAAATGTAGTGATTAATTACACTTTCATGTTTGGTGAGCGTGTACAATTGGGCAAGTTATTCCATCCCCTTTCTCTTTGACCTTAGGGTAGGTATGTTTGATGAATGGTATTGGCCTTATACTAGTGGCCGTGCCGCTTATGGATCTTACAAAAGAAAGACGATGAAAAAATAGTGATCATATAGGAACATTTGATTACGCGATATTATATTTGTTGTGTGCATATATTTATATGGCACTGGTGTTCCTTTATTGCTCCGATGGTGAATTACATGAAAGATGTCATTACGTTAGTGTACCAACTCTATTTGTCAATAGATCGTGATAGATGATTTTGGGGAATGTTAGTGTACCGACTCTATATATTATTAGATCACAATAGATGTCTGGGTACATTAGTGTACTTACTCTATTTGTTATCAGGTAGTGATAGATGTTGTATGGGTATGTTAGTGTATTGAATCATTTTGTTAATAGCTTGCGATAGATGATGTGTGGGTACGTTAGTGTACCAACTTTATTTCTTAAAAGAGCGAGATAGATGATGTCTGGGTATGTTTGTGTACTGAATCTATCTGTTATTAGATCGTAACAGATGTCTAAGTTCATTAGTGTATTGAATCTATTATTATTAGATTATAATAGGCGTCTATAGTTTACTCCACCGATTGGTAATGATGGGAATTGATTTGTATTTCTTAATTAGCTTCCATTTATTATGTTGTAGTGTTATTAGTTGACTGTTGTTATTGCATTTACTATTATTTTGTACTTCATGATAGACATATATTATGATCACCCTACTTTTGGATATTGAGTTATCCTTATCATAGTATGATTGTTATGTTTCGTTCACATTACATTAGTTATGCTGACTTGTTGATTATAGGAGAAGAGCAAGTTATCGTATGATTTTCTATCCTTAGGATAGGTTTATTTCAATTGTTTATAGGCAGTCCAGATTACCACTAAGCCACGTTTATGGAGAGGTCCTGTTGTGAATATAGTTTTAAAATACAATATTTAGAGATAGTTCCCCACTCACTAGGCTTTACATCTAACCTACATTTTGTCTTTGTCTATTTATGTCATGCCAACTCTCAGGGTGCTCCATTGAGCAGTTTGGAAGTTAGGTGCTTTTGGGGATATTCTATTTGAGTGGTGCAACTAGAGCTTTGAAGGCGTAGATGATACTTGGATATTTATCTACTTGATATGTAGTAGTATATGACATATGTTATTTGTATATGAGACTTATTATATCAGATAGTTTATACCGACTCTCTATATTGATATTTATTTGTCAGTTGTTTCCAGAATTATAGTCTCTTATATATTTTTCATCCAATTGTATTCATGTATATTAAGTATATTATATATTATCATTCTGATGTGGGATTGCATTATTATGTTTGATATTTTATTTCGTGTCTTCTTCTTTCTTCTTTTCTTGATAAGCCGTCTTTTTTGGTATCCGAAAGTTGGGCGTTGATATAAGACACTAAAATTTTGGATGTTACAAAGAATAGGTTGTTACATGTTCATTCCTTCCTTCCTTTAACATTTACTTTGGTTTTTCACCATTTTTCTAGGCTCACTTTGAGTATGACTCATTCTGACTTATGCTTGATCGAGTTATGAATTTTTTTCCCATTTTTAACTAATTTTTAAAGCTCCACTCTGTCATCTAGTGTTGTTTTGCAAGTAGTTTGAACCCACTTTATCATTGTTTCTTAATCCAGTTCAATCATTAGAGTCAGTTTGGAGACTATGGAAATTTTGCAAGTAATACTTTGCCTCCCAAATGCACACCTTTTGAATCGAAGGTGTGCATTGCTTAAGAATAAACATCAAAGAAGATAAATTATGTACATCTAATTCCTACGGCTATGGACTAGACTAACAGTAGTGAATAATCCTGTTTGTTCGGTTCGCCTGCAAATACGATATTGTTCTAGATCTATCATAGCAAAGGACTCAAGTTAGTGCCTAAGCTCTGGTAGCAAAACATAATCATTGCCTGTTCTCCTGGAATTATCATATCATATATTATAAATTAAAATTATCAAGCTTTCACTTGGGATTGGTTATCATATATGTCAATATCAATATCATACCGTGTTGGCCTAGGATTTATTATATCATATGTCAGGCGATCAAGCATCATCAATCATCCTTGTACATTGTGTAACATCCCGCATTTTTGTATGCTTTAAATTGACGATAAACCACACACATCAGACTCAAACCATAAAGAAGGGCGGATTATTATTGGGGTGAATAAGAAAAGGAAGAGAAAGAAAACAAAATAGAATCTTGCAGCGGAGCGACACAATATAATAATCAAATAACAATTCATGAAGCGTTTTACAAAACATTTGATTATACTAATACAATATTGAATCAGGGTTACACATATCAAAGAATAATAAATGACAATGCAGCGGAACAGTACAAATGTAGTGGAATGACATAATAAATAATAGTAATACAATCTTCGTCTCCATCCTCCAGACATAAAGTCTTCAAATCCTAAAATGCTCAGACTTACCCGAGCGAATTAAAAAGACAAAAACACTCGAGTCAGAACTAAAAGATCTTATGTAAGTTAAATCAACAGTAAATAATATGAGTGGAATGACGTCAGAGATGTTTACGGGGTTGGACATCTCCTATCCAGTGTCTAACGTGAGTGCAGTAACTCAAGAGATGCTTGGGATTCACATCATTTAAGGATACATTAAACTATTTAGTATGTAGTAATATATGCTATTATTATAATGTCTATAGTAAAGTAAACTTACTTTTAAACATTAAGGCTCTACATTTTCCAACTTAACACATAATAGTCCCAGTAGTCCATCCAGTATCAGTGTATCTCTTGATCGGGAGACTACCCTAAATACTCCACGGGCTACGGGAGAAATCTAAAATCGTACAAGGCGCGCTAGGGTAGGTGACACGTCACAACTAGGCAATGCCAGGGTAGATATACCAATTAAGCTTCCGGACCGGTGGTAGCGCCTAGGAGCTACTACCGCCCAACTCGAACAACACCCCGAAAATCAAATGGGCCCTAATCAATCACAAGGTAATAGAATGGAATCGAAGGAGTGTGTTTGATAAAAGGTGCTACCTTCTTAGCCTGTCGATAGCTCCTGTTTTAGCCACCTTATGCCAACTTACGGGAGTCGGGTCCACGTTTTACCTCAAAGAAAATGCCGCCACCATCCTACTTCATTCTAGAATCTCCACCACGCACACGGTTGTTAAAGTGGTTTTCGAAGTTGGCAAAGAGTATGACAACTTTCGATCTCGATCTCTTTAATAACCAAACTTTATTATAACACCGCGGTAATTTTCAAAAAAATTTATTCTTTAAAACCAAATATCATTGCCCTTTCAAAACCAAATCAATACGATGTCATTTTCATTTCAAATATATCCTTTTCTAAAACCATAACACTTTCAAAGTTATAATATTTCGAAACCAAACGCTTGAAATATAACTTTTCAAACCATAATACTTTGAATTTCATAGCTTCCAAACCATAACTTCCACCACTTAAAAGTTTTGGATATTCAAACAGTACATAAAATAAAATAGTTTAATTTTAAAATTACTTTATAAAGTAAAATAATTTCCTCCACTTCACAATTTTATTCACTTTAAAATAAATCTCAATTCATAACTTTCAATTCACTTTCAGTTTTCAATAAACCATTTCAATTTATATCGATTTCAAGTATAGATTCGAACCTCCAAATAAACCATTTCAATAGCCAAAGCTTTCAATATTTAACATTTCAAAACTAAATCTGTCAACTCTATATATATCAAATTCAGTTTACTACTATTTAATTTTTAAATATTTACTTAATAATTCCAATGTCATTCAAATAAACTCCGATTTCAAATAACTGAATATTTCCCTCACTTTATTCAAACTTGATATATTCATTTATATAACCTTAGACAAAAATCAACTTAAAAATCATATTCTTTAAAGTCTTCAAATTCAGTGAGTCCTAAATCAATTTTTATTAAATAAAATTCTCGATTAATTACAACTTCAAATCAATTTCCAATTTATCTTTCCACCTTAATTTATTGAAATCATTATAAATTTTATATTAAAATATAATTTAAGTAAATACTTAACCATATTATATTTTAAACAAATCACTTTATTATTAACTTATTTATATCAACAAATTTATACATTGCTCAAGTCAAGAATTTGACTATATATATATATATATACACAATAGCATTTATGTAATATTTAAAATCAATATTAATATAAAACCATGTATTTCTTTCCAAAAACCATAGAAATCAATTTCAAAATATTTTTGTATACATCGACTACGGTGTCTGTATATAATTTTCTATCATGTGGTCAAGTGATACGGATATTTATCATTTCAATTCGTAATTTAAAATATAAATGGGGTTATATATCATTTCAAACCGCAATCCCGAATGAAATAAAATCCACAACAACTTGTAGTTTATAACAATATAAAATACAACATCCATTCATCCAATATCAATAATCAAACATTTATCACAATCATTATCCAATTAAATCAATAACACCAATATAGAACAGATAATAAATAACAGGTATTTACTGGCAGTTTATATTCAAAAATAAATTAATTAACTATTTAACTAGCAGTTAATATGTAATAATAAATTAAATAATAATTTAATTCAATAAATTCAATTTAACTAAGATGATGATTAAAAATATGCCAAACAGTCACAAATAAATTTCTAATCACATCATAAATCAATTTAACAAACAAAAGAAACTTAGAAGTTGTGAGTGGGTTAAACACTCACCTTTTGAATTTAAATTGAATTTAAATCCAATTTAAACCCAAAATTTGAACATCCTCAGAATCCGTCCAAACCAGCGTCAAAAATTCTAAAATTATGATACGATCCTAGCGGAGAAAACCATGCGTGAAACGGACCTCGTTTGTGAGAGTTATGCGTGCTAGAACGATTTAAAAATTAAATTTAAATAAAAAAACAAAAAGGACAAAAGCACACGTCACTTACCTCCGCTCAAAACCAGAAGCTTGCATACGCAAGCGCCCTTGTCACGCAACAGAAGCCGCCAGCACTACGTCGTTGCACGCCTCCAATTGGTCGATCGCCACCATCGACGACGCCTCCGGCCTCCCTGCACCCCCCACAACCACCTGCGAGCATGGATCGCCGCTCGATGCTCCAAGTAGAGCAGCCACCGTCGGAAGTTTTCAAACCCTAATTGAATTATGCGCTCAATCCAACCATTGAATTGATGAACAAACCAGGCCGATGAGCTCCCCTCGGTTCCCTCTACCCGACTGTGCCCTCAATTCTTTGATCGGACGAAGTTCGTCAACGCGTGATGAACGGCTGTGAATAATCCCTAGAATTCCGAGCACTCAAAAACTCAAATCGAAAAACAGAAAGTGGATTTGACTTGCACTCGTCGAGAGCATTCAATCGATATATAATTTGATAGGGTTTGAGGAATTTGAAATTTTGGCTTTGAATTTCATTTGAAATTACAATTGGAATTAAGGATTTGTCTGTCATTGAGAAAGAGAGGAGCAACAGACATTTATGTACGTACAGAAGTGGGAAATAGAAAAGCTACTAAAGTATATAACAGGGCATTCATAGACAAAGCTGAAAATAGAAAAGATGGACACGATTTATTTGCACGTTGAACGATAAAATGGCCCAGAAAGCCTGTTTCGACTTCTCGAATGAAAATGGGTCAACCTATATATCAAAATAGATGTTTTAAAATATTTTAAAATCAATGGAACAGGTTTCACATCCAAATTTCATCGTATAAAGAAGTTATGCAAAAATCAAGTTGTTTCAAATTGATTTCAATTTCATTGATTTCTAGGCGTTACGAGTCTGTACGATCAAACGACAAGCCCGATCGCTACGAAACTTGAAACCGTTACGGATCCAGTGAAACTGGTTTCGTCGAAATCCAAGACAGTAGTCAAAATGGCTATTTTCTAGTTAATCAAATAGATTAATATTAAATTAATTAATCACTTTCAATTTAAATTTTAATAATTTACAACTTCTATCAGTTCTGATTCCTTAACCTCTCACAAATAATTTAAACAAATTTAGCTACCAATTTAAAATTGATTAATTCCTCAATTTCAGTGTTTAAATTTTCAATTTCATTAAATTCAGAAATTTATAAATTTAAAATTCCAAAATCCATTTATTAACTTTTAAACCTTGTTATTCAAGTCTTTTATTACAATAAAGATATAATTAACATTGGTTTATAACATGGCACATTAATATTTCTTGATTTCATCTTAATCCCTATTTACGTAATATTTAAATATTAATTTTCTTTAATTCCAACTAATCCAGTTATTAAATTAATAAATCTTGATTTCCATTCTTTTTATTCGATTATTCATTATCCCATTCATACTTTGTTATCAACCAACAATTATTATAATTAATTATCTAGTATTGATTTTTCCCAAATTACGGCTTATTACGTATTATTTCGTCAATTAATATAACTTTAAACTTATTTCCCAATTTATTAATAACAATCAATTATAACCTTACAATTGGTTTCAATTAATTGGGATTGCACTAAATTAACTATATATTAACTTGCATTAACATTATTACCTTTATTTTAGTGATTTCATTATTAAATTACAGATTTTTATTTTCTTTCCGAATTAAATTACCAAAATTTATCAAATTAACAAGGTTAATTATCGAAAATTACGGGACGTTACACTCTCCCCCACTCAAAACTTTTCGGCCCCAAAAAGGAAAATGAAGGAAAAAAGAAAGAATTGAGTAAACAATACATCTTATTCAAAATACTAATTTTATAAACAAATAAATTTACAAAATCAATTAATTTAAATAAAATATACAATTTATAACCATTAAATCTTTTTATACACAAATTAATAAAGTTTGGAAAAAAATTTCAAAATTTTTCTAAGTCTAAAATTTATCGAAAATTTTGGCAGAGTCTCCTTTGTACGGGGAGGCTCAGAGAAATTATAATATCAATTATAACAGTATATACATATATCTTCCAAAATAATATATCCCAACACGGGAAAACAATATAAAAACGCTATAAAATCATAATACGAAAACGTACCTATTTGTCAGGCAAATAACGCTTAATTATGACCAAAAGCAGTAGCAATTGCTTCCATAACCTGTATTTCACTTATATAATCCAAGGAAGTTAATATTATATATGAGAAATATTCAAAGTTGTTTAAACCACTAACGAACAAATTAATATAAAACAAGAATCACTTGCAATCATAGCATACAATCATCATATAAAATCAACACAAATTAATTATCCATTCATATCAAACAAAACAAATAGTTATTCGGGTTCAAAAACTTTAAGTTGTACAGAATGAAAAATAAACTACTAAGTGCATCATTTACTCAACAGTCTTCGATGAATCTAAATAGATTATTCATACGTCCAAACGAATTTAAAGTATTCTTGCCCAAACAACCGTAAACCAAACAAACAACAATTTCAAACAACAGATCAAGTTCATTCTTATTAATTTCATTTCATAACATTTGTTGTTTGATTTCCTTTTCACTCATATAATGATTTATCTTTTTAATTTACATTTATTTCTTGCAAATTTTCATTTCCATCCACTCATTCAGTGTTTATTTCACTTACTTTCATTTATTACTTGTAATTATTCGTTTTCGTTCTCATTTATTTAGGTCATGTCAGTTTCTTTTTACCGCATTATATTTATTCATTCATTCATTATTGCATAACTTCATTTATTTACGTTCATTTGTTTATAGTATTTATGTTCAATTCAATTTCTTAGCATATCAATTCATCTACTTAAGTTTTTAATTACTTCCTATAATACTTACTTTCTATCATAATTTATTATAGTAATATTTCAATTATAACATAAGTTTATAACAACTACAACATCAAATTCTTATTTATTAAAGAATCTCATTGAATACTTTCATTATTTTAAATTTTTACTTGTATAATATCATATTACATTTCCTCATTAAATATTTGAACTTTTAATATTCGGTAGTTATATATGTGCCTTTAAGAATGTAATTGAAAGATATACAAGTTTTTCTCATATCTTTTAACTAATTTAATGTTCAATAATCATATCCTTTGTTGATAGGTTATAATTTCAACTTTCTTAAAATTTCATTTATAACCTAGCATTTAATCTCTTATTTTAATTAGAGGTTCCAATTATTAGTTAGTTACGACCCATTTAATTGAAACTATTAATTAATGAAAACTTAAGAACTAAATATCGGGTTAAATTTCAAATCATTTTAAAATAATAGATAGATGCGTATACTTACAATTTATATATCTAATTATATTTAAAACAATTTGAATTTACATTTGTTTATCAAAATAAATCTATAGTAAAACTACTACAGTGGCATTCCCACTTCGAAACTAGAAAATGAATGTCGATGATGCGTGCACTCATCACCGAAATTATTTTCCAGCGACAGAGAGGGGAGTACATAACTTATTTTTTTTCCAAAATTTCTTTAAAACAATTCTTTCAATATATATTGAAATATTTATATCAAAAAATACTTCTAATAATATTATTACTGTATTTCAAAATTGTTCAAAAGAAATTTTCAAAACCTTGGAACTTAAGTTCTAAAATTTCCAATCAATATTTATAAATTTCACTACCTAACAACCAATATATTACAAACCAAATATAACCTTTATAAAATTTATTTTATATATAGAAAATATAATAAGCAAAATTATTTCATTCACCTATATTCAAAACAAATATTGTGTCAGTTTGTCCTATTAAGTGTTTAGAAATCCCTATTGATGTCATAGCGTCCCATGCACCAACCAGAGTTTATAAATACAAAACGGAACAAATTAATACAATATCAAAAACTTTTATAACACTAAAAAATACGCTCTCCCATGTATATAAGCTCAGCGACTCATCATAGGGTATTACTACCCTATTAATAAAGAGTCAAACCCACAAAGCAAAGGGTTATCGCTAAACCAAAGCTCTGATACCACGTGTAACATCCCGTCTTTTTGTACACTTTAAATCGACGATAAACCACACGTGTCAGACTCAAACCATACAGAAGGGCAGATTGTTATTAGGGTGAATAATAAAAAGCAGAGAAAGAAAACAAAACAGAATATTGCAGTGGAACGAAACAATATAATAATCAAATAACAGTTAATGAAGCTGTTTACAAAACATTTGACTATTCTAATACAATATTGAATTAGAGTTACACATACCAGAGAATAATAAATGACAATGCAGTGGAACAGTATAAATGTAGTGGAATGATATAATAAATAAAAGCAATACAATCTTTGTCTCCGTCCTTCAGAAATAAAGTCTTCAAATCCTGAAATGCTCAGACTGACCCAAGCGAATTGAAAAGACAAAACACTCGAGTCAGAACTAAAAGATCTTATGTAAGTTAAATCAACAGTAAATAATATGAGTGGAACGACGTCAGATATGTTTATGGGGTTTGACATCTCCTATCCAGTGTCTAACGTGAGTGCAGTAACTCAAGAGATGCTTGGGATTCACATCCTCTAAGGATCCGTTAAACTATTTACTATGTAGTAATATACGCTATTATAATAATGTCTATAGTAAAATAAAATTACTTTTAAATAGCATTAAGGCTTTACATTTTCCACCTTAACATGCAATAGTCCCAGTAGTCCATCCAGTATCAGTGTATCTCTAGATCGGGAGACTACCCTAAATACTTCACGGGCTACGGAGAAATCCAAAATCGTACAAGGCACGCTAGGGTAGGTGACACGGCACAACTAGGCAATGCCAAGGTAGATATACCAATTACGCTTTCGGACCAGTGGTAGCGCCAAGCAGCTACTACCGTCCATCTCGAGCCACACCCCGAAAATCAAAAGGGCCCCAATCAATCATAAGGTAATAGAATGGTATCGAAGGAGTGTGTCCGATAAAAGGTGCTACCTTCTTAGCCCGTCGATAGCTCATGTTTTAGCCACCTTATGCCAACTCACGAGAGTCGGGTCCGCATATTTACCTCAAAGGAAACGCCGCCACCATCCTACTTCATTCTGGAATCTCCACCGCGTACACGGTTGTTAAAGTGGTTTTCGGAGTTGGCAGAGAGTATGACAACTTCCGATCCCAGTCTCTTTAACAACCAAACATTATTATAACACCGCGGTCATTTTCAAAGTATTTTATTCTTTAAAACCGAATATCATTGCCCTTTCAACACCAAATAAATACGATATCATTTTTGTTCCAAATATCCCCTTTTCTAAAACCATGATACTTTCAAAGTTATAATATTTCGAAACCAATCGCTTGAAATATAACCTTTCAAACCATAATACTTTGAATTTCATAGCTTCTAAACCATAACTTCCACCACTTAAACAGTTTGGATATTCAAACAGTACATAAAATAAAATAGTTTAATATTAACATTATTTTATAAAGTAAAATAATTTCCTCGACTTCACAATTTTATTCACTTTAAATTAGATCTTAATTCATAACTTTTAACTCACTTTCAGTTTTCAATAAACCATTTCAATTTATATCGATTTCAAATATAGATTCGAACCTCCGAATAAACCATTTCAATAGATTCCAAAG
The DNA here is from genome assembly GCA_030765085.1 of Allium cepa. Classification (NCBI taxonomy): domain Eukaryota; kingdom Viridiplantae; phylum Streptophyta; class Magnoliopsida; order Asparagales; family Amaryllidaceae; genus Allium; species Allium cepa. Next base: position 678,031,468 of record CM060941.1, on the reverse strand, counting down.
CTTTCAATATTTAACATTTCAAAACTAAATCTGTCAACTCTATATATATCAAATTTAGTTTACTACTATTTTGTTTTGAAGTATTTACTTAATAATTCCAATATCATTCAAATAAACTCCGATTTAAAATAACTGAATATTTCCCTCACTTTATTCAAACTTGATATATTCATTTATATATCCTTAGACAAAAGTCAAGTTAAAAATCATATTCTTTAAAATCTTCAAATTCAATGGTCCTAAATTGATTTTTACTAAATAAAATTCTCGATTAAATATAATTTCAAATCAATTTCCAATTTATCTTTCCACCTTAATTTATTGAAATCATTATAAATTCTATATTAAAATATAATTTAAGTAAATACTTAACCATATTGTATTTTAAACAAAATCACTTTATTATTAACTTATTTATATCAACAAATTTATACATAGCTCAAGTCAAGAATTTGACTATATATATACAATAGCATTTATGTAATATCTAAAATCAATATTTATATAAAACAATGTATTTCTTTCCAAAAACCATGGAAATCAATTTCAAAATATTTTTATACACATCGACCACGGTGTCCGTATATAATTTTTTATCCCGTGGTCAAGTGATATGGATATTTATCATTTCAATCCGTGATTTAAAATATAAATACGGTTATATATCATTTCAAACTGCAATCCCGAATGAAATAAAATCCATAACAACTTGAAGTTTATAACAATATAAAATACAACATCCATTCATCCAATATCAATCATTAAACATTTATCACAACCATCATCCAATTAAATCAATAACATAAATATGGAACATATAATAAATAATAGTTATTTACTCGCAGTTTATGTTCAAAAATAAATAAATAAATTATTTAACTAGCAGTTAATATGCAATAATAAATTAAATAACAATTTAATTCAATAAATTCGATTTAATTGAGATGATGATTAAAAATATGCCAAATAGCCATAAATAAATTTCTAATCACATCATAAATCAATTTAACAAACATAAGAAACTTTAGAAGTTGTGAATGGCTTAAAGCACTCACCTTTTGAATCTAAATTGAATTTAAATCCAATTTAAACCCAAATTTTCAACAGTCTCAGAATTCTTCCAAACCAGCGTCAAAATATTAGAAATTCTTATATGATCCTAGCGGAGAAAATCACGCGTGAAACGGACCTCGTATGTGAAGTTATGCGTGTTAGAACGCTTCGAAAATTAATTTAAATAAAACAAAAACAAAAAGGACAAAAGCACATGTCACTTAACTCCGCTTAAATCTAGAAGCTAGCATACGCAAGCGCCCTCGTCACGCAATAGAAACCGCTAGCACCACGCCGCCGCACGCCTCCAATTGGTCCATTGCCACCACCGACAATGCCTCCGGCCTCCCTGCACTCCCCGCAACCACTTGCGAGCACCGGTCGCCGCTCGATGCTCCAAGTAGAGCAGCCGCCGTCGGAAGTTTTCAAGCCCTAGTTGAATTATGCGCTCAATCCAACCACCGAATCGATGAACGAACTAGGCCGATGAGCTCCCCTCGGTTCCCTCTACCCGACCGTGCCTTCAATTCTTCGATGGACGAAGTTCATCCACACGTGATGAACGGCCATGAATAATCCCTCGAATTCCGATCACTCAGAAACTCAAATCGAAAAACGGGCAGTGGATTTGACTTGCACTCGTTGAGAGCTTCAAATCGATATATAATTTGATAGGGTTTGAGGAATCTGAATTTTTGGCATTGAATTTTATTTGAAATTGCTTTGGAATTTAGGGTTTATCTGCCATTGAGAAAGAGAGGAGCAAGAGACATTTCTGTATGTACAGAAATGAGAAATAGAAAGGCTGATAGGGTTTATAACAGGGTATTTATAGACAAAGCTGAAAATAGAATAGATGGACACAATTATTTACACGTTGAAAGATAAAATGGCCAGAAAAGCCCGTTTCGACTCTGGAACAAAAATGGGTCAATCCATATATCAAAATAGATGTTTTAAAATATTTTTAAATCAGTGGAATAGGTTTCACGTCCTAATTCCATCGTATGAAGAAGTTATGCAAAAATCAAGTTATTTCAAATTGATTTCAATTGATTTCAATTTCATTAATTTCTAGGCGTTTCGAGTCCGTGCGATCAAACGACAAGCCCGATCGCTACGATACTTGAAATCCTATAATAATTCACCGTTACGGATCCGATGAATCTGGTTTTTTCGAAATCTGAGTCAGTGGCCAAAATGGCTATTTTCTAGTTAATCAAATAAATTAATATTAAATTAATTAATCACTTTCCAATTTAAATTTTAATAATTTACAGCTTCTATCAGTTCTGATTCCTTAACCATTCATAAATAATTTAAACAAATTTAGCTGCCAATTTAATATTGATTAATTCCTCAATTTCAGTGTTTAAATTTTCAATTTCATTAAATTCAGAAATTTATAAATTTAAAATTCCAAAATCCATTTATTAACTTTTAAAATTTGTTATTGAAGTCTTTAATTACAATAAGGATATAATTAACATTGGTTTATAACATGGCACATTAATATTTCCTAATTTCATCTTAATCCCTATTTATGTAATATTTAAATATTAATTTTCATTTAATTCCAACTAATCCAATTAATAAATTACTAAACCTTGATTTCCATTCTTTTTATTCAATCATTCATTATCCCATTCATACTTTATTATCAACCAACAATTGTTATAATTAATTGTATAGTATTGATTTTTCCCAAATTACATCTTATTACATATTATTTCATCAATTAATATAACTTTGAACTTATTTCCCAATTTATTAATTACAATCAATTATAATCTTACAATTGGTTTCAATTAATTGGGATTGCATTAAATTAACTATTTATTAACTTGAATTAACATTATTACCTTTATGTTGGTGATTTGATTATTAATCTACAGATTTTTATTTTCTTTCCGAAATAAATTACCAAAACTTATTAAATTAACAAAGTTAATTATCTAAAATTACGGGTCGTTACACATTGCTACCACTTGGAACATTACTTACAAATCATCTCGTATCGCCTAGCATCTCATCATAAGTAAGTCCAACCAAATCAAGGCAATGATGTAATCCAATAATCATTATCATATCATATTAAAGTCAAGTTGCAATCAAATCCCACTACTTAATTTTTGATCTCTTTGGATCACATAATTAATTTCCAGTTTATCTTCTGATCTCTCTTGATCACATAATCACTATCCAGAATAAGCCCAATCTTCTAGCTTTTCTACAAGGGGAACTAACATCCAAGCTAGTCCATCCGCCCATTCCCTGATGAGGGGACTAGATGTTTGAGTGAATTTATCCACTCACTCTCTAGTGAGCGGACACGTTATACCGTACAAGTCCATCCAATCACTCTCCGACAAGGGAACCTGCACTTCATGTTTCATCGTCGCATCCCTTTAGTCAAGGAACCATGTCCAATCAATTCATATATCGGTTTTAAGTGTTAACCCATCTCCATTAGTATTTTATCATGTTATAAATATCCATTTATTATCGTTTACAATGTTCAATCAAATCATGAAGAAAACACTAAAATATCTAATCCTATCAAGGATCACTCCCAAACTTCTAATTTAAGTGTAACTTGGGACAGATCGAGATCCCGTACACAAGTAGCCTGATAGTTTTCCTACATCATTTATGTACAATAAAAGAAAGGTACAAAATCAAGCCTGGCTTTGGTCCATTCCACTAATTGGATAATCTTTCTCGGCCCATATCCAAGGCTACATCTAAATACATCCTTGTAGACGCCAGTTGCTTACGCATTACTACTATAGTTTGCGCTATAGGAATATGATTTTTGAAATATTGCTTTAAGAGGTTATTCCAAACATATTCTTTGATCAAATCACATAGATGTATACACTAATTCCTTTCATGCCTATCTAGCTCATGGAATAGACAAAACTTTCCAGGCCTTTTCTCCTAATTTGGCTCTCTATTTATTGTTTTCGATAGAGAATCTACCGTTAGTATCTGGGTGGATCCTCTATAGGCTCTTCGTTAAATAGGTGTAGACGGAAAAATTTGTCACCCTCATTTTCGCTTCGACCCTCCAAAGCCATCATCATCTTTCCACTTTCCTTTATCTTTCCGATATCCTATTTTGGATGGTCCTCCATCATCCACTACATTCACATCAGCATCTTCAACTTCCGCATCATTTTGGTGCAAATATCTCTCTGCTTGATAATAAAAATCCACCAGATACATTGGTGGATCACTTGCCAAAGCAACTTTGAAATCAATCTTACTCACGACTCCTGAAACCACCACTATAAGAACTATTAGTGGGTCTGACTTATGGACTGTAGCAGCTGTTACATTGAACCTGGTCAAATAACTCTATAGGGCTTCTCCAGCCCTTTGTTTCGCACTCGAAAGCATCGTTACCTTCTTTGGCCGGGATATATGAACACTGAATTGTTTCATAAACTCAGCGGCCCAATTAAGCCCACATGATATGGACCTATTTTCTAGCAGTCGAAATCATCTTGCTACCAAATCTATCAAATGTACATGAAACACCATCCCATCACTTCCCTAAAAGCACCCAATACCTCTATATGTCAAATATATCTCATCAAATGAACAGTCAAATCCATCCTTTGGTCATACATCTCCAACGCAAATAGCTTGAAATTGGGTGGTTTTCTTACAACTGGATATTTAGGGTGAACGGATTCCTATTCAGATCCTCTAAACTTTATTTTTGACATCCACTTCTCAGTACCTATCTTATCAACTTGGAAATTCTATCGTTGTCAACTAATGAAAGTTTACGATCCATGCCTTTATCCTACCCTTAGTTTCTGCAAGGAACTTCTAGCTCCAACTCTTATTATTATGCATTCATGTTCCGACCTTCGTTCTGTGGCTCAAAATCATTTGGCGGATATATTCCATCTCGCTCAATTCATGGGTCCAACATCTCCTTAGGCTTCTGGGATAGCAACTGAGTTGACTTCTAAAGTTGATACTGAGTTGAGTTGCCTCTATGGGGTTTGCTCCAAAATTTCCTACTTCATTTCCAGGTGTACTTATCTTGCCATCTGGCCTGATTTTGGTTTCTAACCACTCCTCATGTAAATTGTTGCTCCATCCTTTTGAAGGATCTATTTAGCATTTACTCTTGGTTAGCCACCACCCTATGTTGCATTTCATTCATTATTCTCTCTATCTCTTATCTTGTTACATAGATGGATTACGGGTTTGAGCCTGAGGACACCACCACGCTGCCCCTCGTTCTTGCTGGCTTCCTCCAACAATATATTTTTCTAGTATATGGTCTCTTTATCTCTTCTAATTCATATTTAGAGCTACCAAATCCGAGTCTTCTAGCTAAAAGCACCAAAACGTTTGGACCAGAAATGACACAAATACCTGAAGAAGTATCAAATATGAATAGTATAAAAGAAAAGAGGATAAAAGCAAGAAAAGTCCACATAATTTTATAGTGGTTTGGCAAATACTCAGGCCTACGTCCACTTAGTCATTTTGTATTGAATATACTTTGCTCCTACAATGTATAATTTACAAGTCGGTATCACTCAACTTGGATATGAGTTATACAAAGTTAGATTTAGAGTTGTATCTCTTTGATTGTCATAATTAATAATCCAAAGTGAATATCTGAAAAGAAGTCCCTTTGAAGTTAGCCTAGGCTCCTATTTATGGATGAAGATTAACCAATTTGGCTTTGAAATTCCCTTCACACGTTCATCATATCGCTCCTCGAAAATATCTTGGGAAACTAGTATGTAGACTTCAACCCAAACTCGAGTTGTGGATCTCAACTCAATGCTGAGTTGAGGTTGATTTTTGTCAAGTAAGGGTTTGTTTTAGGTTTAACTCGAAGCCACTTTGAAGTTGGTTTGTGTCTTGATATCATTCATTCTACAACGACCTATATTTTTCCAAACGATTTTACCCTTAGAAACCTTGTATCGACTATATTTTTTGATAAAAGTCGAATTGGCATCAGATACCACTTCCATTGGAAAGATACGACAGTTTCCTTTTTCATAGAGTGGTGATAATAGTGGTTTGGACTTTCTGGCTAGGAGATATGGCTGTTTAAAGATTGGAGTTATATATTTCTATTTGGCAGTAGTTGGTTAGACGTTGTTTGGTTTGAGCTAGGCTTGGTTTGGTAGAAGAATGAGGTCTGTGACCCATCATGGAATCCTGATCAATGGGTGAATGGCTCAATAGCTGATCATGGAATCTTAGTCGTTGGGTAGACGGTTCGGCGGCCAATTAAAGAGTCTTTTTTGGGGGTGCTTTTTTCGAGGGAGGTCCATCCTATTATATGGCGGGGGTGCTTCAAGTTTTTGCCTATAAATAGGTAAACTGTCTCTCTCCAAATAAATTTTATACCGTTTTTCTCAAATAGCTCTCAACCTCCATTATTCCATACTTTACACGAACCCTTCTCTTTCACATCCAAATATCATCCAAACCTTAGATAAGTAAGGGTATTCATTTGAGAGCATCGGATCTACAACTTTGGGTAAGAATAATCACTGCTTTGCTATTCATTATTGGATTAGCGATGTTTTATGTGCAAAATTAGTTTTTTGAAGGTTTTGTGAAGCTGGGCTTAGATGGTAGGCTCGAAGAGGTTAGGAGTTGCATGGATGCATATGGAAGGCATGTAGGTCGAATAGTAGAGCGCAACGGTGGAATCAACATGAAATTTAGATTTGGAGGCTTGATAGAATTTTGGTTTGGGGGTATTTTGGTCGGTCCTAGGCATAGCTCGGGTTTGATTCAGTTTTGGGTCAGAGCTAGGTGAGAATTTTTGGTCGGGTTGTTGGCTCGAGTCTAGCTTGGATTCGATGGTAGTTTGGCTCAAAGCCAACCAGAAATTCTTGCTTAGGAGGTGCTTTGGATCATGCTCGAGGATTTTGGAAAATGGCTTGGGTCGACATGAAAGAAATGAATTTGATTCGAAGTTTCTATGGTGCATCAAGTTATGTTTCATGGTTTTCAAGTGGCTACTTTGGCTTGAACTAAGGCATACCCAGGGTAAAACTTGAAATTTGGAAATTTTGGTCCTAGCTAGGATATACTTTAGATTTATTCGAGACATTTTCCAAGGGTCTAAAGGATGATGTTGAATAAAGTATACGACTCCAAACGACTCGGAATGGCCTAGGATTTTACGTGGCGACAAGTGAAGCCATAGCATAGCGCTTCGATATGACGATGCCAACGACGATGGCGATGACTTCAGAACCTACTATAATGGCTCTATGACTTATGATGGAGTCTAGAGTTGTTTAAAATATAACAACTTAACAATGGAATTCATGATGGTGATCCACAAGGGCAAGTTCAGCGATAAAGGACTTACCGGTGGGATTTGCAAATGTGTCCTACCATTGGGACAGCCAGGATGGAATAACGATTAGATTTCATTACAAAGATGTGTGAAAAGGGATTTCGATTGAGTCCCTGATTTGCGGTAGCGCCATACAAGTTATCATATATTCAAATCAGTTGAGTGAGGAATGCGAAGCTATGTGATGGATGCCATGTTTCCTGTGTGTTTGATGTGCTGTGTAATACCTATATGCCCCATATTTTCCTCTTGTGATAGTAGTTTAATATATAATGTGTTTATGTACTAACTCTATGGATGAAAGGACATATTAGGTATGGTTTTTCATGCCATATTTACTATTATTACTATGTAGTGCGTAGTTGGCTGTGGTGAATGGTTCGTTACTAACATGGTGAGTAACTACGCATTTAGTGACGTGACGTGGTGCACTAATATAATGGTTTAGTACTTTTAGTGATTTGCTGGTTGCATACGAGTAGTGCTTTCTACTTTAATTGATTACACTGCTTATGATGGTTGCAAGGGTTTCATTAGTTGCATTGATTTCTTTGGCTGTGGTGATTGCAAATGGTTGCATGATTGCTATAGTTGTTATATGATAGGACTATTTGGATGCAAGAGAAGAGCAAGAATTTAAACTATATGGGCTTGATCCCACTAAAAAGGCATATAGCCAATCTTTTTCTATGCAATAGCCATTGGATCCTTTAGGTTGGGCGAGAGTGTATATAAATTGGCAAGTCCAAAAATAGTTGAAACAATTTTCTTTTTTTGTTTTCCTTATTGTACAGGTGCAAAATTGTTGATATGTGGGAAAAAGGGAATGGAAAGTAGATGCAAGCTGTGTTATGGGTAGATGATTGCTATATTCTTTTTTTCCATTGTTTATTGTTAGTTAGATAACATTAGTTTATAATCATTGACGTTGGATTCCACTGTGCAGTGATGTGGGCACTATGATTTCTTAACTACGGTTCATATGATCATATCATTTTCTCACCCGTTTTAACATATATTTATAATATTTTATTTGTATGTTATGAGATAGAATATTCTATGGGTTACGTATTTGGTCTTCTTTCTTTTCATCGTTGGAAATTGTCCTACATCAGCCGGGCACCGCGGTAGCATGCTATTTTATGTGTTTGGATGCCATAGGTGTAGGGCGATCATCTCATTTGGCATTAGAGCTTTGGTTTAGTGACTCCCTGAGCTTTGGTTGGACTAAACCATTTAGGATAGGTTAATTTATACTTTACTTATGTTATTTTATTACTTTTTGTTTGCCTTGTTATGATTGTATACATTGTATGGTAGAATGAATGCCTTCTAGTTGAATAATTTTATGATGGGTAGTTATCCAATGTTAACTAATGAGACGATAAGCGATTATTTGGATCAGTCATGGTGGATGACATGAGCTTTTCTCTAGTTGACTTCAAGTTGTGCCTTGGGAAAATGGTGGTTTACTTCTAATCAAGCACAAGGAAATTCTTGAAGCTTAGTGAGATGTTCAAGATATCGACGTATCAATGGTGTGAATTATTCTAGGCCGAGTACTTCAGGTGAGTACTGTAGGTGGACTTGGCGATATCCAAAGAGGCACGTTGATAAGGTGAAGCGATGCAGCAGGATGTAGTGCATTCTAATATCGACTTCTATGCAGGAAAAAGAATTGATAACTCTAGATGGAATATGTGTTTCATGGGGCAAGGTTATGTGAGGGCACTCACCTGTGTACCTTGGACCTTGATGATGGCAGTACCTTGGTGATGGTATGTGACCGAGCATCGAATTCAATTACGACGTGGTGTGTCACTGACCTTGGTGATGGTCGTAAGAGTTATCAGGTATTCGAAGGTATCTTTTGATGATGCGAAACCTTGGTGATGGTTAGGATAGAGTAGCAGCTTGGTGATGATTCGAGACCTTGGTAACGATCAGCATGGAGTGGCATCAAGGTAATGATGCAAGACCTTAGTGATGGTCGGAATGGGGTGGCATTTTGGTGGTGATGCAAGGCCTTAGTGATGGTCGGGATAGAGTGGCATCTTGATGATGATGTAAGACCTTGGTAATGGACAGCATGGAGTGGCATTAAGGTGATGATGCGAGGCCTTAGTGATGGTTAGAATGAGGTGGCATCTTGGTGGTGATGCAAGGCCATAGTGATGGTTGGGATAAAGTGAAATCTTGGCAATGATGTGAAGGCTTGGTGATGACTGTGAAGGCTTGAAGCCATTATGATTGCTACGGTCAAGAGAGACCTTAGTGATGGTCTAATCTGGCTTGGTGGCGGTGATAAGTGTTTGATTCAAGATCTTAGTGGTTGTTTAATCCGCCTTAGTAGTAGGAGGGGTGTTTTGATATGAGACCTTGATGGTGGTCTAGTTAGCCTTATTAATGGCAATAAGCTACATTAGGCTTTGGTGAGGCTGTAGTGTTAAGTGGTTATCAATCTCAGTGATGGTCGTATGGATTATTGTTTACCCAATTATGCTTAGTGAAAGACGTTAGTGTTGGTCACGTGACATGAGACCGTCGTGGTGGTTAGATGATAAGAGACGTTGTTTAAGGTGAGTGTGAAGTGAAACCTTGATAATGGTCATTATTATGTGTGCTTGCTATGGATTGGATCGGCAACCAGCCAAGAAACTTGGTTCGGTGGGTGGTGGTTCGGTGGTCGATCGAGGATGGTGGTTCGATGGTTGTGCAAGAGGATCGCAGTGATGACCTACCCTTCGTAATAACCAAAAGTCGGCCCCTTACCGCATTACATAATCGTCGAGTATCACAAAAGACAAATCATCGGGGTAAATTAGAATAAAATACTAAACCAAGACATCGATAAGATTTATTAATGGAACGATAACATACAGTATTTCGAATATACATGAACAAAATATAATAATAATATATAAGAGACTGCACTAGTGGAAGCAAATGACAAATAAATATCCATACAGAATATTCAGAATACATTAACTCCAAAGTAAACACGGAGTCCTATATAAATATCTAATGCAAAGTCTTACATATAATTAGTCTATCATCTATAATAAAATCACCATTATATATATCTCTGTGTGTGTATCTCAAAAATCAATGCCATGCCTCTAAAATGCTCCAGTCGCGCACTCTGCTAGCGTATCCCCAAAAGCACATGACTCTCGAACTACTAAATTGAGTACCCGAGAGTTGTCATGACATAAGTAGACAAGGACAAAACATGGGTCAAATATAAAGTCTGGTATGAGGGAAACTATCTCAAAATATTGTACATTGAAACTATATACGAATAAATAGGAATAACAAAATCACAGTCAGCCCTCTCCACACACGTGGCTCAAGGAAAATCCAGACTGCCTATAAATTAGTATAGTATTCATCTCAAAAGTAGGGGATAATACCATAACATGCTCTTCTCTTGTAATAACAAGGTAGCACAATATCTCATTACACTGCACTAGCCCAAAAACTACTAATAAAATAGTATCAACACACTATGATCCCAAAGCAACGATCACTACTACTAAGTTCGATAAGATACGCCCCAACGTGTATAGTACCTATGCTTAAAACCAAATAGGTATGCCACAATGTGTGTGGTCAGTACTGCTAAGACCAAATCATAAATGAATCGCAATTGGGGAACTCTATAGCCTAGCCCATTAACATCGAAATTGTAGATGACTCGCTATTGAGGAACTCCATATCTCAACCGATATCATCATAAACCATATATGACTCACTAGGAAGAACTCTACATCTTAGCCCACTATCATTTAAAAACTTTAATCACTTAATACTGGGGAACTCTATGTCCCAGTCTGATATCGTCAAAATCATGGATGGCTCACTACTCGAAAACTCCATGTCCAAGCCTGTTATCATCACGTATCATATATGATCGCCATGCACGGCTGCAGCCGCCATGGCTTAAAAACTAATGGGCAACTCTGAAAAAATCCCATACTATTCCAAATCACATTACAAATTGAACGCATAACCCAATGTCATAATACATGCCCGGTATATCCACTCGATCAACCCCAAGATCTACTGTTTTTAGAATGCGCAATGGGTTCCATGTGGACACCAAAATCAAAGTACTCACAAATGTAAAAATCATTCCTAAACGGTAGCCCTCGAAAAATAATGAACACTGGTTCAAACAGCGCCTCAATCCGAATCCGCATGTAAAAGTTATCGCATTTTGAAATTTCAATCGATCAATCGATGAAACTCGAACAACAGGCTGTCAGACATTTAAGATTTTAGGTCAGAAATCTGACATATGTTGATATGTCCTCTTAGTGCCAGCTGTGGGCAGAAACAACCTTCAAACGTCCATAAATTTTGATCTGTGGCTCCAAATGACTCGTTGTTTCTTTCGTTGCAACCGTGCAGAAATTCTCTTCAATCTACAGACTTCAAATCACAAATTTGCACAAAGTTTGAAATGTGAGCTTCCACTTAAATGCCTTCGATATACAGCTTTATATAATCGAGATACGTTGCTCGAATATTATTTATTATTTTTACATAATGTTATTAGAAATCAATTTATATTAAAACCCATTGATTCCCACAAGCAACCAAAATAAAAAATTAGTTATCATCCGAAGTAACAATCAATCATTCATCAAGCAATTCATATAACTACAAAACCATTCTTATTTTAAATCCAAAGTCCACATAGTTTACTATCCCTCTAAGTTAAGTCCATTGACATCATTGAATATATGCAACTAACTTAAACTCATTTTCAGCTTCTTACTCTCATTTCAAAATTACTAACGTTGAAATCAATTAATTACATTTCTCCTTTAGAAAATCTGCCTATTTTACTGAGAATCATCTTCTTTATTATAAAATAGCATATATTATATTCCAAACATCTATATGTAAAATATACTCTTTATTCATCTTTATTAGTTTATACCGTCATTGCATTATAAGTACGTTAAAAGGCTATTATATACAAGTGATCTATATAACCCACTTTGGTCAAAACCACCTCTTTTATTTCAAAACACCTCCTTTGGAAATCTTTGCCTGCATATTCACATTCATATAGAAATGTGTATTTGACCAAAACTCAAGTTAAACCATTTGAAATAACTTTAACGTTTTTTTTACATATAATATACATTTTTCAGTATTTCATACAATTTTAATGTAAACCAACCTATTTCCAGTGTCGTGTTTTCATTCATTATGCAGGCCCATATATGCCTCTTATATCATTTCATAACTCTAACAAGCTATAAATGAGATTACTAAATCCTAGCTTCACATAAACTAACATACACACATACAAATCTACAATTATACGTCGTAGTATGCAAAAGTAAGTTCCTACTCACCTTAACAAGCCACTGCAACCAATTACAATTGAAATCCAAATCTGTAGATCCCTTGAATTTAGGCATTTCGATAGTCCATCGTTGTTACATCCAAAAAATCTGGTGAAGGTGCTCCTTTGCCTAGCTAGAATTTAAGTGATTTTCCCCGGATTTACAGAATTTTAATCGGGTGCCAAGATGAAACTTTTGGGTTCTAAGACTATGGAAAGATGGGTTTTGACAAAGAGAAGGAAATGAACGTGAATGGGAACGAGAGGAAACTGAAATGGCATAGCCCAAAGTAGGCTAAGTACCCAACTCAAGTTCGTTCATCCTCAATTCCCAAATATAACCTCCATATGACCATTTTGCCCCTAAACACACATTCTCAAAACATACTAATGCTTTGTATCAATATATATATATGTTTAGATGCACTCCAGACACAATGAAATATATCCCGGTGCCTTATTCAATTGTATTTGAAATCTCCATTTTCAATTGATGTTTTTAAATATTTTGATTGAAAACATGTGGTGTTACATTCCCCCCCTTAAAATGATTTTTCCCTCCAAAAATCCAAGAATGATGCAACCCTCCCCGTCAACAAAATATTCATTGTCCTTCCAAGCTACCATGAAAAACAAAATCACAAATAGCAATCGCAAGTACACACATCAATAGCAACATGTTTACAAGAACAAAATGAGAACCATTCATGCAATTCAGCAATTCAAACATGTCCATAACTTGCAATTTTATATTAAATATAATTTGCAACTCCAAAATGAATGAAAGCATTAGCTACTCTAACATGAATGAAAATGATAACTCAATATCAATCTATATGCAAGTTCTAGTATTAACATGGATGCATGCACTAGCATGTGTATTCCTCCATGAAATCAAAAAATAAAAATAGTAATAACAAATCAATGAATTTAAACAACAATAACAATGCATAATGGAAATAAACAACCAATTGTGGTGGCAACAATTTTAATGCAACAAGCAATTAAAATTAGTATTCATGGCATAACTGGGTTCAACCTCTCCTTGACCGTAAAATAGTAACAAGAATAATAAAACCGGTGCAACTTAATACCCGTTAACATTGGTTATCACCTAGAAAATTATTCAGGTTACTACAAACAATTGAGTAGCTTCTGTCCCTCAAACATCCCTAAGCCAAGAAGCTTATATAATTTGTACGGTTCATCTATTACATAGTATCTGTTTTGATCCCTCCTTTGGCCATACAAATTCCTTTCCAAGCTAGGGTCAACCATAACGACTTCTTCAGTCCAGGTTTCAATTCGGTTCCTTGATTAGATCATTATGTCTCCCTCACGTGGCTGTAGTCCATGCATGGAAAACCCCAGGGACCATCTCAAGAATCTTTCTTGAACACTCTTCATCAAGATCAAGTGTTAAAGCCTAAGTTAGATCGCCGTAATTCACCTGGAAACTTTGTGTCAAAAATAACCTAGACTCAAAACTGACGTAGTAATAGGTGAATCCTTAATACACATATATATACTACTATTTGGGTTTTACCCTAAATTTCAATGATTCGCAATTCAATACCAGATCCTTATAAACACGAGTGACTCAATTCAAATTCACGTGCTCATGCACCAAGCTCGAATGGTAGCGCTTCTCTTTAAATGAAAGTTCAAAGTTACTGACATCATATTTTAAAATTCATAAATAGCTTTTCATACTTTTCTACACAATATACCAAGCATGCATTCTCATATTTTAAATCAAAATAAGCTAATTTCTTTTCTTTTAAATCGATGTAACTCTTTAAAAATGTAGAGCCTAATGTTTAGCTCCGTTACTCTAAACATAGGCTTAAGAACTTCTTTTACAATTTCATCATATTAATGAGAATCATATAAGTAACTAACCAATTCTTTATACTATTTCATAAAATCTCAAACCATTTTATAAAAATATAGTTCATGCTTATGAATCGATTCAACTCATTAAAATACTTCATTTGCTTCATTCAAATTAAGCATTCATCCATTTACTATTTTATAAAATCCCACCTTTATTTTATAAAATTTAATATTTATTTTATAAAATCTCATATCTATTTTATAAAGTCTATTCTTTTAAAATCTTCAAACCATTTTATAAACACTAACTGAGGCTAATTGGGCCTTTAACCACTTCAACAAGGAGTACAGAGCTTCCAAAGTCCTTAATTAATTTATTACCCTTTTATAAATCAATTAAAATGGATTAGTAAATATTTTCTAATGAAGTGTACATCATTACACAGCACCATTAAACCTAAATCAGACCATAGCATTACAAATGATCACCCAATTATCCCAAATCAGTTCTAGGGGTTTTAACTATTTTCAAAACATAGTTATGAGGGTCGTAAGAACCAACTAATGGGTTAATGTTAATTGTGTTTACAACATAAACTCAAGCCTAACTAACACAACAATCTTAAATTCAATATATATATATATATATATATATATATATATATATATATATATCTTTCGATCAAACCTATATATGTAATGCATATAACACGAAGTAATAGTGAGTCTAACTCAACTAAAACCAACTTGAACTCAAAATCAAATTCATAAGTGAGACTCTTCGTCAAACTAGCCAAAACGGCCTACTCCATCCGCATAGAACTCAACAAGAATTCTAGACATTAAACTCAACACACTATCATTAGCAATGAATCAACAAGAATCAAAACCAATCAATAACAAATGATGAAAACAAGATCAACCAATCAACCACTTACATGGTCACTAATATTAGATCATTACTCTCCATTAAACTATATCGGCCCATGGCCTAAGCCAAAGGATGCTAATCTCCCTATTCGATTATACATGCTCATCGGATGTGATCGAGTGATCGATCATTATACGGACTCCATGCCCAATTGAAACCAACAATAAACAACAAGCATACAAAACAATGAAATAATTAATTATCATTCAAGGTAAGAAATAACAAGAAACAAGCAATGATTAAAGGATAGAAAACCTTGGCAAGCCTGCAAACTATCAAACATGAAAAGTAAGGAACAAAATCAATAACCATCTAGATTAGCCAATAATAAACAACATTAAACGACAACAAGTAGACAAGAGAAGTTGGGAAGAATAGCAAGCAATAACGACAATAAATCAATAAGAAAATTTTAATATATAGAAGGATTCTATACTGACACACACACAGATCCAACAATGGTTGAAACATGCATGCCAAACTATAAACTCCCATGAGCCAGTTCGACTTCCAAAATGCGTAAAAAGGCTTAAGTGGTGTAACTTCTTCCGTAAATACAAGACATGAGAGACTATTAAATCCCTTGATATGAAAAGGAAAACTTTTTCAATATGTTTAATTATCAAGTCTAGAAAACCCCGAGTACATCCAGCAAACTAAGTCTATATTTTCCTTCCCTTTGAACAGAACTCTTTTTCCTAAAGGTGAAAGCTTTACAATTAAATTATTATCAAACAACAATTTATCTATGCATAGGCTCGCTCAATTATGGACTCGATTCAGATGCATAATGTTAATACGGATAATGTGCTAAGTGTACTATGACATTCACCAAGGCAAGTATCATATCATCTATGAGAAGATTATCTGAATCTTCATAAAACTAATCGAGAAGTCCTTACCCAAACTATCCCAAGCATTCCTAAATGATTATACAATAAATAAATTCTACAATAACTTGTAGGATCGATTTCACAATAGAGGGGGGTGAATAGGGTGATACTATTAATTATGAAAATTATTGCGAAAGTTTATATTAAATAATTGCAGCACAGACATAGCAGAATTTTAGCAGCACAGATAATAGCATAATATTAAAAGCAGAAATTAGAACACGCAGATTTACCCAGCTTCGGCAGAATCTTACCTATGTGCTACCCACAAGGTTTCTACATGAAATTAAGTAGTCAGATGCTTACACACGTAAATTCGTGACACACACTATCGACTAACCTAACTCTACGCTCAAAACCCTGCCACAACTCAACAACTGAGTTATGAATTCTCGAACTACGCCACCGTCGTTCGTCCCCTAGTCCACGACTAGAAATTACAAAAGTTTAAAATAGAAATGCTAATAAAAAAAATTTAAAAATAAAAAAACCTAACACATAAAATAAATCCCAATAGCTATTTATAATAAATGACCCAAAATAATAAGTCCCCTTTTCTTTTTTATTATCCGGCCGGTATCTTTCTTCATTGTGAAAATTGCTCATTCGTTCTTCTTTTCCTTTGCTCGAAATTAGGGCTTTTGGAAGGCCCTTGTTGATCAATGCTCTTGACCATGGATGTTGAAGGTGAAATTGTGGACGAAGAGCATGAGTTCTGGTAAAAAGAAAGTAGTTTTGAGCTTGTGCACGTGCACAAATTCGCTTATGCGCACAAGAACAAGAAATGGAAAGGAAGAATAGTGGATTGCAACTTTTCAATAAAAATCAAGGAAAAATAAATTGTTATTCGAAGCAAATGATAAGAAGATGCAAGTTTTCAGGAAGACGACTGAGCTGCTGAGTTGAACATAGACATCTGCATAGCCTATAAGTTTTGGGCATGATTGAGCAATTGCAGAAAGCTAAAATCTCGCAATAATTTTGAACAAAGATTGTTTTGCGAAAATTAACAATTGGAAATTAAAGAAAGTTTAGAACATAAGATCTGAACTGATAACAAGATATGACATTTGCGGGTTACAGATTATTAAAAGAATTTGAATGGACAAGATTAAAATTGGATGTTGCCAAGATTAGCAATGGTGAATTCAAGATTTTATCAATTGATATGGCAATTGAAATGGACACAGACAGTTACATGCGTCATGTACAAAAACAAGAATCAACATGTAAATCAAATAGCAGTTTAATGGAATTTGAACAAGAAGAGAATCATCAAGATTATTTCGTAGAACTATTGAACTAGTATTAAAATTGCTAGATTGAATATGAAAAAGAAAAAGATGCAAGCTATAGATTACTAGAACCTAAATCAAAGGAAAAAAATTATCAACTAAAATTGGATATAACAAGGAAGATAAATGGAAAATAGAAGAACGGGTACTAAATTGCAAAGATTAACAAAGGAAATGGGATAGTAAGTGTAGGAAATAACAACAGAGAAATTGCAATGGCTAAATAGAAACTAGATATAAACTGGAAACTGGAATTAAGATCTAACTAACATGAATTACCTATTTGCTACAATCTAGCAAGAAGTAAGAACTGCTTACAATTAGAATTGCAATGAAATGAAAAGGAATGTATTCAATAGCTTTAGTTTCTCTATTTTTTACTATGGTTTACATACACTTATATATTACTATGGTTTACATACACTTATATACAGTTTCATGCCCAGTTCACAAGCCAAAACCCATTTACAATAACAACTAGTATAGCCCACTTCTGACCACACAAACTAGCCCATTTACACAATACTGGGTTTATATTCTCAACAGTTCAATCCTATGCATCAGCAAGCATAGAAACTAGGAATTGCATTTGTGCACGTGCACACATGCAAAAATGAATTTGTGCATGTGTGCACGTGCACACATGCACATATGACACATCAATCCATCCCCTTCCCCAAGCCTGGTTTACTACTGCTAGCAACTCATCGACTACAGGCCTGCTTTGGCCATCTTCAGTCGTCACCTCTGACGAACTCTGATCGGACATTGATGATCAGACCCAAAAACTATTGCCACCTATAATTTTCTTCTCTGAAACAAGCATTATTAGATTAAGTTTATTACATCTCCCTTCTCCTTTAAGAATGGACCTTATCCGAAGGTCCAAGGTAGGAAATTTTTGTATGGTTGGCCAGTAGTCTTTCCATGTTGCTTCTTCTATAGGTTTGTCTTTCCACTTCACCAAAATTTGCATTACAGCCTCATTGTTTCTAGGAATCATTCTTCTATCAAGAGTTATCTCTGGTTGTTCCATAATTTCTTCAACAAAGCTAGGTGCATCTTCTTGTATTACTACATCATTTCCAAATCTCTTTTTTTAACTGAGAAACATGAAAAACAGGATGTATTTTAGCTTCGAATGGCAACTGCAGCTCGTAAACCACCTTACCAATTTTCTCAATGATCAAATAAGGGCCATAATATTTTAGAGCTAGCTTGTGAGTTCTCTAGTTCCTTGCAGTGGGCTATTTAAAGGGTTGTAGCATCAAATACACCCAATCCCCATTGTCAAATTCTCTCTCTGTCCTTCTTTTATCTGCATATTTTTTCATTATGTTTTGTGCAAGCTTTAAACTATCTTTTTAAAACTCTATGATGATATCTCTAGTGTAGAGTACTTCTTCCACTTGTTCCACTTTAGCAGTGTTAGGAATGTATGATAATAGATTGAGAGGATCCACACCTTAAACTACTTTATAATGAGGGGTGTTAGCAGGGTTCTTCCAGGTAGTATTATACCAGTATTCTGCTACCGTAAGCCATTTAGCCTATTCATGTAGCTTATGATATACAAAACACCTCAGATAGCTCTCTAGAATTTTATTCACCACTTCAGTTTGGTCATCACTTTGTGGATTATAGACAGTGCTCATTTTCAACATGTAACCTTGTAATTTAAATAGTTCCCGCCAAAATCAACTTGTGAAAATAGCATCTCTATAACTTACTATGGATTTGGGTAAACCATGCAGCTTAAAAATTCCATCAAAAAATATAGTAGCTACTTTTCCTGTGAAGGGGTGACTCATACGAAAAAAGTGTGCATACTTACTCAATCTATCCACTACTACAAAAATAGCAGTGTACCTTTGGCTTTTGGTAAGCATGTAATAAAATCCATGGATACATCTACCCATATTCTTTTTGGAATGGGTAAGGGTTGTAGAAGACCAGGAACCGATATATTCTCCTCTTTATTTCTCTAGCATTCATCATAAGTGTTCATGAAAATTTCTACATTTTTTTCATTTTTTTCCAATTAAAAACATGCTTTATTTTGCTCAGTGTGGCATTAATACTCGAATGTCCTCCCAGAGGAGTTGAATGATGTTCGTTTATAAGTGCACTACAAGGAGAAACAGAATTTCCGATGGCCAGAAACCGTTGGCGGCCGTCGGAAGCCGTCGGCCGCCGTCGGAAAAAGCCATCGGAAAAGACTGCGTCGGGGAGCAGTACTTCCGACGGCTTCCGACGGACGGCGCCGTATATTATTCCGACTAACTTCGACGATTTCCGACGGATTCCGACGTGTGCCAGAATTCGTCGGAAATACTGAGTTATAGACCGACTCAATGCGCCGGAAGCCGTCGGAAATTTTGACCGATAAGCCGTCGGTAGCCGCCGGAAATCTGCAAAAAAAAATTTTATATTCGCTGCAAACATAGCCTTCCAACCATATTTCTCTTCCAAATACTCTGATATCAATATTTCACAACCCAATATACAATAATCCAATCAATGATCCAAACCTAAACTACAACATATTTAACAAACGCATAAATAAATAAAAATACAATCAAAATAAGATAAAAAACATACATATCCATTCCAACATTAACAATAACTGTTCCACCATATAGTTAATACATAAATTTATCAATATTCTCATGCATATGTCCTAATAAAACTTGAAAACCAAGTGTATCATACATAATTATACAAATCAATAATTATCCGCACTGTCTATCAAATCATTCTACACAAACAAAACATACCTGAACGACGAACAAGTAAGCAATGAGTCAATCTCCTCCAAATCCAGAGCCAGCCGAGGAAGGGAAGCGGCCACCAAACTGCTGCATGTACTCTAACAACTGTACGGTCTGCAAGGCCTGTTGGCGGTTCTGCTCCTCCAATTGGGACACTCTAGTCCGCAATTCTTCTATACTTGCTAAATCGCTCTGTGGTCTGCTCCGCCGTCCCCTACTATGACTATTGGACTGCAATAATTGGAAAATAAATAAAATCCAAGTTTATTGTTTTGAAAAGGTAAAAATATCATATTTTAAGTATTTTAATAAAAAGTAAATTATTTACCGCTAAATTGCCAAATCCGTATCGTCGACCATGCTCAGCTGGAGTCATAACGGACTCAAAAATAATGTCCTCCTCATCGGTCGTCAGCTGTTCTCGACCTGTATCAGCAAGGAGTTTCTGCCGCTGCTCCATAAACATCTCCTGCATTAACAAATTAATAATATCATATCTTATTTCATCATAATTTAACAATTAAAACAATTACTAATAGTGAATAAAATGGAATATGCTTACATGGCTTTTGCTGGATTTATCGTCCTGCCATGCGTACGAAACAGTCCCGTCTGGATTAACATGCTCGACAGCATGCGTACGGGTGAACACGTCCATATAGCTGATAGGACCCTGTGCCTCGGCTTCCTGAATTTGATTGTTACATACAATTATTATATATTTAGAATCATATAGCATAAACTATTTACATTTATTATTCAGTAAATTTACTAACTCCTGCCGATACTGCTGAAACGACTTCGATCCTCCACGATGAGTGACGGGATTCTTATTTCTATTTGCAGAGTTTCTATCCGACTCTGCCTGTACATTCAAAATTTGATACATTATTTTTCAATCACGTCAAATTAATAATTCAAAAAAAAATAGTATACTTGCCTTCGCCTCGTCCGTCTCCCAGTAGCTCAACCAAGCTTGCCACACGCTCTCTCCCATCCACTTTGGTTTCTTACCAGATTTCTTAATCTCATATATCGTGTCCCTGTAGTTCTTACGCATCTTCCTCATCCAGTATGCTCGTGCCAGCATCATATCGTCTGTATGGATGTCTATCTCAGCCTGTGTGAAAAAAAGATTACACTTTAAACGATAAACAATAGAAAAACGACAAAAACGAATTAAAAATGGAAAACAGAAAAATTATACATACTAGAACATCCTGCCATATGCACTCTATGATGTGAGGAGGGATGGAATCCCACTTCGGCCAGCACGCACTCATCCTACTGCGATATGCTGCTCTAGAGACGTCCAGCACAACTTTAGAGGGAAGTAGGTCGAACCCCCTGTTTTTAAGTACGATATAGATAAGTACATACGTATATCATAGAAAAAATAAGATGCTGAATAAAATTTAATTCTAATTACCTTCTGCTCTAGGGACCAAAGATACAACAGCACGCTGTGGCTCTTGCGATGGGCCACTTCCATCGCCTCCTGAAGATCGGGAAGAGCTCCCACCTCTATACGACATACTGATAAACCTGTGACATATACACATCATTATATAAGAGTATAAAAACATGATAATGAAATATATTTCATATGAAAATGACATCAACGGTATAAATTGCAGCTTAATTAATGACTGAAATGGAAATAGAAATGGAAGTGTGTTATACCTGATTCATAATACATCAAGAATTCAACATGCAATAGTAAACGGATTTGGTTTCATAGTTACATCAATTTAAAAATACATCAAGAATTCAACATGCAAACAATAGTAAATGGATTTGGTTTCATAGTTACATCAATTTCATAATACAACAAGAATTTAACACGGTTACATCAATTGCAAAAAAACAGATTCAGATTTGTATCAGTCATCATCGTCTTCTGATTCAGATTCGGTCTCGTTTTCGACGATATTTTCCTCTGCACTGTCAAACGCTTCTACCAAAACATTTGATTCATCGATCAAGGGACCAAAATCTGTATGATCGTCTGTAATTATTATTTCGTTATTTTGCTCAAGATCTGCCTGATAAGCTTGTTCGTCGGGAATATTCTTCCCATCGAATGTGAATCTGGCCTTTGTTTTAAAAACTGCAGACCAATCTGCTTTATCTCTTTTTAGAGACGGATAAGGAGCGTAATAAACTTGCAATGCTTGTTTGGCTAGTACAAAAGGATCATACTTGTGATAGTGCGATGTATGCTTTATTTCGATAAGATTATAATCCTTGTGCACATTAATTCCAGAACCTGGAACATTGCTAAACCAATTGCATCTAAATAGAAACACCTCCTCCGCGGGTCGTGAGAAATATGTCAGTTGCAAAATTTGTGTCAGAACGCCATAAAAATCATTTAAATGATTTTCTGGATCGTCACTACCTTTAACAAATACACCAGTATTATTTGTTAATTTTTCTGCACCGTATTCTTTGGTGTTAAATTTATATCCGTTGACGAAATATATTGGATATGTCTTGACCACTCTTTTTGGTCCCATCGCAAGATGTTTCAACCCTTCGTCAACAACACAATTTTTCGGCTCATAAACGTAATTTGAAAACCAACCAAAAAATTCTTTAGTGAGATCTCCGTTCAGATGTTCACGTTCATAAACACTGTTTATATAAACAAATTGTTACATTAGGTTATACAGGCGCATGCATATAAGGAAAGAATAAGACACAAATTATTATTTCAGATTACCTAACAAACGGTGCAACCTCGGCACAATTTAGAAGAATATAAGTGTGTGCTACATGAAGATCTCTATCGTCTAGCCATATTTCTACACATTTTCCAGAAGGCCGACCATGTTGTCTAAAAATAGATAACATTGCTTGAGTGGACTCTTGTTCGTCGCCTTCGTCATTACGAGCAACACTTTCAAATGAAATATTCACATGGTCACTGAAATAGTGAGAGAAAAAGAACGAAGCTTCTTCTTCGATGTAAGATTTACATATCGAACCTTCAACCCGTGCTTTTTGCCTCACTTTTTTCTTCAAGTGATTCAAATATCTACGCAACATTAATTTATATTAACTTCATCTTTCAAATGCAATTAAATTACGTTATAACATATATTACATACCTCTCAAATGGATACATCCATCCGTATTGGACAGGACCTCGAAGTCGTGCTTCAGATGGGAGATGAACAGGTAAATGTTCCATCACATTAAAAAAACCAGGCGGAAATATTTTCTCTAATTTGCAAAGCAATATAGGAATGTCCACTTCAAGTTTACGTAAACGTTGCACTTTTAAAGTAGTCGAACAAAGCTCTTTGTAAAACATACTAAGCTCCGTTACTACTTTCCAAACTTTTAACGGCAGTAGTTCTTTGAACATTATGGGGAATAAATTTTCCATCATTATGTGACAGTAGTGACTTTTCATTCCGCTTAATCTACCATTTTTAAAGTCAACACATCTACGAAGATTTGATGATATCCCATCAGGAAATCTTAACCCTTCCACCCATTTTAACACAGCTTTAACTTTCTTATTATCTAATTCGTAACAAGCTTTGGGTTTTTTTATTGTCATTTGGTTTCATATGAAGCTCAGAACGTTTGCATAATTCTTCTATATCACGTCTTGATTTCAAATCATCCTTCATCTTCCCTTTCACATTCAAAATTGTGTTAAAAACATTATCAAATACATTTTTCTCATTGTGCATCACATCTATGTTATGGCGAAGCAGAAGATGTTTCCAATACGGCAACTCCTAAAAAATAGTTTGTTTGCACCAGTTATGAACAACGGATTTGCCTTCAATTTCTATTTGCTCGCCAATTTCATATATCTTTGGATAGTCCTTAACAAGTTCATATATGTCTTCGCTTGACCATATCGTCGGTGGTTGTCTGGTTTCTACTCTATTAGCTAAAAAGTTTTTCTTGTCTCCTCTGAAGGGATGATTTACATGGAGAAAATATCGATGACAGTCAAACCATGAAATTTTCTTACCATGAGGTAAAGAAAACGCTCGTGTTTCACCCATGCAATATGGACATGCTAGACGATCGGCAGTACTCCATCCCGAAAGCATTGCATAGGCAGGAAAATCACTTATAGTCTACAACAAAGAAGCAAACATACGAAAAATTTTCTTCTTGGACACATCGTATGTTTCTACTCCTTCGTTCCACGGTATTTTTAACTCCTCAATCAACGGTTGTAAATATACATTGATTCCTTGTGTCGGATCGTCGGGGCCAGGAACGACAACAGTAAGAAACATATATTGTGTTTTCATGCACATCCATGGAGGCAAATTATACGGTGTGACGATAATGGGCCATGATGAATATTTAGAACCAAATTGAGAAAATGGAGAAAAACCGTCCGTACATAATCCTAATCTAACATTTCGACTCTCCGCTGCAAAATTTGGATATGTTTTATCGAAATGCTTCCATGCTTCTCCATCGGCCGGATGTGTCAACGTACCCTCTTCCTCTGTTCTCACGCTATGCCATCTCATATTAGACACAGTTATAGAAGATGCATATAATCTTTGAAGTCTTGGAGCTATGGGTAAGTAGTGCATACGCTTGTACGGAACTTCCTTCCCCTTCTTTTTTCTTGGTTTGTATCTCTCCTGGTTACAAACTTTACAATTTCTAAGGTTTGCGTCTTCTTTCCAAAACAACATGCATCCTTTTAAACATGTATCTATTTTCTGATACGGTAAACCAAAAGCCGACATAAGTTTTTTAACTTCGTGGTGATTTTCACACATTAGATTATCGGGCGGCATATGTTTTTTTGCAGCTTGTACAACAGCCGTAAACCCAGCTTCAGTGATGTTGTATTTTGACTTCATCGCAATGTATTCTGCGATTACTGACAGTTGAGTGTCGCTTTTACAACCATCCCAAATAGGTTTCTTAGCTGCATCTAGTAAATCGTAAATTTTTTTAGCTTCAATATTTGGTTCTTCAACATTTCCATCATCGTCGTCAACTTGAACCATATGAAACATTGATCGTGCTGCATCTT
The DNA here is from genome assembly GCA_030765085.1 of Allium cepa. Lineage (NCBI taxonomy): Eukaryota > Viridiplantae > Streptophyta > Magnoliopsida > Asparagales > Amaryllidaceae > Allium > Allium cepa. The sequence continues at coordinate 678,005,934 of CM060941.1, read as the reverse complement.
CGACCATATTTTCTATACGGGTCGTTGAAACTATTTCGTTAACGACACTTTCAGACTCTACAGAAGTATTTGCTACAACTTCTCCATGCCGATCCCAAACATAATATTCGGGTACGAAACCGTGTTGGCACAAATGAACTTTCACAATATCTGGTAACAAATACTTCAAATGTCTACACCTACTACACGGACAACGAATTTTTGGATCGTTTTCGTTATTACTTAAAGCGAATTCAACAAACACGTTTATACCATTATAAAAATCTTCTTTTATTGAGCCCCTCAGTCCTTTTCTTTGGTACATCCATCTCCTCCGATCAACAAAATAATCAATCATTTTTCCTATTTGACAAAATGAGAAGTTCAAAAATTAACATTTATTTTGAAGAATACAAATTCAAAAAAGATTATTTTCATGGTCGTATAATATTTTGAATTTAAAGAACAACTTCACAAATTTAAAAATATTTTCAAATAGGGCACATTTCATTTTTTAACGTACGTAACGATTAAAAATATATATATTTTTTTTTCATTGGTCAGACATCCTACTTCCTATTACAAACACAGTAAGCATTTACATTTCGTATATTACTTCGTCTCAAACGATTCAATAAAATTTCGGCAGCATTTCCCTTTTGTTCCCTGCATTGTACACAAATGCGTGTACGCAGGAAACAAAAAAGAAAAGTTAGGGCGAAATTTTATGAACCGTTTGAGACGAAGTAGTATACAAAATGTAAATTCTTACTGTGTTCATAACTTGTCCAATACAGGGACAAATCCGACAAGCATTGTACCAGATGAATATAAATGGTCGTTTTTCGAAAAAAACGACTATGTATACAACAATCATGTACAACACTCATCAAACGGGGCCAAAAACTCTCTAAGGGACATTTGACGGTCAACATGCGCGAATTTTACTCAAAAATACAGTTTTACTCACTGTTCACATTTACAAAAATATATATAAATTTAACACAGTTATTCGACGTATTACGCATCAAAAAGGCTGGTTTAACATTTTTGCCTTTTTTTTAATACACACAATTATAATTTAGAGTAATGCATTTTTTTGTTTCATATGTAAATACATGCACAATATAATACTCCTAGTTCATTCAATCATTTTATTGTATGCCAAATAACGTATACAATCGTCGAATCAGGGCATACACAACAATTTACATATACATGAACAACCACAAAGTATACGTGTTTTTCACAATTTCACGATAAAAGATGAAATATGTATGCCATGTGATGCTATAAACCATTATTACGCTAATGCAAACAATTGCAATCGCTAATTCGCCCTAATTTATCAATTTATGCAAATCTAAAATTAGGGTAAAAACTGAAATTTTTAGAAAAATAAGAGATTATACCTGAGATTGAGAGCAAGAGGTGTTGAATCAGCAGCGTGGAAGGAGAAAAAAATCACGAAATTGGCGAATGGAGGTGGAAAATATGGATTTGGGGGTTTTTGGTGAGATTGGGGAAAGCTGGAAAATGAGGAAGAAAGGATCGGCCGGCTGCAGGTATTCGCGAATTTCCGACGGCTTCGGACGGCCGCCGACGACCCATCGGAAGCCGTCGGAAATTAACCGTCGGAAGCCATCGCCCCGACCCGTCGCTATTTCGCTTTTTTCTAGTAGTGGTGGTAACAATAGATCTTTTATATTGTGGTCAATCAACAATTATCCTTTATGGTATATCATTTCATCCACTACTTGATACTTGCTGTTAAGTAGGGTCTAGGATTGTAGCTGTAAAAGTTGCTGCTTTCACCATGTTGAAGAGTACCGTGTTTTTTAAGATCCAGGAACCAAGGTGCTTGTACTATAGTTATGGCATGCAAGTCCACATCAACTTTTTGACCATGCTCCTCTTCAATTTTCTCCATTCTAGATAGAGCATCAGCTACTATATTCTTTTTCCCACTTTCATACTCAACTCTATAATCAAAACCATGCAACTTGGCCAACCACTTGCGATGTAATCCCGTATGAAGTCTTTGTGTTAATAGATATTTGAGACTTTGATGGCCTGTTTTAATTACAAACTTCCTTCCCATAAAGTACTGGCTCCATTTTTTATGGCTATAATGATAGCCAGTTCCTTTTCATAAGTAGACTATGCTAAATTTTTTCCATGTAAAGCTTTACTCAAAAATGCAAGTGGTCTACCAATTTTGGGATAACACAGCACATATTCCATATCCACTAGCATCACATTCCAGTACAAATGGCATGTTAAAGTCAGGCATAGCTAAAATAGGTGGGTTGTTCAAACACTTTTTCAATTATTTAAAAGACTGTTTAGCTGCTTCATTCCATTTAAAAGAGTTCTTTTTCAACATCTCGGTCATAGGCTTGGCTATTACCCCATAGTTCCTTATAAACTTCCTGTAGTACCCTGTGAGCCCTAAAAACCCTCTTAGTGCTTTTATTGTTTGAGGTAGTGGCCACTCTACAATAGCTTGGATTTTAGAGGGGTCAACAGCTAGTCCTTTTGAAGAAATCACATGCCCTAAGTATTCTAAAGTTTCTTTAGCAAAATTACATTTTAATAGCTTGACCACTAGCTGATTTTCCCGTAAAACATGAAATGCTTTTTCAAGGTGTGGTAGATGCTCAAACCATGATTTACTGTACACTAATATATCATCAAAAAACACTGATATGAATTTCCTCAAGTGTAGTTTAAAAATATCATTCATCAGAGACTAGAAAGTGGAAGGAGCATTGACTAAACCAAAAGGCATTACAAGGAATTCATAGTGCCCATGATGAGTTTTGAAGGCAGTTTTGGGTATATCAAGTTCATGCATTAGAATTTGATGATAGCCCGATCTTAAATCCAACTTAGAAAACCATTTAGATCCTTGGAGTTCATCGAAAAGGTCATCCATCAATGGAACAGGAAATTTATCTTTTATGGTATGGGAATTCAAACTTTTATAACTAACACATAACCTCCATGTGCCATTCTTCTTTTTAACCATCACAACTGGAGAAGAATAGGAGCTGCGAGGTCTGATAAGTCCAGTCTTCAACATGTCACCAATGATTTTCTCTAGTTCATTTTTAAGGTGGTAGGAATGTCGTTATGGCTTCAAACAAATGGGTTTGGTATTAGGAATATGTGGAAATTTATGACCATAGGTTCTATGTGGGGAAAAATTAGGATTGTCAGAAGTGATTTTAGTGTATTGTTTCAAAAGCTGGGTGATTTCTGTTGGAATAAAGGGGTCAGGCTCATGGTCTTGTGGCATATGTAAGCACAACATCATGGCAGTTTGACCATGTGCACTATCTTTGTCCATAATCTTTCTATCAACTATTCACGCATCTTCTGGCTTAATGCCTTGCCATATATAGTGCTTGTTGTTGTAATGAAACTTCACTTGTAATTGCTCCATATTCAATGTGATTTCCTCCAAACTTTTCATCAACTCTGCACCGAGCACCAACTGACGCCTTCTAAATGCAACAAGAGAAGGTCAACTGTCATCCTACACCCTTGACACTTCAACATGAAAATTTTACAAATTCCTGAACTAGTCAACTTCATACCATTAGCTACTTTAACCTCATACACCTTTGACTCGTCAGTTTTCAACTATAGCTTCCTTTCCAAATCCTCATTAATGAAACTATCAGTAGACCCTGAATGAATCAGGATTTTTACAGGTTTATATTGATAACTCCCCTCACCTTAATGGTTGATAATGCAGGAATGCCACACATAGCTTGAAGTGTTATAGATAGGGTTTCTTCTATTACAGATTCAACTTCTGCCTCCCTATTGTCTTCAGCCTCGTTATCATCATATAATTCCTCATCTTTGAGTGTCATCACCCCCTCTTACACATATACTCGAGGTGTGGGACATTTATTGTCCTTGTTCCATTTTTGTTTATAGCCATATCATAGGTCTGGCCTTCTCATTTCAATAATTTTGGTAGGAGTGGGGGATTTACTACGAGCCAAAATTTCTAATGCAGTATTACCTTCTTTAGGGCTTGAGATTAGGTAGTTAGGATTAGGTTTGGTGGGTTGGGCAGGAGTTATTTGATGGTTCTTGGAAAAAGGAGAGCTAATGCTCTTGTAGCCTTTCTTTGTCTACATATATTTACTCTCGAACATTTTAGCCAATATTACTGCTTCTTTGAAGTCATGTGGTCTTGAAGTCAACACATCATAACATATCTCCTCCTTCAATCCACCAATGAATTGGTCAAGCAATAATTTGGGTGCTAAAATTTCTATTACAGCTCGTAATTGCTCAAATATGCTCTAATAGTGGCATACTGCTTCAGCTTGGATAATGTTTCATAAGGTCGCTGCACTCTTCTAATTTAAATCTCAGTGGTATACTGCTTCAGCTTGGATAATATTTCATAAGGTCACTCCATCTCTTCTGAGTTAAATCTCACTAAAATCTCGTCTTTAAACACAGGCCATAACTCATAATTCTCAACTGTATTGGCGTACCAATGATACCATTGAAGGCTTCTTCCTTTAGTGAAAATGAAGTGATTTGTACCCACTGACACACATCAGTATGGTGGAATCGGAAGTACTGTTCCACTTGCCTCGACCAGTCAGCAACAACTTCTTCTCCTATGAATATTGGGAAGTCAAGGTTCATGGAGTGGATAGGTTGATCGTAGGTAGGTGAGTTGTAGTCATAGTTAAGGTCAGGCACATGGTAGTTAGAGTAGCAGTTTCTTGGTTGTTGGGGCGGTTCTTGAGGCTACAGAGGGGGTTTCAAGGGAGCCTGAATGTTTCTTTAAGGAGAAAAGGGTTCCTAGGAGGTGGTATAACATTTTTGGGTAGAGGAACCATATTTCTTGGAGGTGGATATGGTGCTGGAGGGGTAGGAGGTGGCATATATTGATGATAGAGGTGTGGCTCATTTGGATGCTGTGGTGGTACATAACGGGGGTTAATAGGTGATGGAGTATTAATCATGGGAGCTGGAATAGTAACTGGTAGGGAAGGTGGTGGTATCGAAGTAGATGCTTGCTCCCTACGTTGTTGCCTAGCTATGTCATTCAAAACATTATTAAATCCCATAATTTTTTGCTCAAGACTCTTCAATATTGCTGTTGAATTCATATTGTAACTGCCATTGTTGATCTGCTTCTTGATCAGGGATGGCTTCTTGTTTATGGTTTTCAGGATAATCAGAATCAATCTAAGGGTTAGGGTTCAGCTGAACGCTCCGATACTGAATTGGAAGGCCCTGGTTGGTCAGTGCTCTTAGCCATGGATGTTGAAGGTGAAATCAAGAAAGAAGAGAATGAGTTCTAGTAGAAAGAAAGTAGTTTTGAGCTTGTGCACGTGCACAAATGTGTTTACGCACACAAGAACAAGAAATGGAAAAATGAAGAATATTGGATTGCAACTTTTAAAGAAAATGAAGGAAAAATAAATTGTGATTTGAAGAAAATGACCAGAAGATGCAAGTCTTTGGGAAGATGACTGAGCTACTGAGTTGAACAATGACATCTGCATAGGCTATATTGTTTTGGGCATGATTGAACAATTACAGAGAGCTTAAATCTCACGAGAATTTTGAACAAAGATTGCTTAGCAAAATATACAATTGGAAATTAAAGAAAGTTTAGAACAGAAAATTTGAACCGATAATAAATATGACATTTGCGGTTATAGATTATTAATAGAATTTGAATGAACAAGATTAAAATTGGATGTTGCCAAGATTAGCAATGGCAAATTCAAGATATTATGAATTGATATGGCAATTGAAATGGACACAGTTAGTTACATGCATCATGTACAAAAACAAGAATGAACATGTAAATCAAATAGTAGTTTAACAGAATTTGAACAAGAAGAGAATTACCAAGATTATTTTCCAAAACTATTGAATTGCTATTAAAATTGAAAGATTGAGTATGAAAAAGGAAAAAATGCAAGCTACAGTTACTGGAACCTAAATCAAAGGACAAAAAATTATCAACTAAAATTGGACATAACAAGGAAGATAAATGGCAAACAAAAGAACAGGTACTAAATTGCAAAGATTAACAAAGGAAATGGGATAGTAAGTGCAGGAAATAACAACAGAGAAATTGTAATAGCTAAACAGAAACTAGATATAAACTGGAAACTTGAATTTAGATCTAACTAACAAGAATTACCTACTTGCTACGATCTAAGAAGAAGTAAGAACTGCTTACAATTAGAATTGCAATGAAATGAAAAGGAATGTATTCAATAGCTTTAGATTTCTCTATTTTTTACTATGGTTTACATACACTTATATACAGTTTCATCCCCAGTTCACAAGCCAAAACCCATTTACAAAAACAACTAGTACAACACACTTTCGACCACATACACTAGCCCATTTACACAATACTAGGTCCATATTCTCAGCAATTCAATCCCATGCATCAGCAAGCATAGAAACTAGGAATTGCATTTGTGCACATGCACATATGCACAAATGACACATCAATCCGTCTCCTTCCCCAAGCCTGGTTCACCACTTCTAGCAACTACATCGACTACAGGCCTGCTCTGGCCATCTTCAGTCGTCATCTCTGACGAACTCTGACCGGACATTGATGATCTAACCCAAAACTTTTGCCTCTTATAATTTTCTTCTCTGAAACAAGTAATATCATGCTGAGGTTATTACAGCTTTTGATAAATTAGAAACTGCCGACTTTAGTTGATCAATCAAATGATGTTTTTGCGTTGCTCTGTTGATCGATTTTTCGCGGCTTAGCTTTGAATGCTTCTCGATCGAGTTCGATTTTAATCGTATGTGATTTATGCCTTTTGCTTCACTAACTAGCTTGCTTGAAATCGATGCTTTTTCATGCCGTTGACGATTGGGTTTTAAATAGAGTTAAATTCCCTTGATTTCCATTCAAATTGAATTCGTTTGATAATTTGCTTGCCGTTCGATTTTGCTTTAGTGTATACGATTTGTTTAGACTTGTTCAATTCATATAATTCTTTGTTGCTTGATTATCATGGCTTCGTTCGATTTCTTTGCGACCACGGCTCATTTGTTTTGGTTCCATTCTTTTTCCTTTGACTTCGGCCACTTCAATTTTTATCACCTGGCTTTAACTTGTTTGACCTCTGTGTGTCCATCCCTGTAGTGTTGCACTTTGTTAAACTATGTCTGGTTTCAATGTTCTTTCTACTTGGAATCTGTTCCATGTCGTCTTGAAGTCTGACTGCATGTGTATATGTATACATATTATTTCACACATGTATATATGTTAGCTTGTGAGTTGCATCCCTGGATTGCATTGGAGTTTTATTGCTTCGAATTGAATACATATATGTTACTTGGTTGCACCGTCTACACTATGTTGATTGAAACTGATCTGCATATCATTAAACTTCTGAACTATATACATATATACATATATATGTGTGTGTGTGTGTGTGTGCACCACTGTTATCTTGATGTTGCTTTGTTGTATCTATGATGGTCTCTGTTGCAATGTTGTGCTAGCCTGGTTGAAGTTGTTGCATTGTACTTAAAGTCTGTAGCTTGGTTCTCTATATATTGATGTCTTCAACACTGCCTCCATTGTGTGATGATTTTCTGTCTTGTACATGAATTTGGTCTACACTTCAGTAGAATGCATTAAATTGTTCATATGTATATTAGTGCTCTGGCACCATATTAATTTGAATCTGCACTTGTATTTAGTTGGCTTGCTCACTAGTCTTCACTGTTGAGGCTGCTGCACCATGTAATTTGATGTTGTTGTCTTTGATCATACTTTCAAGTTGACTGGTCTTGGTTTCTTGATGCAGTCAAGTTTTATGTAAGATTTGCTGCATCATGTAGTAGCCTCTGTTTTCATGTGTGCGTATTGAATTTTGGTTGAGACTTTTCCATGAACTAGATGTCTTTGATTTTGATTTAAAAGTAAGCTCTGAATTTTTCTCTTGAGTTGTTTGTGTGCTTCATGGTTGACTTGGGTCTACTTTGATATTGAACTTAATCATTTCATGTTGTACATTTGGATTTGCACCAGTGTTGAATCCAGCTTATATCTCGGGTTTGGCCTTATGCTAATATCGTGATTTTATTTGAATTTCACTTGAGTTGAAACCAGCTTTTAATTGGGTTTGACCTTGCGCTCACTTGTTCCTGTAATTTTATCAAGTGTATATCAGTGTGGACGTCCTTGTAACATGTAAGGTGATACGTTGTGCATGTCACAAGCTGTTCGTGTATGATGAATTCAAATTCAAATGATGATGAACAACCTAAATAATTGAGGAAAATAACATTTTCAAAATACATTTTATTTTACACTGCAAAAATATTTATTTTTCAGTTTTACCATGTCAATGTTTTTTTTCCAGATAGCTCAGATGTTGGATTCAATCTGGACCAGAGTTGAAGATAAAATATGAGTGATACGTAGTGAAGTGCAAATGTATGTATAGTGAAAAATATGATGTGATTGAAATTGTAATGTAACTGAAATTTGTATATATATAATGAGAGCTCAAAGTTGTACTATTCAAAATTGTAATGAAATATTCGTTTGATTAAAATATCAATTTGAATTTAAATTCTGTGTTATTTATTTTATTCAGCAAATATTTATTTAATTATGAAAAATAAAATATTACATTAACAAATACGTTTAAATATATATGTGTGTGTGTGTGTGTGTGTGTGTGTTTATTATCATCTAAGAAAAATCATATACTAGCATATTCAACAATCTCCCCCTTTTGATGATAACGAACATATATTTAAGATTTTGAATTTATCAAATGTATTTGATCATTGATAGACTCCGTTTCTCCCTCTGTTTGAATGCTCCTCTATACACAAAGCTTCCCCCTTCATATATGCATGTAAATAAATAAAAATATACAAATGAGCCTAGATACAAATACAAAATACAAAATAAAATATTTGACCTTCATTTGTTTAAATCTTAACTTTTCTTTCCCCTTTTTTTATCAGCAAAAGAGTAACAGTGTTAGAAAATAAGAGATAAAGTGATAGACATTAATATAATATTAATACCCAATCAAGTATAAACATTAAATTTCAATAAAAAAAATCAAACAAAAATCATAAATACTCCGTTTGATGCATATTTCACTTTACAGTGATAGGGATGATGTCGGTGCAAAACCATATAGTTGTGTCTATTTGTGATATATTTATTTCAGGAATTTGAATATCTACTAACCATGTATAACCATTAGGACTTTTAAATGAGATTGGTAGTATTCACAATTTTTTTTTAAAATGAATTCAAGTATCTTCTAATCACGCATAACCGTAAAGACTTTTAAATGGGATTAGAATCAACTTATCGATTTAATCAATCAATTTTGATATGCATTCCATATATGCATAACCGTGAGGACTTTTAAATGAGCATGGAAGCACATAATCAAAAATTCCAAGTAATTCACCCATGCATAGCCGTAAGGACTTTTGAATGAGAGTGAATACTTTTGATATTTTTATTTGCAAAAAAATTTAATGAATGAAAGCAAATAATTTCCCGTTTAAAATATCACATATTGACAAACTATACTGAATTTTGATCAGTGATGGTCGTTAGAAACATGATAGAAATAGAGATAGTCATCGAATTTTTACCCACAAAAAGTTTTTTAACTCTTTTTTAAATTTCTAAAGAAATTTACTAATTATACAGTCTCAAGTTATAATATATGATCAATATCAACATTCTTCACTTTTCAAACACTATTTTTCCTTTTGATAATTAGTAAGGAGTCAGAATAGTTTATGTAGTCATTTAAGATCAAATCCAAAAATAATTATAAAATCAAAATTTTCAAAACGACTAATCTGAAACAAGGTAAAAAAATGATTTTCTAGAAGGGGGTTTGTGAAAGAAAAATGTTTGCCATTTGAAAATTAATTAAAATGAAAAAATATGCAGATTTTTTTTTTGAAAATGTGATGCAGCTAATGAATATCTCAACATAAATCACGTTCCATTAGTAATTTTTCTACCAACCAGATTACCTGGTGTTATTTGCATCTGAATTTCTATTAGACTCAAGATTATCATTAGTTGAATGTTATAGACCAGACTGCGAAGTGTGCAACCACATATCTTTAAATCATTTTTATAGCATTTAAATGGAATTCTTTTGAATTTGAATTGAAAGCGTGTAAATAGACGAACAGTAGTGACCATAGCGTCAGAACAAATATATCCTCTTGTATCATGAGTGATCGGTAATCAATAAAACACTATCATTAAACGGAACAAATCTATACGAAGTATTTCAAGGATTGTAGTGTTCTCGGCATGAAAAGATAATTGGCCTACAATTTTTATAAGTCAGAATCATAACCAATATTCATTATCATATAACTGGTGATCAAATTATTGTGCAGATTATCACATTAAATATATCGTTCAGAATAAATATGTTGTTACCTATTTACCTTTGTCGATAATTTTTCGTTATTGCCCATTATGATTTTGCCACCTATGTACTAGGCTAAGGAACTTTGATTTTTTTCCTGTTATGTGCCTCGAAGAGCCATAATCCAGATAACACTGTTGTTGTTACTTAGCCTGCCACCATACGTACACGAGAAAAGATTTTTTGTGACCTATTTGTTTTTATAGGTCCACGGTTGTTAGTGGCAAATGATTTTGAAAGATATGTTTGTGGAGGCCCAAAACTATTTATATTTGTTCCTTTTGGCACTGAAATTTTTTGGCTTTAAGGGATTTTATATTCGTGCCTTTGGAACCCAAATTGGTGTGGATTTCACCTGTTTGGGTGTCACACTTTCCCCTTTAACAATGTTATTAATTGTTCGTTCATATTTTGACACTTTTGTAAATCTAAATGCATTCCATTTACTCTCGAAGAGTTGATTTTTTAAGAATACATCAAATAATTTATCTCTAGTGAAAAATTTCTGAGTAACCAACTCAAGTTTACTAACTTTGGATTTTAAAAGTTTATTTTTATTTACTAGGTTCGGACAACAACTAATGGTACTATCTCTCTTTTCAAAACTATTCATTTTTAATCACATATTTTCATTTTGAAGCTCTCTAATTTTATTCTCAATTTCTTGCATCTTAATTTCGAAGAGTTGGAGTTTTTTAAATTCAATTTTTTCAATCTCCTTTTCAAACTTGTGATTCAATTGAATAATTTAATATTTACTCAAAATCACGTTTTCTTTTTCAAGGGTTTTTAAATTTTCATTGATCTCATTTAATTTTTTTTCAAAAATCGCATATTTAGAAATTTCTGACTTCTTAAAGCTATCCAACTCTTTTTGCAAAATATTATTTTTACAAATCAACTCAGTTTTGTTTTTATATTGAATTAAAATTTCCTTTTCTAATTTTTGAAAGTTTTCATGAAGACGGAAAAATTCTTTTTCATGACTCAAACAACTTTTCCAATTAGAATTTTTTTTTCTTAATATTTTAAAGCTCATTTTACAAATCATTATTTTTCTGATGAAGCTTAGCTATTTCCCTTTCCAACTTATTATTTTTCAACCCAAGTGCTTTATTATTTTCAATTAATTTTTGGCACAAGAGACCTAAATCATTGATTTGAAAATCACTTATCTCATCGGCTATAGAATCTTCATCACTGCTGCATTTTGCCAATCCAATCAAGCACGTTTTGGAGTCGATTATGGGGGAGCTCTTATGGTTGCTGACTTTTGCACCATATATTGCATCAAAAGAATTCCAGATTTCCTGTGCATTTTCATAATGAGAGATAAAGTTAAAATTATCTTGATTAATATGAGAATATAGTATATGCATATCGAGAGTATTGATCGAAGTAATTTTCTCGACTAATATATCATACCCATTTTCAATAATATCCCAACATTTAACATTAACAGATTTTAAATAAAATTCTTTTTTTAATTTCCATTTCAAAAAATATGTCCCAACAAAAACTGGAGAAATAATATCAGACTGACCCTCAGTAAAAGCATTATTAAAAGAAGCCATTTTAAAAATTCAAATTTGTAAAACAAAATTGGTTTTGAAAAATCAAAATTTAAAAACAAAAATGGCTTTTGTTCCTAACACCGATACCACTTGTAGGATCGATTTCACCCTAAAGGGGCATGAATAGAGTGATACTATTAATTATAAAAATTATTGAGGAAGTTTATATAAAATAATAGCAATACAGATATAGTAGAATTATAGAAGGACAGATAACAGCAGAATATTAAAAGCAGAAAATAGAACACACATATTTATCCAGCTTTGGCAAAACTCTGCCTAACTGCCGCCATAAGTTTTCTACAAGAAATTAAGTAGTTAGACGCTTACACACGTAAACTCATGACACCCATTATCAACTAACTTAACTCTACGCTCAAAACCCTTCCATAACTCAGCCACTGAGTTGCAAATTCTCAAACTACACTGCCGTAGTTCGTCTCCTAGTCACATGACCAGAAATTACAAAAGTTTAAAATAGAAATACAAATAAAAAATAATTTAAAAATAAAAAACGCTAATATATAAAATAAATCTCGATAGCTATTTATAATAACCGGCCCAAAATAATAAGTCCCCTTTTCTTTTCTTATTATTCGGTTGGCATCTTCTTCTTTGTGAAAATTGCTCGTTCGTTCCTCTTTTGCATTGCTCAAAAATTAGGGCTTTTGATAAATTTGAAGCTGTCGACTTTAGTCGATCAATCAAATGATGTTTTCTCGTTGCTCTGTTGATCGATTGTTCGATGCTTAGCTTTGGCTGCTTCTCGACCGAGTTTGATTTTAATGGTATGTGATTTATGCCTTTTGCTTTACTGACTACCTTGCTTGAACTCGATGCTTTTTTATGCCGATGATGATTGGGTTTTAAATAGAGTTCAATCCCTTGATTTCCATTCGAATTGAGTTCGTATAATAATTTGCTTGCTGTTCGATTTTGCTTGAGTGTATACGATTTGTTTGGACTTGCTCAATTCGTATAATTCTGTGTTGCTTGATTATTACGGCTTTGTTTGATTTCTTGGCCACCACGGCTTGTTTGTTTTGGTTCCGTTCTTTTTCCTTTGACTTTGACCACTTCGATTTTTATCACTTGGCTTCGACATGTTCAACGTGTGTGTATTCATTCCTGTAGTATTGCAGTCTGTTGAACTATATCTGGTTTTAATGTGCTTTCCACTTAAAATATGTTCTGTGTCATCTTGAAGTCTGACTGCATGTATATATGCATACATGTTGTTTCACAAATTATGTATTTTAGCTTGTGAGCTGCATCCCTGGTTTGCATTGGAGTTTTATTGCTTCGAATTGCATACATATATGTCACTTGGTTGCACCGTCTATTGTAACTGATCTGTATATCAATGAACGGGTGCAGTTCGGAAAAATATACAAAAATATGTATGTATGTGCACCACTGTTATCTTGATGTTGCTTTGTTGTATCTTTGATGGTCTCTGTTGCAATGTTGTGCTAACCTGGTTGAAATTGTTGCATTGTATTTAAAGTATGTAGCCTGGCTCTCTGTATATTATTGTCTTCAACATTGCCTCCTTTGTGTGATGAGTTTCTGTCTTGTACATGAATTTGGTCTGCACTTCAGTAGAATGCATTACATTGTTCATATGTATATTAGTGCTCTGGCGCCATATTAATTTGAATCTGCACTTGTATTCAATTGGCTTGCTCACTGGTCTTCACTGTTGAGGCTGCTGCACGATGTAATTTAATGAAGTCTTGTTTTATGTAAGATTTGCTGCATCATGTAGTAGCCTTTGTTTTCATGTGTACATATTGAATTTTGGTCGAGACTTTTCCATGAACTAGTTGTCATTATTTTGAATTAAAAGTATGCTCTGCATATTTTTCTTGAGTTGTTTGTGTGCTTTATGGTTGGTTTGTGTCTGCTTTGATATTGAACTTGATCATTTCATGTTGTACATTTGGATTTGGACCTGTGTTGAATCCAACTTATAGTTCGGGTTTGACCTTGTGCCAATATAGTGACTTTATTTGTATTTCACTTGAGTTGAAACCGGGTTTTAATTGGGTTTGCTTTGTGCTCACTTGTTCCTACAATTTTATCAAGTGTACAGTGTGCATGACCTTGTGGCATGTACAGTGATACACTATGCATGTCATAAGCTGTTCATGTATGATGAATTCAAATTTAAATGATGATGAACAACCCAAATAACTGAGGCAAATAACATACAAGACATATTTTATTTTACACTGTAAAAGTATTTCTTTTTCAATTTTATTGCATCAGTGTTTTATTTTTCAGATAGCTCAGATGTTGGATTCAATTTGGACCAGAGTTGAAGATAAAATATGAGTGATATATAGTGAGGTGCAAATGTATGTATAGTGAAAAATGTGATGAGATTTAAATTGTAATGTAATTGAAATTTGTATGTATATATATAAGAGCTCAAATTTGTACTATTCAAAATTGTAATAAAATATTTGTTTGAATAAAATATCTGTTTGAATTTAAATTCTCTATTATTTACTTTATTCAACAAATATTTATTTAATTATGAGAAATAGAATAGTACATTAACAAATACATTTAAATGAATATACATATGTTTATTATCATCAAAAAAATAATATACTAGCATATTCAACATAGCTAAGGATCACCCTGAAATGACATGGTGTCTTTTCCAACCATTCTTTTGCTAGCAAGATTCCTTTGTTAAACTAGGGTCAGCCACTGACTCTTCTCATGCAAATCCGATTTGGTTCCCTAGTTCGACCGTTGAAATTTCCTCACATGACAGGTCGTGCTTTAGAAACCACTTTGTCATTTCAAGAATCCGACTCGAGTTCTCGCCTTCAAGAATCAAGTGAGAAACCTTGCCCAACTAGTTCAAATCACACAGAAACCTTACGCATAAACAATGGATTGGAAATTGATAGGTAAATGGTTTGATTCATAGAAAATAACCTTTCAGCACATGGAATTACTCCCATTTTCGAAGGTTTACCAACATAAGAAGCATAAATAGAATAAAATGACTTCACACAAAGTGTTAATAACTCACCCAATCCGTCTTTGCCCATTACTATGCAACTACTGAACCCTACTTGCATATAAATCCAAGAAACACTATAACGGTCGTGTAACACCCCGCGTTAAATTACAATTATACATGTAAATAATTTAATTAAGTAATATATGTCTAAAATTTTAAAACAAAGAAATGTTTATAAATGGGGCAACTAATTAATATTATTTTGGATACAAACATACATACATACATACATACATATACATATATATATATATATATATATATCTGTTTAACAAATAAATTAGAGAGAGAAATTATATGAAATCAATTAATAGGGAAGATTAATTGACGATGTTTGTTTAAAAGGGAAATAAATATTCAATTAATTAGTAGAGGTGATTAATTGAAGGAACTGACAAAAAAGGGAACGTATATTATAGCAAATAATTGATATGATTAGAAACATATATGTTAGTGCAAGAGAATAAAAATGAGGAAGAGCCATTTATGCAAGTAATCAGTTGTCAATTGATAAATATGGAGGCTCATGGTAACATAAATAATTAAGACTGTGATTCAAAATTCAATTGTCGAATATATGCGTTCAATATTTATAGGAATAAAATAAATTAATATGCATGTATGTGACGAATTAATATGGTATTGATTGGCACATTAATTTGGTATGAAATCATAGTGCGGGCAGGGATTTATTGGATAGTAAATTAACTCTAGGTATATATGAAATCTATTAATTGGGTGATTAATATGGGAATCTTATTTAAAAGAAACATCACATTTAAAAATATATGTTTTTCATAGGTTGCGAGAGATAAGGGGAAAGTGATTAATGAAAAGATTGTTGCAGAATCAATTTGAAATAAAAACAAATGCAAAAGAAAACATATTAATTTAATGACCACAGTTGAGTGTACGCTTTAGATTTTTGGGTTTTATATCCAATGGTTAGCACTGATTTGAACCACTATAAATATAGGTGCAGAGCCTCATTTTTATTCTCATTATTTTTCTCTTGCTAACAAAAGCTCTACCATATTTTATCTCTTCTACACTTTCTTAATGACAAAATTTGATATCTATTTCAACGAATTTAAATCTAAATATAAAATAGAATTAATTATGGAATTAGGAATCAGTTCCAATCAGAAGGCTATATCAAAGGTAAAACTCTAGATCTGACTTTTATTAGCTACTTCTAATTCAAATCTCTTCCTTTTCTCTTTCAAATATTATAGATTTATAAATAAATCGTTTGTAATTCCAAATAGGGATTACAAGGGAGGTGAATATAGATGTTAGGGACGGATCTGAAATAAGAACAGGGAGATTTAAAAAGCTGACAATGTGAGTGGATTTAGTTATATATCTTTTAAGTTTAAGATGTATTATCGTTAGATTCCCATTTAGATAATTTTATTCAATAATTAATCTTGTTAACTAAGTTATGCTGAACTATAAGGAATTTACAGTATTTACAGTATTAGTATTTATTTACATCTATTTTTATATTTTGGATTTCTACGCAGATGTCATTCTTCTTATATTTTCTCCTCTTTCTTTGCATATGGAGTAGAAAAGATTAAACGTTAATATGGATTAAATAATTAAGAATACTGAAATGAAGGAAATAAGATGTAAAGTAATAAAAGTTTGAGAGAAGAATTAATGTAATAAATTACGTCAAAATGAGAAAAGTTAATTAATCTAATAACTAGATTTGGGAGTAACTAAAAGGTTATTTTTTGTTTAGAAAATAGGATACATTTCTATAATTTAATATTTAAAAGACAACAATAAACGTAATTGCTAGAATAAAAGAAAGAAAAGGAGAATTAGTGTAAAATAGAGAAATGACTGCATTTTACACTATCCCCAAATAGTAAAATAAATATCTAGCAGTTACGGATTATTGCTTATAGTATTATTTAATACTAAAATATGGAAATGGATTTTTAAATATATTTTTCATAACCTACCAAATAAAATAGAATTACTTTCTAGAATAGAAGATAATAAAAAAAAGTATGACATGAATCAATTAAATTATTAGATAAGAACTTGAAGCTATAATAGATAATGAACCTTGGTCTGCATTCACTGCGCAGACTATTTACGAAGATAATAATTATGTTAAGTCAATTATATAATATATGAGAATATAAACGAATATTCTATATCATAATAATAGAAGGCATATTAGAACAGAAAAGAAATGCTGGAATTATTTATGGACTATGAAAGAAGAGAAATGACAATTACAGGTAGAATTATAACATATGTTATAATTAAGTAGTAAAAACGAAAAAGCTTGTTTTAAGACTTTGAATAAATTAATGTGCAATAATAATGGTAGAAGCTTATTTAAATAGTTTATATTAAGTCAATAAGCAAATAAAGCGGGAATGAGAAAAGAGGTTTTTTTCAATGTAATTAAGATTTATATTAAATTAAATAAGCAAGATAACAAATGTGGCTCATACCAACAGCATTTCCTATTAAATAAATGGAGATCTCACAATAGATAGAGGTGAGATGAGGGCAAGAATATGCCAATTAGGTAAATAATAGCCAACAGAATAAGGAAGTAAACTGAACGCAAATTAAAAGATTACACATAAGGTCTAATAAAAGAGTTGAGATACGTTTGGAGCAACCCAAAGGATGAAGCGTCTAGCGAAGCAGTTCATCACGGATTTTAGAAATGGAGAAGCACATACAACTTAGTATTTTTGGGCTTCAAGGAAGTATGAGACTTCAACGGGACGTGAGAATACTCTAGGATGACCGTCTAGATAGGCGTAATGAAGCTGCATTCCCGAGGGCAGGTCTATAGGTGTTCCATCAAGAGAGTATGCCTTGACCACATTTCCATTGTAGGCCTAACGAAGCAGACCTTTGTAGGCAGTCAGAAGTGCTTGGTGTTCGAAGTAGGGTATACGTATGTCCAGTACTTGCAAGTAAGTTTAAGGGTAGTCACATGCGGATATCGGTCAGCATCAAGACTAAGAGTGATTTTAGGAAAGACTAGAGTTAAACCAATAGGCCAATGATTCTTTCACTATCGAGACATTAGACGAGGGGCACCGCCATTTGGATGTTAGCTGCAGTAGGGAATAGCCACTTAACTCTTTAGAAGTATTTCGGTTAGTTGAAGGGTGGCTGCGTGGGGCTATAGCTACGATGAAAAAGAGACAGACCAACTAGAATATCAGTATTGTAGGCACGTTGAAACAGTCCTTTACAAATATAGAAAATCCTCGATAGAATTCCGTACAAGGTAGAACTTGTTGGCGAGATTCAGATAGTAGACATGACGATTACGTAGTCCTCGATGTACGCGTTGGATGGTACATTATGGATGTCCGAGCACTGGCATAGACTAGTGTGGACGTAATTTACGTTCATAGTAAGTAGTGGAGCATCTGTATTGTAGGCCTTACGAAGCATCCTTTACAGATGTAGCTATGGAATGCTTATGGAGCAAGACGATGGAATATCTGCATTGTAGGCCTTACGAAGCAGTCCTTTATAGATATAGCTACGGAGCAAGACAATGGAGCCATTTTCAAGGAGGATACAGAAGGAACCATGGGTGGTACCTAGTACCAATATTGTCATTGGGCATATAGCTACACACACACACACACACACACACACACACACACACATATATATATATATATATATTAGTTATTAGGTCTCAATCTACTATAGAGTGGATGGCCAGAGTTTACGAACAGAGGCGAGAGTATTGTAACCTAATGAACCTAATATAAGAGTAAATGAAAATAAAATGATATATGTAAAATTAAGCCTAGAAGTATATAATTTATTCATTCACCGGAACTTTGTTCTGACCCCTTCCTCATAACATCCTACAGGTTAGGTAGATGGCAGAGACTTCCCAGCTTTATGACACTTGCTTGGAAAGTGTTATCATTTAGGTGAGTATTCACTTACTATTATATTTTAGTCAATCCCGCTGTAAGATAAATTATTGAGCTCTGATACATTTGTCTTTGCCTATTTGCAGGATACCAAATACCCAACTCGAGTGGGCTTGGTTTTTAGCATTTTTGCAAAAAATCCAAACCATTGGAATTCGAGTTGTTTAAAGACCGACTCCACTCACTCGAAAGATTATGGATCGAATTAGAGTAACAATATCCTCAGTCACAACACCACCCTCAACTCCTTCATCCATTGCATGTATATCTTATTCGCTCATCCCAATAGCTAAAACAAAGATACTTTTGCACTAGAGATAGAAATAAATCGGATTTAGAGGATAAGTTGTGTCAACTATACCATATAGTAGAAAAATACAAGTACGCACTTTCATCTTATCTCCTTCTACTAGTTTGTCTACTAAAAATTGTATACTCGGTCCTGAGTGTTGTACCTAGGATTCGATACCCACCCTTTGTGATACCCAAAAGTAAGCAACTTACAACATCTTATGACCTTTGATTACCATAAAAGACAAGTCGTCGGAGTAAAATCCGAACAAAATACTAAACCATGACATCAATAAGATCTTACAATGGAACGACAATACATAATATACCGAATAAACATAAACATAATAAAATAATGATATATTAAAGGCTGCACTAGCGGAAGCAACTGATTAATAAATATCAGTAAAAAATAGTTACAATGGACTAACTCTGAAATAAACATGGAGTCCTGAATATATATCTGATACAACAGTCTTATATTTAAATAACCGGTCTATTATGTATAATAAAATCACAATTATATATATATATATGTATGTATGTATCTCATAAATTGATACCATGCCTCAAAAATGCTCCAATTGCGCACTCTCCTAGCATATCCCCAAAAGCCTGGTGTAAGGAGAACTATCTCAAAATACTGTGTATTAAACTATATACAAAATGATAGGAATAATAAAATCATAGCCGGCCCTCTCCATAAACTGGCTCAGGGGAAATTCGAACTGCCTAGAAATAAGTACAATAAATCCTTCTCAAAAGTAGGGGATTATACCATAACCTGCTCTTCTCTAGTAACAAAAAGTTATCACAATATCTCATTACACTGTACTAGCCCAAAAACTACTAGTAGTATAGTACCAATACACTATGATCCCAAAGCAATAATCATTACTGCTAAGATCAATAAGATACACCCAAACACGTATAGTCCCTACGGCTAAAACTAAATAGGTACACCATAATGTGTATGGTCACTGCTTCTAATGCCAAATTGTAGATGACCCACTACTAGGTAACTCTGTGTTCCAACCAGCTATAGTCAAAATCGTAGATGACTCGCTACAAAGGAACTCCATGTCTCATCCTTCTATCATCATAAATCGTATATGACTCACTACTAAGGAACTCCACATCACAGCCCGATATCAAATAAAATCCTAGATGACTGGCTACTGAGTAACTCTAAGTTCCGGCCTGCCATCATCATAATCGTGGATGACTAGCTATTGGGGAACTCTATGTCCCAGCGCTCTATCATCATAAATCATATTGAATAGCCACTTACAGCTTTAGTCATTATGGCTTAAAACCTTCCCGGCAGCTCTAAAAGAACCCCATACTAATCCAAATCACATTTAAAATCGAACATACAACCCAATGTCATAGCACTTCTGGGTATATACTCCCAATCTACATTAATTTCAATGGTTTTTGGAATACATGCCTAGGTGAGACCCACATTAGCCCTAAAATCAAAGTACTCCAAAACCTAAAAATCTTTCCTAGATGGTAGCCCTCAATAAATGATGAATACTAGTTCAAGCAGCGCGTCAATCTAAGTCTATTTGCGAAAATTATCGCATTTTGAAATTTTGATAGATCGATCGATAAAACTTGAACACCGGGCTGTCAGACACCTGCAACATCTACTAGATGTCTGAGTTGTAGGTCAAACATCTGACATATGTTGCTATTTATTCCCAAGACTTGTCCAGATGTCTAAGACATTAGGCCAGATGTTCGGATGCCTGTTATGGGCAAAAACAACCTTCAAACGTCCATAACTTTTGATCTGTGGCTTTAAATGACTCCTCGTTTCTTCCATTACGACCATGGTGAAATTCTCTACAATCTAGAGACTTCAAATCACAATTTTTCACAACTTCTAAAATGTGTGCCTCTCCTTAAACACCTTTGATATGTGGCTCTGCATAATCGAAATACGTTGCGTGAATATCATTTATTATTTTAAAACAATGGTATTAGCAATCAACCTATATTAACAACCGTCGAAGTCAAAAATTGTCTCCAACATTCAAATAATGTGAAAGAACCATAAACAAATTAACCCATTCCAAATAGAGTGAAGTATAAAATAAGATATGAAGAATGGAAAATCAAAATAGCACGAAATGAACATAAGAGGTTCTATAGTAGTTCGACTGATTCAAACCTACGTTCACTCCCAAAATTTTCCTTTATATATACTACTGGTTATGTTATAGTGATTTGAATTTGAGTAATAAAAATGGAAAAGTATACCCAGAGAGAAGTGTCGTGCCCGTTGTATTTATAGAGGAATATGGACAAATGTCTAGGTGAAAATACGTAAGCAGAACCTCCAGACCAAGCCGATCCCACTCCCAAAAAATGGGCCGCACTAGGCTCACTTTAGGGGATATGTGTCGATCCCTATATGGGGATCGGTTTTGATCCCCTATTGTAGGGAAGTGGGGCCCGACGATCGGTCATGGGAATCCCCATGACATCTTCTTCCTGTTTCTTGAATTGTTTGCATAGTTCCCTAGGTGTTTTCTAGAGCGACTGATCAATCTTTGGTGAGTTGATCTGCTGAGTTGAGTGTCTATATCCTTGGTGATCCAATCTGATTACCTATCTAAGGGAAGTGCCAATCCATACTTAACCAATTTTGAGATGTCATTCGCCTAAATCCAATTGACTATCATCCATACCTTGCTTATAACTGATCTCCGATCCTGATAATCCTCTCTTAGGGCTTCCTGCCTTAATGATCACTAAATCCATTTTGCTAAATCCATGGTATAATGGCCTTGCCAAAAGGCAAGATAATATTTGCCCACCAAAATATGCCTTGTGATAGGATGATATGTTTTTAATTCCTATAAGTCTAAAGTCTGAAATCCATCGACAATCGAATATTCCAATCGAAAATCCATTCCTTTTCCAAACTAAATCACCCTAGCCATCCCATGTTCACTGGAGAGTTTGTATTTGTACGCCGAATCATCAATCTCTCTAGATTGTTAATGAAATCCACGAATGTTCCGAGTCGATATCCAATTACAAAACAATTTCAAATCCTTAGCCGTATCCATATCCATCCAAAGACAGTGACCAAATACATGATCTCAGCGGATCGTTTGCCGAATCTAAAGCCTCCATCTCACCAGATCGTTATTCAAATCCTTAATCTCTTCAAATTGTTGGCCAAATCCTCAATCTCACTGGATTGTTGTCCAAATCCGTGACCTATCTCAGTCAATGTCCAAATCCATAATCATTTGAAATCCTAAAAGTTAGCAAGACAATCCACGATCTCTCCGGATTGTTATCCAAGTTCATAGTCTCTTCGGACTGTTCAATGGTCTCTCGGGACCCTTGCTAAGCCTGGTCCATTTTCTCTCTAATGAGGGGTCATAGCAATGAGTGAGTTGATCCTATCACTCTCCGATGAACCGACTCACTCCCTGCACTCCGGCCTTTTTAGGGCTTATGTTGATGTCTTGATCCACCTAGACCGATCATAGCCTATCCGAGCTCTTGTTGGACTTCATTCCATCACTCTTAGGTGAAGGGGCAACAATGACAAGCAAGTCAATTATATTGCTCTCCAATGAAGTGGCTTTACTTCTACACTCCGATTAAGTGTGCCTGAACATAACACAATGTCCTAGTCTTCCTAGGTCAATCATGGTCTCTTCGGACCCTTGCTAGACCCATCCAGTCACCCTGCGGTGAAAGAGGGAACAACGATAAGTAAGTTGATCCTATCACCCTTCGGGAAAGTGACTCACTTCTTACATTATTGTCTCCGGCTCCTCGGTTAGCGACATAGTGCGATCAATTCCGTACCACTTCCTTTCTATGGCGTCGACTCTTTGGTCGAGGACTTAATCTATGACGCACGAATCCATCATGTTGCTCTTTAATGTTGGGACTCATACGTTGCAGTTATTACCCCGTCTCTCCGATCGGGACGACCGTGACCTATTTTTTTCATCACATTAATGCAGACTCAGATCAAATTATTAAATTTAAATTCTTATAGCCATAAAACCAGAAAACAAGGAAAACAAAACATTGCCTCTTCGGGCATGATAGTTCATCATCATCTCAGAGCCTACTTAGGGACCAATCACGATCCCATGTATGTGTATGTGACTTAGCCATTTTATTATGAAGTTTATTATTCATATATTTCACCTAATCGCAATCAAGAGATGATGATCTATGACATCGATCTAAGGCCATTTCCATTGACGTGGATGGTGGTCGCTCCTGTTCCACTACCACGGTCCGAGTCCTCACGTCCTATGGAAGCCTGCCATCCCTGATATGTTCCTCAACCATATCATGTAAGTCTTGTATTCATCCATAGTGTGCCCATCAGTTCATAGAATGGGCAATAACTTCCATACCTTTGTTCCTGCTCCGTAGGATCCCTCCTTTGCGGTTTTCGATAGGAAAGCTGCCCCCTTGTGTCTTGATAAATCCGTTCCAAGCTTTCCGTCAAATCCGAATAAGTGGAGAACTTCGGTTATCGTACTTTCCTTTTCCTTTTTGATTCATCTTAACCATCGTCTAACTTTCATTTTTCCTTATCCTTCTTGGACCCTTCTCCAGATGGTCCTTTACCTTGCATAGCATTTACTTCTTGCTTGTCGATTCGTGCATCTTCCTGCTGCAGGAACCTCTCGGCTTCATGGAAAAATTCCCTAAGATCAATTGGTGGATCCCGCTCTAATGAAGCCTTAAAGTCCATCTCATCAACAATCTCGAATACCGCCACCATTAAGACCATCAATGGATCTGGTCGTTCCACCGAAGCAACAGCCGCGTTGAACTGTGTCAAGAAACCCCTCATTGACTTTCCTGTCCTTTGCTTTAATGTTTCCAATGTTATTACGCTCCTGGATCTAGAAATGTGGACCTTAAATTGCTTCATGAACCGATCTACCAATTTGTTCCATGTTCTGATTGAATGATTTTTCAGTTTCCTAAACCAGAGTGTAGCTAACTGCCTCAAATAAAGTGGAAAACACCTTGACATGACTTCCTCCGATGCCTCCATCACTTCCATATGTCGGATATACCTCATCAAGTGTACTGTATGGTTCAACCGTCTGTTGTTCATATCTAGTGTTGGTTATTTGAACTCCTGTGGGTTCCTAGCTTGCCTGATACTTAGAGTGAATGAACTCCGATTGATATCTTCCAGCTCCTTTTGGGCAATCCGCTCTCATTATCCATCGTATTAGCTTAGCCATCCTTTCATTCTTATCCATAAGTGGCCTCCAATCCATATTACTAGCTTGCTCCCTAACTCCATGAGGGTATTCTAAAATGTACTCCTCTGGACGTGCATCCCCATTCCAATTTGCATCAAAATGCATATCACAACAAGTCCCCTACCGACATCCAATCTAGCCTAATCCAAGGGTGCACCTCCCATGCCTATGAGATCAATGTCGATCTCTCTAGCGGGATCGGGGCCGCTCTCTCCTACTCACCCGGGGTTCGCGTCTGGTTGCTCCGTTCCGGTCTCCTACCTATTAGCTCAGTTTCCATGCTCCTGATATTGATTTTTTGCAACTCTTGCTACTCCAACTCCTTGAACAGATTGCTAGTAGCTCCTGCTCCAGCCTATTTGATTTGTTCGAGGAAATTACATCATCTACTCATGTCTCTTCATCATTCGCTCTTGTATTGCATCCATCATAGTCTCCATCTCATTCCTAGTGATGTAGATGGAGGGTTGATTAGCTCCAGCTCCTAAGGATGTCTCCTGACTCCCTCCATGGTGACTCCTATTTGCCAATGATCTCCTTGTTGATTACATATTGCTTCTTAGATCCAAGATCTTGGCTTCCAAATTCGCAATTGCAAGTCTTCTCAGTGAAAGCACCAAAATGTGGAAGTCAAAAATGGCCGCTGAAACCTAACCAATGAGAAAGCACCACAAATATAATAACCAATTCCAAATAGAGTGAAGTATAGAATAAACTATGATGAACATAAATTTAAAGCAATAAGAAAAGAACATAAGAGGTTTTATAGTGGTTCGGCTGACTTCGGCCTACGTCCACTCCAAAATTTCCCTTTTATTTATATTGTTGATTACAGTTGCAATGATTTGAATCCAAGTAATAAAAATTGTAGATTGTAGCCCAAGAAAAAGAAGATCACCAAATGAGTTCCATGTATGGTGTATTCATAAGGAAAGATAGAGAAATATCTAGTTGAAAATCCACACATAGAATCTCCCGACCAAGCCGACCCTGCTCCCTGAAAATGGGCCGCATTAGGCCCGCTGTGGGGGAACGGTGACAATCTCCATAGGGGGATTGATGTTGATCCTCTAATGTAGGGGAGTGGGGCTTGACGATTGGTCATAGGATTCCCCCATGACATCTTCTTCTTGTTTCCGGAGTTGTTTGCATAGTTCCCTAAGTACGTTTTCTAGAGTGGCCGATCAATCTTTCATGAGTTGATCTGCTGGGTAGAGTGTATATATCCATAGTGATCCGGCCTGATCCCCTTCCTAGGGGGAGGTTCAATCAATATTCAACCAATTCTGAGATGTCTTCGTCTGAATCCGCTTAACTCTCATCCATTACCTTGCTTATAACCGATCTCTGATCTTGATATGATTATGAAATCCATTTTGCCAAATCCATGGTATCATGACATTTCCAAAAAATGAGATAACAATAATCAATTGATTCACATAAGCAACCATAAAAAACAATTGAATTATCATCCAAAGAAAACAAATAATCAATCATTCATCAAGCAATTTATATGACTACAAAACCATTCCTATTTTAAATCCAAAGTCACATAGTCCCATATCCCTCTATAATAAGTTCATTGACATCTTTGAATACACATGACTACCTTCAACTCATTTTCAATTTCCTACTTTCATTTCAAAATTACTAATTTTGAAATCAATATTTACATTATCTGCTTTTAGAAAATTTGCCTATTTTATGAAGAATCATCTTTTTTCTTATAAAATAG
Source organism: Allium cepa (assembly GCA_030765085.1). Classification (NCBI taxonomy): domain Eukaryota; kingdom Viridiplantae; phylum Streptophyta; class Magnoliopsida; order Asparagales; family Amaryllidaceae; genus Allium; species Allium cepa. The sequence goes on along the minus strand of CM060941.1, from coordinate 677,979,617 downwards.
CATATAATATTTTCCAAACATCTATAATGTGAAATATACTCTTTATTCATCTTTGTTGGTTTATATCGTCATTTGCTCTAGAAGTACATTAACAAGCGTTAACTATTATATAAAAGTGACCCGTATAAACCACTTTGGTCAAAACCACCTCTTTTATTTTAAAACACCTTTTTTGAAAATCTTTGTCTCCATACATTCTTATATAAACTCGTTTTTAACCAAAACTCGTGTTAAACCTTTGAAATAAATTTAAAGTTTTGTTTACATGCAATGTACATTTTTCGTTATATCATACACTTTTAAAGTAAATCAACTTACTTCCAACATCGTGTTTTTGTTCATTGTGCAATCCCATAAATGCCTCTTGTATCATTTCATAACTCTAACTAGCTATAAAAGAAATTACTATCATTCTAGCTTCACATAAACTAACATACACACATATAAGTCTATAATTATATGTTGTAGTATGTAAAAATAAGTTCTTACTCTCCTAAGAAAGATAATGCAACCAATTGCAATCAAAATCGAAATCCCTAGCTCTCTTGAATTTAGGCGTTTCCACAATCCATCGTTGCTGGCCTCCAAACTCTCGGCGAAGGTGCTCCTTTGCCTAACTAGAATTCAAGTGATCTTTCCAGATTTATAGAATTTTAATCGGGTGCCAAGATGAAGCTTTTATATTCTAGGGCTTTGGAACGATGTGTTTTGAGATGGTGAAGGAAATGAAAGTGCATGGGAATGAGATGAAAATGAAATGCAATAGCCCATTGTAGGCTAAGTAACCAACTCAAGTTCATTTAGCCTTAATTCACAAATCAAACCCCCAAAAGACCATTTTACCCCTAAACACACTAAAACATATAGATGCCTTATATCATGTTACTATAATAACTCTAATTGAAGAGGTTCGGCATTTTATTACTTCGCACTAGAAATAAACATCGAAGAGACATTATAGGTTATAGTCAAAAGGTAGAATATGCATATCGAGGTAGGATATGCACTTCGACAACATCAGATAATGTGAGGAGTCACAGATGATAAAGTAGGAAAAGGAATTAATTGAAATTCACTTCGAAAACCATTAATTAGCATTGAAGCAACCATTCCACATGGCAAGGTGCAAAGATTTATTAACATGGCTCGTATTGAAAGGAGTCTCAATTCGCTCAAGTCATCTTTGCACTTAATAAGCACTTTGATGGTGTTGATCTATGAAGATGTAAAAGGAGAACAATTCTACCTTGATTTCTGACAGTGAACACATTGCACATCATCCTCATGTAAATGCCTCGAAGACATTGTGAAAAGCAGTATCGATGAAGTACATCATCAATACCCACAAAGTCATCGATACCATACTCAACTGATTCGAGGTTATCCTCTCGTGGTCTTCAAAGGATAGCATTGGAAGGGTGATGTGGATCACTTCATATAGTAATGTTGGATTCAACCATAGAGAGGCTAATGCTAGTCCTTGTCTAAGTTAATACCACTGAAGGTACGCCATAAAGAAGTTACGGCTAAAGTACGTCGCAGACAATTATGCATGTCGAAACATAACATTGTCTAATGATGACTCCACCCCTCACCATTGTTAATGCCGATTTTTACTAGTGTTGATCAACAAAAATACTAGAACCGAGTGCCATCGAAGTCAACCCTATTGAAGGGGCTTGAGAAGCATATGGTGGCTGCTCACCCTTATAAATACGACCCTAAGGGCCTTGTTTAGGGGGTTGAATTTTCCTCTTCTCTTATTTTTTACACTATGAACCCTAAATCGATTTAGGGCTTTTAGAGCATATTGTAATTTAAGAACATTGTACATATCTGATCTTAAATATTAACCAAGGATATAGCATAACATATGTGTAATCGATTCGAACTTGTGAAATGAACATATATGTGACTTTACATACTGCATATTTGAATTGTTATGACTTCGTGCTTAACATAGCCTAAGTGACTTCGACCTAGTAACTTCAAACATAATCAAATCTTACATATACTACATAAAACTATCCACATGACTTTAATTATGGCCATAACATCAAGAGATATTATGAAAGTTCTTGTTGATTCGACAATTTGTCTAGCCTCGATAAGGCTTCTTTTTAAGCCACACAGTTTCCAAATACTTTCAAGGTTAGAAAATTTATTTGCTAACATTAAGGCGCTAGAAGGAGGGCTTGCATCTCTAATTTCGTTGTAAACCCTAAATCGATTTGAGGTTTTTAAAGCATATTGTAATTGCAGAACATTGTATACATAGAATCTTGAGTATTAACAAAGGACATGGCATAACATATGAGTAATCGATTCAAACTTATGAATTGAATATATTTGTGACTTTGCATATTGCATATCTAAATTGTTATGTCTTTGTGATTAGAATAGCATAATTGCTTCAACCTAGTGATTTCGAACATGATCGAATCTTGCATATACTACTTCGAACTGGCAATATGACTTCAACTATGACCATAACATCAAGAGATACTATGAAGGTTCTTATTGACTCGATAACTTCATCAAGCCTCGACAAGGCTTCTTTTGAACCACCCAATTTCCAAGCACTTTCGGGGTTAGAAAAGTTATTTGCTAATAGTAGAGATATTGAACGTGACTCCTTCATTGGTATATGACTAAAGATAGAGTAGGCTACATGATCCTAGGTTTAACTAACCTTAAGGTGTATATCTACTCAATATCTAGAGTATTTTACCGATATATTGCATGTGGGGAGTTGTTGATGCTTTGGTTTATGTTGTTCACGAAAGTGTTCGAATGTTAGACTACGTTATGTTTACCTTATGGTATATTTTATATAGAGATTTACGATGCTCTAAAGGTAATTTCTGATTCTTGTCATAAGAGATAAGTCATCAATTTACTAGGGAAGTCTTTGTAGAAAATCTATTATGCGAATGCGCCTTAGCAATTTTGTTTGTGTACCTATAAATATTGTTGTGGTGTGATTAATGTAAGCACCAACAGCTATTTTCTAGTTTATATTCTTCAACCTAGACATTTTCTATTATATCACCTTTTGTACTTATTAGATGGTGGTTCGTTTGAGGGGATAACGTTATAGCATTCCATGCGGCCACAAAAGTATCGTTGTATGTTAGCTACATATTTCTTGAGATTCTCACATCAGACTTATGTATGACTTGTTGTTTTATACTTTCCTTATTTCCATTGGTGCTCTTTTGCGTAGTCTAAGAAAAGAAAGTTTTCATTGATGTTTATTGAGAACTTGGAGAGGAGTCGGATGTTTTACCTACCATAGTATTTATTTCTACTACATTATTTTATGTATATGTATATTAGCAATTGTAAAGACAAGCTGTTATAACTATCCATTCTAATGATAATACTCTGATTAATAACTTTGAAATGCTATGTATATTAGAGTAGCTCTATGCATTATCTTTTGATATTATATGTTATCATTCCACATGTGAGATTATGATATTTCCGTTCTCCTCTTTATTGTTCTTTTATTTCATTCTTTTTTTTGGGTCTAACGTTCTGTCTATCCGGTGCTCGGATGCTCGACACATAAAGACCATGATGTATTATTATTAACATTCAGGGGTTGAAAAGGCACTCATTACATGAATATAGGAGGCATAGTAACTAAATATATTGTTTTTAGCTTCAACTACGCATTTATAATGACTGTGGATTATTAAACTTAGTCAATAACTTAGATTAATTAAAATTGATGCAGTCATTAGTATGGATTGGAATGCGAGGTCGGTAATATTACATAACATAAGTCTGGTAGTTGTGTATACATTATACTGATGTGGGACGTATCCAACTATAAGACCCATGGAATTATGTTGTCGTGTATAAGCAGAGGGAATATACCAAGTAGGATGGTTTATCCCAGTCGAAGGGTCAAAGGACAAGTTGTTTTACTTCAACCTTTTAGGGGGTACGTGTTAAGTAATGAAATAAGCATTTCCTAGATTGCATTAGACAATCTAAATGGAATGGTGAGCATTGCTCGATGCTATGATAATGATGTTGGTACCATATATGTAAGAATTATGAGTTGTTTATATAGGTCGAGATCGTCGTTGGTCCAAAGCGGTTAGCAGAAAGGCAAGGGTTATGCCTACGGATTACACCTTCCATCAATGTTGGTCACATTTAGGATATGCACTACCTCAATATTGTTTGTTATTTTTTTGTTAAGCAGCAAGGCTAGATAACCTTTTATGGAGTTCTTTCAAACAAATTGAATAGTCTATGGAGCCGAGTCCATGATATAAAGCAAGATGAATAGAATACGGGAAAATAGTTGTAATGTCATTGCTAAGCACTAAGGGAGTTCCTTGGTATGATGGTGACGAGGACCTGATACTGCGTTGAGATGGATCCCGACGAGGAACTTCATTATGGATACTAGTAGGGAAAATATCTTGGTCTAAAGGATGACTATGGTACTTATACACACATGTTCATACTACACACGATTGTATTTATTATCAACCTCAAGTATATGTGGCATATCGTAGGCGTATGTGAAGTCAAGACGACTAAGTAAAATAACAGAAATAACATGTAATGGAAGACAATTGGCATAAATTTGTGTTATTTATAAAGTATGTAATTTATCAGTTATCAGAATATTAGTCTTACGTCTCCTTATTACAACCTACAATATAGACTTAGAGGAACAGGTATCGGTACAAGGCAGGAACGGTGGAAGGAAAGATTTTTTATGCATACTCAGCATTGACAAGGGTACTGATAGTAGAGGTATTAAACTTGGTCAATAATTATATGTTTTATTATACTTTACTATTCTGTTGTGAGTTTTATCATTAGTGCTCTGGTATACCTTTGTTTATTTACATAATACCAACACTAACGATCCATACTTTGATGGACTTGGGTTTTCGATTTAATGAAAATTCAAGCCCACTAAGGTGTAGGTTGTTATATACACATAGGAAAATCACTTAATGTCCATAGAAACGAAGCATGCACTTCAAAATTATTTTTTATTGATACATCGAAAGTTGCAATGTCATCTTCCCATGGATTGTTCAACTCGAAAACTAAAGGTTGTATGTATACATCTATCCCTTTTTTGGGATTTTTAGCTCCAGGAATAACAACGGCTAAAAAACAGTTACAGATTCTTCATACACATCCATGGAGGTAAATCATATGGTATTGGAATAAATGACCACATTGAATAAGGCTTATCGAATGAAGCAAATGACACAAAGCCATCTATACACAAACTAATGCCCTCTTTGGTTTGACTTAAATAACATCCTTTTTAGCTTTTTGAAAGTCAAAATGAATTTTTTTGGCTTTTAGAAAGCCAAAAAGCAGCTTTGTTAGTCCATCCAAATGGACCCTAAGTCTAACGTCATGTGGTTCGTTAGCAAAATCAGGATATGTCTTATCAAAATATTTCCAAGGTTCATTGTTTGAAGGAGACATAAAACCTCTTGATCTCTTTGTCATTCAGATACTATCGCATTGTTTCGCATTAGCAAACGATGCATGTAACCTGCAAAGTCTATTTATAAGCGGAATATAATGCATTTGAGTGAAATGTAAACGTTTTCCACTATCCTTTGTTGACATATGCGTAACATCCCGCCTTTTCACACGCTTTAAGTCGACACACATGCTGATTCAAACCATAAGGAAGGGTGGATTGTTATGGGGTAAATAAGAAAAAAACAATAAAGAAATAAAAATAAAACAGAATCTCACAGTGGAAGGATAAAATATAATAATCAAATATACAGTTCATGAAGCTGTTTACAAAATATTTAATTTTACTTGTACAATACATATCAGAGTTGCGCATACCAGTGAATACTAATCAATGCAGCGGAATAAAGTGTAGTGGAACAATATAATATATATAATAATAATAAAAATAAAAATAAATCTTTGTCTTCGTCCTCCAGAAATAAAGTCTTCGATTCCTGAAATGCTCGGACTGACCCGAGCAAATTGAAAAGACAAAACACTCGAGTCAGAACTAAATATCTTATGTAAGTTAAATCAACTGAAATAAATATGAGTGCAGTAACTTAAGAGATGCTCGGGATTTACGTCTCCTAAGGATCCGTTAAACTATTTACTTTGTAGTAATATTTCGCTATTATAATAATGTCTAATAGTAAAATAAACTTACTTTTAAATAGCGTTAAGCGGTTATCCATATAGCCCTTAACACAAATAATGCCAATAGTCTATACAGTGCCTGCATATCTCCTGATCGGGAGACTACGAGAAGACACTCTATAGGTACGACACAAATAGAAACTCGTAGTAAGGCTCGGTATGGTAGGTGACACGGCACAACTAGGAAATGTCAGGGTAGATATACCAATTACGCTTCCGGGTCGGTGGTAACGCGAAGCAGCTACTACCGCCCACCTCGAACAACACCCCCCAAAATCAAAAATCAAAAGTGGCCACCGAATCAAATCCAAAAGTCAAAAGTATAATATCGAAGGGATGTGTTCGATCAAAGGTGCTACCTCAATTAACCCGTCGATCGCTCCTGTTTTAGCCACCTTATGCCAACTTATGGGAGTTGGGTCCACGTATTTACCTCAAAGGAAACGCCGCCACCATCCCACTTCATTCTGGAATCTCCACCGCGTACACGGTTGTTAAAGTGGTTTTCGATGTTGGCAGAGAGTATGACAACTTCCGATCCCGGTCTCTTCAATAACCAATCATTATTATAACACCGCAGTCTTTTCAAAATAGTGTATACTTTAAAACTAGAATATAATATCCCTTTTCAAAACCATATAAATACGATATCATTTTCCTCTTTTAAAACCAAATCAATATGATATCATTTTGAATATGTCCTTTTTCTAAAACCATACCACTTGAAAATTTATAATATTTCGAAACCATACATTTGAATTATAACTCTTCAAAACATAATGCTTCGAAATCCATAGCTTTAAAACCATAACTTCCAAAACTTAAATGGTTTGGATATTCAAACAGTATATAAAATAAAATGGTTTGAATTTAAAATTACTTTACAAAGTAAATAATTTCCACGAATTTAGAATTTTATTCTCTTTAAACTAAGTCTAAATCCATAAATTTTAAATTCACTTTCAGTTTTCAATAAACCACTTCTGTTTCAATATATTTCAAACTTTGAGTATTAAACAATTAGAAACTAAGGTTGGAAATTTCTATTCAACAATTCAATGTCCTATTATTTAGTTTGAAACATTTGCATAATAAATCCATAATCATTTAAATAAAACTCAAATTACCTATAACTAAATATTTCCTTTAATTTATTCATACTAGAAATATTCATTTAATTCATATTGAATAAAATTCAGTTATAAATATCATACCCTTTAAAAATTTCAAGTTATTAAGTTCTACATCAACTTATGGTGTTTAATTCTTAAATAAGCTCAATTCCAAGTAAATTTCCAATTTCCTTCCAATTTAGTTGATTTAAATCATTAAAACTCTATATATATTTAATATCTTAAACATGTACTTAACCACATAATATAAAATAATCAAACTACATTATTCAACTTATTTATTATATTTAACAAATTTATACATAGCTTAAATTCAATAATTTAGCTATATATGTATATATAAATATATATCTATATAATATCAAAAATTAATATTTATTTAACCGTATCCTATCCAAACTATAGAAATCATTTTCAAAATATGTATATATAGACCAACGGTGTCTGTATAAAATTTTCTATCATATAGTCAAGTGATACGGATATTTATCATTTCAATCCGCAATTTAAAAATAAAATTTTACGGTTATATATCATTTCAAACCGCAATCCCGAATGAAATGAAAATGCATAATGACTTGCAGTTTATAAACAAATATAAAATACAGTATCCATTTGTCCAGTATCAATCATCAACCATTTGTTACAATCATCATCCAATTTAAACAATAACATCAGTATAGAGCATATAATCAATAACAGATAATTACTGACAGTTTATTTCAATAATAAATTAAACAATCTATCTAACTGGCAGTTTATATGCAATACTAGATTAAATAACAATTAAATTGGCAGTTTATATGCAATGCATAATTAAATAACAATTTAATTAAATAAATTTAATTTAACTGGGATGATGATAAAAACATGCCAAATAGTCATAAATAAATTTCTAAACACATCACAAATCAATTTAACAAACATAAGAAATTTTAGAAATTGTGAGTGGGTTAAAACACTCACCTTTTGAATTTAAATTGAAATTAAATCCAATTTAAACCCAAAAATTTAACAGTCTCGGAATCCGTCCACACCAACGTCAAAATGTCTGAAATCCAGATACGATCCTAACAAAAGAAACCACGCATAAAATGGATATCGTACGTAAAAGTTATTAAAGTTTGAACCTTTGAATATTAAAAATAAAATAGATAAAAAAACAAGTACACGTCGCCAATACCATCTCCTACAAGAGCTTCAGGAAGTCGATCATGACAGTAACCCTAGCCGCCACCCTTGCTCGAATTTTTATATCATCCACGGCAGTCTTCGACAAGATCAAGCACCACCGCCATCATAACCTACCACCGCCGCCCCTATACGCTGAGCGCGGCCCACCACGACGCTCCAATGTGTTGTCGTCGTCGCCTCCTATTTCTGTCGATTATGGCGAAACCAAGCATCAATAGCATGAACTAACCGTACAGATCTCCTCCCTTCGACGACCTCTTCGATGCTACGCTGCCTGATCGTCCACTGCGCCATAGATTGCATACTGCAACACCCAAAAGTGATGCAGGAAGTGCCAAAAAATGTTGTTGTAGGCTAAAAAGGGCAAAGGCAACACTTTCTCGGTGATGCATTTTGCCGCGTTGCCCTAGAGTGAAAGGCAACATCTTTGCGGCACTAGGGCAACATCGGTTCTGTTGTTGCCATAGTTACCAAATTTACTAAAAAGTAGGCCCCACAATCTGGGCCCCAACATGTGGGCCCACATTGTGGGGCCCACTAATTCTGTGGCCCATCTTTACGGAACCTTGTTGTGGGACCCATATTCATTAATCTACGGTAATACTTTTACCATCCAATGGCAACACTTTGCCAGTTTATTACCACATTTAACATCACATACTGCAACATTATATCATATCTATGGCAACACCTTTTGCAATTTAAATTGGAAATGTACTGCAACAATATATCATATCTATGGCAACATTATACTGCAACATTATATCATATCTAATGGCAACGCTATACTGCAACAAAGAACTTTTCATTTCAGAATAACCAGCAACACAAGTTTTACTTAGTCAAGTACAAAATAACAAACATACTTAAAAACATAGCCAGTGTATTCATAGTTACAGCCAGTACATACTAAATTCTACTGATTAACAGTACATTCATATTTGCGAGCCTCCAGTGCCGTCAGTGCCATCAGTGCCTCTAGTGCCTCCAGTTCCTGCAAAATAAAGCAATTTCAAAATGTGACATTAAATAAAATTAACAATTCTGAAACAAGTTTCTTAAACAAGAATTGTTTTGCAATATCCATTAACAGTTTTAAAATGGATTAAGAAAATATCCTACTATAGGTTTCAACAAAATAGGATCTAATTCTACAAAAATGTCGATGCGCAAAATGAAGCATTTTTTGACATCTGATTGAAGAGAAAATAAAATTCTTACAATTCTGTACTTCATTACTAAAGTATTAGTCTTGTACACCTTTCCTTCTTTCCGCTTGCGAGTTTTAACAAAAAGTTCTCCATCTGATTCATTGGACTGATACAAATTAAATGAAAAAAGTTAGATAGCAAAAGGATATCAAACCAATTTTTCCAGAACATATATCACTAATCAATTCAGGAATTATACTCAAAGTCAAAGCAAAACTGAGGTAAATATGAATGAGCATGACGGACACTGGTTTGTGAACTTTATTCTAGTTTCTTTATTATTCTACTAAGTTCACTAAAAATCAAACAAGTCCTAATATTCAAACAAAAATGCACAAAAAATTTATGTACACTGAAAGCAGCAAAATGAAAAACAAATTCAACCATGCGAGAACCAAATTCATCAAAATAGTACAAATGAGAAGATATTTTTATCTTCTTCCAGTCGAAAAGCTGGCAATAAATTAATCAAATAACAATTCACTAAATGAACAAAAAAAGGAAATGAGTAATAACAATAAACAATACCTTTGATGATTGAGTTAGGACTCCTAGCACATTCTAGCTCGAACTAATGCTTTCAATTAATAAAAAAGGGTACATGATCAATTTCATCAATGTTTTTGATTCGAACATATGAAGAATGATCCTTCTAACTAATTGCGGAAGTGAAGAACTAGTGGATTTTCATTAATGGATTGTAAGGTGAATAAATTGTTGATAATTAGAAAGAATGATTCATTTTATTTTGGAAAAGAAAACTTTGGAACGAAACTGTAGAAGTAATGGCAGGATAAGAGTGAAAAGTCCATGGAAAAGAAAACAAACTGAACCTGGAGGAGAGAACATGCGGCGGTAATGGACAAGTGGATACGGTTTTTGCCTCCTATAATTTTTCATTTCAAAAACAACAGCCGCTTCCTACGTACAAACATCAAAAGTGCACTACGTATTTCCATCTTTTTCCTACATATCAAACATTTCCATTACACCTACTTCATTTCTACAAACCCACGACAATACAAAATTCTCATCATAATTTCATACATCTTCTGGTGAACTTCTCTACTGCCCCATCTTCAATCAACTTTCGGTGCATCTCTATTTGCATCTCTGCCAAACATTTTGTGTACATCTCTGAACAAATCACCTCTGAACCACCCTGAACAACTTACCACTTCCATCGATCAAATCACAACAATCACCAAACAATTTCTCCACAACTTCAACATACTTATCGGTAACTTATATACTACCTCCTCCAGACACAAATCCACTCACGAACAAAACCATCCCTCTGTTGCCCCCGTATAAGCAATCGATACACTACAGCTCCAACCACTTCAGCACCATCACTACCGTGTACCATCACTACCCTATACACAAACCAACTCCGGCACTCTGTCACACAACTCAACATACTTCCAATCAAATTGCAACTACCTCCGTAACACACCACTCAAAATACTTCACCATACCATAACACTACCCTAACACTTCTGCACAGACAAACTGCAATATCCCACTGACTTCACCCAGAAACCAAGCCCTGACCAATAACCCCTTACCCTTCACGACCAACTATAAATACACTGTGCATACCCTTCATAACAACTTCACAAGTGCACAACTACATAATTGCATTTCAAAACTCTGTGCAGCAATTCTACTTCCAACATTCTAAATACGAAACTACTGCTCCCCCTGCATTCGAACCATCCACAGCTCAAGTTCACCAAAACAAAAAAACAAAAAAAGAAAGAGAAAAGGAGAAAAATATATCAACCCAGAATTCACCTTTCTGGCCAACCGGCTGCTGACATCAAGTATCACCAGAGAAAACACTTCAATCCTCTATCTCTTCGCAGTTTGAACCATCAACAGTAGCGAATTCCTCCTTCAACCACTTCAACCCAAGTAACTGCCTCTTCCTACCTTCACCTCCCTCAATCTGTTCAAACAACCTACCCCCAAACACGGACGAATCGAACAGGCAATCGAACTTCTTGACAATCACCTCACTGTCTTCTACGAACTACGTCCACATTTGATTGAACGTTCGATTGTAAATTTTGGAATTGTTTGCGAATGCAATTCGAATTGATTTCTGGGCTTGAGTATCGATTGTTGATTTTAAGTTTTTGGGATTATTGGTGAAGATTGGTCTTAGAAAACGTTCTTATTCTGGTCTAATTGAAATCGCAGAGTGTTTGAGTGTTTGAGATGGTGAGCGGCGGAGTACGTATTTTGTTAAGTGTTTGAGTGAAATCCTAATTTTTGCCGCTTTGTCTTTGCTTCCCGCGTTACAAATTATTTCAGCCCGCTTTTTTTTCAACCCGCACTTATTTTTTATAATATTTTTATAAGTCTATAGCTACTGCAACATAGTGTTGATATCTATGCTAACATCCTGAAGCTAATGTTATAATAGACAAAAATCAGCATAGCTATCGTTACATTGTAGCAAGCAACATCTTGTATTTTCGTTGCAATATGCCATCTATGGCGTAGTGGTCGTAAGATCGACGATCTATCGTCCAATTGAATAACCATCAACGAATGGCCGAGGCTAAATCATCGAATTTAGGCCACCGAGAAGTCCAGATCAAAAAACGAATCACATCAGAAGATTACGCACTGCGAGAGCTTCAACATATATTTTTCTGAATTTTTCTGAAGAGTTTGGATTTTTGTAGTTGATTTTTGAATTGGAATTTGAATTGGATAAATTAGGGTTTACCGCCATTGAGGAAGAGTAGCGCAGAAGTTTTTGTATGTATAGAAATGAGGAATAGAGGTTGCTAGGGTTTATAACAATGTATTTATAGAGAGAGTTGAAATAGAATGGATCGGATCTACTAGATATACGCGCTAACGACAAAGTGGCCCAAAAAGCCCGTTCTGACTCCGGAACGAAATTTGGTCAACCCATATATCAAAATAGATGTTTTAAAATATTTTAAACGTAATGGAAAAGGTTTTAGGTTCAAATTGCATCGTATGAAGAAGTTATGCTAAAATCAATGTTTTCAAATTGATTTCAATTGATTTCAATTTAATTTATTTCAAGGCGTTTCAAGCCCATACGATCAAACGACAAGTCCGATCGATACGAAACTTGAAATCCTACAATAATTCACCGTTATGGATCCAATGAAACTGGTTTCGTCCAAATCCGAGTCAGTGGCCAAAATGGTTATTTTTCCAGTTAATTAAATAAATTGAAAATTGATTAATTAAATAAACTTTCAATTTTAATCCTATAATCGACAAGTCTTGTCATTTTTAATTTCTTAAACTTTTATACTAATTTAACAAATTTAACTGTCGATTTAAAATTTATTAATTCCTCAGTTTCCTTAAATTCAACAATTATAAATTAAATTTCCCAAATTCTATTTAATTAAATCAATCAATAATTATTCCGTTCATTATTTTTAAATAGCTGGCTTAAATATTGGATTTAAAACTATTACATAAATTTTCTCATATTATCTTTATTTCAAATTGCATAACCTTTAATTTTAATTGCTATAAAAAATACACTTATTATAATTTGGATTTCAATGGATTGATTTGTTTCAATCCAAAACTTTTATTAAGTTCATTACTATTCTATAAACTTAGTTACCTTGTTATCTTTCCATTCATTACCTTTAAATTTATCCCCTTCAAACCAATATTATAATTACTTACAGAACATTGATTATATTCAGTGATCATTTATTATAATTTAAATTCATTGAATTAATTTAATGCTTACATTTGTTTTCATATATTCCATTTGTAGCTAAGTATAAAATCTACATTATTTCCATTGATTTGCATTTCATTCGATTTACTAATAATTACCTTAGTTAACCTTAACGTAGTATTAGATTAAAATTTTCATTGGTTACATCCCATTGAATTAACATTCTCTGATTACCAAATTAATCTACATCAAATTGCATTAATTAAGTAAATTAACTACAATTGATTTCAAACTAAATATTATGAACTGAATAAATAGGTAACTTATAACCATTTTTACCCTTAACTTTTAATTACATTTTAAAAGTTCATTAATTACAACAAATGATCCAATCAGCTATATAATTCTAATTTCCTCTTTTATTTGTGTTAACTAATTTATTTCCGTTATGCTGAAATTTAGTCATTTATACACATTTAATATCCCAATTCATTTATTTATCTTGTTTTCAAATTTTTATTAAATCAATTGCCATCTTATTCATATAATTAATATTTCTATTGATTTTGCATTCAAAATTTTTAGTTATTATCTTAACTTACATAAGGTAATGTTTAATTACTTTTAATTGCTATTGATTGATCACATTGGTAACTAACAATAGTTGTCACCATTATACATTTTATAACATTTGTAAATTTATTATTTACAACCAATTATTACAACAACTCTCAATAAAATACATTTATTCCATTTCCATCCATTACACATTATTTTATTACCTTTTACATCCCACTATAATCAGCGCACACATTAATACAACCCATATTATAATTCCTTACACAATATTGATCTTATTCAATTACCATTTACTATCTATTTTATACAATAATTAAATTTTTACATTTGTTACTTATATTAATTTTTATAACCAAGCATAGCATGTTTAAATACAATGAATTGGAGTTTCATTAAGATTGTTGACAATTAACTTGTATTAACACTGTTTCATTTTAATTTAGTTATTATTCCATTATTAAATTACAAATTTTGGTTTCTTTCAATATTAACTCATAAAATATTATTAAATTAACAAATTTTTAAATATCGAAAATTTATGGATCGTTACACTCTCCCCTACTCAAAACATTTCGTCCCCGAAAACAAAAAAGAAGGGAAAAGAAGAAATTGAGTAGTCAATACATCTTATTCAAAGTATTAATTTTATAAACAAATAAATTTAAAAAGTTTAATAATTTATATAAAATATATCTATTATAACTATTAAGCCTTTTTATACTCAAATTAATATGGTTTGGAAAACATTTTTTCAAAAAATTTCTAAGTCCAAAGTTTATGGAAAATTTCGGCAGAGTCTCCTTTGTACGGAGAGGATCGGGAGAAAATAAAATATCAAATATAATAATATACAACATATATTTTCCAAAATAATATACATCCCCACACGGGGAAAACAATATAATAGCGCTATAAACTGTAATCCGAAAACGTACCTATTTGTTGGGCATTTAACGCTTAATTTTGAAACCAAAGGCAGTAGCAATTGCTTCCATAACCTGTATTTATATAATCCAAAAAGGTTAGAAATCATATAAAATGAAGTATTTAACTTGTTTCAATCAATAACAAACAAAACAATACAAACAATAACAATCACTTGCAACCACAACATCCACATCATATACAAATCAATCACTTATTCATATCAAACAAAACAAATAGTTGTTCGGGTTCAAAATTTCAAATTGTACGGAATTAAATTAAAGTACTAAGTGTACCCTTTTACTCAACAGTCTTAGGCAAAACTAAATAGATTATACATTCATCTAAACAATTTTAAAGCATCCTTACCCAAACAACCACACTCAAAACAAACAACAAATCCAACCAATAATTTAAGTTCATCCTTTAGTTTCATTTCATAACCTTTGTTGTTTGATTTCCATTTTTTTATTTATTTTAATTCACGTTTATTTCTAGCAAATTTTCATTTTCATTTATTTATTTATTTGCATTACATTCATTCAATTCGCAATTTCTTTTTATTGCATTATAATTATTCATCCATTTATTAATAGAATTCATGACCTATTCAATTTCTTAGCATTTCCATTTTATTTACTTTCATTTATTCTAAATTTCATTTATAATACTTACCTTTCTATTTCATTTAGTATTCTTTTCAATTACACTTAAGATTATAATATTACAACATCAAATTCTTTTTTTATTAAGGAATTTCATTGAATACTTTCATTATTTCAAATTTTACTTGTGAAATTCCCATTCATTTTCTTTTAACATTTAACCCCTTTTTATCGTTGGTAAGTTATATGTATGTTAAAGAATGTAATAGAAAATTATATAAGTTTATCTCATTTCTTCAAATTTAATTTAATGTTCAATAATTACATCCTTTATTTTATAAGTTACAATTTCAACTTCCTTTTAATTTCCTTTATACCCTACCATTCAATCTTCTTATTTCCTTTAGAGGTTTCAATTATTAATTACTTACAGCCCATTTTAGTACAATAATCAAAACTATTAAATAATGGAAACTTAAGAACTAAATACGGGGTTAAATTTCAAATCATTTTAAAATAATAGATAAATGAATATACTTACAGTTTATACATCCAATTATATTTAAAAAAAAATTAAAATTTATATTTGTTTATCAAAACAAATCTGTAGTAAAACTAATATAGTGTCCTTCCCACTTCAAAACTCAAAAATGAATATCGATGATGCGGCCGCCATCACCGAAATTATTTTCCATCGACAAAGAGGGAAGTTCAGAACTTAATTTTTTTTCAAAATCTTCGTAAAACAATTCTTTCAGATTGAATTGAAATATTTATAACAGAAAATAATTCTAAATAATATTAGAATTATATTTCAAAATCATTCAAAAGAAAATTTCAAAACCCCGGGACTTAGATTCTAAATTTCCAATTTTCATTTATTTTATTTTAAATCTTATTTCAACTGTTATTTATAAATTTCATTACCTAACAACCAATATATTTCAACCAAATATATATATCATTTATAAAATTTATATTTTATTTATATATAGAAAAATATAATAGGCAAAATTGTTTCATTCACCTATATAAAAATCAAATATTATGTCGGTCTGTCCGATTAAGTGTTTAGAAACCCCTATTGATGTCATAGCGTCCCATGCACCAACCAAAATTTATAAATACAAAACGGAATAGATTAACACAATATTAAAACCTTTTTATAACACTAACAAATACGTTGTCTCATAAATATACACTCAGCGATTCCCATAGGGTATTACAACCCTATTAATGAAGAGTCAGACCCCACAAAGCTAAGGTTTATCGCTAAACCAAGGCTCTGATAACAGATGTAACGTCCCGCCTTTTCGCACGCTTTAAGTCGACACACATGCCGATTCAAACCATACGGAAGGGCGGATTGTTATGGGGTAAATAAGAGAAAAACAAGAAATAAATAAAAAAACAGAATCTCACAGCGGAAGGATAAAATACAAAAATCAAATATACAGTTCATGAAGCTGTTTACAAAATATTTAATTTTACTTATACAATATGTGATATTTCGGAATTTCAAACCAAATTTAAATGTGATAATCTCTTTAATAAGTTAATTAAAATTGATAAATTGTTATTTTAAACAATAATAATAATTGTGTTGTAAATATATTGTTTTTAAATGGAATTAATATATACAAGTGGAAATAGATTTGTTTAAATTTTGTGCGCATATCAAATTTGATTTTTAAATTGAATTTGAGATTTAATTTGAATTTGAATTGTTTAGTTGAAATTTAAAATATGGTTATTTATATCCTAAGTCATACTATGATTTTAAAAGTGTATTTCAATGATTTTATTTTGAATATAATTTGTTTTATATTTATTTCTTTTAAAAAGAATTGATTTATATAAATTAAAAATGTATTTAAAAAATTGAAAATTAATTATAAAAACATTTAAAAATCCATTTGCATGAGAGTTACATATGTTAAATCATGAATCACTCTAATAAACATGTGTTAAGAATATAACCATGATTAGTGACAAGTGTCACATTTGTAAATTATTTTCTTAAATTTTAATAAAACAAAATTTTATCTATAAAAGGTTATTTCATCTTCTTCATTTAAACTTTCCTATCTCATTTTCTAAAAGCAAGAAAAAAATCACTCCTTTACTTACAAATCTGAATTTCATCAAATTTTCCACTCTTTCAACCAAAAATTAAAACTAGAATCCAAGTTTATTTCAAACTTCCAAATCCTCAAGCAAAATATATAAAAGCCTGTAAACAATCAAATTCTTCTAAGAAGCAAATTCAAAGCTCTCTCCAATCTAAAGCTCTGATTTGAATTCAAGTCGAGAAGCAAACAAGAACACCTAAATTTCAAGAGCATTTCCTCTCTGAATTTCTAAGTTTAAGATCTGCAGATCATCTTTTTCCAGATTTTTGCAAATTTTTTGTCTCTGCTTGGAATAAGTTTCAGGTGCGTAAAATTTTAGTTGGGAAATTTAAGTAATAAAATCTGTGCATGTGAATTTCTGAGATGTTTGATGTCTTGCATGTATATATATTAGTGAAATCTTTGTAAATATGTTATATTGGAACTGTGCATGTTTGAATCTGCCTGAACCTTCTCTGTTTCAAGTTATAGAGTAAAATTAAAATAAAATTTTTAAAATTTACTTAACAAATCACTGTTAGGCTTGGAGTTTCAAACATAGTATGTTTATTTAAACATAAATTAAAGTTTAAAATTTTATTCAAATAAAATTAGTTTGAATATCTTCTGTAATCAAGATGTTATAGTAAAAAATTTAAGAACATGATAAAATCAAGTATGATAATTTGATGATTCAATCTTATATCTTGAATCAACTCTGTAAAACATGATTTTTAGAGTAAAAATCATGATTTTTATGTTAGGTTTGGAGCAGTTTTTCGGTGAAGACCAGAAGTTGTGTTTTGGGCAAATTCTGGTGGACGGAGGGACAGTGGTGGTCAGGGCCTCAATTGGAGATGGAGTGATGATGGGTGGTCACGGAAAAAATGATCGGAGGTGTTCTTGAACGTTGAGGTGGTCGGACGACGTGAGTTTAGGGTTTAAGCCCTATGTTTGGTCGCGTTCGAAAATGGGGTAACTGGAAATAAAGGGATGGATCGAGCTGCGTAAGAGTTAGGGGATAGTTGCGTGGGAGGCATGCGGTGATGTGGCCGAAGATTCATGGCGAACGGTGGTCGAAGCGTTGGGTTCGATGGGTTTTCTGATGAAGTGTTGTTCCAGGTGATATGCGAGCTACCTCGATTTCGATTGACGTCGCGTGATGGCTGGTCAAGGGTCAGAGTTGTGTCAGTGATCGATGGGGAGTTTGTGCGCGGTGTCGCTGGAGGTGGCCGCGGCGGTGCGCCGTGCACGTGTACGGTGTCGGTAGTTGTGTCAGAAAGGGATGGAGTTGGGGGTAACTCAAAGTGACGATCGAGTAAGAAGGGTCTGACTCACGTGTTGGCTCGATACGCTGTAGTTTTGTTCGTGCCTGGCTCGTGTGTGTTTGCTATCTTCCAGATTTCATGAAATTTGAGTTTTAACTTAAGCTAAAAGAAATAGGAAAGGAAGAAGAGAAACGGACTCGAGTTTGTTCGAGTTTGGGTCGGTCGAACCCAAAGCAAGTAATGTTTAAAAAGTTGTTCAAAACTTGTTTTAAACTTTAAAATATAAAATTTAGTTAAATTGCTTATGATAAATGTTAAACTATTTAATTTAAAATATTTTATACCTTGATAGTTAAATTTTAGATGTTTTTTTGTATTCTTTTAAATTTAACTTTTAAAAAGTAATTAAGTATAAACAAAATGGAAATGTTTTAAATATGTAATAATTTTAAGTAATAAATGAAATTGATTTGTTTGAAAGTTAATTAAGTTTTTATGGTTAAAGATTACTTTAATTAATAAAGTAATTAAAGTTAAATTATTTAATAATTTTAGATAAATTAATTTATAAAGGTCTAATTAATTAGTTGTGGGTTAGTTAATTGATAATTAAGAATTAAACTAAATTATAATAACAGATAATTGACTAAATAATTAAAGATTAATTAACAAAGGATTGGTAATTAATTAAATGGTTAGTAATTAATTAATTAAGTGATTAGTGATTAATTAATTAATAATTAATAATTAATTAATTAGGATTAATTAAGTAATTAAACATTAATTAATTTATAATTAATAGCTAATTAATTTATAATTAAGAATTAATTAATTAAGTGATTAAGGTTAATTAATTATGATTAAATTAAGTAATTAAGGTAAATTAATTTATAATTTGGAATCAATTAAGCAATTAATTAAGATTAACTAATTGTAAATTAAGGATTAATTAGTAATTAATTGAGGAATGATTAATTTTTAATCAAGTTTTAATAATGAATAATTAGAGTTATTAATTAATAATTAAAGAATAGTTAATTAATTAATTAAAGATTAATTAATTGATAATGAGGATAATTAAGAAGTAATTAACTAATTAAATGATTGTGATTGATTAATTAATGATTGGTTAAGCAAAGTAAAGTGATTAATTCTTAAGTAATTAATTTAATTTGAATTAATTAAATTAATTATAATATGAATTAGAGATATGCTTGCTTATGGATGATTGTTTTGAATTGAATGACTGAATTTGGTTGATATCTGTTGATTGATAGTCTGAAATATTCTATGATGAGATATTGTGTATATATCTGTGTTAGATGATTGTTATTATCTATGGATAATGCTGTGTAAATTCAATGTTTAAATTGAGTGAAATTGTTTAAACTTTAAACAACTTGGCCTTTAAGACACGATTGGATTTCGATGAGACCGGGATCGGGAATCAAGTTTGATTTTTCGAAAACCACATTGATCCAAGTTAAACGTTAGGTCGTGACATATCAAAGTGAAGATCAAAATGGAGTTTTAGAGTGCAAGGGTTATTGTCATTAACTCTGAGGGTGATTCCAAAATGAGTGCAACGAAATAATGCCTTCGGTTTCGTTCGAACCCGAAACGAACTTGTATGGATTGAATGCTTTCAGCACATCGTCAGGTGGACGATAAGCATTTTAAGAGATGTGTCCTATAAAGGTAATCATAGCCTCAAGCCTCATCAACGGGGAATGGCTAAAACAGGGGAGGTGCAGCAAGGCTAAGTGGATCATGCCCAAGTAGGACGAGATTTTCCCCTGTCTAGAAGTCCCTTATTATTTCGGCTGTGTGGGAAGTTGTTGGCCACAACTGCGGGGTTGTCTTGTTCGGAGCTGTCCAGTAAGGGATGGTTCCGGCTTTGTGTTGCAGGGGATCGGGAGTGGTCCTCGGTACGGTGATATAGGCCCCGTACTGTGACGGGCGGTACTCTAGTAGCCCTGTCATTGTATGGAATCCAAACTCCAATAAGTGCCTGTACGGTTTGGATTGTGCCCAACTATGTTGGAACGTGAGATGTAAGCATTCCAGCTATTTCTGTAATTTATTTTGAAAACCCTAGACCCTATTATAATATCACTGGATTTCTTATCAAATGATGTGGTTAGCGTAAGGTAAAAACTTACCCGTGTTTATTTGTGGGGAGTCTTACGTGATACCCTTTTGTTTTCAAATGATTTTAAAGTTAAACAACTTTAACCCGTTTACTCACACCAGACCCATGTCTTACCCGGAGTTTATTTTGCTTTTCATAAACTCTTAGGTACTTAAATTTGTATGAGTAGCCAAGTGATCAGGTTGGGATTGACAAATGTTTTGGAAGCCGGAGCTGGAGTCCAGACCTACTTATCTATCTATCCGCCGTAGTGACATTTTGATGTTGTATTTTTGGTTGTATGGTTTGGCAAACTCTTATAAATGTCTAATGTAATGAAGTCACATTATTTTGTGTACTTTGATATGTAAAACTATGTAATGGATATGTGTAATATTATATTTTGTTTCATTTCCGCTGTGAGATTCTGATAATTGTTATTCCTTTTCTATCTTTCCTATTTCTATCTCTTTCTTTCTTATTGATGATACGTCTTTCTGTGGATAGAAAGACGGGTCGTCACAGTTGGTATCAGAGCATAGGTTGAGAAATACCTAGGCTCTGGAGTAGTATCTATCTTGAGAGTGCGTATTTGTAATTTTCTTATATAACTATATCCCTATCTAAATTGGTTGGGTTACCTGTCCAGGTAGCCAGATTGAGTTCAAGAGGCAGAAGGGGAAGGGTTGTAGGAAGTACATCGACCAATGATAGAAGAGTCAGCTGATAATGAGGCTGTTAATCCAGTACCGCCTCCAGTAAGTTTTGATGCTTCATGCAAGGACTTCGTCAACCTTGGAGGAAAAACATTTAAAGGATCAGAGACTATAATTGAGGTCCAAGCATGGCTACGCTCTTGTGAGAAAATCTTTAAGAGCATGAAATTATCAGATGAGCAGAAAAGGGTAATGGCTTCATGGCAATTACAAGGAGGTGCTGCAGCCTGGTGGAATGCAGTGACAACGAATGTCTCGGAGGACGATATGTCTTGAGAAGAGTTTAAGGAGTTGTTTGAGGAAAAATTCATGCCTACAGCAGGGAAAACTCGTCTTTATCGGGATTTTCTGAATTAAAGAAAGGAAGCATGACTATAGCGAAGTACGAGACTAAATTTAATGAGTTATCTTGCTATGGTCCAGGGCTTGTATACACTCCTCTTAAAAAGAGCAAGATGTTTGTGCAAGGACTAAGGCCAAAGTTTCATTAAAGGATGACAGCGCACTTAAAAGGTTCTTTTGTGGAGTTAATTGATATGGCGTTAAGATATGAGGATTCGATGAATAAGAGATCAATGGCACGAGTAGCTGCATCGGGAGGAAATTCTTCTAACCCAAATAAGAGGAAATTCAATCCCAATTGGAAGAGGCAGAACAAGAAGAAGTCTGGAAGCAAAAATGGACCTCGCAAGTGCTATAATTGTCAGCAAGTCGGGCATTTAGCAAATAAGTGTCCTCAAGAAAGAAAGCAGCAGCAGCCGTATTATAGTGGACCGGGTTCAGCTTTAGTTCAGAAATCTCTTTGCTTCAACTGCCATAAACCGGGTCACATGATCAAAGATTGTCCGCTCCTTCATAAAGTCCAGCAGAATAAGGTATTTGCTTTAGAAGATGCACCATCAACCTCATCTAAGGGCAAAGGAGTATTGGAAGGTACATTACTTTTAGATGGAAAGTATATTAAAGTTTTGTTTGATTCTGGTGCTTCTTTGAGTTTTATTTCTTTGGAATCTATAGAGAAATTCTTTCTTACCCCTAGTACCGTAGACAATCCCATCTGTGTATCTAATCCTATAGGGGGGTGACCAAATTAGATAGGATCTGTAAGGATTTGAAAATCTCCTATCTGTCCCATAGTTTTTCTTGTGACCCTTATGTGTTGGATTTCAAGGGTTTTGACCTTATATTGGGAATGGATTGGCTTGATAAGTATGAGGCTATCCTAAGTTGTGATGAGAGAAAAGTTTCAATGGAAACTGATCTGGGTTGGATTACTAGAGTAATGTGTGATAACTCTGAGATTCACTTGAGTAGTCTTTTACATGAAGTTGAGACTTCTCAAGAGGAGGTTGATGATATCGAAGTGGTCCAGGATTTCTCAGATGTATTCGAGGAAGTTAAATGTTTACCTCCGCACCGTTAAATAGAGTTTCGCATAGATTTGGTTCCAAGAGCAGTACCCGTAATTCAGCCTAGTAGGAGGATGGCTCCTAGGGAGAGGGAGGAGCTAGTGAAGCAAACTCAAGATCTGTTGGAGAAGGGATTGATTAGGCCCAGTTTTTCTTGTTGGGGATCTGCTGCGGTGTTTTTCACCAAGTCGGATGAGTCGGTAAGGTTCTGCGTAGACCATCGAGAGTTGAACAAAGTGACCATTCGAAATAAGTATCCACTTCCTCGTGTTGATGATCTCTTTGACCAGCTACATGGAGCTTCAATCTTTTCTCAGTGGATTTAGCATCAGGTTTCCATCAGTTAAGGGTAGCTGAGGACAGTATTCCCTAAACTGCATTTAGGGGACTAATTGTTTCTATGAGTGGTTGGTTATGCCTTTCAGGTTAACCAACACTCCTGCCTACTTTGCCGACCTGATGAACCGAGTTTATCGTGATGTATTGAATAAGTTCGTTTTGGTGTTCATCGATGATATCTTGGTCTACTCCAAGTCTGAAGAAGAGCACAAGAAGCACTTGAGAAGTATTGGAAACTCTGATAAGGCATGTTTTGAAGGCGAAGTTCTCTAAGTGTCATTTTGGAAATCAGAAGTCAAATTTTTGGGGCACATTATTTCTGGAGAAGGCATCTCTGTAGATCCAGCGAAGGTTGAGACTATTTTAGAGTGGAAGCCGCCTCGGACACCAACTGAAGTTCATAGTTTTCTAGGATTGGCTGGCTACTACAGGAATTTTATTAAGGATTATTCCAAAATCTCTTCGTACCTAACTAAGCTGACAAGGAAGGGAGCTAAATTCAAGTGGACACGGGAATGTAAGGAGGCTTTTCAGAATCTAAAGGCAAGGTTGACAAGTGCTCCTTTATTGGCTATTCCGAATGGGAAGAGTAAGTTTGAGGTTTTTACTGATGCCTGTATTGTTGGATTGGGAGCAGTTCTAATACAAAATGGTAGGGTAATTGCTTATGCGAGTCGACAATTGAAGCCACATGAAAGAACTACACTATGCACGATCTAGAGCTGTTGGCCATTGTTTTTGCTTTAAAGATCCGGAGGCACTATCTTTTAGGAGAGAAGTTCGAGCTATTCACGAATCACAAAATGTTGAAATAACTTTTCTCTCAAAAGGATCTTAATCTAAGACAGCAGCGATGGGTCGAATTTTTGGCACCGTATGATTTGCATATTCTGTATACCCTGAGAAAGGCGAACGTTGTGGCAGACGCTCTTAGCAGGAATGTAGTTCTATCTCTTTTGGAAACTGTTCCGTCTCTCCAGGAAAGAATCATAAGCAAGGAAATGGAGGATAGATCTTTTAAAGAACTGATTCTTAGAATCAAGGATGGTCGATATTCAGATTTCAAGGTGGACAATCAAGGAGCATTGAGGATTAATGGTCGTTTGTGTGTACCTGATATAGATAGATTGAGGCATGAAGACTTATCTGAGAGTCATCGCTCCAGATTAAGTATTCACCCAGGAATCTCAAAGATGTATAAAGATATGAGAAGAGTTTTCTGTTGGCCGAATATGAAGAAGGATGTAGCTAGATTCGTGAATAGTTGTGCTATTTGCCAGCAAGTTAAAGGGGATCAGCAGAAGTCGGCCGGTTTATTGCAACCTTTGGAGATACCGATGTAGAAGTGGGAAATGACATCGATGGATTTCGTCGACGGATTGCCTAGAACTAAGAAGGGAAATGAAGGAATATGGGTGATTGTTGATCGCCTAACTAAAAACGCTCATTTTATGCCAGTTAAGGCAACCCGTACGGCAGTTTCTCTGGCAAAAAATTTCTTGAGAGAAATAGTCAGATTGCACGGTGTTCCAGTTAGTATAGTAAGTGATCGAGATCCTATCTTCACCAGCAAATTCTGGGAGGCTTTGCAATCGGCTATGGGAACAAGTTTAAGATTGAGTACAGCATATCATCCTCAGACAGATGGGAAGACGGAGAGGCTTAATCGAATTCTAGAAGATATGCGGAGAGCCTGTGTATTGGATTTTGGTGGATCGTGAGAAGACCATCTACATCTAGTAGAATTCTCTTATAATAACAGTTACCAAGCAAGTAATAAGAT
Organism: Allium cepa; assembly: GCA_030765085.1. Classification (NCBI taxonomy): domain Eukaryota; kingdom Viridiplantae; phylum Streptophyta; class Magnoliopsida; order Asparagales; family Amaryllidaceae; genus Allium; species Allium cepa. Next base: position 677,954,343 of record CM060941.1, on the reverse strand, counting down.
GGCTCCCTATGAAGCTCTGTATGGAAGACTGTGTAGATCCCCAGCCTATTGGATAGAGTCGAAAGATCGTCTTGTGCTTGGACTAGATCTGATCCATGAAGCATCTGCTAAAGTTGAGCTTATCAAGAAAAGGATGAGAGCTGCTTAGGATCGTCAAAAGAAATATGCACATAAAAGACGAAGACAATTGGAGTTTGAGATTGGTGATTTAGTCTTTGTCAAAGTTTCCCCTATTGAAGGAGCGGTAAGATTTGGGAAGACAGGGAAACTCGCCCCGTGATATATTGGTCCATTCCGAGTACTCAAGAGGATTGGTGCCGTAGCATACAGGATTGAATTGCCAGTCCGGATGGCTGGAATTCACAATGTTTTTCACGTATCTCATCTACGGAAATACGTACACGATCCATCTCTTATTGTGGAGCCAGCTGTGCAGGAAGACTTATCAGTTGTCAGACATCCTGTTCAAATTGTTGATCAAGACGAAAGGCAACTCAGAAGCAAGATAGTGAAGCTTGTTAAAGTCCAGTGGAGTGAGGATCCCAGAGATTGTACCTGGGAGACTCCGGATAGTTTTAGGAAGGCTTATCCGGATATGTGCCCAGATAGCTAGCAATGTTTGTATCGGATGTATGGTTGTTTGGATGTTTTATTTGATTGGTTGCTAGTGTATGGATGATATGTATGCTTGAATTGTTGAAATAAAATGAAATTTTTGGATTATCCTTTGTTTAAATTTCGGGGACGAAATTCTTTTATGGGGGAGGAATGTGATATTCCGGAATTTCAAACCAAATTTAAATGTGATAATCTCTTTAATAAGTTAATTAAAATTGATAAATTGTTATTTTAAACAATAATAATAATTGTGTTGTAAATATATTGTTTTTAAATGGAATTAATATATACAAGTGGAAATAGATTTGTTTAAATTTTATGTGCATATCAAATTTGATTTTTAAATTGAATTTGAGATTTAATTTGAATTTGAATTGTTAAGTTGAAATTTAAAATATGGTTATTTATATCTTAAATCATACTTTGATTTTAAAAGTGTATTTCTATGATTTTATTTTGAATATAATTTTTTTTTCTTTTAAAAAGAATTGATTTATATAAATTAAAAATGTGTTTAAAAAATTGAAAATTAATTATAAAAACATTTAAAAATCCATTTTGCATGAGAATTACATATGTTAATTCATGAATCACTCTAATAAACATGTGTTAAGAAAATAACCATGATTCTTGACAAGTGTCACATTTGTAAATTATTTTCTTAAATTTTAGTAAAAATTTTTTTATCTATAAAAGGTTATTTCATCTTCTTCATTTAAACTTTCCTATCTCAACTTCTAAAAGCAAGAAAAAAATCACTCTGTCACTTACAAATCTGAATTTCATCAAATTTTCCACTCTTTCAACCAAAAATTAAAACTAGAATCCAAGTTTGTTTCAAACTTCCAAATCCTCAAGCAAAATATACAAAAGCTTGTAAATAATCAAACTCCTGTAAGAAGCAAATTCAAAGCTCTCTCCAATCTAAAGCTCTGATTTGAATTCAAGTCGAGAAGCAAACAAGAACACCTAAATTTCAAGAGCATTTCCTCTCTGAATTTCCAAGTTGAAGATCTGCAGATCATCTTTTTCCATATTTTTGCAAATTTTTGGTCTCTGCTTGGAATAAGTTTCAGGTGAGTAAACTTTTAATTGGAAAATTTAAGTAATAAAATTTTTGCATGTGAATTTCCGAGATGTTTGATGTCTTGCATGTATATATATTAGTGAAATCTTTGTAAATATGTTGAATTGGAACTGTGCATGTTTGAATCTGCCTGATCCTTCTCTGTTTCAAGTTACAGAGTAAAACTAAAACACAAATTTCAAAATTTACTTAACAAATCACTGTTAGGCTTGGAGTTTCAAACATAGTATGTTTATTTAAACATAAATTAAAGTTTAAAATTTTATTCAAATAAAATTAGTTTGAATATCATATGTAATCAAGATGTTAGAGTAAAATTTTTAAGAACATGATAAAATCAAGTATGATAATTTGACGATTCAATCTTATATCTTGAATGAACTATGTAAAACATGATTTTTAAAGTAAAAATCATGATTTTAAATTGGGTTTGGAGCAGTTTTTCGGTGATGACCAAAAGTTGTGTTTTGGGCAAATTCTGGTGGATGGAGGGACTGTGGTGGTCAGGGCTTCAACTGGAGATGGAGTGATGATGGGTGGTCACGGAAAATATGATCGGAGGTGTTCTCGAACGTTGAGGTGGCCGGAAGACGTGAGTTTACGGTTTAAGCCCTGTGTTTGGTCGCGTTTGAAAATGGGGTGACTGGAAATTAAGGTATGGATCGAGTTGCGTAAGGTTTAGGGATAGTTGCGTGGGAGGCATGCGATGATGTGGCCGAAGTTTCATGGCGAACGATGGTTGAAGTGTTGGGTTCGATGGGTTTTCAGATGAAGTGCTGTTCCAGGTGATATGCGAGCTACCTCGATTTCGATTGACGTCGCGTGATGGCTGGTCAAGGTTCGGAGTCGTGTCCATGATCGATGGGGAGTTTACGCGCGGTGCCACTGGTGGTGGTGGTGGCGGCGGCGTTGGTGCGTCGTGCACGTGTACGGTGTCGGTAGTTGTGTCAGAGAGGGATGGAGTTGGGGGTAACTCGAAGTGACGATCGAGTAAGGAGGGTTCTGACTTGCGTGTTGACTCGAGACGCTGTAGTTTTGTTCGTGCCTAGTTCGTGTGTGTTTGTCATCTTCCAGATTTCATGAAATTTGAGTTTTAACTTAAGCTAAAAGAAAAGGAAAGGAAGAAGAGAAATGGACTCGAGTTTGTTCGAGTTTGGGTCGGTCGAACTCAAAGCAAGTAATGTTTAAAAAGTTTTTCAAAACTTGTTTTAAATTTTAAAATATAAAATTTATTTAAATTGCTTATGATAAATGTTAAACTATTTAATTTAAAATATTTTATACTTCGATAGTTAATTTTTGAGATGTTTTTTTTTGTATTCTTTTAAATTTAACTTTTAAAAAGTAATTAAGTATAAACAAAATGGAAATGTTTTAAATATGTAATAATTTTAAGTAATAAATGAAATTTATTTGTTTGAAAGTTAAGTAAGTTTTTATGGTTAAAGATTACTTTAATTAATAAAGTAATTAAAGTTAAATTAATTAATAATTTTGGGTAAATTAATTTATAAAGGTCTAATTAATTAGTTATGGATTAATTAATTGATAATTAAGAGTTAAACTAAATTATAATTAATAGATAATTAACTAAATAATTAAAGATTAATTAATAAATGATTAGTAATTAATTAATTAAGTGATTATTAATTAATTAATTAAGTGATTAGTGATTAATTAATTAATAATTAAGAATTAATTAATTAATTAAATCTTTAGGATTATTTAATTAAGTAACTAAACATTAATTAATTTATAATTAATAGCTAGTTAATTTGTAATTAAGAATTAATTAATTAAGTGATTAAGGTTAATTAATTATGATTAAATTAAGTAATTAAGGTAAATTAATTTATTATTTGGAATCAATTAGGCAATTAATTAAGATTAACTAATTGTAAATTAAGGATTAATTAGTAATTAATTAAGGAATGATTAATTTTTAATCAAGTTTTAATAATCAATAATTAGATTTATTAATTAATAATTAAAGAATAATTAATTAATTAACTAAAGATTAATTAATTGATAATGAGGATAATTAAGAAGTAATTAATTAATTAAATGATTGTGATTGATCAATTAATGATTAGTTAAGCAAAGTAAAGTGATTAATTCTTAGGTAATTAATTTAATTTGAATTAATTAAATTAATTATAATATGAATTAGAGATATGCTTGCTTATGGATGATTGTTTTGAATTGAATGACTGAATTTGGTTGATATCTGTTGGATGATAGTCTGAAATATTCTGTGATGAGATATTGTATATATCTGTGTTAGATGATTGTTATTATCTGTGGATAATGCTGTGTAAATTCAATGTTTAAATTGAATGAAATTGTTTAAACTTTAAACAACTTGGCCTTTAGGACACGTTTGGATTTCGATGAGACCGGGATCGGGAATGAAGTTTGATTTTCCGAAAAGCACATCGATCCAAGTTAAACGTTAGGTTGTGACATATCAAAGTGAAGATCGAGATGGTGTTTTAGAGTACAAGGGTTATTGTCGTTAACTCTGAGGGTGATTCCAAAATGAGTGTAACGAAATAATGCCTTCGGTTTCGTTCGAACCCGGAATGAACTTATATGGATTGAATGCTTTCAGCACATCGTCAGGTAGACGATAAGCATTCTAAGAGATGTGTCCTATAAAGGTAATCGTAGTCTCGAGCCTCATCAACCGGAAATGGCTAAAACAGGGGAGGCACAACAAGGCTAAGTGGGTCATGCCTAAGTAGGACGATATTTTCCCCGTCTAGAACTCCCTTATTATTTCGGTTGTGTGGGCAGTTGTTGGCCACAACTGCGGGGTTGTCTTGTTTGGAGCTGTCCGGTAAGGGATGGTTCCGGCTTTGTGTTGTAGGGCATCGGGAACGGTCCTCGATACGGTGATCTAGGCCCCGTACTGTGACGGTCAGTACCCCAGTAGCCCTGTCATTGTATGGAATCCAAACTCCAATAAGTGTCTGTACGGTTTTGATTGTGTCCAACTATGTTGGAACGTAAGATGTAAGCATTCCAGCTATTTCTGTAATTTATTTTGAAAACCCTAGACCCTATTATAATATCACTGGATTTCCTATCAAATGATTTGGATAGCGTAAGGTAAAAACTTACCCGTGTTTATTTGTGTGGAGTCTTACGTGATACCCTTTTGTTTTCAAATGATTTTAAAGTTAAACAACTTTAACCTGTTTACTCACACCAGACCCATGTCTGACCCGGAGTTTATTTTTTTTCCATAAACTCTTGGGTACTTAAATTTTTATGACTAGCCAAGTGATCAGGTTGGGATTGACAAATGTTTTGGAAGCCGGAGCTGGAGTCCAGACGTACTTATCTATCTATCTGCCGTAGTGACATTTTGATGTTGTATTTTGGGTTGTATGATTTGGCAGACTCTTATAAATGTCTAATGTAATGAAGTCGTATTATTTTGTGTACTTCGATATGTAAAACTATGTAATGGATATGTGTGATATTATATTTTGTTCCGTTTCCACTGTGAGACTCTGATAATTGTTGTTCCTTTTCTTTCTGTCTTTTCTATTTCTATCTCTTTCTTTCTTATTGATGATACGTCTTTCTGTGGATAGAAAGACCGATCGTCACACAATACATATCAGAGTTGCACATACCAGTGAATACTAATCAATGCAGCGGAATACAGTGTAGTGGAACAATATAATATATGTAATAATAACAAAAAAAGAAATCTTCGTCTTCGTCCTCCTGAAATAAAGTCTTCGATTCCTGAAATGCACGGACTGACCCGAGCGAATTGAAAAGACAAAACACTCGAGTCAGAACTAAAATATCTTATGTAAGTTTAATCAACTGAAATAAATATGGGTGCAGTAACTTAAGAGATACTCGAGATTTACGTCTCCTAAGGACCCGTTAAACTATTTACTATGTAGTAATATTTCTCTATTATAATAATGTCTAATAGTAAAATAAACTTAATTTTAAGTAGCGTTAAGGGGTTACCCATACAGCCCTTAACACAAATAATGCCAATAGTCTATATAGTGCCTGCATATCTCCTGATCGGGAGACTACGAGAAGACACTCCATAGGTACAACACAAATAGAAACTCGTAGTAAGGCTCGGTATGGTAGGTGACACAGCAAAACTGGCAATGCCAGGGTAGATATACCAATTACGCTTCCAGGTCGGTGGTAACGCGTAGCGGCTACTACCGCCCACCTCGAACAACACCCCAAAAATCAAAAATCAAAAGTGGCCACCAAATCAAATCCAAAAGTCAAAGTATAATATCGAAGAGATGTGTCCGATCAAATGTGCTACCTCAATTAACATGTCGATCGCACCTGTTTTAGTCACCTTAGCCAACTCACGGGAATTGGGTCCATGTATTTACCTCAAAGGAAACGCCGCCACCATCCCACTTCATTCTCGAATCTCCACCGCGTACACGGTTGTTAAAGTGGTTTTCGGAGTTGGCAGAGAGTATGACAACTTCCGATGCCGGTCTCTTCAACAACCATTCGTTATTATAACACCGCGGTCTTTTCAAAATAGTTTATACTTTAAAACCAGAATATAATATCCTTTTTCAAAACCATATAAATACGATATCATTTTCCTCTTTTAAACCAAATCAATATGACATCATTTCAAATGCGTCCTTTTTCTAAAACCATACCACTTGAAAATTTATGATATCTCGAAACCATACATTTGAATTATAACTCTTCAAAACATAATACTTCGAAATCCATAGCTTTAAAACCATAACTTCCAAAACATAAATGGTTTGGATATTCAAATAGTATATAAAATAAAATGGTTTGAATTTAAAATTACTTTACAAAGTAAATAATTTCCACGACTTTAGAATTGTATTCTCTTTAAATTAAGTCTAAATCCATAAATTTTAAATTCTCTTTTAGTTTTCAATAAACCACTTCAGTTTCATTATATTTCAAACTATGAGTATTAAACAATTAGAAACAAAGGTTGGAAATTTCTATACAACAATTCAATGTCCTATTATTTAGCTTGAAATATTTTCATAATAAATCCATTATCATTTAAATAAAACTCATATTACCTATAACTAAATATTTCCTTCAATTTATTAACACTAGAAATATTCATTTAATTCATCTTGAATCAAAATTCAGTTATAAATATCATACCCTTTAAAAATTTCAAGTTAATAAGTTCTACATCAACTTATGGAGTTTAATTCTTAAATAAGCTCAACGCCAAATAAATTTTCAATTTCCTTCCAATTTTAATTGATTTAAATCATTAAAACTCTATATATATTTAATATCTTAAACATGTACTTAACCATATAATATAAATAATCAAACTCCATTATTCAACTTATTTATTTTAATTAACAAATTTATACATAGCTTAAATTCAATAATTTAGCTATATATGTATATATAAATATATATTTTTATAATATCGAAAATTAATATTTATTTAACCGTATCCTATCCAAACCATTGAAATCATTTTCAAAATATTTATATATATAGACCGACGGTGTCTGTATAAAATTTTCTATTATATGGTCAAGTGATACGGATATTTATCGTTTCAATCTGCAATTTAAAAATAAAATTTTACGGTTATATATCATTTCAAACCGCAATCCCGAATGAAATGAAAATGCATAATGACTAGCAGTTTATAACAAATATAAAATACAGCATCCATTCACCAGTATCAATTATCAACCATTTATTACAATCATCATCCAATTTAAACAATAACATCAATATAGAGCATATAATCAATAACAGATAATTGCTGACAGTTTATTTCGATAATAAATTAAACAATCTATCTAACTGGCAGTTTATATGCAATACTAGATTAAATAACAATTAAATTGGTAGTTTATATGCAATTCATAATTAAATAACAATTTAATTTAACTAGGATGATGATAAAAACATGCCAAACAGTCATAAATAAATTTCTAAACACATCACAAATCAGTTTAACAAACATAAGAAATTTTAGAAATTGTGGGTGGGTTTAAACACTCACCATTTGAATTTAAATTGAATTTAAATCCAATTTAAACCCAAAAATTTATCAGTCTTGGAATCCGTCCAAACTAGCATCAAAATGTCCGCAATCTACATACAATCCTAACAAAAGAAACCACGCATAAAACGGATATCGTACGTAAAAGTTATTAAAGTTTGAACCTTTGAATATTAAAAATAAAATTGATAAAAAAACCAGTACACGTCACCAATACCATCTCCTACACGAGCTTCATCAAGTCAATCATGACAGTAACCCTAGCCGCCAACCTTGCTCGAATTTTTATACCATCCACGGCCGTCTTCGACAAGATAAAGCACCACCGCCATCATACCCTGCCGCCGCCGCCCCATACGCCGAGCGCGGCCCACCATGACGCTCCAATGCGTTGCCGTCGTCGCCTCCTATTTTTTTTGATTATGGCAAAATCAAGCATCAATAGCATGAACTAACCGTACAGATCTCCTCCCTTCGACGACCTCTTCGATGCTACGCTGCCTGATCGTCATAAGATCGACGATCTATCGTCAAATTGAATAACCATCAACGAACGGTCAAGGCTAAATCATCGAATTTAGGCCAACCAGAAGTCTAGATCGAAAAACGAATCAGATCAGAAGATTACGCACTTCGAGTGCTTCAACATATGTTTTTTCTGAATTTTTCTGAGAAGTTTGGATTTTTGAAGTTGATTTTTGAATTGGATAAATTAGGGTTTACCGCCATTGAGGAGGAGTAGCACAGAAGTTTCTGTACGTATAGAAATGAGGAATAGAGGCTGCTAGGGTTTATAACAGTGTATTTATAGAGAGACTTGAAATAGAATGGATTGAATCTATTAGATATACGCGCTAACGACAAAGTGGCCGAAAACGCCCGTTCTGACACCGGAACGAAATTCGGTCAACCCATATATCAAAATAGATGTTTTAAAATATTTTAAACGCAATGGAAAAGGTTTCAGGTTCAAATTGCATCGTATGAAGAAGTTATGCTAAAATCAATATTTTCAAATTGATTTCAATTTAATTTATTTCAAGGCATTTCAAGCCCATACGATCAAACGACAAGTCCAATCGATACGAAACTTGAAATCCTACAATAATTCACAGTTACGGATCCGATGAAACTAGTTTCGTCGAAATCCAAGTCAGTGGCCAAAATGGCTATTTTTTCAGTTAATTAAATAAATTGAAAATTAATTAATTAAATCAACTTTCAATTTTAATCCTATAATCGACAAGTCTTGTCATTTTTAATTTCTTAAACATTTATACTAATTTAACAAATTTAACCATCGATTTAAAGTTTATTAATTCCTCAGTTTCCATGAATTCAACAATTATAAATTAAATTTCTAAAATTCTATTTAATTAAATCAATCAATAATTATTCCATTAATTATTGTTAAATAGCTGGCTTAAATATTGGATTTAAAACCATTACATAAATTTTCTCATATTATCTTTATTTCAAATTGCATAACCTTTAATTTTAATTGCTTCAAAAATTACACTTAATTATAATTTGGATTTCAATGGATTAATTTGTTTCAATCCAAAACTTTTATTAAGTTCATTACTATTCTATAAACTTAGTTACCTTGTCATCTTTCCATTCATTACCTTTAAATTTATCTCCTTCAAACCAATATTATAGTTACTTACAGAACATTGATTATATTCAGTGACCATTTATTATGATTTAAATTCATTGAATTAATTCAATGCTTACATTTATTTTCATATATTCCATTTGTAGCTAAGTATAAAATCTATATTATTTCCATTGATTTGCATTTCATTCGATTTATTAATAATTACCTTAGTTAACCTTAACGTAGTATTAGATTAAAATTTTCATTGGTTATATCCTATTGAATTAACATTCTCTGATTACCAAATTAATCTACATCAAATTGCACTAATTAAGTAAATTAACTGCAATTGATTTCAAACTAAATTTTATGAACCAAATAAATAGGTATCTTATAACCATTGTTACCCTTAACTTTTAATTACATTTCAAAAGTTCATTAATTACAACAAATGTTCCACTCAGCTATATAATTCTAATTTCATCTTTTATTTGTGTTAACTAATTTATTTCCGTTATGCTGAAATTTAGTCACTTATACACATTTAATATCCCAATTCATTTATTTATCTTGGTTTCATTTTATTAAATCAATTGCCTTCTTATGCATATAATTAACATTTCTATTGATTTTACATTCAAAATTTTCGGTTATTATCTTCACTTACATAAGGTAATGTTCAGTTACATTCAATTGCTATTGATTAAATACATTGGTAACGAACAATAGTTGTCACCATTATACATTTTATAACATTTGTAAATTTATTCTTTACAACCAATTATTACAACAACTCTCAATAAAATACATTTATTCCATTTCCATCCATTACGCTTTATTTTATTACCTTTTACATCCCACTATAATCACTGCACACATTAATACAACCCATATTATAATTCCTTGCACAATATTGATCTTATTCAGTTACCATTTACTATCTATTTTATACAATAATTAAATGTTTACATTTGTGACTTATATTAATTTTTATAACCAAGCATAGCATGTTTAAATACAATGAATTAGAGTTTCATTAAGATTGTTGACAATTAGCTTGTATTAACATTGTTTCATTTTAATTTAGTTATTATTCCGTTAATAAATTACAAATTTCTATTTCTTTCAATATTGACTCATAAAATATTATTAAATTAACAAACTTTTAAACATCGAAAATCTATGGGTCGTTACAATATGTCTTCGTTCGTTGTAAAATTTTACAACTTCTTGGTTCTTTATATTCCTTCCAATATAGCATGCCTTTTCCTAGACATGTATCAATCCTTTCATATGGCAAACAGAATGTCGACAATTCTTTTTGTAGCAAATACTGAATCTTCCCAAAACAAAGCATTTCTTTACATTGAATAAGAAACACGTTCATTAGGCTTTCCGATACACTATATTCGGATTTTATAGCGATTAAACTAGATGTCATTGTACAACCTTTGTACAGAGTAGTTTTGATGCTTCTAACAAGTAAAAAAAATTCTAACTTCCAAGTCATGTTCTCCCTCAATATCAGGTAATTAGTTTGACCATATACTAGGTTAGCAGCATCATGAACCATTTTTTTCATTCTATTTTCTTAACCATGATCTTTGATAGTGACATTAGCAAATATGTACTCATCTTCGACTATAATTGTCATATTATTTCTTGTCTCCACTTACTGTGATATCTCCACACATAATAGTTTGGCATTTGTAACGACCCAGGATTTTAATTTATTAAAATTTGAATATTTAATTAATTTTAAATATTAATGAGTGAATTTATAAGTCGAATAAATTTTTATTTGAATTATTGGATTTAATTGAATAATTAAATCGATAATTTAATACGTTAAATTATGGAAATAATTGAAAATTGGGTTAAATATGATTGAAAATGATTTGTAAAATTTTATTTTATCATATTGGAGTTAGAATGATATTTTAGAATTTTTAAAATCGAATTAAGAGTTAATTTGTGAAAATTGAAAATTGAATATTTTAATATTTAAATCGACTAGTGAAAATAGTCAATTTTTGAACAGTCTCAGAATTGAACGAAACCAGTTCCATTGGATCCGTAATAGTTAATTATTACCGGATTTCAATTTTCGTGTCAATCGGAGTTATCGTTTGAGCGTGGCAGCTCGAAACGCATCGAATTGTTTTTAATTTAAAACCGACGAGTGAAAATAGCCATTTTTCAAAAAGTCTCGGATTTCGACGAAACCAGTTTCATCGGATCCGTAATGTGATATCATTGTAAGGTTTCAAATTTCAAGTCAATTGGATTTACCGTTTGTCCGGTACAAATTAAAACGCCTAGAAAATCGTTTAAATCGGTTTAATTTAAATTGAGCGTTTATAGCCATAACTCGCACAGATGTCTGAATTAGCTTTCGAAACCTGTTCCATTGTGTCCGGAACGCGGGATAAACCCTAGAAACATTGGTTACGACGCGTAAATCGGAGTTCGGAATTTCCGGATGAATAGTGTTCGAAAATTTCTCTATAAATAGACCTAAATTCACAAAAAAATAAAATAATTAAAAACCTAAACCTAATTCAATGCACAGCCGCCACCATCAAATTGTATGGCCGAAATTTCATCTTCTTCCCCCTCTCAAATCTCGAAATCCATTAACAATTACAACAAACTTCCTAAACGAATATTGTAGAGCATGAAGAGATCTACAACTTCAATGGTGGAGATGTGATTTGGAGTTGTAATTTGTGAGAAAGGGAGCCGCGTTCTCAAGGGGTTGCGCACGCATTTCAAGGCGCTGGGGGTGCCGCACGTGGCCGGTCTTGGGCCGATGGTGCGTGGTGGAAGGGGCTACGACGTGATGCTAGTTGATCGAATTATCATGCGTCGAGGAGGCTCGAATTTGGAGCCCTAGTTTCGAGCATGGGTTCGGTTCTTTACTGGAGCGTGCGTGAGTTTGAGAGATGGAAGAAAGGGTGGGTGCACGGCCAGATTTGCATGTGTGATGGATCAAGGGCTATGATTGATTATGGTTAAGAAAATTTAAATTAAGTTGTAATTAGTTATATATAAATCGTGTACAAACTTTAAAAATTCATAACTTTTTCATACGAGGTCGAAAACGCGCGAAACCAGTTGCGTTGGAATCGTATCGACGAGCACTACGCGATGAAATTGGATTGGAGTCGTTTGGATTTAGTGAGAATTTCGGGTAAAATCAAACGTCCGTTTAATTTTATTCGAAATAAATCGCTAAAACGGAATTTAAAATCAAGGTGAGAACTTCTCACTCAATCGAATCAGTTTCGATTTTATTTTAAATAGTTAGATTTAAAATATTTGAATGCATGTTTGAATGATGATTAATATTTATTGATTGTTAAAATAGACATTATACGCCGTTAGTAAGCGGATGTTATTTATTAAAAACATATACCGCGAATATTTCATAAACAGTGAAATTGGTATTATATATAATAGCAATATATATATATATTGGCATATGTATATATTGGAGTTATTGATTTCCCGCATTTTTTGTTTAGCGGATGAGACCCTATTGCGCCGTTATTAAGTGGATAATATTTAATAAGAACATATACCGCGATAATTTCGTACTGGAGCGAAATTGGTATTGTGCTAATGTTTGTGGATGCAGGAAAACAGGTTGGAGGGATCCAACTGGATTCCTCAACAGTATTTATTTGATTTTAGATATTTTGATATTTGATGGATTATCATATACGATATATGATGTCGTTGTAGTCGTGATTGACTATTTGGTGTGTAGCATCATTGGACCAAATTTTGGTATTTTAAAATGATTTTAAAGTGATTTTTTTGAAAATATACTATATTTTTGGAATTGATCCATTTTAAATAAATAACGATATAATTTTTAATGTTATAAAAATTATGGTTTTTGTGAAATATAGTTAAAAGCTGATTTTTGAGAAATATAGTTAAATGTTGATTTTTAAAATTATGGGGTTAATAATTTTATAAAATGGTTTAAAATCGGGATTTTTGAAATTATTATAAAAAGTTAAATATAGGATTTATAAAATTTGATTATTTTATAAATCAAAATGATGAAGTTTTTAAAGGAATTTAAAGACGTTTTAAAGAATAATATAAATTAATTTATATTAAGAGATTTATAAATGGATATTTATAAATTGAAATATAGACATTATAAAACGAGTTTTTATAAGTGTTTGAATGAAGTGAAAATAAATTCCATAAATGAATGAAATTTATAGAATTATAAACGGTGAAGTTATAAATAGAATTTTATAAACAGTAGGTTTATAAAATTTATAAAGTCATTAAAAGAATGGTTTTGGATAAATAATTGAATCTTATAAGTTATAAGATTTATAATTATGAAGTTCAAAGGAACGATTTTTGTGAACGAATAAATTTTAAGTATTTAACTTATAATATGAACCTTTAGTTTATAATTGAGTTATAAATCGAATAGGTTAATAAAAGAATTTATAAAAGGAAGTTTTTATAAATAAATAAATAGAAATGGAATTTATAAACGTTGTTTATAAATTCACAAACGACTTATTTTGATAAGCAAAATTGTTGAAAACCTATTTATGAAGTTATATTCACATTTTTGACTGTGAATAATCCTTTGAAATAAAATGAATAAAAGAATGAAATGTGTTAACGTAGTATATTCACGTTTTTGAATAGTGAATAAGGTGTTAAAGAAAATGTTTGAATGTGATGTTTTAAATAGAATTAAAACGATCTAACGATGTTTTAAAATGTGTTGAGATTCGAAACCATAGATTTCAACATTAATTGTTGAAATAGACGTTTTCGAGAAATGAAAAGGAAATAGTGGACTATAACACTGTTGTTATAGTAAATGATTTCCGAAAGGAAATGTTTTGTATAGTATTGGGATTTATATATCTATTTCAATTTAGAATCCCTATACTAGTGATTTTGGGTTGTCGTAACGATGTTTTACGTAACATTCGTTTTGGCCCAAATAAATATGTTTATGAGAATGATTTCCTTAAAGAATGAAATATATACTTAATCTCGACTTAAGTATATTGAATATTTTCCAAGTGTTGAAAATAAATAGGTTCGTAAATTACTTATTTAATAAGTATGGAAATGTTTTCCAATATAAAGTGAATATTTTGAGAATTTATCCTTTTGAAGATAAATTGAAATGAATAATTGAAAACGTATATGCATGAATATTTTGGAATATAAATTCACTAAGGAATTTATAAAAGGAAGTAGAACTTGTTTAAAAATAAATATTGATTTATTTTTGAAGTGTGAAAATTTTATATCTTGTAAAGATATTTTGGAAAATAAATAATTTGGAAAATTATTTGGAATCTGGTGATGTTGTGCATATCCATTGATAGTTCAATAACCGACTATCAATATTTCCCTTTGAATGGGTATTTTGATGTGATTTGTTTGAATGTGAATGCTACACTTATTTTTGAATAAGCGCTCACTATTCGGGTTAACCGGGAAAGGACCATGGGGTCGTATAACCCATTCCGAATATGTGATACGTCGTTGTGAATTGCATTGAAGATCGGTGTTGAAGACCCGGTATTTGCGAAAGCGATAGGATGACCTGTCGATTGACTCTGCACCGAGTTGCTCCGGTATAGAGTTCTCCATATGTGATGGTGAATCCGATCAGGATCGTGAATATCCGGATTGCAAGGACTTCTTTGTAAGTGCCTTCGGTTTTGTTCGAGCCCGGAACAGACTTGTATGGATTGTATGTCTGACATTACAAGTTGAGATATAAAGCCGATTTCATGCAAATATATTTCTGTTGATGGCGGAGAATTTATTCTTTTAGCTTAACACCCTTCTCTGAGACGTACGAGCTCAGAGGTTATATAGTTGAAGTTATCAGCGATATATTCCCAATTTGGTAATGTGACATGCTGAGTATTGCTGTAAATGATCATTGTGTTGATTATTGTGATAGGATCGTTTATTTGATCGTCTATCTTGGTGATCATTTCTATGATCATTTGTTGACCCAAAGCATGGCTTTTGTATAAAGTATGTTTTTGTGGACGTAACTTCGTCGAGCCTCACACCCCGTGAATGGTCAAAACAGGAAAGATGCGGCAAGGTTATGAGGGGTAGCGCCATTTAGGATGTGTCCATTTCCTTCTGGAAAAGGGTGGTATCATGGTATGGAGCCCAGATACTTACTCATGTTGAAAACACTTTGTTATGATTGTGTGAATTGATTACGAGCGCTCGGTGAAAAGGTCCCAAAGGGCCGGGGGATGGCATATTCGGTCAGTTGTTACTCAGTTAGGGGTAACCCGGCCTTGTGTTGGTAGAGATCCGGTTTGGTTCTCGGGGATGTCCATCCAGAGGCATTCTCATGTGGCAATGGGAAGTTCCTTGGCCTGATCATTCGTTGGAAATCCAAAGAAACAATACGAGACTTGTACGGTATTAGTTGTATAACCTGCTATGGAATGTGGCGGTAACCTGCTATTGAACATAGTTAGCTATAGTAGGCATAGTTCGGAATGTCTATGCTGGCTAAGATTTATATTCTACTTTCGAAATGATTTTCTCTACACTATGCACTAATAATAATATTAAATGTTATTTTAAATGCGTATCAAGCATCTTTGACTATCATAAGGAGAAATCTCCTCCGATTCTGCGTTTGCATTGTGTGTGTGTGCGGGAGGCCTTATGGTAGTCTCATTTTCAAAAGCATTGCGAATTGAATTTAAAAATATTCCTCTATTTTGATTTTAAAGATAATAAACTGTTTTGAGTTCTCACACCAGTCACATGACTGACTTGGAGTTTATTGTTTTCCTTCCTAAACTCGGGGTGCCCACCAATTTCCACACGGGCAGTCAAGAGTTAAGATTTATCAGGATATTCTGGAGTTGCTGGAGGCAAGATGGATGGCATGGCGTATTACTAGTTTATATAGTATTTCTTTTTCCGCTGCACTGTTTGTTGTTGTTGTTGTTGTACACTCTGATGATATGATGTAATGAAATATGATGAAATGTAATAACTGATATAGTTCCTTGTTTAAAGATTATTCATTTATTATTATATGTTGTTCCGCTGCGAATTGTGAGATTCTGTTGTTGTTCTGTTACTTTCTATTCTGTTCTATTTTTTTTCTTTCCCCTCCATTTTCTATTTTCTCTAGTTTCTCTATCTTTTCTTTCCTCTCTATTTTCTACCTTCTTATCTCTTCTTCTCTCTCTTTTCTTTTCTTAAATTCTTTTTCTTAAAAACCATAACATTTCGGGTTTTTGGCCTTCGATTCTCGGCGGTCGATAAAGTGAGTATCGATGTTGAATTTTCGAAAGTCGAAAATTTTCCGGGGCGTTACATTTGGTATCAGAGCTTATGGTTAAGCGACAACCATGGTTCTGTTGGGTATTACTCATTAGAGATAGAGTCAGTAGTACTCTAGAATGAGTTGAGTGTAATAATAGCTATGAGAGCGTATGTGTTAGTGTATATAAAATTGTTTTATATTGTGATGGTTGGTTTATTGAGTGGCATATGAACTTTCGTCAGCGTGGTCTCGACAACTATGCCGAAGGGGTTTCTAAACACTTGAATAGAACAATTCGACACAATATTGTTTTAAATTTGGTAAATGAAATAATTTTACCTTGATTATATTTCATATATAAAGAAATAATTTTTCAGAATTATTAAAGTATATAAGTTGATTGTTTAGTTGTTTGAATAATCTAAATTGAAGAATAATTGTATAAGCAAATGAATTATAAGAATTGAATTATAATTAAAATGATTTACAATTGTGAAATAAACTTATATATAAGAAGTGAAACTATGTGAATATATTTATGAATATGAGTTGTAAATAAGTAAAATGAATTTAAAGTTAAATGGAAATTTACTTTAGAATTGAAATCTGAAATTGATTTATAAGTGTGAATTTAAGTTATGTAAAACTAAGTGATGTTTGAAACGGAATATAACTTAAGATATGTTGAATGAAGTTGATTTTGGTATCAAACTAAATTAATGAAGTTAAGTGATAAATATGAACTTGAGTATTTTTAAATGAAATTCAACTCTTGTAATTGAATTGAATTAATGGATTGAATGTTAATCAATTGAATGTAAAATTAGTTGATATGGAATAATGAATGTAGGTGTAAATTCATTAAAAACTAATGTTATTGGAAGCTGAAAGATTAAATGAATGTAAGCAAAGGAATTTGGTTGTATTTAATATACATTGGTTGTTATATGATTGTTAGTGATTGTATATAATTCATTAAGAGTTAATGAAATTGAAAGCTATGTAATTGAATTCAAATTATAAGTAAATAAATTTGAATAGAATTTAATTTGATTTGGAAGTGAACCAACTTGAATATGAATTAGTGAATATAAACTAATTTAAAAATGAATATTAGTAAGAATATCCACTATTAATAAATCAAATGTGATTTGAATTGAAAACCATTTCATTGAATATTAATGAGAATATGAATGAATATTTATTGGTTATGGATGTTAGTTGGTTGATGTTTGCATTTGTTGTTTTACTACATTTGCTATGTTGACATATATAGTTGTATTTGCTATATGTTGTATATCGATACTATTTTCATATATGCATGTTCTCATGTTGTTTGTTGAGTGTTTAGTAGGTGCGGATCGCGTTTGCTTCGCATTTGGAGCTCGCTTTCGCGCTATATTAGCCGTATATGCTTGCTAATAAAATATAAGGTACATATCTCGGATTACATATCGTACTTTTACACTTTTTCCCTTCGGGATGCCTCATTACTTGATGAGATGTATATTTATGATATATATACTGTCATTTTTTTTCGGATCGAGCCGCGCAAAGGAGACTATGGCGAATTTTTCCGGAAATTTAAGGCGTTAGAAAAATTTGAGAAATTTGGAAAATTTTGAAAACTTTAATTTTGATTTGGAATTGAAAGTTAAACAATAGTAGTTGTTTTTGAAAAGATAACTAAGTATGATTTGGAAAACTTAGTAAAGTGTTATAAGAAATTTAACTATGAATTTTGGAAAATTAATAAATTCTATAACTTTCTTACTTAATAATTTCGAGGACGAAATTCTTTTAAGGGGGGAAGATTGTAACGACCCAGGATTTTAATTTATTAAAATTTGAATATTTAATTAATTTTAAATATTAATGAGTGAATTTATAAGTCGAATAAATTTTTATTTGAATTATTGGATTTAATTGAATAATTAAATCGATAATTTAATACGTTAAATTATGGAAATAATTGAAAATTGGGTTAAATATGATTGAAAATGATTTGTAAAATTTTATTTTATCATATTGGAGTTAGAATGATATTTTAGAATTTTTAAAATCGAATTAAGAGTTAATTTGTGAAAATTGAATATTTTAATATTTAAATCGACTAGTGAAAATAGTCAATTTTTGAACAGTCTCAGAATTGAACGAAACCAGTTCCATTGGATCCGTAATAGTTAATTATTACCGGATTTCAATTTTCGTGTCAATCGGAGTTATCGTTTGAGCGTGGCAGCTCGAAACGCATCGAATTGTTTTTAATTTAAAACTGACGAGTGAAAATAGCCATTTTTCAAAAAGTCTCGGATTTCGACGAAACAAGTTTCATCGGATCCGTAATGTGATATTATTGTAAGGTTTCAAATTTTAAGTCAATTGGATTTACCGTTTGTCCGGTACAAATTAAAACGCCTAGAAAATCGTTTAAATCGGTTTAATTTAAATTGAGCGTTTATAGCCATAACTCGCACAGATGTCCGAATTAGCTTTCGAAACCTGTTCCATTGTGTCCGGAACGCGGGATAAACCCTAGAAACGCTGGTTACGGCGCGTAAATCGGAGTTCGGAATTTCCGGATGAATAGTGTTCGAAAATTTCTCTATAAATAGACCTAAATTCACAAAAAAATAAAATAATTAAAAACCTAAACCAAATTCAATGCACAGCCGCCACCATCAAATTGTATGGCCAAAATTTCATCTTCTTCCCCCTCTCAAATCTCGAAATCCATTAACAATTACAACAAACTTCCTAAACGAATATTGTAGAGCATGAAGAGATCTACAACTTCAACGGTGGAGATGTGATTTGGAGTTGTAATTTGTGAGAAAGGAAGCCGCGTTCTCAAGGGGTTGCGCACGCATTTCAAGGCGCTGGGGGTGCCGCGCGTGGCCGGTCTTGGGCCGATGGTGCGTGGTGGAAGGGGCTACGACGTGATGCTAGTTGATCGAATTATCATGCGTCGAGGAGGCTCGAATTTGGAGCCCTAGTTTCGAGCATGGGTTCGGTTCTTTACTGGAGCGTGCGTGAGTTTGAGAGATGGAAGAAAGGGTGGGTGCACGGCCAGATTTGCATGTGTGATGGATCAAGGGCTATGATTGATTATGGTTAAGAAAATTTAAATTAAGTTGTAATTAGTTATATATAAATCGTGTACAAACTTTAAAAATTCATAACTTTTTCATACGAGGTCGAAAATGCGCGAAACCAGTTGCGTTGGAATCTTATCGACGAGCACTACGCGATAAAATTGGATTAGAGTCGTTTGGAGTTAGTGAGAATTTCAGGTAAAATTAAACGTCCGTTTAATTTTATTCGAAATAAATCGCTAAAACGGAATTTAAAATCAAGGTGAGAACTTCTCACTCAATCGAATCAGTTTCGATTTTATTTTAAATAGTTAGATTTAAAATATTTGAATGCATGTTTGAATGATGATTAATATTTATTGATTGTTAAAATAGACATTATACGCCGTTAGTAAGCGGATGCTATTTATTAAAAACATATACCGCGAATATTTCATAAACAGTGAAATTGGTATTATATATAATAGCAATATATATATATTGGCATATGTATATATTGGAGTTATTGATTTCCCGCATTTTTTGTTTAGCGGATGAGACCCTATTGCGCCGTTATTAAGCGGATAATATTTAATAAGAACATATACCGCGATAATTTCGTACTGGAGCGAAATTGGTATTGTGCTAATGTTTGTGGATGCAGGAAAACAGGTTGGAGGGATCCAACTGGATTCCTCAACGGTATTTATTTGATTTCAGATATTTTGATATTTGATGGATTATCATATACGATATATGATGTCGTTGTAGTCGTGATTGACTATTTGGTGTGTAGCATCATTGGACCAAATTTTGGTATTTTAAAATGATTTTAAAGTGATTTTTTTGAAAATATACTATATTTTTGGAATTGATCCATTTTAAATAAATAACGATATAATTTTTAATGTTATAAAAATTATGGTTTTTGTGAAATATAGTTAAAAGCTGATTTTTGAGAAATATAGTTAAATGTTGATTTTTAAAATTATGGGGTTAATAATTTTATAAAATGGTTTAAAATCGGGATTTTTGAAATTATTATAAAAAGTTAAATATAGGATTTATAAAATTTGATTATTTTATAAATCAAAATGATGAAGCTTTTAAAGGAATTTAAAGACGTTTTAAAGAATAATATAAATTAATTTATATTAAGAGATTTATAAATGGATATTTATAAATTGAAATATAGACATTATAAAACGAGTTTTTATAAGTGTTTGAATGAAGTGAAAATAAATTCCATAAATGAATGAAATTTATAGAATTATAAACGGTGAAGTTATAAATAGAATTTTATAAACAGTAGGTTTATAAAATTTATAAAGTCATTAAAAGAATGGTTTTGGATAAATAATTGAATCTTATAAGTTATAAGATTTATAATTATGAAGTTCAAAGGAACGATTTTTGTGAACGAATAAATTTTAAGTATTTAACTTATAATATGAACCTTTAGTTTATAATTGAGTTATAAATCGAATAGGTTAATAAAAGAATTTATAAAAGGAAGTTTTTATAAATAAATAAATAGAAATGGAATTTATAAACGTTGTTTATAAATTCACAAACGACTTATTTTGATAAGCGAAATTGTTGAAAACCTATTTATGAAGTTATATTCACATTTTTGACTGTGAATAATCCTTTGAAATAAAATGAATAAAAGAATGAAATGTGTTAACGTAGTATATTCACGTTTTTGAATAGTGAATAAGGTGTTAAAGAAAATGTTTGAATGTGATGTTTTAAATAGAATTAAAACGATCTAATGATGTTTTAAAATGTGTTGAGATTCGAAACCATAGATTTCAACATTAATTGTTGAAATAGACGTTTTCGAGAAATGAAAAGGAAATAGTGGACTATAACACTGTTGTTATAGTAAATGATTTCCGAAAGGAAATGTTTTGTATAGTATTGGGATTTATATATCTATTTTAATTTCGAATCCCTATACTAGTGATTTTGGGTTGTCGTAACGATGTTTTACGTAACATTCGTTTTGGCCCAAATAAATATGTTTATGAGAATGATTTCCTTAAAGAATGAAATATATACTTAATCTCGACTTAAGTATATTGAATATTTTCCAAGTGTTGAAAATAAATAGGTTCGTAAATTACTTATTTAATAAGTATGGAAATGTTTTCCAATATAAAGTGAATATTTTGAGAATTTATCTTTTTGAAGATAAATTGAAATGAATAATTGAAAACGTATATGCATGAATATTTTGGAATATAAATTCACTAAGGAATTTATAAAAGGAAGTAGAACTTGTTTAAAAATAAATATTGATTTATTTTTGAAGTGCGAAAATTTTATATCTTGTAAAGATATTTTGGAAAATAAATAATTTGGAAAATTATTTGGAATCTGGTGATGTTGTGCATATCCATTGATAGTTCAATAACCGACTATCAATATTTCCCTTTGAATGGGTATTTTGATGTGATTTGTTTGAATGTGAATGCTACACTTATTTTTGAATAAGCGCTCACTATTCGGGTTAACCGGGAAAGGACCATGGGGTCGTATAACCCATTCCGAATATGTGATACGTCGTTGTGAATTGCATTGAAGATCGGTGTTGAAGACCCGGTATTTGCGAAAGCGATAGGATGACCTGTCGATTGACTCTGCACCGAGTTGCTCGGTATAGAGTTCTCCATATGTGATGGTGAATCCGATCAGGATCGTGAATATCCGGATTGCAAGGACTTCTTTGTAAGTGCCTTCGGTTTTGTTCGAGCCCGGAACAGACTTGTATGGATTGTATGTCTGACATTACAAGTTGAGATATAAAGCCGATTTCATTCAAATATATTTCTGTTGGTGGCGGAGAATTTATTCTTTTCGCTTAACACCCTTCTCTGAGACGTACGAGCTCAGAGGTTATATAGTTGAAGTTATCAGCGATATATTCCCAATTTGGTAATGTGACATGCTGAGTGTTGCTGTAAATGATCATTGTGTTGATTATTGTGATAGGACCGTTTATTTGATCGTCTATCTTGGTGATCATTTGTTGACCCAAAGCATGGCTTTTGTATAAAGTATGTTTTTGTGGACGTAACTTCGTCGAGCCTCACACCCCGTGAATGGTCAAAACATGAAAGTTGCGGCAAGGTTATGAGGGGTAGCGCCCTTTAGGATGTGTCCATTTCCTTCTGAAAAAGGGTGGTATCATGGTATGGAGCCCAGATACTTACTCATGTTGAAAACACTTTGTTATGATTGTGTGAATTGATTACGAGCGCTCGGTGAAAAGGTCCCAAAGGACCGGGGGATGGCATATTCGGTCAGTTGTTACTCAGTTAGGGGTAACCCGGCCTTGTGTTGGTAGAGATCCGGTTTGGTTCTCGGGGATGTCCATCCAGAGGCATTCTCATGTGGCAATGGGAAGTACCTTGGCCTGATCATTCGTTGGAAATCCAAAGAAACAATACGAGACTTGTACGGTATTAGTTGTATAACCTGCTATGGAATGTGGCGGTAACCTGCTATTGAACATAGTTAGCTATAGTAGGCATAGTTCGGAATGTCTATGCTGGCTAAGATTTATATTCTACTTTCGAAATGATTTTCTCTACACTATGCACTAATAATAATATTAAATGTTATTTTAAATGCGTATCAAGCATCTTTGACTATCATAAGGAGAAATCTCCTTCGATTCTGCGTTTGCATTGTGTGTGTGTGCGGGAGGCCTTATGGTAGTCTCATTTTCAAAAGCATTGCGAATTGAATTTAAAAATATTCCTCTATTTTGATTTTAAAGATAAATAAACTGTTTTGAGTTCTCACACCAGTCACATGACTGACTTGGAGTTTATTGTTTTCCTTCCTAAACTCTGGGTGCCCACCAATTTCCACACGGGCAGTCAAGAGTTAAGGTTTATCAGGATATTCTGGATATTCTGGAGTTGCTGGAGGCAAGATGGATGGCATGGCGTATTACTAGTTTATATAGTATTTCTTTTTCCGCTGCACTGTTTGTTGTTGTTGTTGTACACTCTGATGATATGATGTAATGAAATATGATGAAATGTAATAACTGATATAGTTCCTTGTTTAAAGATTATTCATTTATTATTATATGTTGTTCCGCTGCGAATTGTGAGATTCTGTTGTTGTTCTGTTACTTTCTATTCCGTTCTATTTTTTTTCTTTCCCCTCCATTTTCTATTTTCTCTAGTTTCTCTATCTTTTCTTTCCTCTCTATTTTCTACCTTCTTATCTCTTCTTCTCTCTCTTTTCTTTTCTTAAATTCTTTTTCTTAAAAACCATAACATTTCGGGTTTTTGGCCTTCGATTCTCGGCAGTCGATAAAGTGAGTATCGATATTGAATTTTCGAAAGTCGAAAATTTTCCGGGGCGTTACAGCATTAGACAAAACCTATGCAGATGAAATATTATGGTGAAGTTTTAGGCAATGACATTTAGAACAAGAGCGTCAAATTTCTATATGTTTTGTTCTATTACAAGCTGCCACTTTTATAAATGCTTACACACCATTCCTAAATGCAATAGTATCATTCCTTTCTTCTTGACGTTAAAATTTTGCATCCAATTTCAGACTTCGAAATAATTCATTTTCTATTACAAATAATACACATATTTGGTATTAAAATCCACGTGTTATTAAAGAAACATTCTACAACTTTTTTTGTTATTAGTACCTCACATTATTATTATCGATCTTTAAAATTGTATGTTACGATATTTTTTTATTATAATTTCATAGATTATTCATATTTTATCAATATTAACATATACTTTGTTTTGAAAATATGTAAAAGTCTGACATCTTTTTAATGAGTTGGCCAACCTAGTTCCCATTACAAGCACTAATTTTACATTTCATAAATCATTTTGCCTCAAACGATTCAACAAAATTTAGGCATCACTTCTCCTTATTCCCTGTGTCATATGCCAATGCGCGTACAAAGGAAAGAAAAAGGAAGCACTACACTAAATTTTGTGAACTGTTTGAGTTGAAATGATTATGAAATGTAAAAATTTCTTTTTGTTAATAACTTGCTCAATACTTTGACAAATCAAATACATACTATATCAAATGAATATTGAAGTCAAATTTCACAAAGAAAAATTAAGATCTATATAACAATCGGATAAAATACCTACCAGATGAGGCCAAATGTAATCTAAGGTGAATAAAACTAAATTATAATAGATATTGAACTGAAAATTAGATTATTTAATTTTTGAAATTGAATTTAATTAATATTAGATAATAACAAAATTAAAAATTAAATTTAGATTACATAACTATTAATATTAAGTTGTAATAACTATCAAACTAAATTAAAATTAGTTCATATAACTTATAAATTTTAATTTAATTCAAATTAAAATTAGCTTACATAAATTACTTCAATTTAATTAATTAAGTTATAATAAATTTTAAAATTAAAATTAAATTAAATAATATAAGTTTTAAAATTGAATTTAAATTAATATTTAGTTATAATAACTTTGAAAATTAAATTTAAATTATATAACTATTAAAATTAAGTTATAATAACCTTTAAAATTATATTACATAACTTTTAAATTTTATTTAAATTTAAACTAAGATATAGTAGGTTTTCGAATTAAAAATTAGATAATCAATCAAACTAAAATTAAAATTTGATACCTAATCAAATTATTATCAAAATTTAAATTCAAATGAACATCCCTATCAAGTTACCAAATCCATATCAAGTCAGCTTTTAGGAAAATCCTTGGTGTTCGATAGGCTGCATTATAAGTGAGAAAGTGACTTATCAAGAGTTAATGCAATCTGGTATAGGAGAAAATGCTCTTATTAGTTCTTATATCCAAAATGGAAAACTCATCTTTCCAAACAACTCTAATCAGAATATTACTTCCTTATGGAATGCCTTGCATGCTATGGTATTTAATGTTCATGCCAGTCAAAACATAACCTGGGGCAATGCGCTTTCTGCTTACAGTTCAAAGGCTGTCTACAATTTCCTTATGGGCACGCACAATCTGACGAGAAATAAATGGTACTCTATAGTTTGGAGAAAAGAAAGCTCTGCAAAAGAAAATATCTTTCTTTGGAAAGTTATAAACATCGCATTGTTCACGAAAGTTAAACTGGTGAGTAGGGGTCTGAATATGAGTGTTAAATGCAATTTCTGTAATGATCTTCTTGAAACCACCAAACACTTATACTTTGACTGCTCTATTACCGAATGGAAGTGGAAGAAAGTTCAAGATGAAGTAGGAATCAAACTTGTCGGCCTGACTGGATTTGAAGAATGGGAGAAACATCTTTGACTGTCGGCATAGATAGATGAGCAATCTAAGAAATATGCAGTTATTTTCGAAAAAGTTGTGAGGCTGATATGGATAGAGTGTAACACTAGGATTTTCAATGCTACAAAAAGCAAAAATCATGCTCAGATGTCGCACCATCTGATATTCAAGGCTAGGAGGGGACTACGTGATGTTGGTCTTCCCTTTAATCTAGAGGATTAAAGGGATTAGGTTTACTTGTTGCCTACTTAATTATGTTTTCCCTTTATTTTCTCCTTTTAATTTTATTCCTTCCTTGTTCTGATCTGCCTTTCTCTATATCTTTTGTGTTGTGGTTTGTTGTTGTTTCTGTTTTTTCTTTCCAAGGTGGATCAATAAAATGGTAGGGGACCATTCAACCCCGTCGGCCTTGCTAAAAAAAGTTACCTACTCCCCATTAGAATTTCTAACAAGCCAAGGAATCCAAATTTGAATTTCAAACAAGCCAATAGGAATATAACTCGTAAAATTTTCGTCAAAATATTTCTTAGAAATTAAATAAGCACTTGAAAAAATCAATACCAATGGGTTGCGGTCTCAATGGGTTGGGGTTGGTGGGGAGCGGTTTCGGCTTGGGAGGTGAAAGATGCTACAGACCTCCAACCAGCATACGATTTTGTGAATTTTGGTTTTGAATTGTGGAGTGGCTTCAATTTTGAGTGGATTCAGCTTTGGCGAATTGCTTGGCCATGGGGCAGCGGAGGTTCACGGCGGATGATTTTGGGATTTTAGAGTTAGTTTGTTTTTTAGTTTTCTGATCTAGGTGTAAATGAAGTAGGCGGTTACATAGTTAGGGTTATATGAGAGGACGATGTCGGGAAGAAATTTTTTAATTTTTTATTTCAATTTATGTTTTTTAAGATTTTTAGAATTTAAGAATTTACACAGCTTATATTTTTTAGAATTTAATTTTTTGTATTTTAAGAATCAAAGCATTTTTAATTTTTTATATATAATTATTATAACTTTTATATACATTTAAATAATTGATTATTATGATTCAGAAATATAACCATTAAAAATCAATAATGAACCGTCTACCGTATGAATTTTTGGGATTTGAACGTTGAGAATCGGCATTATTATCTAGGATGCTAAAGTAGAAAAATTCATGGCGTTCCTTGGTAGTTTGTTCCATGATCCTATAAGTTAATTAATTATTTTTAATAATCAACTAACACCTAGGAATATTTGCATTCGATAAGATGGATGGTCAAACTAAAAGATTACAGAAATTCATATATTTAAGCTTCTCATACGATATTAAAGAATGTTTAAAGAACAATTTCATAAATTTGGATATAAAGCAGGAACTAAAATTATAATATTTGAAACTAATTTTTTTAAAATCATAATAACATATATTATTAAAATTTAAAATATAATTTTGAAATAAATGAAATAGATATAATTTCAAAACTATATAATATTATTTACGTTTTAAATTAAATAATTTGAAATTTAGTAATTATGTAAATAATAATTTAAAATAACATATATACATAAATGTTATTGATGTTAATATAAATAAATAAATATACATATGTACACTTGAAACATTGTGACAATGCAAATTTTAATTAAAATAAATATTTAAAATACTATAAATAAGTAAAGAAAAGTAAACAAAGGAAGAGTAAACCAAAAAGCGTCAAAATAACAATGTTGTCCCGACACCATTAAATGTGTGTTGAATATACAAAGACGTCGGTATTTCCAACGCTTCTTTCTTGTTTACAACTTTTCGATGCTATTCCATCCCGTCTTTTAGACATCGGAATGACATCGGAAATTTTCATTGGTATTTTACTAATTTCATAGTAGTGAGATGATAACATCAAGAAGAAAATGTGTCCTTTGAATTCATCACAACCCAACTATGATTTTGCGAAGAGCATATAATAAATAAATGTGTTGCTATACATATGTATACACGTATTCATGTTGTATGTGTATATAAGTATATATGTATATGTATGTAGGTATATGTGTGTATGTATATATGGCAAGAATCAGTTACATCTCATTTTGGTTACACCTCTATTCCCGCTTGATTTCTAACTCACGTTTCCATTTAAATGATAATATGAAATGGCAAGAGAGAGAAACAATAATTAATTAAGTGAAAATCTGTGGTGAAAATCAAGGAAGATTTATGGTGCAGCCAAAATGAGACGTGGTACATGTGTGCGTGTGTGAGCTAGGATCAATAGCCTACTTCATTTAGCGTCATTTTGTAGCCTTATAATATAAGGCACAGGTTTCTAATTAAATATTTGTTGTTTCTCTCTTTATCACATAGATAATATATTTAATTATAAACTTGTGGTTGATATATCAGAAAACTACAAATGATGTTAACTAAAGAGGTTATTGATCCTACCGTTGTATGATATATTAGTTGCAACGATAAGTTGATGATGCATGATCAGAGAACACAAGCAATATGGGTAAATTCTCTGGTTGTATAATCATATGGAGATCAATAACATGTGGCATATATTTGAGCCTTTTTAAAAGAAAAAGGAAAAAAAGAATACAAATTCCTATGAGCATACAACAAGAAAGAAACAATCATGCCACATAAAATAAGCAAACTTCAGATACATAATATCCATAAGATTTATCTTTTGATCATAGTCATTATAACACTTGCA
The DNA here is from genome assembly GCA_030765085.1 of Allium cepa. Classification (NCBI taxonomy): domain Eukaryota; kingdom Viridiplantae; phylum Streptophyta; class Magnoliopsida; order Asparagales; family Amaryllidaceae; genus Allium; species Allium cepa. The sequence goes on along the minus strand of CM060941.1, from coordinate 677,925,607 downwards.
TATCACAAGCATTCTCACACAATATACCACTTTTCTTTCAATATATAAACTTGTAGATAGATTGCATTACTTTTACTGAACACAATGCATCAGACATCGTATTCTTCCATTACTCTGCCGTAGTTATTCCCTTCTGAATCTCCAACACCAGAACTACAAATCAACCAAATTAGACTTAGGCTGATAAAAAGTTAGTATTCTGAATTATAGCACTATAGAATATGGAAATAGTGATTGCATGAAGAACAAACACCTTTGAAATGCTTGTTAAAACCGTTTTTCAAGTTTTGATTATGTTTTTATTTATTATAATACTCACAGTCTGCGTCTGTGTTGATCCAATGTTCACTGCTGTCCGTGGAGTCGCTTCCGTCAACTGAAAGAAAGGAGCATCGGCTGCAAAATAAGTTCGAAGAGTTCATCGAAGAATCCTTCCTCAAGCAACTGTTTCCACATTGAGCGACTGCATTTGCACATTTCCCTTTGTATTTGGTGAATTTAGCATGTTTGTTTGATGTAGTTGTTTCATTCTCAGGATGAACCTTTTTATGGAATAGTTTCAGTATCTACAAAATCAGAGAAAGCTATTTACCAATGTGCATAAAGATATTGATTAACCTATAAGTACTAAACTATCTGTGGCTGTAGCAAAGTACCAACTCTAAGCTATATCATTATCAAAGCCAGTAATACATTACAGTAATCGCCAGTAGTTTGAAAAACTAATCCATCAAATGATGTAGAAGGTGGGGCTGTTTAATAGTTAAATGAACCAATTTATACGAGTTAACATGCAAAAAGACATATGAATACATTTGATGAATTAGCTTACAAATTTGATGGTGGGACAACTTTTAAAGCTGACGCTGTAACAAAAATTAGTGCAGTGGCTGGAATGTACCATCATTTACTCTAGGATTCCTGAGATTTTTCTTTCCCGTTACATTTATTTATAAATGATTGGTTATATCTCATTGTTTGGTACGCAATCCTTCTAATTGAACATTAGCCACAAAACTAACTTTTTCTTAGCAAATTATCCAAATTAAAGCCTCATTTAACATCAGATAATAATATTATGGACCAATTGATTTCAGGCCGGATTCATTTTGAATCAAACAGTACTGGCAATCATATACATCAAAGACAGATAAATTTTTAATCAAAAACTACATTTTGGTGTTATATATTTACTTGACATAAATGCATTTTTTCTAAAATATTTTAGGCATTTAAAAAAGTCAAGGATCCCAATACTGAACTGGAAAAGTTACATTTATTCGTACATGGAAAAATCAATGTATAAATGAACTCCTATATATGAGTCCCGATTAATATAAATTTTTTCATACCTCCTTTTTTTAATTATATTTATTATATTATAAATAATTTTATGTTTTCACAGTATGCATTATTGGTGGTTTCAATTTGCATTCACACATTTAGTAATTAATACGTTTTTTTTCTTTCAAAAAAATGTATTATTTTGCACATTTGCAATAGATATGTCAAACAACTTTAATATCAAAATTTGGATTCCATTACCTTGCATAACAAACAATAAAATTGTCCATTAAACCAATCATTTGAATGAAGAAAAGGGAAACCTAAATAAATATGGACCGGAATATATACACCATTTGTGGACATGATAAAGATTAATTGATATCGAATAGAGTGCAGTTGCGAGGTTTCCCTTATCGTGTTGGCAATACTATCTGTGTTTTGCTAGTTCATACTTCATACAACTTACAAGAACAGTTGCAATTTCAAATATACTTCATACTTATAAATGCTTAATCGATACCGCAATGAAGAAGCAGATGGGGTTGGAAAGAGACCACAAAATATTAAACCACATTATTTTAGCAACCATTTACACAAATAATGTTCGTAAGTAAAACATTTTGCACATATAACATATGTTACCAAAAAAATGTAAAACATTATGCATACCTTACTGAATTTAGCAGTTTTGACCGAACCATCTTTGCCAGCACCATCACCATCACCATCATCATTGCTCTTCTTCGTCAACTTCTTTGCCATCTTTTTCCCCTTTTTACCCACTTTCTTCAGCTCATGTCCCTTTTCCTTGCCTTCCTCAATCATAAACAGTTCAACAAGAGACGCCCTCTTCTTCTTCTCCTTCTCAGTCCCAACATCCATAACAGTCGCACCTAACAAAAACTCCTGTAAAGGACACTCCTCATTAAAATGGCTGGGTCTTGCTGATGAAATCCTATCTCCTTCCATCTCTGCTGCCTCTGTCAGTGCTTTCTCCAGCTCCTCATTGACCACCTTCAAGTCTATTTCGGTATCCACTTCATCTTCTTCTTTTTCAACTATTGCTGTAAGTGCGCTTTTGGATTCATATTCTAGGTATTCTTTCATGTCAGTTTCGTGTACTATAGGGCTTCCAAGTGTTCCTATAGATAGCAGTCCTTCGAATGAGAATCCATCATTGTTTGGCATGCTTTGCTCTCCCATTGGGCTTAACTTATTATCCTCCTTTGATATGATGCTCGTGAGGCAGTTGCATGCAGGCCCTAACAAGATAACCCATCACTATGTTAAAATGACCTCAAAATAGCATGCATGATTCATGGAATGCATCAACGGCATTTTCTAACAGCGTGTAACATATAGCTGGTAGCTAAACTTTTCCAAATAGCTGAAAATATGTGAAAGAAAAGACGAAAATATTGTACCAGTGGAATTGTCTTTGAAGACATCTCTATTGCTTTGGCGAAACTTACTGTGCATCCAACCTAGTAGCTGAGAAAATATATAACGGAAATCCTAGGTTCTTACTCAGCTGAAAAACATTGCTATAATACATGATGAAATGGAATGTGTGATCGAAGCACTTACCTTCATGTTTAGTCAATTAAGCCTGTATTTGGAGAAGTGATTGCTTTTTTCCTTAAAAGGGGGAGAATGAGATGATGCATACCGAAGTAATATAGCGGGGAAAAGAGAGAAAAACAAAAAGAAAAGAACAAGAGGTTCTGATGGTGGCTAGCTTTCTATATCAGTTTAAGATGAAAATGCGTTGTGTGCGTCTTTGCTGTTATGAAGAGTTTAATTTAGTTTGTTATAGCGTTAACTATTTACCTGGACCATGACCGGATGCCTAATATCCACCAGTTCGATTGCTTTCGGAAGATTTATTTAACTTAAATGCAAGTTGGTCTGAAACTGAATTGAAGCCGAATTTACGTTATTATTACTGTTACGGTTAATAGTTTAGGTTATTATTTAAAAGGAAAAACGGATTAACATTTGTTAAGGAAAAAATTATTGCATCAAATCTATTCTACTATCATATATAAAAAAGAGAATACGCAAGCATTTGAATTTTTGCTTCTCTCCTTTATTTGAGAAACAAAATTCACTTATATTGTGAATTATTTACCACTTTTCAAACTAAAATTACTTTCCCAAATATATTATATGGTAATAATCATAATGGTATGTTCTTTCATTTTTTATTTCATCTATTCATATACATCATTCATTTTCGTTTTCCAATTTTGTTTTCATTTCTTCCTTTCCTTTATCTAATTTCATCCATTCAGATATGTCTACAACTTTTATTTTCCCTTTTACTTTCATTTTTCTTTTCATCTTCGTCTAAAATAAAATCCCAAACATCTAATGATATCAACTTCTATCTATTTTTTGCCTTTATAGCCGATTGTAAAGTTTCCTCCTTTTATTCTTTGAGTTTTCTGTTATCCTTGGTTGTAGTCATGTAATTACCTCTTCAATTATTCATAGCATGTACCATGATGTTGGGTATGTAATATTTTATTTCATTGTTTTTGTTTATTGGGATTTTGATTGGCTACATAAGAAATTTATACGTAAAATAAAATTATTGACATCAAAAGTAATACCAACACTCAAATATCTGATGAAAGCACCAATTCTAATAAAATAAAGTTAAAAACATAAAAGAAGACAATTTTATAGTGGTTCGGCTAATTCTGCAACCTATGTTCACTTTATTTTTGTTATTAATCATTTTCTCTCCTGATTACAACTAATTTTATTAGATTTGACCACAATCTAGTGGATCTTAGATTTACAATGGAGTTTCTAGAATCTACATGGAGAAGGATATAAAAGTGAAGAAGATGGAGAGTGTGAATCCCTTCCTCAGTTGCTATATGGCTGGTATTTATGAAAAACTCATCAGTGGACCAGGAGCCCATGAGTCCAAGTGTATGGGAGTGAACACGCCAGCCCAATTTCCAACAAAAATCTCTTGATACTAAGTGGTTTGTTCTGGTGAAAGCTTCTTGTTTTCACCTGCTTAGTTTATCTTTCTCCGATTCAATGTGTTTCAAACTATTTTCATGAAGATCAAGTCCCTTCCAACGATTTGCTTGATATCACTTGTCTATTCTCTGAGAAAAGCAATTGACAATGATAGGTTGAAGCTGTACTTGAAGTGTAGAGGGTTTAGAAGGGTCCGAAGTGGGAGAAAATCGTCCTGGTATCGAGAGGTTTCTCTAGATACCGAGTGATCTACTTAGCTCCAATTTCCATCAAACTTCTTGAATCTCATCTTTTAGCCTCTCTAAGCAAGTTTCCAAGTTGATGACTCTTTTCGTCTTCATTTTGACATTCTAAGTCCAGTTAATATCGGCTTGGCTAAAAGCAGATTAACAAAAACATTGCCTAGTTTCAAACAAATGGTTGCTTTTACTGAATCATGATTATAATAATCAATTTAAGAGATATCATTCTTTCGAAAAGTTATTGTAGTTTTCTTTCTTTAGTTATAGACGATTTGTTTAGTGAGATGTCAGTGTAAAGAGGTTGGAAGGGATTTTGATTCAACTATCATGATAAGTCCAATACGTATACTTCTAATTTCTTTTACAATATATTACATTTTGCATCAATTCTTCATTATTTCTATTTGGATACATTCTTTTATTAATTCAATTATACTTGTTGTATCTATATTACTAATTTGTGTCTTAATTCATTTATATTTTTACTATAATTTCTTAATTTTTTGTTCAAAATAAAATCTATAATACTTAAATAGTATCATCTCCTAAGTTTTTCACTTTTGATTCATATGGAAAGTTTTCACTTTTTACTGTTTGTGTTTTCTTCTAACATTGTTTTCAGTCATAGAATTCTCTCTTCCATCGTTCATTACATGTGTCATGGTTTTGGGTACATGATATTTTATGTTAGTCGATATTACTTTGGCTTACTAAAATTAGCATTAGCATCTTAAGAAAATTACCATGTAAAATAAAACATTTAGTAGTATCCATTAAGAGATCATATTGTAGAATCGTGATTACAAAAATAAAGTTAAAAGACTATTCTTCCAAAAAGTTAATGTAATTTCATTTCTTTAGTTGCAAATAATTTATTCGTTGAGATATCAAACTAAAGAAATTAGAAGGCATTTTAATTCAACTTCCGTGGTAACTCTAATATGAAAGATTTTACTTTATTTTAGAATGTATTTCATTTCTCTATCTATCCTTCGTCAATTCTTACTTGTTATGTTTTGTAGTTTCTATACTATTCATTTGTGTCATACTTCATTTATCTATCGGTTCTCAAACACTTATAATAGTTTTCATGAATTAGCCTAATGTAATTTGAACTTTCTAATCTGTGTTTTTATTGTTTTGAATATCCCTTTTGTATTGATGACCACTATTCTATCATATGAAGGATGACCATGAGACCATATACCTACCTTGAAGTATAGTAGGTATGCTTTGACTTGTACAAGAATGTGTTTTAATGGTAGATAACTTACACTACAGTTCATTGTTCTTTACTGGCATGCTTGATACCATTTTATAAAAAGAATCTATTTGTTGACCCGATTTTTCGCCACGAGTACGGAAAACCCGATTAAACCTCAAAATGCGATCGTGCTAATGAGCATACCACCATGCCAACACTAGGATTAATTTCTAGACGAGTCGACCCCAGGGCTTGCTGTGGTGGTGGGCACGAACCCATTTAAGCCACAAGGTTAGTTATGGGCCAACCACCACCAAGTGGAGGGCGACCTGATAGGCCCTTTGCCGTTGGGCTGTTTCTTAGAGGGAATGCAGATCGAGATGGGTAGGAAAGGATAGAAGTGCTTGCCCCTTGTAGGGTGTATGGCGGGCTGGAGCGGACATGGAGACTTGCCCATAGCGGGGGTCAGTAGAGAGTGATCCTATAGAAAACTAAGTACATAAAGTAAATGCACAGTGATATATAGTGAACTGGCCCTCCACGGTTATGTTCTTTTACTATATTGGCCTCTTACAATTTACCAACCGTTGCAAGAGAATAATAAAGGAGACTAGAATAAATATTACAAAATTATTATGTCCTAGTCTAAGGGTCTCATAGGGTGGAGACCTGATGGAAGGCCCACCGGGATGGCTATCCTTTGAGGACGAGTCTTGGGAATGGGAGAGCTCTTGAAGGAGGGTTTGCTAGCAGTTGTCGAAAGGTTGGTGCAAGAAGGAGGTGGCGCTAGCTAGAGTGATGAGCTTACTGTCGGAGGTAATGATGGTAGTAAGTTTGGTGCGTGAAGCATAGTGGGTTGAGTGGTAGAGCTTGATGGAGGCTCTCCCTAATAAAAGTCAGAAAAAACGGCCATTAGAGAGGTTTTGAGGGAGGAGAGAGTTGGTAAGGAAGATGGGTTGGAGGAATTCTCTTCATCGCTCTGTCTGTCTAATTCTGTTCTTTGTTTTTCGTCTTCCATCCTTCGCTAGCCATATCTTATGGCATTGGGTATTTATAGGGGATGAGGGGTGGAATGGATGGTCGAGATTGTAGGACAACGGTGCAGGAGAGGCTTTGGGCCGTGGATTGGAGGGGACGTAGGAAGGGAGCCAATTGGAAAGCAGATTCGAGCCCATGGCTCGGATTGCCAACCAGCTAGAAAGTAGAGTTTATGGCAGACCAAGAAAAGGTGGTAGGCTTTAGTAGGTAGGGCCTAGGCTTTCTGATTGGTTATTGGAAAGGTGGGAGAGATGAAAGGGTTGTGCATGGAGTACAGTTGGCAATGGAATAGTGCTTTTCTCTAATGGCATGTACTTTGGAGCAATTGGACTGAGAATGGTAAGGGTACTCTGTAGTAAGCTGTTTCAGGTTAGATGGTCCTAGCTGGTAGGTTTAGGATTGCCCAGGACATAAGGCGGACGGACGGATCACTGTGCAGGAGTAGTTGGGCCACACGAGATAACCAGTCCAGTGTCGACTCTTAATGACCCAGGCGTCCGGCGGAGGGCGGACATGCAGGGCCCAGTTCCAGCCATATGGATAGCGAAGTCGATAGATGGTCATGTGAGAGTGGAGATACTTTTGGTACTAGGATTGTGCCAATTGAGGACCAAGGCATTAATGGGGGGAAAGGTCGCTAAGAAATGGCACTACATGGAAGGTGTGGTACTTGGCGCATGGATTGGGATGAAGGGCCACATTAAATGAGTGCTAAAGTTCGAAGGCGGCTCTAGTTGATAAGGATAAGAATGCCAAGGAAGGCTCGAGGGCCTTAGGCTTATGACTTTAGGAGAGATTGGTTGACCGACTTTAGAGGATCATCAAAATGTTGAGTGCGCTCGGTGCCTTCTAAAGAAGATGCAGCATGAGGCTGTGCTGAATCGGGAAGACATGCTTTGGGACCCTCCATTCTTTTAGGATCTTGAGGGAAGTAGTGATGTCTTAGGGCTGATCTTCCATCCATGGTGTCCCAGGATGCATAGTAGGCATAGTTGGTCGTTGAAGACAATTGATTAGTCGCCCTTTGATGGAGAAAATCGACCGACCACGCGAGGGTCCGCTGGACGGATCGACTTTAGGAGTTCTTTCGGAAAGTTTTTGTTTACCTAAAATTTTGGGTAACACTTTTCCCCCGAAGTCTATCCTTGCTTGCAAGGGCGGATCTGAATTCTTCGGACTGATCCGGGTCCGAGGGAAGAATGACCATGGCTTGCTAACGAACTGAGCGACTGAGAATTAGAGGGTGGACATGGGAGGCTTTCTTTGCAGTTTTCTGCATTTAAAAAATAGGATGCCCTCAAGCCATGGGTATGCTAACTGAGAGGCTAGATAAAGTGTCTACCTTCTTGCTAACTATAGATTGGGGGCGGACAATAGGAGGAAATTCTTTGCCCGGCCTGAAGTGGTTGCGACATTACTTGATTTGGCATGAGTGATAATGCAATTCTTTAAAGATTCTTGTTGCTTCAGGTGGATTTAGGTGTCCTATGCTGTGATGTTTAGAGAGACGAAGGACGGTCACAAATGGAGATAATTGCAGGTGTGCTAGAGGAGGACCATTTGGGAGTTCCATGCCATGCAGTCTCCAAGCAAACATAGGGTAGCAGTTGGAATGAGCATTGTGGGCCCTCACTAGTTTGAAGCTTCCTAACGTGAGTTGAAGTGCGTGGCTGCCTCTAGGGTATGTGATTGGGACGCACCACCGATTGAATGGAGATACAATCCTAAGACTGAGTTGGACCCATGCTGAACTAGGGCACTGTGGCATGCTTACTGTTCCGAGTGAATAGGATAGGCATGATTAGATGCATTCCATAATCTCGAGCAGTCCTTGTGATACCCCGAATGCGCCAAAGCTTGCTTTCGTCGAACTCTCCTATCCAACGTTGATGCCCCCGGGTCCGGAGGTGGTGCAAGAATGTTGGTGCTGCTTGAGTTGATTGGATGAAATAATGGAAGAGGTGATCTTGCTACAGGACTCAATATTTGACTAAAGAAGGATGTACGGCCGTAGACGTCAAAATGTTGCAGGTTGTGTAGGGCGTGTATACCAGCTTTAAAGGGAGGCGGCGGCGGCTTTTCATAGAGGGGAAAGAAGCTGTTGGTCACCGTGCTGCTCTTGAGGAGCATTGCGTAAGACTAAGGAGGGGACGCTTCTAGACCCGAGGATTTTCTAGGGTTTCCCTTTGATGCTCAAATTCGCTACCAATGGTCTCGGAAAGAGGCCAAAGGTTGGAATTTAAGGCAGCTACCGATGGTACAGCGAAGATGCTCCTCAGCTTTGGACTCTACATCCCACCCTTCAGGTTGAGTGATGTTCGCCTCGGATCGCCTACCGATACTGCAAAGGAGAAGGAAGGAGAGTGGGGAGCGCTCCATAGACCAGTGCGGTATCTGTAGGTCTGTGGAGCGCACCGAAGGATGTAAGAGGGCTAAAGGATGCGAACGGGACCACATATCAAGGGAACACTTGACTATGTGTGCTCCCTCGGGATAACATAAGACTGTAGAATAGAAATCCAAATCCCTCTCTCTCCTGGTCGGTCTTCCTTTTTCTTGTTTGGAGGGAGAAAGAGGACCAACAGACTTATGCGACTGAAGCCGGGATGTCGGTTGATGCCGGACGAGGTTGATGTTGTGAGGCTTTTAACCTTGTGGTCGTGGGATCGAGCCTACTGTGGGGGCCATAATGTTGACCTGATTTTTCATCATGATTACGGAAAACCTGGTCGAACCTCAAAAAGCGATCGCGTCGGCGTGGATACCGCCGCACAGACACTAGGCGTACTTTTTGGATGAGTCGACCCCAAAGGGAAGGCTCGTTGTAGACAGTGGGTGCGAACCCGTTTGAGTCATAAGGTCGGATGGGCTCTTCGTCGTCGAGCCGTTGCTTGGAGGGAATGCAAATCGAGATGGGTTGAGAGGAAGGAAGCGCTTGCCCTTGGTAGGGAGTATGGCAGGCTGGAGCGGACATAGAGAGTTGTCCACGACGGGAGTCAACAAAGAGTGATCCTATAGAGAGCTAAGTGCAGAAAGTAAATATACGGTGATATATAGTGGTTCGACCGTATGCGGCCTACGTCCACTGTGATGTTCCTTTACTATATCGACCCTTACAGACTGCTACAAGAGAACAATTAAGGAGACTGGACTAAATATTACAAGATTTTATGCCCTAGTCTAAGGGTGTCATAGGGAGGAGACCTGATGGAAGGCCCGCTAAGAGGGCCATTCCTTGAGGAGGAGTCTCGGAGATGGGAGAGCTCTTAGAGGGGTCGTTGGCACTGGACGGAACGTAGATGTTAGACAGAGATGCCGCTAGCTAAGGTGATAAGTTAGCAATTGGAGGTGATGATGGTGGTAGAGCTTGGTTGGTAGATGTTCGGATGGCTAAATGTCTATCGGATTAGAAAATAGTCGAACGAATTTTGAAATAAAATTAACCGAAAGCGCATGGCGTACAATTCTAGTACGTGGCGAGTACGGATCGATCTGCAGAGAACTGTTAATTTGAAATTTCCTATTCAATCAAATTATACCAAAGTCGAGAATGAATTAAACTAGAAAATGAGAAAACTAACAAAAAAGAAAGTGATAAAAATATGAGAGTAAAAAGACAATTTAGAGATAAATCCACTCTCTAGATCACATAGTTCAACACAACATGAAATTATGATCTTTTTTATCATTAATAAGTTTAATTGATGTGCTTATCATAAGTATGGCGTTTTGTGCTATTAATTAGCTCAACATAAGCCATCAAACTATAACACACCATTTAAACTACTTTTTACTCTCATGAAATATGATAACAAAGTTGAAAGCAAAATCTATTTTAAGCATGGCCTATTAACTGTTAATTAGAAATATAGACCATCAAATTTTAATTTTAACATTCAGTTCTTTGCCATAATCATGTTTAGATGAAGGGGCAATTTGTGTTTGTTGTTTGTTTAAGCATAGCCTATTCAGTGTCAAAAATATAGGCTGTCAAATCCAAATCTAAAACAATAAGTTAAACCACTTCAAATATTTCCATTAAGCATAAAAAGAGAGTAATAATTATCAAAATGTTGAAGCTATATCATTAGAGAGCTTCTGTAACGCCCCACCCCGAGACCCACCATAGCAAAGAGAATCAACGAGTAATTCTGTCTACTAAAGTGGAGAATAGGGCCGGTTAAGGGCGACCGTCTATAATTTTGACTTGAACATCTACTGAATACGTCGATAAATGCAATACGATTTTTCTTTTCTATCTCAAGAGGATCGACTTACCCAGTAAATGCTTAATCCAAAACTATAGGTGGCTAACAGATCTACCAGAATGAAATACAATAACTAAGTGAAAAGAACATCACAGAACAGTAATCAACATCGTATATATACATATACACTGATACATGTTTAGTACAATACAATATGAATACAATAAAGGTGGTGCTCGACAACACTATACACATCGAATTAAATATAACTAAATCAGAGTATGCGAAAGAACAGAAACTACTCAAGAGAAAGAAGAGCTGATATCTAACATCAACTTCAAGCTAAGCCCAATAGATGATACCTGAAACAACTCGGTCTGACCCGAGTGAAAACACATGGGTCAGGCTAGCTAGAACTTATCATTGGTAAAGGTGATGATAAGAGATAAGGGGAAAACCATTATGTCGTTACTAATGGAATGATATAGGTCATCAAGTTATCTCTAGAGTGATACATCAATGGTTCATCAGGATTGCATAGAGGAGTACAATATGTATATTAGATAGACGTGGTTCGTCTAATTATATATATAACCAAATGAAATGGGTGAGGATATGGACCATAAAGTAAGTCTTCATAAGATAATTAAAACTTCAAGAATCCATCTTAAATAAAACTCATCTAATAGAAACTTCTTAATTATTATACCTCATCTCATCGGTATAAATATAAATACATCTCAAATCCATCATTAAACTCATTATAAAGGAATCTCCATAATCATTTATACCTCATATCATTGGTATGAATATAAATATATCTTAAATCTATCATCAACACTCATCATAAAAGCATTACCATAATTGATACCTCATCTCATTGGTATAAATATATATAATGTCTCAAATCCATCTTGATAGAGTCCGGAAAGAATCCAAAACATCATATTCAAAATCACAAATAAAACCATGTATGCCAATAAGCCTTTTTCTTACACAAGGCTATACTAAAGCATCATCATCAAAATAGTGAAATCGAAACACCTAAAACCTCATGGAAAACAGCACGTGCATTTACATCTTAACTAGTACTACCATTATTTGGTACCATTCATCGTGATGACTTGGGGTCACATAACATCATAACATCGTGATCATTTTGATTGACTATAGTCGGAAACATCTTGATGACACCCAGTCACAAAAACCCGAGTAATAACATCGTGATGATTGGAGTCGAGTAATAACTTCATGAACATCATGATGACTCCAATCGAGTACTCGGTCTGTAGCACTAGTAACATCGTGAATGTCTCTCAACTTCTCGAATAGAAACCCAATAGGCGTCAACGTACGTCTCATACCATACGTTCGTACCTATTAGTTTACTAATCGTTAGTCGATGCCACATTAGAAAACCATCATAAAACATCATCAAATAAACACAACATCATCTCATCGACGAGTGCAAAATATCCAACTCGTCTTATCTCTTACTTGGATGAGTTTTAAGTGACATCGAGACTTGTCTCATTTCATCGACAAGTAAAAATTCATCATAAATATCAAAATCATCATCAATCCATCATAAAAACTTGCCTCGTCTCCAAGGTAAGTAAAATAACGTCGTGATGGTTATTTCTAACCATAGTTGTGTAACAACCCTAGATTTTACTTATATTTTTAAATTGACTTTATTTTATTTTATTTTAAGTTATTTTAAATTTTTTTATTTCAAACATTTCATTTTTAAATATAAATGTTGATTATTAAGTGATTTATAGTTCAAATTAGTATAATTTGAATATTTTACTGTAAAGTGAATTTCTGGTCAAACTGTTCAAACTTTGACTTCTAAACTTCAAATTTAAATTATTTTATATTTTAAATTTTATATTTTGTTATGAAAATAGATGTAGTAACTTGAACACTGCTTTTCGTTTCGTTGAAAACGGAGTTAAACTGTAAAAGCTATGTACATTTCAATTTTGAGTGTAATTTGATTTATTTAACAATTTTGTCTATTTTAAATTATATAAATTATATTTTCTTTGTCATATTTTATTTTAATATGTGTTAATATGTTATTTTATGTATATTTTTGACTTTTAATATTTTTTAAGTGATAGTATAATTTTTCTAAAGTTTACTTGAATTATTTTCAATTTATAAAGACTAGTTTCATATATATTGTTATTTTCTTTATTTAAACTATATAATTTAAATTATTTTTATTTATTTTTCTTATTTTTCTTTATTTCTGAGATTATTTACTTATATTATCAGCCATTTTATGTTTTACAAAATATAAAAAGAAATGTGAAAGGTTTTAAAAACCCTTTATCTTCCTTGACCTTTTATCTCCCACCCATTTACTTTAAACCAACACCTTTTCATTTATTCTTTTTATTTGTCCATTCATTTTTTTCTTTTTTTCTACTGTAACTCTCCCTTATTCACGTGAAAACAATTGAGAAACTTCTCACAAAAAAATTTTGCACGGCCATTGCTTCAAAGGTTTAGGTAAAATCCATCTCCTTCTTCCTTATTTTTCTAGTTTTTCTATTGAATTTTGTATATGTTCTCTACGTTCATAGCTTTGTTCCTCCACCTCCAGCTGCTAGGCCGACCCCACCACCACCACAACCAGCCACCACCACCTCCAGATCACCACCCCATCAAGCCGACCTTCCCTAGGCGAGAGATCCACCCTCCATTTACAAAAACCATCATCATATAGTCTAGCCGAGCATTCCCTTCATCTACCACCACTTCCACTCCCTTAGCCGCCACTTCCACCACCACCAGCAGCCCAGACCTGACCATCACCCACAGCCACACCACACACCACCACCATAGCACCAGGCCGAACCCATAGGACCCCTTGGTCGAACCCTTTTTGGCTTGAAAGTGATGATAGTTGCCTTGTAGTTGTAGATCCAAGCACCTATATCTTGCACCATCTTCTAAACCATGTTAGGCCGACCATATAGACTCAAGACCAGATCCAAATTCAACCCTTAATAGTACATTTCAGACTGTAGCTAAAGTATAGGAGGTTGAAAGCAAATGCAATGATTTTGGATTTGTTTTATACAAGTATTTCTAGCATTGTTTATTGAAATTTTTGGATGAAACCTTATGTTGTTTGTAATTGTTTTATGTAAATGAATTCAAGGTGTATAGCTTTGGCTCTCCACTCTCGAATAGCTATTGTGTTGTCGTGCCTTCATTTTTTTAGTATTGTGCGTTTGGTGTCAATCTCCAGCTTTGAACAAGTGAGTACATCTCACCAGACAAGTTATACTTATATAAGTAATAAACTGATCGCACTTGAATCTGTAATGCACATCATCCTGTTTTAATTGCCATATTATATTCATATGATGTTCACACCTGTATTTACACCTGTTATATCATATGTCACTGTTATTTCACGGTATTCTGTATATTTTGTCAGTTTATCACACTACAAGTTCCCTTTAGATTACAATCACTATGGGTTGAAATGATACATACCCGAACGGACTTTAGAATAAGGGAAAATTGTTATGGGCTGAAATGATAAGCCTGAATGATTTTCAATTTAGTTCATTTACTTGGGACTGCGGGTTTGAAATGATAAAACCCGGATTTTCTTTGTAAATTACGGGTTGAAATGATATATTACTCGTATCACTTTTCCTAGTGTAGAAAATTATATACAGACCCGTAGTTAATATATGTTTTTCTAAAAATTTTAAAATTATTTTAGAAATGTAAATATTAAAATATTTTGATTTAAATCTAATTAAAAAGGATTTTTTTAAAATATTATTGATTTTATGAATAATTATAAGTGAAATGAATTAATGAACAAGTTAGAAAATTTTGAATGTAAGTTATTTTGGAAAATTTGATTTAATTATAATTGGAAATTAAATTGAATATGAAATTATGATAAATTTATGATAATTTGAATTTAAATGAATTTAAAGTGATTTATATCATATTAATGATTTTAATAAAGTTGAAATGTGAAATGAATGAATATTTAAGTTGAAATTTTGAAATATAACTAAAATTGGATATTTATGAAATTGACTTAAAAGTGAATTTTTAGTTAAGTAAGTAAAAATAAAACTAAGTTATATTTGAGAATTTGAACTTAAGTGTTAAGTTGAAATTTAATGTAATGAATTTAAAATTGAACATTGCAATTTAATAAGTGAATTGTTATTAAATCTTGATTTTTGAATGGAAATTTAACCATATAAAATCATGAACTTAAGGAAAATTAAATGATGTTTATAAATGTGAAAATGTATGATTTTATAAGTTAAAAATGTTTTAAATAAAAATATAATTGGTTGTGAAATTATACTGAATATTTCAAGTTAATTAACTGCATTTATGAAATGCTATTAATTGCAATGTAAATGATATTACAGGATTTGTATATGTTTTAGTTGATGATAATGAACAAAAAAAAGCTAAATTGAATTAAAAGCTATTATAGCAATTTTTGTAAGTGCTATAATTGTTGAATTTAACTAAGTTTATTTGAAATTTAAGTAAACCCTATTACAGCATTTTTAAAATGCTCTCTTTTGTTAAATTGAACTGTTTTGAATGTAACTTTTCTTAGCATTTTCTAAATGCTGTGAAAAGTGAATTTTCACTGTTTTGATAAACTTAAGTGAATAAATGAACTTTGGAAGTTGAAAATTTTGGAAATTTAATAATTTAATTATTAAATATAATAACTTCATTTTTATGATTAAAAATGATTTTTGAAATATAAACTGTTTTGAAATGAAGTTTCGTAAAGATATGATATTTTAAGATATTAAAATGATTGGAAATGAAGTTTGTAAAGATATGATATTGTAAGTTATTAAAATGATTGGAAATGAAGTTTTGTAAAGATATGATATTTTGATATATTGAAATGATTTGACATGAAGTTTTGGAAAGATATGATATTTTTTGATATATTAAAATGATTTGAAATGTGGTTTTGAAAGGATATGATATTTTGATATATTAAAATGATTTGAAATGAAGTTTTGGAAAGATATGATATTTTGATATATTGAAATGATTTGACAGGAAGCTTTGAAAAGATATGATATTTTAAGATATTAAAATGATTGGGAATAAAATTTTGTAAAGATATGATATTTTGATGTATTAAAATGATTTGAAATGAAGTTCGAAAGATATGATATTTTTTGATATATTAAAATGATTTGAAATGTGGTTTTGAAAAGATATGATATTTTGACATATTAAAATGATTTGAAATGAAGTTTTGGAAAGATACGATATTTTTGATATAGTAAAATGATTTGAATGAAGCTTTGGAAAGATATGATATCTTTTGATATATTAAAATGATTTGAAATGAAGTTTTGAAAAGATATGATATTTTGATATACTAAAATGATTTAACAAGAAGTTTTGGAAAGATATGATGTTTTTGAAATGGTTTGGAATTAATTTAATCTTTATTTTGATAAAGATTTGGATTTGAAATGATATTCTATTTTGAAGTATAAATACCATTTTAAAAATTATAACTACGGGTTATAATAATGATTGGTAGGCAAAGAGACCGGGATCGGATATCTGGCATACTCTCTGTCGATATCGAAAGCCACTTTGACAACCGTATACGCGGTGGAGATTCCAAAATGAAGTAGGATGGTGGCGACGTTCTTTAGGTATTTTACGTGGACCCAACTCCCATGAGTTGGCATAAGGTGGCTAAAACAGGTCATTCCTCCGATTGGACACATTCCTTCGATACTATACTCTTACTTGTGATTAATTAGATGGCCATCCTCCGATTTTGATATGGGAGTGTGTTCCGAGGTGGGCGTATGTGGCTGCTGCGTTACCACCAGCCTGTGTGCGTAATTGGTATATCTACCCTCGCATTGCCTTGTGTGCCGTGTCACCTACCATATCGAGCCTTTACTACGAGTTTTTTTTCTCCCGTAGCCCGTGTGGTATCCTCTGACAGTCACCTAGAGTGGAGATGGCATGATATTGGATGGACTACTGGGACTATTATGTGTGAAGGGTGATATGGGTAGCCCGGAATGCTATTTAAAAGTATGTTTATTTTACTGTAGACATTATTATAACGGCGAATATTACTACATAGTAAATAGTTTAACGGATCCTTAGAGGATGGGCGGTTCCAGGCATCCTTTAAGTTACTTGTACTTCATTACAGTTCACTTGAGTTGGTTTACATTATATAAGTATATATTGTCCTGACTCGAGTGTTTGTATTTTTTTACGCTTGGGTCATCCTGAGTTATTCACAGATTTGGATTCCACTTTCTGGAGATTGGAATCGCTGGAGATCATCTTCTTATCTAGTTTTATCTATTCCAGTTCTGTTGTTCTATTCAGCTTGTACTTGGTTATCATCTTGAGACTTCTATTGTACTTGATTTATTCTGTTGTATTTTATTTAACTCTGATATATTTTCATAGTAGCTTCATGAACTACTATCTCTTTTACTTCCGCTGCATTTCTTACTCTATGTCTGTGTTCTGTGATTATTATTTACTGTATGTTCTGAGATTTGCCAAATTTTATTTACGACGCGGTATTTTGAGCAATTCAATTCTGGCATGAGTGTCTACCCATACACTTATAATGGATGCGAATGGTTGAAAATATTGGGTTGTTACAGTTGGTATCAGAGCTCTGGTTTTAGGCAAAACTCAGTATATAGAGTAGATTTAATTTCAGAACCACTTTCGTTCGAGCTTGAATTCCTTCTTCTTCAATTCAGTTTCCTTTGAATTTTGGAAAGTTCCCTGCGGTTCCAAAATCCATTCATGTCCCTCACTATCTATCTTCTTTTTGATTTTGGAGTATCCCATAACTCCACTTCAAAAGGATCTTTTTAATGTGTCGGCGGTCTCGCCAATCTCAAATTGATTTGTAAAGGGTGAGAATCCTTTACAACAGCATCGATTCACCAAAGATTTTTATATCCTCGGTTTAGATGCTAGTATCTCTTATTATCCCAAACTCTATCTCTTGAGATCGAATGTAGATTTACCCTAGAAATCCACATTGATCTTATTCTTTAAGTCACGGTTAACACGGTTAAGGTTGCCCGCGATTTATATAAGCTTATCCATCTTCCTATTTTGTTAATTAATCATCTCATCCTTGTTTCCAACTTATTTTCAAATCATAATTTCCTTTGATTTTAGTTAATCAAATTTGAATCTCTATCCTTCTTTGAAAATCTATTCCTGTATAGTGTATTTGTAGCTAATATTAAAATTAAAATGTTTTATATATTGTGTTGTTTAAGTTGTTGATGTTGATTTGGGTTTCTGATCGATTCGTCTGATCAACGCTATCGATAAGATTTCCAAAACGCTTTGACAGAACAAACTGACATAATAATATTTTAAAATTTGGTTAATGAAATAAATTTTGATATATAAGTTTATGGAACTTAATAAATTGATTTAAATTGATAATTTGAAATGATAATATTTGATTTATCATTTATTGTTCTATAAATGAATTTATAAATAGTTGTTTATAAATTGATTTGGGAACTGAAATGAATTTAAATCAAGAATTTGAGAATTTAATTTCCGATGGATTTCAAACTTTATGTTTAAAATTTTGAAAGGATATATTATTTAAAGTATTTTCGAATAGAAATTTGTTTCCAAAGAATTTTAAAGTTTAAAATTAGTGCTCTTCTCTTTGTCGCTGAAAAATAACTTCGGTGATGGCTGCAGCATCATCGACGTTCATTTTCGAGTTTCGAAGTGAAGAGACTGTTCTGTAGTCTTGCTACAGTTTTGTTTGGGAATTTAATTGATTTGAATTTCTAAAATACAACTTGATTTATATAGATATATGATTTATAATTGATTTGACATATTATGTATATATAATTACTTATCTTCAAATGGTTTGAAGGTAATCGGAAATTTATTTCTTAAATTTTAGCTTGAAGAATAATTTCAATTATAAAAAGAAAATCAAAAATTTGGATAAAAGATTCAAACTTGAGATAATTGAATTTAGAAAGTTTTATTTGTATAATACACAATTTCATTCCAATATAACTTACCTTAGTTTTCAGAAGTTGAATATGTAATTGGATAATATACAATATAAAAAGGATTTTATAAATAAAATTTGAGTGGTTATAATAAATGTTATACACTTAACTTTTAGTTATAAAAGATTAACAGAGGTAAATAGAGAAAAAGAGAGATTTAAAGAGTTTTATTTAAAACTTAATAATCAAATTTGATTTAATATAGAACCTTAAATCTAACCTAGAAATTATAATAAAGGTTAATTCTTGGAATGAATATGTTGTATAATAAATAATGTATCTTTGAATAGAAAAAAAATTACATTTTAATGGGACATTTTATAATAAAGTTTATTTAACTTGGAATCATAGTTTAATTGATGTCTAAATGAATAAATTTGTAAAGAAATTTGATCGTTATATTTGCTATGATAAATATTTTATTTATGTAATAGATATGTCTTGAAAAATAAATAATTATGGCTTAAATATAAAAATGTATTTAATATCACTAAAATTAGATAATTAAGAATTTGGTTTCCAAAATGAAAATTTCATGTGTAACTTATTGAAGGAATATCTTATTTATGAAATGGGTATTTTAAATAAAGTGTTAGATTATTTGTTAAATTAAGAGTTAGGTAAAATAATGAATTTTTGACTTATTAAATGAAGTATAGTTTATTTGGATATTCCATTCATAAAAGTTTGTTTTTAATAAATCATAAGTAAATGATATCCAAATGAATATTTCTGAAATTGAACTGATTGAAATACTAATATATCTACCGTAGTACTTTAAAAGTACTGTTGTTTTTGAAATACAATGTTTTGAAAATTTTATAATTGAATGAATGAACTTAGAAATGTTAAAATTTTTAAATAAATATTATTTGACCTTGAATTTAAAATGGTTTAAATGAAGATTATTTTAAAAGCATTATGATTTTTAGTAGTATGATTTCCAAATGATAACATCTCTAAATGGTTATGATTTCAAAGTATTATGATTTCAAAGCATTATGATTAAAATTTATTTCCTTATTTTGGTTTTCAAACTATCTTTTGGTTGTCCTAATAACCTTATCTTGCTACAGACTGGTATAGGCATCTTTCTATAATCTTTCTGTTTAGAAATCTTCTATAATTATTGATAATCTTTGGTACTCATTTTGAATCCACCTTTTTCGTGCTTGTGTCCTTGATTCTGGAGGATCTTGGAAAGATCATTTCCACCTTGTTATACTTACCTATAACAATAGTTATCAAGGATAATTCCAATCTTCTTGTCACCTTGTCTTAATCTTATTTCACTCTATCTTTTTCTGTGCTTTCCCATACCTCATTCCTTTTCGGGGACGAAACGTTTTGAGTGGGGGAGAGTGTAACAACCCTAGATTTTGCTTATATTTTTAAATTGACTTTATTTTATTTTATTTTATTTTAAGTTATTTTAAATTTTTTTATTTCAAACATTTCATTTTTAAACATAAATGTTGATTATTAAGTGATTTATAGTTCAAACTAGTACAATTTGAATATTTTACTGTAAAGTGAATTTCTGGTCAAAATGTTCAAACTTTGACTTCTAAACTTCAAATTTAAATTATTTTATATCTTAAATTTTATCTTTTGTTATGAAAATAGATGTAGTAACTTGAGCACTGTTTTCGTTTCGTTGAAAACGGAGTTAAACTGTAAAAGCTATGTACATTTCAATTTTGAGTGTAATTTGATTTATTTAACAATTTTATGTATTTTAAATTATATAAATTATATTTTACTTGTCATATTTTATTTCATTATGTGTTAATATGTTATTTTATTTATATTTTTGTCTTTTAATATTTTTGAAGTGATAGTATAATTTTTCTAAAGTTTACTTGAATTATTTTTAATTTATAAAGACTAGTTTCATATATATTGTTATTTTCTTTATTTAAATTATATAATTTAAATTATTTTTCATATTTTTATTTATTTCTGAGATTATTTACTTATATTATTAGCCATTTTATGTTTTACAAAATATAAAAAGAAACGTGAAAGGTTTTAAAAACCCTTTATTTTCCTTGACCTTTTATCTCCCACCCTTTTACTTTAAACCAACACCTTTTCATTTATTCTTTTTATTTGGCCATTCATTTTTTTCTTTTCTTCTGCTGTACCTCTCTCTTATTCATGTGAAAACAACTAAGAAACTTCTCACACAAAAAATTTGCACGGCTATTGCTTCAAAGGTTTGGGTAAAATCCATCTCCTTCTTCCTTATTTTTCTAGTTTTTCTAATGAATTTTGTATATGTTCTCTACCTTCATAGCTTTGTTCCTCCGCCTCTAGCTGCTAGGCCGATCCCACCACCACCACAACCAGCCACCACCACCCCATCAGGCCGACCTTCCCTAGGCAAGAAATCCACCCTCCATTTACGCAAACCATCATCATATAGTCTAGCCGAGCATTCCCTTCATCTACCACCACTTCCACTCCCTTAGCCGCCACTTCCACCACCACCAGCAGCCCAGACCTGACCATCACCCACTGCCACACCACACACCACCACCAGAGCACCAGGCCGAACCCATAGGACCCCTTGGCCGAACCCTTTTTGGCTTGAAAGTGATGATAGTTGCCTTGTAGTTGTAGATCCAAGCACCCATATCTTTCACCATCTTCTAAACCATGTTAGGCCGACCATATAGACTCAAGACCAGATCCAAATTCAACCCTTAATAGTACAAATCAAACCATTAGCTAAAGTATAGGTGGTTGAAAGCAAATTCAATGATTTTGGATTTGTTTTATACACGTATTTCTAGCATTGTTTATTGAAATTTTTGGATGAAACCTTATGTTGTTTGTAATTGTTTATGTAAATGAATTCAAGGTGTATAGCTTTGGCTCTCCACTCTCGAATAGCTATTGAGTTGTCGTGCCTTTATTTTTTTTCAGTATTGTGTGTTTGGTGTCAATCTCCAGCTTTGAACAAGTGAGTACATCTCACCAGACAAGTTATACTTATATAAGTAATAAACTGATCGCACTTGAATCTGTAATGCACATCATCCTGTTTTAATTGCCATATTATATTCATATGATGTTCACACCTGTATTTACACCTGTTATATCATATGTCACTGTTATTTCACGCTATTCTGTATATTTTGTCAGTTTATCACACTGCAAGTTCCCTTTAGATTAGAATCACTATGGGTTGAAATGATACATACTCGAACGGACTTTAGAATAAGGGAAAATTGTTATGGGCTAAAATGATAGGCCTGAATGATTTTCAATTTAGTTCATTTACTTGGAACTGCAGGTTTGAAATGATAAAACCCGGATTTTCTTTGTAAATTACGGGTTGAAATGATATATTACTCGTATCACTTTTCCTAGTGTAGAAAATTATATACAGACCCGTAGTTAATATATGTTTTTCTAAAATTTTTAAAATTATTTTAGAAATGTAAATATTAAAATATTTTGATTTAAATCTAATTTAAAAGGATTTTTTTTAAAATATTATTGATTTTCTGAGTAATTATAAGTGAAATGAATTAATGAACAAGTTAGAAAATTTTGAATGTAAGTTATTTTGGAAAATTTGATTTAATTATATTTGGAAATTAAATTGAATATGAAATTATGATAAATTTATGATAATTTGAATTTAAATGAATTTAAAGTGATTTTATATCATATTAATGATTTTAATAAAGTTGAAATGTGAAATGAATGAATATTTAAGTTGAAATTCTGAAATATAACTAAAATTGGATATTTATGAAATTGACTTAAAAGTGAATTTTTAGTTAAGTAAGTAAAAATAAAACTAAGTTATATTTGAGAATTTGAACTTAAGTGTTAAGTTGAAATTTAATGTAATGAATTTAAAATTGAACATTGCAATTTAATAAGTGAATTGTTATTAAATCTTGATTTTTGAATGGAAATTTAACCATATATAATCATGAACTTAAGGAAATTAAATGATGTTTATAAATGTGAAAATGTATGATTTTATAAGTTAAAAATGTTTTAAATAAAAATATAATTGGTTGGGAAATTATATTGGATATTTGAAGTTAATTAACTGCATTTTTGAAATGCTATTAATTGCAATGTAAATGTATTACAGCATTTGTAAATGCTGTAGTTGATGATAATGAACAAAAAAAATCTAAATTGAATTAAAATCTATTATAGCAATTTTTGTAAGTGTTATAATTGTTGAATTTAACTAAGTTTATTTGAAATTTAAGTAAACCGTATTACAGCATTTTTAAAATGCTGTCTTTTGTTAAATTGAACTGTTTTGAATGTAACTTTCCTTAGCGTGTTCTAAATGCTGTGAAAAGTGAATTTTCACTGTTTTGATAAACCTAAGCGAATAAATAAACTTTGGAAGTTGAAAATTTTGGAAATTTAATAATTCAATTATTAAATATAATAACTTCATTTTTATGATTAAAAATGATTTTTGAAATATAAACTGTTTTGAAATGAAGTTTTGTAAAGATATGATATTTTAAGATATTAAAATGATTGGAAATGAAGTTTGTAAAGATATGATATTTTAAGATATTAAAATGATTGGAAATGAAGTTTTGTAAAGATATGATATTTTGATATATTGAAATGATTTGACATGAAGTTTTGGAAAGATATGATATTTTTTGATATATTAATATGATTTGAAATGTGGTTTTGAAAGGATATGATATTTTGATATATTAAAATGATTTGAAACGAAGTTTTGGAAAGATATGATATTTTGATATATTGAAATGATTTAACAGGAAACTTTGAAAAGATATGCTATTTTAAGATATTAAAATGATTGGAAATGAAGCTTTGTAAAGATATGATATTTTGATGTATTAAAATGATTTGAAATGAAGTCGGAAAGATATGATATTTTTTGGTATATTAAAATGATTTGAAATGTGGTTTTGAAACGATATGATATTTTGATATATTAAAATGATTTGAAATGAAGTTTTGGAAAGATACGATATTTTTGATATAGTAAAATGATTTGAATGAAGCTTTGGAAAGATATGATATCTTTTGATATATTAAAATGATTTGAAATGAAGTTTTGGAAAGATATGATATTTTGATATATTAAAATGATTTGACAAGAAGTTTTGAAAAGATATGATGTTTTTGAAATGGTTTGGAATTAATTTAATCTTTATTTTGATAAAGATTTGGATTTGAAATGATATTCTGTTTTGAAGTATAAATACCATTTTAAAAATTATAACTACGGGTTATAATAACGATTGGTAGGCAAAGAGACCGGGATCGGATATCTGGCATGCTCTCTGTCGATACCGAAAACCACTTTGACAACCGCGTACGCGGTGGAGATTCCAGAATGAAGTTGGATGGTGGCGACGTTCTTGAGGTATATTACGTGGACCCAACTCCCGTGAGTTGGCATAAGGTGGCTAAAACAGGAGCGATCTCCGGCCAAGTGATGTCATTCCTCCGATCGGACACATTCCTTCGATACTACTCTTACTTCTGATTGATTAGATGGCCATCCTCCGATTTTGATATGGGAGTGCATTCCGAGGTAGGCGTATGTGGCTGTTGCGTTACCACCAGCCTGTGTGCGTAATTGGTATATCTACCCTGGCATTGCCTTGTGTTCCGTGTCACCTACCATATCGAGCCTTTACGACGAGTTTTTTTTCTCCCGTAGCCCGTGTGGTATCCTTTGACAGTCACCCGGAGTGGAAATGGCATGATATTGGATGGACAACTGGGACTATTATGTGTGAAGGGTGATATGGGTAGCCCGGAATGCTATTTAAAAGTATGTTTATTTTACCTTAGACATTATTATAACAGCGAATATTACTACATAGTAAATAGTTTAACGGATCCTTAGAGGATGGGCGGTCCCAGGCATCCTTTAAGTTACTTGTACTTTATTACAGTTCACTTGAGTTGGTTTACATTATATAAGTATATATTGTCCTGACTCGAGTGTTTGTATTTTTTTACGCTCGGGTCAGCCTGAGTTATTCACAGATTTGGATTCCATTTTCTGGAGATTGGAATCGCTGGAGATTATCTACTTATCTAGTTTTATCTATTCCAGTTCTGTTGTTCTATTCAGCTTGTACTTGGTTATCATCTTGAGACTTCTATTGTACTTAATTTATTCGGTTGTATTTTATTTAACTCTGATATATTTTCATAGTAGCTTCATAAACTACTCTCTTTTACTTCCGCTGCATTTCTTACTCTGTGTCTGTGTTCTGTG
The DNA here is from genome assembly GCA_030765085.1 of Allium cepa. Classification (NCBI taxonomy): domain Eukaryota; kingdom Viridiplantae; phylum Streptophyta; class Magnoliopsida; order Asparagales; family Amaryllidaceae; genus Allium; species Allium cepa. Next base: position 677,900,267 of record CM060941.1, on the reverse strand, counting down.
ATTATTATTTACTGTATGTTCTGAGATTTGCCTAATTTTATTTACGACGCGGTATTTTGAGCAATTCAATTCTGGCATGAGTGTCTACCCATACACTTATAATGGATGCGAATGGTTGAAAATATTTGGTTGTTACAAGTTGCAAATTAAAACTTAACATCCATATTACCTCATTTCATCGGCCATCACAAATTGCATCTAGATTCGTTCGTCGTCGAATGTACTCAAAGAGTAATTCTCAAACCAATAATCTTCACCAAATTTTGGTAACTTCTAAATCAACTCAAAATAACACTTCAAGTTGGTTTCGATCGTACAAGTCTGATATTAAGCGATAAAGTAAAAATACATGTCCCATACCATGTACTTTTTTACTAAATTGTTTAACTTACTTCCTCATACGTCCGAAAAAGCATCAAAGTAATTAAAATAAACAAAATTAATTATAAAAGATTTCACTTGAGAAAACGGGGCTATAAAACAAATTTTATAAATTTATCTAAAAGATTGTGAGAGAAAACACATCATTAAAAAGGATTTTATAATTTCGAAAAGCCTTAAAAATAAAGAATAATTGATTAAAAACCTCTAAAAATACATATAAATATTTATTACTCCAACCATGATGTTAGAAGATTTTCTGGAATTTATTCGGATTTTTTTTCAAAACTCAATAAAACATCAATTTGCAATTTTAATCGGCCTAAACCGATACTCAAATTTAAATTGAATTTAAATTAATTTAAATTAAAATCTCGTCCTAACTTGATTAGTAAATTGTTGAACAAAATGATCAAATATTAGCATCAAATTTCATATAAATTTTTTTTGCAAATGAAATCGTCGAAATCAGACAAATATATAAATATTGTGGCTGTCAATGACAAGAAAGAAGTAAAAACGTAAATTTCTCACCATTTAAACTTCAAAATTATACAAAACATAATAAATGAAAGTTGTAGCCTACATCATAAGCTTTCCTGAACATCAAAATTTTTGATATTCTGATCAGTAACGAATAAGTTATTAGCGAAATACTTCTTAGAAAAATTTATGTGCACTGGCTATCAACACAGACGAGCGATAAAAAAGTCAGATATTCACTATGTAAACCTCAAGAACATTCAAAACCGAAAACAAAAAGGTTGTGGCATATTTCACAAGGATTTCAGAATATCTAAAATTTCTAAATTCCGATTTGAAACAAGAAAGTTATGATCAAATTACTAAAATAAACATCAAACTTAGCCTGAACTTATGCATTTACAGGACAACGACAAACAATTGCATTTTTAGCGTACAAAGCTTCAAAATCAGGCAAAATGAATAAAATAAAAGTTGTAGCTTATTTTCTAAGCTTTTCGGAATGACTAAGATCATCAAAATCGGTTAAGAAACGAAGTAGTTATGTTCAAATTCGTTTCAGCTTCAATGATAGAGCAAATATTGGTTTTGCTTTCGGGTTTGCAGTCGAAAAATTAGATTTTGACATAGCTAACATAAAAATTGTAGAAAACTCAAAACAGAAAAGTAGCATATGAATTAAGCTTTCCGGAACATCTAAAATTATTAAAATCGGATCAAAACGAGAAAGTTATGCCTAAATTTGTTTCAGCTTCAGTAATTCACTGATTATAACATTTTGATCATATAAAGAGCTAGGGTTTGTGAGTTTTACACTCTCCTTGCCTTCATGAAGATTGAATTATGATTTATATGCCAAAGGTTGATGCTTTTAGCCAAGAACAGAGCATTCAAACCAGTAAAACTAAAAACAGGTACCACTACACCAAAACATGAAATTCCCAACAAAAATATTTCTGAATAACTAACAACCAAATGTCGTTATAAAATAATAACACTTAACGCCCGTTATAAAACTTTCAATGCCGTTGTAAATAGTTTATCACTGCTTTACACCATTATAAAATTTGGTAAAAATGAAAATAAATTGAAAACAAAAGGGTAAAAGAAGGAAAATAGCATCTGAACTCACAACGCCATAACAAATTACGCTTCCCATTTTTGGCGCCAAATCTCCAAATTATTTTCCCTTTCCGCCAAACAAAAGGGGAATACTCGTTAACATTCAAAGATGCTGTAGTTCGATTTTTTAGGTTTTCAGTTTAGTCGAATAAATTGCAGGTTTGATTGCAAGTTGAGTCAAAGCTCGGCCGAATACGATTTAGCTTTCCATTCGTCGATTTTCCTAGCCTATTCGTCGATTGCAAGTTGAATGGAAGATAAATTGCAGGTATCAAGAATCTGTTCTTTAGTTAGGAAATTTCTGAATAGACAAAACAACATATTAGGGGTATCTTTGTTCTTCCATGTTGTTTTAAACCATTTGACCTTGTCATCTTGATTTCTGATAACGTATAATTTTTTATTAGAAATGAACGTTCCATTATTGTTAGTGTTGCAGTACCATAAGTCCTCTAATATATTACTAAAAATGCTTATCCATGAAATTTCATTACTAGTATCTCTGATTTCCCTTTTTAACTATGGTTTCCTTACACTATAATTTATTATGCAATTTACATTGAGTTGTCCTAGACAAGGAAGCATACCTCGATGTGTTGATAATTCAGAACCATCTATCCAAGGATTAAACCACAAAATTGTATTATTGCAACTTGTTATTTTCCTATCAGACAAACTTAAGGATTAGTCTCTTACTTTCAAAATATTCTTTATAGTGCTTGAAAATCAGTTTGAAATTTGTAGTTCCCACATGTTTGAATTTATATTTTTGTTTGTCAACCATCTGGTCTCAATTGAATCACCTTTCAATAGATTCCATTGTCTTTTTAAACAAATAACTCGTTGATTTCCTTTAGTTTTTTCTAACCTAAACCACCTCCTTTTACTGAATTGTCATTGGTATTTCCATCTTCATGTTAAACCTACACGTTCATACAGAATTAGGTTTACAAGATTTTGATCCTATTATTGTTACTGCTGTTATTGATGAGTCTGGTTCCATTTTTCAGAGGAGAAAAATAAAAAATAAATACTTCTTTGTTTCTCTCTAGATAGCGACTGGGTTGTGTAGGTTGGTAGGATGATGGTATATATGTTAATGTGACTAAGCATGTTTACCTATACATTAATCAGTGCATGTCTTGCTATGGCTCTTATTTAATAATCATACACAAAGATTACCAGAGTATTCAAAAAGTAATATCGTATATATATGAAACTCAGAGTGAACCACATTATATAACGTACGTAAATCTATATATGGACATCATTTTGAAATGTCTTCATTAGATTTAAAGGTGAAATAATGGTGTTTATTCGAGCTGATTATGATAAGATACTTTCTTAATCATTAGTGGTCTATTGTGTAGAAAGGTGAGTTTGACGTAACTTAAACACCATGCAGATGGATTATTTGAGTTATGGACGACACCTCATAAGCTAATAACACTATTATTTTACCAAGAAAAATAGTATAATATAGTGGAGCAGATAATATGCATTATCTGCTAATAAACATTATTTCTTATGATTTGAATTAAAGAATTTAATGACTTAAACCATAAGTATTAATTAGACTAGGACAGTATTCATAATGGCAACTGTTTTATCTCGATGGTTTGGTTGGTGTGAATGTTTATTAAGTGGAAAATCCAAGTAATGAGTTAATGAGATTCCTAGAAACTAAAAATTATTTGTTGCATTAGGATATATGATGCCAATAGCTTTACCTTGAATCAACTTTCATATTCTTGGTCTGTAAGCTTAAGTTGCCACAGTTTAATAGCTTAACATATTTCAAGTTGCATCATATTTACTAAACACGATGTTACTACTTATTCATGGCAGGACACATCGGTCAATCTAGATGGAGAACTCATTGATATTCTTGATGACAACACATATTGCTTATTAACTGATGCACTATTTGGAACGGTATGCACAGTCTATCCACTTATTATGCAGCAGTAAATAAGGTTGTATATGTCCCAGAGCCTTTAGATGTTGGGCGATTATTGTAAGTGTAGATCACATTAGATGAAGATAAAATTACATTATCAATAGCTGGGTCAATAAATCCTTGTCCACTTCTTTGTTCCCTGTTCACATACATCCAGTAATTTAATTTTGGAAATCAGATATAATTTTTATTTATTTATGCAAACAACTTTTGCTTATGCAGCTACAGGACTAGGAAGCTACGTGGAACCAATTTTTCAAAAGAGTGACAATGAGTTTAATGTAAGATTATTTTTACATTATTTTTTCTCATGATCTGAGTACTTTTCTATGAATTATCCTCTTTCAGTGCTCTATTTGATCTTACTCGATAATCACTATTTTCTCTTCTACCGTTCATCTGTAGCATATCTTACTATCCTTGTTAAAATTTTGAACTGAATATGAAACTGTTTTCTTGTTTTTCCTGTTGATCTAACCACCAATCATCGCATCTGGACTCGCTTCTTCTAAAAATCTTTGCGTCTCCATCAGATTGCAGGTAAATTCTTTTTCCTTATTGCGATTTAATAATTGAAAGAATGTATATTGATTGGTCAGTAATTGTTCTGATTGGGAATTATCCTCCTCTTGATTCTTTAAGAAATTGAATAATTAATAAGATCGTAAATCGAATTTAAGCCCACAACCGGAGTAAATTCATTGGTACCTTACCACTATCGTTTGTTTTCGTCTTCATCGGGGCAACTGACTATACCATTGTTTTAAACATGTTCTTTCCACTGTTTTCTTTCTAAGGAAATATAATCAGTGGGCATAAAATTTGAAGCTGGTTTATTTTATCGATAAAATACAGTTGGAAAGAATAAAACTTAACAAAAATTGCAAAAGCTCTTATTTCTTTTACCTGGGATCCTTTAACTTTCTAATTCTAAAACATATGTCTTGCTTATGATGTTTCTTTGAATACCAATTAAACAGATGCTGCAGGTACAATTTTGTAGTAGTGTGCCATAAAATCATCAGTTGATAACTAAAAAAGATATTTATTACCAATGATCTGATCTAAATCTTGCATTTTCTTTCTAATTTATTTTTCCATTGATATCTCAGTGCTTTGCCAAATGGTTTAATTAGGTTTTGGCAGCAATATATTTTGTAAATAACCATGTGCAACTTGGCAGATACTATAGTCGCGTGACTCCAGTCTCATGTATATATTTACAAGTTAGGATTGGTTTTGTTATTAATTAGGATGGGACTCAACTTCGGTTTAAGTCAGTTACACAGAATATATATCTATGTGCTGAGAATGGAGGAGGTGCAAGAATTATTGCCAACTGCACAAGTTCTGGATGGGAGACTTTCAGGGTACACTTATTGTTTGCGTCTACTGTGCTCAACTACGGATGTTTGTTCATCTTTATTTGTTTATTTTGTTTTTACAGCTGTGGAGGATAACAGAGAATACATTCCAGTTTCGTATTCCTAATTGGCAGTTCATAGGATTGGACAATGGGGGCAAGGGTATCAATTTGATCGCTGTTTCAAACTCTTCGAACCCAACTGAGACATTCATGATAGTTCGAAGCAAAAATGACAAGAGTCATGTCCGAGTTAAAGCACCAAATGGCTTCTTCTTGCAGGTGCTCATTACCATTTACACTAGCCAGCTCATTTATTTTACACAATTTTGATTTGAGTGCTAAGATATTCTGCTATCTTAATTTTTTAAAAGGTCTGACTAAAAATTCAAACAACACTATAGGCAAATAATACTTGGTTTTGTAAAGCAAGATAATGTACAGCTTAAAAACGTTTGTGCACCGGAACAAATATACTTATGCTACTTGGGCTTGATTTTTTCTATATATTTCCATCGGAATTATTTGAAGATCATTGTATTTACTATTTTCTGCGAATTCATCAACGGAGCTTGTTTTAAATCATACACGGTTGTTATTATAGGTAAAAACAGATATATCGGCTACAGCAGATTATCCTGAAAGCACTACATGGGACGATCATGATCCATCTGTATTTTTGATCAAAAACGTTGCAAGTATAAAAGGAGAATTTCAAGTGACCAATGGCCATGGAGCAAATGCCACTGCAGTAATGAGAGTAAGCAGCAATGTTTAGTTATCCTTGATTATAATGTTTTTAAGTACATAAAACAATAAAAATGTTTTAATATTTGATATGTTAAATAAGTATGTAAGAAGTTTCCTTCTCTACTACTAAAAATTGATGGCCTGCCATTAACTTTATAAAATTAGAATGAATATCCTGATTCTAATAAACCGGGAGCCACATATAACCCTGTGAGTATCTAAATTAAATATTGAGGTGTATGAAAAGATTAAGAAATTAACCATGTTGGGAAATTTAAATGTGTATATCTCTGAGGCTTCCAGACCACTACGACATTGATATACTCTTGAAGAATACGTAGGGTCTCTGTTGTTTATAATTGAAATTTTTGGTTTTGTGACTTTGGTCGTACAGGTGGATTTCAGGGGGATTGGCTGCAGTGAATGGTGATATATGCAGTCGTGCCTGTTGTCCTGGAGTTGCTGGAGCATGACTGGTTGCAGGCAAATTGAATGTGAAGGCGTAGTGGAAATGTGACGTCAGTTTTGAAAATGGAAGGGGAGATGAAATTTGAAATTGCAAGAAGTGTGTATGTGTAAGGTTATTGTAGTGTGCGCATGCACACAGGGGAGATGTAGTAGAAGTGCTGCTGAAGGTGGATGGCAGAGTTGTAGAAATGTTGACAATGGTCGAGATATATGCATACAATGGAGTATGCTATGATGTTGAATGGGGTGTTGTAAGTCAGTTTGATGATGATGACAGTAGAGGCTCGTCAATCATGACAGTGGAGGGTTGCAGTTGAAGGTAAATGGTGATGATTTTATCTTGATGTGGAATTGGCAGTCAGGCTCGTAGGGGTTTTGAGGCAGCACAGTGATGATGGCAAATGTAGAGGATGGTGACTATGATATCTGGTGGTATGGTGTGACAGTTGAAGTGGTTGGTTTGTATGATAGGGAAGGCTGCTGTGTAGTAAGGAGTAGAGTAGTTGGTATGTATTGTTTGGTAGCAGTTCGTTGTTTGTAGGATCTAGAATTTATTTTGAATTAATGTTAGAACTTGTAATATTTTGATTTCATTCTCTTTAGTTATGTATGATGAACTTGCAAAATTTCGAATCTTCCTTTAATTTGTTGTCAAATATTTGTGCAATTTAAGTTGGATGTTTGGATGCGTAATTGCTTATTGTTATCGAAATTCTGTAACTTTTGATATGTATGTACCTACTGTATTATAATAGACAATTCTGTAATGTAAATGCTAGCAAAAATGCAGCTCTATATGGTTTGGTAGCTGTAACGAACATATTCGTTACTAAAGACGAAATTTATAACGAGCATAGTCGTTACTATTGACGAAATTTGTAACGAACAAGTGCGTTACTAATGATGAAATTTGTAACGGACAAGGTCGTGATAATTTAGAATGACAACCTCTTCTTCCACCATGAAAGGGCAAACTAAGTAACGGAAGATACCCGTTACAAACCGATGCAAATAATAACAACCTATTTCGTTACAAAAATTTAGATTTCTAACGACAAAGTCCGTTGGTAAGTGATATATCTAATAACGGGTAGAGGCCGTTATAAATATTTGTAACGAATTTCCTCACGCCTGTACCGCTCACGACTATATCTGTTATAAATTTCATTTGTAACGACTATATTCATTACAAATAAACCTTTTTGGTGTTGTGTACATGCAAACAAGGAGAGAAGCAAATCAACAATTATCATTACAAAAATAGATTTTTGATGAAGAGAAGGGTTTTAGAAATCGATTACCTGAGTTTAGCTCTTTATTTAACCTTTTAAATCTTTAATTTTTCTTTTAATTTTATGGATTTAGCATAGATTGATGGAGGAAAGAGGGTTTCAGCCATTAGCATGCTTTTGGAGGCTAGAGGAAGAAGTGAGAAAAAGATACAGGTTTTCTTTTTCTCATTTCTTACAGGCCAACTTGGGATTAGGTTAATGGGCTATGGTCCAATTTAAAAGAAAATTAGCTTAAGATAATATCCATTCACTTATTTAAACACTCAACCCTGTATGTTAACAAATAAAATCACAATAATACAAGTTTTTCTTTTTTAAAAATTATGAACTTCATACTCTTGATGAATAAAATGTTTTACACTCAACATAAAAGATTATTTATATATTTAAAACATTCTATTATCATATTTCTCTATTTTAAATAAAATAGCAAATTTACGTCTTTAATTACAAAAATCATTGTAACTAGCATTATAAATTACACAAAAATCACATTTTTGTGTAATAAAATTCTATAACTCATTTCAAATATAATTTTATGCTCAAAATATTTTTTAAACTCAATTCCATCATTTTATTAAAGATATCCCATTTTAAAAATTAATTACTTCTCTTAAAAATTATTAAAAGTAGTGAATAGCAATAATTAACAAAACTATTGCTTTAACTCTAAATAAAACATATTTCCTCAATCTTTTAACTCAAACCATCTTAATAAAGTTTCCAAAATTCTATTTTCCCATTTTATACTCAAACATATTGTTTATTTCCAATAAACAATTTAAATTCCTCTTTAATTATTAATTTACACTATTAAATTATAACTGCCGTTATAATTTAATATTCTTAGGTAATCGCTAAAACCTGGGTTGTTACAGACTCTCCCGCTTACAAAAATTGCATCCCCGCAATTTTCTAGAAAAAGAGCTGTAAACCACATAAAAGATACAATCATCGAAGGATAAAGACAAGCTCGAATTCCAAACCATTCATACACTCAATATAGAATGGTAGAAAGAAACAAGAAAAAACTCACTTGGTAAATGAGACGACCCGACTTTCACACCACAGAAAATCGCATCATCTATTAAGAAAGAAAGGGATAGAAGAGAAAAGAAAGAAGAGAAAGAAGAAACAACACTAGAATCTCAACAGTGGAACGAATAAATTATATTAATAACATAAGTATTTACATAATATACAACATCAATCGGAGTTACACTACATACACAACATATACTAGACAGTTATAAACACCTATCTAGTATTTACAACTCAATACAAACACAACACAGAGAACACACAGCGGAAATTATACATCTACAACGTAGAAGCCTCCTGCTTCATTTCTCCTACAATATTCATCAAAGCCATCCTGAATCCCTTGGCTACTCGTAAAAATTTGAGTACCCAAGAGTTTAAGAAAACAAAGATAAACTCCGGGTCAGACATGGGTCTGGTGTGAGTAACAGGTTAAGGTTGCTTAACTTTTAAAAACCTTTTGAAAGAAAGGTATCACGTAAGACTTCCCACACATAAACCTGGAAATGTTTTTACCTTACGCAAACCAAAATATTTGATAGGAAACCCGATGATATTATAATAGTGTCTAGGGTTTCCAAGCAAATATGAAATAGCCGAAATTGTTACATTCATTAAATTCCAGCTACTAGCCACAAAAGTGGGTAATACATTCAAAACCATTGGCACTTGTTGGATTTTGGATTCCATACAATGGCAGGGCTACTAGGGTACCGCCCGTCACAGTACGTGGCCTAGATCACCGTACCGAGGAGCCGCCCTAACTCCCCTGCAACACAAGGCTGGAACCATTCCTTACTGAACAGTTTCGAACAAGACAACCCCGCAGTTGTTTGCAACCAACTGCCCACACAGCCGAAAATAAAGGGACTTCTAGACAGGGGTAAATCTCGCTCTCCAGTGGGAGCTACCCACGAAGCCATGCTGCACCTCCCCTATTTTAGTCATTTCCGGTTGATAAGGCTTGAGTCTCCATCACCTTTAGAGAACTCATCTCTTAGAATGCTCATCGTCCACCTGACAATGTCCTGAAAGCATTCAGTCCATACAAGTTCATTCCGGATTCGAACGAAACCGAAGGCATTATCTCGTTACACTCATTTTGGAATCACCCTCAGAGTTAACGATGACAACCCTTGCACTCTGAATCTTCATCTTCACTTGAGATTCACGACCAATCATTAATTTGGATTGATGTGGTTTTCGGATATCTAAATATGGAAACCCGATCCTGGTCTCATCGAAATCCAAAACGTGTCTTTTAGGTCCAAGTTGTTTTAAAGTTAAAACAATTCAATTCAATATTATCTATATACACACAGATAGATAATTCACAACATCATAATAGATAATCAATATTATCATCACAACAGATAATCCATATTATCATTCCAAACAGATAATTCATATCATCAACTCAATGCAACCATAGCATCCAAATCACACAACATCACTTATCTCATAACTGAGATCTCAACCACTCAGGGTAATCAGTATCAATCAACATTCATAAGCAATGACTTATTAATAACCATTTTATAATTAATTTAAAATGAATTAAATTAATTACTTCTTCCTTAATTAATTTAAAATGAATTAAATTAATTGCTTCTCCCTTATAAATCTTGCTTACATATTCCTTAATTAATTACAAATCAATTAATTAATTACCCTCAAATAAATTACCTTAATTAATCATCTTGATTAATTATTCTTTAATTACATTCAAGTAATTAACCTCCATTTAATTTCAGAAATTAATTAATCCAAACCAAATTCAAAAATTAACCTGTAATTATTTCATTAATTAATTAATTATAATTAATTACATTAATCCTTAATTAATTACATTAATTAATTCCTTCATTGATTAATTGTTCTTAATTAATCCATCCATAATTACATCATTAATTATATAAATTAATGATCCAAAATTATTTTATTTATAATTACCCTATTAATTATCAATTATCCATATTGATTAATCACTCTTGATCAATCGCATTAAGTAATTAACTTAATCAATTTCATCTCTTAATTATCTTTAAATAACTCAATTTTCAAAACCTAAATTAATTACACTATGTAGTTAATTATTAATTGCTTCCTTAAGTAATTAATCAATATACTAATTACATATTAATTACACAAAGTAATTGAATTCCAAAACTCCTCCATTATTCAAGTATACTTTAATTAAATTACATCAAGTGATTTATCTTCTTAATTACTTCACTAAGTAATTATTCATTTTTAATTACATTGGTAGTTATTCTCAAATCAACCAGTGATTAATTCAAATTAATTAAACATAATTAATTAAATTAATTAATCAAAATAAACTTAATTAATTACAATTAGTAATTAATTTCTGAATTACTTCATTAAGTAATTAACTTAAATAATTCTCAATTGATTATCTTCAAATTAATTAATACAATTAATCATTAAAATTAATTACATTAATTAATTATAGAATAATACTAAGTTAATGACCTTCATTAATCAATAACAAAACTTTAATTACTTTTCTAAAGTAATTAACTGAACTAATCAATATTAATTCTTAATTTATTTATAAAACTCATTAATTAATCTCTAATTATTAAATTAATCAAGTGATGATTAAAAACTTAATTAATTATTAATTACCTGATTAATAAATTCAAATCATTAATTAAATTAAATCAAATCTTATTTAATAATTGATTTCTAAATCACAATTTAATCAATCTTAATTAACTTACTAATCCTTTTAATTAATTAAATAAAATCCTTAATTTTTTAATTAATTAATTAAATTATTAATTAACTAAATTAATTAATTATAAACTTAAGCGTCTTAATCATTCAATGAATTATCAATTATTAAGTTCTAATTAACTTAATATAAATATAAATCACATTAATGATTAAATCATCATTAGCAAAGTATTTTAAAAACAACTTGCTTTTAAGTTTTATCTAAATTAAATTTTAAATTAAGATTTAAAATGAAATTAAATTTAAAATTAAACAAAGTTTAAATATTTAAAAAACCTTTTGTTTTCATTTTAACGAATCACTTATCTTCTAAAGTAATTTTAGAAGAATAGTTTTAACCCATATTCAATTTAAATAAATTTAAAATTATACTTTAAATATATTCAAGTGATTTGAAACATTTAAAGACAAAAACTTATTTCATTTCAAGCTAGAATTCAAATCATGTTTCAGATTCAGATTTAAAAATTTAAATTTAAAATCCTATTTTAAAATCTCATTTCAGATTTATAAAAACACATGTTATAAATATTAAAATATTCAAACTTGATTATAACATTTGGATTTATCAACTTATTACCTTTTGAAAACTTTCAGATTCAAATTTCAAATTTGAATTCAGGATTTCAAATCCAGATTTTAACTTAAATTTTAAATCTTATTTTAAAATCTTATTTTCCAGATTTCAAAAACTCTTGTAAAATACTGTACAGTTTTAGTTATTAAACATTCATTTTTTTTATAAAATTTATTCATTTGAAAACTGGAATTCAAATTCATTTGAATTCATAATTTAAACATGCTTAAACCTAATTCAAACTTGCTTTGTTCTCTTTTATTTAAATTTAGTTTTAAAAATTTAAAAACCTGAAACATTTAGGTTCCTGAAAACAAAACCTGCAACTAAATAAACTACCCGAGCTCAAAACTCTTTTACTTCGAGTCACCCTTGCCTCAACTTCGAGCAAAAACTTAAAATGACTCGAGCACCATATCTTCACCACATTCCAGAAACAAACAACCCTCTGATGGCCATTGTGCACATGCACAAAGCCCATGGACCATTTCCGATCATCAGCGATGATCATCCTCATCCACCAACAACTGATGAATCCAACTTGAACACCAAATCATCATAATATACCCAAATACCTAAAATCAAAACCCGACCCCACTTCTAAAACCTGGAAAACACGGTGGTCTTTCACAATTCAATCCTTTCAACGGCAAGATCTCCATCCTCCGACCATCGTTTGAGTCGAAACTCCAGCCACCACCTTGTCATGGTCTCAGCAACACTTCCCCAAAGTGGCTTCACACTCGATCAAACGTTGAGAAAGAACGATCCTATTTTGTAACAGGTTCAAATACTAGGGTTACAGAACAATTTTTAACACCGCTGTCTCCATATCAACTTGATCACCATTCAAGTAATTTTTCATGATTCTCTGACCACCTATCTTCCTTCATACAGAAGAACGACCTCGATATCCACTTGAATCACTAGAGACGCCCTCAAAACCCAATTCTAATCAAACCCCATTTGCACAGTCAAACCCAGCTTAGAATTTATGATTTTATTCTTAAAAATCACGAATTGGTCTAAGGTTTTAATTTGTATACCTGAATTGCTAAATTAAGCAGTTTGAAATTTAACAGTGACATGAGTTTTCCCCTTTAAACTTGATTTCCAAAGTAAATTACAGTTTCTATTTAAGTTAAATAAATTTTTAAAATTTAGCTCATAGCCTAAACAAACAATATTTACTTAAATCCTAAGTTTTAAACATTAATGGACAAAGAGGAATGATTTAAGTTGAAACCAGGCTTGAAAATCTTAGAACGGAAATGTTCTTCAGGCAATTCAAAATATAACTCACATCACAAATGCACAGGAGTCTTCAACAAATATACAAATATAACTTATTTAAAACCAGATTCAACCACCAGATTTACCTTAAAATTTTTAAAAAAAAAGTGTTACTCACCTTTATTTTTCAGAAAACAGAGCCTCATGCTTTTAGAAAAGTTTCTGATTTTAAACTTCATGCATGCAGGTCCTTTTTATTTACTAAGCTGATGATTTCCAAAGATGCAAATGTAGTTGGTCTTCAGGTTGGAAAAAAAGAAATGCAGACTTGATTTTTGCAGAAATTTATTTTGCAGGTTTGATATTTTTGGTTTTTGAAAAATGCAGATTTGAACTACAGGCCTGAATTTCAGAGATGAAATGCAGGTTTGCTTCTTTGTTACAGGTTTAGTTTGCAATTTAAATTTTTTAGGAGTGAAAATTTTTAGATTTTCTTTGAGGAAATTTTGAGTTTTCAGATTTTTCTTCTTTGTTTTCAACTAGCTTTTAATTTTAAAAAGAGAATGAAGTGAATAAAAATGGTTAAGGGCTGAAATAAATTTTAATTAAAATAAAGAAAAGATCAAACACAAATGACACTTGCCATGTTGCTTTATTTTTAAATAAACAATGTAGCTTAGATTACTAAATAGGTTACACTTGTCCTTTATATAATTTAGTTATATTTTCTTTTTATTTAAATGTTAGATAAAGCTTTAAACTTAATTTATTTATATTTATGTAAATATACATGTGAATTACTTATTTAAAGAAAATGTAAACATAAAAAATTATAAATTAAAACTTATTCAAATATTTTAAGAATATATTATTTTGAATTTCAAAATAAAATTCCAAATTCAAATTAAACTTTTGAAATCCAAATTAAAATCAATTTATTCATTCTAAAATGATACTTTCATTTTCTTATTTTAAATCTTTTTATATTTATATGGAAAAATAATACATTATAAATATGGCTTGAAAATAACAAATTTTAAATGATTTATAAAGAGAATTATAAATCACTTTTATTATCAAATGAATTTAACCCATATGATATTTTGTATCTTAAACTTATATATAATATTTCCAAATCATATTAATCAAATAATATTTAAAAAGAAATAAAATCAACTTTTATTTAAATTTAAAACAAAAATTAAGCTAAGATAAATTTTAAACAATTTAACACTTATTTTAAATATTTACAAACCACATAATTATTAATTTAAATAACATTGAGAAACTTGAAATTAATTTAAAACATAATTCCCAATTACTAAATATATTATTAGAATTTAAAAACAAGGCTTCATTTATTTATTAAATTCTAGAACAAAGATTATCTATAATATATATATATACAAATATGTAGATACATTATATAGAAACATTTATTTTAACCTTTTAAAATACAAAAATCACAAATTAAATATTTATTTAATCCGATTATTAAGCCAAATCATATTTTATTGATCAATATTATCAAATCAATTTAATTTTATATAAAGATTATTAAATTGATATTGTCAAAATTTCTAGGATATCACATTCCTTCCCCCTTAAAAGAATTTCGTCCACGAAATTTAAAACAAAGGTAATTAAAAAACCTATTTAAGATTTTTAATTTTAAAACCGAGCATATATCGAACATATGCTAACAACCATAGCAATCAATTCACCCAATCAAACAAAATTAACTATCCAGACAACATTCTGGATAGAGTTTCCTCGAGTTTCCCAAGTAAACACCGGGATACTCACTCTATAAAATCCAAACAATCAACACTACTGAGCTACAGAACTCCCACTCATCTAGATCTACAACTGAACAAGATATCAGACTAAAGGCAAGTCTGACTCAACAACCAAATCTCCTAGAACAGCTGATTCCAAAACCAGAAATAGATCATACACGTACTCCCTGAAAGAAACGTGAAACACATCGAATCCCAGTTGTCCAAACTGGCAATTCAATCCAGAAAATTAAATACTTATCCAAAACAGAACACAGAAGAAATCGAAAACATCTCGGAGCTAGCTTACCCAACCTTACCAAAATTTATAGCTCCTAAAAACTGAGAAACTTATCCAAAATTAGACTTCAGATCCACAAAACTCTTCAGACGATCTTGAGCTACCTACTTCCTACCTGATCAGCTCAATCCTTGCCGATGTCTCAAGAAATAAACTGGACCAAATCCTATCCACCAGAATGATCCTCCCCGATCAACCAAGATCAAGAACAAACTCCACTCATAACCATGAGAAAGAAAAACAAACTTCTCCTATCCGGAAAAGAAAAGCAGATGCACTCCCAAACCGCTTCCGCTGCACAACTCTGATATGGAGTAGAAAAGAATGCTGATGAAGAACACAGGCACAAATGGACAACAAAACCAAGAAGATCTCTGATAACCAAGAGAAAACTCAGAAGTTCCTCAAATCCTGAGCTGCTTCAACAAACTCCATCTCAAGGAACCAACCTTCAACTAGTTGAACCACCGGTACCGCACTAAGAAAACTGAATCCCTAGATGCGGACAACTCCTGACTTTCCTGAAAACATCTAGAAAAATCTCCAACAATCCAAGAGAACACTCAACTATCGCAAGTCACTTTTGCAATCGATCCAAACTAAGATCCAAAGGAAACTGTTCTCTCTTTACCAATCAGAACAGCTTATGCTGGTCTTGTAAATCCATCGAAGAAATGGATTCTACTCTATTGGTTCTGAACTCCACTTTCAGGAAACTGCTAAGCCAGAAAACTCAGCCGACACACTGAACACTCCGAGCTGCACTGCCGACACCAATGCCAAAGAATTCCCAATCCAAAGCTCTTTAAGAAACTCGGACTTCAAACCGAATAGAAACACCCTGCTGAACTCAGCCACAACACCGAAGCAGACCTGCTTCCTTAAAATTGTTCCAAAGAAATTATCTTCGAAAACATCCATAGTCGCTGCATCTCATCACGCAGCTACTACTTCCCGAGATAACAAGATACCTTCACTCGCTTCTGCTCAACCAACAGATCCAAACTCTACTCATCCAACTCCAAAGATAAACTCCGAACCTTAACAGGTTATCTTCAGAGATCGATGAAGTCCTTACACCACTGCAAAGCTCACTTGAGACAGTATTAGGTCTACAGTCTCGACAAATTCACTTCCAACCTCAAACATACAAACTCTAACCAATGGCAGTCGTGTTATACACACCACTACCCCAATCTACCTTTATATCTCATATTGGAAAACCCGAACAGGTAACCCAACAGATAGGTAGAAATAAAATAAAAATATAAAAAATTACAAATACGCTCTCTCAAGATAGACACCACTCCAGAGCCTAGGTATTCACTCAACCTAATGCTCTGATACCAACTGAGACGACCCGACTTTCACACCACAGAAAATCGCATCATCTATTAAGAAAGAAAGGGATAGAAGAGAAAAGAAAGAAGAGAAAGAAGAAACAACACTAGAATCTCAACAGCAGAACTTAATAGCATAAGTATTTACATAATATACAACATCAATCAGAGTTACACCACATACACAACATATACTAGACAGTTATAAACACCTGTCTAGTATTTACAACTCAATACGAACACAACACAGAGAACACACAGCGGAAATTATACATCAACAACGCAGAAGCCTCCTGCTTCATTTCTCCTCCAATATTCGTCAAAGCCAACCTGAATCCCTTGGATACTCGTAAAAATTTGAGTACCCAAGAGTTTAAGAAAACAAAGATAAACTCCGGGTCAGACATGGGTCTGGTGTGAGTAACAGGTTAAGGTTGCTTAACTTTTAAAAACCTTTTGAAAGAAAGGTATCACGTAAGACTTCCCACACATAAACATGGAAAAGTTTTTACCTTACGCTAATCAAAACATTTGATAGAAAATCCGGTGATGTTATAATAGTGTCTAGGGTTTCCAAGTAAATATGAAATAGCCGAAATTGTTACATTCATTAAATTCCAGCTACTAGTCACAAAAGTGGGTAATACAGTCAAAACCGTTGGCACTTATTGGATTTTGGATTCTATACAATGGCAGGGCTACTGGGGTACCGCCCATCACAGTACGTGACCTAGATCACTGTACCGAGGAGCCACCCTAACTCCCCTACAACACAAGGTCGAAACCATTCCTTACTGAACAGTTCCGAACAAGACAACCCCGCAGTTGTTTGCAACCAACTTCCCACATAGCCGAAAATAAAGGGACTTCTAGACAGGGGTAAATCTCGTTGTCCAGTGGGAGCTACCCACGAAGCCTTACTGCACCTCCCCTGTTTTAGCCATTCCCGGTTGATGAGGTTTGAGGCTACGATTACCTTTAGAGAACTCATCTCTTAGAATGCTCATCGTCCACCTGACAATGTTCTGAAAGCATTCAGTCCATAAAAGTTCATTCCGGGTTCGAATGAAACCGAAGGCATTATCTCGTTACACTCATTTTGGAATCACCCTTAGAGTTAACGACGACAACCCTTGCACTCTGAATCTTCATCTTCACTTGAGATTCACAACCAATCATTAATTTGGATTGATGTGGTTTTCGGATATCTAAATATGGAAACCCGATCCTGGTCTCATCGAAATCCAAAACGTGTCTTTTAGGTCCAAGTTGTTTTAAAGTTAAAACAATTCAATTCAATATTATCTATATACACACAGATAGATAATTCACAACATCATAATAGATAATCAATATTATCATCACAACAGATAATCCATATTATCATTCCAAACAGATAATTCATATCATCAACTCAATGCAACCATAGCATCCAAATCACACAACATCACTTATCTCATAACTGAGATCTCAACCACTCAGGGTAATCAGTATCAATCAACATTCATAAGCAATGACTTATTAATAACCATTTTATAATTAATTTAAAATGAATTAAATTAATTACTTCTTCCTTAATTAATTTAAAATGAATTAAATTAATTGCTTCTCCCTTATAAATCTTGCTTACATATTCCTTAATTAATTACAAATCAATTAATTAATTACCCTCAAATAAATTACCCTAATTAATCATCTTGATTAATTATTCTTTATTTACATTCAAGTAATTAACCTCCATTTAATTTCACAAATTAATTAATCCAAACCAAATTCAGTAATTAACCTGTAATTACTTCATTAATTAATTAAGTATAATTAATTACATTAATCCTTAATTAATTATATTAATTAATTCCTTCATTGATTAATTGTTCTTAATTAATCCATCCTTAATTGCATCATTAATTATATAAATTAATGATCCCAAATTATTTTATTTATAATTACCTTATTAATTATCAATTATCCATATTGGTGAATCACTCTTGATCACTCACATTAAGTAATTAACTTAATCAATTTCATCTCTTAATTATCTTTAAATAACTCAATTTTCAAAACCTAAATTAATTACACTAAGTAATTAATTATTAATTACTTCCTTAAGTAATTAATCAACATACTAATTACATAAAGTAATTGAATTCCAAAACTCCTCCATTATTCAAGTATCCTTTAATTAAATTACATCAAGTAATTTATCTTCTTAATTACTTCACTAAGTAATTATTCATTTTTAATTACATTGGTAATTATTCTCAAATCAATCAGTGATTAATTCAAATTAATTAAACATAATTAATTAACTTAATTAATCAAAATAAACTTAATTAATTACAATTAGTAATTAATTTCTTAATTACTTCATTAAGTAATTCACTTAAATAATTCTCAATTGATTATCTTTAAATTAATTAATATAATTAATCATTAAAATTAATTACGTTAATTAATTATAAAATAATACTAAGTTAATGACCTTCATTAATCAATAACAAAACTTTAGTTACTTTTCTAAAGTAATTAACCGAATTAATCAATATTAAGGCTTAATTTATTTATAAAACTCATTAATTTTTCTCTAATTATTAAATTAATCAAGTGATGGTTAAAAACTTAATTAATTATTAATTACCTTATTGATAAATTCAAATCATTAATTAAATTAAATCAAATCTTATTTAATTAATTGATTTCTAAATCACAATTTAATCAATCTTAATTAACTTACTAATCCTTTTAATTACTTAAATAAAACCCTTAATTATTTAATTAATTAACTAAATTATTAATTAATTAAATTAATTAATTATAAACTTAATCATCTTAATCATTCAATGAATTATCAATTATTAAGTTCTAATTAACTTAATATAAATATAAATCACATTAATGATTAAATCATCATTAGTAAAGTTTTTTAAAAACAACTTGCTTTTAAGTTTTATCTAAATTTCATTTTAAATTAAGATTTAAAGTGAAATTAAATTTAAATTTAAACTTAAACAAGGTTTAAATATTTAAAAACCCTTTTATTTTCATTTTAAAGAATCACTTATCTTCTAAAGTAATTTTAGAAGAATAGTTTTAACCCATATTCAATTTAAATAAATTTAAAATTATACTTTAAATATATTCAAGTGATTTGAAACATTTAAATTCAAAATCTTATTTCATTTCAAACTAGAATTCAAATCATGTTTCAGATTCAGATTCAAAATTTTTAATTTAAAATCCTGTTTTAAAATCTCATTTCAGATTTATAAAAACACATGTTATAAATACTAAAATATTCAAACTTGATTATAACATTTGAATTTATCAACTTATTCCTTTAGAAAACTTTTAGATTCAAATTTCAAATTTGAATTCAGGATTTCAAATCCAGATTTTAACTTAAATTTTAAATCTTGTTTTAAAAACTTATTTTCCAGATTTCAAAAACTCTTGTAAAATACTATACAGTTTTAGTTATTAAACATTCATTTTTTTTATCAAATTTATTCATTTGAAAACTGGAATTCAAATTTATTTGAATTCATAATTTAAACATGCTTAAACCTAATTCAAACTTGCTTTGTTCTTTTTTATTTAAATTTAGTTTTAAAAATTTAAAAACCTGAAACAGTCAGGTTCCGAAAAACAAAACCTGCAACTAAATAAACCACCCGAGCTCAAAACTCTTTTACTTCGAGTCACCCTTGCCTCAACTTCGAGCAAAAACTTAAAATGACCCGAGCACCAAATCTTCACCACATTCCAGAAACAAACAACCCTCTGATGGCCATTGTGCACATGCACAAAGCCCATGGACCATTTTCGATCATCAGCGATGATCAGCCTCATCCACCAACAACTCATGAATCCAACTTGAACACCAAATCATCAGAATATACCCAAATACCTAAAATCAAAACCCATCCCCACTTCTAAAACCTGGAAAACAAAGTGGTCTTTCACAATTCAATCCTGTCAACGGCAAGATCTCCGTCCTCCGACCATCGTTTGAGTAGAAACTCCAGCCACCACCTTGTCCTGGTCTCAGCAACACTTCCCCAAAGTGGCTTCACACTCGATCAAACGTTGAGAGAGAACGGTCCTATTTTCTAACAGGTTCAAATACTAGGGTTACAGAACAATTTTGAACACCGTTGTCTCCATATCAACTTGATCACCATTCAAGTAATTATTCATGATTCTCTAACCACCCATCTTCCTTTATACAGAGGCACGAACTCCATATCCACTTGAATCATTAGAGACACCCTCAAAACCCAATTCTGATCAACCCCCATTTGCACAGTCAAACCCAGCTTAGAATTTATGATTTTATTCTTAAAACTCATGAATTGGTCTAAGGTTTTAATTTGTATACCTCAATTGCTAAATTAACCAGTTTGAAATTTAACAGTGACATGAGTTTTCCTCTTTAAACTTGATTTCCAGAGTAAATTACAGTTTCTATTTAAGTTAAATAAATTTTTAAAATTTAGTTCATAGCCTAAACAAACAATATTTACTTAGATCCTAAGTTTTAAACATTAATGGACAAAGAGGAATGATTTAAGTTGAAACCAGGCTTGAAAATCTTAGAACAGAAATGTTCTTCAGGCAATTCATAATATTCATGTAACTCACATCACAAATGCACATGAGTCTTCAACAAATATACAAATATAACTTATTTAAAACTAGATTAACCACCAGATTTACCTTAAATTTTTAAAAAAAAAGTATTACTCCCCTTTATTTTTCAGAAAACAGAGCCTCATGCTTTTAGAAAAGCTTCTGATTTTAAACTTCATGCATGCAGTTCCTTTTTATTTACTAAGCTGATGATTTCCAAAGATGCAAATGCAGTTGATCTTCAGGTTGGAAAAAAAAAGAAATGCGGATTTGATTTTTGCAAAAATTTATTTTGCAGGTTCGATATTTTTGGTTTTTGAAAAATACAGATTTGAACTACAGGCCTGAATTTCATAGATGAAATGCAGGTTTGCTTCTCAGTTACAGGTTTGGTTTGCAATTTAAATTTTTGAGGAGTGAAAATTTTTAGATTTACTTTGAGGAAATTTTGAGTTTTCGGATTTTTCTTCTTTGTTTTCAACTAGCTTTTAATTTTAAAAAGAGAATGAAGTGAAATAAAAATGGTTAAGGGCTGAAATAAATTTTATTTAAAATATAGAAAAGATCAAACACAAATGACACTTGTCATGTTGCTTTATTTTTAAATAAACACACGTAGCTTAGATTACTAAATAGGTTACACTTGCCCATTATATAATTTAGTTATATTTTCTTTTTATTTAAATGTTAGATAAAGCTTTAAACTTAATTTATTTATATTTATGTGAATATACATGTGAATTGCTTATTTAAAGAAAATGTAAATATAACAAATTATAAATTAAAACTTATTCAAATATTTTAAGAATCTATTATTTTGAATTTCAAAATAAATAACCAAATTCAAATTAAACTTTTGAAATCCAAATTAAAATCAATTTATCATTTTAAAATGATACTTTCATTTTCTTATTTTAATTCTTTTTATATTTATATGGAAAAATAATACATTATAAATATGGCTTGAAAATAACAAATTTAACAAATTTTTAATGATTTATAAAGAGAATTATAAATCACTTTTATTATCAAATGAATTTAACCCATATGCTATTTTGTATCTTAAACTTATATATAATATTTCCAAATCATATTAATCAAATCATATTTAAAAAGAAATAAAATCAACTTTTATTTAAATTTAAAACAAAAATTAAGCTAAGATAAATTTTAAACAATTCAACACTTATTTTAAATATTTACAAACCACATAATTATTAATTTAAATAACATTGAGAAACTTGAAATTAATTTAAAACATAATTCCCAATTACTAAATATATTATTAGAATTTAAAAACAAAACTTCATTTATTTATTAAATTCTAAAACAAAGATTATCTATAATATATATATACAAATATATAGACACATTATATAGAAACATTTATTTTAACCTTTTAAAAGATAAAAATCACAAATTAAATATTTATTTAATCTGATTATTAAACCAAATCATATTTTATTGATCAATATTATCAAATCTATTCAATTTTATATAAAGATTATTAAATTGATATTGTCAAAATTTCCGGGATATCACAGTAAATTCAATGGCCCATCATATGCTAATATAGTGATTAGCAAACCATCGAATTTTCCAAGCAACTCGAAAGAATTTCGAAGATCTCCGATCTCGAATTAAAACTCAAAAAAATGCTCAACAAATAATCGATTGAAAATGATTGATTACTCAAATTCTATGA
The DNA here is from genome assembly GCA_030765085.1 of Allium cepa. Classification (NCBI taxonomy): domain Eukaryota; kingdom Viridiplantae; phylum Streptophyta; class Magnoliopsida; order Asparagales; family Amaryllidaceae; genus Allium; species Allium cepa. The sequence continues at coordinate 677,877,081 of CM060941.1, read as the reverse complement.
ATAGAGTTGGGACTAAACTCATTCAAACCCGATCTCTAAGCAATAAAGAAGATCAACAACAAGATTTTCCACACAATAATACGGAAAGAACATCCTCACAACAAAGATAGACACAATAGACAAGATAGATAAATCACAACATAACTTCACACGAGGCCACCAAACTCGAACGACTACGAAATATGCATGTCTTTGATAATAGCTCAAAGATAGAATATACTCAAGAACAAGGATATAAGCTCGAATTATCTCTTAATCCAAGTTATTTAGTATTTTAAATCTCAATATCTTTTAAATTTTAAATCTCAATTTTCAACATTTGAAAATTTTCAAACTTTTTACTATATTACTTAGTAAGTTATTTAACATTCAAATTAAAAGTCCAAATTTCTTCTCTTGCTTCAAAATTAATTTCCAAAGAAATTTATAAATCCATAATAATTCCTCAAAATAAATTAAAGGTTTAAATTCTCTTTACTCTTTTTATTAAACAACTTAAATAATTTAAAAATAATCTTCAAATTCTCTTATAACTCTTCTCTTAAAGCATTCAATGTATACAATATAGATTCTAAAATCTCAAAATATACTTCCAATAAAGCACAACTCAAAAATAATCTCATTTATATTCTCTTCTTTATGATTTAAAAATAAATAAATGGAATTGCCTCGCCATTGAATCTCTAATAAATAAATATATCTGTTGGCTGTAGAGTTGATCAAACAATCAAAACAGCCTCGCCACTCTATTACTCGTCTCTAAAATTAATGGCTGCAGTTACCATTTGAAATAAATTTAATATTTAATCTCAAAATATTATTTTCAAAATCTCAATTTTTAAACACAAACCATTGTGTCTGATTGCCTCATCATAGCATTTAGGAGATTCCTATCGATAACGTTGATCAGGCGTATCGACCAGAACTCTTAACTACTCGATGAACAACCCAACACTCTCAAATTATTTCTATAAAAGAAATACTACTAATGTAAATATATTCTCAAAATATTCTCTGATTTTTTATATCTCAGAGCTCAAGTTTCTCTTTAATACACATATTTATATAGCTTCAAAACTCAAACCAAAGAACATTAAGAGAATGCATCGAGATATTCCCAGAAAACTCGATTCTCAAAATCATCAAAAGGAGATAGAGTGTTCGTCAATCTTACGATGTCACGAGCCACTCCCAAAAATCATCAAGATACATGATAAGCAAGAAATTCTTATCGAAGGAGAAGAAACACACAATCCATGAATCACTACTTTAAACGGAGTAATGCTAAAGGATAACATTGATTGAGTATCTGAAAAGAACACTCAAAAGAAGCGGATGATAACTCAACCAAACTCGAACAATCTAGAAACCACCTCATTCCTCGATGGATATCCTCGTGGAAGGATAACCGAAGAGCTAAGAGCCAGGAATAAGGTTACTTCAACACTCGATTGCCCAATTGGATGTCAATTCCAAATGGACAAAAAAAACTCAACAAAGTCACTATGATTGGAATTTGAGATAGATCGTCATCGTATCGATACTCAAGAGTGAAATCAAAAACTTTGGAATCATCATTAACATTCCAAAGTGACAGAAATAATAAACCAATAAAATTAGGATGCCAAAATAAATATAGGATCCTATAACAACAAAAGGATCAGACTTTACATCAAATAAGTCAATCTATCTCAAATCAGATACATCTCAAGATGGTGAGTAATAAACAAATACTCACTAAAACAGCAACAAATAAAGAACTCAGAATGCTCACAACAATCCAATCGTTGTGGATCCCTTCAATAGGATTCACAACTCACAAGGGAATGCAACAAGAATGCCCATAGAAATCAATCAGCTCCATCGGTACGAAGTCACTCGTATTGACAAAAATAAGAATCTAATAATCTCAAATAAGATTTTATATAAGACAAGATGGCATCAAACTCAATTATGGAACACTACGGAATACAATATATCTATATTCCTAGACATATTCCATCTCAACAATCCCAAAACTCGAAAAAGAATCAAAGCTCGATTCGAAACCAAGCTCGAATAAAGGACAATGATTCACCCGTATTGTACTTTGATGTACCATGATATACGTACTGTTCTATGTTTATTCTACTTTGTTCTGACCACAGCTCTAATACCGTGCTGTAACGCCCCACCCCGAGACCCACCATAGCAACGAGAATCAACAAGTAATTCTGTCTACTAAAGTGGAGAATAGGGGTGGTTAAGGGCGACCATCTATAATTTTGTGTTAAACATCTACTGAATACGTCGATAAATGCAATATAAATTTTCTTTTCTATCTCAAGAGGATCGACATACCCAGTAAATTCTTAATCAAAAACTATAGGTGGCTAACAGATCTATCAGAACGAAATACAATAACTAAATGAAAAGCACATCATAGAACAGTAATTAACATCGTATATATACATATGCACCGATACATGTTTAGTACAATACAATATGAATACAATAAAGGTGGTGCTCGACCACACTATATACATCGAATTAAATATAACTACATCAGAGTATGCGAAAGAACAGAAACTACTCAAGAGAAAGAAGAGTTGATATCCAACATCAACTTCAAGCCAAGCCCAATAGATGATACCTGAAACAACTCGGTCTGACCCGAGTGAAAACACATGGGTCAGGATAGCTAGAACTTATCATTGGTAAAGGTGATGATAAGATATAAGGGGAAAACCATTCCATCGTTACCAATGGAATGATATAGGTCATCAAGTTATCTCTAGAGTGATACATCAATAGTTCATCATGATTGCATAGAGGAATACAATATGTATATTAGATAGACATGGTTCATCTAATTATATATATAACCAAATGAAATGGGTGAGGATATGGACCATAAAGTAAATCTTCATAGGATAATTAAAACTTCAAGAATCCATCATAAATAAAACTCATCTAATAGAAACTTCTTAATTATTATACCTCATCTCATCGGTATAATTATAAAAACATCTCAAATCCATCATTAAACTCATTATAAAGGAATCTCCATAATCATTTATACCTCATATCATTGGTATAAATATAAATATATCTTATATCTATTATCAACACTTATCATAAAAGCATTACCATAATTTATACCTCATCTCATTGGTATAAATATATATAATGTCTCAAATCCATCTTGATAGAGCCCGAAAAGAGTCCAAAACATCATATTCGAAATCACAAATAAAACCATGTATGTCAATAAGCCTTTTTCTTACATAAGGCTATACTAAAGCATCATCATCAAAACAGTGAAATCGAAATACCTAAAACCTCATGGAAAACAGCACGTGCATTTACATCTTGACTAGTACTACCATTATTTGGTACCAGTCATCGTGATGACTTGGGGTCACATAACATCATAACATCGTGATCATCTTGATTGACTATAGTCGAAAACATCTTGATGACACGTAGTCACAAAAACCTGAGTAATAACATTGTGATGATTGGAGTCGAGTAATAACTTCATGAACATCGTGATGACTCCAATCGAGTACTCGGTCTGTAGCACTAGTAACATCGTGAATGTGTCTCAACTTCTCGAATAGGAACCCAATAGGCGTCAACGTACGTCCCATGCCATACGTTCATACTTATTGCTTTACTAATCGTTAGTCGATGCCACATTAGAAAACCTGTAACGACCCAGAATTTCTGTCATTTGAAATTCAGATATTAATTGATTTTAAATATCAACAAGTAAAATTTATAAGTCGAATAATTTATTTTTCGAATATCTGGATTTAATTGGATAATTAAATCGACAATTTAATATTTGAAATTATAGAAAAATTTGGAATTTTGGTTTAATGTGATTAAAAATGATTTATAAAGTTATATTAAATCATATTGGGGTTAAAACAATGTTTGTGAACTTTTAAAATTGAATTAAAAGTTAAATTGTGAAAATTGAATATTTTAATATTTAATTAACGATTGAAAATAGTCATTTTTCAAACAGTCTCGGATTTCGACGAAACCAGTTTCATCGGATCCGTAATGTCAAATTATAGTAATTTTCAAATTTTGTGTCAATCGGATTTACTGTTTGTCCGAGGCAAGCCAAAACGCATAGAATTTGGTTTAATCGATTTAATTTAAATTTGATCGTTTATTTCCGTAACTTGCACAGATGATCGAATTGGCTCTCGATGCCTATTCCATTATGTCCGGAACGCGGGTAAAACCCTAGAAACGCCGGTCACCGCACGAGATTTGGAGTTTGGAAAAATACGATGAATAGTGTTTTTGGCGAATTTTCTATAAAAGGACCATAATACATTCATTTTTCACAAACCCTTCCTCTCTAAACCCTAGCCGCTAGTTCAACACTTTCAATGGCTAGAAAACACCAAACTTCTTCCTCGTTTTTCTCTCAATCCATTAGCTTTTAGGCCGAGACTTCAACTAGAGATTCGTTGAGGGTGGTGAGTTCTAGAAGATCAACGGTGGAGATTGGATTTGGAGCGTTGAGGTGGCAGCTAGGGGGCCACGTCCTCCTACCGTTCAAGCACGGTTTTTGATGCAAATTGGAAGCCGAGTTCGTCTATATTTGGGCCGAAGGTGGCTCGTGCGAATGGCTTCGATATGGCGGAGTTTGATCGTGTTCAAGTTGGTCGATGGAGTCGCGTCATCTAGGGTTTAGGGGGGCGGCTTAGGTTCATGCTGCACGCATTTTGAATAAGGAAGAAGGAGAGAGGCCGAACGGCCTAGATGCTAGGGTTTTGGAAGGCAACGACCCAGATTGATTTGAGGGTAAAGATAAAAATAAATTGTAAATTAAATTATATTATATTAAAATGTGTACGAACTTTAAAATGTCATAACTTTGTCATACGAGGTCAGCAACGCACGAAACGAATTGCGTTGCAATCGTATGGACGAGCACTACGTAATGGTGCTGGTTTGGAGTCGTTTGGAGCTAGTGATAATTTCGGGTAAAATTAAACGCATGTTTAATTTTATTCGAAATAAAATGCTACAACTGTTATCGGAAACTCAAGGTGAGAACTTCTCACTCAATCGAAATTGTCTCGATTTAAATTTTAAATAGTTTGATTTAAAATTTCTTGATTGTGTGATTGAATGATAAATTATTATCTATTGTTTTGAAATAGACCATATACGCCGTATATTAAGCGGATGTTATTTATTAAACACATATACCGCGATAATCCCAACTTGATGTGGAATTGGTATTATATATGTATTTGGAGTTGATTTTCCCGCATTATATAGCGGATGAGACCCTATTGCGCCGCATAATAGCGGATAATATTTTATAAATCTCATATACCGCGATATTTCACCTCGAAGTGGAATTGGTATTGTGCTAACATCTTTGGATGCAGGGAAATAGGTTGGAGGGATCCAACTGGATTCCTCAAACATTTGAATTTATTTCATATGTTGTGTGTTGGTTGATTTATAATCTGTGTGATTATCTTTGTGATTGAGATTGTTGAAGGCCATAGGTTAGTCGAATACATTTTTGGTATCATTGGATACCGGAAATAGATAAAAATTGGATTTTTGAAATTTCAAGTTGACAGTTTATAGAAAAAAAATTACTTTTGAGGATTGGATAAGTTAAAAAGGAGTTTTAAAACGATAAAGTTATTTTTGAAACCATATTGAATAAAATTCCAAATTACGGAAAAAGGGCTAAGTAAATGGATTTCGATTTATATTACTATAAGTTGAAGAAATTTATTTTAAAAAGAAATGATTTTGTAAATTCATTGGAAATTTATTAAGCAGAAATTAATTGGTTTTGATAATTAATTAAGAATAATTAATCAAGTATTAACTATTAATTAAGAGTTAATTAATGATCAATGAAAGGATAATTTATTAAATGTTTTTATAATAAATTGGCTATTAATTTACCATAACTAGAAAATTTTATTCATAGAAATTTATTTGATTTAAATTAATCAGATGATTAAATTTATCCTACTTATGGATGTTTGAATTATATTGGATGTTGAATTGTTTGATGCCTTTGATATGTGATGCTTTGGGATATATCCTGATGTGTGTTGTGATCTGTAATTTGATTATCTGTGATATATATATATATATATATATATATATATATATATATATATCTGTGATCTGTGAATGAAAAGTAAGCGTTATAGTTTATACTGTTTATCAAATATATTGTTATATTTTGATCTTTGATGGTTGAATGTTGTTGCACCATTGTGTTAAACCTTGGACTACACAATACACACACAAAATGGATTTCACGTGGAAATCAGTTAAGTCACAGATTTTTAACAATTCTAAAGATTGAATTTTTGAATCCAAATTAGTTTTGGAATTGGGATTGAAAGTTTTTGAAAATGAATTTCAAAAATAATAGTTATTTTAAATAACTTAATAAAAATTGGAATTTAAATCATTTGATTTAAATTTTGAATTCAATGTTTGAAATTGAATTCAATGATTTGGGAACTATGGTCTAAAAGATTGTACAAGTTATAAAAAGGTGTTTATATGGGTTTTTTACCATTTAAAATATAGTTTTGGAAATTTTAAATTTTAAATCCAAGTTTATACTTGAGTGGCTTTAACTCATGAAAAATTGTAATCAGTTTTTCCCAAAATGAAAACTATCTGTTTTCAAATAATAATAGCTTTCACATAAGGAAAGAAATTCCCATTTGTGTTAAAAAATGTAAATTTGGAATTAAACTGTTTTGAAGGCTATGAATTAATCTTTGTGAAAGGTTGTTGAACTTGACTTGAAATAAAGGAGTATTTCAAATGGTGTATCTTTTATATTATAAAAGACTTGAATTATGAATAGTTTTGAAAGCTATAAGTTAAATCTTGATTTAAGATTTAATGAGTTAATCCAATTGAAATGGAAATTTATTTGGGAATCTGGGAATAAATCTTTGTGAAACTGGGTAAACTTTGTGAAGTAAATCTTTTTGTTTAAGGATTTATATGGTAATTTGTTTAAACCATTTGAAAGAGAGGGTTTGGGTAATAAGTTGTGACTTAATTGAAATCCCAATATCCATATGTTTTAAAAATATTGCATTCACTATTCGGATTAGCCGGGAGAGGACCTTTCTGTCATATAACCCATTTCGAATAAGTGATACGACGTAGTGGATAGCATTGAAGACCGGTGGTGAAGACCGGTGGTGAAGACCGGGTATTTGTGAAAACGATAGGATGACCTATCGATTGTCTCTGCACCGTTAGCTACGGTATAGATATTTCCTTTGTGATGGGAAGTTCGATCGGGATTGTGAGTACCCGGATTGCAAGGGCATCTTTTGAAGTGCCTTCGGTTCTGTTCGAACCCGAAACAGATTTGTATGGTTACGTATATGACATTACGTTTTGAGATATAAAGCAGATTTATTTCAAATACATCTCTGTTGGTGGGAGAGAATTTATTCTCTTAGCTTAACACCCTTCTCTGAGACGTATGAGCTAAGAGGTTTTGTAGTTGAAGGTTATCAGCGATATACTCCTAATTTGGTAATGTGGCATGCTGAGTGTTGCTGTGTGATGATTATTTATTAATCATTTGTTGATCAAAAAATGGCTTTGTGCCTAGCTTTGTGGACGAGACTTCATCAGACCTCACACCCCGGAAATGGTCGAAACAGAAAACATGCGGCAAGGTTATGAGGGTCGCTCCCTTTAGGGTATGTCATTTCCTTCTGGAAAAGTGTGGTGTCAGGTATAGAGCCCTGATGCTTAACCTATGTGGTTTCTCCAATCTCATTTTCTATGTGGTTGTTGCTTTGTGATCGTGGGCCCTCGGATAAAGGTCCCAAAGGACCGGGGGTGGCATACTCGAGTAGTAGTTACCTAATTACAGAGGTAACCCGGCCTTGTGTTGGCAGAGTGCCGGGTAGGTTCTCGGGACGTCCCGCCAGAGGCATACCCATATGCAGTAGGAAGTTCCTTAGCCTGACCGTTTGTTGGAAATCCAAAGAAACAATACGAGCCTTGTACGGTTTTAGTTGTATAACCTGCCATGGAATGTGGCGGTAACCTGCGGCATACGATAATGGTTGCATGTTGGCTAAGATTTATATTATACTTTCGAAAGGTTTTCCACTGTGCACTTATAATAATAATATCAAATAAATTTGCGTATCAAGGATGTTTGACTATCATAAGGAGAAATCTCCTCCAATTCTGCGTTTGCATTGTGTGTGTGGCGGGATGCCTTATGGTAGTTTCATTTTCCAAAAGCATTGCGGATATTTTTCACTTCCCTTGTTGTTGTTGTTTTAAAGATAAATAACTGCTTTAGTTCTCACACCAGTCGCATGACTGACCTGGAGTTTATTGTTCCCTTCCCAAACTCTGGGTACCCATCATTTTCCACATGGGCAGTCTAGAGACAGGTTATCAGGTTATTCTAGATTTAGGAGTGCTATGGGGCCCAAGAGGCAAGCTGGATTGCGAGACGTACCGCTTGTATATAATATTATCTTTTCCGCTGTAGAATTCGCTTGTAAGGACATGTTTGTATAACTGTCCATTGTTTTGTTGTGTTGTATACTGTTGTTGTCCACTCTGATAATGTAAGGATAATGTGATGTAATGTAATAACTGATATAGTTCTTTGATTTAAATATTACTCATTTATCTATTATATGTTGTTCCGCTGCGACTGTGAGATTCTGTTATTGTTTCTGTTGTTCTTCTTTCGTTCTATTTTCTTCTTCTTCTATCTTTTTCTTCTTCTTAGACCCTAAGGGTTCGGTTTTCCGGCATTCGATTGTTCGGCAGTGAATACAGTGGACATATTGAATGCCGACTTTCGTGAGTCAAAAATCATAATCGTTACAAAACCATCATAAAACATCATCGAATAAACACTGCCTCATCTCATCGGCGAGTGTAAGATACCTAACTCGTCTTATCTCTTACTTGGACAAGTTTTAAGTGACATCGAGACTTGTGTCATTTCATCAAAAAGTAAAAATTTATCATAAATATTGAAATCATCATCAATCCATCATAACAGCTTGCCTCATCTCCTAGGCAAGTAAAAGAACATCGTGATGGTTATTTCTAACCATAGTTGCAAATTAAAACTTAACATTAATATTGCCTCATTTCATCGGCCATCACAAATTGCATCTAGATTGGTTCGTCGTCGAACGTACTCAAAGAGTAATTATCAAACCAATAATCTTCACCAAAATTTGGTAACTTCTAAATCAACTCAAAATAACACTTTAAATTGGTTTCGATCGTACAAGTCTGATATTAAGCGATAAAGTAAAAATAAATGTCCCATACCACGTATTTTTTTACTAAATCGTTGAATTTACTTCCTCATACGTCCGAAAAAGCATCCAAGTTATTAAAATAAACAAAATTAATTATAAAGGATTTTACTTGAGAAAACGGGGCTATATAACAAATTTTAGAAATTTATGTAAAAGATTGTGAGAAAAAACGCATCATTAAAAAGGATTTTAATAATTTTAAAAGCCTTAAAAATAAAGAATAATTGATTAAAAACCGCTAAAAATACATAAAAACATTTATTACTCCAACCATGATGTTAGAAGATTTTCTGAAATTTATTCGGATTTTTTTTTAAAACTCAAGAAAATATCAATTTGCAATTTTAATCGGCCTAAACCGATATTCAAATTTAAATCGAAATTCAAATCTCATCCTAACTTGCTTAGTCAATTTCTGGAAAATACGATTAAATATTAGCATCAAATTTCATATAATTTTTTTTTTGCAAATGAATGCAAATAAAATCGTCGAAATCAGACAAATAAATATTGTGGCTGTCAATGACAGGCCAGAAGTAAAAACGTCAATTTTCCACCATATAAACATCAAAATTATACAAGACTTAAAACATGAAAGTTGTAGCCAACATCATACGGTATCCAGATCATCCAAAATTTCGATATTCCGATTAGTAACGAATAAGTTATGAGCCAAATACTACTTAGAAAAATTTATGTGCACTAGCTATCAACACAGGCCATCGATAAAAAAGTCAGTTATTCACCATGTAAACCTCAAAATCATTCAAAACCAAAGGCAGAAAAGTTGTGGCATATTTCACAAAAATTTCATAACATCTAAAATTTCTAAATTCTGATTTGAAACAATAAAGTTATGATCAAATTACTATAAAAAAAACATCAAACTTAGCCTGAACTTATGCATTTACAGGACAACGACAAACAATTGCATTTTTAGCTAGATAACTTCGAAATTAGGCAAAATGAATAAAACAAAAGTTGTAGATTATTTTCTAAGCTTTCCGGAATGACCAAGATCATCAAAACGGTTAAGAAACGAAGTAGTTATGGTCAAATTCATTTCAGCTTCAACGACAGAGCAAATATTGGTTTTGCTTTCGGGTTTGCAGTTGAAAAATTAGATTCTGACATAGCTAACTTCAAATTTTAGAAAATTAAAAATAGGAAAGTTGTAGCACATGAATTAAGATTTCCGTAACATCTAAAATTATCAAAATCGGATCAAAAACGAGAAAGTTATGCCTAAATTATTTTCAGCTTCAGTAATTCACTAATTATAACATTTTGATCATATAAAGAGCCAGGGTTTGTGAGTTTTACACTCACCTTGCTTTCATGAAGATTTAATTATGATTTAGATGCGAAAGATTGATGCTTTTAGCTAAGAATAGAGCATCCAAACTAGTAAAACTAAGAATAGGTACATGCAAATAAGGAGAGAAGCAAATCAACAATTATCATCACAAAAATAGATTTTTAATGAAGAGAAGGGTTTTAGAAATCGATTACCCGAGTTTAGCACTTGCATTAACCTTTTAAATCATCAATTTTTCTTTTAATTTTATGGATTTAACATAGATTGAAGGAGGAAAGAGGGTTTCAGCCATTAGCATGCTTTTGGAGCCTAGAGGAAGAAGTAAGAAAAAGATATGTACAGGTTTTCTTTTTCTCATTTCTTACAAGCCAAGTTGAGATTAGATTAATGGGCTAAGGTCCAATTTAAAAGATAATTAGCTTAAGAAAATATTCATTCACTTATTTAAATACTTAATCATGTATGTTAACAAATAAAATCACAATAATACAAGTTTTTCTTCTTTAAAAATTTTGAACTTCATACTCTTGATGAATAAAATGTTTTACACTCAAAATAAAAGATTATTTATATATTTAAAACATTCTATTATCATATTTCTCTATTTTAAATAAAATAGCAAATTTACATCTTTAATTACAAAACTCATTATAACTAAGATTATAAATTACACAAAAATCACATTTTTGTGTAATAAAATTCTATAACTCATTTCTAATATAATTTTATGCTCAAAATATTTTTTAAACTCAATTCCATCATTTTATTAAAGATATCCCATTTTAAAAATTAATTAATTCTTTTAAAAATTATTAAAAGAAGTGAATAGCAATAATTAACAAAACTATTGCTTTAACTCTAAATAAAACACATTTCCTCAATCTTTTAACTCAAACCATCTTAATAAAGTTTCCAAAATTCTATTTTCTAATTTTATACTCAAATATATTATTTATTTCCAATAAACAATTTAAATTCCTCTTTAATTATTAATTTACATTATTAAATTACAACTGCCATTATAATTTAATGTTCTCAAGTAATCGCTATAACCTGGGTTGTTACAGCTTCATTACCCTTAAAGTGAAGAGGTTTAGCCTTTCATATTTGTTATCATATCAACAAATATAGCTTGCAACATAGAACAAAACAAAGTGGAAAAGAGAGCTAAATGAAAGAAAAACTAATCTACATGCATGAAAAGTAAACTAAGCTACTGACAAAATAAGAAGAGGGTATGTAAATGTAAAAGAACATTAACTAACATTGCATAAAAAGAAAAATTACGTGAATAAAAAAATGGCTAAATAGCCATGGAAAAGAGAAGAGCTTCGTTTGCTTTTGTTCCTGAACTAAAACCAACTAAGAGGAAGAGAGGTTACATGAAGCATAAGAGGTATTTATACATGTATGAAACCCTGATCTACTTTTTTGGGAAATGACCAAAATACCTTCTTAGGAAGTGTGCATGCCAAGTAATCATTAGCATCAAATAATCATCATTTAAGTATGCATGAAGCTTTACTCTCTATTAGCATGTGCATTAGCCTCTAATTTGTACATGAAGGTAAGTGGATAGGCAGGGTCCTCCATGATTGATGAAATGAATTATTTCCATCTCCATTCCTTTTTATTCACTCTTGTGCATGCATATATCTTCATGAAGCCACTTGTATTTGAATTTAAATTCCGACAAAATAACATAGAAATTTTCAATTAAATTTTAGAAAATTAATATATGCAAAAAAATGACCATTTTTCCCATGAATGAAGATAAATATGTGACGATTTGAAATAATTTGAATTCTCATTTAAACAAGTTAAAATACCCAATATGATCATTTATTAAATTTAAAAAGATTAAATATGGTGGTAAAAATATGCACATTTACGTGCACATTAAATACCCTCATACTTGTCTTTTTGTTCTTCTTCGAATAAAGAAAAAAACCAAGATAAATCCGTTTTCGTAGGGAGCACGATGCGTTGAGCGTATGCAACAAGCCGTTAAACCTCTAGGTGTCCCTAGTAGGACAGGTGTTGTCCCGTTAGGGTTTTCAGTGGATACTACCCACATATCCAAATCCAGGATGAAAATATTTACAAAATGCAAGATTTATTTACGAAGAGATGAATGCAAGATTTTGAAAATATTTACAAATGAAAGGTTTACTTTTAAATAGACACAATTAAGTTAAATATAAGTTTTGGTCATTATCTTGAAAATTTAAGTCATTTACCAGTCAAAATTTCCAACAAAAATCAAGTTATCATAATAAATCGACAATAGTATAACTCGTTGTTTCAGTTGATAACAAAGTTTAACCAAGAAATAGATCCTTAGTTGATTATCAAAGTTTATCAAAGTGGTATTTTCATTTCTTTTCAATAACAAGTCAAATCAGATAAGTTAAAATAGTGCTTGGATTTCATTTGCTTACTCTCCCTATTTTTTTGAAAATTTTATTGATATTTATACAATTTACATATGCCTAACTCAGATAAACTGAGGCCAAATATATTACCTATGCACTTCCTTGCGGACTTATGTGAGGGGAATACAGAGCGTGTCGAGTGAAAACACAAGTGTGAACACTTATCGACTGTAGGCATTATTAATAAAAGAATTTATTTTTATACACACACACACCTAACTCAAATAAGCCGAGGCTAGATATACCGATCGTGCACTACCGTTCGAGCTTACATGAGAAGGGTACAGAGTATGATGAGTGAATGTACGAGTGTGAACACATGACTCTAGGTGTTTATTAAAAACTATACATATATACAAGAAACATTTTTTTGTTTTTTTATTTTGTTTTTATTTTAATTTTATTTTCAAGTGTTTTATTTTTAAATTTTTTTCAGTCTAATTTGTTTTAGTTTCTTCTTTGATTTTTTAAAAAAAAAGAGAAAAAAACAATTTGTATATATATTATGTTTTTAACTTCTTTCAGGTTCCCAAAGCAGATTGGAAGTATTGCTTGCTTCACCTAGCTTGTAAAAAAATAATTGCTTGCGTGCTTATAAAAAAATTATGTTGCTTTTAACCTTTATCCCTTGTTTTGATTTGCTTTGCATTGTTGTTTGCTTGCATTTTAGAAGAAAAAAATAAAAATAAAAATAAAAAAAATAAAAATCCATTCGTAGTTGCGTTGTTAATACACATTTAATTTCTGCTTTGCATTTCATATTAGAATTTTGATTATTAATATCGATTAGACGTTGACAGCTCTTAATTGTATTTGACAAGTTGTCTTCTTTGAACAATTTAATTTCTTGGTATCTAGGCTATGACAGTATTAACCATTTATATATATCACGGTGATTCGTAAATATTATAGGGTTGTTCCTTTGTAGGTACTTACAACTTCGGTTATGTTGCTATGGTGATTCATGGTGCACCGATAAATTCTATCCGTTACCTGACTGAGAACTATCTTGTTTATCTAAGATAATCCGTGATTATACATTTTTGGGTTAGGATAAACAATTTACAATCAAACCCTTACATTCATTTAATTGCATTAGTTACTTAATATTTAAAAAAATAAAAAAACTAAAAAAAATTTGTAAATATTCCTTAACTTAGTTTTCAAATCCTTTTTTTTAATTTTTAAAATCAAAAATCAAAAATCCCAAAAAGAAATTAAGTTGGTTTTTTCATATAAAAACAAAAATCCGAAAAATATATATATATAATCTTTTCAAAAACAAAAAAAATTGAAAAACCAGAATAAAAAAATCAATTTTCCATTTTGAAAAATAAATTCTATTTGTAAATATTTTTCCTTTATTAAAAAACCAAAAACATTCTTGAAAATGCCTGAATTTCCATATTCACATGAATTTTACGATAGTTGTGAAAATCAATATAATCCATATAATTTCACACCAAATTATTACGGATATTTTAACAACAACTATTGCGTAAAAAATTCGAGTTTCGAACCATAAAATTTTCAAAATGATGATCAATCTTCAAATCTTGAAAATAAAGTTTCGTCTTTACTTGAAATCTCTACACAACAAAATCAAATGATAAATGATTTGTGTAATTCTTATTTTTGTGATAACTCAAGTCAAAATTTTCAAAGTAGTCAAGATTTGAATTCACTTCAAATTGCAAACGACTTCGAGTATAACCCATGTCAATTCAATTTTGAACTCCAAAATGAATTTCAAAATCATAACGAAAACGCGATCCACTTTTTAAATTTTTTTAGCAATGGTAATAATCTCGACTACTATTTGAGTGAAAACATTTTTTGTCAACAAATCCAAATAGAAAATTCTCAAGTTAATAACTATAAATTGGATTTTGTTGAACAGATGGACGAACTCAACAATGATCACATTGATTTGTTGTTCGAAACATATATGAAACAACGTGAGAATCAAAACCAAATTGTAACGACCCGTAACATTTTCAATAATTTAATTTGTTAATTTAATAAGTTTGGGTAATTTAATATTAAAAAATCCTTATTAATTCAAAATTGAATGTTGGTAATTAGAACTAATTAGTAACAACTGAAATGAAATTAGGATTTAGTGAAGTAATGAAAATTGGTATATTTAGCTATAAATTAATGTAAGAAAACAAATGCAAACATTTAAGTCTATAAAAGGAATAATATGAAATAAATTACTCTTGAATAAAGATTGGGTATATAAGAATGGTAACATTTGTGGTGAACAATGAAATCACAAGTGTGAATATCGAATCATTAATGAGATAATATATGATTAATATAAATTGAAGTAAATCAGTGTTAATTAAGTAATTGTAATATTTGATTTGTAAACAATAATGAATTCATTAATGTGACTTAAAGTAATAGTAACGGTTGTAAGTTGCTTCTTAATTGGCTTATTAATTTAGTTGTAACTATTATATTCGAGTATAAATTTGAAAATAAGTAAATAAGGGCAAGTGGTGTATAAATAAATGAATTAGTATAATTAATAGTAACTGAATGAATTCAATATTAGGTAGGTAACTATAATAATTAGTTGAATATAATAAACTTAAGTGTAAATTAAAGGGTAATGGTAACAGCTATTATAAGTTGCATATTTAGTCTATAAAATAAATAGGAAATCTTTAATATCTTTAGTGAGAATTAATGCAGTAACGGGAGGTGTGAATGTATGAATTAAATAGAAACATAAATTTATTTATAAAGCAATAAATTGGTAAAAGAAATTGAACTAAGTTAAATTAATTAATTGTTTTAAACCTTAATTAATGTGTATAATTGACAAGATTTCACATTTAGAAATGTAACATTTAATACAAATTTAAGATGAAAATAGGAGTAGACTAGTGTAATGGAATATAAAACTAAAGTAACTAGGTATATAGGGTAGTAATGGACCTAGTATAAAGATGGAAATTTAACCAAATCAAATTATTTGAAGCAATTTTTATTTAATTGGAATGTAATATATAATAAAATGAATTATTGTAGGTAAATGAAATTAATTACTATGTAAATTGAAATTTGGATGAATTGGGAAGTTATAATGTATTAGTATATAAACCAATGTTAATATTACCCATAAGAGGATAAGTTAATAGTTGATTCAATAACAAAATTGAGAAATCAAATATTTGGATTTATTGAGGATTTAAACTTATACTTTTTAAATTAGATAAAATACAGTGTTTACATGCAATGACTTTCTATAGTTTATTTGTATAAACTTTGAGTATATTTATTTGATTTTTTTATTGATCTTATTTTTAATAATAGCTTACGAACTTCAAGAGATATAGGTTACTTGTTTTGTTTATTTGTTGCCTTTTTCTTTTCCCTTGCCTTTCCATTTGCATAGCCAATTACTTCCCACATTCATAGCCGTGAATTCTTCTCATAATTCACATACATATTGTTCCTCAAAATCCTCTTTTCATTGCGAGCAAACAAAGTAAAAAAATAAACAAACACATCAAGTTATTTGTTGCCTTTTTATTTACCAAACCATTCAAACTCCTGCCTTTTTATTGCCTAGCCTCTTTATTTCTTTCCGTTTCTTTCTTTTGGACGTGTATTTACTAAAACCTAGCCTCCATCTATTTTTTTTCACATACAAAGTTTCTCATCTCCTCATCTTATTCTTTGCGTGAAGAAAAAAAATATACAAGATCTAAAGTCATGGCTTCCTTCTTTTTTCTCCTCCTTTTTTCATTTTGTTTTCTTTGTCTTCCCTCAAGTTAGGCTCGGCCTCCATTTTCTCCTAGCACACCTCTAGCCATCATGACCAAGCAACACAAGATGATAGTTGAACCCATATGTGGTGTAGCCAAGCCATTGATTGATTAAGGCAAGTTATGCCACTTTGATTCGTTATTTTCCATTTTTTAACCTCTATTCTTTAGTATTGAATCATATTCTTATGTGTGTAATATTTGTTTGAATACAAGTTTTTGATCTGACTCTTCATCCACTCAAGTTTGCATTGTGCTTTGTCGTGCTTTTTCGTACTTTGCGGAGTTTGGATTTTTATTCTGAATTTGTCAATTCTAGCTTTTAATAGGTGAGTTATCACTCTAGGCTTACATACTTATATTATTATGAAATGATGACAAGTGAATTGTATAAAATTAATATACTATGTTCATACATGCCTGTGACATATTTATATGATGTTGAATGCTGTTTGTATAACTGTTACATCATTTGAATGATACGTTATATTGTAGATTTACTGTATCACTACATGTTCCCTATCACTATGGGTTGAAATGATACATACCCGAGCGGACTTTAGAATAAGTAAAAATCATTATGGGTTGAAATGATAGGCTCGAATGATTTTTATTGTATTTATTTTCCTTGGGATTGTGCATTTAAAATGATAGAACCCGGATTTTCTTTTAAATTACGGAATGAAATGATACACACACACACATATCACTTGACCTAGTTTAGAAATATTATACAGGCCTATATTTAATATATTTAAGGTAATATTTTCCTAAAAATTTATTAAGTATTTTGAATATTTAGAAAATATGAAATTTTACCTTGAAATTTGATTTAATGATTTAAAATATAAATCGATATTAGCTTTCAGCAAGTAAAATTTTATAAGTTGATGATTGGTTTAGATTATAATTTAAAAATCTTTATTTGGTTTTAGTATTAATTTAAAGAGCTTTAGTTGTGATAAATAACTTAATAATTAAAGTTAATTAATATGGAATTTAAAGTCTAATCTGGTAATTGCAATTAAATTGTTATTTTATAAAATAATAAATAATGTCCTTTGAATTGATAAAATGAAATACAGTTTTAATTGCACATTTTGTAATAAATGTATTTAGCCTAAAATCATAGTTTAATTGATGCCTAAATGAATAAATTTGCAAAGAAATTGATAGTTATATTTACTATGATAAATTACTCTATTTATGAAATGGAAATGTTTGGAAATTTAATAATTTGATTTAAGTAGAAAAGTGTATTTTCAAAATATGACTTAACTTGATAATTGGAAATTTGGTTTTAATTGAAATTGTTAAGTTAAGTATATAAATGGAATTTAGTCTTGCTTATGAAGTGGGTATTTTAAAAAGTGGTAAGTTTTTTTGGTTGAAATAAAAGAAGTAAAAGAATGTGTTTTTAACTTAATAAATGAATTATAGTTTAATTTGGATATTTATTGATACATTTTTATTTTATTAAATCATAAGTTAAATGATATTCAAATGAATATTTTGAAGTAGAAAATGTGATTTTTATAAGTTAAATTGACTAAAAATTGAAATTATAATGTAGCTGAAATCTACAATGTATTTGGGTAGTTTATAATTAAATGAACAAACTTATAAATGCTACAACTTTGAAATGAATATTATTTGACATTGAATTTAAATGGTTAAATGAATCTTGTTTGGAAGATATTGACATTGAATTTAGATAGTCTAAATAAATATGTTTCTAAATGTTTGGTTTCAGAGTTGTTATACCTTGAAAGTAATATGGCTTTGGAGATGAAACTTTTGGAAATAGTATTTAATTAAGAACTGTCTTTAAGTATATAAATTTGGAACTTAATGGAAATGAAAGATTTAAGAATATGACCTTATAAAGTGGTTTGGGTTAAGATGATTTAAAGGAATACTTCAAGTTTAGTAAATTGAAAGAAATATTCAGTGATTGGAAATTTGAGTTTTAGTTAAATGATATATATATATATATATATTATTACTTTGGGTTTGAATTAGAAATGATATATTGATTTGATTTTTGAAGTGAAATAATATAATATTTAGTTTTGAAATGGATATTAAATTTGAGAAGTATATGGATTTGGAAATATTACCAATTTTGAAAATGGATATTATTTTAGAAAGTAATAATATGCGATTTTAAATGGTTTTGGAATAAAAATGATTTTAAATGAACATCCATGGGTAATAATAAAGTTTGGTTGTTAAAGTGACCGGGATCGGAAGTTGTCATACTCTCTGCCGACTCGAAAAGCCACTTTAACAACCGCGTACGTGGTTGAGATTCCAGAATGAAGTATGATGGCAGCGGCGTTCCTTTGTGGTATATACGTGGACCCGACTCCCGTGAGTTGGCACAAGGTGGCTAAAACAGGAGCGATCTCGGGCCAAGGAGGTAGCCCCACTTATCAGACACACTCCTTCGATATTATATTTTAACTTTGAGATTGATTTGGTGGCCACTTTTGATTTTTGATTTTTGATTTGGACATGTGGCTCGAGGTGGGCAGTAGTAGCTGCTACGCGTTACCACCAGCCCGTGTGCGTAATTGGGATATCTACCCTGGCATTGCCTTGTTGTGCCGTGTTACCTACCCTAGCGAGCCTTGTACGATTTTGGTTTTCTCCCGTGGCCCATGGAGTGTTTAGGGTAGTCTCACGATCTGGAGATGCGCGTATACTGGATGGACTACTGGGACTATTATTGTGTTAAGGGGGAGATTGATTAACTCTTTAACGCTATTTAAAAGTAAGTTTATTTTACTATAGACATTATTATAATAGTGAAATATTACTACATAGTAAATAGTTTAACAGATCCTTAGAGGATGGGCGGTCCCAAACATCCTTTAAGTTACTTGTACCTTATATTACAGCTCACTTGAGTTGGTTTACATTGTATAAGTATGTATGTCATTAGTCGAGTGTTTTGTGTTTTGTTTTACGCTCGGGTCAGACTGAGTGATACAGCATTAGAGACTCACCTTCGGAGTTGGAGCTTTGCTTGAAGATTCATCTATCTATTTCACTTTCAGTATTCAGTTGATTCCAGTCAATTCAATTGATTCCAGTGATGTACTCAACTTTGTACTTGATTATTTTATTGAACTTTTGTTGTATCTTGTTTAACTCTGATGTATTTATATAGTAGCTTCGTGAACTACTATATCTTTTCTTCCGCTGCATTTATTACTCTGTGTCTGTGATCTGTGATTTATTTATTTAATATATATTCTATGTTTTGCTAAATTTTAAATTACAATTAAGTATTTTGAACATTTCAAGTCCGATATTTGTGGATACGAATGGTTGAAAATATCGGGTCGTTACAGTTGGTATCAGAGCTTTGGTTCTAGAAAATACTTAGCATATATGGTAAATTTATTTACAGAATCACTTTCATTCGAGTGTGAATCTCTTCCTTTTTGACTCGATTCCTTTTGAATTTTGAAACATTTCCTGTGGTTCCAAAATACATTCTTTTCCCTCACTATTCGCATTCTTCTAAATTCTAAAGCATCCCCTAACTCCACTGAATGACCTGTAAATGGGTGAAGCTCCTTTACAATAGGCATTGATTCATCGGAGATTTCTATATCCTCGGTTTAGATGCTAATATCTTTTGTTGCCCCAAATTCCACCTCTTGAGATCGAATGTAGATTTGTCTTAGAATTGTACATCGATCTTATTCTTGAAGTCGCAGTTGCCCACGACTTATATAAGCTTATCCATTTCCTTATTCAGTTAGTTAATTATCGTATCTTTTGTTCCAACTTATCCTTTCTTTAATTTGAGGATAATCAAATTTGAATCTCTATCCTTGCTCTGAAAAGATCTATTCCTATATAGTGTATTTGTAAGTCAATATTTAAAATGCTTTATATATTGTGTTGTTTGAGTTGTTTATGTTGATTTGGATTTCCGATCGATTCGTCTGATCAACGTTATCGATAGGATCTCCAAAACACTTGAATAGAGCAAACCGACACAATATAGTTTTGAAATTTAGTAAATGAAATAAATTTTGTACAATTATAGTATATATAAGTATAATTTTCTAAAATTCGATAGTTAATTTAGTTGGATGTTAGGAAATAGTATTTGACTCTGTATATATATTGCTTGTAACCATTAGTTTTTGTTTCATATAAAAATGATTGAACTATAAAACATGGTTATAAATTAATTTGGAAATTTAAATGAATTTAAAACAAGAAACTAAGAATTTAATTTCCGATACTTTCAAATTTTGTGTTTAAAGTTTTAAAGGGAATATTATTTGAAGTATTTCAAGTAGAAATTATTTCAAAGAATTTTAAGTGAAATCGGTGCTCTTTTCTTTGTCGTTGGAAAATAATTTCGGTGATGACTGCAGCATCAACGACTTTCATTTTCGAGTTTTGAAGTGAAGAGACCATTCTGTAGTTTTGCTATAGTCTTGCTTTAGAGAATTAAATTGATTTGGATTTCTAAAATATGACTTGATTTATAACATATATTGGTGTATGATTTCAAATTCTATTTTGGTATATATTATGTATATAAAATTATTTATCTCTAAAACTGTTTGAAGTTAATCGAAAATTTAATTCTAAAATTTTAACTTAAAGGAAAATTTCAATTATAAGAGGAAATCAAATTATGAATAAATATTTAAGCTTGAATAATTGAATTAGAAAATTCTATTTGTATAATATCCTATTACATTCCAATATAACTTACCTTAATTATCAGAATTTAACAATGTAATTGGATAATATACAATATAAAATGGATTTTTATAAATAAAATTTGAGTGTTTATTATAAATGTTAGGCACTCAAATTTTAGTTGAAAAAGGATTAGTTGAGATAAATAGAATAAAAGGTTAATTGAATAACTTACAATATAAAATGGTGTTAAAGGAGTTTATAAATAAATCGGTATATTTTATTCAAATTAATTAACTTTGTAAATTTATTTGTTTATAAAGTTAGTATTTTGAATAAGATATATGACTACTTAATTCT
Organism: Allium cepa; assembly: GCA_030765085.1. Classification (NCBI taxonomy): domain Eukaryota; kingdom Viridiplantae; phylum Streptophyta; class Magnoliopsida; order Asparagales; family Amaryllidaceae; genus Allium; species Allium cepa. The sequence goes on along the minus strand of CM060941.1, from coordinate 677,855,174 downwards.
TTCTTTTCCCTTCTTTTCCTTTTCGGGGACGAAAAGTTTTGAGTAGGGGAGAATGTAACGACCTGTAAAATTTTCAATAATTTAATTTGTTAAGTTAATAAGTTTTGGTAATTTAATATGAAAAAAACCCTATTAATTTAAAATTGAACGATGGTAATTAGAACTAATTAGTAACAATTGAAATGAAATTACAATTTTGTAAAGTAATGAAAATTGGTATACTTGGCTATAAATTAATGTAACAAAACTAATGCAAACATTTAAGTTTATAAAAGAAATAATATGAAATAAATGACTCTTAAATAAAGATTGGGTATATAAAAATGGTAACATTTGTAGTGAACAATGAAATCACAAGTGTGAATGTTGAATCATTAATGAGATAATATATGATTAATATAAATTGAAGTAAATCAGTGTTAATTGAGTAATTGTAACATTTGATTTGTAAACAATAATATATTCATTAGTGTGACTTAAAGTAATAGTAACGGTTGTAAGTTACTTCTTAATTGGCCTATTAATTTAGTTGTAACTGTTATATTTGAGTATAAATTAGAATATAAGTAAATAAGGGTAAGTGGTGTATAAATAAATGAATTAGCATAATTAATAGTAATTGAATGAATTCAATATTAGGTAGGTAAATATAATAATCAGTTGAATATAATAAGCTTAAGTGTAAATTAAAGGGTAATGGTAATAGCTATTATAATCTGCCTATTTAGTCTATAAAATAAATAGGAAATCTTTAATGTCATTAATGAGAATTAATGCAGTAACGGGAGGTGTGAATGTATGAATTAAATAGAAATGTAAATTTATTTATAAAGTAATAAATTGATAAAAGGAATGGAACTAAGTTAAATTAATTAATTTGTTTTAAACCTTAATTAATGTGCAAAATTGACAAGATTTCACATTTAGAAATGTAACATTTAATACAAATTTAAGATGAAAATAGGAGTAGACTTGTGTAATGGAATATAAAACTAATGTAACTAGTATATAGGGTGATAATGGACCCAGTATAAAGATGGCAATTTAACCAAATAAAATTATTGTAAGAAATTTTTATTTAATTGGAATATAATATATAATAAAATGGATTTTTGTAGGTTTGAATTGGAAAGTTATTAATATATTAGTTTATAAACCAATGTTAATATTACCCATAAGAGGATAAGTTAATAGTTGATTCAATAACAAAATTAAGAAATCAAATATATGGATTTATTGGGGATTTAAACTTATACTTTTTAAATTAGATAAAATACAGTGTTTGCACGCAATGACTTTCAATATTTTATTTCCCCATGTTTGTTTCTCTAAATTTTAATTTCTACTTTATTTTTATAAACTTTGAATATATTTATTTGATTTCTTATTGATTTTATTTTTAATAATAGCTTAGGAATTTCAAGAGATATAGGTTACTTGTTTTGTTTATTTGTTGCCTTTTTCTTTTCCCTTGCCTTTCCATTTGCATAGCCAATTACTTCCCACATTCATAGCCGTGATTTTTCTCATAATTCATGTACATATTGTTTCTCAAACTCATCTTTTCATTGAGTGCAAACAAAGGAAAAAAAATTAATAAATACATCAAGTTATTTGTTGCCTTTTTATTTCCCAAACCATTCAAACTCCTGTCTTTTATTGCCTAGCCTCTTTATTTCTGACCGTTTCTTTCTTTTGGACGTGTATTTTACTTAAACCTAGCCGTCATCTATTTTTTTTCATGTACAAATTTTCTCATCTCCTCGTCTTATTCATTTGCGTGAAGAAAAAAAAATATACAAGATCTAAAGTTATGGCTTCCTTCTTTTTTCTCCTTCGTTTTTCATTTTGTTTTCTTTGTCTTCCTTCAAGTTAGGCTCGGCCTCCATCTTCTCCTAGCACACCTCTAACCATCATGACCAAGCAAGACAAGGTGATGGTTAAATCCATATGTGGTGTAGCCAAGCCACTGATTAATTAAGGCAAGTTATGCCACTTTGATTTATTATTTTTCCATTGTTTTAACCTCTATTCTTTTATATTGAATCGTATTCTTATGTATGTAATATTTGTTTGCATACAAGATTTGGATCTGACTCTTCATCCACTCAAGTTTGTATTGTGCTTTGTCGTGTTTTTCGTACTTTGTGGACTTTGGATTTTTATTCTGAATTTGTCAATTCTAGCTTTTAGAAGGTGAGTTATCACTCTAGACTTGCATACTTATATTATTGTGAAATGATGACAAGTGAATTGTATAGAATTAATATGCTATGTTCATACATGCCTGTGACATATTTATATGATGTTTAATGCTGTTTGTATAACTATTACATCATATGATATGATATGTTATGTTATATTGTACTATTCATTTTATTTACTGTATCACTGCATGTTCCCTATCACTATGGGTTGAAATGATACATACCCAAACGGACTTTATAATAAGAAAAAAATCATTATGGGCTAAAATGATAGGCTCGAGTGATTTTTATTGTATTTATTTTCCTTGGGATTGCGGGTTTGAAATGATAGAACTCGGATTTTCTTTTAAATTACGGATTGAAATGACATATATCCGTATCACTTGACCTAGGTTAGAAAATATTATACAGGCCCATGGTTAATATTTTTAAGGTAATATTTTCCTAAAAATTTATTAAGTATTTTGAATATTGAGAAAATATGAAATTTTACCTTGAAATTTGATTTAATGATTTAAAATATAAAGAGATATTAGCTTTCAACAAGTTAAAATTTTATAAGTTGGTGATTGGTTTAGATTGTATTTTAAAAATCTTTATTTAGTTTTAATGGTAATTTAAAGAGCTTTAATTGTGATAAATAACTTAATAATTAAAGTCAATTAATATGGAATTTAAAGTCTAACCTGGTAATTGCAATCAATTGTTATTCTATAAAACAATAAATGATGTCCTTTGAATTGATAAAATGAAATACAGTTTTAATTGCACATTTTGTAATAAATGTATTTAGCCTGAAATCATTGTTTAATTGATGACTAAATGAATAAATTTGCAAAGAAATTGATCATTATATTTACTATGATAAATTACTTTATTTATGAAATGGAAATGTTTGAAAATTGAATAATTGTGATTTAAGTGGAAAAGTGTATTTTCTAAATATGACTTAACTTGATAATTGAAAATTTCATTTAAATTGAAATTGTTAAGTTAAATATATAAATGGAATTTAGTCTTGCTTATGAAGTGGGTATTTTAAAATAAAGTGGTAAGTTTTTTTGTTGAAGTAAAAGAAGTAAAACAATGTGTTTTTGACTTAATAAATGAATTATAGTTTAATTTGGATATTTATTGATAAAATTTTATTTTATTAAATCATAAGTTAAATGATATCCAAATGAATATTTTGAAGTGGGAAATGTAATTTTTACAAGTTAAATTGGCTAAAAATTGAAATTTTAATGTAGTTGAAATATACAATGTTTTTGGGAAGCTTATAATTGAATGAATAAACTTACAAATGCAGCAACTTTGAATTGAATATTATTTGACATTGAATTTTAATGGTTAAATGAATCTTGTTTGGAAGATATTGACATTGAATTTAAATGGTCTAAATAAATATGTTTCAAAAAGTTTGGTTTCAGAGTTGTTATAACTTGAAAGTAATATGGCTTTGGAAATGAAACTTTTGGAAATTGTATTTAACTAAGAATTGTCTTTAAATATATAAATTCATAACTTATTGGAAATGGAAGATTTAAGAATATGACCTTATGAAGTGGTTTGGATTAAGATGATTTAAAGGAATACTTCAAGTTTAGTAAATTAAAGGAATATTCATTGATTTGGAAATTAGAGTTTTATTTAAATGTTATATATGTTATTACTTTGGGTTTCAAATGGAAATGATATATTGATTTGGTTTTTAAAATGAAATAATATAATATTTAGTTTTGAAATGGATATTAAAATTGAGAAGTATATGGATTTGGAAATATTACCAATTTTGAAAATGTATATTATTTTGGAAAGTAATAGTATGCGATTTTAAATGGTTTTGGAATAGAAATGATTTTAAATGAATATCCATGGGTAATAATAACGTTTGGTTGTTAAAGAGACCGGAATCGGAAGTTGTCATACTCTCTGCTAACTTCGAAAACCACTTTAACAACCGTGTACGCAGTGGAGATTGCAGAATGAAGTAGGATGATGGCGACGTTCCTTTGAGGTATATACATGGACCCGACTCCCGTGAGTTGGCATAAGGTGGCTAAAACAGGAGCGATCTCGGGCCAAGGAGGTAGCCCCTCTTATCGGGCACACACCTTCGATATTATATTCTGACTTTGAGACTGATTTTGTGACCACTTTTTATTTTTGATATGGGGGAGTGGCTCGAGGTGGGTGGTAGAGCTGCTACGCATTGACCCCAGCCCGTGTGCGTAATTGGTATATCTACCGTGGCATTGCCTTATTGTGCTGTGTCATCTACCCTAGCGAGCCTTATACGATTTTGGTTTTCTCCCGTAGCCGTGGATTATTTAGGGTAATCTCCCGATCTGGAGATGCGCTGATACTGGATGGACTACTGGGACTATTATTGTGTTAAGGGGGAGATTGGGTAACTCCTTAATGCTATTTAAAAATAAGTTTATTTTACTATAGACATTATTATAATAGCGAAATATTACTACACAATAAATAGTTTAACGCATCCTTAGAGGATGGGCGGTCCCAAGCATCCTTTAAGTTACTTGTACCTTATATTACAGTGCACTTGAGTTAGTTCACATTGTATAAGTATGTATGTCCTAACTCGAGTATTTTGTGTTTTGCTTTACACTCAGGTCAGACTGAGTGAAACAGCATTAGAGACTCACCTTCGGAGTTGGAGCTTTGCTTGAAGATCCATCTATCTATTTCACTTTCAGTATTTAGTTGATTCCAGTGATGTATTCAGCTTTGTACTTGATTAGTATATTGAACTTCTGTTGTATCTTGTTTAACTCTGATGTATTTATATAGTAGCTTCATGAACTACTATCTCTTTTCTTCCGCTGCATTTTATTACTCTGTGTTTGTGATCTGTGATTGACTTATTTACTGTATATTCTGTGTTTTGCCAAATTTTAAATTACAATTCGGTATTTTGAACAATTTAAGTCCGACATTTGTGGATGCGAATGGTTGAAAATATCGGGTCATTACACAAATCCCAACGTGTGACGGGTCAAACAATGATCCACCTTTTACCCAAATCAATGATTTTCAAGCAACAACTTGTGAAACTGAAAATGATGATATTATTGAAGTTGTTGAAAACATGGTAATTGAGTTGGATTTCAATTCTTTTGAGTGTGAGAAATTTGATTTAAGATTCGATCTTCCTTTTCCCGATTTTAAAATTTTGAACACAAGAACTTTGGATTTTGAACTTGACACGTGTCATAAAGTTGTTGATAATTTAATAAAGGAAGACGAATTCTATGAACACGATTTCTTTGGCCTTTTCATAAATGAGTTGTTAAAATTTGAAGGGGAAGATTTGAATCACCGTTTCAATTTTGAAATCAATAATTTTGAAAAAATTGTTGATGATGAGCTTAACTTTCAATTTGGTGAAAATACACTTGAATTTCAATCAATTGTTTTATTAACCCAAAAATCATCGAAAATAAAACAACTCATCCGGTTTTCAATAAAACGACATTCGTTTTTTCAAATCAACATTCGATTCGAAAATCTATTACGATTTGATTTTCTACGCTTAAGCTGTGTCTCGCATACTAAGTGACACAAATGAATCGGTTTTTGGAAGATCGTTTCATTTACTCTTTGACGATTTACTTTCTGATATCCTGTAAATATTATTTTCTTGTTCTTGTAAATATAGGTCATATTTTTATTTTTATTTTATTTTTCTCCTTCCGCTTAGGTTGATGGTTGGGACAAAGTCAATATCAAGTGTAGGGGGAGACTCGTCATCATTATCGATTTTTCATTTTATTTATACATTTTCTTTCAAAAACTTAGAAAAAAAAAAGAAAAAATATCAAAATTTTTAAGCATTTTTGATTTATTTTTAAAGAAGTGCTATAGGATAAATATATGATTTTGGTTTATTAAATTAAAATTTTTGTAAATTTATTTGTCTTAACAAAAATAAAAATGATGTTTGATTACAAATAACAATGGTTTAACTCGTATATATGAAGATTCATAGGTGTTAATTATAAAATACATCATAATTGAAAATCTTTATTTTAAAAAGTGGTTAATTTAAAGTAAAGATATAACATTTTTTTGACCTTCTAAGTTAAATTGTGCTAAAATGATAGTGTGAAACTCTCTCTTCTAAAAAAACAAAAAATATTTCTTGTATATATGTATAGTTTTTAATAAACACCTAGAGTCATGTGTTCACTTGCCACGCTCTGTACCCTTCTCACGTAAGCCCGAAAGACAATGTACGATCGGTATATCTAGCTTCAGTTTATCTGAATTAGATGTGTGTATATAAAAATAAATTCTTTTATTAATAACGCCTACAGTCGATAAGTGTTCACACTTGTGTATTCATCCGCCACGCTCTGTATTCCAATCACGTATCCACAAGGCAGTCACGGGTAATATGTCTTGCCTCAGTTTATCTGAGTTAGATGTTGTGTGCGTTTGTGTGATATATGCTTGCATTTTTGTGTGCTTCTTCTCTGGTTCTATTTTCAATTCTATGTAAAAAAACATACACAACTCAAAAAAAACCAATATTTCATTTCAAATTGCATTTTACATTTCATTTGCACTTTCTTCTTTTATTTACATTGCTTTCAAAATTAAAAAAAGGGCACTGTGCACATCTCTGTGCACATTACTGTGCATCTTCTCACAATTCATCATCTTTGTTCATTTCTCGCTTCAAACTGCACTCAAACCACCTCTGAAATACTGCCATTGACTGCTCTAGTCACAAAACTGTTATATACTCCACACCCGTCCCTGACAAACACACTGCCTTACTACCACTAACCCAAACTACATGACATCATAACAAGCAGTTTCACTTACTCCTCACTAACCACGACAGTCGCTCACCACTCGCAGCAGCAATACAATTCTTGCTTCCTCTATGCACTCACTCAATGACGACTCACTGCAATACAATTTTCACAACAGACTTGCTTTCACTCACTAGTCCACTAAACCACTCAAAAAACTGTCTCTACTTCTCGAACCAAATAGCCCATCACCATCGAAATTCCTACTGACCCATAAACAACCAACTTCAATTACAACTGCTATCACCTGCCTGTGCAAACCCATTGTCTACATATCACAACAACCCAGTGCCACTTCATCCATCAAACAGTCACCAGAAACTCCTTCCCCTGCCAACTGCTTGCTGCTTATAGCTCCTGCAATGATGATTTGTCAAACACTCAACATCATCTAACAAATACACTTCTACAAACCATATTGCCATATTATCCAACAGCACAGCCAAGGCAACCACTGCAATCACCCTTCGCCATCTGCTCCACCGTCTACCTTCAACAACTCACAAAACCAATCACATACATTTGCCTACTCCACTGCCTGATCACAAACTCTCCCCCTACACTCAAAGTTCATCAAACTGTCAAAATTGCAACCATTTCCTCTATTATCCAGCACCCCAACCTGAAACCGATTACCACATCAACTACACTACAACCACTTCAATGTCCAGTTCATCAACATCAAATAATGCGTACACCAAACATTCAAGCAGACATCACCCCAACCCGAAACTGACCTGACAAACATCTCCACCCACAACTGCACACAGTTAATACCTATACTTCCCAATCAACTGCACTACAACAACCCCAGATATTTCAGACAAGTGCACACACATCCAAAACTGCAACAATTATCTGATGTGGTAATGCAGATGTGGTGATTGTAGTGGATGTTAACTTTGTGTAGTGGCAATTATGGTACAACAGTTTGGTTTGGGTGAACTGGCAGCAGTTTTATATGGAGGAGCTGCTGTTTTTGACTGATGTATGGTATGGGGGTAGTTGAACAGGTGGTAGAGTGGTTTTGTAGAGATGATGACAGGGAGATTGGGATATGTACTACGCACAGTTGTGTGCACAGCTGTATGTTGAGATAGAGCAGGAGCTTGTGTGAGATGGTGTACGCTTGGATGTGTAGCAGAGCAGTTCAGGGGTGGAAGTGGCTGTCAATGTTATGGAAAGTGATGATACGTAACTCTGGTGGTATGTTGTGGATATAAGAACAACAAACTCAAAAACAAAATGCACAATAAAATAAAAAACGCACAATATTTTTTTTAAATGCACACACACACAAATTAAAACACACAAAAATAATTCTAAGAATAAAAATTAAAAATCAAATCAACTCTCCGGCAACGACGCCAAAAACTTGTTCGGACGGCTAAATATCTATCGTTTTAGAAAATAGCCGAACGAACTTTGAAATAAAATTAACCGCAAGTGCACGGCGTACAATTCTAGTACGTGGCGAGTGCTGATCGATTAACGGGGAATTTTTAATTTTTAATTTCCTATTCAATCAAATTATACCAAAGTAGAAAGCAATTTAAACTAGAAAATTAGAAAATTAACAAGAAAGAAAGTCATAAAAATATGACAGTAGAAAGCAATTTAAACTAGAAAATTAGAAAATTAACAAAAAAGAAAGTCATAAAAATATGACAGTAGAAAGACAATTTAGAAATAAATCTACACTCTAGATCACATAGTTCAACACAATATGAAATTATGATCTTTTTTTTTATCATTAATTGATATGTTTATCATAAGTATGGCCTATTTGTGCTATTACTTAGCTCAACATAAGCCATCAAATTATAACACACAATTTAAACTACTTTTTACTCTAATGAAATATGACAACGATATTGAAAAAAATATTTTAAGCATGGCCTATTACTATTAATTAAAAATATAGACCATCAAATTTTAATTTCAACATTCACTTCTTTACCATAATTATATTTAGATGAAGAGACAATTTGTGTTTGTTATTCGTTTAAGCATAGCTTATTTATCAACAATATAGGCTATCAAATTCAAAGCTAAAACAACAAGTTAAGCCTCTTCAAATATTTCCATTAAGCACAAAAAGAGAGCAATAATTATCAAAATGTTAAAACTACATAGTTAGAGAGCTTCACTGCCCTTAAATTGAAGGGGTTTAGCCTCTCATATTTGTTACCATATCAATAAATATAGCCTGCAACATAGAACAAAACAAAGAGGAAAAGAGAGCTAAATGGAAGAAAAACTAATCTACTTGCATGAAAACTAAACTAAGCTACTAGCTAAATAAGAAAGAGAGCATGTAAATGTAAAAGAACATTAACTAACATTGCATAAAAAGAAAAATTACATGAAATAAAAAATGGCTAAGTAGCCGCAAAAAGAAAAAGAGAAGAGCTTTGTTTATTTTTGTTCCTAAACCAAAACTAACTAAGAGGAAGAGAGGTTATATGAAGCATAAGGGGTACTTATACATGTATGAAACCGTAATCCACTTTTTTGGGGAATGCCCAAAATACTCTCTTAGAAAGTGTGGAGGCAAGCAATCGTTATCATCAAATAATCATCATTTAAGTGTGCATGAAACTTTAAACTCTATTAGCATGTGCATTAGCCTCTAATTTGTACATGAAGGTATGTTGGTAGGTGGGGTCCTTCATGATCCATGAAATGAATTATTTATATCTCTATTCCTTTGTAATCACTCTTGTGCATGCATATATCTTCATGAAGTGTAACGGTCCAATATTTTCAACCATTCGTAACCACACATGTCGGACTTGAATTGCTCAAAATATCAGATTGTTAATTTAAATTTGGCAAAACTCAGCATGTACGGTAAATAAATCAACCACAGAATCACAGACATAGAGTAATATAAAATAATGCAGCTGAATAGATAAATAGTAGTTCATGAAGCTACTATACAGACATCAGAGTTAGAAATAAAATACAGCAGAATATCTCAAATACAGTGAAGTCTCCAAATACAACCGATGACCTCTCTGAACAAATCAACTGGAAAAGCTGAAGGCTGAATCGATAGTCGGATCTCTAAGCGAAGGTTCAAACTCCAAAGGTGCCTCTCAAATGTTGAATCACTGAGTCTGACCCGAGCGTAAAGCAAAACACAAAACACTCGAGTTTGGATTAACATTCTTATATCAATGAATCCAACTCAAGTGAAATATCAACTGAAATACAGGTAACTCAAAGGCTGTTTGGGATAACCATCCTCTAAGGATCCGTGAAACTATCTACAATGTAGAAATATACACTGTCACACCATGGTCGTTTCAAATTAATTTATACTTCAGAATATCATTTCCATTCAAATATATATTTTCCAAAATAGTACATATATTAAATCATTTATAGAGTAAAGTATTTTGCAATTTCCTCAACTTCACAAATCGCTTCAAAATCAACTTAACTTTCGAATTCAAATTAAATCCAATCTCAATTTATCAAATTTTCATTCAATTCAGTTTTCTAAATAACAAATTCTAATTATGTTCAATTTCAAATCCATATTTGAATCACAAATTAACCATTTAAATTCCAATATATTTCAAAGCTTTAATATTCAACATTTCAAAGTTCAATTTAATGGTTCATATAGATCTCGATCTAATCTCATTATTATTTAGTCTTGAAATATTCACTTAATATATTCGGTATTATTTAAATAACCTTAATTTACCTTTAAACTGAATATTCCTTTCGATTTTTTTAAACTTGAAATATCCATTTAATCACTTTAGATCAAAAATCAAGTTATTGGATCAAATCTTAAACTTCAAATTCAATAGTTCAAATCGATTTAATTTAGCAGTATTCTTAATTAAATACAATTTCAATTAATTCAACTTTATCTTCTCAACCTTAACCTATTCAAATTATTACAATAATCTATTTGATATAGATTTACATAAATACTTAAACATATTATATGAATTAAATCAATCTCAATAATAATATTATTAAATCTATATATAAAATTACCATTTATATATAATATTTTAAGAACCAACATTCATTAAAAACCATATATTTCTTTTCAAAATCATAGAAATCATTTTCAAAACATTTATATATATATGGACCTGCAGTGTCTGTATATATTTCTCATCTTATGGTCAAGTGATACAGATATTTATCATTTCAATCCGTAATTTAAATATATACGGGTAGAGATCATTTTGGCCCGCAATCCCAATTTCAATTCAATGAAAATGCTTGGGTTTATCATTTCAACCCATAACGATTTTCTCCTATTCTAAAGTCCGTTCGGGTATGTATCATTTCAACCCATAGTGAATTCTATACTAACAGGGAACTTGTAGAGTGATAACAGATAATATAAGATATAACAACATGCATATATCATCAATAATAATATAATATAACAACAGGATAAGGTGTCATATCCCACAGGTGAACAGTTACAGATAATAACATATATAACAATTTAAATAACTACAGCAGCATATTTCAATTGTCCTTTCAGTTGAAATCAAATTTAACAAATATAAAAACGTTAATCGTGAGTGATTGCACATCTTTCGAGGCTAGGAATGATTTGACGATCAAATGAGCTATGAATCCAGGCATGAATTTCAAAGCAAAGAGAGATGGACACGAATTCGACAAACAAGCTGATGGATATGGAATTGACAAAATAGAATCAGAGCTGGATTGATGAAGATATATGGTATGAGTGAACTTATATATATATATAATCATATTTTAAATTCAAACATATATTGAATTAAATATACGTTTTCTTTCAAATCAATATTTAGTACCAACCCATACACTTAAAATCACTATATATATTTACACCATATAGACACAAGATAAAATTTTCCAACATAGACTAGCAAACTACATAATTATCTATTGTAACTAACAGACCAACCAAAATATAATATATAACTATAGCTATGCTCAGTTTAATCTATTGTACAGGTTAGTATATGAACCACTATAATTATACCAATTTATATAAACTTCTATATCTACCAACAGAACTCATATACAAATTACTCTAACTTATATACTGTTCTAAAATTTACATATACATATCTTTTCTAAAATAGATTACAAACTTGTGTAAACAAACTGTGATATCCCTACTAATTGTGATATATAACTTTTTATATAAAAGAACTTACATAAATATATTTATATATCTCAAGATTTGGCCGAGCAAGGAGAATGGGTGGAAGGGAGATAACGTGAGAAATCGACGAGGCTGCTGAGGCGAAGGGGTTTTGGCGATGAAGTGGCGGTCAGGGCGAGGTCCAATCTATGAACAGTGGAGGAGGAATGGGATTCGCGTGCTCCAGGTCACGGCTATGGTGGTGGGAAGAAGTTACTGGCCGAGAAGGGTGATGTAGAGTCGATGGCAAGCTGTGATTGAACGGTGGTGAGGGCAGGGGTGAGATGCGGTTCACGAGTCTGGGAGGGAGCGTGATGGTGAACCTTTGATGAGGCAGGAGAAAAAATATAAGAAAGGTAAAGGTGGAAAAAGGAAAGAACGTGCTTCAGGAAAAAGGGTGATATATATAATGTTTGAAAAGCAAGAGGATGGAGAGGAGGAGAGAAGAAGTCAGATATAAATTTAATCTATAACGTGTATGCTCAAATGAAACGTCAGAGAATTTTGAACGAACCAAAATAAAAGTCAAGGCTAGGAAAAACAAAAGTCATGAATCGAACAGCTGGCTAAATTTATTAAGCTGTACAATTTACGTGGGTAACGGAAAAGGAACCAAAAGATTTCAGAACCGTATCGGTATGGTTATTCATTTTACGAATTCCGGGGCATACCGAACTTCAAAATACAGGATTGAATATACCGTAGAGATCATCACGATGAGACGATCAAAATGGTATACAGATATCTATGGTACGATCATCCGATCAAAAAGTCGATAAGGACACTGATACACGTTGCTATTCCATATGAAAAAATCCAAACGGAGCTAGAAACTTCCGAAATTTGCGAAACGAATTACGCTGTCTTATTCAGAGCATTCTAAATAAATTTTCTCATGTTGACATATTTAGGTTTCAGAATACTTTTAAATTTAACTGCTATTTTGCCAGAAAATAAGCTCGACGGAGCAATAACAGTCCAAATTTTGAGAAACGAATTATGATGTCTTGCTCAGAAGATGATTCATAAATTTTCTATATAAAAATATTCTGGTTTGGAAAATATTTTATAACCATCAAATTTTAACTAATTTAAATTTAAATAAATTTTATACAAGAAAATAAACTTCAGTATTATTAATTGAAAATTTACCATTTACTATGTCTAATTAGACGTATTCCAAATATTAAATTTTTATTTCGAAATATTACGATTTAAAATTTCTAAAAAATTCAATTAAATATGTTATAAAAATTATTAAAATTCACGGGTCGTTACACTCTCCCCCACTCAAAACTTTTCGTCCTCGAAAAGGAAGGATGTAGGAGAATAGAAAGAACCGGAAAGCAAAAAAATAGATTGAAAGACAAGATAAAAAATTAATTTAAAACCATATAAATTTTTACTTGAAATATTCATTTGCAAACTTCATAATCTGTAGTTTAAATTATCCTTAATGCTTTAATACTCTTCCAACTCATTTGTAAAATTTCTTGCTTCCTTTATAAGTACCATTTAATAAAACCTTTATAAAATATGTAAACTTTTTGAAAACAATTATTTACATCATTACTTATATTTGCACAGAAGCTATTGAAAACATTAATCCATAATTCATAAATTCATAAATTTTATCTCAAGCTACTTTTCAAATATTATTAATGAATCAACAATAATCTATGTTATATGGTTTATTTAATTAATAACTTCTAAAATATTAATATCACTAATAATTTACTATTAAACCAGGTCGTATATAAATGAACAATATTTAAAAAGGATATAGTCAACAAGGAAAAGAAGGAGGATTTGGAAAAACAGAATATAGGTGAAGAAATAAAGCTGAGCAAATAAGGTAGATTCAAAAGAATAGTATCGGACACAAATAATTAATTCAAACCAAAAGAATTTCAATTTCAAATATACAAAATTTCTTTGTTGGAAATACCTCTATAATAAAATACCTTCAAAATAAAATACTTTTATAATAAAATACTTTTATATCGAAACAAAATTTTCTTTCGAAAATACTTTTATAACTCGATGTTTCAACAAGTTTATCCTCGTTCTTGCAGACTCTGGACATGCATTGATCAGGCGTAAAGCTAGAATTCTTCAAGTACTTAGTAGACCTGTTTCAACACTCAGTGAAAATACTTGAAAAACCTTCAAAACCGATATGGAAAGTATAATCCAAATAAATCGCCTGGATCGTAGATACACAATGGTTACACCTGGATCCTCCAGGAAACATCCGTACCTTTAAGCAATCACTGCCTTGCGAATTACGTCATGATAATCAAAACTGTGGACCGTAGGATACGTAACAATCGTTATGCCTGGATCCCACAGGAAACATACGTACCCTTTAAGCAATCTCTGCCTTGTGGATTACGCCACGACAACAAACCGGTAGACCGCAGGATACATAACAATTGTTACGCCAGGATCCTCCAGGAAACATTCATACCCTTTAAGCAATCTCTGCCTTGCGGATTACGCCATGACAACAAACTGGTAGACCGCAGGATACATAACAATGGTTACGCCTAGATCCCCCATGAAACATTCGTACCCTTTAACAATCTCTGCCTTGCGGATTACGCTACCCAAAAAAACGACCATGGGTTACGCCACGGTAGGACACTCGAGTATCACATCCAGAAAACCAAAATCAGAGAGAATAATATCGATAGAATGAATCCACAAAGCGGATATCAAGCAGAAGGCACTTTTCATATCTTTACTTTGAAAATATGTATCATATAGTACCTTTTCAATACACTTTCAAATATCATACTTATACAAAGTCCATTATATATGAGATTCCCTTTTCAAATCGAATACTTTCCAAAATCAATAGTATCAAATCACACTTATATAGACTTCGATTATATAAGGTTTCGCTTTTCAAATTGAGTACCTTTCCAAAATAGCTTCATACTTATACAGATTAATTTTATATAAGTTCGATAACTCCCAAATCAAGTATTTAACAAAACAAGGTTCTCAATTTCAATTCGTTTCAATATCATATGCAATTTCACCAAATTATTTTTCCAAATAAAATATCTTCAGTTTCAAATCTTCCAAAATAATAGGTCTAGAAAATAATCCAAATTTCCAAAATCATCATATAAATATCGGGTTTTACATTCCAATATATTTTCAAAACGAAATATTTTTCTCAAAACCAATTATACCCAAAATGATTTCTAAGTTTATAACTATCCCTTTAAAACCTTTAAACTATTTATTTCTATTTAAAAGGTCAGTTTACCTTTTGCAAATTATTTAAAACTAAATTTTATTCAAAATATTCCAAAACTAAATTCCATATTAGTATAATTCAAAATAGTCTCCTTTATTTACTTAACAAAATAATTTCAAACTCACTTACTTAATCGAATGATTTATGCCTTTCGAAATTACTTAGCTTTGAAAATTTAAACCTCGATTTGGAAGTGTTCGAACATTCAAAATAGTCGAGAAATCAATTCCAATCCAAGAGTTGGAAATCTGCAACAAATCAGTAAATCAATTTCAATAGATAGGGTTAAATCCGAAACTCGAGGACTAAACACCGACACACTTCAAACCGCTTAAAAAATATATGTATATATATCTTTCGAATATACAAAATATACTTCAGAATTTGAGATCAAAATTGGTTTCACAAAATCACTCACATAGCAAAGCTACTAAAGTGGTCTTTCTCCCACTTTGAAACTCGAAAATCAATGTCGATGATGCGTGCACTCATCACTGAAATTATTCTCCAGCGACATAAGTTAGTTCTAGACTTCTATTTTCTTGAAAACTTCTTTAAAATTCTTCGAAATCGTTGGAACACTTTTGAAGTCAATTGAAACATTTCATATTCGGAAAATACTTTTAAATCCAATTATCTTATATTTCAAAAATCTTAAAACAATTTTCAAAATACCGGAGTTCAATTCCCCGAATTTCAAATTCAAAACCCTCATTTATAAATTATTTTTATATAAATCAATTTCTTGTAGAATTTTCAAAATTTCAGATTCTTTCGAAACTCCAAATTCTTATTTTAAAAGGTATATAATCCTTATCGAAAACATAAATACAGAATATAACCATACTTATCAAAATAATAATTTCTATATATAAAACGATTTCTAAAATACAAACAAACTCGATTTTCCAAAGGATGATTCAAGATTGGATTTCAAAACAGAGAGAGCAGCATCCGAACCGAGGGTATAGAACTTTTCGGTGAATCAATACCAATTGTAAAGGAGTTTCACCCCTTTACAAATAGTTCAAAGATTGGCGGGATCGCTATTGTTATTGAAATCATTCGAAGTGGAGTTATGGGATACTCCAAAATCAATAACACGAATAGGGAGAGAAGATAATGGATCTTGGAACCGCAGGGAACGTTCCAAAGTCCAAAGGAAAACCAAATCAAAGAGGAAGAAATTCAAACTTGAACGAAGGTGATTCTGCAAATAAATTTACCATATATGCTATGTTTTGCCTAGAGCCAAAGCTCTGATGCCAACTGTAACGGACCACCTACTAGTGGGGTAACACCCACCGTAGCATACATTGGTACCTGTGTTCTACCTTTATGGCTAACCTCTCGACTGCACTAACCCTCGCACGGACATGTAGGAGTAAGAGTCATCCGCTCTCTACCAGACCAAGTGCGAGAACCCCTTATCATGCTGCACCCTCCATGTGCACAGGAAGACACACACGTCGAACTTGAATTGCTCAAAATATCAGATTGTTAATTTAAATTTGGCAAAACTCAGCATATACAGTAAATAAATCAATCACAGAATCACAGACACAGAGTAATATAAAAAAATGCAGTGGAATAGATAAATAGTAGTTCATGAAGCTACTATATAGACATCAGAGTTACAAATAAAATACAGCAGAATATCTCAAATACAGTGAAGTCTCCAAATACAACCGATGACCTCTCTGAACAAATCATTAGGAAAAGCTAAAAGCTAAATCGATAGTCGAATCTCTAAGCGAAGGTCCAAACTCCAAAGGCGCGTCTCAAATGATGAATTACTCAGTCTGACCCGAGCGTAAAGCAAAACACAAAACGCTCAAGTCAGGATTAACATTCTTATATCAATAAATCCAACTCAAGTGAAATATCAACTGAAATACAAGTAACTCAAAGGATGTTTGGGATAACCATCCTCTAAGGATCCATGGAACTATCTACAATGTAGAAATATACACTATCACACTGTGGTCGTTTCAAATTAATTTATGCTTCAAAATATCATTTCCATTCAAATATATCAATTTTCCAAAATAGTATATATATTAGATCATATATAGAGTAAAGCATTTTGCAATATCCTCAACTTCACAAATCGCTTCAAAATTAACTCGACTTTCCCACTCAAATTAAATTCAATCTTAATTTATCAAATTTTCATTCAATTCAGTTTTCTAAATAAAAATTCAAATTATATTCAATCTCAAATCCGGATTTGAATCACAAATTAACCATTTAAGTTCCAGTATATTTCAAAGCTATAATATTCAACATTTCAAAGTTCAATTTAACGGTTCCTATAGTACTCGATCTAACCTCATTTTTATTTAGTCTTGAAATATTCACTTGATATATTCGGTATTATTTAAATAACCTTAATTTACCTTTAAAATGAATATTCCTTTCGATTTGTTTAAACTTGAAATATCCATTTAATCACTTTAGATCAAAAATCAAGTTATAGAATCAAATCTTAAACTTCAAATTCAATAGTTCAAATCGGTTTAATTTAGTAGAATTATTAATTAAATACAATTTCAATTAATTCAACTTTATCTTCTCAACCTTAACTTATTCCAATTATTGCAACAATCTATTTTGAAATATAGATTTACATAAATAATTAAACATATTATATGAATTAAATCAATCTTAATAATATTATTATTAAATCTATGTATAAAATTACCGTTTATATATAATATTTTAAGAAGTAATATTTATTAAAAACCATATATTTCTTTTCAAAACCATAGAAATCATTTTCAAAACACTTATATATATGGGCCAGCGGTGTTTGTATATATTTCCCATCCTATGGTCAAGTGATACAGATATTTATCATTTCAATCCGTAATTTAAATATATACACGTAGATATCATTTCGACCCATAATCCCAATTTCAATTCAATGAAAATCGCTTGGGTTTATCAATCAACCCATAACGATTTTCTCCTATTCTAAAGTTCGTTCGGGTATGTATCATGTCAACCCGTAGTGAATTCTATACTAACAGGGAACTTGCAGAGTGATAACAGATAATATAAGATATAACAACAGGCATATATCATCAATAATAATATAATAAAACAACAGGATATGGTGTCATATCCCATAGGTGAATAGTTACAGATAATAGCATATATAATAATTTAAATAACTACAACAGCATATTTCAATTATCGTTTCAATTGAAATCAAATTTAATAAATATAAGAACGTTAATCGTGAGTGATTGCTCACCTTTCGAGGTTAGGGATGATTTGACGATCAATTGAGCTATAAATCCAGGCATGAATTTCAAAGCAAAGCGAGATGGACACGAATTCGACAGACAAGCTGATGTATAAGGAATTGACGAAATCGAATCAGAACTGGATTGATGAAGATATATGGCATAAGTGAACTTATATATATATATATATATATATATATATATATATATATATATATATATAATCATATTTTAAATTCAAACATATATTGAATTAAATATACATATTCTTTCAAACCAATAATTAATACCAACCCATACGCTTAAAATCACTATATATATATATATATATATATATATATATATTTACACCATATAGACACAAGATAAAATTTTCCAATATAGACTAGTAAACTATATAATTAACTATTGTAACTAACAGACCAAATCAAAATATAATATATAACTATAGCTATGCCTGGTTTTAATCTATTGTATAGGTTAGTATATGAACCACTATAGCTATATCAATTTATATAAACTTCTATATCTACCAACAGAACACATATATAAATTACTATAACTTATGTACTGTTCTAAAATTTACATATACATATCATTTCTAAAATATATTATAAACTTAAGTAAACAAACTGTGATATATAACTTTTATATAAAAGAACTTACATACATGTATTTATATATCTCAAGATTCAACCGAACAAGGAGAATGGGTGGAGGGGAGAGAACGTGAGAAATCGACAAGGCTGCTGAGGCGAAGGGGTTTTAGCGATGGAGTGGCGGTCGGGGCGAGATCCAAGCTGCGAACAGTGGAGGTGGAATGGGATTCGCGTGCTTCAGGTCACGACTATGGTGGTGGGAAGAAGTTACTGGCCGAGAAGGGTGATGTAGAGTCGGTGGCAAGCTATGGTTGAACGGTGGTAAGGGCAGGGGTGTGATGCGGGTCACAGATCTTGGAGGGAGCGTGGTGGTGAACCTTTGATGAGGCCGGAACAAAAATATAAGAAAGGTAAAGGTGGAAGAAGGAATTGAACTTGCTTCAGGAAAAAGGGTGATATATATGAAGTTTGAAAAGCAAGAGGACGGAGAGGAGGAGAGAAGGAGTCAGATATAAATATAATCTATAACGTGCATGCTCAAATGAAACGTCAGAGAATTTTAAACGAATCAAAATAAAAGTCAAGGCTAGGCAAAGCAAAAGTCACGAATCAAGCAGCTGGCTAAAATTATTAAGCTGTACAATTCACGTGGGTAATGGAAAAGAAACCAAAAGATTTCAGAATCGTACCAGTATAGTTATCTGTTTTACGAATTCTGTTGCGTACCAAACTTCAAAATACAGGATTGAATATACCGAAGAGATCAGTACGACGAGACGACCAAAACGGTATACAGATATCGTTGGTACGACCATCCGATGAAAAAGTCGATACGGACACTACACGTTGCTATTCCTTACGAAAAATCCAAACGGAGCTAGAAACGTCCGAAATTTGCAAAACTAATTACGCAGTCTTATTCAGAGCGTTCTAAATAAATTTTCTCATGTTGACATATTTAGGTTTCATGATACTTTTAAATTCAGTTGCTATTTTGCCAGAAAATAAGCTCGAAGAAGCAATAACAGTCCAAATTTTGAGAAACGAAATATGACGTCTTGCTCAGAAGATGATTCACAAATTTTCTATGTAAAAATATTCAGGTTTGGAAAATATTTTACAACCATCAAATTTGAACTGATTTAAATTTAAATAAATTTTATACAAGAAAATAAACTTCAATATTATTAATTGAAAATTTACCAGTTACTATGTTTAATTAGACATAGTCCAAATATTAAATTTTTATTTCAAAATATTACGGTTTAAAATTTCTCAAAAATTCAATTAAATATGTTGTAAAAAATATTAAAATTCACGGGTCATTACATGACGCCACTTGTATTTGTATTTAAATTCCTACAAAATAACATATAAATTTTCAATTAAATTTTTGAAAATTAATATATGCACAAAAATGACCATTTTGCCCCTACATGAAGATGAATATGTGACTATTTGAATTAATTTGAATTTTGGTTTAAACAAGTTAAATACCCAATATTATGATTTATTTAATTTAAATAGATTAAATATGGTGGTAAAAATATGCACATTTACATGCACATTATTATAGCGCGGTGGATTGAGTGGTAGAGCTTGATGGAGGCTCACTTTAACGAAATTCGAACGAAATCGCCATTAGAGAGGTTTTGGAGGAGGAGAGAGTTGATTAGGAAGATGGGTTGGAGGAAATAGTTCTCACCGTCCCTTTGTCTGTCTGTTTCCATTCTTTATTTTTCATCTTTTGTCCTTCGTCCTCCTGCTATATGGTATGGCTTTGGGTATTTATAGAGGACGTGGAGTGTGAATGGATGGTCAAGATTGTAGCACAATAGTGCAGGAAACTGGGCCGTGGATTGGAGGGGACATAGGATGGGAGCCAACTTGCAAACGGATTCGAGCTCACGGTTCGGATTGCCCGCCAAACAGAAATGGTCTATTGAAGACCTAGGAAAGGCGGTAGGATTTAGTACTTAGGGGCCCAGGCGTTTGGATTAGTTATTGGAAAGGTGGGAGAGAGGAAAGGGCTGGGCGTGGAGTACTGTTGATATTGGAATGATACTTTTATTTGATGGCTTGTACTTCAGAGCAGTCGAACTGGAATAGTTTGAGTACTTCGCGATAAGCTATTTCGGGTTAAGCGGGTGGTCCTAGCTGGTAGGTTTAGGATTGCTGGGACATAAGGCAGTTGGTCCACTATGGTTGGCAGGATCCCTATTTAGGATTTGTTGGGCCACATGAGATAACCAGTTCGGTGTGGTTCTGAACGACCGAGGCATCTGGCGGAGGGTGAATATGCAAGGCCCGGTTACAGCCATGCGGAGAGCGAAGTCAATGGACGGTCATGTGAGAGTGGTGCTGCTTCTGATACTAGGATCGTGCTGAGGGCAGATCCAGGCCTTAGAGGTGGAGGAAGGCCGCTAATAAATGGCTTCGCATGGAAGGTGTAGCTCTTGGTGTTTGGATTGGGATGAAGGTCGGATCGGCCAGGTGTCGAAGAGGCCAGGGGCGGATCTAGCTACTACGGAAAGGTATGCCGAGGAAGGCTAGGAGGCGCAACTGTGGGCTTATGCCTCTAGAAGAGATTAGCTGACCAACTTCAGAGGATTGTAAGAATGTTGGGAGCACTCGGTGCCTTCTGTAGAAATGCAGCGGGAGGCCATGTTGGATCGGGAAGACATACTTTGGGGCCTACCATTCTTTTAGGATCTTGAGAAAAGTGGTGATGGCTGAGGGCTGACCTTCCATCCATGATGTCTTCAGATGCATAGTAGGCGCAGTTGGTCGTTGAAGGTGACAGACTGGTCTTCCGCTGATGGGTGTAACTAGCAGGCTGAGTAATGGTCCGGCAGATCAAATTTAGGAGTTCTTCTAGAAAAAATTTTTATCCAAAATTTTGGTTAACATTATTATGTTAGAAGCTAGATCGTTGTCCATTTTTATTCTTTTCCTCTCGTTAAGAACAAAATCCTAATTTCTATTATTTTAACTCTATATTTTGCATATTTCCTATTATAAATTTTTTATGTTCAGTTACCACACTCTTCACCGTAATAATGTCGGTATAATCCAATAGCAGATTTCTACTCCATACTTTCAATACAATATTTTTGGAACTCCTTAGTTTGTTTTTCATATTAACATTTTCTCTCGTTCCAATTTTCATTTTCATATTTATTATAGTAGTAATGTGTCTACCCGTTGTTCTAAGATTTGGTTTTTTATGGAAAAATTATTTGAAAGTACAATTTTTTTGGACTTCTTGGGTCAATTTTTGATATAATTTAGAGGTTTGATCTTCATTATATTATCTATCTACTTATTTAATTCAATATTGAATTTTTCGATTCCTTCTAGGTTTCCAATTTTAGATCTTTTCCTCGAGTTTTGTATTAAAAAAATTATTTTCTAATGATTTTTGTTTCGATCAGTATGCTTACGAATTTAGTTTATTTCATTTATTTTGTAAAAGGTTATTGGATATAAATACATGGAAATGCAGAGTCTTCAATTGTTCTATAAAATCCAATTACAAGTAAAGTTAAATTATTTTTTCATTCTCAAGCTCTGTGCCAAATTTGAATATCATCATATATTTGTTCTTTTAATTAAATTACGAGTTCGGTCTCCTTCATTATTTTGTAGGACATCATTGATTTGTCAATATATAGGCACAAAATGTAATGACCCGTAAAATTTTGTTAATTTTTAATGGTTTTATTTAGCGTATTTAATTTGATTTTTGAGAAATTTTAAATAATAATATTTTGAAATAAAATCTTACATTTGGATTATGTATAGTTAAATGTGGCAAATGATAAATTTTCATCAAAAAATAAGAAAGTATATTTTAGGGTGTGATTCTGTTCAATTTAAGTCAGTAATAATTGATGTTCATAAAATAATTTATTTTGGAAAATTCAAGGCACGGCTGTTTTATTTGCCATCATTTCTTTTATTTATTTTCAAACGGTTCATTTGGCCTTTATAACGTGTCCTTCCATATTTATTCTTGCTGTCCAATCAAGCTATTAATTGCTTTGGTTGTTTCTAAAACAGTGTGTAGCTGTTACTATTTCTACCGATTTCAATTTCTTAATAATTTTTTCAATTCACAGATAGACTTTCCCATTCCTAGCCATTAATAAACTTTGAAATCATCGTCCTTGCCTTTCGTCATTCCCCGTTTTATAATAATAATTGAAATTTATAACCGTTTCAGTATATAACTTTTACACGTTTTATACTCATTTAATTTTAGCAGTCCATTGCCTTTAATTTTTAACTGTTCCATTTTCTTCCCAGGCAACAGCTCACATTCCATTTCGCTCATAAATCAGTTTCCACTTTTACTCACCGGCTCACCTTTTCTTCCATCTATCCGTTTAATAGTTATTTATGAGTTATAATACGTTTCCCTGATTCATCTCCTTTCCTTTTTTCATTGACATATTAATTCTGGGAAGTGATTAATTTAAAATAACCATCTTCCCCTCATTTCTTTACACTTTCAGCTAAATTTTAGCTTGTGACTGTTGCTGTACATTTCATTAAAGAGGTAAGTCACCTTATTTATCTCCGGAATTCAAGGGTGAAAATTTTATTTTTCTAACATTTCCCTTCCTACGCTCCCTGTTTCCACTTCTTTCATTATGACCGTTCACTATATATATACACTACAGATGGAAATTTATAAACGTATAAACTTAGATACGTTTTGTATTTATTAAAAATTTAAAGCTTACCTTTAATTGTAACCTTTTGGTTTCCTTGCTCTCAAAAAAATTTGAACCATAGCCACGGTAATAAATTATTATAAATTTTTCAACTTAATCTAAGATGACCGTTGCTACTAGAATCGTTACTTTTCTAATATATTCATTCCTACTTTCACTGACCTTTTATTTCTTCATTTTTCCCCTATCTAAAAAAAATAAAAATAAATGGTTATTCGTTTTATTTTATTCAGTAATCAGCGCGACTCTTGCCATTTACTCCGCACCATATTTGACTGTTGATTTTCGTTCAGCATTCTTATTTTAAAAATATACCATAGAGTAGTTGCCTTCATAATTTAAAAATTGCTTTAATAATTCTTGAATAAATGTGTAGCTGTTACTTTGATATTTTTCCGGAATTGTAACTTTTCTCTTTCCTTCCGTTCAAATTTGAAACGTGCTACCATTTATTTGCTTTGATTATTTTATTGAATCAACATGAATATTTTGCCTTAAATCCTCCACTGAATCATAGCACGTGATTGTGCTATTTCTTTGGTTACTTTTATTTAGTCGTTTCCATTTACTTCTATTCGTATTTTCTTCCCTTTTTTATTGCTTCTTCCCAGATTTCTCTTCTTTCCCTCTCTATTGTTTCTTCCTCTTCTATATAAACTTGCCTGACACTACAAATTTCGGCCTCTCCTTCACCTACTCCAAACTCCGTTGCTCCACCGAACACACTCTTCCCCTTGCGCAATATCCATCGAAGACGCAGCGACCCTCCCTTGTTTCCTCTACTGTTCTCATAACCAAGCATAGGTAAGTTAAGTTTATATTTGCAAGCGTTATTTATATATATATATATTATATATAGTTTTATATTAAGCTATGATATGGATGATTTTATCAACACGTCCCATGTACGTGCTGTTGATGCATATTCTAGCATTCAAAGTTGGTACGCATAATTGTTTATATGGAGTATAGTTATGATATGTTGATAGTGGAATAAAAATATAAGATGCAAACATATAGTGGTTTATATAAAGTTGTTGGATTTGAATACATATGTATACCAAACGTGGTTTCCATTTTTTTTGAAAAGTTTATTTTACTTCTTGAAGTGTATGCATATTTAATATGTGTGAGTTGTGTTGGATCTGCAAATGGAGTCTGCATATTTGACAAGTAGATTTATATTCATTTTTGTTTTAACATTGAGTCCATATATGTATATTTTACAAACCATATTGTATGATTTATTTTATAAGTTTTGTAAATCCGTTATTATATATATATATATAGTTTTATAATAAACAGGTTTATAGCTTTTATTGAAGGTCAATTTACATCTTATTATTATGGAAGTTGTATAGGATTTTTGAAGTTGTTTATTTTCCTAAGTTCGTATATGACATATATTTATATAAAGTTATAATAATTATAGATATATCTTTATGGCCTTATATATATATATATCTATATACTTTGCATACACTTATGTATGGAGTTAGTTTTCTAATATATAAGTTTTCATTTCAGTTGGCATGCATGTTTGCCTAAAAGTTAAGGGTGTATATGTGTTTTAGTGTAGACTAGTTGCTTTCGCAAAAAAAAGAGAAAAAAATATATTAAAGTTATATTAGTTGCTATTTATATATATTGTATAAAGTTTACATTCTAACTTATACTTTCGGTCTGCACAGGTTACAGTATTATATATATTTATAAAATAAGTTATAATATAAGTTATATAAGTAATTCGTACGTCCATTGTCTAAAATTTTATATAAGTCTGTGTATAGGCTTTACTGTTTATGTATGGGTAATTATATGTTAGTTTATATATATAGGTAAAGTGTTTAAAATTTATAATTGTATTGTGAAGTGGATTTTGTACCATATGTATATAGTAGTTTATAAATGAGATTTGAACAGTGTAATTTGTTGAAGTTTTATATATTAATCTTATTTTAAAATATAAATCTTAATGATATTATATACATAGGTCGTATGGGGTGGTTTAGGTCTTAGATTTGTAAATAGAAATTTTGATCTATGTGTAAAAATTAAAATGGTTTGGAAAAATTATAAGGATTTTTATTTAACATATACGTTTTGTTTCAAATGTTAAAGCTATTGGTTTATGTATGAAAAAAAAGTTAAATTACATATATGTGTGTGATTCAACTTTAAATTTTCTTAGGGATGCAATTTTGATTTTTATTAAAATAGAAAATTTTCTGTATATATCAGACTGATTTTGATTCAATCCATAAATTCTTGATTATCAGCCTCATTCGTCCAATTCGTGCCAATCCTACTTTGCTTTGAAATTCATGCTCGGATTTATAATTCAAATTTCAGTGTCCGTATCAGTGTGCATATCCATGTCATCTTCTATATTTTCTAGCCTCGAAAGGTGAGCAATCACTCACGATTAACATTCTTTTATTTGTTAAATTTGATTTAATTGAAACGACAATTGAAATATGATGATGTAGTTATTTAAATTGTTATGTATGCTATTACCTATAACTGTTCACTTGTGGGATATGACACCATATCCTATTGTTTATATTTATTTTTGATGATATATGCCTGTTTTTATTATTATTTTCATATCTGTTATCACTCTGTAAGTTCCCTGTTAGTATAGAAATCACTATGGGTTGAAATGATACATACCCGAACAAATTTTAGAATAGGAGAATTTCGTTATGGGTTGAAATGATAAACCCAAGCGATTTTCATTTGAGTTGAATTTGGGATTACGGGTTCAAATGATATCCACCCGTATATATTTAACTTACAGATTGAAATGATAAATATCTGTATCCCTTATACATAGAATAGAAAATTTTACATCGACGTCGTGGTCTATATGAATGTTTTGAAAATAATTTCTACGGTCTTGAAAAGAAATATATGGTTTTAATGAATATTGATTTAAAGTATTATATATAAAGGTTATTTTATATATAGATTTAATATTAAGATAATTTAATTAAGGTTGATTTTATAAATATGAAATATGTTTAAGGATTTATTAAATTTGTATTTTTGAAATAGATTTGAGCAATATTTAAAGCTCCGAAATATATTAACTTCAAATTATATTGAAATTTAAATGGTTTATTTTGTGGTTCAAATCCGTATTTAAAATAGATAAAATTTGAATTAGTTTAGTCAAAAACTAAATTGAATGGAAATTGATAAATTTTGATTTAATTAAATTTGAACGGGAAGGTCGAGTTGATTTTTGAAGCGATTTGTGAAGTTTGAGGAAATAAAAATACTTTACTTCATAATTTATTGGATATATATATACTAATTTGGAAAATAGAGATATTTGAAATGAAAATGATATTTTAGTTTTGAAATAAAAATAAAATTGAAATGACCACAGTGTTATAGTGTATATTTCTACCCTGTAGATAGTTCCTTGGATCCTTAGAGGATGGGTATCCCAAACATCCTCTAAGTTAATTATATTTCAGTTGATATTTCACTTGAGTTGGATTTATAGGTATAAGAATGTTAATCCTGACTCGAATGTTTTGTGTTATGCTTTACGCTCGGGTCAGACTGAGTGGTACAGCATTTGAGACTCACCTTCGAAGTTGGAGCTTTGCTTGAAGATCCAGCTATCTATCCATTCAGTCATCCATTCGATTGGTTCAGAGAAGTCATCTGCCCGTACTGGAGACTTTACTGCATCTGGGATTTTCTGGTGCATTTTATTTCTAACTTTGTTTATATAGTAGCTTCATGAACTAATATTCATTTATTCCGCTGCGTATCATTGTACTACTCTGTATCTGTGATTCTGTGATTGATTTATTTACTATAGATGTTAAGAATTGCCAAATTTCAATTAACAATCTGACATTTTGAGCAATTCAAGTCCGACATGTGCGGATGCGAATGGTTGAAAATATCAGGTCGTTACACAAAAGATCTCTGGTTGTTCTAAACAATCCATTAGAGAAAAGTTAATCTATTTTCCCATTTCCAAACAAAACTATATAAAAATCAAGTTGGGTGAGCAAGGTTATATCGGAAGTGAAATATATTCAAACCATAAATTTATAAACCACATTTTAGGAATAAGTATTAATTTATATGCAACACTTTTGTCTTACCTATATTAATCAAGTTCAAAATTTTGTTAAATATTTAATTTTTACCATGTGTTTTATCATTTTATTTCCACGTTAACTCTTTATGTTGTCTTAGTCAAGCTAAACTAATGTTTCTAAAATACGATGTTATCCATGTTAATAATGAGTTTATAATATCTTTCTATGCTACCGTCAAATACTCACATATTTTATAGAACAATTCGGTGATTGTATTATATTCTCAACAAATTTTGCTTATTATTATGCTATTTCAACTTTTTCGATTGGAGATGTTAGGAGATAAGCATAGATGGATGATGTATTTTTTATAATGTTTATAAATAATCTAACCTTCAATATGAATGATCATGTCAATGAAACTAATAAAAGGTATTAATTTGAATCTAATTTAATTGGAGCATTAACTACAATAAATTACCTTTAACTCAAATTAATTTCAGTGAGAGAATCAATTCATTCAGTTAGAGAATTACTTTTCAAGTATCACTGTAACAATTCAAATGCATTGTAAGTTCAAAATATACTAAGGAACATATAAAGTCATTTGTTTATGTACTTTTAACAATTGGTTCCAAACTTTAAGAGGGTGTAAGGTAAGTTCTCACTAGCTAATATTGAAAGATCTTTTTAACAAATTAAACATGAGAATGAAATAAATGAGAAAAACATATATCTGTAAACATTAATATGTAGAAAATTTAACAAAAAATTGTTGGTATGACAATTGATTATGCTCTACTACAACATCATATTTTACACATTTCTTTATGATTGAAAGGTAACATCATATGCTCTGTATATTATAAAATTCAATTAACATTTTTATCTTAGATGAATAATGATTATACTAGGTTATGAATATTATATGATGTCATACTGGATGTACATACAAAAATGTGATAAGCATTTGTACAGGTGTTAAATTAATGAGAAAACCAAAACTCATGGTCAATACGATCAGAACATTGAAGAAAACTCAAGGTCAGCAATATAATTCATGATATTA
This sequence comes from Allium cepa, assembly GCA_030765085.1. Taxonomy (NCBI): domain Eukaryota; kingdom Viridiplantae; phylum Streptophyta; class Magnoliopsida; order Asparagales; family Amaryllidaceae; genus Allium; species Allium cepa. The sequence goes on along the minus strand of CM060941.1, from coordinate 677,825,948 downwards.
TGCAAGGTGTAAAAAAAGAATAATCGTTATTTACATCACAATAAGAGTGTAAAAGAGTTAAATAATCTAATAAGTCTCGAATTTAAGTTAAACTATGTTTGAATGTAGAGCTAGGTATGGGGTAATGTTTGTTTGTTGAAAGAGTGGCATGACAAATGTTTTTATTTAGTTCATTTTAGAGAATCTGAAATAAAAATAAAGAAGTTTTATGCTAGACAAAGCTGATATGAAAGTTTTGTCTTTGCTGTTTTTTTTTGTTTTTCTTCTAAAATTGGATACTTACACGGTAGTTCATCCCAAGTAGTAACATTTGATTAATAGTTTGAATCACACTATGCGCGATTCAAACCCATGACCAAACGGACCAAAGGTAGATTACCTAACTACTAGGGCAATGGTGTTGGACTTATTTATTGTTTGCCAAAATAATGCATTATTTATTTTTCATTAGATCATAGTTCCTGCGAAATTAGTTCATAATAAAGCAAATTAACACTGACAACTTCGTACATTCTATAAAACTATTTTTACTAAATATCACTCTAAATTTTGTTTATATATTTCTTACACACCATGCATAGGTACCTATTTATAAATTAATTTGTTATGTTCTATAAAATATCCCACTAAAGTAAATTTATTCCAATGATTAAATTCTATTTTTAGTAGTTTAATTCATTGATTGCACTGTCATCTTCAATGAAATGTCATCCAACGTATTTTTTATATGTACTTGCAAGTATTTTTATTATGGTAAGTTATTATGTCTGCATGAATATTTTATATAGGCTGAAAAAATTATTTGATTATTTAGAAAGTCAAACCACACAATGTTTATACTTTACGTATGTTTTTAATATACTTTTATGTTACATGTATTTTAGAAGACAATGTTTCAATGGTATTGTACTTTTTTCCAGTCCAGTCTGTTACTTAACATTGAAAAGTGTATTGTTGTTGCTCTTGGAATGTTGTCCCTTTGAAATATACTTAGATTATTTCGCTTATAGAACAATTTCTCTGTGCAAAATATGAAACACTATTATCATCATAGCTATACCCAAATTTATATGTTAAACATATGATAGCCATTTGAACTAATGTTTCTTACAATTCAAAATTAATAGGCATGATTAGAGATAATTCTTATCAATTTGGAATATTGATTGTTAATGTTAGTATTTGTTGTATAAATTTATTACGCTTTGAAAATATTTAGTTGTACTTTGTGTGTATGACGAATAATCCAAAAGATTGATTGATAAACATTTATCTGTAACATTTATGAAAAAGACTATTTTAAAATAATACTGTTTATAAACAAACACTATTCTCATCAGCAGATGGTACAAAAATGTGTCGCTAAATAAATTATATTTTGATCCTCGTGTGCATAGCACGTTCACACTAATAACAATTTATTCCAAAATCTCAGTGGAAGTATATGGAGGATCGGTTATAAGTGAGATAAAACAAAAAGGTCAAATAATAAACCTAATTCAGCAATCCAGAATCAATCAAGGCAAAATTAAAATAAATGTAAAGAAAATAAAACAAAGATATTTATATTGGTTTCTCTATTAGCATGCCAGTATGCATACACTTTGAAGAAGAGAAATTTAATCAACAATTTCATAGAGCAATATAAGAGATTTATATATTTATTATAGTAAAGGATTACCATAATAATAGAGAAGAACTAAAACGTGAGACAATTATTTATATCTCGTGGATGACTTCATTTATATAAAGATTGATACTCAGGGTTGAAAATTTTGACTTATGTTAATTAATCAATTTCACATTATTTCACCATTAATTGAGTGTTAATTTCATATCAAAAACATACATTTTCAGTGTTAAATTTGGACGATTCAAATATTTTCCAAAGCAGAAAAAAATTTAGCTAATTGATAATATCAGTCAATTAGCTTATATGTGGAAAGAAAAAGAGGAAAGTTATATGTGATTGCTTTTGGAGATTTATTAATTAGCTAATCAATTAATTAGTCAAAGGATTTGTTATATAGAGATAGAAAAGTTTATATATGGAGGCTCAATCAACGAAGGAAATTTGTAGAAGCATAAGATTTTCATCATCCATGTGCATTGGAAACAAATAAGGAATTTCGAAAGGTTTTCCCACAATATGGAAATTAATTTTCTTAATCTCATAGTAACCTCTCCATTTAGTCTATTTAAATGAAGGAAATTTATCTTCATATTTGTACATATGTGAGAGAGCATCCAATATTATCCCCTTCTTCAATAAATCCTAATTTCTGTAGTCAAATTGAATTAGTGGTTTTTGGCAAAAACAAATCTTTGGGAAATTTATTATTCCGTAATTATAGGCTACTCTCTTCACTTTATTACCTTTAATTTTGTAATCTATATTTTTCACTCTCTTTCTTCAATGAAATAAAGAATAATTGTTGGGTCCATGGATGTTGGCAATTTAGTTGAACCATGTCAAATCTTTGTGTTCTTTACTCTTTTATTTATTTTTGTTTGGTGATTATTGTTTATTGAATTAGTCGTTGATAATTAATGGACAAGCTAGATCCTTTTGGTGCTTCTGCGCATAAACCAAACAATTCCACAACAGTTTGGCATTAGTGCAAATTAATTAAAAAATTTCACAAATAGATTGGTATCAGGGCTAGCTGTCTTACTCTTGATTAGTTGTCGATGCAAAATTCTTTTAGTAGTAGTATGAGAAATTATGTCAACATCAAGTTTTCTAGAAAAGGAGTTTTTAAGGCATGAAAGGTGAATACTAGTGATGATGTTCTTCAACAACAAGTTAATTCATTTAAAGGAAGAGATAAGAGCCAAAATAACACCTTGGTGGTAGGAAAGATATGCGTAGGTCGCACTACATGGGCCCTAAAAGGGGTGTTTATTATTACTATAATAAGAAGGGGCATTTCATATGGGAATGCCCAGCTCTTAGAAAGAAGAGAGAGAAGAATGAGAAAGTTTTAGTTTCGATAGCAGTTAGATTAAATGCAGATGAAAATGATAATAGTACATCATTATTTTCAGTCAGTATTTCACCTTACAGAGACAAGTTGGATGATTGATTCTGGAGCCTCTTGTCATATGACACCAAATGTGCGTTGTTTTGACAGTTACAAGACAGTTGATGGAGGGGCAGTTTATACAGGGAATGACACATCTTTTCATATTGTGGGCATTGAAAGTGTGAGATTTAGGATGTATGATGGTGTTATTGGGAATATCACGGATGCCAGACATGTTCAAATGCTGCGTAGAAGTTTGTTGTCAATTGGAGCTTTCAATAGACTTGGTACGACGATAATAGTAGATGAAAAGAAATTAAGAGTGGTGAAGGGTTACTTGGTAGTGATGAATAGGATGAGAATTTATGATATTTATGTGCTTCATGGAGAGATAGTCTTGAAAAAGTCATTAGTTTTACTGATTCCAGTGTTTCGGATTCTACTCTGTTACGACAACTTCGTTTAGGTCCTGTTAATGAGGAGAGTCTTGAAGTATTAAAGAAGCGAGGGTTGATTGATGGTTTTTGTTAGTCGAAGCTTAGCTTTTGCGGAGATTGTTCTCTTGGAAAGAGAAAGAAAGTCACATTTGATGTTAGAAGACCTAAAGCTAAAGAGTTACTAGAGTATGTTTTTTGTATGTGTGGGGACCCATCCCAGTTACATCATTTGTTGGAGCTAGTTAATTCGTCTTATTTGTGGATGATTTCCCACATAAGGTCTTAGCCTATTTTTTAAATGCCAAAGATGAAATATTTGCCTAGTTTTGTAAGTGGAAGACCTTGGAAGAGAAGCAATCAAGGAAGAGTTTGAAGGTTCTTAAAGTTGAAAATAGTAGTGAATTTATGTCATAAGAATTCACTAATTATTATGGGTCCGAGCATGTAGTTAGAGATTTTTCTATTGAGTCACGTTGTTATGGAGTGGCAGAGAGCATGTATCGGATATTATGAAAGAAAGTTATAAGATTGAGAATGGCCGCTAGTCTAGAAGAGGGATTTTAGGCAGAAGCGACATGTATGGCAGTAATCTCATCAACCACACAACTTCTATTGCCATAGATATAAATATCCCTAAGGAGATATAGAAAAAGGAGCATATTGATTATTCATGCCTTAAAGTGTTTGGTTTTTCAGCTTATTTAGATGGTGAGAGACATGATAAGTTGAAGCCCAAGGAAAGTAAGCACATCTTATTAGGCTATAGAGAAGGAGTGAATGGGTATAGATTGTGGTGTAAAAAAACTAGGAGAACTGTGACTAGTAGGTATGTGATATTTGATGAGTGGTCTTTGTTGAAGCTGGAGCTTCTATAAAGTGATACATTAGAAGGACTGAAAATTACCAAACATATTTGAAGTCATCAGATTGTTTCCATACTTGGAATGATATTGGTATTTCTAATGATACCATAGTTGATGAGAAAGTTTAAGAGGTTCAGATTCTAAGTGGAGCTCAATTGCAGGAAAGACCTTTTGGTTCAGTTGGCCTTATTTGTAAGCATATTTGTGATGATGATTCTTTATCTTATGCTTTGAATGATGTAGAGCATGTTGGCCTTGGCATAGGAAAATCTAGCAAAATTCTTATGAAGGAGATTGGTGTAGATAATATTGAGTATGTCCTCACTCATTATGGAAAGGAGGAGGTTAAGCGTGTTATAAAATCTCCATTGGTCTCTCGAAGTTTAGTATCTACAACTTCGTCTCCTATATCGGATAAGTTGAATAATTTTTGTATTTGCTAATATGCATTTTGTTTGTTGATGCGCATATTATCTTTCTTATGTTTGGGAAAGATTTGAAAGTTGTGTTTGGGCAGAAATGCCCTAATTTGTTTATCTTGAGGTTGGCACCATGTGTTGTAGATCCAACAATTTGTTGAGATATGGTGATGAAAAGAAATTGTTATATTTGAATCAAGGTGGAGTGTTAAATTTGGATGATTAAAATATTTGCCAAAGATGAATTGATTTTCTTAATCTCTAAGTAACTCCTTCATTGAGTATTTGGAAAAAAAATGAAGGAAGTTCATCTTTATATTTTTATGTGTGTGAAAGAGTATCCACCACTATCCTCTTCTTCAGTAAACCTTAATTTCTATGATCAAATAAAATTAGGATTTTTGAGTGCAAACAAGTCTTTGGAGAAATCGATTAATTCGATTTGTAATAATAGGCTACTCTCTCCACTTTACAACCTATAATTTTGTAATCTCTCTTTTGTACTCTCTTTCTTCAATGAAATAAAGAATAGTTGTTGGATCTATGGACCTAGGCAATTTGGCCGGACCACGTTAATTCTATGTGTTCTCTGCTCTTTTATTTTTCTTTATTTGGTGATTATTGTTCATTGAATTAGTGGTTGATAATTATTTGGTTACTTCTGTGCATAAGCTTAACTATTCCACAATGTTTTGGCATTAGTTGCAAATTAATTAAAATTTTGAACAACATTCCAATCTTTAGTTCCATCTAATATGCAAGCGCTTGATAACATGTATTTGTTAATCAATTGATTAGAGAACTAATTAATTGCTTTATCTTCCAAATTCATTTTAGATAATTAATTTCATTTTCTTTAATGTAATTAATTTGTATTCAGTTAACTAAGTCATAATTAAATAAAAAATTATTATTTTCAAACCTATATTTGATTCGTAATTTCAAAAGTCCACTTGATTCTAATGTATCCAAACAAAGCTCACTCCACACTCATCTTTAACCAATGTCCATCAAACCCAAGATTATAAAAACATGCATATTTTCTCACTGACCTTTGTTAAGGCCATCGCCCGTTGCACTTCACTAACGAAATTTCGACAAATCCACCAACGAGGTGTTGAAATATCTAATCTGAAGGTAGAAACAATCAATCTCGGATACTCAAAAAAATATACTACATCTCCTATGGACTCCAACTAAGTATCTTTAACCCTCACCATTCAACCATATGGCACCTAGCATTGCTGTAACTGAGCAAAAGAAACCGAGTTGGTAAAACGTTTGTTGCATTACCGTTTATGTAAATTCTATGTAGGCGAACCAACTTTTCTACATTTGTAAGTACAGGAAAAGATTCCTTTTCCTTCGTATGTTTTGTCCTCAAGCTAAAAACCAACTTTTTTAGATAAGTAAATTGTACTTGTAGTAATATTGCAATTCACTGCCCTACTATCATGTTCATAGCCCAAGGCGCATAATATTAGCTTCGTATATAGCGTCTCCTTAGAAGCTTCACCAACAACTATCACTCGGTTTCTGTAGTAAACAACGCAACTATAGTGAGCAACCCCGCACTCTAATGAACAACAATATCCCCAAAAGTAAATGCATATTCGACGACTAACTTCCTTCGGTCTCTATTTCCAACTTTACTTAGATCCTAGCAACTAATCAAATTGCAATTATTTCCATTATAAAAAACAAATCCAAAACCTAACGTTCCTTTACACTATCCTAAAGTAACTTTAACATCTTCCCGATGATATTTCCCAAGTTTAGCCTTGTATCGACTAACCTCTCTAGTTGCATGTGCAATATCAGAACTAGTACAAACCATAAAATACATCAAACTTTTAATTTTTATAGCAATAAGTATCTTTTCCATAGAGCTTTTATCAGAGATCGGAGTGCCGTTTAGGAAAGCTTTATGTGCATATACATTGGTGTACGAATGATATTTGCCTACTTCATGCCACTACAAGAAAAATGGATTTTTATAACACGAATAGATAACGCTTTATTTTATTTTGGGTATAATTTGTTTGATTTACAGGAGTAAATGGGCATGGTAACGCTCTCGCTTCCCAATTTGTTTCCATGCCCGCCTATTTGTTAAATTATTTCCCTCTTCCTTCAATTGTTTCTCTTTTCCCTCTTCCCACATTATCAGTTTATTTCCTTAAATCCTTCGACACAAAATTCACCCACCCCAGGTGTCGTCGGTATTTGCATGCCTCAAAAAAGCCGCTGCTTGGATTTTCAAAACCTATCTCGATGCCTGCACGAGTCTATGAACACGGCGTTAGTTTGCGACCTGATGAACTCGAGATGGATCGCTGATAAAGACAAGAGTTTGTTGCTGATTTCTGATTTAGATCTAGAGGTTCCATGCTGGCCGATATCAACTGCAAATATTAGATCTAGTAATCATTTCCTCTTGTAAATATTAACAAATAAACATCGCTTCTAGCAGTCTTCATCACTTGTCTACATCTTTTTATTTAGATTATTCTTTCAATTTTTACATTATTAATTCATGGAAATTAATTGGGGGTTATAGGGCGATGATGATAGAAACAGTCATGCACCACTCTAATGTTGATGAAAAGCGACTATTACACATTTTTATTCTCTAAGCTCCTTCCATTTCACTATTTTTCATAATAATATGTATTTATTTCAATAATTTTTCTATGGCAATCTATATTCAGCTTGTAAATTTATTCAACGGAAAATATAATTTAGTTAAACTTGCGAACATGAACCAAATGATGTGGGTCTCAAAGACCTGAACATGTTGTGGACTGAATTGAATGAACTTCTGTGTTATAGTTAGTACAACTTTTGGTTGCTGATGGTTCTAACTATGGTTTATAGTTTTTCTTTTGAATGGGTTGAACTAACTGATAATTTTAACCCTTTCATTTTTTAGGATTTAATGTTTGGCATAAATTTGTCTTTGTACCTCATTCAATGTCTCTACAAAAATTTGGACCTAAAAATGTCTTTTAGGTAAAGCTAAGAATCAATTTTTAACTCAATTATTTTTTCTATCGCAATGAAGAAAATCAGCTTTAGAAAAAAAGTCAAATTATTTTCTAGTTAATTTATCACCTAATCAAATCTTATAAAGACTTCTTTTATCTAACATTTAGAAAATAATTTTAAGGAAATTTTACATATATAGGCCAGTTTTGAAAAGATATAACAAGTATATGCCAGTTTCAAAAGTATTTACAAGTATAGACCAGTTTTCGTTTTGCTGGTTTATAGCGTTGGCGATTTTTGAAAAATCCGTGCGATTTTTCAAAAATCGCCTAGGTAGAATAAATTGTTTTGCTTTGGGGGATTTTTGAAAAATCACCAACGGGCGATTTTTCAAAAATCGCTCAGATCGAAATAACCACAGACAGCCCTTTCTTTCTCTCTCACTTCCACCATTTCCACAAAACCAAAAAAAAATCTTTAATGGCAGATCTGTTCTGAAATCTTTCTTCATATTCTTTAAAACTTTGATTCAGTATTAAATCTGTAGATCGAGTCTACGTTGCTTAGCAAATTTCAGCTTGGTGAAGGTAAATTCACTAAACCCTAGTTGTTTTGTCTAATTTCTGTATTTTGGTAAACTTAATAATTGGTTATGGTAAGCTAGAAAATTGGTATAATGTGTACGTACTAAACGATTTGTATATTGATCTGTAGAATGGCGAGAAATATGATTCCTACGCTTTGCTACTACGACGGCGAACTACTTGTCGATGATCAAAGGAATGGTAAATATGTTGGAGGTATTTGTAAACCAGGAAGAGTGCGAAAAGGTTGCAAATTGACGGAATTAAAAGATGCTGTGTACAGAACGACGAAGATTAATAAAGAAGAATTTGAACTTGAGCTAGTGGTTAACTGGCCTACGGATTCGGGTTCTAAAGCAATAGCATTGGCGGACGATGACGATGTAGAAGTAATGTTTTCTGCTGTTGCAAAATCTATTGAGTTATACGTAGGGAAAGTAGCAAAGCAACAACAAGAACAGCATGTGGCATCTCCTGTTGTGAGTACTGGAATTGGATACTATACGCAGATGTTGGGGACTGCGGATCCATTTACTGACTACGTATCTCCTAGCTATAGCAATCCTCCATCTATGCATTACGGATTTACGCCGTACGAAGACGCGCATCAGTTTATGCAAGAAAACAACATTTATTGCAACCCGCCTAGGGATGCAAATACGATTCCAAGGTAAAAAAAATTGTGGTGAAGTTGTAGATGTACTATTATGTAGTTAATTTTTCTTATGTTATGCCATAATTTAAACAGCTTCCAACAACAAGACATTCAGCATGACGAAAGCGATGGTCATGCTAATGCAAATATGTCGCAGTCAATGTATTCTAATCCATGCGAACTATATGATATGAGTCAAAGGTATGTTTGCAGATTGGGCTATATTTTTCGTCTCATTTGGTTTCTATTATCGTTTAGTTGACTTCTATATATGAATTAGGTACACGACACTTGATTTTGATGCGCAATGGAGTGTTGGACCATCCACTCATTCTCCGCATGCAAATTTTGACAATGATATGAATGTTGGTGGGAATGCAGCCGTGGATGACTAACGTCATGTAGATAGCATGGTCGTTGCTTCTATGAATGTTAACGAAGACTCTTGGATACAAAGAATGCAAGTTAACAACGAGCCGTTGAACTATGACTTCCCTACAGCGGATGACAATGATGCAGATAGTGATGAAGCAGAGATGGAAGTGCCTTTGGATGATGATCTTTGCACCGCTCAAATGTTGGCAGGATTTGTTGTAGGTAATCTTCAATTTTCCGGTGAACGATTTTCGACCTCTTGCGTTCAAGCTGGTTTTAGCGTTGGAATGGTTTTTGAGACAAAAGAGTAGTTTCTTCAACAATTAACGGAATGGTCAATTTTGCATGTCGTTTCATACAAACCAATAAAGTCGAACAAAACACAATATACCGCTATATGCACCGTTGAAGGTAATTGTCCGTGGAGAATACATGCCATAGTTTCGAAAAAATCCGAGTCGGGATGGTGGGAAATTAGGAAGTATCCAAGCGAACACATTTGTGTCAACCCAATAGTTAATTCCAACCATAAGCAAGCAACTTCGAAATTTCTTGTGACAAAAATCATGTCTTTTGTCAAAGCCGATTTGGATATTTCAACTGGTACAGTCCAAGTGCTTGTGCACGATCAATTGTTCATCAACATAAGTTACATGAAAGCGTGGCGAGCATTAAGCAAAGAAATAGAGAGTATTTATGGCGATTGGGCAGAATCGTACTCAACTTTACCGCAGTTCTTTGACGAGATAAAAAGAACGAACCCTGGCTCTATAGGTCACGTGACACATGATGAAGTGGGAGTGTTCGATCGAGCTTTTTGGGCATTTGGGCCTTGCATTACAGGTTTTGCGCATTGTCGGCCGTTGTTATGTATTGACGGTACGCACTTGTACGGTAAATACAAAGGCGCATTGCTTGTTGCAACCGCGATAGATGTAGATGATTGTCTTTATCCTTTGGCATACGCAGTAGTCGAATCGGAGTCATGTGATTCTTGGGGTTGGTTTTTTTCCTGCATGCTAGAATTCATACATAGTGTTCGCGGTCGTTGTATTACTTTCATATCCGATAGGATGAAAGGAATTCCAAAAGCTTTACACGGAAAATGGCGACAACCACACAAACATCGTTATTGTGCAAGACACATAAAAGCCAACTTTCAAGCGGCAGGATTCAGAGATAAGCGTTTGACAGGATTATTTTATTCGGCAGCGTGCGCGTCTGAGGTAGTGGAGTACATGAAAATTAGAGAAGAGATAAAAGCAACAAGTAGGCGTGCGCATGAGTGGATTGAGCGTAGTCTGGGAAATTTTGAAGAAAACTGGGCTTTGTGCAAAGACGATGGAGGACGCTTTCATATAATGACAACTAATGCTTCTGAAAGTTTTAACGGTGTATTGAAAGGTGCTAGATCGCTACCTATGAAGGCCTTGGTTGCACGAACATTCTATCGCTCAGTTGAATATTTCTGCAAGCGTCGCTAAATTGCAGATGAACTAGCGACACGCTTGACTCCAAAGTGGGAAGCCCAAATAGCAGAAAGAGCCAGTGAAGCACGTCGCTGTAGACTAGTACGATTTAGTCAAACCGAATGGCAGGTAATTCACTACTTTGGTGATGAATACAAAGTTATAATCGACGGCACCAACTGCTCGTGCACATGCAACATTCCGATACTGCAGAAGATACCATGCTGTCATGTAATGACAGCTTGTTCGGCGCAAACATGTGGGGCTAATAGAGCACATCATGACTTAGCGTCAAGCTGGTACTCCGTTGACAGCTACAAAGCCGCTTATAAGCCGGAGTTTCATCCCGTGCGTGATCGGAGGTTTTGGGGCGCATATAATGGTCCTCACATATTACCGCCGACTGTGAGACGGCAACCGGAAAGGCCACGGTCGACAAGGATGAAAAGTGTGATGGATGAAAGACAGTCGTCAAAATCGAGTAGGTGTACCAAATGCGGTGGGCTAGGCCATAACCGTAAGCGATGTGTTACTGCCGTGTAGATGTGTTTGTATTATTTCACTTCTATGTAATTGAACTCTACTGTTTACTTAATATGTCATGTTGTTTGCTGCTGTAAGAAAATTTGTCGAATGCTATATATTGCAGGTCCTTACTTTGTTTGTTATATATGAAACAAGCTGCTCCTGTTTGGCAGTTGCAACACAAAAAGTGCGATTTTTGGAAAATCGCAGAATGACAATGATGCAGATAGTGATGAAGCAGAGATGGAAGTGCCTTTGGATGATGATCTTTGCACCACTCAAATGTTGGCAAGATTTGTTGTAGGTAATCTTCAATTTTCCGGTGAACGATTTTCGACCTCTTGCGTTCAAGCCGGTTTCAGCGTTGGAATGGTTTTTGAGACAAAAGAGATGTTTCTTCAACAATTAACGGAATGGTCAATTTTGCATGCCGTTTCATACAAACCAATAAAGTCGAACAAAACACAATATACCGCTATATGCACCGTTGAAGGTAATTGTCCGTGGAGAATACATGCCATAGTTTCTGCTGCTAACAAACAACAACAATTATACCATAATAATGCATACAAATATCACGGTCTTTTCCATCCATACAAACAGATCAGTAGTAGCCATATCCAATCAAGTCACAAAAGCATGTTCATACCATACACAATTATACCGTACACAACACCGTTCAAATTACGTAGCCATATCCAATCAGTGCACAAAAGCATGTTCATACCATACACAATTATACCGTACACAACACCGTTCAACTAATATAGCCATATCCAATATAATGCACGTATCATCTACGCAAGCGACGAAGTTCCATAGGCGTACGGCGACGACGACGTTCCGGCCGTTGAGACATGTACTCTTCTTCCTCGATCTCAGTGGTAGGATCAAATGTACATGGTGGTTGAGAAGGTCCATGGGTGAAATCTTCCGGTTGTTGGGATGTCGAAGGGCCTTCTTCGTACGAAGTTTCTTCACCTCTTCTGTGTCGCCGCCTGTAAGTAAGTAGGAGCGGCGGTGCCTCCCCTTGAGGTGGAGGTATGTCTGCTGGAGGTGGAGGTATAGGAGGGGAAGGACGTCTTGGCCTCTCTAATTTGTTTCTTCCCAAGACTGCACGTAGAATGTTTTTGATGTTCATGCACATTCCTTTCGACCGCGCATCGTGATCTTGACGTTGTTCGAGCTTTTCGGCAGTTTCCAACGCCTTGTAAATGCCATCAGCCTGTACAACGCAAAGACAATTATTTACCTTTTTTCGAAAATATGATTAACTTAACGGGGTTCAGTATACTTACAACGTTTCTCTCAAGGGGCGCACGAGAGGTGTATGGATGATGGGCAACAGCCTGTACAGGCGCCTGAAGAACATACCTACGCGTGATATGCCAATACCACCGCATATATGTCTCTAAAGGGGTGATCGGCTCTCTTTCAAATTGCGTAAACAAATGTCGCTCGTTCCATATCTCCATAGCATTTGCAATTTCTCCGACATGGTACTCGTCGGTATAGACTGGCGCGTTTTCTGGAATATGTTGCGCCATTGCAAACTGGCGCATGACCCTATCGGGTAGGTGATGTGCGCAACGAGTAGTGCAAATAAGTGGAAGCCTGGCAGTCCATAGATATCTAGCGGCCGTACATATAGCCGGAAGACCCTCCAATACAACCTCACTGCAGCTGGGTCTAGAACGTCTAGCTCATTGCGGTAAAGTGTACATTCCGCCGGAGGGTCTGAGATGTCTTTTTTGGACCAACCCATCTGTCAACAAGCGAAGAAACAATATTTTAGCTTAAACAAATTTCGAATTACAAAAATAATTTTCAAAGGACATGAAGTTATACCGAGATCCAAGAGGGTGTGTGTGATCGATGACAACATTTCGGACTTGAATCCGTCCGACAGGTAGATATGTCCATGACCAAATCTATAGGGAAAAAACAATTTAGCTACTTACAACATATTTCAAATTTTGTCGAAGGAGTAAGATAAATTATACTTGTACCTGAACAAGTGTCAAACACCCGCCTATAAGCTTAGTCACCATAAAAGCGAGATTGGAGAGCTCCATATAGGTGTACGCCAAAACAGCACTACCCCATGAGTACTGGGCACACTGATCAAGATCGGCTAAATATGGTAGCCATTTCAAGTCCACGCGATTTTTGGAATGATCGCACATTAAACGGGATGTAATGATGTGCAGAATAATGGCTCGTGCCCGCTGCTGTATCTGAATCTCCGTAGCATCGGCAGGTATATCATCAGCTACAGCTTGTCGAAACCATTTCACTTCTACCATGTCGTTACCCCTTACTTGTTGCGGAGGAGGAGTAATACCGAGCAAATCCGTGCACAACTGAATATAATCATGATGGTCCTCACCCATCACTGGATTGCCTTCTATAGGCAAACCTAAAAGCACGGCCACATCCCCTAATGTGATCGTCATCTCTCCGACAGGAAGATGGAAGTAGATGTCTTCGGTCTCCATCTATTGACAAGAGCTGTGATCAGATGATGATCTAACTGCAGATAGCCTAACCGCAGTACTGTCGAAAAGCCTGCTCGATCAATCTCCTCTTATACTCTAGGATGATGTGAAGTGACTTTCTTGAGAGAAATAGAGTGATCGATGGTGAAATCCGCTTCTTCGCTCTGTTTAACATTACACGTACAAATATTAGCATTCACACAATTTGTGAAACGAAAATCATAGGAAATTACCATCATATACGCTTCACTAGACGTGCGGTGTCTAGGCTGTAGGTACAACACGCTCGGGTCTACGGGACCGGGCTCCATCTCGATGTAATCTACAACGCAAAGATTAATGCATACAACCCATAACTATCAAAAATTAAATTCTCTTCAATTTACACTAAAGCACACGCAATTGAATGAACATTCACTTGCAAATACCTCGTAATGTAATCTACCACACTTAGCTTTCACAAGAAATTGCAAAAAATTGAAATCTAGAAAACCCAAAAAATGCCCTAAATCAAGAAATTGGAGATGGGTGCATTACCAATATCCTCCACTATTCCGGATGTTGAAGCCATGGTCCGAATGAGCTTTGAATTTGATTAAAAAGCAAAGAAAATATTAATTTTTGGGAGGGAGAGAGCTCAAACCCGAAATGGGTTTTTTGGAGCTTGGTTTAAAGTTGTAAAGTGAGGGGAAGGGCTTGCTGCCTGCCTGTTTTGTAACAGGCGAAACAGTGGGCGATTTTTCAAAAATCGCCAACAGAGCAGGCGATTTTTGAAAAATCGCCACCTTCAGAACAGTAGGCTGCCTATTTTGGCAATTGTTTGTTTTCACTTAAAAGATAGAAGTGATACAGAGATACCTCCAAACAACTCTATATGATCATATAAATTCGTCCGACGACAAATAATTTGATATAACCATCAATTTCAGAGAAAATCAAACATACATTCTACGAATAGGTGAGATTATCCCTCAGTTACAAAGTACTAACAACAAATAAATCTAACAACACAAAACTACTAACGTACGATTTACGAAAGGTTAAAATATCCATCGATTACATGAAAATAAATGAAGTACCCAACATAGAGTTCATGATATAAAACCATTTGTCAAATGATTCCATTGCGAACATAAGCTAAACATGACATTTTCTTCTCTACCAACATTTTCTATTCATTTCTTCAACTAATTTTTTCAAACGCCTAACTTCAGCTTGCATTTCGAGGGCGTATTCCACTCCTCGAGCACACAATGGAGGATCGATCCACTTCATAAATTTACAGCACCCCACTTCGCCATGATTCATCATGTCATCTTCGTAAGAAGCACAACCGTAAAATCTTCGTCCAGCATTGGTTTCAGTTTTGGCTACGACAACCACGCATTCATCGCCGCATCGGCAAACTGGATATGCACCGGATGGCAACGTAGGCCCTACAGGATTACAAGGACTAAGTACTTTACCTTCAAAAGAAATTTGCTTGCCCGGTCTTTGGTTCGCTACAACTTCACGTAAGCGAGTGTTGAGAGATGATGTTCCCGAATGGAACTTTTGACGTATTGGCCCAAATTGCGTTTCCGGAACAAATTCAACATCACTTAGATGCGTACTGTCCCTTCGCGCTTCAAACTCATCGTAACATTTCGACATCGTCTCATCGTCTATCTCCCAATCTTTCATGTTTCTTTCAGCTGCGAGTACGTCAACAATGGTTAGAATACACAACAGCTCCGAATTAGGATTTTAGTAAGCGTAAATCGATATACATTACCCTGTACCGAAGATTACACTTACTTGTTCTGAAGCTTTGATTGTATCTTGTGAGAATCGGACCTTTTTTTGGGTTTTCTATGAAGTAGGGTTTGCAAACTTTCAGGAATTTGATGATAAGTTTGGTAAGTTTGGTAAAGTTGATGGTGAAAGAAGATGGTAGGTGGCTGGTTGGATTTATAGCAGGGTTTCTGCTGGCGATTTTTCAAAAATCGCCCAAAGCAAAACAATTTATTCTACCTGGGCGATTTTTGAAAAATCGCACGTTGGCGATTTTTCAAAAATCGCCAACGCTATAGACCAGCAAAACGAAAACTGGTCTATACTTGTAAATACTTTTGAAACTGGTCTATACTTGTTATATCTTTTCAAAACTGGCCTATATATGTAAAATTTCCTAATTTTAATGTTATAAAACATGCCTTTTGAAGGTTAATCTGCTGCATTTGGTTTGGAAAAATTCTAGTTTAGCAAGCTTAGGTTGTTCCTGCATTAATTTTGGGTCGCCAACTAAAAGGTACCACTTTGAATAGGTTGCCATTAAATTTTTAGAGGAAAAAGAAGCTGTAATTTCTGAAAATAAATATTGTTTAAGTGAATTTTTCTTTCTTTTATACTCAATTTCATCCATAGTCTAGTTTTACTCATTTTTGATGTGATATGCCAAATATTATTAGGTCAACTCAAAGGATTTCTATTGCTAGAAATTCTAGCAGCAAGAGATGGTTTTAGCAATAAGAACACTTTAGGTAAAGTTGATTTAGAAAAGTATATAAAGGGCGGCTAACTGATGGTAGGTTAGCAGTTGTTAAAAGCCTAAACGAAGACAGATAAAGTTGAGATTATCATCTCTGTAGTACAACGTAATTTACTATGCCTACTTGGATTTTGCATGACTCCAACTGAACGATTGCTTGTCTATCCTTGTATGGCTAACGACAGTGTTGTATCTTGCTTTGAGGTATAATTAACTAAAGCTTTATTTTTTTTGTCAAGGAAAAGAATCGCCGACATTTTTATATTTAATTTTGAATATAGAACAAACTTCATCAAAACCTCCATTATTGGTCGATATGTAAGAGATAAGCATTTGGTGCTGTAAGAAGCTGTCATATTTGCACAAATAATGTATTCCAATAATCATTCATCGTGATATAAAATCAAATATTTTATTGGATGAAGAGGTAGTATCAAAACCTCCATTATTGGTCGATACGTAAGAGATAAGCATTTGGTGCTGCAAGAAGCTATCATATTTGCACAAATAATGTAGTCCAATAATCCTTCATCGTGATATAAAAGCTTCATATATATTTTATTGGATGAAGAGGTAGCTATTGTTGAAGATTTTGGTTTGGAAAATTCGATGAATTACAAAGATACCCATGTGATGGAAGGAATAAAAGGAACGATGGGTCATATTGCTCCTGCGTATTTGGTAACTAGGAAATCGTCTAAGAAGACAGATGTTTTCGGGTATGGGATAATGCTTCTTGAGCTCATCACTGGACAATGAGCTTTGAATCTTACTCGTCTTGCATACCAAGGTAAACTTCCAAAACATAAATGATTGTTCAACAAAAATACCCATATTATATGACATTAATACTTGGTTACATTGTTACACATTGTTAATAGGATTTGTTTGGTGAAGGTTCAAATGAATTAGTAGGAGCACTTCGTGCTGCAATTAGATGCTGATAATTTAATTATAATTTTAATTGTTAAAGAGAAATATTATTGCAACTATTTATTAAGTAATTAAATGTTGTATTGAAGAGACATTATACATCTAAAATATGTTTACATGTCTCATAGAATTATTATAGAAATTACTGCTGCTTGTGAATGGGAATTTAACGATGCAACCGAGGTTACTAGGTATGCATTTAAGTTTGACTTAAAATATGATGTACTTTTTATCATAACATATAATATGATTCGATTTATGTAGCTTAAAATATTGCAATTTATGGCATCTGGTATAACAGTTGTTGATACTCACTAGCATCTCATACTTTGTGATATACAATGGAATGACGATGAATGTAATTTTGTTAATTAAGTTTCATAAAAATCAAATAGGTTTTTAGAAAAGTACTTATGTTAATAATATTAATATTTAACTAACGTTTATGAAAATTGACTAAGTTTATAGTAATAGTACTAAAAATATAACAACAACAACAACAACAATAATAACAATAAATAATCTAAATACTATGAAATTAACTAAATTTAAATATATAAAAATATTAATAATTTAAACTAATTTATAAAATTAACTAATATAATAATAACAACAACAACTAATATGTTTTTAATTTAATTCGCTTGCACTTGTTGTAGCTCTCTTAATTATTTCTCATTTTACATTTTTAACCATGGTTTGGTAAGTAATCGTTTTTGAAATCCACCTTGAGGGTTAGGTATTCAACATGTGCAAGTGATTTTGTTTCATTTAGTACTTGAATGAACCAATACAGTAGATATAATAGGCTCATAGCTGAAGAAAATGTGCAACACCAATAAATCGAGTAGGCTGAACGGGTTAAATGACGACAACATGAAGTAGCTTGATGTAATGCCTTAATGTTGCATTGTATGAAGGCTGAAAACTGCGATGTTGCTATAGGTAGACGCAAGGTTGAAGCCTTAGGTGGAGCTAAAAGAAGTTGAAAAATGCAAACTGCATGGCTTAATAAATGAAATGCAGGCGAACGACATGGCATATAACATAGTAAATATTAATGCTATAAAATCTTAAGTCTTCTTGCTCCGGTAAATTTCATTCATTTTCTCACTTTTCTTTTTCCTACATTGCTTATTACGATAGTAATAGTAGTTGGTTTTGTTTATGAATATATAGCCATATTTTCCAGTACCAAATGAAGAACATGCAACACAATATATGTTAAGGCGAGTGGCGTCGCGAAGAGTGTGGCCAATAAATCATTTGGAGCATCATTAGCTTATTGGTGTCAACACATTGGCATAACAATATGCTTACTCATTTGCAGAAATCATAGAATTTAGGAGTTTCTTTTCAAGTTCATCACTAGTACAAACCATTCTTCTGATAATTAAATTTATTTTTCATTTTAGATACTGTACAAGAGTTTTCTTACAAGAAATATTTTGAGCATAGTTTGTAGAACCATATCCTGACCAAAAAGCTAAGTTACATATTGCATTACTTATTTCATTATCAACTTTAATTTGCTTACCCAACGAAATTAGAGATACACGTGACATTATTTACCAAGCACAACTATGATAAAGTACATTTTGTCTTAATACATTCAGTTTTTCCCCTCTAGTAAATTCACTAAAATTTCATGCATGCTTGGGGAACTTGTTACTATATCATTAAATATTTGACTTATGATGTTCCATTTTTTATAATTTATTCTGATGCTAATAAGTTGATTATCCTTATGCAAGAAGTGACCATGTCATTCTTTTATTTACCATAATAAACGCTTCTATATAGTACAACTTTGGATCAGAGTCTTTACTTGCTTAGGTGTAAGCATTATTCCTTAAACATCCCCTGAATGATTGTAACGACCCGTCGTTCATTCCACAGAATGATGCATCATTATTAAGAAAGAAAGAGATAGAAAATAGAAAAGATAAAGAAGAAAGAAAGAAAAAACATCAGAATCTCAACTGCGGAACGAATAAATTATATTAATCATATAAGATATTACATGGTATCATATACATCAGAGATATACAGCTTATACAACACATATTAGACAGTTATAAACACCTGTCTAGTTATTACAACTCAACAACAACACAAAGAAACCAATACAGCGGACACTAAATCTACAAACGCTGAAGCCTCCTGCTCCATATCTCCTCTAGAATTCGTCAAAGCTAACCTGAATCCCTTGGCTACTCGTAAAAATTTGAGTACCCAAGAGTTTAAGAAAATAGAAAATAAACTCCGGGTCAGACATGGGTCTGGTGTGAGTAACAGGTTAAAGTTGCTTAACTTTTGAAAAACCTTTTTGAAAACAAAAGGTATCACGTAAGACTTCCTACACATAAACATGGGTAAGTTTTTACCTTACGCTAACCAAAACATTTGCTAGGAAATCCAGTGATATTATAATAGGGTCTAGGGTTTTCAAGTAATTAAGAAATACCTGAAACTGTTACATGATTAAATTTCAGCATACCAGCAACAAAGTGGGTAATACAATCAAAACCGTAAGGGCATGTAGGAAGAATGGGTTTCCATCAATGGCAGGGCTACTGGGGTATCGCCCGTCACAGTACGGGGCCAAGATCACCGTACCGAGGATTACTCCCAATCCCATGCAACACAAGGCCGGAACTATCCCTTACTGGATAGTCCCGAACAAGACAATCCGGCAGTTGGCCGCGAACCAACAGCCCACACAGCCGAATAAAAAAGGACTTCTAGATAGGGGAAAATCTTGTCCTACTTGAGCGCGACTCACTTAGCCTTGCTGCACCTCCCCTATTTCAGCCATTCCCGGTTGATGAGGCTTGAGGCTAAGATTACCTTTAGAGAACACGTCTCTTAGAATGCTCATCGTCCACCTGACGATGTTCTGAAAGCATTCGATCCATACAAGTTCGTTCCGGGTTCGAACGAAACCGAAGGCTTTATCTCGTTACACTCATTTTGGAATCACCCTCAGAGTTAATGACAATAATCCTTGCACTCCGAATCTTCATCTTTACTTGAGATTCACGACCTATCGTTAATTTGGATCGATGTGGTTTTCAGATATCCAAATCTAGAAACCGATCCCGGTCTCATCGAAATCCAAAACGCCATCTTTTAGGTCCAAGTTGTTTAAAGTAAAACAATTCAATTCTGTTATCTATATTCACACAGATAGATAATTCACAATATCAATAGATAATCCATATTATCATCACAAATACATAATTCACATTATCATCACAAATAGATAATTCACATTATCATCATACTTCAATCAAACATCCATATCACACAGCAACACTTATCTCATATCTGAGATCTCAAACCATTCAAGGCAACCAATTTCATCCATCCATAAATAAGCAATGACCTATACCATTTCTAATTAATTTAAAGTGAATTAAATTAATTACTCACTCTCTAATTAATTTAAAATAAATTAAATTAATTACTTTATTCTATAAATCCTGCTTACTTAACCATTAAATAATTACAAATTAATTAATTAATTAATCACCATCTAATCCTTCATCTTAATTAATCATCCTCGATTAATTATTTTTTAATTACATTCAAGTAATTATTCTTAACCAAATACAGTAATTAACCTTTAATTACTTCATTAATTAATTAACTATAATTAATTACATTAATGCTTAATTAATTACAATTAATTAATCACTCTATAATCACTTATCATTGATTAATTAATCTTAATTAATCAACCCTTAATTACATCATTAATTATGTTAATTAATGATCCCTAATTACTTCTTTAGTTATTAATTACTCTATTTAAATTAATTACTTTAAGTAATTAATCTTTAATTAAACCACGTTTATTATCCACTTTTGATTAATCACATTCAGTAATTAACTACCCGTAATTACTTTATTAAATAAGTTAATTATCTTTAATTAATCCCTTGATTAATTACAAAATTAATTATACTAAAATTACTTCCAATAATAAATCACCCTTCAACGAATTACATCAAGTAATTATCATTAATTACTTCACTAAGTAATTATGCTTATCAAATCATCAAGTGAATATTTTAAATTAATTAAACAAATTAATTAACTTAAACAAATCAAATTTATTTAATTAATTACCTTGAGCAATTAATTCTTTTAATTACTTTCATTAAGCAATTATACTTAAACAATTCCACAAATGATTATCCTTAATTAATCAATCTAATTAATTATCTTAATTAATTATATTAATTAATCATTTAATAATCTCAAGTTAATGATCTTCATTAACTACTAACAATTCTTTAATTACTTCTCTTAAGTAATTAAACTTAGACTAATCATTGATAATTACAAATTAATTAATCTTTAATAACCATTTAATTAATCACTAATTATTTAATTAATTAAGTGCTTAACTATAACTTAATTAATCTTAATTACTTGATTAATTAATTTCTAATCATTAATTAAAAATCTTAACTTATCTAATCAAAGATCTTATTTTCAAATTAATTAACCTTAATTAATTAACTTAAACCTTAATTAATTAATTAATTCAAACCTTTAATTACTTAATTAATTAATCCAAATCAATTAACTAAATTAATTAATTATTCATTTTAATTACCTTAATAATTTAATGAATCACAAATCATTAAATCTTTATTAACTTTAAAATAAAAACATTTTTCTTATTAATGATTTAATTATCATTCACAAACACATTTGAAAACATTTTACCTTCAAATTTGTTTTTAAATTCCATTTCAAATTAAAGATTCAAGATAAATACAATTTAACTTTAACAAAATTTAAAAACAATTTAAAACCCTTTTAAATCACATATTAAAGAAATAGTTATCCTATAAAGAAATTTAAAAGAGTTTAAACCAAACTCTTTTAGATTTCTATCATTTTAAAATATACTATAAACATTTAAAGTTGTTAAAACATTTAAATTTTATAAAACTTTATTTTATTTCAAACCTAGGATACAAATTTAGATTTGAATCCATACTTAAAATCGATTTAAAAATTTGTTAAATCTTTGTTTTCAAATTTAAAATCAAATTTAAAATTTTAAAAGCAGACAGGTTTTAAAACCTGTAACCATCAAATGACCCGAGCCACCCTAAAAATATTTTGAGCCAAATTTCAGAAAACTTCGAGCAAACACTCGAACTACTCGAGATAAACTGGAGTACAAATCCCCTGCAACACTCAAACTTCACCCGGCATAAAGTATTGCACCGTGCATATGCACGGTGGCTCAGACCATCTCCGGTCACCACCACAACCTTCAGCAAAACGACGATCATCCTCAAACCTTAATCCAACCACTCGAACATCGAAACTAGCTCGCAATCAAAATCAAGCCTGTTAACCTAAACCTGGAACCTAGGCCCAACCTAGAAATCCCCTCGAACTCGTCTCTCTGATCACCGGAGCGTCAACACCTCCGGCCAAGCCTTCGTCAATGTCTAAGCAATCGATCCCCAAAGTCCTATTAAACTCGATCATCCAGAGAGCTCATGGAAAACAAATTTATGACCAAGCCTAAAACTAGGTTTACAGCCATCTCCGGTCAACCTCTGCCGCTAGAGTAGCTTACACCGCCATCTGACATTTTCCCCTCAATCTCCGATCATCCCACTACCACCAGAAGGAACCCCGACCTCCCAGACCATCGAGATCATCAAAAACTCCTAAAATACCAATTTCTGGCCAAATCAGAACTGCTCATTCAATTTACTATTAAAATTTGTGATTAAATTTTAAAAATCATGATTTTGGATAAGTATTCAGTTTATAATCCGGAATCAATGAATTCGAGTGTTTGAATTTTACCCCAAATTTAAACTTCCCTGTTCATTTTGGTTTCCAGGGAAATACCCAATTTATTTCCACTCAAATAAATTTTTAAACTTTGATTTTAAACATACTTTTTTTGTTTATAACTTAAATCCTATCATTGACTAGATCCATAGATAAAGAATTTTAAATCAAAGCTAGAGTTTAAAAACTGGGAACAGAGATGTTTACAAATATTCACAAACATGCATATATCATACATCCAAAAATGCACAGAAATTCACCAATATAAATACACAAAAACATACTTATTTCATACATTAATCATGCAACCAGATTTATATACTTAAGCTTTTTAAAATAAATGTTGCTCGCCAGATTCAAAAATGAAGAAAAGAGCTTTCCCTTTTGAAATAGTTTTGAAAACTTGAAATTGTGAAAACTTGCATGCTTGTTACTGGATTAAAACTTTTTAATGATGACTTAAGACTTGATTTGTTGGAATGCCTTTGATTTAAAAACTTGAGTTGCTTGTCTCAGATTTGCATGCAGTAGACAAATTCTACGTTTGAAAAGAAAATGCTCAAGCTACAGATTTGATTTTGATTACAGATTTGCTTTTGATAAACTCAGGTTGAAGGTGAATGCGGGCAGGCTTTGTTCTTGCTTTTGAAAGTGAGTTTACAGGTTTATGGTTTCGATTTTGATTTTGCAGAAGATTTTACAGGCTACTGGTTTGATTTTGATGTTGAAAATGAGATTACAGGCTTTGAATTGAATAGTTTCTGGTTTTGAGGAAGTGTTGATTAGCAGATTTTGTTTTGAAAATTTGCAGGTTGAAGATTTCTTGATTTTAGAAATATAGAAAAAAAAGTTGAAGGTGAGAAAGCATGTTTTTATAAGTTACAATGATTTATTTCAAAATAAAAGAAAAATTAAAAACAAAATATGACACTTGTGTAATATTACAACATTTTCATATAAATTCATTTATTAAATTACACATGTCACTATGGTTACTTAAAATATTAACACTTGTTATTTAAGTATTTAATACTTAATTTAAATGTTAACAAAAGTTTTTACTTAATTTATTTATTCTTATGTAAATGTATATGTGAATTTCTTTTTTAACTAAAATGTAATAAAACAAATTATATATAAATAAAAGCTTATCCAAATAATTTAAAAATGTTTATTCTTTTGAATCTCAAAATTAATTCAAATTCTAATTAAATTCTAAAATCCAATTTTTAAAAAATCAAGTTATATACATACATATATAACTACACATTCTAATTTGAAATTAAAAATTCTATTGTCTTTAAAACCCATCTTTATCTATACATTAAAATTGATATTTGAAAATAACACATTTATCAATTTTAAATAATTTATAAAAGAGATTATAAATTACTTATTACTTATCTTACATAAATGAATTAATGTTTTAAACTTTCATACCTAATTGCAAATCATATTTATCAAGTAATATTTAAAAAGAAAATAAAATAAACCTTTTTATTAATTTGATATTTAAACTTAAGCTATGATATAATTTTAAACAATTAACATTTACCTTAAGTATTTAAAACCATATTGTTATTTATTAAATAACTTTGAAAATTTATATATTAAATAAAAATCAAAATTTCCAAATTATCAAAATGTATATTAGAATTTAAAAACAATATTTTATTTATTTATTAATTTCAAACCAAAGCTTATCTATTTACAATATATACATATACATATATGCATTATAAATAGAAACTATTTTATTAATTTTTTTAAAAAAGATAAAATTCACTTATTAAATATTTATTTAATTAGATTATTAAATTAAATATAAATTTTATTAACAAAGATTATCAAATCAACTTAAATTTTAATACAGATTATTAAATTGATGTTGCCCAAATTTCCGGGTCATCACAATGATAGTTTCTGCTTTATGTCTAATAATGAATTTACATGTGCATGCTTCTTAACTTTTGAGATTAATTATGATTTTTTCCACTCAGCTTCCTAGTCCTAACTACCATTGTCGTGAGGTGCTTCAACAAGAAATTGAATTTTTCTTTTCCATTAGATTTTGATGTACTTTTTGATTTGATGGCATTTTTTATGAAGGATTCAAAACTTGCAATATTTCCACATCCTGAAATATATGGGAATTTCTGCTCCTTAAATGTAAGCCTACCCTTATCACCTTTTTTTAGCTCTTTGCAATAAACTTCTGTACTTCACATAAAAATAATCATTATTTATATATATTCATTTGAGTATTTATAATGCTAGCTCCTAATAGAATCTTATTGGCTGTGGTGGTCTGATATTCTCATCTCACATGATATTCATTTTGGTATTTGTACGTAAATATTAGAAATATGGGTCCATGGGTGCAGCGCAGTGGAAATGAGGCTTGGGTTCTAGTAAAACGACCCAAAGTTCGATTCCTACCATACGCATACCCAGGGGTATGGGGGCTTGGATCAGCGGATGACTTTACTGCACCCTCATCAGGAGTTTACCGGCCTGCCGAGTTCTCTTGGATTTTCAAAAAAAATAGTATTGGAAATATGGTTCAAAGAGGTAACTTTTCATTCATGTTCTTATTCCAAAACAATATAGTTTCCCATGATTAAAATAACATGCACAGTAATAACTTAATAATTTACCAGGTTTCTTAAAAATGTTGGTTGGTTAGTGGCTATTGTTCAGAGCATAGTTATAGTTGGTTCTCGCAAGCATACACTATCGATGTTGTAGTTGCATGGTACTTTTAACTTCATTTTTCTTTAATTTAGGTATACCAAAAATTTAATGGTATCTTTTGTTGACAATAAGTTACAAGGTTAGTTTTCTTCATCGAACCATATATTTTACAGCCTTCTTTTTAGTGTTTCTAATAGAAAAATTTAGAGGAACCACTACTATTAAAGGACAAGAAATAAGAAGAAAACCTTAACTGATCATTATATCTTTTAAAAGAGCTATTGTTTAATGAAGCTTCATACAGTCCACAAACATAATTATATCCGATTTAGTTATCATAGCATTTTTATTATTTCTCATAAATGTTAACAACTTCATCCCTTCATTTATCGAAGTGCCAAATTCGTCAGGCGGGCCTGTACCACCTTTGCCACTGAGTACCAAAGAAAAAGAAAGATCAAAAGAGGTGCACCATAGGCTATTGAATGAGAATAATGGCGATACTGTTGATAGGGTATGTAATATTTGAACTTATTGTCTTATTTATTTTTCATACGCTTGCTATGTATGCCCTGGTTCGACATCAACATATTCTGTTATGTAATCTTAACATATTCCATAAGCTATTTTGCTTATCGGTGGTACACTTTTGGATTTTATGTTTATATTCTCCAATTAAATTCTTCACCTACTTTCTTTTTAATCACAGATTGGTTACCTCAAACTAAAGCCCATAATGTAGTAAACCTCATCCATTAGAGTCTTATTGTGTTTTTATTTGTGTTTTTAGATATAATGAATACCCCACTGGCTGAAATCCATTGTCATTACGTTTCAGTTTCTGTCCCAACACACACGTGTGTATGTTGGCTATTATCTTTTGAGGCTCATAATAGATGCGTTTGTTGGTTAATAATGTAGACTGATGTGCATAAGTGCATTGCCGACATGATGTATAGAATAATAATTAATGCATGGTAAATTTGTGACCCTTTTCTTCCATTAAATTATTCCGAAAAGCCTTTAAGTATTCTAGGTGTCGTGTAGGAAGACATTCGTTTGCATTTCTTATTACATTTTGCTTAGTCTTTTTCAGTTTAAACCTTTTTTGAATAATTAACTAAGTTTAGAACATCAACAACAACAATAAATAATAATTAACCATAAATTTTATAAAATTATCTAAGTTTAAAATAATAATAATAATAATACTAATAATAATAAATTATAAAATATTAACCAAGTTATCTAAATTTTATAAAAATAACTAATATAATAATAATATTAATAAATTAACTAAGTTTATGAAAATTAACTAGGTTTATAATAATTGTAATAAAGTAATAATTTATAAATTATTAATCAAGCTTACTAAGTTTTAAAAAATATAATTAAGTTTATATAATAATAATAAATTAGTTAAGTCTAAAATAATAATACTAGGAACAACAACACAAAAATCATAATAATAATAATAACAACAAACAAACTTAGTTTCATAATAAATTAACTAAGTTTATAAATTTTAATTTCATTAATTAAGTTTAATAAGAGTTATAAAAGTTTACAAAACTAACTAAGTTGATAATAATAATAAATTAACTAATTTAAGAAAATTAACTAAGTTTATAAAGATAACAACAACAATAATAAATTATAAAGTATTCAACATCTTTACATATAACTCATTTTATAAATTTCTAAAATAATAACTAAGTTTACAGATGAAGATTGACGAATTTTATAAAAATAAGTGAGTTTTATAAAAATCACTTAGTTTATTAAAAAGAGACATTTTATTATGGGGGAATTAATTTAAAGGACAAAGATTTGTATATTTTTTGCCTCAAGGACACGACCTCAATATTTTTACGACAAGGACAAACATTCTTCTAAAAATTATTCATAAGGACAAACATTTTTCAAAATTATTCATAAGGACAACAAAACTGCTACCGAGCTAAAACTGATACCTAAAAACTGCTACCGATAACTACAAACTGATACCTAAAAACTATTATCAATAACTAAAAACTGATACCTACAGAAAGTTGTCTTTCAAGATAAAATATTGAAGGTCTGTCCTTGAGGCTAAAAAGCAGTGAAATTTTGTCATTGACAATAATTTCCTATTTTATTATTATATTACTTACTGAAGAAATGTTGTCTACTGGATATACTATCATTTTGAATTTTAAATCGGTTTATGTTTTGTTTTCATAAAGTAGACTGAATTGCAGACCATTTGGTATTTTGTAAACAACTAACACTCAATAATAATTAAGATCCAGACTGATTTGGTTATTGAATATTTATTGGTTGAAAGATTTTTGAATATTGTTCAGCTCTAAATATTGTAAACTTAAAAGGAAGTTTATGAATTCTGATTATAATGATTCAGTAAATGATTTTGCATTACTATAATTTTCAATTTGATTAACCAACTAATTGTTAGAATCTTCAAATTGGTAATAAAAAGTTTAGTGTTCATTTTTATTTTGTTGCACGCTGAATAAATGATGCATTCATTTTATTTTGTGTACAACAAATAAACAATGTGTTGCCAGTTCCAAGCCTAAATAAGAATTATTTTTCTTAATAATAAAAAATAATTTTTCAAAAAATGATATAAAATAGTTATTGCTATAGACAAGCCTCAAATGAATTTCATTTACAGCATACTATTGTGTTTATATGCCTCTGTCCTGAATACGTTTAAGTACAAGAATATTATCAGTTAGCACTTTATTGTGATATGCATCTGCAATTATTCAGTATTGTCTCTCAATTAAAGGAGAATATTACCAGTTCATACTTTATTGTGATATGCATTTGAATATCACAATAAATATTCAGTATTGTCAGTTCATATTTTAATTTGTCCCAACACATTTAAATATAGGCGCGCATAGCCTAAATTGAGAAAGCATTCTTGCTTAATTATTCATCTCTACCTATTGCATTTTATAGTATTGTCTTGATTTGTGCCCAAGTCAGCTTATTGCTTTGAAAATTTTCGTTTTTGCTTATATTGTCTGTGCATGTTTCTAGTAGCTTAACTTTTCAAAGAAATATGTATAAGCTAGAAATGCCAGCACATGTTTTAGTAACATAGTCTGACTTGACTCCACTTTGTGCACATATATATAAGCTAGAAATGCCTGCACATGTTTTGATGGTTGGTGATGCAGCGTTTTGGATATGGATAGTGTTTGGTGGTTGTGTATGGTTGTGTTATTATGTTAAGGTAGAAGGGGGAGGTGATGTTTGTGTACATGGAGTCGCTATAGTTGGTGAATGAAAATATTGTTGGTTCGTTTATTATCTTATGCACATATACTTATCAACTCTTTATGCACACATACTTGTCAGCTCTTTACGCACACATACTGCACTGTGCTTTCTAAAAATCAAATTTCATAGGTGTTTAATTCATATTTGTTCTTAATGTAAATATTTATCTTATTTGGAGGTGTGTGAAAGAAGAAGGATGCGAAAGTTGTGATCATCTTTTTAATGCAAACAACCAAATATGTACTTGTTTTTTGTTAAACTTTGCTACTATTTTTTATGGTTGGCTTAAAACATTTGCTACTACATTTTGATTTATGTGATTTAAGCTATTAGATGTTATGTGTATTAATACTTGATATGTTTAATGTAATGTGTTACCTCTCTATATTTATTATCTTTTATGATTCTTACGTTATTTAAACGGTTTTATGATTAAAATGATTATTGTTGTGCATTTTGACATGGGTATTTAATATTGCAGTTAATGAATAGGATGCAGAAAATATTTGAATTGTGAAACTAAACCATAGCACTTGAAAACCGCTAGAAATATTTAATAGCGCCGAATGACTGCTATTAAATCTGTCAGTATTGCAGATGCATAACAGAAAAAGCGCTATATATTATATAAAGCGCTATAAAAGAACATATCATAACATAGTATATGTGCTATTGTAGCTGAATCTTTATAGCGACATATTGGTGTTGTGACAAGTCAACATGTACAATAACATGTCCATATACAACGCTCATAATCCGCTATTAATATT
Organism: Allium cepa; assembly: GCA_030765085.1. Classification (NCBI taxonomy): domain Eukaryota; kingdom Viridiplantae; phylum Streptophyta; class Magnoliopsida; order Asparagales; family Amaryllidaceae; genus Allium; species Allium cepa. The sequence goes on along the minus strand of CM060941.1, from coordinate 677,796,053 downwards.
TTTTATAGCGAATTATTAGTGCTATCTTAGAAAAAAAAAGTATTTTGCGGCTAATAACGAATTTCGTAGCAGACAAATAGCGCTATTATAGTAATAAATGACACCTAATATCCCGCTATAAAATGTTTAAAATAGAGGATTTTTTGCCTATTATATTGATACTTTTATAACGTTATTATGCGCTATAAATTGTTCACTGTTTTTAATAACATGTCGTTATACACCGCTTATTAAACCGCTATTATAGGCTTTAATAGCGTTCTTTTGGCATTATCACAGGGTCTTTGTTGTAATGTGCTAAACCAACACCTTACTGATATAAACTTTCTGAGTAAATCATAAAATCACAAGCTTTTTGTTCAACAAATCTTCACGCCAAAAATTTTCTTTACTGCACCAAGATCTTTCATTTCAAATTCCACTTTAATAGATTACTTTCGTTCCTCTATCCATAAGTGATAAGCATGTCATCCACATATATACATATGTACCCCAAATTTCCACTATTCAATGCATGTAATCAACACAACATTTTTTACACTACTATCAAAGTCAGTACTAAGCATAAAATAACCAATATACTGATACAATTTTCTAGGCTACTACTTAAGGTTATGAAGTTAATTCAATTCATAAACCTAGTCATACTTTCCATCTACAATAAACTAATATAGTTCTACACATAAATGGTTTCTTCTAAGTCACTATTAATACCTAAGATATAGGAATATTTAACAAATTTATACAAGTGATGATTGAATAAAATCTTTAAGAACTAATCAACATAAATAGAGAGTTGATGGAGATATATTTGAAGACTCGTGAATTTAGAAAAGATTCAAGAAACAAAAACAAAGAACTCAAGACATTTGTTTTAATGTTTTATCGATCTTAGATTAAATATCAAAGACCTGAGTAGTGTTATATCTTTGAGTATCTTCACTTCGAAATTTATTTTCCACTTAAAATGTGTTTATAAAATTTAGTTAATTCTAAAATTAATTTTAATAGAGTTTTAATGAATAAATATATTTGAAAACATATTCAAAGTGTTTCTAAAAATATACAAATTAATCTGTATACTTCGACATATCAAAAATATTTAAGTCGATAAAAAGAACGTCGAGGCGTTTTTTAAATTTCCAAAAGAAGCAACTTTTGATGCCATCATTCACGAATGGATGCAACTCTTCAACTTCTGTTTAATGGCCTCTGATTTTCAATTTTTAACAATAATTCTAACTAATTTCTTATCTTTTATTGACTTTAAAAATTCAATGAATTGCTGCTAATGTTTATATCAATTCTCTTTCTCCACATTCACACAAAAGATCAAAAAAATTCACTTCTGTTCTACACAATTAACTCTTCGATCTTTACTCAATTCTGTTCAAAGAAAAGATATTCAACTAGTAAAACTCTATAGATAATTGTATCAAAAAATTACTTGGGTTTGTGATTGAAAGATTCTATTTTTTGTAATCCACTGCTACTACGTGCAAAAGGGTGATCCTAACCACCCGAGTGAAAGTTATGACGAGATTTAAATGGAGTTGTCATGGCACCTGAGTCAAAGAACACAATAGGTGTTATGTTTACTGAGTCAAATTTCATAAGGTATGTTGGTTACCCAAATCAAATTCCAATGGTTTTCTTACGGCCGATTAAAAGTCAAGCGGTGTAATTGTCACCTTTTAAATTCAAGACATGATTAGTGAAATTCTATACGGGGTAATAGGATTGAGAATTCAAACCAGTATAATATACTTGGTATCTTCTTTACCTTTACTTTTGCTGCATTTACTCACAATTATTTGAATGTTCGACGATTATATTGTTACCCCTGTTTGAACTTTCTATGATAAAATTTTAAATTTGCAAGTATATTGATAAAAAATTTAATTAACTATTCACCTGGCCTCTAATGTAAAATATCCTTAAGATTCATTCTGCTATAATATAAATTAGGTTATCATATATATCATTACCCTATGCACATTTGGTATCAAAGTATACGGTTTTCAAAGTCTCATAATCTAATTTTTTAAAATTTTAGTGGCTACTAACACTACTAACACACTTTTTAACACTTTGTAGAAGGCCAATCAATTACTAGACCCCCACATTTTAATGGTATTAATTATGCATACTGATTATCTAGAATGAAAAATCATTTATGATCCAATGGCTCTGAAATTTGGAATTTACCCAAAGTGAGTAACGAGAATCCAAAACTGCATAAGCACTTAGTAAATCCAAAGCTACGAATATATATACCATTTTTTCACCAGATAAAAATGAATTCAATAGAGTTTATGTATGTAAGTCTGCATATGAAATACGCAAAATGCTGCAAGTCACACACAATGGCACTAATTTGGTTAAACAAACCAAGATTTCTACGTTAAATAACAAATTTAAGTTATTTAAAATTAAGCCAAATGAGTCTATTTTTGACATTAGATTTCAAGACATATTACGTTCTTTAGTTTCATTAGAAACAGAACACACTAAAGAAGATCAAGATCGAAAGATTCTTAATTCACTTACAAGTTAATGGGATCGGATGACTCTGGCTATATAAGAAATGAATGATATCAGTACAATGAAAGTAGAACAATTAATAGATAATTTACTATCATATGAAGTTTAATTGCAGAGCAGAAAGGAAAGCTAGTCGGGAGAGAAGAAAACACCGACATTCAATACTACTTATAGGGATAAAAGATTAGGCGACGGCAAGAAAATGACATTTATGAATAATAATTTCAGAAATTCCTAAAGTATCAAAAAGAAAAAAAATCAAAAGGGCTAATGGAAATTCGAAGAAATCAAGGAGCGAAGATACCATCAGATGCTCTAGATGCAACAAAACTGGGCACTTTTAGAGGGATTGTCCAAATCAAAAGAAATTAAAGTTCTCCCCCAGCACGGACTCCTTCAACAAAATAGGAAACATGCTTACAATGCAACATGGGTCGACTCAGACTCCAAATCAAGCAGCAATGACTCAAAGACAAATGCAGATCTGTGCTTCCTAACAGAAGATGAACAAACACTAGTTAATCACAAAGCAAAAGCCATAAAGTAAACCTGAAGTAACTCAAAAATCGCTAATTTTAGATTTAATTAATTTATTAGAATTCATTAGTTAAGATAATTAGATTTTTGTAAGTGGATAATATGTATTTCTGATTTTATTAGTTCATTTAGAAATTTTGTTTGAAACGGTAAAATAGCGTTCCAAATTCATGTTCTTTATATTTATACAAAAATTCATATAAATTGAAGAATAATTATTTCAAAATATTATATGATATATAAATATAGAACCAATAAAATTATAAAATATACATACATATAATCATATATTTTAAAAGAATAAACTTTTAAAAAATATCACAACATAAACATTAATTAATAATAAGATGAAGCTATATTATCAAAATAAGTATTTCAAGTTATTTATTAAAAAAATATTTATTAAGTACTCTAATTTGGTAAAAAGAATTTTTTCTTTAATAATTTCTACTGATCTTTTATAATTTACTAATATTAATAATCAATTCAAAATCATAAAAAAATTAACTCAAATTTATAAAACTTGAAACTTAATGGATAACATATTAACAAAATCATTAATAGATTTATTAAACAAAAAAGAAATCTTGGAATTTGCATGATTTCTAAAATATATTATATATTTATACATAAAATTTAAATAAAATTAATTTTTGAATATATCATGAAAAATAGATAAGTCGACGTACAATAATCTCATACATCAACATATAGACCGTTGAAACTGATTTCCCTCCATAATTTAAATTTTAAAAATAAAAACTACATGTAAGTGAAAATTTCATCTCCAGACCCATTTCCCCCCATTTCTTCTCTGTAAAAATTAAAAAAACACACCATTAATTGATCTAACACCCAGTTAAAATAAATTCATCTTTCGCAACTTCATTCTCAAAACTAGGAAAAATAGGGAAAGAAGTGAAACATGTCATCAACATGCTTGCTAAAATACATATACTTCAAACTCAGATGAAGAATCAATAGGAGAGGCATGGAAGAATCAAACGGAATCTTCAGAATCATCTTCTAGATAATCAAATCGACCATATTACAATAGATGGGGAAGAACTTGAAAATTTTGTTGTTCATAACCCCAATAACATGGGAAATGAATGTGAAGAAGAAGAAAAAGAGGACGAGGAAGAGGAAGAAAAGGAGAAGGAAATAGAAATGGAAGTTAACGACTAAAGTAAAATTTGATGTTTGAGAAGTAAATTTTGATGCTAACAGAAATTTAGTGGAACAAAAGGGGAATTTTATTTCCATTATCAAATTGTAGCATTCGCTAATCTCTAATCACTAAGGAACATCATTAGGATAGTTGTTTATTTGTGCATATGTTTGTAAAGGCATTTGTTAATTGTATGTAGTTACATCTGTTTTATATAATAATATTTTAATTTGTATCCTATATAAAAAGTGTTGTTATGATATTTCTATATAATATTTAAAAGTATGACATACCATTAATAAACAATTATAGTACACATAAATAAAGAATACCGATTGATTTTAACATAAAGAAAATGCTACTTTACTCTCTATAAATAATAGTTACTGTAAAAATTATAAAATAATTACATACTTAACCAAAAAGAAATTCATAACTATTTAAAGCAAAACATGTATGTCGATATACAACAAATCTATATGTTGATATATAACGGTCAAATTTTAAAAATTAAAATTTTATTTATTTTAAGAGGAAATAGTTATAAAATTAACATTTATTTTATGTAAATACACATTTAAACACAGAGAAAAGTCCATATCTTCTTTTCTAAAAATTCTAATTTATTTTCAAAGAAAAATGGATTTAGGAAATGGTGTTTATAAAAAGAATTTAGGTGACAACATGGAAAAGACACTATAATATTTCAAGAAGGCTTTCCATGTATTAACAACCGTGATTTTACTACCGTCGAAATAAAAATTTAAAATAGTAATTTTAAATTAAAATTTGAAAAAATATATATATGTAAAACCGTTTCAAAGTCAGTTGAATTCTTACATGGGGTAGCACTTGAATGAATTTGCATAATTCATTCACGTGTAACATGTATGGGTCCATTTACAAAAACAAGTTGGAACATATAGTCGGCTGCAACAATGTTTTAAAAGCACAAATAAGACAACAAATCCAAGTCTAAAGAAAATATGAGAACATTTGCTGTCAACAATATTTATAAAAAAAGGTTTGTAACCTTGCTTTTGTGCCATTATGAATGCTAGTGGTGTCCTTCTCTGCAGAGCACGTTTTCCTTTAATGCCTTTGTACAATTCTCGCTAACACATCATTTCCTTTGACTTATACACAAAAATTGAAAAGAAAAGTATGCTGCAAACTTCCTTTGCTCATTTTCCAGTAGCATCACTCTTTCGTTGTTTTCATTCTTTCAAGTAGCACTGCGTAAAGCTTTAATGGAAGCTCCAAAATTTTGCTGCTTATCAGATCTCGGTTGCTAATTTATTCTGTAACAAATTTGAGGTGAGTACCAAACCCACATTTCTAATTTATTCTCTACTTCATATTTGCGTACAAACTTTGTTGCCCAAAAATTTTCGTTTTTATTTATGTGCGTGCATGCCATACTCAATATACAAGTTTAGATCTCTCTATTTACCTACTTTATTGTTGCGTGCGAGTTTATGATGCACGAAAAGTTGGTCCAGGCGTTATATTTGTACGTGCATATAAATTGAGTTCCAAGTTCATTATTTTCATCACTTCATTTTTATTCAAGTTAGCATGTAATTTCAATTAGTGTGTGCAATAAAATATGGTCCAGGTTAGCATTTATTAAGTTGTTAAATCTGGTTCATTTGATTTGTATTTTTGCGTGCATGCATAATGAAGTTTTAGCAGGTCCAAGTTCTTTGATTTTGCAATTTCTTGCGTGCGTGTATATTTTGGAACAAGTTGTAAAACATAAAAGCCAAGTATTTTAATTCATGCATGCGTGAAAAAAATTATAGTACCCAGGCCTTACTTTGTGCTAGCGCATTGCCTAGGTCACATTATTTGGTATTGCTTGCATTCGTGCACACTTTTAGTTGCATTACAATGAGAAACGTGTCCAGGTCACTTTGCTTACTTTTATTACTTGCATTCAAAAGTAATTTACACGTTACTTTCTTCAGAGCTTTTTGGTACAAGCATGCATGCGTGAATAAAAATCAAGTCCAGGTTTCTTTAATTTGTAATTCATTTCATATATGCAAGTTTGGTATCAAGAATTTGCCTGCGTTCCTGGTAGGATTTTTCTTTTTGTAATTCATTTGCATGAGGCTTGTACTGCAAGAAAAATGTTAGTTCAGGTCACCTTGTTTGCAAGTTTCCACGCGTAGGTTATTAAGTGTATTTTAAAATTTTGCCCAGGCATTTTGTTCCATCTAGGCGCGTGAGTCATATGTCCAGGAATTTTTGAAATCCACTTGTATGCATGCATGTGTTTAAGTTTTTTTTTAGTATATGAGTTTTTCATTATTGCGTGAAGAATGTTTTGCATACACGTGTGCATGGAAATATTGTCCCGGTCTTGTACGTGCTTTGCAAATTTGGTATGTACATGTTTCATACACATGTACTATTTCCTGGTCACTTATTTTATTTTGCTTATTTCAATCAGTTCATGCATGAAGTATTGCCAGGCCTCATTTATATTTTGAACGTGTGAAAATTTTAGTGAGTCCAGGCTATAAATTTTTATTCTATTTTGGTGAATGCAAGTATGTGTTGCACGTAACATGTCCAGGCAGTGCAATAGTATTATATAAAGTAGTGCAGTCTGTTTATTAATTTATTTTGAACCGGCGTTTTGTTTTGAAACTTATTTTGTTTCCATTATTTTTATAACAGAATTTTTACGTCGGTATTATATTTTTGAAGCGTGTTGTTTTGACGACATTTTTGACGAATAAAAATTACTGTTGTTTTGACTTCAGTAACCGTCAATTTAAAGTGAATTTTTAAGCGGTTATCCCGCAACGCTAATTTGGTATCCGTTTTTACCGTGTTTTGTGAAGCACAATTTCCTCGTCGAAATTGCTATAGTTGTTGCTGTTTTAATCACGTGTTTTAAAAATCGTTTTAAAATAAAATTATTTCCAAAAAATTTATAGTTTGCGCTTTCAAAAGAATGAAGAAGCGATTTAAATGCTTCGGCAAAATTGAGGACTATGAACCCTTACTTTTACTGATTCGCTTAATTCTAGACTTGTCCGTTTGAGAACGTAAATTTTATTTATACAAAATACACAATTTTGCACTTTCAAGGAAACAATGAAGAGATTTAAACGAGTTAGCAAAAATGCGGATTATCGAACTACGCTTTTACTAATTCGGTTAACTCCGGACTCGTTAATTGAAATATTTGCCGTGGATCTGTTATTTGATGATTTTGATGATTTTGTTGGGCTTTCGAGCCACTAGGTTGGACCTTCGGGGCATATGATGGCCTTCGGGGCAATTACCAGCACTAAACCTTCGGGTCATATGTTGGACCTTCGGGTCATTTGTTGGGCGCCAAAAATTATGATGACGGTACTTGGTAGGCTTCGCCCATATGTTGATGCATGTGCGACGTAGCTTAGACTCTCCATATGATGGGATCGATCCACTTTTATGTTGATTTTCTAGTTATCTGTTTGATTTCTAGATTTTGTGAATGGATGTTTTGAATTCAATTATGAATTTGAAAGTTAATTTTGATGGAGTTTAATAAGATTTCTTCATTTAAACTATGTTGATTGTATATGTTTTATAGTCTCATTCGAGACTATGATTATTTTGCTTTGATGTTATTTATGATGCATTCACTTCTAAGTTTAAATTATATTGATCCGTTTATTATTTTCTTTTAAATAATACTCGGGTCAGACTGAGTTATTTCAGTCTAATCGCTATATCTGATTCTGTTACTGCTTCAGCTTTTGGGATTTCACATCATCTTTTGTCTAGACTTCGCGGAGTACCTTTGTTGTATTGATTCTCTTCTCATGTATGTTATGATGTATATGTATATGTACATTTGGTTCATGTGAACCATCGATAGTTGTAGCATGTATCCAGACTTGTCTTCTGCTATATATCTGATATTTCTGTTCTGATGTGATTATATTTATCAGTGTTGTTGTTATTATGCGTTGTTCTGAATTTTTCATTAGCCACCGTAGTTTCTTTTTAGATTTGGATCGAATTTATACCTTTGGGAGTAATTTACACAACTCCTATCGATGTAATCAATATTCGTCTAGGGCATAACTTACGGATGGTCGCTTCTAACAAGTCTTATTCTTCGCAATTAGCAGACGTTATTCCTTATAATAACCTTTGTTGTTGTGAGCATAGAGGTGGGGCGTCACAAAATAATTTTGAGAAATAAAAAACATTTGGAAATAAATCAAAACAAATGATTCATGTATTTGAAAGACATCTGGCATCACTTAGATGTTTCATACGCCATGTCTTAAGGGAATAAAAAATTTCTATTCCTAAAAAGCTTGGTTATAAGGAGATCGATGATGAAGACATTGATGCAGATTTGAAGAAACTCAAAAAATTGGAAGAAAATTCCGTTGAAGGAACTTTTGGTCCGGACGACAGATGGGTGAAAGTTCCATCAAAGAAACCATGATTTCCAAAAAATAATTGTTCATATATTCTACTTATATTGTTTTATATTATATTGTTTTTGTTTTTATGTTTCTTAAATTAATGTATCTAATGTCTAAGTATACATGTACATATGTAAATATACTAAAAAATAGTGTTTTATTGATTTTTTAATGAATTTTTAGAATATTACTTCACTCATACAAAGATAAATTGATAACTCCGTATGTACGTATAATATATAATGGACATACAATGTTCATCACTAAGAGTTAACTCCTTATATAATCCATCAACTCTACTTATTCACCCATTTTTATTGATGAAAAAAGGAGAGAAGTTGTATAAAATATAATAGGAAAAAAGATGGAGGAAGTTTTATAGCATATATTCGGGGGAGATAGAGGGAGTTTTAAACTACACTTCCTTATATTTTATAACAGAATATTTAATAGGTATCTTTATTAAGAGGAGGAGATTATTAATACATAAGGTATTTTATTGATGATAACAACCACATGAATATTATTACTGATGCTTTCTTGAGCTATATAGAATATTGTGCAGGATATCAAGAATATTCAACATGTTTATACAAGTGATGATTGAGTAAAAGCTTGAAGAATTAATCATTATAATTCAAGATTTAATCGAGATATATTTGAAGTCTCGTAAGTTTTGAAGAATTCAAGAACAAAAGCATGAAGTTCTTAAGAAATTTGTATCAGTATTTGATTGAGCCTCAAATCAAATGTTAAAGACTTGAGTAGTATTATATCATGGATTATCTTCACATCGAAAATTATTTTTCCACTCGAATCTTTTTATAAAATTTAATTTAATTATAAATAAATTTTAATAGAGTTATTATAAAGAAATTGTAACGACCCACGTAAATTCGATGTTTAAAATGAATATAATTAATAGGATTTTTAATTTAAATTTAGAAAGGAATAAAAAATCTTAGTTATTTATATGAAAGAGTATGTGAAATTTGATGTACCAAGGGAAATTAGAATTTATAAATTTAACTATATATTGTAATTAATAGAAATAGTGGAAATTATTGCATTAGATATAAGTTAGAATAAGTAAAGTAATGCAAGTATTGGATTTAACAATGAAATAAAATATTGATTATGGGTATTGAATGTAGATGGGTGAAATAAAGAAATGCAGGACAATAAATAATTTATTTAATACAATCCCTTTTATTTGTTAACTATTGTAAGGGTTAATTAATTATGAAAATTTGGAAATAGGTTCAAATTGTATGTTAGACAATCAAATTTCAATAATTAAAGTTAGTAATTAATGGATTAAATGGAATAATTAATTGGAGTTAAGATCTAAATTTGTATGTGAGCATTAATTGATATTGGAATATAAAGGGGTAAATTTATAGTATAAAATGTAGACATCACCTTTAAGATGATGGGTTTATAATTGATGCATAATAGGGAAATCAAATGAATGGGTTTAATTGAATAACAATTAGCAATTAATGAATGAAGAGAAATTTTAAGGGCGTAACTGTTTTCGTTAAATTAATTTTGGTAACAAATTGTATTGAATATAGATTTAACGTTGTGTGATGTATTTATGTAATAATTGGAGAACAATGTAAATTATATCCGTGAATGGTCAATTCAATTAAACAACAAGATTTTTAAATAAATAAACGTTTTTATTTAGGTTTCAATTTGTTAATTTATGAAGTTTAATGGGAAATCAATTGCAATAAATTGCCCTAATTTATGCAGTTAGAGGAGATTTAGATTTGCATTATAGATGGGAGTATAATCTAAATTGATAGGTAACAAACTTATGAATAAAACTTAGAGCTAATAGGTGCCAAATTTATATAGTTGTTTATTTACGTAATGTGTACGTAAGCTTTGGCAAATCGATTTCTATCGATACAAATCTAACGATTTGTTAATATAGATTTAAGTATAGGAGCAGTATTTATTAATTGAATTGAAGTATTGCAAAATAAATGAAATTCAACGTTTAATATTACATTATTGTAAGTAAGATAATATGTGTAAGTATTGTTAAGGTTATTCATATTTGACAAATTTATTGAGTTATAAGGACTGATATATAAATTAATGTTAGTTTAGGATATCGTTACTTGGTGATTTATTATAGAGTAACGGGAGTGTGAACGTAAAATAATAAAAGCATAGATTTATGGTAGGACATAATTTATGGTTTTGGGAATTCAAATCCAAAGATTTATTTATTTGAGGAAATAATACGTATTAAATCTCAACTTGATATAATCAATGCAAATTTAGTAATTAAAAATAAATTGCAAGTTGGTAATTTAGGATGTTTGTGAGTAAATTTGCAGGTAAGATAATTTTTAAAGTTTTACCCATTCATATAATTTATTTAAATATATATAAATCAAATGGCAACATTTTGTTAATAATAGTCGTAAGTGAATTTGAATGCTAAAGGGGTAACAATCGTTTTAGGTTAACCGTTTATTTAATATATTAAGTCTAGACTGGTAATCGATTGAAATAAAAAAAATATTTTGTTTTGTTAATGTGACTTAGTTAATAAAGAGGAATTTATATGAAATGAAGCATGCATGAGAAACGCATTATAATTCAATGTTATGTTTACCCATTAAATGTATACTAGGTTAAGTATCAAATAGAAGAAAAGAAAAGTAAATATTGAATTGATTGATGAATAAGTATTCATTGGATAGAAATTTAATGTAAAGTTGATATTAATTGTATAAAATCTATCTAAGATAATGAATTGCAATAAATTGTGGGTTGATAATAAGGTGTGAATGGAAATTTGATTTGTTATATTAAATGAATAGATTCAAATTGTATGTAGATAATAAATTGCAATAATTAAAGTTGGTAATAAATGGAATATCAAACTATTCATAAAGTGAATATAAGTAGATGTAACAAATGAATAGGAAATGCTAGTTATTCATAAAGTGAAGGAATGGAACCTAGATGGAATAAGAAATTGGATTTAGAATCTTAATTTGTAGATGTGCATATATTTATAAATGGATTAATTTATGAAATAAAATGGTAAGTAATTATAATATTGTTATTAATAATAGACGTTACTTTAAGGATAATTAATGTAGTAATGTAAGGTGAAAATGTAAATTAAAAGGGAAACGTAAAATTTAGTTAAGGTAGTAATTTATGAATTGGGAATAAAATTCAAATGTTATATTAGGCAGTAAATCAATTTGGGAATAAAATTTTATTTAATTGGGGTAAATTGATATACACTAATGTTAAATATATACATAAGATGATGATTGATTTATTAAAGAGAATTGAATACGAATGGTATAAAATTTCATTTGAAATAAGATTTTTTTAATTTATTGAATTTACTTTAATTAAAGGTAAACACTAATTTTTTTGCAGTAAATCTTTATTTGATATGGAGGTTTGGTTAATAAATTTGAAGCTAATTGCAATCAGAAATGATAGGAATGATAAGTTGACCATTTATTCATAATAAGATCTAAAAATCAAATAAATGGATTATTGGAATTTAAATTTGACAAATTGTGAATTCATTTAAATTCGGATCCATTTGTCTATTCCAACTTCATCTATAAATACCCCGCTAAACCCTAGCCTCCGCCTATTCTCATTTGTCTGTGCGTAAAAGTTCATCAGCTCCTTCTCCTCCTCAATGGCAGACAAACAAATCCTAGATCCAAATAAAAATTCCAAACCAAATCAAAAGCTAAAATTCAAACTTCTCAGAAAAATCTGGAAGCAAAACGCATGAGGGAGAGAGGGAAAGAAAGGGGGATGACGTGGCGCTTGAAGGTGTTCTTTTATTTCTATTCTTTTTTTTTTGAAATTTCAATCACCATTAATGCGTATAACTTTCTCCTACGAACTCCGTTTCACGCGAGATTTTTTTTGCTAGGATCGTAATAAAATTCCAGATCTTTTGACACTGGTTTGAACAGATTTGGAGACCGTCGAATTTTTGGGTTTAAATCGGATTTAAATTCGATTTAAATTCAAAAGGTGAGTGTTTTAACCCACTCACGATTTCTAAAATTTCTTATGTTTGTTAAATTAATTTTAGATATGAGTAGAAATTTATTTATGACTATTTGACATGTTTTATTCCTTATCTCTGTTAAATCGCATTTATTTAATTTAACTGTTCATAAATTTTATTACTGCGTATAAATTGACAGTTATAGTTATTTATTTGCATATAAACTATTAGTTTAATAGTTGTTAAATTCATTTTTGAATATAACTGCCAGTTATTACCTGTTATATATTATCAGATGTATATTGATATTGATTTATTATTGGATGATGATTGTGATATGGATAATGGATGATGAATGATGAATGGATGTTTTATTTTATATCATTAAACTGCAAGTTATCATGCATTTTTCATTTCATTCGGGATTGTGGTTTGAAATGATATACAACCGCAAAATTTTTATTTTAAATTGCGGATTGAAATGATAAACATCCGTATCACTTGACCATAGGATAGAAAATTTTATACAGGCACCGCGGTAAATATATATAATTATTTTTGGAAATGTTTTTCTATGGTTTTGTAAAGTTATATATATATATATATATATATATATATATATATGGTTTATGAGATATTGATTTGGTTATTGATAAAGGCTATTATATATATATAGTAATTTTCGGTTTTTAAGCTTTGTATAAATTTGATTTGAAGTTTAAATAAAGTTTGATTTTAAGATCAAATAAGATTAAACATTTATTTAAAATTTAATTTCTGGAGTTTTATGACTTAAATAAGAATAGATTTGGAAGATGAATATTATGTTAAATTGAAATTTAATAAAAATTAGAAATTTTAAAGGGTATGATTTTTATAACTTGATTTTTGTGTAAAGTGATTTTAATGAATATCAGGTTGATTAAATGAATATATAATAAATTGAAAGATGATCCAGTTATATGAAGTTAAAGGTTTTCTTAAATTATATTGAATTCATTAAGCAAACATTTCAAGTCTAAATAAGAAGTAATTGAACTTGATACATATGGATTTGTCAAATGAGTTGTTTTTTTTGAAATGGTGAAATATTTAAAGCCTTGAAACATAAGAAGTGAAATGGTATTTGGAAGTGTAAATCGATATTTGAAATTGATTTGTGAAATCTAAAGAAGCTATTTTGTTTTATAAAAGTAGTTTAATATTTAACCATTTAAGAGGTGGAAATTTGTTTCAAAGCTATGTTTTTCAAGGTAGTATAATTTGGAAATATTATGTTCAAGAGTTGATTTCTAAATATTTTACTTTGGAAACCCTATGATTTTAGAAGGAATATATATTGGAAAAAATGATATCGTATTAATTCGGGTTTTAAAAGGAAATGATATCATATTTATATGGTTTTGAAATGGATATTTTATTCTGGTTTTAAAGTATAATTATTTTAAATGACCGCGGTGTTATAATAACGATTGGTTGGCAAAGAGACCGGGATCGGATATGGACATACTCTCTGTCGATACCGAAAACCACTTTGACTAATCGTGTACGCGGTGGAGATTCCAGAATGAAGTAGGTTGGTGGCGACGTTTCCTGTAAGGTAAATACGTGGACCCAACTCCCGTGAGTTGGCATAAGGTGGCTAAAACAGGAGCGATTCTCGGGCCAATGAGGTCATTCCTCTGATCGAACGCACTCCTTCGATACTATACTCTGACTTTGGATTGATTCGGTGGCCACTATTGATTTCTTTGATTTGGGGGTGTTAGTTCGAGGTGGGCGGTAGCTGCGGCTACGCGTTACCACCAGCCCGGATAGCAATTGGTATATCTACCCTGGCATTGCCTAATTGTGCCGTGTCACCTACCCTAGCGCGCCTTATACGATTTTGGTTTTGTACCATACCTACGGAGTGCCCTCTTACGACGCCCAGTACGGGGGAGATTACGGTACTGTATAGACTATGGGAATATATTCTGTGTTAAGGGCTATATGGGTAACCCCTTAACGCTATTAAAAAGTAAGTTTATTTTACAAATAGACACTATTATAATAGCGCAATATACTACATAGTAAATAGTTTAACGGATCCTTAGGAGATGTAAATCCCGAGCATCTCTTAAGTTACTGCACTCATATTTATTTCTGTTAATTTAACTCACATAAGATCTTTTAGTTCTGACTCGAGTGTTTTTGTCTTTTCAAATTCGCTCGGGTCAGTCCGAGCGTTTCAGGATTTCAAGATTTAGCTCTGGAGGACGAAGACGAAGATTTACATTATTATATTTATACTAGTGCACTACACACTGTTCCGCTGCATTGTTATTGGTATGTGTAACTCTGATATGTATTATATAAATGGTTTTGTAAACAAATTTATAAACTGTATATTTGGTTATTATATTTTATCCTTCTGCTGTGAGATTCTGTTTAGTTTTTTTCCTTCTCTGTTTTTTTCTTATTTACCCCATAACAATCCGCCCTTCCGTATGGTTTGAATTGGCACGTGTGTCGATTTAAAGTGTGCGAAAAAGCAGGACGTTACAGAAATATATTTTAAAACATATTCATAGCGTTTTTGAAAATAAAAAAATTAATTTTTAATTGTTGACATATTAAAAATATGTCTGTCGACAATTAGACCGTTGTGGTGTTTTTTAAATTTTAAAAAAGAAACTTTTGGCGCCATCCTTTGCGAACTTGTGCAACTCTTCAGCCTCTACTTAGAGGCCTCTGATTTCAAATCTTTAACAATAATTTTTAACCATACAAATACATAAGATTTCAACAAAATTCTGCCAATTTCTACATTAATTCTCTTTCTCTATATTCATATTAAAGATCAGATAAGATTCATTTATGTTGTACACCATTAACTCTTTGATATTCAACTACTAAAGGTTTATAGGAAATTGTAACAACCCGGGATTTGCATTACCGAAAAAAAATAATTTAGGATTTTATTTAAATGGAGCAAATGGATTTTTGGGATAAGGATAATTTATTTAAAAATATGGACATTTTAAATAAATGGGTTTTTAAAAATGAGGCGAAGTATTATTTTGGAACAATTAAAAGTTAATGGGAAACTTAAGAAGGGGATTTGGTTAAGTATGGGTTTTCATGGTTATGTTAACACTTAAACAATTTTTATACATGTTTTGAGCCACTCTCTCTTAAGGGGTCCATTAGCCTAACCCAAACCCACTTACCATTCTATAAATCATCTCAAACTCTTAACCCTCACTCATTCCAACCCTAATCAAAAACATTTCCTAAACCCTAAACCTAAAAATGGCCTCCATGCTTAGGAAAGCTCCATCCTCTCTTATATTGGCTTAAGCTAGTTAAAGTAAGGGAAGGTAATGCAAAAACACTCTTGTAATCCGTTTCTAACTCTCCTTAATTTCTGAAAATCATGTTGTAACTCTTGGATACTCTTCGTCAGCATCAGCTTAAGGCCAAGCTCTCCAAGTGCCATTTTTCGGAGAGCAAGGTCAAGTTCTTGGGCCATATTGTATCATCTGAGGGTATTTCTGTCGATCCTGCCAAGATCGAAGCTATTCAGAATTGGAAGCAGCCCGAGAACGTTCATGATATTCGCAGCTTTCTTGGTCTGGCGGGTTATTACCGTCGGTTTATCAAGGATTTATCTCGAGTTGCACTTTCCCTTACGACGCTGACTCGTAAGGGTGTTCGCTTTATCTGGTCTGACAAGTGTGAAGCTTCCTTTCAGCGACTGAAGGAACTTCTCACTCATGCTCCTATTCTGGTGGTTCCAGAGAGTAACCATGATCTTGTTGTATACACCGATGCTTGTGGTAGCGGGCTTGGTTCCGTGCTTATGCAGAAGGATCAGGTAGTTGCTTATGCTTCCAGGCAACTGCGTCCG
This sequence comes from Allium cepa, assembly GCA_030765085.1. Lineage (NCBI taxonomy): Eukaryota > Viridiplantae > Streptophyta > Magnoliopsida > Asparagales > Amaryllidaceae > Allium > Allium cepa. The sequence goes on along the minus strand of CM060941.1, from coordinate 677,779,443 downwards.
AATGAGGTTCGCTATCCTACTCATGATCTTGAGTCAGCAGCTATCGTCTTTGCCTTGAAGACGTGGCGTCACTTTCTATTAGGCGAACGCTTCATTCTTTACACCGATCACAAGTCGCTGAAGTATCTATTCAGTCAAAGGGATCTCAATATGAGGCAACAACGATGGCTTGAGTTTCTCGCCTCATATGATTTAGATATTCAGTATACCTCTGGCAAGGGTAATCGAGTTGCAAATGCGCTCAGTCGCAAGCACTCAGCGGTTGTTTCTATGATGATTGTCGAGTGGGATATTCTTGAAACCCTATCTTTGTGTGATATTAGAGATCGAGCTCCATCTTCTGATTCCCTTGTCTTATTATTCAGCTTGGAAGCTCGTCCCATCTTATTGGATCGCATTGCCCATGCTCAGCGGCAGGATCCAGACTTATTGCATCTTATTCATCTTCTCTTGTCGGGATCCAGTGATGAGACATTGTTGGATTATTCTCTTGATTTTCATCGGTGTCTTCGTAGGAAGAACCGTATTGTTGTACCATCTGATTTATCACTTAGGCGTGACATTCTGGACGAGTGTCATCGCATTAAGTACACTATACATACCGGTTCGAGTAAGATGTATGCCGATATGTGCCGACTATATTATTGGGAGGGTTTGAAGAGAGATGTTGCAAGTTATGTGAGCGGTTGCATGACTTGTCAACAGATCAAGGCCGAGCATCAGCGTCCATTAGGTCTTCTTCAGCCTCTAGAGATTCCATTATGGAAATGAGATCAGATATCCATGGATTTCTTTGACAGTCTGCCTCGATCGAGGTCAGGCCATACTTCTATCTGGGTTATTGTTGATCGCTTAACCAAATCGACTCATTTCATTCCGATTAAGTCCACTCGGACTGCACCTCAGTTGGCCAAGCTCTATGTGAAGGAAGTCGTACGACTTCATGGCATTCCTAGCCCTATCGTATGTGATCGAGACACCATTTTCACTAGTCACTTCTGGAAGTGCCTACAGTCAGCTTTGGGCACAAAGCTGAATCTCTCTAATGCTTATCACCCTCAGACTGGCGGCCAGACTGAGAGGGTGAATCGTTTTTTGGAGGATCTTTTGCGCTGTTGTATTTTGGATTTCGGGGGTAATTGGGAGGATCACTTACCTCTCGTAGAGTTCTCCTACAACAACAACTATCAGTCTAGTATTGGCATGGCACCTTTCGAGGCTCTATACGGAAGGCCATGTCGCTCTCCTGCTTGTTGGTTAGAATCTGGCGAGAAGCTCATTCTTGGTCCAGATTCAGTTCGGGAATCTTCTGAGAAGATTGTTCTTATCCGTCAGAGAATGAGAGAGGCACAGGACCGCCAGCAATCCTACGGGGACAACCGTAGGAAGCCTCTTGAGTTCTCCATTGGTGATTTTGTCTTCATTCGGATTTCTCCCATGAAGGGGGTTGTGCGTTTAAGCTCTACAGGGAAATTGGCTCCTCGCTATGTTGGACCATTTCCTATCACGGAACGCATCGGCCCCGTTGCTTATCGTGTGGCTCTACTTGCTCACTTTTCTAGAATGCATGACGTGTTCCATGTGTCTCAGCTTTGCAAGTGTGTGCGCGATCCTGATTCTATTATTGAGCCATATATCGTGCCTGATTTAGAGATCTCACCTGATTTAACATTGGAGCAGCAACCCCTTCGTGTTCTTGATTCGGAGGTCAGACGTCTTCGCAACAAAGAGGTTCAGCTTGTGAAAATTCAATGGTCACCGAATCCTAAGGACTGCACATGGGAGACCAAAGAATTTATCGAGCGTTCTTATCCTGGCTTTCTTCCATCTTCTAGTATGGATGAGAATCTCTATTTGATCTTTTATCATTTCTTTTGTGGATTAGACGCTATAGACGACGTCCATCTTAAGGAATTGCGGGGACGCAATTTTCTTAAGAGGGGGAGTCTGTAATAACCCGGGATTTGCATTACCGAAAAAAAATTAGGATTTTATTTAAATGGAACAAATGGATTTTTTGGATAAGGATAATTTATTTAAAAATATGGACATTTTAAATAAATGGGCTTTTAAAAATGAGGCGAAGTATTATTTTGGAACAATTAAAAGTTAATGGGAAACTTAAGAAGGGGATTTGGTTAAGTATGGGTTTTCATGGCTATGTTAACACTTAAACAATTTTTATACATGTTTAGAGCCACTCTCTCTTAAGGGGTCCATTAGCCTAACCCAAACCCACTTACCATTCTATAAATCATCTCAAACTCTTAACCCTCATTCATTCTAACCCTAATCAAAAAAATTCCTAAAACCCTAAACCAAAAAATGGCCTCCATGCTTAGGAAAGCTCCATCCCCTTTTATATTGGCTTAAGCTAGTTAAAGTAAGGGAAGGTAATGCAAAAACCCTCTTGTAATCTGTTTCCAACTCTCTTTAATTTCTGGAAATCACGTTGTAACTCTTGGTTTTATGTGTTTTGGTATTTTTCTAACTCCTTGATCATCATCTCTTAGCTTTGGCTAGTGCCATATAGGTGTTTGTTCTTTTGTTTGAGAGAAATACTAGGTAAACCCTCTCCTAATCTATGTATAAGCATCTCTTAATTTCTGGAATTAGCCTTGTAACACTTGATTTGTTGGGTTTCATGAATATCAAAGCTTGTTGATTATCATTCCTTCCATTTGGACATTGCACACAAGTTGCTTGCTATATTGGTTGTGAGGTAATGCTAGCTATATCCTCATCATTTTCATGCTATGGCTAGATATATATATATCTATGGTATGATTTGATAATTGTTAATGGTCATTACTAAATCATTTGAGCAAGAAAAATTGAATTAATTAGCTCATTTCTCTATGTTTTGCAAAATTCTAAAACTAATTTATGCTGCAAATTTGACCATGAATATGTCTTTCAATATCTGATGAAAACATGCCAAATCACTTCCTAGTGATAGTTAGTATTGCCATCTATAACCCCTCCAAATTTCATAGCATTCGGCGATCATTTGAATGGTGAAATCCAGGCTCAAAAACGGACCTGAATGCAGTTTTACTGCTGGTTTCTGAGCATTTTTTTTTTCTGTTTTCAGTTTTGAAACTGAACTTTGTGACACCGCCACGGTCACATCCATGGTCATAATCCAACGTTTTTGGACTCGTTTGAAAACTGGAGTTCCCAACTCCATATCTAGAAAGTTTGATTAGTATCCGAGTTCATTGGCTCTTCGAAATTGCTGTCGAAGAGGGACCCGGATCTCAGCCTGAAACAGTGTATTCACTGTTTCTGGGTCCGACTTTGGAGCGTCGCTGCGACTTCGTTTCAATTCAGAATCGAGTAATTATTTTTGCGTTCTGAAGTAGGTATGTCGTACTACGTTCCTACCTATTTTCTTGCCATTCGGATTCGGTTAGCTGGTCCGAATACTTTTCCGAATTTGGGTTCGCGTCAGTTTTGGACTATTTTCCAACACTTAAAAATATTCTCAGTGAAACCATTTTTTTCCTGTTTTCAGTTTTGAAACTGAAACTTTGTGACACCGCCACGGTCACATCTTTGGTCGAAATCCAATGTTTTTGGACTCGTAGGAAAACTGGAGTTCCGAACTCCATCTCTAGAAAGTTTGATTAGTATCTGAGTTCATTTGACTCTACGAAATTGCTGTCGAAGAGGGACCCGGATCTCAGCCTGAAACAGTGTATTCACTGTTTCCGGGTCCGACTTTGGAGCGTCGCTGCAACTTCGTTTCAAGTCAGAATCGAGTAATTCTTTTTTCGTTCTTAAGTAGGAATGTCGGACTACGTTCTTACCAATTTTCATGCCATTCAGATTCGGTTTGCTGGTCCGAATAACTTTCCGAATTTTGGTTCGCGTCAGTTTTGGACTATTTTCCAACACTAGAATATTTTCAGTGATTTTTCTGGTTTTGTCGATTTCGTTGAGATTTGTCTCTGGATTTCGTACACGGGCCCTATAAAAAGGTTTTATAAGGATTTTCCACTCTAAAATGGATTTCGAAATTACTATATAATATTATTTTTAATTATTAAATTAATTACTCCATAATAGGAGAGTTTTCAAGGGCCGTTTTAAAGTGATTTCAAACCAATTATAAATCCGTTTTCCATAATTATTTCATATAACAAAATCCCACACTCATACTTTAGCACTTCGAGCGATGTGGAAAGGCACTTAAACGGTTGGGAAAAACTCCGGCCTATGAAACCGTGTGTACTTCCTTTTCGGTTAATCCCCGACATATTCGATTGATCGTTTTGGCCTTTCGGCCTAGTTTACCGATGACATGAGGTGAACTTTGTACTGCTTTTAGTGTGGAAGCTTACGATTGGTTAGTAGACCGTTTAGGGCGAACGTGGGGTATGGGACTCATGTTAACACTTTACGGGTTCCTTGCTAAAAGTTCGTGACACATTCCTTTTATTACCTTTGGGATAGTGTCTTCGGACTGTCTCCCTTAGAGGTATCGTTTTGGCATCTCTACTTAGATGGTCGTTATACATCTTTACATAGATGTATCGTTGTTGGCATCTCTACTTAGATGGCCTGTTATACATCTCTACTTAGATGTATCGTCTTTGACATATCTACCTAGGTGTTTTTGTTTTGGCATTTGTGCTTACGTTATGCCGATGATATGAGGCTTGTTATACATCTTTACTTAGATGTTTGTTTCTTCTCTATGTGAGAGATTTTGGTCTTTATTACCATGATATATGTTTCTCTTTTAGAGATTATTATGTTATATGTTGCCTCATTATCTTATCGTGATTATTGTTCAATTTATCTAACTGATTTGTTTAACTAGCCTAACCCGAGTATTTTATGCTCGGGTCAGACCGAGTTGTTTCAGGTTAGGTCGTTTTGGGCTTAGCTTGCTTTAGTGCTTCCACTTTGTATATATCCGCTATACTATAGATAGCTTTACTTGTTATCCATCCTTTATGATACTCTGATATTATGACTATCTTGTGTATATTCATTTGACTCACGAATGTGTGAGTAGTGGCTTTGTACCCACTTTTATATTTGGATCTGTACTTGATGTTGTATTGTGCTGAGACTATTTGCTTATTATCTTATGCTGTTCTATGATGATGTTCATTCTGCTATTATGTTTTGTTCTGCTAGATCTTTTATCCATTGTAGTTTTTTCTTTAAGTATTTATTGAATATGTCGAACCACATGCGAAAAAAAATAGATTCCATTTTTCGACGTGTTCAGTAGATAGTTAAAGTAAGATTACACATGGTCGCTTCCATTATACTCTATTGTCCGCATTAGCAGACGGTATTATCCATATAATACTCTTTGTTAATGAGGCTCTCGGAGTGGGGCGTTACAACTTGGTATCAGAGCTTGGTTCAGAACTAAGTATAATAAACACAGAACAGTAACACTTAGTACAATACATCTTAGTATGATTCAAATATTACAATGCCCTTTCCTCATGACATTGGATAGATAAGTTAGGAAAATGTTTAGGGATACATTTATATTCCGTAGTATTCCATTTGAATTATCTATCTTTGAATCACGCTTAACTCGTATCTTATCTTATCTTTCAGTATGGTTGGGAGAGGTAGGAACCTCCGTTCTGCTGATGCTGGACAGTCCAGCAACCCTCACCCAGAGGGCGTATACATGACCACAGACCAGATCATGGAGCTGGTTCGTAACTCTCAGTCGCACTCTCAGTCTCCTGCACCAGTTTCTGATGCACCGCGCAAGTCTTATTTTGCCCGTCTATGCAGTGACTTTATTCATCTCGGAGGGAAGCCGTTCAGTGGCTCCGAGACTATTCTGGAGGTCCAGGCTTGGATCAGAGTTTGCGAGCGTAATTTTACTCGCATGGCTATCCCCGACCACGAAAGAGTTCTTATTGCTTCTAGACATCTTGAGGGTCGTGCCTTGGATTGGTACGAGCTGCTTGTCTCCGAAACCGATGAGGCCTCACTCACTTGGGACCGGTTCCGAGAGCTCTTCTTGCTCAAGTTTGTTCCCGAGTCCGAGAAGATAGCCCTTGCACGCCGCTTTATTGACCTTAAGCAAGGGAAGACCTCTGTTGCTGGCTATTCATCATCTTTCGAGGCCCTGTCCAAGTATGACCTCGAGTTCATTAGCTCTCCTTATAAGAAGAATCTCAAGTTTGTAGAAGGCATGAAGAAATATTTGAAGAAACAGCTTATGCTCCAGCTTAAGCTCCCTTTTGATGAGCTAGTTGACGCAGCGCTTCACCTTGAAGCGGTTGAGCGTGAGAGAGACAGTGATGGAGATGGTGAGGGTTCCAAAAATCCCAATCATAAGCGGGGCCCATTTCAGAAGTCCAAATCTTGGCATAAGAAGAAGAAGACAGGCAGCTCTACTTCTCAGACTCAGCCTCAGTCAATTGCTCAGCTTAGTGGAACACCTTCCATTCGGAAGTGTTTCAACTGTGGATCTACCGATCATATGTTTAAAGAGTGTCCCAAGCCTCTTTTCTGCCGCTATTGTAAGAAGAAGGGTCATCTTAAATCCGCTTGTCCTACTGCACCTCCTAGATCTGGCAAGCTTAATGCTTCCAAGGCTCCTACATCTTCAGCTCAGACTTGAGGTACACATCCTTCCTTTCTCGAAGGTTCTATTTAATTTCATGGTAGATCTTGTAGAGTCCTCTTTTATACGGGTGCCTCTCATTCATTCGTATCAAAGGAACTAGTTGATACTTTATCTTTGGATGTTACTTGTTTGGTTTCTTCACTAAGGATTGTGAATCCCATCGGCGGATCCACGACCCTTAGCCTGCTTTGTGAGGATATAGATATTGATCTTTGTGGATTTTCTTTCCGTGCGAATCTGCACGTTATGGAGTATTTGGGCTTTGACATGATTCTTGGCATGGATTGGCTCGCTCAGTACGACACCAAAATCATTTGTTCGGAGTGGATATTATTTCTTCGTCATCCTGACTCGTCCGCTCCATTAGCTATTGCTCTTCAGGATGTTGGGATTTCTGATATTACTTTATTTGCTCTTGGTTCACGAGATGAGGATATGGACATATCTCGTATTACTGTTGTTTGGGATTTCCCCGATATATTCGAGCCAGTATCAGGCCTGCCGCCAAAGTGGGCCATTGAGTTCCGCATCGATCTCATTCCAGGCTCCCACCCAGTTGGGCGTCCTCCCACGAGGATGTCTACTAAAGAGAATGAGGAACTCAGGAAGTAGTTAGTAGAGCTTGAGGCAAAGCAGTTCATTCGGTCCAGTTCTTCGCCATGGGGTGCTGCTGTGGTCTTCGTTAAGAAGCCTGATGGCTCTCTTAGGCTTTGCATTGACTATCGCAAGCTTAATGAGTTGACCATCAGAAATCGTTATCTATTGCCACGGATAGACGATATGTTTGATCAGTTGAGCGGTGCGAAGGTCTTTTCCCAGCTCGACCTTGCCACCGGATTTCATCAGCTTCGAGTTGTGGAAGATAGCATTCCTCTTACCGCTTTCCGCACTCGTTATGGTTCTTTTGAGTGGTTGGTCATGCCATTCGGCTTGACGAACACACCGGCTTTCTTCGTCGATCTTATGAATCGAGTATTCCAGGAATACATCGATAGATTCATTCTGGTTTTCATCGACGATATTCTTATTTATTCTAGATCCAAGGCAGAGCATGCTCATCATTTGCGGATCGTCTTGGATACTCTTTGTCAGCATCAGCTGAAGACAAAGCTCTCCAAGTGCCATTTTTGGGACAGAAAGGTCAAGTTCTTGGGCCATATTGTATCATCTGAGGGTATTTCTGTCGATCCTGCCAAGATCGAAGCTATTCAGAGTTGGAAGCAACCCGAGAAATTTCATGATATTCACAGCTTCCTTGGTCTGGCGGGTTATTACCGTCGGTTTATCAAGGATTTCTCTCGAGTTGCACTTCGCCTTACGACGCTGACTCGTAAGGCTGTTCGCTTTATTTGGTCTGATAAGTGTGAAGCTTCCTTTCAGCGACTGAAGGAACATCTCACTCATGCTCCTATTCTGGTGGTTCCAGAGAGTAACCATGATCTTGTTGTATACAACGATGCATGTGGTAGCGGGCTTGGTGCCGTGCTTATGCAGAAGGATCGGGTAGTTGCTTATGCTTTCAGGTAACTGCGTCCGAATGAGGTTCGCTATCCTACTCATGATCTTGAGTTAGCAGCTATCGTCTTTGCCTTGAAGACATGGTGTCACTTTCTATTAGGCGAACGCTTCATTCTTTACACCGATCACAAGTCGTTGAAGTATCTATTCAATCAGAGGGATCTCAATATGAGGCAGCAACGATGGCTTGAGTTTCTCGCCTCATATGATTTAGATATTCAGTATACCCCTGGCAAGGGTAATCGAGTTGCATATGCGCTCAGTCCCAAGCACTCGGCGGTAGTTTCTATGATGATTGCCGAGTGGGATATTCTTTAGACCCTATCTTTGTGTGATATTAGAGATCGAGCTCCATCTTCTGATTCCCCAGTCTTATTATTCAGCTTGGAAGCTCGTCCTATCTTATTGGATCGCATTGCCCATGCTCAACGGCAGGATCCAGACTTATTGCATCTTATTCATCTTCTCGAGTCGGGATCCAGTGATGAGACATTGCTGGATTATTCTCTTGATTTTCATCGGTGTCTTCGTAGGAAGAACCGTATCGTTGTACCATCTGATTTGTCACTTAGCGTGACATTCTAGACGAGTGCTATCGCACTAAGTACTCTATACATCCCGGTTCGAATAAGATGTATACCGATATGTGCCGACTATATTATTGGGAGGGTTTGAAGAGAGATGTTGCAAGTTATGTGAGCGGTTGCATGACTTGTCAACAGATCAAGGCCGAGCATCAGCGTCCATCTGGTCTTCTTCAGCCTCTAGAGATTCCATTATGAAAATGGGATCAGATATCCATGGATTTCATTGACAGTCTGCCTCGATCGAGGTTAAGCCATACTTCTATCTGGGTTATTGTTGATCGCTTGACCAAATCGGCTCATTTCATTCCGATTATGTCCACTCGGACTGCACCTCAGTTGGCCAAGATCTATGCGAAGGAAGTCGTACGACTTCATGGCATTCCTAGCTCTATCGTATGTGATCGAGACACCATTTTCACTAGTCACTTCGGGAAGTGACTACAGTTAGCTTTAGGCACAAAGCTGAATCTCTCTACTTCTTATCACCCTCAAACTGACGGCCAGACTGAGAGGGTGAATCGTGTTTTGGAGGATTTTTTGCGCTGTTGTATTTTGGATTTCGGGGGTAATTGGGAGGATCACTTACCTCTCGTAGAGTTCTCCTACAACAACAGCTATCAGTCTAGTATTGGCATGGCACCTTTCGAGGCTCTATACGGAAGGCCATGTCGCTCTCCTGCTTGTTGGTTAGAATCTGGAGAGAAGCTCATTCTTGGTCCAGATTCAGTTCGGGAATCTTCTGAGAAGATTGTTCTTATCCGTCAGAGAATGAGAGATGCACAGGACCCCTAGAAATCCTACGCGGACAACCGTAGGAAGACTCTTGAGTTCTCCATTGGTGATTTTGTCTTCATTCGGATTTCCCCCATGAAGGGGGTTGTGCGTTTCAGCTCAACAGGGAAATTGGCTCCTCGCTATGTTGGACCATTTCCTATCACGGAACGAATCGGCCCCGTTGCTTATCGTGTGGCTCTACCTGCTCACTTTTCTGGAATGCATGACGTGTTCCATGTGTCTCATCTTCGCAAGTGTGTGCGCGATCCTGATTCTATTATTGAGCCACATATCATGCCTGATTTAGAGATCTCACCTGATTTATCATTGGAGCAGCAACCCCTTCGTGTTCTTGATTCGGAGGTTAGACGCCTTCGCAACAAAGAGGTTCAGCTTGTGAAAATTCAATGGTCACCGAATCCTAAGGACTGCACTTGGGAGACCAGAGAATTTATCGAGCGTTCTTATCCTGGCTTTCTTCCAACTTCTAGTATGGGTGAGAATCTCTATTTGATCTTCTATCATTTCTTTTATGGATTAGATGCTATTGACGAAGTCCATCTTAAGGAATTGCGGGGACGCAATTTTCTTAAGAGGGGGAGTTTGTAACAACCCGGGATTTGCATTACCAAAAAAAAATTAGGATTTTATTTAAATGGAGCAAATGGATTTTTGGGATAAGGATAATTTATTTTAAAATATGGACATTTTAAATAAATGGGTTTTTAAAAATGAGGCGAAGTATTATTTTGGAACAATTAAAAGTTAATGGGAAATTTAAGAAGGGGATTTGATTAAGTATGGGTTTTCATGGCTATGTTAACACTTAAACAATTTTTATACATGTTTAGAGCCACTCTCTCTTAAGGGGTCCATTAGCCTAACCCAAACCCACTTACCATTCTATAAATCATCTCAAACTCTTAACCATCATTCATTCCAACCCTAATCAAAAAAAATTCCTAAAACCCTAAACCTAAAAATGGCCTCCATGCTTAGGAAAGCTCCATCCTCTCTTATATTGGCTTAAGCTAGTTAATGTAAGGGAAGGTAATGCAAAAACCCTCTTGTAATCCGTTTCTAACTCTCTTTAATTTCTGGAAATCATGTTGTAACTCTTGGTTTTATGTGTTTTGGTATTTTTCTAGCTCCTTGATCATCATCTCTTTGCTTTTGTTAGTGCCATATAGGTGTTTGTTCTTTTGCTTGAGTGGAATACTAGCTAAACCCTCTCCTAATCTATGTATAAGCATCTCTTAATTTCTGGAATTAGCCTTGTAACACTTGATTTGTTGTGTTGCATGAATATCAAAGCTTGTTGATTATCATTCCTTCCATTTGGACATTGCACACAAGTTGCTTGCTATATTGGTTGTGAGGTAATGCTAACTATATCCTCATCATTTTCATGCTATGGCTATATATATATATATATATATATATATATATATATATATATATGGTATGATTTGATAATTGTTAATGGTCATTACTAAATCATTTGAGCAAGAAAAATTGAATTAATTAGCTCATTTCTCTATGTTTTGTAAAATTCTAAAACAGATTTATGCTGCAACTTTGAGCATGGATTGGCTCGCTCAGTACGACACCAAAACCATTTGTTCGGAGCGGATATTATTTCTTCGTCATCCTAACTCGTCCGCTCTATTAGCTATTGCTCTTCAAGATGTTGGGATTTCTGATATTACTTTATTTTCTCTTGGTTCACGAGATGAGGATATGGACATATCTCGTATTCCTGTTGTTCGTGATTTCCCCGATATATTCGAGATTTCCCCGATATATTCGAGCCAGTATCAGGCCTGCCGCCAAAGTGGGCCATTGAGTTCCGCATCGATCTCATTCCAGGCTCCCACCCAGTTGGGCGTCCTCCCACGAGGATGTCTACTAAAGAGAATGAGGAACTCAGGAAGTAGTTAGTAGAGCTTGAGGCAAAGCAGTTCATTCGGTCCAGTTCTTCGCCATTGGGTGCTGCTGTGGTCTTCGTTAAGAAGCCTGATGGCTCTCTTAGGCTTTGCATTGACTATCGCAAGCTTAATGAGTTGACCATCAAAAATCGTTATGCATTGCCACGGATAGACGATATGTTTGATCAGTTGAGCGGTGCGAAGGTCTTTTCCCAGCTCGACCTTGCCACCGGATTTCATCAGCTTCGAGTTGTGGAAGATAGCATTCCTCTTACCGCTTTCCACACTCATTATGGTTCTTTTGAGTGGTTGGTCATGCCATTCGGCTTGACGAACACACCGGCTTTCTTCGTCGATCTTATGAATCGAGTATTCCAGGAATACATCGATAGATTCATTCTGGTTTTCATCGACGATATTCTTATTTATTCTAGATCCGAGGCAGAGGATGCTCATCATTTGTGGATCGTCTTGGATACTCTTCGTCAGCATCAGCTTAAGGCCAAGCTCTCTAAGTACCATTTTTGGAAGAGAAAGGTCAAGTTCTTGGGCCATATTGTATCATCTGAGGGTATTTCTGTCGATCCTGCCAAGATCGAAGCTATTCGGAGTTGGAAGCAGCCCGAGAACGTTCATGATATTCGCAGCTTCCTTGGTCTAGCGGGTTATTACCGTCGGTTTATCAAGGATTTATCTCGAGTTGCACTTCCCCTTACGACGCTGACTCGTAAGGGTGTTCGGTTTATTTGGTCTGATAAGTGTGAAGCTTCCTTTCAACGACTGAAGGATCTTCTCACTCATGCTCCTATTCTGGTGGTTCCAGAGAGTAACCATGATCTGGTTGTATACACCGATTCTTGTGGTAGTAGGCTTGGTGCCATGCTTATGCGGAAGGATCGGGTAGTTGCTTATGCTTCCAGGCAACTGCGTCCGAATGAGGTTCGCTATCCTACTCATGATCTTGAGTTAGCAGCTATCGTCTTTGCCTTGAAGACGTGGCGTCACTTTCTATTAGGCGAACGCTTCATTCTTTACACCATCACAAGTCGTTGAAGTATCTATTCAGTCAGAGGGATCTCAATATAAGGAAGCAACGATGGCTTGAGTTTCTTGCCTCATATGATTTAGATATTCAGTATACCCCTGGCAAGGGTAATTGAGTTGCATATGCGCTCAGTCCCAAGCACTCGGCGGTAGTTTCTATGATGATTGCCGAGTGGGATATTCTTTAGACCCTATCTTTGTGTGATATTAGAGATCGAGCTCCATCTTCTGATTCCCCAGTCTTATTATTCAGCTTGGAAGCTCGTCCTATCTTATTGGATCGCATTGCCCATGCTCAGCGGCAGGATCCAGACTTATTGCATCTTATTCATCTTCTCGAGTCGGGATCCAGTGATGAGACATTGCTGGATTATTCTCTTGATTTTCATCGGTGTCTTCGTAGGAAGAACCGTATCGTTGTACCATCCGATTTATCACTTAGGCGTGACATTCTGAACGAGTGCCATCGCACTAAGTACACTATACATCCCGGTTCGAGTAAGATGTATGCCGATATGTGCCGACTATATTATTGGGAGGGTTTGAAGAGAGATGTTGCAAGTTATGTGAGCGGTTGCATGACTTGTCAACAGATCAAGGCCGAGCATCAGCGTCCATCTGGTCTTCTTCAGCCTCTAGAGATTCCATTATGGAAATGGGATCAGATATCCATGGATTTCATTGACAGTCTGCCTCGATCGAGGTCAGGCCATACTTCTATCTGGGTTATTGTTGATCGCTTGACCAAATCGGCTCATTTCATTCCAATTAAGTCCACTCGGACTGCACCTCAGTTGGCCAAGCTCTATGTGAAGGAAGTCGTACGACTTCATGGCATTCCTAGCTCTATCGTATGTGATCAAGACACCATTTTCACTAGTCACTTCTGGAAGTGCCTACAGTCAGCTTTGGGCACAAAGCTGAATCTCTCTACTGCTTATCACCCTCAAACTGACGGCCAGACTGAGAGGGTGAATCGTGTTTTGGAGGATCTTTTGCGCTGTTGTATTTTGGATTTCGGGGGTAATTGGGAGGATCACTTACCTCTCGTAGAGTTCTCCTACAACAACAGCTATCAGTCTAGTATTGGCATGACACCTTTCGAGGCTCTGTATGGAAGGCCATGTCGCTCTCCTGCTTGTTGGTTAGAATCTGGCGAGAAGCTCATTCTTGGTCCAGATTCAGTTCGGGAATCTTCTGAGAAGATTGTTCTTATCCGTCATAGAATGAGAGAGGCACAGAACCGCCAAAAATCCTACGCGGACAACCGTAGGAAGCCTCTTGAGTTCTTCATTGGTGATTTTGTCTTCATTCGGATTTCTCCCATGAAGGGGTTTGTGCGTTTCAGCTCTACAGGGAAATTGGCTCCTCGCTATCTTAGACCATTTCCTATCACGGAATGCATCGGCCCCGTTGCTTATCGTGTGGCTCTAACTGCTCACTTTTCTGGAATGCATGACGTGTTCCATGTGTCTCAGCTTCGCAAGTGTGTGCGCGATCCTGATTCTATTATTGAGCCACATATCGTGCCTGATTTAGAGATCTCACCTGATTTATCATTGAAGTAGCAACCCTTTCGTGTTCTTGATTCGGAGGTCAGACGCCTTCGCAACAAAGAGGTTCAGCTTGTGAAAATTCAATGGTCACCGAATCCTAAGGACTGCACCTGGGAGACCAGAGAATTTATCGAGCGTTCATATCCTGGCTTTCTTCCATCTTCTAGTACGGGTGAGAATCTCTATTTGATCTTCTATCATTTCTTTTGTGGATTAGATGCTATAGACGACGTCCATCTTAAGGAATTGCGGGGACGCAATTTTCTTAAGAGGGGGAGTCTGTAACAACCCGGGATTTGCATTACCAAAAAAAAATTAGGATTTTATTAAATGGAGCAAATGGATTTTTGGGATAAGGATAACTTATTTAAAAATATGGACATTTTAAATAAATGGGTTTTTAAAAATGAGGCGAAGTATTATTTTGGAACAATTAAAAGTTAATGGGAAATTTAAGAAGGGGATTTGGTTAAGTATGGGTTTTCATGGCTATGTTAACACTTAAACAATTTTTATACATGTTTAGAGCCACTCTCTCTTAAGGGGTCCATTAGCCTAACCCAAACCCACTTACCATTCTATAAATCATCTCAAACCCTTAACCCTCATTCATTCCAACCCTAATCTAAAAAAATTCCTAAAACCCTAAACCTAAAAATGGCCTTCATGCTTAGGAAAGCTCCATCCACTCTTATATTGGCTTAAGCTAGTTAAAGTAAGGGAAGGTAATGCAAAAACTCTCTTGTAATCCGTTTCTAACTCTCTCTCATTTCTGTAAATCATGTTGTAACTCTTGGTTTTATGTGTTTTGGTATTTTTCTAGCTCCTTGATCATCATCTCTTAGCTTTGGTTAGTGCCATATAAGTGTTTGTTCTTTTGCTTGAGAGGAATACTAGGTAAACCCTCTCCTAATCTATGTATAAGCATCTCTTAATTTCTGGATTTAGCCTTGTAACACTTGATTTGTTGTGTTGCATGAAAATCAAAGCTTGTTGATTATCATTCCTTCCATTTGGACATTGCACACAAGTTGCTTGCTATATTGGTTGTGAGGTAATGCTAGCTATATCCTCATTATTTTCATGCTATGGCTAGATATATATATATCTATGGTATGATTTGATAATTGTTAATGGTCATTACTAAATCATTTGATCAAGAAAAATTGAATTAATTAGCTCATTTCTCTATGCTTTGCAAAATTCTAAAACCGATTTATGCTGACTTTGACCATGAATATCTCTTTCAATATCTGATGAAAACATGCCAAATCACTTCCTAGTGATAATTAGTATTGCCATCTATAACCCCTCCAAATTTCGTAGCATTCGGTGATCATTTGAATGGTGAAATCCGGGCTCAAAAACGGACCTGAATGCAGTTTTACTACTGGTTTCTGAGCATTTTTTTTCTTCTGTTTTCAGTTTTGAAACTGAAACTTTGTGACACCGCCACGGTCACATCCATGGTCGGAATCCAACGTTTTTGGACTCGTTGGAAAACTGGAGTTCCCAACTCCATCTCTAGAAAGTTTGATTAGTATCCGAATTCATTTGACTCTTCGAAATTGCTGTCGAAGAGGGACCCAGATCACTGTTTTTGGGTCCGACTTTGGAGCGTCGCTGCGACTTCGTTTCAAATCGGAATCGAGCAATTATTTTTGCGTTCTGAAGTAGGTATGTCGGACTAAGTTCCTACCAATTTTCATGCCATTCGGATTTGGTTTGCTGGTCCGAATAATTTTCCGAATTTGGGTTCGCGGCAGTTTTGGACTATTTTCCAACACTTGGAATATTCTCAGTGAAACCATTTTTTTCCTGTTTTCAGTTTTGAAACTGAAACTTTGTGACACCGCCACGGTCACATCCATGGTCGGAATCCAACGTTTTTGGACTCGTTGGAAAACTGAAGTTTCAAACTCCATCTCTAGAAAGTTTGATTATTATCCGAGTTCATTTGACTCTTCGAAATTGCTGCCGAAGAGGGACCCGGATCTCAGCCTGAAATAGTGTATTCACTGTTTCCGGGTCCGACTTTGGAGCATCGCTGCGACTTCGTTTCAAGTCAGAATCGAGTAATTCATTTTGCGTTCTGAAGTAGGAATGTCGGACTACGGTCCTACCAATTTTCATGCCATTTGGATTCGGTTTGCTGGTTCGAATAACTTTCCGAATTTGGGTTCGCGTCAGTTTTGGACTATTTTCCAACACTAGAATATTTTCAGTGATTTTCTGGTTTTGTCGATTTCGTTGAGATTTGTCTCTGGATTTCGTACACGGGCCTTATAAAAAGGTTTTAAAATGATTTTTCACTCTGAAATGGCTTTCGAAATTATTATATAATATTATTTTTAATTATTAAATTAATTACTCCATAATAGGAGAGTTTTCAAGGGACGTTTTAAAGTGATTTCAAACCAATTATAAATCTGTTTTCCGTAATTATTTTCTATAATAAAATCCCACACTCATACTTTAGCACTTCGAGCGATGTGGAAAGGTGCTTAAACGTTGGGAAAAACTCCGGCCTATGAAACCGTGTGTACTTCCTTTCCGGTTAATCCCCGACCTATTCGATTGATCGTTTTGGCCTTTCGGCCTAGTTTACCGATGACATGAGGTGAACTTTGTACTGCTTTCAGTGTGGAAGCTTACGATTGGTCAGTAAACCGTTTAGGGCGAACGTGGGGTATGAGACTCACGTTAACACTTTACGGGTTCCTTGCTAAAAGCTCATGACACATTCCTTGTATTACCTTTGGGATAATGTCTTTGAACTGTCTCCCTTAGAGGTATCGTTTTGGCATCTCTACTTAGATGGCCGTTATACATCTCTACATAGATGTATCGTTGTTGGCATCTCTACTTAGATGGCCTGTTATACATCTCCACTTAGATGTATCGTCTTTGACATCTCTACTTAGATGTTTTTGTTTTGGCATTTGTGCTTACGTTATGCCGATGATATGAGGCTTGTTATACATCTCTACTTAGATGTTTGTTTCTTCTCTATGTGAGAGATTTTGGTCTTTAATACCATGATATATGTTTCTCTTTTGGAGATTATTATGTTATATGTTGCCTCATTATCTTATCATGATTGTTGTTCAGTTTACCTAACTGATTTGTTTGGCTAGCCTGACCCGAGTATTTTATGCTCGGGTCAGACCAAGTTGTTTCAGGTTAGGTCATTTTGGACTTAGCTTGCTTCAGTGCTTCCACTTTGGATATATCCGCTATACTATTGATAGCTTTACTTGTTATCCATCCTTTATGATACTCTGATATTATGACTATCTTGTGTATATTCATTTGACTCACGAATGTGTGAGTAGTGGCTTTGTACCCACTTTTATATTAGGATCTGTACTTGATGTTGTATTGTGCTGAGACTATTTGCTTATTATCTGATGTTGTTCTGTGATGATGTTCATTCTGCTATTATGTTTTGTTCTGATAGATCTTTTAGCCATTGTAGTTTTTTCTTTAAGTATTTATTGAATATGTCGAACCACATGCGGAAAAAAAAATAGATTCCATTTTTCGACGTGTTCAGTAGATAGTTAAAGTAAGATTCACTACAACAAAAATGCCCTATCACAACGCCCTTTTTACAACGGGCATTTGCTGCCCGTTGTAATAGAAGGCTATTACAACGGTCGATTCAGGACCGTTGTAATAGATGCCCCTTTTTACAACGGGCATTTGCTGCCCGTTGTAATAGATAGCTATTACAACGGTCCATTCAGGACCGTTGTAATATATGCCCTATACAACACTCTTTTTACAACGGTACATTCAGAACCGTTGTAATAGATGCCCCTTTTTACAATGGGCATTTGCTGCCCGTTGTAATCGATCTCTATTACAACGGTCCATTCAGGACCGTTGTAATATATTTATTAATTACACTTAATATTTAATTATTATAATTAATATTCAATTATTTAGTAATTACATTTAATATTCAGTATTTAATATTCAATATTAGATAATTAAATTAGTAAAATTCTAAACTAAATTCATAAACACATTTGAAATTTTCATAAAATTCAAGAATTAAAAAGTAAAATTTTAAGATAACTTAAAATTTTAGAAAGTTTCCAAAATCTTAGAATATTTAATATTTCAAATAATTTAAAATTTGGAAATTTTGTAAAATAAACTTAAAAACATTTGTAAAATTTATAAACAAAAATTTGAAATTTTCATAAAATTATAAAATAAAGAGACTAAAATTTTATAAAATATTTAAAATTTCAAAATATTAAAATAATTCAGAATTTGAGAAATATAAATTTTACTGTAAAATTTTTAGAAACTAATGCCCCTTTTAGTTTCAAATGCATTAGTAATTACATTTAATATTCAGTATTTTACATTTAATATTTTTAGCTATTACAACGGTCCATTCAGGACCGTTGTAATATATGCCCTATACAACACTCTTTTTACAACGGTCCATTCAGGACCGTTGTAATAGATGCCCCTTTTTACAACGGGCATTTGCTGTCCGTTGTAATAGATCTCTATTACAACGGTCCATTCAGGACCGTTGTAATATATTTATTAATTACACTTAATATTTAATTATTATAATTAATATTCAATTATTTAGTAATTACATTTAATATCCAGTATTTAATATTCAATATTAGATAATTAAATTAGTAAAATTCTAAACTAAATCATAAACACATTTGAAATTTTCATAAAATTCAAGAATTAAAAAGTAAAATTTTAAGATAACTTGAAATTTTAGAAAGTTTCCAAAATCTTAGAATATTTAATATTTCAAATAATTTAAAATTTGGAAATTTTGTAAAATAAACTTAAAAACATTTGTAAAATTTATAAACAAAAATTTGAAATTTTCATAAAATTATAAAATAAAGAGATTAAAATTTTATAAAATATTTAAAATTTCAAAATATTAAAATAATTCAGAATTTGAGAAATATAAATTTTACTGTAAAATTTTTAGAAACTAATGCCCCTTTTAGTTTCAAATGCATTAGTAATTACATTTAATATTCAGTATTTTACTGTAATATTTTTAATTAAACCCCTTTTTATTTTTTAACACCCTTAACCCTTTTCTCCTTAACAAATCCGGCTGGCCCTTCTATCTCTTTGTAGACCCGATCCCTTTTTTATAATTCTTGAGTAAAAGAAAATGGCGGACGTTGTTTTCTTCTCTCTGAAATTAGGGCTTGAAAAATTGGGGACTTCGTTCCTTTCTCTGATCCAAAATTAGGGCTTTGCGAAGCGCCTACTGTTGTTCGATCGCGTGGATAATCGTGAGTTGCTTCGATCGATTGTTTCCTTGTATCTTACTGCGGCTGCTTCGATGGAGTTCGTGTTCGAATTTGGTATGTTCTTTTTATTGCTTGCAATTGCTTGATTTCTGTATTGCGAACTCCTTGATCTATGCCGATGATGATAGTTTGGTTTTTATAGGGTTCGATCCCCTGAGTTTTCGTTCGTATATTCGTGTTTGAATTTGTCAATGGAATTGCTCTGGCCGCTGGTTTTCGTTTTGATGCTTGAGATATTCTTGACTTGTTCATAAACGTATATACTTGATTTCTTGGTTTGCACGGCTTTGTATTATTTCGTGATTGCCTAGGCTTGAATTTACTGCTCCGTGAATTTCTTGTTTTGACTTGTTCGAGTCACGGCTTCGATCATTTATCATCACCTGACTTTGGTTTTAAAATACTCGGCTTTGACAACGATATTGAACTCCCCTGTGACTTTATTTGATTCTGAACATCACCTGATTCTGAGCATTGAATATCATGCTTTCTGGTCTGAAGCTTGGTTACTTGTTCATGTTACAGTGACCATTTTTTGTTTTTGCCTTGAGCATTGTTATTTACTTGACCAGTTGTTCATTTGAACTTGTTTGAGACCTGATTGCTTTGAACTTGATCATGTTGACTTCTCTTGAGTCTGTTTACATGTGCACTTGTCTGCATTGTTGCTTGGTCGACACTTGCATCACTCTGGTTAACTGTTGCTGCACTGTAACTCGAGTTTTCACTGTCATGTTGCTGTTGACATGTTCATTTTATTCATTTGAGTTTTGATGCTTCATGTAGCTATTGGATCTTGCATTGTATTTCGAAAAGAGTTATCAAGTTACGATTGCTTAGTGGTTTCACTTGTACTTTGTTTTATTGTATTAACAATGGAGGGGCATTTGCTTTTAAGAGTTTTGCTTCAGCATGTATAATTGGACTATAATGATTTAGACTGTATATTATTTTTTGAATTTGTTGCGTTTTGGTTCTGGGTTGAATCTGGTTCTATGTTGATGCTTTTATTACTATTGTTGTCACTCAAATTGGTGTCAACTTGCATTAATTTATTCAAGTTATACCATGCATTGCTGTTTTCCTGTGCTTTGCTTCGTTTCGAAATCCAGGTTCTCAAGGATGGGCACCTGTTTGCCATATGACCATAGCAACTGCAAACTTTACACCATAGCTCGTGTGCTTGTTTGTATGTTGTATCATGATGCACTTGTTACTGTGTCATCTTCACTTGCATTGCTGTGCCACTGATTTGATTTGTCGATGCTTTGCATTCTTCATGTTGCCTTGTGTTGAACCCAGTTTTAAAACTCGGGTTTGACCTTGTGCTCGTGTCGTGATTTTAAATATGTTGCACGTGAGTTGAACCCGGCTTTGCATTTGGGTTTGACCTGTGCTCACTTGTCCCTGTAGCATTATCAAGTGTATATCGGTGTGCACGACCTTGTGGCATATACAGTGATACATGTGTATGTCACAAGTTGTTCGTGTATGATGAATTCAAATTTAAATGATGACGAACAACCCAAATAACTGAGGCAAATATTCTTTTCAAAAAATTCACATTTTATTTTATATTGCAAAAGTATTTCTTTTTCAATTTTACTGCGTTAGTAAATATTTTTGCAGATTGCTCAGATGCTGGATTCTAACTGGAAAGAAGTTGAAGATAACAATACGAGTGTGAGTGATATGTAGTGAGGTTCTGAATGTAAAATAGTGATGTAATGAAATTTGTATCAAAATTGTATAGTGAATAGTGAGAGTTTGAATTTGTACTATTTAAAAATTGTAATAAATATTTGTTTGAATAAAATATTCGTTTGAATTCAAAATCTGTGCTGTAATTTTTTTTTAAAATTTGCATTTATTTTGCAACGGTCAGAAACCGTTGCAATATCATGTATTACAACGGGCATTGCCCGTTGTAAAAATATGTATTACAACAGGCATTGCCCGTTGTAAAATATGGTCGACCTATTACAACTAGGCCTAATACAACGGGCGCATGCCCGTTGCGAAATGCATATTACAACGGGCATTGCCCGTTGTAAAATGCCTGTTTTGTTATAGTGATTACACATGGTCGCTTCAATTATACTCTATTGTCCGCATTAGCAGACAGTATTATCCATATAATACTCTTTGTTAATGAGGCTCTCGGAGTGGGGCGTTACAGAAATTGTATCAACAAACTAGTTGGAATTGTGGTCAAAATATTCTATTTTTTACTGAGCACCACTATTACTTTTAAAAGGAGATCTTAACCACTGGAGTGAAAGTTAAGACAAGATTGTAAAGAGATGCAACAACCCACTATTTTTGGACCTATGGTTTCCGATATGATACAACAACTTTGATTGGAGGAGTCGAAAAACAATGGATTGTTAGGTGATTTATAAAAGAAGACAGATAGAAAATATCTATTTGTCTTTCACAACTCATGGTGAAAGGAATACAAAATATAATGCAGAAATAATATTATGTCATTACCAAACCAATCCATATATAGTTTCGCATGTCACTGATATATATACAATACACACCCAAATCCGCACGATACTTCAAGTATCTAACTTATATATATAGGTTATCACACGCACCCACGGATATATATACATATATAACATGCATTTATCATCTGAGCCTCTAGTGTCATCATAATCTGAACCGTCTACATCAATCTATCACATATCATAAACATAGGAAACATAGTGGAGAGTGGGTGGGTTAGACATAAAGTCTGGTGAGTGAATATAACTGAATTTAACAGTTATTATACTTTTTCATAATATAACATAATAAAAAATGATAAGCTACCATATCATTATTCATTATACATTCATACCGCATTAAATTCATATCAAATCTTATATACAATTCATATCTATAAAGTTTTATATAGCCATGTTACTATTTTCTTTTAAAAATAAGATGGGTACTTTCACACTTGTACATACAAAAATTATATAGTCGTATAATGGGCAAACCGAACAAATCATGAAGGCCGCTATACCCAATAACAATTATGTTGTAGCCAACCTGTAAGATCCAAAGTCAAGACGTCCTCCCATTTCGGCTCTATTCCTATTTAATAACCAAACTAAATCGAATAACTTATAAATATATGGCCTCACGAAGGCATGCAATATTAGCGCATCACACGTGTTTCCACATCGAATAAGGAACTTCATTTTCACCTCACTCATGCCAAATATACATGGGGAATATAGGGCGAGCCTTTAATTAATTATATATTGTGGCCTATATTAGTCCTAGGTTCAGATTACCAAATTTATTCGGTGACCTATGCATCGAGATGTGACCATCGACCGACTGGTGTACGTGATAAAAGTCACTTTTTCTGTTTTTGTATATTTTCAATATTAACTTATTTTTAACTTCTTAGTCTTGTGATTCAACTTCTTATTCTTGTGATATCTTAACTTCTTGTTTTCATGCTTATGTGACATATCATTCTATTTTCCCACCAAATTCTTTTCATCATTATAATACATTATATAAACTCACATATATGTAGTTTAAATTAAAATATATTCATTACCACAAATAAAAATGTCGAAATTTGAGATACTGAAGGAAAAGCTGTAGAATATTCTGCAAGGGGCATCGAACTTTAAGCAATGGGCCAACCCAGAGGATGTCGTAAATGGGCATAAAGAAGAGGTTTCCAAGCTTTTACAATGGAAAGATATTAAGCCAAGGATTCGAGTCTATAGAGATGTAAAACATAAAGGCAGTTAAAGGGAGATGTCATGTCACAAAGAGGAATACATAATCACAAAGAGGGTATATCAAGACTTCATAAATATAAAATCTTTAAAACTATAACTGTTGTGAAGCTTATACAAGTGGCAAAAGATACCGAGCTTCAAACAATATAGGGGATATCGCATAACTATAGTTGTCAAAGA
Organism: Allium cepa; assembly: GCA_030765085.1. NCBI lineage: Eukaryota > Viridiplantae > Streptophyta > Magnoliopsida > Asparagales > Amaryllidaceae > Allium > Allium cepa. Next base: position 677,756,164 of record CM060941.1, on the reverse strand, counting down.
TGCCACATCTCAACACTACCCAAAAAGATGTCGAAAGACATCAATATGAAAGGAGATATCGAATATCATTAGAACCACAAAGGATGTAAGGTATCACCAATGTAAAGAAAGATTAGAACGATATCATAGATCAACAACTATAAAGGATGTTGGATATTGGTATTGTCATTGGGGATGTTGAATATCTATAGTTATAGAGGATGTTTAATATCATCAAGTAGAAGATAGATGTTGTTTATCATCAATACAGATGTCGTATACATTTAAAAAATGTTATATACCATCAGTGTGAAGGTAGATGGCGTATATCATCAATGGAAAGAAAAATGCCAAATACTAACAGTTGAGAAGGATTTCAGGCCTCAAGAAACATGGTAGGTAACTGCAAATTTTTAGTACAAATAATGATGCTAAAAATCAAGGAGCCAAAGGACACGTATTGGCCGAAACCTCGTACTTCCACCCCAAGAAATACGGACCCTATGGCAACTTAGTCGGGGGCGAATTCTTCACACCACTTTTCTTATATTTTAAAGTTGTAACCCTGAACTGAATTGGGGATTTCTAGAACCTATTGTAATATGATGACTTTTGCACATAAGGGCTTTCATAATTAACTTTGCATGGCATATTACATGTGAACAAAGATATTTGTTGGGATTCATGATGAACATATTAATCTCTTGTATACTTGTATAAGATATCCTTGACATTCACATTACTTTTCTTCTTGACAACCGACAATATGAACATGCATGCTTCACTTGGACTTGCATACTTCTTGTTGATTGACGTAAGGTCATCCTAGTCTTTCATAAACCAAGACTCATTTGCCTTGCACATTTGGAGTTAACAATGAAATTTGTTACCATTTTGGCATTAGAAGGAGGGCTCGAACCACTGTCTCCCACCCTATCACATATTGGATTATCCATGACCTGCATACATAGGATATAGAGGATTTACGCAAACTTGCATATTCTATAAAAGATATTTTCAAATTCCGTATAACCATCCTTGGAAAATATAATAACTATCTCAAAGCAAGGTTCTTCTAAACCTCATGCAGTTAGGCCAGTTTATCAAATCACTTTTAACTTTCGATTTCATTAGGAACAAGTTTTAAGGATGTTAGCAATACAAATCATGGAAGAAAAGAGACAAGTGATTCTTCATAATCTGATAAGTGGAGAATAAATCCATTTCATATAGGCTTTACTCTTATCCATGGTCATCATCCTCTACTTGGAAAGGAAGGCATAAGATAGGATAGTTTGTTTCTAAAAGTGAGAAGGGCTATACAGTTTTAACCCAAAGGAACTATTTTTGGAAAAGAAATAACAAGAGATTTTGAAAAATATGCTCAAATGTGGAAAGGAGTTACTGAACATCCTCCCACACCAATCAATGTTTAAGATTTTTTAATGAGGAAACTTAACAATGATGCTAATGTACCAATCTAATGCTATAAAAGAATCAAAGGGGAAAAAAGAGCCCAATGCTGTAGAAATTTTTAATCTTCCAAGATTTGTTCCCTTACCACTTCCCACGTAAATATCTACCTCTTAACTAAAGAAAGATTAAACTATTATCCTTCAAAGAAGAAGCAACCAGGAAATAAAAGGAATCTCGGAGGTGCTTATAGCCAATATCACCGAAGGAATGGACATGAAACCAATTAATGTCGAGCTATAAATATAATGATTGAGAATTTCTTGAGAAAAGGAGAGCTTCAAAAGATTATTAGCAAGAATTAAGAAAAAGCCAAATGTGTCTACAAAGAACAAGTAATCAATAAAGAAAAATGATTCATAAAGAAGATTTATATATAAAATAAATATAAAAGTCTTTGATCCCGCCAAGATGGCCTGATAAAAGCACCTCCAAGAAAAAGGTTAGAGTAAGCCTCTAGTCCTGCCTATAAGGCCCGGCCAGAGCATTACAAGCCTTCGATCCTACCTAAGTGGAATGGCTGAAGCACTTCCTAGAGGGTGGTGGGGTAAGCCTTTGGTCTCGCATAAGATGTCCTGGCCAGAGCAACGATAGCCTTCAATCCTGCCTACAAAGCCAGTTTCAAGTGTCTCCTAGAGGGACAATAGTGTAAGCCTTTGGTCCTGCCTAAGAACCAGCCTTCAGTTTCACCCATAAGGCTTGACTGGACCGCCGCTTAGAGGGAGGACTGGAAAGACTTTGGCCCGGCTCAAGATAGCTAACCAAATGCACCGACCAAAACCTAAATCATCACCTAAGATGGAGATAATGGATTTGATCAAAGTTTAGATCATAACCTAAAGATGGTAATAAAAGAAATAAATCAGAAACTATATCACTACTAGGAAAGTAGTAAGGGACAGAGAGAATCAGTAAAGCGAATCAAACTCTGTCTTAAAGAAGAATTAAGACAATCTTTTAGAGCGAGAACAGTCAAACACATTTAATTCTGTAACTAGGAAAAGTTAAAACAACCTTTAAAGGAAGGATCAAAAGCTATTTATCATGCAAATTGAGAATTCTAATATCAGATATTGACGTCAGAGAAACTATGACTTATTAATCGAGCCCGAGGGTTCATTCTATGAAATTATGAATTAACCATCAATCTATTATTTCTATATTAGAGTTAAAATCATCAAATAACGAAAGTCTCTATTAACGATTAAATTTCTAAACAATGGGAATTTCCATCAATAGCTAGATTTCTAGTTCTCTTACTAGATGAAATTATGGACTTGTTATTAGGAAAAATTCTGATCTTCTTATCAAATGGAATTCTAAATTAATACCAGATTAATTTTTTGTCTTCTATTCAGATTAAATTATAGTATTATTACCAGACCAATTTCTAGTCTTCTGTTCGAATAATGTTACCAGATGGTTTTCTAGTCTTTTATTTCAAATTCATTCCCTGATGGTTTTCTAGTCTCCTAATCAGGTTATTGTTAGATGGATTTTTGGTCTTCTATCCAAATGATATTATTACCAGAAAATTCTTAGTCTTCAATGAAGAAGAAATTATGATTATCAGACAGATTTCCATGTATCTACTCTTCGTACACTACAACAATTTGGACTTTTAATGGCGTTTAAAAAGTGTCATTAAAGGCTTTTATAGCGTTTTTATAAATGCTGTATATCAACATGTTGTTATAAGTCCGTGAGTTACGATAGCAATATAAAAAACGCTATAAATAATATCTTTTAACAGCGTTTGGAAAATGCTATAAATTGTTTTAATGGCATTTTTGCACACGCTGTAATAAACATGCCATAAATAAGAAGGGTTATTACACAACAAGAATGAAACGCTATAGAAAGTTCCTAACAATAGCGTTTTACCAACGCTATCAACAGTTGCATATTATAGCACTTCAAAAACGCTATTGTAACTTTTCATAGCATTTTTTAATGCTATCATCTTATTGCATAAGATTTTCCATGCTGCTTTTTGATGTTTCAATGCATATATGTGTAACGAATTTAAATATCACTAACATCACATTTGATTACCAATACATTATATGTAAACAAATAAAATTACACCAAAACAACATATGCTCATTATATTTCATAACCACGTATGAAGATTACAAATGAAAATAAACAAAACTAATATTATACGCAAGCAATCTTATCAAAACGATACATAAAAGTATTTAAACACTAAAGATACACACGACATTATATATTACTTCAAATCACCTTGTTGCTACTTGCTAACACTAAATGTATTAGTTACCTGTAAAGAAAAGGTTTGATAATTAGTCGTAATAGACATGATTCATGAAAACTAAGCATATAATGTGACACTTTTGAACAACAATATACTATGTTTATAAACTTATTCAATTCTAAACCACTATTAATTATTATTTTATAAATTTGCTTACCTTTTACAATGAACCACTAACCAACATAACCTTGCAAGTAACTACCATGAAACACAACTTCATTCTTTTCTGGAAAAAATAATACACTTTTGAACAAGTTATTGGAAAGGGAAAAAATAGTTGTTATTATTATTATTTTCTAATGAAATTGATAGCCAATTAAACTAGTCAACTAAGCGCTACAGGCCAATGTAGCCTATTGCGGGTTGACAAAATGTAGTTTTACAACCAAAAATAAGTGCTTAACATAGTAACAAAGTTTAACAGATACACTAACAAGATATGTTTTACTTTTTATGACTGAAATATCAGGAAACTTCAGTTACGCTTAACTGTGCAAGAAATGGAAGAGAAAAGGAAATGCAAAACATAACAGTAGATCACAAAAGGAAATCAAGTGCAAGAACTAGAAAAGAAAAAGGGAAAACATAAATATATACCTCACACCTCCCATATGAGTACATGAACTTAAAATTGTATGGTCCTTGTGAGGCCATGCCACAGCTCTGACTGAGCCAGGAGATTTATCAATTTCCCTAGCTGGAGCATCAAACCGATTCAATTCATTTATGCGAAATCAGAGAATCAACTTACATGTCTGAAATTTAAAAATTATGCAATTTATTCCCACCTTTGAATATTTGAATTTCACATAAATGGTATATTTCTACACTTCGCTCGTAAACTAAATAAGATTTTACTCATATTTTTTTCCATGAATGCCAGTTTGGAGGAGGAAATTTTGTTTCCTCTCTGGTGTTAAACTATTATCTATTTTATAATATGTGTTTGTGCGGGGATGAGTGCGTGCGCACGTGTATACAATTTTTATAAAAGAAAATGTAGAGAATATGAGTGGAATTGCCTAACTACATAAGTATCGAACCTGAACAATATCGAACCTGAACAAAATCCATGTAATCCATTCGGTACAAATGGTCTCCCGACAGTATAAGTATGTTCTCTATATTTTTAAGCTTTGGATCCCATGTCAAATACAAACTTTCAAACATAACATAACACGTCCAAATATCAATAATGCTACCAATATAACTTTTGATCCAATACCTCAAAAATCCATGTGAATTGCCTAAATGCATTAGCAGTTCCCTGAAACCAATTCATTCTTGATTTTCCAGGCGTTTGCGTAGCCATTAGCGCCTGAAAAAACAAACTTTACTTGAAAAAAATTTCTTTGTATAGAATTGGAACTAAGCAATAGTATCAGTTTAGCACTCATTTGTTAAAAAAAGAAAACATGATTAAATATATCTGATCTTTATATGAACTGATATTATAAATAGCAACATCTTCTTAAAATTATCATTTTAATTTTACTTTACAACCTCAACAAGTCCATTTCCAAAGTTAGCTCCATTCCTTCCTAAGTTATAAGCATGAGAAAGATGGCGGTTGAGAGACTGAGAATTGAACTGAGTCAGAACATAAATTTTGTTTATGCCGCTGTTAATGCAATTGCTCATAGGGACATCGATCAACCTGTAGCAAACGCTTATTGTTACCTTGAATTATGCATATTATGTTAGAATTTTGATTAATGAATGTGAACATATCAGTAGTTTATGGATTAACTGCTTGCTGCAGTTTTTTTATCTTGTTAGAGTAAGTGGAAAAAGTCGAGTCCCATACACATCAGTGAATAATGAGTTCATGGTTGAGCTCTGTGTTGAACTACCTTCACTGATCTATCACAACCACCATACACATCATCACCAGCCACAATTTCTTGACCTTGAGGATACAAAAAAAATTTGACATTAAACTAAGTATGACAAAAACTGGATTAAAATAGTTATGCTTGCCAGGTGAAACAAGTTTTGTAACTGTGGTTCGTGCAGCCATTCCACTAGTAAAACAAAATGCTGAGTTGGCCTTCTCAAGCTTAGCCATAAGACTGTAAATTGTAAATATATTTAAGATATTTATTCGTGATCTAATTAAAAATATGTTAGTTAATTTTTAAATTTTAGCAATTACCTTTGCAGGACGTCTCGTGTAGGACTACCGGTTCTGGTTTAGTCATAGGGACCATTCTCTATAGCTGAAGGCTAAGAGTAACATATGCAGCAAAGACAATTCAAAAACTTGTTAAAGCTAAGACAAGTCAATGAATTAGTGATGCATTATCACTTCAGAATATAGTTTCACTTTGGTGTTTGGATTCAATATGCATAAAAATATTTCAAGTATTATAGATAATTTCCGCGCAGCGCAAACGTATATAGATAATTTCTATCCAACGCAAACGTATATAGATAATTTCTAGTATTATAACACATGCATATGTCTTCTATGTTTTCATCTACAAGTTGTCTTTACAAATCATTTTAATTTTAGGCGAGGTTTATCAGAACATTATGAGGGAAAATCATAGTCATGCATCGTTATTGAGCGTGAAGAGTTTAGAGCATCTAATCAAAACATTGTATATTTTCATTTATATGGAATAATTCAACACGAGTTTTCAATAGTTCTGAAAAATGTACATTCTCAATAATGATATATACTTCATAATGGAAAGAATACAAGTACCAATAGTTAACAATATTTTGCATATAAAGCAATGGTGTTAGAGCTATTTCAAACTAAATAAAATGAATACTATTCTTTTATATCGATTGATTTATTCACTCATCACTCTACAGACGACCTCAAATATTGTTTCCACAAGAACTTCGGTATCCCCTGCATTAGTATAAATATGGGTTGTATGCAAGGAAATAAGTTCTGTTTTCTTCATATCCTCGTTCCTTTTCTGTACCTACCACCAGTCCTCTTCTTCTTAATCATTTCTAAGAATTATCAAAACTGTCGTTTTTCCAGAATTTCCCAACTATGGTGAAGAAAAATCTCACCATCAATTGGTATGACGGGTTGCTTAAAAACAAATATTTACACAAATAAGTTGATCTCAGACTTGCACAACGGTATAAGCAATGTATAAACAAAATGCATTTATGAAAGATCCTTTTACTGATAAGGTGCCATAAAATTATATTCTATTGATCAAATTTTTACATTTCTTTTGCATCTCCCTCACACTAACATCCCCATTGATTATGATTTAGCTGCAGAACAATCATTTGACATAACATTATCATACACAATGTATTCAGATAAAAGAATGGATGATGATGGATGGTGATGTTTCAACTAGTAACAGATACGACAAAATCTTTGAAATGCTGTAACATCCCGCCTTTTCGCACGATTTAAACAGACACACGTGCCGATTCAAACCATACGGAAGGGCGGATTGTTATGGGGTAAATAAGAAACAGAAAAGAAATAAAACAAAATAGAATCTCACAGCGGAAGGATAAAATATAATAATAAAATATACAGTTTATAAAACTGTTTACAAAACAATTGATTCTTCTTTATACAATTAAATATCAGAGTTCACATACCAATAATATCAATGCAGCGGAATATAGTGTGAGTGTAGTGCGATACTATAAATAATAATAATACAAATTCTTCGTCCTCGTCCTCCGAAGCTAAAGTCTTCGATCCTGAAATGCTCGGACTGACCCGAGCGAATTTTAAAAAAAAACAAAAACACTCGAGTCAGAACTAAAAGATCTTATGTGAGTTAAATTAACAGAAATAAATATGAGTACAGTAACTCAAGAGATGCTCGGGATTTACATCTCCTAAGGATCCGTTAAACTATTTACTATATAGTATATTGCGCTATTATAATAGTGTCTAATTGTAAAATAAACTTACTTTTAAATAGCGTTAAGGCTTTACATTTTCCACCTTAACACAGTTATATATTCCCATAGTCTATACAGTACCATAATCTCCCCCGTACTGGGCGTCGTCAGAGGGCACTCCATAGGTATGGTACAAAGCCAAAATCGTATAAGGCGCGCTAAGGTAGGTGACACGGCACAACTAGGCAATGCCAGGGTAGATATACCAATTACGCTTCCGGGTCGATGGTAACGCGTAGCCGCAGCTACCGCCCACCTCGAACAAACTCCCCCAAAATCAAAAATAGAAGTGGCCACTGAATCAATCCAAAGTCGAAGTATAATATCGAAGAGGAATGTCCGATCAGAGGAATGACCTCATTAACCCGTCAATCGCTCCTGTTTTAGCCACCTTATGCCAACTCACGGGAGTCGGGTCCACGTATTTACCTTACAGGAAACGTCGCCCCAACCTACTTCATTCTGGAATCTCCACCGCGTACACGGTTAGTCAAAGTGGTTTTCGGTATCGACAGAGAGTATGTCCATATCCGATCCCGGTCTCTTTGCCAACCCATCGTTATTATAACACCGCGGTCATTTAAAAATAGGTTATACTTAAAAACCAGAATAACTTTTCCATTTCAAAACTATGAATTAGATATCAATTTAAAACCCCAAAATAATATGATATCATTTTATCTCAAATATAACCCTTTTTCCAAAATCATACTGGTTTAAAATATAAATATCTGGAAACCAACCATTTGAATTATATTTCAAAACATAATATTTCGGAATTCATACTTTTAAAATCATACTTCTAAAACTTGAATGGTTTGGATATTCAACGATGTATAGAATAAAAGGTTTAACTTTAAAGTTACTTCGTAAAGAAAATAATTTACATGGTTTTACAAATATGGTTCTTTATTTAAAGTTTAAACCATAATCACTTTAAGTTCCAAAACCCCTTAAATTTCTATGTGTATAAATCATTTGCAGTAATAATATTCAAACTAAAGTTGGAATTTATTCTTTCAACAAATTTAATGTTTATTATTTAGTCTTGAATATTCACATAAATTCATAAACAAACTCCCCATTTCTAGCAATTAAATATTTCTTCAATTTAATTTATACTAGAATATTCATTTTATACTTATCTTGGAAAAATTTCAGTTATAAATATCATATCTTAAGATTTCCAAGTTTAAACATTTAACATATGGTATAAATTATCAAACTCCATTTTCTTAAATTTCCATTTTTATTAAAGAGATTCATACACATTTCATATTAAAAAATTTCTCCATATGTATATATATATAAATGAAAGAATAATATTTATAAAATATCAAAAATTAAATTTTTTATAAATCGTATCACATCCAAACCATAGAAATTACTTTTAAAATAATTTATATATAGACCACAGTGCCTGTATATAATTTTCTATCCTATGGTCAAGTGATACGGATATTTATCATTTCAATCCGCAATTTAAAAATAAAATTTTGCGGTTGTATATCATTTCAAACCACAATCCCGAATGAAATGAAAAATGCATGATAACTTGCAATTTAATGATATCAAATAAACATCCATTCATCAACATCATCCATTGTCCAAATCACAATCATCCATCAGTATCAATCAAAATCAATATATATATGAGATTATATAGCAGGTAATAACTGTCAATTATATTCAAATTAAATTTAACAACTATTAATCTAACATTTTATATTCAGTAATAATTTATATAACTGTTAACTAGCAGTTTATATGCAAACAAATAAATTATAACTGTAAATAAATACGCAATAAATAAATTAAATTAACAGTTAAATTTAATAAATGCAATTCAACAGATATGAATGAAATAAACATGCCAAATACTCATAAATAAATTTCTATTCATTTCTAAAATTAATTTAACAAACATAAAAACTTCTAGAAGTTGTGAGTGGGTTAAAACACTCACCTTTTGAATTTAAATCGAGTGTAAATCCGATTTAAACCCAAAATTTGACGGTCTCTAAATTTATCCAAACCAGCGTCATCAGATCCGGAATTTAATTACGATCCTAACAAAAGAAATTTCGTGTGAAACGGAGTTCGTATGTGAAAGTTATCACAATTAAACGATTTGCAATTGAAATAAAAAAAAAAAAAAAAAAACAAAAATAAAATACCGTGCCACATCCACCTTCCCTCGTGAAAAACGCATATGCTTCTTCTTGATTGCTAACTTTGTTCCTTAATTTTTCTTTTATTTCGATTTACTTTAATTTTCCTCCTTATTATATGAATGTATGTATTTTAAAAGGTTTGAAAGAAAAAGAAGATTTGAAAAAGAAGAATTGAAAAAAAATGATTAAAATAAGAACTGAAAATGGAAGAGAAGATCTAGATTTGAAAAGAAGAAATTTTGAAATAGAAGTAAATTTGAAGAAGAAGAAGAAGAATATTTGAAGAGAAAGGAAAAAAAGAATTAAAATGAGAGATAATAAGGAGCTTTGAGAAAAACAAGAAAAAAGAAGAAGAAGAAGAAGAAGAAGAAGAAGAAGAATAGCATGGAGGCTAGGGTTAGAGTTAGGAGAAACAAAATGTAATAGAAGAATAAGAAGTAGGTTATTTATAATTATTGGAAAGAAATAAAGTAAATATGAACAACCTTTTTAAAAGTAGCAGGTATTCAAAAGAGGTAATTATTTATTAGAAAGGGAATGAATATGGAGGGACAAAATAAATGACACGTTTCGTTAGTTTGATTCTAATTAATTAAGTGCTAGATACAGAAAAGTTTGAATACATCATATATATATTCATACTTTAACTGTGTGACAAAATTTCTAAACATACATCAAGTACGATTAATTGGTGACAATATATAGGAATAATCAACAATAAATGTGGATGCAATCACATAAGGATCTAATAGGGAAGGAGATAAAAGTAACAACGTTGATTAATTCCACTTTCCCACTTTAGCCAATCCAATTACAAAATTTAAAATTTTATAAAATTTCTCTCCTTTGATTTCTTAAACAATTTTAATAACTAACAACAAGTTCTATGTTAATTCAATCATTAATCATTTCGCCAATTACCAAATTAAATTACAATTATTCGCAATAAATCAAATTATTAAATCATATACTCTTATACTCTCACTTAAATCCAATTAGATAAATAGATTTGATTTCCATTCCAACTCATTTGATTGCAAATAAACTTTTTACCATAAATAAAATTCCAAATTATTAATAACTTTATTCCCATTTCCTTCACACACAAACATCATATTATAAAGGTATCTATATTATTCTCCATTGGTTTGCCTTAACTTATTTAAGGTAACCTTACATTAATATCTATTGCTATGTTTTCAAATTATTCTTCCCTCATTCTTCTTTACTAATATTAATTCCACAACTTGTTCAATTTGAAAATCATTATCATATTTTCCAAATGTTACCTTAATTTAACACTTATGTAACGTATTATTAGATTCGTTGCAAGATTTCAATTTCAATCCCCATTTCTTAATATACTCAAATTCTGGACATTTTTATTTCCTTACCCATAAGTGTAACATTTATTGCCAATTCCATCCAAATTTAACAGGTAACCCTTAACAATGTTTTCAATCCAAAGGTTATACTTAAGTTTACGTTGTATTCTACAACTTATCATATTATGAAGAAAATTCACATTATTCCCCAATATTACCTTAATTCATATTAACTTAACATTAAATTTACTCTTCATTCTATTATTAACCTATTAGTATTAAATAGATGAAATTAACATTGGTTTTACACTCTATTACGTAGATATCCTTAAATTTTATCTAAGTTTATATTTACATAATATTCCAACATTAAATTTCATCCAATTTTTTTTTCTTCCTTTTTATTTTAATTAAATCCAATTTCCCTAAAGTTACATTCAAACAAGTAAATTTTGATTTTCAATCAATCATTATACTATAACATTCTTAACATTTTTTCATTACACTACTAAATTCTACCTTGATAAGTTTACGCTTCTATTGCTTTACTTTCACACTTCCGTTAAAATATAAATTAATTCTAAAGTAACGTTTATTGTTGACCCCGCCATTTTAATTACTCATATTTAGATGAACGTTATTTCAAATAAGTTCATTGACTCATTTAAATTAGGTAGTTTATTTGTTATCCCACCCTTACAATTATTTCCTACTAACGTGCTACCAACTCCTTTAATTAAAATTTGAATTCCAAACCTTATTTAATATACTAAGTAAGATAAATAACATATATAGATTGCTACCAACTTTCCTTTTCTTGCATCTATGTGTTTATTACTTGACACACCAGTAAATATTACATATACACAAAATTCCGTTATCACTTGCCTAACAAGGTTATTATCACTTAAGATCTCACTGCATCCACATTTTCACATTTTCATTTCCTAGTTTCTTTACTTTATTCTACATAATTTATTACAAATGGGATTTTCTTTGGTTTACATCTTATTTGTATTTAACATTTCTCAATCACCAATTCATTTCACTTAAACTGCGGTAAATTGGCGGATAAATTGAATTTGATTCCCAAAATCTAAATTAACAAGAAACAAGGGTAGGTAACATACAATAGTCATTACTCCAAATTCTAGTCACCTAAATAGTCTTTTATTCCTTGCAAATAAATGTTACTATTTATTTTCATAGTACAAATCTCAATGATTATTCCATTTTATATTTGCTTAGGCCATTTATAGTCCACTATACATATCTTCATAAATGGGTAATTTATTCAATTCATTAAGTGTCAATTCTATTAAGCCCTGTTTATATCTTTATGCATTCTTCTATTACTTTACAAAAGGGAATAACTTTTAAACTCATACACTTAATAACAAAACCGTTATAAATCCAATAAACTTCCAAATCCAAGTTTGTACACATTTTACACAACTATTATGATTTCTCACAAACGTTGAATTTATTAAATGTCCATTTATTATAATTTAATTCCCTTAATTGAATCAAATGCTTATTATTATATATATTCTTTTCATTCTACCATTCCTTCCCATTTTAAATTCATTAACGTATTTACACATCTCTATCTTTCAAATATAAAATAACCAAACTGATTACAAACACTGTTTCTATCAATTTTCATAAGTTTGTTCAAAACTATACTTTTGTTTACATAAAATAAATTTTATGTTTCTATTAGTTTTCTTTTCCTTTCACTACAGGCATAAATTATTACTATCTACACTAATTACATCTTTGTATTAATGAACACCATTTAAGTTAATATTTATTCTAACGTTCACAAATTCAACATTTATTTGTTTCTTCAAAATTACTTTAAATCAAGTTGTGAAAATTTACATTATCCACATCTATTATCATAAAATTTTATAGTTACACTAAATTGCAACCACTATACCAAATTTCTACATTTATTCTTAACCAAATTAGAAATTATATTAATTCATTTTATTAAATATCATAAATTTAACGGGTCGTTACAATCTCCCCCACTCAAAACTTTTCGTCCCCGAAAAGGAAAAAGAAGGGAGGAGGAAGATTTACAGTGCATCTTATTTCAAATATTAACTTATAAACAATATTTTACTGGATTAATTTCCTTTAATGAAATATACTTGTTTTATAATCATTATATCCTTTAATACTTGAATTATTAAAGTTGGGAAAATACTTTCACAAAATTCTAAGTCCAAAATTTCCTGAAAAATTTGGCAAAGTCTCCTTTGTACGGAGGGACTCTGGAGAAAATATAATATCCAAATATACAAATATATTACACATATTATCCAAATAAAATATCCCAACATGGGAAAATATATAAAATAGCGCTTTATACGTAATCCGGAAACGTACCTATTTGTCGGACACTATACGTTTTTTTTATTTTGGAACCAAAAGCAGTAGCAGTTGCTTCCATCACCTGCATTCACTTATATAGTCTAAAAGTTAAATATTTATATTACAGTGAAATGTTTGGGTAGATTCAATCATTCATATCCAATCAAATGCAACAACCATAAATTTTTAACAAACAGCACATGCCACCAACAGACAACCATTCAATCAAACAATCAATTTGTTGTTCGGGTTCAAATTCTGAAATTGTACGGAATGAAGAATAACTATCAATTGCATCCGTTACTCAACAGTCTTAGATGGAACAAAGATATATTATTTGTTCATCCCATAACTCCAAAATTTCTTACCCAACCAACGTACATCAACCAAACAATCCAAACCAACACCAAAATAGCTTATTATACATTTATTTCATACTTCAGTGGTTTGATTTTCTTCCCTTCATTTATGAGGGATTTCTTTGTTCTTACAAGTTTTATTTTCCAATTATCACCAAATTTATTATATTTGTATTTCCTTTTTATTACTTAAGTTTATAAAATAATTCTCATTAATAACAACAAATATTTTGAATATTTTCCTTTCTTTACTCTTTACTTGTAAGATTTCCCTTAAATTCTTAATCTGCTAACATTCATTCTTATAAGTGGAAGTTTTTATTTATCCATTAACTATGAATTGCAGTCATTTAATTTTTCCTACTTTCCATTATATTAGAATAGGGAAGATTAAAACATACTTAAGTCAATAATCATACAATCAAATCTTATTTTGAATTTCATTTTATATACTTAGGTTCATATCATCTATTAATAATTCTTAACCCTTTTTCAGTAAAATTTCAATTATAACCTAAGTTTATACCATTAAATTCTTATTATAATAGTAATTTATTGAATACTTCATTTTTCCTAAATTCCTACTTGTAAAATATTCAATTCCAGTTTCTCATTTAACACTTCAACTTTTATATTTGGGTAAGTTATTTATGTTAAGGAAATTGCAATTGAACTTATACAAGTTTAATCTCCATTCTTTTAATTAAATTTAATGTTTATCCATATTACTCTTTGTCTCATATGTATGCAAATTCCTCTTTATAGCTTTGCAATTATTCTCTTATTTCAATTAGAGGTTTTAATTCATTTATTACTTAACTTTTATTTCACTACAATTTAACAATTGATTAATTAATGGAGAATTTTAGAATTGGATTCCGGGTCAGATTTCAATTTATTTCAAAATAATAGATAAATAAGTTCTTACAACTCAAAATCTCTAATTATAGTTAGAACAATAAAAGAACTTTTTTTTTTTTAGAAAATTTCATAATAAATCTGCAGTAGAATTTACTACAGTGGTCTTTCCCCTTCGAAACTCGAAATGAAAGTCGATGATGCGGCCGTCATCACCGAATTTATTTTCCAGTGACAGAGAGGAAAGTACAGAATTTAAATTTTTTTTTTCCCAAAATCTTCTTTAAAACAATTCTTCCAAATTATACGAAATATTTATATAAGAAAATTACTTATAAACCAAATCAATAAATTTCACAAATTCTTTGAAAGCAGATTTGGAAAAAATCCCGGACTTAAGTTCTAAAATCTCCAATTTGATTTATCATAATTTCAACTTAGCTTCAGTTATTATAAGTATTTTATTTCCTAACACCCAATCTATAGCAACCAAATATATATATATCTTTATAAAAATATTTTTATATATAGAAAATATAATAGGCAAAATTCTTTCATTCACCTATATTAAAACAAATATTATGTTGGTCTGTCCTATTAAGTGTTTAGAAATCCCTAT
This sequence comes from Allium cepa, assembly GCA_030765085.1. NCBI lineage: Eukaryota > Viridiplantae > Streptophyta > Magnoliopsida > Asparagales > Amaryllidaceae > Allium > Allium cepa. The sequence goes on along the minus strand of CM060941.1, from coordinate 677,740,817 downwards.
TGATGACATAGCGTCCCATGCATCAACCAGAATTTATAAATACAAAGCGGAACAGATTAACACAATATAAAAATCTTTTTATTAATACTAACAAATACGCTCTCTCATATATATACACTCAGCGACTCCCATAGGATATTACTACCCTATTAACAAAGAGTCAAACCCCACAAAGCCAAGGTTTATCGCTAAACCAAAGCTCTGATACCAACTGTAACATCCCGCCTTTTCGCACGATTTAAACAGACACACGTGCCGATTCAAACCATACGGAAGGGCGGATTGTTATGGGGTAAATAAGAAACAGAAAAGAAATAAAACAAAATAGAATCTCACAGCGGAAGGATAAAATATAATAATAAAATACACAGTTTATAAAACTGTTTACAAAACAATTGATTCTTCTTTATACAATTAAATATCAGAGTTCACATACCAATAATATCAATGCAGCGGAATATAGTGTGAGTGTAGTGCGATACTATAAATAATAATAATACAAATTCTTCGTCCTCGTCCTCCGAAGCTAAAGTCTTCGATCCTGAAACGCTCGGACTGACCCGAGCGAATTTGAAAAAAAAACAAAAACACTCGAGTCAGAACTAAAAGATCTTATGTGAGTTAAATTAACAGAAATAAATATGAGTACAGTAACTCAAGAGATGCTCGGGATTTACATCTCCTAAGGATCCGTTAAACTATTTACTATATAGTATATTGCGCTATTATAATAGTGTCTAATTGTAAAATAAACTTACTTTTAAATAGCGTTAAGGCTTTACATTTTCCACCTTAACACAGTTATATATTCCCATAGCCTATACAGTACCGTAATCTCCCCCGTACTGGGCGTCGTCAGAGGGCACTCCATAGGTATGGTACAAAGCCAAAATCGTATAAGGCGCGCTAGGGTAGGTGACACGGCACAACTAGGCAATGCCAGGGTAGATATACCAATTACGCTTCCGGGTCGATGGTAACGCGTAGCCGCAGCTACCGCCCACCTCGAACAAACTCCCCCAAAATCAAAAATAGAAGTGGCCACTGAATCAATCCAAAGTCGAAGTATAATATCGAAGAGGAGTGTCCGATCAGAGGAATGACCTCATTAACCCGTCAATCGCTCCTGTTTTAGCCACCTTATGCCAACTCACGGGAGTCGGGTCCACGTATTTACCTTACAGGAAACGTCGCCCCAACCTACTTCATTCTAGAATCTCCACCGCGTACACGGTTAGTCAAAGTGGTTTTCGGTATCGACAGAGAGTATGTCCATATCCAATCCCGGTCTCTTTGCCAACCCATCGTTATTATAACACCGCGGTCATTTAAAAATAGGTTATACTTAAAAACCAGAATAAATTTTCCATTTCAAAACTATGAATTAGATATCAATTTAAAACCCCAAAATAATATGATATCATTTTATCTCAAATATAACCCTTTTTCCAAAATCATACTGGTTTAAAATATAAATATCTGGAAACCAACCATTTGAATTATATTTCAAAACATAATATTTCGGAATTCATACTTTTAAAATCATACTTCTAAAACTTGAATGGTTTGGATATTCAACGATGTATAGAATAAAAGGTTTAACTTTAAAGTTACTTCGTAAAGAAAATAATTTACATGGTTTTACAAATATGGTTCTTTATTTAAAGTTTAAACCATAATCACTTTAAGTTCCAAAACCCCTTAAATTTCTATGTGTATAAATCATTTGCAGTAATAATATTCAAACTAAAGTTGGAATTTATTCTTTCAACAAATTTAATGTTTATTATTTAGTCTTGAATATTCACATAAATTCATAAACAAACTCCCAATTTCTAGCAATTAAATATTTCTTCAATTTAATTTATACTAGAATATTCATTTTATACTTATCTTGGAAAAATTTCAGTTATAAATATCATATCTTAAGATTTCCAAGTTTAAACATTTAACATATGGTATAAATTATCAAACTCCATTTTCTTAAATTTCCATTTTTATTAAAGAGATTCATACACATTTCATATTAAAAAATTTCTCCATATGTATATATATATATATAAATGAAAGAATAATATTTATAAAATATCAAAAATTAAATTTTTTATAAATCGTATCACATCCAAACCATAGAAATTACTTTTAAAATAATTTATATATAGACCACAGTGCCTGTATATAATTTTCTATCCTATGGTCAAGTGATACGGATATTTATCATTTCAATCCGCAATTTAAAAATAAAATTTTGCGGTTGTATATCATTTCAAACCACAATCCCGAATGAAATGAAAAATGCATGATAACTTGCAATTTAATGATATCAAATAAACATCCATTCATCAACATCATCCATTGTCCAAATCACAATCATCCATCAATATCAATCAAAATCAATATATATATGAGATTATATAGCAGGTAATAACTGTCAATTATATTCAAATTAAATTTAACAACTATTAATCTAACATTTTATATTCAGTAATAATTTATATAACTGTTAACTAGCAGTTTATATGCAAACAAATAAATTATAACTGTAAATAAATACGCAATAAATAAATTAAATTAACAGTTAAATTTAATAAATGCAATTCAACAGATATGAATGAAATAAACATGCCAAATACTCATAAATAAATTTCTATTCATTTCTAAAATTAATTTAACAAACATAAAAACTTCTAAAAGTTGTGAGTGGGTTAAAACACTCACCTTTTGAATTTAAATCGAGTGTAAATCCGATTTAAACCCAAAATTTGACGGTCTCTAAATTTATCCAAACCAGCGTCATCAGATCCGGAATTTAATTACTATCCTAACAAAAGAAATTTCGTGTGAAACGGAGTTCGTATGTGAAAGTTATCACAATTAAACGATTTGCAATTGAAATAAAAAAAAAAAACAAAACAAAAATAAAATACCGTGCCACATCCACCTTCCCTCGTGAAAAACGCATATGCTTCTTCTTGATTGCTAACTTTGTTCCGTAATTTTTCTTTTATTTCGATTTACTTTAATTTTCCTCCTTATTATATGAATGTATGTATTTTAAAAGGTTTGAAAGAAAAAGAAGATTTGAAAAAGAAGAATTGAAAAAAAATGATTAAAATAAGAACTGAAAATGGAAGAGAAGATCTAGATTTGAAAAGAAGAAAGTTTGAAATAGAAGTAAATTTGAAGAAGAAGAAGAAGAATATTTGAAGAGAAAGAAAAAAAAGAATTAAAATGAGAGATAATAAGGAGCTTTGAGAAAAACAAGAAAAAAGAAGAAGAAGAAGAAGAAGAAGAAGAATAGCATGGAGGCTAGGGTTAGAGTTAGGAGAAACAAAATGTAATAGAAGAATAAGAAGTAGGTTATTTATAATTATTGGAAAGAAATAAAGTAAATATGAACAACCTTTTTAAAAGTAGCAGGTATTCAAAAGAGGTAATTATTTATTAGAAAGGGAATGAATATGGAGGGACAAAATAAATGACACGTTTCGTTAGTTTGATTCTAAATTAATTAAGTGCTAGATACAGAAAAGTTTGAATACATCATATATATATTCATACTTTAACTGTGTGACAAAATTTCTAAACATACATCAAGTACGATTAATTGGTGACAATATATAGGAATAATCAACAATAAATGTGGATGCAATCACATAAGGATCTAATAGGGAAGGAGATAAAAGTAACAACGTTGATTAATTCCACTTTCCCACTTTAGCCAATCCAATTACAAAATTTAAAATTTTATAAAATTTCTCTCCTTTGATTTCTTAAACAATTTTAATAACTAACAACAAGTTCTATGTTAATTCAATCATTAATCATTTCACCAATTACCAAATTAAATTACAATTATTCGCAATAAATCAAATTATTAAATCATATACTCTTATACTCTCACTTAAATCCAATTAGATAAATAGATTTGATTTCCATTCCAACTCATTTGATTGCAAATAAACTTTTTACCATAAATAAAATTCCAAATTATTAATAACTTTATTCCCATTTCCTTCACACACAAACATCATATTATAAAGGTATCTATATTATTCTCCATTGGTTTGCCTTAACTTATTTAAGGTAACCTTACATTAATATCTATTGCTATGTTTTCAAATTATTCTTCCCTCATTCTTCTTTACTAATATTAATTCCACAACTTGTTCAATTTGAAAATCATTATCATATTTTCCAAATGTTACCTTAATTTAACACTTATGTAACGTATTATTGGATTCGTTGCAAGATTTCAATTTCAATCCCCATTTCTTAATATACTCAAATTCTGGACATTTTTATTTCCTTACCCATAAGTGTAACATTTATTGCCAATTCCATCCAAATTTAACAGGTAACCCTTAACAATGTTTTCAATCCAAAGGTTATACTTAAGTTTACGTTGTATTCTACAACTTATCATATTATGAAGAAAATTCACATTATTCCCCAATATTACCTTAATTCATATTAACTTAACATTAAATTTACTCTTCATTCTATTATTAACCTATTAGTATTAAATAGATGAAATTAACATTGGTTTTACACTCTATTACGTAGATATCCTTAAATTTTATCTAAGTTTATATTTACATAATATTCCAACATTAAATTTCATCCAATTTTTTTTTCTTCCTTTTTATTTTAATTAAATCCAATTTCCCTAAAGTTACATTCAAACAAGTAAATTTTGATTTCCAATCAATCATTATACTATAACATTCTTAACATTTTTTCATTACACTACTAAATTCTACCTTGATAAGTTTACGCTTCTATTGCTTTACTTTCACACTTCCGTTAAAATATAAATTAATTCTAAAGTAACGTTTATTGTTGACCCCGCCATTTTAATTATTCATATTTAGATGAACGTTATTTCAAATAAGTTCATTGACTCATTTAAATTAGGTAGTTTATTTGTTATCCCACCCTTACAATTATTTCCTACTAACGTGCTACCAACTCCTTTAATTAAAATTTGAATTCCAAACCTTATTTAATATACTAAGTAAGATAAATAACATATATAGATTGCTACCAACTTTCCTTTTCTTGCATCTATGTGTTTATTACTTGACACACCAGTAAATATTACATATGCACAAAATTCCGTTATCACTTGCCTAACAAGGTTATTATCACTTAAGATCTCACTGCATCCACATTTTCACATTTTCATTTCCTAGTTTCTTTACTTTATTCTACATAATTTATTACAAATGGGATTTTCTTTGGTTTACATCTTATTTGTATTTAACATTTCTCAATCACCAATTCATTTCACTTAAACTGCGGTAAATTGGCGGATAAATTGAATTTGATTCCCAAAATCTAAATTAACAAGAAACAAGGGTAGGTAACATACAATAGTCATTACTCCAAATTCTAGTCACCTAAATAGTCTTTTATTCCTTGCAAATAAATGTTGCTATTTATTTTCATAGTACAAATCTCAATGATTATTCCATTTTATATTTGCTTAGGCCATTTATAGTCCACTATACATATCTTCATAAATGGGTAATTTATTCAATTCATTAAGTGTCAATTCTATTAAGCCCTGTTTATATCTTTATGCATTCTTCTATTACTTTACAAAAGGGAATAACTTTTAAACTCATACACTTAATAACAAAACCGTTATAAATCCAATAAACTTCCAAATCCAAGTTTGTACACATTTTACACAACTATTATGATTTCTCACAAACGTTGAATTTATTAAATGTCCATTTATTATAATTTAATTCCCTTAATTGAATCAAATGCTTATTATTATATATATTCTTTTCATTCTACCATTCCTTCCCATTTTAAATTCATTAACGTATTTACACATCTCTATCTTTCAAATATAAAATAACCAAACTGATTACAAACACTGTTTCTATCAATTTTCATAAGTTTGTTCAAAACTATACTTTTGTTTACATAAAATAAATTTTATGTTTCTATTAGTTTTCTTTTCCTTTCACTACAGGCATAAATTATTACTATCTACACTAATTACATCTTTGTATTAATGAACACCATTTAAGTTAATATTTATTCTAACATTCACAAATTCAACATTTATTTGTTTCTTCAAAATTACTTTAAATCAAGTTGTGAAAATTTACATTGTCCACATCTATTATCATAAAATTTTATAGTTACACTAAATTGCAACCACTATACCAAATTTCTACATTTATTCTTAACCAAATTAGAAATTATATTAATTCATTTTATTAAATATCATAAATTTAACGGGTCGTTACAATCTCCCCCACTCAAAACTTTTCGTCCCCGAAAAGGAAAAAGAAGGGAGGAGGAAGATTTACAGTGCATCTTATTTCAAATATTAACTTATAAACAATATTTTACTGGATTAATTTCCTTTAATGAAATATACTTGTTTTATAATCATTATATCCTTTAATACTTGAATTATTAAAGTTGGGAAAATACTTTCACAAAATTCTAAGTCCAAAATTTCCTGAAAAATTTGGCAAAGTCTCCTTTGTACGGAGGGACTCTGGAGAAAATATAATATCCAAATATACAAATATATTACACATATTATCCAAATAAAATATCCCAACATGGGAAAATATATAAAATAGCGCTTTATACGTAATCCGGAAACGTACCTATTTGTCGGACACTATACGTTTTTTTTTATTTTGGAACCAAAAGCAGTAGCAGTTGCTTCCATCACCTGCATTCACTTATATAGTCTAAAAGTTAAATATTTATATTACAGTGAAATGTTTGGGTAGATTCAATCATTCATATCCAATCAAATGCAACAACCATAAATTTTTAACAAACAGCACATGCCACCAACAGACAACCATTCAATCAAACAATCAATTTGTTGTTCGGGTTCAAATTCTGAAATTGTACGGAATGAAGAATAACTATCAATTGCATCCGTTACTCAACAGTCTTAGATGGAACAAAGATATATTATTTGTTCATCCCATAACTCCAAAATTTCTTACCCAACCAACGTACATCAACCAAACAATCCAAACCAACACCAAAATAGCTTATTATACATTTATTTCATACTTCAGTGGTTTGATTTTCTTCCCTTCATTTATGAGGGATTTCTTTGTTCTTGCAAGTTTTATTTTCCAATTATCACCAAATTTATTATATTTGTATTTCCTTTTTATTACTTAAGTTTATAAAATAATTCTCATTAATAACAACAAATATTTTGAATATCTTCCTTTCTTTACTCTTTACTTGTAAGATTTCCCTTAAATTCTTAATCTGCTAACATTCATTCTTATAAGTGGAAGTTTTTATTTATCCATTAACTATGAATTGCAGTCATTTAATTTTTCCTACTTTCCATTATATTAGAATAGGGAAGATTAAAACATACTTAAGTCAATAATCATACAATCAATTCTTATTTTGAATTTCATTTTATATACTTAGGTTCATATCATCTATTAATAATTCTTAACCCTTTTTCAGTAAAATTTCAATTATAACCTAAGTTTATACCATTAAATTCTTATTATAATAGTAATTTATTGAATACTTCATTTTTCCTAAATTCCTACTTGTAAAATATTCAATTCCAGTTTCTCATTTAACACTTCAACTTTTATATTTGGGTAAGTTATTTATGTTAAGGAAATTGCAATTGAACTTATACAAGTTTAATCTCCATTCTTTTAATTAAATTTAATGTTTATCCATATTACTCTTTGTCTCATATGTATGCAAATTCCTCTTTATAGCTTTGCAATTATTCTCTTATTTCAATTAGAGGTTTTAATTCATTTATTACTTAACTTTTATTTCACTACAATTTAACAATTGATTAATTAATGGAGAATTTTAGAATTGGATTCCGGGTCAGATTTCAATTTATTTCAAAATAATAGATAAATAAGTTCTTACAACTCAAAATCTCTAATTATAGTTAGAACAATAAAAGAACTTTTTTTTTTTAGAAAATTTCATAATAAATCTGCAGTAGAATTTACTACAGTGGCCTTTCCCCTTCGAAACTCGAAATGAAAGTCGATGATGCGGCCGTCATCACCGAATTTATTTTCCAGTGACAGAGAGGAAAGTACAGAATTTAAATTTTTTTTTTCCCAAAATCTTCTTTAAAACAATTCTTCCAAATTATACGAAATATTTATATAAGAAAATTACTTATAAACCAAATCAATAAATTTCACAAATTCTTTGAAAGCAGATTTGGAAAAAATCCCGGACTTAAGTTCTAAAATCTCCAATTTGATTTATCATAATTTCTACTTAGCTTCAGTTATTATAAGTATTTTATTTCTTAACACCCAATCTATAGCAACCAAATATATATATATCTTTATAAAAATATTTTTATATATAGAAAATATAATAGGCAAAATTCTTTCATTCACCTATATTAAAACAAATATTATGTTGGTCTGTCCTATTAAGTGTTTAGAAATCCCTATTGATGACATAGCGTCCCATGCATCAACCAGAATTTATAAATACAAAGCGGAACAGATTAACACAATATAAAAATCTTTTTATTAATACTAACAAATACGCTCTCTCATATATATACACTCAGCGACTCCCATAGGATATTACTACCCTATTAACAAAGAGTCAAACCCCACAAAGCCAAGGTTTATCGCTAAACCAAAGCTCTGATACCAACTGTAACATCCCGCCTTTTCGCACGATTTAAACAGACACACGTGCCGATTCAAACCATACGGAAGGGCGGATTGTTATGGGGTAAATAAGAAACAAAAAAGAAATAAAACAAAATAGAATCTCACAGCGGAAGGATAAAATATAATAATAAAATACACAGTTTATAAAACTGTTTACAAAACAATTGATTCTTCTTTATACAATTAAATATCAGAGTTCACATACCAATAATATCAATGCAGCGGAATATAGTGTGAGTGTAGTGCGATACTATAAATAATAATAATACAAATTCTTCGTCCTCGTCCTCCGAAGCTAAAGTCTTCGATCCTGAAACGCTCGGACTGACCCGAGCGAATTTGAAAAAAAAAACAAAAACACTCGAGTCAGAACTAAAAGATCTTATGTGAGTTAAATTAACAGAAATAAATATGAGTACAGTAACTCAAGAGATGCTCGGGATTTACATCTCCTAAGGATCCGTTAAACTATTTACTATATAGTATATTGCGCTATTATAATAGTGTCTAATTGTAAAATAAACTTACTTTTAAATAGCGTTAAGGCTTTACATTTTCCACCTTAACACAGTTATATATTCCCATAGCCTATACAGTACCGTAATCTCCCCCGTACTGGGCGTCGTCAGAGGGCACTCCATAGGTATGGTACAAAGCCAAAATCGTATAAGGCGCGCTAGGGTAGGTGACACGGCACAACTAGGCAATGCCAGGGTAGATATACCAATTACGCTTCCGGGTCGATGGTAACGCGTAGCCGCAGCTACCGCCCACCTCGAACAAACTCCCCCAAAATCAAAAATAGAAGTGTCCACTGAATCAATCCAAAGTCGAAGTATAATATCGAAGAGGAGTGTCCGATCAGAGGAATGACCTCATTAACCCGTCAATCGCTCCTGTTTTAGCCACCTTATGCCAACTCACGGGAGTCGGGTCCACGTATTTACCTTACAGGAAACGTCGCCCCAACCTACTTCATTCTGGAATCTCCACCGCGTACACGGTTAGTCAAAGTGGTTTTCGGTATCGACAGAGAGTATGTCCATATCCAATCCCGATCTCTTTGCCAACCCATCGTTATTATAACACCGCGGTCATTTAAAAATAGGTTATACTTAAAAACCAGAATAAATTTTCCATTTCAAAACTATGAATTAGATATCAATTTAAAACCCCAAAATAATATGATATCATTTTATCTCAAATATAACCCTTTTTCCAAAATCATACTGGTTTAAAATATAAATATCTGGAAACCAACCATTTGAATTATATTTCAAAACATAATATTTCGGAATTCATACTTTTAAAATCATACTTCTAAAACTTGAATGGTTTGGATATTCAACGATGTATAGAATAAAAGGTTTAACTTTAAAGTTACTTCGTAAAGAAAATAATTTACATGGTTTTACAAATATGGTTCTTTATTTAAAGTTTAAACCATAATCACTTTAAGTTCCAAAACCCCTTAAATTTCTATGTGTATAAATCATTTGCAGTAATAATATTCAAACTAAAGTTGGAATTTATTCTTTCAACAAATTTAATGTTTATTATTTAGTCTTGAATATTCACATAAATTCATAAACAAACTCCCAATTTCTAGCAATTAAATATTTCTTCAATTTAATTTATACTAGAATATTCATTTTATACTTATCTTGGAAAAATTTCAGTTATAAATATCATATCTTAAGATTTCCAAGTTTAAACATTTAACATATGGTATAAATTATCAAACTCCATTTTCTTAAATTTCCATTTTTATTAAAGAGATTCATACACATTTCATATTAAAAAATTTCTCCATATGTATATATATATAAATGAAAGAATAATATTTATAAAATATCAAAAATTAAATTTTTTATAAATCGTATCACATCCAAACCATAGAAATTACTTTTAAAATAATTTATATATAGACCACAGTGCCTGTATATAATTTTCTATCCTATGGTCAAGTGATACGGATATTTATCATTTCAGTCCGCAATTTAAAAATAAAATTTTGCGGTTGTATATCATTTCAAACCACAATCCCGAATGAAATGAAAAATGCATGATAACTTGCAATTTAATGATATCAAATAAACATCCATTCATCAACATCATCCATTGTCCAAATCACAATCATCCATCAGTATCAATCAAAATCAATATATATATGAGATTATATAGCAGGTAATAACTGTCAATTATATTCAAATTAAATTTAACAACTATTAATCTAACATTTTATATTCAGTAATAATTTATATAACTGTTAACTAGCAGTTTATATGCAAACAAATAAATTATAACTGTAAATAAATACGCAATAAATAAATTAAATTAACAGTTAAATTTAATAAATGCAATTCAACAGATATGAATGAAATAAACATGCCAAATACTCATAAATAAATTTCTATTCATTTCTAAAATTAATTTAACAAACATAAAAACTTCTAGAAGTTGTGAGTGGGTTAAAACACTCACCTTTTGAATTTAAATCGAGTGTAAATCCGATTTAAACCCAAAATTTGACGGTCTCTAAATTTATCCAAACCAGCGTCATCAGATCCAGAATTTAATTACGATCCTAACAAAAGAAATTTCGTGTGAAACGGAGTTCGTATGTGAAAGTTATCACAATTAAACGATTTGCAATTGAAATAAAAAAAAAATTAAAAATAAACAAAACAAAAATAAAATACCGTGCCACATCCACCTTCCCTCGTGAAAAACGCATATGCTTCTTCTTGATTGCTAACTTTGTTCCGTAATTTTTCTTTTATTTCGATTTACTTTAATTTTCCTCCTTATTATATGAATGTATGTATTTTAAAAGGTTTGAAAGAAAAAGAAGATTTGAAAAAGAAGAATTGAAAAAAAAATGATTAAAATAAGAACTGAAAATGGAAGAGAAGATCTAGATTTGAAAAGAAGAAAGTTTGAAATAGAAGTAAATTTGAAGAAGAAGAAGAAGAATATTTGAAGAGAAAGAAAAAAAAGAATTAAAATGAGAGATAATAAGGAGCTTTGAGAAAAACAAGAAAAAAGAAGAAGAAGAAGAAGAAGAAGAAGAAGAAGAATAGCATGGAGGCTAGGGTTAGAGTTAGGAGAAACAAAATGTAATAGAAGAATAAGAAGTAGGTTATTTATAATTATTGGAAAGAAATAAAGTAAATATGAACAACCTTTTTAAAAGTAGCAGGTATTCAAAAGAGGTAATTATTTATTAGAAAGGGAATGAATATGGAGGGACAAAATAAATGACACGTTTCGTTAGTTTGATTCTAAATTAATTAAGTGCTAGATACAGAAAAGTTTGAATACATCATATATATATTCATACTTTAACCGTGTGACAAAATTTCTAAACATACATCAAGTACGATTAATTGGTGACAATATATAGGAATAATCAACAATAAATGTGGATGCAATCACATAAGGATCTAATAGGGAAGGAGATAAAAGTAACAACGTTGATTAATTCCACTTTCCCACTTTAGCCAATCCAATTACAAAATTTAAAATTTTATAAAATTTCTCTCCTTTGATTTCTTAAACAATTTTAATAACTAACAACAAGTTCTATGTTAATTCAATCATTAATCATTTCGCCAATTACCAAATTAAATTACAATTATTCGCAATAAATCAAATTATTAAATCATATACTCTTATACTCTCACTTAAATCCAATTAGATAAATAGATTTGATTTCCATTCCAACTCATTTGATTGCAAATAAACTTTTTACCATAAATAAAATTCCAAATTATTAATAACTTTATTCCCATTTCCTTCACACACAAACATCATATTATAAAGGTATCTATATTATTCTCCATTGGTTTGCCTTAACTTATTTAAGGTAAGCTTACATTAATATCTATTGCTATGTTTTCAAATTATTCTTCCCTCATTCTTCTTTACTAATATTAATTCCACAACTTGTTCAATTTGAAAATCATTATCATATTTTCCAAATGTTACCTTAATTTAACACTTATGTAACGTATTATTAGATTCGTTGCAAGATTTCAATTTCAATCCCCATTTCTTAATATACTCAAATTCTGGACATTTTTATTTCCTTACCCATAAGTGTAACATTTATTGCCAATTCCATCCAAATTTAACAGGTAACCCTTAACAATGTTTTCAATCCAAAGGTTATACTTAAGTTTACGTTGTATTCTACAACTTATCATATTATGAAGAAAATTCACATTATTCCCCAATATTACCTTAATTCATATTAACTTAACATTAAATTTACTCTTCATTCTATTATTAACCTATTAGTATTAAATAGATGAAATTAACATTGGTTTTACACTCTATTACGTAGATATCCTTAAATTTTATCTAAGTTTATATTTACATAATATTCCAACATTAAATTTCATCCAATTTTTTTTTCTTCCTTTTTATTTTAATTAAATCCAATTTCCCTAAAGTTACATTCAAACAAGTAAATTTTGATTTCCAATCAATCATTATACTATAACATTCTTAACATTTTTTCATTACACTACTAAATTCTACCTTGATAAGTTTACGCTTCTATTGCTTTACTTTCACACTTCCGTTAAAATATAAATTAATTCTAAAGTAACGTTTATTGTTGACCCCGCCATTTTAGTTACTCATATTTAGATGAACGTTATTTCAAATAAGTTCATTGACTCATTTAAATTAGGTAGTTTATTTGTTATCCCACCCTTACAATTATTTCCTACTAACGTGCTACCAACTCCTTTAATTAAAATTTGAATTCCAAACCTTATTTAATATACTAAGTAAGATAAATAACATATATAGATTGCTACCAACTTTCCTTTTCTTGCATCTATGTGTTTATTACTTGACACACCAGTAAATATTACATATACACAAAATTCCGTTATCACTTGCCTAACAAGGTTATTATCACTTAAGATCTCACTGCATCCACATTTTCACATTTTCATTTCCTAGTTTCTTTACTTTATTCTACATAATTTATTACAAATGGGATTTTCTTTGGTTTACATCTTATTTGTATTTAACATTTCTCAATCACCAATTCATTTCACTTAAACTGCGGTAAATTGGCGGATAAATTGAATTTGATTCCCAAAATCTAAATTAACAAGAAACAAGGGTAGGTAACATACAATAGTCATTACTCCAAATTCTAGTCACCTAAATAGTCTTTTATTCCTTGCAAATAAATGTTACTATTTATTTTCATAGTACAAATCTCAATGATTATTCCATTTTATATTTGCTTAGGCCATTTATAGTCCACTATACATATCTTCATAAATGGGTAATTTATTCAATTCATTAAGTGTCAATTCTATTAAGCCCTGTTTATATCTTTATGCATTCTTCTATTACTTTACAAAAGGGAATAACTTTTAAACTCATACACTTAATAACAAAACCGTTATAAATCCAATAAACTTCCAAATCCAAGTTTGTACATGAAACGACCCGACTTCCTATCTCCAGGAAATCGCATCATTTTGAAGAAAGAAAGGGATAGAAGAAGAAAAGAAAGAGAAAGAAGAACACAACAACATCAGAGAACTCACAGCGGAACGAATAAAATATAATATATCAAATAAAATATTACATAGTATCAGATTACATCAGAGTTACACAACTATACAACACATATTAGACAGTTATAAACATCTGTCTAATTCATACAACTCAAGTACAACAGAAGAAACAGATACCAAACACAGCGGAACCAATATATATCTACACGTCGAAGCCTCCTGCTCCATTACTCCTCCAGAATTCGTCAAGCTAACCTGAATCACTTGACTACTCATACATAATATGAGTACCCAAGAGTTTAATAAAACAGAAAATAAACACTCGGGTCAGACAGGGGTCTGGTGTGAGTAAACGGTTTAAAATTGCTTAACTTTAGAAAAATCCTTTGAAAAGAAAAGGTATCACGTAAGACTTCCCACACATAAACATGGAAAAGTTTTTACCTTACGCTAACCAAAACATTTGATAGGAAATCCAGTGATATTATAATAGTGTCTAGGGTTTTCAAGTAAATATGAAATAGCCGAAATTGTTACATCTATTAAATTCCAGCTACTAGCCACAAAAGTGGGTAATACAATCAAAACCGTAGGGTCTCGTAGGGAAAATGGGTTTCCATCAATGGCAGGGCTACTGGGGTACCGCCTGTCACAGTACGTGGCCTAGATCACCGTACCGAGGAGCCACCCTAACTCCCCTGCAACACAAGGCCGGACCCATCCCTTACTGGATAGTTCCAAACAAGACAACCCCGGCGGTTGTCCGGATCAACCGCCCCACACAGCCGAAATAAAAGGGACCTCTAGACAGGGGTAAATCTTGCTCTCCAGTGGAAGCTACCCACGAAGCCTTGCTGCACCTCCCCTGTTTTAGCCATTCCCGGTTGATGAGGCTTGAGGCTGCGATTACCTTTATAGAACACATCTCTTAGAATGCTCATCGTCCGCCTGACGATGTGCTGAAAGCATTCAATCCATACAAGTTCGTTCCGGGTTCGAACGAAACCGAAGGCACTATCTCGTTGCACTCATTTTTGGAATCACCCTCAGAGTCAACGACCATAGCCCTTGCACTCTGATTCGCCATCTCGAATCTATAAGTGCTATTCCGTCAAACTCATTACGGAATCACCCACAGAGTTATACTGACGTATAGCCCTTACACCTCGAGCCTTCACTTGCTCCTCTTGGATTAACGACCTAACGTTTAATTGGAATCGATGTGGTTTTCGGATTCCAAATATGGAAACCCGATCCCGGTCTCATCGAAACCAAACGCCATTTTAGTGTCCAAGTTGTACTTAAGGGATTTAAACAGTTTAAAACTTATATACATGATGATATATAACAGGTAGATGGATAACATTATCACAATAGATAATTCATATCAACATTCATCTCATAAAGCAACATATCACATATATCATAAACATCCAAATCATCCATTATCAACCAAACACCCTATATCAATCATCCAATATCATTCAACATCCAATATCAATCATTCAATATCAACAAATCATCCAAAGCAGAATTGATTAACTCTTAATCAATTTAATTAATCTTTAATTAAATTAATTACAATTCTTTAACCATTTGGATTATCTTAATCCTGCTTCATTGATTTATTACAAATCAAATTCATTTATCATCTTCTAATGATCTTCCTAATTAATCTTCCTTGATTAATTATCTTCTAATTACATTCAAGTAATTATCCATAACCATATTCAGTAATTAACCTTTAATTACTATCATTAATTACAATAATTAATGATCCTTCATTAATTAATTAACTATAATTAATTACATTAATCCTTAATTAATTACAATTAATTAATCACACTTAAATTAATTACTTCATTAATTATATTAATTAATGATTTTTATTAATTAATAATCCTTTAATTAATTAAATAATTAACTTGTAATTAATTATCTCATTAACCATAAACAGTAATTAACAATTTGTAATTACTTAAATTAATTAATTAACTTCTAAATTAATTAACTCTAAATCAATTATATTAATCCTTAATTGATTAATCCATTTAATTAATCTTTAATTACTTCATTAAGTAATTGTTAATCAATTTAATTAATGATTAATCCTTAATTAATTACTTTATTAATTAATTATATTTAATTAATTACTTTTAGTAATTAATCTTAACTTAATCACATTCATTAATTAATCAATCACATTAATTAATCATCTAAAATAAATTAAGTAATTAACTCTTAATTACTTCATTAATGAATCTTAATTAATCTTCTAATTAATTACCTAACAAATAATTAATTCCATAATTAAATAAATCTTAATTCATTAATTAATTAATTACTTCATAATTAATTAACTTTAAATCAATTATATTAATTAATTCCTTAATTAATTGCAACAAGTGATTACCCATTAATCACTTCAACTAAATTACTTCCATAAGTAATTATCATTTCTAAATTACATTCAATTATTAAACATTAATTACTTCATTAAGTAATTACACTTAATTAATTCTTAATTAAGTGATTATTTTAAAATTAAATAAATAATTAACTAATTATTTAAAATTAATTAACAATTAATTAATTAACTTCTAATATTTAACAATCCTTAATTAATTTAAGAAAACATTAATCTTAAATGACAAATCATATTTATTAAGTATGTATAAGTTTATAACAAAGATAAATTAATCCTATTTATCTTCATAATTAAATTATTTGAGTTATCAAATTTTAATAACTTAAAAACAAATTATTCTATTTGGATTTCAGAATTATAACTTTATCTTAATTTGAAAATAGAGCATTCAGAAATCAATTGAATTTTAAAACACTTTAATTATCTAATTTAAACTTATTCATTTCCAATATAATTTGAAACTTTGTTTTTAAACATCATTTAAAATTTCTTTAAACTTAAATTCAAACACTTCTTTAAATAAAAATTCAAAATTTATTTAAGACAATTATTTCAAATATTAATATCTTAAACAATTAAATTTAAAATAAAATAAATTCAATTTACATTTTAAATGTTTGGTTTACCTTTATTTTAGATTAACAAATTTTTACTTTGAAAATTGTTTCTTATGTAAACTTGTTTACAAATATTGAAGCTCGATCTTTCAGACATTCAATCTTGAGTTACTTTTACTGCTCGTCTTCAATTTATTCAATAACAGGTTTATTGCCCAGCAACATTATCGTTTAAACTACAGTACTTAAACAAAACACATCACCCTATACCCAAGTAAACCCAGCAGCACACCCAAATCAAATTCCTTCGAGTCGCACGCGAGCACAACCCGAGACCTTCCCCGAGTCTCCACCCAGCTACCCCGAAGACAACCCTACTTCAAGTCACACGCAAGCTCACGCGAGCTACTTCGAGTTGTTCCTGAAACGTACGCAAGTTTTCTTCGAGTTTTCACTCGTCTTCTCAAATCGAACAGCTCCCCTGTACAAGCCGTGCACACCCACGTTCATGTGCACCTAGCACATCACCTCTGACCATGTTACGTCGCCGCAACTCCTGCCGCCGATCATATAACCACACACGAGCTCGAATCGAACCCAGAAACAATGAAATTTCGATCGTATCAAAATATGGACATCACGCTCGAAAACAACTGAAGATCACAGTCCAAAAACCCACCCTCGGCCAACGAATTCGCCGCCGTTGAACTCGCCATCCCTACAATCGAAGCCCACATCCATGAACTACTCCTCCACCAAAAATGAACCAGCTCGGTCCATCAAAATCGTCGCAGTGCCAAGCCATACATGCCGAAAACCACTGAGAGCTTAAACCCTACTCTCTTCAAATTCAAACAATTCATCCATTTAAAAATTTCAATCTTATTTTTCCTATAATCTACAGTATACAAACAAGCTATGATCCAAGTTTCAAACCAAATTAATGTTTGAATAATCGGAATTTCACAAAATTCCCAATTTTGAATAAAACCCAAATTCACCATATTTACATTATTAAAAATTTTGATTTCTACTTCTAAATTCATGATTTCCTATCACCAATCTGTGTATATAATCAAATTTATAAATTAAGACATTTTATTTTTGTCCATTTCTCATTACTTACTGTTATTCTTGATTAAGAATTATTTATTTGTTTCAAAATTCCAGAAACCATTTTTAAAATCTTCAGTACATGTTGACAAACAAATCTCATTTAGATATCAATGTCTAATATGGGTTTATTTGAGAGATTTTTGAATTTTGTTCTTAAGTAAAACAAATCCAATAATTAAACAGAGTAAACAATTTATACAGACACAGATATTCCCAGATAATCATCACACCTTTAACATGCATAAACAACAGTACTCAAATAAACAAATATTCATAATCATAGCAACTTTCATCACATGCATATGTAATTCAAACACAGATATTATTTGAAACTGTTTTTAAAAAAAAGAAGTTTACTCACCTCATATACCATATGCAGAGCAGATTTTAAGTTCCAGGTTCTTGAACTTTAATTTGAAAAGCTTTTGCTTGCTGATGTAAAATTCCCCTTTTGCATGCTTTTATTTTGTTAGCTTTTAAATCCCATTTGCAGGTTGATGTTCAGGTTGAAGTAGGATTTGAAATGCAGACCTTCATTTGCATGCTTAAATTACAGCTTGGTTTGAATTGCAGGTTGATTCATCCATTTAGTTGCAGATTTTTAATTTGCAGAAGACTTCATTTTTGCAGTTTTTTTTCCAATTTATGTTGCAGATTTGATTTTTGCAGATTTGCAGATCTAATTCAAGTACAGGTTTAAAGTTTTGTTGATATGAAGAACTTGCTTTATAGATTCGAATTCAAGAGTAGTTGCCATTAATTTGAGTTAAGGAGTGGAAGCAAAGAAATGAAAGTGTTAGAAAAACTAATTTTGTTCTAAAGATGTTTATTAAAAATTAATATGAATAAATTGCCACTTGTTCAAAGAATTTACATTTGTCACATTACTTAGCCTAATGGGTTTACATGTGTTTATGATATGTCTTAGTATGATTACATATGTACATAAGTATTTTAAATAAATTTTTATTTAATTTAAATGATAATATAACTTACTTATTTATGTTACTTTATAAATAGATGCTTATATATATAAATATAAATTTACCTTTATAAGAAATGTTCTAAAAATAATTACAATATAAATATATCTTCTTATACATGTTATTTCAAATCTAAACACTTTTAAAGAAATAAAAAAAAAAACTTAAATTAAATTCTCTTTTAACTATCATATTTTAAAACAACAATTATCTTATATTTTGAAAGCAAATAAATTAATCTTTATATTTTTAAAACAATTGAATTAATATTTAAATTAACTTTTGAAAACATTGATTCTAAAACAAAGCTTCAATTACAATATTCATTCATGTCTAAATTGTCAATAGATTAAAATTAAATTTCAAAACAACTCAAACTATAACATATACGTACATATATATTATAATTTGAAAATTTATCTTTAAAACAAAAGATCTCCTATTTACAATATATATCAAATGTATACATTATAAATAGAATAAAATTTCATTAGCTTTGGAAAACAATTTTGTCAATATTATTGCCAGATTATAAATTCATTAATCTTTTAAAAAAAATCAAATTAGCCAATTTTAAATTAAAATTATAAAGAAAATTATCAAACCAATTAAATTATTGACACAGATTATTAAATTCTTATTGCCCAAAATTCCGGGTCGTTACAATCCTCCCCCCTTAAAAGAATTTCGTCCCCGAAATTTAAAACAAAGGTAATTTAATAACCCAGTACAGAATTTAATTTCAATTAGCAAAGCATTTCTAACGACCAGTAGCTAACAACCATAGCAACCAATCAAACAAACAAACATAGCTAATTATCCTGACATAAATCAGAATAAATCTCTAATACTATCTCGAGTTTCCCAAGTATAAATCACCGGGAGACTCGCTCTACAAAATCTAAACTAACTACACCACCTACATCCAGAGCTCCTCTCATCTCTAGATCCATCAATCTGAACAGAATATCAGATTATACTCAAGTCTAGTACAACTTACAAATCCAATAGAACTACAGATTCAACAACCAACAATGAATCATACACGTACTCCCTCAGAGATACGTGATACACAATGAATTCCAGTTATCCCAACTGGCAATTCAATCTTATCCTATCACTGCTCTCTTAACCAGAGAAAACTTAACAATGAAGTCTCCACTTCAAATCCCAAACTCCTTATCTCATATCTGCATAACTCAACAGACAATCCTGGGCTACCAATCTTCTCCTGATCAGCTCAATCTATGCTGATGCTTCCAGAAACAACAAGACCAAAGCAAACAAGCTTCAGGATTCCATTCAACAGAAAAGCCTTCCAATATCCGTCGAAACCCAGAACACAAACTCCACTCCAAAGCAATAGCAAACAGAACTCGCTTCATTCCTTGTACCGCTGCTATCTCGCTTCCGCTGCACAACTCTGATTCTGAAAATAGATGAGAATACTATTGATGAACACGAGTACGAACTTATCCAATATATCCGGAAAACTTTGTTCATCAAATCCATAAAATCTGAGTGACTCATCCGACTAGGTCACACAACCTTATTACAGAATCCAATTCAAAAACTAGATCAGACCAATCCAAATCCAATCCCAGAAAATAATTCTGAGCTACTACCCCAACTCTTCCTCAAGAGCCATCCTACTACCAAACTAACTACCCAAATCGCTTCTGGAATCAAAACAATATGGAACTCAACTCCAGATACAGACAACCTCTAATCACTTCAGTAGCTCCTACTTCTACATGAGAACCCTCAGTCTCAAACAAAAGATAAATTCCCAAATGAATTTTCCAAATTAATCGCAAGTCACTTTTGCGATCCTACCTAATTCAGATTCCAAAGAAAACTGTCCTCACTTTACCAATTAGAACAGTCTTAAACTTTTCCAAACAAGGTTCACCCTCAAGAAACATTCACCATCTGCTCGGACTGCTAAAAGAAGAAGCACAAAAGATTCTTGAACCATCCGAGAAACAATCAACTCTGCTGCTTCCAAACTCTACTTTGATGATATTGCAAAGCTAAAAGATCCACTTGTCAGCACACCAACACTTTCGAGTTGCACTGCTGCCACGGCTATCCAAGACTTCCAAATCCAAATGCTTCTCGAAAACCAAAACCATCTACATACCACTCAATTAACCTCTGAGATGGCAGACAATCCAAAAGAAACACCTCACTTTCCTTAAGATACGACAAATGAGACCATGTCGAAGCAAAGCAACTTATAGACCTTAGTCTCATATTTCAAAACAGCCAACCTCCATATTGAAGATCCAGACAACTTGTACACAGACGAGTCTTCCTTGAGCAGGTAAAGACTGCTCCTCAACCACCTCTAAAACTGCTTCAAGAGAAAATTTCTACGGAAAATATCCAAGGATACTGCATCTCATCACGCAGTTACCAAGATATCATCACTTACTTCAACACTTCCATCTAATCCAAACTCAAGAATAATTCGCTTACCCGAGCGAAATCCAAACTTATTCTTCAAAGATAAACTCCGAATCTTTTTAAAAGATTTTCTTCGGATATCAGAGAAATCCTTACTCCAAACAACAAACTTTATTCGAGACGGTATTGGGTCTACGGTCTCGACAAATACTTCCAACCTCAACATACGGATCTCATCCATTAGTGGTAGTCGTGTTGCACACACACCACTACTCCATCTATCTAACTCTAAAACTTATGTTGGAAAATCCGAACAGATAACCCAACAGATTAGGTTGATATATATATATATATATAGTTATATACAAAAATTACAAGTACGCTCTCTCAAGAAAGACACCACTACAGAGCCTAGGTATTCACTCAACCTAACGCTCTGATACCAACTGAAACGACCCGACTTCCTATCTCCAGGAAATCGCATCATTTTGAAGAAAGAAAGGGATAGAAGAAGAAAAGAAAGAGAAAGAAGAACACAACAACATCAGAGAACTCACAGCGGAACGAATAAAATATAATATATCAAATAAAATATTACATAGTATCAGATTACATCAGAGTTACAAAACTATACAACACATATTAGACAGTTATAAACATCTGTCTAATTCATACAACTCAAGTACAACAGAAGAAACAGATACCAAACACAGCGGAACCAATATATATCTACACGTCGAAGCCTCCTGCTCCATTACTCCTCCAGAATTCGTCAAGCTAACCTGAATCACTTGACTACTCATACATAATATGAGTACCCAAGAGTTTAATAAAACAGAAAATAAACACTCGGGTCAGACAGGGGTCTGGTGTGAGTAAACGGTTTAAAATTGCTTAACTTTAGAAAAATCCTTTGAAAAGAAAAGGTATCACGTAAGACTTCCCACACATAAACATGGAAAAGTTTTTACCTTACGCTAACCAAAACATTTGATAGGAAATCCAGTGATATTATAATAGTGTCTAGGGCTTTCAAGTAAATATGAAATAGCCGAAATTGTTACATCTATTAAATTCCAGCTACTAGCCACAAAAGTGGGTAATACAATCAAAACCGTAGGGTCTCGTAGGGAAAATGGGTTTCCATCAATGGCAGGGCTACTGGGGTACCGCCCGTCACAGTACGTGGCCTAGATCACCGTACCGAGGAGCCACCCTAACTCCCCTGCAACACAAGGCCGGACCCATCCCTTACTGGATAGTTCCAAACAAGACAACCCCGGCGGTTGTCCGGATCAACCGCCCCACACAGCCGAAATAAAAGGGACCTCTAGACAGGGGTAAATCTTGCTCTCCAGTGGAAGCTACCCACGAAGCCTTGCTGCACCTCCCCTGTTTTAGCCATTCCCGGTTGATGAGGCTTGAGGCTGCGATTACCTTTATAGAACACATCTCTTAGAATGCTCATCGTCCGCCTGACGATGTGCTGAAAGCATTCAATCCATACAAGTTCGTTCCGGGTTCGAACGAAACCGAAGGCACTATCTCGTTGCACTCATTTTTGGAATCACCCTCAGAGTCAACGACCATAGCCCTTGCACTCTGATTCGCCATCTCGAATCTATAAGTGCTATTCCGTCAAACTCATTACGGAATCACCCACAGAGTTATACTGACGTATAGCCCTTACACCTCGAGCCTTCACTTGCTCCTCTTGGATTAACGACCTAACGTTTAATTGGAATCGATGTGGTTTTCGGATTCCAAATATGGAAACCCGATCCCGGTCTCATCGAAACCAAACGCCATTTTAGTGTCCAAGTTGTACTTAAGGGATTTAAACAGTTTAAAACTTATATACATGATGATATATAACAGGTAGATGGATAACATTATCACAATAGATAATTCATATCAACATTCATCTCATAAAGCAACATATCACATATATCATAAACATCCAAATCATCCATTATCAACCAAACACCCTATATCAATCATCCAATATCATTCAACATCCAATATCAATCATTCAATATCAACAAATCATCCAAAGCAGAATTGATTAACTCTTAATCAATTTAATTAATCTTTAATTAAATTAATTACAATTCTTTAACCATTTGGATTATCTTAATCCTGCTTCATTGATTTATTACAAATCAAATTCATTTATCATCTTCTAATGATCTTCCTAATTAATCTTCCTTGATTAATTATCTTCTAATTACATTCAAGTAATTATCCATAACCATATTCAGTAATTAACCTTTAATTACTATCATTAATTACAATAATTAATGATCCTTCATTAATTAATTAACTATAATTAATTACATTAATCCTTAATTAATTACAATTAATTAATCACACTTAAATTAATTACTTCATTAATTATATTAATTAATGATTTTTATTAATTAATAATCCTTTAATTAATTAAATAATTAACTTGTAATTAATTATCTCATTAACCATAAACAGTAATTAACAATTTGTAATTACTTAAATTAATTAATTAACTTCTAAATTAATTAACTCTAAATCAATTATATTAATCCTTAATTGATTAATCCATTTAATTAATCTTTAATTACTTCATTAAGTAATTGTTAATCAATTTAATTAATGATTAATCCTTAATTAATTACTTTATTAATTAATTATATTTAATTAATTACTTTTAGTAATTAATCTTAACTTAATCACATTCATTAATTAATCAATCACATTAATTAATCATCTAAAATAAATTAAGTAATTAACTCTTAATTACTTCATTAATGAATCTTAATTAATCTTCTAATTAATTACCTAACAAATAATTAATTCCATAATTAAATAAATCTTAATTCATTAATTAATTAATTACTTCATAATTAATTAACTTTAAATCAATTATATTAATTAATTCCTTAATTAATTGCAACAAGTGATTACCCATTAATCACTTCAACTAAATTACTTCCATAAGTAATTATCATTTCTAAATTACATTCAATTATTAAACATTAATTACTTCATTAAGTAATTACACTTAATTAATTCTTAATTAAGTGATTATTTTAAAATTAAATAAATAATTAACTAATTATTTAAAATTAATTAACAATTAATTAATTAACTTCTAATATTTAACAATCCTTAATTAATTTAAGAAAACATTAATCTTAAATGACAAATCATATTTATTAAGTATGTATAAGTTTATAACAAAGATAAATTAATCCTATTTATCTTCATAATTAAATTATTTGAGTTATCAAATTTTAATAACTTAAAAACAAATTATTCTATTTGGATTTCAGAATTATAACTTTATCTTAATTTGAAAATAGAGCATTCAGAAATCAATTGAATTTTAAAACACTTTAATTATCTAATTTAAACTTATTCATTTCCAATATAATTTGAAACTTTGTTTTTAAACATCATTTAAAATTTCTTTAAACTTAAATTCAAACACTTCTTTAAATAAAAATTCAAAATTTATTTAAGACAATTATTTCAAATATTAATATCTTAAACAATTAAATTTAAAATAAAATAAATTCAATTTACATTTTAAATGTTTGGTTTACCTTTATTTTAGATTAACA
Organism: Allium cepa; assembly: GCA_030765085.1. Classification (NCBI taxonomy): domain Eukaryota; kingdom Viridiplantae; phylum Streptophyta; class Magnoliopsida; order Asparagales; family Amaryllidaceae; genus Allium; species Allium cepa. The sequence goes on along the minus strand of CM060941.1, from coordinate 677,715,483 downwards.
AATTTTTACTTTGAAAATTGTTTCTTATGTAAACTTGTTTACAAATATTGAAGCTCGATCTTTCAGACATTCAATCTTGAGTTACTTTTACTGCTCGTCTTCAATTTATTCAATAACAGGTTTATTGCCCAGCAACATTATCGTTTAAACTACAGTACTTAAACAAAACACATCACCCTATACCCAAGTAAACCCAGCAGCACACCCAAATCAAATTCCTTCGAGTCGCACGCGAGCACAACCCGAGACCTTCCCCGAGTCTCCACCCAGCTACCCCGAAGACAACCCTACTTCAAGTCACACGCAAGCTCACGCGAGCTACTTCGAGTTGTTCCTGAAACGTACGCAAGTTTTCTTCGAGTTTTCACTCGTCTTCTCAAATCGAACAGCTCCCCTGTACAAGCCGTGCACACCCACGTTCATGTGCACCTAGCACATCACCTCTGACCATGTTACGTCGCCGCAACTCCTGCCGCCGATCATATAACCACACACGAGCTCGAATCGAACCCAGAAACAATGAAATTTCGATCGTATCAAAATATGGACATCACGCTCGAAAACAACTGAAGATCACAGTCCAAAAACCCACCCTCGGCCAACGAATTCGCCGCCGTTGAACTCGCCATCCCTACAATCGAAGCCCACATCCATGAACTACTCCTCCACCAAAAATGAACCAGCTCGGTCCATCAAAATCGTCGCAGTGCCAAGCCATACATGCCGAAAACCACTGAGAGCTTAAACCCTACTCTCTTCAAATTCAAACAATTCATCCATTTAAAAATTTCAATCTTATTTTTCCTATAATCTACAGTATACAAACAAGCTATGATCCAAGTTTCAAACCAAATTAATGTTTGAATAATCGGAATTTCACAAAATTCCCAATTTTGAATAAAACCCAAATTCACCATATTTACATTATTAAAAATTTTGATTTCTACTTCTAAATTCATGATTTCCTATCACCAATCTGTGTATATAATCAAATTTATAAATTAAGACATTTTATTTTTGTCCATTTCTCATTACTTACTGTTATTCTTGATTAAGAATTATTTATTTGTTTCAAAATTCCAGAAACCATTTTTAAAATCTTCAGTACATGTTGACAAACAAATCTCATTTAGATATCAATGTCTAATATGGGTTTATTTGAGAGATTTTTGAATTTTGTTCTTAAGTAAAACAAATCCAATAATTAAACAGAGTAAACAATTTATACAGACACAGATATTCCCAGATAATCATCACACCTTTAACATGCATAAACAACAGTACTCAAATAAACAAATATTCATAATCATAGCAACTTTCATCACATGCATATGTAATTCAAACACAGATATTATTTGAAACTGTTTTTAAAAAAAAGAAGTTTACTCACCTCATATACCATATGCAGAGCAGATTTTAAGTTCCAGGTTCTTGAACTTTAATTTGAAAAGCTTTTGCTTGCTGATGTAAAATTCCCCTTTTGCATGCTTTTATTTTGTTAGCTTTTAAATCCCATTTGCAGGTTGATGTTCAGGTTGAAGTAGGATTTGAAATGCAGACCTTCATTTGCATGCTTAAATTACAGCTTGGTTTGAATTGCAGGTTGATTCATCCATTTAGTTGCAGATTTTTAATTTGCAGAAGACTTCATTTTTGCAGTTTTTTTTCCAATTTATGTTGCAGATTTGATTTTTGCAGATTTGCAGATCTAATTCAAGTACAGGTTTAAAGTTTTGTTGATATGAAGAACTTGCTTTATAGATTCGAATTCAAGAGTAGTTGCCATTAATTTGAGTTAAGGAGTGGAAGCAAAGAAATGAAAGTGTTAGAAAAACTAATTTTGTTCTAAAGATGTTTATTAAAAATTAATATGAATAAATTGCCACTTGTTCAAAGAATTTACATTTGTCACATTACTTAGCCTAATGGGTTTACATGTGTTTATGATATGTCTTAGTATGATTACATATGTACATAAGTATTTTAAATAAATTTTTATTTAATTTAAATGATAATATAACTTACTTATTTATGTTACTTTATAAATAGATGCTTATATATATAAATATAAATTTACCTTTATAAGAAATGTTCTAAAAATAATTACAATATAAATATATCTTCTTATACATGTTATTTCAAATCTAAACACTTTTAAAGAAATAAAAAAAAAAAAACTTAAATTAAATTCTCTTTTAACTATCATATTTTAAAACAACAATTATCTTATATTTTGAAAGCAAATAAATTAATCTTTATATTTTTAAAACAATTGAATTAATATTTAAATTAACTTTTGAAAACATTGATTCTAAAACAAAGCTTCAATTACAATATTCATTCATGTCTAAATTGTCAATAGATTAAAATTAAATTTCAAAACAACTCAAACTATAACATATACGTACATATATATTATAATTTGAAAATTTATCTTTAAAACAAAAGATCTCCTATTTACAATATATATCAAATGTATACATTATAAATAGAATAAAATTTCATTAGCTTTGGAAAACAATTTTGTCAATATTATTGCCAGATTATAAATTCATTAATCTTTTAAAAAAAATCAAATTAGCCAATTTTAAATTAAAATTATAAAGAAAATTATCAAACCAATTAAATTATTGACACAGATTATTAAATTCTTATTGCCCAAAATTCCGGGTCGTTACAATCCTCCCCCCTTAAAAGAATTTCGTCCCCGAAATTTAAAACAAAGGTAATTTAATAACCCAGTACAGAATTTAATTTCAATTAGCAAAGCATTTCTAACGACCAGTAGCTAACAACCATAGCAACCAATCAAACAAACAAACATAGCTAATTATCCTGACATAAATCAGAATAAATCTCTAATACTATCTCGAGTTTCCCAAGTATAAATCACCGGGAGACTCGCTCTACAAAATCTAAACTAACTACACCACCTACATCCAGAGCTCCTCTCATCTCTAGATCCATCAATCTGAACAGAATATCAGATTATACTCAAGTCTAGTACAACTTACAAATCCAATAGAACTACAGATTCAACAACCAACAATGAATCATACACGTACTCCCTCAGAGATACGTGATACACAATGAATTCCAGTTATCCCAACTGGCAATTCAATCTTATCCTATCACTGCTCTCTTAACCAGAGAAAACTTAACAATGAAGTCTCCACTTCAAATCCCAAACTCCTTATCTCATATCTGCATAACTCAACAGACAATCCTGGGCTACCAATCTTCTCCTGATCAGCTCAATCTATGCTGATGCTTCCAGAAACAACAAGACCAAAGCAAACAAGCTTCAGGATTCCATTCAACAGAAAAGCCTTCCAATATCCGTCGAAACCCAGAACACAAACTCCACTCCAAAGCAATAGCAAACAGAACTCGCTTCATTCCTTGTACCGCTGCTATCTCGCTTCCGCTGCACAACTCTGATTCTGAAAATAGATGAGAATACTATTGATGAACACGAGTACGAACTTATCCAATATATCCGGAAAACTTTGTTCATCAAATCCATAAAATCTGAGTGACTCATCCGACTAGGTCACACAACCTTATTACAGAATCCAATTCAAAAACTAGATCAGACCAATCCAAATCCAATCCCAGAAAATAATTCTGAGCTACTACCCCAACTCTTCCTCAAGAGCCATCCTACTACCAAACTAACTACCCAAATCGCTTCTGGAATCAAAACAATATGGAACTCAACTCCAGATACAGACAACCTCTAATCACTTCAGTAGCTCCTACTTCTACATGAGAACCCTCAGTCTCAAACAAAAGATAAATTCCCAAATGAATTTTCCAAATTAATCGCAAGTCACTTTTGCGATCCTACCTAATTCAGATTCCAAAGAAAACTGTCCTCACTTTACCAATTAGAACAGTCTTAAACTTTTCCAAACAAGGTTCACCCTCAAGAAACATTCACCATCTGCTCGGACTGCTAAAAGAAGAAGCACAAAAGATTCTTGAACCATCCGAGAAACAATCAACTCTGCTGCTTCCAAACTCTACTTTGATGATATTGCAAAGCTAAAAGATCCACTTGTCAGCACACCAACACTTTCGAGTTGCACTGCTGCCACGGCTATCCAAGACTTCCAAATCCAAATGCTTCTCGAAAACCAAAACCATCTACATACCACTCAATTAACCTCTGAGATGGCAGACAATCCAAAAGAAACACCTCACTTTCCTTAAGATACGACAAATGAGACCATGTCGAAGCAAAGCAACTTATAGACCTTAGTCTCATATTTCAAAACAGCCAACCTCCATATTGAAGATCCAGACAACTTGTACACAGACGAGTCTTCCTTGAGCAGGTAAAGACTGCTCCTCAACCACCTCTAAAACTGCTTCAAGAGAAAATTTCTACGGAAAATATCCAAGGATACTGCATCTCATCACGCAGTTACCAAGATATCATCACTTACTTCAACACTTCCATCTAATCCAAACTCAAGAATAATTCGCTTACCCGAGCGAAATCCAAACTTATTCTTCAAAGATAAACTCCGAATCTTTTTAAAAGATTTTCTTCGGATATCAGAGAAATCCTTACTCCAAACAACAAACTTTATTCGAGACGGTATTGGGTCTACGGTCTCGACAAATACTTCCAACCTCAACATACGGATCTCATCCATTAGTGGTAGTCGTGTTGCACACACACCACTACTCCATCTATCTAACTCTAAAACTTATGTTGGAAAATCCGAACAGATAACCCAACAGATTAGGTTGATATATATATATATATATAGTTATATACAAAAATTACAAGTACGCTCTCTCAAGAAAGACACCACTACAGAGCCTAGGTATTCACTCAACCTAACGCTCTGATACCAACTGAAACGACCCGACTTCCTATCTCCAGGAAATCGCATCATTTTGAAGAAAGAAAGGGATAGAAGAAGAAAAGAAAGAGAAAGAAGAACACAACAACATCAGAGAACTCACAGCGGAACGAATAAAATATAATATATCAAATAAAATATTACATAGTATCAGATTACATCAGAGTTACACAACTATACAACACATATTAGACAGTTATAAACATCTGTCTAATTCATACAACTCAAGTACAACAGAAGAAACAGATACCAAACACAGCGGAACCAATATATATCTACACGTCGAAGCCTCCTGCTCCATTACTCCTCCAGAATTCGTCAAGCTAACCTGAATCACTTGACTACTCATACATAATATGAGTACCCAAGAGTTTAATAAAACAGAAAATAAACACTCGGGTCAGACAGGGGTCTGGTGTGAGTAAACGGTTTAAAATTGCTTAACTTTAGAAAAATCCTTTGAAAAGAAAAGGTATCACGTAAGACTTCCCACACATAAACATGGAAAAGTTTTTACCTTACGCTAACCAAAACATTTGATAGGAAATCCAGTGATATTATAATAGTGTCTAGGGCTTTCAAGTAAATATGAAATAGCCGAAATTGTTACATCTATTAAATTCCAGCTACTAGCCACAAAAGTGGGTAATACAATCAAAACCGTAGGGTCTCGTAGGGAAAATGGGTTTCCATCAATGGCAGGGCTACTGGGGTACCGCCCGTCACAGTACGTGGCCTAGATCACCGTACCGAGGAGCCACCCTAACTCCCCTGCAACACAAGGCCGGACCCATCCCTTACTGGATAGTTCCAAACAAGACAACCCCGGCGGTTGTCCGGATCAACCGCCCCACACAGCCGAAATAAAAGGGACCTCTAGACAGGGGTAAATCTTGCTCTCCAGTGGAAGCTACCCACGAAGCCTTGCTGCACCTCCCCTGTTTTAGCCATTCCCGGTTGATGAGGCTTGAGGCTGCGATTACCTTTATAGAACACATCTCTTAGAATGCTCATCGTCCGCCTGACGATGTGCTGAAAGCATTCAATCCATACAAGTTCGTTCCGGGTTCGAACGAAACCGAAGGCACTATCTCGTTGCACTCATTTTTGGAATCACCCTCAGAGTCAACGACCATAGCCCTTGCACTCTGATTCGCCATCTCGAATCTATAAGTGCTATTCCGTCAAACTCATTACGGAATCACCCACAGAGTTATACTGACGTATAGCCCTTACACCTCGAGCCTTCACTTGCTCCTCTTGGATTAACGACCTAACGTTTAATTGGAATCGATGTGGTTTTCGGATTCCAAATATGGAAACCCGATCCCGGTCTCATCGAAACCAAACGCCATTTTAGTGTCCAAGTTGTACTTAAGGGATTTAAACAGTTTAAAACTTATATACATGATGATATATAACAGGTAGATGGATAACATTATCACAATAGATAATTCATATCAACATTCATCTCATAAAGCAACATATCACATATATCATAAACATCCAAATCATCCATTATCAACCAAACACCCTATATCAATCATCCAATATCATTCAACATCCAATATCAATCATTCAATATCAACAAATCATCCAAAGCAGAATTGATTAACTCTTAATCAATTTAATTAATCTTTAATTAAATTAATTACAGTTCTTTAACCATTTGGATTATCTTAATCCTGCTTCATTGATTTATTACAAATCAAATTCATTTATCATCTTCTAATGATCTTCCTAATTAATCTTCCTTGATTAATTATCTTCTAATTACATTCAAGTAATTATCCATAACCATATTCAGTAATTAACCTTTAATTACTATCATTAATTACAATAATTAATGATCCTTCATTAATTAATTAACTATAATTAATTACATTAATCCTTAATTAATTACAATTAATTAATCACACTTAAATTAATTACTTCATTAATTATATTAATTAATGATTTTTATTAATTAATAATCCTTTAATTAATTAAATAATTAACTTGTAATTAATTATCTCATTAACCATAAACAGTAATTAACAATTTGTAATTACTTAAATTAATTAATTAACTTCTAAATTAATTAACTCTAAATCAATTATATTAATCCTTAATTGATTAATCCATTTAATTAATCTTTAATTACTTCATTAAGTAATTGTTAATCAATTTAATTAATGATTAATCCTTAATTAATTACTTTATTAATTAATTATATTTAATTAATTACTTTTAGTAATTAATCTTAACTTAATCACATTCATTAATTAATCAATCACATTAATTAATCATCTAAAATAAATTAAGTAATTAACTCTTAATTACTTCATTAATGAATCTTAATTAATCTTCTAATTAATTACCTAACAAATAATTAATTCCATAATTAAATAAATCTTAATTCATTAATTAATTAATTACTTCATAATTAATTAACTTTAAATCAATTATATTAATTAATTCCTTAATTAATTGCAACAAGTGATTACCCATTAATCACTTCAACTAAATTACTTCCATAAGTAATTATCATTTCTAAATTACATTCAATTATTAAACATTAATTACTTCATTAAGTAATTACACTTAATTAATTCTTAATTAAGTGATTATTTTAAAATTAAATAAATAATTAACTAATTATTTAAAATTAATTAACAATTAATTAATTAACTTCTAATATTTAACAATCCTTAATTAATTTAAGAAAACATTAATCTTAAATGACAAATCATATTTATTAAGTATGTATAAGTTTATAACAAAGATAAATTAATCCTATTTATCTTCATAATTAAATTATTTGAGTTATCAAATTTTAATAACTTAAAAACAAATTATTCTATTTGGATTTCAGAATTATAACTTTATCTTAATTTGAAAATAGAGCATTCAGAAATCAATTGAATTTTAAAACACTTTAATTATCTAATTTAAACTTATTCATTTCCAATATAATTTGAAACTTTGTTTTTAAACATCATTTAAAATTTCTTTAAACTTAAATTCAAACACTTCTTTAAATAAAAATTCAAAATTTATTTAAGACAATTATTTCAAATATTAATATCTTAAACAATTAAATTTAAAATAAAATAAATTCAATTTACATTTTAAATGTTTGGTTTACCTTTATTTTAGATTAACAAATTTTTACTTTGAAAATTGTTTCTTATGTAAACTTGTTTACAAATATTGAAGCTCGATCTTTCAGACATTCAATCTTGAGTTACTTTTACTGCTCGTCTTCAATTTATTCAATAACAGGTTTATTGCCCAGCAACATTATCGTTTAAACTACAGTACTTAAACAAAACACATCACCCTATACCCAAGTAAACCCAGCAGCACACCCAAATCAAATTCCTTCGAGTCGCACGCGAGCACAACCCGAGACCTTCCCCGAGTCTCCACCCAGCTACCCCGAAGACAACCCTACTTCAAGTCACACGCAAGCTCACGCGAGCTACTTCGAGTTGTTCCTGAAACGTACGCAAGTTTTCTTCGAGTTTTCACTCGTCTTCTCAAATCGAACAGCTCCCCTGTACAAGCCGTGCACACCCACGTTCATGTGCACCTAGCACATCACCTCTGACCATGTTACGTCGCCGCAACTCCTGCCGCCGATCATATAACCACACACGAGCTCGAATCGAACCCAGAAACAATGAAATTTCGATCGTATCAAAATATGGACATCACGCTCGAAAACAACTGAAGATCACAGTCCAAAAACCCACCCTCGGCCAACGAATTCGCCGCCGTTGAACTCGCCATCCCTACAATCGAAGCCCACATCCATGAACTACTCCTCCACCAAAAATGAACCAGCTCGGTCCATCAAAATCGTCGCAGTGCCAAGCCATACATGCCGAAAACCACTGAGAGCTTAAACCCTACTCTCTTCAAATTCAAACAATTCATCCATTTAAAAATTTCAATCTTATTTTTCCTATAATCTACAGTATACAAACAAGCTATGATCCAAGTTTCAAACCAAATTAATGTTTGAATAATCGGAATTTCACAAAATTCCCAATTTTGAATAAAACCCAAATTCACCATATTTACATTATTAAAAATTTTGATTTCTACTTCTAAATTCATGATTTCCTATCACCAATCTGTGTATATAATCAAATTTATAAATTAAGACATTTTATTTTTGTCCATTTCTCATTACTTACTGTTATTCTTGATTAAGAATTATTTATTTGTTTCAAAATTCCAGAAACCATTTTTAAAATCTTCAGTACATGTTGACAAACAAATCTCATTTAGATATCAATGTCTAATATGGGTTTATTTGAGAGATTTTTGAATTTTGTTCTTAAGTAAAACAAATCCAATAATTAAACAGAGTAAACAATTTATACAGACACAGATATTCCCAGATAATCATCACACCTTTAACATGCATAAACAACAGTACTCAAATAAACAAATATTCATAATCATAGCAACTTTCATCACATGCATATGTAATTCAAACACAGATATTATTTGAAACTGTTTTTAAAAAAAGAAGTTTACTCACCTCATATACCATATGCAGAGCAGATTTTAAGTTCCAGGTTCTTGAACTTTAATTTGAAAAGCTTTTGCTTGCTGATGTAAAATTCCCCTTTTGCATGCTTTTATTTTGTTAGCTTTTAAATCCCATTTGCAGGTTGATGTTCAGGTTGAAGTAGGATTTGAAATGCAGACCTTCATTTGCATGCTTAAATTACAGCTTGGTTTGAATTGCAGGTTGATTCATCCATTTAGTTGCAGATTTTTAATTTGCAGAAGACTTCATTTTTGCAGTTTTTTTTCCAATTTATGTTGCAGATTTGATTTTTGCAGATTTGCAGATCTAATTCAAGTACAGGTTTAAAGTTTTGTTGATATGAAGAACTTGCTTTATAGATTCGAATTCAAGAGTAGTTGCCATTAATTTGAGTTAAGGAGTGGAAGCAAAGAAATGAAAGTGTTAGAAAAACTAATTTTGTTCTAAAGATGTTTATTAAAAATTAATATGAATAAATTGCCACTTGTTCAAAGAATTTACATTTGTCACATTACTTAGCCTAATGGGTTTACATGTGTTTATGATATGTCTTAGTATGATTACATATGTACATAAGTATTTTAAATAAATTTTTATTTAATTTAAATGATAATATAACTTACTTATTTATGTTACTTTATAAATAGATGCTTATATATATAAATATAAATTTACCTTTATAAGAAATGTTCTAAAAATAATTACAATATAAATATATCTTCTTATACATGTTATTTCAAATCTAAACACTTTTAAAGAAATAAAAAAAAAAACTTAAATTAAATTCTCTTTTAACTATCATATTTTAAAACAACAATTATCTTATATTTTGAAAGCAAATAAATTAATCTTTATATTTTTAAAACAATTGAATTAATATTTAAATTAACTTTTGAAAACATTGATTCTAAAACAAAGCTTCAATTACAATATTCATTCATGTCTAAATTGTCAATAGATTAAAATTAAATTTCAAAACAACTCAAACTATAACATATACGTACATATATATTATAATTTGAAAATTTATCTTTAAAACAAAAGATCTCCTATTTACAATATATATCAAATGTATACATTATAAATAGAATAAAATTTCATTAGCTTTGGAAAACAATTTTGTCAATATTATTGCCAGATTATAAATTCATTAATCTTTTAAAAAAAATCAAATTAGCCAATTTTAAATTAAAATTATAAAGAAAATTATCAAACCAATTAAATTATTGACACAGATTATTAAATTCTTATTGCCCAAAATTCCGGGTCGTTACAGTACACATTTTACACAACTATTATGATTTCTCACAAACGTTGAATTTATTAAATGTCCATTTATTATAATTTAATTTCCTTAATTGAATCAAATGCTTATTATTATATATATTCTTTTCATTCTACCATTCCTTCCCATTTTAAATTCATTAACGTATTTACACATCTCTATCTTTCAAATATAAAATAACCAAACTGATTACAAACACTGTTTCTATCAATTTTCATAAGTTTGTTCAAAACTATACTTTTGTTTACATAAAATAAATTTTATGTTTCTATTAGTTTTCTTTTCCTTTCACTACAGGCATAAATTATTACTATCTACACTAATTACATCTTTGTATTAATGAACACCATTTAAGTTAATATTTATTCTAACATTCACAAATTCAACATTTATTTGTTTCTTCAAAATTACTTTAAATCAAGTTGTGAAAATTTACATTATCCACATCTATTATCATAAAATTTTATAGTTACACTAAATTGCAACCACTATACCAAATTTCTACATTTATTCTTAACCAAATTAGAAATTATATTAATTCATTTTATTAAATATCATAAATTTAATGGGTCGTTACAAATGCCCAGGTGAATCAGCATAAAAACATATTATACATCAAAACTGAGCATAGAATTCATAACAATGTATCACTAGTTTATGAATCTGCTGTAGCGATATACAAGGCAATTAGAAATAGCAAATAACAATACGATAAATGAATTTTGATCATTAATCAATTGTAATTTTTGAAGCATGAAAGAACAGATAAAAATTGCACACTGCCCCTAAAAAAATATGTAAAAGAAGAAGAACCTGAAAATTGCTCAAAGCTTACTACCAAAAAAAAGCATAAGATACTTCATATGCTTTGAAACACCAAGTAAGAAGGCCACAAGCATCTATCTGTTTGGATGAGGAAAGACCATTTATTTACTAAACAACTAGTTCGATGTCAACATAATAGATAATGCACAAGTATTTTTACCATGTCGTCAACTGTTAAGTAATCAAATGAATACTAAATGCGAAAAAATGGAGAAATCCAAGGGAGATGAAAACTGACAATAACAACAGAGGTTGGAGAAGTTTTGTCGCGTGACTTCAAAGAGCTTTATCTTGTCAACCTTACAGTCTTGTGTCCCTAAATATTGGTTTGATTGAAACATTTTCATGCAACATTTTACTTAATTTATTAATTTATTTTCATTGCCTGGTATATTTAGTACTGCAGCATTTTGCAGATGTTTCTTTTCCAGTTTTAGTTTCATTCCTTTTTAAACAGAAAACAAAGTCAATGGCAATTCTCCATGTTACAACAACAGATTTTTTTTTGAACAATATTTTCAATTTAAATATATAATTATAACAATAGTGAACATTTCTTGTGAAACAAAGAGCTCCTACTTGCTACAACCTACAACAATTAGTTTTCTTTTCAAACAAAAGAAATATAAATTCAGAATATCAGATAAATGAAAGTTTGGCATTAATTATAGTTTGTTAATAGTCTGAAACCGTTCATAAAAACTTTAATCCAAGCATTAAGCACATAATTAAAAAAACAGAAATTGAAAATTATACCTATAGTCAAGTTTTCCGAAGTTGACATCGACCTTTGGCTTCGTTGACGATTCGAGCTTGGTTGAGGAGTCGATCGTACTTAATCTGCCTTCGTTGAGTTTCGCGTTTTGCCTCCGTTGAGTTTTGCATTTTGGCCCCATGGAGGAATCTGCTTCGTCGAAGAAACACGGCGAGCTTGGAGGCATTAGAGACTGGTTGCGGAAGAGGGATTAACAATTGATTGCAGAAGAGGGATTAGCGACTGAAGATGATTCGTGGTTGGAGAGCAGTGGAAAGGCGATTTTGGAATTTGGAAGTGAAGTGAAAAATGAATGTCGACGGCACATGAATAAGGAAGGAGGGAATCCTAGATATGGACCGCCAAATTTTCATGTTGTTTAAAGATTGCGCAAACTAAAGCTATCTTATAATATAAATGATCCCTAACATACTAACTATAGCAAGTTAACTTTACATGCAATCTCCGCTTGCTATTAAAACAATATTTTCTTGTAGTGGTGATTAAAGCTTCAAGTTTCAAACTTCGAATTTCTAGATGATAAGGCCAAAAGGCAAAGTTATTAAAAGCTCCACTCCTCAAAGTGCTAACTAAGTTATCCTAAAATAGAGTTCAATTTTTTTAATAATGAGTGTCTTTGTTATTAGATGGATTTCTAATTTCTTGTTAAATAAAGAAAGGTTTCTTTCGAATTTTAATTGAATAAGTTACTACTTTTTTGGCAAAATGGATTTAAGATTTTAGTGACAAGGTTTATATTAATAAGACAAACCAATTCTCAATCAAAGACTACATATCATATTACAATCAAATCCAAGCTCTGGAAAACAAGTTGTATATCTTGGACAATTTAATAAATTCAAAACAAAGAATACGAAGTTCATTCAAGCTAATAATCATTTAGATACATCTTTGTTTATATTATACACAAGAATTACAGGTACCAAGAAGGGGCAGCAAAAAGGGAAATCTGCCCAAAAACACATAAGCTATTCTTCATTAGGCGTCAAGTTTCTTCACCTCCTTTTTCAAATTTTTAATAACCAAAGGAGAATTGTAATATGACGTATAGCCACATCCAAAAGTTCTTTAATTTTCTTTTCTTTCTTCCAAATAATGTTTGCATCATCGATATAGCCAATTTGAACTTCCAGTGCAGACTACCCTTATGGTTTTAACTTTGCTTTTCAGTTCCTTAACCTCCAATTCAAGAGTGCATTTATCACATTCAAGTTTCTCCACCAGACCCTAATAATTGTAAAGATATTGAGAAACTTTGTTATCCCATTGCTTGTTCAAAAATTGAACGCATTCATACCTAACTCTTTGACTCCATGGGTCAATTTCGCTATCATCCAGACTCGAGGGTGAGTTCAACAAGGAAGAATTTTTTCTTCTTTGCTAACAATAGGTTAAGAGTATGAAGACCGGATTTGCCTCTGCTTATTATAAGTTCCAAGGGTTGATAAGACAATGGCTTTTCAATAAGTCTACTTCATGATTTATTACCCTTTGATGTAGTTAGGCAATTTCCGCATCAGCTTCAATTGAAGGTCTAGACTTGCTAATTACGTTCATTTTCTCATCTAACTCTTGAAATCTTTATTCTTTTCTTTAATTTTCTTCCTCTAATTAGGAGGTCATTCCTTTAAACTACTAGATGTGGATTTCAATTGATCGTACGTATCATGCCATTTCTATGCATCCTGATTATCCAAAAATGAGAAAATTGAAACAACTTGAGAAGAGTGCTTCTTTTAACTTGGACTTGGCTTGAACAGTATCCAATCGAGCAAGGAAGTCTAGACCATAAGACGAGAGTGTTAATTGTTTTTCCCAATAAAAATAAATAAATGAGACAAGGAAATCAATAAAAAGTAAATGCTTTCTTTATTAGAAACAAAAGAATTACAAGCACAAGCAGATTAAAATTACATTAACAATATAAGTTTTAAGCATTTTAACTCTCAAAGTTTATAGATGAAAATTTGAGCCTTTTTAAGTGATTCGAGAGATAAAGTGAGGGTAGAGTCAAAAGGAACATTAAACCCCTAGGAGATATTAGCTGAAGGGAATTGATGGTAGTCCCATTCTTCAATCGGAGGGCTAATATTACCAAATAACAATTTAGTGTGGTTGGTTCGTATCTCTCTAAGCAATCTATTCTTTTCGTCACCTAGGAATATGAAGTGAAAGTGTGGAAGCCTTGTGTAAACTTCTTGGAGATCTCTAATGAAACAATATTTTTCCAACCGAGAAGTTTTAAGAATTGACATTTTCTCTTTAAAGTCCCTCTTTAATTTGATAAATTTACTTAAGAGTTCCCTAGAAACATGACCACCCAATGATTCCATAATCTTTACGATTTATAAAAAATAAACTAAGTTGCAATGAAATGAATACATTGAAATTCATAAAACTATCTGAGTTACACAATAAAAACAAAATTACTAGGGTTCATAAAATATTGATCCTTTGTAAAGTTTGAAAATGAATCTCTCCTTGTTAAATTTAACTTTCTCAAGAGGAAGAGTAATTGAGGAAAGTTGAATAATCGCAACCGTAGGAAGATTCCAGTGTTCTCCAAGATGGGGATCGGCTTCATGCTCATCCAATATCTACTATGCACATGCCTAAGCAATCCCCTCTTTTTTCCCATAAGAATGAAAAATCAGTAAGAACATTTCTAGAGTAAATTTTGTAGAGGAACTCCACTAAGGTATCCCTATCATCAGTAAGAATTTGAAAAAGTGTAGTTACTTCTCTATTTTCCTTTAAAACTCTCTCTCGATGAAGGAGAGGTCTTTTTAAAAGTGGAGCCACTCATTTCTCCTTGAATTCCTCTAATCGCTTGGCACGAGTTAGAAGATTTCAATATTTTTCAAACAAATTGTTATGGTCTTTGAATAATTTTTCAATCTCTCTATTCAAGCAATGCACCTCCCTATTGCAATTCTCATATAAAGTCTCATAATAATATTTGGAATTTTCCTTAACTAAAGTTACAAACTTGTTAACTAAAAGTTGGCAGATAACTTTAAGTATTTAAATAATGAATTCCATACCAGCATGATTGGAACCCGAGAAGTTGGGGCTTGAACTTTTCCTTTCGGCTATTAATTTGGGGGAACATCATCTTTCCGGTGGGATATTTTTCAATGAAGCATCCTGAGAATTTTGTAGATCAGGAAGATATGTGTGATGGGCATATGAGTCTAAATTGCGACCGCCTGATCCATCACCCCCGTCCCTTGGTCCTTCTGGACCCTTATCTCCCTCATCTCCACTATTAAACCAAAAACTGGTATAACATTCATGATGCCAATAGTTATGAATTAGCCCTTGACTTAAACAAATATGGTGATGTGATTAAGCATAACTCAAGCAATGTCAACTCATTTGTATCATCAAGGACCAAACCATCACTTGATACTTAGTGCGTGATGGAATCACTAAAGGATGGATTGGTGATGGCAGTAGGCCCTTGAGGAGAAATATAGAAAAGTTTGTGTATTCTCTTAGATCTTTACGCTTGAGATCCCTTAAGGCTATTTAGAATTGTCACATTCAAGAGTCTATATTGGCTTAGAGAATTATATTCCAAAAAGCTCTATGTCATGTCGTATGTTATATGGTCAACAAAGGTATAAATGGCAAGTAACAAATTTGTGCAGTAGTCCATTAGGTTCGATAATGAGCTATGTAATATTTCCACAGGTTCAAATCTCTATTGACTATGCATATATGTGTTTTCGCCATAGTTCGAAGATTCTCAAAGATGTCGAGTTTTGATCTTGATGAGTTTGAATATATTCAAGTCCATATTAATAATGTTCGAAAAAAGGCATAATTGAAGTAAATAAGTATGTCCAAGTCCATATTCACATAAATCAAGAATGATTACAATCAAATAGGACTTGTCCCCAATTGAATTTAGTGTTTACAAGAATTTGATTTTAACAATCGAGTGGACAAAGAAAAATCATCCTCCAAATGGCACATCTAGGTCCATATTTATAGTGGATGATTAACTCCACTCCGCCTCTCATGTCTTCGACATGGTTGACCTCGATAAAACTTGGCACTAGCTTCTTCGTTGGATAATACCAATAAAAGGCAGCACCGAACATTAATCAGGAGCGACATTGTCATTAGGCAATATTATGAAGGAGCATCTTCTTATTGTATGGCGTCGAAGTCGATGACTCTCGATGTTGATGGTTGGTGCTTCTTATTGGTTGATGGCGATATGGCATTGAAGTAGCATTGAAAACTAATGAGATCTTTATAGCCAGCTCAAAATATGATGCTTGTCGACCAGGCGATTCTGGTTAGGCACGATAATCATCTTGGCCTTGTTAACTTGCTACATTACTTGTTTATATGGAAGCAAAGTGGTATTTTTTAAGGCTTGATGATGGATGAAGGTATCATAACCATTGTTGGTGTAGCATCCCGCCTTTTTCTACGGTTTAAATCGACACATGTGCCAATTCAAACCATATGAAAGGGCGGATTGTTATGGGGTAAATAAGAAAAACAGAGAAGAAAAAAACTAAACAGAATCTCACAGTGGAAGGATAAAATATAATAATCAATATATAGTTAATAAAACTGTTTACAAAACATTTGATTCTTCTTTATACAATAAATATCAGAGTTCACATACCAATAAATATCAATGCAGCGGAATACAGTGTGTAGTGGAACCATATAATATATAATAATAATAATGAAAACTTCGTCTTCGTCCTCCAGAAATAAAGTCTTCGATCCAGAAATGCTCGGGCTGACCCGAGCGAATTGAAAAAAACAAAACACTCGAGTCAGAATAAAAAGATCTTATGTAAGTTAAATTAACAGGAATAAATATGAGTGCAGTGACTTAAGAGATGCTCGGGATTGACATCTCCTAAGGATCCGTTAAACTATTTACTATGTAGTAATATTTCGCTATTATAATAATGTCTATTAGTAAAATAAACTTACTTTTAAATAGCGTTAAGGCTTTACATTTTCCACCTTAACACATTTATATAGTCCCATAGTCTATACAGTACCGTAATCTCCCCCGTACTGGGAGTCGTCAAAGGGCACTCCATAGGTATGGTACAAAACCAAAATCGTATAAGGCGCGCTAGGGTAGGCGACACGGCACAACTAGGCAATGCCAGGGTAGATATACCAATTACGCTTCCGGGTCGGTGGTAACGCGTAGCCGCAGCTACCGCCCACCTCGAACCACACCTCCAAATAAAAAAGTCAAAAGTGGCCACCGAATCAATCCAAGATTCAAAGTATAATATCGAAGGGATGTGTCCGATCAAAGGTGCTACTTCAATTAACCCGTCAATCGCTCCTGTTTTAGCCACCTTATGCCAAATCACGAGGGTTGGGTCCACGTATTTACCTAAAAGGAAACGCCGCCACCATCCTACTTCATTCTGGAATCTCCACCTCGTACACGGTTGTTAAAGTGGATTTTGGGGTTGGCAGAGAGTATGACAACTTCCGATCCCGGTCTCTTCTACAACCAAACGTTATTATCACACCGTGGTTATTTCAAAATAATTTATATTTTAAAACCAGAATATAATATCCGTTTCAAAACCATATAAATACGATATCATTTCTATTTTAAAAACCAAATCAATATGATATCATTTTAAAGAAATCCCAAATCGATATAATATCATTTTTATTTCAAAAATATCCTTTTCCCAAAATCATAGCACTTCCAAATCATAATACCTTGAAATTCATAGCTTTGAAACATAACTTCCAATACTTAAATGGTTTACTATTAAATTAGGTTGTATAATAAATTACCTTCTTTAATTTCAAAATTAATCCCAATACAGATTTAAATCCTCAAATAAACCATTTCAAATTTCATATATTTCAAAGCTTTAATATTCAAAATTCCTAAACTAAATTTGATAATCTAGATTCAAAAATCAAATCTTCTATTATTTAGTTTTGAAATAATTTACATAATAAATCCATTTTATTCAAAAAAACTCAAATTTCAAATACTAAATATTTTCTTTAATTAATTTATACTTGAAATAATCATTTTATTCACCTGGATCCCAAAATCCAGCTATAATAATCATACCTTTTAAAATTTTCAATTTAATAACTTCCACATCAACCTTTTAGAGTTTAATTCTAAAATAAATTCATTTCCAAATAAATCTCCAATTTATCTCCCAACCTTAATTTATTTAAATCATCATACTCTCTATATTAAAACAAAATTTAAATACTTACTCACATTTATTTTAATAAAAAATCAAACTCTATTATTAAACTAAATTTTTATTTAACAAACTTATACATAGCCTAAATTCAAGCATTTTAACAATATTTATATAATATCACAAATCAATATTCATTAAACCTTATTATATAAAATAATCAAACTTTATTATTAGGCTTATTTTATATTTCACGCCTATTTATATATAGCTAAAATCAATTATAAATTTGACGTTTATATAACATCTAAAATCAATATTTACATAATTAGTATATTTCTTTAAAAAACCATAGAAATCATTTGAACATATTTTTATATATATAGAACGCGGTGTCTGTATATAATTTTCTACCCTATGGTCAGGTGATATGGATGTTTATCATTTCAATCCGTAATTAAAAATAAAAATTACGGTTATATATTATTTCAAACCGCAATCCCGAATCAATAAAAATGCATAATAACTTGCAATTTATAAAAATAAAATACAACATCCATTCATCCATCATAAATCATACATCCATCACAATCATCATCCAAAATAATCAACCAATATCAACAGATAAATGATAATATATATAACAGGTATTTAACTGGCAGTTATATTCAAAAATAAATTAAATAACGATTTAATTTAATAAATGAAATTAACAGGGATGATGATTAAAAATATTAAAAAAATCATAAATAAATGCATAATCACAACCAAATTTAATTTAACAAACATAAGAAAATTTAGAAGTTGAGAGTGGGTTAAAACACCCACCTTTGATTTTGGCCCATAAAAAATCAACAGAAGCGCAAAACTCAACGATCTCCAAATTCAACTAAATCAATTTCATGTTATTTGGAATATAGATTTGAATCCAACAGAAGAAATTGCGCGTGGATCAAAGTTTATATGCAAAAGATATTCATGTTACAAGAAATATTATTAAAATAAAAATTAGTACGCGTTAAAAATATATATAAATAAACAAATTTTAATACTTACGTTTTCTCAAGTTGAGGCTTCAGGAAAAGACTGAAGAACAACTAAGATGAGGACAGGAAGTGTACGAAAAAGGAAAAAAAGCATTTTTATAAAAGAATGCTTTTGGATTTGCAAGAATAAGAGCTTTTGAATATGAGGTGTTAGGAGAAACAAAATGTAAAAGAAGAAATAAGATGTAGGTTATTTATAATTAGGAAATGAATGTGGAGGGACAAAAATAAATGTCACGTTTTATTAGTTTGATTCTAAATTAATTAAGTGCTAGATACAGAAAAGTTTGAATACATCATATATATTCATATTTTAACTGTGTATCAAAATTGCTAAACATATATCAAGTACGATTAATTGGTGACAATATATACGAATAAACAAGAATAAATGTAGATGCAGTCACATAAGGATCTAATAGGGAAGGAGATAAAAGGTGACGACTTTGATTAATTCCACTTTCTCACTTTAGCCAATTTTATTAATACAACATTTAATTATCATGCAAGTTGTATTATGACTAGAAAACATAAACAACAAACAATAAATTAATATGTATATAATATTACCTCACTTTTAAATTGTTTGATAATAATAATAAAAATTAAATCATGCTTTAGCAGTTTGAAATTAAAATATTAAATGTTTATATGTATACACATGCACACAAACACACATACATGTGTGTATAAAGATTAAACCAAAGCTTATTAATTAATTCAAAGCATACTTCTATACCACATTAAATTGTCTAATGCATTTGTAAACTTATGTATACTTGAAGTCAAAAATACATATATATATATATATATAAATTAAACCTTTTTACCTTAATGAAATTAATTTATTTTTTTAACAAAACAAAAGTGGAACACGACAAATTAAGCAATATAGTAAAAAACCTTTAAGATCCTTAAATAAGGACATTTGAGATAATAAATTAGATAACAAATTTAAATATTGTTGTAATTAAAATCAAAGCTTAGATTTATCATCGAAAAATTGTTAAGCATATGTAAACTTCTATTATAATTTATTAGATTAAGAACAAATAATCATCCAACAAAGTATTCAAATTTCATGATATTTTCAATTCAAGATAAAGTGACCATATGTGTATTCAATATTTTTGTTTCAACACAAATGAAAATTATATGTATATAAACTTTCATATCTAAAAAATTGCAATTTGGTTTAGGTAAAGGCCCGCAAATCTGTGCCCCTTTGAACTAACAAAATTCACCACAGTTCTCTCCAAAGTGGCACAAATGTACGAGTCTTCGGGTAAAAGAAGAAAGAGGTAGAAGAAGAAGAAAAAAAAAATAACATCAGAGTCTCACAATCACAGCGGAACAAAATATAATATATGATAACAGCTTTTAAATACAAAGAAATCTGTACTGTATACATATACATACATACCATCATCAGAGTACTAAAAACATCCATACAGAGACAACTTAATATTGTCCATACACAGCGGAAATAAAAGTCAAATAAGGAAGTACGCTCTGTCATCCAACTCGTCTCCTGAGCTCCTTAGCTGTTAACCTGATCCTGTTTAACTCGGTCTGACCCAAGCATTATATAAAACAACACCCGAGTCAGTCTGGAAAACCAGCGTGAGAAAATCGCACTCAATTGGATTATTATATTTTCAAAAATTCTTTGAAAATAAAAGCATCTCGTAAGACCACGCCACAAATAAACATGTCGGGTTTTTACCTTACGATAGCTAAAACATTTTTATTAAATTCGTCTGATATTATAATAGTGTCTATAGAAAGTAAAATAGAATCTAGCTGAAATGCTTGCATCTCACGTTTGAGCAATAGTTGGGCACAATCAAAACCTTACAGGCGCTTATTGGAGATTGGATTCCATACAATGGCAGGGCTACCGGGGTATCGCCCGTCACAGTACCTGGTCTAGATCAGAGTACTGAGGAGCCACCCTAACTCCCATGCAACACAAGACCAGAACCATCCCTTACTGGACAGTCCCAAGCAAGATCACTCCGTGGTTGGCGCGACCAACCACCCACTAAGCTGAAATAAAAGGGACATCTAGACAGGGGAAACCTTACTCTCCAGTGGAGGCTACCCACGAAGTCTTGCTGCACCTCCCCTGTTTTAGCCATTCCCGGTTGATGAGGCTTGAGGCTAAGCATTACCTTTTTAAGAACGAGTCCCACTTAGAATGCTCATCGTCCACCTGACGATGTTCTGAAAGCATTCAATCCATACAAGTTGCCTTGGGTCTGGACAAACCGAATCACCGTCTTCAACTCTTCACGGTCTTCATTCGTAATCGTTCAAACCAGATCGAAGTGGTTTTCGGATAATTAAATCCGATCCCGGACTCTTCGAAACGATCAGCGCATTGTCCAATATTGATAGTCGGTGATTTAACTATCAATTAATCATTCACATGCAACCATTAAATAATTTCCTTAAATTATTTATCTCAAATATCTTTCAGATATTATTTCCTTTTTAACCCATTAGGAATAAATTTTCAAAGTCTTATATTTCCATGAAATCATTTAACTGATTTCTTCTACTCACTCTCATTTTGATTTATCCTTTGAAAATATTCTTTATTTTCTCGTTCCTTCTTCAAAATCAATTTCACTCTTCCTATAAATTCTCAAACTCAATTTCTCCATTTTATAAGATTTCTCCTAAATCTTATCTCATTTAAATTAATTTGCTTACCAACACAAGAGGATTTTAATTGGGTCTTAAAAACAATTTGAAAACATCTATATTTATAAAATGAGAAGTACAGTTTTATACAAATTATGTTTCGAAAATAATATAAAAGTTCATATCCAATTTATGAAAAATTCAAAACTGGTTTTAGAAAATTAGAGTTTATTAATAAATAATTGCCAAGCCTTCATAAATAACTAAATTTGAAATATACAAAATCAAAATAATAGTTCATAAAAATTTATATAGTATAGTAGTTTAAAAATTCCCTTTTTGAAATAAGTTTATAATTTAAGAAAAACCCAATATTCATCTATAAATGCCTCTTGTCTACATTCACCTTCGGAAATATCTTACTATTTCCGTCCAACAATTTCATATCTCAAAATAAATTTATTTTGACTAATCTCTTTAGATATCCACTGATATACTCTTGTCTCATTCATAATCCCGTTTTTAGTTTATACAGTTTTCCTGAGTTTCCATTCATTTATACAAACAAATTTTATTTAAAAATCTTATCTTTAAAATTCATTCTTCAAATAACATTCATATGATTTCTTACCAAAATTCAATTTCATTCTTTATAAAATTTCCTTTATTTCTTAATAAATGTTCCTTTTATTTCTTATTAGAAATTCTCTCTATCCCTAATAGAATCTCATTTTCATTCTTAAACAAAATTCGGTTTACTTCAATTCCATTTAACGATTACAATTTTTCTTCGAATTTTAATATATAAATTATATTGCCCAGAACTCATTTTACCCAATTAAAGTATAAATATGCTTTTATCTTCCTTTAAAACTTCAAATAGAAGTAAATTCAAACTCTAAATTAAATATTTCTCTTCAAGTACCATTTAACTTCCTTTAATTAAATTATTTATAGAATTTTATTCAAATTTTAACTTCCCATGTAATTTAGCAGTTAATAATTCAATTCAGCAACAAATCCCTATCAATCCATCCAACCTGTCATATAACAACATATATATAATCAATAAATACTTTGAGGAATCCTGTTGGATCCCTCCAACCTGTTTCCCTGCATCCACAGATGTTAACACAACATAAAATACCAATTCCACTATAATGGTGGAATATCGCGGTATACGGGTTTTATAAATTATCATCCGCAATTATGCGGCTTATAGGGTCTATTTAATTTATTCACTAATTCAAACCATCATTCAAGCAATTCAACCAATAAATTTTAATTCAACAATTTAAATTTAAATTCAACGATTTTAAATTAAAATCAACTGAGTGAGATTAACTCACCTTTGATTTAATTGTTGCAATCCTTTCCAATCCCGACTTGTTTCCATATTTTTGACCTTGAATAACAATTGCATGGATTTTATTAATATTTGAACAGATCAACAATTAATTTATGTTTAAATAAATTTATTCTTTAACTCTAATAATTTAATTTAACTCACGATTTATTTCAACATATAATTAAATTTTAAACTAATTCTCCTTTATAAAAAATCTCTTAGTGCATAAAGTAATTAAATAAGCTAATTAAACAAATTAATCACCTAAGTAAATTATTTTTAAACGAACTAGAAATATTTAAAATATAGAGATGTATATTTATTTTTCCTTGGACTACCTATATACTCATAAAAATTCTATATAGATTTCAAAAAATTAAATTTTTATATAGACTTTAAATAGTTTAAAATTCACATTTACTCCGAAAAATCTCATATATATATACATATTTTTAAATTAAACTAGAATAAATTTTTTAGGATCTAAAACTATTTAATAGTATGAATATATTTTTTTCTTTCCGAATCAAAACCCTAATTTACTGTAAAAACTTCTTCCTTAATATCTATCTTGTAAAATTCCTAAAACAAACAAAAATCTGATTTTAAAATTTCTTTCGCTGCATAAACACATAAATATTATTATCATATTTCAAATTGGTACTGAAATAGGTAAATTGTAAATATACCTAACAGCAAGAACAAAGCTTCGAACGAACCCAAATCCTTGAAACTCTCGAACACACGAATGCACGCCGCTCCACTGCGAACCCCTAGCTCAAGTTGATGTCGCGATGGCCTAGAAGGCTCGCGATAGCAGGCGCATCCACCTGCTTCTCCTCACGACGCGCGACAGCACCTCACGCACGATACGCCATCGCCACTCACGCACGACAGCACCTCGAGCTCGAGAACCCTCACGTGACTGCCACACTCGCGCGACCTGCTACTGCTCGAACGCGAATCCATTTCGCCCTAATCGATTCGATTTAGGGTTTTTCTCTTCTTCTTCTTTTTTTAAGTATGCCGTGAATCGGCTTCAGGAAGAAAATGTGAAACGAGGAAAAAAATGAGGGGTTTGGTTTCGCGATAAAAAGAAAAGGAAGGCAGCCATGAATTTAAATTTTAGTTTTTCTGATCGAAGCCAGAAATAGAAAGTAACGTGATTATAAAGAAGATGGGAAGCGTATGGGAGAAGACGAATTACAGTATTCTGATGGGACAAAAGTGTGTTGAGGAAGCTAGGTTAATTATTTTATTTTAAATTTTAAATTTAAAAATCTTCTCGAATTTCACTCAAATTATAGCGCGTTTGTTTATCGAACAATCACACGGTAGCTCCGAAAATTACGAAATTTGAAATCCGACAAAAATCCAATATTACGGATCCAACGGAACTAGTTTCGTCGAATTCCGAGACTGTGCCTCGGATGGCTATTTTTAAACGTTAATTTAAACGATGAAATTTTAAAATCGGACAAACCACTGTTAAATTCACATTTTAACTCATCTATTATTTTCAGTATTATTAATATAAATTCTGTAAGCCTTTAAAATATTTTAAACAAGCTTACTACCCCCGATTTAACATTTTACCCGATATTCAATTACTATTTTGATATTTAATTAATTCAACAGGTCGTTATATTTAAATTCTGAATCATTTCTATCATATAAAACCAAACTGTTCATATTAAAATCAAATTAAAGTTCAAATTAGATATTTAAATCCAACTCAAATATTGCAAGTTAATCGTTCAAAAATCCGGGTCGTTACAGTTTAAGAGTTTAAAACATGGATCTATAATTAAAACATTCTTTTAATATATATACAAAAAAATAGTTTTGATTTATCAAATTAAAAGTCAAATTAATTCATTCAACAAAAAATTCAAATAACATAAGAATTTCAAACAAATGAGGAAATAGCATATACATACAAACTATGATAATAACGTTATACTTAATATAACATTTTAAAATAGAAGACACCTCTTAGATCTAGCCAAAATTCACTCCTTGATTTGTACTTTCTCCTCAGATCGTCAAGACCCACACCCAACCCTTGCAAGAGCTGGATGAATCACCTTTATTTTAATTTAATTTGATGTTTGACATTAAATTGTTATTGGTTTTATTTTGTTTAAATGAAGACGATGGCAGTCCTTTTTTTTTGGAGAGGAGGAGGAAGG
Source organism: Allium cepa (assembly GCA_030765085.1). Lineage (NCBI taxonomy): Eukaryota > Viridiplantae > Streptophyta > Magnoliopsida > Asparagales > Amaryllidaceae > Allium > Allium cepa. The sequence goes on along the minus strand of CM060941.1, from coordinate 677,689,761 downwards.
ATTTTATAAAAAAGGAAAGTAAAATGAGAAGATTATTTTTAATAGGGTAAAAGAATCTTTTTCTATTCTTCTTATTTAACTTTCTTATTTAATTCAATTAAAATTTTCATTTTCTCCATGTGTTGGCTGATCTTAGCATGCATTCAAAGTACATAAGGTTTCCAACAAAATAAAACATCAATGTAGTTATTTATTTAAAACCTTGTTTCAAAGGTGTGCCAATATTGAATATTGATATTTGCATAACTTTTTATACATGAATTCAAATAATTAGTAATAACATTCACATAATTTAATCATGATTAACATTTATTATTATAATCACCGTTATTAATTGCATTCAAACAATGTCATTAAATACACCTGACGTATGTTATCATTTTTTTTATCTTACTGTAATACATGTTATTAGTAGAAGTTCAAATTAAGATCATAAACATATCTCTTAACATATGTTAACAAGAATAAAATCATAAATTTTTATTATTCTACCACTTATATTCCTCAATTATATCCCTTATTACAATTAGCCTTTGGTATTCCTATCCATTAATTACACAAATAACATAGTTAATATTTGTTTGTCTTTCACTACACTAATACTATCCAATATTAGTCTTTTATTTATATTAATTACTATATTTCAATTTATATTGAATTTTTTTCAGTTTTACATATTAATAAAAATTAAAATCCCAATTAATTATTTTATCTTAGTTTCATTCTATTTATTACATCAATTGTTAACTTATGAAATAAAATTAACATTTTTATTCATTTTGTTACATTCATAAATTCAGTTATTGTCTAGATCTTATTAGTGTAACATTAAAGTTCATTTAATTGCAATCTTGGAAAAATCCAGTTATAAATATCATATCTTTTAAAATTTCAAGTTTAATACATTTACATCAACTTATGGGGTTAAATTCTTAAATACCTCTCAATTTTAATTTATTGCCATATAAATATTAAATTGTTAACATTTAATTACAGTTGCTTCATCAAATTTCTACATTCGCTCCAATATAAACTTTAAGAGTTTTATTTATTTCTAAATTAAATTAGAAGTCCTATTAAATTAACCCTTTTAAAATCATCGAATTTTGCGGGTCATTACACTCTCCCCCACTCAAAACTTTTCGTCCCCGAAAAGGAAAAGAAGGGAAAAGAAGAATAAAGAAATCAATATATCTTATTTAAAATATTAAATTTATAAACAATAAATTTACAAAATTACTTATTTTAAGTAAAATATACCAGTTTATAACCATTAAATCTTTTATTACTCAAATTAATAAAGTTTGGAAAACATTTTCAGAATATTTCTAAGTCCAAAATTTACGAAAAATTTCGGCAGAGTCTCCTTTGTATGGAGAGGCTCGGGAGAAAATAGTAATATAAAATATAACAATATATAACATATAATTCAAAATAATATATATCCCAACACGGGAAAATAATATAATAACGCTATAAACCGTAATCAGAAAACGTACCTATTTGTCGGGCAATTTACGTTTAATTATGAAACCAAAAGCAGTAGCCATTGCTTCCATAACTTGTATTTCACTTATATAATCCAAAAAGGTTAACAATTATACAAAATGAAATATTTACTTGTTTCAATCAATATCAAACAAATCAATACAAACAACAACAATCACTTGCAACCACAGCATACACATCATATACAAATTAACCATTCAATCAAACAAAACAAATAGTTGTTCGGGTTCAAAACTTCAAATCGTACGGAATGAAAAATAAACTACTACGTGTACCTTTCACTCAACAGTCTTAGGTGAAACTAAATAGATTATTCATTCATCCAAACAATTTTAAAGTATCCTTACCCAAACAACCATAAACCAAAACAAACAACAACTATTTCGAACAATAGATTTAGTTTATCCTTATTAATTCCATTCATACATTTGTTATTTGATTTCTTTTTCATTCATATAATGGTTTATATTTTCAATTTACACTTATTTCTTACAATTTTATTTAGAAATAACTTCAACTTATTTACTTAAATTTGAAATTTCTTTTTATTGTATTACATTCATTTATCCACTACTTAATATCATTTATTTACAATATACATCTTTCCATTTATTTTATTATAAATAACTTCAATACTTCTTACATTTATTTTCACTTCTTTATAACTTTTCTATTATATTTAATTAGTGGCCTTTCAGTCATAACTTAGGTTTATAACATTAAATTCTTATTCATAACAGCAAATTCATTGAATACTTTCGTTGCCTCAAGTTTTACTTGTAAGATTTCCCATTACATTTTCTTATTAACATTGTAACTTTTATTATATGGTAAGTTATATATATGCTTTAAGAATGTAATTGAAAAATTATACAATTTTTTCTCATTACTTTAATTAATTTAATGTTCAATAATTATATCCTTTATTTCATAGGCTACCATTTATTAATCAGTTACATTCCATTTTACTACAATAACTGAAACTGTTAATTAATGGAAACTCAGGAACTAAATACCGGGTAAAATTTCAAGTCATTTAAAATAATAGATAAATGTATATATTTACAACTTACAATTATATTTAAAATAATTTGAAATTAACAGAAACTTTTCTCTTTTCTTCTTTTAAAATAAATCTGTAGTAAAACTACTACAATGACCTTCCCACTTCGAAACTCGAAAATGAATATCGATGATGCGTGCACTCATCTCCGAAATTATTTTCCAGCGACAGAGAGGGGAGTACAAAATTTATTTCTTTTCCAAATTTTATTTAAACAATTATTTCAAATTATATTAAAATACTAATATCAAAAAATACTTCTTTTAATAATATTATTATTATATTCAAAATTATTCAAAAGAAATTTCAAAACCCCGGAACTTAAGTTCTGAAATTTCCAATTTCCATTTATTTTCTTTTCAATCTTATTTCAACTATTATTTAAAAATTTCATTACCTAACAACCAATATATAGCAACCAAATATATATCTTATCATTTAAAATTTAATTTATATATAGAAAATATAATAGGCCAAATTATTTCATTCACCTATCTTAAAAACAAATATTATGTCCGTCTGTCCTATTAAGTGTTTAGAAATCCCTATTGATGTCACAGCGTCCCATGCACAGACCAGAATTTATAAATACAAAACGGAACAGATTAACACAATCGCTCTCTCATATATATACGCTCAGTGACTCCCATAGGGTATTACTACCCTATTAGTAAAGAGTCAAACCCCACAAAGCTAAGGTTTATCGTTAAACCAAAGCTCTGATACCAGATGTAACATCCCGTCTTTTTGTACGGTTTAAATCAACACACGTGCCAATTCAAACCATACGGAAGGACGGATTGTTATGGAGTAAATAAGAAAAACAGAGAAGAAAAAAAACTAAACAGAATCTCACAGCGGAATGATAAAATATAATAATCAATATACAGTTCATAAAACTGTTTACAAAACATTTGATTCTTCTTTATACAATAAATATCAGAGTTCACATAGCAATAAATATCGATGCAGCGGAATACAGTGTGTAGTGGAACCATATAATATATGATAATAATAATAATAATAATGATGAAAACTTCATCTTCGTCCTCCAGAAACAAAGTTTTCGATCCTGAAATGCTCGAGCTGACCCGAGAGAATTGAAAAATAACAAAACACTCGAGTCGGAACTAAAAGATCTTATGTAAGTTAAATTAACAGGAATAAATAAGAGTGTAGTAATTTAAGAGATGCTCGGGATTCACATCTCCTAAGGATCCGTTAAACTATTTACTATGTAGTATTATTTCGCCATTATAATAATGTCTATTAGAAAAATAAACTTACTTTTAAATAGCGTTAAGGCTTTACATTTTCCACCTTAACACATTTATATATTCCCATAGTCTATACAGTACCGTAATCTCCCACAGTATTGGACGTCGTCAGAGGGCACTCCATAGGTATGGTACAAAACCAAAATTGTATAAGGCGCGCTAGGGTAGGTGACACGGAACAACTTGGCAATGCCAGGGTAGATATACCAATTACGCTTCCAGGTCGGTGGTAACGTGTAGCCGCAGCTACCGCCCACCTCGACCCACACCCCCAAATAAAAAGTCAAAAGTGGCCACCGAATCAATGCAAGAGTCAAAGTATAATATCGAAGGGATGTGTCTGTGACGACCCAAAATTTTTAACAATTTAAAATTGAAATAATTAATTGATTTTAAATATTTGAAAGTTAATTTTAAACTTGAATTCCAAATATCAATATTTACTTGATAACTAAATTATTGAATTATATAATTTGAAATTGGGTAAAATATTGAATATGGGATTTTAAGCCTCTTAAAACTAATTTAAAGGCTTATAAAATTTATATGGATGATACTGAAGATAGTAAAGGTGTTAAAAATTGATTCGGAAGCGTTTTGTTAAGTTTTGAAATTTTATCATTTAAATTGAATTTAATAATAGCCTTCCAATGCACAGTCTCGGAATTCAACGAAACAAGTTCCATTGGATCCGTAATAGTTAGTTATTATCGGATTTCAATTTTCGTAGCAATCAGAGTTGTCGTTTGACCCTGTCAGCTCAAAACGCTTAGAACTATTTTAATCGATTTAATTTAATATTGATCGTTTATTTCTGTAACTCGCACATACTTTCAAATTAGCCTCCGAAACATGTTCCATTGTGTTCGGAACGCGGGTAAAATCTTACAAACGTTTGTGGCATGCCTGGTTCGGGGTTCAGGATTTCGCGTTATGCAACACGATATATTTTCGATATTTAATTATTTAATATTCATGCGTACTCAAGAAGCTTCCCAACCTTATATCTTATCTTGTCCCCTCTCTAACTTTCAATAGTAAATTGAAACAGATCTATGGTCGTTCATTCTTTCATCTTCAATTCTTTCCCAGAAAGAAAACGTCATTCGTTTTCTTTCGAAACCGAGCCATATAAAAAAACAACAAATTCATTCGTTTAAGCTAAATTCCCGATCGAAGTCGAGGGGAAAGGCTCGGATTGAATTGAATTTTCGTATGGCTAGGGTTTTGGCATGGTCTCAATTTTGAACTCGCAGAGGAGCAGCGGGCAGTTGTAGGAGAAGGAGGCGCGCTCACGCACAAGCTCGCATGAGGAGTGGCTGCGACTTCGAAGTCGCGTTGGTTGGTGGTTTCACGTTGCGGCTAGAGTTAGGTTTCGATTGTGGGTTTGTAAAGGCTGTAGGGGTTGAGCAGAGGGTCGTGTGTGCCGGGGCGGCGTTCGTGGAGCTCGATGTTTCCATCTCGTGTGAGCGACCATTTTTCGCAGTAGGGCAGATGCTGGATCGAGCATATGGTAACCCTTTCTAATTTTTACAAATTAATTTCTGACTTATTGGATACAATACGTTAATTCACTGATGAAGTTTAAGGGAAATACAGATTTATTTGATTTTAAGAACACAATAAGGTTTGTAAACAAATGTTATCTGAGAGTTTATCTATATATATATGTAGAAAAGATGTGGGAAATTATAAATAGAAAATGTTAAAATAGTTGATAGTTTATATACAGTATGATTTTGGAAGTTATATAGATTTTTATAAAAATATTTGTAGTTTCAAAAGAAAAATATAATAAATATAAGTATGTACATTTTAAAATTTTAGAATTATCTTAAATTAATGGAATATAGTGATTTATGTGTTTAATTAACTTATCATTTTAGTTAATAAAAGATTTTTCGAAAGGAAATTAGTTTGAAATTTAATTATTCATTTAAAATTTAAATCGTTAGTTAAATTAAATTATTAAATGATGATTGATTGTTCGGATGTTAATAAAATCATCTAATTATTGATACAAGGTCAATATTCGAGGAAACCAAGGCAATTTTGAAGTGGATTGCAAATAAAAGCAAAGGTGAGTAAATCTCACTCTGTTGGATTTTTATACAAATTTAAATGGTTAAATTTAAATAATTGGGTGAATGATTAAGTTGATTGGATGTATACTGATGATGATGTGACTTGGTTTTGGTTGATTCTCGAGTTAATTGTGGTTTGACTCGAAGTATTGGGGTTTAAGTTGTTTTAAACTTAAATCATAAATAAGAAAATGTTTATTTTAAAGTTAATAAGAGTTTAAGGATTTGTGATTCATTAAATTAGTAGGGAAATTAAAAAGAATAATTAATTAATTCATTTAATTAATGATTTGGATTAATTAAGTCAATAAATAAGGGTTTGAATTAATTAATAAATTAAGTTTTAAGTTAATTAATTAAGTGTAAGTAATTCACAATAATCATTTGATGGTTTGATAAATAATTAATTAATGAAATTAATAAAATTAATTACTGGTATAATTAATCGAGGGATTAATTAAGATGGTTAATTAAGGAGAAATTGATTTATTTAATGAAATAAATAAATGGATAGTTAATTACAGGTTGAGATAATTCAAGAATGATTAATATTGTGGTTTAATTAATATAATTAAATTAGATTAGGGTAAATTGAAATGCAAATGGAAAAATCATTAATTTATGTAATCGATGATGTAGTAAAAGGCTGATTAATTAAGATTAATAAATCAAAAATAAGTGACTTATGAGAAGTTAATATATAAATAATTTAAGGATTAATGTAACTAAAACAGTTAATTAGATCATGAAGTAATTAAGATTGCTTATCGTTTTGGTTAAGGATAATTAATATGGTGAAGTTAATTAAAGATAGTTGCTTGAATGAAATTGAAGGATAATTAATCCAGGTTGATTAATTCAGATGAATATTGAAGGGATGATTGAATTATTTGATTTGAAATTAATTAATTGACAAGTAAAGAAATCTAAGTGATTGAGGTTAGAAATTCAATTAGAATCAATAGAATTAATTTGGAAGTGATCAAATTTGTTGTGGATGATTGGATGGTATTGGATGCTTTGAATGAGTTGATATTCCTGATATGAAATGTTGTGTATTTCATTTGGATAACTTGGGTTAGGATGACATGAGACTCGAAGAGGCCGAGATCGGGTATTAGGAAATACCCGAAACCACTTCGAATTCTTATAAATTGATATGTGAGATTAATAGGTTGGAATGAAACGATTTAAGTGAATCGGACTATTTGATCTAAATTTTGGTCCTCAGAAAATTATGTGTGAAATAAGTTATGTCTATAAAATTTTGTGAACTTGTAAAATTGGTTTGAGTTACCCCGGGTTCTGTATAAGTTGTATGTTTGTATTCCATGTTAGATAGGTTAACTCACGCTGGTTTCCAGCCTGACCTGGGTGTTACTTTGATGTAATGCTCGGTTCAGACCGAGTATTACAGATTTTCAGGTAGGTACATTCTGGAGCTCAGGAGGCGAGCTGGATGGAAAGAGCGTATAGAGTATTTCCGCTGTATTATAGTATTGTAATTCCGTGACATGTTGCTTTGTATATGTCCAGTGTTTGAATATATGTGTAACTCTGATGTATTTAAATGTAATCGACAGATATAGTATTCTTCTGTAAGATGTTATTTATTATTATATTTTATCCGCTGCGAATGTGAGATGTTGATGATTCTGTTCTTCTTCTTCTTATATCTCTTTCTTCTTTTTCATAACTATCTGGAATTTTCAGGATCGAAAATTTTGGGTCGTTACATTTGGTATCAGAGCTGAAAGGTTAAGCGAGAACCTTGGCTCTGGTGGGGATTACTCATTAAATAGAGTCCAAAGTACTCTAGAATGAGTTGAGTGTATATATATATGAGAGCGTGCTTGTTATTTTCTTATATAAACGTTTTAAATGATTTTATATAAAAATATATTTTGATATATAAAGCAATATTTCCTTCTAATAAATATTAAGGTGATTGTTTGTTAAATTATTGGAATTAAAATTTAGAAGTAATATAATACGACCAAATTGAAGTCTTGAATTGGAATTGAATTAAGTAGAAATAGAAATACAACCAAATTAAAATTTAATTGATTGAAAATGAAATTCTAAATCTGGTCCCAGAATTTGAAAATTTTGTTTCGAAGTAATGAAAAATAATAAATAAATATTATTTGGATAACTGGGACTTGTTGCAAACAATGGGTTGTTTGAAAACTTGATTTGAATTAAAAACCAAAAGTGGTCTAAAATTTTAGGGTGACCTCGTGTGTAAAGGAAATAATATGTATGAGTAAGGAACGTACATAAATCAAAAATAGTTTGAATAAACTCTAAATGTTGAGTTTCAAATTTGGAATGGGATGTGATACCCAAAGTGATAAGTTTTTAAGTGGGAAGACTATTATTGTGATGTTTAAGGATTGAATGAGGTTGATTGGATTAAGTAAATTAATTTAACTTGGGAGAAGTTAAATAAGTTTGAATGAACAACTTGAATTGGAGATTTTAAGATGAAATTGGAATTTAACTTGGAAAGTTAAATGGTTAATTTAAATTGGTAGTTTGTGCGATCTCAAAATGGGTTTGGGATCTGGAAATTGGAAATGGATGGACATTTTAAAATAAACTGGATAATATCATCCTATTATTATTAAAAATCCTTAAATTGCGAATTGGATTTGTTTAAATGGATGAGAAATGAAGTGTGGTAATATATCCATTATTGAGATAAAAGGGAAATCTAACTTTAATTTGAAATTAAGGATATGGAATCACTTTAAATTGAAAATTTGAATAATTGAGTTTGTAAATTAAAATTGATTAAGAACTGGCTTCAAACTGGAAGATAAAATTTAATAATAAATTAAATTTTTAAAATAAAATTTTATTGAACTCTTATTTGAACCTTGAAATACATAAGTAAAGATAATTTAGAATGGAATCATGAGAATTGGACTCAGAACTTAAATTGATTAAATTTTTTGAATAAAAGTTAATTTGGTTTAAAAAGTAAACCAACCTTTGAGAATTTAACTCGAATTTATATAATTTGAGGTAGTTTAAATTCAAGATTGAAATTGAATTAGTTCAAAATTGAATTTGGTTTGAATTAATTGGATTGGTGATTGAAGATGTATAAGTTTAAGAATTTAAATGGGAAATTGTATTGGATTATATTGAAATGATTTGAATTTGAAATGGGTTCAATTGATAATAAGTCAAATTGATTGGAATAATTTGAAATTATAATTAAAGTTGAACAGGATTAAAATCAAATGGAACTTGATTTAAATTGGGAAAGGAATCAAGATTGATTCAACTTAATTGGGTTTAAATAAATTTCAATAGAAATTGAAGATATTCAAGTTAGAATTGAGTCAATTAAATGGAAGTGGAAATTTAAGTTGAATTGTTGGGGAAGTGAAAAGTTGACTCTTGACTATTTTCAATATAAATTGTTTTGATATAAACTTATTTTTCTTAGTTATTAAATATATACAACCTTTCTTTCTTAAAGCCAAATTATTTTATATTTGGTTTACAATTATTTTTGGAGCTATTTAACCATTTTTCAACTGTTTTCTAAGCTAATTACTATTTTTCAACTATTTCACAAACTAATTTCTATTTTACAACTATTTTGCAATTATTTAAAATTCCTGAAACTATTCAACTATTTTATAGCTATTTTGCAAACTAACAATTATTTTTCAACCACTTAATTATTTTTAAAATTTTCAAGCTATTTTCTAAATATAAACTGGTCAGAGTTCAAACTGTTATTGATTTAAATACCCAACTGAGATAAGGATTGAAGTGATAATTCAATGAGAATTAAGGCAATTGTAAATAAGTGAAAGGGAATTAAAGAAAATGTGAATAGAAAGGGAATCGATTTGGATGATAATCAATGAAAATAAATACGTGGGATGTACGTATATTATTCTATTCGCATAGTGATTTGATCTAGATTCGAGCACAGAATTTCGAGATAGTTATATCGATCCGAGTAGGATTTTTCACTCGATTTTCGACGGCGAACCTGGATATGGATTGTTGATTGGTTCTGGATATTCTCTATCATAGTTATGGCTACGCAAGGAGAATGAAAGTTTCTAATCAAGAAACCAGATCTGTGTCTGTGCTAGGAAGTCGGGTGGACGGTACTAGTTCGGAAGTGAAATTGTGTAATCGATCAGATTGGTATAGCGTACGGATGATATGTGTACATCATACGGATTTGAATGAAATTGATATTGAAAAGAGTAATCAAATTGGAATATTTGATTTTGAGTAAACAAAGTTATATATCTTTGTTATATAAGATAAATCTCCCCTCGTTAAATCTATTGCTGGGAGAAAAGGATTTTTGAAGGTGTTTGAAGTATAAAAGGAGTTTTATACAAGTTTGAAAGGATCCAAAGTTCTTAAAAATTATATATATCTGAATATATATATATATATATAAAGGATCTTATGAGGATTTTGGAAAAGGTTTTGGGAACCTTTGGATTTGGAAAGGCTATTGATTTTTGGGTAAAATCAATATTAAAAATTTGAAAAGCCTAGTTTGAGAATTATCGATTTTGGGACAATTGATTTTGTGTAAAGGAGCTTTGTATGAGATCATACTAGGTGTATGACTTGAAAGATACTATATTTGTATAGTATAAAGTATTTTGATAAATGGCTCTGGGGAAAAAGGCGCTCCCTTGAAATGAACTTTCCAGGAGTGCCACCGGGTGGTGCTTCGTTGAGCCCCAAAGGGGGTTCTAAAGTTGATAATGTGAGGAGTCTCGACAAACTAGTTCCTGAGGATTATTTGGGTAGCGAAAGTCGAGGGCGCGGATGCCTACAGGGGCATTTGGGTTATGCGATGACGACAGTGTAACTCGATGTCACTGCGATCTACTGTGGGGACCATAGCAAAAATCGTGTGGAGGATGAGTGCCAACAGTCTACACTTGATTTTATCGGGAAGCCAACGCAACATCGGTAGACTGCGATCTATGGTCGACTGGAGTGGAGAAGGTTCATTCTTTTGGCAGCGAAATCTGAGGGCGCTGATGCCTATAGTTATATGGGTTTTTGCTGTGATAGCTACGTAACCCCGGTTGTAGCTGCAATCTGTAGCGGGTTCCATGGTGTAATCGAGGGGCGCGGAGGCCTACAGTTATCTATGGATTTTATCGGGATGGCAACGTAACGATCGGGTTAACTACGACCATGGATGGGGGTGATGATTCCCAGAGCATTCTCACCAAAGATATTTCCTCTATTTTCAAAAACTGTTTTCTATATTTTCAATAAAATTATTTTTCAAGTATTTAAACTAGGTGTTGAAAACGGGCTTACCAAGTACCAGTCCTATGCCTGATCAAAGTATGACTGAATTTCTGTGAGAACAAGGATGGACTGGTTGAGACATCGAGTTATAAGAAGTATTTTTTTATAAAAGGGCTATTTTATTAGTATGATGTGAATTTAAAAGCATTTCTAAATTTTGGAATTATAAATAAGATTTAACTCGGGAAAACTTAATGAAGTAATTTTTGTAATAAAAGTTGGAGGTAAGCTAATTAGCTAAATAATTATTTGATAGAATATATTAATAAATTTTAATTTGGTTGAATAAAATGGATTGTAAGTTAATAATGGAGTTTGGAAATGAATTCGAACTGTAAATAGAATTCGACTTGGATTTGATGATGAATTAAAATAAGAGGAGATGATGTTAAAATAAAATTGAATTGAATTATGATAGACATGGTTTGAGTTGCAAACAAAACCCAGGTGAATAGAAATAAATTGAGAATGGCTTGTATTAATAAAATAAATTCGGAAATGAATAAGTAGGTGAATTAAAATTTTAAAATGGGGTGAATAAATGGATGGAGTCTGATTGAATAAAAACTAAATCCAAGTTTTAACTGGAATTGGGTTATCAGAATGGAAGACCATTAAATAAAAGTTCGGGTTAAATTTATTTAGAAAACAAAAATGATATTAATATAAGCATTGAATGTTGTCAAGCTTAATGAAATAGTTTTAAAATGAAACCAACGCGGAGATAAATGAAATGCAATATATGGTTGGTGAATAAATTAGAAATGAAATGGAATTAAATATAAAATGAGTTGAAATCAATTTGAAGTAGTTATAGACTAAAATAGATACTTTATTAAGCGAATATCGTCGAAATTGCATAAAATAATTGTCGTTTGGCATAAACAAAAGTAATTAAAATTCTATGAGTTGATAGAGATTAAATAAAATTTATTTTAAATCATTTAAAGTGAATATGAGCTTGTTTGGATTAAAAATCAATTGAATGTAAGAAATTGAGTTGCAAACCATCAAAATTGAAGGAAATGGTATATAAATTGGTTGAAAGCAATTGAATTAGTTTTGAAAACATATAAATTGCTCGAGGAAGTTATTTTGAATGCATTTCTTTTAGAATTGAAGTGTTATTGTTGTTTAAATAAGAGAGATGTTATAAACTTCATATATATAGTGCTTATATATGTAAATTGAGTAAGTACAGGTACCTGAAGAGCCGTTTGGCTGTATTTGGTTGCTCTAATTGCTTAAATTAATAAGCTTCTTGCTAAAAATGCTAAATAAAGGTACGCCTACGCAATAAAAATTGGAAATATGAACTGTTTTTGCTTTTTTCGACCGTTTTGGTCGATGTATATATATTTATATCTCTTGTCAAATTGCAAAAGCTCCTCCGTACAAAGGAGAGTCTGCCAAAAAAATTCGAAAATTTTGGGAGTTAGAAATTTTTTGTTAACGACAAACGATTTCAAATTGGAAATTAAAGTAAATTAGTAAATAAAGCTAATATGAATCAGTTATAAAAGAAAGATAAAATTTAATATTCATAACTGAAGACAAATTGAATTCGCATGAAAACGGGGAAAACTAATTTGCATAGAAGTAGATGTGAAAACTTCTGTAAGAAAATGTATAAAATGATTTGAAAGGTTACGATTGAATATTGATGCTAAGTAAGATATGCAGGTAGTATAAAGGGAAAGGAAATGGTTTGTGATTTCAGAAGATAAATTTGAATTGCCCGACTAAAAGGTATGTATTTAAATTTCTGTATGAAATAGGATTGGGTTTTGATCTAGCCACTTGGCTTTTTGTTTTCTTTTGGAATTTGGGAGCCCGTAGAGGCATTTTGTAGTTGTACCGAGCTAGCCGCGCAAAGGAGACGCTGGCAAAAAATTTTGGAAATTTAGAGAGTTGAATTTTTTTTGAGAAAGTTGTGATAATTCAAATTTGAATTTTGAATTAGAATTTGAATAAATAAAGTAAATAATGTTGTTGGAAACTATAGAAGATTTTAGGAAGTTGGTTGAGATGATAATGGGTTTTAATAAAAGATAGTTGGTAGGATGTTGATAAAACTGTTGGTTTTGGAGGAAAGGTAAACGGGTATTGGACCATTCTTGCTAACTAGTAATTTCGGGGATGAAATTCTTTTAAGGGGGGAGGATTGCGACGACCTGGAATTTTTAACAATTTAAAATTGAAATAATTAATTGATTTTAAATATTTAAAAGTTAATTTTAAACTTGAATTCCAAATATCAATATTTACTTGATAACTAAATTATTGAATTATATAATTTGAAATGGGTAAAATATTGAATATGGGATTTTAAGCCTGTTAAAACTAATTTAAAGGCTTGTAAAATTTATATGGATGATACTGAAGATAGTAAAGGTGTTAAAAATTGATTCGGAAGCGTTTTGTTAAGTTTTGAAATTTTATCATTTAAATTGAATTTAAAAATAGCCTTCCGAGGCACAGTCTCAGAATTCAACGAAATCTGTTCCATTGGATCCGTAATAGTTAGTTATTATCGGATTTCAATTTTTGTAGCAATCAGAATTGTCGTTTGACCCTGGCAGCTCAAAACGCTTGGAACTATTTTAATCGATTTAATTTAATATTGATCGTTTATTTCCGTAACTCGCACATACGTTCAAATTAGCCTCCGAAATATGTTCCATTATGTTCGGAACGTGGGTAAAATCTTATGAACGTCTGTCGGCATGTCTGATTCAGGGTTTGGGATTTCTCGTCATGCAACACGAGATATTTTCGATATTTAATTATTTAATATTCATGCATACTCAAGAAGCTTCCCAACCCTATATCTTATTCTCGTCCCCTCTCTAACTTTCAATAGTAAATCGAAACAGATCTATGGCCATTCATTCTTTCATCTTCAATTCTTTCCCAGAAAGAAATCGTCATTCGTTTTCTTTCGAAACCGAGTCATATAAAAAAAACAAATTCATACGTTTGAGCTAAATTCCAGATCGAAGTCGAGAGGAAAGGCTCGGATTGAATCGAATTTCCGTATGGCTAGGGTTTTGGTGTGGTCGCAATTTCGAACACGCAGAGGACCAGCGGGCGATTGTAGGAGAAGGAGGCACGCTCACGCACAAGCTCGCACGAGGAGTGGCTGCGACTTCGAAGTCACGTTGGTTGTTGGTTTCACGTTGCGGCTGGAGTTAGGTTTCGATTGTGGGTGTTGTAAAGGCTGTAGGGGTAGAGCAGAGGGTCGTGTGTGTCGGGGCGGCGTTCGTGGAGCTCGATGTTTCCATCTCCTGCGAGCGACCATTTTTCGCAGTAGGGCAGATGCTGGATCGATCATATGGTAACCCTTTCTATTTTTTACAAATTAATTTCTGATTTATTGCATACAATATGTTAATTCACTAATGAAGTTTAAGGGAAATACAGATTTATTTGATTTTAAGAACACAGTAAGGTTTGTAAACAAATGTTATCTGAGAGTTTATCTATATATATATATATATGTATGTATGTATGTATATATAAGTAGAAAAAATGTGGGAAATTATAAATAGAAAATGTTAAAATAGTTGATAGTTTATATACAGTATGATTTTGGAAGTTATATAGATTTTTATAAAAATATTTGTAGTTTCAAAAAAAAAAATATAATAAATATAAGTTTGTACATTTTAAAATTTTAGAATTATCTTAAATTAATGGAATATAGTGATTTATGTGTTTAATTAACTTATCATTTTAGTTACTAAAAGATTTTTCAAAAGGAAATTAGTTTGAAAATTAATTATTCATTCAAAATTTAAATCATTAGTCAAATTGATTTATTAAATGATGATTGATTTTTCGGATGTTAATAAAATCATCTAATTATTGATACAAGGTCAATAATCGAGGAAACCAAGGTAATTTTGAAGTGGATTGCAAATAAAAGCAAAGGTGAGTAAATCTCACTCCGTTGGATTTTTATTTAAATTTAAATGGTTAAATTTAAATAATTGGGTGAATGATTAAGTTTATTGGATGTACACTGGTGATGATGTGACTTGGTTTTGGTTCATTCTCGAGTTAGTTGTGGTTTGACTCAAAGTATTGGGGTTTAAGTTGTTTTAAACTTAAATATAAATAAGAAAATGTTTATTTTAAAGTTAATAAGAGTTTAAGGATTTGTGATTCATTAAATTAGTAGGGAAATTAAAAAGAATAATTAATTAATTCAATTAATCAATGATTTGGTTTAATTAAGTTAATAATAAAGGGTTTGAATTAATTAATAAATTAAGTTTTAAGTTACTTAATTAAGTGTAAGTAATTCAGAATAATCATTTGATGGTTTGATAAATAATTACTTAATGAAATTAATAATATTAATTACTGGTGTAATTAATCGAGGGATTAATTAAGATGTTAATTAAGGAGAAATTGATTTATTTAATGAAATAAATAAATGTATAGTTAATTACAGGTTGAGATAATTCAAGAATGATTAATATTGTGGTTTAATTAATATAATCAAATTAGATTAGGGTAAATTGAAATGTAAATGGAAAAATCATTAATTTATATAATCGATGATGTAATAAAAGACTGATTAATTAAGATTAATAAATCAAAAATAAGTGACTTATGAGAAGTTAATATATAAATAATTCAACGATTAATGTAACTAAAACAGTTAATTAGATCATGAAGTAATTAAGATTACTTATCGTTTTGGTTAAGGATAATTAATATGGTGAAGTTAATTAAAGATAGTTGCTTGAATGAAATTGAAGGATAATTAATCCAGGTTGATTAATTCAGATGAATATTGAAGGGATGATTGAATTATTTGATTTGAAATTAATTAATTGACAAGCAAAGAAATCTAAGTGATTGAGGTTAGAAATTCAATTAGAATCAATTGAATTAATTTGGAAGTGATCAAATTTGTTGTGGATGACTGGATGGTATTGGATGCTTTGAATGAGTTGATATCCCTGATATGAAATGTTGTGTATTACATTTGGATAACTTAGGTTAGGATGACATGAGACTCGAAGAGGCCGGGATCGGGTATGGGAAATACCCGAAACCACTTCGAATTCTTATAAATTGATATGTGAGATTAATAGGTTGGAATGAAACGATTTAAGTGAATCGGACTATTTGATCTAAATTTTGGTCCTTAGAAACTTATGTGTGAAATAAATTATGTCTATAAAATATTGTGAACTTGTAAAGTTGGTTTGAGTTACCCCGGGTTCTATATAAGTTGTATGTTTGTATTCCATGTTAGATGGGTTTACTCACGCTGGTTTCCAGCCTGACCCGGGTGGTACTTTGATGTAATGCTCGGGTCAGACCGAGTATTACAGATTTTCAGGTAGGTTCGTTCTGGAGCTCAAGAGGCGAGCTGGATGGCAAGAGTGTATAGAGTATTTCCACTGTATTATATTATTGTAATTCTGTGACATGTTGCTTTGTATATCTCCAGTGTTTGAATATATGTGTAACTCTGATGTATTTAAATGTAATCGACAGATATAGTATTCTTCTGTAAGCTGTTATTTATTATTATATTTTATCCGCTGTGAATGTGAGATGTTGATGATTCTGTTCTTCTTCTTCTATCTCTTTCTTCTTTTTCATAACTATCTGGAATTTTCGGGATCGAAAATTTTGGGTCGTTACAGTGTCCGATCAAAGGTGCTACCTCAATTAACCCATCAATCGCTCCTGTTTTAGCCACCTTATGCCAACTCAAGGGAGTTGGGTCCACGTATTTACCTCAAAGGATATGCCTCCACCATCCTACTTCATTTTGGAATCTCCACTGCGTACACGGTTATTAAAGTGGTTTTCGGGGTTGGCAGAGAGTATGACAACTTCCGATCTCGGTCTCTTCAACAACCAAACGTTATTATAACACCGCGGTTATTTCAAAATAATTTATATTTTAAAACCAAAATATAATATACGTTTCAAAACCATATAAATACGATATCATTTCTATTTTAAAAACCAAATCAATATGATATCATTTTAAAGAAATCCCAAATCGATATAATATCATTTTTATTTCAAAAATATCCTTTTCCCAAAATCATAGCACTTTCAAATCATAATACTTTGAAATTCATAGCTTTGAAACATAACTTCCAATACTTAAATGGTTTACTATTAAATTACTTTATATAATAAATTAGTTTCTGTAATTTCAAAATTAATCCCAATACAGATTTAAATCCTCAAATAAACCATTTCAAATTTCATATATTTCAAAGCTTTAATATTCATAATTCCTAAACTAAATTTGATAATCTAGATTCAAAAATCAAATCTTCTATTATTTAGTTTTGAAATAATTTACATAATAAATCCATTTTATTTTAAAAAAAACTCAAATTTCAAATACTAAATATTTTCTTCAATTAATTTATGCTTGAAATAATCATTTTATTCACCTAGACCCCAAAATCCAATTATAATAATCATACCTTTTAAAATTTTCAATTTAATAAATTCCACATCAACCTTTTAGAGTTTAATTCTTAAATAAATTCAATTCCAAATAAATCTCCAATTTATCTCCAAACCTTAATTTATTTAAATCATCATACTCTCTATATTAAAATAAAATTTAAATACTTGCTCACATTTATTTTAATAAAAAATCAAACTCTATTATTAAACTAAATTTTTATTTAACAAACTTATACATAGCTTAAATTCAAGCATTTTAATAATATTTATATAATATCAAAAATCAATATTCATTAAACCTTATTATATAAAATAATCGAACTTTATTATTAGGCTTAATTTATATTTCAAGCCTATTTATATATAGCTAAAATCAATAATAAATTTGACGTTTATATAACATCTAAAATCAATATTTATATAATCCGTATATTTCTTTTAAAAACCATAGAAATCATTAGAACATAATTTTATATATATAGACCGCGGTGTCTGTATATAATTTTCTACCCTATGGTCAGGTGATACGGATGTTTGTCATTTCAATCCGTAATTAAAAATAAAAACTACGGTTATATATTATTTCAAACCACAATCCCGAATCAATAAAAATGCATAATAACTTGCAGTTTATAAAAATAAAATACAACATCCATTCATCCATCATAAATCATACATCCATCACAATCATCATCCAAAACAATCAATCAATATCAACAGATAACTGATAATATATATAACAGGTATTTAACTGGCAGTTATATTCAAAAGTAAATTAAATAACGATTTAATTTAATAAATGTAATTAATTGGGATGATGATTAAAAATATACAAAAAAAATCATAGATAAATGCATAATCACAACCAAATTTAATTTAACAAACATAAGAAATTTTAGAAGTTGTGAGCGGTTTAAAACACTCACCTTTGATTTTAGCCCATAAAAATTCAATAGAAGCGCAAAACTTAACAATCTCCAAATTCAACTAAATCAATTTCATGTTGTCTGGAATATAGATTTGAATCCAACAGAAGAAATTGCGCGTGAATCAAAGTTTATATGCAAAAGATATTCATATTATAAGAAATCTTATTAAAATAAAAATCAGTACGCGTTAAAAATATATATAAATAAACAAATTTTAAAACTTACATTTTCTCAAGATGAGGCTTCAGGAAAAGATTGAATAACAACTAAGATGAGGACAGGAAGTGTACGAAAAAGGAAAAAAAGCATTTTTCTAAAAGAATGCTTTTGGATTTGCAAGAATAAGAGCTTTTGAATATGAGGTGTTAGGAGAAACAAAATGTAAAAGAAGAAATATGATGTAGGTTATTTATAATTAGGAAATGAATGTAGAGGGACAAAAATAAATGTCACATTTTATTAGTTTAATTCTAAATTAATTGAGCGCTAGATACAGAAAAGTTTGAATACATCATATATATTCATACTTTAACTGTGTGTCAAAATTGCTAAACATATATCAAATACGATTAATTGGTGAAAATATATATGAATAAACAAGAATAAATGTAGATGCAATCACATAAGGGTCTAATAGGGAAGGAGATAAAAGGTCATGACATTGATTAATTCCACTTTCCCACTTTTGCCAATTTTATTAATACGACATTTAATTATCATGCAAGTGGTATTATGACTAGGAAACATAAACAACAAATAATAAATTAATATGTATATAATATTACCTCACTTTTAAATTATTTGATAATAATAATAAAAATTAAATCATGCTTAGCAATTTGAAATTAAAATATTAAATGTTTATATGTATACACATGCACACAAACACACATACATGTGTGTATAAAGATTAAACCAAAGCTTATTAATTAATTCAAAGCATACTTCCATACAACATTAAATTGTCTAATGCATTTGTAAACTTATGTATACTTGAAGTCAAAAATACATATATACATATAAATTAAACCTTTTTACCTTAATGAAATTTATTTATTTTTTTAGCAAAACAAAAGTGGAACACGACAAATTAAGCAATATAGTAACAAACCTTTAAGATCCTTAAATAATGACATTTGAGGTAATAAGTTAGGTAACAAATTTAAATATTGTTGTAATCAAAATCAAAGCATAGATTTATCATCGAAAAATTGTTAAGCATATGTAAACTTCTATTATAATTTATTAGATTAAGAACAAATAATTTATTCAACAAAGTATTCAAATTTCATGATATTTTCAATTCAAGATAAAGTGACAATATGTGTATACAATATTTCTGCTTCAACACAAATGCAAATTATATGTATATAAACTTTCAGATCTAAAAAATTGCAATTCGGTTTAAGAGTTTAAAACATGGATCTATAATTAAAACATTCTTTTAATATATATACAAAAAAAATTGTTTTGATTTATCAAATTAAAAGTCAAATTAATTCATTCAACAAAAAATTCAAATAACATAACAATTTCAAAAAAATGAGGAAATAACATATAAATACAAACTATGATCATAGCATTACACTTAATATAACATTTTAATATAGAAGACACCTCTTAGATCTAGCCAAAATTCATTCCTTGATTTCTACTTTCTCCTCAGATTGTCAAGACCCACACCCAATCCTTGCAAGAGCTGGATGAATCACCTTTATTTTTATTTAATTTGATGTTTGACATTATTTTTTTATTGGTTTTATTTTGTTTAAATGAAGATGATGGCAGCCCTTTTTTGGATAGGAGGAGGAAGGATTTTATAAAAAAGGAAAGTAAAATGAGGAGATTTTTTTTAATAGGGTAAAAGAATCTTTTTCTATTCTTCTTATTTAACTTTCTTATTTAATTCAATTAACATTTTCATTTTCTCCATGTGTTGGTTGATCTTAGCATGCATTCATAGTACATAAGGTTCCCAACAAAATAAAACATCAATGTAGTAATTTATTTAAAACTTTGTTTCAAAGCTGTGCCGATATTGAATATTGATATTTGCATAACTTTTTATACATGCATTCAAATAATTAATATTAACATTCATGTAATTTAATCATGATTAACATTTATTATTATAATCACCGTTATTAATTATATTCAAACAATGTCATTAAATACACCTGACGGATGTTATCATTTTATTTTAACTTACTGTAATACATGTTTTTAGTAGAAGTTCAAATTAACATCATAAACATATCTCTTAACATATGTTAAAAAAATAAGATCATAAATTTTTATTATTCTACCACTAATATTCCTCAGTTATATCCCTTATTACAATTAGCCTTTGGTATTCCTATCCATTGATTACACAAGTAACATAGTTAATATTTGTTTGTCTTTCACTACATTAATACTATCCAATATTAGTCTTTTATTTATATTAGTTACTATATTTCAATTTATATTGAATTTTTTTTAGTTTTACATATTAATAAAAATTAAAATCCCAATTAGTTATTTTATCTTGGTTTCATCCTTTTTATTACATCAATTGTTAACTTATGAAATAAAATTAACATTTCTATTCATTTTGTTAAATTCATAAATTTCAGTTATTGTCTAGATCTTATTAGTGTAACATTAAAGTTCATTTAATTGTAATCTTGGAAAAATCCAGTTATAAATATCATATCTTTAAAATTTCAAGTTTAATACATTTACATCAACTTATGGGGTTAAATTCTTAAATACCTCTCAATTTTAATTTATTGCCATATAAATATTAAATTGTTAACAATTAATTACAGTTGCTTCATTAAATTTCTACATTTGCTCTAATATAAACTTTAAGACTTTTATTTCTTTCTAAATTAAATTAGAAATCGTATTAAATTAACTCTTTTGAAATCATCGAATTTTACGGGTCGTTACAGTTGGAAAGTGGTATTGTATAGGTGCGGTATTATGGGAGAGAATTATGGCTAAGAAGCGTTATTGTCATGGCTTTCGGCGTTAATAATGACATGGACATCGATATTCATGATATGCGACTCTAATAAACTCTAAGGTTGTTTGAGTGGCAACGTCCAATCATTATTGTTGGTCTCAAACTCTATTACAAGATTAATATCAGCAATAAGCTTGCCTTTATAGAGGATGGTAGCAATTCTGATGATAAGTGATAAAGAAGAGGTTTAGTACTAATGAGTGGCGACGTTCATGTCATCGTTATTGATGAAAGTCGACGTCAATTGAGCATGATGTTGGTAATTGGCAGCATGTAATGACCCTAATTTTGATTAATATTATTTAGGTTATTTAATTAGTTAAATTAAATGAAATAATGTAAATGGTTAACGAATTGAGATTTGTGTATGTAGAGGGTAGCCGTGCCTATTGAAACAATGAAATAAGTAAGGCAAATAGATAAGGGGAAAATATGAATAAGTTATTTTCTTATAACCTAAAACCTCATTCACTTCCATTTTACAATTCATAAGAAAAACTAAATTAAAGAAGAGGCTAGCCACCATTAGAAGAAGCAAAAAGAAGATAAGTTAAAATCAAGAGGAAGAAGCTAATCAATTTAATTCAAGATCCAATCTCCACTCCTTAACAACAAGCTAAAGGTGAATAATAGGTTACATCTCATTTTATTATATTCAGTTTTAGATAAGATCCGAATTTATTTTCCAAATGATTTGCCATGTTTTGATTGTTTAAAAGGATATATATGCTTGTTGATGATTTATGCTATTACGTATAGATTTTATTTTAAGGTTTAGTTTGAAAAACCTATTAAATGACATCCAAATGCCTTGCGATTTTGATATAAGGTCATAAAATATTATTTTAGGATTGGGTGACAAGTTTCATGATTTTTTGAATTAATGTGGATTTATTATGAATTTTCTAGTGTAGAAAATGGTTAATTGGGTTTAAAATTAATTATGGCTATTATATTTAGCTTTGGGTCAGAAAATTAATATGTTAGAAAACACATTAGAAGTGATTTGTGTGAATTTTTGTAGAATTTTCCTAAGTATTTTAATAAGTATATAAAATTATTTAAGGTATGAGACTTAAATGTTTTATATGTTTATAAAAGGCAAATGGGCAATTTGTAAATGTTTTAAATTATTTATTTTCGAAATGCGGCAGCACTTTTAGGAAAGATTTAGTAAAAGAAATTGGCAACCAATCATATGTTGACAAACAAAGCAGGTTAGTTGAAACGAAATTACTTTTTAAAGTTAAAATCCAGTTTTACAAGGTTTTGGTTATTTCGCCACTTTCAGCGGCACCTTTTAATCTTATACTGCCGCCTCCATCTAGGTCAAAACCAATACACATGGTATCAATTTTGGTACATAGAGGATTGGACTTAGGCGAAAGTTATGGAGTCGAATAGG
Source organism: Allium cepa (assembly GCA_030765085.1). Lineage (NCBI taxonomy): Eukaryota > Viridiplantae > Streptophyta > Magnoliopsida > Asparagales > Amaryllidaceae > Allium > Allium cepa. The sequence goes on along the minus strand of CM060941.1, from coordinate 677,666,703 downwards.
ACTTTCGAAGGGGTTGAAGTAGCATCTGAAAACTTATAACTATCTTGGTTGTAAATGGGGCTTCCGAATGAGATTTCTTTCGACTTGGTCAACTTTTGACTTAGTAAATTGTTTTAAAGAAAAGAACTTTCAAAAGAGGTTGCCGCTTTTGTTTAGGAAAATGCTTTCGAAGGGGTCGAAATCCCTGCTGTTGCCTTCAACCTTTCTAAGCAATGTCTTCGAAAGGGTGCTTTCGCTTTAAACCCTGAGCTGCTTCTTCTATGCTTTCGAAGGGATAGGTTTTGACACCATCCACTTCTTTACTTAGGAAATTGCTTTCGAAAGAGTTTCTTTTGACTTAGTTCTTCTAAGACCCTTTTGATATTTTGAAAGTTAAACCCAAAGGTTTCGAAAGGAGTGGTTTTAAATGGTTTTGAAAGGTTGTTCCACTGTATATACTAGAAGCTAATGCTTTTGAAAGGTTTGGTTTGTGTAAAGGACTTAATGCTTTCGAAACGTATATGAAAATGGTTTCGAAGGGGTGGTTCCTCGATGTTTTTGAAAGCTTTACCTTAGTGTTTAAATTGAGGGTTTCCAATGTTTTCGAAAGGCATGTTTAAAGTGTTTTGAAAAGAGGATATCTAAGGTTTAATAAAGCTTTCGAAATGATGCTTTCAATGTTTTTGAAAGGTCTATTGTAAATGGTTTCGAAAGGTATGTTTTAGCCTTTCGGCCTAAGGTTATAAAGCACAGTTGTTTACTTGTATCGAAAGGGGAACTTTCAATGGTTTCGAAAGGGGTACTTTCAAAGGTTTTGAAAGAGGTTGTTTAAAGGTTATAAACAAAGGTTTCGAATGTTTTCATCAACAAGGTTTTGTGTAAAGTAAATATAACATGAAAAGTGATTTGAATAAAGCATAGAGTATATTTTCCTTGTTCAAAGTGGGATTTAAAGGGTTAAATCAATTTGGAAGAAATGTTTGCAAGGAAAATTTGATGGAGTAGTTGACCCTAAATAAATGACTCGAATATTAGAATACCAAATAAGACTGGTATGGGGTCGCACCCTATATATTAGCTCGTAGCCCCTAGCTAATTTAAGTCCAAAATTCATGTGTGTAGGGCTTTGTAATAGGTAAGACTATAATGACGTTACACGTAGAAGGGAATATACAGAGTAAAGATAGGTTATTAGTGAGCCCGCAAAACAATTAGGATCAGTTGACCCTGGGAGTAGTAAGTTAAGGACAGACCATCCAGAAGAGTATCTAATAGAAGTTGGATTATTAGTTTATTTTGTCTTGTAGGTCTAAGTCAGCCAAAGGTTAGTAGTTAGCCAAACAAAACTATGGTGTTTAGATAGATAGTCCATTGATTACCTGATTTTTATGCATACATGATATTGCTATTATTGCTTTAATCAGTTTGGTTGCAGGATTTTGATTTGCAAAAGATATGTATTTATATGGGATATTAATGAGGAGAAACCTTTTCCGCTAAGCGGCATGGTCTTACTTAATATTAGTAAACTGAGGTGTATAGTATTATTCACACCAAACTTACGTCTGACTCGAAGTTTATATTTTCCATTAAACTCTTGGGTGCTCAAATTATGATTTGAGAGTTGAATTTACAATTTTTAGTAAGTGGACGAATAAAGCTTCCAGAGACGTGCAGGAGGCATAAATAGCTATTTAGTAGTTGTTATTCTTATTTCTATTTCTACTGTGATGTATTAAGACAGTTTTTGTCTATTTAGTACTCTGATTATCCAAGGGGGAATCTTCATTTGTCAACTTTGGCATTTTTGTAATAATTATATTTAATCAGAACTTAGGGTACATTTTGGGATTGTGTAATAGAATATGAAAAATGTTTTGAAATGTAATCGATAAAGTATGCTGTTTTTGGAATCTGTAATTTTGTTTCATATTCATGTGTTTTTGATATTATGGATACCATTAACATTACCATATTTTGTCACAAGAAGTTAATACTATAAATGACTGCATCATCTGTAGTGCTTAACTTCGGGCCTTAAGATAAGGGATGTTGCACTGCATCTGATTAGAAGTGACATCCTCCTCGACCTTGTTGGCATGCGATACTGCTAGCATGGTCTTGGAACTCTATAATGAATGAGGGGTTATCGTGTGTCATCGAGGTAAGGTGACATGATGGAGTGCGATGTGATTAGAGTTCAATGTAGCATGAAATACGACATGGTCGAGTTGTATCTTTTCGTAAGATACGTTTATGTGACCCTCATGAAGCATGACGTGATGAAGTGCGATGTGGTTAAGGGGCGATGCCAAAGAGATATATCACCTATACATTATTGATCTCATATGGCCCTATTGATCTTCAAAATAGAACCTAATGGCACCAATCCTTTGCTATCATTCATGGCATTACCTTTGATATTGAAAATATTATAGAAAACATTTAGCCCCCTTGTATAAAAGAAGCTTTTTACTCTTCAGAGTAAAACCAAGAATTCCTTTGTTTTTCCTAATCTTTTTTGAGATTCCTTTGCTTGTCTAATTTTCCTATAAAATACAAAGTAAGTGATATTTTTATTAGCAATTCTCCTTCTAGATTTGATCGAGTTACGAATTGGTATATATTGCATATTTTATCTATGTAAGTTTAAGTTTAAAATTTTATTATAGGAGATTATTAAATAACAAGTTTCCAGTAGAAGCCCGAAAGATTATCCGGTCATGTCATGGGTAGAGGTATTAAAATTTTATTTGGCAATAATAGGAGACAAAAAATCCACTTCATAATTATAGAAGACCAAGGACAACAACTAAAGACTAGAAATCTTTATCTGACAATAATATAAAACTACGAATACAATTAGGAAATAATAATTGAAGTCTAAAAAACCTTATTTGGAAATAACCCAAATCTGATCATAAAAGAAGACCAGAAATACAATTTGATGATAATAGAAGATCAAAAATCCAAATCTAATAATAATATAAGACTAGAAATCTAAGTCTGGAAATAATAGAATACCAAAAATCCATATATGATAATAATAATAGAAGACTAAAAATCCAAATCTGGCAATAATAGAAGACCAGAAATGCATATCTGGAAAAAATAGAAGAAAACCAAAAATCCATATCTGATAATAATAATAGAAGACCAGAAATCCAAATCTGATGATAAAAGAAGACCAGAAATCTAATCTAATAATAATAGAAGAAGACCAGAAATCCATATCTGATAATAATAATAATAATAATAAAAGACTACCCTTATTTGGCGGTAATAGTAGAAATCCAAAAATTTCTATCTGAAAATAATAATAGAAGTCCATAAATCCATATTTGAAATAATGGAAGACAAGAAATCCATATATGGAAATAATAGAGATCCAGAGATCCATATCTGGAAAGAATAATTGAAATCCAGAAATCTATATTCGAAAATAGAAGAAGACCAAAAATCCACATCCAATAATAGTAGAAGAAGTCCAGAAATCCATATTGGGAGATAGTAGAAGACTAAAAATCCATATACGGCAGTAATAATTGATCGTGTCTGCCAAAAAGCACAAATAGCTCATACTTGATAGATCTTCCCTTAGAAAGTTGCTTGTCTTGAAGGCTAACTGGCTCTGGATTTGATAGGTTTCCCTATGGTAGATCGGCTGGTTCGGAGCGCTACTCGGCTCTGATTTTGATAGATCTTACTCTTGAAAATTAACTGTTTTAGGGCACTTCTTGGCCTTGAATTTAATAGAACTTCCTCTTGAAGATTGAATAAGTGCTTTAATTAGGCCATTGATGACTGGCACTAAAGGCTTATTCCATCCTCCTTCTAGGAGGTGCTTAAGTGAGGCCTTTGATGGCGGCACTAAAGGCTTGGCCGGTGCATTAGTGAGGTCTTTGATGATGGCACTAAAGGCTTACTCCATCCTCCCTCTAGGTGGTGCTCCAACCAGGCCACGTAGGCAGGGGTTAAAGACTTTCCTGGTGCTTTGGTGAGGCCTTTGATGAAGGCACTAAAGGCATATTCCGACCTCCCACTTGGAGGAACTTCAGTGAGGCCTTTGATAATGGTGCCGAAAGCTTAGATATAGCCTTTGATAAGTAGTGTCCTATTGCAGTCATGAGCCTTTCATGGCTAGGACCTTTGATGGCCTGGGACCTCTTACTATCACGAGCTTTTGATGGCTAGGGACTTTGATGGCCTGGGACCTCTTGCGGTCATGTGCCTTTGATGGCTAGGGCCTTTAATGGCCCGGAAGAACCCTACTCCTTTTTACAATTGAATTGATGAACTATTTCATTCATCCATCGTCGAAAAATATGACTACAAATCTTCGGAATTCAATGTCTCGCTATGACATTTCCATCTTATCAATAGAGCTTAAAGGTCCTAGGTTGGATTACTTTGTGTATGATTAAGGATCCTTCCAAATATGGTCCTAGCGGCCCATCCATTGGATTCGTTTTGTTTTCCATGACTCTTCGAAGTACTAGATCTTCTTTTTGAAATAATTATCCTCTTACTCTAGAGTTGTTATACTTGGATATTCTTCATTGATTCTCAGCTGTTCATATGACTGCTTCAACTCTTAGCTCATTGATCAATTCCAAGGATCCACTCTTTAACTCTTGATTTGGATCGAATGCAAATGCAATTCTTCAGTGGTTAAGTACTTCAACCGTAATTTGGAGCATGGCATCGCAACCATATGTTAGGGAGTGTAGGGTATGCCCTGTCATAGTTTTAGTAGAAGTTCTATACGCCCATAGGACTAGAAGTAGTTCCTCCGCCAAATTCTCTTTTGCTTTGTCCAATCGCTTCTCTAGAATAGGCTTTATAGTTTTATTGCCTGCTTTGACAAATCTATTTTCTTTGGGATGAACTACAGATGAAAAGCTTTCGATGATTCCATACCTATTAAAGAATTTTGTGAATTCTTCACTTCCAAATTGAGTTTTATTATCAAATATTATCTGGTATTGAATCCCAAATTTGATAACGATATTCTTTATTGTGAACTTGAGAACTTTCTTGATGTGATATTCATATACGGCTCACCTTTTACCCACTTTATGAAGTAATTAATGGCACTATTGCATATTTAGATCCTCCTTTAGATATCAGCAATAGTCTTATCTGGTCAATTCTGCATACATCGAAAGACCATGGGCTTGAGATAGAAGTCAATTCACTTAATGGTGGGTGCAGGACCTTGGAGAACCTTTAAAAATTTTGCATCTTTTTACATAATCAGTAGCCTGACTAGTCATTTGAGGCCAGTAGAATCCTTGCCTCATAACTTTCTTAGACAATTTCATTTCATTGGAATGGTCTACATATAATCCTTTATGGGCTTCCCTCGGTAACTTTTCTCCTCTTTCAGGACAAAACATCTTAGGTAAAGGAGTGAATATCCCTTTTTATAAAGTATATCATTCATTATGACAAAATTTGGAGCATGGAATTTTATTCTCCTCGCCTCTTTCTTATCCGCTAGCATCCTTTCTTCCATTATATATTCGACAATAGGAGTCATCTAATTATTCTCATATTGAATACTCGTTTCCATACGAGAGAGGTTTCCTTAATGAATCTTAATTTCATCTTCTTTCTCCTTGTGTGCTAAAGCTTCAGACTTGGTCTATACTAAGGTATCATTTTTCAGATTGGGGCTTTTCTCCACTATACTTGGATTCTCTTGGTAACCTACCAGAACTATCTGAGCTTCAAGTACCCCGTGAGCTTGCTAATTTTGCCAAAAAATCAGCATGGCAATTCTTGCCTCTTGGCACTTGGTGTATTGAAAAATCTTCAAATTGGGTCAACATTTTCAATATCCTTTTGACATATAGAGTCGGTTTGGCATCCTTTGTCTGATATTTCTGCTACGTTACCATTAGTTGCGAACCATTGAAAATTTCAATTCTAGGGATTTTCGTTTACAGGGCTAGAGTGAGTCCCGCTACCATAGATTCATATTCTACTACATTGTTGGTGGATGGAAAACCTAACTTCATTGCGTAGTGCAAACAATGTCCATCAAGATCGGGCTGGATCAGTTTATGGCGGGCATATGGATGGTGCTGTGTAGTTTGATATGGATCGTAATGTAGATGAACGTCATGAAGAGCATGTTTCGAAATACCCATGCGGAGTTGGTGGGCAGGCTAGGAATATGTCTTAGAGGCCACTATGGACGAGAATGAACGGATAGCCGAGCTGGTACGTTGTATAATGAGAGGCGGATTGCCCAACGAGAGTAGGGAGGATGCCAATCGGAGTCCATTCACTCTATATATAAGGAATGCAAGGAACCCACCAGAGTCCTAACTACTGACACTGGAGGTATATGATGGAAAGTCTAATCCAACAATGCATATGATGAGGTATATTCAGCATATGGAAGTGCTAGAGGAATTGGAAGAGGTTATGACAAGGAATTTTCCTTTATACTTGACGGAATTAGCCATGCTCAAGTTCAGGCAACTGGAAAATGAATCAATCAAAACATGGAGCAAGTGGGTAGATCGGTGCATGAGGCAATTTAGGGTCCACATCTCTAGACCCAAAAATGTGATGACATTGGTGGCACTAAAAAAGAGGACTGAAGAGTCCCTAAGGAGTTTCTAACACGGTTTAATGCGGTGGTGCCTTCAGTGGATCGGTCGGATCCATCAATAGTTTTAGTGGCAGTGGTATCTAGAATTGCTAATAACATGGATTTCAAGGATTCACTGGCACAAGATCCTCCAATGGATCTTGAAGAATTTTATCATGAAGGGTAAAGGTTCCTGCGGTAGGAGGATGCATGAAATGACAAACAGGAAGTTAACACTATTCGAGGCAAAGGATCGTTAGGAGATGGACCTAGGAAGGAAAATGGTAAACAAAAAATGGCGACGCATATGATGGATTGGAAAGGCAATGGAAGGAGCAGGAGTCGAATTTCTCCTCCTATTTGGGTTTGGTAGATAGCTTAGAACAAATTTATTTGGATACAAGGGGACAACTCCTTTACTGGAAATCAGTAAGGAGGGATCCTGCGGAGCGAGAGCACAGGTCTAGAAAATATTGCCTATTCCAGGAACTAGATGGGCATACCATGGATGAATATAGGCACATAAAGGATATGGTCAAGGAACATGTCAAAAATGGTAGGCTACCGTAGTACGTTTGGACGTGGGCAGCAATAGTGGAATAGGTGCGACTACCATCCGCATCAAATGAAAATGGCCTTGGATCGAGGTCAAATGTCATCATCTCCTAATCAGGATGGCATGGGATAAATAAATAAAAAAAACTCCGCAATAAAATGGCTAAGTCACTTATATACGTATGAGACCGAGGATGGAACCTAGGCATGCTCTGAGATGACGATAAACCGTCATGCCTGAAGAGGCGATTTTTGGTTTTCTTAATATTTTTGGATTTCTAGCTATAGGAACTCAAATTTAATAATTTAATTTAAATCTACATTAATGTGATGAAAAAAATAGGTTGCGGTCAACACGATCGGACAGAAGAGGCAATAACCACAAGGTGCAAATCCCTTCATCGTAGAGCAATGCGATGGATTCATACGTCATGGATCAAGCCCTCGATCGGAGAGTCGAGGCTGGTGAAAGGAATTCGGTATGGAATTGATCGCTTTATGTCATTAAACAGAGAGTCAAGGATCAAAATCCAAGAAGTGGGTCTCTTCACCAAAGAGTGACAAGAACGACTCACTTAGCTTTGTCCCGCCTTTCGTCAGAAAGCGGCTGGATGGGGTTCAACAAGGGTTTGGAGAGAGCATAATCGGCCTAAAACGACCATGACATCACTTAACGTTCAAGGACAATGAAAATGAGTATAGGAAGTAATGTTGATTTTCCAAAGAGAGACAGGATCGACTTACTTATCATTGTTTCCTCTTCATCGAAAGATGATAGGATGGGATCCAGTAAGTGCATAGAGAGGCTATAATCAGTCCAGGAGGATCAAGATATCGCTATATGCCCTAAAAAGGGCCAGATTGTAAGGGGTAGGATGCTTCATTGGTGAGAAATAGAATCGGCCCACTCATCATTAAGTTTGGAGTGAGCATAGCAAGGATCCAGAAGGACCATCGATCGGTCTGGAGAGACCATGAACTTGGATAACGATCCGAAGGATCTTGGAATGGCTTACCGACTTCCATGATTTCAAACGGTTATGGATTTGGATATCAACCCTTAGAGGTTGCAGATTTGGATATTGACAAGGAGAGGTAATGGATTTGGATAACGATCCGTGAGATTGAGGCTTTGGATTTGGCAAATGATCCAGTGAGATCATGGACTTGGTTACTAGATTTAGATGGATACTGTTTGGCTATCTACTTTGATCAATCAAGAATTTCACTAAAAATCCAGAGAGATCGTGGATTTGGCTTGGCAAAGGCTTGGATTTTGGATTAGAAAATTTGATTATCATTGGATTATGGATTATCAATTTCGAATTTATGGCACTTCAAAACATGCCTCCCTATTGCAAGACACATTTTTGGGGGAAAATGTTATCCGGTCTTTTGGCAAGGCCATGATACCAAAGAGTTGGCTAAATGAATTTCATGATCATCAAGGAAGGAAAGCTGGAGAGATGATTATCAGGTTCGCGGATCGAATGTATTCTAGATTATGGAGGATTGTCAAGTATATTCGGATGGAAAACACCCTAGAATTGGCTATGTATGGAATTGGTACCACCTTTAGATAAGGGATCGGATCGAAACACTACAATAAAGAATTGATCGGATCAATATGGCTAAGAATTACCTGGATTGGCAATTCAAACTCAACAATGATTGCTCAGTAACTCAACGAACACCACACCACTTAGGAAACAACATTAGAAACATGAAATAGAGATGGAGGGGGACTCACTCTATGGATTGCATGCCACCACATGGCATTCTATATCGATTATGACTGATCCCCCATATGGGGTGCGATCATTCTCGTACTTTCTGGATCGGTCTGTTTTGGTCTAGATATTCTTCATGTGGATTATGAGTGAGATATTTCGTCGACTTCCCCATAAATACAGTAGGCATGGCTTAAGGCAAGAGATCTTAATTCTAGTTCTCTTCTACTTCTACCTTGGCTATACTCCGCCATTTTGACTCTTGATTCACATGGATTGTAATTGAAAACAATAGTATAAATCAATAAAAATAATTTTTTTGGAATGGATGTAGGTCGATGTCAGCCGAACCACTATAAACTCTCTTATTCTCTTACTTTCTAATTTTTTTAATTTTTATTTCTTCATATTTTTTTATCTACATCACTTTGTTTGGATTGTAATATTGGATAATTGGTGCTTTCACATACTATTTAAGTGTTTACCACTTTCTAGCATAAATAATAAAAAACTACTTGAGTGGGAAATTAGTTAAGACCTTGTTTGGATGTGCTTTAAAATAGGCCCTCAACCTGCATACGATGAGCATCAAGCAGTACACCGGTTTTTCTATGAATGGATATCTAGTTTCGGCATCTTTGAGTCTTTTGTTATTATAATATACTAGAAGCCGAATTCCTTTTTATCTCTTATAATACCAAGCTAACTGCATTTTTAGAGACCGCTATATAGAGATAAGACTTCCCCATCTAAGGGGCTAGAGAGAATTGATGGTGTTGCAAATGATCTTTCAGCTCCATAAAAGCTTTTAGACAACTCTTACTCAATTTGAAAATTTTCTTATTCTTAAGCACATTGAACAATGGAATACATTAGTCGGTAGCCATGGAAATAAAAATTTTTAATGATGCCACTCTTCCGTTCAGGCTTATTATGTGTTTGCTTGTTATAGGTTCTGCCATATCTCTAATAGCATGGATTTGGTTAGGGTTAGCTTTGATTCCACTTGCGCTAAACGATATACCCTAAGAATTTTCCAAACTGAATTCCGAAAGAATACTTTTGTGGGTTAAGCTTCATCTTGTATTTTTGTAATACACCAAACATTTCTTTAAGGTCTTGTGGATGACTGCCTCTCTCTTGAGACTTAACCAACATGTCATCTTCATATACTTCCATGTTCCGTCCAGTTTGTTCCCCGAATATTCTATGCACTAGCCTCTGGTATATTGCTCAAGCATTCTTCAATCCAAAAGGCATCACTTTTGTAGCAATATGTTCCCTAATCATTATAATACTAGTGTTTTCCTCATCTGGTTTGAACATTCGAATTTAGTTGTATCCAAAATACAAGGTCATGGATGAGAAGAGTTGGTGCCTGCTTGTTGCATCGACTAACTGGTCTATCCTCGGGAGCAGATTGCAATCTTTTGGGTATGCTTTATTCAAATCAGTGTAATCAACACACATTCTCCACTACCCATTAGCTTTCTTGACTAGCACTATATTAGCTAACCATTTTGGATAAAGTACCCCTTAAATAAATCCATTCTCGAGTAATCTTTTGACCTCTTCTTCCAAAGTACTAGACCGAACTTTATCAAACTGCAATTTCTTCTACAGGACTAGTGTGATATTCTGGTCTATATTCATAGCATGTCACATAACGATTGGACTTGTTCCTACCATATTTGAGTAGGTCCAGGCAAATACATCTTTCATAGACTAAAGGAACTGGACTAGCTATCCCCTGAATTTGCTATATAACTCTCTTCCAATTTTTATCGTCTTCGTTGTATAGGCAGAATCTTACAAATTTCCTCAAGATCATCTATAGGCTTCATTCTTTCTTGTTCATTTCTATAGTCTAGTTAGGTGACAATTTCCTCATCTTCTATTTCGTCTTTCACTAGATTTGTTTCTTTCCTTTTTCTTTTCTTTCTTAAGAAGTCAAATTTTCTTAATATATGTTTGCCTTCTTACCAGGCTTTATTTTTGCTTTGGTCGATGAGTTTGAAGAATCACCATCCAAAGGCTTTTTAGTATCATTTGGGATTAATTTATTTTCCTTCAAATCAAAAAAAGAAAGGTAATCTTGTACATATTATTCGATGGTTGCATAGTACATTTCATGAGCACTGTATTGTTCCCCACTTATGGTTTCTCACCTACTTTTGGTCAAAAATTTCACCATCAAATATTTGGGAGAGACAAAGGAATCAACTTCATTCGAAGCCGATCTTCCAAAAAAGGAGTTATAATATGAAGGTTGATCCATGATGATGAAGAGAGTTTTGAAAGTCCGAGAGTGTTGTGGAACTCCCATTTGCACGAGAAGTATTATTTGTCCAACAGAAGTTGACTCTTTATTATTGAACTAGAAAATGGGCTCAAAACTTAGTTGAAGTTTTTCTTCTAGAATCCCCATCTGGTCAAATGCATGCTTGAAAATTACGTTGACAACACTTCTGATACCTAGTAAAATCTTGGTAATAGCAGAAGTCCAATTTGCGCAGTAATCATAAGTGGGTCATTGTGCGGGTGATGGACCCCTCTTAGCCCTTGTGGTGTGATAGTCAAATTATGCATCTGGATTTGAAATCTTAGATTCTTGAGTGGTTGGTCCTTTTGAATAGAGAAAATCCCTTCCTTTGCTTTCCTAACATAGTGACTCCTAGTCCCTTTGCTATTTCCAGCCAGGTGTAGGCCTTCATGAATTAGGTTAATTCTATTGAGAGGCAAATAAAATATGGCTGAATATCTTCTCTATCAGGTTAGCGGTGTTGATGGGCGGCCTTTGTAACATCCCCTATCTGGTGACCCGAACCTAATGACTACAGATGCTATAGTCATCCATAGTATTATTTTTCAGTGAGAAAATACGGTACTGTTAATGGTATCCATAATATCAAAAGAACATGAATATGAAATAAAACATCATGGATTAAAACATTTTTATGATTACATTTCAAAACAATATTTCATATCCAAATTAAATAATAACAAACGTTTCCCAGGTTTCGATCAAATATAATTATTACATAATATGCCAGAAGCGACATACAAAGATGCCCCCTTGGTTTACCAGAGTGCTATATAGTCATAACTGACTTAATACAATACAGTGCAATAAAACAAAATAAAACAACAACTCGTATATAGCTATCCATCAGCCACTTGCTCATCTTCGGAAGCTTTATTGACCAAACTAACGAAACCTGAAAATCCTTAACCCTCAGTCTACTCAAATCAATATTGCGCACCCGAGATTTTAAGGGAAAAGCATACACTTCGAGTCAGACATAAAGCCTGGTGTTAGTAACACTATACATCTCGGTTATTTGATATTAAGTGAGACCACACCGCTTAACGAGGGTTTTCCCTCACTAATATCCTTTTAAAACATATATTTTGCAAATTATCATCCTACAACCAAAATTGGTTAAAACTATAAAGATTATCATGTAAACATACATATCAAGTAATAAATGAACTATCTGTCCGAACAATATAGTTTTGTTTGGCTAACTACTAACCTTTGGCTGACTCGGGCCTACCAAACAACATAAACAAAAAATCAAACACATGTCAGACTCTCTTCTTTTGAACAGTCTATCCCTAACTTATCTGTTAGATATTCCTCTTTTGGACGATTTTTCCCTAATCATCTTCTCCTTGGCTCATCTCATCTTCTCCCAGGCTCATTTGATCCTAATGGTTTTATGGGCCCACCAATAACCTATCTGTTTACAAATATATATTCCCTTCTATATGTAATCATCATTTTAGTCTTACTTGTTACAAAGCCCTACACATTGGAATTTTGGACTAAATTAGTTAGGGCTAATAGCTAATGTATAGGGCATGACCCTATACCAGTCTCATCTGGTATTCTAATATCCGAGTCATTTTACTTAAGATAATCTTCCCTTAAATTTTCCTTGAAAACCTTTTCATCTCAAATGATTTAAAACATTTAAATCAAACTTAAATAAGGAAAATACATATACTCTATGCCTTACTCAAAATCACCTTGACATGTTACATATATACTTTACACAAATCTTTATTGATGGAAACATTTAACCCTTTGAAACTGCCCCTTTCGAATCCACTGAAAGTAACCCTTTCGAAACCAAGTAAACATCTTTCTTTCACATAGGCTGAAAGGTCAAAACATTCCTTTCAAAACCAAGTAAACATCTTTCTTTCACATAGGTCGAAAGGTCAAAACATTCCTTTCGAAACCATTTATGTAAACCTTTCAAAACCATTAAAAAATATTTCCTTTGGAAGCTTTAAAAAGCCTTAGACATCCTTCTTTAAAACCTTTAAACATTGCCTTTCGAAACAGTTGGAAAACCTTTCCTTTTAGACCTTTCGAAACCATTGGGGAACCACCACTTGGAAAATTTTCTTTAAAACATTTCGAAAGCATCAAAATCTTTATAAACAAACAACCTTTTGAAATCATTGGGTTAAATTTAAAACATGTGAAAACACCTTTCAAAAACATTTAAAATTAACTCCTTTGAAACCTGTGGGTTCTACCTTCAACGGAGCAAAAGGGTTGTAAAACATTTAAGTTGAAAGCATTCCTTTTGAAAGCATTCCTCGGTAAAGAAGTATTGATGTCGAAACCAACCTTCGAAAGCATTGAAGAAGCGGTAAGTTTTAAAACAACGTAAATCTTTCAAAACCATTGACTTCGAAAGGTAGAAAAGCGGCAGATAGAGGTTTCGACCCTATTCAAAAGCATTTACTTAAAAAAAAGGCGCAACGCATTCGAAACCTTTCCTTTAAAACTTTTGACTTAGCTAAAAGCCAACCAAGTCGAAAGCACTTCCTTCGAAAGCAAAGTAGGCGTGTTTTCAAATTAAAACAAGGTCATGCTTCGACCCCATCGGAACCTTTGATCTCGACCCATTAACATCCACCTTAGTCCAATTTACCATTTACCAAGTTATCGATACTATATGCATTGTTTTCGATAGGAAGGGAGGTGGCAGTACTTGGTCAGAACCTCTGTGCCGGAAGAAGGGAGACATGCCAAAAGCATGTAAAAACTGAATTTATTTTAAAAGATTTTCTTTTCATCTAACCTGCCTTGTTTTTCAATATATTATTGGTTGCCAATTTTTTTTCTAAAGGTTTTTCCAATATTTCAGAAAGAACAATTTAATTTATTTACAACATACCCAATCTAATTTATTTACAACCTACCATTTCTCCTTTTATAATTATATAAAACATTTATGTCCCATACCTTAAATAATTTTATATATTCATCAAAACACTGAAGAAAATTCTACAAAAATTCCAAAAAATCATTTTTAATATGTTTTCTAACATTTATTAATTTCAGACCCAAAACTTATATTATTTAACCGTAAATAGTTTAATCATTTTCCTCACTAGAAATTTTATATTAATCCATATAAATTTGGAAAATAATGAAAATTGAAACCCATCTATAAAATATCATTTCTGATCTAAATCTAAAATTATAGGGCATTTGGATGTCATTTTTAGGGTTTTACATTAAAACATATCATAAAATCTATATGAACAAGTGTAAATCATCAACAAGCAATATATAAACATTTAGTCATTCCATAATATGGCATAATCATGCAAAATACTTCGGATTCATCTTAAAACTGAAAATTTTTAGAAAAATGAGATATAGTCATTATTCACCTTAGCTTTGAGATTATGGAGTTTGAGATTTGAATGGATTAAGTTGATTAATCTTCTTTCTTTAGCTTTTTCTTTCTCTTGCTCTTGCTAATGGTGTCCTGCCTCTATTTGTTTTTAATTTTGCATATGAACCAGTTGAATATACACGGCTAAGGGTTTAAGGTATTAGATTGATATCTTTCTTATTTTACCCCTCCTTTATTTAATTTTAACTCTTCTTTAGTTCATTGGTCACATGGCATGGCTACCCCTTATTAAAACCAAATCTCAATCCCTAAAACATCATATTATTTTATTTATTTTAGCTAATTAAATGTCTTAAATAATGTAACTACAAATATGGAGTGTTACAATCTCCCTTCTTTGAAGAATTTCATCCTCGAAATTATGATACGGTGCACAATAAATCAATCAAAAAGGTAAAACATACCATCAAACAATCAGGATAAGCGTCTTTAATCCTACTCTTAGTCTCCCAAGTACAATCTCTCTCGTTGTCGCTCCACTGGACATTAAATAATTTTATTGTTTTGTTCCTTAGTCTCTTCTCATCTCCCGCAACTAAACGAATCGGCTTTCTAACCATGGTCAAGTCCGACTCTACTATTAAATCATCTAACACAGTCGGTGCTATAGTAATCTCCGGGTCTCTAACACACTTCCTTAGATGAGAAACATGAAAGACATCATGGACTCCTGCCAAACTATTCGGTAACTCTACTTTATAAGCGAGTTTCCCGATCCTCTCTACAATAGGAAATGGCCCTACAAATCTCGGTGCCAACTTCTCGGATTTCCCAAATTGAATAACACCTTTCATCGGTGATACCTTAACAAAAATATGATCTCCAAAAGAGAACTCTAAGTCTTTCTGTCTTCTATTTGCATAACTCTTCTACCTGGATTGAGCTTCTTTCATCCTAGCCTGAATCAACCCAATCTTTTCTGTAGCTTCTCTAGTTAAATCTAGAGCAAGAACTAACCTATCCCCGGTCTCAAACCAACAAATTGTTGATTTTCATGGCCTTTCATACAAAACTTCAAACGGTGCCATCCCTATACTAGTCAGACAACTATTGTTATACAAAAAATCAACTAAGTGTAGACGATCTTCCTATGATCCCTCAAAATCTAACACACAAGCTCTTAAGAAATCCAATCCTCCAGGACTTTATTAACCCTTTGCATTTGCCCATCGGTCTGTGGATGGTAAGTGGTACTCATCTTGAGCTTGGTTTCTAAAATATCTTGTAGGCTCTTCCAGAACTCACTAGTAAACATGGAATCTCTATCACTTACTATACTACTAGGAATTCTGAGTAGTCTAACCATATTCTTCATAAATAACTTTGCCAAAACAGGTGCCGTCCTGGTTGACTTAATGGGAATGAAATGGGCACCCTTAGTCAACCTATCTACTATGACCCATATACTTTAATTTCCTCTGTTTGACCTTGGCAACCCATCTATAAAATCCATAGAAATAGAATCCCACTTCCATATTGAAATATCCAATGGCTGAAGCAACCCACTTGGCTTATGATGTTCGACTTTTACCTATTGATAGTCAAACACTACTTCACCCATAAGCAATATCCTTCTTTATTCCTCCCTAGAAGAAACTCTACTTCATGCCCTGATACATATTAGTTCCTATTAGATGAATAGTGCAATTTTAACGAAGATATTCCACCCTTAATGTCCCCCACAATCGGAGCACACAACCTCCCTTTCTTTCTCAATCACCTATTCTTGTCAAGAAATTCTTCAAGTCATCGCTCTCGGTTTCATCCCTTAGCTTCCCGATCCGATCAAACAACTCTAAATCCTCCTCCTGTTTAGAAGCAATCCTTTTAATCATAACTGGTCGAACTTATAAACAAGATAACATAGCAGTTCCTTCACTTGATCCAACTTCAGATCTCTAAGAAATCTGCAATTCGAGAATGCTTCCAAATCTTTCCACTCTACTGTCAATGCCAACACTGCATTCTAACGCCTTCTGCTTAGAGCATCTGCAAATTTATTACCTCTCCCTGATGTGTACTCAATTCTAAAATCATAAGCAGAAAAAATTCCTAACCACCTCTACTGTCTTATGTTTTTCTCCTTCTTAGAGAACAAATACTTCAACATCTTATTATCCGTACATAACTCAAATCGCTCTCCCAAAAGGTAATGTCCACACCTTTAATGCAAAAATCATTACAGCTAACTCAAAATCATCCGTAGGGTATCTGACTTCATGCGGTCTAAGCTATCAAGAAGCATAGGCAATCACTTTACCTCTTTGCATCAAACACAGCTCCTAATCTTTTTCCACACGCATTTGTATAAACTACCAAATCCTAATTCCGTTCCATAGCAACTAATACACGTGCATGAGTCAATAAGTGTTTCAATCTCTGGAATCCTCCCTCAAACTTATCGGTCTAAAAAAACTTCACATCCTTTCGCATTAGCCTGGTCATCCGTGCTGCTATCCGCGAAAAATCCTTTATGAACCTCCAATAATATTTGGCCATCCATGAAAACTCTTTATTTCAGCCATTGTTTTAGGTCTTTTCCAATTATTCACCGCTTCAGATCTTTTTTGGACCTATAGACAACCCTATCTCTGAGACTATATGACCAAGAAACTTCACTTCCTTCTTCTAGAAATGACACTTCAAAAAATTCGCCGTCAGCTGATGCTGCCTGAATGTCTCAAGCACCACTCTAAGATGAACTTCATGCTCCCTTTCATCTCTAGAGTATATCAACATATCATCTATGAGAACAAATATGAAACTACCCAAGTGCTCTCGGAAAATCTGGTTCATCAAATCCACAAAGAATGCCTACGTGTTAATTAGTCTGAGCAACATCACTAACCATTCATACGATCCATATCTAGTTCTAAACGCCGTCAAAGGTATACTATCCTCTGCTACTCTGTGCTGATGAAAACCTGTTTCCAAATCCATCTGAGAAAATACCATGGCTCCACTCAACTGATCGAACAAATCATCAATTCTAGGCAATGAATATCGATTCATTATCGTCTTATTATTCAACTTATGATAATCAATACATAACTTCAATGATCCGTCTGGCCTCTTAGCAAACATTACGGTTGCTCCCCAAGGTGAACTACTTGGTCTGATAAAATTCTTGTTTTCCAAATCCACTAACTGCACCTTTAGCTCTTTCATCTCTATAGGTGTCATCCTACTTGGCGACCTACTCACCTGTTCTGCTCTAGGCACCAAATCTATCTGAAACTTAATATCTCATTTCGATGGCAATCCTACTACCTACTCGAACACATCTGCAAATTCTCTAACCATGAAAACTCAATTAAACTCATCCTCTACCTTTACAACACCCAACAAAGCATTCACCTCATAACTAGGGTTGTCTATGGTATATACAATCCGATCACTACAGATAGGGTGTTTAAGCGATATTTTCCTATCATGGCAAAATATCCTAGCATCATACTTACTTAACCAATCATACCCAAAATAATTCTGAGCCCTACATAGTCAAATACATGCAAATTACAAACAAAGGTATGAGCTAACAAATCAAAATCTAGGTGCTCAAACTTCATCCCAAGTGTCGCATGCCCTCCTATCTGATTTGCAACACTTAAGGAAGTAACTAACTATGAACGGGTTCTGGGTCAAGCTTATCTACCAAATAACGAGATATAAAAGAATGTGATGCACAAGGTATCAAATAGAAAACTAACAGACATACCATGGATCTGAAGCATACCTCCTAACATAGCTTTAACTTTCTCATACGCTGTTGGCTTCGAAGTAGCAGGCTCCAATGCAAATACTTGCCCCTTCCATCCTTAGCAGGCTCTTTGCACCAGTTCTTATAATGACCAATCTTATCGCAGTTCAAGCATCTGATACTCTTCTTTCAGATCACTTCCTTTTCCTTTCCAGTATGACATTCATTAGGAAAATGCTCCTTCTTATCACACTTGAAGCAAAAAACTACCAACTTTCCTTTCTTCACGGCTCCACCTTTCTGATCACCCTTCTTATAAAAGAACTTCTTTTTCTGACTCTACCCTACCAAGACCTCTTTCACCTTATTCTTCTCCAAAGAAGCCAGCGTCTCCTCATGCCTCAATGACGTCTCCACTATACCATCACAAGGATCCCTAATATGAGGTAATGTAGCGCTTGCCAACTCAGGCTTTAACCCCCATATAAACTTCTCATTTCTCTTTATCGCAGTATCCATAGTAGCATACCCATACCTAGCCAACACCTCAAACCTTCTAGAATACTCTAACATATATATATATATATATATATATATATATCCCTGCTCTAACTCAGCAAACTTTTTGAGTAAAGCTGACTGCGCCATCACAGATATGAACCTCTTATAGAATATTCCTCCTAAACTCAGCCTATGTTATCGTCTCTTCATCCACTCCAACCATCACACTATACCAAAAGAATAAAGCTGCTACTTGAAGCAGTCTAGAAGCTAGCCTTCTCTTCTACTCATCATTGAGCCCCAATTTGCAAAGATCCTCTCATAACGTAGCAACTATTTCTCCACCTCAATAGCATCTTCAGTTTCGATAAATGGCTTCCCTCCAAGCCTAACACAGTCTCTACTTAGGATAGCATAGTTGTTGGCCACTGGAGTTTCCTGAACACCTACTCTAGTATTTCCTCCAACCACATCAGAAGTTATTCCATCTTGCATCATATTCACAAAAAACTGATGCATAGCTCCATATCCACTTGTGAGACTCCAGCACCAACATTTCTTACGTATGCCTGACCTTGGTTCCTTCTAGTATTCGGTCAAGCATTTCCATTTGTGGTGGTGCTTCCACCAAGATTCACTCTTCTACATCTAGCATCCATATCTATATTCAAGCCTCGTGAGATATAGAAGAATAGCCTAAGAGAGATAGGAGAATAGAGATATAGTGTATACATATACATAGAAAATACAAGTACGTTACTATAACGTTATCACATAACCCGATCTTACTCTAATTCCTTAGGATTATGTTCTCAAAAATCATTTCTAGCTAAAGTTTTTCATAAACCTATGCTTTGATACCAAATAATAACATTCCCAATCTAGAGGTCAAAGCTATGTGCTACAGATGCTATAGTCATCCATAGCATTAACTTCCAGTGACCAAAATACGGTAATGTTAATGGTATCTGTAATATCAAAAGCACTTGAAATAAAACATCACAGATTAAAACATTTTTCTGATTACATTTTAAAACAACATTTCATTTTCAAATTACATAATAATGTTTCCCAAATTTAGATCAAATAAAATTATTACAATTTATGCCAAGAATGATATATGAAAATGCGCCCTTGGTTGACCAGAGTACTATATAGTCATAATCGACTTAATAGAACACAATGGAATACACAAAATAAAACAGCAGCTCCTAAAGCTATCCCTTAGCCACATGCTCGTCCTCAGAAGTTTTATTCGCTAAATTACTAAAAATTGAAAATCATCAACCCTTAATCTGCTCAAATCAATTTTGAGCACCTGAGAGTTAAAGAGGAAAAACATAAACTTCGAGTCATATATAAAGCCTAGTGTGAATAATGCTATATATCTCGATTATTTGATATTAAGTGAGATCACAACGCTTAGCGGAATGGGTTTCCATTGACTAATATCCTTTTAAAAAATATATTTTCCAAATCATAATCCTATAACCAAAACTGGTTAAAACTGTAAAGCATTAGCATGTAAACATACATATCAAGTAATAAATGAACTATCTGTCTGAATATTATAGTTTTGTTTGGCCAACTACTAACCTTTGGCTGACTCGGGCCTACCAAATAATATAGACAAATAATCTAACACCAGTTAGACTCTCCTCTTTTGAACGGTCTATCCCTAACTTATCTGTTGGATACTCCTCTTTTGAACGGTCTATCCCTAATTCATCTTCACCCAAGGTCACCTAATCCTAATGGTTTTACGGGCTCACCATTAACTTATCTGTATACAAATATATATTCCCTACTATGTGTAATCACTAAAATAGTCTTACCTATGACAAAGCCCCACACACTAGAATTTCGCACTAAATTAGCTAAGGCTAATAGCTAATGTATAAGGTGTGACACTATACCAATCCCATATGTTATTCTAGTATCTAAGTCATTTTACTAAGGGAAATTTCCCTCAAATTTTCCTTGAAAACCTTTCTATCTCAAATTGATTTAAAACCTTTAAATCAAAATTAAACAAGGAAAAACATATACTCTATGCTTTACTCAAAATCACCTTTCCATATTGTATATATTGTTATCCCTTCTTTTGGCAAGGCCGTGACACCAAGGAATTGGCTGGAAACCAATGATGATCTGCCCAAAGATCGGTTATCCACAGGTTCACATGGATGTAGGCAAATTTGGTCCGAGTCCGGATCAAGCTACAATAAAAGTGATATGACAAGCAAAGCTACGAAAGACATCATTCCAAATTTCGAGTCAATCGGAGTTCGTATGCTCAAGATATTAATCCATTAAAATCAAGAAAACCAACTTCATTCGTATCATGAGATTTCGTATCCATCAACACATAAGCATCTATTTCGTATCCATCCCTCATGCTACTTTAATGCGTATCCATCAAGCATAAAAAACTTGGTTCGTATCGATTGCTCACTTGATCGATTCAAAAAGTACAAGTTCTCACCGATACGAAATAGAGTGGAAGCTTTCGATACGAAGGAGCTTCAGGTGAACGATACGAATGAAGTAAGTGGGAATGATATGAAAAGGGTTATCTTGGATCGATAAAAAAAACATGGCCAAAAATCTATACGAAATACATGAGTTTGTACCGATACAGAACAGTTACAAACCACCGATATGAAAGGAATACTCTAGGGCGATACGAACTAGGCATGAAAAGTGGAAGACTTGGTAACTTGGCATGAAAAGCGGATCAATCCTAGAATATAGCGCCACACCTGATCGATATGAGCTAGCATGGATACGAATATATCGATACGAACCAGATCGATACAAAGATGCTAGCTCATTGAAATGTCAAACTTGCATTGATCATAACTCACAATCTACAAGTTCAAATGCTACCAAATTTTCACAGAAGCTTGTGTACCACCTCCACTTGGTCTCTGATCGATCTCAGCCCAAATGGAGTCATTTTTGATCGATACGAATTGTATATGTATCGATCATGGACCGATCCCAAATGTCCAAGGATCGATCTGGTGGGGCCGCCCACATAAGAGAAGGGTCTTTTGAGATTTGAGCCAGATATTTTCAGCCTACACCTATAAATAGTAGTCCTAGGCCTTTAAAAAATGGACTTTTGACTCTCCAACGCCGATACTCCGCCAAAAACTCCATTGTATCCCGAGTGCTTGAGACTGTACTGTTGTAATCAATAGTAAACAGTTAGCAAAGTCAATATAACAGCAAACTATTTATAGTGGACGTAGGCTACAACGTCGAACCACTCTAAATACTCGTGTTTTTACATTTCTGTTTGTCTGTTTTGGCGTGTTTGTTAAATTTCTTCATTTTCCATTTATATTCTTCACTTTAATCTCTTCAAATACGACGAAGCGTGTTGTGCTTAATTTTGGTACAAACATATATACTTTACACAAATCTTTATTGATGAAAACATTTAAACCTTAGAATCTGCCCCTTTCAAATCCATTGAAAGTACCCCTTTCAAAGCCAAGTAAACCCTTTTCTTTCACCTAGGCCGAAAGGCCAAAAATTTTCTTTAAAACCATTCGTATAAACCTTTTAATACCATTGAAAAACCTTTCCTTCAAAAGCTTTAAAAGCCTTATACATCCTTCTTTAAAACCATCAAACATTGCCTTTCGAAACCGTTAGAAAATGTTTCCTTTCAGACCTTTCGAAACCATTGGGGAACCACCCCTTAGAAACCTTTCTTTCAAACCGTTCAAAAGTACCAAAATATTTATAATCAACCAAACTTTCTAAAGCATTTGGTTAAATTTAAAACATGTGGAAACACCTTCGGAACCATTTAAAATTAACTCATTCGAAACCTTTGGTTTCCACCTACAATAAAGCAAAAGGGTCATAAAATATTTAAGTCGAAAGCACTCCTTACGAAAGCATTCCTAAGTAAGGAAGTGTTGGCGTCGAAACCAACCTTTCGAAAGCACAAGAGAAGCAACTAAGTTTTAAAACAAAGTATACCTTCAGAAACCATTGACTTCATAAGGTAGAATAGTGGCAGCTAGAGGTTTTGACCCCATTCGAAAGCGTCTACTTGAAACAAAAGGCGTAACCCATTCGAAACATTTCCTTTAAAATATTTGAAACTGCCAAAAGCCAACTAAGTTGAAAGCACTACATTCAAAAGCAAAGAAGGCGCATTTTCAATTTTAAACAAGGTAACGATTCGACCCCATTGTTATCGTTTGTTCGACCCTGCACCTTCTGCCATGGTCCAATTCACTATATATCAAGTTATTGATACTATGTGCATTGGTTTCGATAGCAATGAAGGCGGCAGTATTTGGTCAGAACCCTTGTGTCGAATGAGCAGAGACATGCCAAAAGCAAGTAAAAACAAATTTTTACTTTAAAAGAATTTCTTTTCAACTTACCTTCCTTGTTTGTCAAAATATTATCGGTTGCCAATTTTCGTTGGTAAAAGTGCTGCCAATATTTTAGAAATAACAATTTGCTTTATTTATGAAATACCCTTTCTCCTTTTATAAATATAAAAAAAAATAAGTCTCATACCTTAAATAATTTTATATATTCATCAAAACACTTAGTAAAATTCAACAAAAATCTATAAAATCATTTTTAATATGTTTTATAACATATATTAATTTCAGACCAAAAACTTATATTATTTAACCTAAATAATTTTCAACCCAAGTAATCATTTTTCTCACTAGAAATTTATGTTAAATCCACATAAATTCAAAATATTTTAAAAATTGAAATGCTTCTCTAAAATATCATTTCTGATCTTAATCTAAAATCACAAGGCATTTGGATGTCATTTATGGGGCTTTCACATTAAAGCATATTATAAAATCTATATAAACAAGCATATATCATCAACAACCATATATAAACATTAAATCATTCTAAAGCATGGCATAATCATAAAACAGTACTTGGGCTTCATCTTAAAACCGAAAAAAAATAGAAAAATGAGATGTAGTTATTATTTACCTTAGCTTTGAGATTAAGGAGTTTGAAATTTGAACGGATTAAGTTGATTAATCTTCTTCCTGTAGCTTTTTCTTTCTCTTGCTTTTGCTAATGATGGCCCACCTCTATTTGATTTTTATTTTGCAAATGTATAATATACATGGCTAAGGAACTAAATAATTAGATTGATTTCTTTCTATTTTACCCCTCCTCTATTTCATTTTAACTCATCTCCAGTTCATTGGTTCCATGGCACTGCTGTCCCTTATTAAAATCAAATCTCAATCCCCTAAACATCATCTTATTTTATTTTATTTAGCTAATTAAATGTCCTAAATAATTTTACTAAAAATATGGGGTGTTACAGCCTTTGGTTTCCATTTTCAAAACGTACAGCGTTTTAATTGTTCTTAATGAATTCATTTAGGTGTCCGGATCGAATCATTCACTGGATTATACAGCCAGTACTCAGCATTCATATGTTTTATGCCTATTAGATTTATGATAAGCGCAATAATCCCCCCATTTCTTGGTTTAGGATCAATTTTAGCTTGTAAGAGATTGGAAAGTCATATCTTTCCTTCATTGTATCATGTATACAAGATATGGGCTTATTTAAAGCAACATGGTTGGTGCCTGAGTCTTCTTTCCATCTTAGTTTCTTATGGTTTCGGTTATTGTTAATCTTTCCCGTTTCCTTTTTGCCTTGGGTTTCTTATAAGCGTGATACATTTCAGCCATGCGAATGAATTTATCAGCTTGAAAATGGAAATCTTGCAAGTTTTTATATTCGTGTATTTCTCGCAAAAATATGGTTTGTTTGATCGTACCAGAATGTACCGCGACCAACTTATCTCTATCAATCATATTCTTCGCCTTTAGGGCTTCCATATTGAATCTTTTAAGATATTCGACCAACAACCCTCTTGGCCTTTGTTTGACATTATTTACCATGGTGTAACCGATGGCGGGATCTTTGTAGATATAGAAATGTGCTGAAAATTCATAAGAAAATTATTTTCAAGAGTAGATAGCCCTCTTTCAATACCATCAACACCATGTAGCTGCTGCTTCCTTAAAAGTAGCTGAGAAAAGCCGACAACACATAGCTTCGGATGCACTGTATAGGTCCATCTGACTTTCAAAAGCCAATAAGTGATCGTTTGGATTGTTCATTCCATTATACTTGATGGATGGGATCTTGATATGAGAAGGATTTTTTATAGTCATAATCTCATCTATGAAGGGAGCTTCTCGATGATTATCTTTGACTCTGACATCTAGAGTTCTCTTTCCCTCGACATTAAGAATATATTTTTCTGTTTCTTCTACCAAGTCTTTCAAGTAAGATTCATCATTATGATATTTTCTTCTTTTAGGTTTGTATCCTCCAGAAATTGAGCTTCTAGATTGTTCCTTAGGTCCTTCTAATCTTCTGTGGTAGTTTGCCTTAGTTTATAGGTCACCTCCTCTCTTTTTAGAGTCAGGGTAAGTTTTCCTTTGCTTTTGCTTTGAAACAAAGAAGCATTCAGGTCCCTCCTTGGAGATTTTGCTCCATCTCCTCATATGGGTCTGGTAGTTTTGGGGGATTTCTGAGCAAGTACTCCTTCCAAAAGTCTTTTCATCTCTAACATTTTTTGTTCTAGGCTTTTAGTCTTGGCTTTGCTACTAGTAGGTCGTGCCAACTCTGATGGCTATGTACGCTTTGCATTTCCCAAGTTGAAGTTTGGAATTACATTCTCTTCTATTGTTCTTGTTTGAATAACCTCTTCATTTAGAACATTAAGTCGTCCCGTTCTAATTCTCCTAAAACAAAAACTTTCTCAATTAGTTTAAAGAGAGGGTTAAACAAGTCAGAGGCTTAGGCCCTCCTTTTAGCGCCAAAAATATTGAATAAAAAAATGGTATAACATCCATGATGCCAATGGTTATGAATTAGCCCTTGAATTAAATAAATGTGGTGACATGATTATGCAAAACTCGGTCAATGTCGACTTAGTTTTATCATCATGAACCAAATCTTCACTTGAGACTTAGTGTATGATGGAATCATTAAAGGATGGATTGGTGATGGCAATAGTCCCTTGAGGATAAATATACGGAAGTCAATATATTCTCCTAGATCATTATGCTTGAGATCCCACAAGGCCATTTAGAATTGTCACATTCAAAAGTTCATATGGGCTTAGAGAATAATATTCCAAAAGGCCTATGTCATATCATATGTCATATGTTCAATGGAGGTATAGAAGGCCAGTAACATATTTTTACAATAGTCCATTAGTTTCGACAATAGGCCAGGTCGCCTGCTTCCACCCCTATAAATGCGGACCTTAGGATATATTAATGGAGGGGATGAATTCTTCTCACCACTTTTCTTATATTTTTAAAGCTGTAACCCTAAATTGAATTAGGATTTCTTGTACCTATTGTAATTTGATGACTTTTGCACATAAAGGCTTATATAATTAACTTTGCATAGCATATTACATTCGAATAAAGATATTTGATGGGATTTATGATGAACATGTGACTCTTATGTACTTGTATGAGATATCTTTGACATGCACATTACTTTTCATCTTGACAACTGAAATTGTGAAAATGCATGCTTCACTTTTGACTCACATATTTCCTGTGGGTTGACGTAAGGTCATCATCTTACACTAACCAAGACTCATTAACATATTTCTTGTGGGTTGACGTAAGGTCATCCCAGTCTTCCACTAACCAAGACTCATTTGCCTTGCATATTCGGGGTTGACACGGAAATTCATTAACAATATTTCTTACTGAAATACATGGACTAAATTTCTAGAAATCAATTCTTAATTCTTGAGCTATGTTATATATATATATATATATATATATATATATATATATATATCATGTATTTTCACATATATACATTTTCACCCCTTATTACATTTTCACTAAATAAATCACATCTATATAAAATATACCTCTATAAATTTGAGATAAATTTTATAAATTCATATAAACATGTATTTTAACTTCAGATATTATTTTCGTGCCATTTTGATATGATTGCATGCACAAAATCCTTAATATACCAGTTTTGGCCTCCTTTTCACATATTACTACATATGTATATATAAATTCATATATATTGAATTAAATTGTACAAAAATTCTTTTTAGACCTGAAATCATCATATTTAACATTAGAAAATATTTCCATATCAATTTGAGATGTTTAAATGTTCCAATCATCAAATTCATATTTTTGGACTACTTGTGCACATAAGTAAAAATCATTATATTAAATCATATAAATTGTAAAAAAATGCATAAAAATCATATCTAGGTGTGTTAAATATCAAACTTCATCTCAAAAATTTATTTATATATGTTTCTCATTAATTTACTATGGTTTTCACAAATATAAGCATCTAATTTGCCAAATTTTGCGTATAATAATCACATATGCGTTATATCATCATACTAGCCCACTTAATTGATCAAAATTCATTTATTAATCAAATTAGGCAAGGTTTCCAGAATTCATAGAGATAAAATTCGAATTTTTTATTTACTTACCACTTTTAATCATATTAAATTATATAATCAAGCGAGTAAATATAGGATTTAGGTAAACCTACTCACTCTAGTCCATTCCTCCCAGATTCAAGTCTCCAGCCTCACTTTCCTCCACTGTCCGGAGATAGAATCCCCTTCAATTCATTGTTCTAATGCTGTTAGTGACTCCTACGTTGTTGTCCTTGCTTCTCTCTTCAATTTGGGGTTTCAATTTATTAGTTTGATTTTGAATTTGGGGATTTAACATCGGTCGGAGTGACTAGGGAAGAAGAAAGAAGAAATAGAATGTTAGTTTGTAAAATAAAAATAAAATACAAGTTTCTACTATAAGATCTAAAAGTTAGAAAAGCGCCTCCCCGCTCAAAATTTGAATTTGAATTGCGCCGCATCAGTTCGACTTGATGAAGTTTCCGACAGTATCTCCTTCATATGAGGTCTAAACGATATAAACAAATATACTATGCAAATCAAAAAAATGAGACGGTCACAATGGCATAGGTTTCACTATCAAATTCTAATGTTTATAAAATGACCATTTTTCCTTCCATATAATTTATTTATTTATTTTTCATTTAACCAAATATTTTTGACGTTATCATTTTATAAAATTTTAACTGAAATTATACTCGATTTTTCTGGGTATTATATTTCCCCTCATAAAAGAACTTCATGATCAAAATTCACAAAGGGCAGAAAGAATGCAGTACTCACTCCCATTTTTCACTTTTAACTTGTGGCACTCATGTCATTCGTTTTTGTGCACATTCTCATACAATTAAACAATCAATAGTCAATAGAATAAGGAAACAAAATATTCAAACATGCATGAATATGATATACATAGATCGAAATGCAATGATGTAATTTTAATTTTTGTCCACCTATATAAATGCATCTTATATGACATATCAGGCATGACGTACAACATTCTAATAAAAATATAAGTTCTATATAAATGCAGAAACGATAAGTAGTGACATATGGTATTATATTCTAACCTATTTTATCTAAGATCGGTCAATCTTCAATACCCAAGCATTACAACTATGCATCCAAAGTTATCCTAAAACCGAATACACATAAGGACATTGCAATAAAGAGATATGGATATGAAACTAGCATCTTCTCATATGGTTCCCATGTACTATATGCCAGATCCTTTCTCTAATAGACTCTAACAAACTTCTCAATTTTGTTCTGTGGTCCATTCACTCCATGCTCAATAGTCTGTGTTGGGCCATGGGACAAGCTCATCTTACGTTTAGTTCCATTTCCTCCAGTTGACTAGGTTCAATCATAGTAGATGGATATGTACACATTTTGCAAATATGAAGCATGAAATACATCATTAGCACCAGCCATCTTTTCAAGTAGTCATACTCTATAGGTTAAACTTCTAATCAACTCTATTATGGGCAAAGGTCTAATAAATTGGGGTGCCAGTTTTCCCAAATTTCCAAACCCAACCATTCTCTTCAATAGTGACACCTTGACCACTACTAAGTAACATACAATAAATTCCGGGTCTACTATTCTCTTGTCCGCATAAGGATTCCATCTATCTTATGCTTCGTTCAACCGTTTCCATATCAGGTCCATCTTTTGAAGAATTTCTAGTTCTAGAATGATTTATCCACAGACTCCCACTAACATGGCGGTGATTTATAAAGCCGTTCATACGAAACGGTGCCAACCTAATAATTGCTTCATAACTATTGTTATAAGCAAATTCCACAAGAAGCAAATGATCTTCCTATACTCCTGTAAAATTTAGAATACATGTCCCTAGTAAATCCTCTAACACCCGGTATACCCTCTCCATTTGTCCATCTGTTTATAGGTGATATGTAGTAGTCAAATTCATCTCCTTTCCTATAGCACTTTGTAGACATCACCAACACTCACTCATAAAAAGGGGGTCCCTATCACTTACTATACTAACTGGTACTCCATGTAGTCGAACTATTTCCTTGACATACAAAGTTGCCAAGGTCGCTTCAGTTCTTGTACCCCTTATCAGAATGAAGTGTGCGCTTTTCGTAAGGCGGTCCACTATTACCCAAATATTTTCATTACTACTCCGGGTAATCCATCAATGAAATCCATATAGATGTTCTCCTATTTCCACTAAGGTACTTCCAAAGGTAATAACCATCCTCCTGGTTTCTTTTGCTTCTCCTTAACCCTTTAACACGTCATACATTTAGTTACATATTCCGCTACATGTCTCTTCATACCTAGCCAACAGAAAATTCTTTTCATATCTCGATACATTTTATCTCCTTTTGGATGAATGATCATCCTCGAGTATTGACACTCAGCTAATACTAATCTATCAGCTCCTTCACCTATGATATGCACAACCTTCCATCAATCCTCAAGTAGCCCTTCTTATCCTTAGAATAACAGTTCAAATGACTTGATCTCTCACCTATCTCCAACTTATATATAATCTCCACCAAAGTAGCTTCATGCCTTTGATTCATGCCAATATGATCCATCATGTGGGTCTGACTTCCAAAGCCTCCAATAATCCTTGTGCATACACCACTGGAGGTCAAAAATCAAAGTCGGATATGAATTCCCACTGCCTTATCTCTAACATCATCAAGTTCACCACTGCATGTTTCCTGCTCAAAGCATCCACTACAACGTTACTCTTTTCTAGTGTATATGCAATCCTAAAACCATATGATGCCAAAAATTTCACTCACCTTTATTATCATAGATTCAAGTCTTTCTAACAGAACAAAAACTTCATAGACTTGTGATCCATAAATAACTCAAATCTTTCTCCAAATTGATAATGTCTCCAAGACTTTAAAGCAAACATGACAGCATCCAACTCAAGATCGTGGGTCCAGTAATTCCCTTGGTGATTCCTAACCTATTTGCTAGCGTAAGATACCGCCTTACCTTCTTGCATCAAAATGACACTTAATCCAATACCGCAAGTGTCCATATATGGAGAAAGTTTTGGAACCATCAGGTAAAGCGAGAACTGATGCAGATGTAAGCAACCCCGTCAATTCGAAAAATTCCCATTCATAATCGTCATCCCATGTAAAGACCAAATTCTTCTTCGTAAGGCATTTAAGTGGTGCTGAGACCTTTGCAATGTCCTTGATGAACTTACGGTAGAATCAAGCCAATCAAGAAAACTTCTAACTTCAATCTCATTCCTGGGAGACCTTCTATATCTCATCGCTTCTACCTTTTCTAGATCCACTGTTGAACTAGCCTGTGATACTATATGCCTAAGGTATATGACTACCTTCTTTCAAAAGCTACATTTAGAAAAAAAATCTTTCAGTTCATTTCTTCTTTAACATCTAAAACTTCTCTTCAGTACTTCGCAAGCTATTCTTTGTTTTTCAAAAATACCAAAATATCATCCATGAAAACACCATAAATTTATTCAGTTGCTCTTGAAATACTCTACTTATTAAATCAACAAAATATGCGGAAGCATTAGTCAAGCCACATGGCATGATTAACCACTCAAACAAACCGTCTTGCATTTGAAACGTAATCTTTTGAATACTATCCTCCATTACCAAATCGAATTGCCAGATCCATATGTAAGAAAATCCTTGTCCTAATCGGTTGATCTAATAAATCATCAGTATGTGGTAAAGGATATCGACTCTTTCTCATTTGTTTATTCAACTCTCGATAATATAAACATGGCCTTAGGGAACCATCTGCCTTCATGGCATATACTATTGATGCTCCCCACTCTGAAATACTTCTCTAAATAAAGCCTTTCTGCAATAGCACAAATACTTTC
The DNA here is from genome assembly GCA_030765085.1 of Allium cepa. Taxonomy (NCBI): domain Eukaryota; kingdom Viridiplantae; phylum Streptophyta; class Magnoliopsida; order Asparagales; family Amaryllidaceae; genus Allium; species Allium cepa. The sequence continues at coordinate 677,635,584 of CM060941.1, read as the reverse complement.
TTATCCAATTCCCTTCTTTCCATTGTAGCCATATGCCTAAGCGGAATCATGACAGGCCTAGCGTCTTTCTTAAGATATATCCTAAATTCAGTCTCGCGTCGAGGTGGAAGACCAAAAACTTCTTCGAATACAACAGAAAATTCTCGAGATATATCCCTTCTTATTCTTTTCTCTTCATTGATTATTCCTTTACATTACCTAAGATTATTCTACTTCGTCCTTCTTAGGTTGCTCCTTAGATACTTCACCCTTCATAGCATTCAATAAAGCATCCTCGACCAAATTCTCATACATGGCTCCATGTGGTACTTAGTTTAATGCCATCTCCTTTGGCGGTGCATTCAATACATCAACAAACTTTATCACCTTTTTGAACAGGGTGTTAACTAATTCATACCCAAACCTTGACAATTCATTAAACTTGTTTACATACCCAGAAATAATCATCTCACCCTAGTTCAAGCCGATAAACATCTCCATCATGCATCCTTTTTCCATCTTAGAAATAAACTTCACTTCAAACTTGCTTTTGAACAGATCCCAAGTGCCCTCACACTTACCTCATGCGTAACATTCTTCCACCATACAATAGCTTCTTGCTTTAGATGCCAAGTGACTAAATGCCTTTTCTTGACATCACTTGGTCCCAATAATGTACAAATCTTATCACATTCTATTAGCCATGCCTTAGTATCAATATATGACTCAGTTCCATTAAAAACCTGCCTACTAATAGTAGAAGAACAATTGAAGTCTTATTGACCTAATTCAAAGCTTGCACCATGCGATAGAACCAAGTTGGGATGTTCATGCAAGGAAAGTTCGATGGGTCAGATCGGGCTTCAGTTCAAACTATAGCCTCTATGGAGTTACTCATCCTCATGTATTTGAAACATGGGCTACATTAGTACTTTCCCATAAAATCAAATAATAGACCGGAACATTAATAAATTGTATGCATATGTATTTTTATTATCTATAAAATACAATTATAAATACGCTCCCTTATACATGCACAATCCTATTATTTTTCTCCAATACCAAATGTAAATAGCCCACTATTTTCAAATCTATAGTATCCACTATAAAACAATAACTTTAACCAGAGAAGTTGAAAAAATGGATCATTAGGCGATTGATATAAGAAAACATAACAGAAACTATCTATTTTTCCTTTCAAAACTCATAGCGGAAGAATAACAAAATATAATGATAAAATAATATTATAACATTACTAAACCAATCCGTACATAGTTTAACATGTCGCTGATATATATACAATACAAACCCAAATCCACACAATACTGCAAGTATCTTACTTATATATATATGTCATTACACATACATACTAACACACACACACAAATATATACATATACATACATATATATATATACACATACACACATGCGCGCGCACACACACACACACATGTGTGTGTGTGTGTGTGTATATTATAACATGCCTTTTTCATATGCGCCTGCAAAGTCATCATAATCTGATCGATCTCCATCAACCTATCACATATCATAAACAACGGAAACATGGTCGAGAGGGGGGTTAGACACAAAATACGATGAGTGAATATAACTGAATTAGATATTTACTATACTTATTTCATAATATAACATAATAAAAAACGATAAGCTACCATATCATTATACTTTTAGTTCATATTCAATTCATATCAAATCCGATATACAATTCGTATCCATAGTATTTCATATACTCACGTTACTGTACTCATTCTAAAATGAGGTAACTACTTTCACACTCACACATACATAAGTTCAGTACTCATATTATGGATAAATTGGACAAACCATGAACTCGGCTATGCCCAATAACAATTGTGTTGCAGCCAACCAGCAACATCTTGAGTCATGACTCCCTACCATTCTAGCTTAATTCTTATTCAATAACCAAATTAATCTGAATAACTTACAAACATCGCCCCATGAAGGCATGTTAAATCTGTGTAGTAATCCGCGTTGCCAGTTAGGTTAAGGTATGTCATTTACCCCTTCATTCGTGCAAAATATACTTAAGGAGTCCAACGCAGGCCTTTAGTTAATTATACTATTATGAACTATATTAGACCTGATAGAGCTAGGGTACGCCCAAGGCACAATGATGTAATTTTTTACATCTAACTCAATTACCAGTCTTGTTCCAAAATAAAAGGTGTTTTCTTTCTATTATATATTCGATTGATATAATATGTTATATTAATTAATTAATTTAATTAAAATTATATGTAATAGAAAATTCATAAATGGTATGTTTAATGATAGTGGTTACAATGTGTTGCAACCACGAGTGATTTATCATAATAAAATAAGCATAACATTTCAAATATTCTAAGTCAAGATATATCGAGACTGGATATCAATGCATCTGTTGAGACCAGAGTATGCAATGCTATCTAAATGTTGGGCGGTGTGTTATTCAAGATTGCTGGGGGCATAGGGGATTATGCATGGATAGTTATTGGATAATTATGGAATGACTCGTTTGATAAATTTTTGTTGGTTAATGAAAAAAAGGTCAAACGGAATATTTTGATGTGATAAAATTACATAGTTCCCTTGACTTGAAAATACCATTGATCTTAAAGGTGGAAGATCCACTTTGATTATAGTTAACTCATGGTAGGTGTCCATCGAACGACTATAGTTGGGTTGAGTAGAAGCATTGAAAAAGAAACACTATTCAATAGAGGATTTCTTTTCTCTGTTATATAAGGTTAGTATCACGGTCAACTAAAGTTAACTCAAAGTCAAAGTCTGACTAAATCATTTCGGTTAATAATAATAATTATTATTGAACCAAGGACGTTGTGTTTAGACTAGAGAGTCAAATATGGATAATATTAAAATTTGGAATATTGGAATTTTGACCATTACCAAATTCCATAAGTTCAAAGTGATACAATTTTTCCAAAGTGAATTGGTGTAAATAATTGTCACCACTGGATAAATTTCAATAAAGTAAAATTGGACTTTTACCGAAATCGAGTAAGTGGTAAATTTTAACATAATGTCACACCACTTGCTAAATGACGTGTGAAGGTTAATATTTGAATTGTTTGATATTAATCGCTAACGAAATTCACACATAAGAGTCACACAACCGAAATGATGAATACTCTTTTTATCACTTAATTTAATCAATTTGTAATTGTTATAAATTAATTAAATTAATTAGTATTTATGAAATATTGATTATAGAATTTTACTTGATGTGTTAAACGACATTAATGATATATTTATAATAGTTATAAATATACTAATCAGTATACCAGTATGCATTTAGATTGGACTTAATTGTAGGATTTTTTTACCTAGGTTCTGAATTGTTTCAAGGACCATTAGTAACTGCAAAATTTGGCCACGAATGTTTAAAGGTGAGGTTGGCCATAAATGGTACATGGCTAATTAGTTCGAGCAAATAAAAGGCAAGAATTGTCATAGAGAAAATGAGGATTTAATCCACTTTTTGCCCTCCCATACTTCCTTTTTTACTCCACTTTTGCCTTAGTTGATTATTGTTGAAAAATCCATTCACTTGTAGCAGCAAAGATGGCTAGCCATGGCTTCTCCAATAGCCAAAAATTCAAACTATAAAAACATAAAATTAAAGTAATTCAATCACCAAAGGTGACGCAATTCGAGAGCCAAGAACTCTTGAATTAGAATATGATTCAAGGAATTCATTTCAACGTTTAATAATTAGGCATTGGCATCAGTACACTTCAGATCTAACCTTCTTATATTTATGCACTATACCATATGTTTATTAGATAGCTCTTTTATATCAAATTGGTGTATCAATGTTCTATCACATATTAGACAGTTTAATATATTAGTACATCTATATGTATATGTACAAACTAAATAAACTTATGTTGAATGCTTGCTGGTATGCTCGCGACCAGACAAAAACCATTTTTGTAAATAAATAATATCATATAGGATTTAATTACCTAATTTATTATATCCTAAAAATTAAAATAATATGATAAAAAATTCAAACAGGAAAATAGGCGTAGGGAAGAAGTTGCGAAAAAATTTAGTCTCAGGGACAGGAAGTTTGCTTTTTTGTCTGAAGGACATTTGTTATTGTAAACGAAAAATGATAGTTACAACTATCATTCTGTGATTTACACTAAAAAGTGTCTTTCAGCCTAAAAAACAAACTTCTTGTCCCTGTAACTAAATTTTTGTGCAACTTTTTCCTTGAGCCTAAAATCCTCAACTTCAAAATTCATAAAGTTTTGTATTTACATAATAATAATTCGGCAGCAAAAAACATTATTTTAATATATATTTATATTTATTATATATTTAAATATGAATATAATAATTTATTTAACAACAAACTGATTATATAAATAAATTATATATATATATTCAATATAATATGATATTAAGTATAAAATTTTGAAATCTGGAATCATAGGCCCAATAAAGATCCAGAATGGTAAAATATTTTATAGTTCACACATTTTTTTTGCTATGGGTTGGCCCAGTTCCAATAATGGTATCAAAGCCAGGTTGCCTATACAGTATAAATTAGTCATATTAGAGCTAACTGAGTAAGCTACAACCCAGTTAGTCGGTTGTCCAAGAAAGGTAGTGCCATACTGGATTGTTGGGTAGTCAAGTACTTTATTCTATTTGGCTACCAACCTGGCTCGAACAGTTATGCCAGCCCAAAGGTTGCCCCTAATAGAAAAAAGAACCAATTTGAATTGGGCCTTGAGTTGATTTCAAAAAAAAATTGAAATTAAAAAAAGTTCTGAATTTAAAATAAGAAAAAATATTATAAATTTTATAATACATATTTTCAAATTATTTTGAAAACTGAAATATAAGTTTTAAATTTAAAATTAAACACATATTATTAAATTTATAATATAATTTTTTATAATGTCATAAAATCAATTTCGAAAATAATATTTATTAATAAAATAAATGAATTAATTAAGTTGATTATTTAAATATATATACATGTATGATATATATATATATATAATGATATATGTTTTGCTTTCTTGAATTAAGAGAATATGAGTATACATGTGGATATAAAAGAATTTTTTAAATTAATAAAATTTATTAGTTTAATTAAGTAAATTAACTAAAATTTAATTAACTAATTAATATATATAAGATATATGTGTGTTACTATAATGGTTAAAGTATATATGTTCGATATATTATGCTATAATTGAATAACATACTAATTAATTAAAGTGTTAACTAATTTAATTAAACAAATAAGATTTAATCAATACAATGTTATTCATAAAATATTATATAAGTTAAATCAAGTAAAAAAGTTATATAATAATTAAACTTATATATAAATGTATAAACTAAGGTGGAACGGTAAGAAATCCTAAATAGACTTAAGGAATAAATACATACAAAAAGTATGTATACCATGATTTTTGATATGTTTGACGCTTAAATCATGAGGGTATTTCATAAGAAAAGCATTATTCCATAAGCTAATATCACTCAACTAAAAATATTATGAATACGAATCTTTACTATAAAGTTGTCCTCTATCATTTATATATCAATAGATTACTTGCATACTCCTTAGTTGTTGAGGTTTCCTTATTATAGGGATGTTATGGGTAGTACTATTAATATATAGACTAGACGATATAAGATATTTATACATATTTGTTGCGCTTTCCTCAAAGACGATATAAGACACTTATACTTATTTGTTGCGCTTTCCTCAAACTATGTATAGCATAATTTAGCCTTAATGAAATGGTGAGACGAATGAATAATCTCTCTTTATTTGTTGAGCTTTCCTCAAGACAAAGATGACATTAGGACAAGAACCATAGGTTAGGAGTCGTATATGATACAACCGATATGGAGTTATCTATTATATATGGGAGCATGATTTGTTAAGCTTTCCTCAAGTTGAAATCTCAAGATATACGAGTTCTAACATCTACTATTGAAGTCGAAAGACTTCTATATTTCATATTAGGGTTTGGCGAAATATAAAAACAAATGGATCTTTATTAGAAAAATGAAATAGAAACATTTAACCTTTCTAAAAATGTAAGAACATATGTCGTGTATAATTAAAATAATGCACTTGTATAAATTTGTATTAAATATAACAGATAAAAAATTTATCAATTAAAATATACAAAGGAATTGAATTAAACATGGACAAAGAAATATTAAATATACTTACTAATAAACTTTTGCATGCTTACCCATGTAAATACCTAATTATACCATAACTAAATACGCTTGTAACTCAGTCACTTACGAGTTTACTTACCCAAAACTGTGTATTGTCTTCATCGAGTTTCGGATTCCAAAAGCAATACAAGAATATGAATATTTAACCCATATACGACTACATATAAATGTTATGTGGTGGACAATCATAATTCATAATGTACGAAACCTTGATGAAATTAGTTCATTGAAATAAGCAAGCAAATCGAAGTACGAGATCGTGTATTCCATATGATTGGTTACAATAATGATCTCGTTGTGTTAAATGTAACACTGGACCAGAGGCTACAAGATTGATCTAAGAATTTGATTATTGAAATGTTAATTTGATCAGTTTAGTAAATTGCAATTTATTCAATTTCCTAAAAAAATTAAGGATGGCCTTATGCATTTTTTTAAAGAGTTCGTTATGATATTATAGAAAGGGTTTCGTTTTGAATGGTTTGACCATTGAAAAAGGAAAGCGAATGTACGAGAGCGAACGTAATATAAGGCACAATTGGGATGAAGAGAGTGAATGATCACTTCTGCTTTATAAAGAAACATCAAAAATGAAAATTGTAAAATAGTAATAAATGCTTAATATTAGAATGAGAAATATGGTTTTTATTCCAAAATGTATTTTAAATATAAAATTGTTTTCTATGAGATTATTTTCTATTAATTTTATGATATTTGATATGAAAATTCTCGACTAAAAACCACTATAGTAATGAAATAAATATCCTATATTAAGTGGTTGATTGGACCTTCGTATTTCATACGCTATTATGGTAATAACGAAAATAGTGGCACCATGCCATAAAACACTTCTTAGTCACACTAAGTTACAAAAATTCATTTGGTAAAACAAATAAAATATTATTTATGAAATAACAACTAATTTACAATGTTGACTGCAAAACAGACAAAGTTTTGTTTTCCTATGAGTATTGTCAATGTTCATTATAAAATAAAACTAGAGTAGTGGTACTTGAGAAGCATTAGAAAATACATAAGCATCTAAATTTATTTACAATTATTTTGGAATTACAAACTGAACCACCGTTTAGGGCAATAATTGAGTATATGATTATGAATCATATGATACTAGTGAATAATATTTCAAACAATAAGGAGAAAAGCACCTATTTAGTGGGACCATGATAAGAGATGATGAACTCTTCGGATTGATACATATAGATGCGTGCAATTGCAAGTCTATTAATAACAAAATGACTTCATATACTTCGTTACATTCACCAATGAATTATCACCGACATGGACAGGCTTGTTTGATATGCATGTCGTATGTCTACGGTAAGCTCATAGAGTATAAAACAAAAGTAAATAAAATTATGTGATAGAAAATAAAATTGATTTGATTTGATCAAACAAGAGAATATATTGGAAAGGGTTTTGAAAGTAGTATCTAAAATGAATAAAGGTTTAATTTCAAAAATCACTGTTCTATATGATATATAATGATGTATTGATAAGAAGTAATCGAACTTTTTTGAACGAAGTACTACTAATTATGAGTGAAGTTCAACTTCTTTCTATAAGATCGTTTACTCAATAGTAGTAGACACGGCTAAAATTAATTTCATCTAAATAATGATTTACAAAATCATACAAGATAAGAGTTTATATGAAGGATTTGGCGGATGTACGAGTTTGTGTATGGGAATATATGTGAATTGCCTTAAAAGAATTTTGAAAACGATAGTCATTAATTGACCAATTTAGTTTTGAACATATTTATAGTAAACTAAATACCAAGTTAGTCTTATATATAAGGAAATTCACAAAATGTTTGTGAATACTCTTTCCATTAAACAGAGAAATAATTGTTGTTTCAAGAAATACCAACTTCGTAGTGAAAATATTTCTTTTGGAACCGATTAATTAAATGGATTTAGATACAATCCAAGGGTAAAACTGACTATGAGGGATGAAAAGAATTAACCAAACCTAAATAAACACAACACATTAGAATTTATAATAAATATTTTGGCACACTAAAGAGAAACTATGAGTTTCCTAGCAAATTGAGGAAGATAATCCTCAGCTATCTATTAAACCATTAGGAGTATTGAATCCACGATATGGTATGATGCGGCAATCCAAAGTGGATTCAAAGTACGTTATTAAAATATGATTTTGGTAGTTGTAACCGAAGGGATATAATCCATCGACCACGACCGTGTCTTCAAGAACAAAACTAATGCAGTCGGAATTCAATGAACAATGTTGATAAGAATAACATCAAAATTTCAATTATCGAAATCAGCGTAATAGATTCGATATTCAGCTTGCTCAAGTTAGTTCACAATTTTCTCGCAAAATTTTTGTTTTTTTATAACTTTGATTTTTGGTACATATGCGTTGGAACAAAAAATTCTAAATAGTGATTGAGAACAAAAAGTTTATACATAACAACCAAAGTGTTTCGAAGTCAGTGTTGGCAATATTGAGTTTGTGGGTTTTGGATATGATCCAAGAAATGATACAAAAATATCATTTTATAAGTACCGAAATTGAATAAGTATTTTGATAGAAATATCAAATAATTTGATTTTCAATCAAAATGTAGAGGATGTGTGTTCCCATAAAAAAGAACAACTAAAAGGTACATTTATATTTGTAGACTACAAATAAACAACATACCGCTAATTCTTAATGATGTATGTAACGATCCGTATTTTTAACTATTTTAAATTATTAAATTAAATGTAATTATTAAATAAAAAAGGCTCAAAATAAAATTTGATGGTTTATTAATGTAATTTATGGAATATGAACTTGAATAAAATTTTGAAATAGTTATTTAGAATATTCTGACGATAACAAGTATTGAAATAAATTATATGTATTGACTATGTTTAAAATCAAAAGTGAAATTGATTATTGAATATTAAATGACTATAAAATGGAAATAGTTTTTTTATAATTTGAATTCATTTTAAAAGTTAAATTTTACAAGTTCAATAACTTATATTACCATTATAGTGATTATTGGATAATTAAATTGTTTAAAATTTATATATTGGAAATTATTTGAATAATTAAAATATGAATTTAATGCAAATGAAAATGATTCGAAAGTTGATATAAATTTTATTTAAACAACAATGAAGATTTTTAATTTTTAAAATTGAATTTAAAAGAGAATAAATAGAAATTGAGAATTTTATATTTTAATTAACGAGTAAATTAGCCTTCCGAGGCATAGTCTCGGAATTCGACGAAACCAATTCCATTAGATCTGTAATAGTGCATTATTATCGGTTTTCAAATTTCGTAGTGCTTGGAGTTATCGATTGGCCGTACGGGATTGAAAGGTATTGAAATTGATATTGAAGATTTAATATAACAACTGGGTTCAAACTCCATATAATCAAATTATGCCTCGAAACATGTTTCGTTGTGTTCTGAATATGGGTATAACATTATATACGCCTGGCGATACGTTCCAATCGGAGTTCGAAATTAATAGCTAGATATTTTGAAATTTTAAATAATATATTTTTAATCAATTTAACATCAGCCTTTTTTTATCTCTTTAGCCACCCTATCTGTACATCAGCCACCTTACTACAGTACCTACTTCCTGCTTAATTTAAAATCATTTAGGTTCCCCCCATTTCATTTCAAAGTCACGCAGAACAAAAAATAACGAGAAATGGTAACTTCAATAATCGATCTCTCCATTTATACTTAATAAAAAATTATAAAACCAATTTTAAAAATCCTAATTCCTTTAAAGCTTCGATCTGGGAGGTTTTCCTGAATTGTGGTAGTGGAATATGGGATCGACAGTAAGGTCGAGGGCTTCTATCACGCAAGGGTTTGGTTTTTATTGTGATGTAGGCATCGAGTATAGAAACGAGCATCAGAATTGAATTAGCGTGTGAAATCGTAGGTACGGTTGATTTTGGAGGGGATCGGCCATGACTTTGGTCGCGTGAACAGTGCCACGCCTAGAGGTGGAAGATATGACGCGTTTTTCTTGGGTGGTTTGGGCGATGGTGCATTATGTTGGTCGAGTAGAGTTCGAGATGAGATTTTCGATGGCATTTTCGGATTTTCATTTCGAGTGGCGGGGCTCCGTGTCATAGAGCGACGTGCACAGCAATTGTCTCGCGTGCAAAGGAAACAGAAGAGAGGGGAGAAGAAGAAAGGAAGGGGAGAACGATTGTTGGGCCGGGTTTTTTGTTTTGTGCTGGGGTAATTTATTAAATTGAAAAATATGTAAATTTATTTTATTATAAGTTGTGTAATCTTTAAAAATATATATCTTTGTCATACGAATCCGAAATTTAAAAAAATAAGTGGTGATGGGATAGTGGCGACGAGCACTACACTTTGAAACTGGTTTGAAGACGTTCCAAGATAGCAAAAAATTTATGCTAAATCGAATGTCGTTCGATTTAATTTAAAATTGGAACGATGGTCAAATTTAAAACTCAAGGTGGGTGTTTTAGAACGCTCACAACGTACTAAAATATCTCTATGCTGGTTAAATTAGAAATTATAAAGTGATATAAATTTATTGATCATTGTTTGATAAATTAATTATCATCCGAATTAACCGTTAAAAACTAAAATTAACGGTTAAATTTGAAATTGGAATTTAATTTCTAGTAAAATAGCTGATATTGATAACTATGGAATTATTGGGAATTATTGGCTGGTTTGGTGTTGATTGTGATGGATGCAATTGATTGATGTTTTGGATGGTTTGGATGTTTATTTATTTTGATATATCTTGTCATCACCCTGTATATTAGTTACAGTATATAAAACTGTAAATTGAATTATTTTGAAATTAAGAAATAGGTTGAAATGATATATACCTACGACACTGTGATTTGGATTGGAATGATATATATCATCCCTGAAATTAAATTGAAATAACTGATCACTTGGCCATAGAAAATTATATATGAACGGATTGGTTAAATTAAATGATTTTCAAAATTTTGATTTGAATTTTTTTTGAATGAGTTGTTTCTAAGAAAATGAAGATCAAATTTATGGAAATCGAACTATTTCGAAATTGAATTATATTTAAGGATTTGAATTTCAAATTGGGTATTGAAAGTAAATTGATTTAAGTGTTTTGAATCAATGTTTAGAAAATCGAACTCAGAACTGATAAAAATCGAAATGGAAATTCAAAAGTGATTTGAATTGGAAAATTTGGAAATTGAATCAGTTTGACTATGAAACTATTTTCAAATAATTTTTTTGATTATAAACTATTTAAATCTATCTTTTTAAATATCAAATATTTTTGGATTTTTTAAACGATTTTGCTACATAAACCATTTTGATACTTAAACTATTTTTAACAATTTTAACCATTTAAACTATTTTTAACAATTTTAACCATTTAAACTATTTTTAACAATTTTAACCATTTAAACTATTTTAATTATTTAAACTATTTTAATTATTTAAACTATTTTAAAACTATCCAAACTATTTTTCAAAAATTCAAACTGGTCAGGGGGTTAAATGTTTATAATGAAATCTTGGATTTAAGTGCGAATTGGGTTAATATGAAATTATAACCTACATTGAATTTCGAAACAATTTGGGAATCAAGATCGAAATATTGAGGCAAAAATGATTTTCGAAGTGAAATGGTATATTTTGAATAAATATGATGATTTCGAAATAGATTTGATTTTGAAGCGAATATGATATTTTGATATCAAGTATGAACTGTTTTTGAAATGTAAAAGTACCAACCGGTGTGTAATACGATGTTTGGCTGTTAAAGAGACCGCGGTCGAATATGGGCATACTCTTTGTCGATACCGGAACTACTCCATCTTTGAAAAGAAACGAGCGCCGTGCAATTGATCAAATAGATCACAATTCCGGGCAGTGGAAATTTATTCTTGAGAGTCAGCTTATTGAGATCGCGGTAGTCTACACACAATCTCAAAGATTCGTCCGATTTAGCAACAAATACGACTACTGAACCCCATTCAGAAACGTTGGGACAAATTAACCCTTTTGCTAGTAGATCATCGGTTTGCTGAACTAATTCAACCTTTTCCCTGGGTGCCACCCTGCGACTTGCGTGAACGACAGAACGAGCGTTGGGTACTAGGTTAATTCTGAATTCTATTTCTCGATGTGGAGGTAGAGATTTCACCTCTCCGTACACATCCGGAAAATCTCTAACGATTAGTATAGACTCCAAACTGGGTTAGGGATAACCCAAATTATACTTCAACCCTTCCCTTTGATGACTAGGGTCCTCACAAGAAATCTCGATGAAATCTCCAAATCCGGTTCTGATTGAGATCAATCGATTATTACAATCCAATTTGGCTTCGTATTTTAATAGCCAATCCATTCCGAGTAAGACTTCAAACTCCTTAAAATCAAGAACAAAGAGACCAACAGGGAATTGATAACAAGAATATGAGATAGGAACGTCTCTACATCGAAGACAAAGGTTTGCGGGACCTCCAACTGGATTCTTTACGCGTATAGGCTCATCAACAAAATCGGGTTCAAAATTTAATTCATTTATAGCTTGCTGAGAGATAAAACTATGTGTAGTGCCCGTGTCAAACGAAACTCTAATAATGCTATCATAAATAATGAGATTACCTTCCAGAACTCCTTTCCCCTTTTCTGCTTTGGAAGATGCAGGTTGGTCTTTGACTGCGTACACCTTTGCTGTCTGAGCTTGCTTCATAACTGGGCAGTCTTTAACTTCGTGTCCCAGTTTTTGATAATAATAACATTTCCTAAGCTTTTCTTGAACGGATTGATTGACTTGTCTCTTAGGCTTCGTACATCTTCTAGAATAATGGCCCTTTTTCCAAGCAATTATAACAAGTGACATTCTCTGTTGTATTTCCCTGGTTGCTCTTCTTTTTCTCCTTGCCTTTTCATGGTTTCTTGCCTCCAAATTTCCTCTTCTTCCAATTTTGATTACTCGAATATTCTTTCTCCACCGGGGCTTCTTGCATATCAAGTGTAGCATATCTGTAACCCATATCAACTAAATCTGAAAAGGATTCTTTAACGTGGCCAGTCATTCTTTCGTGGAATTTTTTATTGATCCCATGAATGAACCTTTCATTCTTCTTCAAAGGTGTGTTTGCCAATTCTGGACCAAAATGAGACAATTCATTGAATTTGTTTAGATACTCCTCGAATGACAAACTCCCATGCTTTAAGTCCATGAATTCCTGGTACATTCGAGAAATTCTAGCTGATGGCAGATAACGCTTCTCAAACACTTCTTTAAATTTTTCCCAAGTAAACTCGTCTTCTGGCTTATCTATAGTGACTGTCTCCTACCAGGCTAAGGCTTCCCCTTGAAGTTGCCAAGAAGCTATAAGTCGCTTCTGATCGTCTTGCAGCATTAGCCCTCTAAAGATTTTCTCACATGATCTGATCCATGCTTGAGCCTCAACAATTGACTCCTTGCCGTTGAACGGCTTACCACCAAGCCTTGAGAAATTCTTATATAAATACGCCAGATTCGGCTGTTGTTGAATAGGTATCGCTGCTACTGCTGTAGGGGGATCTTGATTAGTTGTTGTGGCACTTCCTTGACCCCTAACTCTTCCTCTTAGTCCGCTCATTCTTACTATCTGTACTTAGTAAGAAAATTGATTTAGATATACGGACGAAATATCTTAGGAATATCACTAGATAAAGGAAAATAGACTAAAAAATTTGGGGTTTCAGTCTTGGTTATACTCATTCTAGGGTATACTTCACCCTATCTCTAATGAGCCATCTAATGTGTTATACTCCGTAGCTAAAGTTCTTACTCAACCTTCAGCTCTGATACCACTTTGTCACGATCCAAAATCCAATGTTAGAAAATTGACACTAAATACCTCACTTGTATTCGACTGCCAAAGACTCAAACATCGAACTCCAGTCGGATGGAGCTTATAACAACATCAGATGAATATAAAACAGCGGAAACTAAATGAATATCATGTATACGCATCACAGGTATAACATCAATATAATATCCATTAATACATCAGAGTATTTTTATACATATACCACAACTCCAAATAAACATCATAATAGTACAACAAGTGATCATATATCCCAAAAGTCTTCAATGAAATAAGGCGATAGCAAACTTTCAAAACTAAGCAACTGAGATCCCAAAAGCTTCTAAAATATCTCCAAAATAAGAGCTTCCAAAATACTGCTAACACCAGAACATGGAAACCTACTACTAGGCTGCATGTGTGGAAATTATGGGCACCCAGAGTTTAGGAAAAAACAATAAACTCCAGGTCAGTCATGGGACTGGTATGAGTAAACAAAAACAGTTGCTTTTAAATAAACTAGATTTATAAAAGAAAAGTCGTTATGCTTTTGGAAAATGAAACCGCTATAAGACCTCCCGCCACACACACAATGCAATCGCAGAATTGGAAGAGATTTCTTCTTATGATGGTCAAACATGCTTGATACGAGAAAAATACTTTGATATTATTACTAGTGCATAGTGTAGAAATCATTTCGAATATATAATATTAATCTTAGCCAGCATACAACCATTATTGTATGCCTACTATAGTTACCATCTAAACAGTGGGGCGCCACCATAAGTAAATGGCAGGTTATACAACTAAAACCGTACTGGGTTCGTATTGGGAATTGGATTTCCAACTAATTGTCAGGCTAAGGAAGTTCCTACTGCCACATGGGCACGCCTCTGGCGGGACGTCCCGAGAACCTACCCGGCTCTCCGCCAACACAAGGTCGGGTTACCTCTGTAACTAGGTAACTACTACTCGAGTATGCCACTCCCCGGTCCTTTGGGACCTTTATCCGAGGGCCTTCTGTCACAAAGCAACAACCACACAGTAAATGAGATTGGAGCTACCACATAGGTAAGTATCTGGGCTCCATACTATGACATCACCTATTTATAGAAGGAAATGACATACCCTAAAGGGCACAACCCTTATAACCTTGCCGCATCTTTCCTCTTTCGACCATTTCCGGGTTGTGAGGTCCGATGAGTTCTCGTCCACAAAGTTACGCTTTACATGAAAGCCGTGCTTTGATCAACAAATGATCATCAACACACGGCAGCACTTAGCATGCCACACTACCAAATTAAGAGTATATCACTGATAACATAACCTATGAGCTCGTACATCTCAGAGAAGGGTGTTAAGCTAAGAGAATAAATTCTCCGCCACCAAAAGATACGTATTTGAAAGGAATCTTCTTTGTTTCTCAAAGTGTAGTGTCAGACACGCAACCATACAAGTCTGTTCCGGGTTTGAACAGAAACGAAGGCACTTCGTCCAATAAAGGAAGAAGCCCTTGCAAATTCGGGTATCCACAATCCCGATCGGACTTCCCATCACTTGGGAATCTCTAAACCAGAGCAACTCAGTGCAGAGACAATCGATAGGTTATCCTATCGTTTTCGAAGACACCCGGTCTTCACCGTCGGTCTTCAAATGCTATCCATTTCGACGTATCACTATTCGGAACGGGTTATATGATACAAAGGTCCTCTCCCGGTTAAACCGAATAGTGAGCGTTTAATTTTGAAACACGTGGATATATCAATCACAAAGATTCACATTCAGGGTTCAATGTGAGTTTCGAATAACTAACTGAAATCCGACTCCCTGTTGCATCGAAGTTTAAACGCCGTTTTACGGGCAAATGGGATTTAACATCAATATAGAAACAAATTACAAATCACAGTGCAGTACAGGGCAATTCACATCACACAGTATTATGATCACAACATAAGTAACAATCCAGTGCAGAACATAGTTAATTATTTTCCAATGTGAGTGTGATTTAATAAATTAACCATATAATTATTTTTATTGATTACCTTAAATCAATGATTAATTTTGGATAAATTAATTAAATCTTAATTAACTTGATTAATTATTTCTTGATTATTTATTTTAATTAACTACTAATTAAAAATTCTTAATTTACAAATTAATTAGATACTTAATTATTAATTAACCAATTTTAAATTATGAATCCTAAACTACTTATTAATTATAATTATTACTTTAATCATTCTTGATTGTTTTCCAAAATAGTTGATTAATAATTATTTATCTAAATTAACATTTAAAAATCTTCTTTAATTATTTCGAAATCAATTTATTATTATTACAAAGAGCTTTAATGTTAATCAACTTTAATACTTATCTTAAATTAAATTATTTAGTGGAAGTATTAATTATAAAAACATTGTTAAGCATTTGCTGAGTTAATTAAACTCGAAATAAGTTCTTAACTCAAAACAATTAAACATTAATTACTTTGTTAACACCAAATTTGTGTAGCATTATAACTTGAAATTAATTTGGGCTTAACCCATTTTTAAAGCAACCCGAGCAACCCATATTTTTACTCGAGTATCCGCTCGAGTTCCACACTAGCTCCCCCGAGTTCTCCCTCTCATCCTCTCGTACCTACTTCTTCTTCATCCTTTCTTTTTTTTCTTAAGCTATGTTTAAACTTAACCCCACTACTGAAACAACTCCACTCGAACGCGAGAGAACTCGAGCCAAATCACCCCCTACTCAAACGCTCCTTCGAGTTTCTCCCCAGGCCCAAAACCCCTTGACACAGAATTGGCGTCGTGCACGTGCACGGCGTCGCGCCGCCGTTCTGGTGGCTATCCCGGCCTTCGGCAAGTCGCAAAACTCACTCGAACTCGAAATTAAAGCTCGATTCGACCCAGGAAACTCGAAATCGAAAATGAGTGTTTTGCTCGACACTGTAACACGAACACACCCAACTAAATTGCCTTGCCGCCGCTCCTCAGACCTCCAGCGACGCCACGGCTTCGGCCACATCATGTCCATGCTCCATATTACCCTCCCCCATCATCATGTGCAACTCGATTACTCCATGGTGATGAAATCATCACACTTTCAACCCATTGCAACTTCGAACTCAAACCCTACTTTAGATTTGTTCAACAAATTCGTGCATTCGAAAAATTAGTTAGCAATTTTCTCAACATCGCAGAAGTACATACAAGCTTCAAACCAAATTTCAATGTTTATTATTGGGTAGTTCACCAAAAATTAAGAAACATGCAAATTTGGTTTAAATTCGAACTCCTCTTAGACTACTTAAGTAAAAATCATCATATTGCTTTTAAAAATCATAACTTTGTGTGTTCCTTCAAGTTATGTAATCAAATCAATATGTAACAACCTTTGAATTTATTCAAAAATTCACCTTTTACTGTAAAACTAAAAGTTACAGAGTCAAACTTCACTTTTAAGCCATGAATAAATTTTTAGTCTATGGTTCAAGTTTAAACAACTTGTTTTGTTAAAAAATCCTAAGTTAAAATGTTTGGATGAAGGTTAATTTAATTTTTTTTCTAATTCATCTTGCTTTGGAACCAAATATTGGAGAACAACTATGCAAGAGTTTCTAGTAACAAAAAAATTCTACAGAACAACATTTTCTTTTCAATATACAACAAAACACAAGGTTCATGAACTAAATACTTAGGTTTTAATTTAAGAAAAATAAGTTTACTCACTTGAATTTTCCCTGAAACAGAGAACTGCCCTTGTTTTGAAACCCTGCAGATAATCTGCTTTTAATTTTTTTTTTCTGTTTTGTTTTGTTAAATGATCTTGAGTTTGTAAAATAATGATGTCTGCTTTTATTTTCTTTCAGGCATGCTAAAACTTGTTTGAACGAAAGGGAATGAATATGAGTGGGTATATATATATAGAGGAAACTTTGTACAGGGGAGGTAGGTGTTAACTGGTGCAACCTTTTCTCTTTGATCAGATTTTTATTTATTTTTGTTTTCTTGCTTTGACTAAGCAAAATTTTATTTCGGCTGATATGATTTTGTTACATTTGAATTGACTCTAAATTTGTGCTAAAAAGAAAGCATTAAATGCTCATGCTTCCATCCTTGTTAACATATAATCCTGTTTGATTTTTTTTAAGTACAAATTTTTTTTTTGTTTTGCAGATTCTTTGTTCTTCTTTTGTAATCTAATTTTGTTTGTAGACCCTTTTTTTCCTTCTTGCAAATGTCTTTGGTTGATTGTTTCCTGGTTTATAAAATCCTTATGCACTTATATGTATTCCAAATGTCATGTTATAACTATATAATCTTATCACAAACATACATTTTAAATTTTATTTCTATTTAAAGTTAACTTCAGCATCAAATTTTATCACATATATTTTATTTATGGTTTAAGACAATTTCTTATTTGTTGTATATTTTCTTTTATTTATTTATTTATTTAAAGCTTAAACTACCAAATATTCATTTTATATCCATATGCCTTTGTAGTATTAATATTAATAATATTTTATTTCTCTTGAAACTTTTCAAATTAAATTTTAAAAGTTCAAACAATTTATCAAATTTAAATTAACAAATTTGGGATGTTACACCATCCCTTCAAAAATATAGGAGAAGCGACTAATTTTAAAAGTTAAGTATACCTTCCAAAGCCATTGACTTCGAAAGATAGATGGGTGGCAGCTAAGGGTTTTGACTCTTTCGAATGCTTTATTTAAAGCAAAAGAGTGTAACCTAGCAAAAACATTCCCTCTGAAATTGTTTAACCCAGCCGAAAGCAACTGATTCGAAACCTATCTCTTTCGAAAGCAAAGTGGGTGCTACATTTGGTTTTTAAAACAAACATGCTCCAGCCCCTTCGGAACCTAATGTTTCAACCAAGTACCCCTTCACCTTTTTATAGTATGCTACGTACCAGTAGCTTGATACCATGTGCTTTGGTTTCGAAAACAATGGTGGCAAAAGGTCTGGGTTGGAACCCTTTGTGTCGAAAGCGGTAGAACATGTTAAAATGATGTTATTTTGGTTTTTAACTTAAAAGAGAAAACTTTTCACTAACCTATCTTTATTTGTCAAATTTTCATTGGTTGCTAAATACTTTTCAAAAAAGTGCTACTAATAATCTCAGAATTAAACAATGATTTTATTTTATAAAATGCCCATTCTCCTTAAGTAAATATATAAAACATTTAAGTCTCATACCATAAATAATTTTACATATTCACCAAAACACCTTGGAAAAATCTGGAAAAATCCCAGAAAATCTATATTAATATGTTTTCTTACATATAAAAATTTCAGACGCAAATAACTATTTATTTTGCCGTAATAATTTATAACCCAATAAATCATTGTCTTCACTAGAAAATTAATACAAAATCTACCATAATTCAGAAAATTATGAAAATGGAAACCCAGCTCTAAAATATCATTTACGATCTACTTTTAAATATACAAGGCATTTGGATGCCGTTTAATAGGGTTTTCATATCAAACATATCATTAAAACTTATATAAACATGCATAAATCATCAATAAGTATATATAAACGTTCAATCGTTTAAAACTTGTCATAATCATGCAAATTCATTTCGAATTCACTTTAAAACTGAAAATTTATGAGAGAATAGGATGTATAATCATTCATCTTTGCTTTGTGATTAAAGATATGAGATTTGTTCTTGAACAAGTTGATTTACTTCTTCCTCTTGAAATCCTAACTTTATCTTCCCTTGAGATTAAAAATGATGGCCGGCCTCTCTTTTAAATTTAAATTTTTGTAGATGAATCCAAGTGAGGACTCACGGCTAGGGTTTAGGGTATTAGAATGTTCAATTTCCTATTTTACCCTTACTTATTTCCTAACACTTAAATTCATATTATCTCATTGATTTACATATTAACTTGCCACGGCTACCCTTGATTATAATCAAATCTCAATCTATTAACCATCACATTATTTTATTTTGTTTAGCTAATTAAATATCCTAAATAATGTTATTGAAAATATAGGGTGTTATAGCAAAGGGGTGGATCCCAAGGTACAGAAGAAAAAGGTTACATAAGAGAATGATGGAAATATGGAATTCTTCATTTAGACCCTTTCCAAGCATAAGAAAATAAGTTTAGAAAACTGAATGTTTCTAAAATTGGATGTTTGCAATGATGTGCTTGGACCTTAGATGGAAGGAGTTGGATGAGAAATTTATCTAACTATGGTCTATAAGTAAATTTGTGGGAGAATTTTGATGAAAAAGCAAGTTTATGGTTTACAAAAGTTTGATTCGTGTAGAACGACCAATATATTTAGGATGTTAGCATCATATTTTTGAATTATTGATTCAAAATAAATCATTCATAAAGGATGTGACAAATAGAAATTATTATTCATGAATATATTATGTATTTTGATGCATTACAGACATGTACAAGGATTATAGCAAAATTGGTTGTACACTAATTGATTGTTAGTGTAGAATGGATATGCAATAGGTTTACATGATCAAACTCTTACGGAATTTTGAGGATGAAATTCTTTTAAGCTGGAGAGAATGTAACACCCCACGTTTTTAAAGCTAATTAATTAAAAAGGTAATTAATAAATAAATGGTAAACACTGAAGAATGGAATTTTTTTCAAATGCCAGAATTTGACTATGATACTTACAACATTGTGTTCTTGGCGATTTCTGATCAATTTTCATATATAATATTTTTCGTTCGAAGTTTAAATGGAAAAGTTATTAGCATTTTAAGTTTTAGCATCGAAAATAATTATATATGTACAATGGTAATGGAATCAATTAAGATTAACTAAATGCTAATAAATATTAACATTAAATTAAAAATCTTAAAGTATTTATAAAAAGAGTAAGAATTGAATAAGATCAACTAATAGAGGAAACAATCATTCAAAATTTCTCAAACAAACAAACTAAATCATCTAACATTTAAATATGCTCGAAAATAACCTAAGTAGGTTGACCATGACCTTTCGCGGTCGACTAAGGGCCTAAGGCGGTCGACCTTGAAAATCTATGTGAGTGGATCGTATAGGATGTATATGCAAGTATACGCAACTAGCTATATAATATAACTTGATAGATGATAGTAGCAAAGTAAATTAAAATAATCACACCAGGATTTTATACTGGTTCGGACCTCCCGTCCTAAGTCCAGTCCCGAAGCTCCTCTTTGGAATTTCCTTTCAACTCACCCTCACTTGACCTGGAGGAACAGGTTTACAATAGCAGAGTTTCTTTGTCAAGAATGTGTTCTATAACATGGATGTTGAATATTAAGTACAATTGCTTCCAATATATATATAAAACAGTTAATTACAGGTATTTTGATTGCTTAGAGATCAGGTATAAATCAGTGTGTTAGAGTTAAGAGCGTAAGTAAGTAAGGTGTAAAACTTCTCTTGAATTCCTGATTCTATTTATAGTGGTGGAGAGATCCTTTGTGTAGTTGCAGCTGTTAGTAAGTTCTCTAAGGTAGCTTCTCGTAGTGATGAAGAGTTGCAGTGAAGAGAAGCGAACGTGTCCTTTCGGATGTGACAGTTATGCTTTGAATTTACATAGCCGAGTTCAAAATCAGACGTCTGGAAAATATTTCAGACGTCTGGTCTTCATATATTTTTTTGTATCTGTTTATATTTCAGACGTCTGTGTTTACTAACCAGACGTCTGGTCTTCATATATTTTTTATATCCGGATGCTTTTCAGACGTCCGAGTATATTAACCAGACGTCTGACTCTTTCTAAGTTTTAAACCAGAGGAATCAATCAAACGTCTGGCTAGTGTACCCAAACGTCTAAATGTGTGCATGTTGCTTTATCTGTGTCATCCCTCTTCCAATTCTATCTACTTGAAGTCTTTTGATACTTCTTTTGAGTGTTATTTTGTCTCTTTGGTGATGTTACTTTATCAACTTACCTGTAAATATATATATATATATATATATATATATTCGATTTCCATTGTATAGTTGTTATCGTCGAAACCAAAGAATTGATTTCCTAACAATCTCCCCTTTTTGATGATGACAACTATTCAATGTACTTATATATAGATTATGATTCTCCCCCTGAATATGTGCTTATTTTCAATGTTGTATGATTCTACCTATATTTCTCCTCCTTTAACATTATCAAAAAGAATTATAACAGTGAAGCCAATCGTCAAAAAGAAAATTTTCATTAATAACATGAAGTGATTAGAATCATAGATTTGTACAAAAATTATAAAAACTATCTTGATTTCCTTTTAGGAAGCTTTATTTGGATCATCTTCCTTTGGTTCTTCCTTGTCATAAGTGTTAGCCTTTGAAGGATATGTCGAAGCTTCCTTTGGAGGTTCATCCTCAGATAGTTTTAAATGTTTTGCAGGAGGAGAAGGTATAGGGGTTGTCCAATTCTCTGAAGGTGGTGTTGGACCACGAACCCATTGTAATACTTCTTTAAGAACCAATAAAACAGTTGAAAGAGATTCTTCAACTGTGGCTAGTCGTGTAGCAAATGAAGTTTCAAAACTATCAATTCGCTTAGCCAAGTATTTTTGATTTTGGGACAGTGTATGTTGGTTTCAAAGTGTAAGATCTCGAATACTTTCATTTGGATTTGTATCCAGTCGATTCTCTATAATTTCATCTTGTCCCGGATAATCAAATGGTTCGGGAGGAGGAGGAGTAAGTTGTCAGTGTTGTACTTCTTCTTGGGATGGATCAATATGTGGTTGAGGAGGAGGCTCAACTCTTCGAGATTGACGATTGTGTGTCTAATCTTCGAAGGACATAAATTCTAGAGGGATTTCCGGTAGGTGCATTAGAGAGAAAAATTTGGTGGAAGCATATTTAGGCGAGATTTCTTCGAATGTCGATAGGTAGGAAGGAATATTATATGCACGAAGAAGTCTTGTAATATAAGTAGGGTAAATGATCGAATTGAGTCCAAAAGTGCTTGAGCTCGTCGAAGATGAATTTGGCCCAATTTACCCGAGTTCCACTAAAGAGAGCATAAGCTTTGTGCTTCATTTCTGTTATTTGCTCGTGACTCCCCATACGTGGAACAACTGTATTTATTATCATTCTTGTCAAGAGTCAAGCTTTTGGACGTAAATATTTCAAAGCAAATTTTGGTATTTCGTCCTTCCAAATTTGATGAGTTCCGTGGCTTGAAGCGCATATCCGAAATGTTGTATAAACCTTCCCCCGTGTCAGAGCATCCCAAAGTTCTACCAATTATCCCCGGAGTTAACCTAATTGTATTACCATAAACACTATACCACAGCCAGTTGTCTTCATCTTCAGTATTCCATGTTGAAGTACTGTCTAGATTAGCGTAGAATAAAAATATAGCTAATTGGTCTATTTGAATATCATTAGGAGTAAAGGAGATTAGGGTTTCTAACCTAGCATTTTCACAAAGTTCATCTAGATCATACATAGGGAATTTAAGAAGATTGTATAATGGACCTATGTGAAGTTTTTTCTTTTGGATGTCTTGATATCTTTTGATGGATTGCGGTGCTTTATTCATCCATCTCTCGATTTGATCGTCGGAACGCACCTAAGGGTTTGAAGATGAAGTGGGCTGGTCTTGTTTGCGTTTTGGAGCTTTGATATTCTTTGTTCGAGGAGGCATTTTGATTTAGTTATGTAGAAGACGTTGATTTGGAAGAAGAAAAATCGTCACGAAGCAGATTGTAGAGTGGAATAATTTTGAGATAGAAAAAATGACATTATCTGGGTGTATTTAAGTGGTCGATTGAATTCTAGACGTCTGGATTTGTAATCAGACGTCTGGGTTGCCCTAAAAATTGTACAGAAGATAAAAACAGACGTCTGATATTTGGAGTAGACGTCTGTTTTGCTCAAATTTTGTGAGATGGAATGGGCAGAAACTTTAAACAGACGTATGGTTATATATGTCAGACATCTAGTTTAGATAAATTTGTGACAGAAGACTTGGTCAGACGTCTGGTTCAATGTGTCAAACGTTTGAAATTTTTGGAATTCTATTTTTAGGAGGCAGAACTTAAATTCAGACGTCTGGTAGATATATCAGACGTCTGACATATGCACACTGCTAAAATTTTTATTGTGTCAGACATCTGGAGGATGTGGACGGACGTCTGAAATTTGCATTTTGGCTAAAAATAGCCTAAAGTTTGACGGCTTCGATTATTTATCGAATGTTGATAACAAATATCTTTATTGTTGTAAAATATAGTAACACATAAGTATAGATACATACAATAATTACTACGATTTATTTATTAGATGGCGATGGAGTTTTATGATTTCCTGACTCGTTATCCTTCCATGGTCTAAGTGGAGACCATATATTTCCACGTTCGTGGGACCGTGACGAGCCATAAAATCGTCTTGGTGAGGGATCTGAAGGCGTACGATAGGAAGAGGATGGATCCAATGAACTACAAGGTTTTGGTAGTGGTTCAAGAACATCTTTCTTTCGTGACGAACAAAACTTCATCGCCATTTGCTCTAGAAAGCTTAGCCGTCACGCTGTAACTTTTTGTTCGAAATAAAGTTCTCATTGAAGATCTATCTGTTGTTTATGGTAATGATGAATTTCATCAATTTTCTCCTTTGTTTTAGGAGAAACAAACAGAGATCTTTTAGTTTTCTTATTATCTGGAGTAAAACCCGTATGATATGAAGACCACCTATTTGTTGGCTCTTGTTTTGGTGTAGGCGTAGGAAGACGTTGTGGTGTGTCAACCGAGCTATCCGTCGATGGTGTTGAGATGGAGATGGATATAAAGGAGTTCCCAGAAGACATTGTTATATTTTATTTAAAAATTGATTTTTTGAATATAGTTGTTATGTAACTACGTATATATATATAAGCTGAAAACATTATTTTTAAAACAGCTAATTGTCTAAAAAATTAATGGTTCAGAAATTAATAAGTATAATTTATGGTAATAAAATAGATAACTAAACTTAGTTTTTAAATGAAGTTATTAATTTTTTAAGGAAGAAGATCATGAAGTAAACAAATACCTAAACTTCGTCGGTGTTCAATGAAAGTTTGTTCATTTAATGGTTTTGTAAAAATGTCGGCTACTTGATTTTCGGTATTTATGTATTCTAAGGAAATAGTTCCTTTTTCAACATTGTCTCGTAGAAAATGATGTCGTTTATCTAAATGTTTGGTTCGTGAGTGATTAACAGGGTTTTTTGATAAATTTATAGCACTTGTGTTATCACAATATATTGGAGATTTTTTGATAATTTTACCGAAATCCGTTAGTGTTTATTGCATGTACATCACTTGTGCACATGCAAGAGCTGCGGAGATGTATTCGGCTTCGCAAGTAGATAAGGACACACAATTTTGTTTTTTGCTAAACCATGAAACTAATGATTGTCCGATAAAGTGACACGTTCCACAAGTGCTCTTACGATCTGTTCTACATCCACCGAAATCTGCATCGCTATATAAAACAAGTTCAAATGAAGATCCTTTAGGGTAAAACAAACCAAATCTCTGGTACTAGATAAATAACATAAAATACGCTTAACAACTTTTAGATGGGATTCTTTTGGTTTTGCTTGAAATCGAGCACATAGACATACACTCATCATAATATCAGGTCAACTGGCCGTTAAATAAAGTAAAGAACCAATCATGCTTCGATATAACTTTTCGTCAAAATCTTTTCCATTTTCATCTTTTTCTAAGTGAAAAGTGGTACTCATTGGTGTTGGTTTGCTTGATGTTTTATCCATTTTAAATCGATGTAATGAATCATTACAATATTTTTCTTGGTGAATAAAAATTCCATTTTCGAGTTGTTTTATTTGTAGACAATTTAATTCTCCCATGTGCGACATTCCAAATTCATTTCTCATAATATTTGAAAATTGATTACATAGATTTTCTGGTTGAACCAAAAATGATATCATCAACATGAATTTGTACAACTAAAATATCGTTATTTTCTCTTTTAATAAATAAAGTTGTATCTATTTTGCCTATATGAAAACCAGATGTTATTAAGTGATTTTTAAGACGTTCGTACCATGCACGTGGAGCTTGTTTTAATCCATATAGTGCTTATGTAATTTAAAAACATGATCGGGATATTTTTCATGAACAAATAATGGTGGTTGTTCGACGTACACATTTTCTTTAATAAAACCATTCAAAAAAGCACTTTTGGCATCCATTTGGAATAATTTAAAATTATAATGAGTTGCAAAAGCGAGTAATGTACGAATGGCCTCTAATCTTGCTACTGGAGCAAAGGTTTCATCGTAATCTATACCTTCTTCTTGATTGTAACCATGAGCAACCAAACGTGTTTTATTTCTAACGATATTTCCATTCTCGTCTGCTTTGTTTTTAAATACCCATTTTGTTCCTATTACCGATTGATCTTCGGGTCTTGGTACTAATTCCCATACGTTATTACGTTATAATTGATTTTTCTTCTTGCATAGCTATTATCCAAAAATTATCATTTGAGGCTTCTTTATAATTTTTTGGTTCAAAGTTTGACACAAATGCTATATGGCTTATTTGATTGAGTTGATTTCTAGTTACTCTTGAATTAAGATCTCCAATAATATTATCTATTGGATGATTCTTAAGAATTCTAGGGGATGAAATCAAGGTGTTATTTCGCATATTTGTTTCATTATTAATAGAATTTGTTGAATTTGTTAGTGGAAATTCTTCTTCGTCTTTAATATGATGGTTAAAAAGATTTTCGTCAAACGAGACATGTAAGCTCTCTTCAATTGTATTATTTCGTTTATTAAAGATTCTATATGCTTTGCTACGATCCGAATATCCAACAAAAATACCTTCATCCGCCTTTGGGTCAAATTTTCTCAAGTTATCTTTTGTATTTAGTATAAAACATTTCGAACCGAACGTTTCAAAGTATGATGCTATAGGTTTTTTACCAAAAAATATTTCAAAACAAGTTTGTTTAGTCATGGGGCGTATGGTTACTCGGTTTAATACTTAACAAGATGTCGCAATAGCTTCAGCCCAAAAATGTTTTGGTAAACCACTACTATTTAGTAATGTTCGTGCACATTCTTGCAATGTATGATTTTTTCTTTCTACGATACCATTTTGTTGAGGGGTACGAGGAAAACAAAAATTATGCGTTATTTCTTTCTTATTACAAAAGTTTGTAAAAAGGTCATTTTCGAATTCTCCTCCGTGATCACTTCTAATATTTTTAATTTTCAAATTCATTTGAGTTTTAATTCTTTTAGCAAATATTTTAAATATACCAAAAGTATCACTTTTGTGTTTTAAAAATAAAGCCCATGTATATCTCTAAAATTCATCGACTATTGCGAAAACATATTTATTGTGATTTATAGACCTTATTTGTGTTGGACCAAATAAATCTAAATGTAATAATTCTAATGGTTGTTTTCTGGAAATATTATTTTTAGATTTAAAAGAGCTTTTCTTTAGTTTTTCAATTTGACAATCGTCACATAAGTTTTCTACTTTATAATTTATTTTAGGTAATCCTCTTACCAACTCATATTTTGCTAACTTATTAATATTCTTAAAATTGATATGACAAAAATGTTTATGCCATAACCATGAATCATCATGTTTGACCGTTAAACATAAGTTTGAATTTTTATTTATATTCATGTTTAATACATAAATATTTTTGTTTCTAAATCCTTCAAAAATGAGTTGTTTGTCATTATCTAAAATATTACATCTATCCTTTTCAAAATTTATTTGAAAACCTTTATCACATAATTGACTAATGCTTAGTAAGTTGTGTTTTAAATTGTCTACTAATAAAACATTTGTAATAATAGGAGAGTTAGATATACCATAGTTGATGACTTCTCCAATGCCTATGACATATCCTTTTGAATTATCTCCAAAGGTTACCGTTCCACCATCGATGTATGTTATATTTGATAACATTTTTGAGTTTCCAGTCATTTGTTTGGAGAAACCGCTATCCAGTATCCATTTCTCCTTATTTTTGATTTTGGGTACCTGCAAAATAAAGAATGTTTTAGTTGGCACCCCATCTATTTTATTAGGGTCCTAATTGTTAGAGGAAGGCAGCCATACCCAAGATGGTTTGGTACCTTTATAAATATAATTTTTGTTATAGACTACTCCTTCTAAGTAATTATTAATATGCTTTTGTCTAATCAAATTATTATTTGTTTTAGGAATCCAAACTTTCATATTTTTGATATTTAATTTCGACTTAGAAAAACTTATAGTTTTTATGTAACTAATATTTTTAGCATTATTTCCTTTTTGTTTAGAAGAATTTTTGAATCCTATTCCATTTCTATTGCCCGATGGTTTTGAAGTTTTGATAAGATTTTCCAAATCTTGTTTTCCTTTATTAAATTTGGACACATTGTCGGTAATTTTATCTAATTTTTCTTTTAATTCTATATTTTCAATTTTCAATGATTCAATAATATTTTTAAATTCAATATTTTCATTTAACAAATTTTCTTTTACTATAGTAATATTCTCACTTTCTATCAATTTATTTTTGATTTTCTCTTGAGATATTTCAAGTTCTTCTTCTAGAATAATTTTTTCATATTTCAACATTCCTACCTCAAGTTCTAATCTATTTATTTTGACTATATATTCTTTGTTCAATTTTTTTATTTGTCTAAATTTATGATCCAATTCCATGCTAAGTTTTAATAATTCATTATAGCTAAGTTCAGGACATACCTCTTTAGTTTGTGCCATAAAACATACATTAGACTATTCTCCATCACTATCGCTATCACTTTCAAAGGATGAAGAATCCAAGTCATCCCAAGTTACTTTGAAAGCCTTCTTCTTCTTAAATTTTTGAACTTTGTTATTCTTTTTGTCATTATTAAGTTTAGGGAAATCCTTCTTCATATGACCGTATTGATCACATTTATAGCACTTGATTTGAGTTGTTGTGTTGGATGTCCTTTATTTTTGAAATTTGGTCATCTTTCTAAATTTCTTGAATTTATTATAATTATTAGCAATGAAGACTATTTCTTCTTCATCTAAATCGGAGTCATCATTTTTTGTTGCTGGAAATGCTATATTCTTCTTCTCCGAATTTAGTTCTTTTCGAGCCTGCAAATTAGCTTCATAGGACATTAAATTTCCTATTAACTTTTCAACTTTGAGAGTAGAAATATCGTTAGCTTCTTTAATAGCTAAAACCTTCCTTTCCCAATCTGATGTTAAAGAGTTGAGTATTCGAGAGACTAAATCAAAATCAGTAAATTTAACTCCTAATGCCATAAGATCGTATTGGATAGTTTGAAATCTAGAATGCATGTCAACAATAGTTTCATTTTGCTTCATTTTGAATGAAGAAAATTGGTTTTGTAAAATTGAAATCTTGGTTTGTTTGACCTATGTTGTACCTTCGTGTGTAATTTGTAAGGTACGCCAAATATCAAACGCAGTGGTGCATAACATGACACGTAAAAATTCATTTTTGTGTAAAGAGAAAAATAAAACATTCATAGCTTTAGCATTATTTGATGCTAAGGTTTTTTGTGCATCGGTCCAAGTGTTCATAGCAGTAGTAGGTGCTTCATATTTATCTTGTGTGGCTGACCTAATTTCAAGACCATTAGCTTCCATAAAAATTCTCGTACGTATTGACCAATATGCATAATTAGATCCACTAAAGAGTGGGGGTCGTGCTATGGATTGTCCTTCTTGAAAAATACTTGCCATATTAAAGTGATTCAAAAACGTGTTACTGTTATTTGATCAAAACCTTGCTCTGATACCAATTGAAAATCTATATGAGTGGATCGTATAGGATGTATATGCAAGTGTATGCAACTAACTATATAATATAACTTGATAGATGATAGTAGCAAAGTAAATTAAAATAATCACACCAGGATTTTATACTGGTTCGGACCTCCCATCCTGCGTCCAGTCCCCAAGCTCATCTTTGGAATTTCCTTTCAACTCACCCTCACTTGACCTGGAGGAACAGGTTTACAATAGCAGAGTTTCTTTGTCAAGAATGTGTTCTATAACATGGATGTTGACTATTAAGTACAATTGCTTCCAATATATATATATATATATATATATATATATAACAGTCAATTACAGGTATTTTGATTGCTTAGAGATCAGGTATAAATCAGTGTGTAAAAGTTAAGAGCGTAAGCAAGTAAGGTGTAAAAATTCTCTTGAATTCCTGATTCTATTTATAGTGGTGGAGAGATCCTTTGTGTAGTTGCAACTGTTAGTAAGTGCTCTAAGGTTGCTTCTCATGGTGATGAAGAGTTGCAGTGAAGAGGAGCGAACGTGTCCTTTCAGATGTGACGGTTGTGCTTTGAATTTACATAGCCGAGTTCAAAATCAGACGTCTGGAAAATATTTCAAACGTCTGGTCTTCATATATTTTTGTATCTGTTTATATTTTAGACGTCTGTGTTTATTAACCAGACGTCTGGTCTTCATATATTTTTTATATTCAGATGCCTTTCAGACGTCTGATTCTTTTTGAGTTTTAAACCAGAGGAATCAATCAGATGTCTAGCTAGTGTACCCAGACGTCTGAATGTGTGTATGTTGCTTTATCTGTGTCTGTGTCATCCCTCTTCCACTTCTATCGACTTGAAGTCTTTTGATACTTCTTTTGAGTGTTATTTTTGTCTCTTTGGTGATGTTACTTTATCAACTTACCTGTAAATATAGATATATATGCATATTCGATTTCCATTGTATAGTTGTTATCATCGAAACCATAGAATTGATTTCCTAACAGACCAAAAGGGTTGTGAGCAGCGGTGAATTTTTTTTTTAAGCTTTATGGATTTAACCTAGTTTCGTCTGACAGTTAGCGTTGATTTGAACCTCTATAAATTAGGATTTAAGGCTTCACTTCTAACTCATTATTTTCTAATCAGCATGGAAGCTTTGTCACTTTCTACTCCCTTCCAAAATTTCTAAATGTACAAAAATAGATATCGACTGTAGGGATACACTTTGAAGAAGAATGGAAAAGGATAGACGATGAAGATAGGTTCAAAATCAAGTTGGTACATCGAAGGTAAAATTTTAGATCTGATCTAATTAATAAAATTAAATTTAAATCACTCTTCTCTAATTAAATTCTACTAGGCTTGTATAAATGTATTTGTGGATCCAAGTAGGGAGTCAGAATGGAGAATATAGATAATAGAAATTAGATCTGGATTAGATCTAGAGATTTGTGAATGCAAAAGCAAGGTGAGTGGATATATTATATATTTTTATATAATACTAGATTATATCGTTGCAGAACTATTCTAATATGCCTTAATAAGTTAAACTGGTTTGCAAATTAATTCCCGTTATATGAAATGATGTAATTTAATATTGTCTATGAATTTTATTGTTAAAATTAAACACTTCCCTGTTATGAACAACTTTGCAATTTTATATGTAATTGATTAAAGTTGCAATTTAATGATGTAAATAGAGTTGTTAGTTTCTACATTAGATATTAATTTAATAAAGCATAATGATTATAATTTTACTTTATGCAACGGACAAGAATTTTATGATATCTTAATAAATAGTGTACTGATTATAATTTCTTATTATTCGACGTTAATGAATAAAAATTAGAAAATGAAGTAACTTGATTTTAGGGTTATAAAGATATTTTAGTGTTTTGGAAGTTATGTGGTTGTAATTAGATTTCCATACATTATCGAGTCTAAATTAACAAAAGTGGGTGTTTGAATTGACAAGGAACATACATGCTTATAAAAGAAAACAATGTACAAAATAGAGATGATTACCATATTTTGTACTATCTATTTCAATAAATAAAAACAGAATTCCTTTTAATTACAAACACCGCACAAACTGTCTCTTTTAGAAAAGATATTGGAATTTACTTTGTTAACAATTAAATGATAAAGTTTAATTCCAATCTATTAAAATATAGTAAATCCCAAGAGTTGAATATTAAGATAAGAATGAAATAAGAATGTCAATAAAATAGGAAGTAATGTAACAATAAAATGCAGAGTTATAGGCAAGAATAAAATAAATAGAAGATAAATTGGAATGGAAATCAAAGTGAAACCAATGAATGTAATAGCAAAGATATTAATAACTAAGAATGACAAGCAGTAAATGAATTTTTTAAGGTGAAAGATAAACGTATAGTAAAATGAAGACCTAATGCCAAACATAAAAGATGTAGAGGCAGTAAAGGAAATGTAAGAATAATAAATATACATGAATATGAAATATGAATATAAGTAACCTCGGATATGTGTTTATGATAGGCGTGGATAATTATAATTTAATATCTATACATATTATAGAAAGAAAATGACATTAAGAGTCATTAGAGTAGGTTGGAGTGTGAAAGCATAATCAACCGTAGGACCCATGGAGAGTATACACATGCGTATAGATGAAGGGATACCCTTAAGTAATAGTAGTGCTTGGAATGGAACCTTCGTAATTGCAGGCACATGGCAGACCTTTTGTGGATGACAAGATAGCACGAGCACTAGTAGTCTACTTCAAATTTGTTAGAGGAGGGTATTGCCTTGATTGCACTAGGCAATCTAAATGGATGGTGAGTGGGGTCGGATGTTATGCATTATTGTGCATAGGTACCAACCACTAAGGGTAGTGTTGCATTGGTTGCGAGGATAGTCATCGATCCCTTGTGGTTAACAAAAAGGACAAGGTTACACCTAGACGGGTGATTCATCTATCGGGTTATTTAGTAAGGTTATGCAACGCCACAGTTATATGCTAGTTGTTTGGTAGGACAAGGCTAGATAACCCATAACGAGATTCCTTCACAATATGGATGGGGTGGTTTGTGGAGTTGAATCCACGTAACATAGAGCAGAAAAAGAAAGAAAATCCCTAAAGGGAACATGGCCTAATGGAGTAAAGGTCGTCGGTGCACACTATAGGATTTCTCGAGTTATGCGATGATCATGGCACAACGAGGCGATAGATCCTGATGAAATGCGGAACAAGAGATAATAGTGGGGACACTATATAGGTCAATAGGGGACCATGGGATATATAATAGTTATATAAATAGATATAAATCCGTAGAAGGTAGATGAGAACGGTTCGTACGCAGAAATGGAGTCTAAACGACAAATTATGCAATCTAACATAACATGAAATAGTAAACGATCAGCATAAGCCAGTGTTATGTATAAGATGTATAATTTACTAGTCACCAGAATGTTGTTCTTACCCCCCCCCCCTCCTTAATACAACCCACAAGTTAGATAGAAGAATGGTGCTAGTGCTTGTCGTGTTTGGTACTGACAAGGACACTTAACTTTGAAGTGTCAAATCTTAATCGGTAATTATGTGATTTATTATATTTTATTTATTCTACCGCAAACTATTTTCCTAGAGCACAATATGCATTCTTTGTTTCGTATGTAGGATACCAACTAACGATCTACAGTTTGATGGACTTGGGTTTTCGATTCAGCAAAATTTCTGGTCCACTGGGGTGCGGTTGTCACATTGAGCGCCCTCAAAGTCATAGAAACATGATAAATGGGCTCAACACTAACTAAAAGAGTTTATGAAACTCCCGTATTTCTTTAAGGGTTTTTGAGAGATGTATCCGGTAATGATAGCCTTCTTAAATAAACATAATAAACTAGTTTAATAAGCATAATAACATATGCAATATTATTTTATTTAATTTAATATATTTGCTTAGACCAAATGGTAACCATGAAGCTAATTTTTAAAAAAACACACAAACTGCTTGGGGACACTATAAAAATTAGCTAAGAAATGTTAGGATAGCAATTACCTATGAAAAGTTGTGGTATGTTATCGCCAAAGATCCACTAGCTAAACTCAATAAGGGTTCCACCTCAAAAGGGTAAAGGCTTACAAAGATTGATCAATGGACCATGAAATTGCAAACTGCTACATGTAGTTGACTATGAGCTTTGAGCTTCGACGATAGCACAAGAACATGAATATTCAAAAAATATTCAAGCTGTGTTTATCATTTAATGGAAAATAGATATTATTTTGTTTGTAATGACAGTATTATGAATATTTGTTATGGAATTAAAAATTTTGGTTTTGGTGCTTTGAATAATGGCATTTATGTTCTTAGTATGAATCATGTATTTGTTATTGAAAATAAAATAGCGTCTAAATTGAATGATATTTATTTTTGGCATTGTAGACTGGGCTATATTAGTAAGAAATGACTGAATGAGTTAAGAAACTAAGGGTTCCTATCATCTTTTGATTCTAAACCATCTGATACTTATATTTCATGCGTTAAAGGAAAAATGGCTAATCACCCATTCACTAAGAGAAAAATAAGAGTAGATGAACTCTTAGGACCAGTACATACTAATGTATATGGTCTTATGTCTACAGCAACCAAATGTGGTTCCTCATACTTTAGAACATTCACTGAATGATTTATCTAGATATGAATATATGTTTCTCATGAAACACAAATCAGAGGTCTACCATAAATTCATTGAATATAAGAATGAAGTAGAAAACAAGACTAATAGGGAAATAAAATACTTTTATCCGATTGAGGTGGTGAGTACATTGGATGTGGAGTCCAAGAGTTCCTAAAAGAGAATGGGATTCTACTCTTGCCTCTTTCTTTATGGGATTATACGCAAGAAATTGTCGCATAAATGTACCGTCTAAATCTATGCCTAGGGCCCCATATGAATTATGGACTGATTTTTATTTAGTTGAACAAATAAAATTCTAATAATCGGTATCTTAGTAGTAAAAATCAGTTAATTATCCAATTATCAGATCCCCAAAAATCCGGGTTATCACATTCCTGTGTAGTTAATGCCCCACTATTACCCTGCTACAACCCCGCTATACCTCATAGCAGATTTCTACCGCTATGATTTTTCCATATAGCCCCAGAATATAGCCTTTCCGCTTTAATCCCCGCTATTTCCGATATATTCCGTTATTTCCGCTATATTCCGCTATTCCCGCTATATCTTTTTTAATAAAATGAATTGAAAAATTGCATTTATACATTATAAAATTATGAAACTAATTTATTTGATTTAATTTTTAATATATTTTCAAAAATTAAAATACTCTAATATTCTACCGAATTCAATTATGTTATATAACAGTTTTTCGTTTATTTAAAGTATATTCGCACATGTTTTTACTTAAAATTATTCATGTATTATTTGTAATTCAATTGAATGATAATTTTTCATTTAATTACCATTTATATATTTGTAAAAACATTAAGTACAGGTTTTATATGCTATTTTAGAGTCATCCGCTATATCCTCGCTGTATCCCCGCTGTGAGTTTTTGCACCTCTACCGCTTTGAATCTACCGAGCGCATTAACTACACAGTCACATTCCTCCCCCCTTTAAATCTTTTCGTCCTCGAAAAGGAATGAAGCCAGAATTTTATTAAAATACTTACTATTAGTTAATTTATCCTTTAAACATTTTTAACTATAAACACCTTTTTATTCAAACATTTAAAAATACTTTAAAATCTACATAGTGCTATCAAAGTAGCTTTATAAAAAATACTTTCTATAAGTCGATGTCTCAACAAGTCTATCCTCGTTCTTAAAGAATTTCAGTCATACGTTGATTAGGCGTAGGACTGAAAATTTATATGTACTTGGTAAATCCGTTTTCAACACCCAGTGAAAATACTTAGAAAACATTTTTGAAAATATAGAAAACAATTTTTTAGAATATTGGAAACATTTTTGGTGAGAATGCTTTGGAAATCATCACCCCCTCCATGGTCGCAGTTAACCCGATAGTTACGTTGCCATCCCGGCGAAATCCATAGAAAACTGTAGGCACTCCGCGCCCCTCGATTACGCTATGGAACCCGCCACAGATCAAAGCTACACCCAGGGTTACTCGCCACCATGGCAAAAATCCATGTAACTGTAGGCATCAGTGCCCTCAAATTTCGCTGCCAAAAGGAAATTCACCACTCCTAAATAGATCGCAGACTACATCAGTCGAGTCCCAATTTAGATTTCTATTCACTTATTCACAATTGCTCGATTCCTGTTTGATTTATCACATCAATTCTAAAAAAATTGCACTCTAACCAACTTGGATTTTGAAAATAGCTTGAAAAGGTTTAAAATAGTTAAGTGGTTGTACAACAATAATTAGTTGTATAATAGCTGTAAAATAGTTAAGTAGTTATAAATAGTTGTAAAGTAGTTAAATGGTTGTAGAATAGTTAGATAGTTGCAAAAATAGTTGTAAAACAAAAATTAGCTTGTCAAACAGATGTAAAATAGTAATTAGTTTCAAAATAGTTGCAAAATAAGTAAGATAGTTTAGGTTCAAAAGAAAGGTTGTATAGTAAATAGCTAGGAAAAATAGATTTAAACAGTTTATATTAAAATAATTTATTCGGAAAATAGTTTCAGCGTGAAACTGTTCAACTTCCAAATCTTCGCTTCCAATCAATCTTCAATTTCCAATCCATTAAATTGATTCAATTTTAATTAATTCTAACCCAATTTAGTTTGAACTGATTTCAACTCCAATTCCATTAAATTGATTTTTATTTTAACTCCAAGCTCAACTTGAGTTAACTGCAATTCCTATCTAAATTCCAATTTGAATTTAAACTTATTCAACTTCAATCTCTCTTCCAATTAATTCAACTCAAATTTTCCATTTGAATTTATCACCATTCCCATCACAATTTTAATAAATTCGAGTTAATTTTTAAATGTTGATTTAATCCCTTAAATCAAATTAACCTTTAATTTTAAATTAACAGCCTAAATCTTTAGACCATTTAATTCTGAGTCCATATTTCAAATTTCCATTTTAAATTGCCTTCACTTAACTTATTTCAAAGTTCAAATAAGACTTCAAAACCTTTTAAACAATTTAATCTTCCGAATCCAATTTTAACTTCTAACTTAATAAAGAATTCTTAAACAATTTCATTTTACAAGTTCTTGTTAACATTTAAATCTTAAGTTCAAAATGATTCCATTTCCATAATTTCAAATTTTATTGCTAAAAATCAAAATCATTTAATTAAAGTTTTATTTCCAAGTAATTTCAGTAATGGATATATATTATCTCAATCAAGTAATCCAATTCACAGTTCCATAGATTATTAGTAACAATAGGATGATATCAGGTTAAGCCAAGGTAAATAAACATCGAAATTATCAAATTTTATTCCAAATTAATTTAATTCAATTTCAAATTTCAATTAATTCATTACAATTCCTCCTTTGAATTAATTCCAATTCAATTCTAAAATAAATAAAATAATTTTATATTAGATTGTACTGCCACATAATATTCCATACATTGATAGACTACACACTAGTAGCTCAAACATTACATCCATTTATCCAAAATAAGAGTCTTATAGAAGTCATAAATCTGGATGCCTTCTCTATTACCTAGGGGTTTGAAAAGAACAGAGCCTTAGTATTCTCACAAGAATCCTTTCTATGGACTTCCTTCCAAAGGGCAAAGCCCGAACATACACTTCTCAACAGGACGTCCCCAATTATAACATTTACCACAAAAGGTTTCTACCCTCCCATCAATCTGGATAACCTTCACGCCTCCTACAGGACATTCCACAACTTTATTCTTGTTCTGTCTTTTGAGACAATTCCAAGCGACGTGTCCCGACTCCTTACAATGATAGCAAATAGTCGATGGCAGGTTCTACAGGTTTACGCTTCACCTTTCTCACTTCAGGGCAATGGTTTATGAAATGTCCTTTCTTATGAAACTTAAAGCACAAGATCTCAGAGCAAAACTGTTGGAATGTACCCTTCAATTCCTCCCTACTTTTACTGCACTTGGCTGCGAAATGACCCTTATTGAAACATCTGCAGCAGGTGACATTATCATAAGGCCCTGGTCCAGCCCTTTCCTTAAGCTGTTTCCCATACTCCTGAATTTCTTCTTCTCGATCCTTAAGTGCGGCTGCTCTTTGCTTTCTGCGTCTAGCCTTCCATTCTTCACTCTTAGCCATCTCTTTCAAAGACTGGATATAGTGGGACTTCCTAACCTATATTAGACTAAATTGGTAAAATTCCAACCTATATTCTTATTATCCTATTTAATTTCAATAATCAACAACCAAATTTTCGTTAATATATATAATGATTTGAACAACCAGTGCTTTATATAAATATATATATATATACCCCAAAATATGAGCTTATAAAAATCATTTTTTTAAACCATTATATAAGAAAATAACAAGTATGCTCTCATATATATATATATATATATATATATATATATATATGTACACATATATATACTCAACTCATTCTAGGGTACTACTGACCCGATCCTTAATGAGTAAACCCACCAGAGCCAAGGTTCTCGCTTAACCTTCAGCTTTGATACACAACGTAACGACCCAGAATTTTCGACCCCGAAAATTCGGCACTAATACGTTCACCGTAGAAGTGCCGAGCAATCGAATGCCAAAACTCCCATATTGTTAGGGTAAGAAGAAAGAGGTAGAAGAAGAAAAGGAAACAAAACACAAAATCTTACATTCGCAGCGGATCAAAATATAATAACCCATAATAGTATTTATATAAAGAAAAACTGTATCTGGTAATTTACATACAATACATCAGAGTTCCAACCATACACAAACAATTTGGACAGTTATAATAATATGTCCCAGAATATAATCAAATTCAACTCAAATACACAGCGGTATACTCCATACATTTCTGCCATCCAGCTCGCCACATAAGCTCCAGAACATCCTAACCTGAAAATCTATAATACTCGGTCCGACTCGAGCATTACATCAAAGTAACACCAGAGGCCTGCGTGAGTAAAACCATATAACTTGAAAATAGTGAGTTATAAACATATTTGAAACGTGGGGTAACTCGTATCTCACTACGAGTTCTTAACTCGTTTAAATTCAATACTTACCACAAACAATATCTAAGAACTGTTACTCAGTTTAAATGGCCATGTTACTTAATTTATTCCATTCCAGCCTATTAGATTCTAAAATCAAATCTAAAAAGGATTTGTAGATTACTAGTCGAAATGTTTCGAATATTGCTGATACTCGATCCTAGTCCCTTCGAATCCAATGTTATTCTTTAAGCCAAGTTGTTAAATTTTAAACAATACAATTTATATTCAGGATATCATATCCACACAACAGTCTATCTCAGATAGATAACCCATATTGTCACAGCTCAAACAAAGTATCCCATATCACAGAACATCACAAATTACATATCAGATATATAAATTAATCTAAGCCCTTCAATATATCTTAATCATCCATAAGCAAGATCAATTAATTGTATAATATCTAATTAATTCAATTATTCTCCAAATAAATTAAATTAATTATTTTAATTTATTTTAAATCCTTCTTAGTTAATATTAATTAATTACAAACCATTAATTAATCATCCTCTAATTATCCTTCTTAATTAATTATCCTTAATTACTTACATTAGGTAATTAATTATCCTTTAATTAAGTACATTAATTAATTATACTATAATCAATTACATTAATTAATGATCCTTAATTAATTATATTATGTAATTATCCTTTAATTAAGTAATTATCTTAATTACTTACACTAATTATTAACCTTTAATTAATATCATTAATTAATTACCCTTTAATTAGTTAAGACCTTAATTAATGTAAGATAAACCATTTAACTTAATTAACTACTTAATTACCATTTAGATCTTATTAAATTAAATGCTTGAATTTAATTTATATAAAATCAGTTGAGATCTTTAAAGTTCAATACATTTATCTTTAATCACTTACTTAATAAATCCTTTTATTTGAAAACAATTAGAGATTAAATTTAATTAATTTACCAAACATATAATTATTTCAAAATAGACAATTTAAATTCAAAACATACTTGACTTCAGAATTTAATTTGGAACTTGTTCAAATTTCATTATTGAAACTTAGCTCCTTCCAAAAAAAAAATTTAAAAGAAAATCCCAGCCCAAGGCACAAAATCCCAAGTCCACAATCTTCTTATTACCCTTTACCTTTCTCTTTTCTTCCATTAATATTTACTTCCTTATATTGGCCCACTAAATTTCAGCCCATACTTCCTTCGGCCCGCCTTTCTTCCACTATTCCTCTTCTTCTTCTTCTAGCTTCCTTTTCCTTCCTACACGAAATCGCAGAGAACCCGTGCACATGCACGAACCATTCATACCACTACACGACAAATGGACTTTCCCATTAGTTCGCTCGACTCGAGCTCGACGATTTCCTCACCACGTTGGACCGGTCGAACCTACCATTCCAAACCCATGCGAAACCCGACCCCCTCAAGCTATAGGAATCGCGCTCAAGGTATCATCGTTCTTCACCAAAAATTCAACCCTCGAAGCTTTCTTCGTCGCGATCGACATCGTATACTCCAATTTCCTTATAACTCAACGAACCAAAAACTAAATCAAACCTAGTTTCGAACTTTGAAAATCATTGACATGGTTTGCGCTGAAACTTCCTTAAAAATAATCATTGTCATATGAACTCAACGGCACTGGCGGCATCGAGCGATTCGAAGCAGTTTGAGAGATATGCTTTTTTGAAGTTTTATACACATTTCAACTACTACCGGTTTTCCGATAAATTCTCCATCGATTCTTGACGAAACACTATGCCACAATTTTTAAAAAAACTACAGATGACAATTAACAATTTCCATTTAGGTCACTTAAACCAATTTGAATCATATGGAAAGATATTGACCTTTGAAGTTAAAAAATCCTGTTTTTACATCTACTGTAAGATATAAATTTACAAACACCTTCTTTTTCATACATATTTAAAACTCTTATTAGCAACTAGATTTACATCTAATTCAACTTGTATTGATCATTGCGCTCATCTAGATCATAAAATGAAGCTACAGACTTTGATAGGGAAACACAAAACTATTCTATCATCAAACAGAGAGGAGAATACTCACCTGTTAAAGAATGTTTGAACAGAGAGCCTGTACACTTGCTTCTGAATTGAAAACTTGAATTTGATCTGCCTTGTTGAGTTGAATCCTAGCTTGATACTTGATTTGAATGATCTTGAAACTAATCAGTTTCTTGTTTTATTTGTTGTTAATTTTTTGGTTTTGGATTGCTTCAGGTTTTATTTTTTGATCTTATATCTTTTCTGGTTTGATTTAGTGTCCAGGATTTATTTTTGCTCGGGTTTTCTTTTAAATTTTGAATGCATGAAAGAAAATGAGAGAGTCGGAAAGAAGATGAGTATATATATAGGAATGTTTTATTATCTTTAAAAATAAAAGAAATAACAAAAAAATATGACACTTGTATTTGTATAGTGTAATTAAGCTACACTTGTATTTTTGCATGAAAATTTCACTTAACACTTGGTAAATCTCATGTTGTAATTGTTGCACTTGTAAATTTTGCATATTATAATGTCTTTAATGTGATTTATATTGTTTTTATTATATATATATATATATATATATATAATTTTAAAAGAAGGTATATTAAACCTTTTTTTTATTAATCATATTTTATGTAAATAAACAACCACATATATAAATTATATATAGTTTTTTTTAATAGCTTTTGAAAATTATTTTATTGAATTCAAAATATGACCTCCAAATCACAATGTGTACATATATATAGATAAATTATAGATAGACATTTTGGATTTGAAATTCAAAAATAAATATTTAAAAATAAATTGGATTTAAATACTCTATATTTTACTATTATAATTCATCATTTATTATAGTTTAAATCAATTTATATATATCCAGATATTTCTAATTATCAAAATTTTATTTATTTAACTAAATAAAAATCAGTATCTCAACAGTAAAAATCAGTTAATTATCCAATTATCAGATCCCCAAAAATTCGGGTTATCACATTCCTTCCCCCTTTAAATATTTTCGTCCTCGAAAAGGAATGAAGCCAGAATTTTATTAAAATACTTAGTATTAGTTAATTTATCCTTTAAACAATTTCAACTATAAACTCCTTTTTATTCAAAAATTTAAAAATGCTTTAAAATCTACATAATACTATCAAAGTAGCTTCATAAAAAAATACTTTCTATAACTCGATGTCTCAACAAGTCCATCCTCGTTCTTACAGAATTTCAGTACGTTGATCAGGCGTAGGACTGAAAATCTATAAGTACTTAGTAAACCCATTTTCAACACCTAGTGAAAATACATAGAAAACATTATGAAAATATAGAAAACAATTTTTGAGATTATAGGAAACATTTTTGGTAAGAATGCACTAGAAATCATCATCCCCTCTATGGTCGCAGTTAATCCGATGGTTACGTTGCCATCCTGGCAAAATCCATAGAAAACTGTAGGCACTCCACGCCCCTCGATTACGCCATGAATCCCGCCACAGATCACAGCTACACCCAGGGTTACGTTGCCATCACGGCAAAAATCCATGTAACTGTAGGCATCAGCGTCCTTGAATTTCGCTACCAAATGAAACTTCACCACTCCTAAATGGATCGCAGACTACATCAGTCGAGTCCCAATTTAGATTTCTATTCACTTATTCACAATTGCTCAATTCCTATTTGAGTTATCATTTCAATTCTAAAAAAATTGCACTCTGACCAACTTGGATTTTGAAAATAGCTTGAAAAAGATTAAAATATTTAAGTGGTTGTAGAATAATATTAGTTGTATAATAGCTATAAAATAGTTAAGTAGTTATAAATAGTTGTAAAGTAGTTAAATAGTTGTAGAATAGTTAGATAGTTGCAAAAATAGTTGTAAAACAGAAATTAGTTTGTAAAACGGATGTAAAATAGTAATTCGTTTCAAAATAGTTTAAAAATAAGTAAGATAGGTTAGGTTTAAAAGAAAGGTTGTACAGTAAATAGCTAGGAAAAATGGATTTAAACAGTTTACATTAAAATAATTTATTCAGAAAATAGTTTCAGAGTGAAACTGTTCAATTTCCGAATCTCCACTTCCAATCAATCTTCATCCATTAAATTGATTCAATTTTAATTAATTCAAATCCAATTTAGTTTGAAATTATTTCAACTCTAATTCCATTAAATTGATTTTTATTTCAATTCCATGCTCAACTTGAGTTAACTACAATTCCTATCTAAATTCCAATCAATTCTAGTTTGAATTTAAACTTATTCAACGTCAATCTCTCTTCCAATTAATTCAACTCAAATTTTCCATTTTAATTTATCTCCATTCCCATCACAATTTTAATAAATTCGAGTTAATTTTAAATGTTGTTTAATCCCTTAAATCAAATTTACCTTTACTTTTAAATTAACAACTTAAATCTTTAAACCATTTAATTCTGAGTCCATATTTCAAATTTCCATTTTAAATTACCTTCACTTAACTTATTTCAAAGTTCAAATAAGACTTCAAAAACTTTTAAACAATTTAGTCTTCAGAATCCAATTTATTATCTAATTTTAGCTTCTAATTTAAAAAACAATTCTTAAACAATTTCATTTTACAAGTTCTTGTAACATTTAAATCTTATGTTCAAAATGATTCCATTTCCATAATTTCAAATTTTATTTCTAAAAATCAAAATCATTTAATTAAAGTTTTATTTCCAAGTAATTCCAGTAATGGATATATATTATCTCAATTAAATAATCCAATTCACAGTTCCATAGATTATTGATAACAATAGGATGATATCAGGTTAAGCCTAGGTAAATAAACATCCAAATTATCAAATTTTATTCCTAAATTTAATTCAATTTCAATTAATTCATTACGATTCCACCTTTGAATTAATTCCAATTCAATTCTCAAATAAATAAAATAATTTAACATTAGATTGTACTGCCATAAAATATTCCGTACATTGATAGACTACACACTAGTAGCTCAAACATTACATCCATTTATCCAAAATAAGAGTCTTACAGAAGTCATAAATCTAGATTCCTTCTTTATTACCTGGGGGTTTGGAAAAGAATAGAGCCTTAGTATTCTCACAAGAATCCTTTCTATGGACTTCCTTCCAAAGGGCAAAGTCCGAACATACACTTCTCAACAGGACGTCCCCACTTATAACATTTACCACAAAAGATTTCTACCCTCCCATTAATTTGGATAACCTTCATGCCTCCTGCAGGACGTTCCACAACCT
This sequence comes from Allium cepa, assembly GCA_030765085.1. NCBI lineage: Eukaryota > Viridiplantae > Streptophyta > Magnoliopsida > Asparagales > Amaryllidaceae > Allium > Allium cepa. Next base: position 677,591,273 of record CM060941.1, on the reverse strand, counting down.
TATTCTTCTTCTGTCTTTTGAGACAATTCCAAGCGATGTGTCCCGACTCCTTACAATGATAGCAAATAGTTGAATCATTGGCAGGTTCTATAGGTTTACGCTTCACCTTTCTCACTTCAGGGCAATGGTTTATGAAATATCCTTTCTTATTACACTTAAAGCACAAGATCTCTGAGCAAAACCGTTGGAATGTACCCTTCAATTCCTCCCTAGTTTTACTGCACTTGGCTTCGAAATGACCCTTATTGAAACATCTGCAGCAGGTGACATTATCATAAGGCCAAGGTCCAACCCTTTCCTTAACCTGTTTCCCATACTCCTAAATTGCTTCTTCTCGATCCTTACATGCAACTTCTCTTCGCTCTCTGCGTCTAGCCTTCCATTCTTTACTCTTAGCCGTCTCTCTCTAAGACTGGATATAGTGGGACTTCCTAACCTATATTAGACTAAATTAGTAGAATTCAAACCTATATTCTTATTATCCTATTTAATTTCAATAACCAACAACCAAATTTTCCTTAATATATATAATAATTTGAAAAACCATTGCTTTATATACATACATACATACATATATATATATATATATATATATCAAAATATGAGCTTATAAAAATCATTTTTTTAAAACCATTATATAAGAAAATAACAAGTACAATCTCATATATATATATATACACACACACACACACATATATATACTCAACTCATTCTAGGGTACTACTGGCCCTATCCTTAATGAGTAAACCCACCAGAGCCAAGGTTCTCGCTTAACCTTTAGCTCTGATACCACAATGTAACGACCCGGAATTTTTGACCTCGAAAATTCGACACTAATACATTCATCGTAGAAGTGCCGAGCAATCGAATGCCAGAAATCCCAGAATGTTAGGGTTAAGAAGAAAGAGGCAGAAGAAGAACAGGAAACAAAACACAGAATCTTACATTCGTAGCAGATCAAAATATAATATCACATAATAGTATTTATACAAAGAAAAACTGTATCTGTTAATTTACATACAATACATCAGAGCTACAACCATACACAAACAATTTGGACAGTTATAATAATCTATCCCAGACTATAATCAAATCCAATTCAAATACACAGTGGTATAATCCATACGTCTCTGCCATCCAACTCGCCACCAGAGCTCCAGAACGTCTTAACCTGAAAATCTATTATACTCGATCCAACTCGAGCATTACATCAAAGTAACACCCGAGTCAGGCTGCAAACCAGCGTGAGTAAACCCATATAACTTGAAAATAGTGAGTTATAAACATATTTGAAACCTGGGGAACTCGTATCTCACTATGAGTTCTTAACTTATTTAAATTCAATACTTACCACAAACAATATCTAAGAACTGTTACTCAGTTTAAATGGCCATGTTACTTAATTTATTCCATTCTAGCCTATTAGATTCTAAAAACAAATCTCTAAAGGATTTCTAGATTACTAATCGAAGTGTTTTCGGATATTGCTAATACCGGACCCTGGTCTCTTCGAATCCAATGTTATTCTTTAAGCTAAGTTGTTAAAGTTTAAACAATACAATTTATATTCAGGATATCATATCCACACAACAGTCTATCTCAGATAGATAAACCATATTGTCACAGCTCAAACAAATTATCCCATATCACAGAACATCACAAATTACATATCAGAGATATCAAATAATCTAAGCCCTTTAATATATCTTAATCATCCATAAGCAAGATCAATTAATTGTACAATTTCTAATTAATTCAATTATTCTCCAAATAAATTAAATTAATTATTTTAATTTCTTTTAAATCCTTCTTAGTTAACATTAATTAATTACAAACCATTAATTAATCATCCTCTAATTATCCTTCTTAACAAATTATCCTTAATTACTTACATTAGGTAATTAGTTATCCTCTAATTACTTACATTAATTAACATTTAATTAATTACATTAATTAATTGTCTATAGTAAATTACATTAATAAATGATCCTTAATGTAACGATCCTGAATTTTGAACAATTTAAAAATGAAAATATTTAATTAATTTTAAATATTTAAGATTATTTTAAAATTGAATTTCAATATAACTAAGAATTGACGATTAAATTTTTGAATTTAATCTATTTAAAGTTGAATAGAAATTTGAATTTAACCTTGAAGTTGAAATTTAATATTGAAGTTGTATCTAAAATTCAAACTAATGACTTAGAAGAAAATTAATAAATTTGTAGTTAGTTTCAATAACATTTTTCATTTATTTAAATAAAATAGAATAAGATTTTAAATCAATATAAAATCAATAAATAAATATACATAGTAAAAATTCAAACAACATATTCATAAAACTTTGAAAAATATAATGTAATTACATTTGAGAAAATTTAACAACATAATTTTAAACAAAATAATTGGATTTAAAATAAGAAAGAAAATATAATATATAAAAAAAAAAATATATATATAAAAATAAATATAAAATAAGTATACGCTGCCTTACTTCCATCAGCTACGAACACGCCTAAAATTATGCCTTTCATCACGCCTTCAACCATGCCCCAAATCACGATCTCCTTCCCCATAAAACACGAACCCCTTTCCTCCTTTACACAAAATCAAACACACGAAGAAAGAAAAATAATGGCAGCCTCGTGACTTTTCTTTCGCTCCTCTTTGCAATTTTAGGGCTCCGTTCGTCTTCGTTCACCTTCAAATTAGGATTTCGGCTTCAATCGTGCTCGATCCTCCACTTCTCTCGCGACTGCCCAATTCATTTGCAAAGGTGAGTGATTTAATTTTCACTCACATCTAATTCTAGCTAGTTTATTCTTGCGATTTAGTGATTTTGTTGTTTGATTTACTGCCTTTCGCGGCTTTGAAAGTTGTTGAATTCTTGTTGGCTTGGTTTACTTTGATTTTGTCAAATCTCTTGCTGTGATGACGATTTCCTGGTTCACTAGTTCGAATTTCTGGAAATTGATTTTTGGGTAACTTCGGCCATGACTTGAATCAATGAAGTCTCGGCTGTAGTGGCACAGAGTATTTATCGAACTTGTATCACTCGAGTCGGCTGCATAATTGTTTGATTTGCCTCTGAGTTAAATTTTGATGCTTTCTTCATACACTTGGTTTCTCTGTAGTCTCTGGTATTATTACTCGAGACGATTTGCATTTCGATTCATGGCTTTGACATGGATTTGTTTCTAATGGACATGCCAAGCATCTCATTTTTGTTTTGTGTATATAGTTGTATTACCATTAACTGCACTCTGTAATCTTGAGTTGCATTTCATCCTTCACTTGAGCATTGCAATTGTGTGTTTGTATGATTTGTCTGCACCTTTTTCATACTGCTGTGATGCAGTTTCCTTCACTGTTGTATCTTTGAAGTTTGATACTGTTGTATTTGATATCTGTTTTTTTTACTAATAAGAACAGATACTACCAAGATATAATATTTAATTTAAATTAAAAAGAACAAATGCTATTTGGTTTTGTTTTAAAATTGATAAGAACAGACACTATTTGGAGTTTAATTTGAACTGTTAAGAACAGATGCTATTTAGTTTTGTTTTTAAAACTAATCAGAACAAATGCTACTGGATACTTGTTTGTAAAAAACTGATAAGAATAGATGCTAGTTGATAATTTGTTTTAAATTTAAATTGATAAGAACAGATGCTATCAATTTTTTTTCTTATTTTAACTAATAAGAACAGATGCTATTTAATATATTTGAATATTTGTTTTTAATACATAAGAACAAATGCTAAGATACTATCAAGTTGTGATTTGTTTTAACTAATGAGGACAGATGCTTGTTTTTGTTGTTGCTGCATATGATGGATGTGAATTTATTTATATTATGATTGAAATCTGCTTGTGCATATGTATATATATATGCCACCTCTATTATGACATACAGTTTCAAGAAAAAATTATAATACTGTGAGTAAACTCAAACTTGTTTTCACAAAAATCTGGTTGCATGCCGTTACTGTCATGTGTACATTCTCCCTGTTGCACACCTGTGCATTCCACAGTGTTGTTTCATTTAGTCTGGTTCATGTAGCCTCTGTGTTTTGTTGTTGTGTTGCTCTTCATTTGTCTTGTACATTTTGGGTTGCCAGATCATGTGCACTGATATCTGTAGTGTAGTTTGGTTCTGGCCAATCTTTGTTTCAGTGCAGATTCATGTAATAATCTGGTCATTGATGTTGTAACATTTATACACGACTTTGGTTTTGCTTGCTGATCCAGTTTCAGCTTGAATGGTTGTCACTATTATGTTGTAGTCACTATTTTACTGATTCCTTGCTTAGTTGGAAATTTGGTTATTTCTAGTTGCAGTTATGAACAGTCTGCTACATTTTTGTTCTACTGGTGCATGCATCTGAACTTGTGATGCATTGCATTGGATTTGATTTGTGTCAATTAATTCACTTCCACTCGAGTTCGTGCTTTCATGCTCGAGTCTGATACTTGCATACTTGTGGTGGTGCATTTCGTATTTACAGTGCCTTATTGTCACTGTTTTGATTGAATTTCTTGATGCATTGATCTTAGCTTGCTTCTGATTTTACTGAATTTTGATAGTCTCGACTAAATTGCTTCGAGACCGTGTTGTTGCATTGTGTACTTGTGGTGGCTGTGTTATCGTTGCAGTTTGCCCTTGCATACTTGTGTTGGTGCAGTTTGTATTTGCTGTGCCCCTCTTGTATATTTTGCCTTTGATTGGTACTGATGTTTTGTTACTTAAATATTGGTGTTGTGGTGCCATATTTTGGTGCCCTCACCTCATGTTGCTGTTTCCAGGTAATTTGTACCCCTGTCTTCGCGCATTGGGTCATTCGAGCCTTTGTGCTTTGTGTACTTGTGGTGGCTGCAAATTTTTGATTGCAGATTCGCCCTTGTATTCATTAGTGACTGCAGTTCATTTTTATAAAAATTTGCACTTTTTGAAACGTGCAGTAATAAGTTGTTTGGAAACTTGTTTTATTTCACAAGTTGTAGTGGCGAGGCAGTGCACGCAAGCGTGAACTGCAGCCACGGAGTTGACATTTTAAATGTGGCGAGGCCGTACGCGCGTGTGTGTACTGCAGCCCTACCAAACTTAATGTTTAAATTGATGTTTTCTTTTTGATGAAAATTATTTTATGTTGCCAATTCAATATATTTGAATCGATTTTGATGATTTTGTTGTTAATTGCCGTTTAGGCAAATTTTGATTGTTTTCTAAATTATCTTCATCAATAATCCCTTCATCTATCTCATTGATAATCTAAATCTACTGAATTGTTGTTTAACACTGTTAAGTGTTATATTTTACGGTTATCCGATTTCTTGTTAAAGGATCGGATAGGTAAATTATATTTGACTGTCATCTAATTGTTAATTATTATTGCCTTTATGCACTAATAACTGAGTTTGAATTAGACTGACCTGTGTATTATTTTCTTTTGAATATAATACTCGGGTCAGACCGAGTATTTTTACAGCTTGAAGATTTTCAGGCCGCGAAGTTAGAGAGAGGGGGATTAAAAGCTTTACTTCAGTTTTCAGAAAAAAATTTTGTACTTAATGAAAATAAATTGTTCCGCTGTATAAAAATTTAATGCATTGTACAAACTCTGATATATGTATGTAAGAAAAATTCATTTATGAATAATATTATGATTATTCTGTGATTCTGTGGCTGATTCTGTTTAAACTTTATAAACTGAACAACAATCCGTCATTTTGAACGTTTCGAGTTGGTTTAATTACCGACTAGAGGCGGTCAGAGCGGCGGGTCGTTACAAAAGTGGTATCAGAGCTTTGGTTTACACAAAGCTCAGTTTATGATGTTTAATACGAATAGTTACTAGAACCACTATAAAGAAAGTGCTTTTCAAATTTAAAGAAGTTTAAAGTTGTTTTCTTTAAAGTAAAAGGTATTTTGAAAATTAGAATTATTTTGAAATTTCCCCTCTCTAAATGTGAGTGTGCGATAGTTTATATTCGGTGAGGTCTTCTTAGATTTGAGTTTCGATCGTTCGGAAACTCATTATCGAATTATTGAGATCTATGAAAAATGAAATATGAGTTAAGAGAACTAGTGAATTAGTGAATTGGTTTAAATTGGTTTAAATCAAATATTTTGAATATTTCGAGTAATAATTGTGAAATAAAATGATACGTTAATTTGGTTATAATCAAACGGATTATTGAACTATAACTTGAGAATTTGACTCTGAATTCTTTTGAAATTGATTCAAATGTTGTTAAGAACGGATTAGTAAATAAATGAATTATAAGTATTTAACTTATAAATGGACTTTTGGTATATAACTGAGTTATATAAATTGAATTGAATTGAATTAACAAAGAAGATTTATAAATTGAAGTTTTATAAATAGAAATGGAATTTGTGAAGATTGTTTATAAATTCGAAACCAATTGAATTTGATAAATGAAAAATAGAAGTTATTAAAGGAGATATATTCGTGATTTTGGTCAGCGAATTATCCTTTAAGTTAAATATTGTTATAGTAAATGTTGGTTGGGAATTTTATCCACGATTTTGGACAGTGGGTAATCCTTTAAAATGAAAATAAGTTGTAGAAATGATGAGATTGGTTGACAAAGTATATTCACGATTTTGGATAGTGAATATATTATTGAATAAAACGGATATGTTTTAGAGAAGTGATATAATGAAATAGCATCTTGGAAATGAAGTTTAATTGTTGATTTAACTGTATGAATCAAACTAAGTTTGATGTAAAGTTTATATTTCAAGTTTAGACTAATGTCTAAAATAGTTAATGTGGAAATATGAATTTGATGGAACTAAATTGATGAACAATTTACTAAAGAACTAGTTGACTATTTTTTGAAATAGAAAGTAAATGCAAATTAAATTTCAAATTTGAAGTTGTCAACATGATAATCCATTATAGGTTTAAATAGACTCAGTGATGAATTTGAATTTAAACGTGCGGAGAATTAAATTAAGTGGAAAACTTAATATTGAAAAGTTGAAATCGATTTAAAACTGATATTGTGAAAAGTATGAAGAATTCAAACTATTGAATTCAAACTATTGAATTAAGTTGAAGTTGAAAAAGTTAATAGTTTTAAAGTTGTTTTAAAATGCATTAACTATCGAATGCATAGATTTCAACATTCAATTGTTGAAATAGGCATTTCGAGAAATAAGGAAATGGTGGACTATAACACTGTTGTTATAGCAAATGGTTTCCGGAAGGAAATGTTGTTTATAGTATTGGGATTTATATATCTATCTTAAATCCGAATCCCTATACTAGTGATTTTGAGTTGTCGTAACGATGTTTTACGCAACATTCGTTTTAACTCAAATAAATGTGTTTAAAAGAATGATTTCCTTAAAGAATGAAATATATACTTAATTTTGATTCAAGTATATCGAATATTTTCAAAGTGTTGAAAGTGAATGAATTTGTGTATTACTTATTATTGAATAAGTATGGGAATATTTTCCAATATGAAATGAAAGGTTTGAAATTTTATCTTTTAAAGATAAATTGAGAAATGAATATTTGAAATTAGTTTCAAATGGCTAAGTGTGAAAATTTTATATCTTGTAAAGATATTATTTTGAGAAATTTGAACGATTAGTTCAATTTGGAAATTTTTCAAAGAATTGAACCTTGAGTTAAATTGAGTTTAACTTTGACACCAAAAATAATATAAGTTCAGCTTTGAATTTTGGATAGTCGATTGGGATGGTATGTCTAACATTGTGAATTGATGACATATCATTTGATCTCTATTAAATATATATCTGTGGTGGCGGAGAATTTATTCTTTTAGCTTAACACCCTTCTCTGAGACGTACGAGCTTAGAGGTTATATATTGATAGACATCAATTATGTGTTGAGAATTGACGATGTAACGTGAAATCCAAATCGAATGTGAAGTCGATAATGAATTGGATTGTGAATGTGAATTAGGTTAGAGATAACCTTAAATTTTCAAATCGATTTAGAGGAAAATTTTAAACGTGATGGAAAATTTGGAATCCTCTATTTGTAGTGAATGTGAAATGAGTTTTCGTAACTTATATATGTGAATATAATCGAAAACTATCAGTTTGGAAAGTCATTATTATGAAAGTCCTGTGTAAGTTTACATAGGTATGATAAGTACGAAATGTGAAATGAAGTACTATATGTATATGACATATGTTTTCTAAAAAACTGAGGATATGGAAATGTACCTTCTATTTATTATATGTGAAAGTGATTGGAACTCGGTGGAGTGTCCATTGTAAATCGTAGCTACGTAGAATTCCATTAGTGGAATGTCCAATGGGACTGATATGATATCCCCCACGATGGATCATCATGTTTGGGATTATGTGATTGATGCTGGCGTAATTCATGGGGCGTGATGCCTACAGTTACAAGCGATTCCACTGAGATAGTGGCGCAACCGCCGAGTAAACTGCGATCTGGAAAACCGAAGCGTAATTCGAGGGGCGTGATGCCTAAGGCTACGAGCGATTCTACTGAAATAGTAGCGTAACCGCCGTGTGGACCGCGATCTAAGGCGATAACCATGGCGAAATTCAGGAGTGATGAGAAATCTGAGATTACAAACGATTCTACTGAGATAGTAGCGAAACCGCCGGGTAAACTGTGATCCATGGGGGAACGGACTTTCCATATCCATTTTTAAAAGATTTTTAAAAAAGTATTTTCACTGGGAGTTGAAGCAAGTATGTTTAGTACTTGGAGATTTTTAGTCTTGCGCCTGGCCAGCGTATGCCTAAAGTCTGTGAGAACGACGATGGACTTGTTAAACTTTGAGTTATCAAGTATTTTCAAACTTTGAACAGAAAATCAATAATCTGAAATTAGAATTACATAATTCTAACTTAATGAACTAAGGAAGAAGATCTTTTTGAATATTTTGAAAGTCCACAGCTTTGGATAAGATATATTATGCAAATATTTAGCATGAAAGATTTAAAGTTTAAAAATCTGAGTTTTGTAAGTCAAAAAAAAAATTTGGTAAAAGACTTTTGTGTCTTGGTTATTGAAATCGATGAACAAAACTAGTGAAATGAAATAAATGGAATGAATCCTATATTTATTTATGAGTTTGAAACTTGGTAAAATTATGTAGGATATAAATATCGGTGAGATTTTAGCAATCGTTTTTCCTAACTTATAATTTCGGGACGAAATTCTTTTGAGGAGGGAAGATTGTAACGATCCTGAATTTTGAACAATTTAAAAATGAAAATATTTAATTAATTTTAAATATTTGAGATTATTTTAAAATTGAATTTCAATATAACTAAGAATTGACGATTAAATTTTTGAATTTAATCTATTTAAAGTTGAATAGAAATTTGAATTTAACCTTGAAGTTGAAATTTAATATTGAAGTTGTATCTAAAATTCAAACTAATGACTTAGAAGAAAATTAATAAATTTGTAGTTAGTTTCAATAACATTTTTCATTTATTTAAATAAAATAGAATAAGATTTTAAATCAATATAAAATCAATAAATAAATATACATAGTAAAAATTCAAACAACATATTCATAAAACTTTGAAAAATATAATGTAATTACATTTGAGAAAATTTAACAACATAATTTTAAACAAAATAATTGGATTTAAAATAAGAAAGAAAATATAATATATAAAAAAAAAATATATATATAAAAATAAATATAAAATAAGTATACGCTGCCTTACTTCCATCAGCTACGAACACGCCTAAAATTATGCCTTTCATCACGCCTTCAACCATGCCCCAAATCACGATCTCCTTCCCCATAAAACACGAACCCCTTTCCTCCTTTACACAAAATCAAACACACGAAGAAAGAAAAATAATGGCAGCCTCGTGACTTTTCTTTCGCTCCTCTTTGCAATTTTAGGGCTCCGTTCGTCTTCGTTCACCTTCAAATTAGGATTTCGGCTTCAATCGTGCTCGATCCTCCACTTCTCTCGCGACTGCCCAATTCATTTGCAAAGGTGAGTGATTTAATTTTCACTCACATCTAATTCTAGCTAGTTTATTCTTGCGATTTAGTGATTTTGTTGTTTGATTTACTGCCTTTCGCGGCTTTGAAAGTTGTTGAATTCTTGTTGGCTTGGTTTACTTTGATTTTGTCAAATCTCTTGCTGTGATGACGATTTCCTGGTTCACTAGTTCGAATTTCTGGAAATTGATTTTTGGGTAACTTCGGCCATGACTTGAATCAATGAAGTCTCGGCTGTAGTGGCACAGAGTATTTATCGAACTTGTATCACTCGAGTCGGCTGCATAATTGTTTGATTTGCCTCTGAGTTAAATTTTGATGCTTTCTTCATACACTTGGTTTCTCTGTAGTCTCTGGTATTATTACTCGAGACGATTTGCATTTCGATTCATGGCTTTGACATGGATTTGTTTCTAATGGACATGTCAAGCATCTCATTTTTGTTTTGTGTATATAGTTGTATTACCATTAACTGCACTCTGTAATCTTGAGTTGCATTTCATCCTTCACTTGAGCATTGCAATTGTGTGTTTGTATGATTTGTCTGCACCTTTTTCATACTGCTGTGATGCAGTTTCCTTCACTGTTGTATCTTTGAAGTTTGATACTGTTGTATTTGATATCTGTTTTTTTTTACTAATAAGAACAGATACTACCAAGATATAATATTTAATTTAAATTAAAAAGAACAAATGCTATTTGGTTTTGTTTTAAAATTGATAAGAACAGACACTATTTGGAGTTTAATTTGAACTGTTAAGAACAGATGCTATTTAGTTTTGTTTTTAAAACTAATCAGAACAAATGCTACTGGATACTTGTTTGTAAAAAACTGATAAGAATAGATGCTAGTTGATAATTTGTTTTAAATTTAAATTGATAAGAACAGATGCTATCAATTTTTTTTCTTATTTTAACTAATAAGAACAGATGCTATTTAATATATTTGAATATTTGTTTTTAATACATAAGAACAAATGTTAAGATACTATCAAGTTGTGATTTGTTTTAACTAATGAGGACAGATGCTTGTTTTTGTTGTTGCTGCATATGATGGATGTGAATTTATTTATATTATGATTGAAATCTGCTTGTGCATATGTATATATATATGCCACCTCTATTATGACATACAGTTTCAAGAAAAAATTATAATACTGTGAGTAAACTCAAACTTGTTTTCACAAAAATCTGGTTGCATGCCGTTACTGTCATGTGTACATTCTCCCTGTTGCACACCTGTGCATTCCACGGTGTTGTTTCATTTAGTCTGGTTCATGTAGCCTCTGTGTTTTGTTGTTGTGTTGCTCTTCATTTGTCTTGTACATTTTGGGTTGCCAGATCATGTGCACTGATATCTGTAGTGTAGTTTGGTTCTGGCCAATCTTTGTTTCAGTGCAGATTCATGTAATAATCTGGTCATTGATGTTGTAACATTTATACACGACTTTGGTTTTGCTTGCTGATCCAGTTTCAGCTTGAATGGTTGTCACTATTATGTTGTAGTCACTATTTTACTGATTCCTTGCTTAGTTGGAAATTTGGTTATTTCTAGTTGCAGTTATGAACAGTCTGCTACATTTTTGTTCTACTGGTGCATGCATCTGAACTTGTGATGCATTGCATTGGATTTGATTTGTGTCAATTAATTCACTTCCACTCGAGTTCGTGCTTTCATGCTCGAGTCTGATACTTGCATACTTGTGGTGGTGCATTTCGTATTTACAGTGCCTTATTGTCACTGTTTTGATTGAATTTCTTGATGCATTGATCTTAGCTTGCTTCTGATTTTACTGAATTTTGATAGTCTCGACTAAATTGCTTCGAGACCGTGTTGTTGCATTGTGTACTTGTGGTGGCTGTGTTATCGTTGCAGTTTGCCCTTGCATACTTGTGTTGGTGCAGTTTGTATTTGCTGTGCCCCTCTTGTATATTTTGCCTTTGATTGGTACTGATGTTTTGTTACTTAAATATTGGTGTTGTGGTGCCATATTTTGGTGCCCTCACCTCATGTTGCTGTTTCCAGGTAATTTGTACCCCTGTCTTCGCGCATTGGGTCATTCGAGCCTTTGTGCTTTGTGTACTTGTGGTGGCTGCAAATTTTTGATTGCAGATTCGCCCTTGTATTCATTAGTGACTGCAGTTCATTTTTATAAAAATTTGCACTTTTTGAAACGTGCAGTAATAAGTTGTTTGGAAACTTGTTTTATTTCACAAGTTGTAGTGGCGAGGCAGTGCACGCAAGCGTGAACTGCAGCCACGGAGTTGACATTTTAAATGTGGCGAGGCCGTACGCGCGTGTGTGTACTGCAGCCCTACCAAACTTAATGTTTAAATTGATGTTTTCTTTTTGATGAAAATTATTTTATGTTGCCAATTCAATATATTTGAATCGATTTTGATGATTTTGTTGTTAATTGCCGTTTAGGCAAATTTTGATTGTTTTCTAAATTATCTTCATCAATAATCCCTTCATCTATCTCATTGATAATCTAAATCTACTGAATTGTTGTTTAACACTGTTAAGTGTTATATTTTACGGTTATCCGATTTCTTGTTAAAGGATCGGATAGGTAAATTATATTTGACTGTCATCTAATTGTTAATTATTATTGCCTTTATGCACTAATAACTGAGTTTGAATTAGACTGACCTGTGTATTATTTTCTTTTGAATATAATACTCGGGTCAGACCGAGTATTTTTACAGCTTGAAGATTTTCAGGCCGCGAAGTTAGAGAGAGGGGGATTAAAAGCTTTACTTCAGTTTTCAGAAAAAAAAATTTGTACTTAATGAAAATAAATTGTTCCGCTGTATAAAAATTTAATGCATTGTACAAACTCTGATATATGTATGTAAGAAAAATTCATTTATGAATAATATTATGATTATTCTGTGATTCTGTGGCTGATTCTGTTTAAACTTTATAAACTGAACAACAATCCGTCATTTTGAACGTTTCGAGTTGGTTTAATTACCGACTAGAGGCGGTCAGAGCGGCGGGTCGTTACACTTAATTAATTATATTATGTAATTATCCTTTTATTAAGTAACTATCTTAATTACTTACACTAATTATTAACCTTTAATTAATCTCATTAATTAATTACCCTTTAGTTAATTAAGACCTTAATTAATGTAATATAAACCATTTATCTTAATTAACTACTTAATTACCATTTAGATCTTATTAAATTAAATGCTTGAATTTAATTTATGTAAAATCAGTCAAGATCTTTAAAGCTAAGTATATTTACCTTTAATCACTTACTCAACCAATCCTTTTATTTGAAAACAATTAGAGATTAAATTTAATTAATTTACCTAACATATAATTATTTCAAAATAGACAATTTAAATTCAAAAAATACTTGACTTCAAAATTTAATATTTGGAAGCTTGTTCAAATTTCCTTATTGAAACTTAACTCCTTCCAAAAAAAATTAAAAGAAAACCCAAGCCCAAGGCCCAAAATACCAAGTCCACGATCTTCTTATTACCCTTTTACCTTTCTCTTTTCTTCTACTAATCTTTACTTCCTTCTATTGGCCTACTAACTTTAGGCCCAAACTTCCTTTGGCCCGCTCTTCTTCCGCTATTCCTCTTCTTCTTCTAGCTTCCTTTTCCTTCCTACACGAAATCGCAGGGAACCCGTGCACATGCACGAAACATTCATACCACTACTCGACAAACGGACTTCACTATCAGGTCGCTCGACTCGAGCTCAATGATTTCCTCACCACCTTAGACCGACCGAACCCACCATTCCAAACCCGTGTGAAACCCGAACCCCCAAGCTATAGGAATCGCATTCAAGATATCATCGTTCTTCACCAAAAATTCACCCCTCGAAGCTTTCTCCATCGCGATCGACTTTGTATACTCCAATTTTCTTATAACTCAACGAACCAAAAACTAAATCAAAACCTAGTTTCGAACTTTGAAAATCATCAACACTGATTTGCACCGAAACTTCCTTAAAAATAATACATCGTCATACGAACTCAACAGCGCTGACGGCATCGGGAGATCCGAAGCGGTTTGAGAGATATGCTTTTTCGAAGTTTTATATACATTTCAACTACTACCGGTTTTTCGATGAATTCTCCATCGATTATCGACGAAACACTATGCCGCTATTTTAAAAAAAAAACTACAGATGACAACTAACAATTTCCATTTAGGTCACTTAAACCATTTTGAATCATATGGGAAGATATTGATTTTTGAAGTTAAAAAATCATGTTTTTACATCTACTGTAAGATATAAATTTATAAACACCTTCTTTCTCACACATATTTAAAACTCTTACCAACAACTAGATTTACATCCAATTCAACTTGTATTGATCATTGCACTCATCTAGATCATAAAATGAAGCTACAAACTTTGACAGGGAAACACAAAACTATTATGTCATCAAACAGAGAGGAGAATACTCACCTATTAAAGAATGTTTGAATAGAGAGCCTGTACACTTGCTTTTGAACTGAAAACTTGAATTTGATCTGCCTTGCTGAGTTGAATCCTCGCTTGATACTTGATTTGAATGATCTTGAAACTAACCAGTTGCTTATTTGCTTTGTTTTTAATTTTCTGGTTTTGGATTGCTTCAGATTTTAGTTTTTGATCTTATATCTTTTCTGGTTTGATTTAGTTTCCAGGATTTTGTTTTGCTCGGGTTTTTTTATTTTAAATTTTGAATGCATGAAAGAAAATGAGAGAGTAGGAAAGTAGATGAGTATATATATAGGAATGTTTTATTATCTTTAAAAATAAAAGAAAACAATAAAAAAATGACACTTGTATTTGTATAATGTAATTAAGCTACACTTGCATTTTTGCATGAAAATTTCACTTAACCCTTGTTAAATCTCATGTTGTAATTGTTACACTTGTAAATTTTGTATATTATAATGTCTTTAATATGATTTTATATTACTTTTATTATTTAATTTTATATATAAAATTTTAAAAGAATGTATATTAAACCTTTTTTTATTAATCTTATTTTACATAAATAAATAACCAAATATATAAATTATATTTTTTTTATATAGCTTTTGAAAATTATTGTATTGAATTCAAAATATGACCTCCAAATCACAATGTGTATATATATACATAGATAAATTGTAGATATAAATTTTGGATTTGAAATTCAAAAATAAATATTTAAAAATAAATTGGATTTAAATACTCTATATTTTACTATTATAATTCATCATTTATTATAGTTTAAATCAATTTATATATATCTAGATATTTCCAATTATTAGAATTTTATTTGTTCAACTAAATAAAAATCAGTATCTCAATAGTAAAAATCAGTTAATTATCCAATTATCAGATGCCCAAAAATCCGGGTTATCACAGGATGGACCTACATAGGATAGCATGACCCCTTACTAAAGAATGAGCAAATGGGCTCGCTTTGGGTATTGGCTTCCTTTGTTGGAGAGCAAGTGGATGGTATTAATCTATATTTACGGTTATATGATCCAGAGAGATCAAAACTTAACTCTGAGGTTCGAAAGCCTTTTGATTTGAAATGATTTGATAATGATTATTGAATGATGGATGATGTCATTGCTCAATTCTTTTGGACATACTTATAATGGGATATTAGACAATACTAGATGATTTACAAGTAATGTTCTTATTAAGGGGAAGTGCACCCTATGATTAATGATGGATGATAACATGATATATGATTTATGATATGATAATCTCGACAGAACGGGGGACGATATTGATTTATGATTGACAACTGAGCAAGAATTTGAGTCCTCAGCAATGATGGGTATAGAACAGCCTTAAATTTGTAGATGAACATAGGTGAACTGGATGATTTTCCATGATTTGACTAGTTGATAAAAGGAGAGTGCAACTGATGATAATTTTCAAGTCTCGGGAGCAAAGCTCACCTTGTATTTAGAAAAGCACACTTTGGAGGGAAAGTGTTCTCGACAAATTTTCCAAAGTCTTGAAATTGATTTAGATCAGAGAAACTAGACAAAAAATGATGAAGGAATGAGTAAAGAAGCTTGAAAGATGTCAAGATTTAAAAAATCAAAGGTTTGACCAAGTTTTAGAAACCCAAAACAAGTTGGCACCAATGTGATCAGGTTGGCACTGACATGACGAGGTCGCACGACATGATTGGGACCAATATGTTTTGTATCGACGTGATTTGGGAACCATCAAGAATGGTAGTAGGTAATAGAATACCAAATTTGACAAAATTTTGGATAAAAAACAAGTCGGTACCGACATGAGTATCGACATGATTTTGGATCTTGATTTGGCTACTTTTGAGGCATCGGACTCAAGCCATGAAAAAAAAAATGAAATTTGACATAAAATTAGGTTGGTACTAACATGACCATGTCGGTGCCAATTTGATTGGCTATTTATGGAAAAACATTCAGAAAACCTATTCTTCAAGTTGGAAATTCATATCTTGGAATATCAACTCGGTCAAACCAGAATGGCCGAATCCATCCTGGATTTCGTCTATAAATAGTAGCCTATCTTCAACCAAATAGGACTTTTTAGAGATCGGTCTTCTTTATCTTCACGATACTTTGAGAAAGCAAAAGTCTACTAGATTATAGCTTGAGTTTTATTGTAAATTGTGTATTTTGAGAAGAATCCATAAATAAAATCGATTAAGCAGACGCATGCCTGAGGTTTTGCCGACACTATAAAACACTTGTTTTTTGTCCTCTTTCTCTTTGATTTCTTCATTTTTATATTTGTTGAATTTGATTTCATTGATATAGGGGTGTTGTACTAATATTTTGGGCAACTGATACTGATGACAGTAATTCAGTCTCAGGTTTTGCATTTACCCTCGATGGGTGGGCTACTAATTAAAAAAAGTTCCAAATAAAAAGTTGTGATTAATTCAACCACGGGGAAGGGTAAATTTCCTTGAATGATATCGCAAAATAAGCGGTGCAAATTGGAAAATTCATTAAGGAATTCGAAGTGATCCCAAGCATTGAAGGTCTGATGCACTTGTATTGTGATAATAATGTGGCAATACGAATTTCCAAGGAACCATGAGCTCGCATGAAGTCAAGATACATCCTCCGTAAGTACCACACAATAAGACAGTTTATCAATAATGGAGGAATCGTGATCGAGAGAGTAGATACAAAAGATAACATAGTAGATCCATTCACTAAGGCGCTTTCCCAGTCTGTTTTAGGAAGACTGATTCAAGGCATAGGGATAAGATTCCACAATTAGCCTCAACTACAAGTGAGAGATTGATAGAGTTAAGGTTGTGACCTAGGGGAAATATGTAATTTGTTATATCAACTTAACTATATAAACAATATTATTCAAAAAAAATATGTTTTTGGTTTAATTTTCTATCACATGTGTTGTTATATAGTGATATAAATAATTCATTAATTACTTTAAACATTTGTTGGTTGAATATCCTTAGGAGAAGTGTTTTATCAATTGCAGTTTTGAATTTGTTTAAATTATGAATTTTTAATCGATATATACAAAATGCTAACTCCCTAAATGTTCTCAATGAAGATGTATCGAGAAAAGGATATTGATACATTCATTAAGATAAGCATATGTAACACTCTTCATGCGATGGATGGTGATTTACTCATGATCGTTAGGGGCACCAATAGGTTGCGCACTTATGGTTATTTTGCACAATCATAGAACGACTCAATAAGAGTTTTTTATAACTAAATACAACTAATTCAAAATAGATCTTGTGGTTACGACATATAATAATCTTCTGACTTAAGGAGACTGTCACTCTTAAGTGGATAGGTTATACTTTGATTATGGTTATATAGATGGCACGGTGACCATATTATAGCCTCTGGCTATACAATTGAACTACTTATAGTAAGATACTTCCCAAGAGAGGATTTGTCTCCTTCATTGTAGAAGGTTAGTATTACCGTCATTGCTATTCAACTTCAAATTAAAAATCTTTGGCTAAAGTAAAATGGGTAATGGATAAATGTGATTGGACTAAACTAAAGACTTTAAAGTTGTCTATGCAATTATATATATATATATATATATATATATATATATTAGAAATTTTGACCTTATAACACACTTTATAAATCTAAGTGATACAGTGATAATGAAAAGAATGTGTACAAAATTTCGTTACTAGGTTATCTTTTTATTGATTAGAAATTAGATTTTTCTTAAGTGATCCCTAAACATTGAAATTGTGTCTGATATTGTACTACAGAAAAGTCCATATTTTTCCTAAGAGGGTGTATCTTGTGGCCTTGAAACCGAGTTTGTAATATCGATATTATATTTGAAAAGAAATCTGCACAAGAAATTGTGTGGGACTAGACATAGGGTAACTCCGAACCAATATAAAATTTCATTGTATTATTTCCTTTACTGCTTTTATTTACTATTTTCATCTGTGTCTGGTTTTGTGATTGTCTTTGTGTTTGTGAATTGCATCTATTTGTGTCTAATTTGAAAAGATTTCAAAAATTCCATGACATTCATTAAACACTATTCACCCCCCTTAGTGTTAATCCAGCCTTAAGATCTACAATCCGCTTTTCAAATAGTAATAATATTGTATTGTATTTTCAATTATTTATTTAAAACTTAAAATCAATCAGAACGATTTCTAAAGGTTGTACATTAATTAAATTGAAAAGGTATTTTTAACAAAATAATTAATTTATTGATTCAAATATGAGTCAACGGGCACTTAACCATGCTTGATCAGTAAAGAGGGATGACCATATTTGAATAGGGAGTTAAGAGACCTAGTTGTCTAAGGTTTGAGAGAAAAGGGGAGATACTTTGATATTCCTTTAGTTATAAATAGATGGGAAACCTATTCCTTTCTCTTTACACTTTCTATATACAGCTTTAGAACCCATTAATCACCGGTGAAGCAAAGATGATAGCTTTGCAACCTATAACCAAGGAAGAGAATGAAGATTCAAGGAGGAAACAACCAACAGACAACATGTTCGACGGTCTGCTTGATTTCAAAGGTGAAAGCTACTAGTTTTTATTTTCTGTATTCATACACACGTGTGTGTCCTATGTGTGGTTTATGTTGTTATTGTTTGCGGATTGGTGTATTCACTTTTTTGTTAAGCATTAGTGTTTGTTCGATGCTTTTGAATGGCATTGTTGGAAATGGGGATTGGATGACTTTTGGTTGTGTATGGTTGTTGATCTGTTGTTCTCTACTTTGTATTATCATATTGTGGTTGATATGATAGTTATTCTATTATTATTTTATGGATATGCTAACAATAAATGGTATTCTTGTTCTACTATTTGCGACTGCAAGAGAAGAGAAATTCAATATATGAAGATAGAACCATATGAATTTAATCTTGACAAAATACGTGGACAGCCTTTTCTATGCAATGGCCACAAGATCCCTTGAGTTAGGTTGTGGTGCATAGAGATAGACATGGCACAAAACTAGTCGAAACCTTTTTTGTCTTTGGTATGTTTACTTATTATGCATATCAATGTCGTATATGTCTATATACATATAACCAAGTGCACACACGCACGCATCCACATGCATACACACAAAAACAAGCACGTGCGTGTGCACACACGCACACACAAACACCGCGCGCACATACATACAGAAGGATAAACATAAGTAAAGGAAGAAAATTCTTGACTTGATGAGTAGGGACAGATATGAATTACGAAAGCTAGTGGTGGCTAGGAAGATAAGGAACTTTTTCCGTATTGAGATTTGAGGCTACCATAGCTATTAGCCTAGTGGAGTTCGAAACGAGCCTTAAAACGCAATACCCATCCTTTGACAACTAATACTTATTCAATGAAATTGCTAATTACAGTAGACATGGACTGAGCAATTGAAGTAAAGACCTCAGGTCTAGAGATCATGCTCAAAAAAGGAGTTTGGTCTTCTTTCGGGCTTTCTTTCACATCAATTTGACCTACCTTCTGCAATATGGTGATTAAATAGTTTTCTTCGCTTTGGGGGATAGGTTGGCGCCTGCACATGCGCGCATGCACATGCACATGCACGCGCACACACAGACACACACATACACACACACGCACGCACATATATATATATATATATATATATATATATATATATATAGGTGCGTGAATAGCACCGCAAATGGCCCATGATTTCCGCTAGTTCCGATTTAAATAATAGTCCATTTTCTCTCTTTCCACTATCACTATTATTTAAATCGGAATTTGTGATGAAAATCAGAGGGCATTTGGAAAGCTGCACTATTTAGATGCTATTAAATGCTCTCCGTATTTATGTGTGTATATGTACATACATATATCTATATACATCTATACGATTAATGGGGGTTTTAACACGATTAAAGTAAGAAGGAGTTAAGAATGAACCTTGGTTGAAAGCCCTAAAAGGACTTAACAAATGAACCTTCGGAATTTGGGAAGAAAATAAGACAAGTATGTGGATCGGCACCGGTCCAATCCAATTGGGTCGGCACTGATCTAAATTATTGGCTCGTTATTACTTCGAACCACTTGCATTATGTCCCTATGTCATTTCTAAGCTTGTTTACTAAATTTGATAACATCCCCAGTATCCGGGTTGAAGAAGTCAACACTTGTCCTATGCAAGTTATAGTTCGATCCAACCTACTAGTGATTCAGCGTCAAAAAAGTCAACAAGTCATGAAATGTCAAGAGAAACCTCGCTAGCAGATAAGGAAGCTTATGGGACGAAAGTTGTGCAAGAATTGCTCAACTATTTGGATCGGTACCGATCCGATCTAAATAGTTAGTTTGGTTTACTACAAAATTTTATGTGTTGCCTCATAGTGATGATGAGAGGCCTCTAATGCTTTGGTTTCTATCTAAGTGCTCTCGGAATCCTATAAATACCATCCTACCATCAATAGAGAGAGGGCTGGCTGCTCTGTCACTAGAGAAACTCTATTACAAAAATTCTTTAACCTTCTTCTTCCTCATAATGGTTGACAAGGGACAATTGAGATCCTTCCTTTTGTCTACTTCAATGGAAGCTTAATTTCCTTGAATTCAAACATACAAATTATAATCAACTTGTACCGATGCTCAACAGTCAATACATTAAATAAAATCCATAAAGTGGACGTAGGCTTCGTTAACTGTGGAACCACTATAAAAGTCTCTTGTTCATTTACTTTTTCCATGATTTACTATTGCTTTTTTGATCTTATTTGCCTTGATAAACAGGGCTAGTGCTTTCATACTTAATCTAGGGTGTTAATCCAATTTTTGGGTTAACAATTTTGGTGCTTTCATTGAGAAGCCAACTCAGGAAAAGATTCAGTTGTCTACTTTGGATATGATAGGTTTAGAAGTTAGGTCCTTAATCTCTGTTCAAAAAGTCTGTTGCTAAGAATCAATGGTTCTGGGAAGAAAGAGAACCACTTCTGGAAGATCCATAGGGGCAATAATTGCCGGAGAAGAGATGAATCATCAACAAATCGAAGTAAATGGTGCCAATGCAGGAGATCAGGTGCCAGGATCCTCTAATCAATGTGAAATTATTGGAAGAGATGAATTGAATAAAATGGCTGATGAAATCAATCAGAAAATGGTAAGTAGTCATAGAGCTCTTATGGACAAACTTAATGTCCTCTTGACCTTACAATCACATCTTGTTTTAAGAACTATGGTAGAACTCGCAGCTATCGTAGAATAAGAAAATTCTTCTGTTTCTGACCTAAACAGAAGAAACGGGAAGCAGCCGCAAAAAGGAGTGATAGCTGGAACCGTGGAAATCAATGTAGAAGGAAACACAAGCACTCCGCCAACCGTGAGGCAACCAGCTACAAACTTAAATCTAAGGGGGAATACCCTACAAGAGGATATAGTTGTGGACCTCTCCTATTCGAAAGATGAAGAACAACTTAACAACCACAAGTTGGAAAGAAATGCCAATGCATTCGATAACGCTAGGAATGTCCAAACTGCATCGATCAGGCCAATCGCAAGCCAACGTAATCCCAAGGGAGTGGCTCTTCTAAAGACAGTATAGCTAGGCTTCAGCAAGATCATTTGCAAAACCAAACAATCGGTATAGTTACTGGCAGTCGACACTCGAACTACAGGATATTTGAGGCATATATCGCGGACATGGTCAAGCGACTAATAAATGAGAGTAAGAATAGAAGGGATGATGAATGGGGATCCACTTCAAGATCGACTCCCTTTGATGATGAGATCTTGAATGAGAGGTACCTAGGAAAGTTTTCTGTGCCAACTATTTCATTCTGTGATGGAATGAGAGACCCAAAACCCCATCTATTCAAGTAAAATTGGTAAATGGATGGAGCGAATGCTTAGGACACCATTAGATGTAGATGTTTCCCAATTTTTCTGGAGGGAATTGCTTTAATGTGGTTCGCTAAGATTCCGCCAAGATCTAACTCCACTTTCGATCAACTAGCAACAAGATTCCTAGATCAATTCAAACATCACACGGCACGGCCTAAAGGTGTGATGTCCTTATCCGGTCTATTCTAGGGACAAAATGAATCTTTGAAGTCTTTCATGAATCGGTTCAATACCGTAGTGACAGAATTAAGCAATTCGAACGAGGATATGGTATTTATGGCCTTGGTTCGCGCCATCCACCTAGAAACTGAGTTTGGAAAATTGATTAAAATGAAACAACCTACCACTAGGAAGGATTTCAAGCCTGAAGATTACACCCCGCTCAATGATACTCTAGAAAACATGTATCTCGCAACATAAGGGATGGAGGAGTACAAAAAACCCCTAAAAAGGAAGCAACTAAACAACAAAAGTGCTCTGGGAAGTAATGTTGCTTCCATGAAACGCATGGTCATAATACAAACGAATGTTATCACCAAATACTTAATTGAGGAGCTGATCCAGGAAAACAAGCTTTAGCAATACGTGAGAAAATCGCAAAATCCTTACCAACCCTTGGTTCCCCAAGCTCTTAGGGATTGAGGAAACAAAGCTGGAACTAGCAAAGAGGGATCTAGATGCACTGATCAGAGACTCATCACTGGAACAATATGTGAAGGACCTCATCCCGCATAGAGGAGTTAGGGAGAAATGGAGCGGTATGCAGCTCATTAAAACACGTTCCGAAGGATTCGTGCTTCGCGGTCGAAAATGGAGCCCCTGTCAAGCAGCAGAGAACTCTTAACGACGATATAGTATTTTTAAATCGATACACCGTAGGGATTGAAGCTCCAACTCTCGATCCCATGGTCATGATAGTAGGGATCGGACCCGCCATGGGTTAATGAGTACTAGCTGATAGCGGCAGTTCTGTGAACATCCTTTTCAAACGCACCTTGATCGAACGAAGACCAGCATGAAAGACAAATCTACCTGCCAAACAAAAATTCAAGGATTCATCGGCGAACCCAAACAACCCGTCAAGACAATTGACTTGCCTATAGAACTCGATGAAGGCGATCGAAGAGTCACCCTCATCCAAACTTTTGTAATCGTAGATGAAACTTCTGCATACAATGCCTTCTTGGAATGGCCCATGCTGGCGGATTTCTGAATCACTTTAGCCCAATGGTGCCTTACCATGAAATTCCTAATGGTGAACGGAACTAGAGTGATCAAAGAAGATCAATGTTCCACCAGAGAATGTTACATTGCAGAACTGCATGAATCTAAAAGAAAGGAAAAGGGGAAGAATGTGGGGATAGCTCTCCACATTCGCGAACCTACCGCATAGCAAGTATAGAGTTGTCCCTGGCTTGGGGACCATAGCCGAATCGACAAGGCTTCGGCCCTAGAAAGAAGAGTTCAGGGGAGGATTGGGCAGCACCCATAGAATTGACGGTGTCTACTCCAGTCGCATGCATGACCCGATGTGGGTATTGAAAATTGGATCGCACCTTGGAAACAAGATGCGATTAGAAATCGATAAATTTCTTCGCACCAATTTGGATGTGTTCGCATGGACACATTCTGATACATGTGGGGTATCATCGGATATTGCATGTCATACACTCAGTATTAATCCTAAGTTTTCACTGGTAAAGCAGAAAAGACACAACCTAGGCCCCGAATGATCCAAGGCATTGAGAGAAGAAGTAGACAAGTTGATGGCCAATAGTTTTGTCCATGATGCGACCTACCCCGAATAGGTATCTAACTCGGTTTTGGTCAAGAAGTGCAATGGGAAATGGCAAACTTGTATCGACTACTCAGACTTAAATAAAGCCCGCCCAAAAGATAATTTTCCTCTGCCCAGAATTGACCGGCTTATGGATGGGACGGCTGGACATGAATTGGTATCATTTATGGATGCGTACTCGACGTACAACCAGATCATGATACACGAATCGAACCAAGAAAATACCTGTTTTATATCTGACCTAAGAATGTATTGCAATAAAGTAATGTTATTTGGCTTAAAGAATGCTGGGAAAACTTACCAATGACTGGTAAATGCCACGTTCAAGTGTCAAATCGGAAAAACCATGGAAGTCTACGTAGATGACATGTTGGTTAAATCGCAAGTAGCCGCCGATCACTTGGATAATCTCTTCGAAATGTTTGAAATACTCCGAAAATATAGGATGAAGCTTAATCAACTTAAATGTCACTTTAGGTTAGCTTCCAAAAGTTCTTGGGATTCATAATGAGCGTCATAGACATCAAAGCAAATCCAAAGCAAGTTACTACCCTATGAGAAGTTGAAGTCCAAAAGAACAAGGAGCTACAAAGCTTGAATGGGAAAGTTGCGGCACTAAGCTGGTTCATCTCAAAAGCCACCAACAAATGTATACCGTTCTTTGATGCACTAAAGAAAGGAAAGAGAACTTCAAATGGGATGTGGCTTGTCAAACCACATTTAAAGAGTTGCAGCGACAGATGGAAACTCCATCGATCCTATCAAAGCCAGTAGACGGAGAGGACTTGTTCATCTACTTAGCAGTCTCAACCCACGTGTTAAGTGCTGCTCTTGTACATGAATAAGCTAGAATCCAGCGACCCGTATGCTACATTAGTAAATGGCTCACTAGAGTCAAGAAAAATTATTCGAAACTAGAAAAGCTAGCCTACTGCGTCTTGATCGCATCCAAGATGGTACGGCCATATTTCTAGGCATACCCGATCAAAATATTGATCGATCAACCCTTAAAGCAAGTATTGTACCGCCCAGAGACTTATGGGTGGCTCATAAAATGGAATATCGAATTGAGTCAATATGAAATCACTTACATCCTAGAAGGGCAATCAATAGGCAAGCATTGGCAGATTTCATTGTCACGTTTACCATATGGGATGATGAAGAAGAAATAACACCGAAAGTGGAAACAAGATGGAAACTCTCTGTCGATTGCGCGTCTGATAACTTCTGCTCAGGGGCAGGGGTAGTGCTTGAAACTCCCGAAGCAAAAGCCATTTGCTACACCTTTTGATTAAAGTTCCCAGCGACAAATAACGAAGCAGAATACGAGGCATTGATAGTCGGGATAAAAATTGTAAAAGAGCTGGAGATAAAATCCATACACATCTATAGCGACTCTCGGTTAGTCGTCTGTCAGGTAAAAGGCGAATATAAGACTCGAGGGGAGAACTTGCACCATATTTATCTAAAGTGCAAGATTTGTTGAACGACATCAAAGATTACACCATAACTCACATCCTGAGGGAGGAGAACATAAAGGCTGACTACTTAGCTAAACTGGCCAGTTCTAGAGAAGCTCGATAGTTGGGACTAGTCCCGGTTGAAACCCAGACCACTCCATGCGTAAGAGAAATGGATGTCAACTGGATTTTTGAAACCGCCATTGAACCAAAAATGTGAATGATGTCAATCAAACACTACTTGCTTACAGGAACTCTTCACACAGATAGGAACCGACGGAAAAAGCTTCTTCAGAAGGCACTGTGATTCATAATGCATGATGGGATACTCTACCGAAGGGGGTTCTCTACCTCCTTGCTCAGATGCGTCACCAACGATGAAGCTCAATGGATTCTGTAAGAAGTTCACAAAGGCGACTGTGGAGACCATACTGGGGGGGCGAACCCTTGCAAGGAAAATCCTGTGATGCGAGTATTTCTAGCTAACAATAAACCGTAATGAAGCAGATTACGCCAGACGGTGTAACCGATGCCAATGATTCGGTAAGATCAAAAGTACTCCCTCAACAGAGCTAACGCAGATTTCGCAATATAGGGAATTAATCTGAATTGCATATTGCCAATGGAAAAAGGAGGAGCTAAATATGCGATAGTTGCCATTGGCTACTTCACCAAATAGGCCGAAGCGGAACTACTGACTACCATTACCATAAAGAAAGTCATTAACTTTGTTACTAAAAACATTATTTGCAGGTGTGGCGTGCTGTCGAAAATCATCACTGATAACGGGACCCAATTTGAAAGCGTCGAGTATAAAGACTTTTGCAAACACTTTTGAATCAAGAAGAGCTTTTCTACGATCGCTCATTTCCAAACAAATGGGCAAGTAGAAGTAATAAACAAGGTCATCAAGTCCATCATCAAAAAGCGGCTAACTAAAGCTAAATAAATTGGGTTGATGAACTTCCACTCGCACTGTGAGCTTACAGAACAACACAGAAAGCTGCAACCAGGCACACCCTGTTCGCCTTGGCACATGGTTTAGAAGTAATGATTCCTATCGAACTAGAAGTTCCCTCTCATCGAAAGAAAATTTTCAATCTGAGGCAAAACGAGCAGCGTCTACTCGAGTCGCTTGACATGATCGATGAGAAAAGGGAAGAAGGCGAGTTAAGGACCGCTGCTCATGAAAAAAGGGTCGCACAGTACTTCAACTCCAAAGTTCACAACCGAACCTTTAAAGTAGGATACCTTATCCTCAAACGAGACTATCTCGTACCGGGAACCATTGGAACAAACTAGGAAGGGTCATATGTGATCAGCCTAAATCTAGTGGATGGAAGATTCAAACTGACAACTATCGACGGAATCCAAATTCCCCGAACATGGAATAAAGAATCGCTCCGTTGTTACTTTATATGAAACTATCTTATGTACTTCTTATTTTTCAGCAAATAAGTCATCCCAGGATACCCGAGGCATTGTAAATAGGCAAAACTTGCCCAACTTTTCTTAATAAGTTGCTTTTCTTTCTGAACTAATAAAACTGTGTTCACAAAAGCAACATGCTGAGTCGATGGGTCAAATTATCTCAAAATCATCCAATCGCTGCTTCAGATAGGAGAACCATGCTCAAGTATTCCCCATTAACCCGTTGGGTCGACGGAAGCAAATCGACTCAAACCATTGGATCGGCGGAACCCGATCCTTGCCTTCTAAGAACCGATATTGCTCCAGCGGCGCTGGGAAGGTCCAAATGAAAGTCGCGCTTTACCTTTTGAGCCATGGAATCAATCTCTTGAAGCATAAACTCCTCATGTTGCCCGAAGATTGGTAACGTCGGGAAGTTCTGAACAGTTCCAGATCGACGGGTCATATCGATCCCAAAAGTCGCGCATCCCATAAGCTACACACACTCTTAAAGCCGTGCATTTCATAAGCCGTGCATACTCTTAAGTACCGGTATTGCCCCGATAATAACGAGAAACTTGTCCACTGCAGGAATAACAAGAACCAACTCACTCCCTCTATCATAAGCAATGGGTATGAATCCAACAATTCAAGCAACTACAAGTCAATAGAGAATTTCGATTGTTGACCGACAATTTACCTAAAATCAAGCCATTCCAATCATAAGTTCCCATAGATAGGAACCAAAAAATAGGTCCGATTACAGACATCCAAAGAAACAATCACTCGATCAACCTGTCATTAGTTAAGTGTTCGAAGTAAGCAGCCCCGTGAACTGGCGGGCACAAACCGATACTCAAATAAAAATACTCAAAAACAAAATCCAACTACATCAATGTTCTGTTACTCCAAACAAACAAAAATTGGCGGTAATTACAGCGCTAGATAAAATAACAGTAAATAAAATTGATATAAGTGCATGAAACATAGATAAGTAGGCAGGCAAAATTACAATCAAAATGTCAACATTATATTACTTATAGCATTTTCTGTACAAAGTCAAAATGTAGGGGCCGTACCCACACAATATCGGCTAACAAAAAGGAAAAAAAAAATTCGCTATGACAACAACAAAAAGAATAATGAGCGCAGACTCTACACTAGTACAAAAGGTATTCAAAAACAAAACAACAAAAGGAAGACAGGTCAAATCAAGGCATTTGCTCACCGCTGTCCCGGTCTCCTTTCTCGCCTCTAATTTGTAGTTTTTCGGGCCTATCCCTACCCGGGGCACCCTTACTCTTCGAAGCATGACCACTGGCGGAGCCTCCTTTCACCTTATGCTTGGGAGGCCGGTGAGAGCTTTTAGATGACTTCCTTGCCCCCTAAACCTTTTCCCTTTTTACTGCAACCATATGCTCCTCGATCTTTGGCTACTCTATTTCTGCTTTCTCTGGTTGGCTGCCTCAGTCTGCGTGCTCTTGTGCACCAATAGTTTCCAAGCTCTCCTCTTGAGAAATAGAGGGATCATCCAAACCATGCAGAGCCCCAATTTTCTCAAAATATGGACTAGGCTGCAAGCCGGAAGTAGATACAATGGTTGATGCAGTTAAAATAGCAGCAGACCCTGTGTCGTGATGAGAAGGCAATCCAGCAGAAGGGGGAGGTTGATCTACAAAATCAGAATAAAGGGCGGTTATCTCAGTGATTTCATCATGCGTGAATTTAAAATCTTTAAGCATGGGAAAGAGGAGAAAGTTAGCTAAAGTGGGGGTTTGTTTGTGTGCAACGATTTCGAAGCCTTCATCGTTGCCTTTCTTCGATGGATGCATGATCATGGGACAAGTGGCAGTGATCCCCTCATCGGTGTGGAAATGTGACGATGACTCGCACGGCCTTGAGGGAAAGTGGTTGGCGGCAGGCTCGGTGGTGGTCGTAGCAGCGGTGGATCCAGGCTTCCTCTCCAGCTTTAAGATTCTCTGGCCTTCCATAAGTGCTTGGCGGGATTCCTCATTCAGGTAGGCCTGAACCAGCTCCTCATCGGAATAATCGCCACCCATGTCATCGAACCAGGCCAAAATTTCCTCCCAAACCACAACGAGCATGCAAGGGAATGATGGGCCCAAATAGCTGAGGCTACCTTGATGAAACACGAAGTTAACATAGAAGCCAAGAATAGTAGCATCCAAGCCTTCTATCTTTCTTGTAAAAGTATCTTGGAGCTCTGAAAAGTTTGTCTCTGTGCTAGCCTTCTCCATGACTAGTTGATTTTTCTCGACTTCCAAAGCCAAAATTAGAGCGCATAGAGAGGCAATTTCTTGCGATTGTTCAGCTATGACTCTCTTCCCCGCCTCAATCATCACCTCACTTGCACTCGTCGACGCGACACTTTTTATCTCATCTCTGAATACAATCGTGGCTCGTTTGTTCGCTTGCTTCAGCACCTCGAATAAAGAAGCACTCTTACTTTCCCTCTTCAAGGCATCGTCTCTCTCCTTCTTCAATCTTTTTTCGAGTCGCGATTGCAAGATACTTTTCAAATTCGTCTTTCACATACTCAATTGAGAGGATCTCCTGGTAATTATTTTGGTTAATGGTAGAAAACCGCATGCACGGTTTCTCCCACCCCTCAGCCTGCTCCAAGCCACTTTGGATCACCTGAAGATGGAGTGAGTGAGATTCTGTGCGGAGTGACTTTAGATTGGGCTTGTCGAAAAAAACCCCCTCAAGAACAAGTGGGGAAATGTAGCCTGCAGAAGAGGGGGGCCGCTAGAGAAAATGTAAGGAGCTCGCCTTGAAATTGGAAGAGGAGTAGTAGCAGAGTGAGTGGAGGAGGTCACGGCCCAGAAGTGGAAGCAAGAAGATGTTCTTGATCTTTCTTTGACTTTTGAGATGTGTCCCCCTGCTCAATCGGGCTTTTCCTTTTTTCTTGGCCACTTCCCCTGTCGTGGTCTTGTTCCTTCCCAGTCCGCCGATGCTTCTCTGCCTCCTTTTCTATTTTCCTCATCTCTCTTCATTATTCTTATGGGAGGAGTAATATCAAGATGAATGTCTTTACGAATGTTGAGACTCGAGAGCTCGCTTAAGATCAACATAGAAGCCCCGAGAGATGATTCCTATAACAAATAACAAAATGACTTCAAGAGAAAAGACATTTGATGGATAAAAACTCTAGATGAATAACGATGAAATGCACGGCCTTAGTGAAATATGTGCTATAGTTTAATGATCCTAACGGAATAACACAAATGGATCAATCGCCAATTAATATCGAGATATTCATTTCAGTGAGAATGATTTGGGCAGGCTGAGAAGGCAACCTTTTCAAAGTATAATCATCCATCAGATCCTTCACGTCCACAAGATATCACTTGCATCTTCAAATTCAAATCCGGTATCTCCCAGTAAATGACTAGGGGCAGGTTCATCTTTAGGTGGGACTTCTTCAAAAAATTCCTTTTGAAGGGGATGATGGAGTGTGCCTAAGACCCAACTCTGGGGTCTTGTCCACTGAATCGACGTCGCCTTCATCAATAATTATATTCAAGTTTTCGTTCTCATCAATTAAAGGGAGTCCCTTATCGGCTCCTCCTTTCTCCTTTCTCGCAATTACTGGAGCTTTACCTTCTTGATGGACCAACTCCTCTTCCTTCTCCTCTGGGATCGAAGGCATCTTGGGCAGACCGATGGTCTTAATTTCGATTTGGGTTTCTTCAGATGATTATACTGACTCGCCGGATGAGATGCTATCTCTCTCTTCATCATCATCATCTCCGTCAAAATCGCGGGAGGTAGAAACTGAGCGAGCTCAAGCTTTGGGGCTAGAGGGGGTACTAACAAACCCAATTGATCTCCCAGGATGTAAAATCCCGCATCGACAAAGATTCTCGTTGGTGACCAGAAATCTGATCGTGCGTTCTCAGGCATCGACCGCTTTAATGGCATCGAGAATAGGCACGAGTGTTGGATCCTTTTTAATCCTCAGGAGGACTGCAAAAGAATAGACGACCGCTCAGAAGACATTTTAACTACTAAAACAAACTTTAAGTCCAGTGAGAGAAACTTACCCCCCGTGGCCCATAGACGAGTGAACCCCTCAGGACACTTGATAAAGAAATTTTGATTTTTGAATGAGGGGACTTTGCTAGGGAGATTAAATACGAGCTTTTAGCCATGTTGCGCTTCAATGTAAATAAGAGATGGGTTGGCCTCCCTCTTTTTAAATAGTAAAAGATACTAGAGCTCCGCGAAGATCGGGGCACAATTGTGCGTTTGCATGAATAGAACATATAAACAGGTTAGCATGGCATAGCCATTCGGGAGAATTAGAAATGGGGCAATCCCCATATTTTGAAGGGTCAATGTAACAACCCTGAATTTTGTGACTTATTTTAATTGTCTATTTTGATTATTTTACTTGAAAATTTATTATATTTATTAAAATGAATAATTTTTTTATTTAAAAGCATATTTTGATCTTTGGGTGAATTATAATTTCAAACCTGAATAAATAGGATATTTCCAAAAAAGTGGATTTTGGTCAATCTGGTCAAACTTTGACTTTTAAATTTAAAATTTAAAATTTTGAACTTTTGAATTTTATCTTTTATTATGAAAATATATTAAATTTCAATAATACTTCTTTTCGTTTCGTTGAAATCCGATTTATATTGTGAAAGTTGTGCTTTTCACAATATTGGGTGTAAATTGATTTATTTAATAAAATTATCTATTTTAATTTAAATAAATAATATTTTATTTCTCAAATCATGTTCTAATATGTGTTATATGACATGTTAGATATATATTTTAATTTAAAACATTTTTTAAGTGATAATAGAATTTTTCCAAATTTATTGCATTTATTTCCTATTTTTAAAGGCTAGTTTCTATTTTTCTGCTATTTTCTTCATTTAAATTTTATTTAATTAAATTTTATTTATTTATTTTGTGAATTAATTTTTATTTTATGTTCTTATCTTTATTTATAAAAAATTTCTAAGCCCATATAAATTTTCTAAAGTTTATTCTGTTTATTTTCAAATTTTCTAATCTAGTTTTCATATTTTGTGCTATTTTCTTATTTTAACCATATATTATTAATAATTATGTATTTATATTTTATATTTCTGTTACAATTTCGAATTTAAACTGAAATTATAATTATTTTTGGTTATTTAAACTTATATAAAGAAAACAAAGAAATTTGAAAAGGTTTGTGGCTTTTTATATCCTAAGCCTTTTTATATTCCACCTTTTCACATTTTCAATATTTCTTTTCATTCAATTGGCCATCGCTCTCCATTCTTTCAGCCGCATATCTCATTTCACATTCACATAATCTTCATTTTTCTCATTCCTAAGAGAAATTTTCGGCCATAGCTTGAGAAAAACTTTTGGGTAAACTTTTTTTTTTGCTTTTATTGTTTTTGATATTGTTTTGCACTTGTCCCCTTCCTCATAGGTTCGGCCTACCTCCACCACCGGCCCTGCCGTCTCCACCACCACCTAAGCACATCGCCATCACTTCCTCCTCTCTAGCCAACCCCAAGTCGAGCCACCAAGGTGGTTGATCCTTCACCAAAATTCACCAAAACTCCATCAATATGTCCATAGCCGAGCACAATCCACTTCCACCACTTCATCACCCCCTTAGCCGCCGCCTACTCCACCACCACCACCTCCAGATACACATGAACCCTCTGCCATGTCACCCCCTTGACTGCACCAGAGGAGGCCATGACCCATAAGCCTTGGCCGAGCCTTGTATGGCCTTGAAATCTTGTGCTATTCCTTGCTTTGTTATTGTGTAGTGTTGTTCATGCATGTCCACCTTTGCACCATCAACAAACCTATGTCAGCCGACCCATATTCAACCCAAACCTGATCCAAAGCCTTGCCTTAGACCTTTATTCCACTTAAGGCCGAACCCAAAGAGAGTTGGAAGCAAGTGCAAAGAAATTCTGCTTTGATTTTTGCAGTTGATTCTAGCTTAAATTTATCGTATTTTTGAATTGAATGCTTATGTGTATTATATTGTTTGGTTTGATTTGTTTTCAAGGGAATCAATCTTTTGGCTCTCCCACTCATATCTGTGTCGTGCTATTGTGCTTGTGCGGATCTCTTTTGTGCATTCGTTGTTGTGTCTCCAGCTTAAATCTATGAGTTATTCTCACCAGACAATGTGTACCTATATAACTAGTAAATTGATCACTTGTGAATCTGTAAAATGCGTCATCATGTTACACCTGCTATGTTATGATTATATGATGTTCATCCATGCTTAAGCACCTATTATATCATATGTTACTGTTATATTATGATGTTCTGTTATTTTTTATCAGTTTATCACACTGCATTAGAATCACTATGGGTTGAAATGATACATACCCGAACGGACTTTAGAATAGTGGAAAATCGTTATGGGATGAAATGATAGGCCTGAGCGATTTTCAAATTATTTTCATTTACTTGGGACTGCGGGTTTGAAATGATAAAACCCGAGTTCTTTGTAAATTACGGGTTGAAATGATATATTACCCGTATCACTTTACCTAAGCTAGAAAATTATATCCAGACCCGTAGTTAAATTATATTTTTCTAAATTTTTTAAAATATGTTTGAAATGTAATTATTATAATATTTTGATTTAAAACTTAATTAAAAATGATTTTTATAATTATTATTGGTTTTCTGAAATTTATAAGTGAAATAAATTAATGGTAAAGTTAGAAAATTTGAAATGTAAGTTATTTTGGAAATTTTAAATTGGTGATAAATGGAATGTAAATTAAATATGAAAATATGATAAATTTATGTTATTTTGAATTTAAATGAATTTAAACGATTTTTATAATATAGTAATGGATTTGAATAAGTTAAATGTGAAATAAACGAATATTGAGTTGAATTTTGAAATATAACTTAAATTGGAAAATTGTGAATTTTGTTTAAAATTAAATTTTTGAAGGTAAGTAAATAAAATGTAAAATAAGTTATATTTTGAAATTTGAACTTAAGTGTTAAGTTAAAAATTTAATTATATGAATTGAAATTGAATGTTGGAATTTAATAAGTGTATTATTATTAAATATTGATTTTTGAATGGGAATTTAACTTTATAAAATCATGAATTTAAGGAAAAGTAATTGATAGTTATAAAAGTAAAAATATATGATTTTATAAGTTTGAAATGGTTTAAATGAAAAATATAATTGTTTGTGAAATTATATTGAATATTTGAAGTTAATTAACTGCATTCTCGAAATGCTATTATTTCTAATGTAATGATAATACAGCATTTGTAAATGTTGTAGTTGATAGAAATGAACTAAATGGCTAAATTTAATTAAAGGCTATTATAGCATTTTTGTAAGTGCTATAATTGTTGAATTTAACTAATTTTTATTCGAAATTAATGTAACCTTATTACAGCATTTTAAATGCCGTCTTTCGTTAAATTGAATGTAACTTTCTTTAGCATTTTCTAAATGCTGCGAAAGTTGAATTTTCATTATTTTTAATAAATTTAAGTGAATAAGTGAATTTAAAAAATTAAAATTTTGGAAATTTAATAATTTAATTATTAACTTTAATAACTTCATTTTATGATTTAAAATGAAGTAATTTGTTTTGAAATATAAACTATTCGAAATGTGTGTGAAATGGTATTTTAAATAAATGAATGTGGTTTGGAAAATATGATATTTGATATTTAGAAATGGTTTTTTGAATGATATTGAATTGTGAAATGATATTTGATTTCGAAGTATAAAATACCATTTTGAAATTTTAACCATAGGATGTATTTAATTTATAGTTTAACTGATCCTTAAAGGATGGGCGACCCCAAGCATCCTTTAAGTTATTGTACATTACTACAGTTCACTTGAGTTGGTTTACATTATATAAGTATATATGTCCTGACTAGAGTGTTTTGTGTTTTACTTTACGCTCGGGTCAGCCTGAGTATTTACAGCTTAGCTTTGGATTTCTTTCCTGGAGCTAGGAATCGCTGGAGATTCTGCTTGTCTAGTATTTGTTCCCTTTCAGTTTCAGTTTCTCTATTTCAGTTCTGGTATTTAGAAACTGCTATGTATTTGAGATTCTATTGTATATTTTTTTCAGACTGATATTATGTATAATGTTTTGAGAGTTTGTTATAGTAGCTTCATGAACTACTATGGTATTTTAATTTCCGTTGCGAGTTATTCTGGTATTTCTGTGTCTGTGATTCTGTGATTGTATTTCATTTGCTCCAAATTTATTTACAATGCAGTATTTTGAGCAATTCAAGTATGGCATGTGTGGATGCGAATGGCTGAAAATACCGGGTTGTTACAATTGGTATCAGAGCTTTGGTTTTAGGCAAACCATAGCCTGTGGAGCAAAAACTCATTAGAGATAGGGTAGAAATATCCTAGAATAAGTGAAATCAATCTCAGAATCCTTTCTTTATGAGAGAACGTATTTTTGAAATATAAAATGATTTCCAAATGATTTTTAAAGTATTTTCAAAGATTATTTTGGTATAAAAATCTTCTTATTTTGAAACCAAGATTTTCTAAGCTTCATTCCTTCTGTATCCACCTTGTTAGAAATCTCTTGGTTAGGATTCTTATCGATTAGGATTTCTTGAACTTTGGAATGCTCCCACTCGTTCTAAAATCCAGTCTTATCTTCCCTATTTTACCCTTTTTATCTTGGAGCATTCCATAACTCCACATTTAAATGACCTCTCTAATGATCGGTGATTCCGCAAATCTAGGAATAATTTTTAAAGAGGTGAAACTCCTTTACAATTGGCATTGGTTCACCGGAGATTTCTGCATCCTCGGTTTACGATGCTACCTATCTCCTGCTCTATCTGGATTCTATCTCTAGCAATCGAATGTTGATTTGCTTTAGATTTCCGGATTGATTATATTCCTGAATTCACGGTTGACCCGGTTAAGGTCGCCCGTGATTTATATAGGCTTATCCATCTTCTATTTGGTAATAAAATTATCTCATCTTTGTTCGAGCTTATCTTCGAACCAGAATTCTATTTGATTAGAATTTCTCTAAATTTGAATCTCTGTTTGTTTGAAATCTAACATGGAATCATCCTTTGGAAATTTGTGTTTAGTTGTATTTTGAAATTGTTTGTTGAGAGAAATAAATAAGACTATGTTGAATTATACTGGTAGGAAATATAGATTTGAATGTTTTGAATAAAGTATATATATATATATATAGAATAATAATCTTTCCAATGGTAAATTGGATTTTTCGTATAGAAATATATAGTTTGAGGGTTTTATAAAAAAAAGATGGTTTTAAACTTAGTAACCATTTTAGATATTGTGATGATTGAAATGGTTTGGAAATGATTTAATCTTTATTTTGATAAAGAATGTGAATTTCAAATGATAATTGATTTTGATAAATGAATATTTAAAGTGTATATCTGTATGAAAGGATATTTGGTTTACTTGTAATTTGAGTTCATTTAAAAATGATGGATTTATGAAATGAATATTTCAGAACTAAGTAATAATGAAGTAAAATTTGAGATATATGAAATTAGAAAAAAAAAAGAAAAAAAATTAGATTTGGAATATGGCATATTTAAGCTTTGAAATATATTAAAGATTGAATAGTTTATTTTATGGATCAAATCTTTATTTGAAATTTGATAATGTTTGAAATGGTTTTGTTGGAAAACCAAATAGAATTGAAACTGATGGTTTGAATTGAATTAAAATTGAAAATTTTAGGTTTGGGTTTAATTGAATAAATTTGTGAAATGTAAAGAATTAAAGGAATGTTTTATGATTTCAAACGTATGATTTCGAAAGGTTATGATTTTCAAAGTGTAATGATTTCAAGTATTTTGGTTTCGAAAGATTTATAACTTTGAAAGTGTTATGATTTTTGAAAGTGAATATATGTTTAAAATGGAAATGAACTCGTTTGACATAAATTTTGTTGATTTGGGAATTTGGATTATTTTTCTAACTTATTATTTTGAAAACTTTGAAACTGAATATATGTAATTTGGAAGAAATGATTTGGCGAAATCATATATATTTTGAAAATGAATTGATATTGAAATGGTTTGAAATTGAGAACTTTATTTATTTAAATACTTTGATTTGGGAGTTATCGAACTTATATAAAATTGATTTGTATAAGTATGAAGTTGATTTGAAAATTGTTGATTTGGAAAAGGTATTCAATTTGTAAAGAGAAATCTTATATAATCGACGTCTATATAAGTATGATTTGATATACTATTTTTTTGGAAAGTATTCGATTTGAAATGAAATCTTATATATAATGGACTTTATATAAGTATGATATTTGAAAGTGATTTTGAAAGGTACTATATGATACATATTTCTGAAGTAAAGATATGGAAAGTGTCTTCTGCTTGATATCCTCTTTGTGGCTACACTGTGGATTCATTCTATCGATATTATTCTCTCTGATTTGGGTTTTTCGGATGTGATATTCGAGTGTCCATCGAATTCCATGGCGATCTCCATGGTCTTACGAGCGCGACTGCATAGTGCAACTACCTAGATGAGTTGGCCTAGGGGTACGGATTGTTTCCTGGGGGATCCAAGCGTAATCATTGTGTATCCTGCAATCTATGTAGGTCGCATTAGTAGCGAAACTGCCTGGCTGAGACGGCCTAGGGGTACGGATTGTTTCCTGTGGGATCCAGGCATAACCATTGTGTATCATGCACTCTACTAGTCATCATGGCATAACTCGCAGGGCTGAGAAAGCTTACGGATACAGATTGTTTTCTGGGGATCCAGGCATAACCATTGTGTATCTGCGATCCATGGTTAGGCAAATGGTTGGTTTGGTTGATTTGTTTGGATTGTACTTTCCATATCTGTTGTTTTTAAAAGGTTTTTCAAATATTTTCACTGGGTGTTGAAATAAGTCTACTAAGTACTTAGAGAATTCTAGCTTTGCGCCTGATCAACGCATGGCAAGAGTCTGCAGGAACGATAGTAAACTTGTTAAGACATCGAGTTATAAAAGTATTTTGATAAAGTATATTATATAAAGGATATTTTGAGCTTATATTTTATTTGTCTAAACAGTTTAAAAATGTTTTAAATATTGTTTACTTCAAACTATTAAAATTGAATCAAATGACTATTCATCATATTATAAAATTTTTAAAAATCTAAATATAAAATTTTAAATGGAAATTTAGATGGTTTAATATAATAGTTCATCCTTTTCTTTCAATTTATTTCCCCTTCTATCTATTCCTACCTTCTTCTTACTTTTCGAGGGTCCTTTTTGCATTTGTGGAAAGAATTGGTTCTTTGGCTTATCGTTTGATTTGCCCGAGTAACTTTCTGGATTGCATAATGTATTCCATGTCTCGCATCTTCATCGTCATCTTCATGATACATCTCTTATTGTTCAGCCTTTTGTTCTTGATAGTTGGATATTTAGCCTAATCTGACTGTCGAGAGAGAGCCACTTCGTATTGTCGACTGAGGTACAAAGCAGCTAAGAAGGAAATCTGTTAATCTAGTCAAAGTACTGAGGAATACCGATGATCGAGATTGTACCTGGGAAAAGGAGGAAAGCATTCATGCTTCGAATCCGGAATTGTTCATTTCAGGTACTATTTTGTTTTCTATCTTGTTTCTCTTTATTTTCCTTGCCGTTCTTTTCGAGGACGAAAAGATTTGAGTGGGGGAGAGTGTAACAACCCTGAATTTTATGATTTATTTTAATTGTTTATTTTGATTATTTATTTGAAAATTTATTATATTTATTAAAATAAATAATTTTGTTATTTTAAAAGCATATTTTGATCTTTGGGTGAATTATAATTTCAAACCTGAATAAATATGATATTTCCAGAAAAGTGGATTTTTGGTCAATCTGGTCAAACTTTGACTTTTAAAATTAAAATTTTAATTTTTTAATTTTTTAATTTTATCTTTTATTATGAAAATATATTAAATTTCAAGAATACTGTTCTTCGTTTCGTTGAAATCCGATTTATATTCTGAAAGTTGTGCTTTTTACAATATTGGGTGTAAATTGATTTATTTAATAAAATTATCTATTTTAATTTATATAAATAATATTTTATTTATAAAATAATGTTCTAATATGTGTTATATGACATGTTAGATAAATATTTTATTTTAAAACATTTTTAAAGTGATAATAGAATTTTTCCAAAATTTATTGCATTTATTTCCTATTTTTAAAGGCTAGTTTCCATTTTCTGCTATTTTGTTCATTTAAATTATATTTAATTGAATTTTATTTATTTATTTTGTGAATGCATTTTTATTTTATGTTCTTATCTTTATTTATAAATATTTTCCAAGTCCATATAAATTTTTCAAAGTTTATTCTGTTTATTTTCAAATTTTCTAGTCTAGTTTTCATATTTTGTGCTATTTTCTTATTTTAACCATATATTATTAATAATTATGTATTCATATTTCATATTTTTGTTACAATTTCGAATTTAAACTGAAATTATAATTATTTTCAGTTATTTAAACTTATATAAAGAAAACAAAGAAATTTGAAAAGGTTTATGGCTTTTTATCTCCTAAGCCCTTTTATATTCCATCTTTTCACATTTTCAATATTTCTTTTCATTCAATTGGCCATTACTCTCCATTCTTTCAGCCGCATATCTCATTTCACATTCACGTAATCTTCATTTCTCTCATTCCTGAAAGAAATTTTCGGCCATAGCTTGATAAAAACTTTTGGGTAAACTTCTTTTATTTTATTTTGTTTTGTTTACTTTTATTGTTTTTGATATTGTTTTGCACTTGTCCCCTTCCTCATAGGTTCGGCCTACCTCCACCACCTGCCCTGCCACCTCCACCACCACCTGAGCACATCCCCATCGCCTCCTCCTCTCTGTCCAACCCCAAGTGGAGCCACCAAGGTGGTTGATCCTTCACCAAAATTCACCAAAACTCCATCAATATGTCTATAGCCGAGCACAATCCACTTCCACCACTTCATCACCCCCTTAACCGCCACCTACTCCACCACCACCACCTCCAGCTCCACCTGAACCCTCTGCCAGGTCACCCCTTTGACTGCACCAGAGGAGGCTGTGACCCATAAGCCTTGGCCGAGCCTTGTATGGCCTTGAAATCTTGTGTTATTCCTTGCTTTGTTGTTGTGTAGTGTTGTTCATGCATGTCCACCTTTGCACCATCAACAAACCTATGTAGGCCAACCCATATTCAACCCAAACCTGATCCAAACCCTTGCCTTAGACATGTATTCCACTTAAGGCAGAACCCAAAGAGAGTTGCAAGCAAGTGTAAAGCAATTCTGCTTTGATTTGTGCAGTTGATTCTAGCTTAAATTTATCGTATTTTTGAATTGAAAGCTATGTATTATATTGTTTGGTTTGATTTGTTTTCAAGGGAATCAATCTTTTGGCTCACCCACTCATATCTGTGTCGTGCTATCGTGCTTCTGTGGGTCTCTTTTGTGCATTGGTTGTTGTGTCTCCAGCTTAAACCTGTGAGTTATTCTCACCAGAAAATGTGTACCTATATAACTAGTAAATTGATCACTTGTGAATCTATAGAATGCATCATCATTTTACACCTACTATGTTATGATTATATGATGTTCATCCATGCTTAAGCACCTTTTATATCATATGTTACTTTTATATTATGATGTTCTGTTATTTTTTTTTTATCAGTTTATCACACTGGAAGTTCCCTTTAGATTAGAATCACTATGGGTTGAAATGATACATACCCCAATGGACTTTAGAATAGGGGAAAATCGTTATGGGCTGAAATGATAGGACTGAGTGATTTTCAAATTATTTTCATTTACTTGGGACTGCGGGTTTGAAATG
The DNA here is from genome assembly GCA_030765085.1 of Allium cepa. Taxonomy (NCBI): domain Eukaryota; kingdom Viridiplantae; phylum Streptophyta; class Magnoliopsida; order Asparagales; family Amaryllidaceae; genus Allium; species Allium cepa. The sequence goes on along the minus strand of CM060941.1, from coordinate 677,550,353 downwards.
ATAAAACCCGGGTTCTCTGTAAATTACGGGTTGAAATGATATATTACCCGTATCACTTTACCTAGGTTAGAAAATTATATACAGGCCCATAGTTAAATTATATTTTTCTAAAATTTTTAAAATATGTTTGAAATCTAATTATTATAATATTTTGATTTAAAACTTAATTAAAAATGATTTTATAAAGTATTATTGATTTTCTGAAATTTATAAGTGAATTAAATTAATGGTAAAGTTGGAAAATTTGAAATGTAAGTTATTTTGAAAATTTTAAATTGGTGATAAATGGAATTTAAATTAAATATGAAAATATGATAAAATTATGTTATTTTGAATTTAAATGAATTTAAATGATTTTTATAATATATTAACGGATTTGAATAAGTTAAATGTGAAATAAACGAATATTGAGTTGAATTTTGAAATATAACTTAAATTGGAAAATTGTGAATTTTGTTTAAAATTAAATTTTTGAAGTTAAGTAAATAAAATGTAAAATAAGTTAAAAATTTAGTTAAATGATTTGAAATTGAATGTTGGAATTTAATAAGTGTATTATTATTAAATATTGATTTCTGAATGGGAATTTAACTTTATAAAATCATGAATTTAAGGAAAAGTAATTGATAGTTATAAAAGTAAAAATATATGATTTTATAAGTTTGAAATGGTTTAAATGAAAAATATAATTGTTTGTGAAATTATATTGAATATTTGAAGTTAATTAACTGCATTCTCGAAATGCTATTATTTCTAACGTAATGATAATACAGCATTGTAAATGCTGTAGTTGATAGAAATGAACTAAATGGCTAAATTTAATTAAAGGCTATTATAGCATTTTTGTAAGTGCTATAATTGTTGAATTTAACTAAGCTTTATTTGAAATTAATGTAACCTTATTACAGCATTTTAAATGTTGTCTTTTGTTAAATTGAATGATTTGAATATAGCTTTCTGTAGCATTTTCTAAATGCTGTGAAAGTTGAATTTTCATTATTTTTAATAAATTTAAGCGAATAAGTGAATTTTGAAAGATTAAAATTTTGGAAATTTAATAATTTAATTATTAAATATAATAACTTCATTTTATGATTTAAAATGAAGTAATTTGTTTTGAAATATAAACTATTTGAAATGTGTGTGAAATGGTATTTTAAATAAATGAATGTGGTTTGGAAGATATGTTATTTGATATTTTGAAATGGATTTTTGAATGATATTGAATTGTGAAATGATATTTGATTTCGAAGTATAAAATACCATTTTGAAATTTTAACCACGGGATGTATTTAATTTATAGTTTAACTGATCCTTAAAGGATGGGCGACCCCAAGCATCCTTTAAGTTATTGTACATTACTACAGTTCACTTGAGTTGGTTTGCATTATATAAGTATATATGTCCTGACTGGAGTGTTTTGTGTTTTACTTTACGCTCGGGTCAGCCTAAGTATTGACGGCTTAGCTTTAGATTTCTTTCCTGGAGCTAGGAATCGCTGGAGATTCTGCTTGTCTAGTATCTGTTCCCTTTCAGTTTCAGTTTTTCTATTTCAGTTCTGGTATTTAGAAACTGCTATGTATTTGAGATTCTACTGTATATTTTTTCAGACTGATATTATGTATAATGTTTTGAGAGTTTGTTATAGTAGCTTCATGAACTACTATGGTATTTTAATTTCCGCTGCGAGTTATTCTGATATTTTTGTGTCTGTGATTCTGTTATTGTATTTCATTTGCTCTAAATTTATTTACAATGCGGTATTTTGAGCAATTCAAGTCTATCATGTGTGGATGCGAATGGCTGAAAATACCGGGTTGTTACAGTCAACATTATAAAATGATTAAATGAGGGCATCCTACATGAACATGCAGCAATGGCATGCCACATATGGCCGATGAGCGAATTGACCTCTCGATGGCAGAAGTACATCGACCTTTGGAATGTCTTATTGCGAGCAAATGCTTCGCAATGCTCTATGTGTAAGAATCGAGGAGGCTTTCTCCTTGGGATCCAGCAGAACCATGAAGTTGGAGGAGTGCGGTCGACAACGGGGCCAATTGGAATTAGGCGGTCGTACTGCACTGAAGTTATAGGTAGCAAGACTAGCCGAGATCGACGAGGACACCGCTTCGGAAATAGGTGAACTCCCCTCAATTGACTTACGCCGGGAAGATTTATGCTTCGTTCTATATAAGAAAGCTTGTGTTCAAAACGGTCAGCTATGCATAATTTCTAACTATAAACCCTTAACACGAATGATACTTAGAATTTGGAAGATGATCGACATGTATCAATCACCCATCAAACTCCAAGCATTAACCGTGAGTGTGTGCAATGAGTAATCTATGCAAGAACGGGCGCGGCATCTTGAACGCTGCGAGCGGACCATTCCATTTAGATGGCTAACTCACACCGAGAAAATCAATCTGTTTTGGCTATTAATATCATTTCTTCTACACTTACCCGTTATCGATCAATGATTGATAACGAATCTGTTGTCTGAAGCGACACGGAAAGCTCTTCCTATTCCAGGAGCACTGACTGTGTAATGACAAGTCCAGTCCAAATCGAGTAGCTATGGATTAATGGGTCCGGATCAGTAAGGAAGTAATCATCATAAATCGATTTTAGTTTCTTGGTAGATGATAACAACCTAAGTTGCACGCAAGACGCTATGCTAATTTATTATCAGCTTCTAGAAAAACCAAAATCAATCCACGAGATTTCATGCCGGAATCGACCGTGAAGCTCGATATAAGCTAATTCTGATTCTGAGGACGAAGATAGCAAAACATATCAATCATGGAGCAAGACCTTGGCATCGCTCCGTGAAGAACTTCAGACTCGATTTACATCTTCCTCCCCAAAATGTCAAATAGCTCGGATATTCCACTATGACCATCGCTAATACAACCTAACCAATCAATAACATAATATTGAACTAAAACCCACTTCATCGACCTTTACCTTCGAAATTGAAGAGAGCGACGATGAAGTCTTCAAAATGAGGTGGCTCAAATCACAACCTTCGGATTGGCAAAATGATTGGATCGACGATAGCTAGAGGCTAGCAAAGTTATGGAAAAAGAACGGAAGAAGGGATTTCCAGAGGCAGTGATTGGCGGCATCGAAGCAGAGGATCAACGGCAGCGGCGTTCCGGCGGCATCAAGAGGCGGATCGACAGAATAGGAATTGATATGGATCGGATCGACAGGAAAATAGAGAATGGTAAAATGGGAGATCCAATCCCACTTAAATATTTTAAAAAAAGGAGAGAAGGCTAAAAAGTTTCCTAAGTACTTGGATCGGGGCCGATTCGACCCAATTAGATCGGTACCGATCAAATTTACTTACCCTGAATGACGTTAAACTTCTCCTGTTTTTATAATTTGATGTTCACGTTCATCCTAGAAGTTATCGAGTCAAGATCATTTTGTAGTTGCAACTATTGTAGATTCCCTCTAAAAGATTGGATAGTTAGCCAAAACGGCATAGGCAGCTGCTCAAGGAAACAGGATGTTGTCAATAAAGCTCCATAAAACGAAAACCGAAAGATAAGTGATTCTAGAGCATGCCTTGTTTCCAATGAAAGCATGCTCTGGGGGCAAATGTTAGCTGGGTTTTTAATCTGGTGAAAGTAAGAAGGAGTTAGAACATTCAAACTAAGCTTGAACGACTAGAAACATGGTCGGAACCCCTAAAGAACATAACAAATGAACGCTAGGAATTTAGGAAGAAAATAAGACAAGTATTTGGATCGGCACCGATCCAATCGATCCAAATAATTGGCTCGTTATTACTTTGAACCACTTGCATTATGTGCCTACATCACTTCTAAGCTTTTTTACAAAATTTGATAATATTCCGAGCATCCGGGTTGAAGAAGTCAGGACTTGTCCTATGCAAGTTACACTTTGATCCAACCTACTAGTGATTTAGCGTCAAAACAAGTCAACAAGTTATGAAATTGCAAGGGAAGCCTCGCTAGCAGATAAGGAAGCTTGTGGAATGAAAGTTGTGCAAGAATTGCACAACTATTTGGATCAGTATCGATCTAAATAGCCAGCTCGGTTTACTTCCAAAATTTATATGCTACCTCATAATGGTGATGAGAGGGCTCTGGTGCTATGATTTCGATCCAAATGCTCTCAGAATCCTATAAATACCATCCTACCATCAACAGAGAAGGGGCCGGCTGCTCTGATCATTGGAGAAACTTTGCTATGAAGATTCTTCGACCTTCTTCTTCCTCACAATGGTTTTCATGGGACAAGTGAGAGCCTTCCTTTTGTCTCCTTCAATGATAGCTTGATTTCCTTGAATTCGAACATACAAATTGTAATCAACTTGTACCAGTGATCAACAGTCAATACGTCAATAAAATCCATAAAGTGGATGTAGGCTTCGTTAACGACCGAACCAATATAAAAATCTCTTGTTCATTTATTTTTTCTACGATTTACTATTGTTTTTTCTATCTTATTTGTCTTGATAAACAGAGCCGGTGCTTTCACACTTAATCCAAGCTGTTGATCCATTTTCTGGGTTAACATATACATACATATATCTATATACATATATGTATATACATGCATATATGTATATGTGTGTGTAGAAAGAGAGATTTTTTTGGTTTATAGGTAAAGTCAATGAATGAAACAAGGTAAGCCAACGACTCATGCTTTCAGGTTGTACGTTTCTTGTTTTTTTTTTAATCGAGTACTTGTTCTTTTTTTTAAATAAAGAACCCGTGATTGTAACATGAATGTGGAAAAATATAATATGTATTATTTGTGATATTATACTTGCGTTTAACGCATATGATGAAGTAATATATTGTTGTTTAATTCCAATGTGAGATATATTTAAACGTAATTAGATAATAGTTTTAATTTATTCACCCAAACAACCTACTGCTTTTCACATCTGAGGTTAGCATGCAAGCATCAACGGCGTTTGACACTATTTTTATATGTTAGAAATAGTAGGACGCATCATAATTAACAATGAAATTGTTTTGGTAAATCCTACATTTGAATCAATGTTAATTCAATTCAAATTAAAACTATAAATATTAAATATTATTTAATATAAGCTGTATTATTCATGATAACACTACAAAAGATTTAGTATATAACGAATTAAAATGTTTTTTATGAAATTTCCCTGTTCGCCCAACCGTCTTATGCACATGATCCAACGGTAATAACAACATCCTACATTACCAACGTAAAAATACATACCGGGTCTATAGAGCGGTAGTGTTTCTATGACGAACTCCAGGTGGTAACTCATGGAGAACTCACAGATCATGATGCATCGTGTCAGGTGATGATGTAGCATATACTGATTTGGCCCTTGCATCGGTCTATGCACGGATGATTCGTCGTCCAATCTTTCGCGATCGTGGTGACATTATTGTTTTTTTGAAATAAAAGCAAGAAGATTTGAAGCAGAAAATATATGTTGTCAAAGCCGGTCAAAGGCGTCGTCGGTGCACTGCTGGGCACCATTTTACACGCTAATTTGCATTTTTCACACTTTGCTTTTATGCTTTTGAGCTTATATCATCTCTTGTTTGAGATGTGAGTTAAATTTTTCTTCGGAAACAGTAAAAATAGATGTATTTGGTAAAGAAAAAGAAATATATGCTTTTGAGGTGTCATTTAAAAAAAAATGAGAAGAAAAAACGAATGAGCTAATTATATAAACGTCCAACGTCGAACGTTCATTAAATAAGTGTTCAAGTTTAACTGGTTATTTCATGAGTGTTCAAACTTGAACGTTTGTTGAATTCAGGTCCATGCTGGAGCACCCTCTCCAATTCAATTCAAAATTGAAAATTCAAGTCGTGAAATAGTTGGGGATTGGGGGAGAAATAGAGTATCCCATCTTCTTGGACTGATATACTATTTCGCTATTCTTTCTACTATGATTAACAAGTGTAAAAGGAAAAGCTAAAACAAGTGTTTAAAGGGAATAGCTTTGTTTCGACAAACTTTGGTCCTACTTGTAATGATGATTCAACGCTACTAATACTTCCATTTTAATCTGTTTTGTTAGCCTTCCAGACAAAACAACCGCTGTTCAGTTGTTTGGAGCCGAACGCAGCTCTAAAACTGATCTAATAGAGTTTTTACGTAGGAGGCGTACAGGCTTTAATTGGTACAGTTGTACGTACAGTTGCATGCAAGCTGGTGTTGTTTTCTGCTTAAAAGCGAAGGCTTCACGTGAGCATCACGCGGTTCGTATGGGCTTGCTACCTACTTGCGACATGGGCAACCCAATATTGGAACTCGTTCTTTTATTTTTCATCATTCATACAATCCTATCACTGTTTGTTTATAACCGATGTAAACACGCACGTGTGTTTGACTTTTGACACAAATATCGATATGGGGTATTATCCAGATGCAATATATAATTGATCACAGTAATATCATATTTTACTCATTTTTAAGCAGAGAATTTAAAACTACTTGTTGGGAATAATTAATTTATCATTTCTGTAAACATCGGTTTATGATTAGAACATGTGAGCAATAGAATGGATTTTGGTCGACCATCCGATGCAAAACAAGTACGTATGTCTTTTTCAAATAAGCACCGGAATGAATTTTATACAATTGCAAATAGTCATTAGGACAAACTTTGAAGAAAAAAATTAAACTGAAGAACAACAAGTTTCGTTTTAAGTTGAATAACAAACTTTAAAAAAAATTAGATTGAAGAAGCTAAGTATAACTAGCATTTTGTACGGTGTAAAACCGAATATAATACTAGTTATACTTAGCATTTTGTATAATGTAAAAACTGAAACTTGTCATGTTTCAGCCTAAATTTTTTTTAAATTTGTCCTTGTACCTAATTCCATATGTGTGTGTCTATATAAGTGTGTATATGTATATATATATATATGATGTTTTTAAAGAAACTTCAATAATTTTCAAAAAGGGGTAATTTTCAGAGAGAAAATACATTAAAGAAATGTTAACGAAATGTGGGCTTTAACCCAACCAAGTTATTACCTTACTCCATTGGGTCAAATTCTGTTTCACCTAATCCGTATGGTAACGTCGAAATGGTAATACGATAAAAATAAATGGAAATCACATAAAAATACCGAAGGATTCATTGCTCTGATCCGAAATGTTCATAAAAAATGGTTAAATATGTATTTTTCTTATTTTTTATTTTTCACGAGAAAGCGAAATTTGGTATAACCTTACAGCAATTTTAAAAAATTGCCACACTGTGTAATTTTGGACTCAATGCCCTCAAAAAGTTAAAGTTTCTCCTAATCATGTGTTTATAACAAAGTTTCCATTTTTAAATTCAAGGCATTTTGTTTACAATAAAAATAAATGTACCACAGAACCCTTTTAATTTATCATAAAATAAATCTACTTCTCTTTTGCAACTAAAGTGCACTTAAATTAATTTTCCTGTGTTAACATATTCCACTATTTATTTTTCTATGAAAAAATTTGATTTGACTTTATGAAAGAAGAAAAAATTGATTTAAATATTTTATTTTGCACATGGTAGAAAATTTGCACTTTATATGACCGCAATTGTCAGTTGTATCCAGGTAACCTTCGTATTTCAAAATACACAGTCCCTTCTAAAAACATGTTTTAAAATTTACTCATGTTTCTAGTTTTAGTCCAAATGCAAATATTTACGATTTTTAAAAGTGCAAATATTTACACTTTTTAAAAATAAAATAAAAAAGTGAACTTGTTTTGATTATAAAAAAGGATGATTAAGTTAAATTTAATTTTCAAAAAAAACAAAAAATAATTTCACATATGCAATTTAAAACATGTTTTTTAAATTGTTTTTTCATGTATTAGACCCAAAAACAAGGGGCGCGTTCAAATTTATTTTACTATATATATGCAACTAGCCTTATAAAAAGTCCATCTTCAAACTTTTTTCTTAACTTGAAAGATGCAGATTCTTTGAACAGAATTTTAGGGAAAGATTCTTGAAAAGCAATTCATTTTGATTTGAAAATCCTTTACGAAAAAATAAATGAGTTAATAAGTTTGCATTTTCAATAGTTTGAGATCCATTTACGTATGATTCCAATATTAATATACTTAGGTCCGTCAACGGATGCTTTCTAATGCGGATAGTATAATATCCGCATTCATATTAAAAATCATATTCGGATATCGGATATCTACATCCACGGATATGTACGGATATCCGATAATTATCTCATCCGCTAACGATATATCAAAAATTATTTTAAAAAATAGTTTATAATAAATATTTTCAATCCAATCGATTATATAAATGTTAAAAATTAACAAATATGATGATAATAAATAGTTTCGAGCAATTAAAAAGCATTAAACGTATATAATATAAACTACTAAGTTAATAAAATGATAAACAGATATCTTTCACTACACTAAAATATACATAATTTGAACTATAATCTTGACAAAAAATAAACGGATAATTTTCGGAGGTGGACGTCTTCGAATCCGCGTTCGTTTTTTCGAATATATCATATTTATCCACTTTTCGGATGTGTATGCAGACGGGTTTTGGATTTTTCAAGTATCCATTGACAGTCCTTATATACTAAAAAAGTGTTAATTTTTTCTTCAAATATTAAAATCATCCTTTCGTAAACTTTTATTTTGTAACAAACGAAACTCAAAAAATGAAACCATTCTTTCTTAAACTATTATTTTGTAACAAATGACCGCGTAACGTATATCAAAAGTCAACATATGAAGGTAAACAGCGATGATAAAATTTAATCGATGAGTTCGATAACCCATGTTTAATGAAGTGGAAATTAATATCCGAATCTTATTTTCAAACTTAATACTTGAATACCACTCTAAAAACAAGTTTCGTGAAACATCGCTGTCAATGTTTTCAACGAAAATTTACACTTTATGCTGTATATATTTGCAGTCACTTTATAATGTAAACAGGTGTAAAATAAATATTTAGAGCGTGGACCGTAAATATTTATAGAGTGGATAGTGTATTTTTACAATGTAGACCATAAATTTTTATTTTACAAAAATATACCTTTAGAATTATAAAGGTTTGAAGTGTAAAATGAAAATAGCGGTTGTAACCGTAAATATGTAGAATTGAATTTTGAAAGGGGTTTGAAAAACCTTTTCTATCGAATCTTCCAAATTGGTTGAACATGTTGAAGAAAGAGCCAAAATGAAGAAAACGAGATGTTTGGTAATAAAAAGTAGGGTTTGGAAATTTCAAGGAAGTGGAGAGGAGCATAACGTCAATTAAGAGTATCAAACAAATGCAAGAAATTAAGGGGATAAACATGGCGACCATTTTGATTGATTGAATAAAGTTGGCCGACACTCAGGGTTTTAAGCGTGAATGTTTGCATATGCTCATTTATTTAATTAATTCACCACTGTTCAGGAAAAAAAAATATGCCACTGTTCAACCTTTTTTTTTCTCGGCACCAAACCCTTTTTAGACGTAATGCAGTTTAAGAACGCCATGGATTGCTGGTTCAACGGCAAGGGAGAACAGCAGGAAGATTGAATGATAAAATATTTGCTAAGAAGCGACGTAGAAAAAAGATGAAAGTGGAATTAATCCGGCTCACTTGTTATAATAATTTATTATAGTGACATTTCATACATTGTTTAATCATTTCATATTTTCTTAACTATATTCAAAAATGGATAAATATTCAATATTTGAAACAAAACGAATACAGTTACAAACGTATATGCATGCGAAAATTATCCGTCCTTTTTTTTAAAAGGATTATAGTTAAATACGTGAATCATGTGTATTTTATATTTCTTAATTTATCAAATATTGACGAATAAAATAAGTCTTCGATATCCATTTGTATTTATCAAAAATGATTTTGAATTCAGATACATCTACAGCAATATCCACAGCCGTTCACATGTATATTTGAAAGCGCACCGAAACTTTATCGTTCATATTCAACCATGCAATGGGCATCAAACATATTGTGATTATCATACTTCTAAGAATCTGGATCATTAACTTAATCTGAATCCTGATTGTTAAACATAGTTTAAAAATCATGAAGAGTTATTGTAACATAATAATATATTTTTTCCGAGAAGGTGTGCCCGCAAATCACATAAAACTGCAATCATTATTTCAAAATTCAGTTATTTGTCCCATAAAAAATGCATAAATTTGTATGTAAAAATAACCGAAAGAAGTGAAAATTGCCGTGCAACCCTTATATTACAAGATTCAGCAAAAAACTTAGGAACATGGTATTTTTGGATACAATATGGAACTCAAATACACTTATTGCTTGTGCAAACCCATTCTTATATTTTTTGCATTTTTCGATAAATCTTTATTTGTTATCAATTTTTCGCATCTACATTCATTCCTTGTACAATATGCGTTTGACCACAAGAATCGACCCCTGTGATGTAATTATATTATTGAAACGTCTAGTATAAAACTCAAGACCTCCGTCTCTTCAAATCTTGAGCTTGAAGGAATCTATTTCATATAACAACAAACATGAGCAATGTAAAATAAACTGAGTATGACAAATGACCCTACAAAAAGTACTCGATGATATGTGTTGTACATACATTTCGTCACTTGTACATTTTATTCAAATAACTGCAGTATCCTGCTATACATTTCATCACTTGTATATATGCACATCAGTGTTCAAGTAAAGGTAAAAGCATTAAAAACAAAAAAACAAAAATCACCTTTTGAAGTTTTAAACCTTACTACATCACTTATACATCAATATTTTCATGTCCAGCATTCTGATTGCATTAGCACTTAACTGGACACACCAAAGTGCTAAATGAACAACAAATTTTATTTTTATCAAACCTGGAAACATCAGCGATGCAGTCAAGACCAAATTAGCAGTAGCAATTTAATTCAACTGTAATACCCACGCTCTCTGACAATGTTGCTTCACCTACATTATATAATAGCAAAAGGGACCAAAACATGTGTACACAAAAATTATAAATACCATGCTTACTTGATGGCTGCAGTTATTCAGAATGTTCAAGGAAAATCCACTTGTGTGCAACTGAATTAGTCGGTACACCAATTTAAATTTCCCATCTTTGATAGTACAGATTATACTGAAGCCCCAGTTGAATACAACTAATTCCACCGAATTAGTTAGCATACATCAATAGCTGTAAAACAGTGCGCTAGCTTCCAAAACTTTACTCCAAATCAATTAGCACTAAAGCTGTCTCTGACATCAACCAATCCTCTAAATACTCCATCTTAGTTTGTCTACCAACAACCACTTCTCGTATCCTTATAGCGATCACTAAAGGCAAAAAAGAAAAAGAAAAGGAAGAAATAAAAAAACCAGTACGAAAGAGCAGAAGCTCGAGATTTAAAGAGGCAAGAGCTAAAAGAAGCAATATAAAAAAATAGGATGCATGATAGTGCTTAAAAATGAATGAACTTTCTAAGGTTTAGCTTGTAAACTTCTCAGGTATATAAAATGCATGTAACTACTTTGCAACGCGCACAGTTTTTTGCCTTATGCCTGTAAATTTCTCAGTGTATGAACATGCCCCAAGTGCATGATCTTTGCTTTACACATTGACCGAATTAAAATTCCACTTTGACAACTATCGATAACACAAAATTACAAAATTGGTACAAAGATAACATTACTTGAATATGCATTACCAAATTTTAATATCTGAAATTATCTGAAACCTTTTTCCTAAGTATATGTTTAAGAGCTGCTTTCTCTAAATTTTGTTGTGTGGTCTTGGAAGTCAGTAGGATAATTATATGGAGAACATTATGCGACAAAACAAAAGAGTTGCAGAAGATATGGGGCTGTTAGAGTGGGTATTTAATTAAACTAATGTTACTAATATATATATATAAGTGTTAGAATTATGAATAAAACAAACTAAATTAGCGGATTACCCGAGCATGGAGAGTTTTTGGAATATAAAATCTTACTTCAGACGCAAGTATCGTAAAGTCGGAAGTAAACTTTGACTTCTCCGTCATAATTAGCCAATTACTCTTCTTATTACAACAAGCAAATTTTCTCTCTCTAAATTAACTCATCCGTTTTGTTAACCAAATATTATTAGTTAACTATATTATTAAATACCAAAGTTTACTAATCAAATTAATAAAATGATCATAAAACTTACATCCAATTGTGCCATCCTCGGCCTATTTTTCAAGATTGCTTCACCATCAACCTCTAGAGGTCAACCTTTAAAGGTTAATCTCTAGAGGATGTCAACATCTTACCCAAGAATGCATACTCTTACATAATGAATTTCCAATCCAGCTACTTATATTGTGTCAAATGCCATTAGTGACCGTATTCCTCTATTTGCTAAATATAATGATGATATTACTAGAAGCGGGTTGTTCATGTATGTGAATGCTTGGCGTGAAAAGGAATGTTATATTGATTGTGTGTTTAATGTTATTAATAGAGATACTAGGGTTTTTATTATTTATAACTCAATGCTTAAATTGAAAATGTGCAAATATAATCTTAAGAGATGAAACAACACTAGGGAAAGATATGATGGCTTACGATCCAAATGCGGATAGATGTACAATCAGGCTCTGAAAGCAGTAGATGGAAACTATATTTAGACTTATCTATTTATGATGAATTGGTTGAGGCTAATCTGAAATTAAAAGAACAAAGTCGAATTGCATTCATTAGTGACAAACAAAAAGCAAAAATCTCATGGTTGACAGAGGGAGAAGCTTGCACGCAAGGTTTTTTCATGTAAAATATCTTTGAGAAGACATGTACATAACATACAAACAGTAATAAACAATGACGGTGATTTACTCTATGATCAGAAAACTGAAGATATTGCATATTTTTCTGAAATATTCAACTCCAACTCTATCACCAATAATTTTCCAAAAATTCACTGCATTAACGTTTTAAAAGAGGAGGGTGTTGATTACCTATCCAAAGAAGTTACTATGGATGTGCACAAGGCTGCGTTCTCTATTACAGATGATAAAAGTCCTGATCCAAATGGTTTGTTCGTAAAATTTCAAGATACATTGGAATGAGCTATAATATATTTTTTATCAGCTATCATAGAATTATTTAACACATGCAAACTAGCTAAGGTGTCAACCACACTTATACGCCTTTGGTGTCTAAATCAGATAGGTCAACTTTTATTTCTAATTATCATCTTATTGCTTGTTGTAACGTGTTATATCAGATCATTAAGCGATTTGCAATAGAATTAAACTTTTTCTACCTTATCACTGAAGCACAATATGCTTTTATTCTAGATAGATACATCAATATTCTACTTGCACGTGAATAAATCAAACATTTTAATACAAAGGGTGCAGGAATACTATGCATGAAATTGATCTCCACGTTGCTTATGATATGATCGACAGGGATTTTACACGTCACATGTTATCAATGATGGGGTTTCCAAGTTGATCAAACTTATTCATGTGTGTATTTCTACGTTAACCTATTCTATCATAATTCAAGGCATCCCAAGACTTTATTTCAAACAATAGATGCACAACACAAGGTGATCCTCTTCCTCCTTATCTCTTTCTCCTTGTCCCGTTTGGATTGTTAAGGAGTATTTTACTATTATTATGATGTTCAAAGCTCTAAAGACTAACAAGATTCAACCACTATCCAATATGGATCCAACCATAACTCGTTTACTTTATATTGATAGTATAATGGTCTTTATTTATATATATCTCTATTAATAATGCAAATACCTTAGGATGGTGGAGCTTTTTTGCACTTTCCAAACAGCCAATTCACATAATTATAGAAACAACTAAATAGACGAAAAAAGCAGAGGGCACATGTGTCATTTTCCGATCCCACTAAAATTGCACGATACGGTCAATCAATTCTCACAGCTTTACTTTTTTTTATTCAACTGTTCTTCACGTTTCTTCTATCCATGTCTCCTTCCCCAATAAAAACCCCAAGATTAATTCAACCGCATCTTACAATATTCCACTTTTTAATTGTCCTTAAAACTACCATCAGTGCACTTCTTAGATCCAAAAATACGGACATTAGATGGTCGAGGAAAGGTTTGAACGGCTTCGGTGTCTGTAATGTGCTCTCTTCTTCCTCCAACTCAGTGAGGTTTAAGCACTGGAATCAGAGAAATATCTCTTCTCCTACAAATCAATGATTTTCGATTCATTTGCAAATTTGGGGTTTGAAGTATAAATTGAGGAGATACAACAAACTGTAAGTTGGGTAAGATTCGTTTAATTTTGTTTCCATTTCTGTTCCATTTCATATTCCAACATCCATAATATGACTATGGACAAGCCCTATTTGCCATTGTCATACTATTTGTTAGATGTCAGCCATTATTTGAGGTAATATTTGTGAGAAATGCGAAATACGAATCTTAAAACTAGGATTAACACTAGAGGGTGTGTGAATAGTGTTTAAAGAAATTACTAAATCTTTTTAAGTTTTTGTTAATTTGAACACAAATGTATGCAATATTCGAACACATATATGATTACAGAATCAAACACAGATGCAGAAATAAAGTAAAAGAAATAAAGGAAAGAACACGTGGGATTTTATACTGGTTCGAAATTACACTACATCCAGTCCCGCACACAAGTACGGATTTCCTTTCAAAAGCAATTGTACAATTACATCCTCGATTTTAAGGCCACGAAGTACACCACTCCAGATTCACAATCATCTGAATAGAGATACTTGATTTCAGGGGCAACAAGTTCACCTAATTGATTTCCAAGGCTACAATCACACATTTTCTCACTTGATTGATTTTCAAGGATACAATCACACCTTTTCTCTCTAAATTGATTACAAAGAAGTCTATAACTCTGAATAGCACTAAGATCTTGTTGAGATAGTGACAGAGAATCAAACCAGAAATGATCTAGTTAGATTCAATGTTGATTTCGATAGAGTAATGGTAAAAATGTATATAAAGAAATGTGGAAGAAGAAGAGTTAAAACCAGAAAAATATGAATATAAATTCATTCAAAACCATCTCTATTTATAGTAGAACAAAAGCCATGTCCATCGTGAAAGAATATGACTATTACACGCTTCCTTTGAAATTCAAAATTTTAAAATAAACTGCTACCATGTCGATATGGGGCACTTGAGGATGTCGACATGCCAAAAGAAATTTTGGTGATTTGGTTTTCTTTGAAAATAACTTCTATCTTATATTAAAACTATTTTAAACTCTATCAATATACTTAACTATAGTTAAAATACATAAGTAAATATAGAAAATAATATTTTGGTATATGTAAAAAAATTTACTATAATTTTATATTTAAATCTAAGTATAAATATTTATTAAAAAATAGTTTAAAACCAAGGATGATTTTGATTTTGAAAATAAAGATTATTTTGAGGCTAAAAGTATTTTAAAACCATGATAGATGTTTTTTATTCTTTTAAAAGGAAGGTTTTGAAATCATTTTGAAAACAAGATATAATTTTGTAAAACATTTTGAATAAAAGTTAGTGGATACAAACAATGTTCCACTAAATTTTTTGTAGGTTTCATCCTACTTAGGGTTACATCCCTTTAACAGGCTCGAAGTGGATTTCATTGCATGAATAAATTGGATTTTAAGATGTCAGTGATTTTCTACGAGTTTTAACAAAATTCCTAATTAAATTACTTATTATTGAAATCTTGAGCTCTTGATAATCTTGATACTCATGAGTCTTCAATTTTGATGTCTTGAATCTCTATACTGTACAGTCTTCATACTTGGTACATGCATGGTTAGATCCTGCATATACATATATATCTAAACGATAATGTTAGTATTTATATTTTATAATCATATTCTAAGGTTGTTGTCATCAAAACCATCATCTCAAGAACTAACAATATTAACCATTGTATCACTACAGATAATCAATTAAAACGTTTTTTTTTCCTTTGTTATGGCTGCTTCATTTATTAGATGATATTTAGCCAACTAATTGACAATTGATGTTGACCACTTATTTCAATAGTTTCCATTCAAAAATCATTTACCAAACAATCTTAAATTTTGTAAGATTCAATAAATAATTGCACGATGAAAAAGCAAAAAGAGTGATAGCTAGATGTCATGCTTAGCCTTTTATTGAAATGTTCAAAGATGTTTCTATTTTTGTTTCCATTGTTTTGATCCCTAAAACTGTTACATGATATGCTTAATTATTTTGCATGAGTTAAAGTTTTATTTTATGATAACTGATACTTACCAACTGTTTAAACAGTTTCAAACAATATCACAATTTTGCAGGAAACAATGTATAATTTGGCAGCATGACAATATTACCAAAAGGTTTGGTAGCTCAATGTTGTACTCAAGCTTCAAATGATATGTTTATGGATGTTTTTACTTTTATTGTCATTGTTTTGATCTCTAAATTGGTTTTCTAATACACTTAATTATATTGCATGAACTAATAATTATTTTATGATAATTGTTAACTTACCAAATATCAAAAGGATTGATAGCTCAATGTTTTGTTTAATTATAGTCTGATTGGAGTTTTAATCTTATGATATTGGATTCTTACCAAATATTTAAATAGTTTTTAAGCATTTCTATCCTTTACAATCACTTTTTCGGCTTCCATATCTAATATATGTCGTTCTCAATTGCACTTATGTGACTCATACCTTTTAAAATAGATGTCACATACTACTACTGTTTTATATGATCATTTTTTCATGCTCATTAACTAATATATGTTTTTTTTCATGCACGAACTTAAAGATTCTTGGTGGTGGAACAGTGATGTGCAAAAGGCTATCAAAGAGAAGGAATGTTATAAGTGCTTACACCATCTCAGGAGCGAGGACAACATACAAAAGTACAAAGCGGCAAAGAAGAACGCAAAGAGAGCGGTGAGTGAAGCACGAGGTCGGGCGTATGAAGATCTATACCATAATCTAAGTACGAATGATGGTGAGAGAAACGTCTATAGGATAGCTAAGCTCCGCGAGAGGAAGACAAGAGACTTCAACCAAGTTAAATGCATCAAAGATGACAATAATAGACTTTTGGTGAAGGATGAGGAGATAAAAAATAGATGGAGAGATTACTTCGACAAACTATTTAATGAAGAAGATGATAGCACTATGATCGAGATAGACGACTCTTCGGATGACACCTGTAGACATTTTGTTCGGAGATTTCAAGAATCAGAGATAAAAGAGGCACTAAAACGGATGAAAGCAGGCAAGGCATTGGGGCCTGATGACATCCCCATTGAGGTGTGGAGATGCCTTAGAGATGCAGGTATAGCCTGGCTGACTAAGTTGTTCAATAATATTTCCAAATCAAACAGGATGCCAGATAAGTGGAGGAGAAGCATACTAGTTCCAATTTTTAAGAATAAAGGAGACATCCAAAGTTGCAATAACTACAAAGGAATTAAACTTATGAGTCATACAATGAAGCTTTGGGAGAGAGTCATTGAACATAGATTAAGAAGAATGACAAATGTTTCAAAAAACCAATTTGGCTTCATGCCTGGGAGGTCAACCACAGAGGCGATATTCTTGATAAGACAACTTATGGAGAGGTTTAGCGAGCAAAATAAGGATCTACACATGGTATTTATCGATTTGGAGAAAGCTTATGACAAGGTACCGCGAAATGAGTTGTGGTGGGCTCTGAAAAAGAAGAGAGTCCCCACAAAGTACATTACACTTATTAAGGATATGTACGATGATATTGTGACTAGTGTCAGAGCATGCGATGGTGAAACTAGCGACTTTCCCATTAACATAGAATTACATCAAGGGTCGGCTTTGAGTCCCTACATTTTTGCTCTAGTAATGGATGAGGTCACGAAGGATATACAAGGCGAGATTCCTTGGTGTATGCTATTTGCTGATGATGTTGTGCTAATTGATGAAAGTAGGATTGGGGTTGATAGACAACTGGAGTTGTGGAGACAGACTTTAGAATCGAAGGGATTTTGACTTAGCAGAACTAAAACAGAGTATATGAAGTGCGGGTTCAGCGGTGTCTGGTCGGAGGATGGAGATGTCACTCTGGCCGGACAATTAGTTCCCAAGAAGGAATCATTTCGATACCTTGGATCAATGTTGCAGTATAATAGTGAGATTGATGAAGATGTTAGTTTTAGAATTCGAGCGGGATGGGTGAAATGGCGACAAGCGTCTGGAATTCTCTGTGACAGGAAGGTTCCACAAAAGCTTAAAGGAAAGTTCTACAAAACGGCAATCAGGCCTGCGATATTGTATGGTGCAGAATGTTGGCCTACTAAAAGCCAACACGTCCAAAAGATAAAACGTAGCAGAGATGCGTATGCTGCGATGGAGCTGCGGTCATACAAGAAGAGACCAAATTAGAAATGATGATATACGTGATAAACTTGGAGTAGCACCAATTGAGGGGAAGCTAATTCAACATCGCTTAAGATGGTTTGGACATCTTCAACGAAGGCCTCCCGAGACACCTGTGAGTGTTATTATTATAGGCCGCGTTGATTGCTCAAAGAGAGGTAGAGGTCGACCAAAATTAACATGGGAGGAAGTAGTAAAAAAGAATATGAAAGATTGGGGTATATCCGAAGAGCTGGTGACGAATCGGAGCGAGTGGAAGTTAGCGATTTACGTACCAGAACCATGAGCATTGAGTTTTAGATTATAGGACTAGAGAACATGTGCCTAAGACGTAGGTTTAGTCTTTGACCAATATTACTGTTAGTATCATTATTGCTATTAGTATTATTATTATCATTCCTCTTATATATACATATACATTTTTATTTTATCTTATTTTACTTAGCTATTATTATTAATTTACCTATTTGACTTTATTTTATTTTATTATTATTATTATTATTATTATTTATTTTTTCATTTTTTTAGGGTTCCATCTCTAGCCGACCCCAACTTGTTTGGGAATAATGCCTTTGTTGTTGTTGTTGTTGAACACAGTTTGGTTTTCTTCCAAACTTAACAAAATTTCCATGAAATAAAATTTCTTTTGTTAATATTCGATCACATTTTATATTTAAAGTTCCTTGCTTGCTGCTTACCATAACATGTATTAAGTATTAAGTATTAAGTATTTTTTTCCAACCTTAACCTCATTCTCATTGAATAAATTCATGTATTAAGTTTCTTTTTGGCTTATCATTAAATCAAAATTGACATTGGAAAACATATATCGAAATTTTCTTTTTCCCATTCCTCAATCATGTGCTAAATATATTTTTTTGGGCTTATATCCCTAAATTGACAGTTGACTGTAGATCTGCAATATACATTACGCTGAATATTTACTATACAAGATGTGAGCAAAATAAATTGTTTATCCCAATGAATGGAAGAGTAGACAGTGGAAATTATTATATTAAACAAATAACTGCCACATTATTTGCTCGAGCTTTTAATGATATGTACAAAATGTTTCTACTTTTATAGTTATTGTATTGATCTCTCAAATTTCTATATGATGCATATATTGCCTGAAAGTATCCTTTATCTTCTGATAAAGGATACTTACCAAACTACCATATTATACCATATTATTATTTTCTAAATTTAATGGATATATCCTAATTATGTCTATTGAATTAAACTAAATTTATGACAATTTTTACTTAACAGATATTTATATCGTTTCCACACAAAAATCTTCAATAAAAGTATCAAAAAAGCCTCTACAAATTATTAATTCCATTATTGACATGAATTGATTGTCTGACATATTTATTACTTAATGTTAGGCTCGGGCTTTCAACAGCATGTTAAAGATGTTTCCACCTTTGACCATTGTTTCTCATAATGTACTTTTATCATTTGAATTTTTTGTCATTTATATCCTTCACGATAATTTTCGGTTTACATATTTAACCATTGAATAAATTTCCTTTCGTGCATTTCCCTTTTCAGCCTTTCCATTTTTAAACAGATATTAATATACATTTTCTATTTGACAGTCCTTGATTTATACTTACCATAACATATATCAAGTATTTTGTAGGCTTAGATCACCGAATCGATAATTGACACCAGAAAACATATATTAGCTTTTTTTAAGCATCACTGTCATGTACTAAATATTTTTTTGGGGCTTAGATCACTAAATTTAGAATTGACCATACATCACTATACATAGTGTGATTAATATTTACCATACAAGATGTGAACGAAAGTAACCGTTTAACCAAAGGAATGAGAGCGTAGACGGTGAGAACATTGTTGTATATATTATACAAATAACCGCCACATTATTTGCTCATTAATGGTATGTAAAAGATGTTTCTACTTTTCTAGCCACTGATTTGATCTCTAAAATTTCTTTATGACTATATTGCCTAATTAAAGTTTTATCCTATGATAATGGATATTTACCTAATTGTCACATTATTTGCTCAGGCTTTTAATGGATACACCCATGCTACTTTTATTAGTTGCATTTCTAATCTGTGGCTTCTATATCCTTCAGCAATAGTTTTTAGTTTCCATATTTAACACATACCTAAGATACGTATGAAATTTTATTAATGTTTATCAATTAATAATCTATGGCATACTTATCTAAACTCAGAAAGTTTTATCCTTCTTTTTATTTTTCTTTAGAATTTTATTTCTTCTCCAAGATTCATTGGGAGAGAAGTAATGCAAAAGGAAGTGATCCAAGAGTTTATAGGTAACACCGTTTAGTTGTTTTTTTTGTTATACCAACCGCAAGTAATTTAGACAACATGCTTTCAAAAAGCTAACAGCTACAATGGTTGACTTAGCCCCACTTGAATGGTTCAAAATTTTATTATATGATTCAAAATTATCTTCTTCTTTTTTATCATTTCATCCATAACAACTACGATAACGACACTACTTAAACTAGCATTCAACTTTTAACATCTCCATGTTGTTTTTAACATTCTTATCAAAACAGATAATACCAACTTACTTCTTACTTGATTATCATTACTTCGTTGTTGTATTTATATCTCACTCGCTATATACTCAAACATTCTTATTAAAACAGATAATACCAACTTACTTCTTACTTGATTATCATTACTTCGTTGTTGTATTTATATCTCACTCGCTATATACTCAAATTATGCACAATGCAAATTTTCATATGCTGTTGGAATATTTACTTTTTTCATATCTGTAAATATGGATGTTTACTAATTATAATGAATATCATGATGTTATTGAATGATGCATCATAGTAGTCGATGAAATTTACATAAATCATGTTTGCATATTCTATCATGTTTGTCAGTAAATATTTTTAAAACCGATGAATGGTAGCAGATAGTGCTTATTTTGTTGGAAACCCAGCAAACTGACATCTCACATCAGCATTAGAATTAGCAGTAATGAGTAAATACACATGCATTGAAGACAACTGCATTCACGTTATTCTTTTTACTAGCAACAATTCTTCTTCTTACTTCAGTGCTATAGAAAAAAATTCAATGTCCAGAATGCTAAGTATTTTGTGACTTTGTACAACATTATTTTGTTTGTTTTGTTTGTACAACGATCGTTCAATATTATGTTACCGTTTTCATGTATATATATATATACATATATATACACACACATATTTATATATTTTAAGAACTGAAACAGCCTTACGGTATTCCAAATACAACATCAATGCATTTTGCAGTTGTGCAGTTTGAATGTTCATATATCAAGTTTTAGAATGTTGGTAGGACAAGCATTGTATATTTTTTAATTTTGTTTGGACCATACTATCTGGAGTTGAAATGTCTTCCTTTCTTTACAGTAATTTTTAATATCTGCATGTACTCAACTTAACATCGTTGTATTCCCACATTACTTCACACATCTTCTAATACAGTAAAAAAATAAATAGACTTAATATTTTCTATGCACGCATACAACGGACGTGCCTTCGTACTGGTAAATATATAATAGAAATTCCATCATTTGAAGCTTTTAAAACATCCAAAATACCCCTATGACAAATTAATTAAAACAAAAACAATGAATGGCTAGTTCTGCAATTCTTTTGCCCCACATTTTCCTAAACTTCCCGCATCTTCATGTTTCCTCAAACACAAAACAAAGATACCAATCGTTGGGAAAAAAATATCTCATTCGCCATTTTTTTTTTTATAAGTCACGGTTCATGGGAAATGCTTAGGTTGGAATCGATCTATGGTCAATATGACAGTGAAGATCAAGATTTTTACAATATCTATAGAAATACTAAGATCTAGCAGATTATAAATATAAAGCAGTAAGATGACCAAGATTTTTATAATGGTTCGACAATATATGACATACGTCCACTTTATACGTTATTGATTATAGATCTAAAGTCATTAGTACAAGAAATTTACTGATCTAAGTCCTAGAACAACAAATAGTAACTCCAATGAAGGGTAAAAGATGAAGATGAAGTGTCAAAAATCTATTTCCAGTAGCCATAGGGTCTGTGTTTATATAGGAAATGCTCTCCATGTCTACAGGCTTGAGTTGTTCAAAGTCTAGATGCAAGCCCACAGGTGAAGGAGAGAGCACGCCGGCCCAATTCTCAATGTGGACGTCTCGGTGCCGAGTAGTTTGTATCGATGGGAACTTTTTTTACTTGTTTTGCTCTTCTATCTCTGATTCGATATATTCCAAACTCTTTTCCATGAAAGTTGAGTCACTTCTGATGGTTTCCTTGATTTGCTTATCTCATCATGTTTCCTTCGTTTTCTTCTTATAGATTCTTGAAGTTACTCATCTATTCTCCGAGGAAAACACTTCACCACAATTGCTAGAAGTCGACCATCAAGTATCAGAAGTCGATACTGAGAACTCCACTTAGCTCCATTTTGCTTGAAACCTGTAAATTCCATCTTTTGATTCTTCTAAGCGTGTTTTCAAGTCCATGAATCTTTTTGACTTCATCTTAACGTTTTAATTCTAGTTGAAAATCCACCTGTTCAAAAACCCGATTAACACTTGCCCTTCAAAGTATGTCTTATGAATGTAAGGTGTGTTTTACTCAAGAACAAGTTTCAGCAGTTAGTCAATCATTGGTAGTTGAGCCCTTCGGCCATCCATCAATCCCCAACTGGGTGAATTGTCTAGTTCTTTCGGATTCTTTTTTGTAAATCCATGGTCATTTCAGACCATCATAGCTAAGAACTCTAGTCATTGCTTAAGTGTTAGTCACAAATCGAAATCAATAAGTTTTCATCCGGAGTTACCATATCGTATATCAAAATAATCCTGTGTTCGACCTAAATTTATCTATTTTACTTTAATTATAAGACGTTCAAAGCCTTGTATTAGATCAATATTCGTTCCAGAGTTTGGTCTCATTGGATCGTTTATCATCCAATCTTGGGTTCGATCTCTTCGGATCATTTAGCATTCAATCTAAGGGTCGATCTCTCCGGATCGTTTATCATCCAATCTAGGGTTCGATCTCTTCGGATCATTTAGCATTCAATCTAAGGGTCGATCTCTCCGGATCATTTAACATCCAATCTAGAGTTCAATCTCTATGAATCCTTGTTAAGCCGAATCCGCTCGCTCTCCGGCGAAGGGTATAACGACCCGGAATTTTATCACTTTGATTTGTGAATAATTAATTTGTTTAAATATTCAATTAATGACTTTTAACAATTTAAATAATCCTCTTTTAATTTATAACTAATGTAAGAAAATTCGTTTTTAAATTATACATACATAAATAGGTAATTCGACGAAAAACTGAAAACCAAAACACGCTTTTCGGATTTTCGACTTTTATCGAACGGTAAGTTAATAGATGTTGCAATACCTCTGTATAAAACGATTCTTATATGTTTTAAACATTTTATTTTAAAATACATATAAATAATAATAATAAGGATTTAAAAATGTAAATTATATTTAAATTTCAAATAAGAAATGATGGATGTGAAATGAGATGATTGCTTAAGTGTGAAAGTTTATTTAAGTACAAGATCATCCTAATATCCAACAGATTATCAAATATTTGGTACCTGGATGGATTTGAAAATGATAACAAGTTTGAAAATTTGATTTAGGGTTAAATTTGAAATCAGCCTTCTTTTGTTTTTATATATACCCTCGTCTTATCCTACATTTCATTTTCATACTTCATACTTTTTTTATAAATCTTGCAAAATCATCTTTTTAACTCAAAAAAATAGAAAAGAAATATTTACCACTCAAAGACTAAAATTTAAAGCAATTCAAATTCAGTGGAGGTGAGATCTACATTTTGGGTTAAAATATTTTTTGAATATTTGTTTCTAGCTTGGTTGTGTTTTTATATGTTGCTCATGTCCATATAATTGTTTTAAAAATCATATATTTATTTGTTATTTGATTTTAAAATAGGAAATAAGTACTGTTAAGTTTGAAAATAAACTACATGCTCTCTGTTTTGTTGACAACCATCTTCATTTTCTTAGTTCAAAAATACATACCACACAAACCATTTACAATTAGCTAAAACAACCAACTATAAAATCGTTAGTTGTAGCGTCTAGTATTTATTAAAAATAGTCGGGTGGCGTTCCATCGAGTAGGGTGGCCATAGTGTGTCAATTTCAAAAAGTGGATGGAATGTGACAGTTTTCGACGAGCTCGATTTATCGAATGGATTGTACAGTCGGGTTTGTAACTGAAAATCATGATTTTTAGACCAAGTCTCATGATTTTAGGTGGTCGGGATTAGTGGTGGCGCGAAGATAATCGGTTTTTATTCAAAAATCGATTTCTGACGACCGAAGCGTCAAGGTGATTAGCGATGGCGTAGGAAGCAGCCTTGGGTGATGCATGGGAATTGGTCGTAGGGTCTCTGATGGTCGGGGATACCCAGTCAAGCTTGATTTAGGGTAAGGCTGCTTCAGGTTTGAATGCTCAGGTTTGAGGATAATACGGCGACGGGGTTGTCGAGTTCAACGTAGCATGGCATGGCGTGGGGGTGTGGCAGGCTGCGGCGGAGCTATCGGTAGTGGCGGCGACGCTTTTAGATGGAGGAGACGTCGACGATGGAGGGTTAAGGTGTCGCGTGTTTAAATGGAGGGAGTAAGCGCGCGTGTTTAAATGGAGGGAGTAAGCGCGCGTTTTAATTTTCAAATTTTGGGCTGAAGGGTCATTTCCAGAAGGAGGCGATGAGAGGCGAGAGTGTTGGTGTGTTGTGCATGGTCGATGGAGTTTGCGGGTAGGATTGCGATGTCGATCGGAGGCAGAGGGTGGCGATGCACATTCACGAGTTGGTGGTGATGCTGTGTTTTGGGTTTCAGTTTTTGGATTTTGTAGTTGATTTTGAAACTGGACTTGAGAAAGAAAGGATTAGCTTGGGTTTGGGGTTTGGTTGGGGGCTTTGAGTCCAGGTTTGTTTTAAGAACTTGGTTAATTAAATTTTTAAATATTTTAAAACTTTAACAAGCTCTAACGTATCCATTCGAAGTCCGTTTAACTTGTGGATTTCGACACTGGATTTATATCATCTAATAGAACACATTTGTTCAAATATTCGACAGATTTGTAAAAGTAAAAAAACACTGATAAATTAATAGCGACGAAAAATAATTACGTCCATTAGTAATTATATTTTATCACTGACATTCCATTAACAAAATAAGTCACCGTTCTGCTATATTTAAATTAAATAGATTTCATTGGACATGTATTTAGCAGAATAAATCTACATTCTGCTATTTTCTTGACTTGGATATTCATTGATTTCTCAGTTGACTTGAACAAATGACGTTTTATTGGTCGTTTGTTGATTTATGAATTTTATTTATATATTTATTGCTTATGTAAATATTAGTGACATGTTCTGGATTGTTTAACTGAAAACAGTGGTAACTTGTCCAGGTGTCAGTGTGGTCGCTAAGTCTCTTCAAAATTTGGAAAGAAATGAATTTGGATTTGCCACGACTTTAAAATAATCTGAAGTAAAATATTTTGTATGTTTAAATGGTTAAGTTAATGGTACTTTAATTATCATATCATACAGTTAATTAATTATTTATTAATGATTTTTTTAAAGTTAAAAGTTATTTAATTATTTTATTTAAGTTTTTTTAAAAGTAATCGATTTTTTTATTATTTAAGTTATCTTTAAATTTAATTAGTTTTTTAATTAATGATATTCTAAGTTAGTTAATTATTTAATAATGTTTTTGGAAATTGTTAATTATTTATTTATAGTGGTTTAAGTTAATTAATCATTTATTTAATAGTGATTAAATTCATGAATTATTCGTAATGGTGTTTTAAAGTTAATTATTTGCTGATGATGTTTTTAAATTAAATAAATTATTTATTGGGAATTTTTAAAGGAAATCAATTTGTTAAATAAAAAAATGTTTAAAGTTATAAATGGTTTTATAAAAGAGTTATTTTTAAATAAAGGCTTAAAGTAAAGTTTATAAATTGGAAAAAGGTCCTGAGAATGGAAATATGGAAAGAAGCTTGGTTTGTAAAACTTCGGTTAAAAATGGATAACATATGGAGATTTTTTTTGAAAACCTTATATTGGACACTAAACTTCGAGGTGGAGAAACTGCTACATATCCTGAAAGGTAATAATGTTGTTGAGTCGAGTTGGGATGTAATAATATCTCAACTTGAAGAACTTCATCGTTATCCAATTCATTAACCCGACAGTTCAAATTTATCACCTTTTGAATTCTTAACTGCAGTTTTTACTCCTACACATTTATTGTTCTGTTTTGATGGAAAGATACATGGAAAACAATCCAATTCATTTCTCGAATTTTCCTAAAAACTCATAAGCAATTGTTTTTCTACTCCAAATTCTTCAACCTTGAGTGTTTTGAAGATTATCGTGTGAACTTGGGAAGTAACGACAATCAACGATTGTATCTTAATTGTGTCGAAATTCGTTTTCAAGGTAGTGCCTTATCCATTGCACAAACTCCCATTCTTACTTTTTGTTTGTCTATCTCTTTTTAAAATTTGAAAGCAAATTTTACAATAAAGAGTGATGGCACTTCCAATCAACCGTATTTTTACTAATCCTTCCAGATTCGAAGCATTGGACGGAGCCAGCTACAAATGCTCTGGTCCCATAAACTACTCATCTTGTTCGTGCGATTAGAAGCGGATTATGTTCTGTATACTGAACTCCCTTCTATCGAGGTTTCAGAAACTGTTGCTCCAACCATAACCGAAACAGTACAAAAAAGAGTCGTAATGAAGTCAAAAAGAAAATTGAAAAGGAAACAAATTGGTCGGGTGATACATGCTCATATACATGTCAAACAGACTATTTGATCTGTTTGCCAATCAGAATCAGCAAATTATTTGAAAAATGCTGAAAAAGAAGTATGGAGCAAACGACAGTGGAAGAAAAAAGTACGTGACAGGTAAATAATTGCATATTCAGATGGTTGACAACAATTCAATTATGAAGTGGATTCATGAATATGAAAACTTGATTATTGACATACTCAACGTAGTAATAAATATATGTGAGATCCTACAGGCCAATGTATTCACAATTGTCAAGCCGAAAAAGCCCTAGGCCCCCGTTTAGAGCTTTTTTGCACCTAGGTCTTTTTTGGACACTTTGAGCATCATTTTTCTGTTATTCGGTCAAAAAACTGCAATTAGAAAATGCACTAAAACCAAGGTTCGAGAACTCGGTTTCGTCATTTGAAATTTTGTTGGTTTCGGTCAGTTTCGGTCATTTCGCTTGTTTCGGTTTCGGTCATGATATTGGATTTATGCATTTTTAATGAATACATAACGATAAACAATTCAAATTCATATATAAATATAGCATACAATAAATAATAATGTTACATACAACACTAATACATCCAGAAATTATTTCTCGAACCTACATATGAATTGTTTTCATAATTTTTTTCATCGTCTTGTGTTGTATAATATGATGGATAACCATATTGCATTTGTCCTGGGCCCATAAATGTCGACATCATATTATCAAAAGACGATGGTTCATCATTTTGTGTTGTATATATAGCTTGACTATTTTGATCACTCGAGATATCACAATATGAGTTACCACATGTATAGTCAGAAGTAGAATACCTATAGGTTGGTGGATCAGTTGAAGTATATGGATTGTGGTGCTCATAATCATGTTGATGTCCGGATTCAACATTTAAATTACTATCTCTGCGGTTAGGATTGCCGCTCGCACCCCTTCTTCTTGAATATGTTTGAGTTAGTCTATATAATTCGCCACCATCACTAGAACCAATACCATAATTACTTGTTAAACCAACGCCACTTCCACCTGCATTACCATGATCATCATTTGACGAGCTACTACTATTTTCATTGCTTTGACTCTTTGTTGCTCGTGCAGGTATACCATCGACAGCAGCGACTGCATCATTCAATGTATTGGTCATCCAAGGGTCGTTGTCCAACAAGGGTGGTTCAATTTCAGTAGTCCATTCTGCTAACGGATCCTCTTCATGGAATATATAGTCTAGATCGATCAACTGACTTTCAGTGTCGCGGCATCTTGAATTTTTTGCTCTTAGTCTCATGTTGTAATGCACATATACCAATTTTTCAAGATTTTCCATTTTTATTCTATTTCGTAATTTTGTATGAATCGTTGGAAATGTAGTCCAGTTTCTTTCGCAGTTTGAAGATGAAACTGTTTGGCTTAAAATATGCATTGCTAAGTATGTTAAATTTGTAGCATCCTCTCTTCCAATTATGGACCACCATTGAGCGGGAAAACATGTCTTTACCGCTGCGTATGCTTTTGCAGAACCAAATGCACCAATTTTCATTCTATATTTTTCTACCTGTGATGTGAAGTTAAATATTTAATATGTATTAAACGTTAAATGTTTAACATAACTATTATATATGTTAGTTTTACCTCTTTTCCGATTTCAATCTGTTTTACAATGTCTGGCACCATTCTTTCAACGACGTTGTTAAATCCGTTTAATACTTCTCCATCGTTTGTTGCATCCCCATATTGAATGATGAGATTAAGAAAATAACATATATAGGAAAGATTTAAAATATTATTGAAATGTTATATATTTCATTATTTGTATGACGATAAGGTAAAACAAATTACCTACGGTGTGAAAAGGTCGATATAACTGTCTTTCCCATCTTTTGTCTATTATATCCCACCATTCTTGGCATTGTCTTCCATCAACATTTTTTCTAATCGATTCTTTTGCTTGATCCATTGTTTCATAAAGATATCTCATATCTGCTTTGTCATCACTATCTATCATTCGTAAAACTTTCACCAATGGCTCAAAAACAAGAATGACGAAAGCAGCACCAGTCCAAAAAGCATTGTTGTAAATCAGTGTAGAGATAATATTTGCTGTTCTTTTGTCTTTAGTATTGAGTTTAGAAACTCTTGATGTCCACTCTCTTGAAGCAATCATCCGTCTCAGGTCATCTTTATGTTTATGAATAGAGTCCATGCGATGAAATGTGTTGCAAACCGTGTTACTGCCGGTCTAATCAATTCTTTATTGTTGGTCTCTTTTCTCATGATAGAAAGTAACCAACCATGATTGTATATAAACGTCGTTATTAATTGACAATTTGTGATAATAGTTGTTACCTCTGGCTCTTTGAAAATATCTTCCAAAATCAAGTCAATGCAGTGTGCTGCACATGATGTCCAATATAAATGCCTTCTTTTCTGCATCAATAATTGACCGGCAGCTTTGTAATTTGCTCCATTATCTGTAACAACTTGCACTATCCTATTTTCACCGATTGTTTCGATTACATCATCCATTAATCCACAAATATATTCTCCACTTTGAAATTCATTTGTGGCATCCACAGATTTGATAAATACCGTTCCATGGTTAGAGTACACGAGAAAATTTATTATTTTTCGTCGATTCTGTGTACTCCAACCATCACACATTAATGTGTGACCATATTCATCCCAGAAATTGTGCAATGTTTTAATATATTGTCCAACTTTTTCTATTTCCATTTCAAGGTACGAATGTGATATTTCATATGCAGTTGGTGGATCAATTCAACGACCACATTCTGCAATCGCATCAACCATTGTTGTATAGTATGGACTATTAGCAATATTATGTGGAATATGGTTGGAAAAAAAGAACTTAGAAATTGCTCGACCTATATGTTTTTTGGCATCTTTAATACCTTTCATTGCAGATTTGATAGAAGGTTGAGTTCTACCTCCTCGTTTTTGCATATATGAGTCAATCCGTCCAGCAGCATTAGTGTCAAAATCACCACCACCTGATCGTCCAGCGGTATTAGATCTGTGCAATGTTTGACTTGAACCACCACCCGATCGTCCTACGGTATGAGATCTACACAGCTCTTCGTATCTAAATTCATCTCTGCTTTGCCGTATGACACGTTGAAATTGTTCATCATCTTCATTTTCATTGTCCGATATTTGTTGCGGTCTGCTCATTAATTCCTCTTGTAAGCGTTGCTCGTCAAGTTTTCCTTTGTTTCGTTCATTTCTCTTTTGAACGATATGTGATCGTATAAGCTGTTTAACTTCTTTAGGGACAATTAAACATGCCGATACGTCGCCGCTCACTCCTGCCAGATGTTCCTTTAAACGTGTCACACCACCGTCATTATTTATTTTATTGCAAAAGTTACATTTTGTTTTTCGAAGATTGTCATCGATCGCAGTACCATAATTCCAACCAATTTCAGTCGGATTTGCCATAGTGTACCTGAAATTATAACTAACAAACAATAATCGAATCAAAAAATTAAATCAAAAATTACATATGAATGAATTAAATATGAATGAATTAAAAAACAATAATCGAAGTCATCAAAGTTCAATGTTCAAGTCCACAATTTCGAGTCAAGTTCAATGTTCACGTTCAATATTCAAGTCCAACATATGCCAAGTCCAACATATGCCAGTTCAATATTCAATGTTCAAAGTTTAATATTCAAGTCATCGGCATATTCAAGGCTGATATTCAGGGCATAATAAAGTCAGTTCAATATATTCAGGTCCAACATATGCCAGTTCAACTTATTCAGCAACATATTTCGTATTGAAATGACTTATTTTTAGGAAGCAAAATTACAATAACGAACTGAACATTTTGTCTAAATCAATCAGATTATAAAACTTATGGCATATATATATGTGTGTAAAAATAGTTATTCACGGCATTGATAATATCTAACAGTGATAATATCTAAAACTTACGGCATTTATACCGTCTAACAGTGATAATATGGTAGGCTTTATATTGTCTAACAGTGATAGCATTAAAGCCCCGCTGCAAATTGGAAGCAGACAATACTAGGCCCGTAGGACCAAGCCCGCTGCAAACCATTCACGGCATAACCCCGGAAGAAAAAAAATCACAAATGTCGATTGAAAAAAAAAATACCTTCGTCTTCGATCGGGCTTGAGGTCGCGCTTCGCCTCTGCTCGACTTCGCCTTCGTGTCGCTCGACCTCGACTTCGCTTCTCCTCGACTTCGCTTTGCCTTCGTCGTCGCCGTTGCTGTTGCAGTCGCCGCTTTCGACAATTGGCCATTGAAGAGAATTAGGTAATGTTTTAAATTTTTCTTGCTCGATTTCGACTATATTTATACACACAAAATCGAATCGAAAAATGTAATAATAGGAGCTCTTTTGTTGCCACTAATGTGTCATTGCTCCACTCCACCACATCTTAATAATAAATTTAACAATGACTTTAAAATATGCAAAATGCAACATGCAGAGACTAACTTTGGACAGACTTCATTACAGTTTTTTTTGTAAAAGAAAGGCCGATTTTGAAAGGATTAATGATACCATTGTTTAAGTACTTTTAATTGAGAAATATCTTAATATACGAAGCGGCAATCAACTTTAAGGATGGTGATTTTTGGAAAGAAGCTATTAAAAGTGAACTTGATTTTATAACATCTAACCACACCTGGGACTTAGTTGACCTATCTAAGAGGTGCAAATAAATTAGGACTAAGTGGATCTTTAGAAAGAAATTGAAAAATGATGGTTCTATAGATGAATTCAAAGCTATAATAGTAGTTGTTGGCTTCACACAAAAGAAACATAATTATTTAACATGTATTCCTCTGTCATCAAAGTGGGTAGTATTAAAACTTTAATTGCCTTTGTTGCTATTCATGGTCCAATAGCACACAAAGTAGATGTAAAAACTGCTTTTCTTAATGTGTTGGTTGCGTGGTACCTGGTTAGGAGAATAAGGTTTGCAAATTAAGAAAGTCTTTTTAACATGTATTCCTCTGTCATCAAAGTGGGTAGTATTAAAACTTTAATTTCCTTTGTTGCTATTCGTTGTCCAATAGCACACAAAGTAGATGTAAAAACTGTTTTTCTTAATGTGCTGGTTGCGTGGTACCTGGTTAGGAGAATAAGGTTTGCAAATTAAGAAAGTCTTTTTACTGTCTAAAAATAGACTCCTAAATAATGGTATGAAAAAATTAATAGACCCTACCAGATAATGGTTATATAGTGAATGCCTCTAATTTCTACGTATATTCAAAGTGTTTAGTCCTCGTCGTGTGATTATATGTCTTATGTTGATGACATGTAAATATTTGGTACAAACTTGATTGTAGTAAATGATGCCAAAAATTTTATTGCCCTTCCAATTTGGGATGAAAGATTTGATAGAGGCTGATGTGATACTTGAAATTAAAACGAAAAAAACTGCAAAAGGTTTCAACTAAGTCAATCTCACTACATAGAGAAAATTTCAAATGTTCAATTATTTTGAAGTGACTCATGTTTGATCTCCGTATGAACATATTTGCATCTTATAAAAAACAAAGGACCAAGTGTGTCCCAAGATGAATATGCTAAAGTTATTAAAAGCGTGATGTTTCTTATGAATTTATAGATACCTGACATAGCCTAATCGGTGAGTCGTTTAAGTTGGTACACTCACAACCTTAATAACGAACATTGGAATGTTCTTCGTCGCCTTATGAGATATCTTAAGGGTACAATTGATTGGTTCTTGCATTTTAACAAATAACGTGTTTTCTTGGAGGAATTTTGTAATGGAAACTGGATAACTGATAATGATGAAGTTAGGTCCACTAGTGGATATGTGTTCGCGATGGAGGTGCTATATCATGGAAGTCCTCTAAACATATGAGTTGGCAGGTCAAGAAGCTGAATGGTTAAAAGATTTGTTGGCAGAAATTTCAATATGAAAAAAACAAATGTTCCACTTTCTTTATACAGATTCACAGTCTGTTATTAGAATTGCAAAGAGTAGTGTGTAATGAAAAAAAATTGCACGTACGTTTCAAACACAAAGTGGTTGAGAAACTTTTGAAGAGAAGGGCGATTTCATTGGAATATTTAAGAACAGAAAAAAATCGACGGATCCGCTCACAAAAGGATTGCTAAGAAATGCGGTCCTTGAATTTTCAAGAGGAATGGGCGTCGGGCCTAGAGTAGAGAAAATGTGATGACGACCTATTGACGATCAAACAAGACCACATGATTACTCTTTCTCTTCCTGCTTTGTTGTCAAAAGATAGATTGTTTTTTGAATTCATGACCGTTTCGACGGTGCTTTAATGACGCATTTCATGGATTCATTTGTGAAAGCCTTAAGTTTGAACTTTACGTTCATCATTAATCCATAGCTAGTTTTGGCGGTGCTTATGTTACACACTTGATGAATTTTTTCTTACTTATATGTGGTTGAGTCTATTACTCTTGTTGAATCCATAATCAGTTTTTGTGGTGCTTTTTAAGACGCACTTGATAGATTTTGCAAATTGTTTTGCAGTTAAATCTATAACCAGTTTTGATAGCACTTTTAAGACACACTTGATAGATTCTTCCTATTTAATTCATATGTTAGTGCTTTTGAGACACTTAATAGATTCTTTCTATTAAATCCATATCAAGGTTTGATGATGCTTTTGAGATGCACTTGATGGATTCTATAAACACTATTCATGGTAAATCCATAACCAGTCTTAATGGTGCTTTTGAGACGCATTTAATCGAAGGTGCTTTCGAGATGCACTTGATTGCTTATTATCTTTGATTATGATGGATAAAATTTGCAACCAAAATCGGTGATGTATTTAAGACGCACTTGATGGATTCTATTGTTTGATTTAGATTGAGCATCATGCTCTTAATGAGTTGATTGCCATATGTGGTGGTGCTACAGAAACACACTTGATGGATCACCTACATTGAAGGTGGGATCGCATTCTATGGGAGATTTTAACTAACCTCTCTACAGCATTAATGAGTTTCCAAGATAAGCGCATGACCATAAAAACCGCACATTAATCGCGGAGAAGTGTAGATATCAAAAGTGATATGCATTGTGAGGTATCAACCAAGTGTTGCAGTTCAAGAGAAATTCATTGCATAGACTAAGTTGTAGTCTCGCT
Organism: Allium cepa; assembly: GCA_030765085.1. NCBI lineage: Eukaryota > Viridiplantae > Streptophyta > Magnoliopsida > Asparagales > Amaryllidaceae > Allium > Allium cepa. The sequence goes on along the minus strand of CM060941.1, from coordinate 677,515,916 downwards.
TCTTATGTATCAATTCAAATCGAAAGTATGTACGAAACTTTTCGTTTGCAAAGGTTGTTTATGTTTCATCTATTTAGAGTTTTTTATGGTTAGTGGAGGATTGTTGGATAACTACTATGAAACTTCAATCTCACATCGTCTGATATTTTGTTATTTTATTCCTTGTATAACCTTTTTTCTACTACTTATTACTAGGCAAGCTCACACATGCATGCGCCCGCGACGTGGACGAATGCGGTGCTTTGATGGCGCACTTAACACTGCAACTACAAAGTTATTGTTACTCCAAGTACAAACTTCGAAGCTTTGCAACGATAATCCTACCCTCGTACCATGTTAGCTGTAAAGAACCGTCAACAAAAAAGAAAAACTTTTTTGTAATTGTTGCTACTTAAACAGTTTGTAACTACTATGCAATTAAGAATATAACTAAATTTGCAGCTATAATTAAAACAGTGTATAGACAAAATCGGTGTATAGATAGACTGACATAGTATAACTGAATTTGTAGTATGTTGTACTTGACTATAGAGTATGTAACTACAATAAATACAGACTATATAGTATACAGTCAAGAATATAACTCATTCGGTCAATCTGTAACTACAATCATGGTTTTAAATCTCTCATATATCGCCTGAGATCTCCTTTTCACACTTAAACGAGACGAGACATCAAATCTCCTCTATATCTCACTCGACACTCATCTCGTTCAAATCTCACCCGAAATATGGATCAAAATCTCAATCTGAGATCTCACCCGAAATTACATATTTTTCTTAATTTACATAATATTTTTTATTTTCATATTGATTCAAAAGAAACTACTCAATCCAATTATAATTTACCAATTTCTTGAACATGTTCTTTACTTTTTACCTTAATGAGTCAAAGCGAAAGGTTTCACTTCTTTATTATGTTCAAATAAAAGGATATTATTCAATCATTGCTAAGTCAATTAAACTAATCAAGCTACTACTCTTTTAAAAATATTCCTTTTTCTGTGTAAGTATGTCACTATTTTTATTTTTACTAAGAAAGTTATAACCATTAAATAAATTTTTGACACATAAGTACATCCGAGATATTCCCGAGATGCATTACAAGAACCGATATGTCAATCCGAGATCTCCCCCGATATGAGATAACTTGTGTAAAAATTCCGAGACGAAACATGACCGAAATCCGATATTTAAAACCTTGACTACAACAATAAAAACTGTAGTAACACGACCATCAGGACTATAAGTGAAACCGAGCATCAGGACAGGACGTCATGTGTATATATATATGAGATAATGAAAATATGGAAACATGTATATGAAATCTATAGATGTAAGTTTACGTGCATACAGGCCCAGCCAACAGCAGAGTCGAGAGAGACAAGACACCAAGGCAACGTGATTTTTTTGTTTGGGGGGGTACGTGTTTCTCACATCTCGGTTTCTCTGCACATCGACGTCCGCCGCACCAGCAACTAAGAAGCTACGCCTTCATCGCCTCACAAACGCACCTCCAGGCTCCATCGTCCTAAATCAAGTTGTTGCGCCCGCAGACTATACTCCCTCAAACTACAAAGCCCTAAATTGCAGTTTCAAATTGCAGCCAAAAACAGAAATTGGATCAAGCCTGAACTCAATCAGTGTGAGTTATAGCAAAGATAAATATTGGTTAAGTTATTTTTTTTCCTATGTTTAACAATTTAGTTATGGCATAGCATAATGTAGATTTATTCCTGACTTCCTTCTATATATGTGATTCAGGATTTAATGTTCTTTTAATCGGTGGTGTAGGTTTTGGTAACTTCTGATTTAGCATCCTTCATGTTATTACTTATAAGCAAAGCAATACTTCAATTAAGGATACAATGATGAATGTTAACTGAAAGTTATGTTTTTTAGATGGCGGTTAATTGAAAATATAAGTTATGTTTTCTCAGATGTGCAAAATATTATAGTATTTTACAATGAATAATAATATTATGTTGTATCTTCAATTGAGTTAGGAACCGTTAACAAAATTTTGGATATCAAATAGAAAGAAAAAGCAACGTAGGTATAAAGAAGCAAAATCATTACTCTGTTCGGATTCTAACTTATTTCAAGCGAAAAATAAAATAAAAAAAATCTAAAACTTCAAATTCAGGTTAAATTGAAGAAACGAATTGGTAGCATGAGAATATTGATTCTAATACTTATATCCATGAAGAGCCTATATATAGAAATGTTGAAGTAGAAATTGATGATTTTGTAGAAGTCACAAAGGAGCATCGTAGTCCAATTAAATTTTTTAAGGACAAGTATGTATTTTCGAAAAACAAAATTGACGGTTGACACTTTTTAGACATTACATTGGTAGCTATCCACACGGAGAAGAACATGAAAGAAAATGGATCATGTATTCAAATAAATATGATAAAATAATTATTTTTGTTGTAAGCTTTTTAAGTATGCACAAAGACCATCTCAATTAGCTGGAGAAGGAATTAATGATTGACATAATTTACCTAAATAGCTAAAAGAGCAAGAAAGTAATCCGTTCATAATGCTAATGTTATAAAATGAGTTGATTTGCATAGAAGACTTCAACAAAACGCAATCATTGATAAAGCAATGAAAGTCCAAATTGATCAAGAGAGATACGTTGGGGAAAAAAATACTTACATGCATGATTGGTGTTGTCAAGAATCTCAAGATACTTACTCAAAATAATTTATCATTTCATGTATCAAATAAGAAGATTTACGAAAAATAATAATGGACTTCTTTTGCCAATTATGGAATTTGTTGTCAAATTTGATCCAATTATGAAAAATCATCTTAGACGTATGGTAAATATTAAAATCAATAATCATATCTTAGCTATAAATTCGAAATGGATTGGTGGATTTGTTGGCTAACAAGATCAAAATAACTACGCTTACAAAAATAAAGAAACCAAAATGCTTCTCTGTTATTCTTGATTGTATAATATTTTCTTTGATTCATAACAGACGATGATACGTCTGGGTTTGGTCTTTATAAAGAGCCTGAAGATGTTTTGATCAATATTAAACTTGATACTAATGACGTGAGAGAAAGAGGGTAGGCCTGTCAAATGGATTGGATTGGATCAAAATGAGTTGGGTCGAGTTTGATCCAACCTATTTATGACCCATTCTTTTTTACACACTTATGATCCATCTCTTTTATGATCCAACCCGTTTAATAAGTCGATTATCCATTTAATCCATTTAAAGATCTAAATTAGATTTGACTAACAAAAAACAAACAAATATAAAATAATTCTATTCTAATTTTTATGTTTTAAATTTTAATTCTAATTATTACCAAAATTCAAATATGGGGATGTGGTAGCCTGTTATTTTCTACGTACAACTGTCGGTCTCCTTGAAGAACTACAGTGTGCGTTCACAAGATGAAGTATCCAAGTGTCACATACTGTCTGTAATTTAGGTGAGAGTTAATCGGTCGAAGTATCGCCTGATTACAAGTCAGTATGAAGAAGTTATTGCAATTTGAACAAAAAAAATAACAGCTTCTGCACTAGGCGGAGATCATATAGGGGGATATGGTAGTCTGTTACTTTCTAAGTCCAACTGTCAGTCCTTTTGGAGAACTACAACGTGCATTCACGTGAAATATTCGAGTGTTACATACTGTCCGTAATTTAGGTGGAAGTTAATCGGTTGAAGTCTCGCCTGATTACGAGTCAGTATGGAGAAGTTATTGCAGTTTGAACAAAAAAATAACGCCTTCTGCACTAGGCGGAGTTCATATAGGGGATATGATAGCCTGTTATTTTCTAAGTACAATTGTCAAGCCACTTGGAGAACTACAACGTACGTTCACACGATGAAGTATCCGAGTGTTGCATATTATCCGTAATTTATGTGGGAGTTAATCGGTCGAAGTCTCGTCTGATTCCGAGTCAGTATGAAAAAGTTATTGCAGTCTGAACAAAAAAATAGTGGTTTCTGCACTATGCGGAGTTCATATATGAGGATGTAGTAATCTATTATTTTCTAAGTACACTGTCAATCCTCATGGAGATCTACAGTGTGCGTTCACAGAGCGAAGTATCTGAATGTTACATACTGTCTGTAATTTAGGTGGGAATTAATCGGTCGAAGTCTCGCCCGATTCCGAGTCAATATGAAAAAGTTATTGCAGTCCGAACAAAAAAATAGCGGCTTCTGCACTAGGTGGAGTTCATGTACGGTGATGTAGTAGCATGTTATTTTCTAAGTACAATTGTCAGTCCCCTTGAAGAACTACAGTGTGTGTTCACACGGTGAAGTATCTGAGTGTTACATACTGTCAGTAATTTAGGTGGGAGTTAATCGGTCGAAGTTTTGCTTAATTCCGAGTCAATATGAAGAAGTTATTGCAGTCTGAACAAAAAAATAGCGGCTTCTGCATTAGGCGGAGTTCATCTATGAGAATGTAGTAGTATGTTCTTTTCTAAATACAACCGTCAATCCCCTTGAAGAACTACAGTGTGCATTCACACGATTAAGTATTTGAGTTTTGCTTACTGCCTGTAATTTAGGTGGGAGTTAATCGGTCGAAGTCTCACCTTATTATGAGTCAATATGAAGAAGTTATTGCAGTCTGAACAAAAAAATAGCAGCTTCTACGCTATGCGGAGTTCAAATATGGAGATGTGATAGGCTGTTATTTTCTGAGTACAACTGTTATTCCCCTTGGAGAACTACAGTATGCGTTCATAAGATCAAGTATCCAAATGTTTCATGCCGTCTGTAATTTAGGTATGAGTAAATCGGTCAAAGTCTGGTCTGATTCCGAGTTAGTATGAAAAAGTTATTGCAGTCTGAACAAACAAAATAGCGGCTTCTGCACTAGGTGAAGTTCAAATACGAGGATGCGATGGCCTGTTATTTTCTAAGTACAACTGTTAGTCTTCATGAAAAACTACATTGTATGTTCAAAATTCTTATTTTTCAAATTTATCTTAAAATTTAATGTTTTTAATAAATAGGTAAATGGTTTACCCACTTATAACCCTTTTAAAAACGGATCAACCCAACACATAACTCATTTAATAAAATTAATAAATGGGTTTGACCCAATCCATTTAAAAGTAGGGTAAATGGGTTGGGTCATATTTTGACAGATCTAAACAAGGGTATGATAACGGTTTAAATATGAAAGGCAAACATCAAGTTGTACAAAAAAAACTACTTGATATAAATCATAGAGGTTTTTACATTTCATGTGGCTGTCACAGTGTAAACATTGCTTTATGTGTCGAAATATGTATGAAAGCAATAAAAAAAATTGGCATTTGTGTAAAAGATTTACGCTTAATTTTTTGTCTCAATTCATCAGCGGGAAATACATCAAGGTTATGTTAAGGGTTTGACTAAACATTATCGGAAACTCGTTGGGAGAGTCACATTGAAAGTGTTAAAAGCCAAAAGAACTCAAACATTGAAGCAAAGAAATGTCATGATTGATATTGCAAATAATTTTAAATATGATGTGATGATGGAAGCCAAAGGATTATGCCAAAATGCTTTGGAAAATTTGAGTTTTTAATTAACTTGTGTATTTGGTACACGATGTTGGACAATATTAATCGAATAAGTAAAATACTTCAACCAAAGGAGATGGATATCGAAGATGCACTCATAAAAATGAAAGATCTTGTTGCATTTTTTTTGAAAACTCGGACAAATATGGAATTGAAAACATGATGAAGAAGGCTAAAGAACTTGCAAATAATGTTGGGTTGATCCTAAATTTATTGAAACGAGAATTATACGAAGAAGAAAACAAGTTGATGAAGATATCATAGAGGATAATGACGAATAATCATCCAAGAACAATTTTAAAGTCGCTTAATTTCTTCTAATAGTATAGGAAGCTTTAACTTCGCTTGAGCATTTTAAATGTTACGAAGATACTTTTGGATTTTTGTTAAACTTAAGATTCAAAAGTATTGATAATGAGGAGCTGAAGGATCATTGCACTTATCTATAGGGTTTTTTTGAAGCACCATGAAGAACAAGATATTTGTGGTAAAGAGTTATTCTTTGAGGTTAGACAACTAAAAGGAATTTTATCATCGAAGGTAACTACATCAATTGATACTCTTAATTTCTTGAGATCTTATCGAGATGTAGGTAGATTTCTAATGCATGGGTTTCTTATCGAATTTTACTAATTATTCTGATTACGATTGCTTCGACGGAAAGAGGTTTATGAAATTGAAATTTGATAAAAAAATATCTTCGAACTATTATGTCACAAGAGAGATGAAGTGAGCTAGTTATGATTTTAATTGAAAATGAGTATTTAAATAAGCATAACTACGAAGATATAATAGATGGGTATGCTTCCAAAATTGCAAGAAGAAGTTGTTTTCGTTAATACGTATTGATATGTTAGCATATCATGTTCACAAAGATTTTGACACGTAATCTAAATAACTTAGTTGATCAAGTGATAGATATTAAATTTTATAAAAAATTAAAAAAAATTGTAAATGTAAATGTGTTGTTGTTTGTTGAGTTAAGAGGCAACAAAAATAAGAAAAAAATACGTTCGATTAGGGCATTGGATACCCTTGGACTGGCCATGTATGCATATCATACCACTATATAATATTAATATAAATTTATGAATTTATGTGCCGATATAAGTGAAGCAGAGCATCAGGGCAAGATGACATGTATATGAAAATGAATATGAAATAATGAAAATTGCAGATATAAGCTAATGTGCAGATATAGGTAAACTAAGCATCATGACAGGATGACAAACTCCATGCAAACAATTAGATAATATGTTATTAAAATGTTCCATCGACTCTCCATGCAAACTAAGTACTTCCCTGAAAACTGTTCTTCTCGATGGCACTTCAAAACTAAGACACATTTTTCGGCAAAACTCAAGAAACCCCTCACCCTCAAAAAAAAAAAAAAAAAAAAAAAAAAAAAAAAAAAGGAAAGCTCATTAACAAATATCATTTGAGGTAATGCTTTTCTAGACTTATCTTTATTGAATGACCAGGTAATGAGATTGTTCCTAGCTACACTTTCACTATTTTTTCTGAAAGCTAAAGTCTTCTGTGTCCTATCGCTATCTCGATAAATTGACTTACAGCCAGTTTTTATGTGGTAGGTCACATGTGAAGTTCCATTTGCTTTAGCCTCACATGCAAATGACGCATAACAATAATTGCAAAAGCACTTTGGGTTATTAGGATTTAAAGGATTTTCTTTCGTAAAATGTTGCCATACCATAGAAGGCTTTTCTAGTGGAAGTTTCATGCTAGGGATTGGCAGCTTTATCGCATTGAGATCTGTCATTTCTTCTTCTTGTCCATCCTCAGATTCATCATCATTTATTTCTTGAATATTTCCAACCACACTTTCTCCAATAAAGCAACAGTATAACATATTTCCACCTATAATCAATGTGTGAACACAAAACAGACATGAGTTTTCAATCATATCACAAAGCACATGAGTATTTTTTAGTAAAATATCAGGATTCGCTATCAACCGAATTAGGATTTGAATCCTATCACAATATCACTTGGTCCGAATTAAAGAAACCTAAATATCAGCATCTACCTAAACTTCTTAAAAAAAAGGAAAACTAATGGCAGAGTGGTAGGAAAATATTGAAACTAATAGATAATGGCATAGTGAAACTGGGCAACACAAACTATAAGTTAAACGCTAATTCTTAGAAAAGGGAAAAAAGAATTAATTTTGAAAATTAACACTAACATGTTTCCTTTTCCAGGTGCCTACGACTGTGGTACGGCTATGGTAGATATAGGGCAGAGCAACGCCAGAGATAGAGAGAGTGAGCATTGATAGTCGAATTAGGGTCAGGAATTTATTATATAGTTCGGATTTTCAAAACGGTGCGAAATGGAGAGAAACGGCGGACGAATCTAGGGTTAAATTTTGGGCAGGTACTCCTCTGGTTACTAAAGGGACGTGGAATAGACGAGGAATGATTTGAACGAAGGCAGCTTGCACTGCATAGATAATAATCGTTAGTGAGTTGGCTAAGTATGGAGATGGGCTAATAGCTAACCAAATCAACCCTAAAACATTAACCGTTAAGTGACCCAAAATTATACGGTTAAGCTCGGTCAGTTAACTAATTCTACGGCTAACAGATTTGATGGTTAGATTGATTCGACTAAGATTAGTTATATCAGTTAACTGTTCATCTCCAAGCTAGATGATATGATAAATAGTACACAAGACGTACAACATATTACTTATATGTAAGGTAAAATGATTATTAAAAGGCCAGACGAGCGAAAAATGAAATAAATAGTATAATAGCATACTCTTTGCACATGAAAAGCATAATAACTAGTATGAACACCTTTTCTTAAAAGATTGAAGTTACATATGAATTAAACGTCAACGGCTGACGTTTTAGCATAAGTTGGATATATGTAAATCATATAAAGAAGTTTAATGTCAATGTAACATGGTGGTTCAACGCATGTTAAATTTTGTTATAGTAATTATTCTCTTTCTCGATCTTGACACCGATGTCAATGGTAAAATAATCATATATCACAGGGTTGAAAATATATTTAAAAAGTATTGTAACTCACGGCATCGTGGAGTTTACGTCATGTTTGATGATAGCAAATAAATATTTTTATATTTGATTTTCTTTCACAGTTTGTTATCAAACACATATGCACTTTATGTGCATATCTTATCGTATGTTTGCAATTATTGAAAGGAAGTGTTTGTGAAATATTGCAATCAATTTATGTTTAATGTTAATGTTATATACAAAGTATTTAATGCGTTTATTTAGTGATGTATTCTTACAAGAGCTTTGTTTTTAGGTTTCAAAGTTGCATAGCATGGATACAAGTACTAGTGATGTTACATTTGAAACGAAAGATGTCATTGTTTTTCTTTTTAACCAGCAAGCAGTGAACTTTATCTCTAGCTTTCAAAAGATTACACCTGATTGCACTTAAAGTTCGAAAAGAGAAATAAACAAATTTAATCAAAACATGAACAACATCACGGGAATTCATGTACAATTCAATTCAGCATACAAATTTCCCATACAAAGGACTCTTCATCATAAAGGAAACAGAACTATTAAAATGCAGATATAGAGTCAAAATTACCAAAAAGCTTGGACCAAAATATTTTTATTGAGATATCATATAAACTCTCTCAACATCATTTTTTACCAATCACGTATAAAAAAAAAGGAAAAGAAGCAATTCATTTTTCAATATTTATTCCTCCAGCCGATCACATTTTATCAACTCACGCAGTCAAACATCTCAACAATTTCATTAACAAATAGAGGCAAAGAACACTTCACAGCACATATACCAAGCTCAAAGTTTATATGCTTCAGGCGAACTGAAACATGCATCATTCAACAGTAGCATAGCTTCCACAGCATGCTTTCTGATCAACATCATCAGGCCTAAATAACAAAGCACTGCTCACAAACCAAATTTTGTTCGATTACTTTTCATCACCAGCCAGACAACCAAACACAGCAAGTATCAACCGTCTACAACAACACACACTCATTTGAACCATTCAAGAAATCGAGTTCCACTCAACATCACACTGTTAGTCAATGGTAAGAGCAATGAATAGTACTCCATCACATTGTCAAACTGAGCCATTATATCCTGACACCACTATTGACTTAAACTAAAACAAAACAAACTTGCCATCATAAGACAACGTGGTAGAATTTCAACCTTCTGCATTGGCAAGGCAGGCAACGCAAACGCCTGTAGTTAAGTCGACATCAAATAGTGGCGGATTCAATTTCAAACGTCTGAGTCCAAAGTGACGTAAGCATTCAGATCGTCGAAGCTTTTTTTACTCTAGATCTCATCAACAGTGACAAGGCAGCGAGCTCCAATTTTCCAAATCCATGGCGTTGCCATTCTAGATCTGACGTGTACCAGTGACAAACTTTAACTCTGAATCACTAATGTCAAGCGCAAGTATTTCAGCATTGATAATTCCTACATTGACATCATCCGGCATCCCAACATCCACATCTCGGCCTCATCACCAAGGCAATGCATTGACTAATCTCAGGCTCGAGCAAGCTCAAGCGCAAATGATAAGGGAGGAATTTGCAGTGGCGAGTTAATGGAGCAAAAACAAAATTTTAAGGCCTGTTTGGTTTGATTTTGTATTTTCTGTTTTCTTTTTTCAACCCTCGTGATAAAATATGAAAAAAACAGAAGAAAAAAATTGAAATTTTAGGCCATCATGACGATGATGAAGGAACAACGGAATGTATAAAGGGACGGCGAAGTGGATGGATTGTTCATTCTTTTGTTATTTCTCAAATATGAAAAATGTAATAGATTTGTTTTCTAGTTTACATGTTAGCTTCGTTTTCCTAATTAGTTGTTTTCGAAAAATAAATGCGTTGTATGTACATTTTTTAGACGAAAACACAAATCTAAAAATGACAATCCAAAAGGGGCTTTAGCTAATGAGAAAGTAAAAAAAGGAGAATTTTTGGGACTGAGAAGCAGGTACGGTGTTTTAATTTTGAAGGAGAAGGAAAAATTACAAAGAAATGAATTAGATTCACACTATGATTGTTTCAATCGGAAGTTTTGAATCCAATTTCTGATCCATAAATCAAGACTTTCTGTGTAGTTTGTTTTTTTTTTCATTGTTCTTAATAAAGCCACCTATCCAGACAAAATTATTCAAAATCTTCTTTCTTCTTCTCAAATACACCAAAATATCATCACAAATACCATTATAAACTCATTTAGCAACTCGCTAAATACTTGGCTCGTCAAATCAACAAAATATACGGGTTCATTAGTTAATCCGAATGGCATGATTAACCACTCATACAACCCGTCTGGAGTCCTAAATGTTGTATTTGAATACTATCATCAACTACTTTCAACCGATGGAAATCTATGACTCAAGATGGGGAAACACCCCAGCTCCAACCAACTGATCAAAGAGATCACTTAAGCTGGGCAAAGGATAGCGATTCTTCTACACCAGTTTATTCAGCTCCTTGTAGTCAACATAGAGTCTAAGAGAACCATCCGCCTTGGTGGAAATGACAACTGGCACTCCCACTCAGAAATGCTTCTTCTAATAAAACCCTCCTCTAACAACTCATTCACCTCCTTATTTAACCCACATCTTTTCCTTGGAGTCATATGTCTTAGAAATAAGGCAACTGCTCAAGCGTTCTCAAGAAGATAGATCCTAAACTCGATCTCTGGGGGAGACTGCAGAAAGACTGCTAACCTCAGCAAATACATCCAAAAAATCTCTAACTACCGGTACATAATTAAGATCATCTAATGATAGTTCTAAGGAATAAAGGCAGCTCAACATAATTGATCCTCGTGGATCACAGAAAATCATTAAGCTACGCCCACTATAATTTCCCAATCTAACAACTCTCCTATCATAATCTAATATAGCCTCATATAAAGCTAACAGGTCCATGCCTAAGATCAACCCAAACCTAGAAAATTCCATCGCATAGGCATCACACTCAAACTCGACCCCTAATATCATCAATCGCAAACCCCAACGCATCATGGACAAATAGGCCTATCCTCTTATGGGGTTTGACACAACTATAGGGTCAATCACAATATAGTGTCTAGGTGTGAGTCCTCAACAAGTCTACTAGAGATCAAAGAATAAGAAGCCCTTGAATCAAATAAAGTACGAATGAGAAGAACGAAAAAAGATAACACACTTTCTACAACTACCTTCTTCCCTTTATTCCATCCTGGTTATCCATTGGAAGAAGGAATAGCATCAAGAACATAAGCCCGGATCACTTGCGTAGAAGCTTGAGAAGAAGCTCTAGGTGGTGTTGGACAAGCTCGCTTCATATGCCTGAACTAATCGCAATTGAAGCACTTCATTCCCAGACGTTCTACCTTGCAATCCTTAGTAAAATGACAAGGTTTGCCACACCTATAGCACTTTAAATTCTACTTTTGAATCTTTTTGTTCGGCCTGAATCCTCCCTTCTTTTTACCCTTTTGAAAATTCTTTACTTTAGCCTTAGGAGCCACTTCTTTCACCTCCTTCTTAGCAATAGAGGTAAGCAATGCCATCTCAATAAATCCCTCGAAAGTAGCTTCCATCAGAATATGACTCACAACTAAATCCTGAAGCTGTTGATTTAAACCCTTAGCAAAATTAAGCATCTTCTTGTGTGGAGTACTAATCAATTCCATTCCAAATCTTGCAAGCTCATTAAACTGATTGACATATTCTTTAACAAACAAACCACTCTACTTAAGATTGACAAACTTCTCTAACTGAACAGCCTCCTCAGCTTAGGGTAGAAACTTCCTCCCAAAGCTTCCATGGAACTCTCCGCAGGTCATCTCACGACCATCAATCTAAGCCTCAAGAACTTCCCACCATCTCAAAGCCTCACCCTACAGTTGTCAGGTAGCAAGCTACCTCCTAACTCCATTAACTAATCCTATGTTACCCAGCTACCTGACCCGGCTACAAGGCGACAATTACAGAAGCTATGGTTGGACCTACATGGGACTTAAGCCAAGAAAGGTTTGGGGAATATAAAGGATTGATATAAGTTAAGTGATTCGGCATTAATGTATGGTTCGGCCTGTTTGCATGGCTCGATATTGGGACAAGATCATGTGTGGATCGGCGGTGATGGGATCGACCTTGTTGGATCAGAGTCGTACGTGGATCGGTCAAGCTGGTTCGATCGAGATGGGATCGGTCCTAGTGGCTCGGTGTAGATGGGATCGATCCCAGTGGCTCGGTGTAGATAGGGTCAGCCTAATGCCTCAGTGTAGATGGGATCGGCCCTGGTGGTTCGGTTGATTGTGGTTTGGCCTTGGAAGTATTAGGTCGTGTGTCATTCGGGTCTTGTAGGATGGCATGTGTCGCTTAGTCAATGAAAGAAAGCCAAGATGTGTCGGTCGATTATGGTTCGGATGATTATGGTTCGGTCTTAGTAGTTCGGCATGTATGGGTCAGCAACGCTTGGTTCGACCATAGTGGTTCGGCATTGCCTGAGCCGGTCAGTTTGAATTGAAGCTTGTGGGTCGAGCTATCTTGGTTATAGACCTATACAGGGGAACCAACCTATCTTCATCTATAAATAGTGGGGCAGATGTACAGTTGAAGGGACCTTTTTTCGATAACTCCAGGGATACTCTGTCATTTTTTGTACTCACTTCTTTTATGTTCAAACTTTCATTCAAGTTGTTTGTTTACAGATTGTATCTGTACTCAAGTGATTGCAAAAGTAATCAAGATCATATTCAAAATGGACGTAGGCAATTACGCCGAACCACTATAAATTTGGTGTTTCCTTTTCTGTTGTTCTTTTGGCACTCAGTTGTGTTATTCCTCTGTTTTAATTTACTTTCTTCATTAATCTCCCTATACAACTCTATTCAAGGGTGTTAGTTACCCATTTTGGTGCTAACATTTTGGTGCTTTCATTGAGAGCGTGCATTCTTAGGCTGTTAGGATCTACTTTGTCGCTACTGGATTGAAGAAATCCCTCGAATGAGATCTGAGTTCATTCTCAAGAGTTCATAGTTTCTATTCAGAGTTACGACGGATAACTCTAAGATGGAAAGACCACATATCAGATCAGCCTCCCACAATCTGGATGTCAATGAGACCGCCAACGTCCAGCAAGTGAGACCCAGCAATCAACAAGCTAATCCAGCCGCAGGAACCGCCACCGCCCTAAACCAATCAGAAGTTGTCACCAGGGTGGAGTTTAATGAGCTGATGAGAGAGCTCGTGGGAAGTAGGGGACAACTTAACAAGCAGATTCAAGCAAATACCAACCTCATGACCCAGATCGCTCAACAGCAGCATCAGAACGCTGGTGGAATCCCTGCTTCATACTCATCATCTGATAGCTCCGCTTCGTCAAATGAGCATCCTAGGCGTAGATGTCGTAGGATCGAAATGGCACAAACAGGTGCAATAGAGCAATCTAACATAAATGGTCCAGGTTCCCTACCTAAACCGTGGCCCCTAACTCACACCTGGGAAATCGCACCCAAATTGGAGTGGGAAACTTAGGATCTGGAGCATAAGTGGAAGCTGGTCCACCACCTCGCCAGGGTCATAGCGAAGCGGGTCCTTAGGACGTGCACTTGGGAGATCGCCTACCAAGGAGGCGCCAGCCGGAACGATCACGTAGGATGGACTTCGGCTTGCCACCTCCCATCCAGACTCAAGATTTATCAGCTATGGTCAGACAACAACGATGATTGGAGCGCATTTAGGAGCCATACTCCTTTCGCAGATGCTATCCTACAGGCTGAGTATCCTTGGAGGTTCAGTATGCCTACTATTCCAACTTATGAAGGGAATACTGATCTCCGACAGCATGTAATGAGATACAAGTGGATGATGGACTCGGCATGGGAAAATGATGCAACCAAATGCAGATGCTTCCCAATAACCTTGTTCGGGATCGCTACCATGTGGTTCACCAGACTTACCCCGCGATCGAACTCCAGGTTTGATGAGTCAACGGTGAAATTGGTGGAGCAGTTTAAGATCCATGCCACTCGCCCAAAAGGCGTAATGTCTCTATCCACTGTGATCCAGGCTTGAGGGAGTCATTAAAGGATTATTTACAAAGATTTCACGCTACTGCTACCGAAATTAGCAACCTGAATGCCCATGCTATTCTTATGGTCAAGATGCGAGGAGTAGATCCAGACTCAAAGTTTGGTGATTAGCTAGCAGGAAAATCACCGACTACCCTGGAATGCTTTTATTCAAAGGTGAACCAATCATGAGAAAGGAAGAGGCCATGTGGTCAAGATGAAGCAGTATGCTAGGGCCCAGTAAGGAAATGGTGCAAAGCAACATTGCGGTAAAGCAATCTGGCGAAAACTCTAGCAAGGTCCAAGTCAATGTTCTAAATAAGCCGGAGCAGTCTAAAAGATACGGAGGAGGAAATTATGGAAGAAAGAGGGAAGCTAGAAAGTGGAAACCAAGAATCCCAACCTATGGCGAATACACTCCTTTGAATACATATTTGAAAAATATTTATTTATCAACTTGTAATGCATTCCAATACCGGAAGTCGCGCCCAAAGGAACCACCTGAGGAACAAAAGCAGATTGGAAAATATTGTTGCTTTCATGAGACCTATGGGCATAATACTGAGGAGTGTAGGAACCTTCATGATGCTATAGAAAAATTGATTCACTAGAATAAGTTACAGCAGTTTGTTAAGAATCCGCAGGAAGGCGAACATGAGACATCCGATCCCAATTGTGGGTAGGATTTACATCGACCTAAGGAGCTCGCTCAGACCAAAGGAAGGCTGATCATAAACACAATAATTGATGGACCTTACTCGACAGACAAGAGTTAGCAGGAAATGGAATGCTATGCTAGTAGCTTGAAGCATGCGGATTTCGAATGCTGCTCGAATACCGAAGATGTGACTCCAGCAAAACAACAGAGAATGACGATGAATGATATAGTATTCAAAAGCAGGGATGTCGATCGGGTGGAGGTACCTACCGTTGACCCGATGGTTATCTCAGCTATGATTGGGTCGGCGCTTGTGAGAAGGATACTGATTGATTGTGGGAGTTCTATTAATATTATCTTCAAAAAGGCATATGACCAGATGAAGATGGAGACGAAGGATCTAAAACCATCTAAAGCCCGCATTTATAGCTTTAATGGTGCGGCTACTATTGCTGTAGGTTTTGCTGAATTGCCAGTTGAACCAGGGGAAGGTGAACGCAAAAGGGTGCAGATCCTACCGTTCATTGTTTTGGATATTGATTCCCCGTATAATGTTTTTTTGGGTTGACCAACTCTGGTGGAATTTAAGGTAGCTTTGGCCCTGTGGTGTTTGACCTTGAATTTTCCAACAAACAGAGGAGTTGGTGTAGTGCATGGCGATCAAGCGACTAATCATGCTTGCTATGTAGCTGAGCTGAGAGAGGCCCAACGAAAAGAGAAGGGAAATGGTGTGGACAAATCTATTCGCATCCATGTTTATAAAAATTGATAAGTAGCATCTGAGCCTTGGCTTGGGCAACACACTCGGATATATAAAGACGTAGATCCGAGGGATGACAATAAAGAACCCTAGGAGACCAAGGCGGCACCGGCTGAACTGGTGATTGACATTCCAATTTGTCATGATGACCCATCACGGGTGCTTAAGATTGGATCACAGCTCAACCCCTCGATGATAGAGGATCTTATCGATTTCCTCCGAGCAAATCTAGATTTTTTTGCTTGGACCCATTCCGATATATGTGGGATTTCTCCCACCATCACAAGTCATATGTTGAACATTGATCTGAAGTATGTGCCAGTGAAGCAAAAAAGGTGGGGCATTGACTCGGAGAGGTCCGTTGCTCTCAGAGAGGAGGTATATAAATTCAAGGACAATGGGTTCGTCCGCGATGCCCTCTACCCTGAATGGGTATCTAATCCCATACTGGTGAGGAAGGCGAACGGGAAGTGGAGGACCTGTGTTGCTTACTCATACCTGAACAAGGCGTGCCCTAAAGATAGTTTTCCTTTGCCCAGAATTGATCAGCTGGTCAACTCGACAGTAGGACACAAATTATTATCGTTTATGGATGCGTATTCAGGATACAATCTGATCTCGATGCACATTCCAAGTCAGAAGCATACCAGTTTTGTCACGGACATTGGACTATACTATTATGTTGTGATGCCTTTCGGATTGAAGAACGCAGGGGAACTTATCAGCGTTTGGTGAATCAGATGTTTATAGACCAGATTGGTAGAACGATGGAAGTCTATGTGGATGACATGCTTGTGAAGTTACGACAGTCAAATGACCACATTCGAGACTTGGAGATGTTTGATATACTCGGGTATTACGGAATGAAAATCAATCCACTGAAATGTTCCTGTGGTGTTGTGTCAGGAAATTTTTTAGGTTTTATTGTCAATGCATGGGGAATCGAAGCCAACCCAAAAAGATTCAGGCTATTCAAGACATACATGCACCTAGAACTATAAATCAAGTACAAAGCCTTAATGAAAAAGTCGCCGCGTTGAGTCGATTTATATTCAGAGCGACCGACAAGTGTATTCCTTTCTTTGACGTGATAAGGAATGGGAAGAGAATTTTTGAATGGATGTCGGACTACTAGGATGCATTCCAAGCTCTGGTGAGACACTTGGAGAGGCCCCCAGTTCTGTCAAAGCTTGTAGATCATGAGGAGTTGTATGTTTACTTAGCCGTATCTTAGCATGCCATCAGTGCAGCTTTGATTCATGAAGAGGACCAAATCCAAATGCCAATGTATTATGTTAGTAAGCGTTTAACGTGGGTAGAGAGAAATTATCCTAAGATTGAGAAGTTATCCTACTGCTTGGTGATCGCATCATGCAAGCTCCATCCGTATTTTCAGGTACTCCCGGTTAGTGTTTATACCGATCAGCCTCTACGGTAGGTGCTCCATCGACCATAGACTTATGGAAGGTTACTCAAATGGAAAATTGAGCCGAGTCAGTTCGATATCACTTACCTGCCATGGAGGGCTATCCAAGGGCAAGCACTAGCAGACTTCATTGCAGAATTCACCATATCAAACGAATCAAGCAATAGTGATGTAATTCCCGCTATTTGAGGGAAGCAATATACCGATGGAGCATCCAACGATCATTGTTCTAGGGCTGGTGTTATTCTTGTAATGCCCGAGAACCGATCAATTTGTTATGCTTTGTAACTTGATTTCCCTGCTATGAACAACGAAGTTGAGTATGAAGCATTGGTTGCGGGCTTGAAGCTCAACAAAGAACTTAGAGTGAAATCGATTGAAATATTCTGTGACTCAAATTGGTGGTGCACCAAGTACTGGGAGACTATCAGGCGACCGGGCAAAGGCTTGCCCCATACCTTGCTTGGTTTCAAGAATTGTTGGAAGACCTTGAATACTATGATATTTCGCACATTCCACGTGAACAAAATAGGGTAGCCGACTCATTGGCAAAATTTGCAAGTATTGGCGATGCACGACAGATGGGCTTGGTCTCCATCGAAACCTTACATGCGTCGAGTATAAACGAAATGGAAGTAGATCTTGTGTTAGGGACGGAAACTGAAAGGGAGTCGTGGATAACCCTGTTCAAAGAATACCTGCTACATGGGACCTTGCCCGAGAGAAAGAACGAGAGGTGGCAAGTCGTTCGTAAGGCCTTGCGGTATATAATGCAAGATGGAATAATGTATCAGAAGGGATTCTCAGTTCCTTTACTTAGGTGCATCTCCCACGACGAGATAAAATGGGTCTTAAAAGAAGTTCATAAAGGAGAATGTAGCGGCCATACTGGGGGGCATACGCTAGCTAAAAAGATCCTCCGTTATGGATACTATTGGCCGACTGTGAATCGGGACGCAGCGGAATATGTAAGGAGATGCGACAAATGTCAAAAGTACGCAAAGATCCCGAGAGCGCCACCGATGGAACTCACGCAAATGGTTAGTTCATGGACATTTGCAATATGGAGGATCGATATAATCAGCTCCTTGCCAATCTCCAAAGGTGGTGCGAAATACGTTGTTGTCGTGGTCAGTTACTTCAACAAATGGGTAGAAGCAGAGCCATTTGCTACGATCACCACCAAAAAAGTTGTTAATTTTGTTATGCGAAACATTATATGCCGTTTTGGCTTCCCACAAACTATCATTACTGATAACGGAACTCAATTTAAGAGTAGAGAATTCAAAGAGTGTTGCCAAAAATACTGCAGTGAGAAAAGGTTTGCATTAGTCGCTCACCCTAAAGCGAATGGACAAGTTGAAGCCGTAAATAAAATAATCAAGTCCATATTAAAAAAATGTTTAAAGAGGGACTAGAGGCAAGTGGGTGGATGAGCTTCTAATAGCACTCTGGGCCTATAGAACCACCCATAAGTCCGCGATTGATTCACCTTGGCATACGACACTGAAATTGTTATACCTGTGGAACTTGAAGTTCCCTCTCACCGGATGACCCATTATGATCCTAGGACGAATCAAGATCTTTTACTGGAATCATTGAACTTTATCGACGAGAGGTGTGTAGAAGCTAATTTAAGGGCAGCCGCACATCGGCACCGAGTCGCCCGATATTATAATGAAAAAGTTCAACCAAAAACTTTCTTTGTGGGCAACCTTGTTTTGAAGTGATTTTTTCTAGTCCCTCACATATGAATCCCACATGGGAAGGTCCATACGTCATCGAACGGAAGCTTGGTGAAGGAACCTATAAGCTAGCGACTGATGATGGGGTGACGCTCCCCAGAGCATGGAATAGTAAGCATTTGCGTCATTATTACACTTAGTTTTTTTTCTTTTGGAATTTAATAGCAATTGTTTCCAGAATATGTTTCTTTTGTTGTTCTCTATTTCCGACATGTAATAAGACAATTTAGTTTGTCCTTGATTTCTACAATCAATAAAGGCTTGAAGCTGTTTTCCTTTGAGCTATCAGTGTTTTGTATTTTATAATTTCATGGCAAAATAAAATTGCATTAACATGTCTAGCGTATGAACGCATGCGCAAGACTAAAAGACGGTCTGCTAATGATTTTGAAAATCTCTAAGTCCCTAGAGTGCGGACTAGAGTATAAAAGATTCAAAAAATCTCTAAATCCCCAGAGCGTAGACTAGAGTACTATAAGTCCCTAGCGTGCGGGCTAAAGTATAAACGATTCAAAAAATCTCTAAGTCCTCGGAGCGTGGGCTAGAGTACTATAAGTCCCCAGAGTGCGGACTAGAGTATAAAAGATTTAGAAAATCTCTAAGTCCCCGGAGCATGGACTAGAGAGTCCCCTGAGTGTGGACTGTAATATAAATGATTCAAAAAAATCTCTAAGTCCCGGAGCACGGATTAGAGTACTCAATGTCCCTAGAGTGCGAACTAGAGTTTAAACGATCCAGAAAATATCTAAGTCCCCGAAGCATGGACTAGAGTACTCTAAGTCCCTAAAGTGTAGACTATAGTATAAATGATTCAAAAACCCTCTAAGTCCTCGGAGCGTGGACTAGAGCACTCTAAGTCCCCAAAGTGCGGACTAGAGTATAAATGATTCAAAAAATCTCTAAGTCCCCGAAGCGTGGACTAGAGTACTATAAGTCCCCGGAGTGTGGACTAGAGTATAAACGATCCAAAAAACCTCTAAGTCCTCGGAGCACGGACTAAGGTAATCTAAGTCCCCGGAGTGCGGACTGGATTATAAACGATTCAAAAAAATCTCTAAGTTCCCAGAGCCCGTGCTAGAGTACTCTGAGTCTCCAGAGTGCGGACTAGAGTATAAACAATTCAATAAATCTTTAAGCCCCTAAAGTGTGGGCTAGGGTATAAACGATTCAATAATCCCAAAGTCCCCAGAGCGCAAACTAGAGTGTAAATAATTTAAAAATCTCCAAGTCATGTGGAAGCAGACTAGAGCCTATGTAACCCACGAGACTCTGAATTTCAATTACAAATTAGGTGATAAGCTAAATGATGAGAGTTTGGGAATGCAGAGAAAGAAAATTTTAATTACTAATCAAAAATTAAGTAATACTGCAACTTCTCCAAAGTCCGGAACCAAAGTCTATGTACGACGACTATAAAAAGAAAAGAAACAACTATATGATTTTGACTTATTTAAGTTGAGCAAGGCGTGATCAGAGAATAGCTACTTCCTCGACTTTTTTCCTTCTTCGGCTTCTCCAAAGTCTCCTCAGCTGAATGTTTTCCCCTGGACCCCTTACTTCCCAGTGATGTGGTATCTGAGGAAGGAAGGGGAACCTCCGGAGGTAAAGTCCCACTGAGGAAAATGACCTCCAGGGGCCTATTTAGGGGGTCGTCGAGTTCCAACAACCGAGGTTCTATCTTAACTTTGGTTTTCTTTTTCTCCTCTTCCTCGATTTTCTCCTTCATACTAAGCTTGGAAGTATGCTCAGAAGCTCTAATGATTTCGACCTCGTCGTGTTCATCTACAGGCAAGGATTCTCAAGTTTATCCTCATCTAGTGCCCCGATCACTTGAGCATCGGGTCCACGGGTATCCCTAGTGTGAAGTGCCTCGGCCACTTTCTCTTCCCACTCCATGGAGACAATACTCCTTGGAATTGGTTCGAAATTAAATTGGCCCATACGAAGTCATAAAAGGCAAATGTTAGTATACACCTGTTACTCGCCAAAAGCGATGTTTTCCTGAACTCTAGAAGGAAAAGCTACATATCGGCTTCCATTTGACTCTCAATCATCTTGGGAGTATAACCCTCATGATTAGGGGATAGAATGTGAACACCAAGCTCGGGTTTCTCTGGGTCATAACCAACATGCTGCTCGGGAGGCCCAAGTGATAAGCTATCAACTGGATGAACGGGAGGAGGAACTGGAGACTCAATGCCAGATGGGCCAGAAATATCGTCCTTACCCTTTGATGATGAGGAGTCTCTTCTAAAGGGGGCTTTTGCCATGGATATGTATGTCGGCTTGTTTCCTCGAAGCACTTCCCTCACAAGAGCTTCTTTATCAACCTCTTCGACACCCAGCTCAACTCTTTTAATTTTTATGAAAGTGTCCTATGCTTCGGCCAATGATTCGAGATAACTATCGCCTAGAAAAGATAGGACACGGTGCACGAGAACTCATGCATTGTACCCGGCAATGAGCGGATTAAATAAGAACTTAATTTCTTCTCTGCCGGACTCAGTAGCTGCCTCAAGACGAGAGTCGATTTCTATGGGCGCCATTTTCTTACCCTCCTCGCAAGCTGCCTCTTTTAACGCTTCAACGTTGGAAAGCTCCTCATCGGGTTTTGTCTTTAGAAGTCGTTTTGCGACAATTCCATTGCAATATCGTTGTGACTCTTCCTGTGCAGCAATTTTCTCTTCTTTCTCTTTAAAAGAGTAGCTTCTCCAGCTCTTTTACTCGTCGAGCGAGAATATCCTTTTCTTTCTAGATAGAGTCTTTCTCTAAAGCTAGAGCACCGCTGCGTTGGATTACCTCATTGATTTCTTTCTTGTGAGTGGCCTCCATGCGACTAACTGCCTCGGCCGTCTCCTTGCATTTTTCAAGGTGGACTCGAGTTAAGATTTGTATGAGGATAACTCTTCCTCCTAGGCTTTAATGATATCTTTATCATGAATAGCTTCGAGTTTCAGGCAATCAATTTCGTGTTGACATTCCATGGAAACCTCTTAAACTTTCTCCACCAAGTGTATGAAATGCATCATGCTGAACATAAATATCGTTGTTGTAGGCAATGGCACTTTGTTTGACATGTCCGGGGATAGGATGAATCACGGGGAGAAATTTCAATCCATCGAAACATATCTTCGAGAATACAGCCTTGAGCTCAGCTAATTTTTCCTCTATCGATTGATCGTGTGCGGAGTCTGGAGGAGTCTACCTAGCCGGAATCACAGATTTCTTATAAGGATCATGGGATTGCTTAGTACTCAAAGAGCCAGAATATTGGTGCGAGGAACTTCGAAATGAGATCCCTTCTAAGCAGGCTTTCTCCCTACTATGCTCCGGGTAAGGGGGAGGATTGCTTGGATATGAAGAATGGCTATAAGTTCATTTTCTAGAAGATGACGACTCTCTAGGATGATAATCTCTATCACCGCTATCGTCCCCGTCTCTCCATTTCCCTGATCCAGAGTCCCGACTGGAATGATAAAAAATGGAAGATCCATAAAGGCGATCAATGCCATATGTGCGCCTCGTGTCACTTGCACATAAAGCCAAATGAGAACGAGTTAGTAGGAATCACGCAATGAGTGAAATTCAAAAGCATGGTGGAGTGTAAGTGTTTATGTGTGTCCTAGTGTATTCCCCCCCCCCCCGGACGAACTGGAATTTTTTGCTTTACTCATTAGAGTTTTCTCTCCCTAATGACGAATCTGAGCACCTTCATCGCTCCTCGTAGGCGAATTAAGTCCCATTGCCTCAGGATTAGTAAAACCATAATCTAGTATGTCGATAGGGATGGCCAAGTCAGATAGGCCCTTTAATGAGCCTTTTGTCTTCTTTTTCAGCTTGTAAGCTGGACTCTTTTTCTTCTTCGAAGGATGTAGTAGTTCGTCAGTACCGGGTGCATCAGATACTGGCACTTTGCCAGAACTTATGTTTTCATCAATCGCCTCTAGCATCTCGGTTTCTTTGATTTCACCTTCCTCAGTTGTATTGGGGGCCCCTCATGTAGGGGCACCGAAGTTCTGGCTTGCTCTTTTCCTATTTTCACAACGGTTCATATTGTAGTGGCGCCGATTAGAAGGCTAGTTCGACGGCCCTCCTCTATTAATCCGAACTTCTAAAGCAGTTCATTGGAAATAATAGTTTTAATGTCCTAGTCTCTCATGGGAATAGCTCGAGTGGACTCGACAGCCTCAGAATACCTAGTGCCTTCAGGTCGTGGGCGAATACCTATAACAAATCAAAAGAAGTTTAGAAAGAATGCACTTTGAGCCTTAGACAAATATTAGTCTAAAAATGAAACTTACTCCCTTCTAGCCATCTTCTCGTAAAACCAGGAGGGCAGCATACGTAAAACCGCTCTTGTTTATACTGGAAAAATTTACTCCATGCACCCATCAGGATTTGGCATTTGGATGTGGCTTGAAAAATATGAAGGATGGACTGTCGGTACGTCTCTTGAAGCAGTAAATATAAAGGATATCCTCGAGAGTAGGGGGTCTGAATAAGACGCTCATGAAAAGAATGCATGTACCGTGAATAAATGCATGTCTATTAAAGTGTAGTTGTGTTGGAGCAATCCCTATATACTGCAATACTTCATGGAGGAATGAGTTGAAAGGCGGCACACTTCCACCCCGCACATAAATTTGTTGCACGCCGTATATCCGGTTGGGGGCAAGTGAGGCCGATCTAGTGCCGACGGGACCCAAACGTCCTCGAAGGGGATTCCATGGATAGAACTTAATCGACGGAGAGCAGATTTGCTAATTTTCGAGGCTTGTGAGACGAGGGGATCATCTAGAACAATGGCCCCATCTACATCATCGGGAGCCGGGCCTATAACTGCAACTGGCGGATCTGGGATGCCAGATGTGGGGACTGACAATGGATTCGAAGCTCCCACTGCCTCCTACCGAGAACTTGGCTTAGGCTTGTCAGAAACTATAGCTGAACTTGATTTTTTGGACATCTCTAAAGAATGATCGACGTGAATAGATACATATTTAAGCTACTTGAAAGACAATAGATATCAGATATAACGATAAAGTAATTCCCCATGTTGGGTGTGAACTAGTGTGACGATTTGAGTAAAGAGTATAAATAAATTAAGGCCCTAAAGAATAATATAGCACAATAAAGCTTAAAATTATCATCTTTGAAGACCGTTATTATTAACCATCACAAAAGTTTGTCCTATGGTTGGTAGTAGGAGTTCTGGGATTAGAGATTAGCATCCTATGCTGCAAAGGCTATTGCTTGCTTTTATTGAGTTAATTATGCATTTACAATCATTAAAATTATGGAGTTGTTAGTCCAAATCAGTATTATATGCTCATATGCTTCAGTTCTTGTTATCGTTCATTGTTCTGCAATCAGGCATGGGAATGTGCGGTCTTGGTTTATATTATGTTCAAGGTGATATGGTTATGATTGCCAATGCTAATCCCAAAGACTCGGTTCTAACCGACTGACCTTCTTATGAGCCACTAAACGAATTTCTAGTCCAAGACAACCGACCCACTCATTCTCCTCTCTCTCTATAATCACCTAACAGCCCTCTAGGTCTATACCGACCCACATTCCTAATTTCCTACGGACCCATGCTCTCCCTCAATACGAAATGACTCCCTTCCTCGGAATACTGACCCGCTTCTTTGGACTCTGATTGATCCACAACGTCACACATAACTACCGAACCGCACTCTCGTTTCTCTCAACTGAATGACCTACGTTTATTCTTAGATCGCTGAACCCTCTTTTTTCTTTTGAATTCTTCGCCAAGCGACATCTTCCTTCTTCCTCCTAAGTCCTGACTTTCGAATTATGAAAACAACAACTACTCCTTCTAAGAGACTATTGCCATCAACTATCTAAGACAGTTGAAGATCTGGCTAAAAGTCCAATCCTCCTCTTGATTTATCTCTTCCTCTCTTCTCAACTATCCTCGGCCTATTCCTATAACCAAATAAAAAGGGAAGCCATCCACTCAAGCACTAAAACTTCATATGTGATTCCGAGTTTGAAAGGAAATTCATACCTATGGAGAAAACTTGAGATTTGTAGCAGTTTCGAGATGCTAAGTTGAGGAGTTGATCGAATTCGAGAACAACTGAAATCACGAAAGGGAGATACAGGATTCGATGGGAAGCAAGTTGGAAAATTTAGGAAAATAGGAAGGATGCGGGCTTGTGAAAGTAGAGTGAAAATAAGAAGGAAGGAAAGGAGAAAAGGACAGGGCTTTTATATGATGAGGGAAGAAGATGAACGGGCTACACCTGATGGAACCGATTAGCACGTGTTTACTGGGTCGGTGAAGGAAGTACTGATCGTGTGGGTCGGTATTGGTATGCCGGCCTACCTTTTTTCCAAAGGAACCAACCGAGTGGATCGGCCTCCAAATGCTAACCCAATTTTACTAAAATAATAATAAAAATAAAAATAAAAAAAATATAGAAAGTATGTACATGAACGTATACACACATCATGGCAATGAAAGATGAAACTGTACGAAGGGGCAGATGCCATCGAGTCAGTAGA
Organism: Allium cepa; assembly: GCA_030765085.1. NCBI lineage: Eukaryota > Viridiplantae > Streptophyta > Magnoliopsida > Asparagales > Amaryllidaceae > Allium > Allium cepa. The sequence continues at coordinate 677,490,162 of CM060941.1, read as the reverse complement.
GAAATATTGGTTTATGAATATTAACATGATTTAATCTTCAAACAGTCGTGTACAATCAGGTTTTCAAAAGGTAAAAAAAATTGAAAATTTCTTTGGGATTGAGCTAGCACGTTTGAACGACATAGAGATTCATTAAAAAATCGATGAAAAGGCGACAATCAGTTACCATTCTGATTAAGATACCTCTGAAAGCATGGATTACCCGATGAACGCACTTTGGGGGGTAAATGTTACCCAGCTACCTGACCCAGCTACATGGCGACAGTTACAGAAGCTACGGTTGGACTTAGATGGGACTTAAGCCAAGAATGGTTTGGGAAATATAAAGGATCGATATAAGTTAAGCTATTCAGCATAAATGTATGGTTCAGCCTATTTGCATGGCTCGGTATTGGGACAAGATCATGTGTGGATCAGTGGTGATGGGATCGGCCTTGTTGGATTAGAGTCATACGTGTTGGTTAAGCTGGTTCGGTCGAGATGGGATCGGTCCTAGTAGCTCGGTGTAGATGGGATCGGTCCTAGTGGCTCGGTATAGATAGGGTCAGCCCTAGTGCCTTAGTGTAGATGGGATCGGCCCTGGTGGTTCGGCTGATTATGGTTCGGCCTTGGAAGTACTAGGCCGTGTGTCGTTCGGTCTTGTAGGATGGCATCTGTCGCTCGGTTTAGGAAGGAAAGCCAAGACGTGTCGGTCGATTATGGTTTGAATGATTGTGGTTCGGTCTTAATAATTAGGCATGTGTGTCGGCAAAGCCTGGTTTGGCCATAGTGGTTTGACATTGCCTGGGCCGGTCAGTTTGAATTAAAGCTTGTTGGCCGAGCTATCTTAGTCATGGGCATGCACTGGAGAACTGGCCTATCTTCGTCTATAAGTAGAGGGGCAGGGGTACAGTTGAAGGGATATTTTTTCGAGAACTCCAGGGATACTCTGTCATTTTTTGTACTTACTTCTTTTCTGTTCAAACTTGCATTCAAGTTGTTTGGTTATGGTATGTATCTGTACTCAAGTAATTGGAAAAGTAATAAAGATCATATTCAAAGTGGACATAGGCAATTACGCCGAACAACTACAAATCTGGTGCTTCCTTTTTTGTTGTTCTTTTTGCACACAATTGTGTTATTCCTATGTTTTAAATTACTTTCTTCATTAGTCTCCCTACACAACTCTATTCAAGGGTGTTAGTGACCAATTTTGATGCTAACATCCTATAAGTCCGAATATCCGCTCACAATTGTGATCCAAGACCTGCTATCAACATAAGACTCTGTGCCCAAAAATGGCTTGCCACCCAAGCTAGAAAAGTCCTTACGAAGCTTTGCAAAGTCAAGAGCAACAGGTGGGCAAGCATGAACCCCACTGCTGCATCCGTAGGCTCCCTAACTGGATGGTCAGCCTGTCCCTTGGCCTGTAAGTAACGATGGAATCAAATGGGCATGTTCACACCAAGAATCTTAAGGATATCAGTAGAGCCTATCCCTACGAGATCAGCCATCTCTGTCTGTGAATAGTAAAGATTAAATTAGCCACTTTCACAGATAGCTCAAATAAGATTGAGAGATAATAGATATTACAAACAAGAGTTGAAATAAAAATAAGCATGAATTTTGAGGGATTTCTTTCTTTAATAATTTATTTGAAAATACTTATATACACACACACACACTTTGAAAATCCATTTCGAAAACATTTTCAAAAATATTTCTTTTCATCAAAAATCATACATACGTACATAATATTATTTATATATATATATATATATATATATATATATAAATCCATATCCATATTTCTCGACAAGCTAAAAGCCATCATATCAATAAATGTGGATCGTTGGGTTGAAGTAAAACTAATATAACAGAGGCTAAGATATCAGTATAAGATAAACTATCTAATCCAAACATTATCATAGTGAGAACATAATATTAGATATGTAGATAATTTCAAAACAGTAATAATAGTCTCAAAACATCATAATATCGTAGTCTCATAAAATATCAGTATATAATATCAAAACCAGAGTATATTATAAAAGTAATCCCTCAAGAGAAAAATACCAAAATAAATGTACTCGTAGAAAATACATAATAAAGGTTAAAGATGAAAAGCTAGACTCCAAGCACGATAGTCATAAAGCAATGATGGGCCAGTCACCTGCTGCCCTGTCTATCTGTGGTAGAGAAAATGGGAAAAGAGGAATTAGTCAGACATATATCTAGTGAATGAGAACAAGACTGATAAAATGATTAAATGAAATTAATTCTAAGTCTATTCTCAATGTCGTAGAGTGTACACAATGTGGTTCCATTACTAAGGTCATATACCTAAGGATAATTATCTAACTCACCGGGTCAGATCTACAAGTAAAAACCTCACATTATCGATCGGCCAAATCGGGATTTGTTGTCCCTTATCTACTCACACTATGCTTGAAAAGGGAGAACATAGTATGCAAACTCGTAGAATGACTCATCATATGTGCCCATGCTCATCTCTCAATCATAGTGGAAAACTGCTTCTTATTGCCTAATCTGGTGTTCACCGCATGCGAGCAGGACCAGGCTCCCACCTTGTATCATCATGTTTCCTATGGCCATTTATTATCTAGCTCCAACATCCATCAGTACCACTTTACGCAAGAGAACGTGTCATACTTGAATCTCATGTTAGGATCGGGCCTCCCTTAGGAAGTGTTCTAGCCAGTGATGCACCAACCATACGTAACGCTCCTTGGAACTAAGCTAATTAATTGCCCTCATCTTACTAAATCCAGTTTCGACATCCGCCTAACGGACCACCCAATTGCCTACGTTTACGGACCTTCTAGATCCTATCCACTTAGCAAAGTAAATTCATCCTACAACTCAGCACTCATTAATAGCATTCATTAATTGGGCCTAAATCCCAAAATAGTCTAATTATAAGCTGGTCGGTCGACCTGGAAGCACCATAGATTGACCGTCTATGGTCGACCTATGGTCCTCATGGTCGACTGTTCCGGTTCATTTTTTGAGGGTTTGGTTTGGTTTAATTTTTTTATTACTGTGCAATTAACTTAATTCGTTAATCTAATTCAGTATAATTAATCCGAGTATCATTAATAATCTAAATTTCTGATTCTACTATAATTTACACTTTGAAATTTCAATTATAAATCAATTTGGGTTTGGATCATGGTTTACAGTTTCCACAGTAATTTCTAATTAGATTAATTAATATCAATCTAAATTAATGATTTAATATAGGTATTTAACAATCTAATCAACCTAAATAGATTTAAAACTAATTAATTTAACACTTAATCAGATCTGTGCCCACTCACCTTCGTCCTTAGCTCTGATCCGGTTCCAATTCCACTTGTTTCCCTTTGATCTGCATAGTCTCCCTTTCAATTGCTTGATATCTCTTAAAATTTTGGTTCAGATTAGAATTTGGTTTTGATTTGGGGATTAGGAATTGATTTGGTAATCAAGGTTTTAGTTTTCAATTTGGCAAAGCTTCACTATAATGAAGAAAATTAGGATTTAGGCTAACCTTAGGTACTAATTTATAGGGGAACTCTACAATTCTCTACTATTAGATCAATTCCTAATTTAATCTAGTTCGTCACCTAAACCTTAGCCAACACGCAACAATCTAATACGTGAAAACAAATTGACACGCCACCAGAATTGCCAGATTAACACAGGGTTGGGTCGATCGCCCATGGGGCTAGATCGACCATCCCTGGTCGACCTGGCCTTCTAGAGGTCGACTTCGCCCAAGTGTAATTATATACACACACATACATATATAATTTTTTCCATTTAATTTCTTAATCATTTCGACGCTCGTAACTCTCTCGTACTATCTCGGATTTTAACAAGCTGTATATTTAAATTATCCAGAAAATTGCTACAGACACAATGGTGCAAGTCCCGTAGTCAAATTTGGATGTATTTTGAAATTTTACTTTTAATTTCATTCTTGTATTTTATTTACATTTCCTTATTTATTCCGTAAATTTTTCGGGGTATTTCAACTAAGTATATAAGGCCTTACTTTCCAACAATGGATGAATAAATGAATTCAGCCAAGTATGTCTATGGAATCAATAATCAAATGATAGTAGGAAACTATAATGATAAGACTAAATCATTACCTATAAGATAATAAGGGGATAAATAAAAGTCTTTGATCTCGCCACAGGGGCCTGGTCAAAGCACCTCCTGAAGGAAGGTCAAAGTAAGCCTTTGGTTCTGCTTAAGATGGTCTGGCAAAAGCACTACAAGCCTTCAATCTCACCTACATGGCCTAATTGGAGCACCTCCTAGAGGGAGGATGGAGTATTCCTTTGGTCCTGCCTAAGATGGCTTGGCCAAATCCCCGAACTAGCCGTCGATTCCGTTTATAAGGCCTGATTGAAGCGCCTTCTAGAGGGAGGATGGGTTAGACTTTGGTTCTGCTTAAGATAACGAACTAAATACACCGATTGGTCTAAATCATTACCTATAAGGTAATAAGGGGCTCATGAATAGATCATCACCTATAAGGTAACAATGGGCCAAGAGATAACCTATTAGATAATAAGGGGCTCAAGCCCAGGTCATTACCTATAAGGTGACAATGACCTAGGAGATAAATCAAAGCCTAAATCATCAGCTAAAACGTGACAAGGGGCCAAAGAAATCGATCAAAGCCTAAATCACTATCTGAAGAGTAGTAAGGGGTGAAAGAAATCAAAGCCTAAATCATCATCCAAAGATTGATAAGAGGCAAAAGAAACCAATCAAGCAAGTTCACATCTTCCTTGAAGATGGGTCAAAGCAAATTTTTGAGAAGAACAATCAAACATATTTAGTTCCACACTAAGGCAAAGTTAAATAACCTTCGGAGGAAATGTCAAGAACTATTTGAGATTTCATCTCTAATATGAGTATCCAAGAAGTTCCAAATTTAATGTGAACCTAAGGCTTCATCCTTAAGAAATACAAGAATTGAATTAATCCTCAATATTTTATTCCTAAGATGGAATTTAAATTTTCTAGTGAATAGCAGGAACCTCCATTATTACTTAGATTTCTAGTCTCCTACTAGTTGAGGCCAGATGAGTTTCTAGTCTTCTATTTGGGTAAAATCATGGTATTATAACTGGGGGTTCTAGTCTTCTATTTGGATAAAATTGTAATATTATTACCAGATGAGTTTCTGGTCATCTATTCAAATAATATTATTGCCAGATGGATTTTTGGTCTTCTATTCAGATAAAATTATGGTATTATTACCAGGTAGGTTTCTGGTCTTCTATTCAAATTATATTATTGCCAGATGGATTTCTAGTCTTGTATTCAAGTTATAATGTCGCTAGAAGTATTTATGGTCTTCTATTCAAGTAATATTATTGCCATATGGATTTCTAGCAGTGTTATTGCTATATGAATTTCTAATCTTCTATTCAAGCAATACAAGATGGAATTCCGATCTTCTTAACTAATGAATTTAAGGTTTTCTTGCCATACAGCTTCATGACCTTCTTGTTAAAAGAACTTATAGATTTATGGATTGAATCGCTGGATTTCTTATCAAACAAATCTTTGGAACTCTTTCGAAATGAATTTCTAGTTTTCTTATCAAGAGAAATTATGGTCTTCGTATCGAACAACTTTCGGTCTTATCGATTAAACTTGGCATTACATTGAAATATGAAAGTTTCTTTATGTAAAGAAGAGGACAAACAAATTTATATCTTTGCGGGATCCAAGAGGGATTGTTTAAAGTTCAATTAAAAGTTGATAATTAAAATCATCATCATCATTTACTTTATGTTTTTTAGGAGAATAGAACTAAAGAGAAAATCTCATCAAAAGATGGAAAGATGAGAAAATACTTGGTTTTACAATAAAATGTAAAAAGCCTCATTTATACAAGGCAGTGGTAAATGTTATCCATAGTATTTTTTGACTATCGAATAAGACTTGAGAAGTCAAAAAGAGGAAAAGAAGCAACAAAGTCCATAAGAAAGATGTAAAAAAAATTCAAAAAGAAGTTAAGAAGGTGTTGAGCATCTAATATAAAACAAAGAAGGGGTCAAGTTTAAAGGTAGGAAGGGGTCAAATCTCCATAACTATAGAAGGCGATGTCGAGCCTTAATAACCATTAGGGTTGTAAAGCACCTAAAGTAGAAGAGGTGTCCAACGTTTAAACGACTAGTAAGCTGCAATAAAGAATGAAAAGGTATCAAATGTCTAGGATTTCAAGTTACAACAACATTAAGCATTGCCGAGCATCTTAAAGTAAAAAGAGGTGCTGAACATCTAACGACCAAGAGAATGTCGCACCCCAAGTGGTTATTTAGCTAAGAAGAGGTATCGAACCGCTAACAAGAAGTGGAACTCAAAAGGCGATAAGCGCTATTAAGCAACCGAAAGTGAGATCTGATTTGGAACCGTAACAATGGAGGAACATGTCGAATACATAACTTCAAGAGAGTATCAAACTTCTAAATAATAATAGGGATAACAAATACCAAACAATGAGGAGATATCAAATCTCTACAGTCCAGAGGATATCAAATCTTTATAGCCTAGGAAATATCAAATTTCTACAACATAATGATGTAAAGCATGAAACAGAGGAAGTGTGCGGTATCACTTAAAGATGTCGAATATCTAAACACGGAAGAGGATATCGAGCTTTTGATTCGATAGCTGGTGCCCAACCTTTACAACATAAAAGATGTAAAGCAACTACAACCAGGCAATGGATGTTGAATGGAAAAGGATGTCTCTTATCTCCAAATGGCATATACAGTGTTTACATCAGTAGCCTTTAAGTTTGATGAATTGGCTGTGCATAGAGAGCATATGCATATGCAGGATCATATCTATTATCTAATCTGAATCTGAATGTTTGTATTCTGCAGGATCATATGCTATGCATATTTTCTTCTGTTATCTAATTTGAATGTTTGTATTCTGCAGGATCATATGCATATGCAGATTGCACCACTCAACTTCAGGTAGGTCAAGTACAAAATAGGATGAAGGTTTGTGCATTTGTAGACCATCTTCTGCTTAATTTATCCGTTGTCAACGATACATTGTCTTCTCTGTATATATGTATTTTTGTGTGTCTACATATAACACGCTGCATTTATTTTTTACTACTGACTGTCTGATCATGTACTGTGGAATTTATTTATGTTTTATATTCTTTTGTCGAATTATTAAATCTGATTATGTATTTTCCATCAAATTTTATTTTGAATGATTGTAATATTGCATGCAATAATTGTTTGTTATAATCAATAATATATATACAGTCTATTTGAGTACTGTAATAATGGTTTCTGAGAATGGCTTTTTTGCATTAGGTATAAATAGCTGAAGCAATAGAGGGATTAATTTGCATCGGTTGGTATAAAAAACCGATGCAATAGAGGGATTAGTTTGCATCGGTTTTCAACAACAACCAATGCAACAAGGTCCTTTGTTGGATCAGTTTTTTATAGAAACCGATGCAACATGAGGCTGTGTCCAAGCTACCAACCACGATATTTTGCATCAGTTGTTAGTAACAGCCGATGCAAAAAGGACCATTTTGCATCGGTTTCAGAACTTATGCAAAAGTGTTAAGCCTGTTGCATCGGTTGCATATGCATCGATTGTTGAGCTGATGCAAAAGGGGGGTAAACAACCGATGCAAATGGCATGTTTTGTAGTAGTGGGAGGCTATGGAACATGTTGCAGCAGGCTTTTCAAGATAGGGTTGCAGCTAGACAAATATGAAAATCCAATTGATAGGGTTCTCACGTAGAAATTTGGATGTGTTCGCATGGACCCACAAAGACATGGTAGGAATATCCCTCGAAATTTCCTGTCACTACCTAAACATAGACAAAACCAAAATCCTGGTCAAGCAGAAGAAAAGGGGAATGGGGATGGAATGCTCAACTGCCCTCAACGAGGGGATAAAAAAACCCACTGCCAACGGTTTTATTCGCGAGGCTATCTACCCCAAATGGATCTCCAATCTGGTTTTGGTAAAAAAATCCAATGGAAAGTGGCAAACCTGCATCGACTTCTCAAATCTCAATGACGCTTGTCCTAAGGACTGTTTTCCCCTGCCTCAAATCGACGGACTAGAGGATGGAACAACGGGGCATGAATTGTTATCATTTATGGACGACTACTCAAGGTACAACCAGATTCCCATGCATGTACCAAACTAAAAACATACTAGCTTTATCATAGATTTGGGCCTATATTGCTACAAGGTCATGCCCTTTGGGCTTAAGAATGCTAGTGCAACCTACCAAAGCTTGGTTAATAAGATGTTTGAGTAGTAGATTGGTCACTCCATGGAAGTGTATGTCGATGACATGCTTGTCAAATCAAGAAAAGAAGCTGGTCATTTGCATTACCTAAACGAAATGTTTCAAGTATTGCACAAATACCAAATGAAGCTGAATCCATTGAAATTCTCCTTTGGAGTATCCTCAGGAAAATTCTTGGGTTTTGTTGTGTAGGCTAGAGGGATTGAAGCGAACCCCGAAAAGGTCCAAGCCTTGAAGGGCGTCAAAATACCAGCCACTGAAGAGAAATATAGAGTCTAAATGTGAAGGTAGACGCTCTAAGCACATTTATATCTAAGGCCATTGACAAGTTCATCCCATTCTTCGAAGCTTTAAAAAAGGACAAGGGAAAGTTTGAATGGACCGACGAGTGCCACTCGGCCTTATAAAGCCTATTGGAACACATGCAGAAACCGCCATGCTTTCCACCCTGGTAGGTGGAGAAAGCCTCTACTTGTACTTAGCCGTGTCCTCTCATGCGTTGAGCGCCGTCTTGATACGAGAAGATGGCCATATTCAAAAATCAGTATATTTCATCAACAAGAGGATCACAGGAGTAGAGGCTAGATATCCAAAGATCGAAAAATTGTCCTACTGTTTGCTCATAGCGTCCAGGATAATGCGGCATTACTTCCAATCTTACTCCATAAGGGTATTAACAAATCAAGAATTGCGCCGGGTCCTACATAAGCCGGATACATCAGGGCACCTGCTAAAATGGTGCATCGAGCTAAGCCAGTATGATATCACCTACCATCCATGCATCACAATCAAAGGGCATGCCCTGGCTGATTTCATAGCTGAATTCACCATTCAGGACAAGGATACGACCATCAGAACAGAGGAAACAATTGAGTGGAATATGTTTGTGGATGGACCATCCAACGAGCTCAGCTGGGGGCAGGAATAGTGATCGTCACACCACGAGGAAGAAAGTTAAGGTATGCGCCGAGGCTAGAATTCGCCGCAACCAATAACAACGCAAATCCGAAGCAGTAATAGCTGACTTAGAGATCACAAGGGAAATAGGAGTCAAATCAATACGCATACACAGTGACTTGCAACTAATCATAAACCATATCCTAGGGAAATTCCCGACTCGTGGGCATAGACTTGCCTCTTACCTCAATAGGACTAAAACCTTCCTGAACGGGATAGACTACTTTATAATCAAACATATCCCACGGGAGGAGAATCGAGAAGCGGATGACCTCGCCAAAGAAGCTAGCATGAGAAACAAGCCGATGTTGGGGGAAACCCCTGTCATGATGCAAGCTAAACCAAGTTTCGAGTGTCTTCAGATCATACCCATCAGTAGTAATGAGGAGACATGGATGAACCACATCATCAAATACTTATAAGAAGGAATCCTACTGGCAAACCATAATGAAATTAGAAAAGTCCTAAGGAAGGCATCCCGTTACACCATCCAGGAGGGCATCATGTACCGTCGTGGGTTTTCCAATCCCCTATCGAGGTGTGTCGCAGGAAACGTTTTGAAAGATATTCTTAACAACATATACCAAGGAAGTTGTGGCAACCACACCGATGGTCAAACTCTAGCCAGAAAGATCCTACGCTATGGGTACTTTTGGCTCACGTTGGACAAAGATGCAACCGAGTTTTCTAGAAGATGCGACAAGTGTTAGAGATTTGCCAAAATATCAAGATTGCCACCTACTGATCTGAGCCAGATGGTTAGTCCTTGGCACTTCTCCATCTGGGGGATCTTCCTAATTAGGGAACTCCCCATAGGTCGAGGCGAAGAAAAATACGCCATAATGGCAGTGGATTACTTCAACAAATGGGTGGCAGTGGAACCTTTAAACAAGATTTCATCTACCAAAGTGATAAATTTTCTAATACTTAACATCATGTGCAGGTATGGGGTACCACAGAAAATCATATCGGACAACGGGCTCCAATTTGACAGTGAGGAATTCGTCAATTGGTGCCACAAGCATGGGATTGCCCAAAGCTTTTCAGTTGTGGCACATTCATAGGCAAATGAACAAGTCGAAGCGGTAAACAAGGTATTGAAAACGCTGATCAAGAAGAAATTAGAAAAATCCAAGAGGGCATGGGTCAACGAATTGCCTGCGACTTTGTGAGCCTACCAAACTTCTTATAACCGTGGCAGGGCACACTTCATTCACGCTGGCATACATAACCGAAGTCATACTCCACGTCAAAATAATTATCCCCTCGCACCGAAGAATACACTACAATTTGGAAGAAAATGAGGAGCTATTAAACATATCACTCGACCTGATCGAGGAAAAGAGAAATGTTGTCGCCCTCAGAGCAGCCACTCAAAAAGGTGGCAAGGCAATAAAATTCCAAAGTAAAGCCTCGAACACTATAAGAAGGAGACTTGGTTCTTAAACGAGTCTTCCCACGACCTGGGGTGTTAGATCAAATTTGGGAAGGACTGTTTGTTGTACATAAAGATCTTCACGATGGAGCTTACATCTTGTCAACGGTAGATGGATAGGTGTTTGGGAAAACATGGAATCTCCAACACCTCTGCCGCTACCTTTCTTGAGTTGTAAAGAAGCATGTACTAAAGCAATAAAAGAAAGACAGTGGACGTAGGCATATTTTGGCGGAACCACTATAAAATCTGGTGTCTCATATTACTTACCTTATATAAATGTTCTTTCGTTTAATTATTTTATTTGCTTACCATTCCTACCAATTGCAATCGCAGACTCTCGCCAGCAGCAGTGAAAATAAGATAGCCACGATAAAGGGCACGAGACAAGCCTTGGAAATTCAGTCTGACGATCGGCACCCCTGAGCCGGCAATAATGAACCGATCATAATCCATGAATTAGGCATAAATTATAGCCTAGACAGTTCATCATTGGCATTTTTCTTGCTGACAATTACGAATCGATTATAAATCCCAAGATTAAGGCATGGCCGTAGCCAAGTGTAGTTTACACCTGATGATCGGCATTGCACATGCCGGCAGCGATAAATCAAATAATACTTACGACACGGTAGTTAGCCCGAGTAGTTATCGTTCATGATCGACCTTGAATATAACAAAACTTCTATGGTTTTTAATATCTCTAAACACTATAATGATTAAATAAGTCGTTATCAATTCGCAAATAGATAGAGTAGACTATAAAAAGCATGCATCACAAAATTCATCCTAAATAAACATATAAAAAATAGAAGTTGAACCGTACAATGTTTAACTTTTTTCATACAAAGCCCATCGCTTATATTTATATACATATGCAGAACGTCCATACATCTTTTAAACCTGCATGCAGAAAAGGGAAAAAGAAATTTCCTTAACTAAGAAGGAGGGACGTCTTTGCAGTTCGTCCCACTCCCTCCAGCCATGTCCTTCGAGAGCTCCGATTGCCCGAGAGACTCGCTTTCCTTTCGCAAAGGCCCAACTTACCCCGAAGACATCCCTGCACGAGGCAAGTAAAAATAATTATAAGTTTTTCAATCCAGAGTAGACAATGGCGGACCTAAAGTAAAAAAGCGATATACCTATGGCAACATGACTTGGATCACTGAGCCCCTTGATATCTGATCCGCCCTTATCATCCTTGTCCTTAGCTAACAACTCATACCCCTTGGAGAACTTTAGTCTCCTCTACTATGAACTTGTTGTTCACCATCTCAACGTCGTACATAGCCCCTTCTTCCTGTGCGACTATAGCCTTAGTCTCCTCGATAAGTCGAGCATGGATCCCAGCCATCACCTAAGGGTGATCATCCATCTACTAAAGGTTCTATGTTTTCAGAACATGAAATAAGTATCCTTCAGCATCTGGTTGACCGTGTCACAAATGTCGCTGGATTTGTCGGCTTTGGTCTGGAGGGCCACCACCTTATTCATGTACTGCTCTTTATCCCTCCTCAACTGAGCGTGCTCCGCCTTCATCCTGTTGATCTCAGCTTGGTATGAGTCCTTCTTATTTTGCCACTTGCCCCGAGACTCCTTCTGCTCGGCTAAGGCCTCGTTTGATTTCTTCACATTTCCCTTAAGGAAGTGGATTCACACCAGATCCTTTTGCCGAGCCTCATCCACTGGACTGATAGCCATGTCAATTTAAGCCTTACATAGGTCGGTAGCCTCTTTCCTTGCCCCTTCCTTGGCCATCATTATCTCGGAGGCTCGGGATGCTTTGACTTCCTCTAACTTAGCTTCTTTCTTCCTGAGCGCCTTGTGAAGGTCCTCCATCTTTAGACGCAATCGCACATTGGCACTCCCAACTTCTTCGCTAGCTTTGGATAAATGGGACTGATAATTAACTATGTTTTTGGTCTCATCTGTAATCTGGACCATCCTCATTGTCAGTTTAGCAAAATCAGGAGTCTTCGGCTCATCTAGGATTCGGACGAAGGGATTTCGAGGTAAAAGGAACTTGGTGTCAGGATCGGCCGCATGACGACCCGCATAGTCAGGACTTATATCAGGATGACTCTTAAAGGGATTCTACGCCGAAACTTGATAATCTGAGAAAAGAGAATCAACATTTCCCTCTCCCAACTCATCCGACACTTTGCGCACTTCAGAACCCATTAGATGGTGATGGTGATGGTGGGAGGAAGTTTGGGAGCCAGGGGAGGCAGCTTCCTTACTCGGGGACCTCGTGCGTTTTTGGGATGACTCACGGCTCTATCTCTTATCCGGGCCTGATGGACTCTCCTAATATTCTCTTGCACAATTTTTTCCTCTTGAAAAGTCGCCTTGGGAGAAATGGAAGTCATTTTCATCAGTTTGAACTGCCCGAGCCGCTTGGAGACTTCAATTCGCTTTGGTTTTCTCCTTTTCCCTGGAATATAGGTGACAACGTTAGATCTAAGAAAGCAAGAAAGCATAAAAATATGAAACGCTCAAGACACTAAGACACCACAAGCTACCACAAACCCTTAAGCAGACTGGATCATATGGCAGGGGCGGGATCTCACTTAAATAAGCAATATCTAGAGATGGGACTCCACTTGAAGGAAGGAGAACACACGGCGATCGGACTTCATTAGATTGAGGAGGAGGAGGCTGGGACTCGTTGAAAAATAGAAAGTTTTCAAGAATTTTCTCAAAATCCGTACAGTAATCAAAAGTGCCTGGAGAAAGCCCAAACTCCTCACCGATTCCCGCTCCACCTTGTGCTGAAAGAGGTGGTATTCCATCCAGATCACTCGAAGCCACGTTCTCCCGAGAAAGATCGACAACAGAAGACGGCCTTAGGGCTAGCTCGAATTGTTCCAACTGCTCGGGCCAATCTTGCACTACCTCGGCATTCTTTAAAAGATCCACGCCCAATCCCTCACTGCTTATAATAATCACGTCTGGAGATCCACGAACATACCCTTCCCTTGCTTCCAAATTGCCCTCTGATCCTTCCTCCTCTTTACTTTTGTCTCCCAAATGAGAACCTCCCTCGTCACCAGGGGAAGGAGCATCTCGAATATGTAGAGATTTCCCTGAGCGGGGAGGACGAATTGCACTCTTCTTATGTCTCAGTCTCTTTGAGGCTTCAGCCACACCACCTTCCTCATTTAGGCCTTTACCTTTGTCTTTGTCACCCTTGTCTCCTCCGGCTCCCGCTGCCCTCTTAGCAGAACTAGGCCTATCTTATACATGGACAGCCTGAGGCCAATCGAGTTGTAGAATCGGAGAGCTGCATTATGGAGTAAGATGGAGGCTTCCCGCTCGACCTCCAGGATAGCCAATATTTCCTTGCCATCTTTTTTAAGCCGTCATCCTCTACCACCTTCACACAACCTGAAAATTATGGAGCAATAAGGGGCCAGGCCGATGAAAAGTTTACAAAAAGATAATACAATAACTTACAGCCAGAAGTAAAAGCATGTTGGGCCACGGTATCATCATGTATAAAGGAATATTCCTTCTTGAACATATTAAACTTAGAGTACAAATCCAAGACGGGTTTTAATTTGTGGGCGGACTCTAAAATGATAAACGGACTCCCCTTCTGATAACTCCTCATGTTAAACATATATCTGATCTCTCTATGGGTAGGGGGTCTCTGATACCGCTTCATGAATATTAGGTATAAACATGTCAGGATAGCATAAGAGTTCGGCCGAAGTTGCATAGGAGCAACCTTAAAATAGATCATGAAGCCGGCAATTCAATTGGTAAGCGGAGGAATTGCATCGCACATATAATGATACTTGTTATATGCCATATACCTGCCTGGGGGAAAGCATGCTTTATCATCCGAACAAGGTAATATCATGTCCTGACGGTCTATCCCAAACGTAGTACCTATGGAGTTTAGCTTCTCTATCATCAACACACTAGGATAACACTCTGAAGGCCTAAATAGCATTTGATTAGGAGCATAACCTTCCACCAAAGAGTAAGAAGAACTGGGTTGCCTATGAGGATTGGCTAGAGCGTTAGAAGAAGAAGGACCAGCCCGGTAGGCTGTGAAGAAACAAACTTGGAACGAAGCTCACGTCCAGAAGACACATTTCCTGTGCAAGAAAATTAAGGTCAAGCGGAGGTCCAAATCATAAACAGAAGTTAAAACAAGCACATAAATCTCCTATCGCCTAGCCCAATTGGATCCATATCCCTAGCCTAACCAAATCGTAGGAAGACTTGCTTTTGGCTCTACAAACTCAAAAACAATGCGCTCGGCAATTCTGGTTCGATATTATCCTATGACGAATGCCGAACAAAAATCCTCGACTGTAGATCGAACCAAAATCCTCAACTGCCGACCCAAGGCACACCCTAACAGCCTTACCTATTCTCAGTTTTAAAATCATACCCAAACAATACACAATATAGGTTCGAATTACAAACAAGACTTATATAACCAACCTATGCTTTCAACACCCAAGTAATTACCATTAGCCGGTCAAACAATCTATCGAACACCTAATAAGCAAAAGGCCCTGCATGAAATTGGTCACAGCCTCTCACATTCTCTCAACCACATAACATCTCTCAATCAACCATTCCTCACGACCATCAAAATACTATAATCATTCAAGCGCTTGTTCAAATGAAGTACCTCCTCACAAATTCAAGACCGAAGTCAACCACCCCTGTGCAAAAACTCTCCTACACATCAAAACCCTAGAACTCTAATAGTAGGCGATCAAATTAAAACAGACTTACCTTAAGCTATGCTGGCATGAGAAAAGCCGAATTCGAACAAGAGGAAAGCAAAGTTAAATTAGTTGCAGTCGAATTAGTAAAGTTGAAAAGTTTGATTAAGAGAAAGTAAAAATAAAAAAGTAAAGGGAAGAAGGCGTATGTAAACAAAAAAGGGGAAAGACGAACGGTCACCAGTCTCATTCGGTGGTAGAAGCTCAACGCCGAACAAAAAACAAAGCATGTTGTGCAGTTACACAATATACTTTGGGAGGCAAGTGTTGGCTTGGTTTTCTGGCAAGCAAAGAAAGAAGGAAGCAAAGGCAAGCAAAGGTATAGGGAACAAAATTATTGGACCAGATGCTTGGTTCGGCATTTGCAAAGATGCCGAACCGAACATATGAATCGGCATGGCAGATCAGATATTTGGTCCGACATCCTATGGTATATCGGACCAAATATTTGGTCGGACATTGTTTTATATGCAATATGGATTCTATACTTGTAGAAAGAGAAATCCTAATGGCATAACCCAAGTCTTCGCTAATAATAGCTCGAGACCACCGGTGGTCATGGCCTGTACGCCAACCCTACTAGTAAATACTAGTACAATAACAATACAGTCATAGCCCGCCGACCTCCCATAGCCAAAATCCCATTCTAGTTACTTGATACCTGTTATTGAATTAAAGCGGACCCCATTTCCCTATTAGGTAATGTCATAGGTTATTTAAGACTTCTTATAATAAGAGGAGGCAGACCTAACGACCATTTAATACCTTCCACCCCGAAGCAAACCCCTTGACATCCATAAAGGTACTCAGCTATTTAATACTTCAAATTCAAGGCCAAACCCTGGTATATTTTCCCATTCCTATACACAAACGTATATCCCTTCCCTGCGGATTCTATGGTTAGAAATGTCCCAAATCAGTAATAAGTATACATAATTGCTGGCAGCCTCTAAGTGAAGGGAAGATTTTTGTTATGCAAAACTCTACCGACATCACATCCTAACCCATTCTAAACCAAACAAATTATCCTAGTCCTAAATATTAGGCTAGGTCCACTAATTTACGCCTATCCTAAACGTATTACTAAGGCTATATAATTTCCTACTATGAAAACTATACTGCCTCATAGCGTTTAATTCCTATCTTATATGCTTGTTACATATATTATCTATTTTCCTTTTATGTCCCATTAATGTCAATTGTCCATGATAAAAGGTCATTATTATTCAAATTGGACAATCATTAATGACATTGATTTATTCTTTCTAATTCAACTTATTGTGCCTATTTCATTTCCTCGTAAATGTCATATTGAATTCTCTAATCAGTCCCACTAACACATTCATGTCCCCATTAAATTCCTACAACTACCTATTGACTGCACATTTATTCCTAATAATTTTGAAGTTACTATACCTTTTCCATTTAGACCTCCTAGTCCCATAGTTTACTATGCTATTAATAACTAGACGTCCTAATTATAACTAATACGAGTATTAATGTACATACGCTATATTTGTATAATTGGTGGGCACGATTATGTGTGTGTGTCTATTCCTATTTCTAACTCATTAATTTCTACGCCCGGAGGTTTGAGAATATACTTCGCTATGTATATTATGTAAAGAACATTTATTTCCACATTTTAATATTATCCTTTACAAAAAGGACTAATAATATAACTTTCCATAAATTACCCAAAATTGGGACTTGTGCTCCATTTGAAATTATAAGGAATTATTTCTTTTTTTTTATTGAAATAAACAGTGCAAACTACAGAGTAAAACATCCGTATTTTACATACCTGTTTCATTTTTAGTGTATTCCTTGCTAATTCAAATGGTGCACTTTTTACACATGTTTTTGGAGTTAAATAATTTATCGAAATTACATAGAAATAGATACATCTAATATGTACCCATAACATTTCCAATGAATTAAAATATAGAAATTCACATTTCAAGTCAAACTAGGGCAACATAAATTAACACTAACAAGTTACACCAAATTATCCTAAATCTAAAATAAATCTTACGATCTAATCTACATTCTACCTTAACAAAATTAGGGACTGATATTCTAATTTCTAGATTATACTATAAATACCATTCCATTCCAATTACCTAACTTAAAGAACATGTGGGTAAGATTTCAATAGAATCCATTCTTCCTAAGCCTATAACTCAATAGACTTGCATAGACATAATAATTAGATAAAACTCAATGATATAAATTTCAATGTTATAAATAAATCATATAATTTCCCGTGCACCTTTTCAGCTTTCCAACTCTTCCAATTTCCCGAATCCGAATTCATCCCTTTAATTGACTCCTTTTTTCATTCAAAGCCAAAAGAATATATATAACAAGATATATATGTACTATTAGAATTACATATTTGATATTAAAGGTTGAGGGAAATATGAAATTTTCCTTTTTGTAGAACCGATCCCCTTCTTCCCTTCTTATTTTCTTTTCTTCCCTTCTTCGATTATATATGAATATTTTCTAATTAGAAAATAGTAGAGAAGGGAAAATGGCAGAGCTTTACTGCTTTGATATTAGAATATGAGAAGAAATGTGAAGGGCTAAGCCTACATTTATAGGTGCTCGAATCAATCGTATCCATTGGATTTTATTTAATTATATCTGGGCTGTTTAGCCAAGATTCAACCCTAGCCGCCACAGTCTCGACTGGTCGACCACACCCATATAGATGATCAACCGTTCGAATTGATTGGCCTTAGTAAGGGTCGATCGGTAGGATCCACACGATTAATATAATTTATTTCTTTTTGATTATTTTCATTTCGAAAACTTCAAATGTTAACAACTTCTTCCTTTGAACTCCTATCGCAAAACTCCAAATACGAAAGTTGCTCAGAAAAGTAACATGAACACAATGGTGCAAGTTTCATGGCTAAATTCTGATGTTTGCTGAAAATTTCATTTTTGGACCTTAATAATTATTTTTTAATTACTATTAATTTTATGTGGTGTTACACATGTGATAACTAAAAGAACTAATCTTACTTCTTCATTAATTTTCTTCTAAATCATTAACTTTCACCCTTTCTTAAAATCACCTTCGTACCTTATTACAAGTCAAGACATTACTTCATGCCTTAAAATCAGCCAACGCTAGATACTTTAAAAGTAATAATATAAACTCCACATGCTTATTAAGTCATATAAACAAATATATGGCTAGAGTGCCTTATGTACATCGTTGTACTCAGAAAACACTTTACTTAGATAAGTATAGTCATCCTTTATAGACAATTATCTTATACATCCAATCTTCAACTATTTAACCTTTTAGAAAACATTTCACTCAACCGTTCTCTCATGCTTCTCACGCCTTATATAAACATATCCCAACCTTTGATGATCGCCCTACATAACAGGTACTTGATAATACCTGTATTGTGTGCTGGAATTGTGCCCAACTGATGTAGGACGATAATTAAGGTTTTAAAGTGAATTAAAAAAAATCCCAAAACCTATCGTATATCGAACAGTGCATCGAATAAAATATGATAGTAAACATCTCTGATATAAAACAACTAACACTATAATAATCGAATGAAAGACAGAAATCAGAGTACACAATCCATACAGTATACAACATAAGTGGTAGAGTTATACATCAAATAACAACTCATAAATAAACGGTCTCTAGATAATAAAAGTACTTGTAAGCTTCATAGTGTTTCATAGTGGAATGATAAGGAATATAACTAAATATAAAAATATGAGAGTGGAGCCTCTTACTCATCTCTTGTCCATCTCTATGTGCTTACTACACCTGATATCTTTAATTTACTCATTTAGGAGTATCTAGAATAATAGGAAGAAAAGCATAAAATCACATGTAAGGCAACAATCTAGTGTTAGCGACAGAAAATCTCAAATATGATAAAGTCAACATATTATGACAAATGTTATAGGAAATCATACCTGACATGTCCTTGCATCCATAGAGTTAGAACATAGTACAAAATATATACTACTCTATGCCGTAATTATCATGGTGTACTATATATCAAAGTACCAAAGGGTGTTTTAAATATCTACATCGATAATATCTACATTGTGTGACATCCCTAGGGTGATAAGCAATCAAACAAACATAGCATCCATCATCCATCCTAACATCTGTTCACTTAGTGTTTTGGATATATGATAGTCATATAACCCCGTCGCATAGTAAAAGACTACTCAACGTTCCGGTTTCGTGGTACTCGAATCCATGCCACTCAGTAGGTAGGGAATTAGACTGCTATCGCACTCAGTCTATGGTATAACAAATTGAAACATCGTGTGATCTAGGGCACATCGCACTCCCAAATGAGCATTCTTACATACCCCTGCTTTATAAGATACTTCGAAACATGTGAATAATAATAATCTCTTTGCATACATCGTCTGTAGCAAAGCGTAACCTAGAACTATCCTTACAACTCCCGTCAAAAGTCGTCACGGTTGGGAACTATTATAGACAACCATCGTTACTTGTAGAATGTTATCATTCGTCTCGTATTGAATGTGGAAAACAATGTAGCGTAAATGATACTTGTGTAAATGAATCTTAAAGCAGTTTTAACACTGGGTGAATAATGTTTTATAACATTTATTGAAAATTTCTAAATGGTTTTAAAATTTGAATAAAAATGTAGATAAATCCACACGATATATATTAACAGGCAATCATAGATATATATAAACAAAGTAAAATAATGTAAGAGCAAGAGAGATGACACCAGGAGTTTTGTACTGGTTTGGATTAACTAATCATCCCATTTTATACAATATGTGTACAGGTTTCCTTTCAAACATCACAATAATCAAGTAGCAAGCAAACCATAACACAATCTTGATTTCAAGGCAACAAGATGTACCTTTTGAATTTCTAAGCATAGTGTACTCTCTTGACTTAATTGGGAAACTGAATCACTTACTTGATTTAAACAGGCAACAAGTACACCCACTTGATTTAAACGAGCATCAAGCACACCTACACAAATATCATTAAAGAGTTGTTGATTACAAATACAAATAGTTGTACTTTGGATATAGTATATCATATATCCCTTTTACACTTTAATCTTTGAATTGATTAGAGAATACTTCCAAATCAGTGAGTGGTAGAGAACGAATGTAGTAAAGTAAGGATTAAATTTGAATGAATTCGAAGAGTATAGAAAGTGGATTTTGTTGAATTACTAGTTTTGATTCATGACAAGACAGTTCAGAAACTAAAGAAGACAACAGAGGATCTCTAGGTTTAAAGTAACTATTATAGATACTGAGTCTTAGACATATGTTAAAATCAATCCTCAAGTTTTCGATTTTAAATATTTTTCTTTACAAAACAGAATTCACTATGCAATTTATGCACAGCCAGTCGACTGACTGTTCTTGCCAGTCGACTAACTGTGCATATGCACAGCAGTGAACACTGTTCATAATTTTGAAACGGAAAATATTTTAAAATTTTAAAATATTCAAACACCAGTCGACTGACCCAATATACTAGTTTACTGAACCGGGTTCAACTGCAAAATTTCTGAATGGACATCTTCTTCCATGAAGGGATGCACTGCATGAATAGATGTCTCTCTTGGCTGAAACTCTTCACTAAGAGTTGCATCTCTTCGAAAACTATATATAGGAGTTATCACTCACTTCATAGTCACCAATTTTCTAATTCTAATTCTTTATATTCTCTCTTGTGATTATTCTAGTGCATTCATACTCTCCATTGCTTTGAATCTTTGAATTATATAACATATACTTTGATTCTTAGCAATATTCTTCCTTTCAAATCTTTACATGCTCTTTATATTCTTGAGGAATTGATTATAGGAAGTTTGTAATCTTAATAGACAAATCAGTGTTATCAAGAACACATTAAGTCAACTACATTGTACTTTGTTAAAGTCCTGTTTTGCTGCTCAGGCAAGGGAAAGTCCTCTTCTGCTGTTGAGGCAAAAATCCTGTTCTGCTGCTCAGGTGTTGTTTACCTATTCCTTCGGGTTAAGAGAGGGTATTGTTAGTTAAAGCCAGAAGTTAGTCTGGGACTGTACGTAGGACGGTGCTCCGAACCAGTATAAAATATCTGGTGTCATTTTATTTACTGCATTTATATTTCACGTTATTTACTATCTATACTCTGTATTACTGTTTATCCATATTATACGGTTCTATACAATTTCATTTGGTATCGGAGCGAGGCATCTTATAACCGTTACAAAGTTATCTGATATCTTATTAATATGGAAAATAACACCAGCGCTACCACTAACACTGTCACTAACACTAGTTTTATCAAAGGTCAATCCACTGCACGACCTCCTTTCTTTAATGGTTTAAACTATAATTATTGGTCTACTCGTATGAGAATCTATATGCAATCAAATAGTTTTGAATCATGGAATATCACACAAAATGAATACACTCCTCCTACTGGAGAATATTTCACTTGGTCAAACACACAAAAAATAGATGCTACTGCCAATGCTAAAGCTATGAACATGTTATTCTGTGCACTAGATAGAAATGAATTTAATCGTGTTAGCATGTGTCAAACTGCTTACGAAATATGGAGAACGCTTAAAATCACTCATGAAGGAACTAATAAGGTCAAACAAAGCAAAATCTCCATGCTCAAAAATCAGTTTCAAAACTTTAGAATGAAACAAAATGAATCCATCAATGATATGTACTCTAGATTTCAAGATATCTATCATTCACTATTAGGATTAGGAGAAAAGTACACCGATTTTGATATTGTATCAACAATCCAAAACTCTTTAACGGATGAATGGGAGAGAAAAGTCTTGGCTATTGAAGAAGCTAATGACCTCTCTACCATAAAACCTGAAGAGTTAATAGGAAATCTAATGTCCTATGAAGTGAATTTGCAGGCAAAATGAGTGCAAGCACAAGATAAAAAGAACATAGCTTTTTATGCTGAGGAAGAAAAAGTTCTTGAAATTCCAAAAAAATAACAAAAATAATGGAAAAAGGAATTTTCCAAACAAACCATCATCCTAAGTTCTAGAATGTTTCAATTGTCATAAGAGAGGTCATATTCAGAAGGAATGCCCAGAATTGAAGAAGAAATATTTCAAAGGCAGAAAAGACAAGAAAAAGAAAGCATTCTCAGTAACATGGGATGATTCAGACACTTCTTCATCAGAAAACAGTAGTGACAGTGAAAACGAGCAAGCAAATGTCTGTTTCATGGCTACTGAAAACGAGGTTAGTGATTTTACTTTTGATGATATGATTGAGATAAATTCGGAACTTGTTGACACTCTAAAAAATCTCAAAAGAAAATATAAGGAGACTCGTGAATATCAAAACAAAGCACAATTCGAAAGAAATATGCTTAGAGATGAAAAGAAAATATTAGAGGAAGAACTTTAAAAATTACAAGAATCACTCTCTAATATCAATTCTCAACTCACTCTTTTGAGTCAAGAAATTGAAACTCAAAAAGAGAAGGATGATGCTCTTGTTTCTGAAAACCATGAACTAAAAACAAAAATAAAATTGATAGAATTAGATAATACTAGTCTCAAAACTAAGTTAGAAAGCATCACCAAAAATGTTTCAAACTTTAATAAAGGAAGAGTAACATTATCAAAAATTATTGATAACTCAATCTGTTTCAAGTAAGAAAGGGTTAGGATATGTTAAGAAAACATCAGCTCCATCTAGAAAGAAAATTAGGAGAAATATTAATCCTACTAAAGTTTAGACAAAAAGGAATTCTTACTCAAAAAGCATAAAAATTTGGGTTCCAAAAACAAACAATAGTTTGATTAGAAAGAAATATATAAACACCTTTTTACAAACTGTTTATAAAAATAAAGATTATATTTTTAAATGGTATACTGAGCCCTCTTGGGTTTGGTTTCCTAAGATTTAACTCTTAGGACCCTATTAAAAAGGTGGGTACCGATACTATATTATATTTTTTTGTAGGTCCCACTCAAAAAGAGGAAAATGGACACTCAGCAGTGGTTGCTCAAAACATATGACAGGAGACAAAGATATGCTATCAAATATTATTTACAGAGATGGAGGCTCCGTCACATTTGGAGATAACTTTAAAGGATATATCATCGGCAAAGGCGATGCGAGCAACAATGGTATTTCAAATTTACCTCTTATTTCAAATGTTTTACTTGTAAAAAATTTAAAACATAATTTACTTAGTATCAGCCAATTGTGTGAAAAAGGATTCAAAATCACTTTTTCTGAAAACAAATGTAGTATTTTTGATCAAAATCTTATCTTTGAAGGAAATAGAGACAGAAATATCTATGTTCTGGTATGAAAATAAAACATAATTCAGATATGTGTTTAATAGCCAAAGAAAATGATCCTTGGTTATGGCATGAACGATTCTGTCATATTAATTTCTAAACTATAAATAAGCTTTCTAAAAATGATTTAGTAAAAGGTCTACCAAAAATGAATTTTTAAATAGATCATATTTGTGATGCATGTCAATTAGGAAAATTAACTGAATCATCTTTTAAATCTAAAAAGGTTATTTCAATCTTACAACCACTTGAATTACTACATATGGATTTATTTGGACCAACACAAGTACAATCCATTAATCACAGTAGATATGTGTTTGTAATTGTTGATGATTTTTCTAGATATACTTGGACTATATTTATAAAAAATAAAAGTGATACTTTTGATAATTTTAAATCGTTTGTCAAAAGAATTAAAATTTTAAAGGTTTGAAAATAAAAAACATAAGAAGTGATCATGGAGGTGAATTCGAAAACGAAGCCTTTGAACATTTCTGTAAGAAAAAAAGGAATATTCCATAATTTTTCTTTTCCTAGAACTCCACAACAAAATGAGGTTGTAGGACGTAAAAATAGAACCTTACAAGAATGTGCAAGGACTTTGTTAAATGGAAGTACGTTACCAAAACATTTTTGGGCTGAAGCAGTTGTCACAGCTTGTTATGTTTTGAATCGTGTTTCTATTCGACCACTAACTAAGAATACTCCTTATGAACTTCTTAATGTACGAAAACCAAATATTTCCTATTTTAAAGTTTTCGGTTCAAAATGTTTTATGTTAAACACAAAAGATCAGCTTGGTAAATTTGATCCAAAATCCGACGAAGGAATCTTTTTAGGATATTCGGATCGTAGCAAAGCTTATCGAATTTATAATAAAAGAATAAATATCATCGAAGAAACTCTTCATGTATCTTTTGATGAAAATTTTAAACCAACTCCAAGTATAATAGATGATGAAGATTTCCCTAATAACACCACAAATACAGAAACTACAACTTTTGAAATTAATGAAAACGTTGCTAACAATAACAATGAATTAAGATCTCCACCTAGAGTATTAAGAGATCATCCTTCTATTAATGTTATTGGAGAACTAAATTCATCTGTTAGGACAAGAATTCAATTAAATCAAATGGGTCATGTAGCTTTTCTTTCTCATATTGAACCTAAAAATATTAAAGAAGCATCTACTGATGAAAACTGGTTAATCACTATGCAAGAAGAACTAAACCAATTCGAAAGAAATGACGTTTGGGATTTAGTTCCACGACCTAGTGATCAAAAATAAAGCAGATGAACAAGGAAATGTTAATAGAAATAAAGCTAGATTAGTTGCTCAAGGTTATAATCAAGAGGAAGGAATTGACTATGAAGAAACGTTTGCTCCAGTCGCTAGACTAGAAGCAATACGAATCTTACTAGCTTTTGCATGTTTTCATAGCTTTAAATTATATCAAATGGATGTCAAAAGTGCTTTTTTAAATGGTTTTATAAAAGAAAATGTTTATGTTGAACAACCTCCATTATTTATACATGAACAATTTCCTGACCATGTCATAAACTCAAAAAGGCTTTATACGGTTTAAAGCAAGCACCTCGTGCTTGGTACGATCGTCTTAAAAGTTATTTACTAAATTCTGGTTTTGAAATTGGAAAGGTTGATCAAACTCTTTTTATTAAAAGAAACAAGCATGATATTTAATTATCCAAATATATGTTGACGATATAATTTTTGGATCTACAAATGAAAAGCTTTGTCAAGAATTTTCTATGATA
The DNA here is from genome assembly GCA_030765085.1 of Allium cepa. Lineage (NCBI taxonomy): Eukaryota > Viridiplantae > Streptophyta > Magnoliopsida > Asparagales > Amaryllidaceae > Allium > Allium cepa. The sequence goes on along the minus strand of CM060941.1, from coordinate 677,464,592 downwards.
ATGACAAATGAATTTGAAATGTCACATATGGGTGAGTTAAATTATTTTCTTGGTTTACAAATAAAACAACTAGAAAATGGTATTTTTATTAATCAAGAAAAATATTGTAACAATCTAATTAAACGCTTTGGTATGGAAAATACTTCTACTAAACCAACTCCTATGAGTGCAACCATACATCTTGATAAAGATGAAAATGGAAAAAGTATTAACCAAAAATTATATCGAAGTATGATTGGGTCGTTACTATATTTAACAGCTAGTAGACCTGATATAATGATGAGTGTTTGTTTGTGTGCACGATTTCAAGCAGATCCCAAAGAATCACATTTAAGAGCAGTGAAACGCATATTACGGTATCTTAATAAAACCAAGGACTTTGGACTATTCTATCCAAAGGAATGTCCTTTTGAATTAGTATCATATAGTGATGCTGATTCTGGAGGAAGCCGGATAGATAGAAAAAGTACAAGTGGGACTTGTCATTTTATTGGACAATCTCTTATATCTTGGTTTAGTAAGAAACAAAATTGTGTTTCATTATCGACATGTGAAGCAGAATATATTTCTGCCGCCCTGGCATGTGCTTAAGTTATATACATGCGACAAACACTACATGATTTTGGTTTTAACTTAACTAAATCAACTATTTACTGTGATAATTCTAGTGCTATTAATTTATCTAAAAATCCTGTTAATCACTCACGAACAAAACACATTGACATTCGTCATCATTTTCTTCGTGATAGTATTGAAAAGAATGTGATAAATCTAGAATTTGTTTCCTCTGATAAACAATTGGCAGATATATTTACAAAACCTTTAAACGAAAATACTTTTGTAAATTTAAGACGAGAGCTAGGTATTATTTCTTTTAAAAATTTATAATTATAATTATATATATATATATATCTATATTTGTAGCTTCTAATAACACATCTTTGCAAAATAAAATTTTTTATGACTAAAGCAAGACTTGAACTCATAACCACTCCTATGTTTTCAAATACTTCTTACCATTTAAGCTATGATTGTTTCTTGTTTCATGTAGAAGATTGGTTCTATTTATTCTGAATATTTTCGTTCAAAAATAATAATAATATAGCCATTGAGACTTGAACCTGGGTCTTCTAGCAGGTAACTCCATAGCTTACCAGTTATGCTATGATTACATTTTCTGCTGTGTTATATGGTTCATACATTATTAACCATATATCTTTCTTATCCTTAAATTATTCTGCCCCACTATTTTTTATTTTTAATCTCTGGTTATTAACTTTTGAAGGTCTATAACCATTCATTATAAGCTCATATTCAACTATATAAATTGCCTCTTCTCAGTTATTAATCATCATTACAAATTTTTTACAAAATATTTACAAACTATAATCTTCTCAATGGCCTCTCAAAACTCTCATGATTCCTCTAACTCAAAATTATCTTTTTCTACTCTAACCTCTTCAAGTAACTATGATTCATCCAATAGCTCGACTCCAACATTGCCAACTCCTACCCTAATTCATGAACCAGGAAGATATCACACCGGTTTTTCACCTAAACCAAAAAGGACTCGAAGATCGTTGTTTCTTTCTCCAAAAACAAAAACAAAAATTGATGAAATCCATCACTATCAATAGGAGCAAGTCAATTTACAAAGAGAAATGTTTTACGAATAGTGGATGAATTCAAATCGTTTAAGTCTTATTGAATCTGTTGCACTTAAGTTTTGTGGCAAATCATCTAAGCATGATGTTGTTCAACCTTCAACATCCCGTCAAGCAAATTCATCCGGCTGGAATAAGTGGGAACAATCTCCAACTCAACCTCCGGCATCTCCAAACTCATGGGAACGCCAAAATTATTGGTCTCCTTTGCAACCTCTTGTTGAGCATATCAAGGTTGAACCACAAGAATGCTCTCCAAAAACTCCAAAATAATTTTCATTTCATGTATATTATTGTTCCTGCTTATTTGTATTTTATTTATATATTTGATTCCTTATAAAAATTTTGTTTTCTTAGCTTCATGCAATTTTTTACTTCAAGTCAGTCGACTGAAAAAATAAAGGTCAGTCGACTGAATGCAGGGTTTCAAAACTCTCGGGAAACCAGTCAGTCGACTGACCTACCACGTTCAGTCGACTGGATGTCGATTTTTTTTGCAAATAACAGTGCACAGGTCGACTGAACGTTATTACCAGTCGACTGGCTGTAGGCCAACTGCCCTTATCTTCCCTTTTTACCTACCTATTTCCCCCATTTCACTTTACTCTTCTCAGTTTTTTACCCAAATCTATTTCGCCCAAAACCCTAAATTCCCAATTTTCCTCAATTTTTTCACTAAAAATTCAATCAAATTACTCTTCCAAAACGTCAAAGACAAAGTTCTTCTTCCATCGATCCTACCGATGCCCAAATTGTTCAATGGCTATACAATGATGTGGCTGTAACAAGATGGCATAAAATGAAAAACTCAAGGATCTTTGAAGGTGCTTTCATGGTTTATAGCGATTTCGCGGCTTATGGTTTACAACAACTTATGCGCCGATCCGGTTTGGAATCTCTACTTGACTTGAATGCCAATTCTCACAAGATCAACCACCTCATGGTAAAGTTATTCTTTGCTAATTTAAATCTTCCTCACCAACGCCCATCGAATAGGGATGATTGTGTTTCGAGTTTAGTGTGTGGTCAACAAGTATTTTTCTCCTTAGATCGAATGGCATACATACTTCAAACTCCCAATCATGGCATTCCACTAGATGGTGTCAAATGTAATATTCGACAAAGGGATAGAACTAGCCATATGTTTACGGGAGATAATATGACGGAACAAAAATCTATTCTCCTTCGATCCAAAGCTAGAATTCTTCACAAAGCTTTAATGCGGAGTATACTTCCAAGAACAGGGTCATATGAACTTATCTACCCAGAAAATTTTAAAGCTTTATATGCGATATGGGGAGGAATACAAGTAAACTGGCTACGACGAATTTTGGATGAGTTTCTATCCTTCAACAAAAATAACATGAGAACAATTTATTTTGGTGAATATATAATGCGATTGCTTTTAAATGTGGGCACACCTCAACCGGAATCCGAAACTTCTTCCGTTGGAGTTATCAATATTCGTACAATAAGCCTCATGAAACTACCGTCAACTCCTCCGACATTTACCTCCTATGAAGAATGACGTCAGCAACATCACCGTCAATCAGGCGGACCAACTATTCAAGAAAAAACGTCTCATCCCGAAGAAGATGATGATATTCGTCTTGCACAATCAGCTAGTTTGCGAGAATCCGTCGAGATTTCCTTTCTAGAAATCAACAAATACTAGGATCTCGTTTAAAGAAAGTTGATAAAAATTAGACAAAGTAAAAGGATTCTTTTCTATCCTATGGGATGCAATTTCATGTTCGTCTTCCACAATTGCTTCTTCAATAGCTCACGGCAAACGTCCAGAACCTAGATTTACATGGTCAACTTTCGAAGAACATACTAGTAGTGATACTAGTGGCACAGGAAGCGGTGCTCATGGAACTTCTAGACCCGGAAAGGAGCCTGTACAAGAGGAAGAGAGTAGGTTCTTTTCGTAAGTAAGTTGGACATGAATTATTTATCACTCTATTGACAATTTAAACATATGAAACTCTATTGCAACTTATTGAGACTTGTACTAAATAGTCTCTCTTTTATGTATTTCTGCACTTTTATTTTATATTTTTGTTTTCTATATCTCCTTTTTATCGATGATAAAGGGGGAGAAAAAGTATGTGCACTAACATATTTGATGCAGGAAAAAGATATCATACATTCAGAGGGAGAAATATTTTTCTCTCCAATATATATACAGGTTGTCATCAATCAAAAAGGGGGAGAATGTTGAATTACTAGTTTTGATTCATGACAAGACAGTTCAGAAACTAAAGAAGACAACATAGGATCTCTAGTTTAAAGTAACTATTATAGATATTGAGTCTTAGACATATGTTAAAATCAATCATCAAGTTTTCGATTTCAAAAATTTTTTGTTTGCAAAACAGAATTTACTGTGCAATTTATGCACAGCCAGTCGACTGACTGTGCATATGCACAACAGTGAACACTGTCATAATTTTGAAACGGAAAATATTTTAAAATTTTAACATATTCAAACACCAGTCGACTAACCCAATATACCAGTCGACTGAACCGGCTTCAACTGCAAAATTTCTGAATGGACATCTTCTTCCATGAAGGGATGCACTGCATGAATAGATGTCTCTCTTGGCTGAAACTCTTCACTAAGAGTTGCATCTCTCTGAAAACTATATATAGGAGTTATCACTCACTTCATAATCACCAATTTTCTGATTCTAATTCTCTATATTCTCTCTTGTGATTATTCTAGTGCATTCATCCTCTCCATTGCTTTGAATCTTTGAATTATATAACATATACTTTGATTCTTAGCAATATTCTTCCTTTCAAATCTTCACATACTCTTTATATTCTTGAGGAATTGATTATAGGAAGTTTGTAATCTTAATAGACAAATTCAGTGTTATCAAGAACATGTTAAGTCAACTACATTGTACTTTGTTAAAGTCCTGTTCTGCTGCTCAGGCAAGGGAAAGTCCTCTTCTGCTGCTGAGGCAAAAATCCTGTTCTGCTGCTCAGGTGTTGTTTACATATTCCTTCGGGTTAAGAGAGGGTCTTGTTAGTTAAAGCCAGAAGTTAGTCGGGACTGGACGTAGGACGGTGCTCCAAACCAGTATAAAATATCCGGTGTCATTTTATTTACTGCATTTATATTTCACGTTATTTACTATCTATACTCTGTATTACTGTTTATCCATATTATACGGTCCTACACACTTTCATTTGGTATCAGAGCGAGGCATCTTATACGTTATCTCTTGGAAATGATGTCTTATATCTATATATTTTGTCCTAGCACGACGTGTTGGATTTTTAGATAGATTTATTGCACTAGTGTTATCGCAATATATTGGCTATTTTTTATATTTAAACTGAAATCTCTTAGAGTTTGTTGCATATAGATAACCTATAAACGTGCTAATGCTACTGATATATATTATGCCTCAATTTTGGATAAAGATACATAATTTTTCTTTTTACTAAACCAAGGAATGAGTGAGTGTCATATAAAGCTATAGGTTCCACTTATACTTTTTCAATCAGATTTACATCCAGCATAATCAGTGTCGCTAAGTCAAATTAATCTTCTTTTGGATAGAAAAGCCCATAGTATAATGTATTGTTAACATGTCTTAAGATTTGTTTACAGCTTTAAGATGTGTCTCCTTAGGTTGTTACCAATATCTTGCACGTAGACATACACTATGCATGATATCTGGTCTACTAGTTATGGTATAGAGTAATGATCCTATCTACCTCTGTATAGTTTTTGATCACCATTTTTTGAGTTGTCTTCTTTGTTAAGTTTCTCACTAGTTTTCATGGGCCTTGGTTTACCGCTTGTGTTAGACATTCCAAATTTCATTATTAATTATTTAGCATATTCTTCTTGACTTATAAATATTCCATTTTTTAATTATCTAATTTGTAAACCTAGAAAGAATGTTGATTCTTCCATATGACTCATTTCAAATTTTTTAGTCATTATATCAGCAAATTCTTTATTTAGTTGTTAATATATTGACCCAAAAATAACGTCCTCTACATATATCTGTATAAGTTGAATATCATTGTTAACTCTTTTTATTAAATAACTTAGTATCCAGTTGACCTATTTCAAAATTAGATTGTATCAAGTATGAGTTGAGTCTTCCAAGCTTTAGGTGCTTGTTTTAAACCATATAATGCCATTTTTAATTTGTAAACATGGAGTTTTTGATCTTTAAAAAGTTGAGGTTGTTCAACATATGCAACTTCTTTAATAAAACCATTTAAAAATGCACTTTTGATCCCCATTGAAAATAATTTTAAATTATTATGGTTTGCAAAAGCCAATAGGATTCTTATAGCTTCTAATCTGGCTACACGGGCAAAAGTTTCATCAAAGACCATTCTTCCTTCTTGGTATATCTTTATGCAGCTAAACGTACTTTATTTCTTATAGCTTCCCTTTTTCATTCAATTTATTTCTATAACCTGCCTAGTTCCAATTAAGATTGATTTTTCGGTCATGGAACAAATTCCCAAACATCAATTCGAGTGAACTGATTCATTTCTCTTGCATGCAAGGATCCATGAATAATCTAATAATGCTTCTTTTAGATTTTTGGGTTTGTTAGTTGAAATAGATGCAGCATACCTATCTTATTTAGTTGGTTTCTAGTATTTACAACTGATTTTGTACTTCCTAAAATATTTTCCTTAGTATAGTCTTTTAAAAATTTCATTCCTTTTTTTAAAATTTGAATTATCGGTGTTATTATCTTCATTTTTACTAGTTTCGTTATTTGTAATTTCTCTACTCTATCTAGGATTAAGATTTTCTTACTCATTATTAATATTGGTTACCTTAAAATTTTCATCATATGAAACTTGTAAAGTTTCTTTAATAGTGTTAATTCTAGCATTAAAACTCTATAAGCCTTACTTCTATTTAAATAACCAATTAAATATCCATTTATTTGATTTAGCATCAAATTTGTCTAAATTATCCTTTGTGTTTACTATAAAAAATTACTACCAAAAACTTTAAAATAAGTTACCTTTTGTTTTATCAAAAAATAGTTCATAGGGTGTTTTATTGGTTAATAATCTTATCAAAATGACAGCGATTTAGCTAAAAAATTTGGCCAAAATAATTTTATTTTATGAAAAATAATGAAACTACTAAATTGTTTTAATAAAAAGCAAAAGTGCACTTTGGTATGGACCTAGGAATGTGTAACACCCCAATATTTTGTGGAAAATATAATTAAAAAGAAAGTAAAAGAGCATTTGGTACAGTGGCAAAAGCGCATGTTGACTTCCTTAGTGACCAGGGATCAAGTCCCGCTGTCGTCCAAAATCTAGAGCGATGTTTTTTAGCTGGTTCATTTTCAATGATTCTCTACGTATTTCAACGTTGTTTCTAACATGTGACGGCTTCTTATTTGACCCAATGATGTAATAGGATGAGAAGGCTAAATTTTATTGGTTGAGTGATGTGTATGAGCTAGAATGGATAATCATTAAGCGTATGAAAGAACCAGATTTAATCTAAAATAATCTAATGGATTACATTAACTCAAACAATATATAAATAAACCATCTAACGTAAACCTAGTCTCCTATTCAGCTTCACCATAATTCTACCGTAAAATTAGCGTGTATTATTCTTCCTCCTTTTCTCTACTAAATAAACAAATCTATACCAATCAAATTATCTATATATATTCGATCAATTTGGGAAATTTAGAAGAATCAAAGGGAGAAAGAATAAAGCAAAGCTTTTCCAAATTTACGCAAGCTCAAGTGACAAGTGAGTGAGAATTAATATGAAATAGAAAAATATAGTTGTTTAATTTCAGTTCTTTTCTAGCACGCTAATATGAATTAATTTCTATTATTAATTGAGAATAGATGTAAATTATTGCAACTTCTTCTTCCACTTCTCAAATCTAATTGATGTTTGGTATAAAATATGGGACATATAAATTGTTTATTCACGTTTTATGGCATAAATAAGATTGAAATTTATGTAAATTATCGTATCTTCTTCTTCTTCCACTTCTCAGTTCTAATTCATGTTTCGGTTGAAATTTGGAACAAATAAATTGCTATTCACATTTCATGGCTTAAATAATATTAGTTTAATTAAATTGAATTAGAATTGTTATTTAATTTCTAATGGTAGAACAAGTTAGTCGAATAAATTCAGAATATGTCACTTGAATAAAATTATGGTTTTGATTGATATAATTACATAATTTTGAATATAGTGTTGGAAAAAAACTGGGAAGTTTAGTTGGCATAATTGTTTGTTTCATATGTGGCCTAAAAATGTAAAAGTGGAATTTTGTGTAATTAAATGGTTTGTGATTACTGGATAAAATTTTTGTACAGATTAAATCTCTAAAAGGAGAACGTAAATTAGGGTGGAGAAAATGTATATTAAATGGACCCTAAAGGCTAGTGTAAATCTGTAATAAAATGGCATAAAAGTTACAGACAAACCATACGAACTGAACGGACGTCAAATTGAAATACCATTTATGTAAGAAAAAGGGAAATTGTAAAGTAACCAAATTGGATGTAAAAATGGCCTAAAGTAGATTAATGGAAGTAAACAGTATGTAAAATGTAACGGTAAAATTAATTAATCTGGAAGCAATTTGGTAGAAAGACCTTTTAAAGGTCTGGATAGATGTTTCATGTAATTAAGAGCAAAATATAGTTTTGTCTGTACGTACTAGGAGCGGGCAAGTAGGTTCGCAAGGATGTTTGTTACCTTTTATAGGTTGCTAGTATGTAGGATAGATAGCATCCGCAATCATAGGCTTCATCATGCAGATCAATGTGGACAGAACACGACAAGTATGCTCTGATGTAGGCTTCTTTAGGCAAATCGTTGGAGGATTTTGTGCAGCCACCCATCTGCGAGCGCTCTTTTGGAGGATCGACATTTTGGATAAGGAAAATTCCACGTTGGTGACCGAGGAGACAGGAGGATAGGAGTCCAATTTAGCGGAGCCTGACCGTAACTTTGAGGTCCTGCGAGGTTGTTTGATTCGATGTCAGTCAGACGTAAGAGGCATTTAATCATAGTGCACGAGCGAAGAGCATGACTTTCACGCTGTAGCACATGGATAGGTTAGGACAGTAGGTCTGACATGCCGATTGACGTTTAGTATTACTACATGGTTGACTTTCCTAGAGCGATCACAGACTTTGGCTTCTTAGAAACTGTATCTAAGAAGGATTCACTGCATTATATTATTCACGCTCTACGATAATTAGGGAAGATCTAGAACTAAACTGTTTTATTCTTTCTGCTTCATTTTATTTCTCATTCACTGGACTCTATGTCTGACCCATTCCTATTTTTCTATTTGCCCCAAACACAGGAGGGTAGGTCTAGGTTGTAGTTCTTTGCAACTTGGATGGTCATTGGAGCGGTTGTTATCTTCATCTTTTGTTTCTTTTGTTTCATGTACTTCGTTTCTCTTTTTCGTACTTTACTCTATATATGGGGACCTATATTGTGAACTTTGTTACGATTTATGTTTGGTAGATACTACTTTGTACTTTTGGTTTTGGAAATAATTTTGGGATAATGTTGTTTTTAATGAAGCTGTTTTGCTATTAGTTTATAATCAGTGAAAGTTTTCTTCCGCTGTAATATTTTAATCATTTTATGATGTTGCCTTAGTCTCTATGCTATGTTATGGTTGTTTATTTTACTCAACCACCCATGCTTCTAGTCATGTCCAATTTTCAAGGTGCTTAGAGGTGTAGGGTGTCACAGTTGGTATCAGAGCTAAGGATTCGGTAATCCTAAAAATATTGTAAAAATACAAAGGTTTTCCAATAATTTTTAAAGGATATTCCAAATAATACTTTGAAAAGTATATGTATATATTTTGGAAAGAAATTTTAGAAATGGGTCCTTCGTATCTCTTCCTCCCTATCAACTAAACTATTTATGGAGTACCTAATCCCATCTTTTCAATATCCATAGATAGAAATGTCTGAACCACAAGATATCCCCGAAGTTCCAAGCCTTAATATGCCTGCTTGGTTCAGACGTTATTTGTAAGCTATTGCATGAGCAGAGCCACCAGCTAGGGATGCTGCTCCAGTGGAAGGAGCTCCAGCCCTCCCGTCAGGCATTCTCGATTTTTCTAAATTATACAAGGACTACACCAGCTTAGTAGGCAAGCCGTTTCTTGGCACCGAGTCATACACTAAGGCGAAAGTTTTGATCCATAGCTGTGAGTGGATATTTGGACTTATGGGATTAGAGGACTTGGCTCGAAGGCAGTTGGCTTCATGGCCGTTGTTGGGAGAGGCTCTTTGTTGGTGGGAGATTGTGATGGATGAGGCTGATAATTTGACTTGGGTGAATTTTTGTACTAGGTTTGAAAGGAAATTCTTATCGCATGCTAAAGAGGGCGTGCAGCTAGATAAATTTATACGGCTCAAGCAAGAGGATATGACAGTTAAGGAATATGTTAATCAATTCAATGAGCTTGCCAGATTTGGACTAGACCTGATCAATACTCCTCACAAGAAGGCGCTCAAATTCTCTAAGGGTTTGAGTCAGCCACCACGTTTGGGGTTGAGCCACATTTCGATGGGAGCCACTTTTTAGGGATGGTAGATTACTTGTTGATACCGAGAAGAAAGGAGATGTGGCATAGAAGAGTGATGGGAAAAATAGTGGAAAGGAAAAATGAGAGGAGGGTCTAGAAAAGGAAAGTTGCAAGGAAGGACTAGAAGTGCAATACTTGTGGGAAACCAGGTCATCTTGCTAAGGATTGTAGAGAGGCAGTAGAGCAACCGAGACTGAGGTGCAATCTTTGCGATCAGGTGGGGCATATGAAAAAGGACTGTCCGTCGAAGCTCAAGGACAATTCAAAAACACCTCCACAGCCCACTTAGTCTTATGCTTTAGAGGCGGCTCCTTTCTCTAGTACTCTTCCGGTTATGGACTGGGGAAAGAAGGTGATTATCGAAGTTTTTTATCTGTCTTTGATTTTCCTATTCATATGCTATTTGATTCTGGAGCTTCGCACTCTTTTATATCTAGTACTCTAGTAGAGAGTCTTGGTCTTGATGCTTACTTAGTCATCAACCCGGTAGTAGTATCAAATCTTGTAGGAGGATCGGTCTAGTTTTCCATGTTATGTCGGGATTTGAAATTGTTTATTTTAGGGGTTGACTTTGACTGTAATGCCTTTGTATTAGGATATTCTGGGTTCGGATTGATTCTTGGTATGGATTGGCTATTCGTGTATGGTGCTGTTCTTGATTGCGATAAGAGGGTAGTGAGGTTAAGCACTTGTAGTGGACATACCTTGGAGGTATCTTGTCATTATTGAGCTAACTTTATTCTCTTGACTTATCACTCGGGAGTTCGATACCCATTGTTAGACTTTCAAGATGTGTTCGAGGAGGTTGCTGGCCTTCCACCTCCAAGAGAGATCGAGTTCAAGATTTATCTTATTGATAATTCCAAAAGGTTGCTTTACCGATAAGGCATATGCCTCCTAAGGAATGTCATGAGTTGAGCAAGCAGATTAGAGAGCTTCCGAAGAAGGGCTTCATTTATAGGAGTATTTTTGAGTGGGGTGCACCCGTCATCTTTGCCACTAAGGCGGATGGCTCTCTCAGGCTTTGTGTGGATGATAGGAAGCATAATAAGCTGATGAAGAAGAATCGTTATCCTCTTCCCCGTATAAACAATCTCTATGACCAACTAGTAGGAGCCAAGGTACTTTCGCAGCTCGATTTGGCTACGGAATTTCATCAGTTGCATGTGGCGGAGGATAGCATCGACAAGACTGCTTTTAGGACTCCGAATGGGTTATTTTAGCGGTTATTTATGCCATTTGGACTAACCAATGCTCTAGCATATTTTGTGGACCTGATGAGTCGAGTATATACGAATCGTTGAACAAGTTTGTGGTGGTGTTCGTCGACGACATTTTGGTTTTTTCGCAAAGCAAGTAGGAGTATACTGTTAACTTTGAAGAAGTGTTTAGGACCCCGTAAGCACATAAGTTGAAGGCGAAGTTCTCCAAGTGCCACTTTTGGAGGGATGAGGTTCGCTTTTTGGGACGCATCATTTCAAAGGATGGACTTGCAGTGGATCCAGCGAATGTGGAGCAGGACAAGATTGGCATACCCCTAAGAATGCCACGGACATAAGGAGTTTCCTTGGTCTTGTGGGATACTATAGGAAGTTCATTAAGGACTTCGCTAGGACATCAGCTCCACTTACCAGCCTTAAACTCAGCTTTTGTTTGGGATGCCAAGTGTGAGGATGTGTTTATTCGATTGAAGGAAGCTTTGACTACCGCGCCCGTATTGGTAATACTAGATGGAACCAAGCCTTTCTCAGTTTATACAGATGCTTTTGGTATGGTTCTAGGGGCGATACTAACGCAAGTGGGTATGGTAGTGTGCTATGTGAGTAGACAGTTGAAAACTTATGAGAAGAACCACCCGACGCATGATCTTGAGTTGGCAGCTATAGTTTTTGCTCTCACGTATTGGAGGCACTATCTCTTAGGAGAAAGATTTGAGCTTTTCAAGGATCATAAGTCTTTGAAGTATCTATTCTCTTGGAAAGACTTGAATTTGAGATAGCAAAGATGGATGAAGTGTAACAGCCCGATATTTTCAACCATTCGCATCCGCACATGTCGGACTTGAATTGTTCAAAATACCGCGTTGTAAATAAAATTTGGCAAATTTCAGAATATACAGTAAATAAATAATCATAGAAACACAGACATAGAAATCAGAATACTCGCAGCGGAATTAAAAATTAACTTAATGGTTCAGAAGCCACTATCCATAGTCTCAAAAAAATATAAAGTACATAGTCTTAGACCTAATATAGTTTGAAATCTCCACAGAAACTCTCAATATTAAATTATCTTGATTTCAAAGGCTAAAATAAGAACTGAATAGAAACTTGACGGCAGCTTGAAAAGAGATAATCTGCTGAAGTCCTAGCTCTAGAGGTGAAATCTGAACTGAAACTCAGGCTGACCTGAGCGTAAAATAAAACATAAACACTCGAGTCAGGACATACATACTTATACAGTGTAAGCTAATTCAAGTGTACTATAATATAGAACAAGTAACTTAAAGGATGCTTGGGACCGCCTATCCTCTAAGGATCCGTAAAACTATTTATTATGTAGTAATAATTCGCTATTATAATAGTGTCTATATTAAAACAAACTTACTTTTAAATAGCGTTAAGGCTTTACATTTTCCACCATAGCATGTAATAGTCCCAGTAGTCCATCCAATATCATAGTCCCTCCTGATCGGGAAGCCACCAGAGGATACCACACGGGCTACGGGAGAAAACCAAACTCGTACAAGGCTCGCTATGGTAGGTGACACGACACAACTAGGCAATGCCAGGGTAGATATACTAATTACACATCCGGACCGGTGGAAATGCGTAGCTGCTACTACCGTCCACCTCGAACAACACTCCCAAATCAAAGGTGCGCACAAAACAATCACAAAAGTAATAGAATGACATACGAAGAAGTGCGTCCGATCAGAGGTGCTACCTTATTAATCCGAGAATCGCTCCTGTTTTAGCCACCTTATGCCAACTCACAGGAGTCGGGTCCACGTGTTTACCTCATATAAAATGCCACCACCATCCTACTTCATTCTGGAATCTGCACCGCGCACACGGTTGTCAAAGTGGTTTTCGGTATCGACAGAGAGTATGTCCATATCCGATCCCGGTCTCTTTAACAACCAACGTTATTATTACCCGTGGTTATAAATTCCAAAATAGTTTATTTTTAAATCAAATACTTCATTTTAAACTGTTAAAAATTGAAGTTATAATTCTTATAAAAATCCAATATACATTCCCACAGGTTATGTCTTAGTTCATTTATATTTACTCCAGCACTTGCGCAGTGCGGTAATATCCTTTACACAGATTTGAATAAATTAAATTTTAAACTTCACTATAGCTTCTACAATAATTAAAGAAATAAATCATATTCTACCTTTAAATAGTCATTTAAATTTACTCAATAAATTATGATTTTTATAAAGTACATTTTTCAAATATATATCTAACCTCTCTATGCTTTACTTATAAAAAAAATCAAGTGCAAATTTCCCATAATATTTTACTTAATAATTAAGTTCAATTTTACCACTTCAAAGTAAACTAAACTTCTAGTCAATTTCTTAACTTATCACTTTATATTCAAAATTTAGCTATATTCCAAATTCCCTTTTTAGTATTCACCTTATTTAATCATTTAATACATAGTCAACTTGACCCTTTTATTTATTTACTTATATTTAAATTTTTTACCAAAACATCCTGTTTTATTTCTTAACCAAAATTCCATTTTTATTTTACAAATCAAATTTTTTTCAAACTATATTTATACTTTAAAATTCTTAACATTTAATTACTTACATCTTAACTTGTATAATATCACTATACTATAAGGAACATTCTTATTCCAATTTTAAACAAAAGGTCATAGTTTCCTATTTTAAAATATTTAATATTTCCATAAATTTTTTATATATATATAACCATGGGTTTGTATACTATTTTCTAACCTAGGTCAAATGATACGGATAATATATCATTTCAATCCGTAATTTACAAAGAAAAACCGGGTTCTATCATTTCAACCCGCAATCCCAAGTTAAATAATAAATAAATATCGTTCAGGCCTATCATTTCAGCCCGTAACGATTTCTATCTAAAGGGAACTTGCAGTGTGGTAAAAAAGTAAATAATTAAATAAATAAATAACAACATGCATTTAACAATAAATAAATAAATAACAGTATGCATTTAACAGTACATAATATAACTCATAATGTGTCAATTTAATAATGGGGTTTTAACATCGTAAGTTTATATAACAAGCAAATAAAATTAAATATAATTATTTTACAATTACACTTGTTATTAAATTTACAGATATATAAGTACGTTTGTCAGGTGAGAATACTCACCTTTTCGAAGCTGCAGAATTTATTCAAACAACGATATCTACCCCGAAAGAAGAGTACAGAAGGCACGATCAATTTTCACTGGATGCAACGACTTGATTCAAATCTTGAACAAAGTAATTAAATAAAACTAAGTATTTGAATCTTATCACGAACACAGCAAATTTGAAACAAGATTGAATTAAAGGAAATTGACACAACGGCTCGACCACTCACTACACGACTTGACCCATTAAAGCAAAAGCTCAGCCAGCCCATTTAATTTTTCCAAATCAAAATTTACAAAATAAATTTATACTCTATATTTTTTCTTTTACCCTTTTTACAGAATATTATGACGTGTAAATAAAAGGTGGCAAATCTTATGTGGGCAACAATGCAATTCACGGAAGTGATACATAAAGGTGACGTATGCAATATTTATTTAATTATTATTATTATTTTCTTTTTCTTTTTATTTATTTTTATTTTTTATTTTTTTATTACTAAGTGCAACATGTGGTTTACGTATTAATACTTCATAATTATTCTTAGTATACAATACTTCATATGGATCTGTTCATAGTGCATAAAGACTGTTATTCATGCATGTATCTACCTACCTATATTCACTATATATCCTAACAAGCTAATGCTTAGGATGTTCTACTCACATGCACATATGGCTCCCTACTATTCTATTCACCCTCTTATTATAATATTTTTTTCTTTCTTTTTAAAAAAAAGGCACGGCCCTTGCCAAATTTCAAAACTCGAATGCATGCACTCCTAAGACTTCACGTCATGGCATAGAGGACTGGTTACACAAGCTACAGGTGGCACACATTTTCTACTTCAGAAATGCAAAAGGGTAATTTCAACCTAGTCTCTAGTTGGACAACACAACACTATGCTTGCCCATATATTCATTCCTGACATGTACGCATAATTTACTTCTCCCCTTATTTTATTATTTTTATTTTTTTCATATTTTTTTTTAAACTGAACGCATGCACAAAGTCACGGGATGGTTCATGGTGCGAGGTCGGTGACAGAACAAGGGGCGGAGGGTGGTGGCGGAGTAGCCGAGCACGGCGGAACAAATAATAGGAAATAGAGAAAAACTAAAAAGAAAAGAAAGAGGAAAATAAGAAGAAAGAAGGGATGCGGCTACGTACCTGATGCTACCTGAAGCTTTAGCATGATAGGGAAGAAAATGAATGAAATTGTTGCAAATGTGCTATGTATTTAAAGATGAGCTTGCGGTGATGGAAATGTAAATGAGGGGTTATGAATTTGTATAGTGGGTTGCGTGTTTTTGGGCATGCGAAAATCAATGCAGAAAAAAAAATGGCAAGTGAATTTAAATTTTAAAATGCTAAAAGAAATGAATGATTTCACTACATTATTAAAGGTTGCGTTTTATAATTAAATAGGTTGAGTGATTTTAGCAAAATAATGGCAAGAATTGATTTAAACAATTATACCCGTGATTGGAATATGTACATAGGGTATCTTGTGTGATTTTACAGGGAGAAACTGCAAGAGATAAATGAACTTTTGAACGTACGCTAATAAATAAAATCTTGCACTGATTTAAGGTAAAAATAGGCAACGAATAATTGATTTCGTCGATTTACAAAGAAACGGATAGGAATACTTGGCAACATTTTTACACTTTTTTTTTTATATTTTGGAAATAAGTGCGTTGATTAAAAGGGAAGAAAAGAGGCAAGAGATTATTTGGCATGCATTTGTACTCGTTTGAAATTATTAAGAAGAGAATGCACTGATAAATAAAAAGAAACGTCAAGAATGATTGGAGCAAATAATTGCAGTGGGTAAGAATTAAACGGCAAGCAATTATATTTTTTGCTTTGAATGGAAATGGAATTTGAACAATTTGCGAACGTGTTTAATAATGAGAAGAACTAGCGTTGATATCGGAGAAAACGACAATAATGTTAGATTTGAACGTTACTTTATTCAAAGATTTTATACTAAATTAAAATAGTTGCAGCAAAAAGGTAAGGTGAAAATCACGGCATGCGTAAATCAAGGGGCAGTTTCTTTTATTAGTGAACATTCGTACGTGCAAAATTTAAGGAAGAAAATGCATTGATTTAGATGAGAAGTTAAAGGCAAGAAATTATTATTTTTTTAAAAAAAAAATTACCCTGTTGCGTTGATTTTGAATCAGTATATTGAATATTTTTCCTATCAATTTCACACGAGAGGTAAGGAAAGTTTGGAAAAATTAATTACAGTGAGTAATAAATTTTTATTACCAGTGTAGATTTCGTGAATTAAGGAGAACATAAAACGACAAGCAATAAATTTGCACTTAAAACGGAAATGGAAAATTTGTCCAAAAGAATAATGTTGAGCGACGTGTAAATATTAAAGAGGACATCTTTAGAATGCGTACAACAGACGCAATTAATTTATGCCCAAAATATAACGAAAATAACGGATTTAAATTTTATACGTTTTCTTATACGTTATTTATTCCATCAAATAACGCGCTATTTAAACGCGTAATCAAACAGTTTATTTATACATAAATTTTGAAATTTATTACTTAAAAAATATGGTTTGTTTACATTGGGTTTTTTTTCCATTCATTTACCATTTACCAAGAAATTTATTATTAAAATGTATATAAGTAACTGTATAAATTATTTAATTTTTAAAAAGTACATAATCCATTTATAGCTAAGGTAAAAATTATTGTGTTGTTTTAATGGTACAGAAAAATGGAAAATTGGCGAACGTTTTATAAAATTGAACAAAGAAAGGTGTTGATTCTTAGAGTAAAGAAACGGAAAAGAATATTTGATTTGAATGTTATTGAAAAATCAATGGGTTTTATTTATTAAATATGTGGAGTCAATGGAAAGAAAATTTATTCTTTTCCCACTTAAAAATGCATGTCTACTAATTTATTTGATTATTTATATCCAAGGTAAGAAATTTAGACGCGTGAAAAACCGACGCAATAATTAAATCAAACACACGCCCAGTTTCATAATAAAAGTAACGCTTTTTAAATTTAAGCGTTCTCTTATGCAGTAAATATATGTTAAAAATATTCCATCAATAACACGGCTTTTAAACGCGTAATTAAACAGTTTATTTATACACTATTTTTTTTCAAATCTTATTTCTTAATTAAAACATGATTTTGCTAGAAATTAAGTTATTTACCATCTTCAACAAAAAACCCAAATTTTCAATTAAAGTAAATTCTTAACCACGTCAAAATTTCAGAGATCTTATTATTTATTTAAAAATTTGGAAAATTGTTTTAATCAATTCAAAATTTAGATTTTTATATAATAAACCCCCAAAGTTTTATAATTAAAATGAAAAATACTTGTTAAAACTTCGGGCTGTTACACTCTCCCCCACTCAGAACTTTTCGTCCTCGAAAAGGAAGAAGGTAGGGGAATAGAAACAACCTGAAAGAAAACTAAATTTGAAACTCAAAATAGAATCATTAATCTAAACCATACAAATTAAATTTTAAATTAATAATTTATTTTATCTATTTAATTTCACTTAAGTCAAATTTTACTATTTCAAATTTCATTACTTCATCTTCCAATTATCTTAAAATAAAAATTTCTAAAATCATAAGTTTGAAAATCATTTGTTATACTCAAAAATGTTTTCAATAAATTAATATCTTTTTTTATTCCCAATTATAACTAAGTTTATTTCTCTCAATATATTTTTATCATCTATGCTAAATATGTTTACACTTATTACAACTGCTTAAATTTATTCTTAGTTCCTTCAACATCATTTTATATTGTATGTCATTCCATTACCTCTTGTTAATCTTTTTTTATAACTAGAATTTAAGTGTATAACATTTATTATAACCACTCAAATTTTATTTACAAATCTTTTTATATTGTATATTATCCAATTACATTGTTAACTTCTGAAAATCAAGGTAAGTTATATTGAAATGCAATTGAGTATTATACAAATAAAACTTTCAAAGTCAATTATCTCAAGTTGGAATCATTTATTCAAAAATTTGATTTTTTTTTATAATTGAAATTATTCCTCAAGAAAATTGAAGAATTAAATTTCTGATTCCCTTCAAACCATTTAAAGATAAATAAATATATGTACATAATATGTCAAATCAAATTTAAATCATATATCTATTTATTATAAATCAAGTCATATTTTAGAGATTCAAATCAATTAAATTCTCAACGTAACACTGTAGCCAGACTACAGAATGGTCTCTTCACTTCGAAACTCGAACATGAATGTCGATGATGTTGTAGTCATCACCGAAATTATTTCCCAGCGACAAAGAGAAGAGCACTGATTTTTAAACCTTTAAAATTCTTTGGAAACAAATTTCTATTCGAAAATAGTTTAAATAATATATCCTTTTAAAATTAGAAAACAAGGTTTGAAACCGTCGGAAATTGAATTCTCAAGTTCTTGTTTTAAATTCATTTCTGTTCCCAAATTAATATATAACCATTGTTTATATTCAATTATTTATATGAGACAAAACCCATGGTTTACAAAACCATAAATAAAGACTATTATCTCTTGATAACTAGTTAAATTAATTATAAAAATTCTAAAAAATATAATTATATATATAATATTAGATTTTTTTCCAAATATAGGAATAAATTTTTCAAAACAAGGATAGAGATTCAAATTTGATGGACTCAAATCAAAGAGAATTTTAATTAAAGATAAGTTGAAATCAGAAGATCCGATGATAAATAACAGAATAAGGAACTGGATAAGTTTATATAAATTGCAGCAACCTTAACCTGGTCAACCGTGACTTTAAAGAGTAAGATCGATGTGGATTTTTTAGGGTAAATACGCATTCGATCTGAAGAGATAGAGTTCGGAATAACCCAAGATACTAGCATCTAAACCGAGGATAAATATAAATCTCTGGTGAATCAATGCTAATTTGTAAAGGAGTTTCACCCCTTTATTAGAATATTGGCGAGACCGCCAATTCACTATAAAGATCATCCGAAGTGGAGTCATGGGATACTCCAGAATAGAAAGAAGACGAATAGTGAGGGACACAAATGAACTTTGGAACCGCAGGGAACGTTCCAAAATTCTAAAAGGAAGAGATTCAAGCTCAAATGAAAGTGATTCTGTAAATCAAATTTACCATACATTCTAAGTTTTTCCTAGAGCCAAAGCTCTGATACCAAATGTAACGACCCGATATTTTCAACCATTCGTATCCGCACATATCGAACTTGCATTATTCAAAATACTGCGTTGTAAATAAAATTTGGCAAATCTCAGAATATACAGTAAATAAATAATCACAGAATCACAGACACAGAAATCAGAATACTCGCAGCGGAATTAAAAATTAACTTAGTGGTTCATGAAGCCACTATCCATAGTCTCAAAAAAAATATAAAGTACATAGTCTTAAACCAAATATAGTTTGAAATCTCCACAGAAACTCTCAATATTAAATTGTCTTGATTTCAAAGGCTAAAGTAAGAACTGAATAGAAACTTGACGGCAGCTTGAAAAGAGATAATCTACTGAAGTCCTAGCTCTGGAGGTGAAGTCTGAACTGAAACTCAGGCTGACCCGAGCGTAAAATAAAACATAAACACTCGAGTCAGGACATACATACTTATACAGTGTAAGCTAATTCAAGTGTACTGTAATATAGAACAAGTAACTTAAAGGATGCTTGGGACCGCCTATCCTCTAAGGATCCGTAAAACTATTTATTATGTAGTAATAATTCGCTATTATAATAGTGTCTATATTAAAACAAACTTACTTTTAAATAGCGTTAAGGCTTTACATTTTCCACCATAGCATGTAATAGTCCCAGTAGTCCATCCAATATCATAGTCCCTCCTGATCGGGAAGCCACCAGAGGATACCACACGGGCTACGGGAGAAAACCAAACTCGTACAAGGCTCGCTATGGTAGGTGACACGACACAACTAGGCAATGCCAGGGTAGATATACTAATTACACATCCGGACCGGTGGAAATGCGTAGCTGCTACTACCGCCCACCTCGAACAACACTCCCAAATCAAAGGTGCGCACAAAACAATCAAAAAAGTAATAGAATGGCATACGAAGAAGTGCATTCGATCAGAGGTGCTACCTCATTAATCCGAGAATCGCTCCTGTTTTAGCCACCTTATGCCAACTCACAGGAGTCGGGTCCATGTATTTACCTCATAGAAAACGTCACCACCATCCTACTTCATTTTGGAATCTCCACCGCACACACGGTTGTCAAAGTGGTTTTCGGTATCGACAGAGAGTATGCCCATATCCGATCCCGGTCTCTTTAACAACCAACGTTATTATTACCCGTGGTTATAAATTCCCAAATAGTTTATTTTTAAATCAAATACTTCATTTTAAATTGTTTAAAAGTGAAGTTATAATTCTCATAAAAATCCAATATACATCCCACAGGTTATGTCTTAGTTCATTTATATGTACTCCAGCACTTGCGCAGTGCGGTAACATCCTTTACACAATTTGAATAAATTAAATTTTAAACTTCACTATAGCTTCTCAATAATTAAAGCAATAAACCATATTCCACCTTTAAATAGTCATTTAAATTTACTCAATAAATTATGATTTTTATACAGTACATTTTTCAAATATATATCTAACCTATCTATGCTTTACTTATAAAAAAATCAAGTGCAAATTTCCCATAATATTTTACTTAATAATTAAGTTCAATTTTACTACTTCAAAGTAAACTAAACTTCTAGTCAATTTCTTAACTTATCACTTTATATTCAAAATTTAGCTATATTCCAAATTCCCTTTTTAGTATTCACCTTATTTAATCATTTAATACATAGTCAACTTGACCCTTTTATTTATTTACTTATATTTAAAATTTTTACCAAAACATCCTATTTTATTTCTTAACTAGAAATCCATTTTTATTTTACAAATCAAATTTTTTTCAAACTATATTTATACTTTAAAATTCTTAACATTTAATTACTTACATCTTAACTTGTATAATATCACTATACTATAAGGAACATTTTTATTCCAATTTTAAACAAAATGTCATAGTTTCCTATTTTAAAATATTTAATATTTCCAGAAATTTTTTATATATATATAACCACGGGTCTGTATACTATTTTCTAACCTAGGTCAAATGATACGGATAATATATCATTTCAATCCGTAATTTACAAAGAAAAACCGGGTTCTATCATTTCAAACCCGCAATCCCAAGTTAAATAATAAATAAAAATAAATAAATATCGTTCAAGCCTATCATTTCAGCCCGTAACGATTTCTATCTATAGGGAACTTGCAGTGTGGTAAAAAAGTAAATAATTAAATAAATAAATAACAACATGCATTTAACAATAAATAAATAAATAACAATATGCATTTAACAGTACATAATATAACTGATGATGTGTCAATTTAATAATGGGGTTTTAACATCATAAGTTTATATCACAGACAAATAAAATTAAATATAATTATTTTACAATTACACTTGTTATTAAATTTACAGATATATAAGTACGTTTGTCAAGTGAGAATACTCACCTTTTCGAGGCTGCAGAATTTATTCAAACAACGATATGTACCCCGAAAGAAGAGTAAAAAAGGCACGATCAATTTTTAGTGGATGCAACCACTTGATTCAAATCTTGAACAAAGTAATTAAATAAAACTAAGTATTCGAATCTTATCACGAATACAGCAAATTTGAAACAAGATTGAATTAAAGGAAATTGACACAACGTCTCGGCCACTCACCACAAGACTTGACCCATTAAAGCAAAAGCTCAGCCTGCCCATTTAATTTTTCCAAATCAAAATTTACAAAATAAATTTATACTCTATATTTTTTCTTTTACCCTTTTTACAGAATATTATGACGTGTAAATAAAAGGTGGCAAATCTTATGTGGGCAACAATGCAATTCACGGCAGTGATACATAAAGGTGGCGTATGCAATATTTATTTATTTATTATTATTATTATTTTTTTTTTTTATTATTTTTTTTTTTTTATTAAGTGCAACATGTGGTTTACGTATTAATACTTCATAATTATTCTTAGTATACAATACTTCATATGGATCTGTTCATAGTGCATAAAGACTGTTATTCATGCATGTATCTACCTACCTATATTCACCATATATCCTAACAAGCTAATGCTCAGGATGTTCTAATCACGTGCACATATGGCTCCCTACTATTATATTCACCCTCTTATTATAATAATTTTTTCTTTCTTTTTAAAAAAAGACACGGCCCTTGCCAAATTTCAAAACTCGAATGCATGCACTCCTGAGACTTCACGTCATGGCATAGAGGACTGGTTACACAAGCTACAGGTGGCGCACATTTTCTACTTCAGAAATGCAAAAGGGTAATTTCAACCTAGTCTCTAGTTGGACAACACAACACTATGCTTGCCCATATATTCATTCCTGACATTTACGCATAATTTACTTCTTCCTTTATTTTATTTTATTTTTTATTTTTTAAACTGAACGCATGCACAAAGTCACAGGATGGTTCATGGTGCGAGGTCGGTGACAGAACAAGGGGCAGAGGATGGTGGCGGAGTAGCCGAGCACGGTGGAACAAACAATAGGAAATAGAGAAAAACTAAAAAGAAAAGAAAGAGGAAAATAAGAAGGAAGAAGGGATGCAGCTATGTACTTGATGCTACCTGAAGCTTTAGCACGATAGGGAAGAAAATGAATGAAATTGTTGCAAATGTGCTACGTATTTAAAGATGAGTTTGCGGTGATGGAAATGTAAATGAGGGGTTATGAATTTATATAGTGGGTTGCGTGTTTTTGGGCATGCGAAAAATCAATACAGGAAAAAATGGCAAGTGAATTCAAATTTAAAAGAAATGAATGATTTCACAGCATTATTAAAGGTTGCGTTTTATAATTAAATAGGTTGAGTGATTTTAGCAAAGTAACGACAAGAATTGATTTAAACAATTATACCCGTGATTGGAATATGTACATAGGGTATCTTGTGTGATTTTACAAGGAGAAACTATAAGAGATAAATGAACTTTTGAACGTATGCTAATAAATAAAATCTTGCACTGATTTAAGGTGAAAATAGGCAACGAATAATTGATTTCGTTGATTTGCAAAAGAAACGGATAGGAATACTTAGCAACATTTTTACACTTTTTTTTATATTTTGGAAGTAAGTGCGTTGATTAAAAGGGAAGAAAAGAGGCAAGAGATTATTTGGCACACAATTTTGCTCGTTTGAAATTACTAAGAAGAGAATGCGTTGATAAATAAAAAGAAACGACAAGAATGATTGGAGCAAATAATTGCAGTGGGTAAGAATTAATTAGCGAAAGAAACGGCAAGCAATTATATTTTTTGCTTTGAATGGAAATGGATTTGAACAATTTGCGAACGTGTTTAATAATGAGAAGAAACTAGCGTTGATATCGGAGAAAACAACAATAAAACGTTACTTTATTCCAAGATTTTATACTAAATTAAAATAGTTGCAGCAAAAAGGGAAGGTGAAAATCACTGCATGCGTAAATCAAGGGGCAGTTTCTTTTATTAGTGAACATTCGTACGTGCAAAATTTAAGGAAGAAAATGCATTGATTTAGATGAGAAGTTAAAGGCAAGAAATTATTATTATTTCTTTATAAAAAAATTACCCTGTTGCGTTGATTTCGAATCAGTCTATCGAATATTTTTTCTATCAATTTCACACGAGAGGTAAGGAAAGTTTGGAACAATTAATTACAATGAGTAATAAATTTTTATTACCAGTGTAGATTTCGTGAATTAAGGAGAACATAAAACGGCAAGCAATAAATTTGCACTTAAAACGGAAATGGAAAATTGACCAAAAGAATAATGTTGAACGACGTGTAAATATTAAAGAGGATATCTTTAGAATGCATACAACAGACGCAATTAATTTATGCCCAAAATATAACAAAAATAACGGATTTAAATTTTATACGTTTTCTTATACGTTATTTATTCCATCAAATAATGCGCTATTTAAACGCGTAATTAAACAGTTTATTTATACATAAATTTTAAAATTTATTATTTAAAAAATATGATTTGTTTACATTGGGTTTTTTTCCATTCATTTGTCATTTACCAAGAAATCTGTTACTAAAATGTATATAAGTAACAGTATAAATTATTTAATTTTTAAAAAGTACATAATCCATTTATAGCTAAGGTAAAAATTATTTTGTTGTTTTAATGGTACAGAAAAATGGAAAATTGGCGAACATTTTATAAAATTGAATAAAGAAAAGTGTTGATTCTTAGAGTAAAGAAACGGAAAAGAATTTTTGATTTGAATGTTATTGAAAAATCAATGGGTTTTATTTATTAAATATGTGGAGTCAATGGAAAGAAAATTTATTCTTTTCCCACTTAAAAATGCGTGTCTACTAATTTATTTGATTATTTATATCCAAGGTAAGAAATTTAGACACGTGAAAAACCGACGCAATAATTAAATCAAACACGCGCCCAGTTTCATAATAAAAGTAACGCTTTTTAAATTTACGCGTTCTTTTATGTAGTAAATATATGTTAAAAATATTCCATCAATAACATGGCTTTTAAACGCGTAATTGAACAGTTTACTAATTTTTTTTTTCAAATCTTATTTCTTAATTAAAACATGATTTTGCTAGAAATTAAGTTATTTACCATCTTCAACAAAAAACCCAAATTTTCAATTAAAGTAAATTCTTAACCATGTCAAAGTTTCAGAGATCTTATTATTTATCTAAAAATTTGGGAAATTGTTTTAATCAATTCAAAATTTAGATTTTTATATAATAAACCCCCAAAAGTTTTATAATTAGAAGTGAAAAATTCTTGTTAAAACTTTGGGCTGTTACATGGAGTTTTTAGCCTCTTATGACTTTGAGATTTCCTATACCCCTAGCAACGGTAATGTAGTGGCAGATGCGTTGAGTAGACGCATAAGTCCTCTATTTTTGGAATGGAAGCATTTGGAGTACATTTCTGCCTTTGATTTTAGACCTCCACCGGATTTAGCTCCAAGATTGTTAGCAGCCCTCGACATCCAACCTACTTTAATGGAGTAGATTGGAGCAAGGCAAGGTGAGGACGAAGAATTAAAGGACATTTTAGATAAGCTTGGTAGAGGAGGTTCATCACCACATCTTAGGCGCTATACCAGGAACACTAGGGGATGGCTTTGAAGGGATGGTAGACTTTGTGTTCCTTGTAGTGAGGATTTAGCAGATGCGGTGTTGGACGAGTCACATCATTCTAGGATGACAGTGCACCTCGGTGTGATAAGATGTACTGGGATATGAAGAGGGTATTTTATTGGCCCGGAATGAAGAAGAGGGTGGTGGAGTATGTATCGAAGCGCATCACTTCTCAAAGGGTAAAGGCAGAACAAAAGATGCCCGAAGGACTGTTGCAACCATTGGATATTCCATTATGGAAATGGGAGAGCGTCTCTATGGACTTCGTGGATGGATTACCAAGGTCACAGAGAGGGAATATGAGCAGTTGGGTCATTGTGGATAGGCTGACAAAAAGTGCTCATTTTATACCTATTAAGAGTAATGGGACGACAGCTTCTTTGGCGACTCTTTATGTAAGGGAGGTAGTTAGGCTTCATGGAGTTGCTGCCAGCATTGTGAGCGATAGAGATCCATTATTCACCAACGAGTTTTGGAGGAGTCTTCAACGAGCCTTAGGAAAATAATTGAATCTGAGCATGGAATATCACCCTTAGACATATAGACAGATTGAGAAGGTAAATAAGGTTTTTGAAGGTTTGCTCAGATTATGTATCATTGACTCCAGAGCCTCTTGGGAAGACCACCTAGGTAGAGTTCGCGTTAATAATTATCAAGCAAGCATTAGGATGACACCGTTCGAGGACCTCTATGGCTGACCATGTTGATCACCAGCCTGTTGGTGGAATACCACCAATAGGATCTTGGTTGGACCAGACTTGGTGAGGAAAACTTTCGAGAAGGTGGATTCGATTTGCATGAGGTTTAAGACTGCACAAGATAGGCAAAAGTCATATGCCGACAAAAGACGTTCGGATTTGGAGTTTAAGGTTGGAGATATGGCTTTTGTCAAGGTTTCTCCTTTGAGAAATGTTACGAGATTTGGCTTAGTGGGTAAGTTGGCACCAAGATTTTTAGGATCCTTCCCTATTACCGCACGGATTGGAAAAGTGGCATACAGAGTTGATCTTCTAGATAAGTTGGTAGGAGTTCATGATGTTTTTCATGTTTCGCATCTGATGAAGTGTCTACATGATTCCGCAGTAGTAGAACCCGATTAGCTAAAGGAAGCAGAGGTAGAGCGCAAATCACTTATGCATCGTACACTCACCCGTATATTGGAGCACGACATCAAGGGATTACGCAACAAGGAAGTTCGTCTAGTAAAGGTTTAGTGTGGAGATGACCCCAAAGAGTGCACATGGGAATCTGAGGAGAGAATTTCAACTTCTTATCCTTTTCTGTTTGATGGCACACTTCAAATATCCTATCTTTGATCTTTCCTTAGTGAGGGTCTTTTTGATAATCTTTAGGTGAAACCTATGGATGGTAGTTTGGATGTAAACATGTCGTTAGGGCATGTTATGTTGATGGATGAAAATGATTGCAAGTGGAGGCCAATGTTTGCAAATGGATGCATTACATGCACTAGATAGATATTTATTAGGAGAATCGACCAACTAGGTACACACACCTGCATTTGCGTGCCTGTTATCCATTGCATTTGCACATGGTTGTGTGTGTATCTATATGTATATACAAATTGATGTTGCACATGGATTGTGCATTTGGGTGAATAATTGAAACATACATGTAGAATTATCAATTATACTAGGGTAATTGCATACATTTGGTTGCATGACATAAGCATACTTGCATTACAGGAGATTAATTGAATCGTTAGACCGACTACCATTTTTCATTTGGTAAGTTCATATGCATTTCACTTTGCATAAATCATAAATTGCATTACTTAAAAACAAGGAAAATGGTAGAAATGGATGATGGTTGAGTAGATGGATGTAGTTCTTGGATGCTGGTTGTTAATTACTTTCTTCTGTCTTTGGAAATTTCGGGGATGAAATCCTTTAAGGGGGGAGAATGTAACACCTCGATATTTTACGGGAAATATAATTAAAAAGAAATTAAAAGTGCATTTAGTACAGTCGTAAAGACGCATGTTGACTTCCTTAGTGACCATGGATCAAGTCCCATTGTCGCCCAAAATCCGAAGTGATGTTTTTTTTAGCTAGTCCGTTTTCAGTGATTTTCCTATGTATTTCAACGTTGTTTCTGATATGTGGCGGCTTCCCATTCGCTCCAAATATGTAATATAATGAGATGGCTAAATTTTATTGGTTGAGTGATGTGTATGGGTTAGAATGGATAACCATTAAATGTACGAAAGAAACAGATTTAGCCTAAAATAATCTAATGGATTATATTCACTCAAACAATCTATAAATAAACCATCTAACCGAAACCTAATCTCTTATTCAGTTGTCAATATAATTCTACACTCCGATAAGGGTGATAGTATGCAAAACATGGGGAGAAACAATGGAAAAAACTAGTTTAGTCTATTTCATACCTCGTTAGCAGTAAACAAAACTTGCATTTAGGATATTTTAACATCGAAAATAAATCTCCTTATGCAAACTATACTTGTAAAAGTTGGAAAAGATTGGGGAAAAAAAGAAGGTCCAAGGTACAATAATATAGGTATCCAGAAGAAGGGTTGAAATGTAAGATTTTCCATCTAAATTCCTTTTCCAGCATAGGAGTATAGATTTAAGAAATTTGAAGCTTCAAAATTTTGGATGTTAGAACTTATGCATTAGGTATTGGATGGTAAGGATTGGAGGCAAAATTGGTTAAACCATACTTATATTCGTAGGATTATGGAAATTATAGTGTGAAAAGGATTTTTTATTTTTGAAAACTTGCATACATATAGAACAACCAGTATATATAGGTTGTTTGCATCGTATTTTCAAAATGGTTTTAAAAAAATGCATTCATAAAAGAGGCACAGATTTAGAATTATTTCGCATGCATATCATATATGTTGTGATACATAGTGCACTTGTACATATTTGGCTACAAAATTGGATGTGCTAGATAGTTTGGAATGGTTACACGCTAAATTACATGATACAACCCTTGAAGAATTTTAGGAACGAAATTATTTTAAGGAGGGAGAATGTAACAACATGCAAAATTTTCGGTGATTAATAAATAATTATTAAGACTCTAAAATGGAATTTGAGCAAACACCGAAATTTGACAACGAAACTTGCATATTGCATTCATAGTGATTTTTTGAGCAATTTTCATAATTGGAGTTTTGCATTCGGAGTTCAAACGAAGAAGATAGTAGCGTTTGAAGTTTTTAGAATAGAAATAATTAAGAATGAAAAATAGATCATAAATAATAATAATAAATGTGAGACCCAACCGGTTAACCTCCTCCTTGGGTCGATCGACCGCTAACGATCGAACCCCTACAGGAAAGCGGTCGACTGGTTGTGAAGGTGGCTGCTAGGGTTGAACCTTGGCCAAACGGCCTAGAATTAATTATTTAAATCTAACGGATACGATTGATTCGAGTGCCTATAAATACAAGTTTAGCCCTTCACTTCTCTTCTCATATTTCATAATCAAAGCGGCAAAGGTCTACCATTTTTATTTCCAAACTATTTGCAGAAACTACAAAATATTTTAAATATACACAAATCGAAGAAGGGCAAAAAATAAATGAGAAGAGAAGAAGAAAATCAACATTGCGAAAGAAAAAGATAATTTCTGTAATTATAAATCTATATTCTTTTAACTCCAAATCTCTTCTTAGATCTTTAATTCTAATAGCGTGTGTGTGTGTATATATATATATATATATATATATATATATATATATCTTGTTACACATATTCTTTTGGATTAAAATGGAAAAGGAATCAAGTAAAATGAATAAACTCAGATTTGGGAGATTTGGAAAGATAGAAAGGTGGGTGAGAAATTATATAATAGATTTTGAACATTGAAATTTATATCATTAAATTTTATTTAATTATTACACCTATATAAGATCTGATGAGTTGTAAGCTTAAAATGATCGTACATGAATATTGCCTACATTCTGCAAGTTAGGTACTTATAGTAGGAATGTTATTTACACCCTAATCTAAAAATTTGAAAATTAGCCCTTAATTTTTAAAGTGGAATGTTGATAAGACTGTAAGGTTTATTCCTGATTTAGGATAATGGGTGTAATTTGTTAATATCAATTTAGGTTGCCTTAATTTGACATGGAATGTGAATTTCTATGCTTTAGTTTATTGGAAGCGTCATGGGTATAATTTAACCGAATATATTTCCATGTAATTTTCAAAAATTATCTAATTTCACAAATGTATAAAATGTATGTCACTTGAAATAATAAGGAATATACCAAAAATGAAAGTGAAGTGTGAAGTACGGATGTTATTCCCTTAGTTTGCACCATCTATTTCAATAAAAGAAAGGAGATAATTCTTTGTAATTTCACAAGAAGAAAAGGTCTCACTTTTGGATAATTTATGGAAAGTTATAACGGTAATCATTTTTGAAATGATAGTTTCTATAAATTAAAATATGGAAAGAAATGTTCTAGTTTAAGAATTAATAGTTAGAAATAGGAATATATGTATAAACACACACATGCATACGTGCATACAATCGTGCCTACCAATTAATATATATATAGCATAATATAAATAAGTACTCATATTAGTTATAATTAGGATGTATAGATTTTAATAGCTTAGTAAATTATAAGACTAGGAGGTGTAAATGGAAAAGAGATAATAACTCCAAAATTAATAGGAAATAAATGTGTAGTTAATATGAATTTATAGGAGTTAAATAGGGACATAAATGCATTTAACGGGATTGGTTGGATTTAATATGACATTTATGGAGAAATGAAATATGCATTATAGGTTGAACTAGAACAAATATAATAATGACTATTTATTACGGACAATTGATATTTATGGAATATAGTAAGTAAGCTTATAAGATAGGAATTAAATGCTAGAAGGCGGTATAATTTTCATAGTGAGAAATTATATACATTTAGAACAAGGGTGAATTAGTAGGCCTAGCCCAACATTTAGGCTTAAATGATGGTTTGGTCTAGTGGATTGGGATGCGAGGTTGGTAGAGTTACACAATAGAAGTCTGCCCTCCACCAAGAGGCTACCACCAGTTGTGTATACTTACTACTGATGTGGGACATCTCCAACCATAGGACCCATGGGGAAAGGATATGTGGTTGCGTATAAGTAGGGAAAAATGTGAAGGATTCGCCTCAGATTTGAAGTATTAAATGGTCCAATATTTTTAGGAAATGGGGTCTACTTCATTTCTAACAAGAGGTATTAAATAACTAGAATGGGCATTTTCCTTGACATACAATAGGTTTGTCCAAAAATGATTTTGGCTGTGAAAGGTCAACGAGGTATGTCAGCATTGTTTTTGTACCGACATTTAGTAGTAGGACTGGCATATAGGTTGTGATCATCAACAGTCCCGAGCAATCATTAGAAAGGCTCGGATTTTGCCTGAAGGATTTCGCTTTCTACTAATGTCGAATTCATATGGGATAAGCACAGACCTTAAAGTTTAATTAGTTAGTTGTTTGTTTGTCGAATGTAGGCTAGTTACCCTTAGATGAGTCTTTGAGAAGCATTAGTAATACGACAATTAAATTATAAAGTTGTATCTGGGGGTCATCATTCGCTGTAGCTAGAGTCAATTGACCGATGATTACATTATAGAAGGCTTGCTTTGGGGATGCGTTTTTAAATGTTTGCTAAGTCATCCTCCTCCCTATTTAAGAAGTATTATGTGGTCGTCGTTTTCTTTTGGGTGGTACATCATTTGGATATATATATATGTATGCACGTATGTATCTATGTATTGTAACAATTCTGAATTCATAATTAACCAAATAAATTAATTCAAAGGTCGAGGCGGGCTAAATAAGAGAAGTAAGGGGAAATGAATTAATAAAAAGGGGTATGAGGGCCCAAGCCCAAATTATTGTAGGACAATAAACATTACTCCTCTCAATTTATTCATTTCATCCTACCTAATATAAAATAAAAGCTAAAAAAGAACTTTATGGCTTAAAGAGGGCAAATAGAAAGAAGATAAAGAAAACGAAAGCTAAAGGGGATTAAGAAGACTAAAGTTAGACATCTTAAAGATCTAGGTAAGTAATACTTAACCTTTCTATATCGATCCTTAATATAAGGCCTCAGTTTGATTTATATTTTAAAGTATGATGTGTTTCATGTAGGTTTCTATTGATAAATATAAAAGCTTAATGAATTATTTGGGGAAAGAATAGATAAACATGGAATGTTTAGACGTGTTTCCCTTACTTTAACAATTTTGAAATATAATAAATTTTTTATATGATGTTCTAATCATGATTCTAGAGATGGTTTTTTGTTTGAGGAATTCTGTAAGCTTATATGATTTGATATAATTTATTTAAGGCGCACAACTAGAAAATAAATAAGGAAAATTTCCTTAAAAATCTAAATGAAGATTAAGAATGTTAGAACAAGTGTTTACAAATTTTCTTGGAATTTAATAGAATTTTTTACAAGGAAAATAAACCAAAATGGGCTAAGAACTGCTTTGGGGCAGGATAAATCTACGGGGGCATAAGAACATAAAAATTATATGGTAAAAATATATTAATAGGTGTTGGGAAAAAAGAAAACCAAATCCAAATCATTTTCCAAAAAGAAAGAAAAATGACGCTGCAAATAACAGGAAGTAAAATAGAAACAAATAAGAGAATAACATGTGTAAAGATGTTGGAGTTTGTTTGAAACGTTGGTCTTGGGTGACGACCCTAAATTATAAGAACTATGCATAGCATAAATGGGTCATGATGTTCCATAATTAGGAAGGGAACACCTAATCAGAAAAGCGGGAAGAACTCGGTGTTGGGGCAGGGTAGTACTTTGCCAAGAATAGAAGTAAACAAAGCCTAATAAAAGATGATTAGGTGGGACTTGGGGAGAGACGGGGTTAGTAAAGGGAAGGGATTATGCGCTAGAAATAAGGTTGGAAGAGCTATTGATGCCGGATGGGGATGCTTACTTGAATGCACCTTGGGAAGGTGAGGATAGGCATTCACAAATGCACACCCAAGGAAAGCGAAGAAAGACATTCAACCACGTGGGGCGTTGTATTAAATAAGTAAGAACTGCGTAGGGAGTAGTATTGAACACTTAAATGAAACTTATGATAATAATGATTGCACAGGGTCTGGTACTAAATACTTTGAGAAGATCTATAAGACATGCGTAGGCGGTAGTGTTAAGTAGCTAATGAAGGATAAGTAAGACCTGCGTAGGGCACGATATTAAATAGTTAAAGGAGGAGTAAGAAGATGCATGGGGCATAGTATTATTGTTGATTAAATAATAATTTAAGGTAGGAACCAAGTGGGGACTGTGCAGGGTGCGCATCAGTAAAGTATTGTAATGAAATAAAAGAATGAACTAAATTGGGAATTTAGTGGAGACTGGGCCGGGGGTACAGTAGTAAATTGGGATTGTTTAAAAAAACTCAAGACGCAAACGTAGATAAGAACCAACTGCGTTAGCATTTTAAATTTTCCACTCTTGATGTTTGAATAGTGAGGGGAAAACCCAACCCATGCAGTATAGTTTGGTCTCACTATATGATTGTTCAAGTAAGTATTATTCACACTAGACTTTATGTCTGATCCGTGTTTTTATTATTGTTTTCCCCATGAACTCATGAGTGCTCATTAGAGTAAGCTGAGTTTATGGGATTAGACATGTATGAAATAAAGGCCGCAGTGCGCTATCGAAGAGGGAGCAAGAGACTTGTAGCTAATAAATATTTTTTATTTCCGCTATGCTAAAGAGAGCGGGCCACATCGTCTCACTATTTTATTTTCTATTATACTTGACCCTTGCATGGCATGTCTTTGGGGAGTAATCTTGATAGAAATATAAGTAAAGAATTCTAAAGAGATTTTTAATGTAAAGAAAATAGTTAGATGCTCTGTTCACTTTATCTATGTTTAATTATTACACTGAACTCACTTCCATCACCGAAAGATAATTTTGGTGATGACCGCAACATCATCGACATTCATCTTCGAGTCTCGAAGTAGGAGATGTTACATGTATATAGGCATATGTAGATAGTTATACATCAAAGAAGGTTGGACTTATCATACGCTTACATATGAATGAACGAATGAGTCATAAATCATAAACATAACACTTAAATGGAAATTAAAAGGCAAAAAAAGTGTTATGGGTAAAGTACGTAATTTTCCAATCACTAGGATGTTTTTCTGACTCCCCTCCTCATTATAATCCACATGATAGATTTAGAAGGACATGCTACTGGTGTAAGATGAGATAAGTAGATGGTGGAGTCTTCTTATTCATGCTCAGCGTTGGCGAGGCAATCATACACTAAAGGAATAATATTTATTCCGAGGTAGTTTCCTCTACGTATGTTCTATTATATCTTTCTATTATATTGTGAGTTTATGTTGATCACTCCCTGATATGCTTATGTTTATTACAGGTTACCAAAATCAATGATTTGTATCTTAATGGGCTTGGGTTTTGATTTAATCAAAATATGGGCCCATTAAGGTGTGAGTTGTTATAATTTATAAAGGAAAAGTGCTCAAAGCATGATGGATCGAAGTAAGAAGGCCAAGTAGTGGAAGACTTACTAGCTAGTGATCAACAATACAGATTGGTACAGATCACTTCTGATCTATGCTAATATGATTTTATGACCGTAGGGACATCGTCTCACTTCCTTTTTTTCCTCCAAATATGGAGCTTGAACTGACATTTTGTGATCTGTGACTTCGTTGAGTGATTTCGCCATAAATAGCAAGCATTTGACAACTTAAAGAGGACTTGCGGCACTTCATCTTCTTCACCTTCTCACTCTACATGATCTTGTCACAAAGGAAGCCACGTTTTGCTTATTTAGGCAGTTTACAACCATAAATCTCTTGTACTTGTGAAAAAACACCCTATAATAATATTAGCGTGGACGCAGGACTCAGATTTGCCAAACCACTATAAAAATACTTGTATCTCTTGCTTTATTTTATTATATATGGCTAGATCTCTCTACTTTCATTTGGATTTAGGGTGTTGTGCCACTTTTTGGTCTAACGCATACATATACACACATATATAATAATAAAAATCATAAATAAATGCTCTCTTATATGCCCTAATTAGTAGGAATCACATAACCTAAGCTCAAATGCCAAATAACCAACCCGCCATCTGCAATGTCTTGATTCACGCATAAAATATCACGGCCATCGTAAACCTCACAGACGTGGATCATTTTGAGGTAAAATATAAAATAGATCATGGAGCTATCCAAAATACTCTACACTTTCTGAAACTCACAGTGGAAGGAATAAAATATAATATTAATCAATAATACAATCTCACAAACACCAAATAATACAGTATCAAATAAATCCAACTACATCGTCTTTATACACCAGTAAAGGAAATGGTATAATGTTTAGGAATAAATGAAATAAAATAGTATATAGCTAATAAATAAATATTCATCTCCATCGTAACATCATGCCTCCAAGTCACCACTAGTCCTCAATATTTTTCTGTGAGGGAATGCATCATATAAATGTATAATACTAACAAGCTAGTAAAATAAACTTATGCATGAAAACATATTTTAATTTGTGTCATCTGCACCCAACAAGTCAACTAAACATAATATAATACTATAGTGACAGCATATGCTAAAATTTCAATAAATTTTACTCCATGTCTAATCACAGGCCCATGAGTAACCCTAAAATCTCAACCCACTACCGTTAAATCGTACACTAAGTATTTACCTCCTCTAATCGTGTCGATATCAAATCAAATATTATGGACTCGTCAGTTGCTCGATATTTGGTACATTGAGGACTCAGCTCGTCTAACCATGGTATATTGAGGACATAGCTCCTCGGACTATGGTATATTATAGACTTAGTTGCTCGAACTACCATATATTGAGGTCAAGGCCAATTAAGTGATTCACTTAATGGTGTGTCATCGCCCCACCATTTACGAAGCTATGGATGAAACCATAATCCGTAAGCATAAAACTATATAACAAATTTGCCCAACTAAGACAATTTTCTAAGCTATCCCAAATAACGGCAAAATATATACCAAAAGTTCAATGATCCTGATGCAGTGAACCGCTCGTGAATGGGAGGCCACATTTGAGATTATAACATTAAAGTACAGGGGTGTTTCCATAATTTAATAACTAAACTAATTATTCTATTAAATTTACTAATCCCTGTCGCTACATTGAACGACTTCGCTCGACATCCCTACAGCCGCTGGCCTTATCTCGCTGCCACTGCCAATGCCCCCATGCAAGCTCGACATCAATTTGATGCCACCGCCAATCATCCCACATTATGCACACCTTCTGGCATGGTTCGGAACACCTGAAAACCTACCCTAACGCTGCGTGAACCCATGTGCCCATCATTCACTCCTTGTTTAATTCTGGTGAATCCGAGGCCTGCCTTATTGATTTTACTGCATAGATTGACTTCTCTCGTCGTCTTTTACCCAAGGATCTTACATTAAACATAAAAATTTCACAAATCGCTCAATTTAAAGAAATGAGTTTGAATTCACCTCTTACATCATGTCAGACATAAACTTGAAAATTTGTTTCTTAATTGAAAATTTTGTTTTGACACTACAAATTTGTTTCCTAAGTGTAGAATTTTTTTAGTTATTAAGTTAGAATTATAGTTGTAAAATTAATTAAAATTTATTGTATTGTATATTTAAATACTTAAAAATATAAGAATATAATTGTTTTAAGTTTACTAGTTAGTAACTAGTAACAGATTAAATTTAGAACAAGCAATTACCTTAAATTTAAACTCAACGATGGCCAAAATCTAATCTTGTCCCACTTTTATTCGAGGATGCACCTTTATATAGAAAGGTTATAGAATCATATATATATATATATATATATATATATATATGTATGTATGTATGTATGTATGTATGTATGTATGTATGTATGTATGTATGTATATATGTATGTATGTATGTATGTATGTATAATATATATACATAGTACATGGAAAAAACTGAGCTACATCAATAGTGGATGGTTCTATGTCTACTGTCCACTTGGATTTGCACAAAGATGGCTATCTTGACGTAAGTTCCACTTCAACATAGCCCACATGAGCCTGCTACGCAATTCTTTACACTTAACTCATATTTCCTTTGTTCTTCTAGTTGTTTCGGCGAGGCCCCATGGCATTGCTCTTACAAATCCGTCAGAGTTCTTATGGCACTTTCGAAAGGAGATAGAGATATTGGAGCTCTTCACCTAGCCTAACTTGCTTCAAGCGGGCCGTAGCATCGGTCAAACTCAAGTGGTCACTGATGACGATAGTAACAATGATGACGACGATGATAACTCGTGTGGAGGTGGTGATGTAAATCCTGACGTGCCCCGGTCCCAAGTCCAGGGGCTGAAGCTAAAGAGAATGTTGAAGCGGTGCGTGAACACGTCGAGGAAGGAATTAGGAGTTAAAAAGAAAATTTTATCTGGCAGTGAGAGAATTCCTGATTTTTCTAGTTTGAATTTGATTTCCTTTGACTCTAGTTGTTCAAGGCTAGATATGTACATGCACATGTATACACTTGCACATACTTGAATAATTTTTTATATGCATATATATGCATATGCACATACCATCATTTTAATTTTTTATAAATAAAAAACATGGAAAAGCAGTCCATACCAATAAGTCCCTCCTAAACGAACTACAAGGGGTATTTCCAGTTTTAAATAAATACTATCTCTTGGAATTTAGGTGGATTGAATACAAAAAATAAAATGATATCTATATTCAAAACTCTTAAATCTCATAAAGCTATAATAATTGCTTTTTATGAGACTAAGTTGAATGATAATGGTATTTTACTTATCATGAATAAGTTTTCCCCCAAGTTGGAATTTTACACACAAATAATGATATGAGATCTAAAGGAACAATTTTGGTTATATTTGATACTACAGTTTGGTCATTAAACATATCAGACAAAAGCACTCAACAAATCACCGCTATCTTGACTAACAGTGAGGGATTCCAATTCACTTCCTCTTTGTTTATGCTAGCAACTCTCTTATATGGAAAGGGAGATTTTATGGGATGAACTTGTTTCTAATGCTTCTTCTATTCAAATGCCTTAGATTGCATATGTGGATTTTAATAATGCTCTAAACCTTAAAGACAAGAAAGGAGGACTGCCCATTCCATTTTCTTATCTCCTTAGTTTTAATAAATGCATATTACAATGTGGTTTAGCATAGTTTTCTTCGTAGGCGGCTAAATATACATAGAGGAAAAGAGGCATGGGCAACAAACATTAACAAAGTTTTAGTCAACCATCAATTCTTGCAAATATATCCTTATTTGTCTCCAATTGTTGTTTCTATGATGTTGAGTGACCACACTATAAATATCATTTATTTTAAAGAAATGAAGAGATATGCCATTCAGATATGTAAATACATGGCATACTTTAACAGGATGTGATGAATGCGTTATGTAGGGATTTAGAGCATCTACATAGGGAGATTTTACTCACAACTTAATCATGAAGCTAAAACTGACTAAAAACAACTTGAAAGCATGGATGAGTAATTTACAAGCATCAGACTTGGTGAAAAGACTTCGGGAAGAATGCTCTAATATTTTTTTTCCTAATCTGATGCAAATCTAGAAAATGATGAATTGTATGATAAAATATGGCATATTAACATGGAACTAAAAAATCACATGAAGATGCAATATGACCAATTGGTGCAGAAGAATAAAACTTTATGGCTGAAGGAAGGGGACAAAAATTCTAAATTCTTTTATGGAGGAATGTCAATGAGAAAACATATAAATTCAATACAGGCAATTCTAGATACAGAGGGGAACTATATCTATAATAAAGAAACAAACGTTCAAGGACCTCTGAACTACTATACAAATCTTTATAACGGAATAAATGGGTATGATTTCTCTCCTGTTGAACCAAGAACGAAAATCAATGATATGGGTAAGAGATACTTATCTTCTCCTGTCCAAATTGATGAAATTAGAGCTTCTTTGGATTCAATCCATGATGCTAGGAGTCCTAGGCTTGATGGTTTTGCCGGTTCCTGAGATAATGGTTTTGATGACAATAACCTTAGGGCTTATTATACAATGTAAATACTAATATTCTTGTCAAGATATATATATATATATATATATATATATATATATATGCAGGTACTGAGAACGAAGACTGTATAGTATAAAGAATCAAGACTGAGCATAGAGATTCAAGGCTGATGAATTCAAGATTAAAGAAATCAAGACTGAAGACTCATTGATATCAAGTGTTCAAGAGTTCAATAAATCAAGATAAGTAATAGAGTCTAGATTTATGTTAAAACTTCATAATAACACTAAAATCTTTATTCGGATTTTAATTGTGGAAAGGAATCCACCTTCTCGCTTTAATAGTGCGATGGAACCTATGACCTCTTTAGTGGGATGGAACCCACGACCTTCTCTAGTGGAATTGAATCCACGAAATTTTCAAAATGATTTATTTTTTTTCAAAATTATCTTTTAAAGTCATCTCTACCATTTAAATATTTTAGCCTTAATTCAAAAACTATTTTTAATCATATTAATTTCAAAATCATCTCTTGTTAAACTATCTTTTGATTTTAATATTTTAACTTTAATATATTTTAAAGAAATCTATACTTAGCTTTTAATATTACTTTTATATTATAGATTATATAATTTTAGGATTACTTTCTAAAACTCTTTTATAAGTTTAAATTATTTTCAAAATGGTTTACAAAGTTTAGAAATTGTTTTGACAAGTTTTAGAATAGAAATCATTTTAAAGCAAAATCTATTTTCGAAAATAGCATAGGCACGTTGACATCCCTCATCCTCCCATGTCGATATGGTAGTCGTAGAATTCAAATTTTAAATTTTCAAAAGAAGTGTCTATTCGTCATAACTTTTTGTGAATAGACATGACTGTTGTTCTATTATAAATACTAGTTCTTTTCAATGAATTTTAAGTTAGTTTTCTTCATTTCCTCACTCCTTCTCCACTCAAATATTCTCTTATATTTCAATTGCTTTAAAAAAAACTCTGCCAAAATTCTAAGTAAATCAAACTCAATCATCTCTAGTTTGATTCTCTGTCACTCTCTCTCAAAAATCTTAGTGCTATTCAGAGTTGTAGGATCATTAGTAATCAAAGAAGTGTATCGAGTCTCTCTCTATCAATTCTGATTATAGCCCGTAAATCAATTAGGTGATCTTATAGCCTGGTTAAATCAAGGGAGTTTGCCTTGGACTCAGAGATAGAAGGGTGTATCTCATGGCTTTAAAATCGATGTTGTAATATCGACATTATATTTAAAAAGAAATCTGCGCAAGAAATTGTGTGGGACTGGATGTAGGGTAACTCCGAACCCGTGTAAAATTCCGATGTGTTCTTTCCTTTACTGCTTTTATTTACTATTTGCATCTCTGTCTGATTCTGTAATTGTTTCTGGGTTTCTGAATTGCATATGTTTGGATTTAATTTGAAAAAGATTTCAAAAAGATTCATAAAATTAATTAAACACCATTCACCCCTCCTCTAATGTTAATTCTGCCTTAAGATTCGTAATTCGTATTTCCTACATTTAGTATCGGAGCATTGTTTTCAAAGTTGTCATAATGCGAATTTTGAAAAAGTTTAAAATGGCAATTTTTGGAGATTTTGTTAATACTAGTTCAAAACTATCCAAATCATCATTGTCTCATAAGTCTGCATATTATTATTATAGAATATCAAGTTATCTACTGAATTGGTGTGTTGTGCAGGAACATATGTGTTATATGGCT
Organism: Allium cepa; assembly: GCA_030765085.1. Taxonomy (NCBI): domain Eukaryota; kingdom Viridiplantae; phylum Streptophyta; class Magnoliopsida; order Asparagales; family Amaryllidaceae; genus Allium; species Allium cepa. The sequence continues at coordinate 677,423,817 of CM060941.1, read as the reverse complement.
TTTGAAAAATCAACACTCAATGGACAAATGGTGCAAATCAAGAAAAATAAATGGATACCTTATAGTGGATATTCAAGACACATGGCTAGTAATCCAGAGATACCGAATGACATAATTTATGAATATGGAAGAATGGTCAACTTTGGAGATAATTCAAAAGGATGTGTGATTGGCATCGGCAATGTCGGTAACTCTAAAACTCATACTATTTCTGATGTTCTGTTAGTTGGGAATCTAAAACATAACTTACATAGCATAAGTTAACTATGCGACAAGGGATAAAAAATTAAATTTAAAAAGGATAAGTGTCACATCAAAGATAATAAATCAAATATTATCTTTCAAGGAATCAGGAAGAAAAATATTTATATTCTCAATATTAAAATCTCAAATGATAACATATGTCTTTTGGCTATTACAAGTGACTCTTGGATTTGGAATAAAAGATTTGAGCATTTGAATTTCAAATTCTTATCTAGACTTTCAAAATTTGATCTAGTAAGTGCTCTCCATAAAATGAATTTTAAAGTAGATAGTATATATATGATGCGTCTCAATTAGAAAAACTTAGGAAGAGTTCATTCAAATTGAAAGATATGATTTCAACTTCAAAATCTTTTTAGTTACTTCATTTAGATCTATTTGGTCCATCTCAAATTCAGTCAATAACTCACAGCAAATATGTTTTTGTAATCATAGATGATTATTCTAAATTTACAAGGGAAATTTTTTTGAAATATAATAGTGATGCTTTTGATTTATTTAAACTTTTGCATAAAGAATTAAAAATCAACTTTCTTTAAAAATAAAAACTATTCGTAGTGATCATGGTGGAGAATTTGAAAATGAAAATATTGTTTAAATAAATGATGAAGATGATTTTATTACTTTAAGCAACGGAACAAATTGTGAAATTGTTCATCCTAATAAAAGGATAAGGTTTTAAAAGATCATCCTATACAAAATATACTATGAAATATTGAATCTATTGTTAGAACTCGAGATCAACTAAATAAGATGAGTAATGTAGCATTTATATCAACTTTTGAACCCAAAAATCCAAAGGAGCCATCATCTGATGATTCATGGATTCTTGCTGTGCAAGAAGAACCGAGTTAATTCACCAGAAATGATGTATGTGAACTTGTTCCTAGACCTAAGAACAAAACTACAATAGGAATTAAAAGGGTTTATAAAAATAAAATGAATGAACAAGTTGAGATCGTTAGAAATAAAGCTCGGCTTGTCATGCAAGGTTATTGTCAAGAAGAAGAAATAGACAATGATGAAACTCTTTGCACCAATGGCAAGATTAGAAGACATTAGAATTCTACTTGCTTTCGCAAATCACAATAATTTCAAATTATTTCAAATGGATGTCAAAAATGCCTTTTTAAATGGTTTTGTTAAAGAGGATGTTTATGTTGAACAACCTCCACTTTTTGAAGAAGAAAAGTTTTCCAGATCATGTTTACAAATTCAAGAAAGTTTTATATGGTCTGGAACAAGCTCCTAGAAATGCTACGATAAACTAAGATCTTACCTATTACAATCAAATTTTGAAATTGGTAAAGTAGATAATACTCTTTTATTAAAAGAAACAAAAATGATATCCAATTAGTATAGTTTTATGTAGATGATATAATTTTAGGATCAATAAAAAATGAAATGAGCAAAGAGTTTTCTGAAATAATGACGAAAGAGTTTGAGATGAATAATATGGGTGAACTTACTTTCTTTTAGGATTGCAAATAAAAAAAATTAGATAGTGGTATTTTTATTAGTCAATAATGTTAGTCCTTGAGATGATGGTTTTGATGACAACAACCTTAGAATATGATTATAAAATATAAATACTAACATTATAGTTAGATATATATGTATATGTAGGATTTAACCATGCAGGTACCAAGAATGAAGACTGTACAGTATAGAGATTCAAGAGTGAAGATATCAAGATTGAAGACTCATGAGTATCAAGATTATCAAGGGTTCAAGATTTCAAGATAAGTAATTTAATTAGGAATTTTGTTAAAACTTCTAGAAAAGCACTGGCATCCTAAAATCCAATTTATTCGTGTAATGAAATCCACTTCAAGCCTGTTAAAGGGATGGAACCCTAAGTAGGATGGAACCTACGAAAAATCTGGAACATTGTTTTGTATCCACTAACTTTTATTCAAAATGATTTCAAAATCTTCCTTTTAAAAAGTTCAAAAACATCAATCCCGGTTTTAATACTTTTAACCTCAAAATAATCTTTATTTTCAAAATCAAATTATCCTTGGTTTTAAACTATCTTTTAATAATAATATATTTAATTTTTTAATATTTATACTTAGATTTAAATATAAAATTATAGTAAATTTTTATATATTCCAAAATATTATTCTCTATATTTACTTATGTATTTTAACTATAGTTAAGTATATTTATAAAGTTTAAAATAGTTTTAATATAAGATAGAAGTTATTTTCATAGAAAAACAAATCACCAAAATTTCCTTTGGCATGTCGACATACTCAAGTAACCCATGTCGACACGGTAGCAGTTGATTTCAAAATTTGAGTTTCAAAAGAAGTGTCTATTCGTCATATCCCTTCACGAATGGACATGGCTATTGTTCTACTATAAATAAGGGTGGTTTTGAACGAATTTTCAATCATATTTTTCTGGTTTTTACTCCTCTTCTTCTTCCACATTTCTTTATACACATTCTTACCATTACTCTGCCGAAATCAACATTGAATCTAACTAGATCATTTATGGTTTGATTCTCTATCATTATCACAACAAGATCTCAGAGCTATAGACTTCTTTGTAATCAATTTAGCGAGCAAAGGTGTGATTGTAGCCTTGGAAATCAATCAAGTAAAGGTGTGATTGTAGCCTTGAAAATCAATCAAGTAAAGGTGTGATTGTAGCCTTGGAAATCAATTTGGTGAACTTATTGCCCCCGAAATCAAGTATCTCCACCCAGAGGATTGTGAATCTGGAGCGGTGTACCTCATGGCCTTGAAATGAGGGTGTAATTGTACAATTGCTTTTGAATGGAAATCCGTACTTATGTGCGGGGCTGGATGTAGGCTAACTCCGAACCAGTATAAAATTTGGTGTGTTCTTTCCTTAATTGCTTTTACTTTATTTCTGCATCTATGTTTATTTCTGTGATCATATCTGTGTCTTAATATTGTATACTTTTGTGTTCAAATTAACAAAAACTCAAAAAGATTTAGTAATTTCGTAAAACACTATTCACCCCCCCCTCTAGTGTTAATCCCAGCCTTATGATCCATATTCCTCCATTTCTCACATTTGGTATCAGAGCAAGGTTTTCAAAGTTTCATAATCCGATTTTTGATTTTTTTTTAAATAGCTTTGTTTAAATTTTTTGTTAATACTGGTTTAGAAATATTCAGATCATCATTGCCTCATAAGTCTGCATATAATCAATATTTAAATTCAAGTTGTCTACTAAGATTGTTTGATGTGCAGGAAACATGTTTTATGGGGGTTGAGGAATCAATCCACAACGGACAAATTGTGCAGATCAGAAAGAATAAATGAATACTCGGTAGTGGATGCTCTAGACATATGACTGGCAATCCAGATACGATGAATGATATAATATACAAAGACGGAGGACTGGTTAACTTTGGAGACAATTCAAAAGGATATGTGATTGGCATTGGCAAAGTCGGTAACTTTGAAACTTCTATTATTACTAATGTTTTGCTAGTTAAGAATCTGAAACATAATCTGCCAAGTATAAGTCAACTTTGCGATAAAGGATATAAAATTAAATTTGAAACAGATAAGTGTCACATTGAAGATAATAATTCAACCATAATATTTGAGGGAATTTGGAAAAAGAATATTTATATTTTTAGTATGAAAGTTTCAAATGATAACTTATGTCTTTTGGTAAATACAAGTGACCCTCGATTTGGCATAAGAGATTTGGACATTTGAATTTCAAACTTCTTTCTAGGATTACAAATAAAACAATTAGATAATGGTATCTTTATTAGTCAAGAAAAATATGCTAAAGACCTGGTTGGTAAATTTGGTTTGTCTACTGCAAGTGGAAAACCCACTCCCATGGCAACCAATGAGTACCTAAGTAAATAAGATCTCTCAAAAGATGTAGATCAAAAATTATATAGAGGAATGATTGGATCACTACTCTATATCACTGCTAGTAGACCTGATATCATGCATAGTGTTTGTCTCTGTGCAAGATATCAATCCCAACCTAAAGAGACTCACTTAAAAGCCGTAAAATGTATCATAATATATGTTTAACACATATCTGATTATGGCTTATTTTACCCTAAAAATGATTCTTTTGACTTAATATCTTACTGTGATGCTGATTATGCTGGTTGTAAATCACACCGAAAAAGTACAAGTGGAACTTGTCACTTTTGGGGCATTCTCCGATTTTCTGGTTTAGTAAAAAACAAAACATAGTTTCTTTATCAACAACCGAAGCAGAGTATATTTCTGCTACTCTAGCCTATTCTCAAGTAATATATACGCAACAAACTTTAAGGATTTTGGTTTAAATATCTCAAAATCACCAATTTATTGCGACAATATTAGTGCAATAAATTTATTCAAAACTACTATTCATCATGCTCGAACTAAACATATTGATATCAGACACTATTTTCTCATAGATAATATAAGTAAGGAAGTTATTACTCTCGATTATATCAATTCTGAGAATCAAATTCCTGATATTTTAACAAAACCATTAAATGAATCTATATTTACTAAATTAAGAAGAAAATTAGGTATTTGTTCAATAACTGAAATATAAAATATAAATAACAAAGTATAATTAAAAATTAAATCAAATAGTAAAAATTTCATGCACCATGTCGACATCCCCCTATACCCATATCGACATACAACGATTTTTTATTTTTGAAATTTTTCCCACCAAAATTCAAATAAGTGGTTATATATTCTTCTTATTTTCGAAATTTTTATCATTCCTTCTGTTTCCTTTCAATTCTAACTTCTGAAATCGATAAAACTATGGCCTCCTCTTCCAAATCAAATAAAAATTCAATCTTTTCATTCCCATCGCCTTCTTCTAGACCGTTTCAACGAACTACGCTTACTCGAGTAACGAAAATGGAGGATTCTTTGAAGGATGCACTGCAACTAATGACTGAAATTCAAGTGGTGCGACTTAAAATGGCCAAAGAACAAGAACGACAGGGCAAAATCCTTAGAAATTTGCAAAAATTTCTAATGGACAAACACGCTAATCCGATCTTGATTGATGAAGAGACTTCAGGAGATCAAGTGCAAGAGGACAGTGAGGAAGAAGAAGAAGAAGCATTCATGGAAGAAGAGCATGCTGAAGATGACGACAAAGTCGTGTGCGTTGGCGAAGTGTGCTTTGACAAAGATGGAAATCTTGTCGAACAACGTGGAAATTTCTATTTCCACTATCCAAATTGTTCGGTTCATAAATCTCCCATTTTCAAGGACACGCATTAGTTTCTTTTCGTTCTTTCTTATTGTTGTATGTTTTTATCTACGTTCTCTACGCATATGTACATATAACAATATAATTGATAAATAATTTGTGTGCTTATATTTGATTTCTCATTATTATAAGTATTATCATAGATTCTTAGGAAAGTTAGTAGTTTAGGACTAAATTTTAGTTCTAGAATTAAGTGTTGATTATTTATGATAACACTATCATTATAATCACATAGTATTAGATTAAAGGGAGTTATATAGTTTCGAGTTGGTTTTTGTTGATGACAAAGGGGAAGAAGCATAAAATAGGATAGTTAGGCATATATTAAGGGGGAGTTATTAGTTTTAGGGGGAGTTATTAGGATAGAAGTAATATTTTATAAACAAAAGTTGTTACCATCAAAAAAGATTGTTAGTCCTTGAGATGATGGTTTTGATGACAACAACCTTAGAACAAGATTATAAACTGTAAATACTAACATTATAGTTTATATATATATATATATATGCAGGATTTAACCATGCAGGTACCAAGAATGAAAATTATACAGTATAGAGATTCAAGACTGAAGATATCAAGATTGAAGACTCGTGAGTATCAAGATTATCAAGATTTAAAGATAAGTAATTTAATTAGGAATTTTGTTAAAACTCCTAGAAAAGCACTGGCATCTTAAAATCCAATTTATTCGTGGAATGAAATCCACTTCGAGTCTGTTAAATGGATGGAACCCTAAGTAGGATGGAACCTACGAAAAATCTAGTGGAACATTGTTTTGTATCCACTAACTTTTATTCAAAATGATTTACAAAAATTATCTTGTTTTCAAAATGATTTCAAAATCTTCCTTTTGAAAAGATCAAAAACATCAATCCTTGTTTTAATACTTTTAGCCTCAAAATAATCTTTAATTTCAAAATTAAATTATCCTTGGTTTTAAAGTATCATTTAATAATATTATATTTAATGTTTAATATTTATACTTAGATTTAAATATAAAATTATAGTAAATTTTATATATACCAAAATATTATTCTCTATATTTACTTATGTATTTTAACTATAGTTAAGTATATTTATAAAGTTTAAAATAATTTTAATATAAAATAGAAGTTATTTTCAAAGAAAAACAAATCACCAAAATTTCCTTTGGCATGTCGACATACTCAAGTAACCCATGTCGACATGGTAGCAGTTGATTTCAAAATTTAAATTTCAAAAGAAGTGTTTATTCGTCATATCCCTTCACGAATGGACATGGCTGTTGTTCTACTATAAATAAGAGTGGTTTTGAATGAATTTTCAATTATATTTTTCTGGTTTTTACACCTCTTCTTCCACCTCATTTCTTTATACACATTCTTACCATTACTCTGCCGAAATCAACATTGAATCTAACTAGAACATTTATGGTTTGATTCTCTATCACTATCTCAACAAGATCTCAGTGCTATTCATAGCTATAGACTTCTTTGTAATCAATTTAGCGAGTAAATGTGTGATTGTAGCCTTGGAAATCAATCAAGTAAAGGTGTGATTGTAGCCAATCAAATAAAGGTGTGATTGTAGCCTTGGAATCAATTGGGTGAACTTGTTGCTCTCTACCCAAAGGATTGTGAATCTGGAGCGGTGCACCTCTTGGCCTTGAAATCGTGGGTGTAGTTGTACAAGTGCTTTTGAAAGGAAATACGTACTTGTGTGCGGGACTGGATGTAGGGTTACTCCGAACCAGTATAAAATCCGGTGTGTTCTTTCCGTTATTGCTTTTACTTTATTTCTGCATCTGTGTTTGTTTCTGTGATCATATCTGTGTCTGAATATTGTATACTTATGTGTTCAAATTAACAAAAACTCAAAAATATTTAGTAATTCCTTAAAACACTATTCACCCTCACTCTAGTGTTAATCCTAGCCTTAAGATCCATATTCTGCCATTTCTCACAAAGAAATGTATGCTACGAATCTAGTTAGTGAGTTTGGTATGACCACTGCGAATGGAAAACCTACTCCTATGGCAACCAATGAAGCCTTAAAAAAATACATGTCAAAAGATGTCGATCAAAAACTATATTGGGGAATGATTGGATCGCTACTCTATATAACCACGAGTAGGTCTAATATCATGCATAGTGTCTGTCTCTATGCAAGGTACCAATTTCAACCCAAAGAAATCCATTCAAAAGCTGTTAAACATATCCTAAGATATAGACTATGGCCTATTTTACCCTAAAAATGATTCATTTGATTTAATCTCATATTGTGATGCTGACTATGCTGGTTGTAAATCAGACCAAAAAAGTATAAATGAAACTTGTCACTTTTTTGAAAATTCTCGTTTTCCTATTTTAGTAAAAACAAAATATTATCTCACTACCAATAACTGAGCAGAATATATCTCTGTTGCTTTGGCTTGTTCTCAAGCTATCTATATGCAACAGACCCTAAAGGATTTTGGATTAAATATTTCAAAATCACCAATTTATTGTGACAATACATGTGCAATAAATTCATCCAAAAATCCTATTCATCATGCTAGAACCAAATATATTGATATTAGACATCATTTTATCAAAGATAATATAAGTAAAGAGATTATTTCTCTTGCATTTATCGATACTGAGAATCAAATAGCTGATATTCCGACCAAACCCTTGAACCAATCAACCTTTATTAAATTAAGAAGAGAACTAGGTATTCATTCTATAACTGAGATATAGAATATAGATATAGATATAGGTATAGTAACATATATATTTAAATAAATAGAGAAAAACAAAATTACAAAACTTCTCAAAGGAATGTTAACATGTCCCTGTCCCCGTGTCGACATTCAATGGTTAGATTTTTGTACTTGTATATATGTGTGTCTGTGTTTCATATATGATTGTAATGTAACATCATATATAATAAAATTAGATTTATGTTTTGCTTATTATACTCATTATTAACTTTTAATTCCATAGTTTAAGGAGGATTTATGTAGTTTTGGATTAGATTTTTGTTGATGACAAAGAGAGAGAATTATAAAATAGGTTAGATAGGCTTAGATTAACGAGGAGTTAGTAGATTAAGAGGGGGTTGTTGGAATAAGGTGGAGTCAGAGTAGAGTCGAAGTTTGTTGGAGTAGATTTTATAAACATAGGTTGTCATCATCAAAAAAAGGGAGATTGCTAGTTCCTGAGATGATGGTTTTGATGACAACAACCTTAGGACTAGTTATAAAATATAAATACTAATATTCATGTCTAGATATATATGTATATGCCGGATATATATGTATGCATGTACTGAGAATGAAGAATGTACAATATAAAGATTCAAGACTGAGTATAGAGGTTCAAGACCGACGAATTAAAGATTGAAGAAATCAAGACTGAAGACTCATGAGTATCAAAGAGTTCAAGATATCAAGATAAGCAGTAGAGTCTAGGTTTTTGTTAAAACTTCATAACAGCACTAAATTTTTTATTCAGATTTTAATTGTGGAATGAAATCCACCTTCCTGGTTTATTAGTGGGATGGAACCCACGACCTCTTTAATGGGATGGAACCCACGACCTTCTCTAGTGGAATGGAATCCATGAAATTTTCTTAATGATTTACTTTTTAAAAACTATCTTTTTAAAGCCATCTATATTAATTTAAATATTTTAGCCTTAATTCAAATTTTTTTTTAATCATATTAATTTCAAAACCATCTCTTGTTTTTTAAACTATCTCTTGAATTTAATATTTTAGCTTTAGTATATTTTAAAGAAATCTACACTTAGTTTTAAATATTACTTTTATGTTATAGATTATATATTTTAAGATTACTTTCTAAAACCCTTTTATAAGTTTAAACTATATTCAAAATGGTTTACAAAGTTTAGAAATTTTTTTGACAAGTTTTAGAATAGAAATCTTATTAAAGCAAAATCTATTTTCAAAAATAACATAGGCATGTCAACATCCCTCATCCCTCCATGTCGACATGGTAGCCGTACAATTCAAATTTAAAATTTTCAAAAGAAGTTTTATTCATCATAACCTTTCGTGAATGGATATGGCCGTTGTTCTCCTATAATATTAGTTGTTTTCAACGAATTTTAAGTTAGTTTTTTTTCTTCACTCCTTCTCCTCCACTCAAGTATACTCTTATATTTCTAATGCTTCAACAAAACTCTGTCGAAATTCCAAGTGAATCAAACTCGATCATCTCTAGTTTGATTCTCTGTCACTCTCTCTCAAAGATCTCAGTACTATTCAAAGTTATAGGATGATTTGTAATCAAAGAAGTGTATCGAGTCTCTCTCTATCAAATGTGATTGGAAACGGTGTGATTGTGGTCCATAAATCAGTTGGGTGTGATTATAGCCCATAAATCTATTAGGTGATCTTGTAGCCTGCTTAACTCAAGAGAGTTTGCCCTGGACTCGAAGACAGAAAGGTGTATCTCGTGGCCTTGAAATCGAGGTTTTGATATCGACATTATATTTGAAAAGAAATCTGCATAAGAAATTATGTGGGACTGGATGTAGGGTAATTCCAAACTAGTATAAAATTCTGGTGTGTTATGTTATTTACTGCTTTTATTTACTATATGCGTTGGTGTCTGATTCTGTGGTTGCTTCTTTGTTTGTGAATTGCATCTGTTTAGATTTAGTTTGAAAAGATTTCAAAAGGATTCATAAAATTAATTAAACCCTATTCACCCCCCAACAGTGTTAATTCTGCCTTAAGATCCGTAATTCGCATTTTCTACAGGTTTTTCATCCAAACCATTGCAGAAATTTTTTTGTCCAATCTACTATGCTTTAAGTTGCATTAGGATTTACTTCATAACGATCATCTCTTAACCATTGCAGAAATTTTTTAATAAGGCAAACTGGCATTAGGCTGAATCATACTTTCTTGACTATTGTCCCCAAGAAGGGGAAGCCCCAATCTCTTGTTAATTATAGGCCAATAGCCTGTGCAAATGTCCTTTACAATTTTTTTACTAAAATCATATGCAATAGGATCAAGGTTTTTTACCTTATCTTATAGCAAATAATCAATCTGCATTTATACCTGGAAGGAGCATTGGTGAGAATATCTTGCTTGCACATGAAATTTCAAGAGACTTTAAGAGACCAGGCAGAGCTAAGATGTGTATTAAAATAGATTTACAAAAGGCATATGATATGATAAATAAGGAATTTATATGTACTATGCTTTTAGCTATGGGTTTCCCAAATTCTCTAATTGCTATAATCTATGAATTTATAAGTGTGCCTGCTTTTTTTGTTTTAGTGGAAGGCTGTCCCCATAGTTTTATACATTTTAACAGAGGAGTGCGACAAGGAGATCCCTTATCTCCATACTGAATTTGCACAGCCATGGAATATCTATCTCTTAAATTAGAGGATAGTTCCTCAAAGGTAGGTTTAAGCCTATATCTACTATTCAATCATGCATTTCTCACTCACTTTATGCAGATGATGTGATGTTTTGCTTAGAAGCTTCTCTTAAAAAGGCTAAAGAATGCAGATATATTTTAGAATACTTGAAATATACTATTGGACTTAACATTAACAAAGTCAAGTCAGTAAAAGAATACGTAGTATATGCTGATCTGCTCAAGACGTGGTGTTGTTATCTCAACCACTCATCTAGATGGCTAGCATCTTTTCTTTATTTCACTTTGGATCATGGGCTGAAGCCCAATAAGAATATTATTGCTTGTACATTGTAACTGCATTCTCCTTTACAGATCATTAATAAAAGTCATTTACAAATTCTTGTTACCGAAATATAACTTTTCTAACTAAGTCCAAAGTATATTTTGGTAGACACTGTGCTAACAAAGAGCTTATTCTACAAAGTTTGGGCATGACTGAGAATGCAATAGCTGTTAAATATTTGGGAATATTATTATCTTTATGTTATATTAATGGAGTCTAGTGTCAGCCACTATTACAAAAAGTTACTACCAAGTTGGAAAGATGGGATAGTAATTTGCTTTCTAGTGCAGGAAGAGCTATATTAGTTCAAAGTGTGATTATTTCTATTATCCTATACTGATTTTTATCTATCACATATCATCTTCTATGGTTCGCAAAATAAAATCTTTATGTGCTAATTTCTTTTGGGGAGGAAGGACTCAGAAGATAAGTTGGCATTTGTTGTATAGGCCCAAAATGGAAGGGGGAATTGGACTTAGAAGAATAGTTAATTTTGAACTACTATTATTATTAAACTAATCTGGTCTCTACTCACTAAGCAAATTTCTTGGAATCAATGGATGAAGGGTAAGTATCTCAAATGCATAAACTACTGGACAATACAAGTTAATACCAACTATTCAGTTACTATGAAATGTATGCTAAGAAATAGAGATATCACAAAGAAACTCATGCACAGAGTTATTGCTGATGGGACAACCACTTCTTTATGTTCTGACCTTGGATCAACCATAAAAATTTGGTGAACTTGTTGGGATGGTTAGAATTTCTTTGTTTTCTACTTCAGGAAATACAGTTGCATCTTTTATGCAGCATTAACAATTAAAATCTGAATTGGTACCTAAAACAATGGAGGTTAAACATCATATTTTGGGGATTGCATTAGACTCTTGTCATCAATTAGACTATTGGATTATTATGGAGCAGTAATGGTTCAATTTCAAATCAGTTTGGAATCAAATTCGTAATATTTCTCCTAATGTGACTGGTTTCAACTAGTTTGGCATAAGTTTAACTCAAAGAAGATGTCTATGTGCACGTATAAAGCAGTAAACCGTAGATTACCTATCGCCGATCATCTATCTACGTAGGGGATGCAGATAGACAATCAGTGCTCTTTATGTTGCCGGGAAGAGGAATCACATCAGCATTTGTTTTTCACATGTTCCTATAGTACATATTTGCTCTCGTACATAATATTGAATTTAGGGCTCATGCAAGAAATGAAGGGGGATTTGGTCGATGAGATTTCTCGACTCAAGAAGGTGTTCAGACAAAAAGACATTTTCCAGTTATTTGCTTTCGTCTCACTTGTCACACTTATCAACTATATCTGTTATGAGAGAAATTGAAGGATCTTCGACAAAAAGGAGTGCATAAAGTTTCAACGAGCGAATATTATGGAAAAGGATGTTTTGGTTTTGGTGATTCGTAAGGATCTTTCTCAGTAGTCCGACGAGGAAAGGATTTTGTATAAATTAATAGAGAATGAACTTGCTGATACAGAATGAAGTTTTTATTTCTACCATGAGTTATGGTTTCAGCTTGTTGATAGGCTTTTTTGGGTTGATATTTGTTCAGCAGTGGTGTTCCTTGTGTGTTGTATCGAGCGTTGTTGTATTATTCGTGTGATGTGTGTTTTATTATTGACTGGATATTGCACTATTTTTCCTTACTGCTCTGGTAAGGTTTTTTAAGGAGGCAAAACTATCAATATTCTTTATATATTATCGACAAAGAACTTGTTATTTTAATAAAAAAATATCCATGTCATTGCGTATGAGGTAGGTGAATATTCTATATACATGTAACCTTATCATTTTCTTATTTATAGTTGTTTGTGTTTTAATTATATCCTTCTTCAAACTGAATAGCACTTATTAAGCATCATTATGCAGGAGATGTGGTTAAAATACCTAGAGTCTAAGCTTTCCATGTAGGAGAATTAAATATGTACTTTGGGTTTCTTTCTGAGCTATGTGAATTGCAGGAGGCTTCCGAAAGTAAGTTGGGACAGTACAAATTTGGTTGAAAATACAAGGTTGGGCACTAAAAGAAACTGTATGTATATTAAGGGGAGGATATTGAAAATGGGCTTCAAGGAGAACCAATCATGATGTTGCAGAGTTAGGTTTTGAAACTTCAATGTGGGCCTATTTGATTAGGTGTATGGATCAGAAATAGCTGAATGCGGGTTGTAATGTTCTAGGGAGGGGGGAGGGGGGATGTGCAAACGCCATAAGTATCTGATTTCTTGCGTATACTCCTATGAAAATTCATTTACGAACCTTATAAGGCAGAGAAACAAATAAAACTTAAGAAGAAACTTTGGTAATGTAGGAAAGATATAAAGAATACTTGAGTTTACCATGTAAGAATAAGAAAGGAACTGCATAAGTACTATAGTAATATTACAAAATTAAAGTTTAAACAATGAGTGTTATTTTTGTTTTATAGAACTTATAAGATTGGCTAGCTTGTTTAATTATACACTCGTTATGTTGGTTATTATAGGGACATGTTAGTAGTTTGTTCCATCATATTTATCTGTTACAACACTTCTCCTCGATGGATAACAAGGGATGATTGTCTCATTAAAACTCTGTTAGGAGAAATAATTGTGGAAAAACTTAAATGGAAAAGAGAATACAGTATTCACAAACTAATGCTACCCTTGATAAGTAAGAACTGGCTTACTGCTCATGATAAAACTTTGCATGTCAACATCATAAATTAATTTCTTGATGGTTGAAACCAGTAGTGCTTTAGTAATTAAATCGATAAATTTATTTAAGCATATTTGTTGAATCTTTGTTTCTTAATTTTTCTCAAGCTCACGGGCATGTAAGAACATTAGGGAAACATGCTTGGTGGTATCTCCTTTAATATAACCTCCTTCGATTTGAGCAGTACTAGCAATATTGTCTTAATATTACATGGTTTGATTTGCATCAAAAGTTGACATTTTGCAATTTCTTCTAATATGGTTAGTAATGGACCCTAAGCATGAAGATTTTCGGCTTGTTACAAGGAATGTCAATACCTCCAAATGGTTAGATAATTTGGAGGCCAAAGTTTGCTTTTTGATCATCGAGAATCGAAAAACTTTCATGTAATGACCTATCATTCATGACATCCGTAATTCATGCATTTAAGCAACCATATTCCATACGAACCATGAATGATGATTTGTTAAAGGTAGAATTTAGAACAATAACATAGAGCATATCTATCACATCTACAATCATACTAAATCTCATGGTAGAAGGAATAAAATATAATATCAATATAAACATGTAAGAGACGAAGTGCATAACGTATCAAAAGATAAGATTCAATTTCATAAAACATCTTACAAATGGTACAATGAATCTCACATACAACATATCTCAAAATGAATAACATGCTGATATTTCAAACTATTGGATGGATATAAACATAGCGATAAATAGCTATAGCTTTATAACTTACCTCCAGCTAGTAGAATCCCTATCTCTATGTTAACAACTCAAAGAATAGACAACAAAATGAGGATTGGAAATAAAATCCGATGAAAAGAAAATATCACTTATATGCATGATTACCAATATTATACCATATCATGTACAATACCAAATGGTAATATACGAGGTAACCAAACCATACCTCAACTTGCATCTTCAACTACATCTAACAAGTACCTACATGGAAGTCTATCTAATGCAAACAAGTATACATAGATATTTATGTGTATATATGTATGTGATTGTGTGTGTACACAAACACACACATATAATAATTCTTATTCTGCAAAAAATATTGTTTTGGAAAGGCTTATATATAAAACGAAAATGTGTATAAATCCTAGCAACTAAACACGTTAACATTAACCGAGTACTCTTCCTATGTATTGCACATTCACACATAGGGTGCATTTGATGCACTCATTACAACATTCATACAACTTAAACTAAACTAAAACTATTTTAAACAAATGAAACAAAATGAAGATTTTATTCAAAATTTTAGATTGGATGTAAAATCCGTTTAGGCTTCCTAGGCTTAACTAAGATCAAAATAGATTTTTTTTTTAAATTCACATATTTAACCCGCTTTCGACTGCCCCGATTCCATCAAAGGTATTAGAGCGAAATAGTCTATGCAGTTTGAATTAATAATGTTAATGTTAACTGATTAAATCCTACCATTTAGCAGGGTGTCTAGAAAGGCTGTGTCGAAGAATTTGGTTTGGGTAATCAAGCACTTTGCCTTACCTGACTACTAGCTTGACCCGAAGGATGAAGTAAGCCCAAGCTTTATCCCTAATAAAAAGGCCCAAATTAATTTAGGTCCTTGGGCTAATATTAACAAAATATGTTTTTAAAATATGAATATTATATTTTAAATTTAAAAGTTAAGTTTAAAATATGTTATGGTATAAATGAAATAAACTTTTCAAAATTGCTTTTGAAAACATAATATATTAATTTCATAGTTCTCTTATCATAATTATTTAATTGGTTGGATTAAATAAATAAGTAAATAATTAACTAAAGGTTAACTATTTAAATTAAAATGTATATACTGATATGTGTATATTTATCTTAAAATGTTTAAGGTAAGTGAAGGCAAAATTTTGAATTCAATTAATGTTATTTTAATAAAATATTATTTTAACTAGTTAAATTAATTAAAAATTATTAAATAAATTATATACATGTATAATGATATATGTATATAATTACTACAGAAGTTATATTCCATCTTCATCTTTAAATTATTATTAGCCATAAAATACACTCAAAGAACAAAGGCATGAAAGAAGATACAAAAAGTACTAGCTTCTACTAAAGTGGGTTCGATAAGGATCATGAATGAAGGTTTCGAAGGCATTGGGAAGGCTTTCGAAGGAGTCGTTAGCACCAGGCACCCTCACAAGTGATAAACCAAGTACAAGCCTCCAAAAAAGATGAAAAAGGGGCAGATCTATCTGCCTCTTTAAGACCTTCCGACACAGATGGACAGCTTTGGAATCCCTTTTCGAAGGCAATGAATGTTAATCTCCCATATGTGTGCCAAACCTTTTGGAATTGAAGGTTTCACCCTTTTAATAACCCTTTCAAAAGCATATACAAGCCTTTCAAACTGGTCGAAGCCAATAAATTAGGGGAAGGTTTTGCCTTAATCTACAGGCATGCATTCGAAAGCTACTCAACATCATCGAAACCACCGGTACTTCAACATCTTCGAAGACCTTATGGATAACCTATCGACCTAGTCGGAGGCTCCTATCTCACTTCTGATGATAACAAGGCAACATGAAGAGAAAGGCGCATTTCGAAAGGTCTTCTAGAGAAAGCAGCAAGAAGAGATACTCAAGGCTTAACAAAGGCGAAAGGATGATAAAAGACCCTTCCAGCTTAGTCGAAAGGTCTGGAGAAAGATAATGGGAGCACAAGGGCAAATCAAAAGACTCAAAGGAGATGCCCTTCGACAGCGTTGAAGGCAGACGAGGCCTTTCGACCAAGTCGAAAGGCATGAGGCGACATATAAAAAGGGTTCCTTTCGACTGAGTCGAAGGCATAGGCACAAAAGGGGCCAACCTGCATCTATAAATAAGAACAAGGGGTCCAGTTTTGGAGATTGAATTTTGGAATTTGAAATTCATTTCGTTTACTCCAATTTCTTAGCTGCAATTAAATCATCTAGAAACCCTAAATCCAATTGAAGATAAAGCTCTGTCAATTGTAACTCATTTTGGATTATGAATAAAAGAGAGATGGCTGGTTCATTAAAGTTTTGATGATGAGGAAGATCATTTAGATCATTAGCTAGTTTAATGATTCATTGCACATGACTCTAACCTATTCTCTTAACTTCTTTTTTGCCTATGCAATGCATAGGATCGACTTGGGTATACACAGTCGAAACACATAATCATTGAAACCAACATAAAAATGAAAATAAGAATGATGATGAGGTTTCCAACATTGGTGAACCTAAGAAACTGGGGATATCCAAGTTGATCTTGTATAGGAAAAAAAGTGGAGCTTAGATAGTTACACACCGGACCTATTTCAAAAGAATAGAACCCCTCTTGACCTGGTTGAAAGGGATGTTCCGATGGGTCCCAGTTTATAATTGGCTAACAATTGATTAGAGAGGAATTCATTTGAAAGGGTTTTATCCCCAGTACATCTATAACCCTTTCGAAGGGGTTCCTAAAAAAAGTAGCGAAACCACTTGAGTCGAGAGCAGCTATGACATATCAATAAAACATGCGTTCCTTTTGACATTGTCGAAAGGGCTAGAACAAGCCTTTCGACATGATCAAAAGGAATGAGAAGACAAAATGGATGGTTGCTTCCGACCCATTCAAAGGAATGTTTTCGAATGAGATGTTGCTTCCTTAACCTACATTTTCGAGCTAGCTCCTTAAACCCTTTTGACTAAGTCAACTTAGTCGAAAAGTAGGTTTCAAAGGAAGTGGTTTTCTCAACAATTTGGTTTCATTTGAACTTGATCACCATCCATATAGCTTTAGGGATGTTGATAGGTTTCCTTGTTAAAAATTTTGGCGCTAGAAGGAGGGTTTGAACCTTTGACATTGTCACTATATTATAGACTAATTTTGGTTCATTTGACTTGCGTAGGAAAAATGAGATCTAAACGATGAATTGAGGTAGGAGCTATCCACACCACCATTTTTGAGGAGAAAATAGCTCCGTGCTTTAATCTAGAAGGGGTTGATCAAGGACATCTTTCGTCACCAACTCAACAAGATGAGACTACTGCAAACTTGGAGCAGAAGCTGCAAGAGATACAAGAGCTACTCAAAATAGCACTATCTTAGAAATCTTCAAAGACACCAAAAACAACTCAAGGGGATGAGGTGGTTTCGCCTAGGAGGAATTTAAAAGCTAACTCCAATGAATACTAAAGCAAAATAGACTTAACATCCTCCAAGAAGTAGGAGCGTCCTTAGTCAAAAGCTAACCATTAAGGGAGAGTTCACGATAAGTCGCTTGAACAATCCAGAAGCTCAATGTCAAAAGAGTATTGTCCAAACCAAAAAAAATTATTGTATTGTTGAGGCTTATCTAAAAGATGCAGCCGAAAAGGCAATAAAGGATACCATGTACACAAAGGGAAGAGGAATATGGATGAAAACGCTAATTATAATGAAGAGTGCCGCCCTTCACTGATGAGATCATGGCTACAGTCATCCCGCCTTATATAGAAATCCCAGCAATGAAATACCATGGAGTTACAGACCCGGACGATCATTTAATGGTTTTTGATAGCCAAGTGGATATGTACAATGCATCTGGAGCTGTCAGATGTCGATTATTCCCCGTCACTCTCCAAGGAGCTACAACAAAGTGGTACAGACATTATCGGGAGAAAACCATATATTCATGAAAGCAATTCTCTTATGAATTCTCCACCCAGTTCTACATTTGTAAAGATCCCACAATAGATTATACAGTCTTGGCCAACATAAAGTAAATACAAGGGGAACATTGGGAGATTATTTGAGGAGATTCAATGCTGAAGCTCTAAAAGCCAAAGAGATGAATGATCGAGACAAGCTTATTGCAGTTCATTCCAGCTTAGTAGAAAACACCCCCTTTTGGAAGCAGCTCTTCGTCAACGGGTGTAAAGATTTACAAGACTTCCATTTCTAGGATAACAAGTTCATTGGATGGATAAGCTTTACTATGCTAAGAGGAAAGCTATTCCCAGAAAAGAAGGGGTAAGATTTGGCCTAGACCGAGGATATAAAAGAACAAGATGGGAAGAGCCCATTATTAACGCAGTTGCATTAAACAAGCCACCGTCATACGTTTATGTTGTGGCTAAGGAAAGAGTCAACTTTCCAACCTCCCTTAAGGCCAAGAATAACCTTAAACAAAGAAAGTGAGGAGATTACTATGCTTATCACAAGGCGAACGACCATAAAATCGATGAATGCAGGGTTCTAGCTGTAAATATATTGGAAGATGAAGATCCCTTGTGCTTGAGCCCTCCAATAAACAAAATTGGCGTCATTCATGGTGGGCCACATCCGGTGGGAAATAGCAAAGGGGCCTGGAATAGATACATCAAAGAAGCTAAAGAAGGCATCTTTTTTCTCCAAGAAGAACCCACATTGAAGAATCCACGTCTCAGTGTTCAAATGCCAAACCTTGTCATCACTCCCTAAGAGATGAAGAAGGGGGTTCACCATCCGCATAACGATCCTTTGTTGATCACCGCTCAGATTGGATTATCCATCGCTCCAAAATTCTAATCAACACAGGCAGTGCAGTTAATGTAATCTTCAAGCTTGCCGTCGACCAAATGAATATCTCCAAAGACAAATTGGAGCCCAGCATGAAAACCATCTTTAGGTTCAATAACAAAGGATCGACGTCGGTAGGGCAAGTGAAGCTACTCATGCAAATGGGGGTGCCACCAACTTGTAGAACCTTTGAGACTATTTTTGTGGTTATCAACCAGTCCTCTTACTACAATGCCTTCTTTGGCAGGCCAGCTCTCGATGATGCCTTCATCACCCCAAAATATCTCATGGTAAAATTCTTGACAAAAAAAGGATGGGGCACCATCCGAGGGGAGCAGTTTAGTTCTCAAGAAACATATTTTGCTACTCTAAACCAATATAAAAGGGAGTATTCCACTTATTTTGATTATTCTACTATTTTGCAGCCTTCGGATGATGGGTTTTCACATTCAAAATTCGAAGAAAAGATTCAAATTAATAAATCTATCAAACATATTTATGAAAGGTACGGTCCTTTTGAGGGCAAGAGGATGAGAGTTGATGCTAATTCAACTAAAGAAAGCTCAATTGTTACTGAATTCCATTGCCAAGGAGAAACGTAAAGGATAAAACCTATAAAGGATCTTGAGGAAGCACACATAGATTCAGATGAAGCTACGAAAGTGGTCAATGTGGGAAAAGATTTGAATGGTGGCTTAAAGAAGGATTGATCCAATTTCTCAAAGTCAAAAAGGATGTATTTGCTTGGTCACATTTTGATATTGTGGGGATTGATTAAACGGTCCTGTATCATGCACTCAACATCATTTCTGAAGCAATCCTCATTAGGTCGAAAAAGAGACAGTTAGACAAGGTACGATCAGATGCTTTGAAAGAGGAAGTTAATAGACTTCTTGAGAATGGATTTATCTGGGAAATATACTACTTAAAGTGGTTACCTAATACAATTATGGTAAGGAAATCAATGGAAAATGGAGGACTTGCATTGACTATACGGACTTGAACAAAGCATACTTGAAAGATTATTTCCCATGGTAGATCAGTTAGTAGATGCAACAAGCGAGCACAAATTGTTGTCTCTCGTGGATGCCTATTCAAGGTACAAGCAAATACCAATGTTCAAACTAGATAAAGAATATACAAGCTTTATAATAGATTGGGGAATTTATTGCTACAAGGCAATGCCATTTGGATTAAAAAATGTAGGGGGAACATATCAAAGACTGGTCAATAGGATATTTAAGGAGCAAATTGGCCAAAACATGGAATATTATGTGCATGATATGCTAGTAAAGTCTAGCGAAGCTACGAATCATCTTAAAGATTTGGAAGAGATGTTCACGATATTATAGAAATATCAAACGAAACTGAACCTACAAAAGTGCTATTTTGGAGTCCATTCTGGAAAGTTTTTAGGCAACCTTATAAGCGCCCAAGGGAATGAAGCTAGTCCTGACAAAATTCGAGCCATTAAGAACATAGCCAAACCCAAAACCAGCAAGGTGGTGATGAGTTTAAATGGAAGGGTGGATGCCCTAAGTAGGTTCATATCCAAGGCTACGGATAAGTGTGTTCCCTTCTTTGAGGTAATCAAGGAAAAGAAGAACTTTGAATAGGGGGAAGATTGTAGAAAATATTTTCAAGAATTAAAAGGCCACTTGGAAAAACCACCGATATTTCTAGTCCTAAGAATGGGGAAACCTTATACCTATATATGGCAGTCTCAGAACATGCGCTCAGTTCAGTATTGATGAGTAGGGCACAACTTCCAGTATATTATGTGAGCAGGCGGTTGAAGGATGCCCAAACCCGATACCCAGTGATAGAAAAGTCAGCCTATTGCTTGATTCTCACAGCTTGAAAGCTCAGAGCATATTTTCAAGAACATCCGATCAGGTTATTGCCCAATTTTCCGCTTCCCCGAGTCTTTAGTAAACCAGAAACTTCAAGAAAATTGGTAAAATGGGGAATTGGGCTAAGCTAATATGACATTGAATTTCAGCCGCATTCAAAGGGAAAGCATTAATAGACTTCATTGATGAATGCACTGATTTTATTAAGGAGCAATCATAAAAAGAGAAAGACCAAAGGCCTATGTGGCAATTATTTGTTGATGGTGCAGCAAACGAACAAGGGACCAGTGCAGGATATGTAATCATAACACTGGATGGAAAACGTTTACATCATGCCATGAAATTGGGAATTCCCACAAAAAATAATGTGGTTGAATATGAATCTATAGTAACGGGGTTGACCTTGGCATTAGAGCTCAAGATTTCACGAATTCAAATCTTTAATGATTCTCAGCTAATGGTGAACCAAGTAAAATAGATATATCAAACAGAAGACCCCAAACTATCTTTATACGTGAAGAAGATACTAATAATGCTTGCTTTGTTTGAAGACTTTTCAATACACCAAGTCCTAAGAGCGAAAAACTCACAAGCATATTCCCTAGCAAAACTAGCCAACTCAAGGGGAGCTTCGGAAACACATATTGTTCAAGTAGGATATCAGGAAATTTCAAGTATTGGAGTGGAAGCATCCGAACTAGGAAAGGAATTGTTAGTTCTGACAAGGTCTTAAGCTAAATTACAAGGGGAAGAGAAGAGAAATTGATAAGGAAATATCAGATGAGAGGGTTGACCAACTGAGATCAAGTGACATGTATGATGACACCTGGATGACACCCATAGTTGAATATCTTCCCATTTGACAAAAATGAAGCAAGGAAATTCAGGATACAAGCTCCCACCTTCACAATGATGATGGAATCCTATATTAGAAGGGATATGTTGTTCCCTATTTAAGATGCGTAAGCCTGAATGATGGAGTAAAATTGATAGCTGAAGCACACGAGGGATTCTGTAGTGATTATTCAAATGGAATAAAATTAGCAAAGAAAATAATGATGCAAGGATTTTACTGGCCTCTTATGGTAAGCCAAACCATCGAGTATGTAAGAAGATGCAATAAATATCAGAAATATTGGAAGTTTCCCAGATTGCCCCCAAATCAGCTGACTCCACTTACAAGCCCATGGCCCTTTGACGTATAGGGAATAGACTTAACCGGCCTATTGCCAATCTCAAAAGGAGGAGTGAAGTACATCGTAGTCACAATAGACTGCTTCACTAAATGGTTTGAAGTGGAACGACTTCCAAAGATTACTTCTAGGAAGGTAGTCAGATTTGTTATCAAAAATATCATAACAAGATTTGGAATTCCTTAGAAGATAATTTCTGATAATGGGACACAATTTGAGAGTGAAGAATCTTCTCACTTTTGCCACAAGAATTGAATCATTAAAAGCTTTTCATCCATTGCACATCCAAAAGTGAATGAGGCAGTTGAGGGCGCATACAAAACCATAAATACGATTCTGAAAAAGTGGTTAAATAAAGCAAAAGGAAATTGGCTAGAAGAACTTCCACTTATGTTATGGGCTTATTGAACATCAACCAAAATGGTGGCGAAAGATACTCCCTACTCTTCGACATATGGGTGTGAAGCGATTTTACCAATCGAGATTGAAATACCCTCACACTGAAGGATTGCCTATGCATTCGATATGAATCAAGAGCTCAAAAGAGAGTCCTTAGAATTGATACATGAATTAAGAGATTAAGCAGCGGTAAGAACCGCTGAGTATCAAAGAAGAATCTCAAAGTACTACAACTCAAAAGTAAGAACTTAATCATTTCGCTAAGGAGATTTGTACTCCGAAGTGTGATGGCAAATACCAGAAACCCCACAGATGGATCCTTAGGGTCAAATTGGGAAGGACCATTGATTATTTTCAACCTAATTCCCTCATGAGCTTACAAATTATGCCAACTAGATGGCAATATGGTTCCGAGAACATGGAATGCCGAACATTTAAGGCCATATTTTTCAAAGATGAATGAATAAAGCATCTCTTTCATCAAAAAATAAATGTACATGGTTGGGAGTGAAATACTCCATATATTTGAATACTACCTAAGGTAGTAGTCTATCTAAGATGAAAAGCCTCTGTCCGTGCCGACATGGCCAGGGCAGCGCACCTTCTAGAGGAAGGGCAGAGTAAGCTCTTAACTATGCCATGAGATGGCCAGGTTAAAGCACCATACAAGCCCTTGGCCGCGCCTCTGGTCAGATCAAGGCACCTTCTAGAGGGATGACAGAGTAAACCTTTATCTGCACCATAAGATGGCTAGAGTAAAGCACCAAACAAGCCCCTATCCGTGCCACGCTATATAGCCAAGGCAGAGCACCTCCTGGAGGAAGGTCGGAATAAGCCTTTATCTGTGCCATGCTATGGCCAGGTTAAAGCACCGGACAAGCCCTTAACCGCGTCTCTGGCTAGGTCAAGGCGCCTCTTGGAGGGAGGTTGGGTAAGTTCTTGGTTCCAGCCTCTAAGATTGAGCTAATCAAGAGCACCAGACAATGAACTAAGATGTCTAATCCCAAGTAGAGGCTCATTTAACAATGGACTAAGATGTCTAGCCCAAGAGGAGGCTCACCAAATAATGGATTGAGATGTACAAGCCTAAGAGATAGAAAATCAGGTTACTACTATATACAAGACTCAAAGAATCTATGCATGTCAAAGAAGATAGAATCTAAGGAGTAAACAGAACTCCGTCTATTGATGCCTGAATCTGGGTTCGGGACTTTCATTTCTAACATCATTATTTAATACCCAAATCTGGGTTTTGGGTTTTTCATATATGAATTTCATCAATAGATACCTGATTTTGGGTTTTGGGACATTATTAATCACTTACGATCTACATGCCCTAAACTGGGTTTCATGATTATTACTTATTTCACTTTAATGCCCTAATCTGAGCTTGTGCTTTCTATTATAAATAAAATTGCCATGGACTTCTGGTTATCCAACATATGCCCTAATTTGGGTCGAGGATTTCTGTTATGACAACAATTACTATGGATTTCTGCTTACCCAACATATGCCCTAATATGGGCCGGAGATTCTTCTTACAAAGATAACTGTTAATGATCTCTAATTGACTGACATATGCCCTAATCTGGGCTTGAGATTTTGACATGAAAACAATTATTATGAATTTCTCGTTAATCTACCATAAATACCCGAATCTGGGTTTAGAAATGCCACTCAGAGGACTATTTTTGGACATTGCTATCTAGATTCTAGATATCTCATTATTAACTTCTAAACTTCACAAGTTGATACCCTAGTTTGGGTTAAATTTCATTGCTTCCTAATCCCTATCGAACCCCAAACCTGGGGTATAAAGTAGTAGAGTAGAAGTTGCTATAGATAACCAGAAACTTCAAACTGGTCTTTTTAATACCTAAATTAGAGTTAATGTTTTATAACTCTAAATGATGCTCACCAACATATGAATGAAGACTTCAGGATCATTAAAATTTGTGGGAAAATTTCCAAATACATATTAGAGCGAATGGGTTACAAAGGCCTATTTTTCGATAATAACTTATAGCCTTTATTTACAACCTTCGGCTATTTCTCACGAGAAGTTCGTAGACTACTTTATTATATGCATTAATGGCTATCGGTCACAGGCCTAGTATATTTTGAATCAGAATTATGATCAGCTAACTGTCATTACAGAAGTGTTAATATGCTCACTTATCATGAAGCATGCATATAAACATAATAATGAGCTAGCAATAGAAAATGTCACGTACATTGAATTCTGCAGGAAAAATAAAATTATAAAGAGTGAGAGACTAAATTTTTTATCCTAAAGAACAAAAGCTTCTTTCATACTTGGGGGGGGGGGGGGGGGAGGCAAAAATTTAGCCATAAAATCCACTCAAAGTACAAAGGCATGAAAGACGATACGAAAAGTACATGCTTCTACTAAAGTGGGTTCCGATAAGGATCATGAATGATGTTTGAAGGCATTGGTAAGGCTTTCAAAGGAGTCATTAGCTGCAGGCACCCTCACAAGTGATAAACCATGTACAAGCCTATGAAAAAGATGAAAAGGGGCAGCAAAGGCATCTACCCACCTCTTTAATACCTTCTGAAACAGATGGACAGCTTCAGAACCCCCCTTCGAAGGCAATGAATGTTAATCTCCCATATGCGTGCTAATCCTTTCAAAACTGAAGGTTTCGCCCTTATAACAACCCTTTAAAAAGCATACACAAGCCTTTCGACCCAGTTGAAGCCAATAACTTAGGGGAAGGTTTCGCATGAATCTACAGGCATGCATTCGAAGCTACTCAAGATCATTGAAACCATTGGTCCTTCAGCATCTTCAAAGCCTTTATGGATAACCTATTGATAGAGTCAGAGACTCCTATCTCACTTCCGATGATAACAAGGCAAATTGTGAAGAGAAAGGCACATTTGGAGACCTTTGAACAATGTCGAAAGGTGTTTTGGAGAAAGCGGCAAGAAGAAATACTCAAGGCTTAACAAAGGCGAAAGGATGATAAAACACCATTTTGACTTAGTCGAAAGGTGTTGAGAAAGATAATGGGAGCGCAAGGGTGAATCAAAAGACTCAAAGGAGATGCCCTTCGACATCGTTGAAAGCAGACGATGCCTTTCGACCAAGTCAAAAGGCATGAGGCGGCATATAAAAAGGGGTCCTTTCGATCGAGCCGAAGGCATAAGCACGGAAGAGGCTGACCTGCATATATAAATAAGACCCAAGTGGTCAGGTTTTGGGGATCGAATTTTCATGTCTTTTACTCCAATTTCTTAGCTGCAATTAAGTCATCTAGAAATCCTAAATACAACTGGGGATAAAGCTTAATTGTAACTCATTTTGGATTATGAATAAAAGAGAGATGGCTGGTTCATTAAAGTTTATGATGACAAGGAAGATCATTTAGATCATTAGCTAGTCTAATAATCCATTGTACATGATTCTAACCTAGTTTCTTAACTTCTTTTTGTCTATGCAATGCATAGGATTGGCTTGGGTATACACATACTTCATCATCAAAATCAACATATGACAATGAAAATAAGAATGATGACGAGGTTTCAAAATTGGCGAATCAATGAAACTGGGGGATATCCAAGTCGATCTTGTACTGGAAAAACAAAGTGGAGCTTAGAGAGTTACAGATTGGACCTATTTCGAAAGAATAGAATCCCTCTCGACTTGATCGAAAGGGACGTTCCAAAGGGGTCCCAGTTTATAATTGGCTAACAATTGATTAGAGAGGAATTCATTTGAAAGAGGTTTATCCCCAGCTATGTCTGCAACCCTTTCGAAGGGGTTCCTCAACAAAAGTAGCAAAACCACTAGAGTCGGGAGCAACTATGACATATCAATAAAATATGTGTTCCTTTCGACATTATCGAAAGGCCAAAATAAGCCTTCTGACATGATCAAAAGGAATCAGAAGCCAAAATGGATAGTTGCTTCCAACCCATTCAAAGTAATAGTTTCGAATGAGATGATGCTTCTTTAGCCTGCATTTTCGAGCTAACTCCTTAAACCCGTTCAACTAAGTCAACCTGGTCGAAAGGTAGGTTTCGTAGGAAGTGGTTTTCTCAACAATTTGGTTTCGTCTGAACTCGACCACCTTCCATATAGCTTTGGGGATGTTGAAAATTTTTCTTGTTAACAAAAACTATTTTAAACAAATGAAGTAAAATGAAGATTTTATTCAAAATTTTAGATTGGATGTAAAATCCATTTAGGCTTCCAAGGCTTAACTAAGATCAAAATTGATTTTTTTTTGAAATTCACCTATTCAACCCACTTTCGACTTGCCCGGTTCCATCAAAGGTATCAAAGTAAAATAGTCTAGGCGGTTTGAATTAATAATGTCAGTGATAAATGATTAAATCCTACCCATTTAATAGTGTATCTAGAAAGGTTGTGTCGAAGGATTGGGTTTGGGTGATGTTACCCAGCACCTTGGCCCGACTACAAAGCGATCGTTGTAGAAGTGGTAGTTAGCACTAGATAAGATTCTAACCAAGAGGAGACTGGAATCGATATGTTTCCGCATTTATGTATGGCTCGGTCAATGGAAGGAAGAACATGTCGTTCGGTCATGGCTCGTTTAAGGCAGTTCGGAACACATGGCTCGGTCAAGGCAGCTCGGAACACATGGCTCGGTCGAGGCGACTCAGAACACATGGCTCGGTCAAGGATAAAGGTCACGCATGGCTCAGTCTTGGTGGTTAGCAGATGCCGCTCGGTCTAGGTAGTTCGGCACGCCACGTTCGGTCGAGGTAGGTCGGCATGTATGGTTCGGCCTTAATGGTTCGGCATGCATCGATCGGCATGCTTGGGTCAGTTAACTTTGTGATGGTTATTAATCTCTTCGACCTACAACAGAGTGACGTGGCTAGCCTTTCTATACCTCAGGTCATTATGCCACTTACTTCGAGTCTTTTGACAATCTGCTTCCAGTCACCAACGGGACAACCACAGGACCGATCGAGGATCGGTGACCACTGTTTGGTATGCCTGGCTCGGTGCATAGAAGTTTCCTACCGTGGGCTAAAATGCCACATTCTTGGGCCTGCGAAGGGAGTCCAGCCTATCTTCATCTATAAATACAGAGACAAGGGTACAGTTGAAGGGATTTTTTTTGAGAACTCCAGAGAGACCCTGCCATTTTCTGTACTTAACTTCTTCTTACTCAAACTTGTATCCGAGCTATTTATTTTCGGATTGCGTCTATATTCAATTACTTGGAAAAAGAAATAAAGATTACATTCAAAGTGGACGTAGGAAGATACGCCGAACCACTATATCTGATGTTCTTATTTCTATTGTCGTTTTTGCATTCTACTGTAATATTCCTCTGTTTTTAATTTACTATCTTCATCAACCTTTCTACATAATTCTACTCTTGGGTGTTAGTGACCAATTCTGGTGCTAATATTTTGGTGTTTTCACTGAGAAGGGTGCAATCTCAGGCTGTTAGGATCTACTTTATCGCTACTGGATTGAAGAAATCCCCCGAAGGAGATCCAAGTTCATTCTCAAGTGTTCATAGATTCTATTCAGAGTTCAGACGGATAACTCTAATATGGAAAGACCACGTACTAGATCAGCCTTCATAATGCGGATGTCAACGAAACCGGCAGTATCCAGCAGGTGGGACCCAGTAATCAACAACCTAATCCAGTGCAGGGACTGCCACTGTCCTAAGCCAACCAAAAGTTGTCACTAGGGCAGAGTTCAATGAGAAGATGAGAGAACTCGTGGAAAGCAGAATACAGTTCAACGAGCAGATTCAAGCCAACGCCAATCTTATGTCCCAGATACTCAACAACAGCATCAGAATGCTGGAGAAAGCCCTGCTTCCTAGTCGTCATCCGATAGCTCCATTTCGTCCGATGAACATCCCCGGCATATACATCATAGAATTAAAACAGCGCAAATAGGTGCAGAAGATCAGTCCAACAGGAATGGTCTAGGTAAGCTACCTGGAGCTAGGGCCACTCACTTTCTCCTAGGAAACCGCACTCAAGTTGGAATGGGAAACTTAGGATTTGGAGCACGAGTAGAAGCAGGCCGACCAGCTCACCAGGGTCATAGCGAAGCAGGTCCCCAGGACACGCATTTGGAAGACCATCAACTGAGGAGATACCAACTGGAACGATCACGCAGGACAGAGTCTAACTTGGAACCTCCCATCCAACCCCAGACTTATCAGCTATAGTCAAACAACTGATAAGATAAAATTAGGGCTTGTCCAATGATGATTGGGGTGTTTCTAGGAGCCTCACTCCCTTCACGGATGCTTTCTTACAGGCTGAGTACCCTTGAAAGTTTAGTATGCCGACTATACTAGCATATGAAGGGAAGACTGATCCCCAACTGCATGTTATGAGATACGAGTGGATGATGGACTCGGCTAGGGCAAATGATGCGAGTAAATGTAGATGTTTCCTAATAACCCTATCTGGAATCCCTACCATGTGGTTCACCAGACTTCTTTCGCGATCGATCTCCAGGTTTGATGAGTTAGCAAAGAAATTTGTGGAGCAATTCAGAATTCATACTACTCACCCAACGAACATGATGTCTTTATCCAATGTAATACATGCTCCGAGGGAGTTGTTAAAGGAATAGTTGCACAGATTTCACATTACTGCTACCGAAGTTAGCAACCCGAATGACCATGCTATTTTTATGGCCATGATGCAAGGAGTAGATTCGAACTCGGAGTTTGGTGATTGGCTGGTAGTAAAACCTCCAGCTACCTTGGAACGTTTTTATTCAAAGGAGCACTAGTTCATAAGAAGGGAGAAGCCCAGGTGGACGAGCTGAGGCAGTGTACCAAGGCCTGGTAAGAAGACGGTGTGGAGCAATTTTGCGGTAAAACAATCTGGCGATAACTCTAAAAAATTCCAGGTCCATGTTCAAAATAGACCCGAGCATTCTAAAGGATCCGGAGGAGGAAGTTTCGAAAGGAAAAGGGAAGCAGGAAAGTGGAAACCAAGGATCCCAACATACAACGAATACACTACTCTAAACGCATCTTTGGAGAATATTCATTTGTCAACTTGTAATACCTTCCAAACCGAAAACCGTGCCCAAAAGAATCCACTGAGGAGCAAAAACAGATTGGTAAGTATTATCTCTTCCATGAGACTTACGTGCACAATACCAAGGAATGTGGACACCTCCACAATGCTATAGAAAAGCTGATTCGTCGAAAAAAGTTATAGCAGTTTGTTAAGGATTCGCAGGAAGGCGGACAGGGGACATCCGATCCCAATCACTGACAGGCTTCACACCAACCTGAGGAACCCGTTCGAACAAAAGGTAGATTAGTTATAAACACGATAATCGATGGGCCTCACCCGACAGACAAGAATTGGCAAGAAACGGAGCGTTATGCTAGTCCCTAAATCATGCGGATTTTGAATGCTGTTCAAACACAGAAGATGGGACCCTAGCTAAACAGCAGCGAATGATGATGGATGATATAGTGTTCAGGAGTAGAGATGCCGATCAGGTGGAGGCACCTACCATGGACCCGTTGGTTATCTCGGCCACAATTGGGCCAGCATTTCTAAGAAGGATGTTGATTGATTGTGGGAGTTCTGTTAATATTATCTTCAAAAAGGCATATGACCAAATGAAGATGGAGATGAAGGATCTAAAACCATCTAAAGTCTGTATTCATGGCTTTAATGGTGCGGCTACCGATGCGGTGGGTTTTCTTGAGTTACCATTTGAGTTAGGAGAAGGTGAACATAGAAGGGTACAGATCCTACCATTCATTGTTCTGGATGTTGATTCCCCGTATAATGCTTTTCTAGGCCGACCGGCCCTGGCGGAGTTTAGGACAGCTTGGCCCCATGATGTTTGACTTTGAAGCTACCAACGGATAAAGGAGTTGGTGTAATGCATGGTGATCAAGTGACTGGTCATGCATGTTATATTGCTGAGCTGAGAGAGGATCGGCAAAGAGAGAAGGGAAAGGTTGTGGACAACTCTATCCGCATCCACGTTACTCAAAATTGACAAGTAATTCCCGAGCCTTGGCTTGGGCAGTAGAGTTGGATCTACAGAGACATAGATCCAAGAGACAATGATGAAGAACCTAAGGAGTCTAAAGCAGCACCGACTGAACTAACGATTGCCATTCAAGTCAGCCATGATGACTCATCATGAGTGCTGAAGATTGGATCACAACTCACCCCCTCGATGACTGAGGATCTTAATGATTTCCTCTGAGTGAATTTGGACATTTTCGGTTAGACACATTCTGATATGTGAAGGATTTATCCCACCATAGCGAGTCATATGTTGAACATAGACCCGAAATACATGCCGGTGAAGCAAAAAAAGAGAGGTTTGGACCC
This sequence comes from Allium cepa, assembly GCA_030765085.1. NCBI lineage: Eukaryota > Viridiplantae > Streptophyta > Magnoliopsida > Asparagales > Amaryllidaceae > Allium > Allium cepa. Next base: position 677,392,546 of record CM060941.1, on the reverse strand, counting down.
AGAGAGGTTCGCTGCTCTCAGAGAGGAAGTGGACAAACTCAAAGCCAACGGGTTCATCCGTGACGCCCACTACCTAGAATGGGTCTCAACCCCGTACCAGTGAGAAAAGCGAATGGGAAATAGGGGACCTATGTTTAAGCCTGACAATGGATACTTTTGGATGCAGATAATGCTATATCTGCATCCGCGTCCGAAATCATTTTCGGATATCGGATATCCGCATCCGTGGATACGGACGGATATCGGATAATTATCCTATTTTCCAATGACTGATAAATTAAAAAATACAAATGGAAAATTTTAGTTTAACGTAAACTATTTTCTATCCCATTAATTATAGTAGTGTTAAAAATAAACAAATATAATGATAATAAATAGTTTTGAGCAGTTAATATGAATTTAATGCATATAATATAAACTTCGAACTTAGTAAAACCATAAATAAATATCTTTCGTTGTACTACAATACACATAATTTAAACTAAAATCTTGAAAAATACCGGATGGATAATTTTCGGATGCGGATGTCTTCATATCCGCATCCACATCCATTTTTCGGATGTCGGATATTTATCCGCTTTTCGGATGCGGATGCGGAAGGATTTCAGATTTTTTGGATATCCCTTGACAGCCTTACCTGTGTTGATTACTCAGATCTGAATGAAGCATGCCCTAAGGATAGTTTTCCTTTACCAAGAATTGATCAGCTGGCCGACTCAACAGCAGGACACGAGTTATTGTCATTCATGGATGCGTACTCGAGATACAATCAAATCTTGATGCACATTCCAGATTAGGAACACATTAGTTTTGTTACAGATGTTGGACTGTACTATTATGTAGTGATGCCTTTTGGGTTGAAGAACACGGGAGTAGCTTATCAATGGTTGGTAAATCAAATGTTTAAAGACCAAATTGGTAGAACGATGGAAGTCTATGTGGATGACATGCTCATGAAGTCACGGTAGTCAAACGACCACATTCGAGACTTAGTGAAAATGTTTGATTTACTCAAATACTATGGAATAAAAATCAATCCATTAAAATGTTCCTTTAGCGTTGCGTCGGGGAAGTTTTTGGGTTTTATTGCCAATGCGTGGGGAATCGAAGCTAACCCAGAGAAGATTCAGACTATTCGATACATACAAGTGCCCAAAACTATAAAGCGAGTACAAAGCCTGAACGGAAAAGTCGCCGCATTTAGTCGATTCATATCCATAGCGAATAATAAATATTTTTCTTTCTTCGATGTAATAAAGAAAGGAATGAGAAATTCTGAATGGACGCCGGACTACGAGGATGTGTTCCAAGCTCTGGTGAGACATTTGGAGTACCCTCCAGTTCTCTCGAAGCCTATAGACTATGAGGAATTATATGTTTACTGGGCCATATCCGAGCATGCCATCAGTACTGCTTTGGTTCGTGAGGAGGATCGAATTCAAAAGCCAATGTATTATGTTAGTAAACATCTAGCGGGGGAAGAAAGAAATTACCCTAAGATTGAGAAGCTAGCATACTTCTTGGTGATTGCATCACGCAAGCTCTGTCTATACTTTTAGGCACATTCGATCAGTGTTTATACCAATCAACCTCTGCGATAGGTGCTCCAACGACTAGAAACCTTAGGAAGGTTGCTCAATTGGAACATAGAGTTGAGTCAATTTGATATCACTTACCTTCCACGGAGGGCTATCTAAGGGAAAGTGCTGGCAGACTTCATTGCACAAGTTACCATATCAGGCGAGCCAAGCAGTAGTGGTGATGAACTTCCCCTATTTCGATGGAAACTGTAACCGATAGGGCATCCAATGACCATTGTTCTAGGGATGGTGTTATTCTTGCAACTTCCTAAGACCGATCAATTTGTTATGCTTTAAAGCTCGATTTCCTAGCTATGAATAACGAAGCTGAATATGAAGCATTGATTGTTGGCTTAAAGCTTACCAGGGAACTTGGAGTGAAATCGGTTGAAATGTTTTGTGATCATAATTGGTGATGTACCAAGTACGAGGAGATTATCAAGCAAAGGGGCAGAGACTTGCCCCATACCTTGCCCGGGTTCAAGAGCTATTGGCAGACCTTGAATATTACGACATTTCACATATCCCGCTTGAACAAATAGGAAAGACGGTTCGTTGGCTAAATTCACGAGTACTGGTGATGCATAGCAGAGGGGCTTAGTTCCCGTTGAAATTTTGCATGCCTCGAGTATAAACGAGATGGACATAGATTTTGTGTTGGAGATGGAAACCGAAAGTGAGTCTAGGATAACCCCGTTCAAACAATACCTGCTAAGTGGGACTCTGCCTTAGAGAAACAATGAAAGACGATAAGTCATTCGCAAGGCCTTGTAGTACATAAGGCAGTATGGGGTAATGTATTGGAAAGGATTCTCGGTTCCTTTACTTCAATGCATCGCCCACGACGAGATAAAGCGGGTCTTGAAAGAGGTTCATGAAGGAGAATGTAGCGACCACACTGGGGGTGTAGACACTAGCAAAAAAGATCCTCCGCTATGCATACTATTGGCCAACCGTGAATTGAGATGCCACAGACTATGCAAGAAGATGCGAAAAATGTCAAAAGTATGCGAATTTCCCGAGAGCTCCACCGATGGAACTCACACAAATGGGAGTCCCTAGCCATTTGCAATATGGGTGATCGATATAATCGGCTTCTTGTCAATCTCTAAAGGTGGTGCAAAATATGCAACTGTTGCGGTCGATTACTTTACCAAGTGGGCGAAAACAGAACCCTTAGCTACGATCACCACAAAAAAGGTTATTAATTTCATTGTGCGAAACATCACATGCTTTTTGCCTCCCATGAGCTATCACTATGGATAACGGAAATCAATTTGAGAGTAAGGAGTTCAAAGGATTCTGCCAAAAATATGAAACATTGAGAAATTGTTTGCGGCAGTTGCTCATCCTAAAGCCAATTGACAAGTTAAAACCGTAAACAAAATAATCAAGTCCATATTGGAAAAACTTTTGGAGAAGGCCAGAGGCAAGTGGGTGGATGAGCTTCCAACAGTGCTCCGAGCTTACGGAACCATCCACAAGTCCGCGATTGGTCATACTCCATTTACTTTGGCATATGGCACTAAAGCTGTTATACCCGTGGAACTTGAAGTTCCCTCTCACTGGTGATTCATTATGATCCTAGGATGAATCAGGATCTCTTACTGGAATTGCTGGACTTTGTCAATGAAAAACATGAAGAGGCTGATTTAAGGGCGGCTGCATATAGGACCGAGTCGCTTGATATTATAATGAAAAAGTTCGACCGAGATTCTTTGATGTGGGTGGTCTCATTTTGAAGCGCGTTTTTTCGATCCCATCACATATGAATCCCACATGGAAAAGTCCATACGTCATCGAACAAAAGCTTGGAGAAGGAACTTTCAAGCTAGCAACCGTCAATTGCATGACGCTCCCTGAGCATGGAATAACGAGCATTTGCGCCTTAGCCTATTTCTTTTGCATTTTAGTAGCAATTGTTTCCAGTATATGTTTCTTTTGTTGTTCTTTGTTTTTGGCATGTAATAAGACAATTCAGTTTGTTCCTATTTGTTATGATCAGTAAAGGTTTGAAGCCGTTTTTCTATGAACTATTGATGTTCCATGTGTTACAATTCCATGGAAAAAATTAAATTACATTATTCTGTCCGGCGTATGAATGCACACACAAAATTAAAAGTCAATCAATAAAATAAAAATCTCTAAGTCCCCGGAGCGCGGACTAGAGTACTCTGAGTCCCCGGAGTGCGGACTAGAGTATAAACGACTTATAAATCTGTAAGTCCCCAAAGCGCGGACTAGAGTACTTTGAGTCCCTGGAGTGCAGACTAGAGTATATCAACTTAAAAATCTCTAGGTCCCCAGAGCGCGGACTAGAATACTCTAAGTCCCCGAAGTGCGGACTAGAGTATAAACGACTCAAAAATCTCTAAGTCCCCGGAGCGCGTACTAGAATACTTTGAGTCCCCTAGTATGGACTAGAGTATAAACAACTTAAAAATCTCTAAGTCCTCGAAGCGCAGACTAGAGTACTCTGAGTCCATGGAGTGTGGACTAGAGTATAAACGACTAAAAAATCTCTAAGTCCCAGGATCCTGTACTAGAGTACTCTGAGTCCCCGGAGTGCGGACTAGAGTATAAACAACTTAAAAATCTTTAAGTCCTCGAAGCATGGACTAGAGTACTCTGAGTCCCCGGTGCGCGGACTAGAGTACTTTGAGCCCCCAGAGTGCAGACAGTATAAATGACTTAAAAATCTCTAAGTTCCAGGAGCGTGGACTAGTGTAATCTGAGTCCCCGGAGTGCGGACTAGCATACAAACGATTCATAAAATCTCTAAGTCCCTGAAGCATGGATTAAAACATAAGCAATTCAGAATTCCAAGCCATGTGAAAGCGAACATGTGCTTACATGACCCGCAAAACTTTGAATGTCCAGTACTAATTGGATGATAAGCTAAATAGGAAAATCATCAAAAACAAAGAAACAAAATTTTATTTACTAATTGAAGATTCAGTTCCATTACAACTTCTCATAAACTCGGACAAAAGATATATTTACAATGACTACGAAAATAAATAGAAACAACTTCATGATTCAAGCTTATTCAGGTTGAAGGAGGCATGGCCAGATCGCTACTTTTTTGATTTTTTCTCCTTCTTTGGTTTGTCCGTAAGCTCCTCACCCGAGCATTTTCTCTTGGACGCTTTGCTCCCTAATGAGGTGGTGCTCGGGGAAGGAAGAGGAACTTCCAGCAGCGTGGTCCCACCGGGGAGAATGACCTTCAGGGGCCTATTTAGAAGATCATCAAGTTCCACCACCTGAGGCTCTGCCTTAATTTCAGCTTTTTGCTTCCCCTCTTCCATGATTATCTCCTCCATGCTCAGTTTTGAAATGTGTTCGGAAGCGCCTGTGATTTCAACCTCATCATATTCTTCTGCAGGTGAGGGATTCTCGAGTTTTTCCTCATTGAGCGCCCCGATCATTTGAGCATCGGGCTCGGGAGTATCCCTAGTGTAAGATGCCTCTCCCATTTTCTCTTCCTTATCCGTGGCGACATCGCTCCATGGAGTTCGTTCAGGATCAAAATGGCCTACACAAAGTCATAAAAGACAAATTTTAGAATACATCTATTGTTCCTTAAAGGCGATGGTCCTTTCAACCCTAGAAAGAGAAATTACGTATCGGCTTCCGGTTGACTCTCAGCTGTTTTGGGAGTCTCACCCTCTGGAATTGGGGAGAGAATGCTGAACATCAAGCTCGGGTATCTCTGGGTCATAGCTAACATGCTGCTCAAAAGGATGTAGTGATGAGCAACCAGTCGGCTGGGCGGAAGAAGGAAATGGAGACTTAGTTCCGGATGGGCCAACAATGTCGTCCTTCCCTTTTGATGAGGAGTAATCTCTTCTGTAAAGGGCTTTGGCTACAGATAAGTCGAAAGGCTTGTTTCCTCGAAGAACTTCCTTCTGAAGAGAATCCTCATCAACCTCTTAGGTGCCCAGCTCCACTCATTTAATTTTTATTAGAGTATCCTTTGCTTCGGCTAATGATTCGAGGTAACCCTCGCCCAAAAAAGATAGATTTCAATGCATGAGAACTCGAGCGGTATATACAATAATAAGCAGATCAAATAAGCATTTAATTTCTTCTATGCTGGCTTCAGTAGTTTTCTCGAGGCGAGAATCGATTTCTGTCAGTGCCATTCTTTTGCCCTCCTCACGGGCTTCATCCTTTAACGCTTCAGCTTTAGAATGTTCCACATCAAGCTTCGTCTTTAAGAGTCGTGTTGCGATGATTTCCTCGCAATATCACTGCGACTCATCTACGCAGCAGTCTTCTCTTCTTTCTCTTTAAGCAGCAGCTCCTATAGTTCTTTAATCGTTGAGTGAGGATATCCTTTTCTTTCTGGATGGAGTCTTTTTCTAAGGCTAGAGCACCACTATGTTGAACCACCTCATCAATTTCCTTTTTGTGAGTGGCTTCCAGATGGCTGACTGCCTTAGCTATATCTTTAGCGTTTTGCTGGGCAACGTCAAGTTGAGATTTGTACAAAGGAAGCTCTTCATCCTGAGCTTTAATAATATCTTTATCGTGGATGGCTTCAAGTTTCAGGCGATTGCTTTCTTGCTGACGTTCCATAGAAACTTTTGAAACTTTTTTCGCTAAATGAACAAATGCATCGTGTTGGACATAGGCATAGTTGTTATAGGCGATAGCGCTTTTTTTGACATGCCCTGGAATAGGATGAATCGCAGGAAGGAATTTCAATCCATCAAAGCATATTTTTAAATGTGGCCTTAAGCTTGGCTAATTTTTTAGCTATCGATGGATTGTGTGCACAGATTGGAGGAGTATGCCTAGCCGGAGCCACAGAATTTTTATGAGGCCCACGAGATTGATTGGCACTGGACGAACCAGAGTGTTGGTCATGAGGCGCACCAAATTGAGATTCCTTTTAAGCAAATTTTTCTCTACTATGCTCCGAGTGAGGGGGAGGATCATTGGGGCATGATAAATGGCCGTATCTTTTTCTTAGAGAAGACGACGAATCTCTAGGACAGTAGTCCCTATTGCCGCTGTCATCTCTTTCTGGGCATCTGCCGAATCTTGAGTCCCGACTAGAGTGGTGGAAGATAGAGGACCCGTGAAGGCGGTCAAATCCATGAGTGCACCCCATATCACCTACACAGAAACCAAGTGAGGACGAGTTAGAGAGACTAGTATGATGGATAAAATTTAAGTGTAGGGTGAAGTGTGAGTGTTAGTGTGTGTCCTAGTGTTTTCCCTCGATGGACCAGTTTCTTTTGCTTTACTTATTGGGGTCTTCTCTCTGTGTTAGCAAGCCTGATCACCTCCATCGCCTCTTGAGGGAGAATTAAGTCTCATATCCCCTGGGTCGTTGAAACCATAATTCAGTAAGTCACCAGGGATGGTCAGGTCTAAAAGACCTTTTAATGAACCCTATAGGTGTTAAGTAGATGACTTTTTCTCGACCGAAGTGATTGTAACTTTAGAAGTCCTTCCTGTAGGATCGATTTCACCCTAGAGGGGGGGTGAATAGGGTGATAGTGTAAATTATAAAAATTAATCGCGGAAGCTTATAAATTAATTTCAATTCAGATCACAGAATAGCAGCACAGATATCGCATAATATAAATAACAGAATAAAACAGAACAACACAGAATTTACCCAGCTTCGGCAAAACCCTGCCTACGTGCTGCCCCCAAGGTTTCTACTAGAAATTAGATAGTCCCTCGCTTACACACGTAAACTCGCTATACACCGCTATTGACTAATCTAACTCTACGCTCAAAACCCTGACCACAACTCAACTACCGAGTTGCAAATTCCCAAACTACACACCGTAGTTTGCACCCTAGTCACATGACTAGAAAAATTAAAACGGTTTAAAAAGGAAAATTACAAATTAAAATGCAAATTAAAATTAAACCCTAATTAAAAACCCCTATAAAAAAATATTTCTCCCTTTTAAAACAATAGGCCGGCCCTTTCTTCAATTCGACCCGTCTCTTTATTTTCTTTGCTTTGTTTGGTTGCGTATACAATGGTGGCCGTTCCTCTTTCAATTTTAGGGCTTTCATTCGTGATTCAAATTAGGGCTTTGAAGAACCGTTACTACTTCGATCGAATCTGTGATTGTTCAAGATTTGCCTTGCTCGATCGATTTCTGGTTGTTGCTCACTTCGGTTCTTTGATGATTGAGTTCGATTTCTCCGGTATGTAATTTGTGCCTTTTTCTTCTTTTGATTTTTCGTGCTTGAACTCAATGAATCATTGCCGATGATGATGTAGGGTTTTATATAGGAATCCAATTCCTATTTTTGCATTCGTATAGATTGATTTGAATTTGTCAATTAATTTGTTCGGCCGTTGATTTTAGCTTGGATGTTTGAGATGATTGCTGACTTCTTCAATTCACGTATATATTTTGGTTGCTTAACATTCACGGTATTGAATCATTACGTGATGACCATGGCTTGGAATTCTTGACTTGGTTTGAATTTTCTCGGCTTTGAATTTTAACTTGGTCAATGATTTTTGCGTTGCCTTTCTTGTTGACTATGGCATGACCATCTTCACTGTAAATTGATCAATTTGAAATTTTGTTCACGGCTTATACGAGTCCTTTCTTGCATTCCTGTACTGATGCATTCACTTCATGTTTTGAGCTTCAACTGTGCTCGAGCTCTGTCCATAGTTGTTCAGTTTACAAGATGCTCCACTTGATCATGTACTTTGTTCTTTGCTGCCTCTATTATGTATGCATTTGCATACTGCTGTTGTTTGAATATTGTTGGATGCCATCTTCATGTACTCGATATTGTGGCATGTGGTCTTTGTATTTGCTGGCTTGAATCTCTGCATCCATGTTCTTCACTGTTTACATCATTTGACTTGTCTGGTCTGGTCTTGAGTGTGCTATTGAGATACATGCATTGATGTAAACTTGTGTATCTTGTAGCTTTCATGTTTGCTGTATTACTTACAAATATTGATGCATTTGTTTGTTGCAATTGGGTTGGTCTGCACTGCTTGTTGTAATCATGTACGAACTGATGCTGCACTTGGTCTTTGTTGTAACTGGAACTGTTGAGTTTGTTTTGTTTGCCGAGATTCTTGCTTGTAGTTGATGGTTCATTTGACTTGGAATACTGGTGCATTTGCAGTTACTTGCATTGGTGCTGTTGCAATTTGTTACGGCCTATAGTGTTCATGTAATCTTGTGTTTATTGTTGCATCCATTGCAGTCCTATATGTGTATGCATCTTCTTGTCTCTGCTCCAATCTGGTTCACTTGTACCTGATGTACATGCAGCTGAAAGATGCGTAAGGTCTTTGCCTGGTTTCAGTCTTGTTTCATGTTTGTGGCTGTACTTGTATGCTTCATATATGTGAGTGTTTGAAGGTTGCTACTGACTTGATTTACTTCATGTTGCTTAGGGTTGTCTGCACCTCTGGTCAGCAGCTTGTCGAATTTACATTTACACTGTGTCATTTATCTTTGCACTTGCGTACTTGGTTTCCACCTTGATGTTGTGTAGCCTGGTCTCTGTTGCATGTGTTGCCTCTGGTGTAGTCTTGTCTGGTGCATTGTCTTTTGTATCACTGAGTTGAGTAACAGCTTTGGTCCATGTTGCTGCTGGTCGATAAGTATACATGCATACTTTGATCATTGCATTCATGTGTGCATTTGCAGTTGCACCTGTGTTGAATCCAGTTTCAAACACTCGGGTTTGACCTTGTGCTGAGAATTGTGACATTTATATTATTGCACGTGAGTTGAACCCGACTTTTTATTTGGGTTTGACCTGTGCTCACCTGTCCCTGTAAATCAATCAAGTGTATATATCGGCGTTCACGGCCTTGTGGCATATACAGTAATACACTGTGTATGTCACAAGTTGTTCGTGTATGATGAATTCAAATTTAAATTATGACGAATAACCCAAATAACTGAGGCAAATATTATTTTCAAAAATCATATCTTATTTTATTTTGCAAAAATATTTCTTTTTCAATTTTACTGCGTTAGTGAATATTTTTGCAGATTTCTCAGATGCTGGATTCAAACTGGAATGAAGTTGAATATAATTACGAGTGTGAGTGATATGTAGTGAGGTGAATTGTAAATGTGAAATGTGATGTAATTGTAATCAAAGTTGTATAGTTATAGTGAGAGCTTGAAATTGTACTATTCAAAGATGTAATAAATATTTGTTTGAATAAAATATTCGTTTGAATTCAAATTTCGTGTTATTTATTTTATTCTGCAAATATTTATTTAATCTGTGAAAAAAAATAAAATAGTATATTATCAAATACATTTAAACGAATGTATATATGTTTATTATCATCAAACAAAAATCATATAAGCGCATATTCAACAATCTCCCCCTTTTGATGATAACAAACATATATTTAAGATTTTGAATATATTAAATGTATTTGATCATAGTTATATCCTAATTGCTCCCCCTATTTAAATGCTCCTCTCTACACAATACTCCCCCTACATATATGCATACAAATAAGAATGAGCCTAGATGCAAATGGAAAATTGTTTGACCTTTGATTGATTCTATTTGACAAAATCTTAACTTTTCTCTCCCCCTTTTGTTATCAGCAAAAGAATAATAGAAATAGAGAAAAATAGAGATAAAGTAATCGATATTAATCCAACATTAAAACCCAATTGAATATAAATATTAAATTTCAATAGAAAATCAAACAAAAATCATAAAAATATTGTTAGGCGCATATTCCACTTTTAGAATGATGGAGATGATGTCATCATATAAAACCATACAATTGTGTCTATTTGTGGTATTTTTATATCAGGAATTTGAATATCTACTAATCATGCATAACCGTTAGGACTTTTAAATGAGATTAGTAGTATTCCAATTTTATTTTTAAAAAAATGAATTCAAGTATCTTCTAACCACGCATAACCGTGAGGACTTTTAAATGGGATTAGAATCAACTTGTTTATTTTAAAAGAAAGAAAAAAAAATCAACTTTTGATATGCGTTCCATACATGCATAACCGTGAGGACTTTTAAATGAGCATGGAAGCACATAACAAATTCCAAGTAATTCACCCATGCATAACCGTGAGGACTTTTAAATGAGAGTGAATACTTTGGTATTTATTTATTTTTATTTTTATTTTTTTTATTATTATTTTTTTTATTATTTTTTAAAATGTGAAAATGAAAAACGAACGATTCCTGTTTAAAGTACCACATATCGACAAACTATATAGAATTTTGATGAATGATGGTTGATAGAAATATGATAGATATAGAGATGGTCATGGAATTTTCACCAACAAACAGTTTTATAACTCTTGTTTAAATTTCTAAAGAAATTTATTAATTATACCATCTCGAGTTATAACATATAATCAATATCAACACTCATCACTTTTTCAATCACTATTTTTCTTTTCGATAATCATTTGGGAGTCAGATTAGTCATAATAGTCATTTAAAATCAAATTCAAAAATAATTATGAAATTAATTTTTCAAAAATGAATAATCTGAAAATATGGTCAAAAATGATTTTCTCCAGGGGGTTTTAAAAGAAAATTTTCTGCTATTTGAAAATTATTTGAAATGAAGAATATGCAGATATTTTCTTTGAAAAAAAATGATGCAGCAAATGAATGTTTCAAAAATTAATCACGTTACACTAATAATTTTTCTATCAACCATATTACCAGTGTAATCTGCATCTGAATTTAAATTTCACTCAAAATTCACTCGTTTAATGTCAAAGACCAGATTAAGAAATTTCAACAAATTTTCTCATGATTATTATCAACAAATTTTAAATGAAATTCTCTTAGATTTGAAATGAAAAACCGTGTCAACAAACAAACATATATTAAAGTGTCAATTTTAGAAGCCATCAAACATTATTTTTATTTCAAGGCAATTTCTTAAAAATTTCAATACTTTCAAAAAAAAAAATTTTAAAATCCTTTTTACAATTTTTAAAATAGAATTCATTAGGATTTTAAATCGAGGCCGTGTCAAAACATGAATATAGATTTAGCCAAAAATATTATAACAACAATATTATTATCCAATCAAAACACTATTTTTCTCTCAAACTTATATATCAAGTAATTCTAGAGAATTTTATAGTGTTTTTGGCATAAGAATATAAATGGCTAATCAATTTTGAATAAAGTCAGAATCAAAATCATCATTAAATCATCATCATATCATCATCGCATAATTGGCTGGTTTTATTCAGAAAATGGTACAGATTATCACATTTAATATATCGTACAAATAAATATACTTTTACCTGTCTTTACCTTTACGATATTTCTCGTCGTTGTTCATTGTGATTCTGTCACCCTTATACTAGGCTAAGGAACTTAGCTTTGTCGTCCGTTGTGTTTCTGGAACAGCCAAAAATCCAGGTAACACTATTGTTGTTCCTTAGCCCGCCACCACACCTACACGATGAAAATTTTATGTGACCTATTTGTTTTTATAGGTCCATGGTTGTTAGTGGCAGAAAATTTTGAAAAATAATTTTGTGTAGACCCAAAACTATTTATAATTGTTCCCTTTGGCACCCAAATTTGTTTAACTTTGAGAGATTTTATATTTGTGCCTTTAGGAACCCAAATCGATATAGTTTTCACATGTTTGGGTCTATACCAACAATTATTGTGATTGTGTCCATATTTTCTACAAATTGTGCACATAGAATTAACTTGATTAATATTGCTTTCAACAATCTTCGAATTATTATATCCAAGTCCTTGTCTAACCGTATTAGCAGTTTGCTTTCCTAATAGCATATTCAACGATTTTTCACTTTTTGAAAATTTATCTAAAGTCGTTGACAATTGTTGGACTTGTGTTTTGAGAGATTCATTTTCATTTAACAACTGTGTGCACTTTTTAATAGAATTCTCTCTCCTAGTATTTTCATTCTCCTTTAAAATCAGAATTTCATTTTCAAGTGATTTTATTTTAATTTCTGATTTTTTAATTTCCTCATCAAATGTTGGACACTTATCACACTTAGGGATCCTACTTTGATAGGTTTTAACTAATTGATCAAGTTGTTTATTACATTCTATCAAAGTATCTTTTTGAGATTCAAGTTTGGCGTATTTTTCCCTAAGTCGTTCAAAACAACCGTTTACTTCATGAAAATATATAAGCAACTCAGAATGGGTAAGTTTTGATACCTCACTTGGCTCGTCATCGTCACTGTCAGTTGTATCACCTCGAAGACACAATTCTGTTTTTTCGCTTTCACTGCCAGTGCTTTGATCATTCTCGTCTATTTCATCCCAAGTGGCTGCAAAACTTTTCTTTTTCTGTTTCTTTTCGTGGCTGGATTTAATTTGTGGACAATCGGGCTTGATATGGCCGGGTTTGTTGCAATTATAACAAATAAACTTTTGTTCTTCTGAGTAGTCTAGTGCTTTGTCTATTCTGCTTTTTGCTTTTTGAATTCGAGCTGAATTTCCATGTTTTTGATTCCATTTTTTGAATTTCCTTATTAACAGCTCCAATTTTGCTGCTCCATCATCTTCATCGTTATCATCATCACTTTCGGTTGTTCCTTTGAGAGCTATTGATTTCTTTTGAGTGTCACTTCCTTCACGCTCTTCTTTGAATTTCATTTCAAGTTCATAAGTGGTGAGATTTCCGATGAGTTCCTCAACTTTAAGTTGTTTTAAATCTTTCGATTCTTGTATGGCAGTTACTTTTGCTTCAAAGCTTCGTGGAAGGACTCTGAGGATTTTCCGGACTATTTCTAATTCGGTGTATGTTTTTCCGAGAGCTTTTGATTTGTATACGATATTGGAGAGTCGTCCGTACATCTCTTTGACATTTTCTTCCTTCGCCATTTTGAAGTTCTCGTATTCGCTGCTTAGCATTGCAAGGCGAGATTCTTTGACTTGAGATGTTCCTTCGTGAGTCACTTCTAGTATGTGCCATATTTCCTGCGCAGTTAGACAATGTGAGACACGATTAAATTCAAATTGATCCAATGAACAGATAATAGAATTCATAGCTTTGGCATTAGTATTCTGTAATTTATTTTCTAATTCTGTCCATTGTTCCTTTGGTTTCTCTATTTCCTGATTATCTACAGTTATAGTTGGTATTCTATAACCTGTCTCAACAATATTCCAAGCGTCAATGGTTTTCAGAAAAATTTGCATTCTATTTTTCCAATAAGCATATTCACCATTGAACATTGGTGGTCTAACTATGGATTGACCTTCTGCAAAAGCATTATTAAAAGAAGCCATTTTTAAAAATTCAAATTTTTAAAACAAAAACTGATTTTTTCAAAAAAAATCGAATTTTTAAAACAGATGTTGACTTCTATTCCTAACCTCGCTCTGATACCACTTGTAGGATCGATTTCACCCTAGAGGGGGGGTGAATAGGGTGATAGTGTAAATTATAAAAATTAATCGCGGAAGCTTATAAATTAATTTCAATTCAGATCACAGAATAGCAGCACAGATATCGCAGAATATAAATAACAGAATAAAACAGAACAACACAGAATTTACCCAGCTTCGGCAAAACCCTGCCTACGTGCTACCCCCAAGGTTTCTACTAGAAATCAGATAGTCCCTCGCTTACACACGTAAACTCGCTATACACCGCTATTGACTAATCTAACTCTACGCTCAAAACCCTGACCACAACTCAACTACCGAGTTGCAAATTCCCAAACTACACACCGTAGTTTGCACCCTAGTCACATGACTAGAAAAATTAAAACGGTTTAAAAAGGAAAATTACAAATTAAAACGCAAATTAAAATTAAACCCTAATTAAAAACCCCTATAAAAAAATATTTCTCCCTTTTAAAACAATAGGCCGGCCCTTTCTTCAATTCGACCCGTCTCTTTATTTTCTTTGCTTTGTTTGGTTGCGTATACAATGGTGGCCGTTCCTCTTTCAATTTTAGGGCTTTCATTCGTGATTCAAATTAGGGCTTTGAAGAACCGTTACTACTTCGATCGAATCTGTGATTGTTCAAGATTTGCCTTGCTCGATCGATTTCTGGTTGTTGCTCACTTCGGTTCTTTGATGATTGAGTTCGATTTCTCCGGTATGTAATTTGTGCCTTTTTCTTCTTTTGATTTTTCGTGCTTGAACTCAATGAATCATTGCCGATGATGATGTAGGGTTTTATATAGGAATCCAATTCCTATTTTTGCATTCGTATAGATTGATTTGAATTTGTCAATTAATTTGTTCGGCCGTTGATTTTAGCTTGGATGTTTGAGATGATTGCTGACTTCTTCAATTCACGTATATATTTTGGTTGCTTAACATTCACGGTATTGAATCATTACGTGATGACCACGGCTTGGAATTCTTGACTTGGTTTGAATTTTCTCGGCTTTGAATTTTAACTTGGTCAATGATTTTTGCGTTGCCTTTCTTGTTGACTATGGCATGACCATCTTCACTGTAAATTGATCAATTTGAAATTTTGTTCACGGCTTATACGAGTCCTTTCTTGCATTCCTGTACTGATGCATTCACTTCATGTTTTGAGCTTCAACTGTGCTCGAGCTCTGTCCATAGTTGTTCAGTTTACAAGATGCTCCACTTGATCATGTACTTTGTTCTTTGCTGCCTCTATTATGTATGCATTTGCATACTGCTGTTGTTTGAATATTGTTGGATGCCATCTTCATGTACTCGATATTGTGGCATGTGGTCTTTGTATTTGCTGGCTTGAATCTCTGCATCCATGTTCTTCACTGTTTACATCATTTGACTTGTCTGGTCTGGTCTTGAGTGTGCTATTGAGATACATGCATTGATGTAAACTTGTGTATCTTGTAGCTTTCATGTTTGCTGTATTACTTACAAATATTGATGCATTTGTTTGTTGCAATTGGGTTGGTCTGCACTGCTTGTTGTAATCATGTACGAACTGATTCTGCACTTGGTCTTTGTTGTAACTGGAACTGTTGAGTTTGTTTTGTTTGCCGAGATTCTTGCTTGTAGTTGATGGTTCATTTGACTTGGAATACTGGTGCATTTGCAGTTACTTGCATTGGTGCTGTTACAATTTGTTACGGCCTATAGTGTTCATGTAATCTTGTGTTTATTGTTGCATCCATTGCAGTCCTATATGTGTATGCATCTTCTTGTCTCTGCTCCAATCTGGTTCACTTGTACCTGATGTACATGCAGCTGAAAGATGCGTAAGGTCTTTGCCTGGTTTCAGTCTTGTTTCATGTTTGTGGCTGTACTTGTATGCTTCATATATGTGAGTGTTTGAAGGTTGCTACTGACTTGATTTACTTCATGTTGCTTAGGGTTGTCTGCACCTCTGGTCAGCAGCTTGTCGAATTTACATTTACACTGTGTCATTTATCTTTGCACTTGCATACTTGGTTTCCACCTTGATGTTGTGTAGCCTGGTCTCTGTTGCATGTGTTGCCTCTGGTGTAGTCTTGTCTGGTGCATTGTCTTTTGTATCACTGAGTTGAGTAACAGCTGTGGTCCATGTTGCTGCTGGTCGATAAGTATACATGCATACTTTGATCATTGCATTCATGTGTGCATTTGCAGTTGCACCTGTGTTGAATCCAGTTTCAAACACTCGGGTTTGACCTTGTGCTGAGAATTGTGACATTTATATTATTGCACGTGAGTTGAACCCGACTTTTTATTTGGGTTTGACCTGTGCTCACCTGTCCCTGTAAATCAATCAAGTGTATATATCGGCGTTCACGGCCTTGTGGCATATACAGTAATACACTGTGTATGTCACAAGTTGTTCGTGTATGATGAATTCAAATTTAAATTATGACGAATAACCCAAATAACCGAGGCAAATATTATTTTCAAAAATCATATCTTATTTTATTTTGCAAAAATATTTCTTTTTCAATTTTACTGCGTTAGTGAATATTTTTGCAGATTTCTCAGATGCTGGATTCAAACTGGAATGAAGTTGAATATAATTACGAGTGTGAGTGATATGTAGTGAGGTGAATTGTAAATGTGAAATGTGATGTAATTGTAATCAAAGTTGTATAGTTATAGTGAGAGCTTGAAATTGTACTATTCAAAGATGTAATAAATATTTGTTTGAATAAAATATTCGTTTGAATTCAAATTTCGTGTTATTTATTTTATTCTGCAAATATTTATTTAATCTGTGAAAAAAAATAAAATAGTATATTATCAAATACATTTAAACGAATGTATATATGTTTATTATCATCAAACAAAAATCATATAAGCGCATATTCAACACTTCCTACTATTTTCTTTTGCAATTTATATGCTAGGATCATTTGCCTTTTCGAATGGGGAAGTGATTTGTCAATGCAAGGTGCGTCACCTCGACCTCTTTTATTTCACCTTCCTCATATATATCTTGGGCTCCTCCTGTAGAGGGCATCGAAGGCCTAGCCTGCCGTTTGCCTTTTTCTGAAGTAGATCCAGCTGTAGGGGCGATGGGGAGGGTAGTTCGACGACCCTCTACCAGTAATCCAAACTTCGAAAGCAACTCGTTGGAGATAACGAATTTAATTTCCCGGTCTTTCACGGGGATAACTCGAATGGCCTCGACGACTGCAAAATACCCAGCGCCTTTGGGTCTTGGGTAGATACCTATAAAGTCAAAGAAATTTTAGAAAGGATGCACTTTAAGCCTTAGACAAATGTTAGTCAAGGAATGAAACTTACTCCCTTCCAACCATCTCCTTACAAAGTCGAGGGGGGGGGCAACATACATAAAACCATTCTTGTTTATACTGCGAAAATTTGCTCCAGATCCCTGTCAAGTTTTTACATTTGTAATATGGTTCTATAAATATGAAGGATGGACTATCAGATCATCTTTTGAAGCGGTAAATATGACAGATTTCTTAGGGAGCGGGGAGTCTGAATAAGATGCTCATGAAGAGAATACAAGTGCCATGAATAAACGCATGACTATTAGGGTAAAGCTATGCAGGTGCGATCTCGATATAACATAACACTTCATGGAGAAATGAATTAAACGACGGCATGCTTCTGGCCCAGCACATGAATTTTTTGCACGCTGTATACCCGGCTGGGGGCAGGTGAGGCCTATCTTGTACTGACGGAACTAAAACATCGTCGAAAGGAATTCCAAGAATGGAACATGAACGGCGAAGAGCAGCTTCACAGATTTTTGAAGCTTGTAATCAATAGGATTACCCAGGATAACTGCCCTGTCTATAACATCAGGAGCTGTTGTAGTAGATGAATCTGGAATACCCTGTGTGGAGATTGTCGGTGGATCCGAAGTTCTAACTACGTCCTGCTAAGAACATGGCTTAGGCTTATCAGAAACTATAGAAGAGCTCGATTTTCTGGACATCTTTAAAGAACAATGGATGTGAACAGATACTTGTTTAAACTATACTTGAAAGACACTCAATATCAGATATAACGGTATTAATAGACCCCCGTGTTATGTGTGAACTAGTGCGGCGACACCAATGTAAGTGTAGTAAAAACTAAAGTTTTAAACACAAGTATGACGTGATAGAGTTTTAAGTGGTTATCTTCGGAGACCGTCATCGATGACCATCTCCTGCAGTTTACCATATGATTGGCATTAGATGTTCTGGAATCGAGCATCGGCATCATAGAAAGTGAAGGCTATTGTTCTCATATGTTAAGTTAAATTTGCATTAAAAGTTATGCAAGCTATGGGGAGTTGGTTCAGATGAAGTCTTTGGGATTATGTGTTTTGTTGCCTGCTATTGTCCGATATGCCGTGGATGATTGTGGGAGTAGGTTATCAAAGTGTGTATTATGTTTAAGTTATCACAATCTTGGTTGCCAATGCCGAACGGCTTTCTTACTCTCTCTCTAGTCTACCAAACTAGCTCCCTTCATCAGGTGTTGAGTTGTACTCGACAACACTGCTCTTCTCCACATATCTCAATCTATACCGAACTACTGCCCTAGACTCCTTCCGAGCCATAAACAATGCCCAATATCAAACACCAACCAAGCCTAGACACCGAGTTGCACTATGCCATTCGATATCGAACCACTCTCCTCCGAATTCCCGACTGACCCACTTACTTCCTATCTCTCTCTAATGACTGAATGACCTCACCCACGCTCCTACCGACCTACATCACCTAACAGCCCACAAAGTCTATACCGAACCAACGGCCTAATTTCCTACCGACCCGTGCTCTCCTTCAAGGCCGAACGACTCCCTCGGTCGGGATACGGATCCACTCCTCTGGATTCCTACCAAACAACAACGTCATACCTAATTATCGAACCACATTCTTATTCCTCTTACCGTGGCCAAATAGAATTCGCTCTCGAACCTCCACACCATTCCACTTCTTTTAAGATTCTTCACTAAGCGACATCTTCCTCCTGCTTCCTATGTCCTAACTTTCGGGTTATGGGAACAACCACTACATAGTGGTTATTTCCAACAACCATCAAGAACAATTGAAACCCTAGCCTAAGTCCCGTCCTCCTCTCGAGTCATCTTTTCTCCCCTTACCAATTATCCTTTACCTATTCCTCTAACCAAAAAAAAGGGAAAAACACCTAATCGAGCACTCAAACTTCGTATGCAACATTGAGTTGAAGTGAAATTCATACCTGTGGAAAAATTTGTGATCTACATGAGTTTCGGGTTGCTAGGTCAAAACGCTGATCAAGTTTGAGGGCGACTGAAATCTTAAGGGAAAAATGCAGGGCTTTGTGGGACAAAGTTGATAAATTTAAGGAGATAAGAAAGGTAAAGTGAAAGCAAAAAAGGAAAAAGAAAAGACTGATCTTTTTTATGAAGAAGGGAAGGTGAACAGTCCTTCCTCCTTTGGAGTCGGCCTAAATGCTACGGTAGTTTGGAGAATCATTAGACCGAACGACACTGGGTAGGCCCACCGAATGGTTCGGCATTCATGCGCCGACCAACCCCTAAAAAAATAAACATATATGTACTTATATGAATATATATATATATATATATATATATATATATATATATATCTGTGTGTGTAAGCATATGCACAGGTAATGTTCGGAGAAACCAGTATGGTTCAACCTTCGAAAGGTTATATGCATTTAGCTTTTGGAAAGTTGTAATAGAATTTAAGCAACAGATGATTGTCATTTCAGATGAACTAACTCCTGAAAGCAGGGAATGGTTGTTAATTCAAAGCACGTCGTGTTGATTCACACGACGCGCTTTGGGGGGAAAATTTTATCGGGCACCTTGGCCCGGCTACAAAGCAATAGTTGCAAAATGGTAGCTAGCACTAGACAAGATTCTGACCAAGAAGAGACTGGAAATATAAAGGTTTGGTGCAGTCGATATGTTTTTGCATTTATGTATGGCTCGATCAAAGGAGGGAAGAACATGTCATTTGGTCATGGCTCGATCAAGGCGGTCTGGAACACATGGCTCGGTCAAGGTGGTTAGCAGATGCCGCTTGGTCTAGGTAGTTCGACATGCCACGTTCCATCGAGGTAGGTCGGCATGTATGGTTTGGCCTTGATGGTTCGGCATGCACGATCGGCATGCCTGGGTCGGTGAACATTGTGATGGTTATTAATCTCTTCGTCCTACAACAAAGTGATGTGGCTAGCCTTTCTATACTTCGGGTCATAGTGCCTTGATCGAATCTTTTGACAATCTGCTTTGAATCAACAACGTGACAACCACTGGACCGGCTGAGTTGGATTGACGATCGCCGTTTGGTATACCTGGCTCGGTGCACAGAAGTTGCCTTCTGTGGGCCGAAGTACCTCGTTCCTCGGCATGCGAAGCGAGTCCAACCTATCTTCGTCTATAAATACAGAGATAGGGGTACAATTGAAGGGACCTTTTTTCGAGAACTCCACAGAGACCCTACCATTTTCTATACTTAACTTCTTCTTACTCAAACTTCCGTTCGAGCTGTTTGCTTTCAGATTGCATTTGTATTCAATTACCTGGAAAAAGCAATAAAGATTACATTCAAAGTGGACGTAGGCAGATATGCCGAACCACTATAAATCTGATGTTCTTATTTCTATTGTTAATTTTACATTCTACTATGATATTCCTCTATTTTAATTTACTATCTTCATTAATCTCTCTACATAAATCTACTCTTGGATGTTAGTGACCAATTATGGTGCTAATAGATAATCAAGCACTTTGTCGTACCTGGCTACTGGCTTGGCCCGAAGGATGAAGTACGCCTAAGGTTAATCCCTAATATAAAGGCCCAAATTAATATAGGTCCTTGGGCTAATCTTACAAAAATATGTTTTGAAAATATAAATATTATATTTTAAATTTTAAATTTAAGTTTAAAATATGTCATGGTGTAAATGTTATAAACTTTCAAAATTGGTTTTAAAACTTAATATATTAATTTCAAAGTTCTCTTATCATAATTATTTAACTTATTAGATTAAATAAATTAGTAAATAATTAATTAAAAGCAAATTAATAATATTAAAACATATATACTGATGTGTGTATATTTACCTTAAAATGTTTAAGGTAAGTGAAGGTAAAATTTTGAATTTAATTAATGTTATTCTAATAAAAAATTATTTTAATTAATAAAATCAATTAAATTAATTAAAAATTATTAAATAAATAATATACATGTATAATGATATATGTATATAATTACTATAGTTGTCGTATTCCATCTTCATCTTTAAATTGTTAAGGATGAATACTTTAATATTCAATTGTTGAAATTTAAATTATATTAATTAAAATGCTAATTAAATAACTAATTAAATATGAATTAATTACTAAGAATTAAATTAGATTAAATAAATAAGATTCAATTATAAAGATACTAGTATATATCATATAAATAAATTAAATAATAGAAGTTATAAATAAATTAATACTTATATAACTATATATTTATAAAATTAAGTGGAACTGGGA
Organism: Allium cepa; assembly: GCA_030765085.1. Lineage (NCBI taxonomy): Eukaryota > Viridiplantae > Streptophyta > Magnoliopsida > Asparagales > Amaryllidaceae > Allium > Allium cepa. The sequence continues at coordinate 677,371,062 of CM060941.1, read as the reverse complement.
AGAAATCCAACGTAGATTTAAGGAATAAATACATACATAGTGTACGTATACCATGATTTCTGATGTATCCGACATTTAAATCTCAAGGGTATTTCATAAGGAATACATTGGTCCCTAAATCGATATCACTCAAAATAAACACATTAAAAATTATGAATCACTAATATATATATAAGATTTCCTCTACGATTTATATGTTAAGATTATTTGTATACTCTTTAAGTTATTTAGCTTTCCTCATGCAACAGATGTTATGTGTAGTACTATTAATATATTGACTAGATGACCTAAGATACCTGGACGTATTTATTGAGCTTTCTTCAAGGTATGAGCTTTATGCTTAGGCCATCATGAACTGGTGGGTATAAAAGAATAATCTCTATTGATTTGTTAAGCTTTCCTTAAGGTCAAGATGAGATTAGAACAAAAATCACAAGTTAGGAGTGGTATATGATACGACCGATAAGATATTACTCATCGATTGTGGGCCTATGATTTGTTGAGCTTACCTCAAGGTCAGAATCCTAATGCAGGTGACCCCTGACATCTGCTAGAAAAATCAAAAGATATCTATGTTTTTTGTAGGGTTTCGAAAATATATACATCTAGTGGAAGACCTAGTAGAAAAACAAAATTATAACATTTAACCTTTCTAATATTGTAAGAAAATTTGCTATAAAATAATCAACATCGATAAACTTGTGCAACTAATAAAATTGATAAGAAAATTTATTAGTCAAGCTATACGAATGAACTAAATTAACAAAGAAATAAAAAAATGCACTTACCCTAAAACTTTTGGCATGTTGTTGCTTCATGACCCAAGCAAGAGCCTATCTGTACACTTCTAAACACATTCGTTACTTGGTTGCTTAAGTGTTTATTTGCCTAGGACTTTGTATTGTTTCCATGAGTATTGAGCTCCTAAGAAATAAAAGAATGTAGATACTTGATCCACATTCGATCATGTATAAATGTTACATGACAAGCAGTTATAGTTCGTAATGTATGTAATTTTAGTGAAATCGGTTCATCGGAAATAAACCATTAAAGCATAAAGTGAAATTGTGTATTTAATATGATTTATTATAATAAGGATTTCTTTAAATGGTTTAACCATTTAGAACAGGAAAGCAAATTTATAAGAGTGGATGTAATTTAGGTATAGTTGGAATGAAGAGAGTGAATCGTCAACTATACTTCATAAAGTGATGTCAAAAACGAGAATTTCATAAAATATAAGTAGAAACTTAATATGGAATGAGAAATGTAATTTTATTCCACTTGTGTTTTTCATATGAAAATTTGTTTTCTATAAAAGTCGTTTCTACAAGTTTAAGATATTCGATCGAAAATTTTCGACTTTATACTAGTTAGTGTAAAAGAAATAAATAGCCTATGATAAGTAATAGAATGGAGCTTCGTATTTCATATGCTATTATATTAATGGCGAAAATAGTAGGAGTGTGCCATATAATACTTATAAGTGGATGGATCAAGACATGCAATAATTTTTTTGTACGCATACCAAATATTATTTATTAAATAATTATTATTTCAGTGTTGCTTGAAAGCGAAAATAGTTTTATTTTGTTTTGAATGCTTTGTGATATTCATTATGAAATAAATCTATTAGAAGAATGATATTAGTTGCATTAGCTCAATAACATAGAAGATTCTATAATTTATCAAATTATTTTGGAATTAAGGATAGAGAACCCATTTAGTGGGAGCGGCATAAGAGTTGGCAAACTCTATAGATTGATACTTAAAGATATATGCAGTCAAAAAGGTCTAATGATACCAAAAATAGTACCATATACTTTGTTTAATTCACAGGTGAATAAACATGAAATCAACATGTGTATTTGATACACAAGTAATCTATTTAATTAGTTCGTTGAATATAAAATGGAAGCATAAAATGTAATATGCAAAGGAAATAAGAAAATTCGATTTGATCGGATAGGAGAGTATGTAAGAAATCAGCTCCAAAAGTACCCAAAAATAAATAAGATTAAATCTCAAAAGTCACTCCTTCCTGTGATACATATTGATGATTCGATAAGAAGTAATCATATTTTGTTGGACAAAGTATGATTAATAATGAGTGAAGTTGAGTTAACGTCTTTCTTTAAGGTCATGTACTTAAGAGTAAGTGCATACGGTTAAATTTTATTTTCATTTAAAGAATAGTATATGAGATCATACAAGATGAACATTTGTAAGAAATCCTTACATATCCTAATTAAGGGGTCAATAGGTTGTGTGACTAAAGAGACTGCATGTAATATACATATGGGATCTTGTATGGCCATTCCAAATGAGGTTGAGACCGATCGATATCTATTGACTAGTTTTTATTATAAACATATGTTGTGTAAACTTAAAAACAAAATTAGTTTTATACATATATACAGGCAATTCATAAATTTTGTATGAATACCTATTCTGTTACACCGAGAAACAATTGTGGGTTCAAGAAATTCAAACTTCGTAATAAATGAATTTCTTTTGGAATTATTGATAGTAAAATGGATTTGGATATGATCCAAAGGTAAAACCGATTACAAAGGATGGAATGAAATTGACAAGCCAAATGAGCACAACTAATTAGAATATCTAATAAGAACTCTTACGCATTAAAAGCAAACCATGGGTTTCTTGTCGATGTCGAGAAAATAATTTCTTCAGTTAGTAATAAGCAATTGAGAGTGTTGACTCTGCCATATGGCGTAATACATGGATCCAAAATGGATTCCGAGTACGTTATCAAATATGGTTTTGATGGTTATACATGAAAGGATATAATCCATCGACCGCAAATGTGTTTTTGAGAGAAAGATTAATGCAATTGGAATATAGCAAGCTATGAAAAGAATAACGATGTATGTTTCAATTGTTGAAATTAACGTAATAGACTTGTCATTCAACATAGTTAAGTTAGTTTGAATTTTACTCATAAAATTATCACTTGTTATGATTTTGAGTTTTGGCATATGAAGTAGAAATTCTAAATAATGATTAAGAATGTGTTGTTTGTGCTCAATAACCAAAGTGTCTCGAAGTTAGTTCGAGTAATTCTATTTTTATGGGTTATTGGATATGATCCAAGACTGCTATGAAAGTATTATTTGATTAGCATCAGAGTTAAGCAAGTATTTTGAAAGAGAAATCAAAAGGCTTGAATTTCAATCAAAACATAGAGGAAGCTTTGTCTGTAAGAAAGAATATTTATAAGTGTTAAAATATTTCTAAAACTATAAGCAAACCACAAACTTATGATTATTAATGATGCACTTAAATTTAAATCATGTTAGTTTTTTGGCAATGCCAGCCTGTTTTTATAGTGGCCAGTCCACTTTTATTAACCAAAACCAACATACAAATTTAAAAGATACATAGCACTATGACAGATGAACTACCCACCATCAACATTATAAAGCGACAACAACAGGGCAAATTTTTAAAATAAGATCAGAAAGAGAAGACGAAGACCGCGCAAATCTTCTTGAATTCCTTTCCTCCCATATCACTGCTATCGATAATTTGAGGTAACCGAGAAACCGCTTGGTCGACATGGTTTTCCACCTGGTTAACTGGAATATCCGAACCCATTCAAGCTTGAAATCACGTTGCGGTGGCCTCTCATGTATTCGATGAAGAACCTCCTTCCATAAATGATAAGAAAAATGGCAATTGAAGAATAAATGACCGACATTTTCAGCAGCCCGGTTGCAAAGGATGCACACAGACTGATCGATTAAATGCCTTCTAACAAGATTATCTTGAGTGTGCATAGCGTTCATCAGACATTTCCAAAGCAGCAGATTATGTTTTTGTTTCGATCCAGACTTCCATATACGAGCGTGCCAAGGAAATGAAGAAGTGCATTGATTTTGTATTATAGTTCTGTAAACTATTGAGATGCTATGAAGATTTCCATTCCAGCTGAGCCCATCATGTTCCACATGCTTAAAAGAGGCAGTAATGGAAGAACAGAGTTTGTTCAGCACAGGAGAACTGACATGAGGCAATTGCAGGGCTTCATTGACAAAAAAGCATTAGCATTAGCATTAATGGGACTTCATTGATTGTTTAACAGTTGACATTGTACTTAAAAATGATATCTTTATAATCAGCATAAAAGATATTAGGATTATCCCAAAATAATATACGTAGACACGATATTAAAAATGTTTAATATGGAGCATGTAGGATGAGTTTCTTATGCATTGACAATATGAATTTTCATACAACTATATTATGTATAATATTAGACTTCGCTTATGTATTTAGTATATAGAGAAAGTATCCTAATTAAGATTACTATATGAAAATTAAGAGCTGTAAGTCAACAGAATATGGATCTTAAGGCTAAACTAACACTAGAGGGGGTGGGGTGAATAGCGTTTAATGGATAATATGAATATTTTTTAGATTCATTAAGATTATACTTAGAATGATGTAATTAACAATCACAGAATCAAAGTGTAGATAAAAGTAAATGCGGTAAAAGTAATAAAGGAAAAAACACACCAGGATTTTATACTGGTTCAGAGTTACCCTACATCCAGTCATGCACAATTTCTTGTATGGATTTATTTTCAACTAGTAAATACAAATACAATCTTGATTTCAAGTCTATGAGACACACCCTCTAGAATACCGACCTCTGGGTAGAGTCACCCGATTTCTAGGCTACAAGCACACCTGCTAGGTTTACGGGCTACTAATCATACCCAGTTGATTTTACAGGCTACAATCATACCTATAAGTGTAGTAATATGATTTGATAGTGTTTTACAGACTTAGATCTTCGATCTTGACTATAATTGCTACTATAACTCTTGAATATCACTTTGGTCTTTGTTTGAGTGAGAGAATGAGAGAAATCAGAGAGTAAATGAAGGAGAATCAAATTAATGATGATTGAATTTGGTTCTGGTTGAATTTCGATAGTGTTTGGGCATATTTTGATTTAGAAAATGAGAGATTGGAAGGAGGAGAGATGAATAAGAAAATTATATTTTAAATTTTTTTGGAAGTTTGCTATTTATAAAGGAACAACGGCCATAATCATTTGTGAAGAGATATGACAAAAAGACACTTCTTTTGAAATTTAAGTTTTGAAAAATGGACCACTATATCGACATACATACATAGAATATGTCGACATACTCTTTTTAAAATTTAAAAATACTTTTAAAGCATTATTTTGAAAACCTCGTTGTTTTGTAAAATAGTTCGATACTTTGGAAAATCGTTTAGTTTATTCATATTTTAATCATAATAAAACTTCATACAATAATTTTGATAATTTTAATATAATATAAATAATATATATATAATCAATATAATTATAACTTATTAAAGAATAAACAAAAATTCAATGTAAATATATATACAAACTTAAAAACACTAAAATAATACCTTTATAAGTACAAGAGATTAAAAATCATTTTAAGAAATATTTGAAAAGATTATTTTTAACCCAGGAAATTTGAATAACAATTTAAAATAAAATTAGAGAAGGAGAGAGAGAAGTTAGGAAAATGTTATCGATGTTTTAACACAAATTCTATAACTGTGTAACCTATCTGTAATATCTTGAACTCTTCAATACTCATGAGTCTTTATTCTCCAACTTTTGAAATTCTATATCACCATCTTGAATCTACTATTGATAATGTACAGTCTTTTTAATCAACACCTTTCTAATATCCTGCACTATGTACTATATATAACTTGATAAAACATTTGTATTTATATTTTATATAATGTCTATAGTTGTTATCATCAAAACCAATACCTAAGGTGCTAACAATCTTTCCCTTTTTTGGTGATGACAACTTTGTATATAAAAATAATATAACCCCCCTCCCCCGGGTTACAAAACTCCCCCTTAATCTATGCCTCGATTTTATATATTTCTCCCCCTTTGTCATCAACACAAATAACCACCTAAAATATAACTCTAACACTAACTCTTACTCTAACTTAAACTCCCCCTAAAAAAAGTATTATAGACTAGTGACATATGATGATGATGAGAATGATTTATATAAGAACAATAAGTGATATTTAAAATGAGATAATCATGAAATGGAAATAATAATAAGAATGCTATATAAGAAATGATAAGTTATAACACAAATCATTAATAGTAACCAAACCAATATATATATATATTCTTTTGACCACACCGTAATCCAGTCACATCTTAAAATATCCATATAAGTAAGTTAAACGAATGCAAAATTAAATTAAATATACACACCAAACAATCAAATTAATGAAGACAAGTACCATCCTAACCTGATTTCCTAATGATCGGGGATTTGTGAATAGGACAGTAAGGATAATAAAGGCAAAAGTTCCCCTTTTGTTCGATGAGATTTCCATCTCAATCGTAACATACTTCTCTGACGCATCGGACTAAGTCATCTTGCTCCATGTGTTATTCCTCTTCTTCCTCGTCATCGCTACCTTAAATGGGCTTATGAATGGCCAAATTTGTAGAAACATCTTCAATAACTATTGGATTGTAGGATTATCCATTAAATATTTTTGCAAATTACGAAGAATTCTACTTTTTTCTCTCTTGTTCTTTGGATATACATACAACTCGTATTTCAGTCAACATCTCCACAACATTCTTCATTTCTCCTTTCCATTCAATAACTTTGGCCATAGTAGTGTTCTGAAAGGGGCCTTAAGTAGGAGAAGGGAAGGAAAACAATGAATTCTTTTCTCTAGAACGTTTGAAATTAGAAGAGCCCATGGTTTATTTGTTTCAGAAGTTTAAAATAGAGAGAATACAGAGAAATGAAGAAAATAGTCGAGGGAGCTCGGAGCCTGATGCCTCTCGCCGTTATGGCAATGAGACTCAGCATCCATAGGCAAAAATATATGTCGAGAGAGCCTTCGAGATTGATTCGTCATGGTGAATCCGATTTGTTTTTCTATCCACGATTCTTTCATGCAAAAAAATATACTAGAAGGAGCCCAATGAATAATGAAGGACCATAATTAATATACTGGGCTATTAGTGAAGCTAGCAAACAGGTGTATAAAATATGCAATTGTCAATTTTTTCATGTCAAATCCGAACCCCCAGTCTAGGTATACCTCTCCTTTATACCTTTTGGAAAACCCCCCTTGTCTACTCATTTCACTCATAGATCGACTCGTGACAGCTGTGCTTTTATCACATTCCGCAATTAATACTTTGGATCGGTCCCCAATTAAAAATTTGGTTATTATATAACCATTAATTTCAATTTTAGAGGGAAATTCAAAAAAGCAAAAATTACTGTTACACGTCGACATGGGGGGATATGATATGTCGACATATATGTTATAATTTTGACTATTTTTTGTTTATATTTTGTAATTTTTACTTCATTATTTTTATATTTTTGATAGAGAATGAATTCTTAACTCTCTTCTTCACTTAGTAGAAGATGTTTGATTTAATGATTTTGTTAATATATCAACTATTTGATTTCCAATATTTATAAATTCAAGTAATATTATTTCTTAATTTACGTCATCTCTTAGAAAATGGTGTCTTATATCAATGTGTTTAGTTCTAGCATGATGACGTGGAATTTTAGGTAGATTGATTGCACTTGTATTATCACAATATATTAGTGATTTTGTAAGATTTAAAACAACATCTTTTAATGTTTGTTGATAACCTATGAATAGGCCACTGCTATTGAAATATATTCTTCTTCTGTCGTAGACAGAAATACAAAGTTTTGCTTCTTACTAAACTAGAAAACCATTGAGTGTCCCAAAAAGTGACAAGTTCCACTTATACTTTTTGGTTTAATTTGAAACCAGCATAGTCTTCATCACTATATGAAATTAATTCAAAGGATTCCATAGTCTAATGTGATTTTTACATATCTCAAAATTGATTTTACGAATTTGAAATGATAATTTTAGGTTGAGATTGATATCTTGCACAGAGACAAACACTATGCATTATGTCAGGTCTACTAGCAGTTACATAGAGAAGTGATCCAATCATTTCTCTATCGGATTTTTGATCTACATCTTTTGAGTTTTCTTCTTTGTTTAATTTTTCATCAATTGCCATGGGAGTTGGTTTACCACTAGTATTTGACATACCAAATTGCTTAACTAAATCTTTAGTATATTTTTAATAACTAATAAAAATTCCATTACTTATTTTTTTTATTTGTAATTCTAAAAAATAATTTGGTTTTTCCATATGTCTCATTTCAAATTCTTTAGTCGTTCAATTTGAGAATTCCTTATTTAATTTATCATTAGTAGATCCAAAGATGATATCATCTACATATATTTGTGTTAACTGAATATCATTTTATCTCTTTTAATAAAAAGTTCACTATCTACTTTGCTTATTTCAAAATTTGATTGTAATGATAGGATTAAGTCTGTCATACCAAGCTTGTGGAGTCTATTTTAGACCATACAAAGCCTTCCTTAATTTGTAAACATGATTATGTAATTTTTCATCTTCGAAAAGTGGGGGTTGTACTACATATACGTCTTTCTTAATAAAATCATTTAAAAATGAACTTTTTACATCTATTTGATATAACTTAAAATTTTTATGATTAGCAAAAGCAAGTAAAATTCATATAGCTTCTAATCTTGCTACAGGTGCAAAGATTTCATCAAAATTTATTCCTTCTTCTTGACAATAACCTTGTGCAGCTAATCGAGCTTTATTTCCCACAACCACTCCTTGTTCGTTAATTTTTTTCTATATACCCATTTAGTTCCTATTATGGATTTATCCTAAGGTTTTGGGACTAATTCCCATACATTATTTCCTGTAAATTGATTCAATTCCATTTGCATAGCAAGAATCCATGAATCATCAGTTCACGCTTCTTTTGGATTTTTACGTTCAATAGTTGAAATAAAGCAACATTACTCATTTCATTTAGTTGATTTCTAGTTTTAACAACAAATTCAATATTTCCAAGTATATTTTCTATAGGATGATCTTCCAAGTTTCTTATATTTTACTTCGATATGAATTTTCTAAATTATTTTTATTTACATTTTTGATAATCTCATTATTACTAATTTTGTTTGGGTTATTAATATTTTTTTCTTCATCAATATTTGGATTATAAAATTTAAAATTTTCATCAAATGAGACATGTAATGTCTCTTCAATAGTATTTGTTCTAGTATTGAAAACTTATAAGCTTTACTTCTATTTGAATAACCCATAAATATTCCTTTATTTAATTTAGAATCAAATTTTACCAAATTATCTTTAGTATTTAAAATCAAACATCTACTACCAAAAACTCTAAAGTATGATACTTTAGGTATTTTGTTATAGAATAATTCATATGGTGTTTTCTTGGTTAATGGTCTTATTAAAATTCTATTTAATATATAACATGCAGTAATAACTACTTCAGCCTAAATTTTTAGGTAAACCACTATCATTTAGCATAGTTCTAGCGCACTCTTTAATCGTCCTACTTTTATGTTCTACCACTCATTTTGTTATGGTGTTCATTGAAATAAAAAATTATAAGTTGTACCTTTCTTCTTACAGAAATTCTCAAAATTTTTATTTTCGAGTTGTCCACCGTGATCATTCCGAATAGTTTTAATTTTACTAGTCATTTGATTTTGAATTCGCTTAACAAAGATTTAAAATATTTCAAAAGCATCACCTTTAAATTTTAATAAAATCGTCTAGGTGAACCTAGAATAATCATTTATGATTACAAACGCATATCTACTGTGATTTATAAATTGCATCTATAAGGGAAATGATCTAAGTGAAGACGTCCAGGGTTGAGAGGTGAAATCATATCTTTTGATTTAAAAGAACTTTTTCTAATTTTTTCTAATTGGCACGCATCACATAAATTATTAACTTTAAAATTTATTTTGGGAAGACCTCTAGCTAGATTATTTTTAGCAATTGTAGATATTAGCTTGAAATTCAAATGACTAAATCTTTTATGTCAAATCCAAGGATCACTTGATCTAGCTAAAAAACATAAATTATCATTTGATATTTTCATACTTAATATATGGATATTTTATTTTCTAGTACCTTCAAAGATAATGTTTGAATCATTATCTTTAATGTGACATTTATCTTTTAAAAATTTAATTTTGAAACCCTCATCAAACAATTGACTAATACTCAATAGATTATGATTTAAATTCCTAACTAATAAAGCATTAGAAAGAGTATGAGTTTTAGAATTACCAACATTGTCGATGCCAATAACATATCATTTAGAGTTATCCCTAAAATTTACCGATGCACCATTTTTGTAAACTATATCTTTTAAAATCTTCAGATTTCTAGTCATGTGTCTTGAACATCCGCTATCCAATCTCCATTTGTTCTTTTTGATCTGTACAGTTTGATCATTGGATGTCCATTCATCAAAAGCCATGTTACACATCTGTTCCTGCAATTCATACCTTTTCAAAAGATCATGTGATTTTTTATAATGAGTAGATGAAAATTTATGAAACAAAATTATGATGATTTTGCAAATTATCTTTTCAAAAATAGTGCCAAAAATATCTTCAGAAATTTCCATTGAAACATTTACAAAAATCAGATTATGAATACTTTGAAAACCAATGGCCTGATACCAAATGTGAATCAATGGAATAAGGATCTTAAGGCTAAATTAACACTAGAAGGGGTGAATAATGTTTAATGGATTATATGAATATTTCTCAAATTCTTTAAGATTTTAATTGAATGGTGTAATTAACAATAATAGCATCATGACTCAAATAAAAGTAAATGCAGTAAAATTAAAAAAGAAAAGAACATATCAGGATTTTATACTGGTTCGGAGTTACCCAACATCCAGTCCCGCACAATTCCTTATATGGATTTCTTTTCAACTAATAATTACAAATACAATCTCGATTTCAAGGCTATGAGACCCACCCTCCTGAGTTCCAACTATTAGGTAGAGTCACTTGATTTCTGGGCTACAAGCACACCCACTAAATTTACGAGCTACTGAGCACACCCAATTTATTTTACAAGCTATAATCACGTCCACATGTATAGCAGTACGATTTGATAGAGTTTTACAAACTCGAATCTTCGTGCTTGTTTATAATTGATCTTATAACTCATGAATAGCACTTTGATCTTGGTTTGAGTGTGAGTGATGAGAGAAATCAGAGAGTAGATCAAGGAGAATCAAACTAATGATGGTCGAATTTGATTCTGGTTGAATTTTGACAGAGTTTGAGTATATTTTAATTTAGAAAATGAGAGAGTGGAAGGAGGACAGATGAATAAGAAAACTATATTTTAAAATTCGTTTGGAAGTCTGTTATTTATAGAGGAACAATGGTCATATCCATTCGTGAAGAGATACGACGAAAACATACTTCTTTTGAAATTTAAATTTCGAAAAAGTATAAAAATATCCATTCGTGAAGATATACAGCGGTCATATTTTAAACTATCTACTATGTAGTAAAATATGCTATTATAATAGTGTCTACATTAAAGTATTAAAATAGCATAAAGGCATTACCCATATCTCCTTTAACATACTTTTATATATATTCCCAAAGTGTATACAGTATCGTAATTCCTCCGTAAACTGGAGGACGATCAGAGGGTACTCCATATGTATGGTACAAACCTGATGTAGCGCAAAATGAGATAAATGAGATAAGTCATCCCAACTTCTTAAGTCGCTTTGACTATAGCTCAGTGGGTTTAGGTCGCTCGGGTTCTTTGAGTCGCGAACGACCTAACGGGTTACGACTTACTAGTGAGTCACGACCTAACATGCGACGCACAGTGACAATAGTTGATATCTTAAGTTGCTCAGGACCTATTAACGAGTCACGAACTAACTCTAACGTGCTACGACATAGGCGAGATATGCTGCATTCTCACATGCCATTTCCTTTAGGTCACGAAGAGGTTAAGTCCGAAGCCTAAGTCGCGGATTCCTATAGGTCGCTCAAGTTATACCATATGCTGAAGTCTCTACATTTCTTAAGCCGTATCTTATTAAGTCGCTGAAGCTCTTATGTCACAAGACCTTGAAGATGTGCTAACTCTTATGTCGCTGCCGTTAAGTCGCTCAAGTGTTAGGTCGCGAGATACTGTAACTTGTATTCTTAGGTCGTTATGATGTAATTAGTTGGATCGCATGTATGTTGTATATATGTTAGGTCATAACTCTTGATGTTGTATCTCGTGTTGTTTTTTCCTTTATGTTGTATTTGTTAACTCGTTTGAAGATAAGTCGTAGGTCGCATGTGTTAGCTCGTGGGTCTGTTAGGTTGTGCTTGTTAGGTCGCCGACCTGTGCTGTGTTATAAATTTTCCTATAAATAGTGGGTGAGTTGTATCATTTGAGTAGGTTGATTTTGAATAAACTTTTGTTTGAGTTCTTTGTGCCTCTTTGAAATTGGAAGTTGAGTGTTAACTCCTTTCTCCATTTTCGGTTATTCGAGTGCGCTCTAATCAACGGATTTGAAGCCGATTCACGGAATCTCGTGCGCGAGATCAACGTAGAAGAATCGTAGATCTTTTAACACGGTATCGTGCGCGATCAACGTGTTAGAGATAGCTAGAATCCTGTATCTCTTGAGATTAATGGATTTGGGCACTTGGGTATTTTCAATCCATCGATTTATATTGTTTCACCTAATCGTTTCATCGATTAGTTTGACATGAAATCTTCATTTCGTTGTCATCCGTTATATCCGCTGCGTCAGTTTGGTATCAGAGCTAGACTTAGCCAATCATAGCTAAGCCGAGCCTATTGGGAGAAGATTTGAAGTGTTGAAGTTAGATCCGAGCTATAAGTAGAGGCGTGCATCATTTTTGTAGATCAAGGCCATGAGTTGAAGTTTGAATCAAGGCCGAGAGTGACAGTTTCAGCCGAGCCGAGCTAAGTTGAATTCGAGTCAAAGTTTGGTTGAAGTGTGTGTTTGGAGATTGTTGTTTGATAATCATGCCACCGAGACGTGCTAACCGTTTTCAAAATGTTGAAGATGTGTATAGGAGACAAGAAGCTAAGAAAATGGAACAACGAATCAATGAAAAGTTCGATGAAGGTATTGGAAAGCTAGTGAAATTGATGAATGATATGAATCAAAGTCAAAGGAGAAGGTCACCAATCTCGAACCATGGAGGAAACAGAGTTTCGCCATCGGTTGCGGAAGCGAGGAGGGTGTCACCGCAATCTTGTCGAGATAGAAGAGAATCATCAGTTTCAATGAGACGAGATTACCATGAGTATAGAAATGAAGAGAGAAGAACTTCACGTGAGTTTGGAGTTGAACCATATCATGATGCTGAAAGACATAATAGAAGAGATATGCATGATCATGAAAATGTTGATGGTCGAGATCGATATCGAAGTACATTTGATTATGATGAAGATGGTGATAGAGGTAGTGTTCATTATCGAGATCGAGACCAAGTATGAAATCACAATCGGGAGGTAGAAGATGATCATAAATGGGAGTCGGGGATGAAAACAGAGATTCCAGAATTCAAAGGAGGAATGATTGCTGAAGAATTTTTGGATTGGTTATCAAATGTTGAGGAAATTTTTGACTTCAAAGAAGTACCCGAGCATCGTAGAGTTAAGTTGGTTGCTACACGCTTGAGGGGAAGAGCTATGGCATGGTGGCAACAAACTAAACTTACACGGGAGAGAATGGGAAAATCGAAAATTATTTCATGGGAGAAGATGAAGAAGTTGATGAAGGCTACTTTCTTGCCTTATAATTATCAGTCTCTTATGTATCAGGCGGTTACAGAATTTGAGACAAGGGACAAAGTCGGTAAATGATTATGCAGATGAGTTTTATCAACTGATTTCCATAAATGATATCATGGAGACAGAGGAAGAATTGACAGCTAGATTTGTTGGAGGATTGAGAATGCGAATTCAGGATATGGTGAATATGTTTGATTCGAGATCCGTTGCTGAAGCACACTAGAAGGCTCTAGCTTGGGAGAGGCAAGGTAGAAGAGGAGGTGGTGTGTTTACAAATTCTAACAATCAAGTGAAAGGGGCTAGTAGCAATACGAATGTTTCCAAGGCTGGTGGAAAACCGGTTCCAATGAAGTTGCAAAGACCAAGGTCAACAACAATTTCAAGTGTTATAACTGTCAGGAGTTTGGTCACAAGAGCAATGAATGTCCGAAGCCTAAGAAGCGAGTGATGGTTGTTGAGGTTGAGGATGAGGATGCAGAAGTAGAATGTTCAAATTCACCACAAGTTGAGGATGAAGAAGAATTATTGTCAGGAGATGAGGGTTGTAATTTGATGATGAGGAGATCTTGCTTGACGCCGAAGCAGGAAGAGGAGTAACATCTTATATTCAACATGCACTATTTTGGGAAGGGCTTGTAAATTTGTTATCGATGCAGGTAGTTGTGATAATATAATCTCTACAGAAGCTGTAAAAAAGTTGGCGTTAAAGACAGAGAAGCATCCCAAATCCAACAAATTAGCTTGGTTGATGAAAGGTGGGGAAGTGAAGGTTGGTCGAAGAGCTTGTGTAACCTTTTCCATTGGAAAAAAGTATAAGGATGAAATTTGGTGTGATGTTGTGGATATGGATGTATGTAATTTGTTGTTGGGCATACCGTGGCAATACGATAGAGCTGTACAACATGATGGGAGGACTAACTGCTATAGTTCATGTTCGAGGGCACCAAAATCACTTTAGTTCCTAAACAGTGACAACAAAGTGAAAGCAAGTTGGAGGAGATTGAAGAACTAAAGACTCTGTTATCTTTGAAGGAGTTTGTTAAATAAGTAGAGGAGGAACCTGAAGTATTTCTATTGATTGGACGTGAAAGTAGTGAAGCGGTTGAAATTCCTGAAGAAGTTAAGCCAGCGTTGAAGGAGTTTGAAGATGTATTTCCTGAAGAATTGCCAACAGAGTTACCACCATTGAGAGACATACAACACCAGATAGATCTTGTTTCGGGATCTGTGTTACCACATAGACCACATTATAGAATGAGTCCGAAGGAGCACGAAGAGTTGAGAAGGCAGGTGGAGGAATTACTTGAACAAGGGCACGTACAAGAAAGTTTAACTCCTTGGGCAGTACCAGCATTGTTAGTGCCGAAGAAGGATGGAACTTGGAGAATGTGTACAGATAGTCGAGCGCTGAACAAGATTACAATGTGGCACATATTTCCGATGCCTAGATTGGATGACTTGTTAGATCAGTTGAATGGAGCTGCTATCTTTTCAAAGATTGATCTGAAGAGTGGGTATCATCAGATTCGAATTCGACCATGGGATGAATGAAAGACAGCATTCAAGATACAGGAAGGATTGTATGAATGGCTGGTCATGCCATTTTGTCTTTCGAATGCACCTAGTACTTTTATGCGAGTGATGGATCAGATCTTTCGATCGTTTATTGGAAAATTTATAGTGGTATACTTTGATGATATATTGATATACAGTGGAAGCACCGAAGAACATCTACTACACTTGCGGGAAGTGTTGATGATACTTCGTCAGGAGCAATTTTATGCGGCAACAAAGAAATGCGTGTTCATGACACATAGTGTTTTGTTTTTGGGGTACGTATTGTCCAAGGAAGGTATCCAGGTAGATCAAAGTAAAGTTGAAGCAATCAGAAATTGGCCACAGCCCAGGACTATAACTGAAGTGAGAAGTTTTCATGGTTTAGCATCATTCTACCGAAGGTATATTCCATATTTCAGTAGCGTGATGGCGCCTGTTACTGATTGTATGAAGGGCAAGCAGTTTTCATGGTCAAAGGAAGCAGGATATGCTTTTGAGCGAATCAAGGAACTTTTGACGTCAGCACCAATTCTAGTTTTGCCGGATTTTCAGTTTCTATTTGAATTACATACTGATGCATCAAAGGTTGGAATTGGAGGGGTATTAAGTCAGAGGGGACGTCCATTTTCTTATTTCAATGAGAAGCTTTCTGGAGCAAAGTTAAGATATAATACTTATGACGTGGAATTCTATGCTATCGTCCAAGCCATAAAACATTGGAGACTATTTGTTCCATAAAGAATTTGTTCTTTATACTGATCATGAAGCCTTGAAACATTTGCGGGGACAGGATAAGGTTGCAGCCAGGCATGCTTCATGGATCGCATACTTGAACAGTTTACATTTGCTGTGAAGCATAAATCGGGAGTTACAAATCGTGTGGCAGATGCATTGAGTAGAAGAAATCATTTGTCGACTACAATGAGAGTTGAAGTGACGGGGTTTGATGTATTTCCAGAACTGTTTGTTGAAGATCCTTACTTTGCGAAGGTTGTAGATGAAATCAAGAAAGGGAAGACATATGAGTATGTGTTGGTAGATGGTTTTCTATTCGAAGGAAATCGGTTGTGTATACCAGAGGGCAGTTTGCGAATGAAGATTGTGAAATAATTGCATGAAGAAGGTCATGCGGGAAGAGATCGTACCTTGCAGTTGATTTCTCAATCATATTTTTGGCCTTCCATGAGGAAAGAAGTTGAAAGATTTGTGGAGAGATGTCACATTTGTCAAGTTTCCAAAGGGACAGCTACGAATGCAGGATTGTATATGCCATTACCCGTGCCTACTAGACCATGGGTTAATATTAGCATGGACTTTGTTTTGGGTTTGCCGAGATCTCAACGAGGAAACGATTCTGTATATGTTGTGGTGGATAGATTTACGAAGATGGCACATTTCATAGCTTGTAAAAAGACCGCCGATGCAGTCCGTGTTGCTCAATTGTTCTTTAAAGAGGTGTATCGACTACATGGACTACCGGAGACCATTGTTTCCGACCGGGATACTCGATTTCTAAGTCATTTTTGGTTGAGTCTGTGGAAGATGGTTGGAACTAAGCTGAATTTTAGTAGCGCCTATCATCCGCAAACTGATGGCAAACGGAAGTGGTGAACAGATCTTTGGGAAACTTGTTGAGATGTCTTGTGAAGGATAATTTGAAGAGCTGGGATGTGAAGTTATGTCAAGCGTAATTTGCACATAATCATGCAATGAATCGAAGTACTGGATTCAGTCCATTTCAAGTAGTATATATTTGGCAATTCCGAAGGGACCGTTGGACTTGTCGACAGTGCCACTTCAGAAAGGAGTTGTTAAACGAGCTTGTGATTTCGTGAATGAGTTGCAGGAGTGTCACAGGATTGTTCGTGAACGATTACTTAAGTCAAATGAGAAGTATAAGCAACTGGCGGATAAGAAGCGAAGGAGTGTGGACTTCAAAGAAGGTGATTTTGTTTGCGCAGTGTTGACCAAGGATCGTTTTCCAGTTGGAACTTACAACAAATTGAAATCTCGAAAGATTGGTCCAATAGAAATCTTGAAGAAGATCAATGATAATGCTTATCAGTTAAGATTGCCGGATCATATCTATACTGCCGATGTTTTTAACGTCAGACACTTGATTCTGTATCATCAGGATAAGCGTCTTGAAGAAGAGGAAAGTGTGAATTCAAGGTCGAATTCTTGTTAACCGGGGGAGGATGATGCAGCACATAATGAGATAAATGAGATAAGTTGTCCCAACTTCTTAAGTCGCTTGGACTATAGCTCAATGGGTTTAGGTCGCTCGGGTTCTTTAAGTCGCAAACGACCTAACGGGTTACGACTTAGTAGTGAGTCGCGACCTAACATGCAACACACAGTGACAATAGTTGATATCTTAAGTCGCTCAGGACCTATTAACGAGTCATGACCTAACTCTAACGTGCTACGACCTAGGCGAGATATGCCGCATTCTCACATGCCATTTCCTTTAGGTCGCGAAGAGGTTAAGTCGCGAAGCCTAATTCGCGGATTCCTATAGGTCGCTCAAGTTATACCATATGCTGAAGTCGCTACATTTCTTAAGCCGTATCTTATTAAGTCGCTGAAGCTCTTATGTCGCAAGACCTTGAAGATGTGCTAACTCTAATGTCGCTACCGTTAAGTCGCTCAAGTGTTAGGTCGTGAGATACTGTAACTTGTATTCTTAGGTCGTTATGATGTAATTAGTTGGATCGCATGTATGTTGTATATATGTTAGGTCGTAACTCGTGATGTTGTATCTCGTGTTGTTTTTTTCCTTTATGTTATATTTGTTAACTCGTTTGAAGATAAGTCGTAGGTCGCATGTGTTAGCTCGTGGGTCTGTTAGGTCGTGCTTGTTAGGTCGCCAACCTGTGTTGTGTTGTAAATTTTCCTATAAATAGCGGGTGAGTTGTATCATTTGAGTAGGTTGATTTTGAATAAACTTTTGTTTGAGTGCTTTGTGCCTCTTTGAAATTGAAAGTTGAGTGTTAACTCCTTTCTCCATTTTCGGTTATTCGAGTGCGCTCGAATCAACGGATTTGAAGCCGATTCACGGAATCTCGTGCGCGAGATCAACGTAGAAGAATCGTAGATCTTTTAACACGGTATCGTGCACGATCAACATGTTGGAGATAGCTAGAATCATGTATCTCTTGAGATCAACGGATTCTGGCACTTGGGTATTTTCAATCCATCGATTTATATTGTTTCACCTAATCGTTTCGTCGATTAGTTTGACACAAAATCTTCATTTCGTTGTCATCCGTTATATCCGCTGCGTCAAAACCAAACTCGTAGAAGGTGCGCTAGGGCATGTGAACACGACACTCGAGGCAATGCTAGGGTAGATATACCAATTGCGGATCCGGACTGGTGGTAACGCATAACAGCTACAACCGCCAACCTCGGAACACGCTCCCATAATCAAAATCAAGGGGTGGCCGCCAAATCATCACAAAGTCATAATATGGTATCGAAGAAGCATGTTCGATAGGAGGAATGACCTCACTTGACTCGGCGTGGCTCCTGTTTTAGTCACATCTAAATTGACTCAGGGGAGTCAGGGTCGTGTAAATACCTCACACTTAAAATCATTTGCCAAACCATCCTACTTCATTTCTGGAATCTCCACCACGTACACAGTTGTTAAAGTGGTTTTCGCTATTGGTAGAGAGTATGACAATATCTGATCCCGATCTCTTTAACAACCAAACGCTTATTACACATCGGATGGTTCTTTTACATTTCAAAAAGTTAATTCATAATTGATATCAAAATATCATATTCTCAAACTCATATCATTTTCGAATCACATTTACTTCTGAAATTATATCACAATTGAAATCATAACACTCTCGAATTCATATTTCTAAAAATAGATTAAATCCTCATTCAAACCATCATATTTGCTCAAACGTGTTATTTGAATCCCAACTTAGGTTATTACATCATTTAGTCGTATTCTACTTAAAATCAAGGATATAAATATAAACTTTCACTTACAAAACCTGAAATTCAGAAAATACTTTAGATATTTTAAAAATAGTTTAATTGGTTAACATAGTTTTAAATAGATATAAGTTAGGTCAAATATGCTTAAAGCAAATTAAATAAATATAAAATAGATTAAAATACTTTAAATAGATTTAAATGGTTTAAAATAGATCAAATGGATTTCTTATGGATTAATTAGATTTAAAAGAGATTACATGAATTTAAAATAGACTAAATAGAATTAAAATAGATTAAATGATTTAAAATAAATTAAAATAGCTTTAAATAAATTAAAATAGTCTAATATATTTTAATAAAGTTTAAATGATTTAAAATAGATTAAAATGGGTTAATTAGTTTAAAATATGCTAAAATGGATTAAACTGTATTAAATAGATCAAAATAGTTCTAAATTGATTAAAATAGATTTCAAAGTTATATCCAAACATTTTCAATAATTCAATTTCGATAAATTCATTTATATTTGACAATTTAACTTTAAAATTCCAATTTAAATCCTTTGAACAATTCATTAAATAAATTCCAATTTCAGAAATAAGACTTGGATTTTCGAAAATAATTCAGTTTACATAAATCAATTTCTATTCCAAAATACCAATTAACCGAATTCAAAATTTAGTAAAATAAAAAAATCATTTAATTTAACCAATCCAGTGTCCGTATAAAATTTTCTACCCTATGGTCAAGTGTTACGGATATTTATCATTTCAATCTGCAATTTAAAATTTTATGGCTATATATCGTTTCAAACTGCAATCCTAAATAAAATAAAATCTACAAAATCGCTAGAGTCTATCATTTCGATCGATAATGATTTTTTCCTAACAAATAGATTGCTCGGGCATGTATGATTTGAACCCATGGGGAACTTGCAGTGTTATGACAATATAAATATTCAACATCAAGTCATCCAATATCAACAATCAAACATCCATCACAATCATCATCCAAATCAACCAATAAACATCAATAGATAACTGATTAACATTAACAGGTATTAAATTTGACAATTTAATTCAATATTAAATTAAACAATGTTTAAATGCAATAAAAGTCAAATTTAACTAGAATGACAATTTAAACATACCAAACATCAATAAATTAATTTCTAGTCATATCATAAATTTAATTTAACTAACATAAGATAATTTAGTAGTTGTGAGTGGGTTAAAACACTCATCTTTGATTTCAAATTGATTTGAAATTCAAAATAAAACCAAAATTCAACAGTCTCAGAATTCTCTCAAACAACGTCAAAATGTCTGGAATTTCGATACAATCCTAATTGAGAAAACCGTGCGTAAATCCGAGTTTATATGTAAAAGATAAGGTAATTAGAAGATTTTACGGTTTTAATTTAAAATAAATAAAATAATTAAATTAGCAAACACATTAACTTCCACGTCAATCTACAGTAAACTCTAATTGCACACAAATGGCTCATGATCGAGCAACCTTATTTCAGCCGCCGTGACAAAATGACCTAGCGCCTTCGCATCCATCGCTAGATCACCATCAGACCCAAGTGCCGAGCTTCCCACACCACGCCGACCCTCCAGCCTATGAGCGGCCTCTCCATGCATCACCAAAGTCGGTCCACCACCGCCACCATGTTTCAATTTTCTGGTGAAAACGCGGCTAACCTGAAGCAAGCGAACTCCACCGATGCAAAACCTTGGTCCTCCTCTACACAACGCAACCCCCCGATAGCTTCCAGGACGCAGATCCACCGTCCAATCCAAGGACCACATATGAATGGCCAAGGTCAATTCATTAATTTCTCGATAAACAATGATTTGATTGTAAAAACAAATTATACCAATGAATTATGCTTATTGAGAGCTTCAAATCAGTATATAATTTGTCTGGTTTTGGAGGAGTTTAAATTTTGAAATTGATTTGGAGATTGAAATTTTGGGTTTGAATGTAAATTGGGTTTTTGCCATTAAACAACAGAGAAGGAACGATTGGATAGAAATGTACATACAGTAATGAGAAATGAAAGGCTGCTAGGGTTTGTAAAGGAACTATTTTTACTAATAAGGCCTGATAAGAATAAATAACATATCAAATTTGTTCGAATTGACAATAACGACCCGAAAAACCTGTTTCGCTTCTGAAATGAAAGTGGGTCATCCCATATATCAAAATAGATGTTTTCGATATTTTAAACTCGATGAAACATGTTTCAAGTCCTAATTTCATCATATAAAAAAATTAGCTTAAAAATCATCTTATTTCAAATTGATTTCAATTGAATTTACTTAAATTGATTTCTACGCGTTTCGAGTCCATACGATCAAACAATAAGTCCGATCGCTACGAAACTTGAAACCTTATAATAATTCACTGTTACGGATCCGATGAAACTGGTTTCATCAAAATCCGAGACACTTGCCAAAATGACTATTTTCACATTAATTAAATAAATTTATATTAAATCAATCAAATCATTTTTAGTTTCAAGTTTAATAACTACATTTTTTATCATTTTTGATTACTTAGACATTTACAAAAAAATTAGTACAAAATTACATATCAATTTAGTGTTGACTATTACAAAAATTATAGTGTTCAATTTCATCTATAATTAAATCCAATTAATTATAATTTAATCCCAATAAATTGATTTAATCTGATTTAATTTTTTTTCTTCAGTCAATCATTACTCTACAGACATAGTTAACATTGGTTTATATCCTATTACATTACTATTCTCCAATCATAATCTTTTATCCTATTCATTGCAATATTATAATTATATTGAACTTTTGTCGATTTTCACATTAAATAAAATTTTAAATCCCAATAAATTAACTTGTCTTGGTTTTCAATCTTCTTATTAAATCAATTATTGCCTTATGACTATAATTAACATTGCTGTATATTTTATCACATTCACATTTTACAGTTATCATCTTAACTCATATTAACGTGATATTTAATTACATTTGATTGTAATTGATTTCCAATTTAATATAACCGGCTAAATAAATATGTAACATATAATAATTGTCACCATTAACTTTTAGTCACATTTATAACTTTATTATTTACAAAAAATTATAACTACTTACACAATACTAATTCTATCCAATTACAATTTATTACATATTATTTCATTAATTAATAAAACCTTTAAATTATCAATTTATCTTTAATCCAATTATCAATTAATACACACATTATTACAAAAAATTTACAATCTTTCACCAATTATAACTTTTTAATCATTTTTAATCAATTAGAATTACATTTAAAGCAACGATCAATTACCTTAAATTAATAATATTACATTTAATTCCAGTCTTATTCTTATTATTAAATCATAAATTTTTATTTCTTCAAACATTAAATCACAAAACCTTATTAAATTAACTATTTTTAATTATCGAAAACTACGGGTTGTTACAATAAAAATTTATGTAATAATTTTGAAAATTTTAATATAATGTAAATAATATTTATATATAATCAATATAATTATAACTTATTAAAGCATAAACAAAAATTCAATATATATATATATACATATAAACTTATAAAAAATAAAATAATATCTTTATAAGTATAGGAGATTGAAAATCATTTTGAGAAATGTTTTGAAAAGATTATTTTAAAACAAGGATATTTGAAAAACAATTTAAAACAAATTATAAAAGAGGAGAGAGATCAAAAAAGTGCTATCAAGGTTTTAACATAAATTCTATAACTTATCTGGAATATTTTAAAAGTCTTAAACTCTTTAATACTCACGAGTCTTCATTTCCAACTCTTGAAACTCTATGTCAAAATCTTGAATCTACTCTTGATACTGTACAGTCTTCTTAGTCAACACCTATCTATATCTTGCACTATATAATACATATAACTTGATAAACATTAGTATTTATACTTTATATAATTTCTATAGTTGTTATCATCAAAACTAATACATAAGATACTAATAAAAAATTTCTTGAGTAAATACTAGATAATTCTTTATAGAACAATGAACTCTTTATGAAGGAGTGCATGTACTCGAACTTCATGAGTAATAGAGTAAAGTATGTCAACCCAATCCTATGTTCTTATTCAATCTTAAGTTAAGAACTTTAAGTTGGAAATGTTCCAAACAACAAGTAGTGGTCAATTCAACCAAAGGCTAAGTATGTCAGTTTAAATAAGCACTGCACTAAAAGAAGCATAAAAAAATGCATAAATTTATAATTTAGCTAGGGATGATTCCAATTACTGAAAATCCCATGACTTTTTTATATGGTAAAAATATTGCGATACAATTCGTAAAGTATATAAAGCTTATTAGCAGTTGAAAGACATACTTTAAATAGTTCCACATGAAAAAGGTTGTTTATCAATGTCGGAGAGAGTTGATTGATGGAGTACATAAACAAAATAACATACCTGTTCACTACTTACAGTTTTTGATAAAACCATCGAAGAAGTTGGAATATGATTCTATAATTGATCCCAAGTGCAAGTGGAAGATTGATAGGGAGTATGCCCTTAGGGTAATTATGTAATCGGTTACATATATATAACTCGATAACCAATCTTGTTCAAAATAAAAGGTGTTTTCTTTCTATTTTATACTTTTTATATTGTGATATAATTAAGTAAGTGACTGGAAAAGAGTATGAAGCAAAAAAATTATTAACTTTTTTGCTTCAAGGACATGCTCTTAATTTTTTAGTGAGAATAACAAAATTTTCAAATAAACATAATAGAAGGATTAAAATTTGATGAGAAGGACAATGCTATTGTGTAGTATCGGTTTTGAATTTACTGAATTAAAAGAAGGATAGTACACTTATGTTTCAATTTTGTCATGTAATGTTAATCTTACCTTTTGGTAGCATTTTATTTTAAATGATACGACTTAGTAACATTTTGTACTTGATAGTTTTCTTTTTGTATAATGTTTTCATATAATGATACTGTACAGTATCAATTTTACCTATTGTGTCCTTATGACTAAATTTGAAGTGGTTGTCCTTAAGGCTATTTTTTTGGAAGTTTGTCCTTTAGATAAAATTCCCCTTAATTTAAAGTAATGTAATTAGAAGTATCAATTTTACTTATTGTGTCCTTATGACTAAATTTTGAAGTGGTTGTCCTTGAGGCTATTTTTTTGGAAGTTTGTCCTTTAGATAAAATTCCCCTTAATTTAAAGTAATGTAATTAGAAAATCCTTAAATGATATGTTATATGATGGTAAGTAATCATGAATATTTATGCACTGAAAAATAACATATTGTTTTAAATATTCCTAGTCAAGATGTTTCAAGACAGGATATCAATACATACATTGAGATTAGAGTACATAATGCTTTCCGAATGTTGGGCAATGTATTACTTATGGCTATTGGGAAGACCAAGGGGTTACGTACCGATAGCCATTAGGTAAGTATGGAATGACTCACTTGATTGATTTCTGTTTGGTAATATAACTTAGGTCAAATAGAGAATCTCGAAGTGATGATGTTACACAATTCATTTGACTTGACAATACTATGGAACTTCAATATGGACACTCCACTTTGATTATAGTTAAATCGTGGCATGGTATCCATTGAATGATCATTGTTGAGTCCGATTAGAAGCATTTTAAGCGAAACACTATTCAATTTAGAATTCATCTCCTTGGTTATATAAAGTTAGTATCACGGTCAACTATTGTCAACTGAAAGTAAAAGTATCTGGCCAGGGTAGTACAACTAATATTAATTGTTATTATTGAATCAAGGATTTTGTGTTTGGACTTACAAAGTTGAATGTGGATGATTTGGAATTTTGACCAAAACCAAATTCCATATGTCCAAATGTAATATAGTTTTGATGAGGAGAATCAACATAAATAATCGGGTGCTGCTTATAATTAGTAAAACTAAATTTTATAAAAAAGATGTATAACAGATAAATTCAACCAAAATGTCATACCACTAGCTAAGTTGATGCGCGAACATTAATATTTGAATTGTTCAATATTAATTACTGATAAAATTTACACCTTTGAGTCACGCAACCGAAATGGTGAATACTCCAGATGAAATGGTGAATAATCAATATTAATTTATAATCGTTGTAAATTAATTAAATTATGTTTATGAAATATTAATTATTAAATTTTATTCAATTTGTTTAAATGCCATTAGTACTTAAAAAAGTGCACATATAAAAGCTATAAACGTGCCTATCGATATACGATGTCGGTGGAATATTTAAATTGGATTTAATTAGAATAAATACTAAGTGTTTTTTAAAATTGAATTAATAAATATTTATGAAATATTAATTATTAAAATTTTATTTCATAAATTATCGATATATGATGTTGGTAGAATTTTTAAATTGAATTTCAACAGAATTGAAGCTAATGGATTTTGAAATTTTTTTAGGGTCCGTGTGGTACCATCTATGACTGACTATGAATGTAAAAGAGGGAGGTGATTTTATCGAGATTTAATAATGAAAGAAAGGGCAAGGTTTTAACGAAGAATTAAGAAAGGTTTCTATCATTCCTTTAAAACAAATATCCATTCGTTTCTCTAATTAATTCATTCTTTTCTGACCAAATATTTTCAATCCTTTTCAATCTATCGTGGTCAAAAATTTAATGGTTATGAAGGAAAAAATTCAAAAATAAAAATCAAAGAAAAGTAAAAAAACAGAATATGGTTATCTCTCGATTGTTGCAAGATATAGAG
The DNA here is from genome assembly GCA_030765085.1 of Allium cepa. Classification (NCBI taxonomy): domain Eukaryota; kingdom Viridiplantae; phylum Streptophyta; class Magnoliopsida; order Asparagales; family Amaryllidaceae; genus Allium; species Allium cepa. The sequence goes on along the minus strand of CM060941.1, from coordinate 677,345,007 downwards.
AATGATTTATTGTAGCTAGAAATCCTTTCACCATTCAAGGTGCTTCTTTTGACTGCATCTCAAGGTAACTTTCAATTTTTATTTAAAATACAAATTCATCACGTTTATTTGTTTTGAATCTTTCACCTCTTGTATTTATTTTATCTGAATGAATTAACAACACATTTTAGATTTATCTTGCCTCCTTGAATCAGTTATATTCTTAACTTTTTAATATGTTTTTAACACCTCCTTGTCGTTCTCTTTTACTGTTCATACGTTATCTATGTTAATAATTTTAGATTCATCACTGCTTTTTTAACTTGTTCAAATTATGTGTTTAATTTAGGTTTGAATCCCTTTATCACCAGTTTACATGTGTCTAAGTTGTCAAATTCTTTTTTGTTTCAGTATACTATTGTTTGAACACATTTTTTATTGGAATCAAATTTAATTAATTGATTAGAGTTTCATGTTATAAGGTTCAGAATTGAATACATATAATATAAGTTAGTTTAAAATTTTTTTTGATATTATTTACTTGGATATTATAAATAAGTTAATTTAAAATTTATAAGTGGACTTCTCAAAAAAATTTGAAAATTTTGATTTCTTCCTTAAGTTAACAAATGGATCCAGGTTAGATTAATTTATTCTTTGAAGGTATGCCCTTTAAATTACAAGCTATTCGAATATATTTGTTACATGTTGTTTTGATTTTAAAACATCGATTTAATTGCTTTGTGTATGTAGGCATACACACACATATGCATATGAACACACGCATAGGTCTATAAAATGGACTTTTATGTAAAATGTTGTAAGTTTGGTTTAAACTATCTCTTAGTTTAAACTAACTCCAAATTGTTTGCTTTAACTTTAAAACACATTAGACAATCAAACTTTATCTTAATGCAAACACGTATATATACATATGTATGTGCGCGTGTCTAATAAAATTTCTTTTGTGAAAGAAAATTATTTTGGACGAAAAATGCATATATAAAGGGAAATGTGTCTGTTGTGGTATAAATCCCAACACTAAACACGATCACATTAATTATGTATACTTACTTTATGTTGCACCTGCAATTTTACACATGGGTGCCTTTGATGCATTCAATACAACATACATACTACTTAAATTAAACTCAAACTATTTTAAACAAATTAAATAAAATGAAGGTTTTATTTAATGTTCTAGGTTGGATCTAAAATCCATTTAGGCTTAACTATGATCAAAATGGATTTTTTTGTGAAATTATCCCATTTAACCCGCTTTCGACTGGCCTGGTTCCATCACTAAAATCTCAACACCTTTGACCAAGCTTACTAAGAAGAATATGGTGTTTGCTTAAAACCTAGATTGTAAGAAGGCTTCGTTAGATTGAAGAAGTTGTTGATGAGCGCATCTATCTTAATCCTTCCCGATGGTAACAAACCATTTACCATCTATACTAATGCTTGGGAACCAGTTTTAGTGTGGTCTTGATGTAAAAAAGGAAGGTAGCAAGATATACTAGCCGAAAGCTCAAGGTACATGAGAAAAATTACTCAGCATATGACATTAGGTTATTGTAACGACCGTGATTTTTGAATTACTGTCGTAATAAATATTTTAAAAAAAATCTGCAACGACCGTGATTTTATTACCGTTGAAATATAAATCTAAAATTGAAATTTTAAATTGAAATTTTAAAAAATAAATTTGCAATGTGAAAATGATTTTAAAGTCAGTTGCATACTTTTGTGACAGCACAATGGAAGCAAATATACAAAGTTGTGTTACACTCTTCTCATTTGCCTTCACGTGAGAAAATAAATGGATCCAGTTGTAAAGCAATGTTGAAACAATTTATATACAAAAAGTAAAACAAGTGTGAACACAATTATGAGTAATGGTCCATTCAAAAGCAAGTGCTGCCTCATTTTTATTAAAAACAAAAGTTGAGTGTGCTGTCACATTGAATTATATAAAGCAAGTTAGAAACTTAGTAGTATGGCCATCATTTTTAGCACAGGCTGTGTACTACCTTCCACTAGTGCACGTTCATATTAAATGCATTTGTAAAAAAAATGAAAGCCAACACATTCATTTTTCTTTGACTTGTGCAAAATGAAAGAGAAGAAAAGTAAGCTGCCTCCTTTCTTCTGTTCATTCTGTAGCAGCATCATTCTTCTGTTGCTTACAAAAGCTCTGCAAAAGAAACATTAATGGCCGTTCAAAATAAATCCTTGCTCCCTTTGAATCTGGGTTACTGCTGTTTCTAAGTGAATTTAAGGTGAGTTAAAAACTCACTTCTCTTATTTAATAACTACTTTATTTTGGCATGCAAACAATGTTGTTCTAGTGCTAGCATGTCCAGACCAGTGTTTCATTCAATTCGAGTGTGCGAAAATTGCTAGCCCAGACCATTATATATTCATCCTTATCTTGTTTCCTTAACTATGATCATCCTTTACTGCCCAGATGCTGTGATAATGAGTCATGAATGCTTTCAAAAATCTGATTGCATAATACCTTATAGTCATAAAAATTTGTATGCATATATTTCATGGTTAGTTTAGCTTGTTGTTTCATTCGATGCATACACGGGGGCACAAGCTACACATATATGAAGTATTGTTCAGGCTTTACACTCATTTCGTGTGCAAGAGTACAGTCCAGGTTGTTAGTTCTTGTTTTATTTTGTTGCATGCAAGCAAGATCAACACAAGATTTTCAAGTGTTTTCTGTGTGTGTGAAAATGCATTGTCAAGTCCCTTTACAAATTCGTTCATTTGTTATCTAAATGGTTACCTGCCCAAACTTGTTAACTAAATACATTTGTTATCTAAATGTATTGGATAGGTCGTTTATTTCTAATCATTACTGCATGCATGCAAGCTGTTAATTGCATTTTTTTCATTTCGTGATATAGTTAGTACGTGTTGGCGTTGAAATATCAATTGCATGCATTTTTCATTACCAAAGGTGTTGCACGCATCTTAATATCAATTGCATGCGTTTTTCATTACCAAAGGTGTTGCACTTATCTTAATATCAATTGCATGCGTTTTTCATTACCAAAGGTGTTGCACGCATCTTGATATCGATTGCATGTGCGCAAAATTTTTCTTAAACTTCATATTGGCGTTGAAATATCTGATTTATTTCATGCATGCATAGAGAGGTGTAGTTATATTGTTAGTATGTGTATTCTGTGCAAATGTGTTTTTAAAAAAAATATGCTCAGGTAGCTTGCTAAGTTATTTTAAAATTTTCGACTCCAATGTTGCGTGCAAATTGTATGAGTCAAATTGCGTGTAAATACGAACATTTTCCAGGTATTGTACAAAAAGTCTCAAGGCAATATATTTAAATACTTGAGTGTTATAGTGTTTGCAAGCGTGTTGTGTAGTTGCATTCACAAAACTTATGTGTCCAGATCGTATATATGCGTGCTAAGTCGGGTGCAGGTTTAAGGTGTGCATGTTTTAAAATTTCCTAATACACAAGTTTAAGTTAGTTATAGTTTTCATACCACAATTCTTTGTAAATTTAACCCGGTATGCGTGGAATAATGTCACCGACTGTTTTATAATTTTTTTGAGTGCGTGCATGCCGTTTATATTGCAAAGGATATTTATGTCCAGGTCCAAGTCACTTGTTTTTACTATTGTTTCTGGATTTTCATTCTTTTATTTTCCAGTGCAATATTTTGATGAAAATGTAGTGGCGCAGCCACTATTTAATTTATGTTAAACCGGTGTTTCATTTTTAAAACCTATTTTGTTGCCGTTATTTTTACAACGAATTTTTACTCCGGTGTTATACTGTTGAAGTATGTTGTTTTGTTGAGATTTTTGACGAATAAAAATTATTGTTGTTTGACTTCAGTAACCGTCAATTTTAAAGTGAAATTTTAAAAGGTTATCCCGCAACGCTGATTTGATATCCGTTTTTACGGTGTTTTGTGAAGCGTAATTTCCTCGTCGAAATCGCTATAGTTGTTGCTGTTTTAATCACGTGTTTTAAAAATTGTTTTAAAAAAAATTGTTTTCAAAATTTTTACAGTTTACGCTTTCAAAAGAATGAGGAATCGATTTAAACATTTTAGCAAAATTAAGGACTATGAACCCTTACTTTTACTGATTCGGTTAATTTCGGACTTGTTCGTTTGAGAACGTAAAATGTTATTTTTTTTAAAAATACACAATTTTTCACTTTCAAGGAAACGATGAAGAGATTTAAACGATTTATCAAAAGTGCGGAGTATGGAACCACACTTTTACTATTTCGGTTAATTCCGGACTCGTTAATTGGAACATTTGTTGTTTGATGATTCTGATGATTTTGCTGGGCTTTCGAGCCACTCTTCTGGACCTTCGGGTCATGTGTTGGACCTTCGGGCCATCTGATGGACCTTCGGGTCAATTACCATTACTAGACCTTCGGGTCACTCTGCGGATCTTTGGGTCATCTGATGGGAGCCAAAAATTATAGTACTTGGTAGGCTTCGACCATCTGAGATGCACGTGTGGCGTAGCTAAAACTCGCCATCTGCTGGGATCAATCCACTTTTATGTTGATTTTCTAGTTATCTTATTTTGATTTCTAGATTTTATGACTGCTGATTTGTCTAGTTATTTTAGATGATTTCTAGATTTTTGAGTACTGCTGTTTCGAATTCAATTGTGAATTTGAAATTTATTTTGATGGAGTTTAATGAGATTTCTTCATTTAAACAATGTTGATTACTATGTTGTATAGTCTCATCCGAGATTATAATTTTGTGTATAGTCTCATCCGAGACTATAGTTTTGTATATAGTCTCATCCGAGACTATAGTTTTGTGTATAGTCTCATTCGAGATTATAATTTTACGTATTGCTGTTTTGAATTCATTTGTGAATTTGAAAGTTGATTTTGATGGAGTTTAAATTGAGATTTCTTTATTTATACTATGCTGATTATTTATGTTGAATAGTCTCATTCGAGGCTATAATTATTTGCCTAAGTGTTGTTTATTATACACTTATTTCTAAAGTTTAAATTAGACTGATCCGTTTATTATTTTCTTTTAAATAATACTCGGGTCAGACCGAGTTATTTCAGGATAATTGCTATCTCTGATTCTGTTGCTGCTTCAGCTTTTGGGATTTCACTTCATCTGTTGTCTAGACTTTGAGGTGTTACTTTTGGTGTTGACTATCGTCTCATGTATGTTGATGTCTTTGTTTATATATATTCGGTTCATGTGAACTATCGATTGTTGTAGCATGTATCCAGACTTATCTTCCGCTATATATCTGATATTTCTGCTCTGTTTGATTATACTTATCAGTGTTGTTGTTATTATGAGTTGTTCTAAATTTTTCTTTAGCCATCGTAGTTTCGTTTTTGATTTGAATTGAATTTATATCTTTGGGAGTAATTTACACAACTCCTATCGATGTAATCAATACTCGTCTAAGGCATAACTTACGAATGGTCGCTTCTAACAAGCCTTATTCTTCACAATAGCAGACATTACTCCTTATAATAACCTTTGTTATTGTGAGCATAGAGGTGGGGCGTCACAACTTGGTATCAGAGCTGAGATTCAGGACAAATTATAATAAACACAGAGCAGAAATAGAATGGAACATGTGTTACAACTATTCGAGAGTTTTGTTCGTGCCTTTCTAATCGATTCCTTCATTGTTCTTAAACTTTTATCCTCTCTAACAAGTTGGAATATGTCTAGGTATATATCTCATATTTCCGCAGTATTCTTTTTGTTAAATTCCTTATCAATCTTTCTTGTAGTTTCCTTGAGTTAAAACAAGGAAAGTCCTCTGTTTTCGATTGTTTTAACTGCTCCTAAGGGTTTCAAATCCGGGAAGCTTAATGTTGCTTAAGCTTCTGGTGATTCTTCTAAGCCCAAAGGTATTACTCCTTCTGTTTTGGAAGGTTTTATTTTATTTCGTGGCCGTTCCATTAGAGTTCTTTTCGATATGGGTGCATCACATTCATTCGTGTCGAAGGAGCTAGTTGATGTTATTCTTTTGGATGTTATTAGTCTTTGCGACCCTTTAAGGATTGCGAATCCTATTGGTGGATCTGCTACTCTTGGTTTGTTGTGTGTTAATGTTGATATTATTCTTTGCGGTTTTTCTTTTCATGCAAATCTACATGTTATGGATCATCTTGATTTTGTTATGATTTTGGGAATGGATTGGCTCGTATGTTATGAAGTTCAATCCTATGTCCCAAAAGAACTTTGTATCTCAAGCATCCCGATGCTATCGAGCAGTTATCTATTATATTTTGAGTCATGGATCATATTTCGAAAGCTATCATTTCTTCCTTCGAATCGGAGGATGTCATTGCTAATATTCCGGTTGTTTGTGATTTTTCTGATGTCTTATAGCCAATTTTGAGATTGCCGCTGAAGTGGGCAATTGAGTTTCGAATTGATCTTATCTCGAGTGCTCATCCTGTCAATCGTCCTCCCACGAGGATGTCTACTAAGAAAAATGAGGAACTCAAGCAATAATTATCTGAGTTGGAAGCCAAGCATTTTATTCGTTCTAGCTTTTCTCCTTGGGGCGTCACCGTTGTCTTCGTTAAGAAGCCAGATGGTTCTCTTAGGCTTCGCATTGGTTATCGCAAGCATAACGAGCACTATCAAAATAAGTATCCATTACCTAGGATCGATGACATGTTCGATCAAGTAAGTGGCGCTAAACTGTTCTCCCAATTCGACCTTACCATCGGTTTTCATTTTGCTACGAGTTGCGGAAGTTAGCATTCCACTTACCGCATTCCGCACTCGTTGTGATTCTTAGGAATGACTTATTATGTCATTTAGTTTACCCAGCTTATTTCATCCATTTTATGATTCGAGTATTCTACGAATATCTCGATGACTCCATTTGTGCATTTATTGATTTTGGATGAAAACAGCAATTTAAAATTTTGCAAATCTTTTTCATAAGATTTATTTACAAGTATAATTGGATTTGTGTTTATCATATAGAAGATGATTTTGTGGTTGTATTGCCCATTGAGTGCTTTAAGAATTCTGGTCGATGCGCTTGATCAACGTTATCGATAGGAATCTCCTAAACGCTTTGATGAGACAATTTGACCTATAAAAAGTAAATTTTTCTAGAAAATGATTTCATAAAGATAATTGTAATTTTGAAAGTTTTAGCTTTTAAGGAAAGCAGATTATTTGAAAGCACTCTTTTCCTATACTCTTATCCTTATGTTCCCGAAGGGAACCAAGACTTCATTATTTGTACCAATACTAGCCTGTTGGGTTCAGTGCTATTCTCATGAAAAAGGATAAAGTAGTTGCCTATGCATCTAGATAACTAACGCCTAACGAAATTTGTTATGCTACCCATGTTTTGGTGTTTGCCGCTATAGTCTTTACTCTAAGGATTTGGCGACATTATTTATTGGGCGAGCGTTTTATTCTCTTCACTAATCACAAATCTCTGAAGTATCTATTCACTTGGAAGGAACTTAATATGAGGCAACAGCGTTGGTTTGAATTTCTTGCTTCATATGATTTCGATATTCTGTATACCCCTGGTAAGGGTAATCGAGTGTTGATGCGCTTAGTCGCAAGCAGCAAGTTGTTGTTCCCATGATGCTAGCAGAGTGGAATATGTTGGAAGCTTTATCTCTTTGTGATATTAGAGACCGTCATTCAGTTTCTGATTCTCCCATGCTTTTATTTAGCATGGAAGCTCGTCCTAGTTTGTTGGATCGTGTTGCCGATACCCAGAAACAAGATCCAGATCTCTCTTATCTTATTCAAAGCGTAAATCGAAATCCCGAAGAGATGATCTAAAGGATTTCGATATTGATATTCATGGTTGTATTCAGAAGAAGGGTAGGTTGATCATGCCTAATTTTCTAATCTTAGAAATGACATTCTTGAGGACTGTCATTATTCTAAGTGTACTATCCATCCTGGTAGTAGTAAGACGTATGCTGATATGAAATGCTTATACTATTGGGAGGGTATGAAGCGTGATGTTGCAAGTTATGTAAGTCATTGCATGACTTGTCAACTTGTTAAGAAGAACACCATCGTCCTAGTGGTCTTTTGCAGCCACTTGAGATTCCATTATGGGAATGGGATCAAATTTCTTTAGACTTCATTGATGGTCTACCTCGTTCGAGGTCGGGCCATACTAGTGTTTGGGTGATTGTTGATCAATTGACCAAATCAGCCCATTTTATTCCTGTCAAGTCCAATCGGATTTCTTCTTGACTTTGGAGATAGTTGGGAAGACCACTTATCACTTGTTGAATTTTCTTATAACAACAGTTTCCAATCCAGTATCAGTATGGCTCCTTTCGAAGCTCTTTACGGAAGACCATGTCGATCACCATCTTGTTGGATGGAATTGGGGGAAAAGTTAGTTATCGACCCCGATTATATTCGTGAATCTTCTGAGAAGATTGGTATTATTAGACAGAGAATGAAGGAGGCTCAGAATTGGAAGAAATCTTATGCCGATCGTCGCAGGAAGCCTTTGGAATTTTCTGTTGGCGATCACGTATTCATTCGTGTTTCTCCGATGAAGGGTGTAGTGTGTTTTAGTAGCTTCGGGAGATTGGCTCCTCGATATATTGGACCATTTCCTATTACGGAACGCATTGGCCATGTTGCTGTTTGCACAAAAAATGGACAAACACCTCCAAGTCGTATGAATTAGTTGATTTTAGGTTGTTTCTAGTGGTTTGGGTGATTTATGCAAATATAAAAAAGCGGGGACTAAACTGTAAAAGACACACAGATTTATAGTGGTTCGACCAGAACGTACCTACGTCCACTTTATATGCTATTCTCCTTTTTCTTTTAGATTACAAGTACAAAGCTTTGTATACAAGTATGTGAAAGTTGTTTGAAAGTTCCTTCCATGCTTGAGCTCTCAAACTTGTCTGCCATTGTTCTACCCCTGCCCCTCTATTTATAGAGTGAGGCTGGGGGCAGGAGTCTCGGATGTATATAGCTGCTGGTGGGCCTGGGCTGAAGTAATCTGGCTTGGCACATCTGGTTCGGTAAGGCTTGGTTCGGAGGTAAGGGCGTGGTTTTGGTCCGGTGGTAGGTTGGATGGAGTTTGATTCGGTTGTGAGTGAAGTGGCATTGGTTCGGCAGGGGTTGGCTCGGCGAGGCCTTGGTTCGGTGAGCATGGAGTGGAGCCGGTTCGGTGGGGGTTTAGTTGGTTTGGTGGTGCATTGGTTCGGTCATGAGGAGGTTCGGTAGTAGAGGAGAAACACTTGGTTCGGCCTGTAGGGAGAGAAGCTTGGTCCGGTGTGGCTGGTTCGGTGGGTTGATGGTCCGGATGGGAGATGGGGTTGGACCGGTGATACCCTGGTTCGGCTAGGGATGGATTTGGATCGGTGGTGAAAATTCGTCCAACACTTGCCCCCCAAAGTAGGGCATATGCCTGCGTATGGCGTGCTTTGTTTTTCTATCATCCAGTATCTAATGCCGAACCATCTGGTCCGGTTATTGTTTTTGCTTATAAATAGGGGCCACGTGCCTTCGTTCCACTCCCACCATTTGAAACAGCCGGATCCCCTTAGTGCCGAATCATCTAGCGCCGAATCATCTTATGCCGAATCATCTAGTGCCGAATCATCTTGAAGCCGAATTAGGTGCGTTCTTTTCGCTGAATGGGGTTTCTTTGTTTTACCGAATGGGCTCGCGGCCCTTGAGTACCGAATGAGCTTGAAAACCGAATGAGTGTGAAAACCGAATGCATGTGAAAACCGAATGAGCTTGAAAACCGAATGAGTGTGAAAACCGAATGCATGTGAAAACCGAATGATCTTGAAAACTTTCATTTTGGCGAATGAGTTTTGAATTTGGGAGCGATTCTTCAGGCTGCATGTACCTATTTGCTCATGTTTCCATACTCCTTGTTCTAATTTATTCTTCCGGTGTTTGCAGATAATGTCTCGCAAAGCAGAAACTCAATCAGATGCATGGAAGTCTAGGGGCGAAGGAGAGTCCTCCTCCGTGCCTCCAGCCCAGCCAAGACCGGAACGTCATGGACCTGCCCCGAGGTCGCTAGTAGATGGGTATGGCCCCCAGGAGCTTCTGAATTCTCCGCCCGATTGTTTTCCTAGCTCCCTCAGGGAGGAGCAGCTTGATGTCATTTCTCGTTCCTTTGGGATTGACAGGGCTCGCATGCTGTTGCCGAGAGATGGAGTGATGCCGTATAATCCCCCCGAAGGATATTTTTCATACAGTAGGTACCATTGCATGTGTGGGGCCATTCCTCCGATCAATGCATGGCTAGTCAGCTTCATTACCTATCTGAAGGTGGCCCCTCTCCAGCTTCAGCCCAATTCCTACGCTATTCTGGTGTGCTTATTCGTTATCTTCCAGAGGAGGTATGGGCGCCCCCCTTCTAACCGGGAAATTCGATACTTGTATAATCTGAGAGGCTACAAGAAGGGGTCTCCGTACGTTAGTTTGGAAGCGGCCATTCCCTTCAAACCGGTCTTGGACTTATACTCAAAGTTTACCATGTTTAAGAAAGAATGGTTTTTTATCAAGGACGATTCTGTCTCCTTCCGCCTCTTCACTTATGGCTGTAAGTTGAACTTTATTTACAATTTCTTTGTTCCGACGGCAGTGCTTCTTCTGATATGCTTCTATTTCTTGCTAGCGACAGGTGGCTTTGCAGTCGTAGAAAGTGATTCCCTGGTCCAGATGGCTACGGAAATAAAGGCCATTTCGGGACGGGACAGGTCGGCTTCTTTCCTGACCAGGAATGCTACTCTCCTGGAGCACAACTTGATCCTGCCACACCAGTCCGTGGTTAAGCAGAGAGATACGGCTGAGGAGAAGGCTGCCAAAGCCAAGGAAGGGGCCACGGTGAAAAGTGGCAAGAGGGAACCTTTTACAAAGCCTCCCGTCGTCGGAGGTAAGAAGCTTAAGAAGTCCGATGGTCCCTCTCCTAGCACTTGCCCAATTGCTCCGGGAGAGGAAGATGTGGAGGAAGATAGAGGTGAGGGTGAAGGAGGAGATGGACAGAGCGGTAGTGGGGTTGGTGCCTTAACCTCTGGGCAAGCGGGAGAGATACATGAGTGGACGGACGATGCTTTCCGTCAAGCTTTTGGAGAGTCGGAGGAAGGATCGGTTTTGGTTGAAAAGGCAAAGGAGGTTGACAAGGCTGGGGCTGGCGCTGATCCATTCTCTAAGAGTTCATCAGCTAGGGCGACTCCAGCGATTCAAGGTGATCTTTTGACTTCTGCAGACTCCATTTATGATAGGGACTTAGGAATATTTTATGGTTCGCTTCAGTCCTGGAATGAGATTCAGGACTTATTGCAGTATCCTACTCCTCCGCAGGGTTTGTATAATAGATGTGCCTTCTCACTCTTTTTATCTTAACATATTTCTTGAATTGTGGATCATTGTATGTTCGTAACACTTGGTTTTTATTCCAGGAGCAGGTAAGGCGGCCAAGTCATCAGATATCCAGCACCGCCTTGAACAGTATAAGCTACTCAAAGCTTCTGCCAAACTAAAGCCTCCAACTGGCCGTCCTGGGGATGTAGTTAGATATCGCCCCCTTCTTGGAGTTATTGAGGAAGATATGCAAAAGAGGAAGAGGGGCCGATCTTCGTTTGAACCTTCACCTGGCCCTCAGCCTCCAGTCCATCTCATCCATGATATTACTGAGGAGGAAACTGAGTTTATACCTTTCCCCCATCCGTCCGAAAATCCAACCGTCACTCCGATAGACCTCCTGGTTTGGATCGCAACCCATTTGCCGGTCACCCTGGTCTGGATCCGAGTTTCCAGGATATTTCATTTGATGAGGCCACGGGTGAGCACCTTCTTCCCCGCAACCCCATGATACGAGTGCTTGATGAGGCCAAGTCCCTAGACCTTGATTTGCTTACTACTTGGGTAGTTACCATGGGGGACGAAGCCAAGGCTAACATTGACCGGGTTGCGGAGGAGACCAGGAAGTTGATGGGGCATCATGCCCGTCTGGTTAAGGATGGAGAGGAGATTGGGAGTGCTAATATTCGGTTGCGGCTAAAGGTTGCTGATCAGGCCAAACAGCTTGTCGATCAAGTCATTCAGATTTCTCAGCACAAGGCGGCCTCCCGACGACTAAAGAAAACCATGGAGGAGGCTAGCAAAGCTGAGTTGCGAAAGATGGAGGCCGCCTGCAAGGAGCGGATTGACATAGCCATTGCTACGGTGGACGAGGTTCGGAGGGAAGATCTCGAGCAAGTAGAGGAGTTATCTGGGAGGCTTGAGGCCGCAGAGCTTGCTCAGGCCAGGCTAAAGGAAGAGATGGAGGAAATGAGGAGGTCTCTCCAGGCCGACCGCTTGAGATATCGATCGGAGAGGGATGTTGCCATCGCTAAGTTGCTGTCCTCCGAGGCCCGGGTGAGGGAGTTTGAGAAGAATGAGGGGATGATGGATGAGATGTTGCAGGATATGTACTTCCGTACCTGGAAGCAGGGTAATCTATCCTGGATGGATGACTATCCCCGGATCATGGCTAGGATATATCTCTGGGCTTTGGAGGAGGCCAAGGCCGATGCGGATAAGGAAGGTGGAACAACATTCAGGATGGATATGGTTACCGCCCAGTTCTCAAAGGAGGAGAAGGTAGCGGTGAAGGAGGGGATGCAGCTACTTGCTGTGGAGGAAGCCGGTGTGCAGTTGGGGGATGAGGACCAAGAAGCGGGTGTTGGTGAGTTTTTCCTTTTTAGCTTTTCATAACTCGATCGTTTGCGGTTTATCTGATGGATTCTTTTCCTGAAATGGACAGGTGGGACCTCTGGTCAACATGCTGGGAGTTCCGATCCAGCAACCAAGTAGATTCAGAGAGCTGGTTCTGAGGTGTAGTGGTCAGCACTAATGCAGTGGTCTGCTTGACATTCCTGTATATGCGAGTTCAGAACATTAATGTACTTTCAAGCTGTAATTATGTCATTGAACGACTTTATGTAAGTTTATAACACAAGCCGATTCTGTTATATTTTGAATACTGTTACTGTTTTGATGTGTTGTATAAGAAATATAACCATGCATATGCCTGTGATTTGACTATGTTTGACACTAAGCTTCTGCTTGTAATATAACTTCATGCTTTGCAATGTTAGTGTGATGTACGAATAAGTTATAGTTACATGTTTATGTACAAGGGAAGAGAGTACCGCCCTTCATGTTTTAGTTGCAGGGGGTAGCTTTGAGCGTCTTGTGTAACTGGTCATGGATACAGCCGAGTGCCTTGTTATCCAGTTTGAGGGCTCCGATCCTTATGAGCGAATGTCTCCTAGTCGGTGTCCTGTACTTTAGGGACCGTTACACAGGATAGGAGAAAAGTATTTAAATGGAATGGAAATATAGGAAAAGTAAAACTTCCAGTCACGGAAGCCCGTCGATGTGCTTAAGTTCGTGGCAAACGGGTTTTGTAGTCACTTTCCCTAGCTGTGGGTCTTGGAGACATTTGTCACCCATCTTACGCCTCCGCGGAGAGTTTTCTTTTTTACCACAGCCGCACTTAAGACACATCGGAGCCGAGATCGCGCACAGTAACTACCCGGGCCATTATGGCCCGTAATCGTGGGTATTATTCGATTTACTGTGGCCGGCTAGCGTGGGTGCCGTCAACCATGAACTACCCCTGGCTGGCCACACCTTATGTTGGGGCTTAAAGTAGGTTCACAGTTGCCGGCGAGCCGAACGCCGTAATGAGCTGCCATCGGCTATAGTCGGCCTTCGTGATGGCTTATAATCGGCTCATTACAGTTGGCTTTAAGGGCAGTCGTGAGCAATGAGTTAACCCGCAGCAGAGGGATGCTGGAGCAAAAGTGTCTCATTGGCGAGTGCATAGAATCGCATAGTACCTGTTAGGCCTTGTCCAGATGAGGCCGTGCCCTGATGTGGCTTGGATGGCGGTGCCATTACACAGAATTTCGTTCAACAGAAAAGGATACAATTAACAAGTAGCCAAGATATAAAGGAACAAGTTAAAATGAGACAAGATTTTTAAAGTGGTTCGGCACGAAAATGCCTACGTCCACTGATCCTCTTTGTTAATTCACTTCATATGGGCAGTACAAGTTAAGAAAAGTATCGACGGAGGTGTTGCATGTTCCGTGCCCTCTGGAACACCTCTCCGTCCACTGTTGACAAAATATAGGCTCCGTTGCGGAGATCTTTATGAATTACGTAGGGTCCGTCCCAGATTGGGTCTAGTGCTCCGGGGAGCGGGAAAATCCGTTTGAGGACAAGATCTCTTTCTTGTAAGCTGCGATGCTTGACTTTGGAGTTGTATTGTGCTGCGACTTTCTGCTTATGAGCTGCTGCTTTGGGTGCTGCATCGTTTCTTCTCTCCTCAATTAGATCCAAAGACATGAGGAGGAGTTCTTCGTTCTCTTCCGGGTTGTAGTGGATCCTACGGTGAGAGGGCACTATAGTTTCAACTGGGAGCATGGCCTCCGATCCGTATGCCAAAGAGAAGGGAGTATGCCCTATTGAAGTTCTGTAAGATGTGCGATAAGCCCAAAGTGCCGTAGGAAGTTCGTCCACCCAAGCGCCTTTCGACTTTTCAAGTTTCTTCTTGATTAAGGTTTTGAGGATCTTGTTGACAGCTTCGACTTGTCCGTTTGCTTGAGGATAAGCTACAGATGAGAAGCTTTTGTGAATTCCGTGCTCTTGGCACCAATCGGCGAATTCTTCGCTGTCAAATTGAAGTCCGTTGTCTGATATGATCTTGAGTGGGACTCCGTACCTGCACAGAGTATTTTTGATCAAGAAGTTGATAACTTTTGCCGAGGATATTTTATTTAGAGGTTCCACCTCCACCCATTTGGTGAAATAGTCAACTGCCACTATAGCATATTTGGCTCCGCCTCGGCCCGTTGGCAGTTCGCCAATTAAGTCAATCCCCCATACTGCAAAGGGCCAAGGGCTGGTCATTTGAGTAATCTCATTTGTGGGTAGTCGAGGAATCTTGGCAAATTTCTGACATCTGTCGCATTTCTTGACAAAGTCCAAGGCATCTTTGTTTAAAGTGGGCCAGTAATATCCATATCGGAGTATCTTCTTTGCCAGAGTCTGCCCTCCAGTGTGATCTCCGCAACTTCCTTGATGGATGTTGAATAAGACTTCCCTGGCTTCCCTTCCAGCGGTACACCTTATAAGGGATTGGAGAAGCCGCGCTGATAGAGGATGCCTTCTTGTAATGTATAGCGGGAAGCTTTCCTTAAGAGTTTCTTGATTTCGTTATGCCTGTCGGGCAGTGTGCCATCTTGTAAATATTTCCGGATAGGAGTCATCCAAGTTTCTTCGTCGATTGCAGCTATCAGATTCTCTTGCTCGAAACTTGGTGCCAGCTGTTTTGAGATGGTTAATGCTCCTAAAATAGTGATGTTCTCCATACTAGCTTGCTTTGCTAGTTCGTCGGCCTCTTGGTTCTCTTCTCGAGGAATGTGTTTGATTAGATAGTGATCCAATTGATTGAGCAGCAGCTTGGTCTTTTTCAGATATGCTGTAAGTCATTCTCCTCGAGTCTGGAAGTCTCCAAGTATTTGATTTACAATGAGTTGAGAATCACTATGGAGACATAAAGAGCCGACTCCAATCTCCAAGGCCAGTTCTAATCCAGCTATCACCGCTTCGTATTCTTCATCACTGTTGGTGGCAACGAATTCCAACCTTAGGGCGTAGTGCAGCTTCCTTCCCTTGGGGGTGATTATCACAACACCTGCCCCCGAGCCTTGTTCGTTTGACGCTCCATCTACGAAGAGATTCCACTTGATATCTTCTGCTATTTCAGATTGGTCCTTACCTTCGTTAGTAGTGAATTCGGCAATGAAATCAACTATAGCCTGCCTCTTGATAGCGGTGCGAGGATGGTAAGTAATATCATATTGACTTAGTTCGATGCACCACTTAAGTAATCGCCCAGAAGTGTCGGGGCGATGGAGCACTTGCCTTAGCGGTTGATTGGTTAAAACTCTGATGGAATGAGACTGGAAATAGTGTCGCAGTTTCCGTGACGTGATGAGCAAACAGTATGCTAGCTTTTCAAGTTTAGGGTATCTGGCTTCCGCCCCTATGAATCTTTTGCTTACAAAGTATACGGGTCGCTGCGCGGGGTTGTCTTCTCTCACCAAAGCGGCGCTCAAGGCGTGGGACGATACAGCAAGGTATATGTATAGTTCCTCGCCTTCATTTGGAGTTGAGAGCACTGGTGGTCTCTGGAGGTGTCCGATTAAGCTAAGGAAGACTGTCGAGCATTCGTTAGTCCATTCGAACTTTCCTTTGTCTTTCTTTAGAGCTTCGAAGAATTGGATGCATTTGTCGGTTGCTTTAGAAATGAACCTACTTAGGGCGGCCACTTTCCCGTTTAGGCTTTGCATCTCTCTTCGAGTGGATGGTATCTTGATATCTTGCAAAGCTCGAACTTGTTCGGGGTTTGCTTCAATCCCCCTGGCATGAACGATGAATCCCAAGAACTTTCCCGATGATACTCCGAAGGAGCACTTTAGAGGGTTCAATTTCATTCCATATCGGGAAAGTACTTGAAACATCTCGTCCAAGTGGTTTATATGATCGTTGGCTTTCCTCGATTTTACCAGCATGTCATCCACATAAAGTTCCATAGTTTGTCCTATTAGTTCCGCAAACATTTTGTTGACGAGGCGCTGATAAGTAGCTCCGGCGTTTTTAAGTCCAAATGGCATTACCTTGTAGCAGTACAATCCTTGGTCAGTGATGAAGCTAGTGTGGTCTTGATCGGGGGCGTGCATAAGGATCTGGTTATATCCTGAGTATGCGTCCATAAAGGATAAGAGTTCGTGCCCGGCAGTGCTATCCACGAGTTGGTCAATTCGGGGGAGTGGGAAGCAGTCTTTCGGGAAAGCGTCATTTAAGTTCGAGAAATCGATGCATGTTCGCCACTTCCCGTTAGCTTTCTTTACCAGTACCGTGTTGGCGATCCATTCTGGGTAGATGGGTTCTCGTATGAAGTCATTGGCAAGTAGGTTCTTCACTTCTTCCTCTAGGGCTGCTGATCGTTCTGCCCCCATGCTTCTCTTTTTCTTCTTTACTGGCACCTTCGTGGGATCGATGTTCAGTACGTGGCATGCTACATCTGGGGAGATTCCTGTCATATCAGCATGCGTCCATGCAAATACATCCATGCAAATACATCCATGTTGTGGCGAAGAAAATCAATGAGTTGATCCTTTAACTCTTCTTTTAGTTGAGATCCGATTTTCAATAGTCTACTCGAGTCGTGCTTGTCTACACATACGAATTCCATAGCCTCTGCAGGCTCGGCGGTGGCCTCCTCCTCTTTGTCCCTGGGGTCTAATTCATTGAAAGGATCACTGGTATATCGAAGAGGAGGGGCTTTCTTTAGTTGCTATGCTTCCAAACTTTTCATGCAGAGAGTAGTCTCTGTATTTTTCCCTTTATCTTTTCTGCGGTTATTGCGAAGTTCAGTTACATAGCACTCTCGAGCAGTGTCTTGATCTCCCTCCATTTCTCCTATTCCGTTATCGGTTGGAAATTTCATCTTCAGGCACCATGGGGCTAGGAAAATTTGAAAGTCAGACAAGGCTCGTCTTCCCAAAAAGGTGTTGTAGGCTGAGTGGTTCTCTATTAGCACAAATGTTTGTTTTCGCACAGCGGAGCGGGGATGACTTCCTATTTCAACAAAAAGGTCCAGTTGCCCGAGGGGTATCTTCGCATCTCCAGTGAAACCATGTAGTGGCTTGTTGCAGGGAGACACATCCTTCATCGATAGTTTCAATTTGTCGAAAGCATGCTTGAATAGGATATTCATCGAGCTTCCAGTGTCTATTAAAATTCGGAAAACTTTGGCGGGTCCAAACCATGCAGAGATGACCATAGGATCCATGTGCAGGTATTGTCTTCCCTCTAGATCACGCCTACTGAATGTGATGTTGTAATTCTCTTTCCGTTTCGGGTGGCGTTCTTCCATAACAGAGTTAACGCAGCCTTCAACATTCCTCAGTGACTTACCGTATCTTTCCATCTCTGCCCAGCTTCTGTCGGCGATGTGCGGTCCTCCTGATATGGTGTGGACCACTATCTTCTCTTGACTAGAGCCGCTGGTGTTGCGATTTCCCCACCTGCTTCTGGGGGGGGGGGGGAGGGTAGCCCAGGATTCTCATTGGCCGGAGTTGAAGCCCTGTTCTGGCCTTTTACAAAGCGCTCCAGTTTCCTCCTTCTGATGTGTTCTTCAATTAAATCCCGGAGATGGTGACATTCATTGGTGTCATGTCCATGGGATTCGTGGAAGCGGCAGAACTTTCCTGACTTGAGTGCGTTATCTGACTCCTTCTTGTGCGGGGGGCGCTTGTATCTAACTTCGTCTTGAGTGGCCAGGAAGATGTTTTCGATCGTTTCATTCAAAGGAGTGTAAGAGTCAAATCTTGGTCCTGGTCGATATGAGCGTTTTTCTCCCTTTTTTCCCCCAGCATTGTCTCTAGAGTCATTTCTCCGAACATCCTTTGCTGCAGCGGGGACCCTGTCTGTAGCCGTCTTAACTTGTTGCCCTGATTGCCTCTCAGTGGCAGCGTCCTCAAGCCTCATATACTTTCCAGCTTCATGGAAGAAATCAGGTAAAGTAGCTGGTTTTTCCTTGGTTAGTCTTCTAGCAAATTTAGTATCTGGATGTACACCGCTGCAGAGGGCCATTAGGATAAGTTTCTCGTCGGCATCCTGGACTGCGGTTGCCGCGGCGTTGAATCAGGTTAGGTATTGTTGCAATGTCTCTCCGAGTTTCTGTTTGATATTAGATAAGAATAAGCGTCCTTGGGTTGCTCCACATGAATGCGGAACTGACTGATGAACTTTTCTTTCAACATTTCCCATGAGCTGATGGATCCTTGGGGTAGGTGGAAGAACCAGGAGGTAGCTAGATCTGCCAAGAATAGTGGGAAGCATTTACACAACACTCCCTCTGTTGCTCCGCTCATGAGCATATGCTGGATGTACGTTTGTAAGTGTACAATGGGGTCAGAGGTTCCCTTGTAAGGTTCCATCGTTGGCATCTTCCATTCTCGGGGGGTGATGGCAGTTTCGATATTGCGGGTGAAGGGGCTGGTTAACCTAGCACCTATCCCCCGATCCCTTTGCTCCCGTTGGACGCACTCTCTGAACAATCGCGGCATCCTTTCATCAGAACTTGGAGCGGACAAAAATGAGTTTGGTTCTTCTCTGCGGGATTGAGTCCGTCCAGACGACTTGTAGGGATGGTATCGTCTGTCACTCCTAACATTCTCCAAAGGCTACCTCTGGTCTTCTGGGGGCATGCTGGGGTCAGCCATAGTTGGCCCTTGCCTTGATCTTCCCCTGCTGGGTTCTGTTCTCAGCGCTTCGTCGGGTCCAACTTCGGGCTGGACTCCAGCTCGGCCCCGTCTACTGGTGTTTTCATGGTTAGGTAGCATGACAGGCTCAGTTACATCCGACCCTTGCCTGGCACCTCCCCCGTTGGGTTCAGTTTCAAGTGTTTCCTCGGGTCGGACTTCGGGCTGAGACTGGGCTCGGCTCCTACCATGGCTTTTTCTGTTGTTAACCTCTTCGAAGAAGAAAGGTCTTTGTCGCCTTCCAGATCCTCCAGATTGGGACTTGCCCCATGATTCGGTGTTGCGGTTGGATTCTTCAGCATCCCTTAGGCGTGACATGAGTTGGTCCACAAGGCTTCTTGTTGAGATGCGAAACGGTTAGTTACTTCAGCCACAACCATGTCTAGATCTGCCCTAGTAATTGGTTGTTCCGTGGCGGGGGCTGTTGGATTTGCCTGATTTTCATCTGGTATTGCTGTTAAAACGGGATGATTCTCCTGATTCGGGGCTACTGGATCTGGGATACTGCTAGTTGCGACGTTCTTTCCTTTGTTAACATCTCTCCTCTGCTTGGAAGTCGTGTCGTCAGAGCAAGGAACGATGTTGGGAGGAAGAAGGTTGAGTAGGAGGAGCTGTAGCTTCTAGCTCGGTTCTCAGTGAAAGCACCAAAAATGTTTGCACAAAAAATGGACAAACACCTCCAAGTCGTATGAATTAGTTGATTTTAGGTTGTTTCTAGTGGTTTGGGTGATTTATGCAAATATAAAAAAGCGGGGACTAAACTGTAAAAGACACACAGATTTATAGTGGTTCGGTCAGAACGTGCCTACGTCCACTTTATATGTTATTCTTCTTTTTCTTTCAGATTACAAGTACAAAGCTTTGTATACAAGTATATGAAAGTTGTTTGAAAGTTCCTTCCGTGCTTGAGCTCTCAAACTTGTCTGCCATTGTTCTACCCCTGCCCCTCTATTTATAGAGTGAGGCTGGGGGCAGGAGTCTCGGATGTATATAGCTGCTGGTGGGCCTGGGCTGAAGCAATCTGGCTTGGCACATCTGGTTCGGCAAGGCTTGGTTCGGAGGTAAGGGCGTGGTTTTGGTCCGGTGGTAGTTTGGATGGAGTTTGATTCGGTTGTGAGTGAAGTGGCATTGGTTCGGCAGGGGTTGGCTCGGCGAGGCCTTGGTTCGGTGAGCATGGAGTGGAGCCTGTCCGGTGGGGGTTTAGTTGGTTCGGTGGTGCATTGGTTCGGTCATGAGGAGGTTCGGTAGTAGAGGAGAAACACTTGGTTCGGCCTGTAGGGAGAGAAGCTTGGTCCGGTGTGGCTGGTTCGGTGGGTTGATGGTCCGGATGGGAGATGGGGTTGGACCGATGATACCCTGGTTCGGCTAGGGATGGATTTGGATCGGTGGTGAAAATTCGTCCAACAGTTGCGTATCGCGTATCGCTACCTATCCAGTTTTCGGGAATTCATGACGTATTTCATGTATCCCAACTTCGTCGATGCCTTCGAGATTCAGATTCTATTATTGATCCTCATGTGTTGCAAGATCTTGAGATCTCACCCGACTTATCTATTGTGCAAATTCCTATTCGTGTACTAGCTTCGGAGGTTAAAAGCCTTCGGAACAATGAAGTTCCGCTTATAAAAATTCAATGGTCCGCAAACCCCAAAGATTGCACTTGGGAAACCAGAGAATTCATCGAGCGTTCTTATCCGGGTTTTCTCTCCTCTTCGGGTGGGAGTGAGCATTCTTATCCATCTTTTCTATTTTAATATTTGTTGTGACGAATTATTTGTGTTATTGACTACTTCTAGTATGTAAATTGCGGGGACGCAATTTTTACAAGGGGGAGTCTGTAACGACCGTGATTTTTGAATTACTGTCGTAATAAATATTTTAAAAAAAATCTGCAATGACCTGATTTTATTACCGTCGAAATATAAATATAAAATAAAAATTTTAAATTGAAATTTTAAAAAATAAATTTGCAATGTGAAAATGATTTTAAAGTCAGTTGCATACTTTTGTGACAGCACAATGGAAGCAAATATACAAAGTTATGTTACACTCTTCTCATTTGCCTTCACATGAGAAAATAAATAAATCCAGTTGCAAAGAAATGTTGAAACAATTTATATACAAAAAGTAAAACAAGTATGAACACAATTATGAGTAATGGTCCATTCAAAAGCAAGTGCTGCCTCATTTTTATTAAAAACAAAAGTTGAGTGTACTGTCACATTGAATTATATAAAACAAGTTGGAAACTTAGTAGTATGGCCATCATTTTTAGCACAGGCTGTGTACTACCTTCCACTAGTGCACGTTCATATTAAATGCATTTGTAAAAAAAAATGAAAGCCATCACATTATTTTTCTTTGACTTGTGCAAAATGAAAGAGAAGAAAAGTAAGTTGCCTCCTTTCTTCTGTTCATTCTGTAGCAGCATCATTCTTCTGTTGCTTTCAAAAGCTCTGCAAAAGAAACATTAATGGCCGTTCAAAATAAATCCTTGCTCCCTTTGAATCTAGGTTACTAGCTGTTTCTAAGCGAATTTAAGGTGAGTTCAAAACTCACTTCTCTAATTTTATAACTACTTTATTTTGACATGCAAACAATGTTGTTCTGGTGCTAGCGTGTCCAGACCAGTGTTTCATTCAATTCGAGTGTGCGAAAATTGCTAGCCCAGACCATTATATATTCATTCATATCTTGTTGCCTTAACTTTGATCATCCTTTACTGCCCTGATGTTGTGGTAATGAGTCATGAATGCTTTCAAAAATCTGATCGCATAATACGTTATAGTCATAAAAATTTGTATGCATATATTTCACGGTTGGTTTAGCTTGTTGTTTCATTCGATGCATACACGGGGGCACAAGCTACACATATATGAAGTATTGTTCAGGCTTTACACTCATTTCGTGTGCAAGAGTACAGTCCAGGTTGTTAGTTACTTGTTTTATTTTGTTGCATGCAAGCAAGCTCTACACAAGATTTTCAAGTATTTCCTATGTGTGCGAAAATGCATTGTCAAGTCCCTTTACAAATTCGTTCATTTGTTATCTAAATGGTTACGTGCCCAGACTTGTTATCTAAATACATTTGTTATCTAAATGTATTGGACATGTCATTTATTTCTAGTCATTACTGCATGCATGTAAGCTGTTAATTGCGTTTTTTTCATTTCGTGATATAGTTAGTACGTGTTGGCATTGAAATATCAATTGCATGCATTTTTCATTACCAAAGGTGTTGCACTCATCTTAATATCAATTGCATGCGTTTTTCATTAGCAAAGATGTTGCATGCATCTTAATATCAATTGCATGCGTTTTTCATTACCAAAGGTGTTGCACGCATCTTGATATCAATTGCATGTGTGCAAAAATTTTCTTAAACTTGATATTGGCGTTGAAATATCCGATTCATTTCGTGCATGCGTAGAGAGGTGTACTTATATTGTTAGTATGTACATTCTGTGAAAATGTGTTTTTTAAAAAAATATGCTCAGGTAGCTTGCTAAGTTATTTTAAAATTTTCAACTCCAATATTGCGTGTAAATTGTATAAGTCAAATTGCGTGTAAATATGAACATTTTCCAGGTATTGTACAAAACGTGTCAGGGAAATATTTTTAAATACTTGAGTGTTATAGTGTTTGCAAGCATGTTATGTAGCTGCATTCACAAAACTTATGTGTCCAGATCGTATATAAGCGTGATAAGTTGGCGGCAGGTTTAAGGTGTGCATGTTTTAAAATTTCCTAATACACAAGTTTAAGTTAGTTATAATTTGCATACCACAATTCTTTGTATATTTAACCCGGTATACATGGAATAATGTCACCGACTGTTTTATAATTTTTGTGAGTGCGTGCAGTTTATATTGCAAAGGATATTTATGTCCAGGTCTAAGTCACTTGTTTTTACAATTGTTTCTGGATTTTTTATTCTTTTATTTTCCAGTTCAATATTTTGATGAAAATGTAGTGGCGCGGCCACTATTTAAATTACGTTGAACCGGCGTTTCATTTTTAAAACGTATATTGTTGCCGTCATTTTTATAACAGATTTTTACTCCGGTGTTATATTGTTGAAGTATGTTGTTTTGTTGAGATTTTTGACGAATAAAAAATATCGTTGTTTTGACTTCAGTAACCGTCAATTTTAAAGTGAATTTTTAAGCGGTTATCCCGCAACGCTGATTTGATATCCGTTTTTACGGTGTTTTGTGAAGCGTAGTTTTCTCGTCGAAATCGCTATAGTTGTTGCTTTTTTAATCACGTGTTTTAAAAATCGTTTTAATATAAAATTGTTTCCAAATTTTTTATAGTTTACGCTTTCAAAAGAATGAGGAATCGATTTAAACATTTCAGCAAAATTAAGGACTATGAACCCATACTTTTACTGATTCGGTTAATTCCGGACTTTTCCGTTTGAGAATGTAAAATGCTATTTTTTTAAATACACAATTTTGTACTTTCAAGGAAACGATGAAGAGATTTAAACGATTTAGCAAAAGTGCGGAGTATGGAACCACTCTTTTATTATTTCGGTTAATTCCGGACTCGTTAATTGAAACATTTGATGTTTGATGATTCTGCTAATTTTCTTGGCTTTCGAGCCACTCTGCTGGATCTTCGGGTCATTTGTTGGACCTTCGGGTCATTTGATGGACCTTCGGGTCAATTACCAGTACTAGACCTTCGGGTCACTCTGCAGACCTTCGGGTCATCTGATGGGCGCCAAAAATTATAGTACTTGGTAGGCTTCGGCCATCTGAGATGCACGTGCGGCGTAGCTAAAACTCGCCATCTGCTGGGATCGATCCACTTTTATGTTGATTTTCTAGTTATCTTATTTTGATTTCTAGATTTTGTGACTGCTGATTTGTCTAGTTATCTTAACTGATTTCTAGATTTTTGAGTACTGCTGTTTCGAATTCAATTGTGAATTTGAAAATTTATTTTGATGGAGTTTAATGAGATTTCTTCATTTAAACAACGTTGATTACTATGTTGTATAGTCTCATCCGATATTATAATTTTTTGTATAGTCTCATCCGAGACTATAGTTTTGTGTATAGTCTCATTCGAGATTATAATTTTGCGTGTTGCTGTTTTGAATTCATTTGTGAATTTGAAAGTTGATTTTGATGGAGTTCAAATTGAGATTTCTTCATTTAAACTATGCTGATTATTTATGTTGAATAGTCTCATTCGAGACTATAATTATTTGCCTAAGTGTTGTTTATTGTACACTTATTTTCGAAGTTTAAATTAGACTGATCCGTTTATTATTTTCTTTTATATAATACTCGGGTCAGACCAAGTTATTCAAGATAATCGTTATCTCTGATTCTGTTGCTGCTTCAGCTTTTGGGATTTCACTTCATCTTTTTGCTAGACTTCGAGGTGTTACTTTTGGTGTAGACTATCGTCTCATGTATGTTGATGTCTTTGTTTATGTATATTCGGTTCATGTGAACTATCGATTGTTGTAGCATGTATCCAGACTTATCTTCAGATATATATCTGATATTTCTATTCTGATGTGATTATACTTATCAAAGTTGTTGTTATTATGAGTTATTCTGAATTTTTCTTTAGCCACCGTAGTTTCGTTTTAGATTTGGATTGAATTTATACCTTTGGGAGTAATTACACAACTCCTATCGATGTAACCAATACTCGTCTAAGGCATAACTTACGGATGGTCGCTTCTAACAAGCCTTATTCTTCACAATTGCAGACGTTATTCCTTATAATAACCTTTGTTATTGTGAGCATAGAGATGGGGCGTCACAGTTATTGCCATCGTATTTGCAGTAAAATCGTAGAGCCATTATGTAATGATCCTTCTTTCATTCCAAAGAAAGACGTATCATCATTAAAAAGAAATAGGTAGAAAGAGAATAGATAGAAAGAAAGAAACAACAATATCAAAATCTCACAGCGAAAATGGAAAATTTTATTATATCACATAGATATAACATAGTCATTACACAATCAGAGTCATACAGTTACAAAACATCACATTAAACAGTTGTGAAGACCTGTCTATCCATTACATTCCAAAATACAAACAGAAAATTGACACCAACACAACGGAAATATATATATATATATATATATATATATATATATATACATCAAGACTCTGCTCCAAGCTTTTCCAAAATTCTTCAAGCCAACCTGATCACTCTGCTACTCATAAAAAATTCGAGTACCTAAGAGTTTAAGAAAAAACATAAATAAACTTCGGGTCAGACATGGGTCTAGTGTGAGTAAACGATTAAGTTGTTTAACTTGAAAAATCTTTTGAAATAAAAGGTATCTCGTAAGACTCTTCGCAAATAAACACAGACAAGTTTTCCCTTACGATAACCAAAACATTTGATAGGAAATCCAGTTATATTATCATATTGTCTAGGGTTTTCAAATAAATATTCACATAGCCGAATTTGTTACATTCGTTAAATTCCAACATACATCGGTATACAATCAAGTCCGAGATCACATATTGGAGATTGGATTCCATACAATGGCAGGGCTACTGGAGTACCGCCGTCACAGTATGTGGTCTAGATCACTGTACCAAGGATCCACCCTGATCCCCTAAAACACAAAACCAGAGCTACCCCTTTCTGGATAGTCCGAATAAGACAACCCCTCAGTGTGGCCAACAACCGCCCACATAGCCGAATAACGGGACCTCTAGATAGAGGAAAATCTTATCCTACTTGGGTGCTACCCACTTAGCCTTACGTGCACCTCCCATGTTTTAGCCATTACCAGTTGATGAGGGTCGAGGCTACGATTACCTTTTAAGAACATATGTCTTGGAATGCTCATCATCCTCCGTTGACGATGGTCTGATAGCATTCATCCATTCAAGTTCATTCCAGGTTCGAACGAAACCGAAGGCACTATCTCCATTACACTCATTTCAGAATTACCCTCAGAGTTAACGACAAATAGCCCTTGCACTCTGAATCTTCATCTCAATCTTCAATTGAGATTTCATGACCTATCGTTTAAATTGGATCGATGTGGTTTTCAGATAAGAAATTTGACATCCGATCCCGGTCTCTTCGAAATCCAAACGTTTCTTTTAAGGCCAAGTTGTTTAAGTAAATAATTTAATTCAATTCAGAACTCTGTATTTATACAGCAATTCGTCACAGATAAATAACTCACATTTATCACAGCTATATCCAAAGTATTGCACATCATAGAACATCATAGACTAACATACTATAAAATTAATCAATCCAAATATTCCATACAATCAATCATCCATAAGCAAGATTTATTATCCCATAATTATGATTAATTTAATTAACTTAAAATAAATTAATTACTTATGAATTAATCACTTAACCCTGCTTAATTAACATTAATTAATTACAAACCATTTTAATTAACTATTGAATTAATTAATCATTCTTTAATTACTTTTATTAATCAATTAATTAATCTTTAATTACTGATTAATTATCCTTTAATTATTAATTAATTATCCTTTAATTAATTAACCTTTAATCTCTAATTAATTATTCTTTATTTACTTTTATTGATTAATTAATCTTTAATTACCCAAGACCTTAATTAATTTAAGATAAACCATTTATCTTAATTATTTACTTAATTATCATTTAAAATCTTATTTAATAAATCTTGGAATTTATTATCATTAACATATAAATTAAAAACATTTTACCCTTTTAATTAACTACTTAATTACACATTTAATATTGAGTTTAACATAAACTTAAGAATTAACTTAATAAATTTAAGTTAAATAAATTATACAACTTTTTTTTAAACCAAATGTTTTAAAACACTTATTATATAAAAGAAATTGATTTAAGAAAATAGTTTAAGACCTGATTTATTTTAAATTTTAAAAACTTGCTTATTTAGAACTTTAAAATTGTTATAACATCTACCCGAGTCTAACCCGGTATCCACCCGAGCCCAGACTTGAGAAAATTATCCCTCTTTTTTTTTAAACTTTGTTATGGTTTAAAATTTTAAAACTGTTAACATGCAAAACACCCGCGACGACTCGAAGCCAAACCCCACCACACTTTCCCGAGTCTCCCCCGAGGCAAACTCTTCTCCTCCAATCCCACTGACACCAAAACCTCGTGCACGTTCACCGGTGAACGAAATAACTCCGACCATCAGTGCTACCTCCAACACGTCGACGACCACCTCCACCTTCGATTTCGACCACCTTCTCTTCAACACATCCACTAAATCGAAATCGCGCATCTCGTACACTGGAACAAAACCGAACCACCCAAAATTACTACGACCCGATGCCTCCAACCACCAGACCCTTCAAAACATCGTCCATAGCTTCGTCAACCAACCGTGCACCTTTTCCCCCACCTCCGATCAACTCCGGTGCTACAATGACGATGCAGTAGCCTCTCAAACCCAAACGACCAACATAGGCAACTAAACCCTAAATCGACGTCGTGCCGCCTCCACGATGGTCTAAAAATTCAACGACTAATTTTCTCGAGATCTTCAACCTCCCCGCTGCCTCCAGCAGCGATCCCAACCACCCAGATTGTTGAATCACTAGTTTTGATTCATGTCAAAGCAAGTTAGAAGAAAAAGAGAATTCACGACAAAAAGAAAATGGACTATGGCTATATCATCAAAGACTTTTAATCTATGCTTTCACATTTCTAGTATGTATAATTGAGTCTTAGAAATATGTTAAAATCTATCCTCAAGTTGTCCGCACTTCATATTTCACAAAACCATTCAAAACAGAAAGCACACTATGTAAAATTTCATAGCCAGTCGACTGACCGAAACCATCCAGTCGACTGACTGTGTACATATGCATATGCACTGTTTATTATTTTTAAATATTCTGCATAGTCAGTTGACTGACCATAAATGACCAGTCGACTGACCCGAGACCAACTGCCATGTTTTCGAAAAGACATCTTCTTCTCCAAAAGGATGCAACTCTTCTCTGAACGGAAATAGCTGCTCCTCTTCGTTAGAAACCTTCATCAATGGCAGTAACTCTTCAACTATTATATATAGATACTCCCAAACACTTCACCAATGGCAGTAACTCTTGGGTTTGGTTTCCTAAGGCTTAACTTATAGGACCCTATAAAAAAGGTGGGTACCAATGTTATCTTATATTTTTTGCAGGTCCCACTCAAGAAAAGAGGAAAATGGATATTCAACAGTGGTTGCTCAAAACATATGACAGGAGACAAAGATATGCTATCAAATATTATTTACTCAGATGGAGGCTCTGTCACATTTGGGGACAACTCCAAAGGATATATCATCGGCAAAGGCGATGTGAGCAATAATGGTATTTCAAATTAACCTCTTATTTCAAATGTTTTACTTGTCAAAAATTTAAAACATAATTTACTTAGTATCAGCCAATTGTGTGACAAAGGATTCAAAATCACTTTTTCTGAAAACAAATGTAGTATTTTCGATCAAAATAAAAATCTTATCTTTGAAGGAAATAAAGACAGAAATATCTATGGTTTGAATATGAAAATAAATCATAATTCAGATATATGTTTAATAGCCAAAGAAAATGATCCTTGGTTATGGCACAAACGATTCTGTCATATTAACTTCAAAACTATAGACAAGCTCTCTAAAAACGATTTAGTAAAAGGTCTACCAAAAATGAATTTTAAAGTTGATCGTATTTGTGATGCATGTCAGTTAGGAAAATTAACTAAGTCATCTTTTAAATCTAAAAAGGCCATTTCAACTTTACAACCACTTGAATTACTACATATGGATTTATTTGGACCAACATAAGTACAATCCATTAATCATAGTAGATATGTGTTTGTTATTATTGATGATTTTTCTAGGTATACTTGGACTATCTTTATGAAAAATAAAAGTGATACCTTTGATAATTTCAAAATTTTTGTCAAAAGAATTCAAAATTTTAAAGGCTTGAAAATCAAAAATATAAGAAGTGATCATGGAGGAGAATTTGAAAACGAAGCCTTCGAACATTTTTGTAAGAAAAGGGAATGTTCCATAATTTTTCGTTTTCTAGAACTCCACAACAAAATGGAGTTGTAGAACGTAAAAATAGAACCTTACAAGAATGTGCAAGGACTTTGTTAAATGGAAGTACGTTACCAAAACATTTCTGGGCCGAAGAAGTTGCAACAGCTTGTTATGTTTCGAATCGTGTTTCTATTCGACCATTGACTAAGAATACTCCTTATGAACTTCTTAATGGACAAAAACCAAATATTTCTTGTTTTAAAGTTTTCAGTTCAAAATGTTTTGTTTTAAACAGAAAGGATCAGCTTGGTAAATTTGATCCAAAATCCGACGAAGGAATCTTTTTAGGATATTCGGATCGAAGCAAAGCTTATAGAATTTATAATAAAAGAACAAATATCATCGAAGAAACTCTTCATGTATCTTTCAATGAGAATTTTAAACCAATTCCAAGTATAAGAGATGATGAAGATTTCCCTGATAATACCACAAATACAGAAACTTCAAATTTTGAAATTAATGAAAACATTGTTAACAATAACAATGAATTAAGATCTCCACCTAGAATATTAAGAGATCATCCTTCTATTAATGTTATTGGAGAACTAAATTCATCTGTTAGAACAAGAAGTCAATTAAATCAATTGGGTCATGTAACTTTTCCTTTCTCATATTGAACCTAAAAATATTAAAGAAGCATCTACCGACGAAAATTGGTTAATCGCTATGCAAGAAGAGCTTAACCAATTCGAAAGAAATGATGTTTGGGAATTAGTTCCACGTTTTAGTAATCAATCAGTTATTGGTACAAAATGGGTTTTCAAAAATAAAGCAGATGAACAAGGAAATATTACTAGAAATAAAGCTAGATTAGTTGCTCAAGGATATTATCAAGAAGAAGGAATTTACTATGAAGAAACATTTGCTCCAGTTGCTAGACTAGAAGCAATACGAATCTTACTAGCATTTGCATGTTTTCATAACTTTAAATTATATCAAATGGATGTCAAAAGTGCTTTTTTAAATGGTTTTATAAAAGAAAATGTTTATGTTGAACAACCTCCGTTATTTATACACGAATAATTTCCTGACCATGTCTATAAACTTACAAAATCTTTATACGGTTTGAAACAAGCACCCCGTGCTTGGTACGATCGTCTTAAAAGATATTTAATAGATTCTGGTTTTGAAATTGGAAAGGTTGATCAACCACTTTTTATTAAAAGAAATAAACAGGATATTTTAATTATTCAAATATATGTTGATGATATAACTTTTGGATCCACAAATGAAAGACTTTGTCAAGAATTTTCTAAAATGATGACCAATGAATTTGAAATGCCACATATGGGTGAGTTAAATTATTTTCTTGGCTTACAAATAAAACAACTGGAAAATGGTATTTTTATTTATCAAGAAAAATATTGTAACAATGTAATTAAACGCTTTGGTATGGAAAATACTTCTACTAAACCAACTCCTATGAGTACAACCATACAACTTGATAAAGATGAAAATGTCAAAAGTATTGACCAAAAATTATATCGAAGTATGATTGGATCGTTACTATATTTAACAGCTAGTAGACCGGACATAATGATGAGTGTTTGTTTGTGTGCACGATTTCAAGCAGATCCCAAAGAATCACATTTACGAGCAATGAAACGCATACTACGATATCTTAATAAAACCAAGGACTTTGGACTATTCTATCCAAAGGAATGTCCTTTTGAATTAGTATCACATAGTGATGCTGATTTTGGAGGAAGCCGAACTGATAGAAAAAGTACAAGTGGGACTTGTCATTTCATTGGACGGTCTCTTGTATCTTGGTTTAGTAAGAAACAAAACTGTGTTTCATTATCGACATATGAAGCAGAATATATTTCTGCAGCTCTGACATGTGCTCAATTTATCTATATGCACAAACACTACAAGATTTTGGTTTTCATTTATCTAAGTCAACTATTTACTGTGATAATTCTAGTGCTATTAATTTGTCTAAAAATCCTGTTAATCACTCACGAACAAAACACATTAACATTCGTCATCATTTTCTTCGTGATAATATTGACAAGGATTTGATAAAACTAGAATTTGTTTCCTCTGAAAAACAATTGGCAGATATTTTTACAAAACCTTTGAATGAAAACACTTTCATTAATTTACGACGAGAGCTTGGAATTATCTCTTTTAAAAATTTATAAATTTTATACTATTTGTATTTGTAGTTTTTCATAACAAAACTTGACATATATATATATATATATATATATATAACTCTCACTCAAATTTTATCAAAATAAAAAAAAATTATGACTCTAAGGAGACTTGAACCAATGACCTCCCCTTTATTGTATTTCAATTGCTTCTTACCAATTGAGCTATGATTGTTTCTTGTTTCAATTTAGAAGATTGGTTTTAATAATTTCGAAATTTTTCGTTTAATTTTTTTATTATTAAATACATAGCTATTGGAGCTCGGACTTGGTCTCCTAGCAGGTAGTTCAATGTCTTACCAGTTGTGCTATGTATGTTTTTCTGCTGAGTCTTATTCTTCATTCGTTCTTAACCATTCATCTTTCAATCAAATTTCATTCATTCCTTGAATCTCTTTTTCCTCTCTGGTTATTAATGCTCTGTTGTTTTTAACCACTCAATCTCAGCTCAAATTCATCTATTTAATCAGCATTCCTTTCATTTTTTTCATCCTTACAATTTCTTCAAATAAAACTTTTCTTCGCCAATTTAAATCTTGGTCACCAACAACCATCAAATCTGAATAATTGTGTGTGGAGTTTAGTATGTGGACAACAAGTTTTCTTTTCCCTTGATAGAATGGCACATATAATTCAATCTCCGAATGAAGGAATAGAATTAAATGATGTCGAATGCAATCCAAGAAAAAGAGATAGAATAAGTCATATGTTCATGGGTGATGACATGGTTGAATTGCGTTCTAAGCTTCTTCGTCCTAAAGCAAGAATTTTACACAAGACGCTTATGTGATCTATTCTTCCCCAAACCGGTTCATATGAATTAATATATCCAGAAAATTTCAAAGTTCTTTATGCCATATAAGAAAATATACGCGTTAATTGGTTGCGTCGTATTATGGGTGAATTTCTCACCTTCACACATGAGAATATGCATGTTATCTACTTTGGAGAATATATTATGTGACTTCTTCTAGATGCGGGTGTTCGTCAACCGGATTCCGAATTCTCAGCTGTCGGAATGATAAATATAAGGACCATAAGTCTTATGAAGCTACCAACATGACCGCCACCTTTTACTTCATTTGAAGATTGGAAGCATCAACAGGCTCAATAACAATAATCTGGAGGTCCTACAATTCGAGAACCGGTTGCACAATAAGTAGAAGGCGATATTCGCTTAACTATTTCCTCTAGCACCAGTGAATCCAAATTCCCTCCCGTAATCAACTTATTTTGGATTCTAGACTCAAAAAAATGGATAAGAAGCTCGATAAAATCAAAGGTTTCTTTTCTACATTATGGGATGCATTATCATGTTCTTCTTCAACCGCTGCCACATCTGTCGCCCAAGGAAAACGCCCTGCACCTCGATTTACATGGTCAACATCCGAGGAGCATACTCGTAGCGACACTAGTGGAGCATACAGTGGTGCTCATGGCGCTTCTAGACCAGGAAAAGAGCCAGCACCAGAGGGAGAATACAATTGGGATCTTGATGAGTAAGTCTTTTTGTGAGTGAGTTGGGTATGAACTATTTGCTTGTATATAACTTTGTTGTCTATTTAAACATATTGGAACTTGCTAAATTATTTATCTTTTGAGACTTGTACTAAATAGTCTCACTTTGATATTTATTTCTGCACTTTATATTGGAATTATTTTTGCTATATCTCCTTTTTGTCGATGACAAAAGGGGAGAAAATTGTCCTAATCATCTTTATGCAGGTACAAGAAGTATCATATATTCAGGGGGAGTTTTTATATCTGTTCTCTAGGACTTATATATATATAGGTTTGTCATCAATCAAAAAGGGAGAGAATGTTGAATCACCAGTTTTGATTCATGACAAAGCAAGTTAGAAGAAAAAGAGAATTCACGACAAAAAGAAAACGGACTATGACTATATCATGAAAGACTTTTAATCTATGCTTTCACTGTCTAGTATGTATAATTGAGTCTTAGAAATATGTTAAAATCTATCCTCAAGTAGTCCGCACTTCATATTTCACAAAAACATTCAAAACAGAAATCACACTATGTAAAATGTCACAGCTAGTCCACTGACCATAACCATCCAGTCGACTGACTGTGTACATATACATATGCACTGTTTATTTTTTAAATACTCTGCATAGTCAGTCGACTGATCATAAACGACCAGTCGACTGACCCGAGACCAACTGGCATATTTTCGAAAAGACATCTTCTTCTCCGAAAGGATGTAACTCTTCTCTGAACGGAAATAGGTGCTCCTCTTCGTCAGAACCCTTCACCAATGGCAGTAACTCTTCAACTATTATATATAGATACTCCCAAACACTTCACAATCACCGATTTTAATTCTAACTCTCTAATAATCTTCTTGTGCTTTAATATTTGCATTCAAACAACGAACATACATTTTTACTGCTTTGAATCTACAATAACTTTCATATTTTCGATTCTTAGCATTACATCTCTTCATATCTTCACATACACTTCATATACTTGAGGATTTGATTATAGGAGGTTTGTACTATCAGTGAGAAATCAGTGTTATCAAGAACACACAGTGTCAGATATTATTTTGTATTAGTGAAGTCCTCTTCTGCTGTTGAGGCAAAAATCCTGTTCAGTTGCTCAGGTGTCTGTTCTGTTGCTTAGACTATATATACCCGTTCCCCCGGGTTAAGTGAGGGTTATTGTAGTTGGAATTCCAAAAGGAGTTTGGGACTGGACGTAGAACGGGAAGTTCGAACCAGTATAAAAATTCATGGTGTGCTTGTTTTATTTTACTTATTTCCATTTACTTTGCTATCATCATCTGTTTCCACATTTAGATTTAAGTATATTCCATATTACACGATCCTACATACTTTCACAGCTCACTCCGATCACCGGAAAATGCCCAAAACACAAACTTCGTTCAACCCGAGATTCCTCACTCAAAACAACGTTAAAAATCTAGATTTACCTTTAAAATTCATGAATTTCGAAGATGATACATAGATGAATCAAAGAATCATGATATTCAAATTCGAGATGTTTTAGAGTTTTCACTGTATTTTCCCATTTTCCATAAAATATTCAAACTAATTATTCTTACAATATTTTTAAATCCTAGATCTTGTTAATTCAAACAAGTTTCCTTTATGCACATTAACTTAAAAGTGAATGAAGGAAGAGATTTAAATTTTTGAACTTGTTTTTGGATTGTAAGTTCAAACAGAGACTTATATATATGCACACAGATATGCACACTCAAACGAATTCATATTTACATACATGCAAACATCTATGACATCATCATTTCAAATATCCATCACACGCAACAAGTTAAAACGGGTTTAAGCTTTGTTTACTCACTTTTGATTTTGGAAATAGGGGCTTTTAACTTGAAAAATTGGAAAATGCTTTCATCTTTTGAAACTGGTAATCACTTTAGCTTATTGAGATGATCTTAGCTTTGATCTAGTTGAATCAGCTATAGGTTTGAGATAGTAGTTTTGAAAAGATTGTTGTTTGATTTTAATTTCTGGTTTAAGTTTTCACAGGCTTTGATTTCTTTAGTTTTGAATAAAGGAAAATGAGAAGAATAGAGTATAGATACATATATAGCTCTGATTTCCTCATATTTTAAAAATAAAAGAAAATAAATAATATGACACTTGTAAAATTGCATGTTACAAACCTTACACTTGTTAATATGCATGAATTAAATTTTTTTAATATGTTTTTATATAGTTTTATATTTTATTTTCTATTTATTTTAATATTAATATATGTTTTAAGTCTTTATATTTAAACTTTTCCTTTATTTATATTTATAAAATCTTAAGAAAATGATGTAAAACTAATTAAACAATCATATATATATATACCCACTAGTTTTTAAATCCAATTTATTTTTAAGATATTTATCTTTTGAATTTCAAATTCAAATTCAAATTCTATTTAAAATCCACCTACATATATGCATACATAAACAACACATATTTTATTTGTTTTAAAAGAAATTTTTTGCATATTTAAATAATTTATAAAAGAAGATTATCACATATTTATTTGTCGAAAATTCCGGGATATCACATTCTCCCCTTAAAACAATTTCGTCCCCGAAATGTAAAAGAAAAAGATAACCCAAAAGCTTTTATTTCAAACAATCGAAGCATACATATCAGCCATACACTAACAATCAAACAAACAATTCCTTCAAATAAACACTACTAACTATCTTGCACAAATCCGGATAGGCTTTCCTAAAACTATCTAGAGTTTCCCAGGTACAATCTTTGGGATCCTTACTCTATTGAATCTTGACTAGCTTCACCACTTTGTTTCTGAGCTGCTTCTCATCTTAATCAACTATCTGGACTGGATGCCTGACCACTGTTAAGTCCAGTTCGATCTCTAAATCCTCTTGCACTGATGGTTCCATAACCAGAGATGGGTCGTCTACGTACTTCCCCAGATGAGATACGTGAAAAACATTGGATACCAGCCATCCGGACTGGCAATTCAATCCTGTAGGCCAAAGCACTAATTCTCTCGGGCACACGGAACGATCCAATATATCTCGGGGCAAGCTTTCCCGTCTTTCCAAATATGATTGCTCCTTTTATCGGGAAAACCTTTACAAAAACCAAATCTCCGACTTCGAATTCCAATTGCCTTCGTCTCTTGTCCTCATAACTCTTCTGACGATCCTGGGCTGCCTTCATTCCCTTATTGATTAGCTCCACCTTCACAGATGCCTCATGAATCAAATCTGGACCAAGAACAAGAAAATCTCCAGACTCTGTCCAATAGGACGGTGATCTACAAGGTCTCCGCTACAAAGCTTCATAGGGTGCCATCTTAATACTCGCCTGATAACTATTATTGTACGAGAATTCCACTAAATGCAGATGGTCCTCCCAAGATCCGTCGAAATCCATAACACAATCCCTCAACATATCTTCAAGAATACGATTCAGCCTTTCTATTTGTCCGTCGGTTTGGGGATGATAGGCTGTACTTAAACTCAATCTTATACCCAATGTTGTCTACAGAGCCTCCCAAAATTTACTGGTAAAGATTGGGTCACTGTCACTTACTATGCTGACGGGAACTCCGTGCAACTTGAGGATCTCCTTTAAAAAAAATCTCCGCCAAAGGCGCTGCATTTCTGGTTGCCGTAATCGGGATAAAGTGGGCACTCTTGGTTAGCCGGTCTACGATTACGCACACTCCCTCATTTCCTTTTTTAGTCCTTGGCAAACCGTCGATGAAATCCATCAATATCATTTCCCACTTCCACTTTGGGACTTCTAAAGGCTGCAACAATCCCGCGGTCTTCTGTTGGTTACCCTTTACTTATTGACAGATTGCACATCCATTGATGAAGGTAGCAGTATCTTTCTTCATGCCTTTCCACCAGAAGACTCTCTTCATATCCTTATACATCTTTGAGATCCCTGGATGGATACTCAACCTGGAGTGATGACTTTCTGACAAAACTTCTTGCCTTAAATACTTGAAATTTGGAACATAAATTCTCCCGTTGATCCTCAAAGTTTCATGGTCATCAATCTCAAAAATGGTGCACTACCCATTCTTGACTTTCCTAATGATTGCTCTCAAACTTCTATCTGATCCTTTCTTACTCGCTATCCTTTCAAGTAGAGATGGCACAACTTCCAAAATAGCCAAAACTACATTCCTACTCAAAGCATCCGCCACTACATTCACTTTCCATGGAGTATAAGGAATATCAAGATCATATAATGCCCAAAATTCCATCCATCTTTTCTGCCTCAAATTCAAATCCTTCTGGGAGAAAAGGTATTTCAAGGGTTTATGATCTGTGAAAAGCTCGAACTTCTCTCCCAACAGATAGTGCCTCCAAATCTTCAGAGCAAAGATGATGGCCAGCAATTCCAAATCGTGCGTAGCATAGTTCTTCTCATGTGTCTTCAACTGCATATTAGCGTATGCAATCACTTACCCATTCTACATCAGCATAGCACCCAGCCCTACTCCACAAGCATTGGTGTAGACTTCAAACTTACTCTTACCATCAGGAATAGCTAGAACAGGTGCATTGGCCAGCCTTGCCTTCAAATCCAGAAAAGCTTCTTCATAGTTGAGGGTCCATTTAAACTTTGCTCCTTTTCTAGTAAATTAAATTAAGTGCGAAGAAATCTTAGAGTAGTCCCTAATAAATTTCCTGTAGTACCCTGCCAATCCAATAAAACTGCGGACTTCGGTAGAAGTCTGCAATTGCTTCCACTCTTGAATAGCTGCTACCTTGGCCGGATCCATAGAAATACACTCTCCAGATACGATATGCCCTAAAATCCTAACTTCCGACTTCCAGAAATGGCACTTTGAAAACTTAGCCTTCAGGACATGCCTCCTCAAAGTCTCCAACACTATCTCTAAATGTCGCTTATGCTCCTCCTCAGACTTGGAGTAGATGAAAATGGCATCGATGAACACGAGCACGAACTTGTTCAGCACATCTCGAAAAACTCGGTTCATCAAATCCACAAAATAGGCTGGAGCATTGGTTAGCCCAAAAGGAATTACCAGCCACTCATAAAAATAATTGGGTCCTCTAAACGCAGTCAAGGGTCAGCTACCCTTAGCTGGTGGAAATCCGAAGCTAGATCCAACTGGGAGAAAACAGAAGCTGCATGGAGTTGATCAAAAAGATCGTCTATATGGGGCAGGGGATACTTATTCCTTATATTGACCTTATTCAACTCCCGATAATCCACACAGAATTTTAATGACCCATCCGACTTGGTCACGAAGACTACAGCAGAAACCCATCTAGAATAACTAGGCCGGATCAAACATCTCTCTACGAAATCTTGGGTCTGCCTTTCTCTCTCTCTCGGCGCCATCCTTCTACTGGGTTGAACAACAGGTATTGCTCCTGGAACTAAGTTGATTTAGAACTCTATCTCCCAATGCGGGAGCAAATCTTTAACTTCTTCGAAGACATCTGGAAAATCTCTGACCACTTCGATAGATTCTACGCCTTCTTAAGATGCCTCGATTCCATGCAGAAGACTACCCAAGTGAGCTCCAGAACTATCACAAGTCACTTTTGCAATCCTTTCCAACTTAGTTTCCAAAGACACAATTCTCTCTTCACAAATCAGAACAACCTTATGCTTGTCCAACCAATCCATTCCCAAAATAAGGTCAAATCCCTTAAAATCCAATACAAATAAGTCGCAAGAGAAGCTATGGGATAGTTAAGAAATTCTTAGGCCTCTACAGATCTTATCTAACTTGGTCACTTCCCCTATAGGATTAGATACAAAAATAGGGTGGCCCATAATACTAGGGGTAAGATGAAACTTCTCTACCGTATCCAAAGAATAAAACTAAGGGATGCACCAGAATCAAATAAAACTCTAACAAAATTCCATATAAAAGGAAAGTACCTTCTAGAACGCCTTTGCCTTTCCTATCCGAAGAAGTTGATGGTCCTTCTTGGATAGCAAACACCTTGGTAGGTTGAGCTCTTTGTAGAAGTGGGCAAGCCTTCACCATGTGCCCTGGCTGTTGACAGTTGAAGTACAAAGACTTCTGAACCATTGCAGAACCGGGTCCACTCTGATGCTGGTGCTGTTGCTCTACCTCTAGGACATTGCTTAGCCAAATGACCCTCTTGCTGACACACATAACACTTCCGAGCTCCATTATTGCCTCCCTTTTTCCCTTTGCCTTGTTTTTTTTCCAATTTGGGTTAAATTTCCTTTTGTTCGGATTGGAAGAAGTTCCACTCGGTGCTGCTGCAGATGCGAGGGGTTTCCTATTCATAAGCACCTCATACCTCAACGCTATGTCAACCAATTCCACGAATAATCCCTTAAGATGAGCTGTCATCTTCTCGTGGAACTCGGGCCTCATACCAAGCACAAACATCTCATTCTTCTTGAGGGGTGTGTCAATCAGACCAGGTCCGTAGTGAGATAATTCGTTAAACTTAGTCTCATATTCTGAAACCAACATACTTCCTTACTTTAGATCCAGAAAATATCTATACAAATGAGTCTTCCCAGCTGTAGGCATAAATTGTTCCTCAAACAGTTCCCTAAACTTGCTCCAAGAAATATCATCCTTTGAAATATTCATGGTAACTGCATCCCAACATGCAGCTGCTCCTTTTTGAAGTTTCCATGATGCCATCACTCTCTTTTTCTCATCTGACAGATCCAAACTCTTAAAAATTCGCACATAACCAAGCCAGAACTTCAATGATGGACTTCGTTCCTTGCTTTCCTCCCAGATTGGTGAAATCTTTACACAATGCAGCAAAGCTCATTCGAGGCGGCGTTGGATTTACAGCCTCGCTAGCATTAGGACCTCTTCCATTAGTGGTCATCATGCTGCCCACAACTCCCTCTCCTTCCTCTAGAACTCATGTTGGCAACCTGGACAGGTAACCCAACAATTAGATAGGTATATAGATATATAAAATTAACTACTCCAAAGCCTAGGTATTATCTCAACCTAGCGCTCTAATACCAACTGTGATGACCCACCTTTCATTCCAAAGAAAGATGTATCATCATTAAAAAAGAAATAAGTAAAAAGAGAATAGATAGAAAGAATGAAATAATGATATTAGAATTTTATAGCGGAAACAGAAAAATATGTTATATCACATAGATATTACATGGTCATTACACAATAAGAGTCATACAGTTACACAACATCACATTAGACAGTCGTGAAGACCTCTCTATCCATTACATACCAAAATAAAAACGGACAATTGATGCCAACACGGTAGAAACACACACACACACACACACACACACACATATATATATAGATACGCCAAGACTCTTGGTCCAAGCTTTTCCAAAATTCGTCAAGCCAACCTGATCACTTGGCTACTCATAAAAAATTTGAGCACCTAAGAGTTTAAGAAAACAGAAATAAACTCTAGATCAGACACGGGTCTGGTGTGAGTAAACGATTAAGTTGTTTAACTTGAAAAACCCTTTGAAATAAAAGTTATCTCATAAGACTCTCCTCAAATAAACACGGACAAGTTTTTCCCTTACGATAACCAAAACATTTGATAGGAAATCCAGTTATATTATTATATTGTGTAGGGTTTTCAAATAAAAATTCACATAGCCGAAATTGTTACATTCATTAAACTCCAGCATACATAGGTATACAGTCAAGTCCGAGATCACTTATTGGAGATTGGATTCCATACAATGGCAGGTCTACTAGGGTACCGCCCGTCACAGTACGTGGTCTAGATCACTGTATCGAGGATCCACCCAAATCCCCTGCAACACAAAACCAGAGCTACCCCTTATTGGATAGTCCGAATAAGAAAACCCCGCAGTTGTGGCCAACAACCGCCCACACAGCCAAATAAAGGGACCTCTAGACAAGGGAAAATCTTATTCTACTTGGGTGCTACCCACTTAGCCTTGCATGCACCTTCCTTGTTTTAGCCATTCCCGATTGATGAGGTTTGAGGCTACGATTACCTTTTAAGAACATATATCTTGGAATGCTCATCATCCTCCGTTGACGATGGTCTGATAGCATTCATCCATTCAAGTTCGTTCTAGGTTCGAACGAAACCGAAGGCACTATCTCCATTACACTCATTTCGGAATCACCCTCAGAGTCAACGACAAATAGCCCTTGCACTCTGAATCTTCATCTCAATCTTCAGTTGAGATTTCATGACCTATCGTTTAAATTGGATCGATGTGGTTTTCAGATAAGAAATTTGACATCCGATCCCGGTCTCTTCGAAATCCAAACGTTTCTTTTAAGGCCAAGTTGATTAAGTAAATAATTTAATTCAATTCAGAACTCTGTATTTATACAGCAATTCGTCACAGATAAATAACTCACATTTATCACAGCTATATCCAAAGTATTGCATATTATAGAACATCACAGATTAACATACTATAAATATTAATCAATCCAAACATTCCATACAATCAATCATCCATAAGCAAGATTTATTAATCCCATAATTATAATTAATTTAATTAACTCAAAATAAATTAATTACTTATGAATTAATCGCCTAACCCTGCTTAATTAACATTAATTAATTACAAACCATTTTAATTTATTATTGAATTAATTAATCATTCTTCAATTACTTTTATTAATCAATTAATTAATCTTTAATTGGTGACTAATTATCCTTTGATTATTAATTAATTATCCTTTAATTAGTTAACCTTTAATCTCTAATTAATTAATTAATAAATTATTCTTTATTTACTTTTATTAATTAATTAATCTTTAATTACCCAAGACCTTAATTAATTTAAGATAAATAATTTATCTTAATTATTTACTTAATTATCATTTAAAATCTTATTTAATAAATCTTGGAATTAATTATCATCAATATATAAATAAAAAACATTTTACCCTTGTAATTAACTACTTAATTACACATATAATTTAAGTTTAAAGTAAACTTAAGAATTAACTTAACAAATTTAAGTTAAATAAATTATACAATTTTTTTTAAACCAAATGTTTTAAAACACTTATATTACATAAAAGAAATTGATTTAAGAAAATAGTTTAAGACTTGATTTATTTTAAATTTTAAAAACTTGCTTATTTAAAATTAAGTCCAACCCGGTATCCACCCGAGCCCAGACCTAAGAAAATCATCCCTATTCTTTTTTAAACTTTGTTATAGTTTAAAATTTTAAAATTGTTAACATGCAAAACACTCGCGACGACTCGTAGCCAAACCCGGGTCATCACCACACTTTCCCGGGCTCTCCCTCGTGGCAACCTCTTCTCCTCCAATCCCATTGACACTAGAACCTCGTGCACATGCACCAGTGAACGAAACAACTCCGACCATCGATGCTACCTCCAGCACGTCGACGACCACCTCCACCTTCGATTCTGACTACCTGCTCTTCAACACATCCACAAAATCGGAATCGAGCATCTCGTACTCCACTGGAACAAAACTGAACATCCAAAATCACCTTGACCCGATGCCTCCGACCACCAGACCCTTCGAAACCTCGTTCGTAGCTTCACCGACCAACCATGCCCCTTTTCCCCCACCTCCGACCAACTCCGGTGCTACGATGACGATGGCGATGCAGTAGCCTCTCAAACCCAGACGACCAACACAGGCAACTAAACCCTAAATCATTGTGGTGCTACCGCCACGTTGGTCTAAAAATCCAACAACGAATTTTTTCGACATCGTCAACCTCCCTATTACCTCCAACAGCGATCTCGACCACCAGCTCACTCTGATCACCATAAAATGCCTAAAACACAAACTCTGTTCAACCTGAGATTCCTCACTCAAAACAACGTTAAAAATCTGGATTTTATCTTCAAAATTCATGAATTTCGAAGACGATATAGATTACATAGGTGAATCAAAGAATCATGATATTCGAATTTGAGATGTTTTAGAGTTTTCACTGTATTTTCCCATTTTCCAAAATATATTAAAACTAATTATTCTTACAATATTTTTAAATCTTAGATCTTGTTAATTCAGACAAGTTTCCTTTATATAAATTAACTTAAAAGTGAATGAAGAAAGAAATTTAAACTTTTGAACTTGTTTTTAGTCTGTAAATTCAAACAGAGACTTATACATATTTATATACAAACATGCACACTAAAAAAATTCATATTTACATACACGCAAACATCTATCACATCATCATTTCGAATATCCATAACATGTAACAAGTTAAAATAAGTTTAAGCTTTGTTTACTCACTGTTGATGTTTGAACAGAGTGGCTTTAGACTTGAAAAACTGGAAATGCTTTGATCTTTTGAAACTTTGAAAACTGGAAATCACTTTAGCTTGTTGAGATGATCTTTTCTTTGATCTAATTGAATCAGCTACGAGTTTAAGATAGTTGTTTTGAAAAGATTGTTGTTTGATGTTAATTTCTGGTTTAAGTTTTCACAGGCTTTGATTTCTTTAGTTTTGAATAAAGGAAAATGAGAAGAGTAGATATATATAGCCTTGATTTCTTTATATTTTTAAAAATAAAAGAAAATAAATAATGCGACTCTTGTAAAATTGCATGTTACAAACCTTACACTTTTTATTATGCATGAATTAATATTTTTTTAATATGTTTTTATATAGTTTTATATTTTATTTTATATTTAGTTTAATATTAATATATGTTTTAAGTTTTTATATTTAAACTTTTCCTTTATAAAATCTTTTGTAGAAAATGATTTAAAACTAATTAAATAATCACACACCCATATATACATACACTAGTTTTTAAATCCAAATTATTTTTAGGATATTTATCTTTTGAATTCCAAATTCATATTCAAATGCTATTTAAAATCTACTTACATATATGCATACATAAACAACACATATTTTATTTGTTTTAAAAGAAAATTTTAAATAATTTATAAAAGAAGATTATCACATATTTATTTGCCTAAAATTCTAGGATATCACACATTATTTATTAGGAGAAAGATTTGAGATATTCACAAATCACAAGTCCCTCAAGTATCTATCTTCGTAGAAGGTCTTAAATTTAAGGCAACAAAGATGGATGGAGTTTCTTTTGTCGTATGATTTTGAGGTTGCCTGTAGTCCAAGAAAGGGAAACATGGTTATTGATTTATTAAGTAGAAAGCATGCCACGATGAACTGTTCGTTGTTGAAATGAAAGAGTATTTTTGATTTTGATTTTTGACCTTTGTTGGAATTTGCATTAGGTTTATTAGCTATAATGGAAGTTTGACCAGCATAATTTACGGAAAAGATGAAGAGTTGGTTGAAATATTAGATCAATTGGAATGGGGTGAATGATCAAGTCGTTTCGATATTTACTCCAAAGACCAAAGGGGATACCCGAGGCATGATGGTTGGTTGTGTGTACCTCAGATCAAGAAGTTGATAGAATAAATTTTTGGTGCGGAACATCATTCTAGGATGACCATTCATCTAGGTGGAGACAAAATGTATAGGGATATGAAGAGCACATTTTACTGGCCAAGAATGAAGAGGCATGTGATAGAGTTTGTCGCTAAGTGCTTAACATGCCAAAGGATAAAAGCTGAATAGGAAATGTCGAGTGGGCTAATTCTCTTATTAGGGGCTCCACAGTGGTAGTAGGAGAACATATCTATGGATTTTATCGATGGACTGC
Source organism: Allium cepa (assembly GCA_030765085.1). Lineage (NCBI taxonomy): Eukaryota > Viridiplantae > Streptophyta > Magnoliopsida > Asparagales > Amaryllidaceae > Allium > Allium cepa. The sequence continues at coordinate 677,300,253 of CM060941.1, read as the reverse complement.
CTTAGAGCAGATGAGGTAACGAGAGTTTCTAGGTAGTTATTGACCGACTAACCAAGGTTGAACACTTCATCCTAGTGAAGAGCATAAGGAAAATGTTAATATTGGCAATATTATATATTAATGAGATAGTTTAACTACATGGAGTTCCAGTGAGAATATTAAGTGATCGGGTCTGGTCTTCATGATAAGTTCTGGATAAGTTTACAAATGCTATGAGAATGAAACTAAAATTGAGTACCGCGTATTACTCTTAGATAGATGGACATACGGAATGGGTGATTAGAGTTTTAGAGGATGCACCTAGGGTTGTATGCTTGATTTTATCATAGCCTAGGAGGACAATCTACCATTGGTTGAATTTGCGTAAAATAATAGCTACTAAGCAAGTATTCAAAGCCACCATATCAGACAATGTATGAAAGGTTGTGTAAATCACCCTCATATTGGTGTGAGTCAACAGATAAGGTAATTCTTTGATGGGAGATGATACAGGATATTTCAGAGAAGGTAAAGCTAAGGAAGAGAATGAAGGTTGCACCTAATCATAAAATTCATATGCCGATAGGAGAAGGACAAAATTGGAGTTTGCAATCGGACATTTGGTATTTGTAAAAGTTTAACCATTGAAGAGAGTAATGAGGTTTGGAAATTCGAGAAACTGGAATCGAGATTTGTTAGACCATTATCAACGTTGGAGCGCATTGAAAGTCTAGCATATAGAGTGGAACCCCTGGAGAAGATGATAGAGGTCCAAAATATGTTTCTTGTATCATAATTGCGAAAATGTACATGATTCAATCGTTGTTACCAAGCCAAGTTAGTTGGAGGATGTGGCGTTGGAGCTTAAGCTAAGTTTGACCCATGGTCCAGCCCATATTGTCGAGCACATAGTGAAGTGGCTTAGGAATAAGGTAGTGAAGGTGGTGAAAGTGTAGTGGGGGAACAACCCGGCAGAGAGCATGTGGAAGCCTAAGGAAAAGATGAGGGTTTCACATCCTAATCTCTATACCAATAAGTCCCTTAATTCCAATTTGTTTCCATAGGTTTGGAAGTTAGATTTTGAATGCTTAGGTTTTGGTTGCTTTGTGGTTGACTTAGATTAATATTTACTGTTAGGATGGTCAAACCCTTGATTCATAATGTGTTATGACAGTTGCATTCATATAGATTTTATCTATGCTGATATACAAGGATGGTTTTGCATCATGCCTATATGTCATCTATATTGCATACATTTAGAAGAATGACTAGTTCAGGAGGCCAACTATCGGATGGCATTCTTGCATTTAGTCAAGTATTATATGACATGATCATGCATTCATATATGTTTAATTTTATGTTGTATATGTATTAATGTGATTGAAATTGAATGGTTTTTGTGAATTGTTTGACTTGGATGCAACGTTCGTAATTTCGGGCATGAAATTCCTTTTAAGTGGAGGGCAGTAATCCATAATTTACAATACAACAATGACGACAAAAACTAAGCCATTGTTCCAAGACAAGTTGGGGTTAGGCTTGAGATGGAACCTAAAACTAAATAACAAAGTCAATTCAAAAGTCACAACAACAATAATAACCATGATAATAGTAATAAAATAAAGTCAAATAAGTAAACAAATAATAATAATAATAACAATAATAACCAAGTAAGATAGAAATAAAGATTAAAAAGATCAAAAAAACAAAATAAAACAAACAAAATAAAAAATAAAAAAGAATAAAAGAATAAATATATATGTACATATATTTAAAAAAGCAATGATGATGATAATAATAGCAGCAATAATGGTACTAATAGTAATATTGACCGAAGACCAAAACCACGTCTTAGGCTCCTATTCACTAGTCATATAATCTAAAACTTATAACACTAACTCCTAGCTCATGGTTCTACTATGTGGATCGCTAACTTCCATGCGCTCCTATTCGACACCAGCTCTTCGGATATATTCCAATCCTTCAAGTCCCTTTTTACTACTTCCTCCCTTGTCAACTTTGGTCGACCTCTACCTCTCTTGAGAATTCGATGCAGCCTATAATTCTAACGCGCACATGTGCCTTGAGAGGCCTCCATTGGAGAGGTACAAGCACGGTGTTGGAGTAGCTTCTCCTTAATTAGTTCTACTCCAAGTTTATCATGTATATCAGCATTTCTAATTCAGTCTCTTCTTCTACGGCCGCAGCTCCATCGAAGCATATGCATCTCTGCTACACTTATCTTCTGGATGTGTTAGCTTTTAGTGGGCCAACATTCTACACCATACAACATCGTAGGCCTGATTGTCGTTCTATAGCACTTTTCTTTAAGCTTCTGTTGGACTTTCCGATCATAGAGAATGCCAGACACTTATCGCAATCTCACCCATCTCGCTCAAATTCTAAAACTAACATCTTCATAAATCTCATCATCATACCATACCATTGACCTTAAATATCAAAAGGATTCCTTCTTGGGCACTAATTGTCCAAATAGAGTGGCATCTCCATCCTATGACCTAACACTGCTGAACTCGCACTTCATATACTCTATTTTAGTTCTGCTAAGCCTAAAACCCTCCAATTTTAAAGTCTGCCTCTACAGATCCAGTTTTCTATCAACCCAATCCTACTTTTGTAGGTTATCACAACATCATTAGAAAAGAGCGTACATCAAGGAGTCTCACTTTGTATATCCTTTGTAACCTCATCCATCACTATGGCAAAAATGTTAGGGCTCAAAACTAACCCTTGATGTAATCCTATGTTAATGGTAAAGTAATTGGTTTCACCCTCGCATGCTCTAACACTAGTTACAACATCATCGTATGTATCCTTAATAAGGGTAATGTACTTTGTTGGGACTTTTTTCTTTTCCACAGCCCACCACATAACCTTTCTCGGTACTTTGTCATAAGCTTTCTTCAAATAGATAAATACCATATGTCGATCCTTCTTTTGCTCCCTAAACCTCTCCATTCGTTGTCTTTCAAGAAAATCGCCTCTGTGGTCGACCTCTCAGGCATGCAACCAAATTGGTTTTTTGAAACACTTGTCATCCTTTTTAATCAATTTTCAATTACTCTCTCACAAAGGTTCATTATATGACTTATAAGCTTAATTCCTCTATAGTTTGTACAACTTTGAATATCTCCTTTACTTTTAAGAACTGGAAAAATATGCTTCTCCTCCGCTCATCTGCCATCTTGTTTGATTTGAAAATATTATCGAACTACTTTATTAGCCAGGCTATCCATACATCTCCAAGGCATCTCCACAACTCAATAGAGATGTCATCAGACATCAATGCCTTGCCTACTTTTATCCAATTTAGCTCATCCTTTACCTCAGACTCTTGAATTTTCCGAACAAAATGTCTACTAGTGTCATCAAAAGAGTCATCCAGCTCGATTGTAGTGCTGTCACCTTCTTCATTGAATAGCTTATCAAAATATTCTAAGCCTATTATTGTCATTCTTGATGCATTTAACTTAGTTCAAGTCTCTCGGCTTCCTCTTGCGGAGCTTAGCGATCCTATAGACGTTTTATCACCCTCCTTTGTACTTAGCTTTTGATATAGACCTTCATACTCTCAACCCCTTACTTCACTCACTTCTCTCTTTCCATTCTTCTTTTTCACTTTGTACTTTTGCATGTTGTCCTTGCTCCTGCGATGATGTAAGCACTTATATCATTCCTTCTTCTCTTTGATAGCCTTTTGTACATCACTATTCCACCATAATGAATCTTTAAGTTCGTGTTTATTTCCTTTGTTATCCCAAACATCTAAGTAGCCACTTTTTGAATGCATGTTGTCATCTCATGCCACATGTAATTTGCTTCTCCTTCCATATTACATGCCCATTCTTCCATTCCTCTATGCTTAAACACCCGTGAGGCGTCTCCTTTGAGTTTCCACCATTTCGTCCGACTAATCTTGGCTCCTTTATCCCGACGAACATGTGTTCGAAGACAATACCCAGATATCAAAAGCTAATGTAGTGAGTTGACACATTCTCTAGGTATGATTTTGTAATTTACACAAGCCCGTTTTTCATCTCTTTTAGTAAGGACAAAGTCAATTTGGCTAGAGCGTTGCACTACTGAAGGTAACTAAGTACGATTATCTCTTTCTAAAGAAGGTATTAGCTATCACGAGGTCATAAGCAATAGCGAAATTCAATATTTCTTCTCCTTCTTGATTCCTATTGCCATATCCAAAACCACCATGCACTCTATCAAAACCTCTACTAGTTGTGCCAACATGGCCATTGAAATATCCTTTTACGAAAAGTTTCTCGCTACTAGGCACATCCTAACCATGACATCTAACTCTTCCTAGAAATTTCCCTTGACGGCTTCCTTAGGACTACTTATGGAGCATAGGCACCAACGACGTTCAAAACCATATCACCAACTACTAGCTTGACTAGGATGTTCCTATCCCTTATCTCCCAACATCGACCACTCTATTTTTAAGGTTCTTGTCAACTAAGATACATACCCAATTCTTGTTATGTTCTTTTCCCATGTACCATAACTTGAAGCCTGTGTTATCCACCTCCTTTGCCTTCTGGCATGTCCTCTTGGTCTTTTGAATGCATAAGATATTAACACGTCTCCCCGTCATAGTATCAACTATCTCTCTTAAATTCCCTGTTAAGGATCCTGTATTCGAACTACCTATCTGAATCCTACTTTAATCGACTAGCTTCCTTGCCCCTTGCAACCATCGAGTAAAGCGCGAAGACCCTTGCTCATATATCACTATATTGGCACATCGATGTAGCGCGCCACTAAGGGAGTGATGACACAACGCTTGCATATTTATCACCACACCTGAGCCTCAATATGGTGCGCCACTAATGGAGTGGCGATCCAGCCCTTATTCACTTATCACCATACCCGAGCCTCGATATGACATGTTGCTAAGAGGGTTACACCCCAATGAAATATAATAAGGTTCCATTTCCATAAGAGAGACAAAGGCTTTTATGTTGGCTCGCCAAGCCTATCACAACTCTCCTCCTTTATCTTGGCTTGGGACAGGTTGTATAGAAAACTACACAGGCGAAGTTAATAACCCGTAATTTATCATAATTCAAAATAATAAAATAAATAAAATTTATGTTTAACCAAAGGGAAAAGCTGTCATTTTTCAAACCTTTGAACTTGGAAATAAAATAGGTACCATTGCTACCGTCTCGTTTTTCTTATGGGCATCATGTAGTGGTTTGTCTGAATCGGAGTTCGAATGATGGAGTTATGAACATTTTTGTAAATCAGCATTTGAGTTTAAATTTAGGTGGCCTTAAGTTATTTAATTGGAAATTTTTGGGCTATAAATACCAAGCCATTTCTCGTGTTTGAAAATTTAAATTCATTCTTCTGTAGTCACTCTCCCTTTTCTCCTTCTCTCAGAAAGACAGAAACCTTATCACTAGTTCAAACTCAAGTTCCTCTTTCAACATTTAATAAAAATCAACAACTCAACCACCGAATCGAAGAGCAAGGAAAGGTTGTAATCTAATACCAATTAGAGTCGCAAACATATTGATTTGGAGCGAAGGCCAATTCCGAACAATGAGCGATTTGGGAGAGATCTAACCTATGTGAGTGGTTTCCCCTAACTTTTCCATATAATCTATTCAATCCCTTATAGTTCTAAGCCAAATGTGGCTTAGGGATTTAAATTTAGTATTGTATGAATGATTACTAAAATACTATAGTGAATATAAATGATACAATCTAAAATAAGGTGGAATTAAATTGTAAAATCAATGCAACGTGATAGTTTATTAGTAATGTTTTGCCAAATAATGAAAGATTTGGTTGCACATTGATGATATAGGATTTATAATCGTATGAAATACATGAATTATTATCAAATGAAGTTTGACATAATAATTTATATGGACCAGAGAACGTAAATTCAAAATTAAATGAATGCATACATGCATACATACATATATGAAGCATATGCTAGAATACAGGTAAGAAGAGGCATTGGAAATGAATTTGACACATATATGTGTATAAAATATTCAATTTTCCATGTTAAAACTTATAAAATAATTTCATAGATATGTTTACACCTTTCAAAGAATGCATATGTATTAAAATATATGAATTATTATGTGACATTTGATAAAATATTAAGAAACCTTGTTTTTGTACTTTGAGATGAAGTATATTGAAATATATGTGAATCTGAGTATAAAAATTATATTAAAATATTTATAAAATCCCAAATGATGTTTTAGGTCATAATATGTTTTTATTTTGAATTTTATTTATTTTTAAGTATATTCAAATACACACACACACAAATATATATATATATATATATATATATATATATATATATATATATATAATAAAGTATATCTATAAAAAGTTGGAAACTAATTTTATAAATACTGACTTTTGGAGAAATTTTTGAAATGTTTACAATAGGAACCTTTAATGAAACTAAAGTAGAGAGATAGTAGAGGATCATACCAAAATTTAAAAACGAACGGATCAAAAATCGGATGTAGAACGAATAAGATATAAGCAAATAAAATTGAATATAGAAATATAGCTCTTAGAAAATTAACAAGAACTCTTGTTCCTGTCATTGCGCCACCCACTGGTTGACCAGTGGGAAATGATCGGTCGGTCGGTGGCACAGGTAGGCAGGTGACCTACCTCTCTATTAGTGTGTTATGTGTGTGTTTGCACCTCTTTAGGATTTTTCTTTTGGGTTTTGGGCAACGTTTTAGTGACATTTTGAATGGATTTATGATTTGATTGATTGGATGATTGGACATAACTATATAGATGAATGCATGTATAAATATATGTGGATATATATAGATATATACATATGTATAATCGTGTATTATTTGTGATTTGTTTGACAATTGATTGTGAGACCTTTATTGGTTATAATGCTAAAATAATTGCTTGGTATGTGTAGAAAATGTGGCATGTGTGTTATTTTGTGGCAATGAGACTGTAAACCATGTATGGAAGTATGTCCGTTCGATGATTCAACTATGTGTTAATGCAATAGGGTAGCCTAAGCTTTGCATTTGGGTAAAATATCATCGACCACTATAATTGTTTAACGGTCTAGAATTTTAGTCGTTTGAGATTGGAATAGTTAATTTATTTTCAAGATTGAAAAGTAAATTTTATAGATTAAATAACTTAAATTTATAATATAGCGATTTATTGGATAAATTAATTGTTGAATTTAATATTGAAATTCGCTTAAAAAATTGTATCTTGGGTTTTAATTTAGATAAAAATGATTTAAAGGCTTATTTAAATTCTATTTAATAGTAATGAAAATAATAAAACTTTTAGATTGGATTTGAAAGTGATTTAACTGATTTTAAAAAAAAACTCGTTTTAATTAATGAGTGAAAATAGCCTTCCGGGGCACAGTTTCGAATTTCGATGAAACCAGTTTCATTGGATCCGTAATAATGAATTATATTACGCCATCAAATTTCATGGTGATTAGACGTATTGTTTGGTCGAGCGAGATCAAAACGCGTTGAAATTAATATCGAAAATTTAATATAATAATTAGGTTCAGAAAACGATTTACCGCATATGATCGAATTAGGGCTCAAGATTAGTTCCATTACATTCGGAATATGGGTATAAAATATAAACGCCAGGCAGTATGTGTCGATTGGGGTTCAAAATTAAATAGCTAGATATTTTGTGATATCTTGGAATTTCAAGGAATTTAAAATATGATAATCTCTTAATTAATTATTCAAAATTGGTAAAATTTGTTAATTTCAAACAATAAGAAATATAATGAGTTGTTTTAAATATAGTTATAAAAAGATTTTTAAATAGGATAATTATTTACAATTAATAACGTGTTTGTTTAAATTTGATATCTATGTTTATTTGTTTTAATTTTAAATTAGATTTTAAATTGAATTTGAATTTGAATCTAGATTTAAATTGAATTTAAAAGAATATACATATATCTTAAAATAGAAATAATAATATAGTTTGGATTTAAAATATATGGATAAGGTTTTATTTATAATAAGATTGTTTTGTATTATTTTTTTTTAAAGGAAATTTATTTATATAAATTTAGCAAGTATTTATTCAATAGTAAGATAAGTACAAATGTATTATATTGTCATTTTAAAAATGGATTAAATATACTATACATGATTTTATATAAAATATGATTGGTTTTTAGTTTATTTTCTTTTAAAAGTTTTATTTATTTAAAATTAGAAAGGCATTTATTAATTTAGAAAGGTATTTATTAATTAGGAAATCATATTTAAAAGCTTTTATAATCATTTTTAAATAATAAGAAAATGAATAAATACAAGTGTTAAGTTATAAACCCCGTAAAATAACATGTGTTAACATACTAAGCAAGGTTAGAGACAAGTGTCATTTTATTTTTATTTTATTTTTATTTTTATAAATCAAAATAACTCTATTTAAAGCCCCTATCTTCCTCTTCATTTTCTTTTTCTAATCTCAGTTCAAGATATAAAAACCTTCTCAAATCTGAAATCATTTCTCAGTTCAAACTTATATAATGCAAACGTCTTCAAAATCTGAGATCAAAAACCCTGTTACTCATTTTCAAAACCCTGTAAACTGTTTTATTCTCAAGCCTAAAATTCATTCCTCCAGCTCAAACCTGTAATTCATCTCCTCTAAACCAAATGCAAACCAGAGAAAATGTCATCAAGCCTGTAATATTCTCAAACCAAAATAAATAAAAGAAGTCTATAATCTTTAATCTTTACAAGTTCGCAACATGTTTTCAAAAGTTCAAGCAAGCCTATAATTTTCAAACCTGCCAAGCAATTTTTTTCAAATTAGAGAAAACCAAAAACTCAATCCTGTAACATCTTCATACGCGACCTAGAATCAAAGTTTTGATCATTCCCGTCTCAAGCTAAAACATCTCTATCTTAAAGCAGGCAAGATTTCGAATCTAGCTTCCAAACTCTCTGCATTTTTAAAATAAAAAGGTGAGTAAACTTTTAAATTTAAAAGTTTAAGTAGGAAAATAATGGTTTCTTGCGAAATTCTATGATGATGCTCTACATGAATATGTTTATATAAGTAGTGCCTCTATGTATATGAATGTATTTGAGTATGCATGTCTAGTTTATCTGTGCCTCTCTGTTTTTCAAGATTACAGAGATGTAAAAATGAACCAAAATTCAAAACTCTCAATCTAATAACTGTAAAACTTTGGTGTTCGAACAAGTTAGTTTAGTTTAAACATCATCTAGTTATTAATAACAAGTTCAAGTAGTTTAAGTTTGGAAATTTACTGGAACCAAGATAATACAGTATAAAACATAAATATATGATAAAATCAAATGTTCATTTGTATTGATTCAAGCATATATCTTGACTCATCTTTGAAAGTTAGGATATTTAAAACAAAAATCATAATTTTTAATGAAGTATTGAATGTGTAATTTGGTGATGTCTGAAATTGGGTTTCTAACCAAATTCTGATGATCTAAGCGTTCGGGAAGGTCGAGGTTCCTACTAGAGCTAGCTAAGTGATCTGGGTGTTTGGCAAAAATGGTAGGAGCATCGAATGAACACTGTGGCGTCAATGGCGGTCGAGAGAAGTTTTGAACCCTAAATTAGGCCGCGTTTGGAATTGGGATGACCATGTCATCTATGGTGGATCGAGTTGCTTGATACTCAGGGAAATGGTGCCATGGTGTGTCGGCAGGGTGTGGCAAGAGTCGTTTGACCTCTGGTGGTTTGAGCAGGAGGGTCGAAGGGTTTCTCTGGCTTGGGTTTTTGTTTCAGATTCGATTGGGTTGCTCGATTTTACTCGAGGGCTCGTAATGGTGGTTTGGTGATCGGAGTGGGCTGCTGCGACGTAGGGTGACGTGCCGGAGGGTTCATCGGAGGTCGGAGATGATTCCGACGCTGGTGCATGTGCACGAGATGATTTTGGTGTCAGTGGGATTGGGGTGGTTGTGTTGGAAGTTGACTCGAAGCGGAGATCGGGTTTTTTGTAATGAAGACTCGAGGATGGACTCGGGGAAGTCAGAAGTTTGTCTGCATTAGATATTAAGTTTCGTATCGACTTGGTTTATGGAGCTACCGGTAATTCAGCTAGGTTGAAGGATGTCTCCTAGGATGGGGTTTTGGTGAAGCAGCTCAGGATTTCTTGATGCTTCTGCGTATTCTCTTTATGGATCTGTTGAACCATATTTTCGGGGTATGATGTCTAGTCTATGCTCGTGTTCATCGACGTCATTCTCATCTGCTTTAGATCAGAGTTGTGCAGCGGAAGCAAGGTGGCAGCTGTTCTAGAGTGGAAGCAACCGGAAGTTGCAATGTTTGGATTAGAGGATTTCTACAGTAAGTTTTTAGGATTTGAGTCCAGATTAATGAGTGCTTCTGTTTTGTATTTTTCAGATAGGAGAAGTAAGTTGAAGTCTTCTGATGATTGTGGAATAGAGTTTGTGTTTTTTATATGGGTAGATCTTGAGAGGATCTTTTTGTTGGATTGTTTTTGGTCCAGTTTGTTTCTAGAGGCATCGGCGAAGGTTGAGCTGATCGGGAAGGATGTAGGCAGCCCAAGATCGTTAGAAGAGTTTTGTGGTTAAAAGACGGAGGAATTTGGAATCCGAAGTTGAAAACTTTGTTTTGTTGAGGTTTTCTCCGGTCAAACGAGCAATAAGATTGGGTAAGACTGGGAAGTTAGCTCTGAAGTATACTGGATTCTTTTGAGTTTTTGTAAGAAATAAGTGTTGGGCTTATAAGGGTTGAATTGCCCGTTTGGAAGACTGGGATTCAAGGTATTTCACGTATCTCTGAGGTAGTACGTGTATGATCCATCATTGGTTTTGGAACCAGCTGTTTGGGAGGATTTGGATGTTGAGTCGAACTTGAGTGTGGTCTAGTATCTAGTGTATATTGTAGATCTAGATGAGTAGGAGCTCGGTAGCTTAGTAGTGTAGCTAGTTTGGATTCAGTAGAGCAAGTATCCCGGTGTCTGTACTTGGGGAACTCTGGATTGTTTTAGGAAGCCTATCCGGATCTGTGTCCGGATAGCTAGTGTTGTTTATTGGGTTGAATTGTTTGATTGATTGTGTATGGTTGATATGTATGCTTGAATTGGTTGTAATAAAATAAAAACTTTAGATTATCTTTTGTCTTAAAGTTCGAGGACGAAACTCTTTTAAGGGGGGAGGAATGTGATATCCTGGAATTTCAAGGAATTTAAAATGTGATAATCTCTTAATTAATTATTTAAAATTGGTAAAATTTGTTATTTCAAACAATAATAAATATAATGAGTTGTTTTAAATATAGTTATAAATAGATTTTTAAATAGGATAATTATTTACAATTAATAATGTGTTTGTTTAAATTTGATATATATATATGTGAATTAATTGTAAATTGAATTTGAATTTGAATCTGAATTTAAAATTTAATTTAAAGAATATACATATATCTGAAAATAGAAATAATAATATAGTTTGGATTTAAAATATATGGATAAGGTTTTTATTTAAAATAAGATTGTTTTATATTATTTTCTTTAAAGGAAATTTATTTATATAAATTTAGCAAGTATTTATTTAATAGTGAGATAAATACAAAAGTTTTATATTGTCACTTTAAAAATGGATTAAATATACTATATATGATTTTATTTAAAATACGATTGGTTTTTATTTTATTTTAATTTTAAAGTTTTATTTATTTAAAATTAGAAAAGCATTTATTAATTTAGAAAGGCATTTATTAATTAGGAAATCATATTTAAAAGCTTTTAAAATCATTTTTAAATAATAAGAAAATGAATAAATACAAGTGTTAAGTTATAAACCCCTTAAAATAACATGTGTTAACATATTAAACAAGGTTAAAGAGAAGTGTCATTTCCTTTTTGTTTTCTTTTTATTTTTATAAATCAAAATAACTCTATTTAAAACTTCCTCTTCATTTTATTTTTCTAGTCTCAGTTCAAAATCGGAAAACATTCTCAAATCTGAAACCATTTCTCAGTTCAAACATATATAATGCAAACATCTTCAAATTCTGAGATCAAAAACCCTGTTACTCATTTTCAAAACCCTGTAAACTATTTTCTTCTCAAGCCTGAAATTCATTCCTCCAGCTCAAACCTGTAATTCATCTCCTCTAAACCAAATGCAAACCAGAGAAAACGTCATCAAGCCTGTAATATTCTCAAATCAAAATAAATAAAAGAAGTCTGTAATCTTTACAAGCCTGCAACATGTTTTCAAAAGTTCGAGCAAGCCTGTAATTTTCAAACATGTCAAGCGGTTTTTTTTCAAATCAGAGAAAACCAAAAACTCAAGCCTGTAAGTAGTCCTCTATGTATATGAATGTATTTGAGTATGCAACCTGGAATCAAAGTTTTGATCATTCCTATCTCAAGCTAAAACATCTCTGTCTTAAAGCATGCAAGATTTCAAATCCAGCTTCCAAACTCTCTGCATTTTTAAAAGAAAAAGGTGAGTAAACTTTTAAATTTAAAAGTTTAAGTAGGAAAATAATGATTGCTTGTGAAATTCTGTGATGATGCTCTGCATGTATATGTTTACATAAGTAGTCCTCTATGTATATGAATGTATTTGAGTATGCATGTCTAGTTTATCTGTGCCTCTCTATTTTTCAAGATTAGAGAGATGTAAAAATGAAACAAAATTCAAAACTCTCAATCTAATCACTGTAAAACTTTGGTTATAGTTTAATTTAAATATCATCTAGTTTTTAATAACAAGTACAAGTAGTTTAAGTTTGGAAATTTATTGGAACCAAGATAATACAGTATAAAACTTAAATATGTGATAAAATCAAATGTTAATTTGTATTGATTCAAGTATATATCTTGAATCATCTTTGAAAGTTAGGATTTTTAAAACAAAAATCATAATTTTTAATGAAGTATTGAATGTGTAATTTGGTGATGTCTGAAATTGGGTTTTCGAGCAAATTCTGATAATCTAAGTGTCCGGGAAGGTCGGGGTTCCTGTTGGAGCTAACTAAGTGATCTGGGTGTTTGGCAAAAATGGTAGGAGCGTCGAATGAACACTGTGGCATCAACGGTGGTCGAGAGAAGTTTTAAACCCTAAATTAGGTCGTGTTTGGAATTGGGATGACCGTGTCATCTATGGTGGATCGAATTGCTTGATACTCAGGGAAATGGCGCCGTAGTGTGTCGGTAGGGTGTGGCCAGAGTTGTCTGACCTCTGGTGGTCGGAGCAGTAGGGTCGAAAGGATTCTCTGGCATGGGTTTTTTGTTTCAGGTTCGATTGGGTTGCTCGATCTTACTCGAGAGCTCGTGATGGTGGTTTAGTGATCGGAGAGGGCTGCTGGGACGTAGGGTGATGTGCCGGAGGGTTCATCAGAGGTCGGAGATGATTTCGACGCTGGTGCATGTGCATGAGATGATTTTGGTGTCAGTGGGATTGGGGTGGTTGTGTTGGAAGTTGACTCGAAGGGGAGATTGGGTTATTTGGAATGAAGACTCGGGGACGGACTCGAGTATGTTTGGAGTGGTTCCAGAAAGAGTTTGGTTCCAGGTTTTAAAAATTAAATTTAAACCTAAAACTAAACTAAATTTTTAAATAGGAAACCCAGGTTAGACCTCAGTGGATTTCGGGTTTGACCAGTTGCAAGTGGTTGAGCAGTTTTTGAAAAAAAGGTTTTAAATATGAGTTTTGAAATTTAAACATTAATTTACTTTAAATCTTCTTATATAAATTTACTTTATATAAAATAAATGTTTTCTTTAACAATTTGTTAAGAGGTTTTGAAATTGTTTAGCTTAAATTTGATTAAGTAAAGTTTTAAGTTAATTTTAAAAGTTAAATTAGAAATGAAATTTTAAGATGGATATAAAAGTAAGTTTTAAAATTCAAATTGAAATTAGTTTTTAAAACTATTGCTTGATAATATTTTAAGTATTTAAAGGAAGTCTTGTTAACTTTAAATTTATCAAGTTAATAATTATTTTAAAACTTAATTTATGATTTAATTAAGTAAAATTAATTATTAAAATAAAAAGGGTTTAAATATGTTTATGGTAATTAAGGTATTTATAAAATAATTTTTTATCTTAACATAATTAAAGTTTTATTATCTTGAAATTAATTAAGTTAATTAAAGGAAATTAAGTATAAGTAATTAGTTTAATTAATAATGATTAAGAATTAACTAAGGAATTAATTAAGAGTAACTAATTGATTTAATTTATTCATTCATCGATTAAGGGATTATAAGTAATTAATTAGATGTCAATTAATTTACAATTAAGTTTAATTAATTAGATAATTACAGATTTTTAATTAAATGTTTAGAGATTAATTAATTAAGTAATTAAGGTTGATTAATTAGTATTTAGAAATTAATTAACTTGTAATTAAAAAGTACTTAATTTGTAATTATGTTTTATTATTTAATAATTAATAAATTATTAATCTTTAATTAAAGTTAATTAAGGATTAAGTAACTAATATTTAGGGTTAATTAATTGTTATTAACTGATTAATTAAGGATTAATTAATTTTATATGAAGTTCTATTAATTGATCACTAAGGTTTATTAATTAATAATTAAAGATTAATTAATCTGTAATTAAAGTTAATTAATTTATTAAAAGGGTAATTAAGGAACGAATTATCCAATTGTAATTAATCAAATGAATGTGATTAATTAATTGGTTGATTAATTTTAGATACTTGATGATTGATTAAGTATGAATACTTAATGAGATTAAATACTTGTAATTACTTAGTGAAGTAATTATTGTATAATTACTGGATGTAATTAATTAAAGGGAATTACTTGATGGAAAGTAATTAAAGGATAATTACTTAGTAGAAGTAATTAATGGTTAATTACTTGGTGTAATTAATTAAAAGATTAATATAATTAATTAAGGAGTTAATTAATTAAGGAAAGTAATTACAGGATGGTAATTTCTGTTTATAATTAAGGTTGATTAATGGAAGTGATTAATTAAATTTTAATTAACTAATGTAATTAGTTAAGGATTAATGTAATTAATTAATTAATAGAACTAATTAAGGGTTAATTAATGTAAGATGTTAAGAATGATTAATTTGTGTTAATTACTTAATGTAATTAAAGGATAATTAATCAAGGGTGATTAATTAAGATGATGATTAATTAATTGGTTTGTAATTAATTAATGGATAAGTAAGCAAGATTTTTGTGTTGAAAGTAATTAATTTAATTTATTTTAAATTAATTAGAGATGAAGTAATTAACTTAATTCATTTTAAGTTAATTATAGATGTGTGATAAATTTGCTTATGGATGGCTAAATGTTATTGAATGCCTTGATTGATTAATATCTCTGATGAGGTATGTGTGATATGTGATATGAGATGATTTGGTTGAATGGTAATGATATGAATTATCTATCTACGTATATGTGAATTGTCTATCTGTGTGAATATAGATAATGATTTAAATTGAATTTTTTTAACTTTAAAACAACTTGGACCAAAAAGATGGCATTTTGGATTTCGATGAGACCGGGATCGGTTTTCCAGTTTTGGATATCCGAAAACCACATCGATCCAAATTAACGTTATGTCGTGAATCTCAAGTGAAGATGAAAATTCAGAGTGCAAGGGTTATTGTCATTAACTCTGAGGGTGATTCGAAAATGAGTGTAACGAGATAATGCCTTCGGTTTCGTTCGAACTCGGAACGAACTTGTATGGATTGAATGCTTTCAAAACATCATCAGGGGGACGATGAGCGTTCTAAGGGATGTGTTCTCTAAAGGTAATCGTAGCCTCAAGCCTCATCAACTGGGAATGGCTAAAACAGGGAAGGTGCAGCAAGGCTAAGTGGGTTATGCCCAAGTAGGACCAGATTTACCCCTGTCCAGATGTCCCTTTTTATTCGGCTATGTGGGCGGTTTCTAGCTACAACCGTGGGGTTGTCTTGTTCAAAACTATTCAGTAAGGAATGGTTCCGACCTTGTGTTGCAGGGGATTTTGGATGGATCCTCGGTACAGTGATCTAGGCCCATACTGTGACGAATGGTACCCCAGTAGCTCTGCCATTGCATGGAATCCAATCTCCAATAAGTGTCGTACGTATTGATTGTGCCCAACTATGTTGGAACGTGAGATGTAAGCATTCCAACTATTTCTGTATTTTACTTGAAAATCCTAGACCCTATTATAATATCACCAGATTTCGTATCAAATGTTTTGGTTAGCGTAAGGTAAAAACTTACCCATGTTTATGTGTTGGGAGTCTTACGTGATACCTTTGGTTTTCAAAGATTTTCTAAGTTAAGAAACTTTAACCATTTACTCACACCAGATCCATGCCTGACCCGGAGTTTATTCTGTTTTTCTTAAACTCTTGGGTACTCAAATTTTAACGAGTAGCCAAGGGATTCAGGTTAGCTTTGACGAATTCTAGAGGAGCAATGGAGCAAGAGGCTTCAGCTTTTGTAGATATATATAGATGGTTCCGCTGTTTTGGTCTCTGGGTCGTTAGTTTGAGTTGTATCTTGTGTTGTAATAACTAGACAGAAGTTTATAACTATCTAGTATGTGTTGTGTAAGCTGTATAACCCTGATGCATATGATACTATATGATATCTATGTGATTAATATAATTCATCCGCTCCGCTATTGAGATTCTGATGTTGTTTCTTTCTTTCTTCTCTATCTTTTCTCTTCTCCATCCATTTCTTCCTTAATAATGATGCGTCTTTCTGTGGAGAGAAAGGCGGGTCGTATCATTTGATATCAGAGCATAGGTTGAGCGAATACCTAGGCTCTGGAGTGGGTCAATCTTGAGAGAGCGTATTTGTGATTTTTATATATAACTATATATATATATACCTATTTATTGGATTACGTGTTCGGGTTTTTCCAATGTGAGTTCTAAAGGTAGATGGGGTAGTGGTGTGTGTAGCACGACTACCAATGGAAGAAGTTCGAGTGTTGAGATTGGACGTGCATCTGTCACGACTGTAGATCTAATACCGTCTCGATAAGATTTGCAGTATGGTGTAAGGATTTCACCAATCTCTGAAGGAAACCTATAAAGGTTCGGAGTCCATTTTTGAAGTGTAACTTTGATCGTGCTCGTATAAGCAGATTTTCGAGAGTTTGGAACTGTCGATTGAGCAGAAGCGTGTGATGGTATCTTGGTAACTTCAGGATGGAGTAGCTGCGTGGTGAGACGCAGTGACTATGGATGTTCCCAAAGATGTTTCTTTGGAGCAAGATTAAGGAAGTGTGACTGCATCGGTGTAGAGGCTGGGTTTAGCAGGGTGTTTTTGTTTGGGTTGAGGCCTGAATTTCCTGAGGAGATCTTTGCCCATCTCAAGGCTCTGTGTGGGATTGTGTGATATGATTTTGAGGATCGAGGAGCTTTGGATAGAAGTCTTTGGCATCTGAGGCAGCGATGCAGTTGGGTAGTGTTCTATGTGCTGGTAGGAAGATCTTTTGGCTTAGCAGTTTCCTAGAGGTGGAATTCAGAAGCAGCAGAGTAGACCCGTTTCTTCAATGGATTGGTCGAGGATAAGCTGTTTTGATTTATAAAGAGAGAACAATATCTGCGGATATTGGATTGGATAGGATCGCAAGAGTGACTTGCGATAGTTTGATTGCTCTCTTAAGTTATAAAAGTTGTCAGAGATTTTTTTTGGATGTTTTCAGGGAAGTCAGAAGTTTGTCTGCATTAGAGATTGAGTTCCGTATCGACTTGGTTTATGAAGCTACCGGTAATTCAGCTAGGTTGAAGGATGTCTCCTAGGATGGGGTTTTGGTGAAGCAGCTCAGGATTTCTTGGTGCTTCTGTGTTTTCTCTTTATAGATCCGTTTGAACCATATTTCCGAGGTATGATGTCTAGTCTGTGCTCGTGTTCATCGACAGCATTCTCATCTGCTTCAGATCAGAGTTATGCAGCGGAAGTAAGGTGGCAGCTGTTCTAGAGTGGAAGCAACCGGAAGTTGCAATGTTCGGATTAGAGGATTTCTACAGGAAGTTTTTAGGATTTGAGTCCAGATTAATGAGTGCTTCTGTTTTGTCTTTTCCAGATAGGAGAAGTAAGTTGAAGTCTTCTGATGATTGTGGAAAAGAGTGTGATATCCCGGAAATTTGGGGCAATATAAATTTAATAATCTACATTAAAATTAAATTGATTTGATAATATTTGAATTGATTTAAAAATCTCCTTTTCAATAAATATTTAACTGATAATTTATCTTTTAAAAGCTAATTCAAATTGTTTCTATTTATAATGTATATATGTATATATTAGTACATATTATAAATAGATAATTTTTATTTTCTAATTCTATTATTTTTGATAATTCGGGAATTTAATATTGAATAAATAATAAGATGATCTTAAAAATACTCAAGATAAATTTAATTTGTTTATAGATAAATTCTAGCCCAGGTTTAAATTTAAATAAAAAGATTTGTTTTGTTTAGTGAATTTATTTTAATAATGAGTTTTATGTAAACAATAATAATAATATAATAACTTAACAATGAATTTTAAATAAATAGGAGTTGTTATTTTAAACCTATGTTTTGGAAAATTAAGATTTGTAAGTTTAAAAGTAAAATAAGTCTTATAACAAAGATTTATATAAGTTTAAAATAATAAGTGTAATAATAACAAGCACTTGTATTAGAAATAAAATTTAATACATAAGTAAAGTTTATAATTAATAACTAGAATAAGCTAAGAACAAAAGTAGGATATAATATGCAGGCAAGTAGTAAAAACAAAGCAAGATTAGGAGACAAAACAAAGCAAAGTACATAAAATATGCAGGATAAAGAAAACAAATGAATAAAGCAATTTTTATAATGTGTATGTAAAATACAAAAGCATGTAATCATGTCTGTACAATAATTATGTTGGCAATTAAACAAAATAAAATAAAATGTTAGTAGCTTGTAAATTAAGATTCAAACAAGTACAAACATCAAGTATAAAACAAAATAAAGTAAGGAAAAATAGTTGCAGGTTGACTCTAAAGCAAAGATACAAAGCAAAGTTAAGAAACAAAACAAAAAGAAAATGACATATGCAGGCATGTGAAAGTGTAGTGAACCTGTAAGAAATGCAAAGCAAAAAAAAAATATCTTTGTACACAAAAGATAAGATTAGTGTAAACATATAGTACATTTGCATTTAATGCTTTCATTTCTTAGCACATAACAATAGTCAATTCGAACTGTTTTAAAAATCAACTCAGCCCCTAATTAAAAGATTTTGCCTAATACAAACAAAAACAAGTAGTGTACCTATATGTTCTTAACTCAGTTATCACCTTCCCCTATAAACTTCTATATATACATGTCTTTCTTCTTTAGTTCGTTCAACATAGCATAGTAAATTTAACAAATACAAGTAGTATTTCTATTTTGTTTACTACTGAAGCATCATCAACAAGGCGAGAAGTTTTGGAAAGCAAAACAGTTTCCAGTTTTTAAGTTCAAAACTGTCAAACCAGAAGTGCTCTGTCATTCTCAAGCATTTGTGAGTAACACTTTTAAAATTTACTTAAGTTTTAAAATCTGTTGCATGTTGATATTGGATGCTTAAATATATGGTGTGAATAATTATTTATTCATTTTTCTATGGTGCTTGTGTGATGAAACTCTGTATATTTCAAAACCTACAAAATTCAAACTGCCTTCATCGAATTTGTTTTGTCTTTCATTTGCTGTGAGTAACTTTAATTACTAAAACTTAAGTATGTAAACTTGTTGCAAAATCTGAAATGGGTGTGGTTTGTGTGTATGTTTTTTTTACTGTACATATGGATGTGTCTGAGTATATATTAAAGTCTCTGTAAACAAACCTATTTATTTTGTTTCCAGTTGATTCAAACTATTTTTAATCACTTGATCCAATAGTTTTTAGGATTTATGATACAAAAAGGAATTGTTTGCCTCAACATGATATAGAGTTTAAGTTTTATTTAAGTTGAATAAAAATTTAATATTGTTCTGGAAATTCAAATATAACACTGAAGTCTTGAACAAGAGAAAAACCAAACCTTTTAATTTATAAATTCAAGAATATACTTTGAATCTATGTAACAAAATATGAATTATAAAACTCAAATCAAGATTTTTAACATTAGGGGTTATGTACAGTTCTGGTTTGCACTAAAAATGCATTTTGGGAATTTTTGGGGTGATCACTGTATCTGGGTGGTCGGGGCTCTGTTTGATGATGGAGGAGTTTACCGCGGAGATGGGAAAAATGGTAGGAGAGGTGGATGATCGTTGTGTTGATGATGGTGGTGGTTCTCTGTTCTTAACCATAGTTTATCTGGACTTATTTGTTCAATCAACTGCACGTCCTAGGATTGACCGAGAGTTACAAGATTTTGGGAATTTGTAGTGGGGTTGTAGTCGAAGCAGTGACTGGAGTTGGGTGGCCGCCGGTGGTCAGAGCGTCGAATAAGTGACGTTGACAGGTTCGAGAGGGGAAAGGCTGTTGTGTTCCAGGTTTGGGTTTCGAACCCATCATCGTCAGGTTGTCGTGGCGAATTTGGGTGGTCGTGACGTTGTCTGGAGGCGGTGGGCGACATGTTGGAGCTCCAGTGGGTGGCCGGAGGTGGATGGGGCCACAGTGCATGTGCGTCGTGCCCAGGCAGTTCTGTAGGAATTTGGAGGTGCAATTTTTTTTGGGCTCGGGAAAGACTCGTGATATTCGAGTGTTAACTCGAAGCGTGGTAGGGGAAGACTCGAAGTGAATCTGGGTTGGTTCGAGACAGGGGATGGTTTCAGGTTTTGACAAAACCTGATTTGTTTCAGTTTTAAATTTAGTTCAAACTATAAACTAAGATTGAAACAGTGTTTGAATTCAGTGTTTAAAGTAATTTTAGATGAAACTTTTGAATCTGAAGTTTTCAAAATGAATTTGGGCTTTTAAATCAAGATTTAAATCAAGGCTTAAAAACAAAGTTTGGAACCAATGTTAAAACTAATGAATTCAAGTATCTCTTGAATTCAAATCTGAAATTTTAAATCAGTTTTTAAAACTAAATATATACAATAAGTTCACATAATTAATTTTGAAAAGGAAATTTGTTTCAAATTAATATTTGAATTGATTAGGGGTATAGTTCTTTATAAAGTAATTTTTTTGAATGGGAAGTAAATAAAGGGTTTTAACTTAAACTTGCAAGTTAAAACATTAATGTATTTTGGAAATTTTAATTTAAATAAAAGTTAGGTAGTTGAATTTAAAAAGGGGTTTCCTTACATAAGTTTCATATGTACATAATTAATGCTATTTACCAGATTTTATATTTAACCTAAATTTGTGTAATGTTTAATAACTAATCCTTTGAATCTCAAATTCAGAAGTGAATTTGAAATTAAATTTAAAACTGTAAAGTTCTAATACACATTTATATTTATTAAGTCATTAAATAAGAAAAAATTTATCTTAAGAATAATTAAGGCATTAAATGATTTAATTAATAAGATAATAAAGGAATGGTAATTTATTAAATTTATAAATTAATAATTTAGATTAATTTATAGATAAAGATAAATTAAGAAGTAAATTAAGTGATGTTATTAGTTAATGAAGATAATTAACTAAGGATTACTAATTAATCTATTAATGTGGTTAATTTTGGTAATTAATCAGATTAATTAGATAATCTATTGAAAATGGTTAAGTGTAATTACTTGATAAAAGTAATTAAGAGATTAATTAATTATTGTAATTAATTTTGATAAATGATTAATTTAAGTGAATTAATTTAGTTTAATTAATTTAAGGAAATCATTTGATGAATTGATAAGTATAATTACTTAGTGAATGCAATGGAGCACAATTACTTAAGAAGGTAATTAATGTTAATTACTGAATGTAATTAATGAAAGATGATGTATTAATAAAGTAATTTGGATAATTACTTTTGTAATTAATCAAGAGATTAATTAATAGGATAATTAATTATGGGATAATTAATTTATTTATATGAGTAATTAAGGGTAGTTAATTACTGGTTGATATTAATCGAAGGCGATTAATAATTGTGTTTAATTTAACCAAAGTAAATTAATTTAAATCTAAATTAGAAATCATTTATTAATATAATTAATGATGTAATTAAGAATTGGTTACTTAAGAAATAATTACTAATGTGGAGATTAATTTATATAATTAATTAAGAATAAATGTATTCAATTATAAATGAAGTAATTAAATGTTAATTACTATAAATAATTTAGAACAATTAATTATTTAAGGACTAATTACCTATTGTAATTAGTGAATGATTAATCAAAGGTGTTTAATCAAGATGGATATTTAGAAGATGGTTAATAAATTTGATTTATAATTAATTAATGGTTGTATAAGCAGGATTTATAGATGAAGTAATTAATTTAATTTACTTTAAATTAATTAGAGATTGAAGTAGTTAATTTAATTCATTTTAAATTAATTACAAATGGTATGATTATAAATCATTGCTTATGGATGAATGATATTGATATTTCATTTGATGATTGTGATCTGGCATGAATAATATCTATGTGTCATGGATGCTTGGTTTTAGTATGATAATATTTAATTATCTGTTTGATGATGATATTACTTATCTGTTTATGAGATTATCTGTGATTATCTATTGTGATATTATGAATTATCCATCTGTGTGTATATTGAATTATATTGAATTAAACTGTTAAGACTAAATAGACAACTTGGCCTTAAAAGACACGTTTTGGATTTCGATGAGACCGGGATCGGGTTTTCCACATTTGGAACATCCGAAAACCACATCGATTCCAAATTAACGATAGGTCGTGAATCTGAAATGAAGATGAAGATTCAGAATGCAAGGGTTATCGTCGTTAACTCTGAGGGTGATTCCAAAATGAGTGTAACGAGATAATGCCTTCGGTTTCGTTCGAACCCGGAACGAACTTGTATGGATTGAATGCTTTCAACACATCGTCAGGCGGACGATGAGCATTCTAAGAAATATGTTCTCTAAAGGTAATCGTAGCCTCAAGCCTCATCAACCGGGAATGGCTAAAACAGGGGAGGTGCAGCAAGGTTAGGTGGGTCATGCCCAAGCAGGACAAGGATATTCCCCTGTCTAGATGCCCCTTTTTATTCGGTTGTGTGGGCAGTTGGTTTCAAACAACTGCGGGGTTTATCTTGTTCGGGACTGTTCAGTAAGGAATGGTTCCGGCCTTGTGTTGCAGGTGGTCGGGAGTGATCCTCGGTACGTTGATTTAGGCCACGTACTGTGACGGGCGGTACCCCAGTAGCCCTGCCATTGTATGGAATCCACAATCCAGTAAGTGCCAACGGTTTTGATTGTATTACCCACTTTTGTGGCTAGTAGCTGGAATTTAATCATGTAACAATTTCGGCTATTTTCTATTTACTTGAAAACCCTAGACCTATTATAATATCATAGAATTTCCTATCAAATGTTTTGGTTAGCGTAAGGTAAAAACTTTCCCATATTTATTTGTGGGGAGTCTTACGTGATACCTTTTGGTTTCAAAAGATTTTCAAAAGTTAAGCAACTTTAACCTGTTACTCATACCAGACCCATGTCTGACCCGGAGTTTATTTTTGTTTTTCATAAACTCTCGGGTACCCAAATTTTTACGGGTAGCCAAGGGATTCAGGTTAGCTTTGACGAATTCTGGAGGAGCAATGGAGCAGGTGGCTTCAGCGTTGTAGATATATATATAGTTCCGCTGTGTTGGTATATCTGTATTGTTTGAGTTGTGTTGTATTAACTAGACAGATGTTTATAACTGTCTAATATGTGATGTATCATTTGTATAACTCTGATTGATGTTGTATACTATGTAAATACTTATGTGATTATTATAATTTATTCGTTCCGATGTGAGGTTCTGATGTGTTGTTCTTTCTTCTCTATCTTTTCTATTTTCTCATCCCTTTCTTTCTTAAAGACGATACGTCTTCCTGGGCGTAGGAAGCCGGGTCGTCACAGTTGGTATCAGAGCGCTAGGTTGAGTGAATACCTAGGCTCTTGAGTGATTTCTTTCTTAAGAGAGCGTATTTGTAATTTTGATATATAATATATATATTTATTTATTTCTACCTATTGTTGAGTTACCTGTTCGGGTTTTCCAATATAAGTTATCAAGGTAGATATGGTAGTGGTGTGCGTAACACAACTACCAATGGTTGGAATTTGAATGTCTGAGGTTGGAAGTGTAATTGTCGAGACTGTAGATCTAATACCGTCTCGAGTGAGCTTTTGGTGGTGTAAGGATTTCATTGATCTCTGAAGGAAATCTGTTAAGGCTCGGAGTTCAATTTTTGAAGTGTAAGAGTTTGGATCTGTCGGTTGGACAGAGGCAAGTCATGATATCTTGATACATCATGGTGTAGTAGCTGTGTGATGAGACACAGTGACTATGGATGTCTCCGAAGATGTTCTTTGGGACAAGTTAAGGAAGAGTGTCTGCTTCGGTGTATAGCTGAGTTCAGCTGGGTGTTTCTGTATGCTTTGAGGTCCGAGTTTCTCGAAGAGCTTTGAATTAGGAAGTCTTCTGGCCTAGTAGTTTTTCTTGGGTAACTTCAGAAGCAGTAGAGTAGTTCCATTTCTTCGATGGATTGGCCACATAAGTGTAAGATGATCTGTTTGGTAAAGAGAGAGCATTATCTTTGGAATTAGGCTTGATTGATCGCAAAAGTGACTTGCGATAGTTTGAGTGTTCTCTTATGTTTCAGAGATTTTTATGGATGTCTTCAAGGAGTCAAAGATTTGCTAACATCTGGAGATTGAGTTTGGTATCGACTGGATTTCCAGGAGTGGTACTGATGAATCAGATTAGAAATTGGATGGTTATCGAGTTTGGTAGCTCAGATTTTGGAGGAACTTCAGAGTTTCCTTTTGATCTGTGGAGCCCTAATGTTGGAATGTGTTGTCCAGTCTGTGTTCGACTACAGCATTTTCATCTGCTCAGTCAGAGTTGCGCAGTGGAAGCATGGTGGTAGCTGTTTTAGTTTGGAAGCAATTGGATGTTGCAGTGTTTGGATTAGAGAGTCCTACTGGAGATTTTTCAGCATCTTAAGGCCAGTTTGGAGTGCACCTGTTTTATCTTTTCTGGATGAGAGAAGTGAGTTCTGTTTCCTGTTTTGGAGTAGAGTTTGTGTTCTGAGTTTGGTTCATATTGGAAAGATCATTTTGTTGGATTGTTTTTGGTCCAGTTTATTTCTAAGGAACATCGGCAAGAGTTGAGCTGATAAGTAAGGATGTAGACGATCTAGGATCGTCCGAAGAGTTTTGTGGATAAGAGATGGAGGAATTTGGATTTTTGAAATCGGGGATTTGATAAGTGTTTGGTCTTCAGGATTGAATTGTCAGTTTGGATAACTGGAATTCGTTGTGTTTCACGTATCTCTGAGGGAGTACGTGTAAGATCTATTTCTGATTGTAGAACCAGCAATTCAGGGAGTCTTGGATGTTGATTCAGACTTGTCTGTAGTCTGATATTCTGTCTTGTTTTGTAGATCTAGATTAGTGAAAGTTCTGTAGCTTAGTAGTATTGTTTGTTTGGATTCTATAGAGCGAGTAACCCGGTATTTATACTTGGGGAAACTCGAGAAAATTCTATCCGAAATCTTATCTGGATAGTTAGATTTGTTTGTTTGGATGAATTGGTTGCTATGATTGTTAGCTTATGATTAATCTATGCTTGTGTTTTAAAATAAATATTTAATTAGATTATTAAATTACCTTTGTTTTAAATTTCGGGGACGAAATTATTTTAAGGGGGGAGGAATGTGATATCCCGGAAATTTGGGGCAATATAAATTTAATAATCTACAATAAAATTAAATTGATTTGATAATATTTGTTAATAATATTTGAATTGATTTAAAAATCTTCTTTTCAATAAATATTTAACCAATAATTTATCTTTTAAAAGCTAATTTAAATTGTTTCTATTTATAATGTATATATGTATATATTAGTACATATTATAAATAGATAAGTTTTGTTTTCTAATTCTATTATTTTTGATAATTTGGGAATTTAATATTGAATAAATAATAAGATGATCTTAAAAATACTCAAGGTAAATTTAATTTGTTTAAAAATAAATTCCAGCCTAGGTTTAAATTTAAATAAAAAGATTTGTTTTGTTCTTTTTACTTTAGCTTTACAAAATAAGTAAATTATTTATGTAGTGAATTTATTTTAATAATGAGTTTTATGTAAACAGTAATAATAATATAATAACTTAACAATGAATTTTAAATAAATAGGAGTTGTTATTTTAAACCTATGTTTTGGAAAATTAAGATTTGTAAGTTTAAAAGTAAAATAAGTCTTATAACAAAGATTTATATAAGTTTAAAATAATAAGTGTAATAATAACAAGCACTTGTATTAGAAATAAAATTTAATACATAAGTAAAGTTTATAATTAATAACTAGAATAAGCTAAGAACAAAAGTAAGATATAATATGCATGCAAGTAGTAAAAAGAAAGCAAGATTAGGAGACAAAACAAAGCAAAGTACATAAAATATGCAGGATAAAGAAAACAAATGACTAAAGCAATTTTTATAATGTGTATGTAAAATACAAAAGCATGTAATCATGTCTGTACAATAATTATGTTGGCAATTAAACAAAATAAAATAAAATGTTAGTAGCTTGTAAATTAAGATTCAAACAAGTACAAACATCAAGTATAAAACAAAATAAAGTAAGGAAAAATAGTTGCAGGTTGACTCTAAAGCAAAGATACAAAGCAAAGTTAAGAAACAAAACAAAAAGAAAATGACATATGTAGGCATATGAAAGTGTAGTGGACCTGTAAGAAATGCAAAGCAAAAAAATATATCTTTGTACACAAAAGATAAGATTAGTGTAAACATATAGTACATTTGCATTTAATGCTTTCATTTCTTAGCACATAACAATAGTCAATTCGAACTGTTTTAAAAATCAACTCAGCCCCTAATTAAAAGATTTTGCCTAATACAAACAAAAACAAGTAGTGTACCTGTATGTGCTTAACTCAGTTATCACCTTCCCCTATAAACTTCTATATATACATGTCTTTCTTCTTTAGTTCGTTCAACATAGCATAGTAAATTTAACATATACAAGTAGCATTTCTATTTTGTTTACTACTGAAGCATCATCAACAAGGCAAGAAGTTTTGGAAAGCAAAACAGTTTCCAGTTTTTAAGTTCAAAACTGTCAAACCAGAAGTGCTCTGTCATTCTCAAGCATTTGTGAGTAACACTTTTAAAATTTACTTAAGTTTTAAAATCTGTTGCATGTTGATATTGGATGCTTAAATATATGGTGTGAATAATTATTTATTCATTTTTCTCTGGTGCTTGTGTGATGATACTCTGTATATTTCAAAACCTGCAAAATTCAAACTGCTTCATCGAATTTGTTTTGTCTTTCATTTGCTGTGAGTAACTTTAATTACTAAAACTTAAGTATGTAAACTTGTTGCAAAATCTGAAATGAGTGTGGTTTGTATGTATGTTTTTTTTTACTGTACATATGGATGTGTCTGAGTATATATTAAAGTCTCTGTAAACAAACCTATTTATTTTGTTTCTAGTTGATTCAAACTATTTTTAATCACTTGATCCAATAGTTTTTAGGATTTATGTTACAAACAGGAATTGTTTGCCTCAACATGATATAGAGTTTAAGTTTTATTTAAGTTGAATAAAAATTTAATATCGTTCTGGAAATTCAAATATAACAGTGAAGTCTTGAACAAGAGAAAAACCAAACCTTTTAATTTATAAATTCAAGAATATACTTTGAATCTATGTAACAAAATATGAATTATAAAACTCAAATCAAGATTTTTAACATTAGGGGTTATGTACAGTTCTGGTTTGCACTAAAAATGCATTTTGGGAATTTTTGGGGTGATCACTGTATCTAGGAGGTCGGGGCTCTGTTTGATGATGGAGGAGTTTACCGCGGAGATGGGAAAAATGGTAGGAGAGGTGGATGATCGTTGTGTTGATGATGGTGGTGGTTCTCTGTTCTTAACCTTAGTTTATCTGGACTTATTTGTTCAATCAACTGCACGTCCTAGGATTGACCGAGAGTTACAAGATTTTGGGAATTTGTAGTGGGGTTGTAGTGGAAGCAATGACCGGAGTTGGGTGGCCGCCGGTGGTCAGAGCGTCGAATAAGTGACGTTGACAGGTTCGAGAGGGGAAAGGCTGTTGTGTTCCCGGTTTGGGTTTCCAACCCATCATCGTTTCAGGTTGTCGTGGCGAATTTGGGTGGTCGTGACGTTGTCTGGAGGCGGTGGGCGACATGTTGGAGCTCCAGTGGGTGGCCAGAGGTGGATGGGGCCACAGTGCACGTGCGCCGTGCCCATGGCAGTTCTGTAGGAATTTGGAGGTGCAATGTTTTTTTTGGGCTCGGGAAAGACTCGTGATATTCGAGTGTTAACTCGAAGCGTGGTAAGGGAAGACTCGAAGTGAATCTGGGTTGGTTCGAGACAGGGGATGGTTTCAGGTTTTGACAAAACCTGATTTGTTTCAGTTTTAAATTTAGTTCAAACTATAAACTAAGATTAAAACTGTGTTTGAATTCAGTGTTTAAAGTAATTTTAGATGAAACTTTTGAATCTGAAGTTTTCAAAATGAATTTGGGCTTTTAAATCAAGATTTAAATCAAGGCTTAAAAACAAAGTTTGGAACCAATGTTAAAACTAATGAATTCAAGTATCTCTTGAATTCAAATCTGAAATTTTAAATCAGTTTTTAAAACTAAATATATACAATAAGTTCACATAAAATAATTTTGAAAAGGAAATTTGTTTCAAATTAATATTTGAATTGATTAGGGGTATAGTTCTTTATAAAGGAATTTTTTTGAATGGGAAGTAAATAAAGGGTTTTAACTTAAACTTGCAAGTTAAAACATTAATGTATTTTGGAAATTTAAATTTAAATAAAAGTTAGGTAGTTGAATTTAAAAAGGGGTTTCCTTATATAAGTTTCATATGTACGTAATTAATGCTATTTACCAGATTTTATATTTAACCTAAATTTGAGTAATGTTTAATAATTAGTCCTTTGAATCTCAAATTCAGAAGGGAATTTGAATGTAAATTTAAAACTGTAAAGTTCTAATACACATTTATATTTATTAAGTCATTAAATAAGAAATGATTTATCTTAAGAATAATTAAGGCATTAAATGATTTAATTAATAAGATAATAAAGGAATGGTAATTTATTAAATTTATAAATTAATAATTTATATTAATTTATAGATAAAGATAAATTAAGAAGTAAATTAAGTGATGTTATTAGTTAATGAAGATAATTAGCTAAGGACTACTAATTAATTTATTAATGTGGTTAATTTTGGTAATTAATCAGATTAATTAGATAATCTATTGAAAATGGTTAAGTGTAATTACTTGATAAAAGTAATTAAGAGATTAATTACTTATTGTAATTAATTTTGATAAATGATTAATTAAGTGAATTAATTTAGTTTTTAAGGAAATCATTTGATGAATTGATAAGTATAATTACTTAGTGAATGCAATGGAGCACAACTACTTAAGGAGATAATTAATGTTAATTACTGAATGTAATTAATGAAAGATGATGTATTAATAAAGTAATTTGGATAATTACTTTTGTAATTAATCAAGAGATTAATTAATAGGATAATTAATTATGGGATAATTAATTATGGGATAATTAATTTATTTATATGAGTAATTAAGGGTAGTTAATTACTGGTTGATATTAATCGAAGGCGATTAATAATTGTGTTTAATTTAACCAAAGTAAATTAATTTAAATCTAAATTAGAGATCATTTATTAATATAATTAATGATGTAATTAAGAATTGGTTACTTAAGAAATAATTAATAATGTGGAGATTAATTTATATAATTAATTAAGAATAAATGTATTCAATTATAAATGAAGTAATTAAATGTTAATTACTATAAATAATTTAGAACAATTAATTATTTAAGGACTAATTACCTATTGTAATTAGTGAATGATTAATCAAAGGTGTTTAATCAAGATGGATATTTAGAAGATGGTTAATAAATTTGATTTATAATTAATTAATGGTTGTATAAGCAGAATTTATAGATGAAGTAATTAATTTAATTTACTTTAAATTAATTAGAGATTGAAGTAGTTAATTTAATTCATTTTAAAATAATTACAAATGGTATGATTATAAATCATTGCTTATGGATGAATGATATTGATATTTCATTTGATGATTGTGATCTGGCATGAATAATATCTATGTGTCATGGATGCTTGGTTTTAGTATGATAAATTTAATTATCTGTTTGATGATGATATTACTTATCTGTTTATGAGATTATCTGTGATTATCTATTGTGATATTATGAATTATTCATCTGTGTGTATATTGAATTATATTGAATTAAACTGTTAAGACTAAATAGACAACTTGGCCTTAAAAGACACGTTTTGGATTTCGATGAGACCGGGATCGGGTTTTCCACATTTGGAACATCCGAAAACCACATCGATTCCAAATTAACGATAGGTCGTGAATCTGAAATGAAGATGAAGATTCAGAATGCAAGGGTTATCGTCGTTAACTCTGAGGGTGATTCCAAAATGAGTGTAACGAGATAATGCCTTCGGTTTCGTTCGAACCCGGAACGAACTTGTATGGATTGAATGCTTTCAACACATCGTCAGGCGGACGATGAGCATTCTAAGAAATATGTTCTCTAAAGGTAATCGTAGCCTCAAGCCTCATCAACCGGGAATGGCTAAAACAGGGGAGGTGCAGCAAGGTTTGGTGGGTCATGCCCAAGCAGGACAAGGATATTCCCCTGTCTAGATGCCCCTTTTTATTCGGCTGTGTGGGCAGTTGGTTGCAAACAACTACGGGGTTTATCTTGTTCGGGACTGTTCAGTAAGGAATGGTTCTGGCCTTGTGTTGCAGGGGGTCGGGAGTGATCCTTGGTACGTTGATCTAGGCCACGTACTGTGACGGGCGGTACCCCAGTAGCCCTGCCATTGTATGGAATCCACAATCTAATAAGTGCCAACGGTTTTGATTGTATTACCCACTTTTGTGGCTAGTAGCTGGAATTTAATCATGTAACAATTTCGGCTATTTTCTATTTACTTGAAAACCCTAGACCTATTATAATATCACAGAATTTCCTATCAAATGTTTTGGTTAGCGTAAGGTAAAAACTTTCCCTTGTTTATTTGTGGGGAGTCTTACGTGATACCTTTTGGTTTCAAAAGATTTTCAAAAGTTAAGCAACTTTAACCTGTTACTCATACCAGACCCATGTCTGACCCGGAGTTTATTTTTGTTTTTCATAAACTCTCGCGTACCCAAATTTTTACGGGTAGCCAAGGGATTCAGGTTAGCTTTGACGAATTCTGGAGGAGCAATGGAGCAGGTGGCTTCATCGTTGTAGATATATATATATAGTTCCGCTGTGTTGGTATATCTGTATTGTTTGAGTTGTGTTGTATTAACTAGACAGATGTTTATAACTGTCTAGTATGTGATGTATCATTTGTATAACTCTGATTGATGTTGTATACTATGTAAATACTTATGTGATTATTATAATTTATTCGTTCCTCTATGAGGTTCTGATGTGTTGTTCTTTCTTCTCTATCTTTTCTATTTTCTCATCCCTTTCTTTCTTAAAGACGATACGTCTTCCTGGACGTAGGAAGTCGGGTCGTCACAAAGAGTTTGTGATTTTGGTTTTGGTAGATCTTGAGAGGATCTTTTTGTTGGATTGTTTTTGGTCCAGTTTGTTTCTAGAGGCATCAGCGAATATTGAGCTGATCGGGAAGGATGTGGGCAGCCCAAAATTGTCAGAAGAGTTTTGTGGTTATAAAACGGAGGAATTTATAATCCGAAGTTGGAGACTTTGTTTTGTTGACGTTTTCTTCGGTCAAAGGAGCAATAAGATTGGGTAAGACTGGGAAATTAGCTCCGAAGTATACTGGATTCTTTTGAGTTTTTGTAAGAAATAAGTGTTTGGCTTACAAGAGTTGAATTACCAGTTTGGAAGATAGGGATTTATGATATTTCACGTATCTCTGAGGCAGTACGTGTATGATCCATCACTAGTTTTGGAACCTGCTGTTTGGGAGGATTTGGATGTTGGGTCGGACTTGAGTGTGGTCTGGTATCTTGTGTAGATTGTAGATCTAGATGAGTAGGAGCTCGGTAGCTTAGTAGTGTAGCTAGTTTGGTTTTAGTAGAGCAAGTAACCCGGTGTCTGTACCTGGGAAACTCTGGATTGTTTTAGGAAGCCTATCCGGATCTGTGTCCGGATAACTAG
This sequence comes from Allium cepa, assembly GCA_030765085.1. Taxonomy (NCBI): domain Eukaryota; kingdom Viridiplantae; phylum Streptophyta; class Magnoliopsida; order Asparagales; family Amaryllidaceae; genus Allium; species Allium cepa. The sequence continues at coordinate 677,267,870 of CM060941.1, read as the reverse complement.
TGTTGTTTGTTGGATTGAATTGTTTGATTGATTGTGTATGGTTGATATATATGGTTGATACGTATGCTTGAATTGGTTGTAATAAAATAAAAACTTTGGATTATCTTTTTTTTTAAATTTCGAGGACGAAATTCTTTTAAGGGGGAGGAATGTGATTGTTTGCGTAAAAAATGGCCGCAAACACCCAAAGTCGTACGAGTTGGTTGATTTTATGTTGTATTTAGTGATTTGGGTGATTTATGCAAATATATAGAAAGCAGGGACTAAACTGTAAAAGACACACAGATTTATATTGGTTCGGCCAGAACGTGCCTACGTCCACTTTATATGTTATTCTCCTTTTTTCTTTAGATTACAAGTACAAAGCTTTGATTACAAGTATCTAAAGTTGTTTGAGAATTCCTTCCAGGCTTGAGCTCTCAAACTTGTCTCCCATTGTTGTACCCCTGCCCCTCTATTTATAGAGTGAGGCTGGGGGCAGGGGACCTGGATGTTTATAGCTGCTGGTGGGCTTGGGCTGAAGCAATCTGGCCTGGCAGAGTTGGTTCGGCAACACCTTGGTTCGGCGGTGAGTGGTATGTTGTTTGGACCGGTGGTAGGTTGGACCGGCAGTAGTATGGTGAGGTTGGAGCTGGTCCGGTGGTAGCATGGTTCGGCTATGCTCGGTCCGGTAGTTGTAGGGGGGAGATGGTTGGTTCGGTGGTGTTGGATCGGTATTACCGAATGGAGAGAATGCCGAATGAACACTTGTATTTGGGAGTGCCGGATGAACCTGTGTGTTCTGAGTGCCGAATGAGGCCTTGCTTCATATTGCCGAATGAAACTCGAAACTTGACCACCGAATGGACTCTCGCATGGCTTCACCGAATGAACTTTTATATTTGAACCTTGAGTGAAATCCCTGTCTTATGTACGCTTGCTTGCTTCTTCTTGCTCCGGTCGTGGTGGAAATGCACACAACATTGATATTCCAGTTTTGACCAAAAAATGGGATAACACTTTACCCCCCAAAATATGCCTTGCGATAGGAAGGCGTGTTTTGTAATGCCATGAGCTGGATGTTCATATCCCGTTGATGTCCTGTAAAGAGCTTGGTAGTTTCATATGTCCTCAAATGACGATCATTCGGGATCGAGCTATTTGGGATGAAGCGCGGCCGTTCATGGTCAAGCGCCTAACTTCAAATAACGATCGTTCGTGATCGAGTCATTTGAGGTGAAGTGCGACCGTGCGCGGTCAAGCGTGTAAATCCATGCGTCGATCGTTCGGGATCGAGTCATCTTCGGTGAAATGTGACCGTTCAAGGTCAAGCGCTCAACTTCAAATGACGACCGTTCGGGATCGAGTCATTCGAGGTAAAGTGCGACAGTGCGTGGTCAAGTGCGTAAATCCATGTATCGATCGTTCGGGATCGAGTCAACTGTGGTGAAATGTGACCGTTCAAGGTGGCACTCAACTTCAAATGACGACCGTTCGGGATCGAGTCATTCGAGGTAAAGTGCGACAGTGCGCGGTCAAGTGGTGGTCCTCAAATGACGACCGTACGCGATCAAGCCATTTGAGGTAAGGTGTAACAGTCAGTGATCAGGTGGTGGACCTCAAATGACGACCGTTCGCGATCGAGCCATTTGAGGTAAGGTGAGTCGTGCCGTTCGAGGCGAGTTGTGCCGTTCGAGGCGAATTGTGACTGTTCGAAGTCGGGTGCCGTTCGAGGCGAATTGTGACTATTCGAAGTCGAGTGCCGTTCGAGGCGAATTGTGACTGTTCGAAGTCGGGTGCCGTTCGAGGCGAATGAGTGTGCCCGGGGGGGACTTAATATTATCAGTGTTGGAGTCATTGTTTGGGGGAATTTTTCGAATCAAAGACTTCGGCAGTTCGTTGCCATGCAATAGGTGCTCGTGGACCGTTCGCGATCCAACGGGCATACAAGTAAATAATTTTTTCATAGAACTGTAAATGTTAAAGCAATAGTACCTTACAGCAGAAATGTCCAAACAGGAAGAATTCAAATGTTCAAATCGAAACAAAAGCAAAGCAAGGATGTCAAAGTGTAAGTTCCCACTCCGAAGCAGTCAATGATCATTCAGAGCATGCCTGGAGATCGTTCGCGATCTCGTACATGTGTAAACGATTTAATTGCGTCAGTGGAAGCTTACGACCTGTTCATCGTTATTTTAATCAAGCAATCAAGGGATAATCAGATGGTGCCCCGATCTAGGGTCACCTCTAGCCGAGGTAGACGGTGGTCGCTCTGGCTCCACTGCTGGAGTTCGCCTCCTCACATACTGAAGGAGCATACCGTTCCTGATATGCCCTTCCACCTCGTCCTTCAAATGTCTACAATCATTAGTGTTATGACCATTCAATTCATGAAATACACAAAACTTATCTGATTTTCTTTCGTCAGAGGTTGGATCCCTTCGCATTGGTCTACGGTACGGAACCTGCCCCTTGGTATCCTGATAAATCTGTTCCAAACTCTCATTCAGCTCTGAATAGGTGGTGAATCGTGGCTCTCTTCGTAGCCACTTTGTCCTATCATCATTATCCTCGGCCTTTCTTTTTCCTTTGCTAGTCTCCGCACCCTTTCCAGGTGGGTTTCCGCTCTTGATTACGTAAACGTCATCTTCTTCCTCTCTTTCTGCACTAGCATCTTCCAAACGCAGAAACTTTTCAGCCTCATGATAGAACTCTCCCAGATTCATAGGCGGGTCCTTGGTTAATGAATTCTTGAATTCTGTATTACCAGCTATTCCAGATACAGCCGCCATCATGACCATAGATGGATCTGGTCGATCCACTGATGCTGCCGCCGCATTAAATCGCGTTAGAAAGCTCCTCAAAGTCTCTCCAGTTTTCTGTTTCAAGGTTGCCAAAGTCATCACATTCTTGGGTCTCGCAATATGAACCTGAATTGTCTCATGAATCTCTCAGTTAAATCTTCCCATGTTCCTATGGAGCCGCTCTCCAGTTGCCTAAACCATAACGCTGCAATGTCCGTCAAATACAGTGGAAAGCACCGGGCCATAACCTCCTCCGATGCCCCCAGCACTTCCATATGTCTCATATACTTCGTTAGATGGACCGTGGGGTCCGTTTTCCCGTTGTACATGTCCAATGATGGTAGCTTGAATTCTGGTGGGTTCCTAGCCATCCTAATCGCAGAAGAAAAAGGACTCCTGTTTACATCTTCCAAGTCTCTGTTTACTAAACCGCCTCTCATAGCTCTTCTAACCATCTCTGCTAATCTGTCATTGTCTCCAAGCTGTAGTCCTCGTTCACTGTCTTCGACCTGCCCCCCAAGTCCGCGGGAGTTTTCATGTGTATGCCTCCCTGGCTGAACGTTCATTCCTCTATTGCTACCAGGTGGTTCGGATGCCCCCATCTCACTTCCCGGGGTCGGATCAACATGCTCTACGTGAGTGCCCCCTAGCTCTGGTGCTGCGCCAGATGGTCCTGCCCCGTTCTGAACCCCAGTTGCTCCTTGGATTTGTGCTCCATTTTGCCCAATTTGTTGAAGTAAGTTCTGAATCATCTCTTCTTGTCTTCTCATCATGGCCTCCATCTCATCCTTAGTGATGAAGATCGACGCTCGATTCCCTCCTGAGGAAGCCTCTTGACTTCCTTGGTGTTCACTTCTCTCTGGCCTTTGCCTTCTACTTGTTTGTCTCGTCATAACTCTTAGATCTGAACTCTTAGATTTTCAAATTCAACTTCTATCCGATGTAGCGGGAGCTGGTTCCTCTCAGTGGAAGCACCAAAATGTTTGCATAAAAAATGGCCGCAAACACCCAAAGTCGTATGAGTTGGTTGATTTTATGTTGTATTTAGTGATTTGGGTGATTTATGCAAATATATAGAAAGCAGGGACTAAACTGTAAAAGACACACATATTTATAGTGGTTCGGCCAGAACGTGCCTACGTCCACTTTATATGTTATTCTCCTTTTTTCTTTAGATTACAAGTACAAAGCTTTGATTACAAGTATCTAAAGTTGTTTGAGAATTCCTTCCAGGCTTGAGCTCTCAAACTTGTCTCCCATTGTTGTACCCCTGCCCCTCTATTTATAGAGTGAGGCTGGGGGCAGGGGACCTGGATGTTTATAGCTGCTGGTGGGCTTGGGCTGAAGCAATCTGGCCTGGCAGAGTTGGTTCGGCAACACCTTGGTTCGGCGGTGAGTGGTATGTTGTTTGGACCGGTGGTAGGATGGACCGGCAGTAGTATGGTGAGGTTGGAGCTGGTCCGGTGGTAGCATGGTCCGGTGGTAGCATGGTTCGGCTATGCTCGGTCCGGTAGTTGTAGGGGGGAGATGGTTGGTTCGGTGGTGTTGGATCGGTACTACCGAATAGAGAGAATGCCGAATGAACACTTGTATTTGGGAGTGCCGGATGAACCTGTGTGTTCTGAGTGCCGAATGAGGCCTTGCTTCATATTGCCGAATGAAACTCGAAACTTGACCACCGAATGGACTCTCGCATGGCTTCACCGAATGAACTTTTATATTTGAACCTTGAGTGAAATCCCTGTCTTATGTACGCTTGCTTGCTTCTTCTTGCTCCGGTCGTGGTGGAAATGCACACAACATTGATATTCCAGTTTTGACCAAAAAATGGGATAACAGTGATATCCAAGAATTTCAAGGAATTTAAAACGTGAAAATCTCTTAATTAACAATTTAAAATTGGTAAAATTTGTTAATTTCAAACAATAATAAATATAGTGAGTTGTTTTAAATATAGTTATAAAGAGATTTTTAAATACAATAATTAATTACAATTAATAATGTGTTTGTTTAAATTTGATATCTACATTTATTTGAATTAATTTTAAATTGGATTTTAAATTGAATTTGAATTTTAATCTGGATTTAAAATTGAATTTAAAGGAATATACATATGTCTTAAAATAGAAATAATAATATAGTTTGGATTTAAAATATATGGATAAGGTTTTTATTTAAAATAAGACTATTTTATATTTTTTTCTTTAAAGGAAATTTATTTATATAAATTTAGCAAGTATTTATTTAATTGTAATATAATTACAAAAGTTTTATATTATCATTTTAAAAATGGATTAAATATTCTATATATGATTTTATTTAAAATATGGTTGGTTTTTATTTTATTTTCTTTTAAAAGTTTTACTTGTTTAAAATTAGACAAGCATTTATTAATTTAAAAAGGTATCTATTAATTAGGAAATCATAATTAAAAGCTTTTAAAATCATTTTTAAATAATAAGAAAATGAATAAATACAAGTGTTAAGTTATAAACCCCTTAAAATAACATGTATTAACATATTAAGCAAGGTTTGAGACAAGTGTCATTTCTTTTTATTTTATTTTTATTTTTATACATCAAAATAACTCTATTTAAAATCACTATCTTCCTCTTCATTTTCTTTTTCTGATCTCAGTTCAAAATCTGAAAACCTTCTCAAATCTAAACCATTTCTCAGTTCAAACTTATATAATGCAAACATCTACAAAATCTGAGATCAAAAACCCTGTTACTTAATTTCAAAACCCTATAAACTGTTTTATTCTTAAGCCTGAAATTCATTCCTCCAGCTCAAACCTATAATTCATCTCCTCTAAACCAAATGCAAACCAAAGAAAATGTCATCAAGCCTGTAATATTCTCAAACCAAAATAAATAAATGAAGTCCGTAATCTTTACAAGCCTGCAACATGTTTTCAAAAGTTCAAGCAAGCCTGTAATTTTCAAACATGTCAAGCAATTTTTTTTTTTCAAATTAGAGAAAACCAGAAACTCAAGCCTATAACATCTTCATATGCAAACTGGAATCAAAGTTTTGATCATTCATGTCTCAAGCTAAAACATCTCTGTCTTAAAGCATGCAAGATTTCAAATCCAGCTTCCAAACTCTCTGCATTTTTAGAAGAAAAAGTTGAGTAAACTTTTAAATTTAAAATTTTAAGAAGGAAAATAATGGTTGCTTGTGAAATTCTGTGATGATGCTTTGCATGTATATGTTTATATAAGTAGTCCTCTGTGTATATGAATGTATTTGAGTATGCATGTCTAGTTTATCTGTGCCTCTCTGTTTTCCAAGATTAGAGATATGTAAAAATGAACCAAAATTCAAAACTCTCAATCTAATCACTGTAAAACTTTGGTGTTCAAACAAGTTAGTTTAGTTTAAATATCATCTAGTCTTTAATAACAAGTTCAAGTAGTTTAAGTTTGGAAATTTATTGGAACAAAGATAATACAGTATAAAACTTAAATATACGATAAAATCAAATGTTAATTTGCATTGATTCAAGTATATATCTTGAATCATCTTTGAAAGTTAGGATTTTTTAAAAAAAATCATAATTTTTAATGAAGTATTGAATGTGTAATTTGGCGATGTCTGAAATTGGGTTTCTGAGCAAATTCCGATGATCTAAGTGTCCGGGAAGGTCGCGGTTCCTGCTGGAGCTAACTAAGTGATCTGGGTGTTTGGCAAAAATGGTAGGAGCGTCGAATGAACACTGTGGCATCAACGGTGGTCGAGAGAAGTTTTAAACCCTAAATTAGGTCGTGTTTGGAATTGGGACGACCGTGTCATCTATGGTGGATCAAATTGCTTGATACTCAGGGAAATGGTGTCGTAGTGTGTCGGTAGGGTGTGGCCAGAGTCGTCGGAGCAGTAGGGTCGAAAGGATTCTCTGGCATGGGTTTTTTGTTTCAGGTTCGATTGGGTTGCTCGATCTTACTCGAGAGCTCGTGATGGTGGTTTGGTGATCGGAGAGGGCTGCTGGGACGCAGGGTGATGTGCCGGAGGGTTCATCAGAGGTCGGAGATGATTCCGGCGCTGGTGCATGTGCACGAGATGATTTTGGTGTCAGTGGGATTGGGGTGGTTGTGTTGGAAGTTGACTCGAATGGGAGATCGGGTTTTTTAGAATGAAGACTCGAGGATGGACTCGAGTATGTTTGTAGTGGTTCCAGAAAGAGTTTGGTTCCAGGTTTTAAAATTTAAATTTAAATCTAAAACTAAGCTAAATTTTTAAATAGGAAACTCAGGTTAGACCTGAGTGGATTCCGGGTTTGACCCGTTGCAAGTGGTTGAGCAGTTTTTGAAAAAAAGGTTTTAAATCTGAGTTTTGAAATTTAAACTTTAATTTACTTTAAATCTTCTTATACAAATTTACTTTATATAAAATAAATGTTTTCTTTAACAATTTGTTAAGAGGTTTTGAAATTTTTTAACTTAAATTTTATTAAGTAAAGTTTTAAGTTAATTTTAAAAGTTAAATTAGAAATGAAATTTTAAGATGGATATAAAAGCAAGTTTTAAAATTCAAATTGAAATTAGTTTTTAAACTATTACTTGATAATATTTTAAGTATTTAAAGGAAGTCTTATTAACTTTAAATTTATCAAGTTAATAATTATTTTAAAACTTAATTTATTATTTAATTAAGTAAAATTAATTATTAAAATAAAAAGGGTTTAAATATGTTTATGGTAATTAAGGTATTTATAAAATAATGTTTTATCTTAACATAATTAAAGTTTTATTATCTTGAAATTAATTAAGTTAATTAAAGGAAATTAAGTATAAGCAATTAATTTAATTAATAATAATTACGAATTAATTAAGGAATTAATTAAGAGTAACTAATTGATTTAATTTATTTATTAATTAATTAAGGGATTATAATTTAATTAATTAAAGGTTAATTAATTTATAATTAAGTTTAATTAATTAGATAATTAAAGATTTTTAATTAAATGTTTGAAGATTAATTAATTAAGTAATTAAGGTTGATTAATTAGTATTTAGAAATTAATTAACTTGTAATTAAAAAGTACTTAATTTGTAAGTAAGTTTTATTAATTAATAATTGGGCTTTATTAATTAGTAATTAAGAAATTATTAATCTATTATTAAAGTTAATTAAGGATTAATTAACTAATATTTATGGCTAATTAATTGTTATTAAGGATTGATTAACCAATTAATTAAGGATTAATTAATTTTTTATTAAGTTTTATTAATTGATAATTAAGGTTTATTAATTAATAAGTAAAGATTAATTAATATGTAATTAAAGTTAATTAATTTATTAAAAGTTTAATTAAGGAATGAATTAACCAATTGTAATTAATCAAATGAATGTGACTAATTAATTGGTTGATTAATTTTAGATAATCTTGATGATTGATTAAGTATGAATACTTAATGAGATTAAATAGTGTAATTACTTAGTGAAGTAATTAATGTATAATTTCTAGATGTAATTAATTAAAGGGAATTACTTAATGGAAAGTAATTAAAGGATAATTACTTAGTAAAAGTAATTAAGGGCTAATTACTTGGTGTAATTAATTAAAAGATTAATATAATTAATTAAAGAGTTAATTAATTAAGGTAAGTAATTATAGGATGGCAATTGCAGTTTATAATTAAGGTTGATTAGTGGAAGTGATTAATTAAAGTTTAATTAATTAATGTAATTAATTAAGGGTCAATGTAATTAATTATATTAATTAATGGAAGTAATTAAGGGTTACTTAATGTAATTAAATGATAATTAATCAAGAGTGATTAATTAAGATGATGATTAATTAATTGGTTTGTAATTAACTAATGGATAGGTAAGCAAGATTTTAGTGATGAAAGTAATTAATTTAATTTATTTTAAATTAATTAGAGATGAAGTAATTAATTTAATTCATTTTAAGTTAATTATATGATGTGTGATAAATAGATCTTTGCTTATGGATGGCGAAATGTTATTGAATGCCTTGATTGATTAATATCTCTGATGAGATATGTGTGATATGTGATATGAGATGATTTGGTTGAACGGTGATGATATGAATTATCTATCTGTGCATATGTGAATTATCTATCTGTGTGAATATAGATAATGATTCAAATTGAATATTTTTTACTTTAAAACAACTTGGACCTAAAAGATGGCATTTTGGATTTCGATGAGACCGGGATCGGGTTTTCAGATTTGGATATTCGAAAACCACATCGATCCAAATTAACGTTAGGTCGTGAATCTCAAATGAAGATGAAGATTCAGAGTGCAAGGGTTATTGTCGTTAACTCTGAAGGTAATTTCAAAATGAGTGTAATGAGATAATGCCTTCGGTTTCGTTCGAACTGGGAACGAACTTATATGGATTGAATGCTTTCAGAACATCGTCAGGTAGACGATGAGAATTCTAAGGGATGTTTTCTCTAAAGGTAATCGTAGTCTCAAGCATCATCAACCGGGAATGGTTAAAACATGGAAGGTGCAGCAAGGCTAAGCGGGTCATGCCCAAGTAGGACAATATTTACCCCTGTCTAGATGTCCCTTTTTATTCGGCTATGTGGGAGGTTGCTAGCTACAACCGCAGGGTTGTCTTGTTCGAAACTGTTCAATAACGAAAGGTTTCGGCCTTGTGTTGCAGGGGATTTAGGGTGGATCCTCGGTACGGTGATCTAGGCCTCATACTGTGACGGACGGTACCCCTGTAGCCCTGCCATTGCATGGAATCCAATCTCCAATAATGCCATACGTATTGATTGTGCCCAACTATGTTGGAACGTGAGATGTAAGTATTCCAGCTATTTCTGTATTTTACTTGAAAACCCTAGACACTACTATAATATCATCGGATTTCCTATCAAATGTTTTGGTTCGCGTAAGGTAAAAACTTACCCATGTTTATGTGCGGGGAGTCTTATGTGATACCTTTTTTTTGCAAAGGTTTTCGAAGTTAAGCAAGTTTAACCGTTTACTCACACCAGACACTTTTCTGACCCGGAGTTTATTCTGTTTTTCTTAAACTCTTGGGTACTCAAATTTTTACGAGTAGCCAAGGGATTCAGGTTAGCTTTGACGAATTCTGGAGGAGCAATGGAGTAGGAGGCTTCAACGTTTGTAGATATATATAGATGGTTCCGCTGTGTTGGTCTCTGAGTCGTTAGTTTGAGTTGTATCTTGTGTTGTAATAACTAGACAGATGTTTATAACTGTCTAGAATGTATTGTATAAGCTGTGTAACTCTGATATATGTGATACTATATAATATCTATGTGATTAATATAATTTATTCATTCCGCTGCTGAGATTCTGATGTTGTTTCTTTCTTTCTTCTCTATCTTTTCTCTTCTCTATCCCTTTCTTTCTTAATAATGATGCATCTTTCTGTGGAGAGAAAGGGGAGTTGTCTCATATTTTGAATTTAAATAATATATTTACTTGGATTTGACCTTTCACAACCCAAGCCCACCTCTCTACCATGTTCCATCTCCATCAAGTCAGGACGTATACAAGCCCTTACCCCCTCTATGATATTTTCCATCTTCCCTCAGCTATAGAAACAAGGTCAGTAAAAAGAAAAATCAACTTATTCAAAAATCAATATCTCAAAAATTATTCAATAAAAAAAATCTAAAGCAAGTTTTAAGAATCATGATTCGATGAGAGCTTCGTTGTGATTTGGGTTAAGTGGCGCTCGATCATGGTTTGTGTGATTGACATTATAGGGGCAGTTCTAGGGTTTGAGTTTTTTTGATGAGAAAGGGACGAACAGTTGTCGTTGGGAGTGGGTGCTCGGGACGAAGTTTTAGGCTGCGCGACGTTAGGAGGAGGATCGTGTCACATAGGTAGCTGCGTATAGGAAGGAGCAGGTTGTGTTTTTCTATGGTTAGACGGAGGGGTCGTATTGGCGCCAGGCGAGTCGAGTGCGGCGAGAGAAGTCCGTTGGCGAAGACGGATTTAAATTTCATGAAGCCAATCTCCGTATCACTGAGCTAGCATGCACGGCCATGTTCGTGATACCACTGTGCACATTCATTTTTTGTTTGGGAAAAATGGAAGAAAGGAGCAGGGGTAAATTTGTAATTGCTTTGAAGTTTGTTTTTAATTTAAAATTTATCCGATAACTTAAATTTTAATAACTTGTCTATATGAGGTCCATTTGAGTCGTGGATTTTTACTTGCGCTCGTCGACAAAATCTTCATAATAGAAATTGTTTGGATGAATTTTGAGACTGTTGAATTTTGGGTTAAAATCGAACGTTTTTTAATTTTGGGTCTAAATTGGGATGCCTTGGCAACGACAGAAATTTTAGTGAGTTAAACTCACCTTTTTGGTTAACTAGCATAATATATAGTTGATAAAAATTATTGGACGATTGTTTGGACGAATTACTTTATTTATATTTTTTGAATTGAATATTCACGCCTATTGGAGTGGTTGAGACTCTATTACATTTCCATGTAAGAGCGGATGATCCTTTGTATGCGAATCCCGCCGCGAAGCAGTTGATTTATGATTATATAACATTTGTGATGTAGGGGAAAACAGGTTGGAGGGATTCAACGGGATTCCTCGCTATTATTAAATTGTTTCAATAATATATTTTATATGCATTATTTGCATTATTGAAATAAACCTGATTGTGGACATTATGGTTATAACATTGTTATATGTTGAAACTTAAACCCAATAGTAATAGGAAATCAATTGATTTTGGTTACGTGTTGGATGACTAATGGCCTCAAATTAGTATTTTAAAAATACTATAAATTGCTATTTGAGTCAAAATTGGCTTTGAGACAAGAAACAATTCTTAAATCTGAAATTGGGTTTCGAATTTTTTTGGGCATAGTCTGTAGGGTTAAATGGGCCCCTACCATTTTATTAAACAAAAAAGGTATAAGGATATATGGCATACCATCTTAATATACAAAATCAAGATAAACAAGATAATGAAGAAAAACTAAGTGCTAAAGATACTGGAAAAAGACTAAAACACTACTTGTTTAGTGGTGAAACGATCACAAAACACACTATTGTTCTTCTCCATCCAAATAAGGTATATTGCCTTCTTAAGAACTCATAATATGAGAGTTCCATTAGGTGATTTCGATCTCGAAGCTTTAAAAATGCTATACCATTCCAAATAGGGGTTTTTAGGCTAAAGGAAAAACTTAGAAAAAAATTTAGTTTTAGGGACAAGAAGTTTGTTTTTTAGGCTGAAGGACACTTTTTAGTATAAATCACAAAATGATAGTTGTAATTATCATTTTCAGTTTACACTAAAAAGTGTCATTCAGGCTAAAAAGCAAACTTGTTGTCCCTTAGACTAAATTTTTTTGCAACTTCTTCCTTGTGCCTATTACCTGTTCCAAATAAGCATTTCGAATAAGCTTATGCAAGTGAAGTAAATTCAAGGATCTATTCCATATGAAGTAAGAAATTCACACTCAAAAAACAAATGATGGACATTCTCTTCTACCCTGTGACGTAGCAAGGAAATAGACTTCTGAAAAACACCTAAAAATTTAAGCCTCTGTAGAATATGAAGACCATTTCTCAACACCTACCACAGCAAATTATTCTCTCTAGGACATGATGAAGAGGACTGAATCCTAGAATTCCATGGAAAACTATCAAGAGGTAGGGAATTGACAAGGAATATGTATACAGTTTTAGTAGCATGAGGCTTGCCATTCCACAGAGTATGAATATTGACATTTTTATAAGAATTAGCATGAATGATGCTCCAATAGAACCGAACAAAATATGAGCTTGAGTAAGGGAGGTTTATCAACCCATCTGACTAGTAATAAGCAACGGAGGCCTTCTCATTGATACCAGTAAGAATTCTCAAAGGATAGCTAATTACATCTGCAAGAATTACTCCTCGAGCTGACTAAGGATCAAACCAGAAGGACTGATGATCCATATTCTTTATATAACTTTGAAAATGGGAAGAAAGGCATCCCTGCTTCAGAGAATATTTTTCCAAGACCAGCTGCAGCTAGCAGGAGGTGATAAAGTCCAAAGCTATTACTCTTAATCAAAATATTTCTTACCCAAGAAGCCCATAGATTACTGTCACACTTTAGTAGCTTGTTAATATGAGAAGAAAGAGCATCCTGATTCCACTTCTTGATGTTCATAACTCCAAGCCCACCAAACTTATAATAGCAGCATATAGTTTTAAATGCAACAGGAATCAGCTTCCTTGAATAAGGTTTACCATGCCAGAGGAAATGATTCAAACCAGTGTTTATCATAGAAATGAGTTTGGATGGTAAGTGAAAATTCTAGCATAGTAAAGACACATGGAAATGGCTATGGATTTAACAATGGTTAGTCTACTTGCCATAGAAAATTTGGAAGTTGGCCAAGAGGAGATTCTAGCAGTAATCTTTTCAAACAGCTTTAGGCATTGTCTCGTCTTCATTTTGGATGAGCACAATGGAGCTCCAAGATAGTCTTCTTTATCATCAAAAGGAGATAAACTATATAAGGAGTATATAATAGCCTTTTCAATTTGAGATTGCCCTGCTATACTAATTTTGGATTTGTCTCTGTTGATAGAAAGGCCAGTCTGAGTTTAAAAGCATTCAAGATGTCTAGAACTCCATTTATAGATTTAACATTAGGCTTAGTGTATAGAATGAGATCATCAGCAAATAACATGGCAGAAATATCAGTGGTTTTGCATAGAGGATAGAAATCCAAGAGGTTAAGAGACATAGCATTAGCAGTGAGGCAAGTTAATAATTCCATAACACAGACAAATAAATAAGGTGACTTAGGATCACCCTGTCTTATACCATAAGTAGCTACAAAATAGCCAAATGAATAACCATTTAAGCTTAGAGTGTATTTAACAATTGTAGCTACAAAATAGCCAAATGAATAACCATTTAAGCTTAGAGTGTATTTAACAATTGATAGGCAGGCGAAAATCCATGCCAGAAGAGGAATGGAAAAATTCATTTTATAAAGAATTTATATAATGGATTTCCATTGAATGGAATCATATGCTTTCTAAATATCTAATTTAAGGGACATCTTGGGGAAATATTTTTCCTATTGTATCCTCTCAGGAGCTCACTTGAAAGGAGAAAATTATCAGTGATGCCTTTGGAATAAACTCTTATTAGGAGATATCACTTCAGAAACACAAACTTCATCCTAGCAGCCATGATCCTGGATATGCACTTGTAAATTACATTGCAACAAGCAATGGACCTGAAATGATTGACAGAAGAAGGCTGCTGTATCTTAAGGATTAAGGAAATTTTGGTAGCATTTATACCAGAGAACATTCTATTGTGTTTGAAAAAGTTTTTGACAGCACTGATCATAGCAGGCGTAATGACAGACCATGCTACCTTGAAAAAATAAGCATTAAAGCTATCTGGACCAGGAGAGCTAGACGACTTCATACTAAAGATAGAGCATTTGATTTCATCATCAAAAATCTCCTTAATCAAATTGACCTTGTTAACATCTGAAATAGTTGGGAGAGGAGGATGGGTAAACTACTACAAGTGGATATCAGGGATATCGTGGTTAGCCAGGAGGTTATGGACATAGTCCATAAAAGTAGATTGAATGGTATCTTGAGAGGAGCAAGGAATATCATCTTTGTCACTAATATTGGAGATGTTTATTTTAGATCAAAGGATTCTAAGGGAATCATGGAAAACCGCAATATTCTTGTCACCATGAACCTACCAATTGAGCTTTGACATTTGTTTTGCCATCTTGTTTTCCTCCATCGGAGCTTTAACAAGCTTATTGTGAAGGATAGCTTCTTAGTCTGTAAGATTTATAAGTAGATAATTATCAAGACAAGCTTGAATTGTCTCTTTGAACCCGATGAAGATTTTCTCTAATAACAGCAGAAAGACTGCTCCCATTTCCATAAGTAGCATGTGCCCATTCCTTAAGAATATTTTTGAGATGTCTAAGTTCTACTGAGATGTCTAAATTTTGCCTGCAAATATACATAGGGTTACCAAAAACAAGTAAATTCCAATAATAATTTTTTTTTAAGAAATCTAGGAGATCAAACCAAGAATTAAAAATGAAAAAGAGGAGTGAACCCTCACAGTGTCCTTGCCCTAATCCAAAATCAAGGGGGAATGGTCAGAAAAAGAAGGAGGGGGAATGATGGTGTTGAGAGAAGGCCAAGATAAGGCAGATGAGAGATTATGGTAGGACCTATCAAGTTTGCAGAAAGTCATATTACCAGTTTTGCTAGAATTATTCCAAGTAAAGAAACAGCCACTAGTAGGAATTGGAAGGAAGTTTGAGTAAAAAATTCCATTATTGAGAGGTCTAGTTTGTTGATAAGAAAGTGGGACACTACCACTTTTATCAGAAAAGAGTTTCATATAATTCCAGTCTCCAATGCATATCCACGGAGAAGTGGAAGACTGTAATGAAGGGAGATTATCAAGGAGAAGATGCCTTTGCACAACATTGTTTTCAGCATAGATAAAAGTCAGGAAAAAAGATGAAGAGGAAGGGATGTTACTGGTTTGTGTATGAATGTATTGTCTATGAACACATATAGGGGAGATAGAAAAGATAGAAGGGTTCCACATTATGAGAAGTCTACCAAAAGGAGCTTGAGAAAGGTTATATAAGTATTTCTAGTGATGATTTATTGTAGTAGCAGCTCTGATGGTGTTAACATGATTTTGTTTGGTTTCTACAATAGCAATGAGCTGAATTTTGTGCCGATTTCTAGTTGCTTAACTAAGGAGTTGGCACCCCCTATATTCCAATAACCAATTCTGTCTATCATTATAAACTTGATGTTGAAGCTCTAGTTTTAACCCCAGAGGAAGAAGCAGGGAGATCAACCGATGATGGCATTATGAAGAGAGTTTGATCCAAGGAGTAGATTACTCCTTTTTCTAAATCAGAAGAAGAAGCATGTATATAGATAGAGTTCTTTGGTCTTCCCCTTTTTTCTTTGATGAAGTATCGGGGAAGGGGATAGTTGAATGAGAGTTTCAACAAGGGACGGACTTGTAGAAGGGATATGCTGAATATCATTGAATATTTGATTAGGAAGAGTTAAAGAATTATAGGGAGATGAGGACATATTAGAAGGATAAGAGTTTAATTGCAAGGTGGAATAATTTGGAAAAGTGGGATTTTGAATATTTAGATATTGATGCACTGCATTGTGCATGTCAATGTGCATGTCCACTTTTCCACTGATAGTGGTTGATGATAATTCAGTAATAGGGCAATTTAGGATAGTAGAAAGTATCATTCAAAGCATGTAGATCTGCAGCTGAAACAATATTTTATACATTTAATTATTGAAGTATTGAAAAAGAGTTGTGCCTAGCCACTGCACTAGTTTCAGGAGCTACAGTGAATGGGAAAAGTATTTTATTTACATTTTTAACGAATTGCTGTGCAACTGGGTGTATCATTTCACTACATTGTTGTGCAACTAGCATAGCATCATCAGGCACTGAAAAAGACTGCAAGCAAGCATCATCAGCCACTGAAGCAAACTGCAAGCAAGTATCACCAGTCATCCTTGATACATTAACTTCCATAACATTAAGCGTTTCATTTGCTGGAGGTCAGTATGGACTATGGACATCACCATCAACAATAGTAACCTGTTTTCCCGATCATCTCTTTTAATTTTTCTCCAAATCTTTTGAACTGGTTTCAATTTTCTTTTATCTTTAACAAAATAGGCTTTCCTATCATTCCCACCTTTTCCATCTGAGTAACAGTAACCTCTCCACTAGCATCCCGATTGTTGACAATTTTAATATCGGTGGCATCAATCTTTCCTTGTTCAATAATCATTTTGCACTAATTAGTTGCATGACCAAAATTTTTACAGTGGGTGAAAATGAGTGGATTCCATGAATACTCAATCAAGACAATTGGAATGAGTCATCTCCCACTGTCAAATATTCTGGCAATTCTCATTCAGGGGAGATTTCTATTAAACATTTCGCGTACTCAAATCTCTTCATCCTCACTGTGTTTTCGTTATAGCAAACAAGTCTTCCAAGGTGACAGGACAACCAATTAATGCCAAGTAAAGTCCATGTCAGAATTGAAATTCTATGTAAATGTACCCACATAAGTACAGTTTTAACTGCAGCCTGGGCAGAAGCAAAGGAGGGGTTCCATTTAGAGATTATGAACATCCGATGTCTAATAAATATAGGATCTCTTATGAGAACTTGATGTTTGTCTTCCTCATTATGAGAACTTGAGGTAGTAGTTTTGCTTGTCAAAAAATAATTCAAAAGAACCCTTATGCCTCCAAGCTTTATCCAGATGAGCTTTTACTGCCATGTAGTTCACTGTACCAGCCAAGAAGAAACCCATAAGGCAACCTGACCAAGCTATAATGCCCTCTTTAACAACTTCCTAAGGAGGATCAATAGGAGAACCAGAATAAGGAATATCAAAATGTACAGGGATAAAGGCACCAGCATTCCTAGGAATTGCACTAAAAAGAGAAGACCAAGAAGGATTAGGAAGAGCAACATTGGCTTGAGGTGAGGGAGAAACAGAAGCAGAAGCAGTTGGAGGAGGGAGATGTGAAGTAGAAGGAAGAGGTGGAAAATGTTCAGAACAAGGAGAAGAGATAGAAGAAGACGGAGGGAGAGGAGTAAGAGATAAATGAAGAGAGGAGGAAGAAGGATCAGGAGGACGTGGTGGAGGGATGGGCAGGAGAAGGTGGTCAGAGATCGGGCATGGAGGGAGAGGGATGGCAGGCAGTGAGGAAGAAGGAATTGGTAAGGGTATGTGGAGAAGGACAAGAGAGGACATGGACATGGGAGAGGACTGGAAAATTGTTTTAAGGATTATCTGCTTTATTATGTTAGTATTGTCTAAAAGATATATAATATAGTAATACTATTTTAAGATTAATTAATTGAAGTAATATTATTTTAAGGTTATTTAATTATATTAAAATTGTTGTAAGGTTAGTTGATTTTAGTAATATTATTTTAAAATTATTTAAATTATATTAGCATTGTTTAAAAGTATCGTTGTAAGGTTAGCTAATTATTATATAATAATGGTAAGGATTAATTACTATTGTTTAACTAACAAATATTTTTAAATTATTAATTATTATTTTAAGATGTTTTAAAGTTCAAAATTCCCATTTATTTATAACGTTTATTATTGATAACCATTGTTACGTAATGGTGTTTTGACGTAAAAGATTTTTAATTATTTATAAATGTTTCTGAGACCCATGAATGGAGTTGAAAGACTTAGATTTTATAAGGGAGTTATAACATGGTTTGAAGAGTTAAGGAATGGTTAGTTGCAAGGTGAAAGAGTTTATAAATGGTTAGATATTTGTAAAAGAATTTTAGAAACGGGTTATAGATTTATAAAGTAAGTTTTATAAATGGTTTATGGATTCATAAAGGGTTTATCAGTAATGTTTGAAATATACAAGAAGCTTAAGTGATTGAATTTTTATAAAGCGATTATAAATGGTTTATAGAGATTTATAAAATGGTTTATAAATGATTTCGAGGATTGTAAGGGAATTTATAAATGATTTGAGAATTGAATGAAAAGAACATCTTTTCTTCAATCTTGTATATATACTTATACCATTGATATAAGTATAGGTATATTATCTAAGTATTGAAAATATAGGAATTTGTGGATATATCTATGTAAAAGTATTCTTATACAAGTAATTTAAAAAGTGGTTTTTATATTATGAAAGGTTTATAAAACAAGGCTTGTGATTTCTCCTGTGCTGAACCAACGTTGGTTTTTTTCCTTATGAAATAAATCCCTGATTGAATGTTTGTTATTTGATACCTAAATAACCGACTATCAAAATTTGATCCAACGTAACTTTTGGAAATATCTAGGAGAAACACGTGGGTTTTATGGCACGGTCATCTCCGATGATGTTATACCGTGCGTATAAATCCCGTTTCTTTGTCTAGAACAATGATAAGGAAATCCATCCACTAACGGTTAGGAGGTAATCTCCAATCTTATATGTGACTATTTATTTCGTAAAGAACCGAGGTTGATTTTACCGAAAATCATGAATGTTGTTTCAAAGATACCGAATCGGGTATATTATTCGAAAACTACTTCGATCCAACGAATGCGTTTCGAGATGAAGATATCCTTAAGATGATGGAATTTTGGAGATGGAGCTCTCAAGTGTTTCCTTCAGTCCCAAAAGGAACTTGTATGGATGGATGCTGATATTGCATTGTTGCCTGGAAGGCGGTATTAGCATTCTAAGTGGAAAGTGATATATAGAAAGGTAAAACATAGCTTCAGACCTCATCAACCGAGAAATGACAAAAATCAGGCATGTAGCAGGGCCAAGTGGGTGGCTTCCAAGTAGGGTATGGTCATTTCAAATCTAGATCGGTTATTATCTCTCATTGTATGCTTCGAGGCCTATAAATGGAGGGGTGATCATATTCGGTACTACTAGTCAAGTGATAGGCCAGTCTTGTGTGGTAGGGGCAAAGATGTTCTTTTCAAACCCCGATGCATTTATCTAGAGATGTACTTTTGGATGGTAGTTCCATACCTTGTCATAGTATGGAATCCAATCTCCAATACGTGCCTGACGGTTTTGAATGTAGAACCTAGTATGCTAGTGTTATCCCGCCTTGCGGTAAGGCCGTGACACTAAGGACTCGACTGGAAACCAAAGGCGGTCCATCCCGAAGATCGATTATACATGGGTCTACTATGAATACTTTTCAATTTTGTCCGAGTCTGGATTGAGCTACAATCGATGCAGTACGACAAGAAAAGCAATGAAAGCCGACATTCTAAATTTAAAGTCGATTGGAATTCGTATGCTCTAGATATGGATCGATCAAAATCAAGGAAGTCAATTTCGTTCGGATCCATGGTGTCTATATCCATCATAGGCTAACCTCTTTTGTATCCATCAGAGTCAACATCGTTCGTATCCATCATTAGCCGTTATTTCGTAACGATCGAGTGTTTACACACTTCGTATCGATCCTCCTATTCATGCAGTTTGTATCGATCAGCAAGTGATTGTTACGAAACATACCACCCATGATCGATACAAAATGTGTCACGTTACATCGATACGAAATCAACACCAACGATCGGTACGGAAGGATCCCATAAGCATCGATACGGAGGAGTCTTTTGATCATCGATACGAATTTGAACGGAGGCCACCGATATGAAGCAATTTCAAAGGAAAGATACAAATGGAGTTTCATTGGGTGGATATGAAAAGGCATGATTCAAATGGAAGAAACAGTCACTTGGCACGAAAAGTGGATCGATCCTGGAATATAGAGCCCCACATCGCCTTTACTGATACATATAGCATCGATATGAACAACCAGGGATACGAATCCATCGGTACGAACTCGGTAGCCATTTGCAAATCCAAACTTGGATCGATCATAACTAAAAATCTACAAGTCCAAATACTCCCAAATTTTCACAAGAGCTTACACACCACCTTTAGATTATTTATGATCGATCTCAGCCTAAAAAGACATCATCTTGATCGATACAAAATGTTTGTTAATCAATCCCAAATGACCTCGGATCGATCAGGTGGGCTCACCATGTGGGAGAAGAGGTATTCTGAGATGTAGGACATATTTTTCCAGCCTACACCTATAAATAGCAGCCCAATGCCTCCAGAAAATGGACTTCTAACTCCATTGCACCGATACTTTGTCGGAGACTCATTGAAACTTGAGTGCTTGAGTTGTACTGCTGTAATCAAATTATAAACTTCAATAAAACAACAAACTTTCCATAGTGGATGTAGGCTACAACGTCGAACCACTCTAATCTTATGTTCTTGCATTTCTGTTTATCTTTTTTTGCGTGTTTGTTAGACTGACCTCCTTTTTCATTTATATTCTTCATTTTAATCTCTTAAAATATGCCTGAAGAGTGTTGTGCCCAATTTTGGTACAAACACTTAGGTGCTTTCACTGAGAAAACCTAGCTTTTCCGCACTCCATTGGATTTATGCCATTGTTGGATTGTATAAATCTAAGGAGAAGATCCAGATCTACCATCCAGGAGTTCATTCCATACTATTAAGATGGCATCAGATCTAGGAAGGAACTACATCAGCCATGGTTAACATAAGCACTGCTTCAACCGCTACTAACCTAGAAGGATGGGATAGATAGACCCGTGCAGCTGCCTGCTACAGGTCAGAATTCGGCTAGACCCTCAGATTCACAAGGCCCTATCACCAGGGAGGAGTTCAAGAGCTTACCCAAAGCTGTTAAGAGCTTATGCAACATATCCATGCCAACACACAGAGCTAGCCCACCAACTGAGCAAGGAGAGACGAAGGAGCTCCAAAAGGGATCGTGCTTCTTATTCATCCACCGAAAGCTCAGCTTCTTCTAATTTCAACCATAGTTCTACATGTCCATAGCAGGATGGAAGCTACACACAACCCTTCGGGCATAAGCGTGTTCGAATCTCTGGCAAGGTAGTGCTGGTCCCTCTATAGGGAACCAGGGTTGGCCCTTCTCCTGAGGAAGGGCACTTCCTTATCACACTACTGATAGCAATGCAGTTGCTGCCATGGAAAATATAGAAGCTCAACTTCAGAAACCCTGCCTTTCATCAACACTGTGACGCCCCACCTCTATACTCACGCTAGCCAAGGACACTACGGAATAATGCCGTCAACTAGCACGAAGAATAAGGCTGTCGAGGACCGACCATCCGTGTAATTTCTTTGTGCGAGCATCGATATGTCAGATAGTATAACATGCATTTCATTTCAAAAGGAAATCTGACATGCCGATGCAAACTCAAAGCTGCTACACAGTGGCTATGTGGTCTTTCGAAACAAATATAGAAATAAACATAACATAAATCAGTCACAGCTATCCATATCTCAAAGGCGGAAATAGATAATGAATATAACATATAGAAGTGTACATCAGAGTAGGGGTCAAATAAGATCCACAATATCACAAAAGAATAGATATAAGTGCTAGACAAAATAATATGTATACATCAAGGAGTCTCTATCTCAGAGGTATAACAACAAAAACTACCAATCTAATGTAGTTAGACAAAAGTCAGATGATGATTCCTGATAAGGAGTCAAGCAGAAGCACCTGTAACATCTCGGTCTGACCGATTATTATTTAATAAGAAAATAATAAACGGATCAGTCTAGCTATAAATATCAGATAAAATGAGAAAGAATAAGAGATATGACGAAAATATATGATAACAATTATGCCATACTATGAAAAGTATACATTTAACAACAACAAAAATCATACAATATCTCAAAAATCTCATAACATAAAAAAGAATGTCATATTCTTTACCATCTTCACCAAACCACCAATATTGGATAACATATCAATGCCAATCATAAAAATTGGTGAAACCCAAATTCTAGAAATCATCAATTAGAAATCCAGAAATCACAAAAAGGGGGAGGCCTATCATAAACGGGAGCATGAAAACTCTCCAACACGTGTATCACAAATGGGACGCTATCCCATGGTCGCTAACCATAGAGCCAGTGCAACGACGTAGAACAACAGTACGCCCGAGGAACCTGAAACTCGAATAATTCGGAACAACGACGTAGTATAACGGTATGCCCGATGAACCTGATAAGCCGGAACAACGACGTAGTACAGCGGTACATTCGATGAGCCAAACTCCATAAAGAACATGGGTCGCTAGCCCACAAGAATGAGTCGAAACTCCAAAGAATGCATAGGTCGTTATCCTATAAAAGAAATGAGAAAAAACTCAATAAAACGAGGTATAGTTCCCTACGTGGACAAAGAGACATCGCATATCGCAAGTCTAATCACAAAATAATCATCAATGATCACTAAAAATTGTGGATTACAGTAAGCTAGTATATAAATGAGTTTAGTTTCATGTCCCATAACCACTGGCTTAACTTAAATATCCACGAACAAATTGTAGATCTCCACTCATAAAATTGTCACAAGAGTTTCAATCCAACAAGTCCAAAAATTAACCGACGAAGTAAACGCAAGCGTTTCATACCACTAGTTTTACTAAGCCGTTTAATTAGATTTCTCAAACAAATGAGATAAAGGTTTGTGTATACTAATAGATTGGAAAACGGTTTTAGAAACAAGCTTTGTATTAAAAATAGAATTGAAATCATCTTTGAGAAAGAATTTGAATATTTACTACTAGTATAGGAACCTTTGAATTTAAAAGTGACAAACCATAGAAATGATTGTAAACACAATCAATCACCAAAATTCATATTCGAAGACGTGAATTAAATCCAAAGAAATCGATACCAAATCCATCAAAATGGATATTCCCCAAAAATCACGACATAGAAGTCATCAAAGTTGTATAAATGATAACAACAACTCGGATAATCATGAATCGATAAAAATTGGAATTTCAAGCAAAATAGGCAAATTGGGATGAAGCAGCAGGTCAGTCGACTGGACACTGAGTTCAGTCGACTGGCCCATTGCCTGGAAAACTTTCGGGCTCCAGGTCAGTCGACTGGACTCAGAACGCCAGTCGACTGGAACCTGTTTTCCAGTATTTCTAGTCTAGTCCCCAAAGGGGCAAGAATCCAAATGGAGCCGATCGATCGAGCAATTGCAACTAGGGATTTATGCCATGCGACAACCTAGTCCTATAGGCTCTTCGACTCACCCCAAAGACATGTTCAAGCATCAAAGCTAGGATTTTTAAAGATTTAACTTCAAAACACCAAAAATTGAAATTTTCACCAAATAAATTCAAATCAAAAGCAAATGAACATGAATAGATGTTAGGAATTCATACCTAACAATAATGATAGTTATAGACATGGATGTGAGATAAAAATCTCACCCTTTTCTCAAAAACAATGAAGGAGAAGCTTGAAAACAAAGGAGAATCAACCACTCTTCAATCTCAACTCTAAAAGCTCCAATCTAAAATCATAAGCCAAAGTTTCCCAAATTAGGTTACAGGGAATTTCTGAAATTGGAGAGAGATTGAGATGGAGAAGAAGAAGGAGATGCTTACCTAAGCTTCTATTTGATTTTGGAGCTAAAACTTGGATCTGCTAAAGAAAATAGGGTTTAGGATTTTAATTTCCAATCTCCTCCACCATTTTTGCTAAAGCTTGAGTTGTAGGAAATATTATGAAGGAATGAAGAGGGGTTGAGTGGAGTTGGGTTAATAGGTTAATGGGTTGAACCTCAAACCCAAAGCCCTAAGCGAAAAGGTCGAAATTTTAGCTAGCTCCAAACATATCGATATTTATACTCAAAAAGGTCACAAACGCTATTTTGAACTCAATGGAAGTGTTCTCGAGTCCTAATTTGACTCTTTGCAAAAAATAACCTTTTGGACTTAAATCCGACGGTGCTATGTTTAAGTAAAATATTTAAATATACAATCGTAAAATATGTGGGTTGTTACAAACATAATCATGCTCCTGAACCCTATGTGCTCGAAGATCTGGAGCAAAGGAGGCCAGCTACTGAACGTCGACCACACGTAGATCGTCCTTGCAACGTGGAACCTGACTACACCATGGCCCAGAATGTCCAAATGCCATACATTCCAACCATGATCCGTCAAATGATCCACGAAAGTCAAGGCCTCACAAATAACGATTGGAGAATCTGCTGGAGTCATACGCCATTCATTATTGACATCCTCTATGCCGAAGCACCTCGCCAATTCAGGATACTAACTTTACCTGTTTATGAAGGGAGTTCAAAGCCTAACCAACACATCCTGAAGTATGAATGGCTCATGAACGCTGCATAAGCTGACGATGCGGTCAAGTGTAGAAGTTTTCCTATCTCCTTAGGGGGCATTGCAACCATTTGATTTACTCGTCTACCACCCTAATCCGTTTCATGCTTTGATCAGTTAGCTAGAAAGACCATTAAATAGTTCCATATGCACGTCACGAGGCCGAAGGATGTTAACACCTTATCCAGCTCACTAAAGCTTGGAGAGAGACACTCAGACGCTATCTGAAAAGGTTCCATGCCGCTTGTGCGGAGATCAGCAACCCCAATGACAATTCTATATTGATGGCCTAACTAAAGGAACCAATCCCGATTCCGAGTTCGGTAATTGGTTGGCTGCTAAATCCCTTGTGTCATTGGATCGTTTTTATGCTAAGGCGGCCCAGTTCTTGAAGAGAGAAGATGCTAGACAATCTAGAAAATTGGATGATGCAGGGCCCAGTGTCGACGACATTCAAAGTAACGTTGCTGTGAAACAAACTGATGAGAGTTTCGGTAAAGTGCAGTTGAATATATAGAATAAGCAGAGTCAGCAGATTGGCGATGGTGGTCAAGGTAAGAAGCGAAGTCTGCATCGCGGACCACGATACAGAGCTCCCATGTTTGACCAACATACCTCATTGAATACATCCCTGGAGAATGTTTATTTGCAAACCTGGAATACTGGACAGTATAAGAAACCGACTTCGAAACAGTTATTCAAAAAGCAAATTCAAACTGGAAAATTATGTAGGTTCCACGATTACTACGGCCACAATAGTAATGAGTATCATCATTTGCAAGACATCATTGAGAAACTGATACAAGAAAGGAAGCTGGAACAGTTTTTTAGGGTGCCACAGGCTAGAGGTGTGGGCCCATCGAACCAGAATCAAGGTCAAAATATGGCTAGACTGGAAGAACCAGCAAATACCTATGGGAGATTGGTTATTAATACGGTTAGTGATGGTCCTCGTCCAGCTAATCAGAGCTGGAGGGAGATGGAATCGTATGCCAATTTGATTAGGCATGTAGACTTTGAATGTTGCAATAATGTTGATGATGAGGCTCTCGCGAAACAACAAAAGACGATGAAAGACGACATCTTTTTCTAGAACAGAGACACTAAAAGAGTCAAAGCCCTCACCATCGATCCACTAGTCATATCGGCTCAAATAGGTCCAACTTGGATGAAGAGGATCTCTGTAGATACTGGAAGCTCTGTAAGTATTCTTTTCAAACGAGCTTATGACTAGATGAAAATGGAAGCGAAGGACTTGAAGCTGTATAAGTCTAGCATACACAGCTCTAATGGGAGTGCAATGATACCCTCTATGATAGTGGAGTTGCCAGTTGAGTTGGGAATCAGAGATCGTCGAAGAGTCCTGATGTTACAGTTCATTATGTTAGACATTACTTCTCCTATAATGCTTTCTTGGGCCGACTGGCCCTAGCTGAATTTACAGCAGCCATTGTCCCATGGTGCTTAACTATAAAGTTCCCCACTGATAATGGGTTGGAGTTGTTCCAAAAGATCAGGTGGCTGGACGAGCCTATTATGTTGCTGAGCCTATTATGTTGCTGAGCTGCAGGAGGCACAGTGGAAAGAGAAGGGCAAGGATGTAGATGAATCTATTTGCGTCTGTTTCACTGAAAATTGATAGCTAACGCCTGGGCCTAGGCTCAAGCACCAAAACCAGTTCCCGAAAGATCTAATCCATGAGATGAGGATAATGAAGAGGATGTTAAAGACAGTCAGGCTTCCCTGGCAGAGTTGACTTTTGACGTTCTGATCGATGATGATGATGATGACGACTCAAGAATGATAAAGTTCGGATCTCAGCTAAGCAAACAGATAAGAGAGGAATTGGTTGAATTTCTCCGGGTAAACCTCAACATGTTTGCTTTGACGCACTCAGACATGTGTGGGATCTCGCCAGACATCGCGAGCTATGCATTAAATATTGACCCGCGGCATGTCCCGGTCAAAAAAAGTGGCGCGGTATGGATCCATAGAGATCTGCCGCCTTGAAGGAAGAGGTAACTCAAGTTGAACGGGTTTATTCGAGATGCATTATATCCATAGTGGGTATCCAACCCAGTGCTTATCAGGAAATCCAACGGGAAATGGAGGACTTGTGTGGACTACTTAGATCTGAATAAATCATGCCCCTAGGACAGTTTTCCACTTCCCAGAATCGATCAACTTGTAGATTCAACGGCTGGACACAAACTCTTATCATTCATAGATGCATACTTCGGCTACAATCAAATACCAATGCACCTACCTGATAAGGAGCTATCAGCTTTGTCATCGATCTAGGACCTTATTTCTATAAAGTGATGTCGTTCGGTCTCAAGAACGTTGGTGCAACTTACCAAAGGCTTGTGAACCGATTGTTCATTAGCCATATCAGGAAAACCATTGAGGTGTACATGGACGACATGCTTGTAAAGTCACGGCTGTCAATCAATCATGTCAAAGACTTGGAATTAATGTACAATATCCTTCGACTACACCAAATGAAGCACAACCCGTTGAAATGTCACTTCGGAGTCACATCCGAAAAATTCCTTGGATTCATTGTCAATGCTTGAGGAATTGAAGCCAATCCTTAGAAAATCTAGGCGATTCAGAATATCAAAACTCCTAGAACCATAAAGTAAGTGTAGAGCCTCAATGGGAAGGTGGTAGCCTTGAGTAGATTCATCTCCAAATCCACAAACAAGTGCATTCCCTTCTTCAACCTGATCAACAAAAGAAAGCGCAATTTCGAATGGACGGCGGAGTGCGAAGTGCATTCCAAGCATTGGTTCAACATCTGGCAATGCCACGTATTCTATCAAAGCCTGTTGATCATGAAAAATTATATATCTTTATGGCGGTTTCGACGAATGCGATCAGTGCTACATTGATTCGGGAAGAAGATCGGATACAATGACTGGTCTATTATATAAACAAGCAATTGATAGGGGCAGAGAGAAATTGTCCAAAGTTGGAGAAGCTGGCTCATCGCCTACTCATTACCTTGAGGAAGCTCCATCCATATTTCCAGCTTCATCCGATCACAGTCTACACCAACCAGCCATTACAACAGGTCCTTACGCAGCATGAGACGTCTAGTGGGTTACTCAAATGGAACATCAAGTTGACTTAGTTTGATATTGCATATACACTAAGATGAACCATCTAAGGACAAGTTCTAGTAGACTTTATAGCTGAATTTACTATACGGAGGACTTGCCTGAAACCGGTGAATCTTCTAAATACATATGGAAGGTTTATGCCGATGGCGCATTAAATGACCGCCGTGTAGGCGTTGGAGTTGTACTCGAAACCCCAGAAGGTCGATCCTTATGCTATACTTTGAAGTTTGACTTCCATGCGACTAACAATGAGGACGAATATGAAGGTTTACTCGCTGGACTCAAACTTTCCAGAGACATGAGAATTATTGCTATGGAGATCTATTGCGACTCGCAGTTGGTTGTATGAAAAGTTCGGGGAGAATACCAAGCAAGAGATCAGAGGCTGGCCGCTTATCTTGCCCGAGTCTAGGAAGTATTGAATCGGTTCGACTACTATGCCATACTCTGTATATCCCAGGAGCATGATTAGAAGGCCGATTCTTTGGCAAAACTGGCCAGCTCGACGGAGCGGAACAAATTGGACTTGTCCCCGTAGAGATACTTACTCTCCAAGTATCGATCAGATGGAGACGGACTAGGTGCATGAGGCAACACCTGAGAAGGAGTTATGGATGATCCCATATAGAAACTATATTGAATATGGAACTTTCCTGAGCGCAGAAGTGAGAAAAGACAAGTTCTTTGGAAAGCTTCACGATTCATTATCCAAAATGGAGTCATGTACAAAAGAGGATACTCTTTTCTTTTACTCCGGTGTATCGCCCATGACGAGATCTAACGAGTGTTACATGATGTACATGAGGGAGAATGCGGCGATCACACTGGGAGGCAAGCCCTTGCTAAGAAAATACTCCAATATGGGTACCATTGGCCGACGGTGAATCGAGATGCATCGGATTACGCCAAGAAATGTGATAGATGCCAAAAGCATGCCCAAATTTCAAGAGTTGCCCAACCAAAATCACTCAAATGGTCAGCCCATGGCCGTTTTCACGTGGGGCATTGATATAATTGGATCTTTACCTCTGGCTAAAGGTGGTGCAAAGTACGCTTTCGTTTCATATGACTACTTTACCAGTGGAAAGAAGCCAAGCCCCTTCTACCATCACGATGAAAAAAGTATTCAACTTTGTTGTACGCACCATTACCTATTGTGTTGGCCTCCCACATACAATCGTCACTGACAACGGACCCTAATTTGATAGTGTCGAGTTCAAGAATTTCTTTCAATGTTTTCACATCAAGAAGAAGTTATCGACAGTTGCTCACCCTCAAGCGAATGGACAGGGCGAAGGTGTTAACGAAGTTATTAAGTCCATTCTAAAGAAACGACTGGAGAAGGTAGGAGGCAGATTGGTTGATGAACTTCCAATGGCCCTATGGGAAAATCGAACTACCCACAAGTCCCTGACCGACCACACTCCATTTTCACTTTCCTACGGCTCTGAAGCCGTTATTCCAGTTGAATTGGAAGTACCTTCTCATCGTGTGACATATTATGATTCAAAGACGAACTCCATCTTACTTGCTAAATCCCTGGACTTTTTGGATGAGAAGCGTGAAGAGGCTGATTTGAGGGTAGCCGCATACCGAAGTCGAGTCGTCCGATTATACAATGCTAAGATCCGATCCAGAACCTTTGAACTTGGCGATCTCGTACTCAAGAGAATTTATCCGGTCCCTTCTCATATGAAATAAACATGGGAAAGACCGTATGTTATTGAATGGAGACTCATAGATGGCACATTAAAATTATCAACTGTTGATGGCCTCACTTTGCCGAGAGCTTGTAACAGTGAGAGTCTTCAACGCTATTACACATGACAGGCTTTGTTTACCATTTAGTCTGCTTTTCATTTGAAATCTGTTTATGAATTTCGAAATTTGAACTTGTAATAAGGCAACTAACTTTGCCGTACTTTCTTATTTCAGTAGTAAAGTGCAAACTTGTCGAGCCAGAGCGGTGATTCTTGAAATGCATCTTGCGACCATCACAATGTACGAAAAGCTAAGTTCCATCCTACGGTGGGACTTATTCAAATAGAAAGTGACTATGATATGACTGGTCACTCGCTAAGTGAAACCCCAAGCTTGAGGGCAAGCAACCATACTGAAGCCAAAAAGGATTGATACACGACAATCCTCCAACGAACTCCAGTTCCCAGAGTGCGAGCTGGAGTATAAACTTCAAATCCAAAACATGGGCTCGAGAAGGGTGGATCCATCCACCCACGACTTCTCCCATGTATAATCTAAACTGAAGGAGGAAGGGCCCATTCGTGGATGACCTCGTCTCCATTTTTGCAAGCTTGAGGAGGATGGACCCGTCCATTTACGACTTTGCTCGCCTTTTTAGGGTGGATGTGATCTGACAGTCCATGTTCCTGATTAACTTCTCATTTATGGAGTGTGAATGAGATCTTAATACCTAGGAAGAGGTAACTAACCATCTATCAATTAACTCCAAATTCTCGTGTGAACTGGAGTATAAACATCAAAATGGGTGTGAATGACCAGCCATCAATCAACTCCCAGATTCCTAGAGTGCGAACTAGAGTGTAAACATCAAAATAGGTGTGAATGACAACCCATCAACCAACTACAAATTCTCGGAGTGCGAAATGGAGTATTAACATTAACCAAATTCGACCCCGAGAGCATGTACTGGAGTATAAACATTAAACGGGTATGACTGACCTCCCATAAAACAACTTAAGTCCACAGAGCATGGACATAACTTTAAACATTAAGCAGGCATGACTGACCACTGACATATAAGTTCAATCCCACAGTGTAGATGTGATTACCAATAGATAGGCAAGTATGACTCAACCACTCAAACTCATGTAGCTTTAACTTTGTTCCGACTAAATAAGTTCAATTTATTAAAGGCGGAAAGTGACTATTGACCGACCACTTCATTCATCCCCAAGACTGGGGGTAAACTAAAGTATCAGCTACTGATCAAGATAGTACAACATTGGGACTCGACTTAACGTTTGGTTATGACTCGAAGCCTTGACTTGGGGACCTAACCACCGAACTTAAGTCTGATTCAGAGACTAAAGCCTCACAAGTGAAAGGAAATTCGAGCACTAAAACACTTAATCAAATAAATACAAAGTTATGCTGAAAACAAAATGGAATATCATTTCAATTATTTTTTGAAAGAAAAGGATAAGTACAAAAATTATTTCAAGAATTCCTATAGGCAGGGGCCGAACCCGCATCTATACACGACCTGCGGAAAGCAAAAAAGAAATTCCTACCTATCTCCAAAAAGAGGAAGTAAAAGCATACGTCTACTCCTTCAACTTCTTCTTCTTCTTCCTTGGCATTGGCCCACTAGAGCTGCCACTCTGATGCCTCTTTGAGATTTTACCTTTTGTTGGTTGATCTCCGATCTGTGGATTCCCAGGTCTCTTCCTCTAAACTCACGGGGATCGGGATACTTTCTGAAAGCGGAGCCGGGGGAAACGTGGTGCTCTCAATGTTAGAGGACGAGGGAGCATTGCTAGTGTCAACGATTATACCGCCAGGGGAAATCATACGCATGGGGACCAGACCAGGACCTGCCATGCCACCTCTGATACTACTAACTTGTGTGGTTCTTTCCATTTCAACATTGATCTCTGCCATTATCTCTTCCTCTCGAACTGCTTGGGCTTCCATGGGAATGCCGCAAGTTGGGCCGGAATAGCTTGCCATAAACACACCTTCATCCATGACGAAAGGCAAGTTGGTAAGTGCATCATTCTGGTAACCAAGAAGTTCCTCCATCATCTATTCGTCAAGAATGAAAATGCTCTAGTGCATCTCCTTGGTTGGTGTCGCAACCATTGTCGTGGTTACCTCTGTCATAATGGCCTCCTGCTCATGATGCAACTCTTGGGTTGCAGGAGGCTCAGCCGATGCAAATTCTATAACTGAATAAAGATAAGAGAAAACATTAGTTACACCTTCTGATAGCACTCCCAACTTTAAATGGATAAAAGAAGTGTTCAAAGTACCTTCCTTAGATTGGCTCATATGCGGGCCGGTGTGCCTTCGGAGCCACGCTTGCATACTGGAGACAAATGTTGCTGATCAGGTTCATACGCAGGAACAGTTAGAGGGTCAATTGTAGAAGTAAGCTCGGGTTGAGTTGCTACAGGCATTTTAGAGTTGGCTTCATGGTGTTCTACTCCTGACTCCTCTACATTATCCGAATATTGGCCAACAAGTTTTTCTTTCTCAAAAGTGAAGATGGCATCATGGAGAACTTTTCTCTCATCTTCGGTTAATATCCCGTTCTCCAGCTCAAAGTCGTCGATAGATGTAGTGTGATGGTCCGCTTTTTCATCCTCTACCAAGCAACACCAGGCATTGTATAAATGAAGTGGGTGGCCATCGAGCCAACGTAGGTTACGGTATTTTAGGACATTGACATTATAAGTGACCAAGAGGTCTTCGATGTCACCTTCCAACCTGGCCTTCGCCACTCCAACATCAGTTTCGATTTTGGCCACAGTTTCTTGGACCTTTAACTTGACCGCATTCCGCTCACCCCTAAGTGCCATGACCTACTCACACGCCTCTTGGGAAGCTTTGTTAGCATCATCATTCTCTTTGATGACTTTAGAAAATTCAGCTTTTAGCTCCTCAATCTCTTTTAGCGCTGCATCTCTTTCACCGATGAATGTGGTGGTCCGATGCCCCATTTTCTCAACCAAGGCTAAATGTGTTCGTCTCATCTCCTCCATCTTTTAGGTTGCCTCATCGGCTTTCTTATTAGCCTCCGTTTCTGAATTCCTTGATGACTTATTTTCATTATTGAGCATTTGAATTATGCAGTCCTTTTGAATGATGTCTTTCTCCAGTTTTTCAATTGTCTTCTCCCGATCGTAAGCCACTACTGAAGCTTTCTCCCACATTTTTACTTATTCTCGATATTGATTATAGATGTCATACACATAGTCGTGAATAGTTTGTTCTCCCCCAGCAGGGATTCGCTTCAAGTTCGGGGGGAAGTGAAAGCCATTGAAGCAGATATTGGGGAAATTCATTTTCAACTAAGCTATTCAGATGGATTCCTCCCCCATGGGCTCCATAGTTGCTGATGTAGTGACGATAGGAGCATCTGCCTCAGTCATGTGGCATTGCTTGCCAGATCTCGAAGTTTATGGAGGCACTGGTTGGCGTGAGGTTTCAGTAGTTTGTTTTCCAGAGCCGAAGGGTTGCACTGGACCTTTGGTGGCGGAGAGTGCAACTAGGAACGACGCCTATACTGGTTCTCCCTCTCCCTATCACTTTCCTTCTCGTGATGCTCGCTCTCTTGACTGGAATAGCCGTGATCGCGCTCTCTTTCGGCCTTACGCCTGTGAGATTCGAAATATAAGCTAGATGAATGACTCGCAGTACCGAGCCTACTAAGCATAGATCCCCGCCTCGACATTTAATCTGTAAAATGAAAAGAGAAAAATAGTAGGTAATCTCTAGAGATTAATGGCTTGTAATTAAAAATTGCATGGTGTCGTAAAGTGTGTGCATGTATGTACAAACCTCCCAACCAACCAGTTGTAGCAGCCATACTCGAAGGAGTTGGTTCTCTTATATCTAAGGTGCTTTGAAGCCTCTCTACTCCGATATCTTGATTTAAAGGCATGTCATCCAAGAATAGGGATGTCCGCCAGTCCCTTAAAAGAACTCTCCATCTACGAAGGATGAATCCCTTGACTAGTAGTAGGAAAAGATACCATAATGGTTTTGCGCCTTAGAGATTTGCAGATAATAGTCTTTCCATTTCTTTTTCCTGATGCTTGAGGGTCCTGTTGAAGCACGTCTACAGATTCATCTCCAGTGGGTGCATTTTCATCATCGTCTTATTCGGCACTCACAATCCAGAGGCTCTTCTTCCAAATTGCCTCACCGGAGCCGTCCTAAAGACTCCTACAAGTATGTTGCTCTGGTCTCTATCAATCAACCCCACGGCAATAAGATTTTCGTTCATGAGGACTTCATCGATTTCTCTTTGCGCGACGGGCACTTCTTGAAGAACCCTTACTGTCTCTTTAAACTGAGCCCCTTTTGGTCGTGGAATCGAAGCTGTATAGGAAAGAAAGTGTTAACTTAGAATAAATTAATTTTATCCTACCAATCAACAAAAAAGTTGGAGCACTTACGTCTGACCAGCCACCTCCTGGCGAATCTCGATGGAAACTGGATGAAAAACCATTCGGTTTTGAAGTAACTCAACTTTCTCCAATCGTCGGCCAAAACTTGGCAGTTCCTAACTGCTTCTAGGAAAGTGAAGGAAGGGTTGTCCCCATGACTCTTTATACTGAATAAGTGTATGATCTCTTCTATCGTCGGGGGTTGGAATAAGTGCTCTATGAAGATAACGAACAGGCTATTGAGCAAGGAATACCCATTCGGGTGCAACTGAGATGGAGCAATCCTCAAGAAAAGTAACACTTCCTAGATAAAATGATTGAAGGGAGGAAGTTTCATGGCTACACACATGCATCTGTTGCAAGCTGTGTACCCTTCGAAGGGGTTATGGGCTCTATCTTTTGGCCTCCACAGTAAGACATCATTTAGTGGCAACCTGTGTCTTAGAAATATCCTACCTAACATATATTCAAAGATATTAGAGCGAACATAATTATGCGGGTTCATAATAAAAACTGCTCCCGTCAATTCATCCGGTGCAGGGCTAATTCGTTCAGCTGCAATAGCCGGCATTTCGATTACAGGAAGAGGCGGACTCTGAATGTCCTGCGATTGTGAACTTCTGGGTTCCAGGTATTGAACTCAGTAAAAATCATCGTTAGACGACAGTAAACCTTTTTTTCCCCCAGTGTTAAGTGCGTGAATGTGTTGTGCAATGTAGTGCTACATAATCTTAAATAATTCTACGCAATTTGTGAGATGTTCAAACTACAAGACCTCAAGATTCAACCAGAGTGACCATCATCGCTGACCATTATAGCCGTACCATCTGGACTTTGGTGAACGATCCAAGTTACAGCTCACAAAATTTGTCAAGTTACAGTTCCATCTATGAGCTTCGAAGGGGATTCAAATACGCAGTGAAACGATCAAGTTCTCGTATTACAAATCGAAAGATGGTCGAAAGAAAAAATAATTATGCAAGGCAGAAGCCCGTTGGAGTCAAATGTTCGAGTGTGCACAAAATTTCATATCCATCAAAATTTGAACATGGATCAATCAGTAAATGAACAATTCGTACTGATCAGAAAATTAGTGTTCGTATTTATCAATAAATCTTCAATTCATATCGATCGATAGTAATAACTTCGAATCGGTTGTCAATTTCGAAATTTGTATCAATCACTACATATCGATGCCATCGTTGATCGATCGATATGAATGCCCACCCTCCATCTATACGAAGCAATTCCCTTCAGTCGATACAAAGCTGCATTATATCTGGATCGATACGAACTCGTCCTTCAACCATCATCAATACAATACTCCTTTCATATCCATCTACACTTCTTCTTCTCCAATCAGCTCGAGCTCCATCTCCTCCTTCCTTAACCATGCTCCGATGCACTTCAGGCCACAACATCACCGGTGTCGACCACAGTTGTGAATGGATTGGCGTCAGATCTCGAATCTCATCATTTAAGTGTGGATTTATGGGATAATCACCTTACTTAGGTAGTTAGATCGAGAGAATAATGGGTTGGATGATTCGAAAACAAAGGCAGTCCTTCTTTCTCTTTATTTCGAATCGATACAAAAGCATTGTGAAGAAATGGAGACAAGCAAAAAAAATTCTAAGTCCTAAAAGTATTTATATAGATATAAAACTAAAGGGAAAAACGATTCGTCTCCCAGTGATGTTAACCAGTAGGAACGGTCTCCCCTTCAATCAATACGAAGAAGCTTATTCATATCCATTTACCATCGATCTAAAACAATGACTATTCGTAACCATCAACTCGAATCGATCCAGAGCATGGCCATTTGTGTCCATCAATGACCCATCTATACGAAAGATACGCAACGGATTGTTTGAACCATTCAGATCTCTCAGTGATCCATCGATATGAAACAACAATATCGTATCCATCACTTTAGAGACCATAGGAGTTCGTATCCATCGATACGAAGAAATATCAAAGAATAAATTATTTTATGTCGATAGCCATCGATACGAGATGCATATCCCAATTTCTCAAATCGATCTAGGAGAGGATCGATATGAAGGGGTACTCTAAAAAGACCATCAAGCGTTGTCACAACTCGAATTTCACATCGATCTTGGAGAGGATCAATCAAAAAAATGAAAAAAACTTGACAACGAATCGTGAATGTGCAAACCTTAATGGGAGTCAGGTTAATGTACATGCATGTATGACGAACTAATGTTCAATTTTCAAAATTCACAAGAGTTAAATGCTCACCTAGTGACAATTACAATAGTAAACGATGAATTGCTAGCACTTGATACTCAGTTACAACAATGCACCGCATAATCCTTGATAGTCAACAACTCAACATTTATATTATTGGAAATGTGTCGGGTTGCATCAATACAAAATCAACACCAATGATCAATACATAAGGATCCCATAAGCATCGATACAGAGGAGTCTTTTGATCATCAATATGAATTGGAAAGGAGGCTATCGATATGAAGCAACTTCAAACGAACGATACGAACGGAGTTACATTAGGTGGAAACGAACAAAGCACGATTCAGATGGAAGAAACAGTCACTCGACATGAAAAGTGGATCAATCTTGGAATATAGCACCATGTCGCTTTTATCGATACATATAGCATCGATATGAACAGTCACGGACACGAATCCATCGATATGAACTCGACAGCCTTTCGCTTATCCAAACTTGGATCGATATTAACTCAAAATCTATAAGTTCAAATAACACCAAATTGTCAAAAGAGCTTACTCACCACCTCAAGATTGTATATGATCGATCTCAGCCCAAAAGGACATCATCTTGATCGATATGAAATGTACATGGATCGATCTAGGATCGATCCCAAATGACCTCGGATCGATCAGGTGGGCCCACCCATGTGGGAGAAGAGGTATTCCGAGATCTAGGTCAAAATTTTCCAGCCTACGCCTATAAATAGCATCCCAATGCCTCTAGAAAATGGACTTTTGACTCCATTATTCCGATACTCTACTAGAGACTCGTTGTAACTTGAGTGCTTGAGTGTGTACAGTTGTAATCAGATTATAAACTTCAATAAAATAGCAAAGTTTCCATAATGGACATAGGCTACAATGCCGACGCACTCAAAATTTTGTGTTCTTGCATTTTTGTTTGTCTTTTTTTGGCCTATTTGCTAGAATAACCTGCTGCTTCATTTACATTCTTCATTTTAATCTCATCAAATACGTCCAAAGAGTGTTGTACCTAATTTTTGTACAAACAACTGGAATATAATAATGTAACAATTTCGGCTAAGATTAATAAATATTTGTATCTAGACCCTATTATAATATCATAAAATTTCATATGAAATGGTTTTGGTTATCGTAAGGTAAAAACCCGTCCGTGTTTATGTGCAGTGAGGACTTACGAGATACTTTTGATTTCAAAGATTTTTATATAACTTAAAAATCCAGTTGGGTGTATTTTTCTCACGATGGTTTTCTAGACTGGCTTGGGTGTTATTTTATTATAATGCTCAGGTCAAACCGAGCATATTACAGATTAATTTGGATGCTTGGAGCTTTAGGGGACAAGTTGGGGGACCAAAGATGTATTAATGTAGATGGCTATTTTTTGCTTTATTCACTTATGGTATTTATCAATAATTGTAAGAGGGCTATTATAATTGTCCAAGCTAAAATAGATTAGCATACTCTGATTGATGTGATGTCTGTATATACATATATCAAAGTTTGTTATGTATACAGATTTGTGGTATATTGTAGATTATTCATTCTACCGTGAGATTCTGTATTGTTTAGTTTCCTCCTTATCTCCTTTCTTCTTTCTTTTTCGCATGACAACCAGGTTTTCCGGTATTCGATTTCTTGGCATGTTACAGTGGATGTATTAGAGTCGACTTTTCGAGGGTCGAAAAACCCCTGTCGTTACATTTGGTATCAGTGCTGAAGGTTAGGCAAGAACCTTTTCTTTGGTGGGGTAACTCATTAAGAGACATGGTAATGAAAGCCTTATAATGAGTTTGAGTGAGTGAGAGTTTGTGTGTGTGTGTGTGTGCGCATATGAGCGTGTATTTGTTAGTGATATAAAAATGTGTTATATTGTGTTGGTTGATTTGTTGAGTGGCTTAAGGATTCTGGTCAATACAAGCAATTAACGTTATTGATAGGGATCTCTAAACACTTGAACAGAGTAATTCGACATGGTAATATTTTGAAATTGGGTAAGTGAAATAATTTTATCTTGATTATATTTTATATAAAAAGGGATAATTTTTCAAAAAATTATAATGGTATATATGGCATGCTTGGTTGGTGGGAAATGATAATGTTATACTATTATCATTTGTTGTTTGTGATCGAATAAAAGTTGAAATTATAATGCAAGCAAGATTAACAGTTAAGAAATAGTTTTATATAACAAAATGGAATCATATAGATACGATTTATAAATCTGATTTATGAATTGAAAGGAAATGAAATTTCTAAAGTATATTATAAATATGATTGTAAGTAAAAAGAGTTCAAAAGGTGGTAATTTGAGAATTTAAATCCTGTTCGTTTTGGAAATAATTTTTCAAAGTTTTAGAAAAAATTACCGGTGTTATGTGGAAAATATCTTTGAATGGAAATATTATTAAAAGGGTTTTAAACAGATCGAAAGCACTAAACTCACTTTGGTCATTGGAGAATAATTTCAATAATGACTGCAGTGTCGTTGGCATTCATTTTTGGGTTTCCAAGAGAGAAATTGCGACCGTTGGAGTTTTGTTTAGATAAAAATAGCTAGATTTTGAAAATTCAAAAGAATGATTTGATATACCATGGTGATTATGAATGTATATTATTTCAAAATAATTTGAAATGAATAAGAATAAGGTGTTTAAACTTTGGAAATTTTCAATTAAGTATTTTATGAAAATATGATAAAACAAGGTTGATAGCTTATAAATTTTGAAAATTTGTAAGTTCAAATAATATTTTAAATTATTCAATATGAATGTTAAGAAAAGTAAGTTTGAAATTGAATTATGGAATTATGGAATTAAATTTAACTTATGTTAATTAAATAAAATAATTTTTGAAATAAATTTGATGAGATTTGAAATGAATTAATGAAATGAGCTAGTTAAATAAATTAGCGAATTGAATATGGTTTTGGAATATGGTTGAAATATTGAAATTGAACAATGGTATTGAGTTAAATAAAATTGGGTTTGATTTAGAATGAATATGACTTAAGTTGTGAAGTGGTAATAAACATAAGAAGTGTCGTATTAAATGTTTATAAACTTGGGTAAAATTGTATGAAATAATTCGTAAAAGAATTTAGTATGGAGTGAAATGTTGTTAAACATAGAATTTGCAGAAAAAATTCTTAAATGATATCAATGTTGAAAGGATATACCAAGTAACTAATAAATGTGAATAACTGTGGATAATTGAATGTAAATGAAGTAAATGTGAATAAAAAGAATCTGGTATAGCTAAGAATCAATTGAAATAAATACATGGGTTGCACATATATTATTTTATTCGCAAAACATTTTGATACAGATTCGAGCACATGATTTCGAGATGATTTACATCGATCCAAGTTAGGATTTTTCACTCGATTCTCAACAGCAAACATTGGATATGGATTTGTTGTTATTCCGGAATACATAGCTATGCAAGTAGGATGACGGTTTCTAATCAAGGAACCAAACCGAAGTCTGCACTAGAGTAGTCATGTGAACAATACTAATTCGGAAATGAAATTATGCGATCGAGCGAGCAATTAGATTAATTGTGCATATATATGGTATAAGTACATCATACAGCTTTAGTAAAGCAAATTTTGAAAATTGAAATTGCAGAATATTATGATAATGGATTATATGATTGGATATCAGTGGTAAATAAGATGCAGGTATATAAAAGAAAGAGCTAATTTAATGCCCTTTATTTCATATGTAAATTTTGGTCGCCTAACAAAAAGGTGCATGTTTATATTATTGATTGATTTAATGGTTTTATGATTGAGCCACATGGAATTTGTTTTCTTTTTTTGGTTTGGCCTATAGTGGTGATTCGTTGTTGTTTCGATCAAGCCACGCAAAGAAGACGCTGGCGAAATTTTCCATGAATTAAGGCGTTAGAAATTTTTTGAGAAATTTTGAAGAAATTTTTAACAACTAAAATTTGATTTTAGGTTATAACCTGAAATGATTGAATGGATGATATTAGTTAGAATCCATGAATGAATTTGGAAACTTAGAAAAAGTAATAACAAGGTTTTAACAAATTGGTTTTGGGAATTTAAAGGCTTAAAAACGATTTGGTAGTGTTCATACCAAAATTGGGCATAACACTCTTCGAAGGTATTTGAAGAGAGAAAAATGAAGAACAGACATGTAAAAAGAGGATTATTTTACAAACACTTCAAAAACAGATGAGAAAAACACGTAGAAACACAGGATTTTAGAGTGGTTCGGCGTATGGCCAACGTCCACTATGAAGTTAATGATTTTATTGATATTCACTTGCTAGCTACAAATGATTACAATGGATTACAGTGATGAATTTCAAGTACAACAACATCTATGAAGTGCGGCAATGGTTTTGGCAGAGTCTGGACGTCAAAGAGTCAAAAGATCCCTTTTCTGTAGGCCCTGGGTGCTATTTATAGGCGCAGACTAAAAATATCTCACTCAGATCTTGAAAGACTTCTTTTGGCACGTTAGTGGACCC
The DNA here is from genome assembly GCA_030765085.1 of Allium cepa. Lineage (NCBI taxonomy): Eukaryota > Viridiplantae > Streptophyta > Magnoliopsida > Asparagales > Amaryllidaceae > Allium > Allium cepa. Next base: position 677,227,262 of record CM060941.1, on the reverse strand, counting down.
ACGCGATCGATCCTAGGAGATTTCGACTCGACTCGTGATCGATATGAACGAATTTCATAACGATCAAGATTTGATCCAATCGAGTCGAAATTTGGCATGAATATTCCTTAAGTCATACGTATGCTCCTGTGAAAATTTCATAGCATTTGGACTTGTCGATTGCAAGTTATGATGGATGCAAATTAAAGTTTTTCGGTCACATTCCCCTTCGTAACGATCATTTCGACCTGATGTTGAGCACGTACCCACGAGTCGACGTGGCCCTTGATTTTTGGATCACTCTCTTTCAATGCCAAGTTGACCGAGTCACCCCATGGTTTTTGACTTGTTCATGTAGAAGACCGTTGCTTTGTTCCTATCGATGGAAATGATTCAGTTCGTATCGAGTGTCGTAGCTCAGTTCGTATCGATCCAAGCTGCATGGCTCATATCGATTGTGTAGTCTCGTTCGTATCGATCAAAGTAGTTCCATTCACAACGGTTTGGCTAGGTTTTGTTCATGTCGGTTGAAGTCGTCCTGTTTGTATTGATGGACTTGGTCTTGTTCGTATCGATCAGAATTAACTCCAGTTGATCGATACGAAGTTGAACCAACAGGATGGATACGAACAAATGATAATGCAATAGATAAGAACAACATGTAACGTGATGGATCAAACGACAAGTAGCATAATGGATACGATCAAATGGTAATATGATATATACAAACAGATAGATGGCAAGATAGATACAAACTACTGATGACGCGATGGATATGAATAACGTGTTCTCTTGACTTGTATCGATCATATCTCGTGCATACGAACTCCGATTGACTTGAGATTTGGAGTATTGGCTTCCATAGCTTTGATTTCCATGTCATATTAATTGTAGCTTGATATGGACTCGGACAAAATTTATCGACATCCATAGTGAACCTGTGCATACTCGATATTCTGGATGAGCGATCTTTGGTTTCAGTCAATTCCTTGATAACTCGGCCTTGCCAAAAGGCGGGATAATATTTTCCCTCCAATGTACGTCTTGTGAGAACATGACGTGCTTTGAATAGTCGTATATTTCATTCTGATCAGTTCTGTCTGACTTGCTGAACGATTGTTGTCTTTACGTTGAAAGTTGTAATTTTTGATTGTTTTTTCGACCGTTGACTGCCAACTGTTGTACTGTGTACTGTTGTAACTAAGTGTTATACAGTGGTGATCAACTATTCGTTGTTGTAATTGTTCATCTGGTGGACATTCGACCTGTGAATTTTGAAAATTAAAAACTAGCCCGACATGCATGCATATATGTTAACCTGACTCTCGTTAACATTCACACGCTCACAAGTCATTGTCAGTTTTCTTGTATCGAATTCTGTATCGATCCTCTCCTGAGTCGATGAGAAATTCGAGTTGTAATAACGCTCGATAGTATTTTTGGAATATCCCTTCATACTCTCCTAGATCGATGTAAAGGGTTGAAAGATTGTTCTTGTATCGACGTAATTTGCATTATGGGTACGAAATAAACATTTCGCATCGATGGATACGAGTTTCGGTGAACTCCATAGCAGTGGGTATGAAGTTTGATTTCGCATCGATGGACTTATGATTAGAGCTTCTGGTTCTCTGGGTACTATTCGTATCGATTGATACGAGTCTTCATGGGTTGTATGTTGACGGATACGAACAGTGCAGTTCGTATCGTTGCGTTTTGAATGAAATTGAAAATAGTGGATATGAACTAGTGTTTCGTATCGATGGAATCCGATGTTTCGGGAAAATCTTCATTACGCATTTCATAATGATAGAGCTCGAGCTGTTGGGTACGAATAGCCAATTCATATCAATTCGGGGTGAAACCAGTTGGAATCGATCGATAAAGAGAATGGGAGATGAATCGTTTCTCTTCTTTCTCTTGGTCCATATAAATACCATTTCGTACTCAGAAGATTTTCACTTGCTCATTTTTCTTGGCTTTCGTATCGACTAGAAAACTCGAAAATAGAATATTATTTTTACTTTCGAACTGCACCAAGCTCTCAACCTCTAAGACCAAACGTTGAAACTAGGTAACAAATTAACGAATTTGTGTTAAAATGATTGCATTCCAATCCACTTATCTCCACGATCGATTCTGGTGAAGCCGAGACCATGGATGGTCCGAGCGAGGTCGAGGAAAGTCAGAGTGGCTTTCGTGCTATTTGGGGAAGAATGATAGATGGACATGAAGGGATTGCTTGTACCAGTTGAAGAGCGGTGGTTCGTATCGATCGTAAGATGATCGAAGTTCGTATTGATTGGAGAAGAAGAGGTGTTGAGGAAGAACTTAGTATTGATAGGAGACGGTGAAAGTTCGTATCGATCCGGAGCGATCTATACAAAAAGTTAGCTGCGTGATCGATACAAAGTGGCGACCTTATTTATCGATACGAAGATTAAAGGCCTACTGATCGATATGAACTGGAACCTCGGGTGATCGATACGAAATCTCTTGCTCCACGACCGATGCGAATTGAGCCTCTAGTGATCGATCCAAGTCTTGACCTTGATGGAGACGAATATTTTGATCGATCGAACATTTAACTCCGGCGAGCTTCAATTTGGCATAATTGGACTTAACCGTTTAACAGCATATTTAATTATACTTCAAAGCTCGCCGATGGAACTGTAACTTAATAAAATTTAAACAAATTTTAACTTGGATCGGTCTCTAAAGTCTAAATAGAACAATTGTGACGGTCAGTGATGACGGTCACTCCAGCTGAATTTCAAAGTCTTATCGTTCGCATATTTTCTCATGCTCTGTAGAATTTTTCAAGTAACATGCAGCACTGCACTGCACTATACATTTACACATTTCACACTGAGGGATACACGGGCTTATTATCATCTAATGATAGTTTTTCATAAGTTAGTTAGTTATGGAGTCTACAAGCTCACAACAGCAGGAAATGCAGAGTTCACTTCCCTTAGCAATCGAGATACCGGCCATCGCGGCCGAAGCTATAGATCCAACTCTGGATGAGCTACTAGGCGCTACTTTTATCGGTAATCCACAAGATTCTGTACCGTCCAACATCTCCGAAGATATGCTGGGACGGATATGCCTAAGGCATGGCTTGTCATTAGACAATGTGCTATTACCGAGACCAAATGACAGACCGCACGCTCCACCGAAGGGGTTTACTGCTTTCAATCGTCATGCATGTATGGTTGAAACACTTCATCCATTTAACCACTACATTAGAGAAGTGCTATCTTTCTTCGAAATCACCCCATCTCAGTTACATCCCAATGGATATGCCCTGCTGAACAGCCTATTCATCATATTTATGGAGCATCTCTTTCGACCACCGATCCCGATCAAGATTAGATACCTATTTAATGTCAAAAGTCAGGGAGATAGCCCTTCTTTTACGTTCCTGGAATCGGTGAGGAATTTTTAAGTGGTAACGGGATCCTAGACCAGACTGAGTTACTTTAAAACAGAGTGGTTTTATGTCCGATGCCCTCCGGGATTTTCCAGCCGATGGTTAGTCAGACGTAAGTGCTACAATCTTTTCAAATAGTTAACAAGATAACCGTAGCTGATATCAAAACTAATATCTCCTTTTCTTTATAGATATAATTCCATAACCCGAGGGCGTACACTTTAGAGAGATAGTTCGTGTTCTTCAAGAAGTGCCAAATGAGATGAGGGAAATAGAGTCGGTGTTAACAGACCGAAACTTGAGGATAGTTGGGCAGATTGAGTGAAATCAGAGTATAAGGCTCGAAGGGACATTGAGGGCAATCTCGACTAGACGGGCGAAGCGTATGATGCCCAGGATTGTTATAGCTGAAGAAGGTGATGATGAGGATACACCCACCGATGATGAACCCGTTGCCAGGCCTTCCAATGCCTTTCAAAATTATGAGGGAAGGAGAAAAGGCAAGGCTGCAGCCTATAAGTGTTCTAAGTCTAGGAGATGGAAATCTGTGATGGTGTCTCTCCCTGTTTTCGGTATTAGAAGTTCAGAGGCTCCTCCCTCGCAAGTGGAGAAACTTTTCGAAGGGCTTGCCGATATCCCAATTCCTGATTATGTGTCACTCCAACATGACGCCCGATTGGAGGAGCTTTAAAGTTCCTTAGACTTAAGCTAGTCTCTTCCCACAAGTGTGGCCAACATTTCCGGTTGGTCGGGGGGTTGCACATACATACACACTTCACGACACTACACAATTTCCGATCGCAAGCTGTTTATTTTAAGAGATTACTAACTTTGCTTCTCTTACTTTGCAGGTACAATGTCTGGACGTGGGTCGATGTTGGGGAGTCTTCGCTCAGCTCGCCGATGTCCTACATACAATGACTCATGTAGGAGAGAGGCGGAGAGGGGTGTATGGATATTCTAGCCAAGAAAGATATGATAAGGATAGGGATAGGGACTACAGACATAGATCCCGATCGTGTTCTCCACCTCCTAGAATCCCTACGCACTTGTCCAGCTATGGAAAACAAACTGCAGAGCCTCCCCACCATAAACCATCTTCCCAATCCTCTAACCCCGAATCACATCGTCACACACACGAGGCCGAAACTCCCATTGTCATTGAACAGGCTATCACTGAGCCCACTAGAGAAGGGATTGTTAGAATCGCATAACTGAAGAAGGATTTCTTGAATATTTGCTTTTATAGCTATATCTTCCCTCCGCACTTAAAGAGAATTCCAACGGAGGCAAAGAATACGATGCACTATTATATTCACGACATCTATACTCAGTATAAGGAGTGGTCGAAAGCCATAGAGAAAGCATCGAAGCTGGCTTTTAAGCGGGCGATCACCATAGAGAAATTAGAAAACGAGCTCGCTCAGAAGAATCGAATCATCCAAGTGCTTAATGATGCAGCCGAATCCTCCCGAAAGTCAGAAATAGAGGCCACTCAAAAGGCCAACTAGGCGAACTAGGCCATGGAGAGGATGAGGTAGACATACTATGCCCTGGAGGAGGAGATGGGCCATCGGAACACCATGGTCACTACCAAACAAGGTGCGGCTCTCAAAGAACTCAATGAGCTTAAAGAAAAATTCTTCGAAATTATTAAGCAAAGGGATGACACAAATTGCGCAGCCTAGGAGGCATATGAGCAGGCCGTAGTGCTTCGGGATGAACGGGATATAGCAACGGCTAAAGTACGTGAGGTGGAGATTGAGGTTGAGAAGCTCCAAACGGTGGAGTCCAGGCTAAGGGCAGATATCGAAGATCTCCTCGTCAGTTATAATGCTAATGTGGTGAAGCACATGAACCTAGCTTGGCTCGAAAATTGTCCAGTACATCTTCACAATGCTTGAGGACGATTGGTTGAGGAGGAGAAGGCGGTGCATCCGAGTGAATCAATTAACGAGTTTGAGCTTGAAAATTGTATGCTGAATGAAGATGAAAGTAAGATTCTCCACGAGTCGATTATTTCACATGAAAAGGAGAAGCTCGACGCCCAACACTCAGAGGTTGGAGAAGGTTCAGGTGTTGAGCATCACAACACAAATATTGAGATCCATGTGCCAAACCAACCTGAATCTACACAAGTGGTTGATCCCCCGTCTGTCCCTTCTTACAATCCAAAACAACCACGGTTATCTCCGTCTAGAGAGCACACTTCTGAAGTCATTCAGCCGTCCATGAGCCAAACTGAGGAAGGTATTCTGAACATTCCTCATACGTGTTCAAAATAAGGAGCTTGATTTGAAGCGTTCAATAACAGTCTTTCTTTTTCTCTATCCATTGACTGGAGTTACACCGATTGCGCTTCTTGCAACTCAAGAATCACATCAAGCACAAGAGGCTATCATTACTGAGGTGACTACCACAACAACGACTACATTGATTGGTGGAACGTAGGAGTGCACACTCTCTTTCGACGAACAGATGATGGAGGAACTTCTCAGTCATCACGGTGACCCTTTTGCGGATCTATCATTTATTATGGGTGGAAGCGCACCTGCTACTGGCTCTTCAATGCCGACCACCGATGACCCCAGCGAGGCTCAAGAAATTCGTGAAGAAGAGATATTGGCCGAAATCAATGCTGAAATGGAGGCAGCAGCTCGTGGCGGTAGTTTTGGAGGTGGAATGGCGGCACCTGGCCCGGCTTTGCTGAAAATGATATCACCCGGTGGTACAGTTATCGACACCGGCGCGTCTAACCCGCCTACTGTAGTGGATCCGACCCCTCCAACTCTGCCTACAGAAAGCATTCCTATTTGAGCTCAGAGGAGGAGGTAGATATAATGCCACCTACTGGAGACCAGCCGTCGGAAGGCAAAGGATCGAGAAGGAAAGTTACCGGCGACTCCAACGGGTTCATGCCGAAGGGGAAACCAAAGAAGAAAAGAAAATAGATGCTCTTCCTCCTCGGCTCATTTTTGAGTAGATAGGAATTTTCTTTTAGCTTTTATAGGCCATGTATAGATGCGGGTTCGGCCCCTGCTAGTAGGAATTTTGAAAATAACTTGTACATGAATTTCTTCCACAGATAGTTGAAATGAAACTCTTTTTTGGTTTCAACACAATTATTGTTTATTTTGCTTAAGTGTTCCAATAGTTGAATTCCAGTTCAGTGCACTTATGAAGTTCCAACCTTTGGGTCGAGTTTGTTTTTATTTGTCAAGTCTGAAAATCATGGACACGAGTCATGACCGGAGATTAAGTTGAACTTTCATGTTGCACTGCTTTAGTCATGGTTGACACTTAAGTTCTGCCCCTAGTTTCGAGAATGAGTTGTAAAGATCGGTCAGCAATTGCATATCGACTTCATTTCGTTGAGTTTAACATCGTTGAATCGATGCTAAAATAAGTGAGAGTCAAGTGGTCAAATCACACTCGCTCACTTACTAATGATCACATCCGCGCTCCGGGTATTCTCATTTGTGCGTCGACGGTCGATCACACCTATTCAAATTTTAAGCATGTGTTCATGCTCTGTGGACTTTTGTTAGTTTGTGAGTGGTCATTCACACCCAAGTTATGTTTATACTCTGACCACACTCTTGGGACGTAGACTTAGTTGCGGTTGATAATCTCGTCCGCACTATGGGAATCCGGAGATAGTCAACGTTTGTACTCTGGTTCGAACTTTGGAAATTTGAAGTTGGTTGATGTCTATACTCCAACTCACACTCTGGGAATTTGGAGTCTGTGTTTATACACTGACTCGCACTCCGGGACTTTGAACTTGATGTTTATACTCTAGTTTGCACTTGGAGTTGGCCGACAGATGGTCAGTCACATCTGTTTAGGCATTTGGGATTTCGTTCGCACTCCGGGAACGATGGATTTATTAGGATCGTAGATGGTCAATCACATCCACCCTGAGTTAACAAATGAGGTCATTAGATGGACGGGTCCATCATCCTCGAACTTGGTTAGGATACGATCGAAGTCGTTAGGTGGACGGATCCACCCTCTTCGAAACAGCATTCATAAGTTTATACTCCAGCTCGCACTCTAGGAGACTGGAGTTAGTTAAAGGATTGTCATGTGTCAATCTTTCTTTGGCTTCAGTGTGATGGCTTGCCACCAAGCTCAGGATTCACTTAGTGAGCGGCCGGTCATATCACGGTCACTCCCTATTTAAATAAATTCCATCGTATGATGGAACTTAGCTCTTCGTGCATCGTGATGGTTGTATATCACATTCAATAAATCACAGCTTTGGCTCGAAGAGATGGCATTTTATTGCTGAAATGAGGAAATACAGCAAAGTCAATTGCCTTACTACAAATTCAAATTTCGAAATGCAGAAACAAATTGCAGATCAAAAATAGACTAAAAAAATAAAGCTTATCATGTGTAGTAGCGACAGAGATTCTTGCTATTCCGGGCTCTTGGCAAAGTAAGACCGTCAACGGTCAATAACTTGACCGTGCCATCTTCAAACTTTCATTCAATCACATACGGTCCTTCTCACGTTGGTTTCATGTGCAAAGGAACTGGGTAGATTCTTTTGAAGACGAGATCGCCGAGTTTAAAGGTTCGGGGTTGGACCTTGGCATTGTATAATCGAACAACTCGACTTCGGTATGCGGCTGCCCTCAAATCAGCCTCTTCGTGCTTCTCATCCAACAAATCCAAGGATTCAGCGCGTAGTATGGCATTTGTCATTGGATCATAATAAGTCACACGATAAGAATGTACTTCCATCTTGACTGGAATAACGGCTTCTGAACCATAGGAAAGAGAGAATGAGTGTGTCCGGTCGTGGACTTGTGGGTTGTTCGGTAAGCCCATAAAGCCATTGGAAGTTCATCAACCCACTTGCGCCCGGCCTTTTCCAGTCGTTTCTTTAGATGGATTTGATAACCTTATTAACAGATTTAACCTGGCCATTCGCTTGAGGGTGTGCAACTGTAGAGAATTTCTTTTGAATGTGGAATCATTGGCAGAAATCCTTGAATTCAACGATGTTGAACTGGGTTCCGTTATTAGTGATGATGGTATACGGGAGACTAAATCGGCAGATAATGTCGCGGACTACAATGTCGATCACCTTCTTTGTCATGATTATAGCAAGAGATTCAGCTTCGGCCCACTTGGTAAAGTAATCAACTGCGACGATGTCATACTTCACACCACCTTTTCCCAGAGATAGAGAGCCAATGATATCAATTCCCCATACTGCAGATAGCCATGGACTAACCATTTGGTTTATCTCAGTAGGTGGGGCTATAGGAATTCGAGCATGCTTTTAACATTTATCACGTTTCCTAGTGTAATCTGCTGCATCGCGGTTTACACTTGACCACTAATATCCATATCAGAGTACTTTATTAGCGAGAGCTTGCCCCGGATGTGATCACCACATTCTCCTTCATGAACATCATGTAACACTCGCTCAATTTCATCGTGGGCGATACACCGGAGTAGAGGAACGGAGTACCCTCTTCTATACATGATCCCATTCTGAATAGTGAACCATGCTGCTTTTCGAAGAATCTAACACTTCTCACTCCCAATCTCGGGTCGCATTCCAAGCTCGAGGTAATTTTCGAATGGAGTCATCCACGACAACTTATCGGAGTGATTTCAAATATCCCGTCAGTCTCCATTTGATCGATGCTTGGAGAGGATAATGTTTCCACGGGAACGAGTCCCATTTGTTATGATTCGCCCGTACTTGCTAACTTTGTGAATGAATCAGCCTTTTGATTGTGCTCATGGGGCGTGTAAAGAAGATGACATTATAATCAAACTGATTATGTATTTCCTGGACTCAAGCTAGATAAGCAGCCAGTCTCCGATCTTTTTCCTGATATTCACCCTGAACTTGACACATAATTAATTGTGAGTCACAATAAATTTCCACATTAATGATTCTCAAATATCGGGCGAGTTTCAATCCGGTAAGCAAAGCTTCATATTCATCTTCATTATTGGTCACACGAAAATCAAACTTTAGAGCATAACATATGGATCGACCTTCGGTGGTTTCAAGTACAACTCCAACACCTGAGTGTTGAATATGCGCTTATATGATTTTTGTTTGATGATAATAAACATATATACATTCGTTTAAATGTATTTGATAATATACTATTTATTTTCACAGATTAAATAAATATTTGCTGAATAAAATAAATAACACAGAATTTGAATTCAAATGAATATTTTATTCAAATAAATATTTATTACAATTTTGAATAGTACAATTTCAAGCTCTCACTATAACTATACAACTTTGATTACATCACATTTTTCACATTTACATCAGCACCTCACTACATATCACTCACACTCGTATTTTTATCTTCAACTGCATTCCAGTTTGAATCCAGCATCTGAGAAATCTGCAAAAATATAAACTAACGCAGTAAAATTGAAAAAGAAATATTTTTGCAATTCAAAAATAAAAGATAATTTTGAAAATATGATTTGCCTCAGTTATTTGGGTTGTTCGTCATAATTTAAATTTGAATTCATCATACACGAACAACTTGTGACATACACAGTGTATTACTGTATATGCCACAAGGCCGTGCACACCGATATATACACTTGATCGATTTACAGGGACAGGTGAGCACAGGTCAAACCCAAATGAAAAGCCGGGTTCAACTCACGTGCAATAACATTGAAACTTTCGAATTAAGCACAAGGTCAAACCCGAGTTTTAAAACTGGGTTCAACACAAGGCTACATGAAGTATGCAAGCTCGACTAACAGGTTCAACCTCTTCATTAAACAACTCCAGACCAACAGCAACAGGGAACCTCAAATGCAATAGGCCAAGAACCAGACAAATGCATGCAACAGCAGTGAAAGTGATCAACACAGCAACTAGTAGAGCACACATGAAACAGTGGTATGAACAAGTGAACCCAAACTGAAGTATGGATAGTGCAAAGTGCAATGATACATCAGGATATCAAGTTCAGTGAAACTCAAGCAAGTGCAAGACTAAACCAGCATGAATGCAACATGAACATTTAAATTAATGCATGCAACAATGTGCACAGTTCAGAAAGACCACCAACTACAGGGATGAATACAAAATGACAGTACAAACAGTGACAGTGGCATATTGATACATGATCAATATCCAGTTACAACAAAGTACAAGTACAAGTCATAGCAATGCATGCAACAGGTCAGAAACAATTATGCAATAGTGAAAAACACAAGTCGAAGTGGTCAATGCACAAATGCACCAAATACCAAGATCAACACAGCAACTCAAATGACTCAAGTGTACACAAGTGAAGCCAAGCTTCAACCAATGAATGCAACAATCAAAAGATGGTAGCACAAAGATATGACATCACAGCAAACATGACAGTATACGAAATGCACAGAAGCATCGGTGATATGCAGCAGTATAAACACCACATTAAATTCAAGTGATTCGGCAATGCTTGAAGACTACAACAAACATAGAGTCAACACAAATGAAATGCAAACAACATGGCAGTAAAGATATAATGGCTGTGAACAGCAAGTAAAATCGAGCAAGTGTGCAGCCCAATGGACAGAGACGAAAACAAATATACAGAGGCGATAACCACTTCACCAAAGTCAAAACAAATAAAAGAAGAAAGATCTCTGCCGTATAAACCAAAGTTGAACAAGTCAATCAAGACTCAAGAATTCACCGTGATAGCCAAGCAAATTGACCACGAAATCAAATCAATACCGTGTGAATCAAGCTACCAAAAATACGAAATTGACAAAGTCAGTGAAATCACGAGCATTCAAGTTTGATCGAATGGCCAAAGCAATATCAGTAGACAAATTCAAATTAAAATATACGACGCAAATCTAGGGTTACAAACCCTATATAAATTGACATCATCATCGGCAATTTTCTGCATCGAGTTCAAATACGAAAAATCAGAAGAAGCAAAAAGCACAAAATTACATACCAGAGCAACATCAAACTCGATCATCGAAGGAACCGTAAGCAAAGTAAAGAGACAATCGTTTGCCGACGCAAATCAGAAAATCAATTGCAATCGATCAACAAATCATTCGGGTTCTTCGATAAACGAAGCCCTAATTTGCAAAAAGCCGAAGCACTAGCATATCTCACAGGAGCGAACGCGAGTCCAAAGACATAGCCAATCTCACAGGAGCGAACGCAAGGACAAAACCCTAATTTGGTTAAGAGGAACAAACAAAAACGAGGCCGCCATTTATTTTTCACAAGCTAGAAGAAGACCGGGCTAAAATAAAAGGAAGAATAGGGCCGGCTAAATAATAATAATAGGAATTAAGGGTTTTGTTTATATTAGGGCTATTTTATTTTAATTTGTTTTTAATTTGTATTTTCTTTTTAAACCGTTTTATTTTTTCTAGTCGTGTGACTAGGGGACAAGCTACGTGGCGTAGCTTGAGAATTCACAACTCGGTAGTTGAGTTGTGGCAGGGTTTTGAGCGTAGAGTTAGATTAGTCAATAGCGGTGTATAGCGAGTTTACGTGTGTAAGCGAGGGACTATCTAATTTCTAGTAGAAACCTTGGGGGCAGCACGTAGGCAGGGTTTTGCCGAAGCTGGGTAAATTCTGTGTTGTTCTGTTTTATTCTGTTATTTATATTCTGCGATATATGTGCTGCTATTCTGTGATCTGAATTGAAATTAATTTATAAGCTTCCGCGATTAATTTTAATAATTAACACCATCACCCTATTCACCCCCCTCTAGGGTGAAATCGATCCTACAAGTGGTATCAGAGCTAGGAATATAAGTCAACATTTGTTTTAAAAATTCTATTTTTTTTGAAAAAATCAGTTTTTGTTTAAAAATTCGAATTTTTAAAATGGCTTCTTTTAATAATGCTTTTGCAGAAGGTCAATCCATAGTTAGACCACCAATGTTCAATGGTGAATATGCTTTTTGGAAAAATAGGATGAAATTTTTTTTGAAAACCATTGACGCTTGGGATATTGTTGAGACAGGTTATAGAATACCAACTATAACTGTAGATGATCAGGAAATAGAGAAACCAAAGGAACAATGGACAGAACTAGAAAATAAATTACAGAATACCAATGCCAAAGCTATGAATTCTATTATTTGTTCATTGGATCAATTTGAATTTAATCGTGTCTCACATTGTCTAACTGCGCAGGAAATATGGCATATACTAGAAGTGACTCACGAAGGAACATCTCAAGTCAAAGAGTCTCGCCTTACAATGCTAAGCAGCGAATACGAGAACTTCAAAATGGCGAAGGAAGAAAATGTCAAAGAGATGTACGGACGACTCTCCAATATCGTATACAAATCAAAAGCTCTCGGAAAAACATACACCGAATTAGAAATAGTCCGGAAAATCCTCAGAGTCCTTCCACGAAGCTTTGAAGCAAAAGTTACTGCCATACAAGAATCGAAAGATTTAAAACAACTTAAAGTTGAATAACTCATCGGAAATCTCACCACTTATGAGCTAGAAATGAAATTCAAAGAAGAGCGTGAAGGAGGTGACACTCAAAAGAAATCAATAGCTCTCAAAGGAACAACCGAAAGTGATGATGATAACGATGAAGATGATGGAGCAGCAGAATTGGAGCTGTTAATAAGGAAATTCAAAAAATGGAATCAAAAACATGGAAATTCAGCTCGAATTCAAAAAGCAAAAAGCAGAATAGCCAAAGCACTAGACTACTCGGAAGAACAAAAGTTTATTTGTTATAATTGCAACAAACCCGGCCATATCAAGCCCGATTGTCCACAAATTAAATCCAGCCACGGAAAGAAACAGAAAAAGAAAAGTTTTGCAGCCACTTGGGATGAAATAGACGAGAATGATCAAAGCACTGGCAGTGAAAGCGAAAAGGCAGAATTGTGTCTTCGAGGTGATACAACTGACAGTGACGATGACGAGCCAAGTGAGGTATCAAAACTTACCCATTCTGAGTTGCTTATATATTTTCATGAAGTAAATGGTTGTTTTGAACGACTTAGGGAAAAATACGCCAAACTTGAATCTCAAAAAGATACTTTGATAGAATGTAATAAACAACTTGATCAATTAGTTAAAACCTATCAAAGTAGGATCCCTAAGTGTGATAAGTGTCCAACATTTGATGAAGAAATTAAAAAATCAGAAATTAAAATGAAATCGCTTGAAAATGAAATTCTGATTTTAAAAGAGAACGAAAATACTAGAAGAGAGAATTCTATTAAAAAGTGCACACAATTATTAAACGAAAATGAGTCTCTCAAAACACAAGTCCAACAATTGTCTACTACTTTAGATAAATTTTCCAAAAGTGAAAAATCATTGAATATGCTATTAGGAAAGCAAACTGTTAATACGGTTAGACAAGGACTTGGATATAATAATTCGAAAATTGTTGAAAACAAGATTAATCAAGAAAATTCAATGTGCACGATTTGTAGAAAATTTGGACACGATCACAATAATTGTTGGTATAGACCCAAACATGTGAAAACTATACCGATTTGGGTTCCAAAAGGCACAAATATAAAATCTCTCAAAGTTAAACAAATTTGGGTGCCGAAGGGAACAATTATAAACAGTTTTGGGTCTACACAAAATTATTTTTCAAAATTTTCAGCCACTAACAACCATGGACCTATAAAAACAAATAGGTCACATAAATCTTTCATCGTGTAGGTGTGGTGGCAGGCTAAGGAACAACAACAGTGTTCTCAGGATTTTTGGCTGTTCCAGAAACACAACGGACGACAAAGCAAAGTTCCTTAGCCTAGTATAAAGGTGACAGAATCACAATGGACAACGACGAGAAATATCGTAAAGGTAAAGACAGGTAAAGGTATATTTATTTGTACGATATATTAAATGTGATAATCTGTACCATTTTCTGAATAAAATCAGCCAATTATGCGATGATGATATGATGATGATTTAATGATGATTTTGATTCTGACTTTATTCAAAATTGTTAGCCATTTATATTCTTATGCCAAAAACACTATAAAATTCTCTAGAATTACTTGATATATAAGTTTGAGAGAAAAATAGTGTTTTGATTGGATAATAATATTGTTGTTATAATATTTTTGGCTAAAACTATATTCATGTTTTGACACGGCCTCGATTTAAAATCCTAATGAATTCTATTTTAAAAATTGTAAAAAGGATTTTAAATTTTTTTTTGAAAGTGTTGAAACTTTTAAGAAATTGCTTTGAAATAAAAATAATGTTTGATGGCTTCTAAAATTGACACTTTAATATACGTTTGATTGTTGACACGGTTTTCATTTCAAATCCAAGAGAATTTCATTTAAAATTTGTTGATAATAATCATGAGAAAATTTGTTGAAATTTCTTAATCTGGTCTTTGACATTCAACGAGTGAATTTTGAGTGAAATTTAAATTCAGATGCAGATTACACTGGTAATATGGTTGATAGAAAAATTATTAGTGTAACGTGATTAATTTTTGAAACATTCATTTGCTGCATCGTTTTTTCAAAGAAAATATCTGCATATTCTTCATTTCAAATAATTTTCAAATAGCAGAAAATTTTCTTTTAAAACCCCCTGGAGAAAATCATTATTGACCATATTTTCAGATTAGTCATTTTGAAAAATTGGTTTCATAATTATTTTTGAATTTGTTTTTAAATGACTATATTGACTAATCTAACTCCCTAATGATTATCGAAAAGAAAAATGGTGATTGAAAAAGCGATGAGTGTTGATATTGATCATATATTATAACTCGAGAAAGTATAAATAGAAAATTTCTTTAGAAATTTAAACAAGAGTTATAAAACTTTTTGTTGGTACAAATTCCATGACCATCTCTATGTCTATCATATTTCTAACAACCATCACTCATCAAAATTCTATATAGTTTGTCAATATGTGGTACTTTAAACAGGAATCGTTCGTTTTTCATTTTCACAATTTTTTTTAAAAAAAATAATAATAATAATAATAATAAATAAATAAATAAATACCAAAGTATTCACTCTCATTTAAAAGTCCTCACGGTTATGCATGGGTGAATTACTTGGAATTTGTTATGTGCTTCCATGCTCATTTAAAAGTCCTCACGGTTATGCATGTATGGAACGCATATCAAAAGTTGATTTTTAAAATAAACAAGTTGATTCTAATCCCATTTAAAAGTCCTCACGGTTATGCGTGGTTAGAAGATACTTGAATTCAATTTTTAAAAATAAAATTGGAATACTACTAATCTCATTTAAAAGTCCTAACGGTTATGCATGGTTAGTAGATATTCAAATTCCTGATATAAATATACCACAAATAGACACAACTGTATGGTTTTATATGATGACATCATTTCCATCATTCTAAAAGTGGAATATGCGCCTAACAAAATATTTATGATTTTTGTTTTATTTTTTATCGAAATTTAATATTTATATTCAATTAAGTTTTAAAGTTGAATTAATATCAATCACTTTATTTCTATTTTCTCTAACACTATAATTCTTTTGCTGATAACAAAAGGGGGAGAGAAAAGTTAAGATTTTGTCAAATAAAATCAAGCAAAGGTCAAATAATTTTCCATTTGCATCTAGGCTCATTTTTATTTGTATGCATATATGTAGGGGGAGTATTGTGTAGAGAGGAGCATTTAAATAGGGGGAGCAATTAGGATATAACTATGATCAAATACATTTAATATATTCAAAATCTTAAATATATGTTTGTTATCATCAAAAGGGGGAGATTGTTGAATATGCGCTTATATGATTTTTGTTTGATGATAATAAACATATATACATTCGTTTAAATGTATTTGATAATATACTATTTATTTTCACAGATTAAATAAATATTTGCTGAATAAAATAAATAACACAGAATTTGAATTCAAACGAATATTTTATTCAAATAAATATTTATTACAATTTTGAATAGTACAATTTCAAGCTCTCACTATAACTATACAACTTTGATTACATCACATTTTTCACATTTACATCAGCACCTCACTACATATCACTCATACTCGTATTTTTATCTTCAACTGCATTCCAGTTTGAATCCAGCATCTGAGAAATCTGCAAAAATATAAACTAACGCAGTAAAATTGAAAAAGAAATATTTTTGCAATTCAAAAATAAAAGATAATTTTGAAAATATGATTTGCCTCAGTTATTTGGGTTGTTCGTCATAATTTAAATTTGAATTCATCATACACGAACAACTTGTGACATACACAGTGTATTACTGTATATGCCACAAGGCCGTGCACACCGATATATACACTTGATCGATTTACAGGGACAGGTAAGCACAGGTCAAACCCAAATGAAAAGCCGGGTTCAACTCACGTGCAATAACATTGAAACTTTCGAATTGAGTACAAGGTCAAACCCGAGTTTTAAAACTGGGTTCAACACAAGGCTACATGAAGTATGCAAGCTCGACTAACAGGTTCAACCTCTTCATTAAACAACTCCAGACCAACAGCAACAGGGAACCTCAAATGCAATAGGCCAAGAACCAGACAAATGCATGCAACAGCAGTGAAAGTGATCAACACAGCAACTAGTAGAGCACACATGAAACAGTGGTATGAACAAGTGAACCCAAACTGAAGTATGGATAGTGCAAAGTGCAATGATACATCAGGATATCAAGTTCAGTGAAACTCAAGCAAGTGCAAGACTAAACCAGCATGAATGCAACATGAACATTTAAATTAATGCATGCAACAATGTGCACAGTTCAGAAAGACCACCAACTACAGGGATGAATACAAAATGACAGTACAAACAGTGACAGTGGCATATTGATACATGATCAATATCCAGTTACAACAAAGTACAAGTACAAGTCATAGCAATGCATGCAACAGGTCAGAAACAATTATGCAATAGTGAAAAACACAAGTCGAAGTGGTCAATGCACAAATGCACCAAATACCAAGATCAACACAGCAACTCAAATGACTCAAGTGTACACAAGTGAAGCCAAGCTTCAACCAATGAATGCAACAATCAAAAGATGGTAGCACAAAGATATGACATCACAGCAAACATGACAGTATACGAAATGCACAGAAGCATCGGTGATATGCAGCAGTATAAACACCACATTAAATTCAAGTGATTCGGCAATGCTTGAAGACTACAACAAACATAGAGTCAACACAAATGAAATGCAAACAACATGGCAGTAAAGATATAATGGCTGTGAACAGCAAGTAAAATCGAGCAAGTGTGCAGCCCAATGGACAGAGACGAAAACAAATATACAGAGGCGATAACCACTTCACCAAAGTCAAAACAAATAAAAGAAGAAAGATCTCTGCCGTATAAACCAAAGTTGAACAAGTCAATCAAGACTCAAGAATTCACCGTGATAGCCAAGCAAATTGACCACGAAATCAAATCAATACCGTGTGAATCAAGCTACCAAAAATACGAAATTGACAAAGTCAGTGAAATCACGAGCATTCAAGTTTGATCGAATGGCCAAAGCAATATCAGTAGACAAATTCAAATTAAAATATACGACGCAAATCTAGGGTTACAAACCCTATATAAATTGACATCATCATCGGCAATTTTCTGCATCGAGTTCAAATACGAAAAATCAGAAGAAGCAAAAAGCACAAAATTACATACCAGAGCAACATCAAACTCGATCATCGAAGGAACCGTAAGCAAAGTAAAGAGACAATCGTTTGCCGACGCAAATCAGAAAATCAATTGCAATCGATCAACAAATCATTCGGGTTCTTCGATAAACGAAGCCCTAATTTGCAAAAAGCCGAAGCACTAGCATATCTCACAGGAGCGAACGCGAGTCCAAAGACATAGCCAATCTCACAGGAGCGAACGCAAGGACAAAACCCTAATTTGGTTAAGAGGAACAAACAAAAACGAGGCCGCCATTTATTTTTCACAAGCTAGAAGAAGACCGGGCTAAAATAAAAGGAAGAATAGGGCCGGCTAAATAATAATAATAGGAATTAAGGGTTTTGTTTATATTAGGGCTATTTTATTTTAATTTGTTTTTAATTTGTATTTTCTTTTTAAACCGTTTTATTTTTTCTAGTCGTGTGACTAGGGGACAAGCTACGTGGCGTAGCTTGAGAATTCACAACTCGGTAGTTGAGTTGTGGCAGGGTTTTGAGCGTAGAGTTAGATTAGTCAATAGCGGTGTATAGCGAGTTTACGTGTGTAAGCGAGGGACTATCTAATTTCTAGTAGAAACCTTGGGGGCAGCACGTAGGCAGGGTTTTGCCGAAGCTGGGTAAATTCTGTGTTGTTCTGTTTTATTCTGTTATTTATATTCTGCGATATATGTGCTGCTATTCTGTGATCTGAATTGAAATTAATTTATAAGCTTCCGCGATTAATTTTAATAATTAACACCATCACCCTATTCACCCCCCCTCTAGGGTGAAATCGATCCTACACTGAGCACCGGTCGTTTGATGCCCATCAGTATGCAGCTTCCAGATATACTTGGGAGATTCACTATTTTCGAGCAAGTCCTTTGGGATGGTAAATTCGGCTATGAAATCCACTAGGACTTGTCCTTGAATAGCTCGCCTCGGAGTGTAAATAAAATCAAACTAATGTAGTAGACCGATTTTTGTACTCGGTCTTCCTCCCGAACTAAGGCAGCACCGATTGTGTATTCTGATACTACCAAGTAAAGGTACAATTGCTCATGATCGATAGGCTTTGACAAAATAGGCGGTGTGGAGGGGTACTGAATTAGTGCTCGGAATGCTCCCTCACATTCTACGGTCCATTGAAAATTCCGTTTCCATTTTAGAATCAAATCAATGAAAGGAATGCATTTGTCGGTGGACTTTGAAATGAACTTGCTCGATGCTACTACTTTCCTGTTGAGGCTCTGGACTTGCTTTATGGTTCTTGGAGTCTCAAGATTTCTGATCGCCAAGATCTTTTTAGGATTTTGCTTCGATTCCTCGAGCGTTGACGATAAACCTAAGGAATTTTTCGGATGCAACCCAAAGTGACATTTCAATGGGTTGAGCTTCATCTTGTATTCTCAAAGGATACTAAACATCAATTCCAAGTCTTTAATATGATCAGTGGAGAATCGTGACTTCACCAGCATGTCATCTACATATACTTCTATGGTCTTTCCGATCTGGTTAGTGAACATTCGATTGACTAGTCGTTGGTATGTTACCCTGGCATTCTTGAGTCCGAAGGACATGACTTTGAAGCAGTAGAGTCCCAGATCGGTTATGAAGCGGGTATGTCCTTGGTCGGGTAAGTGCATGGGTATCTGGTTGTAACCGGAGTATGCATCCATAAAGGATAATAATTTGTGCCCAGTCGTTGAATCTACGAGCTGATCAATTCGAGGAAATGGAAAACTGTCATTCGGGTAAGCGTTGTTCAAGTCTAAGTAGTCAACACTTGTTCTCCATTTCCCATTTGGCTTTCGGACAAGTACGGGATTGGATACCCACTTTAGTTATAAGGCATCTTGAATAAACCCATTCGATTTTAACTAATCGACCTCTTCTTTAAGGGCGGCAGATCTCTTTGGATCCATACCACGCCTTTTCTGTTTGATCGGGATATATCGCGGGTCAATATTCAAAGTGTGGCTCGCGATGTCCGGCGAGATCCCACACATGTCAGAATGCGTCCAGGCAAACATGTCGAGGTTTTCTCGAAAAAATTCAACAATTCCTTCTGTGTCTGTTGGCTTAATTGAGATCCAATTTTTACCATCTTTGAATCGCCATCATCGTCGTTTGAGAAACCGATTGTCAGTTCGGCCAGGGAAGCTTGACTGTCTTTAGTTTCATCTTCACTTTCAGTATCTATAGGGTCAAGATCCCTTTGGAATTGATTGGGGTTCTCGGGCCTGGGCCCAGGCACCAATTGTCAATTATCAGCAAAACAGACGCAGAGAGATTCCTCTACGCCCTTTCCTTTCTCCTTTCGCTGTGCCTCACGCAGCTCAGCAACATAACAGGCTCTCCCAGCAGCCTGATCACCCTGAACGACTCCAACACCAAGATCAATAGAAACTTTAGAGTCAAACACCATGGGGCAATGGCGGCCCTAAATTCAGCAAGGGCAGGTCAACCCAAGAAAGCATTGTAAGGGGAGTCTATGTCCAACATAACAAACTGTAACATCCGGACTCTCCGGCGCTCTCCAACTTTCAACTCCACTGGTAGATCCACTACTCCAGTAGGTATAGTTGCGCTTCCATTGAAGCCATGAATGCGAGATTGACAAGGCTTTAAGTCTTTAGTTTCCATTTTCATTTGATCACATGCTTGCTTAAACAAAATATTCACAGAGCTTCCACTGTCAACCAAGATCCTCTTCATCCAAGCAGGACCTACCTGAGCTGATATGACCAATGGATCGATAGTGGGGGCTTTGACCTTACCAGTGTCTCTATTTCAGAACACAATGTCATCAGTCATCATCTTCTGTTGTTTGGCCGAAGCCCCATCATCACAACTACTGCAACATTCGAAGTCTGTACGCCTAATATAGCTGGCATATGACTCCATTTCCCTCCAGCTTCGGTCTGTTGGATGAGGACCACCACTTACAGTGTTTATTACTAACCTCCCGCTGGTATGAGCAGGTTCCTCCTATCTCGCCTGATTTGGTACATTATTTTGATTCGTTGGGCCCGTACCTCCAGATTGTGATGCCCACACAAACCGTTCCAACTTCCTCTCTCTAATCAACTTCTCAATGTGATCTTGTAAATGAATACAATCGTTTGTATTATGGCCATAACTCTCGTGAATCCTACAAAATTTTCCTATTTGGATCTGCCGCTCCGATGATGGCTTCGGAGCAGACATCTAATGCTGGATAGTATTACAGGTTTGTAGATATACATTCTCCAGCGACGTATTTAGAGGAGTGTAATTAGCGAACATAGGAGAACTACGTCGTGGACCATGGTTCTGATCCCGCTTTCTACTTTGATTCTCATCGCCTTTTTGCTGAGTCTGTTTATTATGGATATTCAATTGCACTTTCCCGGCGCTCTCCCCGGATTGTTTAACTGCAACATTACTTTGGATTCCCTCCATACTTGGCCCTGCGTCATCTTACTTCCTAGATTGTTTCGCATCCTCCCTTCTAAAGAATTGGGATGCCTTGGAGTAGAAACGGTCCAATGACGTAGGTGATTTTTCGGCCAACCAGTTGACGAATTTAGAATTAAGGTCAATCCCCTTAGTCAATGCCATAAAAATGGAGTTAGGGTTGTTGATCTCAGCACATGCAGCATGGAATCTTTCTAAATAACATCGAAGTGTCTCTCCAGGAGCTTGAATGACACTAGGCAGGGTGTTAACATCCTTCGGCCTTGCGACATGCATCCGAAACTGCTTAAAAAATTCGGTTCCTAGTTGGTCAAAACAAGAAATAGATCGGGGTGGCAAACGAGTAAACCACATAGTAGTTATGCCCTCTAGAGAGATTAGGAAGCTTCGACATTTAACTGCATCATCGGCCCATGCAGCACTCATCGACCACTCATACTTCAAGTTGTATTGGTTAGGATCAAAACTTCCTTCATAGATTGGTAAAGTCGGTATCCAGAATCGCCAAGGTGGTTCACCATAAAGTATTTCATCGGTAAGGGGAGTATGACTCCAGGAGATTCCCCAGTCGTCATTCATGAGGCCGTGGCTCTCTCGAATCATCTGATGGATCATTGTGGGGATGTCTAACATCTGTACATTCTGTGCTTGTTGAGCTGAGGTGTGGTCGGGTACCACAATGCGAAGCTAGACCGGAAGCGGTTGACGGTCCATGTCTCGCCTCCTTGGTTCCAAGTCTTCGGGGACGTAGGTTTCAGAAGTACGTCCATGCCGACGATGGTTCATATCTGGTTGATTCCGGGCATCAACTCCTGGTTCAATAGCAGCGGTGGTAGCACGGTTGTCTGTGGCGTAATGAGGAACAGTACCTCCCCGAGAGGAGGGTCTAGTCTTGTAGCGGTTGATGGGCCAACTCTAGGTTGTCCAATGTTCAACATAGGTTGATGTCCGATAGCTTGAGTGTAGCTTATGTCCAGTCGTGGGCGTGTAGATCTATGATGGTATTCGGATGAGGCTGAACTATCTGTAGACGACTAGGAGGCATGATCCCTCCTGAATCCCCTACTCCTTTGGCGGTTTAGCTGATTAGTCAATTCTGCGTTAGCGTGCATTTGTTCAGTAAGTTGTTGTCGACTCTGTGTCATCTCTTGAAGTAGCATCTAAAACTCTTGTCTGGTAACAAGGCCTGACGGATCTGATGGTCCGGTAGCATTCTGGTTAGATGGAGGCAGTTGCATGGGATTCTATGTGTCCCGTCCTTCTTGATCTACAGCTGTAGAAACGGTCCTTATGCTAACCATGATGGATGATGAAGTTCTTCCCTAGATCTAATTCAAATCTGAATAGGATGGAAGAACTCTGAATTTGAGATCTGGATCTTCTTCTTAGATTTGTGCAATCCGGTATAGATAGTAGATCCAAAGAGCAGGAGAAAACTATGTTTTCTCTGTGAAAGTACCAAAGTGATTGTACCAAAATTGGGCATAACACTCTTCGAAAGTAGACGAAGAGATAAAAATGAAGAACGGAAATGTAAAAAAAGGATTATCTAACAAAAACTTCAAAAACAGGTGAGCAATACACACAGAAACACAGGATTTCAGAGTGGTTCGGCGTATGGCATATGTCCACTATGAAGTTAATGATTTTATTGGTATTCACTTGCTGGTTACAACAGATTACAGCGGATTACAGTGATGAATTTCGAGTACAACAGCAGCTATGAAGTGCAACAATGGTTTTGGCAGAGTCTGGACGTCAAAGAGCCAAAAGATCCCCTTTCTATAGGCCTTGAAGTGCTATTTATAGGCGTAGACTGAAAATATCTCACTCAGATCTCGGGAGACTTCTTCTGGCACGCGAGTGGGCCTACACGATCGATCCCAGGTGATTTCCACTCGACCCATGATCGATACGAATGAATTTTATATCGATCAAGGTTTAATCCAATCAAGTCGAAATTTGGCATGAACATTCCTTAGTCGTACGTAAGCTCCTATGAAAATTTCATAGCATTTGGACTTGTGGATTGCAAGTTATGATCGATGCAAATTAGAATTTTTCAGTCACGGTCCCCTTCGTATCGATACTGTTCATATCGATCATTTCGACTCGATGTTGAGCATGTGCCTGCGAGTTTACATGGCACTTATTTTTGGATCTCTCCACTTTCAGTGCCAAGGTGACTGAGTCACCCAAAGATTTTTTCCTTGTTCGTATCAAAGTCCGTTTTCTTTTTTCGTATCGATGGAAGTGGCTCAGTTCATATCGAGTGTTGTGGCCTATTTGTATCGATCCAAGTTGCATAGCTCATATCGATTGTGTGGTCTTGTTCATATGGATCGAAGTAGTTCCATTCATAATGGTTTGGCTTGGTCTTGTTCGTATCGGTTGAAGTCGTCCTGTTCGTATCGATGGACTTGGTCTTGTTCATATCGATAAATTAACTCTAGTTGATCGATACGAAGTTGAACCAACAGGATGGATACGAACAAATGATAGCGTGAGGGATACGAACAACATGTAACATGATGGATAACAACAGGTAACATGATGGATACGATCAAATGGTAACATGATGGATACGAAGAGATGGATGGCATGATGGATACAAACTACCGATGATGCGATGGATACGAATAACGTGTTCTCTTGACTTGTATCAATCATATCTCGTGCATACGAACTCCAATTGACTTGAGATTTGGAGTGTTGGCTTCCACAGCTTTGCTTCCCATGTCATATTAATTGTAGCTTAATCCGGACTCGGAATTTTTTTATCGACATCCATAGTGAACCTGTGCATACTCAATATTCGAGATGAGAGGTCTTTGGTTTTTAGTCAATTCCTTGATATCTCGGTCTTGCCAAAAGGCAGGATAACAGGTATGTATTTCAACAAATTAGTTTTAAAAAGTAATTGGTTTGGGCATTTTTCTTACCTTAGCAATTTCGAGGACAAAATTCTATTAACGGGGAAGAATGTAACAACCTAGAATTTTAGTCGTTTGAAATTGGAATATTGAATTTATTTTAAATATTGAAAAGTAGATTTTATAGATTAAATAACTTAAATTTCACATATAGCGATTTATTGGATAAATTAATTGTTGAATTTAATAAGTGCAAATCATTTAAATAATTGAATCTTGGGTTTTAAGTTGGATAAAAATAATTTAAAGGCTTATTACATTCTATTTAATAGGAATGAAGATAATAAAACATGGATAAAAATAATTTAAAGGCTTATAACATTCTATTTAATAAGAATGAAGATAATAATACATTTAAATTGGATTTAAAAGTGATTTAACTGAGTTGAAAATAATTCGTTTTAAATAACGAGTGAAAATAGCCTTCCGGGACAAAGCCTCGGATTTCGACAAACCAGTTTTACTGGATCCGTATAGTGATTATATTATGCCGTCAAATTTCGTAGCGACCAGACGTATCATTTGGTCGTGCGAGATCGAAACGCGTTTAAATTAATACAATAAATTTAATATAATAATTAGGTTTAAAAAACTATTTTTTGCATACGATCGAATTAGGGCTCCAGACTAGTTCCATTTCTTTCAGAATAGGGTATAACATATAGAATGTCAGGCGGCATGGCTCGATCGGGGTTCGAAATAATATAGCTGGATGTTTTGAATTTAAATAATATATTTACTTAGATTTGACCATTTATAGCCCAAGCCCACCCCTCTGCTATGTTCAATCTCCATCAAGCCAAGCCGTATACAAGCCCACACACCTGGTATATATTTTCCATCTTCCCTTAGCTATATAAACAAGGTTGGTAAAAAGTAAAAAATCAACTTATTCAAAAATTAATATCTCAAAAATTACTCAATGACAAAAACCTGAAACAAGTTTTAAAAATCATGGTTCGATGAGTGCTTCATTGTGATATGGCTTAGGTGGTGCTCGATCATGGTTTGGGTAATCAACATTTTAGGGGCAGTTCTAGGGTTTGAGTTTTGTTTATGAGGAGGCGACGAGGGGATGAACGGAGCTTGGATTTGGGTTTGTCGTTGGGAGTAGGTGCTCCAGACGTAGTTTTAAGGCGCACGGTGTTAGGAAGAGGATCGCATTGCATAGGCAGCTGTGTATAGGGAGGAGCAGTTCGCTTTTTTCTTTGGCCAGATGAAGGGGGTCCTTTTGGTGCCAATTGAGTCGAGTGCGGCGAGAGAAGTCCGTTGGCGAAGATGGATTTGAATTTCGTGAAGCCAATCTCTGTATCACTATGCTAGCGTGCACAACCATGTTCATGATACCACTATGCACGTTTAATTTGGTTTGGGAAAGATGGAAGAAAGTAGCAGGGAGAAATGTGTAATTACTTTGAAGTTTATTTTTAATTTAAAATTTAATCCATAACTTAAAATTTTAATAACTTGTCCATATGAGGTCCAACCGAGGCATAGATTTATGCATTTCGCTCGTAACGACGAAGGCTTTGCGATGGAACTGGTTTTGGATGAATTTGGAGTCGGTTAAATTTTGGGCTAAAATTGGACGTCGTTCAATTTTAGTTCCAAAACGGGACGCCTTACTGACGATGGAAATTTCGATGAGTTAAACTCACCTTATTGTTTAACTGGTTTAATATATAGTTGATAAAAATTGTTGGATGATTGTTTGGATGAATTACTATATATATATATATATATATATATATATATTAGTTGGATTGAATATTTCCGTCTATTGGAGCGGATGAGACCTATTACATTCCCATGTAAGAGCGGACGATCCTTTGTATACGAATCGCGCCTCGAAGCGGTTGATTTTATTTTATGATTACATACATTTGTGATGCAGGGGGAAACATGCTGGAGGGCCAATAGGATTCCTCGCTATTATTGAATTGTTTTGATAATATATTTTGTATGGATTATTGAAAAATAAACCTGATTATGGACATTATGGTTATAACATTTTTATATGTTGAAAACTAAAACTCGATAGTAATAGGAAATCAATATTGATTTTGGTTAAATGTTGGGTGGCAACTGGCCTCAAATTAGTGTTTTAAAAATACGATAAATTGCCATTTGAGTTGGAATTCGCTTCGAGATGAGAAACGATTCTTTAATTTGAAATTGGGTTTCGGGAATATTGTTTTAAGGATTGTCTGTTTTATATACTAATATTGTTTAAAATATATTTAATTATAGTAATATTATTGTAAGATTACTTAATTATAGTAATATTATTATAAGGTTATTTTATTATATTAATATTGTTGTCAGGTTAGTTAATTTTGGTAAAATTATTTTAAAGTTATTTAAATTATATTAGTATTTTTTAAAAGTATTATTTATAGTAATATGGTTTTAAAGAATTTATAAAAATATGAAAAGGTTAATTATTTAAGAATAATTATGGTTTTAAATTTATAATAAAGGTTATTAATAAAGTTTTGAAGTTTAATTATTATTATTATAATAGTAATGATTAATTACTATTATTTAACTAATAATTTTTTTTAATTGATTATTATTTTAGATGTTTTAAAGTTCAAAATTCCCATTTATTTATAATGTTTATTATTGATAACCATTATTATGTAATGGTGTTTTGAAGTAAATTTTTTTTAATTATTTATAAATGTTTCTAAAACCCATGAATGGAGTTGAAAGACTTAGATTTTATAAAGGAGTTATAAAATGGTTTGAAGAGTTAAAGAATGGTTATTTGAAAGGTGAAAGAGTGTTTATAAATGGTTAGATATTTATAAAAGAGTTTTAGAAATGGGTGATAGATTAATAGAATAAGTTTTAGAAATGGTGTATGGATCCATAAAGGGTTTATCAGTAATCGTTGAAATGTACAAGAAGCTTTAGTGATTAAATTTTTATAAAGGGATTATAAATGGTTTAGGGAGATTTATAATATGGTTTATAAATGATTTGGAGGATTGTAAGGGAATTTATAAATGATTTGAGAATTGAATGAAGAGAACATCTTTTTTTCAATCTTGTGTATATACTTATACCGTTGATACAAGTATAGGAATATTTTCTAAGTAATGAAAATATAGGAATTGGTTTATATATCTATGTAAAAGTATTCTTATACAAGTGATTTAGTGGTTTTTATATTATGAAAAGGTTGCATAATGCTGAACCAATGTTGGTTTTCCCTATAAAATAAATCCCTGATTGAATGTTTGATGATCGATAGTTAAATAACCGACTATCGAAATTTGACCTAACGTAACTTTGGAAATATCTAGAAGAAACACGTGGGTTATATGGCACACTCATCTCCGATGATTTTGTATTATGCGTATAAATCTCCTTTCGTTCTCCTAGAATAATGATAAGGAATTCCACCAACTAACGGTTAGGAGGTGATCTCCGATCTTATCTTTCACTGTTTATTTCCTAAAGAACCGGGATTGAGTTTATCGAAAATTATTGAATGTTGTTTCAAAGAGACCAGGATCGGGTATGTTATCTAAAATCCACTTTGATCCAACAAATACGTTTCAAGGTGAAGATGTCTTGAAGATGATGGAATTTTGGAGACAGAGCTCCCAAGTGTTTCGTTCAATCCCAGAATGAACTTGTATGGATGGATGTTGATATTGCATTGTTGCCTAGAAGGCAGTATTAACATTCTAAGCGGAAAGTGCTATATAAAAAGGTAAAATGTATCCTCGGACCTTATCAACTGGGAAATGACAAAAATTGGGCATGCAGCAGAGCCAAGTGGGTAGCTCCTAAGTATGGTATCATCATTCTAAATCTAGATCGGCAATTGTATCTCATTGTATGCTTCGGGGCCTATAAATGGAGGGGTGATCATGTTCGATACAACTAGTCAAGTAGTAGGCCAGCCTTGTGTGGCAAGGGTACAAGATGTTCTTGTTTGACCCAGGTACATTTATCTAGAGATGTACCTTTGGAAGGTAGTTCCTTACCTTGTCATGGTATGCAATCCAATCTCCAATACGTGCTTTACGGTTTTGATTGCAGAACTTAGTATGTTGGAATTTAATAATGTAATAATTTTGGAAAAGAATAATAAGTATATGTATCTAGACCCTATTATAATATCAGACAATTTCATATGAACGATTTTGGTTATCGTAAAGTAAAAACCCGTCCGTGTTTAGTGCGACGAGGACTTATGGGATACTTTTGATTTCAAATATTTTCATATAACTTAAAAATCCAATTGGGTGTGTTTTTCTCACACTGGTTTTCCATACCGACTCGGGTGTTATTTCATGATAATGCTTTAGTTAGACCGAGCATATTACAGATTAGTTTGGACGCTTTGAGCTTCAGGAGACGAGTTCAGGGCCCAAAGACATATTAACGTAGATGGCTATTTTTTTGATGTATTTACTAATCGTACTTATCAACAATTGCAAGGACAGGTTGTTATAACTGTCCAGAATGAAATAGGTAAGTATACTCTAATTGATGTCTGCATATACATATATCAAAGTTTGTTTTGTGCAAAGATTTGTGGTATATTATAGATTATTCATTCCGCCATGAGATTATATTTTGTTTAGTTTCCTTCTTATCTCCTTTCTTTTTTCTTTTTTCCCTAACAATCGAGTTTTTTGGCATTCGATTTCTCGACATGTAATATAGTGGATGTATTAGTATCGATTTTTCGAAGGTCGAAAAACACATTCGTTAAAATTTGTATCGGACTAAGACATTGTTTCATTAGTTAGCCATGTTTATTGTATTGTTTGACTAATTTGCAAGATGCAAGTGAAACAGGACTGAGGTATGATTGTTTGCCAAAATTGTCTTAGTATTATTTAGGAATGACTAGAGTATGTACTAAAGTACATCACTCACCAGACTATAGTCAGACCCTCACTATATTTTCCTTTTTTATTTCATCACTAGGTTCATGGAATCTGATGTGTTGACGACGAAGGCGTTACTTTCATATATATGCTTGTATATAAATAATCGCAAATGACACGTTTTCGGTTTTTTGGGTTTACACGTCGTGGGTTATGTTAAAATATAGGGTCAAAAATGATGAGTTATTATAGGCATTCAACACTATTTCAACTAATTCTATCAGTATCAACTAAATTCGTCACAACAACAGTTAACAAAGGCATACGAAGTGGAATATAAACTATACCATAGTTGTGAGTTTAGAAATAACTCGCCGAGAAGAGTCATGTAAAGATCAAATCCATTTACGCATTTCAGCCCTGTTACCTAACCATTCTATCCACCATACATGCTGCCACAGTCATCACAACCGCCCTCCTGCTTCCTTAAATGGCACACTACCAAAAATAACCGGCAAAGCAACTCTTGTGCGAACCCCAAACATGCTATCACTTCCAGTCAAACACTCTCGAGTGCATAGCCAAGCCCTTGTCATCTCCTCCATCGCCGCCATGGGTGGCCTCAGCCATAATTTCCTTACTCCCCCACTGTCGCACAGCTGTGCACGTTTTAATTTTTTTTGCGATGCAGATGTTTTTTCCTTATTGATTTCGTGCGTTAGGGAATGAGAGGGTGAGAAAAGGGAAAATGTTTCGTTTCTAAATATAACAAAGAGAATAAATGGATTGCTTTTGTTGCAACAATGGTTTTTTTCTTCAACTAATCCCCTTTGAGAAAGGTAGTTTTCTTTTTTTAATATTTTTACAAAATAAAATCTTCTTTTTTACATATAACTATTTTTATCATTTATTTATAAGTACATTTTTAATTTAAATTAATTTAGAACTTCTGTAAAACACCATCATTAAGTTTTAAAACACACACTTCCCCTTCTAAAAAGAAAGTATTAAAAAAAACTATCTTTAAGGTTCAGTATATTTGGAGAAACTTTGTAGATATTTATAGAGAACTTTGTAAATATTTGTAAAAAAATCTACATTTCTATGCTGCAAATATATATAGAGAAATCTATAAATATTATGCATTTTTTCAAAAAGAATCAAGGAAGATTAGTTTTGACTATTGAAAGATGAGATTAAAATTCAAATTTGATTTATATAAATAAATAATTTTATCAAAATTAAGAATAGTGGTGTAACTTAATATATGATCTAGAGAAGGATTTTTAACGTACGAAACTTGAAAACAAGGGGAATATCCTAATTTCCACTTTATTATAACTGTAGCATTTTTTCAACTAAGCCCCTTCAAGAAAAGTAATTTTCATTCCGTTCTAGTTACCAAATCAAATCACCTTTTATTTCCAAATAAATAATTCCACTATTGATTTACAAATACATATTTAATTAAAATTGATCTACTATATATTTTACAAAAATACATTCTGATAAATTTTTCACAAATGTTTAAGTTAAATAATTGTTTATCTTCATTGATTTATAGATTTAATTAATACTGAATGATATTTCTCTTTATCTATTTCATTTATATGAAAATTATTTAATTTATAGATATTTTATATTCATTGTACATATTTTATTTGATTTCAATATATTTTCTGAAAGGAATTTACTAATTTAATTCATAAACCCTTTATCGATAATAAAATATATTTTTAGAAATAAAAATTATCCAAAACTGAACTCGAACATTATTTTAATAAAAAATTATTTTATGTCAAAGTGTTTCTCCAATTTCTCGCAAGTATTATTAGCAAGCCATTTCAACTTAGCCTAGCCAATCCAAGCTAACCTAGCATGACGTAGCTCGGCTATTTCATATCGGCCCAAACTCAGTATGGCCCTGAGCAAGCCCGTCCACATTGCAATTTTCTAGGTCTAGTGTCAGTCGGCTCAAATAAAGGCCATCTTAATAGCCAACTCATTAGACTAGACCAATTCAAGCATGGCCCCTTTTTGGCCCGGCTTCATCACAACCTACCTTCAATCGGTCCCAAGGAATCTGTCTCGACATTCTATAGCTAGGCCGATACATCCTTGCAACTTGATCTTGAACAATATTCAACTTTCCTCAAAGGTCTACAGTAAGCAACCGGAAAGGACAACCCAAAAGAAGCCACACATCCACCTAGCCACTTAGGCAAGCAAAAGTAAATGACAAATCATACATCCAGCTATTCTAGGTACTGTAGCAAGTCTTCCAAAAGCATTTTTACTCCTGTAGCTCGCCTCAGCATTAAATGCACGTTAAATACAAAGCATGTGTCAACTATGAAAGGACAGTTGGCATACTTCTCAACCACATATTCCATCCTACCTTTAGAGCTGTCTTCCACTAGCCAATGTGACCAGATCGACTATTGAGCATGCTTCCCACCTATTTTACTGCACAATCTTAACCATTCATCATACACTACTACCATTGTAAATACCATATGCCATGAATCTTCAAAGGGGTTTATTTTTAGTTATTCTCTCATAACTTGGAAATTCACTCACACTACAACTAAAGCCAAAGCTCATAAGATTAGCAACTTTTTAGTCTTAAGTATTTTATTTCTTATTATTCTCTTATAATTACTTGTAATTGCAAGAAAGAAACATATCAAGAGATCTTCATAGTGGACATATACAAGCTTGCTACTCTATATACATGAGTCATTTACTTTAATTTTCTTGTTTACTTCCTCATTTTATATTTTTAAGCCTGGTAATTAGCATGTAAACTTTGATTTCACAAATGCATTAGTCTAGTTTCGAGGTTAGCTAATTTATTAGTCAACATTTTTAGGGCTGGAAAGAGAAATTTCCCTTGCAACCATCATCTTTTATCACTTTTCTTCTCTATAAAAATCTGTTATAGTTTGTGACCACGGATCCAACAACTACAAAATGAAGGTAATAACTTCGATGATCATGGAAATACCATCACCAGTAGTTCTTCCTACATCCCTAAGCTCAACAATGATATGTGGCACAACATGTTGCAAGGATTAACAAGTGTGGATACTCTAACTTGTGAGGTAAATACTTTAAGGGCTAGTGGACCCTTAGACTACCGTAGACTTTGTCTCACCGACTCCCCCAACAGTCGACCAGCCTGCTCACTAACCTTTCATTCCCAACACTTATGACCTCATGAACACTGCTGAGTCCCAGGATAGAGTGGTGTCTTAAACCTCACTCATGGATGTTCATGATCATCTAAAGAGATATTCTACGTGTGTGCCAAGTCACGTTATTGACATTGCCCTAATTTGGCCATGCCTAGAGAACCAAGACATGCCATTCCCCTTTTGTAGAACGACCATCTACTTTTGAGCGTATGTGGGCAGCATACGAGGATCGAGATTTGAGATTTGAACTTCTTAGGAGCAGTGCGCATGCCGTCGGCCGAGAGTATGGGTATCCCTCGGCACCCTTCTGATCTCATAGGGGTGGACTGCGCCTTGATCAAGAGAAGTGCATGCCAGACATTCATGGTCACCCTCAGTGCATATGGAGAGGAGGTCTCCCACTCCAGCTCATCGTCACCGTCACTCTCCCTCTCGTCAGTGATCCCCTACTCCACTAAGATGCCAGCCATAGCCGGTTGTTAGCCAAACAATCCCGTAGCAGATCGATGCCGGCCTTCGGAAAGAAATGAACATGCTTCGTTAACATCTTAACAGAATGCAAGAACGGAATACCAAGGGCAAAACATTTTCTAACGATGAGAATGGTGAGCCATTTTGTGAAGAAACCTTGAACATCTACATTCATAGGTAATATACAATGCCACCTATTGATAAATAGGATGAGAATGCTGACCCATCTCATCACATTACCATGTTCTACTCCATTACCTATGTCAGCTAGCTTTCTGGCCCAGCAAAGTGCCTACTCTTTTGCTCTACTCTCACAGGATCGGCCTACAGTTGGTTCCTGCGTCTGCTATTGGTCATAATCAGTTATTAGGCCCAGCTATGTGCAGATTTCAAGACCAGGTTCTTCACTTCAAAGACCCATATTATGATGGCAAGAAAGCTAGGTAGTACTAAACAATGGCCGACCGAAAGCCATAGGTTGTACGTTAATCATTTCAACAAAGAATCCATCTGCGTGAGGGCTACAGACATGAACAACCTTATTGTGGCCTTCTGCTTAAGGGTTAGAAATCAGTTAAGGATATGGAAGTAGCTTCAATAATAGTTGACTACGACCTAGATTGACTTATATTAGTAGGTGAACGATATAATGTAGATAGAGGACACTGATATCTCAAACAACGGCAATGAAACCTAGCATACTACTTAAGCCAGTCCTTGTGATAATGTCGAACGATGAGGAAATAGTGAAAAAACAATGCCAAGAGTGAGAAAAAGATGGGCACCCAATACAGATCTAGTTATGCTAACCATGCTATTTGAACAGAGGTATAGCGATGATAGATCTCACTACCCAGGATAGGATGCAATAAAAAGACCAAATGCCACCAAGGGAGGAAAAAGGGAGGACCTAACGGGAACGATAAGTACTTCAAGTTCCATCAAACAAATGACCACTCCACTAATTAGTGTTGGGTGCTTAATGATCAGATTGAAAGACCTATCTAAGAAGGGATGCTCCTACAGTTTGTTCGACACCAAATGGAATAAAGGACAAATCGTAATGACCAGCCAACTCCACCCCACCAACCCAACAATAATGACATGGCAATAACCGACATCTTAACCATATGTGGCCCACAAGTGGCTGGAAGAAGATGGAGAGGACAGTCTTGGTATCAAAGAGAAGTAGGTTCAGTCGGCTTGGTCTATTCATTAAAGTGCCGAATATCTAAAGCGCTTTGGTTGGAATTAGACCAGTCAAGCACTTCCATTGTCGAGGACAGGGAAGTAGTCTCTTACCCCCATCATGATAGTATGGTCATTACTCTAGCAATTGCAAACTCATATGTACATTGGGGTTTCATTGATGGGCCCAGATCGGCTAACAATATGTTTAGTCATGTCTTCGTGGCCCTCAAGCTTCCTACACCTAGCTTCACCCTATGCGCCTTACTAATTTATGACTTTGGAGATGTGGGCATAATCCCAATGGGCATCACCTTACCGACGACCACATTCGGTTGTGAACCCCTCGCTATGATGATTTAGGTAAACTATGTTGTGGTTGAATTCCCTTCTACGTATAATCTATTAATAAGTTGACTGTCACATGCTGAGTTGGATGCCATCATCTTCTACAATAGCCTCATGATGAAGTTTCCCATTCGGGGAGGGGTCGACGAGATCTAAAGAAATCAACAGAAGGCCAGGGAGCTTTATAGATACCCCATCAAACAAGCAAAAAAGGCCGTTTCATGTTTCAGTAAGAACTAGCAACACCTAGCGGCGAGTCGCTCGAACCATTGAGCTGGTTAGCACTCTGGTTTGTGCTGAGACTGCTCTAACCTTCGAAGCATCAATATTAAATCCCTCCTCCAGTAATGTTCCACCTGACCAAGTTATGGCAATTAGTGATGTATCACGTAGGAGAGTGATCAACACTCATGTTAGGACCATCCTTCCCATCAAAGACACAAATGCTAACGGAGTGTCACCTGAGAGCACCCTCAAGCCTAACAATGCTCAAGGTCTTACCCAGACCATCCTCGGCCATGAAGCTGGATCAATTGGCTACGTGTCACTAGAAAGTACCCTCGAGCCTAGTGATGTTAAGGGTTGAACCAAGACTATCAGCTACAATGAAGATTGGGATGGCAAGAATCATATATCATTGGCCACTCCCTAAAGAACCAAAGATCTCATCACATCATGGAATGAGTAAGTCACTCCCCATTGAAAAGTGGGGACATTCCACACGGTAAATCCTACCTTCTCAACATCCATAGAACCATCCGTGAGTGCCAGGGGAAATATTAAAACCCCGACTTGAGCATAGACTTCTATCTCGGTTAAGGATGTCATAGAGCACATGATTTATCTAAACCAATGCGACTTGGAAATAAATGTAGATCTAAACGACGACCCACTCAACCCCTGCATAAAGGATTCAAGCATTGAGAGTGGACATGCTACTCCTTTGGATTTAATACCAATAGACTGTGCCAGCCTAACAAAGTTGTCCAAATTGGCATCGAACTTAGCTCGAAAGTTTGGAATGATCGGATCAGATTCCTACAATAAAGAAAAGACGTCTTCACATGAAGGCACACTGACATGATCGATATTGATCCCAGGATCATTTATCGCACACTCAATGTTGACCTTAAGGCCATCCTCGTCTATTAAAAGTATCAACCACTCAAGCTAGAAAGGTGTCAAGCACTTAAAGAAGAAGTAGAGAAGCTATTAACCAATGGTTTCGTTCGAGAGGCATAATATCCAGTCGGGGTAGCAAACCCGTGCTGGTTAGGAAGCCAAATGCATCTTTGAGAACTTTCATTGTCTTCTCCAACCTCAATAAAGCTTACTTAAAGGTATCTTTCAATTTCCCACATCAATCTACTTGTAGATCTGTCAAGTGGA
Source organism: Allium cepa (assembly GCA_030765085.1). NCBI lineage: Eukaryota > Viridiplantae > Streptophyta > Magnoliopsida > Asparagales > Amaryllidaceae > Allium > Allium cepa. The sequence continues at coordinate 677,191,370 of CM060941.1, read as the reverse complement.
CAAGAGCTCCTCTCTAACAAGGATGTCTATTCTAAGTATAATTAGATTGCCATGAATGATCTGACCAAGAAAACACCTCCTTCATTACAAATGTTGGCTATACTACTATCGCATCATGCCATTTGGTCCACGAAATGCAAGAGCCACCTATCAACGTCTCATCAACCGTATGCTCTCTGAACAGATCGGCTAGTCCATGGAAATGTATGTGGATGACATGTTTGTAAAGTTTGAAAAGGATAGGGGAATGTACAAAACATGGCCGAGATTTCATCATATTACACCAATACAATATGAAGCTGAACCCAAAGAAGTGCTCCTTTGCCATATGGTCTGGTAAATTACTTAGTTATGTTGTGAACGCTAAGGGTATTGAAGCTAACCCTAACAAGATCTAACTAGCTAAGATATGCAAGTCTCTAGAATAATGAAACAAGTACGAAGCTTGAATGTGATGATTGCAGAATTAATTCGGTTTATTTCGAAGCTAACCAACCGATGTCTCTCTTTCTTCGACCTCATCAAAAAGGGAAAGTCATGACTTGGAATGATGAATGCACCAAGGCAAGTAAGGAGGTGAAGCAGCATTTGACCACTCCTATGATACTGTCTAAGCCCATATCTTGCATTGACAGACCATGCGATCAATGTTGCCTTGATCAAATAAGAAGAGAAGATCCATGCTAATCTATAATGTCAGCACGCGGTAGTTTGGAATAGAAATGAGATATACGAAGCTATAGAAGCTTTCCTTTTACCAGCTCATGGAAGCCCAGAAACTCTGGCTCTATTACCAAGCTCATTCTATCAAAGCACCTACCGAACAACCTTTGAAACAATTCCTTAGCCGACTTGATGTAGCCAGCTGGCTATTGAAGTGTTCTATCAAGCTTTGGATAATCACATCTCGTTCCAGTTTGGCACATTTATCAAAGGCCAGACCATCGTAGATTTTATTACTTAAGAGACTGCCACTAGCCAGCAAGCTTAGTGCATATACGTGGATAGAGCATCAAATGAGAAAGGGGTAGGGGTCGCCATAGTCCTTATCACATACGAAGGAAGAGAACTATGTTTTATTATCCGCCTTAATTTCAGGGCGACTAAAAAGAAACCCGAGTATGAAGCTATACTGGCCAGCCTCAAGACTGTAAGAGAATTGCACGTGCTATCCATCCATGTACTCAACGAACCCTCATTAGCCATCGATCAGATTCGCGAGTGCTTTCAAGTCAATGGCAAGATGCTGGCCTTATATGTTGTCGAGGCCATGAAGATAATTTGCACGTTCGGCATGTACAAGTTAGAGAAAATAACCATGGACAAGAAGGCCTACGCCAATCAACTATCTAAGACAAAAAGCAACCTAAAAAAAGTCACTCCTGGGGTCCTCTTAGAGATTCAGGACATCCTTTTCTATGAGCCGAGGGCAAAATCTATAGAAATATATGTGTCGTCTATGAACCACTAGATGGTGCCCCTTGTCAAATACTTAGCAAGTGAGGAACTCCTTACTGACTAAAAGGAAGCTAGGAAGACCCTCAACCAGAATTCCCACTATATCATCGTAAATGGGAAGCTCTACAATTGTGGGGTCCTCCACGGCACTTTAGTGGTGCATGTCCGAAGACAAAGCCGGTCAGATATTGGAAGAGCTGCATAAAGGGTTTTGTGGGGCCCATGCCAAGGGCAAAGCCTAGCAAAAAAGGCCACCCGACTTTGCTACTATTGGCTTATTATAATTAATTATTCTATATACTATGTCAAAAAATTGCGATTGGCTCAATCTTTTGCCAAGATCCTTAGAGCCACTCATACCCACCTTACCCCTAGGACTTCCCCATGGTCGTTCGACACTTAGGGAATTGACTTGATAGGAAAGCTGCCTAATGCCAAGGGATGGTATAAACATGCCATATTCACTATCAAATACTTTACCAGATGGGTCGAGGCTGAGTCCCTTGCTGGGATCACCGCCCCTAAGATTTTGAACTTCATCATAAAGAAAATCATCTGCCGTTTTAGCCTACCAAAGAAGACCATCACTGACAATGACACTCAATTTGAGAGCATACTCTTTCAAGATTTCTATGCAAGGAATAGAATCAGGAAGTGATTATCTTCCTTTGTCCATCCTTAAGCCAATGTATCAACACTCAAGAAAGGCCTTGCAAAATCTAAGAGGAACTAGGTCGAGGAACCGTCGCTCGTGATTTGGTCATGTCGCACTTCCAACCACACTTTAACTGAACATACTCCTTTCTTGCTTTCCTATGGGTATAAATCCATGCTACCTATAGAAGTAAATGTCCACCTACCTCGATGTCTAACCTAAGAGCCTAAGCAAAATAAGAACTACTTAGGCTCGGACATAACACTATAGAAGAATAAAGAGTCCAAGCCCAACCCTGCACCGAAGCCTACAAGAGAAAGATCGAAAAGCACTACAACTCAAGAGTGAAGCTCCAACAATTCATTATTGGCAACCTAGTCCTACATCGGGTGTTCATAAATATAATAATCAGGTTGAAGGAGTGCTCGGCCTGTGAGGGCCATACTGATAGAGTTAGGAATATGCCTTAGGAGCGATTCTATAATTATTATAAATTAGTAACTATGTAATAAAATCTCGTTCGAGATAAAAGTTGTTTTTCATTCTGTCATATACTTGATATAATATGTTATATTAACAATTTATTTAATTTAGGAATATTTAATATAAAATCCACAAAAAGTGTATTTTGTGATAGTAATTACAATGTGTTGTAATCATGAGTGATTTATAACAATATAGTAAACACGTCTTTTTAAATATTCCTAGTCAAGATGCATCGATACCGGATATCGATGCATCCATCGTGAATAGAGTACATAATCCTCTCCAAACGTTGGACAGTGTATTACTCATGGTCGTTGGGGGCACCAAGGGGTTATGTATTGATAGTTATTGAATAATTATGAAATGAATCATTGGATTGTTTTCTGTTGATTAATATTACTAAGGCTAAACATAAAATATTGATGTCATAATATTACTCAATTCTCTCGACTTGAGAACATTGTCTAGCTTTAATATAGAAACTCCGACTTGATTATAGTTAAATTAAACGATTGTAGTTTGGTCGACAGAAGCATTGGAGGTGAAATACTATTCAATAGAGAATTCATCTTCTCGGTTATATGAGGTTAGTATCACGATCAACTGAAGTCAATTCAAAGTCAAAGTCTCTAGACAGAGCATAAATTATTATAATAATAATTATTATTGAACCAAGGACTTTGTGTTTGGACTATAAAGTTGAATGTGGACAATAATGGAATTTTGACCATTACCAAATTCCATAAGTCCTAATGTGATGTAGTTTTGATGAAGAGAATTTGTGTAAATAATTATCGTTACCGAGTAATGCTTAATATAAGTAAAATTGGATTTTTACCAAAGCTGTATAAGCAATAAATTTGGCTATATTATAACATTACTAGCTAAGGTGGCATGTGAACGTTAATATTCGAATTATTCAATATTAATCGCTAACTGAAATCATACCTAGGAGTCATACAATCGAAATATTGATACTCTGACTACCACCTGATTTAATTAAATAATATTTATGAAATATTAATTACAAATTTTTATTTGATTTGTGTTGATTAGTATTGAATACAGTGTGTATATAAATGTTGTATACACATATATCGATATATGATATCGATGTAAGTTTAAATTAGATTTAAACTTATGTTATCGATAGAGCTTAAAGTGACATCGAGGCACATTAAAGGGTATGTAATATTAGGCTATAGGTGTTAAAATTGGGGTTGGATTTGATTCAAAATGGGTTTAAATTGGTAGAGATATTTGTGGATCCGGATCTTTTTCTACTATTTAAACCGCCTTAACCCCTTATTTGAGATCTCTATCTTTTGCGCCTTCCTCGCCTATTTCTGGCTACATATGATCCTTTCTGCCATATTATTTCAAGCATCAAAAACACAAATTTAAATAAAAACATAGCAATGGCGCGTAGTATTTTCAGTCGGGTACCTCTTTTTATAGGATTTGAATTCGGATTCAATCAGAGTTAATTTAGATTTGGCATTCAAGGTGTAATCTCTAGGCTATAGCAAGGTAATGCTTTTGTTACATTCGTTCTGTGTGTGCGCGCGCTATATGAGTCATGTATAGTTAAATCGAATATATTATCATGAACCCCTATATACGTGTGTTGTCAACATAGGATATGAATATATATATATATATATATATATATATATATATTGTAACTAATATTATATATATATCTGTGTGTGCGTGTATAATTTTTGGTCAGAGAATAAAAATAATAATTTTTTAGAATTTAAACAATATTTTAAAAGGGGGTTTTTAAAAATTTGATTTTTATATACAAATAAAAGTATAATATATATATATATAGGTATGTATGTACGTATGGATTTTTTTAAAATCCTATACATAGAATTATTTTCAACAAATAATATATATGTATATATATATATATATTTAAGTCTGTATATATCGAATATATATATATATATATTAAAATATAATACATTACTTTTGTTAAATACATATTATAATATAGGGGCGTTTCACTAGAAGGACAAACTTTGTAGTCCAATTAGTTTCTAGGACACACATCCACAAAAATTAATTTCAAGGCCAAAGTCAGCAAAATAATTACTTTAAGGACAAAGTTAGCGGTCCAATTACTTTCAAGGACATAATTTCATAGGTTTTTAGGCCTTAGAAACTAATTATTTTGCATTTTGTCCTTAAAAGTAATTATTTTAGTTGTGTGTCATGGAAACTAATTGCACTTGCTAAAGAGTCCCTTGTGGCTAATTTCCACTATAATATATATATGTATATATTTAACATACATAAAACTATATATATTTTGGTATTAATGTTCGAAGAAGAAAAAAGATATTTGTTTTAAACTATTTCTATACTAAAGCAATTCAAATGATTAAAAAACACATAAACTAAAAACCATAAGGTTTTAATAAAATATTTTGATTTTATTAAAATATTTGGCCAAAAGAATTTATATGAATATACATACATATATATAATTCTATTCATTTACATTATAAACATATGTTGTTATATAATATTTGATTTCAAAATATTAATTTTAGTGTGTGTGTATTTATGTATACATATATTTTCAGAAAAAAATATACTTTTGTAAGTATATACATATTTATTTTATTTAAATATAATTTATTTATTTTATTTTGAAATTTTAAGATATTTTAATATCTAGATCTTGATTTGATATTTGAAATTTAAATTTAATTTTTTTTATAGATATAGGATGTACGATCCGAAGATCATATAGTCATACTATATACATGTGTGTATGTATACATAATAAAAGGTATGGTAGTCCCGAGTATCAGGCCCACATCACAAAATATAACTGCCAACATGCCTGGCTAGTAGCAAATAACACCAAATAAGCATACATACAAACCAACTAGGCCCAACGACACAAATGCAGAAGACGTGACATATATACCAACAATCACTAACAATAACCTAGGAAAGATCTAGGTAGAGATCTAAAATTGATCCCTGTGCATTTTCTAAACCTGCCAATGGACTCGAGGTAGTAACTAGGAACAAGTAGTGCATGGGGTGAAAATATATTTCCAGTCCCAATCCTTAGCAGCCAAAATCTCCTTATTGTTTACACCAAATTCACGATCATTGCAGGTGATAAGCTCATCATCAATAAGTCCATAGTAGAGTCCACTTTCGTCTTTATCATTGGATGAGACCCATTTGGAGAATATCATCCACTTTGAATGGAAGCAAAAAACCACTATTCCAGTGTAACTAAGTTTCAATCTTATAGACCGACTACGCACCTTCAGCCAGCTTTTCAGAGAGCTCAAAAGCAATGCGCTTGGCACTAGGGGGTTGGAATGTAAAGCAATAACTAATGTAACAACCCTCATTTTTATGATAGGACATTTAAATTATTGATTTAAATAGTGAATTGTTAATTAATTATAGGTCTAAAATATTACTTTTCATATATTGTCGAATTAGGACTCGAGACAATTTCCATCGAGTTTGGATCCACGTTGCGAATCAAAATGAGCATAAACTTCGCTAAATTTGGAATCACATAATCCGATGGCCAAAACAACATTGAAATGCATTAAATTATCATCCCAAGATACAGTATCGGATAGCAATGAAATTTATACCATTAGTACCAAAAAAGTGAGGTGATTTGTGCTGATGAGTTTCATAGTGATCGGATGTCCCATGTGATCGTACGAGCTCAAAACATGTGGTGAGTTTGATCTTATAGTCTGGGAGTGATCTGGCTGAAGAGATACGGAATAGTGGTTGATTGCGAGAGGCGACTAATGATGACATGGATTGACGATAAACGAAAAGTAATATTTGGCCGCCCGCTTGATAATGAGGTGATGGTTAACTTTCTATATTCACTCGATATCCTGGACAACTAGTTGTCATCTATGTCTATAGCTTGAGAGCATCTGGGCATATTCGATAAGATGACCGGATTACCACTACACATGAAGATAGAGTTTCGTATTGATCTGGTCAGTGGTGCTGGATCAGTAGTTATATCTTTAGGGCATATGATGCCCAAAGAGTAAAGGAAACTAGAGGTGCGAGCAGATGACCATTTTAGGTGAGGCTTCATTCGCATGATCATATTTGAGTGGGATGCACCTATGGTGTTTGCCACTAAGGTAGATAGCTCTTTTGGATTGTATGTCGGTAACGATGAGTTGAATGAGATAACGAACAAGTATCCACTTTCACACATTGATGGCTCATTTGATCAACTCCATGGCAAGAAGTGTTCTCTCAGTTAGACCTTGCGATGGGTTTCATCAATTGAGAGTAGTTAGTGAGAGTGTGCTGATCATAGCATTTCATATGCGACCTTGACTTTTGATTGGTTAGTTATCCAATTTGGGCTAATCAACATGTTGGCATGCTTTGTTGATCTCATGAATCGTGTTTTGAGGGATCACTTGAGTAAGTTCATTCTTATGCTTATTGATGACACTTTCTTCAACTTGTGGACAAAAGAGGACCATAAGACATGATGGATGATTGCATTGGAGGTGTTGAGAAAACATAGATTGATAATTAAATTTTTGAGGTATCACTTTTGGGGGAGGGAAGTGAGATTCTTAAGTCATGTTGTTTTAGCAGGATATTATATATGTTTCCTAAGAGTGCTATATATGAGAAGTTTCCTTGGACTAGCAGGATATTATATATGTTTTACCATGGACTTCTCAAAGGCAGTGACACAGTTAACCAATTTGATAAGGGAGAATTAGACTTTTATTTTGGATGCAAGGAGTGAGCACATGTTATGAGTTTGATAGAGAAGTTAATGAGTGCCCTAGTGTTAGTCATTTTGAGTGGGAATGAGGAGTCGAAAGTACACACATATGCCTATGGTGCTTGACTAGGTGCGATATTGATGTAGAAAGGAAAAGATTCTCGCATTTGCTAGTCAACAACAGAAACCGCATGAGTGGAAGTATCTGAATGATGATTTGAAGTTGGTAGCTACTGTATTTGCTTTAGAGATTTAGAGACGCTATCTTTTAGAAGAGTGGTTCAAGTTTTCCACTAACCCCACATCATCAAAGTATCTGTCCTCTAGTAGGATCATAACTTCATTGGCTGTGATGGTTAGAGTTCTTGGCCTCCTACTACTTTGACATTTCCTATATGCTCGTAAGGAAAATGCAATCATTGAAACTTTGAGTGGAAGACATACCAGTTTGGAGGCAACATTCCTAGAGTAGATACGGCTTGAATTTATTGCTAGCTATGACTTCAGAGCTCGATGTGAGCTACGGCCAAAAATTATGGCTAGTTCGACTATCAAACCTACTTGGATTTAGAAGATTTGTACAAGTCAGAGGTGTGAAGCTAGACTAGTAGAGATCATGGCTAAGTTAGAGGAGCAAGTAGCGACTGTAGAGGTGATACTGTGCAGATTCAACCGAGACGGTTGGCTTTGTAAGGATGAGATCTTATTTTTCTCTCGATGTTGTTAGGTTGAGGAATGAGGTACAATGAGAGTGCTTTCGTTCGAGATCAAATATACATCCCGATGACAATAAAATATACCATGATTTGAGGTAAACATTTTATTGGGAAGGGATAAAGGATGCCGAGCATTCATCTTGAAATTTATGAACTATCAACTAGTAAAAGCTGAGCAAAAGAAACCAAGTGGTTTTCTATAGCTGCTTGATATTCCAGAGTGGAATATGAATAGATATTAATGGACTTCATTTATGTAATGCCAAGGACTAGAGGATAATACAATATCATTGGGGTCATAATCGATAGATTGATGAAGAATACTAAATTTATATTAGTTAAGTCTACTAAAGCAACATCATAATCAGCCGAATTATATGTAAAGTGGACTATATGGTTCCACGATGTGTCAAAGAGAATGGTAAGTGGCCAAAACCCGTTGGTCACTAGTTGGTTTTGGGAGAACTTACAAGAGGCGTTGGGAAATTTGGCATCGAATCGACTAGATGATATCGAGATTGAGCTTGAATATTGAGACTTTATAGGCCTATTTGTATCATAAGACATGATACGAAACATGTTAGGACGAAGGCGATGAAGTAGTAAAGGTTTAGCGGAGTGAAAGCGATTGCATATGAGAGACCGATGAGAGCATGAGGACCGCTTGTCCGAAGCATACACTACACCACAAAAGGCTTTTAACAGCGTTTGATAAACGCTGTAATACGATACAACAGCGTTAGTTCAAACGCTGTATAACGACATGCTGTCGTATATACAGAACTTACAACAGCTTTTTGATAAACGCTGTTGAAACATCACTTTGACAGCGTTTCATACAAGCTGTCAATAATGTTTTTACAGCGTTTTCAAACATGCTGTATTATGTTTCTACAGCGTTAATAATTTAGTTGTCGGAGATGTTTTAATTCTACTTTAACTGTTTACAACAACTTTTAATAAACGCTGCTATTGAATCATTAACTATTTCGACAGCATGTACTAAACGCTGTTATCGACTATTTAAAGATAATTACAGCACGAATTGAATGCTAAAACAGCTTTTAATAAACGCTGTTATTGAATCATTAACTATTTCGACAGCATGTACTAAACGCTGTTATTGACTATTTAAAGATAATTACAGCACGAACTGAACGCTGTTGTTTCTTCATTGACAGCATTAATCAGACGTTGTCTTCTATTTATATAACAGCTTTAATATTTCACTCTATTTTTGAATATTCCAGAACTATATTTTGAGTATATTCAAACAACTAGTATATATAACATGTTCTAATAACTATTAATTAGTTACATAAACTAGTTAAGACAATATTAATAAACAAAAGGCATTCATAAACCAAGTTTCAATAATATCCATAAACAAAAATAACAAAGTAAACCAAGTTGCCACAAATTCTGTTAAACAAAGACACGTTATATGTTAAAAAAAATATAATATCAATACAGTAAGTCCGCACCAAATGCCTGCACAAATACAACCTGTACACATCTGCACTTCATCAAATATCTCCATCTCAACTCACATAGCCACATAGCAAGCTTCTGCACAATCATACAACTGTGCATATAAATCTCACATTAACTTCCACCACCTCTGCTTTTCTCTCTGCTTTCTACATATCAGTTCCTCTCTGACATCACTTCATATATCACCGCCTCCTTGTTTATCACCAACCTTTGCTACTGCCATCAGACATAACCACTACATCATCATACGTCACTGCTACTACAAAATTCTCTTCTGCAAACAACATTACCACTATCATCACCCTCCTCTACTTCTACTACAACACATATTACATTGTCACAAAACTACCCACCAGTTCACATCAAATACATCACCTTCATCTCTATACCACAACAGCAACACCCCCTCTGCCATATACTGTGCACATCGTCAGCCACTATTATCCTCCTTTTGCCACTACTATAACTTGCCGCTTAATCAACCTGCACATCATATAAACAAGTTTCATTTGCCCAGCACTTCTCCAGTTCACCTCTGCTTCCACTTTCATCTCCTCATCTCTGTAATCACCAACGAATCTGCAAACACCCAAAAACCACTACGACCTCTGAACCACCAGAAAACACTCGCCTGAATCGAAATCGACCACCAGAAATCTCCACTACAAAAACTCTGCCACTTCCTACCACCACCGCAATTTCCTATATCTACTCAAATCTCCTAAATCACCCTCGCCCAAACTCCCACTCCCTCGTTAACAAACAGCAACCAAAAATCTCGTAAAATCGTGATTACCAGGCCGCGAGACCCAACCAAAAATCGAGCATAAATTTTTAGCACAGAAAATCAACAGTTATTACATTTTAAAGTAAAGCAAATTTTATAGATTATTACCGCAACTGTACATGCTCTGTCATGCTGAACAGGTCTTCTATTCCTGACCATAGTAGCAAATCAATCACCATATGATCTGGGAAAACAAATAAACATGTTATTCAATAGCTTAATAGAATCAGCTATAGATGAACCGCTTCGTATGTTAATGCAGTACTTAGAATATGGTAATGTGTCACGGTTTACATTGCGTACTTGTTATAAGAAGTATGAATGAAGAAGTGTGTCGTAAGACAACTAAATGAAAAGATGTCGACGTTGAACATTTATATTTGATAATATCAAACTTAGCAGGTACGCGTATTAATAGTGGAGGCGTTTTAGTACGCAGAACTAATAGCTTGAAATATGTAGCAGAGATAGGGTATGAGGAACAAAGATTTATAACCCAAATGGCAAACCTAAATTTTTGCCCACCATTTAGTGTTTACGGCAGCCCATCGAAAGGAATTTTCTTTTGGCAATAATATGGCAGATATATATGAGTGAGAACAGCATGAATTGGATGGGAAAATCAAGTACTCGCTAAGGTACGTACAAAAGATATTAATAATTATTCACATGGCTTGTGGTAAACACAGACTCCATGATGAGTTATCATCGAGATTTTACAATTGCCTAAAAATATATCCCTCTTAAATAAAAAAATTCGCAATATATTTGTTGTACAGGTAATCATAACAATATGGGGAAACCTTGGAGATATCACTCAACCCTATTATAGCAGGTATAAATGCACGAATAGAACAGGTTTATGAAAGGCAGATTACAGATATGGAGTAAAGTAAACCAGGAGGGAAAAATGGATGGAGATGAAATACAACAACCTGGTATTGAGATCAAAAGGTAGGGATGGTGGGGTGAAGTACGTGGGATGTAAACCTCTAGGTTAAGGTATTATAATTGGAAATTAGGTACGGTATTAACTAACCTCAAACTGTGCGGATGTATGTTTGAAGTGCGTATGGAACATCCATTGCGGGCAGTAACAAACTGGAGAAGTAAGCGGATGAAATTTTGTTGCATGAGGATGGCATCAAAATTAATTTTTTTAGAGGGGGATGGGTTGGTGAAGAAAACCAAATGAAGTGATTCTGCACAAGTATTAAAAGTATACCAAAAACTTCATTATCAATCAAAATACAACTTATTATTACAAAAAATGTAAAATCATTTGGGTAAAATACTGAACGATTGAATAATGTTTCCTGTATACTATTCTAAACTAGATTCATGCCTTATAAACATGCAGATATTTAATTTAGATGAGTAACCAATGTACCCAAAAGATACCTTACTAACTCGGTTACCAAAACTTTGAAGTTTGAAGACTAAGTGGAAGGTTTTATCAGTTTCATTTCATGCTAATTAATCTCAAAACTCAGTATTCTAAAATATCCTTCACCTGTGTAACCTTAAACTTTAGTCATACAGGTTAAATTTTACTGAACCAGCAAAACTAATTACAAGCATCATTGTACACTCACGGAAAGTAACAGTTCTAATTACCAAGTCAACTGTCTGTAAAACTTCTTTAACAAAAGATATATAGTAAATATACTCATGGAAGACAAAGCAGGTCAGAATTTAAGCAACGATGTTTCACTAGATTGATTCAGATAGTGAATTACAAATTCAAAAGCTATTAAAAAATTACAAGTGGTAGAGCTACTACAGAGTTCCTAACCACTTTTTTTTCCCTATCCTAAAGACATTTTAAGAAGTCAATAAATTAATCTTATCAGTAAATTTTCAAATATACAAATGAACACATCCTTACAAATAGTTATTCTGGATGATCTATTGAATATACGACGAGTAGAAACTTAAATCAGTTATTATTACCAAATTTATTTTGGATTCTAATGGACTGGAGGATGATCTCATCCTTGCAAAAAGTTCTTGAATAAAAGAAATATCATCCTTCAACAACTGAACAATCTACAAGCAGGAAAAGATTATAAGAGACAATTCGAAGTTTAAGTTGATTAGACATGAGTGCAAATCCTTACAACACCATTGTTTGTGTGGATAATCGAATTAAACTAGTCATTGTAGCATCATTCAATGCTCTTAGCAAAATCACATCCTACAGAATATGCAGATTTGATAAAGAAATTGAAAATGTGAATGCAGTTATGTGGTTACAAAGAAATATACCTTTATACAACCAACTCTATATGTCTGATGAATTTTAAGAAGTACTGTTGGATCTTTAATAGGAATAGCCTGTGATAATGGTCAAGTTCTCAGCTGATTAACATTCAGGGAACCACTTTTTGAAAGAAAAGGAAGAAAACAAAACAATACCTCCTTGAAAACCACATGATCCTTAAGGAAAGCATGATACTGCTTCTTATTGGATACTCAGGATCGTCTGTAAAATGACAAACCAAAAAAGTTATGTTAATCGTATAAACAATGAAACCGGATGTAATATGATATGGCATGGAACAGACTATCAAATCAATTTTTGTAACCTAACATAATTGTCAGCATATGGGTTTGATCAAAATTTAGTAATTTACTTTCCAAATTTGAAGTTGTGATTTACTACTGAAGTGGTTAAAAACTTCCGATGAATGCTCAAAAGACAGCATTCATGTTGTGAAGATAAGAATTCCCATAACTACATTAAGTCAACAGAATGGAAAAATGTAGAAAAAATAATTGCCGTAATAAGTATTCTTGATCACATCAATGTGGAAGCACATACAGAACGATGCTGCACTCATTTAAATGCAAGAGGCGACTTTCAATATTCAATAATCAACTCGAAGGACATGCATACTTGTACTCAAATTATAATATTACTGCTATACAATGAATATAGCAAAATCTGTTCTCAGATTTTATTTTTTACACCTATTTTGTGTCAGTATGAAACAACAGATTGTTATATATAATTGTGTCATACATATAGAAAATATAAACAGACAAATTTAAAACCAGATATTTGGTTAGTTATATAGCGAATCTCTTGGTTAATTATATAAGAGGTTTTTGCGTAGTTTGAGGTGTAAGGGATCCATAGTCGTCATTTCTTACCTAGTCATTCCATGCGGCCATTTTCGTCTTCTTGCCACGACTCTCTTGCAGGTATTCATATTTAAATTAATTCGGGGGAAATAGGGGAGAAAAACAAATAAAACTAAAAAAACAGGTTTGCAAATCAGAAAAAGTAGACATTGACCAAGCAGGTGTAATTTCATATTTTGCCTTTGGATACAAGGAGAAGAATAGATAGTAGTAAAATGATTTGGCAACAAAAATGAAAGGAAAGCCTAGATTTGGCAGTAAAATTATCACAAAATTGATGCTTTATAGTTGCAATTTGACAATACCAAGTACCTTTATAGAATTAATTTTTTGTGTGTAATTAATCGACAGGCGATATGTTTGATTTCAAATGTAATAATAGGTTATACAGGAGACGAATCTTATAAACTCAAATCATAGATTCGCAACCATGAGGATTTGATTATATGAAAGGCATGCCTAGATTCGGCCATTGCAGTTTTAGCATTTCAAATAACTCTTCAATAATTGTTAATAGGATGAGCTTAATGACATACATATAATATTTCAATGGTACAAAAATAATATTTACTCCCCGTTGTCCATGTATTAAAAGAAACGCTATTTCCCTGAGTCTTAAAGAAACATGTTTCCTGGAACTTTATTACTAAACTTTTAATATTCTTTTGTGTTGTACTAGCCTTTTAAAAACATGGAAATAAGCTGGTGTTATCAACAGGTAAATAAAAAATCTAGTAAATATTGAACTGCATGTAATCACAATAGAACCAAAGATCACCTAAATAGCAAACAGTTGGCATTTTTCCCAAATAAGAAGAAGAGCAGCAAAAGAGAACCAAAGCACTAATTATGAAAAGCCTAAACATAGAAAGAGAACAAAAACAAAACAAATAAGCATGTAAAAAAGGCACATGGTATAATAGTAATGTGAATTCTTACAAAAGGTTTGTCAGTAATTAACCTTGATGTGCACTAAAAATATTACTTCTAAAACTAATCAAAGTTCCTTTAAAAGGTTTAAGTGAAAGTGAAAACAACGGATAAAAATCGACGTTAAAAGAAAGAAAAACTAAGTGGTAATTTTTGTAATTTAATAACTATAAAGATCTTATAGACGCAATGACATTCGGTAAATGTATACAAACAGAAGCAGATATGATCAGCAACCCTGACCTATGTAGTAATACAATAATTAGATGGGATACCAGGATACCAAGTTCGTAACTAAAAAGTTTAGCAGAACAGAACATGGAGTTGAAAAGCACAAGCAAATAAATTTAAATGATAATAAATCTCTTCAAAGAAAAAAGAGAACTTCCAATCCATGTCCATGATGATAAACTTAAATGATAATAAACTTAAATTGAGGATCGACATGAAGTTAGTTACCTCATGTCCATCCTCAATTTAACATCATGTGGCTCATTTAAATTATTATTTTCATCTATTTAGGAAGTTTACCTCATGCCCATCCTCAATTCACAATCCAATCAAAATTAAAATAAGACAACTTTCCAAGTAGACGAAAAACATAATTTAAAATCAAATTTATTCATTCACTTACATTTCATTCACCTCTTCTCCATACATGTATAGAATCCCTATGGAGAAAAAAAGATTAATAGAGAAGATCGTTTAATAATCGTGATTGCACATGGATTGAGTTGTCTACCTAAGAGAAATCTTATTACGGATACATTGCCAAGTTTGGTGTTTTGAGAAGGGACCAAATTACTCAAATAAAGCAAACTTCCAGTTAATGGTTGTAAATGACAGTCTCTTACTGAGTATTCATGAGCTTTACAGGATCAAATATTCAAGCAAAAATAGTTCTGTGCGTTAACTTATTTGCTAAAGGTTGAGGATGAAATATTGTTTAGTGGTAATGGTAGAGAGATTCGATGGTTGTAGCATTGAAAGAGCTCATTCTAGGTTATAGTAATGCTAGCCTGATACCGTACTTCAAAAAGACTAGTGCTTGAAATCAAAATTCAAGTACTTATGATATTACATACCGCTAGTTTTATTAAGCCAGCATGATTACATACTGAAACGGTTAACTATTAATACACACTAATTGTAAAATGATACGAAACTCATATCTACAAATTGAAACAGGGTAGTAAGGCAATTATAAACATACAACTAAAGGTTTAAGTTATATGGACTATAGCAGCCAGCTCTTGCCATCCACCAAACATCAAATATTGAATTTCACTTGAACAACACCCTTATCACTGATGCTTCTTTATATGGAAATACAAAAGGAGAAATACACGATGTAATCTAAAATAAGTTGCAGTCTTGTCAGATTAAATAGGCTAAAAAATGTTGCTACTTCAATTTATTGTTAGAACGATTGAATGATTGCAATTTAGAATGACCGCAGTCGTGATTTAGTAGCATAAGTCATTTTAAATGTTTGGATGCAAAATATATATAATACACACAACACTGTTTAGAAATGCTAAAAAGGGTATCCAACTTAGGACAACACTTAAGGAAATTAAACCAAACAGACATCACATTCTGTCTCAAAATATTGGAACAAAAGAATCATTTTGTAGTTATATAAATTTCAACATTTATATATACTTCACACAGTAAAAAAAATCGGGGAAACTGATCTACTAATGTCAAGCTGCTACAAAACAATGAAATGAGTACAATGTCTATCTTAGTATCATCAAGCAACTTTTCTAAGTGTTTCTAATGTCCAAAACATACAAGTCTTTTGGCATTCTTGGTTCATATGAAAATAGTTAGATATAATAAAATTAAAAATATAACTATAGCAGCAATGATTAGGCATCTTGCCACTCGAATTGGTGATACATATACCCAACAGAGGTTAAAACAAGTGCAGCATCGACAAGTAGAAATTGCAGTTTTTTGACAGCCAACATCCCTGAGAAAAATAATATTCTTAACAATCCTTACGATGCTCTCATAGTTAACTTAATTTTAACAGGTGTAGGCAATTTGCTAGTAATGCCAAAACCCAACTTACAAAGTGCTGCAACCATTAAAAGAGTTTTGAAACAGATGGAAGATAATTCTAATTTAGCTATCGATGCAATGGAAACAAAGCTTTTTTTGAAAAAAGGGGTTGAAGAATAAAATTCATATCATATCTTATAGGAAATCAATGTACAAAATGCAAATTTTCCTATAAAATACCTTGGCATTCCATTCTCTTCCAATACATTGAAAACACTGGATTTTGGGGATTTGATAGACAAATTTAACAGAAGATTAACCGATAATCTTAATAAACTCGTTAACATCAATTTACCAACAAAACCAATCCAACAAATTTTGATTTAGGGAAATCGAAGAAACACATACTGAAATAACAAAATCGAAATTGAAGGATGACTAAACTAATTGAAGAACCCATTTTAAACCGAAATAAAATCGATGAATAGTTGAAAATAAGTACCTGTAGAGGGAGAAGCCAGCGGTGATGATTTGGATTTGAAATCGAAAGAATGGTGAAGGGAGATGTCTGAACGATGAAGCGGCAGTGATGAAGGCGGATTTCGGTGATTGGAAGAGAGGTTTAATTCGGTTTTAGGTGGTGGAGGTGTTAACGAGATGAAAGGCTGAGAAAGGTAAATAGGCGAAGTGAAAAAATGAGGCGGCAATGTTTTATTATTTAGGTTTTCTCAGCGTTCACACGTAAAAAATTTCCCTCCAAGATTTTCGTCCACGGCAATCAAGGGAGAAACGCTGAGAATACCCACTGTCAAAGGTGTTTTTTCTTGTAGTGATACTAGATAGTTTAGCGTCCTGCATGCTAGGTTATGCAAGGATGTTACTTTTTGATGATTGATCTTATATATGACTATTTATTGTTTGATAGTTGGAATTTGATATAATTACTTATGCTTATATGGTTGTTAGGCATGTTGGATGGTTATGGTTTGATGTAGCATATTTATTTGAGATGATTGCTATATAGGATTTTGTAACGACCCCACTTCCTACTCCCAGGAAGAAGCATCGTTAATAAGAAAGAAAGAGGTGAGAAAATAGAAAAGATAGAGAAGAAAGAACAACAACATCAGAATCTCACAGCAGAACGAATAAAATATATTAATCACATAAGTATTTACATAATATATAACATCAATCAGAGTGATACATATAATACATCACATACTAGACAGTTATAAACACTTGTCTAGTTATACAACAGAATACACAATACATCACAGAGATACCACACAGCGGAACTATAAATATATATCTATAACACTGAAGCCTCCTGCTCCATTGCTCCTCCAGAATTCGTCAAGGCTAAACCTGAATCCCTTGGCTACCCGTAAAAATTTGGGTACCCGAGAGTTTATGAAAAACAAAAAAATAAACTTCGGGTCAGACATGGGTCTGGTATGAGTA
This sequence comes from Allium cepa, assembly GCA_030765085.1. Taxonomy (NCBI): domain Eukaryota; kingdom Viridiplantae; phylum Streptophyta; class Magnoliopsida; order Asparagales; family Amaryllidaceae; genus Allium; species Allium cepa. The sequence continues at coordinate 677,173,452 of CM060941.1, read as the reverse complement.
ACAGGTTAAAGTTTCTTAATTTTGAAAAATCTTTTGAAAACAAAAGGTATCACGTAAGACTTCCCATACATAAACATGGAAAAGTTTTTACCTTACGCTAACCAAAACATTTGATAGGAAATCCTGTGATATTATAATAGGTATAGGGTTTTCAAGTAAATAGAAAATAACCGAAATTGTTACATCTATTAAATTCCAGCTACTAGCCACAAAAGTGGGTAATACAATCAAAACCGTAGGCATTTATTGGATTTTGGATTCCATACAATGGCAGGGCTACTGGGGTACCGCCCGTCACAGTACGTGGCCTAGATCAACGTACCGAGGATTACTCCCTTCATCCCCTACAACACAGGGCCGGAACCATTCCTTACTGAACAGTCCCGAACAAGATAAACCCCGCAGTTGGCTGCAGACCAACTGCCCACACAGCCGAATAAAAAGGGACATCTAGACAGGGGAATATCCTTGTCCTGCTTGGGCATGACCCACCTAACCTTGCTGCACCTCCCCTGTTTTAACCATTCCCGGTTGATGAGGCTTGAGGTTACGATTACCTTTATAGAACATATTTCTTAGAATGCTCATCGTCCGCCCGACGATGTGTTGAAAGCATTCAAACCATACAAGTTCGTTCCGGGTTCGAACGAAACCGAAGGCATTATCTCGTTACACTCGTTTTGGAATCACCCTCAGAGTTAACGACGATAACCCTTGCATTCTGAACCTTCATCTTCACTTCAGATTCACGACCTATCGTTAATTTGGAAACGATGTGGTTTTCGGATATTCCAAATAAGGAAAACCGATCCCGGTCTCATCGAAATCCAAAACGTGTCTTTTAAGGCCAAGTTGTCTATTTAGTCTTAACAGTGAATTCAATATTAATATGCACAGATAGATAATTCACATCACATAATAGATAATCACATCACCATAAACAGAAAACTAATATCATCATCCAAACAGATAATTAAATATTATCATACTTAAACTATACATCCATATCACATAGATATTATCCGTTCATATCTGAGATCACAATCAAACAATGAAATATCAATATCATCCATCAGCAATGATTTATGAATCACAATCTATAATTAATTTAAAATGAATTAAATTAACCACTTCTATCTTTAATTAATTTAAAATAAATTAAATTAATTACTCATTTCATAAATCCTGCTCTCACAATTATTAATCAATTATAAATCAAATTAATTAACCATTCTCTAATTACAAGAAGTAAGTTAGTCTTTAATTAATTAATTCTCAATTGAATTATTCTAAATCATTCATAATAGATTAACATTTAATTACTTTCCTATTAATTATTCCTTAAATTACAATTCTTAATTACATCATTAATTATATTAATTAATGATCTCCAATTTATATCAGATTACTTATTTAAATTAATTAAGTGATTAATCTTTACTTAAACACAATTAGTAATCACCCCTTGATTAATAACAAACCAGTAATTCTCTACTCTTAATTACTTATTAACAAATTAATCATTCCATGATTAATTATTCCCATAAATTAATCCCTTGATAAATTACAAAAGAAATTTCCCAAGTTACTACATTTACAAATCATGTTGTATGTATTTCATCAGGTAATTATCTAATTACTATTCTGAGTAATTATACTCCATTAATTACACTAAGTAACTTATTCATACCAAATCATCAAATGATTTCTTAAATTAATATTAATTTAAATCTTATTATCCATTACAAATTGATCATCTTTGATTTAAATATAATTGACTGCATTCCAGAAATTTTCCTTTAATTTATTTACAGAAATTAATCTTGAATAAACCCATAAATTAATTACATTTATATCGATTTATTTCCATTTAATTATCTTGTTGATTTATTATTCTCAAATAAATCAATTTCTTAATTACGTTAAGAATACAAATCTTCAAATTACAAATATTAATCCTCTTGATTAATAACAAACAGTAATTAATCATTCCTAATTAATTACTTCTCAATAACACTCTAAATTAATTCCCTGATTAATTTCAAGTAATTATATTCCAATTACTCCTATTAACAACATCACCCAATTAATTACATCCCGTAATTATCCTTCAATTACTTCTCTAAGTAATTTAATTCCAAAATATCAGTTAATTAAACTAAATTAATTAACTCAAATTAATTTACACAATTAATAAGTAATTAATTTCTTAATTACTTCTCAATAAATAATCTCATTTAAATTATTGAATTAATTAATCTAATTAATTTATTACAAAATCAATCATATTAATTAATTATAACATAATCTGGTTAATGAACTTCATTAATAATTATTTAATTATTTCCTTTTAACATAATCAACTTATATTAATTATTAATTTATAAGTCAATTAACCATTATTAATTTAAAAATCTATTCTATAGTTCTAAATCACATATTAGTTAATTAATTTATTAATTAACTTTAATTACTACTTTTACACTATAATTACTAGTTTAATTAATTTCAATCATTAATTATTCTTACTTAATCAACTTAAGAGTTAATGCATATAAAAATTCTAAAACTTCATGAATTAAAGTAAAATTCCAATATGTTTTAAAATATTTATTTAAATTACTTTCTAAATAAAACCAATTTATTCTTAATAAAGTTTTATAACTAATTTAATATATTTTCAAAACCCCTTTGCCAACTTACATGTTTAATTACAATTAAAACTTATTTGAATAAATTTAAGTTATAAAACTTTATTTTAGTTCCAAATCTAGCTTTTCATAACTAAGTCCTGATTTCTTTGGAGTTAACTTGTCTACATACTTTCTTTAACCATTTATAATTTATTTTTGAATTCAACTCCTTTTTGAATACACTTAAACATTAAGCACCTTTAAATTATTAAAATAATTTAAGTTTTGAAAACTTATTTATACCCAACTTTATTTTCAAAACTGACTTGAATTCACAGTTAAATTTTGATTTAGATCTAGGTTTTAACTTTGATTTTAAATTTTAAAACAAAGTTTTAAAATAGTTGAAAACTGTTAAAACTGTTTCAGGTTTTACAAACCTGTACACTAATAACCCGAGCACCCCCCTGCGTTTCTTCGAGTAATAACGAAGTTCCCCCGAGAAAATTCTCAAGCTGCTTCGAGTTTTTCACCAGGCGCGCGCGAATGAAAAAGAAAGACAGAACCTGGAAACAACACAACCTCACCTCCCTCAAACCTGTCAGCGCCGCTCTTCCCCAACCCTGACCACCTGGCGACTAGCAGCTCCGGCCATGAACGCGACAATGACTGAGCTACCCCCTCACAAACCTCCACGGCACTCGATCGCCTGATGGTGTCGAACAGAACCAAACACTTCGGCCACTACAACCAGCTTATGTGCAGGAATTTTGCTCAAAAATTTGGGTTCCAGATGAAAATTTTAAGTTGTTTTTATCTTATCTAAAGTTTTAAACTTATTTCATAATGTTACAAACATCCCTTATTCAAATCTTAATTTCATTCATTAATCAGCAGAGGTGTGAATGCTTTTTAAAAGTAAAGTTTTTGTTTTCCAGAGCAAGAATTCAATTTGATTTGAGCTTTAATAATTCTAAACCAAAGCCATGGATATAACAAATATATTTATTCACCTTAGGTTCAAATCAATCTTTAATCAGAAACAAATAAGTTTGGGTTAGTTTGGAACCTGAAACTAAGTCTGGAAACAATCCAGGCACAGAGCAAATGTACACACAACATATTCAAATACACACAGAATATCTCTGCAAACATTCTTAAATTCAGGGAATAAATATGCCACCATTTAATATATGCTTAAAACATCTAACTAATTTATGTTACTTACAGCAAATAGAAAACACAGCAAGTTTATAAGGAAACAGTTTGATTTTGCAGGCTTGAGATATGCAGAATTACAACTCACAAATATCCAGAGAAAAAGAATGAATATATAAATGTTCACACAATTTATTTAAGCATTCAAATATAGGCATGCATCAGAATTTAAACTTAAGTAAATCTGAAAAGTGTTACTCACCTTGAATTTGTGGAAGAACAGAGCCTTATTTGCTTTGCAACAGGCTTGTAACTTTCAGGTTGAACTCCCCTTTGATTCTCAAGTTGTTGATGAATGTTTGTTTAGGTTTTTTTAATGAAGCTTATTTTAGTTTTTGCCTAGGTCGAACTGATATGCAGATTTATATATACAAGAAGCTTGATATTTATAAAATAAGTTACAGGGTACATTATTATTATGTTTCATACTATTAAGATAATATTTGCATACAATCTTGTTTGTACAGATTTTCTTACCAGAGATATTTTATTAAATTGGAGGCTGATATGTAATACTTAATGTACTAAAAGATTTTTACATTAATTACTTTTTGTTTGTTAGCTTAAAGATATTTAATACTATCTTCTCTAGCAAGCTTCACACATATACACAGTTGTGTATTTATTTGGCCTGTACACATAGATATTTTTATATCCTTCATTTTGTTTTATACAATCACACAAGTGGCCTTGATGCTTAAAACATATACATATATGTATATACTGCAGTCCAGTTTCATGTTAGCTTACAACTTTGAAAATTCTTTTGTTTCCAGTTTTAATTGTTGACTAGTTACTATATTTGAAAAGTATGTGAATGTTAGCATTTTTATTTTGTTGTTTTGAAAACTAATTGAACTTTATAGTTATTATGCTATTATAATATAACCAATTTATTTTGTAGGTTTGTATTTCTATATGCATATTTTAATTTTATTTATTTTATAAAAACATATTTATCACTTTGAAATGATAAATAAAATGAATTATCTTTCTATTATAAACTACATATTTTATTAATGTATGTTAATGTGTTGTCTGACAAAATTATATTTAAAACTCATATATCTTTTTTAAATTCATATTTTAAATAAAGATTAAAGAAAACAAATCATTTTGTTAATAATTCTAAATTTAAACTTAACTTAAAATAAGTTTTAAACTATTTAAACATTTACTTATGTATTTAAAATCACATATTTATTTATTTATTATCTTTGAAAAGTTTATATTAAATAAAACATAATTTCTAATCCACTAAAATATATATATTAGTATTTAAAACATAATTTATTAGTTGAACTTTAAAACAAATTTATCTATTTACAATGTATACAAATATACATTTATAAATAGAAAACAATTCAATTAATTTTTTTACAGATATCATTTACCAATTGAATATTTATTAAAAGAAAAGTATCAATTCAGATTTAATCAACAAAAATTTATCAAATCAATTTAATATTTAATGCAGATTATTAAATTGATATTGCTAGAAAATTCCGGGTCATCACAGATTTAGTAAGATTAAATACATGATGATGTTGCAATTTTGTTTTAACCTCTTTGTTGAGTATATGTTTAGGTACATCGAAGCAAGTGTTGGTGTGGGTTGTGGAATTATGGATCTTAAGGCTAATTAAACACCAGAGAGAGGTGTATGGTGTTTTCTAATTTTTGTAAACCTTTTAAAATTGTTTTAAGATTATTATTAAACAATGTAGAATGAACAATCATAGAAGCAAACACCAATCAACATAAATGCCGTAAAGTAAAAAAAATTATAGAGATCATATTAGGGATTTTTATACTATGTGGAGTTACCTACGTCCAGTCCCGAATAATTGCTTGTACATATATTTTTCCAAAATGCCAATTGTTCAATGGGCGGAAGGCAAACTCAATACATTCTCGATTTCATGGCTATGAGAAACACCCTTCTGATTGTTCAGGCGTAGAATACACCCACTTGATTTAGATAGGTTACAAGCACACTCACTCGGATTTTCAGCCTACCAAGCATCCAGATTGATTTGAAAGGGCTGCAATCACACCTAATCGGATTTTTGGGCTACCAAGCACACCCAATTGATTTTAACGGGCTACAATCACATCTAAGCAAATACATCTAGAGTTTGATGGGTTTTCCAAAGACAATTTCTTGGTCTTTGGTTACAATGGATCCTATAGCCTCTTGGAAAGCACTTTCATCTTTGATTGAGAGGGAGATGATTGAAATCAGCAAGTAAATAGTAGAGAATAAATACAATGAGTATTGAATTGATTCAAGTTGAAATTAAGAAGATCTGAATAAGTTTTTCACTGGAAATTTTTGCCAAAGTAAGAGGAGAGAAGATAATATGAAAGTAGCTATTAAAAAATTCATTTGAAACCCCTTATGTATAGAAAATAAATAGGCATGACCATTCGCAAAGAGTTACGATGAATAAATACTTCATTTCACAATTTGAATTTCAAATTAGTGGCATGTATGTCGACATACTATATATGGATATGTTAACATATCCTTTCGAAAATTGAAAATTCTTTTGTTTTAAAATGCTTTGAAAATCTTCTACTTTTAAAATATTTTGATACTCCTAGTAAAATAGTTTAAACATAGTTGATAAATATTTTAAACTTTAAAAAAATTTATAAAATAATTTTAAATATATTGTAAAAGTTTAGTTTGTTTTTAAAATAAAAGAGTAAGAAAATAAGAAATAGAGATCAAAGATTGCTACCAAGGACTTTAACAATATTTACGACTCTATATACACTATACTATAGTCTGGAGATCTTCGTATCTTGATCTTTATACTCATGAGTCTTCATGTCCATTCTTTGAGTTTTTATACTATACGGTCTTCGATACATCATTTGTACAATATCCTGCACCATATACTATATAACTTGGCAAAACATTAGTATTCATATTTTATATGAGTGTATTATTATCAAGGTTGTTATCATTAAAATAAATAATCGAGGTATTAACAATCTCCGCCTTTTGATGATCACAACCATTAGTATCATGTATACATAAAATATGATATAACTACCCTTGAGTTAGATAATTCCCCATGAATATATACGCATATGTATATTTTATATTTTTCTCCCCTTTCGTTATCAAAAAAATTGATGAACAGGTAAAAAATATCCTTAAATGAAATAATTTTAGAAACTATAGACTCAAAATCAATAACTTAAGATAAAATGGTAAATAAGATGATATATGGTGAATATATGGTAAACAATATACTATTCTATATTAAACATGATAATTTATAGCAACAAAGTAGATTTTATTTATGTAATTCAAACTATACATAAACAAATCCAATTATGTACAACCAATCAAACCAAATCAAACATACAATTTCAAATAATCCAAGCCAGTCAATTGTAATCCAAAATATTCATATCAAAATCAATCATATTAAATATTTTTTGCATATGTGTATTTACATATTTAAATTCAAACCTAATAACTAGACGTTTCGTGGAACTTCAACCCAACCATTGGACCCAAAGATTGGATCTGCTTTGATGTCTTCACAATCTTCATTATCCTTGTTAAAATGCACTCTAGGTTGTTGGATGGTTCATCTTCTATTAAGGAAGAGGTCATGCATCGAATGACATCAAAATACTTTTCTTGTTCCTTGATTATCTGCATTTGACTCAACTCTAAATGCCTTTGATTTCTTAGGATAAAAGAAAGAATATCTTTGAAAGATCAAAGAGTTTGTCAAGATTTTCATATAATTTTTAATGTAGAGAAGAAAAATATGTTTGAGAATGTAAAGTGGGTATAAAATAAAATGATGAGTGAGTTTTGTGAAAGAAATTGGCTTATATAGGAGTAGAAAGTGGTTTAGAATGGTTGGATAAATGGTGGTTATTTGTATTTTGAAATTCAAAATTTTTGCTATCTACCCGTTATATGTCGACATATAGTATTATGTATATCGCCATATATACCTAAATTTTCAAGACTGGTATATTTGTTATAGTTTTTGTTTTTTATCTTATACTATTATATATTTATAACTTCCAGAGACAAATAAACAGTATAGAACAGTAATAGATATATATCATTACTTAGAATTGAAGGAAACATGGATTTCAAAGATTAATAAAGGAAAATACATAAAAAAGCACGACTTTAAACTAAAATACAAACTAGATATCATAAGTAAACAACTAGATAGGCTTAGAAGGATGTAGAAGATAATGATGAAGAGCCACCAAGTTTGCAAATGATCTTTACAAATTATTTATCCACTTTGTTGGAAAGAGATGTGAACTTCTTACTAAATGAGCTCTTAAGCTTCTTTTTTTTAAGAAGCTTTTATTGATTCCTTAGGATCTCTTTGTTGGAGGGGTGAGATCGTTTATTAAAACTTTCTAAGGAAGTATCCCCTTCTTCCTCCTTCTCTTCTTATTCCACTCCTATTTCATTACCTTATTCTTCTTCTTGAATTTCTTATTCATCTTCCTATACCAATCTTTGTTTCTTTTCGAGAAGTGTCTCATATGGTTTGAAAAATGGGTGAATGTGCATAAGAGAGATATCGGCTTTATTGAAATTTTTTCGAGGAATAGACTTTTCTCCTTTTAAATCAACACCAAAATATGTGAAAATTGTAGTAACAAGCACAACATGGAAGAGTGTGTTCACATGTCTAGAAATGTTCTTTTGAACAAAGTCAACTAATATGAGTGGTGATCAACTGATGTTATAATGACTATAAATAGCGAAAAGAGCTTTAAATTCTTTTTGAGTAGGGTTATTGTAATTACCCATCCTTGATGTTATACTTTATTGTAAAATGAGACTCATAAATCTCGATTTTGGTCGAAGATTCTTGCGCTTAAATTCAAATTCTTCATCACTTTCAAAAATATCGTGAAAAAACTTCATGATTTTGTTCATCAATTTGAAAAGTAAAGAGGTAAATTCCATAGATTTAAAACTAATATTATTACCAAAAAGTTCACAATTCAAAACAATTTGAGTACCGTTAACACTACTCCAAACTTGACCTTCTTCTCCTTGATAAAATTTTCCATTTAAATTCACATAAAACATTTTGACCAAATCCAGATAACAAAAAAAATCATTTTGAGAAAATTCAGTTAAACCAAGAATTTCATTTTTTCAAAATAAAGATCATGTAAATCATAAAAGGAAAAATCTTCGAATTTAGCGAATCTTCCAGGGGAAACTTTTTCGAAAGTAATATACTCCATATAGGCTTCAATGACATCTTTCTCATTGAAGAGAAAGCTTTTACTTTTCTTAGAGAGCCTTATGGTTTTAGAATTTTGATTATAGGAAGCTATTTTTGTGTTTTTGAGGAGATAAGATAATGATAAGATATTTGAAATAAAATGAGTGAACGAATGGATAGAGATGGATTAAATTAATAGAGAGCAAAGAGTTGTTGTTTCTGGTTAAAAACGTGCCTATTCAAAACATGGGAGTAAGTGCAAAAAGAGAGAGAAGTTTGAAATTTGAATTTTGAATTCAAATTTCAACTTTTAGTTTTCTGGCATGTATGTCGACATATGACATAGGGTACGTCAACATATAGCCCTAGATTTATAAAATAAAACGAAGGCCATCCATTCCTCTATACACACACAAGCGTGCACACACACGCTTATACACTTATATTAATCTAATATTATTATTAATCTATAAGTTATTCCTAAAAACTAAAACCAATCAAAAATTATTAAATAAAAAGTACCATTTTTGCAGCTTTTAGTATGTTATAGTCATGAAACATATATTTGCATTCTCAATATCTAGTTCACCATCACTTGAGGAAGTGTCTGAATCATCCAAAGTTGTTGTATAATCCCTTTTTCTTTTTCTAGATCAATCATTTGCTGTTGAGATCTTTGATTAATTCCGATGTAGGCAATCCTTTGAAATGATCGAGTTCATCAGAGTTGAAGCATCTAGTTGTAGTTCCAGTTCCAGACATTTTGTTTTTCATGTTTTTGAAAATTGTTCATCTTTCTATACTTTAGGAATTTTCTGAAATTTCTGGTCATGAAAGTAATTTCCTCATCATTGTTATCGTCTGAATCTTGATTGCCGGTTATTGCATTGACAGCGATAGATTTCTTTTCTGTTGCCTTGCTTTCCCTTCTTCCCTGCAATTATGCTTCATATAACATTAAATTGCCTATTAACTCTTCAGTTTTCAAAGTACTAATATCATTGGCCTCTTCAACCATAAGTGTCATTTGATCATTCTGAAGAGAATGAATTGAGGATTTTTCTAACTTGATCCTCTTCAGAAAATTATTTACCAAATGCAAGTAATAAATGCACCATATCCTGAAATCTATAGTGCATATCAGAAGTGGACTCATTTGGATTCATTTTAAACAATTGAAACTAATTAGTTAAAATGGAAATTTTATTTTGTTTCACTTTACTAGTGCCCTTAAGTGTAACTTACAGTGTTCTCCAAATTTCATACGTAGACCTATAAATAAAGACTCAATTAAACTCATTTTTTCTACTGAACAAAACAAAAATATTCACTGCTTCAGATTTATTTTGTGCAAGTGCCTTTGATCAGTAATGCATTGCTCAAAATTAGTCTTAGGTTCGGTGTACTCATTTTTTATGACATTCCAAATATCTAAACAATTAGATTGTAAATAGATCTTCATACTACATGACTAACAAGTGTAATTACTTCCATTAAAAAGTTGGGGTCTAGCAGTTGATTTTCCTTCGATAAAAGTATTAACAAATGAATAACTATATTGCTATCCATTAAAACTTTTCAAAAATCAAATTACAAGTTTTTGAAAACCTAGTGCTCTAATACTAAGTGTCATTACAGAACTATGGATCTTAAGACTAATTAAATAGTAGAGGAAGTTGAAAAGTATTTTCTAATTTTTGTAGATCCTTTTAAGATTATTATTAAGTAATGTAGAATGAACAATCATAGTTGCAAACATAGATAAGTATAAATGCAATAAAGTAACACAGAATTAGAGATATCATACAGGGATTTTTATACCGATTCGAAGTTACCCTACGTCCAGTCCGGTACAGTTACTTATACATATTTCTTTTCTAAATGACAATCTTTCATCGGGTAAAAGGAAAACCCAATACAATCTTGATTTCAAGGCTACGAGATACACGCTTTCGATTTTCCAGGCTCAAGATGCACTTACTCGATTTGGGTAGGCTACATGCATACCCACTCGGATTTCCGGACTACCAAGCACACCCAATTGATTTGAACGGACTATAATCACACTCATTTGGATTTTCAGACCATCAAGCACACCTAATTGATCTAAACGGGCTACAATCACATCCAAGAAAATACAACTAGAGTTTGATAGTTTTTCAAAAGACAATTTATTGATCTTTGATTACAATGGATCCTATAGCGTCTTGGACAACACTTTGATCTTTGATTAGGAGTGATTGTTAAAATATGAGAGGAAATAGTAGCAAATCATTACGATGAAGATTGAATTGATTCTAGTTGAAATTAAGAAGATTTGAATAAGTTTTTCACTAGAAATTTTGATAGAGTAAGAGGAGAGAAGATAATAAGAAAATAGTTGTTAAAAAATTCGTTTGAAACACCCTATATATAGGGAATGAACATACATGGTCATTCATGAAGAGTTACAACGAATAAACATTTCATTTCAAAATTTGAATTTCAAATTAGTGGCATGTATGTCGACATACTACATATGGATATGTCAACATATCCCTTCGAAAATTGAAAATTCTTTTGTTTTAAAATGTTTTGAAAATCTTATGCTTTGTAAAATATTTTGATACTTCATAAAATAATTTAAACATATTTTATAAACATTTTAAAGTTTGAAAAAAATTATAAAATAATTTTAAAGGACAAATTTTTAAAGTGGGCTAATTTTAGAAACTATTTCGTGTTTAGAGTTAGTTTGTAAACTTATTACCAAATTGACTGATTTTAGCCCAACTGGCATACACGTCAGTACTATTCCAACTGCCAACGTATATGCATAACTATGAGTTGTGCATATGGTCACCAAGTCTAGCCTGTATATATCATGATATTATTCAGTTTTATTATATAAGATTAAATTAAAAAAATCCTACAAATTGATGTGAAAATGCGAATAAGTTAACTTTAAATATTTGGTTTTATATATAGTGAAGCTTTTTGCACCATAGTCATTTTTTGCTATATCCGCGTTATAACTTTTTGCACGTCTACTGCTATAGAACCGCTAAGCACTTTAACTGCATGATATTGAAAAAAGTTGGGAAAGACGAGATTTTTTTATAGGGTTTTTAAGCTTTGTTAATGGTTCAAAAAATTTAATGTTCTACTAAAAAGTAAAGGGGATGAAGATGGGGTCTGTTTAAATACCTGCCCTATCAATCTTAACCATTAGATTCGAAGAGCCATCAGATATTTACCGTTATGAGTAATCAATGCCCTTGCCACTTTGTACAAATTGGAAATGCGAGACCCTCTGCCATGTTTGGAAAAAAGTGAACTACCTCAGCCAATGACAAAACACAACGTATGGAACACATTAAATGCACAGTAGAAGAACCTGTCGAAGGATCTTTGTGACCTGACGAAACCACCCATGATCATGGAGAAAGGGTTGAAAAGAAAATTGTTGCTTAAATTTCTCAAACGTACAGTTAGCAAGTCGTTTCAGCATGGCCGAATCCAAGCCAACCACCATAACTTAGGCCAACCAGTTCATATCGTTCCTAACTCAGTCTGGACCCAAGCCAGCTCGTCTACTCAGCAACCCTCTAGGTCTAAAGTCAACCGGTTCAACTAAAGGCGGTCTTAGTAACCAATTCATCGGAATAGGCTAGATTAAGAATGACACGTCTTCGCCCGAGCTTCACCTTAGCCCAGCTTTGACCAGTCCCAAGTAGCCCATTTTGTCATCCCACTGTCGGCCTAGCACATCCCTAGCAACTTGGTACTTAGCAATATTTAGCTTTCCTCAAACGTCAACAGGAAGCGACCGGAAAGCACAGCCATAAAGAAGCCACTCAAACTCTTTGCCATATATGCAAGCAAAATGTAACAACCCGCAAATTTTTATGATTGTATATTTAAATGATTTATTTAAATATAGTGTTGTTAGTCGGATTAAAGTCTGAAATGCTACTTTTTGTAAATAGTCGAATTAGGATTCGATACCACCGCCATTGAGTTCAAAACGGCGTTTGTGACCTTTTTAGTATAAACATCGATATGTTTGGAGTTAAGTTGAATTTTGCTATTTTTCTATTGGGCTTTGGGTTTCAGCCCATTAACCCAACATAATACCCTAACTCCTCTACTCTTCATTCATTCTACTCCTCATTTTCTAACACTCAAGCTAAAGAGAAAAATGGGGGGAAAGAAAGGAAATTAGAAATTCCTAAGCCCTGGTTCTCTTAGGAAATTCAATTTCTTGCTCTAAAATCAAAGAGAAGCTTAGGTAAGCATCCTCTTCATCTTTTCCATCTCATTCTCTCTTCAATTTTCAGAAATTCCTAAACTCTAACTTAGGAAAAACTTCACCTTTGATAATAGATTGCAGATTCTAGAGATGCATTGAAGAGGAATTGGTCTTGTCTTGTCTTGTCTTAAAGCTCCTCATTCATTGTTTTTAGGTTTAAAGGTGAGTTTTTTAACTCACATCTGAGTCTATAACTTTCATTGTTGTTAGGTATGAATTCCTAACATCTATTCATGTTCATTTGCTTTTGATTTGAATTGTTTTGGTGAATTTTTCAATTTTGATGTTTTGAAGTCAAAATCTTTAAAGATCCTATATTGGATGTTTGAACATGTTATTTGGGGTGTATTGAAGAGCCTATAGGACTGGATTGTCGATTGGCATAAATCCCTAGCATCCTCGCTCATTCGATCGCATTTCAGTTTGGATTTGCTCTTTTCGAGCTAGGCTGTTTTTTACCTGGCAGAAAAATCTATACGTCCCTGGAACGAAATCCAGACGTTTGGAAAGGGTCCCTAGAAAGGGCAGAGCTAAAATCCAAATGTCTGGAACAAAATCCAAACGTCTGGAACCAATTTAGACGTCTGGTTGAAACATCCAAACGTTTGAAATAGTTCTGGAATTAAAAAGAGAAAGGAGAAAAAGCATATATTTTCCCAGAACTTAGGTTTAGACGTCTGGTTGGTAATTTCAAATGTTTGGAACTGTTTAATTTGCCTATTTAGTTGTTTTTGAGTGGATTTCCGATTTTAATCAACTTTTGTTAATCCGATTAGTTGTTATCATTTATTATTGACATTGATGACTTCTTTTTCTGGATTTTGGGAAATATCCATTTGATGGATTTGATACCCATTTTTATGGCTTTGATTCACGTCATCGTATGTGAATTTTTGGTAATTAATTGTTTTTACAATCATTTCTGTGATTTGTCACTTTAAAATACAAAGGTTTCTATACTAGTAGCAAATATTCAAACTCTTTCACAAAAATGATTTCAACGTTATTTTTAAACACAAAGCTCATTTTTAAAACCGTTTTCCAATCTATTAGTATATAAAAACCTTTACTTCATTCATATGAGAAATCTAATTAAACGACTTAGCAAAACAAGTGGTATGAAATGCTTGCATTTACTTCGTCGGTTAATTTTTGGACTTGTTCGATTGAAATCTCGTGACAATTTTCAAGTGAAAATCTACAATTTGTTCGTAAATATTTAAGTTAAGCTAGTGGTTATGGGACATTAAGCTAAACTCATTTATTTACTAGCTTAGTGTAATTCACACTTCTTATTGATGAATGATGATCATTTTATGGTTTAGACTAGCGATATGCGATGTCTATTTGTCCACGTGGGGACTATACCCCAACTTTATGGAGCTTCGTCTCATTTTTATAGGCTAGAGACCCATAGTCTTTGGACCGTTCATGGAGCAATCGGCTCAAGAAGTCGATGCATGGGGCATATCTTTTCAGGTGCGTCGATGTTCGACTAGGCATGGGGTGTATCTTTTCAGATGTGTCGATGTTCGAATAGGCATGGGGCGTATCTTTTGAGGTCGTCGATGTTCGACTAGGAATGGGGCGTATCTTTATATGTGCGTCGATGTTCGACTAGGCATGGGGCATATCTTTTCAGGTGCGTCAATGTTCGATTAGTCATGGGGCGTATCTTTTAAGGTTCGTCGATGTTCGACTAGGTGTGGGGTGTACCTTTTCAGGTGCGTCGAGATTCGACTAGGCATGGGGCGTATCTTTTCAGGGGCGTCGATGTTTGACTATGTATGGGGCATATCTTTTAAGGTGCATCGATGTTTGGTTTATTGGATAGCGTCCCGTTTGTGATACACATGTTAGTGAGTTTTCATGCTTCCATTTGTGATAGGCCCCCATTTTGTGATTTTTGGATTTCTAATTGGTGATTTCCGGAATTTGTGTTTCACCAATTTTTGCGATTAGCATTGATATATTTTGTCAATATTTGTGGTTTGGTGAATATGTTAAACAATATGACATTCTTTTTAGTATTTGAGAAAATTTGAGATATTGTATGATTTTTGTTGTTATTTAATGTATACTTGTCACAGTATGGCATTATTGTTATCATACGTTTTTGTCATATCTCTTATCTATCTCATTTCATATGATATTTATAGCTAGACTGATCCTTTTGTTATTTTCTTCTTAAATAATACTCGGATCAGACCGAGGTATTTCAGGTGTTTCTGTTTGACTTCTTATCTGGGTCCATCATCTGACTTTTGGCTAACTACTTAGTTTAATAGTTTTTGTTTTATACATTTGAGATAGAGACTCCTTGATGTATACATATTATTTTGTCTAGCACTTGTACCTATTCTTTTGTGGTGCAGTGGATCTTACATGACCACTATTTTGATGTACACTTTTATGTGTTATATTCATATCTATTTCTGTCTTAGTGATATGAATATTTGTGACTTATTTATGTTATGCTTATTTTATATTTGTTTTCGAAGATCACACAACCACTTTGTAGTAGTTTTGAGTTTGTTAATGATGTGTTAGATTTCCTCTTGAAACGAAATGCATATAATACTATCTGACATATTAGTACTCGCAAAAATCAATTACTACAGATGGTCGCTGCTCAACAGCCTTATTCTTCGTGCTAGTCGACAGCATTACCTCGTAGTATCCTTGGCTAGTGTGGGTATAGAGGTGGGGCGTCACAGCTAGGTATCAGAGCCAAACTTCAGAACAATATAGAATTCTATAGCAAGGATCATCGTCTTAAGTCTTTCTAACGAATCGTGCCTTCGGATTTTATTCGAGTCTTAGGACCCGTTCTATCCTATTTTCTTTTGTGATGCCTTGTTTTATCAATCAAGTTTGTTTGATATTCATTCTGAGAATAACCTTTTTCCTCTTTCTTTCTTTCTTTCTTTAAGAAGAAGAGATGGTTAGATATGGCAGTCCTAGCGCTGGTCAATTCAGTAGTCCTTCTCTAGATGGCGTATTCATGTCTGCCCAACAACTTTTGGATATTGTAAAGAATCAAAGGTTTATCTGTGCTTTGAGTAAAAACCCTAAAAAGATTTTACCTCTGAAACTAGAAGTTCCTTTCGATCGGCTTGTAGATATCACTCTTTGACTAGAAGAGGCTGATAAAGGAAGTGATAGTGATGTTAGAGGTTCCAAAAAAGCCTCAATCACAACAAGAAGAGGCATATTAAGTTCGAAAGCCCTAATCCCAACAAGAAAGGGAAGCAGACAACTTCAGTAGCAAAGACTCCTACCTCTAGTCGTGAACAATGCTACAATTGTGGTTCTAAGGACCATTACGCAAATAAGTTTCCAAAACCCTTTACTTGCCGCTATTGTAAAAGTTCGGATCATCTTTTATCTTCTAGTCCCAAACTTCAAAGTAGGAGAGAGAGAAAGCTGAAAGTTGTGCAAGCTTCTAATGAGACTTCTCTTGGTCAAGGTATTTCTCATTCAGTCCTTGATGACATTTGTTTTGTGATTATCCTATTCGAGTTCTTTTTGATATGGGTTCATCTCATTATTTTATATCAAAAAACCTTATTGATTCTTTTTCTTTAAACATTTTGGGCTTGATGACTACACTGAGAATTGCGAATCCGGTTGATGGATCCACAACACTCAGTTTACTTTGTAAAAATGTCGAGATTATTTTATGTGTTTATGCTTTCCTATCTGATTTGCATGTTATATGATACTTAGGTTTTGGAATTGATTTCTGTGAAAGAATTGGCTTAATCATTATGAAGCCCATATCCTATATCCCGATAGAACTATTCATCTTCGACATTCTTAATCTATTAAGCAGATTTCTATTGTTCTTAATGATTTCGATTCTAATTCGATGGCAACCTTATATTCTCTAAACCCGCATGATGAGGAAAATGATATTTCTCTCATTCAAATAGTTCGTGAATTTCTCAGTATCTTTGAGCTTGTCTTAGGATTATCACCCAAGAAATCTATTGAGTGAAGCTAAGGTCTTTTCAGTTCGACTTTGCCACCAGTTTTCACTAGCTATGAGTTGCGGACGATAGCATTCCAATAACCGCATTACGCACTCATTATGATTCTTATGAATGGCTTGTTATGCCATTTGGTTTAACGAACCATCCAGCTTATTTCATCTATCTTATGAATCGAGTATTCTATGAATATCTCGATAAGTCCATCTTGTATTCATTGATTATGGATGAAAACAGCAATTTAAAATTTGCTTATCTTTCTAATGAGATATATTTATAAGTATAATTGGATTTTGTTCTTAAAACGAGCAAAGAATATCGTAAGAATTTTTTTTAAGATACATGTTTATCATATAGAAGATGATTTTGTGTTGTTTTTCCCATTGAGTGCTTTAAGAATTCTGGTCATTGCACCTAATCAACGTTATCAATAGGAATCTCCTAAATGCTATGATGAGACAGTCAGACACAATATATTAACTTGTAAAAGGTAATTTTTTTCTAAAAAGATGATTACATAAAGTTTATTATAATTTTGAATGTCTTAGCTTTTCAGAAATTAAAAGAACTCCTTTCTGATGCTTCTATTCTTGTGATTCCCGAAGGGAACCAAGACTTTATTGTTCATGCCGATGCTAGTCGTGTTGGTTGAGAGCCGTTCTCATGCAAAGGGAACGTGTTATCGCTTATGCTTCTAGGCAATTAAAGCCTGCCGAGACTAGATATGCCACTCATGATTTAGCGCTCGCGGCTATTGTTTTCGCCCTTAGAATTTGGCGTCATTATATTTTGGGAGAGAAATTTTTTCTCCACATCGATCATAAATCTTTGAAGTATTTATTTTCTCAAAAGGAAATTAATTTACATCAACAACGTCAGCTCGAGTTCCTTGCATCTTATGATCTTGATATTTTTTATACTCCCGGAAAGGGAAATCATGCTGTCGATGTCCTTAGTCGTAAGCAACAAGCGGTTGTTTCTATGATGGTATCTGAATGGAATGATCTCGAGACTTTATCCACTTGTGAGATTCGAGATCTTGAACCCGATTCATGTTTATCTCTTGTTCTATGTAGCCTTGAGGCTCATCCATCTCTTTTAGACCACATTCTTGAAGCTTAAAACCATGATCCCGAATTGGCTCATCTTAGCGAAAGTTGTAGGGATAGAAATGTTGATGGTTTAAAAGACTTTGAAATCGATGCTTGTGGCGGCATTCGAAAATTTGGTAGACTTATCGTGCCAAATATTAGTGATCGTGATCCATTATTTGCTAGTGGATTTTGGAAGTCTTCAAAAAGCTTTGGGAATGAAGCTTAATTTTAGCACCGCTTATCATCCTCGGTCCGATGGACAAACAGAGCGTGTGAATCAAACTCTTGAAGATCTCCTTCATGCATGTGTTTTTGATTTTGGTGGAAGTTGGAAAGATCATATTTCTCTTGTTGAGTTTTTCTATAATAATAGCCTCCAATCTAGTATTGGTATGGCATCTTTCGAGACACTCTACGGAAGGCCATGCCGATCTCCTTCTTGTTAGTTTGAAGCCAGCGAGAAGTTGGTTTTAGGTCCAGATTTTATTTGTTGTGACGACCCAGAATTTTGAACATTTAAAAATCGAAATATTTAGTTTGATTTTAATATTTGGGGATTAGTTTAACTTGAATTTTAATTATAAATATGAATTTGACAATTAAATTATTGAATTTAATTTGCTGAAGTTGGAAAAAAAATTTGAATCTTCAGTTTTAAGCTTGTTAAAAATATTTTAAAGGCTTAGAAAATCCATATTGATAATACTGAGGATAATGGAAGCTTCAGAATTGAATTTGGAAACGTTTTGTCCAGTTTTGAAATTTTACTGTTTAAATTGATATTTAAAAATAGCCCTCCGAGGTACAGTATCGAAATTCAACGAAACGAGTTCCATTGGATCCGTAATATTGAAGTATTACCGGATTTCAAATTTCATAGCTTTCGGAGCTAGCGTGTGATCGTACGAGATATAAATGTCTAGACAATAATTAATCGATTTAATTTAAATATAAATTTATACACTCAAATCACAGCCGAAAATCTTTCATCTCAGCCACTCTATTCCTGAGCTAAGACGACCTAACCTTTCCCTTCATTCAAATCGTTGTCCCTGCTTTCTTTCTTCCTCAGTTTTCAATTTTATTTCAATAAGTTCATTCAAAAGATAATGGCTGAAACAAATGAAAATCAAAGAAAATGGTGGCCGTGGGATTCAAAATCGCGTCCCATTCTTCTGTTCCTTAAAATTTAATTCAAAGCGTGTTTCAGAAATAAAATGGCCGAAGCCCCAAATCCAGAATCGAGAAGAAAAAATGGCTGCATCGAACATCACGTGCGCGCGTGAGTGTGACAGGGCAGCAGCTCGATTTCGAGCGTCTTCGAAAGCAAGGTGCGGCAGCGACACTCAGGAAATGGCGCACGCAAGGAGGCCGAGGTCGAGGCGATGGAGTAGGGGTTCATGAATTAGGGTTTCGGCACGGCATCGATAGGAGATGCTCGATCGACTGGGAGGCGGCGGTCGATCGAGGTGCGATCTCCGGCACGTGAAGACAGGGTGCGGTGATGGCCAAAGTCGAGTAGCAGGTCGCAGCATTCATGCCGCGTGAGCATTTGAGGTCGACGTCAAGGATGAGTCTCGATCTGGAATAGCTTGGTAGGCTTCGCGAATTCACAGTGGCACGTGAGTTGTTCGATGTCGGCTTCGAACACGGTAGTAAGGTATATTCAATTTCTTTTCAATTCAATTTAAATTTGAAAAAAATGAATTTAAACCCTATACAGATTATTATGAAATTAAAATAAATAAGATATATACACATGCATGTTTGAAATATATATGCGTAAATGAAATTTTAGTTTGCAGTAAAAGGAAAATAGAAGAAAAAAATAAAAAATAAAAATAATAATGATGAAATGAAATTTTTATAAAATAATATGCAGTGAAGTATAAAGGAAATTATTTTCCGTCATTTACAGTAAACGAGAGGTTAGTTTATATGGGTAAAAGAAAATTTGATAATGAAAAAAAAATTATATAAAGATTTGATTTTTTTTATCTATATGAACTGTTTTATAAATACTATATATATGTAGTTTCTAAATGAAAATACTTATATTCATTCTGAACCTACTAGTTTATTTTTAATTTAAGCATTATAGTGATTAACTTATTTAAACAAATTAATTAATTAGTTGAATTAAAATTTTAAATTAGCAATTAAATTGTTCGATTTAATTCGAATATTAATAAATTGTATAATTATTTATACAAGGTATAAAATGGTGAAATCAAGCCGGAATTGGTAATGGTTGCAAATAGCAAACAAAAGGTGATGTCTTCTCACTCAATTAAATTTCCAGTTTGATTTTAAATAGCTAAATTTAAATTGATTGTCTATGTGCTTGATGATTGATTTATACTAATTATTCACTGGATAATATTATGTATATAGTAGTATATAATATATATATATATATATATATATTGGAGTTGTTGATTTCCCGCAATATATAGCGGATGAGACCCTGTTGCGCCGCATAATAGCGGATGATATTTTTATAAATCTCATATACCGCGATATTCCACCTCGAAGTGGAATTGGTATTTAATTGTTGTGCTAACGTCTGTGGATGCAGGGAAACAAGTTGGAAGGATCAATTGGATTCCTCACAGATAGTAATTTTATTTATATTCTGTGATATACCTCATTGATAAATTTATTTTATCTATGAATCTGTGTATAAAGATAAGTGTTATGGACTATACCGCTTATCAATGTTAATATGATTGAATCTGTGATGGTTGATGTTATGCACTATTGTGTTGAACCTTTGGACTACACCATACACACACGAATATGGAGTGCACGCGGAAATTGGTTAAGTCATAGGTTTTTGAAATAATTTTTAAATTGAATATTTGAATCCAAATGGTTTAGAAATAAATCGGATTTAAAGTGGAAAAACTTTTGGAAAGGAATTTTGAAATAACAAATTATTTTTGAATAAATTAATTTGGTTTTGAAATTTGTTTTAAATTTGAATAAAAATTTGAAATTAAATTCTATGTTGTAAGCTTATGATTTAAAGAAGATTATATAGGCTTACGTGAACTTGAACCATTTTATAAAGTGTTGTTTTGGGGATTTAAATTAACCCAAAGATTCTTACTTGTATAAATGAAATCGGATTTTTTTCGGAATAAAAACTAATTGTTTTCGAACGATACAAGCTTTTATATAAGAAATGAATTTCCAACTGGTATTAAAGGAAGTTCAAGTTGAATTGGAAATGGCTTTCCAATTTAGGTATGATTTGGAAATTATGGCCTAAAAGATTTTACAAGTGATAAAGGTGTTTATATGGGTTTTAACCATTTAAAAAGGTATGGTTTTGGAAATTTAAATGTAAACCCAAGTTTTATACTTGGATGGCTTTAACTGTGTAAATAGTAATCAGTTTTCCCAAAACAAAAACTATTTGTTTCAAATAGTTATAGCTTTCGTAAAAAGAAAGGATTTCCAATTTGTATCGAAAGATTTCAAATTGAAATAAAATTGTAAATAGTTTGGAAAAACAATAAATTAACCTTGGTGAAGACGACTAAGTCTTGTTTTGAAATTAAGGAGAATTTTTAAATGGTGAATCCTTTAAATACAAGATTCGAATTGGAAAGGATTTGAGAGTTACGAATTTATTCTTAAATTTAAAGATTGGATAGTTAATCCAATTTGAAAAGGAACTGTTTTGAAAGCTATAAATTGAATCTTTGTGAAACTGTGTGAACTTTGTGGAATAAATCTTTTTGTTTAAAAGATTTAAAATGGTAATTTGTTTAGACCATTTGAGAGAAAAGTTTTGGATATTAAGTTGTGACTTAATTGAAATTCCATATCCATATGTTTTTAAATGTACGCTTATTATACGGTTTAGCCGGGAGATGACTTTGTGTCATATAACCCATTCCGAATAATGATACGTCGATATGGATAGCATTTGAAGACCGGTGGTGAAGACCGGGTATTTTCGAGAACGAAAGGGTAACCCGTCGATTGTCTCTGCACTGAGTCGTGCCGGTATAGAGATTTTATAAGTGATGGAAAGTCTGATCGGGATTGTGAATACCCGAAAATTTGCAAGGGCTTCTTCGAAAGTGCCTTCGGTTCTGTTCGAACCCGGAACAGACTTGTATGGTTGTATGTCTAACACTACACTTTGAGATATAAAGCTGGTTTCTTTCAAATACATATCTGTTGGTGGCAGAGATTTATTCTCTTAGCTTAACACCCTTCTCTGAGACGTACGAGCTCAGAGGTTATGTAGTTGAAGGTTATCAGTGATATATTCCTAATTTGGTAGTGTGGCATGCTGAATGATGCTGTGTGTGGATGATCATTTGTTGATCATTTGTGATCGAAGCATGGCTTTGTGAAAAAGCGTAGCTTTGTGGATGAGACTCCGTCGAGCCTCACAACCTGGTAATGGTTGAAATAGAAATCGTGGCAGCAAGGTTATTTGAAGGTAGCTCCTCCTGAGGATGTGACCATTTCCTTCTGGATATAAAAAGTGATATCATGGTATGGAGGCCAGATATTTACTTATGTTGTTTTTTATTGTTGGGCGAATTCTCACCCAGGGGATCTTGAGACCAAGAAGCGTCAGTTTCACCCGGGTTCGCAACCTCCAATTCATTCGGCAAGGTACACTCGGCATTCACACATGAAGCTTCATTCGGCAGTGCAAGCCCAAGTCCATCCGGCATGGCCAGCCCCCTTCTCATTCGGCGATGCAAGCACGTGTCCATTCGGCATGGCCAGCCTCCTTCCCTCCGCTCCACCGAACCAACGCCTCACCTACCCAATGCCGGTCCAAGTTCCTGCCGAACCAGCTTCAAAGTCACAACCAAGCCATACCGGATCAACGTCCTCTCCAATACCACCGGTCCAACCCCTTTCCTACATGACCGGACCACATACGACCGAACCAACCTTCAAGCTCACCACCGAACCAACTCCACGACCGGACCACCAACACCGAATCATGCCTGGCCGGACCAACACCTCCGAGCCAAACCATACCTCACCACCGAATGGACCTCCGCCGAACCAGATGATTGCCAGTCCAAATTGTTTCAGCCCGGGCCCACCAGCAGTTATATACTTCCAAGACCCTTGCCCCCTACCTCATTCTATAAATAGAGGGGCAGGGGTACAACAATGGCAGACAAGTTTGAGAGCTCAAGCAAGGAAGGAACTTTCAAACTACCTTCATATACTCGTATACGAAGCATTGTACTTGTAATCCGAAAGAAAGAAGATAATAACATATAAAGTGGACGTAGGCACATTCTGGCCGAACCACTATAAATCTGTGTGTCTTTTACATTTCAGCCCCTACTTTTTTCATATTTACATAACTCATCTAAACCATTAAAAATCACATATAATCAACTAAATAATACGACTTGGAGGTGTTTGTCCATTTTTTGTGCAAACATTTTTGGTGCTTTCATTGAGAATTGAACTCAGGGCTTCATCTTCTCCCACTCAACCTTCTTCCTAACAACATCGCTCGTTGCTTAGAAATCATGCCTTCCAAACAGAGAAGGGATGTTAACAAAGGAAAGAACATCGCAACTAGCAGCCTTCCAGATCCAGCAATCGCAGATCAGCCCACTTTAACAGCAGTACCAGATGAAAATCAGGAAAATCCAACCGGTCCCGCAACGGAACAACCAATCACTAGGGCAGATCTGGATAGGGTTGTGGCTGAAGTAACTAACCGCTTCACATCCCAACAAGAAGCTTTGGTGGACCAACTCATGTCACGCTTAAGGGATGCTGAAGAGTCCAACCACAACACTGAATCATGGGGTGAGTCCCAATCCGGAGGATCTCGGAGGCAACAAAGGTCTTCCCTCTTCGAAGAAGCTATCAACAGGAATAACAATGATAGGGGCCGCGCCCGGACTCAGCCCGAATTCCGACTCGAGGAAGCCCTTGGAACCGAACCCAGCGGGGGAGGCACCAGGCGAGGGTCGGATGTAGCTGAGCCAGTCATACCACCTAATCATAGAAACCCCGCTGAACGGAGCCGGGCTAGAACCCAGCCCGAAGTTGACCCCATGGATGTGCTCGAAACAGAACCCCACAGGGGAAAATCAAGGCGGGGGCAACTGTAGCTGGTCCTAGCGTGCATCCGAGCAGCCAAAGACAACCACTGGATAATGCTAGAAGTGATAGACTGTACCATCCCTACTGGTCATCTGGACGAGATAGATCCCGCAGGGAAGAACCAAGCTCATTTTTGTCCGCTCCAAGTTCTGACGAACGAATGGCACGATTATTCAGAGAATGTGTCCAACGGGAGCAAAGGGACCGGGGAATAGGCGCTAGGGTCACTAGTCCCTTTACTCGAAATATCGAAACCGCCATCACTCCCCGGGAATGGAAAATGCCAACCATGGAACCTTACAAAGGAACTTCCGACCCCATCATACACTTGCAGAGATACACCCAGCATATGCTCATGAGTGGAGCAACAGAAGGAGTGTTATGTAAATGCTTTCCGCTATTCCTAGCTGATCTAGCTACCTCCTGGTTCTGCCATCTACCCCAAGGATCCATCAGCTCATGGGAGATGTTGAAAGAAAGGTTTATTAGCCAGTTCCGCGTCCATGTGGAACAACCCAAGGATGCTTATTCTCTATCCAATGTCAAACAGAAAACCGGAGAGACGCTGCAACAATATCTAACGCGGTTCAACGCCGCAGCGGCAGCAGTTCAAGATGCCGATGAAAAACTCACTCTAATGGCCCTCTGTAGTGGTGTACATCCAGACACCAAGTTTGCCAGAAGATTAACTAAGGAAAAACCAGCTACCTTGCCTGATTTCTTCCATGAAGCTGGAAAGTATATGAGACTTGAAGACGCTGCTACAGAGAGGCAATCAGGACAACAAGGTAAGACAGTTCAGGGCAAGGTTCCCACTGCAGCTAAGGACGCTCGAAGAAATGAATCTAGAGACAATACTGGGGGCAGAAAGGTCGAAAAGCGCCAATATCGACCAGGGCCGAGATTTGACTCCTACACTCCTTTGAACGACACAATCGAAAATATCTTCCTAGCCACTCAGGGCGAACTAGGATACAAGCGCCCCCCGCACAAGAAAGAGTCAGATAACGCACTCAAGTCCGGAAAGTTCTGTCGCTTCCACGAATCCCACGGACATGACACCAATGAATGCCACCATCTTCGGGACTTGATCGAAGAACACATTAGAAGAAGAAGACTAGAACGCTATGTGAAGGGTCAGAACAGGACTCCAACTCCAGCCAATGAGAACTCGAAGCAACCCCTCCCAGAGGTAGGCGGAGGGAATCGCAACAATCACAACACCAGTGGCTCTAGTCAAGAGAAGATAGTGGTCCTTACCATCTCAGGAGGACCACACATCGCCGACAGAAGTTGGGCAGAGATGGAAAGGTACGGCAAGTCGCTTAGAAATGCAGAAGGCTATGTTAACTCCATCACGGAAGAACGCCACCCGAAACGAAAAGAGAGCGACGACATCATATTCAGTAGGCGTGATTTGGAAGGAAGACAGTACCCACATATGGATCCTATGGTCATCTCCGCCTGGTTCGGTCCAGCTAAAGTTTTTCGGATTCTAATAGACACAGGAAGCTCCGTAAATATCCTATTCAAACATGCTTTCGACAAAATGAAGTTATCAATGAAGGATGTATCCCCCTGTGACAAACCACTGCACGGTTTCACTGGAGATGCAAAAATGCCCCTCGGACAACTTGACCTCTTCGTCGAAATAGGAAGTCATCCCCGCTCCGTTGTGCGAAAACAAACGTTCGTGCTAATAGAAAACCACTCGGCTTACAACGCCTTCTTGGGAAGACCGGCCTTGTCTGACTTCCAGATTGTATTAGCCCCCTGGTGCCTGAAAATGAAATTTCCAACAGACAACGGAGTAGGAGAAGTAGAAGGAGATCAAGATGCTGCCCGAGACTGCTACGTAACTGAACTTCGCAATAACCGCAGAAAGAATAAAGGAAAAGATGCAGAGACTACTCTCTGCATGAAAAGCTTGGAGGCATAGCAACTAAAGAAAGCCCCTCCTCTTCGATACACAAGCGATCCCTTCAATGAACTAGACCCCAGGGATAAAGAGGAGGAGGCTACCGCCGAGCCTGCAGAGGCTATGGAATTCGTATCTGTAGACAAGCACGATTCAAGTAAACTATTAAAAGTCGGATCTCAGCTAAAAACGGAGTTGAAAGATCAACTCATTGACTTTCTCCGCCACAACTTAGATGTATTTGCGTGGACCCATGCCGATATGACAGGAATCTCCCCCGACATAGCATGCCACATGCTGAACATCGATCCCACCAAGGTACCAGTAAAGCAGAAAAAGAGGAGCATGGGGGCAGAGCGATCAGCAGCCCTTGATGAGGAAGTAAAGAATCTACTTGCTAATGGCTTCATACGGGAAGCCATCTACCCAGAATGGATCGCTAACCCAGTGCTAGTAAAAAAGGCCAATGGAAAGTGGCGAACATGTATTGACTTCTCCAATCTGAATGACGCTTGCCCAAAAGATTGCTTCCCACTTCCCCGAATTGACCAACTTGTAGACAGCACAGCCGGACACGAACTCCTATCTTTTATGGATGCATACTCCGGATATAACCAGATTCCCATGCACGCTCCTGATCAAGACCACACTAGCTTCATCACCGACCGCGGACTATATTGTTACAAAGTCATGCCTTTTGGACTCAAAAATGCTGGAGCTACCTATCGGCGCCTCGTCAACAAGATGTTCGCGGAACTAATAGGACGGACTATGGAAGTGTATGTGGATGACATGTTGGTAAAGTCCAGGAAAGCCGACGACCATGTAAGCCACCTGGGCGAGATGTTTCAAGTACTTCGCCAATATGGAATGAAGCTGAATCCTCTAAAGTGCTCCTTCGGAGTATCTTCGGGAAAATTCTTAGGATTTATCGTCCACGCCAGAGGAATCGAAGCAAACCCTGAACAAATCCGGGCTCTAAAAGAAATAAGGATACCCTCCACTCGAAAAGAAATGCAGAGCCTAAACGGAAAGGTGGCCGCCCTAAGCAGATTCATTTCCAAGGCAACTGACAAGTGTGTCCCTTTCTTCGAAGCTCTCAAGAAAGACAAAGGGAGATTCGAGTGGACCGATGAATGCTTAAAAGCCTTCCTCAACCTAATCGAACACCTTCAGAGACCACCAGTACTCTCAACTCCAAATGAAGGTGAAGTGTTATACCTATACCTCGCTGTATCATCTCATGCTCTAAGCGCCGCCTTGGTAAGAGAAGAAGACCGCACACAACGCCCGGTTTACTTTGTAAGTAAGAGATTTACAGGGGCAGAGGCCAGATATCCTAAACTAGAGAGATTAGCATATTGTTTATTAATCGCGTCACGAAAACTGCGACACTACTTCCAGTCTCACTCCATCAGGGGTTCTAACCGATCAACCGCTAAGACAAGTGCTCCATCGTCCTGACACTTCTGGGCGACTCCTCAAATGGTGCATCGAACTAAGTCAGTATGATATCACCTACCATCCTCGCACCGCTATCAAAGGGCAAGCCATGGCCGATTTCATCGCCGAATTCACTACCAACGAAGGCAAGGAACAATCCGAAGTGGCAAAAAACATCAAGTGGAACCTCTTTGTAGATGGAGCATCGAACGAACAAGGCTCGGGGGCAGGAATTGTGATCATCACTCCCAGGGGAAGAAAGTTGTACTACGCATTAAGGTTGGAGTTCACGGCCACCAACAACGATGCTGAATATGAGGCAGTAATAGCGGGATTGGAGCTTGCCCTAGAAATTGGAATCAATTCCTTATGTCTTCATAGTGATTCTCAGCTTATCGTAAACCAGGTACTAGGAGAATTCCAGACTCGAGGAGAACGACTCACAACATACCTAAGGAAAACCAAACTGCTGCTCGATCAATTGGACCACTATCTAATCAAACATATTCCTCGAGAAGAGAACCAAGAGGCAGATGAACTTGCAAAGCAAGCTAGTATGAAGAATAGCACCATTTTCGGAACACTAGCCATCTCAAGGCAGCTAACCCCAAGTTTCGAACAAGTAAATCTGGTAACTGCAATCGAAGAAGGAACCTGGATGACTCCTATCCGGAAATATTTGTAAGATGGCACACTGCCCGACAGGCGTAATGAAGCCAAGAAGATCTTGAGGAAAGTTCCCCACTACACAATACAAGAAGGCATCCTCTATCGGCGTGGCTTCTCTAGCCCCTTATTAAGATGCGTCGCCGGAAGGGAAGCCAAGGAAATCTTATCAAACAATCCATCAGGGAGGATGCGGAGATCACACTGGAGGGCAGACTCTGGCAAAAAAGATACTCCGATATGGATATTACTGGCCCACGCTAAACAAAGACGCCTTAGACTTCGTCAAGAAATGCGACAGATGCCAGAAATTTGCCAAGATTCCTCGACTGCCCACAAATGAAATTACTCAAATGACCAGCCCTTGGCCCTTTGCTATATGGGGAATTGACTTAATTGGCGAACTGCCAACGGGCCGAGGCGGAGCCAAATATGCTATAGTGGCAGTCGATTATTTCACCAAATGGGTGGAAGCGGAACCTCTAAATAAAATATCTTCAGCAAAAGTTATAAACTTCTTGATCAAAAATATTCTTTGCAGGTACGGAGTCCCACTCAAGATCATATCAGACAACGGACTCCAGTTTGACAGCGAAGAATTTGCCGACTGGTGCCAACAGCATGGAATTCATAAAAGCTTCTCATCAGTAGCTTATCCTCAGGCAAACGGACAAGTTGAAGCTGTCAACAAAATTCTCAAAACCCTAATCAAGAAGAAACTTGAAAAGTCAAAAGGCGCTTGGGTGGACGAACTTCCTACGGCACTATGGGCATACCGCACGTCTTTCAGAACATCAACGGGACATACTCCTTTCTCCTTGGCATATGGATCGGAGGCAATGCTCCCAGTTGAGACTATTGTGCCTTCCCACCGTAGGATCCACTACAACCCAGAAGAAAACGAAGAACTCCTCCTCATGTCTTTGGATCTGATTGAGGAAAGGAGAAACGATGCATCACTTAAAGCAGCAGCTCACAAACAAAAGGTGGCAGCGCTATACAATTCCAAAGTCAAGCATCGCAGCTTACAAGAAGGAGATCTTGTCCTCAGGCGAATCTTTCCGCGCCCCGGGGCACTAGACCCCATCTGGGACGGACCATATGTAATTCATAAAGATCTCCACAACGGAGCTTATATTTTGTCAACAGTGGATGGAGAGGTGTTCCAGAGGGCATGGAACATCCGACACCTCCGTCGATACTTTTCTTAACTTGTACTGCCCATATGAAGTGAATTAACAAAGAGAATCAGTGGACGTAGGCACTTTCGTGCCGAACCACTTTAAAAAATCTTGTCTCTTTTTAGCTTGTTCCTTTATGTCTTGGCTACTTGTTAAGTTTTATCCCTTTCTGTTGAACAAAATCCTATGGCATCTCCACTCAAGACGCACCGCGGCCTCATCTAGACTAGGCCTAACAGGTACGCTACGATTCTATGCACTCGCCAATGAGACACTTTTGCTCCAGCATCCCTCTGCTGCGGGTTAACTCATTGCGCGCCTGCCCTCAAAGCCAACTGTAATGAGCCGATTATAAGTCATCATAAAGGCCGACTATAGCCGATGGCAGCTCATTACGGCGTTCGGCTCGCCGGCAACTGTGAACCTACTTTAAGCCCCAACATAAGGTGTGGCCAGCCAGGGGTAGTTCACGGCCAACGGCACCCACACTAGCCGGCCACGGTAAATCGAATAATACCCACGATTACGGACCATAATGGTTCGGGTAGTTACCGTGCGCGATCTCGGCTCCGATGTGTCTTAAGTGCGGCTGTGGTAAAAAAGGAAACTCCCCGCGGAGGCGTAAGATGGGTGACAAATGTCTCCAAGACCCACAGCTAGGGAAAGTGACTACAAAACCCGTTTGCCACGAACTTAAGCACATCGACGGCCTTCCGTGACTGGAAGTTTTACTTTTACTATATTTCCATTTCATTTAAATACTTTTCTCCTATCCTGTATAACAAACTCTAAAGTACAGGAAACCAAATAGGAAGCATTCGCTCATAAGAAACTAAGTCTGCATACTGGGTGGCAGGGTACTCAGCTATATCCGTGAACAGTTACATAAGACACTCTAAGCTACCGCCTGCGAATGAAACATAAAGGGCGGTACTCTCTTTTCTTGTACACAAATACGTAACTATAGCTTGTTCGTACAATAATATTGCAACACATGAAATTATATTTCTAGCAAAAAACTTAGCATCAAACACAACTAGAATCACAAGCATATACATAGTTATATTTCTCACGCAGCCCATCAAGATGACAACAACATTTAAACATAACAACATCAGCTTATATTATAAAATCACACGAAGTTATTCTTTGCAAATAATACTATTATAGTTACATGTCGATGACTAACGTAAACAGTGATAAAAAGAAATAAAAAGGTGGCAGCCGCGTCCACACTCCATCGCCAACTTCCCCAGTCTACTTAGCCGCAGGATCAGAGCCCCCAGCATGTGGATCAGGAGTCCCACCTGTCCAGTTCAGAAGAGGAATTCATTAAACGAACAATCAAGTTATGAAAACACGGAAAGGAAAGAAAGGGAAAAGAATAACTCACCAGCATCCGCCGCTCGATCCTCATCATCCAACTGCACGCCCGCTTCCTCTGCAGCAAGCAGCCGCATCCCCTCCTTCACCACCGCTTGCTCCTCCTTCGAGAACTGGGAAGTAACCGCATCCAAATTGAAAGCCTCTCCGTCTTCCTTACCCGCGTTCACCCTGGCCTCCTCTAAAGCCTGGAGATACACCTTGGCCATCACCCGAGGGTAATCGTCCATCCAAGACAAGCCGTCCTCCTTCCAAGTGTGGAAGTACATGTCCTGCAGCATCTCATCCATCATCCCCTCATTCTCCTCAAACTCCCTCACCCGGGCCTCGGAAGCTTGCAACTTGGCGACGGCAATGTCCCTCTCTGATTGGTATCTCAAGCAGTCCGCCTGAAGAGACCTCCTCATTTCCTCCTCCTTTAACTTGAGGGACCTCCTCATCTCCTCCATCTCCTCCTTCAACTCGGCCTGAGCCATCTCCGCAGCCTCGAGCCTCCCAGACAACTCCTCTACCCGCTCAAGATCCGCATTTCGAACCTCGTCCACCGTCGTAATGGCCATGTTAATCCGTTCCCTGCAGGCGACCTCCATCTTCCGTAATTCCGCCCTACTGGCCTTCTCCATCGTCTCTTTCAGCCGCTTGGAGGCTTCCTCATGCTGAGAAATCTGGATGGCTTGATCGGCGAGCTGCTTGGCCTGATCGGCAACTTTTAACCTCAACCGAATATTAGCACTCCCGATCTCTTCCCCGGCCTTGGCCAATCTAGCATGATGCTCCATTAACTTCTTAGTCTCTGCGGCCACCCGATCGATGTTAGCCTTGGCTTCGTCCCCCATGGTGACTACCCGTGTAGTAAGTAAATCAAGATCTAAAGACTTGGCCTCGTCCAGCACTCTTACCATGGGGTTGCGGGGAAGGAGGTGCTCGCCCGTAGCCTCATCAAATGAGATATCCTGAAAGCTCGGATCTAAATCAGGATGACCGGCGAAAGGGTCACGAGGCACGGGGCGAGGCACATCAGGACGCCTTATACGAATAACAGTTGGGCTCTTGAAAGGAGGATGAGGGGGGCCGGGTTCCGTGCTCTCCTCCGTAGTGTCACGAGGAGGCTGAGTAGGAAGCTGCGAACCAGGGGAAGACTCAAATAAGGAACGGCTCCGCTTCTTTTTCCGAATGCCCTCTTCAATGACCCCAAGAAGAGGGCGATAACTGACTACATCCCCAGTGCGACCAGTAGAGGGTTTCGCAGAAGCTCTCCTCGACTTAAACTGCTCAAGGCGGTGTCGAACGTCCGACGTTTTAACCACCTGGCCTGCCCCTGGAATAAAGAACAAGTGTTACGAACATACAATAATCCACAGTTCGAAAAATGTGTTAAGTTAAAAGGAAAGAAAAGTGAGAAGACACATCTATTATACAAACCCGGCGGAGGAGTGGGATACTGCAATAAGTCCTGGATCTCATTCCAGGACGGAAGTGAACCGTAAAAAGTTTCTAAGTCCCTATCGAAAATGGAATCGGCAGAGGACAAAAGTTCACCTTGCATCGCCGGAGTCGCCTTAGCTGAGAAACCCTTAGAGGATGGGTCAGTGCCAGCCACAGCTTTGCCGGTTTCCTTTGCCTTCTCCGTTTCCGACTCTCCCTCCGACTCCCCGAAGGCCCGACGGAGAGCCTCATCCAGTTCAAGGTCTTGCTCAGAGGTTAGGGCACCGACGCCACTACCACCTTGACCGTCGCCATCTCCTCCACCCTCCGACCCTTCTCCAACCTCGCCTCCTTCCTCCTCTTCTACGCCTTCCTCCTCCAGGACAGTCGGAAAAGTACTTGGAGAAGGGCCATCAGACTTCTTCAGTTTCTTCCCCCCGACAACGGGACGCTCTGTAAAAGGCTCCCTCTTACCGCTCTTCACCATAGCTCCCTCCTTAGCTTTGGCAGCCTTCTCCTCAGCCGTGTCTCTTTGCTTAACCACGGACTGGTGCGGTAAGATCAAATTATACTCCAAGAGGGTTGCATTCCTGATCAAGAAGGAGGCCGACCGGTCCCGTGCCGGAATAGCCTTTAGTTCAGCAGCCATTCGCACCAAGGAATCATCCTCCACGACTGCAATACCACCTGTCGCTAGCCAAAAATAGAAGCATGTCAGAAAAAACACTACAGTCAAAACATGGAAAATATAAATGAAATCCATCTTACAGCCGGAAGTGAAAAGGCGGAAAGAAACAACATCGTCCTTGATGAAGAACCACTCTTTCTTGAACATGGTAAACTTGGAATATAAGTCCAGGACTGGTTTGAAGGGCACGGCCGCTTCCAGACTGATATACGGAGACCCCTTCTTATAGCCTCTCAGGTTGTACAAGTATCGAATTTCCCGGTTAGAAGGAGGACGCCCGTACCTCCTCTGGAAGATAACAAAGAGGCTCATCAGGATGGCATAAGAGTTAGGCTGAAGTTGGAAAGGAGCCACCTTCAAATATGTGGTGAAACTTACTATCCAAGCATTGATAGGAGGGATAGCACCGCACATACAATGGTATCTGCTATAAGCAAAATAGCCTTCGGGAGGATTATATGGCATCACTCCATCTCCCGGCAGCAGCATAAGAGCCCTGTCTATCCCGAAGGAACGGGATATGACGTCAAGTTGCTCCTCCTTTAGGGAGCTAGGAAAGCAATCGGGAGGGGAGACTAGAAGTTCCTGTGGACCATATCCGTCCACTAACGACCTCGGAACAGGTCTATGTTGCCCGGATCCTGGTTGGGCTGGGGGCACAGAAGAAGACTCTCCTGTACCTTTAGACTTCTTTCTATCCGATCGTGTTTCCGCTTTGCGAGACATTTTCTACAGCACAAGAAAAACTTGATATTAGAATAAGAAGTATAGAAACATAAACAAGCAAGTATATAAGGCAAGCGTGTAAAAAAGTCTAAGATTCCGCTCAAGGTTCAAGTATGAAGTCTCATTCGGCGGTGCAAGACAAGTTCATTCGGCATACATATCATTCGGCCCTAAGGCCTGAGTCTCATTCGGCAATCCAATACACTTCGTA
This sequence comes from Allium cepa, assembly GCA_030765085.1. Classification (NCBI taxonomy): domain Eukaryota; kingdom Viridiplantae; phylum Streptophyta; class Magnoliopsida; order Asparagales; family Amaryllidaceae; genus Allium; species Allium cepa. Next base: position 677,139,226 of record CM060941.1, on the reverse strand, counting down.
TACGTTCGGCAAACAGGTCCATCCGGTGATAAGAGATCATTTGGCAAAAAATATATATACCTGATTCGGTATAAACTGGTTCGGCAGAAGGATGGTTCGGTCAAGAATTGGTTCGGCTCTCTGGTTCGGTAAGAAGAAACCAAGGGGGTGTAGCCTCTATATATAGGCGAGCTCAGGGCCGCCGAACCAACTGGTTCGGCCCACCGGATAGGAACACCGGACCAATAACAAACATACCGAACCAACAAGATACCGAATGAAACCAAAACCGGATGAGCACGACCGGACCAACACAAAACCGAATGAACTCTCTCTCTACCAACAACAACCTGAAACTAGGGGCGTGCAGAGCGCCTCACGCAGATAAGTACCGAACTCCAGAACTAACTAATAAAATGAGGATTATGACAACGATGTATAAGTTGTAAATCTCTCACTAACATGGATTAATCGTTTACACGTGTACGCGACCACGAACGGTCCATAGGCACGCTCTGAATGGTTATTAACCCTATTGTCGTGGGAATTTACACTTTGACACGCCTTTTTAAACTCGTAGGTTAAACGGACATTTGATTCTGATAATTATGAAATGGCTAAGCTACTTACACATGTACGGGGTCGCGAACGATCCCTAGGCATGCTCTGAGCTGGCGATAAACCATCTTGACAAACGATCCAAGGATCCACTCTGACATGAACCTGGCATCAATGATGCTAAGCCCCCTCGGGGCTCACTCTCTCGTCCCAAACGGCACAGTTCAATTCAACTCGAATATTTCGATCACGAACGGTTGTTGTTTGAAATCACTCTAAAACTGTAAATTCCTTTGCAGGACATCAACAGAATACGAACATCCAACCCATGGCGTTACAAAGCTAGACTTCCTACCAAAAAAAAAAAAAAAAAAACGAAGCGCGACACATGCAAGCACGTGCCTCACTTTGGGGGGCAAATGTTGGGCGAATTCTCACCCAGGGGATCTTGAGACCAAGAAGCGTCAGTTTCACCCGGGTTCGCAACCTCCAATTCATTCGGCAAGGTACACTCGGCATTCACACATGAAGCTTCATTCGGCAGTGCAAGCCCAAGTCCATCCGGCATGGCCAGCCCCCTTCTCATTCGGCGATGCAAGCACGTGTCCATTCGGCATGGCCAGCCTCCTTCCCTCCGCTCCACCGAACCAACGCCTCACCTACCCAATGCCGGTCCAAGTTCCTGCCGAACCAGCTTCAAAGTCACAACCAAGCCATACCGGATCAACGTCCTCTCCAATACCACCGGTCCAACCCCTTTCCTACATGACCGGACCACATACGACCGAACCAACCTTCAAGCTCACCATCGAACCAACTCCACGACCGGACCACCAACACCGAATCATGCCTGGCCGGACCAACACCTCCGAGCCAAACCATACCTCACCACCGAATGGACCTCCGCCGAACCAGATGATTGCCAGTCCAAATTGCTTCAGCCCGGGCCCACCAGCAGTTATATACTTCCAAGACCCCTGCCCCCTACCTCATTCTATAAATAGAGGGGCAGGGGTACAACAATGGCAGACAAGTTTGAGAGCTCAAGCAAGGAAGGAACTTTCAAACTACCTTCATATACTCGTATACGAAGCATTGTACTTGTAATCCGAAAGAAAGAAGATAATAACATATAAAGTGGACGTAGGCACATTCTGGCCGAACCACTATAAATCTGTGTGTCTTTTACATTTCAGCCCCTACTTTTTTCATATTTACATAACTCATCTAAACCATTAAAAATCACATATAATCAACTAAATAATACGACTTGGAGGTGTTTGTCCATTTTTTGTGCAAACATTTATAAAGTTGGTATCATGGTATGGAGCCCAGATACTTTACTATGTGGTTGTTGGATTAAGGGCCCTCGGATAAAGGTCGGTAACGACCGGGGGATGGCATGCTCGTGTCAGTTATTACCTAGTTATAGAGGTAACCCGACCTTGTGTAGGAGAGATCCGGTTAGGTTCTCGAGGATGTCCCTCCAAAGGCGTTCCATTTTATTTGGGAAGTTCCTTTGCTCGACCATTTGTTGGAAATCCAGTCAAAACAATACGAGCCCATTACGATTTCAATTGTAGAACCTGTCATTTAAAATGGCAGCTGTAGCTGGCATAATATAATGATACCTATGTTGGCTAAGATTAATATTATATTTTCAAAAGGTTTTCTGCACTATGCACTAATAATAATATTTAAAAGAATTTTCCCGTATTAAGCATTTTTGACCGTCATAATGAGAAATCTCCTCCAAGTTTGCGCTTGCATTGTGTGTGTGGTGGGAGGCCTTATGGCAGTTTCATTTTCTTAAAAGCATTGCAGATTTATTTTCTTTTCTTTCCCTTGTGAAAATAACTGTTTTTGAGATCTCACACCAGTCCAATGACTGACCTGGAGTTTATTGTTACCTTTCTAAACTCTGGGTGCCCACAATTTTCCACACTGGCAGCCTAGAGTCAGGTTAGCAGTTATTCGGGAGCAAAGTCAAGAAGTTGCTATAAGAATCAAGAGTTGGAGCTGGATGGCGAGGCGTATCATTTATATATGTAATATTTCTTTCCGCTGTTTGTTGTTGTACACTTTGATAATGTAATGTGATGTAATGTAATAACTGATATAGAAATTCTGTTTAAAGATATTTATTTATCTATTATATTTGTTCCGCTGCGATATGTGAGATTCTGTGGTTGTTTTCTTTCCTTCTTCTTCTTCCTCTTCTTCTTTAAGCCCTAACGGTTCAGTTTTCCGACATTCGACTGTTCGGCATTCGATACAGTGGACGTATTGATGTCGACTTTCGGACGTCGAGAAATCTAATACGTTACATTCGTACTTCTACGGAAAAAATTGACCTTATTCGTCATAGGATGAAAGAAGCTCAAAGTAGAAAAAAAAATCATATGCCGATAACCGAAGAAGGAATTTGGAATTTTCTATGGGAGATTTGGTTCTTATTCGTGTTTTACCTATGAAGGGAGTTGCGCATTTCAATCGATAGGGAAAATTAGCACCTTGATATATTGGTCCATTTCCCATCACCGAACGCATTGGTTCTGTGACTTATCGTCATTTGTTACTAGCTCAATTTTCTGCTATTCATGACATTTTCACGTCTCTCAACTACAGAAATTCCTTAGGGATTTCGATTCTATTCTTGAGCCCGGTATTATTGAAGAAATTGAAGTTTCACCTAATTTGACTTATGAGCAACATCCTATGCTGTCATTGCTTCGGAGGTTAAACGCCTTCGAAATAAAGATGTTCCTCTTGTGAAAGTTCAATGGTCCTAAAATCCTAAGGATTTTTCTTGGGAATCCATAGAATTCATCGAGCGAACACATCCAGACTTACTCTCTCGTGCTCTTTAAGGTGAACTTCTTACTTCAAATTTTCTTTTATGTTGATATGCTTTTATGGTTGTTACTTTTTGTTTTCTTCTTAAGAATTGCGAGAACGCAATTTCTTTAAGGAGGGGAGTCTATAAAAATCCGCATATGTTTACGATTGTATATTTAAATGATTTATTTAAATATAGCATCGTTAGTCGGATTAAAGTCAGAAATGCTACTTTTTGTAAACAGTCGAATTAGGAATCGAGACCCACTTTCATTGAGTTCAAAACGGCATTTGCGGCCTTTTTGAGTATAAACATCGATATGTTTGGAGTTGAGTTGAATTTTGCTATTTTTCTATTGGGCTTTGGGTTTGGGTTTCATCCCATTAACCCAACATAATACCCTAACTCCTCTACTCTTCATTCATTCTACTCCTTATTTCTTAACACTTAAGCTAAAAGGAAAAATGAGGGAAAAGAAAGGCAATTAGAAATTCCTAAGCCCTAATTCTCTTAGGAAATTCAAGTTCTTGCTCTAAAATCAAAGAGAAGCTTAGGTAAGCATCCTCTTCATCTTCTCTATCTCATTCTATTTTCATTTTTCAGAATATCCTAAGCCCTAGCTTAGGAAAAACTTCACTTTTGATAATAGATTGAAGATTCTAAAGGTGAATTAAAGAGGAATTGGTCTTGTCTTGTCTTAAAGCTCCTTATTTATTATTTCTAGGTTTATAGGTGAGTTTTTTAACACATATCTACGTCTATAACTTTCATTGTTGTTGGGTGTGAATTTTTAACATCTATTCATGTTCATTTGCTTTTAATTTGAATTGTTTTGGTGAATTTTTCAATTTTGGTGTTTTGAAGTCAAAATCTTTAAAGATCCTATCTTGAATGTTTGAACATGTTATTTGGGGTGTATCGAAGAGCTTATAGGACTGGGTTGTCGATTGGCATAAATCCCTAGCATCCATCGCTCGTTCGATCGCATTTCGGTTTGGATTTGCTCCTTTTGAGATAGGCTGTTGTTTTGCCTAGTAGAAAAATCCAAATGTCTGGAACAAAATCCAAACGTCTGACATGAAATCCAGACATCTGGAAAGGGTCCCTGGAAAAGGCAGAGCTAAAATCTTGATGTCTGGAACAAAATCCAGACGTCTGGAACCAATCCAGACGTCTGATTGAAAAATCCAAACGTTAGTTCTGGAATTAAAAAGAGAAAGGAGAAAAGGCATTATTTTTTCAGAATCTAGGTTCAGACGTCTGATGGGTAATTTCAGACGTCTGGAACTGTTTAATTTGCCTATTTTGGCTGTTTTTGAGTGGATTCCCTATTTTAGTCGATTTTTGTTGATCCGATTAGTTGTTATCATTTATTATTGACTTTGATGACTTTTTTTTTGGATTTTTGGAAACATCCATTTGATGGATTTGATATCGATTCCTACGGTTTTGATTCACGTCATCGTATATGAATTTTTGGTGACTGATTGTTTTTACAATCATTTCTGTGATTTGTCATTTTAAAATACAAAGGTTTCTATACTAGTAGTAAATATTCAAACTCTTTCACAAAAATGATTTTAACGTCATTTTTAAATACAAAGCACGTTTTTAAAATTGTTTTCCAATTTGTTAGTATATACAAACTTTTACCTCATTCGTATGAGAAATCTAATTAGACGATTTAGCAAAACAAGTGGTATGAAACGCTTGTGTTTACTTCGTCGGTTAATTTTTGGACTTGTTCGATTGAAATCTCGTGACAAGTGGAAATCTACAATTTGTTCGTAAATATTTAAGTTAAACCAGTGATATTAGGGCATGAAGCTAAACTCATTTATTTACTAGCTTAGTATAACTCACATTTCTTATTGATCAATGATGATCATTTTATGGTTTAGACTAGCGATATGCGATGTCTCTTTGTCTACGTGGGGGACTATGCTCCGATTTTATGGAGCTTCGTCTCATTTTTATGGGCTAGCGACTCATGGTCTTTAGACCGTTCATGGAGCAATCGGCTTGAGAAGTCGGTGCATGGGGCGTATCTTTTCAGGTGCGTCGATGTTCGACTAGGCATGGGGGTATCATTTTAGGTGCGTCGATGTTCGACTAGCAATGGAGCGTATCCTTTTAGGTGCGTCGATGTTCGACTAGCAATGGCGCGTATCCTTTTAGGTGCGTCGATGTTCGACTAGTAATGGGGCGTATCTTTTTAGGTGCGTCGATGTTCGACTAGGCATGGGCGTATCTTTTCAGGTGCATCGAGCATGGGGCGTATCTTTTCAGGTGTGTCGATGTTCGACTGGGCATGAAGCGTATCTTTTTTGGTGCGTCGATGTTCGGTTTATAGGATAGCGTCCCGTTTGTGATACACGTGTTGGTGAGTTTTCATGCTTCCGTTTGTGATAGGCCCCTCTTTATGATTTCTGGATTTCTAATTGGTGATTTCTAGAATTTGTGTTTCACCAATTTTTGCGATTGGCATTGATATATTTTGTCAATATTTGTGGTTTGGTGAATATGTTAAAAATATGACATTCTTTTTTGTGTCTGAGTAAATCTGAGATATTGTATGATTTTTGTTGCTATTTAATGTATATTTGTCACGGTATGATATTATTGTTATCATACATTTTTGTCATATCTCTTATCCTATCCCATTTCATATGATATTTATAGCTAGACTGATCCTTTTGTTATTTTCTTCTTAAATAATACTTGGATCAGACCGAGGTATTTCAGGTGTTTCTGTTTGACTTCTTATCTGGGTCCATCATCTGACTTTTGGCTAACTACTTAGTTTAATAGTTTTTGTTTTATACATTTGAGATAGAGACTCCTTGATGTATACATATTATTTTGTCTAGCACTTGTACCTATTCTTTTGTGGTGCAGTGCATCTTACATGACCACTATTTTGATTTACACTTTTATGTGTTGTATTCATATCTGTTTCCGCTATAGTGATCTGAATATCTGTTACTGATTTATGTTATGTTTATTTTATATTTGTTTTCGAAGATCACACAACCACTATGTAGTAGTTTTGAGTTTGTTATTGATGTGTTAGATTTTCTCTTGAAATGAAATGCATATAATACTATCTGACATATTTATACTCGCACAAAGCAATTACATAGATGGTCGCTCCTCAACAGTCTTTTTCTTCATGTTAGTCGACGGCATTACCCCGTAGTGTTCTTGGCTAGTGTGAGTATAGATGTGGACGTCACACAAAAATAAATGACAAGTCGTACAACTAGTTGTACTGGGTACTGTAGCAAGTCTGTCAAAAACATGTCTATACTTGTAGCCCGCCGTCAACGTTAAATGCACATTAAATATAAAGTATGCACCTAGTACGGAGAGACAATTAGAATTTTCTCGACCACATATTCCATTTCATCTTTACAGATATCTTCCATCAGCTCATGTGACCAGATCGAGGGTCGAGCATGCTTCCCGTATTTTTTACTACATAATCTCAGTCATCCATCATCCACTACAGCTGCTATAAATACCCCATGTCATGCAACTTCAACGGAGTTGATTTCTAGTTATTCTCTCACAATTCAGAAATTGTCTCACAATAAACTAAAACCCCAAGCTCTTAAGATTAAAAACTTTTAGTTTTTAACTGTTTAATTTCTTATTAGTCTCTTCTAATTCCTTATAATTGTAAGATAGAACCATAATAATAGATTTTCATAGTGGACGTAAGCAAGTTTGTCGAACAACTCTATATTTTTATGGCATTTTCTTGTTTATTTTTTTATTTTATATTTTTAAGCCAAATGATTGGTAAGTAACATTTACTTTCACAAACGCATTACTGTAATTTTGAAGTCGACACATGTAGCAGTTAAAAAAGAAACTGAAAGTTGGGTTGTTACAATACTTCTTTGAAACAACGGTAATTTTTCCACTAACTTCAACAACTCCAAGTATATGCTTATTTTTAAACACATTTTTTTGTATCATTTTGCTCCCATAGGTCTTTTATCAACATTTTTATATATTCTTTGTTTACCACTTCGTTGCAAATAGTAGTAGCAACACTTGTTCCAGAACAACATGTTCATTTGATTCAGATTCACAGTTGTTAACATCATCTCCTATCAAATCTTTAACCGAACTCTTTGAAGCAGCATTTGTAATTGAAATTTCTTCTTTGTGATTTAATCTACCGTTCAATAAATTAGCAAACCTAGGTTCATTTGATAATAGTTTGAAAGCTTTATGAGCTTTGTAGTTCGTGCTAACCATTTCATAATAAATTTGGTTAATCATGTCTTCCCTGTCACTTTGAGTTGGACCACTACCAAGAGCATACACAACATGAGTTCTGCATCTTTGTACATAGTGCCCATTTTGTTAAGTTCGTACCAATTGCGTTTTAGTTGATTTGCTACTTTGTCTATTTTGACAGATTGGATTAGAATCATAAGCTATGTTAGCACGATCATAAAAGTAATATCTATTCACTCAACCTTTAAGCACTACAGGTGTTGACATCCATGTTTTAAAAAGTACAAAGTAATCATGCTCAAATCATGATTTGCAGCATTTACCTTAATCGTTTGATTTATCAAGAAATTGTAGAACGGTTTTTAAAGTTTTAAAAGGTCACATAGTGCGGCAGTTAGACAAAAACGGCTCTCTGCAACGGTTTTTAAAAATCCAATGCAGTTTACATTGGTTTTCAAGTAATCGTTGTAACTTGCATAGGTTTTTTAAAAACCACAGCAATGTGATTTTGAACGGAGGCATTTTCGGACAAATTGTAGAACTATACACAATATTCATCGTACGCTTAGTATTAGATCCGTAACTTGAAACCTGAACCCTGACCGGCCAGCAACAGCAAGTAAGCGGTTAGTAGCAGGTAACATCCATGCTGAAAAATAACAAGGAAGACACCTCGACACTATACGGAAAAGACGCAAAATATTACGGCCCGCACGTAGTGATGCATTATCACTATCACGCCACTTTCTTGCATTATTTCCTTGTCGACATAAAAAAAGGAAAGCACAATTATTCTTTCTTAATAAAGCTTCCAAATTGCAACTGAATAGAAAAAAGCACCGAAAAAGAGTGAAAATTTCCCATTCTGGAATGATTTCTGTCACAAAGAATTATTTCCAGTTGTTAGCGCGAGATCATAAATTAGTACAAATATGTAAGGTGACCGAATCAAATGTCATGGATACATAAACAGAATACCGGAAGTGAACACAACATTATCCGGTGCAAATACAAAATAATATTACATTGTAATAACGTCTCTATAATTAATATAGCACTTGTACTGCTCCTCGAAGTCAACATGGGCAGACGTAAAATGATTTTAATATAGTAACATCTCCGTTATTAATCGTGTAAGAAAAATACAAAATTAGCAGAAGCCCCTCGAAGTAGTATTTCCTTTTACAGATGGAATCCTAAAGTGCCATAATCTGCCCACTCCTTCAACAAAGTATTTTTTGCACAGAAATTCCATTGCAAAAGTCTTCTCTACTTTTCTATCTACGTCGTGTAAAAATATATCGGTTGGGCCTGGCCCTTTTCGGTTTCTAGCCATCACTGCAGCTGAGTAAATGGCAGCCATTCTTCCTGGTGCCTCGTTGAAGTATCTGTATAATTTTGTAAAACGAAATGTATACATTGATACAGCTTTAACAAATGGACGTTATTCGCTCCAAGTTTTATTTATGCTTAGTGTTGTGTTAACAGCATAAACAAGCATATGACAACAGATAGAAAGAACAAAATAAAAATCCAAGGAACGAAAGTTTCGTTGATTCTTGCAGGCTGCAGAATCTTCAGATATCAAATACTTGATGTTAACGAGGTAGCTCCACGATCCTGATCTTTTGGTGTACTCTTCAAACATTACTTCTTGTAGTTGCCAGCTTATTTTGATGTTTGGTGTAAGTGAAAAATGAAATCCATTAAAGACTCGAATTATAGAAACAATCAATAGAAGACTTAACATAAGAAACAATATCTTTTTGTTAGAGCATCCAAAATGAAGTTATATTATTTCATTTGCTAGAGCAAATCCAATCGCAGCCCGTTCAACAAAAATATTTTCTCCAGCAGCATCATTTAGTTTAGGCTGAACATTCAGCTGAATATTAAACAAATAAAAACAATTTGAAACAAAATCCTTACTTTACAAACAAAATATATTTCCCCCTTTTTCCCCTCTTTTAGTTTCCTTCCCTTTTCAAAATAATCCCATGACAAAAGAAATTGCATCTACTGGCCTTCAAGCTGACATTTATGAAAAACTAGCCAAGTGTGATATTCTATTTTTGAAATTTATAAAACGTCGACTTTAAGGAAAATTTCCAAATTTTGAACATTTTTCAAATTAATGAGTTTTTCACTTAAAAGGCATCTCAAACCAAATTAATCATTTTCATGAACGACACTCAATTTAGTTAGTTTTAAGAACAAAAGATAAAATAAAGTATCATTTTCAACGACAGATTTTTTTTTTTTAATTTATCATTTTCTGGTTTCAAAGACGTTATATTATTTTAGTCACAAGAAAAAAGAAATATTTCATTTATGAATTTCCTATAAAATGGCATTATCTTTTATTTTATTTTTTGTCTTTAAAACTAATTATTCCCAAGTGTTGTCTAGAAAGTATTACATTCTAAGAATTTCATTATTTTATGTTTTAATGCATTAGACTAAATAATACTAAAATGATGTCCGAAGATTCACAAAATATAGCTATATATTTACTGGAATTAACTTGCAATTTAACATTCCTAAGATATGAGAAAAATGTTGTTCTTGGGGCAAAAATTCGTCCACACATTAGGCAATCCCTCCCAATATATACAGTAAAATCCAACACTTCACCTCAATAAGATGCATTTGTCAATTCAATTGAGTGAGACATAACAGTTTTTTAAATCTATGGTAGACTATCAGATCTTATTATACAGTACTTAAGATTGTTTAATACATTTTTTTTTTCATTCTAAGAATGCAGTTGATGCTACTAGTTTTATCTATTAAAAAGAAAATGTTCAAATTATGATATCTAGGGCACACCAACCAACCGAAATCTACCATTGAGTTTTTAGTACATATTCACAACCGAACAAACATATTATAGGCTTTCACAAATCAAGACTTTAAAAAGTAAAGGACTAAAGTATCAAATATGTTTTTACAGTCTCCAACGTATATCAAATGAACTCCATAAACATTAACAAACTAGAACTTTTACGAAGTTTTTCCGTAATGTAGAGTTATAGATTTATCTATTTTAATGTTGAAGAAAAGATTTGAAGAGAAAAAGATACGAAAGTATTGAAACTTGGAATTAAAGTACGAATAACTTTAGAGTACATAGGCTCAACATTTTTAAAATTAAAGTGCGCATAATGCTAAAATACACCTAGTGTGAGCTCATGTCCTCGAGTGTTCTCATTTCAGTTCTATACAAAGTAGAGGAGCCCATTCCGTAAAACTCTGAATTTGATCGCAGGAGGAGACTCCATATATGTTTTATTGTTTTATTTTATATTTGTTTCCCAGGGGTAATCTTTAGTCTGTCGAAATTTTTTAACCAGCCCACGATTTTGATGCCGTCAGTAGACAAAAAACAATGCGGAATACAAGCATACTCATTAATTTGAGCATAAAGTTCATGCTTTTGTTCCTAGAACTTATTGTTCGTTTATGTTTGCTGTTAATGTGTACCCTAAAACGCATTTTAAGAACAATGGTTCTTAGCAAAAAGACAAAAAAATTTATGCAAAATACCACAGTTTAACCTTGTATAATTTAAAAAAAAATTGGAATTCATGGTTATATTGATCATTCAACGATCTTAACATTAACATTTTCCTTTGTATATTATTATGGAGAAATTTAAATAACTAACGATTCCACATGACTCTTGCAATAGTAGCGAAACAAATGTTACAGTCACATGCGAGGCCTGAAATCATAAATTGTATTGGATCAAACGGAGCATTAATTTTCAACTCACATCTGACAACCCGACCCTATTCTTTTCCAGAAACCACCAAAACTTTCAACATATTACACTTTCCTAAAATATTTCCATTGGCCAAAAAATATCAAACAATCCTTATTATCCAACGTAAGCCACTGTATCATATACAGAAGGATGAATCCAAGTTTTTTCCATGAATCCGTCATCCAACCAAAATAACTAATTTGCAAAGAAATGCCGAAAAATAAATAAATAAGAAATCTCACCCTTTTGGCGCATCAATCATAATGACATCCCACTCCTTTTCGTAAACCACATCCGGCAGCATATTCAGCGCCAATCTACACCGACTATTCTTCCTCAAATCCACCCCATTTTCCGGCAAACAATCATCCACGCTCTTCCAGTTCTTCAATAAACTATCCGCTTCCACCAACTGCGTCCGATACTTCACGAAATAACCCTTCAAGATCGGCGAATCTTTCAAAACTGATTTCAGCCATTTCGGATCCTCTTCGAGAAATACGGTGGTTCCTCCGGAGTTGAAGGAGTGCCACATCAAGGAATCGTGGCCGAGACCGAAGATCAGGAAGTTGCACGGCGAGCGCTTGCGGAGGACGCGGTAGGAGATGGATATTTCGGCACGCGACTGCTGTGGGGTGATGGAGGAGGTGGCATAGTGAAGAATGGCAGAGGTAAGCAAAGCGGAGGTTGAGGTGGGGATGGATGTAGTCACCGGTGAGAGGAGGAAGAGGGAGGTAAGGTTACCGCTTGTGAGGAAGATTAGGAGGGAGATTGAAAGTAAGGTTGCAGCTGAGATTAGCATTAGCCATGGCTTTTCTGGGATGCTTGTTTTCAGTTTCATTTTATTTTATAGATTTGAAAGTTGAGAATATTTGGTTCAAGAACATGTATATGGTGAAAGCTGTTCCGATATGGCCAGTTGGCCTGCTTATTTTATTTGGATACATGAATATTTTATTTAATATAGCTCAGGAAATAATTGGAAAACTGTAGCAATCAATAATGGTAAGATTTTTTTTTTTCCTTTTTATTACAATGAAAAAGGAAGAAAGACATAAAATAAAAATATTTAAGGTTTCGATTTCTCTTTCTTTTTCATATTGATTCTTTGAAAAAGAAGGAAACAGCATATGATAAGAGCCCGTCCAGACGTTTGGCATACATCTTTGATAAAGTTTGCAAATATACAAAACATCTCTCCGTTTTTTAATAAGTTTCCGGTCCTGTTTTCAAATTTACGTACGCAAAAAGACCCAAATACACTTTACATTTTTAACATTTCAAATACTTATAACTTTCTGTAGAAATATTGGATCAGCAAACCGTTTTCATCAAAAAAAAAAAAAAAAAATGATCAAAAATGAGATTCATTGTTGATACAAAAAAAAAAAAATCATATTTGCAGTATGGGCATAATTATTTCATATATTTGCAGAGAATTCTAAAATTTTTGAACATCATCGATTTTTCTTCAAGTGTTTAACTATACCATATAGTTGCAGACATTTCTGTGACTATTGCATATAGTTGCAGACATTTCTGCAAATATTGCATATAGTTGTCGGATTGTCTGCAACTATTTCATATAATTACAAACATTTCTTCAACTATTGTGTATAATTGCAAACATTTCTGTAAATATTGTATATAGTTGTTGAATTGCCTACCACTATTGCATATAATTGTTTTTACGTATGCACGATGCCACTCGTTAAAGGATAATAAAATTTATGATTTAATGGTGAAAACGGTTTGTTAATCCGTCGGTTTTACAAAAAGTTATTACGTTTTAAAGATTGATAATTAATAGGGTGCAAACTTTAATTATAGATGTCAGAATAACATCTACATATGAAGATTTAACATTGGTGCAATGGAGGAGAGGGGTATTGTATGGAAGAAAACTGTAGTGTTTGAAAATAAGGATGTAATTTTTTTTGAAGAGGATGTTTTGTGTATTAAGTTTGATTATAGGACGTGTCCTTTATTTTCACGATTTTATTTGGATACATGGATATTTTATTTAATATAGTTGAGAAAATAATTGGAAAAATGTAGCAACCAATAATGGTAAGATTTTTTTTAATATTTAGGAAAAAAGGAAGAAAGACGTAAAATAAAAATATTTTAGTTTCGTTTTCTCTTTCTTTTTCATATTGTTTCCTTAAAAAAGGAAAAAGAAAGAAAAAATATATGATAAGAGCCGGTCCTAGACGTTCTGATACCAAAAGCTAGTTCAATGCCTTATTAGACGTGTAATCAAATTAATAAAATTAAAGCACAATATTTATATATGATATAGATAATAAATGGAGTAACGTAAGAAAACAACTATCTTGTTCGTAATACTTCAAATCATACAATAGTTAATTTTATTTTTATTTTTCTAGCAACTTGCTTGTGTTAGCAATTTTAGTCATTAAATTCCAAAGCATTGAAGATTATTTCCAATGAAATTTAGCATTTGTATCATATTAACATTCTATAAATAGGAGTTCATAACATAAAATTAATAAAAATGAATACAAAAAATTCTACCACTTATGCAAAATTGTGAATTGGGGAATTGATATGATGCTCTAATATTTCCTTCCAATTTCTTTTAATGACAGTAAATATTGAAAATTATGAATTTGTGGGATTTCTGAAAATTACGATTTTAAATTTAGGAATTATGAATCGAAAGAATAAAGGATTAATTAATGCCCGTCTTCCGTCTAACATCTACTTATGTTTTCATGCAACGGTTTTTTTTGTCTACTATAATACATCCTAGTTTGTTCTTTATTTTGATGGCCTAGTGTGAAACAGGCCCAAAGTCGTAGCTTTAGCAACTTTACCCAAGGTCACCCTTGGATATGGTGATTTAAAAATAACTATAAGAATTTTTTTAAAAGCATTTCAAGTCAAATACTTATAATATGAACGGATGATACTTTTTCATTCATTTTTTAATACTGTCTTGATATGATTTGTATTTCTACTTACCTACAACAAAAATTATTCAGTGTATGTGGTCTTTTCAAGTGTTCAGATGCTAACTATACCCATTGCATTTTAGGTTAGTATTTCTATTCAACAAATAAATGAAAATTTATCTATCCGTATCTATGGTTTAGACTCATCAACAATATTTCTTTAGATGGTGCAATACCTCATATTTTAAAGGGCCCTAATATTGATCTAATTAATAAAAAGGTCAATTAAATAATGATTAAAGTAATTTAATAAAGGAATTACTTAAAAGCAAAGTTAATTAATCAAGTGTAGGACATTTGTGAAATTAATTCTGTTGAACTAAGTGTAATTGTTATCATGTATAATTAGGACATAAATAGATCAAAATGATGAAAAGGATTGTGCATGATAAGAGGTTAAGGAATTGATAAGAATAAGCAAGAAGGAACTTTATCCTAAACCCAAATTATTGATCCTTACATTTCTTATCTTCTTATTATTCTCGCATTTTTCATAAAAATAAAACGATATACAACCTAGGGTGTCATTGAGAAGAAGAGAAGAAGGAAACAAATCAAAGACAATTCAAGCTTCATTTTCCAAAATGAAGGAATAATTTTTGATAAGTTATTCATTAACCCTATTTTCCATTCAAATCTATTTAGATTCAGACCTTGAGCATATTTTCTATTTATAATGACTATAAACATGTTTTGATGAAAATGGATTGATTTTATGGGAATTTTATTGTAAAGTGACTAAGTTAGTGACATGTTTAAGAGTAAAACATGAGATAATCAGTTTAGATGAGTTATTTGATATGATAGTAATTAAATGTGAGATAATTTTTGGATTTCATAATTTTTGGTTGAGAAATAAATCATTATGAATTTTCTAAGATTAAAATGGGCAGGTTTGATTGTAAATTTTTTTAAATATTAAACATTTAATAATAGATCTGAAATCCTTATCGAAAGATAAGGAATGTGTTTATAGTTTCCTACGAATTTTTGATAATTTTCTCATCATTTTTCAAATTAATATGAATTAAATGGTAAGACAAAATTTCTTCGATTAATAATTAATTAACAAAATATATAAGTTAAGGAGTAATTAATGGAGAAGATAATGGCTTGATCCTGGAATTCTTGCTACAATTTTGAAAGCAATGAACATAAGCATACATATGTAAACACCGAGTCAAAAAGTTGTTATTATGTTAAGTAATATAACAATTTCCCACTTAATAACGAATTTGTCATCATAACTCCAATTACATAAAGTCGATAGCTAAAAGTCAATAATTTCAATAACATAATTTCATAACTTCGATAGCATACACTCCGCAGCTACAGGTTCATAACTCTAGCAATGTTTAAGTTCATACATTCGATAACTAAAAGTTTGTATCTCTAGTAGCGTGAAAGTCATATCTCTACTAGCTCAAAGTCATATCTCTATTAGCCTAAATGTTCATAACTCATGTTACATAAATCTTCATAACTCTGGTAGCGCAAATGTTCTTAACTCTGGTATCCTATAAGTACATAATTCTGGTAGCGTTTAATTTCATAACTTATATTGTGTCTAATTTCTTAACTTCGACAATGTTTAATTTCACAGCTTTTGTAGCTTATCATTCATAACTTCGATAAATAAGTATTTCATACCCCCCTTAACTAAAATAAGCGTATTATCAAAGCATTTTGGAAGCTAATTTCCACGACGTATAACTTGAATTATATAGCGTAGATTTTGAAATGTAAAACTATAAATGATTAGTTTAAATGCAACGACTAATGTAAAAGCTAGAAATGTCAATAAAATGTCAATAAATAAGGGTGAGCTAAGAAACAAGAAGTTGTATCATTTAAATAACGAGAAAGATAAAAATGTTTTACCTAAAAAAAATTGAACAACTCTGACCTAAACATCGTTGTTTATGGAATGTGTAAGGTGACCTTTTTGGTATATGAGGCACCTAGGTTGTACATAAAGATTATATTCATTAAGCTAACAGGAAATAACTCCCAAATGAGTAGATTGCATCCAAATGATCGGGGTGATCCACATATGTGATGAACTAGAGTTATAATGTAACTAAGGACGAGGGTGTGAGGCCTATGTGGGAATCGGTAATGTAAAATCACAAGGACTAGGGTGTGAGGCCTATGTGGGAATCTATAATGTAAAATGACTACATTACTTATGAACGAGGGTGTAAGGCGGTAATCAACAATGTAAAATCACTACATTAATTATGGGTGGGATTTCTAAGACCGATGTGGCATCACTTATTATCACTTATAAAAAAATTATAAGGCTTATATAGTGTTCAATGTGTAAAATCACTACCTTACTTGGCATCCCTTAATGTAATCTTGAATAATGTAAAACCAATACATTAAAGGTAGAAATGCATTGAGTGTTATGTGGAATATGAGGATGACACCTTGATTAAAGTAGCAGATGATAATAAGTTGAGTTGATTGGATAACACTATATGTTGGTTATAATTGTTGTATTAATGTTTAGGAATGGTGAGGGGAAATCCATTCCACTTGGTAGCATGGTATCACCTTGATGTTTGTTTTAGGGTGTAGTATTATTCATAGCAGACTTTATATCTAAATCATATGCATAATTTTTTTACCATAAACTCATGGGTACTCATTCTATTAGTCTGAATTTATAGGATTATTCAAGTCTCTTTTGAAGATGAATAAAGGTAGAAGATGAAGCAAGATGCATAACATTTGGTAGGGTTTTACTTTTATTTTACTGTTGTAAAACCAGAATCTATAACCGGTTGAGTAAACAAGATGGCATCTTTATATGTCGGATATGTTATTATTGTCTATGTTTTATTATATTTACCACTTCAAGAGCATGCTTGGGAAATAAAAGTATAAAGCCATATATATGTAATGAAATATACTTAATAGTTTTATTTACTTAACGTTATGGAAAAAATTAACGCCATTTTGTTACTTGATGATAACTATAGCATCATCTGCATTTATTTTTGGGTCTCGAAACGAGGGATGTTGTAACTTGTATCAGAGCTAAGTAGAAATTTAGGTAGAGATTGGATAGTGAGAAACAAACACCGGGGAAAGAGTATACACTATACATAACATACTTGTACTTTTGATATAAACATAGGTGGATATATATATCCCTCTATTATTGCTTTCATTATCTTTACTTTCCTTTCTTACGAGAGCTTACTTATACAGATGGTAAGTACGTAAATGAATGGATGAGGAGGAGGGAGAGCAAGGAACGAAGCCACAAGTGTAGGCGCTCAAAAGGTTGCTTCGATGGTGGTAGGCATGGATGTGAACGCACTTTTTCAGCAGTTTGTACCCAATTTAGTGAAACTATAAGCTTAGAAACTGCCACTGCAAGTCCCAAATGTACCAAGGAGCTTGATGCAAGTGCCATTCCAATATCCAAATGTACCAGGAGGCCCGCTGTAAGTTTCTAGGGAAGACTTTTCTAAATTGAACCAGGATTTATGAAGCCTTGATGGAGAGATGTTTAATAGAACAAAGTAGACTTTGGACGTAACTAATTAGTTGCGAATGTGTGATTGCATTTATGGGGAATTTGAATTTACAAATGTTCAAAAGGGAAAGTTGATGGCATGATAAGTTAAAGGTTTGGCTAGGAATTATTGAGACACAATAAAGGTTGAAAACCCCAAGTAAGAGATAACAAGGGAAAAATCCAAGAAGATACTTGAGCAGCGACTCATTCTAAGATTGGAGATATCATCAATGGTTCGAGCATTTACAGATAGAACATAGGAATATGACTATGCTAGAGTATTTACAGAAGTTTAATGTTTTCCTAGTATGGGGCCGATTTAATTAGAACATCAAGGAAAAAATGGAGAAGCTTATCATGAGGTTGAGACTAGGGTTGAATGATTCGACGATGGCTCATCTGGCTCTTCCATTTAACCAATTAGTAGACATGGAAAGGTGCTATAAGCTTATGTATATGGAGAGAAAAAATATGGGGATGATAGCCTAGACAGATAAAAGGGAGATGTTATCCCTATGTTAGAAGAGTAAGAAAGGCCAACGATAAATAGGAAAGGCTCGAGAAAGGGGATCATTCTAAAGTCACTTGCTATAACTGTGGTAGGATTGGAATTATGTATCTAAATGCCAAAAACCATTAGGGGTGGTTAAGATTATGTGCATTATCTTCAATAAGCCAAGAATAGGAAGAAGGATTGTCCTTATTGAAGCTAAGCAAAGTTTTATGCTTTTGAAGGGTCGAAAGCTGATCCATCTGTTAAGGACAAAGTGAAGGGTATAATGCTTGAAGGTAGGATTTTGATTTTTATTATTTCGGTTAGGGTTTTCTTTGATGATGGAGCTACTCCTTTCGTTTCTAAAAACTTAGTTGATATGTTAGGGTTAGATGTTACCTATCTAGTTATGTAACACCCCATAAAAATCAACAGTAATTAATAAATAATTAATAAGGCTCCAAAATGGAAGTAGAGCAAACATCAGAGTTTGGCCATGAATCTTGCAGCGTTATGTTCATGGTGATTTTCTAAGCAACTTTTATTTTTGGACTTTTGCAAACTAAGCTCAGCGAAGAAGTTATTAGCGTTCAAGATTTTTGGATCAAAAACTATTAAAAACAAAAAAATAGGAAATAAATAATGTTAAATGCAGACTCCATCTATCGATCCCCTCCTTAGGCCGGTCGACCACCTATAGCGGAGCAGTTGACCGGTCTTGATGTGACAGCTAGGGTATGAGCATTGGCCAAATGACTAAGATTTAATTATTTAATCTAATGGTATGATTGATTCGAGTGTCTATGAATACAGACTAACTCTTCACTTCTCTTCTCATATTTTCTGATTAAAACAGCGAAGCTCTATCATTCACCTTCTCTACTATTTCTAGAAATTATAAAATATTATACACACGCACCCAAAAAAAAGGAGAAGGGTGGAAAATAAAAGAGAAGAAAAGAAGAAGCGAATCAACGTTGCAAAAGAAAAATGTAAATTTCATTATTATAAATCTGTATTCTCCTTAACTCCATATTTCTTCTTAGATTTTTAATTATAATGGTATGTGTATACCTTATTATACATATTCTTTTGGTTTAGAATGGAAAAGAAGTCAATTAAAAGGATGAATTTGGATTTGGTACATTTGAAAAGCTTGAAAGGTGAGTGAAAAATTATATAATTTGTTTATAACATTGAAATTCATATTGTTGAAAATTTATTTAATTATTATGCATGTATAAGATCAGATGAGTTGTAGGGCTTAAAACGAATGTATAGGAATATTGTCTACATATTCTGTAAAATAGGTAATTGGAATAGAAAATGTTATTTACACCCCAATCTAGAAATTTAGAAACCAATCCCTAAATTTTTTAAATTTGAACGTTAATAACGTTGTAAAGTTTATTCCTGGTTTGTAGTTAGGTTGTAAAATATTAACGTTAGTTTAGATTGCCCTAATTTGACTTGGAAGGTGAATTTCTATGCTTTAATTTATTGGGAGCGAGGTTTAATGTAATTATATCTAATCCATATAATCTCCATGAAGTAGCTAATTCGCAAATATATAAAAAGTGTATCATTTGAAATAATAAGGAATATACCAAAATGAAAATGATGTGTAAAGTCCGGATGTTCTTCCCTGAAGTTTGCACTGTCTATTATTTCAATAAAAATAAGGAGAGAATTCCTTTGTAATTTCAAATGAAGCAAAGGTCTCTCTTTTGGTTAATTTATGGAAGGTTATAATTATAATCCTTTTTGAAAGGATAGATCAGATAAATTAAAATGTTGAAAGGAATATTCTGGTTTAGGAATTAGTATGTGAAAATAGGAATATTTCTTTTGATATATGGGTACACATATATCACATATATAACCGCGTCTACCGATTAAAAATAAAACAAAGCGTAATATACGTCGATATTCACATTAGTTATAATTAGGATGTCTAGTTATAAATAGGGTAATAAATTTGGAGGTGTAGATGGAAAAGAAATAGTAACTTCAAAATTAATAATGCAATAAATGTGCAGTTAATAGGGAGTTACCGAAATTGAATAGGGACATAAATACAGTTAAAGGGAATGGTTAAAGGATTTATTGTGGCATTTATGGGAAATGAAATAGGCATAAAAGGTTGAATTAGAACGAATGAATAAAAGTTATTGAGAATTGTCCAAATAACATAATAATGACCATTTATTACAGACTATTGACATTTATGGAACATAGGTAATAAGTGGATATGATGGGAAATAAATAGCAGGAAGCAGTATAATTTTCATAGTGGAAAATTATAAAGCCTTAATTATACGTTTAGGATAAGCATGAATTAGTGAGCCTAGTCCAATATTTAGGCCTAGGATAATTGGTTTGGTTTACTGGGTTGGGTTGCGAGTTTAGTAGAGTTACGCAACAGAAGTATGTCTTTCACCTAGAGGATACCAACAATTGTGTCTACTTATTACTAATGTGGGACATCTCTAACCATAGGACCGGTGGGGAAGAAATATGCATCTGCGTATAGTTAGGGGAAAATATACCAAGGGTTCATATCATATTTAAAGCATTAAACAGTCTAGTATTTTTAAGGAAATGAGGCCTGCTTCATTTTTAGTAAGAGTTATTAAATAACTGAAAGGAGCATTTTCCTTGACTTACATTTGGTTAGTCCATACAAAATTTCATTTGTGGAAGGTTGGCAGGCCATGTTAGTATTATTAGACCAGTATTTAGTAATTGGGCTGGCATATAAGCTATGACCACTAGCGGTCCTGAGTGGTCGGTAGCAAAGACTCAGGTTATGCCCTGATGGATATCACTTTCTACTTGTGTAGAATCAGTATGGGATCAGCATGGATCTAAAAATTAGTTAGTTTTCATACGCGCAAATAGGTTTTAACAGATTGGTCATAAAGACATAACACTTAAATGGAAATCAATGAGAATAAATTAGTGTTATAGGAAGGTGTGTAATTTCCTAGTCACCAGAACGTTGTTCTGATCCCCTCATTACAACTTAGAGGATAGAGTTAGATGAACATGCTATTGGTGCAAGATGGAAACTACAGATGGTGGAGTCTTTTCTTTCATGCTCGACACTGACAAGGTGACTAGATATCCGAGGAATAATATTGATTCTAAGGTGGTAGCCTATACTTTATATTATATTTTTCCATTCCATTGTGAGTTTATATTGATCACTCTTTGATATACTTATATTTATTACAAGTTACCAAAATTAACGATCCATGCCTTAATGGACTTGGATTTCTATTTAACCAAAATTCGGGCCTATTAAGGTGTAGGTTGTTACATTTGGTATTAGAGCTTAGGTTAGTCAATCATAGGAATTAGTATACATTGAGAGAACATATTTGTATTTTTACCTATAATTACACACACACACATCATACACCAAACTCTACGAATTTTGACAAAAAGTAGTTGCGACCATATTCTAAAAAGATGGATGAGGCAATATGAGTTGGAACAATGAATAGAGTTAAATTTAGACACCTACCCCTAATTATCCCATAGAGCGTTGGCTTTACCAAAAGGCATTAACCAAGAAGAGCATGAGCATGACATATAAAAGGACCATAGTAGTTGGATGGTAATTGACTCCTTTTTCAGCTTAGAACTATGGATTTTGATAGATTACCGATTGAGGATGTATATCATCCAGACAAATGGAAAGCAAGAACCTATATGTGGCAAGCATCTAAAAGAAAGAAGTGATAAAGGATTAAGCAGGTTTCCGCAATAAGGTGTGCATTAATCACCATAAATGATAACCATATTTTTGATGAAGATGAGTTAAGGATGAGTAGAAAAGAAGGAAAGTCCAAAAGAAATGGCGAATAAGAGTTTATTTTCGAGTCCAATACCTTGTGAAAGAATTTGAAAAAAAGATTTTGAAGGTTTCTTGAAGTGTTTTAAATGTTTTTCATAGGGTTTACTGGGAAGTTTTTGTTTTGAAAAACAAGGAAATTTTGAAATTCCTTGTTTAAAATTTGTTTAGTCAAAATATTCGATTTAAAGGTTTTTGTTAAAGGGGTTTTTCATTTTTATAATAAATGAAAAATGACCGTACGTTTCGCTCGATGGCTTTTCCTATTTTTAACATGCATTTCTTTATCAAGAGGGAAATCCGACATACCGACACAAACTCAAAGCTACTACACGGCGGCTATAATATCTTCAGAAACAAATGTAGAAATAAGCATAACATAAATCAGTCACAGACAATTCATATCACAAAGGCGGAAATAGATATGAATATTACACTTGGAAGTGTATATCAGAGTAGCGGTCTAAAAAGATCCACAATATCACAAAAGAATAGTTACAAGAACTATTCTTGTAACTATTCTTTTGTGATATTGTGGATCTTTTTAGACCGCTACTCTGATATACACTTCCAAGTGTAATATTCATATCTATTTCCGCCTTTGTGATATGAATTGTCTGTGACTGATTTATGTTATGCTTATTTCTACATTTGTTTCTGAAGATATTATAGCCGCCGTGTAGTAGCTTTGAGTTTGTGTCGGTATGTCGGATTTCCCTCTTGATAAAGAAATGCATGTTATACTATCTGACATATCGCTGCTTGCGCAAAGCAATTTCACGGATGGTCGCTCCTCAACAGCCTTATTCTCCGTGCTAGTTGACAGCATTCACTGTAATGTTCTTGACTAGCGTGGGTATAGACGTGGGGCGTCACATGGGGGATGGACGACCTGGATTTCAATTCAAGGTTTATTAAATAAAAAAATAAAAAAGAAATTGTGAATTATTTATATTTAAATTCATGTAATCTTTAAAATACTACAACTTTCACATATGAGGTTGAAATTAGACAAAACAAGCGTCGTTGAGTTCGTATTATCAAGCACTACATTTTAGAGCTGGTTGGGATGGATTTGGAGCTAATGAAAATTTAATTAAAGTTAAACGCTCGTTTAATTTTAATCGAAATAAATCGCTATCGCGACGACTGCAAGAAAAGTGAGTATAACTCACTCTTTCTGACTTGCTTATATTTTTATATAAGTGAGAATAAATTTTATTTATGATGATTAATGATTATTTGGGTGATATATGATATTATATATATATTGATTGGTTTGGATATATTCCTGCATATTTTAGTGGACGAGACGCTGTACGTTCCCGTGTATGAGAAGTTGACCCTTCGCGTGTGTGCCTTGAAACAGACATTGTACATATTTTTCTCATTTGTATATTTGTTGCAGGTTACAGGTTGGAGAGATCCAACTGGATTCCTCACCATTGTTGATTTTATTATAGATACTGTTATATATGCTGTTATCATGTGATATATGACGTTTGTATGCTATGATTGATATGATTGATGTGAATTCCCTTAATTAGCGCTTTTGTAGCACTGGGCCATAGTTTTGGAAATTTAAATTATTAAAATGATGATTTAAATTTAAAATGGATTTCAAAATGATTTTGAAAAAAATATGTTTGTTTTTAATAAATTCTGAATTGTTAAAGGAATGGATTTATTTAAAATAAATAAAAAGGTTATAATCTTTATGTTATAAAAATTATGGCTCTCGTGAAATATAATCAAAATGTGATTTTTGAATTATGGGGTTAACTATTTTGTGAAATAAATTAAATTAACATTTTTGGACTTATTATAAATGGTTTGTATATAAGATTTATAATTGATATTTTATAAATAAATGTAGGGGAATATAAATAGTGTTTTATAAATATTAGAAATGGAATTGTAATCAAATTTTATATGGATTTGCAATTGAAATTTAGAAATGAATTCATAATGGATTTTATAAATAATAAGATTTGAAAGTAATGGATTTGTAAATAAGAGATTATAAGTAAATTAACTTATAATTGGATTTTGACTTATAAATGAGATAGAAATGGAGATTTGTTAAAAAGAAATTTTGTATATGGAAGTGTTTATAAAATATAAATAGAATTCGTAAAAAACTGTTTTATAAATGTGAAATCATTTAATTTGATAAGATAAATATGGAAGTTTAGTAAAGGAATAATATTCACGATTTTGGACAGTGAATAATCCTTTAAATTAAGTGTGTAGAATAATGAATTGGTAAAGGAATTGTATTCATGATTTTGGGCAATGAATAATCCTTTTAACTAAATGTGTAAAAATATGATTTCATAAAGGAATATATTCACGATTTTGAACAGTGGATAATCCCTTAAATAAAAAGGATGTTTTGGAAAGTGATATTATAAAATGGAGTGTAAATGTTTTGAAAATAAAATGATTTACAGATTACTTATTATTAAAATTAGTATATGGAAATGTTTTTCAAATATTGAAATATTGAAATGGTTTTGAATATAATATTTTTAAAGATATTTTGAAGTGAATAATTGGAATGTGATTTGATTTATAAACGATTAATAAAATCAAGCCCTGCGATTACTTAAGTGCTAGATTTTGTTTGTCGCTTTGATAGGTAAATAACCGACTATCAAAATTGGCCATTTTAGTTCCTCAACTTGATGGAGAAACTGATTACTCGTACACTTAGTACGTAACTGACTGTATAGGCTTGATTATCGTTTGTGTTGATAATGTTGATTCATGTAGTGCGGAGTGATTACTCCAATCTATCGTGCTTCCTTCTTCAACGAAGGGTAGCGAATTGAAAGTTGGAAACGTGATAAGTCTTTGAGACTTATTTTCTGTGTGAAGTTGAGAAACGCTTTTGTTTTGTTGTTGCAAAGAGACCGGGATCAGATTTATCTGAAAACCACTTCGGACCAACATTTATATGAAGATTGTGCAGGTTGGTCGATGAAATTGATATTTAAGATTTTCATAGTGAAGGACTGTTTGTTGATCATTTAGGGTTAAAATCCCAATATATATATAGTAGCAGTAGTCCCTTCGTTACGAAATATCCAATGTAAGGACTATTTTGTAATGACCCGATTTTACGACGCCCGAAAGTCGACATTTATACATCCACTGTATCAAATGCCATGCAATCGAATGCTGAAAAACCGAACCGCTAGGGTTAAAGAAGAAGATAGAAGAACAGAAACAATAATAGAATCTCATATTACGCAGCGGAACAAATATAATAGGTAAATGAATAATCTTTAAAACAAAGAATCATCTCAGTTAATACAATACGACATCAGAGTTTACAACGACATCATACATCATTGACAGTTATTATAACTTGACCATATGAAAACTGATTTGCACTAACCGCACGCAACAGACACTACATAATAAGATATACGTCTCGCCATCCAGCTTTCTCGCTATCCAGCTTCAAATCCTGATCTCCACAGCAACTCTTTTTCTGACTTTGCTCCCAGATAACTAAAACCTGTCTCTGGCTGCCCGTGTGGAAAATTATGGGCATCCAGAGTTTAGAAAGGGAACAATAAACTCCAAGTCAGTCATGAGACTGGTGTGAGCTCTTAAAAACAGTTATTCTTTAATAGAAGGAAAACAAAGGATTTTAAAAGAAATCCGCAATGCTTTTTAGAAAATGAAACTACCATAAGGCCTTCCGCCACACACACAATGCAAACGCAGAATTGGAGGAGATTTCTCCTTATGATAGTCAAACATGCTTAATACGCAAAATCTTTTTAATATTATTATTAGTGCATAGTGCAGAAAACATTTCGAAAGTTCAATATTAATCTTAGCCAGCATACGTACCATTATATTATGCCTACTATAGCTACCATATTAGATGGCAGGTTCTACACCTAAAAACGTACAAGCCGCGTATTTGGTAATTGGATTTCCAACAAATAGTCAGGCTAAGGAACTTCCTATTGCCACATGTGTACACCTCTAGATGGACGCCCCGAGAACCTAACCGGATCTCTACCAAAACAAGGCCGGGTTACCTCTGCAAAAATAGATAACCACTACACGAGTATGCCATCCCCGGGTTGTAAACAACCTTTATGCGAGGATCCTCAACAACAACAATCATAAAGTAATATATATTTGCGATATTCACATAAGTTAAGTATCTGGGCTCCATACCATGATACCACTTCTATCCAGAAGGAAATGTACATACCCTAAGGGACGCTACCCCTATATCCTTGCTGCATTCTTCCTGTTTTGACCATTCCGGGGTGTGAGGTCTGACGAAGTCTCGTCCACAAAGCTATGCTTTTCACAAAAGCCATGCTTCGATCAACAAATGATCAGTAGCACTACGTATGCCACATTACCAAATTGGGAATGTATCACTAGTAACCATCAACTACATAACCTCTGAACTCGTACGTCTCAAAGAAGGGTGTTAAGCTAAGAGAATAAATTCTCCGCCACCAACAGAAATGCATTTGATAAAAACCATCTTTAAATCTCAAAGTGTAGCGTCAAACACACATCCATACAAGCCCGTTCCGGGATTGAAAGGAACCGAAGGCACTTCAAAAGAATCCCTTGCAATTCGGATATTCACTAATCACGTCCGGAATCCCCATCATAAAGTGTGATAAAATCTCTATACCGGAGCAACTAGGTGCAGAGACATTCGACAGGTATCCTTTCGTTTTTGAAAATACCCGGTCTTCAACACCATCTTCAATTGCAATCCCATTTCGTCGTATCGTTATTCGAAATGAGTTTTATGACACAAGGTCCTCTCCCGGCTAATCCGAATAACAAGTGCTAATTTTAAAAATAAGTGTTCATTCAGAATCAAACAATTCACAATAATTTCATTTTGATCTTTTAAACAGAAGATCCATCACAATCACAAAGGTTCGATATGGGTTTCGAATATCCATTTGGAATTCGACTTCCGGTCGCATCGAAAATTCAAATGCCATTTAAAAAAACCAATATTGATAGTTGGTTATTTAACTATCAATCATCATTCACAACAATCGCTGGATTTCAAATAATTTTCCCCCAATTATTATTTTCAATATATCTTCGCAAGATAAAATTTCATACTTCAGTCCTTTGAAAATAAATTCCAAATCAATTTCCAGACATTTATTCATTTCCACTGAAAATCTGGCGATTTCAAATATTTTAAAATAATATAAAAATACTTATTCAAAATATACTTGGAAACATTTAAAATAAACTATTTTAGAATATTTTCTTAAATATTAGTTATGAGAAATATTATACTAATATCTCATACAAAATTCAAGTCCAAAAACTAATTTTAAAATAAAATTAGTAGATAGAGTATAAATATTTAACCACCTATTTTCTAAATCAAAAATCAATTTAATCTTTTAAATAATCCTTATATAATTAATTAAATAAATTTTTACATTAAACACTTTCCAAAACTAATTTCTCCAAAATATTATTTTAAAACCAAATCTAAAACTTTTAATTTTATTCAAAAGCTATTTTAGAAATATACTCGGCTTTCCAGGAAAGAATTTCTTTTCCATTACAAAATGGTCAATTCAAAAAAATTAATAAATCCTCTCGATTTATTTTAATTTACATTGCAAATCTATAAATTCCTTTCCACACTTTAAAAATAAACCAATATTGTAACAACCCGCATATTTATCGAGTTTACATTTAAATATTTTTATTTAAATATTAAATCGTTAATCGGATTTTGGTCCGAAAAACTACTTTTTGAAAATGGTCAAATTAGGACTCGAGACCACTTCCATTGAGTTCGAAATGTCGTTTACAACTTTTTAAGTATAAACATCGATAGGTTTGGAGTTAGTGAAATTTCACTAACTTTTCCCGCTTTGGACTTTGGGTTAGTTTAGCCTATTAAGCCCAAGTTCCAACCCTCTTCTCCTCACTCTTCATAAATTTCCTAACTAACTCAAGCTTTAGCATTAATGGTGAAGAGAATGGGAAATTAAAACTCCAAGCTCAAATTCAATTGCAACTCCATCATTCAACTCCAAATTCAAGTAGAAGATATTGGATTCAAGCTTTGGATTGCTTCTCCTTGCTTTCAAGCTTCATCTTCATAAATTTTAGTGCAAAGGTGAGATTTTTATCTCACAATTCTAGCCTATAACTATATTGGACTGTTGGGAATGATTCCCCATCACTTTAGCATGTGCATTTGCATTTGGTTTGGATTGGATTGGCGAAAAACTCCAATTTTTAGCGTTTTTGACAAAAAACTGCAGTTAGGTCGCACTGCCTCGGAGTTAGGTCGTTCTGGCCTTAAGTCGTTTCTGGCAATCGCTAAGTCGTCCACGAGTTAAGCCTAAGTCGTAAGTCGCGCGCGTTGAAAAGTCACCGCCTTTGTATTTCTGTTCGCCTGTGTTGAGTCGTTCACGAGTTAGAGTGCTAAGTCGGCTGCGAGTTAAGAGTTAAGTCGTTCGTGTGTTATCTCGTAAGTCGTCTCCGACCTAGGCTCCAGTAAGTCGTTCGTGTGTTATCTCGTAAGTCGTCTCCGACCTAAGCTCCAGTAAGTCGTTCGCGTGTTATCTCGTAAGTCGTCTCCGACCTATGCTCCACTAGGTCGTAGGTCGTATCCGACCTAAGCCTCTCTAAGTCGCGAATTGTTAAGTCGGCTGTCCTTAAGTCGTTCGACCCCACTAAGTCGTAGGTCGCCTCCGACCTTACCCTTAGGTCGTATGACCTGTTTGTTAAGTCGGCTGTCCTTAAGTCGTTCGACCCCACTAAGTCGTAGGTCGCCTCCGACCTTACCCTTAAGTCGTATGACCTGTCATCCACTAGGTCGCGCCACTTAGGTCGTATCCCTTAGGCCGCGAACTCTTTAGGTCGTTAGACCTCATTTTGCTTTAGGTCGTAAGCCGCTTGTCTTCACTTAGGTCGTACCGTGACGGGGCGCTGCCCCGCACCCCGCCGGGGGCGCTGCCCCCTGGACCCCCGCGACCTGACCGGGCAGGTCGAACCCCGTATAACTCTGCGTAGGCGATCTTATCTGAAGAACATTCAACCGAACTTCCTGAGCTGATTTCCTTGGATTTTTATCACATCTTCGAATGTGATCTTTGTGATTGATTGTTTCTACAATCGCTTCTGTGATTTGTCACTTTAAAATATGAAGGTTTCAATACTAGTAGTAAATATTTTCTTAAACCGTTTTCCAATCTATTAGTATATACAAGCCTTTACCTCACTCGGATGAGAAATCTAATTAAACGACTTAGTAAAACAAGTGGTATGAAACGCTTGCGTTCACTTCGTCGGTTAATTCTTGGACTTGTTCGATTGAACCCCTTGTGACAATTTTATTAGTGAAGATTTACAGTTTGTTCGTAAATATTTAAGTTAAGCAAGTGGTTATGGGACATGAAGCTAAACTTCTATATTTACTAGCTTAGTGTAATTGACACTTCTCGTTGATCTTGATGATCGCTTTATGAATTAGACTAGCAATTGCGCGATGTCTCTTTCATTGCAAGGTTAGACTAGACACCACTTGTGTGATTCCATTCACACATACCTTTCTGCTTTTTGGTTAGTCTTGACCTCATTCTGTGTGATTCCACTCACACATGTGGGGTAGCTCCCCATGGTCTTCGGACCGTCATGTGATAGGCCTCTTTCCCTTTTTATGATTTCTGGATTTCTCGTGTTGATTTCTGGAATTTGTGTCATTGACTTGTTATGAGTACAAGTTTAGGGTATGATGCCCCCTTCGAATCTTTGAGAAGATTCTTGTGATATTGATTATCTCTTATTGATTGATCTTCTGTTGATCATTATTTACATACTTATAGCGGTATGTCGTTATGGATGTTTATGTTTATGCCATATCTTTTATGTTATATCATGTCATCTGATATTTATAGCTAGACTGATCCGTTTATTATTTTCTTAAATAATACTCGGATCAGACCGAGATGTTACAGGTGCTTCTGCTTGACTTCTTCCCAGGGATTCATCACTCTGACTTTTGGCTAACTGTTTAGATTAGCAGTTTTTGCTGTATACACTTGAGATATAGACTCATAGTTGTATTCTTTTGTATAGCACGTGTTGCTATTCTTTTGTATTATCGTGGATCTTATTGACCACTACTCTGATGTACACTTTCATTTGTTAGTTATATATTCATATCTTCTTCCGCCTTTGTGATATGGATATCTGTGACTGATTTGTGATATGATTATTTCTATGTTTGTTTCCGAAGATTATTTATAGCCACCGTGTGATAAGCTATTACATGGATGGTCGCTCCTCAACAGCCTTATTCTCCGTGCTAGTTGACAGCACTTCTCCGGAGTGTTCTTGGCTAGCGTGGGTATAGAGGTGGGGCGTCACAAATATTTATTTTTAAACAATTTCCCTTTTCTTTACAAATTTCCCGTTGTGAATTTTCATTTTCAAATATCAACTGATATACGAATTTTAAATCGATTCCTAAATATCATCTTCAAATCCAATGAAATCCTAAATTGATTTCCAGTTTATTTCAAACACAAATCAAATTCAAATTTGATTTCCCAAATTTATTTTCTAATATCAAATCAATTTCAAATTGATTTCCAAGTTATTTCCAAAACACCTAACCAGATTTCCAAATAGATTCCTTAGATAAATTTCAACTCTAAATTAAATTGCAAATTAAATTGCTAAATTTATTTTCTTTTGAAATAAATTTATTTATCTCTTTCAAATATTTAAAATCCGTATCTTAAATAAATCCTTCAACTATTTAACAACATTACTCAAAATTCCTTTATTAAAATATTACCCTATACTTTTGGAATTAATTCGATCGAATTAGAAAAATCAACTTTAATACTTTAATTGTAACGATATAGGCTTTTCTACTTTAATTCCCAAAAAATCCAATTTCATATTTCTGGTATCCTACGATACCAAAAATATATTTGGCTAAATTACAGCCTTCAACGGTTTTCAATCACAAATAATCACACATGGATTTCAAATAATCATTACACAACATACGAAACAAATTATATATTTGAGGAATCCAGTTGGATCCCTCCAACATGTTTCCCTGCACCCACAGATATTAGCACAATAATTAAATACCCATTCCACTTTAAGGTGGAATATCGCGGTATATGGGATTTATAAAATATTATCCGCTATTATGCGGCGCAATAGGGTCTCATCCGCTATATAAATGCGGGAAATCAATAACTCCAAATATATATATAATACTAATTCCACTTCAAGATGGAATATCGCGGTATATGGGTTTAATATAATAACCTCCGTTATTATGCGACGCATAGGGTCTAAACTAATATAACTAATAATAAATTAATTATCCAAATACACAATTGGTAAATTTTAAATTTAACTATAAAAATTAAATTAGCGATTGAGTGAGAAGATCTCACCTTTAACAATGCATGCAATCCAATTTCTTTCCAGATTGATTTTCACGATCTTTAAACCTTGCATAAACAATTTTATATAATTCATTAATACTCGGAAAAAATCGAATAATCAATTTTTGTTTAATAAATTTAATTAATTTCATAATTAACTATCGATTTAGTTCTAAACAAATGATTTATATTTTAATTAAATCCCCTTTATATTTTTAGCAACAAAAATAATTAATGAGTTTATTAAATACTTAAAATTCCCATTTTATTTTCCATATATTTTCTGTTTTGAAATCAATATTTTAAAATTTACTGCTTAAGTAAAAATAGAAATCAGGTTTAAATTTCTGTTTAAACATATTGTAACTTTATTAAATCTAGATCCATATATAATTATAGACTGCATTTAAATCCTTTACTGTAATTAATAATTTTTTCTGCTTGCATAAAAAATGAAAACTGTATAAACCTAATTAATTAAATAAAGATTAAAAATTTATATACCTTACTGCTCCAAAATTGCTTCGACCATGTCCACTGCCTCGAGGCGCTTCGCCTCCTACCATCGCAACCACCAGTGTCGCTGTCGACCTAAACCCACGCGACCCCAATCCCCTCGCGCGGCTGCTGCGATGCCACCCCTTACCTCGCGATACCCTATGCCATCAATCGCGACACAACGCTGCGACCCTTTCTATAATTCGAACTCAAGTTCGATTGAGACGAGCAACCCACCATCTCAGTCGCGCGCCAATCAAACACCCCAAACCACCACATGCACAGAAATGCCTATAAACGTTTTTCCAATAGCACCCATCATCAAATATCTAGCAACCCGATTCGCTTGAATCGCTTTGGATTGCATCAATTTGCTACCGACATCGACAAGGGATTCAACCGACAAAGCTTAAAGAATAGCCAATGAATTTACCAACTGCTTTGTTTGAATTTGGGTGAAGAGCGTTTCGGTTTCGGTTGTGTTTATGGTTTTGGTACAGGATCGAGTTTGGGTTAGTCTACAGACTAGAGGATTTAAGGAGGCTCGGTTTGATAAGCAATGTCGGATTGGGAGCTTGGAGGCGATGGCTACGAAAATTAAAATATCCTTGGCTTGCTTTTTTTTAAAATTTTTAACGATAAAGAAAAATTTCTTCTAATTTTAAACGAACGTGTGTTTCAACTTTTGCCAAGTGTAAGAAGAAATGAGATGTGTAATTTACCTTGAGAAAAAAATATTATATTAAATACGCAACATATATCATTTTGAATTCAAATTTAAATTTAAATCGTTCAATTTCGAAACTCAAAATCTCGATGTCCAATCGAGGCATGCCGCCACACGTTTATAATGCTTAACCCCTATTTCGAACGCAACGAAAAAGGTTTCGAGTCCAAATTCGATCGTATGGAGAAGATAGCTTTTTGAATCAGTTAGAATATCGAATTTCCGATTTAAATTTCAACGCGTTTGCTTATCGTACGGCTAAATGAACACTCCAAACATTATGAAAATTGAAACCCGATAATAATACAATATTACAGATTCAATGGAACTGGTTTCGTCGAATACTGAGAATGTGCCTCGAAAGGCTATTTTTAATTATCGATTTAAACGATAAAATTCAATACTGAACAAAGAAGTTTCAAATTCAATTCTAAAGCTTCTACTTACCTTAGTATTATCAATATAAATTTTCTAAGCCATCATATTATTTTTAACGGGCTCAAAATTGAAGATTTACAATTTTACCCAAATTTCTATAATTAAATTCAATAATTAAATTGCTAATTCATCCTAAAATATGAAATTCAAGTTTTAATCAACCCTAAACATTTAAAATCAATTAAATATTTTGATTTCAAATGTCCAAAATTCTGGGTCGTCACATCTTTCTCCCTTAAAAGAAATTCGTCCCGAAATTACTTGTTAAGAAGAATGATCCTTAACCCGTTTAGTACTTTCCCAATTCAAATAGTTTTTCAACAATTTGCTAAAACAAATCTTTTTATTAGAGTCCCATTATCTTTTCAACCATAGATTTCAAACAACACTGATTCAAATTTAAATTCAAATTTCAAATTTTCTCAAAATTTTTCTAACTCCTTAAATTTTCAAATCGCCAGCATCTCCTTTGCGCGGCTAACTCGGTACGACTACAAAATGGCACCATAGGCCCTGAAATCCCAAAAGAAAACAAAAAGGTAAGTGGCTAGACAAGAAAATCACCAAATTTCATACTGAAATTGAAATACATACATTTTTGTCGAGCAATTCAATTTTATCTTTAAAATCAAAATCCAGTTCCCTTTCCTTTAATACACCTGTATATTCTGAATCCATAATATCCATTTTCATTCAATCTTGCATTTTCAATTTTATTTGAATTCAATTCATACTTCAATTCTATTTGGATTCATCTTAACTTCTGAATATTGAATTTTTATTTTCTATTCATAACTGATTCATATTATTATTTTAATTCAGTTTCATTCACTAATTTACTTCAATTTCAATTTTGAAATCTTTTGTCGCTAGCAATTTTTTCAAAAATTTTCTAACTCCCAAAATTTTCGGAAAATTTGGGCAGAGTCTCCTTTGTACGGAGGAGCTTTTGCAATTTGATAAAAGATATGAATATATATACATCGACCCACCCGGTCGGAAAAAACAAAAACAGTTCGTATTTCCTTTTTTTATTGCGTAGGCGTACCTTATTTAACATTTTTAAGCAGAGCGGTTTATTATTAGCATTTTAGCACGACCAAATCCAGCAAAACGGCCCTCATGTACCTGCATTTACTCAATTTAAACACATAAGTGACATATATAAGAAATTTATTCACATTTCACTTATTTTCAATAGTAAACACATAGTTTTCACAAGCAATACATTCAAAATAGTTCCCATAAGCCATTTATATGGTTCTGATACATATTTAATTGCTTATAATCAATTCACATACCATTTCTATTCAATTCAAGTGATTTACAACTCACTTTTTTTCATTCAATTTATTGTTGAGCGAAATGAACTCATATCTATTTCAATTGATTCAAAAATCAATTTGATTTGCTTTTATTCACTCTTAGAATTTTATACATACTTGTTTACGTCAAACAACAACCATTTCTATGCAAATTTCGACGATATTCACTTAATATAAATCCAATCTAGTTTATATCTAATTTAAATTGATACAAACTCAATTTACTCTTTATTTTATTTCATTTCTAATTGATTTCGTTCAATTCATTTTGCATTCCATATTCACATTCATTTCAATTAAAACCATTTCAAAATTTCCAGTTTATCCTCCATTTAATAATATAGAATATTTTCCAACTCTAAATTTTACTTGAAAATTTTACCATTTATTTCTTAAGTTCAAGATAATTATTCTATATACTTCTTATATTTATTTCCAATTCACCACTTTGGTTTATAACCACTTATATTTAAACTGGATTCTAAATTCCATATGAATTCATTTTACCTTTCATTTATAAATATTAAATTCAATTCATTTTGAACCATATTATATTTGTCATTCTTTTAATTAGTTTCACTAACTAATTTTAATTCCTTTATTAACATTTAGCTACATTTGATCCAGTATTTACTTAAGTTATTTCAACTCAAAATTCAAAATCAATTTTCCGTTTAACACTTCCAATCTTAAATCATTTATTTCATTTTCACTTATCAAATCCATTGCCATCTACTAATTTAATTAAATTAGTTTTACTCACTTATCCATTTAAATTTCAACTTTCCATTCTCAATTCATCTCGAATCAAGGAAATTTTCAATTTATTTCTACCTAGTTGAATTTATTTGCAAATTCGACCCATTTTTATTTAACTCACAATTCAAGTTTTAATTTAACTAATTCAACTTGATCCAAGTCAAATCTCATTTCAATTTTATAAAACCCATTTATACATTCACCTTACCAATTTCATTCCATTACTGAATTTTATTCCAAATAATAAACTACATTTAAAATTTGCATTTACAAATCTCAGTTGTATTTTTATTTCCTTAGCTTTTGGTTTTGATTTCAATTTCTCGTACAACGATGATAATAATATAATATTATCGCTTCTAACAACCAAGCAAGCATATATTATAATAATCCACAGAAAATTTATTTCTTTTATATACGAAAATAGATTTGGGTAAAATTATTTCATTTACCCTATTTTAAAACAATACCGTGTCGGTTTATCTTGTTTAAGAGTTTAGAAACCCCTATCAAAACAGTTGGCCAGACTGCACCGACCAGAATCTATAAAAAATCAACAGATAAGTCAACACAATATAAAACAATTTTATATTCACTAAAAAATACGCACTCATATCTATTATTACACTCAAACTCATTTTAGATTACTACCGACTCTATCTCTAATGAGTAACACCCAACAGAGCCAAGGTTGTCGCTTAACCATATGCTCTGATACCAAATTTGTAACGACCCGACTTTACGACACCCGAAAGTCGACATTTATACGTCCACTGTATCAAATGCCGCGCAATCGAATGCTGGAAAACCGAACCGTTAGGGTTAGAAAAGAAGATAGAAGAACATAAATAATAACAGAATCTCACATTACGCAGCGGAACAAATATAATAGATAATTAAATAATCTTTAAAACAAAGAATCATCTCAGTTAATACCATACAACATCAGTGTTTACAACGACATCATACATCATTGACAGTTATTATAACTTGACCATATGAAAACTGATTTGCACTAACCACACGCAACAGACACTACGTAATAAGATATACGTCTCGCCATCCAGCTTTAACTCCTGATCTCCACAGCAACTCTTTTTCTGACTTCGCTCCCGGATAACTGAAACCTGACTCTAGGCTGCCCGTGTGAAAAATTATGGGCACCTAGAGTTTAGAAAGGGAACAATAAACTCCAGGTCAGTCATGAGACTGGTGTGAGATCTTAAAAACAGTTATTCTTTAATAAAAGGAAAACAAAGGATTTTAAAAGAAATCCGCAATGCTTTTTAGAAAATGAAACTACCATAAGGCCTCCCGCCACACAAACAATGCAAATGCAGAATTGGAGGAGATTTCTCCTTATGATAGTCAAACATGCTTAATACACAAAATATTTTTAATATTATTATTAGTGCATAGTGCAGAAAATATTTTGAAAGTATAATATTAATCTTAGCCAGCATACGTACCATTATAGTATTTCTACTATAGCTACCATATTAGATGGCAGGTTCTACACCTAAAACCGTACAAGTGGCGTATTGGTAATTGCATTTCCAACAAATAGTCAGGCTAAGGAACTTCCTATTGCCACATGGGTACGCCTCTAGATGGACGCCCTGAGAACCTAACCGGATCTCTACCAACACAAGGCCGGGTTACCTCTGGCAAAATAGGTAACTACTACATGAGTATGCCATCCCCCGGTTGTAAACAACCTTTATCCGAGGATCCTCAACAATAACAATCGCAAAGTAATATATATTTGCGATATTTACGTAAGTTAAGTATCTGGGCTCCATACCATGATACCACTTCTATCCAGAAGGAAATATACATACCCTAAGGGGCGCTACCCCCTATAACCTTGCTGCATTCTTCCTGTTTTGACCATTCCAGGGTGTGAAGTCCGACGAAGTCTTATCCATAAAGCTACACTTTTCATAAAAGCCATGCTTCGATCAACAAATGATTAGCAACACTTCGTATGCCACATTACCAAATTGGGAATGTATCACTAGTAACCATCAACTACATAACCTTTGGGCTCATACGTCTCAGAGAAGGGTGTTAAGCTAAGAGAATAAATTTTCCGCCACCAACAGAAATTTATTTGATAAAAACCAGCTTTACATCTCAAAGTGTAACGTCAGACACACATCCATACAAGTCCGTTTCGGGATCGAACGGAACCGAAGGCAATTCAAAAGAATCCCTTGCAATCCGGATATTCACTGATCCTGTCCAGAATCCCCATCACAAAGGGTGATAAAATCTCTATACCGGAGCAACCCGGTGCAGAGACATTCGACAGGTATCCTTTCATTTTCGAAAATACCCGGTCTTCAACACCATCTTCAATTGCAATCCTATTTCATCGTATCGTTATTCGGAATGGGTTTTATGACACAAGGTCCTCTCCCAGCTAATCCAAATAACGAGCACTTATTTTAAAAATAAGTGTTCATTCAGATTCAAACAATTCACAATAATTTCATTTTGATCTTTAAACAAAAGATCCATCACAATCACAAAGGTTCTATGTGGGTTTCGAATATCCATTTGGAATTCGACTTCCGATCGCATCGAAAATTCAAATGCCTTTTAAGAAAACCAATATTAATAGTTGGTTATTTAACTATCATTCATCATTCACAATAATCGCTGGATTTCAAATAATTTTCCCCAAATTATTATTTTCAATATATCTTCGCAAGATAAAATTTCATACTTCAATCCTTCGAAAATAAATTCCAAATCAATTTCCAAACATTTATTCATTTAAAATCTGCCGATTTCAAATATTTTAAAATAATATAAAAATACTTATTCAAAATATACTTGGAAACATTTAAAATAAACTATTTTAGAATATTTGCTTAAATATTAGTTATGAAAAATATTATACTAATATCTCATACAAAATTCAAGTCCAAACACTAATTTTAAAATAAAATTAGTAGATAGAGTATAAATATTTAAATACCTATTTTCTAAATCAAAAATGAATTTAATCTTTTAAACAATCCTTATATAATTAATTAAATAAATTTTTACTTTAAACAATTTCCAAAACTAATTTATCCAACAATATTATTTTAAAACCAAATCTAAAACTTTTAATTTTATTCAAAGCTATTTTAAAAATATACTCGGCTTTCCAGGAAAGAATTTCTTTTCTATTTCAAAATGGTCCATTCAAATAAATTAATAAATCCTCTCGATTTATTTTAATTTACATTGCAATTCTGTAAATTCTTTTCCACACTTTAAAAATAAGCCAATATTTATTTTTAAACAATTTCCCTTTTCTTTACAAATTCCCCGTTGTGAATTTTCATTTCCAAATATTAACTTATATACGAATTTTAAATCGATTCCCAAATATCATCTTCAAACCCAATCAAATCCCAAATTGATTTCCAGTTTATTTCAAACACACATCAAATTCCAATTTGATTTCCCAAATTTATTTTCCAGTATCAAATCAATTTCAAATTGATTTCCAAGTTATTTCCAAAACACCTAACCAAATTTCCAAATCAATTCCTAAGATAAATTTCAACTCTAAATTAAATTCCAAATTTAATTTCTAAATTTAATTTCTTTTGAAATAATTTTATTTATCTCTTTCAAATATTTGAAATCCTTTTCTTAAATAAATCCTTCGACTATTTAACAACATTACTCGAAATTCCTTTATTAAATTATTTTCCTATATTTTTGGAATTAATCCGATCGGATTAGAAAAATCAACTTTAATACTTTAATTGTGACGATCTAGGCTTTTCTACTTTAATTCCCAAAAAATCCAATTTCATATTTCTGGTATCCTACGATACCAAAAATATATTTGGCTAAATTACAGCCTTCAACGGTTTTCAATCACAAATAATCACACACGGATTTCAAATAATCATTATACAACATACGAAACAAATTAAATATTTGAGGAATCCAGTTGGATCCCTCTAACCTATTTCTCTGCATCCACAGATATCAGCACAACAATTAAATACCCATTCCACTTCAAGGTGGAATATCGCGGTATATGGGATTTATAAAATATTATCCGCTATTACGCGGTGCAATAGGGTCTCATCCGCTATATAAATGTGGGAAATCAACAACTCTAAATACATATATAATACCAATTCCACTTCAAGGTGGAATATCGCGGTATATGCGTTTAATATAATAACCTCCGCTAT
The DNA here is from genome assembly GCA_030765085.1 of Allium cepa. Classification (NCBI taxonomy): domain Eukaryota; kingdom Viridiplantae; phylum Streptophyta; class Magnoliopsida; order Asparagales; family Amaryllidaceae; genus Allium; species Allium cepa. The sequence continues at coordinate 677,099,558 of CM060941.1, read as the reverse complement.
TATGCGGTGCATACGGTCTAAACTAATATAACTAATAATAAATTAATTATCCAGACACATAATCAATAAATTTTAAATTTAAATACAAAAATTAAATCAGCGATTGAGTGAGAAGATCTCACCTTTAACAATGCATGCAATCCAATTTCTTTCCAGATTGTTTTCCATGATCTTTAAACCTTGTATAAATAATTTTATACAATTCATTAATGCTCGGAAAAATCGAATAATCAATTTTCGTTTAATAAATCTAATTAATTTCATAATTAACTATCGATTTAGTTCTAAACAAATGATTTACATTTTCATTAAATCCCCTTTATATTTTTACCAACAAAAATGATTAATGAGTTTATTAAATACTTAAAAATTCCCATTTTATTTTCCGTATATTTTCTGTTTTGAAATCAATATTTTAAAATTTATTGCTTAAGTAAAAATAGAAATCAGGTTTAAATTTCTGTTTAAACATTTTTTAACTTTATTAAATCTAGATCCATATATAAGTATGGACTGCATTTAAATCCTTTATTATAATTAATTTTTATCTGCTTGCATAAAAACTGAAAACTATATAAACCTAATTAATTAAATAAAGACTAAAAATTTATATACCTTACTGCTCCAAAATTGCTTCGACCATGCCCACTGCCTTGAGGCGCATCGCCTCCTACCATCGCAGCCACCAGTGTCGCTGTCGACGTAAACCCACATGACCCCAATACCCTCGCGCGGCCGCTGCGATGCCACCCCTTACCTCGCGAAACCCTGTGCCGTCAATCGCGATACAACGACGCAACCCTTTCTGTAATTCGAACTCAAGTTCGATTGAGACGAGCAACCCACCATCTCAGTCGCTCGCCAATCAAACACCCCCAAACCACCACACGCACATAAATGACTATAAACGTTTTTCCAATAGCACCCATCATCAAATATCTAGCAACCCGATTCGCTTGAATAGCTTTGGATTGCATCAATTTGCTACCGACATCGACAAGGGATTCAACCGACAAAGCTTAAAAAATAGCCAACGAATTTACCAACTGCTTTGTTCGAATTTGGGCGAAGAGCGTTTCGGTTTCGGTTGTGTTTATGGTTGTGGTACAGGATCGAGTTTGGGTTAGTTTGCAGACTAGAGGATTTAAGGAGGCTCGGTTTGATAAGCAATGTCGGATTGGGAGCTTGGAGGCGATGGCTACAAAAATTAAAATATCCTTGGCTTGCTTTTTTTTTAAATTTTTAATGATAAAGAAAAATTTATTTTAATTTTAAACAAACGCGTGTTTCAACTTTTGCCAAGTGTAAGAAGAAATGAGACGTGTAATTTACCTTGAGAAAAAAATATTATATTAAACACGCAACATATATCATTTTGAATTCAAATTTAAATTTAAATCGTTCAACTTCGCAATTCAAAATCTCGATCTTCAATTGGGGCGTGCCGCCGGACGTTCATAATGTTTAACCCCTATTCCGAACGCAACGGAAAAGGTTCCGAGTCCAAATTCGATTGTATGGATAAGATAGATTTTTGAATCAGTTAAAATATCAAATTTTCGATTTAAATTTCAACGCGTTTGCTTATCGTACTGCTAAGCGAACACTCCAAACAATATGAAAATTGAAACCCAAGAATAATACAATATTACGGATCCAATGGAACTGGTTTCGTCGAATTCCGAAACTGTGCCTTGGAAGGCTATTTTTAATTATCGATTTAGACGATAAAATTCAATACTGAACAAAACAGTTTCAAATTCAATTCTGAAGCTTCTATTAACCTCAGTATTATAAATATAAATTTTCTAAGCCATCAAATTAATTTTAACGGGCACAAAATTGAAGATTTACAATTTTACCCAAATTTCTATAATTAAGTTCAATAATTAAATTGCTAATTCATCCTGAAATCTGAAATTCAAGTTTGAATCAATCCCAAACATTTAAAATCAATTAAATATTTTGATTTCAAATGTCCAAAATTCTAGGTTGTCACATATTTGCTACTAATCGTAGGGATTTCCCGACAGGGTGTAGTAGGAAAGTACCTTCGGTTTATCCTGTTCCTGGAGAACTTTTATGGACGAGTGTCTGACATTGCATTTCTAAGATTACGTACATTGGTTTTTACAAACGTACATCATGTGGTGGCGGAGAAGGCAACTTCTCTTAGCTTAACACCTCTTTGGCCTCACTCTATGGAAAATGACCGAAACAAGGATAGAAGCAGCAAGTCTAAAATGGGTTGCTTCCATTAAGAGATGTGATCACGCTTCTAGATATATCTTTACACCCTATGACGTCGTGTATCTGATTATTGTTGTGTGTGCTTGTGACCACGGATTTTACGTCGGTAACTACCGGAGTAGTGACATATTCGGTACTGTCCAGGTATGGGTAGGCCGGTCTTCTGTTGGTTTAGGCACATGTATCTGGACCCTAGGTACATTCCTCTAGAGACGTACCGAGTTTTCAAAAAGGTAGTTCCTTTACCTAGTCATTTGGATAGAAATCCAAAATCCAATACGTGCCTGCCATTTTCCATTGCACAAAGCCTTATATTACAAGGTATATGCTGGAATTTAATAATGTAACAATTTCAGCTATTTTAATATTATTTGTATGCAATAAACACTATCATAATGTAAGAGAATTTGATATGAGATGTTTTGGTTATCGTTAGGTAAAAACCTTGTCGGTATTTATTTGCGATGTGGCCTTATGAGATACCCTTTTATTTTGATAAAGGAAAAGTTTTGATAAGTTCATAAATTCAGTTGAGGTGTGTTTTCTCCCGCTGGTTTACCAGACTGGTCCATGCATTCTTTCCTTTCAATACTCGGGTAAGATTGAGTATATTTACAGCTTCAGATTTGACGCTTTTGGAGGTTCAACAGGCGAGCTAGAGATCTTCACGTCGTATACACATGTCTGCTTATTTTTTTGCTTTCTTGATTGTTGTGGCTATAAATTATCAGCATTTGTGAGGACAGGTTATTATCACTGTCCAAGCTGATGATTATTTATTTTGTACTCTGATATTGATTTATGTATATTACAGTTTCTCTTTGTAAAGATTATTGATGTAGCGACCCAACTTCCAAACTCCAAGAAGTCGCATCGCTAAGAAGAAAGAAAGGGATAGAAAAGAGAAAAGAAAGAAAAGAAAGAACAGACAACATTAGAATCTCACAGCGAAATCGAATAAATTATAATATATCACATAAAACTTTACATAGTATCATATACATCAGAGTTAAACAGCTAATACAACACAAACTAGACAGTTATAAACATCTGTCTAGCAATTACAATCCAAGTACATCAGAGAAAAACGGATACAACTTAAACACAGTGGAACTACTAAATATATCTACACGCTGAAGCCTCCTGCTCCATTATCTCCTCCAGAACTTGTCAAAGCAATCCTGAAACACTTGACTATTCATACGTAATATGAGTACCCAAGAGTTTAATAAAATAGAAAATAAACACTCGGGTCAGACAGGGGTCTGGTGTGAGTAAACGGGGATAAAAAGTTGCTTAACTCAGAAAATCCTTTGAAAACAAAAGGTATCACGTAAGACTTTCCACACATAAACATGGAAAAGTTTTTACCTTACGCTAAGCAAAACATTTGATAGGAAATCCAATGATATTATAATAGTGTCTAGGGTTTTCAAAATAAAATACAGAAATAGCTGGAATGCTTACATCTCACGTTCCAACATAGTTGGGCACAATCAAAACCGTACAGGCACTTATTGGATTATGGATTCCATCAATGGCAGGGCTACTGGGGTACCGCCTGTCACAGTACGTGGCCTAGATCACCGTACCGAGGAGTACGCCCGCTCCCCTACAACACAAAGCCGAACCCGTTCCTTACTGAACAGTTCCGAACAAGACCACCCCGCAGATTGGTCGTCACCAACTGCCACACAACCGAATATAAAGGGACCTCTAGATAGGGATAAATCTTGCTCTCCAGTGGGGGCTACCCACGAAGCCTTGCTGCACCTCCCCTGTTTTAGCCATTCCCGGTTGATGAGGCTTGAGGCTACGATTACCTTTATAGAACACATTTATCTTAGAATGCTCATCGTCCACCTGACGATGTTCTGAAAGCATTCAATCCATACAAGTTCGTTTCGGGTTCGAACGAAACCGAAGGCATTATCTCGTTACATTCGTATTGGAATCACCCTCAGAGTTAACGACGATAACCCTTGCGCTCTAAATCTCCATCTCGAATCTACAAGTACTATTCCGTCAAACTCATTACAGAATCACCCACAGAGTTATATTGACGTATAGCCCTTACACCTCGAGTCTTCACTTGCTCCACTTAGATTAACGACCTAACGTTTAATTGGAATTGATGTGGTTTTCGGAATTCCGAATATGGAAACCCGATCTCGGTCTCACCGAAACCAAACGCCATCTTAATGTCCAAGTTATACTTAAAGGTTTTAAACAATTAACTTATTTCATTGTTATCTAATTCACATAGATAGATAAACTACATCTCACAATAGATAATCACATTCATATCATAAACAGATAATCTATATCATAACTAGATAATCATCACAACCAAATAATCCATCACAAACCATCATACTTAAACCAATCATCTATATCATATAGATACAACTAATCTCATTACTGAGATCACAACCATTCAATCAATAACATCCATAAGCAATGATTTATTAACCATCAATTATAATTAATTTAAAATGAATTAAATTAATTACAACCATCTCTAATTAATTTAAAATAAATTAAATTAATTACTCATTAAAATCGTGCTTAATATCCTTTAATTAATTAACCGAGTTAATAAATCATTTCCTAAGTATTCAACTTGAATTAAATATCTTTGATTAATCCTCCTCTAATTACAATAAGTAATTAATCTTTAATTAATTTTATAAATTAATTAACCTTAATCATAAGTAATTAACATTTAATTACTCATTTATTAATTAATTATATTTAATTATATTTTGTCCCAAATTAATTACAATTAATTAATCACTTATTTTAGTTTTAACTTAATCAAACAATCCTTAATTACATCATTAATTTTAATAATTAATGATCTCTAATATTTAAATAAATTACTTAATTAAAATTAATTACATTTAGTAATTAATCTAATTATTAATCACCTTGATTAATATTCAATTTAGTAATTAACTATCTTTAATTACTTATTTATAGATTATCCAATAATTAATTATTTATTAATTCCTTAATTAATTCCAAAAGTAATTATCCAAATTACTGATTACATTTCAGTAATTACCATTCATTACTTCTCTAAGTAATCCAGCTCCATTAATTACATTTAGTAATTACACTTATTAAATCATCAAATGATTTATTTAAATTAATTAAACTAAATTAATTTACTCAAATAAATCACATATCAAAATTAATTTCAATAAGTAATTAATTCCTTAATTACTTTAACAATTAATTATACTTAACAAATTACAATTAATTATATTCAATTAATCAATCTAGTTAATTACCAAAATTAATTACATTAATTAATTACTAAATTATCCTTAGATAATTATTTTTATTAATTAACAACATTTTCAATAATTACATACTTAAGAAAATTTGAATTAGATTAATTATCAATCTAATTAATATTAATCTAAATCATTATTAAAAATCAAATAATTAAGTAAATTCTTAATTATTTTAAATATTTTTCAAAATAATTTAATTACTTATCAAATGACTCATTTATATTCAAAATATATTTAAAACAATATATTTTTAATTTTAAATTCAAATTCCATTTAAAAATTTAATATTTAAAATGTTTAACTATTTAAACATTACTCTCTATTTTAAATAAATATAAACCTTAAAATAAAATGAATGTTAAAGGACATTCATTACCTAAATATAAAAGAAAGATTTAAAATAAATTACTTGATTACAATAAATTAAGCTTTGAAAATAAATTGATTTTTCAACTTTCAAATTTAAATTAAACACTTCATAGCTTAATTCAAATATTAAAAGAAATAGATTCTTTCAAGTTTTAATACTTATTTTGAAATCAAATTTCATTTCCAAATTCACTTTTAAAACATTTGAATATGTTCATTTCATTTTTTTTTACAAACTGTTTTGAAATTTAAACTGGATTCCAAAATAAACTTGAAAACAATTTTTACTTTATTTCAAAACAATTTAAATCTTGCTTAAACATTTAAATCTGTTCAAAATTTAAAAACTAACAAAAACTGTTTTAAATCAAATTCTGGTTTAAAAGGTAAACCTGAAACTGTTTTTAGTCTTGATTTAAAACTTGAATTTAAATCTTGTTTAAATTTAAGATTTTCATTTTTTTTTAAAAACTTTGAATTCAAATTGCATTTGAATTCAGATTCAAGTTACACTAAAATCAAACTCCTGCACTAAATTTTGAATTTCATTCAACATTTTTAAAAAACTGCAAAATAACTCTTAGGTTTTAAACCTATAGCCATATACCCGAGAAACCCATTATTTACTTCGGGTTTCCAGACCATCTACTCCGAGTCAAAATCAAAAATGCCTGAGCAACCCTCGAGTCAAATACCCTGCACACCCCATACGTCCACCAGACTCCAAACATGCATGGTGCATATGCACCGTCGCCTCGGCGAACTCCAGCCACTCCATTCCACTGCTACAAGTCACTGACCATCTCCTAACATAGATACAATCACCTAATCTCCACTGCAACTAAATTTTCCAAAATTTCAGGTTGATCAAAACAACGTGAAACACAACCACAAACCCTATCAAAACCTGACAACAGCCCATTAGCTCGCCTCCGCCCATCATCGTCGACGCGACCTTGGATATAGCTTCCTTTACACCCCCTCTACAAATTCCCAAAACCCTACTTCATTCAATGCATTACAGAAAATCATAAGCTATCCAAAACCCAACCACTCCAAATAAGGGTTAAAGCCTGGAAACACCAATTTCAAACATCACCACCTACTGACACTACTTCTGACCATTATCCATTCACGCTCCCATCAATCCTCTATCTCCATACAGATTTACAGCATGCCCCAATCATTAGGAGTTTAGATTTGGTTATTTGAATATTAACTGATTTTCATTGTTTTACAGAGACAATAGTTTTCTTAAACTAACTTAAAATTTATGAATCTAAATTATACCAAACAAACATATTTTATTTACACAAAATTGCTAACTGGAATCAATTCAAGTGATAAAGAATTTCTGTAAAAGAAAATCTTAGTTTACAAAGATATGCAGCTACAGGCAACAGCAACATATAAACACATTCATATATGTTTACACAGAACAGCCATCAACATACCATCATCACAACATACTATTTCTACAAATTCATATGCACAGATATCATAGGCTTTTATGCGTGTGAGGTTTATTCAGTTCATTTCATTTTTAAACAGAAAACAGAGCAAATTTTTCCCTAAACAGTTTTTGATTTCAATGAATTTAAAACTTAAGTTTCTGTAAATTATAGATGGCTCTGATTTTTAAAAGGAAAAAAAAACTGTTTTTAAAATAAGAAGCTTACTCACCTTTTTCTATGAAGATGCAGAAAATAATTCCAGAGATGTATTCATTCCTGGAACCTGCATATTGAAATGCATGTTGAACCTGGATGCAATTTGAGTTGAAGTTGCTTTTCTTGTTGATGTATGCATGCAGACTCCATTCTTATTGCTCAGATTTTATATTGAAGTTGAGCTTCCAATTTGATGTTGAAACTTAGCTTCAGATATGTAGACTTGGGTTTTAAATGTTGCAGATTTGTAGTTGTTTGTTTTGCAGATTTTAGAACATGCAATCTGTTTTGGATTTTTGATTTTACAGAAATCTGAGAATCAGATTTCAAATGAAAACAATGTTTTAACAAAAATAATTTTGCTAAGTTTCTCTTATCAATATAATTTAAATAATATGTTTTAAAACAAATGCCACTTGTTATGTTTAGGTGTAGATAAATTTACAAGTGTCTTCTTTATAGTTTACATGTACATTTCAATAAAAAGAGAATTCTAAATTTATGGATGTATTTAAATTTATCTTAAACCATTTCTGATTTATTTTAGCATGTTTCAATTATTTATTAACATTAGCCTTGAAAATAATTACATGTTTATTTATAAACTTCTTTATAAAACTATACATTTTAAATGTTTGCTTAATTATTTTTCGAAATGATATTCTTTTAAAACCAAATTTCAAAAGAAAAGATTTTTAAGAAGAAAAGAAGTGTTGAATTTATTTTATTTCAAAAGATTTCAAACTAAATATTATACTTTAACAAAAATGAATTAAATCTTATTTCAAAGAAAAACAATTTTCTTCAAAATAAACAAAATAAATTTTATTATGAAACCAAAATTTAAACTATATTTATTATTATAAATAAACAAATACTTACTTATATTTCTTTGATAATGTAGGAAAGACTTTTAAATTTTACCTTTGAAAAGTTTTCCATACTAATTTTAAATCAAATTAATCAATTCACAATTTATACCTATATATATAATAATTAAAAATATCTTTTATTAAATTTAAATTTAAATAAAATCAAATTTTCTATTTACAATGTATAAACATTTATACATTATAAATAAAATATTTTTAACTTTTGAAAACAAAAATATTTTCAAATTAAACTATCACTATTATAAATTTTGAAAAGAATATCATTTGCCAAACTAAATACTTATAAATTATTAAATCAATATTTCACATTTTAAAATAATTATCAAAGAAATTATTAAATAATTATTGCCTAAATTTCCGGGACATCACATTCCTCCTCCCTTAAAAGAATTTCGTCCCGAAATTTAAAAGCAAAGGTAATTTAATAATCCCATACAGATTTTAAAATTTAAAAGAACAAACATATGCTATCAATCAAATACTAGCAACTATGGCAACCAATTCAAACAAATAATTCTAATTATCCAGACAAAATTCTGGATAAGAATTTCTAGAGTTTCCCAGGTACAAACACCGGGACACTCGCTCTACGGAATCTAAACTAGCTGCACCACTCAGATCTAGAGCTCCTATATATCTAGATCTATAAATCTAAATAGGATACTGAACCTCAAACAAGTCCTGATCAACTTCCAATATCTCAGAACTACTGAGTCTAAAACCAGAGATAAACCATACACGTACTCCCTCAGAGATACGTGAAAACAAAACAAATCCCAACCATTTGAACTGGCAATTCAATCCTGTAGATCGAACACTTAATCCTTAAGAGAAGACAGAAAGATCCAATACTCATCTCCACAAGTCTCTCCTGTCGATCCTAGGCCGCCCTCAATTTCTAGATCAAACAAAATCCACCACATAAACTCTATTTCACAAACATCAGAAGACTCCAAACATACTACTCTTATCCGGAAAACAAAACAGATGCACAAAATAATCAAGCCTCCAGATCCAAAATGAATTTCCTGTAGAAATCCTCTGATCCAAGACAAAACTCAAATTCCCAAAGAATCGGGTGTCGCTTCTATTCTGGAATAGCTGCCACCATGCTTCCACTGCACAACTCTGATTCGAGAATGTTGTTGATGAACACAAGTATAAACTTGATCAACTTATCCCGGAATACTGTTCATCAAATTCCATAAATCTCAGTGACCTATCCGATTCGGTTACAACACCGCAGCAAAAATTCAACCAAAAAACTAGATCCAATAAATCCTGCCAGCTTAAACAGATCTCATTCTCAAAGAGCCCTCCTACTATGCTGAACCATCAGTAATACTCTAAGAACCAAGTCGAAACAGAACTCAAACTCTCGATGGATGCAAATCTTAATTCCCTCGAAGATATCCAGAAAATACCACTTCGATAACTCAAACATCCTCTAAAGATGCTTCAATCCAAACAAAAATCACTTAGAGAACTTCCGAACCATCGCAAGTCACTTTTGCGATTCCACTTAGTTCAGATCCCAAGAAATCGTTCTCACTTCAACAATCAGAACAGCTAAAGCCTTCTAATCAAAAGAAGAACTAGTGGTCCACCTCTTAACCACTAACATCACACCCAGCTGGGCTTCCAGAAGAAATGGACAAGCTCCACCATCTGCCCGGACTACTGATAGAAGAATCACAGAGATATCTGAACCATAGAAGAGTAGGCCACTCACTGCTGCTACTGTTGCCAAAACTTCCTTAACCAAAACTCATTGAACCTCGAAGCTACACCAGCCTCTTCACAGTAGAGCCTTCCAGATAGACAGATATCTCTCAGGAAACTCACTCCCAAACCAAGCTCAAAACACTCTGCCAAACTGAGCCTCAAACTCAAATATAGACAGAACTCCTCCCTAAAGTTGCCAAAATACCCTTGCTGGCTTCTGCACTTCCAACTAATCCAAATTCAATAAAATCCACTCACATGAGTGCAATCCAGCTTACAATCCAAAGATAAACTTCGAATCTTAAAAAGATTCCCTTCAGAGATCAGTAGAATCCTTCACCACTGCAAAACTACTCAAGATGCCCAATACTGCCCTAGCAGATCACTCCAACCTCAAACACTCGAACTCCAACTATTGGTAGTTGTGTTACACACACCACTACCCTATCCACCTTTAGAACTTATATTGGGAAACCTGAACAGGTAACCCAACAAATAGGGAGATATATATATATAATATATATATATATATATATATATTCAAAATTACAAATACGCTCTCTCAAGAAGAACACCACTCCAGAGTCTAGATATTCGCTCAACCTAGTGCTCTGATACCACAATGTAGCGACCCAACTTTCAAACTCCAGGAAGTCGCATCGCTAAGAAGAAAGAAAGGGATAGAAAAGAGAAAAGAAAGAAAAGAAAGAACAGACAACATCAGAATCTCACAGCGGAATCGAATAAATTATAATATATCACATGAAACTTTACATAGTATCATATACATTAGAGTTAAACAGCAAATACAACACAAACTAGACAGTCATAAACATCCGTCTAGCAATTACAATCCAAGTACATCAGAGAAAAACAGATACAAATTAAACATAGCGGGACTACTAAATATATCTACACGCTGAAGTCTCCTGCTCCATTATCTCCTCCAGAACTTGTCAAAGCAATCCTGAAACACTTGACTACTCATATGTAATATGCGTACCCAAGAGTTTAATAAAACAGAAAATAAACACTCGGGTCAGACAGGGGTCTGGTGTGAGTAAACGGGGATAAAAGTTGCTTAACTTAGAAAATCCTTTGAAAACAAAAGGTATCACGTAAGACTTTCCACACATAAACATGGAAAAGATTTTCCTTACGCTAAGCAAAACATTTGATAGGAAATCCAATGATATTATAATAGTGTCTAGGGTTTTCAAAATAAAATACAGAAATAGCTGGAATGCTTACATCTCACGTTCCAACATAGTTGGGCACAATCAAAACCGTACAGGCACTTATTGGATTATGGATTCCATCAATGGCAGGGCTACTGGGGTACCGCCCGTCACTGTAATGACCCGTATTTTACGTGTCGATGATATCGTAGAATTATTAGGTCGTTGGTATTGTTTATGTCGTCCAAAGCTTAAGTCGTCCGGAGTTAGCTCGTGAGCGATTTAGTGAGTTAGAACGACCTAGGAGTTAGGTTGTGTAAAAGTTATGTCGTGTGAAAGATAGGTCGGGTGGAGCGACCTATAGAGGTAACGACCTAAGGTATATATCCGACCTATAGAAATGAGTGACTTAGGGTTAGCGACCTAGCAGTTAGGCGAGTTAACGGGTTGAAGGTAGTTAACGACCTAAGAGCTATCGGGTTAGGGGTCCCAACGACCTAGTAGTGAGCGACCTAAAGCAGAGTGTTGCATAGAGTTAGGTCAAGTGTAGCGACCTAAGAAGGGTAGCGACCTAAGGAGGCTAGTTACGATTGGTTAGGTCGTAAACGACCTATGTTAGAATGCTGTGTTTGTTAGGTCGCAGGAATGATAGGTCGCGTGAGTGATAGATCGTGGGGTTGCTTAACCCACTTAGGTCGATCGGCCGCATGGATCGTTAGGTCGCGTGAGTACACCAGTTAGGTCAGGGAAGTGGCTTGGTTGTTAGGTCGTGATGTTTTAGGTCGTGGATGACCTAATAGCGAGCGACCTAAAACCGAGCGACCTAAAAACTGCCTATAAATACACAACCATTTCCTCACTTTTTGGCACCGGATTTTGAAGCGACGAAGTGCTGCCATTTTAAGAGCTCGACTACAACATTTCTTCACTTCTTTTCTCCACTCTAATCTTGTGCTAACATCCATCCAAGATCGAAGATCAAGATCGAAGATCCAAGAGCCAAAGTTGAAGATCTTCATCCAACAAAGTGAGATTTCATCGTTTCAAGCGGGATTTCGACAAATCAAGCTTGAATCTTTGCTGCCCAGATCTGAAGCGTATTGCTTTTGGGTTGTTTTGGAGATTCGGTGAGTGGTAGTTATCTCTCACGCGGACCCAAAGGAGTATATTGGATTGGTGGCTTGTTTGAGTGTTAATGTTAGAGATTTCATGCATTTTTCTTAGTTCCAAGACTAGATTCATTACTTTTGAAGATGTTTACCTAAGCAAGTTCAATTAACAAGTTATAGAGACAAAACCCATGTTTTATATTTGATAGATCTATGCTAAAATCCATGATTTCATATATGTTAGACTTATGCTCATTTATTTACGAAATTGCCATTATAGTTGATATTGCTTGATTAGATCTCGTTTGAATGCTTAATTGTTTGGATGTACGATTGATTTGATTGTCTCGAGTTAGCTTGTAGTTGATTTGGGACAAGATGGTTGAAGATGATTCAAAAGCTAAGTGGAAAGGCTCTTGAATGGTGAAAGCTGCTGTGGCATATGAAGCGGATGATGAAGCTCATATGGATGGGTTCGAGGACTTTGCTATAGTTAGAGGAAGCGAAGTATGATGACGAAATGGACTTTGCCGTGATATGTTGAGGCGAAGTAAGATGATGAGATGGACTTTGCTAAGATGCGTTGGAGCAAAGTATGATGTGGAAGCCTTGGTTTAATCCAGACGGGATCATCCCAAGCATGTTGATTACTCGATGATGCGGTTCGAGTTGGTGGATAATGGTGGGCTCGAGAGGTGCTTGAGCTATAATGGGAATAGTCGCCAAGGAAGACGACTAGAAGGCTGAGATCTTATCGTTATTGAAGGTTCTAGCAAGCTCAAAGCAAGAGTACGTTGGGTAGATCCGTTATACCCAGACGCGGGTCATGATGACGTGCTAGTTTTCTGGGTAGATTCGTTATACCTAGGCACGGGTCACGATGACATGCGGAGTTATGTCTAGAACCGGGGTTGCCATTAGCCCTTGACGGATGGTTGAAAGATGAGTTGGTCATTCAATTAACGATAAAATCAAGGCAATGATAACAGTGATAGCCAGAGTCATGGATGTTTGGTTGTATCATCATTCGGTCTCAAGAGCGGTGTTTTCTGGGTGCTTATCTGATCTTGGTTTAGGCCTTGGGGGTTTGTATTTGGAAAACATCGACCTTGACTCGAGTGATTATTGCTTTACTTTAATTATCTGCTTTGCTATGCTTGCTTCTCCTTAGTGTGTGTCTGGGGGCTATCACTGTAGAAAGAGGTGGAGTGGGATGATTTGGGTTCCTATTCCTTTTATCCTTTATGTTCCTTTGGTATGTTTGATAGTTGATTTACTGCTCACTAAGACTGTTGTCTGACTCAAGGTTTTATGTCTCCTCTTATTACCTTGGGCTGTTCATCCATGTTTGGGATGGGCAGACTAGGTGACAGGTGGCAGGTGCTGATCTTAGTGGCTCACGCTGATGATGACGAAGACGAGCAGGAGGCTTTACATATTATTTTCATATTCTATGTACTGGATATTCCGCTGATTGTTGATTACTCTGAGTGCTATGTAGTGAGGCTTCTTGTATTCATGATTCAGACCTTGTATAAGCTATTATGATTAGATGATGATATTCTGTTCTATGGGAGCTTCACTATATTATATTTCTCTATTGTATTTTATCCATGCGCTGTGAGTTTTACGATAGAGTCTGCGATGTTTTCACCTTACCCTGACAATCATCCATGGCTGCCTGGCACACTTTCAGCGCACTATTTCCTTATTCGGTGCAGGAGTCATGGGCGGTCGTCACATTTGGTATCAGAGCATTGGTTAATCGATTTTAGCCAACGCTCGCTGACGTAACTACGTAAGAGAGACGTAATTGTATTTTGATGGATGATTACTATATATATAATATAGTAATTTAGAAGGATTTGAACTCCTTATGCAGTTGTTCCTCAAGGTGTTCTAATCATTCCTTTTTATAGATATTAAGGATGAGTCGAAGAGGGAGACCAGCTGCCAGGGAAGGTCGTGTTGCTGATGGAGTTGCTGATTATGGAGCTATGTTCGAAGCGATGATGACTTCGATCATGAGAAGGATACCAACTCCAGGGTCAGCGGTAGATGTTGGAATTCAAGTTCAAGCTCCAAAGCCAGTGGATTTTGCTAAGTTGTGCAAGGATTATACTGCTCTTGGAGGAAAGGTTTTCTTGGGGACAGAATCTACTATTGAAGTCCAGAGATGGATATATGCTTGTAGAAGGATCTTTGGTGACTTGGGAATTGATGATGCAACTAAAAGGAAGCTTGCATCAAGGCAGCTTCAAGGAAGGGCTTCTGATTGGTGGAACTCTATCACCATTGATACTCCAGAGGAAGAAATTACTTGGGTGCAGTTCCAAGCTAGATTTGAAGCTAAGTTCATTTCTACGGCTCAGAAGTCTGTCTTGTTTAAGAAGTTTGTTGAGCTCAAGCAAGGTGGGAGATCGGTTCTTGAGTATGTTTCTGAGTTTGAGGCTTTGTCCAAGTATGCTCGGTCGTATATTGAATTTTTTTATCAGAAGAATGAGAAGTTTGTGACAGGCTTGGACAGTTATCTTGGAAGACAGTTGGTGGATCATCTGGACGATCCATTTGAGAAGCTGGTGGAGAAAGCTCTCAGGCACGAGAGTTTGTTTCCTAAGGAAGTATCTGTTGTTGCTGTGACCAAGGAGGAGTCTAAACCACAACAGGGTGGAAACAAGAAGAGGAAGCAGCAATAGCAGAAGGGTAAGGATGGTCAAAAGAAGCTGAAGGGGGAAAAGACCTGCTATAATTGTCGGCAGAAGGGCCATCTCTCCAAGGATTGCAAGAATCCGAAGGTGTTGTTGAAGTGCTACAACTGTGATAAGCTGGGGCACATTAAGAAGAACTGTCCGGAACCGATAAAGGACAGGCAGGTTGTGCAAGCTTATGCTTTAGGGGCTGTCCCGTCATCTTCGAAAGCTCCTACTGCTGAAGAGAAGGGGAAGAGTGTGGTGGTTCAAGGTACTCTTTCCATTTGTGGTGTTCCAGTTAGAGTGTTATTTGATACTGGGGCGTCACATTCGTTTGTTTGTGATGATTTGGTAGGCCGGTTGGGTTTGGAACCGGAAATTGTTGATAGACCATTGGTTGTGACTAATCCAGTTGGGGGTTCGTCTTGTTTGTGTATGGTATGCCGTGGTCTAGTTGTATCGAGTCATGATTGCTCTTTTGTTTGTGATTGTTTTGTTCTGAACTTTGCGGGGTTCGGAATTATTTTGGGTATGGACTGGCTTAGGAAGTATGCGGCAAAGGTTGATTGTGAGAAACTGGAGGTGACAGTCGGGAATGTGGAAGGGCGAAAGGTTGTGATACGATGTAAGCATGAAGAAGGCGTCTTCATGGGCTTCATGTATTCGCTGGTTGTTCCACGGGATGGACTGTCATCGATGCCGGTTGTGAATGGATTTGAGGACGTCTTTGACGAGGTCAAAGGGTTACCGCCGCATAGGGAGATCGAGTTTCGTATCGATCTAGTTGAGGGAGCCAGACCTGTTGTGATGCCTCTTAGGCGGATGGCGCCTAGAGAACAGCAAGAGTTGAGGGTGCAGGTTGATGACCTTTTATGGAAAGGATTCATTCGGCGTAGTGTGTCCGAATGGGGTGCACCAGTTGTGTTCGCAACCAAAGCGGATGGATCGTTGAGGTTGTGTGTTGATTATCGTGAGATGAATAAGGTGACTAAGAAGAACAAGTATCCATTGCCGAGAATAGATGACTTGTTTGATCAGCTTCACGAGGCGAAGGTGTTTTCTCAGATGGATTTGGCAACGGGATTTCACCAGTTAAGAGTGGCGAAGGATAGTGTGCCGAAGACTGCTTTTAGGACACCATCCGGTTTTTATGAGTGGCTGGTAATGCCATTTGGATTGACGAATGCACCAGCATATTTTGTGGATCTTATGAATAGAGTGTTCAGAGATCAGTTGAACAAGTTCGTACTTGTGTTCGTGGATGATATTCTGATTTATTCCAGAACTGAGGAAGAGCACAAGACGCACTTGAGGATTGTTTTGGAAATCTTGCGAAAACATCAGCTAAAGGCTAAGTTTTCGAAGTGTCACTTCTGGAAGAGTGAAGTGAGGTTCTTAGGCCATGTTATTTCTGGAAATGGAATAGCGGTTGATCCCGCTAAGGTGGCAGCAATCCAGGATTGGGTTAGACCTAAGAATGCATCTGATGTGAGAAGTTTTCTTGGATTAGTAGGATATTATCGTCGGTTTATCAAAGACTTTTCCAAGATAGCTGCACCATTAACAGGATTGACAAAGAAGAACCAAGTGTTCAGTTGGGATGCTAAGTGTGAGCAAGCTTTTAGAATCCTGAAAGAGCGATTGACGAGTGCTCCTGTTTTGACTATTCCAAGTGGGAATGATGAGATGGTGGTTTACACCGATGCATGCGGTACTGGACTTGGAGCAGTGCTGATGCAGAAGGATAGAGTTGTTGCGTATGCTAGTCGACAATTGAAGCCGCATGAAAGGAATTACCCGACTCATGATTTGGAGTTAGCGGCGATTGTTTTTGCTCTGAAGATGTGGAGACATTATCTATTGGGAGTTCGATTCGAGTTGTTTACAGATCATAAGTCGTTGAAGTATCTTTTCTCCCAAAAGGATTTGAATCTTCGGCAGCAACGATGGCTAGAGTTTTTAGCATCATATGATTTTGGTATAGCCTATACTCCGGGAAAAGGTAACGCAGTAGCTGATGCGTTAAGTCGAAGACATGCAAGATTGGGAGCCATGTTTTCGGAATGGAAGAGTCTCGAGTTTTTAGCCAGATTTGATTTCAGGCCTAGACGTGAATTGGAACCTGAGATGTTGGCAAACTTATCAATAAGACCTACTCTTGTGGAAAGGATTGGCGAGGGTCAAAAGCGAGACGATAAGCTTGTCAAGATTATCCGAGATTTGGAATCTGGATTGGAACCAGAGAAGGATAAGGGATTCGAAGTCGATCGAGAGGGTTGGCTTTGGAAGCAAGGACGACTGGTTGTTCTCGATATCGATGAATTGAGAGATGAAGTTCTGAGGGAAGGTCATCACTCGAAGTTGACAATTCATCCAGGTGGAAATAAGATGTATCGGGATATGAAGAGAACCTATTACTGGGAAGGTATGAAGAAGGATGTTGGAAATTTTATTTCCGAGTGTATGAACTGCCAGTTGGTAAAAGCCGAGCAGAAGAAGCCCAGTGGATTACTTCAGCCGTTAGAAGTTCCTACATGGAAGTGGGAGCAAATATCGATGGATTTTATCGATGGTCTACCTAGAATCAGAACGGGAAATGAAGGGATTTGGGTCATTGTAGATCGTTTGACTAAGAGTGCAAGATTTATTCCTGTTCGATCAACTAGGACTGCATCGAAGTTGGCTGAGTTGTATGTTAAGTGGATAGTTCGATTCCATGGTGTTCCGAAGAGTATAGTGAGCAATCGAGACCCATTGTTCACTAGTAGATTTTGGAAGAGCTTCCAGGAAGTTTTGGGAACCGAATTGTGTTTGAGTACAGTTTATCATCCCCAAACAGATGGTCAGACTGGGAGAGTCAACCGAGTTTTGGAAGATCTCTTGAGGGCATGTGTTTTAGATTTCGGAGGATCATGGGAAGATCATCTTCATTTGGTGGAATTTGCATATAATAATAGTTACCAGTCAAGCATTGGTATGGCACCGTATGAAGCATTGTATGGAAGACCGTGTAACTCTCCGACATGTTGGTTGGAAACTGGAGAAAAGCTGATACTTGGGCCAGAGATGATTCGACAGACTACGGATTGCATAGAGATCATTCGGCGACGAATGAAGGCAGCCCAAGATCGTCAGAAAAGTTATGCTGACAAGCGTCGTAAGGATTTGGAATTCGACGTAGGAGATGTGGTTTTTGTGAAGATTTCTCCTCTGAAGAATGTTATTAGATTCGGGAAGAAAGGGAAGTTGACTCCGAGATTTGTTGGACCATTTCCGATCATCGAGCGAATTGGAAAGCTCGCTTATAGAGTGGAGTTACCGGAAAAGATGGCGGGTGTGCATAATGTTTTTCCATGTATCTTATCTACGGAAGTATGTGCACGACTCGAATACAGTGGTTTCTGTTGATAGCTGTGAAGATTTGGAGGTTGATCCAGTTGTTAGAAGACCTCGTAAGCCGCTTCGTATTGTAGAAACCGACACGAAACAGCTTAGGAGGAAGACGATTACGTTGCTCAAGGTACAATGGAGTGATGATGTTAACGACTGTACATGGGAGGAGGAAGAGAGGATGAAGGCAGCTCATCCTGAACTCTTCGAGGTATGGCCCTAAGGTGTCGTGACATCTCATGAATTTGTAACTTGTTCTAATCTTAGAATTCTGCATGCTAGGCTAGAATTTGGATGCATGGTTTGTTGATTGCTATGGATAGTAGGCATGCAGAATAGTTTTGGTTGCTCTTGTTTGCTTGGAATTTCGGGGGCGAAATTCCTAAGGGGGAGAGAATGTAACGACCCGTATTTTACGTGTCGATGATATCGTAGAATTATTAGGTCGTTGGTATTGTTTATGTCGTCCAAATCTTAAGTCGTCCGGAGTTAGCTCGTGAGCGATTTAGTGAGTTAGAACGACCTAGGAGTTAGGTTGTGTAAAAGTTATGTCGTGTGAAAGATAGGTCGGGTGGAGCGACCTATAGAGGTAACGACCTAAGGTATATATCCGACCTATAGAAATGAGTGACTTAGGGTTAGCGACCTAGCAGTTAGGCGAGTTAACGGGTTGAAGGTAGTTAACGACCTAAGAGCTATCGGGTTAGGGGTCCCAACGACCTAGTAGTGAGCGACCTAAAGCAGAGTGTTGCGTAGAGTTAGGTCAAGTGTAGCGACCTAAGAAGGGTAGCGACCTAAGGAGGCTAGTTACGATTGGTTAGGTCGTAAACGACCTATGTTAGAATGCTGTGTTTGTTAGGTCGCAGGAATGATAGGTCGCGTGAGTGATAGATCGTGGGGTTGCTTAACCCAGTTAGGTCGATCGGCCGCATGGATCGTTAGGTCGCGTGAGTACACCAGTTAGGTCAGGGAAGTGGCTTGGTTGTTAGGTCGTGATGTTTTAGGTCGTGGATGACCTAATAGTGAGCGACCTAAAACCGAGCGACCTAAAAACTGCCTATAAATACACAGCCATTTCCTCACTTTTTGGCACCGGATTTTGAAGCGACGAAGTGCTGCCATTTTGAGAGCTCGACTACAACATTTCTTCACTTCTTTTATCTACTCTAATCTTGTGCTAACATCCATCCAAGATCGAAGATCAAGATCGAAGATTCAAGAGCCAAAGTTGAAGATCTTCATCCAACAAAGTGAGATTTCATCGTTTCAAGCGGGATTTCGACAAATCAAGCTTGAATCTTTGCTGCCCAGATCTGAAGCGTATTGCTTTTGGGTTGTCTTGGAGATTCGGTGAGTGGTAGTTATCTCTCACGCGGACCCAAAGGAGTATATTGGATTGGTGGCTTGTTTGAGTGTTAATGTTAGAGATTTCATGCATTTTTCTTAGTTCCAAGACTAGATTCATTACTTTTGAAGATGTTTACCTAAGCAAGTTCAATTAACAAGTTATAGAGACAAAACCCATGTTTTATATTTGATAGATCTATGCTAAAATCCATGATTTCATATATGTTAGACTTATGCTCATTTATTTATGAAATTGCCATTATAGTTGATATTACTTGATTAGATCTCATTTGAATGCTTAATTGTTTGGATGTATGATTGATTTGATTGTCTCGAGTTAGCTTGTAGTTGATTTGGGACAAGATGGTTGAAGATGATTCAAAAGCTAAGTGGAAAGGCTCTTGAATGGTGAAAGCTGCTGTGGCATATGAAGCGGATGATGAAGCTCATATGGATGGGTTCGAGGACTTTGCTATAGTTAGAGGAAGCGAAGTATGATGACGAAATGGACTTTGCCATGATAAGTTGAGGCGAAGTAAGATGATGAGATGGACTTTGCTAAGATGCGTTGGAGCAAAGTATGACGTGGAAGCCTTGGTTTAATCCAGACGGGATCATCCCAAGCATGTTGATTACTCGATGATGCGGTTCGAGTTGGTGGATAATGGTGGGCTCGAGAGGTGCTTGAGCTATAATGGGAATAGTCGCCAAGGAAGACGACTAGAAGGCTGAGATCTTATCGTTATTGAAGGTTCTAGCAAGCTCAAAGCAAGAGTACGTTGGGTAGATCCGTTATACCCAGGCGCGGGTCATGATGACGTGCTAGTACTCTGGGTAGATTCGTTATACCTAGGCACGGGTCACGATGACGTGCGGAGTTATGTCTAGAACCGGGGTTGCCATTAGCCTTTGACGGATGGTTGAAAGATGAGTTGGTCATTCAATTAACGATAAAATCAAGGCAATGATAACAGTGATAGCCAGAGTCATGGATGTTTGGTTGTATCATCATTCGGTCTCAAGAGCGGTGTTTTCTGGGTGCTTATCTGATCTTGGTTTAGGCCTTGGGGGTTTGTATTTGGAAAACATCGACCTTGACTCGAGTGATTATTGCTTTACTTTAATTATCTGCTTTGCTATGCTTGCTTCTCCTTAGTGTGTGTCTGGGGGCTATCACTGTAGAAAGAGGTGGAGTGGGATGATTTGGGTTCCTATTCCTTTTATCCTTTATGTTCCTTTGGTATGTTTGATAGTTGATTTACTGCTCACTAAGACTGTTGTCTGACTCAAGGTTTTATGTCTCCTCTTATTACCTTGGGCTGTTCATCCATGTTTGGGATGGGCAGACTAGGTGACAGGTGGCAGGTGCTGATCTTAGTGGCTCACGCTGATGATGACGAAGACGAGCAGGAGGCTTTACATATTATTTTCATATTCTATGTACTGGATATTCCGCTGATTGTTGATTACTCTGAGTGCTATGTAGTGAGGCTTCTTGTATTCATGATTCAGACCTTGTATAAGCTATTATGATTAGATGATGATATTCTGTTCTATGGGAGCTTCACTATATTATATTTCTCTATTGTATTTTATCCATGCGCTGTGAGTTTTACGATAGAGTCTGCGATGTTTTCACCTTACCCTGACAATCGTCCATGGCTGCCTGGCACACTTTCAGCGCACTATTTCCTTATTCGGTGCAGGAGTCATGGGCGGTCGTCACAGTCACAGTACATGACCTAGATCACCGTACCGAGGAGTACGCCCGCTCCCCTGCAACACAAAGCCAGACCCGTTCCTTACTGAACAGTTCCGAACAAGACTACCCCGCATATTGGTCGTCACCAACTGCCACACAACTGAATATAAAGGGACCTCTAGACAGAGATAAATCTTGCTCTCCGGTGGGGGCTACCCACGAAGCCTTGCTGCACCTCCCCTGTTTTAGCCATTCCCGGTTGATGAGGCTTGAGGCTACGATTACCTTTATAGAACACATTTATCTTAGAATGCTCATCGTCCACCTGACGATGTTCTGAAAGCATTCAATCCATACAAGTTCGTTCCGGGTTCGAACGAAACCGAAGGCATTATCTCGTTACACTCGTATTAGAATCACCCTCAGAGTTAACGACGATAACCCTTGCGCTCTAAATCTCCATCTCGAATCTACAAGTACTATTCCGTCAAACTCATTATGAAATCACCCACGGAGTTATATTGACGTATAGCCCTTACACCTCGAGTCTTCACTTGCTCCACTTGGATTAACGACCTAACGTTTAATTGGAATCGATGTGGTTTTCGGAATTCCAAATATGGAAACCCGATCCTGGTCTCACCGAAACCAAACGCCATCTTAATGTCCAAGTTATACTTAAAGGTTTTAAACAATTAACTTATTTCATTATTATCTAATTCACATAGATAGATAAACTACATCTCACAATAGATAATCACATTCATATCATAAACAGATAATCTATATGATAACTAGATAATCGTCACAACCAAATAATCCATCACAAACCATCATACTTAAATCAATCATCCATATCATACAGATACAACTAATCTCATTACTGAGATCACAACCATTCAATCAATAACATCCATAAGCAATGATTTATTAACCATCAATTATAATTAATTTAAAATGAATTAAATTAATTACAACCATCTCTAATTAATTTAAAATAAATTAAATTAATTACTCATTAAAATCCTGCTTAATATCCTTTAATTAATTAACCCAGTTAATAAATCATTTCCTAAGTATTCAACTTGAATTAAATATCTTTGATTAATCCTCCTCTAATTACAATAAGTAATTAGTCTTTAATTAATTTTATAAATTAATTAACCTTAATCATAAGTAATTAACATTTAATTACTCATTTATTAATTAATTATATTTAATTATATTTATCCCAAATTAATTACAATTAATTAATCACTTATTTTAATTTTAACTTAATCAAACAATCCTTAATTACATCATTAATTTTAATAACTAATGATCTCTAATATTTAAATAAATTACTTAATTAAAATTAATTACATTTAGTAATTAATCTAATTATTAATCACCTTGATTAATATTCAATTTAGTAATTAACTATCTTTAATTACTTATTTATAAATTATCCAATAATTAATTATTTATTAATTCCTTAATTAATTCCAAAAGTACTTATCCAAATTACTGATTACATTTCAGTAATTACCATTCATTACTTCTCTAAGTAATCCAGCTCCATTAATTACATTTAGTAATTACACTTATTAAATCATCAAATGATTTATTTAAATTAATTAAACTAAATTAATTTACTCAAATAAATCACATATCAAAATTAATTTCAATAAGTAATTAATTCCTTAATTACTTTAACAATTAATTATACTTAACAAATTACAATTAATTATATTCAATTAATCAATCTAGTTAATTATCAAAATTAATTACATTAATTAATTACTAAATTATCCTTAGATAATTATTTTTATTAATTAACAACATTTTCAATAATTACATACTTAAGAAAATTTGAATTAGATTAATTATCAATCTAATGAATATTAATCTAAATCATTATTAATAATCAAATAATTAAGTAAATTCTTAATTATTTTAAATATTTTTCAAAATAATTTAATTACTTATCAAATGACTCATTTATATTCAAAATATATTTAAAACAATATATTTTTAATTTTTAATTCAAATTCCATTTAAAAATTTAATATTTAAAATGTTTAACTATTTAAACATTACTCTCTATTTTAAATAAATGTAAACCTTAAAATAAAATGAATGTTAAAGGACACTCATTACCTAAATATAAAAGAAAGATTTAAAATAAATTACTTGATTAAAATAAATTAAGCTTTGAAAATAAATTGATTTTTCAACTTTCAAATTTAAATTAAACACTTCATAGCTTAATTCAAATATTAAAAGAAATAAATTCTTTCAAGTTTTAAAACTTATTTTGAAATCAAATTTCATTTTCAAATTCACTTTTAAAACATTTGAATATATTCATTTCATTTTTTTTTACAAACTGTTTTGAAATCTAAACTGGATTCCATAGTAAACTTGAAAACAATTTTTAACTTGATTTCAAAATAATTTAAATCTTGCTTAAACATTTAAATCTGTTCAAAATTTAAAAACTAACAAAAACTGTTTTAAATCAAATTCTGGTTTAAAAGGTAAACCTGAAACTGTTTTTAGTCTTGATTTAAAACTTTAATTTAAATCTTGTATAAATTTAAGATTTTCATTTTTTTTTAAAAAACATAGAATTCAAACTGCATTTGAATTCAGATTCAAGTTACACTAAAATCAAACTCCTGCACTAAATTTTGAATTTCATTCAACATTTTTAAAAAACTGCAAAATAATTCTCAGGTTTTAAACCTGTAGCCATATACCCGAGAAACCCATTATTTACTTCGGGTTTCCAAACCATCTACTCCGAGTCAAAATCAAAAATACCCGAGAAACCCTCGAGTCAAATACCCTGCACACCCCATATGTCCACCAGACACCAAACATGCATGGTGCATATGCACCGTCGCCTCGGCGAACTCCAGCCACTCCATTCCACTGCTACAAGTCACTGACCACTCCTAACATAGATACAATCACCTAATCTCCACCGCAACTAAATTTTCCAAAATTTCAGGTTGATCAAAACAACCTGAAACACAACCACAAACCCTATCAAAACCTGACAACAGCCCCTTTGCTCGCCTCCACCCATCATCGTCGACGCGACCTTGGATATAGCTTCCTCTACACCACCTCTACAAATTCCCAAAACCCTACTTCATTCGATGCATTACGGAAAATCAGAAGCTATCCAAAACCCAACCACTCCAAATAAGGGTTAAAACCTGGAAGCACCAATTTCAAACATCACCACCTACTGACACTACTTCTGACCATTATCCATTCACTCTCCCATTAATCCTCTATTTCCATACAGATTTACAGCATGCCCCAATCATTAGGAGTTTAGATTTGGTTATTTGAATATTAACTGATTTTCATTGTTTTACAGAGACAATAGTTTTCTTAAACTAACTTAAAATTTATAAATCTAAATTATACCAAACAAACATATTTTATTTACACAAAAATTGCTAATTGGAATCAATTCAAGTGATAAAGAATTTCTGTAAAAGAAAATCTTAGTTTACAAAGATATGCAGTTACAGACAACAGCAACATATAAACACATTCATATATGTTTACACAGAACAGTCATCAACATACCATCATCACAACATACTATTTCTACTAATTCATATGCACAGATATCATAGGCTTTTATGCATGTGAGGTTTATTTAGTTCATTTCATTTTTAAACAGAAAACAGAGCAAATTTTTCCCTAAACAGTTTTTGATTTCAATGAATTTAAAACTTAAGTTTCTGTAAATTATAGATGGCTCTGATTTTTAAAAGGAAAAAAATCTGTTTTTAAAATAAGAAGCTTACTCACCTTTTTCTATGAAGATGCAGAAAATAATTCCAGAGATGTATTCATTCCTGGAACCTGCATATTGAAATGCATGTTGAACCTGGATGCAATTTGAAGTTGAAGTTGCTTTTCTTGTTGATGTATGCATGCAGACTCCATTCTTATTGCTCAGATTTTATATTGAAGTTGAGCTTCCAATTTGATGTTGAAACTTAGCTTCAGATATGCAGACTTGGGTTTTAAATGTTGCAGATTTGAAGTTGTTTGTTTTGCAGATTTTAAAACATGCAATTTGTTTTGGGTTTTTGATTTTATAGAAATCTGAGAATCAGACTTCAATTGAAAACAATGTTTTAACAAAAATGAATTTGCTAAGTTTCTCTTATCAATATAATTTAAATAATATGTTTTAAAACAAATGCCACTTGTTATGTTTAGGTGTAGATAAATTTACAAGTGTCTTCTTTATAGTTTACATGTACATTTCAATAAAAAGAGAATTCTAAATTTATGAATGTATTTAAATTTATCTTAAACCATTTCTGATTTATTTTAGCATGTTTCAATTATTTATTAACATTAGCCTTGAAAATAATTACATGTTTATTTATAAACTTCTTTATAAAACTATACATTTTAAATGTTTGCTTAATTATTTTTCCAAATAATATTCTTTTAAAACTAAATTTCAAAAGAAAAGATTTTTAAGAAGAAAAGAAGTGTTGAATTTATTTTATTTCAAAAGGTTTCAAACTAAATATTATACTTTAACAAGAATGAATTAAATCTTATTTCAAAGAAAAACATTTTTCTTTAAAATAAACAAAATAAATTTTATTATGAAAGCAAAATTTAAACTATATTTATTTTTATAAATAAACAAATACTTACTTATATTTCTTTGATAATGTAAGAAAGACTTTTAAATTTTACCTTTGAAAAGTTTTCCATACTAATTTTAAATCAAATTAATCAATTCACAATTTATACATACATATATATATATATATATATAATAATTAAAAATATCCTTTATTAAATTTAAATCTAAATTAAAATCAAATTTTCTATTTACAATGTATAAACATTTATACATTATAAATAAAATATTTTTAACTTTTGAAAACAAAAATATTTTCAAATTATACTATCGCTATTATAAATTTTGAAAAGAATATCATTTATCAAACTAAATAATTATAAATTATTAAATCAATATTTCACATTTTAAAATAATTATCAAATAAATTATTAAATAATTATTGCCTAAATTTCCGGGACATCATAATTGATCTATATTATATGTTATTCCGCTACGATGTGAGATTCTATATTGTTTTGGTTCTGTTTCTCTCTTCTTCTTCTCTTCTCTTCTTCTTTCTTCTCTCTTTTTCCTCACCCTCTCTTTTCTTTCTCATGATCTTCTGCAATTCGTGCACTCTGGGTCGGATAAGTGTGTTTGGTGTCGGATTCAGAGGGTTACGAGTGCGGGCCATCACAGCAATACAATTTTCACAGTGGAGAATGATAAAGCCTTAATTATATGTTTAGGATAAGCATGAATTAGTGAGCCAAGCACAATATCTAGGTCTATGATAATTGCTTTGGTTTACTGGGTTTGGATGCGAGGTTAGTAGAGTTATGCAATAGAAGTCCGCCTTTCACTTAGAGGCTACCAACAGTTGTGAACCAATGTGAGACATCTCCAACCACAGGAAATATGGAGAAGGGATATGCGCTTTCTTAAAAGTAGGGGAAAATATACCAAGGGTTCACCTTGGATTAGAAGTATTAAATGGTCCAGTACTTTTAGGAAATGAGGTTTGCTTCATTTCTAATAAGAAGTATTAAATAACTTAAAGGGAATTTTCCTTGATATGCACTAGATTAGTCCAAATGGGATTTTAGTTATAGAAGGTCAACGGGCTATGTCAGCATTGTTGGTGGATCAGTATTTTGCAGTAGGCTAGCATATAGGCTATAACCACCAACGGTCCTGAGCCGGCAATAACAAAGACTTGGGTTAAGCTATGATAGATTTCACTTCCTGCTAGTATTGAATGGATATGGGATGTGCACAGACCTTAAAATTAGTTAGTTGTTTATTTGTCGGAGGTGGAATAGTTAACCCTTACACGAGTCTTTGAGATGCATTAGTTATATGACAATTATAGTATAAAGTTGTAACTAGGGTCATTGGCCTTTGTAGTTAGGTCCAATTGACTAGCGTTCACATTGCGGATGGTCCGCTTTGAGTTGATTATTACATGATATTGGATCTTCCTCCTCCATATTTAAGAAGTATTAAATGATCGAGGTTTTGGATAGTATAAGTTTATAGGCGTATACATATAGTGATACCATGGGGAGGCTAGACATATCGTGCATGCACATAGGATTTAAAGGATTATTCGTCAATAGTAGACATAATACTTAATGGAAACAATTGGCATAAATTAGTTTTATGGGTAAAGTGTGTAATTTTCTAGTAACCAGAAAGTTACTCTGACCCTCTCCTTATTACAACCCATATGATAGATTTAGAGGGACATGCTACTGGTGCAAGACGGGAACTGCAGATGGTGGAGACTTTTCTTTCATGCTCGACTCTAATAAGGCGACTAGATATCCAAGGAATAATATTGATTCCAAAGTAGTAGCTTTAGTCAGTATGTATGTTGTATTATATTTTGTTTACTCCACTATGAGTTTATATTGATTGCTCTCTGATATACTTACATTTACTACAAGTTACCAAAGCCAACGATCCATGCTTTAATGGACGTGGATTTCGATTTAGTCGAAATTTTGGCCTATTAAGGTGTAGGTTGTTACAAGTTACGTCTTTGGGTGTGGTTACTCTGATCGTTGGTATGTCACTCTCGGATGAAGGTGCATTGATATACAGTTTATTTTATATGGACGCGAATTTTCTTATAACCCATATGCATTTGGCTTCATAGGTTAGAGGGTTATTACGGGTTTGGGTTGAGTAAAATGTAATGATGTAGAATTTGTTGTGCCAATAGAGTTATCTCCTTTTGGTGCCCAAAAGAAGGCTAAAAGATTATGAAGAGCTTAGATATGTCAAAGGAGAGGTTGTGCATTATAAGATGCTCAAACATACTAATGTGAAATAGATCTTAAGGCCACTAATAGATTATAGGAGGTTAAATAATGTATGTCAGTTATTTAAAAGTTAACTCGTGAATTTAAAATTTATTTACTCAGATCAATAATTATCACAATAAGGGCATATAATGAGAGAGTAAATAATTTCTCTATGGAAATTTGGTACTTATTAATTACAAAATTGTAAAGTTTGGATACGTAGTTGTTAAACCACTTCAAAATAAGAACACAACTAAACAAATTACGCTTCCATTACAAAATTTTCTCTCATACGAGGGCGAATAAGTATTCCTAACAGTTGATATGACTGCACTGAACAACAATTCATTAATTGAACATTTATGCTTTGATTGACTTTACTCTTAATGGTGGTGATAAAAAAGGGAAAACCCTAGATCTTGTTGTTCTTAGCGATCCAACTAGAGATCTGTTAGTCGCTTCTTCACTCTGGCATGCTAGCTTGCTCATTAGTTTCATGGTGTCATGAAAGTCATGCTAATTGTTGATGAGGTGGAACTCATCGTGAGGGTTTGATTCAGGGATTAACAGACAAGACTTATGTTACCTAAATCTTCTCCGATGATTTTAGACTTATTTAAGCGAGTTTTTCAGTCCATTATGATTAGTTTTAGCCGAATTTCTACTAACATTTATTTGGAAATAAAAATCTAGTGATTTTTTTCTGCTAAATATGCTAAGTGGTGGAAGTTTTTGTTATATCCATGATGTCTTTAATTATGCTTGGTTGCTCATATGTGTTTGCGATTTGCTCCATGATTTCTTCTAACTCATACATATTATTAATGATTTGATTTCTAAGGTCAGTTGTAATATGTTCCTAAATGACTTAGAGTACTGACACTTAATAAATAAACATATGGAGGATACATTATCTGAATTGCATAGCTTATATTCTAGGTCATTATTGTTTTACCAACAGTTAATCATCTCTTTTGTTGGAAGCATGTTTATTTTTTCCAAAATATGCTGTCATCGACATTTTAGAGAACAACATGAATGTGACATTGCTCTCATTCCTTTTTGACTATAATTGAACTAGATTTCATTGTGAATTTCCATTTTGAAACCATTATAGGTTGGCTTGTTATCTACCATTGTGTATTTTAATCTATTTTGCTTGGTTGCATGTATTTGATAGTAACTTTGCTACATTTAACTGCCATTCACTATCATTTATAATGATGGTTACTTTTTGGTTGTGACATTGACCATCACAATATATTACCATCGTGGAATGTTTATTAATGATTGTCCTTTAATCCACGGGCCATCTAAAAAAGTTATAACTCCATTTACTATTTTCCTTGTAAAAGATTATTTGCCTTCTTCTCAGGGTAGGCAATCGCAAACCAGAATCGAAACGATCAGAAAAGACCTAAACACGAACTAACCTAATGGGTCTTAGGTTGGGTTTGGGTGAAGAAAAGTATCATAAAGACCCGATCATACCTAACCTAACCCAAAAGTACCAACCAAAAAAGCTTGTAATATATGCTTTTTTCATGTTATTATCTAACCAATCCCAAACCAACCTAACCCGTACCAAATCTCAGGTCTAATTTTCAAAATGTATAGCCTGGACCTAACCCCTAGGTTAGGTCCAGTCCATCGGGTCATGCCTAACTGCTACCCCTACTTCTCCTATTCGTATTGATGACTTCCAAGCATATGATGATTTTGAAAGTTACTATGTCATCATGTAATATGAAATTATAACTAAATTAGTTACTTGCATGGAATAATTATAGAAGTAATAACAGAGTAGTAAAAGACATTAGAGATTTTTATACTGGTTCGAACTTTACGTTCTATGTCCAGTGCCAGACTCCTTCTGCATTTAATCAATACCCTTGCTTCACCCAGAGGAACAGGTATTACACCACCTAGACAACCGAATAGGACTTCTACCGCCTGAGGATACTACAACAGGACTTCAAATATAAATGGAAGTGTTTCTGACTGAGTATGCTCTGAAATAGCACCGATAAGTCAATATAAGTACACCCTTCCTATAATCTTCTCCTTTATGGTATATAGTGTAATTTGTAAAGAAAGGAAGCCTAGTTGACCACACAAGAGTGTGCTTAAGTGTTTGGTGATCAAATAGTTTGATTTATAAAACTTGAAAGTAAATACAAAGAAAATAGAGTTTAGAAATCAAAATAAGAAGTTGGTTGAGAATAGTGTTGAAATGGCTTGCTAGTTATAGTTGTTAAAGGTCACAATGAATAGTGAAGAGTTGCCATGAATCAAAATAGAAGCAACTGTTGAAATGAACGTTGTTTCTGTTCAGTGAAGAGAAGCAACCTTTCAAAAAACTAGCCGTTATTTTTAACTCATACTTTTAAAATTCAGTCTTCTGAGTGTAGTGAAATAACAAGGCAACGCTGAAATAGTGCATTTTTGACCTATTTAG
Organism: Allium cepa; assembly: GCA_030765085.1. NCBI lineage: Eukaryota > Viridiplantae > Streptophyta > Magnoliopsida > Asparagales > Amaryllidaceae > Allium > Allium cepa. Next base: position 677,068,569 of record CM060941.1, on the reverse strand, counting down.
ACGTCATAATATTATGTTCAGACGTTTGAGTTTGCTATTTAAAACATGCTTTGCTTCAGCAATCAGACGTCTGAATTTATGATTCAGATGTCTGAATTCTGCTCATTTAGACATCTTTAAAACTTCTTTTGAAAACAAGTGCGTGTATTCAATAGCTTGTGCATCTATACCAATTAGGAGAGATTTTAACATATATAACTAACCAGAATCTATAACCTGCAAACGATTACATCCATCAATCTGGAAATTGGTCGTCAATATTTTCCTGTAAAACTTGGTTAGATAAACACATATAATTGTTATTATCAAAATATTAGGAACCGAGACTCTAACATTCTCCCCTTTTTGATAATGACAACTATGAAAATAATAACTTCTCCTGTCATTAAAACTTGGTTAGTATGAAAATATAAAATTTCTCCCCCTAAATAAGAGAATTCATGCATCAATATTTTTACCTTTTTCTCCCCCTTTGTCATCACTAAAAGGAATTAGTGACTAAAGTAGCAATGAAATATACAAAATACGATAACATCACAGAGAATGAATGGAGAGAAACATATAGCTAATTTAAAACAGAATACAACATTTCAAATGACAACATCACAAAACATAACATAATTCTTAAAACGCAAAAACTAGAATTACCGTAAAAGGACAACACAACATAACAAAAAGATAGAAAAAAATCCATACCACTTCAAAATTCCTCACTATCCTCAACTTGTTCATCATTTTCTTCTTCCTCTTCTTGGTCGGAAGACCAAGTGAATGGTGCCGGAGTATGTTGCACGTCAGTAGATGAAGAAGATGCACATGAAAGCTTATCCCAAATTTTGTTTAAGAAACCCTTGATGGAGTTGAATTTCTTGTTTGTGTTTATTTTCAAGCGAACCATTTGTTTTTGAAGCTTCTTTCGGCTTTGAGAGACTGTAATAAAAGCTTTCTTTGGAGCGACATCTCCTCGGATCTCTTGAATGTCATCATAGTCTTCTTCTTCTTGTTGATGTGGTTGAGATGAAGTTGACAAAGCTATGTTTGGATAAGACGGTTGATGAATACCACGATTTCGGTTTTCAATCAATTGTTGAAAGGAAATGATATTATGAGAAGGAAGTTGCTTTGGTAATTGCATTAGCCCTAAAGTTTTAGAGCCAAGCATGCTAACGGACCAACATTTCGAATCAGGTATTGGTATGCCACATTGCATTAAAATTTTCATGATATAAGCGCCATAGTGTAAAGTCTTGTATTTTCAATGAATTGCATCTTGAAATTCATCTAGTGTAATTCTCACCCATTGGACTTGTTGGTTAGAATAAATGGCATAGAGTGCTTGGAAATCCCATTTGTAAATCTTCTCATAACTACCGGTTCTTGGTTGTAGAGATCGGCTGAGTGTTCGATGGATTATCCTAGCTCGAGGACGCATCTTAGATGATATTATATTTGTCATATCATCGGAAAGAAATCTATGAGATACTTCATATCGTTCATACATATCCACATCAACATGGTCAATATCTATTCCTTCGTAAGGACATCTTAAAATATAGCCTATTCTTTCTGGCAGGAGAAAGATTTTGACGCCACATACCATCGTCCAAACACAATCTTCTCTATTTTAGGGATTGTGATGATCAAAATTTATATTTGCATAAAATAACTTGATAAGTAGATGATTGATTTTCAAGTTATTGAAATCATACCCAATTAATGAATCAAAGTGATTGGATTCTACCATTTCTCTAATCTTATAGCCGTTGAATTCCAAGAATTGCATAAAAGCTCCTTCATATATTTTGGAGTTCTTTATGGTGTTGAATCTTGCAATAGCTGTCTCATTGTGAAGCCAAGATTTAATGTGTGCTTCGGATGGTCTGGTTGTTGATTCTCTTGATCTCTTGGTCTTAGGAGGCATTTTATTTTGATTTTGTAAAGGAAAATTTTGGAATTTTAATGGGTTTTTAGGGTTTAGAGAATGGGTTGGTGAAGTAAATAATGAAGAGATGCGGTGAAAAATGGGGAGATAAGAGAGTAAAGTTGAAAAGTAGGTAGATTAAAAGATGTATGACTGGCTCCGTTTCAAATTTTTTTTACCTGGTTTAAAACAGACATCTGTTTTCAAAACAGACTTCTGTTTTGATCAATTCTGACAAGCAGCAAGAAAAAAGTGTATTTCAGGCTTGATTTAGACTAGGAACGACAATGGGGCGGGTTTTTTAGTTCCCCATACCCGTCCGGATTTTTTAGACCTCGCCCTAGACCCGCCCCGTAGACCCGGTGCGGGTCTGGAATTTTGTCCCGTACCCGGGACCCGTACGGGTCAGGGTAGACCCGACCCGCCCCAAGACCCGATGAGTCTCATGTATTGATTCAAAATTGTGTACCAACTTACATATTTTTTTTATACTCGTTATCACCAAATAATACATGAAATACAAATAACAACGTGTCTAAGGAAAGTTAGTAAAAATCATGTGTACAATAACAATTAAGAAAATATATACATTTGTTATTGTATAAGTATCAATGACGCAATTAATACTCTAATTTTTTATATAGATTATTTATTGGAACATTTTAATATACATGTAGAATCACTTATATCTAATAAGATTAATAAATCATTATAGTAATAAAGCAGTTTCATGAGGTATTATTAGTGTAGGCCGGGTTGGGGTGGGTCAATCGAGCCCCGACCCGACCCTAGACCCGGAGCACTCAAGAACGGGTCACGGGTCTACCCACCCCAATGACCCAAACGAACGGGTCTGGATGGGCCAAAATAGGGGCGGGTTGACCGGGTTTGAACCCTTGACCCGGCCCATTGCCATCCCTAATTTAGATGTTTGGAATATGAAGACAGACGTCTGAATCTAGGTAGATTTTATTCCCTAGATTGACAAATCAGACGTCTAATTTAATGATTCAGACGCCCGAATTAGCAAAACATGCTAATATCAGCTCTGTTTGTAAAATAAAATAATTTTTTTTATTCAACATTTTATTAAACATGACCATTAAAATAAACAATAAACAAGAATTTATGTAAAACTCATCATGCAAAATAAGAGAATAAAACAGAAACTAATAGTTGGAAGGAGAGTCATCAAAATTCCTTGGTTCAACCTTAGTGTTTTCTTTGAGTGGTTTGAGAGGAGACCAGTAGTTCTGACGAGCCAGTGATCTAACAGATTGTCCACGTTCCCATGAGTGTGGTGTCACACGAGGACGTTGAGGTAAGTGAACAAACATTTGATTTTGAATTGGAGTGGAGCCATAGAATTTGACGACCATTTTCTCCAACCAATTTAGTTTTTGTCCTTTAAATTTTTGTTCATAGTAAAGTTCTCTCTGAATATTCAAAGTTTCCTATTTATAATGATGGATATCATTAATATTTTCTTTGGTTGATGGAGAACCAAAGTTAAGTTTCCTTGGTTGTTTTGGTTTCGGAGTGTAACCACTATGGTTAATCAAAGCCATTTCATGGTAAGGAGTAGGAGTAGGTAATGACAATGATCCCAAACTAGGAGATTCAAAGTTGATTGATGAATAGCGAAAGAATATTCAAAGTTTTCACGAGAAGACATATTTGAGAATAAAACAAATTTTGGTTTGAAACTAAGAAGAATTGAATATGAACTAAATTTTTTTTGAAGCCAAATATATAGTGAATATATAGCTTAAAATAAAGAGGTGTTTCTTGTAGAAATGATTATAACCAATTAAACCTAAAACCATTGAAATTTTTGGTTAAAAGACAATTTTGTATAATAATCATCTTGCTAAAAATAGATAATAATAAAATCTACAAAACCAACTGAAATATAATCTATAAACAAGAGATACAAATAGCAAATTGGTAATCACAAGGAACTTTCAGGCACTAGTGTAGAGATCAAATCCCAATAGCCCTTTTTTAAAAAAATTATAATAGTTTTTTAATTAAAATTACAAATTTTTTTGAGAAATAATACCTAATTATCTTCTTAATTTTATAAAAATATTTTCATTCAAAGGTTTTGTAAATATATCAGCCAATTGATTTTTAGAGGAAACAAATTCTAATTTTATTAAATCCTTTTCAATACTATCATGAAGAAAATGATGACGATTGTTGATATGTTTTGTTCGTGAATGATTGATTTGATTTTTAGATAAGTTTATTGCACTAGTATTATCACAGAAAATAGTAGATTTAGATAAATTTATTCTGAAATCTTGAAGTGTTTGTTGCATGTATATGACCTGAGCACATGCTAACGCAGCAGAAATATATTCTGCTTCACAGGTCCAGAGTGAAACACAGTTTTGTTTCTTGCTAAACCAAGATACTAAGGAGTGTCCAATGAAGTGATACGTCACACTCTTACTTTTTCTATCTGTCCGACATCCTCCAAAATCAGCATAACAGTATGATACTAATTCGAAAGGACATTCTTTCGGATAAATAGTCTGAAATCTTTGGTTTGCTAAGATACCGTAATATACGTTTCACTGCTCCCATATGTGATTCTTTAGGATTTGCTTGAAATCGAGCACATAGACAAACACTCATCATTATATCAGGTCTGCTAGAAGTTAAATAAAGTAGTGATTCAATCATACTTTGATATAATTTTTGGTCAACACTTTTTCCATCCTCACCCATTCAAGATGTACTATTGTACTTATTGGAGTTGGTTTGGCCGAAGTATTTTCCATACCAAAGCATTTAATTAGATTGCTACAATATTTTTCTTGGTTAATAAAAATTCCATTTTCCAGTTGTTTAGTCTGTAATCCAAGAAAATATGATAATTCTCCCATATATGACATTTCAAATTCTGTGGTCATTATGTCTAAAAAATCCTGATATAATTTATTATTTGTAGAACCAAAAATAATATCATCAACATAAATTTGAACAATTAAAATATCCTTTTTAGTTTTCTTAATAAAAAGCGTCTGGTCAACTTTCCCTATTTCAAAACCAGAATTTATAAGATAGCTTTTAAGTCATTTGTACCAAGTACGGTGCTTGTTTTAAACCATATAAAGCTTTCTTAAATTTATAAACACGGTCTGGAAATTTTTCATGTGTAAATAGGGGAGGTTGTTCAACAAAAACTTTTCTTTAATTATAGCTATTTAAAAATGCACTTTTAACATCCATTTGTTAAAGTTTAAGATTACAAAAACATGCAAAGGTCAATTAGATTCGTATTGCTTCTAGTCGGGCGATAGGAGCAAACGTTTCTTCATAGTCAATTCCTTCCTCCTGATTATATTCTTGTGCGACTAATCTAGCTTTATTCCTAGTTATATTACCTTTTTCAACAACTTTATTTTTGAAAACCCATTCAGTACCAATGACAATTTGATTACTTGGTCTAGGAACTAAATCTCAAACTTCGTTTCGTTCAAATTGGTTTAGCTCTTCTTGCATAGCTATAATCTAATAGTCATCAGTAGAAGCTTCTTTAGCATTTTTAGGTTCGATATTGGAAAGGAATGCTACATGGCTCATTTAGTTAAGTTGATTTTTAGTCCTAACATTTGAATTAATTTCTCCAATAACATTTTCAACAGGGTGATCTTTTAATATCCTAGGAGGAGATCTTAACTCATTTCATGATTAGTAATGTTTTCATTTGAGTAAGGTATCATCAAAAGATTTTTTAGCATTAGTATCTGTGACAATCTTAGTAATCATCTCATCATCATCAATTTTATTATTAATTTTGAAATTCTCATCGAATGAAACATGAAGTGTTTCTTCGATTATTTTAGTTCTTTTATTGAAAATTCGATAAGCTTTGCTTCGTTTCGAATATCCTATGAATATTCCCTCATCGGATTTTGAATTGAATTTACTAAGTTGATCTTTTGTATTAAGAATAAAATGTTTTAAATCAAAAACTTTAAAATAAAATATATTTGGTTTTCTTCCATTAAAAAGTTCATATGGTGTATGTTTTGTTAGTGGTCGAATGCAGACACGATTCAAAACATAACAAGCAGTTGCTACAGCTTCTGCCCAAAAATGCTTTGGTAAAGTGCTTCCATTTAATAGAGTTCTTGCACATTTTTGTAAAGTTCTATTTTTCCTTTCTACAACATCATTTTGTTGTGGTGTTCTAGGAAAAGAAAAGTTACGTGAAATGCCCTTTTTATTACAAAAATGTTCAAAATTCTCATTTTCAAAGTCATCTCCATGATCTCTTCTAATGTTCTTAATTTTCAAACTTTCGAGGTATTGAATTCTTTTAACAAATATTTTAAAATTTTCAAAATTATCACTTTTTTTTTCCATAAAGATAGTTGTTTGCACAAAAATTGGGCAAACACCTCCAAGTCGTATAATTTAGTCGATTTTATGTTGTTCTTAGCGATTTGGATGATTTACGCAAATATGTAAAAAACAGCGACTAAACTGTAAAAGACACATAGATTTATAGTGGTTCGGCCAGAATGTGCCTACGTCCACTTTATACGTTATTCTCCTTTACTGATCAGGAATACAAGTACAAAGCTTTGATTACAAGTATATGAAAGTTGTTTTGAAAGTTCTATCCGTGCTTGAGCTCCCAAACTTGTCTGCCATTGTTGTACCCCTGCCCCTCTATTTATAGAGTGAGGCTGGGTAGGGGTCTTGGATGGATATAGCTGCTGGTGGGCCTGGGCTGATGTAATCTGGCCTGACAGTGTTGGTTCGGCAAGGCCTTGGTTCGGTCGGGAGTTAGTGTGGGCTTGGTCCGGTTGTAGAGGGTTGAGGTTGGTTCGGCTGGGTATTGGAAGTAGGTTGGTTCGGTAGCAGGGGGTTTGGCAGCAGGTGGTTCGGTAGTGAGTGGTATAGGGATTTGGTTCGGTGGCAAGAGGAATTGGACTGGTGGTAGGTGGTTCGGTGGTGAGTGGTATGGGGACTTGGTTCAGTGGCGAGAGGAATTGGACCAGTGGTAGGTGGTCTGGTGGTGAGTGGTTCGGTGGTACGTGGAGTGGCTTTGGTTCGGCAGGCATGGGAAGGGGCTGGTTCGGTGAGACATTGGTTCGGTGGTAGGAGCATGGTCGAAACACACCCAACACTTGTCCCCCAAAGTAGGGCATGTGCATGCACATGGCGTGCTTTGATTTCTCGCGGTTTGGATAGCTTCATTCGGTCCTAAGCGCCGAACCGTTTGGTCCGGTCTCCCTACGCTCTTCTATAAGTATGGGACTTATGCTTCCGTGATTCCTTACCAACTGAGATAGCCAAACCAGATTTCCTGCCGAATCAATCAATTGCGGAATCAATCAATTGCCAAATCACTCTCGTTTACCAAATCGGGTGATCGCCGAATGACCTTCGTGTTTCGAACCACCGAATGAACCTGGGGATTCCGAGTGCCAAATGAACCTTCGTGCCTTGATCTGCTGAATGAACCTTCGAGCCTTATACTACCGAATGAGTTTGAGAAGTACGAGGCCGAATGGACTTTAGTCTCAAACTACTGATCGGTCTTTTATGTGTTGAATTGCGAACGAGATTCCAAGCTGCATGTACTTGTTTGTTTATATCCCTATCCTCCTTGTTCTAACGACGTACTTTTTTGTGTTTGCAGATAAATGTCTCGTAAAGTGGAAACTCGATAATATAAGAGGAAATCTACGGACTGAAGAGAGTCCCCCGTTGTGCCCCCAGCCCAGCCAGGACCGGGAGGACAGGGACCCGCCCCGAGATCACTAGTGGATGGATATGGCCCTCAGGAGCTCTTGAACTCTCCTCCTGACTGCTTTCCTAGCTCCCTTAAAGAGTAGCAGCTTGATGTGATATCTCGTTATTTTGGGATTGATAGAGCACACATGGTGCTGCCAGGGAATGGAGTTATGCCGTATGACCCTCCTAAAGGATATTTTGCTTACAGTAGGTACCATTGTATGTGTGGGGCCATTCCCCCCATCAATGCTTGGATAGTCAGCTTCATCACCTACCTAAAGGTGGCCCCTTTCCAACTTCAGCCCAACTCTTACGCTATCTTGGTGAGCCTATTCATCATTTTTCAGAGAAAATACGGGCGTCCCCCTTCCAACCGGGAGATCCGATATTTGTACAACTTGGGAGGCTACAAGAAGGGGTCTCCATACATCAGCTTGGAATCTGCCGTGTCCTTCAAGCCGGTCCTGGACTTATATTCGAAGTTCAGCATGTTCAAGAAAGAATGGTTTTTCGTCAAGGATGACTCTGTTTCTATCCGTCGCTTCACCTTCGGCTGTAAGTTGAAGCTTATTTATAATTTCCGTTCTGACTGTAATGCTTCTCCTTATGTGTTTTTATTTCTTGCTAGCGACAGGTGGCTTTGCGGTCGTGGAGAACGATCGCCTGGTTCAGATGGCTGCGGAGATAGAAGCCATCTCGGGAAGGGAGAGGTCAGCTTCTTACCCGATCAGGAATGCTACTCTTCTGCAGCACAACTTGATTCTACCACGTCAGTCTGTGGTCAAGCAGAGAGACACAGCTGAGGAGAGGGCTGTCAAAGCCAAAGGAAGGCCTATGTCGAAGAGCAGCAAGAGGAAACCTTTCTCGATACCTTCAGTCGTCGGGGGGAAGAAGCTCAAGAAATCCGATGGACCCTCCTCTAGCACATGTCCAGATGTTCCGGAGGAGGAAAATGTAGAGGAGGAAAGAGGCGAGGAGGAGAGCGGAGGTGATGGAAAAGGTGATGGTGGCGAAGGACAGAGCGGTGATGGCACCGGGGCTTTGTCTTCTGGGCAAGTAGGTGAGATCCAAGAGTGGACAGATGAGGCTTTCCACCGGGCTTTCGAGGGGCCGGGGGAAGGATCGGCCTTGGAGGAGAAGACGAAGAAAGCTGACAAGGCCGGAATTGGTGCCGATCCTTCTTCTAAGATCATTTCAGCTAGGGTAACTCCGGCGATTCGAGTTGAATTTTTGATTCTCGCCGACTCCATTTATGATAAGTATTTAGGAATATTTCATGGCCAGCTCCTGTCTCCTTTTCACTTGATATATTTCGTGAATTATGATTCAGTGCATGCTCATAACACTTGGTTTTTATTCTAGGAACGGATAAGGTGGCCAAGACATCAGACATTCGGCACCGTCTCGAACAATTCAAACTCCTCAAAGCTTCCGCTAAACCAAAGCCTCCGACCAACCGTTCCGGGGACGTAGTCGGCTACCGTCCTCTTCTCGGAGTTATTGAAGATGATATTCAAAAGAAAAGGAGGAGGCGCTCCATGTTCGAACCTTCACCTGGACCTCAGCCCCCAACCCGGCCTATTCATGATATCACGGGGGAGGATACCGAGTTCATACCCTCTCCGTATCCATCAGAGAATCCTACCGTTACTCATATTGATCGTCCCGGCTTGGCTCGTAATCCATTTGCGGGTCATCCAGATCTGGATCTGGGTTCTCATGCTATTTCCTTTGACGAGGTTACAAGTGAGCACCTTCTCCCTCGCAATCCTATGGTAAGGGTGCTTGATGAGGCCAAGTCCCTGGACCTTGATTTGATCACTACTCGGATTGTAACTATGGGGGATGAAGCTAAGGCAAATATCGACCGGGTTGCTGAGGAGACTAGGAAGTTAATGGGGCATCATGCCCGATTGGTCAAGGCCGGGGAGGAAATTGGGAGCGCCAACATAAGATTGCGGTTAGTGGTTGCCGACCAGGCCAAGCAACTCGCCGATCAGGCCATCCAGATCTCTGAGCACGAGGCGGCCTCCAGACGGCTAAAGAAAACCATGGAAGAGGCTAGCAGAGTCGAGCTGCGGAAAATGGAGGCCATCTGCAAGGAACGGATCGATATGGCCATTGCAACAGTGGACGAGGTTTGTAAAGCGGATCTCGAGCGGGTAGAGGAGTTATCTGGGAAGCTCGAAGCCACGGAGCTTGCTCAATCCAAGCTGAAGGAGGAGATGGAGGCGATGAGGAAATCCCTTCAGGCTGACCGGTCGCGATACCGATCGGAGAGGGATGCTGCCGTTGCAAAGCTGTTGGCTTGAGGTCCGAATGAGGGAGTTTGAGGAAAATGAGGGGATGATGGATGAGATGCTCCAGGATATGTATTTCCGTACTTGGAAGCAGGGCAATTTATCCTGGATGGATGATTATCCCCGGATCATGGCCAAGATTTATCTCCGGGCTCTGGAGGAGGCCAAGGCTCATGCGGATAAGGAGGGTGGTATAGCCTTCAGGATTGATGTGGTTACGGCCTAGTTCACTAAGGAGGAGAAAGTGGCAGTGAAGGAGAGCATGCGGCTGCTCGTTGCCGAGAAGGTAGGTGTGCAGTTGGGAGATGATGATCAAGGAACAGATGCTGGTAAGTCTTCCCTTTTAGCCTTTTCATAGCTTGGTTGCTTATTGTTTATTCAATGAATTCTTCTCCTGAATTGGACAGGCGGGACCTCTGAAGCGCCAACTATCTCTGGTCAGCATGTTGGGAGCTCTGATCCGGCGGTTAAGTAGACTTCGGAGGGCCAGCAGGATAGAAGCGAGGCCCCGATGCAGTCGGTTCCTTGGCTTGATCTGTACATTTTTCAGCTTATTTGACTTTGCTGTCTATGTTAGTCTTAAAACATTAATGTAATTTTTGGGCTGTAATTATGTAACGAACAACTTGATCTTTGGTATGTAACTTTATAACATGTGCTGATTTTGCCGTGTTTGAATGCTGTCGTTATTTTGATGTGTTGCATGAAATATAGCTGCGCATGTGTTAGTGATTCATTGTGTTTGACGCTAAGTTTTTGCTTAAAATATAATTTCATGTCTTGCAATGTTAGTGTGATGTGCGTAGAAATTATAGTTACATATTTATGCACAAGAGAAGAAAGTACCGCCCTTTAGGTTTTTGCTGTAGACGGTAGCTTTGAATGCCTTGTGCAATCGAATATGGAATGCAGCTGAATGACCTGTCATCCAGCTGTGTGTTCTTATTCCCATTAGCGAGTATCTCCTATTTTGTGTCTTGTACTTTAGTGATCGTTATAGAGGATAAAAGGAAAGTTTTTATAACTAAAATGGAAATATAAGAAATAGTAAAACTTCCAATCACGGAAGGCCTTCGATGTTCTTAGGTTCGTGGCAAACGAGTTTTGTGGTCACTTTCCCTAGCTGTGGGTCTTGGAGACATTTTTCACCCATCTTACGCCTCCGCTGGGAGTTTTCTTTTTGACCACAGCCATACTTAAGACACATCGGAGCCGAGATCGCGCACAGTAACTATCCGGGCCATTATGGCCTGTAATCGTGGGTATTATTCGATTTACCGTGGCCGGCTAGCGCGGATGTCGATCGTCAACTGTGAACTGCCCCTGGCTGGCCACACCTTATGTTGGGGCTTATAATCGGTTCACGGTTGCCGACGGACCGAACGCCGTAATGAGCTGGCTCGGCTATAGTCGGCCTTCTCGGTGGCTTATAGTCGTCTCATTACAGTTGGCTTTGAGGGCCGTCGCGAGCAATGAGTTAACCCGCACCAGAGGGATGCTGGAGCAAAAGTGTCTCATTGGCGAGGGCATAGATTCGTATAGTACATGTTAGGTCTTGTCCAGGTGAGGTTGTGCCGTGAAGTGTCCAGAATGGAAATGCCGTTGCATAGGATTTTATTCAACAGAAAAGGATAAAGCTTAACAAGCAGCCAAGATATAAAGGAACAAGTTAAAAAGAGACAAGATTTTTAAAGTGGTTCGGCACGAAAATGCCTACGTCCATGGATTCTCTTTGTTAATTCACTTCATATGGGCTGTACAAGTTAAGAAAAGTATCGACGAAGGTTTTGGATGTTCCATGCCCTCTGGAACACCTCTCCGTCCACTGCTGACAAAATATAAGCTCCGTTGTGGAGATCTTTATGAATTACATAGGGTCCGTCCCAGATTGGATCTAGCGCTCTGAGGCGCGGGAAGATCCGCTTGAGGACAAGATCTCCTTCTTGTAAGCTGCGGTGCTTGACTTTGGAGTTGTATCGTGCTGCCACATTTTACTTGTGAGCTACCGCTTTAAGTGCTGCATCATTTCTTCTTTCTTCGATTAGATCCAAAGACATGGAGGAGTTCTTCGTTCTCTTCTAGGTTGTAGTGGATCCTATGGTGGGATGGTACTACAGTTTCAACTGGGAGTACGGCCTCCGATCCGTATGCCAAAGAGAAAGGAGTATGCCCTGTTGATGTTCTGAAAGACGTGCGGTAGGCCCAAAGTGCCGCAGGAAGTTCGTCCACCCAAGCGCCTTTTGACTTTTCAAGCTTCTTCTTGATTAGAGTTTTAAGAATTTTGTTGACAGCTTCGACTTACCCATTTTCCTGGGGATAAGCCACAGATGAGAAGCTTTTGTGAATTCCGTGCTCTCGGCACCAGTCGGCGAAACTCCTCACTGTCAAACTGTAGTCCATTGTCCGATATGATTTTGAGTGGAACCCCGTACCTGCATAGAACATTTTTGATCAAGAAGTTAATAACTTTTGCCGAAGATATTTTATTTAAAGGTTCCGCTTCCAACCATTTGGTGAAATAGTCAACTTCCACTATAGCATATTTGGCTCCGCCTTGGCCCATCGGCAGTTCGCCAATCAAGTCAATTCCCCATACTGCAAAGGGCCAAGGGCTGGTCATTTGAGTAATCTCATTTGTTGGTAGTCGAGTAATCTTAGCAAATTTCTGACATCTGTCACATCTTTTGACGAAGTCTAAGGCGTCTTTGTTTAAAGTGGGCCGGTAATACCCATATCGGAGTATCTTCTTTGCTAGAGTCTGTCCTGTAGTGTGATCTCCGCAACTTCCTTGATGGATGTTGGATAAGACTTCCTTGGCTTTCCTTCCAGCGACACATCTTAATAAGGGGTTAGAGAAGCCGCGCCGATAGAGGATGCCTTCTTGTATTGTGTAGCGGGAAGCTTTCCTCAAGATATTTTTAACTTCGTTACGCCCGTCGGGCAGTGTGCCATCTTGTAAGTATTTCCGGATAGGAGTCATCCAAGTTTCTTCTTTGATTGCAGCTATCAGATCCTCTTGTTCGAAACTTGGGGCTAGTTGTTTTGAGATGGCTACGGTTCCGGAAATGGTGTTGTTCTTCATGCTAGCTTGCTTTGCCAGTTCGTCACCCTCTCGGTTCTCCTCTCGAGGAATGTGTCTGATTAAATAGTGGTCCAATTGATCGAGTAGCAGCTTGGTTTTCTTTAGATATGCTGTGAGTCGTTCTCCTCGAGTCTGGAATTCTTCCAGTATTTGATTTACAATAAGTTGAGAATCACTATGGAGACAGAAAGAACCGACTCCAATCTCTAGGGAAAGTTCTAATCCGGCTATCACTGCTTCGTATTCTGCATCATTGTTGGTGGCAGTGAATTCCAACCTTAGAGCATAATGTAGCTTCCTTCCCCTGGGAGTGATTATTACAATACCTGCGCTCGAGCCTTGTTCGTTTGATGCTCCAGCTAGAAAGAGATTCCACTTGATGTCTTCTGCTATTTTAGATGGCTCCTTACCTTCGTTGGTAGTGAATTCGGCAATGAAGTCAGCCGTGGCTTGTCCCTTGATGGAGGTGCGAGGATGGTAGGTGATATCATATTGACTTAGCTCAACGCACCATTTAAGCAGTCGCCCTGAGGTGTCGGGACGATGGAGTACCCGCCTTAGCGGTTGATCGGTTAGAACTCTGATGGAATGGGATTGGAGATAGTGTCACAATTTCCGTGATGTGATCAGTAAACAATATGCTAACTTTTCAAGTTTAGGATATCTGGCTTCTGCCCCCGTGAACCTCTTGCTTACAAAGTATATTGGCCGCTGCATGCAGTTGTCTTCTCTTACCAAAGCGGCGCTTAGAGCATGAGATGACACAACAAGGTATAGGTATAGCTCTTTGCCTTCATTTGGAGTTGAGAGTACTGGTGATCTCTGGAGGTGTTTGATTAGGTCGTGGAAGGCTGTTACGCATTCGTCAGTCCATTCGAACTTTCCCTTGTCTTTCTTTATAGCTTCGAAGAAGGGGACACACTTGTCAGTTGCTTTAGAGATGAATCTGCTCAGGGCGGCCACTTTCCCATTTAGGCTTTGCATTTCTCTTCGAGTGGAAGGTATCCTGATTTCTTACAGAGCCCGGACTTGTTCAGGGTTCGCTTCAATTCCTCTCGCATGGACGATGAACCCTAAGAACTTTCCCGATGATACTCCGAAGGAGCACTTTAGAGGATTCAGCTTCATTCCATATCGACGAAATACTTGAAACATCTCGTCCAGGTGGCTTACGTGATCGTTGGCTTTTCTTGACTTTACTAGCATGTCGTCCACATAAACTTCCATGGTTCGTCCTATTAGTTCCGCAAACATCTTGTTGACGAGGCGCTGATAAGTAGCTCCAGCGTTTTTAAGTCCAAAAGGCGTTACTCTATAGCAGTACAATCCCCGGTCAGTGATGAAACTAGTGTGGTCTTGATCGGGGGCATGCATAGGAATTTGGTTATATCCTGAGTATGCGTCCATAAAAGATAAGAGTTCGTGCCCGGCTGTGCTGTCCACAAGATGATCGATCCGAGGGAGTGGGAAGCAATCCTTTGGGCAAGCGTCATTTAAGTTGGAGAAGTCAATGCATGTTCGTCACTTCCCATTAGCCTTCTTTACTAGTACCGGGTTAGCGATCCACTCTGGGTAGATGGCTTCCCATATGAAGTTATTGGCAAGCAGGTTCTTTACTTCTTCATCGAGGGCTGCTGATTGTTCTGCCCCCATGCTTCTCTTTTTCTGCTTTACTGGTGCCTTGGTAGGATCGATGTTTAGTGCGTGGCATGCCACATCTGGGGAGATTCCAGTCATGTCAGCGTGCGTCCATGCAAATACATCCAGGTTATGGCGGAGAAAATCAATGAGTTGATCCCTCAATTTTGTTCTTAGTTGAGATCCGATTTTCAATAGTCTACTTGAGTCATGTTTGTCTACAGATACAAACTCCATAGCCTCTGCAGGCTCGGCGGTGGCCTCCTCCTCTTTGTCCCTGGGGTCTAATTCGTTGAAAGGATCACAGATACATCGAAGAGGAGGGGCTCTCTTTAGTTGCTATGCTTCCAAGCTTTTCATGCAGCAGAGGGTAGTCTCTGCATTTTTCCCTTTATCCCTTCTGCGGTTATTGCAAAGTTCATTTACGTAGCAGTCTCGAACGACGTCTTGATCTCCCTCTACCTCCCCTATTCCATTGTCTATTGGAAATTTCATCTTCAGGCACCATGGGGTCAAGACAATTTGGAAGTTAGACAAGGCTGGTCTTCCCAAAAAGGCGTTGTAGGCCGAGTGGTTTTCTATCAGCACAAATGTTTGTTTCCGCACAACGGAGCGGGGATGATTTCCTATTTCGACAAAGAGGTCCAGTTGCCCGAGGGGCATCTTCGCATCCCCCATGAAACCGTGTAGCGGTTTGTTGCAGGGAGACACATCTTTCATTGACAGCTTCATTTTGTCGAAAGCATGCTTAAATAGGATATTTACTGAGCTTCCAGTGTCTACTAGAATTCGAAAAACTTTGGCTGAACCGAACCAGGCAGAGATGACCATAGGATCCATGTGAGGGTACTGCCTTCCCTCTAGATCACGCCTACTGAATGTGATGTCATCATTCTCTTTTCATTTCGGGTGGCATTCTTCCATAACAGAATTAACGTAGCCTTCATCGTTTCTAAGTGACTTACCGTATCTTTCCATCTCTTTCCAGCTTCCATTGGCGATGTGTGGTCCTCCTGATATGGTATGGACCACTATCTTCTCTTGACTAGAGTCGCTGGTGTTGCGATTTCCTCCGCCCACTTTTGGGAGGGGTAGCCCTGGGTTCTCATTGGCAGGAGTTGAAGTCCTGTTCTGACCTTTCACATAGCGCTCCAGCCTCTTCCTTCTGATGTGTTCTTCAATTAAGTCTCGGAGGTGATGGCATTCACTTGTGTCATGCCCATGAGATTCGTGGAAGCGGCAGAACTTTCCTGACTTAACTGCGTTATCTGATTCCTTCTTTTGTGTTGGGCGCTTGTATCTAATTTCATCTTGGGTGGCCAAGAAGATGTTTTCGATTGTTTCATTCAAGGGAGTGTAAGAGTCAAATCTCGGTCCTGGCCTATATAAACGCTTTTCTCCCTTCTTGCCCCCAGCACTATCTCTGGAGTCATTTCTTCGAACGTCCTTTGCTACTGCGGGTGTATTGCCATGAGCTGCCTTAGTTTGTTACCCTGTCTGCCTTTCAATAGCAGCGTCTTCAAGTCTCATATATTTTCCGGCTTCATGGAAGAAATCGGGTAAGGTAGCTGGTTTTTCGTTAGTCTCCTAGCAAACTTAGTATCCGAATGCACACCACTTCAGAGGGCCATTAGGATAAGTTTATTATCGGCATCCTGGACTGCGGCCGCTGTGGCATTGAATCGGGTTAGATACTCCGGGCTTTTGTTTGATATTGGATAAGGAATAAGCGTCCTTAGGTTGTTCCACATGAATGCGGAATTGGCTGATGAACTTTTCTATCAACATTTCCCATGAGCTGATGGACCCTTGGGGTAGATGGCAGAACCAGGAGGTAGCTAGATCGTTCAAGAAGAGTGGAAAGCATTTACACAATACTCCTTCTATAGCTTCGCTCATGAGCATATGCTGTGTGTATCTCTGTAAGTGTACGACGGGGTCAGAGGTTCCCTTGTATGGCTCCATTGTTGGCATTTTCCATTCTCGGGGGGTGATGGCAATTTCGATATTGCGGGTGAAGGGGCTGGTTACCCTAGCGCCTATCACTCGATCTCTTTAATCCCGTCGGAAGCATTCTCTGAACAATCGCGCCATCCTTTCATCAGAATTTGGAGCAGATAGAAATGAGTTTGGTTCTTCTCTACGGGATTGACTCCGTCCATATGACCTGTAGGGATGGTACCGTTTATTACTCCTAACATTTTCCGGTGGCTGTCTTCTCTTCCGGGAGCATGCTGGGGTCAGCCACAGTTGGCCCATGCCTCGACCTTCTCCTGCTGTGCTCTGTTCTAAGCATTCCCTCGGGTCCAACTTCGGGCTGGACTCCAGCTCGGCCCAGTCCATTGGTGTTTCCATGGTTAGGTAGCATGACAGGTTTATCCATATTCGACCCCTGCCTGGTACCTCCCCCGTTGGGTTCGGTTCCAAGCGTTTCCTCGGGTCGGAATTCGGGCTGAGTCTGGGCTCGGCTCCTACCATTGCTGTTTCTGTTGTTAGCGTCTTCGAAGAAGAAAGATCTTTGTCGCCTTCCAGACCCTCCAGACTGGGACTCGCCCCATGATTCGGTGTTGCGGTTGGATTCTTCAGCATCCCTTAAGCGTGACATGAGTTGGTCCACCAAGGCTTCTTGTTGAGATGCGAAGCGGTTAGTTACTTCAGCCACAACCCTGTTCAGATCTGCCCTAGTAATTGGTTGTTCCGTAGCAGGGGCTGTCGGATTTGCCTGATTTCTATTTGCTGTTAGGACAAGACGATTCTCTTGATCTCTGATCACTGGATCTGGGATACTGCTAGTTGCGATGTTCTTTCCTTTGCTAGCATCTTTCCTCTGCCTGGGAGGCATGTTTTTCAAGCAATGAGCGATGCTGTTGTAAAGAAGGTTGAGTGGGAGAAGCTGAAGCTTCTAGCTCGAGCTCTCAGTGAAAGCACAAAAAATGTTTGCACAAAAATTGGGCAAACACCTCCAAGTCGTATAATTTAGTCGATTTTATGTTGTTCTTAGCGATTTGGATGATTTACGCAAATATATAAAAAGCAGGGACTAAAATGTAAAAGACACACAGATTTATAGTGGTTCGGCCAGAATGTGCCTACGTCCACTTTATATGTTATTCTCCTTTACTGATCAGGAATACAAGTACAAAGCTTTGATTACAAGTATATGAAAGTTGGTTTGAAAGTTCTATACATGCTTGAGCTCTCAAACTTGTTTGCCATTGTTGTACCCCTGCCCCTCTATTTATAGAGTGAGGCTGGGCAGGGGTCTTGGATGGATATAGCTGATGGTGGGCCTGGGCCGCTGCGTGTGGACTTGGTCCGGTTGTAGAGGGTTGAGGTTGGTTCGGCGGGGTATTGGAAGTAGGTTGGTTCGGTAGCAGGGGGTTTGGCAGCAGGTGGTTCGGTAGTGAGTGGTATGGGGACTTGGTTCGGTGGCAAGAGGAATTGGATCGGTGGTAGGTGGTCTGGTGGTGAGTGGTATGGGGACTTGGTTCGGTGGTGAGAGGAAGTGGACCGGTGGTAGGTGGTCCGGTGGTGAGTGGTTCGGTGGTACGTGGAGTGGCTTTGGTTCGGCAGGCATGGGAAGGGGCTGGTTCGGTGAGACATTGGTTCGGTGGTAGGAGCATGGTCGAAACACACCCAACAATAGTCCAAGTATATCTTGAAAAATCATCTACTATTACAAACACATATTTGTTATGATTAATAGATTGAATTTGTGTTTGTCCAAAAAGATCCAAATGCAATAATTTAAGTGGTCGTAATATAAAAATGTTTTTCTTTGATTTAAAAGATGATTTTGATAATTTTCCTAATTGATATGCATCACAAATACTTTTTACTTTAAAATTCGTTTTAGGTAAACCTTTTACCAAATCATTTTGAGAAAGTTTACTAACTGCTATGAAATTTATATGACAAAATCTTTTGTTCCAGAACCAAGGATCATTTCGTTTGGCTATTAAGCATATATTTGAGTCATGAATAATTTTCATATTTAAAACATATATTTCTATCTCTATTACCTTCAAAAATAAATTTTTTATTTTTATCAAAAAATGCTACACTTATCTTCAGAAAAAGAGATATTAAAACCTTTGTCACAAAGTTGGATGATACTAAGTAAATTACGTTTCAATTTTTAACTAATAAAACATTTGTAATAAGAGGTAAATTAGATGTACCATTATTGATCACATCCCCTTTGCCGATGAGATACCTTTGGAATTATCTCCAAAAGTGACAGATCCTCCATCTGAGTAGATAATGTTAGTAAACATGTCATTATTTCTTGTCATATGTTTTGAGCAACCACTGTCTAACATCCATTTTCCTCTTTTCTTAAGCGGTACCTGCACGAAATATGAAAATGATATTGGTATCCACTTTTTGTTAGGGTCCTAAGAGTTAGGTCTTAGGAAACCAAACCCAAACGGGTTCAGCATTCCCTTTGTTAATAAAATCTCTATTCTTATGAACATTTTCCATAAACGATTTTATGTATTTGTTCCTTATCAAAAAAAATTTTGTTTTAGGAACCCACATTTTAATGTTCTTAGAATGTTTTGGACTTTTTAAATTACTATCAGTAATACCATGATTTCTTTTCAGAACATGATTTTCAAAAGAATTCCTTTTCTTAAGTAAACTATTTGAAGCTTTCTTATAGCCTAAACCCTTTTTATCTTTAAGAATTTTCTAAAATTTTAGAGATATTTTCTCTTCCTTTATTAAAATTTGAAACATTCTTGATAATTCTTTCTAACTGTGTTTTGAGACTAGAGATATCTAATTCTAATATTTTAACATTTGATTTTAATTCATGATTTTCAACTTGGAGAGAGTCATTATTTTCTTTTTGATTTTCGATTTCTTGACTCATCATAGAAATTTCAGAAGTTGTATTAGAATAAGATTCTTGAGAAGCTTGAAGTTCTTCTAAATATTCTTCTCATCCCTTAGCATTTCAACTTCAAGTTCGGTTCTGTTTAACTTTTCACTAGCCTCTTTATATTTCCTTTTTATGTTTTTAATTTTATCTAATAATACTTAATTTATCTCAATTAAATCATCAAAAGTTAAATCACTTACTTCATCATTTGTATCCATAAAGCAAACATTTTCTTGTTCATTGTCACTGTAGCTATCGCTATCTGATGAGGAAGGGGATTCTGAATCATCCCATGTTACTGAAAATGCCTGCTTCTTTTTGTATTTTTCCTTTTTGTGTCTGAACTTGTCTTTCTTTTGATCAGGACAATCTTTCTGCATGTGACCTTTCTTGTGACATCTATAGCATTCTAGAGTGGAAATTGAGGGTTTGGTGCTGTTTTTATTATGTCCAAACCTATTATTCTTTTTGGACTTCAAAAACTTTTTGAAATTCTTTGCGATAAGAGCCGTATCTTCATCATCTGAATCAGATTCTTCTTTTTCTACCTTGAAAGCTATTGTCTATTTATCTTATGCCTGTACATGTTTAGCTTGGAGATAAACTTTATAATACATTAGATTTCCTATTAACTCTTCTGGTTTGATGGTTGAAATGTCATTAGCTTCTTCAATTGCTAAGACTTTTCGTTCCCATTTATCCGTTAGAGAATTTAGGATTTTTGAGATGATATCGAAATAAGTAAAATTTTCTCCTAGTGCCAAAAGTGAATGATATATATCTTGAAATCTAGAATACATATCATTTATAGTTTCATCTTGCTTCATTCTATTATTACGGAACCGATTCTTAAGCATAAAGATCTTGCTTTGTTTAACTTTATTAGTGCCTTCACGTGTAACTTTCAATGTGCGCCATATTTAATAAGCAGTAGTACACATGCTAACTTTATTAAACACATTTTTATCTAGTGCACAAAATAAAATATTCATAGCTTTTGCATTTGCAGTAGCATCTAGTTTTTGTGTGTTAGACCATTTTGAATATTCAATAGTAGGTATGTGATGTTCAGTTTGATAGATATTCCGTGTGTCATAACCATTAGCTTGCATATAGATTCTCATCCTAATAGCCCAATAGTTATAGTTCAAACCATTGAAAAGTGGTGGTCATGCAGTGGACGGACCTTCAGTAAAACTTTCATTGGTGTTATTTTCCATATTATTAAAAAATATCAAAGAACGGAGTTACGATTATAAGATCACAGGCTCTGATACAAAATGAAAGTTACTACATGATAGTGTAATATGAATTATAACTAAATTAATTACTTGCATGGAATAATTATAGAAGTAATAATAGAGTAGTAAAAGACACCGGATATTTTTATACTGGTTTGACTTTTTCGTTCTACGTCCAGTCCCAGACTCCTTTTGGATTTAATCAATACTCTCGCTTCATCCAGAGGAATAGGTATTACAACACATAGACAACCGAATAGGACTTCTACCCCTAAGGATACTACAACGGGACTTCAAATACACATGGAAATGTTTCCGACTGAGTATCCTCTTAAATAGCACCAATAAGTCAATATAAGTACACCGTTCCTATAATCTTCCCCTTTATGGTATATAGGGTAATTTGTGAAGAAAGGAAGTCTAGTTGACCACACAAGAGTATGCTTGAGGTTTGGTGATCAAATAGTTTGATTTGCAAAACTTGAAAGTAAATAGCAAGAATATAGAGTTTAGAAATCAAAATAAGAAATTGGTTGAGAATAGTGTTGAAATTGATTGCTATTTACAGTTGTTAAAGGTCGCAATGATTAGTGAAGAGTTGCCATGAATTAGGATAGAAGAAACTGTTGAAATGAACGTTGTTTCTGTTCAGGGAAGAGAAGCAACCTTTCGAAAAACTAGCCATTTTTTTTAACTCAGACTTCTAAATTAAAATTCGGCCTTCTGAGTGTAGTGAAATAACGAGGAAGCGCTAAAACAGTGCATTTTTGACCTTATTCGGACATCTGAATATTGTGTTCAGACGTTTGAATTTGATATTTAAAACGTGCTTTGCTTCAGCAGCCAGACATCTGAATTTATGATTCATACGTTTGAATTCTGCTAATTCAGACATCTTTAAAACTTCTTTTGAAAACAAGTGCGTGTATTCAATAGCTTATGCATCTATACCAATTAAGAGAGATTTTAACATATATTACTGTTTGTACCAAAAATGGGCACACACTCTTTGGAAGTATTTGAAGAGATAAAAGTGAAGAATAAAAATGTAAAACGAGGATTATCTAACAAACACTTCAAAAACAAGTATAAAAACAAACATAAACACAACGATTTAGAGTGTTTTGGCGTATTGCCTACATCCATTATGAAGTTTGATGACTTTATTCATATTCACTTCCCGATTACAATTGATTACAATGGGTTACAACGAAGTACAATTTTGAAATTCGAGTACAATAACAGCTATGGAGAGCAAAGTTGAATTCGGCAGAGTCTAGACGTCAGAGAGAAAAAAGTTCCTTCTTCTATAGACCCTGGGGCTCTATTTATAAGCATAGGAGGCTAATATTTCACTCAGATCTTGAGAGACTTCTTCTGGCACGTGGGTGGGCCCACATGATCGATCCCATGAAGTTTCGATTCGGTCCATGATCGATACGAACGAATTTCGTATCGATCGGGATTTGACCCAATCGAGTCGAAACTTGACATGAACCTTCCTTAGGCTGCATGTAAGCTTCTATGAAAATTAAATATCATTTGGACTTGAGTTATGATCGATGCAAAATTTAGCTCTTATGAAGGCTTAAGTAATTGAATCAATGCCTTCATATCGATTCAGTTCGAATCGCTCTTGGACACGTGCCTGTGAGTCGACGTGGCGCCTGATCTATGGATCGATCCATTTTCGATGCCGAGTTGACCGAGTCGTTCCAAAGCTTTCGCCTCGTTCGTATCGAAGACCGTTGCCTTGTTCGCATCGATGGAGGTGATTCAATTCGTATCGATTGACGTTGCTCAATTCGTTTCTATTAGAACTGTCCCATTCGTATCGATCGGAGTTGTCTTGATCGTATTGATCCGAATTGTCTTGTTCGTATCGATCGTCAACCTTCTGTTCGTATCGATAGGAATTGCTTTGTTCGTTTTTCCTGGTTGCACCTCGCTTCGTATCACTTTTGTGCACTCCACTTCGTATCGATAAAAGGCCTTGAGTTCGTATCGTTCCCTTTAGTTGACCGACACGAAATGAGCAGAAAGGGATCAATACGAAAATGGCATCAGTTGACCAAGTGGGTACGAAGTTGAATGTTTGCGATGGATACGAACAGATGGATGATCGACGAATACGAACTCATCGATATGAAGGATGGATACAAATAGAAAAGTATTGGATGGATATGAACTCATTGATACGAACGATGGATACAAATAGACGGGTACAAACGAATTCACCTCCTTGGCTTGCATCGATCATAACTTGAGCATACGAACTTGAATTGACTTGAAGCTTGGAATGTTGGCTTCCACAGCTCTGCTCGTCATGTCTTTCCAATTGTATCTTGATCCGGACTCGGACAAAATTTATCAACATCCATAGTGAGCCTGTGCATACTCGATATTTGAAACGAGCGATCCTTGGTATTCAGCCAATTCCTTGATATCTCGGCCTTGCCAAAAGGCGAGATAACATTTGCCCCCCAAAGTACGTCTTGTGTGAACATGACGTGCTTTGAAAAACTGTGATCTTCACTCTAAAAAGTTTAATTTAACTTGTCTAACAATTATCGTCTTCTCATTGAAATTTGTAACTCCCGACTGATTTTTCAGTAATATGAGCTGTTGATTGCTAACTGTTGTACTCGGTACTATTGTAATTGATTGCTGCATGATAGCGATCGGTTGTTTGTTGTTGTAATTGTCATCAAGCGAGTATTCAATTCCGGTGAGTTTTGAAAATTGAATATTAGTCCAACATAAGTACATATATGCCAACCTGACTCTTGTTAACGTTCGTGCATTCACGAGTCGTTGTCAGTTTTTTCGTATCGAGTTCCGCATCGATCCTCTCCTGAATCGACATGAAATTCAAGTTGTAATAACGCTTAATGGTAGCATTAGAACTTTATCTTCATATCAATCCTCTCCTGAATTGGTGTAGAAGGTTGAAAAATTGTTGTTTTGTTTTTTATATATCGGTCCTCTCTAGGATCGATTCGAGGAGTTGGAAATTTGCAATCGTGCCGGTGGTTTTTGCAACGATAACATTCGCACTGATGGATACGAACTAAGCATTTCGCATCGATGGGCTTGTGAGGGATACGAATAGAACAGTCGATGGCTGATGATGGATTCGAACTGCCAATTCACATCGATGAACATGAGATTTTATGGGTTGCATGTTGACGGATTCGAATAATGCAGTTCATATCGATGGAGTCACACGGCCCTAGTTCACTTTGGTTGTTCTCTTTGTATCACTGAAGCTTAAGTTGAGGGATATGAATAACAAATTTACATCGATCCGATGGTAGACCTGTTGTAGCCGGTCGTTTTGACTGGGAGGTGAATCGTTTTCCTTCACCTCTAGGTTCATATATAAACGCTTCGTACTTAGAATTTTTTTATCTGTTTTCATTTGAAACCTAGCCTTCTTCTCGATAGAACTTCAAAAGAGAGAAAATTGCATTTGATTTCGTATCGTTCCAGACTTCACAGAATCAGGAGATCGTCTTTGCTTTCGAATCGAACTGAACTCTAATCTATCTTACCAATTACCAGAGCTAGGTATATAAGACATGAATTTGCATCAAAAAATGGTGACACTCGAAATTCCGTGCTGCCCTGTTTGTTTTCATGGCCGGTTTTTAACGAAGCGGTTGCCGGAGGCGATTGACATGAAGTCGAGGAGGGAGAGGATGGCACCCGAGCGGCTTTGGAGAAGATGAAGTATGGAGTGTAGAAAAACCTCAATTTCGTATCAATAAAAGGAAGGAGAAGACTTATCTTCATATCAACTTGGGTGCATAGTTCATATCGGTGGAGGATAGGTGGATAAAATGGTGAATTTCGTATGGATTCATGTGAAAGTAGTTCGTATCGATCGGAGTCGATTGATAGGAAATCGAGTGGCCAAGGGATCGATACGAACTTCATGGCTTCAGATCAGTATGAACTTCGTGGTCTGAGATCGAGTCGAAAGAAGTAAATGCTTAATCATTACATAATGAAAACTTTGAACCGAGACGAAATCATGAGCGTGCTGATCGATACGAAACGAAAACATCTGGTCGATACGAAGTTAATATACCCCTGATCGTTATGAAATTGAAGTTTTTGACCGATACAAAATCATAAGCTTCGTATCAACAATCTGATCTCTAATTTTGATCGGTATGAACTTCGTGAAAATTTGAATATCTGATTCTGATGAGCTTCAGCCTTGAACAATTGGACTTGACCATTGAATTGCATACTTGACTGCCTATCAAGCTCGTCGATGGAACTGTAACTTAACAAAATTTCAAAAAACTGTAACTCGGATCGGTCTCTAAAGTTTGGATGGCATGGTTGTGACAGTCAGCGATGACGGTCACTCCAGTTAAATTTCGAAGTCTCGTCGTTCGCATGTCTTTTCATACTCTGTTAAATTTCTCAAGTAATCTGTAGCACTGCATTGCACAACACATCCACACAGTTCACAATGGGGGATGCACGGATTTATTATCGTCTAATGATGATTTCTCATAAGTTAGTTAGTTATGGAACCTTCAAGCACACAGCAGCCGAAAGTTCAAAGTTCACTTCCTCCAATAATTGAGGTACCGACCATCGCGGCCGTAGACATAGATCCATCTCTGGATGTGCTACCTAGCTCCTCTTTCATCGATAATCCGCCAGACTTCATTCCGTCCCACGTTATCGATGACAAGTTGGGACGAATATGTTTAAGGCATGGCCTGTCAGTAGACGATGTGTTATTACCGGGACCGACTGATAGACCGCACTATCAACCGGAAGGGTTCACGCATTCAGTCGGCATGCATACGCAGCTGGAACACTTCCCCCATTCAACCAATACATTAGGTAAGTGTTATCTTTCTGGGAATCGCTCCATCTCAACTTGAATAGCTTATTCATCACTCCATATCAACGGGTACGCTCTGTTGAATAGCTTATTCATCGTATTTATGGAGCATCTCTTTCGACCCCCGATACCGATCGAGATTAGATATTTATTCAACATCAAGAGCCGGGGATATAGCCCTTCTTTTACATTCCTGGAAGTGGTTAGAAATTGTCAAGTAGTAACAGGGTCCTGGTTCAGGTTAAGTTACTTCAAAACAGAATGGTTTTGTTCGATGCCCTCCAGGATTTTCCAGCCGATGGCTATTCAGACGTAAGTACGGCAGTCTCCTCAAGTAGCTTATAAGATAATCCTATACCAAACTTATATCTCTTTTTTCCTTTATAGCTATAATTCCATGACCCGAGGGCGCTTATTTTAGAGAGATAGTTCGGGTTCTTCAAGAAATTCCGAGTGAAGAAAGGGATATTGACTCGGTTCTGATAGATAGAAATTTGAGAATCGTGGGCTTGATTGAGCGTGGCCAAAGCATAAGGCTCGAAGGAATGTTATGTGCTGTCTCCATGAAACGAGCGAAGCATAAGACGCACGGGGTTGTTATAACCGTGGAGTTTGGTTCAGAAAGAACATCCACCGATGATAAACTCGTGGCCGGGCCTTTTGATGCCTTTGAGGGTTCCAAAGGAAAGAGAAAAGGTAAGGCAGTCGCCTTCAAACGTTTTAAATCTGGTAGACGGAAATCTGTGGTTGTGTCTTTGCCCGTTCCCGGGATCAACATTTCAAGGCTTCTCCTTCGCAGGAGGAAAACCTTTTGAAGGGCTCGCCGATATTCCATTTTCGGATTATGTGTCATTTCAACATGATGACGAACTGAAGGAGCTTCAGCAAGCTTTAGACTTAAGCGAGTCTCTTCTAACAAGTGTGGCTGACATTTCCGGTCGGTCAGGGAGTTGCACATACATACACACTTTACGAGACTACCCAATTCCTGACCGTAATTTGCTTACCCTAGGAGATTACTAACTCTATTCCTCTTTTACTTGCAGATACAATGTCCGACCGAGGCTCTATGTTAGGGAGTCTTTGAAAATCCCGTTGATCTTCCACATATTATGAGTCGTGTAGGGGAGAGGCGGATAAGGACTATGATCACGGATATTCTAGTCAGAAACGACACGACAGTGATAGGGAGTACATGCACCGATCCCGATCTCATTCTTCCCCTCCTAGAAACCCTATACAGCCTTCTTTTTATGTCTCACGTCCTCCGAAAACTTCACGGCACAAGCCGTCTTCTCACGTTTCAAGGCCTGAAAGTTACCATCACAGAACTGAAATAGCAGCTCCCATAATTGCATAGCAGGTCCCTACTGAGCCTACAGGGGAAGGAGCGATTAAAATCGCCTAATTGAAGAAGGATTTTCCAGATATCTACTTTGATGGTTATATTCCCCCCCCCCCCCCCCCCCCCGCACTAAAAGAGAATCCCAGCAGAGGAAGAGAACACGATGCACGACTACATCCATGACATTTACTTTCAATACAAGGAGTGGGGGAAGGTCGCGAAAAAAGCATCGAAGGTAGCCTTTGAGCGGGTAGCTGTCATTAAGAAGTTGGAGAAGGAGCTTGCTCATAAGGACCTTATCATCCAAGTACTCAATACTGAACTCGAGTCCTCCCGAAAATCAGAAATGGAGGAACTTAAAAGGCCAACGAGGCCAACTCGGCCATGGAGAGGATGAGGCAATCACAGTACACCCTGGTGGAGGAAATGGGTCATCGTAACACCACAGTCACTGCTGAGCGGGATGCGGCCCTCAAAGAGCTTAACAAGCTTAAGTCCAAAAATTTTGAAATCATTAAAGAGAGGGATGATGCAAACACTGCAGCACAGGAGGCATGTGATCAAGCTGTGGTGCCTCATGGTAGAAAGAATGCAGCAGTGGAGAAAGTCCATGCAGCGGAAGCTGAGGTTGAGGAAAAAGTTCAGATGGCGGAGTCCAGGCTGGAAGTTGATATAGAAGATCTTCTCATCACCTTCAACGCAAATGTGCTGAAACATAGAAATTTGGCCTGGCTCGAAAATTGTTCGACACGTCTCTATATTCTTGGAGCCAGTTGGTCGAGGAGGAGAAGGCGATGCATCTAGGTGAATTATTCGACAAGCTCGAGTTCGAGAATCGCGTGCTGACCGAAGATGAAAGCAATATTCTCCACGAGTCAATGATCTCACATGAAAAGGAGAAGCTCAACATCCAACACCCGGAGATCGGGGAAGGTTCAGGTGTCGAGCATCACATTACAAGCCTTGAGATTACTGCTCCACCTCAACTTGAACCTATACCAGCGGTTAAGCCATAGTCTGTCCCTGCTTATAATCCGAAACAGCCGCAACTATCCCCTATTAAAGAGCACACCTCCAAGCCGCTCAATCGACCGCTAGTCAAACTGAGGAAGGTACTCTGGACATATCTCATGTACGTTTGAAATAAGGAGCTTGTCTTGAAGAGTTTACTAACAGTCTCTCTTATTCTTTGTCTAGTGACTGGAGTTACACTGACAGCGCCTCCTGCAACCCAAGAATCACACGAAGCGTAGGAGGCCATCATTACTGAAGCGACTACCATGACAACGACTGCGTCGATCGATGGGACGCAGTGGGGCTCACTTTCTTTCGATGAGCAGATGATGAATGAACTCCTCGGTCGCCACAGTGACCCCTTTGCGGACTTACCATTTGTCATTAGTGGACTCGCGCCCGCTTCTGGTTCTTTAATTTAGACCACCGCTACTATCAGTGAGGCTCAACCGATTCGCGAAGAAGAAATATTGGCCGAAATCAACGCTGAAATGGATGCAGCAACACATGGGGGTAGTTCTGGAGGTGGAAATGCGGTGACTGGCCCGGCTTCGCTAAGAATGATATCACTTAGAGGTATTATTGTTGACACTAGTGTGCCCATTCCGCCCCCAGTAGTGGATCCGACCACTCTGACTCCACCTACATAAAGTATTCCAATATGCTCGAGTTCAGAGGAGGATGTTGTGATTATGCTCCCGTCTAGAGACCATCCGCCCAAAGGCAAGAACTCAAAGCGAAAAATCATTAGCAGCTCCAGCTGATCCACACCAAAGAGGAAGCCGAAAAGGAAAAAGGAGCAGATAGGCCTCTTTGGCACATTTTTTGGTAGAGAGAAATTTGTGTTTGCTTTCCTTTCGTAGGCCATGTATAGATGCAGGTTCAGACCCTGCCAGTAGGAACTTTGGAAAACTTTTACATGAAATTCATTTACAGTTAGTTGAAATGAAATTTTGTTTTTGGCTTTGACTCTATTACTATCTTTTATGCTTAAGTGCTCCAGTATTTTAATTTCAGTCCAGTGCACTTGCAGAGTTTCAACCTTTAAGTCGAATTTATTTTTATTTGCTAAGTCTAGAAATCGCAGACATGAGACATAACTGGAGATTAAGTTGAACTTTGATGTTGCACTACTTCAGTCAACGGTTGACACTTAAGCCCTGCCCCTAGTTTGGGGGATGAGTTGCAAAGATTAGCTAGCGACTGCATTTTGCCTTTATTTCACCGAGCTTAACATTGTCGAGTCGATGCTAACACCGGCGTGAGTTGAGTGGTCGAATCCTACTCGCTCACTTAATAATGATCACATCCTCTTTCCGAGGATTTGTATTTTAACTTCAACGGTTGATCATGCCTATTTAAGCTTTAAGAATGTGTCCACGCTCTTGGACTTAGGTTAGTTTATGAGTGGTCATTCGCACTCGAGTTGTGTTCATACTCTGGCCACACTCTGGGGACTCAGAGTTATTTATGATTGATAATCTAGTTCGCATTTTGGGAATCCAAAGATAATCGACATCTGTAATCCAATTCGCACTCTGGAAATGTGGATTTGGTGTTTATACTGCAGCTCGCACTTCGGGAATTCGAAATTGGTGTTTATACTCTAGTTCACACTCCGAGAACCTAGAGTTGATGTTTATACTCCCATTCGCACTCGGGGAATTTGGAGTTGGCCAACAGATGGTCAGTCACATCTGTTTAGGCTTTTAGAATTTCGTTCGCACTCTAAGGATGATGGATTTATCAGGATCGTGGATGGTCGATTCATATCCACCCCGAGTTAACAAGTGAGGTCGTTAGATGGACGGATCCATCCTCCTCGAACTTGGTTTGGATACAGTCGAAGTCGTTAGGTGGGCGGGTCTACCCTCTTTAGAGCTGCATTTATGAGTTTATAATCTAACTCGCAGTCTGGGAGTTTAGAGTTAGTTAAAGGATTATCGTGTATCAATCCTTTTTTGACTTTAGTGTAGTGAATTTCCCCCGAGCTTAGTTTTCACTTAGCGAGTGGCTGGTCGTATCATAGTCACCCCCTATTTGAATAAATTCCACCGTATTATGGAATTTAGCTCTTCGTGCATCGTGATAGTTGTACGTCACATTCAATAAATCATAGCTCTAGCTCGAAGAGATGGCATTTTATTGCTGAAATGAGAAAATACGGCAAAGTCAGTTGCCTTATGAAAAATTCAAATTTCGAAATGCAGAAAAAAATTGCAAATGAGAAATAGACTAAATAAATAAAGCCTATCATGTGTACTAGCAATGCAGACTCTCGCTGTTCCGGGCTCTCGGCAAAGTAAGACCATCAACGGTCGATAACTTAAACGTGCCATCTTCGAGCTTTTGTTCAATCACATATGGTCCTTCCCTAGTTGGTTTCTTGTACGAAGGAAGCGGATAGATTCTATTGAGGATGGGATCGTCGAGTTCAAAGGTTCGTGGTCGGATCTTGGCATTGTGTAGTAGGGCGACTCGACTTCGCTACGCGATTGCCCTCAGATTAGCCTCTTCAAGCTTCTCGTCCAACAAATCTAAGGATTCTGCAAGCAATGTAGCATTTGTCTTTGGATCATAGTAAGTCACACGATGAAAAGGTACTTCCATTTCGACAGGAATAACGGCTTCTGAGCCATAGGATAGAGAAAACGGAGTGTGTCCGATCGCAGACTTGTGGGTTGTGCAGTAAGCCCATAAAGCCATAGGAAATTCATCAACCCACTTACCCCCAGCCTTTTCCAGTCGTTTCTTCAAAATAGACTTGATAACCTTATTAATAGCTTCAACTTGGCCATTCGCTTGAGGGTGTGCAACTGAAGAGAATTTCTTGTGGATATGGAATCGCTGACAGAAATCCTTGAATTGAACACTATCACACTGGCTTCGTTATTAATGATGATGGTATGCGGGAGACCAAATTAGAAAATAATGTTGTGAACTAAAAAGTTGATCACCTTCTTTGTCGTGATTGTTGCAAGAGGTTCAGCTTCGGTCCACTTGGTAAAGTAATCAACTGCGATGATGGCGTACTTCACCTTACCTTTGGCCAGAGGAAGAGAGCCAATGATATCAATGCCCCATACTGAAAAAGGCCGTGGACTGACCATTTGGGTTATCTCAGTAGGTGGGGATCTAGGAATTCGAGTATGCTTTTGACATCTATCAAATTTTCTGGCGTAGTCTGCTGTGTCACGATTTATAGTTGGCTAATAATACCCATATCGGAGTACTTTCTTAGCGAGAGTTTTCCCCCCGGTGTGATCGCCACATTCTCCTTCGTGTATATCATGTAACACTCGTTTAATTTCGTCGTGTGTGATACATCGACGGAAAGGAATGGAATATCCTCTTCTATACATGACTCCATTCTGAAGGTGAACCGTGAAGCTTTCCGAAGAATCTGTCTTTTCTCACTTCTGCACTTAGGCAACGTTCCATGCTAGATGTAATTTCAGTACGAGTCATCCACGACTCCTTATTGGGAGTGATTTCAAATACATTGTTTGTCTCCATCTGATCAATGCTTGGGGAGGATAAAGTTTCAACGGAAATGAGTCCCATAAGTTGTGCTTCGCCGGTACTTGCTAACTGCGCTAATGAATCAACCTTTTGTTTGC
Organism: Allium cepa; assembly: GCA_030765085.1. Lineage (NCBI taxonomy): Eukaryota > Viridiplantae > Streptophyta > Magnoliopsida > Asparagales > Amaryllidaceae > Allium > Allium cepa. Next base: position 677,036,890 of record CM060941.1, on the reverse strand, counting down.
GCTCACGGGGTATGTAGAAGATGACAAAATAATCAAACTGATTAAGTATTTCTTGGACTCAAGCTAGATAAGCAGCCAGTCTTCGATCTTTGTCTTGATGTTCTCCCCGAACATGGCATGCGACTAATTACGAATCACAATAAATTTCCACAGCAATAATTCTCAAATCGCGGGCGAGTTTCAATCCAGCAAGTAAGGCTTCATATTCAGCTACATTATTGGTCGCATGAAAATCAAATTTCAGGGCATAGCATATGGATTGGCCTTCGGGGGTTTCAAGTGCTACTCTAGCACCCAAGCACCGATCGTTTGATGCACTATCGGTATGCAGCTTCCAGATATATTCGGGAGATTTACTGGTCTCGGGCAAGTCCTTTGGAACTGTAAATTCGGCTATGAAATTTGCTAGGACTTGTCCTTGAATAGTTTGCCTTGGAGTGTAGGTAATGTCGAACTGGCTTAGTTCAATGTTCCATTGAGTAACCCACCAGACGTCTCAGGTCGCGTAAGGACCTGTCGTAACGGCTGATCGTGTAAACAGTGATGGGATGAGCCCGGAAATATGGACGAAGCTTCCTTAAGGCAATAACAAGGAAATAAGCCAACTTTTCTAGCTTTGGATGATTTCTCCCAGCTCTGGTTAACCGTTTACGAGCATAGTAAACCAGTTTCTGCACTCGTTCTTCCTCCCGAGCTAAGGCATCACTGATTGCATTTTCCGATACCGCCAGGTAAAGGTATAATTTCTCGTGATCGACGGGCTTTGAAAAAATTGACGATGTGGAAAGATGTTGAATCAGTGCTCGAAATGTGCCTTCACACTCCGTGGTCCATTCAAAGTTTCGTCTTCCTTTTCGGATCAGATCGAAGAAGGGAATGCACTTGCCGGTGGACTTTGAAATAAACCTGCTCAATGCTACTACCCGTTGAGGCTCTGGACTTGCTTTATGGTTCTCAAAGTTTGAAGATTTCTAATTGCCCAGATCTTTTCAGGATTTTCTATTATTCCTCGAGCGTTGACGATGAACCCAAGGAACTTTTCGGATGCGACTCCAAAATGGCATTTCAGTGGATTGAGCTTCATCTTGTATTCTCGAAGGATGTTGAACATTGATTCCAAGTCTCTGACATGATCAGTGGAGAATCGTAACTTTACTAGCATGTCGTCCATATATACTTCCATGGTCTTCCCGATCTGGTTGGCGAACATCTGGTTGACTAGGCATTGGTATGTTTCCCCAACCTTCTTGAGTCCGAAAGGCATGATTTTGTAGCAGTAGAGTCCCAGATCGGTCACAAAGTTGGTATGTTCTTGGTCGGATAAGTGCATAGGTATATGTTTGTAACTAGAATAAGCATCCATAAAAGACAGTAACCCGTGCCCAGCCGTTGAATCTACGAGCTGATCAATTCGGGAAAGTGGAAAACTATCTTTCGGGCAAGCTTTGTTAAAGTTAGAGTATCAACACACTCCTCCATTTTCCATTTGGCTTTCAGACAAGTGCGGGATTGGATACCTACTCCGGGTATTAGGCATCCCAAATAAACCCATTCGATTTCAACTTATCGACCTCTTCTTTAAGGGCGGCAGATTTCTCTGGATCCATGTCGTGCCTTTTCTGTTTGACAAGGACACATCGTGGGTTAATTTCAGGGTGTGGCCTGCGATGTCCGACGAGATCCCACACATGTCAGAATGCGTCTAGGCGAACAGGTCGAGATTCGCCAGGAGAAATTTAACCACTTCCTGTTGCCTTTGTTAGCTTAACTGAGATCTAATCTTTATCATCTTTGAATCGTCATCATCGTCGATCGGGACGTCAATCGTCGGTTCGGCCGGGGAAGCTTGACTGTCTTTAGTTTTATCTTTACTATCAGTGTCTCTCAGGTCAAGGTCCCTCTGGAATTGGTTGGGGTGCCCGGGCATGGGCCCAAGCACCAATTGTCAATTATCAGCAAAACGGACGCAGAGAGATTCCTCTACACTCTTTCCTTTCTCTTTTCGTTGCGCCCTGCACAGCTCGGCAACATAATAGGCTTGTCCAGCAGCCTGATCTCCTTGAACGACTTCGACCCTACGATCGGTGGGGAATTTCAGAGTAAGCACCATGGGGCAATAGCTGCCCTGAATTCAGCAAGGGTCGGTCGGCCTAAAAAAGCATTGTAAGGGGATTCTATGTCTAAAACAACAAATTGCAGTATCCAGACTCTCCGACGTTCTCCAACCCCTAACTCTATTGGTAGTTCCACCACTCCAGTGGGTATAGTAGCACTTCTATTGAACCCGTGGATTCGAGACTGGCAGGGTTACAAATCTTTGGCTTCCATCTTCATCAAATAATAAGCTCGCTTAAACAAATATTCACGGAGCTTCCACTGTCAACCAAGATCCTCTTCGTCTAAGCAGGACCTACTTAAGCAGATATGACAAGTGGATTGATAGTAGGGGCTTTGACCTTATCAACGTCTCTGTTTTGAAACACGATGTCATCGGTCATCGCCTTCTATTGCTTGGCCGAAGCCCCATCATCACAACTACTACAACACTCGAAGTCTACATGCCTGATTGAGCTGGCATACGACTCCATTTCCCTCCAGCTTCAGTCTGCTGGATGAGGACCACCACTTATTGTATTTATTACCAATCTCCCGCCAGTACGAGTGGGTTCCTCTTGTCTTTCCTGGTTTGATGCATGATTTTGAGTTGATGGGCCTGCACCTCCTGATTGCGGCATCCGTACAAACTGATCCAACTTCCGTTCTCTAATCATCTTTTCAATAAGATCTTTTAAATGATGACACTCATTTGTATTGTGGTCGCAGCTTTCATGAAACCTGCAAAATTTCCCTGTCTGGATCTGCCTCTCCGACGATGGCTTTGGAGCAGGCTTCTTGCACTGCATAGGATTACAGGTTTGTAGATATACATTCTCTAGCGACGTATTCAGTAGAGTGTAATTATTAAACATTGGAGCTCTACATCGCGGACCACGGTTTTGATCTCATTTTTTGTTTTGATTGTCATTATTCCTCTGCCGAGTTAGCTTGTTTTGGATGTTCAACTGTACCTTTCCGAAACTCTCCCCACTGCTTGACTGCAACATGACTTTGGATCCCTTCCATATTGGGTACCGCGTCATCCTGTTTCCTAGACTGGTTTGCGTCCTCCCTTTTCACTGCCTTGGAGTAGAAACGGTCCAATGACGCAGGGGGCTTCTTAGCTAACCAATTTCCGAACTCGGAATTAGGGTCAGTCCCCTTAGTCAATGCCATCAAGATAAAGTTGTCATTGGGATTGCTTATCTCTACACACGTAGCATGAAACCTCTCTAAGTAGCGTTTAAGTGTCTCTCCAGGAGCTTGAGTGACACCAGATAGAGTGTTAACATCCTTTGGCCTTGCAACATGCATTTAAAATTGCTCTACAAACTTAGTGGCAAATTGGTCGAAGCAAGAAATGGATCGAGGGCACAATCATGTGAACCACATAGTTACAATGCCCCAAAAATAAATAGGAAAACTACGGCATTTCACTGCATCATCAGCTCTCATAGCATTCATCAGCCATTCGTATTTCAGGATATGTTGATTCGGATCATAACTTCCTTCACAGATTAGTAGATCCGACATTTTGAATCGCCAAGGAGGTTCATCATAAAGTATCTCATCCGTAAAGGGAGTATGACTTCGAAAGATTCCCCAGTCGTCATTTGTGAGGCCTTGGCTTTCTCAAATCACCTACCGAATCATAGTGGGGATGTCTGACATTTCCATATTCTGCGCACGTTAAGCCATAGTGTGGTCGGGTTCCATAATGCGAGGCTGGATCTGACGCTGTCGATGGTGCATATCTCGCCTCCTTGGCTCCAAGTCTTCAGGGACGTATGGTTCAGGAGTATGTCCACGCTGATGATGGTTCAGATCTGGCTGATTCTGAGCATCAACCCCGGGTTCACTAGTGGCGGTGGTCGAGCAGTTGTCTGTGGTATAGTGAGGAAAAATACCTCCCCAGGAGGAGGGTCCGGTCTAGAAGCTGGTCGATGGGCCAACTCTCAGTTGTCCAACAGTCATAGTAGGTTGATGCCCGGTGGCTTGTGTGTAACTCGCGTCTAGCCGAGGACGTTAGATCGATGATGATAGTCAGATGAGGCTAAACTCTTGGTGGATGAGTAAGAGGCATGATCCCTCCTAGATCTCCTACGCCTTTGGCGGTTTGTGTGGTTGGTCAGCTCTGTATTGGCACGCAACTGCTCAGTCAGTTCTTGCGGACTCTGTGTCAACTCTTGAAGCAGCATCTGGAACTCTTTTCTAGTAACCGGGCCTGACGGATCTAAAGGTCCGACAACATTTTGGTTGGATGGAGGCAATTGCAGGGGATTCTGTGTATCCCATCCTTCTTGATCTACAACAGTAGAGGCGGTCCTTATGCTAACCATGGTGGATACTGAAGTCCTTTCCAAGATTATATGCAAATCTGAATAGGTTGGAAGGATTCTGAACTTGAGATATAGATCTTCTTCTTGGATTTGTGCAATCACGTATCGATAGTAGATCCAAGGAGCAGGAGAAAAACCGTGTTTTCTCAGTGGAAGCACCAAAGTGTTTGTACCAAAAATGGGCACAACACTCTTCGGAAGTATTTGAAGAGATAAAAGTGAAGAATAAAAATGTAAAACGAGGATTATCTAACAAACACTTCAAAAACAAGTATGAAAACAAACTGAAACTCAGCGATTTTAGAGTGGTTCGACGTATTGCCTGCGTCCACTATGAAGTTTGATGACTTTATGATATTCACTTGCTGATTACAATTGATTACAATGGGTTACAGCGAAGTACAGTTCTGAAATTGAAGCACAACATCAACTAAGGAGTGCAAAGTTGAATTCGGTAGAGTCTGGATGTCGGAGAGCAAAAAGATCATTCTTCTGTAGGCCTTGGGGTTCTATTTATAGGCGTAGAGGGCTGATATTTCAATCAGATCTCGGGAGAATTCTTCTGGTACACGGGTGGGCCCACGGGATCGATACCATGAAGCTTCGACTCGATTCGTGATCGATACGACTGAATTTCGTATCGATCGGTATTTGACCCGATCGAGTCAAAACTTGGCTTGAACCTTCCTTAGTCTGTACACAAGCTTCTATGAAAATTTCATAGCATTTGGACTTATGGATTTCGATTTATGATCGATGCAAAATTATGCTTTTATGAAGGCTGAAGCATTTGTATCGATGCCTTCGTATCGATTCAATTCGAGTCGCTCTTGAACATGTGCCTGTGAGTCGATGTTGCGCCTGATCTTCGGATTGATCCACTTTCGATGCCGAGTTGACCAAATCATTCCAAAGCTTTCGCCTCATTCGTATCGAAGACCATTGCCTTGTTCACATTGATGGAGGCGATTCCATTCTTATCGATTGACGTCCCATTCATATCGATTAGAACTGTCCTGTTCATATCGATTAGAACTGTCCTGTTCATATCGATCGGAGTTGTCTCGTTCGTATCGATTCGAATTGTCTTATTTGTATCGATCATCAACCCTTTGTTCGTATCGATTGGAATTTCTTTGTTCGTTTTCCTTGGTTTCACATCACTTCGTATCACTTTTGTGCACTCCACTTCCTATCGATAAAAGGCCTCGAGTTCGTATCGTTCCCCTTAACTGACCGATACGAAATGAGCAGAAAAGGATCGATACGAAAATGGCATTAGTTCACCAAGTGGGTATGAAGTTGAATGTCTGCGATGGATACGAACAAATAGATGATCGACGAATATGAACTCGTCAATCCGAATGATGGATACGAATAGATGAGTATTAGATAGATACGAACTCACCGATACGAAGGATGGATACGAACAGACGGGTACGAATGAATTGATCTCCCTAGCTTGCATTAATCATACCTTGAGCATAGGAACTCAGATTGACTTGAAACTTGGAACGTTTGCTTCCACAACTCTACTCGTCATGTCTTTCCTATTGTAGCTTAATCTCGACTCGGACAAAATTTATCGACATCCATAGTGAACCTGTGAAGACCCGATATTCGTGACGAGCGATCCTTGGTATTCAACCAATTCCTTGATATCTCGACCTTGTCAAAAGGCGAGATAACAATTACTAACTAGACATAGACTTTATAACCTATAAATGATTACGTCCATCAATTTGGAATCTTGTCATCAATATTTTCCTGTAAAACTTGGTTCGATAAACACATATAATCTTTATTATCAAAATACCAGGAACTGAGGATCTAACAGCGTTATCGATAAAATTTAGAGTCTAAAATTTTCATTATTGCAATATCTAATTTTCATCCATGCTTCCTATAATGAACCATTTTGCCCAAATTTCCACAATAATTTTATTACATAGACGTTCTCCATGTCTTCTAATTTCCTTAATCCAAAGCCTCCTTCACTTTTGGGAGTACGCACAATGTTCCAATATATCTTGTGCGCCTTGCCTAGCCAGAGAAAATGTGAAATATTTACTCTATTTTGTTTAACATTGTATTTGGTACTTGGAAAATTTGCATCCAATATTGAGTTATTGGATATATGACATGTTAACCCAAAACTTGGACCTAACTTATGTGTTCAAACCAAAGCAGTTCAACGATAGTTGGATAAGAGACTCAACCCTTTAGCAAGTATTCTAATGATTAAATGGTCAGGTGGGTAAATAACAATTAAGCTAATGTTAAAGTGTAATGTTCCTCATTTCAAAATCTAAAGACGAAACTACAGTATGCTACTGTCACATTGGAATTTTTCTGGCGATAGAGATAAGAAGGCTTAAGTAAACAAAATAGACATTAACTAAAATTAAGAACCACAACATTACTATTCAGGATTAACAATTTAGTTCCCAAATTTACCCCCATGCAGAGGTCAAAAATATATTACAACATAGTCAATAGTGTTATGCCTAACATTTGAGAGTTGATAAGACCATTTAATAAAATGGAATGAAAATAATATATATTATTTAAGCCTCCTTGTTCATCTTCGAAGCCGCTTGTTCGTCATCCAATAGCAACCTTCCTAAACCCATAAATGCAACCTATTCAATAAAGTACCCATGAGTTTACGAGGAAACCAATAATAAAAAATGAATCAAATATAAAATCTGGTACGTGCAATATATTACCTTGAACATAAAATCTAGTGAGACCATACTGCCAAAACACGAAATAGGCATTTCCTTCACTATATCATAACTTTCATTTAATCAGCTTTAAAGTTAAGCATAAATATGGTTTGATTTTAAGTGTCTTACTCAATCACTACGGCCATAACTAAAATCAAATCATTTGGTATACCATACAGTAATTATTCTTTTATCTAACCCAAAACATGAAACACCCCATTCTCAAGTGAAACTAGGGTCGTACGACTTCTATTAGAGATGAACGATTACAGACTTAGCATTCGGCTGCTGCTAAGGCCTTAATCCTTCACATTTCAATGCTTCTTTAATTCTACTTTATACACTATCAGTTTCGGTTCCCACTTCGGCCTCACACCTTTGCTTTCATTTTTGGCCATCACTCCCAGTCACATACCTGCTTTGCTTCTGTTTTTTGTTGCCACTTCAGGACATAAACTTACACTTTCATATTTCAGTTGTCACTAGGGCCTTATACCTACTTCACTTTCATTTTTGACTACCAAATTAGGATTACATCATCCATCATTCCCTTAGTTGCCACATTCAGCCTTAACTGACTGCTTCCATGTTTCGGATGTCATTCTAGTCCTTATTCCAACACTTTCGAATATGGTTGCCACTTTAAGCCATACTGCATGCTTATGTATTTCGGTTGCCAAATTAGGCCTTGCACTACATTTTTATTTTCAGATGCCACTATAAGGCCTTACTTCTTTACTCTCATTTCCTTTACAACCACCTAAGGTATTAAATCAACTACCGGATCCTCTACATAACCATTCATTTATTAGATTTTTCACTTAGTTTTTCATTAGCTATATTGCAACATTATTTTCACTGTTTCAAGTACTAGTATTAACCATCTTCAGCCTTAACATAATGTAACACCCTGAATTTTTAGATAATTAAATAATCAAATAATGATGAACAGTAAAGATAATAATTATTGGAATTGTTAGAATATGGATTTTAAATGTATGTCATTGTGTTCATGTTGATTTTCTAATCAATTTCTATATATAACTTGTCGAAATCCGAGTTAATATGAAGAAGTTACGAGAAGAATAAGAAATCAGAATATTTAAAATAGCACGGGTCAACCCGTAAAAGCTTAAGGTCGACCCATGAAATTTCTAGGTCTACCGGCACTTTTGCGGAGCCAAAGTTTGTTTTGGTGACGACAGCGGTTGATTTTATTCGATCGGAGCCATACGTTGATACATGTGATGGCTCCAAATGAATCCTATGATGTGGTGGCTTCAGATTCAATCTACTATATTCAATGGCCTGAGATCCCTATGATATACTATAAATAGAACCCTAGGCCTAGCTATTTTCTCACAATCATATTTTCTCCCAATTGGGTTCGTTGCCTGAGGCTGAACCCCACTTAGAAAATATTTCTGGAGAGAAGATCTTCTTAATAATGATATTACACGCCTTAGAAGAGGATCCAGGAAGGACATGGAGCAAAGCTAAAGATGACTGGTGAGTGGATTTAAATTATTTCTCTATTATGTTTATGATATATAATATCGTTAGATTCTCATTAAATATTTAATTCAGCATTTATTTCAGTAATTAGTTCTACTAATTATTTATGTTGAAACTATAAATTTTATTAGAGAAGTGTACTTATATTTAAATGTTATTTATCTGGAAAAAGAAAGGAATTTAATTAAATATAAGTAATATTAGGCTTTTTGTAGAGAGGCATAAGCCTAAAATAGAGAAATTTATAGTAAATTATGTTAAAACCTGAGAAATGAACTAAAAAGGAGAAAATCTAATAACTTGATTTGGATGTACACAAAATAAATTTGATTGATGCGAGGAATTACATAGTTTTACCCTTGTCGAATTTCAAGAACAAAATTTCCTAAAGGGTGGGAGAATGTAACACCCCGCATTTTTGGATAATTAAATAACGATGAACGATAAAAATAAGAATTTTTGGAATTGTAAGAATATGATCTGAGACTTATACCATTGTGTTCGTGGCGATTTTCTGATCAATTTTCATATATAACTTGTCGAAATCTGAGTTAATATGAAGAAGTTACGAGAAGAATAAGAAATTAAAATATTTAAACTAGCACAGGTCAACCCATAGGTCAACCCGTAAATGCTTAAGCTCAACCCACAAAAGAACACAGGTCGACCCGCAAAAGAACACAGGTTGACCCTAAAATGTCTAGGTCGACCAGCACTTTTGCGGAGCCAAAGTTTGTTTTGGTGACGACTTTGGTTGATTTTATTTGATTGGAGCCGTGCGTTGATAGATATGATGGCTCCAAATGATCCTGTGACGTGGTGGCTTTAGATTCAATCTACTATATCCAACGGCCTGAGATCCATATGCTATACTATAAATAGAACCCTAGGCCTAGCTATTTTCTCACAATCAGATTTTCCCCTAATTGGGTTCATTGTCTGAGGCTGAACCCTAAATAGAGAATATTTTTAGGGAGAAGGTCTTATTAATAAAGCTATTAGATGCCTTAAAAGAGGATACAAGAAGGCCATGGAGCAAAGCTAAGGACGACAGACGAGCGGATTTAAATTATATCTCTTTCATGCTTATGATATATAATATCCTTAGATTCTCATTTAATATTTAATTTAGCAATTATTTTAGTAATTAGTTCTACTAATTAGTTATATTGAAGCTGTAAATTTTATAAGAGAAGTGTACTTACATCTAAATGTTATTTATCGGGAAAAAGAAAGGAATCTAATTAAATGTAAGTAATATTAGGCTTAAAAGTTGTAGAGAAAGACATAAGCCTAAAAATGAGAAATTTACACTAAATTATGTTAATATGGGATAAACCAATTAAAAAGAGAAAATCTAATAACTTGATTTGAAAGTTAGTGATAGATTAGTTGATTGGTTTAGAAAAAGAAATACATTTCCATAGTTAATATTGTAATAATAATGATAAACGTAACTGCAAGAATAAAAGCAAGGAAAATGGAATTAGTGCAAAGTAGAGACATTACTGTATTTTGCATTACCTAATAATTAAAGGAACAATAAAAGAAATATCCTGTAGTTACGAGTAATTGTTTACAGTATTATTTAGTATTAAAATACAAAAACGGATTTTTAGCACAGTTTTTGTAACCAAACAAATAAAATAGAACTACTTTCTAGAATAAAAGAGAATAACGTGAAGCGTTAAAGAAATTAAAAAAGAAGAAATAATCAGGTTAATTATTTGATAAGACTAGAAAACAGAAAATGCGACTAGAGTTACACTTATTGTGCAGATAATAGAGTAAAAAGTAAAGCAGTTATTATGAAAAGTAACTTATGATAGTTGGACGTAGTTCCAAGTTAATACTTTTATATAATATAAGAAAACTTAAGAGAATTTAGTATCATAATAAAAGAAGACTGACCAGAATAGAAAAGAGACACTTGCAATTACATGTAGATTATAAAAGAAAGAAAGGACATAAAGTGACAATTGCAAGTATAATTATAACACGTAGGTTATAATCAAAAAGGAAGAAATTGAAGAGGCTTATTTTATCAAACTTAGATCTTGGATTAAGTTAATAAGAAAAAAATAAAAGCTTGGCCCGTACTAGCAGCATCCCCTTTCAAGTCTAGGACTGATGGTCTCACACGTGGGTAGGGCTGGGCATGTTGATTAGGGTAAATAAGTAGCCAACGGAATAAGAAAAGTAAACTAAACACATAATAAAAGATTAGATGTGGGGTCTAATAAAATGGTAAGGTGCTTTTGGAGTATCCCAAAGAGAATCTGGCTAAAGTGCCCAACAAAGCAGTTCATCGCAGATTTTTAGTACAATAAGAGCACATCCAACTTAGTTATTTGGGCCAAAAGGAAGGACGAGACTTCAATGAGATGTGAGGATACTCTAAAATGACCCTCTAGGGGTAGGCCTAACAAAGCTGCGCCCCAAGAGATGGGTATGTAGGTGTTTCATCTAGAGAGCATGCCTTGACTTCTTTTGCGTTGCAGGCCTAACGAAGCGGACCTTTGTAGGCAGTTAAAAGATTGATATGGAGTAGGATATTTATATGACACCATAGTCTAGTTTTTGAGTTGGTTATAGTGGGCAGGACCCAAAAGGATAATCGCATGCAGAGATCAAGCCATCATCTCTCAGAACGAGTTCGGGAAAGACTAGAGTTAAACTAATAGGCCAGTGATTCTTTCACTATCGAGGCAATGGGTGAGGGGCATAGCCAATTGGATGTTTCGATTATGGCACAACCATTTAGCTCTTAAAAGGTCTTTTGATTAGTTAAGGGGGAGGGGAGCTGCGTGAGGCCATAGCTAGGATGAGAAAAGAGATAGACCAAGTAGAATATCTGTATTGTAGGCCTAACAAAGCGAAACATTACAGATATAGAAAATCCCCGACCGAGTTCCGTACAAGGTAGATCTTGTTGGCGGAATTCAGGGAGTAGATAGAACAATTACGTGTAGTCCTCAAGTTGCGCACTGGGTGGTACATTATGGATGTCCGATCACCGGTATAAGCTAGTGTGGTTGTAGTTTCAGATTTTCATAGTAGATGGCGGAACATCTGTATTGTTGGCCTCACGAAGCTGTTCTTATAGACATAGTTACATCACGCTCTAGTAGCAAGATGATGGAGCCCTTTTCGAGGAGGATACAGAATGTACTATGAGTAGTACCTAGGATCGATGTAGTCTTTGGGCATGTAGCTACAAATATATTGGTTATTAGATCTTAATCTACCAAGGAGTAGATGCGTATGATTCACACGTAGAAGCTAGAGTATTATAAACCCAATAAACCTAATATAGCAAAAAAGAGAATAGAATGGTATATGTAGAATTATGCTTAGAAGTGTATCATTTGTCCATTCACCAGAACTTTAGTTCTTACCTCCTCTTCATATCATCCCACAGGTTAGATAGATGGTAGAGATTTTTCAGCTTTATGATAGTTATTTAGAAAGTGTTACTACCTTGGTGAGTATTTACTTACTATTATATTTTAGTCAGTTCCGCTGTGAGGTATTTATTGGAGCTCTGATATATTTATCTTTACCTTTTAGCAAGATACCAAATACCCAGCTCAGGCTTCAGTGGACTTGGATTTTAGCATTTTTGCCAAAAATCCGGAACCAGTGGAATTTGGGTTGTTACATTTGTTATCAGAGCTTAGATTAGTACATCCTAAGTAAATTAGGAAATATGAGTGAACATATTTGTATTTTTAACTAAAATATAAATATATTATGTACTAAAATTCAAATAGGCCCCAATTATCGATTTTAACATATGGAAAGTTTTTAGAAGTATATTTGTGCATATTTTGCTACTTGGGTTTGGGATTTCTCAAGGATGTTGAGCCCTATGTTATTGCCGATTTATAGTGTACAATAAGCTATGTTTTGAGAGAAGATTGGTATCCATATGTTTGGGAAAAGTTCCCTACGGATAGTAAGGAGAGTGTTTTTTATTTTGGAAGGAATAAGAGATTTCCGTAAGGAAATGAGATTTTTCAAGGTTCAGGAAGGGTATTCCTAGAGTAGTAAGAAGAAAATTCACTTTTTGTCTAGCCCAATAAAATGAAGCTTTTAGAATTAAAAAGTTGAAAATATAATCGTTAATATGTTTAAGGAAGTAACTATTGGGTTTTTGGAAAAAAGTGGTATGAAATTTAAATTAGTTTTTGTATGATACAAATTTAGTTAAAAGTGAAATTCTTTTTGAAGAATTATAGAGCATGTATAATTCGCTAGTTTCTTTGTAGTTAAACAAAGATTTTAAATATAAAAACCTAGAGTGTGTTAAGTATCGAAAACGTAGGCTACAACATTTATTATTGTAATAGATGTTTTCGTGAAAAATAAAGGAAGAATAAACTATGACACTATTGTTATAGCAGGTGACTCCCAAAGGAAATGTTTATACATAGCATATGAGATTTATTAATATTTATTTTAATTGAATCCATATACTAGTAATTTTGGGTTGTAGTAATGGCGTTTTACGCAACATCTGTTTTGACCCAAATAAAAATGTATTTTGAAGATAATTTCTAAGTATAGAAATATAGTGGTTTGTAAGTACACTTATTATTTAAATAAGTATATGGAAATGTTTTCTACTTATGAAAATATTAAAACGATTGTGAAAATGAGTTCTTTTGAAAAAAAGAAGATGTAAGTTAAATACTAGGAAATTAATAAATTTCGTGGGAAATTAATAAATTTCGTAGCTATTGTAAGCGAACATAGAATAGAATGAAATGAATAATGATATAATTCTCTATGAAAACTAATCACAAAAAAGATGTTTCATGCAAGTTATAAGGAATAGGTGAAAGAGATGCACAAGGTATGGAAAGCACTATATTTTGTATAGCCTATTTCGATAAAATATAAAATAAGTTGTAATTTTACATAAACATGAAACCCCCTTTTGATGGATTCATAGAAGGTTTTAGCATTAATGGCTTCTCATAAGAGAAAGTAGTTCCAATACATTAAGTTATAAAACCATTAGGAGTAATAAGAAGTGTAATAATTAGAGACAGTGTTAGTTAGGAGGGATATTATAGAGAGCCTTAGTAGAAAAACTAAGCATTGGAAATTTCATATTTTTCCATTGATTATGCGCATTGGTTGCTTACCTTTGTAGAAAGCCTCCATTTGGAGTAAGTTAGAAACTCCTCCAAGGTTAGGTAATTGGAATAGTAGGAAAGTTAAGGGATTTTTGATAAAATAATTATTTTTATCCAACCCTTTTTTGTAAATTTAAAAATCTATGAAAAAAGATGTTTTGAAAATATGTGAGGACATTTTTGGAAGTCAAGGAAAAAATGTTTTGAGGATAAGCAAGTCATGTTTTAAAGAAAAATGGTTTGGTGAAAAAGTAAATAAGATTTTGGAAGAGAAAAACTTAGTAAATAGTTAAATTTAAAAATCCAATTTTTTTATGGAAAGCTGTAAAAGTCTTTAAAAGAAAAAGGGAAATAAATTTTGAACTTAGAACTTGTAAGTTTTCTCCTCTAGACTTGGGGAATAATTTAAATTCAAAGAGCTGTAAAGGTGCAAGTCTAGAGAGATTAAATATTAAGCAAACAAGTACCTTTGAGTTTAATAGAAACTTAAAAGTAACACTTTTAAAGGCAAGAATTTTAGGATTTGATGTTTCAAAAATTTAGAAGCTTTAACATTTGAAATGAAATGATAGATACCAAACCAAACTTTTAAATTTTCAGTAGAAAGGTATCATTTCCTAGGTGTGACGGGAAAAGAATAAGGCTATGTACGAGATAGTAGTGATTACCGTTAGTAGTAATAATAAAAGTTACCATACAGTGTATAGGACACTAGTGAGAACCTAGGAATGTTGCTTCATGCATATAGACTATAGAAGAATAGTGAAGTGATATTAGTAAGATAGTAAGACACACGTGCTTGGGATAGGTAGACCTTAGTTGGGGAAAAATGAAAGGTAAAGCTAAAGAGAAAATATCCCCAAGTTTAGTTGCCTTTTTAGATAGAGACTACATAGATTGAAATCCTTATCCATTGTAGTAAATGAGACTTAGCTATTCCTTTTTGAGCATGGAATGGAAGAGATGAATATATCTTATTAATCATGGGTAATATAGTGTAAGTTAGTAACAAGAATAGGCGGCAGGAGGAGCATATGAGTTACTTTGATCCTACAGTAGGACCTTTCTGTGTTAGAGCGAACATGGTCCTAATCCCCCTAGCCCTAGATGATAGTTGTGTTTAGCTGCTATATTAAAAGAAAAGTAAAAGCAGATAAAAGCAACTAAAAGAAAAACAGTAAAATTTAAAGAAAGCGATAGAAACAACAACATAAGAATTTGAAGAGAAAAATTTTCTTATGTGAATTGTGCTTGGGAAAGCAAACAGAGATTTTTATAGAATAGCGGCATCGGTTCCAAGTATGGAGAAAGAGGTGCGCTAAAGTAAAATGGTAAATGTGAGGTTTTCCATTTTCTACCTTCTTTCTGACATAAGAAATTGAGTTTGGAAAAATTAGATTTTTCTAAAATTTGAATATTAATAGTTGTGTGGTAGGATTTGGATGTAAAATTCATTGAAAAAACCCCATATTCAGTAGGAGTGTGGGAAAAATTGGATGAAAACTGTTCTGAATTTTCAAACGACTGCATTCATATAAAAATTGCAAGTATATTTAGGATGTGTGCATCATATTTTAAAAAGGAGTTTTTAAAGAAAAAAAGCATTCGTATATGAGGTACCACTTAGAAATTCATGTACATGCATATATTTATGTTGAATGACACTTTGCAGAAGGACACAGATAGTCGCAAAATTGGATGTACATAAAATGGATTTGATTGATGCGAGGAATTATATTATTTTACACTTTTCGAATTTCAAGAACAAAATTTCCTAAAGGGTGGGAGAATGTAACACCCCGCATTTTTAGATAATTTAATAATCAAATAACGATGAACAGTAAAAATAAGCATTTTTGAAATTATCAGAATATGACCTGGAAATTATACCATTGTGTTCATGGTGATTTTCTGATCAATTTTCATATATAACTTGTCGAAATCCGAGTTAATATGAAGATGTTACGAGAAGAATAAGAAACAAGAATATTTAAACTAGCACAGGTCAACCCATAGGTCGACCCGTAAATGCTTAAGGTCGACCAACAAAAGAACACAGGTCGACCTGCAAAAGAACACAGGTTGACTCTCAAAATGTCTAGGTCGACCTGCACTTCTACGGAGCCAAAATTGGTTTTGGTGACGACTTCGGTTGATTTTATTCGATCGGAGCCACACGTTGATAGATGTGATGGCTCTAAATGATCCTTTGACGTGGTGGCTTTAAATCAAAGTGAGTGGATTTAAATTATACCTCTTTTATGTTTACGATATATAATATCGTTAGATTCTCGTTTAATATTTAATTCAGCAATTATTTTAGTAATTAGTTCTACTAATTAATTATGTTGTAGCTATAAATTTTATAAGAGAAGTGTACTTACATTTAAATGTTATTTATCGAGAAAAATAAATAATTAAATATAAGTAATATTAGGCTTAAAAGTTATAGAGAAAGACATAAGCCAAAAAGTGAGAAATTTACACTAAATTATGTTAAAATGGGAGAAATGAATTAAAAAAGAGAAAATCTAATAACTTGATTTGAAAGTTAGTGATAGATTAGTCGATTGGTTTAGAAAAGGGAATACATTTCCATAGTAAATATTGTAAGAATAATGATAAACGTAACTACAAGAATACAAGCAAGAAAAATGGAATTAGTGCAAAATAGAGACATTATTGTATTTTGCATAATCCAATAATTGTAACATCCCGCTATTTTCGACCATCCGCGTCTGCACATATCGGACTTGAATTGCTCAAATATCAGACTGTTAAGTTATATTTGGCAAAACTCAGCATATACAGTAAATATATCAATCATAAAATCACAGACACAGAGTGATATAAAATAAGCAGCGCAAACAAATGAATAGTATTTCATGAAGCTATTATATATATAACAGAGTTAAATAAAATACAACAGAAGTCTCGAATATATAGAAGTCTTAATACAATAATGAAATAAAAATCTGAATATATCACTGGAGTCAACCGAATAACTGAAAGCTGAATAGATAGATGGATCTCCAAGCGAAGCTACAATTTACAAAGCTGAGTCTCGAACATTGTGATACTCAATCTGACCCGAGAGTACAACAAAACACAAAACACTCGAGTCGGGATTAACATTCTTATATCAATGAATCCAACTCAAGTGAAATATCAACTAAAATACAAGTAATTCAAAGGATGTTTGGGATAACCATCCTCTAAGGATCCGTGGAACTATCTACTATGTAGTAATATACGCTATTATAATAATGTCTATAGTAAAGCAAACTATTAAAATAGCATTAAGGCGCTACGCATATCCCCCTTAACACATATTATAGTGCCATAGTCTATACAATACCATGATACCTCGTAAACTGGAGCTATCAGATGGCACTCTATAGGTACGACACAAAACAAACTCGTAGTGGTCTCGATATGGTAGGTGACATGGCACATCTAGGCAATGCCGGAGTAGATATACCAATTACACTTCCGGGCTGGTGGTAATGCATAACCGCAGCCACCGCCCACCTCGATCCACACTCTCAAAAATCCGAAGGTGCACCCAATCAAACACAAAGTAATAGAATGGTAGACGATGGAGTGTGTCCGATCGAAGGAGCTACCTCACTTGGTCCGTCAATTGCTCATGTTTTAGCCACCTTATGCTAACTCAAGGGAGTTAGGTCCATGTATATACCTCATATAAAGTCGTCGCCACCATCCTACTTCATTCTGGAATCTTCACCGCGTACACGATTGTTAAAGTGGTTTCCGACATTGGCAGAGAGTATGACAATAACCGATCCTGATCTCTTCAACAACCAAACGTTATTATTACACCGCAGTCATTTCAAAAAGTTTATACTTCAAAACTAAAATATCATTTCCATTTTAAAATCAAAACAATCTGATACCATTTTCACTTCAAATATATATACATTTACAAAATCATAGCCCTTATAAAAGTTTAACACTTTCAAAATTTTAAATCTTTTGAAATCATAAACTTTGAAAATCATAACTTAGAAATGATAATACTTTGAAATCACAATACTTTAACCCGGGAGTTGATGGGAAGCCCTCATCGCATGCATGTTATGTCTGTTTGGTTACCCTGAGCCGGGGTCTTTGTTCTTGCCAAAGATGCTTCTTTGAAACCTTATTTGACCAGACTCGATTATTATCAAACTGACTGCAATCCTTTTCTGATAAGTCAAAGCAGATTGCCTAATATACTACTGGTGAATTAAGCCAGTTTCTGTCTACTGAACTAGCAAACGAATTCCCTAAACTAACCCCCGGGGTATCATAACATGTCATTTACCATCTCCGATTTGTGTTCAACTACTTCTTTTATTAAGGCATGGTCTGAAGGTACTATTGCCTCTCCGCTCACCTCCCCTATTGATTCGGGGTAGCCTTCGGTGAGATTCTTGAATGAGCTCATTTTTAGACAGTTCCTTCCCCTTTAGAGTGCCGCTTCCTTGCCTGTTCTTCTAGTTGACTACGTTGTGGTGCCTTCTTGGATATATAGGAATCCAAATCTGCCGAATCACTCATGTACGATCTTCCCACTTAACTAGTTTAGATATTAAAAATAGTATATATAATAAAATAGTTTATATATATAATAGTTTATAAAATAAAATAGTTATAAATTTAATAGTTTAAAATAAAATAATTTATATATTAAAATAGTTTTATATTAAAATAGTTTATAAAATAAAATAATTTGTAAAGTAAAATATTTATATATATATATTAAAATACTTAAGATAGTAAAAATAGTTTCCTCCAATTTCACAAATCAATTCATATCAACTCAAATACCAAAATTCAATTTAATTCAATCTCAGTTCATCAATTTCACTTTAAATCGATTTCAAATTCAATTTAAAATTACAAATTAAACCATTTCAACTTTAATATATTTCAAAGCTTTAAATATCCAACATTTACAAAACTAAATTTGATAATTTCATACATATATATCAAATTCACTTTACTATTATTTAGTTTTGAAATATTTACTTAATCATTCCAATAACATTAAATAAATTCAAATTAAAAATTTAAATAAACTAAATATCCCATTGTAATTTATGTAAATTTGAAATATTCATTTAAATCATTTTTAATCAATATCAAGCTGTGACGACCCGAACTCGATGTCCAACAATAACATCAAATTCGTATCGCCGAAGCTTGCAACAACATTAGATGATAAATAACACAGCGGAAACAAAAGATGATATCACTGATACAACATGAATACAATATCCAAATACATCAATTTGATACAATGATAATCATCAGCATCAGAGAATACAAAAATACAGCGGAACACGATACAATATGATAAGTCTTCATAGAATCCAATACTGCAACTCTGATCCAAAAGCTCCAAAGACAAAGCTCCCAAAACTCCAAGCTCGATCACCATAAAGGTTGCACAAAGATAAGCAAGTCCGTCCATGGACTCCAAAGACTCCAAAATGATCTAATAGAAAGCCGAAGACTACCAAAACGATATCTACTACCTGACTATCTGGAAAACCAAACTCTAGACTGCCCGTGTGGAAAATGGTGGGCACCCAGAGTTTAGAAAGGGAACAATAAACTCTGGGTCAGTCGTGGGACTGGTATGAGCAAACAAAAACATTTAGTTTTTAAAAACAATCAAAAGATTTTAAGTTTTGAAATTCGCAATGCTTTTGGAAAATGAAACTACCATAAGGCCTCCCGGCACACACGCAATGCAAAAGCGCACATGGGGGAGATTTCTCCTTATGATAGTCAAAGATGCTTACTACGCAAAAATTCTTTTTGATATTATTATTAGTGCATAGTGGAAAACCTTTCGAAAGTAGAATTTAAATCCTAGCCAGCATAGGTACCATTATATTATGCCTACTATAGCTGCCATTTTAAATGGCAGGTTCTACAACTAAAACCGTACAAGGCACGTATTGGGTTGAATGGATTTCCAACAAATGGTCAGGCTAAGGAACTTCCTATTGCCACATGGGAACGCCTCTGGCGGGACGTCCCGAGAACCTACCCGGCTCTCTGCCAAACAAGGCCGGCTACCCCCTTCTCGGGGAATAAAACCTCAGATATGCCACCCCCGGTCCTTTGGGACCTTTAACCGAGGATCCTCTACACCAACAACATCACACAGTAATAGATATATACTACAGTGCCCACATGAGTAAGGATCTGGGCTCCATACCACGATACTACCCTTTTCCAGAAGGAATGGTCATACCCTAGGGGAGCTACCCCTGAAACCTTGCCGCATCTTTCCTGTTTCGACCATTACCGGTTTGTGAGGCTCGATGAGGTTTCG
Source organism: Allium cepa (assembly GCA_030765085.1). Taxonomy (NCBI): domain Eukaryota; kingdom Viridiplantae; phylum Streptophyta; class Magnoliopsida; order Asparagales; family Amaryllidaceae; genus Allium; species Allium cepa. The sequence goes on along the minus strand of CM060941.1, from coordinate 677,016,714 downwards.
TCCACAAAGCTACGCTTTTTCACAAAGCCATGCTTTGATCACAAATGATCATCCATCACACAGCAGCACTTAGCATGCCACACTACCAAATTGGGAGTATATCGCTGATAACCTTCAACTACATAACCTCTGAGCTCGTACATCTCAGAGAAGGGTGTTAAGCTAAGAGAATAAATTCTCCGCCACCAACAGATATGTATTTGAAAGAAATCGGCTTTATATCTCAAAGTGTAGTGTCAGACACACGACCATACAAGTCTGTTCCGGGTTCGAACAGAACCGAAGGCACTTCCGAAGAAGCCCTTGCAATCCGGGTATCCACAATCCCGATCGGACTTCCCATCACTTAGGGAATCTCTATACCGTTGCTACTCAGTGCAGAGACAATCGATAGGTCATCCTATCGTTCTCGCGAATACCCGGTCTTCACCACCGGTCTTCAAATGCAATCCATAACGACATATCATTATTCGGAATGGGTTATATTACACAAAGGTCCTCTTCCGGCTAAACCGAATAACGAGCGCAAAATTTTAAAAACATATGGATATGGATTTCAGTTAAGTCACAACTTAAATTCAAAACTATTTCAAATGGTTTACACAATTTACCATTTCAAATCTTTGGACAAAAAGATTTATTTCACAAAGTTCACCAAGTTTCACAAAGATCCATTTACGGATTTCAAAACAATTTCCATTTCGAGTGGATTAATACATTTAATCTTTAAATCAAAGATTTAACTCATAGTTTTCAAAAAAATCGTTTCCAAAGGTTCATTCATAACTTGGAAAACAGTTTTTCAATTCAAACTTGAAATTCCTATAATACCAATTTGGAAATTAATTTCTTATATGAAAGCTTTTATCATTTGAAAACAAACAGTTTTCATCTTGGAAACCAAACATTTAAATTATACAAGTTTCTCAAACTTGGGTTGAATTTAATTCTCAAAACAACACTTTTAAAATTGGTTTAAAACCCCATATAAACTTGTATGACCTTTTACTTTCTCAAAATAGAATTTAATTTCAAATTTTGAATCCAATTTTAAATTGAATTATTAAGTTTCAAAACTTTATTAAGTTATTCAAAATAACTTTTATTTTAGAAATTCTTTTCCAAAAGCTTTTCATTTTAAAACCCGATCCATTTTCAAAATCATTTAGATTTAAAAATTCAATTTTTACAATCTATTTCAAAAATCTGTGACTTAACAATTTCCACGTGCAATCCATATTTGTGTGTGTATAATGTAGTCCAAGGGGTTTTACACAATAGTGCACATCTATCATAAGAATATCGATAGGCGGTATAACTCATAGCGCTTATCTTCATTCACAGATTCATAGATAAAGTAAATTTATCAATCACAAAGATTTACTAATATGATTCGATGTGGGTCTCGGATAACCAACTAGAATCCGACTCCCTGTCGCATCGAAATCCAAATGTCATTTATGGGTGGAAGGGTTTATATATTCATATAACAATATATTCATCACAAATAAAACAACTCATCACAAAACATTTCAAAGCATCACATCACATATCAAATATATCAACCCGTCACATAGCATCCAATATGATTATTTTAATTAATAATTCTTAATCAATGATTAAGTTCATCAACTACAATTGATTTATTTTTTAATCACCCTTATTAATTAAATCATCTCTAAATTAATTAAATCTAAATAAATTGACCTTTAATTAATTAAATCTAAATTTTTATTCCTTAATTAACTACTTTAATTAATATACCTTTAATTATTGATTAATTAATCATTAATCTTTAATTATATTCCCTTAACTACTCTCACCAAGTAATCACTATTTAAATTTGATCATTCATTAATTACTTGATCAATTAACTTAAATTACAAATTAATATACTTAAATTAATAAATGCTCAATTATTAATTAATTTAATCTTAATTATAACTAATTACCCTTTAATTGATTTTCTTAACTATTAATGAATTAATCTTAATTACAAATTATTACTTACCATCATAAGCAAATCATTCTTAATAACTTTTAAAACAACTAATTTATAATAAAAATTATCTTAATTAACATTTTAAAAACTTTCCTTTATTAAATTTTAGATCAAATTCTTAACTTAACATTAACTAACAATATTTATCAAATTGACATTAAATTTTGTACAATAAAATACTTTAAGTGTTTTAGGAAAATTCATCAGGAACTGGACTCGAGGCAAGCTGCTCGTTTACCCGAGAAAAACCCACGTTTCTTCCCAGTTTCCCCGAGTTTCTTCTCCCACTGCTCCTTTTCTTTCGCGCTTCTCCTTCTTCTACTTTTTTTTTTCCAGTTGAGTTAAATTTAAGTTTTCAACTAAATGAAAACATCAGGAGCCCGCGTACTCGAGTACGACCCCGAGGCAACATCATTTTTACTCGAGAATCAACTCGAGACATTCCCATCCCCCAACGCTGACACCAGGTGATACGTGCACGTGCACGGAGCGGCGATGCCGCTCTGGCGATCGAGAAGGCTCCCCACAAGTCACAAATCGACACGCAAATCGGTCTGAAAATCCAAATTGGCGAAATTAAGTTCTGGAGGAAATCAAGATTCCAGACCAAAACTCGAACACCCTTCTTCATCTAAAACCGCCTCGACCAAGCGAACCCAACCACCAGAAAATCCCCAACTCCGGCCTTACCTCACACACCCCATACGCTACCCCTCCTCTGAGTTTCGTGCAGCTCAATGCACTAGGGGAGGCGCGGTGAGCATAAATTCGAACGCCAAGAAAACTAGGGTTAAAAACAAATTTCGATCGTCGCCGTCACCACCGAGGTCGTGACCACCCCCATTATTTTTCCGGTCACCCCGGTAGTCTCGCCCACCTCTTCGCCCAACCCTGACCATCGAAGCTCCTTAAGTCGCCTGAAATTGGCAGAAATGAAATTGGCAGAAAACCAATTTCCATTCAAGTGAAAAATGCTCTTGAAATACAAAATGAAAAATCGACATTTTAGCTTTAAAAATCCTATCTTCCAATACGAATCCAAGATATAAACTCGAATTTGGAAATTGTTAGTTTCGAATTTATCCAAAAATGAGAATTTTTACTGTAAATTATTATATTCAAAATATTTACTTAATATTTTTACATAACATTGTTTGTAAAAATAGCTACACATTGTTATAAACAATTTCCTTTCTGGAATCATAGTTTGAAACGATCTACGTATGAAGATATGAATTTTCTTGATTAAATGGTAACCTGTAAAGGTTAAACAGAGAGATTTCATGCTTAACACAGACATGCATCTACTTCCTTCATATATATAAACACATGCAAGCAAATTAACATAATCATACAAACAGTATTTAACTTATCATTTCAAATATAATTCCAATCATCAAGAAAACCAAGAAACTGAGGTTTTTAAAAAAAATATGGTTTGCTCACCTTGGTTGATGATGAACAGAGAACAAGAATTAAAGAGCAAAGCCTGGATTTTAATCCTCCTGAGTTAAATTCTTGTTTTAAAGCTTGATGTTGGTTTTATTGAATTACTTTGCCCCTTCTTCTTCTGACTTATTCTTTGCTTTTTAATCTGAGAACCTGACTTCTTATGTTGATTCCAGTTTGGAAATGCTTTGGGATGACTTCTACCAGATTTCAGATTGAATGCATTACTTACTTTTATGTTTGCCTGATTTCTTGAGTTGCCTAATAGTTGTTTGAACTCTCAGGTTTTCCAACTTTGTTTTTTTTTCAGTTTCAGTTCGAAGAGAATTTTGAATTCTTGAGTGGTAGATGGCTCTTGCTTTAGCTGATTCAAATCTAAAGTTCTGATTTCTTTTCAGATTTTTGAGAAGTGGAAAGGCTGACTATCATTATTTGCATGTTCCCCAAAATTTGATTCAAGAGAAAACAAAATTTCTTTGCCACTTGTACAAACTTTTCTTTGTATGATATACACTTGTAGCTTGTAGGGAGAATTATGTTTAAATCCCTTGACTCAAATTGTTTTTGTAAATTTTAGTTTAATCCTTCATGTAATTACAATTTCATGTATACATACACCTTAATTTTTAAAATTGTTTATGCTTATATTTTCATTTGTTTATATCCTCTTTTATATTTATATTTTACACAAGTAAATCTTTATTGTTTTCACATTCAAACTTAAGTTTTAGCTCACTATTTCTATATACGACTATTTTATACAATTTATATTCATGCATTTTTTTATTTTATCATTTATTTTTGTACAAATTTTTTTAAAAGAAAATAATGTTTTAAATAATTTTATTACATATTAACAAGTAATTACTTTTATTTATATGGGTGGATTTTACTTAAAAATAATATTTTGAAAATGAGTGCATTAATATTTTTTCAACTTTCAAACATATCTAATATATCTAAAATTTAGAAATAACCTTTTATTAATTCTAAAGCTTCTAATTTTATTTTATTTTTAATACATTTTATTTTTGAAAAACAATATTTGTTCTTAAATTACTTATTCTTAAATTCCAAATCAATTTTCTATTTATCTTTAAATCCATATTTATTTTTAAATCAATTTTTTTATTTATTTATAAAATTACTTGTCTCTAAATTTTTAACCAAATGCTACTTATAATCTAAAATTTTAAAATCATTCAAGAAATTTCCTAATTAACACATGAATAAAATTCATAATTTATTTTCAAAATTAAATTAATTGCCAAATTAATCGTAGTTAATTTTCAGGAATGTTACAGATTCCCCCCCTTAAAGAAATTTCATCCCCGAAATTTGCTAGGGAGACGAGGAAGAATAGATGATAGATAAAGAACGATTGATCAGATCAGACCGAAATATTTATTCTGCATTCGTTTTACCAAACCAGAACATCAACAAATATGAGAATCAACTCATTCAATTACGAAATAATTGGGTTATTTAATCTACGGAGTATACATGAGTATTGGTTAGTTCGAAGGAATAACTAACCGCTCGTAGAATATATCAAAACCCAATGAAACAGACGGAAATAGATTCGACTACGATCTCAGATTCAAGGTTTAACTTATTTACGACTTGCTAAGAAATAAAACTAGGTGTAGCTCCTATAACGAACAAACTTGGAAATTTAATCGTAAACAAGGAGGTTACCTTATAAAATTTCCTTTCCTTCATCAGCCCTTGAGGTTGAAGAATCACCCCTGACTACGTGTCTCTTTGCTACTAGAGCTTCCTTCCTTACCGGACAGTCGTTGATCCTATGTCCTGGCTTGCGGCAATGATAGCATCCCGTAGATTCCTGATCTGGCCTCATAAATGGCTCTCTCAATCCTGGCTTCCAATTATTCTTACATTTATCTGAGTAGTGGCCTTTCTCCAAGCAGTTGAGACAAGTGACTTCTTTCAGCTTTTTCTTTCGAGAATTCTTCTTTTCTTTTTCTTTCCTCGATTTCTTTCAACCAAACTTCTTTTTCCTCCAATTCAAATTACTTGTGTTTCCATCCTCCTTTGGAACTACCTGCTTATCCAGAGTATCATATCTATAACCCATATCAATTAATTCAGAAAAGGATTCCTTTACGTGAGTAGTCATCCTCTCCTGGAATTTCATGTTCATTCCCCGAATAAACTTTTCATTCTTCTTTAACGGTGTATTCACCAATTCTGGACCAAATTGAGATAACTCGTTGAATTTGTTCAAATACTCTTCAAATGATATACTTCCTTGCTTCAAATCTATAAACTCTTGGTACATTCTAGAGATACCAGCAGATGGCATATATCGCTGCTCGAACACTTCCTTGAAACGACTCCAAGTGAATTCATCCGTCGGTTCATCTAATGTAATAGTTTCCCACCAAGCTAAAGCCTCTTCCTGGAGTTGCCAAGAAGCTATCAATTGCATCTGATCATCCTCCAACCTTAGTCCTTTGAAAATACTTTCACACGATCGAATCCAGGCTTGTGCTTCGATAACTGATTCTTTGCCAGTGAATGGCTTTCCACCAAGTCTAGAAAAGCTTCGATATAAATCAGCTAGATTTGATTGAGATTGAATAGGAATATCTGTCGTTGCAGGGCCTTGACCAGTTGAAGTGGTGCTTGCCTGTCCCCAATCTCGTCCTCTTCTTCCACTCATTCTAACTATCTGTAATAGTAAGAAAACCGATTTAGGCATTCGGACGAAATATCTTAGGGAATAGCAACATATAAAGGGAATAGATTGAGAAATTTGGATTTTGGTTTCACTGGTTACACTCATTCTAGGGTATACTTCACCCTATCTCTAATGAGCTATCTATGTGTTACACTCGGTGGCTAAAGTTCTTACTCAACCTTTAGCTCTGATACCAACTTGTGACGACCCGAACTCGATGTCCGACAACAACATTAAATTCGTATCGCCGGAGCTTGCAACAACATTAGATGATAAATAACACAGCGGAAATAAAAGATGATATCACTGATACAACATGAATACAATATCCAAATACATCAATTTGATACAATGATAATCATCAACATCAGAGAATACAAAAATACAGCGGAACACGATATAATATGATAAGTCTTCATAGAATCCAATACTGCAACTCTGATCCAAAATCTCCAAAGACAAAGCTCCCAAAACTCCAAGCTCGATCCACCATAAAGGTTGCACAAAGGTAAGCAAGTCCGTCCGTGGACTCCAAAGACTCCAAAATGATCTAATAGAAAGCTGAAGACTACCAAAACGATATCTACTACCTGACTATCTGGAAAACCTAACTCTAGACTGCCCGTGTGGAAAATGGTGGGCACCCAGATTTTAGAAAGGCAACAATAAACTCCGGGTCAGTCGTGGGACTGGTATGAGCAAATAAAAACATTTGGTTTTTAAAAACAATCAAAAGATTTTAAGTTTTGAAATTCGCAATGCTTTTGGAAAATGAAACTACCATAAGGCCTCCCGGCACACACGCATTGCAAACGCACACATGGGGGAGATTTCTCCTTATGATAGTCAAAGATGCTTACTACGCAAAAATTCTTTTTGATATTATTACTAGTGCATAGTGGAAAACCTTTAGAAAGTAGAATATAAATCCTAGCCAGCATAGGTACCATTATACTATGCCTACTATAGCTGCCATTTTAAATGGCAGGTTCTACAACTAAAACCGTACAAGGCACGTATTGGGTTGAATGGATTTCCAAAAAATGGTCAGGCTAAGGAACTTCCTATTGCCACATGGTAACGCCTCTGGCGGGACGTCCCGAGAACCTACCTGGCTCTCTGCCAAACAAGGCCGGCTACCCACTTCCCGGGGAATAAAACCTCAGATATGCCACCCCCGGTCCTTTGGGACCTTTAACCGAGGATCCTCTACACTAACAACATCACACAGTAATAGATATATACTACAGTGCCCACATGAGTAAGGATCTGGGCTCCATACCATGATACTACCCTTTTCCAGAAGGAATGGTCATACCCTAGGGGAGCTACCCCTGAAACCTTGCCGCATCTTTCCTGGTTCGACCATTACCGGTTTGTGAGGCTCGATGAGGTTTCGTCCACAAAGCTACGCTTTTTCACAAAGCCATGCTTTGATCACAAATGATCATCCATCACACAGCAGCACTTAGCATGCCACACTACCAAATTGGGAGTATATCGCTGATAACCTTCAACTACATAACCTCTGAGCTCGTACGTCTCAGAGAAGGGTGTTAAGCTAAGAGAATAAATTCTCCGCCACCAACAGATATGTATTTGAAAGAAATCGGCTTTATATCTCAAAGTGTAGTGTCAGACACACGACCATACAAGTCTGTTACGGGTTTGAACAGAACCGAAGGCACTTCCGAAGAAGCCCTTGCAATCCGGGTATCCACAATCCCGATCAGACTTCCCATCACTTAGGGAATCTCTATACCGTAGCTACTCAGTGCAGAGACAATCGATAGGTCATCCTATCGTTCTCACAAATACCTGGTCTTCACCACTGGTCTTCAAATGCAATCCATAACGACGTATCATTATTCGGAATGGGTTATATGACACAAAGGTCCTCTCCCGGCTAAACCGAATAACGAGCGCAAAATTTTAAAAGCATATGGATATGGATTTCAGTTAAGTCACAACTTAAATTCAAAACTATTTCAAATGGTTTACACAATTTACCATTTCAAATCTTTGGAAAAAAGATTTATTTCACAAAGTTCACCAACTTTCACAAAGATCCATTTACGGATTTCAAAACAATTTCCATTTCGAGTGGATTAATACATTTAATCTTTAAATCAAAGATTTAACTCATAGTTTTCAAAAAAATCGTTTCCAAAGGTTCATTCATAACTTGGAAAACTGTGTTTCAATTCAAACTTGAAATTCCTATAATACCAATTTGGAAATTCATTTCTTATATGAAAGCTTTTATCATTTGAAAACAAACAGTTTTCATCTTGGAAACCAAACATTTAAATTATACAAGTTTCTCAAACTTGGGTTGAATTTAATTCTCAAAACAACACTTTTAAAATTGGTTTAGAAACCCATATAAACTTGTATGACCTTTTACTTCATAAATTCTCAAAACAGAATTTAATTTCAAATTTTGAATCCAATTTTAAATTGAATTATTAAGTTTCAAAACTTTATTAAGTTATTCAAAATAACTTTTATTTTAGAAATTCTTTTCCAAAAGCTTTTCATTTTAAAACCCAATCCATTTTCGAAATCATTTAGATTTAAAAATTCAATTTTTACAATCTATTTCAAAAATCTGTGACTTAACAATTTCCACGTGCAATCCATATTTGTGTGTGTATAGTGTAGTCCAAGGGGTTTTACACAATAGTGCACACATCTATCATAAGAATATCGATAAGCAGTATAACTCATAGCGCTTATCTTCATTCACAGATTCATAGATAAAGTAAATTTATCAATCACAAAGATTTACTAATATGATTCGATGTGGGTCTCGGATAACCAACTAGAATCCGACTCCCTGTCGCATCGAAATCCAAATGTCATTTATGGGTCAAAGGGTTTATATATTCATATAACAATATATTCATCACAAATAAAACAACTTATCACAAAACATTTCAAAGCATCACATCACATATCAAATATATCAACCCGTCACATAGCATCCAATATGATTATTTTAATTAATAATTCTTAATCAATGATTAAGTTCATTAACTACAATTGATTTAGTTTTTTAATCACCCTTATTAATTAAATCATCTCTAAATTAATTAAATCTAAATAAATTGACCTTTAATTAATTAAATCTAAATTTCTTATTCCTTAATTAACTACTTTAATTAATATACCTTTAATTATTGATTAATTAATCATTAATCTTTAATTATCTTCCCTTAACTACTCTCACTAAGTAATCACTATTTAAATTTAATCATTCATTAATTACTTAATCAATTAACTTAAATTACAAATTAATATACTTAAATTAATAAATGCTCAATTATTAATTAATTTAATCTTAATTATAACTAATTACCCTTTTATTGATTTTCTTAACTATTAATGAATTAATCTTAATTACAAATTATTACTTACCATCATAAATAAATCATTCTTAATAACTTTTAAAACAACTAATTTATAATAAAAATTATCCTAATTAACATTTTAAAAACTTTCCTTTAATAAATTTTAGGTCAAATTCTTAACTTAACATTAACTAACAATATTTATCAAATTGATATTAAATTTTGTACAATAAAATACTTTAAGTGTTTTAGGCAAATTCATCAGGAACTGGACTCGAGGCAAGCTGCTCGTTTACCCGAGAAAAACCCACGTTTCTTCCCAGTTTCCCCGAGTTTCTTCTTCCACTGCTCCTTTTCTTTTGTGATTCTCCTTCTTCTACTTTTTTTTTTCCAGTTGAGTTAAATTTAAGTTTTCAACTAAACGAAAATATCAGGAGCCCGCGTACTCGAGTACGACCCCGAGGCAACATCATTTTTACTCGAGAATCAACTCGAGACATTCCCATCCCCCAACGCTGACACCAGGTGATACGTGCACGTGCACGGAGCGACGACGCCGCTCTGGCGATCGAGAAGGCTCCCCACAAGTCACAAATCGACACGCAAATTGGTCTGAAAATCCAAATTGGCGAAATTAAGTTCTGGAGGAAATCAAGCTTCCAGACCAAAACTCGAACACCCTTCTTCATCTAAAACCGCCTCGACCAAGCGAACCCAACCACCAGAAAATCCCCAACTCCGGCCTTACCTCACAGACCCCATACGCTACCCCTCCTCTGAATTTCGTGTAGCTCGATGCACTAGGGGAGGCGTGGTGAGCACAAATTCAAACACCAAGAAAACTAGGGTTAAAAACAAATTCCGATCGTCGCCATCACCACCGAGGTCGTGACCAACCCCATTATTTTTCCGATCACCCCGGTAGTCTCGCCCACCTCTTCGCCCAACCCTGACCATCGAAGCTCCTTCAGTCGCCTGAAATTGGTAGAAAACCAATTTCCGTTCAAGTGAAAAATGCTCTTGAAATACAAAATGAAAAATCGACATTTTAGCTTTAAAAATCCTATCTTCCAATACGAATCCAAGATATAAACTCGAATTTGGAAATTGTTAGTTTCGAATTTATCCAAAAATGAGAATTTTTACTGTAAATTATTATATTCAAAATATTTACATAATATTTTTACATAACATTGTTTATAAAAATAGCTACACATTGTTATAAACAATTTCCTTTCTGGAATCGTAGTTTGAAACGATCTACATACGAAGATATGAATTTTCTTGATTAAATGGTAACCTGTAAAGGTTAAACAGAGAGATTTCATGCTTAACACAGACATGCATCTACTTCCTTCATATATATAAACACATGCAAGCAAATTAACATAATCATACAAACAGTATTTAACTTATCATTTCAAATATAATTCCAATCATCAAGAAAACCAATAAACTCAGGTTTTTAAAAAAATATGGTTTGCTCACCTTGGTTGATGATGAACAGAGAACAAGAATTGAAGAGCAAAGCCTGGATTTTAATCCTCCTGAGTTAAATTCTTGTTTTAAAGCTTGATGTTGGTTTTATTGAATTACTTTGCCCCTTCTTCTTCTGACTTATTCTTTGCTTTTTAATCTGAGAACCTGATTTCTTATGTTGATTCCAGTTTGGAAATGCTTTGGGATGACTTCTACCAGATTTCAGATTGAATGCATTACTTACTTTTATGTTTGCCTGATTTCTTGAGTTGCCTAATAGTTGTTTGAACTCTCAGGTTTTCCAACTTTGTTTTTTTTTTTCAGTTTCAGTTCGAAGAGAATTTTGAATTCTTGAGTGGTAGATGGTTCTTGGTTTAGCTGATTCAAATCTAAAGTTCTGATCTCTTTTCAGGTTTTTGAGAAGTGGAAAGGCTGGCTATCATTATTTGCATGTTCCCCAAAATTTGATTCAAGAGAAAACAAAATTTCTTTTCCACTTGTACAAATTTTTCTTTGTATGATATACACTTGTAGCTTGTAGGGAGAATTATGTTTAAATCCCTTGACTCAAATTGTTTTTGTAAATTTTAGTTTAATCCTTCATGTAATTACAATTTCATGTATACATACACCTTAATTTTTAAAATTATTTATGCTTATATTTTCATTTGTTTATATCCTCTTTTATATTTATATTTTACACAAGTAAATCTTTATTGTTTTCACATTCAAACTTAAGTTTTAGCTCACTATTTCTATATACGACTATTTTATACAATTTATATTCATGCATTTTTTTATTTTATCATTTATTTTTGTATAAATTTTTTTAAAAGAAAAGAATGTTTTAAATAATTTTATTACATATTAACAAGTAATTACTTTTATTTATATGGGTGAATTTTACTTAAAAATAATATTTTGAAAATGAGTGCATTAATATTTTTTTCAACTTTCAAACATATCTAATATATCTAAAATTTAGAAACAGCCTTTTATTAATTCTAAAGCTTCTAATTCTATTTTATTTTTAATACATTTTATTTTTGAAAAACAATATTTGTTCATAAATTACTTATTCTTATATTCCAAATCAATTTGCTATTTATCTTTAAATCCATATTTATTTTTAAATTAATTTTTTTTTTATTTATAAAATTACTTATCTCTAAATTTTTAACCAAATGCTACTTATAATCTAAAATTTTAAAATCATTCAAGAAATTTCCTAATTAACACATGAATAAAATTCATAATTTATTTTCAAAATTAAATTAATTGCCAAATTAATCGTAGTTAATTTTCAGGAATGTTACAGATTCCCCCCCTTAAAGAAATTTCGTCCCCGAAATTTGCTAGGGAGACGAGGAAGAATAGATGATAAATAAAGAACGATTGATCAGATCAGACCGAATTATTTATTCTGCATTCGGTTTGCCAAACCAGAACATCAACAAATATGAGAATCAACTCATTCAATTACGAAATAATTGGGTTATTTAATCTACGGAGTATACATGAGTATTGGTTAGTTCGAAGGAATAACTAACCGCTCGTAGAATATATCAAAACCCAATGAAACAGACGGAAATAGATTCGACTACGATCTCAGATTCAAGATTTAACTTATTTACGACTTGCTAAGAAATAAAACTAGGTGTAGTTCCTATAACGAACAAACTTGGAAATTTAATCGTAAACAAGGAGGTTACCTTATAAAATTTCCTTTCCTTCATCAGCCCTTGAGGTTGAAGAATCACCCCTGACTGCGTGTCTCTTTGCTACTAGAGCTTCCTTCCTTACCAGACAGTCGTTGATCCTATGTCCTGGCTTGCGGCAATGATAGCATCCCGTAGATTCCTGATCTGGCCTCATAAATGGCTCTCTCAATCCTGGCTTCCAATTATTCTTACATTTATCCGAGTAGCGGCCTTTCTCCAAGCAGTTGAGACAAGTGACTTCTTTCAGCTTTTTCTTTCGAGAATTCTTCTTTTCTTTTTCTTTCCTCGATTTCTTTCCACCAAACTTCTTTTTCCTCCAATTCAAATTACTTGTGTTTCCATCCTCCTTTGGAACTACCTGCTTATCCAGAGTATCATATCTATAACCCATATCAATTAATTCAGAAAAGGATTCCTTTACGTGAGTAGTCATCCTCTCCTGGAATTTCATGTTCATTCCCCGAATAAACTTTTCATTCTTCTTTAATGGTGTATTCACCAATTCTGGACCAAATTGAGATAACTAGTTGAATTTGTTCAAATACTCTTCAAATGATAAACTTCCTTGCTTCAAATCTATAAACTCTTGGTACATTCTAGAGATACCAGCAGATGGCATATATCGCTGCTTAAACACTTCCTTGAAACGACTCCAAGTGAATTCATCCGCCGGTTCATCTAATGTAATAGTTTCTCACCAAGCTAAAGCCTCTTCCTGGAGTTGCCAAGAAGCTATCAATCGCATCTGATCATCCTCCAACCTTAGTCCTTTCAAAATACTTTCACACGATCGAATCCAGGCTTGTGCTTCGATAACTGATTCTTTGCCAGTGAATGGCTTTCCATCAAGTCTAGAAAAGCTTCGATATAAATCAGCTAGATTTGATTGAGATTGAATAGGAATATCTGTCATTGCAGGGCCTTGACCAGTTGAAGTGGTACTTGCCTGTCCCCAATCTCGTCCTCTTCTTCCACTCATTCTAACTATCTGTAATAGTAAGAAAACCGATTTAGGCATTCGGACGAAATATCTTAGGGAATAGCAACAGATAAAGGGAATAGATTGAGAAATTTGGATTTTGGTTTCACTGGTTACACTCATTCTAGGGTATACTTCACCCTATCTATAATGAGCTATCTAATGTGTTACACTCGGTAGCTAAAGTTCTTACTCAACCTTTAGCTCTGATACCAACTTGTGACGACCCGAACTCGATGTCCGACAACAACATTAAATTCGTATCGCCGGAGCTTGCAACAACATTAGATGATAAATAACACAGCGGAAATAAAAGATGATATCACTGATACAACATGAATACAATATCCAAATACATCAATTTGATACAATGATAATCATCAACATCAGAGAATACAAAAATACACCGGAACACGATACAATATGATAAGTCTTCATAGAATCCAATACTGCAACTCTGATCCAAAATCTCCAAAGACAATACTTATGATTAAATGGTAACCTGTAAAGGTTAAACAGAGAGATTTCATGCTTAACACAGACATGCATCTACTTCCTTCATATATATAAACACATGCAAGCAAATTAACATAATCATACAAACAGTATTTAACTTATCATTTCAAATATAATTCTAATCATCAAGAAAACCAAGAAACTGAGGTTTTTAAAAAAAATATGGTTTGCTCACCTTGGTTGATGATGAACAGAGAACAAGAATTGAAGAGCAAAGCCTGGATTTTAATCCTCCTGAGTTAAATTCTTGTTTTAAAGCTTGATGTTGGTTTTATTGAATTACTTTGCCCCTTCTTCTTCTGACTTATTCTTTGCTTTTTAATCTGAGAACCTGACTTCTTATGTTGATTCCAATTTGGAAATGCTTTGGGATGACTTCTACCAGATTTCAGATTGAATGCATTACTTACTTTTGTGTTTGCCTGATTTCTTGAGTTGCCTAATAGTTGTTTGAACTCTCAGGGTTTTCAACTTTGTTTTTTTTTTCCAGTTTCGGTTCGAAGAGAATTTTGAATTCTTGAGTGGTAGATGGCTCTTGCTTTAGCTGATTCAAATCTAAAGTTCTGATTTCTTTTCAGGTTTTTGAGAAGTGGAAAGGTTGGCTATCATTATTTGCATGTTCCCCAAAATTTGATTCAAGAGAAAACAAAATTTCTTTGCCACTTGTACAAATTTTTCTTTGTATGATATACACTTGTAGCTTGTAGGGAGAATTATGTTTAAATCCCTTGACTCAAATTGTTTTTGTAAATTTTAGTTTAATCCTTCATGTAATTACAATTTCATGTATACATACACCTTAATTTTTAAAATTGTTTATGCTTATATTTTCATTTGTTTATATCCTCTTTTATATTTATATTTTACACAAGTAAATCTTTATTGTTTTCACATTCAAACTTAAGTTTTAGCTCACTATTTCTATACAGGACTATTTTATACAATTTATATTCATGCATTTTTTTTTTATTTTATCATTTATTTTTGTACCAATTTTTTTAAAAGAAAAGAATGTTTTAAATAATTTTATTACATATTAACAAGTAATTACTTTTATTTATATGGGTGAATTTTACTTAAAAATAATATTTTGAAAATGAGTGCATTAATATTTTACTTTCAAACATATCTAATATATCTAAAATTTAGAAACAACCTTTTATTAATTCTAAAGCTTCTAATTCTATTTTATTTTTAATACATTTTATTTTTGAAAAACAATATTTGTTCATAAATTACTTATTCTTATATTTCAAATCATTTTGCCATTTATCTTTAAATCCATATTTATTTTTAAATCAATTTTTTTATTTATTTATAAAATTACTTATCTCTTAATTTTTAACCAAATCCTACTTATAATCTAAAATTTTAAAATCATTAAAAAATTTCCTAATTAACACATGAATAAAATTCATAATTTATTTTCAAAATTAAATTAATTGCCAAATTAATCGTAGTTAATTTTTAGGAATGTTACAGAAGCTATAAAATCGTACCTTTAAAATCCTAAATTTAATAAATTTCAAATCCATTTATTTAAGTGTAATTCTTAAAAAATTCAATTTCAAACCAACTATTTCTCTTTCCAACCTTAATTTATTAAAATTATTATAAACTCTGTTTTAAAATATAATTTAAAAAAAATGATTAAACATATTATATATTAATCTCCCATAACGCTGAGCAACCCTATAAACATATTCGTGCCCCCTATGCGTGGAAGCCACCTCCTCCTTCTCTATCACTTCCTTCTACTTCTCAACCCTCCAGTATTTCCAATCAGAATGTGGTTCAACTCTCTAGTCTTTTTTCTTCTTTTAACAGCAAGTCATCCAATACAATAAAACCGCATTCTGGCTTGGATCTCAACCCGAGTGGCATCTCCCCATCCACCTCTACTATTCCAGGAATTAATGTCCAATCCACTCCTATGACTAGGAGTAACAAAAAGAAACTCCTTTTTAATCATATTGTTGATCAACGATGAACCCTATATGTGCATGGAACATTCGAGGTGCACACACGGATATCGAGTTTAACCAATGCAAAAACATTATTACTTCTCACTCTCTGAGCATACTTGCAATTTTAGAAACTAAGTTGAATGCTTCTTTATCTTCCAAAGTTGCTAATTTCATTAACCTTCATGGAAAATGATTAATAATCAGTCTGAAGCTCCTTTTGGTAGGATTCTTGTTATGTTTGACCCCATAATCTATGCATTATCTCCTATCATTTCTACTTCCCAGCTTATCCATTTTCATGCTATCCATGTCTCTTCCTCCACTTCCTTTTACCTTATTGTAATTTATGGTCTTAACTCAGCTTCAGCTTGACAATCCTTCCTTAATCATCTACCATCATTTAGACAAGAAACTCACCCATGGATAGTTCTTGGCAATTTTAACGGCTCCCTTCTTTTATCTGAGAGGCAGGGTGGCAATCCCCTGTCTCTTCGGGAGATTAAGCTCCTTAACAGTTCCATCTCTCAATCTAACCTTATTGAATCTCTATTGTGGGTGCTCCATTCTTATGGAACAACTCAAGAAGATCCTCTCCTAGAACTTTCTCGAAAATTGATTTCTCCTTTTTCTAATCTATATGCTCTCAACAAATGGCCTAATATCTATAACCTCCTCCCTATACCTGGCCTATCTGACCATTCTCCCCAATTATCTCATTTGGTGCTGCTGTGAGGATAAGAAAATCAAATTTAATTTTTTTTAATGCTTGGGTTCTACACCCTAATTTTTTTTCTGTTGTTAATTAAGCATGGTCCTTTCCTTTTTTTGGTAATCCTATATATGTCTTGCAGTGTAAGCTTAAAGCTGTCAAATCTAGCTTAAAAGTGTGGTCTTCGAGAAAATTTGGTAATGGCAATTTGGCTTCCACCAGCTTACTCTCAAATTACAACATGTTTAATAGTTAATGCTCAATGATACTACCAACAGTGAGTTAGCAGTCCAGGATGCTACCTTGTCCTCCTAGCTTTATGCGGCTTTGAAACATGAAGGCCTCATGATTAAACAAAAACTAAGGATGGAGTGGTTCAAGGATGGTGACATGAACTCTTCTTTCTACCATTCGTCTCTTAAAGCCAAGCTGTCAAGAGTAATTATTAATGTGCTTAAAGATGTCAATGGTGAGTATATCTCTTATCCTACCCTTGTTGCTAATTTTTTCTTGACTATTTTAGCAAGTTGCTTGGGAACAATAATGAATTCAATCCTTCCCTTGACCTTCTTGACTTAATAAACATTCCTCGAATATCTGCTGAAGAAAATGAGTTTCTCTCAATTGCTATTTCTGACTCTGGGATTAAAAATGCCCTTTTCTCTCTCAATTCAAATGCTTGTGGAGGACCTGATGGCTTCAATGCCTGCCTTTTTACTTCTTGCTGGGTAACTTTTGGTTATGACTTCACTAAGGCTATTCAAAATTTCTTTAACAAATGAAGAATGATTGGCTCTATAATGCTACTAATATAGCTCTCATCCCTAAGGTGAAAAATGGTTGTCATGTCTTTGATTTCAAGCCTATCTCCTGCTGTAACACCATTTATAAGTGCATCTCTAAGATCATTACCACTAGACTCAGGACGGTTATACCTAATATCATCTCTTCCAATCAAGCTGCTTTCCTTAGTGGCAGAAGTATCCTGGATAATGTTCTTATGTCTCATGAATTACCGAAGGGGTACATCACTTCTCATGTTTCCCCCAGGGCCATGATGAAGCTTGATATTTCTAAAACTTTCGATTTTCTACACTTGGACTCTATAGTTAGAATTATGGATTTGATGAATTTCCCTAAACACTTTGTGGCATGGATTATTTCATGTATCTCGACTGCTAGGTCCTCTATTATAGTTAATAACAGGAATGTGGGATATTTTTGAAGTAAACAAGGAATGAGACAGGGCGACCCAATGTCTGCCTATCTATTCATTTTAGTCATGGAATTTTCAATCCAAATTCTCAACCACTTTGTTCTTGAGGGAAGTTTCTCTGTTCACCCTAAATGCAAGAATCCCCACATTACTTCCTTAATGTTTGCCGAAGATCTGGTGATTTTCTTCAAGCCTAATATGGTGACAGTTAGCTCCATTATGGGTGGTCTCGATAAATGCTTCAAAATTACTGGTGTAACGACCCGGAATTTTGGCAATATTATTTTAATAAGAATTTAATCAAATTTAAATAAAATACCAGATTTTCATTTTATAAACTGATAAGATCTTTGGACATTTATTAGTTATATATGTATATATATGTTTTGTGAAGGAAACTTTGATTTGAAAATTTAAAATAAAATCTCTTAAAATATTTATAATGAAATCTATCTTATTCAATTAAAATTAAAAAGGTGCTATATTATTAATATTTAATATAATACATATAAAATGTAATCTATATAATAATGTTTAAAATAAACAATCCTATCAATATTAAACATAAATATTAAAACATGAGTATAAAATATAAGATATAAATATAAATATAAAATATATAAATACAAACAAATGTTATAAATCAAAGTTTTGAAAGTTAAAATTACAAATAGAATAAAACAAAGAAACTATGCTAACAATAACTATAATAATTTTACACATACATATAGGATAAGTTTAGAAAAGAAGACAAACTATTTACATAACCCGTATAACATATATGTATAATGCAAAGAGACAAATTATTCACTTAATATTCAAAAATATCTTCGTACACAAATGTAAATATCAGCAAACCATAATTTCATAAACATATATGAAGACATGTTCATTAAATGCTAGCGCACATTTGTCATTTCAAATTTACAAAAGAAATATCTCAATACAAAAATAAGGATAGCAGAAATACAAGATAATTTCAAAATTTCAGTATTAAGCACAAAATCTGATCAAACAAGTAAAGCTTGTACCAGTTATAACCTATACTGTTCAAACCTATTTCCTATATATATGAACATCATCCTATTTTAACTCGTTTACAAAAACTTAGCAAACCCTGAGAAGCAAAATTGAGATAAGAAAAAAGAAAATAAACATCATCTTTATTTACAAACTCAATATCATTCAACATCAAGGCAAAACAGATTTTCTGGAATTCAAACCCCAGCCTTTCAACAATAATTATTCTCTGTTTCAACAATCATTCAGGTGAGTAAACACAACATGTTTGAAGTTTAAAACTTGATAATTAGTTCATGTAATCTTATGTTTGCTATATATTGAAAATAAGTGGTTCTGTGATGTTGTTGTTTTACTGGAAGCTGTACTATGTTATGCTCTTTAGTGTTTTAAGATTTTAAGCAAAGAAATGTGGAGAAAACAAATACTTCTTTGTATAAATATTTTAAACTTAGGAATTTAACTAAATAAATTTGTTTAAACTAAAATCAGGGCTTGGAATTTTGTTTTGAAGGTTGACAATGAATATAGATACTGTAAAATTCAAATTTACAGTAAAAAGGAATCAATGTGCAAAAATTCGAACATTATAATTTGTTGATTTGATTATACATATTGAATAAGCATTCAAAAGTAGAATTTTTAAAGCAATAATGATGATTTTTAGATCAATACATGGTGCAGTTCCTATATGAACTCAAAATACATTTTTATCAATTTATGTTGAATTAACAAATATTAGCTGCTGAAATTTGTTGTATAGCTAGTTTGATGATTCACGAATTTAGGAAAAATGTTAGAAAAATTATTTAATGCAAGGATTTTGGGGGCGAAACGAATATAGGGTTTTGGTTCGAGTTTTCTATGGTCTGTTAATTCGTTGATTCTGCCACCGTGGATTGATCGAGCTATTCACGATTCTAGGAGATGGTCGAGGAGGGTATGGCCGTGGTGCGACCGAAGCGGCGTCGCCACCAGTGCTCGGCACTGGTAGGACGTGGAAATTTTCCATTGGGTGTTCGAGCTACTGGTTCGAGCGAACGGGTGTTTTTCGATTTCTTGCATTTCATGTCGAACTGGTTTTTGATTTCGAGTTTGTGGTCGATTTGTGGTTCGAGCGAATGGGTGTTTTTCGATTTTTGATTTAGAGTTGATGGCATCTAATAAATTTTTCTAGCCATCTTTTTTTTTTGTTGTATCATCTAGAATTGATTGTATTCAATTGGTAGAATCAAAATATGGTATATAATAAAGAACCTCTAAAGAACTTCTTTTTCTTATTTTTATGTGTGTTTTTTTACTAGTAGGAAATAACCTTAACAGCCTCTACTCGTGTCCGAGCTCGTCTGAGAGCTAGATTCGCCTCAATTGCTTGTCTCTTTCCCTGAGCTCCACTCATGTTAGCTTCAGCTATTTCAGAGCTTGTTGAGCCTCTTGCGGATCAATGTCAGTACTCATCTTCGCATCATTTCCTAAAATGGTGATCTCATTATTACTTATTCTAGCGAAACCAACCATCAAGGCTACCGTTAACCATTGGTCGTTGAGACGTATTCTCAAAAGACCTATATCTACCGTTGTGGCAATAGGGGTGTGGTTTGGTAATATGCCAATTTGTCCACTATTAGTAGATAAAATGATTTCTTTCACTTCTGAATCCAAAATAATTCGATTAGGGGTCAGTACACAAAGATTTAAGGTCATTTCTTCAATTTTCTCTCCCCTTCTAAGTTCATAGCTTTCGCAGTAGCTTCGTCGATGTTACGTACTAAATAAAAGGCCTGCTCGGGAAGACTGTCTAATTCCCCAGAAAGGAGCAATTGAAACCACCTAATTGTTTCGGCGAGACCACAATATTAAATTAAAGACAGATAAAAAAATGTAAAAATTTACATTTAAAGACCACCCCCTTTTTTTTATAAAATAGAAAAAAAATTTGATTTTCGTTAAATAATTATATCTTATATAACAAATAGTAAATTTGGCAGTCGATTTGTGGTTTGCCGAAGGTATAGGGGTTCGCCAAAACATTGACGGACCACCGTGCACGTGCACGGTGGCATATGGTGTTAGTGGGTTCGAGTTTGGGTCAACTCGAGTGATACTCGAGAAATTGGGGAGTTTGCTTCGAGTGATTACCTGGTGCGTGAGTGAGTCACATAGTACAGCAGTTTTAAGTTTAGTTTAACTAAAAAAGAAGAAGAAGAAGAAAGATTAAGTTGTAGAAGAAGAAAGGTGAGAAGAGAGGGGGCTCGGGAAAGGGGTAAGGAAAACACGAGTTTTACTCGGGTAAACATAATGTTTGCCTCGGGTTCCATTTTCTTGGGAATTTGCCTAAATACTTTTAAGTATTTTGTTATACTAAGTTTAGTATTAAATAAATAAATAATGTTGACATCTAAGATTCGATTTAAAATTATTAAGAAAGGTTTGCAAATGTAAGATGATCAATTAATTTAAAGTGTAAGTTAACTGAAAAATGTAAGTTAATTTGTACTCGTAATTAAATAAGTAATTTTAGATTTAATAAATGTGTAATTAAAGATTGATATTAATGACTTTGTGTTTAACCAATTTGAAATTAGGAATTTAATTAACTACTTAAAGTTAATTAATAAATAGCAGTTAACTAATTAAGTAATTAATTAAGGATTAATGATTAATTAATTGGAAATTTATGGATAATTAAATAATTAGTGATTAATAAATGGGTAATTAAATTTTATAAATTAATAATTAAGGTCATTAATTAATAATTAAGAATTAATTGATTAAGTGAGTAATTAAGAAGTAATTAATAAATTTAATAAGTTGATTAATTAGTGATTAATCAAGCAAGATAAAATGGTTTTTTCTTAAGTAATTAATTAAGTTAAGTTAATTAAACTAAATTTGATATGAATTAATGGTTCTGTTTGATTGACTTTGATATCTATTTGGTAATATTCTGTGATACTCAGCGATATGCATTGATATATCTGTGATGACTGTGTATGATTTATCTGATAACTGTTCTGTGAATCCAAATAATTGAATTAAACTGTTTAAACTATTAAACCGCTTGGCCTTTAAAATGGCGTTTGGATTTCGATGAGACCGGGATCAGGTATCAATTTGATATTCCGAAAACCACGTCGATCCAAATTAAACAATAGGTCGTGACATCTCAAGGGAAGGTCGAGATGGTGTTTTAGAATGCAAGGGTTATTCGTTAACTCTAAGGGTGATTCCAAAATAAGTGTAATAAGATAATGCCTTTGGTTTCGTTCGAACCCGGAACGAACTTGTTATGGATTGAATGTTTCAGCACATCGTCAGGCGGATGATGAGCATTCTAAGAGATATGTTCTCCAAAGGTAATCGCAGCCTCAAGCCTCATCAACCGGGAATGGCTAAAACAGGGGAGATGCGGCAAGGTTAGGTGGGTAGCACCCAAGCAGGATGAGATATACCCCTATCTAGATGTCCCTTTTTATTTCGGCTGCGTGGGCAGTTGTTGGCCATAACTGTGGGGTTATCTTGTTCGGGACCGTTCAGTAAGGAATGATTCCGGCCTTGTGTTGTAGAGGGTCGGGAGTGATCCTGGGTACGGTGATCCAGGCCCCGTACTGTGACGGACTGTACCCCAGTAGCCCTGCCATTGATGGAAACCCATTTTCCCTACGAGACCCTACGATTCTGATTTGTATTACCCACTTTCGTGGCTAGTAGCTGGAATTTAATGAATGTAACAATTTCAGCTATTTTCAATTTACTTGAAAACCCTAGACACTATTATAATATCACTGGATTTTCTATAAAATGTTTTGGTTAGCGTAAGGTAAAAAATTACCCGTGTTTATGTTTGGGGAGTCTTACGTGATACCTTTATTTTCAAATGATTTTCAAAGTTAAACAACTTTAACCCGTTTACTCACACCAGACCCATGTCTGACCCATAGTTTATATTTTGTTTTTCATAAACTCTTGGGTACTCAAATTTTTATGAGTAGCTAAGTGATAGGTTTTTGGAGTATTGAGTTTCTGGAGGAGCTTGGAGAAGAAGCCCAGACGTATGTATCTATCTATCTAGTTCCGCTGTGTAGTAGATGTATGATGTATTTTGGATGTATGTAGTGCTAGATATGTATATGACTGTCTTGTTGTATGATAACTCTGATGTATGTAAAACTATGTAATATTTATGTGATGTATTATATTTGGTTCCATTCCGCTGTGAGATTCTGATGTTGTTATTCTTTTTTTCTATCTTTTCTATTTCTATCCCTTTCTTTTCTTATTGATGATACGTCTTTCTTGGTTAGAAAGGCGGGTCGTCACAACTAGCTTATCCATTAAATTATCTAAGTCTGATATGATGATAGCTGGAGTGGGAAATGACATGATCAATCAAATTTCTAATTATACTTCCATACATCAGAGAGCTGAAACTTCCAAGTACTTAGGTATTCCCTTGGCTACTTCGAGAATTACGAGAGCTCAATGCTTGCCTTTGTATGAGTGGATTTTAGCAAGACTCATTGTGTGGAGTAATAGGCTCCTAATTCAAGCTAGAAGGCTCACGGTTATTAAATCAATCATTTTCTCCATGACAGTGTATTGGTCGAGATCTTTCATCCTTCCTATCAAGATGATTAAAATGATTAGGAGTGCCATCTTAAGTTTTTTGGCATCGATCTATTCACTCTAATAAACTAACCCCATGTTCATTTTCCAAGCTTGAATTGCCTTTGTCCAAAGGGGGCCTTGGTATTAAAAATACAATATTATGGAATTGTGCTGCCTTTGTTCCTCACATTGACAACTTCTTGAGCAATAAAGATAACATACGGGTGAAATGGTCTTACAAACACTTTATTGGCAATAAGAATTACTGGATGATGTCCATTCCTCAATCTTGCAGTTGGACTTGGCGTTGCATTCTGAAATTGAGGAATGATATTCTTCCTTTTGCTAAAAGTAAAGTTGCTTTTAATGGTCGGTTGTCCTTTTGGCATGACTCGTGGATAAAGGAAGGTCTTATCTTGAGTCAGCTACTTTCTTTCAACCAACAAATGCAAAATAGAATAAGCAATCAAGCCTTGGCCTATAATTATATTCATGATGGATATATTGTCTTCCCTTATTCCAGTAATCAATATGTCAGATAGCTTTGGAGCCTATTACAAGTTTGTCTTGTGCCTTATGCTAATGAAGATGGAGTTTCATGGTCCTTCTATCAAGAGACTTTTAAGATTAATGGCCTGTACAAGCTCTTTGCGTGCCAAAATAATTGTGTGACATTTAGCTGGTACAAGCGTATATGGATTAATCACAATTCTAAAAGGCAGAACCTGATCCTATGGAAGCTCTTCAGCAATGCCCTGAAAACTAAATTTTTGTTGAGAAAAAAAGGTTTCACTATTGATACTACTTGCAGTTTTTGTCAATCTGCTGATGAAGATACTCTGCACTTATTCTTTAGCTGTCCCTACGTGCATATGCTGTGGTGCTCTACCAATAACCTCATTAACGGTAGGATTATTGCTTCCATTAGTGAAGTTGAATGGGATCTGATTTACAAGGCAACTAGGTGGAAAAGTGAATCAACATTTGTTCTCCTGTTCTCTCTTAAAGTTTTCATCTCGATCATTTGGGATGAAAGAAACGCAATAATTTCTAATGCTAAAAGGAAAACTATCCTACAAATGAAAGAAATTATTAAGTGTGCTTTGAGGAATGGATTCATTGCTTTTAAGCATGCTTTTGATCTTGGATTACTGGATGCTCTCTCCTAGTTGCTTCTCTGCTTGATTCTGTCCCTGCTTCTCCTGTTGTGTTTATGTGTTTTTCTTCTTTTCTTTTCCTGTCTGTTTCTCTTTGATATGCCCTGTTTTTTCTACTTGTTTTCTTGTTTCTTTGTCCTTGCTTGCCTAAGTACTGGGTAGCTATGTTTCTCTTCCTCACTGTATTTTCTTTCCATGGTATATCAATAAAATGGTAGGGGTCCATTTAACCCCGCTGGCCTTGTCAAAAAAAACTTCATTAAATTAAACCCTATTATTAAATCTATTTTCATATTAAAACTAATTTATATATATTTTAAAATAGTAAAATTATAAATAAATTTTTAAAATTTAAAATTTCAAAACTAAATTATAATTTTAAAATTTTCAAACATATAATTTTCTAAACCAAAATTTTAAACATAAATAAAGCAGCATTATATATATAATATTTTAAAATCAATACTTATGTAAAACTATATATATTTCTTTCTTTAAAACATGGGAAATCATTATATATATATATATATATATATATATATATATATATATAGAGACCAACGGTGTCTGTATGTAATTTTCTATCCTATGGTCAAGTGATACGAATATTTATCATTTCAATCCGTAATTTATCTATATACGGGTATATATCATTTCAAACGGGAATCCCAAATTCAATTCAAATGAAAATCGTTTGGGTTTATCATTTTAACCCATAATGATTTTCTCCTATTTCACCGATTGTCCAGGTATGTATCATTTCAACCCATAGGGATTCTATATTAATAGCGAACTTACAGAGTAAGAACGTGTATAATAATAATATAACAGACATATATCATCAATATAATTACAGATAATAGTGTCAGATGTCATAGGTGGACAGATATAAATAATAGCATATATATAGCAATATAAATAACTAACAGCAACATATTTCAATTGTCGTTTCATTTAAAATCAAATTTAATAAATATAAGAATGTTAATCGTGAGTGATTGCTCACCTTTCAAAGATAGAGATGAACAAGAATGAGATGAGTTACGAATCCGAGCATGAATCCCAAATCAAAGCTAGATTGGCATGAATTCGACGAACAAAGCTGATAAATAAGAAATTGACCAAATCAAACCAGAACTGGATCGGTGAAGACAAATAGTATAAGTGAACTTATATATATATATATATATATATATATATATATATATGTAAAATAAATCATATTCTAAATTCAAACATATGCTAAAATAAGATATACATATTTATTTGCAAATCAAAATGTAACTTTAATAACAAAATAAAATCGATACATATATGCAAATCCAAATTCACGTATACACTAAAACAAGATAATACGTATATATACTAACTATAAAAGAAATCTTCAACAAAACTTATATAAACTATATACATATACTAATATCTATAAATCTGAACAAATTATTCTTATATGTATATACTTTCATACAGTATATATTATAAAATCTACAATTTTTATAAAACAATTCAACGGGCCAAAATTATGTGTACTTTTATATATGTAACTAATATATGGACAGCGACTAAAAGAAAATGATACTTCTTTTTAAAGTTCCAGAAAAACATACACATGAAATAAAATAGAGAAGAGCAGCTTCTTCTCAGCCAAAATGTTACCAACCAAACATAAAGCAGCATGCAAATATATGTTATATTTAAAATACGTTCTTTAAATCTTAAAACCATACTTAATTTAAACACACCAGTAACATTTGAAACCACTGCATATATATTGTAACGACCTGAAATTTTCGATCCCGAAAATTCCAGATAGTTATGAAAAAGAAGAAAGAGATAGAAGAAGAAGAACAGAAACACCAAACATCCTACATTCGCAGCGGATAAAATATAATAATCAATAATAACAGTTACAAAAAATACTATATCTGTCGATTACATTTAATATACATCAGAGTTTCACATAATTTACAGTCACTGAATTTTAACAATTATCATGTCTCAGATTTACAATAATATAAATACAGCGGAAATACTATATACGATATTGCCATCCAGCTCGCCTCTTGAGTTCCAGAACGTCCTACCTGAAAATCTGTAATACTCGGTCTGACCCGAGCATTACACCAAAATAACACCCGGGTCAGGCTGGAAACCAGCGTGAGTAAACCCAACTAACATGGAATACCAAAGCAATCAACTTATATAAACCCGGGGTAATATATCAATTCAACAATTCGCAATTTGCAATAGACAACACTTATTTCACACATCAATTTCTAAGTATCAAACTCAGATAAAATAATCCAATTTACTTGAATCATTCATTCCAGCCCTTTGGTTTCACAAATCAATTTATTAAAATTCGAAGTGATTTCGGGTATTTCCCAATACCCGACCCCGGTCTCTTCGACTCTCGTTTGTCATTCTAACCCAAGTTATTCCCATGAAATACACAACATTTCATATCAAAGAAATCAATTCATTCAAAGCATCAAATGTCATCCAATCATCCATAACCAAAACATAATCACAAACAAATTTAATTTAATTAACCCTGATTGAATTACTAATCTCAATCTCTTAAATTTCTTCATTCACCATTAATTAATTTTCAAATTAATTAATCAATCATCCCTTCATTATTCATCTGAATTACTCACCTAGGATTAATTATCCTTCAATTATATTCAAGTAGTAATCTTTAATTAATTTCACCAACTAATTATTCTTAACCCAAACGGTAATTAACCCTTAACCACTTCACAAATTAATTAACTATATTGATTACATTAATCTTTAATTACTTGTATAACTAATTCCTCATAAGGTTCTTAGCATTGATTAATTAATCTTAGTTAATCAATTTTTAACTACGCCATTAATTATATAATTTAATGACTTCTCATTTACATTTCAATTTATCCTAATCTAATTAATTTCTTCAATTCAACCACAATATTAATCATTCTCGATTAATCTCAACCTGTAGTTAACAATCCCTTTTTATTTACTTCATTTAATAAATAAATTTCTCCTTAATCAAATTTCTTAATTAATCTCTTGATTAATCACACCAAGTGGTTATATTTTATTAATTAGAATAAGTAATTACTTATTTAATGACCCAATGAGCATTCTAATTTAAGTGAACTTAATTAATTAACCCAAATCATTAATTTATTGAATTAATTAATTATCCATTTAAGTTTCCCTACCTATTTAATGAATCACCAATAATTAACTTTAAATTGAACCATCTTTTTATTTTATGATTTAAGTTTACAACAATTTAAAACTCAAATGCTTCGAGTCAAACAACAATTAAGCGAGAATCAACCAAAACCAAAGTCACAGATTATCAACACACATTCAATCAACTCAATCAATCAACCAATTATTTAAATTCAACCATTTAAATTTAAATAATACCAGACGAGTGAGATGTACTCACCTTAGATTTGTGCAATCCACTTCAATCTCAACTCGCTCTCTTCATGATTTAAGACCCTTGATTTTTTTTTTGAATTTGTTATTCATTCCAATCCCAAATTTATTCCATTGCAAAGTATTGCTGCCCCGAGTCCAATGTGACTTGTTATGTAATTTTAGACCTCGTATAAACGTTATACAATTTATTAACATTTGAAATAATTTAAAACTATCTTTAACATAAATATTTAAACTCAAATTTAATTTAACAACTATCACTTGCCTGGCTTAAGAAAGCAACCCATGAACTCACTTCCTTTACACCGACATCTCCTCGAGCTGCTTCTTCTTCCTCTATATTTTTCCTATACACGCCCTGAAACCTAATTTCACGACCATCACATACACGAACGAAACCCATCACCGATGATCGATTGAAGTCCACCATCGCATCGCCCTCCTCCTCCTCAATCGAACGCACACCTCAACAACATGGCCGCGGCTCCCAATCAAAATGCGACATCACGATTACCCCCTCGACCTACCATCTACAGATACCACAACCCAACATTCGACTCCATAGGCTTCCGCGTACCAGACCCTGACACCATCACCCACGCGCTCACACGATAGCGCTCGCCACACGATAAACCTTCCTCCACGCGAAATCGGTCGCGGCCATGCTCGCGAGCTCGAGCAGCTTCGGCCCCTTGATTACGATTTGATTTAGGTTGAATAATTTAAAATTCGAATGAAAGAGGGACGCGATTTTCATTTAACAGCCATTTTTTTTTCTTTTTTTTCGTTTGAATTACTGATAAAAGTTAGAGAGGGGACGAGGACACGATAAAAGGTTAGGGAAGCTTCTAGCATACGCGAACACTAAATAGTTAAATATGAAAATATCTCGATTCCCCAAAATGCGAAACCCCGAACCCTGAATCAACCATGCCGACAGGCGTTCTTAAAGTTTTACCCGCATTCCGAACACAATGGAACGTGTTTCGAAGGCCAATTTGAACGTATGTGCAAGTTACAGAATTTAAACGATCGATATTAAATTAAATCGATATAAATAAATCGAAGCGTTTCGAGCTGCCAGGGTCAAACGACAACTCTGATTGCTTCGAAAATTGAAATCGATAATAACTAACTATTACGGATCCAATGAAACTAGTTTCGTCGAATTCCGAGACTGTGCCTCGGAAGGCTATTTTTAAATTCAATTTGAACGATATATTTTTAAAATTGAACAAATTTCCTTTAAATTAAATTTTCAATCCTTCTATTATCTTCAGTATCATCATTATAAATTTTATAAGCCTTCATATTATTTTAAATAGGCTTAGAAATTTATGGTTCAACAATTTACCCAATTTTAATTTATTAAATTCAACATTTGAACTATATAATCCGATGATTTAATTATCAAGTAAATATTAATGTTATCCCGCCTTTTGGCAAGGCCGAGATAACCAGGAACTGACTGGAAAAAGACAAGATCACATGTCCTCAATTTGGAATGATTGATTGGGCAACTACAAATATCGATGAATTTTTCCCGAGTCCGGATCGGGCTACGATTGGTAAGACACGTCAAGCTAAGCTGTGGAAACCAGCGTTCCAAATTTCGAGGCGATCCGAGTTCGTATGTCAAGTTGTCGCCAGTAGAAAGTGGAAGGAGTAACATTGTTTCGAACCCAATAGAGCCAATACTCGAGTTCGAATCCATCAATACATGTGTCACTTCGAATCTGTGAGAAGTGGTTTTGTTTTGAATCCATCGAGCAAGCAAGCAGTTCGACTCCATCCAAGTGGCCATGCTTCGACTCCATCAACCACGCATTGGTTCGAATCCGTCCACAAGGCCTTGGTTCGAATCCATCAATAGTCAGCATGGTTCGAACCCATCAGAACACACCTTTCTTCGACTCCATCGAGCAAGATTTAAGGTCATATCCATCCCATTATGCCTTGGTTCGAACCCATCCTTGTATGCCCTAGCTCGAACCCATCGGGGGAAAGTTTCCTCGAATCCATGCAAGTGAAGAAGCCCCGGCTCCATTCCAAAACTCGTCTTCGAATCCCCCAATTGAGGCAACCTCGAATCGATCAAATGCTTTGATCGATTCGAACGAGTACCAGTTCCATCGATTCGAAGGAAGCGTGCCTTCGAATCAAACTCTTCGAATCCATCAAATAAACGCGGCTAAAACCAAGGGTATGACCCAGAAAACTCGAAGAAAAAGGAGGATTGACCCGAAGCATACGCGCCACGTCATCACTTTCACGTGCAGAAGCATGGATTCGACCCTACGGATTCGAACCATATCGATTCGAACGGGTCCCTGGGGCGAAAAACTCCAACTTGAATCGATCATAACTCGAGATCTACAAATCCAAATGCTACGAAATTTTCGCAGGAGCTTGCATATACATAGAAGAATGCCCACGCCAAGTTTCATCACGACTGGACACTTTTTTTGATCGATTCGAACCAAGGGTCGAATTGATCCCAAAGTGGGCCCAGATCTCTAGAATTCGGCCATGTGGGCCCCCACACATGCCAGAAGCGGTCTCCCTGAATTTTAGGCGAAATATCAGCCTCCTACACCTATAAATAGAGCCCCTGGTCACTCAAAAAAGGGGGAAGAGAATTTTTAGAGTAAGAGAACGCCCGGACGCTGCCAGAATTGCTTCATAGCACCACCGCTGCCTTTGATTTCGAATTTTGGCTTACTACTTGCTGTACTTTGACATAAAAAAGTTGTATTCTCCGAATATCAAGCAATAAAGTAACAAAACTTCATAGTGGACGTAGGCAATACGCCGAACCACTCTAAATCGTTGTCTCTCGTGCAATTTACTTCCTGTTATTTGGAGTTTTTGTTAGATAATCCACATTTTAATTTGCTTTCTTCATTTATTATCTCTTCAAAAACTTCCGACGAGTGTTGTGCCTAATTTTGACACAAACACTTTCGTGCTTTCACTGAGAAAACCCAAATTTTCTCCTGCTCTTTGGATCTGTCATCGATACTGGATTGAATAAATCTAAGAGAGAGATCCAGGTCATCAAATCCAACTTCCTTCCCTTCTATTCAGATTTGTACAAAGTCTAAGAAAGGAATTCAGCTTTCAAGATGGTTAATACAAGAACCACCTCAAATGCTATCAATCAATAAGAGAAGGATCGACAGAATCCTGTGCCGCCACCTCATCTAATCAGGATGCTACTGGGCACTCCGAACTGTCAGGTTCGGTTACCCGACAAGAGTTGCAGTTGCTACTCCAAGAGCTGACCCAGAGGCGACAACAACTAGAAGAACAACTACGCTCTAACGCTGAGCTAATCGACAAGCTGGATCGCCAAAAGCGAAAAAGGTCCAAGAGAGACCACGCTTCTCACTCCTCCAGCGAGAGTTCTTCATCTTCTGATTACCACAATCGATCACCACGACCCCGACTAGATGGGAGTCGCATGCCAGCCACTGGAAATCAACCGGCACTGACCGTTGGATAACTGAGAGTTGGTCCATCAGCCAGTTTCCAAACCGGACCCTCCTCCCGAGGAGGTGCCGTTCCTCACCACGCCACAGAATACCTCACCACTAACGTTGCGGCTGAACCAGGAGTCAACGCCCAAGATCAGTCGGACCCGGACCGTCGTCATAGCGGACGTACTCCTGAACTATATGTCCCAGAAGACCACGAAGCAAGAAGGCAAAACTTGGACCGTCGACAATATCCGATCCAGCCACAAAGAATGGAATGTAATCATACTCCGGTGCAGGTCGCACAAAACACGCAAATGCCAGATCTTTCAACTATGATACGTCAGATGATCCGTGAGAGTCAGGGATTCACAAATGACGATTGGGGAGTTTCCCGAAGTCATACTCCTTTTACAGACAACATCCTTACTGCCGAACCCCCACGGCGATTCAGAATGCCAACTTTACCTATGTACGAAGGAAACTCCGACCCCAACCAACATATTCTGAAATATGAATGGTCGATGAACGCTGCCTGCGCCGACGATGCCGTGAAGTGTCGTAGTTTCCCCATATCCTTAGGGGGCGTCGCCACCATGTGGTTCACCCGATTGCCACCTCGATCCATCTCTTCATTCAACCAGTTGGCCATAAAATTCGTTGAACAATTCCGCATGCACATCGCAAGGCCGAAAGATGTCAACACTCTGTCTAGTGTCACTCAAGCTCCTGGAGAAACGGTCAGACACTATTTAGAGAGATTCCATACGGCATGTGCGGAGATCAGCAATCCAAACGATAACTCCATCCTTATGGCGCTGACTAAGGTGATCGACCCCGATTCTGAGTTTGGCAGCTGGTTAGCAGGAAAACCACCTGCATTGTTGGACCGTTTCCACACCAAGGTGGCTCAATTCTTGAGAAGAGAGGACGCGAAACAGTCTAGGAAGCAAACTGATGCAGGACCGAGTACGAAAGGGATTCAAAGCAATGTGGCAATCAAACAGTCCGGTGAGAGCTCCGAAAAAGTTCAGTTGAATGTTAAAAACAAACGAGCTCGGCGAAGAGAGAGCGTGAATCAATTTAAGAAGCAAGATCAAAATCATGGCTCGTAGCGCAAGAATCCAATGTTTGACAGTTACACTCCTCTGAATACATCACTAGAAGACTTATATTTACAAACCTGTGATACAATTCAGTATCAAAAACCTACACCAAACCCGTCGTCAGAAAAGCAAATCCAAACAGGAAAGTTTTGCAGGTTCCATGAAAGCTACGGGCACGATACAAACGAATGTCGTCGCTTAAAAGACCTCGTTGAGAAATTGATCAGAGAAAAGAAGCTGGAACAGTTTGTACGGACGCCGCAGCCGGGAGAAGCGGGCCCATCAAATCAAAGTAATGAATCCAATCATCTGATACAAGAAGACTCCACCTCCACCGGCTGGAGGTTAGTAGTAAATGCTGTTGGAAGTATCCCCCATCCAACAAAGCGAAGCTGGGATGAGATGAAGTCATATACCAGTCCTACTAGGCATGCGGATGCTACATGCTGTAGACATTTGAAAGATAATGTTCCGATCAAATGACAGAAAGAAATGACTGACGACATCGTATTTCAGTGTGGTAGTGATGACAGAATCATAGTCCCGACTACCGATCCATTAGTCATATCAGCTCAAGTAGGCCATGTGTGGATGGAAAGGATTTTGGTTGACAGCGAAAGTTCTATGAACATAATATTTAAGCGAGCCTACGATCAAATGAATTTGAATGCCAAAAACTTGAAACCATGCCAATCCAGTATTCGTGGCTTCGACGGGAGCACGGCCATGCCCGTTGGAGAACTAGAAATACCGATGGAGTTGGGGACTGGACAGTGTTGCAGAATCCGAACATTGCTATTTGTGGTTGTGGACATAGATTCACCGTATAATGCTTTCTTAGGCCGACCAGCCCTTTTCGAGTTCAGAGCCGTTATCGCCCCATGGTGCCTAACCTTAAAATTCCCCACTGACAAAGGAGTTGGTGTTGTTATCGGAGACCAGGCCAACTTAAGAATTGTCATACTCCGAAAGCAAGCTTCTCGGTCGCAAGGTGTCAATGATCAACCCCAAACCTTCAAAATTGGTGATTTCGTCTACGGAAGAGTACACTCAACACCATCGCGTGTGAAATCAACGTGGGAAGGGCCATGTGTGATTGAATAAAAATTAGGGGATGACCTGTTCTTGCTGTCAACATTGGGCGGTCCAATTTTGCCAAAAGCTTGGAGAAGCAAGGACCTTCTCCATTGTTACGCATGACAGGCTTTGTTCAATCTATGAATACTTTACAATTTTCTTTATATTCTAAAGTTTGAACTTGTAATAAGGCACTGACTTTGCCATATTTTCTTATTTCAGCAATAAATTATTATCTCTTCAAGCTAGAACTGTGATTCACCAAATGCAACGTTCAACAATCACAACACACGAAGAGATAAATTCCATCAAACAATGGAATTTATTCAAATAGCGAGTGACTGTGATACGACCGGCCACTCGCTAAGTGAAACCCACGGCCACTCGCTAAGTGAAACCCCAGCTCGGGGTCAAGCCATCACATCAAAGGCTCAATAGGACCAACGCACGGCAGTCCTACAACTAACTCCAACTTCCAAGAGCGCGAATTGGAGGATAAACATCATGAAAATCGTTCCCACAGCGCGATCGGACTCCAACTTCCCAGAGCACGAATTGGGGGATAAACATCATGCAAATCGTTCCCACAGCGCGAACGGACTCCAACTTCCCAGAGCGCGAATTGGAGGATAAACATCATACAAATCGTTCCCACAGCGCGAACGGACTCCAACTTCCCAGAGCACGAATTGGAGGATAAACATCATGCAAATCGTTCCCACAGCGCGAACGGACTCCAACTTCCCAGAGCGCGATTGGAGGATAAACATCATACAAATCGTTCCCACAGCGCGAACGGACTCCAACTTCCCAGAGCGCGAATTGGAGGATAAACATCATACAAATCGTTCCCACAGCGAACGGACTCCAACTTCCCAGAGCGCGAATTGGAGGATAAACATCATACAAATCGTTCCCACAGCGCGAACGGACTCCAACTTCCCAGAGCGTGAATTGGAGGATAAACATCATACAAATCGTTCCCACAGCGCGAACGGACTCCAACTTCCCAGAGCGCGAATTGGAGGATAAACATCATATAAATCGTTCCTACAGCGCGAACAGACTCCAACTTCCCAGAGTGTGAATTGGAGTATAAACATTCAATAACTCGTTCCCGGAGTGCGAACGGACTCCAAATTCCCAGAGTGTGAATTGGAGTATAAACATTCAATAACTCGTTCCCGGAGCGCGAACGCACTCCAAATTCCCATAGCGCGAATTGCAGTATAAAACAACTCGTTCCCAGAACGTGAACGGAATACAAACATAGATTACAAGTTCCTGAAGTGCGAACCGAAATATCAATACTAACTCCAAGTTCCCAGAGCGCGAACTATGTTACAAGTATCGATAACTCTCAAATTCCCGGAATGCGAACCGGATTATCGATCTCAAATTATCCTAAGTCCCCAGAATGTGGACATGCGCTTATGATTTGCAGAAAATGCGATCAACCACCAAAGTACAAATGTTATTCCCCGAGACTAGGGGGAAGAAAAATAAAGAAAACCAAACACTGCAAAAACACTTAAGTAAAAGAAAAGAACAACTTCCGATTCCATCAACCGACAAAAACAAGTTTGATTACATGGCAAGTCAAAAAGTTTCAATTAAGTGGAGGCCGAATCCACATACATACACGGCTGCAAAAGAACAAAAGAAGAGGCAAGAGAATTGCTATTCATAGCTGCATGATAAAACAAGAAGCTCACTCCTTCTTCTTCTGATGCCTCTTTTTCGGAGTCGAGCCGCTGGACCCACTACCCGGCTTCCTACGGGATTTCTTGCCCTTCTTTGGAACATCCTCCGGATCTGGCATAATATCAACATCTTCCTCAGAGCTGGAAGGGACAGAGATCCTTTTTGGAGGACGAACTGAAGACATGGGAAAAGGTGATAGGTGTTTGTTCAGCAACGCTCAAGACGGTTACCGTGCCACCGGGGGAGATCACCATTAGAGAAGATAAGCTTGAGGGGGTAGTATCGCTACCAGAACCACCGACTGTTACCATCATGGCCATTTCAGCACTTATCTCAGCTAAAATCTCTTCTTCTCGAGACAACTGAGCTACATGGGACACGCTGGTGGTCATCATGACAGAACTGAAAACTGGAGCAGCCCCACTCATCGCAAAAGAAGGATCAGGAATGGGGTCAAGAGAGTGACCAAGCAGCTCTTCTATCATTTGAGCATCGAATGACATCGAGCTCCCCTCTCCAATATCACTAGCCATGGCAGCAGTTGAGATCGCCTCGGAGATAATAACTCTGCGCGTAGGATGTAAAACCGGAGGAACTGGGGGCACGAATGCGAAGCTCTCAGTCACTAAGCAAAGGAAAACGAAAGTAATCAATCCAGGAAATTTTCTCGAAAATCGATACTTTAAAGCATGAGGGAAATAATCAAAGTACCTTCTTTACCTTGCCTTAGAGCTTGAACAGGCTCGGAGACAGCAGCCTTGCCAGAAGACAACTCCGGTTGGTCCGGGTTGTAAGCAGGAATAACTTGTGGATCGACCACAGCGATAACATCGGCCGAAGTCGGGATAGGGACTTCAATATTCTCGCCATGATGTGTGACACCCGAACCTTCTCCGATCTCCGTTTGGTGGATGCCAAGTCTTTCCTTCTCAACAGAAATTATCGCCTCGTGAAGAGTTCTCCTCTCATCCTCGCTAAGCAGACGTGAATCGAGCTCAAACTCATCCAATACTCCATCTGGGCAAGACATCCTCTTGTTCTCCAATAGTTTCTTCCAAGCATTGTAGAGAAGCATCGAGTAATCCCCTAGCCAGGAGAGATTTCTATGCTCTAACACATTGGCATTATATGTGTCCAAGAGTTCGTCAAATTCGGCCTCCATCTTAAACCTCTCTGCCTGAACTCTCTCCTCCAGCTCTGTTTCAACCTCCTTAACCCTTGCAACTTCCGCATCACACTCAGCTCGGAGAGACACAGCTTGCTCACACGCTTCTTGCGCGGCCATATTAGCATCGTCTTTTTCTTTGTTCATATCAGCAAAATTAGCCTTTAATTCCTCTAGTTCTTTGACTACCGCATCCCGCTCGGCTTCAACATTTTTGTATCGATGGCCCAAATCTTCAACTAAAGTGAAATGTGCCTGTTGCATCTTCGCCATCTCGACTAATGTCTCATCAACCTTTTTTAACGACTTGGTTTCGGCCTTACGGGAAGATTCCGCCTCAGCTTGGAGTATATCAAGAATACAATTCTTCTGAGCCAAGTCGGCTTCCAGTTTCTCGATAATTTTGGCCCGATCAAAGGCTGCTTTTGAAGCTTTAACAGCCGCTTTATACCATTCTTTGTACTGAGCAAAGAAATCGTGGGTGTAGCTAAGTGCTGTGGTCACGACGTCTTCAGGGATTCTTTTAAGATTGGGAGTAAAGATACAAGCGTCGAAGCAAATCTCCGGAAAGTCCTTCTTCGGTTGAGCAAGTCTGATGGCCCCTTCACCAGATGGTTCAATAGGGGCCTCCTCCGTAGCCGTGGTCGTAGCAACCTCAGTTCTAGAACGGTGTGGCTCAAGCCTCGAAACCTGCGAAGACGGTTGATGTCGCAGAGGCTCAGATACCTGAATATGGCTTCGGGGTGGCGGAGGAGAACAAGAAGGGGAGCGATATCTCCGATCTCTGTCCGATGGCTCATGGCTAGAGTAATTACGATGATGATCCCTTGCATGATATTCCTGGCCATGATGCCTCCGTTCACGATCACGATCGGAGTCTCCACGTCGGGATTCGTAATAAGACGAAGGGTGGTGCACTATTCGGAGTTTGTCTAGTGTAGATTGACGGCCAGACATAGCACCTGAAAAAGAGAAACAATTCAGTTAAATACCATGCGAAAGTAATACGATTTGTGCGGAAGTCGTGTAGTGTTATGAAAGTGTATGCAAATGTGCAAAACCCCCGACCAACCAGAAGTGTCGACTGCACTAACAGGTAAAGGCTCGCTTATTTCTAAAGCTTCCCGGAGTTCATCCAACCCGGACTCGTGGTGGAGAGATACGTATTCCGGGATGGGAATGTCATCCAGTCCTATAAACAAGTTTCCTGATTGATGAGGAGCAGCGTCAGAGGTAATAATTCCGGGGATCAAACGAGATACGACTACAGACTTCCGTCTCTTAAGTTTAGGGACAACCGCCTTGCCTTTTCGCTTTTCCTCTACTCAGAAAAGATCAGCCGCTAACTCGGTATCAGTAGGCGTCCTCTCATCATCGCTCATTTCTCTTATCACTATGCCGGGTTTTCTTTTCACCGTCTTCTTCTTTGTCTTTGAAGCCGGTTTCGCCAACCCCTCGATGACAATACTCTGGTTCGTCTCAATTAAACCCAACGTCCTTAAGTTATCATCAGTTAACACCGAGTCGATGTGCCGCAAATCACTCGGAACCCCTTGTAAACTTCGGACAACGCGTTTGTAGTGACCACCGTCAGGCCTTGAGATGATAGCTACAAGAAAAACGCCTGATATTAGTTCAAGTGTTGGCAACGACTATTAAAGAAGGCTTGTGCGATTTACGACACTTACGTCTAGACAGCCATCGCCTAGCGAACCCTGGGGGGCATCGAACAAAAAACCATTCATTTTTAAAATAACTGAGTCTGGTCCAGGCTCCCATCACAATCTGGCAGTTTCTAACTGCTTCCAAAAAGGTGAAAGATGGACTATCGCCCCTGCTCTTGAAGTTGAATATGTATCTAATCTCAGTTGGCCTTGGCGGACGAAAGAGATGATCCATAAATAAAACGAAAACACTTGTCAGCAATGCGTGTCCATTGGGATGAAGTTGTGAGGGGGCAATTCCAATGAACGATAACATCTCCCTGATATATTGGTTAAATGGAGGGAGAGCTCCAGCCGCACAGGCATGGCGATAGAAAGCAGTATACCCCTCTGGCGGATTGTGAGGTCTATCATCAACGCCCGGTAGCAAAACGTCGTCGGGGGATAAGTTATGTTTCAAACATATCCGACCCAATAATGCTTCGGAGATATTGGACTGGACGGAATCAACGGGGTCCTCGATAAATAAAGCCTCCGGCAATTCGTCCGGAGCCGGATCTATTACTTTAGGAGGGATTTCTGGAATCTCAAGCACTGGAGGAGGCGAGCTTTGTTCCTCTTGTTGTTGAGAACTTGAAGTCTCCATAATTAACTAACTCTCCAAAAAGTAGCGTTAAGTACAAAAGAAGCCCGTGTATTCCCCGGTGTGAAGTATATGAATATGTCGTGCAGTACAAGTGCTGTGCATAATTTAAGTAGATTTTACAAGTTGGAACAAGATGTCCGAACGACGAAACTTTGGAATTTGAGAATGAAAATGACCATCATCGCTGACCGTCACTTCCACGCCACCCAGATGCTACTGACCAATTCAAGTACCATTCTGTTATATTGTTGGTTAAGTCACAGTTCCATCGACGAGCTTCAAAATGGAGGTCAAGTCAAATTCAGTTATGCAAGGCTGAAGCTCGCCGGAGTCAAGTATGATAAAGTTTAGTGAGTCCGTTAAAGTTCAAACTTGAAATTGGTCGCAGTTCAGATGTTGGAGCAAATCAGAAGATCAGAAGTTTCAGATGTCAGAACGTTCGAATTGATCGACTCGAATCGATACGAGTCGAATCGAAGGCGTTTTAATCCATACACCTCGACTCCATGAAAGGTCGACTCGGTGAAGCCTTAGGGTGGAAGAGCACTTCGAATCCATAAGCGCTGCATAGGTTCGAATCGATCACATTACATACCTTCGAATCGATCAGGGTATCACTGCTTCGAATCGAAGCCTTGCGCTTGATATCGATTCGAATAGTTCATTCCTGGATCGATTCGAAATCTTGCATTCTTGATCGATTCGAACTACACATGCTCAGATCGATGCAAAGCAAGGATGCATCTCCATGATAACACTTAAGATCGAAACGACTTGGATGGTTTCGCTCCCCAGATCCATCGAGTCGACCAACTCCATTCAGATCTCATGACTCTTCAGATTTGTCAGATGAAAATAATTGAAATCGATGATGAAAAGTCCAGTTTCATCGTCCTAAACTCGAGTCAAATTCCTTAATTACCTAGTTGGATTCGATTAACAGACGAAAACTTCGAAAAATTGGATCGATTCGTGCAAGATGTAATTGTCTCTGGCTCTGGAGGATCGATTCGAAGATACGGTTAAAGAAATAGTAAAAAAGTAAGAAATAAAAGTGAAGTTGGCCTTGAGTATTTATATGGTTTCCACAGAAAGCGCGTGACTCTTCGACTCCTGGTTGTGGTGACTTTCTACCACCGGTCACTCGCCATGCTCCATCGATTCGAATGACCGCTCAATAACCCACTACGTTCGAATCCATCCCAGCGTAGAGCCGTTTCTTCGAATCCATCACACGGCTGAGTCCATACTTCACTTCAAATCCATTGCCTTCCTATCCTTTACAGGATCGAATCCATCCCAACTTTATCGATGCGAGGCATCATTGATTCGAGGAAGCACTAAGCAAAGGCTGGATTAAAAACCATCGACTCGAAGACAATCGATTCGAACATACGTGACTTCGAATCCATCAAAGGACGTCGATGAGAGCAAACGAATCGCTATGATTTGAAAAATTACTTGTCTACCTTTTATACCAATTCAGGAGAGGATCGATACGAGAGGACGATTACAAACAATCATAAAAACAGTGTTTTAACTCGAATCTCAAGATCAATTAAGGAGAGGACCGATGCAGAATTCGATAACAAACCGAATTGACAACGACTTGCAATCGCGCAACGTTAACCAAAGTCAAGGTGGTACATATATGCACATATGTCTGACTAATGTTTGATCTGTATTATTCACAGGGATCAAATGTCCATTTCGTCATGATGTAGACGACGAACAGCCGATCGCGATCATATGACGATTGGCTATAGCAGTAAAGAATACAACTCTCAGCAAAGCATCTTCTAATTGTCCAATGATAGACTGCAGCTTTTCAAAGCACTTCATGTTTACACAAGACGTACTTTGGAGGGAAAATATTATCCCGCCTTTTGGCAAGGTCGAGATAACCAGGAACTGACTGGAAAAAGACAAGATCACATGTCCTCAATTTGGAATGATTGATTGGGAAACTACAAATATCGATGAATTTTGCACGAGTCCGGATCGGGATACGATGGTAAGACACGTCAAGCTAAGCTGTGGAAACCAGCGTTCCAAATTTCGAGGCGATCCGAGTTCGTATGCTCAAGTTGTCGCTAGTAGAAAGTGGAAGGAGTAACATTGTTTCGAACCCAATAGAGCCAATCCTCGAGTTCGAATCCATCAATACATGTGTCACTTCGAATCCGTGAGAAGTGGTTTTGTTTCGAATCCAACGAGCAAGCAAGCAGTTCGACTCCATCCAAGTGGCCATGCTTCGACTCCATCAACCACGCATTGGTTCGAATCCGTCCACAAGGCCTTGGTTCGAATCCATCAATAGTTAGCCATGGTTCGAACCCATCATGTGTCACTTCGAATCCGTGAGAAGTGGTTTTGTTTCGAATCCAACGAGCCATCGAGCAAGCTTTAAGGTCGTATCCATCCCATTATGCCTGGTTCGAACCCATCCTTGTATGCCCTAGCTCGAATCCATCGGGGGAAAGTTTCCTCGAATCCATGCAAGTGAAGAAGTCCCAGCTTCATTCCAAAACTCGTCTTCGAATCCCCCAATTGAGGCAACCTCGAATCGATCAAATGCTTTGATTGATTCGAACGAGTACCAGTTCCATCGATTCGAAGGAAGCGTGCCTTCGAATCCAACTCTTCGAATCCATAAAATAAACGCGGCTAAAACCAAGGGTATGACCCAGTAAACTCGAAGAAAAAGGAGGATTGACCCGAAGCATACGCACCACGTCATCACTTTCACGTTCAGAAGCATGGATTCGACCCTATGAATTCGAACCATATCGATTCGAACGGGTCCATGGGGCAAAAAACTCCAACTTGAATCGATCATAACTCGAGATCTACAAATCCAAATGCTATGAAATTTTCACAGGAGCTTGCATATACATAGAAGAATGCCCACGCCAAGTTTCATCACGACTGGACACTTTTTTTGATCGATTCGAACCAAGGGTCGAATCGATCCCAAAGTGGGCCCGGATCTCCAGAATTCGGCCATATGGGCCCCCACGCATGCCAGAAGCGGTCTCCCTGAATTTTAGGCGAAATATCAGCCTCCAGCACCTATAAATAGAGCCCCTGGTCATTCAGAAAAGGGGGGAGAGAATTTTTAGATTAAGAGAACGCCCGGACGCTGCCAGAATTGCTTCAGAGCACCACTGCCTTTGATTTCGAATTTTGGCTTACTACTTGCTGTACTTTGACATAAAAAAGTTGTATTCTCCGAATATCAAGCAATAAAGTAACAAAACTTCATAGTGGACGTAGGCAATACGCCGAACCACTCTAAATCGTTGTCTCTCGTGCAATTTACTTCCTGTTATTTGGAGTTTTTGTTAGATAATCCACATTTTAATTTACTTTCTTCATTTATTATCTCTTCAAAAACTTTCGACGAGTGTTGTGCCCAATTTTGACACAAACAATTAATATTTGGAATTAAAGTTAAAATTAACTCTTAAATATTTTAAAATCAATTAATTGTTCAAATTTAAATTGTTAGAAATTCCGGGTCGTCACATTCTTCCCCCCTCAAAAGAATTTCATCCCGGAAATTTCTACTTAGGAACTCACAATTTTAATTAAAGAACTTCATTTATTATCCCTTGTGAGTTTCGGAAAGAGTAAAAGGGATAATAAATGAAGTTCTTTAATAAAATTGTGAGTTCCTAAGTAGTAATTTCTTTAATAAAATTTCTTCCCCCCTTAAAAGAAGTTCATATTTCCTATTTTTATTGTGTAGGCGTACCTTATTTAGCATTTTAAGCATGCGACTTATTTATTTTAGCAATTAGTGCAATCCAAACCAGCCAAACGGCCTTCAGGTACCTGTACTTACTCAATTTAAATACGTAAGTGCCATATATAGAAAATTTCTTAGCATTTCACTTATATTCAATAGCTAAACACATGTATATCATAAGCAACAAGCACCAAAACGCTTTCTATAAGCGATTTATATAACTTTAAAGATTATTCAATTGCTTCCTATCAATTCATAAGCCATTTCATTCAGTTTCAATGGTTTGCAACTCAATTTCTTACATCCAATTTACTTTTAATCCAAACAAGCTCATATTTACTTCAATATATTTTAAAATCAATTTATTTAATCTCTCTCAACCCAAAGAATTTTAATTTCTTTTGTTTGCAACAACGACAATTGTATTTATATATAATCGGCGCTACTTGCTTAAAAGAGTATCTATTTTAGTTTATAACTATTTCAAATTAATATCAACTCATTCTGAATTTAATTTCATTTCATTTCTAATTTATTAACCAACCATTCATTTCATTTTATTTTATTTCCGCATTAGATACATGCAAAACAATTTATTAAG
Source organism: Allium cepa (assembly GCA_030765085.1). Classification (NCBI taxonomy): domain Eukaryota; kingdom Viridiplantae; phylum Streptophyta; class Magnoliopsida; order Asparagales; family Amaryllidaceae; genus Allium; species Allium cepa. The sequence continues at coordinate 676,973,197 of CM060941.1, read as the reverse complement.
CTTGGCATATTCCATTCTTATAAATTAATAAATATTTCCCAACTAATTTAATCCAAGTTTTATTTAATGGGCTTTCACTCTTATTCGAAGCCAAGCTTCCATGAATTTTAAACTTAAGTTAATTTATTTTAATTGATTCCAACATCAAACTTAAGTTTACTTCTATTGATTCTCATTTATCAATTTCCATTAAATTCAGTTAGCCCATCCATTTTAAATTTTACTTTCAAATTCACCTTCGCAATTTATCAAAATAATATCCAAGCACATACTTAACTCATTTATACTTCAAATTAATATACCACCAAATTTAAGTTCAGTCTGATAATCCAATTCTAATCACAACTTTGATTTAGTTTTTATTCAATCAGACTTCATCCATTTATTATTTAACTCAATAAACCCATTTAAAATTTTCATATATTTACTAACTTAATTCGTCATCGAATTTATTTTATTAATACAAGGCTATTCTCAATTTATTTCTATTCACTTGTGTTTTGTTTTGCACTCAAACCATTTCTATTTTTTTATTCACTTCCAGTTTGGATTTCCTTTTATTTCCCAAAAATTCTAACATTCTTTTTTATAAGTTTTAGAAATGCTTTTAAATTCACATCATACTTAATAAAATAGCTCTTTATAAAAATACTTCTTATAACTCGATGTTTCAACCAGTCCATCCTTGTTCTCATAGAAATTCAGTCATACGTTGATCAGGCGTAGGACTGAAAATCTATAAGTACTTGGTAAACCCGTTTTCAACACATAGTGAAAATACTTGGAAAATAATTTTATTGAAATATAGAAAACAGTTTTTGAAAATAGAGGAAATATTTTTGGTGAAAATGCTCTGGAAATCATCACCACCATCCATGGTCGCAGTTACCCCGATGGTTACGTTGCCATCCCGACAAAATCCATAGATGACAGTAGGCCTCCGCGCCCCACGATTACACCATGGAACCCACGACAGATCACAACTACAACTTGGGTTACGTAGCTATCATAGCAAAAACCCATATAACTATAGGCATCAACGCCATCGAATTTCGCTGCCAATGAAACTTCTCCACTCCACTTGACCATAGATCGTAGTCTACCGATGTTGCATTGCCTTCTCAGCAAAATCAAGTGTAGACCGTTGGCACTCATCCTCCACACGATTTTCGCTATGGTCCCCACAATAGATCGTAGTGACATCGAGTTACACTGTCGTCACAGCATAACCCAAATGCCTCTGTAGGCATCAGCGCCATCGACTTTCGCTACCCAATAATACTCAGGAACTAGTTTTGTTCGGACTCCTCACAGGATCAACTTTAGAACCCCCCTTGGGGCTCAAGGCAGCGCCTCCCAGTGGCACTCCCGAGAAGTTCATTTCAAGGGAGCGCCTTTTTCCCCAGAGCCATCATCAAAACATTTTATACTATACACATATACTATCTTCAAATCATATACCTAGTATGATCTCATACAAGGCTCCTTTACACAAAATCGATTATCCCAAAATCGATAGTTCACAAAGTAGGCTTTCCAAATTCAATATTAATTTTATCCAAAAATCAAAAGCCTTTCCAAATCCAAAGGTTCCCAAAACCTTTTCAAAAATCCTCATAAGATCCTTTATATATATATACAGATATATATAATTTTTAAAATCTTTGGATCTTTTCAATCTTGTATAAAACTCTTTTTTTTATATACTTCAGACACTTTTTAAACCCATAGAAATATTCAATTTTCACCTTTATTCATTGTATATTTCTCAAAATATTATTTCTTTTCAAAGAACCATTTCACATTTCTTATTCACAAATTTCCGATATCAATTTCATTCAAATCCGTACGATGTACACATATCATCCATACGCTATACCAATCTGATCGCTCACTCGATCACACAATTTCATTTCTGAACTAGTATCGTCCACCCGACTTCCTAATGCAGACACAGATCTGGTTTCTTGATTAGAAACCGTCATTCTCCTTGCATAGTCATAACAATAATAGAGAACATCCAGAACCAATCAACAATCCATACCCAGGTTCGCCGTCGAAAATCGAGTGAAAAATCCCACTCGGATCGATATAACTATCTCGAAATTATATGCTCGAATCTGGATCAAATCACTATGTGAATAGAACAATATCCGTAGATCCTACGTATTTAACTTCATTGATTATTAGCCAAATCAACTTCTCCTTCTATTCGCATTTCCTTTAATTCTCATTCACTTATTTAAAATTGCCTTAATTCCCATTTGGATTATCACTTCAATTCTTATCTCAGTTGGGTATTTAAATCAATAACAGTTTAAACTCTGACTAGTTTTAGAAAATAGCTTGAAATTTTAAAAATGGGTAAGTAGTTGAAAAACATAATTAATAGTTTGCAAAATAGCTATAAAATAGTTGGAAAATAGTAAATAGTTTCAGAAATTTTAGATAATTGCAAAATAGTTGCAAAATAGTAATTTATTTGTAAAATAGTTGACAAATAGTAATTAGTTTATAAATAGTTGAAAAACGGTTAATAGCTCCAAATATAATTGTAAAATAAATATAAAATAATTTGGCTTTAAGAAAGAAAGGTTGTATATGTTTAATAGCTTGGAAAAATAAGTTTATATAAAAAATAATTTATATTGAAAATAGTCCAGAGCCAACTGTTCACTTCCCCAACTATTTAACTTAAATTTCCATTTAAATTAACCCAATTCCAATTCAAATAACTCCAAATTCCATTGGACTTGATTTATTCCCAATTCAAGTTGAATCAATCTTGATTTCTTTCCCAATTTAAATCAAATTCTGTTTGATTTTAATCCTATTCGATTTTAATTATAATTTTCAAATTATTCCAATCAATTTGAATTATTATCAATTTAATTTCAGAATCCAATTCCCAAAATTCCATTTTAAATTATTTTTACTTTTGTATTTCAAGGTTCAAATAAGAGTACAATTTTATTTGTTTCGAAATTTAATTTATTACTCAATTTTATCTTACAGTTTAAAGCCGATTCTTAAACAAGTTTAATTTACAATTTAATTATTCAAATTTATTTTATTTATACAATACCATTCTAAATTTAGATATTTTTTTAAATTAACAATAGGATGGTATCATCCAATTTATTTTTAAACGTCCATCCATTCTCAATTTTAAAATCTCAAACCCGTTTTGAGATTACACAAATTCCCAATTCAAACTTCAAAATTCTTCCCTCTTATAAGTTCAAAACTTATATTACTTTGGGTTTTTACATCACTTCAGGGAAAATTAGAACTCAACCTCCTAGAGTTTATTTCAAATTATCTTTGATATCATGTATATCCATACATACATATTTATTTCTTTGGCCCTCCCAGCCATGTTTTAAAATTTTTAAACCACCTTTGGTTTTAAATCCAAATCAAATTTCAAACAACCCATTGATTGCAACAAGTCCCAGTTATCCAAATAATACTTATTTATTATTTTTCATCACTTTGAAACAAAATTTTCAAATTCTGGGACCAGATTTAGAATTTAATTTTAAGTAATTTTAATTTTAATTTGGTTGTATTTCCGATTTTACTTAATTCCAATTCAAGACTTCAATTCGATTGTATTATATTACTTCTTAATCTTCATTTCAATAAATTTAACAACCAATCGTTTTAATATTAATTAGAAGGAAATATTGCTTAATATATCTAAATATATTTTATATAAAATCATTTAAAACCTTTATATAAGAAAATAACAAGTACGCGCTCATATATATGTATATTCTACTCATTCTAGAGTACTGCAGACTCTATTAAATGAGTAATCCCCAACAGAGCCAAGGTTCTCGCTTAACCTTTCGGCTCTGATACCAAATGTAACGACCCGAAATTTTCGATCTCGAAAATTCCAGATAGTTATTAAAAAGAAGAAAGAGATAGAAGAAGAAGAACAGAAACACCAAATATCCCACATTCACAGTGGATAAAATATAATAATCAACGATAACAGTTTACAAAAAAGATACTATATCTGTCGATTACATTTAATATACATCAGAGTTTCACATAATTTATAGTCATTGAATATTTACAATTATCATGTCTCAGATTTACAATAATATAAATACAGCGGAAATACTCTATACGATATTGCCATCCAGCTCGCCTCCTGAGTTCCAGAACGTCCTACCTGAAAACCTGTAATACTCGGTCTGACCCGAGCATTACACCAAAATAACACCCGGGTCAGGCTGGAAACCAGCGTGAGTAAACCCAACTAACATGGAATACCAAAGCAATCAACTTATATAAACCCGGGGTAATATATCAATTCAACAATTCGCAATTTGCAATAGACAACACTTATTTCACACATCAATTTCTAAGTATCGAACTCAGATAAAATAATCCAATTTACTTGAATCATTCATTCCAGCCCTTTGGTTTCACAAATCAATTTATTAAAATTCGAAGTGATTTCGGGTATTTCCCAATACCCGACCCCGGTCTCTTCGACTCTCGTTTGTCATTCTAACCCAAGTTATTCCCATGAAATACACAACATTTCATATCAAAGAAATCAACTCATTCAAAGCATCAAATGTCATCCAATCATCCATAACCAAAACATAATCACAAACAAATTTAATTTAATTAACCCTGATTGAATTACTAATCTCAATCTCTTAAATTTCTTCATTCACCATTAATTAATTTTCAAATTAATTAATCAATCACCCCTTCATTATTCATCTGAATTAATCACCTAGGATTAATTATCCTTCAATTATATTCAAGTAGTAATCTTTAATTAATTTCACCGACTAATTATTCTTAACCCAAACGGTAATTAACCCTTAACCACTTCACAAATTAATTAACTATATTGATTACACTAATCTTTAATTACTTGTATAACTAATTCCTCATAAGGTTCTTAGCATTGATTAATTAATCTTTGTTAATCAATTTTTAACTACGCCATTAATTATATAATTTAATGACTTCTCATTTACATTTCAATTTATCCTAATCTAATTAATTTCTTCAATTCAACCACAATATTAATCATTCTCGATTAATCTCAACCTGTAGTTAACAATCCCTTTTTATTTACTTCATTTAATTAATAAATTTCTCCTTAATCAAATATCTTAATTAATCTCTTGATTAATCACACCAAGTGATTATATTTTATTAATTAGAATAAGTAATTACTTATTTAATCACCCAATGAGCATTCTAATTTAAGTGAACTTAATTAATTAAGCCAAATCATTATTTTATTGAATTAAATAATTATCCATTTAAATTTCCCTACCTATTTAATGAATCACCAATCATTAACTTTAAATTGAACCATCTTCTTATTTTATGATTTAAGTTTACAACAATTTAAAACTCAAATGCTTCGAGTCAAACAACAATTAAGCGAGAATAAACCAAAACCAAAGTCACAGATTATCAGCACACATTCAATCAACTCAATCAATCAACCAATTATTTAAATTCAACCATTTAAATTTAAATAATACCAGACGAGTGAGATTTACTCACATTAGATTTGTGCAATCCACTTCAATCTCAACTCGGTCTCTTCATGATTTAAGACCCTTGATTTTTTTTTGAATTTGTTATTCATCCCAATCCCAAATTTATTCCATTGCAAAGTATTGCTGCCTCGAGTTCAATGTGACTTGTTATGTATTTTTAGACCTCGTATGAACGTTATACAATTTATTAACATTTGAAATAATTTAAAACTATCTTTAACATACTAATTTAAATTCAAATTTAATTTAAAAACTATCACTTGCCTGGCTTAACAAAGCAACCCATGAACTCGCTTCCTTTACACCGACATCTCCTCGACCTGCTTCTTCTTCCTCCATATTTTTCCTCTACACGCCCTGAAACCTAATTTCACGACCATCACATACACGAACGAAACCCACCACCGATGATCTATTGAAGTCCACCATCGCATCGCCCTCCTCCTTCTCAATCGAACGCACGCCTCAACAACACGGCCGCGGCTCCCAATCAAAATGCGACATCACGATTACCCCCTCGACCTGCCATCTACAGATACCACAACCCAATGTTCGACTCCATAGGCTTCGCGTACCAGACCATGACGCCATCACCCACGCGCTCACGCGATAGCGCTCACCACGCGATAACCCTTCCTCCACGTGAAATCGGTCGCAGCCTTGCTCGCGAGTTTGAGCAGCTTCGGCCCCTTGATTACGATATGATTTAGGTTGAATAATTTAAATTTCGAATGAAAGAGGGACGCGATTTTCATTTAGCAACCATTTTTTTTCTTTTTTTTCGTTTGAATTACTGATAAAAGTTAGAGAGGGGATGAGGACACGGTAAAAGGTTAGGGAAGCTTCTAGCATACGCGAACGCTAAATAATTAAATATGAAAATATCTCGATTCCCCAAAACGCGAAACCCCGAACCCCGAATCAACCATGCCGACAGGCGTTCTTAAAGTTTTACCCGTATTTCGAACATAATGGAACGTGTTTCGGAGGCCAATTTGAACGTATGTGCGAGTTACAGAATTTAAACGATCGATATTAAATTAAATCGATCCAAATAAATCTAAGCGTTTCGAGCTGTCAGGGTCAAACGACAACTCTGATTTCTCCGCAAATTGAAATCCGATAATAACTAACTATTACGGATCCAATGGAACTGGTTTTGTCGAATTTCCAGACTGTGCCTCGGAAGGCTATTTTTAAATTCAATTTGAACGATATATTATTAAAATTGAACAAATTTCCTTTAAATTAAATTTTTAATCCTTCTATTATCTTCAGTATCATCATTATAAATTTTATAACCCTTCATATTATTTTAAACAGGCTTAGAAATTTATGGTTCAACAATTTACCCAATTTCAATTTATTAAATTCAACATTTGACTATATAATTCGATGATTTAATTATCAAGTAAATATTAATATTTGGAATTCAAGTTAAAATTAACTCTTAAATATTTTAAAATCAATTAACTTTTCAAATTTAAATTGTTAGAAATTCCGGGTCATCACATATATACTGTAAAACAATGTTCAAAGCCGATCTCTTTTTTTAATACAGTATAAACTTTTAATACATATTAACTTGTATGAACTTGTAGTTGATACAACTTAAATTGTAAACATCACACACAACTACACACACATATATATATATATACAGTATTACTCAAGCACCTTCATATAAACTTTTAAAATAAAGAGTATACAAATGTAGAAATCATTAACTCTTACAAAGCTCATATATATATATATATATATGTATATGTATATGTATATTATACAGAACTTACACATCTATATATTTAGATAAAGTAACCTAAATAGACTAATACATATATATAAACATACATGACTATACACATATTAAAATATATGCACATCATATATGTATAACTAATAACCTTATATATATATATATATATATATATATATATAAATAAATAAAAGGTTAAAAAAATATACATATAAAACATATATAGTTTGTAACAAACAAATGGAAAGTTGAAACATGCGTAAGAATTTAACATAAAATTCAACAGGCCGAGATAAATATAAGCATATTAATACAAAATCTGGCTGATACAAATATATGCATATTAATACAAAATCTACATACATATATTTAAAGGATTATGTATATATATATACCTCTACATATATATAAGGACAAGAAGAATAGTAGCTGCTATGTGGGGAAGGAAAGAATGGGCGGAGCTGCTGTTTGTTTGCATGGGTGGCGATGGCATGGCTACACAGTGATGGAGATAGGCGATCTTGGTTGACGCTTGCATGGCCAGAGGTGGCTGTTATTAGTTGGAGGCGGCCAGTGGAGTTTCGGTGTTGACAGGGAGGAAGGGAGGCATGTGGAATGTGGAGGTTTTGTGTGGTCGCTGCTATTTGGAGCAGATTCGAAAATGCATGTAGCTTCATATATTCCTTTTATATATAGATGTGCGTATATTTTTTTTTCTACATAGAATGAGATTGCAAAGGAGCAAGGGTGGTCATGGAAGTAAAGAGACTTGTGTGAGGAAGAAGGATGAGCTGGATTCTCCATAAAAATACAAATCTTAAATATGCATTACATATCAAAAGAAATGAACAGACCAAAATGTACGAACCGAAACAAAATTATAATGAAGTGGTGGAACATCAATAGTCGAAGTAAATCAAAAGTTTAATGACCGATGGCTATTTATGTTTAGCCGTTTGATAATTGAATGGACATATGAACAAAAAGACACAAAGTACCGGTACGGTTAACTTTTTCACCGATTCCGCTACGTATCGAACTTCGAAACACAGAGTTGAATATACCGTAGAGATCAGCATGACGAGATGATCAAAGCGGCATACAGATATCAGTGGTGCGATCATCCAATCTAAAGTCGATAATTGGTACGAAAAATGCTCCTAATTTATCGAAAATAAGTTAAATGGAGCAATAACAGTTTAAATTTGATGAAATGAAAGATGACATCTCACTCAGAAGATGATTTACAAATTTATTGTATACAAATATTCAGATTTTGAAAATATTTTATTGTCATCAAATTTAACTGATTTGAATTTAAATAAAACAACACAACAAAAAAATGTAACGATCCCAATTTTGAGACAAATTTAAATTTGTAATATAAATGAATTTTTTGAATTTAATTACGAACTAATTTGAAAATTTGGAAATGAATATATTTAACAGTAAAATTAAGTTGATTTGGAAATTTAGTAATAAATATTCTATAAAAAGTAATTGGATTTTAAGGTTTTATATTTTGAAAAATATTACATATATGTATATAATTAGAATTGTAAATATAATATGATATTAAAACAGGGTTTAATAAAAGTTTTAATATATATATATGAATAAAATTGGTTTGTAAATATATAAGTAAGATTTAATTTAAGATTTATAATGCTTTTCTTTTATATATTTGAAAATAAATATAGTTAGTAAATAATACACACACACATATATATATATGTATATGTATGTAATTTGAAAGTTATACTGAAATTCAAATACATATCTGTTGAAAATAAATATTTGTAAAAAGATATTGTTTGTTTATTCATTTATAAATACAAATTGATTGTATATTAATTTTTGAATTTGAAATTTAAAAATAAATGATTTGAAAAATATACTGAGTTTGTTAACTCTGTATTTTGAAAAATTAAAGTATACATGAGATTATTTATTTGTGTATGATTGGTTTTCAAATCACTTTTTCTTTATATAATTACAAATATAAACAATCATTCAATTAAACTATAAATTTTTAAATTTAAATAAGGATAAATAGGAAAGTGTGGTTTAAATTCAACATAATATTTACAAAAGGTTTCAAAGTTAATCATTCTCAAAACATTAAAATAGATATTTATTTATTTAAAAGGTTGGTAACTTGAGTTTTAAGTTTAAAAAATATTTGTATATATGTAAAAATATATATACCTAAAAAAATATAATACATGAATTAGTGTACAAAACATAAAAACACAAAGTCTAAATTATTTAAGAAAAAGGACTTAGAAATAATTTATAAATAAAGTAAAGTAAAGGTCTAAACATAAATTTTGTGATTTTTAACATTTGTAAAATGATTACTCAAGTAAATGACAAGTGTTAAGTGAATTAGCAAGTGTTAATACAATCATACAAGTGACAAATCATTCTTTTTCTTTTCAATTAAAGCATGTAAACATGTATTTGAAAATTTGTAAACCAGGCAATTCTCAAACCTAAAAATAAAATAAAAGTAAGGCCTCTGTTCAAAAATGTTAAAACCTGGAAATTTGAAATCCTCACACCAGAGTAACATCAAAACAGAAAACAAATCCTAATTAAAAACTTGAAACAAACTACAAACCAGATCATCTCTTGAAAACAAAACCTGGTAGCAAAGCACTTCCAGTTTTAAAGGCTCTCAGCCTGACAAGAGCAAGCTTAAATCAGCAGGAGTTCAAAGTTGCAAGATCAAAGAAGATCTGGAATCAGGCTTGGATTCAAATCAATAACAGATCAACTCAAATCCATCGAGAGAAAAAATTTCAAAATAAAAATTCAAAAGCAAAGCTTAAAAGCAAATCGGGAAAACAATAAGCAATGCAAGGATATAAGCTACAGGCAAACTTAAATCAGAAATCAGAGCAACATAAACTCGAATTCAAGATCAGACTCATCAAGCAAGTTCCAAATTTTCAGAAATTCATACGTTTCAAGTTTTTGGCTTCTCTGTTCCTCAAATTGACAGGTGAGCAAACTCATTTAATCTCCCCTTATATCTTGATGTTTGTGGTTAATGCTTGGACCTATTATGGAAAATGTAGTTTGAGTGGTTAAATAGGCTTGCATGTGGTGTGTGTATATATATGTAATGGGTGTGCATGCCTGTATGCGTATACATATATGTTTTGTTTAGTAACAGGATAATCAAAATTCAAGAAAAAATTCTATATCTCAAAATCTAGAAGGATTTAAAAAATAATCTTTAAAGGAAAAGTATTTGTAATGACCTAATTTAAATTTTAAAAATAATTCTAAGTAGAAAATATGTAGGAAATATTTTGAAATTTCGAAATTACAGTAAGATATTTTCAACTTGAAAATTCGAAAATTTTATTATCGAATTTCGGTTATATAAGTGGATTTATGTTTGCAAACTATGATTTTTAAGATGAAAATCAGAATTTTTCGCTCTTTATTGAGGTAGGAATTTCAAGTTGAACGGGAAATGCAAAACGATCGAATTCTGGTGATCCACGTCGATCTGGGCATCGAAATTCATGGTGAAGGAAGTTGATCGCAGGGGAGCATGGGAAAAATGTTCGAATTTTTTTTATCAATCGTAGGAGATGAACGAGTTTAAATTAGGGTTTAAGATTCATTTTTGGTCAAGCCTGTTCTTAGAAGAACTGGGTCGCCGTCAACGTGTTTCTAGCGATCGATCATGGGGGAGTTGCCGTGTGGTGGCATGATGAGGTTATGGTCGAAGATCTAGGGTCACAGGTGGCTCGTCGTGGTGGGGCAAGGCTATTTTCTTGATGGTGGTTTAAGCACAGGGGGTGGACGCATGGTTCGACTTTAATTTTCCGATCAGTTGGGTAACATAGGTTGTCGTGGTGACTCAGGGGAGGATGGGTGATCTGTCAATGATCAAAGCATCGGCTAGAAGCGATCGCGTCAATCATGCACGTGCATGCGATATCCTCAATGTTTGGTAATGCCAAAAACTTGGGGGAAGGAGGATAGTTATCAGAGTTCGTACTTGGGAAGAAGAAGATTTGGCTCGGGTGTGATTTTAACAGTTTTTAGATGCAAATCAAAACAAAGTTTTCAAAAGAAAGAAAAAAAAATAGAAGAAGAGGATGATCGTCGGGTTTAAGTTCGGGAAAATGTTGGTGGTGCTCGATGTTGTTCTCGGGTTCGTCTGGTTAGATACCAGTGTTGAAATTTTCTTTACTTATACAGAGTTTTAAAAGCAAAGGAAAATATTAGCCAAGTTTTTAAAAGTATATTTTTAAATGAATGTTTTCTTAACATTTGATTTGAAAGTTATAAAAATTGTTAACTTTAATTTGTTAAGTTAAAGGATTATTGTTATTTTGAAACTTAATTAAATAATGTAATTAAGGAAGTTAGTTATAAAATGTTATAAATATTAATGATAATTATGTCATATATAAATATGATGTTTTACTTAAGGTTAATGAATGTAAAGAATAATTAATTAATGTGATTAATTAATTAAGGTAATTAATTTAAGAATATTTAATTGATTAAAGGTTAATAAATTTATGAAAGTGATTAAAGAATGATTAATTAATGAAGGTGATTAAGGTATGATAATTGATTAAGGGCTAATTAATTAATGTGATTAATTAAGGATGATTAATTAAAGGATAATTAAATAATTAATGGTTAATTATTTAATGGGTAAAGGTTAATTAATAATTAAAGATTAATTAATTATCTTTAAGGGTTAATTAACTAAATTAAATTGTAATTAATTAATTTAATTAACCAGGATTAGTAGTTCATTCATAAGTAATTAATCAGATTTAAATTAATCAGATAATTAATTGATCATACCTATGAATGTTTGAATTCTATTGATTGTTAAGTTGTTTGATATCCCTGATATGATATGCTTTGTGCTATGAATTGTTTGGTATGATCTGTAATGAGCGTAATTATTATCTGTGATGAATGTAATTTATTTATCTGTGATAAATTTGTATGATCTATGAATCTGTGAATGAAGATAAGCGTTATAGATTATACCGCTTATCGATATTGATGTGCTCTGTGATGATTGATGATGCCGCACTATTGTGTAAAACCCCTGGACTACACCATACACACACAAATATGGGTTGCACAAGGAAATTGGTTAAGTCACAGATTTTAAGAAATAGTTTTAAAAGTAGAATTTTTGAATCCAAATGATTTTGGAAATAGATTTAGGTTAAATATAAAAAGCTTTTGAAAAGGGATTTCAAAGATAAAAAGTTATTTAGAATAACTTAATAAATTTTTAAAATTTAAATAATTTGATTTAAATTTGAATTCAAAAATTTGAAATTGAATTCTATGTTCGGAAACTATGACTTAAAAAGGCTATACAAATTATATATGTATTTATATGGTTTTAAACCATTTTAAATGTATTGTTTTGAATTTGAATTTAACCCAAGGGCTTTAACTTGTATAAATGAAATCGAATTTTTTCGAAACGAAAACTATTTGTTTTCAAATAATAAAAGCTTTTATACAATGAAAGAATTTCCAATTTGTGTTAAAAGGATTTCAATTTTCAAATGAAAATGGTTTTCCAAGTTATGAATAAATCTTTGGAAATGGTTTGAAAGCTACAAATTAAATCTTTGATTAAAAGATTGGAGGAGTTAATCCAATTCGAAAAGGAAACTGTTTGAAAGAATATGAATGAATCTTTGTTAAATATTGGTATACTTTGTTTTCAAATAGAAAAGGGATCTTGAAGGTGTGTCCTTTCTATAAAAGATTTCAAATGGAAGTTGCCTTGAAATATGTGAATGAGTCTTTGTGAAAGCTGGGTGAACTTTATGAATTGAATCATTTTATTTAAAGATTTGGAAATGGTAATTTGTTTAAACCATTTGAAAAGAAAATTTAGGTTTTAAATTGTGACTTAACTGAAATCCCAATATCCATATGTTTTTAAATATTGCGCTCATTATTCTGTTTAGCTGGGAGAGGACCTTGTGTCATATAACCCACTTCAAATAATGATACGACGTTATGGATAACATTTTAAGACCACTGGTGAAGACTAGATATGTTCGAAAGTGAAAGGATAACTCGTCGAATGTCTCTACATCGATTGGTCCCCGGTATAGAGCTCCATATGTGATGGGGAGTCCGTACGTGATTAGGAATTATCTGAATATGCAAGGGCTTCTTTGGAAGTGTCTTCACTTCTGTTCGAACCCGGTACAAACTTGTATGGATGTGTGTCTGACATTACACTTTGAATGTAAAACCGGTCTCTATCAAATACATTTCTGTTTGGTGGCGGAGATTTATTCTCTTAGCTTAACACCCTTCTCCGAGACGTACAAGCTCAGAGGTTATGTGGTTTATGGTTACTAGTGATACATTCCCAATTTTGTAATGTGGCATACGAAGTGCTGCTGATCATTTGTTGATCGAAGCATGACTTTGTGAAAAGTGTAGCTTTGTGGACGAGACCTCATCAAGCCTCACTCCTCGGTAATAGTCGAAACAGGAAAGATGCAGCAAGGTTGCGGGGGTCACGCACCTAGGGTATGTCCATTCCTTCTGGAAAATGGTGGTATCATGGTATGGAGCCTAGATAATTAACTCATGTGGACACTGTAAATTTTATTACTGTGTGATTTTGCTTTGTGTTTGAGGATCCTCGAATAAAGGTCGCAAACGACTGGGGTGGCATACCTTAGGTTTTACTCCTGGGAAGGGAGTACACCGACCTTGTGTTGGCAAAGAGCTGGTTAAGTTCTCGGGGCTCCCTCCAGAGGCGTTTCCATGTGGCAATAGGAAGTTCCTTAGCCTGAACATTTGTTGGAAATCCAATCAAACAATACGAGCCCTTTACGATTGCAATTGTATAACCTGCCACCTCAGGTGGTAGCTATAGCTGGCATAATATAATGGTACCTATGCTGGTTAAGATTAATATTATACTTCTGAAATATTTTCCTCTATGCACTAATAATAATATCAACAGGATTTTGCGTAGTAAGCATGTTTGACTATCATAAGGAGATATCTCCCCCAAGTGTGCGATTGCATGGTGTGTGTGCCGGGAGACCTTCTGGTAGTTTCATTTTCCAAAAAGCATTTTGGATTTCAACTCTTAAGTTCTTTTGTTGTTTGTTTTTAAGATAAAACTATTTTTGTTTGCTCATACCAGTCCCATGACTGACCCGGAGTTTATTGTTCCCTTCCTAAACTCTGGGTGCCTAATTTTCCACACGGGCAGTCTAGAGTTGGGTTTTTCCAAATAGTCCGAAAATAGATGTGGATTCGATATCTTTGAAGCTTTTGGATCTTAGCGATCATATTTGCTTCATTAAGGAGTTATCTAGTTTGCTTATTGCATCGTGATGATGGTTCGAGCTATCTTTAGTTTGGAGATGGAGTTGCAGTTGCATTATGGAGCTGGATTGTTTGGAGATTCTATTGAAGATATTCTCTCTTCTGCTATTATTTTTGTATCTCTGTTGTTGATATAAATTGTACCAAAGTGTTGTATCATTGTAATCAACTGTTGTATAACAATGATATTATTTGTTTTCTTCCGCTGTGTTGTTGTACTTAATGTTTTATATGCTCGGACACGAGTCAGATTTCAACGATTGAATCTGCGGCATTATAGTACAAGTGAAGTACGGGTGTCGATTTTCGAACGCTGAAATTTAGAACGTGACAGAACTTCCATATTTCCAGATGAAAATTTACCATTTACTATGTTTAAATAGATGTATACCAAATATCAAATTTTTATCTAAAAATTAAATATTTAAAATTTCACAAAAAAATTCATTTAAATATACTACTAAAATAATATAAAAAAATTTACGGGTCGTTATATCCCCCCTACTCAAAACTTTTCGTCCCTGAAAAGGAACAAGGTAGGAGAATAGAAGTAACGAGTAAAAAAAATAGATTTGAAATACAAATTAGAACTATTAATTTAAAACCATAAAGATTTCAATTTAAATTAATTAATATTCAATAATTGATTTTAAATTCAAGGTATTTCATTAAGTGATTTGATTTCAATTTATTAATATTCGATACAAAAAGGTTACTTTTAGAACAAAATTTTATTTAATTTATCACATTTATTTATCCCATTTGATTTCACCTGAGTAAATTTCACTTATAATTCCAATCTTAATTATTCTTAAATTTATATTAATTTATTCATTACTATTCCCAGTGCAATTATTTCAAATTTTAAATATTTATTCAAAATTTTGGCTGCATTTATAATTGGAATCATCTTTTAAAAAAAAATTAAGAATTAAATTCTCGATTCACTTCAAACCATTTAGATATGTGTATGTATATATATATTCTATATATCAAATAAAATCTAAAATCATATACCTATATATATAATAAACCAAGTCATACATAAGAAATTTAAATCAATTTTTTTTGCAAAACAAAAGTGTAGCAAAGCTACGAATATGTCTCTCCATTTCGAAACTCGAAAATGAACGTCGATGATGCGGCCGCCATCACCGAAATTATTTTCCAGCGACTAAAGAAGAGAGCACTAATTTAAACATTTAAAAATTCTTTGAAAACCATTTCTATTCGAAAATACCTTTGAATAATATACCCTAAAATTTTAAACCAAATTTTCTAGAAATACCAGAAATTGAATTCTCAAATTCTAAATTTTAAATTCAATTAAATTTCCAAAATAGTTTCTAAACCATGTTTTTTTATAATTCCATTTATTTATATCCTGTGACAATAATCAATGATTTGCAAAATAATAAATGAAAATCAAAACCAATTCAATCAATTTTTAATTCCAAAAAAATTTATATTAATATATATAATATAATCATAGAATATATTGTGTCACTTTGCTCTGTTCAAGTGTTTTGGAATTCCTATCAATAACGTTGATTAGACGATTCTATCGAAATCCAAAATCAACATTAACAACTCAAACAACACAAGATATAAAACCTTTCAATATTAATAAAAATACACTCCCTCACTCGATGATACACAATAGATTACAAAACAAGGATAAAGATTCAAATTAAGAGGGACCTTAATCAAAAGAATTCTAGCTAGAAGATAGGCTCGAAAGGGAATAAGAAAATCAAAATAACAAGTGAAAGAAGTTAGATAGACTTATATGAGCCGTGGGCGACCTTAGCCGCATCAACCGTGATTTCAAGAATAGGATCGATGCAGAATTCTGAGCTAAATCGACATTCGATCGCAAGAGATAGAATTTGGGCATAGCAAAAGATAGCAACATCTAAACCGAGAATACAGAAATCTCCGATGAATCAATGCCAATAGTAAAGGAGTTTCACCCTTTTGAAATTATTTAGTGGAGCTATGGGATGCTCCAAAATTAAGAAAATATGAATAGGGAGAGACAAGGATGGATTTTGGAATCGAGGAGAACGTTCCAAAATTCAAAGGAACCCGAGTCAAAGAGGAAGAGATTCAAGCTCAAATGAAAGTGATTCCGTAATTAAATTTACTTTGTATGCTAAATTTTGCCTAAAACCTGGCTCTGATACCAACTGTAACATCCCGATATTTTCAACCATATGCATCCGCACATGTCGGAATGGAAGTGCTCAAAATATCATATTGTTATTTATATTTGGCAAAACTCAGCATATACAGTAAATATATCAATTACATAATCACGGACACAGAGTAATATAAAATAAGTAGCGGAAACAAATGAATAGTAGTTCATGAAGCTACTATATATATATATATAACAGAGTTAAAAAAGATACAGCAGAAGTCTCGAATACATAGAAGTCTCAATACAATAATCAAATACAAATCTGAATATATCAATGGAGTCAAATAAATAACTGAAAGCTGAATAGATAGATGGATCTCCAAGCGAAGCCCCAATCTCCAAAGTTGAGTCTCGAACGTTGTGATACTCAGTCTGACCTGAGCATAAAGCAAAACACAAAACACTCGAGTCAGGATTAACATTCTTGTATCAATAAATCCAACTCAAGTGAAATATCAACTGAAATACAAGTAAGTCAAAGGATATTTAGGATAACCATCCTCTAAGGTTCCGTGGAACTATCTACTATGTAGCAATACACGCTATTATAATAATGTCTATAGTAAAATAAACTATTAAAATAGCATTAAGGCATTACCCATATCCACCTTAACACATTTTATAGTGCTATAATCTATACAATACCATGATATCCCATAAACTGGAGCTATCAGATGGCACTCCATAGGTACAACACAAAATAAACTCGTAGTGGTCTCGATATGCTAGGTGACATGGCACAACTAGGCAATGCTAGGGTAGATATACCAATTACACTTTCAGGCTGGTGGTAACGCATAGCCGTAGCTATCACCCACCTCGATCCAAACTCCCAAAGATCCGAAGGTGCACCCAATCAATCACAAAGTAATAGAATGGTAAACGATGGAGTGCGTCCGATCGGAGGAGCTACCTCACTTGGCTTGTCAATTGCTCCTGTTTTAACCACTTATGCTAACTCATGGGAGTTAGGTCCATGCATATACCTCATATAGGATAGTCGCCACCATCCTACTTTATTCTGGAATCTTCGGTGCATACACGGTTGTTAAAGTAGTTTTTGGCATTGGCAGAGAGAATGACAATAACTGATTCTGGTCTCTTTAACAACAAAACATTATTATAACACCGCGGTCATTTTAAAATAGTTTATACTTCAAAACCATAATATCATTTCCATTTCAAAACCATAACAATACGATATCATTTTCACTTCAAATATGTGTACATTTCCAAAGTCATAGGCCTTTTAAAAGTGTAACACTTTCAAAATTTTAAATCTTTCAAAATCATAAACTTTGGAAATCATAACATAGAAATGATAACACTTTGAACTCACAATACTTTAAAAATCATAACATCCCACTTTACCATTTTAGATATTAAGAATAGTATATATAATAAAATAGTTAATATAATAAAATAGTTTATAAAGTAAAATAGTTATAAATTTAATAGTTTATGTAGCATCCTCGGGTTTTAGCCCAGTCTAATTTGATAGTTGAATTAATTTTTGAAATTAAATTGTGAATTAAATAGAGTTTTTTTCAAAATAAAATAAAATATTAATTGTTTATAGATATTAATTTTAATTTAATTGAAAATTAATTTGAAGATTTGGGAATAAAAATCTAAATTTTGTTTGAATTTCCAAATTTAATTAGATGTATGTTTATTTATTTATATAAATGGGTTATCATTTGAAGTTCGATTCGAAGTCTGAATATAAATGTATTGAAAATAAATTTGATTTGGAATTCAAGAATGAATATTTTAGAAATAAAATTGGATTTAATAATTTTATATTTCCAAGGAACTAATATATATGTGGATATATAATTATTTATTAGAAATGAATAATTCGATTTTAAATCATTTGTCTTTAAAATTGTATAAGTACAAAATAAAATGTATGAATGCAAATGTAAGTAAAAATAATTGAAATGTATGTATAATGATTTGAAACATGATTTAATAAAAGTTTTATAACATACATATCTTTTGGAAATATAAGTATAAAATGGATATAACATGTTTTACAAATTGAAATAAAATAAGGTTTGAAACACAAAATATAAATGATTTAAATAAGGGATTTAAAACATGATTTGTAAATTAAAATGAAGCAGGGGTTTAACCACAATTTTTTTTTCCATTTTGACATTTGTAAAACAATTACAGAAGTTATTAACAAGTGTTAAATTAATATAAATTTATTTAGACAAGTGGCATTTATCTTTTTAATTTGAAATAGATAAAACATTAAGAATCCAAGATAGTAAAACCAGGCTGCATGTTTTTCTTGCATTCATCTGCATTCTCAAATTCAAAGCCAACAATTAAAAACAAAACAAAACCTGAAAAGGAAAATTGAATCAAACTTCAACTTGAAACCAGATCAAAGAAAGGAATGAAAACCTGATTCACAAGAAACTTAGAGATCAAGCAAGCTAACAACATCAAGAACAAAGATTAAGGCAATTCATTTCAAATCTGGAACAAGCAATAGCTTCAGGCAACTCAAAGGAATAAAATCAAATTTGGAAATAAGGAATCAATGCAAAAATCAATCTGGAAGCAGTTCATCTTGGAAGCAAATGCAAGTTTCAGAGTGGAAATCGAAATACAAAATAAAAGAAAATTTCAACCTGGGCAGCGCAAAGCAAAAAGTCAGCAAACAAAAGAAATCAAGACATGGAAACCAAAACATGAACAACACTTGCTACTTCAAATTCAAATGTGATCAGAGGGATTAAGCTTTCAGTTTTTCACATTCAAAGCAAAGTATTTTGCTTCTCTGTTTCAATTCCAGTCTCTGTCTTTCTTCATAAATCAGGTGAGCAAATCCCCTCAACCCTGTTATATTTCTAAGTGATTGAGTTTATGGTGTATATATGCTTGTGTGATTTTGTGAAGATGCTTGTATATCATGTATATATGTAGTTTGTATATGTGCATGTCCATACATGCCTCTGCCTCTGTTTAGAGTTGCAGATAGAACTAAATTTCGAAAAAAACTCACGAATCTCATCCCTCAATTACTACTAGAATTTGATGTTTGAACAAAGTAGGCCCAAAGCATCAAGATTTAAATTTTGAAAATACTATTAATTTTAAAATACAGACGGATTTGCTGAGAGGAAGGAAAACACAGTAAAACTTAAAAGTATGAAAATATTCGACTTAAACGATTTATTGTTTCAACTATGGAATCTGTTTTGCGATCGAAAATGATGAATTTTGATGCAAATTTCAATATTTTTAGTTCGTTAATTCATGAGAAAAGACGAGACAAACGAAAATTGATTTATGGCCTAATTCTAGCGGTTGATGTATCTGGAATCATCGGTGATGGTGGAGAAGATAGTTTAGAGGATGCTGATCATCAGAAAAATAGTCGTTGATTTTTTTGAGGTTGTGGCGGTGATGTGAAGTCAATTAAGGGTTTAACTTCTGTTTTGATCAACGTTGTGTTTTCGAGTTCGTGTAATGTAAAGGAAGCACCAGGGTCGATCGAACCCAAAGGGAATGTTGCGTTGAATCACGGTGTTGCATTGGGAAGAGTGGTAGAGTTCCAGGTGGCTCAATCACCGGCGTCAGGGCTTTTGTATCGATCGTTTTTTTGAGTTTCTGGTGATGGATAGGATCTTTTTTGATTTCCAACTTGATTCGTCAAAATTTAGGGTGGACGACGGTGATGTCGATGACGCGTCAGAGACCATGGCAGTGATCGGAGATGATCGAAGTGCTTGTGCATGTGCACACGAACACATTCGTGCTTGGGAATTGAGATGTTTGGGGAAGATGAGGGATGCATCGGTTGGTCTCGAAGATGATAGTGGGTTTCCTCGAAGTTTTCTCATGCACATTCTTGGGTTATTCGCGTGGAGGTTATAAGTTTTAACAGTTTCAAAAAAAATTAAATCAAAACAGAAAAGAAATGAGAGAGGGAGACTCGAGTTGTTTCTCGAAAAAAATGAAGTTTGGTCTCGGGGGAGAAGTGAAGCAGGCTTGGGGATTGTTTTGATTAGATTTGTATACAGGTTCTGAAATCTAGTAAGTAACTTTGTACGATGGTTTTAGAAACAACCAGAAGATGAAATATAAGTTTTTAAAGTAAAATGTTAACCAAATTTTCAAGTGAAATTATTTAAACAAGTTTTCAAAAATAAATGTTTTAAATTTCAAAGCTAAATGAAAATTTACAAGTTCCAAAAAAAATGAACTAACTTAGTTTTAAGGGTAAATATGAATTGAGTTTTAAATTAAAGATTTTGATATTAATGACTAAGGAATGATTAATTTATTAAAGGCTAATTAATTAATGAAGGTAAGTAAGAATGGATAATTAATGCTTAAAGATTGACTAATCAAGTAATTTAAAGGTTAATTAATTAATTTATGAGATTTATTAATTAAGGTGATTAATTTGAGAATAATTAATTAATAAAAGGGTAATTAATTAAGTAAAGTAATTAAGGGATGATTAATGAAGGTGATTAAGATTTAATTAGTTGTAATTAATGACAATTAATCGTTGATTAAAGATAATAAATGAAAGTAATTATGCGGTTAATTAATTTAAACCACACGATTTATTCATCTTAATTGAAGATGTTTGATTGTTATTGAATGCTGTGTATTGGATTGATATCTCTGATATGTAAGTGTGATGCTATGTGATATGAATTGCTTTCTGCTGAATTGTGATATTTGTGATTTGTTTCTGTGTGAATGTGAAAACCCCTTGGCCCATAAAACGACATTTGAATTTCGATGCGACAGGGAGTCGGATTCCAGTTGGTTATCCGAAACCCACATCGAATCGTAACGGTGAATCTTTGTAATTGATAAATTTACTTTACCTGTGAATCTTTGAATCCAGATAAGCGTTATAGATTATATCGCTTATCGATATTGATATGATTGAATTTGTGATGATTAATGTTGTTGCACTATTGTGTAAAACCCCTGAACTACACTAAACACACACAAAGATGGATTTCACGAGGAAATCGGTTAAGTCACAGATATTTTTGAAATGGTTTTAAAAGTCTAAATTTTGAATCCAAACGGTTTTGGAAATGGATTTGGTTGATTTGTTTTGAATTTAATTGATTTGTTTTAAATTTAAATTAAAGATTTGGAATTGAGTTCCATAAGTATATGTTTGGAAATTGATATGAATATATGTTTGGAAATTTGGTTTGAAAGGTTTTTGCAAATTTTATATAATATATATGGATCATCTTTAAAGTATTTCAAGAGCATTACTTTGGAAGCCTGAATTTAACCCATGTTTTATACTTGGAAGGCTTTAGCTTGTACAAATCTTATCGGATTTTTCCAAGACAAAAACTATTTGTTTTCAATTAATAATAGCTTTCATATAAGTAATGGGTTTCCAATTTGTGTTGAAAGATTTCAAATCGAATTGAAATAGTTTTGAAAACTGTTAACTAATCTTGGTGAAAGATAGTCAAACCTTTATTTGAAATTTAAGAGCATTCTAAATGGTGTATCTTTTATATAAATGATTTGGAATGGAATTGTTTTGTGGAAATGATTTTGAAAGTTATGAATTGAATCTTTATTTAAAGATTGGAAGAGTTAATCCAATTTGAAAGAAAAATTGTTTTGAAAAGGGCTATGAATGAATCTTTGTTAAAGATTGGTTAAGTTTGTTTTCAAATTGAAAAGGGATCTAAAAAGCGTATCTTTTGTATAAAAGATTTGAATTGGAAAGATATTAATGAATCTTTGTGAAAGAATGGTGAACTTTGTGAACTTTGTGAAGTGAATCTTTTGTTCAAAAAGATTTGTAAATGGTAATTTGTTTAACCATTTGAAAGAAATGTTTTGGATAATAAGTTGTGACTTAACTGAGATCCCATATCCATATGTTTTTAAATATTACGCTCATTATTCGGTTTAGCCGGGAGGGACCTTGTGTCATATATCCCATTCGGAATAACGATACGAGATTATGGATAGCATTTGAAGACCGATGGTGAAGAACGGGTATTTGCGAGAATGATAGGATGAACTATCGATTGTCTCCGCACTGAGTAGCTATGGTATAGAGATTCCCTAAGTGATGGGAAGTCCGATCGGTATTGTGAATACCCAGATTTCATGGGCTTCTTTGGAAGTGCCTTCGGTTCTGTTCAAACCCGAAACAGACTTGTATGGATGTGTGTCTGACATTACACTTTGAGATGTAAAGCTGGTTTCTATCAAATACATTTCTGTTTGGTGGCGGAGATTTATTCCCTTAGCTTAACGCCCTTCTCTGAGACGTACGAGCTCAGAGGTTATGTAGTTGATGGTTACTAGTGATACATTCCCAATTTGGTAATGTGGCATACGAAGTGCTGCCGATCAATTGTTGATCGAAGCATGGCTCTGTGAAAAAGCGTAGCTTTGTGGACGAGACTTTGTCGAGCCTCACAACCCAGAAATGGTCGAAACAGGAATGTTGAGGCAAGGTTTTTAGGGGTCGCGCCCCTAGGTTATGTCCATTTCCTTCTGGATAAAAGGTGATATCATTGTATGGAGCCCAAATATTTAACCTATGTGGTTACGGCAAATTTATTACTTTGTGGTTGTTGGTATTAAGGCCTCGGATAAAGTTCGGTAACGACCAGGGGTGGCATACTTGTGTGTTAGTTACCTATGTTATAGCTTTGTTAAAGCATGAGGTAGCGTCGGCCTTGTTAGCAGAGATCCGGTTAGGTTCTCGGGGGTGTCCTTCCAGAGGCGTTCCATTCTATAAGGCAGTTCCTTAGCCTGACCATTTTTTGGAAATCCAATCAACCAATACGTGCCTTGTACGGTTTCAGTTATGTAACCTACCATTTAACGTGGTAGCTATAGTAGGCATACAACGAAATGTAGTATGCTGGCTAAGATTGATACTACACTTTTGAAATGTTTTCTGCACTATGCACTAATAATAATATCAAAATTGTTTTTGCGTATGAAGCATTTTTTTTGACTGTCATAAGGAGAAGTCTCCTCCAAGTGTGCGCTTGCATTTTGTGTGTGGCGGGAGGCCTTATTGCAGTTTCATTTTCCAAAAAACATTGCGGTTTTCAATGTTTTAAAATATTTTGTTGTTGTTTTAAAGATAAACTGTTTTTGTTTGCTCATACCAGTCCCATGACTGATCGGAGTTTATTGTTCCCTACCTAAACTCTAGGTGCCCATAATTTTCCACACGGGCAGTCTAGAGTAGGTTTTTCAGATGGTAGATATCGATTCAGTAGCTTTCAGCTTTCCCTTTGTAATTATTTGGAGTCTTTGGATATTGAAGCCTTTGGTTGGGACAACTGACCGTGATTAGCTTGGTGCAACTTGATGGTGGTTCGAGCTATCTATGGAGATTGCTGATAATAGCGTTTCTTCTGGAGTTTCAAGTTCTAGTTGTTTCCGCTGCTTGTTTATTGGTGTTTCCACTGTAGCATATTATTGTATCTCTAATATTGATCATTGTTGTATATTTGGATATTTTATCATTGGAGTCGTATATGATATTCATTCTTTTCTTCCGCTGTGTTGTTATACTTAATGTGTTATAAGCTCCGGCGAGCCAGATTCGGCGTTTGAATCTACGGCATCCGAGTATAAGTGAAGTACGGGTGCCGATTTCGAAGGTCGAGTCCGGACCGTCATAGTTTAAAATAAAATAATTAGTATATTAAAATAGTTTATAAAGTAAAATATTTATATATTAAAATACTTAGGATAGTAAATATAGTTTCCTCCAATTTCACAAATCAATTCAAATCAACTCAGATACCAAAATTTAATTTAATTCAATCTCAATTCATCAAACTAACTTATAATTTTAAAATTTTCGAATATATAATTTTACAAATCGAAATTTTAAACATATATAAAATACAATTATATATAATATTTTAAAATCAATATTTATATAAAAAAATATATATTTCTTTCTTTAAAACCCGGGAAATCATTTCAAAAAAATATATATACACCAACCGTGTCTGTATATAATTTTTTATCCTGTGGTCAAGTGATATAGATATTTATCATTTCAATCTGCGATTTATATATATACGGGTATGTATCATTTCGACCCGCAATCCCAAATTCAATCCAAATGAAAATCGCTTAGGTTTACCATTTCAACCCATAATGATTTTCTCCTATTCTATAAATCGTTCGGGTCTGTATCATTTCAACCCATAGGGAATTCTATACTAATAGGGAACTTGCAGAGTGAGAACATATATGATAATAATATAACGGGCATATATCATCAATATAATTATAGATAATGGTGTTAGATGTCATAGGTGGACAGATACATATAATAGCATATATATAGCAATATAAATAATTAGCAACAACATATTTCAATTGTCGTTTCAATTGTAATCAAATTTAATAAATATAAGAACGTTAATTATGAGCGATTTCTCACCTTTTGAAGCTAGAGATGGACGAGAATGAGAGAGTCACGAATTCGAACATGAATCCCAAATCAAAGCTAGATTGGCACGAATTCGACGAACAAAGCTGATAAATAAGAAATCGACGAAATCAAATCTGGATCGATGAAGACAAATAGTATAAGTGAACTTATGTATATATATATAACTATAAAACTTATGTGTGTGTATATATATAACTATATATAGCTACATGCATGTAAAAGGAATCATATTCTAAATTCAAACATACGCTAAAATATACATATTTATTTTAAAATCAAAATGAAACTTTAATATCAAATAAAATCGATATATATATATATATATATATATATATATAAATCAAAATGAAACTTTTATATACATATACACTAAAACCAAATCATACGTATATATACTAACTACCAAAGAAATCTTCAACAAAACTTATATAAACTATATACATATACTAACATCTATAAACCTAAACATATTATTCTTATATATATATACTTTCATACAATATATATATATATATATTATAAAATCTACACTTTTTATATAACAATTCAACATGCCAAAACTGTGTGTACTTTTGTATATGTAACTAATATATGGACAACGACCTAAAGAAAATGGTACTTCTTTTTAAAGTTCCAGAAAAATGTACACATGAAATAAAATAGAGAGGAGCAGCTTCTTCTCGGCCAAAATGTATACCAACCAAACACAAAGCAACATTCAAATATATGTTATATTTAAAATACATTCTTTAAATCTTAAAACCAATAATTGATTTAAACACACCCAGTAACATTTGAAACCACCGCATATATATACTGAAAAACAATGTTCAAAGCCGATCTCTTGTTTAAAATATAATATAAACTTTTCATACATAATAACTTGTATGAACTTGTAGCTGATACAACTTAAATTATAAACATCACACACAACAACTATATATATACGATATTACTCAAGCACCTTCATATAAACTATCAAAATAAAGAGTATACAAATGAAGAAATCATAAACTCTTACAACGCTCATATATATATATATATATATATATATATATTATACAGAACTTACACATCTATATATTTACATAAAGTAACCTAAATAGACTAATACATACATACATACATATATATATATAAACATATATATGCAGCCTATACACATATTAAAATATATAGACATCGTATATGTACAACTAATATACTTATATATATATATATATATAAATCAAAGGTTAACAAAATATACATATAAAACATATATAGTTTGTAACAAACAAATGGAAAGTTGAAACATGCGTAAGAATTTGACATAAAATTCAATAGGCCGAGACAAATATATGCATATTAATACAAAATCTAGCCGAGACAAATATATGAATAATAATACAAAATCTACATAATATATTCAAAGGCTTATGTATATAAACCTATATATATATAAGAACGAGAAGAATAATAGCTGCTAAGTGGGGAAGGAAAGAATGGGGGAAGCTCCTGTATTTTTGCATGGGTGGCAGTGGACTGACTACACAGTGATGGAGGTAAGCGACCTTGGTTGAGGCTTGCGTGGCCGAAGGTGGCTGCTATTAGGTGGAGGAGGCCAGTGGAGTTTTGGTGTTGACTGCGAGGAAGCGAGGCACATGGAAGGTGGAGGTTTCGGGTGGTCGCTGCAATTTGGAGCAGATTTGAAAATGCTTGTAGCTTCATATATTCCTTATATATATGTATATATATATAGAATGACATTGCAGAGGAGCAAGGGAGGTCATGGAAGTAAAGAGGCTTGTGTGAGGAAGAAGAATGAGCTAGATTCTCCATAAAAATACAAATCTTAAATATGTATTATATATCAAAAGAAATGAATAGACCAAAACGTACGAACCGAAACAAAATTATATTGAAGTGGTGGAACAACAATGGTCAGAGAAAATCAAAAGTTCAATGACCGATGGTTGTTTATTTTTAGCCGTTTGATAATTGAATGGACATATGAACCAAAAAGACGCAAACGGTGCCACTATAGTTAACGTTTTTCATGGATTCCGCTGCATACCGAACTTTAAAACATAGAATTGAATATACCGTAGAGATCAGCACGATGAGATGACCAAAACGGTATACAGATATCAATGGTACGATCATCCAATCAAAAGTCGATAATCGATGCCGAAAATTCTACTAATTTGTCGAAAATAAGATAAATGGAGCAACAGTTCAAATTTGATGAAACAAAAGATGACGTCTCACTCAGAAGATGATTTACAAATTTATTGTATAAAAATATTCAGGTTGGAAAAATATTTTATTATCATCAAATTTAACTGATTTGAATTTAAATAAAACTACACAATAAAATAAACTTTCATATTTCCAGATGAGAATTTACCATTTACTTTGTTTAAATAGATGTATTCCAAATATCAAATTTTTATTTCCAAATTAAATTATTTAAAATTTCGCAAAAATTCAATTAAATATATTATTAAAACAATAATTTTTTTTACGGGTCGTTAGAATAATTAAAACAACAATAAAAGAAATATCTTGCAGTTATGAGTTATTGTTTATAGCATTATTCAGTATTAAAATATGGAAATGGATTTTTGGCATAGTTTTTGTAACCAACCAAGTAGAATAGAACTACTTCCTAGGATAAAAGAGAACAAAGTGAAGCATTAAAGAAATTAAAGAAGAAGAAATGATCAAGTTAATTATTTGACAAGACTAGAAAACAGAAAATGAGACTAGATCTTCATTTATTACACAGATAATTGAGTGCAAAGTAAAACAGTTATTATGATAAGTAACTTATGACAGTTGGACGTAGTCCCAAGTTAAGACTATTATATAATATAAGAAAACTTAAGAGAATTTAGTATCATAATAAAAGAAGACAGACTAGAATAGAAAAAAGACACTTGCAATTACATGTAGGTTATAAAAGAATGAAAAGAATACAAAAGTGACAATTGCAAGTATAATTTTAATAAGTAGGTTATACTTAAAAAGGAAGAAATAGAAGATGCTTATTTTATCAAAATTAAATTTGGGATTGAGTTAATAAGCAAAAAATAATAATAGTGGCCCGTAACTGTAGTATTCCCTTTCAGGTCTAGGACTGATGGTCCCACACGTAGGTATTGCTGGGCATACTGATTAGGGTAAATAAGTAGCCAACGAAGTAAGAAAAGTAAAATAAACATATAGTAAAAGATTAGACGCAGGGTCTAATAAAATGGCAAGGTGCGTTTGGAGTAGCCAAAAGAGAATCTGGATAAAGTGCCCAACGAAGCAGCTCATTACATATTTTTAGTACAGACACTGCACGTCCAACTTAGTTATTTTGAGTTAAAAGGAAGTACGAGACTTCAAAGGGATGTGACGATACTTTGGGATGGCCCTCTGGGGTAGGCCTAACGAAGTTGCACCTCCGTAGGCAGGTCTGTAGGTGTTCCATCAAGAGAGTATGCCTTGACTGCTTTTGCATTGCAGGCCTAACAAAGCGGACCTTTGTAGTCGGTCAAAAGGTTGATGATGGAGTAGGATATTCGTATGACACAATACTCAGTTTGCGAGTAGGTTATAGTGGGCATGACCCAAAAGAATTGTCGCATGCAGAGATCAAGCAATTATCAGCCAGAGCAAGTTTAGGAAAGACTAGAGCTAAACCAACAGGCCAGTGGTTCTTTTATTATCGAGATATTGGATGAGGGGCACAACCAATTGGATGTTTAGATTGTTTGCAGTAGGTCACAGCCACTTAGCCCTTTAAAGGCCTTTCGATTAGTTGAGAGGGGAGGGGGGGTGCGTGAGGCCATAGCCACGAAGAGAAAATAGACAAACCAAGTGGAATATCTGTATTGTATGCCTAATAAAGCGGACCTTTACAAACATAGAAAATCCCCGACCGAGTTCCGTTGGTAGACCTTATTGGCGAAATTCAGGGAGTAGATAGAACGATTACTTGTTGTCCTCAAGGTATGCACTGTGTGGTACATTGTGGATGTCTGAACACGTATAAGCTAGTGCGGATGCAGTTTGACATTTTCAAAGTAGATGATGGAACGTCTATATTGTAGGCCTCATGAAGCTGTCATTTACAGATGTTGTTATAGTACGCTCTAGTAGCAAGATGATGAAGCTCTTTTCGAGAAGGATACGGAAGGTACTATGGGTAGCACCTAGGACCGATGCGGTCTTGGGGAATTTAGCTACATATATATTAGTTATTAGGTCTTAATCAATTAGGCAGTAGATAGGTATGATTCAGGCGCAAAGGCGAGAGTATTATAAACCCAATTAATCTAATGAAACAGAGAATGGGAATAGAAGGTATATGTAGAATTATGCTTAGAAGTGTATAATTTGTCCATTCACTAGAAATTTTTCTGACCCCCTCCTCATATCATCCCACATGTTAGATAGATGGATGATTTTTCAGCTTTGATATAGTTGTTTAGAAAGTGTTATTAACTTGGTTTGTATTTACTTAATATTATATTTTACTCAGTTCCGGTAGGAGATATTTATTGGATCTATGATATATTTATCTTTTCCAATTTGCAAGATACTATATACCCAACTCGGGCTTCAGTGCGCTTGGATTTAGCATTTTTGCAAAAAATCCAAACCCACTGGAATTCGGGTTGTTACACATAAATTCTCTTCTGAAAGTCTGTTAGTTCTGGTTTCCATACTTCATCGAGAGTTAATCCACTCTCAATAGTTATTGCTTTTGGTCTCATCATGGGAAGCCTGTCTTAGTTTAACCGACTTATGAAAATTTTAATCTTTAAATTTTGAAATCACCTCCACTACTCAGCATTCAACTTTACGTTTTTGAAATCACCTCCTCTACCTAAAGTTCCACCTTAATCTCTATCCCCTTTCGGTCTTTGGCTAATACCTTTAGTTTATTAACCTTACATTAGACTTATCATTTCTTAACTTTCTTACTTAAGTTTTTATACGTAAGTTTATAGTTTATTTTATTTTTTGGGTCATCTCCATTCCCCTTGGTATAGCAACTCGGTATATGTTGGAAACCATCCTTTGCATTTATGATACTAACTTTGTATGTGCCAACACCTGATCCATTTGACTTACTCATTTCTTATCAGTATCTAGTACTTTCCAAACATGTTCAGCATCAATTATGGATATGGGCTATTGACCAATTATTAAGTACTCTATTTAATAAAATTACCTACCAACCCCAATTATTCACCTTCCAGCACCTATTAAAACCCCGCACGTCCAAGTGTATTTTCTTTTGGATATTACTTATTTTATTCCCAAAAAATCATAAGAAATGTTTACACGTATTTTCTTCATAAAAATCCTTGTTTCAAAGCATTTTCTATAATAAATGGTTCTTTAATAATTCATAACAATTTATTTAAGGGATAATGCTATAAATAAAACCCAT
Source organism: Allium cepa (assembly GCA_030765085.1). NCBI lineage: Eukaryota > Viridiplantae > Streptophyta > Magnoliopsida > Asparagales > Amaryllidaceae > Allium > Allium cepa. Next base: position 676,942,420 of record CM060941.1, on the reverse strand, counting down.
CTCAAAGAATGTGTTCCTAAAATCATATTAAATTATCGGTCAAAAACATAAGAAATATTCATCATTAATTTGACTATGAGAGATTATAAATGGAAAAATATTATATAATATATTACTCACCCAGATTGCTTAGTTGGACGACGTTTATATTTTATTTATCTTTGATCTCCTTCTTTTCCTCTTTCACTTGTTTAGGCCATAACGTCATTAAAGCACCCAAAGCTTTTATATTTAATATAAATATAAAATGAAATGAAATGAGTGAAGTAAGTAACTACATTCCCTTGAATGGTGGGCCGCCGACCCATCATCACTCTTCCACATTTATTTCATTTTAGTCAAGCTTCATTAAATAAAATCTTGATATGTAAACACACATATAAATACTTACCTTATTTCATTATTTTATTTAATTATGTAACCACTTAAATCTTTATTCTCCTAGTTAATTCTTTAATTAATTATTTGTTAATTTATGGGGTGTTATTGCCTTCCCCTTTCTAGAAATTTCGTCCCCAAAATTCTGATCGAGTATTGACAGTTTTCTTTCCAACTAATATTTTCTTTAATAGCATAACACATACTCTCTTTACGAATGTGTATCAATTTAATGCACAAATCAAACACAATATCATACATATGCATGGCTTATAACAAAATGTAACAGATGTGCATTCTACTCTAAACAAACAACTCAAGGTAAGTCCTCTTGACTTTATCCTCTATTTCCCATATGCTAGCATCTCGGTTCTCACTCCACTGGACTCGCCCATGCTTTCTTATTTCAAAGCTTCTTTACACCTCGGTCTACTATCCAAATGGGTTTCCTTTCATATGTCATATTTGATTCGACAACAAAATCCTCTATGGCTTTGGGAATTGTTGCGTCTTTAGGGTCTCAAGCACACTTCATTAGATGCAAAACATGAAACACATTATGGACCCCGGCACAAGAACTTGGCAGTTCAACTCTATAGCTACTTTGCAAATTCATTCAAGTAACCACTACAATAAAACTACCGATTTACCTACGTCAAAATGGCGTAACTAAGGAGTTGCTAAACATAGTATCTATGGGTGCCAATGACAGTAACAGTGTAGGTAAAAATTGGATGGAAAAAATACTCATTCCTTACCTACGTCGTACGAGGGGTTGTTTCCTATGCCATTTTTTCATACATCTTTCCTACACTATTGTTTTCCAATGTTTTTCTTTGCTACGTTTATGCATCTTATGTTTCTTACACATTGCACATGTTATTTATTTACCTATGTCTTCTTTACATCTTTGTTTCCTACGTTGTTTCTATGCCATCAACATGACTTTGTCTACCACGGTAAAATTTGGATTTACCTACGGCTTTTTGGAAGCTATTTTGACATATTATTATTGTGTTTCTTTCCATCAATTACAGTATCAACCATAGCAATCTATCAATATCAAACAAGAGGCGACATCAACTAATTTTATACTTATATAGATTTCAAAAAAAGACATAATAGCTAATCATTCATCGCCAATTAAGTTCAAATATCTTCTCCATATTACAAAATGAAACCAACATCAAATAACTTCTTAGATATCTAAATAGTACGATAATATGTTCATAATACATAATATCATATGAATACATCAAAGAGCAAGAAAAATATCCTCACCCCTCACCTTTATAAGTATTCAACTCTCCATTAATTCATCGACGAACCATCTCATAAAGTTTTTCATGCTGCATCTTTAGCATTTGAGTCTCCCCTTCTTGATGATCTACCTTCTCCTCTATTTTGGTTCTAGTATGTGTTTTTTCCTTGTTGATGCTATATGTGATGTCTTTATATTTCTATAATTTATCAAATCTTGCATCAATTTATAAATTTCAAACTAATTAATATAATGTTTTACTAAAAGCTTGAATATTTAGCCTAGGGATATTGTTATGAAATTACTAAGCATGATAAAAACTTCTTCCTTAACTTCACAGGAAATGTGCATGCCTTGGATTTTCTTTGACTCTAGCTTAATATTGTGACTATATTTTTTCTTTTCCCAATTAATAAAAATTTAATTATATATGTTTTAAACCAAGCTATACGAATCACTTATGGCAAATTTCGTTGATGTTATATCCATCCATCCATTAGTGGTAGATATGTTGTTTGACGTGACCTTATGAATCATACAATACACTTGCCAAGCAGTTGGCTCCATATTAAGTTCATCGGTCTAGAACATAAAATTAATAAATAGAATAAGTATATAAACACTTTATGTAAAGGTTAAAAAAATTGTAGAGATCAAACAATATCATTTCAACAATCAATAAAGGATCTCAAACTACCATAATACCGCTTTCAGTTTTGAGCCCTAGATTATGCAGGTATTGCTTAACAAGCTTTTATTTCGGGAAGCTCCTAATATGCCAAAAACTACTCATATATCTCCCGAGGTAGGTTCCGATGCTTCTTCCCAAAATGTTTCATACTATAAACCCACTCTCAATACTTCAAACTCTCTTTCTTTTTTCATATCTTTTGCACAATTGTTGGAGAAGCATCGCCTATCCATTGAAAGGAATCTTGTACATGTAACAGAATATAATATGACCAAAAAATAAATGTAACATATATATATATATTATGGTGTAGTTAAATTACTTCACTAGCAACTCTTGTTACATCACTTTATTATCTTCATCGCGAAAACTTTTAAATGCGGGCCAAAGATTGTTAACCCGTGTTAGCAAACCTACACGAATATCATTAAATAAAGCCCTGGAAGTGATTCTTACCGATAAACCTATAAATTGTGTTAATATAACTAATTTAGAAGTATATAGCATAAGATCTTGAACAATTACAACAACTTTGTTATAAGTTGCTGCTTCGAGCAGCAACTTTGTTGCTGTAGAAGAAGCAACTAAGTTACTGTAAGAGCTATCTGTAGCGACCCTGAGTCGACCTTCGAAAATCGGCGCCGAATACGACGCTCATATTCAAATGCCGCAGATCCAAACATCGAATCTGGTTCGTCAGAGCTTATAACACCATTAAGTACAACACAGCGGAAGAAATAAATATCAATATATACGACATTGATACAATGACAGAGACAATGTCTGGTATAATATGATACAACAAAATGATACAATAGATATCAATACTATCAGAGATACAAGAAATAGCAGCGGAAAGATAATGATAACAACAACAGCGGAACAATATCTCCATCTCCAAGGCATTAATACAGAAATAGCTCGAACCAACATCACGATGCACCACGATAAGCAAGTTTCGTCCAAAGACTGAACTAGCTCCAGATAATCTACTAAACCTGACTATCTGAAAATCCTAACTCTAGACGGCCCGTGCGGTAAATTGTGGGCACCCAGAGTTTAGGAAATGAACAATAAACTCCGAGTCAGTCATGGAACTGGTATGAGTAACAAAAACATTTTGGTCTTTTAAAACAAACAATAAAAGAATTTAAAATAAATCCGCAATGTTTTTTAGAAAATGAAACTACCATAAGGCCTCCCACCACACACACAATGCGAATGCAGACTTGGAGGAGATTTCTACTTACGATAGTCAAAAATGCTTACTACGCAAAAATTATTTTTAATATTATTATTAGTGCGTAGTGGAAAATATTTCGAAAGTATAATATTAATCTTAGCCAGCATAGGTACCATTATATTATGCCAGCTATAGCTACCACCTGAGGTGGCAGGTTATACAATTGGAATCGTAAAGGGATCGTATTGTTTTTCTTGGATTTCCAACAAATGGTCGGGCTAAGGAACTTTCCACCGTCCATGGGTACGCCTCTGGCAGGACGTCCCGAGAACCTAACCCGATCTTTGCCAACACAAGGCCGGGTTACCTCTGTAACCCGGTAACTACTACTCTAGTATGCCACCCCCGGTCCTTTGAGACCTTTATCCGAGGCACCTCTAAACCACAAAGCAACAACCACACAGAAAATGAGATTGAAGCCCACCACATAGGTAAATATCTAGGCTCCATACCATGATACCACCCTTTACCAGAAGGGAATGACACACCCTAAAGGGCGCAACCTTCATAACCTTGCCACATCTTTCCCGTTTCGACCATTTCCGGGGTGTGAGGTCCTGATGCAGTCTCGTCCACAAAGCTACGCTTTACACTAAAGCAATGCTTTGATCACAAATGATCAACAAATGATCATTAACACAGAGTAGCTCTCAACATGCCACACTACCAATTTGGGAGTATATCGTTGATAACCTTCAACTACATAACCTCTGAGCTCATACGTCTCAAAGAAGGGTGCTAAGCTAAGAGAATAAATTCTCCGCCACCAACAGATATGTATTTGAAAGAAATATGCTTTGTATCTTAAAGTGTAGTGTCAGATATACAACCATACAAGTCTGTCCCGGGTTCGAACAGAATCGAAGGCACTTCCGAAGAAGCCCTTGCAAATCCGGGTATTCACAATCCCGATCGGACTTCCCATCACTTAGGAAATCTCTATACCATAGATACTCGGTGTAGAAACAATCGATAGGTTATCCTATTGCTCTCACAAATACCCGGTCTTCACCAACGGTTTTTAATGCAATCCATACGTCGTATCACTATTCGGAATGGGTTATGTGACATAAAGGCCCTCTCCCGGCTAAACCGAATAACGAGTGCAATATTTTAAAAACATATGGATATGGGATTTTAGTTAAGTCACAACTTTGTAAAATCCAAAGATTTCTTCAAATGGTTTAAACAAATTACTATTTCAGATCTTTTAAACAAAAAGATTTATTTCACAAAGTTTACCCAGTTTCATAAAGATCCATTTACGGATTTCAAAACAATTCCCATTTCAATTGGATTAACTCGTTAAATCTTTAAATTAAAGATTTAACTTATTGCTTTCAAACCGTTTCCAAATATTTTTCCATAACTTGGAGATCATCTTCATTTCAGACTAGAAATATTTTTAACACAAATTGGACGTTCATTTCTTATATGAAAGCTTTTATTATTTGAAAAAAAATAGTTTTCGTTTTGGAAGAATCCAATTTTATTTGCACGAGTTAAAGCCTTTAAATTTTAAATTCCAATTCCCAAATCAACACATTTAAAATGGTTTAACCCATATCTAACTTGTATAACATGTTTTATCCTTAGTTTCAAATTATAGGATACGGTTTCAAATTTTTGAATTTAAATTTAAATCAAATTATTTAACTTCAAGGCTTAATCAGGTTATTCAAAAATAATTGTATAATTTGCGTGTGTATAAGTGTAGTCCATGGGTTCAACACAATAGTGCAACAACAACATCATTACAGGTCAAAAGACAGAAATATAATTGATAATCGGTATAAACTATAACGCTTATCGTTCATTCACTGATTCACAGATAATATACAATTGTATCACAAATAAATGAATAAATTATATAGCTCAATCCACAGAACAAAATATCACAGATCAGATAGGACAATCAATTCAAGGCATCTCATACAATACAATCATTCATAAGTAAGGTCAAGCATTCAATAAACATTTATAAGTAGGATTAATTAATTGTTTAATCCTAATTAATTCAATTTATTTCCAATTAATTTAATTACTTATGAAGTAATTATCCTATCTTGATTTATTAATTACAAATCATATAAATTAATTTATCAAACACTTTAATAAATTATTCTTAATTAATCACATTGATTAAATTAACCTCTAAACCAATTACACACCCCTTAATTAATTATTTTAAGAAATTAAACCTTTAATTACTTACCATAAAGTAATTACACTTACTCAATTCCATAAATGATTATCATAAATTACTTAATCTAATTAATTGTTAAAATTAATCACATTAATTATTTAAATAATCTTAGTTAATGACCTTCATTAACTAATAACAATTCTTTAATTACTTTGCTAAAGTAATTTATTCACACGAATCATCATTAATTATAAATTAATCGATTTCTAATCACAAATTATCCACTCTAATCTAGGATTCTTAATTTAAATTTAATTATTTCTTAATTTATTAGCTTAAACCTATATTATTTAAGCTTATAATTGCTAATTTGGTTAATACAGACATTAATTAACCATTCTAGTTAACTTAATAATTTATGAATTATAAATCACCATTAACTCAAGACAAATCTCATTTTATTAATGATTTTATTTATCAATATGTTTGAAAACCTTGATTTTCGAATTTACTTTTAAAATCTCATTTAACTTTAAGTTCAAAATGAATCTTTATTTATTTTACATAAAGTTAAAAACTAGTTTTAAATTTTTTTAAATTCACATGTTAAAGTGATATCTTTGTTATAAAAGAAATTTAAAAGAGTTAAATTAACTTCTCATTAAATTCGCATATTTAAAAAAAATACTTTAACACTTAAACTCATTTAAATATTTACATTTATAAAACTTTATCCTTTTTTTTCAAAATCCAGAATTCAGATTTAAGTCTGGGTTTAAAACCTTGATTTAAATTCTTTCTTACAATTCAATTCCTTTTTTTTCAATTCAAAATTACTTTTGAATACACTTAAATGCTTAACCACTCTTTAAGTTATAAAACAAATTGAAAATAAAAAAACTTTATTCCTAAGCAAAGTTTTCAAACTACACTGGAATTTTAAAACTCAGTTTAAACCTTACTTTAAACTTTAAATTTTAATTCAAAAATTTCCAAAGCGAGAACAGGGTTTAAAACCTGTTACAAGCTTCCTTCCCGAGTCAATACTATATTGGCTTCGAGCCAATACTAGATTTCCCCGAGCAAAATACTCGAGTTACTTGAGTCAAATTCGCGTTCAAACCTGTTTTCACCCAGACTAAACAACTCCAGATCATCAGACACAAGTGCACGTACACGTGCACTGCTCCGACGCTCGCCTCCAGTCATCACCACTACGTCGAGCAAGTCGACGATCGTCTCCAAACTGACTCCCGATCACCAGAACTCGATCGTCCATGCGAAATCGAAGTCGTGCCAATAATCCTAACTTGGAAACATCATCAGGTTTCACCATCAACCCTGGAAACACCATCGTACTCTCAACCCCGACCACCAGAAAGCTCGAAATTCCGGCCACACGATCGCCTACGTCCCCTCTACCACCTCCCAGAATCCCATCGCACTCGATCGTCTCCAGAAAACAAACGAATCGAAACACTCAACCTCGACCAAACTAGGGTTACGAACTGAAAACTGCTCGCCGCTACCACTACGATGAACCGGAGCACTTCCCACCATTTTTCCCCGACTCACTATACTCCCCTCTACCTTCACGCGAAACCCCGAGCTCAAACAATCCTCCGATCACCTAAATTTGCCCAAACCCATTTCCAGTTCATTTATGAACTGCTCCTCTATCTTAGCTCTAAAAATCGTGATCTTTGCTTTAAAAATCATGTTACAATGGATGAATTCAATCTACATACCTGAATTTAGGAATTAAGAAATTTTAAATTTGAGTAATTTGAAGTTGGGTTCAGATTTCTTGATTTCCAGAGATAATACCATGTTGTTTTCAACTTAAATAAATTTTAAAAACTTAGTTCGTAATCAGACAAACAACCTTTGTTTATATTTTAAGTTCTAATAGTTATTAAATCAAAGGATATGATTTTAGTTTGCAAATCTGGGACAGGGATAGACAAGAACAGGGACATTCAAATGATACAGGCATGCACAGATTTACAACTTCACATATATACACAGACAAATTACAACATACACATTTCTAGATATAAACTTGTAAATAATTCAGATACTTAAGTTTTTAAAAGTGAATGTTACTCGCAGTAATTAAGAGATGAACAGAGCTTCATTTGTTTGAAACAGGCTTTGAAACTTGCAAGCTGAATCTCTTGATTTCTCTGGTTTAAATGAAGTTGTGTTGTTGTTTTTAAGGTTGAATTTTTTTTTATTTTAGTTTTGAGATGATGCTTACTTTAGGTTTACTCAGTTTGGAATGAACAAAATTGAGATGAAGATGTTGATATTTATAAAACAAGTTACAAGTTAACTATTATTTGTTTGTACACAGGTCAGAGATATTTTTTTTCTTCATTTGATTAAGCATAGATTTCGGCTGATGGGATAATATTTTGTGGCTAAAGATATATATTGTGTGGTAGAGATAATGGCATTAAATGCATAGTCCCCTTCCTTAGTTACAGCCTATGTACTACCTTATTTTATTATGATTATAAGTTTAGCTGTTGTGTTATTTTCAAGTTGAAGCTCCCCTTCTTTTCCCTTTTTTTTTCCTTATGCCTTCTCATACAAGCCTTTCATATACATGTTCACTTGTTTCTTTTATTTGTTTGTACATTAATACTTAGATATTTTTTCTTTTGTTTGTTCATACTTTCATATACACATTAGAGTCTTCTTATGCAAGCTCAAGATATTTATATCTTCTTTTGTCTTACTTTACTTTATAGTATAAACAAATGTCTATTTTAATATATTGTTTAAATTTAGTTGTGCGTTACTTTATATTTTATAACTTATCATATATATATTTGTTTCAATTTCTAGCTTAAATATTTATTTTTAACTTTAATACCTATTGTCTTATTTTAATTTACATTCCTATATATATGTATAACCTTTAAAGAAATTGTTTTTCTTTAAAACTAAATTATATTTTAATAAAATAAACACACATATTTTTTTTCTTACAAATATCCAGATTAATTCTCAATTAATTCATAATTTAACTAGAATCTAAAAATCAATTTATGAATTAATTTCACAATTTTCATTCAAAAATTAAATTAATTATCAATTTAAACTTAGAAAAAATCCGAGATCGTTACAGATTCCCCCTTAAGGAATTTCGTCCGCGAAATTTGCAGGCACGAAAACAACAAAGATGGATGCACAAAGACAGATAAACAGTTTTCCAAGTCAAACTGGATATCTATTCTGTATTTGGCTTACCAAAACAGAATATCAACAATAGATATAAGAACAAACTCATTCAATACTACATAGGATACTCGGGTCATCTACGAAATATGCAGGGCACTGGTTAGTTCGAAGGGATAACTAACCGTCCGTAGAATATATCGAACCCCAGAGAATAGATAGATAGATTCAATCTCTACAATTTCTCAAACACAAGATATGGATTCCAACTTAGGTCGGAACATTCCAAAGTATATACCAACTTGTCCCTCTTCGGACTTCGATTTACACAAGAAATTACCATAAAATTTCAAATTTGGTTTTAAACGAAATTATTTTATCGATTTAATTCATATTTAGCCCTATATTCTATTAATCAATTTAACTCAATTTTAAATTTCCAATTTATTTAAATTTTCAATTTATTTAAAAATATCAATTCCAAATTCATTAAAGTTTAAATCAAAAAATGATAAGAACCGATGAAGATACGAAGTAAGGATTTCCTACAACGATTCGTAAGGCCACCATCACACCGAAACTTCTTCTTGTAGCTGCTACGAAGCAATCAAAAGAATTTGGAATCGAATCAAAGGATATTGATAGAGAAAATTATTTCCACTGTTGCAGGGTATTGACCATTTATAGTGGTACTCCCCTATCCCCAATCTTGTCCTCTTCTTGCACTCATACTTACTACCAGTGAATAGTAAGAGAATTTACTGAGGCATTTGAACGGATATCTTAGGGATTACTCATTCTAGGGTATACTTCACCCTATCTCTAATGAGTTACTTAATGTGTTATACTCCTGAGCTAAAGTTTTAACCCTCAGCTCTGATACCAGATGTAGCGACCCTGAGTAGACCTTCGAAAATCGGCACCGAATACGACACTCATATTCAAATGTCGTAGATTCAAACGTCGAATCTGGTTCGCCGGAGCTTATAACACCATTAAATACAACACAGCGGAAGAAATAAATATCAATATATATATATATATATAACACATTGATACAATGACAGATACAATGTCTGATATAATATGATACGACAAAATGATACAATAGATACTATCAGAGATATAGAAATAGCAACGGAAAGATAATGATGACACCAACAGCGGAACAATATCTCCATTTCCAAGGCACTAATCCAGAAATAGCTCGAACCAACATCATGATGCACCAAGATAAGCAAGTTTCGTCCAAAGACTGAACTAGCTCCAGATAATCCACTAAACCTGACTATCTGAAAAACCCAACTCTACATTGCCCGTGTGGTAAATTGTGGGCACGTAGAGTTTACAAAAGGATCGATAAACTCCGAGTTAGTCATGGGACTGGTGTGACTAACAAAAACATTTTGGTTTTTTAAACAAGCAACAAAAGAATTTAAAATAAATCCGCAATGTTTTTTAGAAAATGAAACTACCATAAGGTCTCCCACCACACACAATGCGACCGCAGACTTGGAGGAGATTTCTCCTTATGATAGTCAAAAGTGCTTACTACGCAAAAATTATTTTTAATATTATTATTAGTGCATAGTGGAAAATATTTTGAAAGTATAATATTAATCTTAGCCAGCATAGGTACCATTATATTATGCTAGCTATAGCTACCACCTGAGGTGGTAGGTTATACAATTGCAATCGTAAAGGGCTCGTATTGTTTTGTTTGGATTTCCAACAAATGTTCGAGATAAGGAACTTTCCACCGTCCATGGGTACGCCTCTGACGGGATGTCCCGAGAACCTAACCGGATCTCTGCCAACACAAGGCCGGGTTACCTCTGTAACTAGGTAACTACTACTCTAGCATGCCACCCTCGGTCCTTTGAGACCTTTACCCGAGGCGCCTCTAAACCACAAAGCAACAACCACACAGAAAATGAGATTGAAGCCCACCATATAGGTAAATATCTAGGCTCCATACTATGATACCACCCTTTACCAGAAGGGAATGACATACCTTAAAGGGCGCAACCCTCATAACCTTGCCGCATCTTTCCTGTTTCGACCATTTTCGGGGTGTGAGATCCTGATGCAATCTCGTCCACAAAGCTATGCTTTACACTAAAACCATGCTTTGATCACAAATGATCAACGAATGGTCATTAACACAGCAGCGCTCAGCATGCCACACTACCAATTTGGGAGTATATCGCTGATAACCTTCAACTACATAACCTCTGAGCTCGTACGTCTCAGAGAAGGGTGTTAAGCTAAGAGAATAAATTCTCCGCCGCCAACAGATATGTATTTGAAAGAAATCTGCTTTATATCTCAAAGTTTAGTGTCAGACATACAACCATACAAGTCTGTCCCGGGTTCGAAAAGAAACGAAGGCACTTCCGAAGAAGCCCTTGCAAATTCAGGTATTCACAATCCCGATTGGACTTTCCATCACTTACGAAATCTCTATACCATAGCTACTCGGTGCAGAGACAATCGATAGGCTATCCTATCGCTCTCACAAATACCCGGTCTTCACCACCGGTCTTCAATGCAACCCATCCGTCGTATCACTATTCGAAATGGGTTATGTGCCACAAAGGTCCTCTCCCGGCTAAACCGAATAATGAGCGCGATATTTTAAAAACATATGGATATAGGATTTCAGTTAATTCACAACTTTATAAAATCCAAAGTTTTCTTTAAATGGTTTAAACAAATTACCATTTCAAATATTTTAAACAAAAGATTTATTTCACAAAGTTTACCCAGTTTCATAAAGATCCACTTACGGATTTCAAAACGATTCCCATTTGAATTGGATTAACTTGTTAAATCTTTAAATTAAAGATTTAACTTATTGCTTTCGAACCTTTCCAAAGATTTTTTCATAACTTGGAGATCATCTTCATTTCAGACTAGAAATCCTTTTAACACAAACTGAACGTTCATTTCTTTTATGAAAAGCTTTATTATTTGAAAACAAATAGTTTTCGTTTCGGAAGAATCCAATTTTATTTGCACGAGTTAAAGCCTTTGAATTTTAAATTCCAATTCCCAAATCAATACATTTAAAATGGTTTAACCCATATATAACTTGTATAACATCTTTAATCCTTAGTTTTAAATTATAGGATATTGTTTCAAATTTTTGAACTTAAATTTAAATCAAATTATTTAACTTCAAGGCTTAATCAGGTTATTCAAAAATTATTGTATAATTTGAAATCCCTTTTCAAAAACATTTTACTTTAATCCCAGTCTATTTCCAAAACTATTTGGATTTAAAATTCAAATTTAAAACTATTTCAAAAATCTGCGACTTAACCAATTTCCACGTGCAATCCATATTTGTGTGTGTATAAGTGTAGTCCAGGGGTTCAACATCATAGTGCGACAACATCATCATCACAGGTCAAAACACAGAAATATAGTCGATATGCGGTATAAACTATAACGCTTATCTTTCATTCACATATTAACAGATAATATACAATTGTATCACAAATGAATGAATAAATTATATGGCTCAATCCACAGAACAAAATATCACAGATCAGATAGGACAATCAATTCAAGACATCTCATACAATACAATCATTCATAAGTAAGGTCAAGCATTCAATAAACATTTATAAGCAGGATTAATTAATTGTTTAATCCTAATTAATTCAATTTATTTCCAATTAAATTAATTACTTATGAATTAATTATCCAATCTTGATTTATTATTACAAATCATCTGATATAAATTAATTTATCAAACACCTTAATTAATTATTCTTAATTAATAAATTATTCTTAATTAATCACATTGATTAAATTAACCTCTAAACCAATTACACAATTAATTAACCCCTTAATTAATTATTTTAAGAAATTGAACCTTTAATTACTTACCATAAAGTAATTACACTGTGATATCCCAAAAATTTGGGCAGTATAAACTTAATAATCTGTGTTATAAATTTAATTTGATTTGATAACTTTAATAACAAATTGGAATTTGATTTAATAATCATGTTTTAATAAATATTTAAATTGAAAGATTTTATCTTTTTGAATAAATAAATTGTTTTCTATTTATAATATATATTTTTGTATATATTGTAAATTGATAAATTTTGATTTTAAATTTAGTGAATGAATAGATTTTATAATTCTAGTTTATTTTTAGTAAATTAAAAATTTGATTTAAAAAAATTGGCTTTTCAAAGCAATGTAATAAATAATGTTATAATTTAAACTATATCTTATTTATTTTGAAATTTTATTTAGCTTAAAAAAAATATGAATTTAAAATAGATAAATATAAAAGCTAAGTTTTACTTTATATTACTTGGGATTTATAAATATATATATATATATAAGAATTTACAATGTGAATTACAAATGATCTTAGTTTGTTATAATATCTTTAAATAAATTATTTAATATTGTTTAATTTGTATTTTTAAATAAAAATTATAATACTTAAATTCTTTTGAACATAAATAGATTTTGTAAGGAATAAAATTGTTGTTTTTAACTTTAATAAAATTATATATGCATTTATATATGTAACTTGATTATTAAAATTTGATTTGATAAATTAATGTAAAGTTTGAATTTAATGTTTCAAAGAATAAATACTTAAAAGTATTTGAATAGGCTTTTATTTTACTTTGTTTTGTTTTTCTATAAAAGAAGAAATAAAACTCATTTATATATACATAAGAAATAATGAATTAAGATATAAAAGTTTTTAAATTTAATTTAAATAAAAAATACTTAGATTATATGTGTAAGTTTCTTAAGATACAAATTGACATGTGTTAGTCATATAACAAACTTAAGTGACAAATGTTAAAAGGTGAACAAGTGTAATGTTTAAATTTTATTTTTCATTTTATTTCTGTTAAAATCAAAATCTACTTACAAAAATATATTTTTCTTCATTTCCATATTCTAATCTTCTTCTCCAAAATGGAGAACAAAATCTGTTCATGTTGTAAATTTGTTTCTCCTTAAAATCCATCTGCAACTTCACCAAACCTTCATACAACATGCTCAAAACCTTTAGCACTTCAAGTCATTGACCTGCATGCAACTTCATCAAGCTAAATCAATCTGCATGCATTAGAAAAAAAATCAATTTGCAACTCTAAAAAAATAATATACAAACCTGCATGCATCAGGAGGTCACTGCCTCTCTGTTTTGAACTTCACTAAAGCCTGCAGTCCACTAATTGAAATCAACATTCAAAACTTGAATGCATCATCTCTCTGGAAGCCTGCATGTGTTCACCTAGAAATAAGTATGCATGTATATCAGGAAGCCAAGCATTGTGCAAAACAGGATTTTTAAAGTTCAAGCATTTTCCTGAAGAGAAAAAAAATGTGCTCTGCTCCTAAACCTGTGAGTAACATTTTAACTAAAATAATTTAAGTAATATAGTTGCTTGATTTACTACTATGATAATTATGTTGGAATGGATTAATATGATATTGATATCCTCTGTTATATGTTTGAATGCATGTTGTGTTGTAATTCTGCCTGTTCTAGATTCCAAATTTTTTTATATATATTCAAAAATCAAGACTTCATGTTAAAATCATTTTTATAGTTTAAGATTTTAACAAGCATGTGTGTATTAAGTAAAGTTTTTAATTTTAGTAAATATGAAAGATAAATAAAAACTGTGGTGTTTCTGTAAACTCAGTAATAATAGAGTAATAGAATATAAGAAAAAATTTGATTTTCCTGATTCATTAATTCATGAACATAAATCAATTACATAAACCAATACTTGAATTCTAAAACTAAAATCAGGAATTTTAGTTCAAGAATCATTGAGCATTTCTGGTTCAACCAGAAATGGTATTTTGGAGCATATCTGTCGTTCTAGATGATCAGGTTGGGCTGCGGCTTCTTTGGTAATGGAGAAGTGATAGGAGAAGCAGGATATTTTTTTGGGAGAAGGATTTAATCACGGAGGTAGTAGTGATTAGGGATTAAAGTTTTTTTAACCTAGATTTGCTGTTGATCAGGAATTGGGTCATCTCGACATCTACGGGTGATCGAGTTCTTCCAAAATCGAGTAGATTGTTGAGGGAGTGTGGAAGTGGAGGTGAACGGAGGGGGTATTTCTCTAACGATCGGATTTTGGGATTTGAGGTAAATTTCAGAATTCGACATGGTTGCAGTTTTGTGCTTGAACTCTTGATTTTGATTTTGTGGTTCTGCATGTCGTATGATGGTCGGAATATGGTTGAATGATGGTTACCGACTTGCTTAAGGGGTCATGAGTGATTGGAAGTGATGGCGGCGGAGGTGCAGGTGCACGAGGTTAATGGTGTATCTGTTGATTGGGGAAGATGAGTTACTAGTGTTGTCTTATGTTTAGCTCGAAGTTCTTGAACGTTGGACTCGAAGTAACTAAGATAGGTCTCGGATATTAAAATTTTGTTTCAGGGTTGGGTAAACCTGTCAACACAGGTTTTGTATAAACCTGATTTTTAATTGATTTTAAGATGAATTTGAAAGAAATTGTTACTCGAGTTGCTTGAGTCAGCTAGAGCTAGTTATTGAGGTTTAGTAATTGTTATGTTTCAAATTTTAAATTGGAATTTGAAATATAAAACAAAGATTTAAATTAAGTTTCAAATCTAATTTAAATTATAGATTCAAGTTGAATTGAATCTTAAAGTTGGTAATGATTAGGTATTTGAATTCAAATTTACTTTAAAATAACTTTGAAAGAGTTCATTGTTTAAAATGTTTTTAAATAATTTGAATTTAAATTTGAAATTGAAATATGTAGTAATGTTTAAATAAAGTTTAAATTTGATTCAAATCTAATTTTGAATCTTTGGTTTAAATGAATTTAAGTTTATAAATTTAAGTGTTAAACCAAATTTGAATAATAATGTAAAATTTAAATGGTTTTAATTTAAAAAGAAATTTATTTTATAATTAAAGCATTATTATTAATTAAGGGTTTTAGATTGATTTTAAACTTGTTAAAATTAATAGTAATGTTTGTATTTCATTTAATTATTAGGAAAATTAAATGAATAATTAATTTATTTAATAAATTAATAAAATGGTAATTAAGGGTTAATCATAAGGGTTTAAGATTAATTAATTTTAAAGCAATTAACTTGAAATTAAGAATAATTAGTTAAATAAAATAAGTTTTTAATTAATGATTAATAATTAATTAATTAAGTAATAATTGATTAATTAAGTTTTAATTAACACTTAATTATTTAATTAATCTGGAATTAATTAATGTGTTAGTTAATGATTGATTAATTTGTAATTAATAATGATTAAAATAAGTTAATTATTTTAGAAAATAATTAATGAGTTGTTAATAGTTAATGAAGGACATTAACTAAGGATTATTTAATAATTAATTAATGTGATTAATTTTAATTATTAATTAGATTAATTAATTTAAAGATAATCAATTGTGTAAATTATTCAGTTTAATTACTTATGTAAGTAATTAAGGAATTAATTACTTATTGTAATTAATTAAGCTTAATTTGATTAGATTAAGTTAATTAATTCAGTTTAATTAATTTAAAATAATCATTTGATGATTTATGAAGTATAATTACTTAATGTAATTAAATGAAGAATAATTACTTAGGAAAGTAATTAATGAGTAATTACTATATGTAATTAATTGAAGGTGATTTGTTGATAAAAGTAATTTGAGTATAATTACTTGTAAATTAATCTAGGAATTAATTAGGAATAATTAATTAATGAGTAATTTATTTATTTGGTAAAGTAATTAAGGGTAGTTGATTACTGAATGGAGTTAATCAAGGGTGATTAACAATTATGGTTTAAATTAAGATTAATTACTTAAAGTAATTAATTTAAATAAGGTAATTAATTAAAATATAATTAGAAGATCATTAATTATTATAATTAATGATGTAATTAAGATTGATTAATCAATAATAAGTGATTAAAGGTAATTAATTTAGGTAATCAATTAAGGATTAATGTAAGTAATTATAGTTAATTAATTAATGAAGTAATTAAAGGTTAATTACTGTATTTGGTTAAATATAATTAATTTGAGAAATTAATTAGTGGATAATTACTTGAATGTAATTAAGGGTTAATTAATCAGGGATGATTAATTGAAATAAATAATTGGTTGATGATTAATTAATTGATTGATAAATTATCAATAGTGATATGAGCAAGCTGATATTGGTGAAGTAATTAATTTAATTTATTTTAAATTAATGGAATGATGTAATTAATTTAATTCATTTTAGATTAATTATATTTGGGTGTGGTTAATCATTGCTTATATGATTGGTTAGTGTTGTTTGCTTTGGATGGTTAGAATCTCGGATATGAGATAGATAATGTTAAAGTGATTTGGATACATTGGTTGCATGGTTTATCGGTACGGTGATCTAGGCCACGTACTGTGACGGGCGGTACCCCAGTAGCCCTGCCATTGTATGGAATCCAAATCCAATAAGTGCCAACGGTTTTGTTTGTATTACCCACTTTTGTGGCTAGTAGCTGGAATTTAACAATGTAACAATTTCGGCTATTTCTTATTTATTTGAAAACCCTAGACACTATTATAATATCATCGGATTTTCTATCAAATGTTTTGGTTAGCGTAAGGTAAAAACTTTTCCATGTTTATGTGTGGAAAGTCTTACGTGATACCTTTCTTTTAAAAGGTTTTTCAAAATTAAGAAACTTTAACTTGTTACTCACACCAGACCCATGTCTGACCCGGAGTTTATCTTTTGTTTTCTTAAACTCTTGGGTACTCAAATTTTTACGAGTAGCCAAGGGACTCAGGTTAGCTTTGACGAATTATGGAGGAGCAAATGGAGGAGGAGGCTTCTGCGTTAGATATATAGTATTCCGCTATGTGATCTGTGATTGTCTCTGAATTGTATTATATTGTAAATACTAGACAGGTATTTATAACTGTCTAGTATGTGTTGTATATCTGTGTACTCTGATAGTGATTGTAAACTATGTAATATTTTATTTTATTAATATAATTTATTTGTTCCGCTGTTTAGATTCTGATGTGATGTTTCTTCTTCTTCTCTTTCTTTCTCTTTTCTATCCCTTTCTTTCTTCATGATGATACGACTTTTCTGGGGAGAAAAAGTTGGGTCGTCACATATACTTACTCAATTTCATAAATGATTATCATAAATTAATTAATCTAATTAATGGTTAAAATTAATCACATTAATTAATTATTTAAATAATCTTAGTTAATGACCTTCATTAACTAATAACAATTCTTTAATTACTTTGCTAAAGTAATTTGTTCACATGAATCATCAATAATTATAAATTAATCGATTTCTAATCACAAATTATCCACTCTAATCTAGGATTCTTAATTTAAATTTAATTATTTCTTAATTTATTAGCTTAAACCTTAATTAATAAATTTAAGCTTATAATTACTAATTTAATTAATACAAACATTAATTAACCATTCTAGTTAACTTAATAATTTATGAATTATAAATCATCATTAACTCAAGATAAATCTCATTCTTATTAATGATTTTATTTACCAATATGTTTGAAAATGTTGTTTTTCGAATTTACTTTTAAAATCTCATTTAACTTCAAGTTCAAAATGAATCTTTATTTATCTTATATAAAGTTTAAATCTAATTCTAAAAACTTTTAAATTCACATGTTAAAGTGATATCTTTGTTATAAAATAAATATAAAAGAGTTAAATTAACTTCTCATTAAATTCATATATTTAAAAAAAATACTTTAACACTTAAACTCATTTAAATATTTACATTTATAAAACTTTATCCTTTTTCTTCAAAATCCAGAATTCATATTTGAATTAAAGTCTGGGTTTAAAATCTTGATTTAAATTCTTTCTTACAATTCAATTCCTATTTTTCAATTCAAAATTACTTTTGAATACACTTAAATGCTAAACCACTCTTTATGTTATAAAACAAATTTAAAATAAAAAAACTTTATTCCTAAGCTAAGTTTTCAAACTACACTGGAATTTTAAAACTCAGTTTAAACCTTACTTTAAACTTTAAATTTTAATTCAAAAATTTCCAAAGCAGGAACAGGGTTTAATACCTGTTACAAGCTTCCTTCCCGAGTCAGTACTATATTGGCTTCGAGCCAATACTAGAAACCCCCGAGAAAATTACTCGAGTTACTCGAGTCAAATTCGCGTTCAAACCTGTTTTCACCCAGACTAAACAACTCCAAATCATCATACACAAGTGCACGTACACGTGCACTGCTCCGACCCTTGCTTCCACTCATCGCCACTACATCGAGCAAGTCGACGATAATCTCCAGACTGACTCCCCATCACCAGAACTCCATCATCCACGCGAAATCGAAGTCGAGTCAATAATCCCAACCTGGAAAGATCATCAGGTTTCACCATCAACCCTGGAAACGCCACCGTACTCTTAACCCCGACCACCAAAAATCTCAAAATTTCGACCACACGATCGCCTACGTCCCCTCTACCACCTCCCAGAATCCCATCGCACTCGATCGTCTCCAGAAAACAAACGAATCAAAACACTCAACCTCGACCAAACTAGGGTTACAAACTGAAAACTGCTCGCCGCCACCACTATGATGAACCGGAGCACTTCCCACCAGTTTTCCCCGACTCACTATACTCCCTTCTACCTTCACGCGAAACCCCGAGCTCCAACAATCCTCCGATCACCTAAATTTGCCAAACCCATTTCCAGTTCATTTATGAACTGCTCCTCTATCTTAGCTCTAAAAATCATGATCTTTGCTTTAAAAATCATGTTATAGTGTATGAATTCAGTCTACATACCGGAAATTAGGAATTAAGAAATTTGAAATTTGAGTAATTTGAAGTTGGGTTCAGATTTCTTGATTTCCAGAGATAATACTGCAACAACCCACATATTTTACGATTGAGTATTTAAATATTTCATCGTTAGTTGGGTTTTCTGTCCGAAAAAGCTACTTTTTGCAAACAGTCAAATTAGGACTCGAGACCACTCCCATTGAGTTCAAAATGACGTTCGCGATCTTTATAAGTATAAACTTTGATATGTTTGGAGTTAGTGGAATTTTGCCACTTTTTCACTTAGGGCTTTGGTTTTGTTTCAGCCCATGAGACCCAAGCTTCACCCCTCTCCTCTTCATTACTTCATTTTTAATTCCTAATACTCAAGCTTTAACAGCAATGGAGAGAGGAATGAGAAATTAAAACTCCAAGCCCTAGTTTTCTTTTGCAAATAAAGTTCTAGCTCCAAATTTATAGAAGAAGCTTTGGTAAGCCTCATCTTCTTCTTCTCCAACTCATTCTCTTACCAATTTAAGAAATTCCTAAACCTAATTTAGGAAATTTCTCTCTTTTAAGCTTAGATTCAAGCTCTTTGGGTTGGAATTGAAGAGTGATTGTTCTTGCCATTGCTCTATAGCTTCTTCTTCATTTGTTTTGGATTTAAAGGTGAGATTTTTATCCCACATCTATGACTATAATTATCTTTGGTTGTTAGGTATGAATTCCTAACACTTATTCATGTGCATTTTCTTTTGGTTTGGGTTGAATTGGTGAATATTCCAATTTTTAGTGTTTTGGGTTCAAATCTTCAAAATCCTAACTTTGATGTTTTGATCATGTTTTAGTGATGCATCGAGGAGCATATAGGGCTGGATTGCCAATTGGCATAAACCCTTAGAGCCAATGTTCGTCTGGTTGCATTTTGGAAGAGTTTGCTCTTCATTTGGATAGGCTGAAAAACAGCCCAGACATGGTTTAGTCGAATGAAATCTCTATTCAGTCGACTGAATCTGGAACTCGAAAAGTTTCCAAGCATGATTCAGTCGGCTGAATTCTCTGTTCAGTCGACTGAACCTGGAAACAGAATGTTTCCAGGCAGGATTCAGTCGACTGAATTCTCTGTTCAGTCGACTGAACCTGGTAACAGAATGTTTCCAGGCAGAATTCAGTCAACTGAATTCTCTGTTTAGTCAACTGAATTTGCTGTTTAGCTAACTGAATTCTCTGTTTAGTCAACTGAATTCTCTGTTTAGGCAACTGAAATTGCTATTTCAGCCCACTTTGCCTTTTGGGATTGAATTTCCAATTTGAATCGATTCGTGATGATCCTATTTGTTATCATTTATTACGGCTTTGATGACTCCTTTTTAGGGATTTTTGAATATCCATTTCGATGGATTCTTTATCGGTTTCTTTGGATTTGATTCACGTCTTCGTATGTGGATTTTTATGATTGATTGTTTCTACAATCATTTTTATGGTTTGTCACTTTAAAATACAAAGGTTTCTATACTAGTAGTAAATATTCAAACTCTTCATCAAAGATTATTTAAACTCTATTTTCAATATCAAACTCGTTTATAAAACCGTTTTCCAACCTACTAGTATATACAAACCTTTACCTCACTCGTATGAAAAATCTAATTAAACGAATTAGTAAAACAAGTGGTATGAAACGCTTGCGTTACTTCGTCGGTTAATTCTTGGACTTGTTCGATTGAATCTCTTGTGGCAATTTTTGAGTGGAAATCTACAATTTGTTCGTAAATATTTAAGTTAAGCTATTGGTTATGGTACATGAAGCTAAGCTCATATATTTACTAGCTTAGTGTAATTGACACTTCTTGATGATCGATGATGATCATTTTTGTGATTTAGACTAGCAATGTGCGATTTCTCTTTGTCTGCGAGGGAGACTAAACCCCGTTTCTGTGGAGCTTCGGCTCAATTTGGTGGGGGTAGCGACCCGTGGTCTTCGGACCGTTTTGTGAAGCTTCGGCTTAAAGTTAATGGTTAGCAATCATGGAATAGCGTTCCATTTTGTGATACACGTGTTGGTGAGTTTTCATGCTCCCGTTTTGTGATAGGCCTCCCTTTTTTTTGTGATTTCTGGATTTCTATTGACGATTTCTAGAATTTGTGTTTCACCAATTTTTGTGGTTTCACTGATAAGTTCTATCAATATTTGTGCATTGGTGAATTTGTGTGTCATTAACTTTTGTGATTGGCATTGATATAATTGTCAATATTTATGGTTTGGTAAATGAAATAAAGAGTATGATAATCCTTTTTATCTTTGAGAAGATTCTTGTGATATTGATTAATCTCTTATTGATATTTAGTTACATGCTTATCACAGTATGGCATTTTGGTTATTATACATTTTTGTTATATCTCTTATTCTATATCATTTCATCTGATATTTATAGTTAGACTGATCCGTTTATTATTATTTTATTAAATAGTACTCGGGTCAGACCGAGATGTTACAGGTGCTTCTTCTTGACTTCTCATCTGGGATTATTGTCCTGACTTTTGGCTAACTACTTAGATTAGTAGTTTTTGGTTGTACACATTTGAGATATAGACTCATTGATGCATACTTATTCTTTTATGTAGCACTTGGAACTATTCTTTTGTGATATTGTGGATCTTATTTGACCACTATTCTGATATACACTTTTATGTGTAGTATTCATATCTGTTTCCGCCTTTGTGATATGAATTATCTGTGACTGATTTATGTTATACTTATTTCTATATTTGTTTCCGAAGATATTATAGCCACTATTTAGTAGCCTTGAGTTTGCATCGATAAGTCGGATTTCCTCTTGTGGTGAAAAGTTGTATTTTGAATCTGGCATATCGGTACTCGCAGAAAGTAATTATAAAGATGGTCGCTCCTCAACAGCCTTATTCTCCGTGCTTGTTGACGGCATTACCCCGTAGTGTCCTTGGCTAGCATGGGTATAGAGGTGGGGCGTCACAGCTTGGTATCAGAGCAAAACTTTGGAATAATGTAGAATAATTTAACAAGGATCATCGTCCTAAGTCCATCTTAGGAGTCGTGCCTTAGGATTTAATTCGTGTCTTCGTACCGTTCTATCCTATTTTCTTTTATGATTCCTTGTTTTAACAATCATTAATGTTTGATATTCAATTTTTGAATAACCTTTTTCTTCTTCCTTCTTCTTTCTTAAGGAAGAGAAATGGTTAGACCTGGCCGTCCCAGCGCCGGTCAATCTAGTGCTACTCCCCAGGATGGAGTTTTTATGTCTGCCCAGCGGCTTCTTGATCTAGTAAAGAATGCTCAAGCAGCCGGTTTTAATCCGGAACCTACTCACCCTAAGTCTGGATTTGCACGCTTGTGCAAAGATTATACCAACTTGGGTGGAAAGCCATTTAAAGGTTCTGAAACCATTATTGAAGTCCAGGCTTGGCTAAGAACATGCGATCGAATCTTTTCACGCATATGAATCTTATTAATCTTCACCGTGTTCAGGTGGCCTCTAGTATGCTCCAAGAAAGAGCATTAGACTGGTACAAGCTTCTGATTTCCGAAATAATTGAAGCGGATCTTACTTGGGAGAAATTCCGGGAACGATTCAAGTTAAAATTTGTGCCAGAAGCTGAGAAGGTGACATTGGCTCATCGTTTCATAGATCTTATTCCAGGTGAATCTTCCATGGCAGATTATGTCGCATCCTTCGAGTCACTTTCTAAATATGGGGTCGAATACATAAACACCCCATTGAAGAAGAACCAAAGATTTGTCTATGGCTTGAACAAAAATCTCAAGAAGCCATTACTTCTAAAATTAGATGTTTCTTTTGATCAACTCATTGATATCGCTCTTCGACTTGAAGAGGCTGATAGAGTAAGTGATGTTGAGGTTGGGAATGCTAAACCGATCTTCACCAACAAGAAAAGGCCTAATAAGTTCAAAGGTCCTTATCCCAACAATAAGAAAGGGAAGAAAGCCTCTCCGGCAACTAAGACTTCTTCCTCTAGTGGTGGGCAATGCTACAACTGTGGTTCTAAGGACCATTATATGAATAAGTGTTCAAAGCCTCGTACTTGTCGCTATTGCAAAAGCCCGGATCATTATTTATCTTCTTGTCCCAAACTTCAAAATAGGAAGGAGGGAAAGCTTAATGTTGCTCAAGCCCCTGGAAACACATCTCGTGGTAAAGGTATTTCTCATTCTATCCTTGATGGAATTATTTTATTTCGTGATCATCATATTCGAGTTCTTTTTGATACGGGTGCGTCCCATTCTTTTATATCAAAAGAACTTGTTGATACTTTTTCTTTGGATGTTTTGTGTTTAATGACTTCTTTGAGAATTGCGAATCCGGTTGGTGGATCCGCAACAATTAGTTTGTTTTGTAAAGATGTCGAGATTATTTTGTGTGATTTTTCTTTCCGAGCCGATTTGCATGTTATGCGCTACTTAGACTTTGGAATGATTTTGGGAATGTATTGGCTTAATCGCTATGAAGCTCAAATCCTATGTCCTGAGCGGAGTATTCATCTTCGACATCCTCAATCTGTTAAGCAGATTTGTATTGACCTTAAAGATTCAGATTCCAGCTTGGTTGCATCTTTGTATTCTTTGAATCCTCATGGTGATGATAATGATGACGAGGAAGATATTATTTCTTTATTCACGTTGTTCGTGAATTTTTCAACATATTTGAACCCGTTTTAGGGTTACCACCTAAGCAAGCAATTGAGTTCAGAATTAACCTCATCCCTGGAGCTTAACCTATTACTCGTCCTCCTTATCGTATGTCCAATGAAGAAAATGAGGAGATGCGTAAACAATTATCCGAATTGGAGACGAAGCAATTTATTCGCTCTAGTTCCTCGCCTTGGGGAGCTTCAGCTATTTTTGTGAAGAAATCCGGTGGTACACTTAGGCTTTTTGTTGACTACCGCAAGCTTAACGATCTTGCTACCAAGAATAAATATCCTTTACCTCGGATTGATGATCTATTCGATCAACTTAGTGGTGCTAGAGTCTTCTCATAGTTAGATTTAGCTACCGGTTTTCATCAGCTTCGTATTGCAGAGGATATCATTCCTTTGACATCGTTCCGTACTCGTTATGGATCTTATGAATGGCTTGTTATGCCATTTGGTTTAACGAATGCTCCAGCTTATTTCGTTGACCTTATGATACAGTTTTCAAAGACTTCCTTGATCGATTTGTTCTCATCTTTATAGATGATATTCTTGTGTATTCTAAACCGAGGAGGAGCATGGAAAACATCTTCGGATTATACTGGAAACTCTTAGGAGAAATCGATTAAAAGAAAAATTTCTAAATGGCACTTTTGGCAATCTCGTGTGAAGTTTCTCGGTCATAATATTTTCGAATCCGGAATTTCCATGGATCCTTCAAAGATTGAAGTGATTCAAAATTGGAAGAGACCGAAGAGTGTGACGGAAATTCGTAGTTTTCTCGGATTGGTGGGTTATTACCGTCGTTTTATCAAAGACTTTTCTAAAATTGCTGTGCCTCTTACTAGCTTGACAAAGAAGGGAGCTAAATATATTTGGTCGGACAAATGTGAAGCTTCTTTTCAGAAATTAAAAGAACTCCTTTCCGATGCTCCTATTCTTGTGATTCCCGAAGGAAACCAAGATTTTATTGTTTATACCGATGCTAGTCGTGTTGGTTTGGGTGCCGTTCTTATGCAAAGAGAACGTGTTATTGCTTATGCTTCTAGGCAATTGAAGCCAGCCGAGACTAGATATGCCACTCATGATTTAGAGCTCGCGGCTATAGTTTTCGCCCTTCGTATTTGGCGTCATTATCTTTTGGGAGAAAAATTTATTCTTTACACCGATCATAAATCCTTGAAGTATCTATTTTCTCAAAAGGAACTTAATTTGCGTCAACAACGTTGGCTCGAATTTCTTGCAGCTTATGATCGTGATATTCTTTATACTCCCAAAAGGGAAATCGTGTTGCCGATGCACTTAGTCGTAAGCAACAAGCGGTTGTTTCTATGATGATATCCGAATGGAATGATCTCGGGGTTTTATCCACTTGTGGGATTCGAGATCGTGTTTTCGATTTAAGTTCATCTCTTGTTTTACGTAGCTTTGAGGCTCATCCTTCTCTTTTAGACCGCATTCTTGAATCTCAAAGGCTAGATCCCGAATTGGCACTTCTTGGCCAAAGATTGATGGATAAACTTGATGTTGAAGTTTTGAAAGACTTTGATATCGATTCTCGTGGCGACATTCGAAAATTTGGTAGACTTATCGTGTCAAATCTTAGTGATCTTCGCAAAGACATTTTAGAAGATTCCCATCGTTCTAAATTTACCATTCATCCCGGCAGTAGTAAAATGTACGCGGATATGAAGCGACTTTATTGTTGGGACGGAATGAAATTTGATATCGCTAACTTCGTTAAGCATTGCATGACTTGCCAACTTATTAAGGCCGAGCATCAAAGGCCTGGTGGGTTATTGCAACCTTTAGACATTCCAATTTGGAAGTGGGATCAAATTTCCATGGATTTTATTGACGGCCTTCCCCGTTCTCGTTCGGGTCATGATAGCTTATGGGTGATAGTTGATAGACTTACTAAATCCGTCCATTTTATTCCCGTTCGGTCTAATCAAATCATCCCTCCTTTGGCCAAACTCTTTATCAAAGAAATTGTTAAATTACATGGAGTTCCTACTTCTATTGTTAGTGATCGTGATCCATTGTTTACTAGTGGATTTTAGAAGAGTCTTCAAAAAGCTTTGGGAACGAAGCTTAATTTTAGAACCGCTTATCATCCTCAGTCCGATGGACAAACCGAGCATGTGAATCAAACTCTTGAAGACCTTCTTCGTGCATGTGTTCTTGATTTTTGTGGAAGTTGGGAAGATCATATTGCTCTCGTTGAGTTTTCTTATAATAATAGCTTCCAATCTAGTATTGGAATGGCACCTTTTGAGGCATTCTATGGAAGGCCATGCCGTTCTCCTTCTTGTTGGCTTGAGGCAGGTGAGAAGCTGGTTTTAGGTCCAGACTTTATTCGTGATTCCACAGAAAAGATTGACCTTATTCGTCATAGGATGAAGGAAGCCCAGTGTAGACAAAAATCCTATGCCGATAACCGAAGAAGGAGGTTAGAATTTTCTGTGGGAGATTTGGTGTTTGTTCGTGTTTCACCTATGAAAGGTGTTGTGCGTTTCAGTCGATCGGGAAAGTCAGCACCTCGATATATTGGTCCATTTCCCATCACCGAACGCATTGGTTCCGTGGCTTATCGCCTCTCATTACTGGCTCAATTTTCTGCTATTCATGACGTGTTTCACGTTTCTCAATTACGGAAATGCCTTCGAGATTCCAATTCTATTCTTGAGCCCTGTGTTACGGAAGAAATTGAAGTTTCGTCTAATTTAACTTATGAGCAACATCCTATTCGTATTATTGCTTCGGAGGTCAAACGCCTTCGAAATAAAAATGTTCCGCTTGTGAAAGTTCAATGGTCCTCAAATCCTAAGGATTGCTCTTGGGAATCTAGAGAATTCATCGAGCGAACACATTCGGACTTACTTTCTCGTGCTCTTTGAGGTGAACTTTTTATTCCAAATTTCTTTTGTGTTGAATATGCTTTCATGGTTGTCACCATATATTTTCTTCTTAAATATTGCGAGGACACAATTTGTTTAAGGAGGGGAGTCTGTAACAACCCGCATATTTTACGATTGAGTATTTAAATATTTTATTTAAATATTTCATCGTTAGTCGGATTTTTTGCCCGAAAAAGCTACTTTTTGTAAACAGTCAAATTAGGACTCGAGACCACTCCCATTGAGTTCAAAATGACGTTTGCGATCTTTTTAAGTATAAACTTTGATATGTTTGGAGTTAGTGGAATTTTGCCACTTTTTCACTTAGGGCTTTGGTTTTGTTTCAGCCCGTTAGATCCAAGCTTCACCCCTCTCCTCTTCATTACTTCATTTCTAATTCCTAATACTCAAGCTTTAACAGCAATGGAGAGAGGAATGGGAAATTAAAACTCCAAGCCCTAGTTTTCTTTTGCAAATCAAGTTCTGGCTCCAAATTTATAGAAGAAGCTTTGGTAAGCCTCATCTTCTTCTTCTCCAACTCATTCTCTTAACAATTTCAGAAATTCCTAACCTTAGGAAATGTTTCTCTTTTAAGCTTAGATTCAAGCTCTTTGGGTTGGAATTGAAGAGTGATTGTTCTTTCCATTGCTCTATAGCTTCTTCTTCATTTGTTTTGGATTTAAAGGTGAGATTTTTATCTCACATCTATAACTATAATTATCTTTGGTTGTTAGGTATGAATTCCGAACACTTATTCATGTGCATTTGCTTTTGGTTATTATACGTTTTTGTCATATCTCTTATTCTATATCATTTCATCTGATATTTATAGTTAGACTGATCCATTTATTATTTTCTTATTAAATAATTCTCGGGTCAGACCGAGATGTTACAGGTGCTTCTTCTTGACTTCTCATCTAGGATTATTATCCCGACTTTTGGCTAACTACTTAGATTAGTAGTTTTTGGTTGTATACATTTGAGATATAGACTCATTGATGTATACTTATTCTTTTACGTAGCATTTATAACTATTCTTTTGTGATATTGTGGATCTTGTTTGACCATTACTCTGATATACACTTTTATGTGTAGTGTTCATATCTGTTTCCGCCTTTGTGATATGAATTATCTGTAACTAATTTGTGTTATACTTATTTCTATATTTGTTTTCGAAGATATTATAGCCACTGTGTAGTAGCCTTGAGTTTGCATCGGTATGTCGGATTTCCTCTTATGATGAAAAGTTGTTTTTGAATCTGGCATATCGGTACTCGCACAAAGTAATTATACAGACGGTCGCTCCTCAACAGCCTTATTCTCCACGCTAGTTGACGACATTACCCCGTAGTGTCCTTGGCTAGCATGGGTATAGAGGTGGGGCGTCACAAATACCATGTTGTTTTCAACTTAAATAAATTTTAAAAACTTAGTTCGTAATCAGAAAAACAACCTTTGTTTATATTTTAAGTTCTAATAGTTATTAAATCAAAGGATATGATTTTAATTTGCAAATCTAGGACAGGGAAAGACAAGAACTAGGACATTCAAATGATACAGGCATGCACAGATTTACAACTTCACATATATACACATACAAATTACAACATACACATTTCCAGATATAAACTTGTAAATAATTCAGATACTTAAGTTTTTAAAAGTGAATGTTACTCACAGTAATTAAGAGATGAACAGAGGTCCATTTGTTTGAAACAGGCTTTGAAATTTGCAAGCTGAATCTCTTGATTTCTCTGGTTTAAATGAAGTTGTGTTGTTGTTTTTAAGGTTGAATCTTTTTTTTGTTTTAGTTTTGAGATGATGCTTACTTTAGGTTTACTCTGTTTGGAATGAACAAAACTTAGATGAAGATGTTGATATTTATAAAACAAGTTACAGGTTAATTATTATTTGTTTGTACACAGGTCAGAGATATTTTTTTCTTCATTTGATTAAGCATAGATTTCGGTTGATGAGATAATACTTTGGTGGCTAAAGATATATATTGTGTGCTAAAGATAATGGCATTAAATGCATATTTCCCTTCCTTAGTTACAGCCTATGTGCTACCTTATTTTGTTATGATGATAAGTTTAGCTATTGTGTTATTTTCTGGTTGAAGCTCCCCTTCTTTTTCCCTTTTTTTTCTTATGTCTTCTCATACAAGCCTTTCATATACATATTCACTTGTTTCTTTTATTTGTTTGTACATTAATACATAGATATTTTTTCTTTTGTTTGTTCATACTTGCATATACACATTAGCGTCTTGTTATGCAAGCTCAAGATATTTATATCTTCTTTTGTCTTACGTTACTTTATAGTTAAACAATTGTCTGTTTTAATATATTGTTTAAATTTAGTTGTGTGTTACTTTATATTTTATAACTTATCATATATGTATTTGTTTCAATTTCTAGCTTAAGTAATTATTTTTAACTTTAATACCTATTGTCTTATTTCTCTATATACATATATATTTATATTTTATCTCTTTCCTTTTGCTTTGTCTTATTATAATATAAATAAATTTCTATTTTTAATATGTTCTTAAAATTTTAACTAATGTGTTTACTTTATATTTGACTTATATATATATATATATATATATATATATATCTATTTCTAACCTAAATATTTATTTTAACTCAAATGCTTATTGTATTATTTTAATTTACATTCCTATATATATATCTAACCTTTAAAGAAATTCTTTTTCTTTAAAACTAAATTATATTTTAATAAAATAAACATACACATTTTTTTTATTTTCAAATATCAGATTAATTCTCAATTAAGTCATAATTTAATTAGAATCTAAAAATCAATTTACGAATTAATTTCACAACTTTCATTCAAAAATTAAATTAATTAGCAATTTAAACTTAGCAAAAATCCGAATCGTTACATATCAAGTTTAAGGCTCCATTATAAAGATTCATTTTTATAATGAAGTAGATCAAGTCTTTTTTATACAAGTGGCTGCAGCAACTTTGTTGCTGCTAGAGCAGAAACTAAGTTGCTGCTGGAGCCACTAAGCCTGTCAAATGGGTTGGGTCAAGTTTAACCCAACCCATTCTTTTTTATCCATTTATGACCCAAACCATTTATGACTCAACCCACTTAATAAGCGGGTTACCCATTTAACCCTTTTAAAGATTTAATCTAATTTGACTAATAAAAAACAAATAGATAGAAAATAATTATGATTCTTATTTTTTTTGTTTTGAATTCCGATTTCTAAGTACAACTGTCAATCCCATTGGAGAACTACAGTGTATGTTAACAATATAAAGTATCCGAGTGTTCCATACTATCCATAATTTAGGTGGGAGTTAATCAGTCGAAGTCTAGTCTAATTTTGATTTATTATGAAGAAGTTATTGTAATTTGAACAAAAAATAGCGACTTCTACACTAGGCGGAGTTCAAATATGAGGATGTGGTAGCCTGTTATTTTCTAAGTACGACTGTTAGTTCCCTTCGAGTAGTTTATTGTGCGTTCACACGATGAAGTATCCGAGTGTTCCATACTATCTGTAATTTAAGTGGAAGTTAATCAGTTGAAGTCTCGCTTGATTCCAAGTTAGTACGCAGAAGTTATTGCAATTTGAACAAAAAATTGCGCCTTCTGCACTAGGCGGAGTTCAAATATAGGGATGTGGTAGCCTGTTGTTTTCTAAGTATAATTGTCGATCCGCATGAAGAACTACAGTGTGCGTTCACAGGATGAAGTATTCAAGTGTTTCATACTGTCCGTAACTTAAATGGAAGCAAATCGGTCGAAGTCTTGCCTGATTCCGAGTTAATATGAAGAAGTTACTGCAGTCTGAACAAAAAAAATAGCGGCTTCTGCACTAGGCGGAGTTCATATATGTGGATGTAGTATGTTATTTTCTAAGTACAACTGTCAATACACTTGGAGAACTATAGTATGCGTTCACACGATGAAGTATCCGAGTGTTCCATACTGTCCGTAATTTAAGTGGTAGCTAATCGAACGAAGTCTTGCCTGATTTCGAGCTAGAATGAAGAAGTTATTGCAGTCCGAACAAAAAAATAACGGCTTCTACACTAGGCAGAGTTGAAATATGGGGATGCGGCAAGCTGTTATTTTCTAAGTACAACTTTCAATCTCCATGAAAAACTATAATGTATGTTCAAAATTCTTATATTTAAAATTTATATTAAAATTTAATGTTTTTAATAAATGGATAACCCATTTATAACCTTTTAAAAAACGGGTTAACCCAACCGATAACCTATTTTATAATGTTCATAAATGGGTTGACCCAATCCATTTGTAATAGGGTAAATGGGCTGGGTAAATAATTTGGGTCATATTTTGACAGGTCTAGGAGCGACTAAGTTTACGGCTCCAATAATCTACCTTTTCGAAAAGAAATAGCAAAGTATGTTTTTATTTTTTTAGTGTAAAGTTGTTCTATTGTCATTTGTAAAACACATATAAGATAGTAATGACTTGATCATTTTTCACCTTAATCCTTCTTTTTTAGCATGGTTTCTCTCTCCGCAACTTGGTCATTACCATCTATAATGCAACGTTTAATGATGTGTTACTTTGGAGATAAAGAGTACTAGTTTTGTGAAAAGAACTGCATTGTCAGGCATTATGGAGTAAGTCAACACATAATACATTTAAAAACCGAATCAAGATTTATTGATAACATGAGCTTTTACAAAGTGAGAAAATTTCACTCAACTGATGCCAAAAACCGAGGACTATCTGTATGTTTGACATTTAAGCTTATTGTGTTCTGTCCTAAAATAAAACATTTAAACCTTCTCTAACAGATTTTCCAGTTCAATGCAATTTTATAATTTATGTATATTTTTGCGTCGATAATTTTGGCAAGGTACTTTTTAGGACCTTACATTTTAAATTACCAGTTTAGTTTGATTACTCATATCTAAAAAAGAAGTGCAAAAAGTAGCATAATAAATTACATGGATGATGCAGGTAGTAATATAATCATATGGTTGTTTACTTAGTTGTAAGTGCAAGCAAGCCAGTTTCTAATAAATTGATTGTCAATTAGTGTTCTAGTTATTTCATTCAGCATGATTTCTTTTCTTCATCCCCTTCATCGTGTTAGAATTCTCAAAATAAGGGCGAATGAGATATGTCCCACATTGCCAAAAATATGTTCATTTTTTGGTTTATATAGTATACTCTCAATCTCTATATTGGTCCTTAGAGTTTGGTAATTTTGTGCGAGGGGGAGGACCTATATGGCCATGGACTAACACACGCACGCCGCCATCCGTCCGACCGAACCGGGTCGGGTGCGGGTCCAACAAGAGTGGACCGTGTTATATTTTTGCTATACAGAAGTGAACGGTTTTCTACTGTTCAAATTCAAAAAGAAACGATAACTGGATTGAACGCGACTGTTGCATTCAAACCGCAAAAGTTTCTGGCCGTTGCAAACGAAGATATGCGATTGTTGCAAACTGCAACAGTTTCTGGCCGTTGCAAACGAAGAGGCACGACTGTTGCAACTGTTGCAAACTGCAACAGTTTCTGACCTTTGCAAACGAAGAGACGCGACTGTTGCAAACCGTCACAGTTTCTGCCTGTTGCAAACGAAGAGACGCGACTGTTGCGAATAACAATAGTTTTCGGCCGTTGCAAACTAAGAGGCGCGACTGTTGCGAACAGCGACAGTTTTCGGCCGTTACAAAATGAAGAGGCACGACTGTTGCGAACAGTAACGCTTTTTGACGTTGCAAATAAAGAGATGCTACTTTTCTCGACAGGTGTAGCCATTGGGAATTCGGCTGTAAATAAGGAGGAAACCTGATCAGTTTCCTCACTCAATCGATTTTGAATTTTCTCATTTTCCTCTTCATTTATTAATATCTACAATCCGTGCGCTTTTGCATATCACATTGAAAATCGTACACATCACAATCACAAGCAGATCACGTCTGTTGTATCTTGGGAGACTTTGAATAAAGTCTTAAGGAAATTGTTACGACAACCTCAGACGTAATTTCCTTCTTCAACTGGTTAGATTTCTAGTTGATTTATATATTTATATATATAAACATCGTTTTCTTTCTGCATTGTACTGTTTCTTTAAATAGTATAACATTTGATTTATCACTATAGTTATTATTGCATAGTTGTTACTTTGTTGTTGTAATTAATTACAACATACTTAGTGTTAAAATAACTAATTCAGAATTCTAGAGTAGTGGAAATCTGAGTTGTAACCTTGTGAGACAAGTTTATTATTGATTCCTCTCTGTTTTGGTACACTAGACGTATAACATCTTAAGACTTTCTTGTTTTAAATAAAACAGAGATTGCAACAGTAGAGCTCTCAACAAAGGCTACTACACACAGCAGGCCTGATCCGTTCAAAGGAGATGGTGATGACTTTATAACATGGCAAAATCAAATGCTATTTTATCTCACTACACTCAGTCTGCAACGGTATCTCAAGGAGGAGGAACCGATTTCTGCACCAGGCAAGGAATCAGATGTTGATATTGTTAGTCCTTGAGATGATGGTTTAGATGAAAACAACCTTAGAATAAGATTATAAAATATAAATACTAAAATATAGTTTAGATATATATGTATATGCAGGATCTAACCATGCAGGTACCAAGAGTGAAGACTGTACAGTATAGAGATTCAAGATATCGAGATTAAAGACTCATGAGTATCAAGATTATCAAGAGTTCAAGATTTCAATAATAAGTAATTTAATTAGAAATTTTGTTAAAACTCCTAGAAAAGCACTGGCATCTTAAAATCCAATTTATTCATGGAATGGAATCCACTTCAAGCCTGTTAAAGGGATGGAACCCTAAATAAGAAGGAACCTATGAAAAATCTAGTGAAACATTGTTTTGTATCCACTAACTTTTAATTCAAAATGTCTTACAAAATTATATCTTTTTTTCAAAATGATTTCAAAATCTTCCTTTCAAAAGAATCCAAAACATCTATCTTGGTTTTAATACTTTTAACCTAAGAAATAATCTTTATTTTCAAAATCAAAATTATCCTTGGTTTTAAACTATTTTTTAATAATAATTATACTTAGATTTAAATATAATATTATAGCAAAATTTTATGTATATACCAAAATATTATTCTCTATATTTACTTATGTATTTTAACTATAGTTAAGTATATTTATAAAGTTTAAAATAATTTTAATATAAGATAGAATTTTTTTTCAAAGAAAAATAAATCACTAAAATTTCTTTTGGCATGTCGACATCCTCAAGTACCCCATGTCGACATGGTAGCAGTTTATTTCAAAAATTTGAATTTCAAAGGAAGTGTCTATTCGTTATATCCTTTCACGAATAGACATGGCTATTGTTCTACTATAAATAGAGGTGGTTTTGAACGAATTTTTAATAATATTTTTCTGGTTTTCACTTCTCTTCTTTTTCCACAATTCTTTATACAAATTCTTACCATTACTCTGCCAAAATCAACATTGAATCTAACTAAATAACTTTTGGTTTGATTCTCTATCACTATCTTAATAAGATCTCAGTGCTATTCAGAGTTATAGAATTCTTTGTAATCAATTTAGCGAGAAAAGGTGTGATTGTAGCCTTGGAAATCAATCAAGTAAAGGTGTGATTGTAGCCTTAGAAATAAATTGGGTGAACTTGTTGCCCCTGAAATCAAGTATCTCTACCTAGAGGATTGTGAATCTGGAGTGGTGTACCTCGTGTCCTTGAAATCGAAGGTGTAATTATACAATAGCTTCTGAAAGGAATTCCGTACTTGTATGCGGGACTGGATGTAGGGTAACTCCAAACCAGTATAAAATCTGGTGTGTTCTTTCCTTTATTGCTTTTACTTTATTTCTGCATCCATGTTTGTTTCTGTGATCATATCTGTGTCTGAATATTTCATACATTTGTGTTTAAATTAACAAAAACTCAAAAAGATTTAGTAATTCCTTAAAACACTATTCACCCCTCCTCTAGTGTTAATCCTAGCTTAAGATCCATATTCCGCATTTTTTCACATTTGATATTGGAGCAAGGTTTTCAAAATTTTCATAATCTGAGTTTTGTAAAATTTTCAAAATGGCTACCAACACAGGTACTGTTAACACTACCAATACTGGTTCTATTATCCTTGTCACTAGTTCATTTGTAAAAGGTCAGTCTACTGTCAGACCACCACTTTTTAATGACAATAACTATGCATATTGGGCATGTAGGATGAAAATATTTTTGCAATCTATAGGACTGGACACTTGGAATGTCACACAGATTGAATATTCTGAACCCACGACTGATTTTGCACAGTGGACTGTTGAGCAAAAGACTGTTGCATAAAATAACTTCAAAGCTATGAATATTTTGTTTCGTTCACTTGCTAGAAATGAATTTAATAAAGTGTCAGTTTGTAAGTCTGCATATGAAATCTGGAAAACTTTGCAAATTACTCATGAAGGAACAAGCAAAGTTAAACAGACCAAAATTTCGATGCTCACAAACCAGTTTCAATTATTTAAAATGAATTTTAACGAGTCTATTTCAGATATGTATAGTAGATTTCAGAACATTGTGCATTCTCTAATATCCTTGGGAAAGGAATTTTCGGAAGAAGATCAAGTCAAAAAAATCTTAAATTCACTTACT
Organism: Allium cepa; assembly: GCA_030765085.1. Taxonomy (NCBI): domain Eukaryota; kingdom Viridiplantae; phylum Streptophyta; class Magnoliopsida; order Asparagales; family Amaryllidaceae; genus Allium; species Allium cepa. The sequence goes on along the minus strand of CM060941.1, from coordinate 676,906,452 downwards.
TCAGAATGGGATCAAAAGACACTTGCGATTGAAGAGGCAAAGACATCAGTACCTTAAAGATAGAAGAATTAATTGGAAATCTAATGTCGTTTGAAGTCCAAATGATTGAGATAAGAGAAAGCAAATCATCTGAAAAGAAATCAATGGCATTCAATGCATTGAGCGATGGATCAGACTCAAACAGCGATAATGATGAAGAGATAGCCCTTATGACCAAGAATTTTTGGAAATTCCTGAAACACAGAAAGATGAATAATCTCAAGAGAAACAACTATAAGAACTATGGAAATCAGAATGTAGTGCCAAACAATATCAAATGTTTCAACTGTGACGAACCAGGCCATATCGAAAGAGACTGTCCGTATCTAGATAGGCAAAATCTTCCTATAAACAATGATTCCGTAAAGAAACGAAAATGTGCATTTACTGCTACTGTAGATGGCTCAGACTCATCCTCAAGCGATGATGATCAGAAGACAGATAATTCAAATATGTGTTTCACGGTAGTTCACGACTCCAACGAATTCAGAGAAACAGATTCAGAAAAAGGTACACATTTATAATTTAATCGGTTGAAATTGGATGCTTAAAATTGGATGCTTGATTGATTGATTTTGAATTGTTGTGTTGTTTGAATATTAAAATTTTATTTTTTACTATTATTTTATTATTATTTTATTATTATTTTTATCATTATTTTTATGTTTATAGTATCGTAATATTTTACGGAATATACTATAATTCTGGTAATATTCTATATATATATATGTATGTATGTATGTATAGACATTAAAAATAATAAATATATATATATATATATATTAGAATACTTAAGAAAAATACTCATGGAAATTCAAAGGCACATGTCGACGCGGTCCCTATCATGATGTCAACATGGGTACAGAACTTGAAATTCAAAATTTGAATTCAAAAGGTTGAATTTCCCTTCACCTTTTCACTTCATTCAATTCTCTGAAAAGCTACCTTTTGACCAGAGAATATGTCCTTTGAGAATCTATTTATTCACTATCTCTTATCACATCTTTTCAAATTCAAACTCTCTCTTCAAAACTTCAAGCTCTCTACTCTCTACTCTAATGGATTCTTCAAGCAACCCCTCCACAGTGAGAATTTCCAGAAAGATAAAAGAGCAACTCTTCAATGATCCGGAGGCCATAAAAGCATACATCAATTATATTAACTATGGAAAAGTCCATCCATGAAAGTTTGCTTTATTTCAAGATTTTTCTTATTATGAAATTGATTCTCTTTTTGCAAACAATCAAGACTCTTATTGATGCTTCTCAAAATGATTTCATTTGTTATCCAAATCTTGTTAAAATTTTCTATGCAAATTTAAACCGTGGATTTTATATTGGAAATGATGATGAAATTTGTAGTGTCAAAGGCACTAGAATCGTTTAAAATTGTGATCTTTTGGGTACCATTCTCAATTGCAAAAGCATGGGTACGGATCTTTCTAGTTTTAAAATCGATGAAAATGATCGTGAGACATTTCATCACATTTTCAAAGGAAATGATAATTTTGAATTCATAAATCGAAACCAAAAGCTAGAATTGTTAATCTTCTTTTACAACATACTTTGACCCCAAGATCGGGGAATTTTAACAATCCTACCTCAAAAGTTTGCAAAACACTTTCTGCTATTTTTGGAAATTACGATATTAATTGGACACAAGTTATTTTGGATGAATTTTGTCCCAAAAATCTTGAAATAGGTGAAAACACTTTGTATCATGGAATTTATCTCACTCAGATTTTTAACTATTTTGGAATAGATTTCAAAGAAAAAGAATTTGTTTCAAGAAAGGTTTTTAATCACTCAAACATTTCTCTTATGAAAATTCCATTTGTTTTTCAACCTTATGAGACTCTTGCTGAAAAGGAAGAGCGTTTGGCTCATGAGGAGATGGAAGAGGAGGAAGAGGAAGAAGAAGGGGGATGAAATGGAAATAGAAGAGGAAGAAGAAGGTGAAACCTCTTTGGAAAGCATTGACTATCCTCCCAATCCAACCAACAAAACCCTTCTCAAGAATCAAAAGACTATTGTCGAGAATCAACGGATTCTTAAACGGTCTGTTAGTAAGAAATTGGATAAAATGTCATCGAAGATGAACAAGTTTTTCTCCAAAGTCAGCCAGAAGCTTAGATTATCTTCATCATCCTCTAACTAGTTCTACATTTTCATATCTAGTTGTATTTGTTTTAGTTTATTTTGATTTGAATGTTCATGTAGTTTTTAATGTTCAATCATTGTATCGTTATGCTATGCAATGAAATTGAATCTCTTTTCTGTTATCTAGCTTATCTTATATTCAGAATAAATGTTAGTATATTATATAAATATACACACACACATAATTATTCACAAAATCAAAATAAGCCATCAAAATTCACTGAACCATTTCGACATCGCCCCTTGACCATGTCGACATGTACTGGTCAGAAATGACATTTCATTTGAAATTTGAAATTTGAATAATTACCTTATGTCTATTCATTTCAAACGAATTTCTACACCCATAAATACCAATTTCTTCCTGAATTCATCACTCAATATTATTTCTTATCTACTTTTTCTCTCATTCTTCTCATAAATTCAAATATAGCCAATCCAATTCATAATTTAACCGAGAATCCTGAAGAAACTCTTAATTCTTTCAAGAGTATTCTTTCTTTCATTCTTCATAACCAGCGACACTTAGAGTTGAGTCAAATGCAGATGATCAAGGAGCAAGAAAAGCATTTCGATGCGATACGATGGATGATTTCCTCCCTGCACAAAGATGATAATGAAGCACATCCTCCTGTCTCTCTCACCAATGATAATGAAAATTGGGATGCCATTAAAGCAGACCCTATATTTAGAGAAGAAGGATGAGTGGAAGTTCCTCTTAATGTTTGATTTTATTTGATTGCTTTGTACGATTTTAATTGATTGCTTGGATTGATTTGATTTGTTTTGATTTAGTTTGGTGTGGATTGATATTTAGTGTGCAAAACATGTATAAAAACACATTGATATTTATATGATCGTTGATTATTATCAGTATAATTATCTCTTAATCTATCTATTATATACTCTATTGTATAGTTTATTAATGTAGATACTTTAGTACAAGAATGAGGGGGAGTTATATAGTTTGGAGTTAGTTTTTGTTAATGATAAAGGGGGAGAAGTATAAAATAGGATAGTTAGGCTTAAATTAAGAGGGAGTTATTAGGATAGAAATAATATTTTATTAACAAAGGTTGTCATTTGTTAGTTCTTGAGATGATGGTTTTGATGACAACAACCTTAGAATAAGATTATAAAATATAAATACTAACATTATATTTTAGATATATATGTATATGCAAGATCTAACCATGCAGGTACCAAGAATGAAGACCATACAGTATAGAGATTCAAGATATCAAGAATGAAGACTCATATGTATCAAGATTATCAAGGGTTCAAGATTTTAATAATAATTAATTTCATTAGGAATTTTGTTAAAACTCCTAGAAAAGCACTGGCATCTTAAAATTCAATTTATTCATGGAATGGAATCCACTTCGAGCATGTTAAAGGGATGGAACCCTATGTGCGATGGAACCTACGAAAAATCTAGTGGAACATTGTTTTGTATCCACTAACTTTTATTCAAAATGTTTTACAAAATTATATCTTGTTTTCAAAATAATTTCAAAATCTTCCTTTTGAAAGAATCAGAAACATCTATCCTGGTTTTAATACTTTTAGCCTAAAAAATAATCTTTATTTTCAATCAAAATTAGCCTTGGTTTTAAACTATTTTTTAATAATAAATATATTTAATATTTATACTTAGATTTAAATATAAAATTATAGTTAAATTTTCTATATATGCAAAAATATTATTCTCTATATTTACTTATGTATTTTAACTATAGTTAAGTATATTTATAAAGTTTAAAATAGTTTTAATATAAGATAGAAGTTATTTTCAAAGAAAATAAATCACCAAAATTTCCTTTGGCAGGTCGACATCTTCAAGTACCCCATGTCGACATGGTAGCAGTTTATTTCAAAAATTGAATTTGAAAGGAAGTGTCTATTCGTCAAATCCTTTCACGAATGGACATGGCTGTTGTTCTACTATAAATAGTGGTGGTTTTGAACGAATTTTTAGTAATATTTTTCTGGTTTTCACTTCTTTTCTTCTTCCATAATTATTTATACACATTCTTACCATTACTCTGCCGAAATCAACATTGAATCTAACTAGATCATTTCTGGTTTGATTCTCTATCACTATCTCAACAAGATCTCAGTGCTATTTAGAGTTATAGACTTCTTTGTAATCAATTTAGCGAGAAAAGGTGTGATTGTAGCCTTGGAAATAAATCAAGGTGTGATTGTAGCCTTGGAAATCGATTGGGTGAACTTGTTGCCCCTGAAATCAAGTATCTCTACCCAGAGGATGGTGAATCTAGGGTGGTGTACCTCGTGGCCTTGAAATCGAGGGTGTAATTGTACAATTGCTTTTGAAAGGAAATCCGTACTTGAGTGCGGGACTGGATGTAGGGTAACTCCGAAGCAGTATAAAATCCGATGTGTTCTTTCCTTTGTTGTTTTTACTTTATTTTTGCATCTGTGTTTGTTTTTGTGATCATATCTGTGTTTGAATATTTCATACATTTGTGTTCAAATTAACAAAAACTCAAAAATATTTAGTAATTCCTTAATACACTATTCACCCCCTCTAGTGTTAATCCTAGCCTTAAGATTCGTATTCCGCATTTTTCACAGATATGTGGAAGCATTCCAATTTTCTATGCAGAAACTATTTCTGAATTGTCTCGAAAAGGTGCAATGCAAAGTATATCAGCCTCTAAAAATAGCAATAGCACTCTGGAATGTGCTTGACACGAAGTTTAAGACGTAGAATATCTGTCTTAAGAAATTCATTGTAGACAAATTCATGGACTACAAGATGATCGGGTCAGGTAATTTTTTGTGAGGGAGGACCTATATGGCCATGGACTAACACACGCACGCCGGCTCCCACCCGTCCGACCGAACCAGGTCGAGTCGAGTGCGGGTCCAATAAGATTGGACCGTGTTATATTTTTGCTGTACAGAAGTGAATGGTTTTCTACTTTTTAAATTCAAAAAGAAGCGACTACTGGATTGAACGCGATTGTTGCATGCGTACAGCAACAGTTTCTGATCGTTGCTAATGAAGTGACGTGACTGTTGCAAACTGCAACAGTTTCTGACTGTTGCAAACTGCAACACAACTGTTGCAAAATGCAATAGTTTCTGGTTGTTGTAAACGAAGAGACGCGACTAATTGCGAACAACAACAGTTTTCGGCCGTTGAAAACGAAGAGGCGCGACTGTTGCGAACAGCAACAGTTTTCTTCAGTTGCAAAACAAAGAGGCAGGACTATTGGAACAGTAACGCTTATTGGCGTTGCAAATAAATGGATGCTACTTTTCTCAACGGGTGTAGCCATTGGGAATTAGATTATAAATAAGGAGGAAACCTGATCACTTTCCTCACTCAATCGATTCCAAATTTTCTCGTTTTCCTCTTTGTTTCTTAACATCTACAATCTGTGCGCTTTTGCATATCACACAGAAAATCGTACACATCATAATCTCGGGCAGATCACGTCTGTTGTATCTTGGGAGAATTTGAATAAAGTCTTACGGAAATTGTTAAGACAAGCCTCAAACATAATTTCCTTCTTCAACTGTTTAGATTTCTAGTTGATTTATATGTTTATATATATAAACATCATTTTCTTTTTACGTTGTACTATTTCTTTAAAAAGTATAACATTTGATTTATCACTATAGTTATTATTGCTATAGTTGTTAATTTGTTGTTGTAATTAATTACAACATACTTAGTGTTAAAATAACTAATACAGAATTACAGAGTAGTGGAAATCTGAGTTGTAACTTGCGAGACAAGTTTATTATTTATTCGTCTCTGTTTTGGTATACTATACAACAAGTGAACCAAAAAATTTAATGGCGAGTGTTGGGTTTGTGGAAAGGTTGGACATGCCACTAGAGATTGCAGATACAAAAAGGAACAGAACAAATAAGCAAATATAGTAGACAACATGGAAGTAGATGAGTCCAACTTCTTGACAGTTGTATCTGAATGCAATTTGGTTCAGAATACTAACCAATGGTGGGTAGATACAGGCGCCACTCGTCATGTTTGCTCTGACAAATCCATGTTTTCTACATACCATAAATTCGATCACGAAGAAAAACTCTATATGGGTAATTCTGTCGTATCCATGATCGAAGGCAGTGGCACAGCAATCCTCAAGTTTACTTCAGGAAAAACTATCAAGTTGAATGATGTGCTATACATTCCAGACATATGCAAGAATCTCACCTCTGGTGCAGTACTATCGAAGAAAGGATCTGAAATAGTGTTCGAGTCTGACAAGATGGTTCTGTCCAAAGCTAGAATGTATATCGGAAGGGGATATTTATGTAATGGCCTATTTAAGGCAAATGTAGCCGTTATCGGCAATAAAACTATGTATTCTAATTGTGCCATTAATAAAATTGAAGTTTCTTACTTACTTGAGCATGAAATTTTAGTATGGCATGATAGATTAGGACACATAAATTTTCAAAAAATGAAAACATTATCAAACTTGGGATAAATTCCAAAATTTCAAGTAGATAAGAACTACAAATGTGAGACATGTGTAGAAGTAAAAATGGTTAAAAAACCATTTCAATCCGTTGATAGAAGCGTCGAACCACTAGGTTTGGTTCATACAGATTTATGTGATTTTAAATCATTACCTACAAAAGGTGGGAAAAAGTACTTTGTCATGTTTATTGACGATTATACGCGATATTGTAATGTATATCTTTTATATTGTAAAGATGAAGCAATTACATCGTTTATAAAATACAAGGCTGAGGTAGAAAATCAGTTAAATAAAAAGATCAAGATATTGAGATCAGATCGAGGTGGAGAATATGAATCACCATTTGAACAGTTCTGTATCGAAAATGGTATAATTCATCAAACAACGGCTCCATATTAACCACAACAAAATGATGTAGCCGAGAGAAAGAACAGAATGTTAAAAGATATGATTAATGCTATGCTTTTAACCTCTGGTCTACCGATGAACTTGTGGGGGGATGCCTTAAATATGTCTATAAATAAAGTCCCTTACAATAAAACATAAACAATTCCATATGAGTTATGGAAAGGACACAAACCAATTTTTAAATACCTCAAAGTATGGGGGTGCTTGGCAAAAGATCGAGCTCCACCTCCCAAGAAAGTCAAACTTGGTCCAAAAACAGCAGATTGTTACTATTTAGGGGCAGCCCAAAATAGTAGTGCCTATAGATTTTTGGTATTCAAGTCCGATATAGCTGATATTCATGTAAATACAATCGTGGTTTCTAGAGATGCCTCATTCTTTGAAGACGTGTTTCCACAACTAAAGGAATGAAGGGAATAATGTCCCTAAAAGGACAAGAGAAGAATCAAGCAATTCACATGAAGATGAAACTCATAATGAGATTTGGGAATTTGAACCAAGAAGAAGCGTAAGGGTTAGGACTTTTAAGACATTTGATTCAGATTTTTCACATATGTGTTAGAGCACGAACCTCAAATGTACAAGGAAGCAATGTCATCTTCTGAATCTTCATGTTGGAAAAGAAGCAATTCAAAGTGAAATTGATTCAATTATAAGTAATAAAACATAGGAAATTGTTGATATTCCACCAGGAATAAAACCTATTGGCTGTAAATGGATTTTTAAGAAGAAAATGAAAGCAGATGGCTCTGTCGACAAGTATAGAGCCAGATTAGCAGCCAAATGATATCGTCAAAAAGGAGTATACTTCTTTGATACATATTCGCCGGTAACAGGAATAACCTTTATAAGAATGCTAATAGCAATTGCATCAATCTATAATCTTGAAATTCATCAAATGGATGTAAAGATAGCATTCTTAAATGGAGATCTCGATGAGGAGATCTACATGGAGCAACCTAAAGGTATTTTTTCCAAAGGAAATGAAAACAAAGTCTGTAGATTAGTAAAATCATTCTAAGGACTAAAACAAGCTCCAAAACAATGGCACACAAAATTTGATAGTTTCAAGATGAGAAATGGTTTTCGTATAAATGAATGCGATAAGTATGTTTATTATAAACAAATTGGACAATCATATGCGATGATTTGTTTATATGTAGACGATATGTTAATATTTGGTCCAAATACTCAGGTAATAGAGACCATAAAGAAGATATTAATTAGCAATTTCGATATGAAGGACTTAGGAGTTGCAAATGTTATTTTAGGAATCAAAATAATATGAACACCTAATGGAATTGAATTATCTCAGTCACACTATGTAGACAAAATGATTGAAAAATTTCAAAATTTTGGAATTAAAGGAGTAAGAACACATTTTAATCCATCAGAAGTACTGCATAAAACCACTAATGAGAGTGTAATGCAACTGGAATATTCTCGTGTAATAGGATGTCTCATGTATCTCATGAATTGCACAAGACCAGACATAGCTTATGCAATAAGTAGACTGAGCATGTATACAAGCAATCCAGGAAAGGAACACTGGAAAGCACTACTGAGAGTGCTTGGATATTTAAAAAATACCACAAATTAGTCCTTACATTATGGAAAATATTCTACGGTCTTAGAAGGTTATAGTAATGCAAAATGGATTGATGATTCAAAGGAACCAAAATCAATAAGTGGTTTTGTATTTACCTTAGCAGGGGCAGCAGTGTCATGGAAATCAACTAAACAAACATGCATAGCTCGGTCCACTATGGAATCAGAGTTCATCGCTTTAAATAAAGCAGGCGAAGAAGCAGAATGGCTTCATCATTTTTTAGAAGATATTCCATTTTGGCCTAAACCTGTACCGGCCATATGCATACATTGTGATAACTAATCTGCGCTAAACAGAGCGCACAATTTGTGTATAATGGAAAATCACGACGCATTCATCGACGCCATAACACAGTTATGCAGTTACTCTCAAATGGAACCATTTCCATAGATTATGTGAGAACAAATGATAATCCAGTGGATCAATTTAATAAAGGTTTATCAAGGGAGAAAATTGACCGCGCATCGAGGGGAATGGGTTTAAAAGCCTAAATCACCAAGAGTTATCTTATATGGAAACCCATCATAGCGACTGGAGATCCCACGTACTAGGATAGATAGGCAAACCAGTTCTGAGTAACTCAAGATGTAATGCATTTTCTTGGACATAGTCCAACTTCATTCCTATGGTGCACAATATAAATGCATGCCTACAAAAGTATTTAAAGGTTAAAACTATGTTTTTAATGATGACCATATCTTGAAAATAACAAGTGGAGTATACGTAGGATACTCTTAATAGTTGTGTTCACCTATGTTAGTGTGAGCTGGGTCGGCTCTTTGAGAGTATTAAAGGCTTTTATTCTCTAAAATCACTCGTAGAACCAAAAATTGTTCAGGACCAAAATGAACACAGCCAAGAGATTGGATGTGAAGGGAAATATGCTTTGTAAAGCTTATTGTCTGGTTATACAATAACGGCTGATGGTTCAAGATGAAATGATTCACCGATTAGCCAAGTATATCCGATAAGTTTGAACTAGGGAAAGTTCAAAGTGAAATATCTACTTATTCTCGATGTAGCATTATTTTCATATGAACTGTGTGATATTACACTTTGTGTAGGGGAGACATATATCGTTATTCATGTGGGGGATTGTTAGAATTCTCATAATAAGGGTGAATGAGATATGTCCCACATCGCCAAAAATATGTTCATTTTTTGGTTTATATAGTGTACTCTCAATCCATATATTGGCCTTTAGGGTCAGGTAATGTTTAGGGAGGAGGAGGACCTATATGGCCATGGACTAACACACCCGCGCGCCATAACCCTCCCGTCGGACCGACTGAATTGGGCCGAGTCGGGTGCGGATGTGGGTCCAATAAGAGTGGATAGTGTTATATTTTTGTTGTACAAAAGTTAATGGTTTTCTACTATTTAATTCATAAGCAAACGACTACTGGATTGGAAGCGGCTATTGCATGCAAACCGCAACAGTTTCAAGCCGTTGCAAATGAAGAGACGCGATTGTTGCAAACCGCAACAATTTCTGGCCGTTGCAAACAATGAGACGCGACTGTTGTGAGTAGCAATATTTTTTGCCATCGCAAACGAAGAGGCGCGACTATTGCGAACAACAACAGTTTTCGGCCATTGTAAAATGAAGAGGCGCGACTGTTGCGAACGGTAACGCTTTTTGGCGTTGCAAATAAAGGAATGCTACTTTTCTCAACGGGTGTAGCCATTGGGAATTCGGCTATAAATAAGGAGGAAACCTGATCACTTTCCTCACTCAATCGATTTCGGATTTTCTCTTCTTCCTATTCATTTCTTAATATCTACAATCCGTGCGCTTTTGCATATCACACAAAAGATCATACACGTCACAATCTCGAGCAGATCACGTTTGTTGTATCTTGGGAGACTTTGAATAAAGTCTTAAGGAAATTGTTACGACAAGCCTCAGATGTAATTTCCTTCTTCAACTGGATAGATTTCTAGTTGATTTATATGTTTATATATATAAACATCATTTTCTTTCTGTGTTGTACTATTTCTTTAAATTGTATAAGTTTGATTTATCACTATAGTTATTATTTCTATAGCTGTTACTTTGTTGTTGTAATTAATTACAACATACTTAGTGTTAAAATAACTAATACAGAATTCCAAAGTAGTGGAAATCTGAGTTGTAAACTTGTGAGACAAGTTTATTATTGATTCGTCTCTGTTTTGGTATACTAGACGTATAACAGTTGGAATCGAACTCCTTGTCTTTGGAACAATAATCCCACACTATCATAACAAATTTTTTGCTCCTATACTGACAAAGTTGCTTAAGCGGCAACTAAGTTGCTGCTAGCAACTTTGTATATTTTATACCAAGAAATAAATAACAACTTTCAACCTTAACAAATCAAATTTTTAGGAAAATTATGGCACAAATAGCACATTTCAGTCATTAGAAGCAATAAGTATCTCATACACAGGGGAAACAAACAACACTACAGTAATTCACACAAAATCATATGGACATAATTAAGTTATAACAAGTTTAACAAGAGAAAAAGAATTTTTACCCAACTTTGGCTAGCTGGTAGACATCGACCCATGTTATGGAGATGGAGTCAAACGTAGATACATCGGTCGATGGATTAGTAGAATCAAAATTAAGAGGAGTAGGATGAACGATAAGAGACATGAGATGCTGCTCCATAGACTATGATCTCTATCTGTCCTTATCTGAAGGAGATGCACAAAGTTGTGTTGCAGTTGGTGCGTTGTCACTAGTAAGACAAAGTGCATTGCATTTCTTGAAATGATGAGAACAACTTGCTCGGGAAGACATGTCTATTAAAGCAATTAATATAACATAAAAAGACATACATATACAAAAGTAATTGAAGAATTAAATATTCATCAAAGCATTAACACAGTATGAACTGAAGACTAAATATACAAAGCTAACTAAGCATATAAGAGTAATTTGAACTAAAAATTCATAAGTAGAAAACCAAACGAAAATATCAGTGAAAGCATGCTAATATTAAAATACACACACATACATTATCAATCTACATTATCATCATGACTCTCATTATTTATACCATCATTTTCATCTTTGTACTTATCTTCATCAGCTTTGACATCAACTTCGACATCATTTCCATTGGCACTGATATCATCATCAACTTTGAAATCATTCCCCACCTCTACTCCGTCAAATACTTCACGTGTTCCTATGTCATTGTTGTCTTCATTGATTTTCGATAGTTCATTATGGTCTAAATCATCCTTTTACAGCCGATCGTTGCTTATGACCATGTTTGAGTTGAATGACCATCTTGGCTCTATTCAACGACAACCCACTGGTCTATTTTGTTGTCGTTCATAACAGGATATGATATATGTTAACATGACTTGCTTGCATCCTCAACACAAATGGATTGTAAGCACGATATCGTCTTTTGTTATTTATTTCAACAAGCGGATAATCTTTATGTGCACGACGTACTCCCGTATCTTTTCTATTATCAAAGCACTTGCATTTTAAAAAAAAATTTTAAGGTCGGGTGCCATCGAGTAAGTTCAATTATTTCCTATAACATGCTATAATAATCTTCTAGATCATCATCCATGTTGCCTCCTTTAACTCATACTCCACAAATATAAGTTGTTTTATCTACTTCAAACTCTATTGTATGAAATTTATAGCCATTATCATATGTAATTAAGCATTTTCTGTACTTTATCATAGGACCAAATGTATGTTTTGTATAACAAACATCTGTTATTCCATTATCATCAACCTATTGAAATAAATTTATACACATTATAATATTATATAGATTTATGATAATAAGCGCAAATAATACATAATAAATCATGCTTACATATTTATTAAACCATTTCTCTAATAATTTACTATGCTTAACGTTAGAATTTGCTTCTTCAAATTGACAATTGAACAATTAATATTATCAGGGTAAGTTCATGACATAGAACATGAATCATAGCAACTGGTCAAAAGTTGTGTTATGTACCAAATAAGATTTGATAGCTATTCGTAATAGAAAGGCAATGTTGATTTACCTAACGTAAAATCTTTAATTGTCTGAGATACTCTATCTTTTCATTTTCTAGATGAACGTTTGCATTTTTGGAAAACTGATGGAGATATGTCAAGCGAATCATCCATATCATCGTCATTACAATGACCACTATTAGAATTCAACATAATGCATTCTTCAAAATAATAACTGAAACAAATATGAATGCTTCTTCAGTACTGCATACTAAGCAAATTTAACCTTTAATGTTTCATTTTGTTTCACATTTTTTATGGTTACCAAGATACCTTCAAATGAATATGTGCAATATTAAATATAACATTCCCACATTTATATGTCGAAAATATGAAAATAAATTCCACTTTAATTACATGTCCCTCTCAATAGGATACATCCATTATATTGTATTGGTCCTCATTAAAGTTTTAGTTGGTTAACGTATATGTAGATGTTTTGTATCATCCCCTAGTTTGAGACTCGAAAAGAACACCGACGATTCTTGCATTCATCACCAGAATTATTTTCAAGCAACAAAGTGAAATCAGTTTTTTTCACAATATTGTGTAGGCAGAGCAGTTAAATAATTTTATTACATCAAATTGTTCTATATGATCATTACATAACCATAAATCCACTCGTTCCCACGTAGGGGTTAAAATAATAAAATATAAATAGAGTGTCATATCCGACATATAATGATGTCGATATGAACATGAACTAGTAATAAACTCTAGTTTAACATAACGAAACCTTCAAAATAACTTTTATTTGCGAAATAAGCCTCCTGCTTCATCTTTGGAATCTTTATTCATCTTTTTCAAAAGCTATCTATCTCTACCATAAAATCAACCAACTCAAAATAAGTACCCATGAGTTTTTAAAAAATAATAAAAACACAGATTAGATATAATGTCTCATATGAGTAATACTTTACCGTAAGTAAACATTCGTATAATGAGACTAGACCACTTATGCAACGAATGAATTCTCCCCTCATTATCTCTACCAATCATCAATTACATTAAAATATGTAATTACATCAAATCATGATCAAATAAAACTCGCCTTCTTTAAAACGAGTGTGATATTCCTTCACATCATTTTCTAACTAGATTCTATAGTCGGGTCATTTTAAATTGCCACACAAGTCTTATTCTTAATAAATCATTTTTATCCTAAACATATTATTAAGCTACCACAGTAGTCTCATACTCTCGTTCTCATATTATTGTTGTGAATAAATGTACGTTCGCCACTAAGGCCTTCCACCCACATTTCCAAATCTAATGTCATGTTCAGACATATGATAGCTACTAAGGCTTACTATCAACGTTACTAAATATAATGTCATGTTTGGACATTTCATAGCCACTGAGGCCTACTATCAATGTTAAATATCGTGTTCAAACATTTGTTAGCCACTAAGACCTATTATCAACATTACCAAATATAGTGGCACGTTTAGACAAATGGTAACCACCAAGACCTACTATCAGTGTTACCAAATATAATGCCTCTTTAGACTAATGGTTGCATCTAAGGCCTTTCACCTTTATTTTCTTGTTTCAAATGGTTTTTTATTTATAATTTCTTAGCATTCTCAAGCTTAGTCTAATTCTCCCTTTTTAATAAGTTGTTTATTTTGAATCACTATCCTCTATGGCCATTTATCCCTATAAAATTCTTAACCATCACTTATAAAGATGGCTTCCAAAGTGCAACAAAAGTTCATTCATTTACCTAGAATTTCTTAGCATTGTTACATAATGCATTTTATCATTACATATGTATCACATATTAGTATTTTATAGTCATCGCATGTCAAAAGCCATCGAACGTGAAGGAACTATAGCATGCCAAAAGTTTTCACATGTCTAGTATCTTTAGCATGCCTATACATGTCGCATGACAAAAGCTATCACAAACGAAAGCTATCTTAAGTATGCTATTGCAAATAAGCAACCGCAACCAAAGCTATGATATCCAAATACAATCTTGACCTAAAGCTATCGCAATCCGCAATAAAGATACCACAACCAAAGTACCGTGACCCAAAGCTACCGCGACCTAAACTACCGCAACCAAGCTACCATAGCCCATCTACCACAAACAAGTTACTACAAATTTGCGAAAGTTAAGGATAATTTAACACTAGAGGGAGTGTAAACAATGTAATAACTTTTTTGAATCTTTTGAATTCTTTTAATATTACAGTTTAAACAATGCAAATTAACAATCACAGATGCAAACACAGACATATATAAATGTAGTAAAAGTAAAAAATTAAAGAGTTGGAGAGATCACACCATGATTTTTATCCTGGTTCGGAGTTACCATATATCCAGTCCCATACAACTTCTTGTACAGATTTCTTTTCAAATATCAAAGCTTATAAAATCTTGATTTCAAGGCTTCGAGACACACCCTTTAGATTTTCTAAGCTCTGGGTACACTCACTAGATTCAGACGGGACATCAGCATAACTACATGGATTCATATGGAACACCAAGCACACCTACTTGATTCAAACGGGACGCAAGCACACCCACTTGGATTTCATGGACATCTAACACATCTAAGAGTATTTGAATATGATTTGATATAGATTATAAAATAATTTTCTTGATCTTCGGTTAAAAGAATCCAACAACCTCTTGAATAACACTTTGATCTTGATTTGAGTAAGAGAGATGAGAGAATTTAGAGAGTATAAAATATATAATCAAATCAATAGAGTTTGAATTTTATTTTGATTTAATTTGAGAAGATTTTGAGTAGAATTTCTTTGATAAATCATGAGAGTGAAAGAGGAAAGAAAATATGAGAAAGTAGTTAACAAAAATTCATTGAGGGAACCCCTGTTTATAGAGAAACAAAAGTCGTGTTTATTTGGAAAGATACATAATGAAGATACGCTTCCATTCAAAATTTGAATTTTCAAAATATCAGATTATATGTTTGTAACATCCCGGTATTTCGTGTCATTCGCATCCACACATGTCGGACTTGAATTGCTCAAAATATTATATTGTTAATTTAGCCAAGGCTCAGCATATACAGTAAATAAATCAATCACAGAATCAAAGACACATAGTAATATAACAATAAGCAGCAGAATAGATAAATAGTAGTTTATGAAGCTATTATATAAACAACAGAGTAAGAAAAAAAATACAGCGGAAATCTCGAATACATAGAAGTCTCAAAAAATAGTCAAATAACAAAATTTGAATATATCACTGGAGTCAACTGAATAACTGAAAGCTGAATAGATAGTTGGATCTCCAAGCGAAGATCCAAACTCCAAAGGCGAGTCTCAAATGCTTTGACACTCAGTCTGACCCGAGCATAATGCAAAACACAAAACACTCGATTTAGGATTAACATTCTTATATTAATAAATTCAACTCAAGTGAAATGTCAACTGAAATACAAGTAACTTAAAGAATGTTTGGGATAACCATCCTTTAAGGATCCATGGAACTATCTACTATGTAGTAAAAAAATGCTATTATAATAATGCCTATAGTAAAGTAAACTATTAAAATAGCGTTAAGGCGTTACCCATATCCCACTTAACACATTTTATATAATGTCGTAGTCTATACAGTACCGAAAACTCCACCAAAGCGGTAGGCTATCGGGGAGCAATCCATAGGTATGACACAAAACAAACTCGTAGTGGTCTTGATACGGCACAACTGGGCAATGCCTGGATAGCCAATTACACTTCCGGGTTGTTGGTAATGCATAGCCGCAGCTACCGTCCAACTCGTCCAACACTCCTAAAAATCCGAGGGTGCACCCAAATCAATCAGAAAGTAATAGAATGGTATTGAAGAAGTGTGTCTGATCGGAGGAGCTACCTTACTTGGCTCGTCAGTTTCTCCTGTTTTAGGTACCTTAAGCTAACTCACGGAGGCCATGTCCACATAAATACCTCATGTAGAATCGTCACCAACCATCCTACTTCATTCTGGAATCTCCACCGCGTACACAATTGTTAAAGTGGTCTTCGGTAATAGCAGAGAGTGTAACCGATCTCGGTCTCTTTAACAACCAAACGTTGTTATAATACCATGGTCATTTCATTTCAATTAATTCATATTTCAAAACCAAAATATCATATCCATTTCAAAAACCATATCAATACGAGTTCATTACTTACTTAAATATATCCATTTCCAAAATCATAGCACTTTCAAAGTTATAACACTTTTGAAATTGTAAAACATTGAAATTATAACACTTTGGAAATCATAACATTTTGAAATCATAATACTTTGAAATTCATAATTTTTTGAAATCATAATACTTCCCACTTAAACAGTTTAGATATAGAAAATAGTATATATGAAATAGTTTATATAATAAAATAATTAGCATATTAAAATAGTTATAAGTCAAAATAGTTTATATTGAAATAATTAGTATGTAAAATTAGTTATAAGTTAAAATAGTTTATATTAAAATAATTAGTATATAAAAATAGTTTATATAGTAAAATAATTTATAAAATAAAATATTATATATATATACTAAAATGCTTTATATAATAAAAATAGTTTCTTTAAAGTTCACAAATCGATTCAAATCAACTCGAATTCCAAAATCCTATTTAAATCAAATCTCAATTCTTTCGTTTCAATTCAATTCAAAACCAAATAAACCATTTTATATCGATTTCACATATAGATTTCAAAGTTTAAAATATTTAAACCTTTATAATAGCTTAATTTGATAAATTAATCTATATTTCAAAATTCAACTTTACCATTATTTAATATTGAAATATTCACTTAGTCAATCCAATATCATTTAAATAAAATCTTAAATTACGAATAAACTAAATATCTCGTTTGAATTTATTTAAATTTCAAAATATTCATTTAATCACTTTAAATCAAAATCAAGTTATAAGATCACATCTTTAAATCTCAAATTAAATAAATGTCATATCGATTTTAATTGAGTATAATTCTTAAACAAATACAAATACAATTTCAACTTCAAATTCATCTTTCCAACCTCAATTTGTGAAATTATTATAAAATCTAATTTTAAGATAAAATATTAAGTAAAAACTTAAACATATTATAAACTAATTAAATCAAACTTTATTAAATTAAATCTTATTACTAAATTTCTATTATATTAAAACTTATTTTTTTTAAAATAGTAAAATTATAAGTAAAATCTTAAAATTATAATTTAAAAACTAACTTATAATTTTAAATTTTCAAAAATATAATTAAAAAAAATCTATAATTTAAACCTTTATAAAATAACATTTATATATATAATATCTTAAAATCAATATTTATTAAAACCGTATATTTCTTTCCATAACCCTGGAAATCATTTTCAATATATATATATATATATATATATATATATATACCAACGGTGTTTGTATATAATTTTCAATCCTACGGTCAAGTGATACAGATATTTATCATTTCAATCCGCAATTTAAATATCTGCCATTATATATCATTTCAACCTGCAAATCCAAAATTGGATTAAATAAAAATTGCTTGGGTCTATCATTTCAACCCATAACGATTTTCTCATATTCTACAAGATCGTTTGGGTATGTATTGTTTCAACCCATAGGGAATTCTAAACTAACAGAGAACTTGTAGAGTGATAACATATATGATAATAATATAACATATAACAACATGCGTATATCATCAATAACAAATAAATACAATAAATAATGGTGTCATATATCATAGGTGAACAGATAATGGCATATCATATATAGCAATTAAATAACTAGCAACAACATATTTCAATTGTCGTTTCAAGTGAATTCAAATTTAATAAATATAAGAATGTTAACCGTGAGTGATTTTCTCACCTTTAGGGGCTAGAGAAGATAGAACAAACATACGGGATAAACTGTGATTTTGACAATCAATCGATCCAAACACAAATCTCAAAGCGAAGTAAGCTGAACACGGATTTGGAGGTTGGGGCTAATAATAAGGAATTGATGAAAACAAATCTAATTAGCTTGATATAAACTAAATATATATATATTTAAAACAATACCCATAACTATATTTATATATACTTATGGATATAAACTAATGTATAAACATATATATAACTACATAATATATATATATATATATATATATTAAAAATCAATATAACTTCTTTTATTATACCATATATAAATTCAGACAAATCACATATAACTTAGGTAACTCATAAGCACGAACAAAAAATTTACAAATAGCTTATATAAACTTTATGTATATAAGCATATACACGTAAAACCAGTATAAAAAGAAACATGTATTCAAATCTAAACAAACTTATTGCACGTACCTTTATATGAGATCACTTATATAATATAGGTTATAAACACGAATTTACCTTTATAAACATATATGCTACCGTATATGTATATTACTACTTATATAACTTCCCTATACAATACATATTGCAATCATATATATACTTTCATACAAAATACACTATAAAATCAGCACTTATTATAAAACAATACAACTTACATATATATAAAATTTTACATTACTGTATATGTATAAACACCCGCAAATGCAGTAGAACAACATAAAGTTTTACTTTACTATATATATAGAACAACAGCCAAATAACTAAACAAAGTTCATTTTTCATATACTTTGTGTGTGTGTGTATATAAATATATATATATATGCTACTGTAAAACAAGATATGAAACATAGAATGTAAACTCAAATATACACAATATATAGACTAACATGTGCAAACCAGAGAATATACACTGTTGTCATCATAAAAGCACTGAGAAAATAAAATATGTTCATAATATTTCTTTTATAAAACATACAGATTATATAATTTAACTATTATAAACTTCTTTAATCATAAATAATGTATGCAGACCAGAATATACATAACATATATATATATATATATATATATTAAATATACATTAACTAGTCTATATGCTCACATAAAGAATAAATATATAACTAAAAAATAAACATGCAAATATAACTAACATATTAGTATACATATAAATTTACATACATTTACTACAGAGAAGAGGAGGTGGTGACTACGCGGCTTGGGTCTGGAGTGGCACTCGGCCGAGTAGAAGGAGGAAGAGTTAGAGTTGTAGGCCGAGGTGAGGGGGAAAAAGAATCGGAGGAAGGGCTTGTAGAGAGGTTTGCGTTCTAGGTGGTGTGAACTTCGATGATGGGGCGAGCATGTGTTTTGGCTGGCTGTGGGGTTTTGGTGAGGCCTTAGGTTGTGAGCAAGGGGAGAGGAAGAGAGAGATGGTGACAGCTGAGCTGTGCAAGTAGCCATGGGAATGAAGAGGGAAGACAATGAGGAATTGCAAAGCGAAGAAATGAACATGCATAAGAGTTTTAGAATAAATAAGTAATAGATGTCATATTATATATACATATATTTCTTGTTTTCACAAATATGAATCTAAACAAACTAAATGGAGGAGGCACATAAATAAACTAAGGAACAACAAAAGCCAGAGGAATGACAAAATTCAGCAGTTGGTTTGCAAATGGCTGTTTGATTTTGACAGGTGGGTAAATGAAAGGACGGATGGAAACCAAAAGGGTTTAAAATGGGTACCGATACGAAATCGTTTTTCGATTTTCCACTGTGTATCAGGCACCGAAAAAAATATGAATATACTATGGAGATCAGCACGACGAGACGATCAAAACGATACATCAATACGACAATCCTATCAAAAGTCGATATTCGGTCCTGAAAATGTTGCCAAAACGCCGAAAATAAGATAAACGAAACAATAGCAATCCAAATTTTGGCGAAACGATATCTGATGTCTTACTGAGAAATGATTTAAAATTTATTATATAAAAATATTCAGGTTTGAGAAATATTTTATTATCATCAAATATTAACTGATTTAAATTTAAATAAAATTAAACAATAAAATAAACTTCCATATTTTTTGATGAAAATTTACCATTGGCTATGTTTATGTAGACGTATTCCAAATAGTAAATTTTTATTTCCAAATTTTATTGTTTAAAATTTCACAAAAATCGATTTAATTACGTAAATAAAACCATTAAAATTTATGAGTCGTTACAATGTTGATATATAGGTTCAATGTATGCCGATATACTCTTCGTAAATTTAAAAACAGTTAATTAAAAATTATTTCAAAAACATTAAGCTTTGTAAAATACTTTGATACTTTGTAAAGTCATTTAAACATATTTATACGCATTTTAATAATAATGAAACTTAGGAAAAATAACTAAAATTATTTTGAATATTTTTAAGATATAAAGGATTTAATATGAATTACTTTCAAAAATAAAGTATAAGTGAATATATATTTAAAATCAATGTACTAATAAATATTAGAATATATTTTTGAATGTCATAGTCATTTAGAAATTATAAAAGCTATAAAAAATAAAAAAAATTAAAACTTTCAATAAACTTGTAAATATTTAAAGGTCATGAATCATTTAAAAGCTATTTTGAAAAGATGTTTAATAAATCATTTTGAAAATTAGGGTTATAAAAATCATTTTTTGAAAACCAAGATATTTGAGAATCATTAAAATTAGAGAATTGATTAAAAATCACTTTGGAAAATGAAAAGAAATCAAAGAAGTGCTACCAGAGCTTTAACAAAAAATACATGATAACTTATCTTGATATCTTGAATTTTCAAACTCACAAGTCTTCAATCTCTAACTCTTGAATCTCTATACCAACATCTTTATTAGTCTCTTGAGTTCGCTCTTGATACTGTACAGTCTTCTTAATCAACACCTGTCAAATATACTGCACTATATACTATATATAACTTGATAAAAACATTAGTATCTATATTTTATATGATCTCATATGGTTATTTTCATCAAAACCAACATCTAAGGTACTAATAATCCCCCTCTTTTTGGTGATGACAACCATGTATATAAAATATGATATAATTCCCACTAAGTTACAAAACCCCTTCATAATCTATGCTTGGATATTTTATATATTTCTCCCCGTTTGTCATCAACAAAAATATAACTAAAACTCCGCCTAATTAAAGTTAGTACTATGTGATATATAAGAGTGAAATTTCAATGAACAAGAAAAACCAATATTATTAATAAATCTAATCCATTTTAAACTAGTATATATTCAAACCAAATTAAAATCACATAAATAAAAAAATGCACACGAACAAAATCAAAATTCTAAAAAATAAAACTATAGCATGCTAATCCTAAGTCCTAAGGTTTTCTCTTGATAATGGAAGACTTTGGATGTCATAGAAAGGGTAGTGAAGATAGAAACTCCTTATTTGTTTGACGAGATTTCTACCTCGATGGAAGCACAATTCACCAGTGCATTTGACTTCATCAACATTGTTGACTAAAAATTCCATCGCAAGGCAGAGTGACCAATCAACCTTGGAAATTGTGAGAGAGTGATGTTCTAATGATGTTGTTATCTTTGAATATATGATCATGAATTAATGATGGAATGCTAGTAATAAAGGGACATAGATTTTAGAGTGGTTCGGCCAAAATGTATACCCCTTCCCTAGTGAAATGCTTAGGGTATTTATATGAGCAAGCCTTGTAATGACCCATAAATTTCAATCTCGAAAATTTCAGATAGTTAGTGAAAAGAAGAAAGAGATAGAAGAACCGAAAACATCTCATCGTCGTCGCGTCGGTCCAAAACCACCCCATCCACCATTTTTGCCGAACACCCAGTAACCTCCTCCATCACCAGTAGAATCCCCGAGACTTCTCACCTTCTTGATCGTTAGAGGAAGCCTCAATGCCAGTTTCCAGAAAACCCAGATGTATATCCAATACAATATTAAAAACTTAGATTTTAGTTCTAAAAATCATAATTTTCTAAATTGATTTGAGTTATAATCTTGAAACGTCAAATTACGATGTTTGAATCTTAAGTTATTTTGAACTTTTGTCTGCAATTCCTAATTTACAGAGAAATTTTGTTATCATTAACTTTAAAACTATTCTTATAGTTTGAATCTTGATAAAACTAATATCTTTTGTCTACAAATTTTTGTCTAAAATCAATAAGGGAGTTGGGAAATGAATTTTTTTCTCTTTTTAAACAAAAATCTAATACCTGTAACCTAACAATCTTGTGTGTCTGAGTTTCAGATATGCATAGCACCTTTATACATACAAACGTGTTTCAAAATCATAAAACCATCATGCAAACATATTTTAAAGCATACTTCACTAGTTAATTTCAGCCATATGTCAAATGCAACAAAGTTAAAGATGTTTCATGCTCACAGTTTATAGGACGGAGGCTAATACTAAAACAGAGATTATAAAATCAACAGAAATACACTATGCTTACCTATATGCAAATATGCAGGGGAATCATCACACAATAATTCATATAAAGCTTAAGTTTCTTTTAAATTTTAATTAACCTTTAATCAAAGAAGAGATAACACTGTGGTATTTTTGATTTCCTAGAACAGTATTTGATCATGCTTCGAATGTTGAGTTTGCTTTAGAGTTAAAGTTACTTGCTGAACTTTGAAACTTTCTGTTAATTTATTATGCTTGCTGTGGTCCAGAGATCCTAGCAGATTGATCTACAATTGTTGTTGAATTTCCTTGTTGTTTGAGGAGATTACTTAAATTTTGAACCCTTTTTTTTAGATCTGGTTTCCAGTTTTCAGAAGAGAAGAAGAAAATGTTTTTGCTTAATACATTTATTAATAAGTGTTTCCAAAATAAACTTAAGGTAATGCCACTTGTTGCTTTAAGTTGTAGATTATATTACAAGTGTATTTGCATGATCTCATATACTTACACATTGTTACATTTCAAATATTATAGTAATTACTTATTATTATTATTTTATAAATGTTTTTAAATTGATTTCTTAATTATACTAACATGTTTAAATGTTTATTTCAATTTAGCTTTAATGTTAACATACAAATCATCTTTATTAATTATAAACTATGCTTAGTTTATTGATATAATTTCAAAAAATAATTTCCCAGCTAAATTTAAAAAGAAAGAAAATTAAATAGAAAAGAATATTAAATAAAATCTTATTTCCAAGTTTTCAAACTGAATTATTATACTTTAATATATGAACTAAATTTATTCCAAACTTTAATATATGAACTAAATTTATTCCAAAAGCCAATTTTTTTTTAAAAACAAACTAGACTTTTTATAATAATATATTATTTAAGCTATCAAATTTTAACAAATTAAATATTTACTTTAATTACTTTAGAAATTAAGATAGATTTTTTTTTAAAAATAAGCTATTGAAAAGTTTCTATATTAAATTCAATCACAATCTTTCAATTCCCAATATATATATATATATATATATATATATATATATATATATATACATACATAGGTATATTGTAAATTTGAAATTTTTTTTCATTAAATTTAAATTAAACCCAAACTTCCTTTCACAATGTATATACTCATATACACATTATAAATATAATATATTTCTAATTTGCTTAGGGAGATAAATTTTATCAATTAAATATGTTATTGATTTTGAAAAGAATAAAATCTCTAAATTATCATTATAAAATTTGAAAAGATAATCATCTATCAAATTAAACAATTATTATTATATTTTTTTAAAGACAAATAGATTATTACATCAATATTACACATTTTGAAGTAATTATTAATGGAAATTATTAAATATACATTACCTGAATTCCCGGGACATCACATTCTTCCCCCCCCTTTGAATCTTTTCGTCCTCGAAAAAGAACGAAGCTAGAATTATAAAAATACTTAAAATCAAATAAATTTTCATTGATTATTTTAAAACACTTTAAAAATCAATATAATATTACTAAAATAGCTTTTATAAAAATACTTTTATAACTCGATGTTTTAACAAGTCCATCCTTGTTCTCATAGAAATTCGGTCATATATTGATCAGGCGTAAGACTGAAATCTACAAGTTCTTGGCAAACCCGTTTTCAACATCCAATGAAAATACTTTGAAAATAACTTTATTGTAAATATAGAAAACAGTTTTTGAAAATAGAGGATATATCTTTGGTGAGAATGCTCTGGAAATCATCACCCCGTCCATGGTCGCAGTTACATTCCAAGGTTACATCGCCATCACAACAAAAGTCCATGTAACTGCAGACTCTCCGCGGCCTCTCGATTACGCCATGGAAACCATGACAGATCACAGTTACATTCCAAGGTTACGTTGCCACCACAACAAAAGTCCATGTAACTGCAGGCTCTCTGCGGCCTCTGATTTTCGCTGTCAAAATGAAACTTCTCCACTCCTACATAGCTCGTAGTATACCGATATAAAATCAAACGCAGACTGTTGGCTCTCAGCGGCACACACGACTTTCGCTATGTTACCATAGGTCGCAGCCTACCGATATAAAATCAAACGTAGACTGTTGGCTCTTAACGGAACACACGACTTTCGCTATGGTATACTCTACTCATAATCCCTAGGAACTAGTTTTGTCTGGACTGCTCACAGAATCAACTTTAGAACCCCCCCTTGGGGCTCAAGGCAGCACCACCCGGTGGCACTCCTGAGAAGTTCATTTCAAGGGAGCGCCTTTTTCCCTAGAGTCATCATCAAAACACTTTATACTATATACATATAGTTTCTTTCAAATCATACACCTAGTATGATCTCATACAAGGCTCCTTTGCACAAAATCGATTATTCCAAAATCGATAATTCTCAAACTAGGCTTTCAAAATTCTCATATTGATTTTATCCAAAAATCAAAAGCCTTTCCAAATCCAAAGGTTCCTAAAACCTTTTCTAAAATCCTCATAAGACCCTTTATATATATACAGATATATATAAATTTTAAAACTTCGGATAATTTCAAACTTGTATAAAATTTCTTTTATACTTCAAACATTTTCAAAAACCTTTTTCTTCTGGAAAAAGATTCAACAAGGGGAGTTTCATTTTATAAAATAAGGATATTCAACTTTGTTTACTCAAAATCAAATATCCAAATTTGATTACTCCTTTCAATATCATTTTCATTCAAATCCATACGATGTACACATATCATCCCTATGCTATACCAATCTGATCGCTCACTCGACCACATAATTTCACTTCCGAATTAGTATCTTTCACCCGACTTCCTAGTGCGGACACGGATCTGGTTTCTTGATCAAAAATCGTCATTCTCCTTGCATAGTCATAACTATGATAGAGAATATCCAGAACCAATCAACAATCCATATCCAGGTCCGCTTTCAAAAATCGTGTGGAAAATTCTAACTCGGATCGATATAAATATCTCGAAATTCTCTGCTCGAATCTGCATCAAATCATTATGCGAATAGAGTAACATATGTACACCCTACGTATTTATCTTCATTAGTTATTAGTCAAATCAATTCCATTTCTATACACATTCACTTTGATTTTCATTCACTTACTCACAATTGCTTCAATCCATTTGGATTATCACCTCTGTTCTTATCTTGATTGGGTATTTAACCAATAACAGTTTGACTCTGTCCAGTTTAAATTTATAAAATAGCTTGAAAAGTTAAAAATAGATAAGTAGTTGGAAAACAATTACTAGTTTGTAAAATAGGTGTAAAATAGTTAGAAAATAGTTAAAATAATTATAGAAATTTCAGATAATTGCAAAATAATAGTAAGATAGTAATTAGTTTATACAACTGTTGGAAAATTGTTAAACAGTTTCAAAAATAATTGTAAAACAAGTATAAGATAGTTTGGCTTTTAAAAGAAAGGTTGTTTATATAATGAATAGCTCAGAAAATAGGTTTATATTAAAAACAATTTACATTAAAAATAGTACAGAGTCAAAACTGCTCACTTCCCAATCTCCATTCTCATCAATTCAAGTAGCACAGAAACGTAGGAATTAAAAATCTTCAAAATCTCCTACCCTCGGAAACTAGGGTTCAAACCTGAAATCGGCCACCACTATCGCCACCACCACTGACAATCCCTTTGATAATATTCCTCCACTCTCCAATCAATCCTCCACATCCAGGAAGAATTTCAGCTTCCCAAATCCATTTGACAATCAGAAAAACCCAAAATTCCCAATTCTGTTCAATCCCTAAATGCTAACTCCAAAGTTGATTTTAAAAATTGATGTTTGTTTTAAAATTCATGTTTTCAAACATGCATTCAAGTTTTAAACTTGATTTAATAATTAAAGATGTTTGATATTCTTGCTTTTTGAAAATAATATCTGTTATTATTGTTTTTCAGAAGTAACAGATTTTAATTTAACTAAATTATAATTTTACAAACCTAAATCTATGCTAAACAAACATATTTTGTTTAGAAAATAATTTCTAACTGAGATCAAATTGGAGTTTGATGATTGAGGAAATTGCCTCCTTTGACGACCGACTTATTCTCCCCAGAAAAGTCATATCATCATGAAGAAAGAAAGGGATAGAAAAGAGAAAAGAAAGAGAAGAAAGAAGAAACAACATCAGAATCTCAACAGCGGAATGAATAAATTTTATTAATAACATAAGTATTACATAGTTTACAACACTAATCAGAGTTACATAGAATTTACATTACATACTAGACAGTTATAAACACCTGTCTAGTTATACAACTCAATACGACTCAACAAAGCAATACCAACATAGAAAACACACAGCGGGAACTATATATCTAACGCTGAAGCCTCCCACTCCATTTCTCCTCCATAATTCGTAAAAGCTGACCTGAATCCCTTGGCTACTCATAAAAATTTGATTACCCAAGAGTTTAAGAAAACAAAAGATAAACTCTGGTCCAGACATGGGTCTGGTGTGGGTAACAGGTTAAACTTGCTTAACATTGAAAAATCTTTGAAAAGAAAGGTACCACGTAAGACTTCCCACACATAAACATGGAAAAGTTTTTACCTTACGTTAACCAAAACATTTGATAGGAAATCCGGTGATATTATAATAGGTCTAGGGTTTTCAAGTAAATATGAAATAGCCGAAATTGTTACATGATTAAATTCCAGCTACTAGCCACAAAAGTGGGTAATACAATCAAAACCGTTGGCACTTATTGGATTTTGGATTCTATATAATGGCTAGGCTACTGGGGTACCGCCCGTCACAGTACATGGCCTAGATCAACGTATCGAAGAGTATGCCTGCTCCCCTGCAACACAAGACCGGCACCATCCCCTACGGGATAGTCCCGAACAAGACAACCCCGCAGTTGGTGTACATCCAACAGCCCACACAGTCGAAATAAAAAGGGACCTCTAGACAAGGGAAAATCTTGTCCTACTTGGGCATGACCCACTTAGCCTTGCTGCACCTCCCCTGTTTTAGCCATTCCCGGTTGATGAGGCTTGAGGCTACGATTACCTTTAGAGAACACATCTCTTAGAATGCTCATCGTCCACCTGACGATGTTCTGAAAGCATTCAATCCATACTCGTTCCGGGTTCGAACGAAACTGAAGGCATTATCTCGTCACACTCATTTTGGAATCACCCTCAAAGTTAACGACGATAACCCTTGCACTCTAAATCACCATCTCGAACCTATAAGAACTAGCTCCGTCAAACTCATCACGGAATCACCCACAAGGTTATACTGACGAATAGTTGTTACACCTCGAGTCTTCACTCTTCACAAGAGATTCACGACCTATCGTTAATTTGGATCGATGTGGTTTTTCGGATATCCAAATATGGAAACCCGATCCCGGTCTCATCGGAATCCAAAACGTGTCTTTTAAGGCCAAGTTGTTTTAAAGGTTTAAAACAATTCAATTATCTATATACGCAGATAGATAAGTCACAGATTCACAACAGATAATCAACATTATCATCACAACAGATAAACCATATTATCATTATCAAAAGATAATCTATATCAACATCAAATGCAACCGATGCATCCATAAGACTCAACACTAATTATCTCATCTCTGAGATCAAACCATCCAAAGCAAACAACATCATCCATCCATATAAGCAATGATTAATAATCACATCAATTATAATTAATTTAAAATTAATTAAATTAATTGCATCATTTCTAATTAATTTAAAATAAGTTAATTAATTACTTCATCATTACCAAACTTTCTTACACCACTATTAATTAGTTATAAATCAATTAATTAATCTTCAACCAATTATTCATTTTGATTAATCATCCCTGATTAATTAACCTTTAATTACATTCAAGTAATTATCCACTAATTAATTTCTTAAATTAATTATACTTAACCAAATACAGTAATTAATTTTTAATTACTTCCTTAA
Source organism: Allium cepa (assembly GCA_030765085.1). NCBI lineage: Eukaryota > Viridiplantae > Streptophyta > Magnoliopsida > Asparagales > Amaryllidaceae > Allium > Allium cepa. The sequence continues at coordinate 676,877,433 of CM060941.1, read as the reverse complement.
TTAATTGACTATATTCAATTACCTTACTTCTTAATTAATTACATTAATTAATTCCTTCTTTTATTAATTATTTCTAATTAAATCCGTTTTTAATTACATCATTAATTATAATAATTATATGATCTCTAATTACATTTTCTATTTAAATTAATAACATTAAGTAATTAATCTTTATTTAAACCATAATTGTTAATCACCCTTGATTAACTCCATTCGATAATTAACTACTCTTAATTATTTCACCAAATAAATTAATTACTCATTAATTAATTTTCTCTAATTAATCCCTTGATTAATTTACAAAGTAATTATACTCGTCATCAATTCACTTTCAATTAATTGCATACAGTAATTAACCGTTAATTACTTCTCTAAGTAATTTCTCTCCATTAAATTACATTAAGTAATTATACTCCACAAAAAATCAAATGATTATTTTAAATTAATTAAACTGAGTTAATTAACTTAATCTAACCATATTAAACTCAATTAATTACAATAAGTAATTAATTTCCTTAATTACTTCCATAAGTAATTATACTTAACAATTTTCACAAATGATTATCGTTAAAATTAATTAATCTAATTAATAATTATTTAATTACATTAATTAATTATTAAATAATCCTTAGTCAATGACCTTCATTAACTATTAAAAATTCATTAATTATTTTTCTAAAGTAATTAACTTATTTTAATCATTTTTAGTTACAAATTAATTAATCATTAATTAACCCTTAATTATTTAATTAATTAAGTGTTAACTATAATATAATTAATCCTTTATTACTTGATTAATTAATTATTAATCAAAAACTAATCTTATTAATTAATTATTCTTAAACTACAAGCTAATTATTCTAAAAATAATTAATCTTAGACCTTTAAGAATAATCCCTTAATTACTTTAAGTAATTATCCATTTTATTAATTTATTCAATAAATTAATTAATCTTAATTACCTTAATAATTAAATGAATAACAAATAATTAAATTAAAATTTAACTTTAACAAGTTCTAAAATCAATTTAAAACTTTAAATGATAAACAATACTTTTCTTATAAAAGAGATTTTAGAAAAGATAAAAGAAAATTTCTTTTTAAATTCAAACATTTTCTTTATCATTCAAATTTGATAAAATACTTAAATTTATAAAACTTAAATCTATTTTGAAACAAAGATTCAAATCCAATTTGAATCGAATTTAAACTTTATTTAAACATTACTTTATATTTCAATTTCCAAATTTAAATTTCTTTAAAAACATTTTTAACAATAACTCCTTTAAAGTTACTTTAAACAAATTTGAGTTTTAAATCATCATCCATTTCCAGCTTGAGATTCAAATTAAAACTTGAATTCATAATTAAAAATTAGATTTAAAACATAATTTAAATCTCTGCTTTGATGATTTAAATTTCAGTTTAAATTTTTGAAACAAGCAAGTTTCAAATCTGAGTAAAACTAACCTGAGAAAATCTCAGAGCAACTCGAGTAACAATTTCCATTTAAATTCATCTTGAAATCATTAAACTACAACACAAACAGGTTTAATGTATAAACCTATAGCACTATTCTCCCTTGAACCCACAAGTAAACTACTTAGAGTCCACCATCCCTCATCTTCAAGTAAAACGACCTACTGCTTCGAGCCGATCACAAAACTACCCGATACAAACATGAGTTCCTTCTTCCCCAAAAGAGCCAGCTGATACACCAGAACGCCGTGCATCTGCACCGCCACGGCCATCACCTTCGACCCTTCGCAACCTCACGAGCAAGTCAACGGTCATCTCCTAGTGCCATTCCGACCCTCAATTTGAATGCATAACCCCTAGTTCAAAATTGAGCATTCAAGCTTCAAACAAGAGCAATGTCGAAATCAGGTAATTGCCTCAATCACCAAACTCCGATCATCTGAAAGGTACCACCTCCGACCACTTCTTCATCCACACCTCAACCATCCCTAACTAGAATCTGGTCGAGCTCGATCACTTATTTTGATCGCGGTGATCAATTTTCTTGAACATAGAAAACTAGGGTTAATTATTTCAATCTCTAATCACCACTGCCCCCACGCTTTAATCCATCATCCTGTATTTTGCCTTAGTTCTTCACTCATTACTCTATCACCAAAGAGAACCATGGCCACCCCGACCTCCTAGTTGACAGCTCCAACCCAAAACCCCATTTTTGAATAAACCAGAAATTCACAATCAATTCAAACCTAAAAATTCTGAATTAGGTTTTAAAATTCAAGTATTTGTTTAAGTAATCTATTTATATCCCTAATTCTAGAAATCAGGATAATTAAAATTTTACTTATATAAAGTTTCCATGTTATTTATCCCTTTTCCAGAGTCAATACCATATTTATTAACCTAAACAAAATTTAAGACTTTAATTAGGATACACTAAAATGTTTTTTTGAAATTTGAACTTAGATATGGACTAGATTATGAATTTATGATTTTTGAATCAATACTTAAAGTCTGGAATCTAGAACAACGAAGAATAAATTCACAGCAAACATGCATTCAGACCCATACATACATACAGACAATTTTCGTCATACTCATCCACACAAAATATGATTATCACAGGAAACAAATCAATCAACCATATTAATTTAAATTAGTTTTAAATAAAATGTTGCTCACCTGATATTTTATATTAGCAGAGCACATGTTTTACAAAGCTGGAACCTGAATTGCTTGATTCCCAACTTCAAATTGCTTCCTTGTTTTGCCTTTTTAAAAGCTGTAGTTGCATGTTTGATTTTAAAAAAAAGACTTCCATCTTGTTTTTGCTGCAATGCTTCCTGATTTACATTTGCATGTTTCCAGATCCATTTGTATGTATGCTTCCAGAAAATAATGCAGGTTTTGATGTTTTTCAAAACAGAATTGCAGGACTTTGAAGTTGCAAATGAATTTCAGGTGCATGCAGGTTAATGAATTGAAGTGCTATAGGTTTTGAGGATGTTGCAGGTAGGTTTGGTGAAGTTGCAGTCGCAAATTTGCTTCAAGTTTATGAATTTAAGAGGCTACAGGTTCCAGATTTGCATTTCAGGTTTACATGCAATTCAGTTTGAAAATGGTTGATGTTTTGAAGAAGATTCAAACAGTTTTTAGATGATTTTGCATGGAGGAGATATTAGTGCAGGGATTACAGATGTTTTTGAGGAGATTTGCAGATTTTAGCTGAAGATTACTCTAGTTTGAAAAAGAAGAAAAGAAAGAAAATGAATTTTTAGAGGAGATGGGTTTATAAAAGAATTTTTTTGATTTAATTTAAAATAAAAGAAACAAGAAAATAAAAAGAACACTTGTTCATATTTTAAACATTTGTCACTTTAATTTATTCTATGCTTACACATGTCAATTAGGTGTTAATAAATTAACACATGTAATATAAGAGTATTTTAATTTAAATTAAATTATTTACAAAAATTTTAAACCTTAATTTATTATTCTTATGTATATATAAATGAATTTATCTCTTTTTAAATTGAAAAGAAGTGAAAACAATCAAATTAAATATAAGCTTATTCAAATATCTTTTTATGTATTTATTCTTTTAAATTTCAGAACATTGAATTCAAATCTAAATTAATTTATCAAATCCAATTTTAAATCAAGTTATATTATAGATGCATATATAACTCTTGTTAAAAACAAATCCTATTTCTAAAAATCTATTTATGTTTTATGAAAAAGTAAGTATTATCATTTTTATTTAAAAATAACAAATTAAACAATATTAAATAATTTATAAAAGAGATTATAAACAAATTAAAAACATTTGTAATTTGTATTGTAAATTCTTATATATAAATTTCAAGTAATATTTAAAAATAGAATAAAACAAAACTTCGATGTTAACCTAATTCAAATTCATATTTAAGTTAATTAAAAATATAAATTTAAATAAATAAGATTTATTATAAGTATAAACCATATAATTATTTATTAAATTGTTTTGAGAAGTTAAATGTCAAATTTAAATCAAATTTCCAATTTACCAAAAAATAAATTAGAGTTAGAAAATTAATTCATTTACTAAATTCAAAATCAAAGTTTATCAATTTACAATATATACAATTATATATATTATAAACAGAAAATAATTTATTTACTTTAAAAAGATAAAGTCTTCCAATTTAAATATTTATTAAAATAAGATTATTAGAACAATTCAAAATTTATTATCTAAAGTTATCAAATCAATTTAATTTTCAACATAGATTATTAAATTTATATTGCCAAATTTCCGGGATATCACATTTTTTATAACACCTGTCTAGATATTACGACTCAAGTACATCACAGAAACAGAAACGACTCAAACACAGCAGAAAACTCTATTTATATATCAACACGCTGAAGCCACCTTCTCCATATCTCCTCAGAACTCGTCAAAGCAATCCTGAATCACTTGACTACTCATACATAATATGAGTACCCAAGAGTTTAGCAAAACAGAAAATAAACACTCAGGTTAGACAGGGGTCTGGTGTGAGTAAACGGGTTAAAGTTGCTTAACTTTGGAAATCCTTGAAAACAAAGGTATCGCGTAAGACTCCCCCCAAGTAAACATGGGTAAGTTTTTACCTTATGCTAACCAAAACATTTTATAGGAAATCCGGTGATATTATAATAGGGTCTAGGTTTTTCAAAATATAATACAGAAATAGCTGGAATGCTTACATCTCACGTTCCAACATAGTTGGGCACAATTAAAACCATACAGGCACTTATTGGATTTTGGATTCCATACAATGGCAGGGCTACTGGGGTACCGCCCGTCACAGTACATGGCCTAGATCACCATACCGAGGAGTACGCCCGCTCCCCTGCAATACAAAGCCAGAACCATCCCTTAATGGACAATCCCGAACAAGACCATCCCGGTAGTTGTCATGATCAACCGCCCCACACAGCCGGAATGAAAAGTGACCTCTAGACAGGGGCAAATCTCGTCCTACTTGGGCATGACCCACTTAGCCTTGGTGCACCTCCCATGTTTTAGCCATTCCCGGTTGATGAGGCTTGAGGCTGCGATTACCTTTATAGAACATATCAATCTTAGAATGCTCATCATCCACTTGACCATGTTCTAAAAGCATTCAATCCATACAAGTTCTTTCCGGGTTCGAACGAAACCGAAGGCACTATCTCATTACACTCATTTTAGAATCACCCTCAGAGTTAACAACCATAGCCCTTGCACTTTGAATCACCTCCTTGAATCCCTAAGTACTATTTCCGTTAAACTCATCTCGGAATCACCCCCAGAGTTATACTAACGAATAGTTCTTACACCTCGAGTCTTCACTTGCACTCCCCTTGGATTCATGACCTAACGTTTAACTTGGATCGATGTGGTTTTCGGAATTCCAAATTTGGAAATCCGATCTCGGTCTCATCGAATCCAAACGCTCTCTTAATGTCCAAGTGATTTAAGTTTAACAAATTAATTCAATTTAAACATATAGAATTCACACAGCATCATTCACAGATAAATACCACACATATATCATTGATATATCAAATATCATACCACAGAATATCACAACATATCATCGAATAGATATCAACTAATTCAGATATTCCACAAACAATCATACACAAAAAGGCATTATTAATTCCTTTGTGATTAATTTAATCATCCTAAATTAAATTAATTACTTGAGAATTAAACAACTAATCCTGCTTAACTAATCAGTAATTAATTACAATTAATTAATTAGTCACTCTTTAATCATCTTCATAATCCAATTAGTTAATCTTCAATTACAGATTAATTATCCTTTAATCATATTCTTAATTAATCACTTAGATTAATTGTTCTTCAATTACACTATGTAATTAACCTTAAATTAATTACACAGATTAATTTATCTTTAATCATTAATTAATCTTAATTAATCTCTAATTAATTAATTGACAATAATTAATTACATAAATCCTTAAATAATTTCATTAATTAATTATTACTTCTTTCTTATTTCATTGATTAATTATCTTATAATCAATCACATTTATTAAGTAATTAAACAATTAATTATTCATTAATTACATTAATTAATGACCCTCTAATTACTTTATTAATCAATCTTTCTCATAATTATATTTAATAATTAATTATAAACTTGATTACAATTATTAATCAAACGTGATTAATCACAATCAGTAATTAAATTCCCTTAATTACTTCACCAACCTTGATTAATTTCATTAATCAATCCTTTAATTACACTGGGTAATTATTCCTTAATTACTTCCCTTAAGTAATTATACCCCTTTAATTACTATCCATCAAGTAATTTCCTTAATTAATTACATTCAGTAATTATTCATTAATTACTTCACGAAGTAATTACACATCTTTAATTACATTATGTAATTGTACTTAATCCCATCATTAAGTAATTCCTTTAATTAATTAAACTTAATCAATTAACTAAAAATTAACCATAATAACTTAACTAAATTAATTAAACTGGGTAATAAATTACTTTAATTACTTCATTAAGTAATTATATTTAAACAGTTCTTCTTAATCATTGAGTAATTAACTTCTTAATTACTTATTAACTAATTATTTCTAAATTAATTAACCTTGATTTATTAATTTTCTTATAAGTAATTAATTACACTACTATTTACCTTAATTTAATTACTCACATTAATCATTTAAGTAAATTAAGTAATTTACTTTAATTACCCTTATAATCAAAAACTTGATTTATATAAACCATACTTTCATTTATTTCAAACAATCATTTTAAAATTATATATTTAAATTCAAAACTTGTATTTGGTTTACACTAAAACACCATCTTTTAATTTGTCATTATTAAATACTTTACTTCAATCACATTTTAAATTACTTCAAATACGCTTTTATTTGAAAACATTATTTTTTATCATTAAACAAAGAAAAATTAAAACTACTATTTTAAACAAAAGTTTAAATTATAAAATCCAAACTTTAAAACTAAAATCCTTTTTAAATTCAAACATTCATTCTTTATACAACTAATTTTAAACACTTTGTTTAAACATCAATTTGCTTTTCAACTTTGAAACTTCATTTTATAAAATACAAACCCGGTTAATATTAAACTTTTAAACAAACAAACTATTTTAAAAACAAATTTATCTTAACTTGTTTGAATGCAAAGTTTTAAATTAAAACATTTCAACATGTTCAAACTATTTAAAGCTTTGATTTAAAACTCAACTTTGCTTAGAATTTCAGAAAATCCAATATGTTGTTAAAACTGAATCAGGATATAAATCCTAGAAACCAAAACACACGTGACAAACTCCTTCAACTCCGAGTCGCACGCGAACGAAACACGATGCTAAACTCGAAAAACCACCGAAGAACCCATGGCCAAACACACTTCCCAAACAACAACCGCTGCACCAAAACTAGCTCGTGCACGTGCACACCGGCCACAGTCGACGGCGATCAACGCCGACAAGCCCTACAAGTCCACCATGACCTTGACAACCCCCTCGTCCCTCTAAATCGAAGAAAACGCTACCGAATCAAAATAAGGCTACAGCTTCGCAACCTGGAAGAACACTCGAACCCAAAAATTCGCCGTCAACGGCGAACCCCAACGCCGGAGACCACGGCTTCACTTTCAGAGCCACCCTACACTTCGACAACGCAATCCCCCTCCATGCGATCCACCCCATGGCATCAACGACGATGAACCCACGTCATTTCCGACCCCAAACAGAAACAACACTAATACCCTACTCTGCCCCTTCACGGCCACCACGGTCGACATAAAAATCTTCCATCAATTTTCCTGCATCAGCAGACACCATGTCAACCTCCATGCCATAGCTCACCATCCAACTCAACTCCAATCAACAGAATTCGACCAAAACCCCAAATACATAAAACCCCCAATTTCTCTCTGAATACCAAACTATAAATTCCAATATTCATCTTAAAATTCATGAATTTAAACAACAATTTAGATCATATGGACAGAAGTTTAAATTATTAAATTTGATTTTTACCAAATTTAGATTTTTCCACTGTAAATTCATCATTTACAGTATTTTGTTCAATATAAATTTTTATATTTATTTTTAATAACAAGATTTCCTTGTTATAACCAAATTATCTTCAATGATTAATGAATATAAGTGATCAACTTAGAAGATAAAAAATAATTTCTTTAAACTGGAACATGAAAGAACAGAATTATAAAACTTCATAGCTACAGGTTTTCAACAGCTAATTAAACATATGTTCTATCTTCGAATCAAGCATGCAACAATGATATTATGACTTCCATATCAATCATTTCATAGAAAACAAATAAGAATTTTTAAATCTGTTTTTAAAATAAATTTACTCACCATTATGTAGGAGTAGAGATCACTTAATCACTGCATTTAGATTTCCTGGACTTTGAATTTTCTGTTGAAACACTGAATTTTGCTTTAGCATTTGCATGATGATTTCCAATTAAGGTTGAAGCCATTTTTCAGGTTGAATACTTGGATTTGAGTTGAATCATAGCTTCAGATTTTACAGATCTGAATTCTATTTTTTTTAGGTTCTAGTTTTGAATCTTCTTGCATTTGATTTTTCTTTTCTTTTTATTTTGGTTGAAGAAAATTAAAGAATGGTCTTAGCTAAAGAAAAAAAAACACAAATCTTTTCTTTCTAAACTTTAAATAAAAACAAAATTTTTCTTTTAAAATAAAGACTTGCCACATGTTACAAGAATGAACCATTGTATTAACAAATGTCAAGCCCTTTTATTATTTTATAAACAAGTGTATTTTTTAATTTCTCATGATGCAATGTGTTTAAAAAGGTGATTTATTACATTAATTACTTGTTTAAAAATGAATTAAACCTTAATTACAATATTAATACTCATGTTATATATGTATTTAACTTTGTGATTTAATTTATAATTATTTAAAACTTAGTTTCCTAAGTATAAGTTCTAAAAGAAAGTAACATTTATTTAAATTTTATTTTAAATGTTTAAACATAAATTTCTATAACTAGCATTGACATTATATTTAAAATCTAAATTTGTTTTCAAAATCCAATTTAAAAGAAAACAATTTTAAACTTTTTAAAATAAGGTACTATTTCAAGCTATTATTCCTTTAACAAAAATAAATCTTCCTTTAAGTGTTTTATAAATAAACATAAATTTTAAATAGCTTTTGGAAAAACATTTTTATTAAATTAAATCAAATCAAAAACTTCCAAATCACTATAAAAACTTAGGTACATTAGAAATTTGAAAACATATTTTCTGTTTAAGTTTAATCCATATATTTCTATTTACAATAAATATCCAAATATAAATTTTCATTATAAATAGAACATCTTAAATATTAACTTCAGAAATTATTTGAATTTTAAAACAAAACTCCAAATCACAATATATAAACATATATTATAATTTGAATTTTTTTATTAAATTTAAATTGAAACAATTTCCTGATTACAATGTCTACATATATATATATTACAAATAGAATATTTTTATTAACTTAAAAAGATCAATTATTTTTAATTACACATATATTATTACTATAATTTGAAAAGAATAAACGTTTCAAATTAAATTATCATTGAATTTTTGAAAAGATAACTTTTGTTAAATTAGATTAATTATTAGTTTTGAATATATAATATTTGGTCAAATTAGATTTTTAAGTCAATATAACATATTTTAAAATAAATTATAAATGGAAATTATTAAATAAGTATTGCCAAAATCCCGGAACATCACATTCCTCCCCTCTTAAAAGAATTTCGTCCCCGAAGTTAAAAGCAAAGATAATTTAATAACTCCATACAGATTTTAACTTTATAATAGCAACAAATGCTATCAACCATACTAAAAACCATAACATCCAATTCAAACAATCAATTCTAACTATCTAGACAAAATTCCGGGCAGAATTTTCTTGAGTTTCCCAGGTACAAATACCGGGATACTCACTCTATAGAATCTAAACTAGCTGCTCTACTCAGATCTAGAACTCCTATATATCCAGATCTACAATCTAAACAGGAAACCAGACCACAGACAAGCCCGATCAACTTCCAAGTCTTCATGATCTGCTGGTTCTAAACCAATGATAGACCAAATACTTATCCTAAGGAGAAAACAAAATGATTCCAATACACTCTTGAGCTAGCTTCCCATCTTATCCAATCTCATCGCTCTCATGATCGGAGAAAACTTATCCAAAAATTTAAATTCCGATTTTGAGTTTCTGAATCTCTTCATCTCTTGTCCACAACATCCACTGATCCTGGACTTCCCTCAACCTTCCTAATCAACCAAACTTCACAGATGCTTCTCAAATCAAAGTTGGATCAAGAATGAGATGACCTCCTGATTCTACTCAACAAGATGGTTCTCCCAAAATCCAAAACACCAATCTACTATACAAGCATCATGAACTTCAAACTAGCTTCTCCTATCCGAGAAACAGAACAGATGCTCCTGACATCCAAGTCTTTAGATCCCGAAAGAACTTACTGAAGAAAAAACTTAAATCCAAGGAAAACACAGATCCTTCAATGAATCTGAGTTTCTCCTATTCTGGGATAGCTGCCTCCATGCTTCCGCTGCACAACTCTGATCCGAAGTAAATGAGAATGCTTTTGATGAACACAAGCACAAACTTGATCAACTTATCAAGAAACATTGTCCATCAAATTGTATAAAAGCTTAATGACCAATCCGATTTGGTCACAAATACTACAACAGAAATCCATTCGGAAAACTAGATCCAATCAAACCTGATTGCTCACACAAATCCTCTACCCTAGAATCTTCTCTCTACTAGGCCAAGCTACCAGAAAATCCTAGAACCAAATCAAAACAGAATTCCATCTCTCGATGCGGACAAACTCCTTTGACTTCCTTGAAGATATTCAAAAAGTCTCAAACCACTTCGATAGCTTCAACATCTTTAGAGATGTCACCCACTAAAGCAAAGATTACTAAAGAACTTCCGAACCATCGCAAGTCACTTTTGCGATAATACTACCCAATTCGAATTCCAAAGAAACTATTCTCTCCTACATAACAGAACAGCTTAAGCCCTTCAAAAGAAGAAACTGATGGTCCACCTCAACCACAAACACCTTACCCAGCTGAGCTTCTAGAAGAAAAAGGAATAAGCCCTCAGCATAGCCCGATCTACTGACAGAAGAATCTCAAAAGACTTCTGAACCGTCAAAGAAACGGTCCACACAACTGCTTCCGAACTCCACCTCTAGGATACTACTGAGCCAATAGATCTCCCTGGCAGCACATTCAACACCTCTGTGCTTCCCTTGCTACCACAGACCTCCTATCCAAAAGCTCCTTGAATCCCAAAGCTACATCAATCAACTCCTTAAAAAGAGTCTTCAAGATGAGCAGAAACCTCTAAAGAAACTCAGGCTTCAGACCAAGCACAAACACCCAGCTGAACTGAGTCTCCTACTCCAATACAGATAAGACTCCTTCCTATGGTTGCCAAAATACCATTACTTGCTTCAGCTCCTCCAACTGATCCGAATTCTAGTGAATCCGCTCGCACGAGCGCAATTCAAACTTATACTCCAAAGATAAACTCCGAACCTTTAAAAGATTTTCTTCAGAGATCGGTGAAATCCATAAACCAAGCTGCCAAACTTACTCTATATACTCAAAACTGTCCTGGTAGATACTCTTCCAACCTTAAATACTCGGACTTCTTCCATTGATAGTCGTGCTATACACACCACTATCTCTCCTACTTCTAAAACTTATGTTGGCAAACCCGAACTGGTAACCCAACAAAATAGGTAGGAATAAATAATTATATATATATAGTCAAAATTACAAATACGCTCTCTCAAGAAAGTCACCACTCCAGAGCCTAGGTATTCGCCCAACCTAGCGCTATGATACCACAATGTAACGACCCGCCTTTCATAACACAGAAAGACGCATCATTAAGAAGAAAGAAATGGATAGAAAAGAGAAAAGATAGAAAAGAGAGAACCAAACAATACCAAAATCTCACAGCGGAACGAATAAATTATATTAATCAAATAAAATATTACATAGTATCACATACATCAGAGTTATACATCTCAAACTACACAAAACTAGACAGTTATAGCACCTGCCTAGATATTACAACTCAAGTACATCACAGAAACAGAAACGACTCAAACACAGTGGAAAACTCTATTTATATATCTACACGCTGAAGCCACCTGCTCCATATCTCCTCCAGAACTCGTCAAACCAATCCTTAATCACTTGACTACTCATACATAATATGAGTACCCAAGAGTTTAATAAAATAGAAAATAAACACTCGATTCAGACAGTGGTCTGGTGTGAGTAAACGGTTAAAAGTTGCTTAACTTTGAAAATCCTTGAAAACAAAGGTATCACGTAAGACTCCAAGCAAATAAACATGGGTAATTTTTTATCTTACACTAACCAAAACATTTTATAGGAAATCCAGTGATATCATAATAGGGTCTAGGGTTTTCAAAATAAAATACAGAAATAGCTGGAATGCTTACATCTCACCGTTCCAACATAGTTGGGCACAATCAAAACTGTACAGGCACTTATTGGATTATCGATTCCATACAATGGCAGGGCTACTGGGGTACCACCCGTCACAGTACGTGGCCTAGATCACCGTACCGAGGAGTATGCCCGCTCCCCTGCAACACAAAGCTGGAACCATCCCTTACTGGATAGTCTGAACAAGACCACCCCGACAGTTGTCATGATCTACCGCCCCACACAGCCGAAATAAAAAAGGACCTCTAGATAGAGGTAAATCTCGTCCTACTTTGGCATGACCCACTTAGCATTGCTGCACCTCCCCTGTTTTAGCCATTCTCGGTTGATGAGGCTTGAGGCTGCGATTACCTTTATAGTACATATCAATCTTAGAATGCTTATCGTCCACCTGACGATGTTCTGAAAGCATTCAATCCATACATGTTTGTTCCGGGTTCGAACGAAACCGAAGGCACTATCTCGTTACACTCATTTTGGAATCACCCTCAGAGTTAACGACCATAGCCCTTGCACTCTGAATCACCCCCTTGAATCCCTAAGTACTATTTCCATCAAACTCATCTTGAAATCACTCCCAGAGTTATACTGACGAATAGTTCTTACACCTTGAGACTTCACTTGCACTCCCCTTGGATTCATGACCTAACGTTTAACTTAGATCGATGTGGTTTTTGGAATTCCAAATTTGGAAATCGGATCCCGGTCTCATCGAATCCAAACGCCATGTTAATGTCCAGGTGATTTAATTTTAACAAACTAATTCAATTTAAACATATTGAATTCACACATCATCATTCATAGATAAATACCACACATTTATCATTGATATATCAAATATCATACCACAGAATATCACAATATATCATCCAATAGATATCAACCAATTCAGATATTCCACAAACAATCATACACAAATAGGCATCATTAATTCCTTTGTGATTAATTTAATCATCTTAAATTAAATTAATTACTTGAGAATTAAACAACTAATCCTGCTTAATCACCAAACAACATTTGGTATCAGAGCAGGTTAAGCGAGAACCTTGGCTCTGTTGAGATTACTCATTAAGAATAGGGTCAATGGTACCCTAGAATGAGTTGAGTATATATATGAGAGAGCGTACTTGTTACTTTCTTATATAAAATTTTTAAATGATTTTATATAAGAACATATTTTGATATATAAAGCAATATTTATTTCTAATAAATATTAAGGTAATTGGTTGTTAAATTTTTGGAATTAAATTAAGAAGTAATATAATACAACCAAATTGAAATCTGGAATTGGGATTAAATTAAGTAGTATTAGAAGTACAACCAAACTAAAATTTTGAAACTAAATTTATAAATGAATAATCACATTCTGATATGTACATATATATATATTTAAATCCAATTTTATTTCGAGACATTTATCTTTTGAATTTCAAATAAATACAAATCCCTATTCAAAATTCACTCACAATATATGTTTATCCTTTGAATACCAATATTCTATTCCAAATCCAAATCCAATTTAAAATTTAATTTAAATTCAATTTAAATATAAATATTTAAACAAAACACAAATTCAAATTGGTAAAGAGATATTTTACTTAAAATCTATTTATATATATAAAAATAACACATTATTATTATTATTTTAGAAACAATCAATTTTATTAATATTAAATAATTATAAAGGAGATTATCACATTTATTTGTTCAATAATTTCAGAAGTCAAATTAGATAACTATTCAATTACCTAATGCCTGAAAATCAGGGTTATCACATTATTTCCCCCTTTGAATCTTTTCGTCCTCGAAAAGGAACGAAGCCAAATTTATTAAATATTTTAAAACCAGTTAAAATATTCTTTAATCAATTTTAAAAAACTTTTAAAATCTGTAATACTGCCAAAATAGTTTTATAAAAATACTTTTTATAACCCGATGTCTCAACCAGTCTATCCTTGTTCTCCTAAAAATTCGGTCATACGTTGATCAGGCATATGACTGAAAATCTACAAGTGCTTGGCAGACCGTTTTCAACATCCAGAGAAAATATTTTGAAAATGATTTTTTCCTTTTTATCTACAGCAGTTTGATTTTTTTTAAAATGACAGTTTGTTTGAACTTGAGTTTTGTTTCGACTGGGTTCTTGGAGCTTTACCGGTGGTTTAGCATAGAAGGAGGGCTCTTTGAGAAGAGATCTGTTTAAGCTGGCAGGATTGACCGGATCTAGTTTTCTAATTGAATTTTTGCTATGGTGTTGTGACCGGATCGGATAGGTCACTGAAATTTTATGGAATTTGATGAATAATGTTTCCGGGATAAGTTGATCAAGTTTATACTTGTGTTCATCAACAACGTTCTCAAATCAGAGTTGTGCAGCGGAAGCATCGTGGCAGCTATTCCAGAATAGAAGCAACACCTGATTCATTGGGAATTTGAGTTTTGTCTTGGATCAGAGGATTTCTACAGGAAATTCATTTTGGATCTGGAGGCTTGATTGTCTTGTGCATCTGTTCTGTTTTCAGAATAAGAGTAGTATGTGTGAAGTCTTCTAATGTTTGTGTGGTGGTCTTTGATGGATTTTGGGAGAACCATTTTGTTGAGTAGGTTCTGGAGATTTTTTATTTCTTTGACCAGATTTATTCCGTGAAGCATCTTCAAAGATTGGATTGATCTAGAAGGTTGAAGGCAGCCAGGATCGATGTGAGAGATTTGTGGATAAGAGTATTGGATCTTTCTGTATTCTCTTAAGGATTAAGAGTTTGGTCTACAGGATTGAATTTCCATTTCGGATGACTGGAATTTGTTATGTTTTTCACGTATCTTTGAGAGAGTACGTGTATGGTCTATCACTGGTTTTAGAATCAGTAGTTCTGGAAGATTTGGAAGTTGATCAGGACTTGTCTATGGTCCAGTATCCTGTTTAGATTTGTAGATCTAGATACATAAGAGCTCTAAATCTGAGTGGTATAGCTAGTTTAGATGCTATAAGAGCGAGTGTCCCGGTGTTTGTACCTGGGAAACTCTAGGGAATCCTATCCAGAATTTTGTCTAGATAGTTAGAATTATTTGTTTGAATTGGTTGCTATGGTTGCTGGTATTTGGTTGATAGCATATGTTTGCTATTTTAAAATTTAAAATCTGTATGGGATTATTAAATTATCTTTGCTTTTAAATTTCAGGGACAAAATTCTTTTAAGGGGGGAGGAATGTAATGTCCCAGAAATTTAGGCAATACTTATTTAATAATTTTCATTAATAATTATTTTAAAATTTGAAATATTGATTTAATAACTTAATTTAAACAAAAATTATCTTTTGAAGATTAATAATTATTTAGTTTGTCAAATGATATTCTTTTCCAAATTTATAAGGATAATAATTTAATTTGAGAATTTTATTATATTCAAAAGTTAAAAATATTTAAATAATAAAATTATCTATCTAAGCTTATTTAAAGAATATTTCATTTATAATGAATATTTTATTTATATACATTGTAAATAGAAGTTTTGATTTTAATTTAAATTTAAATTCAATAAGAACATTTTCAAATTTATATATATGTATGTGTATAAATTGTAAATTGGTAAAATTTGATTTAAATTAGTATTGAAAACTTTCAAAAGTTAATTTTAATATCTATCTTATATTTTCAAAAGAAATATAAGTAAATATTTGTTTTGTTTAAAAATATAATAGTTTAAATTGTATTTTATAATAAAATTTTATTTTGTTTTATTTTAAAATTTTGTTTGAAATAAACTTAGTTCATTATATTAGAGTATGATATTTAGTTTGAAAACTTTGGAATAAAATGTGATTCAACATTCCTTTTTCTTTTTAAATTTTCTCTTTTGAAATTTAGTTTTAAAAATATTATTTTTTAAAAATATTATTTTTTAAAAATATTCAAATAAACATTAAGTTGTGTAATTTTATAAAAGAAGTTTTCATGTAATCAATTAATGGCTAAAAATAGATAAACATTTAGAACATGTTAAATTAGATTAGAAAATTGGTTTAGAAAAGTTTAAATACATTTATAAATTAAGAAATTTCTTTTAATATTGAAATGAACATGTGTTAAGCTTTTAACATAAAGAGAAGACACTTGTAAACATTTGTTATTTCTTAGATAACATGTGGCATGTTAACATATTTTGAAATTAAATTTTTGTAGATAAGAAAACTTAGAAACTTATTAATTGTTCAAAACCATTTTTTTTCAAAAGAAAATATGATAATCAGATTATAAGCCAAATTCAAAATCCATTTCTGCAAACCAAAAAAAAACCCAATTCATGTTTAAGATCTGCAAAACCCAATCTAATAACAAAAATTCAATCTGCAAGTTTCAAAATCAATTTGCAAGTTTAACTTCGATTCAAGCAAAAGAAGAATGGTCTGCATACAGTTTTGAATTCTACAACAAGTAAATTCAGTTATCAAACGGAAGCTAAAACACAGATTCATCAAGCAAATTGCAAATCAACTTCAACATGCAGATTCAAATCAGGTTCCAGGAAATGTGATTGCATCTCTGTTGTCTTCTGCTTCTTCATGAGTAGGTGAGTGAACTTCTATTTTAAAAACAGTTTTTCCTTTAAAAGTCAAAGCTAAAAAAACTTACATAACTCAAGTTCAAACAAACTGTCATTTTAAAAAAAAATCAAACTGCTGTAGATAAAAAGGAAAAAAAATGCTCTGTCTTCTTTTAAGTGAGTAACCTAACAATGCAAAAAGCTTGAGTTATCTGTTGCATGTTTATTGATAGAAATAATTAGGTTTGTATGATTGTTTTGTGATAATAATCTGTGTATATATATTAGTACACATATGAATGTTTCCTGATACTTGTTTCTGCTTTTAAAAACTAAGAATCTTTAAATAAAACCCATTTCCTCTTGATTGATTCTTAGTTAGGATTTGTTTTGAGAAAAAATGTGTTTGTTTAGTAAAGATTTAGGATTATAAATTATATTTTAGTTTAATTAAAATCTGTTGCCTCTAAAAAACCACAAAATCAGTCATCATTGAAAATAAAACAAATATCAAACATCTTAAGTCATTAAAACAGTTTTGTAACCTGAATGCATGATTGAAATCGTGAATTTTAAAACAAATATCACATTTTATAGTTAACTGTTGAGTGTGCTTGTCTGTATTGAACAAAATTGGGAATTTTGGGTTTATCTGGTGGTTCAATGGTATTGGGATGATGTGGTTCCTCTTGGTGGTGGAAGATTGATTGGAGAGTGGAGGAAAATTGGGAGGTAGATGGTTAGAGAATGGTGGCGATGGCAATGGCTATTTTTAGGTTTCAAGCCCTAGTTTGAAGTGGTCGAAGTTTGGGTAGCTGGTTGTTTTCTGTGATGCATCGAGTGAGGTAGGGTTTTGGGAAGTTGCAGAGGGAATGTAAATGGAGCTATGGCCGAAGTCGCATTGATGTTGATGGTCGGAGTTAGGTGTGAGCGATGTTGACAGGTTTGGGGACGTTTTGCAGTGGTGTTTCAGGTCTGGTTTGACTATCTCGAATACGTTTTTCGAGCAGCAGTGGATTTACGGAGGTCATGATCAGGTGTGGGGTTGGTTTGCGATGTCGTGAAGGGGTTAAGGGTGGCTGAAGATCGCCGGAGTGCCAGTGCATATGCACCATGCATATTTTTAACTCTGGTGAACTTTTGATTTGCGCAGGCTTGTGTCTCGAAGATGGTATTGGGTAGATCGTGTTGTTACTCGAAGCAACTAGGTTGGGGACTCGAAGTAGATATGGGGAGGCCTCGGGTAGTTTTGTTCAAGGTTATTAAACATGACAGAGTTCAGTTTTTAACATTTTGAATGAAATTTAAAATTTAGGCCGGAATTTAAACAGGAATTTAAATTCCAAGTTTTAAGATGAATTTCAATTCAAGTGAACTTTTGAGTTCAAAGTTTTATTATAAATGAAAATTTTAAATTTTAAGCAAGATTTAAATTGAGTTTTGAAATCAAGTTTAAATATTGTTTTCAGGTTACTTTGAATCCAGTTTGAATTTAAATAGTTTTGTAAATTTTTAAAATGTTGATCAAATTCAAATGTTTTAAAGTAGATTTTAAAATTGAATTTGATTTCAAATAAATGTTTAAACTTGAAAGATTTCTTTTCTTTAATATTTGAATAAAAGTTATGAAATGTTTAACTTGAAATTTGAGTAGTTTAAATAATCAATTTATTTTAAAGACTTGATTTCTTTAATAAATTTAAGTAAATTAGGATTTAAACTTTTCTTACATAGGTAATGAATGTTTTCACCTTTATTTTAAGATTTATAATTCATTTAATTTGGATAAATGTTTTAAATAGCTAAACATTTTAAATCTTAAAATTTTAAATTGGAATTTGAATTGTAATCTAGAAATGTATTGTTTTAAATACATTTGAATGTTAATAAGATCATTAATAAGTAAATAAATTATCTTAGAATAATTTAGATAATAAAAGAATTTAATTAAGGAATCTACTTATTTATTTGATTTTAAATAATCGTTTAGATTAATTTTTAATTAGAGATGATTAATAAGGATTAATCTAAGATAAATTTCTTAAGTAAGTAATTAAAGGAAATGTTGTTAGTTAATAATGATAATTATCTAATGATTATTAAGTAATTAATTAATGAGATTAATTTTGATAATTAATTTAAGATAATTAATTTTAAATTGTTAAGTATAATTACTTGATAAAAGTAATTAAGGTATTAATTACTTATTGTAATTAATTTTGATAATGTGATTTATTTAGATTAATTAATTTATTTTAATTAATTTAAGTAAATCATTTGATGGTTTAATAAGTGTAATTACTTAAGGTAATTAGTGGAGCATTATTACTTAGAGAAGTAATGAAGGAAAATTACTGGAATGTAGTTAATGAAGATGATTTTTAATTAAGTAATTTGGGTTATTACTTTTGTAATTAGTCTGGGATTAATTAATGAAGATAATAAATTATGGAATAATTAATTTGTTAATAAGTAATTAATGGTAGTTAATTACTGATTTGAATATCAATCAAGGGTGATTAATATTTGTATTTTAAATTTTAGATTAATTACTAAATGTAATTAATTTTAATTTAAGTAGTTGATTTAAAGATTAATTAGAGATCGTTAATTAATATAATTAATGACGTAATTAAGGATTATTTAATTAAGTAATAATTAATTAAGTTATTAATTAATGTAACTAATTAAGGATAAATGTAATTAATTATTGTTAATTAATAAATGAAGTAATTAAATGTTAATTACTTATGATTAAGTTTAATTAATTTGTAAAATTAATTAAAGACTAATTACTTATTATAATTAGTGAATGATTAATCAAAGGTGTTTAATCAAGTTGAATATTTAGAGAATAATTAATTAACTAGGTTAAATAAATTAATTGATTTTAAGCAGGATTTATAGATGTGATAATTAATTTAATTTATTTTAAATTAGTTAGAGATAGAAGTAATTAATTTAATTCATTTTAAATTAATTATAGATGTTGGTTAGTAAATCATTGTTTATGGATGATATTGATATTTCCTTGGATGATTGTAAATCTCAGTAATGAGATGAGTAATATCTGTATGATATTGATGCTTAGTTAAGTATGACAATAAGGATTATCTGGTTGTGATGGTCATCTGTTTGTGATTATGATACAGATTATCTGTTTATAATGAGAATGTGATTATCTATTGTGATATGTGGAATATCTATCTGTGTGTAAATAGATAATGATGAATTGAATTAATTGTTAAAACTAAATTCACTTGGACGTTAAGATGGCATTTGGATTTCGATGAGACCGGGATCGGATTTCCAAATTTGGAATTCCGAAAACCACATCAATCCAAATTAAACGTTAGGTTGTGAATCTCAAGTGAAGAGTGAAGACTCGAGGTGTAAGGACTATTCGTCAGTATAATTTTAGGGGTGATTCCGTGATGAGTTTGATGGAAATAGTACTTATAGATTCGAGATGGTGATTTAGAGTGCAAGGGCTATGGTCGTTGACTCTAAGGGTGATTCCAAAATGAGTGCAACGAAATAGTGCCTTCGGTTTCGTTCGAACCCGGAACGAACTTGTATGGATTGAATGCTTTCAAAACATCGTCACGTGGGCGATGAGCATTCTAAGATAGATGTTCTATAAAGGTAATCGCAGCCTCAAGCCTCATCAACCGGGAATGGCTAAAACAGTGGAGGTGCAGCAATGTTAAGTGGGTCATGCCCAAGTAGGACGAGATTTACCCCTGTCTAGATGTCCCTTTTTATTTTGGCTGTGTGGGGCGATTGCTAGCTAGAATCGCCGGGGTGGTCTTGTTCGGGACTGTTCAGTAAGGAATGGTCCCGGCCTTGTGTTGGAGGGGAGCGGGCGAACTCCTCGGTACGGTGATCTAGGCCATGCACTGTGACGGGAGGTACCCCAATAGCCCTGCTATTGATGGAATCCAAATTCCAATAAGTGCCTGTACGGTTTTGATTGTGCCCAACTATGTTGGAACGTGAGATGTAAGCATTCCAGCTATTTCTGTATTTTATTTTGAAAACCCTAGACACTATTATAATATCACTGGATTTCCTATCAAATATTTTGGTCAGCGTAAGGTAAAAACTTTTCCATGTTTATGTGTGGGAAGTCTTACGTGATACCTTTTCTTTTCAAAGGTTTTTCTAAAGTTAAGCAACTTTTAAACCCGTTTACTTACACCAGACTCCTGTCTGACCCGAGTGTTTATTTTTTGTTTTATTAAACTCTTGGGTACTCATATTACGTATGAGTAGTCAAGTGATTCAAGATTGCTTTGATGAGTTCGGGAGGAGATATGGGGCAGGAGGCTTCAGCGTGTAGATATATATAGTGGTTCCGCTGTGTTTGAGTTGTATCTGTTTTTCTCTGATGTACTTGAATTGTAATTGCTAGACAAATGTTTATAACTTTCTAGTTTGTGTTGTATTAGTTATATAACTCTTGATGTATATGATACCATGTAATGTTTTATGTGATATAATATAATTTATTGGTTCCGCTGTGAGTTTCTGATGTTGTCTGTTTCTTTCTTTTCTATTTTTTTCACTTTTCTATCCCTTTCTTTCTTCTTAATGATGCGTCTTTCTATGGAATGAAAGGCGGGTCGTTACATTGAAAGACGTGGAAAATTTCGAATCTGAAAATTCCAGATAGTTAGGAAAAAGAAGAAAGAGATGAAGAAAAAGAAGAAGAAGAACAGAATCAACAATATCTCACATTCGCAGCAAATAAAATATAATAATAAATAATAACAGTTTACTGAAGAATACTATATCTGCCGATTACATTTAAATACATCAGAGTTATACATATATTCAACACTGAACATATACAAATCAACATGCCATAGATTTACAATATAACAATACATCGGAATATTCTTCACGTTCCTGCCATCCAGCTCGACTCCTGAGCTCTAGAACATCCCTACCCAAAAATCTGTAATACTCGGTCTGACCCGAGCATTACAACAAAGTAACACCCGGGTCAGGCTGGAAACCAGCGTAGGTAAACCCATCTAGCATGAAATATCCTAAAACAATAACCTATTTAAACCCGGGGTAACTCGTAACAATTTTATAAAATTCACAGATTTGGTATATACAACACTTATTACATCCATCAATTTCTAGGTATCATACCTAGATTAAGAGGTCCAGTTCACTTAAGGCATTCCATTCCATTACAGCTCATTGATCTCACATATCAATCTATAAAGAATCGAAGTGGTTTCGAGTATTTACTAATACCCGACTCCGGTCTCTTCGAGTCCAATGTAATCTTATCCCAAGTTATTCAATTAAATACCATGCAACCTTAATTATTGGATAACATTTTCACACAGTAATTTATAAATGATAGATAATCACATCATTATTATTCACCCAAAAATATCATATCACAAAGCAATTCCTATCAGAGATATTAACCAATACAAGGCACTTATCATCATTCAACCATTCATAAGCAAGATTGATCCCTTTCATTAATTACATTAATTAATGATCATCTAATCACTTGCATTGGTTAATTATTCTTAAAATTTCCTTTAATAATTAACCTTTAACTTAATTACATTCATTATTCAATCTTAATTAATCACAATCAATAATTAACTTTCCATATTTACTTCATCAATTAATCAACCCCTTGATTTATTATATTAATTAATTCTTTAATCACACTGTGTAATTATCACTTAATTTCTTCCACAAAGTAATTATCCTTTAATTGCTTCCCAAGTTAGTAATTTTCCCTTTTTTACAAATTGTATCCAGCAATTATCCATAAATTACTTTACTAAGTAATTATACCCCATTAATTACCTTAAAGAATTAGACTTAATCTTTAATTAATTACTTATTCCGTAATTAATTACTCTTAATTAATTACATCGCTTAGTTAACTTTCATAACTTTTATTAGTCAATTCTTAAATTAATTACACCGAGTAAGTAGTTACTAATTATTTCTACTAAGAAATTATTCTTCATATTAATTACACAGGTAATTAACCCAAAACTACTTCCAATTCTTCAATTAATTACATTCTGTAATTACCATTACTATCTAAGTAATTACACTTTATAAACCTCATTAAATAATTATACTCAATCCCATGATCAAATGATTATTTAAATTTATTAAACTAATTAATTAACTTAAACCAATCATATTAACTAATTACATAAAGTAATTAATCCCTTTAATTAATTACACTAGGTAATTAACCCTTAGTTACTCCACTTAAGAAGATTTACCGTTAATTATTTTCATCAAGTAATGATCTCATTGGTTAATTATCCTCAATTAATTACCCTTGATCATTAATTTACTTGACCTTAAATTACCAGATATATACATTAGCCTTAACCATTCCCATTGCTTACTTACACTAATTTATTTCCTTAATAAATTCTTTATCTTAATAAATTCTTAATTACATCATTAACTTATTAAAAATCATTGGTAATTATTACACAATTAATTACTTTAAAATCAAAACAAAACAATTTAATTAATTACTAAAAATTATTACATAATTAAAACATTTCAATTTGTTTAAACTATTTATCTTTTTAGAAGTTAAATTCAAATGAATGTAAAATCATTTTAAAACTTCAACTATCAAAATATGAAATGCTTTCAATTAAAAAGTTAAACATTTTGCAAAGTAGTTTAAATAAGATTTCAAAGTTTTAAAACTTAAAACAAATTTAAAAACCTTTAAACATTTCTAACATTGGTTGACCCGACCAACTCAAACAAGTTTAAACACAAGAGTTCGAATCCTTCTTCTCCCTTTCCTATTTCTTTAGCTAAATTAAAGTTTAGATTACAAATATCCTGGAAGAAAAAACACTAGTACCCAGGCACGAGCACAACATTCTCAACTCGTACCTTATCTCGAGCTAAACGCATCCTACTCGACCAAAACTTCGAGTCACCTCACTGCCCTCTTTCACTGACACGATCACTGTCACGTGCACGTGCACGACTCGCCGACACCGTCGCCACCATCCACGACACCACACACCGACCCCAGATGCGAGCTTCCATTGTTGATCAGCAAATACACGACCCAATCAAAAAGGAACAATTCGAACCTAAAACCAATACTGCATCACCAGAAAAAAAATCCTATCAACCCACGATGCCGACCATCGTTCGTCTCAAGACTTCGGCCACATCACCGCGATACCTTCCCACTACTATCCCCACGATCCTGTGCCACTCAGTTCACTACAAGTTCCAGACAACCCATCATTCAAACGCGACCAAACCACCGAGATTAAACCCTAATTTCCCAAATTCCAAACACTCTAATGAATGATTATCACTTCAACTATTTTTCTCGCATTCAACGATCATCCATACAACTTCGATCCAAAGGACGATCCCTAGAATTGACCCAATCACCAGAATTTTTCCCAAAACCCAATTTTTGTTAACAACAAAATTCTTCCTCAAATCCAATTTAATAATTCTGATTTTTATCTTAAAAATCATGTTATACAAAGTAGATTAAAGATGTGATTTCGATTCAACAAAATTCAATGCATGATTTTATCATGATATTAATTTTTTTTACTGTATTACCTTGATTCAGCAGATTTTTAAACAGTTTCTTTTTAAATATCAATTTAATCCTTAATTCATGTTTAACTAAAACTACTGCATTGAAGATTCATACTTAACAATGATTGTTAAGTAAATTTTGAAATTCTTGTTTAAATTTACTCTTTATTTTAGAATTACAGAGAAGCATCCAACAGATTTAACATGCACAGTTTTAAAATAATAAAAACACCAAGATTTCATCTATATATATGAACATGCAAGTCAGTCACTAGCTCAAAAGTTCTCATGCACAAAATTTACTTTACTTAAAATTTTCTAACTAAAATTTACTCACCTATTTCAGAAATGCAGAGGCTTCAGATCAGAGTTTAATCCTTTGATTACTCCAGTTTTTGAGTTTGATTTGCCATATTTACCATTGCTCCCAAGATTGAAACTCCCAGTTTTAAAATTGCTTTGAATGTTTGCTTTGATATGTCCAGGTTTTGAGAAATTGTTTACTGATTTGTATTTTATTTTTATTTGATTACTTCAGATTTAAAATATTAAAAACAAACGGTGACACTTGTTTGATTTGCATATTAATAACCTTACATTTGTTAATCTTATATTATATATGATTTACATTTGTAATACCATGTTTTAGTATGTTTTATATGTATTTATATAATTTTTCAATTTAGTTTATTCATTTATAAATGTCTTTTGTTTGATAAGTTTAAATTTTATCTTAAATAAAACTTAATTATATTTATGCTTTCTCTTATATTTGTCTTATATATATATATATATATATATTTTAAGTATGTAATATAAAATTCCAGCTACACACTTAATATAGTTATAAAAATATATTAATTATACTTTATATACTTTATTTATATTTTGAATGGTTTCCCTAAAACTCTTCATATTAAATTTTTATTTAGTAACCCCCTTCCTTTATTTATTTTAATATGATCTTTAAATGAAAATAACAACTATATACAAATAAAATTATATATATATTATTTCTAAATTCAATTTACCTTAAAATGTTTATCTTTGAAATTTCAAATTCAAATTAAAATCAACTTATATAAACTGTATATATTTAAATACTTTTATTTGTCACATTTTATTTATTTAACCAACTGGAATCAGTATTTAATGATTTAAAATCAGTTAATTATCCAATTAATAGATATTAAAAATCTAGGTTATCACATTCCTCCCCCCTTAGAATCTTTTCGTCCTCGAAAAGGAACGAAACCAGAATTTATTGAAATGCTTAAAATCAGATAAATTTCCTTTGATCATTTTTAAAACACTTTTGAAATCTATATTAATTTTTTTTGTAACTCGATGTCTCAACCAGTCCATCCTTGTTCTCATAGAAATTCGGTCATACGTTGATCGGGCGTAAGACTGAAAATCTATAAGTGCTTGGCAGACCCGTTTTCAACATCCAGTGAAAATACTTTTGAAAATAATTTTATTAAAAATTTAGAAAACAGCTTTTTTTCTTCTTGAAAATAGAGGAAATTTCTTAGTGAGAATGCTCTGAAAATCATCACCCCCATCCATGGTCGCAGTTACATTCCAGGGTTACGTTGCCATCGCAGCAAATGTACATGTAACTGCAGGCTCTCTGCGGCCTCTCGATTACGCCATGGAACCCACGACAGATCGCAGTTACATTCCATGGTTACTTGCCATCGCAGTAAAAGTCCATGTAACTGCAGGCTCTCTGCGGCCTCTGATTTTCGCTGTCGAAATGAAACCTCTCCACTCCTACATAGGTCGTAGTCTATCGATATAAAATCAAATGCAGACTGTTGGCTCTCAGCGGCACACACGACTTTCGCTATGGTATACTCTACTCATAATCCACAGGAACTATTTTTGTCCGGACTCCTCATAGGATTAACTTTAGAAACCCCCCCCCCCCTTTTGGGCTCAAGGCAGCACCACCCGGTGGCACTCCTGAGAAGTTAATTTCAAGGGAGCGCCTTTTTCCCCAGAGCCATCATCAAAACACTTTATACTATACACATATAGTATCTTCCAAATCATACACCTAGTATGATCTCATACAAAGCTCCTTTACACCAAAATCGATTATCCCAAAATCGATTATTCTCAACTAGGATTTCCAAATTTCAATATTGATTTACCCAAAAATCAAACCTTTTTCAAATCCAAAGGTTCCAAAAAACTTTTTCCAAAATCCTCATATGATCCTTTATATATTTATACACATAAATATGTAATTTTTAAAAAACTTCGGATCGTTTCAAACTTGTATAAAACTCCTTTTATACTTCAAACATTTTCAAAAAGAAACCCTTTTCTTCTGGCAAAAGATTCAATAAGGGGAGTTATATTTTATAAAACAAAGATATTTAACTTTGTTTACTAAAAATCAAATATTCAAATTTGATTACTTCTTTTAATATCATTTTCATTCAAATCCGTACGATGTACACATATCATCCGTGCGCTATACCAATCGGACGCTCACTCGACCACACAATTTCACTTCCGAACTAGTATCGTCCACCCGA
The DNA here is from genome assembly GCA_030765085.1 of Allium cepa. Classification (NCBI taxonomy): domain Eukaryota; kingdom Viridiplantae; phylum Streptophyta; class Magnoliopsida; order Asparagales; family Amaryllidaceae; genus Allium; species Allium cepa. The sequence goes on along the minus strand of CM060941.1, from coordinate 676,850,148 downwards.
CTTCCTAGTGCAGACACAGATCTGGTTTCTTGATTCGAAACCGTCATTCTCCTTGCATAGTCATAACTATGATAGAGAATATCCAGAACCAATCAACAATCCATATCCAGGTTCGCAGTCGAAAATCGAGTGAAAAATCCCAACTCGGATCGACATAATATCTCGAAATTCTGTGCTTGAATCTGGATCAAATCATTATGCGAATATAATAACATACGTATACCCTACGTATTCATCTTTATTGGTTATTAGCCCAATCAATTCCATTTCTATTCACATGTACTTTGATTTTCATTCACTTACTCACAATTGCTTCAATCCATTTGGATTATCACCTCTATTCTTATCTTGATTGGGTATTTAACTAATAACAGTTTGAACTCTGACCATTTTATTTAGAAAATAGCTTCAAAATTTTAAAAATAGATAAGTAGTTGGAAAATAATTACTAGTTTGTAAAATAGGTGTAAAATAGTTTGAAAATAGTTAAAATAATTATAGAAATTTTAGATAATTGCAAAATAATAGTAAGATAATAATTAGTTTTGTAAAGTAGTTGGAATATAGTAATTAGTTTATAAAACAGTTGGAAAATCGTTACACAGTTTCGAAAATAATTGCAAAACAAGTATAAGATAGTTTTGGCTTTTAAAAGAAAGGTTGTATATATAATAAATAGCTTGGTAAAATAGGTTTATATTAAAAATAGTTTATACTAAAATAGTCCAGAGTCAAAACTGCTCACTTCCCAATCTCCATTCTCATCAATTCAATTTAAATTTCCACTTCCATTTAAATGACTCAATTCAAATTTTAAATAACTTCAATTTCCATTGAAATTGATTCAACCCCAATTCAAGTTAAATTAACCTCAGTTTCTTTCCAAATTTAACTTATTCAATCCTTGATCTCAAATTCTACTAATTCAAATAAATTTAATTGAACTAGTTCCAATTTCAATTCATTTCAACTCCAGTTTGAATTAATCCCAATTTCAAACTCCATTTCCATATCAAGTTGAATTATTCTTGATTTCCTCCCAAATTCAATTCAAATTCCATTTGAATTTAAAACTATTCGACTTTAATTACAATTCCAAATTATTCAAATCAATTCGAACTAATTTCAAATTGAACCCACTTTAATTTCAAAACACTCCAATTCAAATTTCAAATTTATATCATCTCGAATTATATAAATTCGAGTTAAATTCTCAAATGTTTGTTTTAATTCCTTTAAATCAATTTACTTTTAAAGTTTTTAAACAATTTAATTTTGAGTCAAATTCTCAAAATTCCATTTTAAATTATCTTTAGTTAACTTTTTTCAAAGTTCAAATAAGAGTTCAAAACAATTTTAATTTACAAGTGTAATTATTCAAATTTTCAGTTCAAAATAATTCCTTATCCTTAATTTCAAATTAAAGTGTGATTTTCCTTTTATCTCAATAATGGATATATTACCACACTTCAATTTCTCATTTATTTAAACAAATCCAATTTCAGCTTAAAGATTATTAATAACAACAGGATGGTATCATTCAAATTATTTTAAAACATCCATCCATTTCCAATTTTCGGATCTCAAACCCATTTTGAGATCAATCAAACTCATAATTCAAATCAACCATTCAACTTCCCAAGTTAAATCTTAACTTCGTCTTGAAATTTCCACTTCAGGTTGATCATTCAAACTTATTTAACTTCACATTAATAATTTTCCCACTTATAATTTCAAAAAGAACTTTATCACTTCGGGTTATACATCACCTTCCAAAATTAAAACCCAACATTTAGAGTTTATTTCAAACCATCTTTGATATTATGTATATCCACACATATACATATTTACATCATCGCTCACCAAGCAAAATTTTAAAATTCAAACCACCTTTCGTTTCAATTCAAAACAAATTCTCCTAAAAATTTTCAAACATTTCTTATTTTAAAATACGATCATATTCAAAATAGTTTGAATAATATTATTTCCTTTAAAATTTTGAAAACAATTTTCAAAATATTTAAATTTAGAATTTAGAACTTCACAGTTTAAAACCCACTTCAATTTACATGTCATGCTCATTTAAAGGTTACCCCCTTAAAACTTTTTATTTTTGCTTACTCATTAATACCCGTTTTATTATTAAATCACAACAATTATTGATAATAACCCAAATTATCATACCTGAATTCCAATTTATTATTATCTTATTCCGAAATTCTTCCCCAACTTCAAGATTCAATTTCAGTTTGAATCCATTTCAAACTTATCTTTAATTTAATTTGAATTTGGTTGTTTTCTATTACTACTTAATTTAATTCCAAAAATTTAACAATCAATTCCATTAATACTTATTAGAAAGAAATATTTCTTTATATATCAAAATATATTCTTATATAAAATCATTTAAAATCTTTGTATAGGAAAATAACAAGTACGCTCTCATACACACACACACACACACAATCAACTCATTCTAGGGTACCCTTGACCCTATCCTTAATGAGTATTTCCCACCAGAGCCAAGGTTCTCGCTTAACCTTCAGCTCTGATACCAAATGTAACGACCCGGAAAATTTCGATCCCGAAAATTCCAGATAGTTAGAAAAAAGAAGAAAGAGATAGAAAAAGAAGAAGAAGAACAGAATCAACAACATCTCACATTCGCAGTGGATAAAATATAATAATAAATAATAACAGTTTACAGAAGAATACTATATCTGTCAATTACATTTAAATACATCAGATTTATACATATATTCATCACTGAACATATACAAATCAACATGCCACAGATTTACAATATAACAATACAGCGGAATATTCTTCATGTTCCTGCCGTCCAGCTCGACTCCTGAGCTCCAGAATGTCCCTATCTGAAAATGTGTAATACTCAGTCTGACCCGAGCATTACATCAAAGTAACACCCGGGTCAGGCTAGAAACCAGCGTGAGTAAACCCATCTAGCATGAAATATCCTAAAACAATAACATATTTAAACCTAAGGTAACTCGTAACAATTTTATAAAATTCACAAATTTGGTATATACAACACTTATTACATGCATCAATTTATGAGTATCATACCTAGATTAAGAGGTCTAGTTCACTTAAGGCATTCCATTCCATTATAGCTCATTGATCTCACATATCAATCTATAAAGAATCGAAATGGTTTCGGGTATTTACCAATACCCGACTCCGGTCTCTTCGAGTCCAAGTAATCTTATCCTAAGTTATTCAATTGAAAGGCGGGTCGTTATATTGTAACCTAGTTTAAATTTGCATTAATACTTCTTTCCTCTTTTTTAATTATCCATAAATTACTTTATGTTGAATTTTTTTTAATTGGTTTGATAATTTTCTTTACAATTTTAATTTAAATTGGTAAATTTAATCTTTTAAAGGTTAATAAACATTTAATCTGGCATATTGATAAGATTGGTTTGTTAAAGCTAATAAATTTTATTCTATTTATAATATATATTTTTGATATATATTGTGAATAGAAATATCTTTTGTTTTGAATAAAGATAAATTTTCAAATTGTAATATATATGTAAGCATATATTATAATTTGATATTGTTTTGAAATTTAATTTAATCTATTTATAATTTATATTGTATGTATTGTAATTTAAAGATTTGTTTTAATTAATATTTTTCAAAAGTTAATTTAGTTTAATTAAATTGTTTTAAATATAAGATAATTACCAACCGTGATGACCCGACCTCCTATCTCCAGAAAGTCGCATCATCAATGAAGAAAGAAAGGGATAGAAGAAGAAAAGAAAGAGAAAGAAGAAACACAACAACATCAGAGAACTAACAGCGGACGAATAAAATATAATATATCACATAAAATATTACACAGTATCATATTACATCAGAGTAAGCAACTTATACAACACATATTAGATAGTTATAATCATCTGTCTATCTATACAACTCAAGTACAACAGAAACAGATACCAAACAAACACAGCAGAACCATAATATATCTACATGTGGAAGCCTCCTGCTCCATATCTCCTCCAGAATTCATCAAGCAAACCTGAATCACTTGACGACTTATACATAATATGAGTACCCAAGAGTTTAATAAAACAAAAAATAAACACTCGGTCAGACAGGGGTCTGGTGTGAGTAAACGGGTTAAAATTGCTTAACTTTAGAAAAATCCTTTGAAAGAAAAGGTATCACGTAAGACTTCCCATACATAAACATGGAAAAGTTTTTACCTTACGCTAACTAAAACATTTGATAGAAAATCCAGCGATATTATAATAGTGTCTAGGGTTTTCAAGTAAATAAGAAATAGCCGAAATTGTTACATTTATTAAATTCCAGCTACTAACCACAAAAGGGGGTAATACAAACAAAACCGTAGTGTCTCGTAGGAAGAATGGGTTTCCATCAATGGCAGGGCTACTGGGGTACCGCCCGTCACAGTATGTGGCCTAGATCAACGTATCGAGGAGTACGCCCGCTCCCCTGGAACGCAAGGCCGGAACCATCTCTTACTGGACAGTCCCGAACAAGACCACCCCGTAGTTGGCGCGACCAACCACACACTAAGCCGAAATAGAAAGGGACCTCTAGATAGGGGTAAATCTCGCTCTCCAGTGGGAGCTACCCATGAAGCCTTGCCGCACCTCCTGTGTTTTGGCCATTCCCGGTTGATGAGGCTTGAGGCTACGATTACCTTTATAGAACATCTATTTTAGAATGCTCATCGTCCACCTGACGATGTGCTGAAAGCATTCGATCCATACAAGTTCGTTCCGGGTTTGAACGAAATCGAAGGCACTATCTCGTTGCACTCATTTTGGAATCACCCTCAGAGTCAATGACCATAGCCCTTGCACTCTAAATCGCCATCTCGAACCTATAAGTACTATTTTGCCAAACTCATTACGGAATCACCCACAGAGTTATACTGGCGTATAGTTCTTACACCTCGAGTCTTCACTTGCTCCACTTGGATTCACGACCTAACGTTTAATTGGGATCGATGTGGTTTTCGGATTATCCAAATATCGAAACCCGATCCCGGTCTCACCGAAAGCAAACGCCATTTTAATGTCTAAGTTGTACTTAAGGGTTTTAAAACAATTAACTTATATTCAGGATCATATAACAGATAGATGAATAACATTACCACAATAGATAATTCATATCAATCATTCATCTCACAAAGCAGCATATCACATATCAGGGATATTACATCCAAATCATCCAGTATCAACCAATCACCCAATATCAATCATCCAATACCAATCAATCATCCGTAACAGAATTGATTAACTCTTAATCAATTGGATTACCTAAATCATTCTTCATTTATTTATTCCAAATAAATTAATCATCTCTAATGATCTTCCTTAATTAATCTTCCTTGATTAATTATCTTTTAATTACATTCAAGTAATTATCCTTATCCATATTCAGTAATTAACCTTTAATTACTATCATTAATTATAATAATTAATGATCCTTCATTTACTTTCATTAATTAATTAATTACATTAAACCTTAATTAATTACAATTAATTAATTACACTTAAATTAATTACTTATACTAATCAACCTTGATTAATATCATTAATTACATTAATTAATTAATGAACCCTATTAATTAATAATTAACTTATAATTAATCATCTCATTTATCATAAACAGTAATTAACAATTTGTAATTACTTATTTTAATTAATAACATCTTAATTAATTATATTAACCTTTGATTAATTAATCTAATTAATTAATCTTTAATTACTTCATTAAGTAATTATTAAACAATTAAATTAATAAATAAATCCTTAGTTAATTACTTCAATAATTGATTACATTTTCAATTAATTACACTTATTAATTAATCTTAAATTAACCTCATTAATTAATTAATCACATTAATTAATTAACTAAAATAAATTAAGTAATTAACCCTTAATTACTAACATAAGTAATTAATGAGAAGTTAGTCAAGGGAGTAATTGATTGAAGTGGTTAATGGAATCATTTAATATTATCAATTAAAGAATTGATTAATATAATTGTTGAAGTTAATTAATTATGAAGTAATTAATTAATTAAAGAATTTAGGATTGTTAATGATGGAAGTAATTACTTGTTCAATAATTAATTAAGAAGTAATCAAGATTTATTAATGAAGTAATTAGACCTGCCACGACCCGACTTCCACTAACCAGAAAGACGTATCATGAATTAAGAAAGAAAGGGATAGAAAGAGTAAAGAAAGAAGAGAAAGAAGAAACAACACTAGAATCTTAACAGCGGAACGAATAAATTATATTAATAACATAAGTATTTACATAATATACAACATTAATCAGAGATACACAGTATATACATCACATAATAGACTGTTATAAACACCTGTCTAGTATTTACAACTTAATACAAACACAACACAGAGAATACACATCGGAAACTATATATCTAACGCAGAAGCCTCCTGTTCCATTGCTCCTCCACAATTCGTCAAAGCCAACCTGAATCCCTTGGCTACTCGTAAAAATTTGAGTACCTAAGAGTTTAAGAAAACAAAGACAAACTCCGGGTCAGACATGGGTCTGGTGTGAGTAACAGGTTAAGGTTTCTTAACTTTTAAAAAACCTTTTGAAAAGGAAGGTATCACGTAAGACTTCCCACACATAAACATGAAAAAAAATTACCTTACGCTAACCAAAACATTTGATAGGAAATCCGGTGATATTATAATAGTGTCTAGGGTTTTCAAGTAAATATGAAATAGCCGAAATTTTTACATTTATTAAATTCCAGCTACTAGCCACAAAAGCGGGTAATACAATCAAAACCGTTGGCACTTATTGGATTTTGGATTCCATACAATGGCAGGACCACTAGGGTACCATCCGTCATAGTACTTGGCCTAGATCACCGTACCGAGGAGTACGCCCGCTCCCTTGCAACACAAGGCCGGAACCATACCTTACTGAACAGTCCCGAACAAGACAACCCCGGTAGTTGTTGCAATTAACCGCACCCACAGCCGAATATAAAGGAATCTCTAGACAGGGGAAAATCTTGTCCTACTTGGGCATGACATACTTAACCTTGCTGCACCTCCCCTATTTTAGCCATTCCCGGTTGATGAGGCTTGAGGCTACGATTACATTTAGAGAACACATCTCTTAGAATGCTCATCGTCCACCTGACGATGTTCTGAAAACATTCAATCCATACAAGTTCGTTCTAGGTTCGAACGAAACCGAAGGCATTATCTCGTTACACTTATTTTGGAATCACCCTCAGAGTTAACGACGATAACCCTTGCACTCTGAATCTTCATCTTCACTTGAGATTCATGACCTATCATTAATTTGGATCGATGTGGCTTTCAGATATCCAAATATGGAAACCCGATCCAGGTTTCATCGAAACCCAAAACGTATCTTTTAGGTCCAAGTTGTTTAAAGTTAAACAATTCAATCTAACTATCTATATGCACACAGATAGATAATTTGCAAGTCACAACTGATAATCACATTATCAAAATAAACAGATGATCCATAACAAAATTGGTAATCCATATCATCATCACAATAGATAATCTATATTACCATCACAATGCAACCAAGCATTCATACTACACAACATTACTTATCTCATTTCTGAGATTACATCCATTCAAGACAATCAATGTCATCCATGAGCAACAATTTATTAATCACCATCTATAATTAATTTAAAATGAATTAAATTAATTACAACCATCTCTAATTAATTTAAAATAAATTAAATTAATTAACACATCTATAAATCCTGCTTATATATCCACTAATTAATTAACTTAGTTAATTAATCATTCTCTAAGTATTCAACTTGATTAAACACATTTGATTAATCATTATCTAATTACAATAAGTAATTAGTCTTTAATTAATTTCACAAAATTAATTAAATTTAATCATAAGTAATTAAAATTTAATTACTTCATTTATTAATTAACTATAATTAATTACATTTATCCTTAATTAATTACAATTAATTAATCACTTAATTATGAATTATTCCTTAATTAAACAATCCTTAACTACATTTAAATTACAATTATTAATCACCCTTGATTAATATTCAATTCAGTAATTAACTATATTTAATTACTCATTAACAAATTAATTATCCCATAATTAATTATCTTCATTAATTAATCCCTTGATTAATTACAAAAGTAATTACCCAAGTTACTTAATTAAAAATCATCTCTCACTAATTACATTCCAGTAATTATCATTTATTACTTCTCAATGTAATCATGCTCCATTAATTACATTAAGTAATTACTCTCATTAAATCATCAAATGATTTCTTAAATTAATTAAACTAAATTAATTAATTTAAACAAATCACATTATCATAATTAATTACAATAAGTAATTAATTCCTTAATTACTATATCAAGTAATTATACTTAACAAATTACAATTAATTATATTCAATTAATTAATCTAGTTAATTATCAAAATTAATTACCTTAATTAATTACTTAATTATCCTTAGATAATTATCATTATTAATTAACAACAATTTCTTTAATTACTTACTTAAGAAAATTATCATTAATCATCTCTAATTATAAATTAATTCAAAACATTAATTAAGATCAAATAAATAAGTAAACTCTTATTTATCTTAATTATTTCCAAATAATTCATTTACTTATTAATGACTTTATTTACATTTAAAATGTTTTTAAAACAATACATTTCTAAATTAAATTCAAATTCCATTTTAAAATTTAAGATTTTAAAATGTTTAACCATATAAACATTATCCAAATTTAAATTAATTTATAAACCTAAAAATAAAAGTAAAGAACAATCATCATTTATATAAGAAAAGTCTAAAAATCTAAATTACTTAATTTTACTAAAGAAATCAAGCTTTTTCAAATAGATTGATTATTTTAATTTTTCAATATAAATGTAAACATTCCATAACTTTAATTCAAATATTAAAGGAAAGAATTCTTTCAAATTTATACCTTTATTTGAAATCAAATTCATTTTTAAATCTACTTTTAAAAAACATTGAATCTGTCCAATATTTAAAAATTTACAAAATTGTTTTGAATTCAATCTGGTTTCAGAGTAAACCTGAAAATCATATTTAGACTTGATTTCAAAACTCAATATTAAATCTTGCTTAAAATTTAAAAAAATTTCATTTTCAAAACTTTAAATTCAAAAGTTAATTTGAATTCAAATTTAATTTTGCATTTTAAAAACCCTGTTTTCGAAATCCTGCTTATAATTTGAATTTTATTAAATTTTAAAAACTGCATAGGGTTAGGTTTATAAAAACATGAAGGTAACACCTACCCGAGACCACCCATAACAACTTCGAGTAAAAGTCCTGTATGCTTCGAGACAGAATCACGAAAACCCGAGTAATACTTCGAGACACTAGCCTGCATAAACCAAAATTGTTCACCAGAACTTATATGTGCACGGTGCATATGCACCGACACTCTGACGAACTCCAGCCATCCCACTCTTCACCAAGTCGCCAACCACCATCCCAGATTATCACGACCTTCCAATAACCCACTGCAGATCGAAAACAAAATCCAGTAAATAAAGCAACCTGGAACACCACTGCATCCAAAAACCCCAAAACCTGTCAACAGCTAGAAAATCCACCTCCGATCATCTGAGACACCGCGACTCCGGCCATAGCTCCATCTACGACCCCTCTTCCCATCCCCTAATTATTGAATCACTCGATGCAACATAGATGAAGAGAAGCAACAAAGTTACTACTTCCAGCAGAATTAGGGTTAGAACCTGGAAACCACTATTGCCATCGCCTCCCACCTCTGATCATCTACTTCCCAATTTTCCCCACTCTCACATCAATCCTCCACCTCCACGCAGAACCACATCACCCCAATACCACTTGACAATCATATAAGCCCAAAATTCCCAATTTGGTTCAACTCGGAAATACTAACTTCACAGTTGATTTAAAAAAATATGATGTTTGTTTTAAAATTCGTGATTTCAATCATGCATTTAGGTTATGAACTTTTTCAATAAATTAAGGATCTTGGATTTGCTTATTTGAAAAAAAATATAACTGATATTATTGTTCACAGAGACATCAGTTTTTTTTTTAAATTTAACTAAATTATGATTTAAATTAAAATTTCATACTAAGCAAACATCTTTTTATAACAAATCCTAATTGAAATAAATTCAAGAGGTTTTGGGTTTTTCCTATTTAAATTTTATAAACCGAATCAAGCATACTATTACCTGTAAACCTATATGTCTGTTTATACATATTCACACACAATATTCATCAAAATAAAAATTCAGACAAGAATGCTCATTCCTATATATTAACATGCAGATTTCAAATTTGCTGTGCCAAGAAATGTATTGCAATTGATGTCCTCTGTTCATCTATAAAGTGAGTAAATTTCTATTTTTAAAAACATTTCTTATTCTCTAAAAATCAAAGCTAAACAAGATCCAGTGGTTGTGTAAAGGTTGTAATTATGATGTATTAAAATGTATTGACTGATACAGTTTTCTTTGTATAACTATTATTATTGATATTATATTTTATCCGCTGCGAATGTGAGATTGTGTGTTTCTTTTTTGTTCTTCTTCTATCTCTTTCTTCTTTTCTCTAGCTATCTGGAATTTTTGGGATCGAAATTTCTGGGTCGTTACAAGCCTCCTTTGATCTGCGATTGAGATTGCCTAAGGATATTTGCGGTTCGTACGATAGATCGAACCATGCGATGGTTCAGGCTATGGGATGGTTTCCAGTTGGATAGTTGGTAGCAATACATGCATATATGGTGACAAACTACCTTTCCATACTCTAGTTGCTTCTTTTGCAAGATGTTAGGCAGTGTAACTCAGAGTTTGTTACTACTTTCCACATCGGATGGGAACAATTGGCGGTAGGGCGGTTGTGTTAATGCTTTTCCAGTGTGGCATGGCATAAGTACGCATGATCTTCTCCGTTGGTCTGACCGTTCTCTCTCCTTAGGGCCACTTCCCCTGATTTTTTGTCCTTACGTGAGAGGAACCGGGGTATATAAATCGGCTGGCCCTTAGGTCGGTCAGTTCTTAAGGAAGCCCAGATTAGCTTGGATGATGCGTTTATCTCCCTATGGGTAGCCGCCATGCCCTAAACTTATGCGAAAATTTTAGGTAACATTTTTCCTCCCAAGCCTGCCCTCGTGAGCGGGGGTGGGTTTATAGGTACGAAATGTTATGATTTGATGGATGCCTATAGTGTAATTAATGGTGTTATCATCTGTCTTTCTATGGATGTCTTTGGCGGTCCGCTTTTCCCTGTAACTACTGAGCCAAAAGATCTGAATCGATCCAAATGTCACATATCTTTGCACGGTCTGGATTGGTTGTCTTTTCGAGATAATGGGTCATGATTTTGCTAGTGCGGGTCTATAAATGGACACAGTTATCTCTTCTTCTCCATTTGTCATCTCCCCATTTCTTCACCCATTGTTGTGAATCTTTTAACACTTTCCGAAATTCTCCATTAACAGGTCCATCCATCTCTCCATTGTCGTTTATCATTGTCATTAGTTCATCGATGGCTCACTTCTTCACCATGGGTTGGCCTTTGGCAATGCCCCTTCCGATGGTTTTCTTCTCTTTTCGACGATGCCCCTCCTCATTCGGTCATGCTTTGAGGCTGGTTAGTCCATAAGGGGGAGGCATCCGTCGTGCTTTCTTTCTAATATTTGTTGTCTACTTCCAAGTGCTTTTAATTTCGCTCCCATGGTCCCTTTTGACTTCAAGGGTGGACTAGATAGTGTGATCAGAGATCTGAACCTGTTTGGTTGTACCCTGGGTTGATCCAATTTCCGAAAGCCCACAAACGAGCTGACACTGCCCTGGTAAACTAGTACACATTCTCCTTAAGTTACTTGAAAGGTGAAATGGCCTTACCATTGCATCCGACAATCGTGTCCCATTTGAACGGGCTTGGCCTCGCTTCGGGTCAACTTACTATGAACAACTATTGTTATCTAGTAGGCCTTTGCATTGCGTGCCATCGCTTAGAGTTAGGGACCCCTTCCGTAGGCCTTGTCGCCCGCCTCTTTAATATTAACAAAGAGCTTGGTCATCACCCCGGGACTTGCCACCACATCCAAATAAATAAGAAGAGAGAAGTTTTATTTACTAGGGTTTCAGAGAAAGATGTCTTCGGCTAGAAATATCAATATTTCTTTGTCCAATAGGCTATGAATAAGGAGTTGCATTTACGGTTATTTCAACCTTTTGGTGAGACCATCTTTGTGGCTTTTATCCCCTTTCTCTTTCTTTTTCCTTTCCGACATTCTTGCAATTTTACAATTACAAGGTGCTCGATGCTGAGCCAGGTTGAGGTGACATTAGTGGAGAGGCAAGTGCTGGGCCTTTGGGGGCCGACAATACCCTTCGAGATTTGGACATCTTAGGGACTAACGAGATCCTTCAAAAAATCGGCAATTATCGCAGGGTTAGTCCACTTGTGCCCCCACAAAAATAGGAATGGTGAAAAACCAGCCATAAGAGAAAGAAGAAGGAGATGGTTTCGGAGAAGCCCTTTGGTAGTTGCCTCATTTTACCTCCTTTACATGAATCCATACTTTTGCCTAGGGCCGACAAGGGATGCATTGGTGCGTACGATGACGCTGGCCTCAGGAATGCCGAGGGCTAGCCCATAGTTGATGCAATTGCCCTTTTTATGTGCTTTCAGAATAGCAAGAGTATGATCTGATAAAATAGATGGAACTTCTGGCCAGCCTCTTCCCCCGAGCCTTGGAGAAAATGTGACTTGGTCTTCCTTGGGTGATGGTCCAACTGAAAATAGGGGTCATGATGTTGGACTATTGGGCATAGGAAGAGAAGGACCTATAGACTTTGAAGGGGATGATTTTGAACTTTGTGCACCTTTGACTAGGAATCAAAAACGAGGTGCTCTGCCTAGTGGTTAATCATATTTATCATTACAAAGGTTGGTTTCCTGTTTTCTAACTTGTTACATTTCCTTATTTCAGTGGGCCATATCAATTTTGAGGGGCTGGATAACACAAATGATTCCCTTGTATCTTTCAAGTCAAGATGTCAGGAGAAAGCTGTAATGGTCTCTCATTTGCCACCCCCTGATGTGGCGGCCGATGGTTCTATCTCTGCGATCCATGTTGATGAAGAGTCCAGTGCTGAGGACTCCCCATGCAGCAAACGGGCGAGGCCCAAAGTGGTAGAGGAGGAGGGATCGATGGAGGGCATAGGAGGAGAGGAGCCCAAAACAAGGATGGCTTGTGGCAAAGCTTATGAAGAAGATGTTGATATTTTCGTGTAACGTGGGCCTAATTTAGATGATCAAGAGAAAGTTGGGACAATTTCCGTGCGAATCAATCCAGGATATGAAAAGAAGGGCTTGGACAGACTCATGTGAACCTTCCTAGTGGCTACTGCTCATTCTTTAGGGTTTTCTCACTGATCATGCTCTGGATGGCCATGTCAAGATTATAGGATGTTGTCAATAGCTTGTGCAAGGAACTGGCTATGGTAAGTCTTATTTACCTTTTCATTTTCTTCCATCTCCTTTTGCCAATAACTCAGGCTGCTATATTTTTAGGCGGGCACATGTGTGATGCATGTCCGCGATGAGATTTTTAATTTGCAAGCGAGACCTATTGGAGGGCAGGCTATAGAGGAAGTAGAGGAGTCTTCTCATGGTGGTGCTCAGTGGATGGTAGGACTACGGACGAACTGGGGGAGGTCAAAATAGGTTGACACCCCTAAGAGAGGAGTTAGAGGAGAATACGGCCCACACATCATATGAGATGGTGGATTTGGAAGCATTCAGAGCCATTTTTTGGATGGAGATGATGTTATTGCCTAATTGATGATAGAGTTGAGAGCTACGAGAGAGCAGGTTGAAGCATCCCGCGTGGCAGCTGAGCTGGTTGTTGATGAGCATAAGGCAGTTATTGCGGCGAAAGGTATGGTCGAGAAGGATTGTGAGTCAGAGATCGCACTTCGAGCAGATGCAATTCAGGCTAAGGAGCTGGCTGAGAAAGAAGTGGCAGAAGCCCATCACCATAGGTGCAATGCTCAGGTTGTCAGAGACCAGGCTGTTACCAACTAGGGATTGCTTGAAGAAGAAGTTATACCACTAAAGGGGGTGGAGGAGAGATTTGAGCAGGAGGTAGGGTGACTTCGAGGGCTTTGGAATTCTCATCAGACTTGCTTTCCCCTGGACGACATTGTTGGGTTGAAAGAGAAAGTCCATAAGGAAAGGGATGCTTACTAGCCGACTGGTTTGACTAACAAAGTGGTGGTCACTTTCATTAACAACTTCAACCTTCCTATTGTGATCCCGGAGGTGACGCTCGCTTTGTCCCAGAGGTAGCAGGAGGAGGCAGGCACTACATTGACCAGAAAAGGTAAAAGTCATCCATCTTGACCGTTGAGCAGATTGACTGTCTGACTCGACCAAATGAGTAAGGTGGTTGTCACGTGTTGTTGGTTGAAGCTTGGTTGTCTTTGCTATTTCTTTTCCCTTCCTCCCTTTTTCTCTTTTTTTTTGGTTATCATAGGTTGACTGCACTAGCACGGCGGGCTATGTGTCGTGCCTCCTATTTATTATAAACTTTTTTGTGCATCATGTGGTGTTTGAGATTCTTATTTATGTCATTGTACCTGTAAATAAAAGAAAAGAACAAGGTATGTTATGGTGAGTATGTTTCGTCTTGGGGGATTGAGGCCTTAGCGAGACCTATGGGTTTGCATAGAAGGACCCGACCTATTTGCTTGCAGGTGCTCTTTTCAACACCAGGAATTGAAGTTAAGGCCCATGGGGTTTGTACGGAAGAACCCGGCTTATTTGCTTATCGGCACTCTTTCTTAACACCCATGGGTTGGAGTTGAGGCCTATGGGGTTTTCATGGAAGGACCTAGCTTATTTGCTTGCGGGCACCCTTTCCGACACGTAGGGGTTAGAGTTGGGGCCCATGGAGTTTGCATGGAAGGGCCTAGCTTATTTTCTTACGAGCGCCCTTTATGACACCTAGGGGTTGGAGTTGAGGCTTATGGAGTTTGCGTGGAAGGACCCAACTTATTTTCATGCGGATGCTCTTTACAACACCCATGGGTTGAAATGAAGCCCGACTTATTTGCTTGCGGGCACACTGTCGATGTCAGACCTTAAAGATAATATCATGACGTTGCACGATATTATCATGCACCAGTCTCAACAAATAGTGTCTCGTCCCGTCGAGACGAGGAGAATCATGGGCGAGGGGAATCCGACGATTGTTGTTGCTATCCAGCTTGTCGACGCACCCTAGAAGGTCGTATTTGCTTGTCGGAATAGGCTGGGTACCACAAGGCTGACCTGTGGGTCATTGGGCATTCCCGATGTGCCTAAGCGGAGAGGAAGCACGATAATCCACCCTTTTCGAGCGTGTCTTTCTATCAGGGAAGGGAGCGGTAGCTCGCATGGTCCTTTAACAGGATGCAGGCTATCATTAGACTGGGTGAATAAGCATGTAAGAGCTTATCCCTGTCTAGGTATCCCAAACTTGCATGGCTGGCATTGTCTTGGCAAAGAGAGATGACCTTCCATTGATCGTTGCAAAAAGAGACGATTACATTCTAAGGTCTTATTTATGTAGTACCTTCGTTGTATAAAGTAAGCCCATAGGTATTTTAGGCTCTAGAACCAAGACACATGGGTCCCATTGGTGCGAGATAGACGGTATGCACTGTTAGACAGCACGAAATTGATAACATACGATCCTTCCCAATTCAGGCTGAGCAACCAATCAACTAGGTCCTTCGTGTTTTCAAACACACAACGTAAAACCAAGTCGCCAATGGTGAACTGTCGGAGCTTTACCCATGCATTGTAATGTTTTACGACTTTTCACTTATAACGGATTACCACTTCGATTCTCCGCTCGTCAACCGTGTCAAGGCCGATTTAGAGGATCTTGTCATTTTGCTGACGGTTGTAAGTCACCCTACGAGGGTATTAGACGTCCACCTCATAGACAACATAGCTTCGTGCCCATATGAAAGCGAGAATGGTGTGTGACTAGTCGAAGTTCGGGCGGAGGTGCGACACAACCATAGTACAAGAGGCAGCTCCTTCACCTAATTTCCTTTCGCTTTGGAAAGCCTTTTCTTGATAGTAGACTTAACGGTTTTATTGGCTGCTTCGACCTGTCCATTGGCCTGTGGGTAAGGAACCAAGGAATGCACTTTTCTATTCCATTTCTATCGCAGAACTCTTGGAACATCATGCTTTTGAACTGGACCTCTTATCGGTAATAATTTTTTCTAGAAAGCCAAAGTGGTAGATGATGTTCATGATAACGAAGTTGAGAACCTTTAGAGCCATGACACCGGTCAGCGGTTTTTCTTTAACCCATTTGGTGAAATAATCTTTGGCTATGATTGCGTAGTGAAATGCAAATTATGGATTTTAAGGCTAGGATTAACACTAGAGGGAGGGTGAATAGTGTTTATAAAGAATTACTAAATCTTTTTGAGTTTATATTGAATTGAACACAAATGTACGCAATATACAGACACAGATAAGATCATAGAAACAAACACAAATGCATAAATAAAGTAAAAGCAATAAAGGAAAGAACACACCTGATTCTATACTGGTTCGGAGTTACCCTACATCCAGTCCCATAACACAAGTATGGATTTCCTTTCAAAAGCAATTGTACAATTACACCCACGATTTCAAGGCTACGAAGTACACCCTCTAGAATCACAATCCTCTGGGTAGAGATACTTGATTTTCGGGCCACAAGTTTACCCAATTGATTTACAAAGGCTACAATCACACCTTATCTCGCTTGATTGATTTTCAAGGCCACAATTACACCTTTTCTCACTTAATAGATTACAAAGAAGCCTATAACTCTGAATAGCACTGAGAACCTTATTGAGATAGTGATAGAGAATCAAACTAGAAAAGATCGAGTTCAATTCAATGTTGATTTCGGCAGAGTAATGGTAAGAATATGTATTAAGAAATGTGGAAGAAGAAGAGGAGTGAAAAACCAAAAAATCTGATATAAAATTCGTCGAAACTAACCGCTACTTATAGAAGAACAACAGCCATGTCCACTCTGAAGAGTTATGGCGAATAGACACTTCTTTTGAAATTTAAATTTTGAACTCAACTGACACCATGTCGACATGGTTACCATAGGCATGTCGATATCCCAAAGCAATTTTTGATGATTTGATTTTCTTTGAAAATAACCTTTATCTTATATTAAAAATATTTTAAAATTTTCTAGTATACTTGACTATAGTTAAAATACATATGTAAATATAAAGAATAATATATATATAGATTTGACTATAATTTTATATTTAAGTATTAAGTATAAATGTTTAAAAGTTAAATATATTATACTAAAAGATAGTTTAAAATCAGGAGTAATTTGACTTTGAAATTAAAGATAATTTTGAGGCTAAAATTATTTAAAATTAGGATAGAGGTTTTTAATGCTTTTTAAAAGGAAGGTTTTGCAAACATTTTGAAAACAGGATATAATTTTGAAAAATCATTTTGAATAAAAAGTTAGCGGATACAAAACAATGTTCCACTAGATTTTTCGTAGGTTCCATCCTACTTAGGGTTCCATCCCTTTAACAGGCTCGAAGCGGATTCCATTCCACGAATAAAATGGATTTTAAGATGCCAGTGCTTTTCTATGAGTTTTAAAAAAAATAATTAAAGAATAAATTACCTCAATTCTTGAACTCTTGATAATCTTGATACTCATGAGTCTTCAATCTTGATATCTTGAATCTCTATGCTGTACAGTCTTCATTCTTGGTACCTGCATGGTTAAAACCTACATATACATACATACATACATACATACATACATACATATATATCTAAACTTATAATGGTAGTATTTATATTTTATAATCTATTCTAAGGTTGTTGTCATCAAAACCATCATCTCACGGACTAACAATCTCCCTCTTTTTGATGATGACAACCTTTGTTTATAAAATATTACGTCTATCCTAATAACTCCCCCTTTAATCTATAACTCCCGCTTAATTTATGCCTAACTAACCTATTTTATATTTCTTCCCTTATGTCATCAACAAAAACTAACTCCCCCTCATTCTTGGACTAGAGTACCTGCATTAATAAACTATACAATGGAATATATAATAGATAGATTAAGAAATAATTATCCTTATGAACATGATAATTAATCAAGGATTGTATACATGTCGATGTATATATACATACATGTTTTATGTAGCAACCATCAAACCAATTTAAGAAGTCAATCCACACCGAGTATCAATCCAAACTAAATCAAACTAATTCAAACAAACAATTCAAACAAAGCAAATAAATAAAAATCAAACGTTATGTGGAACTTCCACCCATCCTTCTTCTCCAAAGATTGGGTCTGCCTTAATAGTATCCCAATTATCATTGTCGTTGGTGAGAGAGACTGTAGGATTTGCTTCGTTATCATCCTTGTGTAGGGAGGAAATCATCCATCGTAATACATCGAAATGCCTTTCTTGCTCCTTGATCATCTGCATTTGACTCAATTCTAAGTGTCGCTGGTTATGAAGCATGAACGGGAGAATACTCTTGAACGAATTAAGAGTTTCTTCAAGATTTTTGGATAAACTGTGAATTAGATTAGCCATAATTGAATTTGTGGAAGAAATGAAGATTTAGAAGACAGGAAATAATTTCCAGTGAAGAATTCTGGAAGAAATATGTATATATACGTGTAGAAATTCGTTTGAAATGAATAGACATATGGTTGTTATTCAAATTTCAAATTCAAAATGAATTGTCATTTCTGACTAGTACATGTCGACATGGTCATAGGAGGTATGTCGACATGGGTTAGTGAAAAAAATGGCATTTAGATTTTGTGAAAAATTGTGTGTGTATATATTTATATAATATACAAACATTTATTCTGGAGATAAGAAAAGCTAGATAACATAAAGAAAATTTCATTTCATTGCATACTAAGATGATACAATGATCAAACATAAGAAACTACATGAACTTTCGAATTAAAACAAGCTTAAACACATACAACAAAATACGAAAAGATAAAACTAGTTAGAAGATGATGATGATGAAGAAAGTCCAAGTTTCTTGCTGACTTTGCAAATGAAATTGTTCATCTTGGATGAAATTTTGTCCAACTTCTTACTAACGGATCGTTTAAGAATCCGTTGATTCTCAACAATCGTTTTTTGGTTTTTGAGAAGGGTTTTGGTGGATGGATTAGGAGGATAGTCAGTGCTTTCCAAAGAGGTTTCACCTTCTTCTTCTTCAATTTCCATTTCATCCCCTACTTCTTCTTCTTCCTCTTCTTCCATTTCCTCATGAGCCAAACGCTCTTCCTTTTCGGCAAGGGTCTCATACGGTTGAAAAACAAATGGAATTTTCAAAAGCAAAATGTTGGAATGATTGAAAACTTTTCTAGAACAAAATTCTTCGCCTTTGAAATCCACTCCCAAATAGTTAAAAATCCAAGTGAGATAAATTTCATGATATAAAGTATTCTCACCCATTTCAAGATTTTTAAGATGAAGTTCATCCAAAATAACTTGTTCCCAATTTATGTCATAATTTCCAAAAATAGCAAGAAGAGCTTTGCAAACTTTTGACGTAGGATTGTTAAAATTCCCCGATCTTGGGGTCAAAGTATGTTGCAAAAGAAGATTGACAATTCTTGCCTTTGGTTGAAAATTTCGATTTTTGAATTCAAAATTATCATTCCCTTTGAAAATGTGATGAAATGTCTCACGATCATTTTCATCGATTTTAAAATTAGAAAGATCCATTCCCGTACACTTGCGATTTAGAATGGTACCCAAAAGATCACAATTCAAAACAATTCTAGTGCCTTTGACACTACTCCAAATTTCATCCTCATTTCCATGATAAAATCCACGGTTTAAATTAGCATAGAAAATTTTGACAAGAATTTGGATAGCAAACAAAATCATTTTGAGAAGCATCAATAAGACTAAGAACTCCATTGTTGGCAAAAAGAGAATCAAGTTCGTAAGAAGAGAAATCTTGAAAAATAGCAAACTTTCCGGGATGGATTTTGGCATAATTAGCGTAATTGATGTATGCTTTTATTGCCTCCGGATCATTGAATAGATGCTCTTTTATTTTTTTGGAAATTCTCATGGCGGAGGGGTTGCTTGAAGAAGCCATTAAAGTAGAGAGTAGAGAGCTTGAAGTTTTGAAGAGGGAGTTCGAATTTGGAAATGAGAGTGAAAAGATATGATAAAAGATAGTGAATAAATAGATTCTCAAAGGACATATTCTCTGGTCAAAAGGTAGCTTTTAGAGAATTGAATGAAGTGAAAAGGTGGAGGGAAATTCAAACATTTGAATTCAAATTTTGAAATTCAAATTCTGGTACCCATGTCGACATCATGGTAGGGACCATGTCGACATGTGCAAGTGAATTTTGATAATTTATTTTTCCTAAGTTCTCTGATATATATATATATATATATATATATATATATATATATATATATACTTATTATAAATATACTTATTATTTTTAATGTATATATATATCTGAAATGTTTACAGTATATTTCAGAAAATTATACTATTAAAAAACAATAAAAATAATAATAAAATAATAAGATAATAATTAAAAATAAAAATAAATTTTAAAATTCAAACAAGACACCAATTCAAAATCAATCAATCAAGCAATCAAGCAACTAATTCTAAGCAAGCAATTTCAACCAATTGTATTGTAAACGCGTACCTTTTTCTGAGTCCATTTCTTTGAATTCGTCGGAGTCGTGAACCACTGCGATACACAAATTTGAATTTTCCGTCTTCTGATCATCATCGCTTGAGGACGAATCTGAGTCATCTAGAGTAGCAGTAAATGCACGCTTCCATTTCTTTGCTGGGTCATTGTTCATAGGAGGATTTTGCTTATCTGGATACCGATAGTCTCTTTTGAAATGGCCTGATTCATCATAGTTGTAACATTTGATATTATTTGGCACTACATTCTGATTTCCAGAGTTCTTATAGTTGTATCTCTCGAGACTATTCATCTTTCTGTATTTCTGGAATTTCCTAAAATTTCTGGTCATAAAGGCTATCTCTTCATCATTATCGTTGTTTGAGTCTAATCCATCGGTCAATGCATTGAATGCCATTGATTTCTTTTCATATGCTTTGCTTTCTCTTCTCCTGATCATCTGAACTTCATACGACATTAGATTTCCAATTAATTCTTCTATCTTTAAAGTACCGATGTCATTTGCCTCTTCGATAACAAGTGTCTTTTGATCCCTTTCTGGAGTAAGAGAATTTAAAATCTTTTTGACTTGATCTTCTTCATAAAATTCTTTTCCCAAAGATATTAGAGAATGCACAATATCCTGAAATCTACTATACATATTTGAAATAGACTCATTAGGATTCATTTTAAATAATTGAAACTGATTTGTGAGCATGGAAATTTTGATATGTTTAACTTTGCTTGTTCCTTCGTGAGTAACTTGCAAAGTTTTCCAGATTTCATATGTAGACTTGCAAACTGACACTCTATTGAATTCATTTCTATCCAGTGAACAAAACAAAATATTCATTGCCTTAGAATTATTTTGTGCAATAGTCTTTTGCTCAGTAGTCCACTGTGCAAAATCAGCTGTCGGTTCAAAATATTCAGCTTGTGTAATATTCCAAGTGTCCAATCCTATAGATTGTAAGTATATTTTTATCCTACGTGCCCAATATGCATAGTTACTGCCATTAAAAAGTGGTGGTCTGACAGTAGACTGACCTTCTACAAATGAACTAGTGACAGGAATACTAGTGTTAGTAACAGTAACAGTGTTGGTAGCCATTTTGAAAACTTTTCAAAATCAGATTATGAAACTTTGAAAACCTTGCTTTGATACCCATTGAAAGAAATGTGGATTACGGATCTTAAGGCTAGGATTAACAATAGAGAGTGGGTAAATAGTATTTATAAAGAATGACTAAATCTTCTTGAATTTATGCTGAATTGAACACGGATGTATGCAATATACAGATACATATATGATCACAGAAACAAACACAAATGCAGAAATAAAGTAAAAGCAATAAAGGAAAGAACACACCAGATTTTATACTGGTTCGGAGTTACCCTACATTCAGTCCCGCAAAACAAGTACATATTTCCTTTCAAAAACAATTGTACAATTACACCCTCGATTTCAAGGCTACGAGGTACACCCTCCAGAATCATAATCCTCTGGGTAGAGATACTTGAATTCCAGGCCACAAGTTTACCTAATTGATTTACCAAGGTTGCAATCACACCTTATCTCACTTGATTGATTTTCTAGGCCACAATCACACCTTTTCTCACTTAATAGATTACAAAGAAGCCTATAACTCTGAATAGCACTGAGAACCTTGGTGATATAGTGATAGAGAATTAAACTAGAAAAGATCGAGTTCGATTCAATGTTGACTTCGGTAGAGTAATGGTAAGAATATGTATTAAGAAATATGGAAGAAGAAGAGGAGTGAAAAACCGAAAAATCTGACATAAAATTCATTGAAACTAACCCCTATTTATAGAAGAACAACAGCCATGTACATTCATGAAGAGTTATGGCGAATAGACACTTCTTTTGAAATTTAAATTTTGAACTCAACTGACACCATGTCGACATGGTCACCATAGGCATGTCGACATCCCAAAGCAATTTTTGATGATTTGATTTTCTTTGAAAATAACCTTTATCTTATTTTAAAACTATTTTAAAATTTTCTAATATACTTGACTATAGTTAAAATACATAAGTAAATATAGAGAATAATATATATAGAATTTAACTATAATTTCATATTTAAATCTTAAGTATAAATATTTAAAAGTTAAATATATTATATTAAAAGATAGTTTAAAATTAGGAGTAATTTGACTTTGAAATTAAAGATAATTTTGAGGCTAAAATTATTTAAAATCAGGATAGTGGTTTTTGATGCTTTTTAAAAGGAAGGATTTGAAAACATTTTGAAAATAGGATATAATTTTGAAAAATCATTTTGAATAAAAAGTTAGTGGATACAAAACAATGTTCCACTAGATTTTTCGTAGGTTCCATCCTACTTAGGGTTCCATCCCTTTAACAGGCTCGAAGTGGATTCCATTCCACGAATAAATTGGATTTTAAGATGCCAGTGCTTTTCTACGAGTTTTAACGAAATTTCTATTTAAAGAATAAATTACTTCAATTCTTGAACTCTTGATAATCTTGATACTCATGAGTCTTCAATCTTGATATCTTGAATCTCTATACTGTACAGTCTTCATTCTTGGTACCTGCGTGGTTAAAACTTGCATATACATATATATCTAAACTTATAATGTTAGTATTTATATTTTATAATCTATTCTAAGGTTGTTTTCGTCAAAACCGTCATCTCACGGACTAACACTAGTTGTATCTGCCTTTGGCGTTAGGGAGTTTCTCGATCAAATCGATCCCCCATGCATCAAATGGCCAAGCAGAAGTCATGGAGACTAGAGGAGTTGGGAAAGCCCAAGGGACATTCGAGAATCACTGGCACCAGTTGCATTTCTTTACATAGTTCGTAGAATCCTTTACCATGGTGGACTAGTAGTATCCCTACGGAGCGTTACTTTCTACCAGACTTTGCCTCCAGACATAATGTCCACAAAAGCCCCCGTGCATCCCCTCTAAAATCTGGGCGGCTTCGTCTTTGAAAACACAACGTTGCAGTGTGGTTGAGTAACCTTGCCTGTAAAGTTTCCTTCAATGATCATGTAATGTAGTGAACAATGCAAAGTTTTCTGGCCTCCTTATGGTTGGTTGGTAGCCCATTCCTCATGATATACCTATATATGGTCGATGTCCAATTTCCTTCGAAAGGCTGATTAATTTCAATGATGGCTACCCCGAGCTCGAGGTTGGGAGTGCTCCAGCCATCCAATGACACCCATGGGAGAGTTTCTCCTAGGTTGCTTGCCACTTTTGCTAATTGATTTGCTTTACCGTTTTGCTTCCTAGGGATTTGTTCTAGTCAGAATTCTCTAAAGGCTTTGGTAAGTCTTCTACTTCAGTGATATATAGTGCCGGAACCTTTTCCTATATTAGGAAGTGGTCATTCATTTGGTTGACGAAGATGGCGGAGTCACTATAAGCATATAGTGAATCCATGTTAAGTTCTTTCGTCATCTTTAGGCCAACCAAGAGGGATGCACATTCAACCTCGTTGTTCATGGCCTTGAAGGTAAACCGTATAGTGAAGTAGAGCTCTTTCCCCTAGGGGTAAATAGGACCATTCCTGCTCTTGCCCCCTTCTTGTTGGATGCACCATCGACATACAGGTGCCAAGTTCGTTTCAGGGGTTTCTTCTTCTCTCCTTCGTCACCTAGGTCGAAACATTTGACTATGAAATCGATCACCACTTTTCCTTCGATTGAGAGTCATGGGAGAAAATGGATGTGGTATTGGCTTAGCTCGGCAGACCACTTGAGGAGCCACGCCGCTGCATCCGGCCAACTTACGATCTATCTAAGTGGTTAGTTGGTTAGAATTTTAATAGAATGAGCCTAGAAATTTGGTCGTAATTTGCAAGCCACCATCACGAGGCAGAAGGCAAGTTTTTCGATCCTTAGGTACCTTATCTCAGGTTCGGTCAATCGCTTGCTTACATAGTAAATTGGTCGCTGCACCTTTTCCTCTTCCCTGACGAGGGCGCTAATTTCATGTTTAGTGATCCCCAAGCATCAGAACAGATCTCCCTTAAAAACAGGTTCTGACAAAATAGGAGGGGTGGCCAAGTGT
Source organism: Allium cepa (assembly GCA_030765085.1). Lineage (NCBI taxonomy): Eukaryota > Viridiplantae > Streptophyta > Magnoliopsida > Asparagales > Amaryllidaceae > Allium > Allium cepa. The sequence continues at coordinate 676,825,225 of CM060941.1, read as the reverse complement.
TGCCTCAAGTCTTCGAGGGCGTTGGTGCATTCATCATCCCAAGGGAATATCTTCCCCTCCTTGACGACGTCGAAGAAGGGCAGGCACTGATCAATAGCCTTTGAAATAAAACAGCCTAGAGTGGCCACCATCCTGTTGAGGCTCTATACCTGCCTCACAGTTTTGGGAACATGCATTTCCTGAATAGCCCGAATCCTGTTCGGGTTGGCCAGATTCCTTTAGTGCTAACAATAAACCCCAAGAATCGGCCGAAATGGATCACAAATGAGCACTTCATGGGATTTAGCTTAGTGTTATACATTCTTAAGATGCTAAAAGCTTCGACGAGGTTGGGTATATGGCCGTCAGCCCTCCTCGATTTTACCAACATGTCATCGACGTACACTTCCATCGAACGACCCAGTTGTTCCAAAAACATCCCATTAACTAAACGCTAGTAGGTTACCCTTGCAATTATCAAACTAAAAGGCATGACCCGATAATAATACAACCCATTGTTGATGATGAAATTGGTGCATTCTTGATTAGGGCCATGCATGGAGATCTAGTTATAGCCTAAATAGGCATCCATGAAAGTGAGGTATTCGTTCCAACTAGTTGCATCCACGAGTTGGTCGATGCAGGGCAGAGGAAAGCTATCCTTTGGACATGCTTTGTTGAGATCCGAAAAGTCAATGCATGTCCTCCATGAACAATTTGGTTTGTGGATTAAGACAGGGCTCGTAACCCAAACCGGTAGTCCGCCTCACTTTTGAAGCCGTTAGTGAGAGACTTATTTAATTCTTTCTTTAATGCCTTGTATCTATCGGGGAGGGTCTTTACTTCTGTCGGATGAGGCTTTCTTTCAGGTCAATGTTTAGCATGTGATAGATTATGTGGGGATTGATGCCGATCACATCGGCGTTCCCCAAGTTAAGACATCCTTGTTTTGTTGGAGAAATTCTATCGAATCTTACCTGACCCTCAGACTAAGCTCGGTCCTAATTTAGATGACTTTGGTGGGATCGGTTTCTTTAACAGATATTTATTCCAGAGGGGTCATGGTGCCCCATCGGGTGTATAGTCCCTCAATTGTGGATCTAGCGGATCAAGTGGATCGTCTTTAATACTTATGTTTGTCTTTATGTCACACTGATCCAAAGCATAGATCACGCATTCCATTATTTCTTTAGCTCGGATAGAGAGACATTTCTATGCCGAGTTAGCTATAGCATGCTCGCCCTCGATGTATTTACCTCTATAGTGTTGCTGGTCGACTAAGGTAGCTACCAAGGGGTCGCCTGCTTATTCCAACTGGAGATGAGTTCCTATGTCCTTTGAAGGGACGCAAGGAAATCCGTCCCTAAAGCCTCAGTTTCTTCAGTAGACTGGGCACCACCTACCATGTTAATGACTTGGTCGCACAACCCTGGGTTTGTGCTTAAGGGAGTCATGTTCTCTAGTTGCAGTGGGGTATTGACATTGGTTGTGGGTTCCTCTTGAATTGTTAGGACACCCATCTCTGCCCGACGAAGGGAAGTCCCATAGCACCGCCTTGCTTCTGTTGGTCTCCCTTAACCTCGCCAATCCTGTTTGGCATTGGGAATTTCATTATCAGGTAGTTGTATGACAGGGTGGCATCCAATTCAATCAGAGCCGGTCGCCCAATGAGCAAGTTGTAAGCAGATGGGCGTCCAAGATCACATAACTGACTTGAATCTTTGCTGTGGTGGATTCCGTACCGAAGGTAGTTACGAGCATTAGTACCTCCTTAGAGATTATCCCAACTTCGCCGAGCCCATAGATGGGCAATACACAAGGCGGGAGATGGTAGGCCGACAGCCTGAGCGCGTCATAGGATTCTTTGAACATGACGTTGATCGAGCTTACCCAATCAACGAAAGCCCGATGGATATTGCTGCAAGCCATCGCATGACCATAAGTATTTGCTCCAAAATTGGTCAGAAACCCCAATAGTCGTTGAAAGCACCCGTTTATGAACACAAATCAGCAATAATCAATACAGAATTCAGATCTAACTAGTAGCAAACACAGTAATTCAGAAATAACAGCCACAAACACAGGATTTATAGTGGTTCGACGATCGTGCCTACGTCCATTTTGAAGTTGGTGACTTTATTGATATTCTCTTGATGATTACAGTTGGTTACAGCAAGTGACAATGGATTATATCTCTAAAACTTAAATGCAACAGCGATGATAAGGTGTAGAATTGAATCCAATAGAGTCTTGGCGCTTCAGAATTCTGATCCACCTTTCTGAATGACCTGGGGCTCTATTATAGGTGTATGAGGCTGATACTTCGCCTAAATTTAGGGAGACCATTTCTGGCACGTGAGGGGCCCATGTGCTCGGCCTCAGGAAATTTGGGCCCACTTTGGGATCGACTCGAACTCCATTCGAATCTATCATGAAATTACCCAATCGAGATGAAATTTGGTGTGGACTTCAACATGTAAGCAAACTCCTGTAAAAATTTCATGGCATTTGGACTTGTGGATCTTGAGTTATGATCGATTCAAGATTGCATTTCTGGTTAATGTGCTCCGTTCGAATCGACCCCCTTCGAATCGATAGGGTCGAATCGATGGCTTTGCGCGTGGTGTTGTTGACATGGCGCACTTTCTTCGTATCGATCCGCCTTTCACTCCGAGTTGACTGGGTTGAATCCACGATTTTCGTCACCCTCGAGCTAATGGATTCGAAGGCCTTGTCCACAAAGGGATTCGAATGGATGGTCGTTCATGTCCATCACGGTGAGCCTTGGTCGATCGATACGAAGCTATTGTAGTATGATGGATTCGAATGTACTGTCATTCGTGGAGTCGAAGCAAGGGTGTCTTGGATGGATGCGAAGCTCAGCAACACCTATGGATTCGAAGTAGGGGGAACATGATGGATTCGATCATGTGTTACAGCGATGGATTCGAAGCAGAGGGGAACTTGATGGTTTCGAACATGTGTTACAGCGATGGGTTCGAAGCAAACATATATTGATGGATTCGATCAGGAGCTCTGCCCATGGATTCGAACTCAGGGCCATTTCCTCCAACTTGCACCGATGATAACTTGAGCGTACGAACTCAGATTGAATTGAGATTTGGAACGTTGGCTTTTAAGGCATTGCATGTCATGTTCTATTGATCGTGGCCAGATTTGAGCTCGGTCAAAATTCGTCGATATCCATAGTGAAGCAGTGTATAACCAATCTTTGAGGTGAATTATCTTCGGTTTTCCGATCAATCTTTTGGTATCACGGCCTTGCCAAAAGGCGGAATAGCATTTGCCCCCCAAAATATGTCTTGCGGTAGGAAGGCGTGTTTTGTAATGCCATGAGCTGGATGTTCATATCCTGTTGATGTCCTGCAAAGGAATTTACAGTTTTATGTGACCTTAAATGACGACCGTTCGAGATCGAGATATTTGAGATGAAGTGCGACAGTTCATAGTCAAGTGCCTAACTTCAAATGACGATCGTTCGGGATCGAGCCATTTGTGGTGAAGTGCGACCGTGCGCGGTCAAGCGCTTAACCTAATATAACGACCGTTCGGGATCGAACCATGTGAGATGAAATGTGTCCGTTCACGATCAAGCGCCTTACTTCAAATGACGATTGTTCGGGATCGAACCATTTGTGGTAAAATGCAACCATGTGCGGTCAGGTGGCGGACCTCAAATGACGACCGTTCGTGATCGAGCCATTTGAGGTGAGGTGAGTTGTGCCGTTCGGGGCAGTTGTGCCGTTCGATGCGAGTTGTGCCGTTCGAGGCGAGTTGTTCCATTCGAGGCGAGTTGTGACCGTTCGAGGTCGGGTGCCATTCGAGGCGAGTTGTGACCGTTCGCGGTCGGGTGCCGTTCGAGGCGAATTGTGACCGTTCGCGGTCGGGTGCCGTTCGAGGCGAAAAAGTGTGCCCGGGAGGGCTTGATATTATCGATGCCAAGGTCACGTTCGAGTGAGTTCCTGGATCGTTTGTGTGCCTATTGGAGGCGAATAAGTGTGCCCTGGGGGGCTTGGTATTGTTGATACCGGGTTCACGTTCGAGTAGGTCCCTGGATCATTTGTCAGGGCGGTATATCGCCATCTCAGAGCATGCCTAAGGACCGTTCGTGGCCCCGTACATGTGTAAGTAGCTTAGCCATTTCAGAATTATCCGAACCAAATATCCATTCAACCGATGTGTTTTAAAATAGAAATTTCCAAACAAACAAAGTCTAAATGTCCAAATCAAAACAAAACAAAAGCAAAGAAAGGATGTCCAAGTGTAAATTTTCACAACGATGGGGTTAATAGCCATTCAGCGCATGGCCGTGGACCGTTCGTGATCTCGTACATGTGTAAATGATTAACCCACGTCAGTGAGAGGTGGTCTACTTGTTCATCATTATTTCAGTTAATTGATAACCATACGATGTCCTGGTTCAGGGTCACCCCTAGCTGATGTAGACGGTGGTCGCTCTGGCTCTTCCGCTGGAGCTTGTCTCCTCACATACTGAAGCAGCATACCTTTTCTGATGTGCCCTTCTACCTCATCCTTTAGATGGCTGTAGTCGTTAGTGTTATGACCGTTCAGTTCGTGGAATAAGCAATATCTATCTGATTTTCTCTCGTCAACAGTGGGGTCCCTTCGTATTGGCCTATGGTATGGAACTTGCTCTCGTGTATCTCAGTATATTCGCTCCAAACTCTCATTCAGCTCTGAATAGGAGGTGAATCGTGCCTCTCTCCGCAGTCGCTTTGACACATCACCACTATCCTCAGCCTTTCATTTTCCTTTATCCTTGCCTGAGTCCTTTTCGAGAGGCTTTTTGTCTTTAAGCACATAAACTTCTATTCCCTCTCCTTCTTCTCTTTCCGCATTCGCATCCTCTAATCGTAAAAACTTTTCTACCTCGACGTAGAATTCCCCTAGATCCACAAGCGGATCTTTAGTTAATGAATTTTTGAACTCTGTGCCGTCAGCTATTCCGGACACAGTTGCCATCACCACCATAGATGGATCTGCTCGATCCACCGAAGCTGCTGCTGCATTGAATCGCGTTAGATAACTCCTCAAAGTCTCTCCGTCTTTCTGCTTTGGGGTTGCCAAAGTCATCACATTCTTGGGTCTTGTAATGTGAACCCTGAATTGCCTCATAAATTTTTCAGTTAGATCATTCCATGTTCCGATAGATCCATTCTCTAGTTGTCTAAACCACAACGCTGCAATATCCGCCAGGTACAACGGAAAGCATCGGGCCATAACCTCTTCTGATGCCCCCAGCACTTCCATATGCCTCATATATTTCGTTAGATGAACTGTAGGGTCTGTCCTCCCATTATACATGTCCAATGATGGTAACTTGAAATCCGGTGGGTTCCTAGCTTGTCTGATTGTCGTGCTAAAAGGACTTCTATTAACATCCTCCAAATCTTTATTCACCAAACCGCCTCTCACAGCTCTTCTAACCATCTCCGCCAATCTGTCGTTGTCTCCAAGCCATAATCCTTGTCGTTCGACGTGCCCCGCGAGTCTGTGTGAGCTTTCTGGAGTATGCCCCTTTGTTGAACATTGATCCTTCTATTGCTGCCAGGTGGTTCGGATGCCCCTGACTCTCTTCCTGGAATCGGATCAACGTGCTCTAAGTGTGTGACCTCCAGTTCTAGCGCTGTGCCAGATGGTCCTGCTCCGTTCTGAACTCCGGTTACTCCTTGATTCTGTGCTCCAAGTTGCCCAATCCGTTGAAGCAAATTCTGGATCATCTGTAACGACCCGAAATATTTTGGCACTTGGAATTGGAATATTCAATTAATTTTGAATATTTAAATGTTAATTTTTAACTTGAATTCAAATATCACCAATGATTTGATAATTCAATTATTTAATTACATAAGTTAAAGTTGGGTAAAATGTTGAATCTGGGATTCTAAGCGTGTTAAAAATAATTTGAAGGCTTGTGGAATTTATATTAAAAACACTGAAGATAGTAGAAGTTATAAAATTGAATTTAACAGTGGTTTGTTCCGTTTTAAAATTCTATAGTTTAAATTGATATTTGAAAATAGCCTTCCGAGGCACAGTCTCGGAATTCGATGAAACCAGTTCCCTTGGGTCCGTAATATGGAATTATTATCGGATTTCAAATTTCGTATGGATCAGAGTTATTGTGTGACAGTACGATATGTAAACGTGTTGAAATTAAATCGAAAATTAAAAAAAATTATATACTGGTTGACTGGTCAAAGTCCGTCTTTTACAACTTGTATATGACCTAACTTATTTAAGCATGCTTAGATATCGGCTATCACCCTCTTGCAAACGAGATATGTTATAATTAACTAATATTATAAATCGTTAGGTCAAATTTTTTTCCTTTAGCCGATCTACCTTGTACGAGAAGCCTCACTCCTTCGTTTTAAACCCCCCCATACTTTATCTTCCTTCAAAACAAAAAAAAATGGTCGCTTCCTCTGTAAAAATAAATCGCGTTCGCTCCGTCCTCTTCTAATGACTGTTCTTCCTTCCTTAATCAACGTCGCCCCTTCCCACTTCCATCAGTTCATGATTTAAAGAATCTTGAATCAATCCAAGGCCGAAATCGTAGCCGAGCTCCTTCTACTTCCAGATCGACTCAAAGCTCGCTCGCGAACTTCGTGGGTGCTTGACTCGAATTGTTTGCGCGCGATGGCAGTCGCGACTTGAAGGGGGTCGTCTGAGCTTGTGGCGGCGTCGCGTTGTGTATTTAGGGCACGCGTGGAGGAAAGTCAGAGAAGTGAGGCTGTTGCTGAGGGAACGGGGTGGATTCTGTTCGTGCCGAGGTCGTGACTTTGTGGTCTTCGAGCTGGAGTTTTGGGAAGGTATAAGTTTCAATTTATTTTGATAACCAGGTTTAAATAAAAACGGAAATTTACTTCACAGTAAAAATATATAAAAAAATAATAATAATAAAATAAAAAAATAAACACTGTTTAGTTGGTATAAAACTTTGGAAAGATAGTGATTTTAAAATGTGGAGAAGTTCAAATAGAATCAGATTTCTATTTTATTAAATATATATAGGTTAAAGAGAGAAATTTGCAGTAAAGAGAAATTAAGAAGATTGATAAAATTTAATTATTGGTTTCAATGAAATTTATAAAAAAATATTTATTAGTACGAATATTAACAAAACTGTGAAATATTTATACAAGGTTTAAACTATGAAGAAACAAGTCGAGATTTTGGATTGGAATTGCAAACATCAAAGGTGAGTTAATCTCAGTCAGTTTAAAATTTAAATTTAAATGATTAAATTTAAATAATTGTTTGAATGGTTGAAATTGATTTATTGATGTGCTATAATATGGTATATTCTGGAATTGGTATATTATGTTGTGCTAACCTCTGTGGATGCAGGGAAAACAGGTTGGAGGGATCCAACTGGACCCCTCAATATGTATTTAAATTATTTAATACCCACTATTGTGATTTATTTGATATTCTATGATGATCTTTATTGGAATATTGAATGCTATGGTTCGATTGAATATATTTGGGTATGATGAATTACCAAAAATATATAAATTGGATTTTTGTAAGATAATAAAAGAAGTGAAATTGTAAGTAGAATGATTATAGAAATTTGAATAAATTTTTAAATGAATTGGAAAGAAATAAAGTGACTTTAAAATTATACTAAATAAATCTTGAGTATAGAATGGAAATTTTAATAAACAAAGAGTTAATGAATGTTAATCTTCAGTAATATTAATTAAAAGAATAAAACATTTATTTAAAATTTAAAATTTAAATTATTAAAAGGAATAAAGAAGAAGTTGGGAAAAGCTGAAATTCGTATATTTCACTTAAAAGGGGTTAAAAACAAACAGGAAATTATAACCTTAATAATAAGTCCATAATTAATGAATTTTAAATGAATTAAGAAAGTAAAGAAATTTATTTCAAATAAATAAACTTGAAATCAATTTGGGAAAATTGATTTAAGTGATTGAAGTTGGAATTTTCTCCGGATAGCCAAGTACTTGTTTTTAAAGAGTAAATTTTTAAATATCAATTAAATGTTTTAAAATTGTTTTTAAGGAAAGTAAGTTTTGTAAAATTTATTATTTCTAATATGTAAAGTCTCAAGTAAGTATTTTCTATTAATCTATTTTAGTAGTAATTATTAAGAAGTAACTTAGTATTTTGTTTTTAAACGAAGAAATCTAGCTTTATATTTACTAAGTAACTTTATTTTCAAAAATTCATATAGTATGTATTTTTAACAAATTATTTAAGTAGTTTTATCCTAAGTGTTTTAAAGTATATATATATTTCAAAGTAAAGTATTTACAATTATTTTTAAAAAATCTATTTTTGTGCTTGGAGATTTAAGAGGAGATAGTAAATATTTGGGAAAGTTTATCCTGAAAGGAAAGATGGTTTTGAAACTGTTTTCAAAGAACTGAAAATAGAAATATATCTTTGAGGATATTTTGAGATAAATAAATAATTTGGAAAATTATTTATTGTTTGATGGATGTTTTGTGAATAGAAATTGATAGTTAAATAACCGACTATCAATATTGGACAAATGCGTTGATCGTTTCGAAGAGACCGGGATCGAGATTAATTTCTCAAAAACCACTTCGATCCGGTTTATATGTTTCGTGCGAAAAACGTGTTTGGAGTCGAAAATGGAGCAGTGAAGTGCAAGGGCTAGTCGCTACTAATCCTGAGGATATTTCCAAAATGGATGTAGTAGGAATAGTGCCTTCGGTTCCGTTCGAACCCGGGACGGACTTGTATGGATGAATGCTTGCGAAAACATCGTCAGGTGGACGATGGGCATTCTAAGAGATATTGTTCTAAAAGGTAACGCTTAGCCTCAAGCCTCATCAAATGGGAATGACTGAAAATCAGGGGATATGCAGCAAGGCTGGGTGGGTAGCACCCAAGCAGGGTGAGGTCATTCCAGTCTAGATGTCCCTTTTTATTCTTCGGCTTAGTGGGCGGTTGCTGATCCCAACCGCGGGGTGATCTCACTCGGGACTGTCCAGTAAGGGATGGTTCCAGCCTTGTGTTGTAGGGGATGAAGGGAGTAATCCTCGGTATGGTGATCTAGGCCCCGTATTGTGACAGGTGGTACCTCAGTGCCTAGTCATTGGTTGGAAATCCATTCTCCCTACGAGCCTTGTACGAGTTTTGTTTGTATTACCCACTTTGTGGCTAGTAGCTGGAATTTAATCATGTAACAATTTCGGCTAGTTTATAAGTATATAGACCCTATTATAATATCAGAGGATTTCTATAAAAATTGTGTTAGCTATCGTAAGGTAAAAACCCGACATGTTTATTTGTGGCGTGGTCTTACGAGATGCTTTTGTTTTTCAAAGGATTTTTGAAACTTTAATAATCAATTGGGTGTGATTTTCTCACGCTGGTATTCCAGACTGACTCGGGTGTTATTTAACTGTAATGCTCGGGTCAGACCGAGTATTATAGAATACAGGTTATGATGCTGTGAAGCTCAGGAGACGAGCTGGATGACGATACGTACTCACGTACTTGTATATATATATATATATATATATATGTTATTCTGCTGTTCAGTTGTTGTGTATCCATTGTATGTTATTGATGTGAGCTATGACTGATGTACACTGATGATGTAATGTATGCAAACAGTTATATTTGATTTTGAGTAAAGATTATTTACTATCTATTATATTTTATTCCGCTGCGATGGTCAGATTCTGATGTTGATTTTGTTTTCTCTTCTTCTACCTCTTCTTCTTAAACCCAAATGGTTCGTATTTCTGTGCAACTTGAGTTGATTGTTGTAGACTAGTTTTGACTCAAGGGATACGGATTTGCGGGTCGTTTCACTTGGTATCAGAGCTTAGGTTGGTGATAACCTTGGCTCTGGTGGGAATTACTCATAAAATAGAGTCTATAGTACTCTAGAATGAGTTTGAGCGTATTAATAAATATGAGCGCGTATTTGTTAGTGAATATAAATTGTTTTAATATTGTGTTGATCGGTTTATTGAGTGGCATATGAACCTTCGTCGGCACAGTTTGGACAACTGTATCGAAAGGGTTTCTAAACACTTGAATAGAACAATCGACACGGTATTGTTTTAAATATGAGTAAATGAAATAATTTTACCCAAAATATATTTTTGATATAAAGAGAGATTTTGGTAAACTATATAGCTACTATATGGTTTCTTGGATGTTAGGAATGATGGTATTTAAAGTATCATCATTGTTAAGTGAAAATTTAACCAGAAATTGGAAATATAACCAAAGTTTGAAAGAATAAATTCATTATAAAATGAAATTCATAAATATGGATTATAAATGTAAATAGTAAATGGAAATATAATTAAATGGGAATTTGTGTAAGCCTAAACTGTATAGATGAATTTTAGTTAAAATTTGAATTAAAATAGAATTTGAAATTGTAAAACCCGGAGGTTTTGAAAGTATTTTGAAGATAAATAATAGCCTTATTGTTTTGGAGGTTATTTCAGAAAGGAAATTTGTTTTAAAATGGATTTTGAAGGTGATATATCATTGAATTCACTTCAGTCGCTGGAAAGTAACTTCGGTGATGACTGCAGCATCATCGAGGTTTATTTTCGAGTTTCTAAGTGACAGATTGCTGCCAAATTATTATTTATTTTTTTTGGAAAACCTGTTTGTTTTTGTAATCTCAAAAGGGAAATTTGTTGGGAATAAAACCAGGATTGTTTGACTTTTGAGAAATGTGATTCGAGATGTAGGAGATTTCAAAATAATTTGAACCCAAAGCCGGGAGTTTAAAAATCCTGATGAGATAGTTGTAAACTTATAAATTGAGATGATTTTTAAATCATGAAGGAAATATAAGCTTTGAATAATGGAATTTCAATTTAAAATGAATGAAGTTGACTTGGATTGGAAAATAAAAATTTAACTGGATTGAAATTAATTGAGTAGGCTGAAAATAATATCCAGTTGTATTCGAATTAAGTTGAAATCGAATTGAGTCAAATAAATCTGAGTTTAAAATAGAATTGAACTGGAATAAAAATTCAATTGAATAAATTGAAGTTGAAATTGAATTCTTACCTGGATAACTAGAAAATAAATTGGATAAGAATTAGATTGAAATAAATAAACCAGAATAACTTATAAAAGAATTAAAAATCCATAGGAATAAAAATATGCTTGGGTTATAAATAAATAGAAGACTTGAGTTAAAAATAATAATAATAATAAAAAAAGATGAATATATTCAAGCCTATAATGGATGGAGTTGGGTAAATACTAAGATGTGACTTGTTAAATTTGAAGGTGAGATAGAAAACCCAAAATAAATATTTTTGATGAATTGAAAAATAAATAAAAATCCAAACTTGAATTATAAAATAATGTGAACTAAGAAAATTAAATGAAGTGATATTTGGAAATAAAATCAAGTATTGTGCTATAAAAAGGAGAGAACTAATTTGTTAATAAATTAGTTAATAAAATTGAATTGTGAGTTTATGATGAGGTTTGAAATTAAAACTCAAGTTATAATTAAATTTGACTTACATTGTCGATGAAGAAAATATAATTAAAAGTGGCCTTGAAATCAATTAATTGATTTGTGAATGAAATTGCAATGTAAGTTAATAAAAGTGAATGGTAATTTGAAAATGAATTGTGGATTCAAAACTTGAGATATAAATTTAAAATTTAATTTGAAGTGTTAACAAATTAGATATACTTGGAAAGGTATCGAATGAAAAAAAAAATTGAAATTGGATTAGAATAATAATGGTTTGTATTGTGAATAAAATCCAAATATGTAGAAATAAAAAAAATTGAAATGACCTTGTAAATTGTTTAAGTGAACTGAGAATGGATCGAACTTGGAAATTTGAAATTTATAATAACCAATCAAATGAATTTGTAGTTTGAAAGGAGATTGGATTAAAATAAGAATCAAGTTAAATTGAAAAGAGAACTTTGTTTGCAAAATGAAAATGAGCTTAAGTGTAAAATTTGAATAAACTGAAGTAAACTGACTTAAGCTGAATAAATCGAAGAGAATTGAATTTAATTCAACTTAAACCAAGTTTAATGATATTAGATTAAATTTGAATCAAGTAAAAATAAATATGGATTGAAATAAAACTTGGTGGGTGGTAATAATGTTTAAGAAAATGGAAAATTCGTAATGGATCGAGTGGATAAGTTAATAATACTGAATAAGTGAATGGATGGGATAAATAAGAACAAAAGGAAGTATGGTTTAAATAAGTTGAGAAATGGTTATTGAATGAAATAGCTTGGATTGTCTTCGAGTTGAATAAAATAGTTTGGAATAAACTAACATGGAATGAAATGTAAATAAATGGATTGTAAATGAATTCTAATGGAATGTGTCGAGCTAAATGAATGGATGTGAATGAATTAAAATAAAAAGGTAATTTCATTGGTAATGAAGATGGATCTAAGTTATTAATGGTTTTGAATGAACTAGTTTGGTTAATAAAATTGAAATGCAATGAAACTGAGAATATATGGATTGTGGATAAATTTAAAAATGGAATAAAATTAAGCGTAAGTTGAGTTGGAGTCAATTTAATTTGATTATTAAACTCAAGTGCTTATTTATTCACATAAATCTCGTCAAATTGCAAAGAATAAATTGTCATTTGGTGTAAATAGAAGTAATTAAAAAATTCTATGAGTTGATAATAGTAAAATAAATTGATTTTGGAAGCAATTGAATTAAATATGAGTTCAATTTGCTTAAGAATAAATTAAGTAAGTAATTGAGTTTTAAACCATTCAAATTGATAAGATTGTATATGAATGGATTGAAAACCCTTCAAATTGAATGAAAATGGTTTGTAAAATAATTGGAACAGTTGAATTAGCATGGAAACTATATTAATTGCTTACAGAAAATGTTTGGTATGAGTTTCTTTTAGAATTCATATGTTTTAACTATTGTAAACTAGTGAAATGTAGTTAAATTTCATATATATGGTACTTACATGTTTAAATTGAGTAAGTACATGTACCTGGAAGCAGTGTGGCTGGACTTGGTTGTGCTATTTGCTAAAAAAATAATAAGCCGCTTGCTTAAAATGCTAAATAAGGTACGCCTACGCAATTAATATAGGAAATATGAACTGTTTTTGGTTTTTCCGACCGGGTGGGTCGATGTATATATATTTATCTCTTTTGTCAAATTGCAAAAGCTCCTCCGTACAAAGGGGACTCTGCCAAAATTTTCCGAAAATTTTGGGAGTTAGAAAATTTTTGGAAATTTTGGGAAAAATTTGTTAACAACAAAAGAATTTTAAACTAGAAATTGAAATAAGTTAGTAAATGAAACTAATTAAAATAATGACATGAATTAGTTATAAATGAAAAATAAAATTTAAAGTTTAGAGTTGAAGATAAATTGAATTCATATGGGAATGAAAGAATCAATTTGAATAGAAATGATATAAACTGAAGTGGTAAGGTGATAATGAATATAAAAAGCATATTAAATACTTATACCAAACTTAAGAAAGGAATAGTGAATTCTTAATTGGAAATTGGTAATATAAATATATTCCAAGTTAATATTTGGATGAATAGATATTGGCATTTTGTTAAAAAAATTGATAAGATGTTTTGGGATATTGTGATTGGATATTAGTGCTAAGCAGGATATGCAGGTAGTATAAAAGGAAAAGAAAAGAAATTGGATTAGATTTCTAGAGATAAATTTGAATTGCCCGACAACAAGGTATGTATTTAATTTGGTGTGAAATTTTGATTGGGATTTTGGATTGAGCCACTTGGCTTTTTGTTTTCTTTTTGGATTTGGGAGGCCGTAGAGCCATTTTGTAGTTGTACCGAGTTAGCCGCGCAAAGGAGACGCTGGCAAAAATTTTAGGGAATTTAGGGCGTTAGAAAATTTTTGAGAAAATTTTGATAATTCAAAATTTGGTTTTAAATTGAAACTTGAATGGATAAACAAATAGTATAGTTTGGAACTATGGGAGAGTTGAGAAGTTAATAAGAATGATAATGGATCTTTTATAAACAGATTTGTTAGATGTTGAATTGTTTGATTTTGGGGGTTAGTAAACGGGTATTGGACCATTTTTCCTAACTAGTAATTTCGGGGACGAAATTCTTTTAAGGGGGGAGGAATGTAACGACCCGAAAATTTTTAGCACTTGGAATTGGAATATTCAATTAATTTTGAATATTTAAATGTTAATTTTTAACTTGAATTCAAATATCACCAATGATTTGATAATTCAATTATTTAATTACATAAGTTAAAGTTGGGTAAAATGTTGAATCTGGGATTCTAAGCGTGTTAAAAATAATTTGAAGGCTTGTGGAATTTATATTAATAACACTGAAGATAGTAGAAGTTATAAAATTGAATTTAACAGTGGTTTGTTCCGTTTTAAAATTCTATAGTTTAAATTGATATTTGAAAATAGCCTTCCGAGGCACAGTCTCGGAATTCGATGAAACCAGTTCCATTGGGTCCGTAATATGGAATTATTATCGGATTTCAAATTTCGTATGGATCAGAGTTATTGTGTGACAGTACGATATGTAAACGTGTTGAAATTAAATCGAAAATTAAAAAAAATTATATACTGGTTGACTGGTCAAAGTCCGTCTTTTACAACTTGTATATGACCTAACTTATTTAAGCATGCTTAGATATCGGCTATCACCCTCTTGCAAACGAGATATGTTATAATTAAGTAATATTATAAATCGTTAGGTCAAATTTTTTTCCTTTAGCCGATCTACCTTGTACGAGAAGCCTCACTCCTTTGTTTTAAACCCCCCATACTTTATCTTCCTTCAAAAAAAAAATGGTCGCTTCCTCTGTAAAAATAAATCGCGTTCGCTCCGTCCCCTTCTAATGACTGTTCTTCCTTCCTTAATCAACGTCGCCCCTTCCCACTTCCATTAGTTCATGATTTAAAGAATCTCGAATCAATCCAAGGCCGAAATCGTAGCCGAGCTCCTTCTACTTCTAGATCGACTCAGAGCTCGCTCGCGAAATTCGTGGGTGCTTGACTCGAATTGTTTACGCGCGATGGCAGTCGCGACTTGAAGGGGGTCGTCTGAGCTTGTGGCGGCGTCGCGTTGTGTATTTAGGGCACGCGTGGAGGAAAGGCAGAGAAGTGAGGCTGTTGCTGAGGGAACGGGGTGGATTCTGTTCGTGCCGAGGTCGTGACTTTGTGGTCTTCGAGCTGGAGTTTTGGGAAGGTATAAGTTTCAATTTATTTTGATAACCAGGTTTAAATAAAAAGGGAAATTTACTTCACAGTAAAAATATATAAATAAAAAAAAAATACTGTTTAGTTAGTATAAAACTTTGGAAAGATAGTGATTTTAAAATGTGGAGAAGTTCAAATAGAATCAGATTTCTATTTTATTAAATATATATAGGTTAAAGAGAGAAATTTGCAATAAAGAGAAATTAAGAAGATTGATAAAATTTAATTATTGGTTTCAATGAAATTTATAAAAAATATTTATTAGTACGAATATTAACAAAACTGTGAAATATTTATACAAGGTATAAACTATGAAGAAACAAGTCGAGATTTTGGATTGGAATTGCAAACATCAAAGGTGAGTTAATCTCACTCAGTTTAAAATTTAAATTTAAATGATTAAATTTAAATAATTGTTTGAATGGTTTAAATTGATTGATTGATGTGCTATGGTATGATATATTCTGGAATTGGTATATTATGTTGTGCTAACCTCTGTGGATGCAGGGAAAACAGGTTGGAGGGATCCAACTGGACCCCTCAATATGTATTTAAATTATTTAATACCCACTATTGTGATTTATATGATATTCTATGATGATCTTTATTGGAAGATTGAATGCTATGGTTCGATTGAATATATTTGGGTATGATGAATTACCAAAAATGTATAAATTGGATTTTTGTAAGATAATAAAAGAAGTGAAATTGTAAGTAGAATGATTATAGAAATTTGAATAAATTTTTAAATGAATTGGAAAGAAATAAAGTGACTTTAAAATTATACTACATAAATCTTGAGTATAGAATGGAAATTTTAATAAACAACGAGTTAATGAATTTTAATCTTCAGTAATATTAATTAAAAGAATAAAACATTTATTTAAAATTTAAGATTTAAATTATTAAAAGGAATAAAGAAGAAGTTGGGAAAAGCTGAAATTCGTATATTTCACTTAAAAGGGGTTAAAAACAAACGGGAAATTATAACCTTAATAATAAGTCCCTAATTAATGAATTTTAAATGAATTAAGAAAGTAAAGAAATTTATTTCAAATAAATAAACTTGAAATCAATTTGGGAAAATTGATTTAAGTGATTGAAGTTGGAATTTTCTCTAGATAGCCAAGTACTTGTTTTTAAAGAGTAAATTTTTAAATATCAATTAAATGTTTTAAAATTATTTTTAAGGAAAGTAAGTTTTGTAAAATTTATTATTTCTAATATGTAAAGTCTCAAGTAAGTATTTTCTTTTAATCTATTTTAGTAGTAATTATTAAGAAGTAACTTAGTATTTTGTTTTTAAACGAAGAAATCTAGCTTTATATTTACTAAGTAACTTTATTTTCAAAAATTCATATAGTATGTATTTTTAACAAATTATTTAAGTAGTTTTATCCTAAGTGTTTTAAAGTATATATATTTCAAAGTAAAGTATTTACAATTATTTTTAAAAAATCTATTTTTGTGCTTGGAGATTTAAGAGGAGATAGTAAATATTTGGGAAAGTTTATCCTGAAAGGAAAGATGGTTTTGAAACTGTTTTCAAAGGACTGAAAATAGAAATATATCTTTGAGGATATTTTGAGATAAATAAATAATTTGGAAAATTATTTATTGTTTGATGGATGTTTTGTGAATAGAAATTGATAGTTAAATAACCGACTATCAATATTGGACAAATGCGTTGATCGTTTCGAAGAGACCGAGATCGAGATTAATTTCTCGAAAACCACTTCGATCCGGTTTATACGTTTCGTGCGAAAAATGTGTTTGGAGTCGAGGATGGAGCAGTGAAGTGCAAGGGCTAGTCTCTACTAATCCTGAGGATATTTCAAAAATGGATGTAGTAGGAATAGTGCCTTCGGTTCCGTTCGAACCCTGGACGGACTTGTATGGATGAATGCTTGCGAAAACATCGTCAGGTGGACGATGGGCATTCTAAGAGATATTGTTCTAAAAGGTAACGCTTAGCCTCAAGCCTCATCAAATGGGAATGACTGAAAATCAGGGGATATGCAGCAAGGTTAGGTTGGTAGCACCCAAGCAGGGTGAGGTCATTCCAGTCTAGATGTCCCTTTTTATTCTTCGGCTTAGTGGGCGGTTGTTGATCCCAACCGCGGGGTGATCTCACTCGGGACTGTCTAGTAAGGGATGGTTCCGGCCTTGTGTTGCAGGGGATGAAGGGAGTAATCCTCGGTACGGTGATCTAGGCCCTGTACTGTGACAGGTGGTACTCCAGTGCCTAGTCATTGGTTGGAAATCCATTCTCCCTACGAGGCTTGTACGAGTTTTGTTTGTATTACCCACTTTGTGGCTAGTAGATGGAATTTAATCATGTAACAATTTCGGCTAGTTTATAAGTATTTGTATATAGACCCTATTATAATATCAGAGGATTTCTATAAAAAAATTGTTAGCTATCGTAAGGTAAAAACCCGACATGTTTATTTGTGGCGGGTCTTACGAGATGCTTTTGTTTTTCAAAGGATTTTTGAAACTTTAATAATCAATTGGGTATGATTTTCTCACGCTGGTATTCCAGACTGACTTGGGTGTTATTTAACTGTAATGCTCGGGTCAGACCGAGTATTATAGAATACAGGTTATGATGCTGTGAAGCTCAGGAGACGAGCTGGATGATGATACGTACTCACGTACTTGTATATATATATATTATTCTGTGGTTCAGTTGTTGTATATCCATTGTATGTTATTTATGTGAGCTGTGACTGATGTACACTGATGATGTAATGTATGTAAACAGTTATATTTGATTTTGAGTAAAGATTATTTACTATCTATTATATTTTATTCCGCTGCGATGGTCAGATTCTGATGTTGATTTTGTTTTCTCTTCTTCTACCTCTTCTTCTTAAACCCAAATGGTTCGTATTTCTGTGCAACTTGAGTTGATTGTTGTAGACTAGTGTTGTCTCAAGGGGTACGGATTTGCGGGTCGTTTCATCATCTCTTCCTGCCTCTTCATCATTGTCTCCATCTCATCCCTGGTGATGAAGATTGAAGCTTGGTTTGCTCCTGAGGAAGCCTCTTGACTCCCTTCATGCTGACTTCGCTCTGGCCTTGGCCTTCTGCTCGATTGTTTCGTCATAATTTCTCAAATCTGAACTTTCAAACTCTCTTTGAATCAACTCTCAATTGATAGATCTCTTGAATTAGCCTTCTTAGTGAAAGTACCAAAATTTTTGCGCCAAAATTGATCACAAACCCCAATAGCCATTGAAAGCACCCGTTTATGAACACAAATCAGCAATAATCAATACAGAATTCAGATCTAAGTAGTAGCAAACACAGTAATTCAGAAATAACAGTCATAAACACAAGTTTTATAGTGGTTCGGCGATCGTGCCTACGTCCACTTTGAAGTTGGTGACTTTATTGATATTCTCTTGATGATTACAGTTGGTTACAACAAGTTACAATGGATTATAGCTCTGAAACTTGAATGCAACAGCGATGATAAGGCGTAGAATTGAATCCGGTAGAGTCTTGGCGCTTCAGAATTCTGATCCCCCTTTCTGAATGACCCGGGGCTCTATTTATAGGTGTATGAGGCTGATATTTCGCCTAAATTTAGGGAGACCATTTCTTGCACGTGAGGGGGCCCACGTGCCCGGCCTCAGGAAATTTGGGCCCACTTTGGGATCGATTCAAACTCCATTCGAATCGATCAAGGAATTATCCAATCGAGATGAAATTTGGTGTGGACATTCTTCAACATGTAAGCAAACTCCTGTAAAAATTTCATGGCATTTGGACTTGTAGATCTCGAGTTATGTCGATTCAAGATTGCATTTTCGATTAATGTGCTCCGTTCGAATCGACCCCCTTCGAATCGATAGGGTCGAATCGATGGCTTTGCGCGTGGTGTTGTTGACGTGGAGCGCTTTCTTCATATCGATCCGCCTTTCACTCCGAGTTGACTGAGTCGAATCCACGATTTTCGTCACCCTCGAGTTAATGGATTCGAAGGCGTTGTCCACAAAGGAATTCGAATGGATGCTCGTTCGTATCCATCACGGTGAGCCTTGGTCGATCGATACGAAGCTATTGTAGTAAGATGGATTCGAACGTACTGTCATTCGTGGAGTCGAAGCAGGGGTGTCTTGGATGGATGCGAAGCTCAGCAACACCTATGGATTCGAAGCGGGGGGAACATGGTGGATTCGATCATGTGTTACAGCGATGGATTCGAAGCAGAGGGGAACTTGATGGTTTTGAACATGTGTTACAACGATGGGTTCGAAGCAATCATATGTTGATGGATTCAATCAGGATCTCTGCCCATGGATTCGAACTCAGGGACATTTCCTCCAACTTGCACCGATGATAACGTGAGCGTACGAACTCGGATTGACTTAAGATTTGGAACATTGGCTTTTATGGCTTTGCTTGTCATGTTCTATCGATCGTGGCCCGATCTGAGCTCGGTCAAAATTCATCGATATCCATAGTGAAGCAGTGTATAACCTATCTTTGAGGTGAATTATCGTCGGTTTTCCGATCAATCTTTCGGTATCACGGCCTTGCGAAAAGGCGGGATAACAATAAGCATTTGGTCGTGGTGGGGATACACCACTACCCCTTAATCTTGAACTGTGAAGGTGGATGGACGATCTTCCATTACTAGAGCCTTAACGGCCCTTCATTACAACGAATATACTTGGCCGAAGGTGGAGACTTCCCTCTAATATCGAGTGCGCCCTCCACTACATATGCGTGGCCATTCGCATATGATAAGAATGTCGGTCAAGGTCATAGCGCCCCTAGTTGATTGTAGGAAAGGCTGGATCCGACGGTTTTAACGGGCCATCCTCTGATCTACTCGTTGTTTGACATATTCCACAAGCAATCCTTCCCTAATCAATCTCTCGATTTCGTCCTTTGGAACATGGCAGCTGTTAGTAAAATGTATGTTGATTTGATGAAAGAGACAATACTGACCATCGCTATGGGGTAGTTCCCTCGCCCAGCCATTCTACGGCCCTCGGAAGGGCACTTGATTTCTAGTTGCGAGGAAAATAGTTTCCATGTCTCTGTTCAAGGAAGTATAACTAGCATATTTAACCTGGTACCTTGGGCCATCGTCATGGTTTCTCTTTTCATGATTTTGTCGATTCGATTCTCTTCGGTCATGTTTCCTTTCTGGAAAAATTTGATGGCGCGTTGTCCCTCGTTATCGCTATCTAACAAAACTACATCTTCCATCCTCATAATTCCATTTGCTGCTGATAGAAATCAGTAAGAGACAAGGTCGGTCTTTTTTGGAGTTATTTCCATATCCGAGATTTGAATCGCATGCTTGGCATAGGGCAACCGTCGGACTGTTTTTGTCGGCCTCATGGGCTCGAGTTGATTCTCGATTAAATCGGTTGACATAGCCTAAGAGACTTTCCGATGAGCCCTACCTGATATTTCCAAGCTCGTTGGCTATCATGACATGAGTTCTTGATGCAAAATAATATAGTTTTGAATTTGAAGCATAGTTTTGCCCAAAACCAGATGCCGCCGGGAGCTAAGTGTAAGAACCAACGAGACGTTGGCCCAACAAGTATGGACAGGAGCAACAAACACTTTGCATTACTAGTTAGCTGCCTGACTCTGTTGATTGAGTTGAAAGTGGCAAGGTGATCTGTTAGTTCCATGCTCCCATTGTAGTGGTCTATTGAGGTAGCTTGTACCGTCTTGAGAGCTGGGTTTCGACGATTTTAATGAAGAAGGGTCCTCCGTCCTTGTCATCAAACGGGCTGCTGCCACTGACACTGCGGGCCTATATTCAGTTGATCTACTGGTGCATCCGGATCATTACGTCCTTGAGAGGCTTCCACCCGTTGCGGGAATGGCCGTACAATGACGGGTGGAGGCTCCTGTTGGTATTCCGACTAATCAAGGAAATAGGTACATAATAACGACCAAGGGAAAGAGATCTTCTGCATGAAGGAGGTGATCGTTTGAGCTTCTTTGTCCCCAGGCACATGATGAGGTACTTTCCTTTGTGGGTAGGAGTGTACAGAGGCGGCCTTAGGTCTTCTGGCTACGGTATGAGCTTGATCGCTTAGGCACTCAAGACGCGGCTCACGGATTTCACCCTCCTGATGGTCGTTTAGCTTTCCCACAACAATGTTATCATCTCCTAGCTCTAGGGCTATGTGGATGGTGGTTTCAGATGCCAATTATAGGGATGCCAATGCATAAGTGCTCATAAAATCGGTGGCGTTGGAAAGTTGTTGATCGCTTGAGTTGATGGCTATCCTGGGCCATCGATGAAGTGAGTTTCAAGTGTGGCCCTTAGGCCGTTTACTTCTAGGCCTAGTGTTCCCATCCTAGAGATATGATCTGTTATGATCTGCCAAAATTCACTGCCGACTCTGGGAAAGGGTAGGGAATAACAGCGGGTATGTTACCATTGGTGTTTAGATCGTGAAAGTTGTCGTTCGCGTTGACACCATTCATTTCCATGTTGAGTGTGGAGTTTATGCAAGGTTGACGGAAGCTAGAGAGTTTTAAAGGTGCCCCTGCATTTGGCACAAAAATGTTAACTAAAAATTCAGCCAGCAAGACAAAATGACTAATCATCCTCGAAATTGTGAGAAAGTAGGTTTTAATGACATTGTTAGCTTTGTTGTATATGACTATAAATTAATGATGGAATGCTAGTAATAAAGAGACATGAATTTTGGAATGGTTCAGCCAAAATGGATGCCTGCGTCCACTGTATATATTATTCTCATTATATATATATATATATATATATATATATATATATATATATTACAATGCAAACATGAACATGATGGAGAATGCTTAAAGATGATAAGAGTATGGTTGGAAGTGTTATTCTTCTAAGTTTTATGAATCTAACCCCTTGTTTGGTGAAAAGCTTAGGGAATTTATACGAGCAAGCTCCTTCTGATCTGCGGTTGAGATTGTCTAAGAATAGTTACAATTCGTACGGCAGATCGGACCGTGGGATGACTACCAACTGGAGGGTTGGTGGCGACTCATGCATATATGGTGACCATCTCCCTTTCGATACTTTGATTACTTCTTTTGTATGATGTCAGGTTGCGTAACTCAAAATTTTGTTGCTACTTAACATGTTGGATGAGAGTTGTTGGTGATAAGGTGGTTGTATTAGCGATTTTCCAGGGTGGTAGGACTCAGTAGGTATTCTTTTCTCTATTGGTCTAACTGTTCTCTCTCCTTTGAGCCACTTCGGTCAGTATCCTATCCTTATATGAGAGAAACCAGGGCATATAAATTTGTCATAGGGTCAGTCAGCTCCCATGGAATCCCGGATTAGCTCGGCTAATGCATTTATCTCCCTATGAGTAGATACCATGTCCTATAAAACTTTTGCGAATTTTTTTAGCAACAATCATCCTCTTTATCTTGCTCTTCTTCCTTTTCTTCTTCCTCTTCTTCATTCATTGGATTAGGTTCATCCTCTTCAAGCACGATTAGATTTGTTGGATTATACAATAGATATTTCTAAAGATTTAGAAAAATCCGGCCTTGTTTTTCTTGTTCCTTCATCACTCTCAATTGAATGACTTCCATTTTAGAAAGAATTCTAAGAGTATCTTCAGATCACTCTCAATTTTAGTCACTATGGCCATTGTAGAGGTTTGGAGAGGGCATAGTGTAGGAGAATCGAAGGAAAACAAAGCAGATTCAAATCTTGGATGTTTAAAATTAGTACCATAAGTTAATTTGTTTTTATTTATGATTTCTAGAAAGTAGAAGATAGTGAAATGGGTTTGTTTTGAAATAATGTGGTTATATATAGTCATTTCAAGTTTTGAATTAAGGATGGAAATTTTAAGTTTGAAAATAACTGCACATGTCAATATACAAGCTGCTAATATGTCGACAATATCTAATGTATTTTTGATGATTTGTTTTTATTTTTAATTTATAATTTGTTATGTTACTATTTATATTTATGAGAAGGAATATATTCCTAACTCTCTTCTTAGCTTAACAAATGATGTTTTTGTTAACATATCCACCATTTGATTTTCAATATTTATAAATTCAAGTGAGATTATCTCTTTATTTACATTGTCTCTTAGAAAGTAATATTGTATATCTATATATTTTGTTCTTCCACGATGAGTTCGATTTTAAGTTAAATTAATTCCACTAGTATTGTTGTAGTATATTGATGATTTAGTAAAATTGAAACCAAAGCCTTTTAATGTTTGTTGCAATAAATAACCTAGGAATAGGCTAATGCAGCTAAAATTTATTCTGCTTCTGTTGTGGATAGAGATACAAAAAATTTCTTTTTGTTAAATCAGGAAACTATAGAGTGTTCTAAAAAGTGACAAGTTCTACTTGTACTTTTTTGACCTAATTTGCAACCAGCATAATCAGCATCACTATATGAAATTAAGTCAAAGGAATCTTCTTTTGGGTAGAAAAGTCCGTAGTCTAGTGTGTTATTTATAAATCTTAATATTCATTTTATGGATTTAAGATGAGTTTTCTTAGGTTGAGATTGATATCTCGTGTGATATCCCGGAAATTTGGGGCAATATCAATTTAATAATCTACATTAAAAATTAAATTGATTTGATAATATTTGTTAATAATATTTGAATTGATTTAATAATATTCGTTTAAATAAATATTTAACTAATAAATTATCTTTTAAAAGCTAATTTAGTTATCATCTATTTATAATGTATATATTGGTATATATTATAAATAGATAAGTTTTGTCTTTAGATTTAATAGATAAAGCTATGTTTTCTACTTTTACTATTTTTGATAATTTGGAAATCTAATATTGAATAAATAATAATATGATCTTAAAAATACTCAAGATAAATTTAATTTGTTTAAAAGTATTCTAGCCTAGGTTTAAAATTTAAATAAAAGATTGTTTTGTTCTTTTTTACTTCAACTTTATAAAATAAGTAATTCATTTATGTAGCGATTTCATTTATGAATCATTTTAAATTAATAATGAGTTATATTTAAACAACATTAATAATGCAATATCTTTACAAATAAATTTTAATATAAAAAGAATTTGTTATTTTAAATTTATTTATATACATGTATTTTGGAAAGCTATTATTTGTAAATTTAAAATAAAGTAAACTTTATAATTATTAAACTTAAGAATAAATCAAATGTATGATATTTAACATAAGTAAAGTTTATAAATAATAACTAGAATAAGCTAAGAACAAAAATGAGATATAACATGCAAGCAAGAATATAAACAAAGTAAATAAAATTACATTTGCAGGTTAGAGCAGAGAAATGCAAAATATCTATACATAAAAAAAATGAGTAGTAGTAGACATTAAGTACAATATAACATACGCAGGTATTAGAAAATATTGTCAACCTATGACATAATGCAAAGCTAAGAAAAGAAACTTCAAGTATAAAACTAAATAAAATAAGATATAATATGCAGGTTAGAGAAAGGAATGCAAAGCATAGTTAAGAAAACAAATAACTAAATTTTTTTTTGAAATATGTATGTAAAATGCAGAAACATGTAATCATGTCTATACAATAATTATGTTGGAAAATAAAACAAACATATGCAAGTAGCTAAAAATAAAATATGTAGGCATAAGAAAATGTAGTCAACCTGTAAAGAAATGCATAGCAAGATGTTGTAGTTGTAAAAAAAAAATATGCAGGCTTTGTATAAAAATAAAATAAAATAAATAAGCTGCCAGGTAGGTATGCAAAGAGTAGTATAAACATCAAGTATAAATAGGCAAGTAGCCAGTAGAGTAGTGTGCAAGCAGGGAAAAAAATATGTAGCCTGTAATATAAAAATATCTAAACATAAAATAAGGTTAGCAGTAAACATAAAGTACTTCAAACAATAAATGCTTTCATTTCTAGCAGCAAACATGTCCATACGAATTGGATGCAAAATCATTCCAGCCTCCAAAATAAATATTTTGCCTGATAAAACAAATAATGGTACGAAAAAAATGTTGCTTGTCTCAGATGCCACCTTCCCCTGAACTTCTTTATATATGCATTTTTTTTAGTTCGTTCATAACATATTAAACCTGAAACAAGAAAACTGGCAAACATTTTCAATTATACAAACTTAGTAATATTTACAACTGAAGCATCAACAATAAAAGGGAAGATGAATGAAAGGAAAAGCAAGAAAATCATTTTCCAGTTTCTAAAGTTCAACCTGTTTCAGTCAAAAGGTGCTATGTTCATTTTCTAACCTAGGTGAGTAACACTTTTAAAATTTACTTAAGTTTTAAAATCTGTTGCATGTTGATATTGGATGCTTAAATATATGGTGTGCATAATTATTTATTCATTTTTCTCTGGTGCTTGTGTGATGAAACTCTGTATATTTCAAAACCTGCCAAATTCAAACTGCCTTCATCGAATTTGTTTTGTCTTTCATTTGCTGTGAGTAACTTTAACTACTAAAACTTAAGTATGTAAACTTGTTGCAAAATCTGAAATGAGTGTGGTTTGTATGTATGTTTTTTTTACTGTACATATGGATGTGTCTGAGTATGTATTAAAGTCTCTGTAAACAAACCTATTTATTTTGTTTTCAGTTGATTCAAACTATTTTTAATCAATTGATCTAATAACTTTTAAGATTTATGATACAAACAGGAATTGTTTGCCTCAACATGATATAGAGTTTAAGTTTTATTTAAGTTGAATAAAAATTTTATATTGTTCTTGAAATTCAAATATAACAGTGAAATCTTGAACAAGAGAAAAGCCAAACCTTCTAATTTATAAATTCAAGAATATACTTTGAATCTCTGTAACAAAATATGAATTATAAAACTTAAATCAAGATTTTTAACACTAGGGATTATGTACAGTTCTTGTTTGAACTAAAAATGCTCACTTGGGAATTTCTGGTGATCTATGCTTTTGGAGGTGGTCGGGTTGTGTGAGGAGGTGGAGAAGCTTACCGCGGAGATGGGAAAAATGGTAGGAGAGATGGATGATCATTGTGTTGATGATGGTGGTGGTTCTCTGTTCTTAACCCTAGTTTATCTGGGCTTGTTTGTTCGATCAACTGCGCGTCCTATGTTTGATCGAGTGTTACTAGATTTTGGGGATTTGCAGTGGGGTTGTAGTCAAAGCAGTGACCGGAGTTGGGTGGCCGCCGGTGGTCAGAGCGTCGAATAAGTTACGTTGACAGGTTCGAGAGGGGAAAGGCTGTTGTGTTCCAGGTTTGGGTTTCAAACCCATCATCGTTTCAGGTTGTCGTGGCGAATTTGGGTGGTCGTGACGTTGTCTGGAGGCGGTGGGCGACATGTTGGAGCTCGAGTGGGTGGCCGGAGGTGGATGGGGCCACGGTGCACGTGCACCGTGCCCATGGCAGTTCTGTAGGAATTTGGAGGTGCAATGTTTTTTTGGGCTCGGGAAAGACTCGTGATATTCGAGTGTTAACTCAAAGCATGGTAGTGGAAGACTCGAAGTGAATCTGGGTTGGTTCGAGACAGGGGATGGTGTCAGGTTTTGACAAAACCTGATTTGTTTCAGTTTTAAATTTAGTTTAAAATATAAACTAAAATTAAAACAGTGTTTGAATTCGGCGTTTAAAGTAATTTTAGATGAAACTTTTGAATCTGAAGTTTTCAACATGAATTTGGACTTTTAAATCAAGATTTAAATCAAGGCTTAAAAACAAAGTTTGGAATCAATGTTTAAAACTAATGAATTCAAGTATTTCTTGAATTCAAATCTGAAATTTTAAATCATTTTTGAAAAAAACTAAATATATATAATAAGTTCACATAAAATAATTTTGAAAAGTAAATTTGTTTCAAATTAATATTTGAATTGATTATGGGTATAGTTCTTTATAAAGGAATTTTTGAATGGGAAGTAAATAAAGGATTTTAACTTAAACTTGCAAGTTAAAACATTAATGTATTTTGGAAATTTAAATTGAAATAAAAGTTAGGTAGTTGAATTTAAAAAGGGGTTTCCTTATATAAGTTTCGTATGTACGTAATTAATGTTATTTACCAGATTTTAAATTGAACCTAAATTTGATTAATGTTTAATAATTAATCTTTTGAATCTCAAATTCAGAAGGGAATTTGAATGTAAATTCAAAACTGTAATGTTCTAATAAACATTTATATTAATTAAGTCGTTAAATAAGAAATAAATTATCTTAACAATAATTAAGGCATTAAATAATTAAATTAATAAGATAATAAAGGAATGGTAATTTATTAAATTTATAAATTAATAATTTAGATTAATTTATAAATAAAGATAAATTAAGAAGTAAATTAGGAGATGATATTAGTTAATAAAGATAATTAACTGAATATTATCAATTAATTAATGTGATTAATTTTGATAATTAATCAGATTAATTAGATAATCTATTATAAATGGTTAAGTATAAATGGTTAAGTGTAATACTTGATGAAAGTAATTAAGAGATTAATTACGTTTTGTAATTAATTTTGATTAAATGATTAATTTAAGTTAATTAATTTAGTTTTAATTTATTTAAGAAAATCATTTGATAATTGATAAGTATAATGACTTGTGTATTCAATGGAGCAGAATTACTGAATGTAATTAATGGAAGATGATGTGTTGATAAAGTAATTTGAATAATTACTTTTGTAATTAATCAAGGGATTAATTAATGGAGATAATTAATTATGGGATAATTAATGTAATATTTTAAGTAATTAATGATAATTAATTACTGGAATGTTATTAATCAAGGATGATTAGTAATTGTGTTTAATTAAAGATTAATTACTGAATGTAATTAATTTAACCATAGTAATTTAATTTAAATATAAATTAAAGATCATGAATTAATATAATTAATGATGTAAATTAAGAATTGGTTAATTAAGAAATAATTAATAATGTGGTGATTAATTAAGGAAAAATGTAATTAATTATATTTAATTAATATAAATAAAGTAATTAAATGTTAATTACTATGAATGATTTAAGACAACTAATCTGTGAAATTAAATAAGACTAATTACCTATTGTAATTAGAAATGATTAATCAAAGGTGTTTAATCAAGATGAATATCTAGAGATTAATTAATTAATGTGATTTATAATTAATTAATGGTTGTATGAGCAGGATTTATGAATGGAGTAATTAATTTAATTTACTTTAAATTAATTAGATATAGAAGTAGTTAATTTAATTCATTTTAAATTAATTAAAAATGGTACTAATGGTATGATTATAAATCATTGCTTATGGATGAATGATTTTGATATTCCATTTGATGGTTGTGCATTCAGATCTGACTTGAATACTATCTACGTGATATGCATGCTTGGTTTAAGTATGATAATAAGTTATCTGCCTGGATGATAATATTGATTATCTGTTTATGAGATTATCTGTGATTATCTATTGTGATATTATGAATTATTCATCTGTGTGTATTGACTATATTGAATTAAACTATTAAGACTAAATAGACAACTTGGCCTTAAAAGACACGTTTTGGATTTCGATGAGACCGGGATCGGTTTTCCTTATTTGGAACATCCGAAAACCACATCGATTCCAAATTAACGATAGGTCGTGAATCTGAAGTGAAGAGGAAGATTCAGAATGTAAGGGTTATCGTCGTTAACTCTAAGGGTGATTCCAAAATGAGTGTAACAAGATAATGCCTTCGGTTTCGTTCGAACCCGGAACGAACTTGTATGGATTGAATGCTTTCAACACATCGTCAGGTGGGCGATGAGCATTCTAAGAAATGTTTTCTCTAAAGGTAATCGTAACCTCAAGCCTCATCAACCGGGAATGGCTAAAACAGGGGAGGTGCAACAAGGTTAGGTGGGTCATGCCCAAGCAGGACAAGGATATTCCCCTGTCTAGATGTCCCTTTATTTTTCGGCTGAGTGGGCGGTTGATTGCAACAACTGCTGGGGTTTATCTTGTTCGAAACTGTTCAGTAAGGAATGGTTCCGGCCTTGTGTTGCAGGGGGTCGGGAGTGATCCTCGGTACGTTGATCTAGGCGACGTACTGTGACGGGCGGTACCCCAGTAGCCCTGCCATTGTATGGAATCCACAGTCCAATAAGTGCCAACGGTTTTGATTGTATTACCTACTTTTGTGGCTAGTAGCTGGAATTTAATGAATGTAACAATTTCGGCTATTTTCTATTTACTTGAAAACCCTAGACCTATTATAATATCACTGGATTTCCTATCAAATGTTTTGGTTAGCGTAAGGTAAAAACTTTCCCATGTTTATTTGTGGGGAGTCTTACGTGATACCTTTTGTTTTCAAAGGATTTTCAAAATTAAGCAACTTTAACCTGTTACTCATACCAGACCCATGTCTGACCCGGAGTTTATTTTTGTTTTTCATAAACTCTCGGGTACCTAAATTTTTACGGTTAGCCAAGGGATTCAGGTTAGCTTTGACGTCCTGGAGGAGCAATGGAGCAGGAGGGTTCAGCGTTATAGATATATTTTTAGTTCTGCTGTGTTGGCATCTCTGAGTCATATTGTTTGAGCTGTATTGTATTGAGGTGTATTAACTAGACAGGTGTTTATAACTGTCTAGTATGTGATGTATTATCTGTATAACTCTGATTGATGTTGTATATTATGTAAATACTTATGGGATTATTATATTTTATTCATTCCGCTGTGAGATTCTGATGTTGTTGTTCTTTCTTCTCTATCTTTTCTATTTTCTCATCCCTTTCTTTCTTCAAGATGAAACGTCTTCCTGGGCGTAGGAGGGCGGGTCGTCACAGTTGGTATCAGAGCGCTAGGTTGAGTGAATACCTAGGCTCTTGAGTGATTCTTTCTTGAGAGAGCGTATTTGTAATTTTGATATATATAATATATATATTTATTTATTTCTACCTATCGTTGGGTTACCTGTTCAGGTTTTCCAATGAGCTATAAAGGTAGATAGGGTGGTGGTGTGTGTAACACAACTACCAATGGTTGGAGTTTGAATGTTTGAGGTTGGAAGTGTATCTGTCAAGACTATAGACCTATTACCGTCTCGAGTAAGCTATGAGTGGTGTAAGGATTTCATTGATCTCTGAAGAAAATCGGTTAAGATTCGAAGTTCATTTTTTGAAATGTAATTTGGTTGAGCTAGAGTTTGGATCTGTCGGTTAGGCAGAAGTAAGTCATGATATCTTGATATATCACGGTATAGTAGCTGTGTGATAAGACACAGTGACTATGGATGTCTCCGAAGATGTTTCTTTGGGACAAGTAAGGAAGAGTGACTGCTTCGGTGTTGTCGCTGTGTTCAGCTGGGAGTTTTTGTTTGGTTTTAGGTCTGAGTTTCTCGAAGAGCTTTGGATTAGGAAGTCTTTTGGCTGAGCAGTTTTTCTTGAGGTAACTTCAGAAGCAGCAGAGCAGTTCCATTTCTTCGATGGATTGGCCACATAAGCGTAAGATTTTCTGTTTGGTAGAGAGAGAGAGTATCTTTGGAATTAGGCTGGATTGATCGCAAAAGTGACTTGCGATAATTTGAGTGTTCTCTTGTGTTTCAGAGACATTTTCTGGATGTCTTCAAGGAGTCAAAGATTTGCTAACATTTGGAGATTGAGTTTGGTATCGACGGGATTTCAGAAGTGGTACCAATTGTTCAGCTTTGTAATAGGATGATTTTTGAGTTTGGTGAAGTAACTCGGATTTTGGAGGAACTTCAGAGTTTTCTTTTGATCTGTGGAGCCCTAATGTTGGAATGTGTTGTCCAGTCTATGCTTGAGTTCATCTTCAGCATTTTCATCTGTTCAGTCAGAGTTGCGCAGTGGAAGCATGGTGGCAACTGTTTTAGTTTGGAAGCAATTGGATATTGCAATGTTTGGATTGGAGAGTTCTACAGGAGATTTTTCAGGATCTGAGACCAGTTTGGAGTGCACCCATTTTATCTTTTCCGGATAAGAAAAGTGAGTTCTGTTTCCTGATTTGGAATAGAGTTTGTGTTCTGAGATTTGGTCGATTTTGCAAAGATCATTTTGTTAGATTGTTTTTGGTTCAGTTTGAATCGAGAGGGACATCAGCAAGAGTTGAGCTGATTGTCAAAGATGAAGGAAGCCCAGGATCGTCCATAGAGTTTTGTGGATAAGATACGGAGGAATTTGGATTCTGAAGTGGAAGATTTGATTTTGGATAAGTGTTTGGTCTTCAGGATTGAATTGTCAGTTTGGATAACTGGAATTCGTTGTGTTTTACGTATCTCTGAGGGAGTACGTGTGAGATCTATTTCTAGTTGTAGAACCAGCAGTTCAGGGAGTTTTGGTTGTTGATTCAGACTTGTCTATAATCTGATATCCTGTCCAGTGCAGATCTAGATGAGTGGAAGCTCTGTAGCTCAGTAATATTGTTTGTTTGGATTCTATAGAGCGAGTAACCCGGTATTTGTACATAGGGAAACTCGAGAAAATTCTATCCAGAATTTTGTCTGGATAGTTAGACTTGTTTGTTTGGATAAATTGGCTGCTATGGTTATTAGCATATGATTGATATATGCTTGTGTTTTAGAATTAAATCTTCAACTAGATTATTAAATTACCTTTGTTTTAAATTTCGGGGACGAAATTCTTTTAAGGGGGAAGGAATGTGATATCCCGGAAATTTGGGGCAATATCAATTTAATAGTCTACATTAAAAATTAAATTGATTTGATAATATTTGTTAATAATATTTGAATTGATTTAATAATCTTCGTTTAAATAAATATTTAACTAATAAATTATCTTTTAAAAGCTAATTTAGTTGTCATCTATTTATAATGTATATATTGGTATATATTATAAATAGATAAGTTTTGTCTTTAGATTTAATAGATAAAGCTATGTTTTCTACTTTTACTATTTTTGATAATTTGGAAATCTAATATTGAATAAATAATAATATGATCTTAAAAATACTCAAGATAAATTTAATTTGTTTAAAAGTATTCTATCCTAGGTTTAAAATTTAAATAAAAGATTGTTTTGTTCTTTTTACTTCAACTTTATAAAATAAGTAATTCATTTATGTAGCGATTTCATTTATGAATCATTTTAAATTAATAATGAGTTATATTTAAACAACATTAATAATGCAATATCTTTACAAATAAATTTTAATATAAAAAGAATTTGTTATTTTAAATTTATTTATATACATGTATTTTGGAAAGCTATGATTTGTAAATTTAAAATAAAGTAAACTTTATAATTATTAAACTTAAGAATAAATCAAATGTATGATATTTAACATAACTAAAGTTTATAAATAATAACTAGAATAAGCTAAGAACAAAAATGAGATATAACATGCAAGCAAGAATATAAACAAAGTAAATAAAATTACATTTGCAGGTTAGAGCAGAGAAATGAAAAATATCAATACATAAAAAAATGAGTAGTATTAGACATTAAGTACAACATAACATATGCAGGTATTAGAAAATATTGTCAACCTGTGACATAATGCAAAGCTAAGAAAAGAAACATCAAGTATAAAACTAAATAAAATAAGATATAATATGCAGGTTAGAGAAAGGAATGCAAAGCATAGTTAAGAAAACAAATAACTAAAACAAATTTTGAAATGTGTATGTAAAATACAGAAACATGTAATCATGTCTATACAATAATTATGTTGGCAAATAAAACAAACATATGCAAGTAGCTAAAAATAAAATATGCAGGCATAAGAAAATGTAGTCAACCTGTAAAGAAATGCATAGCAAGATGTTGTAGTTGTAAAAAAAAATGCAGGCTTTGTATAAAAAAAATAAAAAAAATAAGCTGCCAGGTAGGTATGCAAAGAGTAGTATAAACATCAAGTATAAATAGGTAAGTAGCCAGTAGAGTAGTGTGCAAGCAGGGAAAAAAATATGTAGCATGTTAAGAAAATATAAAAATATCTAAACATAAAATAAGGTTAGCAGTAAACATAAAGTACTTAAAACAATAAATGCTTTCATTTCTAGCATCAAACATGTCCATGCGAATTGGATACAAAATCATTCCAGCCTCCAAAATAAATATTTTGCCTGATAAAACAAATAATGGTACAAAAAAAAAATGTTGCTTGTCTCAAATGCCACCATCCCCTGAACTTCTTTATATATGCATTATTTTTAGTTCGTTCATAACATATTAAACCTGAAACAAGAAAACTGGCAAACATTTTCAATTATACAAACTTAGTAATATTTACAACTGAAGCATCAACAACAAAAGGGAAGATGAATGAAAGGAAAAGCAAGAAAATCATTTTCCAGTTTCTAAAGTTCAACCTGTTTCAGTCAAAAGGTGCTCTGTTCATTTTCTAACCTAGGTGAGTAACACTTTTAAAATTTACTTAAGTTTTAAAATCTGTTGCATGTTGATATTGGATGCTTAAATATATGGTGTGAATAATTATTTATTCATTTTTCTCTGGTGCTTGTGTGATGAAACTCTGTATATTTCAAAACCTGCAAAATTCAAACTGCCTTCATCGAGTTTGTTTTGTCTTTCATTTGATGCGAGTAACTTTAATTACTAAAAATTAAGTATGTAAACTTGTTGCAAAATCTGAAATGAGTGTGGTTTGTATGTATGTTTTTTTACTATACATATGGACGTGTCTGAGTATATATTAAAGTCTCTGTAAACAAACCTATTTATTTTGTTTCCAGTTGATTCAAACTATTTTTAATCACTTGATCCAATAGCTTTTAGGATTTATGATACAAACAGGAATTGTTTGCCTCAACATGATATAGGGTTTAAGTTTTATTTAAGTTGAATAAAAATTTAATATTGTTCTGGAAATTCAAATATAACAGTGAAATCTTGAACAAGAGAAAAACCAAACCTTTTAATTTATAAATTCAAGAATATACTTTGAATCTCTGTAACAAAATATGAATCATAAAACTTAAATCAAGATTTTTAACACTAGGGATTATGCACAGTTCTGGTTTGAACTAAAAATGCTCACTTGGGAATTTCTGGTGATCTATGCTTTTGGAGGTGGTCGGGTTGTGTGAGGAGGTGGAGAAGCTTACCGCGGAGATGGAAAAAGTGGTAGGAGAGGTGGATGATCGTTGTGTTGATGATGGTGGTGGTTCTCTGTTCTTAACCCTAGTTTATCTAGGCTTGCTTGTTCGATCAACTGTGCGTCCTATGTTTGATCGAGTGTTACTAGATTTTGGGGATTTGTAGTGGGGTTGTAGTCAAAGCAGTGACCGGAGTTGGGTGGCCGCCGGTGGTCAGAGCGTCAAATAAGTGACGTTGACAGGTTCAAGAGGGGAAATGCTGTTATGTTCCAGGTTTGGCTTTCGAACCCATCATCGTTTCAGGTTGTCGTGGCGAATTTGGGTGGTCGTGACGTTGTCTGGAGGCGGTGGGCGACATGTTGGAGCTCCAGTGGGTGGCCGGAGGTGGATGGGGCCACGGTGCACGTTCACCATGCCCATGGCAGTTCTGTAGGAATTTGGAGGTGCAATGTTTTTTTTGGGCTCGGGAAAGACTCGTGATATTCGAGTGTTAACTCGAAGCGTGGTAGGGGAAGACTCGAAGTGAATCTGGGTTGGTTCGAGACAGGGGATGGTTTCCGGTTTTGACAAACCTGATTTGTTTCAGTTTTTAAATTTAGTTTAAAATATAAACTAAGATTGAAACAGTGTTTGAATTCGGCGTTTAAAGTAATTTTAGATGAAACTTTTGAATCTGAAGTTTTCAAAATGAATTTGGACTTTTAAATCAAGATTTAAATCAAGGCTTAAAAACAAAGTTTGAAATCAATGTTTAAAACTAATGAATTCAAGTATCTCTTGAATTCAAATCTGAAATTTTAAATCAGTTTTTTGAAAAACTAAATATATACAATAAGTTCACATAAAATAATTTTGAAAAGTAAATTTGTTTCAAATTAATATTTGAATTGATTATGGGTATAGTTCTTTATAAAGGAATTTTTGAATGGGAAGTAAATAAAGGATTTTAACTTAAACTTGCAAGTTAAAACATTAATGTATTTTGGAAATTTAAATTGAAATAAAAGTTAGGTAGTTGAATTTAAAAAGGGGTTTCCTTATATAAGTTTCGTATGTACGTAATTAATGTTATTTACCAGATTTTAAATTGAACCTAAATTTGATTAATGTTTAATAATTGATCTTTTGAATCTCAAATTCAGAAGGGAATTTGAATGTAAATTCAAAACTGTAATGTTCTAATAAACATTTATATTAATTAAGTCGTTAAATAAGAAATAAATTATCTTAACAATAATTAAGGCATTAAATAATTAAATTAATAAGATAATAAAGGAATGGTAATTTATTAAATTTATAAATTAATAATTTAGATTAATTTATAAATAAAGATAAATTAAGAAGTAAATTAGGAGATGATATTAGTTAATAAAGATAATTAACTGAATATTATCAATTAATTAATGTGATTAATTTTGATAATTAATCAGATTAATTAGATAATCTATTATAAATGGTTAAGTGTAATTACTTGATAAAAGTAATTAAGAGATTAATTACTTTTTGTAATTAATTTTGATTAAATGATTAATTTAAGTTAATTAATTTAGTATAATTAATTTAAGAAAATCATTTGATAATTGATAAGTATAATGACTTAGTGTATTCAATGGAGCAGAATTACTGAATGTAATTAATGGAAGATGATGTGTTGATAAAGTAATTTGAATAATTACTTTTGTAATTAATCAAGGGATTAATTAATGGAGATAATTAATTATGGGATAATTAATGTAATAATATAAGTAATAATGATAATTAATTACTGGAATGTTATTAATCAAGGATGATTAGTAATTGTGTTTAATTAAAGATTAATTACTGAATGTAATTAATTTAACCATAGTAATTTAATTTAAATATAAATTAAAGATCATGAATTAATATAATTAATGATGTAAATTAAGAATTGGTTAATTCAGAAATAATTAATAATGTGGTGATTAATTAAGGAAAAATGTAATTAATTATATTTAATTAATATAAATAAAGTAATTAAATGTTAATTACTATGAATGATTTAAGACAACTAATCTGTGAAATTAAATAAGACTAATTACCTATTGTAATTAGAAATGATTAATCAAAGGTGTTTAATCAAGATGAATATCTAGAGATTAATTAATTAATGTGATTTATAATTAATTAATGGTTGTATAAGCAGGATTTATGAATGGAGTAATTAATTTAATTTACTTTAAATTAATTAGATATAGAAGTAGTTAATTTAATTCATTTTAAATTAATTACACATGGTGCTAATGGTATGATTATAAATCATTGCTTATGGATGAATGATTTTGATATTCCATTTGATGGTTGTGCATTCAGATTTGACTTGAATACTATCTATGTGATATGGATGCTTGGTTAAATATGATAATAAGTTATCTGTCTGGATGATAATATTGATTATCTGTTTATGAGATTATCTGTGATTATCTATTGTGATATTATGAATTATCCATCTGTGCGTATTGACTATATTGAATTAAACTATTAAGACTAAATAGACAACTTGGCCTTAAAAGACACGTTTTGGATTTCGATGAGACCGGGATCGGTTTTCCTTATTTGGAACATCCGAAAACCACA
Organism: Allium cepa; assembly: GCA_030765085.1. Classification (NCBI taxonomy): domain Eukaryota; kingdom Viridiplantae; phylum Streptophyta; class Magnoliopsida; order Asparagales; family Amaryllidaceae; genus Allium; species Allium cepa. The sequence goes on along the minus strand of CM060941.1, from coordinate 676,788,348 downwards.
TCGATTCCAAATTAACGATAGGTCCTGAATCTGAAGTGAAGAGGAAGATTCAGAATGCAAGGGTTACCGTCGTTAACTCTGAGGGTGATTCCAAAATGAGTGTAACGAGATAATGCCATCGGTTTCGTTCGAACCCGGAACGAACTTGTATGGATTGAATGCTTTCAACACATCGTCAGGTGGGCGATGAGCATTCTAAGAAATGTTTTCTCTAAAGGTAATCGCAACCTCAAGCCTCATCAACCGGGAATGGCTAAAACAGGGAAGGTGCAGCAAGGTTAGGTGGGTCATGCCCAAGCAGGACAAGGATATTCCCCTGTCTAGATGTCCCTTTATTTTTCGGCTGAGTGGGCGGTTGATTGCAACAACTGCCGGAGTTTATCTTGTTCGGGACTGTTCAATAAGGAATGGTTCCGGCCTTGTGTTGCAGGGGGTCGGGAGTGATCCTCGGTACGTTGATCTAGACCACGTACTGTGACGGGCGGTAACCCAGTAGCCCTGCCATTGTATGGAATCCACAATTCAGTAAGTGCCAACGGTTTTGATTGTATCACCCACTTTTGTGGCTAGTAGCTGGAATTTAATGAATGTAACAATTTCGGCTATTTTCTATTTACTTGAAAACCCTAGACCTATTATAATATCACTGGATTTCCTATCAAATGTTTTGGTTAGCGTAAGGTAAAAACTTTCCCATGTTTATTTGTGGGGAGTCTTACGTGATACCTTTTGTTTTCAAAGGATTTTCAAAATTAAGCAACTTTAACCTGTTACTCATACCAGACCCATGTCTGACCCGGAGTTTATTTTTGTTTTTCATAAACTCTCGGGTACCTAAATTTTTACGGGTAGCCAAGGGATTCAGGTTAGCTTTGACGAATCTTGAAGGAGCAATGGAGCAGGAGGCTTCAGCGTTATAGATATATTTTTAGTTCCGCTGTGTTGGCATCTCTGAGTCATATTGTTTGAGCTGTGTTGTATTGAGGTGTATTAACTAGACAGGTGTTTATAACTGTCTAGTATGTGATGTATTATCTGTATAACTCTGATTGATGTTGTATATTATGTAAATAATTATGTGATTATTATATTTTATTCGTTCCGCTGTGAGATTCTGATGTTGTTGTTCTTTCTTCTCTATCTTTTCTATTTTCTCATCCCTTTCTTTCTTCAAGACGAAACGTCTTCCTGGGCGTGGGAGGGCGGGTCGTCACATCTCGCACATAGACAAACACTATGCAATATATCACGTCTACTTGTAGTGATATAGAGTAAAGATCATATCACACCTCTATAAAGTTTTGGATCTACATCCTTTGAGTTATCTTCTTTATTTATTTTTTTCATTAATTGCCATAGGAGTTGGTTTACCTTTGGTATTAGACATATTGAATTTTTTAACTAATTTTTTAGCATATTTTTCTAGACTTGTAAAGATTCTTTTATTTGATTGTCTTATTTGTAATCCGAAAAGAATGTTAGTTCTTTCATATGACTCGTTTCAAATTCATTTGTCATGATATCATAAAATTCTTTGTTTAGTTATTCATTTATTGATTCAAAAATAATTTCATATACATATATTTGAGTTATTTGAATATCATTGTTATTTCTTTTAATAAATAGTGCACTATCTACTTTCCCAGTTTCAAAATTAGACTATAATTTTAAGATTATCATAGCATGCTCTAGGAGCTTGTTTTGAAGCATATAGAGCTTTCTTTACTTTATAAACTTAGAAAATTTTCATCTTCAAATAGAGGGAGTTGTTCCACATAAACATCTCATTTAATAAAACCATTTAGAAAAGCACTTTTAACTTCCATATGAAATATTTATGATTTACAAAGGCAAGTAAGATTCTTATTGCTTCTTATCTAGCGACGGATGTAGAAAATTCATCAAAATCTATGTCTTATTCTTGACTATATCCTTGAGTTACTAAGCGAGCTTTATTTCTAATGACCTCTCCTTGTTCATTTAATTTATATCTATATACTTATTTTTTTCCATTTATAGATTTATTTTCTACTCTAGGAACAATTTTCCAAACATCATTGCTAGCGAATTGGTTTAATTCTTCTTGCATAGCAAGAATCTATAAATTGTTTAATGATGCTTCTTTTGGATTCTTAGATTCATTAGTTGAATGCTGCGTTCCGGATGGCTCTGATCTCTCCAATGTAGTAGTAGCAACCTTAGATGACCATGTGTCAAAAATAGCTGACTTCATAGTCCCGAGCTTAAAAACCTAAGGAGATTTAACTAAAGAGGTGGGCAAAGAAGGGAAACTGGATCTATCTAAAGTCGCCATCGACGCATAAGGATGAAAGAAGAAAATGGATGGAAAGAGCCTGAGATGAGCTCATTATTCAAAAACTCGTACAATTTTCATGTTGAAACTTGAAACCATGGTTAAAACCTAACATCAGATTTGAATCTTGAAGACCCCTTTCGATGAACCGATTTCGGGTGAAGGGGAGAGGCATGATGGAAGAAGAGCAAAACAACGTTTGGGAAGCTGGTAAAAAGGAGGAAGGAGAGAAAATATGTTACGAAAAAAAGAAAGTCGCGACTGTTCATTTCACAAAATTCTAAGGAGGCTTGTGTGCCCTTATAAATGCAACTTAGTAATAATGTAATAGTATAAATAAAGAGGTCGGACTATATCTAAATCCAATCTAGGTACATAACAATAAGCAAGGTAACAACAGGTAAAGCAAAAAATACGACACAACAACATCCTTTATAACATCATAAAAATGTACCATGCCTCAAATCTCAATATCACCCATGAATATATATATATATATATATATAAGTAAGAATCACGACAACTATAAATTAGGTGACAAGAATCAAATATACAATAAAAGAATAAATCTCGAATTAAACCAAATCCAAGGGTCAACAACCCAAAATCTCATTCTTGGCTTGTAGTCCTAACAGAAGCATAAACATCAGACTATTAAGCCTAAAAATGCAAAATAATAAAGTCATAATTCCAAATAAATAATCAAAGTATCAAAAATTGACTTGCAACTCCAATAGAAGTAATATCTTCTGACTGCTATGCCAAAGAAGGTAAATTAGGAAATATAGAACCCAAATATAATGAAATTTATACAAAATATATGAATCAATATCCAAGAATACTATCTCGACTTACGGTCCTGGTAGAAGTAAAGACTCTAGACCGATAGTCCTTGGAGATAAGTGGGAAAAACAAATCTAAATAAAACACAATCCATGCAAAATATCGGAAACAACATCCAACTAATTATCTTGACCTACAACCCTAACGGAAGTGATGACTTTTGATATTAGGCCCTTGGAGATACCCAGAAATATAAACTCAAATCAATATGAAAACCAATCAAATAATCAATGAACAAAACCATATATCTTGACCCACTGTCCTTAGAGAGGTGAACTTTCGATTGAAGGGTCCTAAGAGATAAAAACAACAAAACGTACAAAAAGGAGAAGTTCTCTTAGCCGTAGCACTTATTAGAGAATGACAGAGAAGCTCTTAGCAAGTCTTTAATGTCATAAATAGACAACATGGTTGCTGTCTCGGGTTAGTGTATCTCAAATGACATACTAACATGCAACCAGTCTTTAATGAGGTGATAATATCAAGTAACGCATATGTAATGGATCTATCTATGTCTTCCATATGAAAGATTGATGTACCACAACACTGCTTTAGGAAATGCTAATGACTGTAGCTCGTTCCCTACAGTCCCTAAGTTACTCCTAGAATCGCGACACTCATACCCATTGCATGTCATAAACACACTGACGGACTATACCGAGCATTGGCCATGACACCTGCTTGCCCTTGGTAATGGACTGTCGCTCCTTGAGTGAAACATTGACAATGGCTTTAATGAGAGAAATACCTCTCAGCCTACAAATTCAACAAGGTGACATCACGAATCATGGGCGTGACCCGCAATGAGGACCGGTAGGATGGATAACTAACCTATTTGTTGGGTCTAATTCACACGCACTCCATAGTGGCATTGACCCTATGACATAGATTCCCAACAAATTCTCTCGACTATATAAGTCCCGATGAGAGTAATGACTAGTACTCTCGACTTTAGGAGTCTCGATAAGACTGGTGACTACTACTTTCAACTCGATAAGTCCTATTAATAGTGATAACTAATACTTTCGACTCGTTGAGTTTTGAGGAGAGCCATGCCAAATATTCTCGACTCTAGAAGTACCGATGAGAGTACTCGCTCTTGGCTATATAGGTCCTGATGAGAGCATCTCAATAGCGACCACTAGCCCTAAGAGTAGATAACGATACTCGACTGGCTAGTCCTTAGAGGATGCAACAAAATATATTCTTGATGATATGAGTCCTAACGAGAGTAATAATAAATACTCTCAACTCCATATGTCCGAATTAGAGTGTCATAACATACTAATTTATCGACTACTAGCTCTAAGAGTAATATAATATAACTTAGATAGGCAGTCCTAAGAGGATATGTCTATAAATCCTAACATATCTCCAGCTTGTATCCCTTGTAGAGTAATAGAACTCTCAACTACTAAGTTCTAAGGATTCACCTCTAAATGATATCGAAAATTTCTAACCCATCTCCCGAATATAAGTAACGTCCACTTACTAATACTAATCAAATAAGTATTACTTGAGTGTCTGATACCACTTAGTATTACTTAAACATTTACCAGAAACTAGTAAACTACACTCACTAAACAACGATTATTCTATACTATGAGCCAATAGAATAACCAGAAAATATTAACGAATGCCCCTTCCCATATGGTATTACTAATACGCTTATTTAATATCCTCATTTTATAGAATTAACAAAATCAATATAAATCATTTTAAATCAAACCATGTACGAAAAGGAATTATAACTCAAAGCTCTAAAATCCATTTAAATATTTCGCAATTTAATTTGTCTTCAAAATAGATTGTATATTCTAAACACCCCTTGTCGAAATTATACTTTAATTTTGAACCACAAAATATATAAAAAGGGGAATATTTTCATAACTCTTAAAATTGGGTTATATAATCAATAATCCCCTTATTAAATTACTGTTAAAGTCCTTCAAAATATTTCCTAAATCCATTTTTATTAAATATATACTTTATAAAAGAATTTCTTTTCGAAAATATTATTAAAAAACCTTCATTTATACTTGTAAAATTCCATATTTTCCAATACTATTGAAAATCCCTATTTTCATTTTTTTAGACTACTTTTATTTCCAAACAATTTCCTACAACTCATTTTATTTATTTATAGATATACTGCAAATAAATTTTAAAATAAAATAAATAATTTTCTAGAGCTTTCAAAAATCTTTTAAAAACAAAAAATCAATCGAACATTTGAAATATACATCGTGGAGCAAAATTCTCCACCATAATTAACCAATCATTAATATAATTTTACCTTTTGGCCTCAATGGATTTACATCAAACTCCAGCCATCCATAAATGCACGCACAACAATTAAACTTCATAATCTAGCTCGACCAACATTTTCATTGAGAAGATATACTCTCAATTGAATAGCTCCAAGAGATGTAAAACTTACAAATCAAAATACAAGCGGACAACATCTCTTCGTAGTTTGGACAATCCAACATACGTAAATTCTCAATCCAATATTCTGAACAAACAATTTATCCAAATAATTCAATCAATAATCTTGATCAATTCAACCAAGCAATGCAATCAACTGTTGGATAAAGTATACAAAAAAGTTGCATAGGGATATAAATATAGATGTGTGAATATAAAACTCACCGGATTGCCGAATGAAGCCTTATTATGTTCAACCTGAGACAACACTTCTCCTTTATATCCACCAGCCTACAGCACCGTACTTACCACTAATCATTGCTCCTATCAAGTTGTCAGTTGCCTCTGACACGGCAACCATCACCTACAACCAGTAGGCATTTGCTCTAGCATAGGAATTCGAGCCCACCAATCACCAAACCAATCCCAACTTCCCAAAGTTTCCACCTCCATCACCTTCATTGCCAATAGCTGCGTCAAAGTCGCATCGCCACTATAGGCGTTTAGTCCAATCAGATGCCTCCTCCAAGTCAAGCCAGCACAAAAGCATGAAAACTCAGTTTGCCTTGACCTAGTCGCGACCTCCTCCTTAGTATCGTTCGCCCTGTAGCACTTCCCACGTCAACGTCGATGCTAAGCCGAACTCCTTCCATCGTATGTATACGTAATTTTTTCTTTTTCAAAACTCCTTGCATGAAATTGGAAAATTAGGGAAAAAATTGAAAAAGGGGAATAAATGGGTTTTGGGCTTTAGTTAGAGAAGTAGGGGGAGCTTTCTAGAATGGAGAGAAGAGATTATGTGTAAACAGGCTTGTGCCTTATGTTTTAGGCTTTAGTTTAAACTACTCCATTTATCTCCCTTTTTTTCTAAACAACTTTCGATTTATTTGTAGATAAATATCAATCTGATATACATTAATTACACTTCATTATACCAAATATATTTTGATAACACCCAATTTCATTCAGTTCGATGCTTACTTAATTATTTTCCACTATTTTAATTACATAAGAATTATTTAAACTTTAAATATATTTTATACTCAATTAAAATATTTTTTTAATTTTAATATATTATTAAAGGAGAATTTATTAATTTATTTTAAGTTATTAACACAAATCTTTTATTAAATGGACTTCAAATATTATGGATATTTTTTCCAAAACAATAATGATGATCAAAAATCGAATTCAAATATTTTTATTTTAATTAAATTTATTCATTTACACGATATAGAAGGCAGGGTTGTTACTGACCTTTGCTCATAAGAAAATAGCATCCTCACAATTTCCTATAGGGAAATGTCATACACAACCATACCTAGACTTTCTTTTTATTCTCAATCTTCTATAAGTTGCATAATCCTCTATGTGGCCCTTTCACAAACTTCTCTAATCGTATGCTATAGATTCACTCAACAACTTTCTATTTTCACACATGATAATTTGTGAAACCTTTTCCAAATGTTAGAATTTTTGAAAATTTTCGGCAGAGTCCTCTTTGTACAGAGAGCATTTTGAAAAAATCAAAACACAGTATAAATGTGCATCCCAATCAATGAAGAATCTCAAAATATGGGGAAATAATGTATATCACATATATACCAACATATGTTAAAAACATACCTCTTTATTTGCATTTTAAGCAAATTATTTAACTCATGTGCAAGCAAAAGCAAGCCAAAGTCACTAGTTAGTACAAATATGCTACAATGTTACCTATTCTCAAATAAGTTGAAACATTAGTTGCATATATAAGAATAATTAGTATGCATCCGTGTAAAATAAAAAAAGCGCAACATTCATTTTTTACCCACTTTTCGACTAATTTCCAAAGGTCAAAAACACAAAATCAGTTGATGATTTCAAAAGTAAAGCTATTACTTAGTGTTTTAGCTTCTCAAAATAATTTTCTGATTGTAGAAACAACGATTAAAACTTGAGTTATGAAGGAATTTCAATAAGTATGTAGGTCAGATCTACGGACAAAAATGTAGGCCTACTTAAGAAATACACAACTTTGGTCTTGAAAACATCAAAATTATGCAAAATACATAAAAAAGTCATTGGTTAAGTTCTTAACTTTCGGGAATAGGCAAAATCATTGTAATAGGATAAACTGTTTAAAAGTTGTAACGACCCGCAGATTTATCAATTTGATAATTATACCTATTTTTACATATTCAAATATAAGCTTTTTAAAAATATTTGAATAAGTATTTACAAAAATATATACTTTGAATGTTTAATCAGCAAACAACTCTATAGTTATCAAAAGTCGTGCACAGAGCTGATTACATACACTTATTTATCCGTTTAAATAAGAATATGAAATAAAATTATTTATTACAATTTTGGAAATAAAATTATTTATGACATCATCAATAACGACATAATATTTGATAATTAATTAATGAATTTACATTAAGATTTAATGATTTAACGATTATTATAATTATTCATATAATTTTTTTAAATGATAATGATTCATTTTAATTAGTTTGAAGTGATATTTATAATTTATCATAGTTTTATAAAGATATATACTTAATTTAAAATACAAGAAAATTCGTATCACTTTATCGATATAAAAACACTTTTCGTAAACAATTTTTTACTATTAATTTATAAGGTTTTACAAATGCGATCATTTTAATTACTTAAAAGTGATAAGAATTTAGTTTTCAAATTTTGTTTACATTTATATGTAAATTAATTTATAAGTAAAAATGTGACCGGGAATCAGCTTCTTGATTTTCAACAGTTTAACGAACGGAAGTTGTTCAAAGTTATCGCGACCTTGTTTATATATCTTGTGCATATATATATAAGATACACATGCACACCCTAACTTATACATGAACACATATATACATACAAATACACACACATGCACGCGTGTGCCCATGTGCGCACCCACACACACACACACTATATATATATATATATATATATATATATATATATATATATATATATATATATTACAAAAGATCTAAGATATTTTCACACTAAAAAAGAAAACTTCACTTCACTGTTACATACATCAACTCAGATATGTAGCTACACACATGAGGGGAAGGGGTACTCAGCCATGCATTGTGATGGAGGAGGAGGGTGTGGTGGTAATGAAATGGTGATGTATATGCATATAAATATCATGATATTTTAGCTCATGTTTTTACCTATAAATACCACCCTCCTTCACTTCATTTTTTCATAAATTGCTAAGCTTCTTCATCTCTTTATACTCCTCTTTAATGGTTTCCTACCTTATGAAAATTATGAAGGAAATTTAGCAAAAAGAATATAAATATATACAAGCATATATACATTAGCAATCCACTTCAAAACAAGCTCAATCCACTCCTCTCCTCTCTTTAAACCCACGGCCGCCACCTCCCACCACCAAGGCCGAGCCCATCTCCAATTACATGCTCAAGCTGAGCCCATCTCCACTTGCATGCTCAGGCCGAGCCCATCCAAAGGTCCAAAGTTCGATTCCATAGGCTTTGATTCGATTGTGAAGCTAAAGAGAATTTTCATAAAGTCAGAAACCAATGAAGATGAGAAACTTTATTTATATTATAATATATTGGATGATATATATGTTTAGTTATGATTGGTTGTGATGATTTTGAACCATGTTTGGATATGATACAATGTTTGTTTGGATGTGTAAATAATTTACGTTTAATACACGTCGAATATCATAAAGAAAATCACTTTCCTTTATAAATGAAATTGTGCATATGAGATTTTTAAACCTCTTTAAAATGGTTAAAAATGGTTTATTAAAGTTTTATAAACACTAAAACCAAATTTGGTAAAGCTTTTACAAGTTATGAAAATTGAGCCAAAATTGGCGCGTCGCATAACGACAGCTCGCGATTTCGCACTGTGAAAGTTTAAATCCATCTAAAAATGGATTTAGACTCGGAATTCTATGGAATAATAATTTTTTGAATCTTATAATCATAGAATTCAAAAAAAAGAAAATGATCCAGATTTCTTTTAGTATATTTTGAAATACGGGCAAATCAAAATTTCAAAATAGTTGCGGTTTGGCAGTTTGGAAAACAAAGTGTAAATTCTTTAAAACCGATATTTCCAATTCTTTTTTAAATGGTTTCAAATAAACAAATAAGTATTTTGAAGGTGACTTAGAGGTTTTATAATTTAATTTAAAGAAGTTTAAATAAACGATTTAAAGAAAAGTTATAATTAAGTGATTTAATCTTGACAGTAAAAGCCAACGAGTAGACTGGATTTTTCTGTTAGTGAGATCCGGATGTAAGATGCTTAAACAAAGGAGACATTCAGAAGTAACCATTGCCTTGGCTAACCCGGCCTCTTTCCTGGGTGAGGAATGGATAAAGTCATAATGTCAGAAGCGAGGAAAGTATAAAGATTCAAATTTACAAATTTAATTCAACTTGGATTGTGTAGAAATAATCTTCATATACTTGGTATTAAATTCTGAGGATGGAACCTATACTATCCACGTGAATTGGAAAGGTGACTCCACCGTTATTTGGTTGATAGTAAAGTTTGAATACAGAACTGATAATGGGTAAAATTAGTATAATTTCTATTGTTACTTTTTAATTAATAAGGTTTTACAATGTGATTTATGGGAAATGATTTTTATTTGGTATTTTCATAGTTAAAGAATGGTTTAGTGATTCCGCATATATCGAAAAGAAAGGTTTAAAAAAAAATCCCTTGAAGTTATTTTTCTGATAAAAAGAAAGTAATTAATCAAATGATAAGTACATATTCACTTAAATATTTTTATCGATGATTGGTTCAAAGGAACCAGGATCGGATTTGGGTGATTCCAATCTGAAAACACCATCAAACCAGTTTATGCGTTTGAAGGTGAAGACATGGAATGATAATAAATGGAATAAAGGGCTGCTTGTCATTGACCCTTGGGGGAAATTTCTCATACCCTATATATGTGGTAATAGTACGAGCTGCTTGCTACTAATCCTAGGGGGATTCCCGATAGGATGTAGTAGGAGAGTTCTTTGGTTTGTCCTGTTCATGTACAACTTGTATGGACTGGCATTGCATTTTTAAAATAAATGTACATCTACTGTTTGGTGTAGGAGGTAACTCTCTTACACTTAACACCTTTCTTTAAGACATACGAGCTCAAAGGTTGTACATTTATGGAAATCAACAGCGTGTGACAGAATTGGAATATGGCATTCAAAGTGGAATGTGCTATGTGAAAGGTAATCGTTGTCTCAGGTCTCATCGCCTGGAAATGGCTTAAACATGGCATATCTCGTAAGGCTATGTAGTTCGCAACCATTAGGGTATGGTCATAACCTTTCTAGATTACCCTCTATATATCAGGTATATTGTGTATGCTAGGAGAGCTCCCTGATAGGTTGGGAACGACCTGGGTGATGCCATATTCGGTTCTATCCGCCACTAGATGGATCAGTAGGTAGACCGGTCTTGTTTGGTGTAGAGGTTTCAACGGTGTTGATCCTTGGTATATCCCTCTGGAGCTATATTATACTGAAGGTCGTTCCCTACCTACCATTGTATGGAAATCCATTCTCCAATATGTGCTTTCGGACTTGATTACAAAGCCTAATATGTTGGAATTTAATAATGTAACAATTTTGGCTAAGATTATATAAGTTTAATAGAAAAGTGTTTTCAAAAGAATGTCGTTAAAAATAATATTCCTAGATTTTTCATAGAAAATTCTTTGGTTATCATAAGGTAAAACCCCATTCCATGTTTACGTGCTACAAGGTCTTGTAAGATACCCTTTGTTTTCAAATATCCGTATTTTGAGTTTCTCACACCGGTCCAATGATTGATCCGGAGTTCATTTTCTTTTCCCATATACTCTGGGTGCCATATTTTTCCAGGCAACCAAGTAGTTAGGTTTAACTTGGAGCATTTGAGAAGGAGCTTGAAGTGTGGAGTTAAAGATGTTCATGCAGATAGTTCTCCATCTCCATTCCCACTGCCTAGTTACTGATTGTATTCAGCATTTATAAGGATAAAGATTTATAACTGCCTAGGCTGATTTATAGGATAGAGTTTGATAAATGTATTTAAAATTTCCACTGTAAAGATCACATATTTTGAAATAATACATGTTATTCCATTTGTATAAGGTTTTTCTCTGTCTTTATTTTCTTTTACTTTATGTTAATCTGCATCTTCGACACTTGGATTTGCGGTACGTGAATACCAATAATGTTTTAGTGTCGATTTCTCAATGTTGAGGAGGCGGATCATCACATTTGGTATCAGAGATTAGGTGAGAAAACACCTAAGCCTGATGGTTTGTGGTTGTACAATTGAGTTTTCTATCATAGTTGAGAACTATGCAAGGAATACTAAAATTCTAATCGTAAAGCCTGATCGGAGTCTACACTAGATGGTCGAGGATCAATACTCGTTCGGAAGTAAAGTTGTAAATTTGAATAGTAGATCGAATCAAATATTGCATACAGATGATCTGTATACATCATAGAAGTGTAAGTTTAAAAATAAATATTTTTGGCAAACACATTTGGGTTTTGCGTTGTAATTTCGAGGATTAAATTCATTTAAGGGGGAAGTCAGTAACAACCGCAAATATATCAATTTAATCATTTATATTTATTTTTAAATATTAAAATATAAGCCTTTTAAAAACATATATTATGATATTTTGAATAGGAATGATGGTAATCTTATTTCTGGATAAGTATTTACAAAAATATATACTTTGGAAAAATATCGATAAAATAGCCAAAAAACCGTTTTATCAATAAATAGCTCTATAATTATTAGAACCCATGCACAGAGCTCGATACATACAATTATTTATTCTTTTAAACAAGAATATGAAATAAAATTATTAATTTTACTTTTGAAAATAAAATGTATTTATGACATCATCAATAATGGCATCATATTTAAAATTACTTAATGAATTTAAATTGAGATTTAATGATTTAACGGTTATTATAATTGTCCATATTTAGATGATAATAATTCAATTATGAAGTGATAATAAACCACTAATAATAGTTTTATAGAGGTACATACTTGATTTGAAAATATAAGAAAATTTATATCGCTTTATCGATATAATAACACTTTTTGTAAGTAATTGTTTAATATTAATTTATATTGTTTTACAAATCAAATGTGATCATTATAATTAGTTAAATGTGACAAAAAAATCAATTTTCAAATTTTGTTTACATTTATTTATAAATGAATTTGTAAGTGAAAATGTGATCGGGAATCGGCTTCTCGATTTTTAACGGTTTAATGAACGAAAGTTGTTCAAAATTTTTACAATCTTGTTTATATGTCTTGTGCACATATATAGTATACAAATGCACACCCTAACATATACGTGAACACATATATACATACAAATATAGAAACACACACACACATACTATAAAAGATCTAAGATATTTTCGTACCAAAAATGCAAACTTCACTTCACTGTTACACACATCAACTCACACATATGGCTTTGGGGGTGTTCAACCGTGCATAATGATAGAGGAGGAGGGTGTGGAAATGATGAAATGGTGATGTATATGCGTATGAATATCGTGATATTTTAGTTCACATTTTTTCCTATAAATTCATTTGTTCACTTCATTTGTTCACTTCATTTTCACTTCACCAACCTCCATCTTCACTTCATTTGTTCATAAATTCCTAAGCTCCTTCATCTCTTTATACTTCTCCTTAATAGCGTCTTACCTTAGGAAAATTATGAAGAAAAATTATCAAAAAGAAAATAAATATAAATAATATACATTAGAAATCCACTTCAAAACAAGCTCAATCCATTCCTTTCCTCTCTCTCTAAACGCTTGGCCACCACCTCCTACCATCAAGGCCTATCCCATCTCCACTTGCAATCTTAGGTCGAGCCCATCCAAAGGTCCAAGGCTCGATTCCATAGGCTGTTATTAGATCAGAGCAAAGCTATTGCGAATTTTCATAAAGTTAGAAACCAATGAAGGTGAGAAACTCTATTTATATTATGTTATATTAGATGGTATATATGTTTGATTATACTTGGTTGTGATGATTGTGAACCATATTTGGATATGATAATATGTTTGTTTGGATTTGTAAATAATTAATGTAAATACACATCGGATATCACAAAGGAAATCACTTTCTTTTAATAAATGAAATGATTCTAATGAGATTTTTGAACCTATTTAAAATGGTTTATAAATATTTTATAAATACTAAAACCCAGTTTGGTGAAGTTTTGATAAGTTATGAAAATTGAGTCAAAAATAGGCACGTCGCGTAACGGTAGTTCGCGATTTCATGCTGTAAAAGTTTAAATCCATTTATACGATGGAATCGGAGTCGGAATTGTTTGGAATAGGAATTTTACAAACTTTTATAATCATAGTTTTCAAACAAAAGAAAACAATCAAGATTTTGTTTAGTACATTTTGAAATATGAGCAAATCAAAATTTCAAAATAGTCATTGCTTGGTAGTTCAGAAACCAAAGCGATATGTTCTTTAAAAGTGATATTTTTAACTCTTTAAAAATATAGAATAAATTCTTTAAACATTTTAAATTTGTTGGAAAGAGATTTGAGTTATAAATATGGATTTCTAAATGATAGAAAAGTTGTTTTGATCAAATAAGCCTTAAGGCACCATCCACGGCAATTTTTGCAGCACTTTAAATAACTTTTGAAATATGGCTTTAAACTAAATTATTTTTTTCCAAATATTTTATAAATATTTTCAAATATATTAATAAGAATTTTTAAGATGATCTAGAGTAAATTATAAAGGAGTTTAAATAAATGATTTAAAGAAAAGCTGTTGTAATTACGTGATTTAAGCTTTGCTCGAAAAGCGGATGAGTAGACTGGATTTTCCTATTCGTGAGATTCGGATATGAAGTGCTTAAACTAAGGAGATGTTCAGGAGAAACTAGTTTCCTAGCTCTTATACCCTCTTTCTTGGGCGAGGAGTAGATAAAGTTGAAATGTCAGAAACGAGACAAGTATTAAAGATTCAAATTTACAAATTTAATACAACTTGTATTGTGTTGAAATAATTTCTTATACTTGGTATTAAATTCTAAGGAGGGACCACATACTATCCATGTGAATTGAAAAGGTGGTTCCACCACTGTTCGATGGATAGTAAAGGTTGAATACGAAAATTGATGTTGACTAGAATTAGTATAATTACTATCGACATTTTTTGCTCAATAAGTTTTGCAATGTGATTTATGCGAAATGATTTTGATTTGGTATTTTCAAAGTTAGAGAGAGGTTGAATGATTTTGTATATACTGGAAAGAAATGTTTAAAAGTTATATATTTCTAGAAAATATTTTTGACAAAGAAGAAGTAATTAATTCAATGATAAGCACCTATTTACTTAACATCTTTTTATCGATGATTGTTTCGAAGGAACTGGGATTGGATTTGGGTATTCTTATCCAAAAACCACTTCAAACCAATTTACACGTTCGATGGTTAAGACATGGAATGATAATAAATGGAAGGAAGGGCTGCTAGTCAGTGAGCCTCTGTGTAAATTTCCCATATCCTATATATATGGCAGTAGTATCTTTGATGCAAGGGAAGCTTGCTACTAATCATAGGGGTGATTCCCGACATGATGTAGTAGGAAAGTTCCTTGGGTTTGTCCTGTTCTTGGATAGCTTATATGGTCCATTGTCTGACATTGCATTTCTAAAATACACGTACATTGATTTTTACAAATGTACATCTATTTGGTGGTGTAGAAGGCAACTGTCTTGCACTTGACACCCTTCTTTGAGACGTATGAGCTTAGAGATTGTACATTTGTGAAAATAAATATATGTGATAAAATTAGTAATGTGGCATTCAAAGTGGAATGTGTTGTGTGAAAAGCAATCGTTACATCCGGCCTCATCACCCGGAAATGGCTTAAACAGGGCATGTCGTAAGGCTATGCGGTTCGCAACCATTAGGATATGGTCATCACCTTTCTACATTACCCTTATTTATCAGTTATGTTGTGTATTCCAAGAGAGTTCTCAAATAGGTCGGGAACGACCGGGGTGATGTCATATTCATTTCCATCCACTGCTAGACGGGTCTACGTGTAGGCCCGTCTTTCCAGGTATAAAGATTTCAAAGGTGTTGATCCTTGGTACATCCCTCTAGAGATGTACTATACAACAAGTAGTTCCTTACCTGACATTGTATGGAAACCCATTCTCCAATACGTGCCTTCGAACTTGATTGTTGAGCCTAGTATGCTGGAATTTAATAATATATCAATTTCATCTAAGATTATGTAAGTTTACATGAAAAGTATTTTCAAAAGAATGTAGCTAAAAATAATATTCTTTGATTTTTCATAGCAAATGCTTTGGTTACCATAAGGTAAAGACATTTTCCATGTATATATGCGGCATGGTCTTATGAGATATCCTTTTTTTTCAAACATCCGTATTTTAAGTTTCTCACACCAGTCCCATGACCGACTCGGAGTTCACTGTCTTTTTCCTTTAACTCAGGGTGTCCTATTTTTCTCGACAGCAAAGTAGTCCGGTTTAACATGGAGCATTGTGATGGAGCTTAAAATCTAGAGCTGAAGATGTTCTTGTAGAAAGTTTTCCATCTCCATTCCCACTACATTATATTACTAATTGCATTCAGCATTTATAAATACAAATAACTGTCCAGGCAGATTCATAAGATAAACTCTGATAAATTTATTTAAAATTTCCTCTGTAAAGAACATATATATTGAAATAATATATGCCATTCCATTCATGTAAGATTCTGTTTTGTCTTTATTTTCTTTTACTCCATGATAATCCGCCTCCACGCCACTTGAATTTGCGGCACGTGAATACCAAGGATGTATTAGTGTCAATTTCTGAAGGTTAAGGAGGCGGGTCGTTGCAAAAGTTATGGACAAAACACAAGAGAAAAATACTAAAAGCAATTTGGGCCATAATTGTTGTTTCAACTTAACAAGTTTAAACACCAAAAAACTTCACATTTTCGAAAAGTGACGAAGTGAAAGTTGTTCCTTAATAAAATATCTTTCAAAGGAAAGAATCGCTACTAAAATCAGACAATAAAATTATAAGTTATGTTCATACGTATACAACAATTTCGAAGTGCAAAATTTCTAAACTTACTAATAATTTGAAACTAACTTCAAATGTATTTTTTTCATTTAGAATTTTCTTTAAAATTAGAAAATTCTACATACATAAATTTTGAAAACTTCCAAAATAAAATTCCATTCAATAGTACTTATCGACATTTCTGTAACGACCCATAAATTTTCGATAATTAAAATAGTTAATTTAATAGGATTTTGTGATTAAATATTGGGAGAAATAAAATTTGTAATTTATTTAACGAAATAATAACTGAAAATGAATGTAACAATGTTAATTAAAGTTAATTATTGACAATTTGAATGAAGAAATAATGTAAATGTTATACTTGGTTATAAATTGAATATGAGGAAACAAATGTAAATATTGAATTTAATTAATGTTATGTTGGTAACTGTAAGCAATTGTAACATTGGTTGTAAATAATAACTTATAAGTGTGATTAAAGGTTAATGGTAAGAATTATTATAAGTTACCTATTTATTTAGTTTATGAAATTGAAATGGGAAATCAATTAAAAGTAAATGAAATTTAATGTTACATTAATAACATTAAGACAATAACTGCCAAAATGTGAATGTAATAAAATGAATAGAAATGTTAACTCTATTCATAAAGTAATAATTGATTTAATAAAAGAAATGAAATCAAGCCTAGTCAATTCATTTGAATTTAAACTATAATAAATGGATTTATTGAAATTGAATGAAATTAAATATTACGCTAAATGAAGTGAAGATGTAACTGGAAAATGATAGTGTAATAAGATATAAACCATGATAATTACATCCATAAGTCGATAATTGGTTGAATAACAAGATTGAAAACCAAATGTCATGACCCATTTTTCCATACCGATTCAAAACTGATTTAAACCACATTTGTCAGCCAGATCGCACGGGATGACGGATAGTGAAAGAAAGAAGGTAGAAATAGAAAGATGATAGAAGAAAAGAGAACAATCAGAATCTCACAGCGGAACAAATAAATTATAATATAAACAAATCTTTACACAAAACCAAAACCGTTGCTTCATATAACATATACAGACTGTAAATCAGAGTTACAACCACATAACTCGGACAGTTTAAAATAAACCTGTGTTACAACTAGTTGACCACACAAAAAACACAGACTGAATATAAGCATCTACATGAATACGTCCCCAGATCCAGATCCTTCTCCTAAAGCTTTCAATATTCTAGCTAAATCTGGAAATATGCTCGGTCTAACCCGAGCATATAGGAAAAACACCACGTCCGGGTCAGTTTGGTAAACCAGCGCGAGAAACACATTCAGCTTGATTATTAAAGTTTGAAAATCCTTTTGAAATTAAAGGTATCTCGTAGGACCACGCTACAAATAGACATGCTGGGTTTTTACCTTACGATAACCAAAACATTTTTTTATAAAATTCTCTGATACTATAATAGGGTCTATATACAAATACTTATTCAAATAGCTGAAATTGTTGCATTATTAAATTCTAGCACAATAGCTACAAAGTGGGTTCTACAATCAAAACCGTAAAGGACACGTAGGGAGAATGGATTACCAACGAATGACTAGGCACTAGGGTACCACCTATCATAGTACCTGGTCTAGATCAACGTACCATGGACCCCTCCCTGCAATACAAGACCGAACTACCCCTTACTGGATAGCCCGAGTAAGATCACGCCATGTTGGGATCAACAACCACCCACACAGCCGAAATAAAAAGGTATATCTAGATAGGGATGACCTTACCCTACTTGGGTGTTACCCACTTAACCTTGCTGCACATCCCTTGATTTTCAGTCATTCTCGGTTGATAAGGCTCGAGGCTAAGCGTTACCTTTTTAGAACATATCACTTAGAATGCTCACCGTCCACCTGATGATGTTCTGAAAGCATTCATCCATACAAGTCCATTCCAAGCTCGACCAGAACCGAAGGCACTATTCCTACTACATCCATTTTGGAATCACCCTCCGGATTAGTATCGAGTAGCCCTTGCACTTCACTGCTCCATCTTCGACTCCAAGCTCTTGTCTTCATCACGAAAACGTACTCATTGGATCGAAGTGGATTTTAGATTACAAATTCGATCCCGGTCTCTTCGAAACAATGTTAGTTATTTCTCGGTAAACTCAACCTCGATTCTTTAGGAAATACACCGACGAAATACAAGATCGGATTTCACCTCCTAACAGTTAGTGGACGGGTTTCCTTATAATTCAACCTAGAGAACAAACGAGTTTATACGTACTGTATATCACTTTGAACGGCAACCGTACCATATAATTCTTGAGTCTCCTCTAGATATTTCCAAAGTTAGGTTTTTGCCCAAATTTGATAGTCGGTTGTTTAATTATCGAACTATTAATCGATTTAACCAAGTTATTTCCCATTGCAACCATCAAGCCTTGTTCACAATTAAAATCCAAATGGATTAAAATTTACCGAGAAAGCTTATTTCCTCTGAAAAATATATATATACACAAAACTGTATCTTTCCAAATCATACTATGAAATTTCCAAATTATTATTTTCAAATTTACAAAATAATCTTTATAAAAGTTACTGTGATATATTAATTTAAAAACAATTTATATTAAATAGATTTATATTGAAGAAAATATACTTAAATGCTAATTTACTCAAAATTAACCTTCAAACGATCATTACAAAAATAGTTTAAATAATACCTACTTATAAATTATAACTTTATAAAGATTTCCAAAAATAATAATAAACCGATTTTGATATTTCCAAAATATTTATCAATCTTTTAAAAACCATTATTATTAAAGTAATATTTATTTTAAAACAAAACTAGGTTCAAAAAAACCAATCTAAACAAAATAAGGCTTGTCAGTCTCAGCGGTACTTATCGATTTACAATTCTCTATCCACACAGATTTTCAAATCAATCAACTTCCATAGATTGATTCACATTACATTCTCAAATACAATTAACAAACAAATAACAGATATATGCATGAATAACAGATCCGAGATTATCATTGCTAGTAACAATTACACGGATAATATCAGATAGATGGCTTACACTATCCACAGAAATTAAATTAACTATTTAGCGGAATGGTGTTAGTTTCCGCTGTCCAGATGTCAACCAGTTTGAATAATCTAAAATAGACACATCTATTTAGTTTGGGAATGCCTTAACAGATAGGCCACGAAATTATATAACGACATTCATTTCTAATTGGTAATTAAATCCTATCTGTACAAGCTTATAAAATTTTCTTATTTAACTTCACAACGGATCGTACGACGACGTACCATCCGTCGACATGAACCATCTTCTTAATAACACATTATTATATGTGAAATTAACTAATCATATAAATATAATATCACTCAAGAACTTGAATTAGTTTCAAAGTATAAACATTTATTTTCCCTTAATTATCTCAATTATACTTCACTTTATTCAAAAACTCAAGGATTAATAATATATTATTTTTAAAAGCTTGATTACTTAATGATAAAATAACTTATTTGAATACCCAAATTAAAATTAAAATGTCAAAGCAAATCAAGTTTATTTTCCAAATTCTTTGTCTATATAAAAATTTAAATAAACATTTACATTAAAGTAAATTGGTTTTAAAAATATTTATTTTTAAACGACATGTTTGTTATAACTTTTGGAAGGCCAATTGATTATGGATTTTGTTTTACTTTATAATCAAATCCTTTCATTAACAAAATTCTGTTTAAAAACTAAAAAAAAAACCATCGGCTTGAAGCCCACAGCCCAAAAACAAAAATAAACCGAACCAAAAATACAATGAACTGCACACGGTCCAAAACCCAAACCATCAGTGGTAACAAACCCGAAGTCTATTTATTCTCCCCTCAATACTTTCTACCTTTAGAGGAACATCCAAAAATACCCAAAATCGATGATATCAACTAGAAGAGATCTATCTCCGATCAACTCAAATAACTCTCTCGGTCGAACACTGAAATGCCACGAACCAATCATAACTGTAATGACCCGCAAATCCGTACCCCTTTAGTCAACACTATTCTACATCTATCAACTCAAGATGAACAGAAATACTAACCATTTGGGTTAAAGAAGAAGAGGTAGAAGAAGAAGGTAGAAACAACATCAGAATCTAACCATCGCAGCGGAATAAAATATAATAGATAATAACAGATCTTTACACCAAAACAAATTATGTACCTATTTATACATACATCATCAGAGTACACATAACACACAATACAAACCACTGAATACACAGCTAATCAACACAACGGAATATTTAAAACAAGTATGGAAGTACGTATTGCCATCCAGCTCGACTCTTGAACTCCACAACATCCTTTTCTGTATTATATAATACTCGGTCTGACTCGAGCATTACAGTTAAATAACACCCGAGTCAGTCTGGAATACCTGCGTGAGAAATCACACTCAAATTGATTATTAAAGTTTCAAAAATCCTTCGAAAATCAAAGCATCTTGTAAGACCATGCCATAAATAAACATGTCGGGATTTTACCTTACGATAGCTAAAACACTTTTTATTAAAATCCTCTGATATTATAATAGGGTCTATTTACAAATACTTATTAAAATAGCCGAAATTGTTACATTTGTTAAATTCCAGCTACTAGCCACAAAGTGGGTAATACAAACAAAAATCGTAAAGGCGCGCAGGGAGAATGAATTTCCAACTAATGACTAGGCACTGGGGTACCACCTGCCACGGTAACTGGTCTAGATCAACATACCAAGGATCACTCCTGACCACCTGCAACACAAGACCGGGATTACCCCTTACGAGAAAATCCCGAGTAAGATCACGCCACGGTTGTGATCAGCAACTACACCACCAAGCCGAATAAAAAGGGACATCTAAACAGGGATGACCTCACCCTTAAATGGGTGCTACCCACCTAGCCTTGCCGCATAACCCCTGATTTTCAGTCATTCCCGGTTGATGAGGCTTGAGGCTAAGCATTACCTTTTAGAACGTTTCACTTAGAATGCCCATCGTCCACTTGACGATGTTCTAAAAGCATTCGTCCATACAAGTCCGTCCCGGGTTTGAACGGAACCGAAGACACTATTCCTACTACATCCATTTTGAAAATATCCTCAGGATTAGTAGCGACTCACCCTTGCACTTCACTGCTCCATCTTCGACTCTGAACTCGTCTTCCTCATGAAAACGTACAAACCGGATCGAAGTGGTTTTCGAGAAATAAATCCCGATCCCAGTCTCTTCGAAACGATTATCATTGCCCAATATTGATAGTCGGTGATTTAACTATCAATTAACATTCACAAACAACCATCAATCATAAATAATTTCATAAAATTATTTATTAACCTCAAATTATCTTCGCAAGATATATTTCCATTTTCAACCCTTTTGAAAATAGTTTTCGACACACACTCATCTTATGGAATAAATCCCCAAATATTTATTTCCACTGAAAATACCAAGTACTTTGATTTTTAAAATAATTTAAAAACACTTTATTATAAAATATACTTTAACATTTAAAATGAAAATTTCTTTAATACTTATTCAAAATATATACTTTAATAATATTCAAATGAAACAACTTCAATACTTTATTAAAAATATATACTATAGGAATATTTGAAAACGAGGTTACTTTATAAAATATAAAACTAGATTTCTCTTTTAAAACAAAATATCAAGTCACCTTCAAATAATTACTACTATCGTAGATTTGAAAAATACTTACTTCAGAATTCAAACATTTAGAAATAATAATTTTTCTAAAACATGCTTTTTAAAACGACAATAAAACTTTTAAAAATTTACTTTGAAACGTACTTGGCAATTCGGGGAAATATACTTCTCTCCACATCCTTTAAAAATAAATCTATATTTATTTTTTAACAATATTTCCCATTCCTTTAATAACTCCCATTGTGGATTTATTTCTCCAAATATCCACTGATATATTACTTTACTTTTATAAACCCAGTTTATAAATTCCAAGTCCCGCTTCTCTTTTAAAGTTCCAACTTCAACCACTTAAATCAATTTTCAAATTGATTTCCAATTTACTCCATTTTGAAATAAATTTCTTTACTTACTCAATTCATTTAAAAATCCATTAATTATAGACTTTATTATTATTATTATTATTATTATTGTTCGTTTTGATTCTAAATCTTTTAACTAAAACATACCAATTTCATATTTTTCAAATTTCTACTTTATTCTTTTCAATAATTTAAATCTTAAATTTAAAATAAATGATTTACTCTTTTAAATAATAATACTGAAGTTTAAAATTAATTATCTTCTTGTTTATTCAAAATCCCCTTTTCATATATGGAATTTATTCAATAGAATTTTAAAACCACTATTATTCTAATCCAGTTCATTCTTAAATTTATTTAAATTCTCTATAATTATTTTCTTAAAAATTCACTCCTTTATTTTCTTTTCAAAAATCCAATTCTATATATTTTGATAACTCAGTTTACCGAAATATATTCAAGTAAACCATAGCATTCAGTATTCCAATTATCAATAATATTCATCATAGAATATTGAATATTCATAATAGAGAATATTAAATAATATAAATAATTTTGAGAAATCCAGTTGGATCCCTCCAACCTGTTTCCCTACGTCCACAGATGTTAGCACAATTCAAGGTGGAATATCGCGGTATATGGTATTAATATAATATCATCCGCTATTATGCGACGCATAGGGTCTCATCCGCTATATAATGCGAGAAATCAATCATTCCATGATATATTATATACTACTAATATAATATTGCACATCAAAACAATTCAATCAATCATCCAATTTTTTAAATTTAACCATTTAAATTTAAATTATAACCAGATGAGTGAGATTAACTCACCTTCTTGTTTATTGACGTTCGCAATCCGTTTCTATTCCGGACTAGTTTTCTTTGTGATTCTAGACCTTTCCAAACAATTATATAATTTTATTAATATTCGAAATAAATTCGAATAATTCAATCCACCATTTTAAAATTTTAAATTCAACCAATAATTTAGTTTTAATTTGATGATTAAATTTTAAACAATTCTCTTAGTAACAAAAATAATTTTAATAGTTTTAATAGAATAAATTAATCACCAAACCCTTAATTTAAAGATAATTTAGAAAAATTAAAATTTGTAAACGTATATTTATTTCTTTACGAACCACACATATATAATTATAAAAATAACCTATATAGATTTCCTAAAAATCTGATTTTATCTAAACTTCCAAATGCCCTTTTTCAAAATTCTTATTATTACATTCTTCATTTTAGAAATTCTTTTAACCGTTTATAATTAAATATAAAAATATAAAATTTCAGTCAATAGCAAAATAACTTTTCCTTGATTTTTCTGTACATTTTTAAAATTCATTTCATATTTAAAATTAAATTGAAAAAATACCTTACTGTTATCGATCAAACCCTATTTCAGCACCTCCCATCGGCATTGCACACTGCTTCGGCCCCAAACCCTCGAAATTGCAAGCACTACACCGATACGCCACCACCATCACGGCCGTACCCACCAGGCATCTCGCCTCCATCTCATCGTGAATGCCCATGCGCCGTCGAACCAAAATGACCCCTGCCTTAGCTGCCATTGCGCGCGCCATTTGCCGATACCACCCTCTACCACTCGCAATTTCCCTTTGTCAAAGTCTAAATCGACTTCGATCGCGACTCGATCGCGAGTCTTACCTCCAAGTCGTGCTTGCAAACCCACGACACGTGCTCGATTCCTCACGTATGCGAAATCCCTTTTTTGTTATTGATTCGATTTGTATTGAAAGGCAAGCGGCCATTTTTTTTCGGTTAGAGATTTTTTTTCTAACCTTGGTTGGAATATAAAAGAGGAGGAGGGAGAAGTCTGAAAGGAGAGATAGCGTGCTTGAACAAAAAAAAGGGACAGGATTTAATTCCTTGCGTGAGAAGACGAATTATGTTTTGAAAGGATAAGAAGGCGGCTGGACTTGATTTTTGACTTGAATAATATAATTTTAATTTTGAAAATATCTCATTTTATCAGCTTAAAATTTTGATCTCCTATCGAGGCGTGCCGCCAGGCGTTTATAATATTATACCCCTGTTCCGAACGTGATGGAAAAGGTGACATGTCCTAATTGGATTGTATGGAGAAGATAGCTTTTGAACCCAGTTATATATTAAATTTCAATTTAATTTTCAACGCGTTTATATGTCGTATGCTCACACAACAACTCCAATCGCTATGAAAATTGAAATCCGATAATAACACAATATTACAGATCCAATGGAACTGGTTTCGCCGAATTCCGAGACTGTGCCTCGGAAGGCTATTTTTAAATATCGATTTAAACGAAATATTTTCAAAACTGAACAAATCACCTTTAAATTCAATTTTAACACTTTTACTATCTCCAGCATTATCAATATAAATTTTACAAGTATTCAAACTATTTTTAATAGGCTTAAAACTAAAGATTCAATAATTTATCCAATTTCAGTTTATTAAATTCAATAATTTAATTATCAAATAAATAGCGATATTTGAATTCAAGTTAAAATTTAAGTTTAAAATATTAAAATAAATTAAATATTCCGATTTGAAATATCCAAAAAATTTGGGTCGTCACATTCCTCTTCCTTTAAAAGAATTTCATGCTCGAAATTACTAATTAAGAAGAATGATTCAATACCCATTACTATTTTTCAAAACCAAATAGTTTTTAACAACAACCCAACAATCTTTATTAAAGACACACTATCCATCTTACTAACTTCCCAAACTTTCTCATAGTTCCCAAACAACTTTACTTATTCAACCATTCAAATTATAATTCAAAACCAAGTTTTAAATTTTCAAAATTTCTCAAAAATTTTCTAACTCCCTAAATTTTTGAAAAATTTCGCCAGCGTCCCCTTTGCACGGCTAGCTCGGTACAACTACAAAATGCCTTTACGGGCTCCCAAATTCCAAAAGAAAACAAAAGGCCAAGTGGCTAGATCAAAATCCCTATTAAATTTCATACAGAATTTTAAACACATACCTTTTTTGTCGAGCAATTCAAATTTATCTTCTGAAATCAAAACCAATTTTCCTTTCCCTTTATAATACCTACATATCCTATTTAGCAATAATATCCAATCATAGCTTTTAAAATCATTTTATACATTTCCTTACATAAGTTTTCGTATCTACTTCTATTCAAATTAGTTTTTCCATTTCCATATGAATTCAATTTATCTTCAACTCTACATATTGAATTTTTATCTTCCATTTATAACTGATTCATATCATTATTTTCAATTAGTTTCATTCACTAATTTATTTCAATTTTCAATTTGAAATCATTTTGTCGCTAACAAAAAATTTTCCAAAAATTTTTCTAACTCCCAAAATTTTCGAATTTTTTTGGCAGAGTCTCCTTTGTAAGGAGAAGCTTTTGCAATTTGACAACAGATATAAATATATATACATTGACCCACCCGGTCGGAAAAACAAAAACAGTTCATATTTCCTATTTTTATTGCGTATGCGTACCTTTTAATTAGCATTTTAAGCAAGCGGCTTGTTTAATTGGCATTTTGTGCGATCAAATTCAGCCCAACGACTTCCCTAAACCTGCACTTACTCAACTAAAACATGTAAGTGTCATATATATGAAGTTTACCAATATTTCACTTATTTGCAATAGTTAAACACATGAATTCTAAAAGCAATGCGCATTGTACACTTTCCATAAGCAATTTATATAGTTTTAATACTAATTCAACTGTTTTCAATTAATTCGTATACCATTTTCATTCAATTTAAATGGTTTACAACCCACTTGCTTACATTCAATTCATTTTTAATTTTAAACAAACCCATATTATTCCAATAGATTTAAAAAAAAATCAATCTATTCACCTCTGTTAACACATCTACTTCCGTTTACGATAAAATTACTAATTTTCTATGCAAATTTGATGTTATTCATGCGAATAACAATTGCTTAAGCTTATAATCATTTTAAATTGATTCCAACTCAATTTATTATTTAGTTCCTTCTATTTTAATTCACTCACAACTATTTTATTTAGCTCGACACATTCTACTTCAATTTTATCCCAGTTGATTCAAAAATCAATTTTATGTACTTGCAATGATCCATAGAATTTTACTTACCTTCATTTACGTCAAACGACAATTCATTCTACGCAATTTGATGATATCCATGTGAATAAATAATTTCTTAAGATTTATAACCAATTTAAATTTACCCAAGCTTTTATTTAATGGACTTTTACCCTTACTTGAAGCCAAGCTTCCACTAATTTTAAACTTAAATTAATTTATTTCAAATTATTCAAATTTCATACTTAAGCTCATTTTCATTTTACAAATAAATTTTCCTTTTCAATTTAACTTGATTCTATTTCACTCAAATCTCATTTCAATATGCAAATTTATTTGATTAGTTTTTATAAATTTTAAATTTTCAGATTCAATTCATTCTCAATTCATTTAATTGATTACAATGCCATTTTCAGTTTATTCTCAAATTCATCTGGGTTTTATTTACTACTAAAACCATCCCTACTTTAATCCAATTCTTTTTATCCGGCAGTAGTTCCAATTATATTTACTTCACTAACGATTCAAGTCGAATTTGATTTATAACTCGAGTTTTATTTCCAAACTTCATTATTAACTCACAAATCAGCTTCTATTTAACTACATTAGGTTCCATTTACATATTTCATTAACTATTTTATTATCTAATTTGTTCTCCCCTATTTATAGTTCAATACTTGATTTTTAATCTCAAAAATCACTTCATTAAATTTTCTTAAGTTCAATTTATTTTGTAATTGAAGTTTGGATTTTTGTTTCATTTTCCAAAACATCAAACAATATTTATTTTGGGTTTTCTATTACACTTTACAGTTTTATAGGTCACAACTTATTATTTTACACATTTCCATTCATTCTAGACTTGAATATATTCATCTTTTGTTTTTAAATCAAGATTTAAGCTTATTTATAATCCAAGGATATTTTTATTCTATGGATTTTTATTCTTTTATAAGTTATTCTAATTCATTTATTCCAATCCAATTCAATTTTAATTCGGATTTATTTAATTCAATTCGATTCAATTTTCTTCCTTAATCCAAGTTAATTTCATTTTTAACCTTTCACTTTAAACTTAAATTCCAACATTCAAAGCTCATATTTCCTTCCTGATTTAAAAATCATCTCAATTCATAAGCTTACAACCTATCTCATTGGGATTCTTAAACACCCGGCTTTTGGTTTCAAATCATTTGAAATCACCATTATCTCAAAATCACACTTCTCAAAAATTTAAACCAATCCTGGTTTTTATTCCCAACAAATGTCCTTTGAAATTTCAAAAACAAACTAATTCTTCTGAACAAATCAACTTAGCAGCAATCCATCACTTAGAAACTCGAAAATGAACATCGATGATGTTGTAGTCATCACCGAAATTATTTTCCAGCGACTGAAGTGAAATCAATGCTATATCCCTTCTAAAATTTATTTGAAACAATTTCCTTTCAGAAATACTTCTAAAACAATGATGCTATTATTTGTCTTCAAAATACTTCCAAAATCTCCGGGATTTTAAATTTTCAAATTTGATTTAAATCAAATTTTAACTATAATTCATTTGCGTAGTTTATGCTCATACAAATTCCCATTTGATTATATTTCAATTTATAAATCACATTTATAATTCATATTTATAAATTTCATTGTATAATTGAAATTATTTCCTTAACCTTTGGTTATATTTTCAATTTCTAGTTAAATTTTCACACAACAATGATAATAATTTAGTATTATCATTCCTAACATCCATGCAACCATATATTAGCTAAAATAGTTTACAAAATTTTTTCTTTTATATCAAATATATTTTTGGGCAAAATTATTTCATTCACCCACCTTTAAAACAATACTGTGTCAATTTATCGTGTCAGGTGTTTATAAACTCTTCTCGAATAGGGCCAACTTACTTGATCAGAATTCATATTCCACTCAACCAATAAGCCAAGACAATATTAAAACAATCTATATTCACTAACAAATATGCGATCATATTTATTAATACGCTCAAACTCGTTCTAGAGTACTACTGACTTTATTTGAGTAATTCCCACCAGAGCTAAGGTTATCACCAACCTAAGCTCCGATACCAACTGTAATGACCTGCAAATCCGTACCCCTTGAGTCAACACTATTCTACATCTATCAACTCAAGATGAATAGGAATACGAACCAATTGGGTTAAAGAAGAAGGGGTTGAAGAAGAAGATAGAAACAACATCAGAATCTAACCATCTCAGCAGAATAAAATATAATAGATAATCACAAATCTTTACACCAAAACAAATTCTATATCTGTTTATACATACATCATCAGAGTACACATAACACACAATACACACCACTGAATACAAAGCTAGTCCACACAGTGGAATATTTAAAACAAGTACGAAAGTACGTATCGCCATCCAGCTCGACTACTGAGCTCCACAGCATCCTTTCCTATATCCTATAATACTCGGTCTGACCCGCATTACAGTTAAATAACACCCGGCTAAGTCTGGAATACCAGCGTGAGAAATCACACTCAAATTTACTATTAAAGTTTCAAAAATCCTTTGAAAATCAAAGCATCTCGTAAGACCATGCCACAAATAAACATGTCGGGTTTTTACCTTACGATAGCTAAAACACTTTTTTATTAAAATCCTCCGATATTATAATAGGGTCTATTTACAAATACTTATTAAAATAGCCGAAATTGTTACATCTATTAAATTCTAGCTACTAGCCACAAAGTGGGTAATACAAAAAAAAATCGTAAAGGCACGTAGGGATAATGGATTTCTAACTAATGACTAGGCACTGGGGTACCACCTGTCACGGTACCTGGTCTAGATCAGCATACCGAGGATTACTCCCGACCCCGTGAAACACAAGACCGGGACTACCCCTTGCTGGATAATCCCCAGTAAGATTACCCCATGGTTGTGATCAACAACCGCACCACTAAGCCGAATAAAAAGGGACATCTAGATAGGGATGACCTCACCCTGAAATCGTGCTATCCACCTAGCCTTGTTGCATAACCCCTGATTTTCAATCATTCCCGGTTGATGAAGCTTGCTGCTAAGCGTTACCTTTTAGAACGTTTCACTTAGAATGCCCATCGTCCACCTAACGATGTCCTGAAAGCATTCGTCCATACAAGTCCGTCCCGGGTTCAAACGGAACCGAAGGCACTATTCCTACAACATCCATTTTGGAAATATCCTTAGGATTAGTAGCGACTAGCCCTTACACTTCACTGCTCCATCTTCGACTCCAAACTCGTCTTCCTCACGAAAACGTACAAACCGGATCGAAGTGGTTTTTGAGAAATAAATCCCGATTTTGGTCTCTTCGAAATCAGCGCATTGTCCAATATTGATAGTCGGTGATTTAACTATCAATTAACATTCCCAAACAACCATCAGGCATAAATAATTTCACAAAATTATTTATTAACCTTAAAATATCTTCACAAGATATATTTCCATTTTCAACCCTTTTGAAAACAGTTTTTGACACACATTCATCTTATGGAATAAATTCCCAAATATTTATTTCCACTGAAAATACCAAGTACAAAGCTTTAGATTTTTAAAATAATTTAAAAACACTTTATTATAAAATATACTTTAACATTTAAAACAAAAATTACTTTAATACTTATTCAAAATATATACTTTAATAATATTCAAAATGAAACTACTTCAATACGTTATTAAAAATATATACCATAGGAATATTTTAAAATGAGGTTACTTTATAAAATATAAAACCAGATTTTCTCTTTTAAAACAAATATCAAGTCACCTTCAAATAATTACTACTATCATAGATTTGAAAAATACTTACTTTAGAATTTAAACATTTAGAAATAATAAATTTTCTAAAACATGCTTTTTAAAACGACATTAGAACTTTTAATAATTTACTTTGAAACGTACTTGGCTATTCGGGGAAATATACTTCTCTTCACATCCTTTAAAAATAAATAACTATTAATTCTTAAACAAAATTTCTCATTCCTTTAATAACTCCCATTATGGATTTATTCCTTCAAATATCCACTGATGTATTACTTTACTTTTATAAACCCAGTTTATAAATTCCAAGTCCCACTTCTCTTTTGAAGTTCCAACTTCAGCCATTTAAATCAATTTTCAAATGATTTCCAATTTACTCCATTTTGAAATAAATTTCTTTACTTACTCAATTCATTTCAAAATCCATTAATTATAGACTTTATTAAATTTTTTTCATTTTGATTATGAATCTTTTAACTAAACATACCAATTTTAGATTTTCCAAATTTCTTCTTTATTATTTTAAATAATTTAAATCTTAAATTTAAAATAAATGCTTTATTCTTTTAAATAATAACACTGAAGTTTAAAATTCTTTATCTTCCTGTTTATTCAAAATCCCCTTTTCATATACGGAATTTATTTACTAGAATTTAAAAACCACTATTATTCTTGTCCAGTTCATTCTTAAATTTATCTAAATTATCTATAATTATTTTCTTAAAAATTCACTCCTTTAAGTTCTTTTCACAAATCCAATTTTATATATGTTGATAACTCAGTGTACCGAAATATATTCAAGTAAACCATAGCATTCAACATTCCAATTATCAATAATATTCATCACAGAATATCGAATATTCATAACAGAGAATATTAAACAATATAAATAATTTTGAGGAATCCAGTTGGATCCCTCCAACCTATTTCCCTACATCCACAGATGTTAGCACAATATAATAATACCAATTCTACTTCAAGGTGGAATATTGCAGTATATGGGATTAATATAATATCATCCGCTATTATGCGGGGCATAGGGTCTCATCCGCTATATAATGCGGGAAATCAATCATTCCAAGATATATTATATACTACTATATATAATATTGCACATCAAAACAATTCAATTATTCATCCAATTGTTTAAATTTAACCATTTAGATTTAAATTATAACCAGATGAGTGAGATTAACTCACCTTCTTGTTTGTTGACGTTTGCAATCCGTTTCCATTCCGGACTAGTTTTATTCGTGATTCTAGACCTTGCCAAACAATTATATAATTTTATTAATATTCGAAATAAATTCAAACAATTCAATCCACCGTTTTAAAATTTTAAATTCAGCTAATAATTTAGTTTTAACTTCTTGATTAAATTTTGAACAAATTTTCTTTTAAACAATTCTCTTAGTAACAAAAATAGTTTTAATAGTTTTAATAGAATAAATTAATCACCAAACCCTTAATTTAAAGATAATTTAGCAAAATTAAAATATGTAAACATATATTTATTTCTTTACGAACTACATATATATATAATTATAAAAATAACCTATAAAGATTTCCTAAAAATCTGATTTTATCTAAACTTCTAAATGCCCTTTTTCAGAATTCTTATTATTACATTCTTCATTTTAGAAATTCTTTTAGCCGTTTATAACTAAATATATAAATATAAAATTTCAGTCAATAGAAAAATAACTTTTCCTTGATTGTTCTGTACATTTTTAAAATTCATTTCAGATTTAAATTAAGTTGAAATAAGAATTTACATATACCTTACTGTTATAGATCAAGCCCTGGCTCGACACCGAAAAACCCTAGCTCAGCACCTCCCATCGGCATCGCACAGTACTCCAGCGCCAAACCCTCGAAATTGCGAGCACTACACCGTTACGCCGCCACCATCATGGTCGTACCCACCAGGCATCTCGCCTCCATCTCATCGCGAATGCCCACGCGCCGCCGAACCAAAACGACCCCTGCCTTAGCTGCTACTGCGCGTGCCATTTGCCGATGCCACCCTCTACCGCTTGGGATTCCCCTTGTCAAAGTCGAAATCGACTTCAATCGCGACTCGATCGCGAGTCTTACCTCCAGGCCGTGCTTGCAACCCCACGACACACGCTCGATTCCTCGCGTACGTGAAATCCCTTTTTTTTATTGATTCGACTTGTATTGAAAGGCAAGCATCCATTTTTTTTGGTTAGAGATTTTTTTTTTCTAACCTTGGTTGGAATTTAAATAGGAGGAGGGAGAAGATCGAAAGGAGAGATAGCATGCTTGAACAAGAAAAAGAGGACAGGATTTGATTCCTTGTGTGAGAAGACAAATTACGTTTTGAAAGGATGGAAGGCGGCTGGACTTGATTTTCGACTTGAATAATATAATTTTAATTATGAAAATATCTCGTTTTAGCAGCTTAAATTTTTGATTTCCTATCGAGGTGTGCCGCCAGGTGTTTATAATGTTATACGCCTATTCCGAACGCGATGGAAAAGGTTTCTTGTCCTAATTTGATCGTATGGAGAAGATACCTTTTTGAACCCAGTTATATATTAAATTTCGATTTAATTTTCAACGCGTTTATATGTCGTATGCTCACACAACAACTCCAATCGCTACGAAAATTAAAATTCGATAATAATATAATATTACGGATCCAATGGAACTGGTTTCTTCAAATTCTGAGACTGTGGCTGGGAAGGCTATTTTTAAATATCGATTTAAACGATATATTTTCAAAACTGAACAAATCACCTTTAAATTCAATTTTAACACTTTTACTATCTACGGTATTATCAATATAAATTTTACAAGTCTTCAAACTATTTTTAATAGGCATAAAACTGAAGATTCAACAATTTACTGAATTTCAGTTTATTAAATTCAATAATTTAATTATCAAATAAATAGCGATATTTGAATTCAAGTTAAAAATTAACTTTAAAATATTATAATAAATTATATATTCTGATTTCAAATATCCAAAAATTCCGGATCGTCACAATAACCCATATCGAGCTCGACCCCCTTGCCGAATCATCCCGATCTGACAACCTTCGTGCACGTTGTGCACGTACACACCACCACCTCTGACCAACCCATCGACATGACACCATAGTCGAGTCACAAAATGCTACCCGTTTCAAAACGTCACATTGCCAAAGTCAGCAGACATCTCAATCGAACATTGATCGGCTCCTAAAACTTCCAAAACCTAGAAAATCAAACCACTCCCACACATGGACGCACGACAACAACGACCATCCACTGCCTCGCATACCACCTCTCACAATCGAAAGCCCTTATATTACTCTTCCTTCCTTCCCAAAATCGACGAATTCGGTCCCCACTTCTTCTCCCAATTCCGTCGTAAACATCGGTCCTCCATCATCTACCGAAAACCCTAAAATCGACTCGATCAACCAAACCCAAAACCCTAATTATGCTACGGTTAATGCTTCTACATTGTCCACCAGCTCCTTCTAGAACTGACCCTACCACCTTATGGCGACTAGATCGCCGAGAATTATTTTTTTGACGGAAAACATTCTTCTAACAATTTCACAAAATATACAACGCTAAAAATTATAAATCTACCACTTAAATTCATATTTTCACATAGGAATCAAGGCTGTATGTTTGAATCCCAGAAGTAAAAACATTAATTTTTCACTAAAATATGCCATTTACTGTAAAAACTTATAAATCATAAAATACACACCTAAATTTAATCCCAAACTATTTTTAACTAAAACTATACTAGGAAATGATCATATTCCTAGTTTATATCAACATGCAAAATGATCTAGGTGAAGAGATATGGATTTCTAAATTACTGGAATGAACAATTTTTTTTTACAGTTAAACAGAGTAACAAATCAATTTCATTACCAATTTAGAGATTAATGTTTCTCACCTTCCATATTGATTCCATAAGTTTTAAAATATGAAGTTGAAGTCTTTGATTTGGAAAGTTGAAATCTTTAAAACTGAAATTGAATCTTGCTTTTGAAAATCCTGGGTTTGAATTAAAAAGAGAATGCTTCCTGTTGCTTAATTTCCAGACATGGTTTTACAGAGTACTTGCTTCTTCTTTTTTTCTTTTAAATTTGTTTTCTGATGCTAACAATTTGAACAGAGGCTACTTACTTGTTTTAAATTTCTAAAACAACAATTCTAAACTGAAATGCTCATATATACACATATATTTGCAATCAACCGAAAATGGTCAGAAAAGATTTTTGGTGGCTGAGATAGATATTGTCTCTTGCGGAGAGAAATTTTAAAAGAAAATTAAAATGATTATGTTAGATTTTATCTGTTGTACCCTTGCCAAATGTAAATGTGTTTATTGCCAAATGTATTAATATGTTTACAGATTCAAAATTTTATTACAACTTACCCATAGTTTACATAATTTATTAAAAATTGTTTTGCTACTTGTTTTTGTTTTCTGGTTTTTAGTTAACCTGTTTCTTACTTATAGTAAATGATTTTTGCAAACTATTCAGTTATTATATTTATAATAATGAAAACCATACACTATTAAAAGCATACGCAAATATATCCAAGATTTTAAACAGCCCATAATTTATATTACTTGTCAAAGTAGTGTTTGTATTGTTTCTATACATTTAAAAATGAAAAATGAAAATGAGAAAATATATTAAAATAACACTTCTTAGTTAATTTATCTTATATAATTATATGTGTTAATTTAAAAAAACTACAAAGTAGCTAAAAATTATCTTTTGCTTTTGACTAAGTTATATTTGCATTTGTCACCCATACATTTTAAAACAATAACAAACTAGATTAACATAATTCCCCTTGGTTTATACTTATATATAAATATGTTGTTACTTAAACAACATTCAATATTAACACCTTATATTCATATGTTACAAGAACTTCAAAGTGGTGTAAAAATTATTTTTAAATCCTTCATGTATATATATAACCGTACACACATCTTTTATTTATTAAATAGAAATATATTATTTCAAATAAACTATATTCACTAGTTATATATATATATATATATATATATTCCTCTTATTTATATTTATGTAATTATTATACATATCTCTTAATTTACAACATTTTTATCTATTAACTTTATTTTTACTTAACATGACACATATATATATATATATAATTTCCTTATCCAATGTATACATATTATTTAAGAAACTTAAAATTCCCTTATTTAATATAAACAATATTGTTTATATACCCAAAATCAAAAATATCACTTTTTACTTCACTATGAATTTTTATCCAAATTTTATTAGATATAAATTTATTATTCCTATAAGTAAAATATATGCATACGATTTTTCAATAAATTTAATTAAATTCTCTATTATATTTTATCTTTAGAATAAAATATACATATTTTTCCTCTAAACAAAATACACATATTTTTATCTAAAACAAAATATACATAATTCACTTTTAAAACAAAATATACATATAAGAAATTCCATTTAAATCAAATCTGTAATTTAATATAGATTTGAAAATATACTGGTTTTGGAAAATTGTATACAGTTGTTAACCATTGAGAAATGGGAATATTGTATATTGAAATACAATATTATTGAATACTATAAATTAATATTCAAAACTCAGGATGTCAAAAACGGATCTTTACACCAAATAAATGAATTTATTGAAAATTTAATTTATAATTACTGAATTTATTGAAATTGAAAATAAACACTATAAATTGGAAATCTTTTGATAGTAAACTGATATAGAAATTGGTTATAAAGGTTTTTAAATTTCTAAGTAATCCAAAATGATAGAAATTATAAATTATAGAATTTGAATTGAAAAAAGCGATTTAATT
Organism: Allium cepa; assembly: GCA_030765085.1. Taxonomy (NCBI): domain Eukaryota; kingdom Viridiplantae; phylum Streptophyta; class Magnoliopsida; order Asparagales; family Amaryllidaceae; genus Allium; species Allium cepa. Next base: position 676,751,809 of record CM060941.1, on the reverse strand, counting down.
AATTTAATATTAATTTATTTAATTAAGGTGAAAATAGCCATTTTGGCCACTGACTCGGATTTCGATGAAATAAGTTTCATCAGATCTGTAATGGTGAGTTATTATAGGATTTCAAGTTTCGTAACGATCGGACTTGTCGTTTGGTCGTACGGGCTCGAAACGCCTAGAAATCATTTTAATTAAAATTAACTGAAATCAATTTGAAATAAGCCGATTTTAACATAACTTCTTCATATGATAGATTTAAGACTTGAAACATGTTCCATTGACTTTGAAATCATTGGAAATATCTATTTTGATATATGGAGTGACCCAGATTTGTTCCGGAGACAGAATGGGCTTTTTAGGTCATTTATCATTCCAATCCAAATCAATCTTGTCCAATCATTCTATTTTTCAGCCTTGCCTATAAATAGCCTGTTATAAACCCTAGTTACTTCTTATTTTCATTTGTCTATACGTACATTTCCTTCTCAACTCCTCATTCCAATGACAAACAAATAAAAAACCAAATTCCCAATTCAACTCCGAATCAAATTTCAGTTCAAAAATCAAACTCCTCCAAACCCTATCAAATTATATATTGATTTGAAGCTCTCAACGAGTGTAAGTCAAATCAAATGTTTGTTTTTCAATCCGAGTTTCGGTGTGGCCAAAACTGGATGATTCAACCTCGACCGTTCATCGTGTCACTATCAACCTTGCCTGATTGACAAATCAGAGGTGTTGGGTTGTAGATATTCGCGAGTGGAGTTCAGCTTTGCAGTCTATTTGACGTTTCAATGGCTTGATTGGTGAGAAAAATTAAATTAGGCCACACGGTGGTAGTGGCTGCTGCGAATATTCAGTGAACTCGACTGGGTCGCGTGGTCGCGCTAGGGGTCGGAGAGCATTCGCGGTGGCTGCCAGTCGTGGGGAAGGGAGGGTGGCCTTGCGCCTGGTGGTGGCTCCGCTTCCAAGTTGAGCTTGCTAGGGCTTCATTCATTCGATCGTGACCTAGTTCGTGAATGAGGGATGTGGTGACATGGCTTGTGGGGTGAGTTTTTTCTGATTTTGTTTTTTGGTTTTATATATTATATATTTTAAATCATTTAAGGCTCTAACGACCATAACTTTTGCATATGGACTCCAATTCATGCGTGGTTTGATCCGCTGAGATCGCATTAAAATTCCGGACTTTTTGACATTGGTTTGGATGAATTATGAGATCATTTGAATTTTGGCCCTATTTTGAATTTCCATTCAATTTAAGATCGAAGGTGAGTGATTTGACCCACTCACAACTTCTAAAATTTCTTATGTTGGTTAAATTAAATTTATGATGTGATTCGGAATTCATTTATGGCTGCTTGATATTTTTAAATTGCTATGCCTGTTAATTTGAATTTATTTTGAATTAAATTGTCATCTAAATTATTATTGAACTTAAATTGCCAGTAAATTTCCTATATATAATAAACTGCTAATTGTTGATGTTTATTGGTTGAATTGGATGATGATTATGATGGATGTTTGAATTTATTATTTGATTATTCGATGCTATATTTAATTTATGAAATGTTATCACTCTGCAAGTTCTCCTAGTTATTATTTGGAAAATCTTTATGGGTTGAAATGATATATACTCGAACGATCTATAGATTAAGGAAAAATCATAATGGGTTGAAATGATAGACATGAGGGATTTTATGGAATTTAACATTAAATTCAAGATTGCTGTTTGAAATGATATATAACCGTAAAATTTTAAATAGCGGATTGAAATAATAAATATCCGTATCACTTGATCCTAGGGTAGAGAATTATATACGGACACCAGATTGGTTAAATTAAGTGATTTTAAAATCCTTAATTTTCGAATTTAACTAAATGATATTTTGAAATAAAATTTGATATATATATGTGTGTATATATATATATTAAATTATTACTTGAAAATAAAGTTTTATGTTGAAATGTGAATTGGTTAAAAGGAATTTCTTTAAGAAATTTAATTGGAAGTTTAAAGTTTAATTTTTAAGTATAAATGAAATTCTATTGAAATAGAGATATTGAATTTGTTTGAAATATAACTTTGAAATATTTTGAAATTGGAGTAATTTGAATTGATATTTGAACATGGATTGAAAACGATATGAAATTCAATAGTTTACTGAAATTTAAAATTGAAAGGTTTGAAATTTGGTTTGCTGATTTGGAAATTTAAAATGGCCCAAATATGTCGAATGAAATGAATAGCTTAGTTTGAAATGAATAGTTTAATTTGATATTAATTCCAAATTCATATTTTAATATAAACTCTTTGAAGAATATATTATTTTAAAATTTCTAATTTTTAAGATTTTCATATTTATTAAATTGTTTAACCAATATTTACTATATAAATTATTTTAACATATTTTTAACCAATTTAATTTATTTTAAACTAATTAAACCATTTTAATTCCTTTTAAATCTAATTAATCTATTTTAAAGCTATTTAATCTATTTTAATTATATTTAATCTATTTCAAATCTATTTAACTATCTTAATCAATTTAAAAATATTTTTAAATTTATTTAAATATATTAGAGCATTTTAACTATATAAAAATCTATTTAAACCATTCATAACTACCTAAACTATTCTTCTAAAATTCAAACTAAGTAAAGTTAATGTGTTGATATTCAAATACCTTGATTTAAAGGCAAATACAGCTAAATGATGTTATAACCTAAGTTGGAACTTAAATACAACATATTTGATTTAATATGACGAGTTTTGAAATAAGAGTTTAACCTACTTTGAAATATAATTGTTGAAAGGAATATGATTTTGGAAATGAGATGATTTCAAATGTGATATGTTTGAAAGTGAATACGATTTGAAAGTGATATGGTTTGAGAATATGGTATTTTGATATCAATTATAAACTGATTTTTTGAAATGTAGAAGAACTATCCGGTGTGAAATAAGCGTTTGGTTGTTAAAGAGACTGAGATCAGATATTGTTATACTCTCTTCCAATACCGAAAACCACTTTAACAACTGTTTGCGGTGGATATTCTAGAAATGAAGAAAGATGGTTTGGTGAACGATTTCTATATAGGTTTGACGTGACCCTGACTCCCGTGAGTCATCTTAGATGTGATTAAAATTAGGAGCCACGCAAGGCCAAGTGAGGTCATTCCTCCTATCGGGCACATTTCTTCGATACCATTCTATTACTTTGTGATTGATTTGGTGGCCATCCTTTGATTTTGAGTTGGGAGTGTGTCTGAGGTGGGTGGTAGTAGCTGCTATGCGTTACCATCAGTCCGGATACGCAATTGGTGCATCTACCTTGGCATTGCTTCGAGTGTCATGTTCACATGCCCAAGAGCGCCTTCTACGAGCTTGTTTGGTACCATACCTATAGGGTGCCCTCTGTGTAAACTTCTCGAAGGAGCGTACGGTACTTTATAGACTATGGGAATATAAAATATGTTAAGGGGGATATAAGTAATGCTTTAACGCTATTTTAATACTTTTACTTTACTGTAGACATATTATAATAGCGTATTGTATTACATAGTAAATAGTTTAATGGATCCTTAGGAGATGGGAATCTCGAACATCTCTTAAGTTACCACACTCACGTCAAACACTGGATAGGAGATGTCAAACCCCGTAAACATCTCTGACACCGTTCCACTCATATTTATCGTTGATTTAACTTACATAAGATCTTTTAGTTCTGACTCGAATGTTTTGTCTTTTTAATTCGCTCGGGTCAACCTGAGCATTCCAGGATTTGAAGACCTTATTTTTGGAGGACGAAGATGAAGATTTGTACTATTATTATTTATTATATATTCCATTGCATCCATACTATTCCGCTGCATTTGTACATTTATTCTCTGCTGTCTGTAACTCTGATTTTGTATTGTATAAGTACAATCGAATGTTATTTGTAAACAACTTCATGAACTGTTTATTTGATTATTATATTTTTTTCATCGTGGTGCAAGATTCTATTTTTTCTTTCTCTGCTTTTTCTTGTTTCCCCGTAAGAATCTGCCCTTTTGAATGATTTGAGTTGGCATGTGTGTTTGCTTAAAACGTACAAAAAGGCATGTCGTTACAATTTCTTACAACGAAACAATTCATGTAATGAAGTACGAACTTGTGTTTAAATTTTGAATTATTTAGCAAAAGTAAAAGAGAGTAGGCATAGCATAATTTTTTTTCATTATCAAACAAATCTACAATTTTCTTATTTATGCTAACATACAAGTAACTATTTAAAATTGATTTATTACAAAATCATTGTCAAAGATAGCTTTATTCCAACACTATTACTTACTTCCCAAAATAATAGATTATCCTTCTTAACTTTTCCTTCGAAATAATAATTCTTTTCAAACCATTATATCAAAATGCCTCATCCTAGTGCTTAAGAATCCCTATCGAATATATGCACCCACATTGACTAGAATTCTTAAAGCACACGATGGGAAAATTAACAACTAAATAAACTAGTAAAATAATTTCAAATCACTTTATAAAATAACCTATTTTATCAAACTATTTTCTTGGTTGTATAATAATATTTATTTCCAAAATTCAAACGTACATCCAATTCATCAATCATCAATAACAGTGAAAATCATTACCGTAGGATCGATTTCACCCTAGAGAAGGGGTGAATAGGGTGATATATTAATTGTAAAAATTAATTGCGGAAGCTTATAAAATTATTTCAACAAATATATCAAAATAATGGCAGCACATATAGCAGAATAATAAATGCAGAAATAGAACAACACAGAATTTACCCAGCTTCGGCAAAAACCTCCCTACGTGCTGCCCCCAAGGTTTCGACTAGAAATTAAGTAGTCACACACTTACACACATAAACTCGCGACGCCCGCTACTGACTAACCTAACTCTACGCTCAAAACCCTGCCACAACTCAGCCACTAAGTTGCGAATTCTCAAACTATGCCACGTAGTTTGTCCCCTAGTCACACGACTAGAAATTTCAACGGTTTAAAAAAGAAAAATACAAATTAAAAAGCAATTAGAAAACAAAAAAACCTAATTTTATAAACTAAATTCTTTATTAATATAACATGGCCTAATACTATCAATTAAGAAATTGCGGCCGTGTTATCTCCTTCTTTATTATGCCGGCCCACTTTTTCTTTTCTCTTTATTTTCCTTCGGCCCGATCCTTTGTGATAATGGGGGCCCTTTGTTATTCGTTCCTCTTCAACAATTAGGGTTTTGGAGAAATCGCCGCTTGATGGTTGATGCTTCGATTTGCTTGCTTCAATTTAATTGATTGCGGCTTCTCCTCCTTGATAGAGTTCGGCTTTGATTTGGTATGTCATTTTTCCTTTTGCTTCTACGATTTTGGCTTACTTGAACTCGATACTCTGCCAATGATGATTTTGGGGGTTTTATATGAGTTCGATCTCCTTACTTTTCGTTCATCTGATTCGTTAAACAATTTGCTTCGGCCGTTCGATATTGTTTTGATGTTGATAATTTCATTGATTTAATCAAATTCGTACAAATTCATGTTACTCGGTTGACACGGTTTTGATTTTGAGCTGTTCAATATCCTTGGCCATCACGATTTCGACTTGTTCATTTGACTTCGGCATTGACTAACTTGATTTTGTGTATGCGAATCCACAATTTCATTCAGTAACTCATCGTTTTGACTTTGCACTGCAGTTTTCTTCGACCGTAAACTTGATTTTGTGATGTAAAAAATAAATATTGGTCTTGTTCAACTTTTGCCATGCTATTCACTGTCTATGGTGTCATTTTTGGTTTGCATTGTTTTGTTACTTCGAGTTGTATTATTGAAAACTGTAACTTGGTGGTTTTGTGGCACTGCTTACTGCCATACTCCCATGGTATTGTTGCAGACCACTTTTGAACCTTCCTTTGAGCTTCACTGATATTAGAGTTATTCTTCTTCATCTTGTTGTTAATTGATGTTATGATCATCCTGAAGCAACTCTGGTTATTGTAGTTTGATTTGGGTCGATTAGTTGCTTAGAGTTACTGCAGCATCATTGTAGCTGTCCTGACCATTGTGCACTGTTGTTTGTTGTCATCTTGAATTAAGAACTTTTGTGTTGGTTCCATTGTTGCTGTGTCATTTACTTGGCGCATTTGTTTGCACTGTGCATTTATGTGTATTAGTTTGGTTCATCTTGTAGTCTTCACTTTTACTTTGAACTGTTTGCATTTCAGTTGTACTTGTTGTTTTCATTTGGCTGTTGTAGTCCTGTATATTCTGTTCTAGTTTAAGGCTGTGCTTACAGTTGAATTAAGTTGTTCTAGAGTATGATACTTGCACTTGTCCTGTCCACTGCCCTTTTTCATATTGTTGCTTCATTGTAGTAGTTGTTAGAATTGGCTTGTGGTCTTCGCTGGCATTACTGGTGCATGTGCTTAGTTGAGGCAATGCCACTGACTTGATCAAGAATTTTCACTTGAGACTGTATTGTCATGTTGCATTGATGATGCTCTGACCATTTTATTGCATTTAGATTTGTTTTTTGAATTACACATGAGTTGAACCCAGCTTGTAGCTCGGATTTGACCTTGTGTTGAAAATTGTGACATTATTTTTATTGCACTTGAGTTGAATCCGATAATTTGGGTTTGACCTGTGCCCAACTGTCCCTGTAAATTTATCAAGTGTATATATATCAGTGCGCACGGCCTTGTGGCACATACAGTGATACACTGTGTATGTTACAAGTTGTTCGTGTATGATGAATTCAAAGTTGTTAAATGATGACGAACAACCTAAATAACCGAGGAAAATATTATTTTCAAAATTCACATTTTATTTTATATTGCAAAAAATATTTCCTTTCCAATTTTACTGCGTCAATATTTATTATTGCAGATTTCTCAGATGCGGGATTCAATCCGGAATGAAGTTGAAGATAAATTATGAGTGAATGAGCAATATGTAGTGAGGACATTTGTAAATGAAAGATTGTGATGTAATTGAATTTATATTGTAATCAAAATTGTACTATAATTGAATATATATAGTGAGAGCTTGAACTTTGTACTGTTCAAAGATTGTAATAAATATTTGTTTGAATAAAAATTCTGTTTGAATTCAAATTCAGTGTTATTTATTTTTATTCAGCAAATATTTATTTAGTCTATGAAAAATAAAATAGTACGTTAACAAATACATTTACACGAATATATATATATATATATATATATGTTTATTATCATCAAACAAAAATCATATAATCACATTTTAACAATCTCCCCATTTTGATGATAACAAACATATATTTAAGATTTTGAATATTTTAAATGTATTTGATCGTTGATATGCTCTAACTGCTCCCCCTATTTAAATGCTTCCTCTCTACACAAAGCTCCCCCTACATATATGCATACAATTAAAATATGCAAATGAGCCTAGATGCGAATAGAAAATATTTGACCTTTGCTTGATTTTATTTGACAAAATCTTAATTTTTATCTCCCCTTTTTGTTATCAGCAAAAGAGTAATAATGTTAGAGAAAATAGAGATAAAGTTATCGATATTAATCCAACATTAAACTCAATTGAATATAGATATTAAATTTCAATAAAAAATCAAACAAAAATCATAAATACTTTGTTAGGCGCGTATTCCACTTTTAGAATGATGGGAATGATGTCATCATATAAAACCATACAGTTGTATCTATTTATGGTATATTTATATCGGGAATTTGAATATCTACTGAACATGCATAACCGTTAGGACTTTTAAATGAGATTAGTAGTATTTCAATTTTATTTTAAAAAAAGAATGAATTCAAGTATCTTCTAACCACGCATAACCGTGAGGACTTTTAAATGGGATTAGAATCAACTTGTTTATTTTTAAAAATTAATTTTTGATATGCGTTCCATACATGCATAACCGTGAGGACTTTTAAAAGAGAGCGAATACTTTGGTATTTATTTATTATTATTATTTTTACTATATAAATTTTTTATTATTTTAAAAAAAATGTAAAATGAAAAACGAATGATTCATGTTTAAAGTACCACATATGGACAAATTATATAGAATATTGATGAGTGATGGTTGTTAGAAATATGATAGAAATAGAGATAATCATGGAATTTTTACCAACAAAAGTTTTGAAAATCTTGTTTAAATTTCTAAAGAAATTTACTAATTATACCGTCTCGAGTCATAACATATGATAAATATCAACACTCATCACTTTTTCAATCACTATTTATCTTTTCGATAATTATTAGGGAGTCAGATTAGTCAAAATAGTCATTTAAAATCAAATTCAAAAATAATTATGAAATCAATTTTTCAAAATGACTAATCTAAAAATATGGTCAAAAATGATTTTCTCGAGGGGGTTATATGATAAAAATTTCTGCTATTTGAAAATTATTTGAAATGAAAAATATGCAGATATTTTCCTTGAAAAACGATGCAGTTACTAAATGTCTCAACAAAAATCACGTTCAACTAGTAATTTTTCTATCTGCTAGCTTACTAGTGTAATCTGCATCTGAATTTCTCTTTCACTCAAAATTATCATTAATTGAATTTGATAGACCAGACCATGAAGTCTGCAACAAAATATCTCAAAATCAATTTTAACAGCTTTTCAAATGACATTCTCTTGAATTTGGAATGAAACCGTGTAAATAACCAAAAACCGTGAATATAGAGTTAGCCGTATTATAACCAAATATATTATCATCCAACAAACACTATTTTTAATCCAAACTAATATATATGAAGTAATTCAAAGAATCTAGAGATTTTTATAGTGTTTTTGGCATAAGAATATAATTGGCCAACAATTTTGAATAAGTCAGAATCAAAATCATCAATATTTCATCATCATATTATTGGCTGATTTAACTCGAATCATGGTGCAGATTATCACATTTAATATATCGTTCAAATAAGTATACCATTACCTATTTTACCATTACGATATTTTTCATTGTTTCCTATTGTGATTTTGTCACCTTTGTACTAGGCTAAGAAACTTTGCTTTGTCGCTCGTTGTGTTTCTGGAATAGCCAGAATCCAGATAACACTATTGTTATTCCTTAGCCTGTCACCACACCAACATGATGAAAGATTTTTGTGACCTATTTGTTTTTATAGGACCATAGTTGTTAGTGGCATAATTTTAGAAAAATACTTTAGTGAAGACCCAAAACAATTTATAATCGTTCCCTTCGGCACCCAAATTTGTTTAACTTCGAGATATTTTATATTTGTGCCTTTTGGAACCCAAATTGGTATAGTATTCACATGTTGGGTCTATACCAACAATTATTGTGATTGTGTCCATATTTTCTACAAATTATGCACATAGAATTAACTTGATTAATATTGCTTTTAACATTTTCAGATTGATTATATCCAAGTCCTTGTCTAACCGTATTAACAGTTTGCTTTCCTAATAGCATCTTCAACGATTTTTCACTTTTGAAAATTTATCTAAAGTCATTGACAATTGTTGGGCTTGTGTTTTGAGAGATTCATTTTCGTTTAACAATTGTGTGCACTTTTGACTAGAATTCTCTCTCCTAGTATTTTCATTCTCTTTCAAAATCTGAATTTCGTTTTCAAGTGATTTTATATTAATTTCTGATTTTTTAATTTCTTCTGCGAATGTTGGACACTTATCGCACTTAGGGATTCTACTTTGATAGTTTTTAACCAAATGGTCAAGTTGTTCATTTAATTCTATCAAAGTATCTATTTGTGATTCAAGTCTAGCATACTTCTCCCTAAGTCGTTTAAAACAGCCATTTACTTCATGAAAATATATAAGTAATTCTAAGTGAGTGAGTTTTGATACCTCGCTTGGCTCGTCATCGTCGCTATCAGTTATATTTCCATAAAGGCACATATCTGCTTTCTCACTCTCACTGCTAGAACTTTGATTATCTTCATCACTTGTATTCCACGTGGCTGCAAAACTTTTTCTTTTTGGTTTCTTTTCAAAGTCGCGTTGATTTTGAGGACAATTGGACTTGATGTGTCCGGGTTGATGGCATTTATGACAGATGATTTTTTGTTCTTCTGGATTTTCCAATATTTTATTTATTCTACTTTTAATTACCGATTAGAACTGGATTTCTGTATTTGTAATTCCACCTTTTGACTTTTTTTGTTATCAGCTCCAATTCTGCTGCTCCGTAATCATCGTCATCACTTTCAGTTGTTCCTTTGAAAGCTATTGATTTCTTTCGAGTATCTCCTCCTTCATGCTCTTCCTTAAATTTCATTTTTAGCTCATAAGTGGTCAGATTTTCGATGAGTTCTTCGACTTTCATTTGTTTCAAATCTTTTGATTCTTGAATGACAGTCACTTTGGCTTCAAAACTTCATGAAAGGACTCTGAAGATTTTTTGGACTATCTCCAACTCTGTGTATGATTTTCCAAGAGCTTTTGATTTGTATACGATATTGGAAAGTCGTCCATGCATCTCATTGACATTTTCTTCCTTCGCCATTGTGAAGTTCTCATATTCGCTTCTTAGCATGGCAAGGCGAGATTCTTTGACTTGAGATGTTCCTTCGTGAGTCACTTCTAGTATGTGCCATATTCATAGTTTTAGCATTAGTATTTGGTAATTTATTTTCTAGTTCTTTCCATTATTCCTTTGGTTTATCTATTTCCTGATTATCTACAGTTATAGTCGGTGCTCTATAACCTGTCTCAACAATATTCCCAGCGTCAATGGTTTTCAAAAATATTTCCATCCTATTTTTCAAGTAAGCATATTCACCATTGAGCATTGGTGGTCTAACTATGGATTGACCCTCAGCAAAAGCAGTATTAAAAGAAGCCATTTAAAAATTCAACTTTTTAAAACAAATATTGGTTTTTGTAAAATCAAATTTTTAAAACAAAAACGGCTTTTGTTCCTAGCTCCAATACCACATGTAGGATCGATTTCACCCTAGAGGGGGGTGAATAGGGTGATACTATTAATTATAAAAATTAATTGCGGAAGCTTATAAAATTATTTCAACAAATATATCAAAATAATAGCAGCGCAGTAATAGCAGAATAATAAATGCAGAAATAGAACGACACAGAATTTACCCAGCTTCGGCAAAACCCTGCCTACGTGCTGCCCCCAAGGTTTCTACTAGAAATTAAGTAGTCATACGCTTGCACACGTAAACTCGCGACACCCGCTACTGAGTAACCTAACTCTACGCTCAAAACCCTACCACAGCTCAGCCACTGAGTTGCGAATTCTCAAATTACGCCATGTAGTTTGTCCCCTAGTCACACGACTAGAAATTTCAACGGTTCAAAAGGCAAAATACAAATTAAAAGGCAATTAGAACACAAAAAAACCAAATTTTATAAACTAAATTCTTTATTAATATAACCCGGCCCAATATTATCAATTAAGAAATTGCGGTCGTGTTATCTCCTTCTTTATTATGCCGGCCCACTTTTCTTTTCTCTTTATTTTCATTCGGCCCGATCCTTTGTGATAATGGCGTCTCTGTTATTCGTGTTGAGTCACAGCTTCTATGAAGATTTTGATTGCTGACAACAATATTAAAGCGATCGACAAATCAAGACCTACATATGGTACTCTAGATTATAGGTTGATTATTTGATGTTATAATAGTAATAAAATTGTCAAAATCTATCCTCAAATAATCATGCACAAAATATAATATATATATATATACACATTTATATAGGTTGTGCACTTTATTGTGCAACTTAACAGAGACCGGTCGACCGGTCCAAAAATGAACGGTCGACCGTTCCTGTTGAATGTGCACAATAAACGTGCACACATGCACATAACGACTATATTTTTAAAAACCTGTCTACCGGTTAGTTTTTGACCTGTCGACCGTTTTTAAACAGAGAGCAACTTCTTCCAAAAGACACATCTTTCTTCAATGGTTGCGTCTCTTCTTCTTCATCAATGATCATAACTTTTGACTGCAACTTTTCACCAAGGGTTATAACTATTTTCTCTCTATAAATACACATCAATATCATTGATTAAAACAACAAGTTTTATTAAGATTATATATGCTCTCTATCTATTCTCTGAATTCACTTGCATTCAAAAAGCTCTAAACTACTTTCATTCCTTATTGAATCATTGACACTATCTCATATATTTTGATTCAATAAGCAATATAAATTCCATAATCTTCACAAACATCATTCACAATTTGAGGATAAGATTATAGGAAGAGTGTACTACAAGTGACAAATCCGTGTTTACAAGAGCACAAGTTGTCAACAACAATTGTAATTGTTTTTTGTTGAAGTCCTCGGTATTGTAAGAGGCAAGTGTTGAAGTCCTCAGTGTTGTAGAGGCGTGAAATCCCGTTCGGCTGTTCGGGTAATTGTAAACCTGTTCCTCCGGGTGAAGCGAGGTTGTAATTAGTGAAAATCCAGATAGTAGTCTGGGACTGGACGTAGGACGGTGCTCCGAACCAGTATAAAAATCTCTGGTGTGATTTTTCTATTTTCTATTTACAATGCTATTATCATCTATTTCTGCATTTGTATTGTAATCCATATTACACGATCCGTGTATACTATATTAGCACATATAATTGTATACACACCGCACTTTCATTTGGTATCAGAGCACGGTCATCATATAACCGTAACACAGTTATTTGATATATTCTTGTAATATGGCAAATAACCCAAGTACTAGCACTCAAAACACCACTTACACAGAAGGGCAATCGACACAAAGACCTCCATTTTTCAATGGTCTTAACTACAGTTATTGGGCAACATGTATGTCATTCTTTATGCAATCAAGTAGCTATGATGCTTGGAATGCTACTCAAAGAGAAATAGTAAATCCAACAACTGATTATTCAGAATGGACTGTGGCTGAGAAAACGGCAGCAGCCGTAAATGCAAGAGCAATAAATATGTTGTTCTGTGCATTAGACCAAAATGAATATAACCGTGTTAGTATCTGCACTACTGCATATCAAATTTGGCAAACGCTAAAAATCACTCATGAAGGTACTAACAAGGTTAAACAAGCCAAAATAGCCATGCTGAAAAGTCAATTTCAAAATTTCAAAATGAAACCAAATGAAACAATCAATGACATGTATTCACGGTTTCAAACTATTCACCATGCACTTATTGGGTTAGGACAAAAGTATTCTGATTTTGATGTTGTTTCAACAGTCCTACATTCTCTGACTAATGAATGGGAAGGAAAAGTATTAGCAATTGAAGAAGCTAATGATCTTTCCGTCATGAAGCCAGATGAATTGATAGGAAATTTAATGTCCTATGAAGCAAATTTGCAGGCTAGAAAAGAACAGAAAGAAGAAAAGAAAAATGTAGCATTTCATGTTGAGAAAGATAAAAATGAATCAGATTCTGAAGATGAAGATTTGGCGTTCATTGCTAAAGGTTTCAAAAAATTCCTAAAATATCGAAAAGCCAGTCGCTACAATAAAAGGAAACCTGGATCAAATAAACCATCTTCATCTGCAATAGAATGTTTCAACTGCCATAAAAAGGGACACATGCAGAAGGATTGTCCAGAACAAAATAAAAAGTCAGAAAATGACAAATTCAAATATAAGAAGGACAAATCAAAGAAACGAGCCTTCTCAGTAACATGGGATGATTCAGAGTCATCTTCATCAGAAAGTGAAAGTGATTCGGAGAATGAACAAGCTAATGTTTGCTTTATGGCAACAGAAGATGAGGTACAAATTCCTACATTTGATGAATTACTTGATATTAATGCTGAATTGATAGTCAAATATAAAGACTTAAAACGTCAATTAAAAGTAGTCAAAGCAGATTTAAGTAGAGCAGAGTTTGAACGAGATATGTTAAAAGATGAGAAGAAAATATTAGAAGAAGAACTTGAAAATATTCAAGAGTCATCATCTAATGTTGACTCTCAAATATCTCTTTTGAGTCAAGAAATAGAAGCTCAAAAAGAGAAAAATAATGCTCTCACTACTGAAAATCATGAACTTAAAGCAAAAGTCAAAATTCTAGACCTAGAAAAAGCTAGTTTACAAACAAAGTTTGATGACATTACTCAAAATGTTTCTAACTTTAACAAAGGTCGAGAAAATTTGACTAAAATCATTGAAAGTTCACAATCTATTTCAGATAAACAAGGTTTGGGATATAACAAACATGAAACTAAAAATCATCTTAGAAATAAAAGGAAGAAGAAAGTACAAAAAACTGAAGCTAAGAAAAATCTTAGTTTATTATATTTCAAACCAAAACCAGTTGTGAAATTTCAAAAGAGAAATGTCAAGACTATCAAAATATGGGTTCCTAAAACAAATAATAATTTGATTAGGAACAAATACATTCAGCAATTCATGAATAATGTACATTTTAATAACAATTATATATATAAAGGGGATACCGGACCCAAATGGGTTTGGACTCCTAAGACCTAACTCTTAGGACCCTATAAAAAGTGGGTACCATGAACTTAATTCTATGTTTGCAGGTCCCACTGAAGAAAAGAGGAAAGTGGATATTGGACAGTGGTTGCTCAAAGCATATGACGGGAGACAAGAGCTTACTAACAAATATTAAATACTCAGATGGTGGCTCAGTCACTTTTGGAGACAATTCAAAAGGTTATATCATCGGCAAAGGCGATGTGAGCAATTGTGGTACATCTAACTTACCTCTTATTACTAATGTCATGCTAGTTAGAAATTTAAAACACAATTTACTTAGTATTAGTCAGTTATGTGACAAGGGTTTTATAATTTCCTTTTCAAATAATAAGTGTAGTATTTTAGATAAAGACCATAATTTGGTTTTTGAAGGTTATAGAGACAGAAATATATATATTCTAAATATGAATATTAATCATAATTCAGATATGTGTCTTATGGCTAATGACAATGATCCATGGCTACGGCACAAACGTTTCTGTCATATAAACTTCAGAACTATTGACAAGCTAGCCAAAAACAATCTAGTTAGAGGACTACCCAAAATGAGTTTTAAAGTTAACAACATTTGTGATGCATGTCAAATAGGAAAATTGACCAAATCATCGTTTAAATCCAAGAAAGTCATATCAACATTACAACCGCTTGAGTTACTGCACATGGATTTATTTGGACCTACTAGAGTTCAATCAATAAATCACAGTCAATATGTGCTTGTAATTGTTGATGATTTCTCTCGTTATACATGGACAATTTTCTTAAAAAATAAAAGTGATACTTTCGATCATTTCAAATCTTTCGTCAAAAGAATTCAAAAATCAAAAGGGATTAAAGTTAAAAATATAAGAAGTGATCATGGCGGAGAGTTTGAAAATAATGAATTTGAACATTTTTGTACAAAGAAAGGTATATATCATAATTTTTCGTTTCCCAGAACTCCACAACAGAACGGAGTAGTAGAACGAAAGAACCGAACTTTACAAGAATGTGCAAGAACATTATTAAATGGAACCACCTTACCAAAACACTTCTGGGCAGAAGCTGTTGCAACTGCCTGTTATGTTTTAAATCGTGTGTCCATAAGACCTCTTACCAAGAATACTCCTTATGAATTGTTTAACAAAAGAAAGCCCAAAATCTCATACTTCAAAGTTTTTGGTTCTAAGTGCTTTATTTTAAATACGAAAGACCAGCTTGGAAAATTCGATCCAAAAGCCGATGAAGGAATGTTTGTCGGTTATTCGGAACGAAGTAAGGCCTATCGGATATTTAATAAACGAACCAAAACTATTGAAGAATCACTTCATGTCTCTTTTGATGAAATTTATCAGCATCCTCACACAATATCAGATGATGACGAATCAATAGTCATTGATAATCAAATCATCTCAAATACTGATTCTGACTCAGAAATAATTATTGAGAATACTCCTCAAATATGTGAATTACAATCACCACCAAGAATATTAAGAGACCATCCGGCCCAAAATATAATAGGTGAAATAACATCACATGTCAGAACAAGGAGTCAACTCAATCAAATGGGTCATGTCGCTTTTCTCTCAAATATCGAACCCAAGAATCCAAAAGAAGCTGCTATAGATGATTACTGGATCATTGCCATGCAGGAAGAACTAAATCAGTTTGAGCGCAATGACGTTTGGGAACTTGTTCCAAGACCAACTGATCAGTCAGTAATTGGTACTAAATGGGTCTATAAAAATAAGGCTGACGAACAAGGAAATATCACCAAAAATAAAGCAAGATTAGTAGCACAAGGATACAATCAGGAAGAAGGTATCGATTATGAAGAAACTTTTGCACCAGTTGCTCGACTAGAAGCTATTAGAATTCTATTATCTTTTGCTTGTTATCATAATTTCAAACTTTATCAGATGGATGTCAAAAGTGCTTTTCTCAATGGATTTATCAAAGAGAATGTCTATGTCGAACAACCACCTTTATTCGTACATGAAAAATATCCTGACCATGTGTTCAAACTTAAGAAAGCTCTGTATGGTTTAAAACAAGCACCTCGTGCTTGGTATGAACGATTACGTAGCTATCTTATTAATTCAGGATTTGAAATAGGCAAAGTCGATCAAACTTTGTTTATTAAACATTCTCGAAAAGATATTCTGGTTATCCAAATATATGTAGACGATATCATCTTTGGTTCAACAAACGATAAACTCTGCAAGGAATTTGCAAGTATTATGACCAAAGAATTCGAAATGTCTCATATGGGAGAACTATCTTATTTTCTTGGACTTCAAATCAAACAGCTTTCAAACGGTATTTTTATCAATCAAGAAAAATACTGTGAAAATCTTATCAAACGCTTCGGATTACAAAATACATCTGGTAAACCAACTCCTATGAGTACAACTACACATCTTGAAAAAGATGAAAGTGGTAAGAATGTTGACCAGAAATTATATCGAAGCATGATTGGTTCTCTTCTTTATCTTACAGCTAGTCGTCCAGATATATTAATGAGTGTTTGTTTATGTGCTCGTTTTCAAGCCGATCCAAAGGAATCACATTTACGAGCAGTGAAACGTATAATTCGTTATCTTAATAATACCAAAGATTTTGGTCTTTTCTATCCAAAAGAATGTCCATTTGAATTAGTATCATATAGTGATGCTGATTTTGGTGGCTCACGGACGGATAGAAAAAGTACAAGTGGTACGTGCCATTTTATTGGAAAATCACTTGTCTCTTGGTTTAGTAAGAAACAGAATTGTGTTTCACTATCAACATGTGAAGCTGAATATATATCAGCGGCTCTCGCTTGTACTCAAGTACTATATATGCAACAAACATTTCAAGATTTCGATAAACATTTATCGAATTCTATTATATACTGTGATAACACGAGTGCAATAAATCTCTCTAAAAATCCAGTAAATCATTCTAGAACCAAACATATTGATATCCGTCATCATTTCCTTAGAGATAATATTGAAAAAGGTAATATACATCTTGAATATGTTCACACTGACAATCAAATAGCCGATATTTTCACTAAACCATTACTTGAATCTAGTTTTATTAAACTACGAAGAGAGCTTGGCTTAGTATCTCGGAAAGATCTAGAATAGAATAAGTAACCTTCAAACTTAGGCTATATATTTTTCAAATAATTCTTAAATTTCAGCCTATAACAAACTATACCTATTTTTATAACTTTTTTATGCATCATTGTTTTTGTTTACGGCTAATTATCTCTAACAAATCCTATCCTCAAGTTCATTGGCAAACTTTTTTCTATATAAACGTTTGAAAAATACACTTTCATTCATTCACCTTCTTGCTGAAAATTATAAATCATCTTAAACAAGCTATCATGGCACACATTTGTGACAAATGCGCAGAGGAATCTCATATTTCTATCACAAGCTCGGAGTCGGAGGAACAATACTCTCCAATTACACCGAAACAAAGGCCGGAATGCCCTCACCATTGTTTTCGCACACCTGGCCATACTCCAACATCCAAGCGTGCAAAGAAAGCACTATTCTGCTCTCCGCGCACGAAGGCGCAAATCGATGAAATTCATCACTACCAAAAGCATCAAATCGATCTTCAACGACAACTACATTATGGTCAAAACCTACTATACCATGAACAACAACGTACTTCAACTCGTTTATCCGCTTTAGAACGAATGGCTTCATTCTTCTGCGGTTCAAACAAACACGATGTTCATGAACCAATGCCGTCAAGACCATCGACTTCAACAACTCCAAACTCTTGGGATAAAAACTATAACGAGAATGAAGGAGCTCGATATAAGTGGAGTCCGTGGGCTAAACGCATTGAAAACGACAAGAATTCTAATAACAACTCACCTTCTCATTAGAATTCCATAATGTATATTATTTTGCTTTCATATATAATTCTTGTAATACAGTATATTTTTGCAATAATAACATAATATATAATATATTCATTCGACTCGTTTTCAAAATTTTTGCCAAATTCTGCATTTTTGCACACAGAGCCAAACCGGTCGACAGCCTGAAATATGACCGGTCGACCGTTTTGCTCTCGGGTTGAAAACGGTCGACCGGCAATATGCAGGCGGTCGACCGGTCGGCAGTTATTTCTTTTTTTATATACTTCACGTATATATTTTGCCACCAACCCTCTTTACTTTCTACTCTCTACTGAAAATTTTCCCATTTCCAAACCCTAGTTCATATTCTCAAGCTTCACAAACTCTCAAATTCTCTTCAATGGCTCCTCCTCAGAAGAAATCAAAGAAAAGAGCAACATCAGAAACTTCTTCTCTTACTCTCTCTGCTAGAAAATGGCTAGAATCTCCGGTTGCAGTAACTAGATGGAATCAAATGACAAATTACAAGTTCCATCCGGGCTCATTCATCAAATTCGACGATTTCACTGCATACGGTATTCAAAGATTAGCAAATAGATCTCGTATCTCTCCTCTTATTGATTTTTCTGTAAATAGCGTACAAATTAATCATTTGATGATTAAGCTATTTTACGCGAATATGAATTTAGAGGAATATACTCCGGATAATCCAAATGGAGTTATTTGGTCAGTAGTATGTGGCAAACGAATCTATCTCACTTATGATAGAATTGCTTCTATTTTGGGAATACCGAATAGGGGTGAAGAGTTTTCATCGACATTTTGTGAAGTTTTCACCCGGAATAGTACGAGTCATAAATTTATAGAAGATGATAGTAACGGCACCAAATCGATTGGGCTACGACCGACTGCAAGGTTGTTACACCATGTCCTAATGCACTCTCTATTTCCTCGATTAGGAAACTATGATGCCGTTTACAAAGAGAATTTCAAGGCTCTTTATGCTATCTACCATGATATCGAAATAAATTGGGTTCACATGATTTTCGATGAAATTCTTAACGTAAATAACTCTACTCGTCCACATTTCTTCTATAACGAGTATATTATGCGTATGTTGCTTGCATGTGGAGTCACACCCCCGGATTCGGCATATTCTACACCAAAGTGTATTGACTCCACTACTATCAAACGGATGAAGCTTCCTCCTCCATATGTTCATATTATGCCTTTCGAACAATGGCAACAACGCGATACTCAAGAACAACAAGCTCCACCATCTCGTCGTCATTCTGAAGATGTTAGATTATTGAAATCTAAATCATCTACAAGAGAATCTCTTGAAATCATCGCTCGGAATCAATTTTTACTTGAATCAAGACTAAAACGAATGGATTCGAAAATTGATAGACGATTCAATAAGGTAAAGTCATTCTTCGGCGCTATATGGGATGCTATATCATGTAGCACATCCGTCTCGACCCAACATCAAGACCCCGGAAAACGTCCTGCTCCTCCAACTTTTACTTGGTCGACATCCGAGGAATACGGTGGTACAAGCGGACAAGGTCGTGGGGACAATGACGATGATGATGACGATGAAGATGACGACGATGATGATGATGATGATGATGATGAGGAAGAGATTCAGTCGGAATGAAGTTAGTTTGTTTTTCTTTTCATTTCTTTAAAAACATCTATGGCACTTGTACTAAATAGTGTCCATCTTTTTATTCGTAGTAGACTATGACTTGCATTGTACTTCATCAAAACATCCTGTGTTTGAATGTATGCATTGTTCTCTTTGGTTTATATTTTCTATTGTTTACTCCTTTTTGTCGATGACAAAGGGGGAGAAAGGTGCTAATAATTGTTTGCAGGATGAAAGAAGCTAATAATTGTCTGCAGGAAATCACATATTCAGGGGGAGATTCTATACTTGAGTTTTTATATTGTCATCAATCAAAAAGGGGGAGAATGTTGAGTCACAGCTTCTATGAAGATTTTGATTGCTGACAACAATATTAAAGCGATCGACAAATCAAGACCTACATATGGTACTCTAGATTATAGGTTGATTATTTGATGTTATAATAGTAATAAAATTGTCAAAATCTATCCTCAAATAATCATGCACAAAATATAATATATATATATACACATTTATATAGGTTGTGCACTTTATTGTGCAACTTAACAGAGACCGGTCGACCGGTCCAAAAATGAACGGTCGACCGTTCCTGTTGAATGTGCACAATAAACGTGCACACATGCACATAACGACTATATTTTTAAAAACCTGTCTACCGGTTAGTTTTTGACCTGTCGACCGTTTTTAAACAGAGA
Organism: Allium cepa; assembly: GCA_030765085.1. Classification (NCBI taxonomy): domain Eukaryota; kingdom Viridiplantae; phylum Streptophyta; class Magnoliopsida; order Asparagales; family Amaryllidaceae; genus Allium; species Allium cepa. Next base: position 676,731,144 of record CM060941.1, on the reverse strand, counting down.
GCAACTTCTTCCAAAAGACACATCTTTCTTCAATGGTTGCGTCTCTTCTTCTTCATCAATGATCATAACTTTTGACTGCAACTTTTCACCAAGGGTTATAACTATTTTCTCTCTATAAATACACATCAATATCATTGATTAAAACAACAAGTTTTATTAAGATTATATATGCTCTCTATCTATTCTCTGAATTCACTTACATTCAAAAAGCTCTAAACTACTTTCATTCCTTATTGAATCATTGACACTATCTCATATATTTTGATTCAATAAGCAATATAAATTCCATAATCTTCACAAACATCATTCACAATTTGAGGATAAGATTATAGGAAGAGTGTACTACAAGTGACAAATCCGTGTTTACAAGAGCACAAGTTGTCAACAACAATTGTAATTGTTTTTTGTTGAAGTCCTCGGTATTGTAAGAGGCAAGTGTTGAAGTCCTCAGTGTTGTAGAGGCGTGAAATCCCGTTCGGCTGTTCGGGTAATTGTAAACCTGTTCCTCCGGGTGAAGCGAGGTTGTAATTAGTGAAAATCCAGATAGTATTCTGGGACTGGACGTAGGACGGTGCTCCGAACCAGTATAAAAATCTCTGGTGTGATTTTTCTATTTTCTATTTACAATGCTATTATCATCTATTTCTGCATTTGTATTGTAATCCATATTACACGATCCGTGTATACTATATTAGCACATATAATTGTATACACACCGCACTTTCAATTCGTTCCACTTCAACAATTAGGATTTTGGAGAAATCGCCGCTTGATGGTTGATGCTTCGATTTGCTTGCTTTAATTTAATTGTTTGCGGCTTCTCCTCCTTGATCGAGTTCGGCTTTGATTTGGTATGTAATTTTTTCTTTTGCATCTACGATTTTGGCTTACTTGAACTCGATACTCTGCCGATGATGATTTTTGGGGTTTTATATGAGTTCGATCTCCTTACTTTTAGTTCATCTGATTTGTTCAACAATTTGCTTCGGCCATTTGATATTGTTTTGATGCTGATGATTTCATTGACTTGATCAAATTCGTATAAATTTGTGTTACTTGGTTGACACGGTTTTGATTTTGAGCTGTTCAATATCCTTGGCCATCACGATTTCGACTTGTTCATTTGATTTCGGCATTGACTAACTTGATTTTGTTTATGCAAATCCATGATTTCGTTCAGTAACTCACGGTTTTGACTTTGCACTGCAGTTGTCTTCGATTGTAAACTTGATTTTGTGATGTAAAAAATAAATATTGGTCTTGTTCGACTTTTGCCATGCTATTCAATGTCTATGGTATCATTTTTGGTTTGCATTGTTTTGTTACTTTGAGTTGTATTATTGAAAACTGTAACTTGATGGTTTTGTGGCACTGCTTACTGCCATACTCCCATGGTATTGTTGCAGACCACTTTTGAACCTTCCTCTGAGCTTCACTGATATTAGAGTTATTCTTCTTCATCTTGTTGTTAATTGATGTTATGATCATCCTGAAGCAACTCTGGTTATTTTAGTTTGATTTGGGTCGATTAGTTGCTTCTGAGTTACTACAGCTTTATTGTAGCTGTCTTGACCATTGTGTACTGTTGTTGTTGTCATCTTGAATTGAGAACTTTTTTGTTGGTTCCATTATTACTGTGTCATTTACTTAGTGCATTTGTTTGCACTGTGCATTCATGTGTATTAGTCTCATTCATCTTGTAGTCTTCACTTTAACTTTGAATTGTTTGCATTTTAGTTGTACTTGTTGTTTTCATTTGGCTGTTGCAGTCATGTATATTCTGTTCTAGTTTGAGGCTGTGCTTACAGTTGAATTGAGTTGTTCTCGAGTATGATACTTGCACTTGTCCTAACCACTGCCCTTTTTCATATTGTTGCTTCATTGTAGTAGTTGTTAGAATTGGCTTGTGGTCTTCGCTGGCATTACTGGTGCATGTGCTTAGTTGAGGCAGTGTCACCGACTTGATCGAGCATTTTCACTTGAGACTATATTGTCATGTTTCATTGATGATGCTCTGACCATTTTATTGCATTTGGATTAGTTTTTCGAATTACACCTGAGTTGAATTTAGCTTGTAGATGGGATTTGACCTTGTGCTGAAAATTGTGACATTATTTTTATTGCACTTACGTTGAATCCAATAATTTGGGTTTGACCTATGATCACTTTTCCATGTAAATTTATCAAGTATATATATATATATATATATATATATATATATATATCGGTGTGCATGGCCTTGTGGCATATATAGTGATACACTGTGTATGTCATAAGCTGTTCGTGTATGATGAATTCAAAGTTGTTAAATGATGGCGAATAACCCAAATAACCGAGGCAAATATTATTTTCAAAATTCACATTTTATTTTATACTGCAAAAATATTTCCTTTTCAATTTTACTGCCTCAATATTTATTTTTGCAGACTGCTCCAATGCTGGATTCAATCTGGAATGAAGTTGAAGATAAATTATGAGTGAATGAGCGATATGTAGTGAGGACATTTGTAAATGAAAGATAATGATGTAATTGAATTTATATTGTAATCAAAATTGTACTCTAATTGAATATATATAGTGAGAGCTTGAACTTTGTACCATTCAAAGATTGTAATAAATATTTGTTTGAATAAAAATTCTATTTGAATTCAAATTCTGTGCTTTTTTTATTCGGCAAATATTTATTTAGTCTATGAAAAATAAAATAGCATGTTAACAAATACATTTACACGAATATATATATATATATATGTTTATTATTGTCAAACAAAAATCATATAATCGCCTTTTCAACAATTACATCATCCATAATATCAAACATGCATCGATTCACATATTTTTAAACATGCAAACAACTACCTTCGACGGAAAGCTATCAATATGTTTCCCTCGTGCAACTCTTATCACCACTAGATCATATTACTCAAACTTAGCACATTACAATTTAGGATTGTGAAGTATCTAAAAATGAAATGTTCAGATTAGGGTCTTTTACGGCTTCCTTATTTAAGCTACTGCATTCTAGTTCAAGCCACATAGAGGTTTACAAACCATCATCAATGTTTATACTACTTGTGCTGCTAAGCGTTTCTTACTTCACTATCTCACTCAACAATTTCCATTTCACATGAAAACAAATACATACAAAAGAGGTAGAGATAACGAATATATATGTAATATTGGTAGGAAAATAACAAGTACGTCCACAGAGGATTACCCTAGAAATCATCTTATACTCCAATTATCCCTTTTAAATAGAGTAACAACCAGACAACCAAGGAGGATGGAGACTCCAAAGTCACTCTAAAGCCAAGACTCATGTCACATATATTCTATATTGCTCTGAATCTACTCTGATACCAAGTTGTAACACCTCATCTCTATATCCACACCATCAAGGAGTATTACTGTGTAATATTGTCAAATAATACAAAGAATAAGGTTGTATGGATTACACATGAATATTCCCTCGGGATAACACCGATGCGTATCTCAAAAAGCATAAACAACTCACATATACATACACAGTATCAGCACAAAGCAATAAACATATGTGCCTTTAGGGTAGAACAATAAATAGTGTGAAAATAGATCACAGAGAACACAGAGCAAATAACGCTGCGATAACATATAATAATAAATATATGCGAGTCCTAGTGGGTAAATTATTCGAATACCCACTAACATCAAAAATATACATAACATGTCCAACATATACAACTCAGCCGCTCATATACTCATGTAGCTATAAGTATACGTAATAATATACAAATATGATATCGACCATCTAAGCCCAACATACACATATCGGTCATTTCTCCCTGAACCTAAAATGTCTTGGACTAACCCGAGTATTATATAAATAATAAATGGGTAAGACTATTTCGGAATCCAATAAGGGTACATAATAATAAGCATGGTAACAACAGGCAAAACAAAAATACGACACAACATAACATCCATCATAACATCATAAGGGTCTAACATGCCTCAAATCTCAATATCACCCATGAAATATGTATAAGTAAGAATCATGAAAACTATAAATTAGGTGATAACTAACAAATCCATCAAATCCCAAAATACTATGGATAACCATGCAGCGTAACCATAAATCCACTGTAAAAGAATAAATCTTGAATTAAACCAAATCCAAGGGTCAACAATCTAAAATCTCAATCCTGGCTTATCGTCCTAATAGATACGTAAACTTTAGGTTTTCAAGCCTAAAAATACAAATCAATAAAGCCATAATGCTAAAAAAATAATCAAAGTATCAAAACTCAACTTACTGCCCCAACGGAAGTAATATCTTCCGACCGCTAAGCTAAGGAAGGTAAATTAGAAAATATAGAACCCAAACATAATGAAATCCATACAAAATATAGGAACAATGTCCAAGAATACTACCTCGACTTACGGTCCTGGTGGATGTAAAGACTTTCGACCAATAGTCCTTAGAGATAGGTGAAAACATTGATGCACATAAAACACAATCCATGCAAAATATCGAGAATAATATCCAACTAATTATCTCCACCTATAACCCTAGTAGAATAGATAACTTTCAATTATTAGGCCTTTGGAGATACTTGGAAACACAAAAACAAATCAATGTCAAAACCAATCAAAATACTCAATGAAAAACCATATATCTTGACCTATAGTCTGTAACATGCTACTCCAACACTCTTGGCCGGACTCGGGAGTTCTACCCTCATAATGTGGTTCCATCATAATAGTGCCACAAGTTTACAAGGAGAAACGACAGAACATTAAATCATCCAGAGGAAATGATTTCAAGCAGAAGAAATATTGTAGGTTCCTGCTTGAATTACGAGATAATTTACATATGGCCTTGTCTTTAACTTCACACATATATATACGTCAAGATTTACAATACCAAACAAAAGCTACATATCCTCCACTTCGAGTTCTCTGTTAAAAGTGCCAAAATCCAACTTTACTTATCAAACTTGAAATGTTTATGTATAGCATCATGAGCAGCACTGACCTAGTGACGTAATTATTTAATCCAAATCCTATGTCATGCCATACGAGCGTATTATAGAATTTTAATAGAAAACATCTTTACTAACTATAGCACTTATTGGTAGCATTCATCAATATGTATGGTTTAGCAGATCATGTCACAAAAATTATCCAAGATGTCCAAACCATATTTTAAAATATACTAGCGTATTACATAAGAAAAATGGTAAATTTTCTCCAATCATATTTTTCAAACTCATTAACATATACAAATATCTTGTGTAAGCCAGGAGCGTAATAAAATCTTAAATCCATAAAAAAATCAATTTGACTACACATGGAACTAAGCCGAACATGCAGTAAGGAATTAGATCCTAGAAACTTTTTATCACATTGTTGCTAGCATCCTAACATGTAGTACATATGTACTCTATCTCCTAACACACGGTATGGTAATAAAGTAATAATGAACTATCCTAAATCTTTTGTCTTTTACCACATTTGTCCAAAAGCCATCACAAATCGTAGGTACATATATAAGTATTCTTCAAGATACTTTATAACCATAAACTGATATAGATTATTCTTTCTTTCAAATAATTAAAGCGTCAATCATATACACTTGGTTGAGTTTAAAAGTATTAAAGACATCAAAAGATATGACTATAATATCGAAAGAGGTTAAAATTGTGCAACATATAGATAAATATCCTATAAGTCACACACCACTCCATGAAATCAAATGAAATTTTAGAAATTGATAGTTTTCCTCACCTTAGCAATTATTGTTTTAGTCTATGGTTTACCTCCTCGACTTTTCCTAAGATATTCCTTGTTTTCTAACTTTTGTTAGCCTTTAGATTTATGGAAGTATAAAAACCAAATGAAATTATCGTCTTATTTATAGCCTTTCTTCAGGTATATTTTGTCTTTTCAAATTGAGACACCTGTCCATTCTTTTCCATGCAAACATTGGTGTAATTACACATGCCCCCTAGATTGTTACCTTAATAAGCATGGTGATCTTATAAGCTAACATATCATTAGCCGATGTGCCACTCCCTTATTTTAAGTGTCATGCATAATGCCACCTCATACTTTAATAAACAAGGTGTTATTACAAGCTTACACCTAATCGGCCTATATGTAACTACCTTATTTAAATATAATACTTAATGCCATAGTATGCTTCAAGGTGATGTTACAAGGTTACACCTAATTAGTCTATCAAATCATAAAAATCTTTTAGTCATTGAAACAGAGTTATAACTTAGTATTTCTTCTTTCAAACAATTATAATATCATTTCATTTTGATTTAAAAAAACATAAGAGAAAATTTAGTTGTTTGGGTTCTCAAATTCTACCCACCACTAGAGGAGATTTCGTCCTTTAAATCTAGTCTTCAAATAACTCTTGATACTCTTTAAGAATTTCTGATTCAAGTTCCTATGATGCCTCGTTTTCATAATGATTGTTCCATCGAACTTTTCCAAAACGAATTTCCTTTGTTCGTAATTTCTTAACTTTTCTATCGAGAATTCGGATTAGTCGTTCCATGTATGTGGTATCCTTCCAAACTTTGATGTTATTTAAATCAACCACATGTGATGGCTCAGGAATATACTTTTGTAGCATCATTATATGGGAAACATCATGAACACCTAATAATTTTTAGGTAATGCAAGTTGATATACAACTTTTCCTATTCTTTCAATGATTTGAAAGGGACCAACAAACCTAAGTGACAATTTTTCCTTTTTCTTTCCAGATCGCATTATACCCTTTATTGCAGAAGTCTTTAAAAGAACCCAATCCCCTACTTTAAATTCCAATTCTTTCCTTCTCCAATCTGCAAGCTCTTTTTCCTATATTGGGCAGATTTCAGTCATTCTCGCACGGTTGTAATTTTCTCCATCATTTCTATCGCTAGATCAGGTCCAAGTAGTTTATTATCTCCTACTCTGCCCAATAAACAAGTGAAAGACATGGTCTTATATATAAGGCTTCAAATGGTGCCATACCAATACTTATATGGTAACTATTGTTGTATGCCAATTCAATTAACGGTATGCGTGTTTACCAAGTACATTCAAATTCCATCATACAAGACCTTAGCATATTTCTATTAGTCGATTTACCCTTTCTGCATATTCATCTGTTTGAGGATGAAAGGCAGTACTCATATTGAGCTTTGCATCCAAAGCCTTTTGAAAACTTTTCAAAAATCTAGAGGTAAATCGTGAGTTTATATCTAAAACAAATATGATTAGGACTCCATGCAAGATGATATTTTATTCTAAGTAGATTCTACTTAGTTTGTCAATCGAGTATCCCATACTATAAGGTATAAAATGAGCTGACTTCGTTAAGCGATCCACAACCACCCGTAATGCATCATGCCTTGGTTTAACATTGGGAGTCTAATGATAAAATCCATTGAAATTTATTACCATTTCCATTCTGCTATAGGAAGCGGTTGCAATTGATCAGATGGTCATTATTGGTCAGCCTTAATTTGTTGGCATGTGAGGCACCTTGAAATGAATTTAACAACATCCTTTTTCATTCCAGTCCACCAAAATTGATGTTTTAGATCCATATACATCTTTGTGCTTCCAGGATGTATAGTGAGCCTTGAATGATGGACCTCATTTAGAATCTCACTCTTTAATTCTACTTCATTTGGCATGCAAAGTCTATTTCTATACCTGTATTCTCCATCATTTCCTACCCTCCAATCTACTGGGTCATTGTCTTTCATTTTAATAAACTGATTATTTAACTACCCATTTTGTCCTTGGGATTGTATAACTCTGCTAACTAAAGTAGGATAAATGATCATACTACTTATAAGGGCCTTTTTTCATTGTTTATTTGATTACTCATCTTGGGTCGAGCATTCATTTTAACCAAAGTTTCCTAAGCTCTGCATTCTGTGATCATCAAGTTAGCAATAATTCCATATGACTTCCAACTTAATACATCTATTATCACGTTGGCTTTTTCGGGATGGTAATGTAATGTTAAGTCAAATTCCTCTAAAAACTCCATCCATCTATGTTATCTCATATCAAGTTCCTTTTGAGAGAATAAATACTTTAAACTCTTATGGTCAAAATAAATATCAAATTTTTCGCTGTAAAGGTAGTGTCTCCATATCTTTAATGCAAACATTATTGTTGCCAACTCCAAGTCATGAGTTGAATAATTTACTTTATGCTTCTTTAATTGTTGAGAGGCATGAGTAATAACTTTTCTTCTTGCATCAATACACATCCTAATCCCTGACCACATGCATTACGATATTTTTTGTATTGTTCTCCACTCCTTGGTAAAGAGAACCAATGCTTCAATTAAATTTCTTTTTAATATTTGAAATACCACATCACATTTCTCATTCCATATAAATGTTATGTCCTTTTGTGTCAACTTAGTGAAGCTGCTAATTTTGAAAAGTTTTGAATAAATCTTCTATAATAACCAGTTATTCCAAGAAAACTTCGAATCTTCGAAGGTGTTCTTGGAGGACTCCATTCAAAACTGGTTCAACTTTTGATTGGTCTACTCCTATCGCATCTTTTTAAATAACATGCTTGAGAAATTTACTTCATCTGACCAAAACTCACAGTTCTTAACTTGGCATACAATTGGTGTTCCTTTAATATTTGTAGAGTTATATGCAAATATTTTTCATGCTCTTTTCTTGATTTAGAGTAAATTAAGATATCATCAATGGATACTATGAAAAATCGATCAAGGTATGGATGGAACAAACAATTCAAAAGGTCTACAAGAATTGTTGGTGCGTCAATTAGTCCAAAAGGCATGACCAAAAACTCATTATGTCCATACCATGTTTGAAAAGCTATCTTTAAAATATCTACTTCCTTTATTCCTAATTGGTGATGACCAGATCTCAAATCTATCTTTGAGAATATGGTAGCTCCTTAGATTTGATCAAATAGTTAATCAGTCCGAGGTAATTGATACTTATTCTTAATTATAACCTTATTAAGTTCTCGGCAGTCATTACATAATCTTAAGGACCCGTCATGCTTCTTTATGAATAATACTAGAGCTCCCTAAGGTGATTCACTTGGTTTAATAAATCCTTTATCCTCTAATTCTTGAATTTGCTTCTTAAGTTCTTGATTCTTTAGTGGAGCCATATGATAAGATGCCTTTGCTATTGGGTATGTACCAGGGACCAATTTGATACAGAAATCGATTTCTCATTTTGGTGGTAATCCCTGTATGTCTTAAATATGTTTAAAACTCACACAGTACTTTGATTTGGTCTAGTTGTTGGCCTGCATCTTTAATGTCTATATGTGCTAGTTATCCGAATATGAATGCATTTACAAATTTATTACATGAATATATGAATGTACCATGTCTCAAAATGGAAAAGGTTATCATCATGCCATGATAACCTAGTTTGGCATAATGTCTTAAAGTCAATCCATTCAAAGAATTAGATCAAATTGACCATCGGGAAAAGGAAAGAATTAACAGGCATCTCCTTATCTTCGATATAAAGAGGATAATACTTACATATACTTCTACATTCAATTACTCCTTCTACTAAGTTATTTATTATTAAAGGATTTGTTAGTTGCTCAATTGGTAATCCTAACTTAGTAGCGAATATACAGATATTAAGGAATGTATGGAACCCGGATCAAATAAAACTTTAGGTTGAAAATAAAAAATAAATATACCTTCCACACATGGTTGTTTAGAAACTACTGCATATACCTAGCTTGATTTTCGGATATTGCTTTGTTTTCCTTTTTCAGCTTTTCATAGTCGCTGCTCATGTGTCCAGGTTCATTGAATTGTAGCATATAATATGTTTCTTTCCTTAGGATAGTTAGGGGCAATATGACCTTTCTCATTACAATTATAATAAGTTTTTATTTTGTTTTGACCCTCTCCTTATTATGTCCCTTCTTCCATCTCTTCCTCACTGTACTATGGCTTCCTCCCATTGAATTTCTTTTGATTATTAAATTTCCTTTGATTGTAGTGATTTCTTTTTTTCAAAAGATTCCTTTCTTGCTAAAGTTGAATGTAGTCTTCTTCGAGGTTAAGTGCTTTAGATATGATCGCTTCATAAGTCATCCGATGATCACCAATTATGTCTCCTTATTGGTGGAAATAATCCTTTTACAAATCTTCTGGCCCTCATTTCAGGCATATTGATTAAATGGCTTGCAAATCGAGACAATGCCTCGAATTGATTTTGATATTGGGCTACCTTCATGTTTCCTTTGTGAGAGCTTGAAATTTGATTTCCCTCTTCTCTCTTTCGTGTTTTGGAACATACTTTTCAAGAAACATTTCCTTAAAACTTCTCCAAGTCATTACACTTGAATCAGTTATGATCCTGATTAACTCCCACTAATTCCTTGCCTCTTCTGATAGCTGAAATACTACCAACTTTCGTTTATCCATTTCACTACAATCCAACACTTCAAAGATGTTTTCTAAATGTTGGATCCATTATTTCGCTTTAAATGGATCATATCTTTAATAAATATGTCTACATGTAAGTTCTTAAAACGACTTAATAAATTATCAGATGGATTGTTCATGGGTCTAGAGGAGAGTTGTTCCATTAGTTTGATGAAGGATGCAAACAGCTCCATAGGATTTTATTATGTGGAGGCTTGAGCCTCTTGACTATGGGTTAAAGTAGTAGTTTCTCGGTCTCCCATAACCTTAAAGAAACAAAGGAACTTTGTTATGGTCAACACCAAATATAATTACATTATTGAACATGAAACATTAATTAACTAAACTCAAGTCATAAACACAAAGGATATACTACTTATAACCCTTTTTCTTTAGATAAACAAAATTTGGTTTATTATCTACAAACTTCCACATACATCTTTAATATTTATAAGTCAATAAAATTGGAGATTAAACCACTAAACTTTAAGCAACCCTTCAATTCTTTATATTACATTTCCATAAAAGTCATAGTGTGGGAAAGAATCCCACAATATTGTTCAACTCATTTTCATTAGGTACTTCTATAAGTCCCGTAACTTCTTCTGTGACTTCTTTGATCCTTAGGATTCTGATTCCTCTTCTCATCCAAATTGTCTTCTATTTATCCTTAGGAACATTTTCCTTCATATAGGTCTTACGGGCTTTGGATATTCACCTCACCTTCTGAGAAATTCTCGATTTTCTCCATACCCAGTTCTATCAACCATCTTTAGAGCTTTCATTATTTCCTTCTGTTTTTGATATAGACATTGCAATATAAGGTCTCTTTGCAATACCTCTCCATAGCCGTATGCTCTATTTGCCACATCTATCAATTCCCCCAATAAAATCTTATATGCCTTTCTTCAAATCATCTTCTTCTCGAATTGTGGAAAGGTTAGGGTTAGTTGTTCTTTGGGATTAGTTGTGCACTAAATCGCTCCACATAAATCTCCAGTATCGCATGTCTTTTGCTTGTCATTGTTTGTAACTATAACAATTATAAGCATGTCAATGGATAGTGCAAATTTCCTATTCCAGCAAAGTGCAAACTATAGGATTCTATTTTTGTGACACGATAAAGGGTTTTATACTAAGCACCACTTAAACCTTTGCTTTGATACCACTTTGTAACACCCTGCTCCAACACTCTTAGCCGGACTTGGGAATGCTACTGTCATAATGTGGTGCCATCATAATAGTGCCACAAGTTTGAAAGGAGAAATGCCAGAAAATTAAATCATCTAGAGGAAATGATTTTAAGCGGACGAAATATTATACCATCATACTTGATTTATAAGATAATTTACATAAGGTCTTGTCTTTGACTTCATACATATATATACATCAATATCTACAATATTAAACAAAAGTTAAAAATCCTTCACTTTGGTTCTCTATTAAAAGTGCCAAAATCCAACTTTACTTATCCAAACCTGAAATGTTAGTGTGTAGCGTCATGAGTAGCACTGACTTAGGGAGGTAACTATTTAATCCAAATCCCATGTCATGTCATAGTTTTGTGTTACAAAATTTTAATAGAAAACATGTTTACCAATTATGCGCTTACTGGTAGCATTCGACAATATGTATATTTTAACATATCATGTCACAAATATTATCCAAGATGTTCAAACCATATTTTAAAATATACCATCATATTACATTAGAAAAATAGGTAAATTTTCTCCAATCATATTTGTCAAGCTCATTTGACATATATAAATATCTTGTGTGAACCAAGAGCATAACAAAATCTGAAATCCATAAAAAATCAATTTGACTACACATGGAACTAAGCCGAACATGCAGTATGGAATAAGATCCTAGAAATTTTTTATCACATCGTGGCAGGCGTCCTATCACAAAATATGGATGTACTCTATCGCCTAACAAATAGTATGGAAATAAAGTAATTGTGCACTATTGTAGATCTTTTGTCTTCTTCCCCATTCATTCGGAAGCCATCACAAATTTTAAGTATATTGTTCGTCGATGAAATTCTATGGAATTAGAAAACCATCGAAAAATTTCAAAATTAAAACAACCGCAAGCGCACGGTGTACTATCGTAGTACGTGGCAAATACAGATCGATCCGTAGGGAATTGTTGATTTGAATTTTATATTCAATCAAATTAACCAAAAATTTGAGAATATTTAAGCTAGAAAAGGAGAAAAACAAACAAAAGAAAATTAACAAAAATATGAGAGTGTTCAGACAATTTAGAGGCAATTTCCACTCTCTAGATCACATAAATCAACAAAATGAAGTTATGATCTCTCTTTTCTTATCATTGATGAATTAGTTGATGTGCTTATCATAAGTATGGTATATTAGTGCTATTAATTAGCTCAATAAAAACCATCAAACTATAACACAACCACTAATACACTTTTAAATCTCATAAAATATGACAACAAAGTTGAAAGCAAAATCTATTTTAAGCATGACCTATTAACTATTAATTAGAAATATAAGCCATCAAATTTTAATTTCAACAATCACTTCTTTGCCATAATCATATGTAGATGAAGAGGCAATTTTTGTTTTGTTTGTTTAAGCATAGCCTATTTGTTATGAATAATATAAACTATCAAATTCAAAGCTAAACAACATCATTAAACCACTTCAATCATTCTCATTAAGCACAAAAAGAGAGAATAAACATCAAATTAAGTTGAAGCTACAGATTAGAGAGCTTCATTACCCCTAAATTGAAGGGGTTTAGCCTCTCATATTTGTTATCAAAACAACAAATATAACTTGCAACATGAAAGAAAAAGAAAAGGAAAAGAGAGCAAAGTGAAATGAAAAACTATTCTAATTGCATAAAGGAAAATCTACACTACTTGCATAAAAGGAAATGAATATGTAATTAAAAAGAAACAAAGATTAACATTGCATAAAATAGAAAAAAAAATAAGAATTACATAAGAGAAGAAATGGCTAAGTAGCCATGGAAAGAAAGAGAGCTTTGATTTATTTTCTAAACTAAAACTAATGAAGAGGAAGAGGCTAAGGAAGAGAGAGAGAGACTACATGAAACATAAGGGGTTATTTATACATGCATGAAACCCTAATCCGTAATTTGGGGAATGACCCAACTACCATTGAGAAAGTGTGGAGGCCAAGTAATCATTAGCTTCTACTAATCATTATTTAAGTGTACATGAAGCCACTAATTCCATAAGCATGTGCATTAGCCTCTAATTTGTACATTAAGGTGGTGGGTAGGTGGGGACCTCCATGATCTTCACTTTGAATAATTTCCATCTTCATTCTTTTATATTCTTTATGCATGCATATTCCTTCATGAAACCACTCCTATTTGAGACAAAATTCCTACAAAAATATATATAAATTTCCAATTAATTTTTCTCAAAGAAATATATGCACACAAATGACCGTTTTGCCCCTATATGATGGATATGTGACAATTTGGAATTAATATGGATTTTGGTTAAAACAAGTTAAAATACCTAATATGATCATTTATTTAATTTAAAAAGAATAAACATGGTGTAAAAATATGCACATTTACGTGCACATCAAATACCCCCACACTTATCTTTTTATTCGTCCTCGAATAAAGGGAAACTAAGATAAATCCGTTTTCGTCGGAAGCACGATTGCATTGAGCGTATGCAACAAGCCGTTAAACCTTTGGGTGTCCCCAGTAGGACGAGTGTTGTCTCGTGAGGGTTTTCAGCGGATACTACCCACAAAATCCAAATGCAGGATGAAAATATTTTCAAAGTTCAAGATTTATTTACAAAGAGATGAATGCGAGGTTTTGAAAAATATTTACAAACGAAGGATTTATTTTTAAATTGATACGAATAAGTTAAATTTAGGTTTTGGTCATTATGTTGAAATTTAAGTTATTTACTCGTCAATATTTCCAATAAAAACAAAGTTATCATAACAAATAAACTATAGTTTAACTCGTTGTTTTGGTTAATAACACAGTGTAACTATGAAATGGATCCTTATTTGATTATCAAAGTTTATCAAAGTGGCATTTTCATTTCTTTTCAATAACAAATCAAATCAAATAAGTAAAAATAGTGCTAGGATTTCAATTGCTTGCTCTCTTATTATTTGTAAGAAAAATTACACACCTAGCTCAGGTAAACTGAGGCCAGATATACCATCCATTCACTGCCTTTTGGGCTTATATGAGGGGAGTATAGCGCATGGCTAGTGCACACACTTTCGTGCATACACCTATCGACCGTAGGTGGTTTTTATTAAGTCTGTTCACTTTATTTTTACATGTGTTCCATACATGCATAACCATGAGGACTTTTAAATGAGTATTAAAGCCCATAATCAAAGATTTCAAGTAATTCACCCATGCATAACTGTGAGGACTTTTAAATGAGAGTGAATACTTGGATGTTATTATTTTTTATTTTTATATTTTTTTAAGAGGGAGAGAGAGTTTTGCAAAATCTTCTTAGCATCATTTAACTTAGAAGACAAAAAAAAATCTACTCTTTACTTTAAATTAACCACTTTTTAAAACGAAGATTTTCAATTAGGATGTACTTCATGATTAACACGTATGAATTTTCCGATATACCGGTTAAACCATTTTTATTTGTAACAAAACTTCATTTTTATTTTTGTTAATACGAATAAATTTTCAAAATTCTCAATTTAGTAAACCAAAATCATATATTTATCCTATAGTGTTTCTTTAAAAATAAATCAAAAGAAAATTTGTTTTTGAGATTTTTTTTAGATTTTAAAAGAAAAAGGCAAAAATAAACCATGAAAAATAAAAAAAATGAAGATAAGTCTCCCTCCACACTTGACGTTCTGTGTCCCCACAATCAACCCAAGTGGAAGGAGAAAAATAAAAACAAAAACATGACCTTTATTAAAATGAAAAGTAATGGTATTTACACAAGATCAGGAAGTATATCGTCAAAAAGTAAATGAAACAGTCTCCCAAAGACCGATTCATTTGCCTCGTCAAGTATGCGATACACATCTTAAGCTCGAAAAACCAAACCATAGAAGATTTCAAAGTTGAACGTTGAATTGGAAAAACGAATGTCGTTTTATTAAAAATCTTACGAGTTGTTTTACTTTCGATGATTTTTGGGGTAGATAGAAAAATTGGTTGAAGTTCAATTTCTTCCAAAGTATCGATTTCAAAATCAAAAGGGTGATCGAAATTTCCCCTTTAGAATTTAACAACTCATTTTCAAAAAGTCCATAAAACTCATGTTCGTTAAATTCGACTTCATTTGTTGGATTATCAACAACTTCATCATGCAAATCGAGTTTAAAATTCAAAGTTGTCGTATTCAAATTTTTAGAAAAAGGAAGATCGAAGTTTAATTCGAGTTTCGCACCCTCAAAAGAATTGAAATCCAACTTGATTACCGTATTTTCAACAACTTGATTAAGATCGTCATTATCAAATTCAAAAGTTGTTATTTGAAAATCATCGATTTGGGTAAAAGGTGGATTATCACTTGACTCATCACACGTTGAGATTTGATTTTGTTGTTCACGTTGTTTCATATAAGTTTCAAACAACAAATCCATGTGATCATCGTAAATTTCATTCATTTGTTCAACAAAATCCAATTTATAGTTATTAAATTGAGAATTTTCGATTTGGATTTGTTGAGAACAAAAATTTTCACTCGTAACATGGTTAATATTATTCCCATTGCCAAATTCGTTTGAAAAGTTGTTCCCATTTGCATGTTGAGTTTGAAATTCATTTTGGAGCTCGAAATTAAATTGGTATGGGTTATAATCGTAATCGTTTGAATTTTGAATTGAATTCAAATTTAATCCTTGACTCGAGTTACTACATAAATGAGAATTACATAAATCATTTATCTCTTGATTTTGTCGTGTAGAAAGTTCGAGTAAAGATGAAATCATTCCAATGCTATTTTCAAGAGTCGAAGGTTGGTCATCCTTGTGAAAATTTTGTTTTTCGAAATTTGAATTATTTACACAAAAGTTGTTGTTAAAATATCCATACGAATTTGGAGTGAACTCATATGATTATATTGATTTTCACAATTAAATTCAAGTGCGTAAGAAAAAGGAAACTCGAACATTTTCAAGATTTTTTTGGTTTTTTTATAAACAAAAATATTTACAAGTAGAATTTATTTTTCAAAATGGAAAATTGATTTTTGTTTTGTTTTTGGATTTTCAAATTTTTTTTGGCTTTTTTTAAGAAAAAGTTTTATATATTTTTTTGGATTTTTGTTTTTCTAAATTTTTGGATTTTAGAAATTTCAAGGAAAAGGATTTAAAAATTGCAAAGAAAAATAAAAGGAATATTTACAATTTTTTTTATATTTCGATTTTTGAATTTTTTTTGTTTTTTTAAATATGCATGAACTAATGCTACTAAATGAATGCAGTGGTTAATTACAAATGATTTATTCTAAGTTAACCCAAAATTATATAATTACAAATTATCTTAGATAAACAAGATAGTTCTCGCCCAGGTAACGGGCAGGATTTATCGATGCACCACGAATCACCGTAGCAATGCAACAGAAGGTTTAAGTACCTTCAAAGGAACAACCACTATAATATTTACGAATCACCGTAATAATTATAAATGGTTATTACTCTGCCATAGCCTAGACACCAAGAAATTAAATTGTTCAAGGAAGACAACTTGTCAATAAACAATTAAGAGCTATCGTTATTATTAATCAAGATTCTAAGATGAAATGCTAAACAGAAATTAAACGTGTATTAATAATGCAACTACAAATGAATTTTTTGTTTTTTTTTTTGAATTATTATTTTTTTGAATTTTTTTAGATGCAAGCAACCAACTATGCAGATTAGAACTAGAGATTAGAACACAACAGCAGAGCTTTTAGAATTTATTAGCAATTATTTTAAAGCGAAATTCTTTTTTGGCAAGCAAGCTAAGCAGTTCTTCTTTGCAGTTTCCTGCTCTGGCAACCTGAAAATGAAAGCAAGATATATATACACAAGTTTTTTTTATCAGAATGGTACTTAAAGAAAACTAAAACAAAACAAAACAAAACAAAACAAAGTTCTTTTAAAAATAAAACCCAACTAAACTAAAATTAAATCAAACAAATTAAACGAATTATTTTTTTAAACAGCTTGTTTTTTTAATGTTTTTTTTAATTTTTTTTCAAAAGAGTAGGAAACTTAAGATAATCTAACTTAACCAAATTATTAAATCAAACAAAAATCCCCCTTTTTCTGAAAGAGATTAAAAAAAACTTAAGACTAAATAAAAGAACAACAACAAAAGGAAGACATGTATTCATAAACCCGACCCGCTTTAAATTTCTAAACTTCCCCTATTTCTCATTCAAAGAAAACCGATATTTGGCAACCAAAATTTCACAAAATCCACTGAAATTCACAACTAAAATTATCAGCTGTAGGATGTGTATTGGATTGTCGACTTCTCGATAGGGGTTGTGGGTCGCAATTTGAAGATGGAGGCTAGGTTATACGGTGATTTTGGGGGCATTGGGAAATTGGGTGTGGCGGGTTGTTGTGATGACTATAGTTTGTTGTTTGGTTCGATTTGGGTGGTCTCGTTCGAGGTTGTCATGGTTGATGAATTGGTGTGTCGTTCAGATGAGTTGTGTTGTTTGCAACAGTGAAAGGAAGGGTGAGGCAAATGGCAATGAGACGAGATGTTAACTGATGTTTTGATGTTATGGATGGCCAGAGGGGATATGAGTTGAAGGTATTGCAACAGTTTTCAAAGGAAGGCAGTCAAAGTAGGTTGGTGCACAACAGAGTGGTGGGTGGTTAGCAAGGAGGAGCGGTTGTGGAAGTGTAGATGGAGGATATGAGGTGACACTGTGATAACGGGAGGAGGACAGGTGATTGATGAAGCTGTTATGGTTGGAGAGTTGTGATGAAATGTGGTTTCAGACTGCAGTGTACTATAAAGCTTGTTTTCAAGGCTGATTGAAGTGTACTTTAGAAGTTTTTTTGTGATATATGTTTATGTAAATGATGGAATGTGTACTGCTGGATGAGGTTGTATTGTAGTGAGGTGTTCGAATGGGATGTGTGGATGATGGTGAGTTCAGGGATGATGATGATGTTGGGTCATGAGGGTGATGGAGCTGTAGCAGCAACTTGATGGTGCAGGAAGGTTGTGATGTTGTTGTGTTGTGGAATGACTAGGCAAGTGGGTTCTCTGGTGAGATGGCATGGTATTTGGCAGTGTTATTGTATATGCTTGACGTAGTTGCTGTGTTGTTGTTTGGATAAGGGGATGGTGAAGTTTGTGGAACTGTTGTGTAGGTAATGTCGTGGTGGTTGCTTGTGGTAGTGGTATTTTGTTTTGGTGGTTGGAGATGCTTTGTATGGTGGACAGAGGAGAGGTGATGTGATCAGTATATGCTATGCTTGGTGTGGTTGCAGGTAGAATGTTGAGGAGCAGCAAGTTAATGTGGTGAAGTCGAATATGGTGGAAAATGTCTAGCAAGGTTATGTTGAAGCAAGTTTGAGGTTTGTTAACAGAGGCTTGTTTATGAGGGGATGACAGTGCACAGGAGTGTTTGCACAGTTTCAACATGAAACGGAGAATGTATATAATACTGCAATGAGAATTGTGAAATCAAATGTACACAACAGATTGTGAAATCAAAATGTAATGCAATCAGTGTAATCAAAGGTTTAAGAACAATGAAGATTGTGAATAACTAATTTTTTTTAATTTTTTAATATGGAAATGCAAAACAAACAACAACACAAACAAATGCACACAAAAACCAAACACATAAACAATATTTTTTTAAACACAACAAAAACAAAAACAAGCAAACACACTAAAATCAAACACAACTAATTCGAAGAACAAAAAATTAAAATCAAAACTAATCCCCGGCAACGGCGCCAAAAACTTGTTCGTCGACGAAATTCTATGGAATTAGAAAACCGTCGAGAAATTTCAAAATTAAAATAACCGCAAGCACACGGCGTACTATCATAGTACGTGGCGAATACGGGTCGATCCGCAGGGAATAGTTGATTTAAATTTTCTATTCAAACAAATTAACCAAAAATTTGAGAATAATTAAGCTAGAAAAGGAGAAAAACAAACAAAAGAAAATTAATAAAATATGAGAGTGTTTAGACAATTTAGAGGCAATTTCCACTCTCTAGATCACATAAATCAACAAAATGAAGTTATGATCTCTCTTTTCTTGTCATTAGTGAATTAGTTGATGTGCTTATCATAAGTATGGTATATTTATGCTATTAATTAGCTCAATATAAACCATCAAACTATAACACAACCACTAATACACTTTTAAATCTCATAAAATATGACAACAAAGTTGAAAGCAAAATCTATTTTAAACATGACCTATTAACTATTAACTAGAAATATAAGCCATCAAATTTTAATTTCAACAATCACTTCTTTGCCATAATCATATGTAGATGAAGAGGCAATTTGTGTTTTGTTTGTTTAAGTATAGCCTATTTGTTATGAACAATATAGACTATCAAATTCAAAGCTAAATAACATCATTAAACCACTTCAATCATTCTCATTAAGCACAAAAAGAGAGCATAAACATCAAATTAAGTTGAAGCTACATGATTAGAGAGCTTCATTACCCCTAAATTGAAGAGGTTTGGCCTCTCATATTTGTTATCAAAACAACAAATGTAGCTTTCAACATGAAAGAAAAAGAAAAGGAAAAGAAAGCAAAGGGAAATGAAAAACTATTCTAATTGCATAAAGGAAAATCTACACTACTTGCATAAAAGGAAATGAATATGTAATTAAAAAGAAACAAAGATTAAAACTGCATAAAATAGAAAAAAAAATAAGAATTACATAAGAGAAGAAATGGCTAAGTAGCCATGGAAATAAAGAGATCTTTGATTTATTTTCTAAACAAAAACTAATGAAGAGGAAGAGACTAAGGAAGAGAGAGAGAGAGACTACATGAAACATAAGGGGTTATTTATACATGCATGAAACCCTAATCCATAATTTGGGGAATGACCCAACTACCCTTGAGAAAGTGTGGAGGCCAAGTAATCATTAGCTTCTATTAATCATTATTTAAGTGTACATGAAGCCATTAATTCCATAAGCATGTGCATTAGCCTTTAATTTGTACATTAAGGTGGTGGGTTGGTAGGGTCCTCCATGATCTTCACTTTGAATAATTTCCATCTTCATTCCTTTATATTCTTTGTGCATGCATATTCCTTCATGAAACCACTCATATTTGAGACCAAATTCCTACAAAATGTATATAAATTTCCAATTAATTTTTCTCAAAGAAATATATGCACACAAATGACCGTTTTTCCCCTATATGAAGATGGATATGTGACAATTTGGAATTAATATGGATTTTGGTTAAAACAAGTTAAAATACCCAATATGATCATTTATTTAATTTAAAAAGAATAAATATGGTGGTAAAAATATGCACATTTACGTGCACATCATATATATATATATATATATATATATATATATATATAAGTGTTCATCAAAATACTTTATAATCATAAACCAATATTATTATTCTTTCTTTTAAATAACCGAAGCATCAATCATACACACTTGATTGAGTTTAAAATTACTAAATAGAGGAAAAGATATGGCAATAATATCGAAAGAGGTTAAAAAATGCAATGTATAGATTAAACATCCTATAAGTCACATATCACTTCATGAAATAACATGAAATTTTAGAAATTAATAGTTTTCCTCACCTTAGCAATTATAATTTCGACCTACAGTTTAGCTTCTTCGCTTTCCCTAAGATCTTCCTGTTTTCCTATTTTTGTTTATCTTATAGATTTATGGATGTATAAAAACCAAATGAAATTATCATTCTATTTATAGCCTTTCTTTAAACATATTTTGATCTTTTCAAATTGGGACACTTTTCCATTCTTTTCCATGCAAATATCAATGTAATGACACATGCCACCTAGGTTGTCACCTTAATAAGCATGGCGATTTTACAAGCTTACACATCATTAGCCGATGTGTCACTCACTTATTTTAAGTGTCATGAATAATGCCACCTCGTTCTTTAATATACGAAGTGTTATTTCAAGCTTACACTTAATAGGCTTATGTGTCACTACCTCATTTAAATGCCATACATAATGCCATGTCATGCTTCAAGATGACATTACAAGGTTAGACCTAATTAGTCTATAAGATTATAAAAATC
The DNA here is from genome assembly GCA_030765085.1 of Allium cepa. Taxonomy (NCBI): domain Eukaryota; kingdom Viridiplantae; phylum Streptophyta; class Magnoliopsida; order Asparagales; family Amaryllidaceae; genus Allium; species Allium cepa. The sequence continues at coordinate 676,709,434 of CM060941.1, read as the reverse complement.
TTTTAGTCTTTAAAACAGAATTGTAACTTTGTATTTCATCTTTCAAACAATTATAATATTATTTCATTTTTTATTAAAAAACGAGTAAAAAAATGTTGTTTGGGTTCTTATACAGTCCTTAGAGAGCCAAACTCATGACTAACACTACACCAGAAAAGCCATTTGGCCATGGCTTTAGGCCGTGGCTAAACGATTTTGCCATGGCCTAGTGGCAAAAAATTTGCCACGACCCAGAGCCGTGGCAAATTTACATTTTTCCATAGCTCAAAGCCGTGGCTAATTTACATATAGCCACGGCTTAGAGCCGTGGCTAAATTAGAGATAAATAACGTAGAAACGAAACAGGTAATAGTTGACATCGGTTCATAATACAACTACAAGTGCTTGATTACAAACTTACGACTTTCAATTGATAATACAACTTCAACATGAAAGAAATACGGTAGCATACAAATAAACAAATCAGAGAAAGAAATAGAGTAGCATATATACACAACTTATATTGATATTACAAATCAGTTTGCAGTAAAACAAGTAAACACTACTATACATTGCAAACGCTAAAAAACAACAAATAAAGAAATGATCCCATTAAAAACCAAGTAAATTTTCTAGCTTTTAGAGAGTAGTTTATAACAAACACATTCATTTTCTATGAATATCATTAATTACCAGCCTAGGGGCGATAAGGGATGATAAAGTGATTGTTTTTTCAGGTGGTATTTCTGCTTTGGACATAGCCATAATCACCAAACTATCTCCAGATCGAACCGCCTTCACTTTTCCTTTCAACCATAGTGGTGTAGCAGTTTGTGCAGTTGCCATAACCTAAAAATGGATACTATTGCAAAAAAAAGTTTAACACGGCTAGGTGCTACTAGATGCAGGTTATGTTCAATATCTGATATGATCCTATTTATAACTGATGAGGCATACAATGGAGCAAATAAATTTATGAAGATTTCTCTAGTAAAAAAACCCTCTTTTAATGAACTGCAAAAGAAAGTCATATGTTTAAGCAGTCAAAATGACAAAAGCATTGCAATCACCCAAAATTTACAAAAATTTAACTTGTAATAAACATGAGATATACCCACTCATTCATAAATTTGTTTGATTTCTAAAAAGTAAAAGAAATTATGGCCTAAATGTGATATCCAATTAACTACTTTTATATTTGCAGATTTGTTCCAACTTTTTTTTTGTTCAAACAAATTTTGCCGTTCTCCCAAAATTTTGGACTGGAAATAAGATTGTAAGCTTTGATTGATCAACTAGAGCATGGATGAGCTTATTGATTTTGACATAGAAACAGACTTAGCTTATGATCATTGGGATCCATCACCTCCACTAGTTCAATATAAATTCAATAACAAAAATTAGGATTTTACTCTAAATAAAAAAAGCACCTTCGATCAACATGATTGTGTTTCTTGATTTTCTGTTTTCAGCCTGCTCTGGTTCTATGTAAAATCTCGCTCTAAATGCAGCCAAATGTGCATAATATGCAGGTGGTACCATGTCCATACAAAATATATATTGTGATATAAATTGGGACTATATGTACCTCTGGTAATCATGAGGAAAGAAATCAAAACTTCAAGAGAAAATGAACAAGGAACATACCAACCGAGACAGATCTGGTGCACCTCGCATATCTGCAAAATTCAAATACGAATGAATACGATCTAGCTAATTATATAGGTTAATTAACAATTGCCTTTGTAAAACATTATTCCCTCTTAATTAAGTTACATGATAATCATTTGAACTACTAAGGGGCAGAGATACTTAATCGTCAATAATTAAGTTACATGATAATCATTTGAACTACCAAGGGGCAGAGATACTTAATCACCAATACTCATTTATGTACTTATGATATATAGATGTATTCTTTTTTTTTCTTTTCATGCGACTAATGATAATTAAATGCTCAAGAATTAGCATATTACATACATATAACAAAGGTTGTTTGTCAGAGTCTGCATCTCATCAGTAGAGAAATTAATCTCATCCCACAAAACATGATAATGTGCAGGCCTACTCGTTCCCTACAAACAAACCAAAATATAAAAAAATGATATGTTTATATCTAACCAAAATATTAAAATTGAAATATTTACATCTTCTTAATTGAGCTACTACTTATATTCCCTACAATTACACTACACCTGAATTCCAGCATGACTGCATAAATAGAAGTCGAACTCGTTTGGATGACATATCTTGGAATCAACGTAGCTGAAAAATGCATCGGATTAGGTATATTCTGCAGTATGTGCAAATTTGCATAAGCTGTGTAATGTGGTGGTTAGAGTTCAAATCAAAAAATTGCTAGGTAGGATATTCCCACTTGCATCAGTACTACTTCTATCTTTGTGGTTATCTGCATATAACCTCGTGTGATGGTGCTTTTGAACAATGGCAAATGTCACAGGAGGCAGATAATTCAGTTCTAACGAAGCACATGTAAACAAAGTATAACAAGAAATCAATAATCATCATCATTATTATTATTCATAAAACTATGTTAAATTAGTTGCATTATTATTAAGGATAAAATTTGGTTAGCTTAAACTTAGTTAATTTTATAAAATTTGTTTAATTTTAACAAAACTTAGTTAATTTTTATTAACTTGATAGTTTATTATCATTAAAACTTAGTTAACTTAATTATATTATTATTATTTTTATAATAAACTTAGTTAGTTTTTATAAATTTAGTTAATTCGTCATCATTAATATTCTTTATAAAACTTTGTTAAATCAGTTATATTAATATTATTTATAAAATTTAGTTAACTTAAACTTAGTTAATTTTATAAAACTTGTTTAATTTTAACAACTTAGCTAATTTTTGTTAACTTGGTTAACTTAGCTAATTTATCATATTATTATTATAAACTTAGTTATCTTTTCTAAACTTAGTTAATTCGTTATCGTTATCATTATTTATAAAACTCTATTAAATTAGCTATATTGTTCTTATTTATAAAATTTAGTTAACTTAAACTTAGTTAATTTTAACAAACTTAATTAGATTTTATAAACTTAGTTAATTCATCGTCATCGTTATTATTATTATTTATAAAGTTGTGTTAAATTAGTTACATTATTATTAAGGGATAAAATTTGGTTAGCTTAAACTTAGTTAATTTATTAAAACTTGTTTAATTTTAACAAAACTTAGTTAATTTTTATTAACTTGGTTAACTTAGTTAACACTAACATAACCACATTTGGTTTCAAGTCTCGATAACACTAAAATAAGCGTTGTTAATGTAGAACATGTGTCGTTAATAAATAACACGCTTCTTAACTAATGTTGCGGTTAAAAGAACAGGTTTTTTTAATAACTAATAGGAATACGCACTTCTTCGCAATCAATGTAAAATGGTTCTATGCTCGTCTTAAGAAAAAATGTCACTATCACACTGAATGAAAAAGGATATAAAGAAGACATAATGATGTGGCAATTGGTTTGAATACTCACAAATGGGATACGTGATACGCATCAAAATTAATGGTTGACATCTATTGACATAACTGACAACTACATAAACGGTTGACAGTGGATGGTCAGCATAAGTGGTCGTCTTGCAAAGTTTTGTATTTTGACAAAAGAACAACCTCAGTTGTATGGAATTGGAAGAAACCACGTATACTATTCTAACATACTCTTGCTCTCTACTGTTATGAAAAATTGTAAAATAATAGTGAATTAAAAGAAGGAACATGCATACATCATGAGCTGAAAGAAATGCTTCGCGCAAAATATCCAAGTTCCCAACATAATTAAAGCTGAAGTCTACTCCGCCTTCCTTATAACCTGCACAATTTAATAATTCAAAACTATTTAGACAATGTGAAATTCATCATCGTTTGTTTTCAAACATATTTTTCATTTCAATATCTCAAATCCTCATCGAGGCATAACATTAATGGCATTGATGAAGTGCCCAGACCAAGTATGAAAGCAAAAAAAACTGAAACTGAAAATGGTAATACCTCATGTAATGCCTTCTCGTTATCGTTTGGTTTAACAAAATCTATATTGCCCATTTTTCTTCCTGGATATATATTTACATATGTGAAACAAATTTCTAATGATTTGTTAATGCCGATGGTAATATTTGTTCTTATTTGTAGGCCATATCACAATTAAGCTTTACCCATTTAAAATATATCGAAATTTATGTCAACTTCGATTATTTTAGAAGCTCCACGTAGTCTAGCACCTTTTAGGACCAGGAGAATTTTTATCCAGTCATACAAATGAATCAATATCAATTTTGCTAAGCTGTTCTTTCAATGCAGACTATGATTATTGATTCTAATTGGAAAACTCACTGCAAGACCGATTGCACCAAGTCCAAATATTTCTACGGTGGAGCCTTCTTGTACATTTGCAGTGTTCCAAGCTACTCCCACTCCTATTTATATTATTCACTTCGATATTATCAAATGTTGGATAAAACGAACATCACTTGTATCTTACTATCTTATAGTAAAATAATTGTAGATTGAAGAATGTCTTTAAACTAGCATTAATATATATGAACTACAGAAATCCAACATTATTGTCAACTCTTTAAATTTGAATAAAAAAGGTTAAAATTTTTGAATGTTCCAAGAGTATTGTTGAACGATTATATACCTTTTTATAATCCATTCTTATTGCAATTGTTGGGGTATTACCATTGCATTTATTGGCTATTTCACTCTTGTGATCAAGTGAAGTAATCACGTGAAGCACTCAATGCTTTTATCTTTTCAATGCAACATGCGAGATATTATACATAAAAGTAAAATAACAAGCAAATTTTTATGCACATCTCTATATGTTAAGGTTATATGTGAAGAGAACTATTTTCCCTAGGGCACATAAGGTTGTTAGGGTATTGCTACCCTATTGTGAATGCTCTAAGAAGGCGAATGTCTACAGATTCAAGTCTTAGATATTAGTTGTTTTCAAAGATACACCTCCTCGACAGCGACTATATTGTCAAAATGTTTTCTATCCTCTAAATTAAGCAATCATGGAACGATCCGCAACCACAAATATAATATCATAATCATTAATTACTCAAAGCATCAAAACAGACAAATAAATTAATTGGATTTCACAAACAAACATGTAGAGACTCAACAGCCAAGCAAACACATCTTATGAATAGGAGCCTTCTTATTGATTTTTACTACACAAGCCGAATCCAAAATCGTGTACTTTGAAATGTAGAAGTGCTGAGAAAATGATATACCAGGTGATATAATTTTTTGTCCGTCTTGTCCCTGATGAAGAATCTAGTCCATCTATCACTCTTCATCGTGCTCCTGAATTTACAGTGGATGCATGTTTTGCACTCTCCGTTGAAGATTGGAACCACATGGTCGCCTTCTTTCAAGTTGTCGACTCCTTCTCCGACACTTTCTACCACACTTCATTTTGATCGACATGGCACTACAATTAGATATGAAAAGAGTACCATGCGCATGAAATTAGGGTACATGAAATCGATTTCAATTCAGGGAAAAATTGAGTTGGTACTAAAATCGAATTAAATGCCTAAATGAGATTGGGGAACAAAAAGAATTTAATACCAGTAGGAGCAAGAAGCCTAAAGTTCAAAGATTTGAGAAGATGCAGATCTGAATGATTTTTTTGGCCTTGAATGGGTTAAAGCGGATTTAGGAATTTAGGGATTTCGATTATTTGTTATTGTGAAGCGGCAATAAGAAGCAAGGGAACAAAAAAGGAAGCGGGAAGGGGGGTTGTTTTCTGAGAAAAGGTGTAGGCCATACGTATGTAAGGGGGGTTAAAAAATAAAGATAATTTTGCCATCGCCCTAAAATGTAGTAAAAATTTCCACGGCCCATTAGCATGGCAATATATTTTACCACGGCCCTAAACCGTGATAAAATTGCCACGGCTCAAGACCGTGGCAAATTATCCGCATTGGGGCATGGAAAAATGGCCAGTATGGTGTAGTGTAAATGGTCCTAGAAGATGGAAGCAACAAAATAGACATAAAGAAGATCTATTAGCCATAAGCTCCTATGATAGAATTACTGACAAGCTCACAGTAACTCTCTAATGTCATAAATAGACAACACGTAAGTAAACAACCCAGAATTTCAATCATTCGAATTTAGAATATTTAACTGATTTTTAAATATTAAATAGTCAATTTTATCTGTTAAATGACTTGAGTTTCAAATATAATGGTTATTTTAATATTTGGAATTGTTTAAATAATTAAAACCTGAATTTTATGTGAATGAAAATTATTTCAAAATTTGATTTAAATTATAATTGAAAGAATGAAGATAACAAACTTTTGAATTTGAACTTAAAAGTGATTAAACTTGTTTTATAATAATCATTTTAATTAATGTATGAAATAGCCTTTTGGGACACCATCTCGGATTTTGATGAAACTAGTTTCATTGGATCCTTAATAATGAACTGTTTTATGATGTCACGATTGAACGTATCGTATGGTCATGCGAGATTGAAACGTGTAGAACTAATTACAGGAAATTAATATAATATAATTCAATTTCAAAAGTTAACTTCTGCATATGATCGAATTAGTTTTCGATAATAGTTCCATTGAGTTTGGAATACAGGTATTTAGAATAAAATGCCAGGTGGTATGCCTCGCTTGGGGTTCGAGTTTTTCGGGCATTTAAAGCTAGATATTTTTTAGTTTAATATAATATTTACCATCCTAGCCCATACCAGGCTATATTCCCTACGTCCCGCCATACTCCTTCCCCTATACTTGTCGCATCCCACTAGAGAATAAGGAGTTCGCTATTTTTTTCAAATCACATCCCTCCAAATCCAACGGCAGTAGTTTGATTGGAACAATAAAGGCCATATCGAGGAAAGCAGCCAATTAGAGTTTTGCTCACATCGAGGTGGTGAGTGCATTCAATGGTGGTGAAGGGGTATAGTGGAGTTAGGTAGAGGTGAAGGAGGGATGAATGGCAGCCGTGGTTTCATCAATTCTGACAAATTGGTAGACTTTGGCGTGATGTGTCATGAAGGAGAAATGTAAGGGACAACTAGAGCTAGACATAGCCGAAGTTTGGTGGCATAGCATGGCCGGCGGCGGCGACAATCACAAGGTGAACGTCGCAATAATTTAGGCTCAGTTCTCTTCAACTGCGTCGCTAGGGGTGGAGTTGGGGCAAGGGCTTGTTGAGGTCAGAGGTGCACGGGGAATGGTCACTATCGTGCTAGGTGGTGCATGGTGGCAGAGAGAGTTGATCGAAGTGGCGCCTGAGTTTGGGTTTGAACGCGAACGATAGTGACGAGGAGAGAGATGGTAGTCAGTTCAATTAAGTTATAATTAGTTTATTAATTATAAATTTAAAATAGATAAATTAAAAGAAGTATAACTCTCTTGTACGAGGTCCAATCGAGACGTGGATTTTTGCATTGCGCTCGTAATTACGAAAGTTTTGCAATAGAATTAGTTTGGTCAAATTCAGAACAAGTGTAAAATTTAGGCTAAAATTAGACGTCGTTTGATTTTAGTTCCAAACCGGAACACCTCGGCGACAACAAAATTTTTGATGAGTTAAACTCACATTTTTGGTCAACCAGTATGTTATATAGTTGTTAAAAATTGTCAATTTAATGTTCAAATGATTTACTATTTTATCGATTGGGTTGGTTTTATTCTCACTCCTAGAGCAGATGACCTTTTATATATACCCGTCTAATAGCAAGATGATCCATATTATATGATTATATATATGAGTTATGATGCAGGGGTGTTGGAGGGATCCAATAGGATTCCTCACCGCTGTTGAATTATATATATGTGTGTGTGTTTGCACGCACGCACGCGCGTGCAAGCTATATATGTAAGAGTTGTGACGTAGATGGATAGTTTGGAGGGATCCAATAGGATTTCTTGCCGTTATTGATTCTAATTTTAGTAATATTCTCGTCATATGATTTATTGGATATTAAACCTGATTGTTGGCTCTATGGATTATGACATTTTTATATATTCAAAGCTTAAACCCTATAGTGATAGAAAATCAATATCGTTATTGGTTAAACATTGGGTAGCTACTGGCCTCAAATTAGTATTTTAAAAATACTATAAGTTTCCATTTGAATTGGGTTAGTTTCTGAGATAGGAAATGATTTTAAATCTGAAATTGGATTTTGGAAATATTTTGTTTTAAAGGATTTAGCTTCTATTTTACTCCAACCTTTTTATCTGTCTTTTCTAAGTTATTTATTTGTATATAATATCATTTTATAAAGATTATTTATTTATATTTAATATTATTTCAAAATTATTTATCAATATTTTAATATTTTGAAAAGTCAATCATTTAAATAATTAATATGGCTTAAAATTAATAATAATGATTTATTGCTAATGTTTTGGAAATTAACTATTACTATTTATAATAATGGTAAAGATAAATTATTATTGTTTATCTAATAGTTTTGACATTATTAATTTTTTTTAGGTTTTTTGAAGTTAATAATAATTATTTATTTATAATGTCTATGGTTAATAATTATTAATATATAATAGTGTTTTGAAGTAAATGATTTTTATTTATTTATAAATGTTTTCAAGACTCATAAATAGAGTTTTATAAACGGACTTGGGTTCTGTAAGGGTAGATATGTAAAATGGTTTGAAGACTTAAAGGAAGATTATTTACGTGGTAAAAGGTGTTTTATAAATGGTTAGATATTTATAAATGAATTTTAGAAATGGTTTTGTAGTTTTATAACAGGAGTTTTATAATAAAAAATTGGAAATGGGTAAGAATTTTATTAAGGCATTTTAGCCCAAAGCATTAGACCCAAATTTTGGCCCAAACAGACATACAGAATATTCGACAACCAAACTACATTACACACGTACTTTCCAGAAATACACCGAAGCATCTACTCCTACTTAGAGTCGAATCATGGCGGCTGGAACAACTGGACCAAATAGCTGGTACTTGGGTTTTCTACCAATGAATGGCGCTGATCCGCTTCTTCAGTTTGAGCTACATCTTGTCGCAGTGAGGCAGGAGTCAAATTTTTATTTCTTCTTTGCACCAGGCGCATGTCATTTTTAGCTAGTTTGCTGACCTCAAAATGATTTCTTTGTTGGTTCTGAACATACGGAGATTCCCCTCTTTCCACACACTCCATACAACTACAATGATGAATATACAGCTCAGTTTGGTTTCTAGGTCTTCGCCATGACTTTGCTGATTCGGGTAATTAATTTCATCCTCTAGTAGAGTTGTTTGAGATGATGAGTGCATTAGGAATTTGCACGATTTCCAAACCTCTGTCGAGAAGTTACAGGAAAAGAAGAGGTGTTCATGAGTTTCCTCTTCTTGATTGCATAAAACACATAATTTATCTGTCGTAATCCCTCATTTTGACAATCCATCCCTTGTGGGAAGTCTTCCAAGTACAGCTTTATAAGCTACAAAAGCCATCTTTGGATTATTAACGTGATTCCAATTGATTTTGCTCCATAAAACTTTGTTGTCTTATATCTTACCTCATTCCACAGTGATTTAGTGGTAAATTCACTACCGTTAGATTTCCATGCCCAGATTTCATTTTCTCTTCCATTGAATATTGGCGTAAATTGAATTTTTTTCCTTAATTACTTGGCTCACTGGAATCAAGGAACAATTCCATTCATTATTGTTTGATACTTCTATCACTTTTTTCTCTAGGCAACCATAGTCAGAAAATGTGTTAAGTCCTAGTATATCAATCAAGGATTCACCTTGAATCCAAGGATCCCTCCACAAATCAGTCTCCCTCCCTGTGGCAATTTCTTGAGTACAACATGAGGCTAATGGGCTTCTAATTCTCATAATTGCTTTCCAATTGGTAAATGCATGATTATCAATTGACATTTGCCAAAAGTTGCCTCTGATGTATCTTTTCCTCATTCAATTCCCCCTAGTCCCCTTCCTTTGATAATTCTCCAAGCTTGCTTCAGAGTGAAAACCTTCCTCATATCTTTAAGTCTTCTAAGACCCACTCCTCCTTCCTCTTTAGGTCTACATAAGTCCTCAAATTAATTCTTGTGAAAACTACCTATCCATATGAAATCAGCACATGCTTTTTCTATTTTATATATGGAAGCATCGGGTAATTGGAATGTTTGTAGGCAAAAGTTGACTTTGGAGTGAATGACCATGTGCACAAGTTTAATTCTGCCAGCCAGTGAAAGGAATCTGGAACTCCATCCCTGTAATCTATCCCTTATTGAGGAATAAAAACCGCACATTCTCTGTTAGTGATCTTATTGGAAGAAAGAAGAACACCTAGGTATTTAACAGGGAGTATCCTTCTTTCACATTTAAATTGTCCAAAATTTCATTCCTCCTCTCGCATGTTTTATTGAAATAACATTTGGTTTTTTTCTCATTCATATTAAGACTAGTATATCTCTCTGATTACGAAAAATGTCTTTTACAGCACTTGCCAATGTGTAGCTATATTTTATACAAATTATCAAGTCATCTGCATAGAGTAAATGAGACATAATAGGCTGGAAGTTACAAATAGGCTGAATTAGTTTATGGTATATTGCTAGCTCCATCTATAGTGAGAGATATTCCATGGAAAATGCAAACAAATAAGGTGAAAGAGGATCACCCTGCCTGATACTCTATTGGACCCTATAAATCCTTTTGGTATTCCATTGATCAGGATAGAAAAGGTTAATGTAGAAATGCATTCTTTTACTAACAAACTTTGGTGGAAACCCCATAGGTATAAGCATATGAGTGATTAAATGTCTGTTTATTTTATCATATGCTTCGTGGAGATCCACCTTAAGAAAAAATTTGTCAGCACCTGATTTGTTGAAGTTTCTAATCAATTCATGTGCCATAAGAGAGTTTTCAGAGATGCTTCTGCCTTTGATAAATGCACTTTGGCATTCTGAGATGAGATCAGCTAAGATGAGCTTCATTCTATTGCATAAATTCTTACTAAGAATTTTGTATAACACATTACAACAAGCTATAGGCCGATAATCTTTAATTTTTGTTGGATTGTCCTTTTTAGGAATAAGGCATATGAATGTGTGGTTGATTTCTTTTACAAGTTTACCACTCTGGAAGATGTCTTGCATTGCTGATATGATATCATTTTTCAGGTCATCCCAGTGTACGAGGAAGAATTTAGAACCGAGCCCATCTGGTCCTGGACTAGATTCAACATGAATGGATCTCAAGGCCTCCTAGACCTCTTTTTCGGAGATGTACCTGGCCAGCATACGTCGCCCTTTGGAGTTTACAACCTTCTACATTGAATATCTGATAAGTTAATGTTAACTTCACCGTTAAACATGTCACTATAGTATTTTATTGCATGTTCCTCTATATCTGCAATATTAGTAATTGTATTACAATCCTGATCAATAAGATGGTAGTTATTGTTAGTATTGTTTCGAATAGCCATTTTAGTATAGAAAAATTTAGTGCATACATCCTCTATAATTAGTTTTGCAAATTTATAGGGAGTTAATAAATGATTTAGAGACGTTTTTAAATGGTTTTTAGAGATTTATAAAATAGTTTATAAATGGGCTTTGGAAATTTATAAAGGAGTTTATAAATGCTTTTAGAAATTTGTGAAAAGGAAATCTTCCTCCGTTCTATGAATATATCCTTGTAAAATATTTTTGTACAAGTATTTCCAACATGAATTTAATTAATGAAAAGATTAATTAAAGTGGTTAGTGATTGCTTATGTGCTTAACCAATGCTGGTTTTCTCTATGGAATTAAATCCCCGATTTGGATGTGTGTTTGTTAATAGTTAAATAACCAACTGTCAAACATGGACCCAAAACGTAACTTTTAAAATGTCTAGGAGAAACATGTGAGTTATACGGCACAATCATTTCCGATGATGATGTACTGTGTATATAAATCTCATTTCCTTCTCCTAGAACAAACAATAAAAAATCCATCCACCATTGGTTAGGAGGTGATCTCCTTTCTTATCTTTGTATGTTTATTTCCTAAAGAATCGGGGCTGAGTTTACTGGACACTATCGAATGTTGTTTCAAAGAGATTGGGATTAGATATGTTATTCAAAAACCACTTCGATCCAACTCAAGCATTTTGAAGTGAAGGCATCTTGAAGATGGAATTTTAAGATGGTGCTCTTCGAAGTGCAACGGCTACATGCTACTAATCCCGAGTATGATTCAAAAATGGATGTAATAAAAGTAGTGCCTTCAGTTTGCTAATCTCCTTAACGACTTGTATAGATGAATGCTATTGTAACGACCCGGAATTTTTGGTCGCCAGATTTGAACATTTAATTCATTTTAAATGTTGAATATGTGGTATAATTTGAATTTTGAAATAGAAAGATTTTGGATAAGTTAATAGAATTGGTTAAGATTTCAAATACGGGAATTTAATTGAAATTGAATAATACTAATTTAATATTTGAATTGGGGTAATTGGTAATTTTGCGTGTAAATAAGGACAAAATTAGATTCTAAAATTTATTTTAGGTCTAATTGGGTTTGAATTTTAATATTGGACCATTGGATGAAATTAAAAGTCAATAGATTAAATTTGGGATTTTATATTAATTTAATAATGGAATTTAATAATATAATAATGCAAATATTCAGATTTTGATTTAAACTGAATCATAATGACTTCTAATGTGATTATAAATTCAATATGAATTATAATTAAGTTAATAAAATTTAAAAGTGAAATTTTTAGTGGTTTCGACAATTTCGAAAATCGCTCGATTTTAGCGACGAGTGAAAATAGCCTTCCAAGGCACAGTCTCGGAATTTGACGAAACTAGTTCCATTGGATACATAATGGTTAGTTATTACCGGATTTCAATTTTCATAGTAATCAGGGTTGTCGTTTGACTGCGGCATCGTGAAACGCATAGAAATCGATTTAACCGATTTAATTTTAAATTGATCGTTTAATTCCGTAACTCGCACGTATAACCGAATTAGCCTACGAAACATGTTCCATTGTGTTCAAAATGCAGAAAAACCCTAGGAACGCCTATTGGTACATGAGATTTGGGGTTCGTTTGCATAAGTGGTAAAATGTTTGGAAATAATATTAAAATAATATTAAATTTTATTATATAAATCAATATTTTTATCAAACCCTAGTTCCTACAAAAACGCGGCCGCCACAAACATTTTAATGGCCGAGATTGTTTTCGTTCGTCTCAAATTATCAAGCAATCCTTCGAGTTATAGCGAAATCTCCCAACAACAAAGTCGACGAGCTCTCCGAGCTCTAGAGATCCTACGGTGGAGATGCAGTTCGGTAGGGCTTAGAGACCTGGAAGAGGCCGCGATGTACATGCGTTCGCGTGTGTTTTCGATGGGATAAGGGGCGCCGAGATCGTCGAGACTTGGGAAGTGGGTGGAGTTGAGGCCGGCGCACGACGTGGTGGGTGTTGATCGGCTTCTAGCGGAGGTTGGGGGTTGCGATTCGAAACCCTAAAGGGGATTTTTGGGTTCGGTTTTGCCGTGTTCTCGCGTGAGGAAGAAGCACGATCCTGCGGCCATGATTTTGTTTCTCGATCCTGCGGCCATGATTTTAGTTTGATTTCGATGAATTTGGTAGCGCCGGAATCGCAGCGACGCAATATACGCAGTGGTGCAATTCTGGATTCATTCTGAGCAAATGAAAATTTAAGCTAAACATAACACCGTTCGATTTAATTTAAGTTCGAACGCTCGTCGAAACGCAAGGTGAGTTATTCTCACTCACATCTAGATGCTAGACATTTTAAATAGTTAATATTTAAATATCTGTGTGATTGGTTGAATATAAATGTTGTTATCAGTCTGGATTGATATATATATATATATATATTTGTTGTGCTAATATCTGTGGATGCAGGGAAAATAGGTCGGAGGGATCCAACTGGATTCCTCACAATATAGGAATTATTGTTATAACTGATGATGTATTTTATTTATACACTGTGATAGCTAATTATGGAATCCAGTTTGTTGTGATATGAATTGATAAATTTTAAACCTGAAATTGTTAAGCATAAATAAAATAAATTGGTTTTTAAAGAAATAAAAGAAATTGTTAAATAAAGGATTTAAAGGAATAAAAAATTGGAATCTGGTTTGGATGAAGATTGGAAATTGGTAAATTTGGAATTATGAATGAAGAGGAAATTTATCAGTTGATGTGATATCCCGGAAATTTAGGCAATAATTATTTAATAATTTCTTTGATAATTATTTTAAAATGTGAAATATTGATTTAATAATTTAATTTAAATTGGAATTTTCTTTTGAAAATTTATAATTATTTGGTTTGTTTAATGATATTGTTTTCAAAAGTTAAAAATATTTAAGTAATAAATAATCTTTCTTAACTAATTTAAAAATATTTTATTTATGATGTATAAATGTTTATACATTGTAAATAGAAGATTTGGTTTTTAATTTTAATTTATTATTTAACACAGGATATTTTCTAATTTATTTATAAATGAATAAATTGTAAATGGATTTAAATTAATTTAAATTAGTATTGTATACTTTTCTAAAGTCTGTTTTAAAAACCTTTCTTATAATTTTCATAAAATGTAAGTAAGAATTTGTTTAGTTTAAAATTTTGTTTTATAATAAAAATTTGTTTTGTTTTATTTTAAAATTGCTTTTCTTTTGAAATTTGGTTTATAAAGAATGTTATTTTAAAATAATTAAACAAGCATTAAAATATAAGTGCATAGTTCTATAAATAAGTTTATATGTATTTAATTAAAGACTAATGTTAATAAATCATTTGTAACTTGCTAAAACAAATTAGAAATAGTTTAAGATAATTTAAATACATTTAGCAATTTAGAAATGGCTTTTAAATATTAACATGCATATGTTTTAGTCATTTAACTAGAGAGTAGACACTTGTAAAAGCTTGAAATAATAATAAGTACAAGTGGCAAACTAATTTATTCTTGGATTTTATTCTCTCAAATAAGAAATATAACAAAGTATTTTGATAAAAACACTTTTTCTCATTTGAAACCTGAAATTAAAATTTCAGTAAATCTATAACCCCATTTCTAACTCATGTTTAATAATCAAATTACAAACTTTAAAACCTGCAAATAAATTTCTTCAAAATGCAAATTAAAATCTTCATTCATCTTCAAACCTGCAATCTTCCTCATCAAAATCTCAATTTCTGAAATCAAGATACAAATCATTTCTACAAACAGATCTGCAACCATTTTCTTCAGAGTATCAACTGCAGATCTGAGCTTTTAGAAATGGGTCTGCATGCATAAACCAACCAGAGAATCAACTTCAAGAGTAATTTAATGGAAGCGAATCAGATTCAACTTGCAATCTGTTGTTTCTGCATTTTCTAATTTTGGTGAGTAAACTTCTTCTTTTAAAAACAGTTTCCTTTAAAAATCAAAATCAACATAACTACAGAGCTTATGTTTTTCCAAACTGTTTTAAACCAAAAACTGCTCTGTTATTTATTTTATTTTTTTGAGAACCTCAATGCAAAGTTTGAACCTGGCTAATGCATGAGAACATGTAAATTGTGTATGCTTGTATGAGTTTATTTAGGATCAATTTGATGTGTGAAAATATATATAGACATATATATGTATGGAATTACAGAAATCCCTAATCTACAGTTTTTCTGTTTTATAATAAGTATTAATAGGAAATTTTATTCACTTGAATAATTTTGTTAGAAAATATTATGATAGACAGAGCATGTTGTTTAGTACTAATGCAGGTTATAAGATTATGATTTGGCTAAAATAGGTTAAGATTTGAGGCCTGTTACTTACTGGAAATAATTATACAATAAACAATTTTGCAATGAAAAAAAATATATCAACATCTTTAATTATTTCAACAAGATTTTAACATGAGTGTAGGATATTAATCAGAAATTTTAAAACCAAAAATCCACCTCTTTAAATAGCTGAGGGATAAACATTCTGTTTGAAACAGAAAAAGGAATTTTAGAAGCATTTGAAAGGCTAGTGGATTTGGGGTGTTATGATGCTTCATGTTAGTGAAGTATGGATGTAAGAATGGGGTAGATTTGGTATTTGATGATCAGAGAGAGTGAGGAAGGTGAATTAGTTCCAGGTTTTCATTTGGTTGCAGAGTTGAACTCAGATGCGCAGGGTTTGTTGTGACTCGGGAAATCTTCGGGTAGTTGTGCTTCTAACTCGAAGTAAGTGAGATGAGAACTCGAAGTAGATTAGGGGGTTGCTCGGGTTAGTAGATTTCAAGGTTTAAACCTGAGAATTGGCAGTTTCTCAACTTTGAATGAATTCATCTTTTTAAGGTTGGATTTTGATTCTAGCATAAGTTGTAACTGAATTCAAATAGAGTTTGGATTCAAAGCTTTTAGAAAATGAAATGTCTTAGACAAGTTTAAAGTTGGTTTTAAATCAAAAATTAAAACTGTTTCAGGTTTTAAACCTGGAAGTTGTTTTACATTTTTTAAGAATTTTGAATGAAGCTTCTATTTTAAAGATTGTAAATTGAATCAAGTGTAAGATTTAAACTGAATTCAAATGTAGCTTTGAATTCAAAGTTTTTAAAATCTTAAATTTAAACAAGATTTAAAAAAAAATTTAAATCAAGAGTTTAAAACAGTTTGCAGGTTCAAATCCAGAGTGAGTTTGCAGTTTTAGATTCTTGAATGGAATTCACATTTTTAAGTTGCAACTTGATTTAAGTACAAGTTAGATCTGAATTCAAATTAAATTTGAAATTCAAAGTTTTTAAAGATGAAATATTTTAAATTTAAACAAGTTTTAAATTAGATTTTAAAATCTATATTAAAAAAATGCAAGTCTTAGAACATGTAATTTTGTAGTTTGTTGTTTAAATAAAATTCATATTTCAATTTTACAATTTGATTCAAGTATGAGTAGAAACTGAATTCAAATGTAGTTTTGAATTCAAAGTTTTAAAGATAAGAATCTTAAATTTAAACAAGATTTAAATTCTATTTTAAATCATGTTTTAAAACAAAACAGTTTCAGATTTGAGAATCTTAAATTTAAACAAAATTTAATCTGGGTTTAAGTCAAGATTTAAAATAGTTTCAGGTTATCTTTTAAACCTGATTTTTGATTTAAAACAGTTTATTTGAGTTTTAAATTTTGAACAGATTTAATTGATTTAAACAAGATTTAAATTGGTTTTGAAATTTAGTTAAAAACAGTTTCAAATTTCTTTGGAACAGTTTTGATTTCAAAACCAGTTTGAAAAAAAAATGAACATGTTCAAATGTTTAAAAATAGATTTGGAAATAAAATTTGATTTTAGATGGAAGAATTTATTCTTTAATACTTGAATAAATATGAAGTGTTTAATGTTGATTTGAAGTTAAACAAATCAATCTATTTTCAAAGGATTAATCTATTTTAATCAAGTAATTAATTTTAAATCTTTCTTTATAGTTAGGTAATGAATGTTCTTAACATCCATTATATTGTAAGGTTTTATAATTATTTAATTTGGATCAATGTTTAAATAATTAAACATTTGAATCTTTAAATAAAATTGGAATTTGAATTAAATTTTAGAAATGTATTGTTTTAATACATTTTGAATTTAAATGAGTCATTTGATAGTAATTTGATTATTTTGAAAATCTTTAAGAAAATTAAGGGTTTACTTAATTATTTGATTTTGAATAATGGTTTAGATAAATTTTGATAATTAATATAATTTAAATTTTCTTAAGTAAATAATTAATGAAATGTGTTAATAAATAAATGATGATAATTATCTAAGGATAATCTAGTAAGTGATTAAGGAAATTAATTTTGATAATTAACTAGATTAATTAATTGAATCTAATTAATTGTAATTTGTTATGTTAAGTAATTAAGAAATTAATTACTTATTGTAATAAATTTTAATATGTGATTTAATTAGGTTAATTAATTTAGTTTAATTAATTTTAATAAATCATTTGATGATTTTAAAAGAGTGTAATTACTTAATGTAATTAATTGGAGCAGGACTACTTTATAATTACTGGAATGTAATTAGTAACTGGGATAATTACTTTTGTAATTAATTAAGGAATTAATTAATGATTAATTATTGGATAATTAATTTGATTAATGAGTTAATTTCTTAATTAAATTTTAGTCAAGGTGATTAATAATCGGATTAATTACTAAATGCAATTAATTTTAATTAAGTAATTTATTTAAATATTAGAGATCATTAATTATTTTAATTAATGATTGTTTAATTAAATATTAATTAATTTAGTGGTTAATTAATTGTAATTAATTAAGGATAAATATAATAAATTATAATTAATTAATAATTGAAGTAATTAAATGTTAATTACTTATGATTAAGGTTAATTAATTTATAAAATTTATTAAGGACTAATTAATTATTGTAATTAGTGAATGATCAATCAAAGATGTTCAATCAAGTTAAATACTTAGGAAGTGAATTAATTAACTGGGTTAATTAATTAATGGATGTTAAGTAAGATTTAAATGTGTTAATTAAATTAATTTAATTTAAATTAATTAGGGATAGTTGTAATTAATTTAATTCATTTTAAATTAATTATAATTGATGGTTAATGAATCTTTGCTTATGGATACTATCGATTGAATGTTGTGATCTCAGTAATGAGACTAGTTGTATCTGTATGATATGGATGATTGGTTTAAGTATGATAGTTTGAAATGGATTATTTGGTTGAATGATTATCTGTTTATGGATGATACAGATTATCTGTTATGATATGAATGTGCTTATCTACTGTGAGATGTAGTTTATCTATCTGTGTAAAGTAGATAACAATGAAATGAGTTAATTGTTTAAAACCCTTAAGTACAACTTGGACATTAAAATGGCGTTTGGTTTCGGTGAGACCGGGATTGGGTTTCCATATTTTGATATCCGAAAACCACATCGATTCCAATTAAACGTTAGGTCGTTAATCCAAGTGGAGCAAGTGAAGACTCGAGGTGTAAGGGCTATACGTCAGTATAACTCTGTGGGTGATTCCGTAATGAGTTGGACGGAATAGTGCTTATAGATTCGAGGTAGAGAATTAGAGTGCAAGGGTTATCGTCGTTAACTCTGAGGGTGATTCCAATACGAGTGTAACGAGATAATGCCTTCGGTTTCGTTCAAACTCGGAACGAACTTGTATGGATTGAATGCTTTCAGCACATCGTCAGGCGGACGATGAGCATTCTAAGATTGATGTGTCCTATAAAGGTAATCGTAGCCTCAAGCCTCATCAACCGGGAATGGCTAAAACAGGGGAGGTGCAGCAAAGCTTCGTGGGTAGCTCCCACCGGAGAGCAAGATTTACTCCTGTCTAGAGGTCCCTTTATATTTCGGTTGTGTGGCAGTTGGTGACGACTAATCTGCGGGGTGGTCTTGTTCGGAACTGTTTAGTAAGGAACGGTCCGACTTTGTGTTGCAGGGGAGTTAGGGTGGCTCCTCGGTACGGTGATCTAGGCCACGTACTGTAACGGGCGGTACCCCAGTAGCCCTGCCATTGTTGGAAACCCATTTACCCTACGAGACCCTACGGTTTTGTGTGTATTACCCACTTTTGTGGCTAGTAGCTGGAATTTAATAAATGTAACAATTTCGGCTATTTCTTATTTACTTGAAAACCCTAGACACTATTATAATATCACTGGATTTCCTATTAAATGTTTTGGTTAGCGTAAGGTAAAAACTTTTCCATGTTTATGTGTGGGAAGTCTTACGTGATACATTTTGTTTTCAAAGATTTTCTAAAGTTAAGCAACTTTTATCCCCGTTTACTCACACCAGACCCCTGTCTAACCTGAGTGTTTATTTTCTGTTTTATTAAACTCTTGGGTACTCATATTATGTATGAGTAGTCAAGTGATTCAGGATTGCTTTAACGAGTTTCTGGAGGAGATAATGGAGCAGGAGGCTTCAGCGTGTAGATATAGTTAGTAGTTCCGTTATGTTGAGTTATCTGTTTTCTCTGATGTACTTGGATTGTAAATTGGTAGACAGATGTTTATAACTGTCTAGTTTTGTGTTGTATTAGTTGTATTACTCTGATGTATAGACACATAACTGTCTAGTTTTGTGTTGTATTAGTTTTATTACTCTGATGTATAAGATACTATGTAAAGTTTTATGTGATATATTATAATTTATTCGATTCCGCTGTGAGATTCTAATGTGGTCTATTCTTTCTTTCCTTTCTTTTCTCTTTTCTATCCCTTTCTTTCTTCTTAACGATGCGACTTCCTGGAGTGTGGAAGTTGGGTCGTTACAAGTGGTATCAGAGCATTAGGTTGAGTGAATACCTAGGCTCTGTAGTGGTGTCCTTCTTGAGAGAGCGTATTTGTAATTTTGAATATATATATATATATATATATATATATATATATATATATCTACCTATTAGATTGGGTTACCTGTTCAGGTTATCCAATAAGTAATAAAGGTAGATAGGATAGTGGTGTGTGTAACACAACTATCAATGGTTGGAGTTCGAGTGTTTGAGGTTGGAAGTGGTCTGCTAGGGCAGTTTTGGGCATCCTGAGTAGCTTGGCAGTTTGGTGTGAAGGATTCTACTGACCTCTGGAGGAAATCTTTTTAAGATTCAGAGTTTATGTTTGGATTGTAAGCGGGATTTCACTCGTGTGAGTGGACTCTCTTGAGTTTGGATCAGTTGGAAGTTCTGAAGCCAGCAATGGTATCTTGAAAACCTTAGGTAGGAGTTCTGTCTATATTTGAGTTTGGGACACAGTTTGGCAGAGTTTGAGCTTGGTTTGGGAGCGAGTCTCCTGAAAGATATATGTCTATCTGGAAGGCTCTATTGTGAAGAGGATGATGTAGCTTGGAGGTTCGATGAGCTTTTGGATAAGGAAGTTTTGGCAGCAGTAGCAGCAGTAAGAGGCCTGTTCTTCGATGGTTCAGAAATCTCTGTAATTCTTTTGTCAGTAGTCCGGGCATGTGGTGGAGCTTGTCCTTTTCTTCTGAAAGCTCAGCTAGGTGTGATGTTAGTGGTTAAGAGGTGGACCACTAGTTTCTTCGTTTGAAGGCTTTGGCTGTTCTGTTTGTTGAAGTGAGAACGATTTCTTGGAATTTGAACTGAGTGGAATCGCAAAAGTGACTTGCGATGGTTCGGAGATTCTCTGAGTAATTTTTGCTGTGTGTTTGTGACTGAATCGGATAAGTCACTGAGATTTTATGGAATTGGATGAACAATATTCCGGGATAAGTTGATCAAGTTTATACTTGTGTTCATCAACAGTATTCTCGAACCAAAGTTGCGCAGTGGAAGCATGGTGGCAGCTATTCCAGAATAGAAGCAGCATCCGATTCTTTGGGAATTTGAGTTTTGTTTTGGATCAGAGGATTTCTACAGGAAATTTATTTTGGATCTGGAGACTTGATTGTTTTGTATCTGTATGTTTCCAGATAGAGTAATTGTTTAAGGTCTTCTGATATTTGTGTAATAGAGTTTGTGTGGTGGATCTGCTTGATCTAGAAGGTTGAAGGCAGCCCAGGATCGATATGAGAGATTTGTGGATATGAGTATTGGATCTTTCTGCTTTTTCTTGAGGGTTAAGTGTTTGGTCTACGAGATTGAATTTCCAGTTCGGATAGTTGGAATTTGTTCTGTTTTCACGTATCTCTGAGGGAGTACGTGTATGGTTTGCCTCTGGTTTTAGAACCAGCAGTTATGGAAGATTTGGGAGTTGATCAGGACTTGTCTGTAGTCCTGTATTTTGTTTAGATTTATAGATCTAGATATATAGGAGCTCTAGATCTGAGTGGTGTAGCTATTTTAGATTTTATAGGGCGAGTGTCCCGATGTTTGCATTCTGGAAAACTCTAAGGAATTCTATATAGAATTTTATCTGGATAATTAGAATTGTTTGTTTGGATTGGTTGCTATGGTTGCTAGTATTTTGGGTTGATAGTATATGTTTGCTCTTCTAAAATTTAAAATCTGTATGGGATTATTAAATTACCTTTGCTTTTAAATTTCGGGGACGAAATTCTTTTAAGGGGGGAGGTATGTGATGTCCCGGAAATTTAGGCAATAATTATTTAATAATTTCTTTGATAATTATTTTAAAATGTGAAATATAGATTTAATAATTTAATTTAAATTGGAATTTTCTTTTGAAAATTTATAATTATTTGGTTTGTTTAATGATATTGTTTTCAAAAGTTAAAAATATTTAAGTAATAAATAATCTTTCTTAACTAATTTAAAAATATTTTATTTATAATGTATAAATGTTTATACATTGTAAATAGAAGATTTGGTTTTTAATTTTAATTTATTATTTAACAACGGATATTTTCTAATTTATTTATAAATGAATAAATTGTAAATGGATTTAAATTAATTTAAATTAGTATTGTATACTTTTCTAAAGTCTATTTTAAAAACCTTTCTTATAATTTTCATAAAATGTAAGTAAGAATTTGTTTAGTTTAAAATTTTGTTTTGTAATAAAAATTTGTTTTTTTATTTTAAAATTGCTTTTCTTTTGAAATTTGGTTTATAAAGAATGTTATTTTAAAAATAATTAAACAAGCATTAAAATATAAGTGCATAGTTTTATAAATAAGTTTATATGTATTTAATTAAAGACTAATGTTAATAAATCATTTTTAACTTGCTAAAACAAATTAGAAATAGTTTAAGATAATTTAAATACATTTAGAAATTTAGAAATGGCTTTTAAATATTAACATGCATATGTGTTAGTCATTTAACTAAAGAGTAGACACTTGTAAAAGCTTGAAATAATAATAAGTACAAGTGGCAAACTAATTTATTCTTGGATTTTATTCTCTCAAATAAGAAATATAACAAAGTATTTTGATAAAAACACTTTTTCTCATTTGAAACCTGAAATTAAAATTTCAGTAAATCTAAAACCCCATTTCTAACTCATGTTTAAGAATCAAATTACAAACTTTAAAACCTTCAAATAAATTTCTTCAAAATGCAAATTAAAATCTGCATTCATCTTCAAACCTGCAATCTTCCTCATCAAAATCTCAATTTCTGAAATCAAGATACAAATCATTTCTACAAATCAGATCTGCAATCATTTTCTTCAGAGTATCAACTGCAGATCTGAGCTTTTAGAAATGGGTCTGCATGCATACACCAACCAGAGAATCAACTTCAAGAGTAATTTAATGGAAGCGAATCAGATTCAACTTGCAATCTGCTGTTTCTGCATTTTCTAATTTTGATGAGTAAACTTCTTCTTTTAAAAACAGTTTCCTTTAAAAATCAAAATCAACATAACTACAGAGCTTATGTTTTTCCAAACTGTTTTAAACCAAAAACTGCTCTGTTATTTTTTTTTTTTGTGAGAACCTCAATGCAAAGTTTGTACCTGGCTAATGCATGAGAACATGTAAAATTGTGTTTGCTTGTATGAGTTTATTTGGGACAATTATGATGTGCGAAAATATATATAGACATATATATATGTATGGAATTACAGAAATCCCTAATCTACAGTTTTTCTGTTTTATAATAAGTATTAATAGGAAATTTTATTCACTTGAATAATTTTGTTAGAAAATATTATGATAGACAGAGCATGTTGTTTAGTACTAATGCAGGTTATAAGATTATGATTTGGCTAAAATAGGTTAAGATTTGAGGCCTGTTACTTACTGGAAATAATTATACAATAAACAATTTTGCAATGAAAAAATATATATCAACATCTTTAATTATTTCAACAAGATTTTAACATGAGTGTAGGATATGAATCAGAAATTTTAAAACCAAAACTCCACCTCTTTAAATAGCTGAGGGATAAACATTCTGTTTGAAACAGAAAAAGGAATTTTAGAAGCATTTGAAAGGCTAGTGGATTTGGGGTGTTATGATGCTTCATGTTAGTGAAGTATGGATGTAAGAATGGGGTAAATTTGGTATTTGATGATCAGAGAGAGTGAGGCAGGTGAATTAGTTCCATGTTTTCATTTGGTTGCAGAGTTGAACTCAGATGTGCAGAGTTTGTTGTGACTCGGGAAATCCTCGGGTAGTTGTGCTTCTAACTCGAAGTATGTGAGATGAGAACTCGAAGTAGATTAGGGGGTTGCTCGGGTTAGTAGATTTCAGGGTTTAAACCTGAGAATTGGCAGTTTCTCAACTTTGAATGAATTCATCTTTTTAAGGTTGGATTTTGATTCTAGCATAAGTTGTAACTGAATTCAAATAGAGTTTGGATTCAAAGCTTTTAGAAAATGAAATGTCTTAGACAAGTTTAAAGTTGGTTTTAAATCAAAAATTAAAACTGTTTCAGGTTTTAAACCTGGAAGTTGTTTTACAGTTTTTAAGAATTTTGAATGAAGCTTCTATTTTAAAGATTGTAAATTGAATCAAGTGTAAGATATAAACTGAATTCAAATGTAGCTTTGAATTCAAAGTTTTTAAAATCTTAAATTTAAACAAGATTTAAAATTTTGTTTTAAATCAAGAGTTTAAAACAGTTTGCAGGTTCAAATCCAGAGTGAGTTTGCAATTTTAGATTCTTGAATGAAATTCACATTTTTAAGTTGCAACTTGATTTAAGTACAAGTTAGATCTGAATTCAAATTAAGTTTGAAATTCAAAGTTTTTAAAGATGAAATATTTTAAATTTAAACAAGTTTTAAATTAGATTTTAAAATCTATATTAAAAAAATGCAGGTCTTAGAACATGTAATTTTGTAGTTTGTTGTTTAAATAAAATTCATATTTCAATTTTACAATTTGATTCAAGTACGAGTAGAAACTGAATTCAAATGTACTTTTGAATTAAAAGTTTTAAAGATAAGAATCTTAAATTTAAACAAGATTTAAATTGTATTTTAAATCATGTTTTAAAACAAAACAGTTTCAGAATTGAGAATCTTAAATTTAAACAAAATTTAATCTGGGTTTAAGTCAAGATTTAAAATAGTTTCAGGTTATCTTTTAAACCTGATTTTTGATTTAAAACAGTTTATTTGAGTTTTAAATTTTGAACAGATTTAAATGATTTAAACAAGATTTAAATTGGTTTTGAAATTTAGTTAAAAACAGTTTCAAATTTCTTTGGAACAGTTTTGATTTCAAAACCTGTTTGAAAATAATAATAATGAACATGTTCAAATGTTTAAAAATAGATTTGGAAATAAAATTTGATTTTAGATGGAAGAATTTATTCTTTAATACTTGAATAAATATGAAGTGTTTAATGTTGATTTGAAGTTAAACAAATCAATCTATTTTCAAAGGCTTAATCTATTTTAATCAAGTAATTAATTTTAAATCTTTCTTTATAGTTAGGTAATGAATGTTCTTAACATCCATTATATTGTAAGGTTTTATAATTATTTAATTTGGATCAATGTTTAAATAATTAAACATTTGAATCTTTAAATAAAATTGGAATTTGAATTAAATTTTAGAAATGTATTGTTTTAATACATTTTGAATTTAAACGAGTCATTTGATAGTAATTTGATTATTTTGACAATCTTTAAGAAAGGTTTACTTAATTATTTGATTTTGAATAATTGTTTAGATAAATTTTGATAATTAATCTAATTTAAAGTTTCTTAAGTATATAATTAATGAAATGTGTTAATAAATAAATAATGATAATTATCTAAGGATAATTTAGTAATTGATTAAGAAAATTAATTTTGATAATTAACTAGATTAATTAATTGAATCTAATTAATTGTAATTTGTTAAGTAATTAAGAAATTAATTACTTATTGTAATAAATTTTAATATGTGATTTAATTAAGTTAATTAATTTAGTTTAATTAATTTTAATAAATCATTTGATGATTTTAAAAGAGTGTAATTACTTAATGTAATTAATTGGAGCAGGACTACTTTATAATTACTGGAATGTAATTAGTAATTGGGATAATTACTTTTGTAATTAATTAAGGAATTAATTAATGATTAATTATTGGATAATTAATTTGATTAATGAGTTAATTTCTTAATTAAATATTAATCAAGGTGATTAATAATTGGATTAATTACTAAATGCAATTAATTTTAATTAAGTAATTTATTTAAATATTAGAGATCATTAATTATTTTAATTAATGATGTAATTAATGATTGTTTAATTAAATATTAATTAATTTAGTGGTTAATTAATTGTAATTAATTAAGGATAAATATAATTAATTATAATTAATTAATATTTGAAGTAATTAAATGTTAATTACTTATGATTAAGGTTAATTAATTTATAAAATTTATTAAGGACTAATTACTTATTGTAATTAGTGAATGATCAATCAAAGATGTTCAATCAAGTTAAATACTGACGCAGCGGATATTTAACAAAATGATATGAATCGATGAAAGTAGTAAATCGGTGGATTGAAGATAGAAGTGCCAAATTCGTTGATCTCAAAGATACCGAATTCTAACTATCCTTGTCACGTTGATCGCGCACGATACCGTGAAAGAAGATCTTCAATTCTTCAAGCATTGATCAAGCGCACTTGATTCCGCGAATCGGCTTCATCCATCGTTGATTTGAGCGCACTCGAATAACCGAAAGTGGAGATAGGAGATTACACTCAACTACTAATTTTAGGATGAAAGCACACAGCAATCAAACAAGAAATTTTATTCAAAAATCAACAACCCATTACAAATGACCCATATGCCTATTTATAGGCGTTACAACCCACACTAGGTCGTTGCCGACCTAACAGACATCACACGACTCAACTTACAACCATCTGTACACGATTTACGACTTAGACAAGGTCGTTACCGACCTAAGTACATCACAATCCCTTCACGCGACCTAAAAACAACTCACGCGACTTAACAGACACGACACCACAGCACAACGTTACAAGACGCGACTTAAGATAGGTCGTTAACGACCTAACCTTTACATCAACAATCGACTTAAAACATTCCAACATCAAACGACTTATGAGTTAGGTCGTTCGAGACCTTCAGAAGTTAGGTCGTTCGCGACCTAAAGCAGCTGCATCCAGAATTCTTCACGCGACTTACACCTCATAGCGACTTACGACCTAACTTAGGTCGTCAACGGCTTAACACAATCCATCTCCAGAAGCGGCTTATCACTAGATCGTTCAGACTTCATAACCTGTAACTCGTTATCCCCTATCCTGTTAGGTCGCACGCGACCTAAGGCTTTAGTTTCTACTGCATCATTATAAGAATTAGGTCGCAACTCCTTAGCCATTGCTCTGTTAGGTCGTGACCGACTTATAGTTATCTCGTTAGCTCGTGGACGACCTAACATGGTAATGTTAGACCGTAGCTCTTCTTCTTCTGACCTGTTAGGTCGTGGCCGACCTAAGCCTTTAGGTCATGGCCGACCGAACTCTTGTGATTCTGCACGACCTAAACCTTGTGACTCTGTAGCTCGTGCTGCATCATCCTCCCCCGGTTGATCGAAATTCGACCTCGAATTTTCACCATTTTCTTCCACAACAACTTCATTTCCATGATACAGAATTAAATGTTTTACATTGAACACATCAGAAGTATATACATCCTCCGGCAGCTCTAACCTGTAGGCATTTTCATTGATCCGTTTCAAAATTTTTACAGGGCCAATCTTTCGAGCTTTAAGCTTATTGTATGCACCCACTGGAAAGCGATCCTTCGTCAATACAACATAAACCAAATTACCTTCCTTAAATTCAACATTTCGTCGCTTCAAATCTGCAGTTCGCTTATACTTATCATTTGCCTTCACCAATCGTTCCTGAACGATTTTATGACATTCAGTTAATTCATCAACAAAATCAACAGCTCGTTTAACTGTCCCCTTCAGTTGTGGTACTACCGCCAAATCCAACGGTCCCCTTGGCAAACTTGAATATACAATCTGAAATGGATTGAATCCCGTGCTACGATTCACTACATGATTATGAGCAAACTCTGCTTGGCATAACTTCATGTCCCAACTCATCAAATTGTCTTTCACAAGACATCGCAACAAATTTCCCAATGATCTGTTAACAACTTCGGTCTGTCCGTCTGTTTGCGGATGATAAGCGCTGCTAAAATTCAACTTCGTTCCCACCATCTTCCACAAACTAAGCCAAAAATGACTCAAAAATTTGGTATCCTTGTCTGAAACAATAGACTCCGGCAACCCATGTAAACGATAGATTTCTTTAAAGAACATCTGAGCAACATGAACAACATCCGTCGTCTTCTTGCAAGCAATAAAATGTGCCATTTTTGAAAATCTATCTACCACAACAAATATAGAATCATTTCCCCTTTGAGTTCTAGGCAAACCCAAAACAAAATCCATGCTGATATCAACCCACGGTTTAGTCGGTACAGGTAACGACATATACAATCCTGCATTTGTCGCTGTTCCTTTCGAAACCTGACAGATATGACACCTCTGAACAAACCTTTCAACTTCCTTCCTCATCGATGGCCAATAGTAGGATTGAGAGATTAACTGCAATGTTCGGTCTCTACCCACATGTCCTTCCTCATGAAGCTCCTTTACTATCCTCATTCGCAAACTACAATCCAGTACACATAATTGATTTCCCTTAAATAAGAAACCTTCAATCAACACAAACTCATCAGAACTTCCCTCCTTAACTTTCTTAACGAATTTCTTAAAGTAAGGATCTTCTTCAATCAGCTCTGGCAATAGTTCAAATCCTGTTACTTCAACTTTCATTGTCGTCAACAAATGACTCCTCCGGCTCAAAGCATCAGCCACACGATTTGTCATCCCTGATTTATGTTTCACGACAAAAGTAAACTGCTGTAAATAGGCAATCCACGATGCATGCCTTGCTGAAATCTTGTCATGCCCTTACATATGCTTCAACGCCTCATGATCAGTGTACAGAACAAATTCTTTCTGAAACAGATAGTGTCTCCAATGCTTAACAACCTGAACAATTGCGTAAAACTCAACATCGTACGTGCTATACCTCATCTTTGCTCCTGATAACTTCTCACTGAAATAAGCAACGGGTTTCCCACTCTGACTCAAGACTCCACCAATTCCCACCTTCGACGCATCAGTATGCAATTCAAACAACAACTGAAAATCTGGTAAAACAAGAATCGGTGCTGTCGTCAATAGTTCCTTGATCTTCTCGAAAGCAACCCCTGCTTCCTCTGACCACGAAAACTGCTTTCCTTTCATATAATCAGTAACCGGTGCCATCACGCTACTGAAGTGTGGAATGAATCTTCGGTAGAATGATGCCAACCCATGAAAACTTCTAACTTCAGTGATAGTCCTCAGCTGCGGCCAATTTCTAATTGCTTCAACTTTACTCTAGTCCACCTAGATTCCCTTCTCAGAGACAACATATCCCAAAAATAACACACTTCGAGTCATGAACACACATTTCTTCGTAGCTGCATAAAATTGTTCCTCACGAAGAATAATTAACACTTTTCTCAAATGCTCTACATGCTCCTCCGTACTTCCACTATATATCAGAATATCATCGAAATAAACTACCACAAACTTTCCAATGTATGGTCTGAAAATTTGATTCATCACCCTCATGAATGTACTAGGTGCATTTGATAAACCAAATGGCATAACCAACCACGTCTTGAATGTTGTCTTCCATTCGTCTCCAGGTCTAATCTGAATTTGATGATATCCGCTTTTCAAATCAATCTTTGAAAAAATAGTAGCCCCACTCAACTGATCTAGCAAATCATCCAGTCTTGGCATAGGAAATCTGTAGCGAACAGTAATCTTATTCAAAGCTCTACTATCGGTACACATTCTCCATGTTCCATCCTTCTTCGGCACCAACAAAGCTGGTACTGCACAAGGACTCAAGCTTTCCTGAACACGTCCCTGCTCTAACAACTCTTCCACCTACCTTCTCAGTTCCTCATGTTCCTTCGGACTCATTCGATAGTGTGGTCTATGCGGTAATACGGCTCCTGGAACAAGATCGATTTGATGTTGAATGTCTCTCAGTGGCGGTAACTCCTTAGGCAACTCTTCTGGAAAGACATCCTCAAATTCTCTCAAGACTGGCTTCACTTCTTCTTGAATTTCAACCTCTTCATGAATCTCTCGTCCAATCAACAAATAGACTTCAGGCTTCTCTTCAACTTCTTTAACAAACTCCTTCAAAGATAATAAAGTTTTCAACTCTTCAATCTCCTCCAGCTTGCTTTCCTTCTGTTGTTGCTTCTTAGGAACTAAAATAATCTTAGTACCTTCAAACATGAAACTGTAACTATTAGCACGACCATCGTGTTGTACTGCTATATCAAACTGCCATGGTCTGCCCAACAACAGATGACACACATCCATGTCCACAACATCACACCAGATTTCATCTTTGTACTTCTTTCCAATTGAAAAATTCACACAAGCTCTTCGCCCAACTTTCACTTCACCATCCTTCCTTAACCATGCTAGCTTGTACGGTTTAACATGCTTCTCAGTTTTCAAGTTCAACTTCCTTACTGCTTCTGTAGAGATAATGTTGTCACAACTCCCAGCATCAATGACGAACTTGCAAACCTTTCCCAGAATAGTGCATGTGGACTGAAATATGTTATTCCTCAACCAACTGTTTTCCTCTTCCTGTTTCGGTGCCAAATAACTTCTCCTCATCATCAAATTACATCCTTCATCTCCGGACAACTCTTCCTCCTCCTCCAACTAAGGTGAATTAGAACATTCAGCTTCCACATCCTCTTCTTCTATCTCTGCACCCATTGCTCTCCTCTTCGGCTTTGGACATTCATTGCTTTTGTGACCCAACTCCTGACAATTGTAACATTTGAAACTGCTATTAACCTTTGCCTTCTCAACTTCCTTCACAACTGGCTTACTGACAGCTTTAGGAACATTAGAACTTCCACTAACACCCTTCACCTGATTATTGGAATTAGTAAACATACCACCTCCACGCCTTCCCTGCTTCTCCCAAGCCAACACCTTTTGGTGTGCTTCCGCCACAGATCTTGGATCGAACATATTAACCATATCCTGGATCTGCATTCGCAACCCTCCAACAAATCTAGCAGTTAGCTGTTCCTCTGTCTCCATAATGTCATTTCGAGCAATCAGTTGATAAAATTCATCAGCATAATCATTAACAGTCTTCGTCCCTTGCCTCAGATTCTGCAACCTCTGATACATGAGTGATCGATAATTGTAAGGTAAGAATGTAGCTCTCATCAACTTCTTCATCTTCTCCCATGATTCAATCTTCGACTTCCCCATTCTCTCCCTTGTAAGTTTAGTTTGCTGCCACCATGCCAAAGCTCTTCCCCTCAATCTAGTAGCAACCAACTTTACTCTTCTATGCTCAGGAACCTCCTTGAAATCAATGATCTCTTCAACATTAGACAACCAATCAAGAAATTCTTCAGCTACCATTCCACCCTTGAATTCTGGAATTTCTGTTTTCATCCCCGACTCCCAACGTCGATCATCTTCAACATCCCGATAAGAATTTCGAACTTGGTCTCGATCTCGATAATGAATGCTAGCTCTATCACCCTCTTTATCAAAATCAAATGTTTGTCGACATCGATCTCGACCATCAACATCCCTTCGATCACGCATGTCTCTTCTACTATGTCTCTCTTCATCTCTATATGGCTCATTTTCAAACTCTCGTGGAATTCTTCTCTCTTCATGTCCATAGTCATGGTGATCTCTTCTTGACGAAATTGATGTTTCTCTTCTCTCTCTAAAAGATTGCGGTGATAACCTTACTCGCTTCCGTAACCGATGGCGAAACTCGGTTTCCTCCATGGTTCGAGATTGGTGATCTCCTCCTTTGAGTTTGATTCAAATCATTCATCAACTTCTCTAGTTTCCAATGCCTTCATCAAATTTCTCATTAATACGTTGTTCCATTTGCTCGGCTTCTTCTCTTCTATACAACGCTTCAACATTTTGGTGACGATTAGCTCTTCTCGGCAGCATGATTACTCAATCACAAACACTTCAACAATTCTTTACAAATCAAACTTCAAACTTCAACACTAACTTGTACAACAAGTCACGGCTTATACCACTAACTTGGCTCGGCCTTAACTCTTCAAACAAACTTCACCAAGGCTCGCTACTTCTCATAAGTATACACGGCCTATACTTAGCTCGGGTCAACAAATGATGCACGACTCACACCCTTCTCCAAAAATTCAAACACTTTCTGGACTTTGATCCAAAATGAAATGGATCAGAAACTCCCAACTTG
This sequence comes from Allium cepa, assembly GCA_030765085.1. Classification (NCBI taxonomy): domain Eukaryota; kingdom Viridiplantae; phylum Streptophyta; class Magnoliopsida; order Asparagales; family Amaryllidaceae; genus Allium; species Allium cepa. The sequence goes on along the minus strand of CM060941.1, from coordinate 676,677,149 downwards.
TTGCAATCTCGCGATGAACACGATGAACACCAAACTTCAAATTCCTTGGCTCCAAGACTCGTCTTAGCTATGATTGGCTAAGTCAAGCTCTGATACCAAAACTGACGCAGCGGATATTTAACAAAACGATATGAATCGATGAAAGTAGCAAATCGGTGGATTGAAGATACTGAAATGCCAAATTCGTTGATCTCAAAGATACCGAATTCTAGCTATCCTCGTCACGTTGATCGCGCACGATACCGTGAAAGAAGATCTTCCATTCTTCAAGCGTTGATCAAGCGCACTTGATTCCGCGAATCGGCTTCAACAATCGTTGATTCGAGCGCACTCGAATAACCGAAAGTGGAGATAGGAGATTACACTCAACTACCAATTTTAGGATGAAAGCACACAGCAATCAAACAAAAAATTTTATTCAAAAATCAACAACCCATTACAAATGACCCATATGCCTATTTATAGGCGTTACAACCCACACTAGGTCGTTGCCGACCTAATAGACATCACACGACTCAACTTACAACCATCTGTACACGATTTACAACTTAGACAAGGTCGTTACCGACCTAAGTACATCACAATCCCTTCACGCGACCTAAAAACAACTCACGCGACTTAACAGACACGACACCACAGCACAACGTTACAAGACGCGACTTAAGATAGGTCGTTAACGACCTAACCTTTACATCAATAATCGAGTTAAAACATTACAACATCAAACGACTTATGAGTTAGGTCGTTCGCGACCTTCAAAAGTTAGGTCGTTCGCGACCTAAAGCAGCTGCATCCAGAATTCTTCACGCGACTTTCACCTCATAGCGACTTACGACCTAACTTAGGTCGTCAACAGCTTAACACAGTCCATCTCCAGAAGCGGCTTATCACTAGGTCGTTCAGACTTCATAACCTGTAACTCGTTATCCCCTATCTTGTTAGGTCGCACGCGACCTAAGGCTTTAGTTTCTACTGCATCATTGTAGGAATTAGGTCGCAACTCCTTAGCCCTTGCTCTGTTAGGTCGTGACCGACTTATAGTTATCTCGTTAGCTCGTGGACGACCTAACATGGTAATGTTAGACCGTAGCTCTTCTTCTTCTGACCTGTTAGGTCATGGCCGACCTAAGCCTTTAGGTCGTAGCCGACCGAACTCTTGTGATTCTGCACGATCTAAACCTTGTGACTCTGTAGCTCGTGCTGCATCAAATACTTAGGAAGTGAATTAATTAACTGGGTTAATTAATTAATGGATGTTAAGCAAGATTTAAATGTGTTAATTAAATTAATTTAATTTAAATTAATTAGGGATAGTTGTAATTAATTTAATTCATTTTAAATTAATTATAATTGATGGTTAATGAATCTTTTCTTATGGATACTATTGATTGAATGGTTGTGATCTCAGTAATGAGACTAGTTGTATCTGTATGATATGGATGATTGGTTTAAGTATGATAGTTTGAAATGGATTATTTGGTTGAAGGATTATTTGTTTATGGATGATACAGATTATCTGTTATGATATGAATGTGCTTATCTATTGTGAGATGTAGTTTATCTATCTGTGTAAAGTAGATAACAATGAAATGAGTAAATTGTTTAAAACCCTTAAGTACAACTTGGACATTAAAATGGCGTTTGGTTTCGGTGAGACCGGGATCGGGTTTCCATATTTGGATATCCGAAAACCACGTCGATTCCAATTAAACGTTAGGTCCTTAATCCAAGTGGAGCAAGTGAAGACTCGAGGTGTAAGGGCTATACGTCAGTATAACTCTGTGGGTGATTCCGTAATGAGTTGGACGGAATAGTGCTTATTGATTCGAGGTAGAGAATTAGAGTGCAAGGGTTATCGTCGTTAACTCTGAGGGTGATTCCAATACGAGTGTAACGAGATAATGCCTTCGGTTTCGTTCGAACCCGGAACGAACTTGTATGGATCGAATGCTTTCAGCACATCGTCAGGCGGACGTGAGCATTCTAAGATTGATGTGTCCTGTAAAGGTAATCGTAGCCTCAAGCCTCATCAACCGGGAATGGCTAAAACAGGGGAGGTGCAGCAAAGCTTCGTGGGTAGCTCCCACTGGAGAGCAAGATTTACTCCTGTCTAGAGGTCCCTTTATATTTTGGTTGTGTGGCAGTTGGTGACGACCAATCTGCGGGGTGGTCTTGTTCGGAACTGTTCAGTAAGGAACGGGTCCGACTTTGTGTTGCAGGGGAGTTAGGGTGGCTCCTCGGTACGGTCATCTTGGCCACGTACTGTGACGGGCGGTACCTCAGTAGCCCTGCCATTGTTGGAAACCCATTTACCCTATGAGACCCTACGGTTTTGTGTGTATTACCCACTTTTGTGGCTAGTAGCTGGAATTTAATAAATGTAATAATTTCGGCTATTTCTTATTTACTTGAAAACCCTAGACACTATTATAATATCACTGGATTTCCTATTAAATGTTTTGGTTAGCGTAAGGTAAAAACTTTTCCATGTTTATGTGTGGGAAGTCTTACGTGATACCTTTTGTTTTCAAAAGATTTTCTAAAGTTAAGCAACTTTTATCCCCGTTTACTCACACCAGACCCCTGTCTGACCTGAGTGTATATTTTCTGTTTTATTAAAATCTTGGGTACTCATATTATGTATGAGTAGTCAAGTGATTCAGGATTGCTTTGACGAGTTTCTAGGAGATAATGGAGCAGGAGGCTTCAGCGTGTAGATAAAGTTAGTAGTTCCATTGTGTTGAGTTATCTGTTTTCTCTGATGTACTTGGATTGTAAATTGCTAGACAGATGTTTATAACTGTCTAGTTTTGTGTTGTATTAGTTGTATTACTCTGATGTATAAGATACTATGTAAAGTTTTATGTGATATATTATAATTTATTTGATTCCACTGTGAGATTCTGATGTGGTCTGTTCTTTCTCTCCTTTCTTTTCTATCCCTTTCTTTCTTTTTAATGATGCGACTTCCTGGAGTGTGGAAGTTGGGTCGTTACAGTTGATAAAAGTGAAAGTATGGATTTCTGAAGATAAATTCTATAAAAAGTTATAAATTGTTTTTAAATAATGATGGGGTTATTTGAAATGTTTTCCTGGAAATTAAATATGAATTTAACGTGACCTTTCAAATATAATTAGCAGTTTAAATGTATATTAATTCTTTTAGAAATACTATTTTAAACCATAGGAAATTTATTTAAGTAATTCTTAAGTATTATTTTCATTTAATAAATTCCCAATGGTTTTATTTAAAAATATTTAAGCCTAGACTTTGAAAGTGAATTTCCAGAAATGGGAAGTGGCTTTAAAACTTCAAAGAAAGTTTATTTTATGCAGGTGAACAAATTTACAATAATTGAAAGTAAATTTGAATTGGAATAAGTCGGGCGGGATTTATAAAAAGGATTCTCTGGGTTGTTTGGATAGAACTATATTTCCCTGGGAAACCAAGTTCGTGTTTTAAAGCAGATTTTAGGTAATGTTAAATTTTAAACTTGTTTCTAAAGTGTTTTTGAGAAATTATTATCTTAAAGGAAATAATTAATAAAAAGGAAATAATTAATAAATTAGCTATAATAGTAATTATTTAAGAATATTATTAGTAATTATTTTTATATATGGATTTATTTAAGGGATAGTTTGATTTAAGTTATTTGATACCTTGTATATATTCTTTTAAAACTCCATCTTTAAATTTCATTCAACTAAACCTTATTTTAAACTAGCCTATATCTTATCAAGTGGATTTACTTTAAATATTTTGAAATTATTTTTGGACTAAATAACTAGTAGTAAAATTAAATATTTGAAAGTATATTTAAGAATAAAGTATTTTAATTGTTTTAAAATCTAAATGGTTCGGACTTGGTTGTTTCCAGTGGGAAATAAATATTGTGAAATTTATTTTGTTAAGGAAGATGTTTTGTAAAACTGTTTTCAAAGGGAGTTGAAAATAGAAATATATCTTGTAAAGATATTTGAGGCAAATAAATAATGTGGGAATTATTTATTGTGTGATGGATGTTTTGTGAATGTTAATTGATAATTAAATCACCGACTATCAATATTGGACAAATGCATTGATCGTTTCGAAGAGACCGGGATCGAGATTTATTTCTCAAAAACCACTTCGATCCGGTTTATACGTTTCGTGGAAAAACATGTTCGGAGTCGAAGATGGAGCAGTGAAGCGCAAGGGCTAGTCGCTACTAATCCTGAGGATATTTCCAAAATGGATGTAGTAGGAGTAGTGCCTTCGGTTCCGTTCGAACCCGGAACGGACTTGTATGGACGAATGCTTCGGAACATCGTCAGGTGGGCGATGGGCATTCTAAGTGAAACGTTCTAATGGTAACGCTTAGCCTCAAGCCTCATCAATTGGGAATGACTGAAAATCAGGGGATATGCAGCAAGGCTTCGTGGGTAGCCCCCACTTTAGAGTAAGGTCATCCCTGTCTAGATGTCCCTTTTATTTCGGCTTAGTGGTACGGTTGCTGATCCCAACTGTGGGGTGATCTTATTCGGAACTGTCCAGTAAGGGATGGGTCCGGCCTTGTGTTGCAGGGGATCGTGCGTGGTCCTTGGTACGCTGATCTGGACCAGGTACTGTGACAGATTGTACCCCAGTGCCTAGTCATTAGTTGGAAATCCATTCTCCCAACGAGCCTTGTACGAGTTTTGTTTGTATTACCACTCTATGGCTAGTAGCTAGAATTTAATGAATGTAACAATTTCGGCTATTTTATAAGTATTTCTAAATAGACCCTAGTATAATATCGGAGGATTTCTATAAAAGTGTTTTAGCTATCGTAAGGTAAAAACCCGACATGTTTATTTGTGGCGTGATCTTACGAGATGCTTTTGTTTTCAAAGGATTTTTGAAACTTTAATAATCAATTTGGGTGCATTATCATCCGCTGGTATTCCAGACTGACTCGGGTGTTATTTCATTATAATGCTCGGGTCAGACCGAGTATTATTTGCTCAGGACAGGATGCTATGGAGCAGGAGAGGAGCTGGAGTCCGAGACGTATTATCCATATTTATATATATATCCGCTGCTATAATTGTATGGTAATGTCTGATTGGTAATATTGTTGTACGAGATCTCTGATGATATGATGTATAAAACAGATATAGTTTCTTTTTGTGTAAAGATCTATTATTTACTATTATATTTTATTCCGCTGCGACTGTGAGATTCGAATATTGTTTAGTTCCTTCTTCTTCTATCTCTTCTTCTTTAACCCTAATGGTTCGTATTTCTGTTCCAAGTTAATTGATGTAGAATAGTGTTGACTCAAGGGGTACGGATGTGCGGGCTATCACACTTGGTATCAGAGCTTAGGTTGGCGACAACCTAGGCTTTGGAGGGGAAATTACTCATTTAACAGTGTCAATAGCACTCTATAATGAGTTGAGTGTAATAATAGATATGAGAGCATATTTGTTAGTGGATATAAAATTGTTTTTATACTGTGTTGACTTATCGGTTGAGTGTTTATGAATTCTGGTCGGTGCGGGAAGTTCAACTGTATCGATAAGGGTTTCTAAACTCTTAAACAAGATAAACCGACATAGTATTGTTTTTAAAGTGGGTAAATGAAATAATTTTACCCAAAATTATATTTTGATATAAAAGGAATAATTTTTTCTGAAATTATTATTTATATTTCTTGATGGTTGGTTGTTGATTCTATAATCAAATAAGAATCTAAAATTTAATCTAAAATTTGAAATGGATATAACCATATAAATTCCATGAGTATAAATTATACAAAAGAGAATAAATAAATTTAAACTAGACCATAATTTAAACCCCGGAAGTTTTGGAAAGGATTTTAAATGTATTGAAAACAAAGTTTGGAAATTTAAAATCTTTGGAATGTTAGGATGTTTTCCAAGGTGTTTGAAGGCAATGACAGAGAACTAATTTGGGAAGTAATTTTGAATGGAAACTGTTATAAAATGAATGTGGGAAAGTAAGGAAGCACTGAACTCACTTCAGTCGCTAGAAAATAATCCTGATGATGCTGGCCACATCATTAGAATTCATTTTCGAGTTTCTAAAGTGATGGATTGCTACCAAAGTGGTTGGTTATGATATTTGTTGGACTTGTTGAGTATAACAGTTGTTTTGGAAATTTCAAAAATGGGAAAATTGTTTTGGTACAACCAAGTTGTTTGGAAATCCGGAGATTTGATTTGATATACCAAATGGGTAGGTGTTGATTATTATTTTAAAATGGTTTTGGAATAAAACCGGGTAATTGAATTCTGGGAAATCCTATTTAAATAATGTGTAAAAATGAATCAACTATTGGACTTATTTGCTGAAGTTGATGCTAATAAGAAGGAAATGAAGATTTTAATCCTGAAATTGAAAATTTAACTTGAGTAAATGGAAATGAATAAAATATATTGAAGTGAATAGGAAATTTGAATTTAACTTCGGGTAAGTTAAATAGTTTGGACTTAGAATTAAATTTATTTGGATTAAAGTGAAATGTAAAATAATTTGGTAATTATGGGTCATTGTGTAATGGATTGTACCCATAAGCTATTAAGTGTTATACTTATAATCTGGAAATGTGGATTTAAAATTTGCAAAGGATTAAGGTGAAAGAAGATTTGTATCCTTAAGAATTCAATGATACATGTATATAGAAAATTGGAATTGTGATTATAAGATGAAAATAACTCCAAACGAGCAATATAAACCTGTAAAAAAATAAGTTGGTGAACTTATATAAATAGAAAATGAAAATTATAATCACAAATAGGAAATGGTTAAATGGTATGGTGAATTCAAACTTAATCCAAAATGAAGTGTAAGTAAGATGAGGTAAAGTGAGATATAAATGATGAGAGTGAACTTAAAATTGAAAATAAGTTTTGGACTTATTTATGGAGGAATAAATTGGATTGAAGTGAAATTCAAAGTTCAGTTGCATTATAAACAATATTGAATGAAATTCAATTCTTATTTAAGTAGTAAAGGAAATGGAATGAATTTAATTTGGCTAAATAAAATTTAGTTAAACTTGAATTAAATTTGGATAAGAATTGAATGGGAAGGAAATTTAATTTAGTTGAAGTGATGTTGATGAAGTAAATGCTCGCTCAACTAAATCCAAAATAATTGTTGAAAATGAATTTTGTATAAGCTAAATTAAATGGAATGTGTATGGAATTGAATATAATTTTGATAGTTTGGTCAAAATTTGGAAAGTAAATAAAAATCCAGTTGTGGCATGGTATTTAAATTTTGGTAATAAATATTGGAAGTGTGAATGAATAATGGAATTAGATTATAATAGTGATGGCTTGAATTGTAATTAAATTCAAATGAGTGAAATAATTTAAAGTGGTCTCTTTGTGAATAAAATAAATCTAAAAATGGATTGAATAAATAAAAAAAGTGCATTAAAATTTGTAAATGAATTGGAAATTGATTCGGATGAGAATCAAATGAAAATAAAATAAAATTGGTATAATAAGATAATGAAAATATTGTGAAAATTGGAAGAACTTAAGCAAATTTACAAAAAAAATTAAAATTAATTAATGATTGTGGATGAGCTTTATTAAGTAATCTTGAATAAAATTTGTTAAGATAATAGAATTGAATTGCAAGTGAAATGGTATTAATAAATTGTTGAGATAAAATAAGAATGTGTGAGTTGTATATAAACCAGAATTGAATGTATTAATATAAACCTATATGGATAATGAATTGGAAATATAAGATTTGAGATTTAATTCAATAATTGTGATAAAGCAAGAATGTTTGGGCTGTAAATAATATAGAATGGCATGTTATCAATTTAAACTTAAGTGAATCAATTAAAAGAAGTAAATGAAATTGATATTTGAATAATGGGAAATGGATTGGAATCTATTTAGTGGGTTTGTATGTAAGTGCAGGTTAATTAAAAGGAAAAGTAAATGAATTAAAAGAATATATTCATAATATTGAAGTGAATATGAATTGGTGGTAGTAATTATGAATTGAGAATGGTAAACTTGTATGTAAATCATTTGTGTGAAATAAAATGAAGTTTGGACTTGAATAAGAAATTGAAAGGTGATTGAAGTCTTTAAATTGTTGAGAAAATATGGTTAACATTGTTAAATAATGAAGTTTGGGTTGTTAAGAGGATTTAAAATGGTGTTGAAGTTGTGAATTTCTTATAAAGGAAGTTAACATGCATAATTATGAAGTTTCCTTGTTAAACCTTGTAATTGATGTGTTTGGTTAAGATTAATGAATAGAATGTTATTACAATGCTCATATTATTGGAAACTGATGTGTTTGTTTGAGTAAGTATAGGTATGGGAGGAAATGGATAGAGTTGGAGTGCGTATATGCGATACTATTTAGCCGTTTGTTTTTAAAGTGTTAACAAAGGTACGCCTACGCTAATATAATTGGGAAATGATATATATATTGTGAGATACTTTGGTTTTCGACCGTGTGGATCGATGTATATATATTTATCTGTATCGCGATAAGCTCCTCCGTACAGGGGAGACTCTGCCAAAATTTTCCAAAAATTTTGGGAGTTAGGAAATTTTTGATATTTTGAAAATATTGGTTAACTTGTAAAGTTGATTTTGGAAGGATGTTGAAAACAAAGCTTTTGGGTTAAAAACAAAGCAAATGATTGTGGAATTGAGTTAAAAGTTTTGGCGAAGTAAATGTAAGTTTTTAACTAAGTAAGTTGGGTTCGAAAATGGGTTTGGCTACATTCTTCTACCTTAGCAAATTTCGGGGACGAAATTTTTTATAAGGGGAGAGGAATGTAATGACCCGGAATTTTGGGTCGCCAGATCTGAACATTTAATTCATTTTAAATGTTGAATATGTGGTACAATTTGAATTTTGAAATAAAAATATTTTGGATAAGTTAATAGAATTGGTTAAGATTTCAAATACGGGAATTTAATTGAAATTGAATAATACTAATTTAATATTAGAACTGGGGTAATTGGTAATTTTGAGTGTAAATAGGGATAAAATTAGATTCTAAAATTTATTTTAGGTCTAATTGGGTTTGAATTTTAATATTGGACCATTAGATGAAATTAAAAGTCAATAGATTAAATTTGGGATTTTATATTAATTTAATAATGGAATTTAATAATATAATAATGCAAATATTCAGATTTTGATTTAAACCGAATCAGAATGATTTCTAATGTGATTATAAATTCAATATGAATTATAATTAAGTTAATAAATTTTAAAAGTGAAATTTTTAGTGGTTTCGACAATTTTGAAAATCGCTCGATTTTATCAACGAGTGAAAATAGCCTTTCGGGGCACAGTCTCGGAATTCGACGAAACAAGTTCCATTGGATCTTTAATAGTTAGTTATTACTGGATTTCAATTTTCGTAGCAATCAGGGTTGTCGTTTGACTGCGGAAGCGTGAAACGCAGAGAAATCGATTTAACCGATTTAATTTTAAATTGATCGTTTAATTCCGTAACTCGCACGTATGACAGAATGAGCCTACAAAACCTGTTCCATTGTGTTTGGAATGTGAAAAAAATCCTACGAATGCCTATTGGTACGTGAGATTTAGGGTTCGTTTGCATAAGTGGTAAAATGTTTGGAAATAATATTAAAATAATATTAAATTTTATTATATAAATCAATATTTTTGTCAAACCCTAGTTCCTACAAAAACGCGGCCACCACAAACATTTTAATGGTCGAGAATCATTTTCGTTCGTCTCAAATTATCAAGCAATCCTTCGAGTCATAGCGAAATCTCCCAAATACAAAGTCGACGAGCTCTCCGACCTCTAGAGATCCTACGGTTGAGATGCAGTTCGGTGGGGCGTAGAGACCTGGAATGGGCCGCAATGTACATGCGTTCGCGCGTATTTTCGATGGGATAAGGGGCGCCGAGCTCGTCGAGACTTGGGATGTAACAACCCACATATTTATCGATTTTATATTTAAATATTTTATTATATATTATATCGTTAATCGGATTTTGGTCCGAAAAACTACTTTTTGCAAATGGTCAAATTAGGAATCAAGACCCCTTCCGTTGAGTTCGAAATGTCGTTTACAACTTTTTTAGGTATAAACATCGATATGTTTGGAGTCAGTGGAATTTCACTAACTTTTCCCGCTTTGGACTTTGGGTAGGTTTAGCCCATTAAAACCCAAGTCCCAACCCCTTCTCCTCACTCTTCATAAATTCCTAACTAACTCAAGATTTGCATTAATGGTGAAGAGAATAGGAAATTAAAACTCCAAGCTCAAATTTAATTGCTAATCCAACATTCAACTCCAAATTCAAGTAGAAGATATTGGATTCAAGCTTTGAATTGCTTCTCCTTGCTTTCAAGCTTCATCTTTATAAATTTTGGTGCAAAGGTGAGATTTTTATCTCACCAATCTAGTCTATAACTATATTGGACTGTTGGGAATGATTCCCTATCACTTTTGCATACACATTTGCCTTTGGTTTGGATTGGATTGGCGAAAAACTCCAATTTTTAGCATTTTTGGAAATTTCCTGCACTTAGCTCGTTCTGGCCACTTGACTCGCTCGGTGATAGGTCGCAAGGTCGCTGGGTCGTAGGTCGCAGGACATTAGGTCATTCTGGAAATATTGGCACTTCGGAGTTAGGTCGCTCGCAAGTTAACTCGTTAGGTCGTTCGCGAGTTAATACCGTAGGTCGTTTAGCTTTTAGGTCGTAGGTCGTGGGGAGTTAGGTCGTAGGTCGCTCGCCTTTATCCTCTGGCCATTTCGTCCCTAGGTCGCGGGTACCCTTAGGTCGCTCGGCCTTGTTTAGTGCTATATCGTTGGACTATTTAGGTCGTTAGACCCTTAGGTCACGGGTTTTTAGGTCGCATGACCTTAGGTCGTTGGACCTCCTTAAGTACCGATAGGTCGCTGGACCTTAGGTCGTCCCACATTAGGTCGTTGCTGGCCTTAGGTCGCGTGACCTTGTTTAGACCGTAGGTCATAAGACCTTAGGTCGTATACCCCTAGGTCGCTCTCCTGTTTTAAACCGTTAGGTCGTTGGACCGCGAACACCACTAGGTCGCTTGACCCCTTATACCCCTAGGTCGCAACCATTAGGTCGCTCGACCCTATTCCCCTTAGGTCGTTAGACCTCATTTTGTCTTCACCAGGTCATACCGTTTTGGTCGGGGCGCTGCCCCGCACCCCACTGGGGGCGCTGCTCCCTGGACCCACGCGACCTGACCGGGCAGGTCGAACCCCGTAGCAGGGGCGTTGCCCCCGCACCCCCACCTTGGGGGGTTACCACCCCCCTGGACCCCCCTCCGTAGGAGATCTTATCTGAAAAACATTCAACAGAACTTGCTGAGTTGATTTCCTTGGATTCTTATCACATCTTCGATTGTGATCTTTGTGATTGATTATTTCTACAATCGCTTCTGTGATTTGTCACTTAAAAATATGAAGGTTTCAATACTAGTAGTAAATATCAAAACTCTTTCAACAAAATGATTTCAACTCTATTTTCAATAACAAAGCTCTTTTCTTAAACCTTTTCCAATCTACTAGTATATACAAACCTTTACCTCACTCGGATGAGAAATCTAATTAAACGGCTTAGTAAAACAAGTGGTATGAAACGCTTGCGTTCACTTCGTCGGTTAATTCTTGGACTTATTCGATTGAACCTCTTGTGATAATTTTTCAATGAAGATTTACAGTTTGTTCGTAAACATTTAAGTTAAGCAAGTGGTTATGGGACACGAAGCTAAACTTTTATATTTACTAGCTTAGTGTAATTGACACTTCTCATTGATCATGACGATCATTTTTATGATTTATACTAGCAATTGTGCGATGTCTCTTTGTTTGCAAGGTTAGACTAGACCTCATTGGTGTGATTCCGACTCACACATATCTCTTTGTCCGCAAGGTTATTCTAGACACCACTTGTGTGATTCCACTCACACATACCTTTTTGTTGCGAGGTTAGGCTAGACACCACTTGTGTGATTCCACTCACACATACCTTTTGCTTTTTGGTTAGCCTAGACCTCATCTGGGTGATTCCGACTCACCCATATGGGGTAGCTCCCCATGGTCTTCGGACCGTCATGTGATAGGCCTCTTTCCCTTTTTATGATTTCTGGATTTCTCGTGTTGATTTCTGGAATTTATGTCATTGACTTGTTATGAGTACAAGTTTATGGTATGATGCCCTCTTTGGATCTTTGAGAAGATTCTTGTGATATTGATTTATCTCTTATTGATTGATCTTCTGTTGATCATTATTTGCATACTTATAGTAGTATGTCAGTATGGATATTTTATGTTTATGCCATAGCTTTTATTCTATATCATGTCATCTGATATTTATAGCTAGACTGATCCGTTTATTATTTTCTTAAATAATACTTGGGTCAGACCGATATGTTACAGGTGCTTCTGCTTAACTTCTTCCCGGGATTTGCTACTCTGACTTTTGGCTAACTATTTAGATTAGCAGTTTTTGTTGTACACACTTGAGATATAGACTCATGGTTGTATTCTTTTGTATAGCACGTGTTGTTATTCTTTTGTATTATTGTGGATCTTTTGACCACTACTCTGACGTACACTTTCATGTGTTAGTTATATATTCATATCTTCTTCCGCCTTTGTGATATGGATGTCTGTGACTGATTTGCGTTATGCTTATTTCTATGTTTGTTTCCAAAGATTATTTATAGCCACCGTGTGATAAGCAATTACATGGATGGTCGCTCCTCAACAACCTTATTCTCCGTGCTAGTTGACAACACTATAACCCGTAGTGTCCTTGGCTAGCGTGGGTATAGAGGTGGGGCGTCACACCTTGGTATCGGAGCCAAACTTCGGAACAATATAGAATAATTTAACAAGGATCATCGTCCTAAGTCTATCTTAGGAGTTATACCATAGGATTAAATCGAGTCTTCGTACCAATTCATCCTATTTCCTTTATGATTCCTTGTTTTATCTATCAAGATTGCTTGATATTCATTGGTGAATAACCTTCTTCCTTCTCTTTTTTATTTCTTAAAGGAAGAGAATGTCTAGACCAGGCCGTCCTAGGACTGGATCATCTAGTGCTGCTCCCCAGGATGGAGTTTTTATGACTGCTCAACAGCTTCTTGATTTAGTAACAAATGCTCAAGCAGCTGGAGCTATCCCGAAACCTACTCACCCTAAGTCGGGATTTGCACGCTTGTGCAGCGATTACACCAACTTGGGTGGGAAGCCCTTCAAAGGTTCGGAAACTATCATTGAGGTCCAGGCTTGGTTAAAATCATGCGATCGAATCATTTCTCGCATGAACCTTATTGATCTCCACCGCGTTCAGGTTGCTTCCAGCATGCTCCAGGAGAGAGCATTGGACTGGTACGAACTCCTTATTTCAAAAATTAGTGAAGCGGATCTCACCTGGGAGCAATTTCAGGGACGCTTCGAGTTAAAGTTTGTACCAGAAGCTGGGAAAGTAACCTTGGCTCGACGTTTTATAGACCTTATTCAAGGTCAATCCTCTGTGACTGATTACGTCGCAGCCTTCGAGTCGCTTTCCAAATATGGGGTTGAATACATCAACACCCCGTTGAAGAAGAACCAGAGGTTCGTTTATGGATTAAATAAGAATCTTAAGAAGCCACTACCCCTGAAACTAGAAGTCTCATTTGATCAACTCATTGATATCGCTCTTCATCTTGAAGAGGCTGATAGAGAGAGTGATGTTGAAGTGGAAGGCGCTAAACCGAACTTCAACAACAAGAAGAGGCCAATCAAATTCAAGGGTCCTTATCCCAGCAAAAAGGGTAAGCAAGCAACTCCTGCTGCAAAGGCTCCTTCTCCTAGTGGTGCGAGATGCTTCAACTGTGGATCTGGGGATCATTTTGCGAATAAGTGCTCGAAGCCCAAATCTTGTCGCTATTGTAAGATCCCAGATCATTACATACATCAATGCCTCAAACGTGAAGGTAAGAAGGAAGGAAAGTTGAATGTGGCTCAAGCCCCTGGCAACACATCTCGTGGCCAAGGTATTTCTTACTCCATTCTTAATGGTATTATTTTATTTCATGATCAACCTATTAGGGTTCTCTTTGATATGGGTGCATCCCATTCTTTTATATCAAAGGAACTAGTAGACACTTTTTCCTTATGTGTTACTGCATTAATGACTTCTTTAAAAATTGCGAATCCTGTTGGTGGATCCGCAACTCTTAGTTTGCTTTGTAAAGATATGGAGATTATTTTATGCGATTTTTCTTTCCTAGCCGATTTGCATGTTATGCGTTACTTAGGCTTTGGAATGATATTGGGTATGGACTGGCTTAACCACTATGAAGCTCATATCCTATGTCCTGAGCGGACTATTTATCTCCGACATCCGCAATCTGTAAATCCGATTTCTATTATTCTTAAAGATTCGGATTCTTCTTTGACTACATCTTTATATTCTTTAAATCCTCGTGACGATGATGATGATGAGGAGGAAGACGTCATTTCTCGAATTCACGTTATCCGTGAATTTTCCGACATATTCGAGCCTGTTTTAGGTTTACCACCTAAGCGAGCAATTGAGTTCAGAATTAATCTTACCTCTGAAGCTCGACCTATTACTCGTCCTCCTTATCATATGTCCAATAAGGAAAATGAAGAGACGCGCAAACAATTATTCGAATTTGAGACGAAGCAATTTATTCGCTCTAGTTCCTCGCCTTGGGGAGCTTCGGCTATTTTCGTAAAGAAATCCGATGGTACTCTTAGGCTCTGCATTGATTATCACAAGCTTAATGATCTTACCATTAAAAATAAATATCCTTTACCTCGGATTGATGATCTATTCGATCAGCTTAGTGGTGCTAAGGTCTTTTCACAATTGGACTTGGCTACCGGTTTCCATCAACTTCGTATCGCAGAGGATAGCATTCCTTTGACATCATTCCGTACTCGATATGAATCTTATGAATGTCTTGTTATGCCATTTGGGTTAACGAATGCTCCGGCTTATTTCGTTGACCTCATGAATCTAGTTTTCAAAGATTTCCTCGATCGGTTTGTTCTCATTTTCATTGATGATATTCTTGTGTATTCTAAAACGAAGGAGGAGCATGAAAAGCATCTTCGGATTGTATTGGAAACTCTTAGGAGTAATCAATTAAAGGCGAAATTTTCTAAATGCCACTTTTGGCAATCTCGTGTGAAGTTTCTTGGTCATATTATTTTCGAATCTGGAATTTCCGTGGATCCTTCAAAGATTGAAGCAATTCAAGATTGGAAGAGACCGGAGAGTGTGACAGAGATTCGTAGTTTTCTCGGATTGGCGGGTTATTACCGTCGTTTCATTAAAGACTTTTCTAAGATTTCCGTGCCTCTTACTGGCTTGACTAAGAAGGGAGTTAAATACATTTGGTCGGACAAATGTGAAGCCTCTTTTCAGAAATTGAAAGAACTCCTTTCCGATGCTCCTATTCTTGTTATTCCCGAAGGGAATCAACATTTTGTTCTTTATACTGATGCTAGTCACGTTGGTTTGGGTGCCGTTCTTATGCAAAAAGAACATGTTATTGCTTATGCTTCTAGGCAATTAAAACCGGCCGAGACTAGATATGCCACACATGATTTAGAACTCGCGGCTATTGTTTTCGCCCTTCGAATTTGGCGTCATTATCTATTGGGAGAGAAATTTATTCTTTACACGGATCATAAGTTTTTGAAATATTTATTTTCTCAAAAGGAACTTAATTTACGTCAACAGCATTGGCTCGAGTTCCTTGCACCTTATGATCTTGATATTCTTTATACCCCCGGTAAGGGTAATCGTGTCGCCGATGCTCTTAGCCGTAAACAACAAGTAGTTGTTTCTATGATGATATCTGAATGGAACGATCTCGAGATTTTAGCCACTTGTGAGATTCGAGAGCGCGTATCCGATTTATGCTCATCACTTGTTTTATGTATCCTTGAGGCTCATCCTTCTCTTTTAGACTGCATTCTTGAAGCTCAAGGGCTAGATCCTGAATTGGCTCTTCTTGGCCAAAATGTTAAGGATAAAATTGATATTGAAGGTTTGAAAGACTTTGATATTTATTCTCGTGGTGACATTCGAAAATTTGGTAGACTTGTCGTACCAAATATTAGTGATCTTCGTAAAAATATTTTAGAAGATTCCCATCGTTCTAAATTCACCATTCATCCCGGTAGTAGTAAAATGTACGCTGATATGAAGCGGCTTTATTATTGGGAGGGAATGAAATCAGATATTGCTAACTTTGTTAAGTGTTGCATGACGTGCCAACTTGTCAAGGCCGAGCATCAAAAACCTAGTGGGTTATTGCAACCTTTAGAAATTCCAATTTGGAAGTGGGATCAAATTTCCATGGACTTTATAGATGGCCTTCCCCGTTCTCGTTCGGGTCATGATAGCTTATGGGTGATTGTTGATAGACTTACTAAATCCGCCCATTTTATTCCCGTTCGGTCTAACCGAACCGTTCCTCTTTTGGCCAAACTTTTTATCAAAGAAATTGTTAAATTGCATGGAGTTCCTACTTCTATTGTTAGCGATCGTGATCCATTGTTTACTAGTGGATTTTGGAAGAGTCTTCAAAAAGCTTTGAGAACGAAGCTTAATTTTAGCACCGCTTATCACCCCCAGTCCGATGGACAAACCGAGCGTGTGAATCAAACTCTTGAAGATCTTCTTCGGGCTTGTGTGCTTGATTTTGGTGGAAGTTGGGAAGATCATATTTCACTTGTTGAATTTTCCTATAATAATAGCTTCCAATCTAGTATTCGTATGACACCTTTCGAGGCACTCTACGGAAGGCCATGCCGATCTCCTTCTTGTTGGCTTGAGGCCGGTGAGAAGCTGGTTTTAGGTCCAAACTTTATTCGTGATTCCACAGAAAAGATTGAACTTATTCGACATAGGATGAAAGAAGCCCAGAGTAGACAAAAATCCTATGCCGATAATCGAAGAAGGAAATTAGAATTTTCTGTTGGAGATCTTGTTTTTATTCGTGTTTCACCTATGAAAGGTGTTGTACGTTTCAGTCGTTCGGGAAAGTTAGCGCCTTGATATATTGGGCCATTTCCCATCACTGAACGTATTGGTTCCATGGCTTATCGCCTTGCGTTACTGGCTCAGTTTTCTGTTATGCACGACGTGTTTCAGGTTTCTCAATTACGGAAATGCCTTCGGGATTCCGATTCCATTCTTGAGCCTACTGTTGTGGAAGAAATTGAAGTTTCGCCGAATTTAACTTATGAGCAACATCCTGTTCGAATTACTGCTTCGAAGGTTAAACGGCTTCGAAATAAAGATGTTCCGCTGGTGAAAGTTCAATGGTCCTCAAATCCTAAGGATTGCTCTTGGGAATCCAGAGAATTCATCGAGCGTACACATCCGGACTTGCTTACTCCTGCTCTTTGAGGTGAACTTCTTATTTCAAATTTCTTTTGTGTTGATATGCTTTTATGGTTGTTACTTTCTATTTCCATCTTATATATATTGCGAGGACGCAATTTCTTTAAGGAGGGAAGTTTTTAACAACCCGCATATTTATCGATTTTATATTTAAATATTTTATTTATATATTATATCGTTAATCGAATTTTGGTCGAAAAACTACTTTTTTCAAACGGTCAAATTAGGACTCGAGACCCCTTCCGTTGAGTTCGAAATGTCGTTTACAACTTTTTTAAGTATAAACATCGATATGTTTGGAGTCGGTGGAATTTCACTAACTTTTTCCGCTTTGGACTTTGGGTTGGTTTATCCCATTAAAACCCAAGTCCCAACCCCTTCTCCTCGCTCTTCATAAATTCCTAACTAACTCAAGATTTGCATTAATGGTGAAGAGAATGGGAAATTAAAACTCCAAGCTCAAATTTAATTGCTAATCCAACATTCAACTCCAAATTCAAGTAGAAGATATTGGGTTCAAGCTTTGGATTGCTTCTCCTTGCTTTCAAGCTTCATCTTCATAAACTTTGGTGCAAAGGTGAGAATTTTATCTCACAAATCAAGTCTATAACTATATTGGACTGTTGGGAATGATTCCCTATCACTTTTGCATGCACATTTGCCTTTGGTTTGGATTGGATTGGCCAAAAACTCCAATTTTTAGCATTTTTGGAAATTTCCTGCACTTAGCTCGTTCTGGCCACTTGACTCGTTCGGTGATAGGTCGCAAGGTCGCTGGGTCGTAGGTCATAGGGCTTTAGGTCATTCTGGAAATATTGGCACTTCGGAGTTAGGTCGCTCGCAAGTTAACTCGTTCGGTCGTTCGTGGGTTAATACCGTAGGTCGTTTGGCTTTTATGTCGTAGGTCGTGGGGATTTAGGTCGTAGTCCGCTCGCCTTTATCCTCTGGCCATTTCGTCCTTAGGTCGCTTTACCTCTAGGTCGCGGGTACCCTTAGGTCACTCGACCTTGTTTAGTGCTAGGTCGTTGGACCATTTAGGTCGTCCGACCCTTAGGTCACGGGTTTTTAGGTCGCATGACCTTAGGTCGTTGGACCTTCTTAAGTACCGATAGGTCACTGGACCTTAGGTTGTCCCACATTAGGTCGTTGCTGGACTTAGGTCGCGTGACCTTGTTTAGACCGTTGGTCGTAAGACCTTAGGTCATATACCCCTATGTCGCTCTCCTATTTTAAACCGTTAGTTCGTTAGACCGCGAACACCACTAGGTCAGTTGACCCCTTAGACCCCTAGGTCGCAACCATTAGGTCGCTCGACCCTATTCCCCTTAGGCCGTTAGGCCCATTTTGTCTTCACTAGGTCGTACCGTTTTGGTCGGGGCGCTGCCCCGCACCCCGCCGGGGGCGCTGCTCCCTGGACCTCCGCGACCTGACCGGGCAGGTCGAACCCCGTAGCAGAGGCGTTGCCCCCAAGCCCCCACCTTGGGGGGTTGCCACCCCCTGGACCCCCTCCATAGGGGATCTTATCTGAAAAACATTCAACAGAACTTGTTGAGTTGATTTCCTTGGATTCTTATCACATCTTCGATTGTGATCTTTGTGATTGATTGTTTCTACAATCGCTTCTGTGATTTGTCACTTAAAAATATGAAGGTTTCAATGCTAGTAGTAAATATCAAAAATCTTTCAACAAAATGATTTCAACTCTATTTTCAATAACAAAGCTCTTTTCTTAAACCGTTTTCCAATCTACTAGTATATACAAACCATTACCTCACTCGGATGAGAAATCTAATTAAACGGCTTAGTAAAACAAGTGGTATGAAACGCTTGCGTTCACTTCGTCGGTTAATTCTTGGACTTATTCGATTGAACCTCTTGTGATAATTTTTTAGTGAAGATTTACAGTTTGTTCGTAAACATTTAAGTTAAGCAAGTGGTTATGGGACACGAAGCTAAACTTTTATATTTACTAGCTTAGTGTAATTGACACTTTTCATTGATCATGACGATCATTTTTATGATTTAGACTAGCAATTGTGCGATGTCTCTTTGTTTGCAAGGTTAGACTAGACCTCATTGGTGTGATTCCGACTCACACATATCTCTTTGTCCGCAAGGTTAGTCTAGACACCACTTGTGTGATTCCACTCACACATACCTTTTTGTTGTGAGGTTTGGCTAGACACCACTTGTGTGATTCCACTCACACATACCTTTTTGCTTTTTGGTTAGCCTAGACCTCATCTGGGTGATTCCGACTCACCCATATGGGGTAGCTTCCCATGGTCTTCGGACCGTCATGTGATAGGCCTCTTTCCCTTTTTATGATTTCTGGATTTCTCGTGTTGATTTCTGGAATTTATGTCATTGACTTGTTATAAGTACAAGTTTAGGGTATGATGCCGTCTTTGGATCTTTGAGAAGATTCTTGTGTTTTTGATTTATCTCTCATTGATTGATCTTCTGTTGATCATCATTTGCATACTTATAGTAGTATGTCAGTATGGATATTTTATGTTTATGCCATAGCGTTTATTCTATATCATGTCATCAGATATTTATAGCTAGACTGATCCGTTTATTATTTTCTTAAATAATACTCGGGTCAGAACGAGATGTTACGGGTGCTTCTGCTTGACTTCTTCCCGGGATTTGCTACTCTGACTTTTGGCTAACTATTTAGATTAGCAGTTTTTGTTGTACACACTTGAGATATAGACTCATAGTTGTATTCTTTTGTATAGCACGTGTTGCTATTCTTTTGTATTATTGTGGATCTTTTGACCACTACTCTGATGTACACTTTCATGTGTTAGTTATATATTCATATCTTCTTCCGCCTTTGTGATATGGATGTCTGTGACTGATTTGCGTTATGCTTATTTCTATGTTTATTTTCGAAGATTATTTATAGCCACCGTGTGATAAGCAATTACATGGATGGTCGCTCCTCAACAGCCTTATTCTCCGTGCTAGTTGACAACACTATAACCCGTAGTGTCCTTGGCTAGCGTGGGTATAGAGGTGGGGCGTCACATGGGACGTGGGTGGAGTTGAGGCCGACGCACGATGTGGTGGGTGTTGATCGGCTTCTAGCGGAGGTTAGGGGTTGCGATTCGAAACCCTAAAGGGGATTTTTGGGTTCGGTTTTGCCGTGTTCTCGCATGAGGAAGAAGCATGATCCTGCAGCCTTGATTTTGTTTCTCGATCCCGCGGCCAAGATTTTAGTTTGATTTCGATGAATTTGGTAGGGTTGGAATCGCTGCGACGCGATATACGCAGTGGTGCAATTCTGGATTCATTTTGAGCAAATGAAAATTTAGGTTAAACCGAACACCAATTTAAATTCAAACGCTCGCCGAAACGCAAGGAGAGTTATTCTCACTCACATCTGGATGCTAGACATTTTAAATAGTTAATATTTAAATATATTTGTGATTGGTTGAATATAAATGTTGTTATCAGTCTGGATTGATATATATATTTGTTGTGCTAATATCTATGGATGCAGGGAAAACAGGTTGGAGAGATCCAATTGGATTCCTCACAACATAGGAATTAGTGTTATAACTGATGATGTATTTTATTTATACACCGTGATAGCTAATTATGGAATCCAGTTTGGTGTGATATGAATTGATAAATTTTAAACCTGAAATTGTTAAGCATAAATAAAATAAATTGGTTTTTAAAGAAATAAAAGAAATTGTTAAATAAAGGATTTAAAGGAATAAAAAATTGGAATCTGGTTTGGATGAAGATTGGAAATTGGTAAATTTGGAATTATAAATGAAGAGGAAATTTATCAGTTGATAAATGTGAAAGTATGGATTTCTGGAGATAAATTCTATAAGAAGTTATAGATTGTTTTTAAATAACGATGGGGTTATTTGAAATGTTTTCCTGGAAATTAAATATGAATCCAACGAGACCTTTCAAATATAATTAGCAGTTTAAATGTATATTAATTCTTTTATAAATACTATTTTAAACCATAGGAAATTTATTTAAGTAATTCTTAAGTATTATTTTCATTTAATAAATTCCCAATAGTTTTATTTAAAAATATTTAAGCCTAGACTTTGAAAGTGAATTTCCAGAAATGGGAAGTGGGTTTAAAACTTCAAAGGAAGTTTATTTTATGCACGTGAACAAATTTACAATAATTGAAAGTAAATTTGAATTGGAATAAATCGGGCGGGATTTATAAAAAGGATTCTCTGGGTTGTTTGGATAGAAGTATATTTCCCTGGGAAACCAAGTTTGTGTTTAAAGCAGATTTTAGGTAATGTTAAAGTTTAAACTTGTTTCTAAAGTGTTTTTGAGAAATTAATATTTTAAAGGAAATAATTAATAAATTAGCTATAATAGTAATTATTTAAGAATATTATTAGTAATTATTTTTATATATGGATTTATTTAAAGGATAGTTTGATTTAAGTTATTTGATACCTTGTATATATTCTTTTAAAAACTCCATCTTTAAATTTCATTCAACTAAACCTTATTTTAAACTAGCCTATATCTTATCAAGTGGTTTTACTTTAAATATTTTGAAATTATTTTTGGACTAAATAACTAGTAGTAAAATTAAATATTTCAAAGTATATTTAAGAATAAAGTATTTTAATTATTTTAAAATCTATATGGTTTGGACTTGGTTGTTTCCAGTGGTAAATAAATATTGTGAAATTTATTTTGTTAAGGAAGATGTTTTGTAAAACTGTGACTGTGGGATTCTGATATTGTTTAGTTCCTTCTTCTTCTATCTCTTCTTCTTTAACCCCAATGGTTCATATTTCTGTTCCACTTGAGTTAATTGATGTTGAATAGTGTTGACTCAAGGGTTACGGATTTGCGGGCTATCACAACTATATTGTGTCATCGACTGGAAGGCAATGTAGCATTTTAAGTGGGAAGTGCTATATAAAGGTTAAGCATAGCCGCAAGCTTCATCAACCCGAAAATGGAAAAAATCAGTCATGCAGCACAGTCATCTGGGTCGCCCCTTTCAGGATTTGGTCATCCCAAGTCTAGATCGATTACTACCTACTCATATAGGCTTTGGGTTCCAAATTGGGGTGATCATATTCGATACTACTAGTCAAGTTGTAGGCTAGTCCTGTTTGGCAGGGGTATAATATGTTCTTGTCAGACCCCGATGCATTTATCTAGAGATGTACCATTGAAAGGTAGTCCCTTCCCTTGATATAGTATGGAATCCATTCTCCAATACAAACTTGATGGATTTAGTTGTGCCCAACTATGCTTAAAGTGAGATGCAAGCATTTCAGTTATATTCATATTTTACTTTAATCCCTAGATATTATTATAATGTCAACAAATTTTCTATAGAAATTATTTTGTTTATCATAAGGTAAAAACACATCCGTGTTTATGTGCGGCGTGGTGTTATGCGATGCCTTTATTTAAAAGGTTTTGCGAAACATTAGGTTCCATTCGGGTGTGCTTTTTTCATGCTGGTTTACCAGACTGATCTAGGCATTCTTCTATTTCAATGCTCGGGTCATACCGAGCATATTTACAGATTGCTTTGGATGCATTGGAGCTTAGGAGATAAGCTAGAGGTCCAAGACTTATCTTCCTATTTCTTTGTGTTCTACTATGTTATCTATTGGTTGTATTTATCAGCAATTGTAAGGACGGGCTGTCATAACTCTCTGGGTTGAAATAGGTTAGTATACTTTGATTGTTATATGTATATTACATTTTTTCTTTGTGTAAATACTCGTTGTATATTATAGATTATTCATTCCGCTATGGGTTCTCTGTTGTTTAGTTTTCTTCTTTCTTCCTTGTTTTCCCCTAACAATTGGGTTTTCTGGATTTTGATTGCCTGGCACGTAATATAGTGGACGTATTATTTTTGATTTTTCGAGGGTCGAAAATCACAGTTTGTTACAACGCAGCCGTCTTGGGTGAGGGTATCTCAAATGACAGACTAACACACAACTAGTCTCTAATGTAATATGTTCTTTATCTCTAATGAAGTATTAATATCAAATAACTCATATATAGTGGATCTACCTCAGCCATCTAGATGGGAGACTGATGTATTACAGCACTGCTCCTGGAAATGCTAATCACCACATCCCATTTTCTACAGTCTCTACAGAATCGTGGCACTCGTATCCATTTGTAACAACCCTATTTTTTAGTAACACTGTTGTGGACATTTAATTAGCAAAATAAAATAAAATAATGTAAAGATTAGGGATTTGAAAATTGTGATTAGTAAGGGTAGCCATGCACTATTAACAAATGAACTAACATGAGTTAAAATAAAATAAGTTAGGAAAGTTTGATAAGGGGAAAAACAGGAATATGTAGATCCTTATACCCTAAACCCTTACACACATTAATTTCATGCGTTCATTTGCAAAAAATAAAACTAAGAGGCCGGCTTAACAAGAGGAAGATAAGCAAAAGGAAGAAGCTAAGTCAACATATTCCATTCTCAAATCTCAAATTCCTCAATCATAAAGCTAAGGTGAATAAGACTACATCTCGTGTTTTCTACATGTTTTCAGTTTTAGGTTAAATTCGAATTATTTTGCAAGGTTTTGTTATGTCTCGATTGTTAGAAATAAACATGTATGCATGTTGATGATTCATGACATCTCATATGGATTTTATGATATGTTTTAGTGTGAAAACCTTATTAAATGACATCCTAATGCCTTGTGATTTTAGATTTAGATCAAAAATGATATTTTAGGGATAGTTTCAATTTTTGTAATTTTCTAAATTAATGTGGATTTTATATTAATTTTCTAGTGAGTAAAATGGATATTTGATTTCAAAAATAATTTAGGAATAAATTATGTATGTTTTTGGTCTGAAATTTATATATGTTAGAAATCATATTAAGAATGATTACAAGAATTTTTGTAGAGTTTTACTAAGTTTTTTAATGAATATATAAAATTATTTAGGCTATGGGACTTAAATGTTTTATATATTTGTAGAAAGAGAAGGGATAATTCGTAAATAAATTGAATGTCTATTTTTGAAATTCCAGCAGAACTTTTAGAAAAGAAAATTAGCAGCCAATAATATTTTGGTAAACAAGGCAAGTTAGTTGAAAATAATTGCTTTAAAAAGTTAAAAATCAGAATTTGCAAGCTTTTTACATGTTTCACCACTTTTGGCACCTAGGTTCCTACTCGGTACTTCCGCCTTCATCACCATCGAAACCAATGCACGTAGTATCACTGATTTGGTACATAGTGAATTGGATATAGGCAGAAGGTATTGGGTCGAAACAAGAGGTTCCGATGGGGTCGAAGTTCTCTTTTGCTTTCAAATGGAAATGTGCATGCTTTACTTTCGAAAGGAATGATTTCTACTCTGTTGGCTTTCGACTGGGTCAAATTGATTTAAGGAATGGTTTCAAATGAGGTTTTCCCTTTTGTTTTATGTAAATGCCTTCGAAGGGGTCGAAATCTCTTGCTGTCACCTTTTACCTTTCGAAGCAAATGGTATCGAAAGGGTACTTTGTTTTTAAAACCTAGCAACTTCTCCAACGCTTTCGAAGGACTGGTTTCGGCACCATCACTTCTTTACTCAGAAATTGCTTTCGAAAGAGAGCTTTCGGCTTAGTTGTTTTATATCCCTTTTGTTCTGTTGAAGGTAGAACTCAAAGGTTTCGAAAGGAAAAGTTTTTAAATGTTTTGGAAAGGTTTCCACATGTTTTACGCGAACCCAAATTCTTTCGAAAGGTTTGATGTTTATAAAGGATTATAATGCTTTCGAAAGGTCTAATGAAGTTTCCGAAGGGGTGGTTCCTCAATGGTTTCGAAAGGTTTAAAAGGAAGGTTTCCAATGTTTTCAAAAGGCAATGTTAAGTGTTTTAAAGATAGGATGTCTAAGGTTTTAAAACTTTCGAAGGTGATGTTTTTCAATGGGTTCAAAAGGGTATGTTTTGGCCTTCGACCTAAGATTATAAATCGAAATGATTTATTTGGTTTCGAAAGAGATACTTTTAATGGATTCGAAAGGTGTACTTTCAAAGATTAACTATTTTCATCAACAATGTTTTGTGTAAAGTATATATAGCATGTCAAGGTGATTTGAGTAAAGCATAAATTATATTTTTGCAACGACCTTCCTTTTTGGACGGTTTAAATCAACAATAGACCACACATGTCAGACTCAAACCATTCAAAATGAAAGATGGTTATTGGGGTAAATAAGAAAAAGCAGAGAGAAAAAAAACAAATACAGAATCTCGCAACGAAATGACAAAATATAATAATCAAATAACAGTTCATGAAGCCGTTTTGTAAATACATTTGATTATTCTTTTACAACACAAAAATCTGGGTTTCATAGAACGGGAATAAAGAAACAAATGAATGCAGTCGAACAACATGATGCAGTGGAATACATATCATAAATAATAATAGTACAAATCTTCGTCTTCGTCCTTTAGAGATAAGGTCTTCAACCCTGAAATGCTCACGCTGACCTAAGCGAATTGAAAAGACAAAACGGTCGAGTCAGAACTAAAAGATCTTATGTATGTTAAATCAACGGTACATATGAGTGCGACAACATCAGAGATGTTTACGGGGTTTAACATCTCCTAACAAGTGTCTAACGTGGGT
This sequence comes from Allium cepa, assembly GCA_030765085.1. NCBI lineage: Eukaryota > Viridiplantae > Streptophyta > Magnoliopsida > Asparagales > Amaryllidaceae > Allium > Allium cepa. Next base: position 676,651,090 of record CM060941.1, on the reverse strand, counting down.
GTAATAACTTAAGAGATGTTCGAGATTTACATCTCCTAAGGATCCGTTAAACTATCTACTATGTAGTACAATACGCTATTATAATATGTCTATAGTAAAATAAAAGTATTTAAATAGTGTTAAGGCATTACCCATGCCCCCCTTAATACATTTTATATATTCTCATAGTTTATACAGTACCGTAAGCTCCCCCGTGAGGTTTAATCAGAGGGCACTCCATTGGTATGGTACAAAACAAATTCGTAGAAGGTGCAATAAGGCATGCGACAAGGCACTCAAGGCAATTCCCAGTGTAGATATACCAATTGCGTATCCGGACTGGTGGTAACACATAGCAGCTACTACCGCACACCTCAAAACACACTCCTAATCAAAATCAAGGGTGGCCAATAAATCAATCACAAAGTAATAGAATGGTATCGAAGAAATGCATCCGATCGGAGGAATGACCGCACTTGGCCTGACGTGGCTCCTGATTTTAGCCACATCAAGCTGACCCACGGGAGTCAGGGTCGTGTAAATATCTCATATAGAATCGTTCACCAACCATCCTACTTCATTTCTGGAATCTCCACCACATACACAGTTGTAAAAGTTGTTTTTGGTATTGGCAGAGAGCATGAAAATATTCGACTCCGGTCTCTTTAACAACCAAACGCTTATTTCACACCAGTTGGTTCTTTTACATTTCCAAAGTCAATTCATATTTAATATGAAAATATCATATTCTCAAAACCATATCATTTTCAAATCATATCCACCTTCAAACTCACATTCACTTCCAAAATCATATTGACTCAAATATGTCATTTCACAGAAGTTATCAATTCCAAATTTCAACTTAGGTTGTATCATCATCAATGATTTTAAATATAAATACTTCAACTTTACACAGTCTGAAATTTTGGAAATAGTTTAGGTAATTATAAAAAAATAGTTTAAATAGATTTAAAATAGTTTAAATAGTAAAAAAGGTTTAAATAGATTTAAATTTGATTCAATTATATTTAAAATGATTTATATAGATTAAATATATCTAATTAGATTTAAAAATGATTTAAATAGATTAAATATAGATTAAATAGATTTAAATTATATTAAGTAGGTTTTTAATAGATTTAAATATATTTAAATTATATTAAGTAGATTTAAAATAGATTAAATATATTTAAATTATATTAAGTAGATTTAAAATAGATTTAGATAAATTTAATTGGTTTAAAATAGGCAAAATAGATTAAATTGGATTAAATAGTTTGAATAGGTTAAAATAAATTAAAATAGTTTAAATTGGTTAAAATAATTTAACTTATTTAAAATAGTTTAAATTAGTTTGAAATAGATTTCCAAGTTATATCCAAACGTTTTTCAATAATTCAATTTTGATAAATTCATCTATATTCGACACCTCAACTTTGAAAATTTAAAATTTAAATCCTTTGACAGTTCATTAAATTAATTCCAATTTCAACATTTACGCTTGGATTTTTCGAAAGTAATTATGTCTATATAAATCAATTTCTATTTCAAATACCCGTTAACCGAATTCAAAATTTAAAGATTTACAAATCATTTAATTTAACCAAAACGGTGTCCGTATATAATTTTCTACCATAGGGTCAAGTGATACGGATGTTTATCATTTCAATCCGCAATTTAAAATTTTACAGTTATTTATCATTTCAAACAGCAATACCGAATTAAATAAAATCCATAAAATCGCTCGAGTGTATCATTTCAACCCATAGCGATTTTTCCCTAATCTATAGATCGTTTGAGTATGTATCATTTCAGCCCATAGGGAACTTGCAGTGTTATGACAGTATAAAAAAATACAGCATCCAGTCATCCAATATCAACAATCAAACATCCATGAAAATCATCTTCCAACTCAATTCATAAACATCAATAAATAACTGATAGTTAATAACATGTATTATATTGAAAACTTAAAATTCAATATTAAATTAAATAATGATTAAATGCAATAAAAGTCAAACTTAACCAGAATGATCATTTAACATACCAAACAACAATCAATAAATTTCCAATCACATCATAAATTTAATTTAACTAACATAAGATAGTTTAGTAATTGTGAGTGGGTCAAAACACTCACCTTTGATTTTAAATTGAATTAAAATCCAATTTAGGCCCAAAATTCAAATAGTCTCAGAATTCGTCCAAAACCAGCATCAAAATGTCTGAAATTCCGATACGATCGTAGGGAACAAACCACGTAAATCCGACCTCGTATGCAAAAGTTATAACGATTTGAACATTATACAATTCAAATTAAAACCAATAAAAAAATATAATAAAAGAAACATACACACCACGTCATCAGAGCTTCTCCCCCCTTCACGCGTTTACCACGCATTCGACCTAACCCTATCCATGAGCAGCCGCCATGAACTTCCAAATTTCGTCGCTGATATAATCGCCTACAACCATATCCATCGATTCCGCTGCAACCTACGCTCCAGACCAACCTCAACCATGCCACTCCAGTCAACCCCGACATCTCCTATAGCCAGTGTTGCCTTAAGCTTCAATGGCCAATTCAAGGTGATTCGAGCATGTCTGGTCAGAACAAAGACTATGGATGCATTGTGCTCGGCGACCTCTACAAGCCCCTTTCATCGTATCGCCTCCAAGGCGAAGATCCACCCCACGATCCAATTACCACAAACGAACGACAGAAACTACATCATCAAATCCTGGCCGCACAAAAATACGAATCGAAGAACAGACTACTGATTGGACTTGCGCTCGTTGAGGGCTTCAGATCGATATATTTTGAGGAGTTTAAATTTCCTATTTGATTTTGATTTGTAGTTGAATTTGGAATTGGTCTTGGTTTGTCTACTATTGGAAAGAGAGGAGCATATAGAATTGTACATATAGAATAATGGAATACGAAATAGTTAGGGTTTATAATGGGCTATATATAGGTAAAATAGAAATAGAATGAATGGATTAGATCGATTTGAAAGTTGAACGATAAATGACCCGAAAAGCCCGTTTTGGTCCCGACATGAAAATGGGTCATTCCATATATCAAAATATATGTTTTCGATAATTTTAAACTCAATGGAACAAGTTTCAAGTTCTAATTACATCATATGAAGAAGTTAACTTAAAATTGGCTTATTTCAAATTGATTTCAATTAAATTGATTTCCGTACGATCAAACGACAAGTCTGATCACTATGAAACTTGAAACCTTACAATAGTTCATAGTTACGGATTCGATGAAACTGGTTTCGTCAAAATCCGAGACAGTGGCCAAAATGCGTATTTTTATGTTAATTAAATAAATTTATATTAAATTCATTAATCACTTTTTAATTTCAAATCTGTTAAATAACAGATTTTATCATTTTTTATTACTTAGACCTTTTCAATAATTTAAAACAAGTTTTCATAAAATTTTAGTGTTGGATATTACACTAATTACAGTGTTCAATTTCAATTATAATTAAATCCAATTAATTATACTCAATCAATTATTACTATAATAGCATAGTTAACAGTGTTTTATATTTTATTCCATTAATATTCTCCAATTTCCGCCATTTATTTGTGTTAATTACTATATTTCCATTATATTGAATTTTTGTCGATTATATTATAATTTAGAATCTCAAATAATTAATTTGTCTTTGTTTCACTCTTTTTATTACATTAATTATTGCCTTGTGAATGGAATTAACATTTATATATATTTTATTACATTCACAATTTGACGTTATTGTATTAACTCACATTAATGTACATTGATTTACATTTATTTGTAATTAATGAGTTAAATTGGTAATAAATAATAACTGTCACCATTTCTACATTTAATAACATTTGTACGATTATTATTTACAAAAAAAGTTATAACCACTTACATTATACTAATTCTATCCCATTTATATTTATTACATATTATTTAATTAATTAATACATCGTCTAAATTATCAATTTCTTCTTTAATCCAGTTATCAATTAATACGTACATTACTATAAATTTACAACCTATAAGCTAATTATAACTCTTTAATCATTTTATTCAATTGGAATTACATTCAAAGCAATTACAAATTACCTTAAATTAATACTATTACTTTTATTCCAGTTATATTCTTATTATTAAATTCCAATTTTCTTATTTCTTCCAACATTAAATCGCCAAACCATATTAAATTAACAAATTTTAATTGTCATAAATTACGGGTCGTTACACTCTTCCCTACTCAAAACTTTTCGTCCTCGAAAAGGAAGAAGAAGGGAAAAGAAGGAATCAATATATCTTATTCAAAATATTATATTTATAACAATTAATTTACATGATTAAATAATTTAAATAAATATATCATAACTATTAAATCCTTTTATATTCAAGTTAACAAAAGTGTGGATAACATTTCACAAAATTTTATAAGTCAAAAAATTTACGGAAATTTCGGTAGTCTCCTTTGTACGGAGAGGTCCAAGAGAAATAATAATATAAATAATAACAATATAACTCATATTTTCCAAAATAAAATATCCCAAACCACGGGAAAAACAATATAATATCAGTAGAAAACCGTAATCCGAGAACGTACCTATTTATCGGGCAAATAGCGCTTATTTTATGAAACCAAAAGCAGTAGCTATTGCTTCCATACATGTATCTCACTTATATAATCCAAAAGGGTTAATAATTTTATATAGTAAGAGAAATATTTAAGTTGTTACAACTAATAACAAAACAAATTATTATAGTATAACAACAATCACTTGCAAACAACCAGTAAAACATCATTTCAACAAAGAAACAATCATTCAACCATTTCAACCAAACAAATGATTTGTTTGGGTTTAGAACTTTTGATCATATAAAATGATAAATAAACTATGAAGTAAACCATACACTCAATAGTCGTAGATAAAACTTATAGATTATTTATACATCTCTATACAAAATAGAAGTATCCTTTCCCAAACAATCCATAAGCCAAACAAACAAAGAATTCAACACATTTGTACGTTTACTCCATTTATCTTTTCACATCATTTATTTTTCATTTTTTCTCATACAATGATTTTTTTTAATTTATGTTTATTACTTACAAAATTTTAATTTTCATTCATTCATGTAAGGCTCATTTTATTAATTTACATTCTTTACTTACATAAGTTATATCTATTTCATTTATTTGGATCATAAATAATTCATTTTTGAAGTACCCTATACATTTCATTTCAGTTTACTTCACATTTACAATTTAGTTTGATTTCCTTTTTTGCTTCATTTACTTTTATTTTCTCATTCATATAAGGTTTATTTTTATTGATTTGCATTTGTCATTACTTACAAAAGTTCATTTCTTCTTTATTCATAAAGTATCATTTTCTTTCATTTTATTTCTTTACATTCATTGCATAAATAAGTTATTTTTATTTCAATTATTTGATTATACATTATTAGGTAAGTTTATTTGCAATTCGATTCACCATTTATGGATTATTTCTTTTTCACATTCATTCTTCCATATTTGAAGTATTATTGAATATTAACTTCATTTCTAAGTTATTTCAATGGTTCTAAAGTTATAATCATTCAATTTATATAGTAATCATTTTAATTATAAATGGTTTCAATATTAATTCAAGTTTATAATTATCTACTTAGTGTGTTCACCTTTTACTATTCAATCTATTTTTAAATAGCTTAAAAATGCCAATTTAAGTTTATAATCATTTTTCTTACATTATTCACTTATATTACATTTAATTAGTAGCATTTCAAACTATTAATTTAGTTTATGACAATTTATACTATCAGAATTCTTATTTACAGAAGAATTTTCATTGAACACTTTCATTTTCTAAGTTTTACTTGTATAATATTCTATTACATATTCCTTTTTTAACATTATGACTTTTACATTTTGGTAAGTTATATATATAAATGTCTTTTAGAATGCAATAGAAAGTTACGCAAGTTTCTCTTATTTATTTAGTTAGCAAGATGTTCAATAGTTACCATTTCTTATTTTCATTTCCTTTTTATTTACAGTTTTCTAAATTTCAGTTTTTGTCTATTTCATTAATCATTTTAATATCAAACTTCTTAATTTCATTTTAGGAGTTTCCCCTTATTAATATATTCAAGGTTCCATTTATTACCATAATTTCAAATTTACGGAAACTTAAGAACTAAACAACCGGGTTTCATTTCAATTATTTTAAAATAATATATATAATCATATCTTTTATATATATCAAACCACATCTGGAATTCAAAATTAAGATTAATTTAGCAAAACAATTGTGCATCAAAATTACTACAACGGTTTTCCCCCTTTGGGACTCAAAAATGAACGTCGATGATGTGTGCACTCATCATTGAAAATATTTTCCAACGACAGACAGGGAAGTACATAACTTATTTCCTTCAAAAATTATTTAAACATTTCTTTCAAATCATATTGAAATATTTATACCAGAAAAAGTATTTTATTCCAAAATAATGCTAAGATTATGTTTCAAAATCATTTGAAAGAAATTTCCAAAATCCCAAAACTTAAGTTCTCAAATTTCAATTTATATTTACTTTATTTGTAAATCCTATTTTACAATCAATATTTATAAAATTTCTCTATCTAACAAATAACATATTACATCCAACTACATCATTTATAAAATTTATTATTTATATACAAAATATATAATAGGAAAAATTATTCATTTACCTATATTTCAAAACAATAATGTGTTCATTTGTCCTATTCAGTGTTTAGAAATCTCTATCGATGTCATAGCGTCCTATGCCCCGACCAGAATTTATAAATACAAAACGGAGCAAATTAGCACAATACAAAAAGCTTATATAACACCAAAAAATACACTCCCATATATATACACTCAACGACTCATTCTAGGGTATTACTATCCTATTTCTAAAAAGTCAAACCCCACAAAGCTAAGTTTATCGCTAAACCAAAGCTCTGATACCAATTGTAACGACCTGCCATTTTGGATGGTTTAAATCAACGATAAACCACACACGTTAAACTCAAACCATTCAAAAGAGCAGACTGTTATTGACGTAAATATGAAAAAGTAGAGAAAGAAAAAAACAAATACATAATCTCGCAGCGGAATAATAATCAAATAATATTTCATGAAGCTATTTTATAATTACATTTGATTATTCTTTTACAACACAAAAATCAGAGTTACATGAAACAGAAATAAAGAAATAAATGAATGCAGTGGAATACATATCACAAATAATAATACTTCAAATCTTTGTTTTTGTCATCTAGAGATAAGGTCTTCAACCTTGAAATGTTCAGGTTGACCCGAGCGAATTGAAAAGACAAAACACTCGGGTCGGAACTAAAAAATCTTATGTAAGTTAAATCAATGGTAAACGTGAGTGGGACGGCGTTAGAGATGTTTACGGGGTTTGACATCTTCTAACCAATGTCTAACATGGGTGCAATAACTTAAGAGATGTTCGAGATTTACATCTCCTAAGGATCCGTTAAACAATCTACTATGTAGTACAATACGCTATTATAATACGTCTGCAGTAAAGTGAAAGTTTTAAAATAGCGTTAAGGCGTTACCTATATCCCCATTAACACATTTTTATATTCCCATAGTCTATAAAGTACCGTAAGCTCCTCCGTGAGGTTTACTCAAAGGGCACTCTGTAGGTATGGTACAAAACAAATTCGTAGAAGGTGTGATAAGGCATGCGAGAAGGAACTCGAGGCAATGTCCAGGGTAGATATACCAATTGCGTACCCGGAATGGTGGTAACACATAACAGCTACTACTGCCCACCTCGGAACACACTCCCACTCAAAATCAAGGGTGGCCACCAAATCAATCACAAAGTAATAGAATGGTATCGAACAAATGTGTTCGATCAAAGGAATGACCTCACTTGGCCTTGCATGGCTCTTGATTTTAGTCACATCAAACTGACTCACATGAGTCACGGTCAGGTAAATACCTCATATAGAATCGTTCGCAACCATCCTACTTCATTTCTAGAATCTCCACCACGTATGCAGTTGTTAAAGTGGTTTTCGTTATTGGCAGAGTGTATGACAATATCTGATCCTGGTCTCTTTAAGAACCAAATGTTTATTTCACACCAGATGGTTCTTTTACATTTTCGAAGTCAATTCACACTTAATATCAAACTATCATATTCTCAAAAACATATCATTTCAAATCATATTCACCTTCAAAATCACATTCACATCCAAAATCATATTTACTCAAATATGTCATTCCACAGAAGTTATCAATTCCAAATTTCAACATAGGTTGTATCGTCATCAAGGATTTAAATATAAATACTTCAACCTTACACAGTCTGAAATTTTGAAAATAGTTTGGTAATTATAAAAAAATAGTTTAAATAGATTTAAAATAGTTTAAATAGTAAAAATGGTTTAAATAGATTTAAATTTGACTCAGTTAGATTTAAAATGATTTTAATAAGTTAAATATAGATTAAATAGATTTAATTAGATTTAAAAATGATTTAAATATAGATTTAATAGATTTAAATTATATTGAGTAGATATTTAGTAGATTAAATAAATTTAAATTAGATTAGATAGATTTAAATTATATTAAGTAGATTTAAATTAGATTAAATAGATTTAAAATATATTAAATAGATTTAAATTATATTAAGTAGATTTAAAATAGATTTGAAAAAAATTAATTGGTTTAAATTAGGTAAAATAGAGTAAATTGGATTAAATAGGTTGTAACGGGTTAAACTAAATTAAAATAGTTTAAATTGATTAAAATAGTTTAACTTATTTAAATAGTTTAAATTAGTTTGAATAGATTTCCAAGTTGTATCAAAACGTTTTGCGATAACTCAATTTTGATAAATTCAGTTATATTCGACACTCAACTTTGAAAATTTAAAATTTAAATCCTTTAAATAATTCATTAAATCAATTCCAATTTCAACATCTACGCTTGGATTTTTCAAAAATATTTCAGTTTATATAAATCAATTTTATTTCAAATACTAGTTAACTGAATTCAAATTTATAGATTTACAAATTATTTAATTTAACCAAACTGGTGTCCGTATATAATTTTCTACCTTAGAGTCAAGTGATACGGATATTTATCGTTTCAATCCTCAGTTTAAAATTTTATAGTTATATATCATTTAAAATCGCAATCTCGAATTAAATAAAATCCATAAAATCGCTCGAGTCTACCATTTCATCCCATAATGATTTTCCCCCAATCTATAGATCGTTCGGATATGTATCATTTCAACCCATAAGGAACTTACAGTGTTATAACAATATGAAAAAAATATAATATCCAATCATCCAATATCAACAATCAAACATCCATCAAAATCATCATCCAAATCAATTCACAAACATTAATAGATAACGATAGTTAATAACAGGTAGTAAATTGACAAATTAAAATTCAATATTAAATTAAACGATGATTAAATGAAATAAAAGTCAAATTTAACCAGAATGACCATTTAACATACCAAACAACAATCAATAAACTTCTAATCACATCGTAAATTTAATTTAACTAACATATGATAGTTTAGTAATTGTGAGTGGGTCAAAACACAAACCTTTGATTTTAAATCAAATTAAAATCCAATTTAGGAAAAAGTTATGCAAATTAAAATAAAACTGCACATAATTCCAACCTCATATGCAAAATTATAACAATTTGAACTTTATACAATTCAAATTAAAACAAATAAAAAATATATAATAAAAGACCAGATCCATCGACTGCACTACAACCTTTGCCCCAGACCGACCACAACCATGCCACTCCGGTCACCTCCGACCTCTCCTATAGCCGGCACCGTCGTAAGCTTCAACGGCCAATTTGAGGCTATTCGAGCAAGTCTGGTCAGAACGAAGACTGTGGATGCATTGTGCTCGACGACCTCTATAAGGCCCTGTCATCCGATCGCCTCCAAGGCGAAGATCCACCGTACAATCCAACTACCACAAACGAACGACCAAAACTAAATCATCAAATCCTGGCAGCATAGAAATCCAAATTGAAGAACATACTGCTGATTGGACTTATGCTTGTTGAGAGCTTCAAATCGATAAAATTCGATATATTTTTAGGAGTTTAAATTTTTTCCGATTTGATTTTGATTTGCAATTGAATTTGGAATTGGTTTTGGTTTGTCTACCACTTGAAAGAGAGGAGCAGATAGAATTGTATCTACAAAATAATGGAATGAGAAATAGTTAGGGTTTATAATGGCTATATATAGGTAGATTAGAAATAGAATGAATGGACTAGATCAATTTGAAAATTGAATGATAAGCAATCCGAAAAGCCTGTTTGGCTCCCGAAACGAAAGTGGGTCATCCCATATGTCAAAATAGATGTTTTTGATAATTTTAAACTCAATGGAAGATATTTCAAGTCGTAATTTCATCGTATGAAGAATTTAGCTTAAAATCGGCATATTTCAAATTGAGATCAATTAAATCAATTTCTAGGCGTTTCGAATCCATATGATCAAATTATAAGTCCGATCACTATGAAATTTGAAACTTTACAATAGTTCACCATTATGGATCCGATGAAAATGGTTTCATCGAAATCTAAGATAGTGGCCAAAATGGATATTTTTACATTAATTAAATACATTAATATTAAATTAATTAATCACTTTTTAATTTCAAATCATATAAATAATAGATTTTATCATTTTTGATTACTTAGACCTTTTCAATAATTTAAAACAAGTTTACATAACATTTCATTGTTGGATATTACACTAATTACAGTGTTCAATTCCAAATGTAATTAAGTCCAATTAATTATAATTTAATTCCAATGCGTTGATTTAATTTGATTTCTATCTTTATGCATAATCAATTATTACTCTAATAAGATAGTTAACATTATTATATTTTATACAATTAATTCTCCAGTTTCCACCTTTTATTTGTATTAGTTACTATATTTCCATTATATTGATTTTTTGTCGATTATATTATAATTTAGAATCTCAATAAATTAATTTGTCTTTGTTTCACACTTTTACTACATTAGTTATTGCCTTGTGAATAGAATTAACATTACTATATATTTTATTACATTCATAATTTGCAGTTATTGTATTAACTCACATTAATGTACATTTATTTATATTTATTTGTAATTGATGAATTAAATTAGTAACAAATGACAATTATCTCCATTTCTACATTTAATAACATTTGTAGGTTTATTATTTACAACAAAAGTTATAACCACTTACACTATACTAATTCTATCTAATTATTACACATTATTTAGTTAAATTATCAATTTCTTCTTTAATCCAATTATCAGTTAATACATACAGTACTATAAATTACAATCTGTAAGCCAATTATAACTCTTTAATCATTGAATTTAATTGTAATTAAATTCAAAGCAATTATAAATTCCCTTAAATTAATATTATTACTTTTTATTCCAGTTATATTCTTATTATTAAATCCTAATTTTTTATTTCTTACAACATTTAATCACCAAAACTGATTAAATTAACATATTTTAATTATCGAAAATTATGGGTCTTTACAATTTTCCTTGTTTAAAGTATGATTTAAAGGTTTAAATCAATTTGAAAGAAAAGGTTTCAGGGAAAATTTATGGGTAGTTGACCCGAAGTAAAATGACTCAGATATTAGAATACCAGATGAGACTGGTATATAGCCGCGCCCTATATATTAGCTATTAGCCCCTAGCTAATTTAGTCCAAAATTACAATGTATAGGGCTTCGTCACAGGTAAGATTAAAATTATGTTACACATTGAAAGGAATCTATAGAGAAGAGATACGTTATAGGTGAGCCCGTAAAACCATTAGGATCAGTTGACCCTGGGAGAATTAATTTAGGGGCAAACCATCCAAAAGTTTATTGAACGGAAGTTAGATTATTTGTGTATTTTGTTTGGTAGGCCCGAGTCAGCCAATGGTTAGTAGTTAGGGAAAAAAAGTACATTGTTCGGACAGATAGTCCATTTGTTACCTGATTTATATGCCTCCATGATACTATATTATTCTTTTAACCAGTATTGATTGCAAGATTAAGATTTGCAAAAGATATGTTTTAAAAGGAATTAGTGAGGAGAAAACCATTCTGCTAAATGGCGTGGTCTAACATAATATCAAATAACCAAGATATATTGTATCATTCATACCAGGCTTTATGTCTAACTCGAAGTTTATGCTTTCTCCTTAAACTCTCGGGTGCTTAAAATTTATTTGAGTAGGATAAGGGTTGAGGATTTTCAGGTTTTTAGTAGGTGGATGAATAAAGCCTCCAAAGATGAGCAGGAGGTTGACGGATACTACTTAGGTGTTGATATTTTTGTTTTTTTATTCGGTTGTGTTGTATTAATCAGTTATGAATATCTAATAATCGTGTCAACCAAGAGGTCATCTACATATGTTGCTCTTAGTGTATTTATATAATAATTATATTTGATCTAAACCTAGGAAAGCGATGGGATTATGTAATTTTGATATGAAACTGGTTTTATGAAACATAATCAAAAATGTTGTTTCGAAATATGTCATTTTTTCCATATTCAAGTGATTCTGATATTATAGATACTATTAACATAGCTATATTTTATCATCGGAAGTTAATACTATAGCTAACTGCGGCATCTGTAGCGCTTAGCTTTAGGCCTCAAGATAGGGGATGTTACAACCTGATATCAGAGCAGAGGTTTATGAAAAAAAATTAGATTAAAATGATTTTTGAAAACATAATCCTAAGGAATTAAAGATAAGGTTGGGGTATGGGATAATGCTACAGTAACGTACTTGTATTTGCTATATATAAGTATACGCTATATCTATTCTCCTATCTTTCTTAGACTATTCTTCTCTATCTTATGAGGCTTGAATACAGATATAGATGCTAGAAGTGGACGAGTTAACCTTGGGGAAAGCACCACAACAAATGGAAACGCCAGACCAAATATAAAAAGGAACCAAGGTCTAGCACAAGCTGGAAATGTGGGTGCTGATGTCCCGTAAGTTGACATGGAAGCGATGTATCAGTTTTTTTGTCAACATGATGCAGGTGAGTGTTGCTGCTGGATTAGGGAATTAGGAAGCTCTGGGGGTGAACAATTATTCTATTTTGAGTAGAGACTATGCTAGGCTGGGAGGAAAGTCATTCATCGGAACTGAAGATGCTATTGAAGTAGAAAACTGGTTACTGCATTGTGAGAGAATCTTTGCGGATTTGGGGCTCAATGACGAGCAGAAGAGAAGGTTTACTTCAAGATAGCTTCAAGGAACAGTTTTATATTGGTGGAAGAGTGTGATGTTTGGGTGAATAATGAGATGATGACATGGGCTGAGTTTAGGAGGAGGTTGGAGGAGAGGTTCATGTTGTGATGGCAAAGTCTACCTTTCTCGGGAAGTTTGCTGAGTTGGAACAGGGGGAGATGACAATGTTGGAGTATGCTATAAGGTTTGAGGAGTTGGTGGTGTATGGTTATGTGATGGTGGAAACTGTGATTAAGAGGAACGGGAAGTTCATTAGGAGGTTGAAGCCTGAGCTGGCAAAGGCTACATTACCACATATCAGAGATCCTTGTGATGTTATAGTAGAGATTGCTTTGAGGAACAAAGAGATGCTTACTTTTCTAGAGAGAAACAAGGCATCAGAAGTCTAGATGTGGTAGAGTCAGAAAAGGAATTTCTTCCATAAGAAATGAGCTCAGAAGGGTGGAACTGCTAAGAAGGGAAAGGCAAAAGTAGTATGTTATAAGTGTGACGAGAAGGGACACTATGTCTATGAGTGTCGGACAGGCAAAGGAAAGAAAGTTGCAGAGAAGAAAGAGGTGAGGTGTTTCAAATGCGATCAAATTGGACATTATAAGAACCAATGCAAGGAGCCTGCTAATGATAGGAAAGGCAAGGTGTATGCATTGGAGCATGCTATCTCATGGCCAACGACTGAGGAAAAGGGAAGGCAGTGTTGGGAGGCACGCTTCTGATTCATGATATGTCAGTTAACATTCTGTTTGATACTGGTGCATCGCATTCTTTTATATTTCATTGTTGGTAGATAAGATTTACCTAGAACCCTCATATTTATTTACTTCCTTAAGGGTTGCAAATCCGATAGGAGGTTATGCGACACTTAGGATGAAGTGTGAACACTTAGAGTTTGATTTGTTAAGTCATACCTTTGTTTGCAGTTTGTATGTGTTTGAGTTCGTAGGGATCAGAATTATTTTGGGTATGGATTGGTTAAGCAAGTAAGATGCTAGGATATTTTTCAATGATAGGAATATATCGCTTAGACACCTTGACTGTAGTGATCAGATTTTATATTCCATAGAAAACCCAGGCTATGAGGTGAATGCTTTATTAGGTGTTGTGGAGGTAGAAGGCGAGGTAAATCGAGTTTTCATGGTTAGAGAATTCATGGATGTTTTCGAACCTATAATATGATTGCCACCGAAATGAGCCATTAAGTTTTGGATAAATTGAGTACCAGAGAAGAAACAGTGAGTAGACTGCTAACCAGGATGACACCTACTGAGATGAGGGAGCTATAGTACAATTGGTGGATTTGGAAGGCAAGAATTTTCTTAGGCCACATAGTTCACCCTAGGGAGCAGCCGTAGTATTTTCCAAGAAGTTGGACGGATTCTTAAGGTTATGTTCGATTATCGTAAGTTGAATGAGAAAACGATAAAGAATCGATATCAGTTGCCTAGAATTGACGATTTGTTCGATCAGTTAAGTGAAGCCAAGGTATTTTCTCAGTTAGATTTGGCAATAAGTTTCCATCAACTTAAAGTAGCAGATGATAGCATTCCTTTGACGACGTTTAAACCTAGGTATGGGTCATATGAATGGTTAGTGATGCCGTTCGGACTAACTAATGCACTAGCATTCTTTGTAGATTTTATGAGCTGAGTTTTCCGAGAGAACTTGAATAGGTTCATGTTGGTGTTTATAGATGATATTTTAATGTATTCTAAGGATAAAAGGGAGCATGAAGTTCATCTTAGAGTGCTGCTTGAGACGTTGAGACAGCATCAATTGAAGGAAATTTTTTCGAAGTGTCATTTCTAGAAGAAGGAAGTGAAGTTTCATGGTCATGTAGTCTAAGATAAAGGGTTATCTGTAGATCCGACTAAGATCGAGGCGGTGAATAATTGAAAGAGACCCAAGTCAGTGACTAAGATAAAGAGTTTTCTTGGATTAATTGGAAATTATCGAAGATTCATAAAGGATTCCTCGTGAATAGCAGCACCGATGACCAAGCTAACGCGAAAAGACGTGAAGTTCGTGTGGACCGTTAAGTATGAGGAAGCATTCTAGAGCTTAAAACACTTATTGACTAATGCACTTATGTTAGTTGGTTTGAAAGGGAATCAGGACTTAGTAGTATATACAGATGCATATGGAACTGGTTTAAGAGCTGTGTTAATGCAAAGAAGTAAAGTGATTGTCTATGCTTCCCAACAGCTTAGACCGCATGAGGTTATGTACCCGACGCATGATTTGAAATTAGCTGCGGTGATTTTTACATTAAAGGTGTGGAGACATTATCTTTTGAGAGAAAGATTTGAGTTGTATATGGATCATAAGTCGTTGAAGTATTTGTTCTCTTAGAAGGAGCAGAACATGAGATAGTAGAGATGGTTAGAGTTTATTGTTGCTTATGACTTTGGAATTGAACAAACACCTGGGAAAGACAATAAGGTTGTGGATGTGCTTAGCATAAAACATCAAAATGTAATGTTGGAAATGATAGTTAAGTGGAAAGATTTGGTAGTGTTGACGACATGTGGAGTACAGTGGAGATTTGAAGCTGGATCTAGTGGAGAAACTATAGTTTTATCATGTTTAGAACTTCGAACGGTGATGATCGAAAAGATTGTTTCTAAACAGATAGAGGATCCAGTATTAGCTGAGCGGATCAGGGAGTTAAAGGATGGAACCAACAGCGATGACCTGAAGGATTTTAGTCTTGACCAGAATGGGTGGTTGAGGAAGAAAGGAAGATTGTGTGTTCCGAATGCCGGAGACATTAGAAAGGAAGTTTTGGAGGAATGCCATCGTTCAAAGTTCACTATTCATCCCGGAGGAGCTAAGATGTATCAAGTCATGAGGAGGAGTTTCTTATGGAAAGATATGAAGAGGGATGTAGGCTTATGGGTGAAACAGTGTTTGAACTATCAACAGCTAAAAGCCGAGGGGTCACTTCAGCCTTTAGATGTTCCAGTTTGGAAGTGGGATTCTATTTCTATGGAATATATAGACGGGTTGCCAAGTTCTAATAGATCAAATGAAAGTATATGGGTCATAGTGGAAAGGTTGACCAAGAGTGTCCATTTCATTACAGTTAAGTCAACTAGGAAGACACTTGTTTTAGGTAAGTTATTTATGAAGAATATAGTTTGACTTCACGGAATTCCTAGTAGTATAGTAAGCGATAGAGATTCATTATTCGTGAGTGAGTTCCGAAAAAGTCTACAGGAGATTTTAGGTACTAAGCTCAAGATGAGTACCGCTTACCATCCACAGACCGATGGGCAAATAGAAAGAGTTAACAAAGTCTTGGAAGATTTGTTAAGATCTTGTATGCTATATTTTGGAGGATCATGGGAAGACCATGTATACTTAGTCGAGTTTTCATATAACAACAATTATCAGGCCAGCGTAGGGATGGCATTATTTGAAGCTTTGTATGGAAGGCCATGTAAATCACCAGTTTATTGGTTAAAGACCGGGGATAGATTGGTTCTTTGTTCGGATTTAGTTAGAGAAGCTATAGAGAAGATTGAGTTAATTCCGGATAGGATGAAGGAAGCTCAGTCTAGGTAGAAGAGTTACGCAGATAAAAGACGGAAAGACTTAGAGTTCTCAGTATGAGATCATGTTTTCATTAAGGTGTCACCATTGAAGGATGTGATTTGATTTGGAAAATCAATGAAGTTGGCACCGAGTTTCATTGGACCATTTTGTATTGTATAGAGGATTGGGAAACTCGCATATAGAGTAGAGTTACCGAATAATTTGGCAGGAGTCCATGATGTTTTTCATGTTTCTCATCTAAGAAAGTGTATTAAGGACCCGGAGACTACTATAGCATCGATTATGTTAGAGGACTTAGTAGTAGAGCCAAACTTGACTACAGTTAGAAAGTCAGTTTGTATAGTCGCGAGAGATGAGAAGAGGCTAAGAAACAAGACAGTCAGAATAGTTAAAGTCCAATAGGGAGACAACGAGAGAGACTATACTTGGAGACAGAAAGCAGGTTTAGAGACGCTTATTCTGATTTGTTTGATGGTATATTTTACCCTTTTGATTGTTTTATTATGAACTATATTGTAATTTCAAGGACGAAATTCTTTAACGAGGGGAGTCTGTAATCCTATTTTTGAGTAACATTTTTTAGGACATTTAATTAGCTAAATTAAATAAAATAATGTAAAGATTAGGGGATTGAGATTTGTGATTAGTAAGGGAAGCCGTGCAATGTTAACAAATGAACTAATTTGAGTTAAAAAAAAATAAGTTAGGGAAGTTAAATAAGGGGAAAAATAGGAAAAATTAGATCCTTATACCCTAAATCCTTACACTCATTCGTTTCATATGTTTATTTGCAAAAGAAAAAACTAAGAGGCCGACCACCATTAAGCAAGAACAAGAGGAAGATAAGCAAAAGGAAGAAGCAAAATCAACTTAATCCATTCTCAAATCTCAAACTCCTTAATCACAAAGCTAAGATGAATAATGACCATATCTCATGTTTTCTAATTGTTTTTGGTTTTAGGTTTAATCTAAATTATTTTACAAGGTTTTTCCATGTTTTGATTTTTAGAAATATATATATATATATATTATATATATGCTTGTTGATGATTTATGATATTTCATATGGATTTTTTGATATGCTTTAATGTGAAAACCCTATTAAATGACATCCAGATGCCTTGCAATTTTAGATTTAGATCTGAAATGATATTCTAGAGATGGTTTCAATTTTTATAATTTTCTGAATTAATGTGGATTTTACATTAATTTTGTAGTGCGGAAATTCGATATTTGGGTTTAAAATAATTTACAACTAAATTATATATGTTTTGGGTCTGAAATTTATATATGTTAGAAAACATATTAAAAATGATTTATATGAATTTTTGTAGATTTTTCCTAAGTGTTTTGATGAATATATAAAATTATTTAAGGTATGAGACTTAATTTCTTATATATTTATAAAAGGAGAAGAGGTATTTTGTAAATAAACTAAATTGTCTATTTCTGAAATTTTAGCTGAACTTTTAGAAAAGAAAATTAGCGACCAATAATATTTTGGCAAACAAGGCTGGTTAGTTGAAAAGGATTACTGTAAAAAGTTAAAAAAATCAGATTTTGCATGTTTTTTTTTATATGTTTCACCACTTTCGACTCCTAGGTTCTGACTAGGTACTTCGCCTCCATCACAGTCGAAACCAATGCATATAGTATCAATGATTTGGTACATAGTAAATTGGATATAGGCGGAAGGTATTGTGTCAAAACAAGGGGTTCCGATGGGGTTGAAGCACTATTTTACTTTCGAATGGAAATGCACCTGCTTTACTACGAAAGGAATGCTTTCGACCTGTTTGGCTTTCGACCGAGTCAAATTGATTTAGGGAATGATTTCAAATGATTTTGCACCTTTTGTTTTATGTAAATGCTTTCGAAGGGGTCGAAACCTCTTGCTGCTGCTTTCTACCTTTCGAAGCAAATGGTTTCGAAAGAATACTTATTTTTTAAAACCTAGCCACTTCTCCAATGCTTGAGGGTTGGTTTTGACTCCATCACTTCTTCACATAGGAATTGCTTTCGAAAGAGTGCTTTTGACCTAGTTGTTTTATGACCTTCTATACTGTTGAAGGTAGAACCAAAAGGTTTCGAAAGGAAAGATTTTTAAATGGTCTCAAAAGGTTTCCACATGTTTTACTTGAAGCCAAATGCTTTCGAAAGGTTTGAAGTTCACAAAGGATTTTAATGCTTTCGAAAGGTCTAAATGAAGGTTTCGATGGGGTGGTTCGTCAATGGTTTCGAAAGGTTAAAAGTAAGGTTTCCAATGTTTTCAAAAGGCAATGTTAAGTGTTTTAAAGATAGGATGTCGAAGGTTTAAAAGCTTTTGAAGGTGATGCTTTTCAATGGTATCGAAAGGGTATGTTTTGGCCTTCGACTTAAAGTTATAAATCAAAGTGGTTTATTTAGTTTTGGAAGAGATACTTTCAGTGGATTCGAATGAGGTGCTTTCAAAGGTTAAATTTTTTCATCAACAAATTTTGTGTAAAGTGTATATAACATGGCTAGGTGATTTGAGTAAAACATAAATTATATTTTCCTTGTTTAAAGTATGATTTAAAGGTTTAAATCAATTTGAAAGAAAAGGGTTTCAAGGAAAATTTATGGGTAGTTGACACTAAGTAAAATGACTCTGATATTAGAAGACAAGATGGAACTGGTACAGGGTCGCACTCGATACATTAGCTATTGGCCCCTAGCTAATTTAGCCTAAAATTCCAGTGTGTAGGGCTTTGTCGCAGGTAAGACTGAAATTATTTTACACACGGAAAGGAATCCATAGAGAAGAGATAGGTTACTGGTGAGCCTACAAAACCAATTAGGATCGTCTGATCTTGGAAGAATGAATTTAGGGACAAACCGTCTAGAAGAGGAGTATCTACCAGAATTTATATTGTGTGTGTATTTTTTTCTGGTAGGCCCGAGTCAGCTAAAGGCTGGTAGTTAGCCAAAAAAACAATATTGTTTGGGCAAATAGTCCATTTATTACCTGATTTATATACTTTCATGATAATGATACTATTTTTAACCAGTTTTGGTTGCAGGATTAAGATTTGAAAAAGATATGTTTTAAAAAGATATTAGTGAGCGGAAAATCATTCCGCTAAGTGGCGTGATCTCACTTAATATCAAATAACCGAGATATATTGTATCATTCATACCAGGCTTTATGTCTTACTCGAAGTTTATGTTTTCCCCTTAAACTCTCGGGTGCTTAAAATTGATTTGAGTAGACCGAAGGTTAAGGATTTTTCATGTTTTTAGTAGGTGGACAAATAATGTTTCGGAGACGAGAAGAAAGCTGACGGATAGCTATTTAAGAGTTGTTGTTTTTGTTTGTTTTTATTCCTCTGTGTTGTAGTAAGTCAGTTATGACTATCTAGTACTCTTGTCAACCAAGGGGCATCTACATATGTTGCGCTAGACGTACATATGTAATAATTATATTTGATCCGAACTTGGAAAAGCGATTGGATTATGTAATTTTGATATGAAACTGGTTTTATGAAATGTAATCAGAAATGTTGTTTTGAAACTTGTGGTTTTGTTTTATATTCAAGTGCTTCTGATATTATAGATACCATTAACATAGCCGTACTTTATCGCTGGAAGTTAATATTATAGACAAACGCATCATCTGTAGCGCTTAGTTTAGGCCTCAAAATAAGGGATGCTACACCATTGCTTGTCATAAACACACTGCCGAATATACCGAGCATCGGCTATGGCTTCTACTTTCCCTTAGCAACAAATTGTTTGTAATAACCCGCATATTTAATGATAATATATTTAAATATCAATTCGTTATTGAATTAGGGGTCTAAAATGTGACTTTTCACATACGGTCGAGTTACGATTTGAGATCACTTCCGCTGAGTCCGGATCGATTTTGTGAATCTAATTGAGTATAAGCATTAATATATTTTGACCGACAGATGTTTAGCTAATAGCCCGAGTTCGATTCCTAAATCGATCAAAAATGATAACTTTTGTATACAATGGAATTAGGTTCTGAAACCTTTTCCATTGAATCCAAAATGGCATCCCATATTTTAATGAGTATAAGGTTCCTTGTGTTTGGAGTTTTGAATTTCGAGGATGAATAGTGTTGGATGAAGAGGCTTGCTTCTAACAGCTTATATTAAGCTAAGCTTTTCATTCATTTATCATTCCATGTTCATTCCATCTCCTCTTTCTCTATTGGTCTCCTAATCACTACTTGATCTTCTTCTAAACACCAAGCCGTAAACCCACTAAACAAATTTCTTAAAATCAAATAAAGATAACCATAATTCCTCTTTACTCATCCTCTACCCGTGAAGTAATTAGCTTGAATTAGGATGAAGATAGTTCTTTCAAAATTTAAATTAAGCAAGATTTGGATTTTTGGTGATTAGAGCTTGATTTGGGTTTAATTAAGGTGAGCGGGATAATTCTCGTCTTAAATTTGTGTATTTTACTTCGTTAATTTGTTTATTTATAATTATGATGTATCATGGAGTGATTTATGGATTTCTATGCTAGATTTAGACTTGAATTCATGTTATAAACATGTTTCTCATAGCTAATTAATTGTTTAAGACCCTAATTACTATGTTTGATAATGGTTAGTAAGCTAATTGATTTGCAAAGCGTTACTAAGCTAATTTAAGTGATTTGTGAATTCTACACTTGTTATTAAAGTGATTAGAGATCCTATATGTCTTAATTAGTATTCATAAAATGATTTCATGATTTTATAAATAACGTATATATTTTATAAATAGGAGATGAGATTTTGTAAAATAGTAAATGAATACTTCATTTTTAATGAAGTGATTAAGTATATTAAAGGCTATAAAGTGATTATAAGCTAGTATTGTATTTTATAAAATGGTTTATGATTTTATAAAATGATATAAAGAGATATTTCATACATTTTAGAAGAATTACTAAAATAAGTAATATTTGGTTGAGTAATTGTTGAATTGCCTACTGGATATATGTATATGTGTACGTGCACGAGCAGGCATATATGTATATGTGTATTCAGAGTTAAGCAACGATCAAAAAAACGTTAGTGTTATAGCTAGAGTTGTGATAGAAGTTGTGTTTGTAAGAGGATAATATTTTTGTAATGGGTTGTATATGCATATGGATGCCCTTATGTATATATGGTCATGTTAAGAGCAATCTCATGTGCCGATAGCGACCACCGGACGCACTAAGTTGTGTGGAAAGTGCTAGGTCGAGTAATCGCACCGGTGAGCTCGACTATATTTACGTTGTGATGTGTGTGGTTAAATGAGTGCATCGACACATGTATGGGCTGAGCACAAGGCCGGGTATATCGTTTTGGCGTGGTAAAGGAAGCTGGGTCGCTAAAATCGCCATTAGAACTCTACTCCTGCAAAGAGTGGATTTTGGTATCAAAATTAGTTTCTGATTACTTATGGAATTCACTTCCAAAATGTCAGTAAATGAACCCCGATAGATGTCCGATGGTATGGAGGCAGACCTAGTAGCAAGGCGACTCATCTAGCGAAGCTTCGGAGGAAACGGTGCACCAATCGGCATCCGTACTGGGAATCTGCTCCATGTCCGGGCTCATTGCCTGAAAATGGTTGGTTCAATCGGTTGATTTGTCCATTCAGTCAACTGATCAAGAGGAAAAAATTCCATCTCGGCCGAGGTTTAGTCGACCGAATGGCATTTATGTTGGTTGATAATTTAAACTTCAAAATGCTATAACGTCCACAT
Source organism: Allium cepa (assembly GCA_030765085.1). NCBI lineage: Eukaryota > Viridiplantae > Streptophyta > Magnoliopsida > Asparagales > Amaryllidaceae > Allium > Allium cepa. Next base: position 676,628,463 of record CM060941.1, on the reverse strand, counting down.
ATGAAGTCAGACCGAGGGGAGGTTTAGACCATTGTTCACCATTTTTAAGGGCTATAGCCCATGAAATTTAAATGATTTAGGAGTAATATGATTTTGGGTTCCACGTAGGACCCATCCCGGCTCATATTCAAAACCGTAGATTGTTAGGTAGATCGAGTGAGTATATCTAAGGAGCACTATGACATTGAGATCATGTGTTCCATTTGAAATGTAATTTGGGTTAGTATGTTGTTTTTTTTAGAGTTTTCGGGTAGGATTCTAGCCATGGAAACTGAAGTCGTGCATGGCAATTCCATACGTTATATGCGAGTGAGTTCGTACTCTAAGATTTCGACCTAAGAGTAATATATGATTTGTTTATGTTGAATTGTTGTGCAAAACGAGGGTATTGATTTATGTGACCTACTCAAAGGTATGGACATATGTGACCTACTCAGGTACCGACCTTATTGTGATTCATTTAGAGTGTTATTGATGGTCATGACACACCCGACACAGTCTTAGAGGGACCGTGAATAGCTTTATCTTATTGTGATTGCTTGGACGTTGTTGGGTCCGAGTTTCTAAACATACGAACGTTAGGTCTTAGCAGTAGTGACCATTCGTGTTGCAACATACCTTTTTGGTCTTAGTAGTAGTGACCATATGCATTGTGGCATACCTACTCAGTTTTTGCAATAATGACAGTATGCGTTAAGGCATATCGTATCAATCTTAGTAGTGGTGATCGTCGTTTTTGGAACGTAGTTTGATCGCAGTTTATTTATACTATATTTTTTTGTAGTTTTGGGCTAGCGTGGTGCAATAGAAAATATTGTGCTAACTTGTTGTTACAGGAGAAGAGAAGTTTATGGTATGACTCCATACTTTTGAGATGGATCTACTGCACTTGTTTATAGGCAGACAGATTTTCCTTAAGCCACATTTGTGGAGAGGGCAAGTAGTTCCTATTTATTTGTATATAGTTTTAATATACAGTATTTCAAGATAGTTCCCCTCACATCAGATTTTTTGTCTTGCCCGAGTTTTTGTCTTTGTCTGCTTATGTCATGATAACTCTCGGGTACTCAATTGAGTAGTTCAGGAGTCAGGTGCTTTTGGGGATATAGCATCGACGTTTTGAGTTATATATACTTGTTATTTTATTGCGTATGAAAAATCTATTATTTATATACGAGACTGTTATATTAGATATTTATTCATTACTCCGTGTTTGTTTTGGAGTTGATGTATTCTAACTATTCTCTATTGAAATTTATTTGTCAGCTATTTCCACTAGTGTAATCTCTTATATATTGTTATTCTATTATGTTAATGTATATTCAATATATTAGATATTGTCATTTTATTGTGAGATCTTATAGATGTCTTGGTTTGATGTTTTGTTCTAATTTACCCTGTTGATCCGTCTTTTATGGTATTCGAAAGTCATGTGATGATGTAAGGTGCATACTTTTGAGTATTACAAAGGGCGGGTTATTACAGTTAGTATTAGAGCTTAGGCTCAACACTCGAGCCAAGCAGACCGGTTTGAGTTAATCAATCTGGTAGTAGGAGATATATTGAGAGAACGTACTTATATTTTTATACTACATAATATTATATACACTGCTTGTCTTCTAAAATTAAATTATTTCCACGGCAAGCTAGTAAGGTATTTTTGTCAGGCTATCTTATGAGCAGAGGAAATACAAGAGCGACTGCGGATAGGTAGTCGGAGCCGCCTGATTAGTTCAGAGACTATTTAGCTATTGCAAAAGATGTTCCATCACCCCTGAACATTTCTAGTTGATCGCACCAGAAGTGGTGTGCCCCTTTAGGCATCAGTATTTTTAGCTCTACCGGCTTTTGACTTTTCAATGCAACGTCGGAATTTCCTTAGCCTTGGAAGGGATCTATATTTGGGTCTTGAGACTATTGCTGAGACCATTCTTGGACACATGCATAAGAATGCTTCCATCGATATAAGTCTAGGGAATGTTCCCATTTGTGATCCTTTTTCTTGACAATTTGGAGAAGGGATACTTTGGCTAGGTAGGATGCATTGTTTTTGTGACTTATAGCAGACACGTGATTCAGAATTTGTTCAAGCATTGCTTCAAGTTCTCAGTTCATTCCAGAGATCGAAAAGAGCATGTAGCTTGAGTTTCCTATCCATGCTGAGCAGGATAGCTTATCAATGAAGGAGTTTTGACCGATTCAACCTTTTGTTTTGGGTTTGGGTTGGTGGGTACTCTGTTGTTGTAGGCAAAGAGATTTGTCTTAGGTCTAAAGTGTTGGTTGGGGTTTTATTACTTAGCCTTATCCATATTAGGATCCACTTTTGAATATCTCGTTGGGATGGTTCTGTTCTAAGAGAATGCCTATGAGATACCATTTAGGTACTGAAAGAGGAAAGTAACCGAAACTCCAACCAAGGCATAATGACCATGATAAAAAGATGATTGAGCGTGTTCAAAAAAGAAAAGCTATCCTAGTATGTCACTCCTGTGGCATATGGGAGGCATTTCACTATGAAATATCATCCAGCTAGAGTGAAGCATAAGTGCTTCATTTGCTATCGTCTTGATCACTTGAATGACTGTCCTACATTTTTAAAGATTGTTCAAGTGATGATGACTTGTGCCTCTCAAGCATTACAGGGTCCTAGCTTGCTAACAGCCCAGGAATATAAAAAGTAGCTTATGTAGTGAGGTATGCTTTGTTTTTGGGAACTCATTCTATCCTATCTAACACTTGAGCAGTATATTTTATCTATTGCTAGTTACTCGATAGTTTGCTAAACTTCACACATTTCATAATAGGCAAATCCTTCGGTAGAGATAAACCTTATATGTGTCACCATAGTTACAAAGCTAAGGTGAGGCAATCAAAGTGTCATAATTCAAACTTGATGCACGAGCTTTCAAGTTGAGTGGGTTCAGTTGATGAAGTGTGACTTTGATTTATATCCAGTCAGGGTTCGATGGATGCCCAGTAAAGAGCAGAGACCCAGCGAATGACTTATAGGCGTTTTGTCTAGAGTCGTTCGGATTATCATTGTTTTCCTTGTGTTAGTAAACCTCATGTGATGGGAGTAATCCCATGTGTTGAAAAGGACATTTACCAATGGTTTTCCATTTACATGCCAGTTCTTAACCTATAGTTTATAGGTGATTTTCACCGGTTAGGATAGGGTATTTCACTTGATTCTGATACGAGCACTTAAGTTGGATTCTTGGGATAACTGATAGGTTTTCGAAGCACAACCTTGGTCATGCAAGGAGATTTCTATAGTCAGACCAACAACATAGGTTAGAGTTCGCACGGATGGAGTCAGGTAGCTGACCCTAATTTAACAAAGAAATCATGAGAGAAAAGAAGGGTTGGAACAGACTTTGTGTCTTTAAGATTGATCATTAGAAATTATAAAATCTTAGTGTAGTATAATTATTACTTCGTGGGATAGTTTGGGGAAGGATTTCTTGACTATTTTTATGTCGATTCGGATAATCTCCTAAGTGACAAGATGATACTTGCCTAGGAGAGCATCGTAGGGCACTTGTATATTATGCTTATTAACATTGTGCGGTCGAGGTGAGTTTAAACCTGATCTAACCCAAGCAACCGTATATCTTTATTTTTAATAATGATTCAATTAGTATAAATTTCTCCTTTGGAGAATGAGTTTTGTTTAGAAGAAAAGGAAAGTAAAGGCATTGATTGTTGGATATATTCGAGAGTTTAGATACTCGATGGTCTTACATATCGTATGGGTTTTCTCTTTGTAGTGAAGAAGTGTAGTATCCATTTTTTATTATATTCTAGAAAGGAGTTGCACCACTTCGGCATTTATTTTTGAATGTCGTCTGGACTCATTGGAGTTGATGGTTCAACATGCGTGTTTGATTCTTGATGGTTACCGAGCATGTTGGTGTAGACTCTTATACATATTTCATTATTTGTATTCTTATTTGTTGCTTGTTATTGTTGGTGCTTGCTATTGGTTATTGTTTTTCATTGCTTGTTGCTTGCTTTTGTTTCGACTATTTGATCTTGTTTGTTTGTTGTTGTTTGACTTTGATGTTGGCTGATTTTTATTGCGGCTGATTTTGTTGCCTGCATGTTTGATAGTTTGAATGCTAGTTATTGTTGCTTATAATTGACAGCTATTGTTTGATGGTTTCTTGCCGCTTATAGTCATTTGATTTGCAATTATGGATTCCTACCTTCAAAGGCTTAATCTGGGGTATGTGCAGTCATATAAATTATATCGGTCTTATATTAGTGACCATACATCATATTGGTCTTATACAAGTGACCATGTGTAGTGTCGATCTTATATTTGTAATCATACATTGTATTCATGGCACTGTAGATCATTGACCTTATATTAGTGGCCATGTCTGTTATTCGATTGAAATAGATGTCTGGATATGTTAGTATATTACACATGTTTATCTGGAGTTATTGGATCGTGACAAGTGCCCATTGTTGACTCCACCCGTCAGTAATGATGGATTTCAATTTGTATGTCTTTGCTACCTAGAATAGATCGCATATCATCCATGCCCGCTATGAGGCGAGATGGGATCTTTATGAGTCCACTGTCATTTGATGTTACTCATAGTTAGTGGTATATTTTGAGACCGGCTCACTTGAGCTTACTCTCCATTTGATTTTCGTGTATGACTATAGTAGCACCGATCTCTACATTGAGGTTATACATGTTTGAATTCTATGTTTGAGAAGTCCTCTTAGTATAGTACCATTAGGCACTTGAGAGCTGATTTATTGTTATTTAAATTCTTATTTGCTTAGAATGGCATTTAAGTAGCGAGAAGCTTTCTTTAAAAAGTGGTATGAATTTTGCGAAAATATTGGAAAACAGGTTATCGTACATTTCCTAGTTGTGATGCATTCTAATTTGGGAGTTCTGTAGTGGTGATAGCACAAAGGAAGGTACAATAGGAATGTTTCAAAATTGAGATTCAAGAAGTTTGGTCAGGCCTATTATTTTCTCATACCCTTGTGAATTTCGAGGATGAAATCCTTTTAAGGATGGGAGAATGTAACAACCCACGTATTAACGATAATATACTTAAATATTATGTCGTTACAGAATTAAAAGTCTAAAATGTGACTTTTCACATACGATCGAATCAGGACTTGAGACCACTTCTATTAAGTATAGATTGATGCTGCGAATCAAAATGAGTATAAGCATCGATATATTTCAATAGATGGGTTTTTAGCTAGTAGCCTACGTTCGATTTGCAAATTGTTCCAAAAAGGTAACTTTTATATACGATGGAATTAGGTCCTAAAACCTTTTCCATTAAGTCCGGAATGACATCTGGAATTTGAATAAGTATATGGTTCGATACGTTTGGAGTTTTGAATTTCAAGGATGAATAGTGCTAAATGAAGAGAATTTGGCTAACCCCACAAGTTTGCTTCTAATTTAGCTTATATTAAGCTAAGGCCTTCGTTCATTTATCATTCCACATTCATTGCTTCTCCTCTTTCTCTAATGGCCTCCTAATCAACCCTTAATCCACTTCTAATACCCAAGCCCTAAACCCACTAAATAAATTTCCTAAAATCAAATAAAAATCACTATAATTCCACTCTACTTATCCTCTACAAAACCCACGAAGAAATTAGCTTGAATCTAGATGTATATATTGATTTTGAAATTTAAAGTAAGCAAGATTTTGGTTTTTTGGTGATTAGAGCTTGGCTTGGGTTTAATTAAGGTGTGGGATGAATCTCCCATTAAATTTTTGTATTTTACTTCACTAATTTGTTTATTTATACTTATGAAGTTTTATGGAATGATTTGGAGATTTCTATGCAAGGATTTATACTTGTATTCATGTTATAAACATGTTTCCCTTAGCAAATTAATTTTCTAAGACCCTAATTACTATATTTGAAAATAGTTAGTAAACCCTAGAATTGATTTGGTCTAACCGAGTGATTAGTTGTGATGTTATTGCTTGAATTGGGGTTAATTTAGTAGTGTAATGATGTGTATGTCATTAGAAAATATTATTTAAACCATTTGAGTCGATTTGCAAAATGTTAGTAAGCTAATATAAGTGATTTGTGAACTCTACACTTATTATTAAAGTGATTAGAGACCCTATAAGCCTTAACTAATATTGATAAAATGGTTTCATGAGTTTATAAATGAAGTATATATTTTATAATATAGATATGAGACTTCATAAAATAGTAAAAAGGCAAATAATTGATTTTTAATGAAGTGATTAATATTTTAAAGGCTATAAAGTGAAAATAAGCTAGTATGATATTATATTAAATGATTTATGATTATGTAAAACAATATAAACAGATGTTTCACTTTTATTAGAAACATTACTAAAACAAGTAATATTTGGTTGAGTAATGTTGAATTGCCTACCGGGTATGCATAAGTGTATACATGCGCGAATGTGTATATGTATACACGTATTTGAAGTAAAGCAACAAACGAAAGAACTATGGTGTTGTAGCTCGAGTTATGATGAGAATTGTATTTGTAAGAGGTGAATATGTATGTACAAGACTGTATTTGTGTAACGATCCAGGATTTTATCTCACCGATTTTTGAAATATTTAATTAGTTTTAAATATTAAATTTTGGGCTATGTTTAAATATAATAAAGTCTATTTCAAATAACTGTTCCATTTTTGATGGCGTATTTTTAATTTAGTTTGTAGATTTTTTCCATAATTTTTAATTTGAAAAATATTTTTATTATCGTTTGACATATTTTACGTTGAACGTCGGCATTTTTGAAATTTAACAAAACTGGTTAACCGGTGTGTTTCATTGTCATTTCGGGATCGCGCTACGCTGTTGTGCATGATCGCATTCTATATTCTGTTGTTCGCTATACCGACCCAAAATTTTTGACTCCAAAAATTTGACAGTAATACGTTCACTGTAGAAGTGTCGAGCATCGGAATGTCGGAAATATCAGATTGTTAGGGTAAAGAAGATAAGAGGTAGAAGAAGAAATAGAAAACAAACACAGACTCTTACATTCGCAGCGGATCAAAATATAATATCAAATAATAGCATTTACAATGAAAAACTGCGATTTTCAGTTTACATGCAATATATCAGAGTACAATCATTCACAAATAGACTAGACAGTTGTAACAACTTGTCCCAGACTACAAACAATAAAATCTCAAATACACAACAGAATATACTCCATGCGTTCCTGCCATCCAGCTCGCCTCCTGAGCTCCAGAACGTCCCAACCTGAAAATCTATATTACTCGGTCTGATCCTAGCATTACAATAAAGTAACACCCGGGTCAGGCTGGAAACCAACGTGAGAAAACCCATACAATTTGAAATTCTAAGTTTTAACATAACTGAAAACCCAGGGTAACTCATACCTTATTACGAGTTCTTAACTTGCTATAGTCAATCACTTATTACAAAACAATAAATCTAAGTATCGTTACTTTGTTTAAATGTCAAAGTTACTTAATTTATTCCATTCCAGCCTTTTTGAATTTACGAATCAAATCTATAAAGAATTATAGTAGTTACAAATCGAAGTGGTTCTGGATATTGCTGATATCCGATCCCGGTAATGTCATCTTTTATCTAAGCTGTTTAAGTGAACATAGTAAATTTCAAAATACAGGATGCCACATTTACACAACAATTCATTATCAATAGATAACCCACATTATCACAGTTCAACCCAACATATCATATCTCAAAACATCACAAATCATCAGACTAGAGACATTAATCAAAACATTCAATACAATGTAATCATCCATAAGCAAGATTAACTTGTCACCCAATCTAATGAATTTAATAAATTAATTACCTTTAAATCATGAATTAAACCATTTAATAAATTATTGAAATTAATTAATTATTCTTTAATCATTTTAATCATTCACATTAATTATCCTTTAATTACTTTAATTAATCACGCAAATTAATGATCCTTTAATTACATTAATTAATGAATTATCCTTTATTAATTTCAATAAGCAAATTACCCTTTAATTACATTAATTAATTATCTTATAATTACTTAAGTTAATTAATTAATTCCTAATTACTTATATTAATTAATAACTTTTAATTAATCACATTGATGAATTATCTATTAATTAATCAAGACTTTAATTAATTTGAGATAAACCATTGTCTTAATTAACTACTTAATTATCATTATTAAATTTCATTTGAAAACACTTAAGGATATACTTAGATAATTAAATTTTTATAACATTAATTTAAATCAAAATAAATTAAATTTCAAAATCATTTGACTTTACAATTTATATTAAAAATTTGTTTTGAGAAAAACTTGTTTAAATATTTGTTTTGAAGCTTCTTAACCAACTTATACCTTTAAAACTTATTAACTAAATTTGCTTATACTTTTAAACCTAGGTTAAAACTTGTTAAATCATTTTCTTTTAAAATTTCAAACCAGGGTAACTAAACGAAAATAACCCCAAGCCCAAGCTTAGAAATCCTGATCGACAACTCGAGCCAAAACCTAACTTTCCCGAACCTCTTCTTCTCCTCCTTCTTCCATTTCAAAGCAATGAAGTAGACACGAGACTGATACATGTGCATGTGCAATAAACTCCGGAGCTACGACGATCACCCACGACCACGTCGCCAAGTTGTCGACGATCGACTCGACTCACTCGACAACCCGAACCACGAACTACCCTACAAAATCAAATTCGAGCGAGGCGGCACTCACTAGAAACCCATCGATTGACAAAACTCACCACGTACCACTACCGAAGACCACCTAATACCTCGCCGTCGAGCCCAAACCTTTGCCAGAGCTTCATGGTCCATTTCCCCTTACTCCGATCGCCTCCGGTGCACCCTCGACGGCGAACTAACCTTAAATTCACCATCGACCACAAACAGGCCCTAAACCCTAGTTCATCACCACCCTGCCACCACGGCGATCAATGATCCCAGTGGCTATTTTTGCCAAGACCCCTGACCTACGAGCATGCTTCAGTATCGACCCCAACCTCCCCGTAACCTCCAGTCGCCAGATATTGAACAAAACCTCGATTCCGATCAATTCAAAATTCCACTTAATTTACAAACTTTTTATATTTAAAAATCCTAGCCTTTAAATACGAATCAAATGATATAAGCAAGAATCATGATTTAGACAACTAATTTCCGACACAACTTGATCTTTTTATTGTTCTTCTTCCTTCCAGTAATCCCTCTTATTAATTTCACTTAAAAATATTTTTAAAAATCAAATTTTAGCTATGCTAAAAAAATTCCCTTTAAAGATCACAACCTAAAATTGTTTATACGAAGAGGTATGAATTTTTGAACTTGATTTGGTTGATTAAAATCAAACAGAGGCTAATTTATTCATACTGACACACACACATATATGTATATATACACACACAGGAACTTAGCTATTTTCCAAACAAAATTCATTCATGCAAATCATATGCATACATTACTTCAAAATTTTATCACATGTAACAATAATGAAACAGTCTTAAGCTTTATAAAAAAAACAGATTGTTTACTCACCACTTGAAAAATATAGCGAAGCCCTGTTTGGAAAATCTGGAAATTTGTTGATGATTTTTGATCTGTATTTGATTTGTTTGAGTTGAATCTGCTTTGCTCTGATCTTTAAATTGCTTCAGATCAGGTTGAAAACTTAAATCTATGCTAAGGACAAAAGCTTGAAACAGGTTTTGAGTTTATTTACTTCTCTGGTTTTTGTTTTTTGAAAGATGAAAAAAGATGAGAAATTTGAGAAAGGAGGATGTAAAAGCTTTTTGAACTGAAACCCAGGTTTTCTCAAAACACTATGTTATTATAATTTTTTTCAATAAAAAGAATAGGTGCCACTTGTTAATTGAAAATTATATTATCTCACACATGTCCAAAGCATGTTACTTAGCTTACAAATGTTTAGACCTTTATTTATACATTACTTATGTATTTATATTAATATGTATTATGTTTTTAAATGTTTGTATATGTATTATGTTTTTAAACTTTTCTTTACATACACACACACACACACAAATTACATTAGTTTCAAGTATAAAGGAAAGTGTATTAAACCTTTGTTAAATCATATTTTAGTCCATCATACCTTTTGAACTACTAAATATTTATTTTTAGTGTTTTGAAAATGTAGAATTTTAACTTTAAATATCCTTTGAAAATTTAATATATTGAATTCAAATCAATTCTTTCTATTCACAATATTCATAAATACATACATACATACATACATACATATATATTTAGAAATATCTTATGTAAATTTTTAATATATATATCTACACTTTTACAAATTTCTATATATTCTACTACGCATGGCATATATATACATATATAAATTTACACACTTATATATTGTATACGTATACATTTAAAATTTACAACATTATAAAATTTGCATATATCTTTTTACATATATATAGATATTTTATCTTGAATTAAATAGTGAAATATATTATTCATTTATCCAGAGATTTATTTTCCAACATTTATTATAGTTTCCAATCTCTCTCTCTATATATATATATATATATCCAGATATTTATCAGAATTTAATTTGTTTAACGTGCAAATCAGTATTTCAATAAATTTAATCCTGTTAATTACCAATTAACAGATGTCCAAAAATCCGGGTTATCACATTCCTCCCCCCTTTAGAACTTTTCGTCCCCGAAAAGGAATGAAGCCAAAATTTTATCAAAATGTTTATTATGAGTTAAATTATCCTTTAAACATTTTGAACTCTTAACTCCCTTTGTTTAAAATTTTTAAAACACTTTTAAAATCTTTTGCCAAAATAGCTTTATAAAAATACTTTGTATAACTCTATGCCTCAACAAGTCCATCCTTATTCTCATAGAAATTCAGTCATACGTTGATCAGGCGTAGGACTGAAAATCTATAAGTACTTGGTAAACCCGTTTTCGACACCCAGTGAAAATACTTGGAAAATATTTTAGTGAAAATATAGAAAACATTTCTGAAAATATAGAAATATTTTTGGAAATATAGAAAACAATTTTTAAAATATAGAGAACATTTTGGAGAGAATGCTCTGGAAATCATCACCCCATCCATGGTCACAGTTAACCTGATGCTTACGTCGCCGTCCCGGCAAAACCATAGAAAACTGTAAGCACTCCGGCCCCCTCAATTACACTATGGAATCCACCACAAATCGTAGTTACGCCCAGGTTTTATGTCGCCATCACGACAAAAATCCATGTAACTGTAGGCGTCAGCGCCCTCGAATTTCGTTGTCAAATAAAACTTCACCACTCCCACATAGATCGTAGACTACATCAGTCAAGTCCCAATGTAGCCTATAGGCACTCACTGCCACATGACTTTCGCTATGTCTTCATAGATCGTAGTCTACCGACGTTACGTCGCCCTTCCAGCGAAATCAAACGTAGACCGTTGGCACTCACTACCACACGACTTCCGCTATGGTCGGCAGTAGATCGCAGTGACATCGAGTTACACTATCATCATAGCATAACCCAAATGTCTTTATAGGCATCAGCGTCCTCGACTTTCGCTACCCACACACAATCCTTAAGAAATTCGGTTGGTCCGGACTTCCTCCTAGGATCAAATTTAGAACACCCCCCCTTAGGGCTCAAGGCAGAACCACCCCTTGTATCTCCTATGAAGTTCATTTCATGGAAGCACATTTTTCCCCAGAGCCAATCTGAAAACATTTTGTCCTATAACATATAGTATCTTTCAAATCATACTCTTTATGATTCCCATAAAAATCTCCTTCACACAAAATCGATATCTCAAATCGATAGTTCCAAACTTGGTTTTCCAAATTTAAAAATTGATTTTTCCTAAAAATCAAAAGCCTTTCAAAATCCATGGGTTCCAAAAAACCCTTTTCCCAAAATCATTCTCATAAAACCATTTACATACATACATATATATATATATATATATATCCTTAAAAATCTTTGGATCACTTCGTACTTACAAAAATTTCCTTTTTATATTTAAATATAAATCTTTTCTTCTGGCTATAGATTCATCAGGGGAGATTATCATATGTAAAAAATATATATAACTTTATTTATGCCAAATCAAATATTCAAGTTTGTTTCTTTTAAAAAAAGTTATTTGCCACATTACTTACTTTTTATAAAATGGGTTTCAGTTATAGTGATATCCAACTTCCACTTTTATTCATCATATAATTTCAAAATATATTTTCCATTACAAAAATTATTTTACGCTTCTTTTCAAAATTTCTAATATCAATTTCATTTACGCACGTACGATGTACATATATCATCCGTACGAAATATCAAATTTGATCGCTCATTCGATCATACAATTTCACTTTCGAACTAGTATCGTCCACCCGACTTCCTAATGCGGACTCGGATCTGGTTTCTTGACCAGAAACTGTCATTCTCCTTGCATAGCCATAGCTATGATAGAGAAATTCTAGAATCAATCAAAATCCATATCCAGGGTTTGCCATCGAAAATCGAGTAAAAAATCCCTGCCCGATATACTATCTCGAAATTCTATGTTCGAATCTGGATCAAATCATTATGCGAATAGAATAATATACGTACATCCTACGTATTTACCTTCACTTTCATACTATTCATTTATTCATAATTTATTCAATTTCTATTTAGGTTTGCACTTCAATTATAAACAGTTTGCACTCTGACCATTTTGTATTTAGAAAATAGCTTGAAAAGTTTAAAATAGATAAGCAGTTGTAAAATAGTTATCAGTTGTAAAAATAGTTGTAAATAGTTAAGTAATTATAAAATAATTGTAAAATAGTGGAATAGTTGTAGAATAGTTAGATAGTTGCAAAATAGTTGTAAAATAGTGATTAGTTTGTAATACAGATGTAAAATAGTAATTAGTTTTCAAAATAGTTGTAAAATAAGTGTAAGATAGTTTGGGTTTTAAAAAGAAAGGTTGTATAGTAAATAGCTAGGAAAATAGATTTCAAACAGTTATATTAAAACAATTTATTTGAAAATAGTTTCAGACTCAAACTGGTTCAATTTCCCGATCTCCCATTCTAATCAATTTCCAATTTCCACTTAAATTGATTCAACTCCAATTCAATTTGAATTAACTTCAATTCCTATCCCAAATTCAAATCAATTCGCATTTGAATTTAAACTTGTTCAACTTCAAGCTCACTTCCAATTAATTCAAATCAAATTCAATTTGAACTAATTTCAATTCCAATCTCAACTTTTAAATCATTCCGAATTATACAAATTTGAGTTAAATTTTCAAATGTTGATTTAATCCCTTAAATCAGATTAACCTTTACTTAACTCATTTCAAGTTCAAATAAGATTTCAAAAACATTAACCTTCAAAATTCATTTATCACCAAATTATTACCCAATTTTAACTTCTAACTTTGAAACCAATTCTTACCAATTTTAGTTTGCAAGTTTATTTTTAACATTTAAATCTTAAGTTCGAAGTGATTCCATTACCATATGTTCAATCTTTATTTCTTAAAATCAAAATTATTTCAATAGTTTCAAATTAAAGTTTTATTTCCATTTTATTTCAGTAATGGATATATATATTATCTCAATCCACTTCTTAATTCAATTAAAATAATTTAATTCTCGGTATCATAGATTATTAATAACAACATGATGATATCAGGTTAAGTCAAAGTAAATAAACATCCAAATTATTTAAAACATCCATCAATAGCATCCATTATCAATTTTCAGAACTTAAACTTATTTTGAGATCACACATAACTCCATTCAAACCAACAATTTAACTTCCCGATGTTAAATCTCAATTCAATCCAATCAACCTTACTCAATTTGAATTCTCCATTTCAAATTTTAAACTTTTTATCAATATCTTTTCCCACTTATTTGTTCAAAAAGTTATTTTACTTTGGGTTCACATCACATTTCAGGGGAAAATTCAAAACTCAACACTTAATGTTTACTCCCAATGTATGTCCCATATATATATATATATATATACATATATTTCCTTAGCCCACCAATTCATACTTTGAATTTTCTAGATTTACATTTATAACTTCACAATTTAAATCCTTTTCAATTTATAATCCATAATTACCTAAGTTGTTACTTCCTTAAATCATTCAATTTTGTTTTATCATTGTTTATTTTAAAAATAAACATTCCTTCATTAAGATACAACAACCATTTTATGATAATAACCAAGGTTATCATATCTGGAAACCAATTCATCATATATTATCTCATATTTTGTTGTAAAATAAAATCATGGTAACTTTTATCAACATTCTGAAAATACTTCTACAAATTTCAGGATGTTTAATTTCTAGTTTGAATCCATTTCTAGCTCAATTTATTTGCAAAGTTAAATCTTACCCAAATTCCTATTTGGTTGTATATATTACCACTTAAATTCTTATGATCTTATTTATGAATAATTAACAACCAACTACCTTAATATAATAATAATTAGAAAATTTATTTCTTTACATATCAAAATATAGGCTTATATAAAAATCACTTTTAAAACCGGTTTAAAATCTTTATATAAGAAAATAAAAAAGTATGCTCTCATATATATATATATATATATATATATATATATATATATTACCCTCAACTCATTCTAGGGTACTATTGACCCTATCCTTAATGAGTAAACCCACTAGAGCCAAGGTTCTCGCTTAACCTTCAGCTCCGATGCCAAATGTAACGACTCCAAATTTTCGACTCTGAAAATTCGACATAATACGTTCACTGCAGAAGTACCGAGCTTCTGAATGTTAGAAATTTCAGGTTGTTACGGTGAAGAAGAAAAGAGGTAGAAGAAGAAACAAAAAATAAACACAGAATCTCATATTCGTAGTAGATCAAAATATAATATCAAATAATAACATTTACAATGAAAAACTGCAATTGTCAATTTACATTCAATATATCAGAGTACAATCACTCACAAAAAGACTAGACAGTTGTAACAAATTTTCCCAGACTACAAACAATAAAATCTCAAATACACAGGGGAATATACTCCATACATTTCTGCCAGCCAGCTCGCCTCCTTAGCACCAAAAAGTCCTAACCTGAAAATATATAATACTCGGTCTGACCCGAGTATTAAAATAAAGTAACATCTGGGACAGGCTGGAAACCAGCCTAAATAAACCCATATATTTGAAAATCTAAGTTTTAAAACATAACTGAAAACCCGGGGTAACTTGTTCCTTATTACGAGTTCTTAACTGTTTATAGTCAATCACTTATTACCAAAGAGTAAATCTAAGTATCGTTACTTAGTTTAAACGTTAAATTTAATTAATTTATTCCATTCCATCCTTTTTGAATTTACCAATCAAATCTATAAATAATTATAGTAGTTACAAATCGAAGTGGTTCCGGATATTGCTGATATCCATCCCCATCTCTTCGAATCCAATGTCATCATTTATCCAAGTTGTTTAAGTGAACACAATAAATTTTAAAATACAAGATATCACATTTACACAGCAATTCATTATCAATAGATAACCCACATTATCACAGTTCAACCCAACATATCATATCTCAGAAAATCACAAATCATTAGACTAGAGACATTAATCCAAACATTCAATACAATTTAATCATCCATAAGCAAGATTAACTTGTCACCCAATCTAATGAATTTAATAAATTAATTACCTTTAAATCATTAATTAAACGATTTAATTAATTATTGAAATTAATTAATTATTCTTTAATCATTTTAATCATTTTAATCATTCACATTAATTAACCTTTAATTACTTTAATTAGTCACACTAACTAATGATCCTTTAATTACATTAATTAATGAATTATCCTTTAATTAATTTCATTAAGCAAACTTACCCTTTAATTACATTAATTAATTATCCTATAATTACTTAATTTAATTAATTAACCCTTAATTACTTATATTAGTTAATAATTTTTAATTAATCACATTGATGAATTATCTATTAATTAATCAAGACCTTAATTAATTTAAGATAAACCATTATCTTAATTCACTACTTAATTATCATTATTAAATTTCATTTGAAAACATTTAAGGATATACTTAGATAATTAACTTATTATAACATTAAGTTAAATCAAAATAAATTAAATTTCAAAATCATTTGACTTTACAATTTATATTGAAAATTTATTTTGAGAACAACTTGTTTAAATATTTATTTTGAAGCTTGTTAACCAACTTATACCTTTAAAACTTATTAACTATATTTGCTTATACTTTTAAACCTTGGTTAAAACTTATTAAATCATTTTCTTTTAAATTTACAAACTTGGGTAACTAAACGAAAATAACCCCGAGCTCAAGCTCAGAAATCCTGATCGACAACTCGAGCCAAAACCTAACTGTCCCGAACCTCTTCTTCTCCTCCTTCTTCCAATTCAAAGCAATGAACTAGACACAAGACTGATACATGTCCACGTGCACAAAACTCCGAAGCTACGATGATCACCCACGACCACGTCGCCAAGTTGCCGAATTGATTCGACTCACTCGACATCCAGAACCACGAACTACCGTACAAATTCCAATTCGTGAGAGGCGGCACCCACTAGAAACCCATCGATCGACGAAACTCACCATGTACCGTCATCCACGACCACCTAACACCTCGTTGTTGAGCCTAAACCTTGGCCAAAGCTTCACACTCCATTTCCCAGTACTCCGATCGCCTCGGTGCAGCCTCGACGGTGAATTAGCCTTGAATTCATCATCGACCACAAACAGGCCCTAAACCCTAGTTCATCACCACCCTGCCACCACGACGATCAATAATCCCAGAGGCCATTTTTGCAAGGACGCCTGTCCCACGAGCATGCTTCAGCATTAACCCCGACCTCCACGCAACCTCCAGTCGCTAGAAATTGAACAAAACCTCGATTTCGTTCAATTCAAAATTCCACTTGATTTACAAACTTAAAAATATAGATTTTATCTTTAAAAATCCTAGTATTTAAATACAAATCAAATGATCTAAGCAAGAATCATGATTTAAACAACTATTTTCCGACATAACTTGATCTTTTTACTGTTCTTCTTCCTTGCAGTAATATCTCTTATTAATTTCACTTAAAATTATTTTTAAAAATCAAATTTAGCTATGATAAACAAATTCCCTTCAAAGATCACAACCTAAAATTGTTTATACGAAGAGGTATGAATTTTTGAACTTGATTTGGTTGATTAAAATCAAACAGAGGCTAATTTATTCATACTGACACACACACGCACACGCGCGCACGCACACGCACAGATATACACACACACACACACACACAAAGAGGCATTTAGCTATTTTCCAAACAAAATTCATTCATGCAAATCATATGCACACATTAAATCTAAATTTTATCACATGTAACAACAATGAAACAGTTTTAAGCTTTAAAAAAACAGATTATTTACTCGCCTGTTGAAAAACATAGCAAAGCCCTTTTTGGAAAATCTGGAAATTTGTTGATGATTTTTGATCTGTACTTGATTTATTTGAGTGAATCTGCTTTGCTCTTATCTTTGAATTTGCTTTAGATCAGGTTGAAAACTTAAATCTTTGCTCAGGATAATAGCTTGAAACAGGTTTTGATTTTATTTACTTTTCTGGTTTTTGTTTTTTGAAAGACAAAAGAAGATGAGAAATTTGAGAAAGGAGGATGTAAAAGCTTTTTGAACTGAAAACCAGGTTTTCTCAAAGCACTATATTATTTATAAAAAAAATTCAATAAAAAGAACAAGTTCCACTTGTTAATTGCAAATTATCATTTTCTCACGAATGTCCAAAGCATGTTACTTAGCTTACAAATGTTTAAACCTTTATTTTATACATTACTTATGTATTTATATTAATATGTGTTATGTTATAAAATGTTCATATATGTATTATGTTTTTAAACTTTTCTTTATATATATATATATATATACACACAAATTACATTAATTTCAAGTATAAAAGAAAGTGTATTAAACCTTTGTTAAATCTTATTTTGGGCCATCATACCTTTTGAACTACTAAATATTTAATTTTAGTGTTTTGAAAATGTAGAATTTTAACTTTAAATATCCTTTGAAAATTTAATGCGTTGAATTCAAATCAATGCTTTCTATTCACAATATATATACATACATACATATATATATATATATAATTAGAAATATCTTATGTGAATATTTGATATATATATATATATATATATCCACACTTTTACAAATTTTCATATATTCTACTACCCGTGGCATATACATATACATATACATATACATATATATATATATATGCACACTTATATATTTGTATATGTATACATTAAAAAATTTCAACATTATAAAATTTGCATATATCTTTATATATATATATATATAGATATTTTATCTTGAACTAAATAGTGAAACAAATTATTCATTTATCCAAAGATTTATTTTCCAACATATATTATAGTTTCCAATCTATATATATATATATATATATATATCCAGATATTTATCAGAATTTTATTTGTTTAACATACAAATCAATATTTTAATAAATTTAATCCTTTTACTTACCAATTAACAGATGTCCAAAAATCTGGGTTATCACATTAACGGTTCGTACGCAAACACACTACTGTGTAGCGGACGCCCGAACATAACCAAAACTAAATCAATCAAATATAAGTACAAGTGCAAGTGCAGCCACCCTTGTTTCCTTTTCTTCTTGCATGCCTATGCAGGTATAAATGCATCTTGCCTTCCTTGTTTCCCCTGCCGCCATCGTCCCCCACCGATTTTGACCTCAATTTTAGTTGTGGTTTCTTTGTTTTGAAGTAGGAAACAATATATATACATGAAGAGCAATTTTTCATTTGGTTCATCCTTGTAACGACCCGCCTTTCAATCTATAGAAAGACGCATCATTAAGAAGAAAGAAAGGGATAGAAAAGAGAAAAGAAAGGAAAGAAAGAAACAGACAACATCAGAATCTCACAGCGGAACAAATAAATTATATTATATCACATAAAACATTACATAGTATCATATACATCATAGTTATACAAATAATACAACACAAACTGGACAGTTATAAACATCTGTCTGACAATTACAATTCAAGTACATCAGATAAAACAGACACAACTCAACACAACGGAATCACTATACACACACACACACACACACACACGCTGAAGCCTCCTGCTCCATATCTGCTCCAAAAAACTCGTCAAAGCAATCCTGAATCACTTGACTACTCATACGTAATATGAGTACCCAAGAGTTTAATAAAACAAAAAATAAACACTCGGGTCAGACATGGGTCTGGTGTGAGTAAACGGGTTTAAAAGTTGCTTAACTTTAGAAAATCCTCTGAAACAAAAGGTATCGCGTAAGACTTCCCACACATAAACATGGAAAAGTTTTTACCTTACGCTAACCAAAACATTTGATAGGAAATCCAGTGATATTATAATAGTGTTTAGGGTTTTCAAAATAAAATACAGAAATAGCTGGAATGCTTACATCTCACGTTCCAACATAGTTGGGCACAATCAAAACCGTACAGGCACTTATTGGATTATGGATTCCATCAATGGCAGAGCTACTGGGGTACTGCCCGTCACAGTACGTGGCCTAGATCACCGTACCGAGGAGTACGCCTGCTCCCCTACAACACAAAGCCGGAACCATTCCTTACTGAACAGTTCCGAAAAATACCACCCCGCAGATTGGCCGTCGCCAACTGCCACACAGCTGAAATATTAAGGGGCCTCTAGACAGGGGTAAATCTTGCTCTTCAGTGGGGGCTACCCACGAAGCCTTGCTACACCTCCCCTATTTTAGCCATTCCCGGTTGATGAGGCTTGAGGCTACGATTACCTTTATAGGACATATCAATCTTAGAATGCTCATCGTCCATCTGACGATGTTCTAAAAGCATTCAATCCATACAAGTTCGTTCCGGGTTCGAACAAAACCGAAGGCATTATCTCGTTACACTCATTTTGGGATCACCCTCAGAGTTAACGACGATAACCCTTGCACTCTGAATCACTATCTCGAACCTATAAGTAGTATTCCATCAAACTCATCACGGAATCACCTACAGAGTTATACTGACGTATAGTTCTTACACCTCGAGTCTTCACTTGCTCCACTTAGATTAACGACCTAACGTTTAATTGGAATCGATGTAGTTTTCGGATATCCAAATATGGAAACCCGATCCCGGTCTCACCAAAACCAAACGCCATTTTAATGTCCAAGCTGTACATAAGGGTTTTTAAACAATTAACTCATTTCATTATTATCTATTTCACACAGATAGATAAACTACATATCACAATAGATAAATCCCATTCTCATCATAAACAGGTAATTTGTATCATCATCACAAACAGATAATCATCACAACCAAATAATCCATCACAAACCATCATACTTTAACCATGCATCCATATCATATAGATACAACTCATCTCATTACTGAGATCTCAACCATCCAATCAATAACATCCATAAGCAATGATTTATTATCCTCCATCTATAATTAATTTAAAATGAATTAAATTAATTACTTCTATCTTTAATTTAATTTAAAATAAATTAAATTAATTACTCATGTATAAATCCTGCTTAATATCCATCAATTAATTAACCTAGTTAATTAATCATTCTCTAAGCATTTAACTTGATTAAGCACCTTTGATTAATCATTCTCTAATTTCAATAAGTAAATAGTCTTTAATTAATTTCATAAATTAATTAACCTTAATCATAAGTAATTAATATTTAATTACTTCATTTATTAATTAATTATAATTAATTACATTTATCCTTAATTAATTACAATTAATTAATCACTTAATTATTAATTATTACTTAATTAAACAATTCTTAATTACATCATTAATTATATTAATTAATGATCTCTAATTCATATTTCAAATTGATCACTTTATTTAATATTAACTTCATTTAGTAATTTATCTAAAATTAAAAAAACAATTATTAATCACCCTGATTAATATTAAATCCAGTAATTAATTACCGTTAATTACTCATTAACAAATTAATTATTCCATAATTAATTACTTAATTAATCCCTTGATTAATTACAAAATAATTATCCAAATTACTCATCTTCACTAATTACATTCCAGTAATTATCATTATTACTTCTCTAAGTAATCCTGCTCCATTAATTATATTAAGTAATTACTCACATTAAATCATCAAATGATTTCTTAAATTAATTAAACTAAATTAATTAATTTAAACAAATCACATTATCATAATTAATTACAATGAGTAATTAATTCCTTAATTACTTTATCAAGTAATTATTCTTAACAAATTACAATTGATTATATTCAATTAACCTAATTAATTATCAAAATAAATCACATTAATTAATTACTTAATTATCCTTAGATAATTATCATTATTGATTAACAACATTTTCTTTAATAACTTCTTAAGAAAAATGAACTTAGATTAATTATTATTAACCATCTCTAACTAAAAATTAATCCAAAACATTAATTAAAATCAATTAACAAGTAAATTCTAAATTAAATTCTTTTATTAACTTAATTGTTCTAAAATAATTTATTTACTTATTAATGATTTCAAAATATTTAAAACAATACATTTCTAAATTTAAATCCAAAATTCCATTTTAAAAATTCAAGTTTCAAAATGTTTAACTATTTAAACATATATCCAAAGTTTAAATAAACTTATAAACCTTGAAATAAAAATAAATGTTAAAGAACATTTATTACTTAAATATATAAGAAAAGTTTAAAACAAAATTACTTAATTTATTTAAAAGAAATAGGCTTAAAAATAAATTGATTATTTAAGTTTTTAAATTTAAGTTAAACCCATCACAACCTTATTCAAATGTTTAAAGTAAATTTTTTTATCAAGTTTTAACCATTTATTTGAAATCAAATTTATTTTTATATTCTACTTTAAAACATTTTAAACTTGATCAACATTAAAATTTTCAAACTGTTTTAAGTCCAAATCTGAATTCATAGTAAACTTAAAAACCATATTTTAGTCTTGATTTAAATCTTGACTAAATTTAAAATTTTCATTTTTAAAAACTTTGAATTCAAAAGTTCCTTTAAATTCAATTCATCTAAAACTTTGAATTCAAATTCCTGTTTAAATCCCTGCCTTAATTTTAAATTTCATTCAAATTTAAAATAAAAAAAGCTGCAAACAGACAGGTTATAAAACCTGAAGCTAACTCCAACCCGAGACCCCATATAACTACTTCGAGACAAAACCCCAAAAGCTCCGACTAAAAACCCCTACTTCTTCGTGAAGCAACCCGAGCAAACAACTGCAACACTGAACCCACCATCAACAGAAATTCAAACGTGCACCGATCATCATCGTGCACATGCATGTCAACTCCGACCATCGATGGTCATCACCACGACCATCCACAAGACGACCTCGACCCTGTCGACACCTTCGACCGACCAGAACAACGCAACCTCCCCTGAGGCGAAATCGAGCACTTCGAACCCCCATTTACCCATATCTCAATCAGCAAATCATCAACCAACGACGAACGCCTCCACCTGAGTACCAGCCACATTGCCTATGAATGCTCTCTGAACCCTAGAGACCATCCCCCCCAAGCGATTCAGTCCGGTCACACGGTGACGAACGAATTCCAATTCCCACATCTTCCCAATACAGATCTTAAACCCTAAATTGAAAAAATTCCAATCATCACCTCAAAAGGAATATCCAATGATAATTTTCACGTGATTCTTTCTTCTCCGGCCACCCTCACGTCCAAGCTAAAGCTTTTAGTTGCCGCCGATCTTCGGCAATTAACCAAAACTCGAAAATCCAACAACACTCAATATCTCACTGAAGCCCAAAAGAAAAAAATCCAATTCTTAATCGTAAATTCATGGTTTATTAAAATGAATCTGACTATATAATCAGATTTTTGAATTATCCTATTTGATTTTTAACAAAACCTTAATTTTACTGTAATCTAAATATTTTTACTAAATGTTTACCAATATAACCACTTAAAGTTATTTTTTTTCACAAACAAGAAATCAAGGTTTTTAACAGTTCTTTTCAGAATTCAAAGTCAAATTTTTGATCTTACAGTGAGATATGCATTATCTTGTAATGAAGGAGGGTCTGTTGTCAACAACAGAGCAACAAAATACAATATGCAGAAACAAGTATGTAGGCAATAACTTTTCTCATATACTCACATTGATGTTCAAACACAAGTAATCATTAGAAATTATATTACCACACATGCAAATAGATTCATCCAGATTTAAAAAAAAAACTATTTTAAAAAAAAAACAGATCACTTTTTTACTGAGGAAGCAGAGAACAACTCAGAGATGCATTCTCACAATTTCCTGAAACTGCAAATTGAACCTGCATGTTGAAGTTGATCTATAGATGCTTCAGGTGAGTTTGCAACTGAACTCCATCTTGTTTAGCTTAGAGTTGAATTCAGGTTGATCTTCAATTTGTTGTTGTAACTTGCAGATTTAAACAAAATTGTATTTGGGTTTGAAGTTTGTTTGCAGATTTGAACATGAATTGAGTTTTGCAGATTTTCTCTTCTAAAATCTGATTTCATTTTCAAACGAAGATGATGTTTAAACAAAATGAATTGTTAAGTTTCTTTTAATATACTTTTAAATAAAAATGTTTTTAAAACATTGCCACTTGTTATCTTAGTATGTCAAATGTTTTACAAGTGTATTCCTTATGCATAAATGTCTTACACATGTTTATATTAAAAGAAATTTCTTTAATTTATTAATGTGTTTTAAATCTATCTAAATAATATCTAATTTAATTTAACATGTTTTAAATGTTTTATTTACATTAGCCTATAAAATGATTACATGTTTACATATAAACTTCTTTATAAAATTATATACAATTTAAATGTTTATTTGAATTTTTCAAAATAATATTTTTAAAGCTAATTTTCAAAAGAGAAAATTTTAAAAAGAATAAGAATGTTGAATTATTTTTTATTCAAGGGTTTTCAAACCAAATATTATACTTTAATATAAATGAACTAAATCTTATTTCAAAAGAATTTTTTTTTAAATTAAACAAAATAAACCTTTATTATAAAATACTATTTTTAAACAAACTAAATATATACTTTAATTTCTTATGAAAATATAAGGTGGATTTTTTAAATTAACTTTTGAAAAGTTTGAACCCTAATTTATGAAAGTGCGGTGTGTATACAATTATATGTGCTAATATAGTATACACGGATCGTGTAATATGGACTATAATATAAATGCGGAAAATAGATGATAGTAGCAAAGCAAAAATAAAAATAGAAAAATCACACCAGAGATTTTTATACTGGTTCGGAGCACCGTCCTACGTCCAGTCCCAGACTCCTATCTGGATTTTCACTATTAACTACCTCGCTTCACCCGGAGGAACAGGTTTACAATACCCGAACAGCCGAACGGGATTTCACGCCTCTAATACACTGAGGACTTCAACACTTGCCTCTTACAACACCGAGGACTTCAACACTTGCCTCTTACAACACGAGGACTTCAACAAAAACAAATACAATTGTTGTTGACAACTTGTGTTCTTGAAAACACGGATTTGTCACTAGTAGTACACCCTTCCTATAATCTTATCCTCAAAGAATATGAATGATGTTTTGTAAAGATTAAAGAAGGTATTTACTTATTGAATCAAAAGATATGAAATAATTTCAATGATTCAATAAGCTAAATTAATTTTTAGAATGCAAGAGTGTTAGAGATTAGATTAGAGAGCATATATGATCGTGTAAAAACTTGTATTTGAATCAATGATTTAGATGAGTATATATAGAGAAAAATAGTTGTAACTCTTTGTGAACAGTTGCCATTAAGAGTTATGATCATTGATGAAAGATAGGAGATGCAACCTTTGGAGAAGAGAAGTGTCTTTTGGAAAAGTTGCTTTATGTTTAAAAACGGTCGACAGGTCAAAAATGGACCGGTAGACAGGAATTCAAATATATATACGTTATGTGCATGTGTGCATGTTATCTGTGCATTCTGGGCAAAAACGGTCGACCACCTTATTTTCAACCGGTCGACCGGTTTAGTCCAATTTGCACAGTTAATGTGCATATGTATATATATTGAAAGATTGAAGTTATATGATTATTTGAGGATAGATTTTAACATAAATTACTAACATACCAAATAATCAACCTCTAATATATGGAGCTCTTTGTGTTTCTTAAATGAATAACTTCTTTTTGTCGATCACGGCTTATTCCTTTGTCAGAAATCAAAACTCTATAAAAAATCTTGACTCAACATTCTCCCCCTTTTTGATTGATGACAACATATATATGAAGTTCTGAATCTCCCCCTGAATATGTGATCTCCCCCTGAGATTTTGTCTTATATATATATATTCCTGCAAATAATTGTTAGCACTTTCTCCCCCTTTGTCATCGACAAAAAGGAATAATAGATAATGGAATAATATAGGAGTATATCAGCCAGAATATCCATTTTCCTCTTTTCTTAAGTAGGACCTGCAAAAAATAGAATTAAGTCCATGGTACCCACTTTTTATAGGGTCCTAAGAGTTAGGTCTTAGGAGTCCAAACCCATACGGGTCTGGTATCCCCTTTATATACATAATTAGTATTATGATGCACAGTATTCATAAAATTCTGAATATATTTGTTCCTAATCAAATTGTTATTTGTTATAGGAACCCATATTTTGATGGTCTTGACATTTTTCTTTTGAAATTTCACAACTGGTTTTGGTTTGGAATATAATAAACTAAGATTTTTCTTAGCTTCAGTTTTTTGTACTTTCTTTTTCCCTTTATTTCCAAGATGTTTCTTGGTTTCTTGTTTGTTATATCCCAATCCTTGTTTGTCTGAAATAGATTGTGAACTTTCAATAATTTTTGTCAAATTTTCTCGACCTTTGTTAAAGTTAGAAACATTTTGAGTAATGTCATCAAACTTTGTTTGTAAACTAGCTTTTTCTAGGTCTAGAATTTTGACTTTTGCTTTAAGCTCATGATTTTCAGTAGTGAGAGCATTATTTTTCTCTTTTTGAGTTTCTATTTCTTGACTCAAAAGAGATATTTGAGAGTCAACATTAGATGATGATTCTTGAATATTTTCAAGTTCTTCTTCTAATATTTTCTTCTCATCTTTTAACATATCTCGTTCAAACTCTGCTCTACTTAAATCTGCTTTGACTACTTTTAATTGACGTTTTAAGTCTTTATATTTGACTATCAATTCAGCATTAATATCAAGTAATTCATCAAATGTAGGAATTTGTACCTCATCTTCTGTTGCCATAAAGCAAACATTAGCTTGTTCATTCTCCGAATCACTTTCACTTTCTGATGAAGATGACTCTGAATCATCCCATGTTACTGAGAAGGCTCGTTTCTTTGATTTGTCCTTCTTATATTTGAATTTGTCATTTTCTGACTTTTTCTTTTGTTCTGGACAATCCTTCTGCATGTGTCCCTTTTTATGGCAGTTGAAACATTCTATAGCAGATGAAGATGGTTTATTTGATCCAGGTTTCCTTTTATTGTAGCGACTGGCTTTTCGATATTTTAGGAATTTTTTGAAACCTTTAGCAATGAACGCCAAATCTTCATCTTCAGAATCTGATTCATTTTCATCTTTCTCAACATGAAATGCTACATTTTTCTTTTCTTCTTTCTGTTCTTTTCTAGCCTGCAAATTTGCTTCATAGGACATTAAATTTCCTATCAATTCATCTGGCTTCATGACGGAAAGGTCATTAGCTTCTTCAATTGCTAATACTTTTCCTTCCCATTCATTAGTCAGAGAATGTAGGACTGTTGAAACAACATCAAAATCAGAATACTTTTGTCCTAACCCAATAAGTGCATGGTGAATAGTTTGAAACCGTGAATACATGTCATTGATTGTTTCATTTGGTTTCATTTTGAAATTTTGAAATTGACTTTTCAGCATGGCTATTTTGGCTTGTTTAACCTTGTTAGTACCTTCATGAGTGATTTTTAGCGTTTGCCAAATTTGATATGCAGTAGTGCAGATACTAACACGGTTATATTCATTTTGGTCTAATGCACAGAACAACATATTTATTGCTCTTGCATTTACGGCTGCTGCCGTTTTCTCAGCCACAGTCCATTCTGAATAATCAGTTGTTGGATTCACTATTTCTCTTTGAGTAGCATTCCAAGCATCATAGCCACTTGATTGCATAAAGAATGACATACGTGTTGCCCAATAACTGTAGTTAAGACCATTGAAAAATGGAGGTCTTTGTGTCGATTGCCCTTCTGTGTAAGTGGTGTTTTGAGTGCTAGTACTTGCGTTATTTGCCATATTACAAGAATATATCAAATAACTGTGTTACGGTTATATGATGACCGTGCTCTGATACCAAATGAAAGTGAATGAAAATCGCTATGCTCCGATACCAACTGAAAGTGCGGTGTGTATACAATTATATGTGCTAATATAGTATACACGGATCGTGTAATATGGACTATAATATAAATGCGGAAAATAGATGATAGTAGCAAAGCAAAAATAAAAATAGAAAAATCACACCAGAGATTTTTATACTGGTTCGGAGCACCGTCCTACGTCCAGTCCCAGACTCCTATCTGGATTTTCACTATTAACTACCTCGCTTCACCCGGAGGAACAGGTTTACAATACCCGAACAGCCGAACGGGATTTCACGCCTCTAATACACTGAGGACTTCAACACTTGCCTCTTACAACACCGAGGACTTCAACACTTGCCTCTTACAACACGAGGACTTCAACAAAAACAAATACAATTGTTGTTGACAACTTGTGTTCTTGAAAACACGGATTTGTCACTAGTAGTACACCCTTCCTATAATCTTATCCTCAAAGAATATGAATGATGTTTTGTAAAGATTAAAGAAGGTATTTACTTATTGAATCAAAAGATATGAAATAATTTCAATGATTCAATAAGCTAAATTAATTTTTAGAATGCAGGAGTGTTAGAGATTAGATTAGAGAGCATATATGATCGTGTAAAAACTTGTATTTGAATCAATGATTTAGATGAGTATATATAGAGAAAAATAGTTGTAACTCTTTGTGAACAGTTGCCATTAAGAGTTATGATCATTGATGAAAGATAGGAGATGCAACCTTTGGAGAAGAGAAGTGTCTTTTGGAAAAGTTGCTTTCTGTTTAAAAACGGTCGACAGGTCAAAAATGGACCGGTAGACAGGAATTCAAATATATATACGTTATGTGCATGTGTGCATGTTATCTGTGCATTCTGGGCAAAAACGGTCGACCACCTTATTTTCAACCGGTCGACCGGTTTAGTCCAATTTGCACAGTTAATGTGCATATGTATATATATTGAAAGATTGAAGTTATATGATTATTTGAGGATAGATTTTAACATAAATTACTAACATACCAAATAATCAACCTCTAATATATGGAGCTCTTTGTGTTTCTTAAATGAATAACTTCTTTTTGTCGATCACGGCTTATTCCTTTGTCAGAAATCAAAACTCTATAAAAAAATCTTGACTCAACAATTTAAATCAAATTAACCAATTCATAAATTATACATCTACATATATTATAAATTTGAAAATATCCTTTATTAAGTTTAAATTTGAATTTAAATTAAAATTAAATTCTCTATTTATAATGTATACACATATATACATTATACATAAAATATCTTTGAATAAGCTTAGAAAGATATTTTTTTCATTTAAATATTTTTTAACATTTGAAAACAACTTTGAAAAGAATATCATTTATCAAACTAGATAATAATAAATTTTCAAAAGATAAATTCTGTTTGAATTAGATTATTAAATCAATATTTCATATTTTAAAATAATTATTAATGAAATTATTAAATAAATATTGCCCAAATTTCCGGGACATCACATTCCTCCCCCTTAAAAGAATTTCGTCCCTGAAATTTAAAGCAAAAATCCCATACAGATTTTAATTTAAAAAACAGCAAACATATGCTATCAACCAATTATTAGCAACCATAGCAACCAATTCAAACAAACAATTCTAATTATCCTGACAAAATTCTGGATAAGATTCCTTAGTGTTTCCCAAGTATATACACCAGGACACTCGCTCTACAGAATCTAAACTAGCTACACCACTCAGATCTAGAGCTCCTATATATCTGGATCTACAAATCTAAATAGGATACTGGACTACAGACAAATCCTGATCAACATCCAATTCTCCCAGAACTACTAATTCTAAAACCAGTGATAAACCATACACGTACTCCCACAGAGATACGTGAAAAACAAAACAAATTCCAGCCATCCGAACTGGAAATTCAACCCTGTAGATCCAACACTCAACTCTTGAGAGAAAACAAAAGGATCCAATACTCTTATCCACAAATCTCTCCTGTATCCTGGGCTGCTCTCCACCTTCTAGATCAATCAAATCTTCGCAGATGCTTCACCGAACAAATCTGGACAAAGAAATAAACGATCTCCAGATCCTACTCGACAAATAGTTCTCCAAGATCCATCAAAAACCACCACACAAACTCTACTACACAAATATCAAAAGACTTTAAACATACTATTCTTATCCGAAAAATTAAACAGATGCACAAAACAAACAAGCTTCCAGATCCAAAATGCATTTCTTGTAGAAAACCTCTGATCTAAGACAAAACTCAAATTCCCATAGAATCGGGTGCTGCTTCTATCTGGAACAGCTGCCACCATGCTTCCACTGCGCAACTCTGATTTGAGAATGTTGTTGATGAACACAAGTATAAACTCGATCAACTTCTCCCTGAAACATTCGTCCATCAAATTCCATAAAATCTCAGTGACCTATCCGATTCGATCACAAACACCACAGCAAAAATTCTACCAGAAACTAGATCCGATCAATCCTGCCAGCTTAAATAGATCTCTCTCTCAAAGAACCTCCTACTAAGCTGAACCACCGGTAAGCTCCAAGAACCAAGTCGATACAGAACTCAATCTCTCGATGCGGATGCAAATCTGAATTCCTTCGAAGATATCCAGAAAATACCACTTCGATAACTCTAACATCTTCAAGAGATGCTTCAATCCAATCAAAGATCACTCAGAGAACTTTCGAACCATCGCAAGTCACTTTTGCGATTCCACTCAGTTCAGATTCCAAGAAACCGTTCTCCCTTCAACAATCAAACAGCTAAAGCCTTCAAATCAAAAGGATAAATTAGTGGTCCACCTCTTAACCACTAACATCACACCCAGCTGGGATACCAGAAGAAATGAACAAGCTACACCATCTGCCTGGCCTACTGACAGAAGAATTACAGAGACTTCTGAACCATCGAAGAAACATGCCACACTGCTGCTATTGCTGCCAAAGACTTCCTTATCCAAAAGCTCATCGAACCTCAAAGCTACACCAGCCACTTCCACAATAGAGCCTTCAAAAGAAAAATATCTCTCAGGAAACTCGATCTCAAATCAAACACAAAAAATTCTGCCAAACTGAGTCTCAAAATCAAATACGGACAGAACTCCATCCTACGGTTGCCAAGATTCCATCGCTGGCTTCAACACTTCCTACTGATCCAGGCTCAAGAAAATCCACTCACACGAGTGCAACCAAGCTTACAATTCAAAGACAAACTCTGAACCTTGGAAAGATTTTCTTTAGAGGTCAATGAGACCCTTTACACAAAAATGCAAAACTACTCAAGATGCCCAATTACACCCTAGCAGATCACTTCCAACCTCAAACACTCGGACGTCAACCATTGGTAGTTGTGTTACACATATCACTAGCTTATCTACCTCTATAACTTATATTGGAAAACCTGAACAGGTAACCCAATCAAATAGGTAGAATAAATATATATAGACACACACACACACACACACACACACACACACACACACATATATATATTCAAAATTACAAATACGCTCTCTCAAGATAGACACCATTCCATAGTCTAGGTATTCGCTCAACCTAGTTGCTCTAATACCATAATGTAACGACCTGCCTTTCATTCCATAGAAAGACGCATCATTAAGAAAAAAGAAAGGGATAGAAAATAGAAAAGAAAGGAAATAAAGAAACATACAACATCAGAATCTCACAGCGGAACGAATAAATTATATTATATCACATAAAACATTAAATAGTATCATATACATCAGTGTTAAACAACTAAAACAACACAAACTGGACAGTTATAAACATCTGTATGACAATTACAATTCAAGTACATAAGAGAAAACAGATACAACTCAACACAGCGGAATCACTATATATATAAATATAAATATAAATATATATATATATATATCTACACGCTGAAGCCTCCTGCTCCATATCTCCTCCAGAAAACTCGTCAAAGCAATCCTGAATCACTTGAGTACTCATACGTAATATGAGTACCAAAGAGTTTAATAAAACAGAAAATAAACACTCGGGTCAGACATGGGTCTAGTGTGAGTAAACGGGTTTAAAAGTTGCTTAACTTTAGAAAATCCTTTGAAACAAAAGGTATCGCGTAAGACTTCCCACACATAAACATGGAAAAGTTTTTACTTTACGCTAACCAAAACAGTTAATAGGAAATCCAGTGATATTATAATAGTGTCTAGGGTTTTTAAAATAAAATACAGAAATAGCTGGAATGCTTACATCTCACGTTCCAACATAGTTGGGCACAATCAAAACCGTACAGTCGCTTATTGGATTATGGATTCCATCAATGGCAGGGCAACTGGGGTACCGCCCGTCACAGTACGTGGCCTAGATCACCGTACCGAGGAGTACGCCCGCTTCCCTACAACATAAAGTCGGAACCATTCCTTACTGAACAGTTCCGAACAAGACCACCCCGCCGATTGGCTGTCGCCAACTACCACACAGCCGAAATATAAAGGGACCTCTTGATAGGGGTAAATATTGCTCTCCAGTGGGGGCTACCCACGAAGCCTTGCTGTACCTCCCCTTTTTTGGCCATTCCCGGTTGATGAGGCTTGAGGCTACGATTACCTTTATAGGAAATATCAATCTTAGAATGATCATCGTCCACCTGACGATGTTCTGAAAGCATTCAATCCATACAAGTTCATTCCGGGTTCGAACGAAACCGAAGGCATTATCTCGTTACACTCATTTGGGAATCACCCTCAGAGTTAACGACGATAACCCTTGCACTCTGAATCACTACCTCGAACCTATAAGTACTATTCCGTCAAACTCATCAAGGAATCACCCACAGAGTTATACTGACGTATAGTTCTTACACCTTGAGTCTTCACTTGCTCCACTTAGATTAACGACCTAACGTTTAATTAGAATCGATGTGGTTTTCGGATATCCAAATATGGAAACCGATCCCGGTCTCATCGAAACCAAACGCCATTTTAATGTCCAAGTTGTACTTAAGGTTTTTAAACAATTAACTCATTTCATTATTATCTATTTCACACAGATAGATATACTACATATCACAATAGATAAATCGCATTCTCATCATAAACAGGTAATCTGTATCATCATCACAAAATGATAATCATCACAACCAAATAATCCATCACAAACCATCATACTTTAACCATGCATCCATATCATATAGATACAACTCATCTCATTACTGAGATCTCAACCATCCAATCAATAACATCCATAAGCAATGATTTATTATCCTCCATCTATAATTAATTTAAAATGAATTAAATTAATTACTTCTATCTTTAATTTAATTTAAAATAAATTAAATTAATTACTCATCTATAAATCCTTCTTAATATCCATCAATTCATTAACCTAGTTAATTAATCATTCTCTAAGCATTTAACTTGATTAAGCACCTTTGATTAATCATTCTCTAATTTCAATAAGTAATTAGTCTTTAATTAATTTCCTAAATTAATTGACCTTAATAAGAAGTAATTAATATTTAATTACTTCATTTATTAATTAATTATAAGTAATTACATTTATTCTTAATTAATTACAATTAATTAATCACTTAATTATTAATTATTACTTAATTAAACAATTCATAATTACATCATTAATTATATTAATTAATGATCTCTAATTCATATTTCAAATTAATTACTTTATTTAATATTAATTACATTTAGTAATTTATCTAAAATTTAAAAAAAAAATTATTAATCACCCTGATTAATATTAAATCCAGTAATTAATTACCCTTAATTACTTATTAACAAATTAATTATTCCATAATTAATTATTTAATTAATCCCTTGATTAATTACGAAAGTAATTATCCAAATTACTCATCTTCACTAATTACATTCCAGTAATTATCATTATTACTTCTCTAAGTAATCCTGCTCCATTAATTATATTAAGTAATTGCTCTCATTAAATCATCAAATGATTTCTTAAATTAATTAAACTAAATTAATTAATTTAAACAAATCAAATTATCATAATTAATTACAATAAGAAATTAATTCCTTAATTACTTTATGAAGTAATTATTCTTAACAAATTACAATTGATTATATTCAATTATTTAATCTAATTAATTATCAAAATAAATCACATTAATTAATTACTTAATTATCCTTAGATAATTATCATTATTAATTAACAACATTTTCTTTAATTACTTCTCAAGATAAATTATCTTAGATTAATTATTATTAACCATCTCTAATTAAAAATTAATCCAAAACATTAATTAAAATCAATTAAACAAGTAAATTCTAAATTAAATTCTTTTATTAACTTAATTGTTCTAAGATAATTTATTTACTTATTAATGATTTCAAATTATTTAAAACAATACATTTCTAAATTTAAAATTAAAATTCCATTTTAAAAATTCATGATTCAAAATGTTTAACTATTTAAACATATATCCAAAGTTTAAATAAATTTATAAACCTTGAAATAGAAATAAATGTTAATGAACATTTATTACTTAAATATATAAGAGAAGTTTAAAACAATATTACTTAATTTATTTAAAAGAAACAGGCTTAAAAACAAATTGATTATTTAACTTTTCAAATTTAAGTTAAACCCATCATAACCTTATTCAAATATTTAAAGTAATTTTTTTTATCAAGTTTTAACCATTTATTTGAAATTAAATTTATTTTTAAATTCTACTTTCAAACATTTTAAACTTGATCCACATTAAAATTTTCAAACTGTTTTGAATCCAAATCTGAATTCATAGTAAACTTAAAAACCATATTTTAGTCTTGATTTAAAACTTGATTTAAATCTTGACTAAAATTAAAATTTTCATTTTTAAAAGCTTTGAATTCAAATGTTCCTTTGAATTCAATTCATCTAAAACTTGGAATTTAAATTCCTGTTTAAATCCCTGCCTTAATTTTAAATTTCATTCAAATTTAAAATAAAAAAACTGCAAACAGACAGGTTATAAAACCTGAAGCTAACACCAACCCGAGACCCCATATAACTACTTCGAGACAAAACCCCAAAAGCTCCGAGCAAAAACCCCTACTTCTTCGTGAAGCAACCCGAGCAAACAACTGCAACACTGAACCCACCATTAACAAAAATTCAAACGTGCACCGATCATCATCGTGCACATGCACGTCAACCCCGACCATCGATGGTCATCACCACGACCATCCATAAGACGACCTCGACCCTGCCGACACCTTCAACCGACCAGAACAACGCAACCTCCCCTGAGCTGAAATCGAGCACTTCGAACCCCCATTTACCCATATCTCAGTCCGCAAATCATCAACCAACAACGAACGCCCCCACCTGAGTACCGGCCATCTTGCCTATGAATGCTTTCTGAACCCTAGAGACCATCCCCCTATGCGATTGAGTCCGGTCACCCCATGGTAACGAACGAATTCCAATTCCCACATCTTCCCAATCCAGATCTCAAACCCTAAATTGACAAAATCCCAATCATCACCTCAAAAGAAAAATCCAATGATAATTTTCCCGTGATTCTTGCTTCTCCGGCCACCTCACGTCCAAGCTAAAGCTTTTAGTTGCCGCCGATCATCGACCATTAACCAAAACCCAAAAATCCAACAACACTCAATATCTCACTGAAGCCCAAAAGAAAAAAAATCCAATTCTTAATCCTAAATTCATGGTTTGTTAAAATGAATCTGAGTATATAATCAGATTTTTCAATTATCCTATTTGATTTTTAACAAAATCTTAATTTTACTGTAATCTAAATATTTTTACTAAATGTTTACCAATATTACCACTTAAAGTTATTTTTTACAAACTAGAACTCAAGGTTTTTAACAGTTCTTTTCAGAATTCAAAGTCAAATTTTTGATCTTACAGTGAGATATGCATTATCTTGTAATGAAGGAGGGTCTGTTATCAACAACAGAGCAACAAAATACATTATCCAGAAACAAGTATGCAGGCAGTTACTTTGCTCATATACACACATTGATGTTCAAACACAAGTAATCATTAGAAACTATATTACCACACATGCAAATAGATTCATCCAGATTTTGAAAAAAAGAACTATCTTTTAAAAAAAACAGAAGTTTACTCACTTTTTACTGAGGATGCAGAGAACAACTCAGAGATGCATTCTCACAATTTCCTGAAACTGCAAATTGAACCTGCATGTTGAAGTTGATCTGTAGATGCTTCAGGTGAGTTTGCAACTGAACTCCATCTTGTTTTGCCTAGAGTTGAATTGAGGTTGATCTTCAATTTGATGTTGTAACTTGCAGATTTAAACAGAATTGTATTTGGGTTTGAAGTTTGTTTGCAGATTTTAACATGAATTGAGTTTTGCAGATTTTCTCTTCTAAAATGTGATTTCATTTTCAAATGAAGATGATGTTTAAACAAAATGAATTGTTAAGTTTCTTTTAATATATTTTTAAATCAAAATGTTTTCAAAACAGTGCCACTTGTTATCTTATATGTCAAATGTTTTACAAGTGTATTCCTTGTGCATAAATGTCTTACACATGTTTATATTAAAAGATATTTCTTTAATTTATGAATGTGTTTTAAATCTATCTAAAATAATATCTAATTTAATTTAACATGTTTTAAATGTTTTATTTACATTAGCCTTTAAAATGATTACATGTTTACATATAAACTTCTTTATAAAATTATACATAATTTAAATGTTTATTTGAATGTTTTTAAAATAATATTTTTAAAGCTAATTTTCAAAAGAGAAAATTTTAAAAAGAATAAGAATGTTGAATTATTTTTTATTCAAGGGTTTTCAAACCAAATATTATACTTTAATATAAATGAACTAAATCTTATTTCAAAAGAAAAACAAATTTTAAAATAAAACAAAATAAATCTTTATTATAAAATACTACTTTTAAAAAAACTAAATATTTACTTTAATTTCTTATGAAAATATAAGGTAGATTTTTTTAAATTAACTTTTGAAAAGTTTCAACACTAATTTAAATCAAATTAACTCATTCATAAATTATACATCTATATATATTATAAATTTGAAAATATCCTTTATTAAATTAAAATTAAAATTAAAATCAAATTCTCTATTTACAATGTATACACATATATACATTATAAATAAAATATCTTTGAATAAGCTTAGAAAGATAATTTTTATCATTTAAATATTTTTTAACATTTAATAACAATAATATTCTCAAATTAAATTATCATTATTATAAATTTTGAAAAGAATATCATTTATCAAACTAAATAATAATAATTTTTCAAAAGATAAATTTTATTTGAATTAGATTATTAAATCAATATTTCATATCTTAAATAATTATTAATGAAATTATTAAATACATATTGCCTAAATTTCCGGGACATCACAATCCTGGCATTTTTTGTTAGCATCCTCTTTTTCAAACTCACTGAAACATTCAAAGGAAAACTAAACCTTACCTCCATTCAAAAATTAATTACTCTCAAACCATTCAATTTTCGCTATACGTTTAACATGGAAGTTGTTCGTATCGATCCATACGATTTTAAGAAATTAACAATGCTCGATTTCACTGAATATCGATCGAGTTATTGTCAAAAATCGGTAAGAGAATTAAAATGTTATTAAACTTTAAAATTCAATTTCTCATTATCCGTTACGAATTGATCGATGCCGCTAGCACCGTTGAGTTCGTATCAAAGCATTGTATTTTTGGCGAGGTTTCGACAGAGTTTTATGTCGATGTTTTGCGATGGTGGTGGTGAGTGTTTGGGTTAATCGAAGCTAGCATCGACAGGCGAATTGAAGCTTGGCATGGTGTTTGTGGAAGAGATGGGCTTATTCATGTGGATACAGTTATGTGGTGTTGAGCTTTGGGCTTTGGGCTTTGGGCTTGAATGATATTTAGGTGAGAAATAATTTATTTAATTTGTTTTGAATATATATAAAGTTAGTTAACTTCCAAATGTCTAATTATGTTCATATGAAACCCGTTTAGCACGTGAATTTTTGCATTGGACTCATATTGACGAGTATATCGTCATAGTATAACTTGTTAATAGCTTTGGACAAATATATATTTATGATATATGAAAATGGATATAATTTAAATTACATTATTTAAATTAACAATGTCATTTAAATTTATATACCTTAATTATTGATGTTTATTTGGCCAAATAAAATACCGTTGATTTAAATTGGTTTGAATAAGGTAACTGGACATTTGTTTAGTGGGATAAAACACCATTCCACTAATTAAATTAATTTGACATTTAATTAGCAGAATAAATCCCTGTTTTGCCATCTTGTAATTCTGGACATTTGATTATATATTGTTAATTGGTATACCACTATGAATAAGTGATATGTTAGCCAACGACGGCTAAGTGTTGAATTTGTTTGCATAGTTGTTAATTACGTAAATATCTATTATTAACTTGAAAAGTTAAATTTAATAATATGGTAGTTTATTCAAGTACCATGGTGATCATTAAGCCGCCTTCAAATTCAAAAGGCTATATTTTGATTTAAAAGTTATTTTAAGAATTGTTATTTTGGTAATAAGATTTTAAAAGGTAATAATTATTTATTATTAATGTTTTAATAATTGTTTTAACAATGATACAAAGTTAATTATTTTATGATATGATTTTTAGAGTTATTTAATTATTATTTAAAGTTATTTAATTATTGTTTTTAAAATGCTTTAATTTAATTATTTGTTTATAATCATTTAACTATACTTTAATTCTTAGTTAAAGTTATTTAATTATATTGATTTAAGTTATTTAATTATATTTATAAGTTCATTAATTTTCATATTAATATTAGTTTAAAGTAATTGATAATTGTTTTAAACTTAATTAATTATTATATAAATATTGTTTTGAAGTTAACTTATTATTACAAAAATAGTGTCTAAGATTAATTTCATATATTATTAATTAGGTTTTAAGTTATTATTTTAAATGAGATTTAATTTAAGTGAAATAAAAGGATATTTAAAGAATAACTTGTTATCTAAAGTTATTTAAAGTTATTTTAAATAATTTATGGTTTATCAAGGAAACCTTACTAACCCAAAGAGTATTTTAGAAGTTCATTTAAATGGGAAAAGTTTTATAAATTGCTTTGGATATTTATAAAAGGATTATAAATGAGTTTTAAAGATCTGAAAAGGAGAAGTTTTATAAATGGGTTTCAAGATTTTTAAAGAATGTTTTATAAATGGATTGGAGATTTATAAAGAAACTAATAAGTAGATTTGGAGATATTTATAAAATAAAGATATTTGGAAAGAAATGATTGATTTTCATGGCGTAATTCGAGAGGCGGTGATTGCCTACAATTTACTATAGATTTGTTGGGATAGCGACGTAACCATTATGTAAGCTACGATCCATGGTCAATATTGAACGGTAGTTTCCATATCTATTTTTAAAAGTTTGCAGGTATTTTGAAAGAAATGGTTTGTGAACGTACTTATACCAGTGAGATAATTATATGATTACATGTTCTAAATATCGAAAATATAATGTTTTGTGAATATATTTATCCTGTTGAGATAAGTATGTGGAAGTGATTTCCAAGTATCTGAAATGTGAATTTAAATTAATGAAAGGTTAATAAATGAGGCTTGGTGATTTCCAAGAGAAATGTATTCTTTATTGGAATGTTTGTTTATTTGATAGTTAAGTAGCCGACTATCAAAGCTTGGCCTGAATATGTAATCATTCTTAATTTTGGTGGTCCGAAAACATTCCTTACTTAACACCGAAGGATTTTAACTCTGGAACTATCTAGGGGAAACACGGGGATTATATGGTACGGTTACCGTCTGTGGTGCTATACTGTACGTATAAACTCGTTTCCTTCTTTTAGAACAGATGATGATGAGATCCGTCCACTTTAACGGTTAGGGGTTGATCCTCGCTCTTATGTATTGGCTGATTATTTCCTAAGAAACCGGTATTGAGCATTCCAAAAAATCGACGATTGCTCTTGGAGCATCCAAGAAGCAGAAGAGTGTACTTGTAAGAACTGTAGCTATCCCATTCGAGTGTAAGAGTGTACTTGTAAGAGTGTATACCCTTAGGTTATGCTTGGGTATTATACCAGTTTGTGAACTTAAGTAATGTTTTATGAAAACGTTTTCATAAATACGAAAAGAGAATTGGTATTAGTGAGAACTAATTAAATAAGTGCGTAAATTGGACATAGATCATTTCTTTTCTTATAGTATTTATCTAATATTCGAGTACCATGCTTTAAGGTGTTTCACACCATTCCAAATAAGGGTCTATTACTCAATTTTTGATGGCGAACGCTGATAAGGGTTGTTGATATGGAACCAAGGTTTTCTATCATAGTATATGAGCTATGTAGGTGGAATAGAGGTCCCTAATCAAGGAACCTAATCGGAATTCGTACTAGAAATCGGGCAAGCGATAATAGTTCGGGAAGGAATTTATGTATTCAAGTAGTTATGAAATCAGATTTAGTACATGAATGATCTATGAACATCATGCTAGCTTATGAATAATATTGAATGTTCATGTGGTGAAATTTCAAGGACGAAATTCTTTTTAAGTTAAGGGGATAGTGTAACGACCCAGAATTTAATCTTACTAATTTTTGGAATATTTAATTGGTTTTAAATATTAAATTTGAGGTTCTGTTTAAAATGTAATAAATTCCATGTTTGAAATAATTGGTCAATTTTTGATGACGTGGTTTTAATTTAATTTATAAAAAAAATTCATAATTTTTAATCAAAAAATATTTAAATTATCTTTTGACGTAGTTTACGTCGAACGTCAGCATTTTCGAAATTTAACAAAACTTGTTAATTTTGGGATTGCTTTACATTGTTGTGAGCAATCACATTCTATATTCTGTCGTTCGCGGCTCATACACAAACACACTATAATGTAGCAAGCACCCGAACAGAACCAATCAATCAAATAAAACTACAAGTGCAGCCACCCTTGTTACTTTTTCTTCTTGCCTTCTTACCCTGGTATAAATGCACCTTGCCTTCTCTGTCTCCCCAGCTACCATTGTCCCCCATCGATCTTGACCTCGTTTTGAATTGTGGTTTCTTTGTTTTGAAATAGGAAACAATATATTTATACACGAAGAGCATTTTTTCATTTGGTTCATCCTAGCATGATTGTTAGCATCCTCTTCTTCAAGCTTACTGAAGCATTCAATTTAATGGGAAAAAAATCTTTTCCGCCATTCAAAGATCAATTACTCTCAAACCATTCAATTTCAGCTAATACGTTCAACATGGAATTTGTTCGTATCAATCCAAGGATTTTTAGAAATTGACGGCGCTTGACCTCATTGAATATAGATCGAGTTATTGTCAAAAATTAGTAAGAGAATTAAAATGTTCTTAAACTTTAAAAATCAGCTTCTCATTATTCGTGAAGAATTGATCGACGCCGCTAGCACCTCGAGTTCGTATCGAAGCATAGTATTTTTGGTAAAGTTTCGATGGAGTTTCATATTGATGTTTTGTGATGATCAGCAGCTAGGGTTTGGGTTAATCGAAGCTAGGGCGTCGATAGGTGAATCAGAGCTTGGCATGGTGTTCGTGGAGGAGAGGGGCATGTTGCAGTATAATTTGGCTGAGAACAGAGCATATAACTGTTGCGGCTACTATGGGGTTGTCGCATTTATGGCGCTCGAAATTCTTGATCGAAAGCTGAGGCGGTGGACCAGAGGCTTGGGCGAGGTGTGAGTTAAGTCGAGATCGTGGTTTGTGACATGCGAGTGACCTTGGACTAATGATTCAAAGTGTGGTTCCTGATGTCATATGCACGGACGGTCTTAGCAAGACTGGTCTTGCTTTTCCTATGATACATCACCGAGGATGTATGCTGATTGAGAAGGATATCTCTGATTCTTGTGCAAAAGGACCGTTCTCGAAGTACACAGGAAACTCTATGGAAATCCTACACAATTAGCGAATGTGCCTTGTTGATTTTTGATTATATACCTAGTATTATTGTGATGCACACCCACGAGAACTACAGCTACTTGATTATTATTATTTTCACCCTTAGACATTATTATAATATCACTAGATTTTCTGATATAAAATAGTTTTGGATATCTTAA
Source organism: Allium cepa (assembly GCA_030765085.1). Classification (NCBI taxonomy): domain Eukaryota; kingdom Viridiplantae; phylum Streptophyta; class Magnoliopsida; order Asparagales; family Amaryllidaceae; genus Allium; species Allium cepa. The sequence goes on along the minus strand of CM060941.1, from coordinate 676,586,770 downwards.
GGTAAAAACCTATTCATGTTTATGTGCGATATGGTCTTACAAGGTACTTTTGATTTCGAAAGATTTTACAAGCTATAATAAATAAAATTCCTTATGATTTGAGTTTCTGATGTTGGTTGTACCAGACTGACCTAGGCGTTTTCTATAACGCTCGGGTTAGACCAAGCTATTTCAAGGTTTAGATAGATATTTTGAAGCTTCAAGATGCAGCTGAAGGCCTACAGACGTATTTACGTCATGGTTACTTTTCCATTGCATTCATGGTTGTATTTATCAGAAATTATGAGGATGGGTTCTTATAACTGTCCGGATTGAAATAAGTTACTATACTATGATAGATGTCTGTATATGCATATAACATAGTTTTGTTTTTGTGTAAAGGTTTGTTGTATATTATAACTTACTCGTGCCACTCTAAGATTCTACGTTGTTTTGTTTTTTCTTGTCTTCTTCCTTCTTTATTTTTCCTAACTATCCACCTTTTCGTTCAATTTGAGTGTGTTATGTGTGGTTTATTTACCTTTTAAACTGTATGGAAGAGTGGGTCATTAAATATGCATATGGGAATGTATGTATGTGTATATGGACATGTTAACAGCGATCTCATGTAGCCATAGTGACCACCTGGTGCGTTAAGTTGCATGGGAAAGTACCGGGTCGTGTAATCTCCCCAGTGAAGCTCGAAAGTGTTTATGTTATGATGTGCAGAGTTAAGTATATATGCATGCTTAGGCATGCACAAATGAGTGCATATATACATATATGGGCTACGCACAAGTTTGGGTATGTCATTTTGGTGTGTTAGAGGAAGTCAGTCGCTAAAATCGATCTTAGAACTTTACTTGTGTAACAAGTGGATTTTGATATCAAAACCGTTTTTCGGTTACTTACGGAATTCACTTCCAAAATGTCAACAGATGAACCCTAGTAGATGTTCGATGGGATAGAGGCCAACTCTAGTAGCAAGGCGACTCATTCAGTCAATTGGTCGAGAGGAAGTAAGTACATCTCGGCCCCGGTTCAGTCGACTGAGTGACCCTTCAATCGGCTAACCTACCATGTCTTGTGCAAACTTCAAAACGCGACAACTTTCCATATGAAGTCAGATTGAGGTGAGATTTGGATCATTGTTCACCATTTTTAAGGGCTACAACCAGTGAAATTTTGGTAGTTTTTGGTGCAATTCTATTTTGGGGCCCATGTGGACCCACCCCGACATGTTTTTTTAAAAATCGTAGATTTTGAGGCAGACTGGGAGGGTATATCTGAGAAGTACTATGACATTGAGGTCATGTGTTCCATATGGAATGTGACTTAGGTTAGTTTGAGGTTTTGTTAGAGTTGTCCTGTGAGTTTTTACACCGTGGCAACAGGAGCCGTGCGTGATGATTTCATACTTTATATACGGAACGAGTCTGTGCTCTAAGGTTTTGACCTTAGAGTAATATTCAACTTATTAGTGTTGACTTGTTGTGACACACCAAGAGTATGGACTTATGTGACCTATTTGGACTTATGTGACCAACCTAGGTTTCGACCTTGTTGTGTTGTACCTAGAGTGTTGTTATTGGTCGTGACATAAACACGGCCTTGGAGGGATTGTTAATAGCTTTACCTTATTGCGATTGCTTGAACAATTATGGTCCTATATTTGTAATTTTACGGATGTTTGATCTTAGCAGTAATGCCTATATGCATTGTGGCTTACCCGTTCGGTCCTAATAGTAATGACTATATGCATTGTGGCATACCTATTCGGTCTTAGCAGTAGTAACCATAGACGTTGAGGCATATCGTATCGATCTTAGCAGTAGTAACCGTTGTTTTCGGATCATAGTCCGATCGTAGTATATTTGTACTATTTTGTTAGTAGTTTTAGGCTAGTATAATGCAATAGAAGATATCGTGCTAACTTTTTTTTATGGTATGATTCTTTACTTTTGAGATAGATTTATTGTACTTCTCTGTAGGTAGTCCAGATTTTTCCTGAGCCACGTTTGTGGAGATCCAATAGTGATTTAATATTTCCTATTTATTTGTATATAGTTTCAATATAATATATTTTGAGATAGTTCCCCTCACACCAGACTTTATGTCTGATCCGAGTTTTTGTCTTTGTCTGCTTATGTCATGACAACTCTCAGGTACTCGATTGAGTAGTTCATGAGTCATGCGCTTTAGGGGATACGCTAGTAGAGTGCGCAGCTGGAGCATTTTGGAGGTGTAGAATAGATGTTTTAAGATATATATACTTGTTATTTTATTGTACATGACATACCTATTATTTATATATGATACTAATGTATCAATTATTTATTCAAAACTCCGTATTTATTTTGGAGTTGTTGTATTCTGAATATTTTGTACTGAAATTTATTCATCAGTTGCTTACGCCAGTGCAATCTTTTATATATTATTATTATATTTTATTCATATATATTGAGTATATTATATGTTTTCATTCCGTTGTGAGATCTTGTCAATGACTTGGATTAATGTTTTGTTCTAATTTTACCTCGAATTATCTTTTTTGGTGCTCAAAAGTCGTGCGATGAAATAAGACTCATACTTATGGGTATTACAAAGGGCGGGTTGTTGCACTATTGGTCCTTAAGTGACATTGGGGCAATAACTCTAATGAGAGAAATAAATCTCATCCTACAAACTCAATAAGGGGACATCAAGAATCCAGGATGCAACACCACAATCAGGACCGCTAGAATGGACAACTAGCCTATTTATTAGGTCTAATTCACACTCTCTCCATAGTGGCGAGAACCCTATGACATTGATTCTCAATAAATGCTCTCGACTATATAAGTCTTTATGAGAGTAATAGCTAGAACTCTTTACCCAAGGAGTCCTTATAAGAGTAACAACTACTGATCTCGACTGGATAAGTCTTATTGAGAGTGATAACTAATACTCTCGACTATATGGGTCCTGATGAGAGCATCTCTGTGTAACAAATCCTCGACTACTAGCCCTTTGAGTAGATAACGATACTCGACAAGTTAGTCCTTAGAGGATGCAATAAAATATATACTCAACGATATGATTCCTAACGAGAGTAATAATTAATACTCTTGACTCGACACATCTTAATGAGAGTGTCAACACATACTAATTCCTCGACTACTAGCCCTAAGAGTAATATATTATATCTCAGCTAGATAGTCCTAAGTGGATATGTCTATAGATCCCAACATTTCTCCAGCTTAAAGCTCTTGGAGAGTAATAGAACTCTCGACTACTAAGCTCTAAGGAGTCACCTCTAGATGATATCACAAATTGCTAACCCATCTCTAGAATATAAGTGACGTCTACTCACTAATAGTTATCGAACGAGTATTACTTGAGCGTACCATACCACACAATATTACTTAAATGTTTAGTAGAAACTAGTAAGCTACACTCACTAAACAATAATTATTCTACATTATGAGTCAATAGAATAACCGAAAAAAATATTACCGAGTGCTCCATATCAATGGTATTACTAATCCGCTTATTCGATATCCTTATTATATAGAATTAAATCACAAAATCAATATAAATCATTTCAAATCAAACCATATATGAAAGGGAATTATAACTCAAAGCTGTCAAATCTATTTAAAATTTCTCAATTTTATCTACCTTAAAAATAGATTGAATATTCTAAACACCCCCTTTCGAAATTATAACTTAATTTTGAACCACTAAATATATAAAACGGAGAATGTATTTCAAAAATCTTAAAATGGATTTATATAATCATTAATCCCCTTATTAAATTACTTTTAAAATTGTTTGAAATATTTTTTTGAATCCATTTTATTAATTATACACTTTACAAAAAGAATTTCCCTTTCGGAAATATTATTAAAAGCCCTTTATTTATACTTACAAAATTCCATATATTCTAATACTACTGAAAATCTCTATTTGCATTTTTTTTAAACATCTTTTATATCTAAATCAATTTCCAATAACTCGTTTTATTTCAAAACCATTTTTATTTATTTATTGATATACTTTGGATAAATTTTAAAATGCCATAAATAATTTTTTAGATCTTTAAAAAAATTTAAAGCTAGAAAATCAATCGGACATCTGAAATATACATCGCGGAGCAAAATTCTCCATAATAATTAACCAATCAACAAAATAATTTTATCGTTTTTCCCGAATTGATTTACATCGAATTCCTGCCATCCATAAATGCATACACAACAAGTAAAACTTCATAATCAATCTTGACCAACAATCCAATAAGAAGATATAGTCTCGGCTGAATGGCCCAAAGAGATGTGAAATTTTCAAATCAAAATGCAAGCGGACAACATTAGCTTTGCCTTTTGGACATTCCAACGTACACAAAATCTCACGATCCAATCCAACTTCCTAACAATTTTTTTTTCCAAACAATTTAATCTACAATCTTGATCAGTTCAACCAAGTAATGCAATCATCTGTTTGGATAAAGTGTATATATAAGATGCAAGGGGATATAAATAAAGATGTGTGATTATAAAAATCACCAGATTGCCGAATGAGTCTTATTGTCCTAAACTGTGATAATACGACATCTACTTTGCATCTACCAGCCCACAACTACCACACGCAGCACCCATCATTGCTGCTCTCAAGTCATCAGTTGCCTCCAACACAACAACCATTGCCTATAGCTTGTAGATGCCAGCTCTGGCATAGGAATTTGAGCCTGCTAACCACCAAACTAGTAGCAACCATCCAAAGTCGCCTTCTCCATCACCATCGTCGCTAGCAGCTGCCTCAACGTCGCATCTCGCTCTAAGAGGGTCCAGTTGAACGCCTCCTTTAAGTCGAGTCTATATGCATGTATGAAAAATCAGATTGATTTAGCCAGGTCATGACCTCCTCCAAAGCATCATTAACCCCACCGCACTCTCCCACTTCGCCATTGATGCTGTACCGAGCTGCCTCTACTGCGAGCATATGTGATTTTATCTTTTTTTAAATCCATGCATGAAATTGGAAAATTAGGGAAAAAATTGAAAACAGGGGAACAAACAGGTTTTGGGCTTGACTTAGAGAAGGAGGGGGCGCTTCCTAGAAAAGGAGTGAAGAGCTTGTGTGTAAACGGGCTTGAGCCCTGCATTTCAGGCTCTAGTTTAAATATTCAATTTATCTTCCTTTTCTTTAAATAACCTTTTCAATTTATTTGGAAATGAGTATCAGTTTGATTTCATTATACTGAATATATTTTGATAATCGCCCAATTTCATTTAATTCGACATTCGCTTGATTAATTTCCACTAAATCACATAAGAATTATTTAGACTTTAAAAATATTTTATATTCAATTAAAACATTTTATTTGATTTCAGTATATTATCATAAAAGAATTTATTAATTTATTTCAAGTTATTAACATAAATCTTTTATTTGATAGACTTCAAATAAACACGAATATTATTTTCAAAATAATAATAATGATAAAAAATATAATTCGAATATTTTTATGTTAATTAAATTTATTCATTTAAATGGCATGAAAAGCAGGGTTGTTACAATTATTTTATATCAATACCATTGGTTATTTCTTTTAATACTAAATACATGTTTTTCATTGCTAATTTCATTCAATGTTTTTAATCTATATATAATAGAAATATAATCATTTAAAGCTTTTGAAATTACAAAAATGCCTATACCAAATGAGTACTTTAAACTAATGTTCTAGAGGTCCTGGGTTCGAACCCCAAAGACACCAAAACTATATTGCTACCAATTTCACTATTTTCTTTACCGAGAGCATTTTTTGATTTAAAAAAATGAGATGGTTTCTTATTATATGTACACATGCATCGCACGTGCATGAGTACTAGTACTAATAATACCATATTACACCATATTATATCATTATCTTGTAAAACCAACTGCATAATTTTTTATTGATAGTATCATTCAATGTTATTTTCATATTAGTAATACCATATTATATCGTTATATTTTAGTACCATATATTATTATCATTTTATATAATTGTATCGTTGAATGTTTCTTTTAATACAAGTTATATAATTTTTTTTGACAATATCATTCAATGTTTTTTATATTAATAATATCATATTATATCTTATTTTACTAAAGATATCATAGATTGACAATGAACCGTACCTTTTTAATGGTTAACCATCCTACTTTCCGTTATAGCGACAGTATTATTTACATCTCATGTATTATTTCAGCCCAATAGATTCAACAAAAATTTCGACACTTTCTCTTATTCCCCCTATCATATGAAAAATAGTGTACATGGGAAACACTGTCGAAATGATCTAAGTAATACAAATATTATTATGTTTATAATAAAATTTGAAAAATATTGTGTCGGATGTATGATGATTTTCATTTAAATAAAAAATAAATATTCGTATAACGATCGTATAACATACTTATCAGATGGGGCCAGGACGCATCTGTTGGATTTCACAAATTTACATACTAATATAGAAAATTTTATTCAATTTTGCACCAATAATACATAAAAACATTATTGTGAATGGCAATTTCATAGATATCAAATATATACGTCAATTTTGTAGATCATAACCAACGTGGAGACCAATTGGAGAAAAAGAAGTATAGTTGTAGTTATTAATCTTTGAAATCATAGTTTCAGTTCAATAAGAATTAAAAACCCATCAAAAATAATTTGCTAATAATTTACAAACATTTGTATGCTTACTCTTTTTTTGTTTTATAAATACTCTTATTGTGATTTATGATTATCATTTTGTATTTGAGACATCATCGGTTCGATTTCCATTTTTTCATAAAGACATTTCTTTAACGTTCTCTCTAAATTATTTACTACAGATTTTAGTGCACCATGCTCTTCCTATAGCTTATATTTGCAATACAAACATACAAATCAGGTGTAACTCATGCAATCTAATCAGACCCACTTTTATGAATATCCAATTCATTTTAAAAATAATCGTGCTTGATATACATGATGGTAATTGAATAGGTACATGAACAGAGTTAAGAAAATCAAAGTAAAATAATGAACATAAATCAAGGTAGCTTATCTAAGTAGTGATATTTACATTGTGATAGATTATCATGGTGATATAGATGCAGCTTAGCTTATTTTGTCTGCATACCCATGGGTGGATTAGCTTAAAAATAATATATATTTACTAACCAGTACTGAAATGTGCATCGTTAACGAAAAGTCTGGACCAAAATAAAAATCTTCTTCAAGTAAAGATGAACAATCAATTTTCAACTATGCAAAGTTAATTAAACTTTATTACAAATTTAAATCAACCCAGGAAGATAGCAAGCCAAAATCCTAATTGCCCTTTAAATTTTAGCTACTATAATAATCTGAGGATGTTTGCTTGAAGAAAATAAGTTATACCCCAATTAAAACTTCAGTAGACAACAATAAAAAAAATTAAAACCGGTTATCTAAAAGGTAAATTTGTAATTAGTGAAAACTAAGATGGACAACTTTTTACATTTTGCTAGTAAGATGATATTTTTTTAGTTAAAATATTGAAATAAAAATTGTAACTAACGACGAAAGAAAATACATTAAGTAACCAAACACAGCACTGACAATAATTTGCACTGACAATCCATTGAACACAATGTTATTAGTTATGTACAATTTTGTGCACAGTTAAAATATAAAGTCACTATCTTTCACATTAGAATATGTCATAACATGCTCTATGTTTTAACCATGCAACACTAAAAACAAAATATCCATGGCCAGTCATTTATCATGACCAACATCATAGAAACGTGAACCCTAACGTTGTAGGCAATGTACTGACAGTATCACAGTAAGTATGGCAATATTAATTTTAATCAGTTGATGATGCAATATAATTCAACATAACTGATTTAGTTTCCACTAACAAAAAAGATACTTTGGCCAAGCGAACGATGACGCAAATTGAAAATGTGTAATAGAAGACTTGAAACCATCTCAAAGTTTTTTTGATAAGAAAAATGCCAATACTATTCGTAAAATAGACTGAAGCATATGTGCATAAAAGAAGACGCCAATATTGGTGAATACGCTAGACACGGTGGAGCAAAGGCCAAGGATGAAGAAGATAGGCTAACAATGGTAGATTTGATGCATGCAACGTTGAATGATTGGCTATTGGTGGTAATGCATAGGCTAGCTGGATCCGAGGTAGACGACATTGAATGGTCGACTATTGACGGTGAAAGATTAGCCGACGTTGGATCTAAGGTCCGTAGCGTTGAATGGAAGCATCGAAAAAATATCAAACGTATTTCCTTTTCTTTTTCACATCCAAATTCATAACTAAAATGTCATTATTTTTCTTAAACCACGTTCGAAATTGTATATATTTCTAAATACTGATGTGTAAATAGGTAATATAATAAAATATTTATGATACTATCACAAATATGCGATAGTATCATAAAGATAATATCACATATTTGTGATAGTATCATAAAGATAAATAATAAACAAAAATAGGTAATATAATAAAAAATACGACTCTAATTAGGTTATTATTCGAATCTAGTTCGATGGAACGAGGTTATAACACAATTCTCATTTAGACCCAGAATTTTACACGAACCCCGTTCTATTGGAGCTTGTTTTCATGATTGTTTTTCTTGAACGTGATCTTTTATGGTTTGAAGACATAAGCAATTTTGGAATATTAAAAATTGATAAAGTAGCGGAGTGTGGAAAAGCGAAAGGAGGGTGTAAATAGAATAAGACGTACTTTTTGAGCATGGAGTTTTTTATTTTGTATGAGTGGAATGTGTTTGGCTGCGTTAATAAATTTATATGGTAGGAATAGTTTAATTTGGAATTTGTTTAAATCGTTTTCTAATCTTGATGAAAAAGAGAAGATAAAAAATCAATAATGGTTTATTAATAATATTGTTTTTCATATAATAAAAATTAGAAATATTAAAAATATTTGATTTTTTTTCCAATATTGGTTATTTGAGATTTTATTATATTCGACCATTCAACTCTTTGTTGAAAACTACAGAGTTTGTTTAAAATCAGAAAAATTTAGACTAAGCCGAACTATTTATTAACAAAGTAATATTTAAAGTATATGTCCAGTATGTCTTGAGTTGAATTTTAAAATGGCAAACATATTTTTGCATATATTTCTTTAGATATTATCTAATTGATAATAACAACTTTATTATATCATTAAAATTATAGAAAATATATAAAAAGGTATACCGGATATTTGCAGCGCTAACCAATTATACGAATTAAAAAATACTTAGAATATGATAAAACCATGTTTATTATTTATTGAATTATGCTTAATTAGAAAAGATGAATAATATTTTCTAGTGTTTTAATTTTGGATGGATAATTATTAAATTAGAACAAAATATGTATTAAAATTAAAAATTCATGAAATAAATATTCTTAATAATATTTAATGTAGTGCTATGCAGAAATATTGAATGGGCATAAAAAAGATGTAGAAATTCTTCATCCAAACCTATAGTCTTAAGAATAGCGTATGAACATTTCTACCGTTTTTCTATGCTAGTCTAGACTTGTAGGAAATTTTCTACTTCTTTTCTATGCTTAACTTTTTTTATCATTGGAGGTTTCCTACGCCATTCCAACGTCTTGGTTATTTTTCTACAAATTTAGGTATGCATAAGAAAGGGGTAGGAAATTTCCTACGAATCCCCTGCACCTTTAACTCTTTCTACCCATTTCCTACATCTTTTTTACTCCCCGCCTGATAGCGTAGGAAAGTTTACATAGGACGTTGGTGTGTTTTCTTTTAGTGGTCTGAAATAGGCCAATATATCTCGACGCCAACTTTTCAACCACTCCAAAACTTATAGTGCTTTTCATCGGCAACACTAACAAACACAAAATCTCCCCGAACTATTTCTAAATCTTTCCACCCCTTATCGGTGTAGCACTTCTGCAATGATTGAGCATCTTTCATTCTTTATCAAATGAACTCGATCTTTTTTGAAGCTTTACTTTGAAGATCGATCTTAGAGCAAACCTATCTCCCATTTTGTGCTAACATACTGATGACTTATAAGGACTTTTATACAACACCTCGAAATGTACCTCCACGGTATTGGACTGATAACTAGCATTGTATGAAAATTACACTAAGTGTAATGTAGGTGATTTTCCTAAGATCGTTGAAGTCTAATACACATGCACTCAACAAATCTTCTAGCAAAATGTTGACCCTCTTGTTTAACCATGTATTTGCGGATGGTAAATAGTGCTCATGTACAATTCCAAACCCAAAGATGTATATAGGCTTTGCAAAAACTCATTGTAAAACAAAGGATCTCAGTTGTTAACTATAGTTCTTTGAATTTCATGAAGTATCATTATAGTCTTCAGATATATCATGAGCAACATTGCTGCCATCCTCTAGACTTTTCTGGGAAAAAATGGGCACTCCTAGTCAATCTGTCAACTATGACCCACACGTTCTCCTTCCCTGCCCTTATCCTCAGCAAACCATCTATACAATACATCAAAACTGAATCCCACTTCCGTATTAGAAACTCTTAAGGCTGCAGAAGTCCACTTAACTTTTGATGTTCAACCTTAACTTGTTTACATGTGATACATCTCTTCATGCTTTCTCCAACATCTCTCTTTATTCCCTCATAGTAGAAGCTCTATTCAATATCTTGGTATATCTTAAGAACCTATAATGTTCAACAAAACTTTGAACAATAGCATTTATCCAGGACCAACTATTGAAGGTATCCACTTTCGAAGGCGAACAACCTTCCTTTCTTCCAAAGCCAACATTTCCCATAAATGCCATAGCCCTTCAGTTCTTCGGTTTTGGCACTACTCTCCAAACCATCAATCCTTTTTTGCATATAGTGAGTCCTCTCCTTTTGCCTTTTGGTGATTCTCTCCATGAGAGCTGGGTGAACTTCCAAGCAAGACAATGTCTTCAAAGTTCTACTTGGATCCGCACTTGATCAAAAATGTACATTATAAGTGGTCTGGGTTTATAACACCTTCCGTTCCTCAATCACAACCAAAAGAAAACTCTGTTGCCTTCAATTCAAGGCATCAACAATCTTATTTTGCTTCCTCGGTGTATACTCGATTCCAAAATCATATGGAGCCAAAAATCTAACCATCTTTATTATCTCATGTCACCTTCTGTGAGAATAAGTACCTCTAAGTCATGTGGTCAGTAAATAACTCGTACCTTTCTCCAAGAAGGTAATGCCTTCAAATATTAAGCACATAGATAACTTCTGCTAACTCCAAGTCATATTTTGGACAACAAACCTTATGAGGTCGCAACTATGTACATGCATAAGCTATTACTATGTCCATTTAGATCAACAATACCCCTAACCCTAAACCTGAAGCATCAACCAACACTACCATATCTCCATTCCCTTCTGGCTTTACTAAAACCAAAGCATCCATTAGTCGAAGCTTCAACTCTTAGAATGACATCTCACACTCCTTCACCAAACATACTTTTTATTTTTTTCGGGTAAATCTAGTCAATTGCTTCTATTCAAGAGAAGTCCTTAATGAATATCCAATAGTACCAAGCCAATCCCAAGAGACTACTTATCTTGGTAACTTCCTGGGTTCTCTTCGAACTATTCATGGCTTCAACCTTCAAAGGATCCATGACCAATCCCTCTTTCGAAACCACATGGCCTAGGAACTTAACTTATGACTTCTAAAAGTGGCACTTACAAAACTTTCCTTTCAACTTGTGCTATCTTATGACTTCTAAAAGTGGCACTTACAAAACTTTCCTTTCAACTTGTGCTATCTCAAAGTCTCCAATACTAGTTTTAGGATGATTTTTTAATCTTGCTTATCCATAGAATAAACCAAGACACCATATATAAAGACCAACACAAACCGACCTAACTGATCGTGAATATCCCGGTTACTAAAATCTGTAAAGAATTGTAGAGCATTGATTAGTCAAAAAGGCATGATTAACCACACATATGAACCATACCTTATCTTATATAGTCAAAGGAATACTCACTTCAGTCATTGTTAATTGATGGAAAACCGTAGCTAAATCTAACTGTTAGCATATTCTAGCTCCACTCAAGTGATCAAATAGATCATCTACCCTCAGTAATGGATAACGATTCTTTAGTGTCATCTCATTCAACTTTCTATAATCAATTCACATCCGAAGAGACCTATCTAAATTCTTTACGAATACAGTGGAAACTTCCCACGATGAACTACTTGGTCTAATGAAACTCCTATGCTTAAGTTAAATTAGTTGTCTTTTTAATTCTTCCATTTTCTTAGGTGGCATTCTGCTAGGCAGTCTACTAACAGGTTGTGCTATTGGTACCAAATCTATGTAAAATTCAGTTGGTCTTCTCGAACATAATCCCATTACTGGTTCAAAGACATCTGCAAATTCTCAATCTACAAGATCCTTTATCTCATTTAACGATAGCAAGATCCTTTCTCAACCCTTTAAGTTCTGTAAGTAATGATTCTTTCAGGCATTATTTTGCACTAACCAATCCATACCCAAATTACCCCATAACCCTGGAAATAAAACACAAATGGATTATAAGAAAATAAATAGTCGCATAGTTTGAACTCTAGGACTGTGCACCTTAACCCAAGATTAGCATACCTACCGATTGGATTAACCACTCAAAAAGAAGAAATGAGATAGGTAACATCTTACCCCAATCTACCGACATCTTTCAAAATGAAAGACGTATAACTCTAATATCAAACATAATTCTAACTGAAAAATTAAAAATCAAAATCATACCTTCTAACACAACGCTCCTGCCTTTCTCATTGGTAGATGGTCCCCTTTTCGGTCCTTCTAAAACTAATACCTTTGCTCACTTCATCTCCAGGCAATCTTTTTTTTTGTGGTCTGATTTATCATTGTTAGAACACATGACCATTATTTTCCCCTCTGGTTGAGGACACATTGATGCATAGTTCCCCTTCTTCCTGCAATTAAGAAAATTAACCTCTGAAATATCCTTTTGGCCTCCTCTTTGTTTAGCTTTTCCTCTTGGCTGCTGCCCCTTCTTCCTACTCTAGTAAGTAGCAAACCTCTTCTTCGGCTCTAGCTTAGGCTCCTCTTCCATCCTTCTATGCGCTTGGTACAAACAATCATACCATCTTGCTATATCTACCACAAATTTAAATGGATATGCCAAATGTGCCACTACCTTGTGATCTGAGCTTTGCTTCAAGCCCTTGATAAACTTCTTATTCTGCTTCAGTGGGGCATTAATCAACTTTGGGTCATACTTCGCCTAATTATTAGAATTATGAATGTATTCTTCCATAGATCTCATTTCCTATGATCGATGAATTCCCTCAACAAGGCACTTCAATGAGACTTACATATGTGTCGTGCTTCAAACCTTTCCCTGAAATACTCTTAAGTAATATCCTCTTCCAGACTCTCAATAGGCACCATCTCTCACCATTCTAAATATCCTCATGCAATTATGTGGAAGCTAGCCTTCGCTTCCACGCATCATTCAGTCCTAAATATCGAAAGATATGTCCACTCACCTCTAGCAACTTTTACACATCCACTACCAATTCTCTTTTGATAAATGTCTTTCCTCCTAGATTCCTATAGTTCCTATTTAACTTGAAGAAGTCCTCTCTCAAAACCACTATCGACTCAACCCTTCTAGCATATTCTCCCAATAATTTGCATCGTGAACTCCTGGAGAAAAAATTTCACATCCACTGCTGTAATAGGTAGGATAACTTCATTCACTATTACCGAAGGCACCTCTCTACCATTACCTTCGACGGTTTAGATAATATCATTCTCCCTCCTATCATTGATTCCTCACATGGCAACACTTCTAGTCCTCGCTTCCACTTTCTATTAAGAAAGTCTTCATTATACATGGAAGGAAGTGATTTAACAATAGAAAATCTCTACTAAAACCTGACTATATTCCTAGCTAGTAAAATACAAGTATGTTGCATAATACTATATGCTTTCCTATGGTGTCTATTTTCTACTGTCTAACATTTACTGAACATTTGTTTAGCTCGATTTTACTTAAGTATCCCTAACCTAAGCTCTGATACCAACTGTAAGGTCTCTCATTCCAAAACCCGTAGATGGAATTCCAATGTGCTACAGTATCCTTGTATTTTCTTTCTGCAACAGAGATGAACTAGTTATACTAAATAGTTTTAAGTAAACCGAGCAGAAATCAACTAACATTAAGAAACACATCATCCAATTCAAGATTAACAATTTAGTTCTTAAATTCATGCCCATGCAAGGGTCAAAAATACAATACAACATAGTTAGATATGTTGTGCCCACCATATGAAGGTGCTAAAATGAATATTTAATATAGAGGAATCAAAATAACAATTATTATCCAAGCCTCTCACTTCATCTTCAAAACTACTTATTCATCATCCGAAAGCAACCTGCCTAAACCCTTAAACTCAATCTACTCTATCGAGTACCCGATAGTTCATAAGGAAAACAATAATAAAACATGGGTCAAACATAAAGTCTTTTATGAGTAATATATTACCTCAAGCACAAAATATAGTGTGACCATGCCGCCAAAACATAGAACAAAATTTCCCCTCACTGTAACATAACATTCATTTAAGCAGCTTTAAATTTAGCAATAAACAAGGTTCAATCTTAAACATCTTATCATTGATGTAAGGCCATAGCTAAAATTAGGTCATTCGGTATGCCATAAAGTAACCATTCTCTTTTCTAACCTAAAATATGAAACATCCCGTTATAGGCTTCCATTAGAGACTTATGCCCTCTACTAGAGATAAATGGCTATAGTCTTAGCATTCGACTACCACTAAGACCTTATGCCCTCACATTTCACTACTTCTTTAATTCTACTAAATATACCATCTTAACTAGTTTCCATTTAGGCCTTCCACCTATGATTTCATTTTTGGCAACAACACCTGCCCTCATGGTTACTTTGCTTTCGTTTTTCAATTGCCACTTCATGTCTTACTTTAACGATTTGTATTTTGGTTGCAACTAAGGCCTTACAGCTACTTGGCTTTTAGTTCTTAACTGCAACATCAAGCATTACGTCAACTTTGTTCCCTTAGTTTCCACATCAGGCTATAAACTGATTGTTTTCAAGTTTCAAATACCTTTTCAGTCCTTATTCCAATACTTTCAGCTGCATTTTCCACTTTAGGCCTTAAAATAACGCTTTTGTATTTTAGCTTCCACATCAGGCCTTACATCTATGTTTTTGGACACCATTAAGGCCTTACTCCTTCACGCTCGGTTCCTTGACTACTACCCAAAGCCTTATGTCGACCACTGAATCCTCTATCTAACTATTCATCTTTTAGGATTTTCACTTAAAATTTCATTTGCTATATTACAACATTGTCTTCAATCTTCTAAGTTCTTATTTCAGCAATCTTATGCTATAATATAAATTTTCTTATGAAAGTTAATTAGTTTTGGTTTCCATACTTTACCAAGAGTTAATCTACTCTTAGCAAATGTATGAAGAAGCATGTCTTAGTTTATCTTTGATGACTTAAATATTTAATTTTTGAAATCACCTCCTCTACTCAGCATTCAACTTTAGGTTTCGTAAATCACCTCTTCTCGCTAAACTTCGACCATAACCCTCATCTCCCTTCTATCTTCGTCTAATACCTTCTGTTTATTTGCCATAGCCTTACATTTAACATTTTTTTAGCTTTCTTACTTAAATATTTATACTTAAATTTATAATTTATTTTACTTTTGAATCGTTTCCACTCCCCACTGTACCACCTATCAATATACATTGAAAACCATTGTCTACTCTTCTAACGCTAACTTTACCCATGACAACTCCTAATGTAATGACCCATGTTCTACGTATTGGAGGATCATAAAATGTTAATATTATATTTATATTGGTACGTATGATTCTATTACTTTAGGAAATTTCTATTAGAGATATTTTCCATCCTTTGAATTTTTATTAGACACTTTTGACCCTAAATTTTTTGTAGAGCCTATGACTTATAAGAGAAGCTAAATTGGGGTCTGAAACCACTATCGTTAGATCAATATGAATGTTTCTCATTTCGTATAGTGGTCATAATAGGGACACAAACTTACCATTTAGGAGATATGTTTTATAAATTTTTAATTGGTTTTGGATAGTTTGGTGGATAATTAGGTGATTAATGACTAAGCCCAAAGGCCTATTTTAGGACTAGAGCCAAGTAAAGGTTGATGAGATTTTCTATAGTCATTTCACACTTGTCAAAATAGTAAGTGAAGCTATTGTTAACATTATCTAGGCCATAAAAAACTCAAAAACCTAATGTTAATGAGTCAAAGGGGGACATTAGTGAGATTAGCACTTGGTTTTGAAGATTTTCTATTTATGGCTCCTTGGATTTCATATTTCTACTATTCCTCCAGGGATTTGAGTCATCTTTCGGTTGCTTTGGATCAGGGCTAGTGATTGGAACCTCTCACTTACTAATTATTCATTATGCACTTTAAATAATGCTTTTAAGATGACTTTTCAAGTATTAAACATATTTTGAATCATATTTAATCACCTGTGTTATTTGCAAATGATTTTAGAAAGTTGTGTAAACGTATTCATATGCATCCCCCTTGCTCTTAGGGATCTTTCCTATTTTCTAGCCCTTAAATCTAGGCTATAATTTGGTGTATGTGAGTGCTTACTTATTTGGAAGTGTTGAATGTGTTAAATGCTTATACATATCTTGTTTGTTTGTATGTAAGCACTGAGTGAATGATGGATTAAAAATTGGATTAGGCAATTTACAAATTAGCACTGACTTGTAAACCATGTCAAAATTTGGTATGAGTTGTGTTGGGTGATAAGGAAAGCCCTGTGAATCTAATTTTCAAATTTCAAGTCAATTGCAGTTCATCTACTTGAGATATGGGCAAGGGATGTTTGGATCGATAGTGGACAACAAGTATTGGGTTAGAGCGCTTCAGCTTCAAGATTCATATGTTGTTACTACAAATATACATATTGTACCATCCCCCACTTGAAGGCCCAAAACTAACGGCTACGGATGCTGCAGTTATCCATAACTATTAATATATGGTGACCAAATACGGTAATGTTAGATACATTGATACACAAGAACACATGAATATGGAAAATATTTAAACATCAAACAAGATTCACATTCCATTTCACAACATTTAGTATTCATTACATAATCCCTATACGAGAACCACATTTAGAGAAAATATATTTATTACAACATACGCCAAGAGAGACATATGAAGATGCTCTCTTGGATGACCAGAGTATATATAGGCAATTTAACAACTTTGCTTTTAAAACAACAACACAGTGGAATAATAATAAAAGAGAACTCTAGACAGCTATCATGCCACACGCACGTCTCTGGAAGCTTATTCATCTAAGAGATACCTGAAAACCTCAACTCTAAACTACTCAAAATCAATTGAGTACCCGAGAGTTTAAGGGGAAAACATAAACTTCGAGTCAGACATAAAGCCTAGTATGAATAATAATCTCTACCATCTCAAACCATTTAGATATCTAGTGAGACTATGCCACTTAGTGAAATGAGTTTTCCCCTAGTATCCTAAAACCTTTATAAAACCATATACTATACTCATGCATCCACAATGGTTAAAACAATTCAAAATAATATGATGATGTGCAAACAAGTAAATCAATTTTGGATTTCCTATCCCCAACCGTTCTGACTAACTGTCTCATTTATAGTTTCTAGGGTCGCAATTAACCTATTAGTTTTCATGGGCTTACCAATAACCTGTTTAATGTTGAAGGACTCCTTGTCTAGTTACATAGTTTTCATGGAATCACTAAGAACCTGTTGGCCTCTACCAATATCTTCACTATTTCATGGATTCTCCCTGAACCTATTGGTAACTCCAATATCTTTCTTCTTATCCTAATTTTCATGGGTTAACTAGGAACATATTGACTTCCATCAATACCTTAATCTGGATATAGTTTTCATGGGCTAACTACAAACCTATTGGCCCCTTCCAACATCAAAACACTTTAAAATCTCTCTTTTGAAACCTTTCAAATTTAATAAAGTATTAATTTTTAACTCTTAGAAACATAGCTTCAAAATCATTGAAAATACCCCTTTCGAAACCTTTGAAAGTACCCCTTTAGAAACCTTTGGAAGCGTCCCTTTCGAAACCGTTGAAAGTCCCTCTTTCGAAACCATGACTTTATATTTAAAAATAACATTTGGATAAAAGTGAACAAAAATAAAAGTATCTCTTTTGAAACCATTCTTTATAAGTATTTGGGAAAACTTGACGGCATCGGCGCCAACCTTTCGAAAGTTTCAAAACCTTTATGTAAAATATTAAAGGATACCATCGAAACCCCCTTTCGAAGCCATTGCCTTCGAAACACTTGAACCCATTCGAAAGCATTTAGGAAGTGGCTTACCATAAGTTTAAAACAAAGACAACCCTTTGAAAACATTGATGACTTGAATACACTCGAATGGCAAAGAATAGCGGTTCGGAACCACTAATTTCGAAAGCATCATTTTATAAATAAAGAAACCCATTCGAAAGATTAAACTTTAAAGCATAGGATGGAAACCCTTTCAAAAGCTATTAGAAAACCCCTTTCGAAATCATATATTTCAAATCCTTTGAAAGCTTTAATAAAACAACACAGGCGCTTTTTCATTTGAAAGTAAAGCTAAGGTTTCGACCCTATCCATAGCTATGCTTTCAACACTATGCCATCCGCCTTCCTCCAATCCACTACATACCATCTAAGTGATGCCTTATGTTTTGGTTTTGAATTTATGGTTTTTTGACTTACTTGAAGGCGGAATCTATGGGTCGAAAGGTACTTCTAATAGAGGTAGAACCCACTTTTCTGGGTAAACTTGATTTAATGCCAATTAAAGTAAACACCTTTTAACTAACTTGCCCACGTGTAAACATGTGATTGGTTTCCTTAACATTTCAAATTCTTTGTCAAAATAACTGCCGCTTAATTTTAGATCTAAATCAAGGTTAATTTAGCAAATAAACCCTTCCATTAAGCAAAACCCAAATTTCACTTAAATCTTTCTCCTAAAATACTTTGTTTTCCAAAGTAAATCTCTTAGGAAAAATCCCCAAAAATATAGAAATTCACTTTTAATATGTTATCTAACATATCTAAATTTCAGACTCAAACTCTCAACATAATTTCTAAAATAAATTTCTAAACCCAATTAACCATATTTTCCTTTGAAAATTCATAACAATTTTTCCATGGCATGGAAAATTATCAAAATTAAAACCTAACCCAAAATCATGTTTTACATAACATATAATTTTTCCATTGCATTCAAAAATCAAATTGAATCGGTTTTGCCCTAAAATCGCATAAATCCCCATTTAAACAATCTTGTTTAAATCGAACAAATTATAATTCAAGCATATCATCATCCAAAACATCATAGAAACGAATTAATCTTAAATCAGAAGACTTATGTTCATAAAACAAAATAGAGATGGTATAAATTATTATTCACCTTGACTAAGATAAGGAGATTGGATTTAGATTAAGATTTATTCCCCTTTGCTTTAATCCTTAACTTAGTTTGAATTTCTCTTCCTTAACAATGGCTAGGTCCTCTTCATTTCTTACATTTTCAAATTTTGTGAAAATGAGAAGTGAAGGTGAATGGAGGGTGTAGTCATGGATATATAAGGGTAAGGTGGGGATAATTCCCAATATGCCCTTATGCAATTCAATTAGCTTACAAACCATTCTTAAGTCCATTTAATTAATTAAACATGCCTCCAAGTATTTATAAAAATCTCAATACCCGTATCACTTAATATTTACGTTATGCTATTTAATTTATCTAATTAAATCTCATGTATAATATTATCAAAAATTAGGGGTGTTACAGGCTCCTCTCCTTACCGCCTTGAAGAATTTCATCCTCGATATTCAATAAAGACTAAATACTGAACATAACAATCATCTGTAACGACTCCTAACTACCATAATAGTCTACCTGACTAGCAATTATCTATTCAAATCTAATATAGACATACTCTCAAAGAAGATCGGGATAAGTATCTCGAATCCAGTCCTTTGTCTCCCAAGTACGGTCATTCTCGTTGTTGCTCCATTGAACTTTCACCAACTTGACTGTCTTGTTCCTTAATCATTTCTCATCTCTCGCTACAACCCAAATTGGTTGTCTCACAAAAGTCAAATTAGGCTCTACTATCAAATCTTGCAACTCTATTGGAAGAATAGCATTCTTTGGATCAGGCACATACATGCGAAGATGAGACACATGAAATACATTATGGACACCTGCCTACTACTTAGAAACTCTACTCTGTATGCAAGCTTTCCGATTCTCTCTATAATCTGGAATGGACTAACATATCTCGATGCCAGCTTCCCTGATTTCACAAACTGTACCACAACCTTCATCGGTGATACTTTAATGAAAACCTTATCTCCAACTGAGAATTCTAGGTCTTTGCACCTCTTATCAGCATAACGCTTCTGTCTGGACTAAGTTTCCTTCATCTTTTCTTGGATTAACTCAATCTTCTCGGATGCCTCCCTAACCAAATTTGGACCTAAGACTAATCTGTCTTCGGTCTCCAACCAATATGCTGGTGATTTGCATGGCCTACCATACAAAGCTTCAAAAGGTACCATTCCTATACTAGTTTAATAACTGCTATAGGAAAACACAACCAAATGTAGGTGATTCTCCCAAGATTCACCAATGTCCAATACATAAGTTCTCAATAAATCCTCGACTACCTTATTGACTCTCTCTATCTGCCCATCTGTTTGAGGGTAATATAATGTACTCATCTTAAGCTTAGTTCCTAACACATCTTGTAGACTCTTTCAGAATTCACTAGTGAACAAAGCATTTCTATCACTTACTATGCTACTAGGAATCCCATGTAGTCTAACTATGTTCTTCATGAACAACTTAGCTAAAACAGGTGTCGTCTTGATTGACTTAACTAGAATGAAATGGGCACTCTTGGTCAACCTATACACTATGACCCATATACATTCATTTTCCCTATTTGACCTTGGCAGCACATCTACAAAGTCCATGGATATCGAATCCCATTTACAAACTAGAATCTCTAAAGGCTGAAGCAACCCACTTAGCTTCTAATGTTCGGCTTTCACTTGTTGACAGTTTGCATACTGCCTAACCCACAAGCCAACATCTGTCTTCATACCTACCTAATAGAAGCTCCTCTTCATATCTTGATACATCTTGGTCCCACCAAGATGAATCATAAAATTGGATCGATGACACTCTCCAAAAACTTCTTTCCTCAAGTTCTCCACATTTGGAACACGCTATCATCCCTTCTTTCTCATCCATCCCCTCTGGTTAAGGCTAAAGTCTTTTAGATTATCGATCTCAGTTCAAACCTCAAGCCTTTTGATCTTTTCAACTTATAATGGTCCTCCTTCTGCTTAGAAGCAATTCTCTCAATCAACATTCATCGAACTTCTAAACAGGACAACATGGCAATGGCTAGAACTAGGAGTCGATCTTAACTGCACATTACTTGTAGTCAAAGCTTCTAAATCCTTCCATTTTGCCAACACAGCTAACACCACATTCTAATGTCTTTTGCTAAGGGCATCCGCTACTTTATTTCCTTTCCTAGGTGTATACTTATACGAAAATCATAAGCAGCTAAAAACTCCAGCCACCTCTGCTGTCTCATATTCAACTCCTTCTGAGAGAATAAGTACCTTAAAAACTTATGATCAGTGTATAGCTCAAATCTCTCCCCTAAGAGATAATGCCTCCAAATCTTCAACGCGAAGACCACCGCAGCCAACTCCAAATCATAAGTAGGATATCGCAGTTCATTCGGTCTAATCTATCATGAAGAGTAGGCAATCACTTTTCCATTTTGCATCAACATAGCTCCTAATCTAGTTTTACATGCATCAGTATACACTACCAACCCTTGGTTTCCATCTGGAACTACCAACACATGTGCATCGGTCAACAAATGATTTAACTTAAGGAATGCTTCCTCACATTTGTTGGACCGGACAAACTTCACATCCTTCCTGGTTAGCTTAGTTAAAGGTACTACTATCTGTGAGAAGTCCTTGATGAATATCCGGTAATAAGCAGCAAGTCCAAGAAAACTTATAATCTCAGTCACCGTCTCCGGTCTCTTCCAATTATTAACAGCTTCGATCTTTTCTGGATCGACTAACAACTCTTTCTCTGAAACCACATGACCAAGAAACTTAACCTCTTTCCTCCAAAAATGACACTTGAAAAACTTCACCTTCAGTTGATGTTGCCTCAACATCTCAAGCACAACTCTAAGATGATCTTCATGCTCTCCTTCATCCTTAGAGTACACCAAAATGTCATCTATAAACACCAACATGAATCTATCAAAATACTCTTGGAAGACTCAGTTCACCAGATCTAGGAAGAAAGCAGGTGCATTCGTTAACCCGAAGGAATTACTAACCACTCATACAAACTAAACCTAGTCTGAAATGCTGCCAAAGGAATATTGTCCTCTGCCACTTTTAACTGATGGAATCCTGTCGCCAAATCCAACTGGGAGAAAACTCTGGATCCACACAACTGATCAAATAGATCATCAATTCTCAATAAAGGATACTTATTCTTGGTCGTCCTTTCTTTCAACTTACGATAGAGGATACACATCCTCAAAGATCCATCTAGTTTCTTCACGAATACCGCGACCGCTCTCCAAGATGAACTGCTTGGTCTAATAAAATTCCTTCCTTCTAGATCCACTAGCTTTACCTTCAATTTCTTCATCTCGGTAGGTGTCTTCCTATTAGGTGGTCTATTTATAGGTTCAGCTCCTGGCACAAGATCTATCCGAAACTCAATAGCTCGTTTCTGGAGTAGTCCTATGACCGACTCAAAGACATCTGCAAACTCTCTTGCTACTCAAATCTGACTTAACTTTTCTCTCACTTCCATTGTGCTTAACAAAGCAGAACAACTCCGGTCATAATTCTCCATTGAGAATATGATTCGGTTATGACTACCAGGGTGCCTTAGTGATATCCACCCAACCTATCAAAATATCCAAGCCTCATACTTACATAACTAATCAATACCCAAAATGATTTCGAAAGCTATGATATCTAAAACGTACAAACTGCATGCAGAATTATGACCTAAAAAATCAATCTCTAACAGGTCACATCTCATCCCCAAAGTTGCATAACCTCCTATTAGATTCACAACCCTTAAGGAAGTAACAAGATATGCGGGTTCTAAGCATAACCTATCAACCAAACACTGGGATATAAATGAATGTGATGCACTAGTATAAAATAGTATACTAACTAGTATATTATGAATCAGAAATGTACCTTCCATTATATCTTCCCCTTTTCAGCTGCATTTGGGTTAGCAGATGATGGTCCAACAAAAAAACCTTTTCCTTATTCGCCCTAACCAGTTCTGGACACTGATTCTTATAATGCCCAACTTGGTCACAGTTGAAGCACTTCATATTCCTCTTATATGCAGCCTTCTTTCCCTTGCATGAACAACATTCATTTGCATAATGACCCTTCTTATCACACTTGTAGCAAACTAAATCAGCCTTTGCCTTCTTGGCAGCATCCCCATTCTGGGCTCTCTTCTTCTTAAAGAACTTCCTCTTCTTTCCTTAAGAACCCTAAGTTTCAACTGGCTTCTCTCTAGAACAAATAGCAAGCATTTCTTCACGGAGATTTTCCATCTCTACCATTACATTACAAGGATCACAGATATATGTCAAGGCCGCCCTAGCAAGCTTGGGTCTCAATCCTCAAATGAACCTCCTATTCCTTCTGTTGTAAGTGTATATAATAGCATGTCCATATCGGGACAGATCATCAAACCTAGTAGTATTTCAATTACCAACATCTCTCCCTGCACCAAATCCATAAACTTTCTCAACAATGCTGACTTAGCAACTTCAGATTAAAACCTCTGTTCAAATCTCCCTCTAAAATCTTCCCAAGTCAACTCCTCCTCCGGAACCACGAAAGTAAGACTATTCCACCAATGAAGTGCTGCCCCTTGCAACTGCCTAGAGGCCAGCCTCCTCTTCTACGCGTCTTCCAAACCTAAATCTGCAAAAATTCTCTCGCAATGAAACGGCCAATCTTTAACTTATATGGAACACGTAGATGGTTTCCCACTAAGATGGTGTAATATCTGCTCGGCTTAGCATAATAATTCCTAATTGGAGCCACATGATTAGCTCCTTCCATATTTCCAGCAACTTAAGCAGCAGCCCTTGCTTGCATCATATTGACGAAGACTGATACATCGCCCCATATCTGTTGATGGATTTCCAGTACCCACTTTGGCATCAGCATTTTGGTTAGCATTAGCCTGTCGATTTGGGTTCCTCCTGGCGGGTCGAGCATTTCTGTTGGTTGTGGTACTTCCTTCATCGAGATTTCCTCTTCCGTTTCCTGCTTCCATACCTTCTTTCTCTTAAATCTGCATAGAGCCTTAGTAGGATGCAGAAGAACGGTCTAAGAGAGAGGGGAATGCGTACTTATATACATATATCAAATGCAAATACGTTAATATAGCATTAACCCAAACCCTGATCTTATTTTCTACTTCATTGGATTACGTTTGAAAATCTTTTAGGTTTAAATTTATTTTAAGTTTCATAAACCTATGCTCTGATACCAACTTGTACATACCCAAAACGAATGGCTATAGATGCTGTCATAATTCATAGTTATTAATCATCTGCGAGAAAATACGGTAATGTTAGATACATTGATACATAGAACACATGAATATGGAAAAAAATTGAAATATCAAATAAGTTTCACATTCCATTTCACAGCATCTAATATTCATTACATAGTCCAAATACGAAAACAATGATCAGAGAAAAAATATTTATTAAAACAAACGCCAAGAACGACAAATGAAGGCGCCCCATTGGATGATCAAAGTATGAGTAGGCAATTTAATAACTTTGCCTTTACAACAACAACACAGCAGAATCATAATAAAAGAGAACTTTATATAGCTATCATGCTTTTCACACATCTTTGGAAGCTTAATCATCTAAGAGGTACCTGAAAACCTCAACTCTCAAATTACTCAAAATCAATTGAGTATAGAAGAGTTTAAGGTGAAAACATAAACTTCAAGTCGGACATAAAGCATAATACGAATAATAATATACCATCTAAAACCATTTAGATATCTAGTGAGACCACGCCGCTCAGTGGAACAGGTTTTCCCCTCACCAGTAACCTAAAACCTTTATAAAAACATATACCATGCTTCTGCATCCACAATGTTTAAAACAATTCAAAACAATATGATGATATGCAAACAAGTAAATCAATTCTGGATTTCCTATCCCCATTCATTCTGACTATCTCATTTATAGTTTCTAGTGTCAATCATTAACCTATTAGTTTTCATAGGCTTACTAACAACCTGCTTAATATTGAAGGACTCCCTGTCCAGTTACATAGTTGTCATGAGTTCTCCTTGAACCTATTGGTAACTCCGATATCTTTCCTCTTATCCTAGTTTTCATGGGTTGACTAGGAACCTATTGACTTCTGTCAATACCTTAATCCAGATAGAGTTTTCATGGGCAAACTACAAACCTATTGGCCCCTACAAATATCGAAACACTTGAAAACCTCTCTTTCGAAAACTTTCGAATGTAATAAAGTATTATTTATTAATTCTTAGAAGCATAGCTTCGAAACTATTGAAATTACCCCTTACGAAACCTTTGGAAGTACCCCATTCAAAACCTTTGGAAGTATCCCTTCCAAAACCATTCAAAGTCCCTCTTTCAAAACCGTAGGGTTTATATTTAAAAATAGCATTTGGGTCAAAGTGAATATAAACGAAAGTATATCTTTTGAAACCATTATTTATAAGTATTGGGGAAAACTTAATGGCGTCGGCACCACCCTTTTGAACGCTTTAAAACCATTAAGTAAAACATTAAAGGATAGCGTCAGAACACCTTTTCGAAGCCACTGCCTTTGAAATCGTTGAACCCTTTCGAAAGCATTTAGGAAATGGCTTATCAAAAGTTTAAAATAAAGACAAATCTTTGAAAGCATTAATGACCTTAATATACTCGAAAGGCAAAGAACAAAGGTTGGGTTTCTACTTAGTTGGAACCATTACTTTTGAAAGCATAATTTTATAAATAAAGAAACCTATTCGAAAACTTAAACTTTAAAACATTAGATGGCAACCCTCTTGAAAGCTATTAGAAAACCTCTTTCGAAAGCATATGTTTCGACTCCTTTGAATGCTTTAATAAAACAAGACAGATGCTTTTTCATTTGAAAGTAAAACTAAGGTTTCGAACCCATTGGAAGCTATGCTTTCGACACCGTGCCTTCCGCCTTCCTCCAATCCACTATGTACCATCTTGGTGATACTTTATTTATCGGTTTGGACTTTGTGGGATTTCAACTTGATTGAAGGCGGAAGGTTTGTGTCGAAAGGTACTTCTAATAGAGGCGGAACCCACTTTTCTGGGTAAATCTGATTTAATGCCAATTAAAGCAAAACTTTCTAACTAATTTTCCCATGTGTAAACATATGATTGGTTGTCTCAACTTTTCAAATTCTTTACTAAAATAACTGCCGCTTAATTTCAGATCTAAACCATGGTTAATTCAGCAAATAAGCCCTTCCATTAAGCAAAATCAGAATTTCACTTAAATCCTTAAAGTAATTTATTATCCAAAGTAAATCTCTTTGGAAAAATCCCCAAAAATTACGGAAATTCACTTTTAACATGTTATCTAACATATCTAAATTTCAGATCCGTATTCTCAATATAAGTTCTAAAATAAATTTCTAAACCCAATTAGCCATATTTTTCTTTGAAAATTCATATCAATCTTTCCATAGCTTTGAAATTTATCAAAACTAAATTCCAACTCCAAAATCATGTTTTACATAACATATAATGTTTTCATGGCGATCAATTTCATTCAATTTTTTCCTAAAACTGCATAAAACCCCGTTTAAACAATCTTGTTTAAATCGAACAAATTATAATTCAAGCGTATCATCTAAAACATGATGGAAACGAATTTAATCTTAAATTCGAAGACTTATGTTGATGAAAAATGGAGATGGTATAAATAATTATCCACCTTGATTACGATAAGGAGATTGGATTGAGATTAAGATTTATTCCCCTTTGCTTTAATTCTTTTCTTAATTTGAATTTCTCTTCCTTAACAATGGTCGACACCTTTTTTCCTTACATTTTTAAATTTTTTGAAAATGAGAAATGAACGTGGATGGAGGGTGTAGCCATGGATATATAAGGGTAAGGTGCGACTAATTCCCAATATGCCCTTATGTAATTTAGTTAGCTTACAAACCATTCTTAAGCCCATTTAATGGATTAAGCACGGCCTCTAAGTATTTATTAAAATATCAATCCCCTTATCAATTAATATTTACATAATTCTATTTAATTTATATAATTAAATCTCTCGAATAATGTTATCAAAAATTAGGGGTGTCACACATATCGAGCATCTAAAAGAGAACGTGTCTGGTTTGGTAATAACAAAGGATGTCAAGTTAGAAGAAAGCCAAGTCCTCAAGCACTGAACATTTAACAATGGATAGTGAGCTTCAAGCAATAACCAGAAGATGTCGAGCCTCTATAACAAAAAGGGTGTCCAATGCTCAAGTTGTTAACAGAAATAGAAAAGTTACAAAACCTCTAAGGATATCAAACTTCAAACAAATGCCAAGTATAAGGGAAATTGAACTTGAACACAAAAGGAGGAGGTGTTAAGTCTCAACAACCATTAGGTTTGTCGAGCATATAAAGCGAGAGAGGTATCAAGCCTTAACAACCATAAGGTGATGATGGTGCTAAGTCAACACATACTGATAGATATCGAGCTTCAGTAATACAAAAGCTACCGAGTCCAAACATAGCAAAATCAACAAAACCGAGGAAGAGATATCAAGATTTTGCAACACGAAGTGTTGTCGAATATTTAATAAAGGGAGGATGCCACATCTAATCACAAGTGGGGGATATCGAGTCTTTAGAGGATGATGAGCCTATGATGCATCAATTATCAACGTGTTACTACCGCAGTAATGGTTATCGAGTACCTACCGTCAATTTTTTTTATCGAGTAGCTATGTAGGGGGGGTTCCACTGCCAACTTATGAAGTTAAGTTATGTGAGTCACAAAAAAGGATGTTGAGATTTCATCAAGATGGAGTTATCGGAACCCTTAGATTTAAAGTTGTGACATGTGCCAATCATCTCCGTGGTCAACACTCCCATAAATAGACTCCCATCGACACCAAGAAAGGGCGATTAAATATTTCCTCTTTCTTAAATTTTTAAAGTTGTAAACCTAAATAGATTTGAGGATTTTAGAGCCGATTGTAATTTTTGACTTTTTACATATAAGGGCCTGGATAATTAACTTTGTATAGCATACTTCTATCAAATGAGGATATTTGACTATTATTGAACTTTTGACAAGCATATGACTCATATTTATATTTAGACTTGGACAACGGACGTGAATATGACTAATCTTTGGACTTGGACTTGGACTTGAACTTGCATATACTCCCAAGCTTGCATAAGCCACTTAAGCTGCTATCCAAACCAAACTTAACTTGCATTGCATATTTTGGTTAGTGAGAAAATTTGCCAACATTTTGGCACTAGAAGGAGGGCCTCCGCCTTTGCAAAGTCCCTTCCAATCTCCATCCTGCCTACACCAGGTCGCTGCCACATGAGCCCAGCACCTCCGCCTTTTGTGTCACGACCAACCTCTGCAATTTCCACCTTTCCCCACATGCTGCCCTGTAGCCACCATTCTGCCTTTGCCATGAGGTTGTCCAATCTCCTCTTTATCTTCTTTATATTTATAAGAAGATATATTTTATGGTAAGTATATAAAGTTGTACTGCTTGTTTATTTTGCCTATTCATTCCTCTTTCGCATATATAGATCTGGCATGTATAAGTTATGCACGTACCATATTAAGATATATATTGGTTCTATAAGAAAATTTATATACCAGGCTAAGTATGTATAGTGGAAATATATATATATTTATATAGATGTGTGTGTGTGTGTGTATTGTGTTGTTCGGTTTGCTTTGAAGGAATTTAGAAATATTATATGTGATGTAGGTTGCAGATTTGACTGAAGGTTGATTTGCTATTTTGTACATAGGACTATATTAAATATTTGCTTACCATTTTATATTTATATTTTTAAATTTGATTTTTATAACAACTAATATACGTATAGATCTATATATATGTCAGTTTTATATGTTTTAGTTTTTATATATATAGGATGTTATATAAGTTTAAAATTGCTAAATGTTTTAGTTACTTTAAGTGTTGTTTATAAAAATGTATGTAAGTTTATAACAGTAATTTATTATAAAATTTGTTAGTATATTAGCTTTGAAGTTATAAAAAGTATAGTAATATATATAGGAAGTTTGAGATTTTAAACTTTATATATTGTTTACATATATAAATTTATAACACTTGTTATATGCATAAGTTTAAAATGACAGCCGTATTTAGCACACGAATGGTTACAGTAGAATGTGTATATAAGTTACTACCCAAAGCATATGTGTTGAGCTTGAATTTATAAGTATAAGTATATATATATATATATATATATATATATATATATATTAGTTATACCTATATCCTATCTAATGTTATATATAAATGATTTGTTTGTTTTATATATATAAAGTGTACACATAAGTTTATGTGAATTGTTTTATCTGCTATAAGCAGATATATATGTATTTACTTCAAATATAGTGTATATATATGTTTGATTTTTATATGTGTGTTTTAATTTGGAATCAGGGATTTTGAAATACATATATATTTAATTTAATAATGTTTGAACTTAGCATATGATTTATATATAGATTTATATATAAGTTCATTTATACCAATTTTATTCATCGATCCATTTCTGATTTGATTTCGTCAATCCCCATTTATCAGTTTGTTTGTCGAATTAGTGTCGAACTAGCTTTGCTTTGGAATTCGTGCTTGGATTCATAACTCGTCCTATTTCATTGTCAATTCTCTCTAGCCACGGAAGGTGAGCAATCACTCACGATTAACAGTCTTGTACTTATTAAATTTGATTTCAATTGAAACGACAATTGAAATATGCTGACGATAGTTATTTACATTGCTATATATATATATATATATTATATTATCTGTATATGTTCACCTATGATATATGACACCATTATCTGTTATTTATATTGATGATATGTGCCTGTTATATTTTTATCATATCCATTATCACTTTGAAAGTTCCCTATTAGTATAGAATTCCCTATGGGTTGAAATGATACATACACGAATGATCTGTAGAATAGGAGAAAATCGTTATGGGTTGAAATGATAAACCCAAGCGATTTTCACTGAATTGAATTTGGGATTGCGGGTAGAAATGATATATACCCGTATATAATTTAAATTACGGATTGAAACGATAAATATCTGTGTCACTTGACCCTAGGATCGAAAATTATATACAAATACCATTGTTTTATAAATATAAATATTTTGAAATGATTTCTATGGTTTTGTAAAGAAACATATGGTTTAATAAATATTGATTTCAAGATATTATATATAAATGTATTTTATAAAGTTTAAATTCTTGATTTTAAATTTATATGTTTTGAAAATTTTAAAATTATAAGTTGGTTTTGAAATTATAAATTTTAAGAATTTACTTATAATTTTACTATTTTAAAATATATATAAATTAGTTTTATTATAAAAGAAGTTTGGTAATAAGATTAAATTTAATAAAGTTTGATTTAATTTATATATAATATGTTTAAGTATTATTTAAAATTTTATTTTTAAATATAGAGTATATAATATTTTTTAATAAATTAAGGTTGGAAAGATAGATTTGAAATTTATTTCAAATCGTATTTAATTAAGAATTTACGTAATTAAATTGATTTGAAACTTATGGAATTTGAGATTTTTAAAGGATATGATTTTATAACTTGATTTTGGTTTAAAATGATCAAATGAATATATCAAGTTTAAATAAATTGAAGGAATATTCAGTTATTTGAAATTTGAAGTTTTATTTAAATGATATTGGATTTATTAAGTAAATATTTCAAAACTAAATAATAGTAAATTGAATTTGATATATATATATATATATATATATGAAATTATCAAATTTACTTTTGAAAATGTTAAATAATTAAAGCTTTGAAATATATTGAAATTGAAATGGTTTATTTTGTGGTTCAAATCCGTTTTTTAAATGGATACAATTTGGAATGGTTTATTGAGAAACTGAATTGAATTGCAATTGATGATTGGAGTTTTGATTAAATTTGAATTTTGGAATTCGAGTTGATTTGGAATTGATTTGTGAAATTGAGGAAACTATTTTATTATATAAAGTATTTTAAATTATATTTAAAACTAGTTATATATTTTACTTTATAAATTATTTTCGTATAAACTATTTTTAATATCAACTATTTTAACTTATAACTATTTTATTATATATACTATTATTAAGATCTAAATGGTTTAAAAGAAGGTGTTATGATTTCAAAGTGTTAGGATTTCCAAGGTGTGATGATTTCTAAAGTGTTATAGTTTTAGAAGCTTTATAATTTCGAAGGTGTTATAACTTTGAAGTGCTATGATTTTTGAAAGTGAATATATTTAAAATGGAAATGATATTTTGGTTTTTGAAGTATAAACTATTTTGAAATGACCACGGTGTTATAATAACGATTGGTGGTTAAGAGACCAGGATCGGATATTGTTATACTCTTTGCCAATACCAAAAACCTTTAACAACTGTGTATGCGGTGGAGATTCCAGAATGAAGTAGGATGGTGGCAACGATCCTATATGAGGTATATAGGTGGACCTGACTCCCGTGAGTTGGCTTAAGTTGGCTAAAACATGAGCAATTGATGGGCCAAGTAAGGTAGCTCCTCCGAATAGATGCATTCCTTCGATACTATATTCTAACTTTGTGATTGATTTGGCGACCACACTTGATTTTGATTTGAGAGTGTGTTCCAAGGTAGGCGGTAGTGGCTGCTATGCGTTACCACCAGCCCGGAAGTGTAATTGGTATACCTAACTAGCATTGCCTAGTTGTGCCGTGTCACCTACCGTATCGAGACTACTACAGTTTGTTTTGTTCCACACATATGGAGTGCCCTCTGACGACGCCCAGTACGGAGGAGATTACGGTACCGTATAGACAATAGGAATACATAAAATGTGTTATGGTGGAAAATGTAAAGCCTTAACGCTATTTTAACAGTTTACTTTGTTACAGACATTGTTATAATAGCGTATATTACTACATAGTAGATAGTTTAATGGATCCTTAGAGGATGGTTATACCAAACATCCATTGAGTTACTTTTATTTCAGTTGTTATTTCACTTGAGTTGGATTTATTGATATAATAATGTTAATCCGGACTCAAGCGTTTTGTGTTTTACTTTACGCTTGGGTCAGACTGAGCGGTACAACTTTTGAGACCTACCTTTGGAGTTGGAGCTTCGCTTGGAGATCCATCTACATCTTTTCAGCTTTCAATTATTCAGTTGACTGCAGTTATATATTCAAAATTTCACTACACAACAAAAGGCTTTTAACAGCGTTTGATAAACGCTGTAATATGATACAACAGCGTTATTAGAAACGCTGTATAACGACATGCTGTCGTATATACATAACTTACAACAGCGTTTCTATAAACGCTGTTGAAATATCTCTGTGACAGCGTTTATTACGAGCTGTCAATAATGTTTTCAACAGCGTTTATAACGTGCTGTATTATGTTTTCTAAACGCTGTTATTAAATCATCAACTATTTTCGACAGCATGTAAAAACGCTGTTATTGACAATTTCAAGATAATTACAACACAAATTAAACGCTGTTGTTTCTTCATTGACAACATTAATCAAACGCTGTCTTCTATTTATATAACAGCTTTAATATTCCACTCTATTTTTGAATATTCCAGAATTATATTTTGAGTATATTGAAGCAACTAGCATATATAACATGTTCTAATAACTATTAATCAGATACATAAACGTTTACATGATATATACGTTCAGTATATTACAATTACAAATATATACATTCAGTATAACAACCCTTCAAACATATCACCTTCAACTGTTCGCATATAAGCATATCAGACAACACATATCCGACAACACATATCACCTTCAACTGTCCACACAACTGTGTGCATCTCCATCACCATACAACTGCCCAACAAACCGCTGCCATCAGCCTGAACAACAACCACCCACCTGCCACTGACTTTTCCAACGCATCTGCCACCATCCTCACATAACCTTGTTCAACTTCACACTCACAACTGTAGTTCAACTTCATTCTCACCCCTCCTCCAACTTGCTACCACCAGCCATACATACAACACAGTTCATCAATATCACTAAACCATCTTCTTCCTTATCCAACTGATCTACTCTGCAAATATCCATATACATCTCTGCCCATTCATTCCACCTGAACTCCATAACTCCACTGTCATCAATATCAACACCTCCACTGTCAAACCCATATTCACAGCAACAAACATCATCATCCACTCCTACATCCACTCCGCACCACTTGAAAACCAATCCAACCACCAGTCTACTTCACACAGTCCAACTTCTCTCACTGCTGCTCTACGGCATCCAATACCCACAACCCCTTCATCAAACAACCACAGCAGTTCTTCTCCTATTCACCAGAAACTTGCCTTACAATCTAGTACACACCCTATCCACTGTTGTACTTCACTGCAATTCACCCGTGACCTCATCGACTTCATTTCCCTACCGCAAAAATCAAACCTTTAATTCGAAACCACCTCGAACTCCTCCTAGCACGAACCACGTCATCCTCCAACTCATTGCCGCGATCTCCACTGATATAGCAAAACTGCACTTTCCAGTTTGATGGAGTTTTCCAATTAAACTTTTGTCCACAAAGTCTTCTCAACCTGTGATGAATTGAATGACAAATTAATATGTATGTAGTTATATACATCACACTTATTCTTAACCAAATTAAGAAAATACCAATTAGAAAATCCACCTATATACTCATGGATCCGATCAGATATTAACAAATTTCTCAAAACCCTATATCATATCATGCATTATAGAAACCCAGAATAAAGACATGTGCCTGCAATTTTTGGTTTAACACCTGATGAAACTTACAAATGGTGCATCTCTTTCATTTTCTGAAGTGGTGGAAAATTTGTGAACCCTCTCATATCACTGACTCTCCTATATTTCATCAAAAAAAACATAAAACAAAAATAAAAAGAAGAAGAAAAGGTAGTATAAAAAGGACAGTTTGTTATAACTACAGAATTCAAGTCATTTTCAAACGAACGGTCTTACAGTTCATCGACTGAGCTCAAGTTAGCAAAAATAGGAGGAAATGGGCCTTCCAAGGATGTTCCTTGCATATCTCTGTAAATAGGTTGCAAAAGTTAAAGTATAAGTTGAGAATTATAGTCTTCTAGAATGAAATTAATTATAATGGAGAAAGTCTACATGAAGTAACGATTTACACTCACAATCGCTTGAGTTGGGTCCAATTACCGATAAAATCAGGAATTTTTCCAGAGATTGGATTTCCATCCATAATACTGCAGATTAATTTATAAATAAATAAAGTTAAATAAAGTTATTAACATGTAGCAACAACATTATTACATTAATAAGAAAGGTGTAAGCACATAACAGCATTTTCCATTACATACAAGTTTTATATATAATATCAATATGCATATATTTGGAAAGGCTTGAAACGAGATGAAAACAAATTAGTAGGTTTCCACCAGTTGTGAATTTAAATCCTAAGCACACCCACTCGTGGATATTTTAAGCTATATTAAAAATACTGAACACCAAACTATGCCTTGGACAACCATTTTAACATGCGTATCAGCAATACCAACCAGTGGATCAATGATGCAATGTATAAATAGTGAATCCATAAATAAATAAAAATACCAAAAATACAATATACTTGTTAACTTACAAGGTGGACAATTTCTTAAGATTCCCCAGTGACTCTGGTAACTCACCAGAGAAATTATTGGAAGCAATATACCTATATGAATAGTATGATAAAAGCCTGAATGCAACCACAATCAATAATATTTCACATTATTGGAATAAAATTTTCTTTACGGTATATTGACAGTCGAGTTAACTTGGTAAGTTTGCCCAGAGTTACGGGAATTGGACCTTCTAATTGGTTTTCTTTGATCACACTGTCATAATCAAGTGGTATTACTAAGAAAAAGAAACTAAAGAAAGTTTAACAAAATGAAAAGGCACCGTGACTATTTTTTTAAATGAAATGCAAGAAGTGAAGTGAAGTGAAATGAATATAGACAAGGATACAATTATAAGAGTGTGTGAATAGTTGTCACCCTCATTTCTCAATAAGGAATAAGGAAAAGTACAAGCAGCGTAATGGACTGAATAAAACTTTGGTATAAGAGAATTACAGAGATTGTAGAGTTGATATGTTTCCTATTTCATCTGGTATTCTTCCATAAAGACGATTCCTAGAAAGTGACCTGCCAGCAATAATCAATTAAAATTTTGCAATTCAAATAAATTGAATTCTTTAAATCATCATGAAGAGTGGAAGAAACCTGTAAATATATATTCTCCCCTAGCAACTAGATGTCAAGATCTGCTTATTTTAGCAACCTTTCCAATTAAACTTTTGTCCAAAAAGTCTTCTCAACCTGTGATGAATTGAATGACAAATTAATATGTATGTAGTTATATACATCACACTTATTCTTAACCAAATTAAGAAAATACCAATGAAACAAATCCAATTAAACAATAAAGAATAGTGCATAAATAAAGATGCATACCAATATTGTCTTCCACTTTTTGTATAACATCCAAACCACCATCTTTTGCCTTTTGAATCAGATTAGTCCACATCTGGAAAAAAAACGTCCATTCAATCAAAATCGGTTATTGGTCACAATAATTACATAAATGAGCCTTCTGCATTTTGCAATTACAACCATTATCAAATCTCTACAGTTCAAATAGCCTACTCACCAAACAATTACAACCATTCAAATAGCCTACTCACCAAACAATTACAACCATTATTAAATCTCTACAGTTCCTTCATTCTCCTTCAACCATATTGCACTGTCGAACACTCCTCACTGAATCACAGAACAGTGCCTTGTTCTGCATATTCCACCATAGCCTTTGTTACCACTGCACATAGGCTGCCCTTCAACAATCTACCAGACTTCTTCACATTCAAACTGCCTTCTGCATTTTGCAAACTTCCACGTCACTTCCCTTCTGCTGCCATTACTACATCATCCACCACCAAACCACAAACACCCAACCTTATGTTACACTGCAATACCCCCACCACCAACAAACTCATCCTCTATCTCTTTGTTTACTGCACCTGCATACTTCATTGAAATAAAATATAAACACTTAGATGATATACCTGGAGAACTTCAAGATCCTTCTTCAACTCAGGAGTCATAGTCGGAGCAGGCATGTCAAACCTGTGTACAAAATAATTTGCATCACATAACAAAAAGATGCAAATGCAAAAGAATCAACCTTATCTTTCCCTTTCTCTGAGCTCTTTTCTGCATCAGTTAGCATGGGAGGTAATTTTGGAGCCCAAGAAAGTCCAATTGTTGACTTAGTTTCCATTTCTATCAGTAAAAACATATTTGGATGAGTACTAATAAGTGAGAATAAAATCTACGGAGAGAGTAGTTGAGCTGTAAAAAGAAGTATGGCCAATATGTGCTTACAAATCATGCGTTGTAACCAAATGGAAAGTGAAATACCAACTAACCATTAGATCTGTACTATATGTAACAAGACTGGCCCATATTTATCAAGTAGTAAATCAATTAACCAACTATCAAGTATCAAGTATATGCTAATTACTACATACAAGAGTTAATTATTGTTGAACTACTTTCTGGGAAATAACGGGAAATAGTATAATAAATATTTCAAACAGGCGACTTATGCCACCACCTGTTTTGGTTGGATATTTTAAAGGGAAAAGAGAGAGAGAGAATACAACCAATAACTGTTATCAAGTTTACAGGTTTCCTATCATTTTTTTCCTTATGATTTTACAGGTTTCCTATGCATAGGGTTCGCTAAACAAAATTGATGGTGTAAATAGTTTTACAGTTATCAGCTTAACATCCATTAGTTTAGTTTCAAATTTCACCCAAATAATAATAATTTACCTGTTTCTCAAAGGTTTAGTAAACCCTAGTGCCTTTGAAGTCATGAAACGGTCAATAGGAAGACCACTTTCTGCCAAGCACATGCAGCAAGAGGACAATAATTCAATTGATTCTTGCAATCAAGAAAGCAGCAATATCATGTTCAAGCTATAAGAAATGCAAATCCATATGTCAAACATCAGGTCTGTTTTTATAAATCAAAATAACCTCAAATAGAAAAAACATTCAAGCAGAAAAGGAAAGACAAACAGGAAAGTTCCAGGTACCATGCATTACGCCCTTTAAGCAAGGTAACATAAGTGTCTGCTAGCAGTGGTCCTGCTAGTTTCTCTGGCTCTTCTGTCAACAAGTGTGTGATGAATATCATTTCTGAAGTGCAATGCGCAAAGTACACTGATTTGCTTGTGGCACTCTCGTTTGTTAGAGCAGCCACCATACCTGCATAGCTGAATTAAACAACAAAGTTATCATGAATGCAAACAGCATAGACACCTTTGTACTTAGACTAAATGAATATCATGAAAAAACAGCAAGTTGATAAGTTGATAATCCGCATATTTTATCATACATAGACTAAATGAAATGGTACTGCAGCTAGAGCAACTAAAAATATGTGAGACCGGAAAGAGTTGTACTTCCATTTTATGTCCTTGTATAAATTTATAAATACACACAAAATGTGCGCACACGTGTGTATATAATAAAAGAATATGAATCTAGCATGACTGTACATGCAAAAGGATGTTAATTCAACAACTTGAACAATTTGAATGATCAAATCACTTAAAAGGCTTAATTATTTTGATCATACAGATGCTCAAAATATTATTACGATTCCATCCACTGTGCTTTACTGTGATTGCATTCCTATCAACTCCACTCTAACTCTACTGATATCAGATTTGATTATCACTTACTATTTTTTTAATTCAAGTTTTTTTACAACATAAATTGAAAAAAAAAGATTTGAATCTGTAGAGTTCCAATTTGACCAAAATTCCAACTAGAATTTTATAGAAGCTTTATAGAGTTCTGATTCGATATCAATTCTATGTTTGTTAGAGTTTGTTTCAGGAGACAAACTTACAATGCCAACTTATAGAAAATAGTGCAAACTTTAACATGATGTTGGCAGTTAGCAGTTCTTTAAGATAGTGCAAACTTATTGTTTGGGGAGATGTTTAAATTGATAATATTCACTATTAACCAACAAATTGATAATATTCAATGTGCTGCTTTTTCCACTGCTGTATTTGCAAGCCAAAGTATGCTTAAATTAAATCAAAAAAGAGAGGTTTGTTAGACTCACTGTTAACCAAATGATCTCACCATTAGATTAGGAACAGTATGCTTCAGAAATAATCAGGTATATAACATAAAGGAAATTACTTGCTGAAAATAACTAAATAATATTATTAGTTACCTTTGCGTGATGAGAATTTAGGTTACCTTTGTGCCATCACAGCATGAACCGGAGTCCCACACATAGGGTGAAGCAACACATCCAGCCCAGTAAAGGAGCTTAACCAAAGTCCAGAATCTTCAGATTACCTATGATATTGATAAGGCAAGAGCTAAATAGCATAAAATTTAGGAATCTTCCCAATTTTTATGCTATTCAACTATGCCTCATCAATATCATTTAGACCTTATACGA
The DNA here is from genome assembly GCA_030765085.1 of Allium cepa. Classification (NCBI taxonomy): domain Eukaryota; kingdom Viridiplantae; phylum Streptophyta; class Magnoliopsida; order Asparagales; family Amaryllidaceae; genus Allium; species Allium cepa. Next base: position 676,547,648 of record CM060941.1, on the reverse strand, counting down.
TAGTGACAACATCTATATCATCCTGTTGACTGCTCTGGCTGAACCCAAACTGTATAAATTACACATGTATAAATGTCACGCTCATTAAACTGAAAAGAATTTTCAAGATGACCATAATGACCAAGATTTAGAAATAAATTAAAACAGATACTGATACTATGGAAGATTGTGACACAAAAAATTCTATATATTACAAAAATAAACTATTAGAAGAATCTAGTGATTGATTCATTTATATATTATGGAAGATTGTGTGGTTTGATATTGAAGCAAACATGTTTGTGAATAATACCCAAAGTTCAAAGTGTAATGATTCAATTTAAGAAAACACCTTTGGCATAAATTATTATAAATTTGGAAATCAGAAAATAAATACTTTTAACATTATTTTTTGTTTTATTTAAATAAATCTTTTTATGAGCATATATAACATATGGTTTTTTGGTTGCTTTGCTATATTAAATTTCAAGAAAAAAGCAAGTGTTTTCACTTTTTTGATCAAATCTACCCTGATTGTGACGCCTATATGCAAGTTAGTTTCTACTATGCACAAATTTATAAATTTATTATTTGTAAGAGTAACATATTTGCAGCAAGGAAAAAAATATAAACAGAGGTTCATTGGTATATTTAGTTTCTATGAAAGATTATTGTAATCTAGTTAGCATAAAGCTTCTTTTAATCACACAAAGAATGTGAGGGTATAATTTTGCTCCTCTTATTATTCCTTCACTCGATTTGTATTGGCATTAATTGGAAAACAAACTCCAGCTTTCTTATGACCTATAATCAAAGTACTAAATCATGTTAAAAAAAATTATAAACTGTCAGGTAAACAAACTTTGACATAATCTAGCTACAGTAGAAATGGTTAAATTTATTTAACCTGGACAACATTATATGAAGGACTGTAAACAAAAACCAAAAACATATACTGTACTAAGCCTATTTAGAATCATTACACTTTAATGTTTGGTGTTAGAAGTATTCTGTTTTTTGTTGAAGCTAAAGCTATTAACATATGAAGACACAGATGGGATAGGATATGTATGCTGTTAGCACTATAACCACTGATCAAATATCTATTGATAAAATCGTCTGAATAACAAAGAATGGACACATATTGGAATGAAACGGTGATGGACGATCGGAGGAAATCATTATTGTTTTTGTTTTTTTGACTGGGAGCATGAGTACTTTAGCCTTTATTAAATGAAGAGAAAATATATTAAAACCAGCTAGCACACACTACAAATACAGGAACAATTATTTAGTATTATCGCAATCTTCCACCCTCGGTTAACCATCATAATTCATCATACTTCTATACTGTAACTATAACAACAACCCCTTGACATCCTCACTTGCTACATACCATTCTGCATCAAACCACCTCTTATAACATCTACCCATTTCTTTCCATCCCACACATACATCCCAAACCACTGCCTCATCCCATAAAAAATTCACCAATCCTTCCTCTGCCTTAACTGCCTCCAGCCTCCTCGCTGGTCACCACCAGCCTGCACATCCATCCCCAACTGCAACTACTAACCAACCATTATACAACAAGTTTACTACTTCACATTCAACTGCATTACCTCTGCCTTAATATTAATCATATTTTTCTAATTCGCTTAATGTGAAGCAAATCTGGTGTAGCAAATCTTAGTTACAGCAATAAAAATAACTTTAAAATATTGAACATTTAAAATTAAAAATACCTTAAAAAAAGCACGGCAACGACGTTAGAGATTACTAGAAAGGCTTGTCATTCGGTGTTGTTGGTGGCGTCAGGGTCAGATGAAAAAGAAGGAGCCAGGCGGCAATGATTTGATGGGGTGGGAGGAGGATGGTGCGGAAGCGACAATTGGGACTGTGGCGATTTAATGGGATGGGTCGGCTGAGTGTTTTTATTGTAATAGAGGAATTAGGTTTTTATGAAACGAAATGAAGGGAGGGAAACGAAATGAAGGGAGGGAAACGAAACGAAGGGAGGGAATGGAACTAGGTTTTAGACAGCGGTTTAACAAATTGTTTTACACTAATTAAGTTGTAAAATACAGAAAAGACAGCGGATTATAGTCAAACGCTGAGATTAAGAGCTGTTAATGACCATTTTTCTTGTAGTGTTTGTATTTGACTATTGTATTTGGAAATTCTATTGTATATTGTTTAACTCTGATATATATATATAGTAGCTTTATGAATTACTATTCATTTGTTTCCGCTGCATGTTGTTATATTACCCTGTGTCTGTGATTTTATGATTTATTTATTTACTGTATATGCCGAGCTTTGCCAAATATAAATTAGCAATCTAATATTTTGAGCAATTCAAGTCTGACATGTGTGGATGCGAATGGTTGAAAATATCAGGATGTTACTTGTAGTATCAGTGCTTTGGTTTTAGGCAAAACTTAGCATATGTAGTAAATTTAATTACGGAATCACTTTCGTTCGAGCTTAAATTCTTCCTCTCTAATTCGAATTTCTTTTGAAACTTTGGAACGTTCCCCTCGGTTCCAAAGTCCATTCTTTCCTCTCCCAATTTGCGTTTCTTGATTCTGGAGTATCCCATGGCTCCACTGTATGATTTGTGAAGGGGTGAAACTCCTTTACATCAGACATTGATTCACCAGAGATTTCTGTATCCTCGGTTTAGATGCTCCAATCTCTTGCTATGCCCGAATTCTATCACTTGTGATCATATGTCGATTTGCCTCAAAATTTAGCATCGATCTTATTCTTGAAGTCACGATTGACTCGGTTAAGGTTGCCCATAATTTATGTAAGTCTATCCTTCTTCCTATTTTGTAATTCGATTATCTTATCTCCCATTCGAGCCTATCTATTTTTGTTAGAATTCTATTTGATTAGGGTCTTTCCAAATTTGAATCTCTATCCTTGGTTAATCCATTCGGGAATCAACGTGTGAGAGAGTGTATTTGTATTAACATTTTTTTTTATATATTGTGCTGTTTGAGTTGTTAGGATTCTTTGAGGTTTTGATCCATTCGTCTGATCAATGCAATCGATAAGAATTTTAATACACTTAAACAGAGCAAATCGGCACAATATTGTTTTCAAAATTTGGTAAATAGAATAAATTTTGTATGATTATATTTTATATAAGTATAAATTTTTCTGTAATTATATAATTAAATGAATCGGTTAACAAGAATAATAATATTTGATTTTCACAATTTGATTTTCATTATATAATAAAACATGGTTTATAAATTGATTTGAAATTTTGAAACATAGTTATAAACTGATTTGGGAATTAAATGAATGTAAATTTAGAATTTGAGAATTTAATTTCTAATGATTTTAAGCCTTGGTTTTAAAGTTTTAAAATGTATATTATTTAAAGTATTTACAAATAGAAAATCGTTTCCAGAAAATTTAAAAAGTTTTAAAATCTATACTCTCTTCTATTGTCGCTCGAAAATAATTTCAGTGATGACGGCCGCATCACCGACATTCATTTTCGGGTTTCAAAATGAAGAGACCATTTAGTAGCTTTGCTACACTTTTGTTTAGAGATTAAATTTGATTTAAATTTCTTAAGCATGATTTGATTTTTATAATATATGAGTATATGATTATAGATTTGGTTTGATATATATAGTATGTACATATAATTTTATCTTTAACTTATTTTAAGTCAATCGAAAATTTAATTCTTAAATTTTATGATTAAAGAACGATTTCAATTATAAAATGAAGCCAAAAAATTTGTATAAATATTAAAACTTGAGATAAATTGAATTGGAAAAAAATTTTACTTGCAAAATACTCAATTGCATTCCAATATAACTTACCTAAATCATTCTGAAGTTGAATATGTAATCAAATAATTTAAAATGTAAAGTATGTTAAAGGTATTTTCTAATAAATTTGAGTGGTTATGTTTATACTTAATTTTATATATTGTTAATTAAGATAAATTGAATAATAGGATAATGAATAAATAATATAAATAAAATAAACTCTGTTTGAAGGAATTTATAAACTGAAACTAAGTCAACTTAATGAAATACCTTGAATTTAAAATCAATTATTGAATACTAATTAATTTAAATCGAATTTATATGATTTAAATTAATTGTATTATTTTGTATTTCAGTACATTTTTCTTTCTGGTTGTTTCTATTCTCATACCTCGTTCCTTTTTGGGGACGAAAAGTTTTGAGTGGGGGAGAGTGTAACGACTTATAAATTTTATTGATTCTTATTACGTATTTAATTGAATTTTGGTGAAATTTTAAATTTTCAAAATTTGGAAATAAAAATTTAGTATTTGGATTACGTCTAATTAAATATACCAAATGGTAAATTTTCATTTGAAAATATGAAATTTTATTTCTGGTGTAAATTTTATTACAATTCAAATCAGTTAAAATTTATAATAATAAAATATTTTCCAAATCTGAATATTTTTATGCAATAAATTTGTAAATCATTTTCTAAGTGAGATGTGACATTTTGTTTCTCCAAATTTGGACTGCAATGCTCCATTTATCTTATTTTTGGCAAATTAGCAAAATTTTCGGTACCGATTATCGGCTTTTGATACGACGATCGTACCACTGATATATGTATACTGTTTTGATTGTCTCATCGTGCTAATCTCTATGGTATATTTAATTATGTGTTTTGAAGTGTGGTACGTAGCGGAATCTATGAAATAGTGATCCGTATCGGTACCGTTTGAGCTTTCTGAATTCTTGTGTCTATTCGTATATCACCTGCTGAATTCAAACAGCCATTTATTATTAATATTTTCTCAATTAAGTTTTTTGAGTTTAACTATTTCCTTTACTTCAATATATTTATTCAACACGTCTGTTCATTTGCTTCTGTTCATTCCTTATGAAAATAATAAAACATGTATTGCTCCATCTCTGTTGCTGACTGCTCTTCTGTTGCTGACTGCTCTTCATTTCCAAATCACTTGTAAACAACTCCTCTTCTTTTCCTCTCTTTTCAGCCATGCTTGTAATGAAAAAAATATAAAGTACGATACTGCCGAACCCATTAGCAACTCCAAGTGATTCTCTCACCCTGACTGCATGCACGCAAACAGCGACCTCTGCCTTCACAAACTCCCTTCCATTCTCCATCGCGCCTGAACCAAGTCGCTGCCACGCGAGCCCAGCACCTCCGCCTTTTCTGCCCGACCAACCTCTACGATTTCCACCTTTCTGCACATGCTGCTCCTCCAGCCACCATTCCTCCTTTGCCGTGAAGTTTTCCAATCTCCTCTTTCTCTTCTTTATATTTATAAGAAGATATATTTTATGGTAAGTATATAAAGTTGTAAACTGCATATTCATTTTGCCTACTCATTCCTCTTTCGCATATATAGATCTGACATGTATAAGTTATGCATGTACCATATTAAGATATATATCAGGTTAAATATGTTTAGTGGAAATATATATTTATATAGATGTTTATATATATATATATATATATATATATATATATATCGTGTTGTTTAGTTTGCTGTGAAGGAATTTAGAAATATTATAAATGGTGTGGGTTGCAGATTTGACTGAAGGTTGTTTTGCTATTTTTTTTATAGGCCTATGTTAAATATTTACTTACCATTTTATATTTATATTTTAAATTTTGATTTTTGTAACAACTAATATAAGTATATATGTGTGTGTGTGTCAGTTTTATATGTTATAATATATATATATAGTTAGTTAGTTGTATAAGTTGTAAATTGCTAAATATTTTATTTACTATAAGTATTGTTTATAAATATGTATGTAAGTTTATAACAGTAATTTATTATGGGATTAGTTAGTATATTAGCTCTGAAGTTATAAAAAGTATAATAATTTATATATAGGGAGTTTGAGATTGAAACTTTATATATTGTTTATATATATTAAGTTATAAAACATGTTGTATGCATAAGTTCAAAATGAAAGCCATGTTTAGCATACGAATGGTTACAATAGATTATGTATATAAGTTATTACCCAGAGCATATCTGTTGAGCTTGAATTTATAAGTATATATATTAGTTTATACCTATATCCTATCTACTGTTATAAATAAATGATTCATTTGTTTTATATATATAAAATGTGGACATAAGTTTATGTGAATTATTTTATCCACAATAAGTAGATATATATGTATTTATTTCAAATATAATTTATAAATATATGTTCGATTTTTATCTGTGTGTTTTAATTTAGAACAAGGGATTTTGAAATACATATATATTTAATTTAATAATGTTTGAATTTAGCGTATGATTTATATATATAATTATATATAAGTTCACTTATACCAATTTTATTCATCGATTCAGTTCTGTTTTGATTTCGTCAATCCCTATTTATCAGTTTGTCCATTGAATTCGTGCCGATCTCGCTTTGCTTTGGAATTCGTGCTTGGATTTGTGAGAAATGCGGATTACGGATCTTAAGGCTAAGACTAACACTAGAGGGGGGTGAATAGTGTTAATAAAGAATTACTAAATCTTTTTAATTTATGTTAATTTAGACATAAAAGTATGCAATATACAGACACAAATATGATCAAAGAAACAATCACAGATGCAGAAATAAAATAAAAGCAGTAAAGGAAGGAACACACTGGATTTTATACTGGTTCGGAGTTACCCCACATCCAGTCCCACAACACAAGTACGGATTTCCTTTCAAAAGAAATTGTACAATTACACCCTCGGTTTCAAGGCTACGAGCGACACCCTCCAGAATTTCGATCCTCTGGGTAGAGACACTTGATTTCCGGGCCACAAGTTTACCTAATTGATTTACCAAGGCTACAATCACACCTTTTCCTTTTTGATTGATTTCCAAGGCTGCAATCACACCTTTTCTCGCTTAATAGATTACAAAGAAGTCTATAACTCTGAATATCACTGAGAATCTTGTAGAGATAGTGATAGAGAATCAAACTAGAAGTAATCATGTATGATTCAATGTTGATTTCGATAGAGTAATGATAAGAATATGTATTGAGAAATGAGGAAGAAGAAGATGAGTGAAAACCAGAAAATTATAATTGAAAATTCGTTGAAACTGACCCCTATTTATAGAAGAACAACAGCCATGACCATTCATGAAGAGTTATGGCGAATAGACACTTCATTTGAAATTTGAATTTTTGAATCAAACTGTCACTACGTCGACATGGTATGCTAGGCATGTCAACATCCCAACGGATTTTTTGGTGTTTTTGATTTTCTTTGAAAATAACCTTTATCTTATATAAAAACTATTTTAAACTTTATAAATATACTTGACTATAGTTAAAATCCATAAGTAAATATAAAGAATAATATATATAGATTTAACTATAATTTTATATTTAAATCTAAGTATAAATATTTAAAAGTTAAATATATTATTTAAAAAGATAGTTTAAAATTAGGAGTAATTTGACTTTGAAATTAAAGATGTTTTTGATGCTAAAATTATTTAAAATCAGGATCGAGGGTTTTGAATCTTTTAAAAGGAAAGTTTTGAAAACAGGATATAATTTTGAAAAATCATTTTGAATAAAAGTTAGCGAATACAAAACAATGTTTCACTAGATTTTTCTAGGTACCATCCTACTTAGGGATCCATCCCTTTAACAGGCTCGAAGTGGATTCCATTCCACGAATAAATTGGATTTTAAGATGCCAGTGCTTTTTTACGAGTTTTAACAAAAAGTCCTAATAATAATAAAAAATACTTATCCTTGAAATCTTGAACTCTTGATAATCTTGATATTCATGAGTCTTCTATCTTGATATCTTGAATCTCTATACTGTACAGTCTTCATTCTTAGTACCTGCATGGTTAAATCATGCCTATACATATATATCTAAACTTATAATGTTAGTATTTATAATTTATAATCTATTCTAAGGTTGTTTTCATCAAAACCATCATCTCACAGATTAACAATCTCCCCCTTTTTGATGATGACAACCTTTGTTTATAAAATATTATCTCTATCCTAATAACTCCCCCTAAAACTAACAACTCCCCCTTAATCTATACCTAACTATTCTATTTTATATTTCTTCTCCTTTATCATCAACAAAAATTTACTCCCCCTCATTCTTGGACTTCAGTACCTGCAATTATAAACTATACAACGAAATATATAGAGCAGGAAATAATTATACTTCTACACATGATAACTAATTTAAGGATTATATACATTTCAATGTGTGTGTATATATATGTTTTACACACCAATCTTCAAATCAATAAGAAATCAATCCACACAAAGTATCGATTCAAACCAAATCAATTCAAATAAATCAAATAAAGTTAATAAAAAATCAAACATTACGTGGAACTTCCACCCATCCTTCTTCTCCAAAGATTGGGGCTGCCTTAATAGCATCCCAATTATCATTGTCATTGGTGAGAGAGACAGGAGGATGTGCTTCGTTATCATCCTTGTGCAGAGAGGAGATCATCCATCGTATCGCATCGAAGTGCCTTTCTTGTTCCTTTATCATCTGCATTTGACTTGATTCTAAATGACGCTGGTTTTGTAGAATAAATGAGAGAATATTCTTGAACGAATTAAGAGTTTCTTCAAGATTTTTGGACAAATTGTGAATAGGATTAGCCATAGTTGAATTTGTGAAAGAAATGGAGGATATAGATGATAAGAAATAAATTTCATTGTAGAATTCTGGAAGAAACAGGTATATATAGGTGTAGAAATTCGTTTGAATTGAATAGACATGTGGTAGTTATTAAAATTTCAATCAAAATCATTTTCCATTTCTGACCAGTACATGTCGACATGGTCACATAGGGGATGTCGACATAGGTTAGTGAAATGTTATGACTAATTTGATTTTGTGAATAATTGTGTATATGTATATATATATATATATATATATAATATACTAACATTTATTTTAGAGATAAGATAAGGTAGATAACAGAAAGGAAATTTTATTTCATTGCATACTACGATAATACAATGATTAAGCACACAACAAACTACATGAACACTCGAAATAAAGCAAACTAAAACAAATACAACAAGATACGAAAAGATAAAACTAGTTAGAGGATGAAGATGATGAAGATAGTCCAAGTTTCTTGCTAATTTTGGAAAAAAACTTGTTCATCTTCGAAGAAATGTTATCCAACTTTTACTAACGGATCGTTTTAGAATCCGTTGATTCTCCACAATTATCTTTTGGTTTTTGAGAAGGGTTTTGTTGGATGGATTGGAAGGATATTCAATGCTTTCCAAAGATGTTTCACCTTCTTCTTCTTCTTCTTCAATTTCCATTTCATCCACTTTTTCTTCTTCTTCAACTTCCTCTTCTTCCATTTCCTCATGAGCCAAACGCTCTTTCTGTAACGACCCGTATTTTACGTGTCGATAAATCGTAAAATAGATGCCATCAAGTCGTTAGTATTGTTGTTAAGTCATTTAAAGTTTGAGTCGACCATAGCATAAGTCGTATGGAAGTTAACTCGTGTGGTGCTTAAGTCGTAGATAGCTTAGGTCGGGTATTTCTTAAGGAGGCAGCGACTTAAGAGGTTTAGGTCGTTGGGTAGTTTAGGTCGGTGGAACGACCTAAGGAGTTGGCGACCTAGGCGAGTTAACGATCTAAGGGGTGAGCGACCTAAGATAGAGGAGCGACTCAAGATAGTACGACCTAGTAGTCAACGAGTTAGAGAAGCCAGCGACTTAGGGGATTTACCGACCTAAGGAATAGATGACTTAAGAATTGGGACGACCTAAATATAGTTAGCAAGTTAACGGGTTAGTTTAGGTCGTAGAGGCAACTTATAGAATTAAGCGACCTAAGGAGTTAAGGTGTTTAGCGACTTAAAAATAGGAGCGACCTATAGTATTGAGCGACTTATAGGTTTGAACGACCTAAGGGTTAACGGCTTAGGGAAGTTAGGTCGCTCGAGCGACTTGAGAAGATAAGATAGGTCGCCGTATGTATTTAGGTCGTAAACGACTTATGTTGAGGTAGGATGTTTAGTTAGGTCGCGTGAGTATTGCTGCGTTAGGTCGCTGAGTCGCGTGAGCGACTTAGCGTTTGGTCGCGTAGGGGTTGAGTCGCGTATAGGCTGGAGTTCTTAGGTCGGCAGTGTTTTAGGTCGTTGGGTTTTATAAGTCGTGGACGACCTGAGGGGGGGGGGGACGACTTATGGGTTTTCAGCCTATAAATACACGTCCATGTCTCACTATTTTGGCACCGGATTTTGAAGCGACGAAGTGCTGCCATTTTGAGAGCTCGACTACAACACTTCTTCACTTCTTTTCTCCACTCTAATCTTGTGATTCCCTCCATCTAGATTGAAGATCAAAACGAAGATCCAAGAGCCAAAGTTAGAGATCTCCATCCATCGAAGGGAGATTTCATCGTTTGAAGCGGAGCTTTGGAGGATCAAGCTTGATTCTTTGCTGTCCAGATCTGAAGTTGGTTGTTTTTGAGGTGTTTAGGTGATTCGGTGAGTGGTGGTTATCTCTCACATGGACCCAAAGGAGTATATTGGATCGGTGGCTTGATTGTGTGTTAAAGATAGTGATTTCATGCATTTTCCTTAAGTCTGCATGTAGATCTATTGTTCATGATGATTTGACACCTATTTTACTACATGTTCACTTATGCAAGTTTATTTATCGAGTTGTAGAAATATTGTTCATGATTCATGCTTGTTAGATTGCATGTTAGATTTGGACTCTTTATTTACGAAATTGCCATTATTGTTATAACTGCTTATTTAGATCTTGTTTGAATGCTTGATTATTTGGATTAATGATTGATTTGATTGATTAGTTGATTGATGATTTGATTTGGACAATTATGGTCGAAGATGATTCAAAAGCTAAGTGGAAAAGCTCTTGAATAAGGAAAGCTGCTTGTGGCATATGAAGCAGATGTTGAAGCTCATATGGATAGATTTGATGATGATGTTGAGGTGGGACTTTGTTATGATGCGATGAGGCAAAGTATGATGTGAGAAAGCCTTGGTTTAATCCAGACGGGATCATCCCAAGCATGTTGGTAACTCGGTGATGTGGTCCGAGTTTGTGGATAATGGTTGGCTTGAGAGGCGCTTGAGCTAGTATGGAAATAGTCGTCGAGGAGGATGACTAGAAGGCTGAGATTTCATCGTTGTTGAAGGTTCTAGCATGCTCAAAGCAAGAGTACGTTGGGACGGGTCACGATGACGTTCCAGGCACGGGTCACGATGACGTGCTAGTACTCTGGGCAGATGCGATAGTCCTAGGCACGGGTCACGACGACGTGCAGAGCTATGTCTAGAACCGGGGTTACCATTAGCCTTGGCAGGCGGTCATTCAACTAACGGGGAAATCAAGGCAATGATAACAGTGATGGCCAGAGTCATGGATGTTTGGTTGTAGCGTCACTTGGTCCAAGAGCGATGTTTTCAGGGTGCTTATCTGATCTTGGTTTAGGCCTTGGGGGTTTGTACTTGGAAAACGCCGACCTTGACTCGGGTGATAATTACTTTGCTTTGAATGTCTGAATTGCTATGTTTGCTTCTGCTTAGTGTGTGTGGGGGCTATCACTGTAGAAAGAGGTGGAGTGGGATGGTTGGGTTCCTATTCCTTTGTACCCTTTATGCTCTTTTCGTATGTTTGATAGTTAATTTACTGCTCACTAAGACTTTTGTCTGACTCAAGGTTTTATGTTTAACTCTTATTACCTTGGGCTGTTCATCCATGTTGGGATGGGCAGACTAGGTAGCAGGTGACAGGTGCTGTTCTTAGTGACTAACGCTGTTGATGACGAAGACGAGCTGGAGGCTTTTGCATATTGTTTTCTTACTATATGTACTGGGTATTCCGCTGTTTGTATGATTCTCTGAGTGTTATTTAGTGAGGCTTGATGTATTGGCTATTCAGATGTTTGTATCAAATTGTTATGAGCTTATATGATGAGACTTCTGTTCTATAGAGCTTCACTATGTATATTTTCTATTGTATTTTATCCATGCGCTGTGAGTAATACGATAGGCTATTCTGTGTTTACCTTACCCTGACTATCATCCATGGCTGCCTGGCACACTTTCAGCGCACCATTTCCTTGTTTCCGTGCGGGGGTCATGGGCAGTCGTCACATTTGGTATCAGAGCTTTGGTTAATCGATTTTAGCCAACGCTCGCTGACGTAACTACGTATGAGAGACGTAATTGTAATTTTGATGGATGATTACTATATATAATATAGTAGCTTAGAAGGATTTGAACTTCTTATGCAGTTGTTTCTCAGGGTATATTAATCATTTCTTTTAGATATTAGGAATGAGTCGAAGAGGGAGACCAGCTGTTAGGGGAGGCCATGCTGTTGAGGGGGCTGCTGATTATGCTTCTATGTTCGAGGCTATGATGACTTCGATCATGAGAAGGATGCCAGCTCCAGGGCCATTAGTAGATGTTGGGGTTCAAGTTCAAGCTCCAAAACCGGTGGATTTTTCTAAGCTTTGCAAGGACTATACTGCTCTTGGAGGAAAGGTTTTCTTGGGAACAGAATTAACCATAGAAGTTCAGAGATGGATAGACGCTTGTAAAAGGATTTTTGGTGATTTGGGAATTGAAGATGCAACTAAGAGGAAGCTTGCATCAAGACAGCTTCAGGGAAGATCTTCGGATTGGTGGAATTCTATAACCATTGATACTCCAGAGGAAGAGATTACTTGGGAGCAATTCCAAGTTAGATTCGAAGCTAAGTTCATTTCTACATCTCAGAAATCTGTCCTGTTTAAGAAGTTTGTGGAACTCAAGCAAGGTGGAAGACCAGTTCTTGAGTATGTTTCTGAGTTTGAAGCTTTGTCCAAGTATGCTCGGTCGTATATTGAATCCCCTTATCAGAAGAATGAGAAGTTTGTAACAGGCCTTGGCACTTATCTTGGGAGGCAGTTGGTGGATCATCTGGATGATCCATTTAAGAAGCTTGTGGAGAAAGCTCTCAGGCATGAGAATTTGTTTCCTAAAGAAGGATCTGTTGTTGCTGTGACCAAGGAGCAAAATAGAAACAAGAAGAGGAAGCAGCAGCAGCAGAAGGGTAAGGATGGCCAAAAGAAACCAAAGGGTGAAGTGACCTGCTACAATTGTCGGCAGAAGGGCCATTTCTCTAGGGATTGTAAGTATCCAAAGGTGCAGTTGAAGTGCCACAACTATGATAAGCTGGGGCATATCAGGAAGGACTGTCCAGAACCGAGAAAAGATAAGCAGATCGTGCAAGCTTATGCTTTGGGGGCCGTGCCATCATCTTTGAAGGCTCCTACTGCTGAAGAGGAGCGAAAGAGTGTGGTGGTTCAAGGTACTCTTTCCATTTGTGGTGTTCCAGTTAGAGTGTTGTTTGATACTGGGGCGTCGCATTCCTTTGTTTGTAGTGAACTTGTAGGCCGGTTAGGTTTGGAACCAGAAATTGTTGATAGACCATTGGTTGTGACTAATCCAGTTGGGGGTTCGTCTTGTTTGTGTATGGTATGTCGTGGTCTAGTTGTATCGAGTCATGATTGCTCTTTTGTTTGTGATTGTTTTGTTCTGAACTTTGCGGGGTTTGGAATTATTTTGGGTATGGACTGGCTTAGGAAGTATGTGGCAAGGGTTGATTGTAAGAGGCTGGAGGTGACAGTCGAGAATGTGGAGGGGCGAAAGGTTGTGATACGATGTAAGCATGAAGAAGGCGTCTTCATGAGCTTCATGTATTCGCTGGTTGTTCCACGGGATGGACTGTCATCGGTGCCTATTGTGAATGGATTGAGGATGTCTTTGACGAGGTCAAAGGGTTACCGCCGCATAGAGAGATCGAGTTTCGTATCGATCTAGTTGAAGGAGCCAGAGCTGTTGTGATGCCTCTTAGGAGAATGGCGCCTAGGGAGCAGCAAGAGTTGAAGGTGCAAGTTGATAACCTTTTACAGAAAGGATTCATTCGGCGTAGTGTGCCCGAATGGGGTGCACCAGTTGTGTTTGCAACCAAAGCGGATGGATCGTTGAGGTTGTGTGTGGATTATCGTGAGCTGAATAAAGTGACTAAGAAGAACAAGTATCCATTGCCGAGAATAGATGACTTGTTTGATCAGCTTCACGAAGCTGAGGTGTTTTCTCAGACGGATTTAGCAACAGGATTTCACCAGTTGAGAGTGGCAAAGGATAGTGTGCCGAAGACTGCTTTCAGGGCACCATCCGGTTTCTTTGAGTAGCTGGTAATGCCATTTGGATTGACCAATGCACCAGCGTATTTTGTGGATCTTATGAATAGAGTATTCAGGGATCAGTTGAACAAGTTCGTACTTGTGTTCGTGGATGATATTTTGATTTATTCCAGAACTGAAGGAGAGCACAAGACGCATTTGCGTGTTGTCTTGGAAATCTTGCGGAAACATCAGCTGAAGGCTAAGTTTTCGAAGTGTCACTTCTGGAAGAGTGAAGTGAGGTTCTTAGGCCATGTTATCTCTGGAAATGGAATAGCGGTTGATCCCGCCAAGGTGGCAGCAATCCAGGATTGGGTTAGACCTAAGAGTGCATCTGATGTGAGAAGTTTTCTTGGATTAGCAGGATACTATCGTCGGTTTATCAAAGACTTTTCCAAGATAGCTGCACCGTTGACAGGATTGACGAAAAAGAATCAGATATTCAGATGGGATGCTAAGAGTGAGCAAGCTTTTGGAATCCTGAAAGAGCGATTGACGAGTGCTCCTGTTTTGGTTGTTCCAAGTGGAAACGATGAGATGGTAGTTTACACCGATGCATGTGGTACTGGACTTGGAGCAGTGCTGATGCAGAAAGATAAAGTTGTTGCATATGCAAGTCGACAACTTAAGCCGCATGAAAGGAATTATCCGACTCATGATTTGGAGTTGGCGGCGATTGTTTTTGCTCTGAAGTTGTGGAGACATTGTCTATTGGGAGTTCGATTGGAGTTGTTTACAGATCATAAGTCCTTGAAGTATCTTTTCTCCCAAAAGGATTTGAATCTCCGGTAGCAAAGGTGGCTAGAGTTTTTGGCATCATATGATTTTGGTATAGCCTTTACTCCGGGAAAGGGTAACGCAGTGGCGGATGCGTTGAGTCGAAGACATGCAGGATTGGGAGCCATGTTTTCAGAACGGAAGATTCTCGAGTATTTGGCTGGATTTGACTTCAGGCCTAGATGTGAATTGGAACCTGAAATGTTGGCAAACTTATCGATAAGACCTACTCTTGTGGAAAGAATTGGCGAGAGTCAAAAGCGAGACGATAAGATTGTCAAGATTATCTGTGATTTGGAATCTGGATTGAACCCAGAAAAGGATAAAGGATTCGAAGTCGATCGAGAGGGTTGGCTTCGGAAACAAGGACAGCTAGTTGTTCCCGATATAGATGGGTTGAGAGATGAAGTTCTGAGGGAAAGTCATCACTCGAGGTTGACGATTCATCCAGGTGGAAATAAGATGTATCGGGATATGAAGAGAACCTATTACTGGGAAGGTATGAAGAAGGATGTTGGAAATTTTATTTCTAAATGTATGAACTGCCAGGTAGTAAAAGCCGAGCAGAAGAAGCCAAGTGGGTTGCTTCATCCATTGGAAGTTCCTACGTGGAAGTGGGAACAAATATCGATGGATTTTATCGATGGTTTACCTAGAACCAGGGCAGGAAATGAAGGGATTTGGGTCATCGTAGATCGTTTGACAAAGAGTGCAAGGTTCATTCATGTTCGATCAACTAGGACTGCATCGAAGATGGCTGAGTTGTATGTCAAGTGGATAGTACGATTCCATGGTATTCCGAAGAGTATAGTGAACGATCGAGACCCATTGTTCACTAGTGGATTTTGGAAGAGCTTCCAGGAAGTTTTAGGAACCGAGTTGTGTTTGAGTACAGCTTATCATCCCCAAACAGATGGTCAGACCGAGAGAGTCAACCGAGTTTTGGAGGATCTCCTCAGAGCATGTGTTTTGGACTTCGGAGGATCATGGGAAGATTATCTTCATTTGGTGGAATTTGCGTATAATAACAGTTACCGGTCAAGTATTGGTATGGCACCATATGAAGCATTGTATGGAAGACCGTGTAACTCTCCGACATGTTGGTTAGAAACTGGAGAAAAGCTGATACTTGGGCCCGAAATGATACAACAGACTTCAGATTGTATAGAGACCATTCAGCGACGAATGAAGGCAGCCCAAGATCGTCAGAAAAGTTATGCCGATAAGCGTCGAAAAGATTTGGAATTCGACGTAGGAGATATGGTCTTTGTGAAGATTTCTCCTCTAAAGAATGTCATTTGATTCGGGAAGAAAGGAAAGTTGACTCCGAGATTTGTTGGACCATTCCCGATTGTCGAGCGAATTGGAAAGCTCACCTATAAATTGGAATTACCGGAAAAGATGGCGAGTGTGCACAATGATTTTCATGTATCTTATCTACGTAAGTATGTGCACGACTCGAATACAGTGGTTTCTGCTGATAGCTGTGAAGATTTAGAGGTTGACCCAGTTGTTACAAGACCTCGTAAGCCGCTTCGTGTTGTGGAAACTGACACGAAACAGCTTAGGAGGAAGTCGATTATGTTGCTTAAGATACAATGGAGTGATGATGCTAACGACTGTACATGGGAGGAGGAAGAGAGGATGAAAGCAGCTCATCCTGAACTCTTCGAGGTATGGCCCTAAGGTGTCATGGCATCTCATGAATTTGTAACTTGTTCTAATCTTAGAATTCTGCATGTTAGGTTAGTAATTGGATGCATGGTTTAATGATTGCTATGGATGATAGACATGCAGAATAGTTTTGATTGCTCTTGTTTGTTTGGAATTTCGGGGATGAAATTCCTAAGGAGGAGAGAATGTAACAACCCGTATTTTACATGTCGATAAATCGTAAAATAGATGCCATCAAGTCGTTAGTATTGTTGTTAAGTCATTTAAAGTTTGAGTCGACCATAGCTTAAGTCGTATGGAAGTTAACTCGTGTGGTGCTTAAGTCGTAGATAGCTTAGGTCGGGTATTTCTTAAGGAGGCAGCGACTTAAGAGGTTTAGGTCGTTGGGTAGTTTAGATCGATGGAACGACCTAAGGAGTTGGCGACCTAGGCGAGTTAACGATCTAAGGGGTGAGCGACCTAAGATAGAGGAGCGACTCAAGATAGTACGACCTAGTAGTCAACGAGTTAGAGAAGCCAGCGACTTAGGGGATTTACCGACCTAAGGAATAGATGACTTAAGAATTGGGACGACCTAAATATAGTTAGCGAGTTAACGGGTTAGTTTAGGTCGTAGAGGTGACTTATAGAATTAAGCGACCTAAGGAGTTAAGGTGTTTAGCGACTTAAAAATAGGAGCGACCTATAGTATTGAGCGAATTATAGGTTTGGACGACCTAAGGGTTAACGGCTTAGGGAAGTTAGGTCGCTCGAGCGACTTGAGGAGATAAGATAGGTCGCCGTATGTATTTAGGTCGGAAACGACCTATGTTGAGGTAGGATGTTTAGTTAGGTCGCGTGAGTATTGCTGCGTTAGGTCGCTGAGTCGCGTGAGCGACTTAGCGTTAGGTCGCGTGGGGGTTGAGTCGCGTATAGGCTGGAGTTCTTAGGTCGGCAGTGTTTTAGGTCGTTGGGTTTTATAAGTCATGTACGACCTAGGGGGGACGACTTATAGGTTTTCAGCCTATAAATACACGTCCATATCTCACTATTTTGGCACCGGATTTTGAAGCGACGAAGTGCTGCCATTTTGAGAGCTCGACTACAACACTTCTTCACTTCTTTTCTCCACTCTAATCTTGTGATTCCCTCCATCTAGATTGAAGATCAAAACGAAGATCCAAGAGCCAAAGTTAGAGATCTCCATCCATCGAAGAGACATTTCATCGTTTGAAGCGGAGCTTTGGAGGATCAAGCTTGATTCTTTGCTGTCCAGATCTGAAGTTGGTTGTTTTTGAGGTGTTTAGGTGATTCGGTGAGTGGTGGTTATCTCTCACACGGACCCAAAGGAGCATATTGGATCGGTGGCTTGATTGTGTGTTAAAGATAGTGATTTCGTGCATTTTACTTAAGTCTGCATGTAGATCTATTGTTCGTAATGATTTGACACCAATTTTACTACATGTTCACTTATGCAAGTTTATTTATCGAGTTGTAGAAATATTATTCATGATTCATTCTTGTTAGATTGCATGTTAGATTTGGACTCTTTATTTACGAAATTGCCATTATTGTTATAACTGCTTATTTAGATCTTGTTTGAATGCTTGATTATTTGGATTAATGATTGATTTGATTGATTAGTTCATTAATGATTTGATTTGGACAAGTATGGTCGAAGATGATTCAAAAGCTAAGTGGAAAAGCTCTTGAATAAGGAAAGCTGCTTGTGGCATATGAAGCGGATGTTGAAGCTCATATGGATAGATTTGATGATGATGTTGAGGTGGGACTTTGCTATGATGCGATGAGGCAAAGTATGATGTGAGAAAGCCTTGGTTTAATCCAGACGGGATCATCCCAAGCATGTTAGTAACTCGGTGATGTGGTCCGAGTTTGTGGATAATGGTTGGCTTGAGAGGCGCTTGAGCTAGTATAGAAATAGTCGTCGAGGAGGATGACTAGAAGGCTGAGATTTCATCATTGTTGAAGGTTCTAGCATGCTCATAGCAAGAGTACGTTGGGACGGGTCACGATGACGTTCCAGGCACGGGTCACGATGACGTGCTAGTACTCTGGGCAGATGCGACAGTCCTAAGCACGGGTCACGACGACGTGCGGAGCTATGTCTAGAACCGGGGTTACCATTAGCCCTTGGCAGGCGGTCATTCAACTAACGGGGAAATCAAGGCAATGATAACAGTGATAGCCAGAGTCATGGATGTTTGGATGTTTGGTTGTAGCGTCACTTGGTTCAAGAGCGATGTTTTCAGGGTGCTTATCTGATCTTGGTTTAGGCCTTGGGGGTTTGTACTTGGAAAACGCCGACCTTGACTCGGGTGATAATTACTTTGCTTTGAATGTCTGAATTGCTATGTTTGCTTCTGCTTAGTGTGTCTGGGGGCTATCACTATAGAAAGAGGTGGAGTGGGATGGTTGGGTTCCTATTCCTTTGTACCCTTTATGCTCTTTTGGTATGTTTGATAGTTAATTTACTGCTCACTAAGACTTTTGTCTGACTCAAGGTTTTATGTATAACTCTTATTACCTTGGGTTGTTCATCCATGTTGGGATGGGCAGACTAGGCAGCAGGTGACAGGTGCTGTTCTTAGTGACTAACGCTGTTGATGACGAAGACGAGCTGGAGGCTTTTGCCTATTGTTTTCTTACTATATGTACTGGGTATTCCGCTGTTTGTATGATTCTCTGAGTGTTATGTAGTGAGGCTTGATGTATTGGCTATTCAGATGTTTGTATCAAATTGTTATGAGCTTATATGATGAGACTTCTGTTCTATAGAGCTTCACTATGTATATTTTCTATTGTATTTTATCCACGCGCTGTGAGTAATACGATAGGCTATTCTGTGTTTACCTTACCCTGACTATCGTCCATGGCTGCCTGGCACACTTTCAGTGCACCATTTCCTTGTTTCCGTGCGGGGGTCATGGGCGGTCGTCACACTTTCTTTTCGGTAAGTGTCTCATAAGGTTAAAAAACAAATGGAATTTTTATAAGCGAAATGTTGGAATGATTGAAAAATTTTCTAGAAACAAATTCTTCGCCTTTGAAATCAACTCCAAAATAGTTAAAAATCCGAGTGAGATAAATTCCATGGTATATAGTATTCTCACCCATTTCAAGATTTTTAGGACGAAGTTCATCCAAAATAACTTGCGCCCAATTTATGTCATAGTTTCCAAAAATAGCAAAAAGAGCTTTGCAAACTTTTGAAGTAGGATTGTTAAAATTTCCCGATCTTGGGGTCAAAGTATGTTGCAAAAGAAGATTAACAATTCTTGCTTTTGGTCAAAAATTTCTTTTTTTAAAATCAAAATCATCATCTCTTTCGAAAATGTGATGAAATGTCTTACGATCATGTTCATCGATTTTAAAGTTAGAA
This sequence comes from Allium cepa, assembly GCA_030765085.1. Lineage (NCBI taxonomy): Eukaryota > Viridiplantae > Streptophyta > Magnoliopsida > Asparagales > Amaryllidaceae > Allium > Allium cepa. The sequence continues at coordinate 676,527,609 of CM060941.1, read as the reverse complement.
AGATCCATTCCCGAACTCTTGCAATTGAGAATGGTGCCCAAAAGATCATAATTCAAAACAATTTGAGTGCCTTTGACACTACTCCAAATTTCATCTTCGTTTCCAACATAAAATCCACAATTTAAATTTGCATAAAATTTTGACAAGATTAGGATAGGAAACAAAATCATTTTGAGAAGCATCAATAACTAAGAACTCCATTGTTTGCAAAAAGAGAATCAATTTCATAAGAAGAAAAATCTTGAAAAATAGCAAATTTTCCGAGATGGACTTTGGCATAGTTAGCATAATTGATGTATGCTTTAATTGCCTCCGGATCATTGAATAATTGCTCTTTGATTTTTTAGGAAATTCTCATGGTTGAGGGGTTGCTTGAAGAAGCCATTAGAGTAGAGAGTTTGAATTTGAAAATGAAAGTGAAAAGATATGATAAAAGATAGTGAATAAATAGATTCTTAAAGGACATATTATTTGGTCAAAAGGTATTTTTTCAGAGAATTGAATGATGTGAAAAGGTGGAGGGAAATTCAAAGATTTGAATTCAAATTTTGAAATTCAAATTCAGGTAGCCATGTCGACATCATGGTAGGGACCATGTCGACATGTGCTTTTGAATTTTCATGAATTAATTTTTCCTAAGATCTTTAATATATATATTATTATGTTAATGTCTATTATATATTTCTGAAATATTATTATATTTATAATATATTTCAAAAAGTATTAAAAATAATAAAAGTAATAATAAAAATAATAAAAAATAGAAAATAAATTTTAAAAGTCAAACAACACACCAATTCAAAATCAATCAATCAAACAATCAAGCAACTAATCTTAAGCAAGCAATTTCAACCAATTGTATTGTAAACGTGTACCTTTTTCTCAGTCTGTTTGTCTGAATACGTTGGAGTCATGAACAGCTGTGTAACACAAATTCGAATTATCCGTCTTCTGATCACCATGACTTGAGGAGGAGTCTGAGTCATCTAGAGTAGCAGTAAATGCACGCTTCTGTTTCTTTCCTGGTTCATTGTTCATAGGACGATTCTTTCTTTCTGGATAAGGACAGTCTCTTTTGAAGTGGCCTGGTTTATCACAGTTGTAACACTTGTCATTATTTGGCACTATATTCTGATTTCTAGAATTCTTATAATTGTTTCTCTTGTGATTATTCATCTTTCTGTATTTTAGGAATCTGCTAAAATTTCTGGTCATAAAGGCTATCTCTTCATCATTATCGTTGTTTGTGTCTGATCCATCGGTTAATGCATTGAATGCCATTGATTTCTTTTCGGATGCTTTACTTTCTCTTCTCCTGATCATTTGAACTTCATACGACATTAGATTTCCAATTAATTCTTCTATCTTCAAAATACTGATGTCATTTGCCACTTCGGTCGCAAGTGTCTTTTGATCCCATTATGGAGTTAGAGAATTTAAAAATTTTCTCACTTGATCTTCTTCAGAAAATTCCTTCCCCAAAGATATTAGAGAATGCACGATATCCTGAAATCTACTATACATATCTGAAATAGACTCATTAGCATTCATTTTAAATAATTGAAACTGATTTGTGAGCATGGAAATTTTGGTCTGTTTAACTTTGCTTGTTCCTTCGTGAGTAACTTGCAAAGTTTTCCAGATTTCATATGCAGACTTACAAACTGACACACTATTGAATTCATTTCTATCTAGTGAACAAAACAGAATATTCATAGCCTTAGAATTATTTTATGCAACAGTCTTTTGCTCAGCAGTCCACTGTGCAAAATCATTTGTGGGTTCAGTATATTCAGCTTGTGTGATATTCTAAGTGTCTAATCCTATAGATTGTAAATATATTTTCATCCTACATGTCCAATATGAATAGTTACTGCCATTAAAAAGTGGTGGTCTGACAGTACACTGACCCTCTACAAATGAACTAGTGACAGGAATACTAGTGTTAATAAGAGTACCAGTGTTGGTAGCCATTTTGAAAACTTTTCAAAAATCAGATTATGAAACTTTGAAAACCTTGCACTGATACCAATTTTGAAAAATGCGGATTACGGATCTTAACGCAAAGATTAACACTGGAGGGGGGTGAATAGTGTTAATAAAGAATTACTAAATCTTTTTAATTTATGTTAATTTAGACACAAAAGTATGCAATATACAGACACAAATATGATCACTGAAACAATCACAGATGCAGAAATAAAACAAAAGCAGTAAAGGAAAGAACACACCGAATTTTATACTGGTTCGGAGTTACCCTACATCCAGTCTCGCAACACAAGTACAGATTTCCTTTCAAAATCAATTGTACAATTACACCCTCGGTTTCAAGGCTACGAGGTACACCCTCGAGAATTTCGATCCTCTGGGTAGAGATACTTGATTTTCGGGCCACAAGTTTACCCAATTGATTTACGAAGGCTACAATCACACCTTTTCCCTTTTGATTGATTTCCAAGGCTATAATCACAGCTTTTCTCGCTTAATAGATTACAAAGAAGTCTATAACTCTGAATAGCACTGAGAATCTTGTAGAGATAGTGATAGAGAACCAAACTAGAAGTAATCAAGTATGATTCAATGTTGATTTCGACAGAGTAATGATAAGAATATTTATTAAGAAATGAGGAAGAAGAAGAGGAGTGAAAACCGGAAAATTATAATTGAAAATTCATTGAAACTGACCCCTATTTATAGAAGAACAACAGCCATGACCATTCATGAAGAGTTATGGAGAATAGACAACTTCTTTTGAAATTTGAATGGAACTGTCACCATGTCGACATGGTCATGCTAGGAATGTCGACATCCCAAAGGATTTTTTGGTGTTTTTGATTTTCTTTGAAAATAACCTTTATCTTATATGAAAACTATTTTAAACTTATAAATATGCTTGACTATAGTTATAATTCATAAGTAAATATAAAGAATAATATATATATATATATTTTAACTACAATTTTATATTTATATCTAAGTATAAATATTTAAAAGTTAAATATATTATTTAAAAAGATAGTTTAAAATCAGGAGTAATTTGACTTTGAAAATAAAGATGTTTTTGAGGCTTGAAACGCCTAGAAATCAATTGTGAAATCGGACTTGTCATTCGATCGTACGAGCTCGAAACGCCTAGAAATCAATTTAATTAAAGTCAATTGAAATCAATTTGAAATAAGTTGATTTTACCATAACTTCTTCATACGATGGAATTTGGACTTGAAACATGTTCCATTGATTTTAAATTATTTAAAAACATCTATTTTGATATATGGGTTGACCCAATTCGTTTCGGAGTCAGAGCGGGCTTTTTTATCGGGTTGACCCATATTTAGGTTTGAAGTGGAAATTATATCGTATTTATATGGTTTTGAATGGATATTATATTCTGGTTTTCAAGCGTAATTATTTTGAAATGACCGTGGTGTTATAATAACGTTTGGTTGTTAAAGAGACCGGGATGGAAAGTTGTCATACTCTCTGCCAATTCCGAAAACCACTTTAACAACTGTATACACGGTGGAGATTCCAGAATGAAGTAGGATGGTGGCGACGTTCTATTGAGGTATATACGTGGACCAGACTCCCATGAGTTGGTATAAGTTGGCTAAAACATGAGCGATTCTCGGGTGAGTGGGGTAGCCCCTCTTATCGGACACACTCCTTCGATACCATTATATTACTTCGTGATTGATTTGGGCTCTTTGATTTTTCAAGGCGTGGCTCGAGGTGGGCGGTAGTTGCGCGCTACGAGTCGCCACCAGCCCGGATAGCAATTGGTATATCTACCCTGGCACTGCCTTGTGTGCCATGTCACCTACCCTATCGTGCCTTGTACGAGTTTGGTTTTCTCCCGTAGCCTGTGTGGTATCCTCTGGTGGCTTCCTGATCAGGAGGGACTATGATACTGGATTGACTACTGGGACTATTACGTGTTAAGGTGAAAAATGTAAAGCCTTAACGCTATTTAAAAGTAAGTTTATTTTATTATAGACATTATTACAATAGCGAAATATTACTACATAGTAAATAGTTTAATGGATCCTTAGGAGATGTAAATTCCAAGCATCTCCTAAGTTACCGCACTCACGTTTGACACTGGATAGTAGATGTCAAATCCCGTAGACATCTCTGACGTCGTTTCACTCATATTATTTACAGTTGATTTAACGTACATAAGACCTTTTAGTTCAGACTCGAGTGTTTTGTCTTTTCATTCACTCGGATCAGTCTGAGCATTTTAGGATTCGAAGACCTTATCTCTGGAGGACGAAGACGAAGATTTGTATTACTATTATCTATTATATTCCACTGCATCACATTGTTTTGCTCCATTGTTATTGATTATTCTCTGGTATGTGTAACTTTGATATGTATTGTATAATCAAATGTTTTGTAAATAGCTTCGTGAACTGTTTATTTGATTATTATATTTTATCGTTCCGCTGCAAGATTCTATTTTGTTTTTTTCTTTCTCTGCTTTTACTTATTAACTCCAATAAAATTCCGTCCTTCTGTATGGTTTAAGTCTGACATGTGTGGTTTATCGTCGATTCAAAGCATACAAAAAGGCGGGATGTTACATCTGTTATCAGAGCTTTGGTTTAGCGATAATCCTTAACTTTGTGGGGTCTGACTCTTTGTTAATAGGGTAGTAATATCCTATGATGAGTCACTGAGCGTGTGTGTGTGTGTGTGTGTGTGTGTATATGAGAGAGCGTATTTGTTAGTGTTATAAAAAGGTTTTAATATTGTGTTACTTTGTTCCGTTTTGTATTTATGAATTCTGGTTGGTGCATAGGACGCTACGACATCAATAGGAATTTCTAAACACTTAATAGGACAGACCGACACAATATTTGTTTTGAATATAGGCAAATGAAATAATTTTTCCTATTATATTTTCTATATATAAAATATTTTTTTTATAAAGGTTATATTTGGTTTAAATATATATTGCTTGTTAGGTAGTGAAATTTATAAATGTAAATTGGAAATTTTAGAACTTAAGCTCCAGGATTTCGATAATATGTTTCAAAGGATTTTGGAATATAATAATAATAGTTTTTTTGGAAGTATTTTCTAATATAGATATTTCAATAAGATTTGAAAGAAATGTTTTAAAGAAATTTTGGAAAGAAATAAGTTCTGTACTCCCCTCTCTGTAGTTGGAAATGATTTCGGTAATGAGTGCTCACATCATCGACATTCATTTTCGAGTTTCAAAGTGGGAAGGCCACTGTAGTAGTTTTACTACAGATTTGTTTTGATAAACAAATATAAATTTTAAATTGTTTTAAATATAATCGGATAAAAATTGTAAGTGTATACATCTATCTATTATTTTAAAATGATTTGAAATTTAACCCGGTACTTAGTTCTTAAGTTTCTAATAATCAATAATTTCAATTATTTTAGTGAAATGGAATCTAAATATTTAATAATTTGAACCTCTAAATGAAAAAAGTTGAACTTGTGTAATCCTCAATTAGCATTCTTTAACATATATTGTAACGACCTAGAATTTTGGTCGTAAGATTTAAAACATTTAATTCATTTTAAAGGTAAATGTGGATTTTAATTGATTTTGAAGTAAGAAGATTTTGGTTAAACCAATATAATTAGTTACAATATCGAGTATGGCAATTCAATTGGATTTGATATTAATAATAAATATTTTTTGGAATAGGGATAATTTGTGAATCTAGATGTAAATGGTTATGACGATGGTTTCAAAGATTTATTTAAGTCTAGATGGATTTGAATTATAACCTTGGACTTTTGGATGGAATCAAAAGTCGGTAAATTAAATTTGGAATTTTATATTAATTTAATAATGGAATTTAATAATATAATAATGTAAATAATCATATTTTGATTCAAAATGAATTATAATAATTTCTAATGTGATTATAAATTCTATGTGATTTATAATTAAGTTAGTAAATTTTTTTAAAACAGTGAAATTATAAATGATTTCGACGATTTTGAAAATCGCTAGAATTTATCGACGAGTTAAAATAGCCTTCCGGGACACAGTCTCGAAATTCAATGAAACCAGTTTCATTGGATCCGTAATAATGTATTATTATCAGATTTCAAATTTCGTACCGTTTGGATTTATCATTTGCTCATACGGATGAGAAACACGTTGAAATGAAAATCGATAATTTAATATTTTAAGTCGATTTAAAAAGGCCATCTTCCACATATGATTAAATTAGCTTCCGAAACACGTTCCATTATGTTCGGAATACGGGTAAACCTTATAAATGCCAGGCGGCATGTGTTGTTTGGAGTTTGTTTGTAAAAAAGTTGTTAAATTTGAGAATACTATTAAAATAATATTTATTGATGTATATATAAACACGTTCAGGGCTGAAACCCTAGTTATTTTTCACGGTCGCCACTTGAGAAAAACAATGGCCGATAATTCCCTTCTTCCCAATTTCTCTTGAAATCTAAGCTATATTTTCGAAATCTTTCTAAATGAAAGTTGGAGAGCTCTTCAAGGCGAGCACATCCAACTGTGGATCTCGGCTATTGTCGTCGATTGGAGGTGAAAAGCGATTGTGTTCATCGTCGTTTTGAACACGTGTTTTGATGGCAAGGAGGGACCGAGTTCTCCTAGGTTGTGGCTAGAGGTGGAGGTGGTCTGGACCATGTTGTAGCAGCAGTGGATCGATCTAGACGTGAGCGTGGAAGGAGCGGTTCCTAACCCTAAATCGCGACTTTGGGTTCGATCTCTACTAGAGCGAGCAATTGAAGAAGAAGATTTTAGCGGCCGTGATTTTCTAGTAAAGGTGTGGCCAGATTATTGTTGGTAAATAAAGTATAAAAAGGAATTGTTTATAAATTATATTCAACATTTATAAATTCATAACTTCGACATGCATTATCAGAATTCAACGAAACTAGCGACGCCAGAATTGCAGCGATGCGATCTACACGCTGCTGCAGATCTGGAGGCGTTTAGAGCAAGCGGAAATTTGGGTTAAATCGAACGTTGTTCGATTTAATTTAAAATTGGAACGACTCAACATTTAAACTCAAGGTGAGTTAATATCACTCACATCTGGAATGCTAGTTAGTTTTAAATAGCTAATATTTAAATGATTGATTGGTTGGTTGAATATGAAAATTATTATCAGATTTGATCGATATTTATTTGTTGTGTCAACATCTATGGATGCGGGGAGACAGGTTGGAGGGATTCAACTGGATTCTTCAAAATTATTTAGATTTTGATATCCTGTGATGAATTGTATTGATAATTGGAATATTGGTTGCTATGGTTTTCTTTAAAATATTTCGGTATACCGAGTTCTCAAAATCTATAGAATTGGATTTTTGAAAGGGAAATAAAAGCGTGAATTTTTCAGTAAAATGATTATAGAGAACTTGAATAAATTTAAAAACGAATTGGAAAAGAATAAAAGTGATTTTAAAATCCTAATAAATAAATTTCGAGTATGGAAGGGATTTTGAATAAACAGAGAAAAAATGAATTTTTAAACTTAAGTGATAGTAAAGGAATAAAAGATTTATTTTAAAATTTGGAATTTAAATGGTTTAGGATGCAATAAAGAGATTTTTTATGAAATTGGTATTTCCAGTTTAAAATCGTAATAAAGAAGTTAAATCCGGAATTTATGAAATTAATGGATTTTGAAATAAAATTTAGTAAGTAAGGGAGTTTATTTTAAAATGCATTAAATTTTGGACATAAATTTGAATATTGATCAAGAGTTTGAAACCGAGATTTTAAAAGGAAGTTGAGACTTTAAAACTTATAAACTGGGTTTATAAAGGTGAAGTAATATATCAGTGCATATTTGAAGAATAAATTCACGATGGGAATTTATTAAAGGAATGGGAAAATTTGTTTAAAAATAAATAGTGATTTATTTTTAAAGGATGTGAAGAGAAGTATATTTCCCTGGATAGCCAATACGTTTTCAAAGTAGATTTTTGAAATATAAGTTAAAAGCTTTAATGTTGTTAAAACAAGCATGTTTTAGAAAATTTATTATTTCTAAATGTTTAAATTCTAAAGTAAGTATTTTTCAAATCTATTATTATAGTAATTATTTAAAGATGACTTGGTATTATGTTTTAAAAAAGGAAAAAATTAATTTTATGTTTTATAAAGTAATTTATTTTAAATATTATTAAAGTATATATTTTTGATAAAGTATTAAAGTGGTTTTTAAATTTAAATGTTAAAGTATATTTTATAGTATTTTAAAATTGTTTTAAAATCTAGAATGTTTGGACTTGGTTGTTTTCAGTGGAAATAGAAATATTTGAGGAATTTATTCTGTGTCAAAAGGGTGGTTTGAAACTGTTTTCGAAAAGGGTTGAAAATGGAAATATATCTTGCGAAGATATTTTGAGGATAATAAATAATTTGGAAAATTATTTATGTTTGATGGTTGTTTGTGAATGTTATTTGATAGTTAAATAACCGACTATCAATACTAGTCAATGCGTTGATCGTTTCGAAGAGACCGGGATTTATTTCCTGAAAACCACTTCGATTCGGTTTGTATGTTTTTGTGTGGAAAACAAGAGTTTGGATTTGAAGGTGGAACAGTAAAGTGCAAGGGCTAGTCGCTACTAATCCTAAGGATGATTCCAAATGGATGAAGTAGGAGTAGTGCCTTCGGTTCCATTCGAACCCGGGACGGACTTGTATGGATAAATGATTTCAGAATATCGTCAGGAGGACGATGAGCATTCTAAGAGATGTGTTCTACAAAGGTAACGCTTAGCGTCAAGCCTCATCAACCAGGAATGACTGAAAATCAGGGGATACGCAGCAAGGTTAAGTGGGTAGCACCCATTAGGGTGAGGTCATCCCTGTCTAGATGTCCCTTTTATTCGGCTTAGTGGTTCGGTTGCAGATCCCAATCATGGGGTGATCTTACTCAGGATTATCCAGTAAGGGGTAGTCCCGGTCTTATGCTGCAGGGGATTTAGGATGGATCCAAGGTACGCTGATCTAGACCAGGTACTGTGATAGGTGGTACCCCAATGCCTAGTCATTAGGTGGAAATCCATTCTCCCTACGCGCCTGTACGGTTTGATTGTTCCCAACTATTGCTGAAACGTGAGATGCAAGCATTTCAGCTAGATTCTATTTTACTTTCTATAGGCACTATTACAATATCAGATGGATTTGATAAAAGTGTTTTGGCTATCGTAAGGTTAAAACCCGAAATGTTTATTTGTGGTGTGGTCTTACGAGATGCTTTTGTTTTCAAAGGATTTTGAAACTTTAATAATCAATTTGGGTGTATTTCTCTCACGCTGGTATTCCAGACTGACTCGGGTGTTATTTTATTATAATGCTCAGGTCAAACCGAGTATTATAGATTATAGGAAAGGATGCTGTGGAGCTCAGGAGAGGAGCTGTAGTCCGAGACGTATTACCGTATTTGTTTATATCTGCTGCTGTGATTGTTTGAAATTGTCAGGCTAGTAATTTTTGTTTGTTTGCGATACTCCGATGATGTAATATATAAAATAGATATAGTTTTCATTTTGTGTGAAGATCTGTTATTGACTATTATATTTTGTTCCACTGCGATTGTGAGATTCTGTTATTGTTTAGTTCCTTCTTTCTCCTATCTTCTTTCTCTTTCCTCAACAATCTGTCTTTTCCGGCACCCGATCGTCGGCATATTATATGTAGCATATTTTGTGTCGATTTTCGAGGGTCGAGAGCGACGAGTCTTCACATATATATCTTACCAAAACATGAAAAAAGTTGAAATGTTAATAAGAAAATGTAATGGATATTATACAAGTAATAGACTTGAAATAATGAAAAGTATTCAATGAAATTCTTTAATAAATAAGAATTTGATGTTGTAGTTATTATAAACTTATGTTACAATTGAAATATTACTATAATAAACTGTGATAGAAAGTAAGAATTATAAGAAAGTAATTATAAACTTAAGTAGATGAATTGATATGCTAAGACATTGAATTAAACATGAATACTATGATTAATGAATGTAAATAAATGAAATTATGTAATAATGAATGAATGAATATAATGTAATAAAAAGAAATTGACATGACCTGAATAAATGAAAACGAATAATTGTAAGTAAGTTGGACTTTAGTAAATGTTGAAGTTATTTATTTTAGAAATAAGTAGAAAGATGAATACTATAAATAAATGAAATTAAGTAGTGAATAAATAAATGTAACGCAACAAAAGAAATTGACATGATAGGGATAAATGAAAATGAAAATTTGCAAGAAAAAAAATCACTATATGAATGAAAAGAAAATCAAACAACAAAAGTATAAAATGAAATTGATAAAAATTAACTTGATCTATTGTTTGTAATTGTTGTGTGTTTGGTTTATGGTTGTTTGGGGCAAGGATACTTCAAAATTGTTTGGATGTTTGAATAATCAATCTAGTTTCATCTAAGGCTGTTGAGTAAATGGTGCACTTAATAGTTTATTTTTAATTCTGGAAAATTTAAAGTTTTGAACTCGAACAACTATTTTTTTTTGATATGAATGGATGAATGGTTGCGTTGATTTCATGTGATGGTTGTATGCCTTGTTGCAAGTGACTGTTGTAAATATTGATTGTTTGTTTGTAGATGAAACTACTTTAAACATTTCATTTTATATAATTGTTAACTCTTTTTGGATTATATAAGTGAAATACAGGTTATGTAAGCATTTTCTACTGCTTTTGGTTTTATAATTTAAGCATTATTTGCCCGACAAATAGGTACGTTTTCGGATTACGGTTTATAGCGTTATTATATTGTTTTTCTCACGTTGGGATATATATTATTTTGGAAAATATATGTTGTATATTGTTATATTTTATATTATATTTTCTCCCGAGCCTCTCCGTACAAAGAAGACTCTGCCAAAAAATTTCGTAAATTTTGGACTTAGAAAAATTTGAAAAATGGTTCCAAACTTTATTAATTTAAGTATAGAAAGATTTAATGGTTATAAATAGATATATTATTTAAATTATTAAACTTTGTAAATTTATTTGTTTATAAAATTTATATTTTGAATAAGATGTATTGACTACTTATTTCTTTCTTTACCCTTCTTTTTCCTTTTCGGGGACGAAAAGTTTTGAGTGGAAGAGAGTGTAACGACCCGTAATTTTCGATAATTAAAAAATGTTAATTTAATTAGGAAATGTGAATAAATATTGGAAGATATAAAAAATTTGTAATTTATTTAATGAAATAATAACCAAAGTGAAATGCAACAGTGTTATTTATAGTAATTATTATGAACTTGAATGAAATCCCAATTAGTTGAAAAAGGGTAAATGTATACTTGGTAATAAATTTAATACAAGAAAACAAACGTAGATATTGAATTACTTAATGAATTTATAATAATAAATAGTAAATATAATATTATTTGGAAATAATGTTAATTTTATTTATAGTAGGACAATTTATGGAATTTAAAAGAATGGAAATAAAGATTTATCGATTTATTGGGATTTAAACTATAATAATGGGATTAATTGCAATTAAATGAAATTAAAATATTTAAGTATTACGTGAATGGAAATTAAGATAAAATTAGGAACATTAATGTGCTAAAAGATAAACCAATGTTAATTATGCCCTTATTGTAATGAAAGACTTGAATAACAAGGTTTAAAGAGTAATAAATGGATTTTGGAATTTTGAATGTATAAATTCTGAATTTAATGAAATTGAAATTAAACACTGAAATTGAGGAATCTATAAATTTTAAACTGACATCTAATTTCTTTTAAATTAGTGTAAATGATCAAGAAATTTAAAAAACGATAAAATTTGTCAATTATAGCATTGAAATTGGAAATTTGATTTAATTAATTAATTATTAATTTATTTAATCAATGTAAAAATAGCCATTTTGGGTCACTGACTCGGATTTTGACGAAATCTGCTTCATCGGATCCGTGGTGGTAAATTATTGTAAGATTTCAAGTTTCATAGCGATCGGACTTGTCATTTGATCATACGAGCTCGAAACGCCTAGAAATCAATTTAATTGAAATCAATTGAAATCGATTTGAAATCACTTGATTTTAGCATAACTTCTTCATACAATAGAATTTGGACTTGAAACCTGTTCCATTGATTTTAAATTATTTAAAAACATCTATTTTAATATACGGGTTGGCCCAATTTCGTTCCGGAGTCAGAACGGGCTTTTCGGGCCATTTATCGTTCAACGGTCTAAACCAAGTATATTCATTCCTCATTTCTCAGCTCTACCTATATATATCCTGTTATGAACCCTAGCCTATTTCTTATGTTCATTTTTCTATACGTACAATTCCAATTGCTCCTCTTTCTCAATGGCAGACAAACTCTAAATTTTACAGTCAATTGCAAATCAAAATTTCTACTTCAAAATTCAAACTCCTCAATATATATCAAATTATATATCGATTTGTAGCTCTCGACAAGCGCATCTCAGATCTGTGATTCGTTTTCCAATCTGAACCTCTATCTATCCAAAAAATTGCGATCAATTTACGGCCGTCCATCGAGTCGCAATCAACTTCGCCTGATCGTCAATTGGATGTTATTGTAGCATAGAGATTGACGAGCGTAGTCCATCAGTGTGCTTATTTTGGAGAGATAACGGTTGGATGCAGCGAAAAAATTTGCCTAGGGTTTCCCCTTTCGATGGCGGCTACGTTTTTTCCAAGAGAAGGGGGTGATGACGTCGTCGCGACCTTAGGGAAGTTGATGGGCGGCGGCGTGATGTCAGGGCGTGGCGCGCGGCATGGTGTAGGCGCGAAATTGAACGTTGAATGGAGCGGCGAGTTCGTGCTATAGGCTGTAGGGTTTCGGTGTGCAGAATATGGAAGGAGATTCAGGTGATGTGGCAACCAACTTTTATTTTTCTGAATTATTTTATATTTTGCAACTCAATTGTTCTAAAATCCATAACTTTTGCATACAAGCACGGATTTGGAAGAGGTTTCTTGCACTGGGATCATATTGAAATTTCGGACATTTTGACGCTGGTTTGGACGAATTATGATATTGTTCAAATTTTGGATTTAAATTCAGTTTAAATTCAAAAGGTGAGTGTTTTAACCCACTCACAACTTCTAAAATTTCTTATATGTGTTAAATTAATTCCTAATGTCATTAGAAATTTATGACTATTGGCATATTTTTGTCATCGTTCCAGTTAAATTGGATTTATTGAGTTAATTGCTATTTAATTTATTATTGCATATAAAGTGCCAGTTAAATTGTTATTTAATTTATTATTGAATATAAATTGCCAGTAAATGCCTGTAATTTATTATTTGTTCCATATTGATGTTATTGTTTGAATTGGATGATGATTGGGATAAATGGTTGATGATTGAAATAGGATGAATGGATGTTGTAACGGCTCGAAATTTTCGATCTCGAAAATTTCAGATAGTTAAGGAAAAGAAGAAAGAGATAGAATAAGAAGAAGAACAGAAACACCAACATCTCACATTCGCAGCGGATTAAAATATAATATCATATAAAATAACAGTTTACAAAACAAAACTGTATCAGTCAATTATATTTTAATACATTAGCGGTACAAACAGTTGAAATTTGTCCCAGATAAATAATAATATGTCACAGTTGTATACACTCCATACGTTCCTGCCATCCAGCTCACCTCTTGAACTCCAGCACGTCCTTACCTGAAAATATGTAATACTCGATCTGACCCGAGCATTACATCAAAACAACACCCGGGTTAGGCTGGAAACCAGCGTGAGTAAACCCATCTAACATGGAATACAAAGCATTCAAGTTATATAAACCCAGGGTAACTAGTATCAATTTAGAACTTCACAAGTTGTTATAGACATCACTTATTTCACACATCAATTTCTAAGTACCAAAACTTAGGTTAAATAGTCCAATTCTCTTAAATCATTCCATTTCAGCCTATTGATTCCAGATATCAATATATAAAGAATCGAAGTGGTTTCGGGTATTTACTAATACCCGACTCCGATCTCTTCGAATTTAATGTCATCTTAACCCAAGTTATTCAAGTGAATACAATTAAATTTTAAATACAGGATGTCACCTTTATACACAGCAATTCATCAACGATATATAACCATACTATCACTGTTTATTCAACATATCATATTAGAAAACATTTCATATCAGAGATATCAACCAATTCAAGGCATTCACATCATTCAGTTTTTCATAAACAAGATTGATTACTTCCAAAATTATTTTAATTTATCTCTAAATAAATTAATTACTAACTTTAATCACTTGAATTACCTTTAATTAACGTTAGTTAATTACAAATCAATTAATTAATCATCTTTTTATTACCCAACTTAATTAATCATCCTTGATTAATTATCCTTTAATTACAATAAGTAATTAATTCTTAATTAATTGCACAAATTAATTAACCTTCACCCATCACATTCATTTACCCCTTAATTACTCTTATAAAGTAATTAATAATGATTTGATACATTGGTCCTTAATTAGTTACTCAAATTAAGTATTCCATAACCACTTATTTTGATTAATTATCCTCTAATTAATCACACTCATTAATTAACTAACCCTTGATTAATTTCCTTAATTAATAAATTCTTTAATTAATTACACTAAGTAATTAATTCTTAATTACTTCCATTAAGTAATTTCTTTTTTATTTATTTTCATCAAGTAATTGTTTCATTGATTAAATATCCTCAATTAATTTACCTTTAATTAGTTATTAATTCAACCTTTAATTACAAATTTAATTACTTAATCCTTAACAAATTAATTCTTTAAATTACTTATTAAGTAATTATTATTTATCAAATCTCATTTAGTAATTGCCCATCAATTACCCACATTAATTAATGACATCTAATCATTATCATTAATCAATTACATTAAGTAGCTGATCCTTAATAAATTTATCATCTTTTAATTTATTATTAACAAACCAATCCCTTAAATTGATTACACAAACTAATTTACTAATTATCTTAATAATTAAATTAATTAAATTTTCTCTTAACTGATTACATAAATTAATTTACCATCCTTATTAAATAATTTATACATATTCAATTACATCATTTAAATCATCTGAAAAAAACATGTAGTAATTAACCTACTATATAATCACTTAAACAAATAATTTCAAAACATTTAAAATTTTGAAATCTTGCTTTAAACTGCTACATCTTATTTCAGATCTTGGTTTCAAATTTCCTTTGAAACTTCACATTTTGATAAACTTGAAACCTGATTGATTAACAACAATCAACCACATCAGTTTCGCAAGTCCTACCCAATAGGCAACGCGAGCCAGCCATAAAAACTACTCGTGTCTAATCCTTCTTCTACCCGAGTCAAATCGAGATAAAAATCCCAACATCACAACCCAACTCAAATGCACAGACAATCTGGTGCACATGCACCCATCCACGGCAGAGCTTCGGCCACACATCTCACCTCCAGCAAGTCACCGTTGCCCTCCTTTATCAACCCCGACCACCAAATTCCCATAACAATCACGAAATCGAAACTCGATATAATCGAACCCATCAGAAAAAAACACCCCGACCTATAACCGCCTCGACACTCCGATTCCGGCCACCAAAAACCATAATACTTCGCCCTAAGCTTCGCCTACCCACCGTGCTTCTCCTACGCCACAATCCATCAAGTTCCAAGCCCCAGAGTTAACACAACAGACCAATTTTAGCCTCATCCAAAATAATGCCCAAAACTCTACTTCGATCAAGAACCTCTGCTACGGTGGTCAATAAAATCAACTTCCATTCCCACACTCGTCAACCTCCTAGCTACCGCCGGTGCCGATTCCAACCATTCCGACTCCCCCGATCACCCGAAAAGACCCCAAAACCCAAAATCTTGTTAACCCCAATTTCCTTGCTCGATACCATACTATAATTTGTGATTTTCCTTTTATAAATCCTTGTTTCCAAATACAATTCAAGTGATTTTCCTGAATCAGCAAAATCATGATATTTGATTTTAACATATTTCCTGGTTTCCACTTTCTTGCATAATTTCCAGATAAAATTCCAACAAATTTTACTTGAATATATTTTTGAAAGAACTTAGTTTAGTTTAAACAATCTCAACTCATTTGAGTATCAAGACTTATAAGAGATTTGATAAGGCGTATTTGAATTTTCACTAGATTTTTAAACCTGTAACTATGAGACAGAGGTGCATAGATTCAACATGCACACTTATATTACTTTATATTTATAAAATGCAGGTTTAAATTCACATAAGCTATCTATCACCACATCATTTTTCCATAAAGTCATCATATACACTAAATTAAAATCAGATGTTTTTTGTTTACTCACCTGATTGATGAAGAATAGAGAAGCAGATTTTAAAAATTTAAAAGACTGGAAACTGTTTTGAATATAGGAAAACTTCTTTCTGAAACCTGGAAATGGCTTGATTTATGAACTGCTGCTTGATTATGATCATGGATGATCTCTGAATCATTGCTTACTAATGTTCGAAATGCATTTGAATTCTCCACTATTCTTCTTGTTTGATCTTAGAACTGCTCCCAGATTTTGACTATGATTTCTAAACTGAATTTTTGATCTACTGAAGTTGTTTTTTGTTGATTTTTCTTTTGGTTTTGCTTTTGAGATAATGAGAAAAAATTATTTAGAAATGAAAATCACTAGTTTCTCCATAAACACTTTAATATATACTTTTAAATTAAAAGAAACAATGTTTTTGCCACTTGTTATTTCAAGCTATATTAAGCTTACAAATGTCAAATACATGTATTATTATCTTACAAATAGTTCAAACTCTTTATTTTATTTATTACTCATGTTTTTTTTTAAATTAAAATGTTTATAAATGTATTATGTTTTATTTTTTTATATATACTATATATGTTTATGCCAAATATATAAGAAAATATATTAAACCTCTTTATTAAATCTTGTCCCTAATGATCATATTTTAATAAATATTTATCTTATGTTTTGAGAAAATATATAATTTACATTAATAACTTTTGAGAATTATTATTAAATTAAAACCAATGCTCCCTAATTAATTAATACCTATCTTAATTTACAAATATAATCCTTTAAAAGGAATAATATAAAACAATTTATAAAAAAATATCATATATGATGTATCTTAAATCCAATATATATATATATATATATATATCTAAGATATGTATCTTCTTTTAAAACTTCAATATCCTATTCCAAATTCAAATTCAATTTTAAAATTTAAATTCAACTCACAAATTAAAATTGTAAAAAATAAATCTATTTATACCTGTATTTAAAAACATCACATTATTATTATTGTTTGAAAATAACAATTTTGTCAAATTTTAAATAATTTATAAAGGAGATTATCAAATAAATATTTTCCCAACTATGAATATTAATTATCAGATTTGTTTGTTTCAATTTTAATAATCGGTATTTTAATAGTTAAAATTAGTATTTCTTATTAATTAACCCAATCAATTATCAAACATCGGATATTAAAAATCTGGGTTATCACATCCTTCCCCCCTTTTGATTCTTTTCGTCCTCGAAAAGGAACGAAGCCAGAGTTTATTAAAATGCTTAGAATTAAATAAATTTATTCTTTGATCATTTTTAAATCACTTTTAAAACTTATACAATATTACAAAATAGTTTTTATACCCATCCTTGTTCTCACAGAAATTCAGTCATACGTTGATCAGGTGTAAGACTGAAAATCTATAAGTACTTGGAAAACTCGTTTTCAACATCCAGTGAAAATACTTCGAAAATAATTTTATTGAAAATATAGAAAACATTTTGAAATAGAGGAAATATCTTTAGTGAGAATCTCTGGAAATCATCACCCCCATCCATTGTCGCAGTTAACCCGATGGTTACGTTGCCATCCCAAAAAAATCTATAGATAACCATAGGCCTCCTCGCCCCTCGATTACACCATGGAACCCCTTACAGATCGCAGCTACAATTGGGGTTATGTTGCTATCACAGCAAAAACACATATAACTGTAGGCCTCAGCGCCCTCGAATTTCACTGCCAAAAGAATGAAACTTCTCCATTCCACTCGACCATAGATCGCAGTCTACCGATGTTACATTGCCTTCCCAGCAAAATCAAGCGTAGACCGTTGACACTTACCTCCACACGATTTCCGCTATGGTCCACACAGTAGATCGTAGTGACATCGAGTTACACTGTCGTCACAGCACAACCCAAATGCCTCTGTAGGCATCAGTGCCCTCAACTTTCGCTACCCAATAATCCTCAGGAACTAGTTTTGTTCCGACTCCGTACAGGATCAACTTTAGAACCTCCCCCTAGAGGCTCAAGGCAGTACCAACCTATGGTACTCCTGAGAAGTTCATCCCAAGGGAGCGCCTTTTTCTCCAGAGCCATTTTCAAAACACTTTATACTATACACATATAGTATCTTCGAATATCATACACCTAGTATGAATCTCATATAAATCTCCTTTCTCAAAATCGATTATCCAAAAATCGACAATTCAAACTAGGCTTTCAAATTCCAATATTGATTTTACCCAAAAATCAAAAGCCTTTCCAAATTCAAAGATTCCAAAAACCTTTCTCTAGAATCCTCATAAGTTCCTTTATATATATATATATATAATTTTTTTAAAAACTTTGGATCATTTCAAACTTGTATAAAACTCCTTTTATACTTCAAATATTTCAAAACCCTTTTCTTCCGGCAATAGAATCAACAAGGGAAGATTTATGTTAAATAACAAAGATATATAACTTTGTTTATTCTAAATCAAATATTCAAATTTGGTTACTCTATAAAGTCACGTACCAAATTACCATAGAAATATCCAATTTCCACTTTACTTCATAATATATTTCACAAAATATACCTTCATTTCAAATTTAAACTTCACATTAATAATCTTTCCACTTATTAAGTTCAAAAACTTATAACTTTGGGTATCACATCTCATTCCAAATTTAAAACTCAACATTTAGAGTTTATCTCAAACCATCTTTGATATTATGTATATCTCTCATATATACATATTTATTCCTTGGCCCACCAAGCCAAATTTTATAATTTAAACCACCTTTGGTTTTAATTCAAAACAAATTTTCTTTAAAATTTCCAAACATCTCTTATTTGGAGTAGGACCCTTTCATTCAAATACATTAAATAATATTATTTATTATTTCTTTATCACTTTGAAACCACTTTCAAATTCTAGACCCAGATTTAAAACTTCACAATTTAAAACCCACTTCAATTTACAAGTCATACTTAACTAAATGTTTTACTTCCATAAAACCTTACATTTTGCCTATTCATTAATACACATTTTATTATTAAACACAACAGTTATTTAAGATAATAGCCAAGATTATCATATCTGGAAACCAGTTAATTATTATCTTATTATGAAACTCTTTCCCAAATTCAAGATTTTAAATTTCAGTATGAAGCCATTTCAAACTCATCTTTATTCAATTTTAGTTTGGTTATATTTTATTGCCACTTAATTTAATTCCAATAATTTAACAACCAATTATCTTAATATTTATTAGAAAGAAATATTACTTTATATATCAAAATATATTCTTATATAAAATCATTTAAAATCTTTATATAAGAAAATAACAAGCACTCTCTCATATATATATATTCACTCAACTCATTCTTGGGTACCATTTACCCTATTCTTAACCGGTAATCCCACTAGAGCCAAGGTTCTCGCTTAACCTTCGGCTCTGATACCAAATGTAACGACCCGAAATTTTCGATCCGGAAAATTTCAGATAGTTAAGGAAAAGAAGAAAGAGATAGAAGAAGAAGAAGAACAGAAACACCAGCATCTCACATTCGCAGCGGATCAAAATATAATATCATATAAAATAACAGTTTGCAAAACAAAACTGTATCAGTCAATTATATTTCAATATATCAGAGGTACAGACAGTTGAAATAACTTGTCCCAGATAAATAATAATATGTCACAACTGTATACACTCCATACGTTCCTGCCATCTAGCTCACCTCCTGAAATCCAGCAGCTCCCTACCTGAAAATCTGTAATACTCGGTCTGACCCGAGCATTACATCAAAACAACACCTGGGTCAGGCTGGAAACCAGCGTGAGTAAACCCATCTAACATGGAATACAAAGCATTCAAGTTATATAAACCCTAGGTAACTTGTATCAATTTAGAACTTCACAAGTTGTTATAGACATCACTTATTTCACACATCAATTTCTAAGTACCAAAACTTAGGTTAAATAGTCCAATTCACTTAAATCACTCCATTTCAGCCTATTGATTCCATATAACAATCTATAAAGAATCGAAGTGGTTTCGGTTATTTACTAATACCCGAGTCTAGTCTCTTCGAATTCAATGTCATCTTAACCCAAGTTATTCAAGTGAATACAATTAAATTTTAAATACAGGATCTCACCTTTATACACAACAATTCATCAATGATATATAACCATACTATCACTGTCTACTCAACATATCATATAAGAAAACATTTCATATCAGAGATATCAACTAATTCAAGGCATTTACATTATTCAATTATTCATAAGCAAGATTGATTACTTCCAAAATTAATTTAACTTTAATCACTTGAATTACCTTTACTTAATGTTAATTAATTACAAATCAATTAATTAATCAGCTTTTTATTATCCAACTTAATTAATCATCCTTGATTAATTATCCTTTAATTACAATAAGTAATTAATTCTTAATTAATTAATTGCACAAATTAATTAACCTTCACCCATCACATTAATTTACCCTTTTATTACTCTTAAAAGTAATTAATAGTGATTTAATACATTGATCCTTAATTAGTTACTCGAATTAAGTATTCCATAACCACTTATATTGATTAATTATCCTCTAATTAATCACACTCATTAATTAACTAACCCTTGATTAATTTCCTTAATTAATAAATTCTTTAATTAATTACACTAATTAATTAATTCTTAATTACTTCCATTAAGTAATTTCCTTTTTATTTATTTTCATCAAGTAATTGTTTCATTGATTAATTATCCTCAATTAATTTACCTTTAATTAGTTATTAATTCAACCTTTAATTACAAATTTAATTAGTTAATCCTTAGAAAATTAATTCTTTAAATTACTTACATTAAGTAATTATTATTTACCAAATCTCATTTAGTTATTGCATATCAATTACCCACATTAATTAATGACATCTAATCATTATCATTAATCAATTACATTATGTAATTGATCCTTAATAAATTTATCATCTTTTAATTTATTTGCCATAATTAACAAATCAATCCTTTAAATTGATTACACAACCTAATTTACTAATTATCTTAATAATTAAATTAATTAACTTTTCTCTTAAGTGATTACATAAATTAATTTACCATCCTTATTAAATAATTTATACATATTCGATTGCATCATTTAAATCATCTACAAAAAAACATGTAGTAATTAACCTACTATATAATCACTTAAACAATTAATTTCAAAACATTTGAAATTTTGAAATCTTGCTTTAAAATGCTACAGCTTATTTCAGATCTTGGTTTAAAATTTCCTTTGAAACTTCACATTTTGATCAACTTGAAACCTGATTGATTAACAACAATCAACCACATCAGTTTCCCAAGTCCTACTCGATAGGCAATGCGAGCCAGCCATAAAAACTACTCGTGTCTAATCCTTCTTCTACCCAAGTCAAATCGAGATAAATATCCTAACATCACAACCCAATTGAAATGCACAGACAATCTGGTGCACATGCACCCATCCACGGCGGAGCTTCGGCCACACATTTCATCTCTGGCAAGTCACCGTTGCCCTCCTTTATGAACCCCGCCCACCAAATTCCCATAACAATCACGAAATCGAAGATCGATATAATCGAACACATCAGAACAAAACACCCCGACCTATAACCGCCTCGACACTCCGATTCCGGCCACCAGAAATCATAATCCTTCGCCCTAAGCTTCGCCTACCCACCGTGCTTCTCCTACGCCATAATCGATCAAGTTCCAAGCCCTAGAGTTAACACAGCAGACCAATTTTAGCCTCATCCAAAATAGTGCCCAAAACCCCACTCTGATCAAGAAGCTCCGCTACGGTGGTTAATAAAATCAACTTCCATTTTTTCCACACTCGCCAACCTCCTAGCTACCACCAGTGGCGATTCCAACCATTCTGAGTCCCCCGATCACCTGAAAAGACCCCAAAACCCAAAATCTGGTTAACCCCAATTTCCTTGCTCGATACCATACTATAAGTTGTGATTTTCCTTTTATAAATCCTTGTTTCCAAATACAATTCAAGTGATTTTCCTGAATCAGCAAAATCATGATATTTGATTTTAACACATTTCCTGGTTTCCACTTTCTTGCATAATTTCCAGATAAAATTCCAACAAATTTTACTTGAATATATTTTAAAAAAACTTAGTTTAGTTTAACAATCTCAACTCATTTGAGTATCTATATTTATAAGAGATTTGATAAGGAGTATTTGAATTTTCACCCAGATTTTTAAACCTGTAACTAAGAAATAGAGGTGCATAGATATATTCAACATGCACACATATATTATTTTATATTTATAACACGCAGGTTTAAATTTACATATGTTATCTATTACCACATCATTTTTCCATAAAGTCATCATATACACTAAATTAAAATCAGATGTTGTTTGTTTACGCACCTGATTGATGAAGAATAGAGAAGCAGACTTTGAAAATTTAAAAGACTGGAAACTGTTTTGAATAGAGGAAATTTTCTTTCTGAAACCTGGAAATGCCTTGATTTATGAACTGCTGCTTGATTATGATCAGAGATGATCTCTGAATCATTGCTTACTAATGTTCAAAATGCATTTGAATTCTCCACTATGCTTTTTGTTTGATCTTAGAACTGCTCCCTGGTTTTGACTTTGATTTCTAAACTGAATTTTTGATCTGCTGAAGTTGTTTTTTGTTAAATTTTTCTTTTGGTTTTTCTTTTGAGATAATGAGAAAAAAATGATTTTGAAATGAAAATCACCAGGTTTCTCCCTAAACACTTTAATATATACTTTTAAATTAAAAGAAACAATGTTTTTTCCACTTGTTATTTCAAGTTATATTAAGCTTACAAATGTCAAATACATGTATTATTATCTTACAAATAGTTTAAACTCTTTATTTTATTAATTACTCATGTTTTTTTTTAAATTAAAATGTATATAAATGTATTATGTTTTATTTTTTTATATATACTATCTATGTTTATACCAAATATAAAAGAAAATATATTAAACCTCTTTATTAAATCTTATCCCTAATGATCATATTTTAATAAATATTTATCTTATGTTTTGAGAAAATATAGAATTTACTTTAATTAACTTTTGAGAATTATTATTAAATTAAAACCAATTCTTCCTAATTAATTAATACCTATCTTAATTTATAAATACAATCCTTTAAAAGAAATAATATAAAACAAATTATTAAAAAAATATCATATATGATGTATCTTAAATCCAATATATTAGATATGTATCTTCTTTTGAAACTTCAATATCCTATTCCAAATTCAAATTCAATTTTAAAATTTAAATTCAACTCACAAATTAAATTTGTAAATAATAATTCTATTTATACCTATATTTAAAAACATCACATTATTATAATTGTTTGAAAATAACAATTTTGTCAAATTTTAAATAATTTGTAAAGGAGATTACCAAATAAATATTTTCCCAGATATGAATACTAATTATCATATTTGATTGTTCCAATTTTAACAATCGATATTTTGATAGTTAAAATTAGTATTTCTTATTAACTAACCCAATTAATTATCAAACATCAAATATTAAAAATCCAGGTTATCACAGATGTTGTATTTTATATTATTATAAACTGCAAGTTGTTATGCATTTTTATTTCATTCGGGATTGCGATTTGAAATGATATATAACCGTATTTTTATTTTTTTAAATTACGGATTGAAATGATAAATATCCGTATCACTTGGCATAGGGTAGAAAATTATATACAGATAACGTGGTCTATATCTAAAATATTTTGAAAATGATTTCTATGGTATTGGATAGAAATATATGGTTTAATGAATATTGATTTTTGATATTATATAAATTTTATTTTTATATATAGTTAAATGCTTGAATTTAAGCTATGTATAAGTTTGTTAAATAAAAATTAAGTTTACTAATAGAGTTTGATTTTTATTAAAGTAAATGTGAGTAAGTATTTAAATTTTATTTTAATACAGAGTGTATAATGATTTAAATAAATTAAGGTTGGGAGATAAATTGGAGATTTATTTGAAATTAAATTTACTTAAGAATTAAAATAAAAAAGGTTGAAGTGAAATTTATTAAATTAGAAATTTTAAAGGTATAATTATTATAACTTGATTTTGGGGTCAAGGTGAACTAAATGATTATTTCAAGTATAAATGAATTGAAGGAAATATTTAGTTATTTGTAATTTGTGTTTTATTTAAATGATAAGGGATTTATTATGTAAAATATTTCAAAACTAAATAATAGAAAATTTAATTGTTTAATCGAAATTATCAAATTTTGTTTTGAGATTTTGGAATATTTAAAGCCTTGAAATATATCGAAGTTGAAATGTTTTATCGAAATTGAAATGTTTCGAAGTTATGAATTTCAAAGTATTATGTTTTAAAAGTGTATAAATTCGAAAGTGCTTTGATTTTGGAAAAGGGATATATTTAAAATAAAAATGATATTATATTGATTTGGGTTCTATTAAAAAATGATATCGTATTGATTTGGTTTTTGAAGTGGATATTATATCGTATCTATATAGTTTTGAAGTATAATTATTTTGAAATGACCGCGGTGTTATAATAACTTTTGGTTGTTAAAGAGACCGGGATCGAAAGTTGTCATACTCTTTGCCAATACTGAAAACCACTTTAACAAGCATGTATGCAGTGGAGATTTCAGAATGAAGTAGGATGGTGGCGATGTTCTGTTGAGGTATATACGTGGACCCGACTCCCATGAGTTGGCATAAGATGGCTAAAACAGGAGCGATTTCCGGGTGAGTGAGGTAGCCCCTCTTATCGGACATGCTCCTTCGATACCATTCTATTACTTTGTGATTGATTTGGGCCCTTTAATTTTTGGGGGTGTGGCTCGAGTGGGCGGTAGCTGTGCACTACGCGTCACCACCAGCTTGGATAGCAATTGGTATATCTACCCTGGCAT
The DNA here is from genome assembly GCA_030765085.1 of Allium cepa. Lineage (NCBI taxonomy): Eukaryota > Viridiplantae > Streptophyta > Magnoliopsida > Asparagales > Amaryllidaceae > Allium > Allium cepa. The sequence goes on along the minus strand of CM060941.1, from coordinate 676,502,278 downwards.
TGCCCTGTGTGCCATGTCACCTACCCTATCGTGCCTTGTACGAGTTTGGTTTTCTCCCGTAGCCCATGTGGTATCCTCTGGTGGCTTCCCGATCAGGAGGGACTATGATACTGGATGGATTACTGGGACTATTACGTGTTAAGGTGGAAAATGTAAAGGCTTAACGCTATTTAAAAGTAAGTTTATTTTACTACAGACATTATTGCAATAGCGAAATATTACTACATAGTAAATAGTTTAACAGATCCTTAGGAGATGTGAATCTCGAGCATCTCCTAAGTTACTGCACTCATGTTTGACACTGGATAGGAGATGTCAAATCTCGTAAACATCTCTAATGACGTTCGACTCATATTATTTACATCTGATTACATAAGATCTTTTAGTTCTGACTCGAGTGTTTTGTCTTTTCAATTCGCTCGGGTCAGTCTGAGCACTTCAGGATTCGAAGACTTTATCTCCGGAGGATGAAGACGAAGATTTGTAATACTATTATTTATTATATTCCATGCATCACATTGTTCCGCTGCATTGTTATGATTATTCTATGATATGTGTAACTCTGATATGTATTGTATAAGTATAATCAAATGTTTTGTAAAACAGATTCATGAACTGTTTATTTGATTATTATATTTTATCATTCCGCTGCAAGATTCTATTTTGTTTTTTCTTTCTCTGCTTTTTCTTATTCACCCCAATAAAAATCCGCCCTTCTGTATGGTTTAAGTCTGACGTGTGTGGTTATCGTCGATTCAAAGCGTACAAAAAGGTGGGATGTTATAGAAAGCCCCTTGAATTTAGGGGTTTGACTCTTAAAATAAAAGAACCAGTTTTCCCAGTCCTTAGCTTTATTGATCATATTAATGATTAAGCATTTTGGACGAGGAAGAAGGTGATATATAAAACCTAATGGTTGTTTTCCCACTCTAACATGATTTACTAGTGAATGAAGAGTTTCAACATCAAGTGAGGGAAGGTCAGCTTCCCTGGCTAGTATCTTAAGGCAGCTTAGGTATGTATAAGAGTTTGATAACAACTGGATCAGCGCATTCCTTAAATGATCCCAAAATCAAGCGAAGAATTCTGAGAGGGGAAGGTAACCCGAATGCCAAATATGGATTAGAGTGAAAGCAAAGAATCATTTAAGAGGATTATCTATCCTACCAGATAGGCAGCAACCATAGCCTCTATATTGGTAATGCCAAATTGCTGAAGGATAGTATTCACTTCGTTTTGATTAGTAATGGAATACAAGCCTGTAATCTCCTTCCTCCGAAGCAGGAGATTTCGAGCGTCTTTGAGAAGAAGGTTTGGAATCTTTCTTGCCGGCCATTTGTCTACCAAATGATATTATATAAAATCAGGGAAATATCATATATTTATAAAAATTTAGAGTAATTAAGAAAATGCTAAAGAAAAATTTACTTTTAAAAATGGATGAGTGTACAATAAGATATTGAGTTCATGACTAGTTGACAATTTTTCAAATAGGTATTGAATTTGTAACTGGTCATTGAGTTCATAATATGCCAATCTCGTAATAGTTATCAAGCTCATGATAAGGTACTGAACTCGTAAATGGTTAGAGAGTTTGTGATAGATGGAGATTCTTTAACCAGTTAATGAATTCATAACAAAACATCAAACCCATAACTAGTTATCGAGCTTACAACAGGGTGTCAGGTCCATAGATAGTTGGTGAGTTCATAACCGGATGAAGGTTCTTTTTCATGACTAAATGATGAGCCTATAAAAAGGAATCAAATTTATAGCTATCTAAAAACTCTATAAAGGGTTGTCGAATTAGTAACAAGTTAGTAACTCTCCAAAGGGTTGTCAAGTTTATAATTAGCCAATGATTCACTAAATAATTCTCAGATACATAACTAGTTATCGAATTACTAGTTAGATATCGAATTTGCAATTAGTTACAAAGCCTCTTAGAGGGTATTGAATATCTAGGTAGATGCTGACATTCGAAAACTATCAAAAATCCAATAAATTATCAAGTTTTTAGAAGGTTAGCGAGTCTATGTCAATTGTCAAAGGTCCAAGGATTACTAGGTTTCTGTCAATCATTATGGCTACATATAACAAACATCGTTTGAATCTAAACACCAAGAGAGTGTTTGTATCCAATCGCTAATTGAACCCAAATGGTTCATAGAAACCCGATTGTTGAAGCCCTAATTTCAAAAGTAAAAACCCGCCTTTTCGTATTTAAATCATTTGAAAAAAGAAATCACACCTTAAACCGTGTTTGAATACTGTATGAATCAAAAGATTTTACTTGAAATTTCAAAATTGAATAGAGGAAAATTATAACTGCAATTTTAAGTTTTAGTTGCAGGTCGAATTTTTAGAAGAAGGAAAAGTAGGTATTTATAAGAGAAGAGAGCAACAACATGGAACGTTGATTCCTATTCAAATGAACGAATAAGATTGAAACGGAATAGTAATAGATGGCAATGTGAAAGTTGAAATTATACTAGTATAATATGCTTCTTCTAGACAACGAGGAAAAATGTTACTAAAAACATACATATTAAACTTCTAAAAGAGAACGTGTCGGGTTTGGTAATAACAAGGGGTGTCGAGTAAGAAGAAAGCTAAGTCATCAAGCACTCAACATTTAACAGTGGAAAAGTGATCTTCAAGTATTAATAAGAAGATGTCGAACCTTTATAATAAATAGTGTGTCGAAAGCTCAAGCAGTTAACAGAAATAGAAAAGGTACTGAACCTCTAAGGATATCGAACTTCAAACAGATGGAAAGTATAAGGGATATAAAACTTGAACATAAAGGGAGGCGGTTGCGAGTCTCGGCAACGATAAGGTTTGTTGAGCATATAGAGTAAGAGACGCATCGAGCCTTAGCAACCATAAAGATCACTGAACGTATAATAAGCAGAAGGTGATATCGAACCTTAATAATGAATCAAGGTATCGACCCTATAAGGTGATGAAGGTTCTGAGTCAACAAGTACTTATAGATATCGAGCTTTTATAATACAAAAGCTACTAAGTCCAAAAATAGCAAGATCGGAAATAACCAAGGGGGTGATATTGAGATTCTATAATATGGAGCATTGTCGAACATGTAATAAAGGAACGAAGCCACATTTAGTCATAAGCAATGGAAATCGAGCCTTTAGAGGATGATAAGCCTATGATAAATCAACCATCATCGAGCTGCCACCACATTAACAGTTATCGAGTACCTACCATCCTAAAAGCTATCGAGTAGTTTCCAAAGGGGGGTTACATTGCCAAACTTATAATAGTAAGCGATGTCAATAATAGAGGATGCTAAGATTTAATTAAAATGGAGCTATCCAAACCCTTGGATTCAAAGTTGTGATAAATGTCAATCATCCCGCGTGGTCAACATCCCTATAAATAGATCCCCATCGACACCAAAAAGGGCGATTAACTCTTTCCTCTTTCCTAAATTTTAAAGTTGGAAATCCTAAATTGATTTGGGGATTGTAGAGTTGGTTGTATTTTTTGGACTTTATGCATAAAGGGGCATGGACAATTAACATTGTATAACATACTTCTACCAAATGATGACATTTAACCATTATTAAACTTTTGGCATGCATTTGACTCATATTTGTACTTAGACTTGGACATGTATGTTGCTGATCTTTAGACTTTGACTCAAACTCAAACTTGTATGTAATTTCAAGCTTTCATAAGGCTACTTAAGTCCTTATCTAATCCAACCATAACTTTCCTTGCATATTTTGGTTGGCGAAGAAATTTGTAACATATGAAAAAAGCTTCGAGTCATGTAGGGGGTTGTTTTGAGGTAGCTTAGATGGAAATAGGATTAGAAATGGTTCAAAGTCTTGGATCGGTGGCTCTTGGATCGATGGAGCATGGTTTAGGGGTGCATAGTTCAATGGAGCATGGTTCAGTGGAGCGTGGATCGATGGTACTTATCCGATGGTGGGGGAAAGCTAAAACTTACCGTAGATTTTTTGTGTGCTTGGTTAGGATTATAGGCATGAAGACTCTAGGTCATGAGACTTACTTTGGGCTTTTGTTGTGCTCAAGCCAACTCAAGTACTTAGTAGAATTCTGGCTAAGCCTTAGATCAACACCGGGTTCTATAAGTTGGTGTTGAATTGTTGGCTTTGATGATTCATGGCTTAGTGATAGAGAGAGATGGCTTCAGTGATGAGCTAGTAGAATGTCGAGACACAGAGCATATTGCTTTGTGTCGGACCTAAGGAACCATTGGAGGATGATTATGGGACAAGTGATGAGATTTTGTGACTGGTGATGATTGTTGCAAATCATCTCGAATTCGATGACTTCAGACGAGAGTTGTATGATGATATAAAGACAATTTCTAGAATGTCCTCTTCTATAGAGGACAAGAGCAAAGGGATCATTGATATTTAAGGTTCATAGTGTACTCGTAAAGCTATGGTAATGTAGGGGCTCCCACTTGGACCAATTATGGGTCTTGATCTCCATGACATGATATTTGATGATGGTCGATCTTTTAACTTGGATCAGCCATGATATGTAGTCTAGTTCCTGACTTACTGTGTGGCATGGATTCGAGTACATTGGAACTAGTACATTGACTATCAGATGGGTGGTCTAGTCCTCCACAATTTCGGATTGCATGAGTTATGATATTCCTAATGCACTGAGTGAGTGATGTGAAGATGGATGATATATGCTATGTCTTCTTTGTTTGCTAGGGATATCACATGACATCGATATCCTTGAGGTTGATATCTAGACATCCCATATGTACTTTGACATATAATACACCCATGATTGTTATGATGTAGAGTAGCATATTTCCTATGTTATGTGCTAACTATTTGGATGTAAGGATGAGTTAGGTATGACTTTCCATACCCTATGTCCTATTAAATTGACTTTATAATATTTTGAAAATTTCTACCACTCATAGCACACTGTTGCCTAACTTGGAATTTTATGCCTTGTTTCCTATTATTCTGGGTACCCTTAAATGCGTGGATTAGGGATATCAAGTTTGGTATGCACATGGAGATAGATAGAGGACGAGCAGGATGCTATACTCTCATATATTACTATGTTTAGCTATTATTGCTTATTATTCCGCTTTGCAGCACTGTGGGGCATTGTCGATGCTTTTATTTACTTAGGGACAGTTTATTCTAAGTTATTATTTGACGTATTACTCTATAACTTACGTTGTATAACTGTATGGATTTATGCACTCAGATTTCTGTGGTTCATTCAGTTATTACTATTTTGGCTGCTTTATATCTATAATGACTATTATATTTTATTCAATGCATTGTGTGTTGAGTGACACATTGACATAACCCATTTTCCGTACCAATTTAAACCGACATCGAACCACTCTTGTCAGTTAAATCGTACGGAAAGATGGATAATGAAAGAAATAAGATAGAAATACAAAGAAGATAGAAGAAAAGAGAACAAATCAGAATCTCACAGCGGAACGAATAATTTATAATATGAACAATCTTTACATGAACTAAATCAATTACCTTTATATATATCATATACAAGTTTTACATCAGGATTACAACCATACAACTCAGATAGTTATATCAATTCTTTCCTTACAATCATAATCACACGACCAAAGGATTACATATAAACAATTATGAGAATACGTCTCCCGATCTAGCTCTTCCTTCTGAAGTTTCTCCTCTTCCAGTTAAACCTGGAAATATGCTCGGTCTGACCCGAGAATATAGGAAAAAACCAAAGCCCGGGTCAGTCTGGTATACCAGCGTGAGAAAACACAATCATCTTGATTATTAAATTTTGAAAACAAAAGCATCTCGTAAAACCACACCACAAATAAACATGTCGGGTTTTTACCTTACGATAGCTAAAACATTTTTATGAAATCCTCTGATATTATAATAGGGTCTATCTACAAATACTTAATAAAATAGCCGAAATTGTTACATGATTAAACTCTAGCTACTAGCCACAGAGTGGGTAATACAAATAAAACTTGTACAAGGCGCGTAGGGAAAATGGGTTTCCAACTAATGACTAGGCACTGGGGTACCACCTGTCACAATACGTGGTCTAGATCATAGTACCGAGGAGTACGCCCGCTCTCCTATAACACAAGGCCGGAACCATCCCTTACTGGACAGTTCCAAATAAGATCACCCCACGGTTGGGATCAGCAACCGCACCACTAAGCCGAAATAAAAAGGGACATCTAGACAGGGATGACCTTACTCTCAAGTGGGGGCTACCTACGAAGCCTTGCTGCATAACCCCTGATTTTCAGTCATTCCCGGTTGATGAGGCTCAAGGCTAAGCATTACCTTTTTAGAACATATCCCTTAGAATGCTCATCGTCCACCTGACGATGTTCGGAAAACATTCGTCCATACAAGTCCATTCTGGGTTCGAACAGAAACGAAGGCACTATTCCTACTACATCCATTTCGGAATCACCCTCAGGATTAGTAGCGAGTAGCCCTTGCACTTCACTGCTCCATCTTCGACTCCAAACTCTTGTCTTCATTTCGAAAACATATTGTTGGATCGAAGTGGTTTTCGGATTTCAAATCCGATCCCGGTCTCTTCGAAACAACGTTCGCTATTTCCCGGTAAACTCAACCCTGGTTCTTTAGGAAATACTCCGACGAAATACAAGATCAGAGTTTGCCTCCTAACCGTTATTGTACGGGTCTCCTTATAATTCGTCCTAGAGAACAAACGAGTTTATATGCATGGTATAACACCTCGATCGGTAACCGTACCATATAATTCTCGAGTCTCCTCTAGATATTTCCAAAGTCAAGTTTTGTCCAATTTTGATAGTCGGTTATTTAACTATCAAAGCAATCAATCAATACACAAAGTTCTTTCCGATTTCAACCGTTAAACCTTGTCCATCTTTAAAAATCTAAGTGAATTATCATTTATTTAAGCAAACTTATTTCATTTGAAATGTATATAAAACTATTTCCTTCTAAAACATACTTATAAATTTACAAATATTATTTCAAGTTAAATAGATAAAATATTCTTTATAAAGATTATTAAAATTATTTAAACTACTTTTATTAAAGGGAATTTTAATTTAAAGAAAATAAACTTAAATATTAATAAAAATTGTTCTTTAAAGTATCTTTACAAAATGAGTTAATATCTGAAACAATTTGAAATTTATAACTTAAAAATATTTCCAAAGAAAGAAGTAAATAGCTACTTTAAACATCTCAAATATTAATGAATCTTAAAAGCATTTCTAAAAAATAATATTACTATATTAATTTATTTTTAAAACAAAACTAATTTCATAAGTAAATTCAAATCAAACAAGGCTTATCAGTCCAAATGGTACTTATCAATTCACATTTCATAATTCACAATCTTAGATATTCAAATCAATCCATTCCCATAGATCGATTCACAATATATTCTAAATGTAATTAACAGGCACATAACAGATATATGCAATAACAACAGATTAGAGATTTATCATTACCAGAATAATCCTTCATCACAATCCAGTCAATGGCTTACACCCTACACAACAATTATATCAAATATACAGCGGAATGGTGTCAGTTCCCGCCGTCCCAAAGTCATTTTGATTAAACAATCTAAATAAATGCAACTAATCAATTTGGAATCATTTCAACGGTTTGGCCATAAAATTATTTAAATGGCATTCATCCCGATTTACAAATTAGATCCTATCTAAACAAGCTTATACAATCTCACATATCAACTTTACAATTGATCATATGACGACATAACATTCGTCGATACAAACCATCTATTTCATAATATTTTATTTTTGAAATAATTTAATTAAAATATAACTTTAAAACTTGAATTCTCTTCAAATTATAAGTAATTTTTCCCCTTTATTATTTCAATTATATTTCTCTTTTAAATTAATCATCCCTGATTAATTATTTTCTAATTACTTTCAGTAATTACTTTTAATTAATTATACAAATTAATTACTTTAACCATTTCAGCAATTAAACCTCAATTGCTAAATTAATTACATAATTCCTTAATTAATTATAATTAATTATTTGATTTCTTATTTAATTAGTTATAATTAATTACTTCTTCACTAATCAACTCTTAATTCCTCCATTAATTATTATAAATTAAAATTTCTTTAAGCACTTGATTAATTCAAAACTCAATTATAATGATTTCCTAAATCATTTTATACTTTACTTAATTTATTCGAATAAACTTAATTAAAAGAATTTTAATTATTTAAATTAAATCAAATACTAATATCAGTTTCTTACAAACTACAATTAAGTATTATTATAACAATTTGCTTATTATTAACAATCATTGACTCTAATCAAAACTTATATAGTTATTTAAGATTAAAGATATTGTTTTAAAAGTTTACATGAACTATCATAATTGTTAGAATTGAGAAAACAATTTAATTTGATAATTTTTTAAGTATAACTCATATACAATAACAACCTTGTATAAACAACCTTATATAAACAACCGAACCCAAAAATTATCGACCCAAAGCACACGGCTCGCAACACAAGCCAAAAATTCAAACCGATAACCCAAAACAAACAAACGATACAGTACTCAGTTAGGCCGAAGCCCATTCACAGTCAAATAGCCCGGAAACAAAACAATATACGGTAGTTTGGGCCGAAGCCATTCCATATTCAAGCAACCCGGTTCCCAAAAAAACAACAAACATAACAGTTTTTGGGCCGAAGCCCAAGCTAAAAAAAACAACTACACGCACCCCTCTTCCCAAACTCTTCTTCCCAAACCCGCTGAACCAAACTACCCCTTCTAGAAATTCGAACCCAAACTAACATCTTCAGGAATTACAAACCAGTAACAACCGAAATCATCTTTGCATCACAAATACGGAAAAAAAACATGATCGCCGATCACTGACCCATCATCACTTACCTCCAACATCTTTGCCGAACAACCCCAAACCAACAAAAGACGCGTGCACTGATACACGTGCACGTGCACGGCCGTAACCTCGGCCAACCCTAAGTCGCAATACCCTAAAACAATCCCACAACATCGGTCGAGTGCAAATAGCAACATGACGAAGAAATCAACATAGGCGATCTCAAATCGAACTGCAGGCCGCAACTTCCCAGGCCGTGAACTCATACACTCCCCCCCACAAATTCCTCAATTTCTTCAACAATCATCCAACTGACTAACATCAATCATCACTATCGAATGCTGACACAAGCAGCGACCTATGAGCCAATTTCCAGAACCCCTGGTCGCCTCCTTGCTCTTAAAACCCACCGCATTGTTCACAGTACTTCGACCATCTCTTAAACCCTAAAATTCTTATACGCACATAATCAAAAATGAAATCGCAAATTCCGCCATGGTCATCGCCTTACCCACGTCACCCAGCACCTACCTGTCCAAGCCGCACCACCCCTCGACGAAGAATCCACCGAAAAATAATTTTTGAACCGAAACAGTTCAACTTCACATATCTCACAATCTAAGTGATTAAAAATCACGATTCAAGTACCAAAATCCTATTTTTATCAAAGAATCTAACATGCATGCTTGAATCTTTGATTCAAACAACTTAAATTTTCATAAAAATTTGATATTTACAGTAAAACTCAACACATATGAACTATACAACATAAAATTTTAAATAATAAATTTTAACATAAGATATTCTAGTAAATAAACATACTTGCATTTCACAATATCTTCAAATTCAAGCTAGATCAACCGATTGGGATTTTAGAAGTAAAGTTAAACATACTTTTTACTGAACAGAGCATGCATGCAATTCTAAGTTGAAGTTTACAGTTTTCTCACCTTAAACATATGATTCTAGGTCCCCTTAAACTTGGAATTTGAATTTTAAAAGCTTGAAATTCTTGAATTGCTTCCAGCAAAATGGGTTCGTCAAGAGCTTGCTTCAAGATCTTCTTTTAAAAGTCCTTCCAGATTTTGATTACAGAGCAAATTTTAACTTATAGAATTTTTCCCAAGTGCTGCCATTTCCTTTATTTATGTTTTGATATTTTTCTTTAAAAATGAACTGTGTTGTTTCAAAAGCTACTGATTATATATTTATATAGTTGTAATTTCTCAATATGAATGTTGAACAAAAATAGCCCTTTAAAGGCTGAAATAGTATTTTCTAAAACCAAAGAAAATCTTTGAAAAGAAACATTCATGATTATGTTGGATTCCATTTTCTTTTAAATGCCAAGTGTAAGTTTGATTTACTTATGTAATTTCCTATTTTTTTCCATAGTTTAAATTAGATAAATTTAATTTATTTTCTCCTTTTTGTTAATCTATAATTACATTTATAGTAAATAGTTTGGAGGTTCCTTATTATATTGTGTACATAAGCCATATCATATTAATACATATGCAATTACAATCAGTCCATTCTTAAGATTGAACCAAGTATAAATGTGATTGTCATTTTTAAATTTTAAACAAAAATAAAAACTTAATTAAATAAGATTTAAGGCATGTATTCCTATTTATTTTAAAATAAAGATGAGGCATAATTCAACTAAAATAACCCCTCTTTTTGATTTATACTTTTAATAAATATATTGTTACTTAAAACCAAATGAAATAAAATAACAATTTTATTTTCATATAATTTATATCAAATGAAATTTTGATAAAAATAAAAATCTATATCGTAGATTAAATCTTAAAATAAATCAAGTCACTCTCCCTTTTATAATATAAAAATGTATAACTTCAAACAACTAAGTTTCATAAATATTTATGTATAAATAGTTTCTCTTATTTATTTATAAAAAAATTTTACATACCAATTTATAACATTTCTCTCAAACAACAATTATAAATTTTCTTTCTAGTTTATCATTCTATATATGAAAATAATGGATTCACAATAAATTTAAATCCTTATTATATTCAACTTTAGAATGAATATATATTTATCCTTGAAACAATAATATACATTAATCTAAACAATATATACATATTTTACTTTGAAACAAAATATATATATTTAAGAAATTTATTTAAATCAACTCCATAATTTAATGTAGTTTTGAAAACCTATGTTATCTTGTTTTTAGGAAAAAATAAAATTTAAACAATGATAAATCATTGATTAATACAAATATTGTATATTAAAATACAATATCATTGAATATTATAAATAATATTCACAACTCGGGATGTCTAAAATCCCTTGTCGTTACACACATTCTTTGATTATTTAGTTCCCACATCACTTGGGTGCCATTACAATGCACTTTATAGGTTATATTGGGTGCCAAAGCTACAGGGCAGTCATCACATTTGGTATTAGAGCTTAGGTTAAGCGATTCAACTTAGGTTAACTCACTTAATTCCAAGTTGATACTAGGATCCAGTAGAGATAGAGTATGAGTTATCAACCAAGATCGAACCGAGAGTCTATACGAGACAACTTACTTGTTATATATTTTCATTTTCGAATTATATATTAGTGTATATATAATATAAAACCACACTACACATATGACTACTACCAATGTAGAATTCCATATAGAGAGACTGGTCACCCTTATTATAGAATGAACGATAAATTTTTATCTGAGGAACACTACGAGGAACACCATCACCGAAGTTGAGGATGAAGTAGCTAGCTTGGGAGCTCCTCATCCCAATTTGTAGGTGATATTCAATACTATGATGATGAACATGCAACAAAATGCTTATGTACCCACTCTAAATGCTGGTGTAGGTGGTCATGCTCAAGTACAGGCATCTAGAGTCGACTTTGCTAAGATGAATAAAGATTTCACTAGTCTCTGTGGTAAACTGTTCTAAGGAATGGAGTCGGCAATGGAGGTGTAGGAATGGCTGGACACATATGAAAGAATTTTTATAGATTTAAAAATTAAGGATGCTATAGGAAGGAAATTGGTTTCTAAGCAAGTCCAGGGAAAGGCTATATATTGGTGGAATGCTCTTCGAGATATAACTCTCGAGGATCAATTTACTTTGGACTAATTCAAAGCCAGATTCATGGAGAAGTTTATATCAGCAGCTCAAATGTCAATCTTGTTCCGTAAGTTTGTGGATCTAAATCAAGGAGACATGTCTGCTCCGAATATGTTGCCGAGTTCAGTGGTTTGTCGTAATTTGTGATATCTTTCATCAAAACTCCATTAAAGAATAATGAAAATTTTATCATCGGCTTAGGATACTACTTGGGATAAAAAATCGTAGGTCATATTGATGAGACCTTTGAGATAATAGCAGAGGAAGCTTTGAAACACAAGAGACTTTATTCATTGCCAAAGACTGTTACTCTTATAGCAGATCCATAGCTGCAATTGGATGGAGGAGGCAAGAAGAAGTGGAATAATAATAACAAAAGGAAGCAACTTCAGAACAAAGATGACCAAAAGACAATCAATTCAATCATAATTTTCTATAATTGGTTAGAGAAGGGTCACTATAATATAGACTATAAAGCTAGGGCAGAAAGTGGTATAATTAAAATAGGCTTGGGCATATTCAAAAGGACTGTGTAGAACCATAAAAACAAAAATAGATGGTGAAAGCATATGCTCTCATGCCAATCTGACTTCGTCGAGTGCTCCATCGGTGAAGAAGAAGGCAATTGGCATCATTATCCAAGGTATACATTGTATCATTCTCTTATTTTTTTTGATACTACAACTCCAAATCCCTTCATATCTAGTAACCTAAAGATAGGTTAGGGTTAAAACTCGAAATTAGTGATTGAACTTTGATTGTGACGAGCCCAACTGAAGGCTCCTCTAGCGTGTTTGTGGTTTTTCATGGTTTGGTCTTATCGAATCATTGATATTCTTTTATTTATGAATTCTTTGTTTTCGCTTTTGTGGGGTTTATATTATTCCGGGTATGGACTGGCTTTAGACACACGAAATAGTGGTGGATTATGAGAGATTGTTGGTGATGATAGGGGTAGATAACGGGCGGAAGGTAGTATTAGGCTACCTCCAAATAATGAGGTAATGTTTAGATTTCTATATTTTTTTGATATCCTATGTGATGAGTTGTCGTCAACTCCAATTGCTAGTGAGTATATATGCATATTTGTGGAGGTGATCGGATCTTCACCATATGGAGAGATCGAATAACTTATTGACTTAGTGAAAGTGCTAGACCAGTGGTTATAACTTTGAGGAGGATGGCGCCTATAGGGTAAAGGAATCTCAAGGCATAAGTGAATCACCTATTGAGGAAAGGGTTCATCTGTAGAAGTAATTTTGAGTGGGAAGAACCCTAGTATTTGCCATGAAGGCAGAGGGTTTCCTTAGACTTCGTGTCAATTACCGTCAACTAAATAAAGTGACGAAGAAGAACTAGTATCTACTCCTATGTATTGATGACTTTTTCGATTAGCTCCATGATGGTAGAGTGTTTTCTCAATTTTATCTTGTGATAGGTGTTCACCAACTGAGTGTAGAAAAGGAGATTGCGCCAATTAAGTTGTTCCATATGCTGTTAGGTTTTTATGAGTAGTTGGTTAAGCCATTCGGGCTGGCCAACGCCCTGACATACTTTATCGGTCTCATGAACCATGTTTTCAAGGATCAGTTAAATAAATTAATACTTGTGTTCATTAATGATATTCTAGTCTTATCATTGATGGAAAAGGAATACAAGACACACTTTAGGATCGTACTTAAGGCGTTGAGGAAGCATCAACTAAAGGAAAAGTTTTCAAAGAGTCACTTTTGGAGAAGGGAAGTGTGATTTTTGGGTCGTGTTGTTTCTGAGCAGGGCATTACCGTAGTACTACAAAATTTGTAGCAGTCCAAGATTGGAATAGACCCAAAAATGCTACAAATGTGAGAAGTTTCTTAGGGTAAACTAGATATTATAGACGATTCATCCAGGACTTCTCCTAAATAGCTACATCGTTGACTCGCTTTATAAAAAAGAATTATACTTTTACTTGGTATGCGTGATGCGAGTATGCATTCGTGATTCTAAAAGAAAAGTTGATGAGTGTACCAATGTTGACTATGTTAAAGATGATGGTATACACCAATGCTTGTAGTACCAGATTGGGCAAGGGTAAGGTCACCGCCTATGTTAGTCAGCAACTTAAGTCACGTGAGTGGAAAAATCTAGCCTATGATTTAGAGTTTGGAGCAATCATATTTGGGCTAAAAAATTGGAGGCACTATCTTTTAGAAGAGAGGTTAAAGCTATTTACCTACCACAAAATCATTGAAACACCTCATTTTGCAGAAGGATCTGGATCTTCGCCAATAGCGATAGTTGGGTTCCTAGTCTCTTTTGATTTTAATTTTGAATATACCTAGGAAAAGGAATTGCAATCGCTAATATAAATTAAGTAGAAGACATTCCATCTTAGGAGCTATGTTCCTGGAGTAGATGCGATTATAGTATATTACTAGTTATGATTTCGGAACAAAACGTGAACCAGAGCTAGAGATATTAGCGAGCTTGACTATCAGACCTACTCTAATTGAATGGATGAGTATTAGTCTGAGTGATTCTATACTAGTTGAGAATATTTCTAAGATTAATTAAGGAGTAGAGTCTGAAGATATGAGAAGTACAGACCCGACCGAGATGGTTGAATCTATAAAGATGTGACATTATTTGTATCCGACATTGTGGGTTGAGGCATAAGGTGCTACTAGAGTGCCATCATTCAAGATTGACTACATATCCCAGAGGTAATAAGATGCATCATGATAGAAGCTAACATATTATCGAAAGAGTGATAAAGAAGGACGTCGGGGCATTCATCTTCTAGTGTACGAACTGGCAGCCAGTGAAGGCAGAGCAGAAGAAGGTTATTGGTCTGATGCAACCACTAGCAGTTCCTGAGTGGAGTGGGAGAAAATATTGACGTATTTCATTAATGGACTATAGTGGATAATTAGTGGTTACGATAACATCTGGGTCATATTCGATAGATTGTCCAAGAGCACTAGATTAATACCTATGAAGTCTAGTAGAACGACATCCAAATTGGTCGAGTTGTCTGTGAAAGGATAGTGTGATTCCAAGGTGTTTTGAAGAGCATTATGAGTGACTGTGTCTCGTTGTTCACTAATTGGTTTTAGAAGATCTCAGAGGAGGCTTTGGGGACAGAGCTGCATCCAAGTACAGCTTATCACCCTCAAACTTATGGCCAAATTGAGAGAGTGAATCATATCTTAAAGGATCTTTTTGTAAGAACCCTAGTAAAGATTACCTAGAATTAAGATTTAAAATATGATTTAATTAATTTAATTAATTGATTCAATAAATTTGGGGAATTTATGATTATTGTGTTCCAGTTTAAAAGGGTCTTGGAACAAGAATAAATTGAGAATTTATAGAATTTTCCTTCTTGTAGTTAATTCTTATATTTAATAATATATGAATAATTTGGAGAAAATAAATAAATAAATTGTATGGAAATAATTTCATAGTTTGAAATATGATTTCTTAATTAATGGATATTTCATTAAACATATGATGAATAACTTTTCATTGTAAAATTTTGTATTTTATTTGATAAAATATTTCAATATTAGCAAAAAAAACTGATGAGATTTTGATATGTTATTTATTTTGGGAAAATTCTAGAAATCAATGTTAGTTACATTAGAACATTGTTTAAATCTAGTGGTTATAAAGTGTTAAAATGATACAATAATTAGCAACACATTTGTTTTAGGAAAATTAGTAACACTTGGCTAATGTGTTTGCATATTAACTGATTTAGCCCAAGCTAGAGAAATAAGAATGAGAATGCATGTATTTTGTTTGTCATTCTAATTTTAGCACCGAAACTAGAAAATCAAAAAAATTTCCTAAATCTCAATAACCGTAATTCCCAAATCAAAGATTGAAATCGAAGGGCTTTTGTTCAATTCTAATATATATTGATAAGAGGTAATCTCTTTTACCTTTCTATGCATCTACTTAGGGATTTAATTCGGTTTTAATTTTTGACTTTGATCATTCCTATCCAATCTTTGATCGTAGCTTAGGTTGAATTTGAAATAGGAAGACATAAGAGTATCTAAGCCAATATCTTCCATTCTGGGTTTGTTTGGATGTGTTTATCTCATAATTTCTGGTTTAAGATGAATGTTTACTGCTGTTATATGAATTTGGTTGAATCTCTAGTATATATGATTTCAATATATTGGTGAATCCTTTGTCTATTTGAATTTGATTCTCTATTTTCTAAAAACCCACTCATGAAATCATGTTTTTCATTCAATTATACGTGTATATATGCTTGCATGTTTGCTAGTTCAACACCACGGATCATTAGAGAAGCAATACATGAGAAATGAGCAAAATTCGATCGTCGGAGAGCCACCGAATTTGCCTAGCAGTCAGCCCAAGTGAGGAAACAGACGGACCGTTGTGCCTTAACAGTGCACCGGTTGTAGCCAGGACTTGACTCACTGATATTGATTCCCTGATATTGATTGCTTGATATCAATTTGTTCGCCAATTATTTACCCAGTTGATTCCCTGATATTGGTTGCTTGATTTTGGTTTTTCATTTCATATCCATTTCATTGATAGATTGTAAATTGATGAATTTATTTTGATGTTTTATACCATAAAGTAGTTGTAATGATCTTAGGAGTAAGATACACTTTTGATGCATGTTTCAAATGGAATTTATAAAGGCTTATTTCCAAATTAAATATTTTATGAAAATCCTTTTTTAGGTACAAATCTAATTTCTATATAAATAGTTTTAGAAATGTATATGTATGTATGTATGTATGTATATGTATGTATGTATATATAGTGTTATTCTATTTGAAATAGTTTTAAAAAGGATTTGGAGTAATGATTTTAAAAGTGTTCTTATATACATATGTACGTATGTGTGTGTGTGTACGTATGTATGTATATGTGTATTTATATACATGTGTGTGTATGTATGTATATATTTCTACTATAAATTAATGATTTACCAAAAACGATTTTAAAGTGAAAAATTTTGTAATAAAATTGCACGGCATAGATCGATTGTGGAATTGATTTAAACGATTAAGTAAAATGGATGGTATGGAACGCTCGCTTTTGTTTTACTGGTTAATTCTCGGACTTGCTCGATCGAACCATTGTTACATACAAGTGGAGTTTACTATTGTATAGTAAACATTTGGGTAACCTTTATGGCATCAGGCATATGGTCATTATCTATTCAGTTGTTATATAAAAGTATTTAACACTTTTATCGATGAGTTTATGACTTGCCATAGAAGTTTATAGGTTTTGTACCTATCTTGATATTTATAGGACTTGTTCCTATCTTGGTGTTAATTGGTCTAGTACCTACATTTACAGGTCTCTTACCTATCTTGATGCTTATAGGTCTTGTACCTATTTTGAAGATTATAGGACTTGTTCCTATCTTGATGATTGTAGGTCTCATACTTGTTTTGATGTCTATAGACTTATATGTCTATCTTGGAGTTACATGCATGTAGGTGAATTTATTTCACCAATCATGGAGTTTGGCATCTTCTTCTTTTTTGCGAGATTTCTGGATTTGATTTTGTTTGAATTATCATCAAATCATTTTGGGATATTTTCTTTTAATAAGTTATCTTGAATTTTAGTATTTGGTAGTTTGAAGTTACTGATGCATGATTGATATTTATTGATATATGACTATATTTGAGACCTAGTTCACTTTATCTATCATTCATTTTTTCTACCTTATTTATCTTAGTCTAGACTAGCCCGTTTATTACTTTTTTAATACTCGGTTCAGACCGAGATGTTTCAGGTCCTCCAATTTGATGCTTTAGAGTGGATACCCTATCAATTAGCTAGCAATTACTTTTGTCATCTATGTACATATGTGTTGTTATGGTGTATCTTATGTTGAACTATGCTCCT
The DNA here is from genome assembly GCA_030765085.1 of Allium cepa. Lineage (NCBI taxonomy): Eukaryota > Viridiplantae > Streptophyta > Magnoliopsida > Asparagales > Amaryllidaceae > Allium > Allium cepa. Next base: position 676,484,362 of record CM060941.1, on the reverse strand, counting down.
TTTGTGTACTTGTTCATATTTTGAGGTGTAGCACGTTCTATATGTGCAACCTACATCATGTATCTATTTTGGTCGGTTTAGACATGTATCTACTTGTATTCTGCTGTGATTAATCTGTGATACTATGATCTGTATTTATTATATATTATTAGGGATTATTACAACCACTATAGTTTTCTTCAAGCTTTAATTGTATATGTCGATTCCATTTGACTAAAGAAATGTATAATATATTAATCAACATATCAATGCTCTCTTAAAGTAAAATTCAAGGATGATCGCTCCTAACTCGCCCTATTCTTTACACTAGTTGAAAATATTACTTTGTGATATTCTCTGCTAGTGTGTACCTCTAGGTGGGGCGTCACAACTTGGTATTAAAGCAAGGTTCAGAAAAAATTATGATATTATATATACGAATTGTAGTTTAGGAAAGTCTTAGGAATCATCCCTTAGGTTTTTATGATAATATATCCTTTTGTGTCTATCTTAAAAATTCATCATATCAAATTATATGACTATTGAATAATATTTCATCTTATCTTATTCTTTTTAGAATCTGATGCCTGGCAGTAGATAACCTACACGTTCTATTATGTCCATCGAGTACATCATGAAACTCATTAGGAATACTCAACCTTTTGGACCTCCTCTTGATCTTTCTATTCACAAGTCGAGTTTGACATGCATGTGCAGTGACTTTGTGCTCTTTATGGCAAGACCTTTAGAGGTGCTGAGAGTGTGATTGAGATGTACACATGGTTGAGGATATGCGAGCGGATATTTTCTCGAATGGAACTTTTAGATCAACATAGAGTTCAGGTAACGTCTAGTCAGCTTCAGGAGTGAGCTCTAGATTGGTATGAGCTTCTTATTGAAGAGGTGGATAAGTCTACCTTATCTTGGGAGCAATTTAGGGAGTGTTTTGAGTTGAAGTTCATTACCAATCCAAGAAGGTCGATTAGCTAAGAGGTTTATTGAGTTTAAGCAAAGGAAGTCTTCTATAGCGGAGTATGTGTCAGCCTTTGAATCCCTCTCCAAATACGAGGTCTAGTACATTAGCATCGCTAAAGAAGAACCAAAAATTTGTTGAGAGGTTAAGAAAGCATTTTAAGAAGGTGTTATTTTTTCAGTTTAAGGTTTCTTTTGAAGAGTTAGAGTATTTGGCCCTTAGGCCAGAGGAGGTTGAGAAAGATAGCAGTGAAGAATAAATAACAGAAAAGAAGAGCTTTCATCCTAAGAAGAAGCAATCTATCAATAAGTCCAAGCCTTTTCGTCCTAATAAGAAGATCTAGAAGCAAGGGTTTAGTTCCACTCCAACATAACAATCTCGAGGAGAATGCTACAATTGTGGTTCCAAAGAGCATTTCATTAAGGATTGTCCTAAAGCTCTAATTTGTCACTATTGCACGAAGGAAGGTCATCTTGTAGCATCTTGTCCTCGAGCGGTTAAAGAACTCACTTTTGGGAAGCTTAGTGTTATGCAAGATTATGGTGGAGCTTCTCAGCATTGAGATAAATCTCCATTTATTCTTAAAGGTGTTATTGTTTTTTAGAATCTTCCTATTCAAATTCTCTTCGATATGGGTACATCTCATGCACTCATATCAAAGGAACTTGTTGATGGTCTATCTTTATATGTTGTATGCTTAGTGACTTCGCTGAGAATTGTGAACCCAATCGGTGGGCCTGTGACCCTCGGTATGTTTTGTAGAAATGTTGAGATTATCGTATGCAGCCTTTATTTTCATGCCATTCTTCATGTGATGCATTACCTTGGATTTGGAATGATTTTCGAAATGGATTGGCTTAACCGTTATGAACCCATATCCTATGTCCTGAATGAACTATTCACATTCCAAATTCAGAATCTGTTAAGTGGATTTTCTATTATTCTTCCAGCTGTTGATTCTAATTCAACGGCATCCTTATTTTCTGTTGAGCCGGGGAAGAGCATGATATTTCATGAATCCTTCTTTTTTCTAATTATCCTGATATCTTTGAACTTGTTTCAAGGTTGCCTTCCAAAAAGGCTACTGAGTTCCAAATTGACTTATCCTTGGAGCTCAACGAGTTAGTTTTCCTCTCTATTGGATGTCTACCAAGAAGAATGAAGAGTTGAGGAAGCAATTATCGGATTTGGAAGCGAAGCAGTTTATCCAGTCTAGTTTTCTGCTTGGGGAGCCTCTATCTTGTTTCTGAAGAAAGCTGATGGTACTCTTAAGCTTTGGATAGATTATCACAAGCTTAATGAGCTTACCATTAAATACAGGTATCCGTTGCCTAAGATCGATGATTTTTGATCAGTTTTGTGGTGCTAAGGTCTTTTCCTAGTTAGAATTTACATCGGGTTTTCATCAGCTTCGAGTAGTAGAGGATAACATCCCTCTAACTTCATTCCATACCCGTTATGGTTCTTATGAGTGGCTCGTTTACGAATGCTCCAGCTTAATTTTTTGATCTCATGAAACATGTTTTCTGGGAATTTCTCGATCGATTCATTCTTATATTCATTGATGATATCCTTTTTTATTCTACATCTAAGGAAGACCATGACAAGCATCTTAGGATTGTTTTGGAGAAGCTTAGAAGGAATAAGTTGAAAGAAAATTTTTCTAAGTGTCATTTCTTGTAGAGGAAAATGAATTTTTAGAGCATGTAGTTGCTGAAGAAGGCATTTTTGTTGATCAACCAAAGTTTGAAGCCATTCAGAATTGGAAAAGGCTTGAGAATGTTTCATAGAATCGTAGTTTTCTTAGATTGGCGGGTTGTTACCGTCGATTCATAAAGGGCTTTTCGAAGATCGTTTTACATCTTACTTCTTTGACTAGGAAAGGAGTTAAGTATATTTGGTTTGATAATTGTGAAACTTCTTTTCAAAAGTTGAAGGAACCCCTTTCCAATGCTCCTATTCTTGTGGCTTCAGATGGGAACCAAGATCTTATGGTCTACGTGGATGCTAGTAGATTTGGTTTGGGTGCTGTTTTTATGCAACGAGACGGTGTTGTTGCTTTTTCTTTGTGGTAGTCGAAGTAGAATGGGATTAGATACGCCACTCATGATTTGGTGCTTGCAGCTATTGTCTTTGCCTTGAAGATTTGGCATCATTATTTATTGGGTGAGAGGTTTATACCTTATACCGACCATAAATTGTAAAGCTCTTATTCACTCCGAAGGAGCTTAACATGTGGCAATAGAGATGGATCGAATTTCCTTCTTCCAATGATATTGATATACATCACATTTTGGGGAAGGGGAATCGAGTAGCGGATACTCTTAGTCGCAAGTAGCAGGCTGTTGTCTCTTTGATGTTAGTTGACTAGAAGGATCTTGATATTTTATCTTCCTGAGAGATTATAGATTGTATTCTAGATTCTAGTTCTTCCACCTTGTTGTTTAGCATAGAGGCTCGTTTGAGTCATTTGGATTAGATTACAAAATCCCAAAAGCATGATCTTAATCTATCTCGTCTTTTTCAGCATTGTGGTGGTGTTTCCCTAAGTGATGAGTTGTAGAATTTTGTTATGGTGCTCGTGGTTGTCTTCGTAAGAGTGGCAGGCTTGTAGTTCCTGATGTTAGTGATCTTAGGAGAGATATTCTTAAGAAGTTTCATCGCTCCAAGTATAATATTCATCTCGGTAGTAGTAGGATATATGCTGATATGAAGCGTATTTATTATTGGAAAGGTATGAAGCTAGATATGGTAGAGTTTGTGAAGCATTGCTTGACTTGTTAAAGCTGAGAATCAATGCCTCGATAGTCTTTTGCTACCATTGAAAGTCCCGATATGGAAATGGGACTAGGTATTGTATGCTTACTTTCATAATTTCATATCTGAATCCTCTTTATATTGATCTTGTAATGAGCATAATCTTATTCTCCTTTTTTTCTTTTTAGGTTTCTATGGATTTCATCGCTGGTCTTCCTCGTTTGAGGGCTGGCCATGTTAGCCTGTTGGTGATTGTTGATCGTTTGACCAAATCATCCCACTTTATTCCTATTAAGTCCATTCAGGCTGCTTCTTAGCTTGCTAGCATCTTGTTAAGGAGATCGTGAGACTTTGGTGTCCCTAGTGCCATTATATGTGGCCGAGATCCCTAGTTTACAAGCAGATTCTGAAAAGGTCTCCAGAAAGCTTTGGGTTTGAAGCTTAATTTCAGCATTACCTACCATCCATAGTCAGATGGGTAGACGAAGAAAGTTAATACGGTATTGAAAGACTTACTTCATGCTTGTATTCTCAACTTCGGTGGGAGTTGGGAAGATCGCATCTACCGTGTTAAGTTTGCATACAACAATAGTTTCCAATCTATTATCGGCATGGCTCCTTTCGAGGTCGTTTATGGAAGGTCACGTCATTTACCTTCTTATTGGCTTGAATCCAAGGAGAAACTCATTTTAGGCCTTGACTCTATTCATGAAGCTTTTGAGAAGGTCAATCTCATTCGATAGTGATTGAAAGAGTCATAGAGCAAGTAGAAATCCTATGTGGATAATAAGAGGAAAGCATTAGAATTCTCTATAGGAGATTAAATCTTTATTCGTGCATCTCCATGCAGGGTGTGATGTGGTTTAGTCATTTTGGGAAGTTTGCTTCGAGATATATTGGATCATACCCGATCACTGAATGTATCAATTCTGTTACTCGAATAACTCTTCCATCCTAGTTCTCCGGAATTCAGAATGTATTCCATATTTCTCAGCTTCGGAAGTGCCTTCGTGATTCAAATTCTATTCTTGAGACAAGAATTCATGAGGAGCTTGAGGTTTCACCCAACCTTACTTATAAGCTATTGTTGCATAAGTGGTCAAACGCCTTTGAAATAAAGATGTTCCACTTGTTAAAATCCTATGGTCTAGCAATCCAAAGGACTGTTCATAGGAGTCTAGAGAGTTTGTCAAACGAATGCATCCTAAGTTATTTTCTCATGCTCATAAGTTGTGAGAATCTTGCTTTGCATTATTTCGTGCTTATGATTTTATCCTCTTTCATAGATGCATCGCTGTAATGTTATTGAGCATCCCTTTAGGAAAATTGCTGGGGGACAATGTTTATAAAAGGGAGTCAGTAACAACCCCAGTCGAGATTACGTAGAATTAAAGTCTAAAATATGATTTAATTAATTTTAATTAATTAATTGAATAAATTTAGGGAATTTATGATTATTGTGTTCCAAATTTAAAAGTGGTTTGGAATGAGAATAAATTAAGAATTTATTGAATTTTCCTTTTTATAGTTAATTATGATATTTAATAATATAAGAATAATTTGGAGAAAATTAAAAAATAAATTATATGAAAATAATTTCATTATTTGAAATATGATTTCTCAATTAATGTTATTTTATTAAAAATATGGAGAATAACTTTTCATTTTAAAAAGTTGTATTTAGTTTCATGAAATATTTCAATATTAATTAAAAAATGATGAGATTTCGACATGGTATTTATTTTGAGAAAATTTTAGAAATCGATGTTAGTTAAATTAGAACATTGTTTAAATCAAAGTAGTGGTTATAAAGTGTTAAAATGAAACAATACTAATTAGCAACACTTTTATTTTAGGAGAATTAGTGACACTTGGCTAATGGATATACATATTAACCCATATAGCCCAAATTAGAGAAATAAGAATGAGAACGTACGTATATTGTTTCTCATTCTCATTTCAGCACCGAAACCAGAAAATTACAAAAAAAATTCCTAAGTCCCAAAAACCCTAATCCCCAAATCAAAGTGCTTTTGTTCAATTCTAATATATATTGATAAGAGGTAATCTTTTCTACCTTTCTATGCGTCTAATTATGGATATAGTTTTTGATTTTGATTATTTCTATCCAATCTTTGATCATAGCGAAGGTTGAAGTTGAATTAGGAAGACATTGGAGGTTCTAAGCTAATATCTTCCATTCCGAGATTGTTTAGGTGAGTTTATCACACAATTCCTACTTTAAGATGAATGTTTGCTGCTGTTATACGAATTTGGTTGAATTTCTAGTGTATATGATCTCAATATATTGGTGAATCCTTTATCGATTTGAATTCGATTCTCTATTTGCTAAAAAATCACTTATGAAATCGTGTTTTTCTTTTTATTATACATGTATATATACTTCCCTGTTTGCTAGTTCAGCACCGAAGATTATTAGAGAAGCAATGTCAGTGAAATGAGCAACATTCGACTGCTAGAGTGCCATTGAAATCAACTGGGAGTCAGCCTAGGCGAGGAAACCGGTGGACCGGTATACCCTACCGGTGCACCGATCGTAGCCTGAACTTGACTCCCAGGCTGTGTTTGGTGTTCTTCGACTGACCCGTTCGCCACTTTTTTTCCAAGTTGATTCCTTGAGATTGATTGCTTGATTTTGGTATTGCATTTCATATCCATTTCATTGATATTTCCGAATTTTGATTGTGAACTATTGAATTCATTTTGATGTTTTATACCATAGAGTTGTTCTACGGATCTTGGAAGTAAGACACACTTTCGATGTAAGTTTTCAAATCGAATGTATATGAGGCTGATATCAAATCAAACCATTTTATGAAAATCCTTTTTTAAGCACGAATCTTATTCTACATAAGTAGTTTTAGAAATACACACATACACATATATAGATATAATGTTATTTTCTTTGAAAATGGTTTTAAGAATGATTTGGAGCAATGATTTGAAAAGTTTGTGTGTATGTATAGACACACACACACACATTTATGCTATAAATCGATGATTTACCAAAAATGATTTTAGGGTGAAGAATTTTGTAAAAAAACTAGCACGACATTGATCGAATGGGGAATTGATCTAAAAGGTTAAATAAAATGGGAGATATGGAACGCTCTTATTTGTTTTACTGCTTCATTCTCCGACTGCTTAACGAACCATTGCTACACATAAGTGGAGTTTACTATTGTATGGAAAAAGTTTATTTAAACCCGTGTGGTATGGGACACATGGTCGTTACCTATTCGGTTACTATATGAAAGTATTTAACACTTTTATCGATGAGTTTATGACTTGCCTTCGGAGCTTATAGGTCTCGTACTTATCTTGATGTTTATAGGTCTCGTACCTATCTTGATGTTTATAAGTCTCGTACCTATTTAATTAGTAGGTTATAGGACTTGTTCCTATCCCGATGATTATAGGTCTCATATCTATCTTGATGTTTATAGACTTATGCATCTATCATGGAATTACATGCATATAGATGAATTTATTTCTCCAATCTTGGAATTTGGTGCCCTCCCCTTTTGTGAGATTTTTGAATTTGATGTTGTTTGAATTATCACCAAATCATTTCGGGGGATTTTTCTTTTGATAAGCTATCTTGAGTTTTAGTATTTGGTGATTTGAAGTTCTTGACGCATGCTTGGTATTTTCGATCTATGAATATATTTGAGATCTAGTTCACTTTATCTATCATTCATTTTTGCTACTCATTTATCTTAGTCTAAACTAACCCGTTTATTATTTTGAAAACACTTGGGTCAGACCAAGATGTTTCAGGTCTTCCAATTTGATGCTTTAAAATGGATACCCTATCTATTAGCTAATATATACTTTTGTCATCTATGTATATATGTGATGTTATGGTGTATCTTATATCGAGCTAGACTTCTTTTGTGTACTTATTCATATTTTGAGATGTAGCACCTTGTATATGTGTAGTCTACATCATGTACATATTGGGTCCGTTCAGACTTGTATCTGTTTGTATTCTAATGTGACTGATCTGTGATTTTATGATCTTTATTTATTATATGTTGTTCTTGATTTATTATAGCCATTGTAGTTTTGTTTTATGCCTGTATTGTATACTTTAATTCCACTTAATTAAAGAAATGTATAACATATTAATCGATGTATCGATGTTCGCTTAACGTAAAATTCATGGACTGTCGCTCCTAACCAGCCCTATTCTCTGCACTAGCCGATAATATTACTTTGTAATATTCTTTGTTAGTATAGGTCTCAGGGTGAGGCGTCACACTTTTTCAGGCTTGCATACTCAAGTTTGGGGTCTCGTTGGATGACCCCCTAAACATTTTTGAGTTTGAACACAATAACAGTTATCAGTCTATATTGGTATGGCACCATTCAAAGAATTGTATGGCTGACCATGCAATGCTCCTGCATGTTGATAGAGTTAGTGAAGCTTTGAAAACTCATAAGCCTATTCTTATTATTGGAAGTGATATAAAATATTTTAGGGAGAAAGTGGTGGAGTTGGTGAAAGTTAAAAGGAGTGAAAACAAGGGCGATTCCATATGGGAGACTAAGGAGAGCATGATGACAACTTATATGGAGCTCTTTACTTGTTAAGACTTTCAGTTTATTACCTTTACATTCACCTTTTCATATCTTGAAATAAAGTTTTTTTTAGTATCCCGTTTGCTAGGATAGGCATAGATATTACCTTTTGATGTTGGATGATTTCATATGTTGACATATGACTATTAGGCATGCGAGGTGACCTTATGGATTTTGGTTAGTGAATTTCGAGGGCGAAATTCCTGAAGGTGGAGAATGTAATGACCCATATTTTACGTATCGAGTGATCATAAAATATTAGTATTATTTTTATATGAGGTCTTATTATTCAATAACTTTGGGAATGACTATTAGATATATTTTCCATCTTTAGAAGTTTTAATAGACAGTTTTAACCTTTAGTATTCTCTACATCATATAACTTTTTATATGAGATGAATTAGTTTCTAAAACCACTTCCATTAGACCGGGATGATGGTTTCTCTTTCCGTAGGATGGTCATAATTAAAAAACGAACATTCGCATATTATCATCAGGTTCTTGATACAGATCAGCCATCTTTGCTTCTGAAATTGAATATAATTCTTATTGCTGTTGAATAGCATTGGTCCTAGGCCTTATCTATCATCTTGGGATTGGCATATCATCTTCCCTATGTGGAACAGTACCTGTATGAGAATCCGCATGTGGAACAGTATCTCAATTGTACCGCGTCACTGAAGCATTCATTGATCACAGCTTGCACCAGTATACTTAGGGCATCCACCGTCCCCACAGCTGCTTCTCTAAGACATTTGGCATCTGTCTTATCTGTCTCCGCCGCGGGCGGTGTGCGCGAGAAAGGGCGCGCTAGTATACATGAAGTAGGCTAAGGTGTATTCTTAAGTTAGAGTCTTGTCTTGACTGAGTCTTTTGTTATCGAGAGGCTCGCCTGCTACAGAAAGAAAAGAACCTGGCACGATCAAGATACTTTCGTCTCCTTGGATGAGGAGGTTCTTTCGACATAAGGAACATTTGGACTTAGATAAGGACACATCTAAGAAGCAAGCAGCTATTAGCCCAGGCACACCTGAGGTGGTGCATACCGATTCTGCTTCCGTGAAAAAAAAACGTCTCTTGCTAGCCCAGAGGTAACTACAAACAATTCTAATGATAAGCCAGAAGCGAGTACATCTATTCATACTGTCGAAACTAAGAAAACATCTGATGTGTCACTGCCAGTTACGGATGCTTTGATAAGTAGGGTGATTAAGGGATTAGTGGTTATGTCCAAAGGCCCATTTTAAGATTAGAGCCAAGTAGGGGTTGATGGGACTTTTTTTAGTCAATTCATAGTAACGACCCTATTTATTAGGTACCTTTATTAGAATTTCATAGTAATTATTCTGGGAGTAATAATGGGAATTAAAAAAATCTATAATTAATAATTAGAAAATTTGAAGATTTCGTGTCGTTAAAAAGAGGATAATTTATTTTAAAATGAATAATTCTAAATTAAGGTGAAATTGGAAGGTTTTAGTTATATCCTCTTGAGTGAATTTACTTTGATAAGAAAAGTGTAGAGTTTCGGTGGGAAATCCTTTTGTACAGTATAAAGGAAATTTTAAAATGTTGAAACCACTTTTAAAGTAATATTGGAATTTTATTTCAAATATGATTAATATAAAAATATGATTAGTATTAAAAATGGATTCTAAATAAAAAGAGTGCATTTTGAATTAATTTATGTAGGGTTTAATTTTCTATTCCATTGTAAAATTTTAAAATTTAATAATAAAGTAGTTTATCTAATTGGATTTTTTATTAGTTAGGAAGTCACATTAAAAATGGTGTTCTGTGTAAAATAGTGTGCTAAAATCTTTTTAAAAGATTGAATAATAATTATACAAATATTAGAGATTATTTCTAGAATTTATAATGAAGGGAATTATGTTGAGTAAATCAAAAATGTGTATTTTCATATAATAGAGAATTTGAGAAATTATTTGTAAATGAAATTTAATAAGGTAAATTCTTGTTTTAATTTTTTTTAAAGAATGGCTTGGTGTTTTATGAATATTGTGTAAATTTTTAGTAAAAATGAGTTTAATTGTGCTAAAATAATAAAAGTATTGTATTTGGCCTTCTAATGAAACCAAACATTATCATGTTTTCAATATAAAAAAGTAGGTCAAATAATTATATAAAATATGTTTCTTTCTTTTTAATAAAAAGCTAAGAGATTGAAATATATTTTAGTGTTTTTGTGTAAATTTTTAGAAGTAAAATAAATTGGGAAAATAGTGTTTTAAAGGTGAGAAAATGAGCATAAAATAGTTGAATTCTTTTATTTTATTATTAGGAACCCATTTATGTGTAATAAAGATAATTCTCACTTTTCTATACCTAGTAAAATAAACAAAACATTCTTTCTCATTCATAGTGAACTCAGAAACCTTTTATTCCTATTTCTCAAATCTCGCCTCAAGCAAAATCAAACATCTAAATTCAAATAAAACTCTGAAAAATCCAGTAAAATCAAGGTAAACTCTCCAACCCTATCTACAGCTAATTTTAAATTCGTTTACTTAATGATTGAGTATATTTTCAGTTTTTGTGTGTTTATGTAATTTGAGTTCTAGGTTTTTAAATTAGGGAAATGGAGTTCTAGCAAGAAGTAGAACGTAAGGCAATAAAGTAGTAAGGCTATAAGGTGAGTTAAACTCATACCTTCATATAAATATGGGTTGCATGTCAAATTATAGTAGTTTTTTGATTGCTTGTTTCATTTTGTTGGTAGGAATTCAGTGTATTGTGTAAACTAAAAAAAAAATACAAAGGTAATTCTATCTTTACACCATACCATAGGCTTAATTAGGTGTTGATATCTATTTTGAAACTATAAGAGTAGGCAAAAATTTATTTAGGTTGCCGAAAATCAACCTTTGATCAAAATTACCATGACTTGGAGCATTAGTGCTCCAGGAATGCATAGACCAGTCGGTTTGTCGACTCGATTCAGTTGACTGCTGGGGAAAAACTGGAGCAGTAAGCTCCAGTTGGACCCAAAGTATATTGCTTCGTTTGCTAATTTGTTTGCATGTTTCTCTGAGATGTATCTTGCTTAATTACTGTGTTTTGGGATGAGATTTATGGAGCAAGGATAATGATTTGATAAAAATAATTTTATCATTTTTATTGAATTAATTTTGTCATTAATTGTGTGTTTATGGAAGTTTTTAAGTGGTTTAAAAACTAACATTAAATTGGTTCTTTACTCCTTATTTGGTTTTAATAATTGTTTATAAAAGTAAAGAAGTTTCTTGAAATGAAAATAGTATTTTTCATATGAGTTCAATTTTTAAAATCTTAGACAAAGGATAATAATTATTGGATTTTAGTAATAATATTTTATGGAATATATACATAGTATTATTTTAAATCCAAACAATGGGTTTTTTTAAGGAATTTGGGAAATCATTGAATTTTCTAAGGAAAGTGGTTTGAAAGTTTAATTCCATGAACATATAGTTCTCTTTTCAATCTGATTGTTTTTTTATGAAATGTGAAATATACTTAAACAATTTAGTAGTAACAAGTGGTTATGGGACATTTGTTGTAACGTCAAGCCTTTTTATATGCTTTAAATCGACGATGAACCACACATGTCAGAATTAAACAATACAGAAGGGCGGATTGTTATGGGGTAAATGTAACGACCCAAAATTTCTGTCAATTAAAATTTGTATATTTAATTAATTTTAAATATTAATAAGTGAAATTTGTAATTCGAATAAATTATTTTTTGAATATATAGGTTTAATTGGATAATTAAATCGATAATTTAATATTGAAGTTACAGAAAAAATTGGAAATTGGGTTAAATATGATTGAAAATGATTTGTAAAATTTTCTTTAATAATATTGAAGTTAGAATAATGTTATAGAACTTTTAAAATTGAATTAAAAGTTAAATTGTGAAAACTGAATATTTTAATATTTAATCGACTAGTGAAAATAGCCATTTTTCAAACAGTCTTGGATTTCAACGAAAATAGTTTCATCGGATCCGTAATGTGATATTATTGTAAGATTTCAAATTTCGTGTCAATCGGATTTACCGTTTGTCCGAGGCAAGCCAAAATGCATAGAAATTAGTTTAAATCGATTTAATTTAAATTTGATCGTTTATTTCTGTAACTTGCACAAATGATCGAATTAGCCTCCGAAACATATTCCATTGTGTCCGAAATGTGGGGTAAACCTTAGAAACGCCGGTCACCGCGCGTGATTTGGAGTTCGGAAAATTCGGGATGAATGGTGTTTTGTGAAATTTTCTATATAAGGACCCATCTCTTTCTAAATTGCAAAACCCTAATTTCTATAACCAGGCCGCCACTAATATCACCAATGGCAGAAAATTGCCATTCTTCTTCCCTCGATTCTTCTAATCCAACCATTAATTCGAAAAACCTTCAACACGAAAAACGTAGAGCACTACAAGATCTAGGTATTCAACGGTTGTGATCGAGTATGGAGGTGGAGTTTGATGGCAAATCGAGCTCGAAATACTATTGTTCGCACGCAATTTTAGGGAGCTAGGGTAGGCCTAGATTCAAGCTTCTCTGGCCGAGCATGGCGTTCGTGTTGGGCGTTCGTATGAAGGTGGTTGATCGTGTTTTCGATCATCATAGCCGGGGCGATTTGAAGCCCTAGATAGATGTTGTTGGGTTCGTTTGTTCGGCATGTTAAGCGCGCGTGAAAACTGGAAGGAGGAAGCGAAGTCACAGCCCTGATGTGGAGATGCTGGAACGAACGGCCCAGATTGAATAGATTGAAAAATTAAAATAAATTTGTAAATTTATATATGTATAATAATTCGTGAATGTTTAAAAAGCAATAATTTGTTCATACGAGGTCGGAATTGCGCGAAACGACTTGCGTCGGGTTTTTTTTGTCGAGCACTACGCATTGGAGCTAGTGAAAATTTCGGGTAAAATTAAACGCACGTTTAATTTTATTCGAAATAAAATGCTACAACTGTTATCAGAAACTCAAGGTGATAACTTCTCACTCAATCAAATTGTTTCGATTTAAATTTTAAATAGTTAAATTTAAAATTGCTTGATTATGCTGATTGTGTGATTGGATGATATATTATTATCTGTTGTATTGGAATAGACCCTATACGTCGTATATTAAGCGAATGTTATTTATTAAAAACATATACCGCGATAATTCCAACTTGTATGGAATTGGTATTATATATGTACTTGGAGTTGATTTTCTCGCATTATATAGCGGATGAGACCCTATTGCACCGCATAATAGCGGATAATATTTTATAAATCCCATATACAGCAATATTTCGTCTTGAAGCGGAATTGATATTATGCTAACATCTTTGGATGCAGGGAAACAGGTTGGAGGGATCCAACTGGATTCCTCAAATGATTGAATTGGTTTCAATGTTGTGTGTTGACCTATTTATTGATCTCCTTATAATCTGCGTGATTATCTTTGTGATTGCAATCGTTAAAGGCTGAATTTTAGCCGAATATATTTTTGGTATCGTTAGATGCCGAAAATAAATAAAATTTGATTTTTGAAAATTTAAGTTGAGAATTCATAATAAAATTTAATTTTGGAATTGATTCATTTTAAATGAAGAAACGTTGAAATTTTTATGTTATAAAAATTATGATTCTTGTGAAATATAACCGAAATGTGATTTTTGAAATAAGTAGTTGATTAATTTATAAAATGGTTTAAATTGGGATTTTTGAAGTATTATAAATGATTTATATGAAAGATTTATAAAATCGATATTTATAAATTAAACTATTGGAATTATAAAACGAGTTTTTATAAGTGTAAAAATGAGGTATAAATGGATTTCATAAGTGGATGAACTCTATAGATTTATAAATTGTGAAGTTATGAAATGAATAGATTTTGTAAAATAAAATATTTATAAGTAATTAACTTATAAATTGGATTTTGGCACGTAAATGAGATATGGATAGAAACTTGTTAATAAAGTGACTTTATAAGTTGAAGTTGTTATAAAGTATAAATGGAATTTATAAACGTTGTTTTATAAATCCGAAATCGACTTATTTTGATAAGTTTAATTATTATAGCTTATTAAGGGAGATATATCCACGATTTTGGACAGCGAATAATCCTTTAAATAAAATATGTAGAAATTGAATTTGGTTAATGAAGTATATTCACGATTTTGGACGGTGAATAATATATTAAAGAAATATTTTGGGAAAGTGATATTTTAAATAGAATTAAAGGATTTAAAGATGTTTTAAGATGAATTAAGTATCGAAACCATAAATTTCAACATTCATTGTTGAAATAGACGTTTTCGAGAAGAAAAAGGAAATGGTAGACTATAACACTGTTGTTATAGTAAATGATTTCCGAAAGGAAAAGTTTTGTATAGTATTGGGGTTTATATATCTATCTTAATTTCGAATCCCTATAGTAGTGATTTTGGGTTGTCGTAACGATGTTTTACGCAACATTCGTTTTGACTCAAATAAATGTGTTTAAGAGAAGTTTTCCTTAAAGAATAAAATATATACTTAATTTGGATTTAAGTATATTGAATATTTTCAAAATGTTGAAAATAAATAGATTGGTGAATTACTTATTCTTGAACAAGTATGGAAATGTTTTCCAATATGAAGTGAATGTTTTGAGATTTTATCTTTTAAAGATAAATTGAAAATGAATATTAGAAATCGATTTGGAAATCGTATATTCACAGATATTTTGGAAAGGTAAATTCACTATGGAATTTATAAAAGAAAGGGAAAATTGTTTAAAAATAAACATTGATTTATTTTTAAAATTGTGGAATAATTTACGGATTTGGAACGTAAATTTAATAAATCGGTAAGGATTTATTTGATTGGTTTAAATGAACCATTTTGAAATGAAAGTTGTAAGGGTGTAAATTGATTTGAAATTGGTTTTCAAATAGTTGAAGTGTGCAAAATATATATCTTATAAAGATATTTTTGAAAATAAATAATTTGGGAAGATTATTTGGAATCGGGTTATGTTGTGAATATTGATTGATAGTTAAATAACCGACTATCAATATTGACCCTTGAGTGGCTATTTGTTGTGAATTGGTTGAAATTGAATGCTACACTTACTTTTAAATTATTGCGCCCGTTATTCGGATTACCCATTCCGAATAGTGGTACGACGTAATGGATAACATTGAAGACCGGGTATTTATGAAAACGATAGGATGACCTATCGATTGTCTCTGCACTGTTAGCTACGGTATGGAGATTTCCTTTGTGATGGGAAATTCGATCGGGATTGTGAATACCCAGATTGCAAGGGCTTCTTTGAAGTGCCTTCGGTTCTGTTCGAACCCGGAACAGACTTGCATGGTTACGTGTCTGACATTACATTTTAAGATATAAACTTGATTTCTTTCAAATACATCTCTGTTTGTGGCGGAGAATTTATTCTCTTAGATTAACACCCTTCTCTGGGACGTACGTGCTCAGAGGTTTTGTAGTTGAAGGTTATCAGCGATATATTCCCAATTTGGTAATGTGGCATGCTGAGTGTTGCTGTGTGATGATTATTTATTGATCAATTTTTGATCAAAGCGTGGCTTTGTGAAAAAGCGTAGCTTTGTGGAAGAGACTTTGTCATACCTCACACCCCGGAAATGGTCAAAACAGGAATATGCGGCAAGGTTATGAGGGTCGCTCCCTTTAGGGTATGTCATTCCCTTTTGGAAAAGGGTGGTGTCAGGTATGGAGCCCTGATGCTTAACCTATGTGGTTGCTCCAATCTCAATTTTCTGTGTGGTTGTTTCTTGGTGATAGAGGGCCCTCGGATAAAGGTCCCAAAGGACCGGGGGTGGCATATTTGTGTGGTAGTTACCTAGTTACTGAGGTAACCCGGCCTTGTGTTGGCAGAGAGCTGGTTAAGTTCTCGGGACGTCCTGCCAGAGGCGATCCCATATGGAAGTCGGAAGTTTCTTAGCCTGACCATTTGTTGGAAAATCCAAAGAAATAATACGAGACTTGTACGGATTTAATTGTATAACCTGCCATGGAATGTGGCGGTAACCTGCTATTGAACATGTAGCTATAGTAGGCATACGATAATGGTCGTATGTTGGCTAAGATTTATATTCTATTTTCGAAATGTTTTCATCACTACGCACTAATAATAATATCAAAAATGATTTGTTTTGGCGTAGTAAGCATCTTTGACTATCATAAGGAGAAGTCTCCTCCAATTCTGCGTTTGCATTGTGTGCGTATGGGGAGGCCTTATGGTAGTTTTATTTTCCAAAAGCATTGCGGATATTTTTCACTTCCCTTGTTGTTGTTGTTTTAAAAGATAAATAACCGTTTTGAGTTCTCACACCAGTCCCATGACTGACCTGGAGTTTATTGTTCTCTTTCTAAACTCTGGGTGTCCATAATTTTCCACACGGGCAGTCTAGAGTCAGGTTATCAGGTCATTCAGGATTCAGGAGTGCTATGGAGCTCAAGTGGCAAGCTGGATGGCGAGGCATATTACTTGTATATGATATTATCTTTCCGCTGTATAATTCACTTGTAGGGACATGTTTGTATAGCTATCTATTCTTCTATTGTGTTGTATATTGTTGTTGTACACTCTGATGATGATAATGTAATGTAATAACTGAGATAGTTCTTTGTTTTAAAGATTATTCATTTATCTACTATATGTTGTTCCGTTGCGATATGTGAGATTCTGATATCGTTTCTGTTCTGTTTCCTTACTTCTTCTATCTTTTTCTTCTACCTCTTCTTTTTTAGCCCTCATGGTTCGGTTTTTCGGCATTCGATTGCTCGGCAGTTGATACAGTGGACGTATTGATGTCGATTTCGAAAGTCGAAGAATCGGGTTCTGACAAAGTGGTATCAGAGCATTTGGTTAAGTGACAACCTTGGCTCTGTTTGGGTGTTACTCATTAGAGATAGAGTCAGCAGTACTCTAGAATGAGTTTGAGTTTAATAATAGATATGAGAGCGTATTTGTTAGTGAATATGAAATTGTTTTATATTGTGTTGACTTATTAGTTGATTGTTTATGAATTCTGGTCAGTGCAGTCTAGCTAACTGTATCGATAGGGGTTTCTAAACTTTTAAACGAGATAAACCGACATAGTATCATTTTAAATTGGTTAAATGAAATAATTTTACCTCGATTATATTTATATATAAACGAATAATTTTTCAAAAATTATTGAAGTGTATATAAATTGAATTGTTTGATTGTTGAAAATGTAAGAAAATATATAAGTGAATTGAAGTTGCTCGAATAATCTGAATAAAAACAACAATTGTGAAAGAATAAATTATATAAAAGCAACAATTGTTTAAGTATAGAATTATAATTGAAATGATTTCAGTTGTGGGATAATCTTGTATAAGTAAAGGGAAACAGTGAAATTATATAAGCAGGATTTATAAATGTGATTTATAAATAAAAGGAAATTTTTTGAAAGAATTTAAAGCATTGGATTCACTACTGTTGCTGGGGAATAATAAGGGTGATGATTGCAGCATCATCAGTATCATTTTCGAGTTTCTATGTGATGGATTTGCTACCATAGTAAATTGGAATTGAGTTTTTTTGTGATAAACAAATTTGAAATTAAAATCCAATTTAAAATTGTTGGATATAAGTGAAATGAGTTTTGAATTTATAATATGAGATAATAAAGATTTTAGCTTTAGTAAAGTTGAAATAAATTTGAGTTGGCATAATAAATGTATGATATAAAATTTAACTAAAGAAAGTTAAATAAATTAAATCAGATTTGAAAGTTGAATAATAAGTTGTATAACTTATTAAATGTGAAGATGTAAGTAAAACCAATTATTAAAATGGTTAAACAACTTTATTAAGCAAAACGAGGTATTATTCTGAATAAGTGATAAAATTGACTTTGGTAAAAGTTAAATAGAATTTACTTTGGAATTGGAATCTGAATTGGATTTATAAATGGAAATTTAAGTTAAGTTAAACAAATGATGTTTAAAAGGAATATGACTTAAGTAATGTTGAATGAAGTTGGTTTTGGTACCGAAGTAAAATAATGAAGTGAATTGAAAGAATATAAACTTGAGTTATATAAAAGAGGTTCAACTTTATGTGTAAAATAAATTGGTAATTGAGCTAATGAATTGATATGGAATAATGGATGTAAGTGTTAATTCATTTAAGGCTAATTGAATGTTGAACCGAATTGAAGGTTAATAAAGTGAACATGAATGTTGACTATAAAGTGAATAAATTTGGTTGTGTTGAATATGCATTGGTTGTTAGATTATTGTTAATTGATTGAATAGAAATTCATATGCAATTGAATGAATAAAATTGAAAGCTAAAGCAATTGAATTCAAATTGGAAGTTAAGTAAATTTTAATTGAAAGTGAACCAATGTGAATGTAAATTAGTGAATGTATACTAATTGGAAATGAATAAATGAATGTCGTTGTATATGAATTGGTGGTCTACAATTACAAGTAGTGTTGAAATCATATAAGTTGTTTATAAACCTTGTTTGGTATGCATTTGTTTTAATATGCATGTGTTATAGTTGTTTAAAGGAGTAAAATGTTAGTAGTTTCTTATGTATGTCACTTACATACTTATATTGAGTAAGTACAGGTTTCGGGGCTACCATGGGATTTGGGTTGCACAAAATGCTAAATAAATAACTGCTTTGCTTAAAAATGCTAAAAAGGTACGCCTACGCAATAAAAAAAGGAAATATGAACTGTTTTTCTGACCGGGTGGGTCGATGTATATATATTTATCTCTATTGTGATATTGTAAAAGCTCCTCCGTACAAAGGAGGTTATGGTGAAATTTTTTGAAAATTTAAGGCGTTAGAAAATTTTCGGGAAATTATGGAAATTTTTTTTTGTGAAAACTAAGTGTTGATTCAAAGTTAAAAGGTTAAACGATATAGTTGATTTTGAAAAGATAACTATATATGGATTTCAAAACTTAGTAAATATTTTGTAAGAACTTTAGCTATGGATTTGGAAAATTTAAACACTTAAGAGATTTGTAAATCAAATTTGAAACAGTTTGCTTTGAAAAGTTAATGGATTTCAAAACTTTTTCTTACTTGGCAATTTCGAGGACGAAATTCTTTTAAGGGGGAAGTTTGTAACGATCCAAAATTTCTGTCAATTAAAATTCGTATATTTAATTAATTTTAAATATTAATAAGTGAAATTTGTAAGTCGAATGAATTATTTTTCGAATATTTAGATTTAATTGGATAATCAAATCGATAATTTAATATTGAAATTACAAAAAAAAATTGGAAATTGGGTTAAATATGATTGAAAATGATTTGTAAAATTTTACTTAATCATGTTGAAGTTAGAATGATGTTATAGAACTTTTAAAATTGAATTAAAAGTTAAATTGTGAAAATTGAATATTTTAATATTTAATCGACTAGTGAAAATAGCCATTTTTCAAACAGTCTCAGATTTCGACGAAACCAGTTTCATTGGATCTGTAATGTAATATTATTGTAAGATTTCAAATTTCGTGTTAATCGGATTTACCATTTGTCCGGGGCAAGCCAAAACCCATAGAAATTAGTTTAAATCGATTTAATTTAAATTTGATCGTTTATTTCCGTAAAACTCGCACAAATGATCAAATTAGCCTCCGAAACATATTCCATTGTGTCCGGAACACGGGGTAAACCCTAGAAACGCCGGTCACCGTGCATGGTTTGAAGTTCAAAAAATTTGGGATGAATAGTGTTTTGTGAAATTTTCTATATAAGGACCCATCTCTTTCTAAATTGCAAAACCCTAATTTCTATAACCAGGCCGCCACTAATATCACCAATGGCCGAAAATTTCCATTCTTCTTCCCTCTATTTCTTCTAATCCAAGCATTTATTTGAAAAACCTTCAACACGAAAAACGTAGAGCACTACAAGATCTAGGTATTCAACGGTTGTGATCGAGTATAGAGGTGAAGTTTGTCAGCAAATCGAGCTCGAAGTGCTGCCGTTCGCACGCAATTTTAGGGAGCTAGGGGATGCCGAGCTTCAAGCATCTCTGGCCGAGCATGGCGTTCGTGTTGGGCGTTCGTATGAAGGTGGTTGATCGTGCTTTCGATCATCATAGCCGGGGCGATTTGAAGCCCTAGATAGACGTTGCTGGGTTTATTTGTTCGGCATGTTACGCATGCATGAAAACTGGAAGGAGGAAGCGAATCGCGGCCCTGATGTGGAGATGATGGAACGAACGGCCTAGATTGAATAGGCTGAAAAATTAAAATAAATTTGTAAATTTATATATGTATAATAATTCGTGAATGTTTAAAAAGCTATAACTTGTTCATACGAGGTTGGAATTGCGCGAAACGACTTGCATCGAGTTCGTTTTGTCTAGCACTACGCAATGGAGCTAGTTTGGAGTCGTTTGGAGCTAGTGAAAATTTCGGGTAAAATTAAACACAAGTTTAATTTTATTCGAAATAAAATGCTACAACTGTTATCAGAAACTCAAGGTGAGAACTTCTCGCTCAATCGAATTGTTTCGATTTAAATTTTAATTAGTTAAATTTAAAATTGCTTGATTGTGTTGATTGTGTGATTGGATGATAAATTATTATCTGTTTTATTGGAATAGACCCTATACGTCGTATATTAAGCGGATGTTATTTACTAAAAACATATACCGCGATAATTCCAACTTGTATGGAATTGGTATTATATATGTACTTGGAGTTGATTTTCCCGCATTATATAGCGGATGAGACCCAATTGCGCCGCATAATAGCGGAAAATATTTTATAAATCCCATATACCGCGATATTCCATCTTGAAGCGGAATTGATATTGTGCTAACATCTTTGGATGCAGGGAAACAGGTTGGAGGGATCCAACTGAATTCCTCAAATGATTGAATTGATTTCAATGTTGTGTGTTGACCTATTTATTGATCTACTTATAATCTGCGTGATTATCTTTGTGATTGCAATCGTTAAAGGCTGAATTTTAGTCAAATATGTTTTTGGTATGGTTAAATGCCGAAAATAAATAAAATTTGATTTTTGAAAATTTAAGTTGAGAATTCATAATAAAATTTAATTTTGGAATTGATTCATTTTAAATGAAGAAACGTTGAAATTTTTATGTTATAAAAATTATGATTCTGGTGAAATATAACCGAAATGTGATTTTTGAAATAAGTAGTTGATTAATTTATAAAATGGTAATTTTGGGATTTTTAAAGTATTATAAATGATTTATATAAAAGATTTATAAAATCGATATTTATAAATTAAATTATTGGAATTATAAAACGAGTTTTATAAGTGTAAAAATGAGGCCAATACGGATTTCAGTAGTGGATGAACTCTATAGATTTATAAATTGTGAAGTTATAAAATGAATAGATTTTGTAAAATAAAATATTTATAAGTAATTAACTTATAAATTGGATTTTGGCACATAAATGAGATATGGATAAAAACTTGTTAATAAAGTGACTTTATAAGTTGAAGTTGTTATAAAGTATAAATGGAATTTATAAACATTGTTTTATAAATCTGAAATCGACTTATTTTGATAAGTTTAATTATTATAGCTTATTAAGGGAGATATATCCACGATTTTGGACAGCGAATAATCCTTTAAATAAAATATGTAGAAATTGAATTTGGTTAATGAAGTATATTCACGATTTTGGACGGTGAATAATATATTAAAGAAATATTTTGGGAAAGTGATATTTTAAATAGAATTAAATGATTTAAAGATGTTTTAAGATGAATTAAGTATCGAAACCATAGATTTCAACATTCATTGTTGAAATAGACGTTTTCGAGAAGAAAAAGGAAATGGTAGATGTTTGTGCCAAAATTGGTCACAAACCCCGAATACCGTGAAAGCAGCAGTGTATGAATATAAATCAGCAATATTCAAAACACAAATCTCAGATCCCAGCAAATATTCAACAGCAGTCCAAAAATAAAGAACAGAAACACAAGTTTTATAGTGGTTCGGCTATCTCTGGCCTACGTCCACTCCAAAGTTTTTATCCTTTTATTGATTATCCTTGATGATTACAGATGATTACAGCAGTTACAAAGTCCAAAACTTGAAATAAATAGCAGTAATGATGTTAAGGAATGATTCTGGCAGCGTCCGGGTGTGCTTTCTCTCTCCAAATTCTCCGACCCCTTTTCTGAATGACCAGGGGCTCTATTTATAAGCGTAGGAGGCTGATATTTCTCCTAAAATCCGGGAAGACCGCTTCAGGCATGTGAGGGGGCCCGCATGCCCGAAATCTGGAGGTCCGGGTCCACATGAGGATCGATTCGAAGTAAGGTTCGAATCGATCAAGAAATCATCCAATTGATCTGAAATTTGGTGAGAACATTCTTCAACATGTATGTAAGCTCCTGTAAAAATTTCATTGCATTTGGATCAACGGTTTGGAAGATATGATCGTTTCAAGTTCAAGGATCCGTGCGTTCTGAATGGTTCGAACCCATGCTTCGAACCCACACTCTTCGAAGCCACCTTCTTCGAGTCCATACCCTCCGAGTCCATCCTCTTCGAATCCATCCCTTTCGAATCCACGTCCTTCGAATCCATGTCCCTCGTATCCATCTCCTTCGAATCCACGAAGCTGACTCCCCTCCTTCGAATCCCTCTCCTTCGAATCCATGGAGTTCCCATGGATTCGAACCACCATCGATGCGAACTAACCAATATACACCTTTATGCCTCTCCATCGAGTCGAAGTCCATCGATTCGAAGAACCATCGATGCAAACTTTACCAAGCCGAGACCATGCCATTCGATACGAAGTGTATCGATTCGAACTGTCCTTGCGCAACGCCTCTTGATCGATGCGAACCTGTTGGGTTCGAATCCATCCTGGTGGGTTCGAATCTGATCGATTTGAACCGAGCACCACTTTGTCCCTTTTGATGGATTCGAACAACATGCATTCCCCACCTTGAATCCATCATATTTCCTCCATACGAACTCCGATTAACTTGAAATTTGAAACATAGCCTTTCCTAGTCCTTATCATCATCTCCAATCAATTTTGTCCCGATCGGAGTTCAACAAAATTTTGACGATATCGAACGTAGCCTTGATTCCAACCGATCTCCAATCCTGATATTCACAATTCCTTGCCAATTTGTCGATATTCCAGTTTTGACCAAAAATGGGATAACACTTTGCCCCCCAAAACGTGCCTTGTGATAACAAGGCGTGTTTTGAATAGTTCCGAATCCAATATCCAAAGTCCATAGCCATATTGCCAGAGTATATCATCCTTGACTGCTCCGAGTCGATATCCAATTCCAAACCCAATAACCAAAGCTTGAGCCAATTCCCTGTCCATCCGAGCTTGACAACCGAGTCCCAAACCATCCTTATCCAATAGCCAATAACTGAATCCAGGACCTCTCCGGGTCGATATCCTAATCCATAACCTCTCCGGGCTCTTGCCAAGCGCAATCTACACCTGACGGTCGTGATCCAGTGTCCCTGGATATTAATCTAGCCTCATTGTGTTCTTGTTGAGCGTAATCCACACTTGATGGCCTTGGTCCAGTGTCCCTGGACGTTGAGCTAACCTCTCCGGGTTCTTGCCAAGCGTAATCCACACTTGATGACCTTGGTCCAGTGTCCCTGGACGTTGTATAGTGCCGTGGCTTAAGTCCTAAGCCGAATCCTGGTCTCTCCGGACCCTTGTTGAGCATAGTCCATACTCAACGACCTGAAAATATTAATTTATAATATAGGGCCTAAGTTCTAGGCCGAATCCTGGTCACTCCGGACCCTTGCTGAGCATAGTCCATACTCGACGACCTGAATGAGTCAATTTACCACGTTCGGGCAAAGTGACTCACCCCTTGCCAGGCATAATCCATACCTGACGACCATTTATCAAAAACCAGATGAAAATCCAATCAAAATCCAATCCAACATCCAAACCCAAAAAATCCAAATCATAAACCAGAAAACCAGAAAACCAAACCAACATTCAAAACCTAAAACAATCATCCAAAGAAAAACCCAAATCAAAAGGAAGCAAAACCAGGAGCTTGATTCAAACTCCAAAACCAAAATCCGAAAAGAAAAGTAATGTCCAATCAAAAAGCAAAAGATAGATTTCACAAACCATAGCATTGCAGTTTTACCATCATTCAGAGCATGCCTAGGGGCTATCTCCGTCCCCGTACATGTGTAAATGACTTGGTTGCTTGCTAATAGTTCGTTACTTATTCCGTATTATCCCGATTAGTGGATGATCAATCGACCACCATCCCTGGGTCTCTCATCATCA
Source organism: Allium cepa (assembly GCA_030765085.1). Taxonomy (NCBI): domain Eukaryota; kingdom Viridiplantae; phylum Streptophyta; class Magnoliopsida; order Asparagales; family Amaryllidaceae; genus Allium; species Allium cepa. Next base: position 676,459,723 of record CM060941.1, on the reverse strand, counting down.
CGGCGAGAGGTTGTAGGTGGTTGCTCCTGCTCCACCGTTGCATTCCGAGCTCCGACATACTACTGTAACTGTCCATTCCTCACATGCTCCTCGATTATATCCTTCAAGTGCCTGCAGCTGTTGGTGTCATGTCCTTCTAAGTCATGGAAGAGACAATGCCTCCCTGATGCCCTCTCTCGTTCAGAAGGCTCTCTCCTGGCTGGCCTCCGGTAGGGAAGGCAATTTCGAGTATCCATGTATATCCGCTCCAGCGTAACGTTCAATCCTGTGTATGTGGAAAACTTTGGATCCTTCCATCACTTCCTAGCGTTTCCAGAATCATTATCCAATTTCCTTTTTCCTTTGTCTTTATCCGAACCACTGCTGGATACTGCTCCAACCTCGATTGCACTAACCTTTTTCACCTTTAAATCCGTACTCGCATCTTCTTGCCGAAGGAATCTTTCTGCCTCGTAAAAGAATTCGTCGAGATCTTGTGGGGGATCTCGTATCAGAGATACCTTGAAATCCGAGTCTTCCCTGACTCCTGATACTGCTGCCATTAAAACCATCGATGGATCAGGCCGATCCACCGAAGCGACTGCTGCACTGAATCGAGTTAGAAAAGCTCTAAGCGATTCATCCATCCTTTGCTTAACCGATGTCAATGTCATCACATTCTTCGGCCTCTTGACGTGAACCCGAAACTGCCCCAAAAACTTTTCCACCAATTCCCTCCAAGTCCTGATAGATCCTTCTCCCAGCTGCCTAAACCACATTGCAGCTAAGTCCGTCAAATATAAAGGGAAGCATCGAGCCATTACTTCCTCCGATGCCCCCAGCACCTCCATGTGTCTTGTGTACCTCATTAAGTGATCTGTTGGATCTGCCTTGCCGTCATATACCTCCGCACTCGGTAGCTTGAACTTAGGTGGATTCTGAGCCATCCTTATTTACTGAGCGAACGGACTCCTATTCACTCCTTCCAAGTCTCTGTTGGTCAAACCACCTCGCACAGTTCTCCTAATCATCTCTACCAATCCAGCGTTGTCTGTCGGGGGTTGCCCCCGAGGGAACTCCGGCACATACTCTTCATGTGGCTCGTTAGTGGCAACGTTGGTTCTAGCCTGTTGCACTCATTCAAGAGGTCCTCCTGTGTTGGATCCTGTGGGTCTGCCCCCAAGCCCTTGTTGATTGCTTTGTGGCTCCATATCTCGTCCTCCATTGGGTTCCACGACCCTAGTCCCCTGTCCTGCATCCACAGCGGCTGTAGCTGTTCCTAAGTTCTGCATCCCTGCAGCTCTTATTCGCTCGAAGAAAGTCTGCATCATTTCCTGTTTGTTCTTTAACAATCTCTCTTGCAAAGAATTTGCCATAGCCTCCATTTCATCCCGAGTTATGTAGATTGAAGCCTGTCCTTCCCCCGCTCCGGAGGATGCTTGTTGACTTCCTTCCTGTTGGCTTCTCTCAGCCCTCTGCCTTCTACTATTTTGCCTGGTCATTGTCCTTGAATCCAAACTCTTTAAAATCTTCAAATCCAAACTTCAAATCCGATGTAGCGGGTGCTAGTCGTTCTCAGTGAAAGCACCAAAGTGTTTGTGCCAAAATTGGTCACAAACCCCGAATACCGTGAAAGCACCAGTGTATGAATATAAATCAGCAATATTCAAAACACAAATCTCAGATCCCAGCAAATATTCAACAGCAGTCCAAAAATAAAGAACAGAAACACAAGTTTTATAGTGGTTCGGCTATCTCCGGCCTACGTCCACTCCAAAGTTTTTATCCTTTTATTGATTATCCTTGATGATTACAGATGATTACAGCAGTTACAAAGTCCAAAACTTGAAATAAATAGCAGTAATGATGTTAAGGAATGATTCTGGCAGCGTCCGGGTGTGCTTTCTCTCTCCAAATTCTCCGACCCCTTTTCTGAATGACCAGGGGCTCTATTTATAAGCGTAGGAGGCTGATATTTCTCCTAAAATCCGGGAAGACCGCTTCAGGCATGTGAGGGGGCCCGCATGCCCGAAATCTGGAGGTCCGGGCCCACATGAGGATCGATTCGAAGTAAGGTTCGAATCGATCAAGAAATCATCCAATTGATCTGAAATTTGGTGAGAACATTCTTCAACATGTATGTAAGCTCCTGTAAAAATTTCATTGCATTTGGATCAACGGTTTGGAAGATATGATCGTTTCAAGTTCAAGGATCCGTGCGTTCTGAATGGTTCGAACCCATGCTTCGAACCCACACTCTTCGAAGCCACCTTCTTCGAGTCCATACCCTCCGAGTCCATCCTCTTCGAATCCATCCCTTTCGAATCCACGTCCTTCGAATCCATGTCCCTCGTATCCATCTCCTTCGAATCCACGAAGCTGACTCCCCTCCTTCGAATCCCTCTCCTTCGAATCCATGGAGTTCCCATGGATTCGAACCACCATCGATGCGAACTAACCAATATACACCTTTATGCCTCTCCATCGAGTCGAAGTCCATCAATTCGAAGAACCATCGATGCAAACTTTACCAAGCCGAGACCATGCCATTCGATACGAAGTGTATCGATTTGAACTGTCCTTGCACAACGCCTCTTGATCGATGCGAACCTGTTGGGTTCGATTCCATCCTGGTGGGTTCGAATCTAATCGATTCGAACCGAGCACCACTCTGTCCCTTTTGATGGATTCGAACAACATGCATTCCCCACCTTGAATCCATCATATTTCCTCCATACGAACTCCGATTAACTTGAAATTTAAAACATAGCCTTTCCTAGTCCTTATCATCATCTCCAATCAATTTTGTCCCGATCGGAGTTCAACAAAATTTTGACGATATCGAACGTAGCCTTGATTCCAACCGATCTCCAATCCTGATATTCACAATTCCTTGCCAATTTGTCGATATTCCAGTTTTGACCAAAAATGGGATAACAGTAGACTATAACACTGTTGTTATAGTAAATGATTTCCGAAAGGAAAAGTTTTGTATAGTATTGGGGTTTATATATCTATCTTAATTTCGAATCCCTATACTAGTGATTTTGGGTTGTCGTAACGATGTTTTACGCAACATTCGTTTTGACTCAAATAAATGTGTTTAAGAGAAGTTTTCCTTAAATAATAAAATATATACTTAATTTGGATTTAAGTATATTGAATATTTTCAAAATGTTGAAAATAATTAGATTAGTGAATTATGTATTCTTGAAAAAGTATGGAAATGTTTTCCAATATGAAGTGAATGTTTTGAGATTTTATCTTTTAAAGATAAATTGAAAATGAATATTAGAAATCGATTTGGAAATCGTATATTCATAGATATTTTGGAAAGGTTTGATTCACTATGAAATTTATAAAAGAAAGGGAAATTTTTTTAAAAATAAACATTGATTTATTTTTAAAAGTGTGGAATAAATTTATGGATTTGGAAGGCAAATTTAATAAATCGGTAAGGATTTATTTGATTGGTTTAAATGAACCATTTTGAAATGAAAGTTGTAAGGGTGTAATTGATTTGAAATTGGTTTTCAAATGGTTGAAGTGTGGAAAATATATATCTTATAAAGATATTTTTGAAAATAAATAATTTGGGGAGATTATTTGGAATCGGGTTATGTTGTGAACATTGATTGATAGTTAAATAACCGACTATCAATATTGACCCTTGATTGGCTATTTGTTGTGAATTGGTTGAAATTGAATGCTACACTTATTTTTAAATTATTGCACTCGTTATTCGGATTACCCATTCCGAATAGTGATACGACGTAACGGATAGCGTTGAAGACCGGTGGTGAAGACTGGGTATTTGTGAAAACGATAGGATGACCTATCGATTGTCTCTGCACCGTTAGCTACGGTATAGAGATTTCCTTTGTGATGGGAAATTCGATCGGGATTGTGAATACCCGGATTGCAAGGGCTTCTTTGAAGTGCCTTCGGTTCTGTTCGAACTCGGAACAGACTTGTATGGTTACGTGTCTAACATTACATTTTGAGATATAAAGCAGATTTCTTTCAAATACGTCTCTGTTGGTGGCGGAGAATTTATTCTCTTAGTTTAACACCCTTCTCTGAGACGTACGTGCTCAGAGGTTTTGTAGTTGAAGGTTATCAGCGATATATTCCCAATTTGGTAATGTGGCATGCTGAGTGTTGGTGTGTGATGATTATTTATTGATCATTTGTTGATCAAAGCGTGGCTTTGTGAAAAAGCGTAGCTTTGTGGATGAGACTTCGTTAGACCTCATACCCCGGAAATGGTCAAAATAGGAATATACGGCAAGGTTATGAGGGTCGCTCCATTTAGGGTATGTCATTCCCTTCTGGAAAAGGGTGGTGTTAGGTATGGAGCCCTGATGCTTAACCTATGTGGTTGCTCTAATCTCATTTTTCTGTGTGGTTGTTCCTTGGTGATAGAGGGCCCTCGGATAACGGTCCCAAAGGACCGGGGGGTGGCATATTCGTGTCGTAGTTACCTAGTTACAGAGATAACCCGGCCTTGTGTTGGCAGAGAGCTGGTTAAGTTCTCGGGACGTCCCGCTAGAGGCGATCCCATGTGGCAGTAGGAAGTTCCTTAGCCAGACCATTTGTTGGAAAATCCAAAGAAACAATACGAGCATTATACGGATTTAGTTGTATAACTTTTCATGGAATGTGGCGGTAACCTGCTATTGAACATGGTAGCTATAGTAGGCATACGATAATGGTCGTATGTTGGCTAAGATTTATATTCTATTTTCGAAATGTTTTCATCACTATGCACTAATAATAATATCAAAAATGATTTGTTTTGGCGTAGTAAGCATCGTTGACTATCATAAGGAGAAATCTCCTCCAATTCTGCATTTGCATTGTGTGTGCGCGGGGAGGCCTTATGGTAGTTTCATTTTCCAAAAGTATTGCGGATATTTTTCACTTCCCTTGTTGTTGTTGTTTTAAAAGATTAATAACTGTTTTGAGTTCTCACACCAGTCGCATGACTGACCTGGAGTTTATTGTTCTCTTCCCAAACTCTAGGTGCCCATAATTTTCCACACGGGCAGTTCAGAGTCAGGTTATCAGGTCATTCAGGATTCAGGAGTGCTATGGAGCTCAAGTGGCGAGCTGGATAGCAAGGCGTATTACTTGTGTATGATATTATCTTTCCGCTGTATAATTCACTTGTAGGGACATGTTTGTATAGCTATCCATTCTTGTATTGTGTTGTATATTGTTGTTGTACACTCTGATGATGATAATGTAATGTAATAACTGAGATAGTTCTTTGTTTTAATGATTATTCATTACCTCTTCTTTTTTTAACCCTCATGGTTCAGTTTTCCGGCATTCGATTGCTCGGCAGTTGATACAGTGGATGTATTGATGTCGATTTTCGGAAGTCGAAGAATCGGTTTCTGACAGTAAATAAGAAAAAGCAGAGAAAGAAAAAGAACAAAATAGAATCTTGCAGCGGAACGATAAAATATAATAATCAAATATGCAATTCATGAAGCTGTTTTACACAATATTCGATTGTACTTATACAATACATATCAGAGTTACACATACTAGAGAATGATCAATAACAATGCAGCAGAATAATGTGATGTAGTGGAATATAATAAATAGTAGTAATACAAATCTTTGTCTTCGTCCTCCCAAAGATAAAGTCTTCGAATCCTGAAAAGCTCAAACTGACCTGAGCGAATTGAAAAGACAAAACACTCAAGTCAGAAATAAAAGATCTTATGTAAGTTAAATCAACATTGAATAATATGAGTGGGACGGCGTCGGTGATGTTTACGGGATTTGACATCTCCTATCCAGTGTCTAACGTGAGTGCAGTAACTCAAGAGATGCTCGGGATACACATCTCCAAAGGATCCGTTAAACCATTTACTATGTAGTAATATTTCGCTATTGTAGTAATGTCTAATAGTAAAATGAACTAACTTTTTAATAGCGTTAAGGGGTTACCATACAGCCCTTAACACGTAATAGTGCTAATAGTCTATACAGTACCATAATACCTCCTGATCGGGAGGTCACCAGAGGATACTTCATAGGTACGACACAAATCAAACTCGTATAAGGCGCGCTAGGGTAGGTGACACGACACAACTAGGTGATGCCAGGGTAGATATACCAATTACGCTTTCGGACCAGTGGTAGCGCATAGCAGCTACTACCGCCCACCTCGAGCCACACCCCCAAATCAAAATCAAAAGTGCCCACCGAATCAATCCAAAAATCAAAGTATAATATCGAAGGGATGTGTCCGATAAATGGTGCTACCTTCTTAGCCCGTCAATCGCTACTGTTTTAGCCACCTTATGCCAAATCAGGGGAGTAGGGTCCACATATTTACCTCAAAGGAACGCCGCCGCCATCCTACTTCATTCTGAAATCTCTACCGCATACACGGTTGTCAAAGTAGTTTTCGGTATCGACAGAGAGTATGCCCATATCCGATCCTGGTCTCTTTGCCAACCAATCATTATTATAACACCGCGGTCATTTCAAAATAATTATACTTCTAAACCGGGATATAATATTCATTTCAAACCATATAAATACGATATCATTTTCGTTTTAAAAACCAAATCAATATGATATCATTTTAAATCATAGTATTTCAAAGTTATAAAATTTTGAAACCAAAGACTTAAAACTATAACACTTCCAAAACGTAATACTTTGAAATTTAGAACTTTGAAACATAACTTCTACCCCTTACATGGTTTAAATATTAACATATTTTATGAAATAAACTAGCTTCTTAAATTTCACAAATTAATTTCAAAAAACCCGAATTTCTAAACTTTAAATTTAACCAAATCCCCAAATCATAAATTTCAATTCAATTCGGTTCTCAAATAGACCATTCCAAATTATATCAATTTCAAAACAGATTTGATCCATAAAATAAACCATTTCAAATTCAATATATTTCAAAGCTTAAATATTCAATATTTCAAACTAAATTTTATAATTCATATATATACACCAAAATTACTTTACTATTATTTAGTTTTGAAATATTTACTTAATAAATCCAATATCCTTTAAATAAAACTTCAAAGTTCAATAACTGAATATTCCTCAAATTATTTAGACTTGATATGTTCACTTAAATCACCTTAACCCCGAATTAAGTTATAGAACCATATTCTTTTAAAATCTAAATTTCAATAAGTTCCAAATGGATTCTTATTAAATATAATTCTTAATTAAATAAAATCTTAATCAATTTCAAAACTATCTTCTCAACCTTGATTTATAAAATCAATATAAACTCTATATTGAAATATAATTTAAGTAAATACTTATTCATATTATATTTCAATAAAATCAAACTTTATTATTAAACTTATTTATAAATTTAAACAATTTTATCCATCGCTTAAAACCAAGAATTTAACTATATATAAAATAAAATTTATAAAATATCCAAATCAATATCTCATAAAATCATATATTCCTTTACAAAGCCATAGAAATTATTTCAAAATATTTTTATATATAGATCGCGGTGTCTGTATAAAATTTTCTATCCTATGGTTAAGTGATACGGATATTTATCATTTCAATCGGCAATAAAAAATAAAAATACGGTTATATATTCTTTCAAACCGCAATCCCGAAAGAAATAAAATGCATAACAACTTGCAGTTTATAATAATATATAACACAACATCCATTCATCCAATATCAGTCATCAACCATTTATAACAAACATCATCCAATTCTAACAATAACATTAATATAGAACAGATAATAAATAACAGGTAATCACCGGCAGTTTATATTGAATAATAAATTAATTTAACTGGCAGTGCATATGCAAAAATAAATTGAATAACAATTTAATTCAATAAGTTCAATTTAACTGGAATGATGATAAAAATATACCAAACGGCAATAAATAAATTTCTAATCATATCAAAAATTATTTTAATAAACATAAGAAATTTTAGAATTTCTGAGTGGATTAAAACACACACCTTTTGAATTTAAATTGAATTTTAAATCCGATTAAACTCAAAATTTGAACAGTCTCAGAATTCATCCAAACAAGCGCCTACATGTCCGGAATTCCAACACGAAACTAGCAGAGAAAACCATGCACGAATTCGACCCCATATGTAAAAGTTACGTGGATTAGAACGTTAGAGATTTCAAATTCAATTTGAATAAAAATAAATTAAATAAAACAAACCCAATTCCTTGCCTTGTCAGCACTACACGTGCCTCATACTGTAGCACACCCAGAAACCCTAAATGCACAGCACGCGACCCAAACGAAACACACAGCCGCCACTACTTTCGACCAATTTCGCCGCCGCCCCACTTGTCCTTTACCACATCAGAGGACGTTAACGCGCTCGCCACCCAGAGCCGCCCCCTTGGCCACGAGGACGGCGCCTCCAGCCCCCAATTACCACCGATGTCGTACGCCTTCCACCACCAAACCCCATGAATCTGTGCACCCAGAGACCAAAGTGACTGTATGGATCTCATCCCTACGGCTTCCTCTTGGATGCTGTACACCCCGATCGTTGCGAGATCGAAGATCTACCGTCCAAATCAGTAGCCCTCAACAAACGGCCGGAACTGATTCATCTGATTTAAGCCACATTGTAACGTCTCGTCTTTTCGCATGCTTTAAATCGACACATGTGCCAATTCAAACCATACGGAAGGGCGGATTGTTATGGGGTAAAAAAACAAGAAAGAATAAAAGAAAACAAAATCTCACAGCGGAAGGATAAAATATAACAATCAAATATACAGTTTATAAATCTGTTACAAAAACATTTGATTATATTTATTAATACATATCAGAGTTACACATAACAATAACAATGCAGCGGAATAGTATGAGTGCAGTGCAATAATATAAATAATAATAATACAAATCTTCGTCTTCTTCCTCCAGAGCTAAATCTTCAAATCCTGAAACACTCGGACAGACCCGACCGAATTGAAAAGACAAAACACTCGAGTCAGAACTAAAAGATCTTATGTAAGTTAACTCAACAGAAATAAATATGATTGTAGTAACTCAAGAGATGCTCGGGATTTACATCTCCTAAGGATCCGTTAAACTATTTACTATACAGTATATTCCGCTATTATAATAGTGTCTAATTTAAAATAAACTTACTTTTAAATAGCGTTAAGGAGTTACCCAATCTCCCTCTTAACACAATAATAGTCCCATTAGTCCATCCGATATCATAGTCCCTCCTGATCGGGAAGCCACCAGAGGATACCACACGGGCTACGGGAGAAATCCAAACTCGTACAAGGCTCGGTATGGTAGGTGACACGGCACATGTAATAACCCTAGATTTTTGTATAATATTTAAATTGGACTTTCTTTTATTTTTAAATTATTTTAATTTTTTTTATTTCAAACATTTCATTTTTAAATAAATGATGATTTTAAGTGATTTATAGTCAAATTAGTATAATTTGAATATTTTACTGTAAAGTGAATTTGCACATGCTCTTTATCTTCATAGCTTTGTTCCTCCACCTCCAAGCTTTGGCTGACCACCACCACCCCCTTCCTCTGACCATCACCCATTCTACTACCTCTCCATTTCAGGCTGAGCCAATCCAATGTGAAGATCATCACAAAAATCCACCTAAACTATCACTAACCATCACATGTTGCCAAGCCTAGTCAAGAATTGTCACCTCCTCCTTCTACCACCTCTTGCCGCCACAAACTCCACCACCACCACCTCTGACCTGACCTCCACCCTCTTCCACACCACCCACCACCACGTGAGCATCAGGCTAAGCCCAAATGACCTTTGGCCGAACCATAATATAGCCTAGTTGCGATGATTTTTAGCCTTATACACCTAGTTATGCACCTAGATCACAACCACCTTCAAACTCATGTGTAGACCGACCCTTTGCACACCCAAACCAGACCTAATTCCCTACGTTAGCTGAGCTTAGTCACTGCATAACTGAAGTACCTGAGGTAGAGAACAAGTGCAATGCAAATGTTTATGGTTTCGGGTGTTGAATTATATGTTGTTTGATGATAAATGTGTGTTGTAACTTATGTATGCATTGTATTGTTTGTGTAATTGTTTTCAAGGGATATAGCTTTGGCTCTCCACTCTCTAGTCTTGTCTGTAGTTTTGTGCCTTTTTTGTTTCAGTATCTATGCTTTGGTGTCGATCTCCAGCTTTGAACATGTGAGTTATTCTCACCAGACAGTTTTGTACTTACATGACTTGTGAACTGGTCACATTTGAATCTGTAAAATGCATTACCATGTTATATCTGCTATATTATGACCATATGATGTTCACCCATGCTTAAACACCTGATATGTTACTGTTTCATTATGTTGTTCTGTTATTTATATCAGTTTATCACACTGCAAGTTCCCTTTGGATTAGAATCACTATGGGTTGAAATGATACATACCCGAACGGACTTTAGAATAAGGAAAAATCGTTATGGGCTGAACTGATAGGCCTGAATGATTTCAATTATTTTCATTTACTTGGGACTGCGGGTTTGAAATGGTAAAACCCGGATTTTCTTTGTAAATTACGGGTTGAAATGATATATTACCCGTATCACTTTACCTAGGCTAGAAAATTATATACAGACCCGTAGTTAAAATATATTTTTCTAAAATTTTTAAAAAATAGGTTTGAAATGTAAATATTATAATATTTTGATTTAAAATATAATTTAAAAATGATTTTGGTAAAGTATTATTTATTTTCTGGAAATTTATAAGTTAAATAAATTATGGAAAAGTTAGAAAATTTGAATGTAAGTTATTTTGGAAATTTTGATTTAATTATAATTGGAAATTAAATTAAATATGAAATTATGATAAATTTATGATAATTTGAATTTAAAATGAATTTAAAGTTATTTTATAATATATTAGTGATTTTTGAATAAAGTTAAAATGTGGAATGAATGATTATTTAAGTTGAAATTTTGAAATATAACCAAAATGGGAATTTGTGAATTTGGCTTAAAAGAGAATTTTAAGTTAAATAAGTAAAATTGAAATTAAGTTATATTTTGAAATTTTAAACTTATGTGTTAAGTTGAAATTTAATTCAATGAATTTAAAATTTAATATTGAAATTTAGTAAGTGAATAATTATTAAATCTTGATTTTAGAATGGAAATTTAACTTTATAAAATCACTGAACTTTAGGGAAATTAAATGATGTTGTGAAAATGTATGATTTTATAAGTTAAAAATATTTTAAATAAAAATATAATTGGTTGTGCAATTCTATTGAATATTTGAAGTTAATTAACTGCATTTTTGAAATGCTATTAATTGTAATGTAAATGATATTACAGCATTTGTTAATGCTGTAGTTGATGATAATGAACTAAAAAGCTAAATTGAATTAAAGGCTATTATAGCATTTTTGTAAGTGCTATAATTATTGAATTTAAATAAGTTTATTTGAAATTTAAGCAAACCCTATTACAGCATTTTTAAAATGCTGTCTTTTGTTAAACTGAACTGTTTTGAATGTAACTTTCCGTAGCGTTTTCTAAATGTTGCGAAAAGTGAATTTCCACTGTTTTGATAAACTTAAGTGAATAAATGAACTTTGAAAGTTGAATTTTTTGGAAATTTAATAATTTAATTATTAAATATAATAACTTCATTTTTTATGATTTAAAATTATTTTTGAAATATAACTATATTGAAATGATTTGAAAGGAAGTTTGTAAAGATATGATATTTTGATATATTGAAATGATTGGAAATGAAGTTTTGTAAAGATATGATATTTTGATATATTAAAATGATTTGAAATATGGTTTTGAAAATATATGATATTTTGATATACTAAAATGATTTGAAATGTGGTTTTGAAAAGATATGATATTTTGATATATTGAAATGATTGGAAATGAAGTTTTGTAAAGATATGATATTTTGATATATTAAAACGATTGGAAATGAAGTTTTGTAAAGATACGATATTCTGATATATTGAAATGATTTGACAGGAAGTTTTGGAAAGATATGATGTTTTTGAAATGGTTTGGAAATGATTTAACCTTTATTTTGATAAAGATTTGGATTGAAATGATATTTTATTTTGAAGTATAAAATATTGTTTTAAAGTTATAACTACGGGTTATAATAACGATTGGTTGGCAAAGAGACCGGGATCGGACATGGGCATACTCTCTGTCATACCAAAAACCACTTTGACTAACCGTGTACGCGGTGGAGATTCCAGAATGAAGTAGGATGGTGGCGACGTTCTTGAGGTATATTACGTGAACCCAACTCCCATGAGTTGGCATAAGGTGGCTAAAACAGGAGAGATCTCGGGCCAAGTGAGGTCATTCCTCTGATCGGACACATTCCTTTGATACTATACTCTTACTTGTGATTGATTAGATGGCCATCCTCCGATTTTTATATGGGAGTGTGTTCCGAGGTGGGCATATGTGGCTGCTGCGTTACCACCAGCCCGTGCGCGTAATTGGTATATCTACCCTGGCATTGCCTTGTGTGCCGTGTCACCTACCATATCGAGCCTTTACTACGAGTTCATTTTTCTCCCGCAGCCCGTGTGGTATCCTCTGACAGTCACCCGAAGTGGAGATGGCATGATATTGGATGGACTACTGGGACTATTATGTGTGATGGGTGATATGGGTAGCCCGGAACGCTATTTAAAAGTAAGTTTATTTTGCTGTAGACATTATTATAATAGCGAAATATTACTACATAGTAAATAGTTTAACGGATCCTTAGAGGATGGGAGTTCCCAGGCATCCTTTAAGTTACTTGTACCTTATTACAGTTCACTTGAGTTAGTTTACATTATATAAGTATATATTGTCCTGACTCGAGTGTTTGTATTTTTATGTACGCTCGGGTCAGGCTGATTATTCACATATTTGGATGCCACTTTCTGGAGATTGGAATCGCTGGAGATTATCTGCTTATCTAGTTTATATATTCCAGTTCTGTTGTCTATTCAGCTTGTACTCGGTTATCATCTTGAGGCTTCTGTTGTACTTTATTTTTTCTGTTGTATTTTATTTAACTCTGATATATTTACATAGTAGCTTCATGAACTACTATTTCTTTTACTTCCGCTGCATTATTAAATACTCTGTGTCTGTGATCTGTGATTTTATTTACTATATATTCTGAGATTTGCCAAATTTTATTTACAACGCGGTATTTTGGGCAATTCAATTCTTGCCTATCTATACACTTATAATGGATGCGAATGGTTGAAAATATCGGGTTGTTATAGTTGGTATCAGAACTTTGGCTTTGAGGAAAAACTTAGAATATAGGGTAAATTATTTACAGAATCACTTCCGTTCGAGTTTGAATCTTTCCTCTCTGATTCGAATTTCCTTTGAATTTTGGAACGTTCCCTACGGTTCCAAAATCCATTCGTGTCCCTCACTATTCATTTTCTTTTGATTTCGGAGTATCCCATAACTCCGCTTTGAATGATCTTTATAGTGAGTCGGCGGTCTCGCCAATTTCAAATTGAATTGTAAAAGGGGTGAAACTCCTTTACAATTAGCATCGATTCACCAGAGATTTTATCCTTAGTTTATGTAACGACCCTAGATTTTAATTTAATTTAAATTGATAATTTAAATGAATTTTTGAATTAAAATTGTGAAATGTATAGATGGATTGATGCGAGTTTCCCCGAATCAAATAGAAAATATATTAAGTCATATGGGTTTGAAATTTTGTATATACGAGAATATATATGTTTATATTGGATTTTAAATAAATTCTTAAATAAATGATTTTTAAATAATAAATAATATACTTTGGACACAAGTATAAAAATAAATAAATTGATTTAAAAATTTATAAATGATGATAATTTGAGTTATATAAAATATATGTGTATATATAGAGAAATATAAAACAATAATTTTTAAAGTAAAATTTATGATAATTATTTCAACTAAAAATAGAAGTAAATAAAAAAATGCAAGAATAAACAAAGCTAGCTAAAAGAACAGAAAACATAAAGCAAGGCATAAAAATAAAATGTAAAACATACAACATACACATATGCAAACCTGAAGACAACAAACAAGAAATAGAAACAGATGTAGACAAAGGTAAAACAAAGTGAATAAAAGAAAATAAAGTAAGTACAAACAAAGTTATAAATAATATGAACAAAACAAAGATATTCAATTATACAATGTGAATTAATGAAGCCACCAAAAGAAATCATCACTTCAGCTGAAAAACAAGTTGTAAACAAAGGATGCAAGGACAGCAAAACAAAAGATGATATGGGAAATGTATAAGCATCAGAAGACTAAGGACTAAAGTAATATACTTTAACCTTGTAACATCCCGGAATTTTTAACACGGGATTTGTGAACATTTAATTCATTTTAAATGTTTACTATGGGTTTAAGATTTATTTTGAACGATAAGAATTGGTTTAAATTATATTAACAAGTTAAAATTTCTAAGGTGTGGATTTAATTTGAAAATTGAACAATAATAATATAATATTCAGAATTGAAATAAAAGAAATTCTGGATGTAAATAGTGATAAAATGGTTTTAAAAATTTATCTTGGGCTATCTGAGTGTAAATAGCATGGTGGAAATTTTACATGAATTTTGAGGTCAATAAATTAATATTTGAAATTTTATATTAATTTAAAATGAATTTAATATTATTAAATGTTGCAATTAATTCGATTTAAGTCCAGAATGAGCCGAAATGATTTTTAATGTGCTTATAAATTTTATATGAATTATTGTTAATTTAATAAAATTTAAAAAGCAGAAATTTTGAGTGATTTCGGTAATTTCGAGAATCGCTTGATTTAATAGACGAGTTAAAATAGCTTTCCGGGGCACAGTCTCGGAATTCGACGAAACCAGTTTCATTGGATCCGTAATAGTTAGTTATTATCGGATTTCAATTTTCGTAGCAATCGGAGTTGTCGTTTGACCCCGGCAGCTCGAAACGCATCGAAATCGTTTTGAATCGGTTTAATTTTAAATTGATCGTTTAATTCCGTATCTCGCGCATACGATAAAATTGGCTTACGAAACTTGTTCCATTGTGTCCGGAACGCGGGAAAACCCTAGAATCGCCTGTCGGAATGTGAGAATTGGAGGTCGTTTGCATAAACGATTAAATTGAGGGTTTTATTAATAAAATAATATTAAATTATATTAAATATACACTTATATCTCTCTAAACCCTAGCATTAACATCAGGCCGCCGTTACTTATATTTTCAATGGCCGGTAAGCTTCCATCTTCTTCTTTAAATTCCTCCTTATCCACGCAACGATTCGTGAAATTTTCTACATGGAAATCGAAGAGCGTGACACCAACTCCATATCCTTACGGTGAATCTTGTTGTAGTCGTCGTATGGGGCTACAATGTTGTCGCGTGCGCCATGAGTTCGGCCACGTTTCACGAAGTCCACGGTGGACCGAGCTCCTCCTGGGTTGGGCCGAAGGTGGTGTTGTCGAAGAGCTTCGACGTGAAGTAGCTGGATCGTCGTTGAACGCAAGGGAGAGGGCGCGATTTCAAACCCTAATTGGCAAGCTATGGGTTCTTTTTTTTTTGCGTGTGTTCCTGTATGTTGCGTTCGAGAGGGAGAAGGAGCGGGTCTTGGGCCGTGTCTTGTTTTGGGTAAAATAAAATAAGATAAAGGAAATTGTTTTAAATTCAAATTCAAACCTTTAAATTTGAATAACTAATTCATACGTTGCCAGATTTCGACAAATTTGGTATCGTTGGAATCGCAGCGACGGGAAGCACGTTGTGATGCAGTTCCGGAGTCATTCCGAGCAAGTAGAAATTTGGGTTAAATCGGACACCGTCCGGTTTAATTTAAATTTCGAACGCTCGCCGAAACTCAAGGTGAGTTATTCTCACTCACATCTGGATACTAGTAAAGTTAGACAGTTAATATTGATTGTTGTTTGGATATTTAGCTGTTTATGTTGATTATTATCAAATTGAATTGATATATATATATATAGTTGTGCTAATATTTGTGGATGCAGGGAAAACAGGTTGGAGGGATCCAACTGGATTCCTCACGATGTAGTGTTATATTTTTAATCGATGATGATGCCTGTATATATATATGGTGGATGTTATTTTAGAATTATCTGGTATTGTGATATTGTGGTATAAATTATCAATCCAGAATATTAATTATAAAGAAATTTGGGGTTTTAATTATAAGAAATTAAATTGGGTTCCAAAAGAAATTAAGAAATTAATAAAGAAGTAATTTATAGAGAATACAAACATTGGAATCAGTTGGATGGAAAACTGAAATTAAATTTGTATTGGGATGTTGCTGAATAAATTATAAATCCAAAATCTAATTTAAATGGATAATTGAATTTTAGAAAAATAAGTGATATTATTGAATAATGAATTAAAAAGAATTAAAATTTGAAATCTATTTAGAATGGAAATTGAAAATTTGTGAAATCTGAAATGGTAATCAAAGATAAATGTTATTAATTGAAAATTTGGGAAAATAAATTTATGTTATTTAAAATATAAAACTAAATTGAAATAATTGGACAGGAATCGAGAGAAGGATTTCTGTGATGTTTAAGTGGAAATGAAATTCCTGGGAAAACCCAAGTTCGAGTTTAAACTGATTTTATAAAAAGAAAGTTTTGAAGTTTAAACTTGTTTAAAAGAGTGTTTGGAAATTATATTTTTTCTAAAATAACTATTTATTAATTAGTAATAGTAAAGTAATTATTCTTTTACAAATGGATTTGTTTAAAAAGCTAGTTTTGACCTAAGTATATGGCAATAAGTCTTAATCTTTTTACAACTCTATTTTTAAATATAGTTTAACTAAAACCTTAGTTTAAATCAAGTTATATCCTATAAAATAGTTTTGTTTTAAATATTTAAATTTATATTTTTAGTAAATAATTAGTAGTAAATTTACCTATTTTAAAGTATATTTTAGAATAAATGTTTTAATTATTTTAAATCTAAACTATTTTGAACTTGGATATTTCCAATGGGAATATATGGTAAATGTTTTACCTTGTAAAGGAGAAATTTTGGGAAATGCTTTCAAATGAGATTTGAAAATTGGATAACATATCTTTTAAAGATATTTGAGGCAAATAAATAAATTGGAATTATTTATTTGATGGATGCATATGGATGCTTATGAATATTAATTGATAGTTAAATCACCGACTATCAATATCGGACAATGCGTGATCGTTTCGAAGAGACCGGGATCGAGATTTATTTCTCGAAAACCACTTCGATCCGATTTGTACGTTTCGTGCGAAAAACGTGTTCGGAGTCGAGGATGGAGCAACGAAGTGCAAGGGCTAGTCGCTACTAATCCTGAGGATATTTCCAAAATGGATGTAGTAGGAGTAGTGCCTTCGGTTCCGTTCGAACCCGGGACGGACTTGTATGGACGAATGCTTGCGAAACATCGTCAGGTGGACGATGGGCATTCAAAGTGAAAACGTTCAAAAAGGTAACGCTTAGCCTCAAGCCTCATCAAATGGGAATGACTGAAAATCAGGGGATATGCAGCAAGGTTAGGTGGGTCATGCCCAAGCAGGACAAGATAATTCCCCTGTCTAGATGTCCCTTATTATATTTCGGCTTAGTGGGTGGTTGGTCGCGCCAACCACGGGGTTTATCTTGTTCGGGACTGTTCAGTAAGGAATGGTTCCTGCCTTGTGTTGCAGGGGATGAAGGGAGTAGTCCTCGGTACGGTGATCTAGGCCCCGTACTGTGACAGGTGGTACCCCAGTGCCTAGTCATTGTTGGAAATCCATTTTCCCTACGAGCCTTGTACGAGTTTTGTTTGTATTACCCACTTCGGTGGCTAGTAGCTGGAATTTAATCATGTAACAATTTCGGCTAATTTATAAGTATTTGTAAATAGACACTATTATAATATCAGAGGATTTTCGATAAAAGTGTTTTAGCTATCGTAAGGTAAAAACCCGACATGTTTATTTGTGGCGTGGTCTTACGAGATGCTTTTGTTTACAAAGGATTTTTGAAACTTTAATAATCAAGTTGGATGCATATTTATTATCAGCTGGTATTCCAGACTGACTCGGGTGTTATTTCGTTATAATGCTCGGGTCAGACCGAGTATTATTTGTACAGGACAGGATGCTTTGGAGCAGGAGAGGAGCTGGAGCCCGAGACGTATTATCTATATATATATATGTATATTCCGCTGCTGTGATTGTATGGTATGTCTGTTAGGTAATTTGACGTATGAGATACTCTGATTGTGATGATGTGATATATGTAAAACAGTGATAGTTTTCATTTTGTGTAAAGCTCTATATTCATTATTATATTTTATTCCGTTGCGACTGTGAGATTCTGATATTGTTTAGTTTTTTTCTTCTTCTATCTCTTTTCTTTAAACCTAATGGTTCGTAATTCTGTGCCACTTGAGTTAATAGAGGTAGAATAGTGTTGATTCAAGGGGTACAGATTTGCGGGCTGTCACACTTGGTATCAGAGCTTAGGTTGGCGACAACCTAGGCTTTGGTGGGGTAATTACTCATTAAACAGGGTCAATAGTACTCTATAATGAGTTGAGAGTAATAATAGATATGAGAGCGTACTTGTTAGTGGATATAAAATTATTTTTATACTGTGTTGACTTATCGGTTGAGTGTTTATGAATTCTGGTCGGTACGGGAAGTACAACCGTATCGATAGGGGTTTCTAAACTCTTAAACAAGATAAACCGACATAGTATTGTTTTTAAAGAGGGTAAATGAAATAATTTTACCCAACTTATATTTTGATATAAGAGAAATAATTTTCTGAATTATATATATTTGGATGTTTGGTTGCTAATATTAAGAATCGAATAGGAATCTGAAATTTAATCTAAATTTAAACTGGTTATAACTAAATAAAGTTCTATGAGTATAACATTTACAAAAGAAGAATAATTAAATTTGAATTAAACCAAAATTTTGACCCTGGAAATTTTGAAAAGTGTTTATAATGGATTGAAATAAAGGTTTGGAAATTTAAAATCTGGAGAATGTTTGGAATGTTTTCCAAAATGTTTAGAAGGCAACAATGGAGTATGGATTTGAGTAATATGTTTTGAATGGGAAACTGTTTTGAAATGAATTTGGGAAGGTAAGAAGCATTGAACTCACTTCAGTCGCTGGAAAATAATCCTGATGATGCTGGCCACATCATTAGAATTCATTTTCGAGTTTCTAAGGTGATGGATTGCTTCCCTAGTATTTGGTTATGGTATTGTTTGGATTTTGGGTATGCTAGTTGTTTGGGAAATCTCAAAGAAGAAATTTGTTTTAGTATAAACAAATTGTTTTGGAAATTTGGTAATTTGATTGATATACCAAATAGGTATATATTTTATTTTTATTTCAAAATGATTTTGAAATAAAACCAGGTAATTGAATTCTGGAAAATTCTATTTAAATAGAGAGTAAAGTTAAAATGCATTGATTAATGAACTTATTTTAGTGAAGCTGATGTTAATAAGAAAGAAATGAAAATTTTAAATCCTGAAATTAAAATTTAATTTGAGTAATTGAAAGTGAATAAAATATATTGAAGTAAATAAAATATACTGAAGTAAATAGAAAATTTGAATTTAACTTGGATAAGTTAAATAAATTGAACTTAAAATAAAAATGATTTGAATCAAATTAAAATGTAAGATGACCTTGGAATTGTGGGTCATTGGGAAATGAATTGAACTCCTGGGCTATCAGGTGTTGTGCTTATAGTTTGAAACTATGGATTTGGAATTAGCAAAGGATTAAGGTGTAAGAAGGTTGGTAACCTTAAGAATTCAGATGTATATACATATGCATATGGAATTTGAAATTGTGATTATAGGATGTAAATGGATTAAAATGAGCTATGTAAGCTTTTAAAATAAATAAGTTGGTGAACATATATAATGAAGTGAATGAATTTCACTAGGTAAACAAGTTTTGAACTTGTATTTAGAGAATTAAAATTGTGAAATTGAGATGGAAGTGAATCTAAATGAAATGGAAAATTTAAAATTGAGAATTTGAAATTAAATTAAATCTAAATGAATTGGAATTAAAGTAAATGGATATAAAAGGTGAAATGTAAATTGTTTATAATTGCATAAAGGAATTCACATACTTAAGTTATTAAGTGTTATAATTTAAATTGTGAATGTAAAATGGAAGTGAACCTAAATAAGAAATCTAAACTCTTGAATGAAAGTGAAATTGTAAGTTATTAAAGAAAAGAGTGAATGGTGTAGCAAATTCAAAATTTGTACATAAATGTAATGTAAAGTGGGAACATTAATGTGGATGTTCTTAAGTTAGTAAATAAGTCTTGGACTTATGTATAGGGAAAATGAAAAATTGTTTGGTAATGAAGTTGAAATTGAATTTCAATTGTGTAATAAACAATATTGAAAGAAATTTAAATTCTATTTGAAGAAGTATAAGGAAAGGTAGGAATTTAAATTGTTAAATAGAATAATGGGAAAATGGTGAATTAAAAACCTAATATGGATTAGCTTATTTACTAAATTGAATTACAATTAATTGGAATTTGTATTGTAATGGAGAATTTTGATAGTTTAGTCAAGTTTGGAAAGTAAATAAAGATCCAGTTGGATTGGAATTTAATTTTGGTAATAAATATTGGAGGTGTGAATGATTGATGGAATTTGAATATATTAATAATGATTTGAATTGTGAATAAAATTCAAATGAGTGAAAGAAAAAAAAAGGGTCTCTTTGTTAATAAAATAAACTTAACATGGATTGAATTAATAAACAAAGAGCATTCAAATTTATAAATAGATTGAAATTGGTTGAATGAGAATCAAATGGAAATAAAAACTGATATAAGAAGATAATAAAGGCATTGTGAAAGAACTTAAGTATCTTGAAGGTAAAATAAAATGATTGTGAATAGTTTTAGTAAGTACTCTTGAATGAAATTTGTTAGAAAATAAAAATTTGAATTGCAAGTGAAATAGTATTAATTAATTTCTGTGATAAATTAAAAATGTATGAGTTCCAGAATGGAATGATATTCATATACATCTATTGGATAATGAATTGGTAATATAAGATTTGAGATATAATTCAATAATTGTGATAAAAAAAAAATTTGGACAGTAAATAAAATAGAATTGAATGCTATTAATTTGAACTTAAATGATGATCTTGAAGTGTGAATAAGAAATTGATTTAATAAATTGAAATGGAATAAGCATGTTTGGATTATGAACCATGAAGAATTGAATAAAATTAATATAAATCTAAGTAGAATTAATTCTAATGGTTAAGAGCTTAAGTGGTGATTATTTTGGCTTGAATGACATGAGAATTACATGTACTCAAAATTTAGTTGTTTTAATGGCAACTGAATTGGTTGTTTGTTGTATTTGAGATTAAATTGGTTCCGAGTAGCAAATGAAATTGATATTTGAATAATTTAATATGGATTGGAATCTAATTCCATGAGTTTGTATATAAATGCAAGCGAATTGACTTAAAGAAGATGGTTTTAAATTAATTAGATAATCGCAATCCAATTAAGTTTTGGTGGATGAATGAAAATGGATTATAAAGGAAATGCAAATGTTTCATTTTTAAAATAAAATTTGATTGTAAATCAAATTGGAAATATAGGTTAGAATAAAGAAATATATGCAAGGCATATCTAATCATATTAAAATAGAAATGAATTGGTTAAAATAAATATGGATTGTATATAGTGGATTGAGTATAAAACATTCAAGTGAAATAAAATGAAGTTTGATTTGAATAAGAAATTTGAAAAGGTGATTGACATCTTTAAATTGTAAATAAAGTTTGGTAACATCGTTAAACTAAGAAATTTGGGTTTGTAGTGAGAATTTAAACAATGTTGAAATTGTGAAATTGTTTATAAAGGTGGTTAGCATGCATAATTATGGAAGTTGCTTGGTTTTGGTTATGAAATGATATGAATTGGAAAAGCAGAATCTGTATGTAAATCATTTGTGTTAACTTGGGGTTAGCATTGGAAAATAAACTTTGTGCATGTTATAAAATACCGTTTACTTATGAAATTATGCAAAGTGTTGTTTGGAATGTGAATAGACATATTTGGCTTGCACTTACATTGGAAATGTGATTAAAATGCTTATATCTTGAAACTGATGAGTTTGTTTGAGTTTAGCACAGGTGCGGGAGGCGTTCGAGAGAGTTGGAGCGCGTATATGCGATATATTAGCCGCTGGCTTTTAAAAATTTGCTAAAAAGGTACGCCTACGCAAATATAATTGGGAAAATGATATATATATTGTGTTATATTTTGGTTTCCGGCCGTGTGGGCCGATGTATATATATTTGTGTATCCTGCGATGTCGCAGAAGCTCCTCCGTACAGGGGAGACTCTGCCGAAATTTTCCGTAAATTTAGGGAGTTAGAAAATTTTTGGGGTTTTGGGAAAAGTTAAATAACTTAGGAAGTTATAAGTAAAAATTTAAGCTTTAGAGTTAATAAAGCAAATAGGTTTGGGAATCGAGCAAAAAGGATTTTGTGAAGTGTATATAAGCTTTTAACTAAGCAAATAGGGTAAGTAAATGGGTTTGAAAGTATGTTCTACCTTATACAAATTTCGGGGACGAAATTTTTATAAGGGGGGAGGAATGTAACATCCCGGAATTTTTAACACGGGATTTGTGAACATTTAATTCATTT
Source organism: Allium cepa (assembly GCA_030765085.1). Taxonomy (NCBI): domain Eukaryota; kingdom Viridiplantae; phylum Streptophyta; class Magnoliopsida; order Asparagales; family Amaryllidaceae; genus Allium; species Allium cepa. Next base: position 676,436,980 of record CM060941.1, on the reverse strand, counting down.
TAAATGTTTACTATGGGTTTAAGATTTATTTTGAACGATAAGAATTGGTTTAAATTATATTAACAAGTTAAAATTTCTAAGGTGTGGATTTAATTTGAAAATTGAACAATAGTAATATAATATTCAGAATTGAAATAAAAGAAATTCTGGATGTAAATAGTGATAAAATGGTTTTAAAAATTTATCTTGGGCTATCTGAGTGTAAATAGCATGGTGGAAATTTTAGATGAATTTTGAGGTCAATAAATTAATATTTGAAATTTTATATTAATTTAAAATGAATTTAATATTATTAAATGTTGCAATTAATTCGATTTAAGTCCAGAATGAGCCGAAATGATTTTTAATGTGCTTATAAATTTTATATGAATTATTGTTAATTTAATAAAATTTGAAAAGCAGAAATTTTGAGTGATTTCGGTAATTTCGAGAATCGCTTGATTTAATAGACGAGTTAAAATAGCTTTCCGGGGCACAGTCTCGGAATTCGACGAAACCAGTTTCATTGGATCCGTAATAGTTAGTTATTATCGGATTTCAATTTTCGTAGCAATCAGAGTTGTCGTTTGACCCCGGCAGCTCGAAACGTATCGAAATCGTTTTGAATCGGTTTAATTTTAAATTGATCGTTTAATTCCGTATCTCGCGCATATGATAAAATTGGCTTACGAAACTTGTTCCATTGTGTCCGGAACGCGGGAAAACCCTAGTGTCGGAATGTGAGAATTGGAGGTCGTTTGCATAAACGATTAAATTGAGGGTTTTATTAATAAAATAATATTAAATTATATTAAATATACACTTATATCTCTCTAAACCCTAGCATTAACATCAGGCCGCCGTTACTTATATTTTCAATGGCCGGTAAGCTTCCATCTTCTTCTTTAAATTCCTCCTTATCCACGCAACGATTCGTGAAATTTTCTACATGGAAATCGAAGAGCGTGACACCAACTCCATATCCTTACGGTGAATCTTGTTGTAGTCGTCGTATGGGGCTACAATGTTGTCGCGTGCGCCATGAGTTCGGCCACGTTTCACGAAGTCCACGGTGGACCGAGCTCCTCCTGGGTTGGGCCGAAGGTGGTGTTGTCGAAGAGCTTCGACGTGAAGTAGCTGGATCGTCGTTGAACGCAAGGGAGAGGGCGCGATTTCAAACCCTAATTGGCAAGCTATGGGTTCTTTTTTTTTTTGCGTGTGTTCCTGTATGTTGCGTTCGAGAGGGAGAAGGAGCGGGACTTGGGCCGTGTCTTGTTTTGGGTAAAATAAAATAAGATAAAGGAAATTGTTTTAAATTCAAATTCAAACCTTTAAATTTGAATAACTAATTCATACGTTGCCAGATTTCGACAAATTTGGTATCGTTGGAATCGCAGCGACGGGAAGCACGTTGTGATGCAGTTCCGGAGTCATTCCGAGCAAGTAGAAATTTGGGTTAAATCGGACACCGTCCGGTTTAATTTAAATTTCGAACGCTCGCCGAAACTCAAGGTGAGTTATTCTCACTCACATCTGGATACTAGTAAAGTTAGACAGTTAATATTGATTGTTGTTTGGATATTTAGCTGTTTATGTTGATTATTATCAAATTGAATTGATATATATATATATATAGTTGTGCTAATATTTGTGGATGCAGGGAAAACAGGTTGGAGGGATCCAACTGGATTCCTCACGATGTAGTGTTATATTTTTAATCGATGATGATGCCTGTATATATATATGGTGGATGTTATTTTAGAATTATCTGGTATTGTGATATTGTGGTATAAATTATCAATCCAGAATATTAATTATAAAGAAATTTGGGGTTTTAATTATAAGAAATTAAATTGGGTTCCAAAAGAAATTAAGAAATTAATAAAGAAGTAATTTATAGAGAATACAAACATTGGAATCAGTTGGATGGAAAACTGAAATTAAATTTGTATTGGGATGTTGCTGAATAAATTATAAATCCAAAATCTAATTTAAATGGATAATTGAATTTTAGAAAAATAAGTGATATTATTGAATAATGAATTAAAAAGAATTAAAATTTGAAATCTATTTAGAATGGAAATTGAAAATTTGTGAAATCTGAAATGGTAATCAAAGATAAATGTTATTAATTGAAAATTTGGGAAAATAAATTTATGTTATTTAAAATATAAAACTAAATTGAAATAATTGGACAGGAATCGAGAGAAGGATTTCTGTGATGTTTAAGTGGAAATGAAATTCCTGGGAAAACCCAAGTTCGAGTTTAAACTGATTTTATAAAAAGAAAGTTTTGAAGTTTAAACTTGTTTAAAAGAGTGTTTGGAAATTATATTTTTTTTAAAATAACTATTTATTAATTAGTAATAGTAAAGTAATTATTCTTTTACAAATGGATTTGTTTAAAAAGCTAGTTTTGACCTAAGTATATGGCAATAAGTCTTAATCTTTTTACAACTCTATTTTTAAATATAGTTTAACTAAAACCTTAGTTTAAATCAAGTTATATCCTATAAAATAGTTTTGTTTTAAATATTTAAATTTATATTTTTAGTAAATAATTAGTAGTAAATTTACCTATTTTAAAGTATATTTTAGAATAAATGTTTTAATTATTTTAAATCTAAACTATTTTGAACTTGGATATTTCCAATGGGAATATATGGTAAATGTTTTACCTTGTAAAGGAGAAATTTTGGTAAATGCTTTCAAATGAGATTTGAAAATTGGATAACATATCTTTTAAAGATATTTGAGGCAAATAAATAAATTGGAATTATTTATTTGATGGATGCATATGGATGCTTATGAATATTAATTGATAGTTAAATCACCGACTATCAATATCGGACAATGCGTGATCGTTTCGAAGAGACCGGGATCGAGATTTATTTCTCGAAAACCACTTCGATCCGATTTGTACGTTTCGTGCGAAAAACGTGTTCGGAGTCGAGGATGGAGCAACGAAGTGCAAGGGCTAGTCGCTACTAATCCTGAGGATATTTCCAAAATGGATGTAGTAGGAGTAGTGCCTTCGGTTCCGTTCGAACCCGGGACGGACTTGTATGGACGAATGCTTGCGAAACATCGTCAGGTGGACGATGGGCATTCAAAGTGAAAACGTTCAAAAAGGTAACGCTTAGCCTCAAGCCTCATCAAATGGGAATGACTGAAAATCAGGGGATATGCAGCAAGGTTAGGTGGGTCATGCCCAAGCAGGACAAGATAATTCCCCTGTCTAGATGTCCCTTATTATATTTCGGCTTAGTGGGTGGTTGGTCGCGCCAACCACGGGGTTTATCTTGTTCGGGACTGTTCAGTAAGGAATGGTTCCGGCCTTGTGTTGCAGGGGATGAAGGGAGTAGTCCTCGGTACGGTGATCTAGGCCCCGTACTGTGACAGGTGGTACCCCAGTGCCTAGTCATTGTTGGAAATCCATTTTCCCTACGAGCCTTGTACGAGTTTTGTTTGTATTACCCACTTCGGTGGCTAGTAGCTGGAATTTAATCATGTAACAATTTCGGCTAATTTATAAGTATTTGTAAATAGACACTATTATAATATCAGAGGATTTTCGATAAAAGTGTTTTAGCTATCGTAAGGTAAAAACCCGGCATGTTTATTTGTGGCGTGGTCTTACGAGATGCTTTTGTTTACAAAGGATTTTTGAAACTTTAATAATCAAGTTGGATGCATATTTATTATCAGCTGGTATTCCAGACTGACTCGGGTGTTATTTCGTTATAATGCTCGGGTCAGACCGAGTATTATTTGTACAGGACAGGATGCTTTGGAGCAGGAGAGGAGCTGGAGCCCGAGACGTATTATCTATATATATATATGTATATTCCGCTGCTGTGATTGTATGGTATGTCTGTTAGGTAATTTGACGTATGAGATACTCTAATTGTGATGATGTGATATATGTAAAACAGTGATAGTTTTCATTTTGTGTAAAGCTCTATATTCATTATTATATTTTATTCCGTTGCGACTGTGAGATTCTGATATTGTTTAGTTTTTTTCTTCTTCTATCTCTTTTCTTTAACCCTAATGGTTCGTAATTCTGTGCCACTTGAGTTAATAGAGGTAGAATAGTGTTGATTCAAGGGGTACAGATTTGCGGGCTGTCACAAACCTGGAAAACAACACAACAAGTACTGAAGCAAAGACCAGCAAGTATGGGATGAAGTAAGATAATTAATGCAATATCTTTAGCATACAAATGCAATACATCTTAGCCACCAAGTTAAATAAATGCAGCCATAACTTTAGTACAGGGAAGAGATAATATCACCTGTACATTTTCTTCTTTTATATCAACCATCTTCACTTCTCTTTCGACCATTATTCAAAGTAAACCCGAAATAAGCATCATCATCTCAACTATAAACAAAAACTTCAATTTAAATAAATAACAATACAAAACAACTCAGCAAGTAAATTTCAAGTCTGTGCTAAAAAATGGAAGCTCTGTTCTCTGTTCATCTTCTCAAAGGTGAGTAAACTTATCCATTTTAAATCTAAGCTTGTATTTTTAGTTGATGAATGAAAGTGCTTGATATTGTTTATATGAATAGTCTTGGTATTCTCTGTTGCTTTGGTGGTACAGGAAGCTGTTCTTCCAGTTTCTTTTGAAACTCTTAACTAGAAAGCTAAAATAATTACAATTACTTATTCATATAAATGTTAGAACTTTAGATTTGTTGCTGACACAAGTGGTTTATCTTAGACATAGGCATGTAAATCTGTTTTAGGCGTTTAATAGCATATTATAAACATTGTAACTTTAAATTACAGCAAGAAGGAAATCAATGTTAAAATTTAAATATTTTTATTTGTGAATTTGAATTTATATTTTGATTAAACACTCAAAGTTATGATTTTTAACATAAAAATCTGGATTTATAAGAAAGGATCGAAGGAGCAGTTTTAAAATGAATCGAAAATGGGTTTTTGTCAATTTTAGGAGATAGAGTTAATTTTAATTCCTGTAAATTGATAGGAGGCAAGTTCGGAATCTATGTGATTCCAGAAAAATGTCAAAACAATTTTCGAAAACATAGATTTGGAGATTTTGATTAAAGTAGGGTTTACTGCCTTCATTTTTCAATGCTCTGTAACTTATTAATTCCGACATCATAAGTCGATCGAGTTGATCGCGATTGTTGGTGGAGTTAGAGGGGGATGTGAGTGACGTACTGGTGAGGTTTCATCACCTCCGGTGATGGGTGGTGGCCGCACGAGGAAGTTCTTGGGAAGAGGTTGGTGCCGCATGGTCGAGCTTCAGGCAATTCTTTGCCTTCGACCGAATTGAGATGTTCTGGGTGTTGTTTTCGCATGAGCAGTTGGTTTGGGATTTGTGGGGACCGTAGTGGGTCGCTGGCGGCAAGGCGAACCACCGTGCACGTGCACGGTGGTGATGGATGTCGGGCTTAAGTGGTCGTACGGGTCGCGTGATCACTTCCTCGAGTTGTGCGCGTGTAGTTTTGAGTGTTGCCCCGGGTTCGCGTTCGAGTGTAGGGGCCTGATGCTAATTTGGGTTTATATTAACTTAATTACTGAAGGAGGAATATATATGTAGAAGAAGATGTTGAACAGAGGTGACTCAGGTAGTTGCGTGGGAAACTCGGAGTAGTTCTCGAGTTAATAAGGGAAGTTCTCGGGTTTTTTTTTTTTCTGAACGAACATGTAACACGATTTAGCTTTAACTTGTGTTGTAACTAAGTTATGTTAGTAATTAGTAATTTAAGTTTCGAGTTAATAAGGGGAGTCTCGGGTTTCAAGCCACTGAACTTTAAGAAATGAAATACATAGGTGCAGTGTTTAACAAAACTTAGTAAAACGATAATGCAAGTTTAATTATGAAATTAATGTTTTAAAAATTTATGTTTAACAAACTTAGTTAAACATTAACTAGTTAAACCTAGTTAAATATTAATGTTTTAAATGGTTAATTAAGTCGAACATTTAATATATATATAAAGTATTTTGGAAAGAAATAAAGAACAGTTACTCTTAAATTGTAATTAGTTATCGATTATAAATAATTGATAAAATTGTAATTAACTATTTGAGTCAATTTATGAATGATTAGTAGTTAATTTATCGAGTAATTTAATTAAGAATAAATAAAGGGTTAAGGAAGCAATTAGCAGTTAATAAATGGGTAATTAAGTTGATTAATAATTAAGACTATTAATGTAATGATTAATTAAAGTGCCTAACTGGATGAAGAAGTAATTAAGTAAGTGATTAATTCACAATTAAGGATTTAATTTATTTGTAATTACAAATTTTAATTAGATAATTTAAGAGAATTAATGATTGGTAGTTAATTAAAATAATTAATTAAGGGGTTAATAAATTTTATAAATTGATTTAAAAGGTTAATTTAATAATTTGCTAATTAAGGATAATTAATTTAAGTTTTTGATTAACTAATTATATCAAATGAATTGTAATTAATAAATCAGAATTTAATAATTAATTCGTAAGTAATTTATTTAATTGGAAATAAATTGAATTGATTAGAATTAAACGATTAGTCAATCCCGCTTATGAATGATTGTATTGTATGAGATGCCTTGAATTGATTATCCTATCTGATCTGTGATATCTTGTTCTGTGACTGTGTATAAATTTTCCATTCATTTACATTGTTATATTATCTGTGAATCTGTGAATGGGCGATAAGCTTTATAATTTATATCGCTTATCAACTATATTTCTGTGTTTTAATCTGTGATGATTGAATGGTTGTGCACTATTGAGTTGAACCCCTGAACCACACCATACACACACAAATATGGATTTCACGAGGAAATTGATTAAGTCGCAGATTTTTGAAATAGTTAAATTTGAATTTTTAAATTCAAATGTTTTGGAAATGGAATCGGAATAAATGTGAAAAGCTTTTGGAATGGAATTTCAAAATAGAATTTATTATTTTTAAATTACTTAATTAAGTTTTGGAATTTAAATAAGTTGATTTAAATTTAAATTCAATACTTGAAATTGAATTCTGTAATTTGAAACTAGGGATTAATGATATTATACTAGTCATTATGAGTTAAATCATTTTTAAAGTATTATTTTTGGGAATTTGAATTTAACCCAAGGAATTGAACTCGTATAAATGAATCAGATTTCCAAAATGAAAACTGTTGTTTTCAAATGATAAACACTTTTAGATAAGAACTGAGATTCCAGTTAATTAGGGGAATTTCAAGATTGAATAGAGAAATGATTTTCCTAAGTTATGAATGAATTCTTTTTGAAAGCTATGAATTAAATCTGTTTATTTTTAACAGATTTAAATTGATGATTTGTTTAAATCAAATTGAAATGAAATTGTTTTGAAGGCTATAAGTTAAATCTTTGATTCAAAGATTTAACGAGTTAAATCAAATTGAAATGAAAATTGATTTGGAAAATATGTGAATGAATCTTTTATTTAAAAGATTAAAATGTGAAAATTGTTTAAACCGTTAGAGGTTGTGAAAATAAATCTTTTTGTTTAAAGATTGAAAATGGTAATTTATTTAAACCATTTGAAGAAAAGTTTTGGGAAATAAGTTGTGACTTAATTGAAATCCCATTATCCATTGTTTTTGAAATATTTTCGCTCACTATTCGGTTTAGCCGGGAAAGGACCTTTGGTCGTATAACCCATTCCGAATATATGATACGTCGTATATGGATAGCATTTGAAGACCGGTGATGAAGACCGGGTATTTGCGAAAGCGATAGGATGACCTATCGATTGTTTCTGCACCGAGTCGCGCCGGTATAGAAACTCCCTAAGTGATGGGAAAATCCGATCGGGATTGTGAATATCCGGGTTGCAAGGACTTCTTTGTATGTGCCTTCGGTTCTGTTCGAACCCAGAACAGACTTGTATGGATTGTATGTCTGACATTACAAATTGAGATATAAAGCCGATTTCTTTCAAATATATTTCTGTTGGTGGCGAAGAATTTATTCTTTTAGCTTAACACCCTTCTCTGAGACGTACGAGCTCAGAGGTTATATAGTTGAAGGTTATCAGCGATATGTTCCCAATTTGGTAATGTGACATGCTGAGTGTTGCTGTAAATGATCATTGTGTTGATTATTGTGATAGGATCGTTTATTTGATCGTCTATCTTAGTGATCATTGTGTTGATCATTTGTTGACCCAAAGCATGGCTTTTGTATAAAGTATGTTTTTGTGGACGTGACTTCGTCGAGCCTCACACCCCGGAAATGGTCAAAACAGGAAAGATGCGGCAAGGTTATGAGGGGTAGCTCCCTTTAGGGTATGTACATTTTCTTCTGGATAGAGGTGGTATCATGGTATGGAGCCCAGATATTTAACCTATGTGGTTACTACGAATTTATTACTTTGTGGTTGTTGGTTTTCGGGATCCCGTGAGAAAGGTTGTTTACGATCGGGGAATGGCGTGCTCGTGTCAGTAGTTACCCAGTTAGGGGTAACCCGGCCTTGTGTTGGCAGAGTTCCGGTTTGGTTCTCGGGGATGTCTTTCCAGAGGCATTCTCATGTGGCAATGGGAAGTTCGTTGGCCTGACCATTTGTTGGAAATCCAAAGAAACAATACGAAACTTGTACGGTTTTAGTTGTATAACCTGCTATGGAATGTGGCGGTAACCTGCTATTGAACATAGTTAGCTATAGTAGGCATAGTTCGAAATGTCTATGTTGGCTAAGATTTATATTCTACTTTCGAAATGATTTTTCCCTACACTATGCACTAGTAATAATATCAAATGTTCTTTTTAATGCGTATCAAGCATCTTTGACTATCATAAGGAGAAATCTCCTCCGATTCTGCGTTTGCATTGTGTGTGTGTGTGTGTGCGGGAGGCCTTATGGTAGTCTCATTTTTCAAAAGCATTGCGAATTGACTTTGAAAATCTTTTGTTGAATGTTTTTAATAGATAAACTGTTTTTGTTGCTCACACCAGTCCCACGACTGATCCGGAGTTTATCGTTTCTTTCCTAAACTCTGGGTGCTCATTATTTTCTACACGAGCAGTCTAGAGTTGGGTTTTACAAATAGTTAGATATAGTGGATTATCTGGAGTTAGTTCAGTCTTTGGATGACACCATTCTTGCTGAGCTTGATGCATCGTTATTGGGAGTTCGAGCTTTTGCTGGATTGATTCTTGGAAATGGAGTTGCAGTTCTCGGAGTTCTCTTTTGAAGACTATCTTAGAGTTATATTGTTTCGCTGTTAGATGTCATCTATTTTCTTTCCGCTGCTATTTTATTGTATCATATCTCTGATGTATATTGATATCTATTGGATCATCTGTTGTATCAGATATTGTATCAAAGCTGTATATCAATGTATTATTCTTTTATTCCGCTGTGTTGTTTACTTAATGATTGTTATAAGCTCCGGCGAATCGGATTTTTAACGATCAAATCTATGGCATTCGAATACGATATGAAGTATGGATGTCGATTTTTGAGCGGGCAAAATCCGAAACGTTACAGTTTAGATGCTAATATCTTTATTATTTCAAACGCTATCTCTTAAGATTGAATGTAGATTTACCCCAGAAAATCTACATCGATCTTATTCTTTAAGTCACGGTTGACCCGGTTAAGATTACCCGCGGTTTATTTAAGCTTATCCATCTCCTTACTCTGTTTAACCATCTTGTCTTTTGTTTCTAAACCATATCCAAACATTTTGAACTATACTTGTAAACCTATGTTTTATATATTGTGTTGTTTGAGTTGTTGATGTTGATTTGGGTTTCCGATCGATTCGTCTAAGCAACGCCATCGATAGGATATCTAAAACACTTTGACAGAACAAACTGACACAATATTATTTTAAAATTTGGTTAATGAAATAAATTTTGATATAAGTAAATTTATGGAACTTAATAAATTGATTTAAATTAATCATTTGAAATGATGATACTTGATTTATCATTTATTGTTCTATAAATGAATTTATAAGCAGCTGTTTATAAATTGGTTTGGGAAGTGAAATAAGTTTAAAACAAGAAATTTGAGAATTTAATTTCCGATGGTTTCAAACCTTGTGTTTAAAGTTTTAAAATGGGTATATTATTTAAAGTATTTTCTAATAGAAATTTTTTTCCAAGAAATTTTGAAGTTTAAAATTAGTGCTCTTCTCTTTGTCGTTGGAAAATAACTTCAGTGATGATCGGGGCATCATCGACGTTCATTTTCGAGTTTCGAAGTGAAGAGACCATTCTGTAGTCCTGCTACAGCTTTGTTTTGGGAAATTTAATTGATTTGAATTTCTAAAATAAGACTGGATTTATAATATATATAGATATATGATTTAAATTTGATTTGACATATTATGTGTACATATTTATTTATCTCTAAATGGTTTGAAGGAATCGAAAATTTTATTCTTAAACTTTATCTTAAAGAATCATTTCAATTATATAAAGAAAATCAAAATTTTAGATAAATGATTCAAACTTGAGATGAGGGAATAAGAAAGTTTTATTTGTATAATACAATTGCACTCAAATATAACTTGCCTTAATTTCATAAGTTAACAATGTCATTGGATAATATACAATATAAAAAGACTTTATAAATAAAATTTGAGTGGTTATAATAAACGTTATACACTTTAATTTTAGTTATAAAATGATTAATAGAGGTAAATATAATAAAGGGTAATTGAATAACTTACAATAAAATAATGTTAGAAGAACTAAGAATAAAATAAAGCAGTTATAACAAGTGTAAGTATATTTAACATAAGTGATAAATATATTGAGGAGAAATAAATTTTAATTTTAATTTAGAAATAAAGAAGAATTAAATTTATTAAGTACATTATGGGTATAATAAATGACAAAAAAATTTCAAACCCACGGTTTTAAAATTGTTAATTTAAGATGACTGGATAATAAGATAATGAAATTTGAGATAGTTAAAGATTTGTTTAACTTATGAAAAAAAATTAAGTTGAAATTTCCATGGTTTCAAAATTTATTCCCTTATTTTGTTTTTCAAACTTTCTTTTTATTATCCTTATTATTCTTATCTTCCTACAGACTGGTATAGACATCTTTCTATAATCTTTCTGATTAGAAATAATCTTTGCTAATCTTTGGTACTCAGTTTGAATCTGAGCACTGCTTTCCATCCACAGACCGTCGGTCAAGCGGAAAGAGTGAATCAGATTCTAAAGGATCTTTTCGTGCTTGTGTTCCTGATTCTGGAGGATCTTGGAAAGATCACCTCCACCTTGTTAAACTTACCTATAATAACAGTTATCAAGTATAATCTCAATCTTCTTGTTACCTTGTCTTAATATTATTTCACCTCTATCTTTTTCTGTGCTTTCCCGTACATCATTCCTTTTCAGAGACGAAAAGTTTTGAGTGGGGGAGAGTGTAACAACCCTAGATTTTTGTATATTATTTAAATTGGACTTTCTTTTATTTTCAAATTATTTCAAATTTGTTTTATTTCAAACATTTCATTTTTAAATATAAATGATGATTTTAAGTGATTTATAGTCAAATTAGTATAATTTGAATATTTTACTGTAAAGTGAATTTGCACATGCTCTTTATCTTCATAGCTTTGTTCCTCCACCTCCAAGCTTTAGCTGACCACCACCACCCCCTTCCTCTGACCATCACCCATTCTACTACCTCTCCATTTCAGGACGAGCCAATCCAAGTGAAGATCATCACAAAAATCCACCTAAACTATCACTAACCATCACATGTTGCCAAGCCTAGTCTAGAATTGTCACCTCCTCCTTCTACCACCTCTTGCCGCTACAACCTCCACCACCACCTCTGACCAGACCTCCACCCTCTTCCACACCACCCAACAACACCTGAGCATCAGGCCGAGCCCAAATGACCTCTGGCCGAACCATGATATAGCCCAGTTGTGATGATTTTTAGCCTTATACACCTAGTTATGCACCTAGATCACAACCACCTTCAAACTCATGTGTAGGCCGACCCTTTGCACACCCAAACTAGACCTAATTCCCTATGTTAGCTGAGCTTAGTCACAACATAACTGAAGTACCTGAGGTAGAGAGCAAGTGCAATGCAAATGATTATGGTTTTGGGTGTAGAATTATATGTTGTTTGATGATAAATGTGTGTTGTAACTTATGTATGCATTGTATTGTTTGTGTAATTGTTTAAAAGGGATATAGATTTGGCTCTTCACTCTCTAGTCTTGTCTGTAGTTTCGTGCCTTTGTTGTGTCAGTATCTGTGCTTTGGTGTCGATCTCCAGCTTTGAACATATGAGTTATTCTCACCAGACAGTTTTGTACTTATATGACTTGTGAACTGATCACATTTGAATATGTAAAATGCATTACCATATTATATCTGCTATATTATGATCATATGATGTTCACCCATGCTTAAACACCTGATATGTTACTGTTATATTATGTTTTTCTGTTATTTATATCAGTTTATCACACTGCAATTTCCCTTTCGATTAGAATCACTATGGGTTGAAATTATACATACCCAAACGGACTTTAAAATAAGGAAAAATCGTTATGGGCTGAAATGATAGGCCTGAATGATTTTAGCAGGTTTCAAATGATAAAACCCGGATTTTCTTGGTAAATTACGGGTTGAAATGATATATTACCCGTATCACTTTACCTAGGCTTGAAAATTATATACAGACCCGTAGTTAAAATATATTTTTCTAAAAATTTTAAAAATAGGTTTGAAATGTAAATATTATAATATTTTGATTTAAAACATAATTTAAAAATGATTTTGATAAAGTATTATTGATTTTCTGGAAATTTATAAGTTAAATAAATTATGGAAAAGTTAGAAAATTTGAATGTAAGTTATTTTGGAAATTATGATTTAATTATAATTGAAAATTAAATCAAATATGAAATTATGATAAATTTATGATAATTTGAATTTAAAATGAATTTAAAGTTATTTTATAATATATTAGTGATTTTTGAATAAAGTCAAAATGTGGAATGAATGATTATTTAAGTTGGAATTTTGAAATATAACCAAAATGGGAATTCGTGAATTTGGCTTAAAAGAGAATTTTAAGTTAAATAAGTAAAATTGAAATTAAGTTATATTTTGAAATTTTAAACTTAAGTGTTAAGTTGAAATTTAATTCAATGAATTTAAAATTTAATGTTGAATTTAGTAAGTGAATAATTACCAAATCTTGATTTTTGAATGGAAATTTAACTTTATAAAGTCATGAACTTAAGGAAAAATAAATAATGTTTATAAATGTGAAAATGTATGATTTTATAAGTTAAAAATGTTTTAAATAAAAATATAATTGGTTGTGCAATTATATTGAATATTTGAAGTTAATTAACTGCATTTTTGAAATGCTATTAGTTGTAATGTAAATGATATTGCAGCATTTGTAAATGCTGTAGTTGATGATAATGAACTAAAAAGCTAAATTGAATTAAAGGCTATTATATCATTTTTGTAAGTGCTATAATTATTGAATTTAACTAATTTTATTTGAAATTTAAGTAAACCCTATTATAGCATTTTTAAAATGCTGTCTTTTGTTAAACTAAACTGTTTTGAATGTAACTTTCCGTAGCGTTTTCTAAATGTTGCGAAAAGTGAATTTCCACTATTTTGATAAACTTAAGTGAATAAATGAACTTTGAAAGTTGAATTTTTTTGGAAATTTAATAATTTAGTTATTAAATATAATAACTTCATTTTTTACGATTTAAAATGATTTTTGAAATATAAACTGTATTGAAATGATTTGAAAGGAAGTTTGTAAAGATATGATATTTTGATATATTGAAATGATTGGAAATAAAGTTTTGTTAAGATATGATATTTTGATATAATAAAATGATTTAAAATGTGGTTTTGAAAAGATATGATATTTTGATATATTAAAATGATTTGAAATGTGGTTTGAAAAGATATGATATTTTGATATATTGAAATGATTGGAAATGAAGTTTTGTAAAGATATGATATTTTGATATATTAAAATGATTGGAAATGAAATTTTGTAAAGATATGATATTCTGATATATTGAAATGATTTGACAGGAAGTTTGGAAAGATATGATGTTTTTGAAATGGTTTGGAAATGATTTAATCTTTATTTTGATAAAGATTTGGATTGAAATGATATTTTATTTTGAAGTATAAAATATTGTTTTAAAGTTTTAACTACGAGTTATAATAACGATTGGTTGGCAAAGAGACCGGGATCGGATATGGGCATACTCTCTGTCGATACCGAAAACCACTTTGACTAACCGTGTATGCGGTGGAGATTCCAGAATGAAGTAGGATGGTGCGATGCTCTTGAGGTATATTACGTGAACCCAACTCCCGTGAGTTGGCATACGGTGGCTAAAACAGGAGCGATCTCGGGCCAAGTGAGGTCATTCCTCCGATCCGATACATTCCTTCGATACTATACTCTTACTTGTGATTGATTAGATGGCCATCCTCCGATTTTTATATGGGAGTGTGTTCCGAGGTGGGCGTATGTGGCTGCTGCGTTACCACCAGCCCGTGTGCGTAATTGATATATCTACCCTGGCATTGCCTTGTGTGCCGTGTCACCTACCATATCGAGCCTTTACTACGAGTTTGTTTTTCTCCCGTAGCCCGTGTGGTATCCTCTGACAGTCACCTGGAGTGGAGATGGCATGATATTGGATGGACTACTGGGACTATTATGTGTGAAGGGTGATATGGGTAGCCCGGAACGCTATTTAAAAATAAGTTTATTTTACTGTAGACATTATTATAATAGCGAAATATTACTACATAGTAAATAGTTTAACGGATCCTTAGAGGATGGGCGGTCCCAGGCATCCTTTAGATTACTTGTACCTTATTACAGTTCACTTGAGTTGGTTTACATTATGTAAGTATATATTGTCCTGACTCGAGTGTTTGTATTTTTATGTACGCTCGGGTCAGGGTGAGTTATTCACAGATTTGGATTCCACTTTCTGGAGATTGGAATCGCTGGAGATTATCTGCTTATCTAGTTTATCTATTCCAGTTCTGTTGTCTATTCAGCTTGTACTCGGTTATCATCTTGAGGCTTCTGTTGTACTTTATCTCTTCTGTTGTATTTTATTTAACTCTGATATATTTATATATTAGCTTCATGAACTACTATTTCTTTTACTTCTGCTGCATTATTAAATACTTTGTGTCTATGATCTGTGATTTTATTTACTATATATTCTGAGATTTGCCAAATTTTATTTACAATGCGGTATTTTTGGCAATTCAATTCCGGCATGAGTGCCTACCTATACACTTATAATGGATGCGAATGGTTGAAAATATCGGGTTCTTATAGCACAACTAGGCAATGCCAGGGTTGATATACCAATTACGCTTCCGGGTCGGTGGTAACGCGTAGCACGCAGCTACCGCCTACCTCGAACAAACTCCCCCAAATCAAAGAAAACAAAAGTGAAGGTGGCCACCGAATCAATCCAAAGTCAGAGTATAGTATCTAAGGGAAGTGTCCGATCAGAGGTGCTACCTCATTAACCCATCAATCGCTCCTGTTTTAGCCACCTTATGCCAACTTATGGGAGTTGGGTCCACATATTTACCTTACAGGAAACGCTGCCACCAACCTACTTCATTCTGGAATCACCACCGCATACACGGTTGTTAAAGTGGTTTTCAGAGTTGGCAGAGAGTATGACAACTTCCGATCCCCGTCTCTTTAACAAACAAACGTTATTATAACACCGCGGTCTTTAAAATAGTTTATACTTTATAACCAGAAAATAATTATCCATTTCAAAACCCATAAATACAATATCATTTCCATTTCCAAAACAACTCATTTTGATATTATTTTCATAAAACCCAAATCAATAATATTATTTTTATTTCAAATATATTTCTTTTCCAAAATCATACAGCTTTAAATTTTATAATATCTAAAAACCAAACTTTTGAATTATAACTTTCACCATAACTTCAAAAACTTGAATGGTTTGGATATTCAAACAGTATATAGAATAAAATAGTTTAAATTTAAAATTACTTTATAAAATAAATAATTCCCGCGACTTACAATTTATTTCATTAAAGATTAAGTTAAAATCCATAAACTTTAAAATCGCTTTCAGTTTCAATAAACCACTTCAGTTTCAATATATTTCAAACTTTTAATATATAAAAAAATGAAACTAAGGTGTAACAACCCGCATATTTAACGATTTTATATTTAAATATTTAATTTAAATATAGCGTCGTTAGTCGGATTTTTGGTCTGAAATGTTACTTTCTGCAAACGACCGAATTTGGACTCGAAACCATTTCCATTGAGTCCAAAATGGCGTTTGCGATCTTTTTAAGTATAAGCTTTGATATGTTTGGAGTAAGTTGAATTTTTGCAACTTTTTCTATTTGGGTTTTGGGTTTGGGTTCAGCCCATTTGCTAGTTTATTAACCTAACTCAGCCCTCTCCTCTCCATTCACCCTCATTTCATTTCTTTAACTTAAGAAAAACTGAAAATGGTGGAAGGGAAAGAGAAATAGAAATTGCAAGCCTTAGTTTCTTCTTTGCAAACTTGATTCTTGCTCCAATATCAAAGAGAAGACATTGGTAAGCTTCCTCTTCATCTTCTCTATCTCCTTCTCTCTTCAATCTCAGAAATTCCTAAACCTAAACTTAGGAAAATACTTGTTTTATCTCACATCTTCTACCTCTCTTGATTTCATTGATGTTGGGTATGAATTCCTAGCACTTGTTCATATGCACTTGCTTTTGGTTTGGATTGAATTGGAGAATATCCAAATTTTTAGCGTTTGGGTTCAATTCTTTAAAGATCCTAACTTTGATGTTTGAACATGTTTTTGATGGCGAATCGAAGAGCTAATAGAGCTGGGGTATCAATTGGCTAAGGCTCCTTAGGTCCATTGCTCGAACGGTCGCGTTTTGGAAGAGTTTGCATTTAGAGGAGAAAGGGCAGGAAATGCAGAAATTTGCAGTTCGGCCGACCGAGCCCTGTAGCCGGTCGACCGACCTGCTACTCCGAGCTTTTTTTTATTTTCTGCATCTGGCCAGCCGATCGAGCCCTGTAGTCCAGTCGACCGACTTGCTCCTATTTTTCTGTTTTGTCTATTTTTGCTCATTTTGATTGGTTTTCAAAATTTTATCGATTTAAGTTGGTTTTTAATGGTTGTCATTGCATCTTTGGCTTTGATAACTTATTTTTGACTTCATTCACGGGTTTTCATAAATAATCCCTCTAAATCGTATTAAAAGTTTCCTTCTCCAATTCTTAAATACTATTTAAAATGCACATACACAATTTCGCATTTCGAGCGGAGTGGAAGGGAGATTAAATGGTTAGGTAAAACACGGACCATGGATCCATGCATTTGTCTTTTCGATTAATCCCCGACCTGTTCAATTGATTGTTTTGACCTTTTGGTCTGGTTTACCAATGAAACGAGGTGACCTTTGTACTGCTTTGAGTGTGAAATTAACTAACGGATAGTAAACCGTTTAGTGCGAATGAGTGGTTATGGGACTCGCGTTACCACTTTTCGGATTCCTTTTTGAGAGTTATGACACATTCCGCCGGTTAGTGGTGTCTAGTACTGGGTCTTCGACCTTCACCACTATGGTTTGTTGCCTTCGGATACGTGCCTTCGGGTTTGTGCCTTCGGGTTTGTTGCCCTTTAGTATCGCTTCCGATGTTGGTCGTTATGAGCCGCATGAGTGATATTGGGTTGCCCTTTAGTATCGCTTCCGTTGTTGGTCGTTATGAGCCGCATGGGTGATATTGGGCTTGGAGTCTTCAGGCTCATGGATCCTTGTTTGTACAGTACTGAGCTCGAGCAAATTTTCTGATGTTTCATTCATATGTATATTCCCTAGGTATCGCCCTTCGGTGTT
Source organism: Allium cepa (assembly GCA_030765085.1). NCBI lineage: Eukaryota > Viridiplantae > Streptophyta > Magnoliopsida > Asparagales > Amaryllidaceae > Allium > Allium cepa. The sequence continues at coordinate 676,419,079 of CM060941.1, read as the reverse complement.
GGTCTTTTTGAGCCGCATAATGAGTAGTGTTTACCTTGTGGAACTTGTATACCTTATTGGTATTTGTTATTGCCTTTTGGCTTGCTTTGGGATATTCTTATCCTTTGTTTCTATATGTTGCCGACGATATGAGGCTTGTTATCATATGATTCATCTTTTGTTAGATGATTGTGTTATCTCCCTTAGAGATATTTGTTATGCCTTGTAACATTGCAGGTTTATTGTTGTTCAGTTTATCTAATTGATTTGTTTAGCTAGACTGACCCGTGTATTTTATACTCGGGTCAGACCGAGATGTTTCAGGTTAGGTGCTTTTGGACTTAGCCTATTTTGCTTCCGCATGGACTATTCAGCTTGTTCCTTTTTGTTAAAGCTTTTGTGTAGTCCTATTTTGTTGTAACTCTGATATATGTATTCTTTTTACTCGTCTGTATATTGTGGTTTGCTATACCGCTTGACATGTATTATTTTGTAAACTCTGTTATGTATCTGTATATGTGTATATGATGATCTACTGTTCTGTGATGTATATTACATTTGAGTTGTTATATTCTGTTCTGATGGATCCTTCAACCACCTATTGTTTTGTTTTAAGTATTCATTGGGTATGTCGGCCTGCTTGGTATGTTTATTGTCGATTTATTCAATAGATAGTTAGAGCAAGGCTATAGATGGTCGCTCCCAACCAGCCTTATTCTTCGTGTTAGTTGACGGCATTACCCTGTAGTGTCCTTGGCTAGCGTGGGTATAGAGGTGGGGAGTGACATAAGGTTGGAAATTTCTATTCAACAATTTAAAGTCCTATTTATTTTGTTTGAAATATTTGCATAATAAATCCGAAATCATTTAAATAAAACTCAAATTACTTTTAACTAAAAATTTCCTTCAATTTATTTATACTAGAAATATTCATTTAATTCATCTTGAATAAAAATTTAGTTATAAATATCATACCTTTTTTAAAATTTCAAGTTAATAAATTTTACATCAACTTATGATGTTAAATTCTTAATTAAACTTGATTCCAAATCAATTTTTCAATTTAACTCCTAATATTAGTTGATTTAAATCATTTAAAACTCTATATATTCTCAATATCTTAACATGTACTAGCCATATAATATAAAATAATCAAACTCCATTATTCATCTTATTTATTTTATTAACAAATTTATACACAGCTTAAATTCATAATTTAACTATATATGTACATAAAATAAGATTTTATATAAGATCAAAAATTAATATTTATTAAACCGTATCTTATCCAAAACCAAAAATCCTTTCAAAAGTAATTTTATATATATACCGCGGTTCCTGTATATAATTTTCTATCCTATGGTCAAGTGATACGGATATTTATCATTTCAATCCGCAATTTAATAATAAAATACGGTTGTATATCATTTCAAACCGCAATCCCGAATGAAATGAAATGCATACCAACTTGTAGTCAATATAAATAAACATCCATCCATCCATCAAAATCATCCATCCACTTATTACAATCATCATCCAAATTCAACAATACATCAAAAATAACATGTGATAATAACAGGTATCAACTATTAGTTTATATTCAAAAATAAATTATAACTATTTACTGGCAGTTTTAATGCAATGAATAAATTAATTAATAATTAACTGGCAGTTTAAAAATGAACAACGAATTAAATAACGCGAAAATTAAATGAATGCAATTTAACTGAGAAAATGATGAAATATATGCCAAACAGCTATAAATAAAATTTTAAACACGTCATAAATCAATTTAACCAACATAAGAAATCTTAGAAGTTGTGAGTGGGTTAAAACACTCACCTTTGGGATTTAAATTGGATTTAAATCCCATTTAAAACCAAAATTTTTAACGGTCTCTAAATTCGTTCAAACCAGCATCAAAAGATCTGGAATTTTATTACGATCCTAACAAAAAAAACTACGCGTGAATCGGAGGTCATATGAGAAAGTTATTCGATTTTGAACATTGATAAATTCAAATTAAATAAAACAAAATAAAATAAGGGAAATAACGTTACCACGTCAACTCGTCTTCCCACTGGAAAAACATGCGCACGCGAACAGTAATCATGTTCGAACCCTAAACGGCCGCCCCCTAATTCACCAATTTCCATGCCATCCACGGTCGTCTTCGACGAGATCAGGCACCACCACTGTGACCACCATTCCACGGCTCCCCTCCCCTGGAACGCGGCCACCTTCGGCATCCCCTAGCGTCACCTCTGCCGTACGAACCATGGCCGCATATTCCTCGATTTCTGGCGAAATCGATTGCCTAAAGGTTGAAGTAACCGTATGGATGTAAAGAGGACGGAGAGCTCTACGATTCCTCTGTTGACGACGTCGTGAAACAATGAATGGGTTGAGCGAAAAATAGGATGGAATATAGAGAGCTCACGGCCGTAGAAGGAGGAGATGGCAGTTGTAAAAAAATTTAGGGTTTGGAAATATTATATTATTATTTCTCGTGATGCGTGTCGTATTTATATAGTTAGGTCCGAAAACAGCCCGAACTCCAATTTAAGCATGCTGACAGGCTATCCTAACATAAAAAGGCTTTCTGAACACAATGGTACAGGTTACGAAGCCCAAGTCCATCATTTTCTTAGGTTATTGTTAAAATCAAATTGTTTTGAAATGACAATAATGCCCCGAAAAGCCCGTTTTGACACAAGAACGAAATTTGGTAATCCCATATATCAAAATAGGTGTTTTAAAATATTTTAAACACGATGGAAAAAGTTTCACGTACAAATTCCATCGTATAAAGAAGTTATGCTAAAATCAATATTTTCAAATTGATTTCAATTTATCGATTTCAAGGCGTTTTGCGTTAGTACGATCAAACGACAAGCCCGATCGCTACGAAACTTGAAATCTTACAATAATTCACCGTTACGGATCCGATGAAATTGGGTTCGTCGAATCCGAGATAGTGGCCATAATGGCTATTTTTATATTAATTAAAAATTCATTAATTAAATCACATTTTCAATTTCACTTCCAAATTTTACAAATCTTATCAGTTTTGTTATCTTAAACAATCTCAATGGTTTAAACCAATTTAGATGTCAATTAATTGTTGATTCAATCATAAATTTCAGCGTAAATTCAAATTTCGTTATATTTATCAAATTATAAATTAAATTTTCAATAATTCCATTGAATTCACTATTCATTCCTTTTTATTCAATCCATTATATTCAAATGGATGAAATTAACATTGGTTCAAAGCTATTACATAAATATTTTCCAATTTCAACTAAATTTCCAATTATAGTAAAATTTTATATTTAATTTCAATTAATTGCAATAAATCTAAATTATCACATTTTAGATCCAAATAAATAAATAAAGCTTGATTCCCGTTCAAATATTAAACTCATTTAATTGAAATTAACCCTTTTATCATAAATTAATTTTCGATATATTAATAAAACTTTATTTCCATTCTTTTTATTCACAAATCATCATATTATGAAGAAAATTTACGTTATTCCCCATTTATTACCTTAATTTATTTAACGTAACATTTAATTTATATCTATTGCAATGATTTCCAATTAAATTGAATGAACTAAGTATATAACTTATAATAATTGTTGTAAAACTCTTAATCCCACATTTATAAGTATATTATTTCCACTCAAATATTATAGATATTTACCAAGTATTGGTTTTTATTTAATCATTATTAATTATATATATTAACTAAATAAATCTAATATTTAAGTCCGTTTAAATTTATTTCCAAGTACCCATTTACCTTTTCCAACAATTTTGAATTCCATTCATTTACCATAACAATCATTTTCCTATTCACACTTATTATTAACTCACAATCATTGCATTTATTGTCTTATATTGATTCTATCCAATTGCCACATATTCCTTTAAATTCATAGTAACATAAAATTCAATTCCACTTATTTGCATTAGCTCCATTTCATAAATCTATGTGCAATTACTACCTTAAAATACGTTCCTATTAATTTCATTTCCACTTCCGTTACTATATTAATAATTAGTAACGTTTATATCAATAACACATTATAATTATTTACCATTTAAATGAGTTTGATTTCTAATAAATTAATTGACCAATTAATTAGGTAATTCACACAAATTTGTTATCATACCCATAAATTTACACTTATAAAAAAGTCCTACATTTGAATTTATTTATTAGATTGAAATGTTCATTCAAGTTTATAAATTATTAACTTGCATAATTCCCTAATTCGTTCCAATTACTGTCAACAATCTTTTATTACATTAAATCAATCTAATACTTTACTCAAATTTCTCATATTCAATTTATATCCAGGAAATAATCTTTTTACTACTTAATTCATTTGAATTTTATTCCAAATACAATAAATAGGTTTCAATTACCATTTCTATTTTTAATTTAGCGTTCACTCCAAATTAATTGATCACCTTTATATTTCTACTAAATTTACTTACAAAATCTTACTTAACTAACAAGTTTAATTGTCGAAATTTGCGGGTCGTTACACTCTCCCCCACTCAAAACTTTTCGTCCCCGAAAAGGAAAAGAAGGGAGAAGAAGAATTAGGAAATCCATATATCTTATTCAAAACATTAACCTTTATAAACAATTTAATTTAATTTGTATATTTTATTTAAGTAACAGATTTACAATCAGTATATCTTTTTATACTTAAATTATTAAAGTTTGGAAAACGTTCTTCAAAAATTTTCAAAGTCAAAATTTTACGGAGATTTTGGCAGAGTCTCCTTTGTCCGGAGAGGCTCGTAAGAAAATATAATATCAAAAAAAATCAATATACACATATCATATCAAAAATATTATATCCCAACACGGGGAAAATATATAAAATAGCGCTATAAACCGTAAACCGAAACGTACCTATTTGTCGGGCAATTTACGCTTAATTTATGGAACCAAAAGCAATGGCAATTGCTTCCATAACCTGTATTTCACTTATAAAATCTAAAAGGGTTAACAATTATATAAATGAAATATTAAAGTTGTTTCAACCACAACAACAATCAATTCCAACAACAACATACACAACAAATATAAAACAACCATTCAATCAAACAAACAAATGGTTGTTCAGGTTCAAAACTTTTAAATTGTACGGAATGAAGAATAAACTACTAGCGCATCATTTTATTCAATGTTATCCCGCCTTTTAGGCAAGGCCGTGATACCAAAAGGTTAATCGAAAAACCAAAGATAGTTCATCTCAAAGCTACCCGGCTACTCGAATAAAGGGACTCAACTAGTAAAAAAGCTTCAACGACCTAGTGATCAACAGGCATAGGACCTAAAGGATAGAGCGACTTAGTAAGGGATGCGACCTAGTGCACTGCGACCTAATGAGCTAAAGCATTCAGCGAGCTAATGGGTTGGCGACCTAACAATCTAGAGGTTCCAACGACCAAACATGTTAATAGAATAAGTGCCTCATGTCTAGCGACCTAACAACTTGATGAACTCAGCGACCTAGCAATCCAACGAAAGCAGCGAAGGAAGCAGCGACCTAGCAAGAGCGACCAACGAGTTAACGACCTAACGACCTAATAAACTTCAAAGTTAGGTCGCACACTGCCTCTTCCACTAGGTCGCTCACGACCTAAACAGACCAAGGCTACTCCTTATGCCACAACTTCCTTATGTTGTAACTTTTCGTGCCGCTACCCTTTAAGTCGCTGGCGACCTACGACCTAACCACTCCTATGCAACCTACGACCTAAACCCATTTTTTCCCTATAAATACCTCGCCTACTCCAACTGAAGAGGGGACTTCGGATACTCCTTGGAAGGCCGATACTCTATAATTTCCTCGACTCCATCAACACCTCAAACACCGAAGACGCTTCAAAGGACTCGGGGAATAAATCTAATTCATTCAAGCCGGATTCAAAGGGCTTTTCTATATGGAAGTTCTGATTTCTTGCCTTGATTATGTTGTAACTTGAAGTTGAATTGTAGCAAAAGTGTAATCAAAGAAACAGGGAAAGAGTTTTAATCGAATCGGCAATAAAGGATGTAAAGTGGACGTAGGCTTGACTTTGAGCCGAACCACTATAAAAATTGTTGTCTCTTTTACTGTTTTCGCTATTTTCTGTTTACTTTTAGTTTCCGTGCAAACGGGTGGTGCTTTCAATATACGGCAACTTACACCGGGGTGTTAGCCTGCATTTTTAGCGTTAACATTTTTGGTGCTTTCACTGAGAGTTGAACTCAGGAGAGCTTTCATCATTGCTTCGTAAAGATTTGTTGAGAGACTTTCTTTAAAAACCAGTAGTCTATCCGAGATTATGGCTCCTGGAAGGAAAACAAGTATAAGATAGAGACCAGAAATAAGTCCGCACGAAGGGAGTCAAGGGGCTTCCTCAGGAGAGAACCAAACTTCAGTCTTCATCACCAGGGATGAGATGGAGACAATGATGAAAAGGCAAGAGGAATTGATCCAGAATTTGTTTCAGCGGATTGGGCAAATTAGTGTGCAAAATCAAGGAGTAACTGGAGTTCAGAACATAGAAGGACTATCTGAGGCAGCACTAGAGCTAGGGGGCACTCATCTAGAGCACACTGACCCAATACCGAGAAAAACATCTGGTGGATTCGAGCAACATGGCATTGACAGAGGAACAGGGGCTCAGCCAGGAGAGCAGATTCCAGCATTCCCTCGTGAACTCGGGGGGCAAGCCAAAGGCAATGAACGAGGACTACAACTAGAAGACAACGACAGATTGGTAGAAATGGTCAAAAGAGCTATGAGAGGTGGCTTGGTAAACAAGGACTTGGAGGATGTGAATAGGAGTCCTTTTACCACAACAATCGGGCGAGCTAAGAACCCACAAGACTTTAAGCTAGCATCATTAGATATGTATAATGGAAGGACAGACCCTATAGTTCATCTGACAAAATATATGAGGCATATGGAAGTGTTGGGGGCATCAGAGGAAGTTATGGCCCAGTGCTTTCCATTGTACTTGACAGATATTGCGGCACTTTGGTTTAGGCAGCTGGAGAGTGGATCTATCGGAACGTGGAGTGGTTTGACTGAAAGGTTTATGAGGCACTTCAGGGTCCACATTTCGAGACCCAAAAATGTGATGAGCTTGGCAGCATTGAAATAAAAAGTTGGGGAATCTTTGAGAAGTTTTTTGACATGGTTCAATGCAGCCGCAGCATCGGTGGATCGACCAGATCCATCCATGGTCTTGATGGCAGCTGTGTCGGGCATAGCTGACGGTACAGAATTCAAGAATTCGCTGACAAGAGATCCCCCCATGGATCTAGGGGAATTCTATCATGAGGCTGAAGGATTCTTACGGTTAGAGGACGCAAAAGCCGAAAGAGAAGAAGAAGAAGGAATTGACGTTTATGTAATCGAAGGTGGAAATCCTTCTGGGAAAGGTGTAGAATCTAGCAAAGGTAAACGAAAGGCCGAGGATAACAGCGATATATCAATACGACCACGAAGGGAACCAAGATTCACCTCATACACGGAGTTGAATGAGACATTGGAACGGACCTACCAAGACACCAAGGGACAGGTTCCTTATCGAAAGCCGATAAGGAGACATCCAACCAGCAATGATAGAAAGTCGGACAAGTATTGCTCGTTCCATGAGCTGAATGGCCATAGTACAAATGATTGTAGACACTTGAAAGACGAAGTTGAGGGGCACATCCGAGATGGTTTGTTATCACAGTATGTGAAAAGGAGGACAGCAACGGCGGAACAAGAACAACCACCACCTGCACCAACTGAAGGCGGCTCAGGATCGAGGCGTCAGCTTATTATCAGTTGATTGAGATTATGACGAATGAGTGGAAAAATCTACATCGACACTATTAGGTTGTTCACACATGTACGGGACCACGAACGATCCCCAGGCATGCTTTGATACAACTATAAATCGTATCGATGTAGGTGTTTGCAATCGGACGTCACTACTCTGCTTTCGTGTTTTACTTCTGATGTTTGAATTTGACTTTGTCGGATATTTTTGCCTTAAAACTCTTCAGTTGGATGAATATTGGACTTTGATAAATCTAAAAAGGCTAAGTCACTTACACATGTAAGGGGTCGCAAACGGTCCTTAGGCATGCTCTGAGTTGGCTAAGCTTCTTACACATGTACGGGGTCACGAACGGTCCTTAGGCATGCTCTGAGTTGGCTAAGCTTCTTACACATGTACGGGGTCACGAACGGTCCTTAGGCATGCTCTGAGTTGGCTAAGCTTCTTACACATGTACGGGGTCACGAACGGTCCTTAGGCATGCTCTGAGATGGCTAAGCTACTTACACATGTATGGGGTCGTGAACGGTCCTTAAGCATGCTCTAGAATGACAGCAAATCATCTTGGCAAACGATCAAGAAACTCACCCGAACGTTAACCTGGCATCGATAAAACTAAGCCCCCCTCCCCCAGGGCACACTTACTTGCCTCGAACAGGCACCCGATCTCGAACGGTCACAACTCGCCTCGAACAGGCACCCGACCTCGAACGGTCACAACTCGCCTCGAATGGCACCCGACCTCGAACGGTCACAACTCGCCTCGAACAGGCACCCGACCTCGAACGGTCACATCTCGCCTCGAACAGGCACCCGACCTCGAACGGTCACATCTCGCCTCAAACGGCACCCGACCTCAAACGGTCACAATTCGCCTCGAACGCCACCCTGACCACGAACGGTCACATCTCACCTCAAATGACTCGATCCCGAACGGTTGTCATTTGAGGTCAAGCACTTGAACACGAACGGTCACACTCCACCTCAAATGACTCGATCCCGAAAGGTCGTCATTTGAGGTCAGGCTCTTGATCGCGAACGGTCACATTTCACCTCAAATGGCTCAATACGGAACGGTCGTCATTTGAGGTCATATAAAACTGTCAATTTCTTTGCAGGTCATCAACGGGATATGAACATCCAACTTATGACATTACAAAACACACCTTCCTACCGCAAGGCATGTTTTGGAGGGCAAATGTTATCCTTCCTTTTAGGCAAGGCCGTGATACCAAAAGGTTAATCGAAAAACCAAAGATAGTTAATCTCAAAGCAACCTAGCTACTCGAACAAAGCGACTCAACTAGTCAAAAAGCTTCAATGACCTAGTGATCAACAGGCATACGACCTAAAGGATAGAGCGACTTAGTAAGGGATGCGACCTAGTGCATTGCGACCTAATAAGCTAAAGCATTCAGCGAGCTAATGGGCTAGCGACCTAACAATCTAGAGGTTCCAACGACCAAACATGTTAATAGAATAAGTGCCTCATGTCCAGCAACCTAACAACTTGATGAACTCAGTGACCTAGCAATCCAACGAAAGCAACGACTTTGCGAGTCAAGGAAGCAGCGACCTAGCAAGAGCGACCTACGAGTTAACGACCTAACGACCTAGTAAACTTCAAAGTTAGGTCGCACATTGCCTCTTCCACTAGGTCGCTCACGACGTAAACAGACCAAGGCTACTCCTTATGCCACAACTTCCTTATGCTGTAACTTCTCATGCCGCTACCCTTTAAGTCGCTGGCGACTTACGACCTAACCACCCCTATGCGACCTACGACCTAAACCCAGTTTTTCCCTATAAATACCTCGCCTACTCCAACTGAAGAGGGGGCTTCGGATACTCCTTGGAAGGCCGATACTCTATAATTTCCTCGACTCCATCAACACCTCAAACACCGAAGACACTTCAAAGGACTCGGGGAATATATCTAATTCATTAAAGACGGATTCAAAGGGCTTTTCTATACGGAAGTTCTGATTTCTTGCCTTAATTATGTTGTAACTTGAAGTCGAATTGTAGCAAAAGTGTAATCAAAGAATCAGGGAAAGAGTTGTAATTGAATCAGCAGTAAAGGATGTAAAGTGGACGTAGGCTTGACTTTGACCCGAACCACTATAAAAATTATTGTCTCTTTTACTATTTTCACTATTTTCTATTTACTTTTAGTTCCCGTGCAAACGGGTGGTGCTTTCAATATACGGCAACTTACACCAGGGTGTTAGCGTGCATTTTTAGCGTTAACACTCAACAGTCTTAGATAAAACTAAATAGATTATTCATTCAACCCAAATCCAATTTTAAAGTATCCTTGCCCAAACAACCATCACTAAACAACAACAAGTCAAAACAACATTCAACTTAACTTATTATTAATTTCATTTCATACCTTTGTTGTTTGATTTTCTTTTTATTTATACAGTGATTTATCTTTTTAATTTACATTTACTCATTAAATGTTTGCTTCATTTATTTTTACTTATTACTTACAATATTCATTTTTCATTTTAATGTCATGTAAGTTTCTTCTTTATTGCACCATATTCACTCATTTCGTAATACTTAATTTCATGTAATTTACTTAAGTTTCTAGTTGCTTACTTACAATAGCTACTTTTCGTTATATTTAATTAGTAGCATTCAATTATACTTAAGTTTTTACAACTACACATCAATTCTTATTTATTATAGAATTCCATTTTATTTACTTAAGTTTATAATCATCAATTTATAATACTTACTTTTAATTTTATAGTAAAACTTTCGATTATAACTTAAGTTTTCAATAATTACAACATCAAATCCTTATTTATTATGGAATTTCATTAATTCTCTCATTTCCTCAAATTTATTTCCTGTATAATATCTATTACATTTCTTATAAAACATTTGAACTTTTAATATTTCGTAAGTTATAAATATGCTTCTAAGAATGTAATTTAAAGTTATACAAGTTTTACTAGATTCTTTTAATTAATTAATGGTTCAATAATAACATCTTTGTTTTATAGATTACAATTTCAAATTACCTTTAATTTTGATTCATTTATTTAATGCTTACATTTCTACTATAATTAATTACAGTAGCAATTTAATTACACTTAAGTTTAAAACTTTATAACATCAATTCTTATAAATAAAGTATTTCATTAATTCATTTACTAAGGTTAAAATCATTTATTTACATTACTAATCTTCCTATTATATTAAATTTTACTTTAATTGAAGGTTCCCATTATTAATTAGTCATATTCTGTGACGCCCCACCTCTATACCCACACTAGCCAAGAACACTACGGTGTAGTGCTATCAACTAGCATGGAGAATAAGGCTGTTGAGGAGCGGCCATCCGTGTAATTGCTTATCACACGGTGGCTACAAATAATCTTCAAAAACAAACATAGAAATAATCATAACACAAATCAGTCACAGATATCCATATCACAAAGGCGGAAGAAGATATGAATATATAACTAACACATGAAAGTGTACATCGAGTAGTGGTCAGTAAGATCCACGATAATACAAAAGAATAGCAACACGTGCTATACAAAAGAATACAACTATGAGTCTATATCTCAAGTGTATACAACAAAAACTGCTAATCTAAACAGTTAGCCAAAAGTCAGAGTGATGAATCCCTGGGAAGAAGTCAAGCAGAAGCACCTGTAACATCTCGGTCTGACCCGAGTATTATTTAAGAAAATAATAAACGGGTCAGTCTAGCTATAAATATCAGTTGACATGATATAACATAAAAGATATGGCATAAACATAAAATATCCATAATGACATACCAGTATAAGTATGTAAATAATGATCAACAGAAGATCAATCAATAAGAGATAACCAATATCACAAGAATCTTCTCAAAGATTCGGAAAGGGCATCATACCCCTAACTTGTACTCATAACAAGTCAATGACATAAATTCTATAAATCAATGCAAGAAGTCCAGAAATCATAGAAAAGAGAAAGAGGCCTGTCACATGACGGTCCGAAGACCAAGGGGAGCTACCCCACATGTGCGAATGGAATCACACAGATTAAGGTCCAGACTAGCCAAAAAGCAAAAAGGTATGTGTGAGTGGAATCACACAAGTGGTGTCTAGTCTAACCTCGCAACAAGAGACATCGCACAGTTGCTAGTCTAAATCATCAAAATGATCGTCATGATCAACGAGAAGTGTCAATTACATTAAGTTAGTAAATATAGAAGTTTAGCTTCATGTCCCATAACCACTTTCTTAACTTAAATATTTACGAACAAACTGTAAATCTTCACTAATAAAATTGTCACAAGAGGTTCAATCGAACAAGTCCAAGAATTAACCGACGAAGTGAACGCAAGCGTTTCATACCACTTGTTTTACTAAGTCGTTTAATTAGATTTCTCATCCGAGTGAGGTAAAGGTTTGTATATACTAATAGATTGGAAAACGGTTTAAGAAAAGAGCTTTGTTATTAAAAATAGAGTTGAAATTGTTTGTTAAAAGAGTTTTGATATTTACTACTAGTATTGAAACCTTTATATTATAAAGTGACAAAACACAGAAGCAATTGTAGAAATAATCAGTCACAAAAAATCGCATACGGAGATGTGAATAAAATCCAAGGAAATCAGCTCAATGTTTTTCAGATAAGATCCCCTACGGAGGGGGTGTCCAGGGGGTGGCAACCCCCCAAGGTGGGGGTGCGGGGGCAACGCCACCGCTTACGTGGTTCGACCTGCCCGGTCAGGTCGCGGGGGTCCAGGGGGGCGGGGTGTAGGATCGATTTCACCCTAGAGGGGGGGTGAATAGGGTGATAGTGTAAATTATAAAAATTAATCGCGGAAGCTTATCAATTAATTTAAATTCAGATCACAGAATAGCAGCACAGATATAGCAGAATATAAATAACAGAACAGAACAACACAGAATTTACCCGGCTTCGGCAAAACCCTGCCTACGTGCTGCCCCCAAGGTTTCTACTAGAAATTAGATAGTCCCTCGCTTACACACGTAAACTCGCTATACCCGCTATTGACTAATCTAACTCTACGCTCAAAACCCTGACCACAACTCAACCACCGAGTTGTGAATTCCCAAACTACACACCGTAGTTTGTCCCCTAGTCACACGACTAGAAAATTAAAAACGGTTTAAAAGAAAAATACAATTTAAAAACAATTTAAAACACAATAACCCTTATTTAAATTTAAACCCTTAAAATAAAAAGTAAGCCCAAATTAATAAAAACACAGGCCGGCCCCTTATTCACTTCTTCAACCCGTTCCTTTTGCTTTGTGAAAGTATGGCCGATCCTCTTTCGTTCCTCTTTGCGAATTAGGGCTTCTGGTAATTTGCTTTTGCTCCTTGCGATTTAAACGAGGGTTGTGCAAAATTGAAGCGCCGCTCGATCTCGTTCGATAGTAGGTTCGATGCTTTTGATTTGCTTACGGCTTCTTCAATTTTGGATCGAATTCGTTCTGCTTTTTCGGTATGTATTTTCCTCCTTTTGCTTTGCTGGTTGATGCTTGAACTCGATGATTATTTTGCCAATGATGATTGGGCTTATAAAGGATTCGAAATCCTATTTTTGCGTTCGTATATTCGTGTTTGAATTTGTCTACTGATTTGCTTTGGCCATTCGATTATACTTGAACGATTATGATCTCTCTGACTTTGTCACTTCGTATATATTTTGTGATGCTTGCTTACTTGATGTTCACGGCATCAATTTCAACTCCTTGGTCATCACGTTGTTGATCTTGACTTGGTAAAAAACACGGCTTTGATACTTTGTAAACTTTCCATTCTTGTTTTGCATGTTTTAACAACTTGCCGCAGTGTTGGTTCGACTCTGGTCATTTTGTATTTCTGTATATTGCTGCAGTCTTCATTTCCTTGTATTGTCCAGTACAGTTGATTTGGATTCATATGATGTTGAGCATTGGATTTTTGAAACTCTGTTGTACTTGCTTGCTGATATCTTGGTTCGGTCTGTCATTCGAGTTTGAGACTGTGGCGATTTCACTGTGTACTTGAGAATGCACTGCATATTTGGTTTGCTCCTTTGTTGATGTTTGGATCATTATGCTGTCTGCATTGATGCTGCACTTGGTCTAGTTGTAACTGGACCTATAGCTTCCATCCATTTGAATTGAACTTGCAGTTAAGAACAGTTGCTTTTGATCTGTTATGTCTGCTGTCCTTTGAGTTATTTCTTGCATCATAGTCTGGTTGGTGAGTCTGTTATGTTGATGGCTAGCCTTTGCTAGTTCATTCATGACATGTTGTCCATGTGTGTTCATTTGTGTTTGACCTTTGTTGTCACTGGTTCATTGTGGTAGTAGCTGTCTTGAATTTGAATTGTTGCATTTGTTTTCCTCTGCACTTTGTTTGAGTTTCACTGCCATAAGTCGTGCATGTTTATCTGGGTTGCATTGAGTACATCCATACTTCTATGTTGTTTGTGTGCTACTTAGGCTTCCCTGTACATTATACTTGGCTTTGGTTCTGCACCATGTTGTAGCTGTACTGTCTTGAGCTCGACATTGTTGTTTACTTGCTTTGATGCATTCACATGCTTCCATACTTGTTCATGCTGCTGGACTTGATGCAGTTTGATTGTTTTGTAGTTGTTGATGTTCTTTGTAGTTTGTATCTGCATTTTGCATTGGCCATGCTTTGGTCATTGAAGTATGTTGTCACTTGTTTACTGCATGTTCATCATTTCATATTGAACTGTTTCTTGTCATGTTCACTTGTGTTGAATCCAGTTTCAAAACTCGGATTTGACCTTGTGTTCGTGTCGTATTTTTGAATTTATTGCACCTGAGTTGAACCTGTCCGTATATTTGGGTTTGACCTTGTGCTCACCTGTCCCTGTAGCATTATCAAGTGTATATATCGGCGTGCACGGCCTTGTGGCATATACAGTAATACACTGTGTATGTCACAAGTTGTTCGTGTATGATGAATTCAAATTTAAATTATGACGAACAACCCAAATAACTGAGGCAAATCATATATTCAAAAATTATCTTTTAGTTTTGAATTGAAAAAATATTTCTTTTTCAATTTTACTGCGTTAGTTTATATTTTTGCAGATTGCTCAGATACTGGATTCAAACTGGAATGCAGTTGAAGATAAATATGAGTGTGAGTGATATGTAGTGAGGTGCTGATGTAAAATAGTGATGTAATTGAGTTTGTATCACAGTTGTATAGTGAATAGTGAGAGCTTGAATTTGTATACTATTCAAAATTGTAATAAATATTTGTTTGAATAAAATATTCGTTTGAATTCAAATTCCGTGTTATTTATTTTATTCAGCAAATATTTATTTAATCTGTGAAAAAATAAAATAGTATATTATCAAATACATTTAAACGAATGTATATATGTTTATTATCATCAAACAAAAATCATATAAGCGCATATTCAACAATCTCCCCCTTTTGATGATAACAAACATATATTTAAGATTTTGAATATGTTAAATGTATTTGACCATTGATATATCCTAATTGCTCCCCCTATTTAAATGCTTCCTCTCTACACAATACTCCCCCTACATATATGCATACAAATAAAAATACGCAAATGAGTCTAGATGCAAATATAAAATTATTTGACCTTTGCTTGAATTTATTTGACAAAATCTTAACTTTTCTCTCCCCCTTTTGTTATCAGCAAAAGAATAATAGTGTTAGAGAAAATAGAGATAAAGTTATCGATATTAACCAACATTAAAACTCAATTGAATATAAATATTAAATTTCAATAAAAAATCAAAAAAAATCATAAATATTTTGTTAGGCGCATATTCCACTTTTAGAATGATATGAATGATATCATCATATAAAACCATACAGTTGTGTCTATTTGTGGTATATTTATATCAGGAATTTGAATATCTACTAACCATGCATAACCGTTAGGACTTTTAAATGAGATTAGTAGTATTCCAATTTTATTTAAAAAAATGAATTCAAGTATCTTCTAACCACGCATAACCGTGAGGACTTTTAAATGGGATTAGAATCAACTTGTTTATTTTTTAAAAAAAATCAACTTTTGATATGCGTTCCATACATGCATAACCGCGAGGACTTTTAAATGAGCATGGAATCACATAACAAATTCCAAGTAATTCACCCATGCACAACCGTGAGGACTTTTAAATGAGAGAATACTTTGGTATTTATTTATTCATCTAATTTTTTTTATTTTAAAAAAAATGTAAAAATGAAAAACGAACGATTCCTGTTTAAAGTACCACATATTGACAAACTATATAGAATTTTGATGAGTGATGGTTGATAGAAAACATGATAGACATAGAGATGGTCATGGAATTTTTACCAACAAAAAGTTTTATAACTCTTGTTTAAATTTCTAAAGAAATTTACTAATTATACCGTCTCGAGTCATAATATATAATAAATATCAACACTCACCACTTTTTCAATCACTATTCATCTTTTCGATAATCATTAGGGAGTCAGATTAGTCAATGTAATCATTTAAAATCAAATTCAAAGATAATTATAAATCAATTTTTCTAAAAACGACCAATCTGAACACTAGGTCAAAAATGATTTTCTCGAGGGGGTTTTAAAAGAAAATTTTATGCTATTTGAAAATTATTTGAAATGAAGAATATGCAGATATTTTCTTTGAAAAACGATGCAGTTACTAAATGTCTCAAAAATCACGTTCAACTAGTAATTTTTCTATCAACTAGATTACCAGTGTAATCTGCATCTGAATTTCTCTTTCACTCAAAATCATCATTAATTGAATTTGATTGACCAAACCATGAAGTGTACATCAAAAATTTCAAATTCAATTTTAACAACAAATCAAACGACATTCTTTTGAATCTGAATTGAAGCCGTGTTAATAATCAAAAAACCGTGAATATAGAGTTAGCCGAATTATAACCAAATGTATGATTATCCAACAAAACACTATTTTTAATTCAAAATGATATATATGAAGTAATTCAAAAAATCTAAAGATTATTATAGTGTTTTTGGCATAAGAATATAATTGGCCAACTATTTTGAATAAGTCAGAATTATCATCTTTTCATCATCTCAATATTGGCTGATTTTAATTCAGAATATGGTGCAGATTATCACATTTAATATATCGTTTAAAACATACCATTACCTGTTTTACCTTTACGATATTTTTCGTCGTTGTCCATTGTGATTCTGTCACCTTTATACTAGGCTAAGGAACTTTGTTTTGTCGCCCGTTGTGTTTCTGGAACAGCCAAAAATCCAGAGAACACAATTGTTGTTCCTTAGCCTGCCACCACACCTACACGGGAAAAGATTTATGTGACCTATTTGTTTTTATAGGTCCATGGTTGTTAGTGGCAGAAAATTTTGAAAAATAATTTTATAAAGACCCAAAACTATTTATAATTGTTCCCTTCGGCACCCAAATTTGTTTAACTTTGAGAGATTTTATATTTGTGCCTTTTGGAACCCAAATCGGTATAGTTTTCACATGTTTGGGTCTATACCAACAATTATTGTGATCGTGTCCAAATTTTCTACAAATTTTGCACATAGAATTGACTTGATTAATCTTGTTTTCAACAATTTTCGAATTATTATATCCAAGTCCTTGTCTAACCGTATTAACAGTTTGTTTTCCTAATAGCATATTTAATGATTTTTCACTTTTTGAAAATTTATCTAAAGTCGTTGACAATTGTTGGACTTGTGATTTGAGAGATTCATTTTCGTTTAACAACTGTGTGCACTTTTTAATAGAATTCTCTCTCCTAGTTTTTTCATTTTCCTTTAAAATCAAAATTTCATTTTCAAGTGATTTTATATTGATTTCTGACTTTTTAATTTCTTCATCAAATGTTGGACACTTATCACACTTAGGGATCCTACTTTGATAGGTTTTAACTAATTGATCAAGTTGTTTATTACATTCTATCAAAGTATCTTTTTGAGATTCAAGTTTGGCGTATTTTTCCCTAAGTCATTCAAAACAACCGTTTACTTCATGAAAATATATAAGCAACTCAGAATGGGTAAGTTTTGATACCTCACTTGGCTCGTCATCGTCACTGTCAGTTGTATCACCTCGAAGACACAATTCTGCCTTTTCGCTTTCACTGCCAGTGCTTTGATCATTCTCGTCTATTTCATCCCAAGTGGCTGCAAAACTTTTCTTTTTCTGTTTCTTTCCGTGGATGGATTTAATTTGTGGACAATCGGGCTTGATATGGCCGGGTTTGTTGCAATTATAACAAATAAACTTTTGTTCTTTCGAGTAGTCTAGTGCTTTGGCTATTCTGCTTTTTGCTTTTTGAATTCGAGCTGAATTTCCATGTTTTTGATTCCATTTTTTGAATTTCCTTATTAACAGCTCCAATTCTGCTGCTCCATCATCTTCATCGTTATCATCATCACTTTTGGTTGTTCCTTTAAGAGCTATTGATTTCTTTCGATTATCTCCTCCTTCACGCTCTTCCTTGAATTTCATTTCTAGCTCATAAGTGGTGAGATTTTCGATGAGTTCTTCGACTTTCATTTGTTTCAAATCTTTTGATTCTTGAATGGCAGTCACTTTTGCTTCAAATTTTCGTGGAAGGACTCTAAGGATTTTTCGGACTATCTCCAACTCTGTGTATGATTTTCCAAGAGCTTTTGATTTGTAAACGATATTGGAAAGTCGTCCATGCATCTCTTTGACATTTTCTTCCTTCGCCATTGTGAAGTTCTCGTATTCGCTGCTTAGCATGGCAAGGCGAGATTCTTTGACTTGAGATGTTCCTTCGTGAGTCACTTCTAGTGTGTGCCATATTTCCTGTGCAGTTAGACAATGTGAGACACGATTAAATTCAAATTGATCCAATGAACAGATAATAGAATTCATAGCTCTAGCATTAGCATTTTGTAATCTATTTTCTAGATCTGTCCATTGGTCTTTTGGTTTCTCTATTTCCTGATTATCTACAGTTATAGTTGGTATACTATAACCTGTCTCAACAATATTCCAAGCGTCAATGGTTTTCAGAAAAATTTGCATTCTATTTTTCCAGTAAGCATATTCACCATTGAACATTGGTGGTCTAACTATGGATTGACCTTCTCCAAAAGCATTATTAAAAGAAGCCATTTTAAAAATTCAAATTTTTAAAACAAAAACCGATTTTTTTTGAAACACGAATTTTTAAAACAAAAATTGATTTTTGAAACACGAATTTTTAAACGAAAATTGGTTTTTGTAAAATCAAAATTTTAAAACAAAAACGGCTTTTGAACCTCGCTCTGATACCACTTGTAGGATCGATTTCACCCTAGAGGGGGGGTGAATAGGGTGATAGTGTAAATTATAAAAATTAATCACGGAAGCTTATCAATTAATTTAAATTCAGATCACAGAATAGCAGCACAGATATAGCAGAATATAAATAACAGAACAGAACAACACAGAATTTACGCAGCTTCGGCAAAACCCTGCCTACGTGCTGCCCCCAAGGTTTCTACTAGAAATTAGATAGTCCCTCGCTTACACACGTAAACTCGCTATACCCGCTATTGACTAATCTAACTCTACGCTCAAAACCCTGACCACAACTCAACCACCGAGTTGTGAATTCCCAAACTACACACCGTAGTTTGTCCCCTAGTCACACGACTAGAAAATTAAAAACGGTTTAAAAGAAAAATACAATTTAAAAACAATTTAAAACACAATAACCCTTATTTAAATTTAAACCCTTAAAATAAAAAGTAAGCCCAAATTAATAAAAACACAGGCCGGCCCCTTATTCACTTCTTTAACCCGTTCCTTTTGCTTTGTGAAAGTATGGCCGATCCTCTTTCGTTCCTCTTTGCGAATTAGGGCTTTTGGTAATTTGCTTTTGCTCCTTGCGATTTAAACTAGGGTTGTGCAAAATTGAAGCGCCGCTCGATCTCGTTCGATAGTAGGCTTCGATGCTTTTGATTTGCTTATGGCTTCTTCAATTTTGGATCGAATTCGTTCTGCTTTTTCGGTATGTATTTTCCTCCTTTTGCTTTGCTGGTTGATGCTTGAACTCGATGATTATTTTGCCAATGATGATTGGGCTTATAAAGGATTCGAAATCCTATTTTTACGTTCGTATATTCGTGTTTGAATTTGTCTACTGATTTGCTTTGGCCATTCGATTATACTTGAACGATTATGATCTCTCTGACTTTGTCACTTCGTATATATTTTGTGATGCTTGCTTACTTGATGTTCACGGCATCAA
Organism: Allium cepa; assembly: GCA_030765085.1. Lineage (NCBI taxonomy): Eukaryota > Viridiplantae > Streptophyta > Magnoliopsida > Asparagales > Amaryllidaceae > Allium > Allium cepa. The sequence goes on along the minus strand of CM060941.1, from coordinate 676,398,981 downwards.
TTTCAACTCCTTGGTCATCACGTTGTTGATCTTGACTTGGTAAAAAACACGGCTTTGATACTTTGTAAACTTTCCATTCTTGTTTTGCATGTTTTAACAACTTGTCGCAGTGTTGGTTCGACTCTGGTCATTTTGTATTTCTGTATATTGCTGCAGTCTTCATTTCCTTGTATTGTCCAGTACAGTTGATTTGGATTCATATGATGTTGAGCATTGGATTTTTGAAACTCTGTTGTACTTGCTTGCTGATATCTTGGTTCGGTCTGTCATTCGAGTTTGAGACTGTGGCGATTTCACTGTGTACTTGAGAATGCACTGCATATTTGGTTTGCTCCTTTGTTGATGTTTGGATCATTATGCTGTCTGCATTGATGCTGCACTTGATCTAGTTGTAACTGGACCTATAGCTTCCATCCATTTGAATTGAACTTGCAGTTAAGAACAGTTGCTTTTGATCTGTTATGTCTGCTGTCCTTTGAGTTATTTCTTGCATCATAGTCTGGTTGGTGAGTCTGTTATGTTGATGGCTAGCCTTTGCTAGTTCATTCATGACATGTTGTCTATGTGTGTTCATTTGTGTTTGACCTTTGTTGTCACTGGTTCATTGCGGTAGTAGCTGTCTTGAATTCGAATTGTTGCATTTGTTTTCCTCCGCACTTTGTTTGAGTTTCACTGCCATAAGTCGTGCATGTTTATCTGGGTTGCATTGAGTACATCCATACTTCTATGTTGTTTGTGTACTACTTAGGCTTCCCTGTACATTATACTTGGCTTTGGTTCTGCACCATGTTGTAGCTGTACTGTCTTGAGCTCGACATTGTTGTTTACTTGCTTTGATGCATTCACATGCTGCCATACTTGTTCATGCTGCTGGACTTGATGCAGTTTGATTGTTTTGTAGTTGTTGATGTTCTTTGTAGTTTGTATCTGCATTTTGCATTGGCCATGCTTTGGTCATTGAAGTATGTTGTCACTTGTTTACTGCATGTTCATCATTTCATATTGAACTGTTTCTTGTCATGTTCACTTGTGTTGAATCCAGTTTCAAAACTCGGATTTGACCTTGTGCTCGTGTCGTATTTTTGAATTTATTGCACCTGAGTTGAACCTATCCGTATATTTGGGTTTGACCTTGTGCTCACCTGTCCCTGTAGCATTATCAAGTGTATATATCGGCGTGCACGGCCTTGTGGCATATACAGTAATACACTGTGTATGTCACAAGTTGTTCGTGTATGATGAATTCAAATTTAAATTATGACGAACAACCCAAATAACTGAAGCAAATCATATATTCAAAAATTATCTTTTATTTTTGAATTGCAAAAATATTTCTTTTTCAATTTTACTGCGTTAGTTTATATTTTTGCAGATTGCTCAGATGCTGGATTCAAACTGGAATGCAGTTGAAGATAAATACGAGTGTGAGTGATATGTAGTGAGGTGCTGATGTAAAATAGTGATGTAATTGAGTTTGTATCACAGTTGTATAGTGAATAGTGAGAGCTTGAATTTGTATACTATTCAAAATTGTAATAAATATTTGTTTGAATAAAATATTCGTTTGAATTCAAATTCCGTGTTATTTATTTTATTCTGCAAATATTTATTTAATCTGTGAAAAAATAAAATAGTATATTATCAAATACATTTAAACGAATGTATATATGTTTATTATCATCAAACAAAAATCATATAAGTGCATATTCAACACGGGGCAGCGCCCCGTCCAAAACGGTACGACCTAGTGAAGACAAAATGAGGTCTAACGACCTAAGAGGAATAGGGTCGAGCGACCTAATGGTTTCGACCTAGGGGTCTAAGGGGTCAAACGACCTTGTGGTGTTCGCGACCTAACGATGACTCGCGACCCAACATGGCCGACCTAACAGAGGTTGCGACCTAACAGAGCAACAGGATGAGCGACTTAACAAAGTGGCCGAGCGACCTAACTGGAGAAAGTGACCTATAGGTCATGCGACCTAAAGTAGTAAAGAGCCGTACATGTTAACGAGTTAATGACCTACGACCTAGGTCCATATGACCTACGACCTAAGGTCCATACGACCTATGACCTAATACGTCGCGACCTAGCGACCTAAGGGGATAAGGGCCGAGCGACCTAACATTCGAACGACCTACGACCTAAGGAGCTTGCGACCACGACCTAAGGTCCATACGACCTACGACCTAAAACGTCGCGACCTAGCGACCTAAGGGGATAAGGGCCGAGCGACCTAACATTCGAACGACCTACGACCTAAGGAGCTTGCGACCCACGACCTAAGGTCCATACGACCTACGACGTAAAACGTCGCGACCTAGCGACCTAAGGGGATAAGGGCCGAGTGACCTAACATTCGAACGACCTACAACCTAAGGAGCTTGCGACCCACGACCTAAGTCTGAAGCGCCGAGCGACCTAACATTATAGGCCTTTTTAGGTCGGAAACGAGCTATTTGAAGGCCGAGACATTTCCACGCGAACGACCTAGCAAAGGCAGAGCGACCTAAGGGCAGATTTTCACCAAAAATACTTAAAGTTGGAATTTTTCGCCAATCCAATCCAAACCAAATGCAAATGTACATGCTAAAGTGATGGGGAATCATTCCCAACAGTCCACTATAGATATAGACTAGATTTGTGGGATAAAAATCTCACCTTTGCACCAAATATCAATAAAAATGAAGTTTTAAGCATGTAAGAATCAATCCCTCTTCTATTTAAGCACAAGAAGCTTGAATCCAATGTCTTCTTCTTGAATTTGGAGCAGAAAGATGGATTGCAATTGAATTTGAGTTTTGGAAATTTTAATTTCCCATTCCCTCCACCATTTTTGAAGAAGCTTGAAGACTTAGGCAAATAGAAATGAAGTTATGAAGAGGAGGGGTGAAGGTTGGGTCTAATAGGCTAAAAGCCCAACCCAAAGTCTCAAGTGAAAAAGTAGTGAAATTCTACTATCTCCAATCATATCAATGTTTGTACTTAAAAATGTTGTAAACAGCATTTCAAACTCAATGGAAGTGGTCGCGAGTCCTAATATGTCCGTTTGCAAAAAGTAGTTTTTCGGACCAAAATCCGATTAACGATTTAATATTTAAACAAAATATTTAAATATAAACTCGATAAATATGCGGGTTGTTACAGACTCCCCTCCTTAAAGAAATTGCGTCCTCGCAATATATATATATATATATATATATATATATATATGAGATGGAAATAAAAAGTAACAACCATAAAAGCATATTAACACAAGAGAAATTTGAAATAAGAAGTTCACCTCAAAGAGCAGGGGAAAGCAAGTCCGGATGTGTACGCTCGATGAATTCTCTGGATTCCCAAGAACAATCCTTAGGATTTAAGGACCATTGAACCTTCATAAGCGGAACATCTTTATTTCGAAGTCGTTTAACCTCAGAAGCTATAATTCGAATAGGATGCTGTTCATAAGTTAAATTCGGCGAAACTTCAATTTCTTCCACAACAGCAGGCTCAAGAATAGAATCGGAATTCCGAAGGCATTTCCGTAATTGAGAAACGTGAAATACGTCATGCATAACAGAAAACTGAGCCGGCAATGCAAGGCGATAAGCCATGGAACCTAGTGATAGGAAATGGCCCAATATATCGAGGCGCTAACTTCCCCGATCGACTGAAACGTACAACACCCTTCATAGGTGAAACACGAATAAAAACAGGATCTCCAACAGAAAATTTTAATTTCCTTCTTCGATTATCGGCATAGGATTTTTGTCTACTCTGGGCTTCTTTCATCCTATGTCGAATAAGTTCAATCTTCTCTGTGGAGTCTCGAATAAAATCTGGACCTAAAACCAGCTTCTCACCGGCCTCAAGCCAACAAGAAGGAGATCGGCAGGGCCTTCCGTAGAGTGCCTCGAAAGGTGCCATACCAATACTAGATTGGAAGCTATTATTATAGGAAAATTAAACAAGTGAAATATGATCTTCCCAACTTCCACCAAAATCAAGCACACAAGCACGAAGAAGATATTCAAGAGTTTGATTCACACGCTCGATTTGTCCATCGGACTGGGGGTGATAAGCAGTGCTAAAGTTAAGCTTCGTTCCTAAAGCTTTTTGAAGACTCTTCCAAAATCCACTAGTAAATAATGGATCTCGATCGCTAACAATACAAGTAGGAACTCCATGCAATTTAACAATTTCTTTGATAAAGAGTTTGGCCAAAAGAGAAACGGTTCGGTTTGACCGAACGGGAATAAAATGGGCGGATTTAGTAAGCCTATCCACGATCGCCCATAAGCCATCATGACCCGAACGAGAACGGGGAAGGCCATCTATAAAATCCATGGAAATTTGGTCCCACTTCCAAATTGGAATTTCTAAAGGTTGCAATAACCCACCAGGCCTCTGATGTTCGGCCTTGACAAGTTGGCAAGTCATGCGACACTTAACAAAGTTAGCAATATCAGATTTCATTCCCTCCCAATAATAAAGTCGCTTCATATCAGCGTACATCTTACTACTACCGGGATGAATGGTGAACTTAGAACGATGGGAATCTTCTAAAATATCTTTACGAAGATCACCAATATTTGGTACGATAAGTCTACCAAATTTCCGAATGCCGCCACGAGAATCAATACCAAAGTCTTTCAAACCATCAATATCAATTCTATCCTTAATATTTTTGTCAAGAAGAACCAATTCAGGATCTAGCCTTTGAGCTTCAAGAATGCGGTCTAAGAGAGAAGGATGAGCCTCAAGGCTACATAAAACAAATGATGAGCATAAATCGGATACGCACTCTCGAATCTCACAAGCGGATAAGATCTCGAGATCGTTCCATTCGGATATCATCATAGAAACAACTGCTTGTTGCCTACGGCTAAGAGCATTGGCGACATGATTACCCTTACCGGGGGTATAAAGAATATCAAGATCATAAGGTGCAAGGAACTCGAGCCAACGCTGTTGACGTAAATTAAGTTCTTTTTGAGAAAATAAATATTTCAAAGACTTATGATCTGTGTAAAGAATAAATTTCTCTCCCAATAGATAATGATGCCACATTCGAAGGGCGAAAACAATAGCCGCGAGCTCTAGATCATGTGTGGCATATCTAGTCTCGGCCGGCTTCAATTGCGTAGAAGCATAAGAAAAAACACGTTCTTTTTGCGTAAGAATGGCACCCAAACCAACGTGACTAGCATCGGTATAAACAACAAAATCTTGATTCCCCTCGGGAATAACAATAATAGGAGCATCAGAAAGGAGTTCTTTCAATTTCTGAAAAGAGGCTTCACATTTGTCCGACCAAATGTATTTAACTCCCTTCTTAGTCAAGCCAGTAAGAGGCACGGTAATCTTAGAAAAGTCTTTAATAAAACGACGGTAATAGCCCGCCAATCCGAGAAAGCTACGGATTTCTGTCACACTCTCAGGTCTTTTCCAATCTTGAATCGCTTCAATCTTTGAAGGATCCACGGAAATTCCGGATTCGGAAATAAAATGACCGAGAAACTTCACACGAGATTGCCAAAAGTGGCATTTAGAAAATTTTGCCTTTAGTTGATTACTCCTAAGAGTTTCCAATACAATACGAAGATGTTTCTCATGTTCCTCCTCGGTTTTTGAATACACAAGAATATCATCAATGAATATGAGAACAAACCGATCGAGGAAATCTTTGAAAACTCGATTCATGAGGTCAACGAAATAAGCTGGAGCATTCGTTAACCCAAATGGCATAACAAGCCATTCATAAGATCCATATCGAGTACGGAATGATGTCAAAGGAATGCTATCCTCTGCGATACGAAGCTGATGGAAACTGGTAGCCAAGTCCAATTGTGAAAAGACCTTAGCACCACTAAGTTGATCGAATAGATCATCAATCCGAGGTAAAGGATATTTATTTTTAATAGTAAGATCGTTAAGCTTGCGATAATCAATGCAGAGCCTCAGAGTACCATCGGATTTCTTTACGAAAGTAGCCGAAGCTCCCCAAGGCGAGGAACTAGAGCGAATAAATTGCCTCGTCTCCAACTCAGATAATTGTTTACGCATCTCCTCAATTTCCTTATTAGACATGCGATAAGGAGGACAAGTAATAGGTTGAGCTCCAGAAACAAGATTAATTCTGAACTCAATTGCTCGTTTAGGTGGTAAACCTAAAACGGGCTCGAATATGTCGGAAAATTCACGAACAACACGAATACGAGAAATAATATCATCTTCATCGTTATCACGAGGATTTAAAGAATATAAGGATGCCACCAAACAGGATTCTGAATCTTTAAGATTAACAGAAATCTGATTAACAGATAGTGGATGTCGGAGATGAATAGTCCGCTCAGGACATAGGATATGGGCTGGATAACGGTTAAGCCAATCCATTCCCAAAATTATTCCAAAGCCTAAGTAACGCATGACATGCAAATCGGCTAGGAGAGAAAAATCGCAAAAAATAATCTCCACATCTTTACAAAGCAAACTAAGAGTTGCGGATCCCCCAACAGGATTCACAATTTTTGAAGAAGTCATTAATGCAGTAACACTTAAGGAAAAAGTGTCTACCAGTTCCTTTGATATAAAAGAATGGGATGCACCCGTATCAAAGAGAACTCTAATAGGTTGATCATGAAATAAAATAATACCATCAAGAATGGAATGAGAAATACCTTGGCCACGAGATGTGTTGCCAGGGGCTTGAGCCACATTTAACTTTCCCTCATTCCTGCCTTTACGTTTGAGGCATTGATGTATAAAGTGATTTGGGCTCTTACAATAGCGACAAGATTTGGGCTTTGAGCACTTGTTCACAAAATGATCCTCTGCGCCACAGTTGAAGCATCTCGCAATATCAGGAGAAGGAGCCTTTGCAGCAGGAGTTGCTTGTTTACCCTTCTTATTGGGATAAGGGCCTTTGAATTTGTTGGGCCTCTTTTTGTTATTGAAATTGGGTTTGGAAGCTACTACCTCCACCTCACTTTCTTTATCAGCCTCTTCAAGACGAAGAGCGATATCTATAAGTTGATCAAATGCAACTTATAGTTTCAGGAGTAGTGGCTTCTTAAGATTCTTATTTAAGCCATAAACGAACCTCTGGTTCTTCTTTAGTGGAGTATTTATATACTTGACCCCATATTTGGAAAGGGATTCGCATGATGCGACGTAGTCCGCCATAGAAGACTGACCTTGAACAAGGTCAATAAATCGCCGAGCCAAAGTTACTTTTTCAGCCTCGGGCACGAATTTCGATTCGAAGCGTTCCCGGAAGTGCTCCCAGGTGAGATCTGCTTCATCAATTTCTGAGATTAACAGCTCATACTAATCCAATGCTCTTTCTTGGAGCATGCTGGAAGCCACCTGGACTCGATGGAGGTCAACGAGGTTCATGCGAGAGAAGATCCTATCACACGTTCTGAGCCAAGCCTGGACCCCAATGATAGTTTCAGAGCCTTTAAATGGCTTCCCATCCAGGTTGGTGTAATCATTGCACAATCGTGCAAACCCCGACTTTGGGTGGGTAGGTGCCGGATTAGCTCCAGCTGCTTGAGCGTTCGTTACTAAATCAAGTAACTGTTGAGTAGTCATAAAAACTCCATCCGGTGGTGGAGCACTAGATGATCCAGCTCTGGGATGACCTGGTCTAGACATTCTCTTCCTTAAGAAAGAAAGAAGAGAAAAAAAATAGTTATTCACCAAATGAATATCAAACATTCTTGACAGGTGAAGTAAGGAATCATAAAAGAAATAGGATGAATCGGTTTGAAGAATCAAACCAAATCCTAAAGCAAGACTCCTAAGGTGGAATTAGGACGATGGTCCTTGTCAAGTTATTCTACATTGTTCTGAAGTTTCACTCTGATACCAAGTTGTGACGCCCCACCTCTATACCCACACTAGCCAAGAACACTACGGTGTAGTGCTGTCAACTAGCATGGAGAATAAGGCTGTTGAGGAGCGACCATCCGTGTAATTGCTTATCACACGGTGGCTATAAATAATCTTCGAAAACAAACATAGAAATAATCATAACACAAATCAGTCACAGATATCCATATCACAAAGGCGGAAGAAGATATGAATATATAACTAACACATGAAAGTATACATCAGAGTAGTGGTCAGTAAGATCCACGATAATACAAAAGAATAGCAACACGTGCTATACAAAAGAATACAACTATGAGTCTATATCTAAAGTGTATACAACAAAAACTACTAATCTAAACAGTTAGCCAAAAGTCAGAGTGATGAATCCCTGGGAAGAAGTCAAGCAGAAGCACCTGTAACATCTCGGTCTGACCCGAGTATTATTTAAGAAAATAATAAACGGGTCAGTCTAGCTATAAATATCAGATGACATGATATAACATAAAAGATATGGCATAAACATAAAATATCCATAATGACATACCACTATAAGTATGTAAATAATGATCAACAGAAGATCAATCATAAGAGATAATCAATATCACAAGAATCTTCTCAAAGATTCGGAAAGGGCATCATACCCCTAACTTGTACTCATAACAAGTCAATGACATAAATTCTAGAAATCAATGCAAGAAGTTCAGAAATCATAGAAAAGAGAAAGAGGCCTATCACATGACGGTCCAAAGACCAAGGGGAGCTACCCCACATGTGTGAATGGAATCACACAGATTAAGGCCCAGACTAACCAAAAAGCAAAAAGGTATGTGTGAGTGGAATCACACAAGTGGTGTCTAGTCTAACCTCGCAACAAGAGACATCGCACAGTTGCTAGTCTAAATCATCAGAATGATCGTCATGATCAACGAGAAGTGTCAATTACACTAAGCAAGTAAATATAGAAGTTTAGCTTCATGTCCCATAACCACTTACTTAACTTAAATATTTACGAACAAACTGTAAATCTTCACTAATAAAATTGTCACAAGAGGTTCAATCGAACAAGTCCAAGAATTAACCGACGAAGTGAACGCAAGCGTTTCGTACCACTTGTTTTACTAAGTCGTTTAATTAGATTTCTCATCCGAGTGAGGTAAAGGTTTGTATATACTAATAGATTGGAAAACGGTTTAAGAAAAGAGCTTTGTTATTAAAAAATAGAGTTGAATTTGTTTGTTAAAAGAGTTTTGATATTTACTACTAGTATTGAAACCTTTATATTATAAAGTGACAAAACATAGAAGCAATTGTAGAAACAATCAGTCACAAAAAATCGCATACGGAGATGTGAATAAAATCCAAGGAAATCAGCTCAATGTTTTTCAGATAAGATCCCCTACGGAGGGGGGGTCCAGGAGGGTGGCAACCCCCCAAGGTGGGGGTGCGGGGGCAACGCCACCGCTTACGGGGTTCGACCTGCCCGGTCAGGTCGCGGGGGTCCAGGGGGTGGGGCAGCGCCTCGTCCAAAACAGTACGACCTAGTGAAGACAAAATGAGGTCTAACGACCTAAGAGGAATAGGGTCGAGCGGCCTAATGGTTGCGACCTAGGGGTCCAAGGGGTCAAACGACCTAGTGGTGTTCGCGACCTAACGATGACTCGCGACCCAACATGGCCGACCTAACAGAGGTTGCGACCTAACCGAGCAACAGGACGAGTGACTTAACAAAGTGGTCGAGCGACCTAACTGGAGCAAGCGACCTATAGGTCATGCGACCTAAAGTAGTAAAGAGCCGTACGTGTTAACGAGTTAACGACCTACGACCTAGGTCCATACGACCTACGACCTAAGGTCCATACGACCTACGACCTACGACCTAAGGACCATACGACCTACGACCTAATAGGTCGCGACCTAGCGGCCTAAGGGGATAAGGGCCGAGCGACCTAACATTCGAACGACCTACGACCTAAGGAGCTTACGACCCACGACCTAAGGTCCATACGACCTACGACCTAAAACGTCGCGACCTAGCGACCTAAGGGGATAAGGGCCGAGCGACCTAACATTCGAACGACCTACGACCTAAGGAGCTTGCGACCCACGACCTAAGTCCGAAGCGCCGAGCGACCTAATGTTATAGGCCATTTTAGGTCGGAAACGAGCTATTTGAAGGCCGAGACTTTTCCACGCGAACGACCTAGCAAAGGCAGAGCGGCCTAAGGGCAGATTTTCACCAAAAACACTTAAAGTTGGAATTTTTCGCCAATCCAATCCAAACCAAATGCAAATGTACATGCTAAAGTGATAGGGAATCATTCCCAATAGTCCAATATAGATATAGACTAGATTTGTGGGATAAAAATCTCACCTTTGCACCAAATATCAATGAGAATAAAGTTTTAAGCATTCAAGAATCAATCCCTCTTCTATCTAAGCACAAGAAGCTTGAATCCAATGTCTTCTTCTTGAATTTGGAGTAGAAAGATGGATTGCAATTGAATTTGAGTTTTGGAAATTTTAATTTCCCATTCCCTTCACCATTTTTGAAGAAGCTTAAAGACTTAGGCAAACAGAAATGAAGTTATGAAGAGGAGGGGTGAAGGTTGGGTCTAATAGGCTAAAAGCCCAACCCAAACTCACAAATGAAAAAGTAGTGAAATTCTACTATCTCCAATCATATCAATGTTTATACTAAAAAATGTTGTAAACAGCATTTCAAACTCAATGGAAGTGGTCGCGAGTCCTAATATGTCCGTTTGCAAAAAGTAGCTTTTCGGACCAAAATCCGATTAACGATTTAATATTTAAATAAAATATTTAAATATAAACTCGATAAATATGCGGGTTGTTACATATTCCAATTTACTTCACTTAATTAAACTATTAATTAACTGGAACTTAAGAACCAAATACAAGGTTTAATTTTAAATCATTTAAAATAATGGATAGATGTATACACTTTAATATATATATATATATATATATATGTATATATATATCCAATTATAGTTAAAACGATAAAGAATTTTTTTTCCTCAAAAAAATTTGCAGTAAACTACTACAGTGGCCTTCCTACTTCGAAACTCGAAAATGAACGTCGATAATGCGCGCACTCATCACCGAAATTATTTTCTAGCGACAGAGAGGGGAGTATGTCTTAATCTTTCCAAAATTTCTTTTTTTTTTAAAAAAATATTTGTTTCAAATTATATTGAAATGCTTGTATAAGAAAAATACTTCCTTTAATAATAATATTATTTATATTTTAAAATCATTCAAAAGAAATTTCAAAATCCCGGAGCTTAAGTTCTAAAATTCCAATTTCATTTATTTTATTTTCTATCTCATTTTACTTATTATTATTAAATTTTATTACCTAACAACCAATATAATACAGCCAAATATAATCTTTATAAAATTTATTACTTCATATATATAGAAAAAATAATAGGGAAAATTATTTCATTCACCTATATTAAAACCCAATATGTCGGTCTGTCCTATTAAGTGTTTAGAACCCCTATTGATGTCATAGCGTCCCATGCATTAACCAGAATTTTTAAATAAAAAACGGAACGGATTAACACAATACTAAAACCTTTTATAACACTAACAAATACGTGCTCTCATATATATATACTCAGCGACTCCCATAGGGTATTACTACCCTATTAACCAAGAGTCAAACCCCACAAAGCTAAGGTTTATCGCTAAACCAAAGCTCTGATACCAACTGTAATGTCCCGCCATTTCGCACGCTTTAAATCGACACATGTGCCAATTCAAACCATACGAAAGGACAGATTGTTATGGGGTAAAAAAACAAGAAAGAATAAAAGAAAATAGAATCTTACAACGGAAGGATAAAATATAATAATCAAATATACAGTTTATAAATCTGTTACAAAAACATTTGATTATATTTATATAATACATATCAGAGTTACACATACCAATAACAATGCAGCGGAACGGTAAGAGTGTAGTGCAATAATATAAATAATAATAATACAAATCTTCGTTTTCGTCCTCCAGAGCTAAATCTTCAAATCCTGAAACACTCGGACTGACCCGAGCGAATTGAAAAGACAAAACACTCGAGTAAGAACTAAAAGATCTTATGTAAGTTAAATCAACAGAAATAAATATGAGTGCAGTAACTCAAGAGATGCTCGGGATTCACATCTCCTAAGGATCCGTTAAACTATTTACTATATAGTATATTCCGCTATTATAATAGTGTCTAATTGTAAAATAAACTTACTTTTAAATAGCGTTAAGGAGTTACCCAATCTCCCCCTTAACACAATAATAGTCCCATTAGTCCATCCAATATCATAGTCCCTCCTGATCGGGAAGCCACCAGAGGATACCACACGGGCTACGAGAGAAATCCAAACTCTTACAAGGCTCGGTATGGTAGGTGACATGGCACAACTAGGCAATGCCAGGGTAGATATACCAATTACGCATCCGGGTCGGTGGTAACGCGTAGCGCGCAGCTACCACCCACCACGAACAAACTCCCCCAAATCAAAGAAATCAAAAGTGAAGGTGGCCACCGAATCAATCCAAAGTCAGAGTATAGTATCGAAGGGAAGTGTCCGATCAGAGGTGCTACCTCATTAACCCATCAATTGCTACTGTTTTAGCCACCTTATGCCAACTCACGGGAGTTGGGTCTACGTATTTACCTTACAGGAAACGCCGCCACCAACCTACTTCATTCTGGAATCTCCACCACGTACACGGTTGTTAAAGTGGTTTTAGGAGTTGGCAGAGAGTATGACAACTTCCTTTCCCGGTCTCTTTAACAACCAAACGTTATTATAACACCGCGGTCTTTAAAATAGTTTATACTTTAAAACCAGAAAATAATTATCCATTTCAAAACCTATAAATACGATATCATTTCCATTTCCAAAACAACTCATTTTGATATTATTTTCATAAAACCCAAATCAATAATATTATTTTTATTTCAAATATATTTCTTTTCCAAAATCATACTGCTTTAAAATTTATAATATTTGGAAATCAAACATTTGAATTATAACTTTCAAAACATAATACTTCGAAATTCATAGCTTTGAAACCATAACTTCAAAAACTTGAATGGTTTGGATATTCAAATTGTATATAGAATAAAATAGTTTGAATTTAAAATTACTTTATAAAATAAATAATTTCCGCGACACACAATTTATTTCATTAAAGATTAAGCCAAAATCCATAAACTTTAAAATCGCTTTCAGTTTCAATAAACCACTTCAGTTTCAATATATTTCAAACTTTGAATAAAAAAAATGGAACTAAGGTTGGAAATTTCTATTCAACAATTTAAAGTCCTATTTATTTAGTTTGAAATATTTTCATAATAAATCCGAAATCATTTAAATAAAAATCAAATTACTTTTAACTAAAAATTTCCTTCAATTTATTTATACTAGAAATATTCATTTAATTCATCTTGGATAAAAATTCTGTTATAAATATCATACCATTTTAAAATTTTCAAGTTAATAAATTCTACATCAACTTATGATGTTAAATTCTTAATTATACTCGATTCCAAATTAATTTTTCAATTTTACTCCTAATATTAATTGATTTAAATCATTTAAAACTCTATATATTCTCAATATCTTAACATGTACCTAGCCATATAATATAAAATAATCAAACTCCATTATTCATCTTATTTATTTTATTTAACGAATTTATACACAACTTAAATTCAATAATTTAACTATATATGTACATAAAAATAAGATTTTATATCAGATCAAAAATTAATATTTATTAAACCGTATCCTATCCAAAACCAAAAATCCTTTCAAAAATAATTTTATATATATACCGCGGTGCATGTATATAATTTTCTATCTTATGGTCAAGTGATACGGATATTTATCATTTCAATCCGCAATTTAATAATAAAATGCGGTTGTATATCATTTCAAACCGCAATCCCGAATGAAATGAAATGCATAACAACTTGTAGTCAATAAAAATAAACATCCATCCATCCATCAAAATCATCCATCCATTTATTACAATCATCATCCTAATTCAACAATACATCAAATATAACATGTGATGATAACAGGTATCAACTATTAGTTTATATTCAAAAATAAATTATAACTGTTTACCGGCAGTTTTAATGCAATGAATAAATTAACTAGTAATTAACTGGCAGTTTAAAAATGCAACAATGAATTAAATAATGCGTAAATTAAATGAATGCAATTTAACTGAGAAGATGGTGAAATACATGCCAAATAGCTATAAATAAAATTTTAAACACGTCATAAATCAATTTAACCAACATAAGAAATCTTAGAAGTTGTGAGTGGGTTAAAACACTCACCTTTGGGATTTAAATTGGATTTAAATCCCATTTAAACCCAAAAATTTTTACGGTCTCCAAATTCGTCCAAACCAGCGTCAAAAGATCTGGAATTTTATTACGATCCTAACGAAAGAAACTATGCGTGAATCAGAGGTCGTATGAGAAAGTTATTCGATTTTGAACATTGATAAATTCAAATTAAATAAAACAAAATAAAATAAGGGAAATAACATTACCACTCAACTCGTCTTCCCACTGGAAAAATATGCGCACTGCGAACAGTAATCATGTTCGAACCCTAACCGGCCGCCCCCTAATTCACCAATTTCCATGCCATCCACGGTCGTCTTCGACGAGATCAGGCACCACCACCGTGACCACCATTCCACGCCGCCCCTCCCCCTAGAACACGGCCACCTCCAGCGTCCCCTAGCGTCACCTCTGCCGTACGAACCACGGCCGCATATTCCTTGATTTATGGCGAAATCGATCGCCTAAAGGTTGAAGTAACCGTATGGATGTAAAGAGGACGGAGAACTCTACGATTCCTCTATTGACGACATCGTGAAGCAATGAATGGATTGAGTGAAAAATAGGATGGAATATAGAGAGCTCACGGCCGTAGAAGGAGGAGATGGCGGCTGTAAATTTTTTTAGGGTTTGGAAATATTATATTATTATTTTTCGTGATGCGTGTCGTATTTATATAGTTAGGTCCGAAAACAACCCGAACTCCAATTTAAGCATACTGACAGGCTATCCTAACATAAAAAGGCCTTATGAATGCAATGGTACTGGTTACGAAGCCCAATTCCATCATTTTCGTAGGTTATTATTAAAATCAAATTGTTTTGAAATGACAATAATGCCCCCGATAAGCCCGTTTTGACCCCAGAACGAAATTGGATAATCCCATATATCAAAATAGGTGTTTTAAAATATTTTAAACGCGATGGAAAAAGTTTCACGTCCAAATTCCATCGTATAAAGAAGTTATGCTGAAGTCAATATTTTCAAATTGATTTCAAGTGATTTCAATTTATCGATTTCAAGGCGTTTCGCGTTCGTACGATCAAACGACAAGCCCGATCGCTACGAAACTTGAAATCTTACAATAATTCACCGTTACGGATCCGATGAAACTGGTTTCGTCGAAACCGAGTCAGCGGCCATAATGGCTATTTTTATATTAATTAAATAAATTAAAAATTCATTAATTAAATCACTTTTTCAATTTCACTTTCAAATTTTACAAATCTTATCAGTTTTGTTTCCTTAAACAATCTCAGTGGTTTAAACCACTTTAGATGTCAATTAATTGTTGATTCAATCATAAATTTCAGCGTAAATTCAAATTTCGTTATATTTATCAAATTACAAATTAACTTTTCAATAATTCCATTGAATTCGCTATTCATTCCTTTTTATTCAATCCATTATAGTCAAATGGATGAAATTAACATTGGTTCAAAGCTATTACATAAACATTTTCCAATTTCAACTAAATTTCCAATTAACGTAAAATTTTATATTTAATTTCAATTAATTGCAATAAATCCAAATTATCATATTTTAAATCCAAATAAATAAATAAAGCTTGATTCCCGTTTAAATATTAACTCATTTAATTGCAATTAACCTTTTTATCATAAATTAATTTTCGATATATTAATAAAACTTTATTTACATTCTTTTTATTCACAAATGATCATAGTATGAAGAACATTTACGTTATTCCCCATTTATTACCTTAATTTATTTAACGTAACATTTAATTTATATCTATTTCAATGATTTCCAAATAAATTGAATGAACTAAGTATATAACTCATAATAATTGTTGTAAAACTCTTAGTCCCACATTTATAGTATATTATTTCCACTCAAATATTATAGATATTTACCAAGTATTGGTTTTTATTTAATCATTATTAATTATATATATTAATTAAATAAATTTAATATTTAAGTCTGTTTAAGTTTATTTCCAAGTACCCATTTACCTTTTCCAACAATTTTGTATTCCATTCATTTACCATAACAATCATTTTCCTATTCACACTTATTATTAACTCACAATCATTGCATTTATTGTCTTATATTGATTTTATCCAATTACCACATATTCCTTTAAATTCATAGTAACGTAAAATTCAATTCCGCTTATTTGCATTAACTCCATTTCATAAATCTACATGCAATTACTACCTTAAAATACGTTCCTATTAATTTCATTTCCACTTCCGTTACTATATTAATAATTAGTGATGTTTATATCAATAACACATTATAATTACTTACCATTTAAATGGGTTTGATTTCTAATAAATTAATTGACCAATTAATTAGGTAATTCACACAAATTTGTAATCATACCCATGAATTTACACTTATAAATAAGTCCTACATTTGAATTTATTTATTAGATTGAAATGTTCATTTAAGTTTAAAATTATTAACTTGCGTAATTCCCTAATTCGTTCCAATTACTGTCAACAATCTTTTGTTACATTAAATCAATCTAATACTTTCCTCAAATTTCTCATATTCAATTTATATTCAGGAAAGAATTTTTTTACTACTTAATTCATTTGAATTTTATTCCAAATACTATAAATAGGTTTTAATTACCATTTCTATATTTTAATTTAGCGTTCATTCCAATATTAATTTATCACCTTTATATTTCTACTAAATTTACTTACAAAATCTTACTTAACTAACAAATTTAATTTTCGAAATTTACGTGTCGTTACACACATAGAAGTCCAGAGTGAAAAACGAATTACATAATTGACTTGCGCTCTTCGAGAGCTTCAAATCGATATATAATTCGATATTGTTTGAGGAGATTGAATTTTAAATTTGATTTTTGAATTGCAATTTGATTTGAAATTTAGAATTTTGTCTTCCATTGAGGAAGAGGAGGAACAGAATGAATTGTACGTACAGACAAATGACAATGAGGAACAATTAGGGTTTGTAACGAGGTATTTATAGACAAAGCTGCAAATGGGATAGATGGACACGATTAATTTGGACCGTTAAACAATAAATTGCCCAAAAAGCCCGTTCTGACTCTGGAACGAAATTGGGTTAACCTATATATCAAAATAGATGTTTTTAAATATTTTAAATGCAATGGAGCAGGTTTCAAGTCCAAATTCCATCGTATGAAGAAGTTATGCTAAAATCAAATTATTTTAAATTGATTTCAATTGATTGCAATTTAGTTGGTTTCTAGGCGTTTCGCGTTCGTACGATCAAACGACAAGTCCAATCGCTACGAAACTTGAAATCCTATAATAATTCACCGTTACGGTTCCGATGAAACTGGTTTCGTCGAAATCCGAGTCAGTGGCTATAACCACCCAGAATTTCTGTCATTTGAAATTCAGATATTTAATTGATTTTAAATATCAACAAGTAAAATTTATAAGTCGAATAATTTATTTTTCGAATATCTAGATTTAATTGGATAATTAAATCGATACTTTAATATTTGAAATTATGAATTTTTTTGGAAATTGGGTTTATTGTGATTAAAAATGATTTATAAAGTTATATTAAATCATATTGGAGTTAGAACAATGTTTGTGAACTTTTAAAATTGAATTAGAAGTTAATTTGTGAAAATTGAATATTTTAATATATAATTGACGAGTTAAAACAGTCTCAGATTTCGATGAAACTAGTTTCATCAGATCCGTAATGTTATATTATTGTAGGGTTTTAAATTTTGTGTCAATCGGATTTACGGTTTGTCCGGAGCAAGACAAAACGCATAGAAATTAGTTTAATCGATTTAATTGAAATTTGATCGTTTATTGCAGTAACTCGCACAGATGATCGAATTAGCCTTCGAAACCTATTACATTGTGTCCGAAATGCGGGGTAAACCCTAGAAACGCCAGTCACCGCGCGAGATTTGGAGTTCGGAAAATTTCAGTGAATAGTAATTTGAGAAATTTCTATAAAAGGACCTAAGATCTTAAATTTTTCACTAAACCCTAGCTTCAAAGTTCAGGCCTCCACTTTCATCCGTCAATGGCTGAAAATAATTCGTTTCTTCCTCCAATTATCTTCCAATCCACTCATCATTTCGAGAAACTCTCAACTAGAAAACTGTAGAGCTCGTCGAGAGCTACGTATCTAACGGTCAAGATCGAAAATGGTCGACCACGTCAGCGGAAATCCACTTCCGTTCATTGCCCTTCGTTAGGGGTTGCATGGCCACTAGGGAGGGCCGAGCTTCAACATTTTTTGGCCGAGCATGGAGTAGAGCGTGGGCTTCGAAGTGGTGCTTGCTGATCGTTGTAGAAACGTCGTATGGTGGCCAGAAAATTTCGAGATGGAGGCGGCTACATGGGTTTCTTGCGCGTGAACTATCTATAGAGGGAAGAAGGGGAGGTGCGGCCTGGATCTTAGGGTTTTGAAGTGGGCGGCTCTGATTTGATTTGGGTATAAAAAATTAAAAGAAATGGAAAATTATTATATTATAAATTGTGTAAACTTTAAAATATTGTAACTTGTTCATACGAGGTCGGAAAATTATGAAACGAATTGCGTTACGTTCGTTTTGTTGAGCACTACGCAATGGAGATGGTTTGGAGTCGTTTGGAGCTAGTGATAATTTCGGATAAAATTAAACGCACGTTTAATTTTATTCGAAATAAAACGCTACAACTGTTATCGGAAACTCAAGGTGAGAACTTCTCACTCAATGGAATTGCGTTTCGATTTAAATTTTAAATAGTTAAATTTAAAATTTCTTGATTGTATGCTTGGATGATAAATTGTTATCTGTTGTATTGAAATAGACCCTATACGCCATATATTAAGCGGATATTACTTATTAAACACATATACTGCGATAATTCCAACTTAAATGGAATTGGTATTATATATGTACTTGGAGTTGATTTTCCCGCATTATATAGCGGATGAGATCCTATTGCGCCGCATAATAGCGGATAATATTTTATAAATCCCATATACCGCGATATTCACCTCGAAGTGGTATTGGTATTGTGCTAACATCTTTGGATGCAGGGAAACAGGTTGGAGGGATCCAACTGGATTCCTCAAATGATTGAATTGGTTTCAATGTTTTGTGTTGATCTATTTATAATCTGCGTGATTATCTTTGTGATTGAAATCGTTAAAGGCTAAATTTTAGCCGAATATATATTTTGGTATCATTAGATCCGAAAATAAATCAAATTGGATTTCTGAAAATTTAAGTTGAGAATTCATAATAAAATTTAATTTTGGAATTGATTCATTTTAAATAAATAAACGTTGTAATTTTTATGTTATAAAAATTATGATTTTTGTGAAATATAACCGAAATGTGATTTTTTTTTTGAAATAAGTAGTTGATTAATTTATAAAATGGTTTAAATTGGGATTTTTGAATTATTATAAATGATTTATGTAAAAGATTTATAAAATCGATATTTATAAATTAAAATGTTGGAATTATAAAACGAGTTTTTATAAGTATTAAAATGAAATATAAATGGATTTCATAAGTGGATGAAATCTATAGATTTATAAATTGTGAAGTTGTAAAATGAATAGATTTTGTAAAATAAAAGATTTATAAGTAATTAACTTATAAATGGGATTTTGGCATGTAAATGGGATATGGATAGAATTTGTTAATAAAGTGATTTTATAAGTTGAAGTTGTTATAAAGTGTAAATGTAATTTATAAACGTTGTTTTATAAATTCGAAATCGACTTATTTTAATAAGTTTAATTATTATAGCTTATTAAAGGAAATATATCCACGATTTTGGACAGTGGAGAATCCTTTAAATAAAATATGTAGAAATTGAATTTGGATTAATGAAGTATATTCACGATTTTGGACGGTGAATAATATATTACATAAATATTTTGGGAAAGTGATATTTTAAATAGAATTAAACGATTTAAAGATGTTTTAAATTGTATTAAGTGTCGAAACCATTGATTTCAACATTCATTGTTGAATAGGCGTCTTCGAGAAAATAGAAGGAAATGGTGGACTATAACACTGTTGTTATAGTAAATGATTTCCAAAAGGAAAAGTTTTGTATAGTATTGGGGTTTATATATCTATCTTAATTTCGGATCCCTATACTAGTAATTTTGGGTTGTCGTAACGATGTTTTACATAACATTCGTTTTGACCCAAACAAATGTGTTTAAGAGAATGTTTTCCTTAAAGAATAAAATTTATACTTAGCTATGATTCAAGTATATTGAATGTTTTCAAAATGTTGGAAATAAATAGATTTGTGAATTACTTATTATTAATAAGTATGGAAATGTTTTTCAATATGAAGTGAATGTTTGAGATTATATCTTTTAAAGATAAATGGAAAGTGAATAAATGAAATCGATTTGAAAAATTGTATAAAAAGTGAATATTTGGAAATGTAAACACAATGGAATTTTATAAGGGAAATTTGTTTTAAAAATAAACATTGATTTATTTTTAAAAGTGTGGGAACAAATTTACGGATTTGGAACGTAAATTTAATAAATCGGTAAGGATTTACTTGATTGGTTTAAACGAACCATTTTGAAATGAAAGTTGTAAAGGTGAAAAATAATTTGAAATTTGTTTTCAAATGGTTGAAGTATGGAAATTATATCTTGTAAAGATATTTTTGAAAATAAATAATTTGGGGAATTATTTGAAATCGTGTTATATTGTGAATATTGATTGATAGTTAAATAACGGACTATCAATATTGACCCTTAAATGGCTATTTGTTGCAAATTGGTTGACAATTGAATGCTACACTTATTTTAAATTATTGCGCTTGTTATTTGGATTACCCATTCCGAATAGTGATACGACGTAATGGATAGCATTGAAGAGCAGTGTTGAAGACCGGGTATTTGTGAAAACGATAGGATGACCTATCGATTGTCTCTGCACCATTAGCTACGGTATGGAGATTTCCTTTGTGATGGGAAATTCGATCAAGATTGTGAATACCCGGATTGCAAGGGCTTCTTTTGAAGTACCTTCGGTTCTATTCGAACCCGGAACAGACTTGTATGGTTACGTGTCTGACATTACAATTTGAGATATAAAGCAGATTTCTTTCAAATACATCTCTGTTGGTGGCGGAGAATTTATTCTCTTAGCTTAACACCCTTCTCTAAGACGTACGAGCTCAGAGGTTTTGTAGTTGAAGGTTATTAGCGATATACTCCCGATTTGGTAATGTGGCATGCTGAGTGTTGTTGTATGATGATTATTTATTGATCATTTGTTGATCAAAGCGTGGCTTTATGAAAAAGCGTAGCTTTGTGGACGAGACTTCGTCAAACCTCACACCCCGGAAATGGTCAAAACAGGAATATGTGGCAAGGTTATGAGGGTCGCGCCCTTTAGGGTATGTCATTCCTTTCTGGAAAAGGGTGGTGTCAGGTATGGAGCCCTGATGCTTAACCTATGTGGTTTCTCCAATCTCATTTTCTGTGTGGTTGTTGCTTTGTGATCGAGGGCCCTCGGATAAAGGTCCCAAAGGACCGGGGGTGGCATATTTGTCTAGTAGTTACCTAGTTACAAAGGTAACCCGACCTTGTGTTGGCAGAGAGCTGGTTAAGTTCTCGGGACGTCCCGCCAGAGGCGATCCCATGTGGCAGTAGGAAGTTCCTTAGCCTGACCATTTGTTGGAAATCCAAAGAAACAATATGGGTCTTGTACGGTTTTAGTTGTAGAATCTTCCATTTAATATGGTAGCTATAGCAGGCGTAATATAATGGTACTATGCTGGCTAAGATTTATATTCTATTTTCGAAATGCTTTCATCACTATGCACTAATAATAATATCAAAAATGATTTGTTTTGCGTAGTAAGCATCTTTGACTATCATAGGGAGAAATCTCTCCAATTCTGCGTTTGCATTGTGTGTGTGCAGGGAGGCCTTGTGGTAGTCTCATTTTCCAAAAGCATTGCGGATATTTTTCACTTCCCTTGTTGCTATTGTTTTAAAAGATAAATAACTGTTTTGAGTTCTCATACCTGTCCCATGACTGACCTGGAGTTTATTATTCTCTTCCTAAACTCTGGATGCCCATAATTTTCCACACGGGCAGTCTAGAGTCAGGTTATCAGGTCATTTTGGATTCAGGAGTGCTATGGAGCTCAGGAGGCGAGCTGGATGGCGAGACGTACCACTTATATATGATATTATCTTTCCGCTGTAAATTCACTTGTAGGGACATGTTTGTATAATTGTCCATTGTTTTTTTGTGTTGTATATTGCTGTTGTACACTCTGATGATCATGTGATGTAATGTAATAACTGATATAGTTCTTTGTTTTAAAGATTATTCATTTATCTATTATATGTTGTTCCGCTGCGACTGTGAGATTCTGATATTGCTTCTGTTCTGTTTTCTTACTTCTTCTACCTCTTCTTTTTAAGCCTAACAATCCGGTTTTTCGGCATTCGATTATGCGGCATTTGATACAGTGGACGTAAGAATGCCGACCTTCGGATCCCGACAAAATCGATATGTTACATTTGGTATCAGAGCATATGGTTAAGCGACAACCATGGCTCTGTTGGGTGTTACTCATTAGAGATAGAGTCAGCAGTACTCTAGAATGAGTGTGAGTGCGTATTTGTTAGTGAAAATAAAATTGTTTTATGTTGTGATGATTGGTTTGTGGAGTGGTATATGGATTCTGGTCAGTATAGTCTGTACAACTCTATCGATAGGGATCTCTAAACACTGGTACAAAACAATTCGACATGATATTGTTTTAAAATAGGGTAAATGAAATAATTTTGCCCAAAACTATTTTCGTAGATAAAGGAAATAATATTTGTAAATTATTATAGTATATGGTTGCTTGATTGTTAGGAAGTGATAATATTATTATCATTTGAGTAGGAAATTGAAATCGTAGCTCCAAGGTTAAGAAATAAATTCACATACAAATGGAATTTATGAATATGAATTGTAAATGTGAATTGTATTTTGAAGTAAAAATTCCAGCGAAGTGTTTGGAAATGTTTAGAAAAGAATTTGAAAATTTTGAGGATTTGGAAAGTCTAAATCCCTTTGGATTTTGAAAATGAATTTCAAAGATTTTGGAAAAATGTTTTTGAAGGGATAAAAGCTCTAAACTCTTTTTGGTCGCTGAAAAATAATTCCGATGATGATCGCGACGTCATCGGTGTTCATTTTCGGGTTTCCAGGAGAGGAATTGCTTCCAAATTGTTTTAAATTAAAGTTGTTTGGAAAATTTGGGTTTGGTTTTGGAATTTCAAAAGATAATTTGAATTGATTTCAAGCTTGGTTTTGAAAGGTTGAAAAGACTCTGGAATCCTATTTTAAATATTTATCGAATTGGTAAATGAGTTGGTAACTTATACAATTTAAATTTCGATAGAATAAATTTAACCTAAAGGATGGAGTTAAATGAAAGTAAGTATAAGTGAATCAATTAAATAAAGTGAATTTAAAGAAAGGTCGAAGGAGGCTAAGTGAAATGATTACTTAAAGGAAATTTATTAAGTAAAAAGATAAATTTGGAGTAGTAACAAATGGATTGGAAGTAAGTTTGAATTATAAAATAAAATTGTGAATGGATAAATAAATTTACAATTGCAAGTAAATGAAATTGAAATTGAATGTTGAAATGGAATATAACTTAAGTAATGTTGAATGAAATTGGTTTTGGTACCGAAGTAAAATGAGTAAAGTGATAAATATAAACTTGAGTTATATAAATGAAATTCAACTTGAAATGTTAAATGAATTAGCAATTGGATTAATGAATGGATTGAATGTTAATCAATCAAATGTAAATAAATTTATATGAAATAATGGATGTAAGTGTTAATTCATTAAAGCTAATTGAATGTGTTAAACCAAATTGAAGATAAACAAAGTAAACATGAATGTTGAATGTAAAGTGAACAAATTCGGTTGTGTTGAATATACATTGGTTGTTATTTGATTATAAATTGGTTGTATATAAATTCATTAAGTGTTGATGAAATCGAATCAGTGAAATTGAAAGCTAAAGTAATTGAATTTGTAAAAAAAACTAATTTTAAATAGTGATATGAATCAATTGTGAATGATAGATAATTGATAAATTCAACACTCAAAAGGTAAATTGAATCCAAACAGAATTGAAAGTGTAAATTGAATTCGAATGAAATTGATAATGCAATCTAGAATAAAAATGGATATATAACTTCAATAGTAAAGTAAAAATGGTATAAGAAGTATATATTGAAAATTTTGTAAAGGAATGTGCAAAATAAATTTGAATGTTGCGGTTGGATATTATGGCTAGCAGGATATACAGGTGTATTAAAGGAAATGGAATTGGGATTTTGATTTTGAAGATAAAAATTGAATTTCTCTACAAAAAGGTATGTATTTGAATTTCAGTATGAAATTTGATGATCTACTTGTCTAGCCGCTTGGATTTTCGTTTTCTTTTTGAAATTGGGGCCCCGTTGTGGCATTTTTAGTCGTACCGAGCTAGCCGCGCAAAGGAGGTTGTGGAGAAATTTTTTGAAAATTTAAAGCGTTAGGAAATTTTCGGGAAATTTTGGAAATTTTTTTTGTGAAAACTAAGTTTTTATTTGAGTTAAAGGTTAAACGATATGGTTGACTTTGAAAAGATAACTATATATGGATTTGAAAACTTAGTAAATATTTTGTAAGAAGTTTAGCTATTGAATTTTGGAAAAGTTAAACAATTAGGAGATTTGTAAATCAAATTTGAACTGTTTGTTTGAAAAGTTAATGGATTTCAAAACTCTTTCTTACTTCACAATTTCGAGGATGGAATTCTTTTAAGGGGGGAAGTTTGTAATGACCCAAAAATTTCTGTCATTTGAAATTCAGATATTTAATTGATTTTAAATATCAACAAGTAAAATTTATAAGTCGAATAATTTATTTTTCGAATATCTAGATTTAATTGGATAATTAAATCGATAATTTTATATTTGAAATTATGAAATTCTTTGGAAATAGGGTTTAATGTGATTAAAAATGATTTATAAATTTATACTAAATCATATTGGAGTTAGAACAATGTTCGTGAACTTTTAAAATTGAATTAAAAGTTAATTTGTGAAAATTGAATATTTTAATATTTAGTTGACGAGTTAAAATAGTCATTTTTTAAACAGTCTCAGATTTTGACGAAACAAGTTTCATCGGATCTGTAATGTTATATTATTGTATGGTTTCAAATTTCGTGTCAATCGGATTTACGGTTTGTCCGGGGCAAGCCAAAACGCATCGAAATTAGTTTAATCGATTTAATTGAAGTTTGATCGTTTATTGCTGTAACTCGCACAGATGATCGAATTAGCCTCCGAAACCTATTCCATTGTGTCCGCAATGCGGGGTAAACCCTAGAAACGCCAGTCACCGCGCGAGATTTGAAGTTCGGAAAATTTCGAGTGAATAGTAATTTGAGAAATTTCTATAAAAGGACCTAAGATCTTAAATTTTTCACTAAACCCTAGCTTCAAAGTTCAGGCCGCCACTTTCAACTGTCAATGGCTGAAAATAATTCGTCTCTTCCTCCAAGTATCTTCCAATCCACTCATCATTTCGAGAAACTCTCAACTAGAAAACTGTAGAGCTCGTCGAGAGCTACGTATTTAACGGTCAGGATCGAAAATGGTCGACCATGTCAGTGGCAATCCACTTTGTTCGTTGCCATTCGTAAGGGGTTGCATGGCCACTAGGGAGGGCTGAGCTTCAACATTTTTTGGTCGAGCATGGAGTAGAGCGTGGGCTTCGAAGTGGTGCTTGCTGATCGTTGTAGAAACGTCGTATGGTGGCCAGAAAATTTCGAGATGGAGGCGGCTACATGGATTTCTTGCACGTAAACTACCTGTAGAGGGAAGAAGGGGAGGTGCGGCCTGGATCTTAGGGTTTTGAAGTGGACGGCTCTGATTTGATTTGGGTATAAAAAAAATTAAAAGAAACGGTAAATTATTATATTATAAATTGTGTAAACTTTAAACAATTGTAACTTGTTCATACGAGGTCGGAAAATTACGAAACGAATTGCGTTAGATTTTTTTCGTCGAGCACTACGCAATGGAGCTGGTTTGGAGTCGTTTGGAGCTAGTGATAATTTTGGGTAAAATTAAATGCACGTTTAATTTTAGTCGAAATAAAACGCTACAACTGTTATCGGAAACTCAAGGTGAGAACTTCTCACTCAATCAAATTTCGTTTCGATTTAAATTTTAAATAGTTAAATTTAAAATTTCTTGATTGTATACTTGGATGGTAAATTGTTATCTATTGTATTGAAATAGACCCTATACGCCGTATATTAAGCGGATGTTATTTATTAAACACATATACCGCGTAATTTATATAAAGAAATGTGACGACATGATAATTAAATCAATTAAACCCCAAAAATCATATTTTCTTGTTTAATTAAACATCACAAACCGTATAAAAAATATTTTTACATCCAAATATTTTTTGTTAATTAATATAACACATTTTTATTCACATTATTAACCATATTTAATTTTTAACACATCATTAAAATTAACAAAAAATACCATTTGACCATTATTTCCGCAATAATTGCATTTTATCAAAGTAAAACCATTCAATGCTCATTATTATCCCAAAATAACATAATAAAGTTTTCAAACTTTATTTTCTTCATTTTATATTTATTTACAACAAATAAATGTTGAATTAATTTTATTTATCCCTATTTAAATGAAATTACCACCAAATAAACATAATTTTATTATTCTCACTTTGTTTACAACCAAACATCTTAATATCCATTTTATTACACCAAAACCCATTGTTTATTTTAGAAAGACAATTTTAACAAATTTTACATCTAAAAATTTATTTCATTCCTCCATTTTAAATTAAAACCATCATTATAATTTATCTTCACAGGTAATCACAAAACCAGGGTTGTTACAGACTCCCCTCCTTATAAAAATTGCGTCCTCGCAATTTCCTAGAGAAGAGCTTATTCAACACTATTTATTCCATCTTAGCAAATGAAAAATAGATAAGCTTGAGTTAGAATTCTCACCCTCAACACTGGAAGATAGAAAGCCAGGATAAGATTACTCGATAAGTTTTCTAGTTTCCTAAGTACAATCATAGGGATTTGTAGACTATTAAAGTTTTAAAAGCGAAACATTCTTATTTCGAAGGTGTTTAATCTTCGAAACAACTACACGAGTAGAATTCGACACAATACACAAGTAGGTGAGACTCATGATCATGCAACACAAGAGAATTAACAATCGAGATTAAATCTCGAAGATACAATGAAATTGGGTTACCAGGAACATATCATTAATACCTAAAACTGAACAGAAAATGATGCATGAAAGCAATCGAACCAAGGCGTTCAGTAATAGTAGATGGTCCTATATAACCAGGAGCCAACTTTTCGAATATACTGAAACCCACTCTGCTCCTTTAAAGGAGTAACACAAATAAGCACAATCATTAAAAGAGGATTCAACAAAAGATAAGTGGTATTTCAAGCTACCTTCATAACACATGACTGCATGAATGCAAGTCATCACAAGAATCGCACTAAGGCAAGACACAAAAGAATGGATTACAAGAAATTTTCTCAAAAATTTGTTATAATAATTTTCATCAAATAAATTTTCTTTTATACAAAAAAACTCAAACTTCAATACTTGAATTTTTTAAAGTCTCTTAAATTTTCAATTCAATCATCTTTACTTTAAATTTAAAGTAAATTAAATTAGAGTTATTCCATACTCTAATTCCAAAAATAAATATACTATAATAAGTAATAAAAAATATTTCACTATATTTATCAAATTTTAAACCATTTTACTTTATGATTTAAAAGGACACTTATTAGACCCTTCATCAATGGCTTTAAATATTCACTAATTAAATTTCTCAAAAAAAAATTCTTAAGTGTTTAATTTTTCAAAAAAAATTAGGCGGAGTCTCCTTTGCATGAAGAGCCCTTTACAATTTCATAAATATGAATTATAGATATACATCAACCAAAAGGTCGGAACACAATACACACACACAAATAATTCTTAGCACATAAACACTTAGCAGTTCATACCTTTCATTTTTAGCGTTTAAAATGCGAGCATGCTTGCTTTTATACTTACTATTTTGCTAATTAATCATTAAAATATCCTCTTGCACCTGTACTTAACTTATTGAAACATATTAGCATGCACTTATAAACATATGAAGTATTAAAATCATAGTTTAAATAAGACAACAATTCAAAACTTCAAAATTTTCAAATTCAGGCCTGCTACAAAAACTCAGGCTTTTGACATAGTAAAACTCATAATCTGAAAATACTCATAAAATAAAACTTATTCTACTCAGTCCATGCTTTCCAGCGATATAAAGATCATCAAAATCTGATTTACGTTTTGAAACTTATGCCCAATTTACTTTTAGCTTTAAACTCAGAAATTATAAAGAAGGACAGAGATGTCCCTCAGTTTTCAAACTTATTTTTGAATAACTAAACTGCGAAATTTTCAAAATGATACAAAGATAATTTCTAGCTTACTGAATGCACTCTCTTTTGCAAAAAGAATGGACTCATTCGTATTTGTAAATCATAAGTTATCGCTGTTTTAAAATAGCACTTTTTAATCAAAAATTTCAAACACAAGACCTTTTATTGTCAAAATTTTCAAACCATTATTAAATTCAAACTACAATACATACAACAAACTTTCAAAATGGTTTACAAAGAAAACTTTTTCCCAATTAACAAACAAGTCTTTTAAAAGAACACTCATATTTTAATTAAGATAATTACTATCTTATATTAGTATGAAACATTATCTATCCAAACTAGACTTTGGAACTACATATTGATTGATTTTTTTAAATTGCTTTCACAATAAAAAAATCTTATCTTGTTCCTCTATTTATTATTATTTTCTTGTCATAATGATTTTTAACCAAGCATCACATCACATAATATAAACATGGTATATATACAAAGTAAACAATATTCATGAACATAAAGAAAAATATCACTTAAATAATTCATATCAAACTTTTCAACTAGTTTAAGTTAACCAAATCTTTCCTTAAACCAACATAAAGAAAAACATCACTTAAACCAATATTCAAACATGGCACATATACAAAGTAAATAATTTTACTCACCTAAAAGCTAACCAAACAACCTAGAATTTCCACTATCACTTACATATGATCCAGATCTTTGCTTTGCTTTAGGAAATTAAATCTTTTGGGGGCTTTAGGATGGAAAAAGGTTCGGCCATGATAGGGAATGGCTCGGCCATGGTTAAACCAAGGTAATGTGGGCTTGTTTATGCAAAGAGGAGTTGTAAGGAAAGAAAGGAGAGGTTTAAACAAGTTTTTGGATTATTAAAAGTGAATAAAATCAGGATTTTTGATTTTAAAATTTTGCAATGGAAGCCATGGAAGTTCTTAAGAAGCTTAGAAGAGGGTTTTGAAAACGGGAATGGAAAAGATAAAATGAAAAGGAAAACTAGAAAATCGATTTTATATAAAATGCAATTAGTAAATTACCAAAACGCCCTTAGTTCTTTACCCTCCACTCTCTTTTTGCCATCTTAACACCTTGTTTCCTCCATGTTTCTAATGCCTAACCCTTGTCCTCCCTTCCTCCCTTTGAATCAACATTATTTAAACGTGCATTTAATGCTAAATATACTTATGTTTTCTTATGTTTCTAATGACATGGCATTTACTTTTTTGTTTGAAATTTAGACTTATATAACCTTAAGTAAACACATATGTATGCATATATATTACTAACACATGCTAATTTATTTATAAATGTATGTGTATGCATTTACACTAGAGTTCATAATGTTTTCCTATAACTTTACTTGACGAAAAGTAGGAAATTCTTAAAACAAATTCCGGTCACGTTTTTTATTTCCCTTCGGACTAATATTTTGTAAACTAATTTTGAAAACAATTTTACCATCATTATTTATTATTTAAAAGATTTTTTATTTTCAATTATAAAACCTATTGTTTAAATATTTAAAATTAATTAAATATTCCCAAATTAAAGCGGTGAAATTCTAGATCGTTATAGCCACAAACTTAGATTAGTCACAAAAACAGAATTATAAAATAAAGCATAATACTCCTAACACAAATAAAGCAATTCCATATCATGAAAAACAAATAAATATGGTATCACTCGTACCGATATGATACCAAAGATCTGGAACATAGAAACTCGACACGATCACAAGGATCAAGGAATATAGAATCTCGACACGATCACAAGGATCGGGGAACACAGAATCTCAATGTAACAACCCGCATATTTTACGATTGAATATTCAAATATTTTATTTTAATATTTCATCGTTAGTCGGATCATTGTTTGAAAAGCAACTTTTTGCAAACGGTCGAATTAGGACTCGAGACCACCTCCATTGAGTTCAAAATGACGTTTGCGACCTTTTGGAGTATAAACATTGGTATGTTTGGAGTTAGTAGAATTTTTCTACTTTATCACTTTAGGCTTTGGTTTGGGTTTTGGCCCTATATCCTAATACAAGCCCTAGCTCCACCCCCACTTATCTTCATTTACTTCATTTTCCTAACACTCTCAAGCTCTAGATAAAAATGGTGGAGGAGAAAAAGAATTAGGAAATCCTAAGCCTAGTTCCAATTGCAAATTCAAGTTCTAGCTCCAAATTCATAGAAGAAGCTTTGATACCAAGCTGTGATGCCCCATCTCTATGCCCACACTAGCCAAGGACACTACGGCGTAATGCCGTCAACTAGTGCAGAGAATAAGGATGTTAAGGAGCGACCATCTGTATAATTTCTTTGTGCGAGTACCGATATGTCAGATAAAAATATAACTTATTGATCTTCATCGAGTCCAAGTGGCTTCTAACATGCCCCAAGAAAGAGCATTAGATTGTTATGAGCTTCTTATTTCTGAAATTATTTAAGCGGATCTTACTTAGGAACAATTCCGGGGAAGATTCAAATCAAAGTTTGTGCCGGAAGCTGAAAAGGTGACTTTGGCCCGTCATTTTATTGACCTTGTTCAAGATGAATCTTCTGTGACAGAATATGTCGCATCTTTCAAATCTCTTTCTAAATATAGGGTTGAGTACATTAATACCCCATTGAAGAAGAATCAGAGATTTGTTTATAGCTTGAATAAAAACCTCAAGAAGCCATTATTTATGAAATTAGAAGTTTCTTTTGACCAACTTATTGATATCGCTCTTCGACTTGAAGAGGCAGATAAAGAAAGTGATGTTGAATTTGTGGGTGCCAAACCAAATTTCAACAACAACAAGAAAAGGCCTATTAAATTCAAAGGCTCAAATCCCAACAAGAAAGGGAAGCAAGTACCTTCGGTAGTAAGGACTCCTACCCCTAGTATTGGACAATGCTACAATTGTGGTTCTAAGGACCATTATGCTAACAGATGTCTGAAACCTCTCTTTTGTCGTTATTGCAAAGGTTTGGGTCGTCTTTTATCTTCATGTCCCAAACTTCAACGCAAGAAGGAGGGAAAGCTAAATGTTGTGCAAACCCCTAGTAACACTTCTCGTGGTCGAGGTATTTCTCATTCTATCCTTGATGGCATTGTTATGTTTGGTGATCAACCTATACGAGTTCTTTTTAATACGGGTGCATCCCATTCTTTTATATCAAAAGAGCTTGTTGATACTTTTTTCTTTGAGTGTTATGGCTTTAATGACTTCTTTGAGAATTGCGAATCTGGTTGGTGGATCCGCAACAATCAGATTGCTTTGTAAAGATGTTGAGATTATTTTATGTGATTTTTCTTTCCGAGCCAATTTTTATGTTATGCGGTATTTAGGCTTCAGAATGATTTTGGTAATGGGTCGGCTTAACCGTTACGAAGCCCATATCCTATGCCCCAAGCGGACTATTTATCTTCGACATCCTCAATCTATTAAGAAGATTTCTGTTGTACTTAAATATTCGGTTTCCAACTTGGTAGCATCTTTATATTCTTTAAACCCTCGTGATGATGATAATGATGATAAGGAAGATGTCATTTCCCTTATTCACGTTGTTCATGAATTTTCTGACATATTTGAGCCCGTTTTAGGATTACCACCTAAGCGAGCAATTGAGTTCAGAATTAATCTAATTCCTGGAGCTTTACCTATTACTCGTCCTCCTTATCGTATGTCCAATAAGGAAAATGAGGAGATGCGCAAACAATTGTCCGAATTGGAGATGAAACAATTTATTTGTTCTAGTTCCTCTCCTTGGGGAGCTTCTGCTATTTCCGTAAAGAAATTCAATGGTACACTTAGGCTTTGCGTTGACTACCGCAAACTTAATGATCTTACTATCAACAATAAATATCCTTTACCTCGGATTGATGACTTATTTGATCAACTTAGTGGTGCCAGAGTCTTTTCACTATTAGACTTAGCAATCGGTTTTCATCAGCTTTGTATTGCAGAGGATAGCATTTCTTTGACATCATTCCGTACTCATTATGGATCGTATGAATGGCTTGTCATGCCATTTGGTTTAACGAATGCTCCAGCTTATTTCGTTGACCTTACGAATCGAGTTTTCAAAGTTTTCCTCGATCGATTTTTTATCATCTTTATTGATGATATCCTTGTGTATTCTAAAACTGAGGAAGAGCATGAAAAGCATCTTCGGATTGTGTTGGAAACTCTTAGGAGCAATCAATTGAAAGAAATTTTTTCTAAATGCCACTTTTGGCAATCTCGTGTGAAGTTCTCGGTCATATCATTTCTGAATAAGGAATTTCTATGGATCCTTCAAAGATTGAAGCGATTCAAAATTGGAAGAGACCGAAGAGAGTGTGACGGAAATCCATAGTTTTCTTGGATTGGCGGGCTATTACCGCTATTTCATAAAAGACTTTTCTAAAATTTCCATGCCACTTACTAGTTTGTCAAAGAAGGGAGTTAAATACATTTGGTCGGACAAATGTGAAGCTTCTTTTCAGAAATTAAAAGAACTCCTTTCCGATGCTCCTATCTTGTGATTCCCGAGGGAAACCAAGATTTTATTATTTATACCGATGCTAGTCGTGTTGGTTTGGGAGCCATTCTTATGCAAAGAGAACGTGTTATTGCTTATGCTTCTAGGCAATTGAAGCCGGCCGAGACTAAATATGCCACTTATGATTTAGAGCTCATGGCTATTGTTTTCGCCTTACAAATTTGGTGTCATTATCTTTTGGGAGAGAAATATGTTCTCTACACCGATCATAAATCGTTGAAGTATTTATTTTCTCAAAAGGAACTCAATTTGCATCAACAACGTTGGCTCGAATTCCTTGCATCTTATGATCTTGATATTCTTATACTCCCAAAAAGGGAAATCGTGTTGCCGATGCACTTAGCCGAAAGCAACAAGCGGTTGTTTCCATGATGATATGCGAATGGAATGATCTCGAGACTTTATCCACTTGTGAGATTCGAGATCGTGTATCCGATTCATGTTCATCTCTTGTTTTATGTAGCCTTGAGGCTCAACCTTCTCTTTTAGACCGCATCCTTGAAGCTCAAAAGCTAGACCTCGAATTGGCTCTTCTTAGCCTAAATTTTAGGGATAAAATTGATATTGAAGGTTTGAAAGACTTTGATATTGATTCTCATGGCCGTATTTGAAAATTTTGTAGACTTATCGTACCAAATATTAGTGATCTTCGTAAAGATATTTTAGAAGATTCTCATCGTTCTAAATTTACCATTCATCCCAGTAGTAGCAAAATATACGCCGATATGAAGCGACTTTATTATTGGGATGGGATGAAATATGATATTGCTAACTTTGTTAAGTGTTGCATGACTTGCCAACATGTTAAGGCCGAGCATTAAAGGCCCGGTGGGTTATCGCAACCTTTAGAAATTCCAATATGGAAGTGGGATCAGATTTCCATGGATTTTATTGACGGCCTTCCCATTCTCGTTCGGGTTATGATAGGTTATGGGTGATAGTTGATAGACTTACTAAATCCGCCCGTTTTATTCACGTTCGATCCAATCGGACCGCACCTCTTTTGGCCAAAATCTTTATTAAAGAAATTGTTAAATTTCATGGAGTTCCTACTTCTATTGTTAGCGATCGTGATCCATTGTTTACTAGTGGATTTTGAAAGAGTCTTCAAAAAGCTTTAGGAACGAAGCTTAATTTTATCACCGCTTATCATCCTCAGTCCGATGGACAAACCGAGCATTTGAATCAAACTCTTAAAGATATTCTTCGTGCATGTGCTCTTGATTTTGGTGGAAGCTGGGAAGATCATATTTCTCTTGTTGAGTTTTCCTATAATAATAGCTTCCAATCTAGTATTGGTATGGCACCTTTTGAGGCGCTCTACGAAAGCCCATGTCGATCTCCTTCTTGTTGGCTTGAGGCCGCTGAGAAGCTAGTTTTAGGTCCAGATTTTGTTCGTGGTTCCACAGAAAAGATTGACCTTATTCATCATAGGATGAAAGAAGCTCAAAGCAGGAAAAAGTCCTATGTCGATAACCAAAGAAGGAAATTAGAATTTTCTGTGGGAGATTTTGTGTTTGTTTGTGTTTCACCTATGAAGGGTGTTGTGCGTTTCAGTCGATCGGGAAAGTTAGCACCTCAATATATTGGTCCATTTCCCATCACCGAACGTATTGGTTCCGTGGCTTATCGCCTTTTATTGCCGACTCGGTTTTTTGCTATTCATGACGTGTTTCATGTTTCTCAATTACGGAAATGCCTTCGAGATTTCGATTCTATTCTTGAGCCCGGTATTGTTGAAGAAATTAAAGTTTCACCTAATTTGACCTATGAGCAACATCCTATTCGCATCGTTGCTACAGTGGTTAAACGCCTTCGAAATAAAGATGTCTTGCTTATGAAAGTTCAATGGTCTTCAAATCCTAACGATTGTTCTTGGAAATCTAGAGAATTCATCGAGCGAACACATCCGGACTTATTCTCTCGTGCTCTTTGAGGTGAACTTTTTGTTACAAATTTCTTTTGTGTTGATATGCTTCTATGGTTGTTACTTTTCGTTCATTTATTTCTTATGATTGCGAGGACGCAATTTCTTTAAGGAGGGGAGTCTGTAACAACCCGCAGATTTTACGATTGAATATTTAAATATTCTATATAAATATTTCATCGTTAGTCGGATCATTGTTCGAAAAGCTACTTTTTGCAAACGGTCGAATTAGGACTCGAGACCACCCCCATTGAGTTCAAAATGGCGTTTACGACCTTTTTGAGTATAAATATTGCTATGTTTAGAGTTAGTAGAATTTTGCTACTTTATCACTTTGGGCTTTGGTTTGGGTTTCAGCCCTATATCCTAACACAAACCCTAGCTCCACCCCCACTTATCTTCATTTACTTCATTTTCCTAACACTCTCAAGCTCTAGATAAAAATGGTGGAGGAGAAAAAGAATTAGGAAATCCTAAGCCTAGTTCCAATTGCAAATTCAAGTTCTAGCTCCAAATTCATAGAAGAAGCTTTGATTCGAGATTGTTGGGTTGGAATTAAAGAGAGATTGTCCTTGCCGTTGCTCTATAGCTTCTTCTTCATTTGTTTTGTGTTTAACGGTGAGATTTTTATCTCACATCTTAGTCTATAACTATGTTTGATTGTTAGGTATGAATTCCTAACACTTATTCATGTACATTTGATTTTGATTTGGATTGCTTTGGTGAATATTCCAATTTTTGGTGTTTTGGTCTAATTTTATGAAATCCTATTATGGATATTTGGACATTGATATTCGGGGCGTATTGAAGAGCCTTTCAGGCTGCGTTATCGCTTGGCATAAATCCTTAGTCGCTGTTACTCGTCCAATCGCTTCCGATATTCGTTTTGGCCATTATTGGCCTAGGTTCAGGGAATGCCCTAAACTTCAGTTTCAGACGTCTGAAACATAGGTTCAGACGTCTGAATATTATACTGAGAATTTTTATTCCCCAGTAATCAGACGTCTGAATCCAAACCTCCAGACGTCTGAATTGGTTCGAATTGAACCAGAGAAGAAATAGGCTAAAAATTGGCATTTCCAGACGTCTGAATTATATATTCAGATGTCTAAATTTTGTTTTGGAAAATATTTTATTTTCCAGATTCAGACGTCTGAATCATACCTTTCAGACGTCTGAATCTGCTTGTTTTTGCCTGTTTTGCCTATTTAGCTTGAGTTTTCAAATTTAATCGATTCGTGTTGTTTCCCTTTTGTTGTTATCATCTATTATCGACTTTGATGACATTTTCTTCGGGATTTTTTTGGGAATATCCATTTTGATGGATTCTGTATCGATTTCTTTGGATTTTATTCATGTCTTCGTATGTGAATTTTAATGATTGATTGTTTCTACAATCATTTCTGTGATTTTTCACTTTAAAAACATAATGGTTTTCTATACTAGTAGTAAATATCAAAACTCTTTTACCAAAACGATTTCAGCACTATTTTACTTTAGAGCTCGTTTCTTGAACTGTTTTCCAATCAACTAGCATATACAAACCTTTACCTCACTCGTATGAGAAATCTAATTAAACGGTTTAGTAAAACAAGTGGTATAAAACGTTTGCGTTTACTTCGTCGGTTAATTTTTGGACTTGTTCGATTGAACCTCTTGTGACATTTATTGGAGTGGAGACCTACAATTTGTTTGTAAATACTTAAGTTAAGCCAGTGGCTATGGGACATGAAGCTAAACTCATTTATTTACTAGCTTAGTGTAGTTGACACTTCTTGATGATCATTTATGCAATTTAGACTAGAGATATGCTATGTTTCTTTGTCCACGCAGGGAACGGTACCTCGTTTTATTGAGTTTCGTCTCATTTCTTCTATAGGCTAACGACCTATGTATTATTTTGGAGTTTTGACTCAATTTTTGTAGGCTAGCGACCCGTATTCTTTTGCGGAGTTCGGTTCATCGGACCAACCTTCGTACTACGTCGTTGTTCCGGCTTATCAGGATCAGCGGGCGTACCATTGTACTACGTCGTTGATTCGAATTATTTGAGTTTCTGTTTCCTCGAGCGTACCGATATTGTACTACGTCGTCACACCGGCTCTATGGTAAGAGACCATGGGATAGCCTCCCATTTGTTATACACGTGTTGGTGAGTTTTTATGCTCCCGTTTTGTGATAGGCCTTCCCCTTTTTGTGATTTCTGGATTTCTATTGATGATTTCTAGAATTAGTGTTTCACCAGCTTTTATGATTGGCATCGATATGATGTCGATATTTGTGACTTGGTGAATAAAAATAAAAGAGTATGACATTCTTTTGATCTTTGAGAAGATTCTTATGATATTGATTAATCTCTGGTTGATTTTCAATTACATACTTTTCATAGTATGGCTTTATGCTTATCATACGTTTTTGTCATATCTCTTATCCTTTTATCTGATATTTATAGCTAGACTGATCCGTTTATTATTCTCTTATTAAATAATACTCAAGTCAGACCGAGATATTACAGGTGCTCCTGCTTGACTCCTCATCTGGGAGTATTATCTAACTTTTGGCTAACTACATTATATTTGTAGTTTTTGTTGATATACATTCGAGATAGAGACTCCATGATGTATACATATTCTTTTGTGTAGCTTTTGCGACTATTCTTTTATGGAATTTTGAATCTTTCTAGACCACTACTCTGATATACACTTTTATGTGTAATATTCATATCTATTTCCGCCTTTGAGATTTGAACTTCTGTGATTGATTTGTGTTAGGATATTTCTATATTTGTTTCTGAAGATTACATATAGCCACTGTGTAGGAGTTTGTGTCGGTATGTCGGATTTCCTCTTGAGATGAAAAGTTATATTTTTATCTGGCATATCGTACTCACACAAAGCAATTATATATATGGTCGCTCCTCAACAGCCTTTTTCTCCGCGCTAGTTGATGGCATTACCTCGTAGTGTCCTTGGCTAGTGTGGGCATAAAGGTGGGGCGTCACACTCAACATGATCACAAGGATCGTGGAAATCCAAATCTCGATCAATCAAGACGACTATGGCAACCATGATTCAAAAACTCCAGATTATCCAATATTATTATTATTATTATATATGTATATATATTGTAAAGAAATCTATGAGTGTACCTATTAAGGATCTATTGGTCCCATCGAACACCAAAGGATAGTAAACTCTAAAGTGTCAAATAATATCACTTTTTGTAATCATAAGAACTTAACCAAAATGTCCCATATTGTCTAGTGAAATTCAAGTATTTACTAGAAGCTAGTGAATTTCACTCGTTACGGGTACCACTGGAAAACCAAACTATTCTCTTAAGGATATATCAACCCACCGAACACCAAAAGTGAATACAACCCTAAAGGGTTAAATACTCCCTAAAAGAAATCATAAGAACTTAACCAAGGTATCCTAAACTACTTGGTGAAATTCAAGTATTCGCTAATGGGCTGGTAAGTACCACTCAAACATTCTATTAAATGAGCTATACAATATTCGATGAAGCATTACTCCAGAGCATTTAAACTAATCGGTAGCACTAAATCGATTATTACTGCTCCCCATATTATAGAACTAAGGCTCTCAAAACATTTTTCTCTTTTGATTTTAAAGTTTAGAAAGAATATATTATAATTTTCCAGAAATTCATTTATTATTCAACTTTATATAAATATTCACTATTTGAAAAATAATTTCACAAATCTAAATTATTCCAAAGTTGCACTTATATATACATAGTTGTCTCAAATTTCCATAAAGTTGTATTATTCACAAACCATATTCCAAAACCATATGTATACATACATACATACATACATACATATTTATATATATTTACGTAGCCTTATATTTTATAAAACCTATTTATTACCCTTCCATTTTAATATATAATCATTTTATTTAGAAGTAAATTAAATTTATATTTCAAAAATCATATTTCCAAATCTATGTCCATTTTATTAAAAATACATAATATAACTACTTGCTATAAATCATTTATGCAAGAAATAGATTAATTTAGAAAACAAGTTTGATATTTGTAAACTTAAATAACTCTCTTTTATAAAATTGTTTATATATATAACACAGATATATATAAGATGATATTCTAAACCTTTGAATCCTAGTTATTCAAAGTCCATCGAACACAAGAGAACTCACTACAACAAATCCTAGATCCTTACAATCTTATAGCTATGAATAAATTCCATAGGTTCCAAATTTATATTATTTCCAAATCTAAATTATATTTAAGAAAATCATTAGATATGAACACTAGAAGGTCAAAAAATAAGTATATAAAACATAAGAAACAATAATAATAAAAAGGCGATGGTTGAGCGAGCAACGATGGGTTGGAGGATGTCTCCTGGAACAAAAATGGGCCCAATAGTGCACACCATCGATGCACCAATGGAGCCTACTAATGGACCAGTGTGGTCGTGACCTACAACTATTCTAGCTCCAGGTTGCCTTCTGATCTGTCCTTGACAATGGCGTTCGGTTATGATGTTTTGTGCAGTTAATTTAGAGATGTTCAAGCAAGCCTTTCAATTGATTTCAAGGCGTCAAAACATCAATTTGATTAGAAATTATAATGAATCGGTAGCCTATATTTCAGCAAATGGAAAGATAATGACTGAGGCATGAATATCACAAAAGAATGGAAGCAATTCAATTGTAGTTTCATCTAGATTAGCAAACAACATGCAAGGAATTAGAGAATAATAGTGTGAGGTTAACTTACCATTATCCCTTATATTGTTGATTAAAACCTAGATTGTCCTAAGCTAAACTTTCAATAAAAGACCTAAGTTGACTTTAGAATTTGCAAACAAGATAGTACTTAGAACAAGAAATCTAAACTAAATTCCTTAAAAGATTCAGCAATAGATTGACGAGATCATTTTATTATGATTTCTGCTAGAATTAACCAAAATCCCTATGTTTTGTAACTTGAATTTGGGGATAATAGAGCTAAGGATTTAAGAGTGAGGAAGAGTTTATGTTTGAATTCTAAAACTGAGATATGAGAATGAGAAATGGTATGTACTAGTTTCTCTTCTCATTCTTATTTCTATTTGGGCCAACTAGGATTTGCGTACGAATCCATTAACAAAGTGTTACAATTCCAAGAGATGTATGGCTATTTCCTTTTATTTACTCGCTTAAAACACTATATTTCACTTAGGTAATGTTTTAGAAAACCATAAATTGATTTCTCAGACTTACCAAAACGAATCAACAAGTTAATAATTCTCATTTCTTTTAATATTGAGATGTTTTGTAAAATTAAATATATTTAAAAAATATAAACTATTAATTAAAATCTCATTTTAAACAAAAATCTCAATATTAACATTTAACTCTAAATACCAAAATTAAATAATTGATTTAATGATATTTCAAATTTAAATTAAAATCCTTTTTAAGAAATGAAACTCAATTCTTAAATAAATCAAATCAACTATTCTCAAAAGATAAATTTTATTTCAGTTTAATTTCACAAATCATAATTTAGAATTAATTAGCCATAATAAATTTAATTAATTAGGTAATTAACAACTAGGTTGTTATAGGAGTTGTTTCCCTTAAATCATTTTAGATCTATCTTTGTATCCTAATGATACTTGTCATTGTTCAGGTGATTGAAAATGAGTACGAGAGGAAGAGGAGGGAGAGGATCTAGAACCAACACGGCTACAAATAGCAGAGCTGCTAGAAATAGGCCAGTGGTAGAGCTGGTAGAAGAAGCAGTGGTGCAAGTTCAACCGCCTCAGAACTTTGCGGCTCTTTGCAATAATTATACTTCTTTGGGTGGTAAACCATTCTATATGGATGAAGATATTCTTAGAGTTCAGATGTGGTTCCGTACTTGTGAAAGGATTCTAAGGTATCCGTAGTTAGAAGATACTAAAAAGCGATTGTTGGCATCATGAGAGCTCCAGAAGCTAGCAATGGATAGGTGGGATTCGGTGACAGTTAATACCTTATAGGAAGATTTTACTTGGGCTCAATTTAAGGAAGTCTTCGAAGCTCGGTTTGTTCTGAAGATGGAGAGGGCTCGGTTGTTCAGAGTTTCATGGATTTGAACCAGGGAGATATGATAGTGGCATGGCACGAGCATCGATTCAATGCATTGTCTCACTTTGGACCAGGATTGATAGACACACCACTCAAAAAAATGAAATGTTTATGGAAGGACTGCGGGTGAAATTCTATCATGAGATGGCCAATCATGTTAACCGTACCTTTACCAATATAATTAGTGTGGCCTTGAGGTTTGAAGCTTTGGATATTAAGCAAGGAGTCCAAAAAAGTATAATGCCAACAGTTACGCCAAGCCTTTGTCAGTTATCCCAGTTGCAAGTAATTCGAATTTCAAGCACAAGTTTAAAGGAAGAAGCGGTGAGCAGGAAAGAAACCTGAAGAGGAGGCTATAACTTAGAAGAAGCAGCCTAACTTGGCCAACGTTCTTTGTTTCAAGTGCAACAAGAAGGGTCACTTTGCACCTAATTTCCCGACTAACACCTGCTACAATTGTCACAAGTAAGGAAACATAAGGAATAAGTGCCCTTTTCCAAAGAAGGGGTTGCAAGGACAAGCTTTCGCTATTGGGGAGATACCATATACTTCTACAGGTCGAAAGAAAAGTAGGTGTTGCAAGGTATGTTATCCCTATCTGATATTCCTATAAGAGTGTTTCTTGATACCGGTGCCTCCTATAGTTTTATTTTAATTGATTTTGTTGATAAGCTTAACCTTAAACCCATCCTTCTAAATAACCCTCTTTATGTATCGAACCCAATTGGGGGTCTGATGAATTTTGACGCAGTATGTCTAAACGTGCCTATTTCTTTTTCGGATCGGCACTTCTCTTCTACTTATTCGTTCTTTGGTTCATAGGTTTTGGGGTATTGTTGGGTATGGATTTGTTATCTAAGCTTGAAGTTGTCTTGGATTGTATTATAGGAGTAGTCGCAGTAATGCCGCTGGTAGAAGCATCGATATATGTATAAGGGGACTAATGAATTTTTGAGCAGTTCTCTCTATTCTTTTGAAGTGGCTAAAGAGAAGGTAAGAGATATACTGATTGTTCGGGATTTCAAGGATATTTTCGATGTGCAAGGGTTGCCTCCTCACTGTGAAGTGGATTTCCATATTGATTTGATTCCAGAAACCAAACCGACTATATAGCCTCCTTGAAGGTTAAATTTGAAGGAGAGAAGGGAATTTAGGGAAGCAGACATGTGACTTATTGCATTACGGTTATATCCGACGAAGATATCGAGTCAGGGATCACCGGTAGTTTTTGTTACTAAGGGGAACGATTCTCTTAGGTTATGCATAGACTACCGAGAGTTAGATAAGAGGACTATCAAGAATAAGTATCTTTTACCTAGGATCGACAATATGTTTGTTCAGTTCTACGGCACTCGGGTATTTTCTCAACTGGATCTTGCACTTAGTTTTCACCAATTAAATGTAGCAGAGGAGAGTGTACCCTTAATAGCTTTTCGTTCTCTTGATAGTTTTTATGAGTGGTTAATCATGTCGTTCGAACTGATTAATGCACCTGCTCATTTTGTAGACCTAAATTGAGTATTCTGGGATTTTGTAAATAAGTTTGTTCTCGTCTTCATGGATGACATTTTGGTTTATTTTAAGATGGAGGAAGAGCACCAATATCATCTCCAATACATTCCAAATACTTTACGAAGTCATGTGCTAAAAGGGAAGTTTTCTAGGTGATATTTCTAGTAATTGGAAGTCAGGTTTCTGGGGCATGTAGTTTCCAAAGAAGGCATATCAGTGGACCTGGCTAAAGTAGTTACAGTTCAAGACTGGAAGAAGCCTGAAAATGCGATGGAGGTCAGAAGTTTCTTGGGATTGGCTAGTTCTTATAGAAGGTTCATCAAAGATTTCTCGAAGATTTCTTCCCATCTGACGAAGTTGACAAAGAAAGATGCTAAGTTTGTATGGACACCTAAGTGCGATAAGCATTCATTAAGTTAAAGGAGAAATTAACTAGCCCGTTAGTTTTAACTATTCCAAATGGAAGCAAAGGGTTAACTGTATACACGATTGCTTGTAGAACTGGATTGGGGACATTTCTGATGCATGATGGGAAAGTTATTGCATATGCGACTCCACAGTTGACACCATATGAGAAAAATTATGTGACACATGATTTTGAGCTCTTTGTAGTTGTCTTCACACTGAAGATGTGGAGGCACTATCTTTTGGGTGAAAAGTTCAAGTTATATACGAATCACAAGTCATTAAAGCACCTCTTCACCCAAAAGGATTTGAACTTGAGGCAACAGAGATAGCAAAAGTTTCTCGCTTCTAATGAACTATAGATTATTTATACTCGAGGGAAAGCAAACACCATTGTAGATGCATTAAGAAGAAACGTGGCAACGGTCGCAAATTTAGAAGTTAAGCTAGTATTGATGGAAAGAATTGCATCTAGCTAAGAAGAAGACCCTATTTTAGCTCGGCTTATGAAGGATGTCCAAGAGGGAATTTTTTCTAGCTTTCAGATTGATCCCTATGGCATTTTTAGGATGAATAGATGTATCTATGTTTTGGATGTTAATGGGATTAGACAAGAGGTACTGAGCGAATGCGACCGGTCGAA
Source organism: Allium cepa (assembly GCA_030765085.1). Lineage (NCBI taxonomy): Eukaryota > Viridiplantae > Streptophyta > Magnoliopsida > Asparagales > Amaryllidaceae > Allium > Allium cepa. Next base: position 676,355,078 of record CM060941.1, on the reverse strand, counting down.
GTTATCTATCCATCTGGAAGTAACTAAAATGTTCCAGAATATAAAGAAGACATTTTGGTGGAAAGGAATGAAGATAGATATTTCAATCTTTGTGAGCTGATGTGCAACTTGTTAGCAAATTAAGAGTGACTAGAAAAGGACCACTGGGTTACTTCAACCATTGGAAATCCCAAATTGGAAATGGGAACAAGTATCTATGGACTTTAACGATGAATTACCCAGAATAAGAAGCGGTAATGAAGGTGTTTGGGTCATAGTAGATTGGTTAACAAAGAGTTTCCACTTATTCTGATAAATCCAATAAGCACTACGACAACATTGGAAGAAAAACTATATGAGAGAGATTGTCAAATTGCATGGGGTCCTAGCGATTATTGTAAGTGATCGTGATCCCATATTTTTTAGCCATTTTTGGAAAGCATTACAAACGGATTTAGGGACAAAGCTAAGTTTGAGCATAGCCAACCACCCTCAAACGAATTGATAAATGGAAAGAGTGAACTGGATTTTAGAAGATCTTTTGAGAGCATGCATTTTGGATTTCAGAGGATCGTGGGAAGATCATCTTCAGTTAGTGCAATTCTCCTACAACAATAGCTACCAAGCTAGACATTGGCATGGCGCCCAATGAATCCTTGTATGGATAGCCATGTAAATCACCATCATGTTGGGTGGAGACTGGAGATTGATTAGTTCTAGGACCTGATATGATTCGAGAAGCAATAGAGTAGGTGGCTGGGATCAAGAAAAGGACAAAAGAAGCCCAAAATTGATAGAAAAGCTATGCCGATCAAAATATAAGGGGCTTGGAATTTGTAGTCCGAGACTAGGTTTTTTTGAAAGTTTCCCCAGTTATAAGAGTTGTTCGATTTAGAAGAGTAGTGAAATTAGCGCCTAGATATATTGGACCATTTAAAATTCCTAAGAGAATTGGATCGCTACCCTATGGGGTTGAATTGCCTAAAAGGTTGTTAGGAATTCATAATATCTTTCATATATCACATTTGAGGATGTATGTTCATGACCTATCGTTGATTGTGGAATCGTTTGTTCAAGAGGATTTGGAGATAGAATCGAACTTAACGGTGATCAGACATCCAGTTTGTATTGTAGTTCAAGATGAGAATAGTTGTGTAATATGGTAGTGAAATTAAGTAAGATTCTGAGGAGTGAAGATCCCAAAGATTGTACTTGGAAGACTATGGATCATATAAGGAAAGCTTATCCAAAGTTGGTGTTTGGATAGTCGTTGTTTGTTGTATGCATTGCATGCTATAGCGTTCTGAAATTTTCGACCCTCAAAAATTTACATCAATACATTCACTGTATAGTATGCCAAATATTTAAGTGTCGGAAATACAATTGCTAGTTGTGAAGAAGAAAAAGGGATAGAAGAAAACAGAAATAATAACATAGAATCTCACAATAGCAGCGAAACAATATATAATAAATAATAACATATGTATATACATAAAAGAACTATAATTGTTATTATACATACCATCATCAAGTACAACAATCAACAAATTAATCTGGACAGTTATAACAACTAGTCCTCACAAGTGATGAATATAAGGCCTACACACATAGTGGAATATAATCAAGTACATGGAATATGCCTGAGAATCCTCTAGCACGTCCCATATGCTCCATGGCATCCTAACCTGAATCTGTAATACTCGGTCTGACCAAGCATTATAATAAAATAACACCCGAGTCGGTCTGGAAAATCAGCGTGTGAAAACACACTCAATTTGAAATTATTGTTGTTATCAAAAATCTTTTGAAAACAAAGGTACCTCGTAAGACCATGTCACACATAAACATGACGGGTTTTTACCTTATGATAACCAAAACATTTTATATCAAAATCATCTGATATTATAATAGTGTCTATATAACTATGCAGCTAATGCCCCTCTATTACCCCACTATAACCTTGTTATATCTCATAGTGGTTTCTACCGCTTTGATTTCTCCATATAGCCCTAAATATAACATTTCCACTTTAATCCCCATTATTTCTATTATATCCCGTTATTTCTGCTATATTTCGCTATTTCCGCTATATTTTCTTTAAAAGAAATGAGTTGAAAAATGACACTTACACATTATAAAAATTATGAAATTAATCTATTTAACAAAAATTTTAATATATTTTCAGAAATGAAAATACAATATTATTTTACCAAATTCAATTATGTTATATAACAATTTTACGTTATTTACAGTATATTCGTACATGTTTTTATTTAAAATATTTTACGTACTAATTATAATTCAATTGAATGTTAATTTTTCATTTAATTACCATTTATATATTTATAAAAACATTAGTATATTCTATTTTAGAGTCATCTGTTATATCACGCTATATCCTCGTTGTATCCCCGCTTTGAAATTTTGCACCTCCGCCGCATTGAATCTGCCAAGCGCTTTAAATACACGGCTGCAAAAAATAAACGACAAAAGAGCTGAAATGCTTGCATCTCACATTTCAGTATAGTTGGGAATATCTAAAACCGTACAAGCTCGTAGTGGATACTTGATTCCATACAATGACAGGGCTACTTGAGTACCGCCCACCACAATACACCTCTAGAAAAATGTATTGAGATCGAACCTATCGATCCTTGCCAACACAAGACCGGCATACCCCTTACTGGATAGTACCGAATAGGACCACCACCAATGGGCCCAAAACGCATACAAATGAAAGTGGTGATAGATGTCCACTCTGTATGAGTGATGATGATACCTTAATGGGAGCGACCCACATAGCCTTGCTGCATCTCCCATGTTTTAGTCATTCTCGGATGATGAGGCTTGAGGCTACGTATTACCTTAAGAATAGCATTCATTCTTGGAATGCTAACATTGCCTTTCAAGAAATGATGCAAATGATAGCATTCATCCATACAAGTTGTTCAGGGTCTGAACAAAAAGAACCTTCAAAATCACCATCTTCATTATCTTCGAAATATCATAATTCGTAACGCATAAATTGGATCGAAGAGGTTTTCAGATAATTAAATCTGATCCTGGTCACTTTGAAGCAATTAACGAAATTGGCCAGATTTGATAATCGGTTATTTAAATATCAAATTACACACAAGCAGTCATTAGGCCCAATTTTATAAATCTTTCAAAACATTCATTTAAAAATATCTTTACAAAGATATATACTCAACTCTCTTCCAACATTCCAACATTTTGAAAACCATTTCAAATGCTTATCCATAATAGGATATTTTAACCCATTTCAACACTTAGAAATATTTACGAATTCAATTTATAACACTTAGAAAAATATTTCTATATAAATCATTTCACATTTAAAAATATTTTCCAAAACGCTCTTTTCAATACTTAGGAGAATATTTATAGGCGGATTCTCCAAAATCAACCTTAGGAAATATTTCATGACTAATCTCATAAATTTTCAAAATTATTTATAAATTCTTTTTTTAGAATATCCAAAACCGATAATACTCTTTTATAAACCCAACCAACAATTTATAACTTCTTTTTATGAATTCAGATTCATTTTCGAAGTTCCCATATTTCAACATTTTGGAAATTCCATTTCTCCCAAATCCCTTAAAAGATTCCTCTTATCAAAATCATATCCGTTAAATAAACTCCATTTACAAATCTCGAAAGGATTTTGTAACAACCAGGTATTTTCAACCATTCGCATCCATTATAAGTGTATAGGTAGACACTCGTGCCGGAATTGAATTGCTCAAAATACCGCGTTGTAAATAAAAATTTGGCAAATCTCATAATATAGTAAATAATAATCACAGATCAGGGACACAGAGTAATAATAATACAGCGGAAGTAAAAGAGATAGTAGTTCATGAAGCTACTATATAAATATATCAGAGTTACATAAGATACAACAGAGTAAATAAAGTACAAAGGAAGTCTCACTACATAGAAGTCTACGCAAAAGATAAAACTTGATAAGTAGATAATCTCCAGCGATTCCAATCTCCAGAAAGTAGAAATCCAAATCTGTGAATAACTCAGGCTGACCCGAGCGTAAATAAAAATACAAACACCCGAGTCAGGATATACATACTTATACAATGTAAACAACTCAAGTGAACTGTAGTAAAGGTACAAGTAACTTAGAAGATGCTTGGGACCGCCCATCCTCTAAGGATCCGTTAAACTATTTACTATATAGTATATTTGCGCTATATACAGTAGTGCCTAATCAGTAAAGTATAATCATATAGAAATAGCGTTAAGAGGATGGTGAACCTTAACGCAGTCGGATCTTTGAAACCAAAATCGTAGTGGGCTCGATATAAGGAGATGACACGGCACGCGAGGCAATGCCAGGGTGGATACACCGTTTGCACTCCCGGACCGGTGGTGATGGGAAGCCAGCAGCTTCCGCCCACCTCGAACAATACCCCCGAATCAAAGTGGCGCCACATATCGAATCACAAAAGTAATAGAATGGTTTCCGATGGAGCATGCTCGATGAAAGGGTGCGACCCTTTGTGTAGCCCGGTATAGCTCCTGTTTTAGTCATTTATGCCAACTCACGGGAGTTGGGTCCACGTAATATACCTCGAGAACGTCACCACCGTCCTACTTCATTCTGGAATCTCCACCGTATACACAGTTGTTAAAGTGGTTTTCGATATTGGCCGGCTATAAGACAATATCTGATCCCAGTCTCTTTAACAACGATCGTTATTATAACCCGTAGTTATAACTTTAAAAAATATATTTTATACTTTAAAATAGAATATCATTTCAATCCAAATATTTATCAAAATAAAGATTAAATTATTTCCAAACCATTTCAATATATCATCATACCATATCTTTCGATTCAAATATTTATCAAAATAAATATCAAGTCATTTCTAACCATTTCAATATTTTAAATTATCATATCCTTTAAAAACTTCCTTTCAAATCATTTTAATACATCAAAATATCATAACCCAAACCTTCATTTTTCAAATCATTTAATATCAAAATATCATATCTTTCAAAATTTCGTTTCAAATCATTTTAATATATCAAAATATCATATCTTTCAGTACCACATTTCAAATCATTTTAATATATCAAAATATCATATCTTTTCGAAACCACATTTCAAATCATTATTCATTTTATTCAATTTAAAATACCATTTCAATTCATATTTCAAAATAGTTTATATTCCAAAAAAAATCATTTTTAATCATAAAAATGAAGCTATTATGTTAAAAATTAAGTTATTAAATTTCCAAAATTTTCAACTTCCAAGGTTCATTTATTCACTTACGTTTATCAAAACAGTGAAATTCCACTTTTCGCCGCATTTAGAAAACGCGAAAGTTACATTCAAAACAGTTCAATTTAATAAAAGACAACATTTTAAAATGTTGTAATAGGGTTTACTTAAATTCCAAATAAACTTAGTTAAACTCAAAAATTATAGCACTTACAAAATTGCTATAATAGTTTTTTTTAATTCAATTAAGCTTTTTAGTTCATTATCATCAACTACAGCATTTACAAATACTGTAATATCATTTACATTGTAATTAATAGCATTTCAAAAATGCAGTCAATTAACTTCAAATATTCAATATAATTTTCAACCAATTATATTTTTTTTATTTAAAACATTTTTAACTCATAAAATCATACTTTTTCACATTTATAAACATTATTTAATTTTCCTCATGTTCATGATTTTATAAAGTTAAATTTCCATTCAAAAATCAAGATTTAATAATAATTCACTTATTAAATTGCAATGTTCAATTTTAAATTCATTGCATTAAATTTCAACTTAACACTTAAGTTCAAATTCTCAAATATAACTTAGTTTTATTTTTATTTACTTAACTAAAAGTTCACTTTTAAGTCAATTTCATAAATTTCCAATTTACTTATGTTTCTTTCAACTTAAAATATTCATTCATTTCACATTTCAACTTTATTAAAAATCATTAATATAAAATCACTTTGAATTCAAAGTATCATAAATTTATCATAACTTCATATTAAATTTAATTTCCAATTATAATTAAATCAAATTTTCCAAATAACTTACGTTCAAAATTTTCTAACTTTTCATTTATTCATTTTACTTACAATTATTCAGAAAATCAATAATATTTTACAAAAATCCTTTTTAATTAGATTTAAATAAAAAAAATTAATATTTACATTTCTAAAATAATTTTAAATTTTTTTTAGAAAACATATATTAACTACGGGTCTGCATATAATTTTCTACACTAGGAAAAGTGATACGGGTAATATATCATTTCAACCCGTAATTTACAAAGAAAATCCGGGTTTTATCATTTCAAACCCGTAGTCCCAAGTAAATAAAATAAATTGAAAATCATTCAGGCCTGTCATTTCAGCCCATAATAATTTTCCCTTATTCTAAAGTCCGTTCGGGTATGTATCATTTCAACCCATAGTGATTTCTAATTTACAGGGAACTTGCAGTGCGATAAACTGATAAAATATACAGAATAGCATGAAGTAACAGTAACATACGATATAACAGGTGTAATAATAGGTGTGAACATCATATGATAATAATATAAGCAGTTATAACATGTTAATATAGTTCTACAGATTCACAGGGTGTCAATTTACTACTTATATAAGTACATAATGTCTGGTGAGAAATACTCACATTTCACAAGGTGGAGAACGACACCAAAGCACACGATACAGACACAACGAAGGCGCGACAACACTACCATGATTTGAGTGGAGAGACAAATATAATTGCCTTGTATACGTATAAAAAAAACAATTCAAAATACATAAGTTTTTCAAAGCCAAATTACACTAAACGACACTAGGAATCAAAGCCCAAAACAAAGACAAATGCTTTGCACTTGTTCTCAACTTCACATATTTCAGTTATGAACTGAAATAGCATAGCCAAGGCATGTATAAAGGTCTGGTTTGGGTCCATAGTGGTCAGCCTATCATGGTTTAAAAGTGTGGAGATTTATAGGTGCAACAAGTCAACACTACAAGGCAATTTCTAGGTAAATTCAACAACTCTACGCTACAATTTGGTTCGTCCATAGGCTCTAGGGTCATGGTCAGAGACCCAGGTGGTGATGGCTGATGTTCCAGGGGGTGGTGGTCAGGTCAGAGCTGGTGGTGGTGGTGGAAGTGGCGGCAAAAGGTGGATGAAGGTGATGGTACCAAAACTAGGTCAGGTTGAGTGCATAGATGATGGATTTGTGGATTTTGGTGGTGGTGCTTGCCTTGGGGTTGCTTGGCCTGCCATGGTGGTGATCTAGGGTGGATGATGATCAGAGAATAAAGTGGTGGAGGTTGGCCTAGATCTGGTTGAGGAGGAGTGGAGCCATGAAGTAGAGAACAAGTTGCAAAATCACATGGAAAAACTAGAAAACAAGAGAAGAAGATTTTACCAAATTTTTGCAAGATGGAGGCCATGATTTTTTTTAGGGTTGAGAAGCTTTGTTAATTCATGAAAATGAAGAAAAGAAGTCGGCTGAAGATAGTATAAGGAACGGCCAAAATAATTGATGTATTGATTGAAAAAGAAACGGTAAAGTAAACGGTGAAACGACTTTACGTTTCTTAGCTTTTAAAACCTTTCATACTTACTTTTCTTTTAAATCAAGTAAACTAAATAAACTTCAGAAAGTACATCTAAAAAACCGAAACAAAGTGAAATAAAATAAAAATATATAATTAAATTTAAAGAAAATATAAAAAGAATTAAGGAAATTGCTTAAAAATTGAAAACAGGGTTCAAAAATTACAATTAAAACATCAATGGCTTTGGAGAAATATCTACTTCATTTTAAAAATATTCTAAAACAAAATTTTGAAATAAAATAATTTGTTATCATATCTAAAATAAAATAAATAATTAAATTGGAGAAAAATAGAAAAGAACTAAAGAAAATATTTAAAAATTGAAAACAGGGCATGGAAATTACAAGAAAAATACTACTAGCTCTAGAAAAATTCCTACCTCACTTCAAAATTATTAAAAGACAAAAACATACATAAAATAACATATCAATACATATTAAAATAAAATATGACAAAGAAAAATAAAATTTATACTATTTAAAATAATAAAATTGCAGAATAAACAAATTGCACTCAGTATTGAAATATACATAACTTTCACAATTTAAATCCGTTTCCAACGAAACAAAAAGCAGTGTTCTTAAAATTTTATGTAATTTCATAATAAAAGATAAAATTTAAATTTTAAAACTTTTAAAAATTTAAATTAAAAGTCAAGGTTTGGCTATTTTGACCAAAAATTCACTTTTTGGAAAATATTCTTTTTAGTCATGCTTTGGAAAGATAATTCATATCAAAACTAAAGTTTATCATTCAAAATAAATAAAATAAGTTTTTAAATCAAAAATTCAATTAAATTAATTAAAATAAAAAAATCACAAAATACAGTGTTGTTACACTCTCCCCCACTCAAAACTTTTTGTCCCCGAAAAGGAATGAGGTATGGGAAAGCATAAAAAAAGATAGAGTGAAACAAGATTAGGACAAGATGACAAGGGGATTGAAATTATACATGATGGCTATTGTTATAGGTAAGTTTTACAAGGTGGAGATGATCTTTCCAAGATTCTCCAAAATTAAGAACACAAGCACGATAAGGTGGATTCAAAATGATTACCAAAGATCTATCAAAGATTATAGAAAGATGCCTATACCAATCTATAGCAAGATAAGGATGATAAGGACAACCAAAAGATAGTTTGGAAAAACGAAATAAGGAAATAAATTTGAAAGCATGGAAATTTCAACTTAAATAGAGAATAAATCTTTTCACAAGTTAAATAAATCTTAACTATCCCAAATTTCATTATCTTATTATCCAATCATTTTAAATTAACAATTTTTAAAACTATGGGTTTGAAAAATAATCATTTTTTACACTCACAATGTACTTAATAAATTTTATTCTTTTTTATTCCTAATTAAAATTAAATTTATTCCTCTCAATATATTTATCACTTATGTTAAACATACTTACACTTATTATAACTGCTTTCTTTTATTCTTAGTTCTTTTAACGTTATTTTATTGTAAGTTATTCAATTACCCTTTATAATAATTACCTCTGTTAATCATTTTATAATTAAAATTTAAGTGTATAACATTTATTATAACCACTCAAATTTCATTTATAAAATCTTTTTATATTGTATATTATCCAATTACATTGTTAACTTCTGAAATTAAGGTAAGTTATATTGGAATGCAATTGAGTATTATACAAATAAAACTTTCCAATTCAATCATTTCAAGCTTAAATCATTTATTCAAAAAAATTTGATTTTCTTTTTATAATTGAAATTATTCTTTAAAAATAAAATTTAAGAATTAAATTTTCGATTTCTTCAACCCATTTAGAGATAAATAAATGTATGTACATAATTTATCAAATAAAATTTCAATCATATGTCTATATATATTATAAATCAAGTCATATTTTAGAAATTCAATAAATTTGATTTCCCAAAACAAAGCTGTAGCAAGACTACAGAACGGTCTCTTCACTTCGAAACTCGAAAATGAATGTTCATGATGCTGCAGTCATCACCGAAATTATTTCCCAGCGACAAAGAGAAGAGCACTAATTTTTAAACTTTAAAATCCTTTGGAAACATATTCTTATTCGAAAATACTTTAAATAATATACTTTAAAACTTAAACACAAGGTTTGAAACCATCGGAAATTAAATCTCAGATTTCTTGTTCTAAATTCATTTCAGTTCCCAAATCAATTTATAAACAACTATCTATAAATTCATTTATAAAACAACAAATGATAAATTAAGTATTATCATTTCAAATAATCAATTTTAAATCAATTTATTAAGTTCCATAAATTTACTTATATATCAAAATTTTATTTCACTAACCAAATTTTAAAATAATATTGTGTCAGTTTGTTCTGTCAAAGTGTTTTAGAAATCCTATCGATAGCGTTGATCAGACGAATCGATCAGAAACCCAACTCAAACAACACAATATATAAAAAAAACATAGATTTACAAGTACAATTCAAAATGTTTGAAAATAGGTTGGAAACAAAAGACAAGATGATTAAATCACAAAATAGGGACGTGGATAAGCTTAAATAAATCACGGGCAACATTTACCGGGTCAACCGTGGCTTAAAGAATAAGATCAATGTGGATTTTTTTTTCTTGGGTAAATCTACATTCGATCTCAATAGATAAAGTTTGGAATAACAAAAGATATTAGCATCTAAACCAAGGAAAGATATAAATCTCTAGTGAATCGATGCTAATTGTAAAGGAGTTTTCCCCTTTTTTTCAATTCAATTTGAAATTAGCGTGACCGCCGACTCACTAAAAAGATCATTCGACGCGGAGTTATGGAATACTCCAGAGTCAAAAGAAGATGAATAGTGAAGGATACGAATGGATTTTGGAACCGTAGGGAATGTTCCAAAATTCAAAGGAATCGAGTCAAAAAGGAAGAGATTCAAACTCGAATGAAAGTGATTCTGTAAATACATTCACTCCATATGCTGAATTTTGCCTAGAGCTACCAAAGCTCTGATACCAACTGTAACGAGCCGATATTTTCAACCATTCGCATCCATTATAAGTGTATAGGTAGACACTCATGCCGGAATTGAATTGCTCAAAATACCGCGTTGTAAATAAAAATTTGGCAAATCTCAGAATATAGTAAATAATAATCACAAATCACAGAAACAGAGTAATAATAATACAGCGGAAGTAAAAGAGATAGTAATTCATGAAGCTACTATATAAATATATCAGAGTTATATAAGATACAACAGAATAAATAAAGTACAAAGGAAGTCTCACTACATAGAAGTCTACGCAAAAGATAAAATTAGACAAGTAGATAATCTCCAGCGATTCCAATCTCCAGAAAGTGGAAATCCAAATCTGTGAATAACTCAGGCTGCCCCGAGCGTAAATAAAAATACAAACACTCGAGTCAGGACATACATACTTATACAATCCAAACCAACTCAAGTGAACTGTAGTAAAGGTACAAGTAACTTAGAAGATGCTTGGGACCGCCCATCCTCTAAGGATCCGTTAAACTATTTACTATATAGTATATTTGCGCTATATACAGTAGTGCCTAATCAGTAAAGTATAATAATATAGAAAATAGCGTTAAGGGGATGGTGAACCTTAACGCAGTCGGATCTTTTAAACCAAAATCGTAGTGGGCTCGATATAAGGAGATGACACGGCACGTGAGGCAATGCCAGGGTGGATACACCGTTTGCACTCCCGGACCGGTGGTGACGGCAAGCCAGCAGCTTCCGCCCACCTCGAACAATACCCCCGAATCAAAGTGGCGCCACATATCGAATCACAAAAGTAATAGAATGGTTTCCGATGGAGCATGCTCGATGAAAGGGTGCAACCCTTTGTGTAGCCCGATATAGCTCATGTTTTAGTCATTTATGCCAACTCACGGGAGTTAGGTCCACATAATATACCTCGAGAACGTCGCCACCATCCTACTTCATTCTGGAATCTCCACCGCGTACACAGTTGTTAAAGTGGTTTTCGGTATTGCTTGGCTATAAGACAATATCCGATCCTGGTCTTTTTAACAACGATCGTTATTATGACCCGCAGTTATAACTTTAAAAAAAATATTTTATACTTCAAAATAAAATATCATTTCAATCCAAATCTTTATCAAAATAAATATTAAATTATTTCCAACCATTTCAATATATCATCATACCATATCTTTCGATTCAAATATTTATCAAAATAAATATCAAATCATTTCTAACCATTTCAATATTTTAAATTATCATATCCTTTAAAAACTTTCTTTCAAATCATTTTAATACATCAAAATATCATAACCTTTCAAAGCTTCATTTTTCAAATCATTCAATATCAAAATATCATATCTTTCAAAACTTCGTTTCAAATTATTTTAATATATCAAAATATCATATCTTTCAGTACCACATTTCAAATCATTTTCATATATCAAAATATCATATCTTTTCGAAGCCACATTTCAAATCATTATTCATTTTATTCAATTTAAAATACCATTTCAATTCATATTTCAAAACAGTTTATATTCCAAAAGAAATCATTTTTAATCATAAAAATGAAGTTATTATGTTAAAAATTAAATTATTAAATTTCCAAAATTTTCAACTTATAAAGTTCATTTATTCATTTACGTTTACCAAAACAGTGAAATTCCACTTTTCGTGGCATTTAGAAAACGCTACGGAAAGTTACATTCAAAACAGTTCAATTTAATAAAAGACAACATTTTAAAATGTTGTAATAGGGTTTACTTGAATTCGAAATAAACTTAGTTAAATTCAAAAATTATAGCACTTACAAAATTGCTATAATAGTTTTTTTTAATTCAATTTAGCTTTTTAGTTCATTATCATCAACTACAGCATTTACAAATACTGTAATATCATTTACATTGTAATTAATAGCATTTCAAAAATGCAGTCAATTAACTTCAAATATTCAATATAGTTTCTCAACCAATTATATTTTTTTTATTTAAAACATTTTTAACTCATAAAATCATACATTTTCACATTTATAAACATCATTTAATTTTCCTCATGTTCATGATTTTATAAAGTTAAGTTTCCATTCAAAAATCAAGATTTAAGAATAATTCACTTATTAAATTGCAGTGTTCAATTTTAAATTCATTGCATTAAATTTCAACTTAACATTTAAGTTCAAATTCTCAAATATAACTTAGTTTTATTTTTATTTACTTAACTAAAAGTTCACTTTTTAGTCAATTTCATAAATTTCCAATTTAGTTATATTTCAAAATTTCAACTTAAAATATTCATTCATTTCACATTTCAACTTTATTAAAAATCATTAATATAAAATCACTTTGAATTCAAATTATCATAAATTTATCATAATTTCATATTCAATTTAACTTCCAATTATAATTAAATCAAATTTTCAAATAACTTGCGTTCAAAATTTTATAACTTTTCATTTATTCATTTTACTTACAATTATTCAGAAAATCAATAATATTTTACAAAAATCCTTTTTAGTTAGATTTAAATCAAAATGTTTTAATATTTACATTTCTAAAATAATTTTAAAAAATTTTAGAAAACATATATTAACTACGGGTCTGTATATAATTTTCTACACTAGAAAAAGTGATACGGGTAATATATCATTTCAACCCGTAATTTACAAAGAAAATCCGGGTTTTATCATTTCAAACTCGTAGTCCCAAGTAAATGAAATAAATTGAAATCATTCAAGCCTATCATTTCAGCCCATAACAATTTTCCCTTATTCTAAAGTCCGTTCGGGTATGTATCATTTCAACCCATAGTGATTTCTAATTTACAGGAAACTTGCAGTCTGATAAACTGATAAAATATACATAATAGCATGAAATAATAGTAACATACGATATAACATGTGTAATAACAGGTGTGAACATCATATGATGATAATAATATAAGCAGTTATAACATGTTAATATAGTTCTACAGATTCACAGGGTGTCAATTTACTACTTATATAAGTACATAATGTCTGGTGAGAAATACTCACATTTCACAAGCTGGAGAATGACACCAAAGCACACGATACAGAAACAACGAAGGCGCGACAACACTACCATGATTTGAGAGTGGAGAGACAAATATAATTGCCTTGTATACCTATAAACAAAACAATTCAAAATACATAAGCTTTTCAAAGCCAAATTACACTAAACGACACTAGGAATCAAAGCCCAAAACAAAGACAAATGCTTTGCACTTGTTCTCAACTTCACTTACTTTAGTTATGAACTGAAATAGAATAGCCAAGGCATGTATAAAGGTTTGGTTTGGGTCCATAGTGGTCAGCCTATCATGGTTTAAAAGTGTGGAGATTTATAGGTGCAACAAGTCAACACTACAAGGCAATTTCAAGGTAAATTCAACAACTCTATCCTACAATTTGGTTCGTCCATAGGCTCTAGGGTCATGGTCAGAGACTCAGGTGGTGATGGTTGATGTTCCAGGGGGTGGTGGTTAGGTCAGAGCAGCTGGTGGTGGTGGAAGTGGCGGCAAAAGGTGGATGAAGGTGATGGTACCAAAACTAGGTCAGGTTGAGTGCATAGGTGATGGATTTGTGGATTTTGATGGTGGTGCTTGCCTTGGGTTGCTTGGCCTGCCATGGTGGTGATCTCGGGTGGATGATGATTATAGAATAAAGTGGTGGAGGTTGGCCTAGATCTGGTTGAGGAGGAGTGGAGCCATGAAGTAGAGAACAAGTTGCAAAATCACATGGAAAAACTAGAAAACAAGAGAAGAGAAGAAGATTTTACCAAATTTTTGCAAGATGGAGGCCATGATTTTTTTTAGGGTTGAGAAGCTTTGTTAATTCATGAAAATGAAGAAAAGAAGTCGGCTGAAGATAGTATAAGGAACGGCCAAAATAATTGATGTATTGATTGAAAAAGAAACGGTAAAGTAAACGGTGAAACGACTTTACGTTTCTTAGCTTTTAAAACCTTTCATACTTCCTTTTCTTTTAAATCAAGTAAACTAAATAAACTTCAGAAAGTACATCTAAAAAACCGAAACAAAGTGAAATAAAATAAAAATATATAATTAAATTTAAAGAAAATATAAAAAGAATTAAGGAAATTGCTTAAAAATTGAAAACAGGGTTCAAAAATTACAATTAAAACATCAATGGCTTTGGAGAAATATCTACTTCATTTTAAAAATATTCTAAAACAAAATTTTGAAATAAAATAATTTGTTTATCATATATAAAATAAAATAAATAATTAAATTGGAGAAAAATAGAAAAGAACTAAAGAAAATATTTAAAAATTGAAAACAGGGCATGGAAATTACAAGAAAAATACTACTAGCTCTAGAAAAATTCCTACCTCACTTCAAAATTATTAAAAGACAAAAACATACATAAAATAACATATCAATACATATTACAATAAAATATGACAAAGAAAAATAAAATTTATACTATTTAAAATAATAAAATTGCAGAATAAACAAATTGCACTCAGTATTGAAATATACATAACTTTCACAATTTAAATCCGTTTCCAACGAAACAAAAAGCAGTGTTCTTAAAATTTTATGTACTTTCATAATAAAAGATAAAATTTAAATTTTAAAACTTTTAAAAATTTAAATTAAAAGTCAAGGTTTGGCTATTTTGACCAAAAATTCACTTTTTGGAAAATATTCTTTTTAGTCATGCTTTGGAAAGATAATTCATATCAAAACTAAAGTTTATCATTCAAAATAAATAAAATAAGTTTTTAAATAAAAAATTCAATTAAAATAATTAAAATAAAAAAAATCACAAAATACAGGGTTGTTACAGATTTATAAATAAATTTCAATCATTTCAAAAATTTATATATATGATAAGTATTTTTAAAGAATAATAATTTATGTTTAAAACACATTTAAGAAATTATTTAAAATCTCTCTCGATTTATCCCAAATCGATTTTTATTTCCAAATTCCAAAACAGAATCCACTATCTTTCCCTAAAACGATTTCTGTATCTCGATATAAATTCACATTATGAATTTATAATTCCAATTCATCAACAGGTAACCATTTTTCCTTATTTATTAACATCATTTATAAGTTTATAAACTCATTTGGGTTTCACTTGTTATAATAAATCTTATTTATAAAATTTCATTTGTGAATGCATTCCTTTATAAATCCCATTTATTTTTCAAATCTATTTTGAATATCGATTGCAACTCCTTTTCCATAAATCCAGAAATATCATTTAAAAAATCCATTGTTAAAAATACCTTGTATAAATTATTTTTAAATCTTTAATTAAAACATTTTACGAACAGTTGAATACAAATCCAAAATCAAATCATTTTATCCAAATCAATTTCCTTTAAAATAACCCAAATTTTGATATAAGTATTTTTATATCCAAAATCTCCTTTTAATTCCTTCAAATTCAAAAATAATATTTTGGTATCTAAAATACCAAAATTGAAGTCAGTGCTACTGTAGCATCCAATAAATCAAATCATAACAAAATCTATAAGAGACTATCCACACATATCATATATCACTATATATGAAATTAAAAACAACAATCTTGAGGAATCCAATTAGATCCCTCCAACCAGTTTCCCTGTAACCACAGGTGGTATATAACATAAAATAATAATCTCGGTTTGAGGAGGATATTGCAATAAAAAGGGTCATCCGCTATTATGCGGGGAGCATAGTGTCTCATCCGCTGCAATGGCGGGAATATACCCAAATACTATATGTATGTATGTATGTAAGTATGTATGTATGTATGTATGTATGTATGTATGTATGTATGTATGTATGTATGTATGTATGTATGTATGTATGTATGTATGTATGTATGTATGTATGTATGGACATATGTATGTATGGACACACACACAACCATATATAATATAATATTCAACTGATAATAATATATCAATTTAACCCATCATCCAATATTTAATTTTTAATTACTATAAGTTAAACCTAATAATAAAAAATGAGTGAGATTTACTCACCTTCATTTTTAGTTTGCCAAACATCCAGATTTTGAATTAAATCGAACAATGTTCGATTTAATCTAAAATTCTAGCCGACTCCGACAAACTCCAAACTAATTCCAGATTGTAGCTACGTCCTTACAAATCCAACACTGCTAGTTTCATGCGATTTTGACCTCGTATGAGTACGATATGAAATTAACGAACATTTTAAATAAATTAATATAATTAACTTCAAACTATCACCTTCCCACGAGGCTGCCGCTTCCAGCCCGCCTTTGTCCTTGTTCTTTTTTCGCCACTGAAATCGCGCCACCCACAGAGTGGAGCCGCCTCGCTTCTGACCCGCCGCCGCTTTCGCACAGCCTCCACTCAGTCCCATGGCGCTCCCCTCCCCAAAACAAACCCTACTTGTGGCCAAACTCGCCAAAGTACCCACGAACGCGTCTGCGTTTCAACCCAACTTCCGCCCCCACGAACTGCCATCCACTCGAATCGTTGATGGTTCGCTGCTTCGCCTAGTGCCCTCAACCACATCACCTCCCATAGTAATTTATATTGCATGAATTTTTCTTTTCTTTTTTTATAATCAAACTAGCTTCATTTTAAGAAGAGGAAAGGGGTTTAGGATAATAGGGGTTTAGGATAATAGGGGTTGAATTCAAATTTTATAACATTATTAAATTTCAAGATATCTCGTTTATAATAACTTAAAGTCCTGAACTCCTATCAAGGCGTGCCGCCTGGCATTCCAAATGTTATACTCCAATTTCGAACGCAATGGAACAAGTTTCAAGACCTAATTCGATTGTATGCAAAAGATAGCTTTTTGAATCGACTATTTTTAACAAAATTAATCCAATGCGTTTTCAGATCGAATGACCAAATGGTGAATCCAATTGCGATGAAATTTGAAATTCGATAATAATACACTATTTCGGATCTAGTGGAACTAGTTTCATCAAATTTCAAGACTGTGCCCCAGATCACTATTTTAATGCGTCAATTAAATCGACGATTTCGAAAATTGATGAAATCACATGAAATTCCAGTTTTGAAAACTTACTAACTCAATTATAATTTGGATAGAATTTATATCAATATTAGAAATCATTTTGATTCATATTAAAATAAAATTTCAATTATTCACAATTATTCACCATTTCCATATTACGATAAATCGCTATATTTGAAATCTAAATTCATTTAACAATCTCAACCGAAATCTTCATATTCAAAATTAACTTATATCCAAATCCAACATTTAAAACCATTTATATATTCAAAATTGAATGAAGGAAAATCCGAGTCGTTACATTTCTCCCCCTTAAAAGAATTTCGTCCCCGAAATTTGCCAAGGTGGAAGTCACTCTCCAAACTCATTAACTTTTCAAAACCGACTTAGTTAAACTCAATATTCTACTCTCCTAAATCTTATAGTCTCATTCAAATCAATTAGTTTCCATTCCTACATCAGAACTTTTTATTTCTCATTTAAATTCAAAAATAAAATTTTAGTTAACAAAAAATTTCAAAATTTTCTAAAAATTTTCTAACACCATAAATTTCCGAAAATTTTTGGCAGAGTCTTCCTTGTACGGAAAGCCTTTTTCAATATGAAAAATGTGATGAAAAGATATACATCATCTTTCATGGCCAAAGAACGCAATACACATCAATGTTTATTTTTCGCACGCTAAATTCGTAAGCGCATCTTATTTTAGCATCATTTAGCGAGCTCGCCCAATTTGTATGCAATCGGGCAACCAAAATATAGCTAAATGGTCTTCTTGTACCTGTACTTACTCATTTAAACGCGTTAGTCCCAAAAATATGAAATATAGTAACATTTCAAGCATTTCCCTAGTTAAACACAACATTTGCATAAACCAACATGTTCTACATGTATTTTAAAGCAATTACAGGGTTCCAACATTAATGTAGTTACTAGCAATCGATTTATATACCATTTCATTCAATTCGAATGACTCATAACCAAATTTACTTACATCCATTTTTTATTGCACTAAATATATTCATACTCATTTCTAATGGATTCTAAACCAATTTATTCATTTTCCATCTGTTTGCACAATTTTTGTTACTTCTGTTTATGTCGAATGACAGTTCAATCCATGCTATTTGGTGATATTCATTTAACAAAATAACCATTCCTGTTTATAGCTATTTTAAATTTATTTCAAATCAATTTATCAACTTTCTATCAATCCACATTCAATTTTTTCACATATCTTTGTTTTCCCAATTTTATATTCAACAGCAAACCAATCAATGCCAATTTATTTATGAAACATCTCATAAATTAGTTACTTACGTTGAATTCATTCTTATCAACAATATTCCCAACCATATTCAATTTACACTTAAATTGAATTATAACTTAGGTCATCGCCATTTCAATCCATTTCATTTTTATTCGTTAACATTTCAAAATATACCTAGTTCACTTATATTTAAGTCGAATTCCATTTATAACTCAAGTTCCACATTCAAATTCAATCCTAATCCATTTTTCTCAACCAAGTTAAGTTCCTTTTTTATATTCAATTAACTATTTAATTTATCTACTTAGTTCACCATCATTTTATAATTCAAAATTTGATTTTTATTTCAAAAATCACTTCTATTGGGTCGACTTGTTGTTCAGCTTCATTTTATAATACAAATTTGGATTTCCATTCCTGTACAAAAATATCAAACCATCTCTATTTTGATTTTCTGTTCCACTTTTCCAATTTACAAGCTACATAACTTATTTTTCACATTTTCTTCAATTCTATACATGAGTTGATTCCTTTAAAATTTGCAACTTATAGTTATATAATCATTTTACAACACAAATTTTATATTCAATTCCATTCAATGTCATTTCTAATCTAATCCGATTTTATTTAACATGGCTTAAGTTAAATTTCAGTTCATACAATTCATTTTAACTTACTTAAGTTGAAATTCAAAAATTTCATTTATCACACCTCATTCCTTACTATTATCATTCTCAACATATAAGTTCAAAAACTTATTTCTTGATATTTTTCTACAATATTTTAATAAGGATTCCAAAATTCAAACACCCAGTTTCATTTCAAATCATTTTAAAATCATAAATATATAGACATATATATATATATATATATATATATATATATATATATATATATCAAATCACACTTTTTTAAAATCTAAACCAAATCTGGTTTTTACCCAAAACAAATCCCTTTCGGAATTTCTAAAATAACCTATGTTTCCAAAAAAAATCCTCATATCAAATTACTACGGTAGCAATCCATCATTTAGAAACTCGAAAATGAAAACTGATATTGCAGCCATCATCATTAGAATTATTTTCCAACGACTGTAGTGAGTTCAGTGCTTTATCAATGTTAAAAACATTTCTATTCAAATACATTTCCTCAATAATATTACCATTATTTATTTCAAAATACTTGGAAAACATTTTCAAAATTTCTGGGATTTAAATTTCCAAATTCTGGTTTGAATCAAATTTTAGTTTTAACTCATTTGTATAATTCATACTTATACCCTTTAATTTGGTTATATATGACCATTCTAATTTATAATCTTGTTATGATTATATTAATAACATCCAAAGACATCAATATACTATAATAATTTCAGAAAATTATTTCCTTTATATCAAACTATAATTTGGGTAAAATTATTTCATTTACCAACTTTAAAACAATACTATGTCGATTTAACTTATTCAGAGTTTAGAAACCCCTATTGATACAGTTGTCCAGACCACACCGACCAGAATTAATAAACACTCAACTGATTAGTCAAAACAATATAAAACAATTTATATTCACTAACAAATACGCGCTCATATCTATAATACACTCGAACTCATTCTAGGGTACAACTGGTCCTATCTCGAATGACCCATCCCCATCAAAGCCAAGGTATTCACTCAACCTAAGCTCTAAAATCTAATGCAGCGACCTAGAATTTTCGGCCCTCAAAAATTGACATCAATACATTTACTGTATAGTATGCCGAATATTCAATAGTCGAATATATCGATTGCTAGTGGTGAAGAAGAAAAAGGGATAGAGGAAAACAGAAACAATAACATAGAATCTTACAATCGTAGTGGAACGATATATAATAGATAATAAAAGACATATATATATACACACACACACAAAAGGAACTATAACTGTTCTTATACATACCATCATCAGAGTACAACAATCAACATATCAATCTAGACAATTGTAATACCTAATCCCCATAAGTGCTGAATATACAGCCTACACACACAGTGGAATATAATCAAGTACGTGGAATATGCCTGAGAATCCTCCAGCACGTCTCCTGTGCTTCATAGCATCCTAACTTGAATCTGTAATACTCAGTCTGACCCGAACATTATAATAAAATAACACCCGAGTCGGTTTGGAAAACCAGCGTGATAAAACACACTCAATTTGAAATTATTCTATTATCAGAAATCTTTTTGAAAACACGGTTATCTCATAAGACCATGTCACACATAAATACGATGGGTTTTTACCTTACGATAATCAAAACAGTTTATATCAAAATCATCTAATATTATAATAGTGTCTATAGAAAATAAACTATAAAATAGTTGAAATGCTTGCATCTCACGTTTCAGCATAATTGGGCACATCTAAAATCGTACAGGCTCGTAGTGGATATTTGATTCCTGGTAATGATAGGGCTACTGGAGTACTCCCCGCCACAATACACCTTTGGAAAAATGTACCGAAATCGAACCTAGCAATCCCTGCCAACACAAGACCGGCCTACCCCTTACTGGATAGTACCGAATATGATCACCACTGATGGGCCCGAAACACATACAAATGATAGTGATGATAGATGTCCAGTCTAGATGAGTGATGATTATATCCTAATGGGAGAGACCCACATAGCCTTGCTGCATCTCCCATGTTTTAGTCATTCCCAGTTGATGAGGCTTAAGGCTACGTTTTACCTTAAGAATAGCATTCATTTTTGGAATGTTGACATTGCATTTCAAGCAACGGTGAAAATGATAGCATTCATCCATACAAATTGTTCTAGGTCTGAACAAACCAAATCTTCAAATTCACCATCTTCATTATCTTGGAGATATCACAATTTGTAACGCACAAATCAGATCGAAGTGGTTTTGGATTGTTAAATCTAATACTGGTCTCTTCGAAATGATTAACGAAATTGGTCGGATTTGATAGTCGATTATTTAATTATCAAATTACACACATAAGCAGTCATTAGCCCAATTTTATAAATATTTCAACACATTCATTAAAAAATATCCTAACAAAGATATATATTCAACTCTTTTTCAGCATTCCAACATTTTGAAATCAATTTCAAATACTTATCCATAATAGGATATTTTTAACCCATTTCAACACTTACAAATATTTCTGTATTCAATTTATAACACTTCGAAAATAATTTCAATATAAATCATTTCACACTTAAAAATATATTCCAAAACTCTCTTTTCTATACTTAGAAGAATATTCTCCAAAATCATTTTAATACCAATCTTAGGAAATATTTCAAAACTTATCTCATAAATTTCCAAAATTATTTATAAATTCTTTTTTTCTACAATTTCCAAAACCGATTATGCTCTTTTATAACCCAACCAACAATTTATAACTTCTTTTATGAATTAATATTCATTTTCGAAGTCCATGTTTCAACATTTTAGAAATTCCATTTCTCCCAAATCCCTTATGTCCTCTTATCAAAATCATATCCGTTAAATAAACACCGTTTACAAATATAGAGAGGATTCATAAATAAATTTCAATCATTTGAAAACTATATATATATATGATAAGTATTTTTAAAGAATAATAACTTATTTTTAAAACACATTTAAGAAATTATTTAAAATATCAAACACTTTTAATAAACATCGATAACTCATTTCCAATTCATTTTTAAGTAAAAATAATCGATTTACAAAGCTATCATAAAAATTTGAATTCATTTCAACAAATATGTAATGACCGGGCGTTTTAGACCCCCGAAAATCGACACTAATACGTTCACTGTATAGGGTGCTGAGCAATCGCGTGTCAGAAATACCAGTTTGTTAAGGTTTAAGAAGAAAAGAGATAGAAGAAGAAAATAGAAAATAACAACACAGAATCTCACTTCCGCAGTGGAAAAAAATATAATATACAATAACAACATTTTATACAAAGAAAAACCGTAACTGTTAATGTACATACAAGTTATAAAAGTACAATCAACAATATATAATCTAGACAGTTATAATAACTTGTTGCTGTGACAACCCATTATTTTATACCATTCAATCGACAATAATCCATACATCTCAGACTTGAATGATACAAAATAACGGATCGTAAACAAATTTGGAGTAAATGAAATCAAATATACAGAATCACAGACATAGAAAAATCAGAATAACTCACTGCGGAATATAGAATACAATAGTAGTGCATGAAGCTACTATAACAAAGTGTCAAAACAAACACATAATATCAGTCTGAAAACATAATAATAGAAATCCCAAATACATAGGAGTTCACTAATACATGAGATAAACTAGAATAGCTGAAACTGAAATAGATATATAAATAGATAGGCAGAATCACCAGCAAAGACCGGCTCCAGAAAGAGAATACAAAGTTGTGAATACTCAGGCTGACCCGAGCGTAAAGCAAAACAAAAAGCACTCGAGTCAGGACATATATACTTACAATGTAAACCAACTCAAGTGAACTGTAATAAAGTACAAGTAACTTAAAGGATGCCTGGGACCACCCATCCTCTATGGATCTGTTAAACTAT
The DNA here is from genome assembly GCA_030765085.1 of Allium cepa. NCBI lineage: Eukaryota > Viridiplantae > Streptophyta > Magnoliopsida > Asparagales > Amaryllidaceae > Allium > Allium cepa. Next base: position 676,331,618 of record CM060941.1, on the reverse strand, counting down.
TTACTATGTAGTAATATTGCACTATTATAATAATGTTTATAGTAAAATAAACTTACTTTAAAATAGTATCGAAGGGTTACCCATATATCCCCCAACACATAATAGTCCCGGTAGTCCATCTAGTATCAGCATATCTCCAGATCGGGAGACTACCCTAAATACTCCATGGGCTACGGGAGAAAAACAAACTCATAGTAAAGCTCGGTATGGTAGGTGACACGACACACAAGGAAATGCCAGGGTAGATATACCAATTATGCACACAGGCTGGTGGTAACGTAGCAGTCACTATGCCCACCTCGAGCCACACTCAGCAATCAAGGGGTGCACCCAATCAATCACAAAAGTAATAGAATGGTATCGAAGAAGTGTGTCCGACCAGAGGAGCTACCCCGTTTGGCCCGAGATCGCTCCTGTTTTAGCCACCTTATACCAACTCACGGGAGTCGGGTCCACGTAATATACCTCAAGAACGTCGCCACCATCCTACTTCATTCTGGAATCTCCACCGCGTACACAGTTGTTAAAGTGGTTTTCGGTATCGACATTGTGTCCATATCCGATCCCGGTCTCTTTAACAACCAATCGTTATTATAACCTGTGGTTGTAATTTAAAAATGGTACTTATATTTCAAAAATCAAATATCATTTCAACAATTCAATATCATTTCAAATCCACTCCAAAAAATCATATCTTTTCGAAACCACGTTCTTTTTTTTATAAAACTAGAATACCATTTCAACTCACTTTCAAAATAGTTTATATTTCAAAACAAATACTCCATTTCAAATAATTTAAAATGAAGTCATTATATTTATAATTCAAACATCTAATTCTCAAAATTTAATCTTTTTCAAAGTTCATTCATTCACTTAAATTTATTAAAACAATGAAAATTCAACTTTCGCAGCACTTAGAAAATGCTACGAAAAGTTATGTTTTAAAACAGTTCAATTAACAAAAGACCACATTTAAAATGCTGTAATAGGTTTAATTTAGTTTCAAATAAATCCTTAGTTAAATTCTGCAACTACAACACTTACAAAGTGCTGTAATAGTTTTTAGATAAATTCTAGCTATTTAGTTCCTTCATATCAACTACAACATTTACAAAATGCTGTAATATCCTTTGCATTACAAATAATAGCATTTCAAAATGCAATTAATTAAATTCCAAATATTCAATATAATTTCATAAATAATTCAATTTTTAATTGAAACCAATATAACTTATAAAATCATATTCTTTCACTTTTAAAATGATCATTTTAAATACCCTTTTAATTTATGATTTTATAAAGTGAAATTTCACAATTAAATATCAATTTTTATTAATTCACTTATTAAATTCAATATACCATTTTCATAACATTTTCATATACTTATTCTTTAAATTTAATCTACCATTTTTATTTCTTTAACTTAACTTCTTTATTTTAAATACATTTTCCATCTTATAAGTTAAGTTATATTCACATTACATTTTTCTCATTCATTTATTTAACTATTTTTAGTTTATAGAAAAATAAATAACACTTTATAAAATCATTTTAAATTCAAATTTTAAATCTGTTTATCATATTTTCTTACTTAATTTAAATTCCATTTATAACCAAGTCATAATGTCCAAAATAACTTATATTTCAAATTTTCAACTTTACCATTAATTTATTTCATTTATAATTTTTTAGAAAATCAATAATACTTTATAAAATCATTTTTAATTAAATTTAAATCAAAATATTATAATATTTACATTTCTAAAATACTTTAAAAAAATTAGAAAAATATATACTAACCATGGGTCGTATATAATTTTCTAACCTAAGTCAAGTGATACGGATAATATATCATTTCAATCCATAATTTACAAAGAAAACCCGAGTTTTATTATTTCAAACCCGCGGTTCCAAGTAAAATGAAGTAACTAAAAATCATTCAGGCCTATCATTTCCGCCCATAATAATTTTTCACTATTCTAAAGTCTGTTTGGGTATGTATCATTTCAACCATAGTGATTCTAATCTACAGGGAACTTGCAGTGTGATAAACTGATATAAATAAACAGAATAGCATTATATAATGGTAACAGAAGATATAACAAGTGTATAAATAAGGGTGAACATCATATGATCATAGCATAGGTAGTTATAACATGATGACATGGTTTATAGATTCAAATTCAATCAGTTTACTAGTTATATAGGTATAAATTGTCTGGTGAGAATTGCTCACCTCTACAAGCTGGAGATAACAACCAAACACAAAACAGAGATCCAAAAGGCACGAAAACACGACTATGATTCGAGTGTGGGAGAGCCAACGCTATTTGTCTTGTGCATATGAAACAAAACAATATATATATAACATGAATTTCAAACCAAAGTTTAACATTAAACAAGCTAGAATTAAGGAAAAACAATTAATCAAACACTTGCACTTGCTTTCACAAATCTCATGCTCGGCCTGTAGGGTGATAATGCATGACCATGGGTGTAAATGAGTTAAGCATGGGTCAAGTATGCTCAGCCTAGCTATGGAATAAAGGCATGAAAGTGGATATGCATGAAATTGCAACTCAAGGCAACAAAACAATTTTCTATGCAACAACAAGCTTCGGCCAAGGCATGTATTGGCACGACCAGGCCTGGTGGGGTCGGGTAATGATGTGGCAGAGGTTTTGGTTCAGGTATGGGAGAAGGTGGTGCAAAGGGTGGCTAAGGGGTTGTATGAAGTGATGATGGCTATAGGGGAGCTCGGCTAGCATATATAGAAAGTGTTTGCTAAATTTTTTATGGATCTTCATCAAAGATGGCCACGGCCAATTGGGTCAGAGGAGATGGAGGTGTTTGCAGCTGGAAAAAGTGGTGATGGAGGTGGTGGTGATGGTGGAGGCTAGAGGCCGAACATAAAAGGTGAAAGAAAGTGCAAGATCAATACATGAAACAAGGAAGAAAATGAAAAAAAGTAGTGAAATATTTACCAAATATTTTCTCAGGACGGAGGCCGAAAATTTTGAGGTTGAGAAACTATTTTTTGCGTGTGAAAATAAGGAAGTAATCGACTGAAGGAAATGTTATGGTCGGCCAAAGTAAATGCATGTGTTGATTGAAATTGAAAAGGAAAAGAAGGTGAAAAGTCTAAGGCATATAAAGGGTCAAAAACTCTTCAGATTTCCTTATTTCTTTTTGCATTTTTAAATACATATGAAAATGAATATAAATAAAATAAAAACACAACAAAATAATGAATGAATAAAAATAAAAATATTTAGATAAATATAAATAAATTAACAAAATAGCTTAAAAAAATAGAAACTAGGTTATAAAAATTTGAAAATAAAAACAATAAACTTTGGAAAATTTTTATCATCACTTTAAAAATATTTAAAAATGAAATCTTGAAATAAAAATAAATTTAAAATAACTTAAAAATGAAATAAAGTCAAATCTAAAATATATTAAAAAATCTAGGGTTGTTACACTCTCCTCCACTCAAATCTTTTCGTCCTCGAAAAGAACGGGCAAGGAAAATAAAGAGAAACAAGATAGAAAAACAAAATGGTACCTGAAACGAATAATTCCAGATTCGAAGCACGAATGCTCTCCTCTATCTCCCAGGTACAATCACGATCATCAGTACTCCACTGTACTTTGACCAGATTAAAAGATTTCCTTCTGAGCTACTTCATACCTCTGTCGACAATACGAAGTGGCTTCCTCTCGACTGTCAGGTTAGGCTCAATATCCAAACTCTCAAGAGCAGAAGGCTGGACAATAAGAGATGGATCATGAAGATATCGGCGAAGATGCGAGACATGGAATACATCATGCACTCCAGAAAGCTTCTCGAGAAAATCCAGACGATAAGCCAAAGAACCAACTCTTTCCACAATGCGAAAAGGACCAATGAACCTAGGAGAAAGTTTCCCTCTACGACCAAAGCGAATGAAATTCTTCAAGGGAGAGACCTTAAGGAAAACCTGATCACCAACAGCAAACTTCAAATTCCGCCTACGCCTATCAGCATACTTCTTCTGCCTATCCTAAGGAGATTTCAACCTCCTCTTAATTTCCTCAACTCTCACAGAAGCTTCTAAAATCACATCAGGACCAAGAACCAAACGATTACTGGATTCAACCCAGCAAGATGGGGATCTACAAGGTCGTCCGTATAGAGCAGCAAACGGAGACATTCTGATACTGGCCTGAATGCAAAGATGGAATGAGATAGATAAAGAGATTAAAATAGGCTGGAACAGAAGATAAGATTATACCTAATAGCTATTATTGTAGGTGAATTCAACAAGATGGAGATGATCTTTCCAACATCCTCCATAATCAAGCACACAAGCACAAAAAAATCCTCAAGAATTTGATTAACTCTTTCCGTTTGACCGTCGGTCTATGGATGGTAAGCAGTGCTCAGATTCAGATGAGTACCTGGAGATTCCTGAAAAGCTTTCCAAAAATGACTGGTAAAGAAAGGATCACAATCACAAACAATACTGAGAGGAACACCATGGAGACGAACGATCTCTCTCATGTAGATCTCAGACAACGTAGGAGCTGAATTAGTAGACTTGACAAGAATGAAATGAGTGGGCTTGGTCAATCTATCAACAATAACCCAGATACTCTCACTACCCCTCCGAGTCCTTAGTAAACCATCGATGAATTCCATGGAAACCTGTTCCCACTTCCAATTGGGAATCTCAAGGGGCTGCAACAAACTAGAGGTCTTCTGGTGATCGGCTTTGACTTATTGACAAGTCACACACCGACTAACAAAGATAGAGATATACCGCTTCATCCCCTTCCACCAATAAAACCTCTTCATATCCTGATACATCTTCGACACACCAGGATGAATAGAAAGCCTGGATCGATGGCTCTCTTGAAGCAACTCCTGCCTCAATCCATGAACATTCGGGACACAAATCCTGCCACTAATTCGCAAAATCCCTCTATCATCGATCTGAGCTCCACTACTACCACTATTACCACCAACCCTACTATGAACACTCTCCTTCATCAATCTAAGCATCTCATTCTCATCCTGCTTAGCCATGATACGATCCAAAAGGGGAGAAGAAGAAATAACAAGCTGACACAACAAAGCCTTCTTCCGACTCAAAGCATCTGCCATAACATTAGTTTTACCGGGAGTATAGCTAATATCGAGGTCGTAAGAAGCCATAAACTCAAGCCAATGAACTTCCCTCTGATTCAAATTCTTTTGGGTGAAGATATATCTCAGAGACTGATGATCGGTGAAAACTCGAACTTAGTTCCAAGAAGATGATGCCTCCAAAGCTTCAAAGCAAAGACCACAGCAAGCAATTCTAAATCATGAGCAGCATAATTTGTCTCGTGGGTTTTCAAATGATGGCTGGCATAGGAAATGACCTTACCATCCTGCATGAGAACAGCACCCAAACCCTCACAACTAGCATCAGTGTATACCGTCAATCCCTTACTTCCATTTGGAACGGTAAGAACTGGTGCAAAATTTTGCTTGCTCTTTAACTCATTGAATGCAACCTTACACTGATCACTTCAGATAAACTTGGCATTCTTACGAGTTGAAACAGTAAGAGGTGCAGCAATCCGAGCAAAATTCTCAATGAATCTCCGGTAGTAACCGGAAAGGCCCAGAAAACTACGAATATCAGATGGAGTCTTTGGAGTTTCTCAATCCTGCAACAGAATAGGAAGAAAATAAGGACAACTAGAAAGATAGGATTATTAAATGATAAAGGAGAAGAGAAAGAAAGAAAGACTTACATTGATCGTAGGGATCTTGACTTGATCAACAGAAACTCCATTACTAGAAACAATATGCCTAAGATATCGGACTTCATCCTTCCAGAAATGACATTTAGAAAATATAGCCTTCAAGTGATGATTTATGAGAGTCTCCAGAACAGATTTCAAATGCGACTCATGCTCTTCCTTGGTCTTAGAGAAGACAAGGATATCATCAACAAAGACTAGAACAAATTTATTAAGCACGTCACGAAAGACACAATTCATCGAATCAACAAAAAAAGCAGGAGCATTAGTCAAACCGAAAGGCATGACTAACCATTAATAAAACCCATTCTCAGTGTAGAAAGCAGTCTTAGGAATGCTATCCTCAACAACCCTGAGCTGATGAAAACTTGTGGCAAGATCAAGCTGAGAGAAAACAGTGGCACCATAAAGTTGATCAAACATATCATTGATGCGAGGCATTGGATATCTGTTTTTCATAGTGAGCTTGTTCAGCTCCCTATAATCAACACACATCCTCAAAGAACCATCGAACTTGGTGAAAAAAACCACCGCAGCTTCCCATTCAGAAAAACTAGGCCTAATCAGACCTTTGGAAGACAAGTCCTCAATTTGCTTTCCTATCTAAACCTTCTCGTAGGGTGCTATTCTTCTAGGAGGAAGAACTACAGGTCGAGCACCAGGAAAAAGATCAATACGAAAATCAATTTCCTGCTTCGGAGGTAAAGAAGTGACTTCACCAAATACATCGGGATATAGTCGGAACATGGGAGTCAAATCAAGATCACTAGGAGAAGAATCCAGAGAATAAATAAAATCGCCAGCAAAATCCTGAGGCATGCGGCACTGAATAATCAAGGAATTTCCTTGATCATCAACAACGTAAACAGACCGGGCTTTACAAGAGATACCGACATCATGATTCCCTAACCAATCCTGACCAAGCAATAAAACAAAAGCATCGAATCCCAAAACATAAAAATCACCGCTAAAGCAATGATCAGAATGGAGAAGTTTCACTTGCTTACAAATCCAATTAAGGTTGGCTAGGCCCTCAATGGGATTTGAAACACATAAAGGAACAGAAGTATACTTAGGAGAAAGGAGATGCTCAAACTTATTACACAAATCAACAGAAATAAAACTATGGGAAGCTCCAGTATCAAATAAAACACGAACAGGATGATGGAATAATGTTAATGTACCCTGGAGAGTACCTTGGTCATCACTAGGAGCAGGAGCAGGTGGAGGAACTGGAGATGAGGCAGATGAGACATCAAATATACCAGAAGGCATACCCTTCTACTATGTAGGGCAATCCTTCCTAAAATGACCAGGATGGAGAAAGATATAGCAGAGATCTCACCTAGCCAACTGAGCAGGTGGAGGAACAACAGCACCCGCTAATGTAGGACAGCTATTGGCATAGTTCCCTTCTGATCACATCTAAAGCAAGTGATAGAGGAAAGATCAACTAGTTGCCTCTGAGCAGGAGCAGATGATGAAGATCCAAACCAGGATGCTTTTGCCAATTCTTCTTCTACTGGTGGAAATTAGGCTTACGCTTCTTGGAATTAGCAGAGGAAGACTGAGATGAAGGAGCACCAGTAGTAGCAGGATCCTTAGATGTAGGGTTCTCATAACGAATAGCCATAACTATAAGCTGGGTGAAAGTGCCATGAACATGTGCAATGAGACGACTAGAGTACTCAGGTTGAGCACCAGCGATGAATTTCTCATTTTTCTTGAGAGGAGTGTCTATCAGGTTAGAACCGAACTAGGAAAGTTCGTTGAACTTCCTCTCGTACTCAGCAAAAGACATGCTACCCTGCTTGAGATCGATAAATTCACGATAAAGATGAGATTTCCCGGCTTCGGGCATCCATTTTGCCACAAAAGCCTCCCTGGAAAAGAGATACATAAAACAACTTAAGATAGATTCAAAAGAAAAGGAAAAATAGGAACAAAATTTAGGATAACACAAAAGATACCTAAACTGCTCCTAAGTAATATCAGCTTCGACGGTGTTAGCCGTAACGGACGCCCACCAATCTAGAGCAGACTCATGCAACTGCCAACCTGCTAACTAACGCTTCTGGGCATCAGTAATCTCGAGATCAGTAAATATCCTCTCTAAACTCCGCAACCATTGCTGAGCCTCAATGATGCTCTCTGAACCGGTGAATGGGGTTCCACCAAGTTGAGTGAATTCCTCACAGAGAACAGTGAATCTAATAGGAGCAACAGGCTGAAGGGCTAGGGCAATATCACGACCACTACCTCTTCTGGCATTTCCTCGATTCATCCTGAAAAATCAAGAATGAATTTAGGACAAGATATAGAGATGACAATGATAAGACAAGATAAAATTCACTTGGATGAATATCCTAAAGAAAAAAAATACTAACAAGGTAGATATGAAAGGAAGGAAGTTAGAAAACAATTAAAAATCCTTTGAAACAAGAAAAATTTTATATCAAAATAATCTTTGAAAAATCTTTTGAAAACATTTTGAAAAATCATTTTATACTTTGAAAATACGTTCTCTCAAAAAGATATGATTCTGAGATTGATTTCACTCATTCTAGGGTATTTCTACCCTATCTCTAATGATTTTTTGCTCCGCATGCAATGGTTTGCCTAAAACAAAAGCTCTAATACCAAATGTAACAGACTGCGTCAGTGGGGTAATGCCCACCGTAGCATACAGCAGTACCTGTGTTCTGCCTTTACGATCAGCCTCTCGACTGCACCACCAACCCCCACGGGGACATGTAGGGGCTAGTGTCATCCGTTCGCTACCAAACCAAATGCGAGAATCCGCTATCATGCTGCACTCTCCAAGTGCGTAGGCAGACACACATGTTGGACTTGAATGATGCAAAATAACAGATCGTAAATAAATTTGGAGCAAACGAAATCAAATACACAAAATCATAGACATAGAAAAATCAGAATAACTCGCAGCGGAATATAGAATACCATAGTAATTCATGAAGCTACTATAACAAAGTGTCAAAACAAATACATAATATCAGTCTGAAAACATAATAATAGAAATCCCAAATACATAGGAGTTCACTAATACGTGAGATAAACTTGAATAGCTGAAACTGAAATAGATATATAAATAGATAGGCAGAGTCTCCAGCAAAGACTGGCTCTAGAAAGAGAATCCAAAGCTGTGAATACTCAGGCTAACCCGAGCGTAAAGCAAAACACAAAACACTCGAGTCAGGACATATATACTTATATAATGTAAACCAACTTAAGTGAACTGTAATAAAGTACAAGTAACTTAAAGGATTCCTAGGACCGCCCATCCTCTAAGGATCCGTTAAACTATTTACTATGTAGTAATATTGCGTTATTTTAATAATGTTAACAGTAAAATAAACTTACTTTAAAATAACATCGAAGGGTTACCCATATAGCCTCCAACAAATAATAGTCCCAGTAGTCCATCCAGTATCAGAGTATCTCCAGATCGGGAGATATCCTAAATAATCCATGGGCTATGGAAGAAAAACAAACTCGTAGTAAAGCTCGGTATGGTAGGTGACTAGGCACACAAGGCAATGCCAGGGTAGATATACCAATTACGCACACGGGCTGAGGGCAACGTAGCGGCCACTACGCCCACCTCGAGCCACACTCCAAAATCAAGGGGTGCACCCAATCAATCACAACAATAATAGAATGGTATCGAAGAAGTGTGTCCGACCAGAGAAGCTACCCCTTTTGGATCGAGATCGCTCCTATTTTAGCCACCTTGTGCTAACTCACGGGAGTCGGGTCCACGTAATGTACCTCGAGAACGGCGCCACCATCCTACTTCATTACTGGAATCTCCACCGCATACATAGTTGTTAAAGCGGTTTTCGGTACTGACAGAGAGTGTGTCCATATCCGATTCCGATCTCTTTAACAACCAATCGTTATTATAACCTGTGGTTATAATTCAAAAATGGTATTTATATTTCAAAAATCAAATATCATTTCAATAATTCAATATCATTTCAAATCCACTTCAAAATATCAAAATATCGTATTTTTTCAAAACCATATTCATTTTTATATAAAACTTGAATACCATTTCAACTCATTTTTCAAAATAGTTTATATTTCAAAACGAATACTCCATTTTAAATCATTTAAAATGAAGTCGTTATATTTAAAATTCAAATATTTAATTATCAAAAGTTAATCTTTTTCAAAGTTCATTCATTCATTTAAATTTATTAAAACAATGAAAATTCAACTTTCGCGGCACCTAGAAAATGCTAGGGAAAGTTATGTTTTAAAATAGTTCACCTAGCAAAAGACAACATTCAAAATACTGTAACAGGTTTAATTTAGTTTCAAATAAATCCTTAGTTAAATTCTGCAACTACAGCACTTACAAAGTGCTGTAATAGCTTTTAGTTAAATTCTAGCCATTTGGTTCCTTTATATCAACTACAGCATTTACAAAATGTTGTAATATCCTTTACATTAAAAATAATAGCATTTCAAAAATGCAATTAATTAAATTCCAAATATTCAATATAATTTCCTAAATAATTCAATTTTTAATTTAAACCATTATAACTTATAAAATCATATTCTCACACTTTTAAAATGATCATTTTAATAACCTTTTAATTTATGATTTTATAAATTGAAATTTCACAATTAAATATCAATTTTTAATAATTCACTTATTAGATTCAATATACCATTTTCATAACATTTTTATATACTTGTTCTTTAAATTTAATTTACCATTTTTATTTATATAACTTAACTTCTTCTTTTTTAAATACATTTTCCATTTTATAAGTTAAGTTATAATTCAAATTACATTTTTCTCATTCATTTGTTTAACTATTTTTAATTTATAGAAAAATAAATAACACTTTACATTTTAAATTCAAATTTTTAAACTGTTTATCATATTTTCTTACTTAATTTAAATTCCATTTATAACCAAATCATAATTTCCAAAATAACTTATATTTTAAATTTCCAACTTTACTATTAATTTATTTCACTTATAAATTTTTAGAAAATCAATAATACTTTATAAATCATTTTTAATTAAATTTAATCAAAATATTATAATATTTACATTTCTAAAATAGTTTAAAACATTTAGAAAAATATATACTAACCACGGATTTGTATATAATTTTCTATCCTAAGTCAAGTGATGCGGATGATATATCATTTCAATCCGTAATTTACAAAGAAAACCCGGGTTTTATCATTTCAAACCCGAGTCCTAAGTAAAATGAAATAACTAAAAGTCGTTCAAGCCTATCATTTCAGCCCATAACGATTTTTTTCTATTCTAAACTCCGTTCGGGTATCCATAGTGATTCTAATCTATAGCAAACTTGCAGTGTGATAAACAGATATAAATAAACAAGAATAGCATTATATAATGGTAACAGATGATATAATAGGTGTATAAATAGGGGTGAACATCATATGATCATAGCATAGGAAGTTATAACATGATGATATGGTTTACAGATTCAAATGCTATCAGTTTACTAGTTATATAAGTATAAATTGTCTGGTGAGAATTACTCACCTCTACAAGCTGGAGGTAACAACCAAACACACAACGGAGACCCAAAAGGTATGAAAACGCGACTACGAATCGAGTGTGGGAGAGCCAAAGCTATTTGTCTTGTGCATTTGAAACAAAACAATATATATATATATATATATATATATAACATGAATTTCAAACCAAAATTTAACATTAAACAAGCTAGAATTACGGAACAACAATTAATCAAACACTTGCACTTGCTTTCACAAATCTCATGCTTTGCATATAGGGTGATAAGGCACGGCCATGGGTGTAAATGTGTCAAGCATGGGTCAAATATGCTTGGCCTAGCTATGGAATAAAGGCATGAAAGTGGATATGCATGAAATTACAACTCAAGGCAACAAAGCAATTTTCTATGCAACAACAAGCTTCGGCCAAGGCATGTATTGTCACGGCCAGGCCTGGTTGGGTCAGGTAATGATGTAAAAGAGGTTATGTTTCAGGTATGGGTAGAGAAGGTGGTGCAAAGGGTGGCTAAAGGGTTGTATGAAGTGGTGATGGCCATAGAGGAGCTCGGCTAGCATATATAGGAAGTGTTTGCTATTTTTTTTGTGGATCTTCATCAAAGATGGCCATGACCAGTTGGGTCAGAGGAGATGGAGGTGTTTGCGGCTGGACAAAGTGGTGATGGAGGTGGTGGTGATGGTGGAGGCTAGAGGCCGAACATGTAAGGTGAAAGCAAGTGCAAGATCAATACATAAAACAAGGAAGAAAATGAAAAAAAAAGTAGTCAAATATTTACCAAATTTTTTCTCAGGATGGAGGCCAAAAATTTTGAGGTAGAGAAACTATTTTTTGCGTGAGAAAATGAGGAAGTAATCGGCTGAAGGAAATGTTATGGTCGGCCAAAGTAAATGCATGTGTTGATTGAAATTGAAAAGGCAAAGAAGGTGAAAGGTCTAAGGCATATAAAAGGTCAAAAACTTTTCAAATTTCCTTATTTCCTTTTGCATTTTTAAATACGCATGAAAATGAATATAAATAAAATAAAAACACAATAAAATAATGAATGAATGAATAATAATAAATAAATAAATTTTAGATAAATATAAATAAATTAAGAAAATAGATTAAAAAATAGAAACTAGGTTATAAAAATTTGAAAATAAATACAATAAACTTTGGAAAAAATTTATCATCACTTGAAAATATTTAATAATGAAATTTTGAAATAAAACTAAGTTTAAATAATTTAAAAATGAAATATAGTAAAATTTAAAATATATTCAAAAATCTAGGGTTGTTACAGTTGCTAAATGTTGAACATACAGCCTACAATACACAGCGGAATATTATACGTCTTTGTCGTCCGGCTCGTCTCTTGAGCTCCAAAGCGTCCTAACCTGAAAACTATAATACTCGGTTTGACCTGAGCATTACAATAAAGTAACACCCAAGTCGGGCTAGAAACCAGCGTGAGTAAACACACTTAATTTGAAATACTTAAGTTATAAAAATTCTTCGAGAACCAAGGTAACTCGTACAACATGATGAGTTTTCATCTTATTATAACCCAAACACTTTTAAAGAAACCCATCGATATTATAATAGTGTCTAAATACGAATACTTATTAAAATAACCGAATTTGTTAAATTGATTAAATTCTAGTCTATTAGGATCTATAATAAAAACCGTAAAGGTTCGTAGTGATTATCAAATCAAAGTGGTTCTGGATAACATAGATATGTGATCCAGGATTCTTCGAATCTAAATGATAAACTTTAAATGTCCAATTCCGTTTAAATACACAATTCATCTTTAGGGTGACAATATTCATATATGGGAAAACTGTTACATATGTTTATTTACAATAAAAGTATGCAACAATTTTAGATTCCTTTTGGCTACTCACAGATAGGAATAATTGAAATAAATATCCAATAGAAATAAGGCAAAGCATAGGTCGTTAACTGATTTAATGATTAATAGTTAATATTAAACAATTCGCAGATCGAGAATTTATTAACTTTAATTACCGAAACCATTTATATTATTAATTCAAAATAGTTATAAATTAAAGAAATTATGAGTAAAGTTATGTTTAGTTAATTAAAATTAAACACTCTATTTAATATCTAGTTTATTAATTTACATAAGATTTAAGTCAAATAAGAATATAATTAATTACCCATTTTAATTATAAAATATAATTAAACTTTAAATTATGGAAAAAATCCATAATAATGATTTATAATACCAAGTAATAGGATTAAGATGCAAAAATATTCATGTTGATCTTATTTAAAATGACAATAGAGTAAGATTTTTTTTTAAAGAAAGTAATTTTTTTCTTTTCTTTTTTACCCTCTTTTCCTTATTCTTTCTTTCTTTTCCTTTTTTCCCTTTTCCCTTCTTTCTTCTTTCTTTTTTTCTTCCTTTAGCCCACACACCCAGCCCAAACTCTTCTCCTCTTCCTTTTCTCTTGTTCCCCGTTTCTATTCCTTTCTTTTGCTTTTCCATTCTATTCTTCGAAGACCAAACCATGCATCAAAGCGCGTACATGCACGCTTGCCTCTGACCAAACCCACTACCGTCGAACATCTATGCAAGTCCCACTCGACCACCCAAACACGTTTGGCCACCTAAAACCATGGTCGCACCCTCCATTCTAAATTTCGAACTTCCAAACTCAACCCTGACAACACTAACAACCCATTGGCGCCTCGCCTTGCCACCTCCATATCCAATTCACCCCCAAACTTCTCCAATAAACCTGCTATCGACCACTCCATCTTTCCCCCTAGACCGCACCTCCCCTTCGTCGCCTCATCATCACCATTCGCCTGAAGCCGAACCTCCGAAAAACTCCTACTAAACCCTACTTTTAACTCGTCCCGCCAACACACCCAATAGAAAAATTCTATGCCATTTTTCTCGAGTCCCCATTCGACCGATGCTCCACCATGCCAAAAGCCTTATCACAAAATCGAGCCCTTCGCCTGAATTCCACCCTTTGCCCAAATCCGTTCAACTCGCCATTTCTCCATCCCTGCGCAACTAAAAAACCCAAAACTACCTCCAAAAATATGAATTTCAATGACGATCATGACTATTTAATCCAAATATTTTATTACATTGGTTGAATTCTGGCTATGTCTTTCTCACTTGCCGTAAAAAGATTTTATTTTCTTCTTTCCTGACTTCATGAAAATCCAATGAGACAAATTTTAAATTTTCTATACTCAAAAATGGATGATTTTCATTTCGGTATCATGTGTTAAAACTCGATGAGTGATGAGATAGTGATTTTCAAAAAAAAAATCAACTGTTTTACTAATAAAATGACATAGCATTTCTTTTAGAGAAGATGTGTAGTATTTCTTTGATGGCCAATGGAACTTATTCAAGTCTAAACATATATAATTACACATATGTGCATGCCAGGTATATATTTACTTGACAAAGATCAAGTACTCATCCAGAACTCGTAGATATATGCATATATACAACAACCAGTAAAACAAAATAGTGATTACTTTAAACTTATGAACAACTATTGCTCTTGTTGAATCACCACTTCAGGCTTCAAACACTTAGCTTGTTTTTATTTTAAATGTTAGATTCCCTATTTTTTAGTTTCGAATGATATAAAACAAGGTAGTGATATAAATATATAGGGAGTGGAAGTGCACAGAGCAAACCAAAAAAAAAAAGCTCACTGTGCAGGTCTTTTTAACATTTTCTTTTCTTTTGGCTGATTTGATTTCATATGTGGATTTGATGTTATATGACTTGATTAAATGTTTTGTATGCTTGAATTTAATGCTTGAATTGATTTAAATATAAAGTTGATTTTGATTTCTCATGTGACTTGAATTGATATGCATTATCACAATGTTCCCTTGTGTGTGTGTATATACACACACTTTCATATTTATATAGATTTATATGTATACCACTTTGACCATATGAACATGTTTTTGTTTACTAACATGTGTATATATAACATGCCTAAGTATTAAGTAACACCAAGTATCCAATTATATTTTATTTATTTAATATCATAAGTTTTGAATGTATATATCTATATATTATTCCATACACATTATTCTTTAAGCATATATACATACAAATATACTTACATTTATTTTGTCATCACACATATATATGTACATACATTTATACAAATTTTCATATACATTACTTCATATGGCATATATACATATATATACTTATATGCTTATATATATATATATATATATATATATATATATATATATATATATTTGAACATCATTAACTTATATATGTTTATATTTATATACAAATATGTAGATAAACTACCTTGAATTTTAATGGTGGCGTTTAGATACATATCCCAATAAAAAAATTTATATCCAGAAATTTATATTTAAAAATTAAATATATTTTCATATTAATGTATACATTCAGATATTTTAGTTATCATAAAATTTATCTATCTGACTTATCGAAATTACTATTCCAATAATAAAAATCAGTTGGTTACCCCAAAAAAGATGGCTGAAAATCCGGATCGTTGCAAAATATTAAATATTTGAATAATCCAATTTCCGAAATATTTCTATACTAAGATAGTTTTAATCCACATAGTTTAATAACTAAAATAACTTTTTAAAACAAAACTTAATTTTTTGATAAAAATTTGTTTTAAAAATTCAACATAACCATTCTTATGTTTATAAATCTCTCTCGATTTATCCCAAATCGGTTTTCATTTCCATTTCCTAATTTCACTACTATCTCCAAATTCCAAAAATAGAACCCATTATCTTTCCCTAAACCGATTTATGTATCTCGATATAAATTCACACTATGAATTTATATTTCCAATTTATCAACTGATAATCATTTCTCCTTATTTATAAACATCTTTTATAGGTTTATAAACACATTTGGGTTTCACTTGTTATAAAGAAAATCTCATTTATAAAATTTCATTTTTGAATCCATTCCTTTATAAATCCTATTTATTATTCAATTCTATTTTAAATACCGATTTCAACTCCTTTTCCATAAATCCATAAATATCACTTAAAAAATCCATTGTTAAAAATCCCTTATAAAAATTATTTTTAAATCTCTAATTAAAACATTTTATGAACAGCTGGGTACAAATCAAAAATCAAATCAGTGTTTTATCCAAATCAATTTCCTCTAAAATAATTCAAATTTCGATATAAATATTTTTATATCCAAAATCTTCTTTTAATTCCTTCAAATTCAAAAATAATATTCATGGTATTTAAAATACCAAGATAAAGCCAGTGCTACTAAAGCATCCAATAAATCAAATCATAACAAAATCTATAACAGATTATCCACACACATCACAAATCACTATATATGAGATTAAAAATAACAACCTTGAGGAATCCAGTTGGATCCTTCTGTAACAACCCAGAATTTCAGTCATTTAAAATTCGTATATTTAATTGATTTTAAATATGCATAAGTTAAGTTTATAAGCTGAATAAATAATATTTCGAATATAGTGATTTAATTGGATAATTAAATTATTAATTTAATATTTGAAATTGCATAGATAATTGGAAATTGGATTTAAAGTGAATAAAAATGATTTACGAAGTTGAAATAAATTCTATTTGGATTAGAATGATGTTTGAGAACTTTTAAAATTGAATTAGAAGTTAAATTTCAGAAACTGAATATTTTATTATTTAATTGACGGGTAAAAATAGTCATTTTTCAAATATTCTTGAATTTTGACGAAACTAGTTTCATCGGATCCGTAATTTTATACTATTTTAAGATTTCAAATTTCGTGTCAATCGGATATACGGTTTGTCCGAGGCAAGCTAAAACGCGTAGAAATTGGTTTAAGTGAATTTTAAATTTAAATTAGTCGATTTGAAAACCTATCTTCCAAATACGATCAAATTGGCTTCTGATATATATTCCATTGCATTCGGAATAGGGGTAAAACATTATAAACGCTAGGCGGCACGCTTCGTTTGGAGTTTGGAAAATTTTCGAATGAATAGTGCGCGTAAATTTTCTATATAAGGCCAAAACTATTTCCATTTTTCATCAAAACCCTAGAAACCTAGGTCAGCCATCAGTATCATTTCAATGGCCAGAAAATTCTAACCTTCCCCCTCGATTATCTCCAAATCCATCACTCAATTCAAAAAACTTTCAACTGCAAAGTCGTAGATCACGACGAGAACTTTCAATCCAACGGTGACGATCTTAATCAGAGCGACGTGGAGGTTAAAATCAAGCGACAAAGGGGTGAAGTTCTTGCACGTTTTTCTATGAGATGGGGGAACCGAACTCAACATGCCTCTGGGCGGTGGTTCGGTTCGTGATGGCTGTTTGAGTGGCGCTGCTTGATCAAGCTCTAATGCTTCATGGGTGGTGCGGCATCGTAGGGTTGAACATGAGGATGGGTTTTGTGCTCGTAAAATTGAACGGGAAGGAGAAGCAATTACACAAGCCTGATTTCATGATGCAAAATGCACGGCTAAGATATATTCAAGGTTTTAAAATTAAAAAGAAAATAGTAATTTATATTATACAAATTCGTACAATGTTCAAAACTGCGTAGCTTTGTCATACGAGGTCCAAAATTGACGAAACAAATTGCGTTAGAACCGTATTGATGAGCACTACATTATGGAGCTAGATTGTGATTTGTTTGAGTTAGTGAAAATTTTGGTTGAAATTAAACGCTTGTTTAATTTTAATTGGAATAAATCGCTAACGCGACGACTGCAAGCAATGTGAGTACAACTCACTCTTTCTGACTCACTCATATTTTTATATAAGTGAGAAATAATTTATTATATGATGATTGATGATTATTTGGGTGATATATGATATATTGTGTGTGTGTATATATATATATATATATTGATTGGTATTTGGATATATACCTGCCTGGAAGAGCAGATGACCCTATACGTTCCCGTGTATAAGCGGATGACCCTTTGTACGTGCGTCTGCCTTGAAGCGGACATTGTACACATATTCTAGTATGTATATTTGTTGCAGGTGACAGGTTGGAGGGATCCAACTGGATTACTCACCAGTATTGATTTATTTACAAATATTGTTATATATTCTGTTATCATATGATATATGATATTTTGGATGTCGTGATTTATGTATTTAGTGCTGTTGCAGCATTGGACCTATTTTTATATTTTAAAAATGTTTTAAGTGATAATTTCCAAATTTAAAAGGATTTTAAAAGTGATTTTGGAAATAAACATTTTATTGATTTTTAAAATGTAAAGGATTGAATTTATTTTGAATAAATAAAAGATATAATTTTTATGTTATAAAAATTATGATTTTTGCGAAATATAATTGAAATGTGATTTTTTTTAAGTATAAACTTGATTTTTTTGTAAAATAGTTTTAAGTGATATTTTGAATTATTATAAATGGTTTATTTCTAAGATTTATAAAATTGATTTTTCATTAATCAAAAGTGTTAAAATAGAGTTATAAATGGATTTTATAAGTAAATAAGATTTGTGAAGTTATAAAAAAGAAGGTGTTGTAAAATAAGGAGATTATAAGTAATTAACTTATAAATTGGATTTGGCATATAAATGAGATGAATGGAATTGGTTAATAAAAGAGATTTATAATTGAAGTTTTTATAAAATATAGAGATTTATAAACATTGTTTTATAAATCCGAATTTGGTAAGTAAATATAGAAATTATTAAAGAAGATATATCCATGATTTTGGACAGTGGATAATCCTTTAATCAAATATGTAGAAGTGTGTAATTTGGTTAGAGATTTATATTCACGATTTTGGACAGTGGATAATCCTTTAATTAAATATGTAGAAGTTTTGAATTTGGTTAGTGATTTCTATTCACGATTTTGGACAGTGAATGATATATTAAAGAAATGTTTTGGAAAGTGATATTTTAAAATGGAGTTAAATGTCTTAAAGATGGTTTTAAAATGCGTTAAGGATCGAAACCGTAGATTTCAACATTCGTTGTTGAAATGGACGTTTTCGAAAGTATAACGAAATGATGGAATATAACATTGTTGTTATAGTAAATGATTTTTGAAAGGAAATGTTTTGTATAGTATATGGGATTTATATATCTATCTTATTTTCGAATCCCTATACTAGTGATTTTGGGTTGTCGTAACAATGTTTTATGCAACATTCCTTTTAACCCAAATAAAAGATGTTTAAAAGAATGTTTTCCTTATATAATAAAATATATACTCAATCATGATTTAAGTATATACAATATTTTCTAAGTCTTGAAAATAAATTGATTTGTGAATTACTTATCATTAAATAATTATTTAGAAATGTTTTCCAATATAGAAGTTGAAATGGTTTTGAAGCATATCTTTTTAAAGATAAATTGAAGTAAATATTTGGCAAGTGAATTAATTAATAAAAGATTAATTAAAAAGGGTCTAGTGATTGTTATGGTGCTAAATATTTGTTTGTTTGTTTTGATGGTTAAATAACCGACTATCAAACTTGGTCAAATTTTAGTTCCTCGACTTGATGTGGGATCTATTTAGTCGTACACTTAGTACTTAGCCTTCTGTGTATGCTTGATTATCGTTTGCGTTGAGGATGTTGATTCGTATAGTGTAGAGTATTACTCCAATCTATCGAGCTTCCTTCTTGGCCCGAAGGATAGCAAGTTGAAAGTTGGAAACATGATAAGTCTATGAGACTTAGTTTCTGTATAAGGTCGAGATACACTTTAGCATTGTTAGTGCGAAGAGACCGGGATCAGATTTATCTGAAAACCACTTCGAACCAACGTATATGCGACGATTGTGCAGGTTGCTTGTGATGATATTGATATTCCAGATTTTCATAGTGGGGGACTGCTTGTTGATCGTTTTGGGTTATAATCACAATATACATCTAGTAGCAGTGGTCTCTTCATTATAAAATATCCAATCCAAGGGCTATTCGCTACTAATCCTAGGGATATCCCGACAGGATGTGGTAGGAAAGTACCTTCAGTTTGTCCTGTTCCTGGACAATTTGTATGGATGTTTGTCTGACATTGCATTTCTAAAGATTACGTACGTTGGTTTTTACAAACGTACATCAGTGGTGGCGGAGAAGGCAACTTCTTAGCTTAACACCCTCCTTGAGAAGTATGAGCTTAAGGGTTGTATTTTTGTGGAAGGCAATTAGTAGTCAACGGAAATGGCCGTGTGGCATTCAAAGTGATGTGATTGTGATTGTGAAAGGTAATCGTTACCTCGGGCCTTATCAACCAGAAATGACCAAAACAGGGTTAGATGCGGCAAGGCTAAGTGGGTCGCTCCCATTAGGATATGATCATCCTCTTTTAGATATATCTTTGCACGCTATGACGTCGTGTATCTGATTATTGTTGTTTGTATGCCAGAGGGCCCTCGGTAAAGGTCGGTATCGACCGGAGGATGATACATTCGGTACCATCTAGTTATAGAGGTGGGTCGGTCTTGTGTTGGCAAAGAAACTTTGTGATGGTTTATCAGTACATTATTCTAGAGATGTACTGCCGAAAGGTAGTCCCTTCACATGGTCATTTGTATGGAATCCAAACTCCACCACGTACCTGCCATTTAGATTGTATTACCCAATTGGGCTTTATGCTAGAATTTAATCAATGTAACAATTTCGGCTATGATTAATATTATTTGTATATAGTAGACACTACTATAATATAAAAGGATTTGATATGATATGTTTTAGTTATTGTAAGGTAAAAACATGTTTGTGTTTATGTGTGGACTTGTCTTACGAGATACTTTTGTTTTGATAAAGGAAAAGTTCAGTAATTTAATAAATTCATTTGATTGTGTTTCTCACGCTGGTTTACCAGACTGATCCTGGCGTTCATCCCTTTCAATGCTCAGGTCAGACCGAGTATATTTATTGGTTCAGATTTGGTGCTTTTGGAGCTTCAGTAGGAGAGCTGGAGATCATCATTTTGTATACGCGTATCTGTTTTCATTATTGATTACCTGTTGTGCTTAGTTGTTTAAATTATCAGCATTTGCGAGGACGGGTTATTATAACTGTTTAAGCTGATAACTGTTGATTGATTGTTGAACTCTGATAGATGTGTGTGTATATACAGTTTCCATTTTGGAAAGATCATTGATATGATATTATATGTTTTCCGCTGCGATGTGAGATTCTATATTGTTCTGTTTGGTTCTTTTCTCTCTTTCTTCTCTTCTCTTCTTCTCTCTTCTTTTCTTTCTCTTGACTTTGCGTTAGTCTGTGCTTTTTGGGTCGGACATGTACGGTTTATTGTCGATTCAAAGGGTACGGATTTGCGGGTCGTCACAGCTGGTGTCAGAGCTTAGATTTTGCATATTCCTAAGCTCTGATATATACTCAATATAGATAGGGACAGTAGCACCCTAGATTGAGTTTGAGTGTATTATATATATGAGCGCGTATTTGTTAGTGAATATAAAATGTTTTATATTGTGTTTGCTTATCCGTTGAGTTGTTTGTGAATTCTGGTCGGTATGTGGGACGCCATATTATCGATAGGGATTTCCAAACACTTAAACGAGGCAAGTCGACATAGTATCATTTTAAATTAGGTAAATGAAATAATTTTACCTCGATTATATTTTTTATATAAAGAATTAATTTTTCATAAATTATTAATGGGTATATAAATTGATTGTTTGGTTGTTTGGAAATGTAAATATATAAAAGTTAATAAAGATGTTCAAATAATCTAAACAGAAATAACAATTGTAAGAGAATAAATTATATAAGAAAATGAATTATATAAGTATGGACTTATAATTAATATGATTTACAATTGTGAAATATTCTTATATATAAGAAATGAAACAATATGTGTTATAAATAAAAAATGAATTTAAACTATGAATTTGAAAATCTGAATCCCATTTATTTTGAAAGTTGTTTTTCAAGGTTAAAGATATTATATTATTATGAATCTAAGATAAGTAAATTTGAAATGATCTTATATAAGTAAAAATATTTATAAATGTGATTTGTAAAGAATATAAAGCACTGAATTCACTACTGTTGTTGGAAAATAATAAGGGTGATGACTGCAGTATCATCAATGTCATTTTTGAGTTTCTGTGTGATGGATTTGCTACCAATAGTAAATTGAAATTGAATTTTTGTTGTGATAAGCAAATTTGATTTAAAATCCAAGTTGAAACTGATAAATATAAGTAAGATGAATTATAACTTATAATATGAAATGAAAATTTTAATTTGGTAAAGTTGAAATAAATTTGAGTTAGCATAATAAATATATGATTTGAAATTTAAATAAAGGAAAGTTAATAAAGTGAATTGGATTTGAAATTATAAAGAATGAGTTTAGTGAAAGGAAGTGAACTTAGGTAGATGTTCACAGAATTATGAATAAATAAGTTATATAACTTATAAAGTGAGATAAGGTAAGTAAAATCAATTGTTAAAATGATTAAACACTTTTGGTTAGGCAAAATAAAAATATGAATTTGAATGGTGATATGATTTTGACTTAAGTTAAATAAAATGAAATTGAAATGAAAGATAACTTAAGTAAGGTTAAATGAAGTTGATTTTGGTTTGAAGTAATCAAAGTAAAGTGAATTAATGAGGTAAAAGTAGTTAGATGAAAATGAATTTGGGTTATATAATGAAATTCAACTTAAAATGTTAAATGAATTAGCATTAAAAAAATTGTCGTTAAGAAGTTGTGAATTGAATAATTAAATGAAAGTGAACTGAATATTAAACCAATTGAAACTAAAAGTGATGAACCAAATTGAATGAAGGTAAAGTAAATTAATTTGGTAATGTTGGATTTACATCGTTTGTTAGATGATTATTAGTTGATTGAATAAAAATTCATATGGAATTGAATCAATGAAATTAAAAGTAAAATAATTGAATTCAAATTGAAAATGAAGTAAGAATAAATAGAAATGAAATTGATTTGATTTGGAAGTGAACTAACTTGAATATGAATTAGTGAACGTTAACTAATTGAATATGAATAAATGAATGTTAATAAAATCTAATGTTAATGAATCAAATGTGATTTAAACTGAAAAATCAATTCAATGAATATTAATGAAAAGTAAATGTATATTGATTTGGTTACGGATTGATTGGATAGATATGGTTTGTTGGATGATTATTGTTTGATGGTTGGATTTTTTGTCATTTGTTGCATTTGATATATTGGTATATATAGTTGTTGTAGTGGTATATGTTGTATATTGATATTAGTTTCATATATACATGTTTCTCATTGTTTGTTGAGTATTTAATAGGTGCGGATGGCGCTTGCTTCGCATTTGGAGCTCGCTTTCGTGCTATATTAGCCGTATATGCTCGCTAAACATATATAAAGTACATATCTCGGATTACATATCGTACTTTTATATTTGTTTCCCTTCGGGATGCCACATCCTTGATGATGGGATGTATATTTGTGATATATACATTGTTATTTTTTTTTCAGATTGAACCGCGCAAAGGAGAATATGGTGACTTTTTTGAAAATTTAAGCGTTAGAAAATTTTTAGGAAAATTGGAAAAATTTTGATAACTAAAGTTTTGTAAGTTAAAAGTTAAACGATATTAGTTGGTTTTGAAAAGATAACTATAAGTGGATTTGAAAACTTAGTAAAGTTTTACAAGAAGTTTAACTAAATGATTTTGGGAAAGTTGAACATTTAAGTGATTTTGGTAAATCTAAATTGAACGAATTGTTTTGAAAATTTAATGGATTTTGTGACTTTTTCTTACTTAGTAATTTCGAGGACGAAATTCTTTTAAGGAGGGGAGAATGTAACGACCCAGAATTTCAGTCATTTGAAATTCGTATATTTAATTGATTTTAAATATGCATAAGTTAAGTTTATAAGCTGAATAAATAATATTTCGAATATAGTGATTTAATTGGATAATGAAATTGTTAATTTAATATTCGAAATTGCGTAAATAATTAGAGATTGGATTTAAAGTGAATAAAAATGATTTACAAAGTTGAAATAAATTATATTTGGATTAGAATGATGTTTGAGAACTTTTAAAATTGAATTAGAAGTTAAATTTCAGAAACTGAATATTTTATTATTTAATTGACGAGTAAAAAATAATCATTTTTCAAACAGTCTTGAATTTTGACGAAACCAGTTTCATTGGATCTATATGTTATTATTGTAAGATTTCAAATTTCATGTCAATTGATTTACGGTTTGTCCGGGGCAAGCTAAAACGCGTAGAAATCGGTTTAAGTGAATTTTAAATTTAAATTAGTCGATTTGAAAACTATCTTCCAAATACGATCGAATTGGCTTCTGATATATTCCTTTGCATTTAGAATAGTGGTAAAACATTATAAACGCCCGGTGGCATGCTTCGTTTGGAGCTCGGAAATTTTTCGAGTGAATAGTGCGCGTAAATTTTCTATATAAGGCCAAAACTATTTCCATTTTTCGTCAAAATCCTAGAAACCTAGGTCAGCCGCCATTATCATTTCAATGGCCAGAAAATTCTAACCTTCCTCCTTGATTACCTCCAAATCCTTCACTAAATTCAAAAAACTTTCAACATCAAAGTCGTAGATCACGACGAGAACTATCAATCCAACGGTGATGATCTTAATTTGAGCTACGTGGAGGTTAAAATCGAGCGGCAAAAGGGAGAAGTTCAGGCATGTTTTTCTATGAGATGGTGGAGCCGAGCTCACCATGCCTCTGGGCGGTGGTTCCGTTCATGATGGCTGGTTGAATGGCGCTGCTCGATCAAGCTCTAGTGCTCCATGGGTGGTGCGGCACTGTAGGGTTGAACATAAGGATGGGTTTCGTGCTCGTAAAATTGAACGGGAAGGAGAGTCAATTACACATGGCCTGATTTCATGATGAAAAAATGCACGGCTGAGATCTATTCAAGGTTTTAAAATTAAAAAGGAAATAGTAATTTATATTATATAAATTCGTATAATTTTTAAAACCGCGTAACTTTGTCATACGAGGTCAAAAATTGACGAAACAAATTGCGTTGGAACCATATTGACGAGCATTACATTATGGAGCTGGATTGGGATTTGTTTGAGCTAGTGAAAATTTGGTTGAAATTAAACGCTTGTTTAATTTTAATCGGAGTAAATCGCTAACGCGACGACCGCAAGCAATGTGAGTACAACTCACTCTTTCTGACTCACTCATATTTTTATATAAGTGAGAACTAATTTATTATATGATGATTGATGATTGCTTGGATGATATATGATATATTGTATATATATATATATATATATATATATATATATATATATATTGATTGGTATTTGGATATATATCAGCCTAGTGGAGCAGATGATCCTATATGTTCCCGTGTATAAGCGGATGACCTTTGTACGTGCGTCTGCCTTGAAGCAGACATTGTACACATATTCTATTATGTATATTTGTTGCAGGTGACTAGTTGGAGGGATCCAACTGGATTCCTCACCGGTATTAATTTATTTACAGATATTGTTATATATTCTGTTATCATATGATATATGATATTTTAGATGTCGTGATTGATGTATTTAGTGATGTTGCAGCAATGGGCCTACTTTTATATTTTAAAAATGTTTTAAGTGATGATTTCCAAATTTAAAAGGATTTTAAAAGTGATTTTGGAAATAAACGTTTTATTGATTTTTGAAATGTAAAGGAATTGAATTTATTTTGAATAAATAAAAGTTTTAATTTTTATGTTATAAAAATTATGATTTTTCCGAAATATAATTGAAATGTGATTTTTTTTAAATATAAAGTTGATTTTTTTGTAAAATAGTTTTAAGTGAGATTTTGAATTATTATAAATGGTTTATTTATAAGATTTATAAAATTGAATTTTCATAAATCAAAAGTGTTAAAATAGAGTTATAAATGGATTTTGTAAGTAAATAAGATTTGTAAAGTTATAAAAAAGAAGGTGTTGTAAAATAAAGAGATTATAAGTAATTAACTTGTAAATTGGATTTGGCATATAAATGGGATGAATGAAATTGGTTAATAAAAGAGATCTACAATTTGAAGTTTTAATAAAATATAGTGTTTATAAACATTGTTTTATAAATCCGAATTTGATTGAATTTGATAAGTAAATATAGAAATTATTAAAGGAGATATATCCACGGTTTTGGACAGTGGATAATCCTTTAATTAAATATGTAGAAGTGTAGGATTTGGTTAGAGATTTATATTCACGATTTTGGACAGTGGATATTCCTTTAATTAAATATGTAGAAGTGTTGAATTTGGTTAAAGGTTTATATTCACAATTTTGGACAGTGAATAATATATTTAAGAAATGTTTTGGAAAGTGATATTTTAAAATGGAGTTAAATGTCTTAAAGATGGTTTTAAAATGTGTGAAGGATCGAAACCATAGATTTCAACATTCATTGTTGAAATAGACATTTTTGAAAAGTATAAGGAAATGATGGACTATAACATTGTTGTTATAGTAAATGATTTTCGAAAGGAAATGTTTCGAATAGTATATGGGATTTATATATCTATCTTATTTTCGAATTCCTATACTAGTGATTTTGGGTTGTCGTAACGATGTTTTACGCAACATTCGTTTTAACCCAAATAAAAGACGTTTAAAAGAATGTTTTCCTTATATAATAAAATATACTCAATCGTGATTTAAGTATATACAATATTTTCTAAGTATTGAAAATAATTTGATTTGTGAATTACTTATTATTAAATAAGTATTTGGAAATGTTTTCCAATATAGAAGTTGAAATGGTTTTAAAGATATATCTTTTTAAAGACAAATTAAAGTGAATATTTGGCAAGTGAATTAATTAATAAAAGATTAATTAAAAAGGGCCTAGTGATTGTTATGGTGCTGAATATTTGTTTGTCTGTTTTGATCGTTAAATAATCGACTATCAAACTTGGCCAAATTTTAGTTCCTCGACTTGATGTGGGAACTATTTAGTCGTACACTTAGTACGTAGCCTTCTATGCAGGCTTGATTATCGTTTGTGTTGAGGATGTTGTTTCGTATAGTGCGGAGTATTACTCCAATCTATCGAGCTTCCTTCTTGGCCCGAAGGATAGAAAGTTGAAAGTGGAAGATGTGATAAGTCTATGAGACTTAGTTTCTGTGTGAGGTTGAGAAACGCTTTTGCGTTGTTGGTGGGAAGAGACCGAGATCAGATTCATCTGAAAACCACTTCGGAGCAACGTATATGCGACGATTGTGCAGGTTGCTTGTGATGATATTGATATTCTAGATTTTCATAGTGGGGGACTTCTTGTTGATCGTTTGCGGTTAAAATCCTAATATACATCTAGTAGAAATGGTCTCTTCATTATGAAATATCCAATGCTAGGGCTATTCGCTACTAATCCTAGGGATTTCCTAACAGGATGAGGTCGGAAAGTACCTTCGGTTTGTCCTATTCCTAGACAACTTGTATGGATGTTTGTCTGACATTGCATTTCTAAAGATTACGTACATTAGTTTTTACAAACGCACATCAGCGGTGGCGGAGAAGGCAACTTCTCTTAGCTTAACACCCTCCTTGAGATGTATGAGTTTAAGGGTTGCACTTTTGTGGAAGGCAATTAGTAGCCAATGGAAATGGCCGTGTGGCATTCAAAGTTATGTGATTGTGATTATGAAAGGTAATCTTTACCTCGGGCCTCATCAACCGGAAATGACTAAAACAGGGTTAGATGCGGCAAGGCTAAGTGGGACGCTTCCATTAGGATATGATCATCCTCTACTAGATATATCTTTGCACGCTATGACGTCGTGTATCTGATTATCGTGGTTTGTATGCTAGAGGGCCCTCGGTAAAGGTCGGTAACGGCCGGATGATGATATATTCGGTACCATCTCGTTATAGAGGTGGGCTGGTCTTGTGTTGGTAGAGAAACATTGTGATGGTTTCTCGGTACATTTTTCTAGAGATGTACAGCCGGAAGGTAGTCCCTTCACCTGGTCTTTTGTATGGAAATCCAAACACCACTACGTACCTGCCATTTTAATTGTATTACCCAATTGGGCTATATGCTGGAATTTAATCAATGTAACAATTTCGACTATGACTAATATTATTTGTATATAGTAGACACTACTATAATATAAGAGGATTTGATATGATATGTTTTAGTTATCGTAAGGTAAAAACATGTTTGTGTTTATGTATGGACTTGTCTTACGAGATACTTTTGCTTTGATAAAGGAAAAGTTTGGTAATTTAATAAATTCAGTTGAGTGTGTTTCTCACGCTGGTTTACCAGACCGATCCGAGCGTTCTTCCCTTTCAATGCTCGGGTCAGACCGAGTATATTTATAGGTTCAGATTTAGTGCTTTTGGAGCTTTAGTAGGAGATTTGGAGATCTTCATTTCGTATAAGCGTATCTGCTTTGATTATTGATTATCCTTTGTGCTTAGTTTTGTAAATTATCGTCATTTGTGAGGATAGGTTATTATAACTGTTCAAGTTGATAACTATTGATTGATTGTTGAACTCTAATTGATGTGTGTGTACATACAGTTTCTATTCTGTAAAGATCATTGATATGATATTATATGTTTTCCGCTGCGATGTAAGATTCTGTATTGTTCTGTTTGGTTCTATCTTCTCCCGTTCTTCTCTTCTTTTCTTCTCTCTTCTTTTCTTTCTCTTGACTTTCCGTCAATCTGTGCTTTTTGGGTTGGACATGTATGGTTTATCGTCAATTCAAAGGGTACGGATTTGTAGGACGTCACACCTTCCAACCTGTTTCTCTGCGACCAAAGATGTTATATAACATAAAATAATAATCCTGCTTCGAGATGGGATATCGCAATAAAAAGGGTCATTTTCTATTATGCCGGGTGCATAGTGTCTCATTCGTTCCAACGACGAAATATTCCCAAATACTAACATACACACACACACACACTACCATATATAATATAATATTCAACTAATAATAATATATTAATTCAACCAATCATTCAATAATTAATTTTTAATTGTTACAAATTAAACCCAATATTTCAAAATGAGTGAGATTTACTCATCTTGATTTTTTATTTGCCAAACATCTAGATTTTGAACTAAATCAAACAACGTTTGATTTAATCTAAAATTCTAGCCGACTTCGAAAAATTCCAAACAAATTTCAGATTGTAACATATGTCCTTAAGAATCCGACACTGCCAGTTTCATGCGATTTCAAACTCGTATGAGTGCAATATGAAATTAATAACAGTTTAAATAAGTTAATATAATTAACTTAACATAATAAATTTTCAAATTTTACATATTTATCTCCATCCCCCCAGGCTGTTGCTTCTAGTCCACCTTTGTCCTTCTATTTTTTCATCACTAAATCGCGCCACCCACATAACGACGCCGCCTCGGTTCTTATCTGTCGACGCTCTCGCCCAGCCTCCACCCAGTCCCATGCCTGCACCTGCGAATGCACCCTCCCCCACGACAAACCCTACTCATGACCAAACTCACCAAAGTACCCACGAACACGTCCGCATTTCCACCCACCTACCGCCACCACACACTGTCATCCACTCGAATGGCCAATGGTTCGCCACTCCCCCTAGTGCTCCCCAACCGCACCATTTCCGATCGCGATTTTTATCGCATGAATTTTTTATATAATCGAACTGATTTCGTTTTAAGAAGAGGAAATGGGTAGATACACGACTAAAAGAGCAGCGCAATTGTGTAGGGCGTCCCATGTATGGGTTTATAGTAATAAGGGTTCACTTTAAAATTTATAATATCATTAAATTTCAAAATATCTCCTTTATAATAACTTAAAATTCCAAATTCCTTTTGAGGCATGTCGCCTGTCATTCCTAATGTTATACCCCTATTCCGAACGTAATGGAACAAGTTTCAAGACCTAATTCGATCGTATGCAGAAGATAGCTTTTTGAATCAAGTATTTTTAATTAAATTAATCCCGCGCGTTTTCAGCTCACACGATCAAAAGGTGAATCCAATCGCCACAAAATTGAAATTCGATAATAATACTTTATTTTGGATCTAATGGAACTGGTTTCATCGAATTCTGAGACTATTGTAGGATCGATTTCACCCTAGAGGGGCACGAATAGGGTGATACTGATAATTATAAAAATTATTTCGGAAGCTTATAAAATTATTTCAACATGGATAAATCAAAATTATAGCAGCACAGATAATAGTAGAATAATAAATGCAAAAATAGAACGATACCGAATTTACCCAGCTTCGGCAAAACCCTGCCAATGTGCTGCCCCCAAGATTTCTACTAGAAGTTAAGTAGTCACACGCTTACACACATAAACTCGCGACACCCGCTGCTGACTAACCTAACTCTACGCTCAAAACCCTGCCACAACTCAGCCACTGATTTGCGAATTCTCAAACTACGCCACATAGTTTCTCCCCTAGTCACACGACTAGTAATTACACAATTTTCAAAAGAATATGCAATTTAAAAACAATTTAAATAAAACAAAAAACCCTAACAAAACCCTAATCAAATCTCAATCAAAAACAAGGCCGGACTAATTTAATTTATCACCAAAAAGAACGCGGCCTCCTTTATTTCTTTTATCAATGTTGGTCGTTCCTTTTTCCTTAAAAAATGGTTCTCGTTCCTTTTTCCTTTGCTTGCAAATTAGGGCTTTGTATAAAATCAAAGAAGCCGACTTTAATTAGTTCGAACAGGTGGGTTGTTCTCATGATTGCTTGACGGTCAATTTTATTTTTCACTTTGCACACGGCTGCTCCTTCTCGATCAAGTTCGGTGATTTGGTATGTGATTTATTCCTTTTTCTTTACTGTTATGCTTTCTTGAACTCGATCGCATTTGTAGCCGATGATGATTGGGTTTTTACATAGGGTTCGAACCCCTTGATTTTCGTTCGTATATATTTGTTTGAATTTGTCTTCGGTCATTTGATTATTCTTGAACGATGGTGATTTATCTGACTTCTCTAATTCATATAATTTCGTTGCTCGATACTCACGGCGTTGATTCTTGGCTTGTCAATTTACTTGGCCACCATGGTTTTGAATTTGAACTGTTCGATTTCCTTCTTTTTGACTTCAGCTTATGATATTGTTTATGTGATGATTTCTGACCTTCATGGTTGAATTTACTACTGTTGGTTTCTGACTTGGTTCGATGTTGACTTCGGCACTGATTGAATTCATTGTTGTAGCATACTTGACTTGTTTTGTTCTTGTGCTTGTTAACTACTACTTCTCTGTCTTGTTCAACTTGATGTTGCTTTGTGTTGTTGAGCTTTATTCGAACTTGTATCACTTGAGTCTACACTTGCATTATCTAGTTTCACAGCTACATTCCTGGATATGCACTTGAGTCTGGTACTTTTCAAGGCTTGTTCCGTCCAGATTCATTTAGTTGTAGCCTTTGTGCATTGTTCATGTCTTTAGCTTGAACTGTCCAGTTGAGTTCACATGTATTGAGCTTCGGTTTCATTTTCATGTGCAGTTTAGCTTGTTGATGATTTAATGTTGAGTTTACAGTGATGCATTGTGGTGAGTTTGATATGCATGCTTTGTTCTTGTAGTCTTGTATATTGCACACTCTGGCCTTTATGTATACTCACTGTGCATTTGTAGTTGAAGTATTCCTCTGTTTAGTATTGGTGCACTTGGTTTGCATATAGTTTTCACTATGCAGCCTTGCTCATTTGATCCACTGTTGCATTTGTTTTAGTTGCTGCATTGAGTTGTTTTCATGTGTGACTTAAACTTGGTTTGGATTTTTGCTTCGAGCACACTTCTGGTTTGATGTGCACTGTGCCTTGAGTGTGCTTGTTTCTGAGTTGTATTCATGTGTGATTAGGCATCCATGTTGTCCAGTCTTGCATATTTGTTTCATGTACAATCCGCTTGGTGTTGCTTGATGCATTTGGGTCAATTGTTTCATTTTTCCTGTACTCTTCATGTGTACTTTGGAGTTTTAGTCGAGGCTAGTCGAGGCTGCATATATGTATGAGCTGGTACATGTTTGTATACTTTGACTGGCTTGCTGCTGACCATTTTATTAAACTTGTATATTTGAACTGCACCTGTGTTAAATCCATCTTGGAGCTCGGGTTTGACCTTGTGCTGATATTGTGACATTATTTTTACTGCACTTGAGTTGAACCCGGCGTTTTGGGTTTAACCTGTGCTCACCTGTCCCTATAATTTTATCAAATGTATATATCGGTGTGCACGACGTTGTGGCATATACAGTGATACATTGTGTATGTCATAAGTTGTTCGTGTATGATGAATTCAAAATTAAATAATGACGAACAACCCAAATAACTGAGGCAAATATTATTTTCAAAATCCACATTTTAATTTATACTGCAAAAATATTTTAGTTTCAATTTTACTACGTCAATATATATTTTTTGCATATTACTCAGATGCTGGATTCGCATTGGAATAAAGTTGAAGATCAGTACGAGTTGAGTGAATGAGTGATATGTAGTGAGGTGCAATGTAAATTTGAATTGAATTGTAATTGAAATTGTATATAGTGAGAGCTTGAAATTTGTACTATTGAAAAATTGTAATAAATATTTGTTTGAATAAAATTTCTGTTTGAATTCAAATTCTGTGTTATTTATTTTATTCAGCAAATATTTGTTTAATCTATGAAAAATAAAATAGTACATTAACAAATACATTTGAATTAATATATATATATATATATGTTTACTATCATCAAACAAAAATCATATAATCGAATATTCAACAACTATGCCCCGAATCGCTATTTTAACGCATCGATTTAAATCGATGATTTCAAAAATTGGCGAAATCACTTGAAATTCCAGTTTTAAAAGCTTACTAACTCGAATCAAATTCAAATAGAATTTATATCAACGTTAGAAATCATTTTGATTCATATTCAACTCAAATTTCAATTATTCTCCATTTCCGTATCACGATAAATCGTTATATTTGAAATTTAAATTCATTTAACAATTTCAACTGAAATCTTCATATTCAAAATCAACTTAAATTCCAAATCCAATATTTAATACCATTTAAATGTTCAAAATCAGACGATGGAAAATCCGGGTCATTACATATGCACTGTTGTGATATAGTTGCTTTGTGTTGTTTGTTGTGTGAGTTTCATGGTATAATATATGCCCTTTTGAGTTGTTTTAGTTATCTCCTTAGGTGTTAATTTTGAGGATGAAATTCTTTTAGGGGGACGGGGGAGAGTGTAACGACCCATAAATTAATCACTTTGGAATATGGATATTTGACGTATTTTTAAATAATTAATTAATGGTTTTTATAAGTAAAATAAAAATCTTTTAAATAATAAATAGTGATGGTGAAATGGATTTCAAAATTTGTTTTTAAAAATATTTGGTTCGAAGAAAAATCAAAAATCTGACCAGAAATCGTTTTTGGACTTTTTGACTTTTCATCGTCTAAAAGCTGTTGAAAATGTTTTGTGATATAGTGTGCCTATGAACATAGTCATATAAATAAATTTGGAATATTATATAGTAATATATGTTTAGTTAAGTTAATGAATGTTAAATGTGACTTTTGATTCTTAAAACTTGTAATAAAAATGAAAATAAAAAAAGTGTCACATCCGTAAAAACATTTGACAACACAAAGTACCTTGGTTATTAATGCATGTTGGCTCAACATATCAAGAAGGGACCAAATTCAAGTGGGAAACGGGAGGAGGGAGCTTGGAGAGTGAGGTGGCAAAATTTAAGTAGAGGTTATGTACCATAAGGGTAGTTTGGTAATTCCCTTAATATAATTCATACAAAAACGATTTCCTTTATTTTTCTTTAATTTTTATGATTCCAATTTTCACTTTCTAACTTCCTCAAAAAAAAATTACAAAACTTTCGTAGCTTCCATCAATTTCTAAAATTTAAAATCTTAGTTTCATTAACTTTTAAACTCTAAAACCTTGTTTAAAACCTCCTCCATTTACTTCTACATCTCCTCTTCACAAAACAACTCCATACACCTCTCATCCACTCTTGGATGAGCATTTTAATTTCCTAGGCCAAACCATATTGCCTCTTTGGCTAATAGGTACTGTAGCTGGTATTCTTGTGATCGGTTTAGTAGGTGTTTTCTTTTACGGTTCATATTCCGGGTTGGGTTCATCTCTGTAGTAATCGAATGAACCGAATTGTAGACATACTCTAGCCTATAAAAAATTATTCTTTCCAAAGAAAAACCAAGATCTAAGGACGATCTGAGATTTAATGGAAGTTCGGTTTGATGTTGTGGTCATTTCAGTGAGTAAAGCTCGCTTTTTTAACTAAAATTTTGAATTTTATTTTTCTTCATAATCTTGTCACTAATTTTTTTGCTTGGTTAGCTATATTTGGATGTAATGTTGTTGACATGATATGCGCTCTAAAATGATGAAACATTTGGTAGTTAGTATCTTAAACTAGTTATAAAGTTTGATGTAAATTGTTTAAGTGATGCCTTCTTTTTGTACTGTAATGTCTTTATATCTTAAACTAGTTATAAAGTATCACATAACAAGGTTAAATTTTAAGTGTGAATGTGTTTACCATTGTGTATATGTCATATTTGTGTTATGTGATGTGATGTCTGGATGTAAGCAAATGACATGAAAGTAGTTATAGAAGTGTTCGTACGGCGACTATAGCCATATTGGCACTTTTGGAAAACACCATCCCTTCGAAATATTTTGATTTGTTCTTGAGCTTGGGTATTGTTTTACAAAGTTAATTAAGTTTTTGAATAATAATGAGTTTAAATTTAAGTAAGATTTTAACAATGGTTTTTAAATTTAAATTAGTCATTTTAATAAATGAGAATTAACGTTAATTAACTTAACAATGATGTGTTTAAAATTAATTAATTACTTTACTATTGATACTTGTAATTAGTTAATCATTTAACCTAATGATATTTAGGTTAATTAATCATTTAAATAATGATGGATTAAAGTTAGTTAATTATTTTAATTAATGGTTTTTAAAATTAATTAACCCTTTTTAATTAATGACTTTAAAGTTAATTAATTAGTTTAAATTTAATTAATCTTTTCCATTGATGATATGTAAAATTAATTAATCATTTTTAATAAATTTTATCTAATGATGTTTGAGGTCAATTAATCATTTAAATAATGATGGATTAAAAGTTAGTTAATTATTTTTATTAATGGTGTTTAAAATAAATTAACCCATTTAATTAATGACTTTTAAAGATAATTAATTAGTTTAAATTTAATTAATCTTTTCCATTAATGATATTTTAAATTAATTAATCATTTTTAATAAATGATTTTTGAAAATTAATTAAGCACTTTAATTAATGATGATTGAATTTAATTAACTAATTTAGTTAATGATGTTTTAAAAAGTGATTAACCCCTTTAATTAATGGTATTTAAGTTAATTAATAAAATTAATTAACAAAGTTTTAAGGATAATTAATCGTTCTTATTAACGATAGTTAAAGCTAATTAATCAATCTAATGAGGATATTTTAAATTATTAAATCCTTTTAATAATGCTGGTTTTAAGTTACTAAACCCTTTTTAACAAAGTTTAAGGTTAATACTTATAAAGTGAAGCTTAAGCATGAATTCGGTTTTAGAAGAAAAGGTTTGATTCGTTTATGGAAATGAATTAATTTCCATAAAAAATATCACTTATATGGAAAGGATTTGGTTGTATACTTAACACTAAATGTCGAAGAAGGAGACTCATCTCTATCCTGATAGTTAAGAATGTACGTTGAGACATGACTTTAAGGCAACATTACCTTAACTTGTCCCGCATCATTGTTAACCAAGCGATAGTTCAAGTTTGAAATCAATAAGTGGTGGTGAGTATAAGATTTAATTATCATATATGATATTTTGGTTATCTTCGATAGTCGTTTTGTCGGCTATCGATTACCTTAGCCTTCTTTGTATTTTGTCTCTCTAAGATGATGTGTTGCTCACTTGAGCTTTGTTATCCTTTGTCGGAAATGACTAAACCCAAAGAGCGTGTAGAAGCCAAGCTATGTGGGGTTGCTCCCATTAGGATATGTCACATCTACTCTTGATTTGGTTTGTATATTTGCGTCCAAAGATGTGAAATACTCGGATTCTCGATAACCATTGGCAGGATCCGATTTGGACGTATCTGATAGCCATTGTAGTTCTTAAGTATATATTTTATAGGTATACTTTCGCTGAGGTGGGTACACTCTCCTAATCATTATTGAAAAAATTTCCTTTCATTTTTTGATTCGAACCTTTGAATTTTTTCCCATAATTAGATCGGGAAAAGTCTAGTGCTCTTCGCGATGTTTAGTTATTTGATTCCATTCTTTATATTTTGATGTTGTTCGTGTGAGGGAAAAACTGTTCTGCATTCGGTGGCGTGGTCTCGTACATTATTGTTTAAAATTACACCCACTGTTTTAGAATTTTACTAATACCAGACTTGTTTGACCCGGGTTATTTGTTTTTCCTAAACACTTAGGTACCCATTTATTTTTGAGAAGTCCAAGAGTAGCAAATTTTTTACGGGATCTTTTGAAGACAGTGTTCGAGTAGGAGGCTTTTATCTACTTAGCTATCTATTTCCACTCTTTATTAAGTTTTTGTGTGTAAGCGTATTTTGATTTAGCAAGTGTAAAGGGGGTTGTTATAATTGTCTAGGCTGTTAGTAGTACTTCTGTGTAACTCTAATAACTTTATGTTAGGAAGTAACCTTATGTACTATTTCGCTGTATGATATATTTAACAGTTTCATTATGAGATTTTCTTTTATGTTTTTTTTACCCTTAACAATTCATCTTACGGATGCTTGGGCAACGACACACGAATTTCGTGGATGTATTAAGTATCATTTCCAAGAGTAAAAAAGGTGCATCATCACACTAACGATCGCCTTGCAACCCTAATTTTATACTAGTCTAGGTTAGGCGTTCTTTTCATTCATGGTACATACAAAATTTGGTTTCCTTATGAGATATGCTATCAAAAATATGACATGTAGGCAATATTAATGCTTCACCCTAGAAACTAATATGAAGAACAAAAAAATTATGTTAACCATTTCAGTGAGTGTTTTAATTTTTCCCTTCGGTTTTGATGTGTATGAAAATGTTTCATGTGTAATTCCAATATATTTACAAAATGCAATAAATTATTATTCAATGCCTCTATCAAATCTGTCGGCTTGACTTCTATTGTTGTATTATTTTTTCCTTTAATTTTGTAGATTATAAATTAATTTAATACTATGTTTTCAGTGTGCATAATGTAAACATAACAATACTTTAAAGAATCATCTATAAAAGTGATAAAATACATCTTTCCTCCTTTAATAAGAGTACCATGCATATCAAATATATCACTGTGAATAAGTTTTACCAAATTATTACCAGTAGCAAATTTTAACAGAAATGGTTCTCTAGTTATTTTTAGTTACAGAGCCTATGTAAAAATAATCATTCAATTTATTATCATAGTCATGGATCATATTTAATGAAATCATATCATACAACCGTCTAGTATTGACTTGTCCTAATCTACTACTCCGTAAAGGAAAAGTCAACGTCATAAGTAGATGGAATAGTTTTACAAATATTCAATTTGAATATTCCATCGTGTGTGTGTGTGTATCATTTTTCCACAAACACGTCACCTTTGGTTAATGCAAATTTATATGATCAAAAACTTGTTTGAAACCAATCTTATTTAAAAGACTACAAGAAACAAGGTTGTTTCTAACTTTGGGTATATAGCATACATCAATGTCCCGGATAAAAACTCCAAGCTTATTATCTCGTTCTCCTCGATCTCTGCTTTGGCTGATTTTACCATAAAGAGGTAATTTTGTGCCTCGGATGTTTCAAGTTTCCCGAACAACTCTAGCAAGTTCAAATAATCTTAATAGCATTAGAGCCAATGTAATGACCCGACTTTTTGAGCCTCAAACGTCGACACTTAATAAATCCATGGTATTCGTGTGCCAAGCACCCAAGCCTATAAAGATACAAAGTTAGAGTAAAATAAAAAATAGAACAAGAAACAGAGAACACAACATCAGAATCTCGCTAGTAGAACGATAATATATAATATCAGAAAAATAATGCAAAAGATTACTCTGAATATAGAAATTTCAAAGTTACAAAACCTAAGTGTTATTATCAGCCTGGACAGTTATAATTATCTATCCACACAATATTGATATATACAATATAGTAATGTAGTGGAAATAAGAATACTACGGTAGAGAATCTACCGTCTCCTCTCCAAAAGCTTTAAGCGTCCATAGCTAAATTTGGAAATATACATAGGGCTGACCCAAGCATTATAAGAAATTAACATCCAGATCAATCTGATAAACTAGCATGAGAAACTCAACAAATATGTAACAAGTATTGTGATAACCCGGATTTTTAGACATCTGTTAATTCGTAATTAACAATTTGTAACAAATAAAATGCTCATAAACATTTGAATATACATAGAGAGATTGGAAACTATTTAATGCAAGATAAAATATCTATATATATATATATATATAAAGATATATGCAAATTTTATAATGTTGAAAATTTTAAATGAATACATATACAAATTATATATATGTATATATATGCCATGATAGTAGAATATATGGAAATTTGTAAAAGTGTAGAATATATTATTTATTTAAATATATATATATAGTTGCTTAAGTTTAAAATGAGATTTAATAAAAAGGTTAACATTCTTTCTTTTAAAATACACATGAACTAATGTGTGTATATATAAAAAAACATTTGAAAACATAATACATAAATTATGTTATACATAAGTACTTAATAAAATCAAGGGTTTAAACATAAAAATAATTGGTTTGAGATTTGTAAGATTATAAAAAAAACATGTTTAAACATTTGTAAGCTTCATGTATCATGCAAAAACAAGTGGCAAATAATTTCTTTTGAAATTTAATTATATATAACTAATGTTATTAGAGAAACTTGACTACTTAAAATTCAGTTCAAACTACCTAAAATCTTTCCATCTCTCTAAAACCAAACTGGAAAAGAATTCAAAACTGAAAATTTCAATCTGAAATCAAACAATAACAAATCTTCAACCTGATTCAAGAGCAAAGATCAACTCAATAAACATCAACAAAGATTTAGTTTTAAGTTGCAATTCAAATCAAAATTCAAGAAATCAAACAATTCATAGGTTCCATATCAAAATCAAAAGCCTGTCTCTCTGTTTTAAACTGTGAGTAAACAATCATTTCATTTTAAAGCTTAATCTTTTTATAGGTTGTTGCATGTGATCAACAATTGGAAAAAATGTTTGCATGGATGGATTAAATTGTTTGCAAGTATATAGATATGGTTTATTCTGTGCATGTCTGTGTATATGTATACATATGTTTCCGTTTGAATAATAGGCTCAAGAACATTCAAAATAAATTCACATCTCTCCACTTAAACAAATTTAAGCTATGATCATTAAAAGAAAGGTGATTATATGGATGTAATGTCATGTTTTAAAATATATCCAAGTGTATATAGTATGCAATGATTTCAAAAATAAGAAATGGCAGAGAAGATAAATTCAAGTCAAAATTTTAATTTATAAAATTCCAAGTTTTATTATATAAACTGAATCGTACTTGAATATGATGATTTTTAATGGTAATTTTATAATTTTAATGCGTATGATTGTTGAGATATTGCGAGATGATCGGAAAATGGTCGATTTTCGATGAACGGAGGAAGTTTGGTTGACGTGATTGAAGATGGAGAAAGCTGGTGTGATGAGGTCATCGGAAAAATGATCGCAGAGGTTTTAAATCATCGTGGAGGTGGTGTGGCGGCGTTGTAGGGTTTAAAACCCTGTTGGGTTTGTCTATGTTTTTGAGTCGATTTCTCCGATGTGGGTGCATCGGACTTGATCGGGGTGTGGGGGATCGATGTGTGGGTCAGTGGCGAAGTTCTAGTCGTGATTGCAGGGTCTCAGGTCACCATGGGAGGCGGCACAAGGTAGTTTTCATCGATCGATTTGAGTACCTGGAGGTGTCGACTAGCTCAATTTTGAGCTCCAGTAAGATTGAAGATTCTGGGTGGTCGAAAGATTCGTATAGGTCATCGACGATTTGTAGACAATGGTAAAGATGATCGAAGGGGCGTGAGCTCATGTGCACTTGCATGAGCGATCTTGTGTATCTAGGGACGTTGAGCATTTTGATGCTTCGGGAAAGATGGGTGCTGCTCGAAGACATTCTTGAGTTTTTATTTATGAATTTTGGTTGTAGAATCAAACATGAATGAAAAGGAATCAATATGCCCTTTAAACTGAGTAACAATTCTTAGATATGATCTTATGAAATAGGTATTGATTATAATAAGATAAGAACTCGTAGTGAGGTACGAGTTACCCTGGTTTGCAACTATGTTTTATAACTTAGCATTTCAAGTTATATGGGTTTACTCACGTTGGTTTCCAGCCTGACCCGGGTGTTACTTTATTGTAATGCTCGAGTCAGACCGAGTATTACAAATTTTCAGGTTAGGACATACTGGAGCTCAGGAGGTGAGCTGGATGGCAGGAACGTATGGAGTATATTCCACTGTATATTCGAGTTTGTATTGATGATAGTCTAGGACAAGTTGTTACAACTGTCCAGTTTATTTTTGCATGGTTGTACTCTGATGTATTGAATGTAAATTGACAATTACAGCTTTTCATTGTGTAAATGCAATTCTTTGATATTATATTTGATCTGCTGCGAATGTGAGATTCTGTTTTCTATTTCTTCTTCTACCTCTTTCTTCTTTTCCCTTACAATCTAGGATTTTTGGCATTCGATTGCATGGCACTTCTACAGTGAACGTATTAGTGGCGAATTTTCAAAGTCGAAAATCCCGGGTCGTTACAAGTATGAGTATTCATTGAGGTAGTGTGGATTTCTGTAACGATTTTCCCCAAAAACCAACCAACTATTCAATAGGTTTAATATAGTTATATGATTGATAATGCCTAGGGAATAGAATGTAAATCATATTAGATAGTTGTGATGCTTATATTGATCACACCACAATAATATTAAGTAACATTCAAAGCCGCTGAGGTACGTTCATATATTGGATTTTTCTATGGAGATCTCTTCGAAAAAGTCGAATCTGAACACCATGCATAAGGATAAGTGTTATATCCCACTTTTTATTAAATTTAAAATTAGTAATTAATATAAATTTTAGAATTAATTTAAATTTTTAAAAACAAATAGGATAAGTGTTTAATTTTGTATATGTAAATATATGTATAGATTGTAATTTGAATTTGAATTTGAAATTCAAATATAAATATCCTGAAAATATATGGATTTAAAAAAAATGAATGTGGTTATTTATTAGTGAACAATTTAGTTTCAAAATATTTTCTTTAAAGGTTATATATATAAATAAAATTTATTTACAAAATAGGAAATATAATTTAAAATTATATAAAAGGCAAAAAGACAAGTGTTAATTTATAATACATAATTTAACAAGTGTAAGTCTATTAACACATAATTAACAAGTGCTAGAAAATTAATTCATGCAAAGACAAGTGTCATTCTTATTGTTTTATTTTTGAGATAATTAATAAAATAGAACAAAATTATATAAACACTACATCTCCTTCTTTCTCATTTCTTTTATCTTCATTTTCAAAGCCTGTACACTTTAAAACCAGAAAACAAAGTAATCGAAACAAATTCAAAAATCATCTCAAACATCAAACAGTTGAAGATCAAAACAAATCCGGGAAAAGAAAGTACAGACCAAAAATTTTTAAACAAACCAAACTAAAACGAAGATCTATTTCAAGTCTTCAATTTCTTCACAAATTCAATTAATCTAGATCAAGCTCCAAAATTCAACTTAGTAATTAAGCAAGTCAAGATCAGAGCATCATAATCAAGTCCAGACCCAAAAACAAATTCTAGTTTTTAAGATTCAAAAGCAAAAACAACTTCCAGGTTCTCTGTTTCAAAATAAATAGGTGAGTAAACGTTTTCGAAATTTGGATTTTAAACTTAATGTTTGAAAACATGCTTGAAGTAATGTTGTAAATTGTTTGCATGTATCCCAATATGTATATATATAGATGGATATGGCTATGCATGTCTGTACACATGAAAATGCCCTATGTTCCAGGTTTCCAGTTTTCGAAACCTGTTTGAAAATCCAAATCTCATTCTCTAATCATCTATAGACCTTAATGTTTAAATAAAACAGTTAGAATTGGCAAGATCTTAATTCAAAAAATATTTTAAAGTATTAAAAATAAATAAGTTTACAGGGAAATATAAAAGCACGGTATAATCTAAATTTGTTCAAAAATTAGTTGACTTAAATTTGGGTTTTGATTGCATGATCCTGTTCGTCTTCATAAACTATGATTTTTAATAATAAATTCATGAATTTTAAGTTAAGAAATTATGAGCATTCGTGAGTTGAACGGAAAGTCTATTTTGGGAAAATTCTGGTGATCGGAGGATGTTTGGACCTCAGGATCGTGACTGGAGTTTGTGAGGAGATCTGTGGTGTAGGTAAATATGGTGGGTGGATTTATCCACCGTTGTGGTGGTCGAACGACAACATTTTAGAGTTTTAACCCAGTTTTTGGTTGATCTTGTTTTCAAGGCAATTGCGCCGTCAAAGTCGAATTGGATTACATCGGTGCAAGCGGAATCGAGGAATTAGTCGTCGACGAAGCTTTGGTCACGGTTGCATGGATTCTAGTGGCCTAAGGTGGCGGAGCGAATCGATTTAGTTGATCGAAGTTTTGTTCCAGTTTGGGCCGGATGGCCAAATCTCGAGTTCGTCAAGTTTTG
Source organism: Allium cepa (assembly GCA_030765085.1). NCBI lineage: Eukaryota > Viridiplantae > Streptophyta > Magnoliopsida > Asparagales > Amaryllidaceae > Allium > Allium cepa. The sequence goes on along the minus strand of CM060941.1, from coordinate 676,288,366 downwards.
GGATTCTAGGTGGTCGTGATGCCTGGAGAGGTTGTCGGCAATGTGTTGAGTGTCGTAGCATCGACCGGAGGTGGTCGGAGTGGTGTGCAATGTGCACAAGACCCAGGTTTGTGTCAATAGCCTGGTCGAGGAAGAAAGATGGATGTCTCGAAGTAAATCTCGAGAAATTTGGGTGCTGGCTCGAGTCTTGGATCAGGTGTTTGCGTATATGTATCGGGTTTAAAATCTTAAGGAAAAAAATCAAAGTTTTAAAAGAAAATGGGACGGCTCGGGGGAAGACTCGAAGGAGGTCGTGTTTGGCTCGGGCTGACACTCAGGGAGGTCTCGGGTTGTTGTAAAATAGTTTTTAAAATTTTAAAACATATTCAAATTAAAAACATGTTTAACTCATTCCTTTGAATAATTTTTTTGTTTTAAGTATGGGATTAGTTTAAAGTTTAAAAGTAAATTATTTTAAAGTAATTAAGTTTAATTAGTTAATTATGTGACATTGTTATAAATAAATTCTTAACTTACTTTAAATTAGTAATGAAATTAAAAGGTTAATTAAGATGAAATGTTGTTTTTAATTTTTAATTAACTTTAATCTCTTGAATTAAATTATGTAATAATGATGATTAACTATGAGGTTTATTAATTAAATAATTAAATGATTAATTAAGATAAATGATTTACAATTACTTAAAGAATAATTAATTTAAGGTTAATTAATTTATAATTAAAGATTAATAATTAACGTAATTAATTAAGAAATATTTAATTAATAAAAGTGATTAAGATTAATTAATTGATAATTAAAGATTAATTAATGTAATTAATTAAGAAATATTTAATTTTAAGATTAATTAATTGATAATTAAGGATCAATTAATTCATAATTAAGGATAATTAATCATTAACTAAGGATAATTAATGAAAATAATTATGTGACTAATTAATTATAATCACACGATTAATTAATATTGTTTATAGATGATTGATTATTATTGAATACCTTGACTTGATTGGTACCTTTGATACGTGATTGTGATACTTTATGGTGTGATTGCTGTGAATTGAACTGTGATATCTATGATATATTTCTATGTGAATGTGAAAACTGTTAGCTTTTAAACGGCATTTATATTTCGATGCGATAGAGAGTCGGATTCCAGTTGGTTATCCGAAACCCACATCGAATCTTAATGATGAATCATTGTGACTTGTGTATTCACATGTTTTTAAAATAAACGCTCATTATTCGAATTAGCCAAGAGATGACTTTGTTTCATAAAACCCATTCCGAATTAATGATACGACAAATTGGAGTTCATTTGAAGACTCTATTGTTTCTCTGCTGTGGCGTTATATTTTGATGTTGTGTCATGTATAACACTTTGATGATAGTGTTCAAATGTTGTAATCAAATGTTATATCCATGTTGTATCTGTGTTGTGATAAATGAAATCATCTTTTGTTTCCACAGTTGTGAATTCGTCTAATGTTGTTATAAGCTCCACCGAACTGGAGTTTAACGTTTGAATCTTCGGCAGTCGAATACAAGTGAGGTATTTGATGTTGATTTTTGAACGCTGGATTTCAGGTCGTTACAAGTGGTATCAGTGCTAAAGGTTGAGTAAAAACTTTAGCTTTGGAGTATAACACGTTAGATGACTCATTAGAGATAGGGTTAGAAATACCCAAGAATGTTTATATCCCTATGATATCTCATCCGTATGCCTAAATCAAGTTTTCTTACTAATTACAAATAGAGAGAATGAGCGCGAGAAGAGGACGAGGTAGGGGAGGGGGAAAGTACCACTACAGCTAGTCAAGGCCCTGCAACAACGGAAGCAGCTATTCCCACTGTAACAACCCACCTATTTAACGATTTTATATTTAAATGTTTAATTTAAATATAGCGTCGTTATTCGGATTTTTGAGGTCCGAAATGTTACTTTCTGCAAATGGCCGAATTGGCACTCGAAACCACCTCCATTGGTTCCAAAATGGCGTTTGCGATCTTTTTGAGTATAATCTTTGATATGTTTAGAGTTTGTGAAATTTTGACCATTTTTCTATTGGGTTTTGGGTTTGGGTTCAGCCCACTAACTTAACTAATCCTCTAGCTTAGCCACTTCTCTCATTCACTTATTCATTTCTTTAAACTTAAGCTTAGAACTGAAAATGGGGGAAAGGAAGAGGAATTAGAAATTGGCAAGCCCTAGTTTCAACTTCCAACTTGATTTCTTGTTCCAAATTCATAGAGAATCCATTGGTAAGTTCATCTCCATCTTCTCCATCTCTTCTACTCTTCAATTTCAGTAATTTTCCTAACCCTAACTTAGGAAATGCTTGTTTTGATTCTAGATTGAAACTTGTAGTGTGAAGTGGAGTGTGGTTGGTTGATTCCTTGCTTTTGTGCTTCTTCATCATCTTTGTTTGTGAGGTTAAAAGATGAGTTTTTGGAACTCACATCTAAGCTATTGCTCTTGTTGAGGTTAGGTATGAATTACTAACCTCTATTCATGTCTATTGCATTGGATTTGGATCGATTGGTTTCGATATGTTTTGGCCACTTTGGCCTAGGCAAATTGTTGCCCAGACCAGGTGACCAGACGTCTGGATGCAAAGCTCATACGTCTGGTTTGTACCTGGAGTGAAAAATAATATACATACGGCAGTTAGAAGAAAGTCAGAAACCAGGATCAGACGTCTGATCCTCAAGTTCAGACGTCTGATTGGTTTCAGACGTCTGGTATGCAAAAGCAGACGTCTGGTTGGGTTTTCTGGAATTTTTCCAGAGACCGAAACCAGACGTCTGAAGGCACCGTTCAGACGTCTGAAATGTGCAATTTTTCCTATTTTGGCTAAATTTGAGTTAATTACCAACTTTTATCGATTCGTGTTGATTCCAATTAGTTTTTATTGCATATTTGACTTTGATGACTTGTTTTTGACTTCATTCACGGGTTTTATAAATAATCTCTCTAAATCGTATTAAAAGCTCCCTTCTCCAATTTATACTTCCTATTTAAAACACACACTTTCGCACGTCGAGCGAAGTGGAAGGATGATTAAATGGTTGGGCAAAACACGGACCATGAATCTGTGTGTTTATCCTTCCGATTAATTCCCGACCTATTCAATTGATCGTTTTGACCTTCGGGTTTGGTTTATCGATGATATGAGGTAAACTTTGTACTGCTTTGAGTGTGAAAGTAACTGACGGATAGTAAACCGTTTAGTGCGAACGAGTGGTTATGGGACATATGTTAACACTTTTCGGATTCCTTTTCGAGAGTTGTGACACATTCCGCCAGTTAGTGGCGTCCAGTACTGGGTCTTTGACCTTCACCACTACGGTTTGTTGCCTCTGGGATAGTGTCTTCGGACTGTCTCCCTAGGTTTGTTGCCTTCGGGTATGTTGCCTTCGGGTTTGTCGCCCTATATAGTTTCGCTCTGATGTTGGCCTTATGTGCCGCATGGGTGATACTTGGGTTTGGAGTCTTCGGGCTCATGGATCCTTGTTTGTACAGTACTAAGCTCGAGCAAATTTTATGATATTTCATTGATATGTATATTCCCTTGGTATCGCCCTTCGGTGTTGGTCTTTTTGAGCCGCATGGAGAGTAGCGATTTCCTCGAGGAACTTGTACACCTTATGGGTATTTGCTATTTGCCTATTGACTTGCTTTAGGATATTCATATCCTTTGCTTTTCTATGTTGCCAATGATATGAGGCTTGATCTATATGATTCATCTTTCGTTAGATGATTGTGTATCTCTTTTAGAGATATCTATTATGCTTTGTAACCTTGCAGGTTTATTGTTGTTCAGTTTATTTAACTGATTTGTTTAGCTAGACTGATCCGTGTAATTTATACTCGGGTCAGACTGAGTTGTTTCCGGTTAGGTGCTTTTGGACTTAGCCTATTTTGCTTCCGCATGGACTAATCTCTAGCTTTATTTTGTTGTAGCATCTTTTGTGGTCCTTATCTGTTGTAACTCTGATATTTATATTTTTGTCTCGTCTGTATATTGTGGTCTCCTGTACCACTTGACATGTATTATTTTGTATACTATGTTGTGTATCCGTTTATGTGTATATTATGATCGACTGTTCTGTGATGTGATTTGCATTTGAGTTGTTATATTCTGTTCTGATAGATCCTCTAGCCATTGTAGTTTTGCTTTAAATATATATTGAATAGGTCGAATTGGTAGTGATTCTACTTTTCGACGTATTTAGTGAATAGTTAAGGTAAGATTACACATGGTCGCTTCCATTATACTCTATTGTCCGCATTAGCCGACAGTATTATCTAGGTAATACTCTTTGTTAACGAGGCTCTCGAAGTGGGGCGTCACAGCGTGGTATCAGAGCTGTATTCAGAACAAAATATGATAAACACAGAATAGATGCACATATTATGGTACATCAAAGTGTACAAGTGATACAAATCTTTGAATCATCGTGTCTCTTTATTCCATCAAGGTTAGATAGAGTTTTGGAATACGTCTAGGAATGCATTTCTATTCCGTAGTCTTCCATATTGCAATATCTACCTTGTGAATAATCTTTTTCTTATCTTGACTTTCAGCTTATATCTGGAAGAGGTAGAGGTCGACGTTCGGATGCTGGGCAATCTAGTGGCTCACATCCGGATGGCGTATATACGTATGCCGATCAGTTTATGGAGTTGTTTAGGAGCATTCAGCCTCCCGTTCCTCCTCGAGTGTCTCCACCTCGCAAGTCTGCTTTTGCACGTCAGTGCAGTGATTTTGCTCATCTTGGAGGAAAACCGTTTAAGGGTTCCGAATCCGTTCTTGAAGTCCAAGCTTGGCTTCGCACGTGCGAGCGTATCTTCTCTCGCATGGATCTTTCTGACCATGATCGAGTTCTTGTGACTTCTAGCTTATTACAAGAGCGTGCTCTTGATTGGTATGAGCTTCTTGTAGCCGAGATTGATGAGTCTACTCTTTCTTGGACTCAGTTTCGGGGACGATTTGAACTCAAGTTCGTTCCTGAATTTGAAAAAGTTTTATTGACCTGCCGCTTCCTTGAGTTGAAGCAAGGAAAATCTTCTATTTCTGAGTATGTCGCATCGTTCGAGGCTTTATCTCAGTATGGTCTTGAATTTATCAGCACTTCTTACAAGAAGAATTTGAAGTTTGTTTCTGGTCTTAAGAAATATCTTAAGAAGTCCTTGTTGCTCCAGCTTAAACTTTCTTTCGAGGAATTGGTTGATTCGGCACTTCACCTCGAGACCATCGAGAAGGAGGGTGATAGTGATGTAGATGTTGAGGTTTCTAAGAACCCCAACAAGAGGCCGTTTCCAATTCAGAAGAAGCCTTTTCCTTCTAAGAAGAAGAAGACTAGTGGTCCTACTTCTCAACCTCAGTCTTCCGGAACACCTTTCGTTCGAAAGTGTTTCAATTGTGGTTCTCCGGACCACATAATTCGAGCTTGTCCAAAGCCTCTCTTCTGTCGCTATTGCAAGAAGGAAGGTCATCATGTTTCAGCTTGTCCTACTGTTCCTGCTAATGCAAAATCTGGCAAGCTCAATGTGGCTAATGCTTCTGGAGGTCCTTCTCAATCCAAAGGTATGTCTCCATCTATTTTGGAGGGTTCAATTCTATTTCATGATCATAGTATACGAGTTCTTTTCGATACGGGTGCTTCACATTCTTTCGTATCGAAGAAGCTTGTAGATGATTTATCTTTGGATGTTTCTTGTTTGATTACTTCTTTAAGGATTGCGAATCCTATTGGGGGATCCGCGACCCTTAGCTTGTTTTGTGATGATTTTGAGATTGTTTTATGTGGCTTTTCTTTCCATGCGAATCTGCACGTTGTTTCTCATTTGGGTTTTGATATGATTTTTGGTATGGACTGGCTAGTGAGGTACAATGCCAGGATTATTTGTTCCGAGAGAATTTTATATCTTTGTCATCCTGATTCGCCTTCTCAGTTATCTCTTGTTCTTCGGAATGTGGATAATTCCGAGATGGCTTTATATTCTCTTGACTCGCGAGATGATGATGATGATATATCTCGTATTCCTATTGCTTGTGACTTTTCTGATGTTTTTGAGCCTGTATCGGGTTTGCCACCCAAACGGGCAATTGAGTTCCGCATTGATCTCATTCCAGGCACGCAGCCAGTTAGTCGTCCTCCCACGAGGATGTCTACAAAGGAAAATGAGGAACTCAAGAAGAAGCTTTTAGAGCTCGAGTCCAAGCAGTTGATTCAGTCCAGTTTTTCTCCGTGGGGATCCGCGGTCGTCTTCGTGAAGAAGTCTGATGGAACTCTTAGGCTTTGCATTGACTATCGCAAGCTTAACGAGTTGACCATTAGAAATAGGTATCCTTTGCCTAGGATCGATGATATGTTCGATCTATTGAGTGGTGCTAAGGTCTTTTCTCAGCTTGACCTTGCCACAGGTTTCCATCAGTTACGAGTCGCGGAGGATAGCATACCTCTTACCGCTTTCCACACTCGTTATGGTTCTTTTGAGTGGCTCGTTATGCCGTTCGGTTTGACGACGCTCCTGCTTTCTTTGTCGATCTCATGAATCGGGTATTCCGGGAATATCTCGATAAGTTCGTGCTTGTCTTCATTGATGATATCCTTATTTATTCTAAGTCTGAAGCTGAGCATGCTAATCACTTGAGAATTGTCTTGAGTACTCTTCGTCATCATCAACTTAGAGCCAAATTCTCCAAGTGCCACTTTTGGGAGAATAAGGTTAAGTTCTTAGGCCATGTTGTATCTTCCGATGGCATTTCTGTCGATCCCTCAAAGATCGAAGCCATCCAGAATTGGAAGAGGCCTGAGAATGTTCATGAGATTCGTAGTTTCCTTGGATTGGCGGGTTATTACCGTCGGTTCATCAAGGATTTTTCCCGTGTTGTGCTTCCTCTCACAAGCCTTACGCGAAAAGGCATTCGTTTTGATTGGTCCGACAAGTGTGAAGCTTCCTTTCTGACATTGAAGGAACTTCTCACTAATGCTCCTATTCTTGTGGTTCCCGAGGGGAATCATGATCTTGTTGTCTACACCGATGCTTGTGGTAGTAGCCTCGGTGCTGTTCTTATGCAGAGAGATCGGGTGGTTGCTTATGCTTCTAGGCAACTGCGTCCGAATGAAGTTCGCTATGCCACTCATGATCTTGAGTTAGCCGCCATTGTCTTTGCCTTGAAGATTTGGCGACATTATTTATTGGGCGAGCGCTTCATTCTCTATACCGATCATAAATCTTTGAAGTATTTGTTCACTCAAAAGGAACTCAATATGAGACAACAGCGTTGGCTCGAGTTTCTTGCCTCCTATGATTTTGATATCCAATATACCCCTGGTAAGGGTAATCTGTTGCAGATGCGCTTAGTCGCAAACATTCGGCTGTTGTTTCTATGATGCTAGCCGAATGGGATATTCTTGAGACTTTATCTTTTTGTGAAATTCGTGATCGTGATTTATCTTTTGATTCTTCGATTACACTATTCAGTTTAGATGCACGGCCCTCTTTGTTGGATCGTATTGCCGATGCTCAGCGGTGTGATCCTAATTTGTTGCATCTTATTCAGCTTTGTGAGTCTAGATCTTGTGATGAGGCGTTGTAAGATTTTAGCATTAATTCTCATGGGTGTCTTTGTAAGAAGAACCTTCTTGTTGTGCCTTCTGATTCTGTACTTAGGCATGATATTCTTGATGATTGCCATCATTCTAAATATACCATTCATCCCGATAGTACCAAGATGTATGCTGATATGCGTCGCCTTTACTATTGGGAAGGTATGAAGCGCGATGTGGCGAGTTATGTGAGTAATTGCATAACTTGTCAACGTATGAAGGCCGAACATCAGCGTCCTTCTGGTCTTCTTCAACCTCTTGATATTCCATTGTGGAAGTGGGATCAAATTTCTATGGATTTCATTGACGGCCTACCTCGTTCGAGATCAGGCCATTCTAGCATTTGGGTTATTGTTGATCGCCTTTCTAAGTCTGCTCATTTCGTTCCTATTAAGTCTAATAGGACTGCTTCGCATTTGGCTAAGTTGTATATCAAGGAAATCGTGAGACTTCACGGTGTTCCTAGTTCTATTGTGAGTGACCGTGATCCTTTATTCACGAGTCATTTTTGGAAGAGTCTTCAGCAAGCTTTGGGAACAAAGCTTAATTTTAGTACAGCTTATCATCCGCAGTCTGACTGACAGACTGAACGGGTAAATCGTATCTTGGAAGATCTTCTCCGTATTTGTATCTTTGATTTCGGTGGTAGTTGGGAGGATCACCTACCTCTTGTAGAATTCTCCTACAACAATAGTTTTCAGTCTAGTATTGGTATGGCTCCCTTCGAAGCCTTATACGGACGGCCATGCCGATCACCTTCTTGTTGGTTGGAATCTGGGGAGAAGCTTATTCTTAGTCCCGATTCTATTCGTGATTCTTCTGAGAAGATTGATCTTATCCGATTGAGAATGAAAGAGGCTCAAAGTCGCCAGAAATCCTACGCGGACAACCGTAGGAAACCCCTCGAGTTCTCAATTGGTGATCTTGTTTTTTTTTCGTGTTTCTCCTTTGAAAGGGGTTATGCGTTTCAGTACGACTGGGAAATTGGCTCCTCGTTATATAGGACTGTTTTCTATTACTGAACGTATTGGCCCTGTGGCTTATAGAGTTTCACTTCCAGCTCATTTATCTGGCATTCATGACGTGTTCCACGTCTCGCAACTTCGAAAGTGTCTTCGGGAGTCGGATTCTGTTATTACTTCTCCTGATTTGCAAGAGCTTGAGGTCTCACCGGACTTATCGATTGTACAGCAACCTATTCGCGTGCTTGACACGGAGGTGCGACACCTTCGGAACAAGGACGTGCCGCTCGTTAAAGTTCAATGGTCCACTAATCCCAATGACTGTACTTGGGAAACCAGAGAGTTTATTGAGCGATCTTATCCAGGTTTTCTATCTTTGCTTCTTAATGGTAAGTCTATTTCTGTATCTCAAGCTTATTTCTTTCTTTTGTATGTTGTATTTATGTAGTTGTTACAAATATCGTCTCTAGGAATTGCGCGGACGCAATTTTGTAAGGAGGGGAGATCTGTAACATCCCACCTATTTAACGATTTTATATTTAAATGTTTAATTTAAATATAGCGTCGTTATTCAGATTTTTGAGGTCCGAAATGTTACTTTCTGCAAATGGCCGAATTGGAACTCGAAACCACCTCCATTGGTTCCAAAATGGCGTTTGCGATCTTTTTGAGTATAATCTTTGATATGTTTGGAGTTTGTGAAATTTTGACCCTTTTTCTATTGGGTTTTGGGTTTGGGTTCAGCCCACGAGCTTAACTAATCCTCTACCTTAGCCACTTCTCTCATTCACTTATTCATTTCTTTAAACTTAAGCTTAGAACTGAAAATGGGGGAAAGGAAGAGGAATTAGAAATTGGCAAGCCCTAGTTTCAACTTCCAACTTGATTTCTTGTTCCAAATTCATAGAGAATCCATTGGTAAGTTCATCTCCATCTTCTCCATCTCTTCTCCTCTTCAATTTCGGTAATTTTCCTAACCCTAACTTAGGAAATGCTTGTTTTGATTCTAGATTGAAACTTATAGTGTGAAGTGGAGTGTGGTTGGTTGATTCCTTGCTTTTGTGCTTCTTCATCATCTTTGTTTGTGAGGTTAAAAGGTGAGTTTTTGGAACTCACATCTAAGCTATTGCTCTTGTTGAGGTTAGGTATGAATTACTAACCTCTATTCATGTCTATTGCATTGGATTTGGATCGATTGGTTTCGATATGTTTTGGCCACTTTGGCCTAGGCAAATTGTTGCCCAGACCAGATGACCAGACGTCTGGAAGCAAAGCTCAGACGTCTGGTTTGTACCTGGAGTGAAAAATAATATACATACGGCAGTTAGAAGAAAGTCAAAAACCAGGATCAGACGTCTGATCCTCAAGTTCAGACGTCTGATTGGTTTCAGACGTCTGGTATGCAAAAGCAGACGTCTGGTTGGGTTTTCTGGAATTTTTCCAGAGACCGAAACCAGACGTCTGAAGGCACCGTTCAGACGTATGAAATGTGCAGTTTTGCCTATTTTGGCTAATTTTGAGTTAATTACCAACTTTTATCGATTCGTGTTGATTCCAATTAGTTGTTATTGCATATTTGACTTTGATGACTTGTTTTTGACTTCATTCACGGGTTTTATAAATAATCTCTCTAAATCGTATTAAAAGCTCCCTTCTCCAATTTATACTTCCTATTTAAAACACACACTTTCGCACGTCGAGCGAAGTGGAAGGATGATTAAATGGTTGGGCAAAACACGGACCATGAATCTGTGCGTTTATCCTTCCGATTAATTCCCGACCTATTCAATTGATCGTTTTGACCTTCGGGTTTGGTTTATCGATGATATGAGGTAAACTTTGTACTGCTTTGAGTGTGAAAGTGACTGACGGATAGTAAACCGTTTAGTGCGAACGAGTGGTTATGGGACATACGTTAACACTTTTCGGATTCCTTTTCGAGAGTTGTGACACATTCCGCCAGTTAGTGGTGTCCAGTACTGGGTCTTTGACCTTCACCACTACGGTTTGTTGCCTCTGGGATAGTGTCTTCGGACTGTCTCCCTAGGTTTGTTGCCTTCGGGTATGTTGCCTTCGGGTTTGTGCCTTCGGGTTTGTCGCCCTATATAGTTTCGCTCTGATGTTGGCCTTATGTGCCGCATGGGTGATACTTGGGTTTGGAGTCTTCGGGCTCATGGATCCTTGTTTGTACAGTACTAAGCTCGAGCAAATTTTATGATATTTCATTGATATGTATATTCTCTTGGTATCGCCCTTCGGTGTTGGTCTTTTTGAGCCGCATGGAGAGTAGTGATTTCCTCGAGGAACTTGTATACCTTATGGGTATTTGCTATTTGCCTATTGACTTGCTTTAGGATATTCATATCCTTTGCTTTTCTATGTTGCCGATGATATGAGGCTTGATCTATATGATTCATCTTTCGTTAGATGATTGTGTATCTCTTTTAGAGATATCTATTATGCTTTGTAACCTTGCAGGTTTATTGTTGTTCAGTTTATTTAACTGATTTGTTTAGCTAGACTGATCCGTGTAATTTATACTCGGGTCAGACCGAGTTGTTTCAGGTTAGGTGCTTTTGGACTTAGCCTATTTTGCTTCCGCATGGACTATTCTCTAGCTTCATTTTGTTGTAGCATCTTTTGTGGTCCTTATCTGTTGTAACTCTGATATTTTTATTTTTGTCTCGTCTATATATTGTGGTCTCCTGTACCACTTGACATGTATTATTTTGTATACTATGTTGTGTATCCGTTTATGTGTATATTATGATCGACTGTTCTGTGATGTGATTTGCATTTGAGTTGTTATATTCTGTTCTGATAGATCCTCTAGCCATTGTAGTTTTGCTTTAAATATTTATTGAATAGGTCGAATTGGTAGTGATTCTACTTTTCGACGTATTTAGTGAATAGTTAAGGTAAGATTACACATGGTCGCTTCCATTATACTCTATTGTCCGCATTAGCCGACAGTATTATCTAGGTAATACTCTTTGTTAACGAGGCTCTCGGAGTGGGGCGTCACACCCACGCAACCTCAACCGAATCTGGCTTATCTATATCGAAGTTTTGCAAGACTTGGGGAAAGCCATTCACAGGCAAGGAGTCTATTATCGAAGCGCAAGCCTGGATTCGATCGTGCGAAAGAATTTTTAGAGGATTGATGTTGGAAGATGAACAAATGAGATTAATAGCTTCTTGGCAACTCCAAGAAGAAGCTCTAGCCTGGTGGGAGACTGTTACAGTGGATGAACTGGAGGATGAGTTCACTTGGGATTGATTCTAGGAAGTGTTTGAGAAACGTTATATGTCATCTGCTGGTATCTCCAGAATGTACCAGGTGTTCGCTGACTTAGAGCAAGGGAGCCTATATTTCGAAGAGTACTTGAACAAGTTTAATGATTTATCTTGGTTTGGTCCGGAGTTGGTGAACACCCCCTTGAAGAAGAATGAAAGTTTTATTCGAGGGATGAACAACAAATTCCATGAGAGAATGACAGCCTATGTGAAGGAATCTTTTTCTGATTTGATCGATATGGGTTATAGATATGCTACCATGGATAAGAAAGAAGTTTCAGAGGAAAAGAAAGGAAGTACAAGCAATCCAAACTGGAAGAAGAGGAAGTTCGGAGGGAAGAAACGTGGCAAGGCAAGGAGAAGAAGAATAATCAGGAGAACTAGGCGAAGGACGTTACTTGTTTCAATTGTTTAGAGAAAGGCCCTTATTCGAATAGTTGCAAGAAGACAAAGAAACAAGGAAAGAAGGATCAATCTATAAAGACAAGAGCCAGGAAATGCTATTACTATCATAAGCCAGGACACGAAGTTAAAGATTGTCCGAAAATGAAGCAAGCTCAAGTAGCGAAGGTGTATGCGGTCAAAGATAGCCTTCAACCTCTAGAGAAGACAAAGGAAATGAGTTTTAGAAGGTAACCTTCTTATTTATGATAAAGTTGTTGGAGTTTTGTTTGACATAGGAGCCACACATAGCTTTATTTCCCAACAGACCGTAAACGAATTAAAACTTGAACCCGAATTTGTCGGCGAACACATTTGCCTGAAGAATCCGGTTGGTGTCCCTACGAATCTTTGTCTTTGATGTAGAGAAGTTCCTATCTCGTATTCTTGTCATCAATTTCCTATCAGTTTTTTTTTCCTCGACTTTAATGAATTTGAAATCTTACTCGGAATGAATTGGTTAACGAAATACGAAGCTAAATTAGATTGTAACAATCGACTGATTTCGGTTAGAGCCAAATTTGGGAATTTCATTGTGATTCCTTGTGAGGATTCGAGTCCAAAACGGGATAAGTTGATGTATACTTTGGGGTATCCCAAACCTAGTCTAGAGTCCATGCCTATTGTCTAGGAATTTCCAAATATATTCGAAGAGGTTAAATCTTTGCCTCCACACAGAGAAATGAATTCAGAATCGACTTGGTTCCCAATGCTCATCCTGTTGTTCACGCAAGTCACAGGATGGCACCAAGGGAAAGAATAGAACTAGTCAAGGAAACTAGAGATTTGCTAGAGAAAGGATTAATACATCCCAGTGTTTCCAATGAGGGTTTAGCTGTGGTGTTTGTGGCCAAGTCTGACGGATCCGTGAGATTGTGCGTAGACTACCGCGATCTCAATAAATCAACTCTCAAAAACAAATTTCCTTTGCCCAGAGTCGACGATCTGTTCGATCAACTGCACGGCGCTAGATTCTTTTCAAAGATGGATCTAGCCCAAGGATTCCATCAACTAAGAATTGCTGAAGACTGTATTTGTTTAACAGATTTCAGGGTCCTGACACAATCTACGAATGGTTAGTTATGCCTTTCGGGCTAACCAATGCTCTCGCATATTTCGTAGACTTAATGACCTGTGTATTCCAAGAGGTATTGAACAAATTTGTTCTTGTATTTATTGACGATATTCTGGTCTACTCCAAAACCGAAGAAGAACATGCTAAGCACTTGAAAATTGTTTTCGAAATACTGAGGAAGACCATTCTATTTTCTAAATTTTCTAAGTGTCATTTTTGGGTCAAAGAAGTTAGATTTCTCGAACATATTATCACTAAAGAGGGAATTTCTGTAGACACGGGCAAGATTTACGCTATCCTAGACTAGAAGCAACCCACAACGCCGAAAGAAGTCAGAAGTTTTCTTGGATTAGCCGGGTATTATATAAAATTTGTCTAGTATTTTTCCATGTTAGCCAGTCCGTTGACTAAGCGAACTATGAAGAATGATAAATTTGAGTGGACTCCGAAGTGCAAAGAAGCGTTCCAGGAGTTGAAGAGAAGGTTGACTACTGCTCTCGCTCTGGCTAATATTAACGGGAGTCTGTTTATACTGATGCATGTGGTGAAGGTGTGGGTGTTGTTCTAATGCAGGAAGGTAGAGTGATTGCCTACATGAGTAGACAATTGCGACCACATGAGAGAAACTACCCAACCCATGATCTCAAACTTCTGGCAGTTATTTTTGCTTTGAAAATATGGTGTCATTATCATCTGGGTGAAAAATTCAAATTTTTCACCGACCATAAATCTCTAAAGTATCTCTTTACCCAAAAGGATTTAAATCTAAGGCAACAACATTGGTTGGAATTCTAGCGTCATATGACTTGGATATTCTGTATACGGCTGGAAAAGCCAACGTTGTAGCCGACGCTTTGAGTAGAAGACATCCTATTCTCGCATATCTTGTTTTCACTCCTACTCTTCTTAAAAAGATCACTAGTAAGCAGAAAGAAGATGAGTTTCTTCATCAAATTTATGAGAGAATACATCATGGTGAAGATACCAGTTTTGAAGTCGATGATAGTAAAATTATAAGATTGACAGGAAGAATTTGTGTCCCGGACATCCTGGATCTAAAACGTGAAGTTTTGGACGAGTATCACAAGTCCAAAATTAGTATCCATCTAGGAGATAATAAAATGTATCGAAATATAAATAGGACTTTCTGGTGGAAAACAATGAAGAGGGACAGATATATTTATGTCAGTCTTTGTGCAACTTGTCAAATATCAAAAGTGATCAAACGAAGATTGCGGATCTACTCCAACCATTGGAGGTGCCTAAGTGGAAATGGTATCAAGCGTCTGTGGATTTCATTGACGGTTTGCCAAGAACTCAAAAAGGTAATAAGGCAATTTGGGTTATTGTGGATCGTCTGACCAAGACTGCTCACTTTATCGCAGTAAAATCTACCCGAACGGTAGCAAGTTTGGCTAAGTTGTATGTGAAAGAGATTATACATCTCCATGGGATACCAAGCAGTATAGTGAGTGATCATGACCCGATCTTCACTAGAAGATTTTGGGAAGAATTCCAAATCACGCTAGGAACTAAGTTGAACTTCAGTACTACTTACCACCTACAGTCTGATGAGGAAATAGGAAGAATTAATCGAATCTTGAAAGACCTTTTGCATGCTTATATTCTTGACTTTGGCGATTCATGGGAGGACCATTTGCATCTGGTAGAATTCTCATATAATAGTAGCTATCAGGCTAGTATTGTAATGGCTCCTTCGAAGCATTTTATGGGCGTCCGTGTCGATCACCTGCGTGTTGGATTGAGTCGGGTGATAGGCTGGTTCTTGGTCCAGATATGATAAAGGAAGCTACTGAAGAGGATGATTTTATTCGAAAGAAATTGAAAACTACCCAAAGTCGTCAGAAAAGTTATGCTGACCATAGGAGAAGAGATTTAGAATTCCAGATTGAAGATCCCGTTTTCCTAAAAGTTTCTCCAATGCATGGAGTGTTGAGATTTGGAAAGGCTGGTAAACTGGCACCGTGATATATAGGTCCTTTTCCTATACTGGAGAGGATAGGTTCTTTGGCTTATCGAGTGCAGTTACCAAATTGGTTATCTGGTATACATAATTGTTTCATGTTTCACACCTTCAGAAATATGTACACGATCCAGACTATATCATTAAAAAGGCCGCTCAGTAGGATTTGGAGATCACACCAAATCTGGCAGTTAAAAGAGAACCGTTAAGGATAATTGATCGAGATGAAAAGCAGTTGAGAAATAAAGTGGTGAAACTAGTAAAAGTGCAATGGAGTGGTGATCGAAATGACTGTACTTGGAAAACAGAGGATAGCATGCAGAAGTCCTATCGCAAGTGTAGAGTGGATATTCCGGCTTAATTGGTATGACATTTCTCTATCTTTTTATATGTTTTCATACATTCTTTGTTTGTCTCACTCTCTTTCAAATTTCGGTGACGAAATTTTCTTAAGGGGGAATCTGTAACATCCCAATTTTTATTAAATTTAAAATTAGTTATTAATATAAATTTTGGAATTAAATTTTGGAGTTAATTTGAATTTTTCAAACAAATAGGATAAGTGTTTGATTTTATATATGTATATATATGTATAGGTCGTAATTTGAATTTGAATTTTAAATTCAAATATAAATATATTAAAAAATTAGATTTAAAAAAATAATATGAATGTGTTTATTTATTAATGAATAATTTAGTTTTAAATTATTTCCTTTAAAGGTTATATATATATATAAATGAAGAAAATGTATTTATAAAATAGGAAATATAATTTAAAATTATATAAAAAGGAAAAAAAGACAAGTGTTAAGTTTATAATACATAATTTAACAAGTGTAAGTCTATTAACACATAATTAAACAAGTGTTAAAAAATTAATTCATGCAATGACAAGTGTCATTCTTATTGTTTTATTTTTCAGATAATTAATAAAAATAGAACAAGATTATATAAACACTACATCTCCTTCTTTCTCATTTCTTTTATCTTTATTTTCAAAACATGTACACTTTAAAACCAGAAAACAAAGTAGTCAAAACAAATTCAAAAATCATCTCAAACATCAAACAGTTGAAGATCAAACCAAATCTAGGAAAACGTAACAACCCTGCATTTTGTGATTATTTCAATTGTATATTTTGATTATTTTATTTGAAATGCCTGATTTTAAAAACTTTATTTTTTTCAAAATGAATAAATTTTGTTATTTTAAATATAATTTTTGATTTTGATGTGAATTATAATTCCAAACATGAATAAATAGAATATTTTCCAAAAATGTGAATTTTGGCTAATCTGGTCAAACTTTGACTTATAAATTTAAAATATAAATATTTTGAATTTTGAATTTTGAATTTTGAATTTTATCTTTTATTATGAAAATAAATAAAATTTCACGAATGCTGCTTTTTGTTTCGTTGAAATCCGATTAATATTGTGAAAGTTATGCATTTTACAATATTGTGTGTAAATTGTTTTATTTAACAAAATTGTTTATTTTAATTTATATAAATAATATTTTTTGTTTGTTCTAATTTGAGTATATATGTGTGATATGTCATGTTATGCATATATTTGATTTTTTAAAACATTTTAAAGTGTTGTTATAATTTTCAAATGTTTATTGTACTTTGTTTACAATTTTTAAAGTCTAATTTCAATTATTAAGTTATTTTCCTATTTATTTTCTATTTTTCCTTAAATTATTTATTTATTTTCTTTTTCGCTATATTGTTCAGCTTTTTATTTTTGTTTACTGATTTTTTTTTTTTGATTAAAAGAAAATGGAAATTTCAAAGGACAAAACCCTTTCATTTACATGTGACTTTTCATTTACCTTTGGCTTTACACCTTCTTTTGACCTTTCATTTGTTTGACCGGCCATTTCTTTGCATTTCCATGTGTTCCCTCTTAATTTCACATGAAATTTTCTTTCTCGCCTTCAAAAAACTCACGGCCATTTTTTGAGAAAGTTTTCTAATGGCTTCACTTTCTTATCTCTTCTCCTCTTCAATTTTCTATTGAATTTTGCTTGCTTCTTCTTATGCATAGCTCGGCCCCACTTATCCACCTCTTCACCACCGATCACCACCACCATCTACAGCTGCTCCTCCTCCCCCTCCTCTCTCAAGACCAGGTCGTGACATCCATGGAGGCCAACACCACAAAACAATGCAAAAACACCCCTCCAAAACATGCTAGCCAACCTATGCTTCACCTATAACCCTTCACATCACTTCGGCCACCCCATAGCCACCACCACCAGCTACACCACCTTAAGCCGCAGATCTATCCATCTCTAGATCTGATCAGACCTATACAAACAAGTGCCGAGGTCAATTGACCCAAGGTCGAGCCTTGTTGTGCCCAAAACCCCACTCTATTTTGCCTTTTTCTTATGTATGCTTCATGTTATCACCACTACCCTTCATCTCCTTCTCGCCGTGCTTTATTGATGCCATACCCGACCCAAAGACATAGCTAGGGCTGAGCATATGGTCCCCTTGGTAGAGCTCCTGAATGGTTAAAGAACGGTCAAATTATTTTGTCCTTTGTTAATTTCAATTTCCAATTGTTTCAATATAAATTTTGTGTTGAATGTTTATGTTTATATGTCTTGTTTTGGGTTGTTTACAAGATGATCATCTTGTCTCTCTCTCTCTCTCTCGCTTGAATCAATAATCATGCTGTGTCGTGTTATATCGTGCTTTTGGGAATCTATTCTGTGTGTTTTGATTGGCTAACTTCAGCATAAAAAGGTGAGTATTCACTCATGACATTTATACTTATATAAATTGTGAACTGATTGCAAGTGAATCTGTAGAATTATTTTATTATGTTATACCTGCCTGTGACATGAATCATATGATGTTAACCCTGTTTATAAATGTCATATCATCTGATATTCTATATGTTACTATACTGTTTATTTATATCTGTTACTCACGCTGCAAGTTCCTTGTAGAATAGAATCACTATGGGTTGAAATGATACATAGCCGAACAGACTTTAGAATAAGGAAAAATCGTTATGGGCTGAAATGATAGGCTTGAGCGATTTTTATTTATTTTTATTTTACCTGGGATTGCGGGTTTGAAATGATAGAACCCGGATTTTTCTTTATAAATTACGGATTAAATGATATATTATTCGTATCACTTGACCTAGGTTAAAAATATAGTATACCAACCTATGGTCATTTTATTTATAGTTTTTTTGAAGTATTTTAAAATGTAAATATTATGATATTTTGATTTAAATTTAATTAAAAATGATTTTATAAAGTATTAATGATTTTTTTCTATAAGTGAAATAAGTTAATAAATGAATGGTTAAGTTGAAATTTGAAATATAACTTTAGAAATTTGAGATTTTTTCTAAGAGTGGAGTTTAATTTAAGTAAATAAAATATGATAATTTTATTTAAATTTGAATTTAAAATGACTTAACAAAGTATTATTGATTTTTCTATGAATTAAAATGGTTAAATAAATGAATACTTAAAAACATAATTTGAAATATAACTTGACTTGGAAAGGTGAGTTTTGTTTAAAATAAAAGTTAAGTTAAGAAAATAAAATGGAAATTAAGTTTATATTTTGAAATGGTAATTAAAACTTAATTATTAAGTTAATTTTTAAAATGCAAAGAATGGAAAAAATTTAATAAGTGAATTATTTAAAATTTGATTTTATGTATAAATTTTACTATAAAAATCATAAATTAAAGGGTATTTTAAATGACCATTTTAAAGTGGGGAATATGAAATTTTATAAGTTAAAAATGGTTTCAATTGGAATATTATTATAGTTGAAATTGTATTGAAAATCTGAAAATTTAATTTACAGCACTTCAGAAATGCTATTGTTTCTGAAGTTAACTTAAAATCTATTGTAAAGGGTACGACAGCACTTTGTAAGTGTTGTGGTTGATGCAAGTGAACTAAAAGGCTAAAATTAACTAAGAGCTACTATAGCACTTGGTAAGTGCTGTAATTGCATAATAAAATTAAAACCTGAAATTAATAAAAGAACTATAGTAGCACTTTGTAAGTGCTGCAGTTGGCTGAAATGAGTTTTTGAATATATCTGAACTATTACAGCAGTTTTAAATGCTGTATTTGTTGAATTGAATTGTTTTCAAATGTAACTTACTGCAGCATTTTCTAAGTGCTGTGAAAAGCTGAAATCTAATTGTTTTAATGTATTAAAGTGAATAAATGAATTCTGAAAAAAAGGCTAAAATTTTGGGAATTCAATATTTGATTTGAAGGTATATGACTCCACTTTTAATAGTTTAATGAATGATTTCAATTCGTAATTATAAATCTTTCTGGAAATTTAACCGCGGGTACGCTTCCCTATATGCCTTGTGATTTTTGGATGTACACCTTCAATTTGAGAGTGTGACTAGAGGTGAGCGATTGCTGCAGCTCTACGCTACCCTAGCCACATTAGCACTATTATTTGCATAGTTTACTTTAATATAGGCATTTCTATGATAGCGTTTATTACTATTAAATTGACAGTTTAATGGATCCTTAGAGGATGGGCGATCCCAAGCATCCTTTGGGTTATTGTGCATTACTAGTACAGTTCACTTGAGTTGGTTTACATTGTATAAGCATGTATGTCCTGACTCGAGTGTTTTGTGTTTTACTTTACGCTCGGGTCAGCCTGAGTATTCACAGCTTTGGATTTCTCTTTCTAGAGCTAGGAATCGCTGGAGATTCTGCCTATCTATTTATCTATCTATTTCAGTTTCAGTGTTCTATGTCAACTCTTGTATTAGTAGACTTCTATGTATTTGGGATCTCTATTGTGTTTGTTTTCAGACTGATATTATGTATTTTGTTTTGAGATTTTGTTGTGGTAGCTTCATGAACTACTATGGTATTTTATTTCCGTTGCGAGTTATTCTGATATTTCTATGTTTGTGATTCTTTGATGATTTTATTTTCCTCAAATTTTATTACAATGCGGAATTTTGAGCAATTCAAGTCCAACATGTGTGTCCGCCTATGCACTTAGAGGGTGCAGCATGATAGGAGGTTCTCGCATTTGGTTTGGTAGCGAGTGGATGACTCTTACTCCTACATGTCCTTGCGGGGGTTGGTGCAGTCGAGAGGCTGGCTATAAAGGCAGAACACACGTACAGCTGTATGGTACAGTGGGTGTTACCCCACTGATGCGGTCCGTTACAGTTGGTATCAGAGCTTTGGTTTTAGGCAAACCTTAGCCTGTGGAGCAAAAACTCATTAGAGATAGGGTAGAAACACCCTAGAATGAGTGAAATCAATCTCAAAATCATTTCTTTGTGAGAGAACGTATTTTCGAAGTATAAAATGATTTCTAAATGATTTTTAAAGGATTTTCAAAGATTATATTGGCATAAAAAATTTCTTATTTTGAAGTCAAGATTTTCTAAACTTCATCCCTTCTGTATCAACCTTGTTAGTAATCTCTTGGTTAGGATTCTTATCGATATGGATTCTTTTGAACTCTGGAACGCTCCCACTTGTTCTGAAATCCAGTCTTGTCTTCCCTATTTTTATCCTTTTGATTTTGGGGCACTTTGAATGACCTCTATAAAGATCGATGATTCCGCAAATATTTGAATAATTTGTAAAGGGGTGAAACTCCTTTACAATTGGCATTGATTCACCGGAAATTTATGTATCCTTGGTTTTTGATGCTACCTATCTTCTGCCATATCTGGATTCTATCTCTGGCGATCGAATGTCGATTTGCATTAGATTTTTGCATTGATTATATTCCTGAAGTCACGGTCGACCGGTTAAGGTCGCCCACGGTTTATATATGCTTATCCATCTCCTATTTGGTAATTAAATTATCTCACCTTCGTTCGATCTTATCTTCATACCATAATTTTATTTGATTGGAGTTCCTCGAATTTTGAATCTCTGTTTGTTTTGAAATCCATCCTTGAATCATCAATTGGAAATTTGTCTTTGGTTGTATTTTGAAATTATGCATACATCGAAATTATTATTTTGATAAGGATGACCACATTTTTTATATAAAAGTGAAATGTTTTTGGTAAGGATTATATGCATTTTAAAAAACGAGAATTCTAAGCTTTGAAAGGATTTGAAATTTTGAAAATCTATAAGAAATTTGATTTATATAAAAATGATTTAAAATGAAGGGTTTTGAATTTGAATTTCGAGGAATCGAACTCCGGTGTTTTGAAATCGGTTTAAGATTTTGAAAAATATATAATAATAATATGATTTAAAGATATTTTCCGAATAAGAAATATTTCAATTGTATTCGAATGAATTCCAATGATTTCAAAGAAATTTCGAAGAAGTTTTAAGAAAATAGAAGTCTAGAACTCACTTGTGTCGTTGGAAAATAATTTCGGTGATGAGTGCATGCATCATCGACATTGATTTTCAAGTTTCAGAGTGGAGGAGAGGCCACTCTAGTAGCTTTGCTATGCGAGTGATTTTGTGAAATAAATTTTGATTTCAGATTTTGAAGTATGGTTTGATTTTTGAAAGATATATGTATGTATGTATATATGTATGTGTGTGTGTGTGTATTTGAAATGATTTAAAGTAAGCCGGTGTTCAGTCCTCGAGTTTCAGATTTGTTTTGGTATAACCTTATCTATTGGAATTGATTTACTGATTTGTTGATGATTTCCAAATCTTGGATTGGAAAATTTGGTTTCTTTGACTATTTTGAAAGTTCGAGCACTTCCAAATCATGATTTAATTTAGTTTATTTTTGTATGTTTTAATATAATTTAAATGAGTTTGAAGCTATTTTTTTAAGTAAGTGAATGAGATTGTTTTGAATTAAACTAATATGAAATTTATTTTTGAAATGTTTGGAATGACATTTAGCTTTAAATAATTTGCAAAGGGTAAATTGGACCTTTCAAATGGGAGTAAATAGTTTAAAAGTTTAAAAAGGGATTGTTATAAATTTTAGGTATAATTGATTTTGAGAAAGATACTTGGTTTTGAAAATAAATTGGATAGTAAACCCGGTATTTATATGATGGTTTTGGTAATGAATTTGTTTGACTTAAATTTTATTGCTTTGGAAACCATGATTGTTTTCTAAACCTATTGTTTTGAGAAACTTTGAAACTGAATATATATAATTTGGAAGAAATGATTTGGTGAAATCATATATGATTTTGAAACTGAAACGTTATTGAAACGAACTGAAATTGAGAATCTTGTTTTATTAAATACTTGATTTGGGAGTTACCGAACTTATACAAAATTGATTTGTAAAGGTATGGAGTTGATTTGAAAACTATCTGTTAGCGCCAAAATTGGTCACTAACACCCAAATGTGAATGAAAGCACCAATTAACAGTTACTGATAACAGATAGAGTGTATGTAGAGAGTAATAATATGAAGAATAACAGAAATTAAAATGAAAGCGGTAAAGACACGGGATTTATAGTGGTTCGGCTAACTCTGGCCTACGTCCACTCCAATAATTTCTTTTTTATTAATGTAGCAATCGATTATAGTTACAAAGTAATAGGCTAGCCTTAGCCTTAGGGGATAGAAAGTTAGAGAGCAGGAGAGAGAATCAGGATCCCTTTTCTGAACCCCCGCATGCTGTATTTATAGGAAAATCCTGAGTTGTTGGGCCTTTGCGTGATTCAGGCCCACCGAGTTTATGGCCGGTCCACATATGCCGAGCCATGTAATGCCGAGCCATCAATGCCGAACCGTTCCATGCCGAACGAAGCGTCTGGAGGAAGAATGCTGAACGAAGTCTGATAGAATAATTTCGGTCGAGGCACTTGAGTGATGCATGCCGATCGATGCTGGGGTGCGGTGTGCCAAGCGCACTTCAATGCCGAGTACAAATGCCGAGTGGAAGATGCCGAGTGAAAGGATGCCGGACGTACTTCAATGCCGAGTACAGTGAGGCCGAGCACTCTTAATGTTGTGGGATGTATTCGTGTCGAACGATACTTGATGTCGAACGATCCATCCGATGCCGAACGATCTCTAATGCTGAGCGTTCCTAAATGTCGAACGTTCATAGATACCGAACGTTCATAGATGTCGAACGTTCATAGATGCCGAACGTTCATTGATGCCGAACCATATGCCGATGCCGAACGAGGTCCAATGCCGAACGCTCGTCCAATGTCGAACGATCCTTCTATGCCGAACGTTCGTCCAATGCCGAACGATCCCTCTAATGTTGGACCATCCAAATGCCGAACAATCCAAATGTCGAGCGACATCTGCCAAACTGCCTAGGCCGAGCCATGTAATTTCTCCACTCCTTTTCCCAACGACATATCCAAGTGAACTTCATCATTTTAAACCAAACCCATCATATTTTAGCCTCGATAGTTATGAAGTTGTTTAAGTTAAATCCGCCTATCCGTGGCCTTGTAAAAAGGCGGGTTAACACTTGCCCCCCAAAACATGCCTTGTGATAACAAGGCGTGTTTTGAATAGTTCCGTATCCAATATCCAAAGTCCATAGCCATATTGCTAGAGTATATCATCCTTGACTTCTCCGAGTCGATATCCAATTCCAAATCCAATAACCAAATCTTGAGCCAATTCCATGTCGATCCGAACTCGACAACCGAGTCCCAAACCATCCTTATCCATTATCCAAAAACCTAATGCAGGACCTCTCTGGGTCGATATCCAAATCCATATCCTCTCCGGGCTCTTGCCAAGCGCAATCTACACCTGACGGCCGTGATCCAGCGTCCCTGGATGTTAAGCTAGCCTCATCGGGCTCTTGTCGAGCGTAATCCACACATGACGGCCTTGGTCCAGTGTCCCTGGATGTTGAACTAACCTCTCCGGGCTTAATCTTGATTTTGTAGACCTCGTCGGGTCGTGTTATCCTGTTCCAGCCTTGACTTTTCCATCACGGGATTGTATGTTCTCCGGCCTCGACTCTCCGGTCAAAGACTTTGATATTCACCGGCCTCAGTAATCCGGCTAAGGATTTTGATATTCTCCGGCCTCGACTCTCCGGTCAAGGACTTTTATATTCTCCGGCCTCGACTCTCCGGTCAAGGACTTTTTATATTGTCCGACCTCGACTCTCCGGTCAAGGACTTTTTATATTCTCCGGCCTCGACTCTCCGGTCAAGGACTTTTTATATTCTCCGGCCTCGACTCTCCGGTCAAGATTTTTTATATTCTCCGGCCTCGACTCTCCGGTCAAGGACTTTTTATATTCACCGGCATCGACTCTCCGGTCAAGGACTTTTTATATTTTCTGGCCTCGACTCTCCGGTCAAGGACTTTTTATATTCTTCCCGAGTCCATTTCTTCGCTCTCCGGCGAAGGGACTCGTAACTTGTGACCATTGCCCCGTCTCTCTGGTCGGGGCAGTAATTATAAAACCTGAACTGTTTATTACATTGATCCAAAACCAAATATAAAATCAGAAATCCGTATCAAAAATCAAACATCCAAACCAGAATGGGAAACCAAGAAAAAACCAACCAAATCGGGAGTTCAATCCAAACTCCAAAACCATACTAAAGAAAAGTAAATGTCCGAAATATCAAAGAGAGAACCAAAGTTTGCAGAAAACTAGAAAGAAAGCAGAATTTCATAGACTCAAGTAGTACGGTTTTCAGTTATCTCAGAGCACGCCTAGGGACCATCCTCGATCCCGTACGTGTGTAAGTGACATAGCCGTATTACTTTGAGTTCTATTACTTATTCAAAACCATGAACCTGTTTAGTTGATAGTAAACCGGTGTTGACCAGACCCAATGCCGCCATTGCTAGAGGTAGGTGGTGGCTGCTCTTGCTCCCCTGCCGTAGTTCGATTCCTGACATATTGATGTAGGTGATCATTCCTTACATGTTCCTCAATGATATCCCTCAAATGCCTACAGTCGTTTGTGTTGTGCCCATCCAGCTCATGGAATAGGCAATGCTTTCCCGATGTCCGTTCGTATTCTGAAGGCTCCCTCTTTGCTGGCCTTCGGTATTGGAGCCGCCCTCGAGTGTCCAAGTAAATCCTTTCTAGAGTCTCAGTTAAATCTGTGTAAGAAGAAAACTTTGACTCCCTCCGAGGTTTCTTCTAAGTGCCACCATTTCCATTCGGTTTCCTTTTTCCTTTATCATCTTTACTTAGATCCTCCCTGGATGGACCTCCACCCCTCACTGCATAAGCTTCTGCCTCTCTCCCTACTCTCTCAGCCTGCGCATCCTCCTGTCTCAAGAACCTCCCCGCCTCATGATTGAACTCCCCGAGATCCCTCGGTGGGTCCCGTTCCAATGATATTTTGAAATCCGAGTTATCCGCGATTCCCGAGACGGCTGCCATCAAAACCATTGACGAATCGGGTCGATCCACTGAGGCTACCGCTGCGTTGAATCTGGTTAAGAAGTCCCTGAGCGATTCCCCTTTCCATTGTTTCATAGATGTCAGAGTCATCACGTTCTTGGGTCTAACTATGTGGACCCGAAACTGTCTCATAAACCTCTCAATTAGCTCCGTCCATGTGCCGATAGAACTATTCTCCAGCTGTCTAAACCACATAGTTGCGATATCTGTCAAATACAATGGGAAGCATCGAGCCATGACCTCATCCGATTCCCCCAGTACCTCCATATGCCTTATGTATTTCGTCAGATGAACCGTTGGATCTGCCTTTCCATTATACATTTCCAAATTTGGTAGCTTAAATTCGGGTGGGTTCCTAGCTTGCCTGATAGTAGGAGTAAAGGGACTCCTATTTACATCCTCCAAGTCTCTATTTACCAATCCACCTCTCATAGCTCGTCTAACCATCTCCGCTAATCTGTCTTTGCGCCCAAGATATAATCCTTGTCCATCGCCCCTGGTCTGCCCCCCGAGTTTATGAGGGAATACTGGCACATACTCCTCATCTCGCACTCCTGCACTCCTGTTGGTGTTGGGTTGCACAACATCGTCTGGTATCCCTCCATGGGTTGGTCCAACATTTCCTGGTGGTATGCCCCCAAGTCTAGATCCATCTGGATTGACAGTTGTTTGCTGATTGGGGGTTGCCCCCTGCCGAGCTATTCCCTCTGCTTGCTGGTTGAGTGCTTCTGATCCAGCTCCACGGATCTGAGCTCCTGCATTTTCTGTTTGTGCAAATTGTCTGAGAAGAGTCTGCATCATCTCCTCTTGTCTTTTCATCATCGCCTCCATTTCCTCTCTAGTGATGTAAATGGATGCTCCACCTGCTCCATCTCCAGAGGAAGCCTCTTGACTTCCCTCCTGATTGCTCCTTTCCATTACTTGCTTACTTGCTGATGGTCTAGCCATTGCTCTTTTAAATCCGAGTTTCTAACTCCAAAATTCCTGAGTTCAATTCTCAGTGAAAGCACCAAATGTTAGCTCCAAAATTGGTCACTAACACCCAAATGTGAATGAAAGCACCAATTAACAGTTACTGATAACAGATAGAGTGTATGTAGAGAGTAATAATATGAAGAATAACAGAAATTAAAATGAAAGCGGTAAAGACACGGGATTTATAGTGGTTTGGCTAACTCTGGCCTACGTCCACTTCAATAATTTCTTTTTTATTGCTGTAGCAATCGATTATAGTTACAAAGTAATAGGCTAGCCTTAGCCTTAGGGGATAGAAAGTTAGAGAGCAGGAGAGAGAATCAGGATCCCTTTTCTGAACCCCCGCATGTTGTATTTATAGGCAAATCCTGAGTTGTTGGGCCTTTGCGTGATTCAGGCCCACCGAGTTTATGGTCGGTCCACATATGCCGAGCCATGTAATGCCGAGCCATCAATGTCGAACCGTTCCATGCCGAACGAAGCGTCTGGAGGAAGAATGCCGAACGAAGTCTGATAGAATAATGTCGGTCGAGGCACTTGAGTGATGCATGCCGATCGATGCTGGGGTGCGGTGTGCCGAGCGCACTTCAATGCCGAGTACAAATGCCGAGTGAAAGAATGCTGGACGTACTTCAATGCCGAGTACAAATGCCGAGTGAAAGAATGTCGGACGTACTTCAATGCTGAGTACAAATGCCGAGTGGAAGATGCCGAGTGAAAGGATGCCGGACGTACTTCAATGCCGAGTACAGTGAGGCCGAACACTCTGAATCTTGTGGGATGTATTCGTGCCGAACGATACCTGATGTCGAATGATCCATCCGATGCCGAACGATCTCTAATGCTGAGCGTTCCTAAATGCCGAACGTTCATAAATACCGAACGTTCATAGATGCCGAACGTTCATAGATGCCGAACGTTCATAGATGCCGAACGTTCATGTATGCCGAACCATACGCCGATGCCAAACGAGGTCCAATGCCGAACGCTCGTCCAATGTCGAACGATCCTTCTATGCCGAACGTTCGTCCAATGCCGAACGATCCCTCTGATGCCGGACCATCCAAATGCCGAACAATCCAAATGTCGAGCGAATCTGCCAAATTGCCTAGGCCGAGCCATGTAATTTCTCCACTCCTTTTCCCAACGACATATCCAAGTGAACTTCATCATTTTAAACCGAACCCATCATACTTTAGTCTCGATAGTTGTGAAGTTGTTTAAGTTAAATCCGCCTATCCGTGGCCTTGTAAAAAGGCGGGTTAACACTATCGTTTTGGAAAGGTACTCAATTTGGAAAGAGAAATCTTATATAATCGAAGTCTATATAAGTGTGATTTGATGTACTATAGATTTTGGAAACTATTCGATTTGAAAATAAAATCTTATATATGATGGACTTTGTATAAGTATGATAATTGAAAGTGATTTGAAAGGTACTGTATGATACATATTTTTGAAGTAAAGATATGGAAAGTGCCTTCTGCTTGATATTCGCTTTGTGGCCATATTATGGATTCATTCTTTCGATATTATTCTCTCTGATTTGGGTTTTCTGGATATGATACTCGAGTGTCCATCTAATTCCATGGCGATCTCCATGGTCTTAAGAGCGCGACTGCATATCGTAATTCGCCTGGGCGAGATAGCTTACAGGTACGGATGTTTCCTGAGGATCCAGGCATAACCATTGTGTATATGCGGTCTACTAGTCATCGTGGCGTAATTCACAGGGCTGAGCTAGCTTATGGATACGGATGTTTCCTGGAGGATCCAGGCGTAACCACTGTGTATCTGTGATCCATGGTTAGACAAATGTTTTGGTTTGGTTGTTTTGTTTGGATTGTACTTTCCATATCTGCTTTTAAAAGTTTTCCAGTATTTTCACTGGATGTTGAAACAAGTCTACTAAGTACCTGGAGAATTCTAACTTTGCGTCCGATCAACACATGGCCAGAGTCTGCAGGAACGAGAGTAAACTTGTTAAGCCATCGAGTTATAAAAGTATTTTGACAAATTATTATATAAAGGATATTTTGATTATTTATTTTACCTTTCTAAATAATTTAAAATGTTTTAAATATTGTTTACTTTGAACTAACAAATTTAAATCAAATGACCGTTCATCATATTATAAAATGTTTAAAATATTATAAAAAAATTTAATTGAAATTTATGTAGTTTTAAAAATATGATTCATCCTTGTCTTTCAACCTACTTTCCCTTCTAGCTATTCTTATCGTCCTACCCTCTACCTCTTCGAGGGTCCTTTCCGGATTTGTGGAAAGAGTTGGTTCTTTGGCTTACCGTTTGGATTTCCCCGAGAAGCTTTCTGGAGTGCATGATGTATTCCCCGTCTCACATCTTCGTTGGCATCTTCATGACCCATCTCTTTTTTTTAGCCTTCTGCTATTGAGCCTAATCTGACTGTCGAGAGGAAGCCACTTCGTATTTTTGATAAAGGTACGAAGCAGCTAAGAAGGAGATTTGTTAGTCTGGCCAAAATACAGTGGAGTACTGATGATCGGGATTGTACTTAGAAGACGGAGGATGTAACAACCCGATATTTTCAGCCATTCGCATCCACACATGCCGGACTTGAATTGCTCAAAATACCGCATTGTAAATAAATTTGAAGCAAATGAAATACAATCACAGAATCACAGACACTGAAATATCAGAATAACTCGTAGCGGAAATTAAAATACCATAGCAGTTCATGAAGCTACAATAACAAACTCTCAAAACATAATAGATAATATGAAACTAAAAAACATATACAATAGATATCCTAAATACACAGAAGTTTATAAATACCAGAGCTGAAATAGAAGAACTGAACCGAAATAGAGGGATAACTAGATAAGCAAAAATCTCCAGCATTTATTAGCTCCAGAAAAGAAATCCAAAGCTAAGCTGTAAATACTCAGGCTGACCCTAGCATAAAGTAAAACATAAAACGCTCGAGTCAGGACATACATACTTATAAAATGTAAACCAACTCAAGTGAACTGTAGTAGAAATGCACAATAACTTAAAGGATGCTTGGGATCGCCCATCCTCTAAGGATCAGTTAAACCATAAATTAAATACATTCTGTGGTTAAAATTCCAAAATGGTAATTTATACTTCAAAATCAAATATCATTTAAGATTCAATATCATTTCAAATCCATTTCAAAATATCAAAATATCGTATTTTTCCAAAACCACATTAATTTTACTTAATTTAAATACCATTTCAAAACACATTTCAAAATGGTTTATATTTCAAATCAAAATATTCTATTTAAATCATTTAAAATAAAGTTATTATATTTAATAACCAAATATTCAATTCTCAAAAATTTACTATTTTCAAAATTCATTTATTCACTTAAATTTATTAAAACAGTGAAAATTCAACTTTCGTGGCACTTAGAAAATGCTACGGAAAGTTATGTTTAAAAACAATTCAATTAGGATAAGACAACATATAAAATGCTGTAATAGGTTTTAGATTTCAAGTAAAACCTTAGTTAAATTCAGTAACTACAGCACTTACAAAGTGTTGTAATAGCCCTTAGTACATTTTAGCCATCACCTGGCTTGCCTCTTCCACCTGGCTTCCTCTTTTCTTATGAATTGATGAGGCTTCAAATAAAAATGCTCCAGCGTAGTTGGAGGTTTTCCTGCCAACCAATCTCCAAACTCTGAATCCGG
Organism: Allium cepa; assembly: GCA_030765085.1. Lineage (NCBI taxonomy): Eukaryota > Viridiplantae > Streptophyta > Magnoliopsida > Asparagales > Amaryllidaceae > Allium > Allium cepa. The sequence continues at coordinate 676,257,975 of CM060941.1, read as the reverse complement.
ATCCACTCCTTATATTACAGCCATCAGAATTGCATGGTCATTAGGGTTGCTAATTTCAGTAGCCGCAGCATGAAATCTCTGTAAGTACTCTTTTAATGACTCCCCTGGGGCCTGGAATACGCTAGATAGGGACATCACGTCCTTAGGACGAGTGGCATGTATCCTGAGCCGTTCTACAAATCTCATCGCCAATTCATCCAAAGTAAGATATAGTCCGCGGGGGAAGTCGAGTAAAGCACATGGTGGCGATTCCGGATAAAGTTATTGGGAATCATCTACACTTGGTTGCATCATTCGCTCTAGCCGAATCCGTCATCCATTTATACCTCATCACATGCTGCATAGGATCAGCCTTCCCTTCGTTGGCCGGGATAGTTGGCATGCTAAACTTCCTGGGGTACTCGGCCTGTAGAATAGTATCCGTGAATGGAGTATAACTCCTAAATATACCACAATCTTCATTGGTCAAGCCTTGATTTTCTCTCGTCAGCTGTCTGACCATAACCGATAGGTCCGGAGTTTCAATGGAAGATGGAAGGTTGGAATCTGTCCTACGGGACCGTTTAGGCTGATATCTCCTCTGTTGGCGATCTGCCAAACGTCTATCTTGGGGACCAGCTTTATTAGGGTCTTGGTGAGCCGGGCATCCAGTTTCCACGCATGCTCCAGCTCTTAAGTTTCCTGTTCCAGCTTGGGTGTGGTCTACAAGATGTGAGTGATCCTTGGTTGATCGATCAACAGCACCTGCTTGTGTAGTTTCAGTTTTACTGTGCCTACGCCTGAGAGGTTCATCAGACGAAGTCGACCTATCAGATGAAGAGTAAGGAGCGGGACTACCTCCAGCATTCTGATGTTGTTGTTGAGCGAGTTAAGCCATAAGGTTGGCGTTAGCTTGAATCTGCTCAGTAAGTTGTCTCCTGCTTTCCATGAGTTCTCTCATCAGGTCGTTAAACTCCGTCCTAGTGACAACTTCCATCTGGCTGTGGGCTCCGGCAATCCTAACGCCAGGATTAACTTGCTGATTTCTAGGTCCTATTTGTTGTACGCTTGCAGTCTCGTTGGCGTCCGTATTATGAGAAGCCGATCTGGTACGTGGTCTTCCCATAGTAGAGTTGTTGATAGAAACTCTGAGTAGAATCATGTGAACGACTTGATCTCCTTCGGGAGTTTTATTCAATCCAGTAGCGACAAAGCAGATCCTAGTGGCCTGAGAATTCGTTTCTCAATGAAAGCACAAAAATATTAGCACCAGAATTGGTCACTAACACCCTTGTGAAATATTGTGTAGAGAGATTAATGAAGAAAGTAAATTAAAACAGAGAACTATATGCTAAATTAAATGCAAAAAAAAGAACATCAAATTTATAGTGGTTCAGCGTAACTGCCTACGTCCACTTTGAGTTTTGATCTTTATCGCTTTCACAAATGATTGATTACAAATACAATCCATAAAATAATGACTTGAGTATCAGTGCTAACTTAAAAGAAAGAGTCTTGAAAGTGGTAGAGTCTTCCCAGTGTTCTCGAAAAAGGTCCATTTCACTGTGCCACTGCCCTTCTATTTATAGACAAAGATGGATTGAACTTCCCTCATGGACCTAGGAACAAAGTACCTCGACCCGTGGTAAGTAGCTTCTACACACCGAGCCAGAAATGCCGAACGGCAATTGTCGAGCGCGGTTGTCGAACCAGAGAATGCCGAGCGAGGTCTCCATGCCGAACGGCAATCGTATGCCGAGCCATACATCCAAGCCGAACGGCATTCGTATACCGAGCCACACATCCAAGCCGAACGTCATTCGTATGCCGAGCGAGTGATGCATGTCGAACTGCACTCATATGCCAAACGAGGTGTTGTGCCGATCGAGGTACTTGGGCCGAGCGAATCTCTTGTGCCGAATGAAGGAAGGTGCGCCGAACGAGGCCTATGCCGAGCGAGGCCTTATGTCGAGTGACTCATCTATGCCGAATGAGGCCTTGTGTCGAGCGACTCGTCCATGTCAAGCGAGGCCTTGGCCGGTCGACTTATCTATGCCGAGTGAGGCCTTATGCCGAATGACTCATCTATGCCGAACGAGACGTTATGCCAAGCGACCCTTCTATGCCGAACGAGACGTTATGCCAAGCGACCCTTCTATGTCGAACGAGGCCTTGTGCCGATCGACCCTTCCATGCCGAGCTAGACTTCATGCCAAATGACTCTTCTACGCCGAACAAGGCATTATTCTGAGCGACCCTTCTATGTCGAATGAGGCATTGTGCCGATCGGACCTTCCATGCCGAGCAAGGCTACGTGCCGAGCGAGGGTAGGTGTGCCGAACGAGGCCTGTGCCGACCGGTGTATCTAGGCCGAGCCTCTTGTTACATGGTCAAACAACCGGTTAACAAAAATAAAACATTTTAAAAGATAATGTTACATAAGACTTTTATACTTTAATAAAATAATCAATTAATCTTCTAAAAACTGTATATACTTAAAAATGCTTTTAAAATACTTACTATGGGTTTTAAAACATTTACACAAATATTATTTGAAAATAACAAGTTTAGAAAATCCTCTAAAACTGGGAAAAATAAATTATAAAAATCTTTTCTTTAAAAATTCACAACTAATTCTTAAAAATTCATAATTATCTCAAACCAGTTTTTAAATACTCTAATATGAGTTGGTAAACATTTGCAAAAGTGAATGACACAAAATACTAAAATTTACCTATCTTTTTAAACCTTTAAAGTACAAAAATCAAGGCTAAACGGTGCAGTTTTGCACAAGTGAAGATTTATTCGCTTTTCTAAATATTAAACTTTTTACTATCAAAACTTTTCACAGAAGCAAGAATACATATAAGCACCTTACATTTTTCATATTCATGTATATTTATTCTTCTTACATTTTCATTATTGCCTCAATAACTTTTATGTGACCCTAGGTCTTCATTTTACTATGTCTTTAACTTTTCATTTATCAAATTCATTTACCGCTTCTCATTTTCTGTCATCAATATCGTTGCTACTACATTCATTCTTTCAACTTCGATTTCTATTCCATGTCATTTAATTATTAGACTTAGTTCATTTCATTCAATTATAGACTCAATCCATTTCATTCAATTATCAGACAAATCCATTTCATTTCCTACTTCTTTTTCTTGCCTATTACTCATATTTGCTTTTTCATTTTATTAACTTTTTAGTTTCATTCTTATTTAAATTTTGCACCTTTAGGATTTACTACATTTTAATAAATTAGAGTCTACACTTTAACAATTAACTGTCACACAGTAACCATATTTTTCATAAAGAGGTGGTTTGTGCGATCTTTGTAATTACGAGTAGTTCTATTTTTATTTATTGATATAGACGGAAGGAAATGAGTAACTACCTTTATTTTGCACATCTCTTTATTTTATAGACATATATTTGTTCCTTGTCATTTCAAACATCACACTTTCGCAAAATTTAAACTTGACAATATATGGAAATTTTCTTACAATGATATACATTCCAACGAATTAAAATATCCCTAAAATTCCAAAAGTCCAATTAACTTTATTTTCAGACTCAATCACTAATATCAACTAAAATAATATCTCAACTCATTATATTTTTAGTTACCTAATCCGACTTAAATAAATAACTAAAATCATTTCGTAATTATAGAATTAAATCTAATCATTGCGCTTCTGTAGTTATCAACAAAAATTTATATGCAAGTTTACAGTCTTCAACATTTCAGATATATGAATTCATTTAAAATTAAATTATCAAACTTAGGCATATAGGAATAGATCTGCAATGATATAATCAAATATTATATAAAATATATAATATTCTCACACCTTTAATTAGCGCTTCCAAATCTCTAGATCTAATCTTGATCTAACCATGTTATCTATATTCTCCACTTTTTGACTACCTGTTCGGATCTATGGAAAATATTTATTCATATCCCATTAAAAATTGGATTGGAGGAAAGAGATTTAAATTTGAATTTATTAATTAGAACTGGATCTAAAAGTTTACCTTTGATGTAGCAACCTGATTTGAGCCATTTACCAATTCTCTGTTCGTTTCTGTTCTTCTTCAAAGTGTATCCATGCAAACTAGATCTATTGTTATATGTCCAAATTTTGGAGGAGAAAGAAAATGGTGGAGATTCCATGCTCATTAGAAAAATAATGAATTGAAAGTGAAGCGTTGGGTCCTAATTTATAGAGGTTCAAATCAGCGCTAACCGTCGAATGGAAATAGAATAAATCTGGACCACACAAACAATTCTTTATCGCCGCTTAAAAGCCTTTTTGTCTACCGCTCCATGGTCCAAGTCGACCGCTCATGGTCGACCTGAGACCCGTATGGGTCGACCTGGTTAATGCAATTTTGAGCACTTTCGATTGTTTCTCATTTTTATTTATTTATTTACTCTATTATCTAATTAACGTTAGTTAACATTACCTTTTAACTTAATTATATTTATTAAACATTAAGCTACCGTTAATTTTAACGGTGTTCATCAATCATTAATTAATTTAAATTATTTCTTTAATTACACATATAGTTATTTCCAACTATGAAAATTCAAACGTTGATAACTTTTCATTTTAACACCGATTGGAAAAGTTAAAATTGATCAGAAAATCGCCACAAATCCAATGGTATAAGTTTCATGGCCAAACTCAACGTCTGTAAAAATTCCATTTTTCACTGTTTATTGTTAATTAATTTCTATTTTAAATAATTAGCATAAATATGTTGGGTGTTACGTTCTCTCCCTTAAAAGAATTTCGTCCTTGAAATTTCGCAAGGGTTCGATTATGTAAACCATCGCATATCCATTCTGCACTAACAATCAGTTAACGTAAAACCAATTTTGCAACAATCCATCTGTACATATGCATAGTGCATCATAATACATATGATTTGCATGAACAATGATTTCTAATTGGCATCTCCTATATGAATGATTTCATTTAAACTCAATTTTGAATATGATGCAACATCCTAAATATACTTGCAGTTCTACCTGAATGCAATTTTTTGAAAAGTCAAAAATTGCTTTTCATCCAAGTTTTTCCACATTTCCATAAATTGAAATCTGGTTCAACCAATTTTTCTTCCTATCCTTATCATCCAAATTACTAGCACATCATTGCTAACATCAATATTTAGAAAAATTCAGTTTGCTAAACCTATTTTCTTATGCTTAGAAAGGGTCTAGATGGAAAATTCTATATTCCCACCATTCTCTTATGTAATCTATTTCCAGTAGACCATGGGTTATACTCCTTTGCCCCCAATCATTTTACCTACATTTCCACGTACAATTTGCATAAGCAACTTTTATTTTTAAAGTTCAAAAACATTGCTATTCTAAAATCATCTTTTTTAATTTCCACTCATCGACAAGGTTCCTCGGAAAACTTCCATAAGCAAAACAGCTTTCTTGTCGCTCACCGTATCCATATTACAGCAGCTATTGCTATGCAGTAAAATCAACACTAATCAACTTACCAACTATTCCCCAATGTCACCATGTCATATTCTAAATTTCTAAAACATAAAATCTTTAACTTTTAAAACCTTCTCAAAGATATGTATATATTTATAATGAAAACTTTTCATAAGTTAATTTTTCATAAAAAATTCTTTTTCAAAATATATGTGTAATTACATTTTATAAATAAATTTTTTCGCATTTTTGATATCAGTGTTTAGCCAACCATTCATCATCCATAACAGACTTCGCTTAATTATGGAGTAAAATTTATGGTTCTCAAAATATTTCCTTTCTTATTAATATTATCCAGCACATATGTTAAATTCTTAAATTTCAGTCTCTAAGGAACATGAACATTTACCCGTAGCTTGCCTCTCCATAACCATGTCCTCCATCTACTGAAATTTACTTTTCAAAAAATTCCTATTCTTTTCGAAACCTACATTTTTCATTTTGCTTTTATTTAGTATTTAGTTAAATAAATTTTCTAAGTTTATTTTTTAACTTTCAGTTTGATCTATTTTTTTTCCCTCGCATTAGTTAAGTGAATTCCTAAAATTTTCTTTTTATTGCCTTCTTAAATCATTGCGATTCACCTAGAAAACACATAAAAAGGAACATTTCCCTAAACGCACACAGTTCATAACAACAACTAATGTTTATGACCCATGAAAAGAAAAACTAATACTGGAAGGAAATACAACACCACTAACTATTACCACTACTAGAATGGACCTTCCTAATAAGTCATCCTTCTAAAACAATCTTCGTATCTTATCCTTCCTTTTATTACTTCCAATGAATAAGGTCTATACAACCTTTCCATTCCATATCCAATTATGGAATATATATATATATATATATATATATATATATATTGAATAAGAAACACAACATATGAAATCTTCACAACTAAGCTTGGGAAAATAACCTTTCAATTCTCCTTTTACTTCCCCAACCTGAGTCTACCAATATCCTCCATGTGTGTTTACCATCTCATTACCATCTATTACTATCTTCTCTTAATCTCAATCTTTTGATAGCATCATCAACCCTTGATGTTTCCTTTATCCATAAGCCTCCTACAAGCATATCCTAAACGTATAGGAGTGTACTTTAATACACTTTTTATGGCTAACACACATTTCAACGTAATATTCCCAGGCACTTTTAGTGTCATTCACACTCTATGGGATTTTCTTATTACTATTCCAAAAGTAGTCATAACTGTCTCTTTCATAGCCTTATTCTTTACCCCATCTCACTTTGGCACCATCTCCTACTTACTCCATATTAAAATTTTGGTTGGGTCTTCATCTTTCTTTTCCAAAAATTCAAAATTCAAAATTTTTGAAATATTTAATCCTAAAACTCATGTCTTTAAAAGTGCTACTTAGAAACTTTTATTAAATTCAAAAATGCTTGATGACTTAACCATTTTCAAAACTTATATTCTAAGATTCTTGAATTTAATTTATTCACTAAACTTTAAAAGAGAATGCTAACAATTCTAAGTTTAAAATCAAATCAGTTTTTTCTTTAAAGGACCATTCTGACTCTTATCAAAATATGGGATCTTTAGTCTAACCATTTATTAAGCTTTTCTTTCAAAAACTTCTTTATTAAACCTAACCATTTCTTTCAACAAATATACTCTACATGTTTCCAAAACATCTTTCATAATTTTTAAATTATAAAAATTAGAGTAGATCTCCTATCACTTTTTTTACATCTCATACTCTCCCTATATCCAATATTTAAAAGAGTTTCTAACATCATGAAAAGGGGACTTCTAATAGACACCGGAAATAAATGTGCAAAACAAAGGAAAATGTCCATTTTCCTTTGTTTTACTATTCTAATTGGGTTGCTTACATTGTTTTAATATAATTTACTAACACTTTTTTATTACACTTACAGATCATATATTTTAATGAATTGTAACTTCTTTTCTTCCAAGAGGAATCGTTAATGCTATAATTCTCTATGAGTCGCTTAAAAGAGGATTCATGTTTTGTGTAAAATTACAAGGAATTTTATTTCATTTCTTTATTGAGATGTACAGTACAAAGTACGGAATTTTCGATATTTTGTACAACTTTTCCTTTGCATTTACAATTCCTTATTATTACAAACAAAATACTTTCATTTGTGACTTGATTCATTCATAGAAACTTATTTTGTTATCTTTTTTCATTTCAATGAATTAAAATATGTCGAATCCCAACTTAGTTACAATAAGTCAAACCTCTCTTTTATTTACGCTCTCTAATTTCCTATTATTCAATTCTTCAGTCCAAATTACACTAATTCCAACTATTTTTTTCTTAATTTACCATTCTTTTTACTTAAACTATTATAGAGCAGCCACTTACAGTTTAATTTCTAAGACTTTAAGTCTTCTTTTTTATACCACTTATATTGTCCACCCGTAAAAATATTTAATATCTTAAAAACATTCATTGCATAGAAAGATTGATGAGCTATATTTCTCTTTCACTTCTTTTCCAAAGAAAATAGCCTCTTACAAAATTTGTTTTACTGAAATCAAATTAGCTATATATATATATATTCTTACAAGACCTTTATTATGCATATATATATTTATTTATTTATTTGTGTGTGTATGTATGTTTTTCCAAAATTCAATACTTACTTTATTTTTCATTAAAAGTCCTTTTTAAAGTATACAATTTATATATATTTTTTCTGATTTTCCAAAATTTCTTATTATTGGGTTGGACTCAAAGTGGATTTTTAACTATTGTCTCAAGACCTCTTTCTTTCCAAATACAATCATTAATTAGGAGTGAACGTTTCACACCTTTCTTCAAAAACTTCTACATCTTCCACTATCTATATCATATGGGTTCTCATTTCCCTTTTATTTGGATCTATTGTACATCAGAATTCGGCAATCATATGTGGAACTACAATCATTGGGCTACTGAGGCCCGACTAGGGAGTCACGTACCATCTATCTTTAGGAAATTTTCATATGTAACAGTTTTATAGGGTCTAACATATATTATATTTTTAGAAAAAATACAAATATGTTCACTCAACGTTTCTTAATTTTTTATGGAATCGACTAGCATAAGCTTTGATACCAAATGTAACAACCAGCACTCCAATGGACCTAGATGTTCACTAACCTAAAAACCCAAGTCCACTCAAATACGAATCGTTGGTTTGGTATCCTACAAAAGGGAATCTATATTAAAGCACTAACGGTAATAACTCACAGCAAAAATAAGTAAATATTGTAGATCATGATAATTACTGACCCATAATTGACACCTTATATGTCAAGTGCCTTAGCTAGACAACTGCTCCAAACAATATCAATACCTTCCCTTCTAAATCATGTGGGTTGTAATGAGGAGGAGGTCAGAACAACATTTTGGTGACTGGTAAATTATGCATCTTATGCATAAAACTAGCTTATGCCGATTTTTCACCATTTTATGTTACGTTAGATTTGACATTAGTCGCTACGACTCCATCAGTGCATACAAACTATCCTCATCTACACCATGTTGATCTCTATATATATGTATGTACGTACGTACGTATGTATGTATGTACGTATGTACGTATGTCCCATTGTCCACTAATGGACCAAGATATTATCCACACTAATATCTATCATTCAGCACCTCACAAGGGTTCATCACCTCACTGCATCATGTTCGTCATATCACTTGAGGGAATCCTATAGTGTGCACCAACGACCTCTAGACCATGTATTCTTCGAGGATTTTCACCTTTTCTTGCTACATATATTATGGATCTCCAGCCCCATGCACTTCCACCCTGTCCGTGTTTTGAAGGAATCTCTATATGGGTTAACTAGCCTTGCCCTATCAAACAGACTAACAAACAACTCTGGCAGTGCATAAGCCAACTGAATAAATCCTGATAGGCTGAAGAGATCGGTTAGGTATAACCCTGTCTTTCTCGTTGACTGCAAGGGACCGATGATAAAATCACTAAATATGCAACTCCTACACTAGTTTTGGTACCCACGTACACTAGCCTTTTGCGCATCCTGTTGTAACTCGTTTGGTACTTATGCACGCCAGTCTTTTGTGTGCCCTATTGCATAAGTCTGAACTCACCCATCTTCCATTTAGATTGTCTACTGTAATCAAGGCAACACCCACCTCAGACAAATTTGAAATGGACCACTAGTGCTTGTTCAGTCTCGCCATCCGTAAAAGGTCCGACCATTGCCTGCAATTACGGAGGTTCATTTCCAAGCACCCACAAACTTAAGGTTATCCCTTCATCTATATGCAAGCATATACTCTACACGGGTCCTATTAGTTGAATATATTTATAGCATCCCAATCTAATAATCATAAGTCGTCTACTCTCTATAATTATAACAAACAATTTATATTAATTTACACCCATCATAAATTTATATCTGAGGCTACATATATACATTTCATATTCAAGTATATTTACTCTTCTTACATTTTCTTCACTACCTCTGCATCTTCTATGTTTGACCTTAGGTCTTCATTTTACTATGCTTTTAACTTTTCACGTATCAAATTCGTTTACCACTTCTCGTTTTCTTTCATCGATATCGTTGCTACTACATTCATTGGTTCAACTTCGATTTCTATTCCGTTTCATTTAATTATCAAACTTAACCCATTTCATTCAATTATCAGACTTAATTCATTTCAGTCAATTAGTATATTAATCCATTTAGTTAAATTATCAGACTTAATTCATTTCATTCAATTATCGAACTTAATCCATTTCATTTCCTACTTCTTTTTCTTACTTATTCCTCAGACTTCCTATTTCATTAGTTTTCACTTTATTAACTTTTTAGTTTAATTCTTATTTACATATTACACCTTTAGGATTTCTGCATTTTAAAAAATTGGAATCTAAACTTTAACAATTAACTATTACGTAGTAAATTTCCAAATATTATCACAAAGAGGTGATTTGTGTGATGTTTATAATTATGAGGAGTTCTCTTTTTATTTATTGAAATAGACAGTACAAAATATAGTGACTACCTTTATTTGCACATCTATTTCTTTTGTAGACATATATTTGTTCCTTATTATTTCAAACAACACACTTTGCTAAATCTAAACTTGACAATATATGGAAATCCATTTATGATGATATACATTCCAATAAATTAAAATATCACTAGAATCTTAAAAGTCCAATTAACTTTATTTTCAGTCCCAATCACCAATAGCAAATAAAATGAAACCTTAATTCATTATGTTTTAAGTTAACTAATCCGACGTAAAATTGATAACTATAATCGTTTTGCAATTACAAAATTAAATATAATCATTATGCTTCTGTAATTATCTATACTATAATATTATTATTGAGTTAGGTTTAAAGAGCACACATGCCTCCTTCATATTTTGGAAAATGAACAGTCACGTTTTTAATTTCTTTCTATTCCAAACTTTGAAATATGATAACTTTTTCTATATTAATTGGATTTAAGAATCGATTTCACTATTAAATCTCAAATTTAATATGCTTTCCAATGATATCCATTGTTGATAGCTAAAAATAATTTTTTTAAAATCATAGTTTTTCGGATTATTCATATTATTAAAGTTATTAAATCTGTTTGACTTTATTTTTTTTAACTAATCTATGTCGTTGATTGTTTTGAAAATTTCCAGCCACTGATTCTACTTTCACAAATTGCAGTCAAGTCTGGTGAAATCCAACATTACCAAAATACAGCAACAATGTTAGATGGAATTAGAAATGAAACGAGAAAGCTCAAAAGCATTAAATACAATTATATGCTTCTTATTATATTGAATTTGCTTTGACTGTAAAAGAAATACAATGATATTGTTCACATTAAAATAAATATTGTTGAAAAATGGTTGTTAGTTCCAACACTTCAGACATAAAATATGTATCCTTGACAAGCACCTTTGTCCAAGTGGTTGATTGATTCGACTTTGGTGCAGGATGTCACAAGTTCGAAACTTGCTTTCGAACGTTTATTTGACATGGGATATGGTGTCCCAATGATTTGTTGTATATAAAGTACCAGTTCAAAAAAAAAAAAATATGTATCCTTAGATTTAGCATATTTTTCACAAGAATCATTCAAAACAGAAATAAATCTCTTTATCCTCTAATCTTATCATTCTACAATAATATGATGCTGCATAATGTGTGTTCCTAGACATAGTCAATTATGGGATCATCATCAACACTTGCGTTCTCATGAATCATGTCAACGTTACTTTTGGCATTTTTTGGATCAATGGTCAAGTATAAACCAAATGTTGTTACATGCACTGCTCTTATAGATAGTTATTACCGAAACAACAAATGGAATCAACGACATCAAGTATTAAAGGAAATAATTGATAAAGGTTTCTTACCAAATGAAGCTACATATAATACAGCCGATGCATGGAGCAATAGTTGATGCATACAATAAATTTATATGTGTATTGTGTGGAAATTTTATCTTTGAAATCATTATTGCTCGATATTTTGCAATTGTTTATCAAGCACCAGTACTATCTGCATTACTGTTTTCAAAGATTATACACAAATTTTAGACATAATGCAAACTTATTTGAAAATTGATAAAAAAGATCTCTATTTCTTAATCAATGAACCATATAAATCATTTAAACATGTTATGATGATAAGAGGTTGAATGCGGTCCGTATACGAAGCACGAGTTTGCAGTAGTTAATAAGAACTTATAGGCAAGTTCAAAGTCTTCAACATTTCATATATATAAATTCATTTAAAATTAAATTATGGCATTCAGGCATATAGGAATAGATCTGCAATGTTATAATCTAATAATATATAAAAATATATAATGTTCTCGCTTACCTTTAATTAGCGCTTCCAAATCTCTAAATCTAATCCACATCTAACATTGTTATCTGTATTTTCCATTTTTTGACTCTCTATTCAAATCCAAAGGTAATATTTATACATATCTCATTAGAAATTGGATTAGGGAAAAGAGATTTTGATTTATTAATTAGAACTAGATCTACAAGTTTACTTTTGATGTAGCAATCTGATTTGAATCTGTTCCATATCCTCTGTTCTTTTCTATCATTCTCCAAAGTGAATCCATGCAATCTAGATCTATTTTCGTGTATTTAGAAATTTGGAGGAGAAAGGAAAATGGCAACGCTTCCGCGCTCATTAGAAAAATAACGAGTTTGAAGTGAAGCTCTAAGTCTTCATTTATAGACATTCAAATCAACGCTAACTGTTGGATAGAAAGAGATTAGATCTGAACCACATAAACATCTTCATCGTCGCTCAAAAGCCATTCGAGTCAACCGCTTCATGGGCCAGGTCGATCACTCATGGTTGACTTGAGACCCCTATTGGTCGACCTGGCTAGTGCAATTTTTAACACTTTTGATCGTTTTATTATTTTGATTTATTTATTTACTTAATTATCTAATTAACGTTAGTTAACATTACCATCTTAACTTAATTATATTTCTTAAATGTTAAGCTACCGTTAATTTTAAAGGTGATCAATCATTTATTAGTTTCAAATTATTTCCTTAATTGCACATATAATTATTTCCATCTACGAAAATTCAAACGCTAATAACTTTTTCATTTGAAATGCGATTGGAAAAGTTTATATATGAAAACTGATCATAAAATCACCACGAATCCAATGATATAAGTTTATGGCCAAATTTCAGCATTTGTAAAAAAAATTCATTGTTTATTATTTATTAATTAATTTCTGTTTTAATTCATTAATGTAAAGACGCGGGGAGTTACATCTATATTCTATTTTCATTCTCAAACATATTTCAACAAATATGTCATCTCCATATCAAAAACTATGTGAAAATCTTGAACTAACTTTTCAATCATTCAAAGATATTCTCTCTTTTACCATACGAAATGAAAGGCACCTAGAATTAAGTCAAATGCAGATGATAAAGGAACAAGAAAAAGCATTTTGATGCGATTTAGTAGATGATTTCTTCATTAATCAAAGATGAACCAACCAACAACTCGCAGTGTACTATTAACAAAGATAATGAGGAATGTGATGCCATCAAAGCAGATCCAATCTTTAGGTCTGATGGTTGGGTTGAAGTTCCATGAAACGTCTAATTATTAGGTTTGGATTTATTATGTAAATATAAATACAACTAGGATTTGACTTGAATGATTTGGTGTGTATTTGAGTGACTTGGATTGTTTGAATCGTGTGTATTTGGATTGAATTGGTTTAGATTGCTTGTATGAATAATTAGGTTTGACTAAACTTGAATGTATTGAAATTTAATTAATAATTGGTTTAGATTGCTTGTATGAATTCATAAATATCTCAAACCACTTTTGGAATACTCTAATATGAGTTAGTAAACACTTGTAAAAAAAAGAATAAAACAAAATACTTAAATTTGACTATTTTTTCAAACATCTGAAGTCCAAAAATCAAGGCTAAACAGGCAGTTTTGCACAAGTGAAGTTTCGGTTTCTTTTCGAGATGTTAATCTTTTAGCATCCAAACTTTTCATGGAAGATGGAATACATATAAAGAAACATAAATATGGCCAAAAACCCTAAAGAATATCTCTACAAAGTTACATAGAAATCGCCGAAAAAACAAAGCAATTTCGAAGTGGATACACATCGACTATCGCTATAAATGCACTTTTAAATTCAAGTTCAATTTAAACCAAAGTTCAACTACAAGCTATGTGCTTTGTTTCAAAGCCTTGCTATATGTTATACAAGTTCACTCAAGTTCGTTCAAATCCATTCATATGGATTACATATGCCATTTGCTTTCAAAGCAACAATCAAAACTAATATTTCAATATATGTCAACATCAATTCAGACAACTTAAACACAATCAAACACCAACATATATAGGTTATATTTCCATTCAAAGTGGTGACTTAGCTCACCTTTAACCCAATAAGCAGGCAAACCCAAGCTAGCCAAGCTAAACCATATCCTTGTAACCACTTTTTTTTTTCTCCTTTCACTTGCATTTAGGCACTCCAAGCACCCTCCTTGCTCACGGCCTTCTTGGATAAGGGGAGAGTGGCTACACTTTTTCAGAGCCTAACTTGGTGGTAAGTGTTGTAATATTGTCCTAAGGCTTCACTCTAAATTTGAGTTGGATTTGGATAAGATTTGTAATAAAATAATTTAAACCATAAAAGAAGAAAGAGACATGAAAGTGTAATACTTTTGCCTTGTGAACTTATGATTATTTAACAAGGATACAGACTTCCTTATATAAGCTTCAAATGGCGCTCTTTAGCCTTATTTTCACCGTCCCCACCATGGCATGGAAGACTCACCACTCCACATGCCCATCACTTCTCCTTTATATCACTTCCATTTAGCAAGTTCCTTTAATACCCCTTGCATTTTAATATCTCTTATCCATTTGGAACATTCTAGAATGTTCTATTTGTTTTATGAAGAGAAGTGTTAATTAGTTGCTAATGTGTTCATCTGATCACTAAACATCGATCGAAAGGCTACTTATTGATTTTTCTTCAAACAATATATTTTTGTTAACAAATTCCAAAAACAAGTTTCTTATCAGTATTTATTAATTAAATGATGCTTAAAAATGTTACAAAATCACATTTATTGTATTTAACTATGTTTCAAAATGTTTCAATATTCAAAAGCGAAGTATTCGAATTTCCGAATCGCTACAGTCAATCCACCACGAATTCTCTCCTTTAATCATGTTGATTTAGAAATTACGACCATGAAATTTTCTTTTAAAGATTATTGTTTACTTTTTGGGAAATGACAATCCCTTTTAAAGCGATCTAGCTTTCCGCGGAAGAAACAACAATTCATTTATTTTGACATTCTTGTATTGATGTATTGTTCTTAAATTTTCTCCTTTGATTAAAAGCCTTCCAAGACATTGTTAGCCTCTTTTTTCTGCACCATGTGGACCTTTAATGGATATATATTGTTGATTCATCATTTTCCTTCTGACTTAATTGTTCTTCAATCTAAAGATATTGTACAAGATTGTCCAAACTCATTCCCCTTTCTTATGTTTAAAGATTTTCTTTTGATCATTACAAGAAGAGGGAAGTTTATCTATTATAGACGAGACATTGATTTGGTCGTCCATTTCAAAATTGTTAGTTGAATTGGTTCGAGATGCGCATGATTTCATCGAATTGCTCTACCGTTGCTTTAGCATCGGCTATTTTTTGAACAAAAATTTTATGGTCAAAAATTTCTTGTTGATCTTCCATTATATACGTAGCCCATAGTTCATCTCAAATGTCTATAGTTAGTTTGCCGTGGAACATATCAAATAATGTATTCGTCATCACATCGCATATATAGTCATTTTGTTCCCATTTCATTTTGTTTTGTAAACACGTATACTACTTTTAATCCCATCAATAGAAAATACATCTATTTTTGCCAACGTACAAAATCAAACCTCTCTAATTTCGTGAAATCATAAACGAACTCCTTTAAAAAGTGTGATGTCATTGTCTTGAGTAAAGTCTTAAGACCGTTGGCAGTATTTTCTTTTTTCGACGAATGAGAAAATAGCGGTAGAAGTTGAGGTTTGCTCCAAAACACATCAATAACGCTTGCTTTGAGATGTTATTTTACCGCACCACATTTGACTAAACGAATGGACACGTTGAATTGTGGCAAACGGTATTCTAAGATACAATGTGATCCAAAAAGTTAACATCTTTGATAACTGCGATCACACTACTGAAATCAATCCAAACAATCGAACAAAGATTAATGCAATAACAAGAGTACCAACTTTGTAATCTAGTATTACATATCCAATACAATATTTGAAAGGTTTAAGCAAACACAGGTGAAGACAACGAAGAGAAAAGGAACATATTTCGAATTTAACCGTTTAGGGTGATTTTTCAACTGCTGTCTTTTGGTCATGCTACTGACACTTTTCGCTGTCGTTTCTTTTAAAACCACTTCTATTCACTAGGGGCAAAATTGATTCAAATATTTTGAATCGGTTTTAGGCTTTAAAAGGTTCAATTTAATTTTTATCCAAAAATATAATTTGAAATGAAATCACGCACGATTGAATGGATGAGGCGACTTCACGTATTATCATATATAAACTTGCTCTTACTCTTCAACCCAAAAGAAACATATTTAGGTATCCAACGGATTTAACCAATCTCTTAGAGAAAATATATCTAAACAAATATAATTTCAAATATTCTATAATCTAAAAGTCATCATTTCCTTTATTCCCCTTCTTCTCTATTTCTTTTAAAAAAAAATAAAACTCGCACTAATTTCATAAAATTTTCTCTAAGAACGCACCTCCTAAAAGGGAGGAGAGGGGGTGATTGCACATTTCCTAGGTTTTCAGTAGACCTGTCAAAATTTGATCCAACCCATTTACCCTACTTATAAATGGGTTGAATTAATCCATTTATGAATATCATTAAATGGGTTATGGGTTGGGTTGACCCATTTTTAAAAGGGTTATAAATGGATAACCCATTTACCCATTATTAAAAACATTAAATTTTAATATAAATTTAAAAAATAAGAATTTTGAACATACATTATAATTTTTCATGAAAATTGACAATCGTACTTAGAAAATAACAGGCTACCACATTCCCATATTTGAAGTCCTAGTGCAGAAACCGCTATTTTTTTGTCAGATGGCAATAACTTCTTCATTGTAACTTGGAATCAAACGAGACTTCGACCGATCAACTCCAACTTAAATTACGGACAGTATGAAACACTCGGATACTTCATCGTGTGAACGCAAACTGTAGTTCTCCAAGAGGACAGACAGTTGTACTTAGAAAATAACAGGTTACCACATCCCTATATTTGAACTCCGTCTAGTGCAGAAGCCGCTATTTTTTTTGTTCGGACTGCAATAACTCCTTCGTTCTAACTCGGAATCAGGCGAGACTTCGACCGATCAACTCCTACCTAAATTACGGACAGTATAGAACACTTGGATACTTCATCGTGTGAATGCACACTGTAGTTCTCCAAGATGACTGACAGTCGTACTTAGAAAATAACAAGCTATCACACCTGCATATTGAACTCCACCTAGTGCAGAAGCCGCTATTTTTTTTGTTCGGACTGCAATAACTCTTTCGTTCTAACTCGGAATCAGGCGAGACTTTGACCGATCAACTCCCACCTAAATTACGGACAGTATGCAACACTCGGATACTTCATCGTGTGAACGCACACTGTAGTTCTCCAAGAGGGCTGACAGTTGTACTTAGAAAATAACAAGCTATCACACCTACATGTTGAAATCCGCCTAGTGCAGAAGCCGCTATTTTTTTTGTTCGGACTGCAATAACTCCTTCGTTCTAACTCAGAATCAAGCGAGACTTCGACCGATCAACTCCCACCTAAATTACGGACAGTATGGAACACTCGGATACTTCATCGTGTGAACGCACACTGTAGTTCTCCAAGAGAACTGACAGTTGTACTTAAAAAATAACAGGCTACCACATCCCTATATTTGAACTCCGCCTAGTGCAGAAGCCGTTATTTTTTTTGTTCGGACTGCAATAACTCCTTCGTTCTAATTCGGAATCAGGCGAGACTTCGACCGATCAACTTCCACCTAAATTACGGACAGTATAAAACACTCGAATAATTCATCGTGTAAACGCACACTGTAGTTCTCCAAGATGACTGACAGTTGTACTTGGAAAATAACATGCTATCACACCTGCATATTGAACTCCGCCTAGTGAAAAAGCCGCTATTTTTTTCGGACTGCAATAACTCCTTCGTTCTGACTCAGAATCAGACGGGACTTCGACCGATTAACTACCACCTAAATTACGGATAGTATGAAACACTCGGATACTTTATCGTGTGAACGCACACTGTAGTTCTCCAAGGAGACCGACAGTTGTACTTGAAAAATAATTAACTACCCCATCCCCATATTTGAATTTTCATGAAAATTAGAATTAAAATTTTAAATTTTTGTCCGATCTCAAAACATAAAAATTGAAATTAGAATTATTTTAAATTTATTTGTTTTTTATTAGTCAAATTAAATTTAAATCTTTAAATAGGTTAAATGGATAACCCGTTTATTAAGTAGGTTGGGTCATAAATGAGTTGGATCATAAATGGGTTGGATCGAACTCGACCCAACCCATTTTGACCCAACCCGACCCATTTGACAGGCCTAGTTTTCATATACTCAAATGGATTTTGGAAAATTTTCTCCAAGAATGCTTCGAAAAAAGAAAAAAAAAGATCGCTCATTGTGCTAGGATTTCATACATGTGTTGGTTATGAAGGTGAAAGACAAACACCAGAACAGTGCAAGGAGCAGGCATAAGTGGTTTATATCAAGAAGCACCAGGCCTAGACAAAGAAATTTCTCTTGACGTCCACACAGAATGCGAATCCAAGAGATTACGAAAGATACCGTGTAAAGACACAATTATTTTGATTTCGTGCTATATATGTTGTTAACATATGATAAAAGATAAAAGTGAAACCTCTACCCTACAGGCATGTATAGTTTAGCAAGCGTGGCATCCTATTCGTATATCTGTCTTGTTATCAAGTCAAAAATGATTGAAAGTTGGATATTACCTAAATCATCCAGCTAACTAGAAACAATGTGACTTCACAAAATTTACAGATTTTGAATACCGGCTTTTAATATTTTTTACTTCAAAGAGCTTGCTTACATCATAACCAAGAACTTAATTCAGATGAGCACGCTAAAAACTACAATATGAAATTTTCAAAACAAAAAATGACAAAAAAAAGTAAATAAAAAACAAAATTTTACCTAAGTTTCAAAGAACTCAAAAATCTCTAAACAATCGAAAAACCTCAAGAAATTCAATTTATTTTTATTTTTTTTACAAAAATATTAACACCGTTGAGAGGATTAAAAAAATGAGGTCATGCCCCAATAATAGTCTCCTAGTATAATATATAATGCCATTACTTCACTACAAAATTAGACAAAATTGATATTTGTTTAAACTTTAAATGGAAAAGCATGTTGTTATTTTTTCTTTCCGTAGCAATGCCTAATATTACTGTGATCTTGTGTACCCTTTCTCCATTAACACCCAACCATCAGTTGCATAAGAACTCATCACATGCTATCCGATGTTTAACATAAGTGTATGAACCTTGTGCACTGAGTATCGCCAATGCAATTGATGAATAGTCATGTCTAAGGCTTACACTTGAAAAACATTGCAGGGAACTAAAAAGCTCTAACAGAAAGTACTTCGACATAAACATTTTTTCCCTCCGGCTATTCTGTTTGATTGTAAACATATCAATAGGCAAAGCCTTCTTGTGTAAATATCATAACTATATTTTTTAAGTGTCAAAAAAAAAAGCAACTGTTTGCACACTTTTTTGTTTATTGATCAGCTGCTACGAAAAAAATAAAGTACTACCTAACACCTTGAGCTTACACTACTTCCATTCACTATCATATCAAGGATAGATATCTGTTATCTACTTAAAGAGGGGGAAAAAATGCTTGCTCGCACAAGAATCTTCAGAAATACTAGCATCTCTGGGGTGAAATTAGATGTTACCAGATCAGCGAATCAATGCAACAAAAAGTAACAATGTTAGATGTCATTGAATTAAGTCGCATCAAATAAAACTACAAACATATCTGTAAAGAAAATAAATCTTACCACAGAGCTGATAACATAAGCCCCTGCTCAATATGAAATCAATATGAGATCAAACAATGGCTGCTATCTATCAGAAAATTTACAATATTTCTTTTGTAAAGGCAATGCAGAATGTTGATAAGGATCGTTAACATTCATTTACTATAATTTATCCCAGATTAGGCTTATGAAAGTACATTAAAAATGTTAGTTTTGAGTATTGAATTAGACCAGATGACTCCTATTTCCAAACTCCACCCATTTTGAGGTCTACTATATTGCTCTAATCCCTCTTTTCTTTCTAGATACTTTGGTATGAAAAATCTCAATTTTACAAAACCTAATCAGTCCTCACCTGGCTACACTGACTCCATCACTAATAATTATAAAAGGGTAAGCTTCCTTGACACTGTTACAGTATATCAAGTTTACTTGATCAGTTCAAACTTCAGAAAATCCAAGTAGGCAGATAACTTCCAGTTAGTTTTGTCTATGACTAAGATAATAGAAACCAAAGACAGATATAACTGTTTTTCAGATAAAGGAACAATTGAAGTAAACGGTAAGAGTTGCATACCAATATGAGGATCAAGCTTTGGACCGCTGAACCTTGAGGAATATTATCCTGCTCTGGTTCACATATTTAATGTAACAAATAGAAAACTGAATATAAAAAATAATAATAACCAAAAATAACGGCCGGTATGTTTTAAAAGGAACTCAAACAAGTGTTTCTAGCATAAAACACAACACACAAGAATTAGTAAGAGAACTTGAAACAGTTTTAGATGATAGAACTGAAGAAACAAGCAGAACAACTCATCATGAATGTTTGGTTGAAACACCCTTGCAAATACTCTGCAATAGACATAACAGTACACAGCAAGGTTAAAGATGTGAGTCACAAGCTTTCAAGTAGTTTTAATCACAGCAAGGAGAATAATATGAGGATCAAATTTGCTCCAAGAAACTCTAAGCCTGTCAAAAAAGATCAATTATAACTAAATCATGTCAGTATCGTACATTGCAATATCATGATGTCTACACACACGCACGCACACACTGCAATATAATGATGTCCAAGAAACTTTCAGTGTGTATATGCGTGAGTGTGATGTGTGTGGATGTATTTGTGTGTGATACATGCAAATGAATACAAGAATAAAGTATTATAGCATTTGGCCATTATCACCAGTCAATAAGACTGACCCACCGTCAACAAACAAAACAAATGCACACACTAGCACCACATCCCCTTTTCCCAACTCTCAAACTGCATAATCTAAGAAGAGACAATTTTATATGCAAGATTTGACGAATAATTACTGGTTTACATTCACCAACACAGAGTTACTTGTGAGGCTGTGTGCTTTCATTTTCACTCAGTTTTAAATCACGAGGCCGATAACTGTAGAACTGATAACACCAGGAGTAATAGTTCAACCCTATCGATATGCAACTAACTATTACATGAACATCGAATAAGTTTACAGGTTTATAAAAATAAAAATATGTATCACACATGTGAAATTACAACTGTGAATGGAAAAGGATCCATTCAATCATATCTAAACAAGGTGATTTAAGAAGTAAGCCTGCTTAAAAATCATTTCAGATGCTGTACATTCCATACTTCTATAAGGCCAGCAAATCAAAGAGGGGGGGGGGGGGGGGGAAACCATGACCAGAGAAATATTTGAAATGAATTTGAAACTATGTTTGATTGATTATTGAAACAAGTTTGTAGGTCACTGTTAAACCAAGTATTGTCAAAGCACACTCTTGATGCTCAATGCACAATTTGAGAAACTTCTACCATCAAATAAGCGAACAACGACAAACCATGCAACTTCTCAATGTTATATCCAATGTCGTCCTTGGTTAGCTAATAAAAAATTCTAATAACTGCTTTTCAGTCAGATCAAATAATAGTGTAAAGTAACTAATCAAAGTCTTACCCATCACTTCATCTCCGAAAGAAACTTCTCATACTCCATATCGCCTCCATTACTTGCCTTCTGTTCTCCGTTTTCCGAAGCTTGGACAGGTTGTGGTGGCTGCTGATGGTGCGTCTGACTTGGTGCCCATGGCACATCTCCAACTCCAGGTTCAGCATCACCGCTGGGTGGTGGTGGAGGAGGAACAGATGTAAATGTGGAATAATAAGATGAATATGACACTGGTGGGGGAGGGATGGCTGCATAAGGAGGTGGAGCTGCTGTATAAGGAGGTGGTGCTACTGTATATGGAGGTGGAGCTGATGTATAAGAGGGTGGAGCGATTGTATAAGAGGGGGGAGCTGCTGTATATGAAGGTGGAGCTGCAGAATATGCTGGCTGTGTTTGAACTCCAGGTGGTGGAACACTCGTATATGGTGCTTCACTTGAAGCAGCGGTATTTTCACTAGTATTAGTATTAGGTGGAGGTGGTGGTGGTGGGTAATGAACTCCATATGGCGCATACCCAGGTGGTGGTGGTGGGGGAGGAGGACCCCATGGAGAATAATGAGGTGGAGGTGGACCCCATGGAGGTGGAGCAACTGCATAGCCTCCAACTGAAGGCATTTGTGGATAATGTGGAGGTTGTGGGTATGTAGGAGGAGCTACCGGAGCAGGTGGACCTGGAGGCACGGCTGGCTGTGGTGGCTTACCTGCCACTCTAACAGCTATGTTCCTCCCTTCTAGATTGTAACCGTTCATTTTAGCTATAGCATTGTTAGCTTGCGCCACATCTGCATACTTAACAAACCCATACCCTTTGTTTGCACCAGTAATTTTATCCTTGATAACTTTGCACATCACAATTTCACCGAAAGGGGAGAAAAGACTAATAAGACCTTCATCTTCGAAGTTAGGAGGTAGATACCCAATGTAGAGATTGGTTTCGTCGTATTCTTTCTTGATTTCGTTTGTGTATCCTAGTCCAGGTGTTCTGGTTGCACTTGACCAAGGTGGGTTTGAACCAGTAGTACCTGTTCCAGTTAGAGCCAATGCTCCTCCGCTAGGCTTAGTTTGGGACTCCGGTGCAGCTCCACCAAGCTCAGCCAAGAAATTCTGATACTCATCGTCCATTTTCTTGACGGTTCCTTTCATCGGACAATCGATTGTAGGATGCCCTCCATCTCCGCAAATCTTACACATCACATCACTCTTAAAAGTATTAGTTTTTGCTGGACATGCATACTGCCTATGTCCAGTTTCGCCACACAACCTACAGAACTCATCATCCCTGATAGTTCCATTCAAAGCAGCCAGCTCTCTGAGCTGCTGCCTTTTATGTTCATTCAACATTTCATCCACTGGCTGCAATAACTTCTCCACCATTCCTGCAGCTGCATCCAATGACTCTTGTGTGTCAGCTTCGACCAACACATGCAGATCTTCATTCTCACCAGGGCATGGTTTATAATCTCTCTTCTGCTGCAATCGCCCTTCTTTAATCGACCCTTTTCCTCTTATCACGATCTTTGCACCAGTCTCCTTTTCCATTCTTTTCTGTGTGTTGCCTCTTGGCCCTATAATCATTCCAATAAAATTATAGCCTGGGTACTCCTTCATTGGGATGTACAACTTCTTCTGCAACTTTGATGGCCTATAATCAGCAGGGGGTCTAAAAGCTGGGTTTCTTTTAATCAACTGTGAAATGATGTCCTGTCTTTCTTTGTTCAATCTTTCTCTAGCCCTATACTCTCTTGTATTAATTCTAATCCCCATGTTATCATAGACGGGTTCAGGAGAAGGTGACCGTGCACCTTCAGGTCGGTCATCAACAACTAACCCTGACTGTAGGATACGGCTAATTTCTAAAAGCCTTGCGTTTAAGCACTGTACCTCAGGATCGAGACTTGCCGTGAAGTCTTTCATGAAGTCTGGTAATTGAACAGCTGGTTTGGAATCGTCTTCGGCCCATCGGGACTTACGTTTACGGCCGTTGGAGGAGTCGGTTGTATCGGTATCCCATCGACTCCGCCTTCGTCGGCGGCTGGAGTTATCTTCTTCACCGCCGGAGGCGTTGGTTATGGCATCGGAGTTGCTGTTGGTGGAGGCGGCGGCGGCGGCGTTATTTGAGAGAGGAGATGTTTCCTGTTGGATTAGGGTTTGAGATTGGGGATGGGGTTCTTGAGGTTGGGAGCCGGGCTGAGCTTGTATTTGCGCTTGTGGATCTACGGCGTGGACTAGGGTTTCAGAATCCATTTCAGAAGGGGAGAAACAAGGAACTGTTATTTTCTATAGGCTGATAAGTTACAGTACGACCATGAATATTCATCGGGTTAAACCATTTTATAGCCGATAATCAAAACCGTTAAGTCTTTATTTTTATAAAAAAAAAAAAAAAAATCTTTTCTGAAAAGAGAGAAAGGCCCAAAGCCTGCGCATTAAAATCCAGACAGTTGCACCGTAAAATAACAAAACAACGTACAACTCTTTCCGAGGGGTTTCTTTAGACCAATGGTCCATATTCTTAAAATTCATACACAAAAAGTCATTACTCATAAACCTATGTAAATTAGGTTTTTATTATATTATTTTTTACTAAAATGTCCCCTTCTAGAAAATCGGTCCAACATTAAAATCAGAGGCAAAAGTGGCATAAATTAGCTAAAAGCTAAAAATAGGGACCTAATTTTCATAACTTTTTTAGAAGGGACTTTTCTTCCATTATCTTTCAATTCGGTGGACTAGACAATCATTCCTTACTTTTTCTTAAACCCTAGTTGCACTATACCTCTTTCTCTTCCAAGCAAAAATGAATAAGATGACGACTTTTAGATATGAAAATGTTCCTTCAATTTCACCACGATCTAAGAAGTTTTAACTTGTCATGGGAGTTTTCAGATTCAGCCATCGCCTTCCTCCTTTCTTTTCCAATTTCGAGGTATTATCCCTATTTTACTAGCAAGCCTTAGCTTCAAACCTTGTCGGCTTTTAATCAGAGGATACAGCCTTCAGTTACAATGGGACATTGTATCTGTTTTCATCATTAATCACCACAAACTTTTTGCCACCTTCTTTTGCAAAATTTGTTGCTTTGTATTTTCAATTACTCCTCCCATCTTGCATTTTTGATAACGTATTTTCTCCTGAAATCACTATCTTCTGCTTCCTCTGGACTTATTTGCAAATACGATGTCATTTATATTTTCTATCTACTCTTTTTTCTTTTACTTTTGCTTGCAGATGTGGAGGCAGTTGCTATTGGGCTAACTGTATTTTTGAACAGCTTGATTTGACGTTGCCCTTTTAAATTGAGGAGCTATTGTACTTGTCAATTCTGAGGTCGCTGGTCCTTATGTGATAGCCATCTCGAACCGTATGCTCTTTTGAGAACTAATATTTGTGCTACCATCCAAATTCATGCATGTTTTTGCTTGTAAGTTAGATGCTTGCATGTTTTGTTGCTCTTCTTTTCTAGATTTACTGTGGGG
Organism: Allium cepa; assembly: GCA_030765085.1. Lineage (NCBI taxonomy): Eukaryota > Viridiplantae > Streptophyta > Magnoliopsida > Asparagales > Amaryllidaceae > Allium > Allium cepa. The sequence goes on along the minus strand of CM060941.1, from coordinate 676,232,353 downwards.
AACAGTATTGATCGACGTTTGGTCAACTATCTCACTTTCATTGTTTTTTCCCCTACAACATGGGGTCTTGCATGCTCTTGTCATGAGGTGCAACTTTTCCCAACGTATTTGCACGATTTGAAACTATGGGTGGAGTATCAACAAGTTCTTTTTTTGGGTCCAATTCTGTACTATTATTGCATTAAAATCGCCTTTGCCTTTCCCCAGAATTGTATTATTTGTTGTTAATGAGTCTAAATTCAATGGTTTTATAAAATACATTTTCATAACTCACATTCTTATTTATTTGCACGCTTTCGGTGTCTTCATTTTTTAACTCACATTGAAGTTACACCAGATCTATTCTTTTCTTTCCAAACTTTCTTGCATACACAGTTTTCAACATAAAGACCGAAACATGCACATGTTTTGCATCTTGGAGGAATTCATTCATATTCAATTTTTTTCACCAAATTTTCCACTTCATGCGTTGAGATGTATGCTTCCTCTAATAGTTCCGCATCAGCTTAAATTTCAGCTAAAATTCATGCATAACATAGTCTAGTTTCATTTGGAGTAGGTTCATCCAGTTTCAATGAAATTCCAACTACACTAGCAATAGCACTAAAAGCATCTTTATCTCATAGCTTCAGATTTAATTCTTGAAATCTAATCCATATCGGCATAGTCATAAGGAAATCTTTATCAAAATTAAGTTTCTTGCTTCATTTTTCAAAATAATGAGCTTTTCATTGATGAAATAAGGACCACTATTGATTGATTTATCACAGTCCATTGCATTTGAAAACTTTATAATAAAAACCCAATTATTATGCGTATAGATTGCAAACTTACTGGATGGGTTCCATGTTTTTATAAGAAAGCCTACGATAAGCGGGTCTGCTGTCGAACACATAAGCAACAACTGAATAACATATGTTCGTCTGCTGACATCTTCTTTCTTTCACAATGACTTCCCTCTTCTTATTGAGGGAGACAATAAACCCCATAATGAAATCTGAGTTTAGTGCCCCTTTCTTGATCATCCCAGCCTAAGATGAAGCTTTGTTCAGATTGTCCCTATCTTGAGATTGCATTTTTGCGTTTGTTTGTGCCTTTTTTGATGCATTTGTTGGATCTAAAGTAAGTCTGAAACTCTGATTTCTCATGTGATTCATGTTTGCAATTGGCTAGGCCTATCAATGTATACTTTCAGATGTGAATAGTGTCATATCTACATCCGCATTCGCGGATACAGATGGATATCGGATAATTATCCTACCCGCTAACGATCGATAAATCAAGAAATATAAATAGAAAATTTTAATTCAATATAAATTCTTTTCAATCTCGTTGACTATAAAAATATTTGAAATAAACAAATATGAAGATAATAAATAGTTTTGAGTGGTTAATGAACATTAAATGCATATAATATAAACTATTAACTTATTAAAACAATAAATAAATATTTTCCATTGTACTAAAATACACATAATTTAAAGTATAATCTTGACAAAAACCGGATGGATAATTTTCGGATGTGGATATCTTCGTATGTCCATCCGCATTCGTATTACCGGTATCAGATATTTATCCGCTTTGTGGAAACAGATATGGACGAAATTCAGATTTTTAGGTATCCATTGACAGCCCTACAATCGGCTGGGCTCTTGGCTTATCTTAGGTAGTAAAGAACCAATTAGGACGGTAGGAATTTCTATGGTTGCTTCTTACCATATGGAATCCATCGATGTTTTTGGGGAAGGGTTTTGTTGTAAAAAAAGAATGATGGTTAGTCGAGGAGGAGTATAGGTTAGTAAAGTTGAGCTCCTAATCTGATCTTGGTTTTCATTTATGAAAATTGGATTATCAACAATTTTCAATCCAATTTTCATGGTTACCATGGTTGACCATGCACTCCGCAATGGTTGAATTTAGAATATAAAGGTATTATTAATTATTATTTGATTTGGTACATATTCATGTTCATTATGGCGTTCTATTTTCTGGTGGATTCACTCTCTAGATAGGCGCTACTTCCAATACTATCGTGTCTTTAGAGTGGAGTTATACTTTCAGGATCATTAGCAGTTCCACTTCAGATTAGTCACATGTCCATTTCTTCCGAGTCAGCAGTATGGAGCTTCCTTATTAGATGGTGTTGGCTTCCAGTATCATTGGCTTATTCATTTGTTTTAGGTACTTCTAACACCTTAATATCGAGCGGTGGCCATGCCGGAGCTTGATATTGGGGTGTAATGGGCCATGACATAGCCGGAGCTCATTATAGGGGTACCTGAGTTTTTCCCTTTGATACTTGTGCTTAGATTTGCTACCCGTCGGGCATGTTGGCAGCCTTGCATTGTGATATATATATATATATATATATATATATGCATACATACATACATACATGTGTGCTCTTCTCAATTTCTAGAGGATCACACATTTTCTTTAAAAAGTAATTGTTATTTGATTAGAGTATAATCAAAATAGTTGAAAACCTAAAATTTATTATTATCGTTGTTTTACACCCAAATTATTGGGGAATATAATTCATTTTATGTCAAGGGCACTGCATTTGACGGTTAATCGTCGTACATAAATTCTTTTACACCACGATCGACGGACATCCATCGACCGAAGTGCCCCTAGCAAGTAGCGTGGTGTCTTTAACACTATGATAAAATAAATTAAAAGGCTTTGCTTGGAATTTGAGTTCCAAGAAAACAGGAACAAGGACAAAATTTAAAAAAAAAATAGTTTTTTAGGCTAAATGACAATGTTAATTATAACTAGCATTTTGTATAATGTACAACCGAATGTAACGTTAGTCATAACTAGCATTCCATGTGGTGTAAAAATTGAATATAATGCTAATTATAACTAGCATTTTATATGATGTAAAAATTGAATATAATGTTAGTTATAACTAGCATTTGTCCTTTAGTCTAAAAAAACTTAATGTCCTTCGGTTAATTTTTTTCTAAACTTTTTTTTTCTCTAATACCCCTGTTGACTGTTGTGTTTCATTTATTCAACATGTATTTCAAAAGTTGTGATATAGGACGGGAGGTGGGAAACTCATAACCATAAAAGTCAATTTACATTTTATATGTTAAAATCACTTTTCAAATTGATTGTTTTCCACTTCATCCTCCTCTGATGCGTTTTTTGACACACATATCAATAAAGGGAAGGTTTGTAGAATATTCTCTTTAATTTTCAGAATACACGACCGTCCTTTTATAAAAACATATTTTAAAAAAACCGTATATTCAAGTTTCAAGATTTTTGCGAAAACTCTACAATATTTGAAGTTTCCACGCTGCAAATACTACAAAGAAATCTCTAAATATTTGTATAGTTTTTTGTAAATATTCTCTGCAAATATATGTAGTTTTCATAAAAATTCAAAAAATTTGTTTTGATCATATAACCATTCAATTATTATTTATATTTAATTTCCGACAAAACCCCTTTTTTTAAAACCAAAAGTAAAATAAGAGTGTAATTTAAAACATGGTTTTTATGAGAGTTTTTTAGTTTCAATTCTAAAAATAAGGGGCAAAACCAAATTTCCACCAAAAACAAACCTAATGTTCAAACCAAATGAATCTCAAAGTGGTATATTTGCTTAAATATGATTGTATAAGATTAAAGGGTTATTAACAAAACAGCTAAAAAATCATAATAGTATGAAAATAATATTTATAAAGCATAAGCTTTTTTATGGATTTCTATTTGTCTTACTTTTTTTAAATATAATTTTTTTCTCTATAATTACTTCCATAACTATTCCAAAGATTATATTTTTACCGAAGTAGATTGATTGTTATCTCACTCTTGTCTTACAACCTTTTGTTTCTCTTTTCATTTTTGGTTTTACTATTAATTTTTTGTTAAATATTGCTTATTTTCAATTTTACTCTAATTATTTTACTCTTTTGAATTCATTGGTTATACATGATATTGCTATTTGAATCAACGATGTTTTTGGAACTCCTAGTTCATATAAAAATTATAACATCGTCAATAGGGCTAGCTCGGTTGTTTGATGGTTCGGACTACAATTTCAAAGATCGCGAGTTCAAGCCCCGAAACTGACACGTTTTGGCGCTAATTAACCATGTCGAATAAAAAATTATAACACCAAATTTGTTGCGACTGTGGTTGAAGTTAAGATTATGAAAGTTCTCAAAAATAACGATATAATATATAAATATTTTGAATTACCTTTGAATTTATTCAAGTTTAGTAATTTAAATTAATGTTATAACATTGAATTATCTAAAACTTCAAGATCATAAATAAAATATAAACATTTTTATGAAAAATCCAACTTCCGATCTTTTGAAATAAAATAAATATGGATAATATTATAGGTATAAACATTATTTTGAAATTAAAAGACAAGAATATCAACTAACCATGAATAATTGTAACATGAGAAATACTATGTATGGCATTAAAAGGTTGAACAGATAAATAATATCAAACATATATATGCAGCACAAAATTGTAAAGAATATATATATATATATATAAACTTATGGTATTTCTATTATAGATTAAATAAATTACTAACATATAACAGTATAGTTTGTGAGAGTTGAGTTTCGAATTCATGACTCCTAAAAATGTATAAAAAAAATTATTGTTGTCAAAAATGAGAATTAAACATGTTACTTCATAAAATGTAAATAACTTTTTGTTAAGCGTAAGATGATATACGGATATTTATTAGAGTTCGAATTTACACTAAAGTCTTACAGTTAAGATTATTATTTCTACATATGTTTTGGCACGAGTAGTGTTTGTACAAATAAAAATTACTTATGAACAGAAAAGGGTCTTGAACGTATTTTCTAAAATTTCATAAATATATAATCCTGGCTATTATAATTGATATAAAGACTATTTAATAAAACTACTAAAATTAGTACATGGTCAAATGGGGTTCATGAATATTTAACAAAATATAAGTAATTGTTAGAGATGGCAATGGGGTGGATATATGGTATAAATCTGATAAACCCACCTATGCTTTGGCTCGCAAAGACCATTCTCATTGGGTCTGTGTGGCAGGTAGACCCATGACCTCTTCTTAAGAGTTTCGAGTATGTGGTAGGTAGGGGCTCGGTTGAGCTGCCACAATCTGATCCAAGCTATTGAGATATCATAAAATCCCATTATTATTATAAAAATGATTTATTAATCCTATTATACATAAGCAGTTATATCATTAGTATTACAGTGCTCCATTTAATAATTTATATAATTTTTATAGTATTAAATTATGTCATCGATAATTATATATATATAATATATATGCATATTTTCTGAACTATTATTGTACACCATATTTTTGTTATCTTCCATTAGCATTGTAAACATATTGCTATGTGTGTTTGTGTCTACGTGCGTCTCTGTACATTTGTGTATGTTTATTTATTTAATATACAATATAGTGACAATCCTTCTTTTAGATAAAGTAAATAAATTCACGTATATTAGTACACAGTCTTGAATGAATATGTAAGACTTGGTGGGTATTGGTGCAGGATGGATCTACCATGACCCGTATAGGTTACGGCATTGTAAAAAAGTCAAGATCTACACCAGATCTAAGGGATGGGTCTAAGGTGGGGTTTAAGAAACCCGGGGAAGGTTTGAGGTACAATAAACCTGCCCAACCTACCACATTTTTATCCCTAGTAAGTATTGTCTTTTATTATTTTGTTTTTCAAATTTGTTTGTTATTTATATGATTATTAGTGAAACTTTCTCCTAAATATTTTATCTTATGAAGTTTGATTGTAAAATAAAGAACTAAAAGCATGTGAAAAATATGATGTTTAATAGAGCTAAGTTCACGCTCCCAACCGTATAAATAATAAAAATGTATTTTTATTAAAGCAAGATTGGAACTCACGATCTCATAAAAAATAAAAAGTTATTTTTACTAAGAATAAGATTCGAACTTTTAACTTCATATGTGTGGACATAGGGGTTTTATTTCAGTTTTGATTTTCTCGACAAATTCATTTTTTTTTGTATAATTTAAAAAAAATGAAAACATTCAAGTATTTTTAAATAGTTATGAATTTTACTGTCTTATTCAAAAGAAAACAATATATATTTAGAATATTCTAAGAAGTTTCAAAAATTTTAGAAAACTGAATTATTAAATAAATTTACATTTATTTCTGAAAAAAATGGATAAATATATTCACTTTTAATTTTTCTAAGAACAAATTTATTTATGTTTTAAAATAATTGTATTTGAATTTTAGATCTATTTATCTTAAATAACATAGAAAATCAGGGTTGAGATGTTATGTAAGAAAGGAGGGAACTAGGAAGCTAACTAGAAAAACTTTAGTGCAGAGTTATTATAAATGCATCCCATTTTGTACTTTATATTACTCAGTTTTTGTTTTATCCCATCTTATTCCAATACCTAATTCATGTTACTCAAATTTAAAATAACATGTTGCCCAACCGAGTTGGTGTTGTATAACAGATCGATATAGTGTGACAAATCAAATATGTTGTCGGCTCAGATTCAATATCTATTGTACTATAGACTCTTGTAGTTCTCGTATCAGTATCTTTTTGTGCTATGTATGTCATATGACCTACTTTAGATAGGTGTTCTTATATCTATCTCTGCCCCTGCTCATAATTATTATGCTAGGTCATGTATTCTCTCGTGGTATAATGGATTGCTATGTCACAAAAGTCCATACCAATCTATAGACCATAGACCTATCATGTATCGTTTACTTCAATTGCCTAGCTATAGTTAACATAGGTTGTATGTAAAAGTATCATGTATCGCATACACACTAACACACATAAGAACCACTATAATGGACTCATCTTGTGATCTGTAGAAGTGTATAACCTCGATTACCTTGCCAACCCTACGTCGACCATCGTATCGATCATTTGGACCTTCATTTTAGAATACACATCAATTAGGTCCCGCTATGACCTTAAAATCAAAATCTTTCAAATTTGAAAAAAACTCCATATAATCCATTCCTCGAAAAATGTATGAGCTTTTAAACTATAGGATCTTAAATAAACTCTCAAGGGGAGAGGGCTGTGGGCAAAATTTAGCCAACCTTGAAATTATGATTGAGAGTTAATATTAGCAATGGTTTCTCACTAATATCTCGATTTAAAAATGTAAAGTAGGGAAATAAAATGCGTAATAAATAAAAAGACACAAGATTTAAAGTGGTTTGATCAAAGTTGATCTACATGCACTACAAGAGTTTTCTTTTTTACTTTTTTCCTCTTACAACGGATGAAATAACAAGCTTTGAGAGTTTTTTATGTTCAACCCTTGTAGAAATGCATGGCTTTATGTATTTATAGCTATTGGAATGTGTAGTGAATGGTTGAAATTTTGCAATTTTGTTTCAAAAATTGTTCTATGTCGTAGATGGTGTTGTTCGGTTGAGATATATGCTAGCTAGGATGCTAGTTGTTTATATGGCTCAGATGTTTTCCAATTCGCAGCTCGAACATGAGCATGCCTTGCTCAGGGATATGCGACATCAGACTAAAAGGTGACTGTATAGAGGCACTTTATCAGGATGACAATGCATGAAAGGTCTAAGTATTGAAGTGCTTCTATTGCCAGATACATAATGTGTAAGATCACGTAATTTTAACGATCGAATATTTAAACAGTTAAATTTAATTGCTAAGTGATGAAATGCCTCTTATAGTCAATTTTTTCAAACGAGTGAAGTAGGACTCGTTACATCCATAGTTGAGTTTGCTTTTTTAATGCGATTAAAATGAGTATAAACTTGACTATGTTTGAACATGGTGAAAATCTGGAGTGAATAGTGATTTTGAGTGGATGAGATGAATATGGACCAAGTCCATCTGCCTAGCCTATACGAGGCTAACTTCTTTCATAATTTCATTCTCATTTCTCATTTTTCACATTCATTTCCCTTCCTCTTCTCTAATTTTCACTAATGGCCTCCTAATCCCCTCTTAATCACCTTTTTATCCCTAGGCTCTAACCCCTTCAAATAAAATCACTAAATTCATGAAAAAGTAACCATAATTCCTCTCTAATCATTCTCTAAAACACCTATGAAGGAATTAGCTTGAAACGGGATGTAGATGTTGATTTCAAAATTTAAACTAAGTAATATAATGATTGGTTAGAGACTAATTACATGTGATAATTAAGTGCTAGTTAGCACGAGCAAAACTAATTCAAATGGTTTTGAAAATAGTTAGTAAGCTAATTAAGCAAGTTTTGAACTCTATACTTATTTTTAAAGGGATTAATGGGTTAATGAAGCTTAATTAGTAATTATAAATATCATTTAAGTAGAAGAATGTTTTTTTTAAGTAAAGAAGGTATGTTATAAAATGATAATATATTTTATAAAACAACAAAATAAGTTTAATAAGTATATGAAAATTGATTATAAGATTTTATAAATGAAGTGTGGATTTTGTAAAATGAAGATGGGATTTTATAAATAGTAATATGAAGTATACTAAATTTCAAATGAGATAATTGAGTATTTAAAGGTTTTAAATGATATGGGATAGCGATATATTTTATAAAATAGTAGTAAGATTTTAAAAAATAGTAGCATATCATGTTTCTCTTTTATTAAAAAAATTTAGTAGATAAAAGTAAGTTTTGATTTAAGTAATAATTGAATTAGTCATTCGAATATACGGGTATGTATATAGGCACAAGTGGGTATGTAACGACCCGGAATTTTAGATATTTGAAATTGGAATATTTAATTGATTTTAAATATTTAAAAGTTAATTTTTAATCTGAATTTCAAATATCACTATTTATTGGATAATTAAATATTTGAATTCAATAATTGGAAATTGGATAAGAATAGTGAATCTGGAGTTTCACGCTTGTTAAAAATAATTTAAAGACTTATAAAAATTACATTGAGCATGCTGAAGACAACTAAAGTTTTAAAATTGAATTTGAATGTGATTTGTTCAGTTTTAAAAATATATCGTTAAATTTACATTTAAAAATAGCCTTCTGAAGCATAGTCTTGGAATTCGACGAAACAAGTTCCATTAGATCCGTAATAATGTATTATTATCGGATTTCAATTTTCGTAGCGTTTAGAGTTATCGTTTGGCCGTATGGTAGGTAAAATGCTGAAATCCATATCTAAAATTCAATATAGTAACTGGGTCCAAAAGGCTATCTTCTCTGTACGATCGAATTAGAACTCAAAACCTTTTCTATTGCTTTCGGAATAGTGGTATAACATTATGAACGCCTAGTAGCATGCCTCGATAGGAGGTCGAGATTTTAAGTTGCGATATTGAGACGATTTTAAATTTTAAAGTTTATTACATAAATATATTTATAACTGTATAACTGATGGACAATTATATTCACATGAACTTTTTTGCTCCCCTCAAGTCATTTTCTCCTACCGTGTAATACACGCTTCTTTATTCTTTCACGTTAACATCTCGTCTTGTCTCCCCCCATTTCCTTTTTAAAATCTCACATAAAGCATCTTCATCACTCAAGTACTTTCCCTCCTTTCCATTTTTAAAACTCTACCAAGTTTTCTTTGCGGAGAGAAAAAAAATCTATCGCTAAAAAATAATGGCCGAACGAGAATAAATCGGCATTCAACAGAGAAAATAGAAAAGGGTAATCACGTTCTTCTTTTACCCTTCTAGTTCGAGTTTAAAATCGAAAAAAAACAGAAAGGGAAACGCCATGGATCATGATTCGTAAAATAAATAAAATGGGCATTCACGGCGGGGGGTAATGCCTTAGCAGCCAAAGAAGGTGTATGATCGTATAACTTTATCAATTTCGAGCATAGGAAGTAGAGGAGTTGCTTTTGTAGGGCTAGGGTTGTCGCGCCCAAGGTTCGGGATCTCAAGCTCGAGATCGAGTTCTGGATACTCGGGCAACTCGAGCAAGGTCGACGAGAGTGAGTAATGGCGTGGGGTGCACACGTGAAGTCTAGGATGGCTGCATGAATCTCGATAAGAGGGGAGGTCGCAGCTGTGGCGTTGGGCTCAGTTTCGGCGACGTAGAGGCGTACTAGGTGGAGGTAGCAGATCAGTGGAGGCTCGACGTCGTGATCGTTGAGGGTTAATTGCAGTAAGGTATAGAATTTTTGTTTTTTATTTAAATTTAATATATATATATATATTTATATTTATATATATATGAATGTATGTATATATCGGTTAGGAAAAACAGAGAATAAAACCTTATTTACAGTAAGGTAACATTTTTTTATTACCTACTTGAATTGGAAAGGAAAAAATATATATGTATGCACATCTTAACTTACTATTAAATTTTAAAAAAAATATCTTAAGGTAATTTAATTTTATAACGTTTTAATTAGTGATAAATAAGTTTAAACTTTTGATTTAATTTGTTTATCAGAAATTTAACGGTAAAGTAAAATTTGGAAATTTATTAACCCAATAGATTAAAAAAATGAGAATATTAATGGTAGTTTAAAATCATGGCAAATGCTAATGAATACGGAAATTTCATTTATACGAGGTTCGGGATTAAATGAAACAAGTCAGGTTAGTTTGTTACTGGAATCGATGTAGTAAAAGCAAAGGTGAGTTAATATCACCCAAATTGGATTACTGGTTAATTTAAATAGTTAAAATTAAATTATTGGATGATCGATGGAAAATGATAATTATTATCAGTCTGGATGTGATATTATATATAGTAGTATGTATATATTGGAGTGATTGATATTCCCACATTATATAGCGAATGAGACCCTATGCCCCTTGCATAATAGCGGATGATCCTATTACCGCGATTACCCTCGAAGTGGGATGGGTATTTTTATATTGCGCTAACATCTGTGGATGCAGGGAAGCAGGTTGGTGGGATCCAACTGAATTCCTAAAAAATGTTGAATTTATTTTCATGTTAGTGATATATGAAATGTTGAATAATCTGTGATATATTATGTTGAATTTTTTTATTTATTTGATATTACTGTATTGCTGGATATATTGTGGCATTTTGAAAATATAAATATTGAAATTTTAAAGTAGAAATAAAAAGAAAATTTTAACGTAGAAGATTTATTGTAAAGTTGGATAAATTTAAAAGTAATCAATTTGAGAAAAATGAATGGTTTGATTTTAAAATTGTACTTGATAATTTCTAAATATGGAAAGATAGAGATTTTAAAATATTTGAATAAAAGCATTTAATAATGGGGCTTAAGTGATTTGTTTAAGTTTAAAAGCGTTTATTTTAAAAATCCAAGATTTAAAATTGATTTGTGAAAAGAAAAGATGGAATCTGAGAAGAAATAAAATATAGGATAAATGTTCCTAGTTTAAATAAAGATTTTTAAAATCATAAAAGGGAAGCGAGATCTGAATTAGTGGATTTTGGAATGTATTGGGAAATTTATTTAATAATGGAGTTTAATCTTGAAAATCGATTTAAAATCGACTTAAGTATTTTATGACGGCTATAAAAGGAAAATGAGACTATGGAATTTATAAACTGGGTTAATAAAGTAAAGTAATTATTAGTGGATAAGTTAAAATTGTAAATTCACGATGGGAATTTATAAGGAAACGGTAATTCATTTAAAAATAAATAGTGGTTTTATTTTTAAAAATATGGAAAAGGAAATTTACGGAGTTGGAACGTAAATTTAAAATGGAAATAAATCGAGAAGTCGTAAAGGATTAGACGGGCTATGATGGAGTGGAAAGTGTATTTTCCTGAAAAGCTAAGTATATTTTCAAAGGAAGATTTTTAAGTATAAATTAGAAGTTTTAAGGATGTTTTAAAATAATGTTTTTAGAGAAATTTATTATTTAAATTGTTTTAAAATTTTTAGAGTAAATATTAATTAAGTTAATTATAGTAACTAGTTATTTTTAAAGGTTAAATTAGTACTATGATTTAAAGGATAACTATTAAATATTTATACCTTATATAACAATTTTATTTCAAAAGTAGTTTTTGGCTAAAGTTTTGCTTGGGAAGTTGTTACAGAATTTCATAACTATTATTTTGAATAAAGTGATTTAATTAGTTTTATTTTAAATATTTTAAGTGTATATTTTTGGATAAAGTGATTTAATTTATTTAAAATCTAAATTTAATATGACTTGGTGTTTTTCGATGGAAATTAAATAATTGGTTGAATGATTGTTTAATTTGATAGTTAAATAACCAACTATCAATATTGGCCAATGCGTTGATTGTTTCAAAGAGACCGCGATCGGATTTAATTATCCACAAACCACTTCGATCCAGTTTGAACGTAGCGAGTGAATACCGTGAAGATGATGAAGACGATGATTCGGTTTGTCCAGACCTAGGTAACTTGTATGGACGAATGCTATCAGACCATCATCATTGGAGGAAGATGAGCATTCTAAGTAAAATTCGGTCTTAAAAGGTAACGCTTAGCCTCAAGCCTCATCAACCGAGAATGGCTAAAACAGAGGAGGTGTAGCAAGGCTAAGTGGGTAGCACCCAATTAGGGTAAGGTCATCCCCTGTCTAGAGTCCCTTGATCTCGGCTGTGTGGGTTGTTGCTAATCCTAACCGCGGGGTGATCTTATTTGGAGTATCCAGTAAGGGGTAGCTCCGGTTTTGTGTTGCAGTGGATTGGAAGTGGTTCTCGATACGCTGATTTAGGCCAGGTATTATGACGGGCGGTATCCCAGTAGCCCTGCCATTGTATGGAATCCATTTTCCAATAAGCGCCCGTATGGTTTTGATAGCGCCAAACTATGTTGAAACATGAGATGTAAGCATTTCAGCTATATTCTGTTTTACATTCCATAGACACTATTATAATATCAGACGGATTTGATAAAAATGTTTTGCTTATCATAAGGTTAAAACCCGGCATGTTTATTTGTGGTGGGGTCTTACGAGATACCTTTGATTTCAAAGGATTTTCAAAAAAAAAAAATAATCAAATTGAGTGTGATTTTCTCACGCTGGTTTTCCAAATTGACATGGGTGTTATTATATTGTAATGCTTGGGTTATACCGAGCATTACAGATCCAGGATAGGATGCTATGGAGGTCAAGAGGCGAGCTGGATGTCGAGGTATATTGCCGTAGATTTGTATTTCCGCTATGTAAGGACAAGTTACTGAAATGTCCAAATTTGATGTAATGATTGTGTACTCTGATGATTGTAAGTATTAAATGGTTACAGAATCTTTTGTATAAAAATCTGTTATTATATATTATACTTTATTCCGCTACGATTGTGGGATTCTTATGTTGTTTTCTATTTTCTCCTTCTACCTTTTCTTCTTTAACCCTAATGATTCGTATCTCTGTCCAATTTGAGTTGAACTGATGGAGAATATTGTCGAGTCAAAAGGATATGGATTTGTGGGTCGTTATAGTTAGTATCAGAGCTGAAGGTTAAGTGAGAACATTGTCTCTAGTGGGGATTACTCATTAGAGATAGGGTCAACAACATCCTAGAATGAGTTTGAGTGTATTAATAGATATGAGCGCGTATTTCTTAGTGAATATAAAATTGTTTTATATTGTGTTGATTGGTTTGTTGAGTGGTTTATGGATTCTGGTCAATACGAGTAATTAGCATTATTGATAGGGATCTCTAAACACTTGAATAGAACAATTCGACATAGTGTGTTCAAATACGGTGAATGAAATATTTCACCCAAATTATCTTTATATATGAAAGAAATAATTTTTCATAAATTATTATAAGTATATATGGTTGCTTGGTTTTTAGAGGATGATAATATTAAATTATTATTGTATGGAAATTAAAATAAGAAAATGATGTTATAACCAAGTTAAGGAATTAATTCATATAACAAAATGGAATTTGTAAACGTGAATTATAAATGTGATTTATAATTGAAATGGGATAAAATTCTAGAGTAATATTTGAAAAATAGATTGAAAGGATTTGGAATTCGAAAATTTCGAAAATTTAATTCCCATTGAATTTGAAAATGAATTTCAAAAGCTTAGGAGGAATAATAGTGATATTATTTGGGAAATATTTTCGAATTTGATGTAAAATTTGGTGATATTTGAAAAATATATTTGAAATGTTTTTGAAAAGAATTAAAGCACCGAACTCACTTCGATCGTTGGAAAATAATTTTGGTGATGACTGCAGCATCATCGATGTTCATTTTCGAGTTTCCAAGAGAGGAATTGCTTCCCGAAAGTTTCGAATTGGAAATTGTGTGCCAAACTGATTTGATTTGACATTCGGAGAACAATTGGATATATCAAAGGATTTTCGATACAATTGATTTCAAAAATGGTTTTATACTTAAGTGATTGTTTAAAGACTCTAGAGTTGGTTTAAATGTTTATTGAATATCAATAAGTATGAAGACTTGTAAGATTTGAATTAAAGTGAGTTTGAGAGATTAAGCCTAGTAGGCCAACTGAAAATAATTATTGAATAAAAATTTATCAAGTTGGAAGTGAATGAACATATTTATTTAGCATAGCTAAATGGAAATTGGAACTGAACATTTGAAAAATGTTTAAATTTGAATTATGTCAAAATAAATGAGTAAAATAAACCAATTACGTGAAATAAAATGGGAAGGAATGGGTGAATAGAATATTGGTAAGTTTGAACTTATAAAATTTGAAAATTTAACCGAAAAGGGAATTGACTCGAACTAAGAGGGTTCTGGAAATTTAGCCCAAGTTGGACTAAACAAAACAAAGGATTGAAAATAAAATTAGTAAGTAAACTGATTGATTTAAATGGGTAAGCAAATGAATTGAAATTGAATATTGGAATGATATTTATTTAAATTGTGTAAATAAAGTGAAATTTGAAAATTTGTTCGAATGGGCTAAATAAAATGAAAGGTTTGGAAATAAAAACTGATTGAGATATAAATAAATGAGTTAATGGAACTAATTAAGGTAATTGGTTAATTAAATGTGGTTTGAGAGGTTCCCGGTAAAAGAAGTCAATATTTGATTTGATTTAGAAATAAATTAGTAATTGGAAGGCAAATAGAGTACAAATGGAATTAAAAATATAAATTGAATAAAAATGGATATAACTTCATTGGTGAAGTGGAAAAATAACTATAGAAGGTTGTATAAGATATTTATAATAAACTTAAGAAAATTGAGAGAAATTCTTAAGTAAATTTAGTATTGGAAAAATATTGAGTAAGTATTTGAATGAGGATTTGATAAAAAGTGGTGAAAAGGAAAATTGTGAATAAGTGAATGGAAATAAAAATAAATGTGAATAAAAGAGAATTCATATAGCTAATAATCAATTGAGATAAATACGTAGGATGTACGTATATTATTTTGTTCGCATAGCGGTTTGATCCAGATTCAAGCACAGAATTTCGAGATATTTATATCGATCTGAGTTGGGATGTTTCACTCGATTTTCGACGGCGAACCATGTATATGGATTTTTGATTGATCCTGAAATTCTCTATCATAGTATATGGCTATGTAAGGAGAATGACCGTTTCTGGTCAAGGAACTACATCTGAGTCCGCACTAGGGAGTCGGGTGAACGATACTAGTTCGGAAGTGAAATTGTGTGATCGAGTGAGCAATCGGATTTGATATTACGTACGGTGTTTGGGCTTAAATGTAATAAATTTTGAAAATTTTGACAAGAAATGGATAAAATGTTTTTGAACTAAAATGATTAGACATTATTGCTAAGTAGGATACATGTATTTAAAAGCAAAAGGAAATTGATGTTTTTGATTTCGAAAGATAAATTTTAATTGCCCGACAAAAAGGCATGTGTTTAAATTACCATATGAAATTTGATGATTTTTTGATCTACCCACTTGGATTTTATTTTCTTTTGAAAATTTGGGGCCCGTAAAGGCAGTTTTGTAGTTGTTCTGAGCTAGTCGCACAAAAGTGACGCCGGCAAAAGTTTTTGAAAATTCAGGGAGTTAGAAAATTTTGATAGTTTAAATTTGGTTTTAAACTATAATTTGAATTATTGTGGGGATAATATTATTTGGGAACCTAGGGATGAGTTTGAAAAGTTAGTAAAAGTGATAGTATGTCTTCAAAAAAAAGAGTGTTTTGGGGAGTAGTTAAAAAATGTTTGGCTTTGGGGAAAATAGTAAACGGGTTGTGGACCATTTAATAGTTAATTTTTAGCCTAAATTTCAAATATCATTGTTTGCTGGATAACTAAATTTTTGAATTTAATAATTGGAAATTGGATAAAAATAGTGAATTTGGAGTTTCAAGCTTGTTAAAAATAATTTAAAGACTTATAAAAATTATATTGAGAATGCCGCAGATAATAAAAGTTGTAAATTTGAATATGGAAGTGATTTGTTCAGTTTTAAAAATGTATCGTTAAATTTACATTTAAAAATAGCCTTTTGAGGTACAGTCTCGGAATTCGACGAAACAAGTTCCATTAGATCCATAATAATGTATTATTATCGGATTTCAATTTTCGTAGCGTTTAGAGTTATCATTTGGCCGTACGGTAGGTAAATGCGCTGAAATCCATATTGAAAATTCAGTATAATAATAGGGTCCAAAAAGCTATCTTCTCCATACGATCGAATTAGAACTTGAAACCTTTTCCATTGCATTCGGAATGGGGGTATAACATTATAAACGCCTAGCGACATGCCTCGATAGGAGGTAGATATTTTAAGTTGCGATATCGAGACGATTTAAAATTTTAATATATATATATATATATATATATATATATATATAACTGATGGACAATTATATTCACATGAACTTTTCGACTCCCCTTAAATCATTGTCCCCTACCATGTAATACACGCTTCTTTCTTCTTTCATGTTAACATCTCATCTTGTCTCCCCCCATTTCCTTTTAAAATCTCACACAAAGCATCTTCATCACTCAAATACCTTTCCTCCTTTCCCTTTTTAAAACCCGGCCAAGCTTTTCTTTGTGGAGAGAAAAAAATCTATCGCTCAAAAGTAATGGTCGAATGAGAATAATCGGCATTCACAAGAGAAAATAAAAGAGGGTGATCGTGCTCTTCTTTTACCCTTCCAGTTTGAGTTTAAAATCGAAAAAAAAGAAAGGGAAACGCGATGGATCGTGATTTAAAAAATAAATGAAATGGGCTTTCACGATGGGGCATAAAGCCTGGGCAGCCAAAGAAGGGGGATGATCGTATAACTTTATCAATTTCGAGCATGGGAAGGGAGGAGTTGCTTTCGTGGAGCTAGGGTTGTCGCATCCAAGGTTGGGGATCTCGATCTCGAGTTCTGGATACTTGGGTAAAGTCATGCGAGACTGAGTTATGGCGCGGGGTGTGCACGAAAAGTCCGCGATGGCCGCGTGAATCTCGATAAGAGGGGAGGTCGCGGTTGTGGCGTTGGGCTCGGTTTCGATGACGTAGAGGTGTATTAGGTGGAGGTAGCAGATCGGTGGAGGCTCGTAGTCGTGGTCGTTGAGGGTTAGTTGCAGTAAGATATAGAATTTTTGTTTTTTATTTAAATTTTGAGAGTGGGGTGTGTGTGTATGAATGTATGTATATATCGGTTAGGAAAAACAGAGAAAAAAATTTACTTACAGTAAGGTAACAATTTTTTATTACTTACTGGAATTGAAAAGGAATATATATATATATATATATATATATATATATGCACATCTTAACTTGCTGTTAAATTTGGAAAAAAATATCTTAAGGTAGTTTAATTTTATAACATTTGAATTTAATGATAAGTAAGTTTAAACTTTTAATTTAATTTGTTTATCAGAAATTTAACAGTAAAGCAAAGTTTGAAATTTTATTAGCCTAACAGATTTAAAAAATGAGAATATTAATGGTAGTTTAAAATCATGGAAAATGCTAATGAATTCGAAAATTTTATTTATACGAGGTTCAGGATCAAATGAAACCTGCCTGGTTGGTTCGTTGCTGGAATCGATGCAATGAAAGCGAAGATGAGTTAATCTCACTCAAATTGGATTACTGGTTAATTTAAATAGTTAAAATTAAATTATTGGATGATTGATGGAAATTGATAATTATTATCAGTCTCGATGTGATATTATATATAATAGTATGTATATATTGAAGTGATTGATATTCCCGCATTATATAGCGAACGAGGCTCGATGCGTCCCGCATAATAGCGGATGACTCTATATATCGTGATATCCCCCTCGAAGTGGAAAGAGTATTTTTATATTGTGCTAACATCTGTGGATGTAGGGAAGCAGGTTAGAGGGATCCAACTGGATTCCTCAAAAATGTTGAATTTATTTCCATGTTAGTGATATATGAAATGTTGAATAATTTGTGATATATTATGTTGAATTTTTTTATTTATTTGATGTTAATATATTGCTGGATATATTGTGGCATTTTAAAAATATAAATATTGAATTTTTAAAGGGGAAATTAAAAGGGAAATTTTAACGTAAAAGATTTATAGTAAAGTTGGATAAATTTAAAAGTAATGAATTTAAGAAAAATGAATGGTTTTATTTTAATTTTGTACATGATAATTTCTGAATATGGAAAGATTGAGATTTTGAAATATTTGAATAAAAGCATTTAATATTGGGGCTTAAGCGATTTGTTTAAGTATAAAAGCATTTATTTTAAAAATCCAAGATGTAAAATAGATTTGAGGAAAGAAAAGAGGGAATTGAGAAGAAATAAAATATGGGATAAATGTCCCTGATTTAAATAAAGATTTTTAAATCATAAAAGGGAAGTGGGATCTGAATTAGTGGATCTTGGAATGTGTTGGGAAATTTATTTGAAAATGGAGTTTAATCTTGAAAATCGATTTAAAATCGAATTAAGTATTTATGACGATTGTAAAAGGAAAATGAGACTATGGAATTTATAAACTGAGTTAATAAAGTAAAGTAATTACTAGTGGATAAGTTGAAATTATAAATCACGATGGAAATTTATAAGGAAAGGGTAATTCTTTTAAAAATAAATAGTGGTTTTATTTTAAAAAATGTGGGAAAGGAAATTTATCGAGTTGGAACGTAAATTTAAACTGGAAATAAATCGAGAAGGATTTGTAAAGGATTAGATAGGCTATGTTGGAGTGGAAAGTGTATTTTCTTGGAAAGCTAAGTATATTTTCAAAGAAAGATTTTTAAGTATAAATCAGAAGTTTTAAAGATGTTTTAAAAGGATGTATTTTGAGAAATTTATTATTTAACTTTTTAAAATTTTTTTTAAAGTAAATATTAATTAAGTTAATTACAGTAGTTAGTTATTTTTAAAGGTTAAATTAGTATTGTGAGTTAAAGGATAACTATTAAAAATTTATACCTTATATAACAGTTCTATTTTAAAAGTAGTTTTTGGCTAAAGTTTTACTTAGGATATTATTATAGAATTTCAGAACTATTAACTTGAATAAAGCGATTTAATTAGTTTTATTTTAGATGTTTTAAGGTGTATTTTTGGATAAAGTGATTTAATTTATTTAAAATCTAAATTTAATAAGACTTGGTGTTTTTCGATGGAAATAAAATAATTGGTTGAATGATTGTTTAATTTGATAGTTAAATAACCGACTATCAATATTAGACAATGCGTTGATCGTTCGAAAAGACGGGGATCAGATTTAATTATCCAAAACCACTTCGATCCGGTTTGAACATAGCGAATGAATACCGTGAAGATGATAAAGACGGTGATTTGGTTCGCCCAGACCCAGGGCAACTTGTTTAGACGAATGCTATCAGACCATCGTCATTGGAGGACGATGATCATTCAAAGTGAAATTCGGTCTTAAAAGGTAACGCCTATCCTCAAGCCTCATCAACCAGGAATGGCTAAAACAGGGGAGGTGCAGCAAGGCTAAGTGGGTAGCACCCAATTAGAGTAAGGTCATCCCTGTCTAGAGTCCCTTGATCTCGGTTGTGTGGGCGGTTGTTGATTCCCACCGTGGGGTGATCTTATTCGGACTATCAGTAAGGGCTAGCTCTGGTCTTGTGTTGTAGAGGAGGAGTGGTCATCGGTACGCTGATCTAGGCTAGGTACTGTGATGAACGGTACCCCAGTAGCCCTGCCATTGTATGGAATCCATTTTCCAATAAGCGTCCGTACGGTTTTGATTGTGCCCAACTATGTTGGAACATGAGATGCAAACATTTCAGCTATATTCTATTTTACTTTCTATAGACACTATTATAATATCAGATGGATTTGATAAAAATGTTTTGGTTATCGTAAGGTAAAAACCCGGCATTTTGTGGCATGGTCTTACGAGATACCTTTGATTTCAAAGCATTTTCAAAATATAATAATCAAATTGAGTGTGATTTTCTCAAGCTGGTTTTCTAGACTGACTCGGGTGTTATTTTATTATAATGCTTGGGTTAGATCGAGCATTATAGATTCAGGATAGGATGCTATGAAGCTCAGAAGCCGAACTGGATGTCTAGGCGTATTCCCATAGATTTGTATTTCCGCTGTGTAAGGACAAGTTATTGAACTCTCCAGATTTGATGTAATGACTGTGTACTCTGATGATTGCAAGTATTAAACGGTTACAGATTCTTTTGTATACAAATATGTTATTATATATTATACTTTATTCCACTTATGAGATTCTGATGTTATTTTCTATTTTCTCCTTCTACCTTTTTCTTCTTTAACCCCGATGATCATATTTCCATCCAATTTGAGTTGAACTGATGGAGAATACCGTCGACTCAAAAGGGTACGGATTTGCAGGTCGTTTCAGGGTATACATATACATGCATTTGAAGATGATAGATAATTAAAACAAATAAAGTATTATAAGTTGAAATGTTGTGTGTTTGGTTGTTTATATACATTTGAAATTGTCGGTTATATAAATATAATTGATTATAAGTTCCTTGCGGGCATTTCACGTAGGCATAGCGACTATCGCGTGTGCTATGTTGCATGAGAGTATACCGAGGTCGAGCAATCGCCCCGGTAAAGTCCAAATATGATTTGTGCAGTGGTTGTGCATTGCGTGAGTGTGTGTGCATAAGCATGCATGAATGAGCACACTGACACACGTATGAGCTATGCACATGGAAAGAGAGATGGTTGCGCCCAATATGGCATGTAAGAGGAGTCCGGGTTAGCGAAATCGCCCGGAGAAGATTATACCAAAAGGTGGTTTCCCATATCGAAATTGGTTTTCGATTACTTAAGAAAATACTTCTAAAACATCAACCAACGAACTCCGCAAGAGGTCTGATGCGGCGAAGGTAGACTATGGTAGCTAGGTGAAACGTTGGGCAAAGTGATGGGGGAAGACGAAGCTCAAATTGATGATCAGTGGCACGTCTTGTGCCAGACCTGGGATGTACCGCCCCGGACTTGCCACCACCAGTTAACCGATGGTGGACTAACCTGGGTACTAAAGTTCGGATCAGGTGCATTTCATTGGGAATTATTCCCTCATTTTTGGTGCGACTTATATATAGCTTCGGCTTGACTTCGGGAAGGTGTTTACCTATTCGAAGGAGTGGAAGACACGACGAAGTCTAGGATCTGTACAATAATGCTATTTGATTTGTGTGTGACTAATAATAATCGAGATGATCGGGCACTGGTCGGTATGATGATTGGTCAGATGATCACATCCGACGAGCATGTATGATTGAATGAAGTAAATTCGTAACTTTGGATTTGTCCACGGGGTACATATTATATGATAAGTTGTATTGGCCTCATATTAGTGGCGTTGCATATTATTGGTCTTATTGGTCTTATGTTAGTGATCATACGTATGTATAGATGATGATGATATATCGATCTTCGTTTGTGATAGGCATATTTGGTTACATAATGTTATATTTGATATGCATACATGTGCACGGCATCGGTGCTCCTTCGTGGCCTCGATAGCGTATTACACGAGACACGACCTTCATTTCTTCTTGATGAGAGGCGTACATTTGTTATTTGAAATCCTTGATGTCCTAGAGAGGTATGATGAAAATCATCTTCTACATAATCCTAGAACACTTTTGCTCATTATAAGGGTACGGTAGGATCTGCAAAGGTCCTAGTTATTTAGAATATCTCGTATAACACTTATGCTCATTATAGGGATTGATTCTGTTTACCATTGGGACTAGGTTTCAAATATATATAGTAGATCATAACTTACGCTCATTATAGTGATACAGTGAGATATACACGAGGCTTTAAGCTCGGGGTCTGTGGTATATTTAGATACCGACTCTGCATATCTTGGGAACATTAGTGTACTGATTCTACATATATGAATTTTTGGATTACGATTGATGTTCATAATCAGCTATTCCCATCAGTAATGATGGGTATTGATTGGTATTCCTTAATTATCTTACATTGCTATGTTGTGCTTTCACTATATTCGTTGAATTATATTATCATTTTTTGTAGCATAATGTAAGCCTATATTATCACACTTTTATCACTTCCGCACCTATGTATTGCGATTTCACTATCACAGTATGAGTGTTATGTTTCAAGCATGTTATATTTGTTGTGTTGACTCGTTGATTATAGGAGAAGAGCAGGTTCTGGTATGATTTTATATCTTTTGGATAGTTTTACTGTAACCCTCCTATTTTAAGTAACATTATTAGGATATTTAATTAGTTAAATTAAATAAATAATTTGAGGATTAGGGGATTGAGATTTGTAATTAATAAGGGGTAGTCGAGCCTTGATAACAAATGATCTAAAATAAAATGTTAAGTATAATAGGTGAGGCAAAATAGGGAAATGAGCATTCTAATACCCTAAACCCTTAGCTGTACTCATACACTCATTCATTTGCAAAAATTAAATTTAGAGGTCGGCCACCATTAGCATGAATAAGAGAAAGAAAGAGCTAAAAGAAGAAGACTAATCAACTTAATTCCTTCAAATCTCAAATCCTTAATCTCAAAAGCTAAAGTGAATAAGGACTACATCTCATTTTTTCTAATTATTTTCGATCTTAAGATGAATCTAAAGTATTTTGCATGATTGTGCCATGTTTTTGAATGATTAATTGTTTATATATGCTTGTTGATTATTTATGCTTAATCATATAGGTTTTATGATATGTTTTAATGTGAAAACCCTATTTAATGACATCCAAATGCCTCACAATTTTATATATAGATCAAAAATGGAAATTTAAAGATGGGTTTAAATTTTCATAATTTTTTGATTTAATATGGATTTTATATTAATTTTCTAGTGTAGAAAATGATTATTTGGGTTGTAAATTATTTACAGCTAAATAACTAAAATTTTGGGTTCAAAATTAATATATGTTAGAAAACATATTAAAAATGATTTTCTAAAAATTTTGCAGAATTTTCTTAAGTGTTTAGATAGGTGTATAAATTTTTTAATGTATGGGACTTGAATGTTTTATATATTTATAAAAGGATAAGGGGTATTTTATAAATAGATTAAATTATTTATTTCTAAAATATTGGCAGCACTTTTAGAAAATAAAATTAGCAAACAATAATATTTTGATAAACAAGGTAGGTTAGTTGAAAGAAATTCTTTATAGAGTAAAAATCAGTTTTTACATGCTTTTAGCATGTTTCTCCACTTTCGACACAGGGTTTTCGTCCAAGTATTGCCGTCTCCATGCCATCGAAACCAATGCACATAGTATCAATAACTTGGTACAATGTGAACTGAACTAAGGTGGAAGGCACTAGGTCGAGAGCAAAGATTCCGAAGGGGTCAAAGCGTGTCTTTGCTTTTAAATGAAAACACGCCTACTTTGCTTTTGATGAAAGATATCTAAATTTTTAATGCTTTTCGAGGAATGGTTTTCCAATGTTTTTGAAAGGATGATTATGAATGTTTTCGAAAGGAATGTTTTGGCCTTTCGTCTTAGGTGAAAGAAGGTTTTTACTTAGTTTCGAAAGGGACACTTTCAATGGTTTCAACAGGGATACTTTCAAAGGTTTAAATGTTTTCTTCAACAAAGATTTGAGTAAATTATATATAACATGGTAAGGTGATTTTGAGTAAAGCATAGAGTATATATTTTCCTTGTTTAAGTTTGGTTTAAAGGTTTTAAATCAATTTGAGATGAAAAGGTTTCAAAGAAAATTTAAGGGAAGATTAGCAAAGTAAAATGACTCGGATATTAGAATGCAAGATGGGACTGATATTGGATCGCACCCTATACATTAGCTATTAGCCTTAGCTAATTTAGTCCAAAATTCCAGTTTTTAGGGCTTTATCACAGGCAAGACTAGAATTATGATTATATATAGAAGGAAATATATGTTTGTATAAAGATAGGTTACTTGTGAGTCCACAAAACCATTAGGATCAGGTGACCTGCAAAGATGATAAGTTAGGGACAGACCGTCTAGAAGAGGATAACAGATAGTTAAAGATAGACCATCCAGAAAAGGAGTGTCTAACAGGTGCTAGATTATTTTTATTATACTGTTTGGTAGGCCTGAGTCAGCCAAATGTTAGTAGTTGGCCAAACAAAACTATAAGTGTTCGGATAGATAATTCATTTATTACCTGATATGTATG
The DNA here is from genome assembly GCA_030765085.1 of Allium cepa. Lineage (NCBI taxonomy): Eukaryota > Viridiplantae > Streptophyta > Magnoliopsida > Asparagales > Amaryllidaceae > Allium > Allium cepa. The sequence continues at coordinate 676,207,817 of CM060941.1, read as the reverse complement.
TTTACATGATAATTCTTTGTAGTTTTAACCAGTTTTGGTTGCAGGATAAAGCTTTGCAAAAGATATGTTTTAAAAGGATATTAATGAGGAGAAACCCGTTCCGCCAAGCGGCATGGTCTCACTTAATATCAAATAACCGAGATGTATAGTATTATTCACACCAGGCTTTGTGTCTGACTCGAAGTTTATTTTCCCCCCTTAAACTATCGGGTACTCAAAATTGATTTGAGTAGGCTGAAAGTTGATGTTTTACAGGTTTTAGTAGATTAACAAATAAAGCTTCCGAAGACAAGCAGGTGGCTGACGGATAACTATTTAAGAGTTGTTGTTTTGTTTTGTTTTATTCTGCTGTGTTGTATTTAAGACAGTTATGTCTATATAGTACTCTGGTCAACCAAGAGGGCATCATCATATGTCGCTCTTGACATATTTATGTAATAATTATATTTTATTTGAAACTGGGAAACGATTATGGGATTATGTAATTTGAATGTGAAACATGTGTTTTGAAATGTAATCGGTAAAATGTTGTTTTTTGAAATATGTGATTTTGTTTCATATTCAAGTGCTTCTGACATTGTAGATACAATTATCATAGCCGTATTTAGTCGTTGGAAGTTAATACTATAGATGACTATAGCATTCGTGGTGCTTAGCTTTGGGCCTCTACATCGGGGATGTTACAACTTGGTATCAGAGCATAGGTATATGATTTTTTTTAACTATAATTGATTTTTGAAAACATAATCCTAAGGAATTAGGGTGAGATTTGGGTATGAGATAACGCTATAGTAACGTACTTGTATTTACTATATATAAGTATACGGTGTATCTTTAGTTTCCTATCTCTCTTAGGCTATTCTTAGGTATCTCACAAGGCTTGCATCGAGAGAGCTTCAGGGAGCAGCTTTATTTTGGTGGAATAAAGTGACAGCTGGTGTAAATGAAGAGGTGATGATATGAGCTGAGTTTAGGAGAAGGTTTCAGGAGAGGTTCATGTTTGTGATGGTGTAGTCTGCTTTGCTCAGGAAGTTTGCTGATTTGGAGCAGGGCGGTGTCTGTTTTGAAGTATGCTAGAAGATCTGAGGAGTTAGCTAGATATGGGTTACTACTGTGGATATTGTGTTGAAGAGGAATGGGAAGTTCATAAGGGGGTTGAAGCCTAAGTTGGAAAGTGCTACATTACCTCATATTTGAGACCCTTGTGATGTGGTTGTAGAGATGGAATTGAGACATGAGGAGATGCTTACTTGTCTAGAGAAGAGTAAGGCGAAGGTGGTCCAGGTTGGGCAAGGCTATAAGAGGAAGTTCTTTTATAAGAAGGGTGCTCAGAAAGGTGGAGCAGCAAAAAAGAGTAAGTCTGAGGTAATGTGCTTCAAGTGCGACAAGAAGGGGTATTTTGCAGATGAGTGTCATACTAGAAAGGCGAAGGAAGTGATCGGGAGGAAAAACATCAGATGTTTTAACTGCGGTCAGATTGGCCGCTATAAGAATTAATGCAAAGAGCCCTCTAAGGATGGAAGAGACAAGGTATTTGCATTAGAGCCTGCTACATCAGGACCAATAGCGTAGGAGAAAGGAAAGGCGGTGTTGGGAGGTATGCTTCAAATTCATGGTATGTCTGTTAACGTTATGTTTGATACTAGCGCATCACATTCTTTTATATCTTATTGTTTGGGAGATAAGCTTAACCTAGAGCCCACATACTTAGTTATTTCCTTAAGGATTGCAAATCCGATAGAAGGGTATGCGATAGTTGGGATGAAGTGTGACCACTTAGAGTTTGATTTGCTAGGTTATACCTTTGTTTGCAGCTTGCATGTGTTTGACTTTGTAGGGTTTGGAATTATATTGGGTACAGATTGGTTAAGTAAGTACGATGCTAGGATATTTTGCCATGATAGGAAGATATCGCTTAGACACCCTAACTGTAGTGATCGGATTGTATATACTATAGAAAGCCCTGATTGTGAGGTGAATGCTTTGTTGGCGTAGTGGAGTTGGAAGATAAGACGAATCGCGTTTTCGTGGTTGGAGAATTCACGGATGTCTTCGAGCCTGTAGCAGGATTGCTATCGAAACGAGCCATTGAGTTTCAGATAGATTTGGTGCCTAGAGCAAAATCAGTGAGTAGACCGCCAAGCAGAATGACACCTACTAAGATGAGAGGGCTGAAGGTGCAGTTGGTAGATTTGGAAAGTAAGAGTTTTATTAGGCCAAGTAGTTCTCCTTGGGGAGTAGTCGCAGTGTTTGCTAAGAAGCTGGATGGATCATTAAGGTTATGTATCGATTATCGTAAGTTGAATGAGAAGACAATAAAGAATCAATATCCGTTTCCTAGAATTGATGATTTGTTCGACCAATTGAGTAGAGCTAAGGTATTTTCTCAGTTGGATTTGGCAACAGATTTTCATCAGCTTAGAGTAGCAGTTGATAGTATTCCTTTGACGACATTTAGAACTAGATATGGATCGTACGAATGGTTAGCAATATCGTTCGGACTAACTAATGCACCGACATTCTTTGTGGATTTGATGAGCCAAATTTTATGGGAGTACATAGATGGGTTTGTGTTGGTTTTTATAGATGATGTTTTGACATACTCTAAAGATGAAAGGGTGCATGAAGTTCATACTTGAATTTTGCTTGAGACGCTGAGGCAGAATCAGCCGAAAGCAAAGTTTTCAAAGTGTCATTTTTGGAAGAAGGAAGTGAAGTTTCTTGATCATATGGTTTCAGAAAAGGGCTCAATCGATACAAATAAAATTGAAGCTATTAATAATTGGAAGAGATTAGAGATGGTCTTTGAGATTAGAAGTTTTCTTAGATTGGCTGGATATTATCGGAGGTTCATTAAGGATTTTTCGTAGATAGCGGTAACGATGACCAAGCTAGCACGAAAGGATGTGAAGCTTATGTGGACCGATAAGTGTGAGGAAGCATTCTAGAGCTTGAAAAACTTATTGACCCATGCACCTATATTAGTTGTTATGGAGGGGAATTAAGATTTGGTAATTTGTACAGATGCGTGTGGAACTGGATTAGGAGTTACGTTGTTGCAGAGAGGTAACATGATTGCCTATGCTTCTCGACAGCTTAGACTGCATGAGGTTAGATATCCAGTGCATGATTTGAAGTTGGCTGCAGTGATTTTTCCTTTAAAGGTATGGAGACATTACCTTTTGGGAGAGAGGTTTGAGTTTATATGGATCATAAGTCATTGAAGTATTTGTTCTCTCAGAAGGAGCTGAATATGAGACAACAGAGGTGGTTAGAGTTTTTAGATACTTATGACTTTAGCATTGAGTACATACCAGGAAAGGGAAACAAAGTTGCAGATTCACTTAGCAAAAAGCATCAGAATGCAGTGTCGGTAATGACGGTCGAGTGAAAAAATTTGGAAGTGTTGTTGAGTTGTAGAGTTCAGTGGAGATCTGAGGCCGGATCTGGTGAAGGATCTACTATGTTATCTTATTTATAAGTTCGACCAGTAATGATTGAAAGGATTGCTTCTAAACAGAAGGAAGATCCAGTGTTGGCTAAAAGGATCAAGAAGTTGAAGGAAGGAAGGGAGAGCGACGACTTAAAGGATTTTAATCTTGACCAGAATGGGTGGTTGAGAAAGAAAGGAAGGTTGTATGTTTTGAATGTAGGAGACATTAGGAAATGAAGCTTTGGAGGAATGCCATCGTTTAAAATTCAATATTCATCTAGAAGGAACTAAGACGTATCATGATATGAAGCGGAGTTTCTTCTGGGAGTATGAAGAGGGATGTAGGCTTATGGGTGAAGCAGTGTTTGAACTGTCAACAGGTAAAAGCCGAACATTAGAAGCTAAGTGGGTTGCCAGGATATTCCGGTGTGGAAGTGAGATTCTATTTCTATGGATTTTATTGACGGTTGCTAAGATCTATTAGAGGAAATGAAAGTATATGGGGTCATAGTTGATAGACTGACCAAGAGTGCCCATTTCATTCCAGTTAAGTCAAGTAGGACGACACCTATTTTAGCGAAGTTATTTATGAAGAATATAGTTAGACTTCATGGAGTTCCTAGTAGTATTGTAAGTGATAGAGATTCTTTGTTTACTAGCGAGTTCTAGAGGAGTCTAAAGGAGATTTTAGGAACCGAGCTCAAGATGAGTACCGCTTACCATCCACAGGCCGATGCACAAACGGAAAGAGTTAACAAAGTCTTGGACGAATTCGTAAGAGCCTATGTGTTAGATTTTGGAGGATCATGGGAAGACCATCTACACTTAGTCAAGTTTTTTATAACAATGGTTATCAGGCTAGTATAGGGATGGCACCATTCGAAGCTTTTTATGGAAGGCCATGTAAATCACTAGTTTGTTGGTTAGAGACCGGGGATAAGTTGGCTCTTAATCCGAATTAGTTAGAGAAGCTGTAAAGAAGATTGAGTTGATTTGAGCTAGGATGAAGGAAGCTCACTCTAGGCAGAAGAGTTATGCAGACAAAAAAACTTAGAGTTCTTTGTTGAAGATCATGTTTTTATTAAGATATCACCGATGAAGGTGTGATTAGATTCAAAAAATCAGGGAAATTGGCACCGAGATTCATAGGACCATTTTCTATTGTAGAGAGGGTCAGGAAATTCACATATAGAGTAGAGTTACCAAGTCCACGATATTTTTCACGTTTCTCAGCTAAGGAAGTGTGTTAGAGATCCGGAGTTTGCTATAGCATCGACTGTGTTACAAGACTAAGCAGTAGAACCAGATTTGACTATAGTTAGAAAGCCGATTCGTATGGTCGTGGGAGATGAGAAGAGGCTAAGGAACAATAAAGTTAGATTAGCGAAAGTCCAGTGGAGCGATGATGAGAGAGACCATACTTGGGAGACTGAGAGCGTGATTAGAGACACTTATCATAATTTGTTTGATGGTATGTTTTACCTTTTTGATTGAAATTTTGTGTACATTATCATAATTTCATGGACAGAATTCTTTAAGGAGGGAAGATTGTAATCCTCCATATTTTTAGTAACATTATTAGGATATTTAATTAGCTAAATTAAATTAAATAATGTGATGATTATGCGATTGAGATTTGTAATTTATAAGGGGTAGCCGTGCATTGATAACAAATGAACTAAAATAAAAATGGTTAAGTATAATAGGTGAGGGAAAAATAGAAAAATGAGCATTCTAATACACTAAATCCTTAGCCATGCTAATACACACCTTCATTTACAAAAATTAAATTTAGAGGTCGGCCACCATTAGCAAGAACAAGAAAAGGAAAGAGCAAAAGGAAGAAGATTAATCAACTTAACTCATTCAAATCTCAAATCCTTAATCTCAAAAGCTAACGTGAATATTGACTACATCTCATTTTTTTAATTGTTTGCAGTCTTAAGATGAATCCGAAGTATTTTGCATGATTGTGACATGTTTTTGAATGATTAATTGTGTCTATGTGCTTGTTGATGATTTATGCTTAATTATATAGGTTTTCTGATATGTTTTAATGTGAAAACTCTATTTAATGACATCCAAATGCCTTGCGATATTAGCTGTAGATCAGAAATGATATTTTAGAGATGGGGTACAATTTTCATAATTTTCTACATTAATGTGAATTTTGTATTAATTTTCTAGTGTAGAAAATAATTATTTGGGTTTCAAATTATTTACGGTTAAATAATTAATATTTTGGATCTATAATTAATATATGTTAGAAAACATAATAAAAATGATTTTCTAGAATTTTTATAGAATTTTCCTAAGTGTTTTGATAGGTATATGAAATTGTTTAAGGTATGAGACTTAAATGTTTTATATATTTATAAAAGGAGAAGGGGCATTTTGTAAATAGATTAAATTGTTTAATTCTAAATATTGGCAGCACTTATAAAAAAGAAAATTAGCAACCAATAATATTTTGATAAATAAGGTAGGTTATTTGAAATGAAATTCTTTTTAATGTAAAATTAGTTTTTACATGCTTTTAACATGTTTCGCCACTTTGGCACAGGGGTTCCGACCAATTACTGCCGCATCTATGCCATCGAAACCAATGCACATAGTAACAATAACTTGGTACGAAGTGAATTAGACTAAGGCAAAAGGCACTAGGTCGAGACCAAAGGCTCCGAAGTAGTCGAAGCGTGTCTTTGCTTTTAAATGAAAACGCGCCTGCTTTACTTTCGAAGCGTATGCTTTCGAATTATTTGGCTTTCGGTTGTGTCAACTGTTTTAAATGAAAGGTTTCGAATGGGTTGCGCCTCTTGTTTTAAGTAATGCTTTCGTCGGGGTTGAAACCCCTTAATTGCCGCTTTTCTTCCTTTCGACGCCAAGGGTATTTGAAGGTATGCTTTGCTTTTAAAATTTAGCCGCTTCTCCAATGCTTTCGGAAGGTTAGTTCCGACGCCATCACTTCTTTGCTTTGGAAATGCTTTCGAATGAGTGCTTTCAACTTAAATGTTTTATGACCATTTTTCTATGTTAATGGTAGAACCCAAATGGTTTCGAAGGAGTTAATTTTTAATGGTTTCGAAATGTGTTTCCACATGTTTTACTTGAACCCAAAGGATTTCGAATGGTTTGATGTTTTATTTCTTTCGAAAGGTTTTAAAGAATGGTTTTGAAGGAATGGTTCCCCAATGGTTTTGAAAGGTTTGAAAGGAAAGATTTCCAACATATTCAAAAGGTAATGTTTTAAAGGTTTTGAAGAAGGATGTCTAAAGTTTTAATGCTTTCGAAGGACTAGTTTTTCAATGTTTTTGAATGGAAGATTATGAATGGTTTCAGAAAGAATGTGTTGGCCTTTCAACTTAGGTGAAAGAATGGTTTTACATGCTTTTAAAAGGGGCACTTTCAATGGATTCGAAAGGGGTACTTCTAATGGTTTAAATGTTTTCATCAACAAAAATTTGAGCAAAGTATATATAACATGGCATTGTGATGTCAAGTTCTAGTGGTCCAGTGGTTTCGACATAGTGGATGTTGCTACATTGTGTTGTAGTGGCACCGGATCGATTCCCAGCAGCCACAATAATGAGACATAAGTGGTCTGGGCACTATAAAACTAGTCTAACCAAAGGCCAGGAGAAACATAGTTTCCTTGGCCCCAAAGTTTAACCTTAATCCACCTGGAATACAGTCCTCTCATGTCCGCTCATGTCCTTCCTGTCCTCCCCCATGCCTCTTACGTACCTTCCCTCTCCTCTAGCAACACTGCCATTCCTCCCTGCCATTCTGTACCTCCTTCCTCCTCTAAACTTATCATCAATCCTAGCTCTTCTGAGACCACCTTGGTAACCTATCCTGACCGTACTCTTTCCACAGCGACCGCTACCCTCAAAGCTTCTACCCTTCCAGTTCCACCCCCTCTTCTTCTCCCCGACCCTCAACCTTCTAGGCCACCAGATGATGCTCCACTGCCACAGACCTTTCCACGTCCTACCCCTTGTCAAGATGAACGCAAATGGACTTCTTTGTTTAAGCATAAACCAAGAAATGCCGGGAAGTACATTCCCATTGATCTTACTCCTGTGTATGAAGATGACATTCTAGTGCCACCGCAGATTGTTCTTGATGCCGGTGCTGAGAATTGGACAGACACACTAGTTGGCTTCTTCTTGGATAAGCCGCTGTCGTATTCCGCTGTCATACATAAACTCAAAATCATATGGAAGCTTAAAGGCTCTGTTAAAGTCAAATCGGATGGTATTGTTTTCCTTTTCAACTTCTCATGTGACTAAGATAGATGTAAAGTTCTTCAGAACGACCCTATTATAATGAACAATAAAATGTTCATAATAAAGCCTTACGATGTTGCTGTCAGTAATATTACTGGCTCTGTTACCTCTGTTCCAGTTTGGGTTCATTTGTATAATCTCCCGCTATTTGCTTGGTCGCCTTTAGGGATCAACTGGTTATGTAGTCATTTGGGTAAATTATTATGTATGGATGAGATGACTGAGCAGCAAAATAGGTTAAGTTATGCAAAATGTTTAATCGAAGTGAACCAGACAAGGAACTAGTAAATGAATCTAAAGTAAAATTGGTGGAAGGTGGCTTTCAGAAGATATATGTTGAGTATCAATGGAGGCCAGATGTTTGTGTAATATGCAAGAAATTTGGACATACAACTGAATGCTGTGATTATAAGAATACGAGTAAAAATGACAAAGAAAATGAAATGAGAAAGAATGGAAGAATAGGAAACAAAATGGATACTTCAGGAAAAGTTATTGTCAATAAGAAGGTTAAACCCTTTCAAATGCAGATTGCAAGGGAATGGCAACGAGTCAATAGAAAGAAAATAGTCACAACTGCGAATGAAACAACCAGTGAACAAAAGTGGGAAGCAACGAAGAGTTAGATAATGAAATAGTTAAAATTAATGATGAAGGTGAAAAGAATAATGAGGAGGGTGACAGTCTTGAACAGGGAAAAGGGCGAAGTGAAATGGAAAATGAGATTAGTGAAGACGTATATCATAATGAAGAAACCAATAACCAAACTTATACTGAAGGTGCTTGCAGAGAAACAAAGAAGACCAAAAAATCGATTGTTAAGGATACAACTCAAGAGGACATGCAAGATGCAAGAAAAAGTGATAGCGAACAAAGTGGTGATACTCTGGGAAAAAACAAGGCAATTGCAACAATTATAGATGAAAATAATACAACGCAAAAGGAACAAGGCAACAAAAACACGAGACAAGTAGAAACAACTCACACAACACAAAAGCAGCAAACAGAAAACATACATGCAGGCAAAGTAACAAACACTGAAGGAAGAAATGAAAGTGTGACAGGAGGTGTGACTGCAAGTGCTGAAGGAAAGAGTCCTAGTGGTGGTAAATTCAATAAGAATAGAGGCAAGAACTTCAAATTCAAAAAAGCTACCGAGATATGTGCAGACATGCACAGGGATGTAACAGAATGCACAACTAAAACAAATAATCCCCCTGATAATGTATTACCTCAAATTGCAACTCCTCCAAACAAATACTCCAACATCAAACCACCTTTAGCTTTCAAACCTCCTCCCAATTCATCCCCATCCAATACTCCATCCAATCAGCAATTCGCATCACCCATCCACGCTCGAACCCTTACCGCTACTACCCCTTTGGATAATGGTACAGATAGCATTGAAATAACCCCACTATCAGCAACGGTTCCAAATTACTTGTCTTCTACGTAGGCGGTAACAAGGAGTATGAAGATTGAACTTCTTAATGCCAGAGTTCTCCAATGATGTCTCGCATTGGAGCATGGAATATAAGGGGGGCACACAATGTCATTAAACAAGATGTATGTAAACAGCTTATCACTTCTCACCAGTTATCGGTTTTGGCTATTCTTGAGACTAAACTTAATCTCCCCTTAACCATCAAGGCTGCTGAATACATAAACTTGGGATGGAAGCTTATTCACAATCTCAATGAGTCACCCTATGGCAGAATCATGATACTATACAAACCCCACCATGTTAATATTACTCCTGTTCTCTCCACTTCCCAACTTATTCACTGTCATGCTAATGATATCAATGACAGTACCTCTTTCTATATTTCCTTTGTATATGCATCCAACTCTGTTGCTGCTAGAGCCGCCTTGCTTCTGGTCATTCTTCCCTGCGACAATCATCCCATCCCTGGATTATTTTTGGTGACTTTAACTGCTGTCAATTTCTCTCTGATAGAGTGGGAGGAAATCCTTTTTCCATTAATGAGATTCAACCTCTCAATAATGCGATAAACGAAGCTGATCTTGTTAATATTAAATCAGTTGGTATGCAATACACATGGAATAACAAAAGAAAGCATGGTTGCAGGACCTTCTCCAGAATCGATCACTCCTTCTCCAATCAAACTGCCCTTATCAAATGGCCCCTTCTCTTCAACCATCTCCCCCCTCCGCTCCTATCCGACCACTCCCCTCAAATCATACATCTTCGTGGAGTGGACAAGAGAGGAAAATCAAGTTTTAAATTTTTTAATTCATGGACTCAAGAAACTGACTTTATATCTACAGTAGAATCTGCATGGAATATTAATAAGAATGGTAATCATCTTTTTGTCTTGCAGGAAAAAATAAGAGAGACTAAAGATACCTTGAAGCTATGGGATTTTAACAAATTTGGCAAAGGAGATAAAATGAGAACTAACATAATGAATAAGCTGGTTGAGGTTCAGAAGGCAATGATGGTCAACGTTTAGGATACTAATCTTTCTTCTACCAAAGCTTCTCTGGCCCAACAGTACAATGATGCACTAGCTCTGGAAAGTGAAATGATTCGACAAAAGTCGCGAATTAAATGGTGGGAAAAAGGAGACAAGAATAGTGCTTTCTTTCATCACGGTCTCAAGAACAAGCAGAGGAAGGAAAATATTGCAACCATCTATGATATGCATGATGTACTTCAAACTAATGCTAGAGGCGTTAAAGATGCGTTTGAACAGTATTTCACAAGCATATATAGCAACAAAAACAATTTCGATCCTTCTATTGATGACATCCCATCGGACATCATGCCTAGGCTTGATGACAATAATTACAACATGCTATGTTCAGAAATTACCCATGAAGAAATTGAAAAGGCAATGTTTTCCCTTAATACTAACTCATGCGGTGGCCCAGATGGGTTGAATGCACTCTTTTACACTAAGTGCTGGTCGATAGTGTCTGCCGATGTTTGCAATGCCATCACTCTCTTCTTCAAAAAGAGTAAGCTTTTTAGGTCGTTCAATTACACCAATATAGCATTAATTCCTAAGCTCAAAAATGCGCATCATGTCAAAGACTATCGGCCTATATCCTGCTGCAACACTATATATAAATGTATAGCTAAGGTTATTGCTACAAGGCTGAAGAAAGTCCTCCCAAGTATTGTTTCCAACAATCAGGCTGCGTTTCTTCCTGGTAGGAACATACTTGATCACATTCTACTCGCGCATGAGTTAATTAAAGGTTATAAAAGCAGTAATTCTCCCCCGAAAGCTATGATGAAGCTTGACATAATGAAGGCCTTTGATATGTTACAGTGGGACAGTATTGTACGCATCATGGGGTTTATGAACTTTCCTCCTCACTTTATCGCTTGGATTTATGAATGTATCTCCACACCAACATATTCTATCAGTGTTAACGGTACTACCACTGGTTTTTTCTGCAGTAAACAAGGCATAAGACAGGGAGATCCCATGTCTGCTTACATCCTTATCCTTATCATGGAATTACTTACGAGAATGATAAACAAAACAATACAACAAGGGAAAATAAAACTGCATCATGCTTGTAAAGACCCACAAATCTCAGCGCTAATGTTTGCTGATGACTTGATTATGTTTTGCTCTCCTGACATTGACACTGTTAAGAGCATAATGCTGACCCTAGACCACTTTTATTCCATGACGAGGTTAAAGGTCAACGTTCAAAAATATGAAATCATCCTTGCTGGAGTTAGCACAGCTCAAGCTGCTCTAATTACTCAAATAACTGGTTTAACTTGTAACCACTGCACAGTTTCCTACCTTGGTCTGCCGCTTACAACATCCAGAACTACCACAGACCAATATCTTCCGATGTACGAGAAAATCACTGCAAGACTAAACAGTTGGACCACTAGAAAATTGAGCCAAGCTGGTAGATTAACCCTAATCAAGTCAGTTATCTTTGCAATGCAAGTCTATTGGGCTAGGACCTTCGTTCTCCCATTTAAGCTAATTAATATGATCAGGAGTGCTATTATGAGGTTCCTGTGGTGTGGAAGAACTATGGGAAGATATATTGCTCCAACCAAGTATAGTGCTGTTGAAAAGCCAATGAACAAGGGTGGCCTTGGTCTAATTAATCTTAAACAGTGGAATAAGGCAGCATTTGCTAGGCATGTTGATACATTATTTAATTGCCCTGATAGTCTCTGGGCAGAGTGGTCACATAGTTCTTGTGCCTAGCAAATGCTGCCTTATTCCACTGTTTAAGATTAATTAGACAGCATTTGCTATCAGAGGCTTTATTCCACTGTTTAAGATTAATTAGACAGCATTTGCTATCAGAGATGTGCTTGACAACTATCAGAGGCTTCAGACTTTTTCTTCGAATCAAAGGGTGCAAAAGCTTTGGGACAGAATCAAAGACTTTATCCCGCTTCCTGATTCTGCTGATAAAATTGTGTGGGGAGTGACAAAAGGAAAATTTAAAATTGGTGTGGCATATGAATTCTTGATGTAGAATAATGCAAACCGTAATTGGAGATGGTGGAAGAGAACTTGGAGTAAAGATAGTAGCTATAGACAGAACCTGACTATGTGGAAGATATTGAACCGGGCAATTTTAACCAAGGCAAAGCTTGTCAGTATTGGTTTGAACATTAATATTTATTGCTCATTCTGTTGTGATCTACCAGAAACTACGGAGCACTTATTCTTCGAATGTTCAGTCATTAAGCTTCTGTGGTTCGAAGTTATGTCGATATTGCACAGTAACTGTCCATTGCATGATAATCAAGCTGAATGGGAACAAATTTATGCGAAGACAGGTAACAGGCATGAAGGAAAGAGGATTTTCTGTGTTGCACTGAAAAGTTTTATATCTGCGGTGTGGAAAGAACGTAACTGTAGAGTTTTTGATGTTGCGAATGCAAAAACTGCCGCTAATTTCAAGCCGTGGATCATGCATGAAGTTAAGACTTCCCTGAAGATGCTTTTCGCCTTTGACCCTGGTATAATGGGGTCCATCTCCTTGTAGTTGTCTGTGTTATAGTTTTTATTCTTTCCCTTTTTCGTTTTTTTTCCTTAGTGCTTGTAGTACCGTGTTATTCTCAGTTTTCTATGCTCTTTGTTGTTGTTGTGTTATGTTCTTTTCGGTGCTGCAATAAAATGGTCGGGGACCATCCAACCCCGTCGGCCTTGCCAAAAAAAACATGGCATTGTGATTTGAGCAAAGCATAGAGTATATATTTTCCTTGTTTAAGTTTGGTTTAAAGATTTTAAATCAATTTGAGATGAAAATGTTTCAAGGAAACTTTAAGGGAAGATTACTCAAAGTAAAATGACTCGGATATTAGAATATCGGATGAGACTGGTATATGGTCGTGCCCTATACATTAGCTATTAGCCCCAACTAATTTAGACCAAAATTCTAGTCTATAGGAATTTGTCACAGGTAAGACTAAAATTATGATTACGTATATAAAGGAATATATGTTTGTATACAGATAGGTTATTGGTGAGCCCGCAAAACCATTTGGATCAGGTGACCCTATGAGATGTTAAGTTAGGGACATACCGTCCAGAAGAGGAGTATTTAACAGATAGTTAAGGATAGACTGTCCAGAAGAGGAGTGTCTAATAGGTGTTAGATTATTTTGATTACATTGTTTGGTTAGCCCGAGTCGGCCAAAGTTTAGTAGTTAGCCACAAAAAACTATAAGTGTTTGGATAGTTAGTTCATTTGTTCCCTGACATGTATGTTTACATAATAATTCTTTATAGTTTTAACCAGTTTTGGTTGCAGGATAAAGGTTTGCAAAAGATATGTTTCAAAAGGACATTAGTGAGGGGAACCTGTTCCGCCACGCGGCGTGATCCCACTTAATATCAAGCAACCGAGACATATAGTATTATTCACACCAGACTTTATGTCTGAGTTGAAGTTTATGTTTTCCCCATTAAACTCTCGGGTGCTCTTTGATTTGAGTAGGATGAGGGTTGAGGTTTTATAGGTTTTAATAGGTTGACGAATAAAGCTTCCGAAGATGAGCAAGTGGCAGATAGCTATTTAGGAGTTGCTATTTTGTTTTATTTTTTTCCGTCGTGTTGTATTTAAGACAGTTTTGTCTATATAGTACTCTAGTCAACCAAGTGGGAATCATCATATGTCATTCTTGGTGTTTATGTAATAATTATATTTTATTTGAACCTCAAAAACAATTATGGGATTATGTAATTTGAATGTGAAACATGTGTTTTGAAATGTAATCGATAAAATGAAATCTGTGATTTTGTTTCATATTCGAGTGCTTGTGATATTATGAATACCATTAACATAGCTGTTTTTAGTCGCCGGAAGTTAGTACTATGGATGACTGCAACATTTGTAGCGCTTAGCTTTAGGCTTCTAGATAGGGGTTGTTACATTTACTGTACTTTCTTATTGGCAGTTCGGATTTTCTCTGAGCCATGTTTGTGGAGAGGGTCCGCTGTGATTTAACAGTTCCTATTTATTTGTATATAGTTTTAATATACAGTATAATGGTGTAGTCACTTCACACTAGGCTTTATGCCTGACACGCATTTTGTCTTTATCTGTTTATGTCATGACAACTCTTGGGTACTTAATTGAGTAGCTCGGGAGTTAGGTGCTTTCAGGAATACGCTATCAGGGTGCGTAGCTAGAGCATGTTAGAGTCATGGCATCAATATTTTGATATATATATATATACACTTGTTATTTTATTATACATAATAGACCTGTTATCTATATATGAGACTGTTATATTAGATTTTTATTCAGAACTTCATGTTTTGTTTTTGGGAATTAATTTATTTAGATTCTCTCTATTGATAACTATTATCAGTTGCTTTCACAAGTGCAGTCTCTTATATATTATTATTCCATTTGGTTTATGTAGATTCAGTATATTATATTGTTGTAAGATCCTTTCAATGTATTGGTTAGGGTTTTTTTTTCTAATTTAACCCCAACAATATATGCTTTGGGTATTCCCTGAAGGGCGAATTACTACAGTTGGTATCAAAGCTTAGGCTCAACCCTTGGACCAAGTAAACCGGTTTGAGTTAACCAATCTGGTGAAAGGAGATACATTGAGAGAGCATACTTATATTTTTCTACTATATTATACTTTATACACCACTTGTTTATGAACTTGATTTGTTTCTATTGCTAGTCGCTAAGGTATCTTCGTCAAGCTATCAGTATGAGCAGACGGAGGGCAGGGTGAATGTGAATAGGCAGTCTGTGATGCCTAATTATTTCAAAGACCGTTTAGATACCGTAAAATATGTTTTGTGCCCATGAATATTTCCCGTAGTTTCAGTTAGCGCCGGAAGTGGTGTAGCCCTTTGGGCATCAATTTTCTAACTCTACCAGCTTTAGACACTGTGAAGCAGTGTCAAAATTTTCTTAGCCATGAAAGGAAACCATATCTAAGTCCTAAGGCTGTTGTCGAGGCATGGCCTTGGACATATGCATGAGAAGGTTTTCTTCATTATAAGTCTAGGGAAAAATCTTTTAAGTAAGATTATTTCTCGACATTTGAAAAGAGAGTCTTTGGTTGGGTAGGATGCAATGTTTGTGTGGTTGATAAACAGACTTATGATTTGAAATTTATTCAGGCACCGCTTTAGGTTCTCAGTTCATTTCTAAGATGTAAGCATTCCATCCATCTTGAGAAAGACAGCTTGTTAGTGAAGTAGTGTTACCAACTTAACCTTTAGTTTTTGGGGTTTGAGGTGATTGGTACTCCGTTATTGCAGGCAAAGAGATTTGCTTTGGGTCTTAAGCATTGGCTGGAGGTTCATTACTTAGCCTTATCCCTGTCAGGGTCCACTTTTGAATATCTCGTTGGGATGGTTCTCCTTTGTGGGAATGCCCATGAGATACCATTGAGGCAATGAAAGTAGAAAGCAATTGAAACTCCAACTGAGGTGAAACAACTATGTTGTAAGGAGGATCGAGCTTGTTCGAAAAAGAAAAGCTGGCCTAGTGTGTCATTCCTATGGCATATAATACGCATTTCTCCATGAAATGTCATCCAGCTAAAGCGAAGCATAAGTGCTTCAATTGCAATCGGCTCGATTACTTGAAGTAGGACTATCCTACATTTTCGAAGGGTGTGTAAATGATGATAACTTGTGCCTCTCAGGCATTACTCAGTCCTAGCATGCTTATGGCTCAGGAAAATAGGAAGGCGATTACGTATTAAGGTTTGCTATATTTTTGGGAACTCATTTTTATTCCTTCTGACATTTGAACGATATATTTTATTTGTTACTAGTTACTTGGTAAATAGGCTAAACTAGACATCTTCATAGTAGGCAAATTCTTCGGTAGAGTTAAATCTTACATGAGTCACCTTAGTTGCAAAGCTAAGGTGAGCGATCAAAAAGTGTTACCATTTGAACTTGATGCATGAGCTTTCAAGTTGAGTAGGTTTGGTCGATGAAGTGTAACTTGGATTCATATCCAGGTAGGATCCGGTGGATGCCCAGTAATGAGCAGAGACTATGCAAATGATTTATAGGTGTCTGTCTAGAGTCATTCATGTTACAATTATTTCCTTTGTGTCAATAAATCTCAGATGATGGGAGTAATCCCATGTACTCTGTAACATCCCGCCTTTTTCGCACGCTTAAAACCGACACACATGTCGATTCAAACCATACGGAAGGGCATATTGTTATGGGTAAATAAGAAAAAAAACAGAGAAGAAATAAACAAAATAGAATCTCACAGCGGAAGGATAAAATATAATAATAAAATATACAGTTTATAAAACTGTTTACAAAACTTTTGATTCTTCTTTATACAATTTAATATCGGAATTCACATACCAATAAATACCAATGCAGCGGAATAATGTGAGTGTGGTGCAATAGTATAAATAACAATAATACAAATCTTCGTCTTCATCCTCCAAAGCTAAATCTTCAAATCCTGACATGCTCAGACTGGCCCGAGCGAATTTGAAAAGACAAAAACACTCGAGTCAGAACTAAAAGATCTTATGTAAGTTAAATTAACAGAAATAAATATAAGTGCAGTAACTCAAGAGATGCTCGGGATTTACATCTCCTAAGGATCCGTTAAACTATTTACTATGTAGTATACTGCGCTATTATAATAGTGTCTAATTATAAAATAAACATACTTTTAAATAGCATTAAGGCTTTACATTTTCCACCTTAACACGTAATAGTCCCAGTAGTCCATCCAATATCATAGTCCCTCCTGATCGGGAAGCCACCAGAGGATACCACACGGGCTACGGGAGAAATCCAAACTCGTACAAGGCTCGGTATGGTAGGTGACATGGCACAACTAGGCAATGCCAGGGTAGATATACCAATTACGCTTCCGGGCCGATGGAAACGCGCAGCTTGCAGCTGCCGCCCACCTCGGACAAACTCCCCCAAAATCAAAGTAAAAGTGGCCACTGAATCAATCCAAAGTCAAAGTATAATATCGAAGGGGAGTGTTCGATCAGAGGAATGACCTCATTAACCCGTCGATCGCTCCTGTTTTAGCCACCTTATGCCAACTCACGGGAGTTGGGTCCACGTATTTACCTTACAGGAAACGTCGCCACCAACCTACTTCATTCTGGAATCTCCACCGCGTACACGGTTAGCCAAAGTGGTTTTCGGTATCGACAGAGAGTATGTCCATATCTGATCCCGGTCTCTTTGCCAACCCATCGTTATTATAACACCGCGGTCATTTAAAAATAGTTTATACTTAAAAACCAGAATAAAAATTTCCATTTCAAAAACTATGAATACGATATCATTTTAAAACCCAAAACAATATGATATCATTTTATCCAAATATAATTCTTTTCCAAAAATCATACTGCTTTAAAATCTATAATATCTGGAAACAAAACATTTGAATTATACTTTCAAAGCATAATATTTCGAAAATTCATAGTTTTAAAACCATAACTTCTAAAACTTGAATGGTTTGGATATTCAACGGTATATAAAATAAATGGTTTGACTTTAAGGTTACTTTTTAAAGAAAAATAATTTCCATGGCTTTACAAATATATTTCTTTATTTAAAGTCTAAACCATAATTTAAATATCACTTTCAAGTTCCAAAACCATTTCAATTTCTATATATATATATCCATTTGGAGTATTAATATTTCAAAACTAAAGTTGGAATTTTATTCTTTCAACAAATCAATTGTTCTATTATTTAGTCTTGAATATTCACATAAAAATCCATAAATACAACTCCAATTTCTAGAAATTTAATATTTCCTTAAATTTAATTATACTAGAATATTCATTTAAATTTATCTTGGAAAAACTCCAGTTATAAATATCATACCTTAAAATTTCCAAACTTAAACATATAATATAAATTATCAAATTCCATTTTCTCAAATTTTCCATTTTTATTTAACAGATTTATACACAGCCTAAATTCAAAAATTTTAACTTCATATGTATATATGTAGAAGAATAATATTTATAAAATATCAAAACTTAAAAATTTTTATAAACCGTATCCCATCCAAACCATAGAAATCACTTTAAAATATTTTATATAGACCACGGTGCCTGTATATAATTTTCTATCCTATGGTCAAGTGATACGGATGTTTATCATTTCAATCCGCAAATTAAAAATAAAAATTTACGGTTGTATATCATTTCAAGCCACAATCCCGAATGGAACGAAAATGCATGATAACTTGTAGTATAATGATATAAAATAAAACATCCATTCATCCATCATCATCCATCATCCAAATCACAATCATCATCCAATAACAAAACAATATCAATATATATCCGATAATATATGACAGGTAATAACTGGCAGTTATATTCAAAAATAAATTTAACAACTATTAAACTAACAGTTTATCTGCAAATAAATAACTATAACTGTCAATCTATATGCAATAATAAAATTTAAATGAACAGTTATATTAAATAAATGCGATTTAACAGATACGATGAATAAAACATGCCAAACAGTCATAAATAAATCTCTACTCATATCTAAAACAAATTTAACAAACATAAAACTTTTAGAAGTTGTGAGTGGGTTAAAACACTCACCTTTTTGAATTTAAATCGAATTTAAATCTGATTTAAATCCAAAATTCGACGGTCTCCAAATCAGTCCAAACCAGCGTCAACAGATATGAAATTTAATTACGATCCTAACAAAAGAAATTTCGCGTGAATCGGAGATCGTATGAAAAAGATATTCAATATGAGCGATTTGAAAACAAAATAAAAATAAAACAAAACCTAAATAGAGCCACATCATCTCCTTCTCCCGCCCCTTTCTCACGCGTTTTCTCCTACAGGCCGCGCGCAAATTACAGAACCCATCAAGCTCCAGTCTCCTCCCCTTTGACCGTGAATCACGACCACCTCGGACCACAATTCGACTAGCCGCTTACGCCATTGCCTTGCCTGCATCGAGCCGCTTCCCCCAATGCCAGCGCGCGCCTCCCTGGTGGCCGCCGCCGCCGCCTCCAAGCTAGGGTTTTCAAACCCTAATTCGCCAATTCCAACTGCCTCCGGTCGTCTTAGCTCACGAGACCACTGTCAAATGACTCCACAAGCCTTCCTCCACAAAAACCCAGAAAGCAATTGCTCGATTGTCGCCTCAATCGATAACGCCCAATTTCATGCTTAGGGTTTCGAAATTCATGCCTTTGACCGAAATTTTAGGTTGACTCGAGCCTCAAATGCACAAACAGAAACTGCGCGTAGATTCGTATTGATGAAAACTACAACACAAAAATTTTTGGAATTTTCTGGGAACTTTGAATTTTTATCTGATTTGAATTTTGAATTTGGATCTAGAATTGCATCCATTGAGGAAGAGACAGAGTTGAAGAAATGAATGTACAGCAAAAGAGAATAGAATGGAGGCTAGAGTTTATAATCGTCTATTTATAGATAGATCGCAAAAGAATAGGTGTGCACGAATTTTAACGTGCAAACGGAAGTGGTCCCAAAAGATAAAAAATATTAATTACACACGTTACGGATTTAGGAAATAAATAAATTCCTTATCATTTACATTTTATTTTAAACGTATTTAAAAATGTAAATCTAGACGTTTCGTTTACGTTTCAAAATATATCCACAATTTTACTAATTCCTCCACTTCCTTATATTTAGAAATTATAAATTAAGTTTTCAAAAACCTATTTTTTGATTTTCAAACTTTTATATACTCATCTTTTACCAGTAATAAGGATGCACTAACATTTGTTCATGGTTTCACCTTATTATCCTCAAATTCCATTTTAATTTTCAATAATTACAATTGTTGAATGTTGATACTTTAATTAAATTTATACATCTTTCTTTCTATAATCTATATCAACAAATGGTCCAATTATAAATAGAATTAGCATTAACTTCATCTTATAGAATTAACTACTCCAATTACAAAACAAATCTACGCTAACTGCACGATTTAAGTCAATTAATTGTAATTAAGTCTACATTAAATGTTATAAATTATAAATTGGAACCTCAATAAATTCGCTTATTGATTTAAAATCTTTCTATTCAGTAAATAGACACTTTTATGGGTATAAATAACATTTGAATTATAATACATGTCATTAGTGCATGCTTCATTTCTTATAAACTCCCCTTTATTAACTAGAACACATTAACCAAAACAAAATAATTAATTTAGATTTATTTCAATCGATTGCCATTCTTAACTTAACATACTCAAAATGGTTAACCTAAATAATTGTTACCCTATTACATTCAAATTCACTTACAACCATCATTACAACAATGTTGCCATAGATTTAGATTTAATTAAATAAATGAGATAAATGGGTAAAGTTTTGTAATTATCACTAATGCCAAATATATATGCATTAATTACTACTTATTATTATGAATTCATTTATTAATTTACTAGTTGCCTTTGTCTTCTTATATCCTATTTACTACCAAACTTTCTATTTAGTTATAGTTTATCAATATATATATATATATACCTAGGCAAATCAAGTTATTGTCTTTTCTGTTATTTCAGTTAAATCGGGTATGCACAAATAAATTGTTTATTAACTTATTCTTACAAAATTATTTACATGCATTCAGTTACACCTAATTTAATGCATTGATTTTCATTTATAAATTAAATGTTTTTTTCCTTTAAAAGCTTTTATTACTAACCATACTCCAACCTCTACGGGACATTGATTTATTAAATTTGCACTTATTATGCATACTTTTAGCAACTCATATATACTTTGCGTCTATTCCCCAAATTTCACATTCTATTGTTGCATAAATTTGCATTGATTACTATTTATTATTATTGCTTTACTGATAAATTAGATATTTGCATTGGTTTTGCTTATGCTAAATTAATTTCCCATAATAAATAAGGTTTCAAAACAATCAATAACATTTTCTTAGCCCAAACCCCATTTACCAATTATTTTCCTTCAATAATTCATGTTGCTATAAATACGTACATTTACACTTTATAGTTATTCTAATATACCTATTCCAACACTCTTAACCCTTATCTTTACGTTCACCCACTTGTAACATAAATTTTTATTTTCAAATTTATTCCCATTTATGGTTAATCAATGTTATTTTACATTAACCAATTTTAATATTCACCTTTAATTTCACATCTTCAAAGTATATCTAGGAAAAATCTTTCCACCACTTAATTTACTGAATCTTATGCATCTTACTATAAATAGGTTTTAAATTACCATTACTGTACATTCAATTACTATCCAAAGTATTTATTCATAAATCAATTCGATATATACGTTTGTTTCCTTCTATTTGATTTATACCTAGTATACATTTTCCTAAATCCTGTTTCATTACCTTCATTAAATGGTTATCGCATTGAGATCAAATTTATTAGCTTATATCGCATTATTACCATTAATTAAAATTGGCTTACAATTTTTTTTTATCCAATACTCTAAATAAATAACATATTATTCCATAATTACTCTTGTTTTCACATATTCCATTCAAAAATTAAACCACAATATTTACATTATTTTATTGAATTGGAAATCTCATTTTAAATTGTTAACTTTTAATAAGAACAAATGGCAACACCAAATTCCTAACATTCATTTTATTAAAAATTATGGAAAATATGACAAATTTAGTTAACGAAATTTTTGGGTCGTTACACTCTCCCCCACTCAAAACTTTTCGTCCCCGAAAAGGAAAAGAAGGGAGAAGAAAGAATTAAATAACAATACATCTTATTCAAAATATTTAACTTATAAACAGTAATTTACTAAATTTATTACCTTAAATAAAATATACCCGTTTTATAATCATTGTATCCTTTTATACTTAAATAATTAAAGTTTGGAAAATATTTTCAACATAATTCTAAGTCCAAAATTTACGGAAAATTTTGGCAGAGTCTCCTTTGTATGGAGAGGCTTGGGAAAATATAATACCAAAATATAACAAAGTATCATATAGAATATTCAAAATAGTATATCCCAACACGGGAAAATATATAAAAATAGCGCTACAAAACGTAAACCGGGAACGTACCTATTTGTTGGGCAAATTACGCTTAATTTATGGAAACAAAAGCAGTAACAATTGCTTCCATACCTGCATTTCACTTATATAATCTAAAAAGGTTAACTATTTATATAAAGTGAAATATTTTCATGGTTTCAACTACTAAGAACAATAAATACACAATCATCAATTTCGACAAATAGTATACACAACAAAACAAAACAACCATTCAATCAAACAAGCAAATAGTTGTTCGGGTTCAAAACTTGAAATGGTACGGAATGAAAAATAACTATCCAGTGCATCATTTACTCAACATTCTTAGATGGGACAAAAATAGATTATTTATTCATACAACAACTTCAAATTTCCTTACCCAGCAAACTATAAAGTAAACAATATCGATTTAAACCAACAAATCAATTCAACTTATATAAATTCATTACATACTTTAATTGTTTGATTTCCTTTCTTTTATTCAACCCACATAAATTTTCCTTTTTATAATTTACATTTATTTCTAACAAACTTCAAATTTTATTTCTCATTCAATGGTTGTTTCCTTATTTCTACTTATTACTTACCATTATTCATTTTTATTTTATTTAGGTTATGTAAGCCTCTTTTATTTGTATTACATTTAATGCACTTCTCAAATTCAATCATTTATTAAATGCTTACATGCTATTATATTAAATTACAGTAACCCTTTTTTAATTACACTTAAATTCTTAACCTTATAACCTCCATTCTTATAAATAAAGGATTTTATTAATTTATTACCTAAGGTTTACAGTCATTTATTTATATTACCTACTTTCCATTTTATTCAACTAGTAGCATTTAAATCATACTAAATTTTATAACCATACACATCAATCCTTATTTATTAAAGAGTTTCGTTTTATTTACTTAGGTTTAAAATCACCTATTTATAATACTTACCTTTAATTATGGTAAAATTTCAATTATAAATTAAGTTTATGCCATTAAATTCCCATTTATAATAGCAATTCATTGAATACTTCATTATTTCCAAAATTTCTACTTGTATAATATTCTATTCCAATCTCTTATTTAACATTTCAACTTTTCATATTTGGTAAGTTATATATGTTAAAGAAAATGCAAAAGAACTTATACAAGTTTTATCTCATCTTTTAATTAAATTTAATGTTCGACAATATTACTCTTCGCTTCATATGTTACATATTTCAAATTTCCTTTAATTCCCATTTATAACTTTGCATTAAATTTCTTGCCTAAATTAGAGATTTCAATTCATTAATTACTTACCTTTTATTCCACTAAAATAATTTAAACAATTTATTAATGGAAATTTAAGAATTAAATACCGGGTCAAATTTCAAATTATTTTAAAAATAATAGATAGATATATTCTTATAACTTATAAATAATTAAAATTTTAGATATTTTCAAAATAAATCTGCAGCAGAATTTACTACAGTGGCCTTTCCCCCTCGAAACTCGAAAATGAAAGTCGATGATGCGGCCGCCATCACCGAAATTATTTTCCAGCGACAGAGAGAAAAGTACGGCACTTATTTTCTCCAAAATCTTCTTTAAAACAATTCTTCCGAATTATACTAAATATTTATATAAGAAAATACTTATAACAAAATTATTATGATTCATAAATCCTTTGAAAGCAAATTTTCAAAAATCCCGGACTCAAGTTCTAAAATTTCCAAATTTCATTGATTTTAGTTTCAATCTCATTTTACCTATTATTTAAAATTTTATTCCTAACAACCAATCTATTGCAACCAATATAAATATATATATATATATATATATATATATATAAATAATATCATTTAAAAAATTTATTTTATATATAGAAAATATAATAGGCAAAATTATTTCATTTACCTATATTTAAAACAATTATTATGTCGGTCTGTCCTATTAAGTGTTTAGAAATCAGTATTGATGTCATAGCGTCCCATGCACCAACCAGAATTTATAAAATACAAAACGGAACAGATTAACACAATATCAAAATCTTTTTATAACACTAACAAATATGCTCTCTCATATATACACTCAGCGACTACCATAGGGTATTACTACCTTATTAACAAAGAGTCAAACCCCACAAAGCCAAGGTTTATCGCTAAACCAAAGCTCTGATACCAGATGTAACATCTCGCCTTTTTCGCACGCTTAAAACCGACACACATGTCGATTCAAACCATACAGAAGGGCGGATTGTTATGGGTAAATAAGAAAAAAAACAGAGAAGAAATAAACAAAATAGAATCTCACAGCGGAAGGATAAAATATAGTAATAAAATATATAGTTTATAAAACTGTTTACAAAACTTTTGATTCTTCTTTATACAATTTAATATCAGAATTCACATACCAATAAATACCAATGCAGCGGAACAATGCGAGTGTGGTGCAATAGTATAAATAACAATAATACAAATCTTCATCTTCATCCTCCAAAGCTAAATCTTCAAATCCCGACACGCTCGGACTGACCCGAGCGAATTTGAAAAGACAAAAACACTCGAGTCAGAACTAAAAGATCTTATGTAAGTTAAATTAACAGAAATAAATATGAGTGCAGTAACTCAAGAGATGCTCGGGATTTACATCTCCTAAGGATCCGTTAAACTATTTACTATGTAGTATACTGCGCTATTATAATAGTGTCTAATTATAAAATAAACTTACTTTTTAATAGCGTTAAGGCTTTACATTTTCCACCTTAACACGTAATAGTCCCAGTAGTCCATCCAATATCATAGTCCCTCCTGATCGGGAAGCCACCAGAGGATACCACACGGGCTACGGGAGAAATCCAAACTCGTACAAGGCTCGGTATGGTAGGTGACACGGCACAACTAGGCAATGCCAGGGTAGATATACCAATTACGCTTCCGGGTCGATGGAAACGCGCAGCGCGCAGCTGCCGCCCACCTCGGACAAACTCCCCTAAAATCAAAGTAAAAGTGGCCACTGAATCAATCCAAAGTCAAAGTATAATATCGAAGAGGAGTGTCCGATCAGAGGAATGACCTCATTAACCCGTCGATCGCTCCTGTTTTAGCCACCTTATGCCAACTCACGGGAGTTGGGTCCACGTATTTACCTTACAGGAAACGTCGCCACCAACCTACTTCATTCTGGAATCTCCACCGCGTACATGGTTAGTCAAAGTGGTTTTCGGTATCGACAGAGAGTATGTCCATATCCGATCCCGGTCTCTTTGCCAACCCATCGTTATTATAACACCGCGGTCATTTAAAAATAGTTTATACTTAAAAACCAGAATAAAAATTTCCATTTCAAAAACTATGAATACGATATCATTTTAAAACCCAAAACAATATGATATCATTTTATCCAAATATAATTCTTTTCCAAAAATCATACTGCTTTAAAATCTATAATATCTGGAAACCAAACATTTGAATTATACTTTCAAAGCATAATATTTCGAAAATTCATAGTTTTAAAACCATAACTTCTAAAACTTGAATGGTTTGGATATTCAACGGTATATAAAATAAATGGTTTGACTTTAAGGTTACTTTTTAAAGAAAAATAATTTCCATGGCTTTACAAATATATTTCTTTATTTAAAGTCTAAACCATAATTTAAATATCACTTTCAAGTTCCAAAACCATTTCAATTTCTATATATATATATATATATATCCATTTGGAGTATTAATATTTCAAAACTAAAGTTGGAATTTTATTCTTTCAACAAATCAATTATTCTATTATTTAGTCTTGAATATTCACATAAAAATCCATAAATACAACTCCAATTTCTAGAAATTTAATATTTCCTTAAATTTAATTATACTAGAATATTCATTTAAATTTATCTTGGAAAAACTCCAGTTATAAATATCATACCTTAAAATTTCCAAACTTAAACATATAAATTATCAAATTCCATTTTCTCAATTTTTCCATTTTTATTTAACAGATTTATACACAGCCTAAATTCAAAAATTTTAACTTCATATGTATATATGTAGAAGAATAATATTTATAAAATATCAAAACTTAAAAAAATTTATAAACCGTATCCCATCCAAACCATAGAAATCACTTTAAAATATTTTATATATAGACCACGGTGCCTGTATATAATTTTCTATCCTATGGTCAAGTGATACAGATGTTTATCATTTCAATCCGCAAATTAAAAATAAAAATTTTGCGGTTGTATATCATTTCAAACCACAATCCCGAGTGGAACGAAAATGCATGATAACTTGTAGTTTAATGATATAAAATAAAACATACATTCATCCATCGTCATCCATCTTCCAAATCACAATCATCATCCAATAACAAAACAATATCAATATATATCTGATAATATATAACAGGTAATAACTGGCAGTTATATTCAAAAATAAATTTAACAACTATTAAACTAACAGTTTATCTGCAAATAAATAACTATAACTGTAAATCTATATGCAGTAATAAAATTTAAATGAACAGTTATATTAAATAAATGCGATTTAACAGATATGATGAATAAAACATGCCAAACAGTCATAAATAAATCTCTATTCATATCTAAAACAAATTTAACAAACATAAAACTTTTAGAAGTTGTGAGTGGGTTAAAACACTCACCTTTTTGAATTTAAATCGAATTTAAATCCGATTTAAACCCAAAATTCGACGGTCTCCAAATCAGTCCAAACCAGCGTCAACAGATCTGAAATTTAATTACGATCCTAACAAAAGAAATTTCGCGTGAATCGGAGATCGTATGAAAAAGATATTCAATATAAACGATTTGAAAACAAAATAAAATAAAAATAAAACAAAACCTAAATAGAGCCACGTCATCTCCTTCACCCACCCCTTTCTCACGCGTTTTCGACTACAGGCCGCGCGCAAATTACAGAACCCATCAAGCTCCAGTCTCCTCCCCTTTGACCGTGAATCATAACCACCTCGGACCACTATTCGACAAGCCGCTTACGCCATTGCCTTGCCTGCATCGAGCCGCTTCCCCCTATGCCAGCGTGCGCCTCCCTGGTGGCCGCCGCCGCCGCCTCCAAGCTAGGGTTTTCAAACCCTAATTCGCCAATTCCAACTGCCTCCGGTCGTCTTAGCTCACGAGACCACTGTCAAATGACTCCACAAGCCTTCCTTCACAAAACCCAGAAAGCAATTGCTCGATTGTCGCCTCAATCGATAATGCCCAATTTCATGCTTAGGGTTTCGAAATTCATGCCTTTGACCGAAATTTTAGGTTGACTCGAGCCTCAAATGCACAAACAGAAACTGCGCGTAGATTCGTATTGATGAAAACTACAACACAAATTTTTTTGGAATTTTCTAGGAACTTTGAATTTTATCTGATTTGAATTTTGAATTTGGATCTAGAATTGCATCCATTGAGGAAGAGACAGAGTTGAAGAAATGAATGTACAGCAAAAGAGAATAGAATGGAGGCTAGAGTTTATAATCGTCTATTTATAGATAGATCGCAAAAGAATAGGTGTGCACGAATTTTAACGTGCAAACGGAAGTGGTCCCAAAAGATAAAAAATATTAATTACACACGTTACGGATTTAGGAAATAAATAAATTCCTTATCATTTACATTTTATTTTAAACGTATTTAAAAATGTAAATCTAGACGTTTCGTTTACGTTTCAAAATATATCCACAATTTTATTAATTCCTCCACTTCCTTATATTTAGAAATTATAAATTAAGTTTTCAAAAACCTATTTTTTGATTTTCAAACTTTTATATACTCATCTTTTACCAGTAATAAGGATGCACTAACATTTGTTCATGGTTTTACCTTATTATCCTCAAATTCCATTTTAATTTTCAATAATTACAATTGTTGAATGTTGATACTTTAATTAAATTTATACATCTTGCTTTCTACAATCTATATCAACAAATGGTCCAATTATAAATAGAATTAGCATTAACTTCATCTTATAGAATTAACTACTCCAATTACAAAACAAATCTACGCTAACTGCACGATTTAAGTCAATTAATTGTAATTAAGTCTACATTAAATGTTATAAATTATAAATTGGAACCTCAATAAATTCGCTTATTGATTTAAAATCTTTCTATTCAGTAAATAGACACTTTTATGGGTATAAATAACATTTGAATTATAATACATGTCATTAGTGCATGCTTCATTTCTTATAAACTCCCCTTTATTAACTAGAACACATTAACCAAAACAAAATAATTAATTTAGATTTATTTCAATCGATTGCCATTCTTAACTTAACATACTCAAAATGGTTAACCTAAATAATTGTTACCCTTTTACATTCAAATTCACTTACAACCATCATTACAACAATGTTGCCATAGATTTAGATTTAATTAAATAAATTAGATAAATGGGTAAAGTTTTGTAATTATCACTAATGCCAAATATATATGCATTAATTACTACTTATTATTATGAATTCATTTATTAATTTACTAGTTGCCTTTGTCTTCTTATATCCTATTTACTACCAAACTTTCTATTTAGTTATAGTTTATCAATATATATATATATATATATATATATATATATATATATACACCTAGGCAAATCAAGTTCTTGTCTTTTCTGTTATTTCAATTAAATCGGGTATGCACAAATAAATTGTTTATTAACTTATTCTTACAAAATTATTTACATGCATTCAGTTACACCTAATTTAATGCATTGATTTTCATTTATAAATTAAAGGTTTTTTTTTTCCTTTAGAAGCTTTTATTACTAACCATACTCCAACCTCTACAGGACATTGATTTATTAAATTTGCACTTATTATGCATACTTTTAGCAACTCATATATACTTTGCGTCTATTCCCCAAATTTCACATTATATTGTTACATAAATTTGCATTGATTACTATTTATTATTATTGCTTTACTGATAAATTAGATATTTGCATTGGTTTTGCTTATGCTAAATTAATTTCCCATAATAAATAAGGTTTCAAAACAATCAGTAACATTTCCTTAGCCCAAACCCCGTTTACCAATTATTTTCCTTCAATAATTCATGTTGCTATAAATACATACATTTACACTTTATAGTTATTCTAATATACCTATTCCAACACTCTTAACCCTTATCTTTACGTTCACCCACTTGTAACATAAATTTTTATTTTCAAATTTATTCCCATTTACGGTTAATCAATGTTATTTTACATTAACCCATTTTAATATTCACTTTAATTTCACATCTTCAAAGTATATCTAGGAAAAATCTTTCCATCACTTAATTTACTGAATCTTATGCAGTCTTACTATAAATAGGTTTTAAATTACCATTACTGTACATTCAATTACTATCCAAAGTATTTATTCATAAATCAATTCGATATATACGTTTGTTTCCTTCTATTTGATTTATACCTAGTATACATTTTCCTAAATCCTGTTTCATTACCTTCATTAAATGGTTATCGCATTGAGATCAAATTTATTAGCTTATATCGCATTATTACCATTAATTAAAATTGGCTTACAAATTTTTTTTATTCAATACGCTAAATAAATAACATATTATTCCATAATTACTCTTGTTTTCACATATTCCATTCAAAAATTAAACCACAATATTTACATTATTTTATTGAATTGGAAATCTCATTTTAAATTGTTAACTTTTAATAAGAACAAATGGCAACACCAAATTCCTAACATTCATTTTATTAAAAATTATGGAAAATATGACAAATTTAGTTAACGAAATTTTCGGGTCCTTACATACTTAAAGGGACATAATCTAAATTTTAGTCCATTTGTGTGCCAGTTAACCTATAGTATGATCACAGAGCTTCAAGGTGATTTGCGCCGGTTAGAAAAGGTTTTTTTTTCTTCACTTGAAAATGATAGACGTGCAACTAAGTTGGATTCTTAGGACGACTGGGAGATTTCTGAAGCGAAACCTTAGTCGTGCAAGGAGATTTCAGTTGTTGGAGCAAGGAGCCATTATCGTAGTTCGCATGGATGGAGTTTGATGGCCGACCCTAAGTTAAAAAGGAAATCTTATAAGCAAATGAAGGGTTAGAACGGGCGTCGTGTTATTCAGAATGATCTATAGTATTGTAAAATTTTAATGTAGTATAATAATTATTGTGTACTGCAGTTCGGGAAAGGATTTCTCGACTAGTTTTGTAGCGATTCAGCTAATCTCTTATGTGAATGACACTTGCATAGGAAAGCATTGTAGATGCGTGAGAGTATACCAAGCCCGCGCAATCGCTACGTTTGAGTCCAAAATGTGATTTGTGTAGTGGTTGTACATTGCATGAGCATGTGTGCATTAGCATGCACAAATGAGCATATCGATACATGTATAGACTACGCATAAGGCAAGAGAGTTGGTTGATCCCAAGTTGGCATGTAAGAGGATTCTAGTCATCGAAATTGCCCTAGGAAGCTATATACGAAAAATAGCGATTTCCCATATTGAAATCATCTTTCGACTATTTAAGAAACCACTTCCAAAACATTAACCAACGAAATCCATAAGAGGTCTCATGCGGCAAAGGAAAACTACGGGAACTAGGTGGCAAGTTTGTTGAACCGATGGAGGAAGACGGAGCTCGAATCAATGATCACAACACGTCTTGTGCCAGACCTCGGCCTTACTACCCATGACTTGCCACCATCGGTCCACCTGTGGTGCACCATTAGTTGACCAGTGGTGAAATAACCTAGGCAATAAAGCCTAGGTTAGCTTCATTTCATTGGGGATTGTTCCCCGATTTCGAGTGCGGGCTTGCATATAGCTTCGACTTAACTTCGAGAAGGAGTTTGGCTACTCGAGGGAGTGGAAGACATGGCAAAGACCGGGATTCAAACACTAATGCAATTTGATTTGTGTGTGATTAATAATAGTCAAGATGATTAGGCAAAGGGTTGGTATGATGATTAGTCACACGATCACATCTGACAGCCATGCACGATTGAACGAAGTAAATCCATACCTTTGGGCTTTGTCCTCGGGGTATGTATAGTACGATAAGTTGTATTGGCCTTACATTAGTGTCCTTGCATATTATTTATCTTATATTAGTGACCATACATATGGATAGACGATGACAAGATATCGATCTTCGTTTATGATAGGCCTATTTGGTTACACAATGTTATACTTGATGTGTACACATGTATATGACATAAGTGATCCTTTGTGGGCCCATTAGCATATTACATGAGACACGACCTTCGTTCTTTTCTTGATGAGAGGCATACATTTTTAATTTGAAATCCTTGATGTCTTAGAGAGGGATGCTAAAAATCATTTACTACGGGATCCTAGAGCACTAATGCTCATTATAGAAGTACACTGGGATCTGTAAAGGTCCAGGTATTTAGAATTTTTTTGTGCAACACTTATGCTTATTATAAGGGTACAGTTGTTTTATTTACTATTGGGACTAGGTTTCAAGTATATGGAGTAGATCATAACTTATGCTCATTACAAGGGTGCAGTGAGATCTACACGACACTTGAAGCTCAGGGTCAATTGTATATTCAGATACTGGCTATGTAACATACCAAAATTCATTAATTTAAATTGGTAAATGTTGAACTTTTATGATATAATTTAAAATTTTTAAAAATAAATGATAAATTAAATGAATAAGAATTTCAAATTTCTTTTGAGTTTAAAAAATTTGAAATACTACAAGTTTTTAAAATTATTTGAATCTAAATTTTGATTCATATATGTGAATATATATGTATGA
Organism: Allium cepa; assembly: GCA_030765085.1. Lineage (NCBI taxonomy): Eukaryota > Viridiplantae > Streptophyta > Magnoliopsida > Asparagales > Amaryllidaceae > Allium > Allium cepa. Next base: position 676,175,802 of record CM060941.1, on the reverse strand, counting down.
GTGCATATGTGGGTAAATTTGAAATTCATATATTGAATTTGATTTTAATTTGAATTTAAATTTTGAAATAAATGTTTGTAAAATAATTTGATTTATAAATGTATATCTATGCAATTTATATAATATGTATTTAAAAATTCAAAACACTTTCTTTTGATAATATGCATTAATATAAAGTTAATATTTGTTAATGGGAAAATATAAGTCTAAATACAATTTATATAATATAAATAAAGAAAAAAATTAATTACAAGTGTTAAACTAATAATAACTAGGATGGCAAGTGTAAATCAAGAGAGAAAGAAATAGTAAACAAGTGTCATTTTATCAATTTCTTTTTCTTAAGTAATTTTTAGAAAAAGGAAATAAACTTATACAACATATTCTCGTCTTACTTTTTATTCATTTCAAAAGAAAATTTTATGCAATCTTTACATCAGAAAGACAAAAAAGAAGAAAAAATATCATCAAAAACAAACACAATTTCCTCAACATTTGAAATCAAGAAAACACATTTCAGAAAAAAATCTGTAACACGAACCTTCCTCTCAATATCTTAAGCTAAAAGAAGAATCCAAAGTTGAATTCAGATCTTCAACATATATTACAGAATCAAGTAGAAAACTTCAAAGATTAAGGAATTCTGGAATCAAATTAAATAGAAGAAAAAAAAGAAAAATACAACAGCAGACACAAGCTTTTAAAGGTGCAGGCTAGAATTTTCACCTCTGTTTCTACTAAGATTAAAGTGTAAGTAAATTTATTTATTTTATTTTGTTGTTAAAAGATTAAATAAGTAAATTAAATCAAAGATTTAAACAAGTTTATACAAGTTCTTTGCAGCTAACAAATTTAAAAATCAAGCTAAGAAGAAGAAGAAAAAGACAGTCCAGATTTTAAATTTTAAAACAGAATCTGTCTCTGCTAAAATTTCAGGTAAGTAACTTCATATTTTAATAACTTAAGTTTTTAATCTAGTTGCATGTTTAATATTTGAAATTTTGTTTGGGTGAATATATATATATATATATATATATATATATATATATATATGCATTGTACTTTATATTTGGTGAGATAATGCATGCATGTTGTATATCTGGGTATACCTCTGTTTATAGATTTCAAGCTCTGGGTTAATTCAAAAATCATTACTGCTTGATCCATTGATTGTTAGGATTTAGTATCTAGACAAAATATGTTTGTTTGATCATTAAGTAAATTTTAAAATTAGAATTCAAGTTAAACAAAGTAGGTCTACTCTGAAAACCTTAAGAACGTATAAAACTTGAGTTTTGTAAAAAATTCAAAATTCTTAATTACAGGATTCAGGAAGGTGAATCAAACACTTAATCAAAATACTGATTTTTAAAACTTAAATCACATATTTTTGAAACAATTTGAGTATTAATTTCTGGTTTTCACTGTTTTGGAAATTTTGGTAATCTCGGGTGATTGTAGTGATTAGAGAGGCTGGGTTTCTCTCTGAGGGAAGTGGATTGAATGGAGAGTAAGGCAAAAATGGTTAATGGTTATTCAGAGGGTTTTGGTGATGGTGGTTGTCCAGAAGGTTTTCTAAACCTACTTTTTTTCTTGGGTTGTAAAATTGGTCAGCTCGATCACTCTGGTTGATCGAGTTTGCTGGAACTCTGGGAAATGGTTGCTGGAGCATGGACGAAGTGGTGGCTGGAGTTTCTGTTTTCCTGGTGGTCGGAGGAGCAGTGGCAAACCGATGACAGGTTTGGAAAGGGAAACCTGATCGTGTTTTCCAGGTTTGGGAATTAGTTTTCGATTTTGATTTCGAGAGTGGTAGCTCGAATTGATGGTTGTGGGTGGTTGCTGGGTTGGTTTCTGGAGTGCAGCGATCATCAACGATGACCAATGGTGGTCGGAGTCACCGTGCATATGCACGGTGATGAGATGTGACTGATGGTGTTTGGTTTAGTTTTGGTACTTGAGAAAATCTCTTGGTTGCTCGAAGCAGTAGGATGGTTTGCTCGGGGAAGATGGATTTAGACTCAAAGAAGATTTGGGTGTTCTCGGGTTGTTCAGTATTTTCAGGTTTTACAGAAACCTGTAATTTCAGTTTTTAAATTTTTAGAACCTGAAGCTTTTAAATGTAAAGAAAGGTTTTAAACCTAGTTTTAAATTCAAGTCTAAATTTTAGAATCTAAGTTTAAATTTAAAATCTTAGTTTTAAATAGAAGTAAAAATAATGTTTTAAACTTGAACTTATTCAATTACTTTAATTTGGTAAGTAGTTTGAACTTTTTAGAAATGAAGTTTGTAAAATATGAGCTAGTTTAGGGTTAAATTTAAATCTGGGAATTAAATATGAATTTCTATTTTTTTAATTAAAAGAAGTTTAAATTTGAAAATTTTAAACAAATTGTAAATTTAAATTATTGAATTTTGAAATGGATTTAATTTCAAACTCTTATGAATTTCTTTATTAAGACAAGCATTTGTTTGTCTTATAATTTTAAAAGGTTTTAAATTGTTTAAAACTTTGTTTAAGTTTTAATTATATTCATTTTAAATCTTGTGTTTGAAATGAAATTTAAAAGTAAGTCCAAAAGTAATTTGTTTTCAAATAAATTTGTCAATGACAATTTTAACATAATTAAGGAATGTTTTATCTTAAAAATTAATTAAGATTAATGTTTTGAAATTAATTTAATTAATGAGATAATTAAGGAATAACTGGTTAATTATTTAATTAATTGATTTGGGATAAATTAATTGATTAAGGGTTAAGCAATTTGTAATTAAGATCATTAATTAGATTATTTAATTAATGATTAAAGATTTATTAATGAAGTAATTAAAGTTATAATCAAGGTTAATTAATTAAATAATTAAGGAATATTTTAGTTAAAAATTAACTCTTAATGTAATTACAAATGCAGTTAAGATGAAATGGTTTACAAAATAATTTCTGTCTCTCAAGTCAATTCACACGATGAATTTAAATTAGATTTACAAGGAAAAATCAAAATGGTTCTTTTGAATTAAATAGGTAATTTATGACTTACTTGTGTAATAAATGATTTAATTAAAATAATTATTTAAATTAATTATTTAAAATGATTAATCAAGGATAAATTATTAAGATAATTAATTAAGAAAATAATTAATAAGAGTAAATAAGATTTAATTAATGAGCAATTAAAGATGAATTAATTAGGGTAATTAATTGAGGAATGATTAAATTATGAAGATGATTAAAGATTTAATTAATTTTGATTAACGATAATGAATCATTGATTAAAAATGATTAATGAATTATTTTTGTGATTAATTAGTTTAATTCACACGATTAATTCATCGTAGTTGTATATGATTGATAACTGTTGTATGATGTGTATTAATTGATATCTCTAATTTTTATTTGTGATGCTTTGTGATTGAATTGCTTTATGCCAAGCTATGATGAATATATATCTGTGTGAATATGAAACCCCTTTTTTCCCGTAAACGGCATTTAAACTTCGATGCGACAGGGAGTCGGATTTCAGGTTGTTATCCGAAACCCACATCGAACCTGTAAATCTTTGTGAATGACGTATCCACATGTTTTTAAAGTTGATGCTCACTATTCGAATTAGCCAAGAGAGGACCTTTGTGTCATATAACCCATTCCGAATAGTGATTCGACGAATGGAGAGCATTTGAAGACCGGTGGTGAAGACCGGGTGTCTTCGAAAATGATAGGATAACCTATCGATTGTCTCTGCACCGAGTTGCTCCGATATAGGGATTCCCTAAGTGATGGGAAGTCCGATCGGGATTGTGGACGTCCGGATTTGCAAGGGCTTCTTCCTTTATTGGACGAAGTGCCTTCGGTTCTGTTCGAACCCGAAATAAACTTGTATGGTCGTGTGTCTGACACTACACTTGAGATATAAAGCCGATTTCTTTCAAGTACATATCTTTTGGTGGCGGAGAATTTATTCTCTTAGCTTAACACCCTTCTTTGAGACGTACGAGCTCAGTGGTTATGTAGTTGAAGGTTATCAGCGATATACTCCCAATTTGGTGGTGTGGCACGCTGAGTGCTGCTGTGTGATGATGATCAATTGCTGATCATTTGTTGATCACAGCATGGATTTTGTGAAAAGCGTAGCTTTGTGGATGAGACTTCGTCGAACCTTACAACCCGGTAATGGTCGAAACAGGAAAGATGCGGCAAGGTTATTGGGGGTAGCGCCCCTTAGGGTATGTGCATTTCCTTCTAGATAGAAGTGGTATCATGGTATGGAGCCCAGATACTTAACTTATGTGGATATCGCAAATATATGTATATATTACTTTGTGATTATTGTTGTTAGGGCCCCGGATAAAGGTTGGTTACAACCTGGGGATGACATACTCGTGTCAGTAGTTACCTAGTTATAGAGGTAACCTGGCCTTATGTTGGCAATGATCCGGTTAGGTTCTCAGGACGTCCCTCCAGAGGCGTGCCCATGTGGCCCAGGAAGTTCCTTAGCCTGACCATTTGTTGGAAATCAAATTACCAATACGAACCCAGTACGATTTTAGTTGTAGAACCTGCCATCTAATATGGTAGCTATAGTAGGCATACTATAATGGTACGTATGCTGGCTAAGATTAATATTATACTTTCGAAAATGTTTTCACACTATGCACTAATAAATATTTAAAGTGTTTTCTCGTATTAAGCATTTTTGACTGTCATAAGGAGAAATCTCCTCCAAGTCTGCGTTTGCATTGTGTGTATGGCGGGAGGCCTTATGGCATTTCATTTTCAAAAAGCATTGCGAATTTCTTTCAAATTCTTTTGTTGCTTTTGATTTAAATAAACTGCTTTTATTTCAAAAAACTGTTTTGTTTACTCATACCAGTCTGACCCGAAGTTTATTGTTCCTTTTCTAAACTCTGGGTGCCCATAATTTCCACACGGGCAGCCTAGTAGCAGGTCTTCTGTGTTTTTGGTGCTAGCTGAATTTTGAAGTCTTATGGTTTGGAAGCTACTGGTTTACGAAGACCTTTTGACTTGGAGATATTTTGAAAACTTTTGGATCTCAAGGTTCTTAGTTGGATGTTCGCTATCATTTCATTTCATTTGAAGACTTTCTTGGAATGCCATCACTTGTGGTTATGTCGTGATAGTCTATTTTGATGTTGTGTTGTATATGTATAAAAATACTCTGATGTTGGTGATGTGTTGTAATGATATTGTGATATTTCATCTGGTATTGATGTTGGCAGTTTTATTTTCCGCTGTTTATATTCATCTAATGTTGTTATATGCTCCATCCGAACTGGAATTCGACGTTCGAATCTCCGGCAGTCGAATACAAGTGAGGTATTTGATGTCGACTTTTGAATGCTGAACTTCGGGTTGTGGTAAGTGGTATCAGAGCTAAAGGTTGAGTAAGAACTTTAGCTAAGGAGTATAACACATTAGATGGCTCATTAGAGATGGGTGAAGTATACCCTAGAATGAGTATAAACCGAGACTGAAACCTCAAATTTTCTTAGTCTATTTTCTGTAACTGCTGATATTCCTTAAGATATCTCGTCCGAATCTCTAAATCAAGTTTCTTTCTAATTACAGATAGTAAGAATGAGCGGGCAAAGAGGTAGAGCTAGGGGTCAAGGGAAAGCTACAACAGCTAGTCAAGTTTCTCCTTCAGCAGAAGCAGTTATGCCTACTCAGTATCAGCCAAATTTGGCTGATTTGTATAAGAGCTTCTCAAGGCTTGGTGGTAGGCCGTTTACCGGCAAAGTGTCGATTATTGAGGCCCAGGCTTGGATCAGATCATGTGAAAAGATTTTTAAAGGGATTAAGCTCCAAGATGATCAAATGCGTCTCATTGCTTCTTGGCAACTACAAGACGAAGCCTTAGCCTGGTGGGAAACAGTCACAATAGATGAACCAGAAGAAGAATTTACTTGAAGTCTATTTAAGGAGGTGTTTGAAAAGCGCTATATGCCGTCGACAGAAATTTCCCAAATGTATCAAGAATTTCTAGACTTAAACAAGTTCAACGAATTATCTAGTTTCGGTCCAGAGTTGGTAAATACACCCCTAAAGAAAAATGAAAGGTTCATTTGTGGAATGAACAAGAAGTATCACGAAAGAATGACAGCACACATCAAAGAATCTTTTTCTGATCTTATTGATATGGAATATAAGTATGCCACCCTGGATATGCAGGAGATTCCAAGGGAAAGCGGGAATTCAAGTAATCAGAATTGGAAGAAAAGAAAGTTTGGGGGCAAGAAGCCACATCAGGGCAAGGATAAGAGGAACAATCAAGGAAATTCGGCTAGAAATGTAACTTGTTACAATTGGCAAGAAAAGGGGCATTATTCAAACAACTGCAAAAACCCGAAGAAGCAAGTTAAGGAGGAACAACCTGCGAAGAATGATCAAGGAGTTAGAGAATGCTATAATTGTCACAAGCATGGACATATTGTTAAGAATTGCCCGGTGATGAAACAAGCAAAGATGGCAAATGTTTATGCGATAAAGGAAGACCCTTCAACATCGAAAGCAGATAAAGAAAAGGTGTTCTGGAAGGTAACCTTACTATTTATGATAAAGTTGTTAGAGTTTTATTTGACACGAGAGCTTCACATAGCTTTATCTCCCAACAAACCGTAAATGAGTTAGAACTTAAAACTGAATTGTTGACGACCCTATTTGCGTGAAAAATTGTAACGACCCGAAATTTTCGAAGCTGAAAATTCCAGATAGTTATGAAAAAGAAGAATGAGATAGAAGAAGAAGAACAGAAACACCAAACATCTCATATTCGCAGCGGATAAAATATAATAATAAATAATAACAGTTGCAAAAGAATACTATATCTATCGATTACATTCTAATACATCAGAGTTTCACATTATATACATTTACCGATTATTTACAATTATCATATCTCAAATTAACAATAATATAAATACAGCGGATATACTCTATACGATATTGCCATCCAGCTCGCCTCCTAAGCTCCTGAACGTCCTAACCTGGAAATCTGTAATACTCGGTCTGACCCGAGTATTACACCAAAGTAACACCTGGGTCAGGCTGGAAACCAGCGTGAGTAAACCCAACTAACATGGAATACCAAAGAAATCAACTTTTATAAACCCGGGGTGACATATATCAATTTAACAAATTCGCAATTAGCTATAATCAACACTTATTCCACACATCAATTTTCTAAGTACCAAACTTAGATAAAATAATTCAATTCACCCAAATCATTTCATTCCAACCTATTGATTTCACAAACCAATTTATGAAAATTCGAAGTGGTTTCGGGTATTTCCCAATACCCAACACCGGTCTCTTCGAAACTCATGTTATTCTAACCCAAGTTATTCAAATGAAATACACAACATTTCGTATCAGAGATATCTACTCATTCAAAACATCCAATACCATTCAATCATCCTAAGCAAAGCTTAACCACATACAAACCAATTCAATTGATTCTAATTAAATTTCTAACCACATTCACATAGATTTCTTCATTAATTAATTCCAAACCAATTAATTAATCAACTCTTCCATATTCATTCATCTTAATTAATCACTCTGGATTAATTATCTTTCAATTTCATTCAAATAATTATCTTTAATTCATTTCATGATATTAATTATTCTTAACCCAAATCAGTAAGTAATCTTAATTACCTCAGGAATTAATTAACTAATTTAATTACATTAATCCATAATTACTTATATTAATTAACTTCTTATAAGTCACTTGTATTGATTTATTTTCTTACTAATCAATCTCTACTTTCATCAGTGGTTATATAAATTAGTGATTTCTCATTTACATTTCTATTTATTCTAATCTAATTTTAATTATATTAGATAATTAATTATTAATTAAACCATATATATTAGTCATTCTTGATTTATCTCAACCGATGATTAACTAGCTTTTATTTACTTTATTAAATAAATTAATTACTCCTTAATTAATCATTTTAATTAATTTCTTGATTAATTCCACAAGGTAATTATATTTTTATTAATTCCATCAAGCAATTATTTATCAAACCACCAATGATCATTCCAATTAATTTAAACCCAATTAACTAACCCAAATCATAAATTAATTTAATTTATTAAGTATTCATTAAACTATCCTATTTATTTGATGAATCACCAATCATTAAATGTTTGCTGATTTTAATCTGAACCTTTTTCTTATTTACGATTTAAGTTTAAAACCAATTAAACCCAAACCCTTCGAGTCAAACAACAATCAACTCGAGAACCAACCAAAACCAAAGTCACATCATCATCAGTGCATGTCCAATCAATTTAATCATTCAACCAAACCATTTGAATCTAAATAAAAATCCAACTGAGTGAGATTTACTCACCTTTGATTTTGTTAGCATCCGTTTCCAAATCCAGCTTGTTTCTTCTCAAATTTTGACCTTGTATAAATATTATATGATTTTTTTAATATTCGAACAAATCGAATAATTTATCTCAATTAAGAAAATTAACTATTGATTTAGTTTAAAACTGATTTTCTTATAATAAATAATTTTAGTAGCTAAAAATAAGATAGGTTAATCTCCATAATATATATTACTAAAAAAAAATTAAACTAATAGATTTAATGTGTATATATATGTGTATTTACTTATTTTCAAACTACATACATATACTTATACAGATTTCACAAAAATCTTACTTATATGAATTCTTTCAATATTTAGAATTCTTCCATTCTTTTTTTTCAAAATCCTACCTATACAAATTAATTTATATATTTAGGAATTGTTTCTTCCGAAACCACAAATACTAGAAATAGCCTATACACATTTTAGAAATCAAATTTATAATCCTGCAACATCTTAAAATTTCTATTACCTATAATTTCAAAATCTTCCAGTATCTATATTATATTTTCTTTCTAAAACACAACTTAAAGAAGCTATTGTTTAAACCTTAAATATTTCATTCTTTACCCATATACAGATAATAATATAGAATTAAAAAGGTATCAACAAAGACTACCTCGACAAACCCGAATCCAACGTCGATGAAACCCCACGCATCACTCAGAGCTCAATCGCCCACAACTCCACGCTACTGCCAACGACGAACGACCGCCCATCTCCCATGCCAACTTCTTCTATCGCGACTCCCAAACACAACGACGTCGCTATCTGATCCCAGCCACATCTTATCAAAGCGACTCTCCTTCACACGGCCGTGCTCGAGCTCGCGCCGTGAACTATCTATACCTGCCCCACGAACGAGCCTAACATTAGCTATTACTTCGATTCGCCGAAGGATTTGAAATCGCGAATTCGAATTGTCTTCGTGAATAGAGACGAAGGAAATTTAATTATAAGAATGGAGGCGATTTTTTTTTCTTCAGCCATTGATGTTAAATTTTTTTTTTCTTCTTTCGATTTTGAACCAGGGCCGAAGAAGAGAAAGGGCATGAAAATCGAATTGAAGGAACGAGGGGGGTAGACGCGATCTCTTCTGCCATTTTTTTTTATTTTTTCGTGAAGTTGGAATTTTTGTTTTGAAGATTAGAGAGGAGAAACGAAGATGAAATATCAGTTGGGGAAAGCTTCCTGCATACGCTTATTTACAAAAAATATCTCTGACATGTTGATTTACATAATTTTTTTTATATATTACAAAACTTCCAAAACGCCTCGTTAATTGCCATTTGAAATTTCGAACTCCTCTTCAGGATTGCCGCGAGGCGATTATAAGGTTCTATCCGCATTCCGAACACAATGGAAAGTGTTTCGGAGGCTAATTTGATCGTATGTGCGAGTTACGGAAATAAACGATCAATTTTAAATTAAATCGATTAAAATAGTTCTAAGCGTTTTGAGCTGCTAGGGTCAAACGATGACTCTGACTGCTACGAAAATTGAAATCCGATAATAACTAACTATTACAGATCTAATGGAACCGGTTTCATCAAATTCCGAGACTGTACCTCGGAAGGCTATTTTTAAATTCAATTTAAACGTTAAAATTTTAAAACTGAACAAATCACCTTTAAATTAAAATTAAACCATTCTATTATCTTCAGTATCATCGTTATAAATTTTATAAGCCTTCAAATTATTTTAAACAGGCTTAGAATCTCAGATTCAACATTTTACCCAATTTCAAATTATATGATTCAATATTTAAACTATATAATTCAATAATTTAATTATCAAGTAAATATTAATATCTCGAATTCAAGTTAAAATTAACTTTTAAATATTTTAAAATCGATTAATTATTCCAATTTAATTCGTTAAAATTTCCAGGTCGTCACAAAAATCCGGTTGGAGGTCCCGCAAATCTTTGTTTGTATTGTAAGAAAGTCCCTATTTCATATGCTTGCTATCAATTTCCTACCAACCTTTATATCCTCGAATTTAATAAATTTAAAATCCTACTTGGAATGAACTGGTTATCGAGATATGAAGCTAAATCGGATTATAATAATCGGACAATTTTAGTCAAAACAAACTTTGGAAATCTTATTGAAATCTCTTGTGAGGATCCGAGTCCCAACAGAGGTAAATTGATGTATACTTTAGGATATCCTGAACCCAAGTCTGGAGTCTATACCTGTTGTTCGGGAATTTTCCGACGTATTTGAAGAAGTGAAATCCTTACCCCCACACAGAGAAATAGAATTTCGAATTGACTTAGTACCCAATGCCCGTCCTGTCGTCCACGTAAGTCGCAGGATGACACCTAGGCAAAGAATTGAATTAGTCAATCAAAATTGAGAATTGCTAGAAAAAGGATTGATTCGCCCTAGTGTTTTCGAATGGTGTTCAGCTGTCGTGTTTGTGGCTAAATCAGACGGATCTTTATGATTGTGTGTAAATTACCGGGATCTCAATAAACAAACTCTCAAGAACAAGTTCCCTTTACCTAGAGTCGACGATCTATTTGATCAACTTCATGGCGCTCGATTCTTTTCTAAGATGGATTTAGCTTAGGGATTCCATCAGCTGCGAATAGCCGAGGATTGTGTTCATTTAACTTCCTTTAGTGGTCCTAACATGTTCTACGAAGGGTTAGTCATGCCCTTCAGACTAACCAACGATCCCGCGTGTTTAGTAGATTTAATGACCCGTGTGTATCGAGAAGTATTGAACAAATTTGTCCTTGTATTAATTGATGATATCCTGATTTACACCAAAGCTGAAGAGGAGCATGCTGAACATCTCAGAATTGTTTTGGAGATATTGAGGAGGAATATCTTATTCGCTAAATTCTCTAAATGTCACTTTTGGGTCAAAGAAGATAGATTTCTCGGTCATATCGTTAATGAAGAAGGGATTTCTATTGATCCAAGCAAGATTTCTGCAATTTTAGATTGGAAGTGACCCACTACTCCTAGAGAAGTTCGAAGTTTTCTGGGTTTAGCGGGATATTATAGAAAGTTTGTCCAGGATTTTTCTAAGTTGGCCAGTCCATTGACTAAGCTAACAATGAAGAATGCTAAATTCGGTTAGACTCCAAAGTGCGATGAAGCTTTTCAGGAATTGAAAAGGAGATTAACTACCGCTCCCGTTCTCGCTATCATTAATGGGAACCAAGGGTTATCCGTCTATATTGATGCTTATGGAGATGGTTTGGGTGCGGTACTAATGCAAAATGGAAAAGTAGTTGCCTACGTGAGTAGACAATTACGCCTGCAAGAAATATTTAAATCTACGGCAACAACGATAGCTAGAATTTCTAGCGTCATATGACTAGATATTCTGTATACACCCGTTAAAGCCAATGTAGTTGCTGATGCTTTAAGTAGAAAGCATGCTACTCTTGCTCGTCTTGTTGTCACTCCTACTCTCCTTGAGAAAATCGGCAGCAAGCAAAATGAAGACAAATTTCTTCGAGATATTTATGGGAGAATTCTTCGAGGCGAAGATACTAGTTTTGAAACCAATCATAGTGGAGTTATAAGGTTGAAAGGCAGGTTATGTGTGCCTGATATCCCTAAAATAAAGCATGAAGTTTTAGAGAATTTCATAAATCAAAAGTCAGATCCATCCAAGAGTTAATAAGATGTATAGAGATATTAAAAGAACCTTCTGTTGAAAGACAATGAAAAGAGATATATCTATATATGTGAGTCGCTGTGCTACCTGTCAGCAAATTAAAAGCGACCAGAAGAAGATGGCGGGTTTACTCCAGCCTTTGGAGGTACCAAAATGGAAATGGGATCAGGTATCAATGGATTTTGTCGATGGATTGCCACGAATCAAGAAGGGAAATGAAGCAATTTGGGTTATAGTGGATCGTCTAGCCAAAACTGCTCATTTCATTCCAGTGAAATCCACTCGGACAGCAGCAAGTTTAGCTGAGCTATATATCAAAGAGATTGTCCATCTCCATGGTATATCGAGTAGTATAGTGAGTGATCGTGACCCGATCTTCACTAGTAGATTTTAGGAAGCGTTTCAGGCCATGTTGGGAACAAAGCTAAACTTCAACACTGCTTATCACCCACAGTCTGATGGGAAGACTGAAAGGATAAATCGAATATTAGAGGATCTTTTGCGAGTTGTATTCTCGACTTTGGTGGTTCTTGGGAAGACTATTTACATTTGGTCGAATTTTCATATAATAACAGCTATCAAGCCAGTATCGAAATGGCTCCTTTTGAGGCTTTATATGTTCGACCGTGTCGATCACCGGCATGCTGGAATGAATCCTGTAATAGACTCGTTCTTGGGCCAGACATGATTAAGGAAGCCACTGAAAAGGTTGATTTTATTCGAAAGAAGTTAACAACCGCTCAGAGTCGCCAGAAGAATTATTACGACCGTAGAAGAAGAGCTTTGGAATTTCAAGTTGGAGATTTTGTTTTCTTCAAAGTATCTCCAATGCGAGGTGTGTTAAGATTTGGGAAAACTGGTAAGCTGGCACCACGATACATTGGTCCTTTTCCTATTTTGGAAAAGATCGGTCCTCTCGCATATCGAGTGCAACTACCTAACTGGTTATCTGGCATACATGATGTATTTCACGTTTCACATCTTCGAAAGTGCGTGCACGATCCATACAGTATTATCAAAGAGGCAGCGCAGTAGGATCTAGAGATCACACTAAATTTAACAGTTAAAAGGGAACCAATTAAGATTGTGGATCGGGACGAAAAGCAATTAAGGAATAAAATTGTGAAACTGGTTAAAGTGCAGTGGAGAGGTGATCCAAAGGACTGTACTTGGGAGACAGAAGACAATATGCAAAAGTCTTATCCCAAATGCAGAATGGATATCTCGGCTTAAACTGGTAAGCCATTTCTCTATTCCTTTTTGAATTTGTATATTCTTTGTTTGCTTTTCTCTCTCTTTCAAATTTCAAGGACGAAATTTTCTTAAGGGGGGAAATCTGTAACATACCAAAATTCATTAATTTAAATTGGTAATGTTGAACTTTTATGATATAATTTAAAAACTTACAAAATAAATGATAAATTAAATGAATAAGAATTTCAAATTTCTTTTGAGTTTAAAAAATTTGAAATACTAAAAGTTTTTAAATTATTTGAATCTAAATTTTGATTCATATATGTGAATATATATGTATGAGTGCATATGTGTGTAAATTTGAAATTCATATATTAAATTTGATTTTAATTTGAATTTAAATTTTAAAATAAATGTTTTGTAAAATAATTTGATTTATAAATGTATATCAATGTAATTTATATAATATTTATTTAAAAATTCAAAACACTTTCTTTTGATAATATGCATTAATATAAAGTTAATATTTGTTAATGGGAAAATATAAGTCTAAATACAATTTATATAATATAAATAAAGAAAAAAATTTAATTACAAGTGTTAAACTAATAATAACTAGGATGATAAATGTAAATCAAGAGAGAAAGAAAAAGTAACAAGTGTCAGTTTATCAATTTCTTTTTCTTAAGTAATTTTTAGAAAAAGGAAACAAAATTATACAACATCTTATCCTCTTACTTTTTATTCATTTCAAAAGAAACTTTTATGCAATCTTTACATCAGAAAGAAAAAAAAAGAAGAAAAAAAATCATCAAAAACAAACACAATTTCCTCAACATTTGAAACCAAGAAAACACATTCCAGAAAAAAATCTGTAACACAAACCCTCCTCTCAATATCTTAAGCTAAAAAAAGAATCCGAAGTTGAATTCAGATCTTCAACATACATTACAGAATCAAGCTGGAAACTTCAAAGATTAAGGAATTCAGGAATCAAATTAAATAGATGAAAAGAAAAGAAAAAAACAACAGCAGACACAAGCTTTTAAAGGTGCAGGCCATAATTTTCACCTCTGTTTCAACTAAGATTAAAGTGTAAGTAAATTTATTTATTTTATTTTGTTGTTAAAAAATTAAATAAGTATACTAAATCAAAGATTTAAACAAGTTTATACAAATTTGTTGCAACTAACAAATTTAAAAATCAAGCTAAGAAGAAGAAGAAAAAGACAGTCCAGATTTTAAATTTTAAAACAGAATCTGTCTCTGCTAAAATTTCAGGTGAGTAACTTCATATTCTAATAACTTAAGTTTTTAATCTAGTTGCATGTTTAATATTTGAAATTTTGTTTGGGTGAAGATATATATATATATATATATATATATATATATATATATATATATATATATATATATATGCATTGTACAGTATATTGGGTGAGATAATGCCTACATGTTGTATATCAGGGTATACCTCTGTTTATAGATTTCAAGCTCTAGGTTAATTCAAAAATCATTACTGCTTGATCCATTAATTGTTAGGATTTAGTATATAGACAAAATATGTTTGTTTGATCATTAAGTAAATTTTAAAATTAAAATTCAAGTTAAACAAAGTAGGTCTACTCTGAAAACCTTAAGAACAGTATAAAACTTGAGTTTTCTAAAAAAATTCAAAATTCATAATTCCAGGATTCAGGAAGATGAATCAAACACTTAATCAAAATACTGATTTTTAAAAATTAAATCACATTTTTTTTGAAACAATTTGAGTATGCATTTCTGTTTTTCACTGTTTTGGAAATTTTGGTAATCTCGGGTGATTACAGTGATTGGAGAGGCTGGGTTTCTCTCTGAAGGAAGTGGATTGAGTGGAGAGTAAGGCAAAAATGGGTAATGGTTGTTCAGAGGGTTGTGGTGATGGTGGTTGTCCAGAAGGTTTTCTAAACCTAATTTTTTTCTTGGGTTGTAAAATTGGTCAGCTCGATCACTCTAGTTGATCGAGTTTGCTGGAAATATGGGAAATGGTTGCTGGAGCATGGACGAAGTGGTGGCCGGAGTGTCTGTTTTCCTGGTGGTCGGAGGAGCAGTGGCGAACCGATGACAGGTTTTGAAAGGGACACCTAATCGTGTTTTCCAGGTTTGCGAATTAGTGTTCGATTTTTATTTCGAGAGTGGTAGCTCGAATTGATGGTTGTGGGTGGTTGTTGGGTTGGTTTCTGGAGTGCAGCGATCATCAACGATGACCAATGGTGGCCGGAGTCACCGTGCATATGCACGGTGATGAGATGTGACTGATGGTGTTTGGTTTAGTTTTGGTACTCGAGAAAATATCTGGGTTGCTTGAAGCAGTAGGATGGTTTGCTCGGGGGAAGATGGATTTAGACTCGAAGGAGGTTTGGGTGTTCTCGGCTTGTTCAGTATTTTCAGGTTTTACAGAAACCTGTAATTTAAGTTTTTAAATTTTTAAAACCTTGTTATCCCGCCTTTTGGCAAGGCCGTGACACCAAGAAATTGACTAGAGATCAAGGATGGTTCGTCCTGGAGATCGTTAACGCATATGTCTGCTATGGATGTCGGTAAATTTTTTCGAGTCCAAATCGAGCTACAATTGATATGACATGACAAGAAAAGATAATAAAGCCAACATTCCAAATTTCAAGTCAATCGGAGTTAGTGTGCTCAAGATATTGATCGATCACGGTTGAGAAATCCAAACTTGCATCGATCATAACTCAAGATCTACAAGTCCAAATACCACCAAATTTTCACCGTAGCTTACTGGCAACATGAGGAATGTTCATGCCAAATTTCAGCTCAATCGGATCAAATCTTGATCGATTCGAAGTTGCTTCGTATCGATCACGGACCAACTTGCATCGATCATATCTCACAATCCACATGTCCAAATGCTATAAAATTTTCACAGTACCTTACTGCCAACATGAGGAATGTTCTTTCCAAATTTCAGCTCAATCGGATCAAACCTTGATCGATTCGAAGTTGCTTCGTATCGATCACGGACCAACTTGCATCGATCATATCTCACAATCCACATGTCCAAATGCTATGAAATTTTCACAGTATCTTACTGCCAACATGAGGAATGTTCATGCCAAATTTCAGCTCAATCGGATCAAATCTTGATCGATTCGAAATTGAGTTCGAATCGATCCGGAACGGGCCCCAATTTCCTAAGGCCGGGCATGTGGGCCCCCTCACGTGCCAGAAGCGGTCTCCCTGGATTTTAGGATAAATATCAGCCTCCTACACCTATAAACAGAGCCCCTGGTCATTCAGAAAGGGGAGGGGAGAATTCTTGGAGATAAAAGCACGCCCGGACGCTGCCAGAATCACTCCATACCATTATGATTGCTGCCGATCTCGAATTTAAGCTTATTATCTACTGTACTTCGCTTTAGAACACTTGTAATCTTCAAGTATCAATCAATAAAGTGATATAACTTCATAGTGGACGTAGGCAAATCGCCGAACCACTCTAAAACTCTGTGTTTCTATGCATTTTCTTATATGTTTATTGGTGTGTTTGTTAGATCTG
Organism: Allium cepa; assembly: GCA_030765085.1. Lineage (NCBI taxonomy): Eukaryota > Viridiplantae > Streptophyta > Magnoliopsida > Asparagales > Amaryllidaceae > Allium > Allium cepa. The sequence continues at coordinate 676,159,004 of CM060941.1, read as the reverse complement.
CTTCATTTTACAAATTTTCTCTTCATTTTATCTCTTCAAACACATCCGAAGAGTGTTGTGCCCAATTTTGATGCAAACACTTTGGTGCTTTCATTGAGAGAAACCCAGTTTTTCTCCCGTTCGTTGGATCTACTTTCGATATCGGATTGCATAAATCTAAGGAGAAGATCCAGATCTATTGTTCAGCGGTTCCTTCTATTCTATTCAGATTTCCCCAGATCTAAGAGGAACCATATTCATCGTGAAGTCCGTACCCATATTTTCGAATCCAGAAAATATGCTGTTCTTCGTACCCATATGTTCGAATCCATGAAAATATGATCATTTTCGAACCCATATTTTCGAATCCAGAAAATATGCTGTTCTTCGTACCCATATGTTCGAATCCATGAAAATATGATAATTTTCGAACCCATATTTTCGAATCCAGAAAATATGGTGTTCTTCATACCCATATTTTCGAATCCATGAAAATATGGTCATTTTCGAACCCATATTTTAAAATCCAAAAAATATGGTTTCTTCGTACCCATATTTTCGAATCCATGAAAATATGATCATTTTCGAACCCATATTTTCGAATCCATAAAAATATGGTGTTCTTCGTACCCATATTTTCGAATCCATGAAAATACGATCATTTTCGAACCCATATTTTCGAATCCAGAAAATATGCTGTTCTTCGTACCCATATGTTCGAATCCATGAAAATATGATCATTTTCGAACCCATATTTTCGAATCCAGAAAATATGCTGTTCTTCGAACCCATATTTTCAAATCCAGAAAATATGTTGTTCTTCGTACCCATATTTTCAAATCCATGAAAATATGATCATTTTCGTATCCATGTTTTCGTATCCAGAAAATTTGGTGCACTTCGTATCCATGCTTTTGTATCCAGTAAATGTGGTGGTTTTCGTATCCATCAGCAAATAGTCTCTCTTCGTATCGATCACCTATTGACTACTTCGTATCCATCATGGAGCGCTACTTCGAATCCATCAGGGAGCGCTACTTCGTATCCATCATGGAGCGCTACTCCGTATCCATCATGGAGAGCTACTTCGTATCCATCAGGAGCGCTACTTCGTATCCATCTTGGAAGCGCTACTTCGTATCCAACATGGAGCACTACTTCGTATCCATCATGGAGCGCTACTTCGAATCCATCAGGGAGCGCTACTTCGAATCCATCAGGGAGCGCTACTTCATATCCATTACAGAGCGCTACTTCGTATCCATCAGGGAGCGCTACTTCGTATCCATCAGGGAGCGCTACTTCGTATCCATCCATCTGCCTCCAATTCGAATCGATACTCACATGTACTTCATATCCATCCATCTGCCTCCATTTCGCATCGATACGCACATGCAGTTCGTATCCATCTATCTGCCTTTAATTCGATCCATCATTTAAGCGCTCGAACCATCGATGCGAACGAACATTTCGTATCCATCAACGAACATTCTAATCGTTCCATGACTGGACGGGACATAGGAGACTACAACAGCAATTGTTGAATTGCAATCGAGGAATGGGTATTGAAATACTATTCAACTGGTGCTCCCAGAGGCTGGAGAGCCTAGCTAATATACCAAGAACTAGAGTTGATTAATGTATCATGCTTCTAAGGTGGACTGCAACTTCCTCCAATTGACCAGATTTTAAAACTCCTAAACTGACAACTATGGTACGATGGCTAATATGACAACTGCTCTACACTGCCAACTCTGCCAATTCAAAGCATAACTGGACACCACTAAATCATCTTCAAGTGCCCACATCTTAATCATTCCACATCTATATGACTTAAAGCATGGCATACAACCTCCAGAGAACTTACTTAATACCCTATATTGGTCTCCTATCTGTTAGCCCATCTTAACCAACTCACATCGAATCAGTGTTACCAACCATTCAAACATTGGGCAATCAGGCATGCATCATTCACTAGTATTACAAGACCATGTAGCCATAAAATGGACTTGATAATATTGAATGGAGTATCTTTCCCAATCGGGGCCTATTCATCGAAATCATCCTACATACAAAATTTCTAGCAAAAATTCAGCACGGTGACTATGTCAGTGTACTATGGAAATTCAACCTCCGCCACTACCTCATGGAGTGAGAATGGTGAATGGAGTCCACGAAAAGTGATGAATGCCATCAAATGCGTTGTATCCCCTATTCCTTAAAGATGACTGTCAATCGTAGTTAGGCATATCATTTCTACTTCTCATATTGCTAAAGGGAATAAAGAAGCTGGCAGCCAATGAACTGATCAAAATCCACAGCCCGTTGCTGCCAACACTAATAAATGAAATCAGTACAAAAGCTTATTTCCAGAGTTTGATAACAGAACTGGTGGATAGCCGCCGACGACTACACCATCATGTCCAGGCCAAAATTACGTTGATGAATCAGACGAAGGATCAACTTGGCGACATAAAAGGGAACCTGCTCCATACTCTAAATCGGGAAGCTCCTCTTCTTTATATGACTATCATGAATGCCAACGCCATAAGACTGCTCTAGAAAGGATAGCTCTGGCAATATGTTCAAGCCCCATAAAATGAAGAGCCGGGAACCCCCGACCTCAATCAGAACTTTGATCAAACTGAACCATTTGCATTAGACTCCCAACTGTGAAAGGCTGGACCGAAGTGCAATAGCAAGCATACGTCGCCGCTTCACTTATCAATGAGATTTTATCCGATCTCTTTTGAATTATTTCTATTTCTATTTCGTTTATGTTGCAAAATATAATCAACTTGAATTAAACTACTTGCAAATGATGCAGGTAACCGAGTACTTAAGGATGGGTGCAAAACAACCTCCGTGGACTATGATAAAGTCATTTAGGTATCATCATGATGAGCATGATTCAACCACTCGCTGGCTGCTCTATGCACCTGACTTGGGGGCAGGCCATCAAAGCGGAAGAGACAGACAAGTTCAGGGCTCCAGTACGAAGTGGATGTAACCGACCATCCACTCACATGCCTATGCAATTTAATTAGGAGATTTGAGAAAGACTTGGAGTTATATGTCCCAACCATGCACTCTCCATCTCTTACTTGAAGCTCGCCAAAATACTTATGCTTCTTCTGATGCCCAGTAAAATCGAAATCACACCAAAGATGGACGTGACGCGACCGTCCATGCATCCAATCCTGCATTGGACACTTGGGGTTTTTTAAGAGCATATATTTATAGCGGATATGGTTTGACCATTCACTCCCCAGTTTGCATCAATGATTCGACAAACCAATCATGCCTCAAACCGACTTTATCAGGGGCCAACCCTCAATTTATAGTCATCAACAACCGACTGCTTACTCGCTAATCATCATGAGCCATCATTCCAACTCTCTTCCTTAACTCGACTGGAAGAGCACAAAGCGTAAAGTGGACGTGGCTCGACCGTCTACTCTCCAACTCTTGCCCCCAACTTAAGGGAAAATACACAACTCAAAGTAGATGTAGTTCAACCATCTTCTCCTCTGCTCGAGCTCAAAGCTTGCCAAAACAGTAATCTTACTCCTTAGGCTTGGAAGAACCGGGATCCAAATGAAGATGGATGTGATTCAACCGTCCATAAACTAAATCTCATCCTTCGTTGATAACAGATAAGTGGAAAGTAATCGAGATCCCATCGATCACTTACTAAGTGAAACCCTGAGCATGGGGACAAGTCACCATATCGAAGCCAAAAAAGGATTGATACATGATAATCTTTAACTAACTCCAAACTCGCGGAGTGCGAGTTGGGGTATAAGACTCATAAATGCGGTTTCGAAGAGGGTAGATCCCTTCACCTAACGAATTTGGTTGTATCCTAACCAATTTAGAGGAGGATGGACCCATCCATCTAACGACCTCGCTTGTTAACTTAGGGTGGATGTGATCCGACCATCCACGATCCGTCTCTTCATTCGACCAGTTGCCACAAAATTTGTTGAACAGTTCCGCATGCACGTCGCAAGCCCAAAAGATGTCAACACTCTATCTAGCGTCACTCAAGCTCCTGGAGAGACGCTCAGACACTACTTAGAGAGATTCCGTACTGCATGTGTGGAGATCAGCAATCCGAACGATAACTCCATCCTTATGGCGTTGACTAAGGGGATCGACCCCGATTCTGAGTTTGGCAACTGGTTAGCTAGAAAACCACCTGCATCATTGGACCATTTCCACGCCAAGGCGGCTCAATTCCTGAGAAGATGAGAAACATTCTAGGAAGCAAACTGATGCAGGGCCAAGCACGGAAGGAATCCAAAGCAATGTCGCAATCAAACAGTCCGGTGAGATCTCCGGAAAAGTTCTGTTGAATGTTAAAAACAAACAAGCTCGGCAGAGAGAGAGCGTGAATCAAAATAGAAAACGAGATCAAAATCGTGGCCCACAGTGCAATAATCCCATGTTTGACAGTTATACTCCTTTGAATACATCACTGGAGAACTTGTATTTACAAACCTGTAATACAATTCAGTACCAAAAACCTGCACCAAAAACGTCGTCAGAGAGGCAAATCCAGACGGGAAAATTTTGCAAGTTCCATGAAAGCTATGGGCACAATACGAACGAGTGTCGTCACTTACAAGATCTCGTTGAAAAATTGATAAGAGAAAGGAAGCTGGAACAGTTTGTGCAGGCACTGCAGCTTAGAGAAGCGGGCCCATCAAATCAAAACAATGATCTCGGTCGACCGAGACAGGAGGATTCCACTTGTCTCCGCGTAAGATTGGTGATAAACGCCGTCAGTGGCAGATCCGCTTTGTCAGGAGCCTGGAACGACGAGGATCTTCGTCACTGTTACCCATGACTGGCTCTATTCAATCTACGAATACTTTGCAATTTCCTTTACATTATGAAATTTGAATTTGTAATAAGGCACTAACTTTGCCATGTTTTTCCGTTCCAGCAATAAATTACTATCTCTTCAAGCTAGAGCTGTGATTCACCGAATGCAACATTCCACAATCACGACACACGAAGAGCTAAGTTCCATCGAACAACGGATTTTATTCAAATAGCGAGTGACTGTGATACGACCGGCCACTCACTAAGTGAAACCTCAGCTCGGGGACAAGCCATCACATCAAAGGCTGAACTGGAATGACACACGACAGTCCTACAACTAACTCCAAATTCCCAGAGTGCGAATTGTAGTATAAACATCACATAAATCGTTCCTAGAGTGCGAACGGACTCCAAATTCCCAGAGTGCGAATTTGAGTATAAGCATCAAATAAATCGTTCCCAGAGTGCGAACGGACTCCAAATTCCCAGAGTGCGACTTAGAGTATAAACATTAAATAAATCGTTCCCAGAGTGAGAACGGACTCCAACTTACCAGAGTGTGAATTGGAGTATAAACATCCAATAAATCGTTCCCAGAGTGCGAACGGACTCCAACTTCCCAGAGTGTGAATTGGAGTATAAACATCCAATAAATCGTTCCCTGAGTGCGAACGGACTCCAACTTCCCAGAGTGTGAATTGGATTATAAACATCCAATAAATCGTTCCCAGAGTGTGAACGGACTCCGAATTCCCAAAGTGTGAATTGGAGTATAAACATCAAATCCATCGTTCCCAGAGTGTGAACGAATTCCTAAAAAGCCCAAATAGGTGTGACTGACCATCTATCGGCTGACTCCAACTTCCCAGAGTGTGAATTGGAGTATAAACATCTATTCCAGGTTCCCGGAGTGCGAACCAACCCATCAATGCGAACTCCAAGTTCCCAAAGCATGAATTGGGGTATAAACATAAATTACAGGTTCCCGGAGCGCGAACCGAAGCATCCGTGCTAACTCCCAGTTCCCAAAGCATGAATTGGAGTATAAACATAAATTACAGCTTCCCGGAGCGCGAACCGAAGCATCCATGCTAACTCTAGATTCCCAAAGCGCGAGTCGGAGTACAAACATCAATTCCAGGTTCCCGGAGCATGAACCGAAACGTCAATGCTAGCTCCAAGTTCCCAGAGCGTGAATTGGAGGATAAACATCAATTCCAGGTTCCCGGAGGGCGGACCGAAAAAATACAAATGTCAACTCCAAATTCCGAAAGTGTGAAGTGGAGTATAAACATCAATTCTAGGTTCCCGGAGCGCGAACCAAAATACAAATACCAACTCCAGATTCCCAGAGCGCGAATTGGAGTATAAACATCAATTCCACATTCCCGGAGTGCGAACCGAAACGTCAATGCTAGCTCCATGTTCCTAGAGCGTGAATTGGAGGATAAACATCAATTCCAGGTTTCCGGAGTGCGAACCCAAAACATACATGCTAACTCCAAATTCCCAGAGCGTGAAGTGGAGTATAAGCATCAATTCCAGGTTCTCGGAGCGCGAACCAAAATATACATGATAACTCCATACTCGCAGAGCGTGAAGTGGAGTATAAACATCAATTCCAGGTTCCCGGAGCATGAACCAAAATATACATGCCAACTCCAGATTCCCAGAGTGCAAACTGGAGTATAAACATCGACTAACTCTAGTCCCGAGAGCGCAGACTGGAGTATAAATACCAAATGGGTTTGACTGACAACCCATCAACCAACTCCAGTCCTCAAAGCTAGAATTGGAATATAAATATCAGTAGGGATGCGATTCGACTGTCCATCTATCAACTCTGATCCCACAACAAGTCCTGTAGACAAAAAGTGGATGTGATTCAACTATCCGCTTTCCTATCTTCCCATGACATGGGGGCATACTTATCATTAAAAATCGAATGCTCTGATCATCTAGCATAAAGCGGGAACGACACGACTGTTCACACATCAACACTTATCCCCGACATGGGACCTATAACATAATCTTATAGGGATGCACTCCAACCGAACAAGATAGAATTTCTTCCATGATTCGACAGGGAGATGCAGATTAGAAAAATGGACCTAGCTGAACGTCTCATTCTAAATGGATGTGATTACCCTTCCTATCGTAAATGAACGTGACATGACCATTCATCCGCAAACTCTAGCCAATGATCTGGCAGGTTGTGCATGCAACGTAGCCAGATATGACCCAACCATCCGCCAATTAGCCCCTTCTCCAATTCAGAAGGAGGAACATCAAACTAAAGTTGTCGCAATGTGGCTGACTACACTTTGACTTTCTCCATTGACTAGTGCCAGAGGAATTAATCGAGGAAAATGTGGTTCGACCATTTTCTGCAAAAACTCTTAGTCCCCAGAGTGTGGACAGGGACGTAAATATCAAATAGGTATGACTAATGGCCCTTCAACTAACTCTCATCTCCGTAGTACGACTACGAGAGTGGGAAAATGAATGAATGTGATTCGACCATTCATTCACCAACTCCGACCAAAAGTCAACGGGAGGAATATAAACTCGCTACAGATGCAATTAGACTCTCCACAAACTAACTCTGCGACTGTGGGCAGAATAACAAATCATTGAAAAGAAGAGAAAGGTGGCTCGCTGCATCGCTAGCTTAACGTCCTTTACAACTTAAGGCAATGACTGCAAGGAGTCCTTAATGCTAACCAATTAGAATGATGCGTGAAGTTACGGGGAGCCAATTTTGTCATACCGCCAGATCGACGGGCAATATCGATCTACACCTTTCATATCATACCAATGGGTCGATAGGCAATGAGGTCCTTACATTCTACATTGTGTCGCTAAATCGACGGCCAATGTCGATCCTCTTCGATTACAAATCGATGTGACACGAGCTCCCATCGAATACCTTCGACCACCAGAGCATGGATATAATCACGAATGAGTGTACTTGACCATTCATCCTCCGTCGCCTTCCTTCGATCCGCCAGGAAGAGCATGAGACTGGATGAGCATGACTTGACTGCATTTGAGCTGATTTTTTCGATAGATCCGACGGGAGAACGTAAATCGAAACGGACGTCGTTGATCGTCCAACTCCGAAAGAATGCAATGCGACCATTCATTCTTCGACTCTTACCATGATCCAACTAAACGAGCTATTCACAACGAGTGCAACAGAACTGTCCACACACCGACTCTTACCCTCGATCCGATAAGGGAAGTATCAATCCTACATTGGATCTTACTGGACGATTCACTCTTCAATTTTTGCCTGGAGTATGACAACATAAGCAATAAAGTGAATGTCGATGAGGCAATGAAGTATTCTACCTAGAGGAAAGAACTAGGACATAATGCAAAATATGGCACGGCTCGGCCTTCCATTGGTTGACTCGATATCACAGTTCAATGGGATAGAGTGCGAAATTGAAGCGAACATTATCTACCTTGCTGCTTATCGAGATATTCCCCAGACCTGGGGGCGTGCACGAGAAATGAGATGAATATAATTTGATCTTCTATCAAACAACTCTAACTCTTACAACTTGGACTATAGTATAAACACAATAGAAGCTAGGCTCAATCATTCGCGCAATATATCCACCAATCCAAGACCTAATATTACGTATCCATCGATACGAAGCATACATTCTGACATCTCAAATCGATCCAGGAGAGGATCGATACGAATGGAAGGACTTAAAAACAACCATTGAGCGTTGTTACAACTCAAATTTCACTTCGATCCAAGAGAGGATTGATACAAACTCAATCCAAACAACAACTAAAGAACTTGATGATGACCCGCAAATGTGCAAACATGAATAGGTGTCAGCCTAACGTATGTGCATGTATGCCAAACTAACACTCAATTTTCAAAGTTACCAGGAATTGAATGCTTACTTGATGACAATCAAAATGATGAACAACAAATCGCTAGTGCTCAACACTAGATTACAACAAAACACTTCATGATCATTGACAATCAACAGTTTGACATCTACGTCACTGAAGATCAACCAAAGGCAAAATCTTTTGATGAAAAGATAGCAACTACTCAGTGAATTGGATAGAACTTTTCAGAATGAAGATAGCAGTTTTCAAAGCACGTCATGTTCAAACAAGACGTACTTTGGGGGGCAAATGTTATCCCGCCTTTTGGCAAGGCCGTGACACCAAGAACTTGACTAGAGATCAAGGATGGTTCGTCCTGAAGATCGTTAACGCATAGGTCTGCTATGGATGTCGGTAAATTTTTTCCGAGTCCAAATCAAGCTACAATTGATATGACATGACAAGAAAAGCTAATAGAGCCAACATTCCAAATTCCAAGTCAATCGAAGTTGGTATGCTCAAGATATTGATCGATCACGGTTGAGAAATCCAAACTTGCATCGATCATAACTCAAGATCTACAAGTCCAAATGCCACCAAATTTTCACCGTAGCTTACTGGCAACATAAGGAATGTTCATGTCAAATTTCGGCTCAATCGGATCAAATCTTGATCGATTCGAAGTTGCTTCGTATCGATCACGGACCAACTTGCATCGATCATATCTCACGATCCACATGTCCAAATGCTATGAAATTTTCACAGTACCTTACTGCCAACATGAGGAATGTTCTTTCCAAATTTCAGCTCAATCGGATCAAATCTTGATCGATTCGAAGTTGCTTCGTATCGATCACGGACCAACTTGCATCGATCATATCTCACAATCCACATGTCCAAATGCTATGAAATTTTCACAGTATCTTACTACCAACATGAGGAATGTTCATGCCAAATTTCAGCTCAATCGGATCAAATCTTGATCGATTCAAAATTGAGTTCGAATCGATCCGGAACGGGCCCCAATTTCCTAAGGCCAGGCATATGGGCCCCCTCACGTGCCAGAAGCGGTCTCCCCGGATTTTAGGAGAAATATCAGCCTCCTACACCTATAAATAGAGCCCTTGGTCATTCAGAAAGGGGAGGGGAGAATTCTTGGAGATAAAAGCACGCCCGGACGCTGCCAGAATCACTCCATACCATTATGATTGCTGTCGATCTCGAATTTAAGCTTATTATCTGCTGTACTTCGCTTTAGAACACTTGTAATCTTTAAGTATTAATCAATAAAGTGATATAACTTCATAGTGGACGTAGGAAAATCGCCGAACCACTCTAAAACTCTATGTTTCTATGCATTTTCTTATATGTTTATTGGTGTGTTTGTTAGATCTGCTTCATTTTACAAATTTTCTCTTCATTTTATCTCTTCAAACACATCCGAAGAGTGTTGTGCCCAATTTTGGTGCAAACAAACCTGAAGCTCTTAAATGTAAAGAAAGGTTTTAAACCTTGTTTTAAATTCAAGTCTAAATTTTAGAATCCAAGTTTAAATTTAAAATCTTAGTTTTAAATAAAAGTCAAAATAAAGTTTTAAACTTGAACTTATTTAATTACTTTATTTTGGACTAAGTAGTTTGAACTTTTTAGAAATAAAGTTTGTAAAATATGAGCTAGTTTAAGGTTAACTTTAAATCTGGGAATTAAATATGAATTTTAGTTTTTTTTAATTAAAAGAAGTTTAAATTTGAAAATTTTAAACAAAATGTAAATTTAAATTTTTGAATTTTGAAATGGATTTAGTTTCAAACTCTTATGAATTTCTTTATTAAGACAAGCATTTGTTTGTCTTATAATTTTAAAAGGTTTTGAATTGTCTAAAACTTTGTTTAAGTTTTAATTATATTCATTTTAAATCTTGTATTTGAAATGAAATTTAAAAGCAAGTCCAAAAGTAATTTGTTTTCAATAAATTTGTTAATGTCAATTTAAACATAATTAAGGAATGTTTTATCTTAAAACTTAATTAAGGTTAATGTTTTGAAATTAATTTAATTAATAAGGTAATTAAGGAATAACTAGTTAATTTATTTAATTAATTGATTTGGGATAAATTAATTGATTAAGGGTTAAGAAATTTGTAATTAAGATCATTAATTATATTATTCAATTAATGATTAAAGATTTTTTAATTAAGTAATTAAAGTTATAATTAAGGTTAATTAATTAAATAATTAAAGAATAATTTAGTTACAATTAACTCTTAATGTAATTAAAAATGCTGTTAAGATGAAATGGTTTACAAAATAATTTCAGTCTCTCAAGTCAATTCACACGATGAATTTAAATTAGATTTACAAGGAAAAATCAAAATGGTTAACAAAGATAAGAAGGTTATCTTTTGAATTAAATAGGTAATTTATGATTTACTTATGTAATAAATGATTTAATTAAAATAATTATTTAAATTAATTACTTAAAATTAAATGATTAATCAAGGATTAACTATTAAGATAATTAATTAAGAAAATAATTAATTAATAAGAGTAATTAAGATTTAATTAATGAGCAATTAAAGATGAATTAATTAGGGTAATTAATTGAGGAATGATTAAATTATGAAGATGATTATAGATTTAATTAATTTTAATTATGGATAATGAATCATTGATTAAAAATGATTAATGAATTAATTTTGTGATTAATTAGTTTAATTCACACGATTGATTCATCGTAGTTGTATATGATCGATAACTATTGTATGATGTGTATTGATTGATATCTTTGATTTTTATTTGTGATGCTTTGTGGTTGAATTGCTTTATGCCAAGCTATGATGAATATATCTCTGTGTGAACATGAAACCCCTTTTTGTCCATAAACGGCATTTAAACTTCGATGCGATAGGGAGTCAGATTTCAGGTTGTTATCCGAAACCGACATCGAACCTGTAAATCTTTGTAAATGACGTATCCACATATTTTTAAAATTGACGCTCGCTATTCGAATTAGCCGGGAGAGGACCTTTGTGTCATATAACCCATTCCGAATAGTGATTCAACGAATGGAGAGCACTTGAAGACCGGTGGTGAAGACCGGGTGTCTTCGAAAATGATAGGATAACCTATCCATTGCCTCTGCACCGAGTTACTTCGGTATAGGGATTCCCTAAGTGATGGGAAGTCCGAGCGAGATTGTGGACGCCCAGATTTGCAAGGGCTTCTTCCTTTATTGGACGAAGTGCCTTCGGTTCTGTTTGAACCCGGAATAGACTTGTATGGTCGTGTGTCTGACACTACACTTGAGATATAAAGCCGATTTCTTTCAAGTACGTATCTGTTGGTGGCGGAGAATTTATTCTCTTAGCTTAACACCCTTCTCTGAGACGTACGAGCTCAGAGGTTATGTAGTTGAAGGTTAGCAGCGATATACTCCCAATTTGGTAGTGTGGGACGCTAAGTGATGCTTGGTGATGATGATCAATTGCTGATCAAAGCATGGCTTTTGTGAAAAGCGTAGCTTTGTGGATGAGACTTCGTCGAACCTCACAACCCGGTAATGGTCGAAACAGGAAAGATGCAGCAAGGTTATTGGGGGTAGCGCCCCTTAGGGTATTTGCATTTCCTTCTGGATAGAAGTGGTATCATGGTATGGAGCCCAGATACTTAACTTATGTGGATATCACAAATATATATATTACTTTGAGATTATTGTTGTTGGGGCCCCGGATAAAGGTTGGCTACAACCGGGGGATGGCATACTCATGTGAGTAGTTACCTAGTTATAGAGGTAACCCGGCCTTGTGTTGGCAGAGATCCTCTTAGGTTCTCGGGACGTCCCTCCAGAGGCGTACCCATGTGGCCCAGGAAGTTCCTTAGCCTGACCATTTGTTGGAAATCAAATTACCAATACGAACCCAGTACGGTTTTAGTTGTAGAACCTGTCATCTAATATGGTAGCTATAGTAGGCATACTGTAATGGTACGTATGTTGGCTAAGATTAATATTATACTTTCGAAAATGTTTTCACACTATGCACTAATAATAATATTTAAAGTGTTTTCTCGTATTAAGCATTTTTGACTATCATAAGGAGAAATCTCCTTCAAAACTGCGTTTGCATTGTGTGTGTGGCGGGAGGCCTTATGGCAGTTTCATTTTCAAAAAGCATTGTCGAATTTCTTTCAAATTCTTTTCTTGCTTTTGATTTAAATAAACTGCTTTTATTTCAAACAACTGTTTTGTTTACTCATACCAGTCCCATGACTGACCTGGAGTTTATTGTTCCTTTTCTAAACTCTAGGTGCCCATAATTTCCACACGGGCAACCTAGTAGCAGGTCTTTCGTGTTTTTGGTGCTAGCTGAATTTTGAAGTCTTATGGTTTGGAAGCTACTGGTTTATGAAGACTTTTTAACTTGGAGATATTTTGAATTTTTTTGGATCTCAAGGCTCTTAGTTGGATGTTCGCTATCATTTCATTTCATTTGAAGACTTTCTTGGAATGCCATTACTTGTGGTTATGTCGTGATAGTCTATTTTGATGTTGTGTTGTATATGTATAAAAATACTCTGATGTTGGTGATGTCTTGTAATGATATTGTGATATTGTATCTGGTATTGATGTTGGCAGTTTTATTTTCCGCTGTTTATATTCATCTAGTGTTGTTATAAGCTCCATCCGAACTGGAATTCGACGTTCGAATCTCCGGCAGTCGAATACAAGTGTGTTATTCGATGTCGACTTTTGAACGCTGAACTTCGGGTCGTGACAAGTGGTATCAGAGCTAAAGGTTGAGCAAGAACTTTAGCTACGGAGTATAACACATTAGATGGCTCATTAGAGATAGGGTGAAGTATACCCTAGAATGAGTATAAACCGAGACTGAAACCTCAAATTTCTTAGTATATTTTCTGTAACTGCTGATATTCCTTTAGATATCTCGTCCGAATCTCTAAATCAAGTTTCTTACTAATTACAAATAGTAAGAATGAGCGGGCAAAGAGGTAGAGCTAGGAGTCAAGGGAATGCTACAACAGCTAGTCAAGTTTCTCCTTCAGAAGAAGCAGTTATGCCTACCCAGTATCAGCCGAATCTGGCTGATTTGTATAAGACCTTCTCAAGGCTGGTGGTAGGCCATTTACCGGCAAAGAGTCGATTATTGAGGCCCAGGCTTGGATCAAATCATGTGAAAACATTTTTAAAGGGCTTAAGCTCCAAGATGATCAAATGCGTCTCATTGCTTCTTGGCAACTACAAGATGAAGCCTCAGCCTGGTGGGAAACAGTCACAATAGATGAATCAGAAGAAGAATTTACTTGGAGTCTATTTAAGGAGGTGTTTGAAAAGCGCTATATGCCGTCGACAGGAATTTTCCGAATGTATCAAGAATTTCTAGACTTAAAGCAAGGAGGCTTGTCTTTTGAGGAGTACTTAAACAAGTTCAACGAATTATCTCGTTTCGGTCCAGAGTTGGTGAATACGCCCCTAAAGAAAAATGAAAGGTTCATTCGTGGAATGAACAAGAAGTATCACAAAAGGATGACAGCATACATCAATGAATCTTTTTCTGATCTTATTAATATGGGATATAGGTATGCCACCCTGGATATGCAGGAGATTCCAAGGGAAAGCGGGAATACAAGTAATCAGAATTGGAAGAAAAGAAAGTTTGGGGGCAAGAAGCCACATTAGGGCAAGGATAAGAGGAACAGTCAAGGAAATTCGGATAGAAATGTAACTTGTTACAATTGCCAAGAAAAGGGGCATTATTCAAATAACTGCAAAAACCCGAAGAAACAAGTTAAGAAGGAACAACCTGCGAAGAATGATCAAGTAGTTAGAGAATGCTATAATTGTCACAAGCGTGGACATGTTGTTAAGAATTGCCCGGTGATGAAACAAGCAAAGGTGGCAAATGTTTATGCGATAAAGGAAGACCCTTCAACATCGAAAGCAGATAAAGGAAAAGGTGTTCTGGAAGGTAACCTTACTATTTATGATAAAGTTGTTTGAGTTTTATTTGACACGGGAGCTTCACATAGCTTTATCTCCCAACAAACCGTAAGTGAGTTAGAACTTAAAACTGAATTGTTGACGACCCTATTTGCGTGAAAAATCCGGTTGGAGGTCCCGTAAATCTTTGTTTGTATTGTAAGATAGTCCCTATTTCATATGCTTGCTATCAATTTCCTATCAACCTTTATATCCTCGAATTTAATGAATTTGAAATCCTACTTGGAATGTACTGGTTATCGAGATACGAAGCTAAATTGGATTGTAATAATCGGACAATTTTAGTCAAAACAAACTTTGGAAATCTTATTGAAATCTCTTGTGAGGATCCGAGTCCCAAGAGAGATAAATTGATGTATAATTTAGGACATCCTGAACCTAGTCTGGAGTCTATACCTGTTGCTCGGGAATTTTCTGACGTATTTGAAGAAGTGAAATCCTTACCCCCACACAGAGAAATAGAATTCCGAATTGACTTAGTACCCAATTCCCGTCTTGTCGTTCACGCAAGTCGCATGATGGCACTTAGGGAAAGAATTGAATTAGTCAATCAAACTCGAGAATTGCTAGAAAAAGGATTGATTCGCCCTAGTGTTTCCGAATGGGGTTCAGTTGTCGTATTTATGGCTAAATCAGACGGATCTTTGAGATTGTGTGTAGACTACCGCGATCTCAATAAATAAACTCTCAAGAACAAGTTCCCTTTACCTAGAATCGACGATTTATTCGATCAACTTCATGGCGCTTGATTCTTTTCCAAGATGGATTTAGCTTAGGGATTCCATCAGCTGCGAATAGCCGAGGATTGTGTTCATTTAATTGCCTTTAGGGGTCCTAACATGTTCTACGAATGGTTAGTCATGCCCTTTAGACTAACCAACTCTCCCGTGTATTTTGTAAATTTAATGACCCGCGTGTTTCGAGAAGTATTGAACAAATTTGTCCTTGTATTTATTGATGATATCCTGATTTACTCCAATACTGAAGAGGAGCATGCTGAACATCTCAGAATTGTTTTGGAGATATTGAGGAGGAATATCCTATTCTCCAAATTCTCTAAATGTCACTTTTGGGTCAAAGAAGTCAGATTTCTCGGTCATATCGTTAATGAAGAAGGGATTTCTGTTGATCCAAGCAAGATTTCTGCAATTCTAGATTGGAAGCGACCCACTACTCCTAGAGAAGTTCGATGTTTTTGGGTTTAGCGGGATATTATAGAAAGTTTGTCTAGGATTTTTCTAAGTTGGCCAGTCCATTGACTAAGCTAACAATGAAGAATGCTAAATTCGATTGGACTCCAAAGTGTGATGAAGCTTTTCAGGAATTGAAAAGGTGATTCACTACCGCTCCCGTTCTAGCTATCATTAACGGGAACCAAGGGTTATCCGTCTATACTGATGCTTGTGGAGATGGTTTGGGTGCGGTACTAATGCAAAATGGAAAAGTAATTGCCTACGCGAGTAGACAATTACGCCCGCACGAGAGAAATTACCCAACACACGATTTGGAGCTTTTAGCTGTTAATTTCGCTTTGAAAATATGGCGATACTATCTTCTGGGTAAGAACTTTTTCAGCTCTCTTAACGATATAAGAAATTTAATTTAACTAAATAAATATACTTAATGAACTCTCTCTGTTTTAGGTGAAAATTTTGAATTATTCACCGGTCGCAAATCTTTGAAATATCTCTTCAACCAGAAAGATTTAAATCTACGACAACAACGATGGCTAGAATTTCTAGCGTCGTATGACCTAGATATTCTGTATACACCCGGTAAAGCCAATGTAGTTGCTGATGCTTTAAATAGAAAGCATGCTACTCTTGCTCATCTTGTTGTCACTCCTACTCTCCTTGAGAAAATCGGCAGCAAGCAAAATGAAGACAAATTTCTTCGAGATATTTATGGGAGAATTCTTCGAGGCGAAGATACTAGTTTTGAAACCAATCATAGTGGAGTTATAAGGTTGGAAGGCAGGTTATGTGTCCCTGATATCTCTGAAATAAAGCATGAAATTTTAGATGAATGTCATAAATCAAAACTCAGTATCCATCCAGGAGTTAATAAGATGTATAGAGATATTAAAAGAACCTTCTGGTGGAAGACAATGAAAAGAGATATATCTATATATGTGAGTCGTTGTGCTACCTGTCAGCAAATTAAAAGCGACCAGAAGAAGATGGTGGGTTTACTCTAGCCTTTGGAGGTGCCAAAATGGAAATGGGATCAGGTACCAATGGATTTTATCGACGGATTGCTACGAACCAAGAAGGAAAATGAAGCAATTTGGGTTATAGTGAATCGTCTAACCAAAACTGCTCATTTCATTCCAGTGAAATCCACTCGGACAGCTGCAAGTTTAGCTGAACTATATATCAAAGAGATTGTTCGTCTCCATGGTATACCAAGTAGTATAGTGAGTGATCGTGACCCGATCTTCATTAGTAGATTTTGGGAAGCGTTTCAGGCCACGTTGGGAACAAAGCTAAACTTCAGCACTGCTTATCACCCGCAGTCTGATGGGCAGACTGAAAGGATAAATCGAATATTAGAGGATCTTTTTCGAGCTTGTATTCTCGACTTTGGTGGTTCTTGGGAAGACTATTTACATTTGGTTGAATTTTCATATAATAACAGCTATCAAGCCAGTATCGAAATGGCTCCTTTTGAGGCTTTATATGATCGACCGTGTCGATCACCGGCATGCTGGAATGAATCCTGTAATAGACTCGTTCTTGGACCAGACATGATTAAGGAAGCCACTGAAAAGGTTGATTTTATTCGAAAGAAGTTAACAACCACTCAGAGTCGCCAGAAGAATTATTACGACCGTAGAAGAAGAGCTTTGGAATTTCAAGTTGGAGATTCTGTTTTCTTGAAAGTATCTCCAATGCGGGGTGTGTTAAGATTTGGGAAAACTGGTAAGCTGGCACCACAATACATTGGTCCTTTTCCTATTTTGGAAAAGTTCGGTCCTCTAGCATATCGAGTGCAACTACCTAACTGGTTATCTGGCGTACACAATGTATTTCACGTTTTACATCTTCGAAAGTACGTGCACGATCCAGACAGTATTATCGAAGAGGCAGCGCAGTAGGATCTAGAGATCACACCAAATTTAACAGTTAAAAGGGAACCAATTAAGATTGTGGATCGGGACGAAAAGCAATTAAGGAATAAAATTGTGAAACTGGCTAAAGTGCAGTGGAGCGGTGATCCAAAGGACTGTACTTGGGAGATAGAAGACAATATGCAAAAGTCTTATCCCAAATGCAGAATGGATATCTCGGCTTAAACTGGTAAGCCATTTCTCTATTCCTTTCTGAATTCGTATATCTTTGTTTGCTTTTCTCTCTCTTTCAAATTTCGAGGATGAAATTTTCTTAAGGGGGGAAATCTGTAACATACCAAAATTCATTAATTTAAATTGGTAAATGTTGAACTTTTATGATATAATTTAAAAGGTTACAAAATAAATGATAAATTAAATGAATAAGAATTTCAAATTTCTTTTGAGTTTAAAAAATTTGAAATACTAAAAGTTTTTTAAAATTATTTGAATCTAAATTTTGATTCATATATGTGAATATATATGTATGAGTGCATATGTGGGTAAATTTGAAATTCATTTATTGAATTTGATTTTAATTTTAATTTAAATTTTAAAATAAATATTTTGTAAAATAATTTGATTTATAAATGTATATCTATGCAATTTATATAATATGTATTTAAAAATTCAAAACACTTTCTTTTGATAATATGCATTAATATAAAGTTAACATTTGTTAATGGGAAAATATAAGTCTAAATACAATTTATATAATATAAATAAAGAAAAAAATATTTAATTACAAGTGTTAAACTAATAATAACTATGATGACAAGTGTAAATAAAGAGAGAAAGAAAAAGTAACAATTGTCATTTTATCAATTCTTTTTCTTAAGTAATTTTTAGAAAAAGGAAATAAACTTATACAACATCTTTTCCTCTTACTTTTTATTCATTTCAAAAGAAAATTTTATGCAATCTTTACATCAGAGAGAAAAAAAGAAGAAAAAAATCATCAAAAACAAATGCAATTTCCTCAACATTTGAAATCAAGAAAACACATTCCAGAAAAAAATCTGTAACACAAACCCTCCTCTCAATATCTTAAGCTAAAAGAAGAATCCAAAGTTGAATTTGGATCTTCAACATACATTACAGAATCAAGAAGAAAACTTCAAAGATTAAGGAATTCAACAATCAAATTAAATAGAAGAAAAAAAAGAAAGAAAAAAACAACAGTAAACACAAGTTTTTAAAGGTGCAGGCCAGAATTTTCACCTCTGTTTCAACTAAGATTAAAGTGTAAGTAAATTTATTTATTTTATTTTGTTGTTAAAAGATTAAATAAGTAAATTAAATTAAAGATTTAAACAAGTTTATGCAAATTTGTTGCAGCTAACAAATTTAAAAATCAAGCTAAGAAGAAGAAGAAAAACACAGTCCAGATTTTAAATTTAAAAAAAAAATCCGTCTCTGCTAAAATTTCAGGTGAGTAACTTCATATTTTAATAACTTAAGTTTTTAATCTAGTTGCATGTTTAATATTTGAAATTTTGTTTGGGTGAAGATATATATATATGCATTGTACAGTATATTTGGTGTGATAATGCCTGCATGTTGTATATCTGGGTATACCTCTATTTATAGATTTCAAGCTCTGGGTTAATTCAAAAATCATTACTGCTTGATCCATTGATTTTTAGGATTTAGTATCTAGACAAAATACGTTTGTTTGATCATTAAGTAAATTTTAAAATTAGAATTCAAGTTAAACAAAGTAGGTCTGCGCTGAAAACCTTAAGAACAGTATAAAACTTGATTTTTGTAAAAAATTCAAAATTCAAAATTCCAGGATTCAGGAAGATGAATCAAACACTTAATCAAAATACTGATTTTTAAAACTCAAATCACATTTTTTTTGAAACAATTTGAGCATGCATTTATGGTTTTCACTGTTTTGGAAATTTTGGTAATCTCGGGTGATTGGAGAGGCTGGGTTTTTCTCTGAGGGAAGTGAATTGAGTGGAGAGTAAGGCAAAAATGGGTAATGGTTGTTTAGAGGGTTGTGGTGATGGTGGTTGTCCAGAAGGTTTTCTAAACCTAATTTATATTCCTAGGTTGTAAAATTGGTCAGCTCGATCACTCTGGTTGATCGAGTTTGCTGGAACTCTGGGAATGGTTGCTGAAGCATGGACAAAGTGGTGGCTGGAGTGTTTCCTGGTGGTCGGAGGAGCAGTGGTGAACCGATGACTGGTTTTGAAAGGGAAACCTGATTGTGTTTTCCAGGTTTGGGAATTAGTGTTCGATTTTGATTTCGAGAGTGGTAGCTCGAATTGATGGTTGTGGGTGGTTGCTGGGTTGGTTTCTGGAGTGCGACGATCATCAACGATGACCAATGGTGGCTGGAGTCACCGTGCATATGCACGGTGATGAGATGTGGCTGATGGTGTTTGGTTTAGTTTTGGTACTCGAGAAAATCTCTGGGTTGCTTGAAGCAGTAGGATGGTTTGCTCGGGGGAAGATGGATTTAGACTCGAAGCAGATTTGGGTGTTCTCGGGTTGTTCAGTATTTTCAGGTTTTACAGAAACCTATAATTTCAGTTTTTAAATTTTCAAAACCTGAAGCTTTTAAATGTAAAGGAAGGTTTTAAACGTAGTTTTAATTTGAAGTCTAAATTTTAGAATCCAAGTTTAAATTTAAAATCTTAGTTTTAAATAAAAGTAAAAATAAGGTTTTAAACCTGAACTTATTTAATTACTTTATTTTGGTAAGCAGTTTGAACTTTTTAGAAATGAAGTTTGTAAAATATGAGCTAGTTTAAGGTTAAATTTAAATCTAGGAATTAAATATGAATTTCATTTTTTTTAATTTAAAGAAGTTAAAATTTGACAATTTTAAACAAAATGTAAATTTAAATTATTGAATTTTGAAATGGATTTAGTTTCAAACTCTTATGAATTTCTTTATTAAGGCAAGCACTGGTTTGTCTTGTAATTTTAAAAGGTTTTAAATTGTTTAAAACTTTGTTCAAGTTTTAATTATATTCATTTTAAATCTTGTATTTGAAATGAAATTTAAAAGTAAGTCCAAAAGCAATTTGTTTTCAAATAAATTTGTTAATGACAATTTAAACATAATTAAGGAATGTTTTATCTTAAAAATTTATTAAGATTAATTTTTGAAATTAATTTAATTAATGACATAATTAAGGAATAACTAGTTAATTTATTTAATTAATTGATTTGGGATAAATTAATTGATTAAGGGTTAAGCAATTTGTAATTAAGATCATTAATTAGATTATTTAATTAATGATAAAAGATTTGTTAATTAAGCAATTAAAGTTATAATCAAGGTTAATTAATTAAATAATTAAGGAATAATTTAGTTACAATTAACTCTTAAAGTAATTAAAAATGCTGTTAAGATGAAATGGTTTACAAAATAATTTCAGTCTCTCAAGTCAATTCACACGATGAATTTAAATTAGATTTACAAGGAAAAATCAAAATGGTTAACAAAGATAAGAAGGTTATCTTTTGAATTAAATAGGTAATTTATGATTTACTTATGTAATAAATGATTTAATTAAAATAATTATTTAAATTAATTACTTAAAATTAAATGATTAATAAAGGATTAATTATTAAGATAATTAATTAAGAAAATTATTAATTAATAAGAGTAATTAAGATTTAATCAATGGGCAATTAAAGATGAATTAATTGAGGAATGATTAAATTATGAAGATGATTAAAGATTTAATTAATTTTAATTAAGGATAATGAATGATTGATTAAAAATGATTAATGTATTAGTTTTGTGATTAATTAGTTTAATTCACACGATTGATTCATCGTAGTTGTATATGATTGATAACTATTGTATGATGTGTGTTGATTGATATATCTGATTTTTATTTGTGATGCTTTGTGATTGTATTGCTTTATGCCAAGCTATGGTGAATATATTTCTATGTGAATATGAAACCCCTTTTTGCCCGTAAATGGCATTTAAACTTCGATGCTACAGGGAGTCGGATTTCAGGTTGTTGTCCGAAACCCATATCGAACCTGTAAATCTTTGTGAATAACGTATCCACATGTTTTTAAAATTGACACTCGCTATTCGGATTAGCCGGGAGAGGACCTTTGTGTCATATAACCCATTCCGAATAGTGATTCGACGAATGGAGGGCATTTGAAGACCGGTGGTGTAGTCCGGGTGCCTTAAAAAACGATAGGATAACCTATCGATTGTCTCTGCACCGAGTTGCTCTGGTATAGGGATTCCCTAAGTGATGGGAAGTCCGATCGGGATTGTGGATGCCCGGATTTGCAAGGGCTTTTTCCTTTATTGGACGAAGTGCCTTCGGTTCTGTTCGAACCCGTAACAGACTTGTATGGTCGTGTGTCTGACACTACACTTGAGATATAAAGCTGATTTCTTTCAAGTACTTATCTTTTGGTGGCGGAGAATTTATTCTCTTAGCTTAACACCCTTCTCTGAGACATACGAGCTCAGAGGTTATGTAGTTGAAGGTTATCAGCGATATACTCCCAATTCGGTAGTGTGGCACGCTAAGTGCTGCTGTGTGATGATGATCAATTGCTGATCATTTGTTGATCAAAGCATGCCTTTTGTGAAAAGCGTAGCTTTGTGGACGAGACTTCATCGAACCTCACAACCCGGTAATGGTCGAAACAGGAAAGATGCGGCATGGTTATTGGGGGTGGCGCCCCTTAGGGTATGTGCATTTCCTTCTGGATAGAAGTGTATCATGGTATGGAGCCCAGATACTTAACTTATGTGGATATCGCAAATATATATATATATATATATATATATATTACTTTGTGATTATTGTTGTTGGGGCCCCGGATGAAGGTTGGTTACAACCGGGGGATGGCATACTCGTGTCAGTAGTTACCTAGTTATAGAGGTAACCCGGCCTTGTGTTGGCAGAGATCCGGTTAGGTTCTCGGGACGTCCCTCTAGAGGCGTACCCATGAGGCCCAAGAAGTTCCTTAGCCTGACCATTTGTTGGAAATCAAATTACCAATACGAACCCAGTACGGTTTTAGTTATAGAAACTGCCATATAATATGATAGTTATAGTAGGCATACTATAATGGTACGTATGCTGGCTAAGATTAATATTATACTTTCGGAAATGTTTTCACACTATGCACTAATAATAATATTTAAAGTGTTTTCTCGTATTAAGTATTTTTGACTGTCTTAAGGAGAAATCTCCTCCAAGTCTGCGTTTGCATTGTGTGTGGCGGGAGGCCTTATGGAAGTTTCATTTTCAAAAAGCATAGCGAATTTCTTTCAAATTTTTTTGTTGCTTTTGATTTAAATAAACTGCTTTTATTTCAAACAACTGTTTTGTTTACTCATACTAGTCGCATGACTGACCCGGAGTTTATTGTTCCTTTTTTAAACTCTGGGTGCCCATAATTTCCACACGGGCAGCCTAGTAGCAGGTCTTCCGTGTTTTTGGCGCTAGCTGAATTTGAAGTCTTATGGTCTGGAAGCTACTAGTTTTTGAAGACTTTTCGACTTGGAGATATTTTGAAAACTTTTGGATCTCAAGGCTCTTAGTTGGATGTTCGCTGTCATTTCATTTCATTTGAAGACTTTCTTGGAATGCCATCACTTGTGGTTATGTCATGATAGTCTATTTTGATGTTGTGTTGTATATGTATAAAAATACTCTGATATTGGTGATGTGTTGTAATGATATTGTGATATTGTATCTGGTATTGATGTTGGCAGTTTTATTTTCCGCTGTTTATATTCATCTAATGTTGTTATAAGCTCCATCCGAACTGGAATTCGACGTTCGAATCTCCGGCAGTCGAATACAAGTAAGGTATTTGATGTCTACTTTTGAACGCTGAACTTCGCGTCGTGACAGGCTATATATATCTTGAACTCTCGAAGGGAATCATTTGATTGTGTTAGAGGTCTAGGAATGTTAGTGTACTGACTCTACTAATATGAATCATTGGATTACGATTGATGTTCGTAGTCAGCTTCACCCATCGATAATGATGGGTATTGATCGGTATTCCTTATTTATCTTACACTGCCATGCTGTGCTTCGCTATTTTAGTTGAATTATATTATCACTGTTTGTAGCATAGTGTAGATTCATATTATCACATTTTTATAACTTCCACACTTGTATACTGCGATTTCATTATCACGGTATAATTGTTACATTTCAGGCACATTATATTAGTTGTGTTGACTCGTTGATTATGAGAGAAGAGCAGGTTATAATATGATTTCCTATCTTTTGCTTAGGTTTACTATACTTGTTTATAGATAGTACAGATTTTCACTGAGCCAAGTTTGTGGAGAGGGCCGATCGAGATTTAATAGTTCCCGTTTATATGTTTATAGTTTTAATATACAGTATTTTAAGATAGTCCCCCTCATACCAGGCTTTATGTATGACCTACATTTTAGTTTTGTTTGCTTGTGTCATGACAACTCTTAGGTACTCAATTGAGTTGTTCAGGAATCAGGTGTTTCTGGGACACGCTATCAGGGTGCGCAGCTAGAGCTTTTGGGGGCATGGCATCGATATTTTAAGATATATGTACTTGTTATTTTATGTATTGGACAGACTTATTATCAATGTACGATACTATTGTATCAAACATTTATTCAAAGCTCTATGTTCTTTAGGAGTTGATGGATTCTAATTCTCTATATTGATAATATTATCAATTACTTTTGCAAGTGTCATCTCTTATATATTGTTATTACATTCTGTTTATGTATATTCAGTATATTATATTGTCATTCTATTGTAAGATCCTATCGATCTCTTAGTTTAGTGTTTTGTTCTAATTTTACCCCAACAATCTTCCCTTTGGGTAGCCCTGTAGGATGGGTTATTACACAATGTCTTATGTGCCATTTTCTTCAGACGAACAGTACGCGAAGCTTCTTTATTCAGGGGTTGTCGGGCTCCTATGACCAAAGTTTACCATGTTAAGTTAATAGATCTTCACAAGGAGGAGGCAATTGAGGTGGGAGATAATTGGGAGACCATGTTGAAGAAAAGATGATGACACCGAGTTGGTAGAAGTATGGGCGAGACATGTTGACCGGGTCGCTCACGTGTTCATAGTTATTCATATATCGGGCCACTATTTGCTCTGATCCGTTGGCGATATCGCAGGCTTTGTATGCATGTAGCAGTGTCGGATGAATTATGTTTGGAGTAGAGGCCTTATGCTTTAAGCAAGATATAGGCCTAATAAATAGGTACGTTAATGATGTGAGCCATTAGGGCCATGTGGGCCAAGATGCTGATAGTTGGAACCATTCAGGTCGAGACACATGCCAAGGTACGGGTCGACCAATATTACTCGCAAGAAATTAAGCAATATTTCTTCCTCCAAGTTTATGCCCATGAGATGGGAAGGACTATTTATTAACACATTATTGCTGCTGACACGTGTCTTTATATCACTGGAGGTGGAGTTTACTTCCTTGAGACATTGTAGAAAAGATTCAGTGGTTGATTTGACATGTTAATTAATGAAAACCTAGACCGTCCATACCATCTCCCACCTATCGAATCTAACGGCTCAGATCGAATATCATTTCTTATAAATAGCCTTCTGCTCTTCTTTTTCACTCTTTATTGAATCATCACAAACCTTTTCCATTTGAGAAGAACTTTGAACCTTCAAGTATTTTCATCTTTAACTAACAATTCTAACCTTTAATTAGTGAGTATCTCTTCCCTTATGTTGATTTTGGTTTTCTTGTCATGTTAATGCCGTAATGAATATCGATTTGAAATGGATGTTGAGCATGTTTTGCTATTGGTTTACTTTCCATCATTGCTTCTTTTATGTTGGTTTAAATATTACCATTGTTCCAATGAACTTCTATTAAGCATGGCGTTGATGATTTCCATTATGAAATCAACATCGATCAATCAATGTTGAATATTTTCTCGATTACTTGAAAAATCATACAAGTGTTAATATTACCGAACTACATCACATTATAATAGGGAGATGATTTATTAGGCCTTGCCCTACGACTATTACTTAAGCAATAAATAGGCAGTAGACGTGGGCATCATGGCCCTCTTGAATTGGATATGGATTAAAATGGGATTGTGGCTTGCCTTAGAGTTTAAGTAACCTACAAGACCCCTCCTACCCAAAGATCTCCACACCAAGTAATACACAACATACATCCTGGCATGCAAAAATCGAATGAGGCAGAACCTATTAATAAAAGAAAAAGTTCCCCTTGCCCACCTTTAGTTAGGCGGTGGTGGAGGGACTAACCCGATGGTAGTAGCTTTAACTTGATATCATGTTTTTGCTTCCTTTGAAGTTTCACTAACCCTCTCTCTTTTCTTTTTGGGGTTTTGTAGTGGTCCATCTTGACTTTGCAAATTTTCTTGAATCTGCCGTGGGAAGGAATGCTTACCAGTAAACCCTCCTTCTAAGCCTCGTGAGGTTGTCGATGCTGAACAACGACCGCTCATGATTTCCCAGTTAGTCCAATCAAAGGAGATACCCCTCGTGACCGCATCATCACATGCCCAGTGCTTCCCCTTCAACATTAACTTAGTCCTAGTGAGGCGGTTCCCTCCTGAGGCAGCCGCTGTGCCATAATCAATTTGTTTTAAGAGGAGGAAGACCGATGGGGAGTAGGGGAGTTCAGCAAGGGGACTTCTTTCAACTTTTATCGAGAGGCTCGGCTTTTGGGTCAACTATTGAGGACCCACTTGGTCAGGGTAATTGGGTCTACTAGCCTCTCGGTGGTGGAGAGCGAGGTTAAGACGGGTGTGCTTGGAAGCACTAGCTATGATCACCTTGAAGGTTTTTGCTTAGATAGGCTAGCCTAAAAGCGAGTGGATCGGGCATCCTACCGAGTCAGCTTTAACACATAAGTTGGGATGGCTTTTCTGGTGAGATTGTTGGCTTAGCTCTTTTCTAGTGAGATTATTGGCTTAGCCTTCTTACTTCCTTATTTTCTTATCCATCTTTTATTCCAAGCCAGTCCCCACGTTCTCTACCTTCAAAATGACATGATGGCATATGAAAAGCACGTTGTGAACGAGGCCACCATCCATCACTTAGTAAAGGAGAAGTTGCTAGGGTTTGAAAGGATTTTCGCTATGAAGACGACAATATATGACTACAAAGGGGAAGGCTGACGAGGCAGCTTATAGAGAATGGTTTGAGAGGGAGGTGGCCTCGATGAGGAAGGAGATGGAGGCTAGGAACAAGGAGGTGGCTGATTTGAAGGAGGACCATAAGCATCGTGTTTTTTTGGAGGCTCTCATAGAATAGAAGGCTATAGTGGCAGAGGAGTAGAATGATATGATGATAATTATGTTGAAAAGAATCTTTGCTGCCAACTATCACCTTCACTTGGACATTAACTTATCTCACTAGAGCAGTATGAGGTTGTGCGGTGAGAGATGGTGGATGAGATGGCAGTCGGGGACAGACTCCCTCACTGATCATGTCCTTGGGAAAGATTGCTTCCTTAACAGGCGCCACAAGTGGTCCACCCATTGTTTCCACACTAGAAGTGGATAATGGGATGATATATGATAGTGGTATCCAAGTCCTGGGATCCTTGCCCCACCCTTCAACAGTGGACATTTTTTTTCTTTTTTGCTGGTCTTTTGTAATAGCCAGTAGATCAGGAAAGTGTTGACCTTTGTACAAAATGCTATATAATTTGATTTACCCTTTTTTTATGGTCATGTTGTCTGCTTCCCACTTTTCTACCAATACTTTAAACATGTCAGCCTAGCATGTTTATTTTTACCTATGATCTTTTTTCGTCAAATGACACAAGTAAGCCCTGGCTTTGGTAAGAAAACACGCAGACTTAGGCATTTACATACCATATAACATACAAGTAAACAAAAAAGGCTTATCTTATTACAGAGGTTAGTTAGCCCCATTTACATGTACAACTGGGCAAGATTAGATAACATGGCGTCCTTTGGTGATTTTCGGGCAAGCACGTTAGTTTGCCTTCCCTTTATTGGCCGGTTGTAGGGTAGTACCTGACTTTGTTTTGCTAAGGCCACCTTGGTTGCTTGAGGTGTCCAGTACTATGACTGCTAGATTCATGGTAACAACATGACTAACTATGCTTATCTATGAACCTCAGCCCCACTGTATCGATAGAACTGGTAGCATCATGGGTGAAATAATTAGGACCATGGCGTGGGCAGTTTCAACATTAGTTTGTCGATCCCTTTGGTCAGAAATGGAAAATTAATTGGCTCACACATCCTTATGGGGCTTGTCAGAAATTTCATAGCTTCCCCTTAGGCTTATAGAGCAGTGCACACTTGTTCACCCATGGGATGGTCGGTTTAATTCTAGTAGCCCTTACTTGAGGTAGGTAGATGCATTGTGCGCTTATATACCCACTCGGGATGGCTGGTTGAATGTGAGTAGCTTCCCCTCGAGGGGGTAAAGGTGTTACACTTTTCATACACCCATTGGGGATGGCTAGTTGAATGTGAGTCGCTTCCCTCATGATGGCTAGAGGCATTTCCATGCTCGTACAGCCACTAAGGATGGTTTTTTGAATGCTAAATAGCCTCCCAAGAGGTGGTCAGAGGTGTTGCATGTGAAAGTGTCTTGGATCATATATTTAATGACTAAACTATATATCTTAAAGTACACAAACAATATTATAAGCTAACCACAAATAAAATAAAGTAATGAACTTGCATACCATACTTTTTATACTGGTTTGAACCACTTTCCTATGCCCGCTCCTAGAATCTCTTATTGTGGCTTTTAACTCACCAATACCTTCACTTCGTCCGAAGGAATAGGCCTATACATTTGCATGAGCAATTGAGTAGATCTTGTACACTAACTTAATAAAAATATAAACTTTGGCAGAAATCATCTTCAATACACTGATATGCCCAATACGTGCAATTTCCTATAACTCACAAGAACTAGTTTGTAGATGAATGTGCTGGAGCTTAGGAGGCCAGAAATCAGAATATTGATTATTGTAAGTGAATGATTGTTGATTTGGTAATATGAAATAGAATAAGGTTTAAGATAATAGATCAGAGAATTAAAGAGCAAGTAAAGTGTTTAAATTTGTTGAAACCAAACTCATCAATAGATTTGAAAAGGTTTGATGAAGAAGTATGATCATTCATCATTGAAAAAAGACATTTTTGAAGAAGGAGGAAGTGATACGTATGTTTGTATAAAAGGAAGTAAAAAATCCATTTTATATTTTCCAAAACATTAAAGCTTTGTAAAGTCTTTTAAATAAATATATATATAGATAAATTATTTTTACGGTCTTTGAGACTATGAAATAGTGATATGTGGTTCTTGTGAGTTTTAACAACATATATCTAAGATAGAATGACTCACAAAATCACAATCTTCAAATCTTCTTCCAATATATGATCTTGCGAAGCTTTACCGTGATTCCTTCTCTGTCTTTTAAATCTTTGATGTTATTTCTTCGACTATTGTATTTTAAACTATGGTACGGAGTTGTCATCATCAACATTGGGGATTTTTGCTCTAACATTCTCCCTTTTTTGGATGGTGACAGCTCATATATGCATTCATGAAGGGATGTTTACTATGAATATTAAGAATGTCATGCTCCACCTAATTAAACATATGAACAAAAAAGTTTTATAATTTTATTTTGTTACGCTCACTGAATGTATGCATATCATAAGTTATTTCTCCCTATTTGTCACATATCAAAAAGGAGAATAATATAATAGTGTATAGTATAGGGGATATTACTGAACAAATATCAACAAATATAGAACATAACACAAATGACAAATACAGAACAACAGAGATGTCTTAATTAAAAATAATATGCAAGTCTAAGTGCATATGTCAATTGTAACAACCTTCTACAAAATGGGCCAAAATTTCAATCTAGAAAAGGCCCACCTGAAATAGACCCATTTGGTAAGTTAGTATAAAAAAATACATAGCTATTTATCTATACATTAAGAACTCATAGCTGAAGGATAAAATATAATAACAGAAACAATACTCATTTCATTTAAAATTTAAATGTCAAATAAACCAACAATAACCGTTACATATCCGTAGTACATAATTTGTAAAATACAATAGTTTTTAATGGGTACAGCTGAAGAATGGATAAATAAACTACTGCCACAAGTCTCATTAACATCACAGCCTTCAACATTGCTATTCTTAAACTTTGTTGCAACAAGGAGAGATTTAGAACAACATATGTCTGGTGAACAAATATCTCAAGCCTTGCTGTACTAGTACTTCGGCGGTACAATTTAAGTAGGTAAATGCCTTACATTTTCTACCTACATCACAAGTCTTTCCAAATATAATCCCGAGTACTTTTCTCGAACTTAAATAAAGGGAAAATATATGCTCAAAGCCAACTTGCTATCAACTCACTAACCCATATCTATCGTTCATAATGTCCTATCAAAGAAAGAGATAGTACTTAAGTCACTTAATACCTTTTAAATCAAATTTTGCAGACTCCACCATTTACTACCTTTATTTAAGGCAGGTCCACATCATTTACTACCTATAGTTCCAAGATGGACTCATCACTAGTAATTATCTAGCTGACATTGTATGGAATCACTTCAGCCACTTAACACTTCCTATTGATGCAGGCCCTTTTCTCGAGATATCCTCTACCATGCCTAACCCGTAATCCCGACCATTTACTATTCCTATGTAGAGAAGAGGCAAGCCCTCACACAGTCACTTATTACCTTCAATCTTTGAAGTAGGTCCTTCATATTGTGACCTATACCCCACGATGACGTCTTATGTTAGTCCTACTATTCGTAGGTACTGGAAACCAAATTATCTGAGCAGATTTACCCTATAGAATTTGAGACCAACCTCGCATCATCATCATAGTTACTTATTATAGACGATATCTCACATCTGCACCAAAGTCACATTTCTGGTAACTAGATTAGTAGGGTAGACTTTTTTGTGCTTTTGACTGACCTCGCATCTTTATAACTTAGTTATAATCTATATATAGTACACATATTATACACATCTCGCCGTTTCCATAATTAAGGCCTTATAATAAATCTTTTTTATTTCGCCTTTAACATTAATTACTTTCCTAAGGGTATTTAATAAAATTAATAACCTATTTAACTACGCAATTATACGTTAATTATGCTAATATACACACACACAAGCGTGCACCTAATAATTTCAAAGCATAGGGGAATTTATGCCTTAGACTAGCGTATAAATGTCAACTCCTTCAATGATTATACAAGCCTCATTTTAGATTATCAACAATGTAAAAACTCCAGTATTCATATCCAAAAAATTCCAATCAATAGACTACGTAATAAAAATTTAAACTCAACTTAGTACATAAAACTAATGGAATATATTAATAATAGAAACTTATAATTCTAATTTTACGCTCTATTCAACTTCGTTTTCACATAAAAATAAGCAAAGGAATTTCTATTTAATCCACGGGGATAAGCAGTGCAAACAATGAATAAAATTTATACCTTACATACTATTCCTCAATCAAAACCCTTTAACCAAATTCAAAAAAAAAAAGAATAAGAAGTGGAGTAGAAGGTAAAATTATCAAAACCGCAAATCTACGGAATTTTCATTATTTTGACATAAATAATTGAGATTCCAAAATAAAATTGACATTTCACATTGAAGGAGTCTTGAGGGTTTATATTATGAATTTTTTGCAAACCAAAACTCCCCAAGGCATATCCAAACCCAATAGAAAATCTAAGACTTTCACTTATAGTATTTCTTTAGTTTTGCCTCTTTTGTATTTGACATGCCTTTGATGGTCGTTATTAGATCTCTTCTTTTTTATGTGTACAACAATGATTTGTATATACAACTGTGCAGTTAATACCCCGCTATTACCCCGACATAAACCTGTTATATCTCATAGCAGATTTCTACCGCTATGATTTTCCATATAGCCTCAAATACAGCCTTTTCGTTTTAAGCCCCGCTATTTCCGTTATATCCCATTATTCCCACTATTTCCGCTATATCTTCGTTAAAAGAAATGAACTGAAAAATGTTTATACGTTATAAAAATTATGAAATTAATTTATTTAATTGAATTTTTAATGTACTTTCAAAAATGATAATACTCTAATATTCTACTAAATTCAATTATGTTATATAACAATTTTACGTTTATTTACAGTATATTTGCACACCTTTTTTGTTTAAAATTATTTAAGTATTAATTAAATTCAATTGAATGTTAATTTAAATACCATCTATATATTTGTAAGAACATTAAGTACGAGTTTTATATGTTATTTTATGGTTATCCAATATATCCCGCTATATCCTCGCTGTATCCCCGCTATGACTTTTTGCACCTCTACCGCATTGAACATGCCAACCGCTTTAACCGCACAGATATACAGATTAGATTCAGAAATTGAGGGAATGGTGGAGAATAGATTGTGAAAATAAACAATAATCAATAAAAATAATTGTATAGGATTTCTTACCTAAAACCCTAATGGAGTTTTCTGAATCTATGAAGAAACGAACTGACAGAGCTTCGCTAATGCTCATAAAATATTGCCCGAAACCCAACGGTCGATGGACAGTGGTCGACCGATCCAATGGGATCTAATGACATGCGTTTCGTATGTGAATTGTTCTTTTACAAATTGTACATGTTTAACTCATTCGAAAAAAATATTATTTACCAAATATTTAATCGTATTTGTGCGTCGAAATGATATGCAGAGTTAGTTTTAATTTTACTTTCTAAATTGAAACATCTATTTTTTTTACTAGTTTGAATTTTTATTTCTATTATTAATTAATAAAGAATGAATTTAATTTTCTATTAGTTTGTATTTTTATTTTTGTTATTAATTAATAAAAATGACTTTGAAAAAAATATATTTCTTAGATCCTACTTTTAAAGGCATTTTGAATTTGCAAAACATGTGTAATTATTAGATCCTACATTTAGGGGCCCGTGAATTTATAAACGAAGTTTTATTTGTTAAATTTATAAAAGAAGTATTAGATCCTATGTGACGACCCGCCTTTCATTCCATAGAAAGACGTATCATCATTAAGAAAGAAATAGGTAAAAAGAGAATAGATAGAAACAAATAACAATATCAGGATCTTACAGCGGAAACGGAAAAATATATTATATCGCATAGATATTACATAGTCATTACACATCAGAGTCACATAATTACAACATCACAGTAGACAGTTGTGAAGACATGTCTATTCATTACATTCCAAAATACAAACAGACAAATGATACCTACACAGTGGAAATATATATATATATATATATATATTTATATTTATATATATGTATGTATGTATATGTATGTATGTATATGTATATACACATGCCAAGACTCTTGCTTCAACCTTTTCCAAAATTCATCTACAAATCTGATCACTTTGCTACTCATAAAAATTTGAGTACCCAAGAGTTTAAGAAAAACAGAATAAACTCCGGGTCAGACATGGGTCTGATGTGAGTAAACAGTTAAGTTGTTTAACTTGAAAAACCTTTGAAATAAAAGGTATCTCGTAAGACACTCCGCAAATAAACACGGACAAGTTTTTCCCTTACGACAACCAAAACATTTGATAGGAAATCTGGTTATATTAGAATAGGGTCCAGGGTTTTCAAATAAATATACACATAGCAGAAATTGTTACATTCTTAAATTTCAGCATACATAGGTATACAATCAAGTCCGAGATCACTTATTGGAGATTGGATTCCATACAATAGTAGGGCTACTAGGGTACCGCCCGTCACAGTACGTGGTCTAGATCATTGTACCGAGGGTCAACCCTGATCCCTTGTAACACAAAACTGGAGCTATCCCTTACCGAATAAGACAACCCCGCGGTTGTGGCCAACAACCGTCCACACAGCCGAATATATCCTACTTGGGTGCTACCCACTTAGCCTTGCGTGCACCTCCCCTTAGCCATTCCCGGTTGATGAGGCTTGAGGCTACGATTACCTTTTTAGAACATTTATCTTTTTAGAACATTTATCTTGGAAAGCTAATCGTCCTCCATTGACGATGGTCTGATTGCATTCATCCATACAAGTTTGTTCCGGATTCGAACGAAACCAAAGGCACTATCTTCGTTACACTCATTTTGGAATCACCCTCAGAGTTAACGACAAATAGCCCTTGCACTCCGAATCTTCATCTCGATCTTAATCTTGAGATTTTACCACCTATCGTTTAACTTGGATCGAATGTGGTTTTCAGATAACAAATTTTGATATCCGATCCCGGTATCATCGAAATTCAAACGTTTTTTATGGCCATGTTGTTTAAGCAAACAATTTAATTTAATCCAATACATTGAATTTACACAGCATTCATCATAGATAAATAACTCACATTTATCACAGCTATATCCAAAGTATTGCACATCACAGAACATCACATATTAACATACTATAAATATTAGTCAATCCAAACATTCTATACAAACAATCATCCATAAGCAAGACTTATTAATCCATAGCTATAACTAAATTAATTTACTTAAAGTAAATTAATTACATACGAATTAATCGCCTAACCCTGATTAATTAACATTAATTAATTACAAACCATTTGTTATTATCTAATTAATTAATGAAATTAATTAATCATCCTTAATTACTTACATTGATTAATTATCTTATAATTATTAATTAAATAATCCCTTTAATTATTAGTTAATTATCCTTTAATTAATTATTAATTAATAAATCTCAATTATTAATTAATAAATCTCAATTATTAATTAATAAACCCTAAACTACTAATTAATTAATCCTTAATTACTAATTAATTAATCTTTAATTACTAATTAACTAATTAATCTTTAATTATGAATTAATCTTTAATTACCCAAGACCTTAATTAACTTTAAGATAAATCATTTATCTTAATTAATTACTAAATTATCATTAAAATCTTATTTAATAAATCTTGGAATTATTTTTCATTGTAAATACGTTAAAAACATTTTTACCCTTATAATTAACTACCTAATTACACATTTAATTTAAGTTTATAATAAACTTAAGAATTAACTTAATTAATTTAAGTTAAATAAATCATACAACTTTTCTTAATCCAAATATTTAAAACATCTATTATCTAAAGAAAATGATTTTAAGAAATAGTTAAACTTGATTTATTTTAAATTTTAAAAACTTGCTTTAATTTGAATTTTAAAACTGTTATAAATATATTCCCGAGTTTAACTCGGTACCTACCCGAGTTTAGACCCGAGAAAATTTACTTTTTTTAAAACCTAGTTCAGTTTAAAATTTTAAACTGTGGTAACATGCTAAACTCTCACTCATCTACCTGATACCCTACTCGAGCCACAACACTGCTACCCCGAGCTCTTCCTCGAGGCAAACTCTTCTCCTCCAATCCCACTAATACCCGAAACTCGTGCACGTGCACCGATGGACGAAGCCACTCCGACCATCGATGCTACCTCTAGCACATCGACGACCATCTCTACCTTCGATTTCGATAACCTAATCTTCAACATCTCCATGAAATCAAAATCGAGCAAACATGGACAAACTGGAACAGAAACCATCACCTAAGAGCCACCTCGACCCGATGCCTCCGACCACTAGAACTTTCGAAACTTCGTCCTTAGCTTTGCCGACTAACCTCACACCTATTCCCCCACCTCCGATGAACTCCGGTGCTCCGACGACGACGCAGTAGCCTAATTTCCAACCTCTACCAAAACCCGAGCTTATACCCTACTCCGACGATTAGCCTCGCTATGGTGGTCGATAGAACCATCTACCATTTCCCGAGATCACCTACCTCCCCGCTACCTCCAGCAGTGATCCCGACCACCCTGAACCCTCCGATCACCATAAAATGCCCAAAACACAAATGCTGATCAACCCCCAAGTTCTCTCAAATTACATACTTAAAAATCATGTTTTTTCTTTTAAAAATCATAATTTTCAAAGACAAATAAGATTATATTCATGAAACACTAAATTATTGAAATCGAATTTTGACAAACTTTGGGTTTTTACTGTATATTTTAATTTTCCAGAAATCATTAAACTAATTATACTTAGAACTATTTTTAAAATTAAGATCTTATAATTTTAAATAGTTTTGTTTGAACAACAAAGTCTAAAAAGAATTAGGGGATGAGATCTTGATTTTTGAAAAGTTTTGAAACCTGTAAAACAAGAATAGAGGATACATTCTTGTTCATAGACATGCACACATACATTCACATATATATACACAGACATGCAGGCAAATTTTACATCTATACAACAATTTTCCACTACATACATAAAGTATTTGTCACACGCAATCAAGCTTTAACAATTTTAAGATTTTAAGAAAAAGTTTACTCACAGTAATATGATGTTGAACAGAGAAATTTGAAACAGGAAATGTTTGATCTTTTTAAAACTTGAAACTGGAAATTTGTTGAGTTGAAATCTTGCTTTAAACTGAGATAAATTTTTCTTTGATCTAGTTGAATTTGCTATAGGTTTGAGATGGTTGTTGTTTTGAAAAGATTGTTGTTTGATTTTAAGTTCTGGTTTTTAAGTTGTTTACAGGCTTTGATTCTTTGGTTTGCAAATGAAGATAGAAAAAGAAAATGAGAAGAGAATGGTATAGATACATATAGCCTTGTTTTATGATTATTTTTTAAAATAAAATTAAAATTAAAAATTGACACTTATTTAAATTGCATACTATTAACCTTATACTTGTTATTTTCAATGTGGTAACTATTTTATATATGTTTTTATATAATTTTATATTTTAGTTTCTATTTAGTTTAATATATTTCCATTATTTATATTTATAAAATCTTTTAAAGAAAACGATATAAAACTAATTATATACTAATAAAAATCATATATATATATTAGTTTTAAATCCAATTTATTTTTAAGATATCTATCCTTTGAATTTCAATTTCAAATTCTATTTAAAATCTACTTATATATACATACATAAACAACACATATTTTATTTGTTTGAAAAAGAATAGTTTTGCTCATTTTATATAATTTATAAAAGAAGATTATCACATATTTATTTGCCTGAAATTCAAGGAGATCACGTTCCTCCCTCCTTAAAAGAATTTTGTCCTCGAAATTTAAAAACAAAAGATAGTCCAAAAGCTTTTATTTCAAACAATCAAGCATACATATCAGCCGTACACTAACATCCAAGCAGATAATTTATTCAAACAACAATCCTAACTATCCCGAGACAAATCTGGATAGGCTTTCCTAAAACTCTCTAGAGTGTCCCAGGTACAATCTATGGGATCCTCGCTCCACTGAACCTTGATCAATTTCACCACTTTGTTCCTGAGCTGCTTCTCATCATGATCAACTCTCTGGACTGGATGCCTGGCCACAGTTAAGTCCGGTTCGATCTCTAAATCTTCCTGCACTACCAGTTCCATAACTAGAGATGGGTCGTACACGTACTTCCTTAGATGAGATACGTGAAAAACATTGTGAATTCCAGCCATTCAGTGTGGCAATTCAATCCTGTAGGCCAAAGCACCAATTCTCTCAAGCACACAGAACTGTCCAATATGTCTCGGGGCAATCTTTCCCGTCTTACCAAATCTGATCGCTCCTTTTATCGAGGAAACCTTGACAAAAACCAAATCTCCGACTTTGAATTCCAATTGCCTTCGTCTCTTGTCTGCATAACTCTTCTGACGATCCTGGGTTGTTTTCATTCTCTTCTTGATTAGTTCCACCTTCGCGGATGCCTCTTGGATCAAATTTGGAGCAAGAACAAGACAATATCCCAATTCTACTCAACATGACGGAGATCTACAAGGTCTTTCGTACAAAGCTTCATAGGGTGTCATCCTAATACTCGCATGATAACTATTATTGTATGAGAATTCCACTAAATGTAGATGGTCTGTCCAAGATCCACCGAAATCGAAAACACAAGCGCTTAACCTATCCTCTAGAATACGATTCAGCCTTTCTGTTTGTCCGTCGGTCTGGGGATGATAAGCTGTACTTAAGCTCAATCTTGTACCTAAAGCTGTCTTCAAAGCCTCCCAAAATTTACTGGTATAGATTCGGTCACAGTCACTTACTATGCTGACTGGAACTCCGTGCAACCTGATGATCTCCTTCAAGAAAATCTCTTCTAAAGACGCTGTAGTTTTGGTTGCCTTAACCGGAATAAAGTGGGAGCTCTTGGTCAACCGGTCTACGATTACCCATATTCCTCCATTTCTTTTTCTTGTCCTTGGCAACCCATTGACAAAATCCATTGATATCATTTCTCACTTCTACTTTGGGACTTCTGGAGGCTGCAACAATCCGACGGTCTTCTGTTGATCACCGTTTACCTATTGATAGACCACACATCCATTCACGAAAACAGCAACATCCTTCTTCATGTTTGGCCAACAGAAAACTCTTTCATATCCTTATACCTCTTTGAAATCCTCGGATGGATACTCAGCCTGGAGCGATGACTCTCTGATAAAACTTCTTGCCTCAAATCCTTGAAATTCGGAAAACAAATTCTCCCGTTGATCCTTAAAGTTTACTGTTCATCAATCTCAAAACTGGAGCACTGACCATTCTTGACTTTCCTAATTATTTCTCTCAAAC
The DNA here is from genome assembly GCA_030765085.1 of Allium cepa. Taxonomy (NCBI): domain Eukaryota; kingdom Viridiplantae; phylum Streptophyta; class Magnoliopsida; order Asparagales; family Amaryllidaceae; genus Allium; species Allium cepa. Next base: position 676,120,539 of record CM060941.1, on the reverse strand, counting down.
TTCTATCTGATCCTTGCTTACTCACAATCCTTTCAAGTAGAGACGGAACAACTTCCAAAATAGCCAAAACTATATTCTTACTCAGAGCATCTGCCACTACATTCGCTTTCCCTGGAGTATAAAGAATATTTAGATCATATGATGCCAAAAATTCTACCCATCTTTGCTACCTCAAATTCAGATCCTTCTGGGAGAAAAGATGTTTCAAAGGTTTATGATCAGTGGAAAGCTCAAACTTCTCTCCCAACAGATAGTGTCTCCAGATCTTCAAAGCAAAGACGATGGCCAACAATTCTAGATCATGCATTACGTAATTCTTCTCATGTGGCTTCAATTATCTACTCGCATGCGCAATTACTTTCCCATTCTGCAACAGCACCCAGCCCTACTCCATAAGCATCAGTGTAGACTTCAAACTTACTCTTACCATCAGGAATAGCTAGAATAGGTGCACTGGTTAGCCTTGCCTTCAAATCTAGGAATGCCTCTTCACACTTGGGGGTCCATTTAAACTTTTCTCCCTTCCTAGTCAATTTGGTTAATTGCGAAGAAATCTTAGAGTAGTCACTGATAAATTTCCTATAGTACCCTGCCAAATTGAGAAAACTACGGACTTCCGTAGGAGTCTGCGGTCGCTTCCATTCTTGGATAGCAGCTACCTTGGCCGGATCGATAGAAATACCCTCTCCAGATATGATATGCCCCAAAAATCTAACTTCCAACTTCTAGAAATGGCACTTCGAAAACATAGCCTTTAGGACATGCCTCCTCAAAATCTCGAACACTATCTCCAAATGTCGCTTATTCTCCTCTTCAGACTTGGAGTAGACGAGAATGTCGTCGATGAATAAGAGCACGAACTTGTTCAGCACATCCCAGAAAACTCGGTTCATCAGATCTACAAAATAGGCTGGAGCGTTGGTTAGCCTAAAAGGCATAACAAACTACTCGTAAAAACAATTGGGTCCTCTGAACGCAGTCAAGGGTATACCGTCTTCAGCTATCCTTAGCTGGTGAAAACCGAAAGCTAGATCCAACTAGGTATAAACAAAAGCTCCATGGAGTTGATCAAAAAGATCGTCTATATGGGGAAAGGGATACTTATTACTAATAGTTACCTTATTCAACTCCCAATAATCCACACATAATCTTAATGACCCATTCGACTTGGTCACAAAGACTACAGCAGAATCCCAACTAGAATAACTAGGCCGGATCAAACGTCTCTTTAAGAAATCTTGGGTCTTCTTCACCAACTTTTATCTCTCTCTCGGCGCCATCCTTCTACTGGGTTGAACAATAGGTATTGCTTCCGGAACCAAGTCGATTTGGAACTCTATTTTCCGGTGCGAGGGCAAACCTTTGACTTCTTTGAAGAAATCTGGAAAATCTTTGACCACTTCGATGGATTCTACACCTTCTGGAGATGCCTCCATTCCATGCAAAAAAAACTACGCAAGTGAGCTCTAGAACTATCACAAGTCACTTTTGCAATCCTTCCCAACCCAGTTTCCAAAGTCACATTTCTCTCTTCACAAATCAAGACAGCGTTATGCTTATCCAACCAATCCATTCCCAAAATAAGGTCAAACCCTTTGAAATCCAATACAAATGGGTCGCAAGAGAAACTATGAGACAGATAAGAAATTCTTATGGCTCTACAGATCTTATCTAACTTGGTCATTCCCCCTATATGATTAGATACAAAAATAGGGCGGTCCATAATATAGGGGTGAGATGAAACCTCTCTACCATATCCAACGAAATAAAACTAAGGGAAGCACAAGAATCAAACAAAATTCTAACAAAAATGCCATCTAAAAGCAAAGAACCTTCCAGAACGCATTTGCCTTTCCTACCGAAGAAGTTGACGGTCCTTCTTGGATAGCAAACACCTTGGTTGGCTAAGCTCTCTGAAGCAGCGGACAAGCCTTCACCATGTGCCCTGGCTGTTGACAGTTGAAACACATAAACTTCTGAACCATTGTAGAACCGAGTCTACTCTGATGCTGCTGGTGTGGAGTTCTTCCTCTGGGACACTGCTTAGCCAAATGACCCTCTTGCTGTCACATATAACACTTGCGAGCTCCATTGTTGCCTCCCTGTTTCCCTTTGCCTTACTTCTTCCAATTTGGGTTGAATTTTCTTTTGTTCGGATTGGAAGAAATTCCACTTGGTGCTGCTACAGATGCTAGGGGTTTCTTATTCAAAAGCTCCTCATACCTCAATGTCATATCAATCAATTCCATGAATGATCCCTTAAGATGTGTCGTCATCTTCTCGTGGAACTCAGGCTTCATTCCCAGCACAAACATCTCATTCTTCTTGAGGGGTGTGTCGATAAGTCCAAGTTTGTGGTAAGATAATTCATTGAACTTAGTCTCATATTCGGATACCGACATACTTCCTTGCTTCAGATCCAAAAAATCTTTATACAAACGAGTCTTCCTGGCTGTAGGCATAAACTATTCCTCAAACAGTTCCTTAAACTTGCTCCAAGAAATATCATCCTCTGAAATATTCATGGTAACTGCATCCCACCATGCGGCTGCTCCTTCTTGAAGTTGCCACGACGCCATCACTTCCTTTTGCTCATCTGACAGATCCAAACTTTTAAAAATTCGCTCACACTAGCGTAACCAAACCTAAACTTTAATGATGGAATCTATTCCTTTAAAAGGCCTTCCTCCCAGATTGGTGAAATCTTTGTATGCAGCAAAACTTACTCAAGGCGGCGTTGGATTTACAGCCTCGCTAGAATTCGGACCTCTTCCATTAATGGTCGTCGTGTTGCCCACAACTCTACCTTTCCTTCCTCTAGAATCATGTTAGCAACCTAGGAAGGTAACCCAACAATTAGATAGGTGTATAGATTTAAAAAATTTACAAATACGTGCTCTCAAGATAGATACTACTCCAAAGCCTAGGTATTATCTCAACCTAGCGCTCTGATACCAACTGTGAAAACCCGCCTTTTAATCCATAGAAAGACGTATCATCATTAAGAAAGAAATAGGTAGAAAGAGAATAGATAGAAAGAAAGAAATAACAATACCAGGATCTCACAGCGGAAATGGAAAAATATATTATATCATATAGATATTACATAGTCATTACACATCAGAGTCATATAATTACAACGTCATAGTAGACAGTCCTGAAGACCTGTCTATCCATTACGTTCCAAAATACAAACAGACAAACGATACCCACACAACGGAAATATATATATATATATATATATATATATATATATATATATATATAATCCAAGACTCCTGCTTCAAGCTTTTCCAAAATTCGTCAAGCAAACCTGATCACTTGGCTACTCATAAAAATTTGAGTACCCAAGAGTTTAAGAAAAATATAATAAACTCCGAGTCAGACATGGGTCTGGTGTGAGTAAACGGTTAAGTTGTTTAACTTGAAAAACCTTTGAAATAAAAGGCATCTCGTAAGAATCTCTACAGATAAACACGGACAAGTTTTTCCCTTATGATAACCAAAACATTCGATAGGAAATCTGGTTATATTATAATAGTGTCCAGGGTTTTCAAATAAATATTCACATAGCCGAAATTGTTACATTATTAAATTCCAGCATATATAGGTATACAATCAAGTCCGAGATCACTTATTTGAGATTGGATTCCATACAATAGTAGGGCTACTGGGGTAACGCCCGTCACAGTACGTGGTCTAGATCACTGTACCGATGATCCACCCTGATCCACTGCAACACAAAATCGAAGCTACATACTGGATAGTCCGAATAAGACAACCCCACGGTTGTGGCCAACAACCGCTCACACATCCGAATAAAGGGACCTCTATATATGGGTCAATCTTATCCTATTTAGGTGCTACCCACTTAGCCTTGCATGCACCTACCCTGTTTTAGCCATTCCCGGTTGATGAGGCTTGAGGCTATACCTTTTTAGAACATTTATATTGGAATGCTCATCGTCCTTCATTGATGATGGTCTGATAGCATTCATCCATACAAGTTTATTTCGATTTCAAACGAAACCGAAGGCACTATCTTCGTTACACTCGTTTTGGAATCACCCTCAGAGTTAATGACATATAGCCCTTGCACTCTGAATCTTCATCTCGATTTTCATCTTGAGATTTCATGGTCTATCGTTTAACTTGGATCGATGTGGTTTTCGGATAAAAATTTTTGATAACCGATCCCGGTCTCATCGAAATCCAAACGTTTCTTTTAAGGCCAAGTTGTTTAAGTAAATAATTTAATTTAATCCAAAACATTGAATTTACACAGCATTCATCACTGGTAAATAACTCACATTTATCATAGCTATATCCAAAGTCTTGCACATAACAGAACATCACAGATTAACATACTATAAATATTAATCAATCCAAACATCCTATACAATTAATTATCCATAAGCAAGACTTATTAATCCATAACTATAATTAATTTAATTAACTCAAAGTAAATTAATTACTTATGAATTAATCACCTAACCCTGATTAATTAACATTAATTAATTACAAACCATTTGTTATTATCTAATTAATTAATGAAATTAATTAATCATCCTTAATTACTTACAATTAATTATTTTATACTTATTAATTAATTAATCCTATAATTATTAATTAATTATCCTTTAATTAATTATTAATTAATAAATCTCAATTATTAATTAATAAACCCTAAATTACTAATTAATTAATCTTTAATTACTAATTAATTAATTAATTAATCTTTAATTACTAGTTAATTAATTAATCTTTACTTGCCCAAGACCTTAATTAATTTTAAGATAAATCTTTTATCTTAACTAATTACTAAATTATCATTAAAATCTTATTTGATAAATCTCGAAATTAATTTTCATTGACATATGAATTAAAAACATTTTTTACCCTCATAATTAACTGCATAATTACACATTTAATAATTTAAAATAAATCTATGAATTAACTTAATTAATTTAAGTTAAATAAATCATACAACTTTTCTTAATCCAAATATTTAAAACATCTATTATATAAAGAAATTTATTTTAAGAAATAGTTAAAACATGATTTATTTTAAATTTTAAAAACTTGCTTTTATTTAAATTTTAAAACTGTTATAAATATATTCCCGAGTATAACCCGGTACCTACCCGAGCTTAGACCCGAGATTTTTTTTTAAAAACTTAGTTTAGTTTAAAATTTTAAACTGTTGTAACCTGCTAAACTCTCACTCATCTACCCGATACCCTACTCGACCCACAACACTGCTACCCCAAGCTCTACCTCGAGGCAAACTCATCTCCTCTAATCCCACTGACACCCGAAGCTCGTGCACGTGCACCGATGGATGAAGCCACTCCGACCATCGATGCTACCTCTAGCACATCGACGACCATCTCTACCTTCGATTCCGACCAACTAATCTTCAACACCTCCATGAAATCGAAATCGAGCAAACAAGGACAAATTGGAACAGAAACCATCGCCCAAGAACCACCGCGACCTGATGCTTTCGACCATTAGAACTTCCAAAACTTCGTTCATAGCTTCGCTAACCAACCTCGCACATATTCCCCCACCTTCGATGAACTCCGGTGCTCCGGCGATGACGCAACAGCCTATATTCCAACCTCGACCAAAATCCCAGCTTAAACCCTACTCTGACGATTAGCCGCCGCCATGTTGTTCGATAGAACCACCTACCATTTTTCCAGAGATCGCCTACCTCCCCGCTACCTTTAATAGTGATCCCGACCACCCAGAACACTCCGATCAGCAGAAAATGCCCAAAACACAAGCTCTGATCAACCCGCAAGTTCTATCAAATTACGTACTTAAAAATCATAGTTTTCAAAGACAAATTAGACTAACATGAAACACTAAATTATTGAAATCGAATTTTGACAAACTTTGGTTTTTTACTATATATTTTAATTTTCTAGAAATTTTTAAACTAATTATACTTAGAACTATTTTTAAAATTAATATCTTATAAATTTAAACAGTTTTTGTTTGAACAACAAAGTATAAAAAGAATGAGGGGATGAGATCTTGATTTTTGAAAAATTTCGAAACCTCTGAAACAAGAACAGAGGATACATTCTTGTTCACAGACATGCACACATACATTCACATATATATACACAGACATGCGAGCAAATTTTACATCTATACAACAATTTTCCACCACATAAATCAAATATTTGTCACATGCAATCAATCTTTAACAATTTTAAGATTTTAAGAAAAAGTTTACTCACATTAATATGATGTTGAACAGAGAAGTTTGAAACCGGAAATGCTTGATCTTTTTGAAACTTGAAACTGGAAATTTGTTGAGTTGAAATCTTGCTTTAAACTGAGATAAATTTGCTTTGATCTAGTTGAATTTGCTACCGGTTAGAGATGGTTGTAGTTTTGAAAAGATTGTTGTTTGAATTTAGTTTTTGGTTTTTAAGTTGCTTATAGGCTTTGATTCTTTGGTTTGCAAAAAAAATGAGAAGAGAATGGTATAGATACATATAGCCTTGTTTTATGATTATTATTTTCAAAATAAAAATAAAACTAAAAATTGACACTTGTTTAAATTGCATGTTATTAACCTTACATTTGTTATTTTGCATGTGTTGATTATTTGATATATGTTTTTATACAATTTTATATTTTATTTTCTATTTAGTTTAATATATTTCCATTATTTATATTTATAAAATCTTTTAAAGAAATGATATAAAACTAATTATATACTAATAAAAATCACATAATTTTTTTAAAATCCAATTTATTTTTAAGATATTTATCTTTTAAATTTCAAATTCAAATTCAAATTCAAATTCTATTTAAAATCTACTTATACATATATATATATATACATACATACATAAACATCACATATTTTATTTGTTTGAAAAAGAATAATTTTGCTCATTTTATATAATTTGTAAAAGAAGATTATCACATATTTATTTGCCTGAAATTCAAGGATATCACATCCTATTATTAAGCGATTAAGATTTGATAATTTATAGAGAGGTGTTTTTGATAGTTCATGTTGATACCAAAACAATGTGACACCAAAGCTATTACAACTATTATACATACATACATACATACATACATACATACATACATACATACATATATATATATATATATATATATATATATGTCTATTTAAACAAAAAACGGAGACACAATCGGTGACACAAAGAATCTCCACCATTGGATTGCCCCTAAATTCCACCCTTCCATAAAGACAAAAAAATCCAATGTTCTGAATCTTTTGTGTCACCATTTTGTGTTTAATTTTGTATTCAAATAGCCGGCCGTGTATGTGTGTGTGTGTGTATATATATATAAGAGTTCGAAATGTATAAGGTTGATTCTAAAAATGTATAAGATTCCGTGTATATGTGATTTAAGAAAAATGTGTTAGGCTTTGAACTGTATAAAGTTGGCTCCTTACATATCACGTTTTGGATGATAGATTAAAGCTTCCAGTACACATATACTTGTCTTGTAATACCAAACCACACGCTCGTTATCAGGTATAGCCATTAACATAAAGGAATAGGCTGACAAGATAGGTATAAAATGGTGCAAGCAAGGCCAAGACATGGTACATAAATAAGCTGATTATGTAAGTTTAGATAACATAAGGAAATATTTTGCACTGGAACATGGACAGGGAATCAACTCATAGCCTATGTGGTCTTGTACTTAGCATAATATGGTTATATATAATAGGTACATATGTATATAAAATGAACATGGATTTTGCTACGAATTTAAAAGGTTAGTATGTCATCATATGTCAAGTAGGACGCGTTCACATAGAAACGTAATTACTGGATTTTGTGCACCTATACTTTGTGCAGTATATTGCCCTATGCTCCTTATTATAGGATTGAACAAGCACCAACGTTTTAATTAGACCTGTCAAACGGGTCGGGTTGGGTCATAAATGGGTCGGGTTGAATTTTACCCGATCCATTCAAGACAGAAATAAACCCAACCCGCTTGACCCGTTTAATAAGCGGGTTGATCTGACCCGATACGTTTATTAGAAAGGTCAACCCGACCCAACCCGTTTAACAAAAACTGCGACAAAACAATGACAAAAACTGAAGCAAAACTGAAAATTACTCCAATGTATTATTAATACTGCATGAATTATCAAAGATTCAAAAAATTAAATCAGAAGATAACACAAAAACTGAAAAATATTAGTAGATCCTACATAGTATAATTACAAACTACAACATTTAAAAACTTCATAGCTGAATACAAAATCTGCATCCAATAACTGAAATAAAATGAAGCAAATACTACAAAAGTAGCAACATGTCACATAAAAGTAATGAAACTACAAAATATTTGGAAGTTCTGCATCATAGAAACAGTCTTGTAGGTTTGAAGCCCTTATGTACAGCCTTGTAATCTTGAAGCAAACAACACAAATTATCAGTTCACAAATGTTGTAATAGCAGTACTAGCAACTATAGATACTTTATAACTTGTTTAGTTGCTTCTCAAAGAAAGGGAAGCTTTCAGACTGAAGAAAACTGTATAGATATGTCTCCTGAATTCTAGACTGAAGAAAACTGTATAGATACTTTATAACATTTTAGTTTGTTATGATGTTATGCTAAGTAGACATACTGCAGTTTAGGAAATTTCCATGTACACTTATTACCTATATGCTATATGATTCTAATTAAATTCCAAAAATGTAGAGTTATACACGTGATCTTATACAGTGTTTCATATCCCGCAGTAATCTTAAGATCATGGGTGTACTGTCTAAATATATATAAAAAATATAGTCTCCACCATTCCTAACAGTTGTTTTGTACAATTCATCTTTTTTGTACCGAAAAAACTGAACAAAACAATGTCTAAACTAAAAACACCCAAACCAACTACAAAATCAGTTTTTAAACAAATAATTATTCATCAAAATATAAAATAAATAAATTATTATGCAATGCATATGCATTAAACGCAAAAATGATTGATGTTTTAATGCATACGCATGGTGCCCTTGGGTTTATTTAGTACATTTTTTCAAGTAAACAAACAATTATTGGCTGTGGGCTTAACTAAAAAACAAATGTGAGTTATGCAGAACTGTCAATAACAACATCTTATAAACTAAGATTTTAAAGAAAACAAGGTATCTTTATACTTTTCTTGTATATCTGCCACCCAGAGTATTTCTTTGGTAACATCTCAAATCATTGTTCTAGTTAATGATTTTAACATCTGCCCATGTTTCATTTGTTCAACGTACTTTTTATTTAATATTTGCAATTAATGTTGATAAGATAACATTCCTTTTTATGGAAAAAATGTGATGCGCGCATGTTTCTTATCATTCTACATTTAGTACCATTATTATCCTAAAGAGCAAACTTGGGATTTAACAACTAATAAACCAAGCTTTTATCAATTTGTCTATCAGTTAGTTTGCTACTAAAATATCTTGCTTAATAAACCAAAGAAGAGATTCACCTTACAAGCTATTTTGTGACAATATAGCAAATGAATAAATAAGTTTGTTGGAATGAAGGTTCCGAATTCTACCTTGTGATTTTGAGTGACAGCAGTTCAGTATATAAGAAGAAAAGAAAAGTGACAAATAGTAAGCATGCACATCATTTTATAGAAGGAATGATGAAAATAATTGTACCTTGTATTATGCAGGAGACATATCTATACCTTGTATTATAGATATGAAAATCGTACCTTGTATTATGCAGTCAATGATCGCCTAAAGATGGTGTAGGAAATTGAGTGAACTGCTCCACATCAACATGAAATTTGGAAATATCTTCATCTTCTTGTTCCACTTCCGTAGCAATTGCATTCCCGTACAACCAATCACGCGTGCAAAGTAGCGCCTCCACAATATCATCTTTAAGAGAACTGCGATAATCGTCCAGAACCCTTCCGCTAACACTAAATGCACTTTCGGATGCAACTGTGGTGATAGGCACGGCTAAAATATCTTTTGCCATGAAAGAGAGAACGGGATATTTAAGTTGTTTAGATTGCCAAAATGAAAGAATATCAAGTGGTAACTTACGATCTAGCGGTCCATCTTCTAAATATAACTTAAGTTCCGAATTATGCGAACTTTCAGCAAACTCAATATTTCTAAATATATCAAATTCCTCCATTACATCAACACACTCCTGCGAATAAGGTCCCATAAATGGATCATTACAATCTAATTCTTTTGATCCACTTGCTTCATTGTTCGATTCCTTCTCTATTTTTCTTTTGTACTCCTCATAAAGACATTTTAATTTTGTCTCTACCACCTCAAACTTTTCACTATAATCATTGCCATAAAGCCTTTTGTAACAAAACTTGGAAAAATCCTTCTTATATCGGGGATCAAGAATGCAAGCAATGCAAAGCAATATACTAAATTCACTCCAATATTTGTTGAACTTTAAAAACATTCTACTTGCCATGTCTGACATAAAATCATTAGATCCCATGCATTTTTGCAATGTGAACAAAACCATAACATTTTTCGGAAAAAACAAATTAGATGTTGGGTATTTCGTTCCAGAAAACAAGCAAGTGGCATCATAAAATACTTCTAAAAAGTCGGCAATTTTTTTCGCTTTCATCCATTCCTCTTGTCTAGGACAATAAATATAATTTTTATCGACAAGCTTTAAGCGACAAAGTGCTTGTTTATAATATATGGCACTTTTCAACATAATAAAGGTTGAATTCCACCTTGTTGGAACATCTTGACGCAATCCTTTGTTACTATTATCCAACGAAAGATCGGCTATACATTCTACGAAATGTTTTTTTCTTGATTGCGAACCTTTGATACACTTGACGCTTTCCCTAATATTATTTAAGCACGAAGCAATGCATTTTAAACCATCTTGTACCATTAAATTTAAAATATGTGCCGCGCATCGCACATGCAAATATTCTCCATTTGCAATCAAGGCTTTACGATATGTAAGATGAGAGTCTAATAGCTCCATAAATTTATCATTAGAAGAAGCGTTATCTAATGTATAAGCAAATATCTTATCCTCAATGTCCCAACTAAGCAAAAGATTGGATATTTTTCCAAAAATAGCAGCTCCGGAATGTGGTGGCGGCATAGGACAAAAACTTAACAATTTTTTCTGTAGTTTCCATTCATTATCAATAAAACGAGCTGTTAGAGTGATATAGCCATCCGTATTAACCAATGTCCATAAATCGGTTGTCAAACTTACCCTCCCCGTACATGTTTTCAAAAAACATTTAAGCTTGGATTTTTCCTTTTCATATAATTTCAAAACATCGGTACGAGAGGTATTTCTCGAAACTGATAGAACTCTATCGTTAAGATATGAATGTATATCACGAATGCCTTCATAATGAACAAACATAAATGGCAAATTGTGTCTAATAATTGCTTTGGCCATTAACTCTCTATATTTATTTTGATTAAAAATTGTTTGATTTTGTTGCAATGCATTTGCACTTATTATGGAACATCTCGGTATGTGTTTTCTTAGATTGGAAGTACCATACTTACCTCCCCAAATATACGACTTCTTACACTCCTTAGAATAACATGTTTGTTTTTCCCCTTCCATGACTTCATTCTTTTGAAAATACTCCCAAACTTCAGAATGAGTACTCCTAACTCATTTTTTTCCTACAGAACTATTTACCGAATCAGGTTCATTCTCCAAATCCTCCATAGCAGTGTTATCATGCTCGATTGAATCCTTAATCTACCACTTGAAAATCACAAGAAAATATTAGTTGCGGACAAAATGCGTACAATGTGCCTCAATGAAGATTTATTGGGTAGTTGTTCTACTGAATTTAAATAGACGGTTAATACAGGTGATCATCGGGTGAAAAGAGCACGTATCTATTGAGGGCAGAAGGTTAATTAAACTTTTCTCTATCGGGAATAATCATAAGAATCGACAGTACAATTAGTCATAGTATTAGTATGAAATGAAATGTATGCAGTTTTGAATCTTCTTATATTGTATTAACAGTTGGCATGTAAATTGGTGGGTGGTTATTCTTCGACAGAGCTGAATATTAACGTTGCTATTTGATCATTCTATTTCATACTAATTCTCTAACTTAAATTAGGACCGGGACTGAATTCTTATTAATTTCATACTGAGAATTGACTAAAACAATAAATGATACCCGGAAATAGCTAGAACATAAAGAATATTAGAAGTTCAAAAACATATGGAACTGCAGCCTCCTGTTTTGAAAAATGAGTTTATAAGCTTATGACCCTTATTGTCAAAATGATTTCATAAGCTTAACTTAACATATAAACTGAAATAATTGGCAGTAATGCAAGAGATCGATATCTGTCATCATATAATCACTGATCTGTACATCAAACCACTACCAGCTACAAACATAAATGTATGAAATAAGTAAAAATTGAAATTAAATTAAACTAGGAACTATACTTGAATATCGTCGGAAGCCCGGCGGTTAAACAAAAGACTAATAGCAAATATATTATGCTGACTTTTAACTACTTAGAAACAAAATGAGAGCAGATATTGTTTGTGAAAGTAATATAAACTAACAATGTTGTATGAAGTACCACGTATTGAGAGGAATGTTAAGGTGAAAAATAAGGAGTGGGTAGTAACCTTTCTAGTAATATCTGGACAGAATGACACTTGGCTTATGCAAAGAAAAGGCTTCCACGAATATTTCAACTGTGAAGAATGCAAAGGATGAGTGGCATCAAAGTTAGTAGATTAAAATGAAATTTCAATATGCAAACATGGTTTTGGTAAGCTCCACTGAGTATTCGTCACAGATAGATATCATAAGAGTTGCGATTTCCCATTCCCATTATGTCCCCAAGTGCCTGGTTCCCACTTCATCCAAGCCATTTTTATACTTGTTGAAGTAATGAAGATAATAATTACAAATGAATCAATATGATTCATCTGGGATATAACATTACACAATATACAAGGATAGCGAAACTCATCTAATTTAACTTAATTGCATCACTTCAGCTACAAATTTAGTATTCCCCAAACTCAATGTACATAGCAATTTAATGAGCCAACTACAGCCGAAAATGTGCATGAGTGGTGAAAATGATAGTCTCGCACAAAAAAGATAGCCGGTGACACTTACTTTTGTGGTTTGGAAGTACCAGAAAGCGGTTGTAAGTTTCTGACAAAGGGTCCACTACCTTGTGCCGTGGAAACTGAAAACGGGTTTTTTAGGGCCTGTCATAACACAACGATAATGCAGTTAGCAACAGCTTGCAGCTACTCTGAATTTGACTATATTTCTAAATCGATGTCAATTTTTTTTGCATAATATATTAAAATCTTGACATACCCCTGGCAAGGAATTGGCTATAGAATGCAAAAGTGCCCGCTCATCAGTCTTTAAGTTAAATGGCTAAGCCAAAAAAATTTGAATATAAGCCTAAGTTGCAAGAATCATACACACACATATACATACATACACACAAACAATACGAATAATCACTTTTTTAGTAAAAGAAAGATAATGTTAGTGCCCATACTTGGAACTGAGGTTGTTGGGGAGTGCACTTTTGTGTAGGTGGAAGAGCAGAAGCCTCAAAAATCTATGTAAAAACGAAGTGTCAGTTTTAGAAGAAAATAAAGAGTTTATTGAAATTTCATATTGAAATTTCATTTTACATGTATATTATCTTCAACTATAGTAACATAAATCTCTAAATAGTTATATTTTATAAATAAACAAATAAGCAAACGACGAGGAAATTTAAGGCTTTCTGTATTTTTTTTCCATACAAATTATGTTATGTTTTTAGAATTCAACTCTTATAAAAATATCTAATAATCACTTCAAAACCAAAACATAGAAAACATGAGCCATTAGGTAGATAGTTCCTTTTGCTGAGTTTAGACTTAATCAAACACATCATGGCTAACAAATCATGGCTAACAAATAATGGCTAGCATAAACTAAACAAGTGCAAATAACAAATTGTTTTATGTGGTTATCATTTTCCTTTGGTTTTCATTTTCTCTTTGATTGGCATAAAACAAAATCCATCAATTTAAACTAAAGAGGTGCACATATCTTTAACAATAAATGAATAAATACATTTGAGCTACTGGGTACACCACGTTATCTCAATTAATCAAATGTTAAGCATGTATGACATAGTGTTAAATGCGATTTATCATTTTCTAGCAAAGAATTAATTGATTTGAATCTAGTAAAACTAAAAATTACGAGGAACCAATTGTCAGACCTAACATTATCCAAACATATCATTTAACAATAAATGAATAAATACATTTGAGCTACTGGGTACACCACGTTATCTCAATTAATCAAATGTTAAGCTCGTATGACATATTATTAAATGCGATTTATCATTTTCTAGCAAAGAATTAATTGATATGAATCTAGTAAAACTAAAAATTACGAGGAACCAATTGTCAGACCTAACATTATCCAAACATGTCATTTAAGTTAAATTTATTAACATGGTATATATTAGCACAATTTGCAGTATGAGAATCAAAATAATACATCATAAATTCATATGCCATAAGATTAAGTCCAATGGTACAATTTAAATGAGGAATCATTGGTTTACTAAACATTTCTTTAATTTATTGCTGTTGTATTAATGTAATGCTAAAAGGATAACTGTTGAAAACACAAAATATATAATACTGGACAAATAATAAGCACTAGATTATGCTAGCCATGATTTGTTATTTGCACCTGTTTAGTTTATGCTAGCCATGATTTGTTATTTGCACCTGTTTAGTTTATGCTAGCCATGATTTGTTAGCCATTTGAAAATTTTGCCACTAGAGGATAAGCACTAGTTCCATTGGCATTTTGAAAGTTTCACTAATTGAACAAAAATTCAAAATCAAGCTAAACCAAAAGCCATAGCCGTTAACTCGACTAACATCAAACAATTTAAATACAACATTAACTCAATTGATTGAATAAGCATCCCGATTGATATACAATCAAGCTATATTACTACGTTACATGCCAAAATCAGTTTCAAACACATCAAATAACTCAAAATAGAGATAGACTTTAAATCGACTCACGCTTATTGGCAGATTTGAAGGCTAGTGCAGCAGTCGAGACTTCAAAAAGGGCGAGCGATAGCACAACTCGGCGGCGGCGGCAAAAGCCGACGACGGCTAGTTTAATCTACAAACAATCCGAGAAAATAGTTTCTGATACAAAGATAGATCGACCTTTTAATGTCACGGTACCAAAATTGATGGAAGCTCGATCGGTGCTTTCATAAATTATGAGAAATCGCTTTTCTTCTTTTGTCGCCTTTTTTGCAGATTCGAGAACGAAGAAACAAAAATTAGGGTTGAAGGGTTACGTGGGTCGGATTGGTTTGGGTAGGTTTGCTGATGGGTCGTACACGGGCTGGGTTACAAAAAAAAGAAAGTTTTAAAAGGGTAAACCCAACCCTTTTAATTTTAGGGTTATTGGGTTGGGTAAACGGGTTTGGGTATAATTTGACAGGCCTAGTTTTAATAATAGTGATGGTCTAAGTTTGAAAGCCCCTTCTAGCAATGTGGAACATTTCAAGTGCACATGATAAATAAACATGAGCAAACATATATTCAAACTGTTAGTTTACTACCCGCTTGTGTACGGAGTTTATTATTACTTAGCAAACGTAATCATATTATATTATTGCTATCGCACTTTTAATTCTAATTATTATTATTGTTTTTAAGTTATAAAAGCTAATGTTTTACAAGCATGTTGTATGTAAGTTTGCATTTTAATGAGTTCAACCCTGAAATATTACGCTGTTATCCACCATTAACCAACTCTATTCATTAAATTTTTTAACATTTTTTAATGCATAACATTCATCATCTGCTAACGCGGAATTCAAGCTCCTTTACAGGATGAACTAAGGCCTAATCTACAACGTATAAGCATCCGAGAAGCTCTAAATTTTCTTGTCCAAGCATAGAGAAAATCTCCGTTATCAGATGAATTTCTGGATATTTGATTATCGGATGATATTCTCACCTTCTATTTATTATCAGAGAAATTTCTATATTTCTTATTTGCCAAATAGAATTTTGGACTTCTTATTATTAGATGATATTTCGATCTTCTTATTATCAAATGAAATTATGGTCTTCTTATTATCAAATGATGTTATTTTGGACTTCTTATGATCGTATGAATTTCCGGTCTTCTTATTACCAAATGGTTTTCTATTTTTTTATACCAACAGTTTTCTGATATTTCATAAAGCAGATTTCTGATTTTCTACAAAGGAGGAGAATTTAAGTACCCAAAATAAAATGGTTCTTTATCCCAATGCCTAAACTATATAACATAATGAATTTCTTGTTATCCGGGGTTTTAACCCAGCAGGAGCCAACATGAAACATAACAATCTCGTGTTATCAGAATGGTTCAAAACTTAACCAGAAAAACTAAGCAAGGAATTAATGAGAGCCAAGCTATATTACTGAGACAACAATGATAAAAGACATGGAAACATCTCAAACTCCAAACACTAGAAAAATCCCTAGTGCTTGGATCACCAGCGATCCATACATCTCTTTGATTCAACAATAAGCTAATTTAAGGATGAAACGAAAACGTGGCCAAGGCACTAGCTCGCAAACAAGCCAACTCGGTGGGTCGCTAGCGACCCACCGTTTTGCCTCGGTTTACGAGCCTAAGCCCTCTGGGTCATTCCCTACTTGCGAGTAGTGGATGAAGTGGCCTGACCCAGAAGCTCTTGATCCATATAAATATCATCATAGTTGCAACATAAATGAGATTTTCTCCAGACTGGTTGTTGAAGCTCTGTTGGAATTATTTTTCACTCTCTACCTCCCTCACAACAATCTCCAAAGGAATTCACTACGATCCTTCAGTGGATTCCAACTTTGGGGATTCAACTTACCTAAAGATAATCAGAGCCTTGTAATCAAATACACTTCTTGTAACAGCAGTTAGTCTATAATAAAATTATAAAGTTGATATAGGCTTCATTAACAGTCGAACCATTATAAAAATTCTCTGTCTTCTTTCTTTTACTGTTCTTTTTCTTTATTTGTTATCTTTGATATTTCTCTATTAGAATAGGACTGGTGCTTTCAAACTCTAACCAGGACGTTGATCCATTTTTTGGTTAACATTTGGTGCTTTCATTGAGAATCTAACTTAGGATCCAAATCTAGCTATCTAGTTTGGATCCCATAGGTCCAGAAGTTAGATCCTTAATCTTTGCTTGAAGAATCCACTGTTTGGAACCAATGACCCCTAGAAGAAGAAGAATTTCCCCTGGAAGATCCATAGGGGCAGTGGTAGCTGGAGAAGATGCTAATCCCTAATAAACTGAAGTAAATGGTGCAAACTTAGAGAATCAGACGCCAGCCTCCTCCAGTCAGCATGAAGTTGTTGCCAGGGATGAGTTAAATAATATGGGTGTTGAGATCGATCAAAAAATGAAAAGTAGCCAAAAGACTCTAATTGACAAGTTTAATGCTATTCTAATCATACATTCGAATCACCGCTCCAAGGACCACGCTTGAACCCGCAGTTGCCATGGAACAAGAAAATTCTTCCATCTTTGGTCTACATAGAAACAAAAAACAACCATAAAAAAGAGTGACAACGGAACTCAATGTGGACGTAAATGCAAGTACTCCATTCACCACAAGGCAACCTATTCTGAATTTAAACCAAAGGGAAAAGACCTCTATAGAGGACATAACTCTCGAAGGATGGAAGAGTAAGACGACAAATTGGAAGAAAATACCAATGCATTTGATAATGCAAGGAACATCCAAACCACTTCAGTTTGATTGACTGCAAACCAACGGGACCCTGCAGGAGTGGCTCTCTCGAAGACAAGAGAGCCTAGGCCTTAACCCACTTGCCAAGACCGTTTGCAAAGTCAAACACTTGGCGCAGTGACTGATCGCCATTCTCAGGACTACTGAACATCAGAGGCATATAAAGCAGACATGGTTAAATGATTAATGGAGGAGATTAAAGATAGAAGATATGATGAATGGGAATTTGTGCTAAGTCAGAGTCCCTTCACCGATGAAATTTTGAATGAGAGATATTTAGCAAAATTCACAATGCTAACTGTTTCGTTCTATGATGGGATGAATGATCCGAACCTCACTTGTACAAATACAGTTGGTATATGGACGGACCAAATGCCTCTGAAGCTATTTGATGCAGTTGCTTCCCTATCTTTCTCGAAGGAGTTACGTCAATTGGTTCACTAGGCTTCCACCAAGTTCTATCTCTACTTTTGATGAACTAGTGACAAGGTTCCTTGATCGGTTCAAACTTCATAATGTGCAGTCAAAAGACATCATGTCTATATCCGTGTTATTCCAAGGGTGTAACGAATCACTGAAATCTTTCATGAGTAGGTTTAGTAATGCGATAATGCATGTAAGCAAACCCAATGAAGACATGATTTTTATGGCATTATTTCGTGCCATTCACCCGAAAACTAAACTTGAAAAGTGGATTAAAATGAAGCAACCTACCACGAGGAAAGATTTCACTCGCAAAGCAAGTCGGTACCTATGGTTCGAGGAAGCGCAAGAATTGGAAGGGAAGTCTACTAGTGTGCAATCGGTAAACGTTGGGAAAAGCGATGTAGCAATGAATCAAAATGCGCACACTTCTCAGACCGCTGAAGAAATCACTAGGAATGATGGGAATTCAAAGAGAAAAGGTCAAAACTCCAATAAAAAGCTTGAAGGTTTAGGCCCGAAGGCTATACTCCCCTAAGCGACACACCGAAAAACATTTTTCTCGCAATTCAAGGAACTCAGGAATGCAAAACGCCACCTAGAAAGGAGCCGACTGAGCAGTAGAAGCGCTTAGGGAAATTATGCCGCTTCCACGAGACATACAGCCACAATACGAATGGATGTCGCCACACAAAGAATCTCATTGAGGAACTAATCCAAAATAACAAACTCTAGTAGTACATAGGACAACCGCAAACCCCCGTTCAATATGCAACTCTTCAACACCTAAGAGAACGAAGGAATCAAGCAGGAACCAGTGAAGAAGGACCGAAGTGAACTGACTAGAGTCTCATCATCAGAACAATATTCTGGGGAGCATATCCCACACAAAGAAGTTGGGGAGAAACAGAGCGGTATGCAAGTTCGTTGAAGCATGCTTTGAAGGAATCATATTTTGCTATGGAAGACGAAACTCCAGTTAAGATGCAAAGGGTCTTGAATGATGACATTGTGTTTCGAAATTGGGGCACCGAAGGGATCAAAGCTCCAACGCTCGATCTGATGGTGGTGACTATAGGAATTTGACCTGGTGTAGTTCGGTGGGTGTTGGTTCACAGTGGTAGCTCCAAACATTCTCATCAAACGCACTTTCGATGAAATGAAGATTGGCATGAAAAGTTTGTCAGCGTGCCAAACAAAGATTCAGGGATTTACTAGTGAACCCAAACAACCAGTGGGAACAATTGATCTACTTGTGGAGCTTGGAGAGGGTGAGCATAGGGTCACCTTCATTTAGACTTTTGTGATCGTCAATGAACATAAATGGCCCACATTAGCCTACTTTAGAATAATACTGGCCCAATAATGCCTTATAATGAAGTTCCATATAGAACATGGAGTTGGAATTGTGAAAGGAGACCAAAGCGCTGCCCGGGAATGCTACATTGTAGAATTGCGTGAGTCAAGAAGAAAGGAAAATGGAAAGGATGTGCAGAAACCCTCCACATCCGTAGACCCTCCAAATGGCAACTATAGAGCCACCCTTGGCTTGGGAACCATAACAAGTTCGGGTAAATTCCATAGTTCTATTAATTTCTAAAGTGCCGTTAATTTCTAAGATCTATTACTTCAAACGAAGGGATTTGGCTGTAATCACATAACTAGATAAATATAAAATAAAACAAGCATAAGTGCAAAGAACATAAATAAGCATACAAATGGGAATATAGTCAAAATATCAATATATTGCTTGTAATTTTTGTTGAATATGCGCTTATATGATTTTTGTTTGATGATAATAAACATATATACATTCGTTTAAATGTATTTGATAATATACTATTTTATTTTTCACAGATTAAATAAATATTTGCTGAATAAAATAAATAACACGGAATTTGAATTCAAACGAATATTTTATTCAAACAAATATTTATTACAATTTTGAATAGTATACAAATTGAAGCTCTCACTATTCACTATACAACTTTGATACAAATTCAATTACATCACTATTTTACATCAGCACCTCACTACATATCACTCACACTCGTATTTATCTTCAACTGCATTCCAGTTTGAATCCAGCATCTAAGCAATCTGCAAAAATATAAACTAACGCAGTAAAATTGAAAAAGAAATATTTTTGCAATTCAAAAATAAAAGATAATTTTTGAATATATGATTTGCCTCAGTTATTTGGGTTGTTCGTCATAATCTAAATTTGAATTCATCATACACGAACAACTTGTGACATACACAGTGTATTACTGTATATGCCACAAGGCCGTGCTCGCCGATATATACACTTGATTGTTTTACAGAGACAGGTGAGCACAAGGTCAAACCCAAATATACGGACAGGTTCAACTCAGGTGCAATAAATTCAAAAATACGACACGAGCACAAGGTCAAATCCGAGTTTTTGTAACTGGATTCAACTCAAGCGCAAATCAAAAGTACACATGAAACTAAACAGTCAAGTTCAGTGATCAAATGCAATAGGCCGAGAATCAGACTCATGCATGCAACATGGAATGCAAAGACAATGCATCAATGCAAATTCAAATAATGTACAAAAACAAGTCCAGCAGCATAAAGCAGTTATCATAACTTCTACAGACTCAAGCCAACATGAAACAAAACATGTGATATATATACAATAAAACAACTCCACTAACTCAAATGAACTCGACCAAATAGCTAACATGATCAAAGATTGAATATGAGACCAAACTGCAGCAAGACCACAGCATGTAAATGCATCAAAGCAAGAAAACAACACTGTCGAGCTCGAGACAATACTGCTACAACATGTATGCAGCCAAATAGACCAAAGTACAACATCAAAGACAGCACTGACTTAAGTATACAAGTGAAACTGCAATAACTCAGTGGACAAGAATGTAACAAAGACCAAGGCTACGGCATAATGCACCAGAGATATGGAACCACTGCAACAAAAGTGTACAAACACCAATGAACCATCAAAGAATGCAACACAGTAATGAGAACAGATACAAGCTAGCTCCAGTGCCAACATATTCAACTCAATGTGCAACTGCAAGTGTCGACCAAGTGACAATGCAAGCAAGATCAACACAGCAGCCAACTAAAGAACAAAATTACTCACAACATCGACAAACCCAAATGTCCAGACCAACAACAACATGAATACTGCACCAACCAGAATGGATGCAGAGATACAAGTCATAGCAAATGCATGCAACAATGTGCACAGGCCAGAAACAATATAGTAATGACAGCAAACATGAAGTGAAGAGAATATCAGTCAACAATATCAAATGACAAGTTGTAGCAATAGTGTCACAATATCAAAGCACAGAACAACCTTGTATCAATAACAATGCAACACAGTGACAAATGCAGACACAACTGAAATGAGACAGGTGCAAGTGAATCAGAATAAAGCAGTGCAACATCTACGACTGCAAGTACATGAATGCAAACTACAAGTACAGTTTCAAGGCCAGAATGACAAAGTGTATGCAACGGCAGGGAGTCGAACCAACACTGCAGCAAGATGTTAAAATATGCAAAACAAGAATGGAAAGTTTACAAAGTATCAAAGCCGTTTTTTTTACCAAGTCAATAATCAATACCGTGGTCATCACGAAATAAATCACCGAAAGCATATTTGTATTGAACAAGTCAGAATCAATCTCAATCGTTCAAGAATAATAAAGTGGCCGAGATGAAGAATTTGACAAATTCAAATCAACATATACGAACGCAATTCTAGGAAATCAAATCCTATATAATACCCAGAATCATCATCGGCATGGACATTGGAGTTCGAATACAAAAATCGAAAAGTAACGAAGCATAAAATCTTACCAGAAGCAAGAATCGAACTCATCGAAGTAGCCAGTGAGAGCAACGAGAATCGATCGAGCAAGGCAACTCTTGATCAACCAGAGATTCGATCAAATCTAATAGGCGCTTCGAAAAAGCCCTAATTTTTAATCAGAAAGAAAGAACGAAGAAAGCCGCCATATTTTCTCACAAAAGACTGAGCTAATAGAAGTGGATCGGGTCACATAACACAAAGAAAAGGGGCCGGCTTGAATAAAATAAAAGACTTTTTGTTTATATTTAAATTAAGGGCTATTTTCTTTTTATGTTTGTTTTTTAATTTTAAAATTCTCTTTTAAACCGTTGTAATGTCTAGTCGTGTGACTAGGGGACAAACTACGGTGTGTAGTTTGGGAATTCGCAACTCGGTGGTTGAGTTGTGGTCAGGGTTTTGAGCGTAGAGTTAGATTAGTCAATAGCGGGTATAGCGAGTTTACGTGTGTAAGCGAGGGACTATCTAATTTCTAGTAGAAACCTTGGGGGCAGCACGTAGGCAGGTTTTTGCCGAAGCTGGGTAAATTCTGTGTTGTTCTGTTTTATTCTGTTATTTATATTCTGCGATATATGTGCTGCTATTCTGTGATCTGAATAGAAATTAATTAATAAGCTTCTGCGATTAATTTTTATAATTTACACTATCACCCTATTCACCCCCCCTCTAGGGTGAAATCGATCCTACAAGTGGTATCAGAGCTAGGAATAGAAGTCAACATTGGTTTTAAAAATTCTATTTTTTTGAAAGAAAAAAATCAGTTTTTGTTTAAAAATTTGAATTTTTAAAATGGCTTCTTTTAATAATGCTTTTGCAGAAGGTCAATCCATAGTTAGACCACCAATGTTCAATGGCGAATATGCTTTTTGGAAAAATAGGATGAAATTTTTTTTGAAAACCATTGACGCTTGGGATATTGTTGAGACAGGTTATAGAATACCAACTATAACTGTAGATGATCAGGAAATAGAGAAACCAAAGGAACAATGGAAAGAACTAGAAAATAAATTACAGAATACTAATGCCAAAGCTATGAATTCTATTATCTGTTCATTAGATCAATTTGAATTTAATCGTGTCTCACATTGTCTAACTGCGCAGGAAATATGGCACATACTAGAAGTGACTCACGAAGGAACATCTCAAGTCAAAGAATCTCGCCTTGCCATGCTAAGCAGCGAATACGAGAACTTTACAATGGCGAAAGAAGAAAATGTCAAAGAGATGTACGGACGACTTTCCAATATCGTATACAAATCAAAAGCTCTCGGAAAAACATACATCGAATTGGAAATAGTCCGGAAAATCCTCAGAGTCCTTCCACGAAGCTTTGAAGCAAAAGTAAATGCCATTCAAGAATCGAAAGATTTAAAACAACTCAAAGTCGAAGAACTCATCGGAAATCTCACCACTTATGAGCTAGAAATAAAATTCAAGGAAGAGCGTGAAGGTGGAGATACTCGAAAGAAATCAATAGCTCTCAAAGGAACAACTGAAAGTGATGATGATAATGATGATGATGATGATGATGGAGCAGCAGAGCTGGCGCTACTAATAAAGAAATTCAAAAGGTGGAATCGCAAATACGGAAATCCAGCTCGAAATCATGAGTTGAAAAGAAGAATAGGCAAAGCACTAGACAACCCAGAAGAACAGAAAATCATCTGTTACAAATGCAACAAACCCGGCCATATCAAGCCACAATGTCCTCAAAAACGATCAAATCAAGGAAAGAAACTAAAGAAGAAAAGCTTTGCGGCTACTTGGGATGAAACTAACGAAGATGAAAGTGATAACACCGAGAGTGAGAGTGAAAAAGCAAACATGTGCCTTCGTGGTGAAGTTACAGACAGTGATGACGACAAGCCAAGCGAGGTATCAAAACTCACTCATTCTGAATTACTAATTTATTTCCATGAAGTAAATGACTGTTATGAACGACTTAGGGAAAAATATGCTAAACTTGAATCTCAAAAGGATACTTTGATAGAATGCAATAAACAACTTGATCAATTAGTTAAGAACTATCAATGTAGAATCCCTAAGTGTGATAAGTGTCCAACATTCGAAGAAGAAATTAAAAAATCGGAAATCAATATAAAATCACTTGAAAATGAAATTCTGATTTTAAAAGAGAATGAAAATACTAGGAGAGAGATTTCTATTAAAAAGTGCACACAGTTGTTAAACGAAAATGAATCTCTCAAAACACAAGTCCAACAACTGTCAACGACCTTAGATAAATTTTCAAAAAGTGAAAAATCGTTGAATATGCTATTAGGAAAGCAAACTGTTAATATGGTTAGACAAGGACTTGGATATAATAATTCGAAAATTGTTGAAAGCAATATTAATCAAGTTAATTCTATGAGCACAATTTGTAAAAAATTTGGACACAATCACAATAATTGTTGGTATAGACCCAAACATATGAAAACTATACCGATTTGGGTTCCAAAAGGTACAAATATAAAATCTCTCAAAGTTAAACAAATTTGGGTGCCGAAGGGAACAATTATAAATAGTTTTGGGTATCCACAAAATTATCATTCTAAATATTTTGCCACTAACAATCATGGACCTATAAAAACAAATAGGTCACTAAACTCTCTTCTCGTGTAGGTATGCTGGCAGGCTAAGGAACAACAGCAATGGTACTTGGATTCTGGCTGTTCCAGGCACATGACAGGCGATAAATCGAAGTTCCTTAGCCTAGAAAAGTACAAAGGTGGCAGAGTCACAATGGGGAACAATGACAAGTGTAAAATTGTCGGTAAAGGTAAAGTAGGTAACAATACATTTACCTTGAATGACGTACTATATGTTGAAAATCTGCACCACAATTTGATATCAATCAGCCAGCTATGTGATAAAGGTATGAATGTTATCTTTGATTCTGACTTGTGCAAAATTGTTGACAAATCATCAAAAGAAATCTTATTTTCAGGAAAAAGGAAAGGTAATATATATTCTCTATCTTTTGATGATCTCATCCTCTCTAAATGTTTGGTAGCTAAGGATATAGAAGTGAATTTATGGCATAGACGTTTAGGGCATGCTAGTATGAACTTATTAAACAAATTAAAAAGGAAAAGTTTGGTAAGAGGGTTGCCATCACATGAGTTTGAAACTGAAAACATCTGTAAAGCATGTACTTTGGGAAAACTTAAAAAATCATCGTTTCATGCCAAAAACAATGCAAGCACTTCTAGAGTTCTTGAACTAATTCATATGGATCTATTTGGACCTAATGACATTGCTAGCTTAGGAGGTAAGAAATATTGCTTTGTGTTAGTTGATGATTACTCAAGATATACATGGGTATATTTCTTAGCTAAAAAATCAAAAACTTTTTCATACTTCACAAGATTCGCAAAATTTGTGCAAAATGAAAAAGAAGTCTCTATTGTCTCGTTAAGAAGTGATCATGGTGGAGAATTTGAAAATTATGAATTTGAAACTTTCTGTGATGAAAATGGAATCAAACATGAGTTCTCTGCACCACGTACTCCACAACAAAATGGGGTAGTTGAGAGAAAGAATCGAACTTTACAAGAATTGGCTAGGTCTATGTTAAATGAATATGAACTACCTCTGCATCTCTGGGCAGAAGCTATAAATACAGCATGTTATGTAATGAATAGAGTTATCATCAGATCGATTCTTAACAAAACCCCCTATGAGCTATGGTTCAACAAAAAACCAAACATCGCTTACTTCAAAGTGTTTGGATGTCCTTGCTATATTCTTAATACAGGTGATCAGTTAGGAAAATTTGAAGCAAAGGCTGATGATGGCATCTTCATGGGTCACTCTTCGAGAAGCAAAGCTTATAGAGTCTACAACAAAAAGACTAAAACAATCGTAGAGTCAATCAATGTGAAATCTGATGAAGGCATTGACGAACAGGATACATCCAAAAGCAACGTTGAAGAGGAGAAAGAAAAAGATGAGTTCGAAAAACCAAAAGAAACTGCTGATGCTAGAGAAACAACCACAACTCAAGAAGTCCGAAGAAATCTGGATCCAGAAAAGCTGAAATACAAAACAGACCATCCACCAGAATTGGTAATTGGAAACCCTATAGCAGGTATACAAACTCGTTCATCCTTTAAAAATCTATGTGATCTGTGCTTATATAGTGGATTTATTTCAGAAATAGAACCAAATAACATAGATTCAGCCCTTAATGATGAAAACTGGTTCATGGCCATGCAAGAAGAGCTAAATCAGTTTGAACGAAATAATGTTTGGAGTCTAGCACCTAGACCTAAGGATTATCCAGTTATAGGAACAAAATGGATTTTTAAAAATAAATATGATGAATCTGGAAATATAATTAGAAATAAAGCTAGACTAGTTGCTAAAGGATACAATCAAATTGAAGGAGTTGACTTTGATGAAACTTTTGCGCCTGTAGCTAGACTAGAATCAATTAGAATATTGTTAGCTTTTGCTTGTTACAAAGGATTTAAACTAAGACAAATGGACATTAAGAGTGCTTTTCTTAACGGAGTTTTAAAAGAAGATGTGTTTGTTGAACAACCAGAAGGTTTTGAAAGTCATGAATATCCAAACCATGTATACAAACTAAAGAAGGCATTATATGGATTAAAACAAGCTCCCAGAGCTTGGTATGAATGTCTTACTTCTTATCTCCTTGAAAATGGTTTCAAAAAGGGATGTGTAGATACCACACTATTTCTGTTGCATGAAAACGATGATCTTTTGATTGTTCAAATATATGTTGATGACATCATTTATGGTGCTACTAACAAGTTATTGTATGAGAAATTTGAAAAAGTCATGCAGGAAAAATTCGAAATGAGCTTGGTTGGAGAGTTAAAATTCTTTTTAGGATTTCAAATCCAACAAAGCAATAAAGGCACATTCATATCTCAAACAAAATATATTAGGGAACTTGTCAACAAATTTGGATTGAAAGATGCTAAACCAGCAAGAACTCCCATGAGTACAACACTTAAACTTGACAAGGATGAAAAGGGTAAGACAGTTGATCAAAAGCAGTACAGAGGTATGATTGGATCACTCCTTTATCTTACCGCCTCTAGACCTAACATCATGTTTTCTGTCTGCTTATGTGCGCGTTTTCAATCTAACCCAAAAGAATCTCATTTAAAAGCTGTTAAAAGAATTATAAGATATTTGTTGCACACCCCACGATTTGGTCTTTGGTATCCATCAAACGATAATTTTGAATTGAAAGGTTTTTCAGATGCTGATTATGCTGGAAATCTGGTTGATAGAAAAAGTACTAGTGGAGCATGTTTTATGTTAGGACATTCATTAGTTGCATGGTCGAGTAGAAAACAAAATTGTATTGCATTATCCACAACAGAGGCAGAGTATATTGCTTTGAGCGGTTGCTCTGCTCAAATCTTATGGATGATACAAACTTTGCATGACTATGGCCTAAATTTTAAACGTGTACCACTAATGTGTGATAGCAAAAGCGCAATTGATCTCACAAATAATCCTGTACATCATTCTCGAACAAAACATATAGATGTAAGACATTATTTTATTAGAGATCATATTTCCAAAGAAAATATCTACATAAATTTTATTTCAACTGATTATCAATTGGCAGACATCTTTACAAAACCCCTACCAGAAAATAGTTTTTGTAAACTACGACTCAGTCTAGGTGTTTTAGAAATCTGCTGAATATTTAACATTTTTTTCTCCCTACAAATCATCGAAGAAATAAATAGTGATTGAAAAATTGATGAGTATTGATATTTATCATATATTATTACTCGAGACGGTATAATTAGTAAATTTTTCAAATTAAACAAGAGTCATAAATTTTGTTGGTAAAAAATTCCATGACCATCTCGATTTCTATCATATTTCTAACGACCATCACTCATCAAAATTCTATATAATTTGTCGATGTGTGGTATTTTAAACAGGAATCATTCGTTTTTTTTTCATTTTCACATTATTTAATAATAAAAATAAATAAATAAATAAATAAATACCAAAGTATTCACTCTCATTTAAAAGTCCTCACGGTTATGCATGGGTGAATTACTTGGAATTTGTTATGTGCTTCCATGCTCATTTAAAAGTCCTCACGGTTATGCATGTATGGAACGCATATCAAAAGTTGATTTTTTTTAAATAAACAAGTTGATTCTAATCCCATTTAAAAGTCCTCACGGTTATGCGTGGTTAGAAGATACTTGAATTCATTTTTTTAAAAATAAAATAAAATTGGAATACTACTAATCTCATTTAAAAGTCCTAACGGTTATGCATGGTTAGTAGATATTCAAATTCCTGATAAAAATATACCACAAATAGACACAACTGTATAGTTTTATATGATGATATCATTCCTATCATTCTAAAAGTGGAATATGCGCCTAACAAAATATTTATGATTTTTGTTTGATTTTTTTTAAATTTAATATTTATATTCAATTGAGTTTTAATGTTGGATTAATATCAATTACTTTATCTCTATTTTCCCTAACACTATTATTCTTTTGCTGATAACAAAAGGGGGAGAGAAAAGTTAAGATTTTGTCAAATAAAATCAAGCAAAGGACAAATAATTTTCTATTTGCATATTTTTATTTGAATTTTCTATTTGCATATTTTTATTTGAATGCATATATGTAGGGGGAGTTTTGTGTAGAAATGAAGCATTTAAATAGGGGGAGCAATTAGGATATATCAATGATCAAATACATTTAACATATTCAAAATCTTAAATATATGTTTGTTATCATCAAAAGGGGGAGATTGTTGAATATGCGCTTATATGATTTTTGTTTGATGATAATAAACATATATACATTCGTTTAAATGTATTTGATAATATACTATTTTATTTTTCACAGATTAAATAAATATTTGTTGAATAAAATAAATAACATGGAATTTGAATTCAAACGAATATTTTATTCAAACAAATATTTATTACAATTTTGAATAGTATACAAATTCAAGCTCTCACTATTCACTATACAACTTTGATACAAATTCAATTACATCACTATTTTACGTCAGCACCTCACTACATATCACTCACACTCGTATTTATCTTCAACTGCATTCCAGTTTGAATCCAGCATCTGAGCAATCTGCAAAAATATAAACTAACGCAGTAAAATTGAAAAAGAAATATTTTTGCAATTCAAAAATAAAAGATAATTTTTGAATATATGATTTGCCTCAGTTATTTGGGTTGTTCGTCATAATTTAAATTTGAATTCATCATACACGAACAACTTGTGACATACACAGTGTATTACTGTATATGCCACAAGGCCGTGCTCACCGATATATACACTTGATTGTTTTACAGGGACAGGTGAGCACAAGGTCAAACCCAAATATACGGACAGGTTCAACTCAGGTGCAATAAATTCAAAAATACGACACGAGCACAAGGTCAAATCCGAGTTTTTGTAACTGGATTCAACTCAAGCGCAAATCAAAAGTACACATGAAACTAAACAGTCAAGTTCAGTGATCAAATGCAATAGGCCGAGAACCAGACTCATGCATGCAACATGGAATGCAAAGACAATGCATCAATGCAAATTCAAATAATGTACAAAAACAAGTCCAGCAGCATAAAGCAGTTATCATAACTTCTACAGACTCAAGCCAACATGAAACAAAACATGTGATATATATACAATAAACAACTCCACTAACTCAAATGAACTCGACCAAATAGCTAACATGATCTAAGATTGAATATGAGACCAAACTGCAGCAAGACCACAGCATGTAAATGCATCAAAGCAAGAAAACAACACTGTCGAGCTCGAGACAATACTGCTACAACATGTATGCAGCCAAATAGACCAAAGTACAACATCAAAGACAGCACTGACTTAAGTATACAAGTGAAACTGCAATAACTCAGTGGACAGGAATGTAACAAAGACCAAGGCTACGACATAATGCACCAGAGATATGGAACCACTGCAACAAAAGTGTACAAACACCAATGAACCATCAAAGAATGCAACACAGTAATGAGAACAGATACAAGCTAGCTCCAGTGCCAACATATTCAACTCAATGTGCAACTGCAAGTGTCGACCAAGTGACAATGCAAGCAAGATCAACACAACAGCCAACTAAAGAACAAAATTACTCACAACATCGACAAACCCAAATGTCCAGACCAACAACAACATGAATACTGCACCAACCAGAATGGATGCAGAGATACAAGTCATAGCAAATGCATGCAACAATGTGCACAGGCCAGAAACAATATAGTAATGACAGCAAACATGAAGTGAAGAGAATATCAGTCAACAATATCAAATGACAAGTTGTAGCAATAGTGTCACAATATCAAAGCACAGAACAACCTTGTATCAATAACAATGCAACACAGTGACAAATGCAGACACAACTGAAATGAGACAGGTGCAAGTGAATCAGAATAAAGCAGTGCAACATCTACGACTGCAAGTACATGAATGCAAACTACAAGTACAGGTTCAAGGCCAGAATGACAAAGTGTATGCAACGGCAGGGAGTCGAACCAACACTGCAGCAAGATGTTAAAATATGCAAAACAAGAATGGAAAGTTTACAAAGTATCAAAGCCGTTTTTTTTTACCAAGTCAATAATCAATACCGTGGTCATCACGAAATAAATCACCGAAAGCATATTTGTATTGAACAAGTCAGAATCAATCTCAATCGTTCAAGAATAATAAAGTGGCCGAGATGAAGAATTTGACAAATTCAAATCAACATATACGAACGCAATTCTAGGAAATCAAATCCTATATAATACCCAGAATCATCAACGGCATGGACATTGGAGTTCGAATACAAAAATCGAAAAGTAACGAAGCATAAAATCTTACCAGAAGCAAGAATCGAACTCATCGAAGTAGCCAGTGAGAGCAACGAGAATCGATCGAGCAAGGCAACTCTTGATCAACCAGAGATTCGATCAAATCTAATAGGCGCTTCGAAAAAGCCCTAATTTTTAATCAGAAAGAAAGAACGAAGAAAGCCGCCATATTTTCTCACAAAAGACTGAGCTAATAGAAGTGGATCGGGTCACATAACACAAAGAAAAGGGGCCGGCTTGAATAAAATAAAAGACTTTTTGTTTATATTTAAATTAAGGGCTATTTGCTTTTTATGTTTGTTTTTTAATTTTAAAATTCTCTTTTAAACCGTTGTAATTTCTAGTCGTGTGACTAGGGGACAAACTACGGTGTGTAGTTTGGGAATTCACAACTCGGTGGTTGAGTTGTGGTCAGGGTTTTGAGCGTAGAGTTAGATTAGTCAATAGCGGGTATAGCGAGTTTACGTGTGTAAACGAGGGACTATCTAATTTCTAGTAGAAACCTTGGGGGCAGCACGTAGGCAGGTTTTTGCCGAAGCTGGGTAAATTCTGTGTTGTTCTGTTTTATTCTGTTATTTATATTCTGCGATATCTGTGCTGCTATTCTGTGATCTGAATAGAAATTAATTAATAAGCTTCCGCGATTAATTTTTATAATTTACACTATCACCCTATTCACCCCCCCTCTAGGGTGAAATCGATCCTATAATTTTCTGTATTAAGAATCAAAATATGGGGGTTGTACCCACACAACATCGACCAACAAAAGAAAATACAGACTCCACATTAAGAAAAGTACAGACTCTATACTTGAATAGAATGACTCAAAAAGGAAACAAAAACAAGTTAATCTTCAGGCATGCTGCTCAACGCTTCTTTCCTCCGCTTCCCTTCCGACCTTTGCTGGAAGCTTCTACCTCTCCCGGAGAGGGTTATCACTTCTGGTGATATCAACAAATTCTTTAGTGGCAATGTCCTTCTCTTCCTCTGTAGTCTTCTCAGAAGAGCCTCCTTTCCCCTTTTGTTTTCTTGATTTTCGAGATCCCTTTGAGGCCTTGATTGCCTCTACCTTTTCCTTCTTGATGGTGATCAGATCGAGTTGAGCTTCTAGGGTTGCTCCGATATAGTTTCGTGCTCCTTGGCCTCTACCATTGAATGTCGCCTTCGAAAGACATGGAAGGGTCATCCAGGCCATGAAGCATGACTATCTTTTTAGCCTTCGGCCTCGGCTGCATGCCGGATGAAAACATGGAAGCCAAAACAAGAACAAAAGCAACCATGGAAGATGTCTATTGAAAGGATTGCTTCTAAGCAGAAGGAGGATCCAATATTGTCCAAGAAGATTAGAAGGATTGAGTTTGGAACTGAGATCAATGATTTAATGGATTTTAGCCTTGAATAAAGATAGTTGAGAAAGAAGGGACGACTGTGTGTTCCGAATGTGGAGGACTTGAGGAAAAAAGTTATTCGAGTATGTCATCGATCCAGGTTTTCGATTCATCCTAGAGGGATTAAGATGTATCAAGATATGAAGAGGATCTTCTATTGGGAAGGTTCAATAGGGATGTTGGCTTGTGGGTTAGGCAGTGTGCAAACCGTCAATAAGTGAATGTCGAACATTAGAAGCCGATAGGGTTGCTTCAGCTATTAGAGATTCCAGTTTGGAAATGGGATTTGATATCCATGGATTTTATAGACGGGTTGCCAAGGTCAGATAAAGGAAATGAAAGTATATGGGTCATAATGGACAGATTGACCAAGAGTTCCCATTTCATTCTAGTTAAGTCAACCAGGATGGCACCTGTATTAGCTAAGTTGTTCTTGAAGAATATATTTAGACTACATGAAGCTTTTAATACTATAGTCGGTGATAGAGATGCATGTTCAATAATGAATTCTAGAAAAGTCTACAGGAAATATTGGGTACCAAGCTTAATATGAGTACTGCATATCACTCTCAGATGGATGAGCAGACAGAGAGAGTCAACAAGGTACTCGAGGATTTGTTAAGAGCTTGTTTATTAGATCTTGGTGGATTTGGGGAAGATCACCTATATTTGGTTGAGTTTTCGTATAATAATAATTATCAGACTAGTATAGGAATGTCGCCTTTTGAAGATTTGTATGGAAGGCCATGCAAATCACCAGCATGTTGGTTGAAGACTGAAGATAGATTAGTCTTAGGTCTAGATTTGGTTAGGGAGGCATCAGAGAATATTGAGTTAATCTACGAAAGAATGAAGGAAGCTCAGTCCAAACAAAAGAGTTATGCAGACAAGAGGTGTAAAGACCTAGAATTCTCAGTTGGAGACAAGTTTTTCATTAAGGTATCACCGATCAAGGGTGTAGTGTGATTTGGAAATTCATGGAAGTCAGCCCCAAGATATGTTGGTCCATTCTAGATTATAGAGAGGATTGAAAGCTTACATACAGTGTAGAGTTACCAAATACTATGGCAGGTGTCCATAATGTATTTCATGTGTCTTATTTTTGCAAATATGTGCATGACCTAGAGACTACTATTCCTTTGACAGGGTTAGAAGACTTGGTAATAGAGCCTAATTTTACTTTTATTAGACAACCAATTAGGGTTGTAGCGAGAGATGAGAAAAGATTGAGGAACAAGACAGTCAGATTAGTGAAAGTTTAGTGGAGCGACAACGAGAAGGACTGTACTTGGAAGACGGAAGACAGAATTCGAGATACTTATTCGGATTTGCTTTAAGGATATTTCTGTATTAGATTTATATAGATAGTTACGAGTCAGATAGGTGAGTATGGTTGTTAGGAGTTATTACAGATGATTGCTATGTTTAGTATTTAGTCCTTACTGAATTTCGAGGACAAAATTATTTAAGAGGTGAGCCTATAACATCCCTAATTTTTGATAACATTATTCAGAAAACTTAATTAAATAAATTAAATAGAATAATGTAAGAATTATAGGGATAAGGAGATTAAGATTTGAATAAACCATAAGAAGGCCATGCTTAGAGTCAATTAAATGATCTTAAAAGTGTTTATAAGCTAATTAATTTACATAAGGCCTTATTAGTGAATAGCCACACCTATTATTCGCATACATTTTCATTTCTTACGTCCATTCTTCATTTTCAAAAACGCAAATCAAAAACCTAAATTAGAAGCCGCCATTACAAAGAAGAAGAAAAAGGGGAGAAATTTATTCAAGGCTAAGGATTAAAGCTCGGATATTTATTCAACAACAAATCTCAAAGTCCTTATCATATACAAGGTAAATAACAATTTTATACAATCTCTATTTTATTCTATGATTATATGTTTTTGGATTTATGATTAAATTCGTTTTTAAGACGTTTTGGATTATGATATGCCTGAACTATTATATGTTTGATTTAAATCAATTCGTTTATATATGAATTTACACGGTTTCAAGGCAAAACCAAATTTTAACGATTTTGGAATGCCATGAAAAAATTATATGTTATGTAGAACATGATTTTGGAGATGTATTTCAATTTTTTAACTTTCCAAGCCATGGAAATTTTATTTTGAATTTTCAAAGGAAAATATGACAAATTTGGGCTTAAAATTAATATTGATTATTTCAGGAAGAATTTGGGTATGAAATTTTAATATGTTAGATGACATGATCATAGTGAATTTATGTGATTTTTAGGGATTTTTTTAATTGATTTGCTATGGATAATAAATTATTTTAAAAGAAGGACTTGTTTGCAATATTGGTTTTGCTTAATGGAAGGGCTTAAACGTTAATTTTTCCTTGATCTAGATATGATAAATGCGGCATCTATTCTTGTAAAGGATTTGAAAAGTCGTAAGGCAACCAATTAAAAGATTACAAATACGCAGGTTAGTTATAAAGCAAAGCATGATTTCAGCCTTTATTCAGAAAAGCAGGTTTCGCCTCCTTTAGTATTGTCTTTCGACTCGAATGCTTTCGCTTCGACTCGGTTGAAACCAACACAGTCGAAACCCAACTAGTCGAAACCAATATACAAGGTATCACTTAGATGGTATGCAGTGGATTGGAGGGAAGGCGGGAGCCTTGGTGTCGAAAGCAGTGCCTCCGATAGGGTCGAAACCTTAATTTTGTTTTCAGATAAGTGCCCGATTTATTTTAATTAAAGCTTCCGACACAGTCGAAACAAATGTTTTCGAAAGGAATTTTCTAAATAGCTTTCGAAGGAGGTTTCCATACTATGTTTTAAAGTAGGAGCTTTCGAATGTGTTCCTTTATTCTTAAATAAGGCTTTCGAAGATGATGGTTCCGACCTACTCGAAACCTCGTTGATGTTCATGTACCTTTCGAGTGTATTAAAGTCATCGTTGCTTTCGAAGGGTGCCTTTTTTTAATCTTATACTAACTCACTTCTTAAATGGTTTCGAAAGGGTTAGAGGTTTCGAAGGTAATAGTGTCGAAAGGGGGTTTCTATTCTATCCTTCATATTTTTACTCAAAGGTTTTGAGCTTCCGAATAGATGATTCCGACACCATCAAATTTTCCCCAAATAATTTTATTGAAGGTTTTGAAAGACATACTTTCGTACGTAACCACTTTGACCCAAAAGGCATTTTAAAAGTAAAACCCAATACTTTTGAAAAGGGTATTGGTTTCAAAACTATGTTTTAAAGTAATGTTTGATACATTCGAAAGGTATGTTTTGTTTCAAATGGACTAAGTTAAAGAGCTTCGAATGTATGTAATTAGTGCTTTCGAAGGAGGTCATCTAAGGGTTTTAAAAGTGATGTTTCAAAATTTCAAAACAAATAACCCAGTCTCATTTTAAAGAAAAACCATGACATAAATAGAGAGTTCTAAAATGAAATTTTTGAAGAAGTTTTCCTTGATTAACAGGTTAAAGGGATTAACCAAGTTTTAAATAAAATGATTTCGAGGATATTTAACCACGGATGTTGGTATTATTTTATTGTTATGATTTCTTCTTCATATATTTATTCATATTATTATAAACCCATAACGGTACTTTAGGGAAGGGTAGAATAACCAGCTAGGTTGACCTAGTAATGAATGTAAGTTAAGGATGCTAAAATAGAAATTAAAGATATTGGCAGGGGCCAATAGGTTGTAATCAGCCCATGAAAACTATGATTTGATATTGCTAGGGGCCAATAGGTTTATAGATAGTCCACAAAAACTATATTCGGATTAAGATATTGACAAAAGTCAATAGGTTCCTAGTCAGCCCATGAAAACTAGGATAAGAGGAAAAATATTGGAGTTATCAATAGGTTCTTAGTGATCCGATGAACTCTATGAAATCAAACAAGGAGTCCATAAATCTTTAACATGTTATTAATAAGCCCATGAAAATTAATAGGTTAATAGTAATCCTAGAAACTATAAATGAGAAAGATAGTCAGAATGAATAGGGAAGGGTAATCTAGAATTACATTACTTGTTTGCATATTATCATATTGTTTTGAATTGTTTTAACCATTATGGATGCAAAAGCACAGTATATGGTTTTATAAAGGTTTTAGGATACTAAAGAGGGAAAAACCTATTCCGCTAAGCGGCATGGTCTCACTAGATATCTAAATGGTTTAAGATAGTAGATTATTATTCATACGAGGTTTTATGTTTGACTCGAAGTTTTTGTTTTCCCCTTAAACGCTCGGGTGCTCAATTGATTTTGAGTAGATTGAAGGTCAAGGTTTCTAGATTTTCTCTTAGACGAATAAAGCTTTCGAAGACATGCAGGAGGCAAGCTTATTATTAAGAGTTCTTTTATTTCGCTGTATGTTTTGATTGTAAAGGAAAATCTGTTTTATTGCCTTATTATATACTCTGATCATCCAAGAGGGCATCTTCACATGTTGCTCTTGGCATATACTGTACTTATGTTTTATCTGAACTTGGTTTGCATACTGGGATTATGTAATGAACATGAAATTATGTTAAATGGAACATGGAATGTATTTTGATTTTTTAATTTTTTCCATATTCAAGTGTTTCCATGTATAAATGTACCTAATATTGCCGTTCATCAAGGATGAATAACTATGGATGACTGCAGCATCTATTGCCATTAGTTTTGGGCCTCCAAGTAGAAGGATGTTACCCCAAGTCATCCCCTTCAAATCGCGCTTGGGATTTACTAAGTTTTCTAGCTCTCCACTTAATTTGACTTCTTTAACCTATTTATTTTATGTTTGAAGAAGTTTTTGATTTGAGGAAAAAATTTGAATTTGACAGAGTTTGGACGTTCTGCTTTAATTTTTGTGAATTAGGGTTTAAGTTGGTATCGTATTTATAGGGGTTTAAATTAACACCGATAGTCCAAGACACACGATGTGAATTTGAATGCTCATAAAAGTAAACAATTACATCTTGGTCATTGGCCTAACCAAGTGCTTGTTTTGAAACACATACCAGTCAACCGCTATGATTGAGGGCAGTTAGCCGCTTGCAGTCGACTGGTCCCAATGCATCTATGATCAGTGGGGCTTTCTAATTTTACAATATTTATTTTCGATTTTGTTTTATTTAATTATTTTTGATCTCAAATTTTAAAAGGTTCGTAATTTCTTCGTACTAGCTCCGATTTCAAAATGTTATGTATAAAAATTGTCAGAAAATTGGTATGAATGCAGCGATGCAAGTTTCATAGCCAGATTCGGGCGTTTGAAAAAAAAATCCATTCTTACCCCTTGTTATATTTAAATTTAATTCTTTTATTTAAAATTTTAGGGTGTTATAGCTAGCCATTTAGAGTTAGCCGACCAATAGTAAGATCGAAAGCATTGAGAGTAGAGACAAGGTAGGGATGAGGAGGTAGCATGACTCCTACCTTGAAGTAGCCTAAAGAGAATGGAAAGAAGCTTGTGAGAGGGTGGTCGATATGGTAGGCAGTTGTGGGATAAATAACCATCCCAATAGTGCATCCATGACTGGCCAGATTCTTGGCCTAGTTGACGTTCCCATCTGCTAGTTCAGAGGCTTTGAGGATAGTAATGCCAACAGAGATTGATCTATATGTGGTCACCTAAAACATAAGAAGCAAAAGTTTGAAAAGTTCTTGGAATCTTTCCCTAACAAGACCTAAGGGAAACATCCTAGGATGGAAGCTGCATGACTCTCTTCAAGGTATGTCCGGGCCAGGCACCCCATGAAGGCCGATTTGTGACTTAAACTCCTAAGCAAAGTAATAGGCCTTCTAACACCTGCCTAATTCTTTTCTTTTAGCTTAAAACTCTTGGCTATCAAATTTGTCCTAGTCCACAGCCTATTACTAATATTACTACTAAAATTTAAGGCCTACCAAGGAGCTCATCAACGTCTACCAATCACTGCTGACATGGTAGCAACGGTAAATCGATGTCCAAAGATGGTTAGAAAAGTGTGATTCTGACAAAAGCATGGTACACAAAAACAACGACATCAAGCATCGCAAAAACATAGCATCAAAAAAATAAATTAAAAGCGAAATCTACAAAAAAGATTGAATTTTTCCATGGTCTTGGCTTTTGAAGAAGCAAAGAAGAAGGTGGTGGAGGATAGCCTACTATTTTATGAAAAAGCTTGAAAAGTTGGAGGGTTTTTGAAGATTTATTAAAGCTTTAACAGTAGAAAATTTTGTTTGCTTAAGTGAAAATGAAAGAGGAGAATATGAAGAGTATTTACAATACCTACCCCCTCCATCGTAGCCATTATATTCGAAAAGTCGTCAGATTTTGACCGTGTAGGTTTAATCAACTCCACTGTCATTTTGCACACTTTCGAAACATGAGCACCCTACCATTTGTAAGAAGTGAACCTACAAGGCCAATGGTATAGCACTACCATGGCATGGATTAAATGTGTAGTAGAAGAACCGATCGTCAGAATCTTTATGACTTAACATGCCTGCCCCTACTCATGAAGGCGGGTTTGGTGCGCACAATATTGCTTGTCATAAGTATAATAAGCAAGCCAATTCAACATAGCCTGGCCCAATTCAAGTCAGTCCAGCACATCTAAGCCCGACTAGTTCATGCCGACCCATGCTCATTCTAGCCACAAGCCATCCCATCTACTCGACAACACTCCAGGTCCGTAGTCATCCGATTCAAAGCAAGACCGCTTCAACTGCCAACTATCAGGTAAGGCCCGGCATAATCGCAACCCCTCTTTGGCCCAGCTTCATGTAACACCACTAATATTTGTGTAACATTATTTAGGATATTTAATTTGATAAATTATATAGAATAATGTATGGTGTGATAAGGAGAATGAGATTTGTTAATTAATATGGATCTGCCTTAAGTAATCAATTAATAAGATTGATTTAAACATAAAATAGAATGAAAGTAATGAGAGGTGCGTAATGGGAATTCTCCTTTAACCGTTTAGAAGCTCAAAAAGAAAACTAAATGAAGGCAGGCCATTACCTAAGGAAAAGATAGAAGAAATCTAAGGGAATTCAACAGAAAAGCTTAGGAAACCAATCAACCTCAAATCTCAATCTCTCCAATCCAATCTAAGATGAATAATAGTATCTATCTCATTTAGTTATGCTTATTTTTGGATATATGTTTAATTTTCGATTTTTTATGATAATATGTCATTCTTGAATGGTTTATATAATTGTTCGATTGAATGATGATTTATTGGAACTTTCATGGAATTATTCTTAAGGGTTTTTAAAGGCAAAACCTAAGTTGAAAATCTCTAATTGATTTGAAATTTCAATATGTTATGTAAAGCGTTAATTCGGACATGGGTTTTTAATTTCATAACCTTTTCAAGTTCATATGAATATTTTATGAACTTCCTAAGAGGTAAAAAGTTTTTTTTTAATTATTAAAATTAATTAAATTATTATTTTGATCCCAAAATTTTTATATAAGAAAGAAGATGAAAATTTTGATTTTTGATGATTTTTGGGAATTTATCCCTAATGGTTACGATTTTCTATGAATTTATTAATCTACAAAAGTGGTTAAACAATATAAG
This sequence comes from Allium cepa, assembly GCA_030765085.1. Lineage (NCBI taxonomy): Eukaryota > Viridiplantae > Streptophyta > Magnoliopsida > Asparagales > Amaryllidaceae > Allium > Allium cepa. The sequence goes on along the minus strand of CM060941.1, from coordinate 676,080,568 downwards.
ATAAATATATCAATTATAAGGGTTTGTAAAGATATTTGAAAAGGTATAATGGATCTACCAGCAAATTTTGAAAAGAATATGTAAAGCATTTTGTTATCCAATGATAATTTGACATGGGACAGGGGTTAGAGGAAAGTATTGGCTTTAAAAAGAAATAAAACATTTTTTATTTTAATTATAGTAATGCCATTGTAGATACTTAACACCCCTGCTATATTAATATTCAACCTCCATGAAGGTCAATGCAAGGAATAACTATCTCATAGTTATATGATGTTTTGAATTTATAAACTCAAGATTTATATGGGATGATGCATGTGATATCAACTTAGTAGATATGTGATGTATCTGCTTGTATAGAAGCTTAGCACTAAGTACTGTAGGGTTCGGTACCATAAGGTTGTAGAGGCTCGACACCTTATAGTTTTCAGACTCAACATTAATATTTTGAAAGTTCAAAACACCCTCAAGATTTTAATATGGGACATTATAAGTTTTAGGGGTTCGATACCTAAGATTTTAAAGGTTCAACAACCCTAAATGTTTTAAAACTTGAAGCCTCTTGTCTTCTATTTGTTCGACACCAATGTTTTCAGTGGAATTAACTGTCATATGTTAACAAATTCGACAACTTTTCTTAGAGGCACAGAATCACCTGTTTTAAGAAATTTGACATCTACTATATTACAATGATTCGATGCCTTAGGTGGTCAACACTTTTATTTTAGCAGCATGTATAGTCGTATGTTTATAAATTTGAAAGCTATGTTTTAAAGGTTCGATAGCTTTATGTTTGATAAAGCATATAACTACATTTATAGGCTCGACAGCCTTTTTTTTACAAAGTAAATAGCTATGTTTATAGGCACGATAACTATGGCTTTATGGGGTCGACATCCCTATTTTGATGGCAAATGTTTTAAAATCTATATAAAGGAGATAGTGCTTTGGCATAAGTTTTTGGCTAAGTATATTGGCAGTGTTTCCCTTGTTTTTAAGAATGATTTCAGGTGGTTTATCATTTTTTAAGATAAATGTTTCAAGTAATTAAAATGGTATTTGAGATTAATATATGAATTTACCAAAGAAAAATATTACTTAAACTCGAGTAGTTTGGGCATGAATGTGACTACTGGTTGAACATATTTTGAGGGATGATGTCATATGTTTTTGTTATCATTTGATCAGTTAAATTTGCATATTTATCGTTGTCAGACTTATATTTTCATGACCAAACATTGAATATGGGGATTTGGGAATATAATTACCATTTAGGTTGTTCTAGTATTGAGTATTTTCAGACTAAACTCCTGAGTGGATAGAATTACATCCAAGAGACCAGATAAATCAGTTCTGTTAGGATGCCCTGAACTTATCAAAAGATATGACTCATGGATTTAAAACCAGATAAGATTATAGGTGGGACTGGTGTAGGGTCGTGCCCTATGCTTCAGCCATTTGCCCTTGGTTGGTAATGTTCCGCGATTCAAGTGCATAGGGATTATCAATAGTGAGAAGAAAGGATGTTTGTGCAAAGAAAGGAACTTGTAGCTTTATATGCTCACCAGAATATTTAAGTTGTTTTACTCCTAACCATATTTGGAGCTCCTAACCTATCTGGAGATTTTGGGATATCTGGTTAAAGTTTAGACACGAGTCAACTCGATAGTTACTGGTTGACCTGCAAATTCATTAGGTTCATAGTGAACCTAGGAAAACTATGTTTCGAGACCGATAGTCTATTTTTGGGATGGGTAAACCTTGGGTGTGCATAACCCTAGGATGACAGGCTAGTCATACTTACCTACGTTGCAGCATAAGTATGATCTTGTTATGTTTTGTTCAAACCATTGTAGTTGCAGGTACATGATTAACGATTAACATATTTGGACAAGATGCCGTTGAGGGGAAAACCCGTTCCACTCAATGGCGTGGTCTCACAAGATATCTATTTTGGTTCGAGATGGTATATTACTATTAATACCAAACTTTTTGTCTGGCGTGAAGTTTTTGTTTTTCCCTTAAACTCTCAAGTACTCATCTTAGTAGGTAGGGAGTAAGGATTTTCCGATTAAACGAATAGGCATTCGAAGACATGAAGGAAGCAAGCTAATATTAGAAGTTTATTTTTGCTGTGTTGTTTGAAGTTTTATTCTGATTTGTTGGAATGGATGTAATAACAGTACTTATACAAGTAGTTAGGCTCTGATCATCCAAGGGGAATCTTCATATGTCTCTCTTGAGATGTAAATTATAATTATTATTTTTCTCTGAACATGGAATCGGTGGGATTATATAATGGGATGTAATGAATATGAAAGTTATTAATGAAATGTGTTTTGAACTTTTTCATATTCATGTGCTTTTGATGTTATGGATACAATTAACGAATCTCTTTTTGTCACCGAAATTAATAGTATGGATGACTACAACATCTGTAGCACTTAGTTTTAGGCTACAAAAAGGGGGATGTTATAACTTGATACCAGAGCACAGGTTTATGTAAAACTTATAAGATTCTGACGAAATAAAACTAAAAAGATTTTGAAAACATAATCCTAATAAATCAGACAATAAGATTGGGGTATGGGATAATGCTATAATTACATACTTGCTATTTGTTATATATAAGTATGCATTCTATCTCTATTGTGGCCTCTCTCTTAGAACATTATTCTGTATCTTACAAAGACTAGTATGCAACTAAGTCTGCAAGGCACTTATTGGAGAATGGATTCCATCAATGACAAGACTACTGGGGTACCACCTGTCACAGTACAGTTCTAGATAATATGTACCTAAGGTCTCACATGAACAAGGCTACTAGGGTACACCTGTCATGGTACAGTTCTAGATAAAACATATATCTTACAAAGACCAATAAGTCTACAACTATGTCCGTAAAGATAATTATTGGAGAGTGGATTCTATTAATGACAAGACTACTATAGTACCGCTTGTCACGGTACATTTCTAGATAAAATGTACTGAAGGCCTCACATGGACCCATTGCATGCCAGCATTAGTCCAAAGAAGTTGTTCAGGATATGAACAAACAGAAGGCGCTATTCTACTACATTCAATACGAACGCTTATGTTCAGGATACATTATGCTTATGCTGATTCGAACAATTATGTTTCTTTTCTACCACTTCAAAGATCTTCATCTTCCAGATGTTTTCAATTCAAACCCTTATGTTGGTTCGAAATGGTTTTTGGATAACTCATACTTATTCGATCCTGGTCTCTTTGAACCACCATTTCGATAATTTTAAAATAAGTTAAGTTACCGATAGTAGACAAATCCGCTATCTGGGTTGAGTATATATTTTGCTATGGAAAGTATGACATCTAATACTTATCTCCGCTTTCCAATTTTAAATAGTATTATCTCTTGATGAACAATGAAGTCGGATAAGTTATAAAACTATCCTTGCCTCGACATTCATTCTTACTTCTCAGAATAGAGACGAGATTCCATACCCCAGAATTTGTTGTTAAGTATACATGAAGTATCTTTCATATACTTAATTAATCACGACCCATTTATCAAAATTAGCTCTCTTATATTTATCACGTTCTAAGTATTTCGACTTCTCTATTCCTTGCTTACAAAATCTGGTTCTAGATCTCACAAATAGAGGAAAGTCGACTCATCGGCTTTTAGTGCTAAATACAAGAGGACTTGCTTTTCATAGAACATGTCAATGTTTTAGCATAACTTATCATAATTGTTTGACTACTTAATGGAACAGACAAAGAAATCCCTTGTATCTAAAAACATCCTTCATAAAAGAAAGTTGCTTTTAAACAAATCGACCTTTGGAAATAAAATGATTTAAAATTAAGAATTATATTTAATTAATTCAGAGTAAATTTAAACCTTTATTACAAATAAAAATTAAAGCTTTTAATTAATAATTAAATCATAATTAAACCTCTAATTAATTAAAGCTTAACTAATTAATTAAACCTTTTACATAATTAATTAATTATTGATTAATTATTGAAAATATTTTTAATGTTTTAAAATTCCTTTTCAATACTTATAATATATTTTAAAATACTTTTCAAAAATATTTAAGGTAAAACCCCTTTTAGTTTACATAAAAGTTATTGATTTACGAACTGCATCCGTAGCGACTGTCGCTATAAGGATCATAATGTTCAACCTTGTTTTATACATCAAAATAGTCAATAAACCTTTTCCTTTTATGTTTAAATTACTTAAATAACTTGGTATAAAGGTTTTCAAAACCAAAATAAAGTCTCAGAAAACATTTTAGAACCATTTATAAAGTAAGTTAGTAAACTAGGAAGTGAAACACATGAAATCTCGTTGTTGAACATAAACAAACTCAAATGTTAACTTTCCATCAATATATAACCATCCATACACATTATCTCAAACATATATTCAAACGTAGACAACATCCATAAACAAGATAAAGACTATCACTTGCACATAATCACTTAAACGCTTCGATTATATTTTCAAGCCAAAAACAAATCATTACATATAAACACATATATGTATAAGCACAAGCAATATACTCTACAAACCAAAAAAAATAACAACTATTATAAACATCGACAATTTTTTTTTAAAATTTTGGCTTTAAAAGGTGAGATTTACTCACCAAAATCAACTGTATTCAAATCAAACTACCACCACACTTTGCACCAACGTACAAACTTAGTTTTTCTTCTTAAAGACTTGATTTTTAGGATCCTAAGTAGACTAAATGGGTTCAGGCTAGGTTAAGGAGGGATCGGCATATGTAGAGGAGTGTGGTTTTGGGCTTTGTTTTGAAAGTGGGAAGGTGTAGAGAAGAAAGAAAGCATTTTTAGCTTGGTTTATGGTTTAAAAATGGAAAATGGAAAGATTTTTAATTATAAAACTTTAATGGAGCCATTGAAATAAAAGAGAGCTTGGAATGGACGAAAATAATGTTTTGATAATGAAGGGAATGAAAATAAAACATGAATGAAAGAAATGAAGATGTTTTTATACAAAATGAGATATAGTAAATTACCTTTTTACCCTTTAGCCATTACCCTCCATACTTTGTTGCCACCTCACCACCCACTTACCTCCTCTACATGCAAATTATCAATCTCCCCTCTCATTTCATCACTTCACTTCCTTTCCATGATGTGTAGTTTTCATTTTCACATTTTTCGTTTTCTTTTTTAAATAAAATAAAAGTCAAGCCTACTTTTAAACTTATTAAATCGAATCATTTTCTATATTATTTATATAAGTATGGTGTATATATTCTATAGTTACATAACTTGTTTCGATAACTTTAGATGATGAAAAATCGAAAATCCAAAAAGCGATTTCGATCACGTCTTCGATTTTCCTCCGAACTAATTATTTTTATAAACCAAATTCTGAAACAACTTCACCATCACTAACTATTACTCTAAAGAGGTTTGATTGAGTTATGAAATTTATTAGTTAATAATTTAAATACATATCAAATATTCCTATTTAAAGTGACTAGATTACGGGTCGTTATACAAATACCTTATTAAAATGTTTGGTAAGAAACATGTAAGATGGTTTCCTTATGCATTGGCAACAGGAATTATCATACATGTTATGTTGTCTATTATATCATGATTTGTTTATGTATTTATTACATGAAGAAAATATCAAATCCAAATTATGGTAAATTAAATGGTGGTTTGGAGTGTTCTCGTGTATTTACGAAATACAGGAGAACTGTTTATAGAAACAAAAAATTCCTTATGAAGGAGTATTCACACTTAAACTGTATGTGTGATACCGAGCATGGTTTGTCATTGTAAAATTCGTATTCAAAGTTTGGTTATGAAGCTTTATGTTGGAAATGTTCCAAAATAAGAAATTGTGCAAATCCAATAAATGTCCAAGTGCATCGCCAAGAATAGCGTTACAATAAAAGCAATGTATGTACATAGTAAATGCAAAAATTTACAATTGAGCTGAAGGATGATTCCAAACGTTAAGAATTACACAACATTGTTATATGATAACAATGTCATGATATAGTTCGTAACAGAACTTAAATCTCATTAAGGGTTGAGAGACATACTCTTAATTGTTCCACATGATAAAGGAAGTTTATCGGTGTTAGAGAGAGTTGACTGACAAAGTAGATAATTGAAATATAATAGCATGCCTGTTCTGTGAGGGATTTACTAGATTGGTTTTGAAGAAACTGATTAGATAAGTTGGAATAAGTTACATAATTAACCCTTAGTTCAAATAGGAGATTGATAGAGTTAGGGGTATGCTTTAGGGCCAATTACATAATTTGTTACATAAATCTAATTCGATAACCAATCTTATTCAAAATAAAATGTGTTTCCTTTCTATCATATACTTGTTGTAAAATGTTATAAATAATTCATTAGTTAATTTAAGTATATATGTTAGAAAATCCATAGATGATGTGTTTGTGATAGCAGTTACAAATAGAGATAACCATGAGTATTATATCACAATATGATAAGCACATCATTTTAAATATTCCTAGTCAAGATGTATCGAGACTGGATATCGATGCGTCTGTTGAGACTAGAATATATAATGCTCTCAAAATGTTGGGCATTGTATTACTCATGGCTAGTAAATACACCGAGAGGTTATGTACTAATAATTATTAGATAACTATGGAATGCCTCACTCGATAGTTTTCTATTAGTTAATATAACTAAGGCCAAACAGAAAATATCGAAGTGACTAATTTATACAGTTCTCTTGACATAAGAATACGATTGATCTTCAGTATGAAAGATCCACTTAGATAATAGGTAAATCATGATATGGCATCCATCAAATGACTATAGTTGGGTCACGGAAGTATTGGAAGTGAAGCACTATTCAAGAGTGGGGTTAGTTTCATAGTCAACTGAAGTCAACTCAAAGTCAAAATATCTGACTATAGTAGATTGGTCAATAATAATTGTTATTATTGAACCAACGACTTTGCTTTTGGAATTTTGACCATCGATAATCGAATCAATCTCTGGCCATAAGGAGCTAGCTCCTGAATAGCTTTACCATTGATGATCAAACCGATTTAATTTATAGTGTTTTGGTGTTTGAATTTTGAGGGGTAGAATGGGTTATGGCTATCCTTAGTTTGCTGCAATAGTAGAGAGAAAAAGCATGTACACAGGCGAGGATAAGATTGCAAAAAGTGGACAAGATCCCTATTTGTGTTATACCAATTCATTTCCTTTTGACCATTCAAAGCTCCCTCGCCAACCATCATATGGCCGATCCTATTATGCCTTTTCATAGCAAGCTAAGCAAGCCCATTTCTGGGCCTCAAAACTTTTCCAAGCCCGAACACTATTTGCTATATTTAAATTGGATTTAAACGTATATCGATATTGCATATCGTCGTGTTTTTTTAACTATTATATAAACACTGTTTAATATTATACAACGCTTATCAAATAAAACTTTATAATTAATATTTTATAAATATATATTAATTTAACTAATTTATAAAAAATATAACTTAATTAAATCGAGTGGTAATAGAAGTATTTAACATTCGGTTATGTGATCCTTAGGTGTAAATTTGGTCAGCGATTAAAATCGAACAATTCAAATATTAACGTTCATACATCACTTAGCATGTGGTATGACATTATGACCAAATTTATCAAGTACAAAGCATCGATAAAATCCAATTTTATTTTGTTTAGCATTACCTAGCGGTGGCAATTATTCACACCAGTTCTCTTCATTAAAGCTATATCACTTAGGACTTATGGAATTTGGTAATGGTCAAAATTCCATTATCGTCCATATTCAACTTTATTGTCCGACCATAAAGTTCTTGGTTTAATAAAATTTTTTTTTATCAACTGAGCAACTTTGACTGGAGATTTTTACTTTGAGTTAACTTCAGTTGACCGTTGTTATCCCACCTTTGGTCAAGGCTAGGATATAAAAAAAATTGGCTAAAAAGGACGGATATCAAAATTGGTGATCAATTGGAAACAAGGCTATGATTGATACCATCAAATTAGACCAAGCTCCAATCAAGGTGGGATCGATCAGGAATGATAAACAAGGCTCGGTAAAGCTATACTTCAAATTTTAGGACAAACGTAGTCCTTATGCTCGAGTTATGGATGGATCAATATTCATGGAAAACCGGTTCGTATCGATACTTTCATATCGATCAAAATGAAGTGGTTGTATAGTTCGAATCAATACATGTGTATCGATTCTCTCATATCAATCAAAATGGATATGGATATGGAAAACATACATATTCTTTTGTGCATTTGGTTTGGATCGATTACAGTTCGTATCGATATATTTTGTATCGATTAAATGATGTGGCACCAGATCGATACGAGAGAAGGGATAGAATATGGACTGATATGAAGGAAGGAACGGAGGATGGATATGAAGGAATTGATCAAAGAATGAAGCGCAAGGCTCGGATTGGATGGTAGTATGATGGATACATAAATAATGGATATCATCGGCGTACATTTGCAAAGGCAAACGTAGATCGATCATATCTCAAAAACTATACATTGGAATTTCATGAAATTTGGAGAGCAAGGACTTTGCACTATCTTCTTTCATCATGATCGATCCCAGTTTGATAGGAGCAATTTGTGATTAATATGAAATTATATGGATCGTTCCCACACGACTCCAGATCGATCGTGTGGGCCCACTTTCGCTTAAAAAAGAGTATTCCAAGATTCAACGCAGATTTTTCCAGCTCCACACTTATAAATAACATCTCCATTAAAATTAAAAAGGGATCTTTTTTTTAATATTCTGTCATTTTGGTTATTGACATTTAAAGGATTGTAACTGTAATTTGGGTATAAAGGAAATAAAAGGATTAATTCAAAGTGGACGTAGGTCGGAGATAGCCGAACACTATAAAACTTACGTCTTCCCTTACTTTCTTTCATTTCAATTTTATTATTTCTTCATTTTTACTCTCTACAACATCTGGATCTGAGACATGTGACTAAATACTAAGGATTTGTGTGTAAACATTGGTTCTTTCATTACATTTGGGGTTTATGACCAATTTTGGTGCACACACTTTGCTGCTTTCACTGAGAAGACAATCATCCGCTATATCGAATTTGGTGTTCAGATTTGAAAAGCTAAAGGATCAGATCTAGAAGGAACCATGGTTAGGCAATTAGTTAGAAGGACATTACCAGAAAGAAACCATCAAGGCGAAAGTCAAGAGGCTTCCCTTGGAGCTGTAGAAAATCAAGCTTACATCTACATCACAAGGGATGAGATGCATAAAATGATGGATTCCATGCAGGAACGGTTGCTGAGAAGGCAGGGGGATATGATGCAAAATCTTCTTAGACGATTTGGATGGCTGGAGCAGCACGGTCTGCCGAAGCACAGATCCATGGAGCTGGACCAAATGGACTCAACAGACAATCAGACGAAGCGATCCAATAGGGGGCAGCCCCCAATCAGCAAACAACTATCAATCTAGATGGATTTAGACTTAGGGGCACACCCATGTGTAATGCAAACCTGTTCATGGAAGAATGCCAAGAGATGCCGCACGGCCCAGCATCAACAGGAATACAAGCAGTGCGTGACGAAGAGTATGTACAACAATTCCCTCAAGGACTTGGGAGGCAGTTAGGAAATGAAGACGGGGGAAACCCTTGGTGGACAACATTGGATTGGCTGAAATTATTAGGCGAACTATGCTCGGAGGACTGGAAAACAGAGATATGGAGGGAGTAAACAGGAGTCCATTCACCCAAAACATCAGGATGGCTAGGAATCCACCAGATTTCAAGCTATCCACTTTGAAAGAATACAATGGTAGGACAGATCATATAGATCATTTGACAAGATATACTACATGGAAGTGCTGGGGGCATCGGAGGAGGGTATGGCCCAATGATTTCCCCCATACTTGATGGATAGCCGCTATGTGGTTTGTAACGACCAAATTTTTCGACTTTTGAAAGTCGACATCAATACGTCCACTGTATCAAATGTCGCACAGTCGAATGCCGGAAAACCGAACCGTTAGGGTTTAAGAAGATGAAGATAAAAGAAGAAACAGAAACAATAACAGAATCTCACATTTCGCAACGGAACAATATATAATAGATAAATGAATAATCTTTAGAACAAAGAATAATATCGTTTTATACGTACATCAGAGTTTACAACGACACAATACAACACTGGCAGTTATTAAAACTGGCTTACATGAAAATTTGACTTGCACCAACCCAAACGCAACAGACACTACATAGTAAAGTAATACGTCTCGCCTTTCAGCTTGCCTCCCGATCTCCACAGCATATCTTTTCTGATTTCGCTCTAGAACAACCGATAACCTGACTCTAGGCCGCCCATGTGGAAAATTATGGGCACCCAGAGTTTAGAAAGGGAACAATAAACTCCAGGTCGGTCATGGGACTGGTGTGAGATCTTAAAACAGTTATTTAACAAAGAAAAGAAAAGATATCCGCTATGCTTTTGGAAAATGAAACTACCATAAGGCCTCTCGGCACACACACAATGCAATCGCACACTTAGGGGAGATTTCTCCTTGTGATAGTCAAACATGCTTGATGCGCAAAAACTCTTTTTAATATTATCATTAGTGCATAGTGGAAAACATTTGCAAGTATAATACTAATCTTAGCCAGCATACGTACCATTATAGTATGCCTAATATAGCTACCATATTAGATGGCATGTTCTATGTAACATCCCTCCTTTTTGTACGCTTTAAATCAGCGATAAACCACACATGTCAGACCCAAACCATACAAAAGGGCGAACTGTTATTGGGGTGAATAAGAAAAAGGAAGAAAGAAATAAACAAAATAGAATCTTGTAGTGGAACGATAAAATATAATAATCAAATAAACAGTTCATGAAGCCGTTTTACAAAATATTCAATTATAATTATACAATACATATCAGAGTTACACATACCATAGAATAATAAATAATGCAGCGGATAGTATGAATGCAGTGGGAAAACATAATAAATGATAGTAATACAAATCTTCATCTTCGTCCTCCAAAGAGAAAGTCTTCGAATTCTGAAATGCTCAGACTGACCCGAGCGAATTGAAAAGACAAAACACTCGAGTAAGAACTAAAAAATCTTATGTAAGTAAATCAACAGTAAATAATATGAGTGGAACGGCGTCAGAGATGTTTAGGGGATTCGACATCTCCTATCAAGTGTTTAACGTGAGTGCAATAACTTAAGTGATGCTTGGGATTCACATCTCCTAAGGATCTTTTAAACTATTTACTATGTAGTGATATTTTGCTATTATAATAATGTCGATAGTAAAATAAACTTACTTTTAATAGCGTCAAGGAGTGACTCAATATTCCCCTTAACACGTAATAGTCCCAGTAGTCCTTCCAGTATCATAGTCCCTCCTGATTGAGAAGCCACCAGAGGATACCACACGGGCTACGGGAGAAAACAAAACTCGTACAAGACGCGCTAGGATAGGTGACACGACACAACTAGGCAATGCTAGGGTAGATATACCAATTACGCTTTCGACCGGTGGTAACACGTAACAGCTACTACCGCCTACCTCGAGCCACACCTCCAAAATCAAAAGGGCCTAAATCAATCACAAAGTAATAGAATGGTATCGAAGGAGTGTGTCCGATAAAAGGCGCTACCTTCTTAGCCGTTGATCGCTCCTGTTTTAGCCACCTTATGCCAACTCACGGGAGTCGGATCCACGTACATACCTCAAAGGAAATGCCAATACCATCCTACTTCATTTTGGAATCTCCACCGCGTACACGGTTATTAAAGTGGTGTTCGGATTTGGCAGAGAGTATGACAACTTCCAATCCCGGTCTCTTTAACAACCAAACGTTATTATAACACCGCGGTCATTTCAAAATAATTATACTTCAAAACCAGAATATACTATCCATTTCAAAACCATATAAATATGATATCATTTCCCTTTCAAAAACCACGTAAATATGATATCACTTCTATAAAAACTCAGATCAATATAATATCATTTTTATTTCGAATATGTCCTTTCCAAAATCATAGCACTTTCAAAATTTAACACTTCGAAACCAAAACACTTGAAACCATAACATTTTCAAATCATAATACTTTGAAACTCGTAACTTTGAACCATAACTTTCCCACTTAAGTGTATTAAATATTAAAAGACTTTATATAATAAATGGCTTCTTCGATTTCACAAACCAATTCCAAAGCGACTCGAATTCCAAAATTCACATTTAGTCAAATCTCAATTCCTCAATTTCAATTTAAATCAATTTCTAATTAAACCATTTCAAATTTAATCAGTTTCAAATACCAATTTGAACCCCAAAGTAAACCATTTCACTTTCAATATACTTCAAAGCTCTAAATATTCAACAATTTCAAAAATAAATTTTAAAATCCCATTTATATCAAACTCACTTTATTATTATTCAGCTTTGGAAATACTCATTTAATAAAAATACAACATTATTTAGATAAACCCCAAATTTCAAATTACTAATATTTCCTTCAAATTATTTATACTTGAAATATTCATTTAATTCACCTTATCCAAAAATCGAGTTATAAATATCATACCTTTTAATATTCCTAATTTAGTAAATTTCACATCTAGCTTATTTGAGTTTAATTCTTAAATAAATTCAATTTCAAATAAATCTCAAATTTATCTTCCAACCTTATTTTATTTAAATCATTATATATTGGAATATAATTTAAATATTTACCCACATTACATTTTAATAAAATCAAACTCTATTATTAAACTTATTTTTATTTAAAAAATTTATACATAGCTTAAATTTCAAGAATTTAACTAAAAAAATCAAATTTATATAATATCAAAATCAATATTTATTAAACCATATATTTCTTTCCAAACCATAGAAATTGTTTCAAAATATATATATACCGACGGTGTCTGTATAAAATTTTCTATCCTATTCAAGTGATACGAATATCAATCTGTAATTTAAAATAAAAATACGGTTATATATCATTTCAAACCGCAATCCCGAATGAAATAAAAATACATAATAACTTGCAGTTTATAACAATAAAAAAATACAACATCCATTCATCCAATATCAATCATCAACCATTTATCACAATCATCGTCTAATCCAATCAATAACATGAATGTAGAACAGATAATAAATAACAAACATTTAATGGAAGTTTACATTCAATAATAAATTAAATAACTATTTAACTGGCAGTTTATATGCAATAATAAATTAAATAACTATTTAACTGGCAGTTTATGTGCAATAATAAATTAAATAACAATTTAATTCAATAAATTCAATTATAACTGAAATGATGATCAAAATATGCCAAATAATCATACATAAATTTCTAATCACATCATAAATTAATTTAACAAACATAAGAAATTTTAGAAGTTGTGAGTGGGTTAAAACACTCACCTTTTGAATTTAACTTCTGATAACCCAGATTTTCAGACATCAGATAATTGGATAGTTATCTGATTTAACTTTTGGAAATACTGATTTATAAATTGAACAACTAAATGTGATAATCTCCTTTATAATTATTTAGAATTGATAAAATTTATTGTTTTAAAACAATAATAATAATGTGTTATTTTTCTATATAAAAATAGATTTTTTAAAATAAGAATTATTAGTTACAAATTAAATCTGGGTTTATTCAAAATATAAATGTATTGTTTGAATTGATTTTTATTTGAATTTAAATTTGGAAATTTAAAGGAATATCTTAAATATATTTGGGTTTAAAAATACGTTATATATGATCTTATCTTGAATATAATTGGATTTTATTTATTTTCTTTAAAAGAATTTTATTTATATATATCTAGAAAAGTATTTATTAATTAGTAAATAAATACAAAAGCTTTATAAATGTTTAAAAAAAGAATTTTATTAATTAATGCATGCAAATTTACATGTGTTAGCTCATGAATTTTCTTAATAACACGTGTAAATGAATTAAGTGCAGTTAAAGAGGAGTCTTGGATCTTTTAACAAATCTCGTTTTATTTTCTTTTCTTTTATAATAAAAACTAAAATTTATCTATATAGACATATGTCTATTTTCTTTATTTCCTTTTCCTATCTTCATTCTAAAATGAAAGAATAGAAAGATCTGTAATAAAAAAATTAATTTGAAACAACCATTTTAGAAAATCATCTCAGTTTTTTTTAAGCAAGCTTCCAACTTCAAAGCTAAATCAAGTAAAGATCAAGCAGTGTCAACTCAAACTGCAGCATGTGGTTAAACAATCCAAGATTTCAACTCAGTTTAGTTAAGCAACAGATCAAATTTCAAAGAAACAATTTCAACTTCAAGCCCTGTGCTTCTTTGTTCAACATAGAGGTGAGTAAACAGATATTTTTAAAAGCTAATTTTATTTATTTATTTGACGCATGTAGTAGATCTGTGCAGTGGTGATGATTATATGGTGTGCATGAATATTTTAAATTTGAATAAGTTTAAACTCCTCTGTGTATATGGTGAATATATATGTGCATATTTATGTTTATGGCCTCTGTTGTCACTGTTTTCACAGACTCAAGGAAGCAACAAAATCATATCTTTTTATCCTAGTAAATTCAAGCTACAATCATTAAACAGAAAATGATTTTAATAAGGTAGTTTCATTTTTAAAAATAATTCCCAGTGGAATCATTTAGCTAATATTTCAAAAATTAGTTTTTACAGTAAAACCTGTTAAATCAGGAAAATATGAACATCTTAATTTCTGAATTGGATTATAGAATCGGATTAGTGTTAGAAAATGATGAATTTTGGTACCAAAATCATAATTTTTAGTTTGATAATTTTTGAGAAATCGGAGATGAATATTTTTTTAGGGTTTTGCCAATTCACGGCAAACGTCATGGCGATCGGCGTGGAAATTTTGGTCGAAGAAGGCTGGAAGTTGGATAGACACGGGAAAAATAGTGTTGGATTTTATTTTAGGCCGTGGTGGCCGGAATGGGATGATCTAGGGTTTTGCTGCCTATTTGGGATGGTCGTATGTTCGAAGCAATGGCAATGTCTAGGGGGATTCGGAGGCGATCGCGAGGTGGGAAGACAATCCGTCAGAGTATGCGATGCTTCAGATTGGAAGGTGCGTGTTCCGGAGGTCGGAGGTGTTGATCAGCGATGGTTTTTCGATCATGTTCATATTCCAGTTTTGATCAAGTTACTCTATTTTGCTTGGACATTATTTTCGTTGTTTTGATTGATCGAGAGGTTCATTAAAGTCGTTAGCAGTTTGGTGAGGACCGGAGCGTTGGTCGGCGACGTGCGAGTTCGTCGTGCATATGCACGGGGTACGTTCGTGCACAATGTTGTTTGTTAGTTTGGGGAAGAAGCTTTGCTTGGGTGGAACTTGAGTCGTTTGCGTGCTGGACTCGAGGTTGTTAATTCTCGGTGATTTCATATCTTTGCTCGGTGATTTGAGGTTTTAGTTCAGAGTAGTTGCATCATTGATTCAGGCATTAGTGTTTAGGTTCAGGTGTCTAAAGGAAGTGAAAGCATAAATAGATTTAAAGTCTTAAAGTTAAAATAGGCTTAGTTTTCAAAGAACTGCATTAAGTTTTAAAGTTTGAAATGTTAAAGTTAATAATTTTAGTTTGTTTTAAAAGGTAATCATTTTAATTTTGTGACTAATTACCAATGATTTTTAAAGAAGTTAAGGAGTAATTAAAGGGTTTGATTAATCAATATAATAAATTAAATTAATGTGACTAATTTAAATTAATTAATTAGTTTAATTTATTAAAGATGAGCACTTGTTGATTGATTAAGTAAAATTGCTCAATGTAATTAATGAAGTATAATTACTTAGTGTAAGTAATTATGGGTAATCACAGAATGCAATTAATTAAAGGAAATTACTTAATGGAAGTAATTAAGGATTAATTACTTAGTGTAATTAATCAAAGGATTAATATAATTAAGGAGTTAATTAAGGTAAGTAATTACAAGATGGTTAATTATTGGTTATGATTAATTAAGGTTAATATGTGGTTAATTAAAGATTAATTATTTAATTAATTAGAAGGATATTTAATTAATGAAGTAATTAAAGGATTGATTAATTTAGGTTAATTAATCAATGAAGTAATTATAGAAGAATTAATTAATGTAATTAGTTAAGAATTCATGTAAGTAATTATAGTTAATTTCTTAATAGGAGTAATTAAGGGTTAATTACTATAATTGTTTGAGAATAATCAATTTGTTTAATTAATTAAGGATAATTACATAATGTAATAAGAGAATGATTAATCAAGAATAATTAATCAAGATGAATAATTAAGGGATGATTAATTAATTGAATATAATTAATTAATGTTAAATAAGTAAGATTTTTAAGTAATAAAGTAATTAGTTTAATTAATTGGTAGTTAATTAAATTAATCAAAAATGGTATGACTAATTTATCTTGCTTATGAATGATTGAAGGATATTTGAATGCCTTGGATTATTTGTTATCCCAGATATGTGATTGTGATGCTTTGTAAAATGAAATGTTTTTATGATATGATATGTTTGGGTTGAACAGTGATAATGTGGTTATCTATGATAAATTGTTGTGTAAAGTGACATCCAGTATTTAAAATTAGATTATAGTCACTTGAATAACTTGAGACAAGATGACATTGGATTCGAAGAGACCGGAGTCGGGTATTAGTAAATACCCGAAACCACTTCGATTCTTTATAAATTGATATGTGAAATCAATAGGTTGGAATGGAATATTTTAGTGAATTGGACCATTTAATCCAAGTTTTGGTACTTAGAAATTGATGTGTGAAATAAGTGATGTCTATAACAAATTGTAAAATTGTGAATTGATTCAAGTTACCCCCGGGTTTTATATAAGTTTTATGCTTTTGTATTCCATGTTGGATGGGTTTACTCACGCTGGTTTCCAGCCTGACCCGGGTGTTACCTTGATGTAATGGTCGGGTCAGACCAAGTATTACAGATTTTCAAGTAAAGACGTTCGAGAGCTCAGGAGGCGAGCTGGATGGCAGGAACGTATAGAGTGTTTCCGCTGTATTATATTGTTGTATATCTGAGACGTATTGTTTGTATATGTCCAGTGTTTGTATATATGTTGTAACTCTGATGTATTAAAGTGAAATTTGACAAGTATAGTTTTCATTGTAAACTGATATTATTGATATTATATGTTATCCGCTGTGAATGTGAATTGTTAGTGTTTCTGTTCTTCTTTTTCTTCTATCTCTCTCTTCTTTGTACCTAACTATCTGGAATTTTCGGGATCGAAAATTCTGGGTCTTTACTTAAATTGAATTCAAATCAAATTTAAACTCAAAATTTGAACAGTCTCAGAATCCGTCCAAATGAATGCTAAAAAGTCCAAAATTTCAGTGCGATCCAAAAGCAAGAAATCGCACCCAAAACGGACCTCGTATGCGAAAGTTATGCTTGTTATAACACTTGAATCCAAAATAAAATAAAATAAAAACAAAACAAGCGTTACTCCACCTACCACGCCAGCCCTCATCTCCCCCTCACGCACTACAGGACATGGTTTTGCACGAAACCCTCAGCAGCTCTGACCCCCCGCGCGCGCCACCTCGCCTACACGCCGCCACGAGCCCCCACCGAACACTCGTCGATCTGCCTTCCCCGAAGCTCTGACCTCTTATGTGACCACGCGATCATTCACGTTCACCGAAGACAAAGTAGCCGCCACGTCAAACAAACCCTAACTGAATTTTTCAAGTCGATCCAACCATCAATCCATCAAACAAACTACGCTGATGCAAATCCCTCAGTCCAATCTACAATACCCCTCAGACGATTTGATGATCGGTCACAGTTCATCACGACGCGATGAACGATCGAAATTCGTTCTTCCATTTGTGGACAAACAAAAATCCAAATCGAAAAATGAACAGCGGAATTGACTTGCGCTTGTTGAGAGCTTTAAAACGATATATAATTTGATATAGTTTGAGGAGAGTTAATTTTTGATTTGATTTTGAATTGCCATTGGATTTGGAATTGAGAATTTGTTTGTATGCCATTAAGGAGGAGAGACAGCTGAATTGTACGTATAGAAAATGAATATAAGAAATTGGCTAGGGTTTATAATTATATATTTATAGGTGGATCAGGAAATAGAAACAATTGGATCGAATCGGTTTGAAAGTTGAATGCTACACGGCTCAAAAAGCTTGTTTCGACTCTGGAATGAAAATGGGACAACCCATATATCAAAATAGATGTTTTAAAATATTTTAAAAGCAATAGAACATATTTCAAGTCCAAATTCCATCATATGAAGAAGTTATGCTAAAATCAAGTTATTTCCAATTTGATTTCAATTGATTTCAATTTCATTGATTTCAAAACGTTTCGAGTCCGTACGATCAAACGACATGTCCGATTGCTACGAAACTTGAAACCCTCCAATAATTTACTGTTACGGATCCGATGAAACTGGTTTCACCGAAATCCAAGTCAATGGCCAAAATGGCTATTCTTACATTAATTAATCAAAAATTTCAATTTCAATCCTATAATTGACAATTTCTATCATTTTTAAATTTCTTAATCATTCACACCGATTTTAACAAATTTAGATATCAATTTAAAATTGGTTAATTCCACAACTCTAGTGTTTAATTTCAACTTCAATAAAATTCAGCAATTTATACATTTAAAATTCCAAAATCCATTTATTAACTTTTAAACCTTGTTATTCAAGTCTTTTATTACAATAAGGATATAATTAACATTGGTTTATAACATGGTACATTAATATTTCCCAATTTCATCTTAATCCCTATTTACGTAATATTAAATATTAATTTGCATTCAATCCAACTAATCCAATTATTAAATTTAAATTAATAAATCTTGATTCCCATTCTTTTTATTCAATCAATCATTATCCTATTCAAACTTTTTTTATAAACCAACAATTATTTCAATCAATTATCTAATATTGATTTTTCCAAATTACACTTATTACGTATTATTTCGTCAATTAACATAATTTTGAATTTTACTTCCCAATTTACTATTAACACTCAAGTATGACCTTGCAATTGTTTCAATTAATTGGGTTTGCACTAAATTAGTTATTTATTAACTTGCATTAACATTATTACCTTTATTTACATTCAAATTGTTAATAATTAATTTTAATTAAGATTGCTATATTTCATTTTAGAGTTCATTTCAATATTATATTATAAAGTTTTTATTTCTTTCCAAATTAAATTTTACAAAATCTTGTTAAAATAACAAAATTTATTATCGAAAGTTTACGGGTCGTTACATTCTACAACTAAAACCGAACAAGGCACGTATTGATGATTGGATTCGCAACAATTGGTTAGGCTAAGAACTTCCTATTGCCTCATGGGTACGCCTCTAGAGGGGTGCCTCGAGAACCTAACCGGATCCCTGCCAACACAAGGCCGGGTTACCTCTGTAACTAAGTAACTACTACACGAGTATGCCATCCCCTGGTCGTTTGCGACCTTTATCTGAGGATCCTCAACCACAAAGCAACAACCATAAAGTATAATAAATTTGCAGCAACCACATAGGTTAAATATCTGGGCTCCATACCATGATATAGCCCATTTCCAGAAGGAAATGACATACCCTCAAGGGGCGCTACCCCCAAATAACCTTGCTATATCCTTCCTATTTCGACCACTTTCGGGGTGTGAGTTCTGACAAAGTCTTGCCCACAAAGCTAAGCTTTTCACAAAGTCATGCTTCGATCAACAAATGATCAGCAGCACTTCGTATGCCACATTACCAAATTGGGAATGTATCACTAGTAACGATCAACTACATAACCTCTGAGCTCGTATATCTTAGAGAAGGGTGTCAAGCTAAGAGAATAAATTCTCCGCCCCCAACAAAAATGTATTTAATAGAAACCAGCTTTACATCTTAAAGTGTAACATCAGACACACATCCATACAAGTCCATTTCGGTATCGAACGGAACCGAAGGCACTTCAAAGATGCCCTTGCAATCCGGATATTCACTAATCGCATCCGGAATCCCCATTACAAAGGGCGATAAAATCTCTATACCGTAGCAACCCGATATAGAGACATTCGACAGGTAATCCTTTCGCTTTCGAACTTGGTCCTCAACACCATCTTCAAATGCAATCTCATTTCGTCGTATCATTATTCAGAATGGGTTTTATGACACAAAATCCTCTCTCGGCTAATCCGAATAACGAGCGCTTATTTTAAAAATAAGTGTTACATTCAGATTTCAAACAAATCACAACAATTTCCACTTTGATCTTTTAAATAAAAGATCCATCACAACGATCCGATGCGGTTTTCGAATATCTATTTGGAATTCGATCCCCGGTCGCATTGAAATTCAAATGCCATTTTAAGGACAATATTGACAGTCGGTTATTTAACTATCAAACATATTCACAACAATCACCAAGATTTAAATAATTTTCCCAAATTATTATTTTCAACATATCTTCGCAAGATATATATATACTTTTTTAACACTTCAATACTTTGAAAACAAATTTCAAATCACTTTTCACATTTCAATTGTTTGAAAACAAATTTCAAATCACTTTCCTCATGTGTAATAATTTCTCAAATATTTATTTAATTCCACTGAAAAATTTGCCGAGTTCGAATACTTCAAAATAATTTAAATTACTTATCCAAAATATATACTTGAAAACATTCAGAATAACAACTATTCTAAAACACTTTATCTAAAACATTAGTTATGAAAATATTATACTAATATCTCATTTAAAAATTCAAGTCCAAATTAATTTTTAAAATAAAATTAGTAGATAGGGTATAAATATTTAAATATCCATTTTCTAAATCAAATATCAGTTAAAACTTTAAATAATCACTTCTATAATAAATTAAAATATATCTTTACTTTAAAGATTTTCAAAATAACCTAAACAAATAATTTCTCCAAAATATTCTTTCCTTAAAACCATCTTTACAACTTCAGTTTATATTTATAACTATATTGAAAACATACTCGACTTTCCAGGGAAAGTACACCTTCCATTCTAATATGGTTCATTTAAATCAATTTATAAATCTTTCTGGACTTATTTTAAATTTACGTTCCAAATCCGTAAATTCCTTTCCACACTTTTAAAAATAAAACAACATTTATTTTTAAAACAAATTTCCCTTTCTTTTTATAAAATTCCCATTGCGAATTTAAATTTTCAAATCTCTGCTGATATATGATTTTCAAATCGTTTTACACATATTCACTTTCAAACACTGAATCAAATTCCAAAAATTTATTTCAGACACCAAATCAAATTTCAAATTGATTTCCCAAAGATTCACTTTTAAACACCAAATCAATTTACAAATTGATTTCCAAAATCATTTCAAACACCAAATCAATTTTTAAATTTGATTTCTAAATTTATTTCCATTTGAAATAAATTCCTTTATTTCTTTCAAACTATTTAAAATCCGAATATTAAACAAATTATTCAACTATTAAACAGTATTACTCAAAACCCATTTATTAAATTCTTTCCTGCAATTTGGAATTTATTTAATAGGTTTTCAAAAATAAAACCTTATCCTTTTAAAATTCCTTCTTTTAAATTTATCCAATTCTCAAAAATATAAATCTTACTATAAACTTTCAACTTGAATTTCAAAAATCCAATTTTATTTATTTTCGTTATCCTACGATACCAAAAATATATTCGGCTAAATTATAGCCTTCAATGATTTCAATCGCCAATATAATCACGCACAAATTATAAATAATTAACACACACTATTAAAACCAAATCAACTATTTGAGGAATCCAGTTGGATCCCTCCAACCTGTTTCCCTGCATCCATAGACGTTAGCATAACTATTAGATACCAATTCCACTTCGAGGTGTAATATCGCGGTATATGGGATCAATATAATATCATCCGCTATCATGCGGCGCATATGGTCTCATCCGCTGCATAATGCGGGAAATCAATCACTCCAAATACGTATATAATACCAATTCCACTTCGAGGTGGAATATTACGGTATATGGGTTTAATATAATATCATCCGCTATTATGCGGCGCATAGGGTCTATATAACTGATAATAAATTATCATCCAACCACACAATCAACAATTTCAAATTTAACTATTTAAAATTAAACTGAAAATTCCAATTGAGTGAGAAAATCTCAACTTTTCTTTTTATTTTGCAATCCATTTTCATTTTCGGCTTGATTCTTTTCAGATTTTGACCTTATATAAACAATTTATACAATTTATTAATATTCAAAATAATCGAAAACTCAATTTTCATTCGATAAATTTAATTAGCCAATGATTTAATTTTAAAATTAAAATTTGATTTGAAACAAAAATATTTTCTTTTCCTTTGAAACCTCACACATAAAAAAAAATTAATTTATATAAATTCAAAAATCCAATTTTAAATAACTCTTCAATATTTTTAAAATTCCTATATATTATCCAAGATCACATATTAAATTGAAACATCTGCATCTATATACTTCAGCCAATATAACGGAACCATTTACAACCAAAACAATCTTAAATTTTACTGCAATCCTGACAAGCGATTATAATTTATTCACAAGCTTACTTGAGTAAATGTTTAATTAAGATGTTTTTTAGAGTTGAATTTATCTTAATTTGAACAGGACCCAAAATCAGAAGATCTAAACCCAACGACGAACTCAATGTCGTGATTCGAGGCAGCTCGAACCAAGGCACCTTGTGATCGAGACAGCCCCCCTTAAGAAATTCAGCCCCAAACTCCACAAGATTCGCCATCGATGCACTAAATCCTCAGAACTCGGATCGGTCGAGAATGACGAACTCGATCCCGTTAATGATTCAAACCAAAGCCAAAGAAATGTAGGAGGTGGAGAACGCGTGATTGAGGATTTATAAGCTCGATGGATTTGAGCGATAGGAAGAGGGAGAGCAGAGAGGACTAGGGTTGTAATTTTTGATTTTGATCATTAAAAAGAAAAGAAGAATGAAGGAAATGCCATCGGCCATGGTTCATTCTATTTTATTTTGAATCGGCTATCTATATTTTAAATCAGTTTCTAACATATGTAAAATCAACGAACACGTGTAAAAATGTGAAGGACAAGTGTTTGGAGAAGAACGTTAAATATAACTGGTCTTGTAAAAACGTTATATTTAAATTTAAGTCATCATGATTAGCAACTCGAAAATCTTGATATCCTATCAAGACATGCCGCTGGGCGTTTATAACGTTATACGCCTATTCTGAACACAATGGAGAAGGTTTCGAGTCCAAATTCGATCGAATGGAGAAGACAGATTTTTAAACCCAGTTATTAAATTAAATTTCGATAAAATTTTCAGCGCGTTTGCTTATCGTACGATCACGCGACAACTCCGAATGTTACAAAAATTGAAATCCGATAATAAAACAATAGTACGATCCAATGGAACTAGTTTCATCGAATTCCGAGACTGTGCCTCGGAAGGCTATTTTCAAATATTAATTTAAACGATATAAATTCAAAACTGAACAAAACAACCTCAGACTCCAATTTAACACTTCTACTATATCGAGTAAAATTACTATAAATTTTATAAGCCTTTGAAACATTTTTAGCAAGCTAAGAATTTCAGATTCAACATTTTTCCCAATCCAATTATTAAATTCAATATTTAAATTATCAAATAAATAGCAATATTTGAAATTCAAGTCAGAAACTAACTGTTAAATATTTAAAATCAATTAAATATTTCAATTTCAAATATCCAAAAATATCAGGCCGTCACATTCCTCCTCCCTTAAAAGAATTTCGTCCCAAAATTACTAGTCAATAAGAATGATCCTTAACCCGTTTATCTTTTTCGCAAAACCAAATAGTTTTATCAATTTTGCAAAACAAATCTTTTTATTAAAGATTTATTATCGTTTCAACTAACTTTCCAAACCTTCCATAAATTCCAAACAACATTGTTTTCTTAACAATTTAAATAAATTCAAATTCAAATTTTTAATTATCAAAATTTCTTAAAATTTTTCTAACTCTTTAAATTTTCGAAAAATTTCGTCAATGTCTCCTTTGCATGGCTAGCTTGGTACGACTACAAAATGGCACAACGGGCCTCCAGTTTTCAAAAGGAAAAAAAGCCAAGCGGCTAGACAAGGAAGTCATCAAATTTCATACTGAAGTTCAAATACATAACTTTTGTCGAGCAATTTAATATTTTATCTTCTGAAATCAAAATCCTAATTTCCTTTTCCTTTATAATAGTTGTGTGTTATTACTTAACAATAACATCCAATTACAACATTCAAAAACATTTTGCTCGTTTATTTACAAAGTTTCAACATTTAGTTCATTCAATTTCGTACGATATACTTATATCATTTGTATGCAATATCAAATCCGATCGCTCACTCGATCACACAATTTAACTTCCGAGCTAGTATTGTAACATCCCCAAAAAAATTTAAATTTAAAACTAGTAATTTATTTGAATTTCTGAAATTGATTTTGAGTTAATTTGAATTCATTTTAAATTTTCGAAACATATGAATTTTTTGATATAGAATTGATTGAATTTCAAATTTGAATTTGAATTTGAACTTGTATATGAATTTAAATTTAAATATAAAAGTATCTTAAAAAAATTATTTGGATTCAAAATGTTAACATATGTGTATAAATTTGTTAATGTATGAATTCGTATTAAAAACATTTTCCTTTAAAAGGTTGTATAAATGTAAAAGAGAATGTAATTATATGAAAAAAAGAAAAATAGTATAAAAAATTTATTTAAATCTTTATGCATGTATTAACAAGTTTTAGAATCATAGATGAATGAATTTACAAGTGTTGATGGATCGAGACAAGTGTCATCTTCCTTGTTTTTATTTTTTTAGAAAATTTATAAAATAAATTTAAGCTATATAACATTTTTACTCTCATTCCTCTCATCTCTTTTATCTCATTTTCAAAATCTAAAAACCAATTAAAACAAACGAAAAAAAATTGAGTAGCATCAAATTCTCAAACCCGATCATCAAACAAGTTTTTAAAACAAATTAGGCAAACCAGAGAAGCAATTCAAGAACATCATAAGTAATCAACAAAATCTAAAAAAACAGTGTAGCAAAAATCATCAGGTGATCAAACAAATTCAAGAATCAAGCACTGTAAAACCCAAATTCAACTCAGCAAAGCTTCAGCTAAATAATCAACTTTCATCATCAGATAACAAGATCAAGCCCGGATTAACAATTCAACAATCAAAAATCTTCTTTTTCCAGTCTTTAAAACTGTCAACACCAACTTCTTCTCCGTTTCTTCTTCATATGTGAGTAAACTCTTTTTAGGTTTTATCTGAATCCTGTTGTTGTGAAAATATGGAAGTTTGAATTGAAAATATGAGTTGCATGTATATATATACATGAAAATAGAGTGTGCATGTCTGTGCATTTGAAAAGGGGTTCTGTCCCAGGTTGACAGGCATAAGCCAGATAAAAAATATTGATTTCTTCATCTTCGATCAATATTAAACAATAGGAACTAAACAAAAGTTGTTTGTTTAGGGATGATTCAAGTTCTAAAAATAGTTTTAAACAAATCAAATCAAAGAATTTTCTGAAAAATTGAAATTACAGGCAAAACCAATACCTATTGGAAAATTTGATTATCATAATTTTTTATTTCAGTTATACCAATCGAAACATTTTTAGAATTGATGATATAAAAAAGAAAAATCAGATTTTTTAACAACATATTCACAGAGAAATTGTAAGATGAACGTGAGATGGATTTTGATGAGATTCTGGCGGTCGGCGATAAAGTTTGTCTCGCGATCATGGAAGAAGCTAGCATGGTGGTCTAGGATCATCATAGAATTGTTGAATGAATATATTAGTCATCGTGGTGGTTGCAGATTGATGAACTAGGGTTTAAACCCATTTTTCTATAAGGGTCGGAAAATGACCAACTTCAACACCTATGTCGCATCGGACTGGATAGGGACGATGGGTGGCGATGTGTGGCCGATAGGAGGAGCTCGTGATGGAAGCGCATGGCCTCTGGTGATCTATGTCGTCAAAGCGAGGCGATTTAGTAAGTGGGTTCGGGTTCCAGAAAATTGGTCGAGAAGGATGTTTTGATTTCGTCGTCGATTGTTGTGCTGGGTTGTCGGTATTTGTGGAGGGGGTCAGCGATGATCTGTGGGTGGCCATGGCGTTGGTCAGAGGTGGCCGTAGTGGCTTTGCTTGTGCATAACAATGGGTTGGTGTTAGTGGAAAAAGGTTTGGGGAAGAAGAATTCAACTCGAAGCAAGCTTCGGGAGAGTTGCGTGATAGCTCAAGTCTTAACTCGAGTAAGATTTTGATTTGCCAGGTAAATACTTAAGAAAATTTTAAGTTTGAAAAAAATAGGTGGACGGGTAGAATTTTGATAAAACCTGAAGAAAACAAGAATTGTTCTCGGGTGTGACTCGAAGTGGCCTCGGGTCAGTTGTATGAAACCGTTTACTTCAATACAAAATTCAAACTTTTAAACCTTTTTAAACCATGTTTTCAAATTGATGATTTTGATTTAAGTTTGAATTAATTAAATATTCAAGGAAGATATTTTCAAGGTAATTAAAAGGTATTTGAATTAGTATTAAAAACATTTTCTTTTAAAAGGTTGTATAAATGTAAGAGAGAATGTAATTATACAAAAAAAGAAAAAAATAATATAAAAAATTTAAATCTTTATGCATGTATTAACAAGTGTTAGAATCATAGATGAATGAATTTACAAGTGTTAATGATCAAGACAAGTGTCATCTTCCTTGTTTTTAATTTTTAAGAAAATTTATAAAATAAATTTAAGCTATATAACATTTTTACTCTCATTCCTCTCATCTCTTTTATCTCATTTTAAAAAGCTTAAAACTAAATAAAACAAAAGAAAAAACTGAGAAGCATCAAATTCTCAAACCAGATCATGAAACAAGTTTTTAAAACAAATTAAACGAACCAGGGGAGAGATTCAAGAACATCACAAGTAATCAACAGAATCTGGAAATAAATAGCCTAGCAAAAAATCATCAGGTGATCAAACAAATTCAGGAATCAAGCACTGTAAAATC
Source organism: Allium cepa (assembly GCA_030765085.1). Lineage (NCBI taxonomy): Eukaryota > Viridiplantae > Streptophyta > Magnoliopsida > Asparagales > Amaryllidaceae > Allium > Allium cepa. The sequence goes on along the minus strand of CM060941.1, from coordinate 676,053,357 downwards.
CAAATTCAACACAGCAAAGCTTTAGCTAAAAATCATGTTTCATCATCAGATAACAAGATCAAGCCTAGAATAACAATTAAGAAATCAAAAATCTTCTTTTTCCAGTCTTCAAAACTGTCAACACCAACTTCTTCTATGTTTCTTCATAGGTGAGTAAACTCTTTTTAGGTTTTATCTGAATCCTATTGTTGTGAAAATATGGAAGTTTCAATTGAAAATGTGAGTTGCATGTATATATATACATGAAAATGGAGTGTGCATGTCTGTGCTTTTGAAAAGGGGTTCTGTCCCAGGTTGACAGGCATAAGAATGATAAAAAAAAATTGATTTCCTAATCTTCAATCAATATTAAACTATAGGATCTAAACAAAAGCTGTTTTTTTGGGCATGATTCAAGTTCTAAAAATAGTTTTAAACAAATCAAACCAAAGAATTTTCTGAAAAATTGAATTTATAGGCAAAACTAAAACCTGTTGGAAAATTTGATTATTATAATTTTTGAGTTCAATTATATCAATTGAAACATTTTTAGAATTGATGATTTTTAAAAGCAAAATCAGAAATTTTAATAACATATCCACTGAGAAATTGTAAGATGAACGTGAGATGGATTTTGATGAGATTCTAGCGATCGACGATGAAGTTCGCCTCGCGATCATGGCAGAAGCTAGCATGGTGGTCTAGGATCATCACAAAATTGTTGAATGAATTTATAAGTCATCGTGGTGGTTGCAGGGGTTTAAACCCATTTATCTGTAAGGGTCGGAAAATGACCAATTTCAACGCCTATATCACATCGGACTGAATAAGGACGACGGGTGGCGGTGCGTGGTCGATAAGATGAGCTCGTGATGGAAGCGCATGGCCTTTGGTGATCTATGTCGTCGAAGTGAGGTTATTTAGAAATTATAGATTTGGGTTCTAGAAAATTGGTCGAGAAGGATATTTTCAATTTCGTCGTCGATTGTGGTGCTGGGTGGTCGAGATTTGTAGAGGGGGTCGGCGATGATCTATGGGTGGCCGCGGCGTTGGCAGAGGTGGCTGTAGTGGCTGTGCATGTGCACAGAAATCGGTTGGTGTCATTGGAAAAAGGTTTGGGGAAGAAGAATTCAACCTGAAGCAAGCTTCGGGAGAGTTGCGTGACAGCTCGAGTCTTAATGTGCCGGGTAAATACTTAAGAAAATTTGAAGTTTGAAAAAAATAGGCGCACGGGTAGAATTTTGATAAAACCCAAAGCAAACAAGAATTTTTCTCGGGTGTGACTCGAAGTGGCCTCGGGTTAGTTGCATGAAACAGTTTACTTCAAAACAAAATTCAAACTTTTAAACCTTTTTAAACCATGTTTTCAAATTGATGATTTTGATTTAAGTTTGAACTAATTAAATATTTAAGGAAGATATTTTCAAGGTAATTAAATTTTATTTTATTTAATTTTGTTATATCATATTATAAAGTTATTTATATTAAATAAATAATGTAATCTAAAAGGGTAATAAGGTAGAATGTTATTTAAACTAATCTTAACCTTTTGAAGTAACTAATGTGATAAAGATGATTTATTAAACAAGTTCTAAAAGATAACCAAAGTGATTAATAAAGATAAAAATATTTATCTTTTTATTTATTAAGTAATTAATGGTTTGTTAAAATAATTACTTAAGAAGTAATTACTTAACTAAATATTTAATATCAAAGATTAATTAAATAAATAATTAAGGTTAATTAATTTGTAATTAAGTAAGATAATTATCTAAGGAATAATTAATTAATAAAGCTAATTAAGATTTAATTACTTAACAATTAAGGATTAATTAATTAACAAAATTAATCAAGGAATAATTAATAAATGAAGATGATTAAGATTTAATTAACTTATAATCAAGAATAATTAATCATTGGTCAAAGATAATTAATGAAAGTAATTACGTGGTTAATTAACTTAAACCACACAATTTATTCATCTCAATTGAAGATGATTGATTATTATTGAATGTTGTGTATTGGATTGATATCTCTGATATGTGATTGTAATGCCATGTAATATTATTTTTTTGTGCCGAGCTATGATATCTGTGATGAATATACTTCTGTGTGATCGTGAAAGCCCTTTGGCTCGTAAAACGGCACTTGAATTTCGATACGACATGGAGGCGGATTCCAGTTGGTTATCCAAACCCACATCGAACCTTGATAGTGAATCTTTGTGAATGATATATCCACGTGTTTTAAATTAAGCGCCCACAATTCGGTTTAGTCGGGAGAGGACCTTGTGTCGTATAACTCATTCTAAATATGTGATACGACGAAATGGATGGCATTTGAAGACGGTAGTGAAGACCGGGCATCTTCAAGAACGATAGGATAACCTGTCAAATGACTCTGCGCTGAGTTGCATTGGTATAGAGATCTCCATATGTGATGGGGAGTCCGATCGGGATTGTGGATACTCGGATTGCAAGAACTTCTTTGCAAGTGCCTTTGGTTCTGTTCGAACCCAGAACAGACTTGTATGGTTGAATGTATGACATTACTATTTGAGATATCAAATTGATTTCTTTCAAATACATTTTGTTGGTGGCGGAGAACTTATTCTCTTAGCTTAACACCCTTCTCTGAGACGTACGAGCTCAGAGGTTATGTAATATAAGATTATTAGTGATATACTCCCAATTTGGTAGTGTAGCATGCCGAGTACTGCTGATCATTTGTTGGTCAAAGCATGGCTTTTGTGAAAAAGCGTAGCTTCATGGACGAGGCTTCGTTGAACGTCACAACCTGGTTATGGTCGAAACATGAATCGTTGCAGCAAGGTTGTTTGGGGCTAGCGTCCCCTAAGGGTATGTCCATTTTCTTTCGGATTATAAGTGGTATCATGGTATGGAGCCCAGATACTTAACTTTGTGGTTTCTGCAAACTTATTGCTTTGTGGTTTTTGGTTGAGAAGTGCTTCGGATAAAGGTTGGTAAGGACGGGAAGATGGTATACTCGTGTTAGTAGCAACCTAATTACAGAGGTAACTCGGCCTTATGTTGGCAGAGATCCGGTTAGGTTCTCGGGAATGTCCCTCCAGATGCGTTCCATTTTGTGTAGGAAGTTCCTTTGCCTAGCCATTTGTTGGAAGTTAAAACAAAACAATACGAGCCATATGCGATTTTAGTTGTATAACGTGCCATGCAGTGTGGTGGTACACATGCTACAAAACATGGTAGCTATAGTAGGCATACAATAATGGTAGTGTACTAGTTAAGATTAATATTGTACTTTCGAAATGTTTTCTACACTAAGAACTAATAATAATATCAAAAGAGTTTTCTCGTATAAGAATGTTTGACTACCATAAGAAGAAATCTCCTCCAATTCTGCGATTGCATTGTGTGTGTGGCGGGAGGTCTTATGGTAGTTTCATTTTCCAAAAGCATATCGGACTTTCTTTTATAAAACTGTTTTTTTTTCAAACAACTGTTTTTTGTTTACTCATACCAGTACCATGACTGACCTGTAGTTTATTGTTCCCTTCCTAAACTCTAGGTGCCCATAATTTTCCACACGGGCAGCCTAGAAGCAGGTTATCCGTGTTATGGAGCCAGCTTGGATTTTGAAGTATTTTGGAAGCTGTCGGATTCTGGAAGCTTTTTGTCTTGAGAATATTTTGAAGTGTTGGAGTTTTTGAAGACCTTATCGAAGTGAAGTATGTTGGAAACTTATTGAAGTTCTGTTGTCGTTTTATTGTAGTATCTTTTATGTATCACTCTGATATTGGTGATCGATGTTGTAATGGATATTATATCAAGTTGTATATGTGTTATGTTCAATAACATCCATTTGTTTCCGCTGTTTATTTTCATCTAATGTTGTTATAAGCTCCATATGAACTGGAGTTCAACATTTGAATCTCCGGCAGTCGAATATAAGTGAGGTATTTGATGTCGATTTTCAATCGCTGGATTTCGAGTCCTGACAAGTATCGTCTATCCGACTTCCTAGTGCGGACTCAGATCTGGTTTCTTGATCATAAACCTTCATTCTCCTTTCATAGTTCTAAAATATGATAGATAATTTCCAAAATCAACCAAAAATCCACATCCAGGGTTCGCCATCGAAAATCGAGTGAAAAATTCCAACTCGGTTCGATATAACTATCTTGAAATTCTGTGCTCGAATTTTTGTAACAAATTATATAATATACGTACATCCTACCTATAAATTTCTAACTGGTTAATAGCTATATCAATTTTCCTTTCTTTTATTTACATTGATTTTTCATTCACTTGTTCATAATTACCATTTCACAATTTCCAGTTTAATATTCACTCACTCATTAATTTGGTATATTTCCAATATCAAATTTGCTTAAGAATTTCATATTCCATTTCTTAAGTTCAATACAAATATTCTATATACATCTTATTTTTATTTTCAATTCACCCATTTGGTTTATATACTTATATTAAACTGGATTTCCAATTCCACATGAATTAAATTTACCTTCCATTTATAAATATCGAATTCAATTCATTTTAAACCTTATTCATTTGGTCATTCCTTCAATTAGTTTCACTAACTACTTTTATTTCAATACTTCACTTTGTTTATCACAAATCAAATTTAATTCCATTTCCATTTCTATTTGTTTACAAATTTGAAATGAATTTCAACATTCAATTTCACCTTTATTTAATTGCAATTGTAAATTTATTTATTCATTCACAATTTTATTTTCCACCTTAATAAATTTTATTCCATAACAATTTTTTTTAGATTCCATAGTCTTTCCAACATTTCAAAATCATTTTTGAAATCAATTCAAATTATCTTTCGAATCTCCAAAACCAAACCCAGTTTGCAAACCATTTCCATTTAAAACAATTTGGCAGCAATTCCTCTTTTTGGAAACTCGAAAATGAACACCGATGATGTCACGATCATCATCAGAATTATTTTCTAGCGATCGAAATGAGTTTAGAGCTTTTCATCCCTAAAAAAATATTTATCCAAATCCAAATCCTTTTAAAAACATTTCCAAATCAAAAGGGATTTAATTTCCAGATTTTCCAAATTTCAAAACTTTCCAAAAACATTTCCAAACATTTCTATGGAATTCTACTTCAAATTAGAAATCACATTTACAATTTACATTTACAAATCTCATTTGTATATGGATTTTATTTTCTTAGCTCTTTGTTTCATTTCAATTTCTTATTCAATAATGATGGTAGTTTAATATTACCATTCCCTTAACAACCAAGCAACCATATACTATAATAATTTATGGAAAATCATTCCTTTTATATTCAAAAATAATTTGGGTAAAATTATTTCATTTACCCTATTTTAAAACAATACCATGTCGAATTGTTCTGTACAAGTGTTTAGCGATCCCTATCGATAGAGTTGTATAGACTATATCGACCAGAATCCATATACGACTCAACAAACCAATCATCACAATATAAAACAATTTTTATATTCACTAAAAAATACATGATCATATCTATTAATACACTCAACTCATTCTAGAGTACTACTAACTCTATCTTTAATGAGTAATCCCCACCAGAGCCAAAGTTATCGCTTAACCAAATGCACTAATACGACATTGTAACGGTCTAGGATTTTCAACCATCGACAGCGGCCACTCTCGACTGGAAGGCTTTTCAACCATCCCAGCCCCACCGTGGCATACAATGGTACCCTGACCTTGCTTTTACATCCAGCCTTTCGACTCTCAACCTGTCCGGTTAGCTAACCCCTCCCCGGGGACATGTAGGGGTAAGCGTCTCCCGTTCGCCAACAAATGCAAAGCGAGAACACCCTATCACGTTGTACAAAACAAGGTCAGTCATGGGACTGGTGTGAGATCTTAAAATAGTTACTTCACAAAGAAAAGAAATCCACTATGCTTTTGGAAAATGAAACTACCATAAGGCCTCCCGGCACACACACAATGCAATCGCACATTTGGGAGAGATTTCTCCTTATGATAGTCAAACATGCTTGATATGCAAAAATTCTTTTTAATATTAACATTAGTGCATAGTGGAAAATATTTGCAAGTATAGAATTAATCTTAGCCAACATATGGACCATTATAGTATGCCTAATATAGCTACCATATTAGATGGCTGGTTCTACAACTAAAACCGTACAAGGCACGTACTGGTGATTGAATTTCCAACAAATGGTCAGGCTAAGGAACTTCCTATTGCCACATGGGTATGCCTCTGGAGGGACGTCCCGAGAACCTAAACGGATCTCTGCCAAAATAAGGTCGGGTTACCTCTGCAACTAGGTAACTACTACAGAGTATGCCATCCCCCGGTCGTTTACGACCTTTATCCGAGGATCCTCGACCACAATGCAACAACCACAAAGTATAATAAATTTGCAGCAACCACATAGGTTAATATCTGGACTTCATACCATGATACAAACCTTTTCCAGAAGGAAATGACATACCCTTAGGGGGTGCTACCCCCAAATAACCTTGCTGCATCCTTCCTATTTCGACCATTTCCAGGATGTGAGGTCCTACGAAGTCTCGTCCACAAAGCTACGCTTTTCACAAAGCCATGCTTCGATCAAAAAATGATCAGCAGCACTTCGTATGCCACATTATCAAATTGGGAATAGATTACTAGTAACCATCAACTACATAACCTCTGAGCTCGTACGTCTCAGAGAAGGGTGTTAAGCTAAGAGAATAAGTTCTCCGCCACCAACAGAAATGTATTTGATAGAAACCAGCTTTATATCTCAAAGTGTAAAATAAGACATACATCCATACAAGTCCTTTCCAGGATCGAACGGAACTGAAGGCACTTCAAAGAAGCCCTTGCAATCTGGATATTCACTAATCACGTCCGGAATCCCCATCACAAAGAGTGATAAAATCTCAATATCGGAGCAATCTGGTGCAGAGACATTCTACAGGTAACCTTTCACTTTCGAAAATACCCGGTCTTCAACGCCATCTTAAAATGCAATCCCATTTCGTCGTATCATTATTCGAAATGAGTTTTATGACACAAAGTCCTCTCCCAGCTAATCCGAATGACGAGCGCTTATTTTAAAATAAGTGTTACATTCAGATTTCAAACAAATCACAACAATTTCCACTTTGATCTTTTAAATAAAGATCCATCACAAAGATTCGATGTGGTTTTCGAATATCTATTCGGAATTCGACTCCCGATTGCATCAAAATTCAAATGCCATTTAAAGGCCAATATTGATAGTTGGTTATTTAACTATCGAACAATATTCACAACAATTACTATCAAACAATATACACAACAATCACCAACATTTAAATAATTTCCCTAAATTATTTATTTTCAAAATATCTTCGCATGATATTTTTTTTAACACTTCAATATTTTAAAAGCAAATTCCAAATCACTTTTCACATTTCAATCCTTTGAAAACAAATTTCAAATCACTTTCCTTACGTGGAATAAATTCCCAAATATTTATTTAATTCCACTGAAATATTTGTCGAGTTCGAATACTTCAAAATAATTTAAATTACTTATCCAAAATATATACTTGGAAACATTCAGAATAACAACTATTTTAAAACACTTTATTTAAAACATTAGTTATGAAAATATTATACTAATATCTCATATAAAAATTCAGGTCCAAACTAATTTTTAAAATAAAATTAGTAGAAAGGGTATAAATATTTAAATATCCATTTTCTAAATCAAATACCAATTAAAACTTTAAATAATCACTTCTATAATAAATTAAAATAAATATCTACTTTAAAGATTTTCAAAATAACCTAAACAAATAATTTCTCCAAAATATTCTTTCCTTAAAACCATCTTTACAACTTCAATTTATATTTATAAACTATAGTGAAAACATACTCGGCTATCTAGGGAAAGTACACCTTCCATTCTAAAATGGTTCATTCAAATCAATTTATAAATCTTTCTAGATTTATTTTAAATTTACGTTCCAAATCCATAAATTCCTTTCTACACTTTTAAAAATAAAACAATATTTATATTTAAAACAAATTTCCCTTTCTTTTATAAAATTTCCATTGCGAATTTAAATTTCCAAATATCCACTAATATGCGATTTTCAAATCGTTTTCCAAATATTCACTTTCAAACACCGAATCAAATTCCAAAAATTTATTTCAGACACCAAATCAAATTTCAAATTGATTTCACAAAGATTCATTTTTAAACACCAAAACAATTTCCAAATTGATTTCCAAAATCATTTCAAACACCAAATCAATTTTTAAATTTGATTTCTAAATTTATTTGCTTTTAAAATAAATTCCTTTATTTCTTTCAAACTATTTAAAATACGAATATTAAATGAATTCTTCAACTATTAAACAATATTACTCAAAACCCATTTATTAAATTCTTTCCTGCAATTTGGAATTTATTTAATAGGTTTTCAAAATAAAACCTTATCCTTTTAAAATTCCTTCTTTTACATTTATCCAATTCTAAAAAAAAATCTTACTATCAACTTTCAACATGAATTTCAAAAATCCAATTTTATTTATTTTCGGTATCCTACGATACCAAAAATGTATTTGGCTAAATTATAGCCTTCAACTGTTTCAATTACAAATATAATGTCACACAGATTATAAATAATCAACACATAATATTGAAACCAATTCAAATATTTGAGGAGTCCAGTTGGATCCCTCTCACTTGTTTCCCTACATCCATAGACGTTAGCACAATAATTAAATACCAATTTTACTTCGTCGTGGAATATCGTCGTGTATGGGATCAATATAATATCAACCGCTACCATGCGGCGCATAGCGTCTCATCCGTTATATAATACGAGAAATCAATCACTCCAAATACATATATAATACCTATTCCACTTCGAGGTGGAATATTGCGGTATATGGGTTTAATATAATATCGTCTGCTATTATGCGGCGCATAGGGTCTATATAACTGATAATAAATTATCATCCAAGCACACAATCAACAATTTTAAATTTAACTATTTAAAATTAAACTTGAAATTCCAATTGAGTGAGAAGATCTCACCTTTGCTTTTTGTTTTGCAATTCATTTCCATTTATCCTTTCATATTTTGACCTTGTATAAACAATTTATATAATTTATTAATATTCGAAATAATAGAAAAATCAATTTTCATTTGATAAATTTAATTATCCAATGATTTAATTTTAAAATTAAAATTTGATTTGAACCAAAAATATTTTCTTTTCTTTTCCCTTGAATCCTCACTTATAAAAAAATTAATTTATATAAATTCAAAAATCCAATTTTGAATAACTCTTCAATATTTTAAAAATTCCTATATATTATCCAAGATCACATATTAAATTGAAACATCTACATTATAACGGAACGATTTAACTTCAATTTTACTGCAATCCTGATAAATGATAATAATTTTATTCACAAGCTTACTTGAGTAAATGTTTAATTAAGATGTTTTTAAGAGTTGAACTTACCTTAATTCGAACAGGATCCAAAATCAGAAGATCTGCACCCAACGACGAACTCGATGTCGCGATTCGAAGCAGCTCGAACCAGTGCGCTTTGTGATCAAGACAGCCCCCTTAAGAAATTCAGCCCCAAACTCCACAAGATTCACTGCCGATGCACTAAATCCTCAGAACTTGGATCGTTCGAGAATGATGAACTCAATCCCGTTGATGATCAAACCAAAGCTGAAGAATGTGGGAGGTAGAAAACACGTGATTGGGGATTTATAAGCTCGATGTATTTGAGCGACTGGAAGAGGGAGAGCAGAGAGGACTAAGGTTGTAATTTTTTATTTTGATCATTAAAAAGAAAAGAAGAACGAAAGAAATGCCTTCGTCCATGGTTTGTTCTATTTTATTTTGAATTGGCTGTCTATATTTTATTTCAATTTCTAACATGTGTAAAATCAACGAAAACGTGTAAAATGTGAAGGGAAACTGTTTAGAGAGAAGAACGTTAAATATAACTGCTCTTGTAAAAATGTTATATTTAAATTTAAATTTAAATCGTCATGATTATGCAACTCAAAAATCTTGACATCCTATCAAGGCATGCCGCTAGGCATTTATAATGTTATACGTCTATTCCAAACATAATGGAAAAGGTTTCGAGTCCAAATTCGATCATATGGAGAAGATAGCTTTTTAAACCCAGTTGTTAAATTAATTTTCAATAAAATTTTCAACGCGTTTGCTTATCGTACGATCACACAACAACTCCAAATGTTACAGAAATTGAAATCCAATAATAAAACACTATTACGGATCCAATGGAACTAGTTTCGTTGAATTTCGTGACTGTGCCTCGGAAGGCTATTTTCAAATATCAATTTAAACGATATAAATTCTAAACTGAGAAAAACATCCTCAAACTCAAATATAACACTTCTACTATCTCCAGTAAAATTAATATAAATTTTATTAGCCTTTGAAATATTTTTAGCAAGCTTAGAATTTCAGATTCAACATTTTTCCCAATCCAATCATTAAATTCAATATTTAAATTATCAAATAAATAGCGATATTTGAAATTGAGTCAGAAACTAACTGTTAAATACTTAAAATCAATTAAATATTTCAATTTCAAATATCCAAAAATTCTGGGTTGTCACATGGTTTTAGGTAGTTGGAAAAAGAATCTATTAGGACATGGACAAAATTGTTGGATGAGTTTTGAACCAGTTTCGAGTTCATATCAAGAGGCCGAAAAATGTGATGACACTGACATAGGTAAAACAAAGGATAATAGAATCACTATGGACTTTCTTAACCCAGTTTTATGCGATGGTTGCTTCAGCTATTCGGCTGGATCCATTAATGGTTCTAATGGCGGTAGTGTCAGGAGTTAGGGATAACTCAGATTTCAAAATATCGTTGATACGGGATCCACCGATGGATCTTGAGAAATTCTTTCATGAGGCCGAAAGATTCCTCTTACAGGAGGATGCAACTTTGGATATGAAACTAAAGGAGGTAAATGTGGTCAAGGATGGAGGATCATCCGGTGAAAGCTCGAGTAAGGATAAGGATAGAGGGAAGAGAAAATTGGATGATGATTCTGGCATGGAAAGGAAGCACTGGGAAGAACCAAAATTCTCCGCTTACATAGGACTGAATGAGACATTGGAATGGATATACATAGAAACTCGGGATCTCCTTCCTTACCGAAGGCCAGAAAGGAGGGTACCCTCGCAGCGTGATAGGTTATCGAGAAGGCACTATTTCTTTCATGACCAGGACGGGAATGATACAAACAGCTGCAGACATCTAAAGGATATAACCAAGGAGCACTTAAAGAGGGGTCAGTTATGGAAATATGTCAGGACTCAGAATGTAGTCGTGGAACATGAGCAGCCATCGTCGACCTCAAACAACGACGGCGCAAGGCCTAGGAATGATGGTTGATTGGACATCAACGGATCGGGCTGGTATGGAATAAGTAGCAAGCTCTGGGCAGACGGTTGAGTCACTTACTCATGTACGGGGATGGAGATAACCCCTAGGCATGCTCTGAGATGATGATGAACCGTGATACTCTAGGTTGTGAAATCTGTCTTTTCCATCTGATTTGGATATTTTCTTTATTTGTTTTGGTTTCAGAGTTTGGTTTAGACTCTTGGTTTTGTCAATTTTTTGGTTTGGATTTTGGTTTGGATGCTTGCCTTTTGGTTTGGATCTCGGTTTGGATTTTTGATATGGATTTCTGGTTTTCTGTTTTGATCTAGATTTCGAATTGGATTTTGATTGAATTTTTATCTTGTTTTTGGTAAAAAGGTCGTTGGGTATGGACAATGCCTGGCAAAGGGTAGGTTGCTTCATCTAAACGTGGCGAGTTAACTTATTCAGGTCGTCGAGTATGGACTATGCTCAACAAGGGTCCAAAGAGACGAGGATTCGGCTTAGGACTTAAGCCACGACGTTACTCAGCATTCAAGGACACTAAACCAGGATCGCCGTTGATCTAGGACTTAAGTCAAGACATTGCTTACTACAGTTTGTCAATTGTGGTCATGCTTGGCAAGAACCCAGAGAGGTTATGGATCCGGATATTGGCTATGAAGAGCTAAGGGTTTGGGCGTGAACCCGAAGAGGTCATGTATTTGGTTATTGATTGCTGGATATGGATGGATTAGAATTCAGTTGTCGAGTTCGAATGGATATGGAATTGGCTAAGGATTTGATTACTGGATTCAGAATCAGATATTGACTTAGAGCAGTCACAGACTTGGATAAGGATATGGCTATGGCACTTGGATAGAATGGCTAGGTAATGGATTGGATTATGAATCGGATGATATGGCTTTGGATAGACTTTGGATGTTGGATTTAAAGCTATTCAAAACATGTCTTCCTATTGCAAGGCATGCTTTATGGGGCAAATGTTACCCTACCTTTTGGTTAAGGCCAGGATATCAACAAATTGGCTAAAATGGATGGATATCAGAATTGGAGATCGATTGGAAAAAAGCTTCGAATTTCAAGACAAAAGGAAGTTCATATGCTCAATTTATGGATGGATCAATATTCATGAAAATTTATTCGTATCGGTACTTTTGTTTCGATCAAAATGGACGTGATTGTATACTTCGGATCAATACATCCATATCGATGCTCTCATATCGATCAAGATGGATATGGATATGGACAACACACACATTCTTTTGTGCATTTGCTTTGTATTGATCACAGTTCGTATCGATAGATTTCGTATCGATTGAATGATGTGGCACCAGATTGTTAGGAGAGAAGGGATAGAATATGGGATCGATACGAAGGAAGGAACAGAGTGTGGATACGAAAAGCAGCAAGTATTCAGGAGCCATTTCATATCGATCGATACAAAGGAACCGTTCGAAGAATGAAGCATAAGACTCGAATGGATGGTAGTATGATGGACACGAAACTCTTCATGGATATGAAATCACTAGCCTACATTTTCGACGGCAAACCTGGATCGATCATATCTTTGAAATTATATATTGGAATTTCATGAAATTTGGAGAGCAAGGACTTTGCACTATCATCTTTCATTATGATTGATACCAGCATGATTAGGGCAATTCCTGATCAATAAAAAATTGATATGGATCAATCAGGGATCGATTCCAAAAGACTCCAGATCGATCGTGTGGGCCCACCTTCGCTTGAGAAAGAGTATTCCAAGATTCAAGGTAGATTTTTCCAGCTCCATACCTATGAATAGCACCTCTATTGCAATTAAAAATGGATCTTCTTTTTGGGTAACACTCTACCATTTTGGTTTTTGATATTCATAGGATTGTAACTGTAATTTGAGTAAAAAGGAAATAAGAAGATCAATTCAAAGTGGACGTAGGCCGGAGATAGCCGAACCACTATAAATCTTTTATCTTCTCTTACGCTCTTTTATTTTAATTTTGTTATTTCTTCATTTTTACTCTCTACATCATCTGGATCTGAGATCTAGACTAGATATTAAGGATTTGTGTGTAAACACTGGTGTTTTCATTACATTCAAGGTTTGTGGCCAATTTTGGTGCAAACAACCGTGATACTTGTGATAATCCGAAATTTTCGAGCACTTAAAATTAGAATATTTAGTTGATTTTAAGTATTCAATAGAGTAATTTTAACTTGAATTACGAATATCATAATTTATTCGATAATCAAATTATCGAATTAAATAAGTTGAATTGGGTAAAATGTTGAATCGGGAATTCTAAGCCTGTTAAAAAAATTTGAAGGCTTATAAAATTTATATTGATAGTACTGAAGAGAATAAAAGTGTTGAAATCAAATTTTAAAATGGTTTGTTAAGTTTTGGAATTTATATCGTTTAAATTGAATTTAAAAATAGCCTTCCGAGGCATAGTCTCGGAATTCGACGAAACCAGTTCCATTGGATCCGTAATATTATATTATTATCGGATTTCAATTTTCGTAGCATTCGGAGTTACCGTTTGATCGTACAACCCGTAAATGCATAGAAGAATTAATTAACTTTAATTTACATAGTCAAACCTTTTCATAGAAGCCTCACTCTTCTAGCTTCTAACGCAAGCTTCTTTTCCCCTCTCTTCAGATTCATTTCCACTTAAATAAATTGGCCGAAGCCTCATTCTTTAAAAATCGAAACCCTCAGTTAAAAAAGTGGCGACCATAATCTAATCGAGAAGCCGAGGCAGCTCGAGCTCGCGAGCAAGGCCGCGATTGATTTTGCGTGGAAGAAGGGATGTCGCGAAGCAGTGGGAGGGGCGACGTTGTTCAACCTCACCGCTGTTCGTCATGTCGAGCTTGAAGGTGCCAGTAAGAGCAGCAATGAGGGTCGGACAAGACACCATTTTGATGAGGAGGTGGGGCTTCCGTGCTCGATTGGGAGGGGTTACTCAAGGATTATGCGGCGGCAGGCGATTTGGGGTTTAAGATCAATGGCAGATGGTGGTGGACTGGAAGGTAGAGCAAGGAGATGAGTGCTGCGGTCATACGTTTTAGTGTTTCTAGCTCATCGATCGACATCCAGCTATGGTCGTGAATTTGAATCGTTATTACGTAGGGTTTCGGCTTGATGTATTTCGAAGTTAATTACAGGTATATTACCCTATTGTTTTTTTTCCTTTTTTCTTTTTCCTCTCTGCTGAATTGAAAAATCAGGTGCAAGAAAAATATTGATAATAATAATTTACTTATAAACTGTTTATGTTTTCCTATTTAAATATGTAACTTGATTTCAAATGTTTGAATTTTAAACATTTCTTAAGTTTAAACTTATAAAGGGATCGTTGATTTTTATTTCACTTATTAGTACATTAACAGCAAGGCAAATTTCTGTTTTGTATTTACAGCGAAATATATATATATACAGTTTAAAATATATAGGACTTTTGAAGTGTTGTAAAATTTATATAAAAAAATATATATAAAAGCAATAGCTGTTAAAATATATAAGTTATTCTTGTATATGTAGATTCAAAGGAGATTGGTTTAAAATAAATTATGGATTTAAACCCAACTTATTAGTTTAAAATGATTTATTAGTTTATTAAAATTATAAGATGGATAATAAATTATGCAATTGGTTAAATATTAATGAAATCATAATATGTTTATTTAAGGTTATAAATCGAGAAACCAAGGCAATATTGGAATGGATTGCAAACAAAAATCAAAGGTGAGTTAATCTCACTCAGTTGAATTTTTAATTTAAATTTAAATAGTTAAATTTAAATAATTGATTGAATGGTTGGATTTTGTGTGTTATACTATATATGATAGTATATAGTATATCTTGGAATTGGTATTTATGTTGTGTTAACGTCTGTGGATGCAGGGAAAATAGGTTGGAGGGATCCAACTGGATCCCTCAACATTTATTTAAATTATTTAACATTCTCTGTTGTGATTATTTGATATTCTATGATGAATTATATTTGAATATTGAATGTTATGGTTCGATTGGATAAACTTGGGTATAATGATTTACCAAAAATATATAAATTGGATTATTGGGAAGAAAATAAAAGGAAGTAAATTTGTAAGCGAAATAAAAATAGAAAATTTGAATAAATTAAGAATGAATTGAAAAGAAATAGAAGTAATACGAAAATAATAATAAATAACTTCGAGTATGAAAAGAAAAAGAATTTTGAATTTGTAAACTTAAGTTATATCAATTAAAGGAATAAAGAATTATTTTAAAATTCGAAGTTTAAATTTATTTAAAAGGATAAAGAAGTAATTAGAGAAGTCTAAAATTGGAATTTTTAGTTAAAAGGATTTTAAATCATAATTAAGTATTTAAATCTGAAATTAATGGATTTTCGAATAAAAGGGAGTAAATTGGAAATCAATTTGGAAATTGATTCAAGTGTTTGAAATTAGAAATTTAAAGAAGAATATGAAGAGAAGTATATTTCTCTGGATAGCCAAGTACATTTTCAAAATAAATTTTCAAAAATAAGATAAAGGTTTTAATGTTGTTTTAAAAAGTATGTTTTTGGAAATTTATTATTCCTAAATGTTTAAATTCTAAAGTAAATATTTTTTTTAAAATCTATTATCGAAGTAATTATTTAAAAGGTAAGTTAGTGTTTTGTTTTAAAGAGTGAGAACCTAGTTTTATATTTTTTGTAAAGTAACCCTATTTTCAAATATTCGTATAGTATGTATTTTTAACCAATTATTGAAGTAGTTTAAACTTAATGTTTTAAAGTAAATTCCAAAGTAAGTATTTTTTTTAATCTATTATCGTAATAATTATTTAAAGAATGATTTGGCATTTTGTTTAAAGGAGAAAATCTAATGTATAGTTATAAGGTAACCTTATTTTAGTTATTTCTAAAGTATTATTTTAAATTAATATTAAAGTAATTTTTCTAAATTAAATGTTAAACATATTTTACAATAAAGTGTTTTAAATTATTTTAAAAACCAAAAGTTTTGTGCTTGGTGATTCCAGTGGAAATAGAAAATACTTGGAATTTATTCCGAGAAAGGAAGACAGTTTGAAACTGTTTTCAAAGGATTGAAATTTGAAATATACCTTGTAAAGATATTTTGAGATAAATAAATAATTTGGGAAATTATTTATTGTGTGATGGATGTTGTGAATATTAATTGATAGTTAAATCATCGACTATCAATATTGGACAAATGCGTTGATCGTTTCGGAGAGACCGGGATCAAGATTTATTTCTCGAAAACCACTTCGATCCGGTTTGTACGTTTTTGTGGAAAACGAGTTTGGATTCGAAGATGGAGCAGTGAAGTGCAAGGGCTAGTCGCTACCAATCCTGAGGATATTTCCTAAATGGATGCAGTAGGAATAGTGCCTTCGGTTCCGTTCGAACCGGGATGGGCTTGTATGGATGAATGCTTTCGTAAACATCGTCAGGTGGACGATGGACATTCTAAGGGATATGTTCTAAAAAGGTAACGCTTAGCCTCAAGCCTCATCAACCGGGAATGACTGAAAATCAGGGTTATGCAGCAAGGCTAGGTGGGTAGCACCCATTCAGGGTGAGGTCATCCCTGTCTAGATGTCCCTTTTAATTTCGGCTTAGTGGGCGGTTGCTGATCCCAACCGCAGGGTGATCTCACTCGGGATTATCCAGTAAGGGGTAGTCCCGGTCTTGTGTTGCAGAGGAGCGGGTGTACTCCTCGGTACTGCGATCTAGGCCACGTACTATGACAGGTGGAAACCCAGTGCCTAGTCATTAGTTGGAAATCCATTCTCCCTACGAGCCATGTACGATTTATGTTTGTATTACCCACTCTGTGGCTAGTAGCTGGAATTTAATGAATGTAACAATTTTGGCTATTTTATAAGTATTTGTATATAGACCCTATTATAATATCAGAGGATTTTTATAAAAAAGTGTTTTAGCTATCGTAAGGTAAAAACCCGATATGTTTATTTAACTGTAATGCTCAGGTCAGACCAAGTATTATAGGATACATGATATGATGCTGTGGAGCTCAAGAGACGAGCTGGATGACGATACGTACTTTAGTACTTGTTTTATGTATATTTCGCTGTGTTGAGTAGCTGTGTATCTAGATGTATGTTATTGATGTTGAACTGTGATTGATGTACTGTAATAACCTGCATATTTTACAATTGAATATTTAAATATTTTATTTAAATATTTTATCATTGGTCGGATTTTAATCCGAAAAGTTACTTTTTGCATACGGTCGAATTAGGACTCGGGACCACTTCCATTAGGTCCAAAACACCGTTTGCGGTCTTTTTTAGTATAAACTTTGATATGTTTGGAGTTAGTGGAATTTTGCCACGTTTTCACTTTGGGCTTTGGGTTTGGTTAAGCCCATTAGTCTAAACTATTAACTGTAGCTCAACCCCCTATTCCCTTCATTACTTCACTTTCATTTCCTAACACTCAAGCTTCATCAAAAATGGAGAGAGGAATGGGAAATTAAAAATCCAAGCCCTAGTTCATTTGCAAATCCAACATCCAACTCCAAATCCAAAGAGAAGCCATTGATTCAAGCTTCTTGTGTTGAGATTGAAGTGTGGTTGCTTCTTCCTTTGCTTTTAAGCTTCTTCTTCATTGATTTTGTGAAAAGGTGAGATTTTTATCTCAGATCTTTGTCTATAACTATCTTTGATTGTTGGATATGAATTCCTAACACTTATTCATATGCATTTGCATTTGGCTTGGATTGGATTGGTGAATATCCTAATTTTTAGTGTTTTGGGTTCAAATCTTTAAAAATCCTAAATTTGACGTTTGAACACGTTTTTTAATTACGATGCATCGAGGAGCCAGTAGGACCGGGTAGCCGATGGGCGTAATCCCCTAGCTTTCGTGCTCGACCGGTTGCAAATTGAGAGAGTTTTTGCATTTCCGTTGCTTAGGCCGCTCGGCTTGCCCTGGTACCTTAGGTCGCTCGGCCTGTTAAGTCGCACATGCTATAGGTCGCGCCATACCTTAGGTCGCACCTGCTATATCTCGCAAACATTGGGTCGCACCATTCCTTATGTCGCTTGCAGTTAGGTCGCGCCATGCTTTAAGTCGCACCTGCTTTAAGCCGCATGCTACTCCTTAGCCGTTATCTCCTTAGGTCGCTTACAGTTAGGTCGCAACCACTTAGGTCGCTCGGGCTCACCTCCTTAAGTCGCTCGCCTTGCTATGAGCCAGCCTGCCTTAGGTCGCTGACCACTTAGGTCGCTCGGCTTGCTCGCACGACTTAGGTCGCATCACTTAGGTCGCTTTGCCTGCTGCTATGGGTCGCGTCATGGTTTAAGCCACAACCATTTAGGTCGCTCAGCCTGCTGCTATATCTCGCACCAACTTAGGTCGCGCCATGCTATAGGTCGCGCCATGTTAAGTTGCTCTGTTGGGCCGCATGCTACTTCTTAAGTCGCCGATCTCTTATGTCGTATGCCGTGGAGTCGCATATGTTGAGCCGCTGATTTCTTGTGTTGAATTATGTTAAGTCGTAAGTCATGGTTGTAAAGTCGCAAGGGCATTTCCACTTTGATGGATTTGGAATCGAATTCTTTGGATTTTATTCACGTCTTCGAATGTGAATTTTTGGGATTTATTGTTTCTACAATCATTTTTGTGATTTGTCACTTTAAAAATATGAAGGTTTCAATACCAGCAATAAATATCAAAACTCCTTCAACAAAATGATTTCAACCCTATTTTATTACAAAGCTCATTTCTTAAACCGTTTTCCAATCTACTAGTATATACAAACCTTTACCTGAATCATATGAGAAATCTAATTAAACTACTTAGTAAAACAAGTGGTATGAAACGTTTACGTTTACTTCGTTGGTTAATTCTTGGACTTGTTCGATTGAATCTCTTGTGACAATTTTCGAGTGGAGACCTACAATTTGTTCGTAAGTATTTAAGTTAAGCTAGTGGATATGGGACATGAGGCTAAGCTTATATACTTACTAGCTTACTTTAATTGACACTTCTTGATGATTGTTGATGATCATTTTTGTGATTTAGACTAGCAAATGCACGATGTCTCTTTGTCTACGAGGGAGACTAAACCCCGTTTCTGTGGAGCTTGGGCTTAATTTGGTGGGGTAGCGACCCATGGTCTTCGGACCATTTTGTGGAGCCTCGGCTCAAAAATTAATGGTTAGCAACCATGGAACAGCGTTCCATTCTGTGATACACGTGTTGGTGAGTTTTCATGCTCTCGTTTTGTGATAGGCCTCCCCCTTTGTGATTTCTGGATTTCCTTTGATGATTTCTAGAAATGGTGTTTCACCAATTTTCGTGATTTACATTGATATGTTTTATCAATATTTGTGCATTGGTGAATTTGTGTGTCATTAAATTTTGTGATTGACATTGATATAATTGTCAATATTTATGGTTTGGGGAATAAAAATAAAGAGTATGACATTCTTTTTGATCTTTGAGAAGATTCTTGGGATATTGATTAATCTCTTGTTGATTTTCAATTACGTACTTATCACAATATGGTTTTATAGTTATCTTACGTTTTTGTCATATCTCTTATTCCATATCATTTCATCTGATATTTATAGCTAGACTGATCCGTTTATTATTTTCTTGTTAAATAATACTCGGGTCAGACCGTGTTGTTGCTGGTGCTTCTATTTGACTCCTCATCTAGGATTATTATCCAGACTTTTGGCTAACTACTTAGATTGGTAGTTTATTTTGTTGTATACCATTGAGATATAGACTCCTGGATGTGTACATATTCTTTTGTCTAGCACTTGTAACTATTCTTTTGTGATAGTGTGGATCTTGCCTGACCACTACTCTGATGTACACTTTCATGTGTTATATATTCATATCTATTTCCGCCTTTGTGACATGGATGTCTGTGACTGATTTGTGTTATGTTTGTTTCTATACTTGTTTCCGAAGAATATATATAGCCACCGGGTAGTATCTTTGTGTTTGTATCGGTATGCCAGATTTCCTCCTGAAACCAGATGCATGTTGTACTATCTGACATATCGGTGCTCACACAAAGCAATTACGGGGATGGTCGCTCCTTAAACAGCCTTATTCTCCACGCTAGTTGACGGCATTACCCCGTAGTATCCTTGGCTAGAGTGGGTATAGAGGTGGGGCGTCACAGCTTGGTATCAGAGCCAAACTTCGGAACAATGTAGAATAATCTAGCAAGGATCATCGTCCGAAGTCCATCTTAGGAGTCGTGCTTTAGGATTTAATTCGAGTCTTCGTACCGATTCATCCTATTTTCTTTATGATTCCTTGTTTTATCTATCAAGATTGCTTGATATTCATTTGGTGAATAACCTTATTCTTCTTCTTTCTTTCTTTCTAAAGGAAGAGAAATGGTTAGACCTAGCCATCCCAGCGCCGGTCAATCTAGTGCTACTCCCCAAGATGGAGTATTTATGTCTGCCCAGCAGCTTCTTCATCTAGTAAGGAATGCTCAAGCAGCCGGATCTAATCCAAAGTCTACTCACCCTAAGTCTGGATTTTCACGTTTATGCGGCGATTAGGCCAATTTAGGTGGGAAGCCATTCAAAGGATCCGAAACTACTATTGAAGTCCAGGCTTGGCTGAGAACGTGCGATCGAATCTTTTCTCGTATCAATCTTATTGATCTTCACCGTGTTCAGGTGGCCTCTAGTATGCTCCAAGAAAGAGCATTAGATTGGTATGAGCTCTTGATTTCTGAAATAAATGAAGCGGATCTTACTTGGGTGAAATTTCGAGAACGCTTCAAGTTAAAATTTGTGCCAAAAGCTGAAAAGGTGACTTTGGCTCGTCGTTTCATTGACCTTGTTCAAGGTGAATCCTGTGTGGCAGACTATGTCGCATCATTCGAGTCACTTTCTATATACGGGGTCGGGTACATAAAAACCCCATTGAAGAAAAACCAAAGATTTGTCTATGGCTTGAATAAAAATCTCAAGAAGCCATTACTTCTAAAATTAGAAGTTTCTTTTGATCAGCTCATTGATATCGCTCTTCGACTTGAAGAGGCCGATAGGGTAAGTGATGTTGAGGTTGGGAGTGCTAAACCGAACTTCACCAACAAGAAAAGGCCTAATAAGTTCAAAGGTTCTTATCCCAACAATAGGAAAGGGAAGCAAGCCTCTCCGGCAACCAAGACTTCTACCTCAAGTGTTGGGCAATGCTACAACTGTGGTTCTAAGGACCATTATGCGAATAAGTGTTCAAAGCCCCGTGCTTGTCGCTATTGCAAAAGCCCGGACCATTATATATCTTCGTGTCCCAAACTTCAAAACAGGAAGGAGGGAAAGCTTAATGTGGTGCAAACTCCTAGTAACACTTCTCGTGGTCAAGATATTTCTCATTCTATCCTTGATGGCGTTATTTTATTTCATGATCATCCTATTCGAGTTCCTTTTGATACGGGTGCGTCCCACTCTTTTATTTCAAAAGAACTTGTTGATACTTTTTCTTTGGATGTTTTCTGTTTAATGACTTTTTTGAGAATTGTGAATCCAGTTGGTGGATCCGCAACAATCAGTTTATTGTGTAAAGATGTCGAGATTATTTTGTGTGATTTTTCTTTCCGAGCCGATTTGCAAGTTATACGCTACTTAGGCTTTGGAATGATTTTGGGAATGGATTGGCTTAACCGCTATGAAGCTCAAATCCTTTGTCCTGAGCGGATTATTCATCTTCGACATCCCCAATCTGTTAAGCAGATTTCTATTGATCTTAAAGATTCGGATTCCAGCAAGGTTGCATCTTTATGTTCTTTAAATCCTCATGATGACGATAATGATGATGAGGAAGATATTATCTCTATTATTCACGTTGTTCGTGAGTTTTCCGACATATTTGAGTCCGTTTTAGGATTACCACCTAAGCAAGCAATTGAGTTCATAATTAATCTCATCCCTGGAGCTCAACCTATCACTCGTCCTCCTTATCGCATGTCCAATAAAGAAAATGAGAAGATGCGCAAACAATTATCTGAATTGGAGACGAAGCAATTTATTCTCTCTAGTTCCTCTCCTTGGGGAGCTTCGGCTATTTTTGTGAAGAAATCCGATGGTACACTTAGGCTTTGCATTGACTACCGCAAGCTTAATGATCTTACTATCAAAAATAAATATCCTTTACCTCGGATTGATGATCTATTCGATCAACTTAGTGGTGCTAGAGTCTTTTTACAATTAGACTTAGCTATCGGTTTTCATCAGCTTCGTATTGCAGAGGATAGTATTCCTTTGACATCATTCCGTACTCGTTATGGATCTTATGAATGGCTTATTATGCCATTTGGTTTAGCGAATGCTCCGGCTTATTTAGTTGACCTTATGAATAGAGTTTTCAAAGACTTCCTTGATCGGTTTGTTCTCACCTTTATTGATGATATTCTTGTGTATTAAAAAACCGAGGAGGAGCATGAAAAGCATCTTCGGATTGTGTTGGAAACTCTTAGGAGCAATCAACTAAAAGAAAATTTTTCTAAATGCCACTTTTGGCAATCTCGTGTGAACTTTCTCGGACACATTATTTCCGAGTCCAGAATTTTCGTGGATCCTTCAAAGATTGAAGCGATTCAAAATTGAAAGAGACCAGAGAGTGTGGCAGAAATTCATAGTTTTCTCGGATTGGCGGGTTATTACCGTCTTTTATCAAAGACTTTACTAAAATTGCCGTGCCTTTTACTAGCTTGACAAAGAAGGGAGTTAAATACATTTGGTCGGACAAATGTGAAGCTTCTTTTCAGAAATTAAAAGAACTCCTTTTCGATGCTCCTATTCTTGTGATTCTCAAGGGAAACCAAGATTTTATTGTTTATACCGATGCTAGTCGCGTTGGTTTGTGTGTCGTTCTTATGCAAAGAGAATGTGTTATTGCTTATGCTTCTAGGCAATTGAAGCCAGCCGAGTCTAGATATGCCACTCATGATTTAGAACTCACGGCTATTGTTTTCGCCCTTCGAATTTGGTGTCATTATCTTTTGGGAGAAAAATTTATTCTTTACACCGATCATAAATCTTTGAAGTATCTATTTTCTCAAAAGGAACTTAATTTGCGTCAACAACGTTGGCTCGAATTTCTTGCAGCTTATGATCTTGATATTCTTTATACTCCCGGAAAGGGAAATCGTGTTGCCGATGCACTTAGTCGTAAGCAACAAACGGTTGTTTCTATGATGATATCCGAATGGAATGATCTTGGGGTTTTATCCACTTGTGAGATTCAAGATCATGTATCCAATTTGTGTTCATCTCTTGTTTTATGTAGTCTTGAGGCTCATCCTTCTCTTTTAGACCGCATTCTTGAAGCTCAAAAGCTAGATCTCGAATTGGCTCTTCTTGTCCAAAATTTTAGGGATAAAATTAATATTGAAGGTTTGAAAGACTTTGATATTGATTCTCGTGGCGGTATTCGAAAATTTTGTAGACTTATCGTGCCAAATATTAGTAATCTTCGTAAAGACATTTTATAAGATTCTCATTGTTCTAAATTTACCATTCATCCCGGTAGTAGTAAAATGTACGTGGACATGAAGCAACTTTATTTTTGGGAGGGAATGAAATCTGATATTGCTAACTTTGTTAAGTGTTGCATGACTTGCCAACTCATTAAGGCCGAACATCAAAGGCCCGGTGGGCTATTGCAACCTTTAGAAATTCCAATTTAGAAGTGGGACCAAATTTCCATGGATTTTATAGACGGCCTTCCCCGTTCTCGTTTGGGTCATGATAGCTTCTGGGTGATACTCGATAGACTTACTAAATCCGCCCATTTTATTCCCGTTCGGTCCTATCGAACCGTGCCTTTTTTGGCCAAACTCTTTACCAAAGAAATTGTTAAATTGCATGGAGTTCCTACTTCCATTGTTAGTGATCGTGATCCATTGTTCACTAGTGGATTTTGAAAGAGTCTTCAAAAAGTTTTAGGAACGAAGCTTAATTTTAGCACCGCTTATCATCCCCAGTCTGATGGACAAACTGAGCGTGTGAATCAAACTCTTGAAGATCTTCTTCGTGCATGTGTTCTTGATTTTGGTGGAAGTTGGAGAGATCATATTTCTCTTGTTGAGTTTTCCTATAATAATAGCTTCCAATCACGTATTGGTATGGCACCTTTTGAGGCACTCTATGGAAGACCATGCCGATCTCCTTCTTGTTGGCTTGAGGCCGGTGAGAGGCTGGTTTTAGGTCCAGATTTTATTCGTGATTCCACAGTGAAGATTGACCTTATTTGTCATAGGATGAAAGAAGCCTAGAGTAGACAAAAATCCTATGCCGATAACTGGAGAAGGAAATTAGAATTTTCTATGGGAGATCTTGTGTTTATTCGTGTTTCGCCTATGAAAGGTGTTGTACATTTCAGTCGATCGGGAAAGTTAGCACCTCGATATATTGGTCCATTTCCCATTACCTAACGTATTGGTTCCGTGGCTTATCGCCTTTTATTACTGGCTCAGTTTTTTGCTATTCATGACGTGTTTCACGTTTCTCAATTACGGAAATGCCTTCGAGATTCCGATTCTATTCTTAAGCCCGGTGTTGTGGAAGAAACTGAAGTTTCGTCTAATTTAACTTATGAGCAACATCCTACACGTATTATTGCTTCGGAGGTCAAGTGCCATCGAAATAAAGATGTTCTGCTTGTTAAAGTTCAATGGTCCTCAAATCCTAAGGATTGCTCTTGGGAATCTAGAGAGTTCATCGAGCGAACACATCCAGACTTACTTTCCCGTGCTCTTTGAGGTGAATTTCTTATTTAAAATTTCTTTTGTGTTGATATGCTTTCATGGTTGTTACCTTATATTTTCTTCTTAAATATTGCGTGGACGCAATTTCTTTAAGGAGGGGAGTCTGTAACAACCCGCATATTTTACGGTTGAATATTTAAATATTTTATTTAAATATTTTATCATTAGTCGGATTTTAATCCGAAAAGTTACTTTTTGCATACGGTCGAATTAGGACTCGGGACCACTTCCATTGGGTCCAAAACACCGTTTGCGATCTTTTTGAGTATAAACTTTGATATGTTTGGAGTTAGTGGAATTTTTCCACTTTTTCACTTTGGGCTTTGGGTTTGGTTTAGCCCATTAGCCTAAACTATTAACTCTAGCTCAACCACCTCTTCCCTTTATTACTTCATTTTCATTTCCTAACACTCAAGCTTCATCAAAACTGGAGAGAGGAATGGGAAATTAAAACTCCATGCCCTAGTTCATTTGCAAATCCAACATCTAACTCCAAATCCAAAGAGAAGCCATTGATTCAGGCTTTCTTGTGTTGAGATTGAAGTGTGGTTGATTCTTCCTTTTCTTTTAAGCTTCTTCTTCATTGATTTTGTGAAAAGGTGAGATTTTTATCTCAGATCTTTGTCTATAACTATCTTTGATTGATGGGTATGAATTCCTAACACTTATTCATGTGCGTTTGCTTTTGGTTTGGATTGAATTGGTGAATATCCCAATTTTTAGTGTTTTGGGTTCAAATCTTTAAAAATCCTAACTTTGAAGTTTGAACACGTTTTTGGTGATGCATCGAGGAGCCAATAGGACCGGGTAGCCGACGGGCGTAATCCCCTAGCGTCCATGCTCGACCGGTTGCAAATTGAGAGAGTTTTTGCATTTCTGTTGCTTAGGTCGCTCAGCTTGCCCAGTACCTTAGGTCGCTCGGCCTGTTAAATCGCACATGCTATAGGTCGCGCCATACCTTGGGTCGCACCTGCTATATCTCGCGAACATTGGGTCGCGTCATTCCTTAGGTCGCTTGCAGTTAGGTCGCGCCATGCTTTAAGTCGCACCTGCTTTAAGCTGCATGCTACTCCTTAGCCGCTAGCTCCTTAGGTCGTTTGCAGTTAGGTCGCAACCACTTAGGTCGCTCAGCCTCACCTCCTTAAGTCGCTCGCCTTGCTATAAGTCGGCCTGCCTTAGGTCGCTGACCACTTAGATCGCTCGGCTTGCTCGCACCACTTAGGTCGCATCACTTAGGTCGCTCGGCCTGCTGCTATGGGTCGCATCATGGTTTAAGTCGCAACCATTTAGGTCGCTCGGCCTGCTGCTATATCTCGCACCAACTTAGGTCGCGCCATGCTGTAGGTCGCGCCATGTTAAGTTGCTCTGTTATGCCGCATGCTACTCCTTAAGTCGCTGATCTCTTATGTCGTATGTCGTGGAGTCGCATGTGTTGAGCCGCTGATTTCTTGTGTTGAATTATGTTAAGTCGTAAGTCATGGCTGTTAAGTCGTAAGGGTATTTCCACTTTAATGGATTTGGAATCGAATTCTTTGGATTTTATTCACGTCTTCGAATGTGAATTTTTGGGATTTATTGTTTCTACAATCATTTTTGTGATTTGTCACTATAAAAATATGAAGGTTGCAATACTAGCAGTAAATATCAAAACTCCTTCAACAAAACGATTTCAAGCCTATTTTATTACAAAGCTCGTTTCTTAAACCGTTTTCTAATCTACTAGTATATACAAACCTTTACCTCACTTGTATGAGAAATCTAATTAAACTACTTAGTAAAACAAGTGGTATGAAATGTTTGCGTTTACTTCGTTTGTTAATTCTTGGACTTGTTCGATTGAATCTCTTGTGAAAATTTTCGAGTGGAGATCTATAATTTGTTCATAAATATTTAAGTTAAGCTAGTGGTTATGGGACATGAGGCTAATCTTATATACTTACTAGCTTACTGTAATTGACACGTCTTGATGATCGTTGATGATCATTTTTGTGATTTAGACTAGCAAATGCGCGATGTCTCTTTGTCTACGAGGGAGACTAAACCCCGTTTCTGTGGAGCTTGGGCTCAATTTGGTGGGGTAGCGACCCATGTTCTTCGGACTGTTTTGTGGAGCCTCGGCTAAAAAATTAATGGTTAGAACCATGAAATAGTGTTCCATTTTGTGATACACGTGTTGGTAAGTTTTCATGCTCCCATTTTGTGATTGGCCTCCCCCTTTTGTGATTTATGGATTTCCTTTGATGATTTCTAGAACTGGTGTTTCACCAATTTTCGTGATTTACATTGATATGTTTTATCAGTATTTGTGCATTGGTGAATTTGTGTGTCATTGACTTTTGTGATTGACATTGATATAATTGTCAATAGTTATGGTTCGGTGAATAAAAATAAAGAGTATGACATTCTTTTTGATCTTTGAGAAGACTCTTGTGATTTTGATTAATCTCTTGTTGATTTTCAATTACATACTTATCACAGTATGGTTTTATGGTTATCTTACGTTTTTGTCATATCTCTTTTTCCATATCATTTCATCTGATATTTATAGCTAGACTGATCCGTTTATAATTTTCTTATTAAATAATACTCGGGTCAGACCGAGTTGTTGCAGGTGCTTCTACTTGACTCCTCATCTGGGATTATTATCCAGACTTTTGGCTAACTACTTAGATTGGTAGTTTATTTTGTTGTATACCTTTGAGATATAGACTCCTGGATGTATACATATTCTTTTGTCTAGCACTTGTAACTATTCTTTTGTGATAGTGTGGATCTTGTCTGACCACTACTCTGATGTACACTTTCATGTGTTATATATTCATATCTATTTCTGCCTTTGTGATATGATGTTTGTGACTGATTTATGTTATGTTTATTTCTATACTTGTTTTCGAAGAATATATATAGCCACTGGGTAGTAGCTTTGAGTTTGTATCGTATGTCGGAATTCCTCCGGAAACCAGATGCATGTTGTACTATCTGACATATCGGTGCTCGCACAAAGCAATTACGCAGATGGTCGCTCCTCAATAGCCTTATTCTCCGCGCTAGTTGACAGTATTACCCCATAGTGTCCTTGGCTAGAGTGGGTATAGAGGTGGGGCGTCACATGTACTCTGATGATGTAATATATAAACATGTATATTTGATTTTTTGAGTAAAGATTATTTATTATCTATTATATTTTATTCCGCTGCGATGGTTAGATTCTGATGTTGTTTTCTATTTTCTTCTTCTACCTCTTCTTCTTTAAACCAAATGGTTCGTATTTCTGTACAACTTGAGTTGATTTAGGTATAATAGTGTTGACTCAAGGGGTACGGATTTGCAGGTCGTTACAATACTAGCCTCATATAATCGAGGAGACGAATCCCTTCTTGAATATGTTTCAATTCCAATACTTCCACTTGTCCGAACTATTGTTCCAATACTTCCACTTGACTGAACTATAGTCATTCGATGGAGTCATGCCATGATTTAACTATAATCAAGGCGGAGCTTTCATATTGTAGATCAATAGTATTCTCAAGTCAAAAGAACTGTATGAACTAGTCACATCTATATTTTTTGTTTGACCATAGTTAAATTTGTTAGAACTAGCTCAGCCCATAGTAGCGTAATTAGATAATTTCAATTTTTATTTACCTTTTTGGATCTCAATTTAACATATGTAGTCTAAAATTTGTTTAGAAATTTTCTTTTCTTTTATATAAAATCAATATTTATTTAATTCATAAATAATATTTTATTTTGTGTAGTTTATATTATATAGTATATAGTGTATCATATACACATTTGTGTACATGTGCATGTGCAACATAATAAAGTATACATGGTTGGATATGGCCGTGTATAAACGTTGGCATTTACACGGCAACAGACATGTTAGCCCCTCTTGTATACATATGCTTTGTCTAAATGTGTGTATGTATATGTATATGTATATGTATATGTATATGTATATGTATATGTATATGTATATGTATATGTATATGTATATGTATATGTATATGTATATGTATATGTATATGTATATGTATATGTATATGTATATGCATATGTATATGCATTTGTATATGCATATGTATATGTATATGTATATGTATATGTATATGTATATGTATATGTATAATATAAATAAATAAATATACGTATATTTATAATTATATGTGTATTTATAATTATATATATATATAGTATAAAGCAATACATATAGAATACGATTTAAAAAACACACTAATATACATACATACATATATATAATATTTGTGAATGTTAATAGGTAAAATATATTTGGATAAATGAATAAAATTATATGCACACAATTTGAAAGTAATTAATTTATTTTAAAGAAGTTCAAAGACAATGTTTACAAATAGTTATAAATGTTTTATAAAATAAGTAATATTATTATGATTAATATATACATTCACAATATAGCTTTTGACCCAAAAATATTTTTCTAATTTTTTTTCTAGTTTATATTATTTATAATTATTATTTTTTAATTCGATGCGAAAATGTTTTAAAGTAATTTTTAATTTTCTAAAAGCAAAAATGATATTATAATTTTATATTAAAATTTTATATTTGCATTTTACATAATGTATAAACTTATATTTTTATGTATCATTTACATAATTATTACTAAATAAAATAAAATAATTATGCAAATATATATGGATTAAATAAAAAAATTAATTCCAAAAACATGTTTATATAAATAAATAATTTAAAAATATAAATCATATGTAACATATTATTATTTCTTTTAAACTTAGTTCTAATTGAATAATAATTAGTTATTAATATATTTAATAATATTTTATAGCCAACCTGTATTGCTTGTCTAAAGTCGCCTAAACCATGGCCCTTATGGGCATCATAACAATTCCATGTCCGAACAACATTCATTGCATTTAAATCCTGTGTAAACGTGTATTGATATTTATATCGATTAGTGTGTATATGATTATTATATACAAACTATTTAATATTATTCAATATACATCAAATTAAATGTTATAATTAATATTTTATAAATATTAATTAATTTATAACAATTGTAATTTAATTAAATCATGTGGTAACAGGAGTACTCAATGTTTCAGTTGCGAAACTTTTAGATATAAATTTGGTTAGCGGCTAATATCGAACAATTTAAATGTTAGCGTTCATACTTCATACAGTAGATAATGTGACAATATGGCCAAATTTATCTCTTACTAACAATCATCAAATCCAATTTTAATTTACTAAGCATTATCCTGTAGTGATAATTATTTACATAAAATTCTTCATCAAAACTATATAACTTTGGAGTTATGAAATTTGGTAATGGTAAAAATTCCAGTATCATCCATATTCAACTCTATAGACCAAATACAAAGTCCTTGGTTTAATAATAACAATTACTTTTAGCCAAACTACTCTGACCCAAATATTTTGACTTTGAGTTGACTTTATTTGACTCTAATACTAACCTCATATAACCGAGGAGACGAATCCTCTCTTGAATAGTGATTATTTCTAATACTTCCACCTGATCCAACGATTGTTCATTGACGAACACTATGTCACGATTTAACTATAATCAAGGCTGTGCAGTTATTGCCCCGCTATTACCCCGCTATATCCCATAGCGGACTTCTACCGCTACGATTTTTCCATATATCCCTAAAATATAGCCTTTCCGCTTTAATCCCCGCTATTTCCACTATATCCCGTTATTCCTGCTATATTTTGCTTTTTCCTCTATATCTTCTTTAATAAAATGAATTAAAAAATTGCATTTATACATTATAAAAATTATGAAACTAATTTATTTGATTTAATTTTTAATATATTTTCAGAAATGAAAATACTCTAATATTCTACTAAATTCAATTATGTTATATAACAGTTTTACGTTTATTTAAAGTATATTCACACATGCTTTTTTTTAAATTATTTATATATTAATTATAATTCAATTGAATGATAATTTTTCATTTAAATACCATTTATATATTTGTAAAAACATTAAGTACGAGTATTATATGATATTTTAGAGCCATCCGCTATATCCCGCTATATCCTCGCTATATCCCCGCTATGACTTTTGGCACCTCCACCGCTTTGAATCTGCCGAGCGCTTTAACTGCACAGAATCATGGTAGAGTTTCATATTTAAGAACAATAGTTTTCTAAAGTCAAAAGAAATATGTAAATTAGTCACGTCGATGTTTTCTATTTAACCTTAGCTATATTAACCAACAGAAAAATATTGAGTGGATCATTCCATAGTTATCCAATAACGACCACTACATAACATCTTAGTTCCCCCAATAGTTATGAGTAATACACTGCGCAACATCTGGATAGTGTTTCCTATTCTAGTCTCAATGGATGCATCAATATCTAGTCTCAATATATATCGACTAGAAATATTTAAATTGATGTGTTTATTATATTATGATATAATACTCATGATTACAACTCTTTGTATTACTGTCACAAACATACTATTTATGGATTTTTTATTAAATATACTTAAATGAAACATTTAATTACTTATAAATATTATAACAAGTATAAAACAAAAGGATAACACCTTTTACTACGAACGAGAATTGATTACAGAGTTAATAATTTACAATAACATATAGAATTTCCACTATGGCATACGTCTAACACAATCAATCTCATACTTGCACTTAGGACCAATTATGGAATCTCGATGCCTTATGGAATCTCGATGCCATTCTTTCAATCAGCTTCTTGAGAACCGATCGACGTAGACCCTTAGTGAATATTGTCGTTGCTATCTACCCTCTGTATCACGACCTCTCTCTTCTTAATGAATTCTTTGATGAGATGGAACATGCGAAAAATATTGCGACTTCATTTATACTATGGGCTGTTATGATATGTACCACTGCATTGTTGTCATTGAATAATGCCATTAGATTTTCGGTATCAAGAACCACCCCGGAAGCAGATCAAGCCTCAGAAGTCTCCATCTCAAGGATGCTCTCTAGAGCAAATGGATGAGACAAAAATATTGTTCCATCATCCAATTTCGCTCGCTTGGAGGAGGATGAGAAGCCTCTTGTTTGTTTCCACTTCCCTACAAGAAAAACATGGTGAAAGCCGTGGAAGTACTCGAAAGCCAGGCCTCAGAGCTCGCTTAAAAACTTGCATATTTAGACCGCCCCTTTAGCTACTTTATTAAGGGTGATGTACTCAACCTACATCATTGAATCGTCTATTGTTTCTTGTTTTGAACTTTTCCAAATAAAGCTCTAAAGCGTAAAATCATAACAGGACATTAATTTACCATCATCAACATCACTTTGAAAGCTAGAGTCAATATACTCCTTCATAACGAGGTCTCCTTTCCTATATAAGAGGAATAAGTCATAAGTATTTCTTACATACTTTATTATACATTTATAGTCGTCCAATACTTTTCTCAAGGATTAAATTTTTATCGGCTTACGCATCCTAATGCATATGCCAAATCCTGTCTAGTACATATCATAACATACATTATGGATCCTATAGTTGAAACATAGGAGATTCTTTACATACACTCTTTCTTCTCAGTAGTATGAGGGCCGTCCTTTCACCTACTCACAAACAAGAAAGGGGGTGAACGTCAACCTTTTTCCATGATTAGCCTTTAGAAAGGATGATTCTAGATTACACTGGAATATTTATATGCTTGGAATTCTCCGTACCAAACCTCTTTAGTGTGGTATCTATGTAGAGGGATTTGGACAATCCCAACAACCTCTTTGATCTTTCTTTATAGATCTTTACACCTAGTATATGGGATTTTTCTTCCAAATCCTCCATAGAAAAGTTCTTGGAAAGCCAAGATTTCACTGATTGCAATAATGAAGTGTCATTGTCAATCAACAGAAGATCATCAACATGTAGCACTAAAAATACGATTGTGTTGCCTTGTTCCTTTCTGTATACACAAGCTTCCTCTGTGTTTCGGTAAAAACCAAACTATTAGATTACTTTATCAAAATACTTATTCCAACTTATTGAAACTTGTTTAAGTCATAAATGGATTTTACAACTCGCAAGCCTTGTTGTCACTCCTACTAACTATAAACCCTCGCGCTGCAACATATAGACAATATCTTTTAAATCACCATTTAGAAATTCAGTCTTTACATCCATTTTCTATATTTAGCAGTCATAAAATGCAGTGGTGGTCAACGTATCTGAATGGAGTTAAGAATGGCTACAGATGAAAAGATTTTGTCATAATCAACTCCACGAATCTGACGAAATCCTTTCACAAATAGCCTAGCCTTATAAGTCTCTACTTCCCCATTTGCATTTATCTTTTTCTTAAAAATCCATTTGCAATAGATGGGTTTTATCCCTTTGGTTACGTCTACTAAAGTCCATACTTTATTTTCTTGCATGGAACCCATCGCGGATTTCATTGCTCTAAGCAGAGTGTAGAGTCTTTACTCTACAGTGCTTGTTGGAAAGATAGAGGACTTCCATCATTTAAGACACGATCCTCCTTTCCGCCGTCCATAAGAAAACCATAGTATCTCTCTACTACATAAGATTCCCTACTAGGCCTACTAATAGGTTGCATGTTTTCGTATACTGTTGAACTCGGTTCTCCCACTCGTTCGGCCTCAATTTGACTTCTTGGATCTCATGAAAGTCTACAACCTTGATATTAATATACTTTGAGATAAATCCCCTTTCAAAAAGATAGCATGCTGAGAAGCAATAACCTTTTGTTCCTTGATATTGTAGAATATATGTCCCATTAAGTTTTTAGATATCCTATAAATTTACATAATACTGATCTTGCCTCCAGCTTATTGGAACTGACATTCTTAACATAGGCCAGACGACCTCACATGTTCAAATACTTGAGTTAGGGTATCTTACCACAACATATCTCATATGGTGTTTTAGCCACAGATTTAATGGGCAATAAGTCCAATAAACGCGATGCAATTTCCAGCGCATATCCCTAATAGGATAAAGGTAACTCCGCCTTACTCACCATGGAACAAACCATATGTAATAAGGTTTGGTTCCTTCACTCCGACGTATCGTTTTGTTATGGAGTATAGGGTGAAGTATGAAAGTGCAAAGGGTCTCTAATAAGGCTAACTTATGTAAATGTGTATATAACTATAGTCGAGTTAACTAATAATATACTAAAGCAAGGTAAAATAAAAACTATCACATCAGAGTTTTTATACTAGTTCCGACCTCCCATCCCACGTTCAATCCAAGAATCCTTTTAAATTAACTAAGCAACCCTCACATAGCCCAGAGTAATAGGCTTGCAGTTACTCTACCTGAACAACTTTCGAACAGGACTTCAATACCTTTGCCCGACCTTTAACAGGACTTCCACTTTTTAGAAAAAATATTCTTTGACTTCTAATGAGTTCCATGAAAATATGATATAGTCAATTGACATAAACCTACCTAAAATCTTCACTTTGAGATAAATTAGTGAAAGCACGTGAATTTATGGAAGCAGATCACAAAGGGATATAGAAATGTAGCTCTTGGTGATGTTGAAAGCAAGTTTAGAACTTTAAAAGCACTAGAGTTTTATAGAGCAAAAAAAAATATCTAAAAAAGATTTTGATTCCATTAGATTGCTTAAACTCTAGCCTTAGATATGTATAAATAGATATGAGAAGTCTCCTTCAGAAGTTGTAATGTAACGACCTGAAAATTTATCATTTGGATAAATTATATTTATTTTAAAATATTTAGATACGGGTTAAAAAGTAAGAAATAATCATGTTTTAGATGGTAGATAATAATTGTTATTTCATTTGATAAAAATATTTGTGAACAAATTACCGAGGTAAAATATTGACAATTTGTAAATATCGTCCTAGGTAAAATATGGATAAAACAGCCGGAAATCGTTTTATCAATAAAACTGCTTTTGAGAAATATGGATCATGTATGGTTCTATATTCATACACTAATATATGTATTCAAACAAGATTATGAAATAAAATAATTTATTTTATTTTTGGAAAATAAAATGTATTTATGACATCAACCATTGATACCATCGGTTTTTATATCTCTTTGAAAATTAAAGTTAAGTTTAAATATTAAATAAATGGGATTTTTTAAAAAACAAACCTAATCATTTATTAATAATGGTAAAATAGTTTCTAAAATTTATTTTCCAAAATAGATAGTTCGTAGAAAAATATAAAATGTGGTTGAAGAACATTTTTCGAAATTTCAACTTTTCAAAACTAGAAAGTTGTCGGGAACGTTGTTCATCTTTGTGCACCATACACACACACATATATATAAGAGCTACTTAACCAAATAATAATAATATACTAATAGTATATTATCTTCTGTTAACTTTGTTTTGCAAGTGATGTGACAAGTCAAGTTTTTAAAAATAATAACTTATATATATAAGTATGTACCATTTTCTCTTGTCATATCTTAGCATTATCATTATTATCCATCATGACCTAGAGGACGTGAATAGAGAGGGGGAATGTGACATATGAGGGGGAGGAAGATGGTAATGTGACTTGTCAAAATAATGAAAAGGATATTTTAAAACTAAGGTTAAAATGGTAATTTTTCTACTTTCTTTCATCTACAAATACACATCCCTTTCACCATATTTTCATTTACTTCTCCATTTCCATTTCCTTAAAGCTTTCTTTCTGTTTCATGACTTCTTATTTTAGTTTAATTTTTTTTAAATTAAAATATTTAAATTGTTTTAAACATGCAAACTTGTTTTTAACTCTTTCTGTTCCATTTTCCCTTCACTTTATTTGGCAATAAATTCCCATATTTTACATCAAATCAAGATTTAATTTTTTTTCTAATCGTATAAAATTTTAGTAGCTATAACTTTCTTACTTATTAAATTTCCTAGTTTCAAGCTTAGGTATGTCAAAATCTCATTTCTTTGTAGAGTACTTTTAAACTCAAAAATTCAGGTCCAAAAATAGCTCTCCTTCTTTTGACCATATCTGCCTCAAATGAAATCTAGTTTGAGTGATTCATTTTTTTAATTATAGAGAAAAGAATTCTATAAAACTTTTATTTTGATCACTTTTCAAAATCCAAAAGTAATATGTGCAAAAATTAAGTGGAAAATGACATATTATTGAGGTGATTTTTTATGTATCTTAGGCATTTCAGATTTCAAATATTTTCGATGAGCAAAACTGCTTTGTTTTGAAAAAGTTTTGGTGCTTAGAGTAATCATTTTCTCCAACTTAAATAATGTAGTTCAATCCTTTATATGAGATATGGTAATAGGAAATATCACAAATGTTTTTGTAAATATACTTATGTAAATGAGATAAGTATATGAATGTTGATAAATGTTTGGGAAAAGAGATTTAATAAACGAAAACGGTTTTGAGGCTTAGTGATTGCTTTGGGTAGTTAAACCTCTAGATTTTGTTATTGTTATCTGATAGTTAAATAACCGACTATCAAATTTGGCCTAATTTGATTTAGGAAGTATGAATGTAAAATTCGAGTTTTCGATAAGGACACGAATACTTTCTTCCAAAAGAACCGGGAATAAGTCAACCAGAAATTATCGATTATTGGTACTAAGAGATCGCGATCGGATTTAGATATCAGAAAACCACTCTGAACTAGCATGTACGTTCGAGTGGAAGACATCTTAATGATGATTGAAGATGGTGCGTTTTGAAGCATAAGGGCTATTGCTACTTAGTAAATTATCCTCTTTGTCATTGTACAATTGAAATGTGTAACGACCCGATTTTTTTAACCATTCGCATCCGCACATGCCGGGCTTGAATTGCTCAAAATATCAGATTGTTAATTTAAATTTGGCAAAACTCACTATATACAGTAGATAAAATAATCATAGAATCACAGATACATAGTATTATAACAGAATGCAACGGAATAGTTAAATAGTAGTTCATGAAGCTACTATATAAAAATCAAAGTTAGAAATAAAATACAGCAGGATATCTCAAATATAGTGAAGTCTTGAATGAAAACTGATGA
Source organism: Allium cepa (assembly GCA_030765085.1). NCBI lineage: Eukaryota > Viridiplantae > Streptophyta > Magnoliopsida > Asparagales > Amaryllidaceae > Allium > Allium cepa. The sequence goes on along the minus strand of CM060941.1, from coordinate 676,016,120 downwards.
CATCTCTGAACAAAGCAACTAGAAAAGCTGAAAGGGGCTGAATCGATAGTTGGATCTCCAAGCGAAGCTCCAAACTCTAAAGATGAGTCTCAAATGCTGTATCACTCAGTCTGACCCGAGCGTAAAGCAAAACAAAAAAACGCTCGAGTCAGGATTAACATTCTTATATCAATAAATCCAACTAAAGTGAAATATCAACTGAAATACAATTAACCTAAAGGATGTTTGGATACCCATCCTCTAAGGACCCGTGGAACTATCCACTATATAGAAGCATACGCTATTAACAACCAAACGTCATTATAACATTGTGGTCATTTCAAAATAATATCTATTTCAAACCAAAGTATCATTTTCATTTCAATTATATATATTTCCAAATTATAGCACTTTCAAAACTAAATTTATGCTTTCATATATATTTTATTTAACCTTAATTTTTATTTAGTTTTGAAATATTCACTTAATAAATCCATTATCCTTTAAATAACCTTAAATTATATTGAACTAAATATTTCCTTCAATTTATTTAAACGTGAAAATATTCATTAAATTACTTAAATCAAAATCAAGTTATAAAATGATATCTTAAATCTCAATAAGTTTCAAGTTGATTCATTAAATAAAATTCTTAATTAACTACAAATTTAAATAAATTCAAATTTATCCTTCCAACCTTAACTTATTCAAATTACTAAAAAATCTATTTTTGAACTATAAATTTAAATAAATATCTAAACCTATTATATATTAATTAAATCAATCTTAATTAAATTAAATATTATTGTTAAATAAATATCATATATATATAATATTCTAAGAATCGATATTTATTAAAACCATATATTTCTTTCCAAAACCATAGAATTTATTTTCAAAATATTATATATAGACCACGGTGTCTGTATAAGATTCTCTATCCTATGGTCAAGTGATACAGATATTTATCATTTTAATCCATAATTTAAATATATACGGGTATATATAATTTCAACCCGCATTCCCAAATTCAATTCAAATGAAAATCGCTTGGGTATATCATTTCAACCCATAACGATTTTCTCCTATTCTACAGATGTTTGGGTATGTACCATTTCAACACATAGTAAATTCTATACTAACAGGGAACTTGCAGAGCGATAATAGATATGATGATAATAATAATAGGCATATATCATCAATAACAATTTAATATAAGCAACAGGATATGGTGTCATATCCTACAGGTGAACAATTACAGAAAATAGCATAGATAACAATTTAAATAACTACAGCATCATATTTCAATTGTCGTTTCAATTGAAATCAAATTTAATAAAAAAGAACATTAATCGTGAGTGATTTCTCACCTTTCGAGGCCAGAGAGATGGATGGTAATGAAAGCGAATTGTGAATCCAAACACGAATTTCAAAGCGAAACAAAATAGGCACGAGTGCAACAGATAGAGCTGATAAATAGGAAGAGACGAATTCAGATTAGAACTGGATCGATGAGGATAATTGATATAAGTGAACTTATATGACTATATATAACTGTGTCAATTTATAAATCATATTCTCAAATTTAAACACATATTAAAATCTTTAAATACATATTTATTTCAAAATGCATTGTTCCAAATTAAAATACGCATAGAAAAGTTAAAAAAGTCAAACATATATACACACACACACACATTATATTTTGTTTTCAATACTCACGTAAGGAGATAGATATATATAGACTAATATATAATTCCTAATAGATTCGAAACCAAATTTTTATGAGCCAATATAACTTAAATTATATTCGTGAACTCAGCAGTCCTTTATTCAGCTTAAAAGTATAAATATATATATATATATATATATATATATATAGTCTCTAATGAACTTCCTATAGTAGCCAGCCAATCGTAGGAAGCTCCTAACCTCGGTAACCTTCTTGAGGGCCTTCCAATATTGCACTGCAATTACCTTGGCAGGATCAACAGTCAAACCTTGCTTCGAAACTACGTACCCTAAGAAACAAACTTCCTCTCTCCAGAAATGACACTTCAAAAATTTAGCCCTCAAATAATGACTACGAAGTATGCGAAGAACTTCTTCCAAATGAATAGCATGCTCCTCCACATTCTTGGAAAATACCAAGATGTCATCCATGAATAACACCACCACCTTATTTCGGACATCCCTAAAGACATGGCTCATCAAATCAATGAAATAGGATGGAGCATTGATTATCCCAAAAGGCATAACCAAACACTCGAAAAATATATATAGTGTCCTAAAGGTAATCTTATCTATGCTGTCATTAGCAACTCTAAGCTGATGGAATCCCTTGGCTAAATCAAGTTGAGAGAAAGCTGAAGAACCTACCAATTCGTCAGAAAGATCAACAATCCTAGGGAGTGGATATCGATTCTTCTTGTTGAGCTTATTTAATTCCCTATATTCCACGCAAAGTCGAAGACAACCATCCGCCTTAGTGGCGAAGATGACTGGCGCTCCCTACTCCAATATGCTCTTTCTTATGAATCCCTTCTCCAAAAACTCACTGATCTGCTTTCTCAATTATTTCCTCTCCCTAGTTGCCATGTGCCTCATAGGTAATACTACTATCTTAGCATTCTCGGTCAAATAAATCCTTAAGTCAATCTCTCTGTTAGGAGGTAGTCCTCTAACCTCCTCAAAGACGTCTGTAAAATCTCTAATGACAGGAATCGAATGCAACTCTGACGAAGATGAATCAAGGGAATAGAGAAAACTCAACATGACTGACCCGTGTGGGTCGCAAGATACCTCCAGAGTCCTACCACTACAAGTTTCAAGTCTAAGGACTCTCCTCTCGCACTCTAATATGGATCCGTATGTGGATAGCCAATCCATCCCTAAGATCATCCCATACCCCGAGAATCCCAAAACATAGGCGTCGCGGTCATAATCTATGCCTAGGATAAAGATTTTCAAACCCCTACAAACCATAGATAAATATGTCGATCCGCCTATAGGGTTTGAAACAATAATGGGGTCTACTACTAATGATATGTCCAAGTGCAAACAATCTACTAGATAACTAGAGATAAAAGATTATGATGCTCCAGAATCAAATAAACTCTGAATAAGAAAATTAGAAATAGAAATTAAACCTTCAACGGTGACTTTCCTACCTCTATCTGGAATGCTACTGGAATGTGCTGTGTCTAACGCCTGAACCTGTGCCACTAGCGTACTCGCTTCCTGAGAAACTCTCTAAGGACAACTCCTACTCATATGACCGGGCTACCTGCAAACATAGCACTTGCCCTTCATTTTATCCTTCCTGTAATACTTGGCCATATGTCCAACATTCCCACAACTATGGCACTTTATTCTCTTCTTAATCCGCTTCCGAAGACCATCACCTTTCTTTCTTATTCTTTTCCCACCACTTCTTCTTTGAACCTTCTGACTTAACTTCCTCTTTACACTCTTCCTCCTTGACATTATCGAACATAAGTTCCATCTCGACCAAAGACTCATAAGTAGCCCTATCAGTACATGAGTTAGCAATAATCCCTGAAGGGGTTGATTCAATCCCTTTGCAAACTACATGTTCGTCGACGGAAATTCTATTGGATTAGAAAACCGTCGAACGAATTTAGAAATAAAATTTATATTGCAAGCGCACGGTATACGAATGTAGCACGTGGCGAATACAGGTCGATCCACAGGGAATTGACGATTTTAAACTTCTATTCAATCAAATTAAACCAAATGGAGGATGATTTGTTAATTAGAAATAAAATGAGGCTAACACTAGAAAAATGTGATTCAAAAACTATTAGACTAAAGAACAATTTAGAGGCAAACCACTCTCAAATTTTGTAAATCAACAAACACATAATTTATGATCTCTAACTTTGATATTAAGTGAAATAATTATTGCATTTATCATAAGTATGGTTTGTTTATGTTATTAGTTAACATAACTCAAACCATCAAACTATAATACAACAATTGTACCACTTATTATTCTCATGAAAAAGAAGCCAAAGCAAAAATTATTTTAAGTATGATCTATTTACTATTGTAACTAGTAACATAGATCATCAAATTTCATTTTTACTTTCATTTCATAATCAAAAATTAATTAGCAAATGATGATGTAAATTGTGTTTATGTTGAATAAGAATAGCTCATTTGCATAAGCAACATAAGCTATCAAACCCACTTGTATAAACTTACATCAAAATTCACATTCATGAAGCATAAACAAGATCATACATCATAAAAAAGTTGAAATTGCATAAAGTTAGAGAGCTTCATCACCCCTAAATTGAAGGGGTATAGCTACTCATTTGTGGCATTGAAGCAACACAAATAAATTTCAACATTAGAAAGAAAAGAGAATAGAAAATAAGCAAAGAAAGCAAAAGCGATTAGCTACTAACTACTTGCATAAATGTAAATCTAAGCTATAAACATAAAGGAAAAGAGAGCATAGAAGTGAACATTAACAATGAAACAAAGAAAAGCATGTAGAAAAGAGAGAAGAAAGAGGCTTGGAAGCCATTTTTCTTTCATAGAACATTGAGCTTACACTTTGATTTCTTAATTTCCTAAGTAAAATGAAAGAGTAGAAGATGATCTTTTCATGTACATAAGGGGGCTATTTATACATGCATAAAACCCTAATTCTATTTTTAGGGAGCTTCCTAAATTGCCCTTTAGGAAGTGTGGCCACCAAGTAACCATTATCCACTAATTAATCCATCATTTGTTTTGCATGAAGCATTAACATCCACTTAGTTGTCCATTAGCTCCAAATTGTACATTAGGTAAGTGGGTGGGGTCCTCCATGTTCATGGCTTGAATTATTTCCCTCTTCTTTCCTTTGTATTCATTTGTGCATGCATATATCTTCATATAATCCTCTTCCATATGCATTCAAATTCCTATAAAAATTCCCAAAAATGTCCAAGTAAAAATTCTTACATTGACACATGCACAAAAATGACCGTTTTTCCCCTGAATGAAGATGAAAATATGATGGTTTGGAAATAATTGAATTTTGGTTCTAAACATGTTAAAATGCCCAAATATGTTGATTATTTTAAAAAAGAGATAAAATATGGATGTAAATATATGCACAATTACGTGCACATCAAATACCCCCACACTTATCTTTTTATTCGTCCTCGAATAAAGGAAAACTAAGATAAATCCGTTTTCGTAGGGAGCACGATTGCATTGAGCGTATGCAACAAGCCGTTAAACCTCTGGGTGTCCCCAGTCGGACGAGTGTTGTCTCGTGAGGGTTTTCAGCGGATACTACCCACAAAATCCAAATATAGGATGAAAATATTTACAAATTGCAAGATTTATTTACAAAGAGATGAATGCGAATTTTTTGGAAATATTTACAAATGAAGGATTTATTTTTAAATTGACATGAATAAGTTAAATACAAGTTTTGGTCATTATCTTGAAAATTTAAGTCATTTACTCGTCAAAATTTCCAATAAAAATCAAGTTGTTATAACAGATAGACCATAGTTTATCTAGTTGTTTTGGTTGATAACACAATGTAACTATGAAATGAATCCTTAGTTGATTATCAAAGTTTATTAAAGTGGTATTTTCATTTAAAAGTTAAATCAAACAAGTTAAACAAGTGCTTGGATTTCAATTGCTTTGCTCTCTCATTATTTGCAAGAAAAATTACTCACCTAGCTCAGGGAAACTGAGGCCAGATATACCACCCATGCACTGCCTTTCGGGCTTATGTGAGGCGAGTACAGAGCATGGCGAGTGCACACACTTTCGTGCATACACCTATCGACCATAGGTGGTTTTTATTAAATCTGTTCTTTTTTTTACATGTGTTCCATACATGCACAACCGTGAGGACTTTTAAATGAGTTTGAAAGCACATAATCAAAGATTCCAAGTAATTCATCCATGCACAACCGTGAGGACTTTTAAATGAGAGTGAATACTTTGGATGCTATATATATGTGTGTGTGTATATATATATATATATATATCTTTTTCAAAAGGAGAGAATTTTGCAAAATCATCTTAGCACCATTTAACTTAAAGGACAAAAATGTTATATCCTTTACTATAAATTTACCACTTTTTAAACAAAGATTTTCAATTAGAACATGCCTCATAATTAGCATAGATGAACCTTCCTATATACTAGTTAAACCATTGTTATTTGTAATCAAACTTTGTTTTTATTTTTATTTTAAGACAAATAAATTTTCAAAAATTTCAATTTATTAACCAAAACTTATACTTATCCCATAGTGTTTCTTCAAAAATAAATCAAAATGGTTAAAAGAAAATGTTTTTGAGATTTAGGAGTTTTGAGATTTTTTTTAAAGACAATGAAAATTCAAAAAATGCCATGAAAAACTAAAAAAAATGAAAATGAGACTCCCCCCACACTTAATTTTGACTGTGTCCCCACAGTCGATGCATGATATAATAGTGTAACGGGGAAAAATATGTACATATTTACAAAAGAGGATTAACACTCTTACTAGACGTAGCTTGGCTCATTAAGGATCATGAGCTCCTCCTCTTGGTTACCGGGCAATTCCAAGAAGGGTTTTAAACGATGACCATTGACTTTGAAAATTGATCCATCCTTTGGGTTTTCTATTTCTATGGCACCATGTGGAAAAATAGTTCGTACCACAAATGGTTCAGTCCAACTTGATTTAAGTTTCCTAAGGAATAAATGAAGTCTTGAGTCATATAAAAGAACTTTCTGGTTAGGCGAAAACGTTTTCCTTAGGATTGACTTGTCATGAAAAACTTTGGTTCTTTCTTTGTAAATTTTCTCGTTTTCATACGCGTCGTTCCTAAGTTCTTCGAGTTCGTTGAGTTGTAGTTTTCGATTTTCGCCAGTTTTTTCAAGATCAAAGTTTAAGTATTTTATTGCCCACAACGCTTTGTGTTCAATTTCAACGGGTAAATGGCAAGCTTTACCGTAAACTAAACGAAATGGGGACATCCCAAGGTTAGTTTTAAAAGCAGTACGGTAAGCCCAAAGCGCGTCGGTCAATTTCTGAGACCAATCTTTTCGATTTTTATTGACAGTTTTCTCCAAGATTTGTTTTATTTGTCGATTTGAAACTTCAACTTGGCCACAAGTCTGAGGATGATACGGAGTGGATAACTTGTGGGTTATCGAGTATTTTTTCATTAAAGTTTCAAAAGAACGGTTGCAAAAATGGGTTCCGTTATCACTGATTATTGTGCGAGGTGTGCCAAACCTCGAAAAGATATTTTCTTTGAGAAATTTCACAACAATTCTATGGTCATTGGTTTTGCAAGGAACAGCTTCGACCCATTTAGAAACATAATCGACAGCGAGAAGGATATACAAGTTTCCAAAAGAATTGGGAAAAGGTCCCATAAAGTCAATACCCCATACTTCGAAGATTTCGATCGTAAGAATGGGGTTTAAAGGCATCATATCTCGTCGAGAAATTCGTCCAAGCATTTGACATCGATCACAAGTTTTACAAAATTCAAACGAGTCTTTGAAAAGAGAAGGCCAATAGAAACCACATGAAGCACTTTTTCCGCAGTTTTTCGAGGACCGAAATGTCCACTGCACGCTTGATCATGGCAAAACGAAAGAACACTCCTTATTTCATTATCCGGAATGCAACGTTGGATGATTTGGTCGGGACAATATTTGAACAAGTATGGATCGTCCCAATAGAAATATTTCACTTGGGACATGAATTTGCATTTGTCCTGTTTGGACCAAGATGATGGAGTTTCTTTTGTGACTAAGTAGTTCACTATATCAGCGTACCATGGATCGATAGAAATCGAAAGAAGTTGTTCATCGGGGAAGTTTTCATTGATCGGCAAGGAAGATGGTGCATTCGAAAGACGAGATAAGTGATCGGCTATGACATTATCGATCCTTTTTTGTCTTTGATTGTAAGGTCAAATTCTTGAAGTAAAAGGATCCAACGAATCAAAGGGGATTTAGCATCCTTTTTAGCGAAGAGATATCGAAGCGCAGAATGGTCAGTGTAGACCATAATGTGTGAACCTATCAAGTAAGGTCGAAACTTTTCAAGCGCAAAAATGACAGCTAGAAGCTCTTTTTCAGTTGTTCTGTAGTTGAGTTGAGCGTCGTTCAAGGTCATACTCGCGTAGTAAATGACATGAAGGATCTTGTTGATGCGTTGTCCCAAGACAGCACCAACGGCAAAATTTGAAGCGTCGCACATTATTTCGAAAGGAAGATCCCAATTGGACGCGCAAATGATTGGGGCAGAAATGAGTTCGCTCTTAAGACATTTAAAAGAAGAGATACAATCAAAGTTAAAATCGAAAGGAACGTCTTTTCCAAGAAGGGTCGTCAAAGGACGGGTGATTTTGCTAAAGTCTTTCACAAAACGACGGTAAAAGCCAGCATGTCCTAGAAATGATCGAATGTGCTTAACGGATTTGGGAATGGGTAGATTTGCAATGACATCGATTTTTTCTTTGTCTACTTCAATGCCTTTATTTGAGATGATATGTCCAAGGACTATGCCTTGTTTGACCATAAAGTGGCATTTTTCCCAATTCAAAGTCAAATGTTTTTCTCTACATCGATTTAGAACCAACTCGAGATGATGTAAACATTGGGATCCATGAAAACTTCTAGAAAGCGTTCTATCATGTCGGAAAAGATTCCAACCATGCATCGTTGGAAAGTCGTAGGAGCGTACATAGTCCGAATGGCGTACGTCGATAAGTGAAGGTACTGAATGGACATGTGAAAGTTGTTTTCTCTTGATCTACGGGAGCGATTGGAATTTGGTTATAGCCAGAATAACCATCAAGGAAACAGTAAAATTCATGGCCGGCTAAACGTTCGAGCATTTGGTCAATGAAAGGAAGAGGAAAGTGATCTTTACGTGTTGCGGCATTTAGTTTTCGGTAGTCAATGCAAACATGCCAACCCGTTTGAGTACGAGTTGGAATAAGCTCGTTTGAATCGTTCTTGACTACGGTTAGCCCGGGCTTTTTCGGTACGACGTGAATTGGGCTAACCCATGAACTATCGGAGATTGGGTAAATGATTCCGTTGTCGAGAAGTTTAAGAATTTCATCACGTACCGAATCTTTCATTTTTGGATTAAGCCTTCGTTGCGCGTCACGAACAGGCTTGGCATCATCGATTAAATGGATGCGATGTTGAACCAGAGCGGGACTAATTCCTTTTATATCGGAAATCGACCATCCCATTGCGTCCTTATTTTTCGAAAGGATGGAGAGAAGAGAATTTTTTGGTTAAGAGAAAGATTGTTAGAAATGATGACAGGACAGGTTTCATTTTCACCTAAGTATGCGTACTTAAGGTGGTCGGGAAGCGGTTTGAGGTCCAACTTTGGAATTTTTTCGATCGAAGAATTGAGTTGAGATTCGGACTCAACTGGAAGAGATTCAAAAGGAAGAGTGTATTCAATATCGTTGGGAATTTTGTGAAACAATTTTTCATACTCGGCCTCACGTTCATCGTTAAGATCAAGTGTTTCGTTTTCAACATTTTCGTGAATGGCACTAACTTCCAACGTTTGGTCACAAGGTTCATTCGATTGGATTTCAAGATTGAAAATATTAAGATCCAAAGTCATGTTTCCAAAAGAGATTTTCATTGATCCGTTACGACAATTGATTAAGTCATTTGAGGTGGCTAAGAATGGTCGGCCTAAAATAAACGGAATTTGAATCGAGGGATTCGTCACAGGTTGTGTTTCGAGAACGATAAAGTCAACGGGGAATATAAATTGCCCTACTCGAATGAGTACGTCTTCGATTTCTCCCACGGGCTTCTTAATGGAACGATCGGCAAATTGAAGCGTAACTTTCGTGGGTTTGAGCTCACCTAAGCCTAATTGTTCGTACACGGAGTATGGAATCAAGTTGACACTCGCGCCTAAGTCTATCAAATATTTGTTAATCGTCTTGTCTCCAATTGTACATGAAATCGTAGGGCAGCCAGGATCTTTATATTTAACAGGCATGGATTGGGACAAGACTTCACTCAAACTGGCGGCTAAGAAGACTTTTTTGGGCACTTGAGTGTGTCGCTTTTGGGTGCACAAGTCCTTAAGAAATTTTGCGTAAGTGGGGACTTGTTGCACGATGTCAAGAAGCGGGATGTTAACCTTCACTTGTTTAAAAATTTCCATCATCTTTTCCATTTGGTCCGAGTGTTCCTTTGGTCGAAGACGATGAGGAAATGGAACACGATACTCGATGGGCGGGTCTACTCAAGTAGAAGAAGAAGAATTTTTATTGTTGTTCGATTCGACGTTTGGCTCCACGTTCTGTTCTGAGTCGTTCGTTGTTTTAGAAGTGTCGAGAAAAGTTTTCGGTGAATCATTTGGATTAACGACTTGATTATCGATTTGTTTACCAGAACGGAGAGTTGTGATAGCATTCAACCGGGTGACGTTGCTATCTTGAACAACATGGGCTTGATTTGAATTTGCGTTTTGATTTCTGGGATTTGGAAGGGGCTGGCTTGGGAATGTTCCACGTTCACGTTCACTTACAGACGTGGCTAATTGACTCATTTGCATTTCGAGTTTTGCAATCGATTGGTTTGTGTTTTGCATATATGAAGCCAATAAATTTTGCAAATTGCTGTTTGATTGAAGGCTTTGAGTAGTTGCCTTAGCCAACGTTTCAAGAGTTTTCTCAAGCGAAGTTAAACGTTTATCGTCTTGTGGAGGATGAGCAGAATTTGGTGTAAAATTTGGTTGTTGTGGTTGATTATGAGACGGGCGCGTAAAGTTTGATTGAAAATTATTGGGCTGAAAGGGAGGATTCGAAGCATTATTCGAAAATGCTTGAAAATTGGGACAAATCATATTCGTGTTGGGATTGATTTGGCTCCACGCAAAATTCGGATGATTTCTCCAACCAGGGTTGTACGTTGGAGAAAACGGGTCGTTTTTGGTTTTATTAAAAGCATTGATTTGTTCGACGGAATTAGGATACTGATCGGCTATATGATTAGGATTGTTGCATTTATAACACATTGGTTGGAAAGCTTGGTTCGTTTTGATTCGATGAGAAAACGTTATCAAATTTTTTAATCATTGCATCGATCTTAGCTTCCAAAGCAACTGAAGATCCTATCGAATGTGCACTCGATCGTGAGTGTATTGATTTTTCGTTCGAGCGTTCCCATTGGGATGACTTTTCAGCAAGGTTTTCAAGAAATTGCCAAGCATCGTCATGATGTTGGGCAAGAAAATTGCCTTGGCACATTGATTTGAGCATGGTTCGTGAGCTGTTTTCGAGTCCATCGTATAAGATTTGGCAAATCGTCCATTTTTCAAAGTTATGGTGTGGACATTTTATCAAAAGCTCTTTGAATCTTTCAAAATATTTTCCAAATGGTTCACCCTTGAATTGATGAAAATTTACAATTTCGTTTCGAATTCTACTTGTTTTTTCCAAGGGTTAGAACTTTTTTAAGAAAGCTTTTACAAATTCTTCCCACGTTTTAATTGAGTTCGAAGGTAAGTTGTACAACCATTTTTCAGCGTAATCCGTAAGAGCAAATGGGATTAATCGAAGTTTGATTCCGTCATCAGAAAGTTGTTGGAGTTTATTGGTTGCACAAACTTGTTCCAATTTAGTCAAAAAGATGTATGCATCATCGTGCTCGAAATTGCCAAAATTTGGAAGCGTGGCAATATGGTTCGAATGAATTTCGAAATGGTTACTTGTAGGGGCGGGTAACGTGATGCAAGATGGAATAGAAACTCTATCGGGAAAGATTCTATCCATAAGAGTTCGAGGGGTGTTTTCATTCGCCATTTCAGGAGGATCGTCTGTTCGAGTTAAACGGTTTGTAGAAGGGTCACGAGTCCAATGATTCGTTGTTGTGTCACGAGTCCAAGTATTCATGCACAAGTGAAAGTCGAGAAGAGAAAGGAGTTAGAATCAAGTTTAGAGAGTGAAAGAAGATTTGAAAATTTGTTTTTTGTTTTGCTTTTTTTTTACAAGGGAGAAAACTATTTAACGAGTGAGATTTATTTTCAAAAAAAAGTTTGAATTTTGTTTTTTTTTGGTTTTCCAAGTTTTTTTTATGTTTTTGGTTTTGTATTTTTTTTTGAATTTTTAAATATTTACCAAAAGGATTTTTTTAAAAAAAATGGAAATTGATTTTTGTTTTTTTTGAATTTTCAAATTTTTTTTCTTTTTGAAAAGATTTTATATTTTTTTGGATTTTGTTTTTGATTGAAAATTTTCAAAGGAAAACGGAAAAAAAGAAGAGAATTTTTTTTTTGAAAAATCAAGTTAAATTTACAATTTTTTTTTGGATTTTGGATTTTTTTTAATTTAATTTTATTTTTCAATATGCATGAACTAATGCAACTAAATGAATGCAAAAGACTTAATTACAGTTTTCTGTCCTTAGTAGCTCCTAACCCAAAATTGTATAATCACACTTTGTCTTAAATCAACAAAAATATTTCTCAGTCAGGTAACGGACAGGAGTTATCGGTGCACCACGAATCACCGTAGCAATACAGCCGAAGGTTTAAGTACCTTCAGAGGAACAACCAGTATAAATATTTACTTATCACCGTAATTTTTATGACTGGTTATTACTCTGCCGTAGCCTAGACACCAAGAAATAAAATCGTTCAAACAAAACAATTATGAAGATACAATTAAGCCCTAAGTGAGCTCGTGACACCCTTAGGTCCAACGTCTAACCTTTATTATTAGTCAAATTCTACGATGAAATGCTTTTATGGGATAAGGAAAGGGTGATGAAATCCCTCACCTTATGTGGATTGGGGTATTGCCCTTAGAAAAGAAAATAAGATGAGATGAATGCAAAACAAGAAATTAAACGTGTACTAACAATGCAACTAAAATGAAGTTTGTTTTTGTTTTTGTTTTTTTTTGGATTTTGATTTCTTTTTTATATGCAAATGCAAGCAACCAACAATGCACTAGAGATGAAAGCACAATACTAGAGTGTGCAGATTATTAGCATTTTTTTTTAACGGTAATTTTTTATAAGCAGCAATTATTTTTGGGCAATCGGTTCTTCCTTTTCTGCTTTGCCAACCTGAAAATGAGTGAATGAAGATAAATACAACAATTTATTTTTATTATATTTATCAAAGATGAATATCAAAAGAAGCAGAAAAGAAAAAAAATGAAAACTAACACAAGTAAAACTCAAACAAGTGAAAACAAATGAAAATCAAACAAAGCGAAACTTTTTTTTTGAAAGGATGAAACAAAAATAAAAACAAAGCAAACAAAACAGATTAAGCAAAAGCTTTTTTTATTGGACTAAAAACAAATTAAAAAAAGAAAAAGAAAATCACCCACTAACTTATAACCCGGCTCGTTCTGAAAACTGGTCCGCTTCAAAATGGTTCACAAATAAAACCAAAATAGCGACTTCAGTTATTTCATGATTCAAACAAAATTAAATTTTCAATTTGCAAATTCTCGATTTGCAATCACAACCAAATCAGAACCCAAAATTCTCGATTTGCAAATTCTCGATTCGAACAAGCGTTTGGGTTAACAGTTGTAAGTCAGAGGCACAACTGCGTGGTTGTGAATGATGGTTGGAGTATGGCGGGGGAGTCTGCTGTAGGCAAAGGAGGAGGTGGAGTTTGCCGATACAATTTCAGGTGATGGGGAGCTGTTCGAAGTGATTGCGGGTTCGAGATGAAGCATGGTTAGGTGGTCACGATTGTTTTGTGTTGTTCGATTTAGGTGCCGGTCGTGATGATTGTCGATGTGGTTCTTAGTTGAGGGATGGCGATTGCTATGGAGTTGATGTTGAAGATGGTGGGAGATGGGTGGAACTGTGCGGCTTAGTGATGGAAGAACACTATGATGGTGATGGGGTGTTTGTTGACAGGAGGAGCAAGTTTGAAGATTAGTTAGAGGCTAAGTATGGTTGAAGAGTAGTGGATGTAGATGATGGGTTGTTGGTGAAAAGGGTGTCGCAAGGCAACAAGCAGTGTAAGAGGATGGCTGTTGTATTGTTTATCAGTTGAGGAGTTCTGTATTGGTGAGTTCTGGAAGTTGCTTGGAGGTGATTGTGGAAGAGGTTTGTGAAAATGAAGTTGCACTGTGCAGTTTGAAGTTGCACAGTTGAACTCGGTTTGTGATGTTAGGAATTGTGGAGCAAGGCGGTTTGAAGTTGCACGGGAGAAGATGTTTGGTGATTGGGGAAATCGATGAACTGCAGTGTTGGTTGTTGCCTTGAGAATTGTCGTAACCTGTAGATGGATGTAGATGATTTGGTTTGTGAAATGCAATGGCAAGCAATGGTGGGGTGGAATGTAGGCAGTGAAAGTTGATATGCAGTGTTGAAGGTTGTGGAGCTGCAATGTAACAGCGACGATAGAATTAATGATATGGTCTGAAAGAGGGAGGGGGATTGTTGATAGGTTCGGTTAAATGGTGGAAGGTCCGTTGCAAGAAGTACAGTGGAAATGAAGTATTGATATGTGGGTGGAACAGTTTATGAAGTGTGTAGATGGGTGTTCAGGAAGAGTCAAGCAGTTGTTGATGAAATGGGTATGAGGTTGTATGTATGTGGATGGTGTATGTTCAGGAGTTTGATGTCTGTAGGTTGTTATGAATGTGCAGTTATGAGGAGTTATGTGATGTTGAGTGATGTTTGCGAGGCAAATGTTGGTGGTTGGTTGTTTAGTTGGATTTTGTATGTTTTGGTTTTGATCAGTGAAGTGGTCTGTTGAGATAGTTTGAGGTTTGGTTGATGTCAGAGAAAGTTGGCAGAAATTTTAATGGTGGAGGATGTTTGCACAAGGTGGTGCACATATGGAATTGGAAGCAGTTGGGATGAAGGGGAATAGTAGAAGTAATGCAACAGTGAAGTTTTTGTGTTAGATGACAGCTGACAGTTCAAAACAAAATGTAATGTTGAAGTGAAAATGAACAGAGAGGAATGGGAGCAGTGAACAATGAACAGTGTGATGTAAATCAAATAGCAATTGTAAATTCAAACAGAATGCAAATGAAGTGATTTTTTTTTTAAATTTGTGTATGTTGATTTTTTTTTCTTTTAATATGAAATGCATTGAACAAAACAACTTGAAAACACAACAACCATGCAAACAAAAATCAAACAACACACACACAACACAATTTTTTTTAACACACAAAAGAAAATCAAACAAAAATAATTCGAAGGATAGAAAATCAAAATCAAAGCAAGTCCCCGGCAACGGCGCCAAAAACTTGTTCGTCGACGGAAATTCTATCGGATTAGAAAACCGTCAAACGAATTTAGAAATAAAATTTATATCGCAAGCGCACGGTGTACGAATGTAGCACGTGGCGAATACGGGTCGATCCACAGGGAATTGATGATTTTAAACTTCTATTCAATCAAATTAAACCAAATGGAGGATGATTTGTTAATTAGAAATAAAATGAGGCTAACACTAGAAAAATGTGATTCAAAAACTATTAGACAAAAGAACTATTTAGAGGAAAATCCACTCTCAAATTTTTGTAAATCAACAAACGCATAATTTATGGTCTCTAACTTTGATATTAAGTGAAATAATTAGTGCATTTATCATAAGTATGGTTTGTTTATGTTATTAGTTAACATAACTCAAACCATCAAACTATAATACAATAATTATACCACTTATTATTCTCATGAAAAAGAAGGCAAAGCAAAAACTATTTTAAGCATGATCTATTTACTATTGAAACTAGTAACATAGATCATCAAATTTCATTTTTACTTTCATTTCATAATAAAAAATTAATTAGCAAATGATGATGTAAATTGTGTTTATGTTGAATAAGAATAGCTCATTTGCATAAGCAACATAAGCTATCAAACCCACTTGTATAAACTTACATCAAAATTCACATTCATGAAGCATAAACAAAGAGATCATACATCATAAAAAAGTTGAAATTACATAAAGTTAGAGAGCTTCATCACCCCTAAATTGAAGGAATTTAGCTACTCATTTGTGGCATTGAAGCAACAAAAATAAGTTCCAACATTAGAAAGAAAAGAGAATAGAAAATAAGCAAAGAAAGCAAAAGCGATTAGCTACTAACTACTTGCATAAATGTAAATCTAAGCTATGAACATAAAGGAAAAGAGAGCATAGAAGTAAATATTAACAATGAAACAAAGAAAAGCATGTAGAAAAGAGAGAAGAAAGAGGCTTGGAAGCCATTTTTCTTTCATAGAACATTGAGCTTACACTTTGATTTCTTAATTTCTTAAGTAAAATGAAAGAGTAGAAGATGATCTTTTCATGTACATAAGGGGGCTATTTATACATGCATAAAACCCTAATTCTATTTTTAGGAAGCTTCCTGAATTTCCCTTTAGGAAGTGTGGCCACCAAGTAACCATTATCCACTAATTAATCCATCATTTGTTTTGCATGAAGCTTTAACATCCACTTAGTTGTCCATTAGCTCCAAATTGTACATTTAGGTAAGTGGGTGGGATTCTCCATGTTCATGGCTTGAATTATTTCCCTCTTCTTTCCTTTATATTCATTTGTGCATGCATATGTCTTCATATAAGCCTCTTCCATATGCATTCAAATTCCTATAAAAATTATCAAAAAATGTCCAAGTAAAAATTCTTACATTGACACATGCACAAAAATGACCGTTTTGCCCCTGAATGAAGATGAAAATATGATGGTTTGGAAATAATTGAATTTTGGTTCTAAACATGTTAAAATGCTCAAATATGATGATTATTTTAAAAAAGATATAAAATATGGATGTAAATGTATGCACAATTACGTGCACATCACTACATAGCTTTCTTATGCTGCATGTTCACCAAATACATACCAAACTACGTCAGCTCATTGAATTGATTAATTCATTCCTTAACAGATAAAATCCCTTGCTTCAAATTAATAAACCTAAATATATGAACACTCTCTACCACCTGAGACAGACACTTCCTATCGAATCGCTCTCGGAATCCATTCCAAGTAATATTCCTTCCCTCCAAGTCGATCACCTCCACCAATAAGATGCCTCCTCCTTTAGTTGCTAAGCAGCTAGCTGAGCTCGATGCTGACT
This sequence comes from Allium cepa, assembly GCA_030765085.1. Taxonomy (NCBI): domain Eukaryota; kingdom Viridiplantae; phylum Streptophyta; class Magnoliopsida; order Asparagales; family Amaryllidaceae; genus Allium; species Allium cepa. Next base: position 675,999,026 of record CM060941.1, on the reverse strand, counting down.
ATCCAATCCCCAAAGACCAAAAATCCTCTTTGTGCCCCTAAGTCATGCTCTTGCCTCCACATAAGTCTCCTTACCAGAAAAATTCTTCCGGCTCGAACTTGCAAAATCTTTATAAAGCGTAGCTAAATTGGTAGCATAGGTGGGTTGAGGGGATTCCCACCCGCTGGTGCAGGATTGGACGCAGGCCCGTGCACCTCTAGAGTTGTGGCTTGTAAGTAACTACGAAACCAGGTTGGGACTGGAATGCCCTCATGAAAGTTCGAGGCATCGGCCATTCTACGAAAATAAAATGATAGTTTAGGAAAAAGTCAAAGAGAGATTGAACTGGACTTATGAGGGGATTTTTATAAAAACTCTTTTATAATTAAAATCATTTCTAAAAGTTCTTTTCTGAAAAATACTTTTAAACAAGTTATTTTGAAAAAAATACTTTACTTTAAAATTAATTTTTTTAAGAATCATGTAACCTTAGGCTCTAATACTAAGTGAAATACCTCACACCCCTTAATATAACCAAAAGGACACATTAAAAGGGATGGTGCGTCGTTGGTATAACTAAAGCTAATAGAGAGTAAGATTGACAAGACAAATATAGATAAAAACATCAGGGGCTTAAAATAATAATTTAATTAAAAAACTTCATAATTGCTTCATAAATACGTCAAATATCAAACACCACATACATGTCTAAAAATCCAATATGTCTCATGAATAAAAACTCATAGTACCAAAAATCAGAGTACATAATATCCCACATAATAAGCCAGTACGTAGAAAGAACAAAAGCTAAGAATAAAAGAAATACATAATAGAAATCTCCTCCAAGAAAACTCCAAGCAACACAATCTACTGACTTCTCCCCTGATTTCCTATAGAGGAAAAATGAGAAAATAGAGGAGTGGGTTAGACTAAAAGTCTAGTGAATGATAGTAATTACCAGAGTCTTCAAACAAGATAAAAGTAATAGACTCTACAACAGTTCTAGCATAAATTAGGATAATAAAGGAAATTGGAAAGAAATAAACGGGAAATAAGTAAGATTAAATATTGCTCAATTTATAAGATAGGTTAACTTTGATTGCTTGCACTTGTCCTTGATTTTTGCTTTGATTAGGCTGAATTCTTAATCCTGTAATTAGGATGTAACCCTAATTCTATCTTTTTTGACCGACCTGCTACTCCATAGACCTTCCTACAGACCAGACGCTATATAACTCCATACGTAGCAGCCAATGGTATCTACAAAAGATGCACAAAGCACCCACTGTGGATCCGGACAACATATATAGCTCCTTGCATAGAAGGCAACGGTGTCTACGAAAGATACCATACTAAGCGCTTAGAACTCGTAGCAATTACTGAGCACCCGAATGGAAGTCGCACACGTAACTGCCACCATGCCCATGCTGCCTTTTTCTCCACTTGTTCGGTCTTCTTATTACCTCAAATTCTAGCATAATCTTGCCCCTCATCCCACTTTAGGCTAACGTGAGATTACGATGTGTTCATAGAAAATAGGAGAAATGTTGTTGATACTAGTTCATCATCCAAACGGTATCTAGTTGCGCTCCTTATCTAAATCCCATGTGATTTGGGCTTCTAATTGACCAATAACTATAATTTTTAGATAAGTGTGCCCTCATCTCGCTTTAAGCTAATGTGAGACCACCATTTTGTCTAATAGGGCTGCTATTTGTTACAGGTCCTATTTCATCTTTGCTTATTAACTTAGGTAAATTATTTAAATAAGCCTTTACACTTTTCTCTACTATATGTGCTTATTAATTTATCCTATGTCTTTAAATAAGACTTATTCTGTCTTTTTCTTATTATAACCTATGTTATAATCTTGCTTATTACTTAACCCAAGGTCTAAGCATAAAAATTAGCTTATTTCATCTTTTACTCCTTTTATTTATAATTCTAAGTTATAACAAGCTTAATATTTTTAATTCGGTCCAATTAACGTCATAATTAGGCGTAATTTTGGTCTAACTCCATTTATATTATAGTCTTTGAAATTTACATCTTATATTCCATTATTTCAGTTTTCTTACAATTTAATTCATATTCGCATTAATCCTATTCTAATCCATATGCGAAGAAGGAGGAATAAAAGAAAACTGAAAATAGAAGAAAATCTAAATCGTAGGAAGAAGATGTGAATAATGTTTAAATAACAGTAAATAAACTAAAATACTGTAAATAAATGGAAAAGCTATTCTTACCAAAATAAACTAAAATTACTAAAAAGAATAGCTGAAAGAAAATAGACTAAAAATAATTTTAAAAAACTATAATCAAACTACTGAAAAGGCTATTCCAAAAATCGTAGTAAAACCACGACTATTGGAAACCCTATTATTTTAAATTACTTAGAGAAATCTTAAAATAATTACAATTACTCACCTTCGGTCCTAAGCTCTTCCTTTGGTCTTTCCAAATCCACCTGGAGTGTAAAATAATTTAATTTATAAAGATTTTCCACTTTGAAAAAATTATTCCGTTTATGATCCTTCTTAGAAAGTGAACCCAATTAGAGAAAAGCTAGAATGAGAAAAAGTTTTAGGTCTAGGGGTCATTTATAGGGGTAGAAGTGGATCTTGAGCCATTGGATTTGGAGAGCAAATAGGATGCAACCATGTCAGTAGAGGCATCGTATGCAAAAATAGATGGACCGGATTGGTCAGAAGAATGCAAAACACATCAGTCGGTTAAAAAAATCATACCATCATAGGAACGAACGAACAATCGTTCGTTCGCCCCCAATATAGCAGGCGGCTAGACCGGTAGGTCAACCGCCTCGTGCTTAGGTCGACCGGCTGGTCGACCTCCCTATATATACATACAGACACACTTATATATACACATATATCCATTTCCTGTTTATTTTGTTTATTTTATAACTTGGTCATATTTGCTCGATTTCTGACGTTCTATATATGGAAATTGACCAGAAAATTACCACGGACACAGTGCTGAAACTTCCGTGGCTTATTTTTTATAATTTCACAAATTTATTTTATTATCTAATTAATTAACAAATTAATTATTACGGGTTAAATTTTGGGTTGCTACATAAAGCAAAGAGGATTTCATGGATAAAAATATTTATAATTAATTTATTGAAGACAATTACAATAGAAAATTGAGGTTTGGGTTTCTCGAGGCTGACCTTTAAAAATGGTTGTATGGGATATCTGTTCCACAGTTAACACCGAAGGAATAGTGCTTAGAGTAATCCTTTTCTCAAATTTAAATAATGTAGTTCAATCCTTTTTAAGAGATTTGATAATGGGAAATCTTACAAATGTTTTGTGAATATACTTATGTAAAGGAGATAACTATACAAATATGGATGAATGTTTGGGAAAAGAGATTTAATAAATGAAAATTGTTTGAGGCTTAGTGATTGCTTTGGCTAATTACGTCTCTAGGTTTTATTGTTGTTATTTGATAGTTAAATTACCTACTATCAAATTTGGCCTAATCTGACTTAGGAAGTATGAATGTAAATTCAAGTTTTCAACAAGGACTCGAATACTTACTTCTAAAAGAACTGGGAAAGAGTCAATCGAAAATTATTGGTTATTAGTACAGAGAGACGGGGATCGGATTTATATATCTAAAAACCACTCTGAACCAGCATGTACATTTGAGTGGAAGATATTTTGATGATGATTGAAAATGGTGCTCTTTGAAGCGCAAGGTCCACTACTACTAATACTAAGGGTGATTCCAAAATGAATGTATTATAGTTAGAGCCATCGGTTTCGTTCATACCTAGAATGAGTTTGTATGGATGAATGCTGGCGTTGCATTAACTCCCAAAGGGCGATGTTAGCATTTCAAGATGGATTGCTATTCAAAATGGTAAAACGTACCCTCAAGCCTCACAACCGGGAGGAATGTCAAAAACAGGCATGCAGTGGAGCTATGTGGTTAGCTACCATTAGGAGCAGTCACCCTATTCTAGTTGTCCCTTTTAGAGTTGGTTTGCACGCAAAAACCACAGGTAGTATAAGGCCTCGGTGTTAACGACGTGAAGTAATATGGTCTGCCATGTTAAAGGGTAGCTGGCTCTGTGTTAGCATTAGTGCATTTTCTAGAGGTATATCACCGAATGGTAGTCCCACGCTGTAACGACCCGTAAATTTAACTGGTTTTAGTAACGTATTTTATTGAAATTTTAGGGAATTTTAAACGATAAAATTTTGAAATATAAATTTGATATTTGGAATGCGTTCAATTAAACATAGCAACCGGTAAATTTTCATCCGAAAATATGAAAGTTTATATCGTGCGTAAATTTACTTCAATTTAATCAGTTAAAAAGCGATGAAAATAAAACGTTTTCAAAATCAAAATATTTTTACATAGAAAAATTCTAAAGCATCTTTTGAGCAAGTTGTCAGTTTGTCGTTTTTCCAAAATCAAACATCTTTGGCTCCGTCTATCTTATTTTTCTGTGATTTTTATGCATTTTTCGCTAGTATAAATTTCAAATTTTTATATCGTACCACTGATATTTGTATATCGTTTTGATCGTCTCATCGTACTGATCTCAGTGACATATTCACTTCTGTGTTTCGAGGTCTGCTACATCCGAAATCAGAAGATGAAAAAAAAATATGATTTTCGTATCCGTTAAGCATTCAACCTTTTGGCTTCCCTTTTCATTTCATATTTCAACATTTTTACCAAAGACCTCTACAATCAACATTGTAACTTGTGACGTTATCACTCCTACCTACTTTTAGCCTTTCAAAAATTTTCTCTTTTCATTTTCCCAAATTTGTTACGTCCATTCCCAATTCATAAAGAAAGAAAATTCTCTTTCTTCTTCTAAACTAAAAAAAAAAATATAATGTAGGTTGCTTGTTTTCATGTAGAACCTGAAGCTTCATATTTATGTTTAGTCGTTCACCTTGCTACAAACCGAGCTCACTCCTCCTAACCTAGCTGCCAACCACCTATCACCCAGCACGTGCGACCTCCCCTCTCTCTCCACCACCACCAGCCTCGTTTAACCGCAGCCCGACAGATCTCTGCCTCTCACCACCTGTGTCGCGGCCACACTAGCACCACCTCTACCCCAAGGCCATCAAACACCCCTCTACAACCCGAGATCCGCTTGCATTTTTCTTCTGAGCTCGCCTTTTTCTCCAACGGCCACGTGTACCCCGGCACTCCACCATGGCCAGCCGAGCAACTGCGGACCCCATCTTCCCAGTCGATATCAATCTCCACCCAAGCACCGCAACTTCCGCACGTCCCTTGCCTGTCCTTCCCTCCTGCACTGAACAACACCATCACCGCCGAAACCATCACGGCCTAAACCACCCCGAATGACTCCGCCCACCACCATCCCACGTCCATGAGCAGCCTGTCACGCAAGCCTTGGCAGTGTTTCCTCCGCCTCCTCGCACAGCTAGCCAGGCTCGCCTATACCTCCGAGCCTATCCAAATCTCCGCCAATAACTTGCTAGCCATCGTTCCTTCCTTCTTTGTAGCGGGTTAGTTATAAAATTTGTATATTTATATGTTGTCCTTTTATATGGTTGCTTATATTAACATACTGGGTTTGCATGTGTCAGGATATAAAGTTTATATAGTTGCGTGCATTTATACATGAGTCTATGGTATGTATATGTACTATGTTATAAAACTTTACTTATTATAAAAGAAAGAAGAAAAAAACCTGTTGATGTATTCTATTGCTTTATATATGGGTATATATATGGATAAATTTTATGCGTGTTTAACAGTTTGTTTCTTTAAAAAAAAAAAGAACAGTGTTTTAAGTAGAGTATTGTTATTTGAAAAAAAAATTATTTTGGTGTATATAACATGTTTAGGATATTGTATTATATGTTTAAAGGATATGTATGTTTGTCTTTGTCAAAAGTTTATATACGTTTATATTACTGTGAGTATTTTATACAAATTAGTGTGCTTTATACATGCGTTTGCTATAGTGATGCTTATGGCTTATTATATTATAAAGTACCTATTTCAAAATTTAATTATAGAATGTCTGTTGTTTTAATTGAAATATATATGTGTTTTGATGTTGTCATACACATAAAGCTGTAGGTAAACAGTTGTTGTTAATACATATTTTTGGTTAGGTGTTATAAGCAATATGTTAGCAAATTTTATTATATACGGTTATGCGCACATATACGTTTTAAGATTTGTTGCTATACAACTAATACTATTTTGGGTTTTATAAATTTTGATAAGTAGGTTTGTATTGTTTCAATAAATATTGATATATATTTAAAATTTAGACTTATTCCAAAAATATACGTATTTTGAATTGAATATTGGGTTTAAGGAAGATAATAATATAATATGCATCTCGTCTAAATTTTATCTAGCTAATTTGATTTGATCCCATCGATTTTCGTTATCAGATCTGTTCGTTGAATTCGTGCCGATTTGCTTTGTTGGGATTCGTAACTCAATTTCTATGTCTGTATCAGTGTGCGTATCCGTATCATCTCTCGTGCATCTCTAGCCTCGAAAGGTGAGCAATCACTCACGATTAATATTCTTTTATTTATTAAATTTGATTTCAATTGAAACGACAATTGAAATATGCTGCTGTTATTTATTGCACTATTATTTATGTATCAGTTCACCTTTGACATCTGACACCGTTATCGGTTATGTATACAATAATAATCCAGTTTGGTTGATAATTGATTGTTGTTTGTTGTTTATATGGGATGTTAAATTGTAATGTATAAAGTGATAAATATTATGCAATTGAAATTTGTCGTATGATAGTTTAAAAATTTTGAATCGACATATGTGTTGAATTTGATTAGTTAATTTGAATAATATGACCTCTTGAAATTGTTAAGTTAATTGACACGTAGAATTTGACAAATTACACTTTGAACCTTGAACGTATATTGAATAAATTGTTGTAGAATTGGAATTGAAATTGAACGACAAGTGAAAAACCGTAATGTAGTAATCTTTAATCTACATGAAATGATAGTGTAGATTCTAAAAATAATTATATTAATTCATACAAACAACAATGTGAATTAATACGATTATTTCGGGATTATTTGAATTGATTATTTGATTGTTATTGATTATTGTTATTGCTTGTTTATTTACTTTGACACCATCCCAGTTATCACATTGCAAGTTCCCTTTGTTATGCTTTAATTTTTGCATTGAATTGGAATCGGGTTGAAATGATAAATACCCAAATGAACTTGACTTAGGATAGAGAATTAAATAAAATCCGATTGGTCAATAATTTGATTTAAAAATAAAATAATGATTTTATTCGAGCAAAGATTAAGTTTTGAAATGAAGTTGGAATTTGAATTTTTGAAAGGAAAATGTAAAGATTAAATCTAAAACAAATATTAATGTAGTAATTGATGAAAGAACGATGTTTGAAATTTAATTACTTAATAATTAAATTTGGAATTATTAATAAATAATTTGGAATTAGTAATAATTGAGTTTGAAATTATTAAGTTGAATTTATAATTAAGTTGAAATGGTTTGATGATAAAGTTTGAATTCATAATTAAGTGGAAATGATTTAATAATTAAGTTTGAATTGATAATCAAATTTGGAATTATTAATTTTTAAAATTATTAATAATTAAGATTGGAATTCTAAATAATTAAAAAAAATCGAATTATTGATAACTGAATAAAAATTTGAATTCTTCGATAAAAGAAATTGAACCTTTGAATAAGTGAATTTGAACTTCGTTAATGAATGAAATTGAGTTTCTTTATTAAATTTTGGGAAAATTATTTAAGTAAGTTTATAGGTGAAATTGAACTTCTTGAATATGTAAATTTAGTTCTTTATTTATCGAGTTTTGAAATTTGTAACTAATTAAATGAATAAGTGAAATTGAATTTCTTTAACAAGAAGTAAAATGTGATTTATTGAAATTAACGTAAGACTTGTAATTTAAAGAATTGATTTGACGAATTTAATTTAATTCAATTTGAAGTTTTGATAAAATAAAGTTGTACTTAGGAAATCGATTTAATAAATTGGAAACTTAAATGAAAATTATTTTAAATGATAAATTAGCTTAGCGAATATTGAATGAAAACGATAAATGAATTTAAATTGATTTGAATATTAAATTAATTTAATTTAAATGATTTCGGAATGAAATTTATATATGAACTTGAATTAATATTTGAATTGTTTAAATAAAAGTTGAAATCGAATTATAAGATTTTGAAATGGTAATTTGGAAGTTTTGAAACGTAAATTTTGGAAATTGATTTAGAAAGACAAATGAAATGTTGGTTTACGAATTGAAATTCTAATTGAAATTGATTTGGTTTTGAAATTTACTAAACGACCAATCGGTGTAATAATTACGAAAGTTATTAAAGAAACCGGAATCGGTTATGGATATATTCTCTATCTAAACCGAAAACCACTTTAATAACTATACGCGGAGTGATGATCCAGAATGAAGTGGTTGGAATGATGTACGTGATGACTGAAGAAAGGGAACGATAATGGATAGCCTTGACACTTGTGTCAAATTGGAAATGACTAAAATCAGGAGCCGTGCCGGGCCAAATGGGGTTAGCCACCTCGAGCGAACACACTTCTTCGTAACTACTACTCATTACTTGTTATTGATTGGTGCACCCTCGGAATTTCAGAAGTGTTGTTTCGCGGTGTTGCGATCGTTGCGGCGATGCGTTCTCACCAGTCCGGATCAGGCAAATGGTAGTTTCACTACCTTGGGTATTGCCTCATGTGCCATGTCATACTTGTATCCCTGTATACGCGACCACTACGAATTTGTTTTGTGTTATACCTATGGAGTACTCCCTGATATCCCACTAGTTTACGGTGGAGTTTGCAGTGCTGTATAGACTATAACACTTGTATAAAAATGTGTTAAGGGGGATAATGGTAACGCCTTAACACTATTTTGATACTTTTTATTACTGATAGACATTATCTATTTAGCGTACACTACTACATAGTAGATAGTTTAACGGATCCTTAGAGGATGGTGGTTCCAACATCCTTTGAGTTACTTGTATTTCGATTGCTTTTTCAATTGAGTTGGATTTATTGATATGAGAATATTAATCCTGACTCGAGTGTTTTGTGTTTTGCTTTACGCTCGGGTCAGACTGAGTGGTTCAGCTTTTGAGACTCGCCTTTGGAGTTGGAGCTTCGCTTGGAGATCCAGCTATCTTTCCAGCTTTCAGACATTCAGTTGATTCCAGTGATGTATTCTGATTCTTATATTTGACTGTTGTATTCGAGACTTCTATTGTAACTTATTTATCTCTGATGTATCTTATATATTTATATAGTAGCTTCATGAACTACTATTTCTTTTACTTCCGCTGCATATTATTACTCTGTGTCTGTGATTCTGTGATTATTTATTTACTGTATATCTCAGTTTTGCCAATTTTAAATTAACAATTCGGTATTTTGAATTATTCAAGTCCGACGTGTGCGGATGCGAATAGTCCAAAATAGCGGGTCGTTACACACGCCTTACCATTGTTGGGATCCAATCTCCCATACGTGCCTTGCGGTTTTGGTTGTAGAGCCTAGTGTACTGGAATGTGAGATGCAAGCACTTCAACTATTTTATCTATTTACTTTAAACTTAGACACTATGATAATATCACTAGATTTTGATATAAATTTTTCTATTTATCATAAGGTAAAAATCCGTCTATTTTTTATGTGCGATGTGGTCTTACGAGATACCCTTTGTTTGAAAAAATTTCAAATGTAGAAATTAGTTTGGTTGTTATTTGTTATCAAGTTTTACTCACATTGGTTTACCAGACTGACCCGGGCGTTATTCCATGTAATGCTCGAGTCAAACCGAACATGTTCTCCCAGGTTTAGCTGAATACTTTAGAGTTGGAGAGGAGCTGGATGGTCAAAATGTATTCACGTATATTTTTCTTCTACTGTATTATAGAGTCTATATGTTTGTCAATATAAGGACATGCTTCTATAAATGTCCAAATTTAGGATAACTCTAGTGTACTATGATGTTATATGAATAAAGATGTTTGTTTTTGTAATGATCATTGTTATATTATAAACTATGAGATTTTGTATGGTTTAGTTTTCTTCCATCTTCAATCTTCTTCTTTCACCCAAATAAATCGTTTATTTCTAGCATTTGAATATATGGCATGTGATACAGTGGACGTATTAGCGTCAATTTTTGAGGGTCAAAAATCTGGTTCGTTACATGCAAACCATTAAAGAAAACCGTTAAGGAAAGAGTCGCAACCGATGGAAGAGATAAGATGTGTCTTTTCAACATATGTCAGTTATAAACAGGTCAAACATTTGGATTTTATAGTCAAATGTCTGCATTTTAAAAATGTTTTTCCAAGGAAGAATCAGCTCAAAAATTCGTGATCTCAGATGTTTGGATTTTATAGAAAAACCTCTAACTTTTGGAAATAACATTCCTAAAAGATTTTAGATTAAAAATGCATTTTCTCAAACGTTTGGATTTTGCTACAGACACCTAGGAAACCTACGCCATTTAACACTTGTTAAAAATTGTTTTCTTAGTGTCTAAAATTATTTTGATGCAAACATGTCGTCTCATATAACTCATGGGAAATTGTACATGCACAGCTAAGATGTTAGCACATGATATACGACTCCTATAAATATTAATCATCATGTGAGCTCTTTGTTGATATGTCGTTGTAGCTTATTGAGTCTTCGATGCCTTTTGTCTCTAAATGTGTGTATACAAAGCTTCTTTTTTATCATCATCTGCCTGCACCTTATCTTAGAGATTCTTTTCTACGATTGTATAGCTTTTATCATTCAAATTCAACAAGAGAGGTTCTTAAAGTAACCTGATAGATAATCTTGGTATCTTTTAAAACTATTAGAGTTCCTGTCCAACATACTCTCCTCCTCTATTGAATCAAAGAATCTTTATCTTTTGGTTCATCAAATTTTCTACTACATTCTTATACTCAATAAATTTCTCATAAACATCAGATTTGTTCTTCATAACATACACATATGTTGGTCTTTAGAACTCATCAGTGAAGATAAAAAAAATAAGTATTATTATCCTAAAAGATTGCAAGCATTGAGCTGCATAAATCACTTTGTACTAGCCCTAAGAGTTCATCAACCTTTTCATTGCTCCACTAAAGGGGTGCTTAGTCATTTTACCTTTGAGACACGACCCACACATGTCAAATGATTTGGAATCAAGTAATGGGAGAAAACCTTCGGTTCTAGTTTATGCAGTTGTATCTCACTAATATGACTTGGCCCACAATGCCAAAGATAATTATCATCATTTATATTGTTACAAGAACCATTCACAAACAAAAATAATTTGTATTGATCGTATAAATGCCATTTAGAATTATACCATTACAGAATTTTCCCATTTAAACTATTGTTTATAACTTTATTCACATAGTGAAATACATATCTAGTCTCATAAATCTCGAAATTGACATAGTTCCAAAAATAAAGTATTTTACAAAATAACAATATTTAATATTAATACAACACCATCGGGCAAACAAAAATGATAATCTCTTAATACCGTATCAGCAACTTAGAGCCTTATTTCTCCTTTTGCCATACGGCACTAGTTCATTACCCTATAGCGAATTACATATACAATTCCAGATCAAGTATCTAAAATTAAGGCATTTTATTGATTGCAAAAAAATTCGAGTCATAAATGTATCGTATGGAGCTGTAGAGTTTTTCTACTTTCTTTCTTTAATAATCTTTAGGCACTCAGGATAGTTACTTTACCAGTGGCCTTTATTATGACAATGGTGAAATTCATCCTTGTTATTGGCCTTCTTAATCTTTTAATTCTTCTTACTTTCTCTTTTTGCTTCTTCGAAAAACCTTCGAAGATAATGCCCTACCCTTAACAGCAAGCACAGTCCCTTGATACTTCGATTATGGCTCGGCTAACCTCAATATATCGAGGAGCTTCATGAGATTCACATTCAGTTGGTTCATATTATAATTCAGTATGAATGGTTCATACTGAGGGATAACTAAACCCGGAATCAAGTCTACCTGTAATTTATTACTTATCACCATGTTCAATTGTAAATTCCTATAGAATAACCCTTAATCATTAAGACATGCTACTCTCTATCTGTTTTGCATTTTTGATGTTGAAAAATTTCATAGTAATCTCTCATCTTGCAAAATGAGGTTGCTCACCAAATAGTTCCTTCAAAATATTGAATATCTGATGGATATACATGGTTTTGTACTACCTTTGCAAAGGCTTGTCTACTGTTACATGCTCAAAATTCTAGGTGATTTCCATGTAAGCAACTTTCTTATTATAAGCAACATGCAATTCATGGTCAGCGTTATCAGTGTATCTGGTCAGAGGAGTACAAGTAATAGATGACCAAAGACGCTCGTATGGCAATGTCATCATTGTAGCTCTCAGCCAATGGACATAGTTGGTTCGTCCAATTAGTTTATTGCTTTAAATAAATAGTCTTGGAGTTGATAACTTTCAGTTGGTAGATTATCAGAACATTTTCATACTAGATGTTTTTATAATATTAGAAAGGTTAAACTTTATGTATCACTTTACTAATAAGCTCCCATCAGTCTTTTATGTTACGCTAAACACTAAGTCAAAACATGGAAGACTTTTGGCTTCATCAATATATGTTAGGACTCATCTATCTTGAAATTCTGACATTGAGTTTGCTCAACAAGTCATAGCTCCGCAAACAATGGATAACTTCTTATTGGTTGTATCATATACAACTCCTAATTTGTGGTATCCTATCCTTATTTCACTTTGACCTTGAGTTTTCTCAACAAATCAAAATGAAATTACTCACTTATACCTACCATATCGTGATTCCCTAAGTATAGTATATGCACTTTAGTTTGCTCAATAAATACATATGGTTATCATACCATGTCTATTCAATATATCAATAATACTACATATAGCATCCCTAGCTTGAGTTTGCTCAGCAGCTAAGAAGTATGAAAGTAATTTGTTAAAATATATACAATGGAGGACAACATTATATTAGAGATTCATAATATTCAATATATATATATTAATTGATATCAATTTATGGAATAATGTATTTTATGTGAAATACTCTTGTAATTTAAGTGTCAAAGACATCGGGAATTATGATATACGTACATTTTATAAAATGTATTTATTCCTTAAGTCAATTTACGATTTCATTAATGTTCCACCTTTACTTTATACATTCATATTGTATGAGTTTCGTTATTATATAAATATTATATTTTGATTAACTTATATGATAATCATATGTATAACATTATATTAATCAAATTATATTTAATTACATTTTATTAATTAACAATTTAATTAATTGTATATTGCTCAATTTTAATATATTATATTAAATATTTATATACTATAACCTTTATAGTAATACACATATATCATATATGTGTATGTGTGCAATTTTAATTTATTAATTAACTTTTAATTAATTTATTTGGTTAAACAATTTAAATTAAGTTTTATTAATTTCGAAAATTATTTTGTATACATACATGTATACTTATATTATCTTAAACATTTCAAGGCTACATAACATGTATCACTATATATTATATGTGTGTATGTATATATATATATATATATATATATATATAGTTTTAATTAACATATTTGTTTAGTTTATTTCTTTTATTAATCTTCATAACAAAAATATATTTTGAAATTAATCTTTTATATATTTTCAAATACTTTGAAATTTTTTATTATATTATAACTTTTATATTATGTATGTTTTATTTTAAAGTTAACTTTTAAATTAAAAATCATTATTTTTAAAGTTTAAAATAATTTGGAAAATTAGTCCAATGTCCAATAGAAATTGGGTTGTTTTCTATTAGGGGTAACTTTTTGGCTCACGTATCCATTCGAAGTATGCCGATATCAAAGTAGGGCAGAGTACTTGATTACCCAAACTCAATCCTTCGATGCTACCTTTCTAGACACCATACTAACTGGGCTATGAGCTAACATGATTAATTTAAACCATATAGGCTACTGGACTTCACTACCATTGTTAGAACTAGGCATGTCCGCAGCGAGGTCATTTGGTAAATTTAAAAAAAACAAATTATTTTTGGATCTTTATTGGGCCTATGTAGTCTAATTTATTTAGAACTTTTCTAATTTTTTTGAATAAAGTCAATATTTTATTTAATTCATAAATAATATTTTATTTTCATATAGTTTATATTATATAGTATATATGTGTATCATATACACATTTGTGTGTAGGCGCATATGCAATAGAATAAACAGTACATGGTTTGACCTACCCATATATAAATGTTAGGAACCATATCGCAATGGACATGTTATCTCATCTTGTATACATATATGTTATCCAAATGTATATACATATGTGTATATAATTATATGTACTGCAAAATAATACTCATAAAATAAGATCTGAGTAATACACTTATATATATGTATGTATGTTTATATAAAATATAATTAGAATGCAGAATATTTTTGAATGTTAGTACGTAAAATATATTTGAGTATATGTAAAAAAATTATATACACATAATTCAACAGAAATTAATTTTTTCTTAGTGAAGTTTAAAGATAATAACATATATATACTTATAAATGTTTCATAAAATATGTTATAATAATCGAATTAATATATATAATATATATTTTTCGGCCTAGAAATATTATTCTAATTTTTTTCCTTTTTAAGTAAATTATCTTTTAATTTTTAAAAGCAAAAATGATACTATGGTTTTATATTAAAATTTGGTACTTGCATTTTACATAAGATATTATATTTATATTTATCATTTACATAATCAGTGTTAAATTAAATACAATAATTTTACATACTTATTTATATACACGGATTAAATAAAAAATTAATTCTAAAAACATGTATGTATAAATAAATAATTCTATAATATAAATCATGCATAATATACTATTATTTCTTTTAAACACACTTTTAATTAAATGAGAATCAATTATTAATTTGTTTAATTTCAAAAAAAAAATTATAATGAGGCCATTAGCAATATGCGTATGTATACATGTTATCCAGTCTGTTGACCAAGCAATATCTATAATGGTTTGATGGATAAAACTTGAAAGCTATCAAGGCAGAAAGGCCCAGAAAGATGGCCATAAAATCCTGAAAACAGAGTACCACTAAGGTCGTAAGACAATGGCAAAGTTGACATAAAAGTTACAAAACCTTATTCTACTATCCGATGGATCGGTACCGATCCATCCCTATGGATCGGCACCTATTGATAGAAGCTCACCCAAATCACTCCATTTTTTCCTTGCTACTTAGCCTTGAAGACAATGGTCTAATTCAAGTTCCTTGGATCGTTCGTATGTCACATGATATCGAATAGCTCAAGCACAAAGAACAAGCAACTTTACTCCTCCAACAATCCATCATGTTGTTCAAGAAGCAATCTTATAGCCATAAACAATTTGATAAAAATCAATCTATTAGTATTTTGATTTATCTCAAGGCAGCCAGAGTAATCCATAACCAAGCTTTATGGATCGGTACCGATCGATCCACATTGCTGAGCTGGCCATGTTTTCACTTGAGCAACTTCTAAGAGATCATGGGGAAGTGGGGATGAACATGCTGGAGCTCTTTCCAGTGACATACAGCTATAAATAGGGCTTAGGGGGCTTCGTTTGGGAGATTTGGAGCTCTCTAGCAACTTTACATATATTTCTTCTAATTGGCTATCGAGTGGTCCAAACGATAAGAACAACAGCTGCAAAAAGGTGATATTATCAATAAAATCTCAAGTGGACGTAGGCAACTATTAGCCGAATCACTATAAACAGGTGTTATTCTATTTTCTTCCTTTTCATTCAATTTTCCTCACTTTTTATTCTCTACATAATCTATTGGGTATTTGTGCCATTTATGGTACTGATATTTCGGTGCTTCCACTGAGAATGATTCTCAGGCTTATTTTGATCCATCATCTACTATTGGATTGTCTAAATCCGGGACATAGATCCAATTTCCTTTGTTTAAAGAAATTTCTAACTATACGGATTTTCAAGAATCTACATGAGAGGTTTCAGGAATGGCCCTTAGAAGAGACCGTTCAACCACTTCATGTGCTGCCAAAGATGTTGAGGAGACCGATCTTCAACATGTTGACGAGGTTGCGCAGCTAACCGCTATAGATGTTCAGAACCCAGCTAATGTGGTCACCATATTTGAGATGAACTGCATGATGAGGCGATGGAAGACAGGTTCTAGGAAAGCCATAATGAGTTGAATCAACTAACCAACAGTCGCAAGAGGAGCAGGAGAGATAGAGCACCTTTTGATTCAAAACCTAATAGTTCCTTATCATCGAAGCAAATTTAGAGGGATAAAAAGAAAAAGATGCTAAGGAAAGAAACTAGGATGTCGAAATAGAAAGCGGGACCGAGCCATGGCCAAGGCTTATAGATTGTACCAAACCATCAAGTGGGTTCAATACCAACCATCAAGCTTGGGTCTCAGTCCTTGACTCCTCGGTGATGTTATTGGTTTGGCTTCTGGGCTAACTGTCAACAGAATGTTGAGACACGGGTGGGTACGGTAGATCTTCCATGAAAATATCAGGTGCAAGGAGCTACTGAGCGAACGGTTCTCTAGAGCCAAGGGAACCCAGGATCATGAGACAACCGAGGGCATTTGCTAAGCCAAATACATAGGGCATATTATGTTCACCGCTAATTAGTGGACCAACTGAACCGGATTTGATCGAAATGGTTAGGAGAATGATAGACGAGAGTCAACACGGGACGAATAATCAGTGGGGTTCCTCCTCGAGTTGGAATCCTTTTACATAAGTTATTTTATGCAAAGAACGTAGGTTGATGTCAGCGTATAATGAAAAGACGGATACGAGGCAACATTTGATAAAGTATGATTGGCACGTAGATTCATCTAGGGCAACTGATGCCATTAGATATAGTTGTTTCCCGATATTCCTAGAGGGGTGGCGATAATGTAGTTCGCTCAACTTCCACCAAGATCAATATCATCCTTTGATCAATTGGCGTAAAAGTTCATAGAGCAATTCCACATACATACAACACTTCCAAATAAAATGATATCACTTTCTAACCTTTTCTAGGGAGCGGTAGCATCTTTGAAGGATTTTTTTCACAGATTTCATATTACAACGACAGATGTAAGCAATGCTCAAGAGGACAACTTATTGATAGCATTCATCAGGGGAATTCAACCCAACATTGATTTTGAGAGATGGTTGGAAATGAAACCCCCATCAATGATGGATATTTTTATAGAAAGGGCAATTAGTTCTTACGCCTCAAAGAGGCACGTACTCGCCCCCAAAGGGATGATGTTGGGCATTCAACCAAAGGGATACACAGAAATATTATGGTAAACTTGTTTGGAAGGAGTTTTAAGAATGTAGATATAGATCTCAATGAAAAGAATGATGGTCAGAAGCATAATGATAGTGGGGCTAGGAAGCGAAAGCCAAATAATAGGAATCGTCCTAGAATTCCTATGTACGATAGCTATACTAAGTCGAATAACTCAATTGAGAATATCTATTTGGAAACTCAAGATATCGAGAGGTACAGGAAGCTGACTCCGAGTGAGTCAACTGAGAAGGAGAAATAATATGGCAAGTTCTACAGGTTTCATGATACATATGGTCATAACACAAATAAATGCAGACATTTACGTGATGTGATCGAGAAGCTAATCCATAAAAAGAATTGCAGCGTTTGTGAAATCCCCACAGGATGGCCGGTAAGGAAACTCTAACCGCCATGGGTCGACATCCTAATGGGTGCAAGCTGGGCCAAGTGATGACGAACCTAGGTGGCTTAAGAAATGTTTCATGATAAATAATATAATCGGTGGACGGCATCCGGCTGAGAAGAGTCGGAATGAGATGGAATGGTATGTTGGTGCTTTAAAGCATGCAGTGAATGAGAGCTATTTTGTTGTCGAAGAAGGTACTCCAGCAAAATAATTTAGGGTTGTGACAGATGATATCATTTTCTATAATAAAGACGCTGATGGGTTATAGGGTCCGAATATTGATCCGCTAATTAATTCAGCCATGATCGGACCTGTTGTAGTGAGAAAGTTTTTGGTTGACTTTGGGAGTTCAGCCGGCATTCTGTTTAAAAGAGTCTATGATCAGATGCTTCTGGATGCAAAGGACATAAAGCCATGTAAATCTCGGATCCAAGGATTTAACAGAACAGCTATGGAGCCCGTAGGATGTGTGGATCTACCGATGATTCTTGGAGAGGGCGATCAAGAGAGTGTGAGTCGTGTCTTTCGTTGTGTTAGATATTTACTTTGCCTATAATGCTATTTTGGGCTGACCATCCCTTGCTGAATTCAGAGCGTCCATCGCTGCTTGGCGTTTAACAATGAGATCCCCAACCAAGAACTATGTAGAGATAGCTCTAGGGGACTAGAGGCTTGGCTGACGGTGCTATGTCGTCAAATTGAAAGAGGCGAGGAAAAGAGAGAAAGAAATGGGTGCAAAGAGGACTCCCTAGATTAAGGCTCTAGATGCATAGCAACCCCATTTGAGCCCTGCCTTGGGTAACACAGTCGATTCCATAAGGATATGGATCCAAGGAAGGAGCCATTGGACGGAATGGCGGCTCCATCTGAGTTAATGATCAACATCTCGATCTGCTACAACGATCCTTCATGTGTCTTAAAGGTCGGATCACAACTCGGCGTGAGGATGATGAGAGAATCAGTTACTTTTTCGAGGCAAACCCGAATGCGTTCGCCTAGGCACAATTGGACATGTGTGGAATACCGTCGGAGATAGCGAGCCATGCATTGAATATAAATCCAAACTGCATTTATGTGAAACAGAAACGCCGTAGCCTGGGTTTGGAGAGTTCCACTACACTCAAAGAAGAAGTGGGGAAGCTGAAGGGCAATAGCTTCATCCACGACGCTCCATATTTAGAATGGGTATCGATCCGGTTCTGGTGAAAAATTTGAATGGGAAGTGGAGGACATGCATCGACTATTCAAACTTGAATATGGAATTCCCGAAGGACATATTCCCGCTTTCGAAATAGATCAGATAGTAGATTCGATAGTTGGACATGAGTAGCTATCATTCATGGATGCATACTTTGGATATAATTAGTTCCTAATGTGTGTACTAGACCAGGGACACACTAGCTTCATAACCAATCTGGGAGTGTACCGCTATCTGTTATGCCATTTGGAATAAAAAAATGCCGGAGAACTTTACCAATGGTTAGTGAACTTGATGTTTAAAGACCAGGTCAGATGCTCGATGGAGGTATGCGTAAACTATATGCTCGTAAAGTCACAGCAATCAGGGAATCACATTGATGACTTTGCTGAGACGTTCAGTGTTCTTCAAAAATACAAGATGAAGCTTAATCCCTTAAAACTGCTCATTTAGCGTTGTGTCAGGGAAATATTTAGCCTTCATCGTGAACTCTTGCGGGATCATAGAGAATTCGAAGTAGATTAAAGCACAGAGGAACATCCAAGCCCTGGAGATGATCAAAGACGTCTAAAGATTGAATGGGAAGGTCATCACCTTAGTCGATTAATCTTCAGGACCACTAATAAATGCATATCTTTCTTCGATGTAATCAAGAAAGGGAAAGGAATTTCGCTTGGATGCCAGAATGTATAGATGCATTCCAAGCTCTAGTGGATCACTTAGCGAGACCTTCTTTTCCATCGAAACCACTGGATGATGAGGATTAGTTTATCTATCTAGCAGTATTGGTGCATTCTTTGAGCACCGCACTTATACCGAGGAATATCGAATCTAGTGACCAGTGTACTACATCAGTAAGCGGTTGATAGGAGTAGAAAAAACTATCTGAAGCTGGAAAAGCATGCATATTATCTGTTGATCGCTTTGAAGAAGCCCCGCTCCTACTTTCAGGCACATTCGATGAAGGTTCTGATCGACTAGCCTTTGAGATAAGTGTTGCAACGACCCAAGACCTCTGGAAGGCTGTTGAAATGGAATATTGAATTGAGCCAATATGACATTACTTATCACCCTTGGTGAGTTATCTAGGTCAAAACTTTGGCAAATTTCATTTTTGAATACACCGCATGAGACTACATTCTAAAGAGCAGTGGAGAACATAATGCCAGGTGGAAAATGTACATGGATGGAGCATCTAATGAATGTTATTTCGATGCCAAGGTCACGCTAGTGAATTATAAGGAACGCCCAATTTATTATGCCTTGAAAGTTGAATTTCCCGCAATAAACAACGAAGCAAAATACGAGAGATTGCAGGACACAATATTGCTAAGGAACCGGGAGTTAAAATTTGCATATCTATTGTGATACACATCTCGTGATATGTCAAGTGCGAAAGGAGTTTTAGGCAAAAGGAGCAAGTCTAGCTCTTTATCTAATTCAAGCCCTTAAGTTTCTTGGTGATGTTGAATGTTACATGATAACGCATATTTCCAGAGAGGAAAATGCAAGGGCTGGCTCATTAACTAGGGTAGCCAGTTCAAGATATGCGTAGCTCATGGGCGTGTTGGAAGTACTATCATCCCAAGCATCGACTAAATGGATGTCAATTGGATCTTGGAATCTGAACTAGAGAATGAGTCGAAAATGACTTCGATAAAAAACTATTTGCAAAGAGGAATTCTACCTGATAGGAAGAACGAATGAGGGAAGCTCCTTCATCAAGCTTCGAGATATTTCTTTTGGCAAGGAGCATTTTGTAGGAATGGATTTTCAATCCCATTGTTATGGTGCATCGCCAAATATTAGGCCAAATAAATCCTGAGAGAAATTCAAGAAGGGGCCCTTAGCGACCATACAGCGGGAAAACGCTAGCAAAGAAGATTCTATGCTATGGGTACTCCTAACCAACTGTCAACCGAGACACAGCGGATTACACTAGAAAGTGTGAAAAGTTCCAGAGGTTCACTAAGATTCCAACAACACCACTAACAAAGATTACTTAAATGGTCAGTCCTTGGCCATTTGTAGTTTGGGGAATCAATATTATCGGTGTGCTGCCGATATCTAAGGGTAGCACAAAATACGCCATCCTCGCAATTGGCTACTTCACCAACTGGGCTAAGGCAGAACCATTAGCCATAACCACCATAAAGAAATTAATCAACTTCAGGATTAGAAACATCATCCGTCGCTTTAAGATTGGACAAATAATCATTTATGATAATGGGCCCAATTTGAGAGTACCGAGTTTAAGGATTTCTGTCATAGGCATGGCATCGAGCAGAGATTTGTCATAGTAGCACAACCTCAAGCGAATGACCAGGTTAAAGTAGTAACAAGATTATCAAGTCCATTCTATAAGCAGTTGTAGAAGGATAAAGGCAATTGGGTCGATGAATTACCATTAGTACTTCGGGCTTATCGAACGTCCTACAAGTCAGCAACTGACCACTCTTCATTCGCCTTAGGTTACGGATCAAAGGCTATAATCTCAGTTGAACTTGAAGTACCTTATCATCGAGTGACTCACTATAATCCTTAGACAAATAAAGAATCCCTACTGGTGTCCCTCGACACGACTAATGAGAGGCACGACGTAGTTGAGTTGAGAGCAGCTGCATACTGAAACCGAGTCGCCCAATATTACAATATCAAAGTCAGAACTCAGACCTTTGAAATCAACGACCTTGTCCTTAAACAAATATACATTAGCCTTGGGAACTTGGGCGCGAATTGGGAAGGTCTATATGCAATCGTGAAAAAACTTAGAGATGGCACGTTCACATTAACAACAGTAGACGAGATTTCACTCCCGTGGGCACGGAATAGTGAATACTTGCAACGTTGTTACACTTAATGTGAATTTATGCATACCTTCTATGTAAGCAGACAGAAACTGTCATTTCTGACATTTTATAAAAGAAATGAATTTCGAAGCTAATAAATAAGTCTGTACTCTATTTTGCACTATGAATGGTGTTATGTTTAAAACAAACTTGCATATGCAAAATGCAAGTGCCCGAAGATAGGTACTGACTAAACTTCCACGGTCCATGATCGGATGCATGAAATTTCGATGCAAATGCGGCATCCAAAGATAGACGCCAAGTAACTCTTTAACCCAGGACATGGAAGTAGGAGTATGAATTTTCAAAGGTTGAACTAGACAGTTTGCATTTTCAGCTCATGCATAGAGTTTAGCAGAGCATCCATACCTTACCTAGAGTAAGGAAGACAAAGGTTTTACACCCAAAGACAGGCCAGATCTTATTTATAAGTTTCGATCAATGCTCGGAGTTAAGAATGATCAAAGGAAAGCATCCTGGATAAGGATGTTTAAACCACTATGATCAAGTGGTTAACCCCAAATGCTGTCCAGAGTTTGTCTTGGTCAGCATGCAAAAGAGACATCTGGCAATGAATTACTATGAATAATGCCCAGAGATAGGCACAATCGCATGCAAAACATCCTTGAGAGGGATGTCTAGACAACCTTTTAGTAATTGGAATTCGATCTAGTTCCAAAGCTGAACATGGTCATATGCGATTAGACATTCTAGAAATTATTCTTAACTCACAAGCAATGAAACAGACTAAAGACTTAGTTCGACGAAGACAACGAGAAGTGGATCGCAAACACACTGAATGTAGAACGCACTTCTCAAACACCTAGGCAAATTCACACAAGACTTGAACAAAACAAAATATATTTTTATTCATCTCTAAAATAAGCATAAGGGATATTAACATTCTAGCTAATAAGAAAAAGTGGAGGCGAGTTCGCACAATCCGACCAAAAAGCAAAAAACAAAAGTAGCTATGTACTTGTATGCAATAAAAATGCAAAGGAGTTGGATGATCATTTCTTTGGCTTATGCTTTTTTCCTTTCTTTCCATTATTGGAAAACCGTTTCCCCGATGCTTCATTCTTTCTCTTACCTCCTCGCCCCCACTTCCTTGGCCTTTCACTGGAGTGTTTTGTAATGAAATGATAGGCGCACTCTGGGTATTTTCAACCATAGATAGTATGATCGAGATGAAGATGAGATCGCCAGGTGAAGCGTTGGATAATGGTAGATGGATAAAGTTTGCTAGTTCTTGCTAAATTTTGACGATGTCTAAGACTTGCCCACCATGGAATTCCTACGTAGTGTGTGTTATCATAGGCCCTGAATTCATCATCATTAAAACATCCTCGTCAATCTTAATCTCTTGAAACCACCGGTCCCTTCTTCATTCATGGCTTGGATCTTCGATGCACCGAGACTGGGAGTATCGCCAACTAGAATTCTTGAAGTTGCTCTGGAGATCGTCACAACCGCTAAATCAATTGTAGTTGCAATGTCCTCTAGTTGAGAACATTCTTTGGGAAGATTTAGAGTTGCAGGTTGAACTTCAATTTGAGATAGATGAAAGGATAGATTAGCGACATCAACCGGTGTCACGTACGCCATCTTAGATACGGGTTAGGTCGTGATATACCTCTACCCAATAGAGATTCTATATAGGAAAGCATACCATCCAAGTTTCCCTCCTAGATTAGAGATAACATGTTGGGCTTAAGAAGTTGCGGCACATCCAGATTATAACCAAGGTTTGATGAACTGATAGAAGCATCTAAAGGCCCGAGTGTAAGATTTGTGATGACATTCTGAGGGGTGGTGCCTGAGCCTTCAGCTTAACATATCCAAACTATATCAGCCAATTCTGGGCCAAGATAAATTCGCCTACCCCAAGCGCCTCGATCTCCTCCGTGTTTAAAATCTCATTCCCCAGCTCCACTAAATCTATTTCATCTCCTTCAGAATGTCTACACGATTTTATCCCATGCCATCACCAATGTGCAAGGATAAGTTTTACCAAGCTACATCAAATCTTGAAATTTAAGAAATCGGCATCATAGTTGTTGATGAGTGGGTCAAAGTTATCTTTAATCCATTTTTTTGTAGAATCCACTAACTCGTCCACTCTTTTCACCTTGTCTACAATGTCATCTCTTTCTTTACATGCATTGTCTCTCTTATTAGGAGCGTTGAGAAATTCTTCGCAGTAAGTTTGAGAAGTTTAAAGAGCCTCACCTTTCTCTTTCCTCTCACCTTTGAGTTGTGCTTTGAGTGCTCTTACTTCCTCGGCCGAATCATGATTCCTGTCGTGAACAAACTCCACTTCGATCATGAGATTCTTTCATTCGTGCTTAATCTTAACCATGTCAAACCTTTTGATCAGCATCCTCTTTGGCTAACACAGAAACTTCTCTATCAAGATGGGTGATGATCTCATCATTCTGATTCGCGGTGAGTTTCATTCCCACGGTCTCGGTTTCTAGGTCTCGGAGTATTCCAAAATTACCTTGGCTAGCCTCATCCAAGTGAAGTACTAATCGTACACACCCCAATATATACTACCTTTTGACCCTTACCTTCATATGGGATGTCCTTCAGACTGGGAGAAAATTTATAGGCTTTGAAATTGATCTTTGGAAAATGATGTTGTAATTCAAAATTTTGTGGATTTGAAGCGATCGGTTGTCCCTCCTCGATGAAAGATTACTTAACCGGCTTCTCGATAGGAGCCTTATCATATCTACGTCGAGAAGAATTAGATGTAGTAGACTTTGATGGACGTTGAGACTGTTGAGAAGCATGGGATGGTGCTGGCTTCCTGAAAGAGAGAGAAACATGAGATGCGTCATCACATGGACGGTCATCCTGACGACTAGAATTCCTCTCTGAATCACTGGATGGGAGGGATCTAAATTTAGAATGATGCCTAAACAATGAATTGTGTGACCTATAGTCTCTTTCTACCCCCATTACCAAAGCTTGAATGCCGACTGGAACAAAATTCATGACTGGACTGTGAGGTCGTGCAGTAGGTCTGCGCCTCAGCTAATATCCCATCTGATCTAGGAAATCCTTATATTACCCCATCAATCCATGGAACCTGTGTGTAAAACGAAGATAAATCGGCTCTGATGAGACGAGAGAATTACATGAGCAGTGTAGAGTATGGTTCATGTGTGTGTGGGAAAATGTCCTAGTGTCTCTCCAACAGATCATGGGTTTGAATTTTGTTGACTGCAGTAATCTCCCTTACTTTAGTAGAAGGCACGTCCTCTTGAAAATGAATGACCAACATCCCCAATACTCATACTGGCACATCCAAAAGAGTTGATTTTATCTAGGATTGTCCTGAGACCAGCAAAAGGATCCTCCAAAGTCTGTAAAGGGGTATCAGTCATGGACACAGCCGGTGGAGGCGGGATCAGGTACTTTTTTTAGCAAGCTTAATTTTAATGCTTTTTCTCTAAAGAGGTTGTTGATCATCATCGCCTTCACCCTCTTTACCATATTCTACAGCTCCTTCACCTTGATCCCTGATTTCACCAGCTTCATTATGCTCATGTACGTGGCCAACCTCGAATAACGGACTTTGAACTAATGTCATTAGCGAGTGATCTCCATTACCTTCTGATGAAGGGTTATCCTCGCTATCATCACCATCTTTTGAAGCAGCACCAACACTATGATTGAGTTCTAATAACTCATAAGAATGTAGATTTTCATCATTAAGCAGCATCTTGGCCTCTTTCCCTTCCTTCGGGTTAGATGGAGTTAACTAGTAGTCTCTACCAAAGTTGCATTAGAAGGCCTGTGTGGTACATTTATAAAGATCGGAAAAGACATTTAGAATTGACAAAATTAAGGACGTGGAACCGCTTGATAAAGATTAGAGTGGAGTTTATGTGGAGATATCCATCGTTGAGCGAACCCAGGAGGATAGTGAAAAAAGAATAACTCCTCTTTGAAATAGCTTAATTTATTCCAAGTACCAACTATGATCCAACAACCTCTAGAAGGCTCTAAAAAGGAGGAAAGGACATTCCTTGCGATGCTTAACGCTAAATAAATGTTGAATCTCTTGGTTGCTAGGAACTCGGTCAAAGTAGCAAGCAAATATAATAAACAGACTATGGAGAAAAGCATAAATGTTCGATAGAGTTGGGTCGGAGCCAATCCCATGAAGTGCAGCACTCATTGGATGTACTGATTAAACAATGGGACGCACCCTACCAAACACATATACCTATTGCATGTCGTATATCCATCTGGTGGATGGTGTGCTCTTTGATGGTGTGTCGGGACTATTACATCGTCAAATGGAATTCCATGCCTCATACATATTCTCCAAAGCGATCGTTTATCAACTTTGGAAGTAGGAGAATCAATGGGATCGTCTGGTATATCCATGTTGTCTATAGTGCCGGGGGCAGGCTCAACTTCCGACCCTCCTACAGGCTCTATTGGAATTTCTCGCGCCTGTTGTTCAACTTATGGATTTAGTGCTTGAGTTATGGGCTGAACCAGATTTATTATGCCAATGGTATGGTAATCGTGCTCGAATCAGTATCCAATTCATTTTATTTAACAATTAATGAGTTGTCATCTTGAGTAGAGAGACACTCGGATGTTAATTAGCCATAGTAATCAAAACTCAACAAATAAGAAATATCATATTAATTAAAGGTAATTCCAAGGTGAAATTCTAGTGTAGTATCATGCAATGGTGATTTTCATTTCATTCATAAATCTGAAACATATCTTAATGGATCGTCATCATTGACCATCCCGATGGACGTTAATGTCATTGATCATGCCTTGGAAGTGCTTAAAAGTTCATAAGATAGTGTCCGACAAAGTTTAAACATTGATCAATAATGTAACTCTCAAAAGAAAGTTTGAAGGCCAGAAATCCCAAGGGTGTGATCGATACTGATCCATACCCTTTATGGATTCTCATCTCCATTCAAACTTCCTTTCCTGATTCAGAGTACAATCATCAACATGAGATTCAATGGTATTAAACACCGTTTCCGTCACCCACCTAAATTTTTTCAAGCTTAGGAAGAAACTTTCGATTCAGATCTCAAGTTTGGAATCCAAGAACTGTTCCACAATAGATTAGGTTCGTTACTATACAACTGTTAGATGGAGAGTTCGAATAAAGCAAAATAATGGTTGTTTGGATATTAGAAATGAGGTGATAGATGGCGCAAGGCGAGACTAGTGGTGGCGATTGGATTTGAAGACCAATTACTTCAATGGAAGATATGAGCTTAAAAGTAGATGGTCGAATAACAAAGTGAAGAGAAGGAGTGAAATGTCCCAGGTATATAGCCAGTAACACATAAAAATAGGCATCGAACTTGCTTTTTTCTAAGTTTATGGATCGGTACTAATCCATGCTTATAGATCGGTATCGAACAATTAGCTCTAGAAATAGAAGATGGAACATGAAATATGTATGCATATGTACATATATGTATGTCCAACGTGTACACGAAAATGAAGCTCGATGGAAAATCAAAGCACTTGTATGTGTGCATGCTCTATATTCAACAGTTGGAATCGAACAAAAGCAAATTCGAACCTGAATAATCCAGGAAAGGAACTAGATTGAAGTTATCTAGCCCAAAATGACCAATCATGAGAACACACTCCTGTTTTATAATGCCAAATGCCAGTGAAGCATTATAACGAGTAGCTAGAGACATGACATTTCATAAAAAGGTCCAGAAAAGGAAAACAATTATTCGGAGCATGGATTGGAGTCTAATACAGCAATCCTATCTTGTCTCGATTCAAAGTACATCATGTTGGCAATATGATGCATTTTGGGGGCTAAATGTTATCCAGCCTATTAACCAGGCAATATCAACAATGGTTTGATGGGTAAAACTTGAAACTATCGAGGTAAAAGGCTTGAAGAGATTGCCATAAAATCCAAAAAACAGAGTACCACTAAGATCGCCAGACAAAGGCAAAGCCAAAACAAAAGTTCCAAATCCTTATTCGACTATCTAATGGATCGATGCTGATCTATTCCTAGGATCAGTACCGATTGATAAAAGTGCAGCCAAATCACTCCGTTTTTCCCTTACTACCTAGTCTTGAAGCTAAAAGCCTAATGCAAGTTAATTGGATCATTCGCATGTCACATGATATCGAATAGCTCAAGCACAAGGAACTAGGAACTTTACTCCTCCACTGATCCATCCTATTGGTCAAGAAAGCAAGCTTATAACCACATAAGCAAATCGAGAAACATCTAGCAATCGATATTTCAATTCATCTCAAGGCACCTATAGTGATTCATAACCAAGTTTTATGTTGCATGGCCATGGTTCGGTACTGATCAATCCATATTGTAGAGCTGGTTGTGTTTTCACTTGAGCAACTTCCACAAGATCATGGAGAAAGTAAGGATGAACGTGCTGGAGCTCATCCCAGCTATAAACAGGGCTTAGGAATCTTTATTTGGGAGGTCTTAAAGCTCTTTAGAAACTTTACATATATTTCTTATAATTTGTTACCGAGTGGTACCGAACGATAAGAACAATAGTTGTAAAATAGAGATAGTATCAATAAAATCTCAAGTGGATGTATGCAATGATTAGCCGAATAAGTATAAATGTGTGTTTCTTTGTTTTTCTTTATTTTCTTTTAATTTTCATCTTTTTATTCTCTACATAATCTATTAGGTTTTTATGCCATTTTTGGTACTAACAAAACATATACAATTATTTCTTAATATGTAAAACTCGCACATGCATGCATACACACACAACACCATTTAATATGACAGCATGTAAATATACAGATTTGTCGTAATCAATTTTTATCTAACTGACATGTGGTATAATTATTATACTAATAATTTATATGATCTTAAATGAGAAATAATAAATTTCACCAATGCTTAGAATTCACACTTTGAAACAACGAACTAAATCCCCTAAATCTGATTCTTAGTCCAGTAGTTGCTAGCTCTCGAATAATTTTACCACCAGATCGAATCGATTTGATTTGTGGTGTTTTGATGTTTGGATTTTTAGGGCTAGGAGTGGTCATGATTGGACTTGGTTTACTGCAAAAGGAGAGCGAAAAAAACTACTATAAGTGAGGATAAGATGGCTCGTATAAAGGACAGCAAAAGCAGGATTTAGATCCTTATTTGCCTCTTACCCATTCTCTCCTTTTAATAGTTCAAAACATCCCCTTGAAGCCATCATATGGCTGGCCCCTATTTTTCCCCAATGCCGCTTAAACCATGCCCCTTGTGAGCTGCAAAAAAAATTCCAAGTCTGAACAATATTTGTTGCATTTGACTCCTGTTTAGACATGTATCGATAATGTATATCGATTAATTTTAGTATAATCATTATACACACACTATTTAATATTGTTTAATATAAAACAACTAATAACTATTATAATCTAATTAAATTAGATAGTGGTAGAAGTATTCAACATTTTGGTTGTGTAACTCTTAGGTGAAATTTTGGTCAATGATTAATATCGAACAATTTGAATATTAACTTTCGCACTTCACTTAGAATGTAATGTGACATTATGGCCAAATTTTTTGTTTACTCGTTAAAGGTAAAATCCAATTTTAATTTATTAAGTGTTACCTGGTAGCAGCAATTATTTATACCAATTCTCTTCATCAAAACAATATTACTTTGGACTTATGGAATTTGATAGTGGTCAAAATTCTAATATCGTCCACATTCATCTCTATGGTTCAAATAAAATGTCCATGGATAATAACTACTATTATTAACTAAACTACTCTAGCCAGACTTTAATTCTGAGTTGACTTCAATTTACCATGATACTAACCTCATGTAATCGAGGAGATGAATCCGCTCTTGAATAATGTCTCACTTCCAATACTTCTTCTCGACCCAACTATAGTTGTTCGATGGACGTTGTGTCGTGATTTAACTGTAACCAAAGAAAAACTTTCATATTTAAGATTGACATTGTTCTCAATTCAAGAGAAGAATGTAAATTAGTCACATCGATATTTTCTGTTTGACCTTAGTTATATTAAGCAGTAGAAAACTATCAAGTGGGTTATTCTATAGCATCTCATTTCAAAGTTAGAATGAAATAAATGTATTAAAACATATTTTTGGAATTTAATTAAATATTTAAATATGAAATTTGAATTGTATTTTTAAAACCTAAAAGTTGATTGAAAAATTATTTTGGCAAAATAAATAGTATTTATGAAATTTTAAAATTATATTCAAAAATAAAATAATTATTTTACTTTTGATGGAATTAAATAGTGGTATTTCATTAAAGAAAAAATCATTATGTAAATAAAATAAAATTTAAATAAAATGCCTTGAGTGGATTTTCAAAC
This sequence comes from Allium cepa, assembly GCA_030765085.1. Taxonomy (NCBI): domain Eukaryota; kingdom Viridiplantae; phylum Streptophyta; class Magnoliopsida; order Asparagales; family Amaryllidaceae; genus Allium; species Allium cepa. The sequence continues at coordinate 675,968,737 of CM060941.1, read as the reverse complement.
GGATATAAAACATTGATTAAAAGACGGCTGGATTTATAAGCGGCTAAGGGTTCGAAAATGAATTAAACGGAAATATGAACTTCCCATCTTTCTTATTGGACCACAATTCAAATCCCATTTGTCCCTATCCTTACATTCTTTTCACTTATTACTAATAAATCATGACCACATTTCCTCTGCCCAAAAAAATGCAGAGCCGCAATTCCATTTGATTCAAATCAAGTTGGAAAAAAATTTCAAATCAAGCGACGTGCGATTATGGTAGGTTATGCAAAAAAGGAGGAAGGAGACTTCAAAGAGAAGGTGGGTCTCGAGGGTTGGTTACACGTGAAGGCGAGTGGACGAAAGGAGCAGGCAATGTGATTTGAAATTCCTAAAACGATGAATCGATGATAGTTGTGTATGCGATGTCAACAAGTGGAGTTGGCGATTTTGGCAAAATTGACATGGGCAGTGCTTAGCTGTTGGGTGTGCAACGGCTTTAGGCAAGTTAGGCTAGGATTATAGCAGCAAAGCGTTGAGTTTGAATGTTCATAGGAGGTTATTACAATGATGATTGGGGAGTATAGCAACTCTTTCCGTTTACAGCGAACTACTTAATGCAGTCTCTATTTATTTTAATTTGATTTCATATTGAATGATGATGGTTTGGTTGCCTATAATGTTTGTATACATATCATTAAGTGCTTGAGTTTAATGATTATGTTGCCTTTTGTGGATTGATGAAAGAGTATTAATATCTATTTGAAATTAGAAATACAATATAAAATAGATAGAGAATTTTAATATAAACTATGATTGGAAGAAAACCAAATTGTTAAAAAAAATGAGAGCATATAAACCGTGTTTATATATGCAAATGGAATTGATGGAATCATATTTGATTATTAAATAGCATGATTAGTTGAAATAATGTTGCTGTATATAATTTTAGCAATATGTTATTATTTTCTTTAGAGATGTTTGTGATTTCGTACTCATTGAACATTATTTGGTTAAAGATAGATTTGAATTGATTGTAAGATATGTATATACCCTTAATAATGTGTTTTGGTTGTGGTATATGTTATTGAAAATAAAAGGTAAACTATTGATTATTTAGAGAAAATATTCATCATGATAATTTTGGGTTGGGAATGAAAGATTTTGTTTATGATGATAAACTAATATTATTTCAAATGTTTGAAATAATGAGAAGGATAAAATGAAAATGGTTTGAGTATTTATAAAGATCAAAGTTTTTTTCAAATTGAGTTTGATATTTTCAAATTGAAGCCTATGTGAGAACGATTTTATAAGTGAAGTTTAATTCATTTTATATCGTAAACAATTTTTGATTCATTATATATATACGTATAAAAGAATATATGAAAGCTTTCCTTTAAAAAGGAATTTTATGGAATTTGATATCAGAAATTTTAGGGAATATTCTATAGGTTTTGAAATAAATACGGTTTCGATTGAATCAAGATTCTACGTATAAAGATATTTTAAAATATAAATTTTGATTTTTATTCAAATATTTGGTTTGTTTGAATTTAAAGAAAGAAGAAGATATATATACTTAGATTCTTTGAAAAAAATTCTATGAAATTTTATAACAAGGAAAATTATTTTGCCCTATTTTGAAATTAATATAATATGAATTTCAATTATTTACAGATGGAAATAATAGGATTCGATTTAAGTTTAAATTTAAAATCTTATATGGTAAATACTGAAGTTCAATCTACGAGATAAAAAAATTTATACGAATTTTGAAGTAGAATTTTTTTATGAAATCCATTTGATTTATTTTAGAAATAATTTGAGTTTGAATTTAAACCATAAAGAAATGGATAGTTTTAATATATAAGCTTTTATATTTTAGGAGAATTACTTGAAATTAAATGGGAAGTATTTCATAAATGAATTTGAAATTCATTTGATATACAAATTAAAGCATATGACTTTGATTTGAAATATCAAATGATAATACTTGGTAAAATCTAAAAGGATTATAACATGATTTTGAAGAAAAGAAAACCAAGTATATATGTATATATTTTAGGTGGCACGAGTACGTGTTTTATTAAATGCGAGATAAAAGTTTTAAAGTCGGGTGATTTGGATTTGAGTAGATGAATCGGACGCTGTGATTGAAGTTTGGGTGGTTTTAAATCTTGTTGGATTTGAGAAATACAAGGTTAGGATTACAATATGTATCTTCACACATGATATCTAAGCAATTTTATTATATTTTAATATTATGGATTTGAATGGATGAATTGTTGTGTTTGAATTGAAACGTTTGAATACATTACCGCTTGATAATTGAATTGAATGGAAGACGACATTTATTTAGGATATATATTTCGGGAAATAATGATGCTTTGGGAAGGCAAATATTTAAAAAGTTGAAATTTAACATTTGATGAAAACCATGCGAGATATTGACTACTAGATTGTAAGAATCCATCTTAGAGAACTGATTCGAGGATCGCAACCCAAATCGTGATGATTTTATCCTCGTCAAACCGTCTAACGGTCTGTTACATATATAATATAATAAATAGTAAGATATTGGAGATGTCATGCCACTGGAGCTAGCATATCAAGATGGAATTGGGAAGGTGACTACAGTACATTAAATATATAGGTCTTCAGAAGCCAGAAAAATGGTTCAACTTTGGGATTGTGTGAAGTGCACTCACAACTTGTTATTAGCAATAGGCGGAAAAGACTGCATGAGCTTGTCGAGGTAATTAATCTTTGTAGAGGGTGAATCCAAAAGGGGTTACCAGCCAGTGTTCCTACTGGGAACTCAAGGAAGAGAGTTAAGATACAACTCTCCCTTATATATATCGACTTTGTGAAATATATAAGCATCGTTTAGATATGCGGGTGAAAAAGATCGCATTATGGTAAACAATGAATATGTACAAATGTTAATTATTTCGATAAGCGGGTAAAAAAGACTCTGCTATAGTAAACAAAGAAATCGGACTTCGGAGATCTTAAAATAGTGTACTTGAATTTAAACTGAGCGCAACTCATATAATATGAATATATTGTGATATCCGAGTTGGTTAGAGTTACAGCTGTGATTCACAATAATTAGAGCCATGACACTTGTGTTAAAACCATTTTAATGAAATGTGTGCAGGATATTGTTCAATGTGAGTGACATCATTGTGTTTGATTGAAATGTCATGTATTTATACCCGACACCACAATTATTGTTATTACGCACTATTATAGTCACAGCAAGATCTATACCCTGACTCGATATTTTTATTTTTTTAACAACCTTGGATAAGACTGGGATAGTAGAACAGGTTGGATATGACTATATGTGCTATGTGGGTGATGATATGAAGTTGTAGCAGATGACTATAGCGAGTATTTACTCTACTAATATTATGTATTAGTCGATGTGATTTATTTATGTGATGAATTGTGTATATGAAAATAAGGTATTAGATTTTGGATATGACACAAAGTTCATTATTTTGTCCACTCTGCTTATGCTACTTGGAAAAAATTTATTCGTGTCTCAATACTGTATTATTCAAGTCTAGAACTCATGTAAATTGCCCTATGTCGAGATGAGTTACATTTTATTTCATATGAATTCAGCTATTGAAACGCTTCCATGTTGACCTTATTGGAACTGGGCCAGCCGTAGTGGTAGAAATTGGTGAATTTCAAAAATTTTACCAGTTTGGAACATTAACGGGACTATGAAGTCTTAATGTATTTAGATCTTATCTTAATTTTTTTTAAATAAAATCAATATTTTATTCAATATGGTAATTTAAGGGATTTTAAATATACAAATGTATGTGATATGATGAAAATATCAAATACATTCATTTATATGAAGTGTAAGTGTGATGTATAAGTGGTGTGTATATATACAAATGAAACATGTAAAAATAAATTAAGAGAAGGAAATTATTTGTTTCCCTCTATCACCATATTCATTAATAAAGGAAATATATGAAAGAATATGAAAGGAGAGAAATATATCATTTCTTTCACCCTTTAACTATGACAATTAATACATTAAATGCCATTTATTACTTATCAATCAAATCTACATATGGATATGAAAAGAGAGAAACCTATCATTTCTTTCACCATTTAACTATGACAATTAATACATTAAATGACATTTATTACTTATCAATTGAATCTACATATGGATATAATAGAATATGAAAAGAGGGAAACCTATCATTTCTTTCACCATTTAGCTTTCGAAGTAAAACTAAAGCTTTCGAAGCAGAGCTTTCAAGAAAGTAAAAAGGTTGCTTCCATTGAGGTCGAAATGTTTAGTTCAATGATCTGAAAGTTTTATTTTGAATGATTTCAAAAGGTTTGTTCATTGAATGGTTTCGAAAGGTTTGTTTATTGAATGGTTTTGATAGGTTTGTTTATTCAGTGGTTTCGAAAGGTTTTGATTCAATGGATTCGAAAAGTTTGATTTTGATGATTTCAAAAGGTTTTCTTTGGAAGGATTCGAAAGGTTTGATATGGAAGGTTTTCCAGGGTTTTTCTAGGGCAAGGTTTTAAAGTAATTTTAAAAAAGGATATCCAAAATTTTATTGCTTTTGAAAGGTTTGTATTTCAATCATTCCGAAATGTTGATGTTAGTTTGAAAGAGATGATTTCAAATGGTTAGAAAGAGGTTCTTTCAAGTGTTTAAATGTTTTCATCAACTAAGAATTGAGTAAAGAAGATATATATATATATATATATATATATAACATGATGATATGATTTTTGAGTGAAGCATATAGATTGTATACTTTTCCTTGTTTAAGTTTGACTTAAAGGTTTTAAATCATTTTGAAAATGTTTTCAAGGAAAATTATGGAAAGGGATCCTTAAGTGAAAATGAATCAGATATTAAAATACCAGATAGGACTAGTATGGGTTCACGCCCTATACATTAGCTATTAGCCCCAGCTAATTGTTGTCCAAAATTCCAGTGTATAAGGCTTGGTCATAGATAGACTAAAATTATGATTACACACCAAAAGGAATTATGTTGTATACCGATGGTTATTGGTGATCCCGAAAAACCATTAGGATCAGGAAGACCTGGGAGATGATTAAGTTATAGACAAACCATCCACAAGTGAAGTATTTAAGAGATAATTAAGGATAGACCATCCAGAAGTGAAGTATTTAATGGATAGTTAAGGATGGATAATTCGGGAGAAATATATCTAATAGATGTTAGATTAATTTTGATTATATTGTCTGGTATGCCTGAGTCAGCCAAAGGTTAAAAGTTATCCAAACAAAACTTATGTCTTTAAGTAGATAGTTCATTAGTACCTGATGTTTATGTATGTTTACATAACGATGCTTTACCGTGTTTAATTTGTTTTGATTGCAAGAAAAGGTTTTGCAACATTATGTTTTAAAAGGATGTTAGTGTGGCAAAACCCATTCCGCTAAGCGGCATGGTTTCACTTAATATATATATTCTGGGATGTATAGTATTAATCATACCAGGCTTTATGTATGACTCGAAGATTATGTTTTCCTCTTAAACTCTCAGGTGCTAAAAATTAATTTGAGTAGGCTAAGGGATTATGATCATTTTCAGGTTTTAGTAGGATGACGAGTAAGGCTACCAGAGGCTTGTAGGAGGAAAATAGATAACTATTTAAGAGTTGCAGTTCTTGTTTTATGTTTTGATGTATTTCCGTCGCACTTTGGATTATGTTTATTATGACTCTATGACTTTGATTATCTAAAAGGGTATCTTCATATACTGCTCTTGGCGTATTTGTAATAAATACATTTTATTTTTGCTTGGGAACGTATTGGGATTATGTAAGTTGAATATGGAACCTCTGTTTTAAATGTAATGAAGTAAAAGTTCTTCGAAATTTATGTTTTGTTTCATATTCAAGTATATCATTAACATAGCTGTATATAGTCGTTGGAAGCTAATAATATAGATGACTGCAGTATCTGTATCGCTTAGTTTGGGCCTCTAGACAGGGGATGTTGCAGCTTGGTATTAGAGCATGATTTATGAAATACATTAACTAAAAATGGTTTTGAAAACATATACCTTAGTAACTAGAGTTAAGATTGGGGTATAGGATATTGCTATAGTAACATACTTTTATTTGCTATATATATAAGTATATGTTATATCTCTAGACTCTTGTCTTATTTATGTTATTCATATGTATCCACCAGTTTTGAATAAAGATATGGAAGGAAGAAGAGGTAGGGTTAATCATGGTGGAGATAGTACCACCACTAATGGAAATGCTCGACTAAATGCTAGAAGACGTCTAGGTCAGGCTCGAGCTGAAATGTTGGTGCTAGGGTTCCCCAAGTGGATATGGGTGCCATGTGCCATTTTTTGGTAAACATATGCAAGATGGAATGGCAACTGGAATTTTCAGAGGAAATGCTGCTGGAGATGGAGTTCAAGAAGCTCTGATAGTCAACCAGTATGTTAATTTGAGCAGAGACTAAACCAGTCTTGGAGGGAAACCATTCGTTGGAATTGAAGATGCGATTCAGGTTGAAAATTGGCTACTGCACTGCGGGAGAATTTTGGTTGATTTAGGATTGAATGACGAGAAAAATAGGAGACTAGCTTCAAGACAGCTTTAAGGAGCTGCTCTATTTTGGTGGAATACTGTTATAGCAGGGGTTGATGAGGAAACCATGTACTGGGTGGATTTTAAGAGAAGATTTCAAGTATGTCGGCGATGGCGCGGTCGCATTGGTTAGGAAGTTTGTTGAGCTGGAGCAAGGAGAGATGTATGTTCTAGAATATGCAAGAAAACTAGAAGCGTTGGCTCGGTACGGGTATACTTTGGTTGCTACAGTGATCCAGAGGAAAGAGAAGTTTATAAGAGGCTTGAGGCCGGAGTTGATAAGTGCTACCTTGCCACACATAAGGGATCCAAGTGATGTAGTGGTAGAAATAGCGCCGCGATAGGAAGGGGCGTTAGCTTGCTTGAGCAAGAAATGAAGGAGGTCCAAGTGAGACGGGCCAGAAAAGGAAGTTTTTCCAGAAGAAGAATGCTTAGAAGGGATGATCACAAAATAAGGGAAAAGCTTAGGTGGTTTGTTATAAATGTGATAAGAAGGGGTACTATGCTAATGAGTGTCGAACCGAAAAGGGAAAAGAGAAAGGAAAGAAGATGATTGGAAAGAAGGACATCTGATGCTTTAATTGTGATTAAATCAACCACTATAAGAAGCAATGGAAGGAACCTGCTAAAGAAGGTGGTGGCAAGTTTATGCATTAGAGCCCGCAACTTCAAGGCGAGTTGTGCAGAAGAAAGGGAAGGCTGTTTTGGGAGGTCGCAATAGATTCACGGTAGTCTGTTAGCACTCTATTTGATATCGGAACATCACATTCTTTTAGTTCTCAATGTTTAGTAGATAAGCTTAACCTAGAGCACTCATACTTAGTTACTTCCATAAGGGTTGCAAATTCAATAGGAGGGTATACAACGCTTGGCATGAGGGGTAACCATTTTGAGTTTGATTTGCTAGGTCATACTTTTGATAGTTGTTTACATGTGTTTGATTTTGTGGGATTTGGTATTATCCTTGGGATAGATTAGTTAAGTAAATATGATGCTAGGGTATTTTTCCATGATAGAAAAATATCACTTAGTCACCCGGATTGTAGTGATCATTTAGTTAATACCGTAGAGATCCCTAGTTGCGAAGTAAATGCTTTATTGGGTATCATGGAGTTGGAGGATGAGTTGCATCTAGTCTTTATAGTTAAAGAGTTTGATGATGTGTTTGAGCCGGTAGTTGGATTACTACCGAAATGAGCAGTTGAATTTCAGATTGATTTGGTGCCTAGAGCAGAACTGATGAGTAGACTACCAAGCAGGATGACACCTATAAGATGAAAGAGTTGAAGGTGTAGTTGGTGGATTTGGAGGACAAGAATTTTTTTGGGCCTAGTAGTTCACCATGGGAACCTACCACATTGTTTGCTAAGAAGCTGAATGGATCGTTGAGGGTATGTATTGATCATCGTATGTTGAATGAGAAAACAATAAAGAACCGATATCCATTGTCGAGAATTGATGATTTGTTCGATCAGTTAAGTGGAGCCAAGCTATTCTCTCGGTTGGATTTAGCGATGGGATTTCATCAGCTTAGAGTGGCAGATGATAGTATTCCTTTAACAGTATTTAGGACAAGGTAGGATCGTACGAATGGTTAGTTATGCCATTCGGGCTAATTAATGTCTCGGCATTCTATGTGGATTTGATGAACCGAAATTTCCGAGAGTACCTGGATAGATTTTTGTTGGTCTTCATAGATGATATTTTGATATACTCTAGGGATGAGAAGGAGCATGAAGTTCATCTTAGAGTTGTGCTTGAAACATTAAGGGAACATTAGTTGAAGGCTAAGTTTTCGAAGTGTCATTTTTGAAAGAAGGAAGTGAAGTTCCCTAGTCATGTAGTCTTAGAGAAAGGGTTGTTTGTAGATCCGACTAAGATTGAGGCAGTGAATAATTGAAAGAGATCCGAGACGGAGACTGAGACAAAGAGATTTCTTAGATTGGCTGGATATTATCAAAGGTTTATAAAGCATTTTTCGTGGAAAGCTGCACCAATGACTAAGCTTATGCGAAAAGATGTGAAGTTTGTATGGATTGATAAGTGTGAGGAAGCATTCCAAAGCTTGAAACACTTATTGACCCATGCACTAGTGGTTACTGGTTCCATAGGGGAATCAAATTTGGTTGTTTATACCGATGCATGTGGAACTAGATTGGGGGCTATGTTGATGCAAAGAGGTAAAATGATTAATTATGCTACTAGACAGCTCAGACCAAATGAAGTGAGGTATCCTACGCATGATATAGAGTTAGTTGCCGTTATATTTGCTTTGAAGGTGTGTAGGCATTATCTTTTGAGAGAGTGATTTGAACATTATATAGATCATAAGTCATTGAAATACTTGTTCTCCATGAAGGGGATTAACATGAGACAATAGAGATGGATGGAGTTTATTGTTGCTTATGATTTGGTACACACGCGAAAAAGGAAACAAGGCAGCAGATGCACTTAGCAGGGAACACCAGAATGCAATATTGGCTATGATTTCTAAATGGAAAGATTTGGAGGCATAGTCAGCTTGTAGAGTGCAGTTTAGATCCAAGGCAGGTTCTAGTGCACGAAGTGATGTATTCTCTTGTTTAGAAGCTCGACCGATTATGATTGAGAAGATAGACAGGAGGAGGATCCAGTTTTGGCTTAACGGGTCATAAAATTAAGGGTAGGAATAGAGGGGGATGACTCAAAGGATTTTAGTTTTGACCACAATGGGTAGTTGAGAAAGAAAGGAAGGTTATGTGTTTCGAACGTAGGAGACATAAGGAAGGAAGTTTTGGATGAATGCCATCGTTCGAAGTTCACTATCCATCCAGAAGGAACGAAGATTTATCAGGATATGAAGAGAAATTTCTTCTGAGAAGGTATGAAACGGGATATTGGTTTATGTTTTAAGCAGTGATTAAATTTCCAATAGGCAAAGGCAGAACACCAAAAGCCAAGTGGATTGCTTCAACATCTGGAAATTCCATCATGGAAGTGGGATTCTATCTCTATGGATTTTATCAATAGGTTGCCAGGACCTAGTAGAGGAAATGAAAGCATATGGGTCATAGTAGAAAGACTAATTAAGAGTGCCCATTTTATTCCAGTAAAGTCAACTAGGACGACACCTAACATGGCGAAGTTAACTATGAAGAATATAGTTAGATTGCACGGGATTCTTAGTAGTATCATTAGTGATAGAGATTGTTTATTTACTAGTGAATTCTGAAAGTGTCTACAGGAAGCATTAGGAACCTAACTCAACATGAGTACCGCTTACCATCCACAGACTGATGAGAAAATGAAAAGAGTTAACAAAGTCTTAGAGGATTATTAAGAGCCTGTGTGTTGGATTTCGGGGGATTATGGGAAGACCATCTCCATTTAATCGAGTTGTCGTATAACAATAGTTATCAAACTAATATTAGGATGGCACCGTTTGAAGCGTTGTATGGGAAACTATGCAAATCTCACGTATGTTGGTTAGAGACCGAGGATAGTTTGGTTCTTGGTCCGGATTTAGTGAAAGAAGCCGTAGAGAAAATTGAGTTGATCCGAGCTAGAACGAAGGAAGCTCAGTCTAGGCAGAAAAGTTATGCTAACAGAAGAAGGATAGATTTAGAATTCTTGGTTGGAGACTATTTGTTTATTAAGGTTTCAAAAATGAAGGGTGCGATTAGATTTGGGAAGTCAGGAAGGTTAGCGCCTAGATTTGTTGGACCTTTTCATATTGTTGAGAGGATCGAGAAATTCGCTTATAAAGTGGAGTTACCGAATAGTTTGGCAGGAGTCCATAATGTATTCCATGTTTCTCATCTTAGAAAGTGTGTTAGAGACCTAAAGACTACCATAGCACCTATAGTGTTAGAGGATTTAGTAGTAGAGCCGAATTTTATCATAGTTAGGAAGCCGATTCAGATTGTGGCTAGAGATGAGAAGAAGTTAAGAAACAAGACAGTCGAGTTAGTAAAGGTTTAGTGGAGTGATGATGTTAGATAATGCACTTAGGAGACTGAGAGCAGGGTTAGAGATGCTTATCCTGATTTGTTTGATGATATGTTTTATTCTTTATTTTTTTGTTACGCACTTTATCGTAATTTTGAGGACGAAATTCTTTAAGGTGGGTAGTCTGTAACACCCCATATTTTTATAACATTATTTAGAATGTTTAATTAGCAAAAATAATAAATAATGTAGAGATTAATAAGTTGAGAATTGATTAGCTAAGGGTAGTTGTGCCATGTTAATGTACAAACTAAAATGAAATAACATAAGTTAATGTGTTAAGATATGGGTTGGGTAATATGGGAAATATGAGAAGAACTTATACCCTAAACCCTTAGGAATGAAACTCACATTCATTTCATTTTCACTCTAACTAAAATTAAACCAATGCCGGCCACCATTATTGTTTTCAAGAGAAGATAAGTTAGGATTCACGAGAATGAAGATAATCAACAAAATCAACATCCCATCTCACACCTTATAATCTCAAAGCTAAGGTGAATAATTACTACAATCCACTTTCTTATGATTTCGGTTTTAAGAATTAGATCAAAATTGTTTTTGCAAGTATATGTCATGTTTTGATAATTAAAGTTATATATGCTTGTTGATGAATTATATATGTTCATGTTAGTTTTATGATGTGTTTGACATGAAAACCCTATTAAATGACATTCAAATGCCTTGAAAATTTAAATATAGATCAATAATGATATTTTAGAGATGGTTTTCAATTTTCATAATTTTATGAATTAATGTGGATTTTTTATAAATTTTCTAGTGCCGAAAATAATTTATATAGTTATAAATTACTTACGGCTAAAATAATTATTATTTGGGTTTGAAATTTTATATGTTGGGGAACATATTAAAATAGATTTTCTACAATTTTTCTATATTTTTTCTAAGTTCTCTGATGAATATAAAATAATTAAAGGTATGTGACTTACATGTTTTATATATTTAATTAAAGGGAGGGGCATTTTATAAAATAATATGATTAATTAATTCTGAAAAATAGTGGTAACACTTTTCTGAAAAATATTTGTAACTAATGAGAATTTGACAAATAAAGGTAAGTTAGTGGAAAAAATTATCCCTTTTAGTTAAAAAAAGAAATCATACTTTTAGCATGTTTCAGCCAATTCTGGCATTAAACCTTCCGACCCTGACCTTTCTACAAGGTCGAGAGGTTCATAGCTTTCGACAAGGTCAAACGGATACATCGGGTATCAAGTTACTTGATACGTAATGAATTGGACGGAGTCGAAGGGTTCTAAGTCGAAAGGTTGATTGCTAAAGAGGTTGAAGTGTGTTTGTTTTATAAACCAAAGATAGCCTGCTTTGTTTTTAATTAAGATTTTTTGGCTTCGTTGCTTCCGACCAGGTCAATTGTTTAAATAAAGGTTTTAAACCTTTCAACACAGTCGAAAGGTTACTGTTGTTTTATCACTGTTTATTTTGAAACCTTTCGACACAGTTGAAAGGTAACTACTGCTTTTGTTTTGTTTTTATTTGAACCTTCCGACAAAGTCGAAAGGTTTACCAGTTTTTAAAACTAGCAGCTTCTCCATGCTTTCGAAAGAAAGCTTTTGACTTAGGTGATTTACCCTTGTTTTCTAAATGAAGTATAAACAAAGCTTTCGAAGCAAAGCTTTCGACAAAGTCAAAAGGTTGCTTCCTATTGAAGTCAAAATGTTTAGTTCAATGATTTTGAAAGGTTTATTTTGAATGATTTTGAAAGGTTTGTTCACTGAATGATTTCGAAAGGTTTTTATATTGAATGGTTTTGAAATGTTTGTTTATTCAATGGTTTCGAAAGGTTCTGATTCAATGGATTCGAAAAGTTTGAGTTTGATGATTTCGAAAGGTGTATGTTGGAAGGATTCGAAAGGTTTGATATTGAAGGTTTTCTAGGGTTTTTCTTAGGCTTGGTTTTAAAGTAATTTTAAATAAAGATGTCTAAAGTTTTATTGCATTTGAAAGGTTTGTTTTCAATGATTTCGAAAGGTTGATGTTGGTTTTGAAAGAGATGATTTCAAATGGTTAGATAAAGATTCTTTCAAGTGTTTAAATGTTTTCATCAACCAAGAATTGAGTAAAGAAGATATATATATATATATATATATATATATATATATATAACATGGTGATACGATTTTGAGTAAAGCATATAGATTATGTACTATTCCCTGTTTAAGTTTGACTTAAAGGTTTTAAATCATTTTGAAATTATTTTCAAGGAAAAATATGGCAAGAGATCCTTAAGTGAAAATGACTCAGATATTAGAATACCATATGGGACTAGTATGGGATCGCGCCCTATACATTAGCTATAAACACAGCCAATTGTTGTCTAAAATTCCAGCATGTAGGGCTTGGTCATAGGTAGAATAAAATTATGATTACACATCGAAAGGAATATATATTATGTACAGATTGATTATTGGTGAGCCATAAAAACCATTAGGATCAAGAAGACCTGGGAGATAATTAAGTTAGTGACAGACCATCCTGAAGAGAAGTATTTAATAGATAGTTAAGGACAGATCATCCAGAAGTGGAGTATTTAAAAATAATTAAGGATAGATAATCCAAAAGAAGAATAGCTAATAGTTGTTAGCTTAATTTTGATTATATTGTCCGGTTGGCCCGAGCCAGCCAAAGGTTAAAAGTTATCAAAACAAAACATGTGTTTGAGTAGATAGTTCATTAGTACCTGATTTTATGTATACATAATGATGCTTTACAGTGTTTAATCAGTTTTGATTCTAAGAAACGGCTTTGTAATGATATGTTTTAAAAGGATGTTAGTGAGAGGAAGCTCATTCCGCTAAGTGGCATGGTCTTACTTGACATATATATTTTAGGATGTATAGTATTATTCACACCAGGCTTTATGTCTAACTCGAATTTTATGTTTTCCACTTAAACTCTCAGGTGCTCAAAATTAATTTGAGTAGGCTAAGGATTAAGGTCTTTTTCAGGTTTTAGTAGAATGATGAATAAGGCTACCGGAGGCTTGTAGGAGGTAAATGGATAGCTATTTAGGAGTTGTAGTTTTTTTTATATTTTGATGAATTTCCGTCGTGCTTTGTATTAAGTCTATTATGACTCCATGACTTCGATCATCCAAGGGCTATCTTCATATACGGCTCTTGGCGTATTTGTAATAGGTATATTTTATCTGTGCCTGAGAACATATTGAGATTATGTAAGTTGAATATGGAACCTCTGTTTTAAATGTAATGGAGTAAAAGTTGTTTAAAATCTGTGTCTTGTTTCCTATTCAAGTGCTTCTGATATTATAGATATCATTAACATACCCGTATTCAGTCACCGAAAGCTAATATTATAGATGACTGCAGCATCTGTAGCGTTTAGTATTGGATCTCTAGATAGGGGATGCTACATTAACATTAATAGAAAAAATTCCAATTGAGGAAATGTTTAACAAAAAAGGTTACATCATTACTCATAATCTTTGTACAAATTTTATCTAAAAGATACATTTATATTACATATATATGATAATTAAAATTTCATGATTGGGATCTAAAAGTATATGTTTGCAAACAATGTAGCATATGGTATATGTGTATATACATTTGTACAAAAGGATTTTGGTTTAAAGTTAAAAGTTTTCATTAAATTTTTAATTTAGGAATGAAACAATACTTCCAACTTTACACAAAAGTTTTTAATATGGAAAATAACAAATAATTAAAATCTGCACTAAAGTCCATTCACTAATATTAAATTAAGGTATCCGCTTTTTGTTTTAACAAGGATTGTAACAATTATGCAAAAATTTAACATATGTAATTAAAATCTGATTTAAGGAATGATAGATAACTTTATATATATATATATATATATATATATATATATATAATCCATTAGCATTTGAATAAGTAAAGATTACCTCATAGTAAACAAAAATCTCATTCAAAGTTAATTTTAATTTCATAACTATCTACAATAAAATAAAAGAAATTTGAACAAGGTAGGCATGCGTAAATTTGTGATAAAAAATTGTAGATTCGAATAACACAGAGAATGATGAAAATTTATCAGAAGTAATATGAGATTCAAGACATGTCGATTTATCATAAACATACATTAAAAGGAAATGATAAAGAAACATAGATCAGAATAATAACATAATAAACATGTAAATATTGAATTATATGCATATATAATTACCTTAGGATGAATCATGTAGAAACACCTTGAATGATAGAAGAATATCTAGATCTGATTGATCACTCTCTAGATCCAATAAACCTTGCCCTTCTTCACACCTTAATTTATAGCTTCTCCTCATATTCCAAAAATCACCATCCCACTTTTCAAGAGAAGAATGAACCACCCTTTTTAATTTAGTTTGATGTTGATTTGAATTTGTTTTAAAGTTTTTTTTGGATGAAGTTTTAGCCATGGGTGGATGAGAGAGAAGAGGAAGAAAAAATGAAAAAATTAAAATTCGTGTTCTTTTCCTCTGCATTTTAAAAAACGAGGAGGTTTTGTTTTTAATAGAATTAGAGGAACCTTTTCCTATTCTCTTATTATAACTTCCTCTATTATTTCCTCTTTTTAAATTTCAGTTAATCTCATTAATTGATTTCCTCCTCTTGTCATTATATGGCTAATCCAAGCACATTCCAAATATGTAACATTTCCAAATAAAAGAAAACAACTTTTATGTAATTATTTTATTGTTTAAAACATGTTTAAAATTATACCGATATTGCATATCGATATATGCAAATATAACTTTTATATATGCATTAAAATATTTACTAACAACATTCAAAAAATAAAATAAATTAAAAATAATTAATTTTTCATAAATATTAATTAATTTAAATAATTTGCAATATTTTACAAACTAATTAAATTGTGTGGTTTTTGGAGAAATCGCAAATACGTTTGTGCGACTTAGAGGTATGAATTCGGTTAGCGATTAATATTGGACAATTCAAATATTAATGTTCATATGTCACTTAGCAGGTGGTATAAAAGTTTAGGTTAATTCATCACTTACAAGGATTTTCGGTAAAATCAAATTTTACTTATTATAAGTGGTACTTGACAGTGATGATTATTTACACCAATTCTCTTCGTCAAAAATATCACTTTGGATTAATGGAATTTGGTAATGGACAAAATTTCAATATCATCCACATTCAACTTTATAGTACAAAAACAAAGTCTTTGGTTCAATAATAATTATTATTATTAATCGAAATGCTTTGGCCAGAGACTTTGACTTTTCTGTTGACCGTGATACTAACCTCATATAACTAGGGAGACAAATTCTCTCTTGAATTGCGTTTCACTTCCAATGCTTCCACTCGGCCCGACTATAGTCGTTCGATGGACGTCATGCCACGATTTAACTATATTCAAAGCAGAGCTTCCACATTGAAGATCAACAACATTCTCAAGTCGAGAGAACTAAGTTAATTAGTCACATCGTTATTCTCTGCTAACCTTAGTTATATTAACCAATAGAAAACTATCTAGTAAGTCATTTCGCAGTTATCCAATAACTATCAGTGTAACCCTTGGTACCCCCCAATAGTCATGTGTAACACACTGCCCAACTTTGGAGAGCGTTATGTACTCTAGTCTCCATGGATATATCGATATCCAGTCTCGATGCATCTTGACTAGGAACATTTAAAGGGGTATATATTTTTCGTTATGATAAATTACTCACGGTTACAACATTTCGTAAATATTATCGTAAAACATACCATTTGTGGATTTAATATTAAATATACTTTTAATTAAGTTGATTAATTAATATAACCACATGATATCAAGTTTATAATAGAAAGAAAATATCTTTATTTCGAACAAGATTGGTCAACGAGTTAGGTAAATGTAACAATTAATTTCTCCTAGGGCAAACAACTAACTCTATCAATCTCCCACTTGTACTTGAGGTCAATTATGAAATCTTATTCCAACTTCTCCAATCGGTTTTCTCAAAACTAATTGGGTCGGTCCTTTTGTGAACGGGTATTCTATTGTGTTTTAATTGTCTACTCTGTCAATAAACTCCCTTAACGATGATAAACTGTTTTATCGTGTAGAAAAACTCAGAGTATGTCTCTCGACTTCAAGTGAGCTCTAGGTTATGTTATGAACTATATTATGACATTATTATCATATAGCTATGTTATGAGATTCTCAGCATTTGGAATTGGCTCAGTTATAGATTTGTGCACTTATATTTTTATATTTATTTTTTTATTACGGCGCTATTCAAGGCAATATACCTAGCCTTTTTTTATTGAATTATCCATGGTCTTTCATTTGGAACATTCTAAATTAAAGATTTTTTATTGACATATTGTACTCAATAGTACTTATGAAGGTTTGAGTCTGAACATTACTTCAAGAAATTTATTGTTTCTGTAAACAATTCTCTAGTATTTTATAAATACATGAGAACATTTCAAACAACCATTTAGTGATATCAATTCGCATTTTTTATTTGGTTCATGTATCAAATACAAATGTATGATAATTCATATTACCAATGCATATGAATCAGTCTATCATAGACAACATAACATGTATGATAATTCCTATAGCCAAATATAAATGTATCGTAACAAATCATGATATCATAGACAACATAGCATGTATTATAATTCCTATTGCCAATGCGAATGAATCTATCTTACATGATTTGTGTTAAATATTTTAAAAAGATATTCTTGCATATCATTTGGGACATTTCCAACATCTTTTATACTTACAATAAAAGACCTTATTTATTAATCCAATGTTGAGGATTAAAACAACTAAGGCTGATTTTGACACAAGTACATCGTCAAAATCATCAACGTGTTGTGCACCTATAGTTTAGAAATATCAATGTAGCTTTTTACATTCTTTCTTACGAACACATGCTTTGATTGAAAATCAAACTATTTGCTATTTCTACCAAAGTATTTAGTCAATCTTAGTGCTTATAAAATGATACTTTCGTATCATTTCTCGGATTATATCCAAAGACTCACAAACTCAATATCGCTCCCACTTACTTTGAGACATTTTTGGCTAATATGTGTAAATAGCTTACTCTAAATTGTTGTTTAGAATTTTCTGTTTCAATACATATGTACCAAAATAATAGGACTTATCGAGCGATAATTTTGTGAGTAAATCCAAACTGACTTGAACATGTTGAATATCAAATCTATTATGCTAATTTCAATAATTGAAATTTGCGATACTATTCTTATCAACATTGCTCATTTAGTTCCAATTGCATTAGTCTTACTCATAAACACAGTCGTTGTCGATGGATCATACCCCTTCATATATGACCACCAAAATTTATATTTTGATAGTGTACTGGAATTAATTCGGATTTTCACATCATACCATATAGAGTCAACACTCTCAATGGTTTAGTTAAACAATCTAGGGTTATATACTTTCGATATTAATAAGAAACTCATAGTTTCTCTTCAATGTTCTAGAATACTTACTAGACACTCTAGTGCATTGTGTTCGTTTTAGGTTAGTTAATTTCATGTCATCTAATCAGTATTATCTATGGATCATACCCAATTCCATTTTACCACCAGTAGTTCCTCAATGAAATTTCTTCATAACGATGTTGGTATTTCTTGAAACAAAAATTGTTTCTCAGTGCAACAAAATAGACATTCATAACTGTTTCATGAATTTCTTTATTTATAAAACTGATTTGGTTTTAGTTTACAAAGCTTATGTTCAAACACAAATATGTCATCCAATGATAGTCTTCCAAAAACTCTTTTGGGAGGATTCATACAAGATCCCTTACGAATAATTATTATGTGCAATCCTTCAACTCGCACAACCTGCCAACTCCTTGGCCTAAAATAAGTTGGAGTTCTTATGAACCCTTACCTTGTAAAATTTTTTAAACTGTTATTCAGCTAGAATAATGTTTACCTTGTGTACTACCTTTAATTAAATTACTTTATAGAAAGAAACTAACTCAACTTCACTCACAATTAATCATACATTGTCCAACAAAGTTCGATTATTCCATATCGATGCATCATTATGCATCACATGGAGAAGCGATTTTGAGATTTATTCTTTATTCATTTTAGATACGTTCGGAACATTTTCCAATATACTCACTCGATCAAATCAAATCATTTATGTTGCATGTTATTTCATTTACTTCTGCTTTATACTTTATGAGTTTACCATAGACATACTTCATGTGTATCAGCTACACATGTCCATGTTGACGACAATTCATCAGTGAATATAACGAAGTACATGAAACCGTTTTGGTATTTATAGAATTACAATTGGATACATCTATATGTATCAATCCGAAGAATTCATCAACTCTTATGATACTCCCACTAAATGGGTTCATAGCCCTTTATTGTTTGAGATATAATTAATAAGTATCATATGATTCAGAATCATACAATAAATTATTTTTCCAAACTACCGCTTAGTCTATAATTCCAAAACAACTGTAAATAATATTAGATACTTTTGTATTTTCCAATACTTTTGTTAAAAAATAGTTACCATATTATAGTTTTATTTCACAAAGAATATTCATAATATTCATACTGAAATATAGCTATTCTATTTTTTTAATCGATATCGAAAAATAGTCATTATTTTATAAATAATGTGTGGTAAGTTTTACAAAAATAATTTTCGTACTATGATGCAATTAATAAGTGCTATATGGCATGCTCCCATTATTTCCACCATTACTATAATAGTGTACTAAATTTGAAGGTCTATCATTTACTTAATCCAATTTGTTTATTTCATACACTGCAACTATTTATAGTGGAGAGTTCATTGATTAAATATCTTGAGCTCAAAGAAATAAATCTCATAGAAAACAATTTTCTATATGAAAATACATTTCTGAATAGAAATCATATTTCTTATTCCAATATTAAGTATCAATTATTTTTACAATTCACGTTTCCAATGTTTATCTATGAAGCAGAAGTGACTATTTATTCTCTTCATCCAAACTGTATCTTAAGTTACATCTATTTTTATACGTTCGTTTTCCTTTCAAATGGTCAAACCATTCAAAATAAAACAATACTATAATATCATAACAAACTTTTTATAAAAACGCATTCGATTATCCTTAACATTTAAGGACATCGAATATGTTACACTTTATGTAAACCGATCAAAATGACATTTCAGAGATCGAGTTCTTATAGCTATCTTGTAGTCTTTGGTCTTGTTGTTATCCTGCTTTTTGGCAAAGCCATGATAACAAAAGATCGATCGAAAACAAAGGACAGTTCGTCTCAGAGATTGATCATACTTAGCTTCACTGTGAATATCACTGAATTTTGTCCGAGACCAGATTGAGCTGCAATTGTTGGGACATGACTAGTAAAGCCATGAGAGCCAACGTTTCAAATTTCAAGTCAATCCGAGTTCGTATGCTCAAGTTATGATGGATTCGACCCTACCGAGTCAACCCTATGGAATCGACCCTATCGAGTCGACCCTATGGAATCGACCCTATCGAGTCGACCCTATAGATTCGACCCTATCGATTCAACCCTATGGATTCGACCCTATGGATTCGACCCTATTGATTCAACCCTATGGATTCGACCCTATCGATTCGACCCTATCGATTCGACCCTATCGATTCAACCCTATCGAGTCGACCCTATGGGTTCGACCCTATGGATTCAACGCTATGGGTTCGACCCTATGGATTCGACCCTATCGATTCAACCCTGTGGATTCGACCCTATCGATTCGACCCTATCGATTCGACCCTATCGATTCGACCCTAAGGAATCGATTCGAACAAAGCTTGTTGACCGGAAGCGCAATATTGAATCGATCATAACTCGAGATCTACAAGTCCAAATGCTATGAAATTTTCACAGGAGCTTATATACATGTTGAAGAATGCCCACACCAAATTTCACCTTGATTGGGTGCTTTCTTGATCGATTCGAACCCTACTTCGAATCGATCACAATGTGGGCCCAATTTCCTAAGGACGGACGTGTGGGCCCCCCACACGTGCTAGGAGCGGTCTTCCCGGATTATAGGCAATCACCCTCCTACGCCTATAAATAGAGCCCCTGGTCATTCAGAAAAGGGGATGGAGAATTCTTGGAGATAAAAGCACGCCCGGACGCTGCCAGAATCACTCCATACCATTATGATTGCTGCTGATTTCGAATTTAAGCTTATTATCTGTTGTACTTCGCTTTAGATCACTTGTAATCTTCAAGTATCAATCAATGAAGTGATATAACTTCATAGTGGACGGAGGCAAATCGCCGAACCACTCTAAATCGTTGTCTTCTGTGCAATTTACTTTTCTGTGTCTTGGAATTTTGTTAGATAATCTTCATTTTCAATTTAATTTCTTCATTTATTATCTCTTCAAAAACTTCCGAAGTGTGTTGCCCAATTTTGGTGTAAACACTTTGGTGCTTTCACCGAGAAAACCCAGCTTTTCTCCTGCTCTTTGGATCTATCATCGATATCGGATTGAATAAATCTAAGAGAGAGATCCAGATCGTCAAATCCAACTTCTTTCCCTTCTATTCAGATTTGCACAAAGTTTAGGAAAGGAATTCAACTTTCAAGATGGTTAGCACAAGGACCACCTCAAATGTTGTCAATCAAGAATAACAGGATAGACAAAATCCTGCTCCACTACCTCCATCTAATCAAGATGCTACTGGACACTCGGAACCGTCAGGTCCGGTCACCCGACAGGAGTTGCAGTCGCTATTCCAAGAGCTAACCCAGAGTCGGCAACAGCTTACAGAACAGCTACGCGCTAACGCCGAGCTGATCAACCAACTGGATCGTCAAAAGCGAAAGAGATCCAAGAGAGACCATGCTTCTCACTCATCCAGCGAAAGCTCTTCCTCTTCTGATTACCATAATCGATCTCCACGACCCCGGCTAGATGGGAGTCACATGCCAGCTGCTGGAAATCAACCAGCAATGACCGTTGAACCAGGAGTCGATGCTCAAGACCAGTCGAACTGGACCATCATCATCATGGACGTACTCCTGAACCATACGTCCCCAAGGACTATGAACCAAGAATGCAAGGTTTGGACCGTCGACAGCATCCTGTCCAACTCCAGAGTATGGAACGCAATCACACTCCGGCACAAGCCACACAAAACGTGCAAACGCCGGATATTCCGACTATGATACGACAAATGATCCGTGAAAGCCAGGATCTCACGAACGAAGACTGGGGAATCTCCAGAAGTCACAATCCATTCACCAAGGACATTCTTACTGCTGAACCCCCACGGCGATTCAGTATGCCAACTCTACCCATGTACGAGGGAAACTCCGACCCCAACCAACATATTCTGACATATGAATGGTCAATGACCGCTGCCAGAGCCAACAATGCAGTAAAGTGTCGTAGTTTGCCCATATCCTTGGGGGCATCGCTACCATGTGGTTCACTCGACTGCCACCTCGATCCATCTCTTCCTTCGACCAGTTGGCCACAAAATTTGTTGAACAATTCCGCATGCACGTTGCAAGGCCAAAAGATGTCAACACTCTATCTAGCGTCACTCAAGCTCCCGGAGAGACGCTCAGACACTACTTAGAGAGATTCCATACCGCATGTGCGGAGATCAGCAGTCCAAACGATAACTCCATCCCTATGGCACTGACTAAGGAGGTTGACCCCGATTCTGAATTTGGCAACTGGTTGGCTGGAAAACCCCCTGCATCGTTGGACCATTTCCACGCCAAGGCGGCTCAATTCCTAAGAAGGGAAGACGCGAAAGAGTCTAGGAAGCAAACTGATGCAGGACCAAACACCGAAGGGATCCAGAGCAATATTGCAATCAAACAGTCCAGTGAGAGCTCCGGAAAAGTTCATTTGAACGTGAACCAAAGTAGAAAGCGGATCAGAACCGTCGCCCACCGTGAAGGAATCCTATGTTCGACGGTTATACTCCTTTGAATATTTCACTGGAGGACTTGTATTTACAAACCTGTAATACAATTCAATATAAAAAACCTGCTCCAAGACCGTCGTCAGTGAAGCAAATCCAGACGGGAAAATTTTGCAGGTTCCATGAAAGCTACGGGCATAATACGAACGAGGGTCATCGCTTACAAGATCTCGTTGAGAAATTGATCAGGGAAAAGAAGCTGGAACAGTTTGTTTGGACGCCGCAGCCGGGAGAAGCGGGCCCGTCAAATCAAAGTAATGAATGCAATCAACTGATGCAGGAAAACTCCACCCCCACCGGCTGGAGGTTAGTAGTAAATGCTGTTGGAGGTATCCCTCATCCAACAAAGCGAAGCTGGGATGAGATGAAGTCATATACCAGCCCCACTAGGCATGCGGATTTTGCATGCTGTAGAAATTTGAAAGATAGAGTTCCGATCAAACGACAGAAAGCAATGACTGACGACATTGTATTTCAGTGTAATAATGATGGCAGAATCATAGTCCCGACTACCGATCCACTAGTCATATCAGCACAGGTAGGCCACGTGTGGATGAAATGGATTTTGGTTGATAGCGGAAGTTCCGTGAATATAATATTTAAGCGAGCCTACGACCAAATGAATCTAAATTCCAAAGACTTGAAACCATACCGATCCAGTATTCACGGCTTTGACGGGAGCGCGGCCATACTCGTTGGAGAGCTAGAAATACCGATAGAGTTGGGAACTGGACAGTGCTGTAGGGTCCGGACGTTGCAATTCGTAGTGATGGACATAGATTCCCCGTACAATGCTTTCTTAGGCCGACCAGCCCTTGCTAAATTCATGGCTGTTATCGCCCCATGGTGCCTAACCTTAAAATTCCCCACTGATAAAGGAATTGGTGTTGTTATGGGAGACCAGGCCGACTTGAGAACATTCATACTCCGAAAGTGAGTTTCTCGGTCGCACGATGTCAATGTTTAGCCCCAAACCTTCAAAATTGGTGATTTCGTCTACGGAAGAGTACATTCAACACCATTGCACGAGAAACCAACGTGGGAAGGGCCATGTGTGATTGAACAAAAACTCGGGAATGACCTGTTCTTGCTGTCGACATTGGGCGGTCCTATTTTACCAAGAACCTGGAGAAGCGAGAACCTTCGCCATTGCTACGCATGACAGGCTCTATTCAATCTATGAATACTTTACAATTTCCTTTACATTCTAAAGTTTGAACTTGTAATAAGGCACTGACTTTGCCATATTTTCTTATCTCAGCAATAAATTACTATCTCTTCAAGCTAGAACTGTGATTCACCGAATGCGACATTCAACAATCACGACACACGAAGAGTTAAGTTCCATCAAACATTGGAATTTATTCAAATAGCGAGTGACTGCGATATGACCGGCCACTCACTAAGTGAAATCCCAGCTCGGGGGCAAGCCATCACATCAAAGGCTGAACTGGGCCAACACACGACGGTCCTACAACTAACTCCAACTTCCCAGAGCGTGAATTAGAGTATAAACATCCAATAACTCGTTCCCAGAGTGCGAACGGACTCCAAATTCCCAGAGCGCGAATTGGAGTATAAGCATCCAACAACTCGTTCCCACAGCGCGAACGGACTCCAACTTCTCAGAGCGCGAATTGGAGTATAAACATCCAACAACTCATTCCCACAGCGCGAACGGACTCCAACTTCCCAGAGCGCGAATTGGAGTATAAACATCCAACAACTCGTTCCCACAGCGCGAACGGACTCCAACTTCCCAGAGCGCGAATTGGAGTATAAACATCCAACAACTCGTTCCCACAGCGCGAACGGACTCCAACTTCCCAGAGCGCGAATTGGAGTATAAACATCCAACAACTCGTTCCCACAGCGCGAACGGACTCCAGCTTCCCAGAGCGCGAATTGGAGTATAAACATCCAACAACTCGTTCCCACAACGCAAACGGACTCCAACTTCCCAGAGCGCGAATTGGAGTATAAACATCCAACAACTCGTTCCCACAGCGCGAACGGACTCTAACTTCCCAGAGCGCGAATTGGAGTATAAACATCCAACAACTCGTTCCCACGGCGTGAACGGACTCCAACTTCCCAAAGCGCGAATTGGAGTATAAACATCAATTACAGGTTCCCGGAGTGAACCGAAATATCCATGCTAGCTCCAAGTTGCCAGAGCGAGAACTGGAGGATAAACATCAATTCCCGGTTCCCGAAGTGCGAACCAACACATCAACGCGAACTCCAAGTTCCTAGAGCATGAATTGGAGTGCGAACATCAATTTCAGGTTCCCGGAGCGCGAACCAAAATATACCTCATAACTCCATATTCCCAGAACGTGAAACGGAGTATAAACATCCAGTCCAGGTTCCCGGAGCGCGGACCTAAGTATAAATATCAACTCCAAATTCCCAAAGTGTGAACTAGAGTACAAATGCCAAGTCAAAGTTCCCAGAATGCGAACTGTGCTACGAACGTCGATGACTCTCAAATTCCCAGAGTGCGAACAAGATCACAGATTATCCTAAGTCCCCGTAGTGTGGACATGTGCACAAGGTTTGCAAAAGGTGCGATCGACCACCGAAAATCCAAATGTTGTTCCCCGGAACTAGGGGGTAGAAAGCTTAAGTGTTAATCACTAACCAAAGTGATACAAAGTCCAGAGTTCAAATCATTCATCGGTTACGACGTATAATCGAGATCTTTGGGCTTGACAAATAAAACAAATTCTACTTAACGGTAAAAACACCACAAGTACACCGGATTGAAAGAAAACACGCAAATGACAAAGCTTCAAAGTCTGGCTATAATCGTCGTCACTTATACAAAGCTCATCGATGCGAATGAACATTTTGCATCCACCAAATTCTCCATTTTCCAATGCAGAGTCAATCCTTCAACCTTCTATATCGGTTCAGGAGAGGATCGATACGAAGGAACTTCCTAAAACAATTGGCAAACGTTGCTACAACTCAAATCTTACATCAATTCAGGAGAGGATTGATACAAGAGGATAGTCCAAAACAACCATCAAGCGTTGTTTCAACTCAAATTTCAAACCGATTCAGGAGAGAATCAATACAAAATTCGACAACGAACTAAACCGACAACGACTCATGAACACTCGACGTTAACTAAGTCAAGTTAACATATATGCATGTACGTCGGACTAGTATTTGATTTTCAGCATTCACGGGAATCGAATACTCAGCTTGTTACGATTACAACAGCCAACCACTAAAGCAATATTCTACAGTAATCAATCATATCAACGCAAGGTTACAGCAACATAGAATACAACTTACAGCAAAGCATGTCATAGTTGACCAACATGAGACTGCAGCTTTTCAAAGCACGTCATGTTTACACAAGACGTATTTTGGGGGCAAATGTTATCCCGCTTTTTGGCAAAGCCGTGATACCAAAAGATCGATCGAAAACAAAGGACAGTTCATCTCAGAGATTGATCATACTTGGCTTCACTGTGAATACCACTGAATCTTGTTCGAGTCCAGATTGAGCTGCAATTGATGGGACATGACTAGAAAAGCCACGAGAGCCAACGTTTCAAATTTCAAGTCAATCCGAGTTCGTATGCTCAAGTTATGATGGATTCGACCCTACCGATTCAACCCTATGGATTCGACCCTAGCGAGTCGACCCTATGGATTCGACCCTATCGAGTCGACCCTATGGATTCGACCCTATCGATTCAACCCTATGGATTCGACCCTATGGATTCGACCCTATCGAGTCGACCCTATGGATTCGACCCTATTGATTCAACCCTATGTATTCGACCCTATGTATTCGACCCTATGGATTCGACCCTATGGATTCGACCCTATTGATTCGACCCTATAGATTCGACCCTATCGATTCAACCCTATAGATTCCACCCTATGGATTTGACCCTGTCGATTCGACCCTATCGATTCGACCCTATCGATTCAACCCTAAGGAATCGATTCGAACAAAGCTTGTTGACCGGAAGCGCAATCTTGAATCGATCATAACTCGAGATCTACAAGTCCAAATGCTATGAAATTTTCACAGGAGCTTATATACATGTTGAAGAATGCCCACACCAAATTTCACCTTGATTGGATGATTTCTTGATCAATTCGAACCCTACTTCGAATCGATCCCAATGTGCGCCCAATTTCCTAAGGACGGGCGTGTGGTCCCCCCACACGTGCCAGAAGCGGTCTTCCCGGATTTTAGGCGAAATATCAGCCTCCTACGCCTATAAATAGAGCCCCTGGTCATTCAGAAAAGGGGACGGAGAATTCTTGGAGATAAAAGCATGCCCGGACGCTGCCAGAATCACTCCATACCATTATGATTGCTGCTGATTTCGAATTTAAGCTTATTATCTGCTGTAGTTCGCTTTAGAACACTTGTAATCTTCAAGTATCAATCAATAAAGTGATATAAATTCATAGTGGACGTAGGCAAATCGCCGAACCACTCTAAATCGTTATCTTCTTTGCAATTTACTTTTCTGTGTCTTGGACTTTTGTTAGATAATCTTCATTTTCAATTTAATTTCTTCATTTATTATCTCTTCAAAAACTTCCGAAGGGTGTTGCCCAATTTTGGTGCAAACACTTGTGTTACATTAACACAATGTAAAATCATTTGAAATCAATCAGATTAAATACTCAATTTTGCACTAAGGTTTATTTGGTTTTTCGATGAACTAATTTCATTAACATATCGTATAATAGAAACTTTGACCATTCACCATATAACATTTTTATGCAATTGATATGGATGAAATATCCATAGTCTTGTATTGCTTCTAGAGTTTGAAACTCATAGAATGCAGTACATGGTCTTAATCAAATAAATGCATAGGCGAACAAACCACGAATATATTTTGTATTTGTAAAATCAGGCACTTGCATAGGTGTTGAAACGTTAACATTCAATAAGGGTATTATATTTCAACTTGTCAACTTTCAATTCCATTCATTTGTATGTATTAATTAATAAACATTTTATCAATCATATTAAATGTACTAATTTATCATTTTATATAATTATAATATTATTTAGCATATGTTTTACAATATTAGAAAGGTTAAATATTACCATTTCATTTTTCTAATAAAGCTCCCACTAGTATTTTATGTTTCTCCAAACCCTAAGATGAAACATAGAAGTCTTTTGACTTCACTAGTGCGTGTTAGGACTCGTATGTCTTGATATTCTGACACTGGTTTTGCTCAACAAATCATAGCCCCGCAAACGATGGATAACTCCTTATCGGTTGTATCGTATACAACTCTTAACCCATTTTCCCTTGTTCCAATCTCATTTCGACCTTTAGTTTGATCAACAAATACATATAGTTATCTTACCTCATCCGTTCAATATATTAATAATACTACACATAACATCCCCAGCTTGAGTTTGCTCAACAACTAAGGAGCATGCAAGTAATTTATTAATATATATATGGTAGAGGACAACATTATATTAAAGATTCATAATCGTCAATATATTATATTTAGAGATATTGACTTATGAAATAATGTATGTCTTATGAAATACCCTCATGATTTAAGTGTCAGACACATGAGAAATCATGGTATACGTACATTTACGTATGTATTTATTCCTTAAGTCTATTTAGGTTTCTTTAATGTTCTAACTTTAGTTTATACATTCATATCATATTAGTTTTATTGTTATATAACTTTTATATTTCATGCTACTTATACGATAGTCTTATGTATGATATTTTATTGATTAAATCTTATTTAATTAATAAACTCTTTAATTAATTTTAAATTAGTATTCCAATACAACTTATATTAGACACATCTATTATAACCTTAATAGTAAGTCTATATATCTTATATATGCATATTTTTGGTTAATTAACCGACATTTAATTACTTTATTAATTAAACAATTTTAATTAGATTGTATTAATTTCAAAATTTTATCACATATACATACATGTATGCTTATGTTATCTTAAACACTTTAACATAACATATATCAACATATATAATACAGGCATATAAATTAATTAACTCATTTAATTAATTTGTATAATTAATCTTATTAATAATTTTAAATTTCAAAATTAATATTTACATAGTTTCAAACATTTTGAATTTTTCATTCCATTTTCAAACATTTTGAATATTTATGTTATATTATAACCTTTTATAATAAACATGTTTTTATTTTAAATTTAACTTCTAAATTAAAATCATGTATTAATTTTCAAAACCATTTGAAAATTAGCCCATATCCCAACTCAAATCGGGCCATTTCTATTAGGGCAACCTTTAGGCTCACGTCGTCTTTTAGGCCTGGCCAGTAACCAGGTAGGACAAAGTACTTGATTATCCAATTCCAATCCTAGACATCACCTTTCTAGACACTGTACTAAGTGCACAAGCTTAATTAGTTAGCCATAATATGACTAATTTAGACCGCTTAGGCTATTAGGCTTTGATACCATTATTGGAACTAGCCAGCTTGTAGTGGAAGAAAATGGTGAATTTAATTTTTTTTACCATTTTAGATCATTAACGAGACTATGAAGTCTAAATGTATTTATATCTTATATAAATTATCTTTTAAATAAAATCAATATTTTATTCAGTATGGTAATTTAAGGAATTATATGTTCATTTATGAGAAGTGTAAGTGCGGTGTATAAGTGATGTATATATGTATAAATGAAACATATAAAAATAAATTAAGAGAAGAAAAATATTTTTTCCCTCTATCACTATATTCAATTAATAAAAGAAAGATATGATACAATATAAAAGGAGATGTTCTTTCACCATTTAACTATGTCAATTAATACACTAAATGACATTTATTACTTATCAGTCGAATCTACACATGGATATGATAGAACATGAAAAGTGGGAAACCTATCGTTTCTTTCACCATTTAACTATGACAATTAATATATTAAATGATTTATTACTTATCAATCAAATCTACACATGGATATGATGGAATATGAAAAGAGGGAAACTTTTTATTTCTTTCCTCGTCTAGCTGTAACAATTAGGGTTGAGGGAAGAATTAATTTAAAGGACAAAGATTTGTATATTTTTTGACTCAAGGACACGACCTCAATATTTTTACCATAAGGACAAACATTCTTCTAAAAATTATTCATAAGGACAAACATTTTTCAAAATTATTCATAAGGACAACAAAACTGCTATCAAGCTAAAACTGATACCTAAAAACTGCTACCCATAACTACAAACTGATACCTAAAAACTGCTATCAATAACTAAAAATTGATACCTACAGAAAGTTGTCCTTCAGGATAAAATATTGAAGGTCTGTCCTTGAGGCTAAAAAGCTGTGAAATTTTGTCCTTGACAATAATTTCTTGTAACAATTAATACACTAAATGACATTAATTACACCAACCAAATCTACACATGCCTTTGTTGTCTAAATTTTTTCAATGAAATATATGCATACATTCATAATAATTATGGATGTGTGCATCCATAATAATTATGGATCATACATACATACAAAATGAAAACCTATTGGTTGTCTTAAATAATCTAAAATCCAAAATTGACATTAATAGAAAAATTCCAATTGAGGAAATGGTTAACAAAAAAGGGTTACATTATTGCTCATAATCTTTGTACAAATTTGATTTAACCAAAACATTTAATTATTACATATATTTGATAATTAACATTTAATAACTTAGATATGAAAGCATATATTCGCAAACAATGTAGCATATGGTATATGTGTATGTACATTTGTACAAAAGGTTTTTGGTTTTAAAGTTAAAAGTTTTCATTAAATTCTTAATTTAAGAATGAAACAATACTTTAAACTTTACACAAAACTTTAAATATAGAACACAACAAGTAATTAAAATTTGCACTAAAGTCCATTCATTAATATTAAATCATGGTATCCACTTTTGTATTAACAAGGATTGTAAAAATTGTGCAAAAATTTAACATATGTAATTAAAATCGGATTTAGGAATGGTAGATAACTTAATATATGTATGTACACACACACACACATATGCATTTGAATAAGTAAAGATTATCTCGTCGTATGCATAAATCTCATTCAAAGTCAAATTTTAATATCGTAACTATCCACAATAAAAGAAAATAAATTTGAACAAGGTAGGCATGCTTAAATTTGTGATAAGAAATTGCATATTCAATCAACACATGGAATGATGAAAATTTATCAGAAGTAATTTGAGATTCAAGACATGTTTATTCGTCATAAACATACAATAAAAGGAAATGATAAACAAACATAGATCAAATAATAATATAATAAACATGTAAATATTGAATTATACGCACATACAATTACCTTAGAATGAAGCATGTAGAAACATCTTGAATGATAGAAGAATACCTAGATCTGATTGATCACTCTCTAGATCAGATAAACCTGACCTTCATCACACCTTAATTTGTGGCTTCTCCTCAGATCTCAAAATCACCATCCCACTTTGCATGAGAAGAATGAACTAACCTTTTTAATTTAGTTTGATGTTGATTTGAATTTGTTTTGATGTTTTTTTGGATGAAGTTTCAGCTATGGGTGAATGATAGAGAAGAGGAAGAAAAAATAATAAGTAAAATTCACGTTCTTTTCTTTGTACTTTTGAAATGAGGAGGTTTTGTTTTTAATAGAATTAAAGGAACCTTTTTCTATTCTCCTATTAGAACTTTCTCCTTTATTTCCTCTTTTTAAATTTCAATTAATATCATCAATTGGTTTCCTCTTACCGTTATATGGCTAATCCAAGCACGTTCCAAATATGCAACTTCTACAAATAAAAGAAAACAAATTTTATGTAATTATTTTATTATTTAAAACATGTTTAAAATTATACCGATATCACGTATCGATATATGCAAATATAACTTTTATATATGCATTAAAATAATTACTAACAACATTCAAAAACCAAATAAATTAACAATAATTAATATTTCAAAATATTAATTAATTTAAATAGTTTGCAATATTTTTACATACTAATTGAATTATTTGACTTTCGGAGTAATCAAAAATATGGTTGTGCGACTCAAAGGTGTGAATTCAATCAGTGGTTAATATTGAATAAAATATTAATGTCCATACGTCACTTGGCAGGTGGTACGATAGTTTGACTAAATTCATCGCTTACAGGTCTTTTCGGTAAAATCAAATTTTACTTATTATAAGTGGTACCTAATAGTGATAATTATTTACACCAATTCTCTTCATCAAAACTATATCACTTTGGATTTATGGAATTTGGTAATGGTCGAAATTCTAAAATCATCCACATTCAACTTTATAGTCCAAACGCAAAGTCTTTGGTTCAATAGTAACAATTATTATTAACCGAAAAGCTCTGGCCAAAGACTTTGACTTTGAGTTGACTTCTGTTGATTATGATACGAACCTCATATAACTAAGGACACTTTCAATTCTTCTATTCGACGCAACTATAATCGTTCGATGGATGTCGTGCCACGATTTAACTATAATCAAAGCGGGGTTTCCACATTGAAGATCAATAGTATTCTTAGGTCGAGAGAACTGTGTAAATTAGTCACATCAATATTCTTTGCTTGATCTTAGTTATATTAACCAATAGATAACTATCTAGTTAGTCATTCCATAGTTATCCAATAACTATCAGTATTTAACCCTTTGGTACCCCCAACAGTCATGAATAATACACTATCCAACGTTTAGAGAGCGTTACATACTCTAGTCTCAGTGGATATATCGATATCCAATCTCGATGCATCTTGATTAGGAACATTTAAAATGGTAAATTTGTTTCATTGTGATAAATTACTCACGGTTACAACACTTTGTAGCTACTATCACAAACATACCATTTGTGGATTTTCTATTAAATATACTTTTAATCAAATGGATTAATTATTATAACCACATTATATCAATTATATAGTAGAAAGAAAATACCTTTATTTCGAACAAGATTGGTTAACGAGTTAGATATATGTAACAAATTATATAATTGCCCCTAGAGCATACCCTACTCTATCAGACCCAAAGTAGTGTGTAGAAGCGATCGCCCCTTCCTTGCCCATTGATCCGAGATATCAGATGGTAACTCCCTCTGATATTATGATTATTGGATCCCCGAGCGTTACACATTCCATAGTTATCCAATAACTATCAATAGTAAACCCTTAGTGCCCCGAACAGTCATGAGCACTGCCCAACATTTGAAGGGTGTTACATACTCTAGTCTCAAGGCATACATTGTTATCCAGTCTTGATATATCTTATCTAGGAATATTTAAAACATGTTTATTATATTACAATACAATACTCAAGATTACAACTATTTGAAATTACTATCATAAACACATTATTTTTGGATTTTTTATTGAATATCCTTTAATTAAACATATAATTATTTACAACATAATATAACAAGTACAACAGAAAGAAGATGCCTTTTATTATGAACAAAATTGATTACAAAATTAATAATTTAAAATAAATTGTAGAATTTCCCCTAGGGCATACCTCAAACTCTACCAATATTACCCTTCAGAAAACTATCGAGTGAGACATTACACAGTTATCCAAACTATTAGTACGTATACCTTGATGGCCTACAACAGTCATGAGTAATACATTGTCCAACACTTTCAGAGCAATACGTACTCTAGTCTCAATGGATGCATCGACATCCAGTCTTAATGCATCTTGATCAAGAATATTTAAAATGACATCATTTATGGATTTTCTGTTAAATATACTTTAATTAAACATTTAATTATTTATAACGAATTGTAAGAAGGATATAACAGAAAAAAAACATTTAATATGAACAACGATTGATTATAGAGTCGATAATTCAGAATAAACTATAGAATTTCCCCCAAGGGCATACCCCGAACTTTATCAGTCTCCCACTTGCACTTGGGGCTAATAATGGAATCTCAATCCAATCACTTCGATTGGCTTTTTGAGAACTGACCGGCTTAGACCTTTATTGAATGAACTTGCTATGGTGTCCTCGGTATTTACCCTCTGCATCATGACCTCTTACTTCTTAACGAATTCAGTAATGACCTAGGATTTTAGACACTTCGTATTTAAATATCTGTATCATTTAAATATTTTAATCTTTGATCAAATGTTATTGGAATGATGAAATAAGCATTTTAACCCCTTTTTCAAATCATAACTAATGATGGTAAACGTTTTTTGAAAAAATGTTTGCAAAAATATATTCCTTGGAAAAATATCGACAATGTGACCGAAAATCTTTTTATCGATAAACAACATTTTAACCATCAGACGTTGTTTAAATTTATTTTATTAAATTTCTTTGCAAATCAATTTAATAAAATAAAATGTTTTTCCATTTATGGAAATAAACTTTATGAATGACGTCATGCATGAGCTAAAGGGAGATATTTAGGAAATAAGAAAACAAGGAAAATTAGTAACCTTTAAGCAAGTTTGACACAAAGGAGAAACGATGTGTAATTAATGACATTAAGGTTTTGAGGGGTTTTTGGTCTTCCCCCACTCACATTCCTAAGGCTGTATAAGGAGGGGTACACCCTTAGGAATAAATTATAAATAATTAAAAAGCTTGAGTTCTAAAATCAACGGTTTCTTTTCTTCTTCCTCTCTTATGTTCTAATAAGAAAGAATTGCAAATCAACTACAAATCAGTTCAAAATTTTCTAAAAGACATAGTATAATATTAGAAACCATTCCACCATGCCAAAACATGAAGAAGTGGAGCCATACTCATCCTATGGTGATATGCGATGAGCTTTATGTGAAGGTGGAGGGGGGCAAAAATGCAAGTGCGAGACATGAGGAGGAAAGAGGAGGTGGTAGCAAGGTGGATGCTTGGCTTTGGTTCTTGGATCTTGGTTTTGGTTGGATAAAAGATGAGTTAGCGCCTCACTTTAGATGAGAATTATAACATATATATATATATATATATATTTGTGTTTGATTATGTTACAACTGTTTGAATTGTTGTTAACTTATGTTGAAAACAATGGTTGTAACTTCTTACTTTAATAGTAAGTGACATATGTGATCCATATACATGGACTTGAAAAAACTTGCAATGGACTTGAATGAACTTATAAACATGTTGCTAGGCCTTGAACAAAGCACATAGGTTGTAGTTGAACAAAGGTTGGAATATGACTTGGATTTAGAAGTGCACTTGTAGCGATGGTCGCTATGGATGTAGTTCGGAATTGTATT
This sequence comes from Allium cepa, assembly GCA_030765085.1. Taxonomy (NCBI): domain Eukaryota; kingdom Viridiplantae; phylum Streptophyta; class Magnoliopsida; order Asparagales; family Amaryllidaceae; genus Allium; species Allium cepa. The sequence continues at coordinate 675,933,866 of CM060941.1, read as the reverse complement.
GTTTTTGGTAATTGTTATGGAACTTTGTAGACAGATTCTTAGGAGTTTCTAGCCATATTTACAATGTTTTATATGTAGGTTTTTTGCTATTAAAAGCTTGAATAGTAAAAAGTTAAGTAACATCTCGAAAATAGTCAAAACATCACTAGTGCAAAACGGTCCCGTTTAACCTTGATTTTTGGACTTCAAGTATTTCAAAAAAGACTTTAAGTTTGAACGATTTGTTTCATTCTTTTAAAAAACATTGTCTAACTCATATTAAAGTTAATTAAAAGTAGTTTGAGATTTACATAAATTTTAAAGAATTAGTTGTGAATCTTCAAAGGATAGATATTTTGTTAAAACATGTTGTTTTCAAGCTTCTAATGACTTTTCAAACCTTTTGTTTTCCGGTGATATTTTAAAGGAGTGTTTTAAAATATGTAATAAGTATATGAATTATAAATATCTTGAAAAATATCTTATACAAATATCTTGTTTTAGATTATAAAATAAAAGGTTAGGAAGGAGTAAGTAATCGCTTTATGGACAAAAGGTTAAATTATTTAATTATTCATTAGAAAAGTAATTAACTACGCTCAATGCTAACAAGCTGACAAAGTAACCTTATCTATTTATGATAATTAAGATTAATTTCGATTAGGGACGGAGCAATATAGCTTTAACATACCAAGCTTCCCCCTTAACCGAGGAATAGGTAAATGGAAAATGTCGGAAATGTGTTAATCGTATGGATTTCCTATTGTTTATGGAAATCATTAATACTATACTTAACACTAAAAGATGATGAGGTATACTTATCTATTTGTGAAATTTAAAAATGAAGTGCTTAGGCAAGGCTTGGAGCAACCAGTGCCTAAAACCCGGCTTCATTCTTAGACGAGGGATCGCTGTGGTAAAAAAGGCATCAAACGACGGATATGCTCCGTTGTCTGTTGCACATCTATCTGTCGTTAAACTGCATGCCGTCTCATTGCACACCAGACCACAGGGATCCCTCGTCGTTTGATATGCATTAGCACGACCAAAAATACCATACGTTGTCTGATGCTATAGTATCATTTCTTGAAATTCCTATTAGACAACATATAAATATTGACTGGTATAATTGTTTGCAAAATGAAATTCAAATATTCTATTTAAACAAATATTTTACTACAAATCAAATTCAAATACAATACAACTTTCACTATCACTCTCGTTGCATTTTCGAATACAACTTTCCCTATCACTATCATATACGCAATATTTCTATATGTTGTCGCATACAACATCTCTTTTACTCACACTCACTTGCTCCAGATTATTTTTGATGTTGATCTTGATTTGCTTGCTCCAGCTTGCATCCAGTCACCTTATATACCCATCAAATAAACAATGCAGTAAAATGGAAAAAGAAACAAACCTAAATTACAAAAACAAATTTGAATTTGAATATTAATATTGCCACGGTTTATAGGTTTGTTTTTCTTCATGTTTTAGATAGGAATAAATATATATATGTGCACGGACAACTTACGATATGTTATCCCGCCTTTTGGCAAGGCCGTAATGCCAAGGAATTAACTAGAAACCAAGTACATTTCACCCCGAAGATCGGTTATACATGGGTCAGCTATGGAGAGTGGTAGATTTATCCAAGTCTATATCAACCTAAAATCGTATGATACGACAAGCAAAGCTAAAAAAGCCAAAGTTTCAAATTTCAAGTGAATCGAAATTTGTATGCTTGAGATATTGATTGATGAAGGTTGAGAAAACCAATTCTATTCGTATCCATACAATTTCATATCCATTCCCCAAAACGAGCTTTAGCACTTATCCATCGCCTACTAATTTCCTTCGTATCCATCAAAATGAAGCCACTTCATATCCATGAAAAACCGTCACTTCGTATCGATCCACCCATTAATATACTTTGTATCGATCCGCCATTAACCGATGCGAATAACACATGATGGATCGTTATCAAAGATACACTTGTGATCGATATAAAGCACATGGAAGTATCAATACAGAGCCGACTAACTCAATAATCAATATGAAACAACTTCGCTGAAGCGATACAAATGGAGATACCCTAGGTCGATACGAATAAAGCCTGTAAAAGTGGAAGACTCGGTCACTCGACATGAAAAGTGGATTGATCCTAGAATGTAGTGCCACATCATTCTGATTGATACGAGATAACATTGATATGAACGTATCGATAAGACGCAAATCGATACGAAGACGCCAACTAGAAATGTCAAACTTGGATCGATCATAATTCAAAATATACAAGTCCGAATGCCATCAAATTTTCACAGGAGCTTGGGTACTACCTCAAGAACGCCCATGATCGATCTCAGCCATAAAAGACCAAGTTTGGATTGATATGAATTTGGTATGTATCGATCATGGATCGATTCCAAATGGCCATGGAACGATCACGTGGGCCCACCCATATGAGAGAAGGAGATTTCCTAGATTGGAGCGAGATATTTACAGCCTACGCCTCTAAATAGCAGTCCTAGACCTTCAGAAAATGAAACTTGGACTCTAGAACGTTGATACTCTACCAAAATCTTCATAGTACCTTGAGTGTTCTATTGTAAACAATTGAAACCAGCGAGAATCATCAATAAAACAAAAAAAATTCTATAGTGGACGTAGGCTACAACATCGAACCACTCTAAATCTTTGTGTTCTTATACTTTCGTTTGTCTGTTTCTTATGTGTTTGTTAGATCTACCTCATTTTCCATTTATATTCTTCACTTTGATATCTGTAAACATACCCGAAGAGTGTTGTGTCCAATTTTGGTACATAACACTTTGGTGCTTTCACTGAGAAAACTCAGCTCCTGCTCCTTGGATCTACTACCGTCGTTGGATTGCAAGAATCTAAGGAGAAGATCCAGATCTCACAACCACTAGTTCTTCCATTAGATTGTGCTAAATCTAGGAGAGAGCTACACCATTCACCATGGTTACTACAAGGACTGCCTCGACCACTGCAGATCAGGAAGGAAGAGATAGATAGAACCTTGCGTAGCTACTCGCCGCATGCAAGAAACTCAGTTGGGCCTTCAGACCCCTAAGGCCCTATCACCAGGGAGGAGTTCCTGTGTTGCTTTCCCAACAGATCCATGCCAACACGGAGTTAATCAACTGACTGAATCAGGAAAGATGAAGGAGATCCAAAAGAGATCAAGCTTCCTACTCACCCACTAAGAGCTCAGCTTCTTCTGACTACCGTCACAGATCCACACGTCCATGACTAGATGGAAGCTAAGCGCAAGCTCCCAGGCATCGGCACACTCTGAACCACGGACAAGCGGGAGTTGGTCCATCTTCAAGACCAGGCTGAACCCTCCTCCCGGGGAGGGGCAATTTCTTATTACACTGTTAATAACAGTGTTGCTGCCACCGCTATAGACTTGGAAGCTGACAATCAAAACTGAGTAGGTCCGAACCTTCATCAACAAGATCATACTCCCTAACCTTATGTTCCCGAAGAGCTAGAGCCAAGGAGGCGAGGCATGGACTGTCGACTGCGCCCGAGCCATCCTCGCATTGTGGAACCCGACCGCACCTTGGCCCAGCATGCTCAGAATGTCTAGATGCTAGACATCCCGACCATGATTTGGTAAATGATTCAAGAAAGCCAGGGCCACTCCAATGGTGAGTGGGGAATCTCCTAGAGGCATACACTCATCACTGATGACATCCTCTATGCTGAACCACGTCGTTGATTTAGGATGCCAACTTTACCTATCTACGATGTGAGTTCAGAACCCGACAAACACATCTTAAAGTATGAATGGCTAATGAATGTCGCACGAGCTGATGATGCGGTCAAATGCAGAAGTTTTCATATCTCCCTTGGGGGTATTGCAACCATGTGGTTTACTCACCTAACGCCTCGATCCATTTCATGCTTTAATCAGTTAGCTACGAAATTCTCGAAAAGTTTCATATGCACGTCATAAGACCTAAGGATGTTCACTTTATCCAGCGTCACTCAGGCTCCGAGAGATATGCTTAGATGTTATCTGGAAAGATTCCATGCCGCTTGTGTGGAGATTAGTAACCCTAATGATAATTCCATATTGATGGCGCTGACTAAATGAATCGAGACCGATTCCGAATTTGGCAACTAGTAGGCTGGGAAACCTCCTGCATCACTGGATAGTTTGTACTCTAAAGCGGCCCAATTCTTGAGAAGAGAAGATGCTAGACAATCCAGAAAGAAGGATAATGTAGGGACTAGTATGGAAGGCATTCAAAGTAACGTGCTGTGAAGCAAACCGGTGAGAGCTCCGGTAAAGTGCGATTAAACATATAGAATAAGCAGAATCAGTAGAAAGGCGATGGAAGTCAGGGTAAGAAGAGGGATCAAAATCACGGACCGCGATGTAGAGATCATGTGTTTGACACCCATACTCCTTTAAGTACATCCCTGGAAAATGTGTACTTGCAGACCTATAATACTGGCCAATATAAAAAGCCTGCTCTGAAGTAGTCATTCGAAAAGCAAATTCAATATAGGGATTTTTGTAGATGTCATGATTGTTATGGCCACAATACCAATGAATGTCACCATTTACAGGACATTATTGAGAAGTTAATCCGATAGAGGAAGTTGGAACAGTTCGTTAAGGTGCCGCAAGATGGAGGGGCAGGCCCGTCAAATCAGAATCAAATGCAAAATTAGGTTAGACCGGAGTAACCCATGCATACTGGTGGGAAGTTAGTTATTAACACAGTTAGTGGTGGTCCTCATCCAGCGGATCGAAGCTAGAGGGAAATGGAGTTGTATGCCAGTTCGATTAGGCATGCGAGCTTCGAATGTTGAAGTAATTTAGGCGGTGGGGCTTTGGCTAAACAACAAAAGACGATGATAGACGACATCATTTTCGAGGTAGGGATGCTGATAGAGTCGAATCCCCCACTATTGATCCATTAGTCATATTATCTCAGATTGGTCCCGCTTGGATGCAAAGGGTCTTAGTGGACAGTGGAAGCTCCGTGAATATTTTTTTCAAGCTAGCGTATGATCAAGTGAAAATGGAAGCAAAAGACTTGAAACCGTGTTAGTCTGCATACACGGCTTCAAGGGAAGTGCAATCATACCCACTAGGATGGTGGAATTACCAGTGGAGTTAGGAAATTGGAGAATGCTAAAGAGTTTGGATGTTACAATTCATTGTGCTGGATATCAATTCACCATACAATGCTTTCTTGGGTCGACCGACCCTGGCTGAATTTAGGGTAGCTATTGCTTCTTGGTGTTTAACTTTGAATTTCCCCACTGACAACGGAGTTGGAGTTGTTTAAGGAGATCAGGTGGCTAGACGTGCCTTTTATGTTGCCGAGCTGCGGGAGGCGCAGTGGAAAGAGATGGGAAAGGACGTAGAGGAATCTCTCTGCGTCCGTTTTACCGACAATTGACAACTAATACCTAGGCCTAGGCCCGGGCGCCACAATCAGTTCCTAAAAGATCTTGATCCAAGAGATGATGATAGTTAAGGGGAAGTCAAAGATAGTCAAGTTTCCACGCCAAAGCTGATGATCGATGTTCCGATCGATGATGATGATGACTCTAGAATGATAAAGGTCGGATCTGAGCTAAGCCAAAAGATGAGAGAGGAATTGGTTGAATTTCTCTGGGCAAACCTTGACATGTTTTCTTGGAGGCAACTAAGATATGTACGGGATCTCGCTGGACATCGCAAGCCATGTATTAACATTGACTCGTGGCATGTCCCGGTCAAGCAAAAGAGGCGTAATATGGATCTAGTGAGATCTAATGCCCTTAAGGAAGAGGCAGATAAGCTCAAGTCGAATGGGTTTATCCGAGATGCATTATATCCAGAGTGGGTATCCAACCTGGTGCTTGTCAGAAAACCAAACGGGAAATGGATAACTTATGTAGACTACTCAGATCTGAATAATGCTTGTCCTAAAGACAGTTTTCCACTTCCCAGGATTGATCAGCTTATGGACTCAACGGCTGGACACGAGCTCTTATCAATCATGAATGCATATTTCGGCTATAATCAGATAAAGATGAACCTACCCGACCAGGAGAACACTAGCTTTATCATCGATCTGGGACTCTATTGCTATAAAGTGATGCTGTTCGGACTCAAGAATGCTAGAGCTACTTACCAACGGCTTGTCAACCGAATGTTCGCTGACCAGATCGACAAAACTATGGAAGTGTATGTGGACGATATGCTTGTAAAGTCATGACTCTCCATCAATCATGTCAAAGAACTGGAAACAATGTTCAACATCCTCCAAGAGCACCGAATGCAGCTCAACCCGTTAAAAGTGTCACTTCGAAGTGGAATTCGAAAAGTTCCTTAGAATCATTTTCAATGCTCGAGGAATTGAATCCAACCCCGAGAAGATCTGGGCGATTCGAAATCTCAAGATCCAAGAACAATAAAGCAAGTACAGAGCCTTGATGGGAAGGTAGCAGCATTGAGAAGATTCATCTCCAAACCCACCAACAAGTGCATTCCCTTCTTCGGTCTGATCAGGAAAGGAAAGTGGAACTTTGAATGGACTGAGGAGTGTGAAGCCGCATTACGAGCACTGGTTCAGCACCTAGCTACGCTACCTATTCTATCCAAGCTAACTGATCATGAGAGACTATACATCCATCTGGCTGTGTCAGTGAATGCAATCAGTGCTGCAATAATTCGAGAGGAGAATCGGATACCATGACCAGTCTATTACATTAGCAAACTATTGACCGGAGCAGAGAGAAACTATCCAAAGTTGGAAAGGCTGGCCTACTGTCTTGTCAATGCCTTAAGAAAGCTTCGTCCCTACTTTTAGGCTAATCCTATCACAGTCTACATCGACTAGCCTTTACGACAGGTCCTTACATGGTCTGAGACATCTGGTAGGTTTCTCAAGTGAAACATCAAGTTGAGTCAGTTTGACATTGGTTATAGACCACATCGAGCTATTCAAGGAAAAGTTCTGGCGGATTTCATTGCTGAATTCACTATACCAGAGGATTTTCCTGAAATTAGTGTATCTTCCAAATACATATGGAAGCTATACATAGACAGTGCATCAAACGACCGTTGCTCAGGCGTTGGAGTTGTACTTGAAACCCCAAAAGGTCGATCTGAATGTTATGCTTTAAAGTTTGATTTCCATCCAACCAATAATGAGGCCGAATATGAAGCTTTACTTGCCGAACTCAAGCTTGCCAAAGACTTGAGAATTATTGTTGTGGAGATTTACTGCGATTCACAATTGGTCGTATGCCAAGTGTGAGGAGAATACCAAGCTAGAGACCGAAGGTTACCGTCTATCTTTCTTGGGTCCAGGAATTGTTGAATCAATTCGATTATTATGCCATCTATTGCATACCCTGAGAGCATAACCAAAAGGTCGATTCTCTGGCATAACTGGTCGGCACTAGTGAAGCACAGGGAATGAGACTCGTCCCTATTGAGACACTTACCACTCTGAGTATTGATCAGATGGAGACAGATTGGGTGCATAAAACCATACCCGAGAGGGAGTCATGGATAACCCCACTCAGAGATTATCTTGAGCATGGAACCCTGCCTAAGCGTAGGAGTGAGAGAAGACAAGTTCTCCGGAATGATTCACGTATTCATTATCCAGAAGGAGTCATGTACAGGAGAGGATACTCTATTCTTTACTCCAGTGTATTGCCCACGATGAAATCAAACAAGTAGTACATGATGTGCACGAGGGTGAATGCGGCGATCACACTAGAGGGCAAGCCCTTACTAAGAAGATACTCTATATGGGTATTATTGGCCGACTGTGAATCGGGACGTATTAGGCTATGCCAAGAGATATGAAGATGTCAGAAACACGCTCGAATACCAAGAGCCATGCCTACTGAAATTACTCAAATGGTTAATCCATGGTCATTTGCCACATGGGGCATCGATATAATTGGACCTTTACCTCTAGCTAAAGGTGGTGCAAGGTACGTAATCTTTGTAGTTGACTATTTTACCAAATAGGTGGAAGCTGAGTTCCTTTCTATTATTATGACGAAGAAAGTAATCAATTTTATTGTCTGCAACATCATCTATCAATTTGGCCTCCTAAATACCATTACCACTGACAACGGAACTCAATTCAACAGTGTCGAGTTCAAGAACTTCTGTCAACATTTCCACATTTAGAATAAGTTCTTAGCATTTTCTCACCTTCAAGCGAATGGACAGGTCAAAGATGTTAATAAAGCTATCAAATCCATTCTGAAGAAGCGACTAGAAAAGGCCGGAGGTAGATGGGTCGATGAACTTCCCATGGCCCTTTGGGCATACCGAAGTACCCACAAGTCTGCAACTGGCCATGCTCCGTTTTCACTTTCTTACGGCTCAAAAGTCGTCATTCCGATCGAGTTAGTAGTACCTTCTCATCATGTGACTTGCTATGATCCGAAGACAAATGCCATATTGCTTGCCAAATCTCTGGACTTATTAGATAAGAAGCATGAAGAGGCTGATTTAGGGCAGCCGCCACAAAAGTCGAGTCGCTCGATCATACAATGCTAAGGTCTGAACCTTTGAACTTGGCGATCTCGTGCTCAAGAGGATTTATTCGGTCCTTTTGCATATGAAGCCAACATAGGAAGGACCGTATGTTATCGAACGAAGACTTGGTGACGTCACATTTAAATTATCGATTGTTGATGGTCTCACTTTGCCGAGAGCTTGGAATAGCAAGAGTCTCCGTTGCTGCTACACAGAATAGGCTTTGTTTATTCATTTAGTCCGCTTTTCAATTGCAATTATTATGCATCTACAAATTCAAACTTGTAATAAGGAAACTGACTTTGCCATACTTTCTTATTTAAGCAATAAAATGCAACCCTTTCGAGCCAGAATAATGATTCTTGAAATGCGTCATGCGACCATCATAAAGCATGGAGAGCTAGTTCCATCCTACTATGGACTTACTAAAATAGGGAGTGTCTGTTATATGACCGATCACATGCTAAGTGAAACCCGATCTCGGGAGGCAAACGATCACATTGAAGCCAAAAAGGATTGATACACGACAATCCTCTAACCAACCAGCTCCCAGAGTGCAGACTAGAGTATGAACTTAAAATCCAAAATGTGGACTCGAGGAGGGTGGATCCGTCCACCCACAACTTTACCAATGTGTGACCTAAACATGAAGAGGATGGATCCATCCATCTAATGAACTTGCCTTTTACATTTACAAGCTTAAGGAGGATGGATCCGTCCATCTACAACTTCGCTTGTTTACTCAGGGTGGATGTGACCTGACCATCCATGATCTTGATCAGTTTATCGTTCCAAAGCACGAATGAGATCAAAAAACTCAAAACAGATGTGATCAACTATCTGTTAACTAAATCCAGATTCCCAGAGTGTGAACTGGAGTATAAACATTAATTAGGTGCGACAGACCACCTACGGTTAACTCTAAGTCCCCAGAGCGTGGACTGGAGTATAAACATAAACTGGGTGTGACTGACCACCCACAAATCAACCCAAGTCCCTAGAGTGTGAATGCAATTCTGATTATTAAAATGGGTGTGACTGACTGCCTATACAATAACTTAAGTCCCCAGAGCTTGGACATATCTTTGAACATTAAGCAGGCATGACCGACTGCCAGCATACAAGTTCAATTCCCAGAGTGTGGATGTGATTGTCAATACATGAGCGAGTGTGATCCGACCACTCGAACTCATCTCATAACAACTTAGTCCCGACTGAGTAAAATTAAAAGTGTCGAGGACAAATAAGCAACAATCCTCCGACCACTTCAATTCATCCCCAGTATTAGGAGCATAACTCCAGAACCAGACACAGATCGAGATAGTACAACATCAGGAATCGACTTAACGTTTGGTTACGGCCCGAAGCCATGACTCCAGGACTTAACAATCGAACACAAGTCTTATCTAAAGATTAAAGCTTCACAATTGTAATTCAAATGCTGAAACATTTAAGCAAATAAACTCGAAGTTATGCAAAAAAGGAGATTTTATTTCATCTATTCTTTGGGAATAAAATAAGTACAAAAAGGAGCTCATTCCAAAAATTCCAACTAGCAGGGGCCGAACCTTTATCTATACATGGCCTATTGAAAGCAAAAGAGGAATTCCTACTTATATACCAAAAAGGGGACATAAAGGGATATGCCTAATCCTTATGTTTCTTCTTCTTCTTCCTCTTCGACGTCGGTCCACTGGAGCTACCACTGTAGTGCCGTTTCAAACTCTTGCCTTTGCCCGACTTATCCCTGGCCAGGGGAAGTATTGTAATTTCCTCCTCTAAACTCATGGAAATAGGAAGTTTTACATTGTGTGGTCGGAGGATGGGGCACTTTCTATATGAGAAGGCACAGGGAGTACCCCAGTGATGATGATTGTACCACCCGGAGAGACCATATATAAAGGGGCCGAGCTAGGACTACCATTCCACCTGCAATATCGCTACTCAGAACGACACTTGCTACCTCGGCATTGATCTCCACCATTATCGCCTCATCATGAGCTGCTAGTGTCCAGTGGGTGCTAACAGTTGAGCTGGCTGTGAACGCACCTTCGCCCATGACAAAAGGTAAGTCTATGAGTGGATCGCTCTTACGTTCGGGGAGTTCTTCCACCATTTGCTCATTGAATATGAAAGTGCTCATATGAACTTCCTCAATCGATGTAGTGGCTGTAGTAGTCATTGCCTCCATTATGATAGCCTCTTGCTCTTGATGCTACTCTTGGATTGCGGGGGCACGGCCGATGCAACTCCTATAACTGAATGGAAATAAAGGAAAATATTAATCACTTTTTATGATAATAGTATAGACCTTAAATAAATTTGAGAAGTGTTCAGATTACCTTCCTTATGTTGGCTCACGGGTGGAGCCGGTACTCCTTCGAAAATGTGCTCGCAAGTCGGAGACAGTTACGGTTGATTGAGATCGTATGCAGGCACAGGTAGAGGATCGACTACAGGGGTAGGTTTAGGTAGGGTTGGCCAAGTTTCAAACTTATGTCATGATGCTCAACACCAGAGCCCTCTTCGAACTTTGGATGCTGAGTGGCAAGTTTCCCTCTCTCGAATATAACAATAGCCTCATGGAGAATTCTCCTCTCATCTTCGGTCAACACCCAGATCTCTAGTTCAAACTCATCAATAGATGTAGTGTGGTGTTCAGATTTCTCATCATCCACCAAGTGGCGCCAGGCATTATGCAAATGGGTCGGGTAATCGTCGAGCTAGCTCAGGCCATGTTATTTCAAGACATTGGTGTTGTAAGTATAAGAAGATCTTCCATATCGCCCTCTAACCTGGCCTCCGCTGCTCCGACTTCAGCTTCAATTCTAGCCTCAGTTTCCTGAACCTTTAGAACCACTACATCCCGCTCTCCCTTAATTTCGACTGTCTGATCGCATGCCTCCTGAGCAGCCTTATTAGCATTATCACTTTCTTTGATGACCTCAGTGTACTTAGCTTTAAGCTCATTAAGCTCTTTGAACGCATTGTCTCTTTCAGCTGCGACGATGGCATTTCTATGGCCTATATTGTTGACCAGTTTCAAGTGCTCTTGCCTCATTTGCTCCATTCTCTTGTTGGCCTCATCGATTTTTTTTCATGGCCTCTGCCTCTGAGTTCCTCAGGGTGTCATTTTCACTCGTAAGCACTTGAACTATGTGGTCTTTTTGAGTGAGGTATTTTTTTAGCTATTCAATTGCCTTTGCCTGATCGAATGCCATAGTCGAGGCTTTCTCTGTAATTTTCTTCCATTCCCGATATTGGCTGTAGGCATGGTAAACATAATCGTGCATAACTTTCTCTGTCTTTTCTAGAATCAACTGCAAATTTGGAGTGAAGTAGAATCCATTAAAACATAATGTTAGGGAATTCCTTCTTTAGATGAGCAATTCGAGCGACTCCTTACCCTATGAGCTCTGTAACCATTGATGTGGTCATAATGGGAGCATCCGCCCCAGTTCTATGGCGCTGCTCTCTAGGCCTTGAAGTTTGTGGAGGCACTGGATGGCATGGTGACATTGTGTGTTCCAGAACTGGAGGGTGGCAAGGAAACTATAGGTGGGAGAGAGCGCCGATCGGGATCAGTTGCTATCTTGCCACTCTCTTTCCCTCTCTCTTTCTCTGTCTCTCCCCCTGTCATAGCGATCCCTATCCTGTCTAGAGTAGCAGCAATCATAATCAGACTCGTGCCTGCGGGACTCTCGGTATGAACTGGAAGATTGGCATGAGACATGAAGGCTATTGACCATGGATCCTTTCTTCGACATTGTATCTATAAAGTAAAAGAAGAAACAAAGTTAGTTATCTTAAAAGATTGAACAGCTCATGAATATTAGTTGTGTGGTGTTGTGAAGTGTGTGCATACATGTGTAAACCCCCAACTAACCGGATGTAGCAGTCGTACTCGAAAGGGTTGACTCTCCTAAATCTAAGACACTTTCAAGCTCCTCTAATCTGATATCTTAATGAAGGGACATGTCATCCAGAATGGGAATATCTTCAAGTCCTTCAAAAGGACACTCTATTTTTGAAGTAGAGGCCTCTAAAAATACAACAGCTGCTGCTGGAAGAGATATTACAACATACTTGCGTCTCAGAGCTTTATAGGCAATGACCTTGCCTTTCCTTAACCTCTCTGATTGTCGATGACTTCATGAAGGCCCGGCTGCAGGCTTGTCTCTATTGGGCATATTTTTGTCGTCACCTTGCCCGGTGATCATGATTCTAGGAACTCTCCATTTGACTTGCCTCGTTGGAGCCTTTTTGAGAAATCCTTCAAGACCAATGCTTTGATGTCCATCGATTAGCCCAACGGCCCTAAAATTTTTATTAGTGAGGACCTCATCGATCTCTCTACGCTCAACAGGAACCTCTTGAAGAGTATTATAATCTCTTTAAACCGATCCCCTTTGGGCCATAGAATCGAAGCTGTGAAGGAAAATAAGTGTTAAACTCTGAAATCAAGTACTATTATCCAGTTAATCGGCATAGAAGTTAAAGCACTTACATCTGGCTAGCCACCATCTGGCAAAACTAGAGTGGGCACTAAACTAGAACCATTCGGTCTTGAAATAACTTAGCTTGGTGTAGGCTCCGATCACGACTTGACAGTTCCTAACTGTCTCTAAGAAAGTGAAGGATGGATTATATCCTCGGCTATTTATATTGAACAAGTATCTGACTTCCTATGGAGTTGGGGGTTGTAAGAGATTCCCCATGAAGACGAGAATGAGCTATTCAGCAAGGCAAACCCATTCGAATGCAGTTGTGACGGGGTAATCTTTAAATAGAATAACTCTTCCCAGATGTATTGATTAAATAGAGGAAGTGTCCCAGCTACACACTAAAATTTGTTGCAGGCCATGTACCCTTTCGGGGGAGTATGGGCTCTATCTTCTACCCTGGAAATAAGACATTATCTCTTGACAATCCATGCCTTATGCAAATTCTGCCCAGCATGTCTTCAGAGATATTGGACAGAACCGAATCTTGCAGATGCAACGAAGACTACTCATGGTAGCTCATCCGAAGTAGGACTAATAACTATGGCTGCGATAGTCGACCTCTCGATTACAGGAAAAGGCAGACTTTGAGTTTCCTACGGTTGCGAACTTTCGGATTCCTTAGCTAATCAATCCAGCAAAAATCATCATTAGATGACAATAAAACTGTGTTTTCCCCAGTGTGAAATGCGTGAATGTGTTGTGCAGTGAAGTGGTGTATATAAATTAAGAGATTCCACAAGATTAGAAAGATGTTTGAACGACAAGACTTTGAAATTCAACCGGAGTGATCGTCATCGCTGACCATCACAACCGTGCTATCCAGACTAGGAGACCGATCCAAGTTAAAGTTCATCAAATTTTGTTAAGTTACAATTCCATCGACGATCTTCGAAAGGCAGTCAGATATGCAGCGAAACGGTTAAGTCCAATTATGAAAGGTAGAAGCTCGTTGGAGTCAAATATTTAAGAGTGCAGGGCTTTCGTATCCATCAAAGTCAGGATCTAGATCGACCATCAGAAGCCCCATTCGTATTGATCACCAAGGGCACGATTCGTATCCATCAAAGGAAGCAATACTTTGTATCGATCGAGGAACAATGTTGTGTATTGGTCACACGAAAGTCTTTCCATATCGATGCAAACTTCCCTCTATCTCGTATCGATCACTGGACCCAGAATTTCGTATCGACCGCTATGGACCGATATGAAGGCTATCATCAGTTGATCGATACGAGAGCTCATCATCTGCCAATCCAAAATGCTTTAGTCGACCGATACAAAGTTTTATTGTGTTCATGTCAATATGAATTATGTCTCTTCAACCAAGATCGGTTCAAGTGGCTTCTACATATCCATATGCACTTCATCTTCCCCGATCAACTCAAGCAATGCCGTAACCATCCCCTTCTTCCTCGACCCTACTCTGACCATCTCCGGCCTTCTCTTCACAAAAGTTGACCATGGATATGAGTAGGAAGGTTTTGAATTTCAAGTCTCATTGTTTTCGACACTAATTCATTGTCTAATTACCTAATCAAAGCAGTAAATGTGTTGGGTAGCAAGAAAACGAAGGCACTTCTGTTTTTTCATGAACTCGAAACGATACAAAGGCGAGGAAAAAAATGAGAAAGTGAGAAAAAATGGCTAAGTACAAAAGGCTTTTATATGGACACGAGGGATGAGGGGAAACGATTCGTCTCCTAGTTTTTTTGATCGGTTGAAACAAGTTTCCTCTCCAATCGATACGAAAACCAGTCTGTATCCAATGTTCAATCGAGCAGTTTTAAAATCAACAACATGAAGTAGTCCATATCCACCAGGCAATCGACATGAAGCACACCGCCAAAGCTTGTTTGGACCATTCTGACCCATCAGCGATTTATTGATATGAAATGATAACTTCGTAACCATCCAGGAGAGGATCGATATGAAAAGATATACTAAAACGACCATCAAGAGTTGTTACAACTTGAATTTCACATCGATTCAGGAGGGGATCGGTATAGAATTCAAAAAAAACCAATAATGACTCATGGACTTGCAAAAGTTAACGGGAGTCAGGTTAACATACATTTATGTGTAATGAATTAACATTCAACTTTCAAAATTCACAGGAATTGGATGCTCACCCAGTGACAATTACGATGATAAATAACAGTTTGCTAACACTCGATGCTCCGTTACAACAATGCACTGTACAATCATCGACAGTTAATAATCCAGTATTTATATTAGCGGGAATCAATCAAAGGTTACATCTTTTGGCGAAAAGACAATGACTACTCAACTAATCGGGCATGACTTTTCAGACTAAAGATTGTAGCTTTTCAAACCACGTCATGTTCACACAAGACATACTTTGGGAAGCAAATATTATCCCGCCTTTTGGCAAGGCCGTGACACCAAGGAAATAACTGGAAACCAAAGATAGTTTGTCTCGAAGATCATTTATACACGGGTCGGCTATGGATACCGGTAGGTTTTGTCCAAGTCTGGATCAAGTTATAATCGATGTGATATGACAAGCAAAGCTACGAAAGCCAAAGTTCCAAATTTCAAGTCAATCGGAGTACGTATGCTTGAGATATTGATCAATCAAGGTTGAGAAAACCAACTCTATTCGTATCCATACAATTTTATATCCATTCCCCAAAAAGAGCTTGAGTTCGTATCCATCGCCCAATAACTTTCTTCGTGTCCATCAAAATGAAGCTGCTTCGTATCTATGAAAAACTATCACTTCGTATCGATCCACCCATTAACATACTTTGCATCAATCGGCCACTAATCGATGTGAATAACACATGATGGATCGATATGAAAGAAACATTTCTTGATCGATACAAAGCACATGAAAGTATCAATACAGAGCCGACTAACTCAGTAATCGATACGAAACAACTTCATGGAAGCGATATGAATGGAGATATCCTAAGTCGATACGAACAAAGCCTATAAAAGTGGAAGACTCGGTCACTCAGCATGAAAAGTGGATGGATCCTAGAATGTAGCGCCACATCATTCCGATCGATATGAGATAACATGGATACGAACGTATCGATATGACCAGATCGATATGAAGACATCGGCTTATTGAAATGTCAAGCTTATATCGATCATAACTCAAAATCTACAAGTCCAAACGCCACCAAATTTTCGTAGAAGCTTGCATACTACCTCAAGAATGCTCATGATTGATCTCAGCCCAAAAAGACCAAATTCGGATCGATAGAATTTAGCACGTATCAATCATGGATCGGTTCCAAATGGCCAGCGATCGATCACGTGGGCCCACCCCACGTGAGAGAAGTAGTCTTTCGAAATTAGAGCGAGACATTTACAGCCTACACCTATAAATAGTAGTCCTAGGACTTTAGAAAATAGACCTTGGACTCTGAACATTGATTCTCTGCCGAAATATTCATTGTACCTTAAGTGTTCTATTGTAACAATTATAACCAACAAGAATCATCAATAAAATAGCAAACTTTCTATAGTGGACGTAGGCTACAACGCCGAACACTCTAAATATATGTGTTCTTATACCTCTGTTTGTCTGTTTTTGGTGTGTTTGTTAGATTGGCCTCATTTTCCATTTATATTCTTCATTTTGATCTCTTCAAACACACTTGAAGAGTGTTGTGATCAATTTTGGTACAAACACGATATGCATAGTGTATCATTGTGAATATCACAATGTCGGGCCTCAATCAAATCTTACAGACAAGTGTGCACAAGATCAAACTAAGTAGTGAACACAAGGCATTCAACATTACACAGTCACACATATATACATACCTATGTATACATGCACAGGGTGTAGTGAACACAAGTGAAGACCGGAATATGGTGCAGTGAACATAGGTGCAGCGAACATCACCAAATGGGCAGTTCAACAGAAGGGAAGACCAGAATATGGTGCAACGAAAACAAGTGCATAATCCTAGATTAGTAAACCAAAATGAAACAAAATGGAAAATTAGATTTAGGCCAGAATATGGATTCAGACATGAACAAAAATGCATGTACATGTGTATCAGGTCAATACTAACGCAACAACAAACCTGAATTGTGATTCAGATTGAACAAGGCAACAAGATGGAAATTGGATTCAGGTAGACACAGAGTGCATCAAGAGAAGATAAACACAGCTGCAACTCGATAACATATACATCAAGAAATTAACTTAGTGCACGTATCATTTATGTACTGAAAAAAAGTTCAATTTAAAATGGTTCAGAAACTCAAAATGGTTCAGAACTGAAAAAAAGTTCAACTATACCTCAAAATGGTTCAACCTCAAGGCAACTTGAATGTACATATGAACATACAAGTGTATATACAAGCATATACAAGTGCATATAAGTTTACACAAGCACATGCAAGTATATACAAGTACATACAAGTACATTATACATGGAAGTTAACAAGTAATATATATATATATATATAAACTTACATATACATTAGTTGGATGAACCAAGACAGCATAACAAGAAATCATAATGCAAAAGCAAAATTCACACACACATACATAAATATGTATGTATATACATGGAAGTCATAAATTACTTGATATGAACCAGATCAGACTCATGTACAAAAGGCAGTTCACACATATATATATGCAAATATATAAACATTCACACATATATACATACATATATATGTATATATATAGAAGTTCACATACACACATATATGTAGTGATATGCAGATATAAACATACAAACACATGAGCATGGATGAACCAAGGCTGCATAACAAGAAATCATAGGGCAAAAGCAACATAGACCATCATTACATAATAATAAGTCCAAGCAGTTCAAGTTTGAGATCAAAGCGTAGCCATGAGAATCAAGCCATCAAAGTGACATAAATTATGTATATACATAGAAGTATGTATATACATGTATGCACTGGCTTAATAAGAATTCACACATACATTGAACAAGGCAGAGCATAAATTTTAGAAATTAACAGAAAACTCAAACAAAATCAGTTGGAAACAAAATCAATCATAAACAAAACCAGTCAAACTTAACTTCCCAAAATAAGGAAACATTTATACGATTCTCATTACTAAACAAACAACAAAATGTCAGCCAATACTTATATTCAAGGAAATCAACCGATACAACAAAACGAAGTCAAGACCGAAGTCGAGGAAATCAACCAAAGTCAAATATTAGGAATCGAAGGACGAACAAGTCAACTTCCTATAAATATTCATTATTATCATCGGCAATTATTATCGAGTTCAAAAAGACAGAAATCAAAATCCAAATTAGAAAAACATACCAATTCTCAAATCAAAAGAACTCGACCAACTGAAACCCTAATTCCAGAAGATCGATCGATAAGGCGAGATTAGGGTTCCTCCGATTGAAGGTAGCAGATCGATCGATAAGGCGAGATTATGGTTCTTTCGATTAAAACCCTTATTCCAGAAGATTTGGTTTGATGTTGAGACTGAGAGAGTATGGGGAGAAGAAAACGAGATTAAGGGGTATAATCGTTTAATTAACTTTGAAGAGGGAAAGGTAGAATGAGAGAAATAGAAGTGGGAAATAATTAAAAGAACTAGCGGCCGCAAAATAATTGGGAGGAAAACCAAAATATAGGTGGAGCCAAAACTATTTTTTTATAACTTCAATCAGACAACAAATAAAATATTGTCCGAATGACAAGCAAGAACATTGAGATTTCAAGGGCTTTGTCAAAAATAGATTATTTTTCCGTATATTATATGAAACAGTGGTAAGTATTGGGATAACAAAAGGTCTACCTTATGTTGTGTGATCACCGTTATCTGATTCTTTTTGTGGCATAGTGAATAGTTAAGTTGGAATGTCGAAAATAAGTTAAGCATACAAATTATGATTTGTATAAGCAATCATTTTTAGAACTTGATAGTTAACTAGTCAATGCTGAACATGACTAAATACAAACTTAGACCTTTAAAACAAAGGTTTGTAAAGATAGTAAAAAATAGAAAAATGGTTTGGGTTGTCGTGACAATGTGTTGACTGCATTGGTCTTTAACCCCTTTCAATTACACGTAGGGATGTAAATAGATCTTTGAAAGAATGATTTAAAGGTAAGTAAAAGCGAATTAGTTTTGGGTTTGTAGTGACAATGTTTAAGTAACATTAGTCTTAACCTTTTGAATGGATTGTGAAAGTACACGGGTCCTTAAAATGGATATTTTGAAGGAAATAATAAGTAATGAAATCTTTTAAAAAGGGTAGAAAGTAAAATTTTACTAGATAAATGAAGTTTATTAATAAAGGAGTTTTAATTAAAAAAAGGATTTATTAAATGGAAAAGGTTAGAGGTTGCTTAAGAAACTTAATCATACTTTATGTGACTTGATTGTGTTTTGGATGATGATAGTATTTTGTGCGTTTATTCATTTATGGAAAGTAAACGAAACTTGGTTTCCATTTAGAGACATCTATCTTATACTAGATAGTCGATTAGTCGACTATTGAAATTGACCAAATATGACTTAAGAAGTTATTGAAAGGCTTCATGGTTTCATACCAGTAAGAACCCCCAGGGAGGAGTATTGGTACGAAACATCTCTTGCTTTCATATACTTCTGAGTGAATCGGCATTGAGTTGATCGAAAATTCATTAATTCATTTTGAAGAGACTAGGAACGGTAAGTGTTCTACTTATCGAATACCACTTCAAAACTAGTACATCATAATAGTTTTGGAAACGGTTTGAAGTAAAATGTTATAGCGTTGAACTGTCAATCCTAAAATTAAGTCCAAGGGAGAGGTCAGCGTTAAAATTTTGAACGATGCTAACATGGGACACTATCTATCTTGAGGAGTACTGTAAGAGAGAGGACAACATTAGCATTCATTGGAGGACTTATATAGGGAACCTATATGGAGGCTTGAGATATGTTCAAGATGCTCGAATCCATGTAGTGATTCGTGAACTATTCGAGATAGAGGAATCCATTTAGGGCGTGTTCTGTTCAAGTCATGAAGACTCATATGAAAGATGCCGAATGTAGTCTCGACATCGAGAAAATGAAAAAAACAAAGAAGTGGCATAGCCGGTGGAGGGGGTTGTAACAACCAGGTATTTTCAACCATTCGCATCCATTATAAGTGTATAGGTAGACACTCATGCCGGAATTGAATTGCTCAAAATATCGCGTTGTAAATAAAAATTTGGCAAATCTCAGAATATGCAGTAAATAAAAATCACAGACACAGAGTAATAATAATGCAGCAGAAGTAAAAGAGATAGTAGTTCATGAAGCTACTATATAAATATATCAGAGTTACATAAGATACAATAGAAGAAATGAAGTATAACAGAAGTTTAAATATGATAACCAAGTACAAGCTGAATAGAACAACCGAACTGAAAAGATGAAACTTGACAAGTAGATAATCTCCAGCGATTCCAATCTCCAGAAAGTGGAAATTCAAATATGTGAATAACTCAGGCTGACCCGAGCGTAAATAAAAATACAAACACTCAAGTCAGGACATACATACTTATACAATGTAAACCAACTCAAGTGAACTGTAGCAAAG
Organism: Allium cepa; assembly: GCA_030765085.1. Lineage (NCBI taxonomy): Eukaryota > Viridiplantae > Streptophyta > Magnoliopsida > Asparagales > Amaryllidaceae > Allium > Allium cepa. The sequence goes on along the minus strand of CM060941.1, from coordinate 675,913,266 downwards.
GTACAAGTAACTTAGAAGATGCTTGGGACCGCCCATCCTCTAAGGATCCATTAAACTATTTACTATGTAGTAATATATGCTATATACAGTAGTGTCTAATCAGTAAAGTATAATCATACAGAAAATAACGTTAAGGGGATGGTGAACCTTAACGCGGTCGGATCTTTAAAACCAAAATCGTAGTGGGCTCACTATAAGGAGATGACACGGCACACGAGGCAATGCCAGGGTGGATATACCGTTTGCACTCCCGGACCGGTGGTGACAGCAAGCCAGCAGCTTCCGCCCACCTCGAACAATACCCTGAATCAAAGTGGCGCCACGTATCGAATCACAAAAGTAATAGAATGGTTTCCGATGGAGCATGCTCGATGAAAGGGTGCGACCCTTTGTGTAGCCCGGTATAGATCCTGTTTTAGTCATATATGCCAACTCACGGGAGTTGGGTCCACGTAATATAACTCGAGAACGTCGCCACCATCCTACTTCATTCTGGAATCTCCACCGCGTACACAGTTGTTAAAGTGGTTTTCGGTATTGGCCGGCTATAGGACAATATCCGATCCCGGTCTCTTTAATAACCAATCGTCATTATAACCCGTAGTTATAACTTTAAAACAATATTTTATACTTCAAAAATAAAATGTCGTTTCAACCCAAACCTTTATCAAAATAAAGATTAAATCATTTCCAAACCATTTCAATATATCATCATATCATATCTTTTAATTCAAATATTTATCAAAATAAATATCAAGACATTTCTAACCATTTCAGTATATTAATTTATCATATCCTTTCAAAACTTCCTTTCAAATCATTTTAATATATCAAAATAGCTATATTTTTCAAAACCACATTCCAAATCATTTCAATATACCAAAATATCATATCTTTCAGTACCACATTTCAAATCATTTTAATATATCAAAATATCATATCTTTCAGTACCACATTTCAAATCATTTTAATATATCAAAATATCATATCTTTTCGAAACCACATTACAATCATTTTAATATCTCAAATAGTTAAATTCAAAACAAATTACTTCATTTTAAATCATAAAAATGAAGTTATTACATTTAATAATTAAATTATTAAATTCCAAAAATTTAAACTTTTCAATGTTCATTTATGCACTTAAATTTATTAAAACAATGAAAATTCAAGTTTCGCAGCATTTAGAAAATGCTACAGAAAGTTACATTCAAAACAATTCAATTTAACAAAAGACAGCATTTAAAAATGCTGTTAATTAACTTCAAATATTCAATAAAATTTCACAAACTCTTATTTTTTTAATTAAATCATTTTTAACTTATAAAATCATATATTTTCACATTCATAAGCGTCATTTAATTTTTCTTAAATTTGTGATTTTATAAAGTTAAGTTTCCTTTCAAAAATCAATATTTATTAATAATTTACTTTTTAAATTTCAACATTCAAATTTAAATTCATTACATTAAATTTTAACTTAACACTTAAGTTCAAATTCTCAAATATAACATAGTTTTATTTTTATTTACTTAACTAAAAATTCACTTTTAAGTCAATTTCATAAATTTCCAATTTTAGTTATATTTTAAAATTTCAACTTAAATATTCATTCATTTCACATTTCAACTTTATTAAAAATCATTAATATGGTATAAAATCACTTTAAATTCATTTAAATTCAAATTATCATAAATTTATCATAATTTCATATTCAATTTAATTTCCAATTATAATTAAATCAAATTTTCCAAAATAACTTACATTCAAAATTTTCTAACTTTTTCATTAATTCATTTCATTACAATTATTCAAAAAATCAATAATATTTTACAAAAATCCTTTTTAATTAGATTTAAATCAAAATATTTTAATATTTACATTTCTAAAATAATTTTAAAAATTTTAGAAAACATATATTAACTACGGGTCTGTATATAATTTTCAATGCTAGGTAAAGTGATACGGGTAATATATCATTTCAACCCGTTATTTACAAAGAAAATCCGGGTTTTATCATTTCAAACCCGTAGTCCCAAGTAAATAAAATAAGTTGAAAATCTTTCAGGCCTATCATTTCAGCCCATAACGATTTTTCCCTATTCTAAAGTCCGTTCGGGTATGTATCATTTCAACCCATAGTGATTCTAATCTAAAGGGAACTTGCAGTGTGATGAACAGATAAAATAAACAGAATAGCATGAAATAACAGTAACACATAATATAATAGGTGTAATAACAGGTGTGAACATCATATGATGATAATATAAGTAGTTATAACATGATCATATAGTTCTACAAATTCACAGGGTGTCAATTTACAACTTATATAAGTATATAATGTCTGGTGAGAATAACTCACATTTTTATGCTGGAGATATCAATTAGAATGACACAACGGATCCATATGGCACGACTTTTGATTTGAGTGGAGAGAAATAGCCGAGATATCATCTTGTAAACAACCCCAAAACAAGACAATATAACTTATGAATATTCAACCAAAATATATTGAAATAAATTGAAATTGAAAGGCAACAAAGACAAGATAACTTGACCTTGTTACAACCATTCAAAAGCTCGACTAAGGGGTTCATTTTCTCAGCCATGATGATGATATGAGTGTGGGAGAAACAAGGCTAATAGCCTTGCAAACATTCAAACAAAACAAACAAATAACATAAGTTTTCAAACCCAAATTCAATAAAACAATGTTAGAATTAAATGCACAAAACAAAGCCAAAGTTTTTGCACTTGCTTTCTACCGCCTATGCTTCAGCTATAGATCTGAAATACATGTCTAAGGAGTGGGTTAGGATCAGGTCTTAGGCTCATATGGGTCGGCCATAGCTTGGAAGTAATGGTGCAAAGGTGGATGGACATAGGTGCAACAAAACAACAACTACAAGGCAAATTCATCACTTCTATGCTATAAATGGGTTCGGCCGTAGGCTCTAGGGGCATGGCCAGTGGGTTCAGTTGGTGGTGGGTGATGTGGAAGAGGGTGGAGGTCAGGTCAGAGGTGGTGGTGGTGGTGGAAGTGGCGGCTAATGGTTGTAGAAGGTGGTGCTAGCAAACTAGGCTCGATTTATGTAAATAGGTGATGGGTTTGTGCATTTTTTTTTGTCTCTTGCTAAGGTGGGTTTGGCCTGTCATGGTGATGGACTAGAGGGGTGGTTGATCAAAGAAGGAGGAGGTGGAGGTTAGCCTAGATCTGGTTGAGGAGGAGTGGAGCCATGAATTAGAGAACAAGTTGCAAAATCACATATAAAAAGCAGAAAACAAGAGAAGAGAAGAAGATTTTACCAAATTTTTGCAAGATGGAGGCCATGATTTTTTTTTTAGGGTTGAGAAGCTTTGAAAATACGTGAGAAAGATGAGAGAATGCAGCTGAAAAGAATAGAGAAAAGTACGGCCAAAATAAATTGTGTTTTGATTGAAAAAGAAACGGTAAAAGAAACGGTGAAACGACTTTACGTTTCTTAGCTTTTAAAACCTTCCATACTTCTTTTTCTTTTAAATCAAGTAAAACAAAATAAACTTCAGAAAGTACATCTAAAAACCGAAACAAAGTGAAATAAAATAAAAATATATAATTAAATTTAAAGAAAATATAAAAAGAATTAAGGAAATTGCTTAAAAATTGAAAACAGGGTTCAAAAATTACATTTAAAACATCAATGGCTTTGAAAAAATATGTACTTCATTTTAAAAATATTATAAAGCAAAATTTTGAAATAAAATAATTTATTTATCATTTATAAAATAAAATAAATAATTAAATTGGAGAAAAATAGAAAAGAACTAAAGAAAATGTTAAAAAATTGAAAACAGGGCATGGAAATTACAAGAAAAATACTACTAGCTCTAGAAAAACTCCTACCTCACTTCAAAAATATTAAAAGACAAAAACATACATAAAATAGCATATCAATACATATTACAATAAAATATGACAAAGAAAAATAAAATTTATACTATTTAAAATAACAGAATTGCAGAATAAACGAATTACACTCAATATTGAAATATACATAACTTTCACAATTTACATCCGTTTCCAACGAAACAAAAAGCAATGTTCTTAAAATTTTATGTACTTTCATAATAAAATATAAAATGTATATTTTCAAACTTTTAAAATTTTAAATTAAAAGTCAAAGTTTGACTATTTTGACCAAGAATTCACTTTTTGGAAAATATTCTTTTTAGTCATGCTTTGGAATGATAATTCATATCAAAACTAAAGTTTATCATTCAAAATAAATAAAATAAGTTTTTAAATCAAAAATTCAATTAAAATCATTAAAATATTAAAAAAAATCACAAAATACAGGGTTGTTACACTCTCTCCCACTCAAAACTTTTCGTCCCCGAAAAGGAATGAGGTACGGGAAAGCACAGAAAAAGATAGAGTGAAACAAGATTAGGACAAGATGACAAGGAGATTGAAATTATACCTAATAAGTGTTGTTATAGGTAAGTTTCGCAAGGTGGAGATGATCTTTCCAAGATTCTCCAAAATTAAGAACATAAGCACGAAAAGGTGGATTCAAAATGATTACCTAAGATCTATCAAAGATTATAGAAAGATGCCTATACCAATCTATAGCAAGATAAGGATGATAAGGACAACCAAAAGATAGTTTGGAAAACAAAACAAGGAAATAAATTTGAAAGCACAGAAATTTCATCTTAAATAGAGAATAAATCTTTACACAAGTTAAATAAATCTTAACTATCTCAAACTTCATTATCTTATTATCCAATCATCTAAAATTAACAATTTTTAAAACCATGGGTTTGAAGAATAATCATTTATTATACTCATAATGTACTTAATACATTTAATTCTTCTTTATTCCTAATTAAAATTAAAATTATTCCTTTCAATATATTTATTACTCATGTTAAATATACTTACACTTATTATAACTGCTTTGTTTTATTCTTAGTTCTTCTAATATATTTTTTTTGTAAGTTATTCAATTACCCTTTATTATATTTACTCTTTTAATCATTTTATAATTAAAATTTAAGTGTATAACATTTATTATAACTACTTATATTTTATTTATTAAATCTTTTATATTGTGTATTATCCAATTACATTGTTAACTTTTGAAAAATTAAGGTAAGTTATATTTGAATGCAATTGCATTATACAAATAAAACTTTCCAATTAAATCATTTCATCCTTGAATATTCATCCAAAATTTTGATTTTCTTTTTATAATTGAATTTAAGAATTAAATTTCCGATTTCTTCAAACCATTTAGAGATAAATAAATGTATGTACATAACTTATCAAATCAAAATTTTAAATCATATATCTATATTATATATTATAAATCAAGTCATATTTTAGAAAATTCAAACCAAATAAATTCCCAAAACAAAGCTGTAGCAAGACTACAGAACAGTCTCTTCACTTCAAAACTCGAAAATGAACGTCGATGATGCTGCAGTCATCACCGAAATTATTTCCCAACGACAAAGAGAAGAGCACTAATTTTAAACTTAAAATTCTTAGTCGAAAGTACTTTAAATAATATACTTTAAAACTTAAACACAAGGTTTGAAACCATCGAAAATTAAATTCTCAAATTTGTTGTTTTAGATTCATTTCAGTTCCTAGATAAATTTATAAACAACTATCTATAAATTCATTTATAGAACAATAAATGATAAATCAAGTATTATCATTTCAAGTGATCAATTTTAAATCAATTTATTAAGTTCCATAAATTTACTTATATATCAAAATTTATTTCATTAACCAAATTTTAAAATATATTGTGTCAGTTTGTTCTGTCAATGTTTTTTAGAAATCCTATCGATAGCGTTGATCAGATGAATCGATCGGAAACCCAAATCAACATCAAAAACTCAAACAACACAATATATAAAACAATACATAGATATACAAGTGCAATTCAAAATGTTTGGAAGAATAGATTGGAAACAAAAGACAAGATGATTAAAAACAGAGTAGGGAGGTGGATAAGCTTAAATAAATCGCGGAAAACCTTAACTGGATCAACCGTGACTTAAAGAATAAGATCGATGTGGATTTTCTAGGGTAAATCTACATTCAATCTCAATAGATAAAGTTTGGAATAACAAAAGATATTAGCATCTAAACCAAGGATAGATATAAATCTCTGGTGAATCGATGCTAATTGTAAAGGAGTTTCCCCCTTTTTTTTCAATTCAATTTGAAATTGGCATGACCGCCGACTCACTTCAAAGATCATTCGAAGCGGAGTTTTGGAATACTCCAGAGTTAAAAGAAAATGAATAGTGAAGGACACGAATGGATTTTGGAACCGTAGGGAATGTTCCAAAATTCAAAGGAATTAAGTCAAAAAGGAAGAGATTCAAACTCGAATGAAAGTGATTCTGTAAATACATTCACTCCATATGCTGAGTTTTGCCTAGAGCTACCAAAGCTCTGATACCAACTATAACAACCAGGTATTTTCAACCATTCGCATCCATTATAAGTGTATAGGTAGACACTCATGCCGGAATTGAATTGCTCAAAATACCGCATTGTAAATAAAAATTTGGCAAATCTCAGAATATGCAGTAAATAAAAATCACAGACACAGAGTAATAATAATGCAGCGGAAGTAAAAGAGATAGTAGTTCATGAAGCTACTATATAAATATATCAGAGTTACATAAGATACAATAGAAGAAATAAAGTATAACAGAAGTTTAAATATGATAACCAAGTACAAGCTGAATAGAACAACCAAACTGAAAAGATGAAACTTGACAAGTAGATAATCTCCAGCGATTCCAATCTCCAGAAAGTGGAAATCCAAATATGTGAATAACTCAGGCTGACCCGAGCGTAAATAAAAATACAAACACTCAAGTCAGGACATACATACTTATACAATGTAAACCAACTCAAGTGAACTGTAGCAAAGGTACAAGTAACTTAGAAGATGCTTGGGACCGCCCATCCTCTAAGGATCCGTTAAACTATTTACTATGTAGTAATATATGCTATATACAGTAGTGTCTAATCAGTAAAGTATAATCATACAGAAAATAACGTTAAGGGGATGGTGAACCTTAACGCGGTCGGATCTTTAAAACCAAAATCGTAGTGGGCTCGCTATAAGGAGATGACACGGCATACGAGGCAATGCCAGGGTGGATATACCGTTTGCACTCCCGGACCGGTGGTGACGGCAAGCCAGCAGCTTCCGCCCACCTCGAACAATACCCCGAATCAAAGTGGCGCCACGTATCGAATCACAAAAGTAATAGAATGGTTTCCGATGGAGCATGCTCGATGAAAGGGTGCGACCCTTTGTGTAGCCCGGTATAGATCTTGTTTTAGTCATATATGCCAACTCACGGGAGTTGGGTCCACGTAATATAACTCGAGAACGTTGCCACCATCCTACTTCATTCTGGAATCTCCACCGCGTACACAATTGTTAAAGTGGTTTTCGGTATTGGCCGGCTATAAGACAATATCCGATCCCGGTCTCTTTAATAACCAATCGTTATTATAACCCGTAGTTATAACTTTAAAACAATATTTTATACTTCAATAATAAAATGTCGTTTCAACCCAAACCTTTATCAAAATAAAGATTAAATCATTTCCAAACCATTTCAATATATCATCATATCATATCTTTTAATTCAAATATTTATCAAAATAAATATCAAGACATTTCTAACCATTTCAATATATTAATTTATCATATCCTTTCAAAACTTCCTTTCAAATCATTTTAATATATCAAAATAGCTATATTTTTCAAAACCACATTCCAAATCATTTCAATATACCAAAATATCATATCTTTCAGTACCACATTTCAAATCATTTTAATATATCAAAATATCATATCTTTCAGTACCACATTTCAAATCATTTTAATATATCAAAATATCATATCTTTTCGAAACCACATTACAATCATTTTAATATCTCAAATAGTTAAATTCAAAACAAATTACTTCATTTTAAATCATAAAAATGAAGTTATTACATTTAATAATTAAATTATTAAATTCCAAAAATTTAAACTTTTCAATGTTCATTTATGCACTTAAATTTATTAAAACAATGAAAATTCAAGTTTCGCAGCATTTGGAAAATGCTACAGAAAGTTACATTCAAAACAATTCAATTTAACAAAAGACAGCATTTAAAAATGCTGTTAATTAACTTCAAATATTCAATAGAATTTCACAAACACTTTATTTTTTATTTAAATCATTTTTAACTTATAAAATCATACATTTTCACATTCATAAGCATCATTTAATTTTTCTTAAATTCTTGATTTTATAAAGTTAAGTTTCCTTTCAAAAATCAATATTTATTAATAATTTACTTTTTAAATTTCAACATTCAAATTTAAATTCATTACATTAAATTTTAACTTAACACTTAAGTTCAAATTCTCAAATATAACATAGTTTTATTTTTATTTACTTAACTAAAAATTCACTTTTAAGTCAAATTCATAAATTTCCAATTTTAGTTATATTTCAAAATTTCAACTTAAATATTCATTCATTTCACATTTCAACTTTATTAAAAATCATTAATATGATATAAAATCACTTTAAATTAATTTAAATTCAAATTATCATAAATTTATCATAATTTCATATTCAATTTAATTTCCAATTATAATTAAATCAAATTTTCCAAAATAACTTACATTCAAAATTTTCTAACTTTTTCATTAATTCATTTCACTTACAATTATTCAAAAAATCAATAATATTTTACAAAAATCCTTTTTAATTATATTTAAATCAAAATATTTAATATTTACATTTCTAAAATAATTTTATATTTTTTAGAAAACATATATTAACTACGGTTCTGTATATAATTTTCTACGCTAGGTAAAGTGATACGGGTAATATATCATTTCAACCCGTAATTTACAAAGAAAATCCAGGTTTTACCATTTCAAACCCGTAGTCCCAAGTAAATAAAATAAGTTGAAAATCATTCAGGCCTATCATTTTAGCCCATAACGATTTTCCCCTATTCTAAAGTCCGTTCGGGTATGTATCATTTCAACCCATAGTGATTCTAATCTAAAAGGAACTTGCAGTGTGATGAACAGATAAAATAAACAGAATAGTATGAAATAACAGTAACATATAATATAATAGGTGTAATAATAGGTGTGAACATCATATGATAATAATATAAGTAGTTATAACATGATCATATAGTTCTACAGATTCACAGGGTGTCAATTTACTACATATATAAGTACATAATGTCTGGTGAGAATAACTCACATTTTTATGCTGGAGATATCAATTAGAATGACACAACGGATCCAGAAGGCACGACCTTTGATTTGAGTAGAGAGAAATAGCCGAGATATCATCTTGTAAACAACCCCAAAACAAGACAATATAACTTATGAATATTCAACCAAAATATATTGAAATAAATTGAAATTGAAAGGCAACAAAGACAAGATAACTTGACCTTGCTACAACCATTCAAAAGCTCGACTAAGGGGTTCGTTTTCTCAGCCATGATGATGATATGAGTGTGGAATAAACAAGGCTAATAGCCTTGCAAACATTCAAACAAAACAAACAAATAACATAAGTTTTCAAACCCAAATTCAATAAAACAATGTTAGAATTAAATGCATAAAACAAAGCCAAAGTTTTTGCACTTGCTTTCTACCGCCTATGCTTCAGCTATAGATCTTAAATACATGTCTAAGGAGTGGGTTAGGATCAGGTCTTGGGCTCATATGGGTCGGCCATAGCTTGGAAGTAATGGTGCAAAGGTGGATGGACATAGGTGCAACAAAACAACAACTACAAGGCAAATTCATCACTTCTATGCTATAAATGGGTTCGGCCGTAGGCTCTAGGGGCATGGCCAGTTGGTCCAGGTGGTGGTGGGTGATGTGGAAGAGGGTGGAGGTCAGGTCAGAGGTGGTGGTGGTGGTGGAAGTGGCGGCTAATGGTTGTAGAAGGTGGTGCTAGCAAACTAGGCTCGATTTATGTAAATAGGTGATGGGTTTGTGCATTTTTTTTTGTCTCTTGCTAAGGTGGGTTTGGCCTGGTCATGGTGATGGACTAGAGGGGTGGTTGATCAAAGAAGGAGGAGGTGGAGGTTAGCCTAGATCTGGTTGAGGAGGAGTGGAGCCATGAATTAGAGAACAAGTTGCAAAATCACATAGAAAAACTAGAAAACAAGAGAAGAGAAGAAGATTTTACCAAATTTTTGCAAGATTGAGGCCATGATTTTTTTTTAGGGTTGAGAAGCTTTGAAAATACGTGAAAAAGATGAGAGAATGCAGCTAAAAAGAATAGAGAAAAGTACGGCCAAAATAAATTGTGTATTGATTGAAAAAGAAACGGTGAAACGACTTTACGTTTCTTAGCTTTTAAAACCTTCCATACTTCCTTTTCTTTTAAATCAAGTAAAAAAAATTCAGCAAGTACATCTAAAAATCGAAAAAAAGTGAAATAAAATAAAAATATATAATTAAATTTAAAGAAAATATAAAAAGAATTAAGGAAATTGCTTAAAAATTGAAAACAGGGTTCAAAAATTACAATTAAAACATCAATGGCTTTGGAAAAATATTTACATCATTTTAAAAATATTCTAAAGCAAAATTTTGAAATAAAATAATTTATTTATCATTTATAAAATAAAATAAATAATTAAATTGGAGAAAAATAGAAAAGAACTAAAGAAAATGTTTAAAAATTGAAAACAGGGCATGGAAATTACAAGAAAAATACTACTAGCTCTAGAAAAATTCCTACCTCACTTCAAAAATATTAAAAGATAAAAACATACATAAAATAGCATATCAATACATACTATAATAAAATATGACAAAGAAAAATAAAATTTATACTATCTAAAATAACAAAATTGCAGAATAAACGAATTACACTCAATATTGAAATATACATAACTTTCACAATTTACATCCGTTCCAATGAAACAAAAAGCAGTGTTCTTAAAATTTTATGTACTTTCATAATAAAATATAAAATTTAAATTTTCAAACTTTTAAAATTTTAAAATTTTAAATTAAAAGTCAAAGTTTGACTATTTTGACCAAGAATTCACTTTTTAGAAAATATTCTTTTTGGTCATGCTTTGGAATGATAATTCATATCAAAACTAAAGTTTATCATTCAAAATAAATAAAAATAAGTTTTTAAATCAAAAATTCAATTAAAATAATTAAATTATAAAAAAAATCACAAAATACAGGGTTGTTACAGGGGTGTTTAGAAACCTGAAGGGCATATCAACTCCATCTCCAGATATGCTTATAGATTGTTGCTAGCGGAAGTAGGTATGGCTCGAACACACACCGAGTGTGATCCAATTATGTTTACCTTAGAGTATATCCCATTTATAGATATACGGTGCTCGAAAGGTAGTTTTTTATCCTTGTCATGGAAATTGGATTCGTATAGATCCAAGGAGATCTCCATGGAAAATCCATTATGCGAATGCACCTTAGCGGTATTGATTGTATACCTATTATTGTTGTGGCGTTACACGGTAACTATTTGATATGACTTATGTGCTACACCCTAGACATTATCTATCATATCACGATACATTAACCTAATGAATGGTTTGTTTCTTTGAGGGAAAACCGTTATGGTAATTCGTATGGTTGTAATGGTTACTATTGCTTGTCACTCATATTTCTTGAGTTTCTCACACTGGTTTACTGGACTGATCTGGATGTTTTTTTTCTTGTAATACTCGGGTCAGCCCCGTGTGTGTTTCTAGATTTATCCGTGGATGCTTTGGAACTTTTGGAGAAGAGTTGGAGTCCTACTTACCGTAGTATTTATTTTCGCTGCATTACTTTATGTGCATCATCAGCATTTGTTGGGAAAGGTTGTTATAACTGTAAGGGCTGATTACTGTAACTCTGAAAAACTTTGTATCTTATGATGATAGTTTATACCCTCTTTTAGTATTATATATGATCATTCCATTGTGAGATTCTGATGTTGTGTTCTCCTTTTTCTTAATTAATTTTCTTTTCCTTTTATTTTACCATAACAATTCGTCTTTTCAGCATTTTAGGGCTCGGCACATACTCGTGGATATATTAGTGTCGACATTTAGGGGTCAAAAAGGCAAGTTGTTACAGCTGGTATCAGAGCTGAAGGTTAAGTGAGGACCTTGGCTTTAATGGGTATGACTCATTAAGAGATACGGTAATGGAATGCCCTAGCATGAGTTGCGAGTATCATACACATGATAACATATTTGTTAGTACTCTAAAAAATGTTTTATATTGTATTTATTGGTCTATTGAGTGGGTTATGGATTTTGGTCGTTACATGAAATGCCATAGTATTGATAGAAATTTCTGGACATTTGAACAAAGCAAACTAACACATGATTGTTTTCAAAATTGGTAAATGAGATAATTTTGCTTAGAATTATATCTTATATAAAATATACAATTTTCATAAATTGATATAGTTATTTATGATGTGTTTGTTTGTTAAGAAATGATAATATTTAATTATTTTTATTATTTATTGTTTGGTTAGTTGTACTCGGCCAGTTTATGAGCATTTGCTATAGTTTATCGATATATTAGAAATTTACCTCCTTACAACATGGGTTGGGTAAATAATAAATTTGGAATATTAAGAATAAGCACCTTGTGAATTGAGTTTCACGGTTTGACTATAAGACATTCAATAATAATGTTTGGTTAAAATTAAATTTTAACAAGATTTATTTATTATAATCTAAACAAAGATGCACATTTTTGGAATGATTTAGATAAGGAAGCAACTTTATATAAAAAAGTGATTTTATATAGGTGAGTTTATAAAACATGGTTTATAAACAAAGAGGATTTAAAAAGAGAATCTGAGAAATTAAACCCCATTAAAAATGTGTTTTAAGATTTGGAGAAAATATTAGTAGTATTATTTGAAAATAAGTATTTGGATGATTAGTTTATGAAATTAAGACCATGTTACTTAGTAACGTTTACGAAGTATTTTGTAACGAACGCGATTTTTCGTTGACGAAAACCGACATCAATACGTCCACCGTATCAACTGCCGAGCAATCGAAAGCCGAAAAACCGTACCGTTAGGGTTTTTAGAAAAAGAAAACATAGAAGAAGAGAGAAAAAGATAGAACAGAACAGAAACAATAGAACAATATCAGAATCTCACAATTCGCAGCGGAACAACATATAATAGATAAATGAATAATCTTTAAACAAAGAACTATATTAGTTATTACATCACATTACATTTCATTTCATTACATCAGAGTGTACAACAACAAATGACATCAACAGCGGAAAAGAAATACTATATACTAGTAATACGCCATGCCATCTAGCTTGCCTCCAGCAACTCCTGAATATCCTGAATAAACCTTAACTCTTGACTGCCCGTGTGGAAATTGGTGGGCACCCAGAGTTTAGGAAGGAAAACAATAAACTCCGAGTCAGTCATGTGACTGGTGTGAGAACTCAAAACAGTTTATTTATCTTTAAAATCAAAATAGAGGAATACTTTTAAAGTCAATTCGCAATGCTTTTAAAAATGAGACTACCATAAAGCCTCCCGCACACACACACAATGCAAATGCAGAATCGGAGGAGATTTCTCCTTATGATAGTCAAAGATGCTTGATACGCATTAAAAAGAACATTTGATATTATTACTAGTGCATAGTGTAGGCAAAATTCATTTCGAAATAGAATATAAATCTTAGCCAACATAGACATTTCGAACTATGTCTACTATAGCTACCATGTTCAATAGCAGGTTAGCGCCACATTCCATGGCAGGTTCTACAACTAAAACCGTACAAGTCTCGTATTGTTTCTTTGGATTTCCAACAAATGATCAGGCCAAGGAACTTCCCATTGCCACATGGAAACGCCTCTGGAATGACGTCCCGAGAACCAAACCGGATCTCTGCCAACACAAGGCCGGGTTACCCCTAACTGGGTAACTACTGACACGAATATGTCATCCCCCGATAGTAACCGATCTATCCGAGGATCCTCGATTTCCAACAACCACAAAATATGCAGCAACAACGTAGGTTAAATATCTGGGCTCCATACCATGATACCACCTCTATCCAGAAGGAATGACATACACTAAAGGGCGCTACCCTTAATAACCTTGCTGCATCCTTCCTATTTTGACCATTTCCGGGGTGTGAGGTCCGACGAAGTCTCGTCCACAAAGCCACACTTTATACAAAAGCCGTGCTTTGGGTCAACAAATGATCATAGAAATGATCACCAAGATAAATGATCAAATAAATGATCCTATCACAAATGATCAACACAATGATCATTTCACAGCAACACTCAGCATGCCACACTACCAAATTGGGAGTATATCACTAATAACCTACAACTATATAACCTCTGAGCTCGTACGTCTTAGAGAAGGGTGTTAAGCTAAGAGAATAAATTCTCTGCCACCAACAGAAATATATTTGAAAGAAATCAGCTTTATATCTCAATTTGTAATGTCAGACATACAATCATACAAGTCTGTTCCGGGATCGAACAAAACCGAAGGCACTTTCAAAGAAGTCCTTGCAATCCGGATATTCACTAATCACGACCGGACTTCCCATCACTAAGGGTGATAAAACCTCTATATCGGAGATCAGCCGATGTAGAGTAACTCGACGGTAATCCTTCCGTTTTCACAAACATCCGGTCTTCAACACCGGTCATCAAATGCAATTCATAACGACGTATCACATATTCGGAATGGGTTATACGACCCCAAGGTCCTTTCCCGGCTAACCCGAATAGTGAGCGCTTATTCAAAAATAAGTGTGGCATTCAAATTCAAACAATCACAACAAATACCTATTTAAAGGTAAATATTGATAGTCGGATTATTTAACTATCAATAGGCGTGTTTGACAACACCAAATCCAAATAATTTTTCAAATTATTTATTTTTCAAAATATCTTTACAAGATATATATCTATTTCTCACACTTCAACTGTTAACGCTCAAATTTAAACGCTAACACCCTGGTGTATAGGATGTGATTGTGAAAGCACCACCCGTTCGTACGGGAAACAGAAATAAGCAAAAAAGTATGCAGAAAAACAGTAAGAGACACAGTATTTATAGTGGTTCGGCTTATAATCCAGCCTACGTCCACTTTAAACTTTTTATCACTAGTTTGATTACAATCCTTTACGAAATCTTTCAATTACAACACACTTCAAGTGATGGGATATGTAAAACAAGTAGCTCAAGCTTTGATGTTAACAATCATCTTCAAATCCATGGTGAATGTAGATGATTTCTTCATGGAGTTCTTTTAGAAGTTTGTTGGATCCCAAAAGCCTTGAAGTAGTCTGGAATTCGGCAGAGTAATGGCGCCTGAAATTGATCAACCAAAAGTCCTTTGAATGTTGGAGGTAGGTTGGTATTTATAGGCAAAGATTATGGACTTAGGCTCGGTCTTAACTCCTCACCGACCCAGTTAAGTCGCAGCCGGCTTATAGGAGCCCTTATATGATCAAGCTGTGTTGATCTTCCTTCGTTGAATTTGCACAAGTCCAAAGTCGTTACCGGGTCAAGCTAGGTCTCGACCGACTTATCTTATCTCTTCGCCGATCTAACGAGTCAAGCCCTACGACTTAATGGAAACAAGCTAGATCGCTACCGAGTTAATATGTCACATGCTAAACTGCCCCGCTACTCCATCCTTTACACCCTTAGATCGGTTACGACTTACTATAAGTCGATAAAGTCCTCGAGTTGCTAGATCGGAACATACACTAGGTCGGCTTCCATACTAGGTCGGAACTTTCCTTAGGTCGGCATAGCCTCGTTAGACCGGCATCCCTTCAAGCCTTAGGTCGGAATTTCTTCATGCCTTAGGTTGGTATCTATGGGAAAGCATTGGATCGGCGCGTTTCTTAACTAATTAGGTCGGCACCGAACTAAGTCGGCCACCTTGTTAATTGGTTAGGTCGGCATCGAATTAAGTCCTGAGCTGTTAGGTCGGTATGTCCTTTAGATCGGCAGACCCTGCACAATTCTTACTCAGTTAGGTCGGCATCTCTTGGGTCGGCGCCATCTCCACACACTAGACCTGCTGAGTCGTAACCGAGATAGATGTTAACATCTGCCCCTCGAAGTATACGCCTTAGACTTAAGTCGTGTGCTTCGAAATATCTTAGCTCGGCTTCTCTTAGGTCGGTAGATCGCGTACGACTTACCAGTTAGTGTTGTTTAACATTCCTTCACCATGAGATATAAATTAGCCCCCTTCCTCCTTTTCCTTCATTCAAACCCCTGCTCAATTCCGCCATTAAAGCACCCTCAGATCTTAAAGGCAACTTTATTCAATCGATCACAAATAATCTCTGCTACGCATCGTGTAAGTGGTTTTCCTGATTGTAATTTATTGCCGATTCACATTTCTCGTTTGTTCGAACTCGAATCGCCTCCTTGCACCGAATCGCCTTCTTGCACGACGCTTCATTATGAACCCCATCGCATTCATAGTTGATGAAACTTAGGTTATGAAGTTTTGGCTTCAGATTGGTCGTTGAGGCGATGAAGATGGTTTATCATCTTAAGCTCGATTCCGAATTGTTCAATTGGGTGATTCGGCAGCATGAGTGGAAGTGGGTGTTGAAGGAATGGCTACAGGGTTATCGGGTTTAATGTTGTGAGATGGTGGTTTTCAGGGAATTTGAGTGACTCAAATTTTTGCCGACTTAAACTTTAAAACTTGAATCGAAGCCGAGTTAATCGCTCGGTGGAACTTGCTGACCTGAGCCTTTGAATCGCGGCCGTGTTAATACTTGGAGAGATCCCTATCTGTCGCTTGCAACTTAGATGACTGCCGAGTTAGGGAACTAACAAACCGGCTTTAACTTGTAAGAGATCCTTAGGTCGTGACCGGGTTAACACTTGAGCATCTAACCTGAGTAGCCGAATCATATCGCTTAGTTAGGACTTAAGCATCTGATCTCTTACCGTCTTAGTTTTATCTCGTGGGATTTTTTGAACCGTAGCCGAGCTAACACTTGGGCTCTGGACGTATTGACACTTAGAAACATAGGCCTTCTTCAAGTATTTTGACCCGGACTTCCAACTAAGTTGTTTACATTTTGAACATTTTGAACTGTCCTAGCTTCAAGTTTGCTTGAATTCCATTGTGTTATTTTACAGATCATTCTCATTTTTAAGCTGTAAACCTGTCGAGAATAACAAACAAACAAAGAAAACCAAGGCGCATATACTGCCATTGACTGCCCGTATCGAATGACAGATTAGTCAAGACAAGATAAGAGACATGAATATATTGCACGAAATGCTGTGAATTAATTGATTATAGTAAAATATTAATGCAAAGTATCAACAATTTGAACTGATTTGTTTGCATCAACATTGTATTTGCATGTTCAAATTCAAAACAAAGATTCCTGGTTTTTATAACTAACAAATGTTTGCTAGGTTTTATTCCAGTTACCTTTGCTTATT
Source organism: Allium cepa (assembly GCA_030765085.1). Lineage (NCBI taxonomy): Eukaryota > Viridiplantae > Streptophyta > Magnoliopsida > Asparagales > Amaryllidaceae > Allium > Allium cepa. The sequence continues at coordinate 675,895,722 of CM060941.1, read as the reverse complement.
GTTTGATTGATACTTGTACAACACTTCACACACTTTAGGAAACGTGCACCTTCATGTTTGAATATCCAATTGCTTGTGTAGAATGACTTCCCATCAAGGAGAAGAAGCAGCAAGTCAAGAAGAAGAAACTTTCCCGATAGCTGTTCCTATAGAGAATCCTCCGGAAAGAACTTCGACTATTCTATCTTCGAGAACATTTATTCAGTTGCGTACTCAATTCGGCTTTGCTGAAGATGATGTCATATTTCCTGGACCGAATGATACTGCTGACAGACCTCCCTATGGTTTTGTCGCGGTTAATCGTCATATGTGCTTAAGTGGGGCGATCCCACCTTTCAATGACTTTCTTCGAATTCTTCTTCTTCGGATGTCAATTTCTCCGTTCCAACTTCATCCTAATGGTTACGCTATCTTGATGGGGTTGGGTGTTTTGTTCAGAAGAAATCTTGACCGACTGCCGAGCTTCGAAGAAATTCGCTACTTATGCTCGTTTGCAAAGAGCAAAGACCATCCTTCTCTTATCATTGTGAGAAGTGCAAGAAATCGCAAGCTCATTCTTGATCTTACTGAAAGTGTCCATGGATTTTTAAACCAATTTTTCTTTGCCCGCAGTCCCCCAGAGTTTTATGCTTCTTGGAGAGTAGGAAGTAAGATCATTTATTTCCGTCTTTCCACTTTCTTTTTTAACTCTTTTCGGGGTCCAAATTGCTAATCTCATTCTTTGCTTTTTTTTAGCACTTCCCCTTCCCTCTAGAGATCCGATACATAGGCAGACTTTTGATAGACTGAGCGCTGTAGCCGCAGAAGAGAGAAGTATCAAGTTTCTACTAAGCGACGAATTTCTACATCAATACGGACTTCTCCACCCTTCTCGCTATACTCAGCTTTGTGAAGCTCCGACTGAAGTTCCCGATTCCCCGACTGAAGCATCGGATGCCCCCGTTACTATCGAACAACCCTCATCAAAAGAGTCTAACATCGAAGCTTCATTGGTGAAATGTTCCACCCCTACCGACATTATGGGGTCATCTAGTAAGACGGCACTTGCCCCGATTGAGGAAGAAGAAGAACCTTCACGGCCTCTCGGGGGATTAGCTGATGTAGGAACTGAGAAAACAAGTCTCACCGAGCATGATGGTGACGATGTTTATGATGGGTTGAGTGACATAATAGTGACCTCACAGGAGCTTTTTAGAGATGACGTGTCTAAAACTATCTCTCCTATAGTTGAGGCGACGTCCCTTCTTCGACTAACACCAACACAAACACCAACTCCTCATACCCAAGCTATCATCACCTCTACACCAATGAGTGGTTTGTAGCTTAATGCGCGTAGCTTGCACATCACACAACACTTAGGATCTTTTGGCATTTGTTCACATTTAACTTCTTTTCTCCGGAAGTTTCTAAGACTTGCTATTTTTGCCTTTTCAGATTCCTCTATGGGGCGCAGCGGCAGCGGTTCTTATTACAAAGACTTTCGACGCTATGGAGGGCGCGGCAGCTATGATTACAAGCAATACTATACCGATCCCAGAGAGACCAATGAGCAGAGAGCTGCGCGAAAAGCTGAAGAGAGGAGAAGGTATGAAGAACGTCATGAGGGAGCGGGCACGCGACATGAATCCTTCCCAAGGGATGATGATTCCCATAAACGTAAAACGCACGATGATAGGGGGAAGAGCCATATTGAGGATTCGAGAAAGCGGACCAAACTTGGCGAGGAGCACGTGCCCGTGACATCTGAGAGGCCTGGTGCCTCAGTTTCTATTGACGTCCCTTCCAAATCTCCTGCTCTAGAAGGAAGTGCCATCCAAACACTTCTCAACAGGCCTTCGTACCATGTTGAAAGGGGCCCCCCGACATTGCAGAGCCGATTCCCGAACTGGTGTTTGAGGGGGGTACGCTTCGACCTCGATTTGGTCCCCATCGACAAAGAAGCTATGTACAGAAATCTCGATGCTGTCAAGCTTGATATCGATAGAATGTCTGGATGGCAAAAGTTGGTTGATGAACTTCAAAGAGTTAATCGGGCTAACATCGAAGCAATGCTGACCATGGAAAATGACAAATCCGAATGGCAGAAGATTCTTGATCAACACAACGCTGAGATGAAGGAGATAGCCGAATACAATGAAAAACTCGAAGCTGAAGTAAAGCAGCTCAAAGATGATCTTGTCTCTTCTACTAATACTTACACCCAAAGAGAAGAGGTATTGCAAAAACAAGTGCGAGATGCGCACGCCAGCCAGAGGGACGCTGAAGCTAAAGCTGAGAGGTTGGAACAAGCTGTAGAGAACCACCGCACTGATGTCACCCAGCTGCAGAATACACTGAGCGCCCGGGACATGGAGATTGAAGCGCTAAAAGCCCAACTTGCTCAGACCGAAAAAGATCGAGATGAGGCCATGGCTGGCAAAATTGCAGCCGAAGAAACTGCTCAGACCATGGAAAACGATATCAATTCGACTTTATTCGATTTTTATTTACATTGTGTCTTGGGACGCGGCAGCCTCTCTTTTCTTGGTCCTAAGTATGAAATCACCCTGGCCGAGGTGTGGGAAGCTGCTCTTAACATGTTTAAAGACGCCGGGTATGGCGATGAAGATTTTGAGGCGCGTTACCTGGATGAGGGAGCTCGCGCTGCTCTTGCGAAGGGGTGAGAACAACTTGCCAGGATGAGAACTGGAATGGCGGAAGAGGAATGTTCTGGAAAGGAATTAACGCTTATTTCCTCTGTCCATCCTCCAGTTTCTCCTGTGGTTGACATCACGGGTTCTAGCTCCTCTACTCCGCCTGCAACTAAGACAGTAACTGAAACTACAAGTGCACAAGGCGGGGATGAAGGTGGTGAAAGCAACGAAGCACAGCGATATGAAATCAGCCTCAGAGATCCAACTACCCCAGGTAAACTTGACACCGGACCAGCTCAAGTGGTGAACTGCTCGTTCGCTCCTTGTGAACTTGACGATCTTCTTGATTATTTTTCAAATGTCAATGAATTCCCGACTTTTGATGAGCCGTCATCCCCTCTCTTTTCGAAAGATACTGATATTTTAAGTTTTTTCTCCTTTGTAGAGAAAGCACCGAGTCAAACTCAAACTTCTTCTCCCCCGGTGATCCTTCCTCCATCTCTTCAAGTGGCGCCTCCTTCTGCTTCGCAACCTGGGTCACAAGAAGAACAAATAGAAGCTCTCCATGGCCTGGATGATCCCATTGCTTCGCAAGAGCAAAAAGATGAGGGACTTGAGGGAGGTGACATATCTCCGGAGCGGACTCCTTCTGACGATATAACTTTATCTAAACTTGTCACTCCAGGAAGTGAGTCTTCCTCAAAGAGGAGAAGGAAGCAAGGAGCATCAAGGAGGAGAGGGAAGATAATCACTGCCACTGAAGAGGAGCCAGAAGTTGGGCCAGCTGCGCCTACCTCTCCTTCCTCCTTTATACCCACTGGCCGACCTGAAAAGCTGGTCATTCGGTCGGGTAAAGGGTCCAAAGGCAGTAAAAAGAAGTGAAGACTTTAGCTTTTTGTCTTTTGTATGAACTGGCCGAGAGTTGTGCGGGTATCGGCCTCCGCTTTTATTTTGAGAACCTGTATCTGCATTATAGTTGAATAAAATGATTCTTCGTTTGTACAAACTTCTGTTTGAATTTGAGAATGCATTTACTATTTATTTTTGCACAAGTTTGTTTATATAGTGTTGCAGCGGGCTTGTGGTATGTTGCTTGAGTATTACTCTGCTGATGCATCTATACTACTATACCATGTTGCCCCCATACCTTAAGCTTGCTGCAATATTTTATACTTCGAGGGGACTTGCACTCTTATTTGCTAAAGAATAATTATTTTATTCTTTAAAGAAAATTTTATAGAGTACAACTCCCTTCGTATAAGTTTTTACGCTTGGTCGTTCGAAGAAATCACTTTTTTCTTTTGCTTATGTGCATATCTCATCAAGTGAATTCCTCTATGTGGTAAAGCGGACCTCTGAAGGGTACTTTAACTTCTTTTCTTTTTACGATCATTTCCCATAGTAGGCAAATTACTTTTCCTTTGAAAGTTAAAGTACGCTTTTGATGAGGATTTTTTTTTTATAGAAAGTTGTACCTCTGAGGAGGGATTTTTTCACGTTTCAACACTTGGAAGTTTTATTTCAATCTCGGTGAAACGTGTACCTCCAAAGAGTTATGCTTTAGAAATCCTTTTCACGTTTCAACACTTGGAAGTTTTATTTCAATCTCGGTGAAACGTGGGTTTCCAAAGAGGTCTTTCTTCTTAATTGTGTTCCCGGGAGGGGGTTGTACCTCTGAGGAGGGATTTCTCACGTTCCAACACTTGGAAGTTTTATTTCAATCTTGGTGAAACGTGTACCCCCAAAGAGTTGTGCCTTTGAAGAAAGCCTTTTCACGTTTCAACACTTGGAAGTTTTATTTCAATCTCGGTGAAACGTGTGCTTTCAAGAAGGTCTTTGTTTTTACATTTCAACTTTGGTGAAGTGAAATTCCGAAGAGCGGCTGCTACACTTCAACTCCTGGCGAAATGGGCCTCCGAAGAGGGCTTTTATTTTGTTTACATTTCAACTCTGGTGAAGTGAAATCCCGAAGAGCAGTTATAACACTTCAACTCCTGGTGAAATGGGCCTCCGAAGAGGGCTTTTATTTTGTTTACATTTCAACTCTGGTGAAGTGAAATCCCGAAGAGCGGTTATAACACTTCAACTCCTGGTGAAATGTGCCTCAGAGAGGGTTTTCATCGCCTGGAAGTTACTCTCTCATGGTTGGAGGGTCATGACTCCTCCAATCTTTTTTGTTGAGTAGAGAACTTTCTTTTTTGTGGCATATGACCCATTAGAGGTCTTTTATTATCCGAAGAGTTGCGCCTCCGAAGAGGACTTGTGGCGCTGATGGTAGCTTTGGTTGTTCCTCTGTTCACTTGCTTATGCCTTTTCAGCGATCCTTTTTTTTTTTTTTTTTTTTTTTTTTTCTTTCTTTTCAAGTTTTCATCCCCCTTTTTCTCACAAGTGGCTTGTTTAATCCAAGGAAGTGTACTTCATTGCCAGGCAAGTTCGTGAGAACGGGCACTAGCTTCCTAATTGGATGTTTGTTTGTTTAAACAATCTCAATTTATCAGCAAGGGCTCGTTCCTATCGAAATCATTAGCCGTTCAATTGAAGCATTTCCTATCTAGGATTTGAATTCGGGGTCTTTGTGACTTGAAATTTGTTTGTTGAATGATGGTGAGAATCGCTCGGTCTTATTATGCGCAAGTTTTATCTCCACTGTCTGCAAAAATTTAAATCGATATTTCAGCAATACATTTTGTGTATTTTTATATCGAAAACAAAGCAAACATATAATGATAATAAGGAACACAAGATTTATAGTGGTTCGGCCATGAAATTGGGCCTACATCCACTTTATATTCTTTCATTATTTACTTGCATCAGTTTCACAATTGCTTTCAATTACAGGAATCATACATTCATAATTCTTTTTACAATGTTTCAACAAAATTTTCAAGTAAAGTATGGACGCAAGTGATTGCTGTTCCATGCCCTTGGAATTTGATCTCCATCAACTGTGGTGAGCTTGAATGTGCCGTCAAGAAGTTTTTGACCTATCACATACGGTCCTTCCCAATTTGGCCCAAACACACCTGTCGCAGTCATAATTCTTTTTAGGACTAGATCTCCAATTTCAAAGCTGCGTTGACGAACTTTGGAATTGAAATGTCTGGCTATCCTTTGCTGATGAGCTGCAACTCTGAGGTTAGCTTCATCTCTTTTTTCATCAAGGAGATCCAGCGCTTCAAGTTGCAGCTTTTCATTTTCTGCTTGATTGAAATGGATTCTTCTGTGTGAAGGGACCTCTGTTTCAACCGGGATCATTGCTTCCGATCCGTATGCTAACGAAAAAGGAGTATGCCCAGTTGCAGTTTTGTGAGTAGTTCTGTATGCCCATAGTGCAAGCGGTAGTTTATCGACCCAACCACCTTTTGCTCTTTCGAGTTGCTTTTTGATGGTTGATTTGATGATCTTGTTCACTGCTTCCACTTGCCCGTTTGCCTGCGGATGAGCTACTGCCGAAAAGCTTTTCTGGATTTTGAATCGCTTGCAAAAATCCTGGAATTCCTCGCTTTCAAACTGAGTACCATTGTCTGTGATTATTTTCTGAGGCACACCGTATCTGCAAATGATATTCTTAGTCACAAAATTTATCATCTTTTTGGAGGTGATAGTTGCCAATGGTTCAGCTTCAGCCCATTTAGTGAAATAATCTACAGCAACAATGGCATATTTGATTCCAGATTTGGCGGTTGGTAAAGGTCCGATCAAATCTATTCCCCAAATCGCAAACGGCCACGGACTGGTCATTTGTGTGAGCTCAGTAGAAGGTGCTCTAGGAATTTTGGCAAATCTTTGACATCTGTCACATTTTCGAGAGTAATCTGCAGCATCTCGATTAATTTCTGGCCAAAAATATCCATATCGGAGAATTTTCTTTGCTAAAGTTTGACCACCTGAATGATCCCCACATTCTCCTCCATGTACCTCTGATAGGATTATTTTGGCTTCTTCTTTGGATACACATCGAAGCAATGGCATTGAGAATCCTCGTCTGTATAATTGACCATCCTGGATTATATATCGAGAAGCTTTTCTCAGTAGCTTTTGTCGTTCTTTAGAGTTTTCTGGTAAAGAGCCATTGAGTAGATACTTTGTTATTGGAGTCATCCATGATTCTTGCTCTTGCGACATACTCATAACCCAATCGATATCCATTTCATCAATGCTCGGATTTGACAAAACTTCCACTGGAACTAACCCTAAGGATTGGGCTTCGCCAGAACTTGAGTATTTTGCGAGAGAATCTGCTTTCATGTTTTCTTCTCGAGGAATATGACTTATCGTGTAATGGTCGAATTCACATAAAAGTTCCCAAGCCTTTGACACATAAGCGGGCAGATTTCCTCCTTTCGTTTGAAACTCCTTCTTGACTTGGCATACTATAAGCTGCGAATCACTGAAGATCTGTAACGCTCGAATGTTTAGTTCTTTAGCAATTTTCAAACCAGCGATCAGAGCTTCATATTCTGCTTCATTGTTTGTTGAAGGAAATTCTAATCTTAGCGCATAGCATAATGACCGGCCTTCAGGAGTTTCAAGAACAATTCCAGCACCTGAACAGTAATCATTTCTTGCGCCATCTACAAATAACTTCCATTGGGTTGGGGAGTTCTCGATTGTTTCTTCCTCGCTGTTACCCTTGTCTGTAAATTCTGCAATAAAATCTGCCAAAGCTTGTCCGTTGATCGCTTTTCTAGGATGATAAGTGATGTCATATTGGCTCAATTCAATATTCCACTTTAAAAGGCGGCCCGAAGTCTCAGGGCGAAACAAGACTTGCTTTAAAGGTTGATCAGTGAGGACTTTGATAGGATGAGCCTGGAAATATTGCCTCAACTTTCTTGAGGCAATCAATAGACAATAGGCGAGTTTTTCCAACTTGGAGTAATTCATTTCTGCCCCAGTGAGTCTTTTGCTGATATAGTAAACTGGATGTTGAATCCTTTTGTCTTCCCGTACCAGCGCTGCACTTAAAGCATGAGATGAAACTGCCAAGTATATAAGAAGATCCTCGCCATCGCCGGGCCTGGAAAGTATTGGAGGCGTTTCCATATGTTGAATCAATTCTTCAAAAGCTTTCTGGCATTCGGGAGTCCAGTCAAAGTTTTTCTTTCCTTTCTTTAGAGCGTCGAAGAATGGAATGCATTTATCAGTAGCTTTGGATATGAACCGACTTAAGGCGGCAATTTTTCCATTGAGACTTTGCAATTCCCTCTTTGTTTTAGGAGCTTTGACTTCTTTTAGAGCAGTGATTTGAGCTGGACTAGCTTCAATGCCCCTAGCGCTCACGATGAAACCCAAGAACTTCCCAGATTCTACCCCGAAAGAACATTTTAAAGGGTTAAGCTTCATTCCGTATCTTCGGAGAATTGCGAACATTTCTGCTAAGTGTTCGATGTGATCCACTGCTTTCTTAGATTTTACTAGCATGTCATCAACGTAAACTTCCATAGTCTTTCCCAACTGCGGTTTGAACATAGCATTTACCAGTCTTTGGTATGTTGCCCCCGCATTCTTCAACCCAAAGGGCATAACTCTGTAACAGTAAAGACCGACATCGGTGATAAAGCTTGTGTCCTCCTGATCTGGCTCATGCATCATGATCTGATTATATCCGGAGTAGGCATCCATAAAAGACAACAATTCATGACCCGCTGTTCCATCTACCAGTTGATCGATCCTGGGTAATGGGAAGCAGTCTTTGGGACAGGCCTTGTTTAGATCTGAAAAGTCGATGCACACTCTCCATTTACCATTGGCTTTCTTAACTAGCACTGGATTTGAAACCCAATTTGGATAGGTAGATTCTCTGATGAAATTATTCTCCATGAGCCGGTCAACTTCCTCTTTCAATGCTGTCGACCTTTCTAGACCTTGGATTCTTCTTTTCTGCTTTACTGGCGTGAACTTTGGGTCAATATTCAGAGCATGTACCGCAACTTCTGGGGATATTCCGCACATATCGGCATGGGTCCAAGCGAAAACATCCAGGTTTGCTTTCAAAAAAGATATCAAGGCATTCTGAACTGACACATTAAGTTGTGAACCCACATTCAGCACCTTGTTTGGGTCCTTCAGATCAACGGGCACCGGTATCGTTGTTTCTGCTGGTACCACCCTACTCTCCCCCGCACTGGCCTTTCTAGGATCCATCACTTTTCGTGCCCCGCTATGCTCGCCAGTGCAGGGTCCGCCCTGTAGTTGCTATAGGGTTGGTGTTTTGATGCGGATTGGGGTTGCCGCATCTTTTCCCATTTCTCTCTTCCTTGTTTCTCGCAGCTCTGTCATATAACATTCTCGCCCAGCGTTCTGGTCTCCTTTAATAACTCCTACCCCATTGTCTGTAGGGAATTTAATAGTAAGACACCATGGGGCAAGGACAGCTTTGAATGCAGCAAGAATAGGTCGACCAAAGAAAGCATTATAAGCAGAAAATTCATCTACTATCACAAAAGTCTGCTTGCGAACTACTTTTCTTTCTCCTTCTCCGAGTTCCACAAGCAAGTCAATGGTTCCTACTGGTTGCTTTGGCTCCCCAGTGAAGCCAACAATCTTCTGAGATGAGGCTTGCACATCCGCCATCGGGATTCTCATCTGGTCAAACGTTTTCTTGAAGAGGATGTTGCAAGATGCGCCGCAATCAATAAGAACTCTTCTGACAATAGCCGGTCCAATACCGGCCGAGATGACTAACGGGTCCAAAGTAGGGGCCTCAATGCCCGTCGAATCTCTAGCCCTGAACACAATATCATCATTAAAAGTCCTTTGTTGTTTCAGGGGTGTAGAGTCCTCTAAAACAAAGACATTCTCTTCAGTTGGCATATGTTTCAGAGCTCGAGTGTACCTCTCCATTTCACCCCAGCTTCTGCCTGCTGGGTGGGGTCCTCCTGTGATGACATTAATAACTGGCCTTCCAGATTCATGTCCTGCGGCCTTCTCATTTGTCCTGGGCTGATGAGCAAGAGCTTGTTGCCCCTGACTTGACGAAGCAGGATCATTACCACTCTTCTTCACAAATTGCTGCAGCTTATTTTCTCTTAGCAATTCTTCGATTATATTTTTCAATTGACGGCAGTCGTCTGTGTCATGACCAGGCTGATTATGGAAGCGACAGAACTTCCCACTTTGCACAGCTTTTCTTCCGGTTCTGAGAACAGGAGGTTTGGGATACTCAAAAGAATCTTTTGTAGCCAGGTAGATGCGCTCTGGTGTCTCTAACAAAGGAGTATATTCTGATGGCTTGAAGGATCGAGGCTTCTTTGAATTGTGTTGTTTCCTTCCATCATTATTTTCTCTTTTCTGTCCCACAGATCCATTCTTACGTGGCGCAGCAGTGTTGTCTTCAGCTTTCTCTACTGTTGCCTTTGCCGGGACAGGACGGCTTTCCAAACGCATGAATTCATCCGCCTTTTTGTAGAACTTTTCCAGAGAATTTGGCTCCTTCATGTTCAGCCACTTTCCGAATTCACTTGACTTATCAATAGCTCTCATCAAATAGGTCAAGACCATGCGGGGTTCTGCATTATCCACCTCAGCTAACGCTATATTAAAGCGATTTAAAAAAGACTTGATAGTTTCCCCCGGATTCTGTTCCAAACCGGACAACGACATGATGTCTTTTGCCTTTGAAGCATATAGCCTAAATTGCTCTTTAAATTTCCTGGTTAGGTCTGAAAACTGATCGATGGACCGGACAGGCAGTTTTGTGAACCAAAGCAGAGCTACCCCTTCCAAATACACAGGAAAATAGCGGCATTTTATCTCGTCAGAAGCTCTGGCACCTGTCATGTGCCAATCATATTTGTACAGGAACTCATTTGGATCACTTGTCCCTTTGTAAGCTGGAATGGTCGGAGGGACGAACTTCCTTGGGAATTCAGCTTTTAGGATCTTTTCAGTAAACGGAGTCTTGCTCGGAGCGAAACCCCACTCTTTCTCATCTTCGACCCTTTGCATACTTTCTTTCATAATCTGTCGAACCATACCAGAAAGATATTCTTCGTCATTCCTATTTCTGGATCCTCCAGCCTCAGGCAATGTCTGTTCAAAGGGGCTAGCAGCCCTTTCGGGAATGTTTCTAGTTTCAGCATCATGGACATTACCGACAAAGTTCCTTTCATTATTCGCAGGTTGACGGTTTGCCCCGAGCAGATCGTTTAACCTATTCAGAATCAGAGCATTCTGAGCATTCTGAGCTTCCAATTGCGCGTTCTGGGCATTTATTTGCTGATTCAACCCAAAGATAGCAGCGTCCAATTCCGCTTTTGAAACTCCAACAGCTGGAGTGGCTTGATTTGGTGTTGGGGAAGCGGAGGTTCCCTCTTGAATGTTTGCAGATCTCACAGATTTACTTTTCCTTCCAGGAGCCATGATTTCGGATAGACTTCTGGTTCTTAAAGAAACTTTATCTACAAATCTTTCTGAAACAATGATGATAGATGTCCTGAGTTCAATTCTCAGTGAAAGCACCAAAATGTTAACGCTCAAATTTAAACGCTAACACCCTGGTGTATAGGATGTGATTGTGAAAGCACCACCCGTTCGTACGGGAAACAGAAATAAGCAAAAAAGTATGCAGAAAAACAGTAAGAGACACAGTATTTATAGTGGTTCGGCTTATAATCCAGCCTACGTCCACTTTAAACTTTTTATCACTAGTTTGATTACAATCCTTTACGAAATCTTTCAATTACAACACACTTCAAGTGATGGGATATGTAAAACAAGTAGCTCAAGCTTTGATGTTAACAATCATCTTCAAATCCATGGTGAATGTAGATGATTTCTTCATGGAGTTCTTTTAGAAGTTTGTTGGATCCCAAAAGCCTTGAAGTAGTCTGGAATTCGGCAGAGTAATGGCGCCTGAAATTGATCAACCAAAAGTCCTTTGAATGTTGGAGGTAGGTTGGTATTTATAGGCAAAGATTATGGACTTAGGCTCGGTCTTAACTCCTCACCGACCCAGTTAAGTCGCAGCCGGCTTATAGGAGCCCTTATATGATCAAGCTGTGTTGATCTTCCTTCGTTGAATTTGCACAAGTCCAAAGTCGTTACCGGGTCAAGCTAGGTCTCGACCGACTTATCTTATCTCTTCGCCGATCTAACGAGTCAAGCCCTACGACTTAATGGAAACAAGCTAGATCGCTACCGAGTTAATATGTCACATGCTAAACTGCCCCGCTACTCCATCCTTTACACCCTTAGATCGGTTACGACTTACTATAAGTCGATAAAGTCCTCGAGTTGCTAGATCGGAACATACACTAGGTCGGCTTCCATACTAGGTCGGAACTTTCCTTAGGTCGGCATAGCCTCGTTAGACCGGCATCCCTTCAAGCCTTAGGTCGGAATTTCTTCATGCCTTAGGTTGGTATCTATGGGAAAGCATTGGATCGGCGCGTTTCTTAACTAATTAGGTCGGCACCGAACTAAGTCGGCCACCTTGTTAATTGGTTAGGTCGGCATCGAATTAAGTCCTGAGCTGTTAGGTCGGTATGTCCTTTAGATCGGCAGACCCTGCACAATTCTTACTCAGTTAGGTCGGCATCTCTTGGGTCGGCGCCATCTCCACACACTAGACCTGCTGAGTCGTAACCGAGATAGATGTTAACATCAACATTTGAAAACTAATTTTTCAAATCACTTTTCACCTTTACCACTTTTGAAAACAAATTTCAATCAACATGGTTCATTTAAACCAATTTAAATAAATCCTTAACGATTTACTTTATATTTACGTTCCAAATCCGTAAATTAATTCCCACACTTCAAAAATAAATCAACATTTATTTTTAAACAAATTCCCCTTTTCATTTATAAATTCCATAGTGAATTTACATTCCAAAATATTTATGAATATACGATTTCAATTATTCCTTTTCAATTCATCTTTAAAAAGATAAATTCTAAAACATTTCATTTCACATTGGAAAAACATTCCCATACTTATTTATTCATAAGTAATTCACAAATCCATTCAATTTCAACACTTGGAAAATATTCCATATACTTAATATCGAAATTAAGTATATATTTCATTCTTTAAGGAAAACATTCACTTAACACATTTATTTGGGCTAAAACGAATGTTGCGTAAAACATCGTTACTACGACCCAAAATCACTAGTATAGGGATTCAAAGTTTAAATAGATATATAAATCCCAATACTATACAAAACATTTCCTTTCGGAAACCATTTACTATAACAACAGTGTTATAGTCCACCATTTCCTTCTATTTCTCGAAAACGTCTATTTCAACAATGAATGTTGAAATCTATGTATTCGATACTTAATGCATTTTAAAACGTCTTTAAAATCATTAACTTCATTTCATAATGTTCCTTCCCCAAAAACATATCCATTTCATTTAATAATATATTCACTGTCCAAAATCGTGAATATAATTCCTATATCCAACTTATCAAATTCAATTGATTTCGGATTTATAAACAACGTTTATAAACTCCATTTATATTTTTATAAACTTCTATTTAAAAAAAATCCTTTTTATATCTCATTTTAAATGCCAAAATCCGATTTATAAGTTGATTACTTATAAATCTTATATTTTACAAGATCTAACCATTTTCTAACTTCACAATTTATAAATCTATAAATTTCGTTCACTTATGAAATCCATTTTTATTTCATTTTTAATACTTAATAAAACTCATTTCACAATTCCTATATTTTCAATTTATAAATATCAATTCTAGAAATCTTTTATATAAACCGTTTATAATAATTTAAAAATCCTAATTTAAATAAACCAATCCTTTTTAATAATTTACAAAACGTTATTTAAAGCTCATATAACTCTGAAATCATACTTAAGTACTACTTTCCAAAAAATATAACTTTTATAACAATAAAATTTTAATGTTTATTTATTTTTAAAATTCGAATTTTTAATAAAATGTATAAATTTCAAAAACCACTTTTAAAATCCTTTAAAAATCAAAATCGTTACTTTAAAACTTCCAAATTGGATTCGATGATGCCACAACATCCAAATAACAAAACAACGCATCCAAACATCATATATCAATATGATAAACAATCAAATATCAAAATATCTGAAATAAATAAATATTGGTGAGGAATCCAGTTGGATCCATCCAACCTGTTTCCCTGCATCCAAAGATATTAGCACAATACCAATTCCACTTCGAGGTGGAATATCGCGGTATATGGGATTTATAAATATATCATCCGCTTACTAACGGCACAATAGGGTCTCATCCGCTATAAAATGCGGGAAATCAACAACTCCAATATATACATATGCCAATATGTATATATTGCTATATATATATATATATATATATATATATATATATATATACAGATATAGCCTACTATATATACTATCACAATCAGGCAAACAATCAATCAATCAACAAATTTTAAATATAACTATTTAAAATTTAAAATAACCCTTTGAGTGAGAAGTTCTCACCTTTGCTTTTATTTTGCAATCCATTCCCATTCTGACTCGATTTTCTCGATTTTTACCTTGTATAACAATTTTATACAATTCATTAATATTCGAAATAAATCGAATAATAAATTTCCACTTAATAGATTTATTTAATTTGGCTAACGATTTGGGTTTAAACTAATAATTTATTCTCAATATAATAATTTAAACTCATATTTTTCTTTAAAATCTTTTAACAACTAAAAATAATTAAATTGATAAATAAACAAATAAATTGCCATTTTTAAAATTTCAATCCAACCAATATTTCTATCTCAAGCTAATGGTTTCATTTTAAACTAAAAATTTAAAATTCGAACTGATTTCCTTTAATTAAATTTGTTCAATCAAGATTTTTTTTTAAAACCATTCTCTTTTTTTTTCAAAACCTTATTTATGCATTGTAACGACCCAGAATTTTAAACAATTTAATTTGAAAATATTTAATTAATTTTAAATATTTGAATGATGGTTTGGATTGAATTTTCAATATAACTATGGATTTGGCGATTGAATTATAGAATTTAATCTATTGAAAATTGAATAATAATTTGAATCTAAAATTTTAAGCCAATTAAAAATATTTCAAAGGCTTGAAAAAAAAATTTAAATTGATAGTACTGAAGATTATGAAAGCTTCAGAATTGAATTTGAAACTGCTTTGTTCAGTTTTGGAATTTTTATCGTTTGAATTGAATTTAAAATAGTCGTCCGAGGCACAGTCTCGGAATTCGACGAAACCAGTTCCATTGGGTCCGTAATATTGAATTATTGCCGGATTTCAAATTTCGTATTTTTCGGAGTTAATATGTGATTACACGGCGAGTAAACGCGTTGAAAGTTCTATCGAAACAAATTGAATTTTAAATTTAAATTTAAATTTAAAATAAACAACAGTACACCACGTTATCTTCCCTAACTCCACGCCTAAAACCATGCCTTAAGTCACGTAGAAAATCACGATAGAAATTGTGGTAAAGATCGTGCTAAGCATGGCTTCTGTAGTTTGAATACCAGATAAATCACGTTCTCTCCTTCATCTTCAAACGAAAAAAAATCAGAAGCCAAGAATCAAAAATAAAATCATGGCTCCATTCGTTTAAACCGCCAGTCCCCTCTCTTCCCAATTCAAACCCAAAATCATTTCGAATTCCTAAATTAAGCTAGTCGCGAGCGCGAGCAAAGAGGAGCAGAGCAGGAGGCGATGCGTTTGTTTGGGCGCGTGGAGGAAGGGACGAAGCGGCGGCGTTCGTGATGGGAACGCGGCACGAGGCGATGATGGGGTCGCGAATCGTGGTGAAGGCAAGCGGCGCGAGCTCGAGGCGTGGGGTGCCGTGCAGTTCGAGGTTGGAGGAGCAAGCGCGACGCGATTGGCTGATGAAATTCTTGGAGGCGACGTTGATGGCGGCGGCGACTTCAATGGTGCTCATGTGGGGGAAGCACGAGGCAGCGGCGACCTCGAATGGTTGGCGTGCGATTTGAAGGAGGAGGATGAATCTGGGGTTCGATTTTTACTGTAAGGTAAATTGTTTTTATTTTTATTTTTGATTTAATTTAAATAAACATTTATGCTGTGAAAAAAAAAAGAGAAATTGCAGTAACTTAGTTTTCGGGTTTTTTTAAAATTTTAATGATTTCAAATTTAAATTAATTTAAGTAAAATGTATATAGATTAGAAATAGGATTTTAAAAAGTTTGAAGATTTAAAAATGCAGTTCAATATATATACAGAAAGTTCAAACAATATAAACTCTTAAATTATAAAAATAAATAAGTATTTAAATTTAAAACAGTAAATTGAATATCCTATATGCAGTTGAAAAGAAAAAAAATAAGAAGTTGTTAAAAAAATTAGATTTTTGAAATATATAAATTATTTTAGTTAAAATAATTTATTAAAAAGGAAAATAATTTTATTTAAGAAAAATTAGTTGAATAGAAATTTTAGTTTCAAATGGAAAATATTTTATAAAAGAAAATGTGTTTAAATTAAATAGTTAGTTAATAAAATTTATTTAAATAGAAAACTAAATTTGTTCAAAAAAAAAAAATTAATTTATAAAGAATAGTTTGAACTTAAATTTTGTTAAATCAAAGTATTAAAAAGAAATTGTTTGAGAGCAAAAAAAAATAAAAAAATAAAAAAAATAAAAAAATAAAATTCATTAAAAAGGGATTTAGTTTTAAAATTGTAACCTTTAGTTAAACAAATTTAATTAAAGAAAATCAGTTGGAATTCAGATTTTTAGTTTGAAACCAGAAAATTTGTATAAATTTAATATGGGTCAATTAAAATTATTAATTGATAAGAAAGAGAAATTTAATAATTAGTTGAATAAAATTATTAAAGGAATTGGTTTAGAACAAAACCATTAAATAATTAAAACAATCAAAATTATCTAATGAAAATTTATTATTCGATCTGTTCGAATATTAATAAATTGTGTAAATATTTATACAAGGTATAAATGAAGAAAACAAGTTGAATTGGAAGTGGATTGCAAACGGGAATAAAGGTGAGAACTTCTCACTCAAAAGGAATTTTGTTGTTTATTTAAATTTTAAATAGTTAAATTTAAAATTGATTGACTGTGTTGATTTAATGCTTGAATGATGATTGTTGTGTGTGTATATATATATATATATATATATATATATATATATATATATATATATATTGGATGTGAATAGACCCTATACACCGTTAGTAAGCGGAGGTTATTTATTACACACATATACCGCGATATTCCACCTCGAAGTGGAATTGGTATTATATTATATATATAGCAATATATATATATTGGCATATGCATATATTGCAGTTGATTGATTTCCCGCATTTTCTTTTAGCGGATGAGACCCTATGCGCCGTTAGTAAGCGGATATATTTTTATAAAATCCCATATACCGCGATATTCCGTCTTGAAACGGAATTGGTATTGTGCTAATGTCTGTGGATGCAGGGAAACAGGTTGGAGGGATCCAACTGGATTCCTCACAAATATTTGTTTGATTCATATATTGTGATATTTGATTGTTTATCATGGATGATATATGATGTTTGAAAGTCGTGATTGACTATTTGATGTGTTGCATCATCAGATCCAATTTTTGAAATTTAAAAATAACGATTTTGATTTTTAAGGGATTTCTAAAGTGATCTTTGAAAATATACGTTTATAAAATAATTTTTGGAATTGATCCATTATAAATAAATAAACGTTATAATTTTAATGTTATAAAAATTATGATTTTTGAGAAATATAATTAAAAGTTGATTTTTGGAAAATATGAGATTGATGATTTTATAAAATAGTTTAAACTGGGATTTTTGAACTTATTATAAAAAGTTTAAAAATAGGGTTTATGAAATTTGATTATTTTATAAATCAAAAAAAAGTGAAATTATAAAGGAGTTTAAAGAAGTTTTAAAATAGTAATATAAATTGATTTATATTAAAGGATTTACAAATGGATATTTGTAAATTAAAAATATGGGAATTATAAAACGAACTCTTATAAGTGTGAGGATAAATTGTGAATGAATTTCATAAATAGAAATGGAATTATAGAATTATAACGCTGAAGTTATAAATGGAATTTTATAAGAAGTAGGTTTATAAAATTGTAAAGAAATAGATTTTTAAATGAATCTTATAAGTTATAAGATTTATAAATTTGGGAAGTTTAAAAGAATGTTTTTGCAAACAAATAAATTATAAGTGTTTGACTTATAATATGAAATTGTAGTATATCATTGAGATATAAATTTAAATAGGTTAATAAAGGAATTTATAAAAGGAGCTGATATAAAATGAATTCAATATGGAAATTATAAACATTATTTTATAAATCCGCAAACTACTTATTTTTAATAAGTAAATTGTTATAATTTATTTATGGAGTTATATTCACGTTTTGAACAGTGAATAATCCTTTAAAATAAAAGGAATAGAAGTGATGAAATTTATTAACAAAGTATATATTCACGTTTTTGAATAGTGAATAATAAGTTAAAGAAATTATTTTGGATGTGATGTTTGAAATAGAATTAAAACGATCTAAAGATGTTTTAAAAGATGTTGAGATTCTAAACCATAGATTTCAACGTTTATCGTTGAAATAGATGTTTTTGAGAAATAAAAGGAAATGGTGGACTATAACACTGTTGTTATAGTACATGATTTCCGAAAGGAAATGTTTTATATAGTATTGGGATTTATATATCTATTTTAATTTCGAATCCCTATACTAGTGATTTTGGGTTGTCGTAACGATGTTTTACACAACATTCGTTTTGGCCCAAATAAATATGTTTAAGTGAATGATTTCCTTAACGAATGAAATATATACTTAATTTCGATTAGAGTATATGGAATATTTTCCAAGTATAGAAAATAAATAAAATCTGTGAATTACTTATAAATAAATAAGTATGGAAATATTTTCCAATATAAAGAGAATATGTTGGGAATTTATCTTTTTGAAGATAAATTGAAAATGAATATTTGAAATCGTATATTCATAAATATTTTAGAATATAAATTCAATATGGAATTTATAAATGAAATTGGAAAATGGGTTTAAAAATAAATGTTGATTTATTTTTAAAGAATGTAAATTATGTTTATATCTTCTAAAGATATTTTTGGAAATTAAATAATTTGGAAAATTATTTGGATTCTGTTGATGTTGGCATATCCATTGATAGTTCAATAACCGACTATCGATATTTACCTTGAATGGTATATGTTGTGATTTGTTTGAAATTGAATGCCACACTTATTTTTTAAAATAAGCGCTCACTATTCGGGTTAACCGGGAAAGGACCATGGGGTCGTATAACCCATTCCGAATACGTGATATGTCGTTATGAATTGCATTCGAAGACCGGTGTTGAAGACCGGATATTTTCGAAAACGAAAGGGTTTCTTGTCGAATGTCTTTGCATCGACTGGTCCCCGGTATAGAGACTCCCTAAGTGATGGGAAATCCGATCAGGATTATGAATACCCAGATTGCAAGGACTTCTTTGTAAGTGCCTTCGGTTCTGTTCGAGCCCGGAACAGACTTGTATGGATTGTATGTCTGACATTACAAATTGAGATATAAAGCCGATTTCTTTCAAATACATTTCTGTTGGTGGCGGAGAATTTTATTCTTTTAGCTTAACACCCTTCTCTGAGACGTACGAGCTCAGAGGTTATATAGTTGAAGGTTATCAGCAATATATTCCCAATTTGGTAATGTGACATGCTGAGTGTTGCTGTGAAATGATCATTATGTTGATCATTTGTGATAGGATCATTTGTTTGATCGTCTATCCTGGTGATCATTTCTATGATCATTTGTTGACCCAAAGCATGGCTTTTGTATAAAGTATGTTTTTGTGGACGTGACTTCGTCGAGCCTCACACCCCGGAAATGGTCAAAACAGGAAAGATGCGGCAAGGTTATGAGGGGTAGCGCCCTTTAGGATATGTGCATTTCCTTCTGGAAAAGGGTGGTATCATGGTATGGAGCCCAGATACTTACTCACGTTGAAAACACTTTATGATTGTGTGAATTGATTACGAGCGCTCGGTTGAAAGGTCCCAAAGGACCGGGGGATGGCATATTCGGTCAGTTGTTACTCAGTTAGGGGTAACCCGGCCTTGTGTTGGTAGAGATCCGGTTTGGTTCTCGGGGATGTCCATCCAGAGGCATTCTCATGTGGCAATGGGAAGTTCCTTGGCCTGACCATTTGTTGGAAATCCAATTCCCAATACGAAACTTGTACGGTATTAGTTGTAGAACCTGCCATTCACTTATGGTGGTCACCACTGTTTGGATGGTAGCTATAGTAGGCATAGTTCGAAATGTCTATGTCGGCTAAGATTTATATTCTACTTTCGAAATATTTCTCTACACTATGCACTAGTAATAATATCAAATGTTATTTTAAAATGCGTATCAAGCATCTTTGACTATCATAAGGAGAAATCTCCTCCGATTCTGCGTTTGCATATGTGTGTGTGCGGGAGGCCTTATGGTAGTCTCATTTTTAAAAAGCATTGCGAATTGAATTTAAAAATATTCTTCTATTTTGATTTTAAAGATAAATAAACTGTTTTGAGTTCTCACACCAGTCACATGACTCGGAGTTTATTGTTTTCCTTCCTAAACTCTGGGTGCCCACCAATTTCCACACGGGCAGTTAAGAGTTAGGTTTATCAGGATATTCTGGAGTTACTGGAGGCAAGCTGGATGGCATGGCGTATTACTAGTTTATATAGTATTTCTTTTCCGCTGTTTGTTGTTGTATGATGTTGTACACTCTGATGATATGATGTAATGTAATATGATGTAATGTAATAACTGATATAGTTCTTTGGTTAAAGATTATTCATTGATTATTATATGTTGTTCCGCTGCGAATTGTGAGATTCTGATGTTGTTTCTGTTGTTTATTTCTGTTCTGTTTTTCTTTCTCTCTTCTCCTACCTCTTTCTTTTTTTTTTCTAAAACAATAATGGTTCGGTTTTTCGGTAACGAAAAATCGCTTCCGTTACATGCATATTTACTGTTATACATTAAAAATATGTATGAGTGTGTATATATATATATATCAATATTAAATTGAGAAATAAACTGTAAATATATAACTCCTTGTGACAATTTTTTTCTTCTGAAAATATCAAAACAAAACTATTTCGAAATCATTTATTTAAACTTACTGTTGTCAAAATCCATCTTGCTATCTAACACATTTTTTTTTTACCGTACTTAATATAAATTTTGAAAAACAAAAATTTTAAAACTACCTCACTGCCCAGAAATCCACCAACCTGCTGACCTTCACGAATTCGCCTCTGCCTGATGCCGCACTCGAGCACATCACCAGTGACATCGAACAACCCAATCATCCCGACCCCGCTGTCTCTCACAGCTACGCCATCGACGAACATCATCGCCAGAGCCCAATTGTCGCGACCTCGCCGACTACAGACAACCTGTCACTATCAATTGACTCTGCTTCCTGCTCGCGTGCCATCGCTTCCGTGATGTCGATGACCTAACTCGATCGCGATACGCCGCTTCCCTCGAACGATAACCCTAGCTCGCCTCACTCTCTAACTATTCGCGGCCCCAAATTCCTAAAGGGAAAAGCCGACTCCACATCGAGCTCCAGATCGCCGGTGCTTCGCCGCTTCTCGCTCTCCAGCTCGAGCCTCTTGGGCACTCGCGATTTCTTCGTGCGATCCCATTTTTTTTTTTAATAAACGAAAGAATGAATCGTTCGATTTCGGAAAGAAGGGTTTCGGAGGAGAGGGGGCTTAGCTGTAAAACGATCTAAAGATAAGCAGGGGACACGATTTTGAACTTGAACAGCGGCCATTTTGATTTTAGACCGAGGTCGATTTTTTTTTTTTTTTTTGAAGAGGACGCCATTTTCCCCTTGAATTCTTGAATGGGACGGAGGGATTTTAAATGAAGAAGGGAGCGACCATTTTTGTTTTAACTTCGATAACTTTTACTCTGAATCTGCTGTTATCTAGGAAGGAGGAGATGTACACGATCTCTTCCCGTGATTGTAGGCTGAAAGGAAGGAGAAGACACGATTACGTGATTTTAGGCATAGCTCACGGGAGGGTATCGTGTTGATTTTGACGTTATTTAAATTTTAAATTTAAATTGAATTCTTTTTAATTTCAATGCGTTTACTCAACGTATGCTCACATGGCAACTCCAAAAAATACGAAATTTGAAATCCGGTAAAAATTCAATATTGCAGATCCAATGGAACTGGTTTCGTCGAATTCCGAGACTGTGCCTCGGACGGCTATTTTTAAATATCGATTCAAACGATGTAATTTCAAAACCGATCAAATTACTTTCAAATTCAATTCTAAAGCTTCTATTACCCTCGGTATTATCAATATAAATTTTACAAGCCTTTGAAATAATTTTCAATCAGCTTTAAAATCGAAGATTCCAATTATTATTCAACTTTCAATCGATTAAATTTATAATTTAATCGCTAAATTCATCTTGATAATTTGAAATTCAAGTCAAACCATCATTCAAATATTTAAAATTAATTAAATATTTTCAATTTAAATTATTCAAATTTCTGGGTCGTTACATATTTGATACCATTTGAAATGATTTTGGTTAAGTCCAAAAGGCATTAATTGGTTGTATTGAACTTACTTTGGTCGTTTGAAAATAATTATGTCGATGACTTCAACGTCATCGGCATTCATTTTTGAATTTCTAAGTGTGAGATGCTACAAAGTTGTTTTGGTAAAATATCCTAAGGTATGATCTGATGTACAAAAGATATATCTAGATATTATTTTAAAATGATTTGAAATTAAAAAAAATTGGTGTTTAGTTCTAAGGTTTTCTTGTTAAGTTATTTTATGGACACATGTAGCCTATGTGTTAGGATTGTATGGTATATGCATCAAATTAAGATATTTTGTTTGATGATTTTCATTTGATAAGATGAAATGGGATTCTCAACGATTTTGGACAGTCGAGAACTTCTAAATGGTTATAGAACTTGAGTTAAGTATTTTTGAAAATATAAAAGTTGAGTTTATATGTAACATTTGAGTTGAGAAGATAGCAAGTTGAAACAAGATTAAATTTGTTGAACATACTTATTAAGTAAAACAAATTTAATGTTTGTATATACTCTTAGGATATAATGGAGTATTATATGAGTATAAACTTAAGTTATAAAATGTTTATAAACTTGAAGTTATGATTTAAAAAAATGACTCATAAATGATTTATTATTAAAAAGATATACTATTTGGATAAATGAATGTGATTAAAATGATATTGGTGTAGTTAAGAATCCAATATATAAATACATAAGTTGTATGTAGATCGTTTTAATTGCATGAATGTTCTTGATCCGGTATTCAAGTACATGTTTTCGAGGTGGTTTACGCTGATTCGAACAAGGATTTTTCACTTGATTCTTTACGGCGAACACTTGATATGGATTTTTGATGCGATCTCGAAGTTTTTTATCATAGTATATAGCTATGTAAGGAGAACAGGGGTTTCCGATCAAGAAACCTGATCCAAGTCCGCGGTAGAGAGGTCAAGTGATGTATGCTAGTTTAGAGTGAAATCTATATGATTGAGCAAGTAATCAGATCAGATAATGTGTATAAATGATATATGTACATCGTATGGGCTTTAGTGTATTTGTATGATGTCTTAAGTTGACTTATGAAGAGTTTGGGGAATGTCTCTTTGATTTATTACGAGGTATTGTAAATCATAGACTAAATAATAACCTGAGGCTGTTATGCGTAAGGTATGCTTTGTTGATCGTTTATCATCCGTGTGCGATGAGAAGGTTTTGAACTTGAGCGAACTATGAGTTCTGTTTACTAGTGATTGGATGGTATTAAGTATTGATGTGTTATTGTTTCTTTGGGTGCTCATGTTGGAATTTCGAGAATGAAATATTATAAGTGGGGGAGAATGTAACGAGCCGGATTTTCGGACACTTCGTATTTGAATATCGAATTAGTTAAATATTTGAATTTTGATTAAATGTTATAAATATAATTTAAGAAATATTTTACCCCCCTTTTTAAATCATAATTGATGATGATGATCTTGTTTTGGAATTTTTTTTATAAAAGTTTATTCTTCGGAAAAATATCGATAATGTGACCGAAAATCGTTTTATCAATAAACAGCTTTTTAACGAGTAGAAGTTACTAAGATTTTTTCATATATACACTTATTTTCTAAGGAAATCGATTTAATGAAATGAAAATCTTTTTCCATTTATGGAAATAAACTTTACGGATTATCTCATGCATGAGCTAAGGGGAGATATTTAAGAAATGAGCAACTAAGGAAAATCCTTAACCTTTAAGTAACTTTGACATAAAGGAGAAGTGATGTGTGTAATTAATAATGTTCGAGTTTTGAGTGGTTTTTGATCTTTCCCCTTTCACATTCCTTAGACTATATAAGTAAGGGTACACCTTTAGGAATAAATCACAAATAATTACAAAGCTTAAATCAACGGATTCTCTTCTTCGTCTTTTATGTTCTAA
This sequence comes from Allium cepa, assembly GCA_030765085.1. Classification (NCBI taxonomy): domain Eukaryota; kingdom Viridiplantae; phylum Streptophyta; class Magnoliopsida; order Asparagales; family Amaryllidaceae; genus Allium; species Allium cepa. Next base: position 675,871,537 of record CM060941.1, on the reverse strand, counting down.
AAAGAAAGACTTGCAAAACAACTTCAAACCACTTCAAACTTTTCCACAATGTTTAGTATAATATTAGAAACCCGCCCACCATGCCAAAACATGAAGAAGTAGAGCCACATTCACCCTATGGTGATAGTCCATGAGCATTATGTGAAAGGGAGGGGCAAAAATGCAAGTGCAAGACAAGGAAGAGGAAAGAGGAGGTGGTTACAAGGTGGAGGCTTGGCTTTGGTTCTTGGATCTTAGTTTCGGTTGGATTAAAGATGAATTATCACCTCACTTTGGATGAGTGTGTGTGTGTGTGTGTGTATATATATATATATATATATATATATTATGCTTGATTGTGTTAAAGTTGTTTTAATTGTTGTTAACTTATGTTGTAAACAATGCTTGTAACGTCTTACTTTAAAATTAAGTGACATATGTGATCCATGTACATGGAGTTAAATAAACTTGCAATGGATTTGAATGGCCTTATATGACATGTGACTAGACCTTTAACAAAGAACATAAGTTGTAGTTGAATAAAGGTTGGAATATGACTTGGATTTAGAAGTGGACTTATAACGACAGTCGATATAGATGTAGTTCAGAATTGTATTGTTTTTTTGTAATTTTTATGGAACTTTGTAGAGAGATTCTTAGGCGTTTCTCGCCATATTGATAATGTTTTATATGTATGTTTGTTGTTATTAAAAATTCGAATAGTAAAAAGTTAAGTAACATTTGCAAAACGGCCAAAACACCACTGGTGCAAAATTGCCTCGTTTAACCTTGATTTTTGGACTTCAAATGTTTCAAAAAAGACTTTAAGTTTAAGCGATTTGTTTCATTATTTTAAAATGTATTGCCTAACTAATATTAGAGTAATTTAAAAGTATTTTGAGATTCATATGAATTTTTAAGAATTAGTTGTGAATTTTCAAAGGATAGATATTTTATTAAAACATGTCGTTTTCAAGTTTCTAATGATCATTCAAACCTTTTATTTTCAAATGATATTTTAAAGGAGTGTTTTAAAATATACTATAAGTATTATGAAGTATAAATATCTTATATAAATATCTTGTTTAAGATTATAAAACAAAAGGGATAGAAAGGAGTTAGTAATTGCTTAATGGCCAAAATGTTAAATTGTTTAATTACTTATTAGGAAAGCAATTAACTATGCTTAATGCTAATAAGCCGATGAATTAATCCTATCTATTTGTAAGAGTTAAAATTGATGCCGAGTATAGATGGAGTAATAGAGCTCTAACCTACCGTGCTTCCCTCTTAACCGAGGAACAGGCAAGTGGAAAATGTCGGAAACGTGTTAATCATGTTGATTTCTTATTATTTATGGAAATCATTAATACTATACTTAACAATAAAAACTGACGAGATAGACTTATCTATTTATGAGATTCAAGTATGAAGTATCCAGGCAAGGCTTGGAGAAATTAGTGCTCAAACTTGCCTGGCTACACTCTTGGACGAGGATAGTTAAGTTGGAATGTCGAAAACGAGTTAAGCGTACGAATCATGAATTGTAAAACCAATCGTCTTTAGAACTTGATAGTTAACTAGTCATTGCTGAACTTGACCGAATACGAAATTAGATCTTTAAAACAAAGTTTTGTAAAGATAATAACAAGTAGGAAAATGGTTTGGGTTTGTTGTGACAATGTATTAATCACAATTTTCTTTATTTAACTACACTTAGGGATGTAAATAGATCTTTAAAAGAATGATTTAAAGATAAACAAAAAGCGAAGTGGTTCTAGGTCTTTAGCGACAATGCTTAAGTAACATTATTCTTAAACATTTTGAATGGATTTGTGAAAGTACATAGGTCCTTAAGATGTATATTTTGAACGAAATAATAAGTAATGGAATCTTTTCAAAAAGATAGAAAGTAAAAGTTTATTAGATAAATGAAGTTTACTAATAAAGGAGTTTTAATCAATAAAATGATCAATTAAACGGAAAGGATTAAGAGTTGATAAAGTAACTTAATCATACTCTGTGTGGTTTGATTGTGTTTTGGAGGGCGATAGTATTTTGTATATTTATTCATTTATGGAAGTAAACGAACTTGGTTTCAATTTAGAAACATCTATCTTATACTCGATAATCGATTATCGAAATTAACCAAATATGATTTAAGAAGTTATCGAAAGGCTTCACGATTTCATACCAATAAGAACCCCCGAGGAGGACTATTGGTACATAATGTCTCTAGCTTTTGCTTGCTTCTAAGAGAACATGAATTGAGTTAATTGGATATTCATCGATTGGTTTCAAAGAGAACAGGATCGGTAAATTTTCTACTTATCAAATATCACTTCAAAACTAGTACGTGATCAATGTTCTGGAAACAGTTGTGAAGCGAAATGTTATAGAGTTGAACTTTCAATCCTAAGATAATGTCCAAAAGAGAGGTTAGCGTTAACATTTTGAATGATGTTATCATGATGGACTATCTATCTTAAGGAGTACTCCAAGGGAGAGGAAGCGTTAGTATTCGTCGGAGGACTTATGCAGGAAACCCATGTGGAAGTTTGAGATTAGTTCAAGATGCTCGAATCCATGTAGTGGTTCGTGATCTGTTCGAGATTGAGTAATTTTTTTAGGGATTCGTGTTCTATTCGAGTGATGAAGACTCATGCGAAAGATGCCGAATGTAGCGTCGACATCAGAAAAATGAAGAAAACAGAGAAGGGGCATGCCGGGGGGTTTAGCAATTTATAGGGTACATCAACTCCATCTCTAGAGATGCTTATCATTTGTTGATATTCGGATCACACACTGAGGGTGATCTAGTTATGTTTGCCCTAGAGTATATTCCACCTAGAGATATATGTTGCTCGGAATGTAATTTCTTATCCTTGTCATGGAGATTGGATTTGGCCAGATCCGATGAGATCACTACGGAATCTATTATGTGAACGCGCCTTAGCGGTATTGATTATATATAACTATTATTGTTGTGAAGTTCATACGACAACTATTTAATATGACTTATGTGCTATACACTGGGCATTATCTATCATATAACTATTTATTAAACCTACTGAATGGTTGGTTTCTTTAAGGGAAAAACCGTTATGGGATCCATACGATTGCAATGGTTGTTATTACTTGTCACTCATATTTCTTGAGTTTCTCATGCTGGTTTACCAGGCCGATCCTGGTGTTATCTTCTTATAATCCTCGGGTCAGCGTCGCGTATGTTTTCAGATTTAACCATGGATTCTTTAGAGCTTCTGGAGAAGAGTTGGAGTCCTACTTACCATAGTACTTATTTCCGCTGCATTACTTTGTGTGTATCATTAACATTTATTAGGACAAGTTGTTATGACTGTCAGGGTTGACTATTGTAACTCTGAAAAACTTTGTATCTTAGGATGACAGTTTATACTTTATTTTGATATTATATATGACCGTTCCGTTGTGATATTATGATATTGTGTTTCTCCTCTTTCTTGTTCTATTTTTCTTCTTCTTTTATTTTACCATAACAATTGCATCCTGTAACAACCCGCATATTTATCGATTTTATATTCAAATATTTTATTTATATATTATATCGTCAATCAGATTTTGGTCCGAAAAGCTACTTTTTTGCAAACGGTCAAATTAGGACTCGAGACCACTTCCATTGAGTTCGAAATTCCGTTTACAATTTTTTTAAGTATAAACATCGATATATTTGGAGTCAGTGGAATTTCACTAACTTTTCCCGCTTTGGATTTGGGTTGGTTTAGCCCATTAAAACCCAAGTCCCAACCCCTTCTCCTCACTCTTCATAAATTCCTAACTAACTCAAGGTTTGCATTAATGGTGAAGAGAATGGGAAATTAAAACTCCAAGCTCAAATTTAATTGCTAATCCAACCTTCAACTCCTAATTCAAGTAGAAGATATTGGATCTAAGCTTTGGATTGCTTCTCCTTGCTTTCAAGCTTCATTTTCATAAATTTTGGTGCAAAGGTGAGATTTTTATCCCACAAATCTAGTCTATATCTATATTGAACTGTTGGGAATGATTCCCTATCACTTTAGTATGCACATTTGCATTTGGTTTGGATTGGATTGGCGAAAAACTCCAAATTTTAGTGATTTTGGTGAAAAACTGCTACTAGGTCGTTCTGGCCATTTTTAGCTCGTTCGGAGTTAGGTCGCTCGTCCATAGGTCGTAGGTCGCTTACGAGTTAACCCTAGGTCGTTCTGGCCATTTTTACCTCGTTCGGAGTTAGGTCGCTAACTCGTAAGTCGTGGAGAAGTTAGGTCGTAGGTCATGGAGAAGTTAGGTCGTAGGTCGTGGAGAAGTTAGGTCGTAGGTCGTGGGGAAGATAGGTCGTAGGTCGCTCGGCCATGCCTATTTCCTTAAGTCGCTCGACCCTGCTTAAGCCATTAGGTCGTTGACCTTTTTAACTCGCTCGATCTGTTCTGCCACTAGGTCGCGTACCTCGCCCTCTCTTAGGTCGCTAGGTCGCGACGTTTTAGGTCGCTGCACCCTATGCCTCTATAGGCCGCTCGACCTCGTTTATGACCATAGGTCGCTCACCCCTCTTCGTTGAGTCGCTTGGGACGTTAGGTCGCATGGCCCTTACACCGTTAAGTTGTTTACACCGATAGGTCGCTCGGGCCTTGCTAACTTTTAGATCGCGAGTTTTATAAGTCGCTCACCTCCCTTAGGTCTTCACTAGGTCGTACCGTTTTGGACGGGACGCTGCCCCGCACCCCGCCGGGGGCGCTGCCCCCGGACCCCCGCGACCTGACCGGGCAGGTCGAACCCCGTAGCAGGGGCGTTGCCCCCGCACCTCCCTGGACCCCCCTCTGTGGGGGATCTTATCTGAAAAACATTCAACAGAACTTGCTGAGTTGATTTCCTTGGATTCTTATCACATCTTCGATTGTGATCTTTGTGATTGATTGTTTCTACAATCGCTTCTGTGATTTGTCACTTAAAAATATGAAGGTTTCAATACTAGTAGTAAATATCAAAACTCTTTCAACAAAATGATTTCAACTCTATTTTCAATAACAAAACTCTTTTCTTAAACCGTTTTCCAATCTACTAGTATATACAAACCTTTACCTCACTCGGATGAGAAATCTAATTAAACGGCTTAGTAAAACAAGTGGTATGAAACGCTTGCGTTCACTTCGTCGGTTAATTTTGGACTTGTTCGATTGAACCTCTTGTGATAATTTTTTAGTGAAGATTTACAGTTTGTTCGTAAACATTTAAGTTAAGCAAGTGGTTATGGGACACGAAGCTAAACTTTTATATTTACTAGCTTAGTGTAATTGACACTTCTCGTTGATCATGACGATCATTTTTATGATTTAGACTAGCATTTGTTCGATGTCCCTTTGTTTGCAAGGTTAGACTAGACCTCATTGGTGTGATTTCGACTCACACATATCTCTTTGTCCGCAAGGTTAGTCTAGACACCACTTGTGTGATTCACTCACACATACCTTTTTGTTGCGAGGTTAGGCTAGACACCACTTGTGTGATTCCACTCACACATACCTTTTTGTTTTTTGGTTAGCCTAGACCTCATCTGGGTGATTCCGACTCACCCATATGGGGTAGCTCCTCATGGTCTTTGGACCGTCATATGATAGGCCTCTTTCCCTTTTTATGATTTCTGGATTTCTCGTATTGATTTCTGGAATTTATGTCATTGACTTGTTATGAGTACAAGTTTAGGGTATGATGCCCTCTTTGGATCTTTGAGAAGATTCTTGTGATATTGATTTATCTTTTATTGATTGATCTTCTGTTGATCATCATTTGCATACTTATAGTAGTATGTCAGTATGGATATTTTATGTTTATGCCATATCTTTTATTTTATATCATGTCATCTGATATTTATAGCTAGACTGATCCGTTTATTATTTTCTTAAATAATACTCGGGTCAGACCGAGATGTTACAAGTGCATCTGCTTGATTTCTTCCCGGGATTTGCTACTCTGACTTTTGGCTAACTATTTAGATTAGCAATTTTTTTGTTGTACACACTTGAGATATAGACTTATAGTTGTATTCTTTTGTATAGCACGTGTTGCTATTCTTTTGTATTATTGTGGATCTTTTGACCACTACTCTGATGTACACTTTCATGTGTTAGTTATATATTCATATCTTCTTTCCCTTTGTGATATGGATGTCTGTGACTGATTTGCGTTATGCTTATTTCTATGTTTGTTTCCGAAGATTATTTATAGCCACCGTGTGATAAGCAATTACATGGATGGTCGCTCCTCAACAGTCTTATTCTCCGTGCTAGTTGACAACACTATAACCCGTAGTGTCCTTGGCTAGCGTGGGTATAGAGGTGGGGCGTCACACATCTTTTTGACACTTGATGCTCGATACATGAATACCGTTGATGTATTAGTGTCGATATTGAGGGTCGAAAAATGTGAATCGTTACAAATTCTATGATGAGGTGGTACTTGTGAAGAAATGTCATGACTTCTTCTATGCGGTGGACTCTTTTGCGATTTGTATCGCCGCATTGCTGTGGTATCAGAAACTGCGGCTGCATTAAGGGCAACGTATTTTGCCGATAAATATATTTGGCGGTTGGCACGTGTATCTGTAAGGCTAAAGGTCCTTTATTTCCCGCAACTTCATTTCTTCTACTTTTTGCTGCCTCATTTGAGCTTTCTCCTTTTCTCGTCTCTCCCCTGAGTCTTCACCTTAGTTTCTCCACTTTTTTAGTTCATTTTAATTTACCCTCTACGTCTACGAAGTCAAACAGATGCGTACCAAGCTTTCATTTTTTGTTCTCGACATAACCCTAGTTCACTCTCTATGACCGTCACCTTCCTTTCTTCTTTTCTCACTAGAAACCCAATTCATTCTTCCCGATCGAAAATACGATTATAATGTGCCAAGGAAATTATTTTTTTCCCTTCATCCCTACGCATCTGTCGTCACTTTGGATTTCCTTCCTCCTCGAATTGACTGACTTCGTCGACTTTGGTTAATACATCGTCTACGTTGTACCGTTGGCAATTTCTCTCATCTGGTGGAATAAACTGTTATTTTGATCTTTATATTAAGGTTTCGCATTCATCGTTTCTGCTCGGGTATGGTTTCTCTGCAAAATCAACGCTCCTTCCATGCGTTTTCTTATCCAAAGAAATAAGTTGTTAATCATTTTTATTTTCCTCGGGTCCCTATGTTCGATTGTGGTTTGCCCTCGATTGAAGGACAAAATGATTCCCAAGATCCGAACGTTCATCTTCTTTGAGGTAAAATCTTTCTATTTAGATAGTGGTTGGTTGTGATTTTTTTTGTTTAGTTTGAGCTTGTAAAATAATAACCGTGTTTACCTTAATATATTGATACATATTACAAGTATGTCTCTATTTGTCTACAAAAATTCAATATATACAGGGAATGATTTGTCTCTCTCTTTAACATGTTAGAAGAAGATAAATATACACCTGACTTTACAAATTTTATATATTGATTAATTTTTTTGAATCAATAGAAATTTATAAGCATTTTTTCATTCAGTCTCATAACACTTTAGTTTTTTCACTATTTTCTTAGACTTAACAAAATTGATCTTTTCCATTATTATATGATTTTATTATCGAGTTGTTAGGATCAATTTGCTTATATTGTTTGAATACATCTTCTTATATGGTTTAGTCTACAACTTTACAATAGATACTATTACTATTAGATGCTGCCAGGATTATTGAGGTACGTAGTAAAAGGACTAACCTTTCATAAATACCATGCCTAATTGGGATACTTTATTAAAGAGGTTGCACGGTTCTGGTAGAATCATACATTTAAGAAATTTTATTTTGAATTGTATATGCATTTTTTCTAGGATTGTATATGCTGATAAATTTTAAATGTTATGTTACACTATCATGTGAGATTGGCCAATATTCTTTGGAATTTGAAGTACCAATTTCCTACATTGTTTTATAGGGAGAACATTTCCTTTGTTGACTTTCGATAAACGAATCAAAGAGGCATATGGGGTGCCACGAGAGATAGAAGAACTTTTGAAGTGTTGGGCTAGAGAATATGGTGCTATCAATATTTTTTCTCAACGCATCTTTCATTACCAAAAATAAATAGTAGTAGAGTCTGAAATTCACAGAACTGGTTATAAACAACATATTCAACATCACTATTTCTTTCACTATTTCTTCACAAATTTATTTAGCTGTGCAACATCCGTATATTTCTGGCCAACACCTATTGGTTAGCAACATAGAATTTACAATTATGATTATAACTGTAATATGAAAAAGTAACTTTAGCTTGCATATACAATGCATGATAATTATTACAAACACCTCATATCTTAATAGTTATGGAAGTTAAGTGAAAACGAAGTCTACAACTATGATAAACTTTTGGGTTGGTGCTTTAGGTGTAAAGTGAGCTAGAAATAATGAAATCTTACAATGCTTTCTGTTAAGATTTTGTCTATCAGATTCATGTTTTATGTGTCATATATAATTTTATCATAATTCTTCCTAAGTTTTCAACATTCACTCAATTTTTTTGACAAATAGTTGGTAATAGTTTTCTCATTTTGCTTATTTCAAATTTCCCGCTTCTCTTTCTGCAACAAGCAGATACCAAACAACATTTTGATCCTACTATATTTGTTATTCATACATACATTCATGCATCATTATAACCTATGTATTTATTTCATTTGATATATAAAACAAACCTAGATCATACCTTCGTAAATAAATTTGTATGAATTTTGTGACTTCTCAAGGGCGTAGTGTTCTTCATCAAGTCCCCGGACAAGTGCAAGCTGTTTTCTAAGTTTGAGTTACTGTCTAGGTATTCTCTATGGATTATGGAAATTACTTTGGCCTTTCAAATTTATGTTGCTACAAATTTATTTTTATTTGGTATTTGTAGATCGTGAAATATGGTTTTCCATTGAATTTGTTCTGCGAATGATATATTTCACTTTTCAGTTCAAAGACTTTTTTTTTTTGGTGAAAGGAACCATGTGCTAACAATGTTATACATCTGCAGCCTGCTTTTATTTTTTGATTGTTCTTTCTTTTTTATTCCAGGTTGTTTTAAAAGAGTATTAATCTTTTGAAGTTTTGAATTCACATCCTTTCATAATTAATATCTATCCACTTCTTAGCAACTAGAACTCCACAAATGTGTAATAAAAAGACATTCGGTCATATTTCATTTTTGATATTGTATTTCAAGTAACTACAATGGATGCTACACAAGCATTGGATTCCTTAATTGATTGTAGTGGTTATGCATGTATCAAAGTTTAGACTAAAAAATTTCAAGGTGTATATATGCATGAATTTTGTTTTGACATTTATGTAATTTTTTTTTACATGTATTGCAGAAACAACCGAATAACTATGTTCTTCAGTAAATGATACAGTGTAGACAGAAGTGGGAGAGATGTGAAACCACGCATCTGATCTACAGTTTAATATCTCTGTTTCAGGAGTTGATTCTGCTCTGTTAGCTTTAATATAACAGTATAACTTTGACCTTCATGTTGATGCTCCTTGATATATTAAATTCATAAGTAGATTGATATTTCCCTTCACCCTATTTAGGAAGATCTGGCAATAAAATAGAAGACTCGATGTTATTCTGTTGAACAGTCATATCATTCAACTCCTTCACATATCTAGCAATTTGAGTTTTAGTTCAAGCATTGTTATGAATGTGAGAACTTTTTATTTACTGTTTGTTGTAGTATTCAGGTCTGTGACTGAATGAATTACATTTGAGATAGAACTTGGACTTGCACACAAAAAGACTATTCTAAACCGAGTGTATATTATGCAATTTAATCAATTTACTTTATTTTTTTATGACAGGCGCATATTTTAACGCATTCAAGCAATCTTTATCTATTATTTTCTCATTTATTTGCATGAAGCCCAATTACATTGGACTCTGTTTGATGGCAGTAATGCTCTGTGGACCAGAAGCGGTATTCGCTAGCATAGTAGGCAAGGTTTGAAGTCCCGCTTTTCGGTTCCGTTCCGGTGAACTCTAATTTTTAAAATTTCGGTTCCGTTTCGAAAATTCCGGAGATTTCGGTTTATTTCCGGTTTCATATTTCGCTGTTTTTTATATATTTTCTATATAAATATATTAGTAAATATCATAAATTTTTATTCTTACAACAAAAGAGGACTGCATTTCAATATAAAAAATAATAATGTCCAAAATCTTGTTCCAAATTAAAATTAACGCTTAAAATTATTAATGGACCTGGTTTGAAGCCCATTTGCTAATTCCACTCACCTGCCCAAATTTGTTACTGTGCATCTTCCATCTCGTTTTGGTTAATTACTTGCAAACCTAAGTATCATTCCACTTTGCCTGCTGCTTAGAAACCAAAAAATAAAATAATACGCTCAAATCTGCTTGAGTTTCGGTGGATCTTCTTAAAATAGGTTTTCTTTCCTCCTTCAGTTCTTCTTTACTAATTTTTTCTTCTCCTTCTTCTTGCTCAAAATCAATTTTTGCTGCTATAATTTTCGATTTCCAGTTTTTTCATGCAAAAAATCGATTTCTTGCCCTTTTCGATCTGGAACCGGACTTGTTCGTGAATTCCGTCTCGGTCCACGCCGGATCCGGAACGGCATGAACGGTATTCCGGCGTGCCGGACGGAATCTCGAACCTTGATAGTAGGTCAGTTGACCATAACCCTAAATGTTGTTTGGTTAATGTATGATGTTGGATATCCTTTTTCATGTTAGTACTCTATTTCTAAACTCTAAAGTACCAAATTTTGAATGCTTTGAATGCTAAACGTCACATACCCTAGCATATTAATTAGTGTTTGTGAGTAGTTCCTGAAAAACGAAGTTTTCAAGTTTAAAAAAAAAAAAACAGTAAAAATTCATTAATAATCAATCGGCTTTTGTATCGAACACCATAGGCGCAAGGGATCGACCAGGAACTCCCTTGGTAGCCATTTTAATTTATTAAATAATAGTGTAATATAAGAATTTTCTCCATTAAACTGATATTATGTTAAGAGAACAGTGCCGGAGGCAAATGATGCACCTGCAAATCTCAATTTCATGCGGGAACGGCCACACTTAAAGTTTGGTAAGGAAGAATATTTCTGTTTTCCTTTCAGTAAATAGCTAAATTTGGAATATTATCATATTGTTCGTGTTAACCATTCTTTGGATTTTGACATAAAATCCTCGCTAACATAATTTTTTTCTATTTACAAGATTTTGATTCTGTTGTTCATATTCTAATTTACTTTCATCTAATTGGGTCTTTCCATGTTTCAAGTTTGAAATGCATTTTTAGACCAAATTTGTCGTTCATGCTTAGTGAACAATGGCATCTGTAAACTCCCAAATAACATGGTTTTTTCTCCTCAGTGTGGTCAATTGTTCAAGGTAAACTACGACCATAATTACATTGAAATATAATTAGTTTCCTATTTAGTTCTCATAAGAAAAAACCGTGGGTTGATAAAATTAAAAAGAAAAACAAATGGTTCTACAAGTAATTCAAATGTGATCTAGGCAGGTTTGTCAACTAGAATGGTAAAAGTGCCAAATGAAGAAAATCATAACAAAATAAATTGGAAGTTTTAGAAAATTTATTATTATCGCTTCTATTTGAAGCATAGAAGCTTCGGGTAATATCTGCAATTTACAATTGTTGATTCGTTATTGTCATATACTTTTAGATTGAAAGCATAATGCAAGCATTATACCTTTGCTTAGTATTTGATAAATACCAAGATAAATAAAAAGTATGCTCTAAATAAGTAACTTTAAGTCGTCTCTTTTCACCCACAATCATAAAACAAATTTAAAATGCAGTTATAACTAATGCATTTGAACTATAACAATAACACAGTTACCAAATTTTTGTTCAATACCTCTTTTTAATAGGCAAAGAATCTGCTCAATATTTGAAGTTTTTCACCAATGGTTGAATGCGTGTAAGTTTACCTTGCCAGCATTGTCTAGCTTTATTTTTTCTTCCCATTTTTAACATATTTAAATAGGTTGCTACAACTATATTTTCTTGCAAATTTAGGCTATCTACCTCTTTTCACGATATATTGTTTTCACTATTAGGATCATCTGATACAGAGTATATTTTTAATTTTTTAAAATGCACACCGAGTCATGTCACCAATTTTCACAATATATTGTTTTCACTGTTAGGATCATCTGTTACAGAGTATATTTTAATTTTTAATTTTTTAAAATGCACGTCGAGTCATGTCACCAATATATTATCATATGTTCATATATGCAAGTGCATGTTAACTAGGTTTTTAACCCATCAGAATTCAATAGGAATTAGAACATTCAGACTATGTTAGAATAACTCGGGACTCAATCAAGACAATCAAGAAAACAAGTCAGTGGACCTCAAGAAAAATAAATTAAGAATACGCTAAGTGGATGGATCGTTAGCGATTCATAAGGATGCATTGCGAGTCATCCTAACCTTTTGCATCATGATAAACTATCTCTTATAAGAATATTTGCCAAGTTTCGTAACATGCTAAGCAGCGCAATTCAAGAAGTGAAGAATCATCTGATTCAAGCCGTTTGACCAAACAAAACTAACTTAAAACTGACCTAGTGAACTCATACGAAGTTAGATTGATTTGAAATTTTAGAAGAGCACTATGAAGACACAAAGAAGGCTCACAGAAAAAAGAGGATCGATTGGAGTAAGTATGATGGGTCGTTGGCGATCCATCTTGATGAATCGCTAGCGAACCTTGTAAGATGGGCCGCTAGCAACCCATGTAGGATGGGCCTCGCTACCTTAAATTTTAAGGTAGGTCCCACGCACCCTAGAAAGAGTAGCTGTAAAGTTTCGTTTGATTTAAGTTTTGAGCAAGTTATGGATGATTCTTCTAGACCAGATGATCCGTAAAGACGGATGATCAAACAAAATTCAAACGACTTGGTATTTGGACAAAAGCACTCAAATAGAAGATACGAAGACAACCAAATGGAGACTCTCAAAAATCCCTTAAGTACATGGATCGCTAGCTCGATGGATCGTAGGTTAGATAGGGTCGTCTTCGAACTCTTTAAACTCCTTCGTGGCATCATATGTAGGCTTCTGGCAAAGCAAGCCTGGTCGAATGGCTCTTCAACCCCTATAAATACAATCCTACTTAGAATATAAACAAGATCTTCTGTACTGGCTGCTAGAACTCTGCATAGAATATTTTTCACTCTTCTCTTGCCACACAATAGTCATCTTAGGGTTCATTGTGTTTCTCCAGTGAATTTTTGGACTTGTGAGTTGATCTAACAGAAAATTCAATCAAATTGTTGTCAAATTCAACTTGTAACAACAGTCAGTTAATAAAAAAGTTATAAAGTGGATGTAGGCTTCGTTAACCGCCGAACCACTATAAAAATATATTGTCTCTTTACTTTATTTGCAAGTTACTATTTCTTTTTCTATTTTGTTTGCCTTGATAAACAAGATTGGTGCTTTCACACTTAATACGAGGTGTTGATCCATTTTTTAGCTTAGCATTTTGGTGCTTTAACTGAGAATGAATGTAGATTCGGAAACTTGAAGCTTGAATATGTGATTGGGGAAAAATGAAGGAGCCAAACACCAGATCTAAAAATGGAGCAAGTCAACCAAAGTCTGGGGGCAGTCAGGAAGTATCCTCAAATTCTCACCAATCCAACTATGTAGCTAGAGAAGAAATGGAAAGGCCGATGAAGGAGATGCAGGATGGAATCTTGGCTAGGCAACAAGAGGTGACTGAGGAATTCTTCCAAAGGATGAGACAACAAGGAATTGCAGGAGCTGTAGGAATCCAGACCTTAGGGAACAATACATGAGCTGCTAGAGTTGGATTAGAACGAGATGGAACGTTGCCCCCATGTCCAGAGCAATCGAAATTAAGGACAACATGGGAGTCAATCTGGGGATCAACGTCGATGATGGGATCAATATTGGAGATAGCATCGAGAGGGCCAACAATGGAGTGAGTGTTGAAACTCCAGGAACTGGTGATGCATGAGCTAATCTGAATACCAGGGTGCAGCCGAAGGAGGAATATGTGACAGAGCTACCCAGAGGAGTAGAGGACAGAATGAGACTAGAAGAGTAGGACATAACATTGGTGTCCAACCAGTGGAGTATGCACCGGATTTCCCTTGCCAAGGTAGGGGCAGAACATCGCTTTCATACGAAGATCTTCATTGGATGGTGAAAATCGAATTGTTGAATTGATAAGGAGGTTTGTTACAGGAGGACCCACAGATCAAGGTTTGGAAGATGTGGACAGAAACTCGTTTACTGTTAATATCCGCAACGCGAGAATCCTCCTGATTTCAAGCATCCCATGCTGGAAATGTACGATGGAAAGACCAATCCAATGATTCATCTAATGAGATACATCCGACATATGGAGGTGTTGGGTGCTTCTAAGGAAATAATGGGGTGGTGCTTTCCATTATACGTGACGGATTTGGCAGTGGTGTGGTTTAGACAACTGGAGAATGGGTCCATTAGCACGTGGACCGAGTTAGTAGGCAGATTTTTAAGGCAATCATGAGTTCACATCTCACAACCGAAGAATGTGATGACATTGGAAAATGTGAAACAAAGACTCGAGGAGACCTTGAGAAGTTATTTAACAAGATTCAATGCAGCAACAGCTGCGATCGTTAGGCCGGACCCATCAGTGATTTTGATGGCGGTAGTGTCTGGAGTCGCGAGCAAGATTGACTTCAGAGATGCACTTAAGAGAGATCCATCAATGGATCCTGCTGATTTTTACTATGAAGTTGAGAGATATTTACATTAAGATGATGCTGACACTGAAGATGAAGCTGTAGATGCTGAATTTATGTTATGGATGGCAGAGGATCCTTTGGAGCAGGATTTGAAAAAGTAAAAGGGAAAAGAGAAGCTGATGATGATTCTAGAGAACCGAAACGACAAAGGAGGGAGCCTAAATTCTCTTCCTACTTTGAGCTGACTGAAACGTTGAGAAGGGTATACCTAGACACTTGGAGGCAAATTCTCTATCGAAAGCCTCTGATAAGTGAGCCCACTGATCGAGAGAAATGATCCAGAAAGTTTTGCATCTTCCATGAGCTGGGTGGACATGAAATGAATGAGTGCCAACACCTTCGTGTTTTGATAAAAGAACTGGATCGGAACGACCGGCTGCGCAGTACGTGAAGAACAGAGCTACTATAGCACAATCGGAGCAGCCACCACCCACAACAGAGGCTTCAAGGAATGCCCAAGGATCTGGACCAAGATAGATAATCCCATTACCGGGATGGATGAGAATTTAGATCCGGTTGCTACTCTTTGCTTTAATCTTTTTTTTTTGCACTTCTCTTTTCGTATATTAGCGGTAGAAACAATAATGACCCCAGACCGCTTAGACGTGTGCTAAACCCAGATTAGTTCCTAGTCGCGCTCTGAGTCGGATATCTTGGATAACTGCTTAGGATAACAATCTCACATCGCTTGGACGTGCACAAAAATTAGATTGGTCCCTTGCCACGTTCTATTTCGGATGTCTGTAGGGACATTCAGAATTTTTGCTTATTTAATTTCTACTTGTTTGCTTTGATTTGAAATTTGAATTTTGTAAAATCCATATTTAATGCGACAATTGATTTTGACGCCATAAAGTCCCGACCGGAGAGACGGGATCAGAGTGCAAGTTGCAAGTCCCCTTGCCGGAGAGCGAGTGGATGGACTTGTTCGATATCAAACGCCATAGTCCCGATCGAAGAGAAGAGACCGAAGTGCAAGAAGTAAGTCCCCTCACCAGGGTGTGAGCGGATATGCTTACTTAATCCCTTTTTAACTTAATGAGCAAATGATCCGCAGAGATCTCCTGAACTGAAATAACAAATGATCCGAAGAGATTGTCCCTTAAAATAAACATTAAACAATCCAGAGAGATCGTACATTAAACTTAAAGTATCCGAAGAGATCGAACCTTAAAATAGATTTGGTTTTGCGAAAGGATTTTAATGCCTTATAATTTATAAATAGAATAAAACGGGTCAAGCATGGACGAATACATGATGACTTTGATATATGATGTGATTTTGATATATGATATGATGTGATTTTGATTTATGACGGAACAACTCTGAATGAGAAGCAAAATGATAATTATGTAGATCCCGAATAAACATGGGACAATTAGAGATATGCGATGTAATTGGAGATATGTTATGTAATTGGAAACATGTGATTTAATTAGAGATATGTGATGTAATAGCTTCAAATGAAGTCGAAATGATCGTGAGGTGTAGATTACTTAGGCATAGTCTAGAGTCTTAGGCTGAACAGGTTTGGAACGACTTGTGATTGACAAGAGAATTTGAAGGAACTGGACGATTCACCGAGGCTAAAGCAGTTGGAAAGCTCATTTATTGAAGACGGGAGACATGAACTTGTTCTTAATCAAAGCATACCTTTCATTCGAAAGGCGTACCTTAGATGCAAGTGTTAACCGGGTTTTAACCCATCATAATTCAATAGGAGTTAAAACATTCAGACTATACCAAAATAACTCGGGGCTCGGCCAAGACAATTAAGAAAACAAGTCAGTGGACCTCAAGAAAAATAAGTCAAGAATATACTAAGTGGATGGATCGCTAGCATTACATAAGGATGCATTGTGAGTCATCCTAACCTCTTGCATCATGATAAACTATCTCTTCTATGAATACTTGCCAAGTTTCATAGCATTTTAAGCAGCGTAGTTCAAGAAGTGAATACTCATCTGATTCAAGCTGTTTGACCAAAAAAACTAACTTAAAACAGACCTAGAAAACTCATACGAAGTCAAATTGACTTGAAATTTGAAGAGAGCACTTAGAAGACGTAAAAGAAGGCTCATAGAAAAAATGGAATTGATTGGAGTAGGTATGATGAACCATTGGCGATCCATCTTGATGGATCGCCAGTGATCCATGTAAGATGGGCCCTACTACCATAAATTTTTAGGGCAGGTCAAACACTATAGAGAGAGTACCTGTAAAGTTTCGTCTGATTTCATTAGGTTTTGAGCAAGTTATGGATGATTCTTCTGGACCAGATGACCCATGAGGATGGACGATCAAACAAACTCCAAACGACTTGGTATTAAGACAAGGCATTCAAATAGAAAATAGGAAGACAACCAAATGGATATCACCCAAAAATCCCCTAAATATACCTAGGGGGTCGCAGGTCGTCTTTAGACTCTTTGAACTCCTTCGTGGCATCATGTGCAGACTTTTAGCAAAGCAAGTCTGACCCAAAGGCTCCCCAACTTCTATAAATACAATCCTACTTGCAATATAAATAGGATCTTTAGTATATTAGGGTTGTCTCGCATGTTTAAGGGAAGAATAACGGTTCAGATTTGGAAAGTTCCGCATTGCTAAATAACTTAGAGAAGTAGTGTAGAAATATGGGTTGATATACACGTAACATTAGAGATTCCTTTTGTTACAACGAAATGTGTGCCAACGCATATGCGTACGCCACGTGCTGGAGATGGAGAGCTTGGTCCAACCGCCGTCACACAGCAGTAGTATTAGAGCCAATGGTTATGGACTGGGCCATACAGTCACGATAATGCTCTCAAAGGTTATCGCAAAGGGATGCAAGTCAAGTGGGGGACTGTTAAGGTTGTTTCACATGTTTAAAGGAGGAACGACGGTTCGGATTTGGAAAGTCCCACATTGTTAAATAATCTGAAGAAGTTGTGTATACGTATGAGTTGGTAGACACGTAACGTTGAGGATTTTTTTTGTTAAAACAAAGTGTGTGTCAACTCATATGCGTATGCCACGTGTTGGAGATGAGGAGCTTGGTCTAACCGTCGTTACACAACATTGAACTGGTTGCTAGAACTATGCATAAATTATTCTTTACTCTTTTCCTCCCGCACAATAGTCATCTAGGGGTTCACTGTGATTCTCCAGTGAACTCTTGGACCTGTGACTTGACCTAACTTAGAAGATTAAAAATCAAATTGTAGTTGGATTCAACTTGTAACAGCAGTTAATTAATAACAAAGGTTATAAAGTGGATGTAGGTTTCGTTTACAGCCGAACCACTATAAAAACGTCATCTTTTTACTTTATCTACAAGTCACTATTCTTTTTTTCAATTTTGTTTGCCTTGATAAACAAGGCCAATGATTTCACACTTAATCCGAGATGTTGATCCATTTTTTAGGTTAACATATATAATATGTGTATGTCAGCACATATATGTGCGACTACATAGACTTATGTAGTCAAGTAGTTGTGCGAATTAGTAAAAACAAGTCAAAATATTGAATGTAATCAAAAACATCAAATTTTCATTTGGTATTATTTTTCACTAAACCATTTGGCAACCATTTTGCAATCAGTTATCTGTTAGCGAACATTTCATAAGTCTACAACCACTAGCGGTAGTTTGGTAGTTTATTGTACGATAAATGACAATCCAAACTATTTAGACTTTGATGTGGTAACCAAAAGATAAAATGAGTGCATTCATATTTCTATTGCTTAAAATTTCATGTATAAAAATAAGTAGATTACTACAATAGTTGATACAATAAATGAACTCCTACAATATATAGTATGATTGGCTATTTAGCGCAAAGCTCTTCATTATCATTTCTGTATATTGATTTATATGGTTAATTAATTGATGACAAGTAAGGTGAAAAAAAGATGACATTTCACATATTTGTATGTCTATGTCAACGACTCCATAAAGATATTTTAAGTAGGGCCAGATGTTCATTGTATACAAGTATAAATTGGATAAATTATTTTTTGCATTAATCTAACTTAGTGCTTTACCAAGGTATCATTATTTTGCACATTGTACGAAACAAAAACACAATAGCTCGCAAACGGCTACAATTACTCAATTGGAGGTGAATCCCACCTTACAGTGTGGTGATTGAGGAGGAGATATTCATATGGATGGGTAGTTTTTTAATCTTTTCTTTCGAGTTTGAACTTTGCTGTAAACATTCAATTTCTAAGACAACTATTGATTACTTACTCTATGGTCAATATATCAGTTTATTTGAATTGGGAACCTTATTAGGAAAATCCATTTATGTTCACATGTATTTCACATATAAGGGAGGTGGATAATAAATTAACTATCTGTATGTGTTTAAACATACTTATAAATTGGTTAACGTTTCAGTTTTAACATTATTAATAATTTTGCAAATCCAACTATCTGTACAGGTTTAAACGTACTTCTCAATTGTTTTACACTTCAGTTTTACTATTATCAATTGTTTTACAAATCCAACTATTTGTACCAAAAGGTGAAGATAATAATAAAAAACTTCTAATTATTAGGAGAAGTGTCGATGAGTTTTCCTTGTGTAGATGCAGCATTTATGAAAATGCAAGAGATTTCACAAAAAATTATGAAAATGCACACATTTTTTCTATCATTTGTTCCAATTTTAATAGAAATTATGTATACCTCTTGATTTTGAGTAAGTAATTAGTTTGAATTTAACAAATTTCTCATGCCATCTTTGATTAACATAAACACAACTACATTGTTATATGTGGTAATGATTGATTGGTATTTAACTAAGTTAATTTTTTTTAATGAGATAACGTTTTGAGGTAATTGGACTTGAAACTGCATTTTCATTATATTTGTGTGCTATGAGCCGTAAATATTAGGTTTTTCAATTGGAAGATATTATGAAATAATTTTGGCACATCACCAATCACTAAGCTCTATTCATTTGTTTGATATTTCTTATCTTTGTTTAGAAATTGGTTTATCCAACAATGGCAAGTGCAACAACTCGCCCTTCTGGGATACCCCAATAGACAGACTGTTGAGGTAAATTAGAACAAAACACTAAACCAAGACATCGATAGAATCTCACAACATAATGACAACATATAATGTACTGAATATACATAAACAGAATATGACGACAATATATAAGAGACCGCATCAGCGGAGGCGACTGATAAATAAATACAAAAAAGTTAGAATACATCAATTCCTAACAACACAGAGTTTTGATCAAGTGTATGATACAATGGTTACATATGTAAATAATAGGTCTGTTATGCACTACTAAAATATCAAGTATACAGAATCGATGTGAAGCCTCCAAAGTGCTCCAACTGCACATCTTGATAGTGTATCCTTAAAAGCACTCGACTACGAAGCTACTTAATCGAGTACTTGCGAGTTGTCATGACATAAACATACAAAACACAAAACGCGAGTTAGACTTAAAGCCTGATGTGAGAGAAACTATCTCAAAATGCTATATATCAAAACTATATATAAATAAACATGAGACAATTAAATCACAGCCGGCTCTCTCCACAAACGTGGTTCAGGGGTAATCCGGATTGTCTATAAACAAGTAAAGTAAATCTATCCAAACAATAGGAATCATATCATAACTTGTTCTTCTTCTGTAATCAACAAGTTAACACAACTAATATAATGTGACTGATACGTAACAATGTGATCAATCAACCAATAAAGCACACACAATCATAAAGATACACGACAAATAATGTGTAGATCGATACTCATCATTATTGACGAGTGAAGTCCAAATTTGACATTAACTGTGATTCAACGATCCCAATGTAGGGTCCATAATAAATAGAGTGAGCACCTTACTGTACCAAAATTCCGAGTCGCATCCAGTGTGATCAAACTCATGTAGATCTCATCATATATCGATCATATATGATATAATCTAGATATTCAACACTTATATAGATCTCATGCTAATGATTCCCATTAAGGGTCCAAAATAAATATAGCTAGTACCTAACCGTACCATAAACCCCGACTCGCATCCTGATTGAACGAACTCGTGTAGATCTCACTGTATTCCATATCGAGAATAAGTAGCATATGACCTACGATATCCGAAACTTGTGTAGATCTCACCATATCGAGCATAAGTGATATGTGGTCCACCCGTAGATGATCGTCATCATCTCTCCTTCGACCATTATGATCCCCTCGACCATTATGATTTCTTAATAAATTCGCAGTGTCTCTACAAAAGAGAACGATGGACGTGTCCTATGTAATGCGCTATCCGAACCACAAAGGAAAACCAGTATCGTATAGATATGTCTATCGAAATATAACATAATCCAATACACCTACCACAAACGAAAACCGATATATCATCATCGTCCATCTTTACGGATGGTCTCCGTTGAAAGACCGATAATATACATGTCCACCATTATAAGGCCAATACATTGTATGGTCATTAATATAAGATCAATGATATGTACGATCACTAATACAAGTCTAATACAATTTATCAAACTATATGTATGTCGAGGGTGACCCTCAAAGATATGAATTCACTCCAATCGATCGTATACGCTCGACGGAAGTGATCATGTGACCAAACATCATATCGACCCATGCTCGAACGTTATTGATTTCAAAGGAACCACTTAACATTCGTAGTTTAATCTGGAGCTTCACTGTAACGACCCGTAATTTTCGATCACTACATTTTGGTAATCTAATACGGAAAGAAAATATAAATCTGTAATTTAATAATGAAATCACTAAGATAAATGTAATAATGTTAATGCAAGACTATAAATAACTAATTTTGATGCAAACCCAATTAATTGAAACAATTTCAAAGTCGTAATTGATTGTAAATAGTAAATTGGGAAATAAAATTCAAAGTTATATTGATTGACGAAATAATACGTAATAAGCTGTAATTTGGAAAAATCAATATTAGATAATAAATTGTAATAATTGTTGATTGATAATAAAGTATGAATAGGATAATGATTGATTGAATAAAAAGGAATGAGAATCAAGATTTATTAATTTAAAACCTAGTAAATGGATAAATTGTAATTAAATGAAATTTAATATTTAATTATTACGTTACTAGGAACTTAGACGAAATCTGAAAATATTAATGTAATGGATCATGAACCAATTGTAAATTTCATCTATTTGATAATAATCTATTGAATACAGAATTTAAATTCAAATAAATGATTTATTGGAATTTCAATTGATAATTAATGAATCTAAAAAAATTGAAATTTAATTACGGTAATGGGTAAATCAATTAACTTTGAATTGATATATAAGTTTGTTTAAATCATTGTAATCGTTTAAGAAATAAAAAATGATGATTCTGTGAATTTTTAAATTGAATCGGAAAAAAGCGATTTAACTTAATATTCATTTAATTAATTAACTGAAAATAGTCATTTTGGCAACTGACTTGGATTTCGACGAAACCAGTTTCATTGGATCCGTAATGGTGAATTATTATAGGGTTTCAAGTTCTGTAGCGTTCGGACTTGTCGTTTGATCGTACGGGCTCGAAACGCCTAGAAATCAATTGAATTGAAATCGATCGAAATCGATTTGAAATAACTTGATTTTAGCATGACTTCTCCATACGATGGAATTTGGATCTGAAATCTGTTCCATTGGTTTTAAAATATTTTAAAACATCCATTTTGATATATGCGTTGACCAAATTTCGTTTCGGAGTCAGAACGGGCTTTTCGGGCCATTTTATCGTTCAACATGTAAATCAATCGTGTCCATCTATTCCATTTCAACTTTGCCTAAATATACCTTGTTATAAACCATAGCCTATTTCTTATTCGTCATTTCTGTACGTACAATTCTATTTGCTTCTTCTCTTTCAATGACAGACAGAACCTTAAATTCCAATTGCAATTTCAAATAAAATTCAAAACCAAAAATTAAACTCTTCAAACTATATCATATTTTATATCGTCGGAAAGCTCTCGACGAGCGTATCTCAAATCCGTGATTCGTTTTCCAATCTGAATCTCTGTTCATCCAGAAATTTAAGAACAAAGCACGGTTGTTCATCGTGCCGTAATCAACTTCACCTTATCGTCAATTGGAGGTTACCGTTGCGTGGAGATTGACGAGCACAACTCATCGCTGCAGTTTGTTGGTCGATTCAACGGTTGGATTGTCGTTAAAAATTCAGTTAGGGTTAAATTTCAATCGGCGGCCGGTGGCGTTGTGGGCGATCGCGCGTAGGGGGTTGGGATTGCCTAGGGACACGCGTGCTCGTGGTGGCTTCAGACCGTGATGGAGCGGCCGGCGGCGGCGGCGTTTGCGTATAGGATGGTGGCGGCTACGAACGTGTACTAATAGGGTTTGTTTATCTGCGTATGCGCGTGTGGGAGAAGAAGGGCACGTGTCCGTCTGCGTGGTAAAGGTTTATTTCGTTTCATTTTTTTTTAATTTAAATTTAAATTTCAATTGTTCTAACTATCATATCTCTTACATACGAACTCGGTTTTACACGTGGTTTGATCCGCTGGGATCGTATCAGGGTTATAGATATTTTGGCGCTGGTTTGGATGAATTCCGAGAATGTTCAAATTTTGGGTTTAAATTAGATTTAAATTCAAAAGGTGAGTGTTTTAACTCACAACTTCTAAAATTTCTTATGTGAGTTAAATTAATTTTTGATGTGATTAGAAATTTATTTATGATTATTTGGCAAATTTTTAATCGTCATCTCAGTTAAATTGAATTTATTGGATTAAATTGTTATTTAATTTATTATTGCATATAACTGCCAGTTAAATTGTTATTTAATTTATTATTGCATATGAACTGCCAGTTTATTTAATTTATTACTGAATATAAACTGCCAGTAAATACCTGTTGTTTATTATATGTTTATATTGATGTTATTGATTTAATTGGATGATGATTTTGATAAATGGTTGATGATTGATATTGGATGAACGGATGTTGTATTTTATATTGATATAAACTGCAAATTGTATGGATTTTTATTTCATTCGGGATTGCGGTTTGAAATGATATATAACCGTATTTATATTTTAAATTACGGATTGAAATGATAAATATCTGCATGACTTGACCATAGGATAGAAAATTATGTACAAACACCGTAGTCTATATATAAAAATATTTTGAAATTGATTTCTATGGTTTTTTAAAGAAATATATGGTTTTATATCAATATTGATTTAGATATTATACAAATGTTATATTATTGATTTTTAGCTATGTATAAATTTGTTTTGAAATATAAAATAAGTTGAATAATAAAGTTTGACTGTTTTATATAATATGGTTAAGTATCTGTTTAAATTGTATTGCATATAGAGTCTATAATCACTTAAAAAAAATTAGGTTGGAAGATAAATATGAAATTGATTTGAATTAAATTATTTAACAATTATACTCGAATAAATTGATTTGAAATTTAAATAAAATTGAGATTTCAAAGGGTATGATTTTTATGATTTTGGTTTAAAGTGATTTAAATGAATATCAAGTTAATTGAAATGAATATATCATGTTAAATAAAGGAATATCCAGTTACTTGAAGTTTAAAAGTTTTACTTAAATGATATTGGATTTATTAAGTAAACATTTCTAATCTAAACAGTAGTAATTGAATTTGATATATATGCAATTATCAAAGAATTAGTTTTGAAATGGTGGAATATTTAAAGCTTTGAAATGTATGGAAATTGAAATGGTTTATTTAGGGGTTCAAATCTGTATTTGGTATTGATTTGGGAAATTGAAGAAGCTATTTTATTTATATAAAGTATTTAAATATATAAACCATTAAGTAGTGGAAGTTATGTTCAAAGTTTTGAGTTTCAAAGTATTATAATTTGGGAGTGTTATATTTCATGTGTTTTGATTTCGAAGTGTTATAACGTGGAAAGTGCTATGATTTTGGGAAAAGGATATATTTGGAATAAATATAATATTATATTGATTTGGATTTTTATGAAAATGATTTCATATTGGTTTGGTTTTATTTGAAATGTAAACGACATCGTATTTATATGGTTTTGGAATGGATATCATATCCTGGTTTTGAAGTATAAATTATTTTGAAATGACCGTGGTATTATTATAACGTTTGGTTGTTAAAAAGGCCGGGATCGGAAGTTGTCATACTCTCTGTCGACTCTGAAAACACTTTAACAACCGTGTACGCGGTGTAGATTCCAGAATGAAGTAGGATGACGGCGACGTTTCATTTGAGGTATATACCTAGACTTGACTCTCGTGAGTTGGCATAAGGTAGCTAAAACAGGAGCGCTTACGGGCTAGTGAGATAGCCCTTTTATTGGACATGCTCCTTCGATACCATTCTATTACTTTGTCATCGATTGGGGTCCTTTGATTTTTGGGGGTGTGGTCGAGTTGGGAGGTAGCTACGCGCTATGCGTCACCATCAGTCTAGATGCGTAATTGGTATATCTACCCTGGCATTGCCTTGTGTGCCGTGTCAACTACCCTAGCGAGCCTTGTACGAGTTTGATTTGTTTCGTACCTGTCGAGTATCTTCTCGTAGTCTCCCGACCAGGAGATATGCATGTACTGTATAGACTACTGGCACCATTACGTGTTAATGTGGAAAATGTAAAACCTTAACGCTATTTAAAAGTAAGTTTATTTTACTAATAGACATTATTATAATAGCGTATATTACTGCATAGTAAATAGTTTAACGGATTCTTAGGAGATGTGAATTCCGAGCATCTCTTAAGTTACTGCGCTCACGTTAGACACTGGATAGGAGATGTCAAATCCCGTAAACATCTATGACGCCGTCCCACTCATATTATTTACAGTTGAGTTAACTTACATAAGATCTTTTAGTTATGACTCGATTGTTTTGTCTTTTCAATTCGCTCGGGTCAGTCTGAGCATTTCAGGATTCGAAGAATTTATTTTTGGAGGATGACGACAGAGATTGCATTACTATTATTTATTATATTATTCCACTGCATTCATATTGTTCCGCTGCATTATTTATTATTCTCTGGTATGTGTAACTCTGATATGTATTGTATAAGTAAAACCAAATGTTTTGTAAAACAGTTTCATAAACTGTTTATTTGATTATTATATTTTGTAGTTTCGCTGCAAGATTCTGTTTTGTTTTTTCTTTCTTTCTCTGCTTTTTCTTGTTCACCCCAATGACAATCCGCCATTTTGTATGGTTTGAGTCGGACATGTGTGGTTTATCGTCGATTTAAACCGTATAAAAAGGCGGGATGTTACATCTGGTATCAGAGCCAGGTTTTGCGATAAACCTTAGTTTTGTAGGGTCTGACTTTTTATTAATAGGGTAGAAATACCATATGATGAGTCGCTATGTGTGTATATGAGAGCGTACTTGTTAGTGTTATAAAAGTTTTGATATTGTGTTAATTTTTCCATTTTGTATTTATAAATTCTGGTTGGTGCATAGGATGCCATGTCATCAATAGGGATTTGTAAAAACTTAATAGGACAGACCGATACAGTATTTTTTTTTGTATATAGGTGAATGAAATAATTTTGCCTATTATTTATTTTATACATAAAATATTTTTTTTTTAAAATGATATATATTTGGTTGAGATATATTCGTTGTTAGGTAGTGTAATTTATAAATATTAGTAAGGTAGGATTTGGAAATAAAATAAATGAAAATTAGAAATTTAGAACTTAAGTTCCGGGGTTTTGAAAATTTCTTCCGAATAATTTTGGAATATAACAATGTCGTTTATAAGTATTTTCTGATATAAATATTTCAATATAATTTAAAAGAATTCGTTTTAAAGAAATTTTGGAAAGAAATAAGTCCTGCACTCTCCTCTCTGTCGCTGGAAAATAATTTCGGTGATGAGTGCATGCATCATCAATACTCATTTTCGAGTTTCGAAGTGGGAAGACTACTGTAGTAATTTTACTGCAGATTTAGTTTGATAAACAAATGTAAATTTCAAATTGTTTTAAATCTTATTGGATATATATGTTGTAAGTGTATACATCTATCTATTATTTTAAAATGATTTGGAATTTAACCCGGTATTTAATTCTTAAGTTTCCGTTAATTAATAGTTTCAATCATTGTAGTGGAATGGAATTTAACTAATAACTGAAACCCCTAATTTATATAAGAGATTTAATGCTAAGTTACAAATGAAATTAAAAGAAAGCTGAAATTGTAACCTATCAACAAAGGATATGATTATTGAACATTAAATTAGTTAAAAGAAATGAGAAAACTTGTATAACTTTGAATTACATTCTTAAAGGCATATATATAACTCACCAAAAGATGTAAAAAATTGAAATGTTAATAAGAAAATGTAATAGATGTTTTTTTTGAAATGGTACTTTATATACAACAAATCATTGTGACAACATATCACATGTCAATAAACGTTCGAATCACGTTAGACAAGTTTCGAACTTGTGACCTTTCTCACCCAAGCCAAATCACTTAACCACTGGGGCAATGGGCCAAAAATGTAATAGATGTTATGCAAGTAAAACTTGGAGTAATGAAAGTATTCAATGAAATTCTTCAATAAATAAGAATTTGGTGTTGTAAGTGTTATAAACTTAAGTTATAATGGAAATTTTACTATAATAAAAAATAAGTAGAAAGATGAATACTGTAAATAAATGAAATTAACTAGTGAATAAATGGATGTAATACAATAAAAAGAAAATTTACATGATACAAATAAATGAAAATAAACGGAGATTTACAAGAAATAAATGTAAATTAAAAAGGATAAATCATTATATGAATGAAAAGGAAATTAAACAACAAATATTGTGGAATGAAATTAATAAGAACGAACTCGATTTATTGTTTGAAATTGTTGGTTGTTTGGACAAGGGTACTTTAAATTTGTTTATATGTATGAATAATCTATTTAGTTTCATTTAAGACTGTTGAGTAAATTGTAACGACCCGAAATTTCCGAACCCGAAAATTCCAGATAGTTATGAAAGAGAAGAAAGAGATAGAAGAAGAAGAACAGAAACATCAACAACTCACATTCGCAGCGGATAAAATATAATAATAAATAATAATAGCTTTCAAAAGAATACTATATATGCCGATTACATTTAATATACATCAGAGTTTCACATTATATACAGTCACTGAATATTTACAATTATCATGACTCCGATTAACAATAATGTAAATACAGCGGAATACTCTATACGATATCGTCATCCAGCTCGCCTCCTGAGCTCCAGAACGTACCTACCTGAAAATCTGTAATACTCGGTCTGACCCGAGCATTACACCAAAGTAACACCCGGGTCAGGCTGGAAACCAGCGTGAGTAAACTCAACTAACATGAAATACCCAAGCAAACAACTTATATAAACCCGGGGTAACTTATATCAATTTAACCAATTCACAATTTTCTATGGACAACACTTATTTCACATATTAATTTCTATGTACCAACTTAGATAAATATTCCAGTCTACTTAAATCATTTCAGTCCAGCCTATTGATTTCACAAATCAATATATAAATATTTGAAGTGGTTTCGGGTATTTACCAAATACCCGACCCCAGTCTCCTCGAAACTCATATTATCCTAACCCAAGTTATTTAAATGAAATTCACAACATTTCATATTAGAGATATCAATTCATTCAGAACATCCAATACCATTCCATCATCCGTAAGCAAAGCCTAATCCCATACAAACCAATACAATTGATTCAAATTGAATTTCAAACCTCAATCACATAGATTACTTCATTTAACGTTAATTAATTCCAAATCAATTAATTGGTCAACCATCATTATCCATCTTAATTAATCACCCTGGATTAACTACCTTCCAATTGCATTCAAGTAATTATCTTAAATTAACTTCAGAATATTAATCAGTCTCAACCGAGATTATTAAGAAATCTTAATTTCTTCACGAATTAATTATTTATTTAATTACATTAATCCTTAATTGCTTAAACTAATTAACTTCCCATAAGTCACTTATTATAGATTAATCAATCTTAATTAATCAATTTTGTTATATTAATGAAACCACAGTATTAACCATTTTCGATTAATCCTAAACTGTAATTAACTATCCTTCATTTCACTTTATTCATAAATTACTTATTTCTTACTTAACTATCTTAATTAATCTCTTGATTAATTTCACCAAGTAATTATATTTTATTACTTACATTAAGTAATTATTATCACACCATCAAATGATTTTTCTGAATTTCTTTTACTTATTTAATTAACTTACAACTCAATTCCTTATTTATTCAACTCGTTAATTACTAAGTCAAATAACCCAAATCATCACTTAATTAAACCCATAAATTATACATTTCAAATTCCTTACTAATTTAAATGAATCGCAACACATCAAGCCCTTACTCAATTTAAAATGGAATCATTTTCTTATTTATGATTTATGTTTGAAACAATTTTAAACCCCATATACTTCGAGTCAACCCACAATTAACTCGAGAATCAATCAAAACCAAAGTCACATCATCATCCATATACATCCAATCAACTTAAACATTCAACCAATTATTTAAATTTAACCATATAAATTTAAATAGGAATCCAACAGAGTGAGATTTACTCACCTTTGCTTTTATTTGCAACCCATTCCAACTGGCTTGATTCCATGGGTTTCAGACCTTGAATAAATATTAGATGACTTTATTAATATTCGAACAAGTTCAATTTCTATTTAATAAATTTCGTTTTTACCTAACAAGTTATTTTCAAACAAAATTTCTGTTTATAAAATATGTTTTAGTTATCAAATAATTATATAAGTTAACTACATAAAATGATTTCTATTTTTGTAGGTTTAATTTAACTAAATCTTTACTTAAACCAATAATTAAATTTTTCTAAACTAATATTTTTTTTTATTTGCTACACAACTCAACTGATTACAAACCGAAATAATCATTTAATTCAGAAATTTAGAACCATAGATAAATAAGGGTCAATCTCACCTCACAATGCAGTTGCCGCCGAGCTCTTCTAGTCGCGATCGAAACTCACGTGACTGGTCCAGGCTCTTAAAATCGCACGCGTCTCACCACATCGGCTTCACGAGTTCGCCTGTCGCAACCAAGCCTCACTCGAATCGAGCGTCAACCCCCTTAGACCTCGTCGAGCATCGCGATGCATATAGCGTCGAGCTCGAGAAACAACCCAAGTCGCAGGCTCGTCTGTAGTTCTTGTCCTCTTCGCACGCGCGCGCCTCCCCTCAATCTCGAATTCGAGCTCGCTATTATATTTTTTTTATTGGGAACTGGAAATCGCGATCCCCTGAAGAGAAAGGGAGGGGCTGGGTTTGATTGTAGTGGTGTGAATGATGTTTGGGAAGAGGAGATTTCGATTGTAACAAACTGGCTAGGAGAAGAGGAGGTTTTTTTTTATAGCGTGCAGAGGGTTTTGAATGAAATTGGGAAAGAAAAAAAACAAGTTTGGTCTCTCTGTTTGAAGATTAGAGGAGAATGAAGAATAAAATATCAATTAGGGAAACTTCTCGAGGACGCTTGATTGTTATATAATTTAATATTGAAAATATCTCGTGTTTTGTTCCGTGAAATTTCGAACTCCTAATCAGACATGCCGATAGGCGTTTATAAGGTTTTACCCGCGTTTCGAACTCAATGGAACATGTTTCGGAAGCTAATCTGAACACACGTGCGAGTTACGGAATTAAACGATCGATATTAAATTAAATTGATCCAAATAAATCTAAGCGTTTCGAGCTGCCAGGGTCAAACGACAACTCTGATTGCTACGGAAATTGAAATCCAATAATAACTAACTATTACGGATCCAATGAAACTGGTTTCATCGAATTTCGAGACTGTGCCTCGGAAGGCTATTTTTAAATTCAATTTAAACGATATATTATTAAAATTGAACAAATTACTTTTAAATTAAATTTCAATTATCCTGTTATCTTCAGTTTCATCGTTATAAATTTTATAAGCCTTCACATTATTTTTAATAAGCTTAAAATCTCAAATTCAACAATTTACCCAATTTCAATTATATAATTCAATACTTTAATTGTCTAATAAATATTAATATTTGGAATTCAAGCTAAAATTAACCTTTCAAATGTTAACATCAAATTTGTTGTTCCATTTTAAATTGCTAAAATTTCCGGGTCGTTACATTCCTCCCCCCTTAAAAGAATTTCGTCCCCGAAATTACTAGTTAGGAAGAATGGACCAATACCCGTTTACTTTTTCCAAAACCCACACTTCAACAGTCTTACCAACTATCCTTAATTAAAGACCCACTATCACCTTAACCAACTTCCTAAAACCTTCTATGGTTTCAACCAACACCCCTCACTCAATCGTCTAAATTTCAATTTAAAACCAAATTTGAATTATCAAAATTTTCTCAAAATTTTTCTAACTCTCTAAATTCCCGAAATTTTTTGCCGACGTCTCCTTTGCGCGGCTAGCTCGGTACTACTACAAAAGGCCTCTAGGGGCTCCCAAATTCCAAAAAGAAAACAAAAGCCAAGTGGCTACATCAAAAACCCAATCCAATATCGTACAGAATCACAATACGTACCTTTCAGTCGGGCAATTCAAATTTATCCTTTAGAACCAAATCCAATTTTCTTTTTCCTTTATAACACCTGCATATTATATTTAACCACAATATCCAATTGAAAATTTACAAATCATTTTTATACATTCTTTTACATAAGTTTCATATCCACTTCTATTCAAATTAGTTTTCACTGTTTCATGTGGATTCAAATTATTGTTTTCGATTTCTAATATTGAGTTATATCTTTCATTTAAATCGATTCATGTTTTTACTAATTTACTTTAATTCCAATTAGATATTGTTTTGTCGTTAACAAAAATTTTCTAACTCCCAAAATTTTCAGAAAATTTTGGCAGAGTCTCCTTTGTACGGAGGAGCTTTTGCAATTTGACAAGAGATATAAATATGTATACATCGACCCACCCGGTCGGAAAAAGCAAAAACAGTTCATATTTCCTAGTTTTATTGCGTAGGCGTACCTTATTTAGCATTTTAAGCAAGCAGCTTATTTACATTAGCAATTAGCGCAATCCAAATCAACTAAACAGTCCTCAGGTACCTGTACTTACTCAATTTAAATATGTAAGTGCCATATATATGAAGGTTATAACATTACTCTTGCTTAAACAACTACAACACATCAATTCTAAAAGAAATGCATTCTAAATAACTTCTACAAGCACTTTATATGATTTCAAAACTAATTCCATTGTTTTAAACCAATTTATATATCATTTCATTCAATTTTAATGGTTTACTACTCAAATGCTTACATTCAATTTATTTTTAATCCAATCAAGCTCAGATTCACTTCAATTGATTCAAAAATCAATTATATTTGCTTCCACTAATTCATAGAATTTAATTAAATCTCATTTACGTTAAACGACAATCATTTCTACGCAATTTAATAATATCCATGTGAATAAATAATTACTTAAGCTTTATAACCAATTAAAATTGATTTCAACACAAATTTATTTAATTCCAATCCATTTTAATTCATTCACACCCATTTATTTAATTCGTCACATTCCATTCTTGTATACTACTAGCCATTCCCAAATTAACTCAATCCAAGCTTTAATTAATGGCCTTTCATCCTTATTTGAAGCCAAGTTTCCAAAATTTAAGCTTAAATTAATTTACTTTAATTTATTCCAACTTCAAACTTAAGTTTACCGTTATTTGACTCTCATTTAACCAAATTCCATTCAACTTTAATTTTACTTCACCTTCTCCATTTATTAAAATAACATTCAAGCACATGTGCCACCGAATTTAAGCTTAGTCTGATAATCCAAATCCAATTACAACTTTGATTTAGTTTTTATTCAATCAGACTTCATCCATTTATTATTTAACTCCATAAGCCCATTTAAAATTTTCATTTACTTAATTCATTATCGAATTTATTTTATTAATACAAGGTCCTTTTCAATTTATTTCTATTCTCTTGAATTTTTTTTGTTGCAATTCAAACCATTTTTATTATAATCACTTCCATTTCATTTGACAACACTTCTCATATATCCAATTTACTTGCAACTTCCATTAAATATTATTCAATCACCCTTGAATTCTATTTGTACTTCAAACTACTACATTTTTTTCCAATCCAACTCTATTTTATTTTTATTTTACAACATCCCCTCTTATTAAATTCATTATCAAATCTAACTCGAATTCTATTTACAATTTTAATTCATTTCCAAACTCCATTATTCATTTACAATCCATTTATTTACCAAGGTTAAATTTTATTAACATACTTTATCAAACAATTATTTAGCCAACTAGCTTACTTCCAAAAAAAATTTTTCTTTCAATATTCGATTTTATTACAAAAATCACTTCATTAAATTTTCCCGAGTTCAATTTAATTTTATAATTCCAGTTTGGATCTCCCCTTATTTTTTTTTCTTTCCAAAATTCTAACACTTTTATTTTAAAAATTTAGAAATGCTTTTAAATCCACATAATACTATTTAAATAGTTTTTTATAAAAATATATCTTATAACTCGATGTCTCAACACCTTTCATACTTCAAACATCTTCAAAATCATTTTTCTTCTAGCAATAAATTCAACAAAGTGAGATTTATCTCATATAACAAAGATATACAACTTTGTTTATTCAAAACCAAATATTCAATTTGACTTCTCTTTCCAATATCAATTTCCTTTCTATTCACACTTCCTTAAATTTCCATTCACTTATTTATAATTGCCTTAATCCTCATTTGGATTGTCACTTCAATTCTTATCTCAGTTGGGTATTTAAATTAATAACAATTTGAACTCCGACCAGTTTAGAAAAATAGCTTGAAAATTTTAAAAATAGGTAAGTAGTTGAAAAATAATTATTAGTTTGCAAAATAATTGTAAAATAGTTAACTAATTATAAAATAGTTGGAAAATAGTTAAATAGTTGTAGAAATATTAAATAATTGCGAAATAGTTATAAAATAGAATTTAATTCGTAACTTAGTTGAAACTCAATAATTAGTTTATAAAACAGTTGTAAAATAGTTAAAGAGTTCCAAAAGTAGTGGCAAAACCAGTATAAAATAGTTTAGGTTTTAAAAAGAAAGTTGTATAGTAAATAGATAAGAAAATAGATTTAAAACTATTTATATTAAAACAATTTACATTGAAAATGATCTCGAGTCAAAACTGTTCACTTCCCCAACAATTCAATTTAAATTTCCACTCCATTTAAATTAACCCAATCCCAATTTAATTTATTCCAATTTCCTTTGGACTTGATTCATTCCCAATTCAAATTGAATTGATTCTCAACTCCTTTCTAACTTCAAATCAAATTCCATTTGATCTTAAACCAATTCCACTTTAATTACAATTCCAAATTATTCAGATAAATCTGGACTAATATCAATTGAACTCTCTTCAAGTTCAATACCCTCTTTCAGTTAATCCAATACAAATTTCCCATTTGATTTTTAAACTTGTACAACTTTAATTATAATTTAAAATTTTCAACTTCTATTTAAAATCAATTACATTCACATTTTGCTTTTAACTTGGAGTTATACATTTTATTTAACCAATATGTTTTTTATTATTCCATAAACAATTTAACCAAGACTCCAGAGTTTAAACAAATCTCCGAAATTTCAATATCACTCTAGAATTCAACTATCCAAAATTCTTTGGCGAATTCAATTATCCCCTTGAATTTCAAAACTAAACCCAGTTCACAAACAATTCCAATTTAAAACAATTTGGTAGCAATTTCTCTTTTAGAAACTCGAAAATAAACATCGATAATGCTGCAGTCATCACCGACTTTATTTTCCAGTGACCTAAAGAGTTCAATGCTTTTATCTCTCTAAAAACACTTCCAAATATTTTTGATTTCAAATCTCCCAAATTTCAAACACAAAAATATTTTTGAAATAATACTATTCCTTCTTCAAAACCCTTGGAAACCACTTTCAAACCCAAAGGAATTTTAATTTTTCCCAAAATTCCAAACTCCCAACCCATCAAATTCATATTTAAACATTACTCTGGAATTTTCATCTTACTCTATTTCAAATATTCTCTGGAATTCTATTTCAAATTATAATCTCATTTATTTATGAAGTTTGTTTCAATTTATAAATTACATTTTCAATCTATATTTCAAATTCCATTTTGTTATATAAGTTCATTCTTCAACTTTGGTTGTAAGTTTCAATTTGGTCGTATTTTATATTACTTCTTAACTTAATTCCAATAATTTAACAACCAATCACCTAAATATTCATTTGTAAGAAATATTGTTTTATATATCAAAATATACTTTTATATAAAACCATTTAAAACCTTTATATAAGAAAATAACAAGTACGCGCTCATATATATATATATATATATATATATACTCAACTCATTCTAGAGTGCTTCAGACCCTATTTAATGAGTAATCCCTACCAGAGCCAAGGTTCTCGCTTAACCTTCAGCTCTGATACCAAATGTAACGACCCGAAATTTCCGAACCCGAAAATTCCAGATAGTTATGAAAGAGAAGAAAGAGATAGAAGAAGAAGAACAGAAATATCAACAACTCACATTCGCAGCGGATAAAATATAATAATAAATAATAATAGCTTTCAAAAGAATACTATATATGCCGATTACATTTAATATACATCAGAGTTTCACATTATATACAGTCACTGAATATTTACAGTTATCATGACTCAGATTAACAATAATGTAAATACAGTGGAATACTCTATACGATATCGTCATCCAGCTCGCCTCCTGAGCTCCAGAACGTACCTACCTGAAAATATGTAATACTCGGTCTGACCCGAGCATTACACCAAAGTAACACCCGGGTCAGGCTGGAAACCAGCGTGAGTAAACTCAACTAACATGAAATACCCAAGCAAACAACTTATATAAACCCGGGGTAACTTATATCAATTTAACCAATTCACAATTTGCTATGGACAACACTTATTTCACATATTAATTTCTATGTACCAACTTAGATAAATATTCCGGTCTACTTAAATCATTTCAGTCCAGCCTATTGATTTCACAAATCAATATATAAATATTTGAACTGGTTTCGGGTATTTACCAAATACCCGACCCCGGTCTCCTCGAGACTCATATTATCCTAACCCAAGTTATTTAAATGAAATTCACAACATTTCATATTAGAGATATCAATTCATTCAGAACATCCAATACCATTCCATCATCCGTAAGCAAAGCCTAATCCCATACAAACCAATTCAATTGATTCAAATTGAATTTCAAACCCCAATCACAAAGATTACTTCATTTAACGTTAATTAATTCCAAATCAATTAATTGGTCAACCATCATTATCCATCTTAATTAATCACCCTGGATTAATTACCTTCCAATTGCATTCAAGTAATTATCTTAAATTAACTTCAGAATATTAATCAGTCTCAACCGAGATTATTAAGAAATCTTAATTTCTTCACGAATTAATTATTTATTTAATTACATTAATCCTTAATTGCTTAAACTAATTAACTTCCCATAAGTCACTTATTATAGATTAATCAATCTTAATTAATCAATTTTGTTATATTAATGAAACCACAGCATTAACCATTTTCGATTAATCCTAAACTGTAATTAACTATCCTTCATTTCACTTTATTCATAAATTACTTATTTCTTACTTAACTATCTTAATTAATCTCTTGATTAATTTCACCAAGTAATTATATTTTATTACTTACATTAAGTAATTATTATCACACCATCAAATGATTTTTCTGAATTTCTTTTACTTATTTAATTAACTTACAACTCAATTCCTTATTTATTCAACTCGTTAATTACTAAGTCAAATAACCCAAATCATCACTTAATTAAACCCATAAATTATACATTTCAAATTCCTTACTAATTTAAATGAATCGCAACACATCAAGCCCTTACTCAATTTAAAATGGAATCATTTTCTTATTTATGATTTATGTTTGAAACAATTTTAAACCCCATATACTTCGAGTCAACCCACAATTAACTCGAGAATCAATCAAAACCAAAGTCACATCATCATCCATATACATCCAATCAACTTAAACATTCAACCAATTATTTAAATTTAACCATATAAATTTAAATAGGAATCCAACAGAGTGAGATTTACTCACCTTTGCTTTTATTTGCAACCCATTCCAACTGGCTTGATTCCATGGGTTTCAGACCTTGAATAAATATTAGATGACTTTATTAATATTCGAACAAGTTCAATTTCTATTTAATAAATTTCGTTTTTACCTATCAAGTTATTTTCAAACAAAATTTCTGTTTATAAAATATGTTTTAGTTATCAAATAATTATATAAGTTAACTACATAAAATGATTTATATTTTTGTAGGTTTAATTTAACTAAATCTTTACTTAAACCAATAATTAAATTTTTCTAAACTAATTTTTTTTATTTTCTACCCAACTCAACTGATTACAAACCGAAATAATCATTTAATTCAGAAATTTAGAACCATAGATAAATAAGGGTCAATCTCACCTCACAATGCAGTTGCCGCCGAGCTCTTCTAGTCGCGATCGAAACCCACGTGACTGGTCCAGGCTCTTAAAATCGCACGCGTCTCACCACTTCGGCTTCACGAGTTCGCCTGTCGCAACCAAGCCTCACTCGAATCGAGCGTCAACCCCCTTAGACCTCGTCGAGCATCGCGATGCATATAGCGTCAAGCTCGAGAAACAACCCAAGTTGCAGGCTCGTCTGTAGTTCTTATCCTCTTCGCATGCGCGCGCCTCCCCTCAATCTCGAATTCGAGCTCGCTATTTTTTTATTATTGGGAACTGGAAATCGCGATCCCCTGAAGAGAAAGGGAGTGGCTGGGTTTGATTGTAGTGGTGTGAATGATGTTTGGGAAGAGGAGATTTCGATTGTAACAAACTGGAAAGGAGAAGAGGAGGTTTTTTTTATTGCGTGCAGAGGGTTTTGAATGAAATTGGGAAAGAAAAAAACAAGTTCGGTCTCTCTGTTTGAAGATTTGAGGAGAACGAAGAATAAAATATCAATTAGGGAAACTTCTCGAGGACGCTTGATTGTTGTATAATTCAATATTGAAAATATCTCGTGTTTTGTTCCGTGAAATTTCGAACTCCTAATCAGACATGCCGATAGGCGTTTATAAGGTTTTACCTGCGTTCCGAACTCAATGGAACATGTTTCGGAAGCTAATCTGAACACACGTGCGAGTTACGGAATTAAACGATCGATATTAAATTAAATCGATCCAAATAAATCTAAGCGTTTCGAGCTGCCAGGCTCAAACGACAACTCTGATTGCTACAGAAATTGAAATCCAATAATAACTAATTATTACGGATCCAATGAAACTGGTTTCATCGAATTCCGAGACTGTGCCTCGGAAGGCTATTTTTAAATTCAATTTAAACGATATATATTAAAATTGAACAAATTACTTTTAAATTAAATTTCAATTATCCTATTATCTTCAGTTTCATCGTTATAAATTTTATAAGCCTTCACATTATTTTTAATAAGCTTAAAATCTCAAATTCAACAATTTACCCAATTTCAATTATATAATTCAATACTTTAATTGTCTAATAAATATTAATATTTGGAATTCAAGCTAAAATTAACCTTTCAAATGTTAACATCAAATTTTTTATTCCATTTTAAATTGCTAAAATTTCCGGTTCGTCACATAAATGGTGCACTTAATAGTTTATTTGCCATTCTATACACTTTATAATTTTAAATCCGAACAACTATTTGTTTGTTTGCAATGGATATATGAATGGTTGATTTTATTGGCTTCATATGATGGTTGCATGTTGTGATTGCAAGTAATTATTATTGATTTGTTTTTTAGTGGTTGAACAACTTTAAATATTCCATTTTATATAATTATTAACTCTTTGGATTATATAGTGAAATACAGGTTATGGAAGCAATTGCTACTGCTTTTGGTTTCATAATTTAAGCGTTGTTTGCCCGACAAATAGGTACGTTTTCGGATTACGGTTTATAGTGTTATTATATTGTTTTTCCCGTGCTGGGATATATATTATTTTGAAAAATATATGTTGTATATTGTTATATTTGATATTGTATTTTCTCCCAAGCCTCTCCGTACAAAGGAGACTGCCGAAATTTTCAGAAAATTTTGGACTTAGAATTTTTTTGAAAATGTTTTCCAAACTTTACTAATTTGTGTATAAAAAGATTTATCGATTATAAATTGGTATATTTTATTTAAGTTAATTAGTTTTGTGAATTAATTTGTTTATAGAGTTAATATTTTTGAATAAGATGTATTGTTCACTCAAAATTTTCATTTCCCTCCTTTTTCCCTTTCGAGGACGAAAAGTTTTGAGTGGGGAAGAGTGTAACGATCCGTTATTTTCGATCAGTAAATTTTGGTAATCTAATACGGAAAGAAAAGAAAATAAAAATCTGTAATTTAATAATGAAATCACTAAGATAAAGGTAATAATGTTAATGCAAGCTATAAATAACTAATTTGGTGCAAACCCAGTTAATTGAAACAATTGCTAGGTCGTAATTGATTGTAAATAGTAAATTGGAAAATAAAATTCAGTATTATATTAATTGACGAAATAAAACGTAATAAGCTGTAAATTGGAAAAATCAATATTATATAATAAATTGTAATAATTGTTGATTGATAATAAAGTATGAATATGATAATGATTGATTGAATAAAAAGAAATGGGAATTAAGATTTATTAATTTAAAACTTAATAAATGGATAAATTGTAATTAAACGAAATTTAATATTTAATTATTACGTTAATAGGAACTTAGACGAAATCTGAAAATATTAATGTAATGGTTCATGAACCAATTGTAAATTCCATCCATTTGATAATAATTTATTGAATACAGAATTTAAAATCAAATAAATGATTTATTAGAATTCCAATTAATAATTAATGAATCTATAAAAATTGAAATTTAATTACAGTAATGGGTAAATCAGTTAACTTTGAATTGATATCTAAGTTTGTTTAAGTCATTGTAATCGTTTAAGATATCAAAAATGATGAAATCTGTGAATTTTTAAATTGAATTGGAAGAAAAGCGATTTAATTTAACTTAATTTTAATTTAATTAGTTAACTGAAAAATAGCCATTCTGGCCACTGACTCGGATTTCGAAGAAACCAGTTTCATCGGATCCGTAACGGTGAATTATTAAAGGATTTCAAGTTCTGTAGCGACCAGACTTGTCGTTTGATCGTATGGGCTCGAAACGCATAGAAATCAATTGAATTGAAGTCAATCGAAATCGATTTGAAGTATCTTGATTTTAGCATAACTTCTTCCGTAGATGGAACTTGGAGCTGAAACCTGTTCCATTGATTTTAGAATATTATAAAACATCTATTTTGATATATGGGTTGACCAAATTTCATTCCGGAGTCAGAACGGGCTTTTCGGGCCATTTTATCGTTTAACGTTTAAATCAATCGTGTCCATCTACTCTATTTCAGCTTTGCCTATATATACCTTGTTATAAACTCTAGCCTATTTCTTATTTCTCATTTCTGTACGTACAATTCTATTTGCTTCTCCTCTTTCAATGGCAGAAAGAACCCTAAATTCCAATTGCAATTTCAAATAAAATTCAAAGCCAAAAATTACACTCTTCAAACTATATCATATTTTATATCGTTGGAAAGCTCTCGACGAGCGCATCTCAGGTCTGTGATTCGTTTTCCAATCTGAATCTCTGTTCATCCAGAAATTTAAGAACAAAGCACGGCCGTTCATCATGTCGTAATCAACTTCGCCCGATCGTCAATTGGAGGTTATCGTTGCGTGGAAATTGATGAGTGCAACTCATCGCTGCAGTTTGTTGGTCGATTCAACGGTTGGATTGTCGTTAAAAATTCAGTTACGGTTAAATTTCAATCGCCGGCCGGTGGCGTTGTTGGCGATCGCGCGTAGGGTGTTAGGGTCACCTGGGGACACGCGTGCTCGTGGTGGCATCAGACCGTGATGAAGCGGCCAGTAGAGGCGGCGGCGTTCGCGTATAGGATGGTGGCGGCTACGAACGTGTACTGCTAGGGTTTGTTTATCTGCATATGCGCGTGTGGGAGAAGAAAGGCACATGGCTGTCCGCATGGTAAAGGTTTTTTTTTTGTGTTATTTAAATTTTAATTTCAATTGTTCTAACTATCGTATCTCTTACATACGAACTCGGTTTTACATGCGGTATGATCCGCTTGGATCGTATCGGGATTTCGGATATTTTGATGCTGGTTTGGACGAATTCGTTGACCGTTCAAATTTTGGGTTTAAATTGGATTTAAATTAATTTTAAATTCAGAAGGTGAGTGTTTTAACCCACTCACAACTTCTAGAATTTCTTATGTGTGTTAAATTAATTTTTGATATGATTAGAAATTTATTTATGACTGTCTGGCATATTTTTAATCATCATCTCGGTTAAATTGAATTTATTGGATTAAATTATTATTTAATTCATTATTGCATATAACTTCAGGTTAAATTATTATTTAATTTATTATAGCATATGAACTGCCAGTTAAAATATTATTTAATTTATTATTGAATATAAACTGCCAGTAAATACCTATTGTTTATTATCTGTTTATATTGATCTTACTGATTTAATTGGATGATGATTTTGATAAATGGTTGATGATTGATATTGGATGAATAGATGTTGTATTTTATATTGTTATAAACTGCAAGTTGTATGGATTTTTATTTCATTCGGGATTGCGGTTTGAAATGATATATAACCATATTTATATTTTAAATTACGGATTGAAATGATAAATATCTGTACCACTTGACCATAGGATAGAAAATTATATACAGACACCGTGATCTATATATATAAAAATATTTTGAAACTAATTTCTACGGCTTTGTAAAGAAATATATGGTTTTATATCAATATTGATTTAGATACTATACAAATGTTATTTTATTATTGATTTTTAGCTATGTAAATTTGTTTTGAAATATAAAATAAGTTGAATAATAAGGGTTGATTGTTTTATATAATATAGTTAAGTACCTGTTTAAATTATATTGCGTTTAGAGTCTATAATCACTTAAAAAAATTTAGGTTGGAAGATAAATATGAAATTGATTTGATTTAAATTATTTAAGAATTATACTCGAATAAATTGATTTGAAATTTAAATAAAATTGAGATTCCAAAGGGTATGATTTTTATAACTTGATTTTGGTTTAAAGTGATTTAAATAAATATCAAGTTGATTTAAATGAATATATCAAGTTAAATAAAGGAATATCCAATTACTTGAAGTTTAAAAGTTTTATTTAAATTTAATTGGATTTATTAAGTAAACATTTCAAATCTAAACAATAGTAATTGAATTTGATATATATGGAATTATCAAAGAATTAGTTTTGAAATGGTGGAATATTTAAAGCTTTGAAATGTATGGAAATTGAAATGGTTTATTTGGGGGTTCAAATCTGTATTTGGAATTGATTTGTGAAATTGAAGAAGCAATTTTATTTATATAAAGTATTTAAATATGTAAACCATTTAAGTAGTGGAAATTATGTTCAAAGTTTTGAGTTTCAAAGTATTATAATTTTGGAGTGTTATATTTCAAGTTTTTTGATTTTGAAGTGTTATAACGTTGAAAGTGCTATTATTTTGGGAAAAAGGATATATTTGGAATAAAAGTAATATTATATTGATTTGGGTTTTTATAAAAATGATATCATATTGGTTTGGTTTTTTTTGAAATGGAAACGATATCGTATTTATATGGTTTTGGAATGGATATTATATTCTGGTTTTGAAGTATAAATTATTTTGAAATGATCGCGGTGTTATAATAATGTTTGGTTGTTAAAGAGACCGGGATAGAAAGTTGTCATACTCTCTGCCAACTCCGAAAACCACTTTAACAACCGTGTACGCGGTGGAGATTCTAGAATGAGTAGGATGGTGGTGGCATTTCCTTTGAGGTATATACATAGACCCGACTCCCGTTAGTTGGCATAAGGTAGCTAAAACATGGGCGCTTACGGGCCAGTGAGGTAGCCCTTTTATCGGACACACTCCTTCGATACCATTCTATTACTTTGTGATCGATTAGGGCCCTTTGATTTTTGGGGGTGTAGCTCGAGGTGGGAGGTAGCTGCGCGCTATGCGTTACCATCAGTTCGGGTGCGTAATTGGTATATCTACCCTGGCATTGCCTTGTATGCTGTGTCACCTACGCTAGCGATCCTTGTACGAGTTTGATTTGTGTCATACCTATGGAGTATCTTCTCGTAGTCTCCCGATCTGGAGATATGCAGATACTGTATAGACTACTGGAACCATTACGTGTTAATGTGGAAAATGTAAAGCCTTAACGCTATTTAAAAGTAAGTTTATTTTACTAATAGACATTATTGTAATAGCATATATTACTGCATAGTAAATAGTTTAACGGATCCTTAGGAGATGTGAATCCCGAGCATCTCTTAAGTTACTGCACTCACGTTAGACATTGGATAGGAGATGTCAAATTCCGTAAACATCTCTGACGCCGTCCTACTCATATTATTTACACTTAATTTAAGTTGCATCAGATCTTTTAGTTCTGACTCGAGTTTTTTGTCTTTTCAATTCGCTCGGGTCAGTCTGAGCATTTCATGATTCGAAGACTTTATTTCTGGAGGACGAAGACGGAGATTGCATTACTATTATTTATTATTATATTATTCCACTGCATTCGTACTGTTCCGCTGCATTATTTATTATTCTCTGATATGTGTAACTCTGATATGTATTGTATAAGTGAAACCAAATGTTTTGTAAAACAGCTTCATGAACTATTTATTTGATTATTACATTTTGTAGTTCTGCTGCAAGATTCTGTTTTGTTTTTTCTTTCTTTCTCTACTTTTTCTTATTCACCCCAATAACATTCTGCCCTTCTGTATGGTTTGAGTCGGACGTGTGTGGTTTATCATCGATTTAAACCATATAAATAGGC
This sequence comes from Allium cepa, assembly GCA_030765085.1. Classification (NCBI taxonomy): domain Eukaryota; kingdom Viridiplantae; phylum Streptophyta; class Magnoliopsida; order Asparagales; family Amaryllidaceae; genus Allium; species Allium cepa. Next base: position 675,827,569 of record CM060941.1, on the reverse strand, counting down.
GGGATGTTACATTCACTTTGGTTCCTGCTTTCTTGAGTAACACGAAAAGTCATGCCAAAACACCATAAAGAACCGCAATCGAACATGGATAGAAATTCCCAAAGTCATTCTCAACCCATGGGTTCAGTAGACCGGTGGTTTCGTCCAGTCGACTGAAATTAGTTCCGATAGCATTCTATTTGAAGCTCACCCCCTTGGTTAAATTTTCACATTGCTTCAGTCTGGTGAAGTTATATTCAGTCGGTTGAAATTGCCAAGTTCAGGTAATGAACTTGGGCAGGGAGAAATCTGTAACGATCGGGATTTTTTCGTTGCCGAAAAATCGAACCGTTAGGGTTTTAGAAGAAGAAAGAGGTAGAAGAAGAAAGAAAAGAAAGAGAAGAGAAAACAGGAAAACAAGTAACAGAACGAGAAACAATAACAGAATCTCACAGTCGCAGCGGAACAACATATAATAGATAAATGAATATTCATTAAAACAAAAGAATTATACATTTTATACATTACATCACATTACATTACATCAATCAGAGTGTACGACAACAACAGCGGAAAGAAATACTATATACAATAGATAATAGACTACGCTATCTGGCTCGCCTCCAGATCTGCACAGCAACTCCCGAATCCAGAATAACCTGATAACCTAACTCTAGACTGCCCGTGTGGAAAATAGTGGGCACCCAGAGTTTAGGAAAGGAACAATAAACTCCAGGTCAGTCATGTGACTGGTGTGAGAACTCAAAACAGTTTATCTTTAAACAGGCAACAAGAAAATTTAAATTTTTAAATCCGCAATGCTTTTTGGAAAATGAAACTACCATAAGGCCTCCCGCCACACACACAATGCAAACGCAGAATTGGAGGAGATTTCTCCTTATGATAGTCAAAGATGCTTACTACGCGAAAATCAAATCATTTTTGATATTATTACTAGTGCAAAGTGTAGAAAACAATTTCGAAAGTAGAATATAAATCCTAGCCAGCATACGACATTTCGTCGTATGCCTACTATAGCTACCATGTTCAATAGCAGGTTACCGCCACATTCCATGGCAGGTTATACAACTAAAACCGTACAGGGCGCGTATTGTTTTGATTGGATTTCCAACAAATGGTCAGGCTAAGGAACTTCCTACTGCCACATGGGATCGCCTCTGGCGGGACGTCCCGAGAAACTAACGTTACGGTTAGATCTCTGCCAACACAAGGCCGGGTTACCTCTGTAACTAGGTAACTACTACACGAATATGTCATCCCCCGGTCCTTTGGGACCTTTATCCGAGCGCTCGATACCAACAACACCACACAGTAATAGATATAGTGTATCAACATGAGTAAATATCTGGGCTCCATACCATGATACCACCCTTTTCCAGAAGGAAATGACATACCCTAAAGGGAGCGACCCTCATAACCTTGCCGCATATTCCTGTTTCGACCATTTCCGGGGAGTGAGGTCCTGACGAAGTCTCGTCCACAAAGCTACGCTTTGTGTAACAAAGCCATGCTTTGGGTCCAAAGATGACCAAAGCAATAATCACAAAGATAAATGATCAAACAAATGATCATATCACAAATGACCAACCAATGATCATCACACAGCAGCACTCAGCATGCCACATTACCAGATTGGGAAATATCGCTGATAACCTTCAACTACATAACCTCTGAGCTCGTACGTCTCAGAGAAGGGTGTTAAGCTAAGAGAATAAATTCTCCGCCACCAACAGAAATGTATTTGAAAGAAATCTGCTCTATCTCTCAAAATGTAATGTCAGACACGTAACCATACAAGTCTGTTCCGGGTTCGAACAGAACCGAAGGCACTTCCAAAGAAGCCCTTGCAATCCGGGTATTCACAATCCCGATAAAATTTCCCATCACAAAGGAAATCTCCATATCGTAGCTAACGATGCGGAGACAATCGATAGGTCATCCTATCGTTTTCACAAATACCCGGTCTTCAACACCGGTCTTCAAATGCAATCCAAACGACGTATCGCATATTCGGAATGGGATATATGACACAAAGGTCCTCTCCCGGCTAAACCGAATAGCGAGCGCTTATTTTAAAAAAAAAAGTGTGCATTCAATTCCAAACAAACACAATCAATACCATCCAAGGGTAAATATTGATAGTCGGTTATTTAACTATCAATAAAGATGCGCCACATCATCAGATTCCAAATAATTTTTCCAAAATTATTAAATCCCAAAATATTTTTACAAGATATATATACACAATTTCCAAATAATTGCCCAATTTATTTGCTTTACCAAAACCACTTCACGATAAAATTTTCCACACTCAACCAATTGAAAAATCAATTTTCAATTTACCTTCACCATTTGAAAACCAATTTTCAAATTACATTAACCATTTGCAAACCAATTTCAAATCACCTTAACCATTTGAAAACTAATTTCAAATCACCTTAACCATATATACCTTTTGAACAAATTTCAAACCACCAAATAAATCTTTACCGATTTATTTTAACTTACGTTCCAAATTCGTAAATTATATTTCATATTTAAAAATAAATCAACATTTATTTTTAAACAAATTTCCCTTCATATTTATAAATTCCAAAGCGAATTTAAATTCCAAGCATCTACTAGCATACGATTCCCAAATCGATTTCAAGTTATTTGCTTTCAATTACCTTAAAGGTGAATTCACAAAAACCGTTCCATCTCATATTAGAAAACCATTCCCATGCTTATTTTAAAAATAAGTAATTCACAAATTTATTTATTTTCAACAATTTGGAAATATTCAATATACTTAAGTTACCGTTAAGTATTTTATTCCATTCTCTTTAAGAAAACATTCTTTTATTCACATTTATTTGGGTTAAAAACGAATGTTGCGTAAAACATCGTTACGACAACCCAAAAACACTAGTATATGGATTTGAAATTAAAAATAGATATATAAATCCAATACTATACAAATTATCCCCTTCTGTTTCTCGAAAACGTCTATTTCAACAATCAATGTTGAAATCTATGTTTTCAATACTCAATACATTTTAAAACACCTTTAATTCGTTTTAAATTCCATTTAAAACATTCCTTTCCCAAAAACAAACCCATTTTATTTAATAATCTATTCAATATTCAAAATAGTGAATATAGCCCACTTAACAAATTCCCATATTTCAATTTATCAAATTCGATGGATTTCAAATTTATAAACATAGTTTATAAATTCCATTTCTATTATAAACCCCAATTTTATAAATTCCTTTATTAATCCGATGCAATTTACATAACCCAATTTCATACCCAAAAGCCATATTGTAAGTTAAATACTTATAATATTATTTATTTACCAAATCGTTCCTTTGAACTTCACCAATTTAAAATCTTATCACTTACAAGATTTCTTTATGGCTTATAATAATTTCAACTAATGAAATCTTCATTTATTAACAATTTCTATAAAATTCCCCTTTTTAATGCCCAAATCCATTTCTATAAGTTAATAACTTATAAACTTAAAATTTTCCAATAACCGTTCGTTTTATAAATTTCACATTTATTAATCTATAAATCCTAGTGAAATTCATGTTATACATCAACTTAACACTTTATAAATTTATTCTATAACTTCAATAATTTTTTATTTAAAAACATCCATTTATAAAATCCTTTATATAAACCATTAATAATAATAACTCCCCAAAAAACCAAATTTAACTATTTTATAAAAACCTATTATTGTTAAAAATTTCTTTTAAGTTATATTTCATAAAAATATAAATTTTTAAAACATAAAAATTTTATCCATCTATTTATTTTAAAATTAAATCAATTCAAAATTTTAATAAACCATATTCTTTGAAAAATCGATTTAAAACCCCTTTTTAAATTCAAAACCGTTATTTTAATTTAAAAATTAGAATCCGATGATGCCACGACATCGAATGGTCAATCACGGGAATAACATCATATATCAATGTGATTATCAACAATCAACATAATATTTATAAACAGATAAATATGTGAGGAATCCAGTTGGATCCCTCCAACCTGTTACCCTGCATCCACAGACGTTAGCACAATACCAATTCCACTTCGAGGTGGAATATCGCGGTATATGGGATTTTATAAAATATCCGCTTAATAGGCGGCGAAATAGGGTCTCATCCGCTATACGAGGCGGGAAATCAAATCCGATATATACATATGCCAATATATATATATCGCTATATATAGTATATATCCTACTATATCTACTAGCACAATCAATCAACCATCAACAATCAATATTAACTATTCAAAATTTTAAACAAAACCTTTCGATTGAGTGAGGAGTCCTCACCTTGATTTTATTCCGGTTTCGTCGTTCGTTTCGAATAAAATTAAACGAACGTTTAATTTTACCCGAAATTCAAACGAGCTCCAATCGACTCCAAACCAGCTGCATTGCGAAGAGCTTGGCGATACGAAGCCAACGCAAAAAATCTCGTTCAATTTGGACCTCGCAGCAAAAAGTTATCACGTTTTTAAGTTACACGATTTGAATTTTAAATTTTAAACTAAAAACAAAACAAAAGAAATCACCTCACCCCTCTAACACGCGGGCCCCCCCACCTTTCTTCCTGATCGCGCACGGCAATATCCTCCCAGGCAAACATCACGCAGCCGAACCCATCTAGCATCCATTAGGGTTTGAAATCGCAACCTCTCCGACGCATTGTAGCACGATCAGGACGCACCATTGCGACCGCCTACACGAGAGCCATGCTCGGCTGGAATGGCACTGAGCTCGGCCCTCTCCTCCTCCTTGGGTTGCGTGCGCAGCCTCCAGAGAACGCGGGCCCCTCGCCCACTCCTCGTTGCTCCAATTTCGATCTCGACCGTTGAAGTTGTAGTTCACAGCGTGCTCTTCGATTTCCGTTTAGAAAGTTCGTGGAAAATGTCGACGGATTGGTGTGGATTTGAGGTGGAAGTTGGGTGATTTCTGGCCTTTGAATAATTAGGGCCGGCCATAAACATGATGAGCTAGGGTTTTGGTGAAAATTTGCATTTATAACCACATACAATTATTATTTAAATAATAAAAATCCCAAATTGACACTTTTGCAAACGAACTCCAAACGACGCGTTCCGCCAGGCGATCCTAAGGTTTTTCCACATTCCGGACGCAATGGAACAGGTTTCGTAAGCTAATTCGGAAGTATGTGTGAGATACGGCAATAAACGGTCGATTTAAATTTAAACCGATTTAAGCGATTTCTAGACGTTTTGGCTTGTACCGGACAAACGACAAATCCAAACGACTTGAAATTTGAAATCTTGCAATAATATGACATTACGGATCCGATGAAACTGGTTTCGTCGAAATCCGAGACCGTTTGAAAAATGGCTATTTTAACTCGCCGAATTAAAATTAAAACGATATCGATGCGTTTCGAGCTGCCACGGTCAAACGACAACTCCGTTTGCTACGAAATTTGAAATCCGATAATAACTAACTATTACGGATCCAATGGAACTCGTTTCGTTCAATTCCGAGACTGTTCAAAAATTGGCTATTTTTCAGTCGATAATTAAATATTAAAATATTCAATTTTTACAAATTAACTCCAAATTCAGTTTTACAAGTTCTAAAACATTTCTATAACTTTAATATGATAAAATAAAATTTTCCAAACCATTTTCAATCATATTTAACCCAATATTTAATTATTTGTGGAATTTCACTATTAAATAAATCGATTTAATTGTCCCATTAAATCCAATATTCGAAAAATAAATTATTCGACTTAAAAATTCCACTTATTAATATTAAAAATAAATTAAATATTCAAATTTAAATTACTAAAAATTCTGGGTCGTTACAATCTTCCCCCCTTAAAAGAATTTCGTCCTCGAAATTGCAAGTTAAGGAGAACGATCCTAATCCGTTTATTATTTTTCCAAAGCTAATTAGTTTTATCAACCTTCTAACACCAATCTTTTTATTAAAGATTTACTATCATTTCAATTAGCTTTCCCAATTCAATTATAAGTTTCAAACAACTTCGTTTACTTAACAATTTAAATTTAAATTTAAATTCAAATTTCAAACTTTCAAAATTTCTCAAAATTTTACTAACTCCCTAAATTTTCGAAAAATTTCGCCAGAGTCTCCTTTGCGCGGCTAGATCGGTACGACTACAAAACGGCTCTACGGCCCCTCAGAATCAAAAAGAAAAGAGAAAGCCAAGTGGCTGGAGAAGGAAATCATCAAATCTCATATAAAAACTGAAATACGTACCCTTTTTGCCGAGCCATTCAATTTTTTTTAACTTCAAAATCAAAATTCCAATCCATTATATACCTGTATATCCTGCTAGCAAAATATCCAATTATAATATTCAAACCAATTTGCCAATTCAATTATAAAATTTCCAATACATGCTTCTTATACCACTTTTAGTTTACTATTAAAGTTGCATATTCATTTTCATTCAACTTTGCATTCCAATTTTCGTTTGAATTCAATTACATAGCTTTCAATTTAGCAGATTCAATTTCGTTAACACTTAAGGAATTTTCATACAATCAACCAACAAGCAAATAACAACCAATGCACATCCAATACAACCAAATTTTATCCATTTTACTTACATTCAATTTGGTTCAACTGTTTTAATTCCAATTGGTTTAACATTCAATTAATTTTCATTCTATTATTAAACTATTTTCAAATGAATTTACACTTGCATGCATCATTTCATATCAACTTATTCATATTCTATTGATTAACATTCAATTCATACTTTAACTCAATTGCTAGTTCTTTTTTACAAATGAAATTGAATTTCATTTATATAATTTAAGTTCACATCTTTAACAATTTCATTTACTCACTTTATTCACTTACTTTGATATTAACATCAATTCTTTCAACATTACTTAACTTGCATTCCATTTCAACTTTATTTACATCATTTAATTCACTTGATTATTTAACTTTGATACAAATATCAATTTTTATTCAACTTTGCTTAAGTTATTCCATTTAAACATCATTTGTTAATTAAACTTAAGTTTTACTTATCAATTCAATTCGGATTTTAAATTCCAAAGTAAATCCTATTTAACTTTTACTTAAGTCAAATTCATATCAATATTCAAATTCATATTCCATTTTACTCAACTTAATTGTTTAACCACTTCAACAACTGGTTTCACTTACATTTTCCCATTTAATAAGTTATAAAACTTATTATTCAACTTCCAACTCATATTATAAGTTCAAAACCCCTTTTTTCACTTATATTTGACAATTTCAAGTTGAATTTTAATTTCAAATTGGTTTATTACAACAAAACTTCAATTTTTAATTCATTTTTGTAGCAAATCCATCACATAGAAACTCGAAAATGATACTGATGATGCTGCAGTCATCACCCTTATTATTTCCCAGTGACAATAGTGAAATCAATGCTAAATATTCTTTCAAAAATTTCCTTTCTATTCATAAATCACTTTTATAAACCTTTTACTTATATAATTTTACTTCTTATATACATACATGATTATCTTACAATTGTAAATCATCATTAATTATTATTTCATCTTATGATTCATTGGTTTATACCATTATTCTTTGACAATAGTTGCTTTTATTAGCTTATTCAAACAACTTTTAATTATTTTATATATATATCATTTACAACAACCAAGCAATCAATTATATACACACTTCAATAATTCTTGAAAAATTATTTTCTTTTTTTATATATAAAATATAATCGAGGTAAAATTATTTCATTTACCCAATTTAAAACAATATTGTGTCGAATTGTTCTATTCAAGTGTTTAGGAACCCTTTCGATTCAGTTTTCGAGGCTGCGCCGACGAAGGTTCATATACCACTCAACAAACCAATCATCACAATATAAAACAATTTTATACTCACTAACAAATACGCACTCATATCTATTATTACACTCATACTCATTCTAGAGTACTGCTGACTCTATCTCTAATGAGTAACACCCAACAGAGCAGGTTGTCGCTTAACCATATGCTCTGATACCAAATGTAACGATCGGGATTTTTTCGTTGCCGAAAAATCGAACCGTTAGGGTTTTAGAAGAAGAAAGAGGTAGAAGAAGAAAGAAAAGAAAGAGAAGAGAAAACAGGAAAACAAGTAACAGAACGAGAAACAATAACAGAATCTCACAGTCGCAGCGGAACAACATATAATAGATAAATGAATATTCATTAAAACAAAAGAATTATACATTTTATACATTACATCACATTACATTACATCAATCAGAGTGTACGACAACAACAGCGGAAAGAAATACTATATACAATAGATAATAGACTACGCTATCTGGCTCGCCTCCAGATCTGCACAGCAACTCCCGAATCCAGAATAACCTGATAACCTAACTCTAGACTGCCCGTGTGGAAAATAGTGGGCACCCAGAGTTTAGGAAAGGAACAATAAACTCCAGGTCAGTCATGTGACTGGTGTGAGAACTCAAAACAGTTTATCTTTAAACAGGCAACAAGAAAATTTAAATTTTTAAATCCGCAATGCTTTTTGGAAAATGAAACTACCATAAGGCCTCCCGCCACACACACAATGCAAACGCAGAATTGGAGGAGATTTCTCCTTATGATAGTCAAAGATGCTTACTACGCGAAAATCAAATCATTTTTGATATTATTACTAGTGCAAAGTGTAGAAAACAATTTCGAAAGTAGAATATAAATCCTAGCCAGCATACGACATTTCGTCGTATGCCTACTATAGCTACCATGTTCAATAGCAGGTTACCGCCACATTCCATGGCAGGTTATACAACTAAAACCGTACAGGGCGCGTATTGTTTTGATTGGATTTCCAACAAATGGTCAGGCTAAGGAACTTCCTACTGCCACATGGGATCGCCTCTGGCGGGACGTCCCGAGAAACTAACGTTACGGTTAGATCTCTGCCAACACAAGGCCGGGTTACCTCTGTAACTAGGTAACTACTACACGAATATGTCATCCCCCGGTCCTTTGGGACCTTTATCCGAGCGCTCGATACCAACAACACCACACAGTAATAGATATAGTGTATCAACATGAGTAAATATCTGGGCTCCATACCATGATACCACCCTTTTCCAGAAGGAAATGACATACCCTAAAGGGAGCGACCCTCATAACCTTGCCGCATATTCCTGTTTCGACCATTTCCGGGGAGTGAGGTCCTGACGAAGTCTCGTCCACAAAGCTACGCTTTGTGTAACAAAGCCATGCTTTGGGTCCAAAGATGACCAAAGCAATAATCACAAAGATAAATGATCAAACAAATGATCATATCACAAATGACCAACCAATGATCATCACACAGCAGCACTCAGCATGCCACATTACCAGATTGGGAAATATCGCTGATAACCTTCAACTACATAACCTCTGAGCTCGTACGTCTCAGAGAAGGGTGTTAAGCTAAGAGAATAAATTCTCCGCCACCAACAGAAATGTATTTGAAAGAAATCTGCTCTATCTCTCAAAATGTAATGTCAGACACGTAACCATACAAGTCTGTTCCGGGTTCGAACAGAACCGAAGGCACTTCCAAAGAAGCCCTTGCAATCCGGGTATTCACAATCCCGATAAAATTTCCCATCACAAAGGAAATCTCCATATCGTAGCTAACGATGCGGAGACAATCGATAGGTCATCCTATCGTTTTCACAAATACCCGGTCTTCAACACCGGTCTTCAAATGCAATCCAAACGACGTATCGCATATTCGGAATGGGATATATGACACAAAGGTCCTCTCCCGGCTAAACCGAATAGCGAGCGCTTATTTTAAAAAAAAAAGTGTGCATTCAATTCCAAACAAACACAATCAATACCATCCAAGGGTAAATATTGATAGTCGGTTATTTAACTATCAATAAAGATGCGCCACATCATCAGATTCCAAATAATTTTTCCAAAATTATTAAATCCCAAAATATTTTTACAAGATATATATACACAATTTCCAAATAATTGCCCAATTTATTTGCTTTACCAAAACCACTTCACGATAAAATTTTCCACACTCAACCAATTGAAAAATCAATTTTCAATTTACCTTCACCATTTGAAAACCAATTTTCAAATTACATTAACCATTTGCAAACCAATTTCAAATCACCTTAACCATTTGAAAACTAATTTCAAATCACCTTAACCATATATACCTTTTGAACAAATTTCAAACCACCAAATAAATCTTTACCGATTTATTTTAACTTACGTTCCAAATTCGTAAATTATATTTCATATTTAAAAATAAATCAACATTTATTTTTAAACAAATTTCCCTTCATATTTATAAATTCCAAAGCGAATTTAAATTCCAAGCATCTACTAGCATACGATTCCCAAATCGATTTCAAGTTATTTGCTTTCAATTACCTTAAAGGTGAATTCACAAAAACCGTTCCATCTCATATTAGAAAACCATTCCCATGCTTATTTTAAAAATAAGTAATTCACAAATTTATTTATTTTCAACAATTTGGAAATATTCAATATACTTAAGTTACCGTTAAGTATTTTATTCCATTCTCTTTAAGAAAACATTCTTTTATTCACATTTATTTGGGTTAAAAACGAATGTTGCGTAAAACATCGTTACGACAACCCAAAAACACTAGTATATGGATTTGAAATTAAAAATAGATATATAAATCCAATACTATACAAATTATCCCCTTCTGTTTCTCGAAAACGTCTATTTCAACAATCAATGTTGAAATCTATGTTTTCAATACTCAATACATTTTAAAACACCTTTAATTCGTTTTAAATTCCATTTAAAACATTCCTTTCCCAAAAACAAACCCATTTTATTTAATAATCTATTCAATATTCAAAATAGTGAATATAGCCCACTTAACAAATTCCCATATTTCAATTTATCAAATTCGATGGATTTCAAATTTATAAACATAGTTTATAAATTCCATTTCTATTATAAACCCCAATTTTATAAATTCCTTTATTAATCCGATGCAATTTACATAACCCAATTTCATACCCAAAAGCCATATTGTAAGTTAAATACTTATAATATTATTTATTTACCAAATCGTTCCTTTGAACTTCACCAATTTAAAATCTTATCACTTACAAGATTTCTTTATGGCTTATAATAATTTCAACTAATGAAATCTTCATTTATTAACAATTTCTATAAAATTCCCCTTTTTAATGCCCAAATCCATTTCTATAAGTTAATAACTTATAAACTTAAAATTTTCCAATAACCGTTCGTTTTATAAATTTCACATTTATTAATCTATAAATCCTAGTGAAATTCATGTTATACATCAACTTAACACTTTATAAATTTATTCTATAACTTCAATAATTTTTTATTTAAAAACATCCATTTATAAAATCCTTTATATAAACCATTAATAATAATAACTCCCCAAAAAACCAAATTTAACTATTTTATAAAAACCTATTATTGTTAAAAATTTCTTTTAAGTTATATTTCATAAAAATATAAATTTTTAAAACATAAAAATTTTATCCATCTATTTATTTTAAAATTAAATCAATTCAAAATTTTAATAAACCATATTCTTTGAAAAATCGATTTAAAACCCCTTTTTAAATTCAAAACCGTTATTTTAATTTAAAAATTAGAATCCGATGATGCCACGACATCGAATGGTCAATCACGGGAATAACATCATATATCAATGTGATTATCAACAATCAACATAATATTTATAAACAGATAAATATGTGAGGAATCCAGTTGGATCCCTCCAACCTGTTACCCTGCATCCACAGACGTTAGCACAATACCAATTCCACTTCGAGGTGGAATATCGCGGTATATGGGATTTTATAAAATATCCGCTTAATAGGCGGCGAAATAGGGTCTCATCCGCTATACGAGGCGGGAAATCAAATCCGATATATACATATGCCAATATATATATATCGCTATATATAGTATATATCCTACTATATCTACTAGCACAATCAATCAACCATCAACAATCAATATTAACTATTCAAAATTTTAAACAAAACCTTTCGATTGAGTGAGGAGTCCTCACCTTGATTTTATTCCGGTTTCGTCGTTCGTTTCGAATAAAATTAAACGAACGTTTAATTTTACCCGAAATTCAAACGAGCTCCAATCGACTCCAAACCAGCTGCATTGCGAAGAGCTCGGCGATACGAAGCCAACGCAAAAAATCTCGTTCAATTTGGACCTCGCAGCAAAAAGTTATCACGTTTTTAAGTTACACGATTTGAATTTTAAATTTTAAACTAAAAACAAAACAAAAGAAATCACCTCACCCCTCTAACACGCGGGCCCCCCCACCTTTCTTCCTGATCGCGCACGGCAATATCCTCCCAGGCAAACATCACGCAGCCGAACCCATCTAGCATCCATTAGGGTTTGAAATCGCAACCTCTCCGACGCATTGTAGCACGATCAGGACGCACCATTGCGACCGCCTACACGAGAGCCATGCTCGGCTGGAATGGCACTGAGCTCGGCCCTCTCCTCCTCCTTGGGTTGCGTGCGCAGCCTCCAGAGAACGCGGGCCCCTCGCCCACTCCTCGTTGCTCCAATTTCGATCTCGACCGTTGAAGTTGTAGTTCACAGCGTGCTCTTCGATTTCCGTTTAGAAAGTTCGTGGAAAATGTCGACGGATTGGTGTGGATTTGAGGTGGAAGTTGGGTGATTTCTGGCCTTTGAATAATTAGGGCCGGCCATAAACATGATGAGCTAGGGTTTTGGTGAAAATTTGCATTTATAACCACATACAATTATTATTTAAATAATAAAAATCCCAAATTGACACTTTTGCAAACGAACTCCAAACGACGCGTTCCGCCAGGCGATCCTAAGGTTTTTCCACATTCCGGACGCAATGGAACAGGTTTCGTAAGCTAATTCGGAAGTATGTGTGAGATACGGCAATAAACGGTCGATTTAAATTTAAACCGATTTAAGCGATTTCTAGACGTTTTGGCTTGTACCGGACAAACGACAAATCCAAACGACTTGAAATTTGAAATCTTGCAATAATATCACATTACGGATCCGATGAAACTGGTTTCGTCGAAATCCGAGACCGTTTGAAAAATGGCTATTTTAACTCGCCGAATTAAAATTAAAACGATATCGATGCGTTTCGAGCTGCCACGGTCAAACGAGAACTCCGTTTGCTACGAAATTTGAAATCCGATAATAACTAACTATTACGGATCCAATGGAACTCGTTTCGTTCAATTCCGAGACTGTTCAAAAATTGGCTATTTTTCAGTCGATAATTAAATATTAAAATATTCAATTTTTACAAATTAACTCCAAATTCAGTTTTACAAGTTCTAAAACATTTCTATAACTTTAATATGATAAAATAAAATTTTCCAAACCATTTTCAATCATATTTAACCCAATATTTAATTATTTGTGGAATTTCACTATTAAATAAATCGATTTAATTGTCCCATTAAATCCAATATTCGAAAAATAAATTATTCGACTTAAAAATTCCACTTATTAATATTAAAAATAAATTAAATATTCAAATTTAAATTACTAAAAATTCTGGGTCGTTACAAAATCTCCCAAATAGATGTCGATTCGTGTGCCATTTCTTTCGACGCTCCGTTCGATGAGTCGCTTTTCTTCCAGAGCTTACTTCTATCCCATCGGGTCTCTACCAGAGTTCATTTGTTGACGTCTTGGAAGTAGTTCCATAAGTATACGAGAAACCAAAATCCACTCTTGGTACGAATAAAGTTCAACGGGCAATTATAGCGACCCAACTTCCTCTAACACGCCAAAGCAACGTACCTGGCTTCCCAGGCTTGTGCGTACCTTACACGTGTGTCGATACACTCATTCATGCACGTTTATGCACACACATTCATGCAAACACACAACCACTTCACACACATTTCATACTTCATCGGAACAATTACTTTGTCCGATGTACTCTCACGCAACTTAGCACACAGGATAGTCGCTATGGCTATGTGAAATGTCCACAACGAACTTGTATTCAATAATATTTCTATGTAATTAAGAACACAACGATTCCAACTACAATTCATTGAACGTTTAGATTGTTATATATCTTCAAATATATGTATACGTATATATGCCCATATTCATATACACATACGTATGTTTAAATAAGTAATTCATTTATTACTTAATCAAATCTTATTTTTACTTGCTCAATTTTTTCAATAAAATTCTAATATGGTTTCATACTATTTCATGAAATCTTACATCTATTCTATAAATTATATTATTAGCTTAACCTTTATAAACTTAATTACCTAACTTGAAATTAAGTATACTTCAAATTACTATTTTACAAAATCTCATTTCCATTTTGTAAAATCTATACTTCATTTATAAAATCATATAACCATTTTACAAATGCTAATTAAGCCTCATATGGCATTTTATAAAATATCATATCATTTTACAAAATACCTTCTTTACTTATAAAAAGCATTCTTCTACTTAAACAATATTTATAAATACTACTTAAGCTTTATTTTCCCTCTAATTACTTTACTGATAAGCGCAGAGTTCAAAACTTGCTTAGTTAGCTTCCTTTCCGAATTCATTTGAATTAGTTTAATTATTACTAATTAATGACACGCGCTTAATTATCACATGTAAGTAATATCTAATCTATCACCATGTCATTCATCAAATTCTTAGGTTATTAATTATTTTCAAAAATAGTATCAAGGTCTTACAAATAATGAGTTAATATAACCATGTTTATAATATAAGCCCAAATCAACTCAAACAATCTTCAAATCACTTTATGTAATTCTATAATCATTAATAAACAAAAATATGATGTATAACATATAAATTAATAAGGAGAATCATCCCACTCACCTTGTTTTTTCCTAAACCAATCTCCAATCACCAAAACCTACTCCAAAACTCTCTTGAAATCATAGATGAACATCCAAACTTCGATTCAAGGTAATTCCTTTGCGGGTTATGTGAAGAATCAGATGAAAGGAATTATGGTGATTTTATCTGGATTTATCGGAATTTATTCGGGCTTGGATTAGTGGATTTAGGGTTTAGGCTTAAGGAAAGATCAAGAAAGTAATCGGAGGGGATGAATGAAATGAAACGTGAAATGAAAAGTGTACGAAGTGCTTAGCTGCATATAAGCTAAGTTAGGATAAGTTAGTGGGCTTAGCCTAATTCTCTTCATCTGACACTATTCATCTTCGAAAATCATCGACTGCAAACATAGACATATTTATATCCATTTTATCTGCGTCAAAAAAGCTTACTCAATCACGGGTCGATCAAGTCCTAATTCGCTTATCTGTAAAAGTGAGTACAAGGGATGTTTCGTTACTTAACGATTAAATATTTAAATTAGTCATTTAATTATTCAATCATTAAAACCTACAAGGTGTTACATTCTCTTATTCTTAGAAGAATTTCGTCCCCAATATTCCAAGAGTACGAGAAAGTAACATGACCGACCAAACATGTTAAATTTCAATTTTGGAAAATTTCAGCCATAATTTTCCTTATGCTATCAGCATCACTAAAACTCCCAAATTAGAATGCACCGCACAACTAGGAAATATGTGATAACCTACCTCACCTTACAGTTTCCAAAAATTCATACATCTTTAAGAAAGATCCTCACTATTCAAATGCTAATCAAAGAAAATAAGCATTTAGATGGCTATACATCAGCTTTCAAGTGCCTAATTGTACCATACAAAGAGGATTGCACTAACACAACATTCAAACATGTATAACCTTCGTGTAGTAACCGATATTACTATAGTCACACATGACAGTCAATTGGGAAGTAAGCTTAAGTGAGCCAGTATCAATATATACCATGGACTCTGAGTCGCATTAAAAGGCAGTGGATTCGTATAGATCCCATCTCAACCCCATGGTGGGCATGGATGATATCTGATCTATTACAAATATGTATCGCCATCACTGTCCGAACATACTAATTTTATGAAATTATAATTATCGTACAAGCAATCATACACATAAGACAAGCACTAATTAATCAATAACAGTCAAACATTAAGAAATAACAAGCAACCATCAAACAATGATAAGTAGCAATAACTACCTTACAAATTACCGAACATACAAGCAAGCAACAGGGTCAACAACAACCAAAATCAAACAACAACAAAGAACATCAAACAGTAGCAAGCAACCGTAAGCAGTAGCAACAACAACAATCAATCCATATCAAACAGCTATAACAAATCAACAAGCAACAACAAGCATACCAAATAATGAAATATTCAAAAAGAGTTTATATCGACATGCATGGTAACCAAATCAAGAGTCAAATGTGCATGTCAAACCATAAACTCTAATGAGTCCGTTCTTCATTCAAAAGGAATAAATGACTAAGTGATGTAACCCATTTCGTGAATATAATACGCGAAAGACTATTGCACCTCCCGCTATAAAAAAGAAAACCTATATGATATGCAGGATCATCGAGTCTCCAGACTCTCGAATAAATCCAGCAACCAATGCCTCAACTTTCCTTTCTTCCAAACAGAACTCAATCTCCCGAAGAGAATTCTACTAATTAAAAAATCATTAAATAAAGATCTATAATTGCATGGGTTTGCTTGGGTTCAAACTCCCTTCAACAGCACAATGTTAATAAGAATAATACACTAAGTGCACTACGGTGCTTTCCTAGAGGAGTATCTTCTCGTCATTTAGAAGATTATCCGAATTGTCACAAAACTAGTCGAGAAATTCTTTCCAGAACTATCCCACACAACAATAATTATACTACACTAAAATTTTACAATAACTAAAGATCATACCAAAATGACATGATGCTCATTCCAAGCCTTTATTTGCTCGCAAGTTTTCTTTGTTAAATTAGGGTCGGCAATAAAACTCAAATCATCCCAACTCTGATCCAGTTCCTTGAACCAACCATTGAAATCTCCTCATACGGCCAAGATTGTGTTTCAAAAATCTCTTTTCATCACAAGAATCCATCTTAAGTGCTCATCTATCAAAATCAAGTGAAAAACCCTTTCCTAACTGGTGCAAATCAGCTAGAAACTCTACGCTTGAATTATAGCTTAAGAACTGATACGTGAATGGACCAATCTTTAGAAAATGTCACATTCGGCATATGGGATTACTCTTATTGCCCGAGGTTCACTAATATAAAGAAAAACGAATTTAGCATGAATGACTCTAGGTAAACGCCTATAAGTCAGCCGCTCGATCTTTGCTCATTACTGGACATTCACCGAACCCTATCTAGATCTAAATCCAAGTCACACTTCATCGACCAACTCCACTCAACTTGAAAGCTTGTGCATCAAGTTTGAATGATAGTACTCTCAGTTGCTTCACTTTAGTTTTGCAACTAAAGTAACTCATACAAGGTTTATCTTAACCGAAGGATTTATCCATTATAAAAGGCGTCAAGTTTAGCCCATCTACCAAGTAACTAGCAACAGATAAAATATACCACTCAAGTGTCGGAAGGAATGGAAGTGAGTTCCAAAAAATAGAGCATACCTCACCATGTAAGCTCCTTTCGTTTCTCCTGATCCGTAGGCCTGCTAGGGGCTCAATAATGCCTGTAAGGCACAAGTCACCATCACTCATCCTTTGAAAATGTAGGACATTCCTTTTGCAAGTAATCAATCTAATCATAACTGAAGCACTTACGCTTCGCTTTAGCTGGATTATGTTTCGTAGTGAAATGTCCTCATATGCCACAGGAGTAACATATTAGGTCAACTTTCTTTTTGCGTAAGCTCGATCTTCCTTGTATCATAGTCTTCACGCTTCGACTGGAGCTTCAGTTTCTTTTCACTTTCGCTACCTCAAACAGTATCCTATGGGTATTCTCATGGGGGAGAACCGTCCCAACAAGACTTTCAAAAGTAGTTCCTAATAGGGATAAGACTAAGTAGTGAATCCCCAACTGATGCTTAAGACCCAAGGCAAATCACTTTGCCCACGACAACATGGTACCGACCATCTCAAATCCCAAAAATAAATGGTTGAATTGGTCAACACTCTTTCATTAGTAAGCTGCCTGCCTAAGATGGATAGAATGCTCAAGCTACATGCTCTTGATCTCCGAAATGAACTGAGAACCAAAATGACGCCTGAATTAGTTCCAAATCACAGGCTTGCTTATTAGCCACATAAACACTGCATCCTACCTAGCCAAAGTTTCCCTTCTCCAAATGCCAAGAAACAGTCTTCTTTATGGGAACATTCCCCGAACCTATATAAATGGAAGCCCTCTCATGCATCTGTCCAAGACCATGTTTCAGCAACAATTTTAGGACTCAGATCTGGTTTCCTCCAAGGCAAAGAAAATTTTGGCACTGCTTCGAAGGGCCTAAAGCTGGTGGGGATAGAAATACTATTGCCTCTAGGGCCACACTACTTCTGACGCCATCCTCATATGCTGGAAATGTTTACGGATGGTGGAACATCTTTTACGGTAGCTAAATGGTCTTTGAACTAATCATGTATCTCGATTGCCTACTCGTAATCACCTATGCACTCCGTCTGCTCATACTGATCGTCTAACGAAGGTACCTCAGCAACTAGCGATAGAAACAAATTAAGTCCAGAAGACAAGCGACGTATACAGTATAATAAAATAGAAAAATACAAGTACGCTCTTTCTACGTATCTCCTTTCACCGGATTAATTAACTCAAACTGACCTACTTAGACCGAGTGCTTAGCCTAAGCTCTGATACCAAATGAAATAACCCACCCTTCGGGAAATACCCAATGGACTGATTGTTGGGGTAAAATTAGAACAAAACAGTAAACCAAGACATCGATAGGATCTCTCAACGAAGTGACAACATATCACATACCGAATATACATGAATAGAATAATATGGAAATATATAAGAGAATGCACTAGTGGGAACAACTGATAAATAAATATCAATACAGAAAAATCAGAATGCATTAAGTCTCAACAGCATGGGGTCGGTACATAATACAATGGTCTCATATACAAATAATAAGTCTGTCATGTATTGTTAAAATATCGAGCATACATATCCAAAATTGATGCTATGCCTCCAAAGTTCTCTAACTGGACATCTTGATAGTGTATCCGTGTATCCTCAAAAGCTTATGACTTCCTAATTACCAATCGATTGCTCAAGAGCTATACAAAGACAAAACATTGGTTAGACTTAAAGCTTGGTGTGAGGGAAACTATCTTAGAATACTGTATATCAAAATATATATGAATAAATAGGAGAACTAAATCATAACCGACCATCTCCACAAACGTAACTCAAGGGTAATCTGGACTGTCCATAAACAAATAAAGTAAACCTATCCAAATGATAGAAAATCATATCATAACATGCCCTTCTCCTATAATCAACAAGTCAACACAACTAATATAATGTTATTTACATGTAATGGTATATATTGATATGGTAACGCAATATACAATTCAGAGACAATATAAATATCACAATATAAGCATATTCTAGAATACACAATAATGTTATTAATCAACCAATATAGCATGCACAATCATAAAGATAGACGATGAATAGTGTATGTAAATCAATACTC
Organism: Allium cepa; assembly: GCA_030765085.1. NCBI lineage: Eukaryota > Viridiplantae > Streptophyta > Magnoliopsida > Asparagales > Amaryllidaceae > Allium > Allium cepa. The sequence goes on along the minus strand of CM060941.1, from coordinate 675,807,922 downwards.
ATCATCATTGACGAGTGAAGTCCAAAGTGGACATTAGCCGTGATTCAATGATCCCTATGTTGGGTCCATAATAAATTGAGTCAGTACTTTATTGTACTATAGACCTCGAGCCACATCTGTTGTAATCGAACATATGTAGATCTCACTATACCCCATCGTGAGCATAAGTGATGTATGACTTACTCTAGATATATGACACCTATATCGATATCTTACTACATTCTAATTATTCTCGTCGATGGTCTAAAATGAATAAAATCGGTACCTAATCGTACCAAAGACCTCGAATCGCATCATGATCGAACGAATTCGTGTAGATCTCACCATACCCCACATTAAGCATAAGTGATATATGACATACTCTAGATACTTGAAATCTGTATAGACCTCATCGTTCCCCATATCGAGCATAACTGATATATGACCCAACTGTAGATGATTGTCATCATCTCCTCCTCGACCATCAATGATTTCTTAAAAGACTCGCATAAAGCCTCTACAAAAGAGAATGACGGACGTGTCCCGTGTAATACGTTATCGAAACCATAAAGGAACATCGATACACACACACACATATATTGAAATATAACATCACATAATCAAATATGCTTATCATAAATGAAGACCGGTATCTCGTCATTGTCCATCTATGTGGATGGTCTCTACTGAAAGACGTACCGATAATATGCATAACCACTAATATAAGGCCTATATGGTGTATGATCACTAATATAAGATCAATGTTGTGTACGATCACTAATATAAGACTGATACAATTTATCAAACTATATGTACCTCATGGTAAACCTCCGAAGGTACGAATTCATTCCAATCGATCATAAACGCTTGTCGGATTTGATCGTAAACACTCATCGAATACGATTCGAACTAAATTCTCTTAACTAATTGATTGTTATATATCTTCGAATACACTTGTATTCCCATACTCATATACATACACATATGTTTAAATAAATAATTCATTTATTACTTAATCAAATCTTATTTTTACTTACTAAATCTTTTCAATAAAAGTCTAATATGGTTTCATACTATTTTTTAAAATCTTACATCTATTTTATAAATTATATCATTAGCTTATATATCAATTTTAAGCCTTTATAAACTTAATTACCTAACTTGAAACTAAGTATACTTCATATTACTATTTTATAAAATCCCATTTCCATTTTCTAAATTCTATACTTTATTTATATAATCATATAACCATTTTATAAATGATAATTAAGCTACATTTTTTATTTTATAAAATATCATATCACTTTATAAAATACCTTCTTTACTGATAAAAATCATTCTTCTACTCAAACAATATTTATAAATAATAATTAAGCTTCATTTTCCCTCCAATTACTTTAGTAATAAGTGTAGAATTCAAAACTTGCTTAATTAGCTTACTAACTTTTTCGAAATCATTTGAATTGGCTTAATTATTACTGACTAATAACATGCATTTAATTATCAAATCTAACTAGTCGCTAATATATCATTGTACCTAATCATCAATTAACATAACATCAAACTCTTAGGTTAGTACCATTTTCAAAAATAGTTGTTAAGGTATTGAACAAATAGTGAGTTAATATAATCATGTTTATAACACAAACACTAGCCCAAATCAACTTTAATCATCTTCAAATCACTTTATATAGTTCTATACTTATCAGTAAATGAATATATGAAGTATAACGGATAAATTAATAAGGAGAATCATCCCACTCAACTTGATGATCCCCAAATCAATCTCTAATCACCAAAATCCACTCCAAAGCTCCCTTGAAATCTTAGATGAACATCCAAACTTTAATTCAAGATAATTTCTTTATGAGTTATGTGCGGAATTGGATGAGAGGAATAATGGTAATTTTATCGGGATTTATCGTGATTTATTCGGCCTTGGATTTATGGATCTAGAGTGTAGGCTTAAGCAAAGATTAAGAAAGTAATTAGAGGAGACGAATGAAATGAAACATGAAATGAAAAATGAATGAAGCGCTTAGCTACATATTAGCTAAATTAGAATAATGTAACAACCTGCCTTGAAACATACCAAAATTCCGATCTAAAAAGGACATATTGATACTTAGATCCATTTCAAAGTTGGTTGTTGTTTGATATAAAAAGAAACAATACAAAGCTATCTATCTATTCTTTCAACACTCATAGTGGAATGAACGAATTATAGTAGAAATAAAGTAGCCATTTTATTTCAAATCAATTATTACAAAACATAACATAATGTCAACATAAATCGTTACATTATCTTATTCAAAAATACATTTCTTTGGTATAATAGAACATAACATGAAAACATAATAAACTACTGCCGCAAGCTCCACTATCGTCATCTCTCCAAGCATCATCAACTCCTCTAACCTGTGTCGTAATAAGAAGGGAGTCAAAACAACAAGTGTCTGATGAATAAAAACCTCAAGCCTTACTATTTTAGTACTTGAGCAGTATATTTCAAAACATATTTATAACTATTTAATACTTCATATAAGGGAAAAGAGCGGGCCCTAGGTAAACACTTAACACCTTCGATTCCCCGAAGCAGGTTTCTCGGTCTCATAACCCATGCCTATCGTTATAAATGTCTAAAAAATGATAGATAATTTCCAAGTCATTTAATACCCCTTTATGGCAATAGGCAAACTTGATCATTTAAGACCTCAACTGAGGTAGGTCCCCATCATTTAATACCTACATCTAGGACGGACTCCTCACATATACATATATAGCTGACATTGTAGATAATCTCTTCGAGCCACCTAATACTTCGAGGGCAGGCTGTACAACCACTTAATACCTATCTAAAGCGGACTCTTTCTGAGATACCCCTTCGACTATTTAATACTCCGCTTAGGGAAAAGTGGCGGGCCCGTAAACAACTACTTAACCCCTCAAACTCTAGAGCAGATCTTCATATTATGACACATACCCTCATAGACATCTCACATTAGTCCAACCTTTTGTAGGAACCAGTAGCTAGATTAGCTAGGTAGATTTACCCTACAGAATTGGGACTAACCTTGCATCATCTTTAGTTTCTTATCATTGGCAATGTCCCTATGACATAGTCATATATATAACACTCTTCATGTATAATACAATGTCCACTAATTAGGTTGTATAATAATTCCTTCTTGTTTTCCCCTAACAACCAATTACTTTCCTAAGTGAGATTTAATGATAATTATTACCTAATTAACTATATGTTATAATCGTATGTACATAAATAAATACACATTTATTATTTTCTGTTCACGTGGAGATTACACCCTATCTAGCGTTAAATGTCAATTCTTTTTTAACAACAATAATACTAGTTCTTTTCCATATTATCAATGATGCCAAAACTCCGATAACTAATGATGCCAAAATTCCAATAACTATAATAAGGGATTGTAACATCCATAACAAGGGATTCAATACTTATATCCAAAAATTGCAATAACAGACTTGATATATAAAGCTAAACTCAATCTATCACATCAAACCAGGGAATAATCTAAACAATAGAAATTGCATTTTTCTTTCATCTTTTATTCAACACCTCTTTTACAAAGAAATAAATAAGGAAATTTCTATTTAATTTTTATGGAGTAAGTGGTGCAAATTACGTATAGGATTCATACTTCACACCCTTATTTTATTATCGAAATTTCATTATCAAATCAAAGAGTAAGGAGGAGTGGAATACACTTTGAAATTATCAAAAACCGCAAAAACTACATAATTCCATCAATTCAACATAAACAATTGAGAATTTTTATCTACAATTGACATTTCAAATTAAAGTAGTGTTAAGGGGCTTTATAGTGTTTATTTTTCGCAATCCAAAACTCCCGAGGCATATTCCGACCCGTCATATACTAATCAATTACTAAAATAGAGAAACTAAGATTTTTCAACTAATAGCTGGTCCTTAGCTTTGCTTCTCTTTGGACTTGAAACACCTATTATAATCTCCTTCAGATATATTCTTTTTGATATATATATATATATATATATATATATATATATATTTGTGTGTGTGTGTGTATAAAGGATTTGTATATATACACTTGATTCATAATATCAAAGGTTGGAGGAGAAGAGATTTAGAAATTAAATAATAAACAAAGATAGGTATATGAGATTTCTTACCTAAAACGCTAAAGGAGTTTTCTGAATCTTAAAAGAGACGAACTGACAGAGTTTCGTTGATGTTTTCAAAATAAAAAAGTAAGGGGTCTAGGGTCTTATTTATTGAGGTTGAAATGCACCAAAACCGTAGGATGAAAACATGTCAAAGTAATAAAATCTAGTACATATAAAGCAACCAAAACCTAACCGCCACAACAAGCAGCAGTCGACTGCGGTGACCGGTCAAATTAAGTGGGCAACCACTCTCGTTTTATTATAAACGTTAAATAATTTTTAGCCGTTTATTTAATTTCTTAATTAACTTTTAACATTAACTTTAGCGTTTACCTAACCCCCTAATATAATCTTAGTTAATTTCTAAATTTCAAATTTTAGAATTAATTATTTATTTGAATTTAAATTATTTGAAACCTAAGACTTCAAAAGCTCATAACATCTTCGTTTGAGCTCCATTTTCAGCATATTATATATGAACATTCATCAAAATTTCGCCGCGAAAGCACCGACATAACTCTGGTGGTCATATTTTGACTTTAGCAAAATTTTCATTTTTACCATACCATATTTAATTTAATTTATTTATGATTGATTTTACGGGGTGTTGCATTCCCCCTCCCCTCCTAAAAGGGATTTCGTCCTTGAAATCTTTCCTAAGAGGCGAGCAACGTAACGTGCAATAACATCCATATTATACAACTAAGTTATCTGCACAACCATCTAGTCAATCAACATGCAGCGTGATTATGTGCTGCAGACGTACTATAAATTAGCTCAACCCTAGTGTGAGTGTGTAATCGTGTCATGCAAGTATATATGCGAATATTCTAAACATGCATAAAATCTCTACATGAGTGTTAAGTGAATGTGAGAAGAGTAGAAACCATCTCCTATCACCTAATCTAGCAACCACGATACAACCAAAATCCTAATTTTGGAGAGAAAAGTTCACCAGATAAAAGCTTAGGATGAAAAGTTCTCATGCATTCTATCATATTTTCTTTCCACTATACTCGGACCAATCTAGTCCTTTGTTGCAAAGCTTCATAGTTCCGTATTCCACAATGCATGCGATAACACAAGACGCTATTAGCTCCGTCTCAATATCCCTCAATTGATAAGACTCTACCATAATTCCTTCGCTATAAAGGCATTTTCATAAATTTAAAATGTGAAAAACGTCATGGACTCTTGCCAATTTATCTGGTAACTCCATGAGTTTTCTTATTTTTCCCAATGCTGGGAAAGACTCAATAAATCTTAGTGCCAACTTTTTCGACTTTTCAAATCTTACGACCTTCACACGCTTCCTAAACAACTCTAGCTTTCCGAAGTCTTGTAATTCAAATCTTGCCTAAAAATTTTGCTGGTTATGTCCCACCAACAATTTAGCAATTTGCATGGTCTCCTAAAATGTGCTTTAAGTGTACCATACCAATCATCTAATAGTGACTACTATTATATCTGAATTCTACTAAAGGCAAGTAATGCTCATTATGTCCTCCAAAGTCCATGATTGTTGCTCTAGTATCCTCTGAAGTCCATGATGCAAGCTCTTAACAGACCCTCCAAGTCCTCATTCATTCCTTCAGTTTGTTCGTCGATCTGCGGATGACAACTGACACTAAGATATAACGAAGTTCATAAAGTTATCGGCAAACTCCTTTAAAGTTCGCAAAGAAGGGTTCACTATCACTATGATGCTAATCGGAATTCATGAATTCAAACCACCTCCTTCATAAGAATCTTTGCTAGAGACGCTGAGGTCCTATTGCCCAAATGGGAATAAAAGGGGTTTTTATATCAAACACCTTACTACAATTTTTTCTACCTTCTTCTTCATCCTTATTCAATAGAAAATTTTCTTCTCATGTCTATGTTTATTTTATCTTTTTTTGAATGCTGACATTCTATGAGCTAAATTGTATTTTTCTCAAAATCCTAAAGTTATAGGGTTAAAGAATTCATATATTTTAGGTTGTTAACATTATTTTTCATTAATTTCTAGTCTTACCTATGCTTTATTGCTAGTTAGGTGCCTTCATAAAAGTTTCTTATTTACATTGTTTATCAATATGTATATATTTATCAAGTGGTTTAATCCCATTCATAAAATCATCACAGGGATATATATTATACCACATCACACACTTTTCCAATAATTAATGGAGACAACTAGTGATTACGACTCAAAAACTCTAAAAGAAAATTTTGATGGAAGCTGCCATTTATCATCAACTGTTATAAACGATTTTAAGGTCCTAACACTCCTTACTAAATTAAGATAGGTGCTTCTAATATGTCATTACATTATTACCCATTTTTCTTAATTTTCCTTTTTTTTCTAATAAATGTAGTCTATCCATTGCTTTGGTTAATATATTCATAACATTTAATCATTATTGTCAAAATTGGATCATTCCCAATTAATCCTTATTTAATCCCTTCAACCTTTTACAAGTTCCAAAATCCATCCATTACTTTCAGTTCTTCCATGAACGTCGTATTATGTTTTTCCAATCAGTCCCCCTTTAGTTCCTTTTTCCTCTTATTAATTACAAATTTATTGCCCGTTAAATTTGTAATTAATGTATATAAATCATAATCCGTTAATTACTAGTTAATACGTATATAGTTGTAATTTATGGTATTTTTATATATTATTAATTTTAGTTATTAAGAGTGGTTATACGTGTATTAATTTCTGAACTAGAATGCTTATTTTCATTTTTTCAATTTATTAGAGTTATCCTTCTAAAAAGGATTACCGTTATAATTTCCCATAACCGAATTTTGTATAATACAATAGCCTATGATTTTTGTTTGAAGATTATAAACATATATATATATATATTCGTTTATATGTATTTGCTATTGTACTATTTTATTTTTCACATAATTAAATAAATATTTGTTGGATAAAATAAATAACATAGAATTCAAATTCAAACAAATATTTTGTTACGAATTCAAATAGCAAAAATTTGAGCTTCCACTACATATATACATTTTCAGTTACATTACAATTTCAATTATATCACAAATTTCAATTTACAATTCTAACCTCACTATATATTCACTTATCACTTGTATTTTTATCTTCAACTCTGTTATAGCTTGAATCCAACATCTGAGCTATCTGCAAAATAAACATTGACACAGTAAAAGTAAAAAAGAAAATATTTTACAGTGCAAATTAAAGGATGTGTTTTGAAAATGTTATTTACCTCAGTTATTTGGCTTGTTCATCATTTCTTTTGAATTCATCTACACTAACAACTTGTAACATGCACAGTGTATCACTATACATGCTACAAGGCCGTGCACACCGATATACACTTGCGTGTTAGAACTGCAGGGACATGTGAGCACAATGTCAAACCCAATCAAATGATGGTTTCAACTAAGGTGCACACACATGGACAATATGAAATGACTTGAAGAAAATGTAAGACTACACATTGCAAACCAAACAGACTTGAAACAGAGAATACCGAATGCATGCTGATTTTAATATGGCACCAGAGTAGTACACATGAAACTCATATACAACCCAAGAGCATGCACGTGAAGCTCAAACAAGACAACTGCAACACAAAACCACACCACACATACATACAAGACCTAATGACGATATGGGTAATAAGACTTCAAATGGGTCGATGTGGTGCAACAAACCATGGACAATGCAACCATGTATAAAGCAACAGACTGGAAATGTGCAACAACAAAGGCACATTCATACAACATGTAAACCAGTTAACAATGATATGTAGGCACACAAAAGATGAACTAGACCAGAGGCACACAATGGTACAAGAATAGAACAAGACTTCATAACTGAACCATTAGACATGTATGCATACATCTGACAACTAGTACAAGGAAAATGCAAGAGACTCCAAATCTAGATATATAACAGAAACATGCAACTGGACGATTTAACTCGAAGCTATTCAAGTGGAACCACACAAGACAGAACCAAGTTCATATGCAAATGTACAAAGGCACAAGTCAAAGCATGAAGTAAAATACACACACACACACATGAAGGCTCAACAAAAATGTACATGCAAACATGTAACCAAAACCAGTAATGCAAGACTCTAATCAGAGAAATATGACAAACATATGAAATAGAAGACACAACAATTTAGTTCAGAAAGCAACACACCATATGTACAAGTATACACATACATGTATACAATTAACAACAAGAAAAATCAGAATGTAGTGGAAAGTGAGGAGATATCAAGGCAACATGAGTTCAACCTACATGAATGCAGAATCAAGTGCAAGAAGACACAAAATGGAACAAGGCCACATGAAATCGGATACAACAAAGCAAGTAGGTGTAATGGCAAAACAAGTTCAAAGTTCATTGAACTAGAGCATAGAACATATGGTCAGAGAACACAATGAACTGTTTGAAACAGAAAGTAAACATATCAAGTATTCAGGTATGAACATGACTACAATGACATCTAATGAGCATAGTGAAGACAATGCAAGGTGAATTAAATGAAATGACAAATATACATAGCTTGAAGTTCCAGTTTACAATACAATGAACAAGTCAAAACTTATCTTAAAAGTCTAAAATTTCAAAGTGCCTAAGTCGTAGGAGCAAAAGAAGGAACCAACCTAGAGCAAGTCACGAAAATTCAAAGTATACAGTAACATGAACAAGTCAAGAATTCATAACATCGTTCAAGCAAAATCGAACGGCGAAGCAAAATTCGAAAAGAATTCAAATACAAAAATACGAACGTATATTTAGGGGTTTTCATCCCCATATAACCCAACTTCATCATTGGCAATCAAGGTATTCGAGTTCAAGAAAATACAAGAGCAATAAATCACAAAAACTCGATTAAAGCCGAGCAATAGTCAAAATCGAAATAGGAGCAAAATCACATACCACTTTCACATCAGACAAGCTCGACAAAATTGAAGCAGCCGAAAGCCAACCAAAGCCAGTGATCAATTAACGAAGCCAATCAAGTGAAATCGTATTCCCAATCAATCATTATCTAAGCGCGTCTTCAATTTACAGCAAAACCAAGATTTTGAAGAGGAACAAAAAAGAAACGAGACGGCCGAATATTCTTCTAAAAGGGAAGAAGATGATTGTCCCTTTAGTTTAATTTATTATTGGGCTGGTCTAGTTTATTTTATTTTGGGCTTAATTGATATATAGGGTTTTGGTTAGTTGTTTTATTTTATTTTGTAATTTTCTTTTAAAATTGTTCAACACTCTAGTCGTGTGAATAGGTTATGAACTACGTGGTGTAGTTTGGGAATTCACAACTCATTAGCCGAGTCGTGGTAGAGTTTTGAGCGTAGAGTTAGGTTAGTCATTAGCGGGTGTCGCAAGTTTACATAAGTAAGCGTCTGACTACTTAATTTCTACTAGAAACCTTGGGGGCAGCACGTGGACATGGTCTTGCCGAAGCTGGATAGATTTGGGTGTGATCTCTTCTATTTTACTTCCTATCATTATTTTTTATTTCCGCATTAATTTGTATTATTATTAGTATCGCTCTATTCATCCGCCCTCTAGGGTGAAAACGATCCTACAAGTTGTTTCGGAGCAAGGATTAATTGCATAGATGTTTAACCCTAGTTGCAAATCTACGAGAGCCAGTCCAATATTATCTCCATATTTTTTATGAACAAATTTTTTAAATTGGAAAATAAAAATGGAATTTTATTTAAAATTTGTTATTTTTTAATGTTGAGATATTATTGAAAATGGGTGTGATATAGTAGACAAGAAAAATACTTCGATTAATGTACTTGCTATGCATATACTATATTCTCATATTAATCAAGATAATTTTAACCATATCTCTTATTGTGAAAGTGCACAGAAAATCTGGAATACCTTTGATGCAATATATGGTGCAAAAGTCAACAACGGTGAGAAATCCTCCACAATCGACTCAGTTGAAGAAATGTGCTTGACAGGATTTGCAAAAGACAGCAGTGAAGAAGAATCAATAGCCGATGAGATAAGTGATCTTTCATTCAATAATTTAGTTATCTTGTGCCGAAAATTAATTGAAAATAATGAAGCTCTTGAGATGAAAAATAATAAGTTGGAAAGGGAACAATCTAAACTCGTCAGAAAAATAATGATTTGGAAAATGAGCTTAAAAATATTAAGAAAAATAAAAATTTTAAATGCAGAAGGTGTTTGGACTATGAATTTTTTTTTCCTGTTTTCGTGAGAACTTTAAAAAGTTATAAAACGAAATTTCAATTCGGAAGAAGAACAAAACCGAGTTGATTTGTAAAAATAATATTTTGTAAAAAGGTTTTAAGAAGTCAGAAAGTTCTAAATATGCGATTTTCGAAAAGAAATTAAATTGGGTCAACGAAAATTTCGAAACCCCTGAAAAAGAAAACGTTATTTTGAGCAAATCTGAAATTATTCGATCAAATCACAAGTTCGAATAGGAGATTGAAAAAATCAATGATTTTGAAAAAACTGAATTTAAAAAACTCCATCTCTTTGAAACTGAGATGCTACAAATTGAGACTAAAATGAGAGAGATTCAAAATGAAAATATGGGCTTGAAAATGAATAATTTTGAAAAGAGAGTGTTGGGTGTATTCTCACCATCGAACCAAAGCAGGACCGAACACCCCCACTACCGAACCAAAGCAGGACCGAACACCCCCACTACCGAACCAAGGCAGAACCAACCACACACCTCTTACCACCGAACCAATCCACATTCCTCTTACCACCGAACCAATCCACATTCCTCTCACCACCGAATCAATCCACGCGCCATTCACTACCGGACCAAGATCTCAAACCATCACTGGACCGAAACACTACCGAACCCACACAAAGAAGGCCCTACCGAACCAGAAGCATACTACCACTACCGAACTAGAAGCATACTACCTCTACCGAACCAAATTGAAGAAGGTATTACCGAACCAACAATGTCAGGCCAGATCACATCAGCCCAGGCCCACCAGCAGCTATATACATCCAAGACCCCTACCCCCAGACTCACTCTATAAATAGAGGGGCAGGGGTACAACAATGGCGGACAAGTTTGCGAGCTCAAGCACGGACAGAACTTTCAAACAATTTTCATAAACTTGTAATCAGAGCTTTGTACTTGTAATCTGAACAGTGAAAGAGAATAACATATGAAGTGGACATAAGCACATTCTGGCCGAACCACTATAAATCTGTGTGTCTTATACAGTTTAGTCCCTGCTTTTTACATATTTGCATAAATCACCCAAATCACGAAGAACAACATAAAATCGACTAAATCATACGACTTGGAGGTGTTTGCCCATTTTTTGTGCAAACATTTTTGGTGCTTTCACTGAGAACTCGAGCTAGAAGCTTCAGCTTCTCCCACTTAACCTTCTTCCCGACAGCATCGCTCATTGCTTGGAAGACATGCCTCCCAGGCAGAAGAAAGATGTTAGAAAAGGAAAGAACATCACAACTAGCAGCGTTCCAGATCCAGTGATCATAGATCAAGAGAACCATCCCGTTCCAATAGCAGTACGAAATGGAAATCAGGCAAATTCGACAGCCCTTGCCACAGAACAACCGACAACAATTACTAGGGCAGATCTAGACAGGGTTGTGACTGAAGTGACTAACCGCTTCACATCCCAACAAGAAGCCTTGGTGGACCAACTAATGTCACGCTTAAGGGATGCTGAAGAATCCAACCGCAACACTGAATCATGGGATTAGTCCCAGTCTGGAGGATCTGGGAGGCGACAAAGATCTTTCTTCTTCGAAGAAGCTAACAATAGAAACAACAATGTTAGGAGCTGAGCCCAGACTCAGCCCGAATTCCGACCCGAGAAAACACTTGGAACCAAGCCCAACAGGGGAGGTACCAGGCGAGGGTCGGATGTAGCTGAGCCTGTCATGCTACCTAGCCATGGAAACACCAATGAACGGGGCCGAGCTAGAGTTCAGCCCGAAGTTGGACCCGAGAAAGTGCATGGAACAGAACCCAATAGGGGAAGATCAAGGCAAGGGCCAACTGTAGCTGAACCTAGCATGCTCCCAGAAGACCAGAGGCAGCCACTGGAAAATATTAGGAGTGATAGACGATACCATCCCTACAGATCATCTGGATGGAATCAATCTTGCAGAGAAGAACCAAACTCATTTCTATATGCACCAAATTCTGACGGAAGGATGGCGCGATTGTTCAGAGAGTGCGTCCAACGGGATCAAAGAGATCGAGGGATAGGCGCTAGGATAACCAGCCTTTTCACCCGCAATATCGAAATTGCCATCACCCCCGAGAATGGAAAATGCCAACAATGGAACCTTACAAGGGAATCTCTGACCCCGTTGTACACTTGCAGAGATACACACAGCATATGCTCATGAGTGGAGCCACAGTAGGAGTACTGTGCAAATGCTTTCCACTATTCTTGGCAGATCTAGCTACCTCCTGGTTCTGCCATCTACCCCAATGATCCATCAACTCATGGGAAATGTTGAAATAAAAGTTCATCAGCCAATTCCGCATTCATGTGGAACAACCCAAGGATGCTTATTCCCTATCTAATATCAAACAGAAGCTTGGAGAGACAGTGCAGCAATATCTAACCCGATTCAATGCTGCGGCGGCCGCAGTCCAAAATATCGATGAGAAACTTATCTTAATGGCCCTCTGTAGTGGTGTGCATCCGGATACTAAGTTTGCTTGAAGATTAACGAAAGAAAAACCAGCTACCTTACCCGATTTCTTCCATGAAACCGGAAGATATATGATACTTGAAGACGCTGCCACTGAAAGACAGACATGGCAACAAACCAAGGCAGCTCATGATGACACACCCGCTGTAGCAAAGGACGTTCGAAGAAATGACTCTAGAGACAATACTGGGGGGAAGAAGGGAGAAAAACGTTTATATCGGCCAGGACCGAGATTTGACACTTACACTCCTTTGAATGAGACAATCGAAAACATCTTCCTGGCCACCCAAGATGAAGTTAAATACAGACGCCCCCCGTACAAGAAGGAATCAGATAACGCAATTAAGTCTGAAAAGTTCTGCCACTTCCACGAATCTCATGGGCATGATACCAATGAATACCATCATCTCCGGGACTTAATTGAAGAACACATCAGAAGGAAGAGACTGGAACGCTATGTAAAAGGTCAGAACAGGACCCCAGCTCCTGCCAATGAGAACCCAAGGCCACCCCTCCCAGAAACAGGAGGGGGAAATCGCAATACCGGCGGTTCCAGTCAAGAGAAGATAGTGGTCCATACCATATCGGGAAGACCACACATCGCCGACAGAAGCTGGGCAGAGATGGAAAGATGCGGAAAGTCACTTAGAAACAATGAAGGCTACGTTAATTCTGCTTTGGAAGAACGCCACTCGAAGCGAAAAGAGAATGATGACATTACATTCAATAGGTGTGACTTAGAAGGAACGCAGTACCCTCACATGGATCCTATGGTCATCTCTGCCCGGTTCGGCCCAACCGAAGTTTTTCGAATTCTAGTAGACACTGGAAGCTCAGTAAATATCCTATTCAAGCATGCTTTCGACAGAATGAAGCTGTCAATGAAGGATGTGTCTCCCTGCAACAAACCACTACACGTTTTCACTGGAGACGCGAAGATGCCCCTCGGGAAATTGGACCTTTTTGTTGAAATAGGAAGTCACCCCCGCTCCGTTGTGCGGAAACAAACATTTGTGCTAATAGATAACCACTCGGCCTACAATGCCTTTTTAGGAAGACCAGCCTTGTCTGACTTCCAAATTGTCTTGGCCCCGTGGTGCCTGAAGATGAAATTTTCAACAGACAATGGAATAGGGGAAGTAGAGGAAGATCAAGACGCCGTTCGAGATTGCTATGTAACTGAACTTCGCAATAATCGCAGGTAGGATAGAGGGAAGAATGCAAAGACTACTCTCTGCATGAAAAACTTGAAAGCATAGCAACTAAAGAAAGCCCCTCCTCTTCGATATACCAGTAATCCTTTCAATGAATTAGACCCCAGAGACAAAGAGGAGGAGACCACCGCCGAGCCTGCAGAGGCTATGGAGTTTGTATCTGCAGACAAACACGACTCAAGTAGACTGTTGAAAATCGGATCTCAGCTAAGAGCAAAATTGAGGGATCAACTCATTGATTTTCTCCGCCACAACCTGGATGTATTTGCATGGACGCATGCTGACGTGACTGGAATCTCCCCAGACGTGGCATGCCACATACTAAACATCGATCCTACCAAGGCGCCGGTAAAGAAGAAAAAGAGAAGTATGGGGGCAGAACGATCAGTATCCCTCGATGAATAAGTAAAGAACTTGCTTGCCAATAACTTCATTCGAGAAGCCATCTACCCAGAGTGGATCGCTAACCCGGGTACTAGTAAAAAAGGCTAATGGGAAGTGGCGAACATGCATTGACTTCTTCAACTTAAATGACGCTTGCCCGAAGGATTGCTTCCCGCTCCCCACCAGCTGAATCGATCAGCTGGTAGACAGCACAGCTGGGCACGAACTTTTATCTTTTATGGACGCATACTTAGGATATAACCAAATTCCTATGCACGTTCCCGATCAAGACCACACTAGTTTCATCACTCACCGGGGACTGTACTGCTACAAAGTAATGCCTTTTGGACTTAAAAACGCCGGAGCTACTTATCAACTCCTAGTCAACAAGAAGTTTGCAGAACTGATAGGACGAACAATGGAAGTTTATGTGGATGACATGCTAGTAAAGTCGAGGAAAGCCAACGATCACGTAAGCCACCTGGGTGAAATGTTTCAGGTACTTCGCCAATATGGAATGAAGCCGAATCCTCTAAAGTGCTCCTTCGGAGTATCATCGGGAAAGTTCTTTGGATTCATCGTCCATGCCAGAGGAATTGAAGCAAGCCCCGAACAAATCCTAGCCCTGAAAGATATCAGGATACCTTCCACTCGAAGAGAAATGGAAAGCCTAAATGGGAAGGTGGCCGCCCTAAGCAGATTCATCTCTAAAGCAACTGACAAGTGCGTCCCCTTCTTCGAGGCTCTAAAGAAAGACAAAGGAAAGTTCGAATGGACTGACGAATGCTAACAGCCTTCCTTAACCTAATCGAACACCTCCAGAGACCACCAGTATTCTCAACCCCAAACAAAAGCGAAGAGCTATACCTATACCTTGCTGTGTCATCTCATGCTCTAAGCGCCGCTTTGGTGAGAGAAGACAACCGCGCGCAACGGCTAGTATACTTTGTAAGCGAGAGGTTAACAGGGGCAGAAGCCAGATATCCTAAACTTGAGAAGCTAGCATACTGTTTATTAATCACGTCACGAAAACTGCGACACTATTTCCAATCTCATTCCATCAGAGTTCTAACCGATCAACCGCTAAGGCAGGTACTCCATCGTCCCGACACTTTTGGACGACTACTTAAATGGTGCATTGAACTGAGTCAATATGATATCACCTACCATCCTCGCACCGCCATCAAGGGACAAGCCATGGCCGATTTCATTGCCGAATTCACTACCAACGAAGGTAAGGAGCAATCTGAAATAGCAAAAGGCACCAAGTGGAATATCTTTGTTGATAGAGCATCAAACGAATAAGGCTCGGGGGCAGGTATTGTAATAATCACTCTCAGGGGAAGGAAGCTACATTATGCTCTAAGGTTGGAATTCGCTGCTACCAACAACGATGCAGAATATGAAGCAGTAATAGCTGGATTAGAACTTGCCTTAGAGATTGGAGTCAGTTCCTTATGTCTTCATAGTGATTCTCAACTTATTATAAACCAAATACTAGGAGAATTTCAGACTCGAGGAGAACGACTCACAGCATATCTAAACAAGACCAAGCTGCTACTCGATCAATTGAATCACTATTTAATCAAACACATTCCTCGAGAAGAGAACCAGGAGGCCGACGAATTGGCAAAGCAAGCTAGCATGAAAGACGACAACATTTCCGGAGCAGCGGCCATTTCAAGGCAACTAACCTCGAGTTTCGAGCAAGTGAATCTGATAGCTGCAATCGAAGAGGAAACTTGGATGACTCCCATCCGAAAATACTTACAAGATGGCACACTGCCCAACGAGCGTAACGAAGTCAAGAAAGTCTTAAGGAAAGCTTCCCGCTACACAGTACAAGAAGGCATCCTCTATCGGCGCGGCTTCTCTAACCCCTTATTAAGGCGTGTCGCTGGAAGGGAAGCCAAGGAAATCTTATCCAACATCCATCAAGGAAGCTGCGGAGATCACACTAGAGGGCAGACTCTGGCAAAGAAGATACTCCGATACAGATATTTCTGGACCACCTTAAACAAAGACGCCTTAGACTTCGTCAAAAAATGTGAGAGATGTCAGAAATTTGCTAAGATTCCTCGACTACCAACAAGTGAGATTACTCAAATGATCAGCCCTTGGCCCTTTGCAATATGGGGAATTGACTTGATTGACGAACTGCCAATGGGCCGAGGCGGAGCCAAATATGCTATAGTGGCAGTCGACTATTTCACCAATGGGTGGAAGCGGAACCTCTAAATAAAATATCTTTGGCAAAAGTTATTAGCTTCTTGATCAAAAATGTTCTATGTAGGTACGGAGTTCCGCTCAAAATCATATCGGATAATGGACTCCAGTTTGACAGCGAGGAGTTCGCCGACTGGTGCCAAGAGCATGGAATTTGCAAAAGCTTCTCATCTGTAGCTTATCCCTAGGAAAACGGACAAGTCGAAGCTGTTAACAAAATTCTCAAAACTCTAATCAAGAAGAAACTTAAAAAGTCAAAAGGCGCTTGGGTGGATGAACTTCCTACGGCACTTTGGGCCTACCGCACATCTTTCAGAACATCAATGGGGCATACTCCTTTCTCTTTGGCATACAGATCGGAGGCCATGCTCCCAGTCGAAACTATAGTGCCTTCCCACCGTAGGATCCACTATAACCCAGAAGAGAACGAAGAACTCTTTCACATATCTTTGGATCTAATTGAAGAGAGAAGAAACGATGCAGCGTTCAAAGCAGCAGCTCACATGCAAAAAGTGGCAGCGCAATGCAACTCCAAAGTCAAGCATCTTAGCTTACAAGAAGGAGATCTTGTCCTCAAGCGAATCTTCCCGCACCCCGGTGCACTAGATCCAATTTGGCACGGACCATATGTAATTCATAAAGATCTCCACAACGGAGCTTATATTTTGTCAACAGTGGACGGAGAGGTGTTCCAGAAGGCATGGAACATCCAACACCTTCGTCGATACTTTTCTTAACTTGTACTTCCCATATGAAGTGAATTAACGAAGAGAATCAGTGGACGTAGGCATTTTCATGCCGAACCACTTTAAAAACTTGTCTCTTTTTTAACTTGTTCCTTTATATCTTGGCTGCTTGTTAACCTTATCCTTTTCTATTGAACAAAATCCTGTGTAATGGCATTTCCATTCAAGACACATCATGGCGCAACTTCGCCTGGACAAGACCTAACAGGTATTATACGAATCTATGCCATCGCCAATAAGACACTTTTGCTCCAGCATCCCTCTGCTGCGGGTTAACTCATTGGTCACGATCGGCCCTTAAAGCCAACTGTAATGAGCCGATTATGAGCCACCGAGAAGGCCGACTATAGCCGAGGCAGCTCATTACGACGTTCGGCTCGTCGACAACTGTGAACCTACTTTAAGCCCCAACATAAGGTGTGGCCAGCAAGGGGTAGTTCAAAGTTGACGATCGGCACCCATGCTAGCCGGCCACGATAAATCGAATAGTACCCACTATTATGGGCCATAATGGGCCGGGTAGTTACTGTGTGCGATCTCGGCTCCGAGTGTCTTAAGTAAGGCCGTGGCAAAAAAGAGAAACTCCCCGTGGAGGCGTAAGATGGGTGACAAATGTCTCCAAGACCCACAGCTAGGGAAAGTGACTACAAAACCCGTTTGCCACGAACTTAAGCACATCGCAGGCCTTCCATGATTGGAAGTTTTACTATTTCTTATATTTCTATTTTTGTTTAAAAACTTTCCTCCTATCCTCTATAACGATCCCTAAAGTACAAGACACAAAATAGGAGATGCTCGCTAATGGGAATAGGAACTCACAACTGGATCACAGGTCACTCTGCATTCCATGCTCAGTCATACAATACATTCAAAGCAACCGTTTATGACTAAAATATAAAGGGCGGTAATTTCTTCTTTTGTATATGAATACGTAGCTGTAATTTATTCGCACGTCACACTAACATTGCAAGATATGAAATTATATTGACATCAAACACAATTGAATCACAGGAATGTGCAGAGTTGTATTTCTTATGCAACACATTCAAATATGACAGAATCGGGTTAGGTTAAAAATTACATGCCAAGAATAAAGTCGTTCGTTACGAATAACATAATTACAGCCTAAAAGTTACATTAATGTTTTGGGACTACCATAGACAGCAATGTCAAGTAAACCAAAAGATATGCAGATCAAGTCAAGGAGTCGGCTGCATCGGAGCTTCACCTCTATCCTACTGGCCCTTCGAGATCTACTTAACCGCAGGGTTGGAACTCTCAGCATGTTGACCAGAGGTAGTTGATGCTTCAATGGTCGCCTGTCCAATTCAGGAGAAGAATCCATTAAATAAACAATAAACAATCAAGTTACGAAAAGTTAAAAGGGAAGACTTACTAACATCTGCTCCTTGATCATCATCCTCTAACTGCACACCTACCTCCTCAGCAGTAAGCAGCCGCATACCCTCCTTCACCGCCGCTTTCTCCTCCTTGGTGAATTGAGCCGTAACCACGTCCATTCTTAAGGCCACGCCACCCTCCTTATCTGCATCGGCCTTAGCCTCCTTCAGGGCCCTGAGGTAAATCCTGGCCATGACTCGGGGATAATCATACATCCAAGATAAGTTGCCCTATTTCCAAGTGCGAAAGTTTATATCCTGAAGCATCTCATCCATTATCCCCTCATTCTCCTCGAACTCTCTTATTCGGTCCTCAGAAGCCAACAGCTTTGCAGTAGCAGCATCCCTCTCCGATTGGTATCGCGAGTAGTCAGCCTGAAAGGATTTCCTCATCACTTCCATCTCCTCCTTCAGCTTGGTTTGAGCAAGCTCTGCGGCTTCAAGTTTCTCGGATAACTCCTGCACTCGCTCGAGATCCGCTTTCCGAACCTCATCCACCGTTGCAATAGCCATATCAATCTGTTCCTTACAAACAACCTCCATTTTTGTAACTCTGCCCTGCTGGCCTCTTCCATGGTTTTCTTTAATTGCCTAGAAGCGGGCCCCATGTTGAGAGATCTGAATGGCCTGATCAGCAAGTTGTTTGGCCTGGTCGGAAAACATTAACCGTAGTCGAATGTTAGCACTCCCAATTTCTTCTCCAGCCTTGACCAATCGAGCATGATGCCCCATTAGCTTCCTGGTTTCCTTAGCAACCCGGTCAATGTTTGCCTTAGCTTCGTCCCCCAAAGTTACGACCCGAGTGGTAAACAAATCAAGGTCTAGGGACTTAGCTTCATCCAATACTCTTAACATAGGATTATGAGGAAGAAGGTACTCACCAGTAGCCTCATCAAAGGTAATATCACAAGAACCTGGATCCATATCCGGATGACCTGCAAACAGATTACGAGCCAAGCCGGGATGGCCTATCCGGGTAACGGTAGGATTTTCAAACGGGTGCGGAGGAGATATAAATTCAGTATTCTTCTTCGTGGTATCCCGAAGAGGCTGAGTTGGGGACTGAGGACCAGGTGAGGGTTCAAACAAGGAGCGACTCCTCTTCTTCCTTTGGATATTCTCCTCGATAACTCCAAGAAGAGGGCGGTAGCTGACTACGTCTCCAGGGCGGTTAGTCGGAGGCTTTGGTTTAGTAGAAGCCTTGAGAAGTTTGTATTGTTCAAGACGGTGCCGAACATCTGATGTCTTGGCCACCTTACCCGCTTCTGCGATAGAACCAAGTGTTACAAGCATACATTGAGCTATAATTCAAGAAATATATCAAGTTAAGAAGAGTAAAGAGACACTTTTGTTATACAAACCCTGAAGAGGAGTAGGATATTGCAATAAGTCCTGGATCTCATTCCAGGACGGGAGCTGACCATAAAATATTCCTAAATCCTTATCATAAATGGAGTCGGCAGGAGTCAAAAATTCACCTTGAATCACAGGAATTGCCTTAGCTGAAGCGCTCTTAGAAGATGAATCGGCGCCGGTCCCGACCTTGTCAGCTTTCTTAGGCTTCTCCACTAAAGCCGATCCTTCCTACAACCCTTCAAAAGCTAGGCGGAAAGCGTCATCTGTCCACTCCTGGATCACACCTGCTTGCTTAGAAGACAAAGCCCCAGTGCCATCACCACTCTGTCCGTCGCCACCATCATCGCTATGACCATCACCTTCTCCACCACTTCCACTCTCCGCCTCACCTCCTTCATCCTCGCCTCTTTCCTCCTCCACATCTTCATCCTCCGGGATGTCTGGACATGTGCTGGGGGAGGGTCCGTCGGACTTCTTAAGTTTCTTCCCCGGCAATTGGAGGTTTCGAGAAGGGTTTCCTTTTGCCGCTCTTCGCTGTAGCCCCTCCTTTAGCTTTGGCAGCCCTCTCCTCAGCTGTGTCTCTTTGCTTGACCACAGACTGGCGTGGCAGAATCAAAATCAAGTTGAGCCCCAAAAGAGTAGCATTTCTGATCAAATTAGAAGCTGCCCTCTCGTTTCCGGAATGGCTACTAGCCATCTGAGCCAGACGATCGTTCTCTACAACCACAAAGCCACCTGTCGCTAGCAAGAAACAAAGCATATAAGGAGGAGCATTGCAGTCAGAACGGAAATTATAAGTGAGATTCAACTTACAGCCAGAGGTGAAGCGGCGGAAAGAAACAGAGTCATCCTTGACAAAGAACCGCTCCTTCTTGAACATGCTAAATTTTGAATATAAGTCCAGGACCGGCTTGAAAGACACGGCCGATTCTAAGATAATATAAGGAGAACCCTTCTTGTAGCCCCTCAAGTTGTACAAGTACCCAATTTCCCAATTGGAAGGGGGATGCCCGTATTTTCTCTGGAAAATAATAAACAGACTCACCAAGATGGCATAGGAGTTGGGCTGAAGCTGGAAAGGGGCCACCTTCAAATATGTGATGAAGCTGACGATTCAAGCGTTGATCGGAGGAATCGCCCCGCACATGCAATGATACCTACTATAAGCAAAGTATCCTTCAGGGGGTTATACGGCATCACTCCTTTCCCTGGCAACATCATATGCGCTTTGTCAATCACAAAGGATCTAGATATAACGTCAAGCTGCTCATCTTTGAGGAAGCTGGGAAAGTAGTCAGGCAGTGAGTTCAAAAGCTCATGAGGGCCGTACCCATCTACTAAGGATCTCGGGGATGGTCCATGTCGTTCTGGATCTGACTAAACTGGGGGCACCATGGAAGACTCCCCTTTGTCCTTGGATTTCTTCTTGTCAGAGCGAGTTTCTACTTTATGAGACATTATCTGCCACACGAGAAAACAAATCGTTAGAACAAGGGGTGAAGGCAAACAAGTACCTACGGCCTGGAATCTCATTCATAATTCAAAACATAAAAGCTCAATCAGCAGTTCGAGGCCAAAGTCCATTCGGCATTCGTACTTCCAAGTTCATTCGGTAGTTCGAGACTAAGGGCCATTCGACACTCGTACTCCCAAGTTCATTCGGTAGTTCAAAGCTAAGGGCCATTCGACATTCGTACTCCCAAGTTCATTCGGTAGTTTGAGGCTAAGGCCATTTGGCACTCATACTCCCAAGTTCATTCGGTAGTTCGAGGCTAAGGGTCATTCGGCACTCGTACTCCCCAAGTGCATTCGGTAGCTCGAGGCTTAAAGTCCATTCGACACTCGTACTCCCCGGACTCATTCGGTAGTTCAAGCATAAAGTTCATTCCGCGAAAGAAGATAAATCACCTGGACCTGCAGTCAAATGTGGATCGGTGATATGGTTGATTCGGCAGACCAAGGTTTGGTTCGGCTATTTCAAAAGGTATGGAATAACAGAGGCATGAAGCCCCTACTTATAAGCAAGCATAGGATGACCGGACCAACTGGTTCGGCACTTAGGCCGGATGGGGAGAAAAACAAAGTGTGACATATGAAGGCTTATGCCCCACTTTGGGGGACAAATGTTGGGTGTATTCTCACCACCGAACCAAAGCAGGACTGAACACCCTCACTACCGAGCCAAAGTAGGACCGAACACCCCCACTACCGAACCAAGGCAGAACCAACCACACACCGCCTACCACCGAACCAATCCACATTCCTCTTACCACCGAACCAATCCACATTCCTCTCACCGCCGAATCAATCCACGTGCCATTCACTACCGGACCAAGATTTCAAACCATCACCGGACCGAAACACTACCGAACCCACACGAAGAAGGCCCTACCGAACCAGAAGCATACTACCACTACTGAACTAGAAGCATACTACCCCTACCGAACCAAAGTGAAGAAGGTATTACCGAACCAACAATGCCAGGGCAGATCACATCAGCCCAGGCCCACCAGCAGCTATATACATCCAAGACCCCTACCCCCAGCCTCACTCTATAAATAGTGGGGCGGGGGTACAATAATGGCAGACAAGTTTGAGAGCTCAAGCACGGACAGAACTTTCAAACAATTTTTATACACTTGTAATCAAAGCTTTGTATTTGTAATCTGAACAGTGAAAGAGAATAACATATGAAGTGGGCGTAGGCACATTCTGGCCGAACCACTATAAATTTGTGTGTCTTTTACAGTTTAGTCCCTGCTTTTTACATATTTGCATAAATCATCCAAATCACGAAGAACAACATAAAATCGACTAAATCATACGACTTGGAGGTGTTTGCCCTTTTTTGTGCAAACAGAGAGAAAGTACCATTAGTTGTTGTTCGAAGCTATGAATGAAAATAAACTTTTAAAATCCAAAGTTAACAAACTTGAGTTGATTACTCGAAAAAAATTTCACTAGAGAAAAATCATTTAACATGCTCTTAGGAAATCAACTCTTCGTAAATAAAAGGAAAGAATTTGGATTTACGAAAGTGTCAAAATATGAACAAACGACTAATAAACTCTTAAAGGGAAAAGTGTGATACACAAATGCGTAAAGTGCGGAAATATTGGACATGAAAAGAATAATTTTCAGAATATATACAAACACAAAATCGTTAAACAAATATGGATTCCAAAAGGTGCAAATATAAACGGTTTGAAATTTAAACAAATTTGGATTCCCTAGGGTCCAATTGTAAATGCTAACGGTTTGTTATGTAGACAAATTTGGTATCAAAGATTTCAATAGATAATAATAGTGGTCATACATCCTTATTTAGACCATTTGCCTTCTCCAAAAAATTTAGACTCATAAGTGGGCCAAGAAACAAATTTGATGGAGATAAATTTTCAGTTGTTTTAAGTGATTGATAAACTAAAATTTAAATGTTTCTTAACCTATAAATATTATATGAAGATTATCGCATTTTGGATATCACGGCATCGAAGGAAAGTGAGGTATGATCTCTTAACTCAATTTTGTTTTCATATTGTTAACTATGTTTTGATCGACATTGTTAAAGTATTTCTGCCACATCGTGAATATCTCAACTTTGATTTGTAAAATTCATGAAGTTCTGGAAAGCTAACCGATAATGCTACAATTTTTCTGTTTTAGTTCACTTTGGAATGTCATGAAAAACTGCTTTGACGAATTTTTTTGAATGTGTATTTTTGCTCGATATAAATTACTTTACTTGTGCTTAATATAAATGGACACGCTGAAAATTTTCAAAAAAATAATTCAAGTGTTAAGGAGTACACGTTTTTCTTATATACCACTATATATCACCATGAATATCTCAAATACAAGTGGTATCTGATATCATCTCATGTTGAAATTATTTTTGCAATTATTTAATTATTTATATTTGTTTTCAACTAGAAGTCATTTTCACAAAACCCCTTTACATAAAATTGATTTTGACTTATTTTAATTTTTGAAAATTGGGTTTCATCATGACAAAAATACTCTAGTTTATTTCGGTAAGAGATTTACTCTAGAAAAGATAATCATTGACTAATTGATTCTTTTGGAACTCATCAAAATTATTATAGCACTTGAAAAGTGATGGATAGTGATTAAATTATATTTCATAACAAGAGGAAGTATAACTTTATAATTTCATGAAAACTAAACAAATTTTATAATATTTTTAGATTAGTACTTTTCTATGATTATTTCTATCACCTTTACCTTTCTGTCACTCCATACATCATCATAATATAATGTGCATAATTTAATATATCAAAATAAGGAAATATTTTTTTGTAAAATAATTATATCTTAAGTGTTCATTTTTATTTAAAAGTCCTCGCGGTTATGCATAGGTGAATTACTTGAATTTCTATATATGGGCTTCCATTCTCATTTAAAAGTCCTCGCGATTATGCATGGATGAGACATGTAAAAGAAAGGGATAGATTCAAGTATATTCTAATCTCATTTAAATGTCATCACGGTTATGCATGATTAAAAAAATACTTGACATATTTTTTATTTAAAAAGGGTAACTACTAATCTCATTTAAAAGTCCTAACGGTTATGCATGGTTAGTAAGCGCTTCACATCTTTTTTTGTGTAATATTTGAAAAAAGAAAATGCACAAGTTATTCCTTTATTGAAAATATCAAACTCTTGTCATTATATAACATTTTTCATAATCCTACTATTTCTCTAAAGTGGAGTTTGTTTCTAATTAACAAAATATTATGATTTTTTTTATTAATTGAAATTTGAAATTAATATTTCTCTCTTCACTTGATTTTATATTTTTAATCAAAATCGTAACTATTTTAATCACTATTATTTTTGATGATAACAAAGGGGGGGAGGTTAAGATTTTGATTTTCTAGAGATATCCTTACTAGTATTCGAAAGCATTTTTATTCAAAGTTATTTTTACTTAATTTTTCAGTTTTAACTACACGCATCTATGTAGGGAGAGTTGGCATAGGGTGAGCATTCAAATAGGGAGAGCTAATAGAATTCATCAATACCAAATACATTTAGTAGAGTCAAAATCTTAATATATGTTTGTTATCATTAAAAGATGGAGATTGTAGAATACAATAACTTATGGTTTTTGTTTGAGGATAATAAACGTGTGTGTATATATATATATATATTCATTTAAATGTTTTTGCTATTGTACTATTTTATTTTTCACATAATTAAATAAATATTTGTTGGATAAAATAAATAACACAGAATTCAAATTCAAACAAATATTTTTTTCAAACAAATATGTTATTACAAATTCAAATAGTACAAATTTGAGCTCTCACTACATATACACATTTTCAATTACATTACAATTTCAATTACATCACAAATTTTCATTTACAATTTTGACCTCATAACATATTCACTCATCACTCGTATTTTTATGTTCAACTCTATTACAGCATGAATCCAGCATCTGATCTATATGCAAAATAAACATTGACGAAGTAAAAATTAAAAAGAAAATATTTTGCAGTGCAAATTAAAAGGCATGTTTCGAAAATGTTATTTGCCTTAGTTATTTAGGTTGTTCGTCGTTTATTTCTTTTGAATTCTTCTACATGAACAACTTGTAACACGCACAGTGCATCACTGTACATGTCACAAGGTCGTGCACGCCCAACCAAATGGTGGATTCAAATCAGGTGGACACACATGGACAAT
This sequence comes from Allium cepa, assembly GCA_030765085.1. Taxonomy (NCBI): domain Eukaryota; kingdom Viridiplantae; phylum Streptophyta; class Magnoliopsida; order Asparagales; family Amaryllidaceae; genus Allium; species Allium cepa. The sequence goes on along the minus strand of CM060941.1, from coordinate 675,782,004 downwards.
ATGAAATGACTCAAAGCAAATGCAAGACTACACATTGCAAACCAAACTAGACTTTAAACAGAGGAAATTGAATGCATGCTGATTTTAATATGGCACCAGAGTAGTACACATGCAACTCATATACAACCAGAGAGCATGCAAGTGAAGCTCAACCAAGAAAACTGCAACACAAAACCACACTACACATACATACAAAACCCATAACAATATGGGTAACAGGATTTTAAATGGATCGATGTAGTGCAACAAACCTAGACAATGCAACCATGTATAAAGCAACTAGACTGGAAATGTGCAACGACGAAGTCACATTCATACCACATGTAAAGCAGTTCATATTATATGCAGGCACATAAAAGATGAACCAGACCAGAGGCACACAATGGTACAAGAATAGAATAAGACTTCCTAACTGAATCATGCATACATGTGACAACTAGTACAAGGCAAATGCAGTAGACTCCAAGTCCAAATATACAACATAGACATGCAGCTGCATGATTTAGTCGTGTGACTAGGTTATGAACTACGCTGTTGTAGTGCGAGAATTCACAACTCAGTGGCTAAGTTGTGGCAGAGTTTTGAGCGTAGAGTTAGGTTATTTATTAGCAGGCGTTGCAAGTTTACGTGTGTAAGCGTCCGACTACTTAATTTCTAGTAGAAACCTTGGGGGCAGTACGTTGACAAGGTTTTGCCTAAGCTGGGTAAATTTATGTGTGATCTCTTCTACTATACTTTCTGTTATTATTTTTATTTCCGCATTAATTCGTATTATTATTATTATCACCCTATTCACCCCCTCTAGGGTGGAAACGATTGTACAATTTTATTTTTTGCTTTATTTGCATTTACAATGATTTATTTCTTTTCTTTTAAAGAGACGGTGTATGTAACAATCTCGAATTTTACCACTTTGATTTGCAGATATTTAATTATTTTGAATGTTCAAATAATATGTTTTATAATTAAAATAAATCTCTTTTAAATAATAACTAGTGATAGTGAAATAGTTCTCGAAATTTATTTATAAAAATACTAGTTTCAAGAAAAATCGAAAATGTGATCGGAATTCGTTTTTCGAAATTTCGACTTTTTGTCGGCTAAAAAATATTGGAAACATTATGAATTATATGAGTTAAATAAACACATTTATAAATAAGTTAGTGTGTATATATATGTGTGTGTGTGTGTGTGAGTGTATTAGTGTATATATGCACACATATGTATATACTTAAGTTGTAAGATTTAAAATATAGGTTCAGTAAAAGGAATGTGTTACATCGCATGCAAACATAAGTGCATTTAGTACTAAAACATGTTTATGACATTAGTACTTATGGAGTTAATGTATGTTGGCGTGAAATGGAGGGAGGGGACATAATGGTGGCGTGAGAAGCATAGAGGGGACAAGAGGATGATGTGGCAAGAGTGTAGTGAAGGTTATGTACTTTAGTCTATTTTAGTAATTTAACTTTTGCACTAGTACATATACAAATTTCCTACCGTTTTTCTCATTTTCTAATTTCATTTTCCACTTCCTAAAAATTCCTCCAAGCTTTCATTAGATCTTTAATGGCTTTTGAGTTTTAAAATCTCATTTCTTTTCCACTTTTACTTTTTAAAACTTGTTTAAATCCTTCCATCCATTCATACACCTCCTCTTCTCCAAAGCAAGGCCATGCAACCCCTCCACCACCTAGGTTGAGCCAACTACCCATCTAGGCCGAACCATAATGCCCATTTTAGCCCACAAAAACATCATTTTTCTAGAATCAAAGGATGGATCTAGGTTAAGATCAAGATTTAGTGAAGTTCGGTGGAGTTAGTAAGAGTTTGGATAGCTCAATGCGAGTAAATTTCACATCTTTTAACTAAGTTTTAAAAACACATATTATTTCTTGGTTCGGTTGTTAATATGGTGTTTGTACGAGTAAAAATAATGTTGGTTATATGTATATAAAAGTGCTTGGATTATAATGGTGTTTGCATATAATTTATATATGCTTGTATGCCATGGTTTGGAATCGGACTTGAAATGAAGTCTAATGCTTATGTTGGTGATAAAGTTAAGATCTTTGCATATGGTTTTGGTATATGTCATTTATGTTATGATCTTATAAGTGTTCCATATGCTAAAGAAGTTTTTATATGGAGTTGCTTAAGCGACAAAAGGATTTCTTGGTTTTTAAATTTAGTTTTACTTAAGTGTTGATTGAAAAGTTTAATAGAGTTTCCAAAAACTTCACTTTTAGTTTCAAAAGTTTCTCCAAGTTATAAAGTGCTTCAAATATAAAAATTAAGGTTTAAAAGGTATTTTGTATGTTAAACAAGTTTTCGGAAATACGGGTCGTAGTATAGCGATAGTCGTTATAAATGAAGTTTATGAAATGAACTCTTTTCCAAATCTAAAGAGGTTTTCACTTGGGAGTCTTTTTGAAATGTTATCAAACATAATTTAAGTTATAAAAAATAATTATCTGTTTATTACTTACTTATTTAATTAATGATTAATTTAAGGTAATTAGTTTTAATCATTAATTAACAAAGACGATTAATACTTAAGTATTAATCAAGCAAGTTAATTATAACTAGTTAATTAATAAAATGTTAATTATTATTTAACCAACTATTTAAGATTGATTATTACTTATATTAATTGTTAAAGATTAATTATTAACTGATTATTTAATTATAAAAGGGTTTGATTATTACTTATTTACTAATTAAGTTAAATTTAGTCAAGACTTGATTATGATTAATTTAATCATTAATAATGGTATAAATTATTTTTTATAATTAATTAATATTTTTTATGGGTTATTTATTAAAAGGATAATTATTTAACAGTTATTTATTGTTTATTTATTAATTTAAGGTTTAATTATTTTAAATAATGGTTTAAATGTTATTTAATTATATATTAAATAAAGTTGCAAGTTTTAAATCACTTATTTTTTTAAATATTTATTTTGTTTTAAAAAAATTCTTTTAAAGAAGATTTTTATCCATGGGATTCCTTGTCAGTTTCCCTTAAGTAACCTCAAGTAAATATAAAATTTAATAACCTCTATTTAAGCAGGATAAATTGCCGTCATGCTTTATATTGGACATCTGTTTGGTAGAATAAATTGTAGTTCTATCATAATTTTCCCAAACAGATTATAATGGCTTCTATTTAAGTGGAAATAATACTCAATTCTATTATTATGGTTACTTGGATATTTACCTATATGTGATTGATTGTTATTAGTTGATTCCTTTACCTGTTAGTTATGTAAATACCCATGATATAACTTGGATAATTTAAACTGAATTAAAAAGTAAACCATTATGGTCACTAAGTCTTTTTCTAATTTTGTGAAGTTAAATGTATTATTTTATCCTTAAAAAATTGGTTTAAAATTTAGTACCATTTAAAATAAGATATTTAAAGGATGATTTATTAGTGTATTACTAAAATTTTTTTTAAGTAATTTAATACCTTTTAAAGGTTTGTTAGAAAATTATTTTGTTAGTATGATTTAAAGATAAATTTAATAAAGGACATTTTAAATGATAACTCATTTATTTGAAATTTATTTTAAATAATCGATTTTATCAAAGAAACTTTATTGGTTTAAGTTTATCAAAGAAGTTTTGTTTTGAAATAAGGAAAATTTATAAAAGAAGTTTTACAAAGGGTTTTGAATATTCATATAGAAGTTTTATAAATGGTTTTGGAGAATTATAAAAGTTATATAAATGATTTTTCATAATTATAAAAGAGTTTTATAAATGGATTTGAAATTTTAGTAAAGCAGAAATTTACAAATGAAATTTTTTTATTAAAAAATTTTATGAAGAAATTTAGAACAGAATTTAAGATTATATTTCTTCTAACTGACCTTCTTAATTTTGATGGTATGGTCATTCGCTCCATACTTAACATCGAAGGAATAGTTTTTGAGATTATCTTTATCATTATTTGTTTGATCCTTTTAATATGATTTTGAAATAAGAAATCTTTCAAAAATGTTTTGAGAATTTACTTATGTCAGTGAGATAAGTATATGAATGTTTTGATAAACGTTTTGAAAAGAGATTTAATAAATAAAGATTTGTTTTTAAGGCTTAGTGGTTGCCATGAGTAATGATGTGACGCCCCACCTCTATACCCACGCTAGCCAAGGACACTACGGGGTAATGCCGTCAACTAGCGCAGAGAATAAGACTGTTGAGGAGCGACCATCCGTGTAACTGCTTTGTGCGAGTATCGATATGTCAGATTGTATAACATGCATTTCATTTCAAGAGGAAGTCCGACATAACGATACAAACTCAAAGCTACTACACAGTGGCTATGTGGGCTTCGGAAACAAATATAGAAATAGACGTAACACAAATCAGTCACAGATAATTCATATCACAAAAGCGGAAATAGATAGGAATATATAACACATGAAAGTGTACATCAGAGTAGTGGTCAAAAAGATCCACAATATCACAAAAGAATAGATACAAGTGCTAGTCAAAAGAATAAGTATGCATCAAGGAGTCTCTATCTCGAATGTATATCAACAAAAACTACAAATCTAATGTAGTTAGCCAAAAGACAGATAATACTACCAGATGAGGAGTCAAGGAGAAGCACCTGTAATATCTCGGTCTGACCCGAGTATTGTTTAATAAGAAAATAATAAACGGAACATTCTAGCTATAAATATCAGATAAAATGATATAGAACAAAAGATATGACAAAAGCCGTATGATAACCATAGAGCCATACTGTAGTAAGTATGCAACTGAAAATCAACTAGAGATTAATCAATATCCCAAGAATCTTCTCAAGGATCAAAAAGAATATCATACTCTTTATTTTTATTCACCAAACCATAAATATTGACAATTATATCAATGCCAATCACAAAAGTTAATGACACACAAATTCACCAATGCACAAATATTGATAAACTTATCAATGTAAATCACGAAAATTGGTGAAACACAAATTCTAGAAATCATCAATGGAAATCTAGAAATCACAAAAAAGGGGTGGCCTATTACAAAACGGGAGCATGAAAACTCACCAACACATGTATCACAAAACGGAACGCTATTCCATGATTGCTAACCATTAGTTTTAAGCCGAAGCTTCACAAAACGGCCCGAAGACCATGGGTCGCTACCCCACCAAATTGAGCAGAAGCTCCACAGAAACGGGGTTTAGTCTCCCTCGTAGACAAAGAGACATCGCACATTGCTAGTCTAAATCACAAAATGATCATCATCGATCATTAAGAAGTGTCAATTACACTAAGCTAGTAAATATATGAGCTTAGCTTCATGTCCCATAACCACTAGCTTAACTTAAATATTTACGAACAAACTGTAAGTCTCCACTCGAAAATTTTCACAAGAAATTCAATCGAACAAGTCCAAGAATTAACCGACGAAGTAAATGCGAGCGTTTCATACCACTTGTTTTACTAAGTCGTTTAATTAGATTTCTCATACGAGTGAGGTAAAGGTTTGTATATGCTAATAGATTGGAAACAGTTTTATAAACAAGCTTGATATTGAAAATAGAGTTGAAATCATCTTTGTGAAGGAGTTTGAATATTTACTACTAGTATTGAAACCTTTATATTTTTAAAGTGACAAATCAAAGAAATGATTGTAGAAACAATCAATCACCAAAATTTCACATTCCAAGATGTGAATTAATTCCAAAGAAATCGATTCCAAACCCATCAAAATTGATATACCCAAAAATTCCGAAATAGAAGTCATCAAGATCGATAATAATGATAACAACAGATCGGAAAACCACGAATCGATAAAAATTAGAAATCAACACAAAATAGGCTAAATAGACAAATAGAAGCAGGTCAGTCGACTGACCCTCTACAGTCAGTCGACTGAAATAGAAACTCGAAAATTCCATTTCATGCAGTCAGTCGACTGATCACAGTGGCCAGTCAACTGATTACAGGAAACAGAGACTCCCTATCTCTGTAAACAGCTCCCGGAGCCATCATTGGCTACAGCCAGTCGACTGACTGCAAATGGTCAGTCGACTGACTAGGTACTGGGCTGTTTTCCAGCCTATTCAATGAAGAGCAAACTCTCTCGAATTGCAATCGAATGAGCAACGGCGCTAGGGGTTTACGCAATTTAGAAACCCGGCCCTATAGGCTCTTCAATGCATCACTAAAAACATGTTTAAACATTAAAGTTAAGATTTTTGAAGATTTGACTTCAAAACACCAAAAATTGGAATATTCACCAATCCAATCCAAACCAAAGCAAATGCACATGAATAAGTATTAGGAATTCATACCCAACAATCAAAGATAGTTATAGACATAGATGTGAGATAAAAATCTTACCTTTAAACCCAAAACAATGAACAAGAAGCTATAGAGCAATGGCAAGACCAATCACACTTCAATTCCAACCCAACAAGCTTGAATCTAAGCTTAAAAGAGAAACCCTTCCTAAGTTACCTTTAGGAATTTCTGAAATTGAAAAGAGAATGAGTTGGAGAAGAAGAAGAGAGGGCTTACCAAAACTTCTTCTATGAATTTGGAGTTAAAGCTTGGATTTTTCAAAGATAATTAGGGCTTGGAGTTTTAATTTCCCATTCCCCTCTCCATTGTTGCTAAAGCTTGAATATTAGGAAAAATTATGAAGGAATGAGGAGAAGAGGGGGTGAAGCTTGGGTCTAATGGGCTGAAACCAAACCAAAGCCCTAAGTGAAAAAGTAGCAAAATTTCTCTAACTCCAAACATATCGAAGTTTATACTCAAAAAGGTCGCAAACATCATTTTGAACTCAATGGGGGTGATCTCGAGTCCTAATTCGACTATTTGAAAAAGTAGCTTTTCAGACACTAATCCGACTAACGATGAATTATTTTAAATAAAATATTTAAATATTCAATTGTAAAATATGCGGGTTGTTACAGACTCTCCTCCTTAAAGAAATTGCGTCCTCGCAATCATAAGAAATAAATGAATCAAAAACACTGGGCTATGATAGGAACATCTTTATTTCGAAGGCGTTTATTCTCTGAAGCTATGATACGAATAGGATGTTGGTCATAAGTCAAATTAGGCGAAACTTCAATTTCTTCCACAACACTGGGCTCAAGAATAGAATCAGAACCTCGAAGGCATTTCCGTAATTGAGAAACGTGAAACACGTCATGAATAGCAGAAAACTGAGCCGGTAATAAAAGGCGATAAGCCACGGAACCAATACGTTCGGTGATGGGAAATGGACCAATATAACGAGGTGCTAACTTTCCCGATCGACTGAAACGCACAACACCCTTCATAGGTGAAACACGAACAAACACAAAATCTCCCACAGAAAATTCTAATTTCCTCCTTCGGTTATCGACATAGGATTTTTGTCTATTTTGGGCTTCTTTCATCCTATGACGAATAAAGTCAATCTTTTCTGTGGAATCACGAATAAAATCTGGACCTAAAACCAGCTTCTCACCGGCCTAAACCAACAAGAAGGAGATCGACATGGCCTTCCATAGAGTGCCTCGAAAGGTGCCATACCAATACTAGATTGGAAGCTATTATTATAGGAAAACTCAACAAAAGAAATATGATCTTTCCAACTTCCACCAAAATCAAGAACACATGCATGAAGAAGACCTTCAAGAGTTTGATTCACACGCTCGGTTTGTCCATCGGACTGAGGATGATAAGCGGTGCTAAAATTAAGCTTCGTTCCCAAAGCTTTTTGAAGACTCTTCCAAAATCCACTAGTAAACAACAGATCACGATCACTAACAATAGAAGTAGGAACTCCATGCAATTTAACAATTTCTTTAATAAAGAGTTTGGCCAAAGGAGGAACGGTTTGATTAGACCGAACGGGAATAAAATGGGCGGATTTAGTAAGTCTATCAACAATCACCCATATGCTATCATGACCCAAATGAGAATGGGAAAGACTGTCAATAAAATCCATGGAAATTTGATCCCACTTCCAAATTGGAATTTCTAAAGGTTGCAATAACCACCTGGCCTTTGATGCTCGGCCTTAACGAGTTGGCAAATCATGCAGCGCTTAACAAAGTTAGCAATATCAGATTTCATTCCATCCCAATAATAAAGTCGCTTCATATCCGCGTACATTTTTCTATTATCGGGATGAATGGTAAATTTAGAACGATGAGAATCTTCTAAGATTTCTTTGCGAAGATCACTAATATTTGGCACGATAAGTCTACCAAATTTTCGAATACCGCCATGAGAATCAATATCAAAGTCTTTCAAACTTACAATAACAATTTTATCCCTCAATCTTTGGCTAAGAAGAGCCAATTCGGAATCTAGCTTTTGAGCTTCAAGAATGCGGTCTAAAAGAGAGGGATGAGCCTCAAGGTTACATAGAACAAGAGATCAACATAAATCGGATACATGATCTCGAATATCACAAGTGGATAAAATCTCGAGATCATTCCATTCGGATATCATCATGGAAACAACCGCTTGTTACTTACGCTAAGTGCATCAGCTACGCGATTTTTCTTTCTGGGAGTATAAAGAATATCAAGATCGTAAGATGCAAGGAACTCGAGCCAACGTTGTTGACGTAAATTAAGTTTCTTTTGAGAAAATAGATACTTCAAAGATTTATGATCGGTGTAAATAATAAATCTTTCTTCCAAAAGATAATGACACCAAATTTTAAGGGCGAAAACAATAGCCGCAAGCTCTAAATCATGAGTGGCATATCTAGTCTCCGCAGTCTTCAATTGCCTAGAAGCATAAGAAATAACACATTCTCTTTGCATGAGAATGGGTCCCAAACCAACACGACTAGCATCAGTATAAACAATAAAATCTTGATTCCCCTGGGGAATAACAAGAATAGGAGCATCGGAAAGGAGTTCTTTTAATTTCTGGATTGATGCTTCACATTTGTCTGACCAAATGTATTTAACTCCCTTCTTTGTCAAACTAGTCAGAGGCACGGAAATTTTGGAAAATTCTTTTATGAAACGATGGTAATAACCTGCCAATCCAAGAAAAATACAGATCTCCGTCACACTCTCCGGTCTCTTTCAATTTTGAATCGCTTCAATCTTTGAAGGATCCACGGAAATTCCGGATTCGGAAATAATATGACCAAGAAACTTCACACGAGATTGCCAACAGTGGCATTTAAATTTTTTTGCTTTCAATTGATTGCCCCTAAGAGATTCCAGCACAATCTAAAGATTCTTTTCATGCTCCTCCTTGGTTTTTGAATACACAAGAATATCATCAATAAAGATGAGAACGAATCGATCGAGGAAGTCTATGAAAACTCGATTTATAAGGTCAACGAAATAAGCCAGAGCATTCGTCAAGCCAAATGGCATGACAAGCCATTCGTATGATCCATAACGAGTACGGAACGACGTCAAAAGAATGTTATTCTCTGCAATACGAAGTTGATGGAAACCGGTTGCCAAGTCTAATTGTGAAAAGACTCTAGCATCACAGAGTTGGTCGAATAGATTATCAATCTGAGGTAAAGGATATTTATTCTTGATAGTAAGATCATTAAGCTTGCGGTAGTCAACGCAAAGCCTAAATGTACCATCGGATTTCTTCACAAAAATAGAAGAAGCTCCCCAAGGAGAGGAACTAGAACGAATAAATTGCTTCATCTCCAATTCGAATAATTGTTTGCGCATCTCCTCACTTTCTTTATTGGACATACGATAAGGAGGACGAGTAATAGGTAAAGCTCCAGGAATTAGATTAATTCTGAATTCAATTGCTCGCTTAGGTGGTAATCCTAAAACGGGCTCAAATATGTCGAAAAATTCACAAACAACGTGAATAAGAGAAATGACATCTTCCTCATCATCATTATCGTCATCATAAGGATTTAAAGAATATAAAGATGCAACCAAGTTGAATCCGAATCTTTAAGATCAATAGAAATCTGCTTAACAGATTGAGGATGTCGAAGATGAATAGTCCGCTCAGGACATAATATTTGAGCTTCATAGCGGTTAAGCCAATCCATTCCCAAAATCAATCCAAAGCCTAAATAATGCATGACATGCAAATCGGCTTGGAAAGAAAAATCACATAAAATATTCTCGACATCTTTACAAAGCAAACTGAGTGTTGCGGATCCACCAACCGGATACGTGATTCTCAAAGAAGTCATTAAAGCAACAACACTCAAAGAAAAAGTATCAACAAGTTCTTTTGATATAAAAGAATGGGACGCACCCGTATCAAAAGGAACTCGAATAGGATGATCAAAACACAATAATGCCATCAAGGGTAGAATGAGAAATACCTTGACCACGAGAAGTGTTACTAGGGGCTTGCACAACATTAAGCTTTCCCTCCTTCCTGCCCTGAAGTTTGAGACATGTAGATATATAATGACCCGAACTTTTGCAATAGCGACAAGCAAGGGGCTTTGAACACTTATTAGCATAATGGTCTTTAGAACCACAATTGTAGCATTGCCCACTACTAGAGGTAGACGTCTTTGCCACCGGAGTTGCTTTCTTTCCTTTCTTATTGGGACAATGACCTTTGAACTTATTAGGCCCTTTCTTGTTGTTGAAGTTTGGTTTAGCACCCATAACTTCAACGTCACTTTCCATATCTGCCTCTTCAAGACGAAGAGCGATATCAATGAGTTGATCAAAAGAAACTTCTAATTTTAGAAGTAACGGCTTCTTAAGATCTTTGTTCAAGCCATAGAAAAATCTTTGGTTCTTCTTCAATGGGGTGTTTATGTATTCGACCCCGTATTTAGAAAGTGACTCGAATGATGCGACATAGTCTTCCACGAAGGATTCACCTTGAATAAGGTCTATGTAACGACAAGCCAATGTCACCTTCTCAACTTCTGGCACAAACTTTAATTCGAATCGTTCCTGGAATTTCTCCCAAGTAAGATCCGCTTCATTCATTTCAGAAATCAGAAGCTCGTACCAGTCTAATGCTCTTTCTTGGAGCATACTAGAGGCCACCTGAACTCGGTGAAGATCAATAAGATTCATGCGAGAAATCGATCGCATGTTCTTAGCCAAGCCTGGACTTCAATGATGGTTTCAGAACCTTTGAATGGCTTCCCACCTGAATTGGTATAATCGTTGCACAAGCGTGCAAATCCAGACTTAGGGTGAGTAGGCTCCGGATTGGAACAGGCTGCTTGAGCATTCTTTACTAGATCAAGAAGCTGCTGGGCAGACATAAATACTCCATCCTGGGGAGTAGCACTAGATTGACCGGCGCTGGGATGGCCAGGTCTAACCATTTCTCTTCTTTAAGAAAGAAAGAAGAAGAAAAGTTATTCTCAAAATAAATATCAAGCAACCTTGATAGATAAAATAAGGGATCATAAAGAAAATAGGATGAATCGGTACGAAGACTTGAATTAAATCCTAAGCACGACTCCTAATAAAGACTTAGGACATGATCCTTGCTAGATTATTCTACATTGTTCTAAAGTTTGGCTACGATACAAAGCTGTGACGCCCCACCTCTATACCCACGCTAGCCAAGGACACTACGGGGTAATGTCGTCAACTAGCGCAGAGAATAAGGCTATTGAGGAGCGACCATCCGTGTAACTGCTTTGTGCGAGTACCGATATGTCAGATAGTATAACATGCATTTCATTTCAAGAGGAAGTCTGAAATAACGATACAAACTCAAAGCTACTGCACAGTGGCTATGTGGGCTTCGGAAACAAATATAGAAATAGACATAACACAAATCAGTCACAGATAATTCATATCACAAAGGCAGAAATAGATAGGAATATGTAACACATAAAAGTGTACATCAGAGTAGTGGTCAAAAAGATCCACAATATCACAAAATAATAGATACAAGTGCTAGTTAAAAGAATAAGTATACATAAAGGAGTCTCTATCTCGAATGTATATCAACAAAAACTACAAATCTAATGTAGTTAGCCAAAAGTCAGATAATACTCCCAGATGAGGAGTCAAGTAGAAGCACCTGCAACATCTCGATCTGTCCCAAGTATTATTTAATAAGAAAACAATAAACGGATCAGTCTAGTTATAAATATCAGATAAAATGATATAGAACAAAAGATATGACAAAAGCCGTATGATAACCATAGAGCCATACTGTAATAAGTATGCAACTGAAAATCAACTGGAGATTAATCAACATCACAAGAATCTTCTCAAAGATCAAAAAGAATATCATACCCTTTATTTTTAATCACCAAACCATAAATATTAACAATTATATCAATGCCAATCACAAAAGTTAATGACACACAAAGTCACCAATGTACAAATATTGATAAATCTTATCAATGTAAATCACATAAATTGGTGAAACACAAATTCTAGGAATCATGAATGGAAATACAGAAATCACAAAAAAGGGGAGGCCTATCACAAAATGGGAGCATGAAAACTCACCAACACGTGTATCACAAAACGGAAAGTTATTCCATGGTTGCTAACCATTAGTTTTGAGCCGAAGCTCCACAAAATGGCCCGAAGACCATGGGTCGCTACCCTACCAAATTAAGCAGAAGCTCCAAAGAAATGGGGTTTAGTCTCCCTCGTAGACAAAGAGACATCGCACATTGCTAGTCTAAATCACAAAATGATCATCATCGATCATCAAGAAGTTTCAATTACACTAAGCTATTAAATATATGAGCATAGCTTCATGTCTCATAACCACTAGCTTAACTTAAATATTTACAAACAAACTATAAGTCTCCACTCGAAAATTGTCACAAGAAATTCAATCGAACAAGTCCAAGAATTAACCGACGAAGTAAATGCAAGTGTTTCATACCACTTGTTTTACTAAGTCGTTTAATTAGATTTCTCATATGAGTGAGGTAAAGGTTTGTATATACTAATAGATTGGAAACGGTTTTATAAACAAGCTTGATATTGAAAATAGAGTTGAAATCATCTTTGTGAAAGAGTTTGAATATTTACTACTAGTATTGAAACCTTTATATTTTTAAATTGAAAAATCAAAGAAATGATTGTAAAAATAATCAATCACCAAAATGTCATGCTCCAGGACGTGAATTAATTCCAAATAAATCTGTAACAACCCGCATATTTTACGATTGAGTATTTAAATATTTTATTGAAATATTTTATCGTTAGTCGGATTATATTGCGAAAAGTTAATTTTTGCATACTGTCGAATTAGGACTTGAGACCACTTCCATTGAGTTCAAAATGACGTTTGCGATCTTTTTAAGTATAAACATTGATATGTTTGGAGCTAGCTAAAAATTTGACCTTTTTCACTTCGTGTTTGGGTTTGGGTTCAGCCCAATGTTCTAACTTAATACCCCAAACTGAAACCCCCTCTTCCTCTACTTTTCAGTTATAAAGAGATTAATGGTGAGTGGAATGGGAAATTAAAACTCAAGCCCTAGTTTTCTATTTGCAAATCAACTTCTAGCTCCAAATTCAAGAGAACCCATTGGTAAGCCTTCTCTTCACTGTAACGTCCCGCCTTTTCGCACGATTTAAACAGACACACGTGCCAATTCAAACCATACGGAAGGGCGGATTGTTATGGGGTAAATAAGAAAAACAGAGAAGGAAAAAAAAATAGAATCTCACAGCGGAAGGATAAAATATAATAATAAAATATACAGTTTATAAAACTGTTTTCAAAACATTTGATTCTTCTTTATACAATTAGATATCAGAGTTCACATACCAATAATATCAATGCAGCGGAATACAGTGTAGTGGAATAAAATAGTAGATAGTAATACTACAAATCTTCATCTTCGTCCTCCAGAGCTAAAACTTCAAATCCTGAAACGCTCGGACTGACCCGAGCGAATTGAAAAGACAAAACACTCGAGTCAGAACTAAAAGATCTTGTAACGACCCAGTATTTTCAACCCTTCGCATCCGCACATGTCGGACTTGAATTGTTCAAAATACTGCGTTGTAAAATAAATTTGGCAAAACTCAGAATATGTAGTAAATAAATCACAGAATCACATACACAGATATCAGAATCTCGCAGCGGAAATTAAAAATTTAGTGGTTCATGAAGCCACTGATATAACTTCAACAAAACAGAACTTACATTGTCTATAATCCTCAATACAAATTTTAAGACATAAATAGAGATAGAGTCTTCAAAGTCTTGAATTCCAGAAAAGATAAAGGCTGAAACAACTTCCAGCAGCGCGAATGATCTACTGAGTGTCCTAGCTACGGAGAAGAAATTGAAGCTGCAACTCAGGCTGACCCGAGCGTAAAAATAAAACATAACACTCGAGTCAGGACATACATACTTATATAATGTAAGCTAATTCAAGTGTACTGTAATATAGAGCAAGTAACTTAAAGGATGCTTGGGACCGCCCATCCTCTAAGGATCCGTCAAACTATTTACTATGTAGTATATTGCGCTATTATACTAGTGTCTATTTATAAAATAAACTTACTTTTTAATAGCGTTAAGGGGTTACCCATATAGCCCTTAACACGTAATAGTCCCAGTAGTCCATCCAATATCATAGTCCCTCCTGATCGGGAAGCCACTAGAGGATACCACACGGGCTACGGGAGAAAACCAAACTCGTACAAGGCGCGATAGGGTAGGTGACACGGCACAACTAGGCAATGCCAGGGTAGATATACCAATTGCTATCCAGGCTGATGGTAACGCGCAGCGCGCAGCTGCCGCCCACCTCGAACTAACTCCCCCAAAATCAAAATATAGAAGTGGCCACTGAATCAATCCAAGATCATAGTATAATATCGAAGAGGAGCGTCCGATCAGAGGAATGACCTCATTGGCCTGGAATTGCTCCTGTTTTAGCCACCTTATGCCAACTCACGGGAGTCGGGTCCACGTATTTACCTTACAGGAAACGCCACCACCGACCTACTTCATTCTGGAATCTCCACCGCGTACACGGTTGGTCAAAGTGGTTTTCGGTATCGACAGAGAGTATGTCCATATCCGATCCCGGTCTCTTTGCCAACCCATCGTTATTATAACCCGTGGTCATTTAAAAACAATTTATACTTTAAAACCAGTATAAACATTTCCATTTCAAAACTATAAATACGATATCATTTAAAACCCAAAACAACATGATATCGTTATATTCAAATATAATTCTTTTCCAAAACCATACTGCTTAAAATTTATAATATCTGGAAACCAAATATTTGAATTATACCTTTAAACCATAATATATTGGAAATTTTTCTTTAAAAAAAACATAACTCCCAAAACACAAATGGTTTGGATATAAATGGTTTAACTTTATGGTTACTTTGTAAAGAAGATAATTTACATAGCTTTACAAATATATTTCTTTATTTTAAACCATAATTTAAATATCACTTCATGTTCCCAAGACCATTTCAATTCCTATATATATATCCAATTGGAGTATTAATATTCAAAACTAAGGTTGGATTTTTTTTCTTTCAACAAATTAGTGTTTATTATTTCGTCTTGAATATTCCCATAAATTCCATAGATAAAACTCCAAAATTATGCCATTAAATAATTTCAAAATTAACTTAACACTAGAATGTTCATCTTAAATTTATTAAGAAAAATCCAGTTATAAATCTCATATCTTAAAGGTCTCCAAAACTTAAACATAAATATAATTTAGCAAATTCCTTAAATTTCAAAACAATCAAATTCCAGATTCTATAGCACTTAGGAAATGCTACCTAAAGTTACGGGTAAAACTAGTCCAATTTCAAAAGACAGCATTTAAATGCTTTAGTAGATTGTTTAACTTAATAAATATTTCCAAATATAACTTATATATATATTTCTTAACTGAAATCTTATCCTTTCAAAAATCCAGAATTTCCAAAATAAGTTATATTCCAAAATTTTATTCAAATATTTATTTATTTATTTATTAACATTTATAACTCATTCAAAATCAATATAAAATCCTTTAAAGATATTAAATCAAATATTTAACTTCCAAAATAATTTTAAATATTTCAGAAAATATTATAAGGACCACGGGCCTGTATATAGTTTTCTAGCCTAGGTCAAGTGATACGGATTTATATCATTTCAATCCGTAATTTACAAACCCCGGGTTCTATCATTTCAAACCCGCAATCCCAAGTTAACAGTTAAACAGTTAACATAATAATAGCACAGTAATCATCATTTAGGCCTATCATTTCAGCCCACAACAATCTAAATTTAACAGGGAACTTGCAGTGGTGATTTAAGCAGTAAATAAACAATAATATAATATAACTGCAGAAATAATACAACAGATAATAACTGATGAGGTGTCAATTTAAATGGGATTCATCATTCTATGTTATACTACAGACAGATAATATTTAAATAAAATTTTTACACATACACTTGCGATAATTCACAAAATATATGTACATATGTCTGGTGAGGAATACTCACCTTAAACGCTGCAGTGGATCTAAATCAAACACGGTATCTACTTCGGAAAAAAAAACGGAAAGCACGATCAAACTTCGGCGGATGCAAAGCCTTGACTTAAATCTATAAGATCCAAATACCAAGTATGCGAATTTAAAAATTACGGTCAAAGCAAAATTTCAGAACAACTGGAACGAATAGAATAAAAGAAATTTAGTTCAACTTGCTCGACTACTACAACCCGCTAACCGTCTCAACATATCCTAGGCCCATACTTCAACCGTACGCATGCATAAAATAAATTGAATAAATTGCAAAATAAATTGCAAATTTAATACAATTGATGGAATAAAAAGATGTTATGCACCCAAACAAAACAAATACATGTTTAGACATTATTAAATTATTTCTCACATTTTTAATCATATTTATCATGATCAATTATTTTCATTCTCATATATATTTATTTAAATAAAATGACAATATTGGCAACAAACACAATACTGTTCAAATTATTCGATTTAATCAAATGTAGCCACTAACTACATTCGAATTCATTAAATAATACTTTATTTCACATACATGTTCATCATGTTTAGGCAAATTATTTCTTCTTTTACTTTTATTATTAAACATTAAAAGGTGATTATTGGTATACATCACCAATATCCTTTTATTAACCATAATAAATACAATCCATTGATATTTATCCACCCAAATTCTCAAATAAGTAGTTAAATTTATTTTTAACCATCTTAAATTTATTTCAACCATTAAAAATTGAAATAAATGTCATTTTATTATATTCACCCAAGATTTATTCATACAATATTGTTTATTTGAATTAAACAACATTTCATATCATTTTCTCCTTATCAATTTATCTTCTCCATTATTAAATTGTAATTTTTTTTTTTTTTTCTATGCCTTCCTCTTCAAACTGCACTTATCCAAATCCACAATACCACTAACTACATCATAACTACACTAATTCCATAGTCTAGCTTCCTACAATCAATTTATATCATTTCTTCCAGCCTACTACTAACAAAGTTCTATATGTATTTATAAATGGCACGGCATGATGGGGAAGTAGCCGAGCAAGGAAATCAGAGAACACAAGAAGGAGGAAGGAAAATTGGAAGAAGCAAAGAAATAAACAATGCAAATTATTTACCTGATAGAAGCTTGTACCAGAGAGGGACAAACAAGGAGATATGAAAACTTATGTGAATGAGGCAAAGTATTTATAGATAAACTTGCGAAATAAAAAGGGGAGATAAATAGGCAGGTTTGAAAACGTAAGAAATAAATGCAAGCGTTGATTTTTGAGTGCATGCGTTTAGGCAAGAGATTTATTTCCAGTTCTTCTTGTTTGAACGCTACACGAAAATTGTGATAAATGCATGCGTTGATTTCTCTTTCCAGTTTTATGTTTGAACGATATCACTCTTTTGGATATTTTTTTTTTTAGATAGCTTGCGTGATTTATACCAGTTATAATCTAAATTTAAAGCATGCGTTACTGCAAATTTGAACAGATTTGATTGAGGAAGCAAAACTTGAGCTCTTGCGTGATTTATGGTAAGCAATGAAAAAGCTTTTAACTGAAAAGGCAAAAGTAATAAATGCTTACATAAATATTTACTTGATCAATGGTTCGAAAAATTTATTTATTGCAAAACAAACGCAGTGGAAACAGAGAGATATAATGGGTATGCGAAAATTTGCAAAGATAGGCAAGATTAAATTTTGAATGCATTTAATTTAGGTGAGAGGAAAAAGGGCAATTGGAAGAGTTGATATTTTTGTGGATAAGGCTGCGTGAATAAATGAATACAGTGACATGCTCAAGAAACAAATGGTAAGAGGCAAATGTCAAAATGTTAAAAAAATAAAATTTTGTGTCACGCGCAAAGGAAGGCAAATTTGATTTCCATATTCTTCTAATCAATTAATTCCCCTTTAATTGCCTTTAATTGATTTCAATTGATTACCTTATCCCTTTTAATTACCCTCCTTAATTGATTTCAATTAATTACCATATTACCAATTAATTATCCTCCTTTAATTACATACTCAAATTTGGTTACTAACTTAATTAGTTAATTAACCCTTTTTGTTAATTATCAATCCTGCGACGTCTCACATTAATCCGTCCGCTTTGTAGGCACTGGTAGCCGGACTGGTTACACGGGCAGATTTCTCCTACAAATTGGGGATTAACCTCGTGTCCTCATGCCATTAACCAAAAGAATTAACTTATTTATCTTTCATCAATTTTATTAATTTGCATTAATTATTCAATAAATTAATTCTGGTCAACTACTGAAATTTTACAATTAATTTCTCTATTAATTGTCATAAATTTCTTTTTGAAATATCTATTAATTGTCATTAACTCCATTTTAAAATATCTGTATGTGCCTTTATTCAAGTTTTGAATTGCTAACTAGGAATAAGGTAGATTTCTCAAATAAATTGATTGTAAGTTTCATTGTTTTAAATTGCTTAACAATGTTCACTGCTAACATAATTAATATGTCAAAATTGAGAATATTCCACCAACATGATTTGCATGTCATAACCTACCAAATTAACATAATTAATTAACTACTTTAATATGTTACAAATTTTCCTCTTTTTCATTATTTTTAGGGAATGGGTATAACAACAGATATTATGATAATATCCAAAACATTTAGTTACCACTCACTTCATTATACATTATAAAAATTTCCTTTTTTTTTTCTTCTTCTTAAATTTAGTTACAAAAATCATATTAAATTAACGAGTTTAATTCTCTAAATTAAATATTTAAACAATATTGGTAAACACAATTTATATAAATTATATTTCTAAAAACAAAGAAAATTAAAAGAAATAAATAGCTAAAAACTAGGGCTGTTACACTCTCCCCCACTTAAGAACTTTTCGTCCTCGAAAAGGAACAAAAGAAAAGAAACAAAGGAAGATAAGCTAGATAAACAAGAACTTTAAACGAATAGTTCCGGATTTGAAGCACGAAGAAGATCTTCTAGAATCGGTTTTACTCTTTTCAGTTCGACCGTCGGTCTATGGGTGGTAAGCGGTGCTCAGGCCCCGATGAGTAACAAAGATTTTTAAAGATTATAGAAAAGATTTCTAAATAGACTGGTATAAGCAATAGCCTCCTCATTCTGTAGCAGATAGGGAAACCAAGGACACTTAAAGATAGTTTGAAAACAAATAAGATAATAAATTTGCAATCATAATGCTTTGAAATCATTAAATTTATAAATTTGGAAATCATGCTACTAAAATCATAATACCTTTAAAATAATCTTCATTTATACCTTTTAAATTCAATGCCAAACAATATTCATTTCAAGGTTGAAATATTCCTAAGTTCATTTATAAAAAAAAAATTTCCAAAACATTTTATTTTTAGAAACAGCAGCACTCATAATATGCTATAGTAGATATAATAGTATTCCTAATCAGTTTATTATGTACTTAACTCTGAATTTTAACAAATAACCTAACACTTTATTAAAAATACTTATCTTATAAATAAGATATTCCTTCAATAAGTTACCCTTGAATTTCCATTTGAAAACCAATTCTCAATTATCAAAATTTAGTGATATTAGAATACGTCTTAACTATTTATTTAGACATCAATTAAACTATGATTTGAAGATATATAATCCTTACTCCAAAAATATCCCTTTCAAATATATTTTCCTTATTCAAAGATACCTTGTTTATTACACAAACATATTCATTTCAGGAAATAACCTTTTATTAAAATCTCTTGGTTAGATTTACGGCTCCATATTAAATTAATTTGATTATTAAGACATTTGAATAAAATTCCTTAAATTCCTTTTCCTTATTTATCCCCATTAATCTTTTATAACTAAAATTTAAGTGTATAATATTTATTATAACCACTCATAAAATCCTTTTATATTGTATATTATCCAATTACATGTTAACCTTTGAAAATCAAGGTAAGTTATATTAAATGAAATTGGGTGTTATACAAATAAAACTTTCAATTTAATTATCTCCAATTAGAACCTTTTTATTCAAATTTTTGTTATTATATTTATTTTCCTTCCTCAAGATAACTTTAAGAATTAAATTCCTGATTCCCTTCAAACCATTTAGAGATAACTAAATATATATACCTAATATGTCAAATCAAATTTAAATTATATATCTATATATATTAAGTCATACTTTAGAAATTCAAATCAATTAAAATCTCAAGGAAACACTGTAGCCAGACTACAGAATGGTCTTTTCACTTCGAAACTCGAAAATGAATGTCGATGATGCTGCAGTCATCACCGAAATTATTTTCCAGTGACAAAGAGAAAAGCACTAATTTTAAAATTTCTTTGGAAACAAATTTCTATACAAAAATACTTATTACATCCTTTTAAAATTTAAACACAAGGTTTGAAATCATCAGAAATTTAATTCTCAAGTTTTAGTTTTAAATTCATTTCTGTTTCCAAATTAATTTATAACCATTGTTTTATATTCACTTATTTATTAGACAAACACATGGCTTACAACACCATAAATAAAATCAAAACTATTATCTCTTGACAACTAGTTAAATTAATTATAAAATTTTGAAAATTATACTCATATATATAATATTAGATTTTAATTTCAAATATAGGAATAAACTTCTCAAACCAGGATAGAGACTCAAATTTGATGAACTCAAATCAAATAGAATTCAAGATAAATTGAAATCAGAAGATCAGAATAAGGAAACTGGGTAAGTCTATATAAGTCGCGGACAACCTTGACCTAGTCATCCGTGACTTAAAGAGCCATATCGATGTGGTTGGGGTAAATCTACATTTGATCCGAAGAGATAGAATTTGGAATAACCAAAGATACTAGCATATAAACCGAGGATAAATATAAATCTCCGGTGAATCAATGCTAATGGTAAAGGAGTTTCACCCCTTTATTAGAATAATGGCGAGACCGCCAATTTACAATAAAGATCATCCGAGGTGGAGTTATGAGATACTCCAGAATCTAAAGCAGATGAAAAAGTGAGGGATACGAATGAGCTTTGGAACCGTAGGGAATGTTCCAAAATTCGAAAAGAGAGTGGTTCAATCTCGAATGAACGTGATTCTGTAAATCAAATTTACCATACATTCTAAGTTTTGCCTAGAACCAAAGCTCTGATACCAAATGTAACGACCCAGTATTTTCAACCCTTCGCATCCGCACATGTCGGACTTGAATTGTTCAAAATACTGCGTTGTAAAATAAATTTGGCAAAACTCAGAATATGTAGTAAATAAATCACAGAATCACATACACAGATATCAGAATCTCGCAGCGGAAATTAAAAATTTAGTGGTTCATGAAGCCACTGATATAACTTCAACAAAACAGAACTTACATTGTCTATAATCCTCAATACAAATTTTAAGACATAAATAGAGATAGAGTCTTCAAAGTCTTGAATTCCAGAAAAGATAAAGGCTGAAACAACTTCCAGCAGCGCGAATGATCTACTGAGTGTCCTAGCTACGGAGAAGAAATTGAAGCTGCAACTCAGGCTGACCCGAGCGTAAAAATAAAACATAACACTCGAGTCAGGACATACATACTTATATAATGTAAGCTAATTCAAGTGTACTGTAATATAGAGCAAGTAACTTAAAGGATGCTTGGGACCGCCCATCCTCTAAGGATCCGTCAAACTATTTACTATGTAGTATATTGCGCTATTATACTAGTGTCTATTTATAAAATAAACTTACTTTTTAATAGCGTTAAGGGGTTACCCATATAGCCCTTAACACGTAATAGTCCCAGTAGTCCATCCAATATCATAGTCCCTCCTGATCGGGAAGCCACTAGAGGATACCACACGGGCTACGGGAGAAAACCAAACTCGTACAAGGCGCGATAGGGTAGGTGACACGGCACAACTAGGCAATGCCAGGGTAGATATACCAATTGCTATCCAGGCTGATGGTAACGCGCAGCGCGCAGCTGCCGCCCACCTCGAACTAACTCCCCCAAAATCAAAATATAGAAGTGGCCACTGAATCAATCCAAGATCATAGTATAATATCGAAGAGGAGCGTCCGATCAGAGGAATGACCTCATTGGCCTGGAATTGCTCCTGTTTTAGCCACCTTATGCCAACTCACGGGAGTCGGGTCCACGTATTTACCTTACAGGAAACGCCACCACCGACCTACTTCATTCTGGAATCTCCACCGCGTACACGGTTGGTCAAAGTGGTTTTCGGTATCGACAGAGAGTATGTCCATATCCGATCCCGGTCTCTTTGCCAACCCATCGTTATTATAACCCGTGGTCATTTAAAAACAATTTATACTTTAAAACCAGTATAAACATTTCCATTTCAAAACTATAAATACGATATCATTTAAAACCCAAAACAACATGATATCGTTATATTCAAATATAATTCTTTTCCAAAACCATACTGCTTAAAATTTATAATATCTGGAAACCAAATATTTGAATTATACCTTTAAACCATAATATATTGGAAATTTTTCTTTAAAAAAAACATAACTCCCAAAACACAAATGGTTTGGATATAAATGGTTTAACTTTATGGTTACTTTGTAAAGAAGATAATTTACATAGCTTTACAAATATATTTCTTTATTTTAAACCATAATTTAAATATCACTTCATGTTCCCAAGACCATTTCAATTCCTATATATATATCCAATTGGAGTATTAATATTCAAAACTAAGGTTGGATTTTTTTTCTTTCAACAAATTAGTGTTTATTATTTCGTCTTGAATATTCCCATAAATTCCATAGATAAAACTCCAAAATTATGCCATTAAATAATTTCAAAATTAACTTAACACTAGAATGTTCATCTTAAATTTATTAAGAAAAATCCAGTTATAAATCTCATATCTTAAAGGTCTCCAAAACTTAAACATAAATATAATTTAGCAAATTCCTTAAATTTCAAAACAATCAAATTCCAGATTCTATAGCACTTAGGAAATGCTACCTAAAGTTACGGGTAAAACTAGTCCAATTTCAAAAGACAGCATTTAAATGCTTTAGTAGATTGTTTAACTTAATAAATATTTCCAAATATAACTTATATATATATTTCTTAACTGAAATCTTATCCTTTCAAAAATCCAGAATTTCCAAAATAAGTTATATTCCAAAATTTTATTCAAATATTTATTTATTTATTTATTAACATTTATAACTCATTCAAAATCAATATAAAATCCTTTAAAGATATTAAATCAAATATTTAACTTCCAAAATAATTTTAAATATTTCAGAAAATATTATAAGGACCACGGGCCTGTATATAGTTTTCTAGCCTAGGTCAAGTGATACGGATTTATATCATTTCAATCCGTAATTTACAAACCCCGGGTTCTATCATTTCAAACCCGCAATCCCAAGTTAACAGTTAAACAGTTAACATAATAATAGCACAGTAATCATCATTTAGGCCTATCATTTCAGCCCACAACAATCTAAATTTAACAGGGAACTTGCAGTGGTGATTTAAGCAGTAAATAAACAATAATATAATATAACTGCAGAAATAATACAACAGATAATAACTGATGAGGTGTCAATTTAAATGGGATTCATCATTCTATGTTATACTACAGACAGATAATATTTAAATAAAATTTTTACACATACACTTGCGATAATTCACAAAATATATGTACATATGTCTGGTGAGGAATACTCACCTTAAACGCTGCAGTGGATCTAAATCAAACACGGTATCTACTTCGGAAAAAAAAACGGAAAGCACGATCAAACTTCGGCGGATGCAAAGCCTTGACTTAAATCTATAAGATCCAAATACCAAGTATGCGAATTTAAAAATTACGGTCAAAGCAAAATTTCAGAACAACTGGAACGAATAGAATAAAAGAAATTTAGTTCAACTTGCTCGACTACTACAACCCGCTAACCGTCTCAACATATCCTAGGCCCATACTTCAACCGTACGCATGCATAAAATAAATTGAATAAATTGCAAAATAAATTGCAAATTTAATACAATTGATGGAATAAAAAGATGTTATGCACCCAAACAAAACAAATACATGTTTAGACATTATTAAATTATTTCTCACATTTTTAATCATATTTATCATGATCAATTATTTTCATTCTCATATATATTTATTTAAATAAAATGACAATATTGGCAACAAACACAATACTGTTCAAATTATTCGATTTAATCAAATGTAGCCA
The DNA here is from genome assembly GCA_030765085.1 of Allium cepa. Classification (NCBI taxonomy): domain Eukaryota; kingdom Viridiplantae; phylum Streptophyta; class Magnoliopsida; order Asparagales; family Amaryllidaceae; genus Allium; species Allium cepa. The sequence goes on along the minus strand of CM060941.1, from coordinate 675,757,322 downwards.
CTAACTACATTCGAATTCATTAAATAATACTTTATTTCACATACATGTTCATCATGTTTAGGCAAATTATTTCTTCTTTTACTTTTATTATTAAACATTAAAAGGTGATTATTGGTATACATCACCAATATCCTTTTATTAACCATAATAAATACAATCCATTGATATTTATCCACCCAAATTCTCAAATAAGTAGTTAAATTTATTTTTAACCATCTTAAATTTATTTCAACCATTAAAAATTGAAATAAATGTCATTTTATTATATTCACCCAAGATTTATTCATACAATATTGTTTATTTGAATTAAACAACATTTCATATCATTTTCTCCTTATCAATTTATCTTCTCCATTATTAAATTGTAATTTTTTTTTTTTCTATGCCTTCCTCTTCAAACTGCACTTATCCAAATCCACAATACCACTAACTACATCATAACTACACTAATTCCATAGTCTAGCTTCCTACAATCAATTTATATCATTTCTTCCAGCCTACTACTAACAAAGTTCTATATGTATTTATAAATGGCACGGCATGATGGGGAAGTAGCCGAGCAAGGAAATCAGAGAACACAAGAAGGAGGAAGGAAAATTGGAAGAAGCAAAGAAATAAACAATGCAAATTATTTACCTGATAGAAGCTTGTACCAGAGAGGGACAAACAAGGAGATATGAAAACTTATGTGAATGAGGCAAAGTATTTATAGATAAACTTGCGAAATAAAAAGGGGAGATAAATAGGCAGGTTTGAAAACGTAAGAAATAAATGCAAGCGTTGATTTTTGAGTGCATGCGTTTAGGCAAGAGATTTATTTCCAGTTCTTCTTGTTTGAACGCTACACGAAAATTGTGATAAATGCATGCGTTGATTTCTCTTTCCAGTTTTATGTTTGAACGATATCACTCTTTTGGATATTTTTTTTTTTAGATAGCTTGCGTGATTTATACCAGTTATAATCTAAATTTAAAGCATGCGTTACTGCAAATTTGAACAGATTTGATTGAGGAAGCAAAACTTGAGCTCTTGCGTGATTTATGGTAAGCAATGAAAAAGCTTTTAACTGAAAAGGCAAAAGTAATAAATGCTTACATAAATATTTACTTGATCAATGGTTCGAAAAATTTATTTATTGCAAAACAAACGCAGTGGAAACAGAGAGATATAATGGGTATGCGAAAATTTGCAAAGATAGGCAAGATTAAATTTTGAATGCATTTAATTTAGGTGAGAGGAAAAAGGGCAATTGGAAGAGTTGATATTTTTGTGGATAAGGCTGCGTGAATAAATGAATACAGTGACATGCTCAAGAAACAAATGGTAAGAGGCAAATGTCAAAATGTTAAAAAAATAAAATTTTGTGTCACGCGCAAAGGAAGGCAAATTTGATTTCCATATTCTTCTAATCAATTAATTCCCCTTTAATTGCCTTTAATTGATTTCAATTGATTACCTTATCCCTTTTAATTACCCTCCTTAATTGATTTCAATTAATTACCATATTACCAATTAATTATCCTCCTTTAATTACATACTCAAATTTGGTTACTAACTTAATTAGTTAATTAACCCTTTTTGTTAATTATCAATCCTGCGACGTCTCACATTAATCCGTCCGCTTTGTAGGCACTGGTAGCCGGACTGGTTACACGGGCAGATTTCTCCTACAAATTGGGGATTAACCTCGTGTCCTCATGCCATTAACCAAAAGAATTAACTTATTTATCTTTCATCAATTTTATTAATTTGCATTAATTATTCAATAAATTAATTCTGGTCAACTACTGAAATTTTACAATTAATTTCTCTATTAATTGTCATAAATTTCTTTTTGAAATATCTATTAATTGTCATTAACTCCATTTTAAAATATCTGTATGTGCCTTTATTCAAGTTTTGAATTGCTAACTAGGAATAAGGTAGATTTCTCAAATAAATTGATTGTAAGTTTCATTGTTTTAAATTGCTTAACAATGTTCACTGCTAACATAATTAATATGTCAAAATTGAGAATATTCCACCAACATGATTTGCATGTCATAACCTACCAAATTAACATAATTAATTAACTACTTTAATATGTTACAAATTTTCCTCTTTTTCATTATTTTTAGGGAATGGGTATAACAACAGATATTATGATAATATCCAAAACATTTAGTTACCACTCACTTCATTATACATTATAAAAATTTCCTTTTTTTTTTCTTCTTCTTAAATTTAGTTACAAAAATCATATTAAATTAACGAGTTTAATTCTCTAAATTAAATATTTAAACAATATTGGTAAACACAATTTATATAAATTATATTTCTAAAAACAAAAAAAATTAAAAGAAATAAATAGCTAAAAACTAGGGCTGTTACAGATCTTATGTAAGTTAAATTAACTGAGATAAATATGAGTGTAGTAACTCAAGAGATGCTCGGGATTTACATCTCCTAAGGATCCGTTAAACTATTTACTATGTAGTATATTACGCTATTATAATAGTGTCTAATTGTAAAATAAACTTACTTTTTAATAGCGTTAAGGGGTTACCCATATAGCCCTTAACACAGAATATATTCCCATAGTCTATACAGTACCGTAATCTCCCCCGTACTGGGCGTCGTCAGAGGGCACTCCATAGGTATGGTACAAAACAAAAACTCGTAGTAAAGGCTCGGTATGGTAGGTGACACGGCACAACTAGGCAATGCCAAGGTAGATATACCAATTGCTATCCGGGCTGGTGGAAATGCGTAGCCGCAGTTACCGCCCACCTCGAACAAACTCCCCCAAAATCAAAAATAGAAGTGGCCACTGAATCAATCCAAAGTCAAAGTATAATATCGAAGAGGAGCGTCCGATCAGAGGTATGACCTCATTGGCCCGAGAATCACTCATGTTTTAGCCACCTTATGCCAACTCACGGGAGTCGGGTCCACGTATTTACCTTACAGGAAACGTCGCCACCACCTACTTCATTCTGGAATCTTCACCGCGTACACGGTTAGTCAAAGTGGTTTCGGTATCGACAGAGAGTATGTCCATATCCGATCCCGGTCTCTTTGCCAACCCATCGTTATCAAAACACCGCGGTCATTTAAAAATAGTTTATACTTTAAAACCAGAATAAAATTTTCCATTTCAAAACTATGAATACGATATCAATTTAAACCCAAAACAATAAGATATCATTTTATCTCAAATATAATTCTTTTCCAAAATCATGCTGGTTTAAAATTTAAAATATCTGGAAACCAAATATTTGAAATATACTTTCAAAGCATAATATTTCGAAATTCAAAATTTTAAAACCATAATTTCTAAAACTTGAATGGTTTGGATATTCAACGAATGTAAAATAAATGGTTTAACTTTAAAGTTACTTTGTAAAGAAATATAATTTCCATGGCTTTTCAAATATATTTCTTTATTTAAAGTTTAAACCATAATTTAAATATCACTTCAAGTTCCAAAAACCCCTTTAATTTCTATATATATATATATATATATATATTCATTTGGAGTATTAATATTTCAAAACTAAAGTTGGATTTTCTTCTTTCAACAATTAATATTCTATTATTTAGTCTTGAATATTCATATAAATTCCATAAATAAAACTCCAATTTCTAGCAATTAAATATTTTCTCAAATTTACTTTATACTAGAATTTTCATTTTTAATTCATCTTGGAAAATCCAGTTATAAATATCATACCTTAAAATTTCCAAACTTAAACATATAAGATAAATTTCCAAATTCCATTTTCTTAATTTTTCATTTTTATTCAACAGGTTTATACACAACTTAATTTTCAAAAATTTAACTTCATATGTATATATATCGAAGAATAATATTTTATAAAATATCAAAATCAATTTTTTTATAAACCGTATCCCATCCAAACCATAGAAATCACTTTAAAATAATTTATATATAGACCACGGTGCCTGTATAAAATTTTCTATCCTATAGTCAAGTGATACGGATATTTATCATTTCAATCCGCAATTTAAAAATAAAATTTTGCGGTTGTATATCATTTCAAACCACAATCCCGAATGAAACGAAAAATGCATGATAACGTGCAATTTAATGATATAAAATAAAACATCCATTCATCAACATCATCCATCATCCAAATCACAATCATCATCCAATAATAATTCAATATCAATATATATCTGATAATATATATCAGGTAATAACTGGCGGTTATATTCAAAAATAAATTTAATCAACTATTAAACTTAGAGTTTATATTTAGTAATAAATTTTATAACTGTTTACTAGCAGTTCCTATGCAAATAAATAAATTCTAACTGTCAATTAATATGCAATAAGTAAAATAAATTAACAATTAAATTAAATAACGCGATTTAGCAAATATGATGAACAAAACATGCCAAACAGTTATAAATAAATTTCTACTCATATCTAAAATAAATTTAACAAACATAAAACTTTTAGAAGTTGTGAGTGGGTTAAAACACTCACCTTTTGAATTTAAATCGAATTTAAATCCGATTTAAACTCAAAAATTCGACGGCCTCCAAATCAATCCAAACCAGCGTCAACAGATTTGAAATTTAATTACGATCCTAACGAAAAAATCTCGTGTGAAACGGAGTTCGTATGTGAAAGTTATCACAATTAAATGATTTGCAATTGAAATTAAAAATAAACAAAATAAAAATAAAATACCGTGCCACATGCACTATTCCCTCGTGAAAAACGCGTATGCTTCTTCTTGATTGCTAACTTTGTTCCGTAATTTTTCTTTTATTTCGATTTACTTTAATTTTCCTCCTTATTATATGAAAGTATGTATTTTTAAAAGGTTTGAAAGAAAAAAAAAGATTTGAAAAAGAAGAATTGAAAAAAAAATGATTAAAATAAGAACTGTAAACGGGAGAGAAGATCTAGATTTGAAAAGAAAGAAGAAAGTTTGAAATAGAAGTAAATTTGAAGAAGAAGAAGAATATTTGAAGAGAAAGGAAAAATTAAAATGAGAGATAATAAGGAGCTTTGAGAAAAACAAGAAAAAAAAAGAAGAAGAAGAAGAAGAAGAAGAAGAAGAAGAAGAGTAGCATGGAGGCTAGGGTTAGAGTTAGGAGAAACAAAATGTAAAAGAAGAATAAGATGTAGGTTATTTAAAATTAGGAAATGAATGTGGAGAGACAGAAATAAATGTAACGCTTTATTTTTTAAAGCTTCAGGCACTAATAATGCATATGGAAATGTACGTAAGAATGGAAAAGTTTGCAAACGAAAGTTAGATTTTGTATACGTAAAAATGAGGTGGCAAAAAAATAAATATAATCTAAAAGTCTATGCTCAGGTATTAAACGGAGAAAAAAAAAACGAATCAACTATTAAAAATAAGGTAACTGTTTTAAAATGTTCATGCAACAATTAATAATAAAGAAATAAGAATGAAGGGACCATGTACCTTGCACAACCTTTAATTTTTTTTTTTGTAACGTAACCAAATTAACTTCATTAACTCAATTAATATTCAAATTTGTACGCATTTAGGTTTTTATCTGCGCATAATAAAATATTTATACTTACCTTAAAAATGAAAACGTTCAATTTTGATTTCTCAAAATGATCTTTTATTTCCATCAAAACACCCTTTTTGTTTAACGCAAAACGTGCGTTTCTTTTATTAAATATATTAATTGCAATCAACGTTTCCTTTCCTTTTTATTGAAATATTTGAATTACATTAACTGCAGTTACTTACAAAGTTAAAATTTTAAAACAGATAATTAAAATGGATAAAAATATAGAACAATTGTTTATTTAAACACGTTTATAAATTTATTGTTTATACATAAGAGTAATAAATAGATTATTTTTCTATTCTTGTAATCAGTCTGTAAGGTAAAACATAGTTCAAATCATATATTCCTTTCTTTAAAATCAATCTTTCTATTCTTTATTTTAATGAAATTAAACCTACATTTACAAATGAAACATTCATTTTATCGTTAAAAATCCAAATTTACAACATTAAGTTTTAAATTTTCAATTTATCCAGTGATTAAACTTAATTGCCCATGAAATTCATTTATTTGGTTTTTAAATTCTTTTATTCACTCCATTATCACCAAGTAGATAAATTAACATTGGTTCATGGTCAATATATTGTTATCCTAAATTTTCAACTTACTCCATTAACGTAGTATTTAACATTTTATTCCCATTTAGTTGAAATAACCCTCTTTCCAAAATTTTACTTCAAATAAATAAGCAGCTCTTTATATTTCTAAATCAATTACAATAGTTTAACAAATTGAAAGTTAATTGAAAGTTGCTACATTTATCGATTTTAGATTTCCCTTAATTTCATACACGTTCAGAAATTATCTATTTAATTAAATTAACAAATCTTTATTTTCAATTAGATGAATTAAATGTTGGATTCACACTGTTGCATTCATATTTCCCGTTTCACTTTTATCCGTATTAACTATTTCATTTTCTCTTATTGTGAATAACTAAAATAATTCACTATATAACGTCAGTTTATTTCCTTGCATTAACATACCCCTATTTACACTGATTAGAATAAATTACATTCCTAAGTGCACTCCTATCAATTAAATGTATAAATTAAGGTTCTTTTTTTTTATAATATACTTCACTCACTATAAAAATTTTACACACTAAATTTACTTTCAATTAATTACTTACATTCTATAACTTACTTTACATATTTTCCGCATTAATTATCTTAATTATCAAAAGTTCAACTTATTCCCCAAAAATTGTCATCTCATAGTTACAACCTACATTGGTTGGTATTTATTCCATTCATCTCTTTAGTTGTAGCGTAAATTTCTCATTAATACACATTAGAGTTCATTTAATTTCAACTGCCTCCTAATTTCCATTTATAAGTCTTAACACCCTATATTTTGACAACTTCTAATCATGGTATTACTTCTCATATTATATGTACCCTTTATAGTGTATTAACATTTATTTCAATTCAAATTTCATCAACCAAATTAAACATGTAACCTATAACTATTTCCCAAGATATTGCACCCATTGTCATATTCTGAATGGAGTTAGCATTTAATCTCAAAATTCATCTAAATTTTATATTAAGACAATATTTAATTCTTCTTGATAATATTAAATTCCCAATGGAATCAATATATCCCACTATACATACTTTACGTGTAAAACTCTTAATTTTTCAATTTCACTTATTTCCCAAATCCAAATAGTTACCTAACATAAATCTATGCTTATATTATATTCACGTTCACCCTTCCGTTATTCTCAAATAAATTACCTAGTAACGTTCATATAAATAAATGCTATGTCAGTTTCCTATTCTATTGCGATATTATATTTATTCATTACTGCATAACTTCATTTATTTCATTCTTATTACTTTAATTAGTAGTTAAAGTAACGCTTATCAATACACGTCAAATTATTTACAATTTACAAAGTTTTGATAAACTGACCAATTTAGTAGGTAATACATACTATAATTATTATACTCATAAATTAATACTTAACTACTCTAATACCTTACCTATACTTTCTATCTTCACATTCTATTCAGGTACAATACTTACACCAATTTATTTAATGAAAATTTATTCGTTTTACAAACAAGGCTCATATTACCATTTGTTCAATTATCGTTCATTTCAATATAAATTTATCACTCTTTATTTATTTCTACTAAATTTTAATTTCAAAATTCTATTAAATAACTAAATTAAATCGTCTAAATATCGGGTCGTTACACTCTCCCCCACTCAAAACTTTTCGTCCCCGAAAAGGAGAAAGAAGGGAAAAGAAGGATTTAGAATCTACATATCTTATTCAAAACATTACCTTAAATTTACAATATCTGTTACTCTTCTTAAAATATACAAATTTACAACATTATCTTTTTATACTTAAATTTATTAGAGTTTGGAGAACATTTCAAAATATTTCTAAGTAGTTTCAATGTAACAAACGGAGTTTTCGACTTCCGAAAATCCGACATCGATACTCACTTTATCGACTGCCGAGAAATCGAAGGCCGAAAACACGGAATGTTATGGGTTTTAAAAAGAATTTAAGAAAAGAAAGAAGAGAGAAAAAGGTAGAAGATAGAGGGAAAAGAGAAATTTGAAAACAGAAAATTTTAAAATAGAAAAAGAGAATTTGAAAATAGAACGGACAGAAAGGAAACAAAAAGAACAACATCAGAATCTCACAATTCGCAGCGGAACAACATATAATAATAAATGAATAATCTTTAAACAAAGAACTATATCAGTTATTACATTACATTTCATTTCATTACATCATATCATCAGAGTGTACAACAACATACAACATCAACAAACAATGCAGCGGAAAAAGAAATACTATATAAACTAGTAATACGCCATGCCATCCAGCTTGCCTCCAGCAACTCCAGAATATCCAGAATATCCTGATAAACCTAACTCTTAACTGCCCGTGTGGAAATTGGTGGGCACCCAGAGTTTAGGAAGGAAAACAATAAACTCCGAGTCAGTCATGTGACTGGTGTGAGAACTCAAAACAGTTTATTTACTTTAAAATCAAAATAGAGGAATATTTTTAAATTAATTCGCAATGCTTTTAAAAATGAGACTACCATAAGGCCTCCCGCACACACACACATGCAAACGCAGAATCGGAGGAGATTTCTCCTTATGATAGTCAAAGATGCTTGATACGCATTTAAAATAATATTTGATATTATTATTAGTGCATAGTGTAGAGGAAAATCATTTCGAAAATAAAGATATAAATCTTAGCCAACATACGACCATTATCGTATGCCTACTATAGCTACTATCCAAACAGTGGTGACCACCATAAGTGAATAGCAGGTTCTACAACTAATACCGTACAAGTTTCGTATTGGGAATTGGATTTCCAACAAATGGTCAGGCCAAGGAACTTCCCATTGCCACATGAGAATGCCTCTGGATGGACATCCCCGAGAACCAAACCGGATCTCTACCAACACAAGGCCGGGTTACTCCTAACTGAGTAACAACTGACCGAATATGCCATCCCCCGGTCCTTTGGGACCTTTATCCGAGAGCTCTCTAATCAATTCACACAATCATAAAAACAAAGTGTTTCAACATGAGTAAGTATCTGGGCTCCATACCATGATACCACCCTTTTCCAGAAGGAAATGCACATATCCTAAAGGGTGCTACCCCTCATAACCTTGCTGCATCTTTCCTGTTTTGACCATTTCCGGGATGTGAGGCTCGACGAATTCACGTCCACAAAAACATACTTTATACAAAAGCCATGTTTTGGGTCAACAAATGATCAACACAATGATCACTAAGATAGACGATCAAATAAATGATCCTATCACAAATAATCAACACAATGATCATTTCAGCATCACTCAGCATGTCACATTACCAAATTGGGAATATATCGCTGATAACTTCAACTATATAACCTTTGAGCTCGTACGTCTCAAAGAAGGGTGTTAAGCAAAGAATAAATTCTCCGCCACCAACAGAAATATATTTGAAAGAAATCGGCTTTATATCTCAACTTGTAATGTCAGACATACAATCCATACAAGTCTGTTCCGGGATCGAACAAAACCGAAGGCACTTACAAAGAAGTCCTTGCAATCCGGATATTCACAATCCTGATCGGATTTCCCATCACTTATGGAATCTCTATACCAGGAGCGACCCAGTGCAGAGACAATCGATAGGTCATCCTATCGCTCTCGCAAATACCGGTCTTCAACACCGATCTTCAATGCAATTCACAACGACGTATCACATATTCGGAATGGGTTATACGACCCCATGGTCCTTTCCCGGTTAACCCGAATAGTGAGCGCTTATTCAAAAATAAGTGTGCATTCAAATTCAAACAATCATATCAAATACCCAATCAAAGGGAAATATTGATAGTCGGCTATTGAACTATCAATTGATATGCATACATCACCAGATTCCAAATAATTTTCCAAATTATTTATTTTCCAAAATATCTTTACAAGATATATAATTTCAACACTTCAAAAATAAATCAATATTTATTTTCAAACTAATTTCACTTATTATTTATAAATTCCATAATGAATTTATATTCCCAAAATATCTATGAATAACCGATTTCAATTATTCATTTTCAATTTATCTTTTCATATTGGAAAACATTTCCATACTTATTTATTCATAAGTAATTCACAAATCTTTTTATTTTCAACCTTGGAAAATATTCAATATACTTAAATCAAATTAAGTATATATTTCATTCTTTAAGGAAATCATTCACTTAACATATTTATTTGGGTCAAAACGAATGTTACGTAAAACATCGTTACGACAACCCAAAATCACTAGTATAGGGATTCAAAATTAAAATAGATATATAAATCCCAATACTACCCAAACCATTTCCTTTCGGAAATCATTTACTATAACAACAGTGTTATAGTCCACCATTTCCTTTTATTTCACGAAACATCTATTTCAACAATGAATGTTGAAATCTATGGTTTCGAATCTCAACACCTTTTAAAACATCGTTAGATCGTTTTAATTCTATTTAAAATATCACATTCAAAACATTTTCTTTAACGTATTATTCACTATTCAAAACGTGAATATACTACGTTCACAAATTCCATTATTTCTATTCTTTTTAACTTAAAGGATTATTCACTGTTTACAACATGAATACAACTCCATTAATAGGTTATAACAATTAACTTATCAAAATAAGTCTTTTGCGAATTTATAAAACAATGTTTATAAATTCCATATTTATTTATTTATAAAAACTTCCTTTTTATAAATTCCTTAATTAACCTATTCCAGTTTACAACTAAATTATAAACTAAGCGTTCACATTATAAGTTAATTACTTATAAACGATTATTTTACAAAATCGTTCTTTTAAAGACTTTCCAAACCATAAATCTTATAACTTATAAGATTCATTTATTTAACAAAATTTATTCTTCAAATAACTTCACAAATTTATAAATCTTACTATTTATAAATTTCATTTATAACTTCACCATTTATAATTCTATAAATTTCATTCTTTAATGAAATTCATTTTCACTTCATTCAAACACTTATAAAAACTCGTTTTATAATGTCTATATTTCAATTTATAAATATCCATTTATAAATCTCTAAATATAAATCAGTTTATATTATTATTCTGAAACGTCTTTAATTTCCTTTAAAATTTCACCATTTTTGATTTATAAAATAATCACATTTTATAAATCCTATATTTAAACTTTTTATAACAAATTTAAACATCCCAGTTTAAACTATTTTATAACATCATTAATCCATATTTCTCAAAAATCAGCTTTTAACTATATTTCACAAAATCATAATTTTTAAAACTTTAAAAATTATAACGTTTATTTATTTAAAACTGATCAATTCCAAAAATATAGTATATTCTCAAAAATCACTTTAAAATCATTTTAAAATCCCAAAATCTGGGTCCAATGATGCTACACATCAAATAGTCAATCACGACTACAACGATATCATATATCGATATGATAATCCATCAAATATCAAAATATCTGAAAATCAAATAAAAACTGTTGAGGAATCCAGTTGGATCCCTCCAACCTGTTTTCCTGCATCCAAAAACATTAGCACAATACCAATTTCGCTCCAGTACGAAATTATCGCGGTACATGTTTTTAATAAATATTATCCGCTTACTAACGGCGTAATAGGGTCTCATCCGCTAAACAAAAAATGCGGGAAATCAACAACTGCAATATATACATATGCCAATATATATATATTGATATTATATATAATACCAATTTCACTGTTTATGAAATATTCGCGGTATATGTTTTTACTAAATAACATCCGCTTACTAACGGCGCATAATGTCTATTTTAACAATCAATAATTTACAGTCATCATTCAAACATGCATTCAAATATTTTAAATCTAACTATTTAAAATAAAATCGAAACCTATTCGATTGAGTGAGAAGTTCTCACCTTGGTTTTAAATTCCGTTTTAGCTTTTATTTCGAATAAAATTAAACGCGCGTTTAATTTTACCTAAAATTCTCACTAACTCCAAACGACTCCAAACCAACTCCATCGCGTAGTGCTCGTCCATACGATTCCAACGCAACTGAGTTTGCATTTTTTCGACCTCGTATGAAAAAGTTATGCATTTTTGAAGTTACACGTATTTATATAACATAATTTCAACATAAACTTAACTAATTTAAACCCACATCTCAACATCCACCATCCATTCCAGATCCTATGCCTCTCCTTCATCTTCCCCCTTTCACGTTATCATCTCCAGGAAATACACGTAGAGGCCGAACCCAAAAATTAGAACTAGGGTTTGATTTTGCTCGCTCAATACTCGATGAAACTTGATCAAACCAACGCCAACGCGAAGCTCTCGTCGCAAGCTACCTCCACCTGCCACCATGGCCAACTCGGCCCCCCTATGACGCGCGCGCACGCATGGGAACAGCCCACGAATGGCCCCCTCTAGCTCCCTCCACACGACTCCGTTTCCGATCACCACCGTTCACATCGTAGCTCTCACTCCCCTCTCCAACTTTCATGTTGACAACTTCCTCTAATTGTTGACGGATTGGAAGATCTAGAGGGATGAAGTTGGAGCATTTCTGGCCATTCAACTAGGAGGTGGCGGCTGGCTATTATAAATTAGGGTTTAGTTTTTATTTTATTTTTATTTGTGTGTGGTGCTATTTATAAGAAAAGCAAGCGTAAACACTATTCATCCCGGGAATTCCGAACTCCGATTTAGACGCCGTAACCAGCGTTTCTAAGGTTTACCCCGCGTTCCGGACACAATGGAACAAGTTTCGGAAGCTAATTCGGAAGTATGTGCGAGTTATGGCTGAAAACGTTCAATTTGAATTAAACCGATTTAAACCGATTTCTAGGCGTTTTAATTCGTACCGGACAAACGGTAAATCCAATTGACTTGAAATTTGAAACCTTACAATAATATCACATTACGGATCCGATGAAACTGGTTTCGTCGAAATCCGAGAATTTTTGAAAAATGGCTATTTTGACTCGCCAAATTTAAATTAAAAATAATTCGATGCGTTTCGAGCTGCCACGATCAAACGATAACTCCGATTGACACGAAAATTGAAATCCGGTAATAACTAACTATTACGGATCTAATGAAACTAGTTTCGTTCAATTCTGAGACTGTTCAAAAATTGGCTATTTTACAGTCGATTATTTAATATTAAAATATTCAATTTTCACAAATTAACTTTTAATTCGATTTTAAAAGTTCTAAAATATCATTCTAACTTCAATATGATAAAATAAAATTTTACAAATCATTTTCAATCATATTTAACTCTATTTTCAATTATTTCCATAATTTAACATATTAAATTATCGATTTAATAATCCAATTAAATCCAATAATTCAAATAAAAATTTATTTGACTTATAAATTCACTTATAAATATTTAAAATTAATTAAATATTCAAATTTTAATTACTAAAAATTCTGGGTCGTTACATTCAATCCCTAACAACAAATCAATACACAACCATCCATTTCACGAACAGCATATACATCCAAAACAAACAACCATTCAATCAAACAAACAAATGGTCGTTCAGGTTCAAAACCTTTAAATTATACGGAATGAAGAATAAACTTGTAACAACCCTGTATTTTCTGATTGTTGTAATTTTATATTTTAATTATTTTAATTTAAATTCCTAGTTTAAAAAACTTTATTTTATTTATTAAAATGAATATATTTTATTAATTGAAATATAAATGTTGATTTTGATGTGGATTAGAATTTCAAACATGCATAGATTGAATATTTCCAGAAAATGTGAATTTTGGTCAATCTGGTCAAACTTTTACTTTTAAATTTAAATTTTAAAAGTATGAAAATTTTAATTTTTTTCTTTTATTATGAAATTAAATAATATTTCAAGAACAATGCTTTTCGTTTCGTTGAAATCCGAATAATATTGTGGAAGTTATGCTTTTTACAAAATTGGGTGTAAATTGTTTTATCTAACAATATTGTTTATTTTAAATTAAATAAATATTTTTTTTTACTTGCCATATCTTATTATAAATTCTATTATATGTTATGTTACATATATTTTTACCTTTTAAATATTTTTAAAGTGATGTTTGAATTTTTCCAAAGCTCATTGAATTTATTTTCTATTTTTAAAGGTTAGTTTCCATTTTTCTGTTATTTTCTTTATTTAAATTATATTTAATTAAAATTTATTTATTCATTTTTATGTATGAATTTTATTTTTATGTTTTTATCTTTATTTATAAATATGTTTCATGTACATACAATTTTTCAAAAGTTCATTTCATTATCTTCAAATTTTCTAGCCTAGTTGACAATTTCTGCTATTTTCTTGATTTAATTATTTATAATTAATATTTATTTATTTATATTTTTTTTATTTACTAAATTTTCGTATTTTTACCTAAATGTATATATATTTTTCAGTTATATAAAATTTAAAGACAAATAATGGATATATGAAGAGTTTGAAACCCTTTGTATGCTTAGTCTCTTTGTATTCTTGTCCTTTCATTTTCCAATCGCCTCTTCATTTTCTTGCATAACCGACCTTTTCTTTTTGCACTGCCATGAGTTATGTTTCTCATTCACGTGAGAAACCTTTTTCTCCTCAAAAAGATCACGGCCATGAGAAAAATTTGAAGGAAATGGCCTCTCTCCTTCCTTCTTTTCCACTTTTCCCTTCTCCTTTTCTACGTTTAGCCTTCCTCTTCCTCTTGCTTGCTCGGCCCCACTTCTCCTCCATCACCACAGACCATCACCCCTCCATCTACAGCAGCAAAAAAGTCCCCTCCCTCTGACCAAGACAGGCCATGACCTTCCACTTGAAGCCATCACAATTTTTTTCCAAAAAACTTCACTAAAATTGCCTTAGCCGACCAATACTTCAACACCACTTTCATAGTTTGCCTTTGGCCACCCCTTAGCCACCACCACCATCATCTACTTCACCTCTGGCCTCCTTTTTCACTTCTGTCCAGATCAGACCTGACATGAAGACCCCATGGCCGAGCCTATATGTGGTCATAGCCGAGTCAAAATGCACGAAAAACTTCACATATTTGCCTTGAACCCATGTATGCTTCATGTTGAAACTGTTCCACCACCTTCATCCACTTGTAACCTGACATTTATGGTTGCTATACCTGACCCAAACCAGAGCCTAGTGCGGTGAGATCAAGCCCATTTGATCATGTGACAAGCTTATGTTGTCGTGTGCGAGTCTTTTGCTTCTAAGGTTTGGTCATCTCTCTTGTTTTGCAACTGTTCTGCAAACTAAAGTTGTTGATTACATTTGTATGTCGATATCTATGTTTGTGCTTATGTATGTTATATTTTGTGTTGTTTACAAGGGTCTCCATCAATTCAAATCAAATCGTGCTTGTCGTGCCTTTGGAATCGCTCTTGTGTGTGTTGTTTGTCTCTAGCTTCGTAAAAGGTGAGTCTTTCTCACTCTGACATTTATACTTATGAAATAGTGAATTGATGACAAGTGTTTAGTGATATAAAATGTTATGCAAGTTAATGATGATCATATGATATGCTATGCCATGTTATTACCATGTTAAAACTGTTAATTATCACCTGACATGTGATATATGACATTATATTGTGACACTGACATTGTTTATATTGTTTATGCATATATTCACACTGCAAGTTCCCTGCTAGAATAGAATCACTATGGGTTGAAATGATACATACCCAAACGGACTTTAGATTAGGGAAAAATCGTTATGGGCTGAAATGATAGGCCTGAGCGATTTTTATTGTATTTTATTTGACTTGGGATTGCGGGTTTGAAATGATAGAACCCGGGTTTTCTTTGTAAACTGCGGATTGAAATGATATATATCCGTATCACTTGACCTAGGTTAGAAAATTATATACAGACCCCGTGGTATATTTTTAAATGATATTTATTAAAATATGTATTTTTAAAAGTATGAAATTTTGATTTAAAAATATATATTTTATGGTTTTAAGAAAATTAAATATTAAGTCTTGAAATTGTGAATTTGAGTACGTAAATGTGAAATAATTGAGATTTTAGACTTTAAATTTTATTTTAAAATGTAAATAAATAATGGAAATTAAATTTAAAGTTTTAAAATTATATATGAAGTAAAATTTTAAGTTTTATTTAATTTATATGTTAATAAACAGTGAATTTTGACTTAATAAATGAATGGAGTTTTTAAATTGAATATTTGATCTAAAAATTTTGTTGTGTTAAATCATATGTTAAAATGATTTTAAATGTGAAATTTTGAAGTCTAGAAATATGATTTTTAAGTTATAATAAAAATTTGGAGTTTTATTATTATTATTTTTTTAAAGCTAAAATGAAATTTGGAATTCATAGCATTTTCAAAATGTTGTAGTCTTTTGACAGCATTTTTAAATGCTATTGTTTTGAATCTAACAATGTTTGAAATAACTAAATATCTATTACGACATTTTATAAATGCCGTTATTCTTGAACTAAATCATTTTTGGAAGCTATAAGCTACGATAGCACTTTATAAATGCTGTCGTTGCTATAATTTGACAATGTTTGAAATGTTATAGTTTTTAACACTGTTTGAGTTATATTTTAAAGTGCTAAATGATTTAAATTTTGGAAATTGATTAATTGTGAAATTTAATAAGTTTTGAATATATTTTAATATTTAAATTTGAATTTTTAAGGAATTTAAACTTGAATTTGAATTTAAGTAAGGTTTACTTGGTTATGTGTTAAATGGAATGAAATGTAATGAGATAAATGAATTTTGAATGGAATTTTTAATGTATTTTGTAATGATACTTGAAATAACAAATGAATGACTTATTTGATTTAAAAATGATATTTAAATTTGAGTATTTGAATTTGAATTCAAATAATGATTTGATAACAAGGTTTGGAAATGATTTGATCTTTATTTTGATAAAGAATATGAATTAGAATGATATGTACTTTTGATAAATGAATATTTGAAGTTTATATTGGTATGAAAGGATATTTAGTTTAATTGTAAATTGAGTTTATTTAAATAGTATTGGATTTATGAAATGAATATTTCAAAACTAAGTAATAATGAAACTAGATTTGAGATATATGAAATTATAAAATTTAGTTTTGAAATGCGGGATATTAAAGCTTTGAAATTTATTAAAAATTGAATAGTTAATTTGTGGATCAAATCTATATTTGAAAATGATATGATTTGAAATGGTTATTGGGAAATTTAATTGAAACTGATGGTTTGAATTGAATTAAGTTGGAAATTGAAAATTTGGGATTAATTGAATGAATTGTAAAATGTAAGGAATTAAATGAATATCCGATGATTTCAAATGTATGATTTTGAAATGTTATAATTTTCAAAGTGTAATTGTTTCAAGTATTTTTGGTTTCGAAAGAGTTATACTTTGAAAATATTATGATTTTGAAATGAATATATGTTTGAAATGTTTTTGGTTTTGAAGTATAAACTATTTTGATTGAATAAATAGTTTTGAAATAAAAATGGTTTTGGTTTCGAAGTATAAACTATTTTGAAAGAAATATAGTTTGAAATGAAATGATTTGATCTTTTTAAAGTATAAACTATTTTGAAATGACCACGGCGTTATAATAACGTTTGGTTGTTAAAGAGACCGGGATCGGAAGTTGTCATACTCTCTGCCAACTCCGAAAACCACTTTAACAACCGTGTACGCGGTGGAGATTCTAGAATGAAGTAGGATGGTGGCGACGTTCTTGAGGTATATTACATGGACCCAACTCCCGTGAGTTGGCATAAGGTGGCTAAAAAAGGAGCGATCTCGGGCCAAGTGAGGTCATTCCTCCTATCGGACACATTCCTTCGATACTATACTCTTACTGGTGATTGATTAGATAGCCATCCTCCGATTTTGATATGGGAGTGTGTTCCGAGGTGGGCGTATGTGGCTGCTGCGTTACCACCAGCCCGTGTGCGTAATTGGTATATCTACCTTGGCATTGCCTTGTGTGCCGTGTCACCTACCATACCGAGCCTTTACTACGAGTTTGTTTTTCTCCCGTAGCGCGTGTGGTATCCTCTGACAGTCACCCGGAGTGGAGATGGCATGATATTGGATGGACTACTGGGACTATTATGTGTGAAGGGTGATATGGGTAGCCCAGAACGCTATTTAAAAGTATGTTTATTTTACTGTAGACACTATTATAATAGCGCAATATTACTACATAGTAAATAGTTTAACGGATCCTTAAAGGATGGGCGATCCCAAGCATCCTTTAAGTTACTGATGCATTTTGTTACTGTTCACTTGAGTTAATTTACAGTTCATAAGTATTTATGTCCTGACTCGAGTGTTTTTTGTTTTGCTTTACGCTCGAGTCAGATTGAGTGAGTTAGCATTCAAGATTCACCTTTGGAGCTGGAGCTTTCCTTGAAGATCTAGCCATCTATTTTGCTTTTTGTATCCAGTGATTTCAGTGATGTATTCTGATTTATACCTGATGTATCTTGTTACTCTTTTGTTGTATCTTGTTTAACTCTAATGTATCTTATTTTTATATAGTAGCTTCATGAACTACTATCTCTTTTATTTCCGCTACATTATTATTTACTCCGTGTCTGTGATCTGTGACTATGTATTTACTGTATATTCTGAGATTTGCCAAATTTTATTTACAATGCGGTATTTTGAGCAATTCAAGTCCGACACGTGCGGATGCGAATGGTTGAAAATATCGGGTCGTTACAAAACTACTAGTGCATCCTTTACTCAATAGTCTTAGATAAAACTAAGTAGATTATTCATTCACCCAAATCCAATTTTAAGGTATCCTTGCCCAAACAACCATCAACTAAACACATATCCAAACAATAATCAAATTAACTTATATAAATTCACCTCGTACTTTAGTTGTTTGATTTCCTTTCTTTTATTCAAACCAACTAATTTTTCCTTTTATAATTTACATTTATTTATGACAACTTCAAATTTTATCTTCTCGTTCAGTGGTGGTTTCTTACAATTATTCATTTTTTCTTAATCGGGTCATGTAAGTTTCTTTTATTTGTATTATATTTAATGCACTTCTCAATTTCAATCATTCATTCTATGCTTACATTTATATTATATGTAATTATAGTAACCCTTTTTATTACACTTAAATTCTTAACCTTATAACATCCATTCTTATAGGTAAAGGATTTTATTAATTCTTTGACTAGGGTTTGCAGTCATTTATTTATGTTACCTACTTTCCATTATATTCAACTAGTAGCATTTGCATCATACTTAAGTTTATAACCCTACACATCAATCCTTATTTATTAAAGAATTTCATTTTATTTACTTAAGTTTTAAAATCACCTATTTATAATACTTACCTCTAATTTTGGTAAAATTTCAATTTATAACCTAAGTTTATAACATTAAATTCTCATTTATAATAGCAATTCATTTAATACTTCATTATTTCCAAAATTTCTACTTGTATAATATTCTATTCCAATTTCTTATTTAACATTTCAACCTTTAATATTTGGTAAGTTATATATGTTAAAGAGAATGCAATTGAACTTATACAAGTTTATCTCAATTCTTTTAATTCATTCATTGTTCAATAAATCTTTACTTTTTTTTTCTTATAAGTTAAAATTTTAACTTCCTTTATAACTTAGCATTTAAGTCTCTTATTTTATTTAAGGTTTCAATTATTAATTAAATTCTGTTTCACTACCATAATTGAAACAATTAATTAATGGAAATTTAGAATTAAATACCGGTTAAATTTCAATAGATAAGTATATTCTTATAACTTATATACCTCTAATTATATTTAAAACAATTAAAATTTAGATATTTTCAAAATAAATCTGCAGTAGAATTTACTACAGTGGCCTTTCCCTTTCGAAACTCGAAAATGAAAGTCGATGATGCGGCCGCCATCACCGAAATTATTTTCCAACGACAGAGAGGAAAGTACGAAACTTATTTTCTCCAAAATCTTCTTTAAAACAATTCTTCCGAATTATACTAAATATTTATATAAGAAAATACTTATAAACAATTTTTATATTTCATAAATCCTTTGAAAGCAAATTTTCAAAAACCCCGGACTTAAGTTCTAAAATTTCCAAATTCCATTGATGTTAATTTCATTCTTATTTTTCTTATTATTTATAAATTTTATTCTAACAACCAATCTATCGCAACCAAATATAGATATCATTTGAAATTTTTTTATTTTATATATAGAAAATATAATAGGCAAAATTATTTCATTCACCTATATTAAAAACAAATATTATGTCGGTCTGTCCTATTAAGTGTTTAGAAATCCCTATTGATGTAATAGCGTCCCATGCACCAATCAGAATTTATAAATACAAAACGGAACAGATTAACACAATATCAAAATCTTTTTATACCACTAACAAATACGCTCTCTCATATATATACACTCAGCGACTCCCATAGGGTATTACTACCCTATTAACAAAGAGTCAAACCCCACAAAGCCAAGGTTTGTCGCTAAACCAAAGCTCTGATACCAAATGTAACGTCCCGCCTTTTCGCACGATTTAAACAGACACACGTGCCAATTCAAACCATACGGAAGGGCGGATTGTTATGGGGTAAATAAGAAAAACAGAGAAGGAAAAAAAATAGAATCTCACAGCGGAAGGATAAAATATAATATTAAAATATACAGTTTATAAAACTGTTTTCAAAACATTTGATTCTTCTTTATACAATTAAATATCAGAGTTCACATACCAATAATATCAATGCAGCGGAATACAGTGTAGTGGAATAAAATAGTAGATAGTAATACTACAAATCTTCATCTTCGTCCTCCAGAGCTAAAACTTCAAATCCTGAAACGCTCGGACTGACCCGAGCGAATTGAAAAGACAAAACACTCGAGTCAGAACTAAAAGATCTTATGTAAGTTAAATTAACTGAGATAAATATGAGTGTAGTAACTCAAGAGATGCTCGGGATTTACATCTCCTAAGGATCCGTTAAACTATTTACTATGTAGTATATTACGCTATTATAATAGTGTCTAATTGTAAAATAAACTTACTTTTTAATAGCGTTAAGGGGTTACCCATATAGCCCTTAACACAGAATATATTCCCATAGTCTATACAGTACCGTAATCTCCCCCGTACTGGGCGTCGTCAGAGGGCACTCCATAGGTATGGTACAAAACAAAAACTCGTAGTAAAGGCTCGGTATGGTAGGTGACATGGCACAACTAGGCAATGCCAAGGTAGATATACCAATTGCTATCCGGGCTGGTGGAAACGCGTAGCCGCAGTTACCGCCCACCTCGAACAAACTCCCCCAAAATCAAAAATAGAAGTGGCCACTGAATCAATCCAAAGTCAAAGTATAATATCGAAGAGGAGTGTTCGATCAGAGGTATGACCTCATTGGCCCGAGAATCACTCCTGTTTTAGCCACCTTATGCCAACTCACGGGAGTCGGGTCCACGTATTTACCTTACAGGAAACGTCACCACCACCTACTTCATTCTGGAATCTCCACCGCGTACACGGTTAGTCAAAGTGGTTTCGGTATCGACAGAGAGTATGTCCATATCTGATCCCGGTCTCTTTGCCAACCCATCGTTATTAAAACACCGTGGTCATTTAAAAATAGTTTATACTTTAAAACCAGAATAAATTTTTCCATTTCAAAACTATGAATACGATATCAATTTAAACCCAAAACAATAAGATATCATTTTATGTCAAATATAATTCTTTTCCAAAATCATGCTGGTTTAAAATTTAAAATATCTGGAAACCAAATATTTGAAATATACTTTCAAAGCATAATATTTCGAAATTCAAAATTTTAAAACCATAACTTCTAAAACTTGAATGGTTTGGATATACAACAAATGTAAAATAAATGGTTTAACTTTAAAGTTACTTTGTAAAGAAAAATAATTTCCATGGCTTTTCAAATATATTTCTTTATTTAAAGTTTAAACCATAATTTAAATATCACTTCAAGTTCCAAAAACCCCCTTTAATTCTATATATATATATATATATCCATTTGGATTATTAATATTTCAAAAATAAAGTTGGATTTTCTTCTTTCAACAATTAATATTCTATTATTTAGTCTTGAATATTCATATAAATTCCATAAATAAAACTCTAATTTCTAGCAATTAAATATTTTCTCA
The DNA here is from genome assembly GCA_030765085.1 of Allium cepa. Lineage (NCBI taxonomy): Eukaryota > Viridiplantae > Streptophyta > Magnoliopsida > Asparagales > Amaryllidaceae > Allium > Allium cepa. The sequence goes on along the minus strand of CM060941.1, from coordinate 675,735,006 downwards.
AATTTACTTTATACTAGAATTTTCATTTTTAATTCATCTTGGAAAATCCAGTTATAAATATCATACCTTAAAATTTCCAAACTTAAACATATAAGATAAATTTCCAAATTCCATTTTCTCAATTTCTCATTTTTATTCAACAGGTTTATACACAACTTAATTTTCAAAAATTTAACTTCATATGTATATATATCGAAGAATAATATTTTATAAAATATCAAAATTAATTTTTTTATAAACCGTATCCCATCCAAACCATAGAAATCGCTTTAAAATAATGTATATATAGACCACGGTGCCTGTATAAAATTTTCTATCCTATGGTCAAGTGATACGGATATTTATCATTTCAATCCGCAATTTAAAAATAAAATTTTGCGGTTGTATATCATTTCAAACCACAATCCCGAATGAAACGAAAAATGCATGATAACTTGCAGTTTAATGATATAAAATAAAACATCCATTCATCAACATCATCCATCATCCAAATCACAATCATCATCCAATAATAATTCAATATCAATATATATCTGATAATATATATCAGGTAATAACTGGCGGTTATATTTAAAAATAAATTTAATCAACTATTAAACTAACAGTTTATATTTAGTAATAAATTTTATAACAGTTTACTAGCAGTTTCTATGCAAATAAATAAATTCTAACTGTCAATTAATATGCAATAAATAAAATAAATTAACATTTAAATTAAATAACGCGATTTAGCAAATATGATGAACAAAACATGCCAAACAGTTATAAATAAATTTCTACTCATATCTAAAATAAATTTAACAAACATAAAACTTTTAGAAGTTGTGAGTGGGTTAAAACACTCACCTTTTGAATTTAAATCGAAATTAAATCCGATTTAAACTCAAAAATTCGACGGCCTCCAAATCAATCCAAACCATCGTCAACAGATCCGAAATTTAATTACGATCCTAACGAAAAAATCTCGTGTGAAACGGAGTTCGTATGTGAAAGTTATCACAATTAAACGATTTGCAATTGAAATTAAAAATAAACAAAACAAAAATAAAATACCGTGCCACATCCACTCTTCGTGAAAAACGCGTATGCTTCTTCTTGATTGCTAACTTTGTTCCGTAATTTTTCTTTTATTTCGATTTACTTTAATTTTCCTCCTTATTATATGAAAGTATGTATTTTTAAAAGGTTTGAAAGAAAAAAGAAGATTTGAAAAAGAAGAATTGAAAAAACATGATTGAAATAAGAACTGTAAACGGAAGAGAAGATCTAGATTTGAAAAGAAAGAAGAAAGTTTGAAATAGAAGTAAATTTGAAGAAGAAGAAGAATATTTGAAGAGAAAGGAAAAATTAAAATGAGAGATAATAAGGAGCTTTGAGAAAAACAAGAATAAAAATAAGAAGAAGAAGAAGAAGAAGAAGAGTAGCATGGAGGCTAGGGTTAGAGTTAGGAGAAACAAAATGTAACATTCCTGAAAATTTATCAAGTTTAAATTAGCAATTTAATTTATTTTTGAAAATAAAATGAGAATTAATTAGAAAATTTTCTAGAATAAATAAATAATTTTGATCATAAACAGAAATTTAATAAGAAATTTAAGTATAAGTAGCTTAAAAATAAATATTGGATTTAGGAAAATAAGATGTATATTTATATAAATGAATTACAAAATAGAAATTTGAGATTTATAGGATTTCAAAATAAAATGTATTAAAAATAAATTAGAAATAAAAGAAAAAAAAACTTTAGAAAAAAGAAAGTTGAGCAAACAAAATAAATAAATAAAAAATGTATGAATGTAAAATGATTTAATATAAATTTTAAATAAGTGTATAAACATGTTGAACAAAAATTTAATGTAAGTACATGTACATAAGTTTTTATTTCAAGTTGAGATTGAAAATTTAATTTTTATTTTAAATAGATGTTTTTAAAAAGTAAGCAGCATTTAAAAAAAAAATAAGTTATAAAGAAAAAAAATTCTTTTGTCTTTAAAATTTTAAAAGTAAAACATATACAAACATGCACATGTGAGAATGGAGTGTAGGAGTTAACAAAATCTAAAAGTTATAATGATTTTATACAAATGGCATTCACCATATCTAATAAAATAAAATAATAAGATTAAAAAAATTACACAAACTCTTCATTTTCCCATACACCATCATAAAACAATATTCAGATCAGAAAGCATCTTCAACAAAATCTGCTTTAACCTCAAAAATAAATAAAGATCAAAGCAACCTGAAAACAAAATTTCAAAACAAAGAAGAGAGGGTAGAAATCTGGAAAACTAAAGTCTGGATCAAGCAAAGCTTGGAGGGGAAAACATCATCAGGCTTTGTCCAACAAAACAGTGCAGGGTTTTCTGGAAAATAGTTTAAAGTTGTAGGAAGAAATTAGGTTCAAAGATTAAACTCATTCCTGGATTTCAAGTAGCAGAAAAAAAAAGGAAGCTTCTTGTGTATAACAATATTTCAAACCTGTAAGTAAATAAAATTGTTTGTATACAATAAATTAAGTACAACAAAGATTTGAACAACTTTGTAAATCAGTTCAGGAAGCAAATCAAACAAATTCAAAGTTTTCAAAGCACTTGAACAAATCAAAAGGGAAATGCAAAGCAATCAAAGAAAGAAAGAAGAAAAAAAAATGCAGGCTTGTTTCCTCTCTGTTCTTCATCCATATTATGGTGAGCAAACCTTCTATTTTGAACCTATTACTGTTGTTTGGAAGTAAACTAATCTCTTTTACCTTCTTATACTTGTTGTGATGATTGAAACATGCCTGTACATTTGAAATAAGATATGCATGTTGGTTCCAGGCAAATGTGCCTCTGATTCTTTTCATCACAGGGTTGATAAACCTGTTTAGAAACTTATATTATCCAAATACAATTCAAGTTAGGTTTTGATCTCTAAAAACAAATTGTTTAGAACATTGTAAATTTAATTTTAAAAATAATTTTTAAGAAAGAATATCAGTAGTATTCTAGAAAAAAATAAAAATACAGTAAGAACTTGTAAATATGTTACAAACCAATTGGTACAAAAAAAAAATTTAATCACATAACTTGAATTAGCTTGGAAAGTTATGATTTTTGAAATCAAAACCATGATTTTAAGTGAGGTGTTCATCGAGACACCCACAGTTGAACGAATTTAGAAAATTTATGAATCCTCGGTGTTCGCGAATGAATTAGAGTTTAGGATTTGTTTCAGAGATGCTGGGAGGATTTTAGAATATAAGAAAAATGCAAATTGAATTTCTAATTCGTCATTGATGAAGATCTGAATCAATTTAGGGCTATGGGTTCATTTTGGGTTGCTGTTGTTCACGATCAAATTCCGTCATCGTCATGGAAATCTGAGTGATCGCACCCAAGGGAAATGGTTCATGGGTCGTTGAGGCAACTTCGGTCGAGGTGGTGAAATCTCTGATGATCGAGAATGGTGGTGCGAGACGATTGGGTCCATAGTTTTGTTTCCAGAATATCGATCGAACAACTAAATTTTGATTTCTGACAAGATTGATCGAACTAGGTTGTTAAGTTGAATGATGAGGTCATAGTCGACCTGCGGCGACTATTGGTGATGGCCGGAGAGGCTCTGGCCATCTGTGCACGTGCACTAGTAAATGGATTTTGGGCTGTTCGCTGTGGGTGTTGAGAGGATGGAGCTGTCTCGAGAACGAGCTCGGGAGGATGGTGATTTGGCTCGAGTTTCCTTTGCATTTGACTCGAGTAAAAATTTTCATAGGCTCGAGTAGGTTTTCTTCTGAAACCTGACTGTGTACAGGTTTTTAATTTTAAAACTAAATTTAAAAATAGGCTAGGCAAGTTTAAATCTGAGCTTAAAGCAAGATTAAATGATGAATTCAAATAGATTTTGAATTTCAGGTTTTGAAATAATCAAGGTTTTCAGAAATATAATATTTAAAATTTTACAACCTACACAGTTTTTGATATTGAGTGACTTTTAAAATCTGAAAATAAGTTATTAAAACAAGATTTAAATTCTAAGTTAAATCTGAAATTAGAATCCTGGATTCAAATTTGAATTTGAACCTGAAAGTTTCAAAAAGGAAAATAGGTTGACAAATTCAAATGTAATAATTTAATTTGAATATTTTAAGTATGTTTAACATGTGTTTTATAAAATCTGTAATAAAATTTGAAACAGAGTTTAAATTTTAATCTTTGAATTTAAACCTGAAACATGATTTGGATCTTGGTTGTAATATAAATAAAATTTGAAATTTATATGTTCAATATCCTTTGAATTATTTAAAGTATTTTAAACTTGTTAAGTTTGAATGTGGGATAAGTTTTATAATCTATAATCTAACTTAAAGATCTTAAGTTGATAAATTTATTGATAACGGTCTATTTCCCAAGGTTTATTAAATAAGAATCAAACGATAAAAAAAAAAGATAAAAAGAAGAAGATGAATGGCTATCTTCTAATTGACGAAATTTTAAATAATTAATTAATGAAAGTACTTAAAGTAATTAAAGAAATTGATTAATAATTCAAGTTAATTAAATCAAGTAATGAATGATTTAAATTAAAATAATAATTACTAGGTAAAAGTAATTAAGAGTAGATAAATTTAAGATCAAAGATTGATTAATAAAATATTAAGGGTTAATTACTATAAAGCACAATTAATTAATGTGGTTAATTAATTAGGGTACTTAAATTAATAATAATTAATCAAAGGATAATTAATTATAATTAAGATTCAATTAATCAATAATTAAAGGTTTATTATTTAAAGTAACAAATTAAGGAATAAAATTTAATTAACTACAATTAAGGGTTAATTAATTAAGATGATTAATTAAGACTAAATCAATTGAAATTAATGATAGTTTATCATGGATAAAAAGATTACTAATTTGAATTAATTAGGGATATGCTTGCTTATGAATGATTGTATGGCTTTGCATTGATTGTTATCTTGGACTATAATATTCTGTGATGTGAGATATGCTGTGTATTGATCTATGATATCTGTGATATGCTTTCGACTTTTTGGTATAAATACCCTTGGCCGTAAAACGGCATTTGAAATTCGATGCGACAGGGAGTCGGATTCCAGTCGGTTATCCGAAACCCACATCGAATCATATTAGTTAATCTTTGTGATTGATATTTTACTTTATCTATGAATCTGTGAATATAGATAAGCGTTATGGGTTATACCGCTTATCGATATGATTGAACCTGTGATGATGATGTTGTGCGCTATTGTGTTGAACACATAGACCACACCTATACACACACAAATATGGATTGCACGTGGAAATGGGTTAAGTCACAGATTTTAAAAATCGTTTTAAAATTGAATTTTTCCAAAATAGTTTTGGAATTAGAATTGAAGCTTTCGAAAATGAGTTTTCAAAAAATAAAAGTTATTTGAATAACTTGATTGAGTTTTGAAATTTAAATAAATTAATTTAAATTTGAATTCAATATTTGAAATTGAATTCTATGACTTGGAATCTATTGTTTAAAAAGTTATTCAACTTACAAATGGGTTATATGGGTTTTAAACCATATTTTTTTTAAGGTGATGTTTCGAAATTTAAATTCAACTCAAGATTTCAACTTGTATAAATTAGATTTGCTTTCTCATAAGAAATGGACTTCCAAGTTGTGTTAAAAGGATTTTTAAGTCTAAAAAGGAAAATTGTTTTCCAAGTTATAGATAAATCTTTGGAAATGGGTTTGAAAGCTATAAATCTTTAATTTTAAAGATTTAATTTGGGTTAATCCAAATTTAATGGGAATTGTTTTGGAATCTATGGATAAATCTTTGTGAAATTGGGTGAAACTTTGTGAATAAATCTTTTTGTTTAAAAGATTTAAAATGGTAATTTGTTTAACCATTTGAAAGAAAAGTGTTGAATTTTTTTAAGTTGTGACTTAACTGAAATCCCATATCCATATGTTTTTAAATATTGCGCTCATTATTCGGTTTAGCCGGGAGAGGACCTTGTGTCATATAGCCCATTCCGAATAGTGATACGACGTTATTGATAGCATTTGAAGACCGGTGGTGAAGACCGGGTATTTGTGAGAACGATAGGATAACCTATCGATTGACTCTGCACTGAGTTGCTCCGGTATAGAGTTCTCCTTAGTGATGGGAAGTCCGATCGGGATTGTGGATACCCGGATTTGCAAGGGCTTCTTCGAAAGTGCCTTCGGTTCTGTTCGAACCCGGAACAGACTTGTATGGTTGTATGTCCGACATTACACTTTGAGATGTTAACTGATCTCTATCAAATACATTTCTGCTTGGTGGCGGAGAATTTATTCTCTTAGCTTAACACCCTTCTCTGAGACGTACGAGCTCAGAGGTTATGTAGTTGATATTTATCAGTGATATCTTCCCAATTTGGTAATGTGGCATGCTGAGTGCTGCTGTGTGATAATCATTGGTTGATCATTTGTGATATGATCATTTGTTTGATCATTTATCTTTGTGATCATTGCTTTGGTCATCTGTTGACCCAAAGCATGGCTTTGTGCCAAAGCGTAGCTTTGTGGACAAGACTGCATCAGGACCTCACACCCCGGAAATGGTCGAAACAGGAAAGATGCGGCAAGGTTATGAGGGTCGCGCCCTTTAGGATGTGTCATTCCCTTCTGGTAAAGGGTGGTATCATGGTATGGAGCCCAGATACTTACTCATGTGGATACTGCAGATCTATTACTTTGTGATACTTTGTGGTTGTTGGTGCGAGCGCTCGAATAAAGGTCCCAAAGGACCGGGGGATGGCATATTCGTGTAGTAGTTACCTAGTTACAGAGGTAACCCGGCCTTGTGTTGGCAGACATCTAACCGTAACGTTAGGCTCTCGGGACGTCCCGCCAAAGGCGATCTCATTGACAGTAGGAAGTTCCTTAGCCTGACCATTTGTTGGAAATCCATTCATCCAATACGTGCCTTGTACGGTTTTAGTTGTAGAACCTGCCATTTACTTATGGTGGTCACCACTGTTTAGATGGTAGCTATAGTAGGCATAGTTCGGAATGTCTATGCTGGCTAGGATTTATTTTCTACTTTCGAAATGATTTTCTACACTTTTCACTTATTATAATAATATCAAAGAATTTTCTCGTATCAAGCATATTTGACTATCATAAGGAGAAATCTCCTCCAATTCTGCGTTTGCATTGTGTGTGTGGCGGGAGGCCTTATGGTAGTTTCATTTTCCAAAAAGCATTGCGAATTTCAAATTTAAATTCTCTTGTTGTTTGTTTTAAAGACCAATTGCTTTTGTTTGCTCATACCAGTCCCATGACTGACCTGGAGTTTATCGTTCCTTTCCTAAACTCTGGTGCCCACTATTTTCCCACACGGGCAGTCTAGAGTTGGGTTTTTCAGATAGTCAGGTTTAATAGATTATCTGGAGCTAGTTCAGTCTTTGGATCTGAACTGCACTTGCTTATCTTTGTGCATCGTGATTTGGAGTTCGAGCTATTGCTGGATTGGTGCTTTGGAGATGGAGATTTGCGATACTGGAGTTCTTCCTTGAAGACTATATTGGAGATTTTGTTCCGCTGTGGTGTTATCCTTTCTTTCCGCTGCTATTATCTTGTATCATTACTCTGATATATATGGATGCTCATTGTACCATTCATGTTGTATCAGTTATTGTATCAAATGTTGTATATGATATATGCTATTCTTTTCTTCCGCTGTGTTGTACTTAATGTGTTATAAGCTCCGGCACGACTCGAATTTCGACGTTTGAATCTGCGGCATTCTAGTACAGTGGAGTACGGATGTCGATTTTCGAACGTTGGAATTTGGATCGTGACATTTTGGTATCAGAGCTGAAGGTTAAAACTTTAGCTCGGGAGTATAACACATTAGGTAACTCATTAGAGATAGGGTGAAGTATACCCTAGAATGAGTATATCCCTAAGATATCCGTTCGAATGCCTCAGTAAATTCTCTTACTATCCACTGATAGTAAGTATGAGTGTGAGAAGAGGACGAGATATGGGACGGGGGGAGTACCACTATGAATGGTCAATACCCTGCAACAGTGGAAATATCTTTTCTCTATCAATCTCCTTTGATTCGATTCACAAATTCTTTTGATTGCTTCGTGACAGCTCCAGAAAGAAGTTTCGGTGTGATGATGGCCATACGTATTGTTGTAGAAAATCCTTACTTCGTATCTTCATCGATTTCTTATCAGCTTTTTGTCTTAAACCCTTGATGAATTTGAATTTGAAAATTTAAATTAAATAAATGGGAATTTCTAAATTGAGTTAAATTGGTTAATAGAATGTAAGAATAAACTTGAATTATATTAATAAAACGATATCGATTAAAACCAAATTTGGAATTCTATTGTAATTTCTTGCGTATATCAAAGCCCGAAGAGGAATAAGTCGGTATATACTTTGGAGTATTCCGACCTGAATTTGGAATCCATATCTAGTGCTTGAGAAATAATAGAAGATTGAATCTATCTATCTATCTATCTATCTATTCTCTTGGATCCGATATATTCTATGAACGATTAGTTATCTCTTCGAACTAATCAATGTCGTTGCGTATTCGTAGACCGGTGGACCCGAATATTTTGTGTAATATTGTATGAGTTTGTTCTCATATTGTTGATATTATGATTTGGGAACCAAATGCAGAATAAATATCTCGATTCTGATCTGATCAATTATTTCTTTATCTATCATCTTTTCTATCTCGTCTTCCTTGCAATTTCGAGGACGAAATTCTTTTAAGGGGGGAAATCTGTAACATTCCTGAAAATTTATCAAGTTTAAATTGGCAATTTAATTTATTTTTGAAAATAAAATGAGAATTAATTAGAAAATTTTCTAGAATAAATAAATAATTTTGATCATAAACAGAAATTTAATAAGAAATTTAAGTATAAGTAGCTTAAAAATAAATATTGGATTTAGGAAAATAAGACGTATATTTATATAAATGAATTACAAAATAGAAGTTTGAGATTTATAGGATTTCAAAATAAAATGTATTAAAAATAAATTAGAAATAAAAGAAAAAAAACTTTAGAAAAAAGAAAGTTGAGCAAACAAAATAAATAAATAAATAATGTATGAATGTAAAATGTGTTAATATAAATTTTAAATAAGTGTATAAACATGTTGAACAAAAATTTAATGTAAGTACATATACATAAGTTTTTATTTCAAGTTGAGATTGAAAATTTAATTTTTATTTTAAATAGATGTTTTTAAAAAGTAAGTAGCATTTAAAAAAAAAATTAAGTTATAAAGAAAAAAAATTCTTTTGTCTTTAAAATTTTAAAAGTAAAACATATACAAACATGCACATGTGAGAATGGAGTGTAGGAGTTAACAAAATCTAAAAGTTATAATGATTTTATACAAATGGCATTCACCATATCTAATAAAATAAAATAATAAGATTAAAAAAATTACACAAACTCTTCATTTTCCCATACACCATCATAAAACAATATTCAGATCAGAAAGCATCTTCAACAAAATCTGTTTTAACCTCAAAAATAAATAAAGATCAAAGAAAAATGAAAACAAAATTTCAAAACAAAGAAGAGAGGGTAGAAATCTGGAAAACTAAAGTCTGGATCAAGCAAAGCTTGGAGGGGAAAACATCATCAGGCTTTGTCCAACAAAACAGTGCAGGGTTTTCTGGAAAATAGTTTAAAGTTGTAGGAAGAAATTAGGTTCAAAGATTAAACTCATTCCTGGATTTCAAGTAGCAGAAAAAAAAGGAAGCTTCTTGTGTATAACAATATTTCAAACTTGTAAGTAAATAAAATTGTTTGTATATAATAAATTAAGTACAACAAAGATTTGAACAACTTTGTAAATCAGTTCAGGAAGCAAATCAAACAAATTCAAAGTTTTCAAAGCACTTGAACAAATCAAAAGGGAAATGCAAAGCAATCAAAGAAAGAAAGAAGAAAAAAAAAATGCAGGCTTGTTTCCTCTCTGTTCTTCATCCATATTATGGTGAGAAAACCTTCTATTTTGAACCTATTACTATTGTTTGGAAGTAAACTAATCTCTTTTACCTTCTTATACTTGTTGTGATGATTGAAACATGCCTGTACATTTGAAATAAGATATGCATGTTGGTTCCAGGCAACTGTGCCTCCGATTCTTTTCATCACAGGGTTGATAAACCTGTTTAGAAACTTATATTATCCAAATACAATTCAAGTTAGGTTTTGATCTCTAAAAACAAATTGTTTAGAACATTGTAAATTTAATTTTAAAAATAATTTTTAAGCAAGAATATCAGTAGTATTCTAGAAAAAAAATAAAAATACAGTAAGAACTTGTAAATATGTTACAAACCAATTGGTACAAAAAAAAATTTTAATCACATAACTTGAATTAGCTTGGAAAGTTATGATTTTTGAAATCAAAACCATGATTTTAAGTGAGGTGTTCATCGAGACACCCACAGTTGAACGAATTTGGAAAATTTATGAATCCTCGGTGTTCGCGAATGAATTAGAATTTAGGATTTGTTTAAGAGATGCTGGGAGGATTTTAGAATATGAGAAAAATGCAAATTGAATTTCTAATTCGTCATTGATGAAGATCTGAATCAATTTAGGGCTTTGGGTTCATTTTGGGTTGCTGTTGTTCACGATCAAATTCCGTCATCGTCATGGAAATCTGAGTGATCGCACCCAAGGGAAATGGTTCATGGGTCGTTGAGGCAACTTCGGTCGAGGTGGTGAAGTATCTGATGATCGAGAATGGTGGTGCGAGACGATTGGGTCCATAGTTTTGTTTCCAGAATATCGATCGAACAACTAAATTTTGATTTCTGACAAGATTGATCGAACTAGGTTGTTAAGTTGAATGATGAGGTCATAGTCGACCTGCGGCGACTATTGGTGATGGCCGGAGAGGCTCTGGCCATCTGTGCACGTGCACTAGTAAATGGATTTTGGGCTGTTCGCTATGGGTTTTGAGAGGATGGAGCTGTCTCGAGAACGAGCTCGGGAAGATGGTGATTTGGCTCGAGTTTCCTTTGCATTTGACTCGAGTAAAAATTTTCATAGGCTCGAGTAGGTTTTCTTCTGAAACCTGACTGTGTGCAGGTTTTTAATTTTAAAACTAAATTTAAAAATAGGCTAGGCAAGTTTAAATCTGAGCTTAAAGCAAGATTAAATGATGAATTCAAATAGATTTTGAATTTCAGGTTTTGAAATAATCAAGGTTTTCAGAAATATAATATTTAAAATTTTACAACCTGCACAGTTTTTGATATTGAGTGATTTTTAAAATCTGAAAATAAGTTATTAAAACAAGATTTAAATTCTAAGTTAAATCTGAAATTTGAATCCTAGATTCAAATTTGAATTTGAACCTGAAAGTTTCAAAAAGGAAAATAGGTTGACAAATTCAAATGTAATAATTTAATTTGAATATTTTAAGTATGTTTAACATGTGTTTTATAAAATCTGTAATAAAATTTGAAACAGAGTTTAAATTTTAATCTTTGAATTTAAACCTGAAACATGATTTGGATCTTGGTTGTAATATAAATAAAATTTGAAATTTATATGTTCAATATCCTTTGAATTATTTAAAGTATTTTAAACTTGTTAAGTTTGAATGTGGGATAAGTTTTATAATCTATAATCTAACTTAAAGATCTTAAGTTGATAAATTTATTGATAACGGTCTATTTCCCAAGGTTTATTAAATAAGAATCAAACGATAAAAAAAAAAAGATGAATGGCTATCTTCTAATTGACGAAATTTTAAATAATTAATTAATGAAAGTACTTAAAGTAATTAAAGAAATTGATTAATAATTCAAGTTAATTAAATCAAGTAATGAATGATTTAAATTAAAATAATAATTACTAGGTAAAAGTAATTAAGAGTAGATAAATTTAAGATCAAAGATTGATTAATAAAATATTAAGGGTTAATTACTATAAAGCACAATTAATTAATGTGGTTAATTAATTATGGTAATTAAATTAAGAATAATTAATCAAAGGATAATTAATTATAATTAAGATTCAATTAATCAATAATTAAAGGTTTATTATTTAAAGTAACAAATTATTTAATTAACTACAATTAAGGGTTAATTAATTAAGATGATTAATTAAGAAATGATTAATTAAGACTAAATCAATTGAAATTAATGATAGTTTATCATGGATAAAAAGATTACTAATTTGAATTAATTAGAGATATGCTTGCTTATGAATGATTGTATGGCTTTGCATTGATTGTTATCTTGGACTATAATATTCTGTGATGTGAGATATGCTGTGTATTGATCTATGATATCTGTGATATGCTTTTGACTTTTCGGTATAAATACCCTTGGCCGTAAAACGGCGTTTGAAATTCGATGCGACAGGGAGTCGGATTCCAGTCGGTTATACGAAACCCACATCGAATCATATTAGTTAATCTTTGTGATTGATATTTTACTTTATCTATGAATCTGTGAATATAGATAAGCATTATGGGTTATACCGCTTATCGATATGATTTAACCTGTGATGATGATGTTGTGCACTGTTGTGTTGAACCCCTAGACCACACCTATACACACACAAATATGGATTGCACGTGGAAATGGGTTAAGTCACAGATTTTAAAAATCGTTTTAAAATTGAATTTTTCCAAAATAGTTTTGGAATTAGAATTGAAGCTTTCGAAAATGAGTTTTCAAAAAATAAAAGTTATTTGAATAACTTGATTGAGTTTTGAAATTTAAATAAATTAATTTAAATTTGAATTCAATATTTGAAATTGAATTCTATGACTTGGAAACTATTGTTTAAAAAGTTATTCAACTTACAAATGGGTTATATGGGTTTTAAACCATATTTTTTTTAAGGTGATGTTTCGAAATTTAAATTCAACTCAAGATTTCAACTTGTATAAATTAGATTTGCTTTCTCATAAGAAATGGACTTCCAAGTTGTGTTAAAAGGATTTTTAAGTCTAAAAAGGAAAATTGTTTTCCAAGTTATAGATAAATCTTTGGAAATGGGTTTGAAAGCTATAAATCTTTAATTTTAAAGATTTAATTTGGGTTGATCCAAATTTAATGGGAATTGTTTTGGAATCTATGGATAAATCTTTGTGAAATTGGGTGAAACTTTGTGAATAAATCTTTTTGTTTAAAAGATTTAAAATGGTAATTTGTTTAACCATTTGAAAGAAAAGTGTTGAATTTTTTTAAGTTGTGACTTAACTGAAATCCCATATCCATATGTTTTTAAATATTGCGCTCATTATTCGGTTTAGCCGGGAGAGGACCTTGTGTCATATAGCCCATTCCGAATAGTGATACGACGTTATGGATAGCATTTGAAGACCGGGTATTTGTGAGAACAATAGGATAACCTATCGATTGACTCTGCACTGAGTTGCTCCGGTATAGAGTTCTCCTTAGTGATGGGAAGTCCGATCGGGATTGTGGATACCCGGATTTGCAAGGGCTTCTTCGGAAGTGCCTTCGGTTCTGTTCGAACCCGGAACAGGCTTGTATGGTTGTATGTCCGACATTACACTTTGAGATGTTAACTGATCTCTATCAAATACATTTCTGCTTGGTGGCGGAGAATTTATTCTCTTAGCTTAACACCCTTCTCTGAGTCGTATGAGCTCAGAGGTTATGTAGTTGATATTTATCAGTGATATCTTCCCAATTTGGTAATGTGGCATGCTGAGTGCTGCTGTGTGATGATCATTGGTTGATCATTTGTGATATGATCATTTGTTTGATCATTTATCTTTTTGATCATTGCTTTGGTCATCTGTTGACCCAAAGCATGGCTTTGTGCCAAAGCGTAGCTTTGTGGACAAGACTGCATCAGGACCTCACACCCCGGAAATGGTCGAAACAGGAAAGATGCGGCAAGGTTATGAGGGTCGCGCCCTTTAGGGTGTGTCATCCCTTCTGGTAAAGGGTGGTATCATGGTATGGAGCCCAGATACTTACTCATGTGGATACTGCAGATCTATTACTTTGTGATACTTTGTGGTTGTTGGTGCGAGCGCTCGGATAAAGGTCCCAAAGGACCGGGGGATGGCATATTCGTGTAGTAGTTACCTAGTTACAGAGGTAACCCGGCCTTGTGTTGGCAGAGATCTAACTGTAACGTTAGGATCTCGGGACGTCCCGCCAGAGGCGAGCCCATTGACAGTAGGAAGTTCCTTAGCCTGACCATTTGTTGGAAATCCATTCATCCAATATGTGCCTTGTACGGTTTTAGTTGTAGAACCTGCCATTTACTTATGGTGGTAACCACTGTTTAGATGGTAGCTATAGTAGGCATAGTTCGGAATGTCTATGCTGGCTAGGATTTATATTCTACTTTCGAAATGATTTTCTACACTTTGCACTTATTATAATAATATCAAAGAATTTTCTCGTATCAAGCATATTTGACTATCATAAGGAGAAATCTCCTCCAATTCTGCGTTTGCATTGTGTGTGTGGCGGGAGGCCTTATGGTAGTTTCATTTTCCAAAAAGCATTGCGAATTTCAAATTTAAATTCTCTTGTTGTTTGTTTTAAAGACCAATTGCTTTTGTTTGCTCATACCAGTCCCATGACTGACATGGAGTTTATCGTTCCTTTCCTAGACTCTGGTGCCCACTATTTTCCCACACGGGCAGTCTAGAGTTGGGTTTTTTAGATAGTCAGGTTTAGTAGATTATCTGGAGCTAGTTCAGTCTTTGGATCTGAACTGCACTTGCTTATCTTTGTGCATCGTGATTTGGAGTTCGAGCTATTGCTGGATTGGTGCTTTGGAGATGGAGATTTCCGATACTGGAGTTCTTCCTTGAAGACTATATTGGAGATTTTGTTCCGCTGTGGTGTTATCCTTTCTTTCCGCTGCTATTATCTTGTATCATTACTCTGATATATATTGATGTTCATTGTACCATTCATGTTGTATCAGTTATTGTATCAAATGTTGTATATGATATATGCTATTCTTTTCTTCCGCTGTGTTGTACTTAATGTGTTATAAGCTCCGACACGACTCAAATTTCGACGTTTGAATCTGCGACATTCAAGTACAGTGGAGTACGGATGTCGATTTTCGAACGCTGGAATTTGGATCGTGACACAAAATGTAAAAGAAGAATAAGATGTAGGTTATTTATAATTAGGAAATGAATGTGGAGGGACATAAATAAATGTAACGCTTTATTTTTTAAAGCTTCAGGCACTAATAATGCATAAGGAAATGTACGTAAGAATGGAAAAGTTTGCAAACGAAAGTTAGATTTTGTATACGTAAAAATGAGGTGGCAAAAAAATAAATATAATCTAAAAGTCTATGCTCAGGTATTAAACGGAGAAAAAAAAACGAATCAACTATTAAAAATAAGGTAACTGTTTTAAAATGTTCATGCAACAATTAATAATAAAGAAATAAAAATGAAGGGACCATGTACCTTGCACAACCTTTAATTTTTTTTTTTGTAACGTAACCAAATTAACTTCATTAACTCAATTAATATTCAAATTTGTATGCATTTAGGTTTTTATCTACGCATAATAAAATATTTATACTTACCTTAAAAATGAAAACGTTCAATTTTGATTTCTCAAAATGATCTTTTATTTCCATCAAAACACCCTTTTTGTTTAACGCAAAACGTGCGTTTCTTTTATTAAATATATTAATTGCAATCAACGTTTCCTTTTCTTTTTATTGAAATATTTGAATTACATTAACTGCAGTTACTTACAAAGTTAAAATTTTAAAACAGACAATTAAAATGGATAAAAATATAGAACAATTTTTTATTTAAACACGTTTATAAATTTATTGTTTATACACAAGAGTAATAAATAGATTATTTTTCTATTCTTGTAATCAGTCTGTAAGCTAAAACATAGTTCAAATCATATATTCCTTTCTTTAAAATCAATCTTTCCATTCTTTATTTTAATGAAATTGAACCTACATTTACAAATGAAACATTCATTTTATCGTTAAAAATCCAAATTTACAACATTATGTTTTAAATTTTCAATTTATCCAGTGATTAAACTTAATTGCCCATGAAATTCATTTATTTGGTTTTTAAATTCTTTTATTCACTCCATTATCACCAAGTAGATAAATTAACATTGGTTAATGGTCAATATATTGTTATCCTAAATTTTCAGCTTACTCCATTAACGTAGTATTTAACATTTTATTCCCATTTAGTTGAAATAACCCTCTTTCCAAAATTTTACTTCAAATAAATAAGCAGCTCTTTATATTTCTACATCAATTACAATAGTTTAACAAATTGAAAGTTAATTGAAAGTTGCTAAATTTATCGATTTCAGAATTTCCCTTAATTTCATACACGTTCAGAAATTATCTATTTAATTAAATTAACAAATCTTTATTTTCAATTAGATGAATTAAATGTTGGATTCACACCATTGCATTCATATTTCCCGTTTCACTTTTATCTGTATTAACTATTTCATTTTCTCTTATTGTGAATAACTAACATAATTCACTATATAACGTCAGTTTATTTCCTTGCATTAACATACCCCTATTTACACTGATTAGAATAAATTACATTCCTAAGTGCACTCCTATCAATTAAATGTATAAATTAAGGTTCTTTTTTTTATAATATACTTCACTCACTATAAAAATTTTACACACTAAATTTACTTTCAATTAATTACTTACATTCTATAACTTACTTTACATATTTTCCGCATTAATTATCTTAATTATCAAAAGTTCAACTTATTCCCCAAAAATTGTCATCTCATAGTTACAACCTACATTTGGTTGGTATTTATTCCATTCATCTCTTTAGTTATAGCGTAAATTTCTCATTAATACACATTAGAGTCCATTTAATTTCAACTGCCTCCTAATTTCCATTTATAAGTCTTAACACCCTATATTTTGACAACTTCTAATCATGGTATTACTTCTCATATTATATGTACCCTTTATTTAGTGTATTAACATTTATTTCAATTCAGATTTCATCAACCAAATTAAACATGTAACCTATAACTATTTCCCAAGATATTGCACCCATTGTCATATTCTGAATGGAGTTAGCATTTAATCTTAAAATTCATCTAAATTTTATATTAAGACAATATTTAATTCTCCATGATAATATTAAATCCTCAGTGGAATCAATATATCCCACTATACATACTTTACGTGTAAAACTCTTAATTTTTCAATTTCACTTATTTCCCAAATCCAAATAGTTACCTAACATAAATCTATGCTTATATTATATTCACGTTCACCCTTCCGTTATTCTCAAATAAATTACCAAGTAACGTTCATATAAATAAATGCTATGTCAGTTTCCTATTCTATTGCGATATTATATTTATTCATTACTGCATAACTTCATTTATTTCATTCTTATTACTTTAATTAATAGTTAAAGTAACGCTTATCAATACGCGTCAAATTATTTACAATTTACAAAGTTTTAATAAATTGACCAATTTAGTAGGTAATACATACTATAATTATTATACTCATAAATTAATACTTAACTACTCTAATACCTTACCTATACTTTCTATCTTCACATTCTATTCAGGTACAATACTTACACCAATTTATTTAATGAAAATTTATTCATTTTACAGACAAGGCTCAAATTACCATTTGTTCAATTATCGTTCATTTCAATATAAATTTATCACTCTTTATTTATTTTTACTAAATTTTAATTTCAAAATTCTATTAAATAACTAAATTAAATCGTCTAAATATCGGGTCGTTACATTCATCTTCTCCAACTCCTTCTCTCATGAATTTCAGAAATTCCTAAACCTAACTTTGGGAATGTTCTTCTTTTGAGCATAGATTCAAGCTCATTTGGGTTATGTTGAAGAGTGGTTGATTCTCCCTTTGTTTTCAAGCCTCTTCTACATTGATTTTGTGAAAAGGTGAAATTTTTATCTCACATCTAGGTCTATAACTATCTTTGAACGTTGGGTATTAATTCCTAACAATTATTCATGTGCATTTGCTTTTAGTTTGGATTAATTTGGTTTGTATCCCAACTTTTAGTGTTTTGAAAGCAAATTCTATGGAAATCCTTCTATGGATATTTGAACAAGTTTTTGGTGATGCATCGAAGAGCCTATAGGGCTGGGTTGCCGATCGGCGTAATCCCTTAGTGCCCGAGGCTCGTCCGGTTGCGAAATGGAAAGGGTTTCTTCTTCCGTTGATAGGCAGGGAAAAATGCCTTAGCTCCAGTCAGTCGACTGGACTTCTTGGTCAGTCGACTGGATGAAGCTAATAAGCAGGGTGAAGGCTTCCTGTAGAGCCTTGGGGGCTCTGTTTACTGCAGTCAGTCGACTGACTCACTGAGTTCAGTCGACTGACCTGCATCCCGAAAGTTTTTTGGGACAGTGAACCGAGCTCAGTGAGTCAGTCGACTGACCTGCTCATATTTGCCTATGTGAGCCTTGTTTTGCTTGGTTTCCAATTTTTACCGACTTGTTTTGATTTCTAGTTGTTATCATCAATTATTCGACTTTGATGACTTCTAATTTGGAATTTTTGGAAATATCCACTTTGATGGATTTGTTGTCGATTTTTTTGGATTTTATTCACGTCTTCGAATGTGAATTTTTATGGTTGATTGTTTCTACAATCACTTCTATGATTTGTCATTTTAAAATATAAAGGTTTTCTATACTAGTAGTAAATATCAAAACCGTTTCATTAAAACGATTTCAACTCTATTTTCAATTACGAAGCTCGTTATCTAAAACCGGTTTCCTACCTATTAGTATATACAAGCCTTTACCTCATCGTATGAGAAATCTAACTAACGGCTTAGTAGAACGAGTAGGATGAAACGCTTGTGTTTACTTCGTTGGTTAATTCTTGGACTTGTTCGATTGATGTGACAATTTTCTAGTGGAGACCTACAATTTGTTCGCAAATATTTAAGTTAAGCTAGTGTTTATGGGACATGAAGCTAAACTCATATAATTACTAGCTTATTGTAATTGACACTTCTTGATGATCGATGATGATCATTTTTGTGATTTAGACTAGCAATGTGCGATGTCCCTTTGTCTGCGAGGGAGACTAAACCCCGTTTCTGTGGAGCTTCTGCTCAAATTGGTGGGGTAGCGACCCATTGTCTTCGGGCCGTTTTGTGGAGCCTTGGCTCAAAATAAATGGTTAGCAACCATGGAATATCGTTCCGTTCTGTGATACACGTGTTGGCGAGTTTTCATGCTCCTGTTTTGTGATAGGCCTCCCCCTTTTTGTGATTTCTGGATTTCTATTGATGATTTTCGGGATTTGTGCTTCACCAATTTTCGTGATTTTCATTGATAAGTTTTATCAATATTTGTGCATTGGTGAATTTGTGTGCCATTGACTTTTGTGATTGACATTGATATAATTGTCAATATTTATGGTTTGGTGAATGAAATAAGGAGTATGGAATTCCTTTTGATCTTTGAGAAGATTTTTGTGATATTGATTAATCTCTTGTTGATTTTCAATTACTTATTTATCACAGCTTGGCAATGTGATTATTATACGTTTAGTCATATCTCTTATTCTATATCATTTCATATGATACTTATAGCTAGACTGATTCGTTTATTATTTTCTTATTAAATAATACTCAGGTCAGACCGAGATGTTACAGGTGCTCCTGCTTGACTTCTCATCGAGGATCATTACCATAACTTTTAGCTAACTACTTAGATTATTAGTTTTTGTTGTATACACTTGAGATATAGACTCATGGTTGTACCCATATTCTTTTTTATAGCACTGATAGCTATTTCTTTTGTGATAGTGTGGATCTTTTTGACCACTACTCTGATGAACACTTTTAAGTGTTATATATATTCATATCTATTTCCGCCTTTGTGATATGAATTATCTGTGACTGATTTGTGTTATGTTTATTTCTATATTTGTTTCCGAAGACATTATAGCCATTGTGTAGTAGCTTTGAGTTTGTGTCGGTATGTCGGATTTCCTCTTGAAAAAGAATGCAAGTTATATATTATCTGGCATATCGGTACTCGCACAAAGCAATTATACAGATGGTCGCTCCTCAACAGCCTTATTCTCCGTGCTAGTTGACGGCATTACACCATAGTGTCCTTGGCTAGCGTGGGTATAGAGGTGGGGCGTCACAGCTTGGTATCAGAGCCAAAATTCGGAACGATGTAAAATAATTTAACAAGGATCACCGTCCTAAGTCCATCTTAGGAGTCGTGCCTTAGGATTTAATTCGTGTCTTCGTACCGTTCTATCCTATTTTCTTTTATGATTCCTTGTTTTATCTATCAAGATTGCTTGATATTCATTTGGTGAATAACCTTTTTTCTTCTTCTTTCTTTCTTAAGGAAGGGAAATGGTTAGACCAGGCCGACCCAGCGTCGGTCAATCTAGTGTTACTCCCCAAGATGGAGTTTTTATGTTTGCCTAGCAGCTTCTTGATTTAGTTAAGAATGCTCAAGAAGCTGGTTCTACTTCGGAACCAGCTCATCCTAAGTCTGGATTTGCACGCTTGTGCAACGATTATACCAACTTTGGCGGAAAACCATTCAAGGGTTCTGAAACTATTACTGAAGTCCAGACTTGGCTGAGATCATGCGATCGAATCTTTTCTCACATGAATCTTATTGATCTTCACCGAGTTCAGGTGGCTTCTAGTACGCTCCAAGAAAGAGCATTGGACCGGTACGAACTTCTTATTTCCGAAATTCATGAAACTGATCTCACCTGGGAGCAATTCCAGGCACGTTTCAAATTAAATTTTGTGCCAGAAGCTGAGAAGGTGACTTTGGCTCGTCGTTTTATTGACCTTGTTCAAGGTGAATCTTCTGTGACTGACTATGTCGCGTCTTTTGAATCTCTCTCTATATATGGGGTTGATTACATCAACACCCCATTGAAGAAGAACCAGAGATTTGTCTATGGTTTAAAAAAAATCTCAAGAAGCCATTACTTCTAAAATTAGAAGTTTCTTTCGAACAACTCATTGATATCGCTCTTCGTCTTGAAGAGGCGGATAGGGAAAGTGATGTTGAAGTGGTGGGTTCCAAACCAAACTTCAACAACAACAAGAAAAGGCCTAAAAAAATTTCAAAGGTCCTTATCCCAACAAAAAGGGGAAGCAAACAACCCTTATGGCAAAGACTTCTTCCTTTGGTCGTGGAGAATGCTATAATT
Source organism: Allium cepa (assembly GCA_030765085.1). Lineage (NCBI taxonomy): Eukaryota > Viridiplantae > Streptophyta > Magnoliopsida > Asparagales > Amaryllidaceae > Allium > Allium cepa. The sequence continues at coordinate 675,713,776 of CM060941.1, read as the reverse complement.
GTGGTTCAAATGACCATTATTCAAATAAGTGTTCGAGGCCCCCCTCTTGTCGCTACTGCAAAAGTCCCGGCCATGTTATATCTTCATGCCTCAAGCTTGAGGGCAAGAAGGAGGGAAAGTTAAATGTTGCTCAAGCCCCTGGCAACACATTTCGTAATCAAGGTATGTCTCATTCTATCCTTGATGGCATTATTATATTTTGTGAACAGCCTATTCGAGTTCTTTTTGATACGGGTGCATCCCAATCTTTTATTTCAAAAGAACATGTTGATACTTTTTCTTTAAGTGTTGTTGCTTTAATGACTTCTTTAAGAATTTCGAATCCAGTTGGTGGGTCCGCAACTCTTAGTTTGCTTTGTAAAGATGTCGAGATTATTTTGTGTGATTTTCCTTTCCTAGCCGATTTGCAAGTCATGCGTTACTTAGGCTTTGGAATGATTTTGGGAATGGATTGGCTTAACCGTTATGAAGCTCATATCCTATGTCCTGAGCGGACTATCCATCTTCGACATCCTCAATCTGTTAAGCAGATTTCTATTATTCTCAAAGATTTGGATTCCACTTTATCTGCATCTTTATATTCATTAAATCCTCGTGATGATGATAATGATGATGAGGAAGACGTCATTTCTCTTATTCATGTTGTTCGTGAATTTTCCGACATATTTGAGCCCATTTTAGCATTACCACCTAAGCGAGCAATTGAGTTCAGAATTAATCTTACCCCTGGAGCTCAACCTATTACTTGTCCTCCTTATCGTTTATCCAATAAAGAAAATGAGGAGATGCGCATACAATTATCCGATTTGGAAACGAAGCAATTTATTCGCTCTAGTTCCTCGCCTTGGGGAGCTTCGGCTATTTTTGTGAAGAAATCCAATGGCACACTTAGGCTTTGCGTTGACTACCGCAAGCATAATGATCTTACTATCAAGAACAAATATTCTTTACCTCGGATTGATGATCCATTCGATCAACTTAGTGGTGCTAAAGTCTTTTCACAATTGGACTTGGCAACCGGTTTTCATCAGCTTCGTATTGCAGAGGATAGCATTCCTTTGACATCGTTCCGTACTCGATATGGATCTTATGAATGGCTTGTTATGCCATTCGATTTAACGAATGCTCTGGCTTATTTAGTTGACCTAATGAATCGAGTTTTCAAAGACTTCCTCGATCGATTTTTTCTCATCTTTATTGATGATATTCTTGTGTATTCTAAAACTAAGGAGGAGCATGAAAAGCATCTTCAGATTGTGTTGGAAACTCTTAAGAGTAATCAATTGAAAGCAAAATTTTCTAAATGCCACTTTTGGCAATCTCGTGTGAAGTTTCTCTGTCATATTATTTCTGAATCCGGAATATCAGTGGATCCTTCAAAGATTGAAGTGATTCAAAGTTGGAAGAGACCGGAGAGTGTAACGGAAATTCGTAGTTTCCTTGGATTGGCGGGTTATTACCGTCGTTTCATCAAAGACTTTTCTAAGATTGTCGTGCCTCTCACTAGCTTAACGAAGAAAGGTGTTAAATACATTTGATCGGACAAATGTAAGACTTCTTTTCAAAAACTAAAAGAACTCCTTTCTGATGCTCCTATTCTTGTTATTCCCAAGGGGAACCAAGATTTCGTTGTTTACACCAATGCTAGTCGCGTTGGTTTGGGTGCCGTTCTTATGCAAAGAGAACGTGTTATTGCTTATGCTTCTAGGCAATTGAAGCCTGCTGAGACTAGATATGCCACTCATGATTTAGAGCTCGCGGCTATTGTTTTCGCCCTTCGTATTTGGCGTCATTATCTTTTGGGAGAAAAGTTTATTCTTTATGCCGACCATAAATCTTTGAAATATCTATTTTCTCAAAAAGAATTTAATTTGTGTCAACTGCGTTGGCTCGAATTTCTTGCGCCTTATGATCTTGATATTCTTTATACTCCCGGAAAGGGAAATCGAGTAGCCGATGCACTTAGTCGCCAGCAACAAGCGGTTGTTTCCATGATGATATCCGAATGGAATGATCTCGAGGTTTTGTCCACTTGTGAAATTCGAGGTCGTCTTTCCGACTTGTGTTCATCTCTTGTTTTATGTAGCCTTGAGGCTCATCCTTCTCTTTTAGACCGTATTCGTGAAGCTCAAGGGCTAGATCCTGAATTGGCTCTTCTAGGCCAAAATATTAAGGATAAAATTGATATTGAAGGTTTGAAAGACTTTGATATCGATTCTCGTGGCGGCATTCGGAAATTTGGTAGACTTATCGTACCAAATATTAGTGATCTTCATAAAGATATTTTAGAAGATTCTCGTCGTTCTAAATTCACCATTCATCCCAGCAGTAGTAAAATGTACGCGGATATGAAGCGGCTTTATTATCGGGAGGGAATGAAATCTGATATTGCTAACTTTGTTAAGTGTTGCATGACTTGCCAACTTGTCAAGGCTGAACATCAAAGGCCCTGTGGGTTATTGCAACCTTTAGACGTTCCAATTTGGAAGTGGGATCAAATTTCCATGGATTTTGTTGACGGCCTTCCCCGTTCTCGTTTGGGTCATGATAGCTTATGGGTGATAGTTGATAGACTCACTAAATCCGCACATTTCATTCCCGTTCGTTCCAATCGAACCGTTCCTCTCTTAGCCAAGCTTTTTATCAAAGAAATTGTTAAATTGCATGGAGTTCCTACTTCTATTATTAGTGATCGTGATCCATTGTTTACTAGTGGATTTTGGAAGAGTCTTCAAAAAGCTTTGGGAACGAAGCTTAATTTTAGCACCGTCTATCATCCCCAGTCCGATGGACAAACCGAGCGTGTGAATCAAACCCTTGAAGATCTTCTTCGTGCATATGTTCTTGATTTTGGTGGAAGTTGGGAAGATCATATTTCACTTGTTGAATTTTCCTATAATAATAGCTTCCAATCTAGTATTGGTATGGCACCTTTCGAGACGCTCTATGGAAGGCCATGTCGATCTCCTTCTTGTTGGCTTGAGGCCGATGAGAAGCTGGTTTTAGGTCCAGATTTTATTCGTGATTCCACAGAAAAGATTGATCTTATTCGTCATATGATGAAAGAAGCCCAAAATAGACAAAAATCCTATGTCCATAACAGAAGATGGAAATTAGAATTTTCTGTGCGAGATTTTGTGTTTATTCGTGTTTCACCTATGAAAGGTGTTGTACGTTTCAGTCGATCGGGAAAATTAGCACCTCGACATATTGGGCCATTTCCTATCACTGAAAGTATTGGTTCCGTGGCTTATCGCCTCTTATTACCGGCTCAATTTTCTGCTATTCATGACGTGTTTCACGTTTCTCAATTACGGAAATGCCTTCGAGATCCCGATTCTATTCTTGAGCCCGGTGTTGTGGAAGAAATTGAAGTTTCGCCTAATTTAACTTACGAGCAACATCCTATTCGTATTATTGCTTCAGAGGTCAAGCGCCTTAGGAATAAAGATGTTCCACTTGTTAAAATTCAATGGTACTCAAATCCTAAGGATTGCTCTTGGGAATCTAGAGAATTCATCGAGCGAACACATCCGGACTTACTTTCTCGTGCTCTTTGAGGTGAATTTCTTATTTCAAATTTCTTTTGTGTTGAATATGCTTTCATAGTTGTTACTATATATTTTCTTCTTAAATATTACGAGGACGCAATTTTTTTAAGGAGGGGAGTCTGTAACAACCCGCATATTTTACGATTGAGTATTTAAATATTTTATCGTTAGTCGGATTATAGTTCGAAAAGTTACTTTTTGCATACGGTCGAATTAGGACTTGAGACCACTTCCATTGAGTTCAAAATGACATTTGCGATCTTTTTAAGTATAAACATTGATATGTTTGGAGCTAGCTAAAAATTTGACCTTTTTCACTTCGGGTTTGGGTTTGGGTTCTGCCCAATGTTCTAACTTAATACCCCAAACTGAAACCCCCTCTTCCTTCACTCCCTCTTCCTCTACTTTTCAGTTCTAAAGAGATTAATGGTGAGTGGAATGGGAAATTAAAACTCAAGCCCTAGTTTTCTATATGCAAATCAACTTCTAGCTCCAAATTCAAGAAAACCCATTGGTAAGCCTTCTCTTCACCTTCTCCAACTCCTTCTCTCTTGAATTTCAGAAATTCCTAAACCTAACTATGGGAATGTTCTTCTTTTGAGCATAGATTCAAGCTCATTTGGGTTGTGTTGAAGAATGGTTGATTCTCCCTTTGTTTCCAAGCCTCTTCTACATTGATTTTGTGGAAAGGTGAGATTTTTTTCTCACATCTAGGTCTATAACTATCTTTGAACATTGGGTATGAATTCCTAACAATTATTCATGTGCATTTGCTTTTAGTTTGGATTAATTTGGTTTATATTCCAACTTTTAGTGTTTTGAAAGCAAATTCTATGGAAATCCTTCTATGGATATTTGAACAAGTTTTTGGTGATGCATCAAAGAGCCTATAGGGCTGGGTTGCCGATCGGCGTAATCCCTTAGTGCCCCAGGCTCGTCCGGTTGTGAAATGGGAAGGGTTTCTTCTTCCGTTGATGGGCAGGGAAAACTGCCTTAGCTCCAGTCAGTCGACTGCACTTCTTGGTCAGTCGACTGGCTGAAGCTAATAAGCAGGGTGAAGGCTTCCTACAGAGCCTTGGGGGATCTGTTTACTGCAATCAGTCGACTGACTCACTGAGTTCAGTCGACTGACCTGCATCCCGAGAGTTTTTTAGGACTATGATCAGTCGACTGAACTCAGTGAGTCAGTCGACTGACCTGCTCTTATTTGCCTATGTGAGCCTTGTTTTGCTTGGTTTCCAATTTTTACCGACTCTTTTTGATTTCTAGTTGTTGTTATCAATTATTCGACTTTGATGACTTCTAATTTGGAATTTTTGGAAATATCCACTTTGATGGATTTGTTGTCGATTTCTTTGGATTTTATTCATGTCTTCGAATGTGAATTTTTATGGTTGATTGTTTCTACAACCACTTCTATGATTTGTCACTTTAAAATATAAAGGTTTTCTATACTAGTAGTAAATATCAAAACCCTTTCATTAAAACGATTTCAACTCTATTTTCAATTACAGAGCTCGTTATCTAAAACCGTTTTCCTACCTATTAGTATGTACAAGCCTTTACCTCACTCGTATGAGAAATCTAATTAAACGGCTTAGTAAAACAAGTGGGATGAAACGCTTATGTTTACTTCGTTGATTAATTTTTGGACTTGTTCGATTGAATCTTTTGTGACAATTTTTTAGTGGAGACCTACATTTTGTTCGCAAATATTTTAGTTAAGCTAGTGGTTATGGGACATGAAGCTAAACTCATATATTTACTAGCTTATTGTAATTGATACTTCTTGATGATCGATGATGATCATTTTTGTGATTTAGACTAGCAATGTGCGATGTCTCTTTGTCTGCGAGGGAGACTAAACCCCATTTCTGTGGAGCTTCTGCTTAAATTGATGGGGTAGCGACCCATGGTCTTCGGGCCGTTTTGTGGAGCCTCGGCTCAAAATAAATGGTTAGCAACCATGGAATAGCGTTCCGTTTTGTGATACACGTGTTGGCGAGTTTTCATGCTCCCGTTTTGGTATAGGCCTCCCCCTTTTTGTGATTTCTGGATTTCTATTGATGATTTCCGGGATTTGTGCTTCACCAATTTTCGTGATTTTCATTGATAAGTTTTATCAATATTTGTGCATTGGTGAATTTGTGTGTCATTGACTTTTGTGATTGACATTGATATAATTGTCAATATTTATGGTTTGGTGAATGAAATAAGGAGTATGACATTCCTTTTGATCTTTGAGAAGATTTTTGTGATATTGATTAATCTCTTGTTGATTTTCAATTACTTATTTATCACAGCTTGGAAATGTGATTATTTTACGTTTAGTCATATCTCTTATTCTATATCGTTTCATCTGATACTTATAGCTAGACTGATCCGTTTATTATTTTCTTATTAAATAATACTCGGGTCAGACCGAGATGTTACAGGTGCTCCTGCTTGACTTCTCATCCAGGATCATTACCATAACTTTTGGCTAACTACTTAGATTAGTAGATTTTGTTATATACACTTGAGATATAGACTCATGGTTGTACCCATGTTCTTTTGTATAGCACTGATAGCTATTTCTTTTGTGATAATGTGGATCTTGTTGACCACTACTCTGATGAACACTTTTAAGTGTTATATATATTCATATCTATTTCCTCCTTTGTGATATGAATTATCTATGACTGATTTGTGTTATGTTTATTTCTATATTTGTTTCCGAAGACATTATAGCCACTGTGTAGTAGCTTTAAGTTTGTGTCGGTATGTCGGATTTCCTCTTGAAAAAGAATGCAAGTTATATATTATCTGGCATATCGGTACTCGCACAAAGCAATTATACAGATGGTCGCTCCTCAACAGCCTTATTCTCCGTGCTAGTTGACGACATTACACCGTAGTGTCCTTGGCTAGTGTGGGTATAGAGGTGGGGCGTCACAAAATCGATTCCAAACCAATCAAAATTGAAATACCCAAAAATTCCTGAATAGAAGTCATCAAGATCGATAATAAATGATAACAAAAGATCGGAAAACCACGAATCGATAAAAATTGGAAATCAACACAAAATAGGCTAAATAAGCAAATAGAAGCAGGTCAGTCGACTGACCCTCTGCAGTCAGTCGACTGAAACAGAAATTCGAAAATTCCATTTCATGCAGTCAGTCGACTGATCATAGTGGCTAGTCGACTGATTACAGGAAACAGAGACTCCCTGTCTCTGTAAACAGCCCCCAGAGCCATCATTGGCTACAGCCAGTCGACTGATTGCAAATGGTCAGTCGACTGACTGGGTGCTGGGCTGTTTTTCAGCCTATTCAATGAAGAGCAAACTCTCTCGAATTGCAATCGAATGAGCAACAACGTTATAGGGTTTACGCCAATTCAGCAACCCGGCCCTATAGGTTCTTCAATGCATCACTAAAAACATGTTTAATCATCAAAGTTAGGATTTTTGAAGATTTGACTTCAAAACACCAAAAATTGGAATATTCACCAATCCAATCCAAACCAAAAGCAAATGCACATGAATAAGTGTTAGGAATTCATACCCAACAATCAAAGATAGTTATAGACATAGATGTGAGATAAAAATCTCACGTTTAAACCCAAAACAATGAAGAAGAAGCTATAGAGGAATGGCAAGACCAATCACACTTTAATTCCAACCCAACAAGCTTGAATCTAAGCTTAAAAGAGAAACCCTTCCTAAGTTAGATTTAGGAATTTCTGAAATTGAAAAGAGAATGAGTTAGAGAAGAAGAAGAGAGGGCTTACCAAAGCTTCTTCTATAAATTTGGAGTTAAAGCTTGGATTTTGCAAAGATAATTAGGGCTTGGAGTTCTAATTTCCCATTTCTCTCTCCATTGTTGCTAAAGCTTGAGTATTAGGAAAAATTATGAAGGAATGAAGAGAAGAGGGGGTGAAGCTTGGGTCTAATGGGCTGAAATCAAACCAAAGCCCTAAGTGAAAAAGTAGCAGAATTCCTCTAACTCCAAACATATCGAAGTTTATACTCAAAAAGGTCGCAAAAGTCATTTTGAATTCAATGGGGTGGTCTCGAGTCCTAATTCGACTGTTTGAAAAAAGTAGCTTTTCAGACACTAATCCGACTAACGATGAATTATTTTAAATAAAATATTTAAATATTCAATCATAAAATATGCGGGTTGTTACAAATGAAGTCTCTAGATTTTTTTATGTATTTCATAGTTAAATAACCGACTATCAAATTTTGGTCAGTTATGACTTAGAAAGTATGATCGTATATGCGAGTTCCCTAGTGAGGACTTTAATACTTACTGTATACTTTTAAAAGAACTAAGAATAAGTCAACTGAAAATTATCATTGTTGGTTTTGGAGAGACCAAGGTCAGGTATGTTATTCGAAAACCACTCCGAACCAACATATGCATTTAGGTGGAAGACATCTTGAAGATGATTGAAGTCGATGCTCCTTCAAGAGACTTTAGTTTTGTTCAGACCCAATATAAAGATTTATGGAGGAACGCGAGAATTGCATTTTTGCCTGTAGGGCAATGTTAGCTTTCCAAGATGGATTGTTAAGAGCGTAGCCTCTCAAACCTCACATCCCGGTAATGGTTAAAACATGGTAGATGCGGCTGCGCCATGTGTGACGCACTCATTAGGATATTATCATCCCAAGATCTAGTGTTAGTATCTCTATGTATGCTTCGGTCCCATTTTTTGTTGTTGATCGCAACCAAGGGGTGATTATATTTGGTACTACCCAGTTCAGGGGTATGCCAATCTTGTGTTGGCAAGGGTTGAAAGGCTTTCGATCCCACTGTACATTCTATCTAGAGGTGTACAGATTATCAAAAGGTAGTCCCTAACTGTGTCATTTGATGGAAATCCATTTTCTAATAAGTGCCTTTGGTTTTTGATTGTATACTTATTATTGCTATCGTGTACACGCATCACAACTACTTGATTATTGGTATTTTAAATCCATAGACAATATTATAATATCATTGGATTTTACAATAAAAAAGGTTTTCTTATCGTAAGGAAAAAACCCTTCCGTGTTTGAATGGGGCATGGTCTTATGAGATACTTTTTTTATAAAGGTTTTTTTTATAAAGTTAAACTTATGCCTTACTCATGCCAGACCCATGTCCGATTCGAAATTTTATTTTCCTTTCCTTAAAACTCTTGGGTGCTCAAATTTATTTGAGCAACTAAGGAGTTTAGGTTTCCATGGATGCAATTTTGGGAAAGTTTAGAGCAGGTGGCTTCATTAATAGCTACTTATTCATCTTGTTTCTGCTGTGTCTCATGTATTTTTGTAAAGTTAAGTTGGGACATGCAGTTATAACCGTTCCAGTGTAGAACTTGTACTATTATGACTCTGATATATTATTTTGAAAAAAACTATGTAAATTTTTATGTCAATTAATATATGTTATTTTGTGTCCCGGATTTTCGGACCAGTTAAAATTTCCAAAAAATACATCCGTTCTAAAACTACTAATGAAAACAATCAACTTAATACACCATATTATATATATATATATAATATTAATAAATGTATAGGATACAATTTCAATATACAACTTATCAGAGTAAGTAATTTATTAATTCTACAAAGTATGCTTTAATACATAAGAAATACAATAGCTATAATCTACCACTGCACAATTCTGATGAGAGAGACAACAATATCTTTATCTGCGAACTCAATAAACAATGTAAATGTGGAATAAAATAGTAAGCTTGAAAGATACAATAACACAAGATAAACAATAACCAATATCATATAAACAAGAAAGGGTTATATTATTTTAGGGGCTGCATCACTACCACTTGTGATTGCCTACATATCCCTATCTAATTGGGTACCTAATTAGATACAGGATCAAGCCAACATAGTTCTCCTACCGCAAATAGGACTCATGGAGCCTACGATGCAACAAACAATATGCAACTCCCAAAATTACCCACTTAGGCTTAATTATCAATTTTAGATTTTCAAATCTAATTACCTTACCGAAATTATCTCTTTGGACTTTATTCTCGAATTTTTATTTCAAAACTTTTGAAATATATATATATATATATATATATATATATATATATATCTTTTATGTTCAAATTATACTTTACTTGGGGATCTTAAATCAAATCATTTTTGAAAAGTTTATTTGAAAATCCCATATACTGTAATAAAAGCATATCAAACAATATGCAAATAGATCGGGAGGTTTCTCCCAATAATAAGGCAATTGGGCACCAGTCTTCATATAATCGATAAATAAGTACATCCCTCTATTCCAAAAGCAGACTATACTAAAAACAAGTGCCCACTTTTTAGTTACGGGTTAACCGAATCATCGGTAACATAACAAATCATTTGATATCCCGAAACTATAAATCATTTCACATTAATATTCACAAGTACTTTCAAATCTATAATAATTTCCATTTCCCAAATCTGTTCAAAAATCATCTTAAAACTATCGGGTTTAGTCCTCACGTTTTTATAAAACCATTCTTATATAAATCACTTTTATATAATATAACTTTCAAAATATTCATCACCAAACATTTATATTTCTTTTAAAGGGAAAACATTTCATAACATTTCAACTTAAAAACCAATTTACAAAACAATTCATTAAATTGAAGCGAACCAAATATTACCGCTAAATACCTTATAGTCAAATTGTGGAATAAATCACAAGGTGTTAGTCTACAATTATTTTCTATCCAGCCCATGCATATGGATAATTAATTGCTCACAAAATGATCGAGCAAAATCAACAATCAATAAATAATAATCAATGCCCATAAACTGGCCGAGCCTAATTCAAATAATCAATCAATGAAATGCGATAATAATTGGTAATCAATGTTTCATTCTATCAAATATTTATAACACTTTAATAGTTTGATATTTATTTTGGAGCATCCGGGCTTTCCCTTTGACATGTTCTATCCCTCGTCTAAGTCTCCTTGGATCTCATAGACGAAACACATATACTAGTCATTCCGCGTACCCTATTAAGTATTTAACTTTTAAATTTTAAATTACCTAATTAACCATCCAAACATAATATCGAGCAAGGAAATCAAACTACTGTTCTAGAAAACAAAGTAAACATGCATTCAACAAGGGTTGTCAAACAACACTTAATGGTTAAAGTTCTTTCAACTTAGCAATGGTTTTAATGAACTTAAAACAAGAAATAACTTACTTTGGATTCCAATCTGTCAAACTTTAAGGCAAGAAACTTAAGATCTAACGCATACTTCCTACCATGCTTTGGAACCAAATGAAAATAAACCCGAATTCTTCCTTCCTTATGCTTGGCCAAGACTTGAAATGGAGATTGACCGAAAGCATAGGGAAGAAGTGGTAGAGCTTTGAACTTGAATTCTCAAGATTTAGATCCAAAAATTAGGTTATCTTGTATATGGTTTTAGGCCCTCTAAATCTAAATACATAGATAAGTTGTAAACTATAAAGTTGTTGAAGATTTTTTTTTCTTGAATTTGCAAAAAATAATCACTTGAACCTAAGTAGTTTTGAGGGAGATATGATAGAATGAAGAAGAGATATTGTTGGATTGACAAAAATGAAGCCTGAAAATGCACTTCAAAGAATTGAGTTTCAGGTATAGAAAACCTCAAAATTAGAAAAAGTGATCAACATAGAAGTTGTAGTCACTTGAATTTATATGGTTTGAAAAAAGGAATTTCTTAATTTGGATCTGTTATGATCAAACAAAATGCATATTCTCCGGCCTAAAAGCTGGGCCAGAGAATGCGGTGGAAGAAGTGGATTTTGGACATGGTTACTTTTAGAATGTGACAAAGTGGTCAATATGAAAGTTGTAACACTGGAAAAATATACAATGTGAAAAAAGGAATTTTTCATTTTGGTTCTGGTTTGAAGAAGTTACAACCAAGGGAAGAAGAGGTAAAATATGGAGAAAAAAGGAGTTTGATTTGATGAGGATGAACATAAATTTCTTTTTAATACTTTATAAATATTTTGACATTATTTCTTTCTAATTTTTTTCTATGGTTTGGAAGCCATTAAAAAGTAGGGGAAGAATATGAAAAGTCTTGATAAAAAAAAGAAGAAAAAGTGTGAATGAAAGTGATGAAGGAGGCGGGTATTTATAGAAAAACAAAGAAGTGATAAATTTATCAAAATAACCTCTTACCAAATTACCAAACCATCATTACTTCAACCTAATGAAACATTCACTTTTTCAGTACTTAACATCATCCTTTCACTTCTTACTTTATGTCTTAGTCACTTAAAGGTTAAGTAAAGAAAGGTAATTATTTGCTGGATTTTGATTTGATGTGATTTGATGTTTACTTTTCTTACTTTTGTTAATTCTTACTTACTTTACTAATGACTTCTAGAAGTTTTCTAATCCTATTTGGTAAAAGTAAACATGTTTAGTTATTAAAATATGTAATATATATGTTAAAATATGTTAACAAAGGTGCGATAACGTTGTGACAACTAATTTTGAACAAAATGTTGAATTTCGACAAAGCGTTTTATGGCCACATTTCGACATTTTAGTTAAACTATTTATTTATGTAAATCAAACTTCAAAATAAATTTCTTATTATCTTTATATAAGTAAAACAAGCATATTTTTCTTATAAAAAAATATATCCAAATCTTCTTATATAAAACACAACATCGATTTATCGATATGCATTGAAATTTGTCAATTTTATAAAACAAGTTTATATATTTATCGAACCATTATAAATTAAATTACTATTATTATCAAATGAGTTTGATATCGATTATATATATATATATATATATATATATATATATATATTTAAAAGGAATTATTTATCCTTTAAACAAATTTCTTGAATATTTATTCTACTTTATCGAAATCCGAATTTTGTCAATTTTACAATGGGAAACCAAAATCTTTATTCAATATCAAAGATAAATTTACCATCCTTATTTATCATATAAAACATGATTTTTTAAGTTTAAACATTCTACATTTGAATATTTAAGATAATTAAATATCCCATTTTCAAAGTGCTAAAATTATGGGTCGTTACATTCTAATCTACTTAAAAGAATTGCGTCGTCGAAATTACAATGACGGAAAAATATAACGAAAAACAAACAATTAACGAATAGTTAAGTGGACCAAAATTAGTAATATCACCCATAACCCCGTTCGGAGGCATAGTGCCTTATTTTATCCATTTTATTTATCAAATTAAGGTAGTTTCTTTTTTAAAATTTCTAGGTTGATATTACTAACCCTAGATGAATTTTTCTTAGGCACCGAACCTAAGCTCTGATACCACATGTGACGACCCGGATTTTTGAACCAGTTAAAATTGCCATAAAATCCATCTGTTCTAAAACTACTAATGAGAACTACCAAATTAAAACACAATATTTGATAAATATTCAATATTACTAAATGTATAAGATAAAATTTCAATTATACAACTTACCAGTAATTAATTTATTTATTAATTATACAAAGTGTGCTTTAATACATACCAAATACAATTACTGTAATCTACCACTACACAATTCTAATGAGAGAGACAACATTATCCCTACTTGCAAACTTAAAAAACAATGTAAATGTGGAATAAAATAGTAAGCGTAAAAGATACAATAACACAAGGTAAACAACAACCAATAACAGATAAACATGAAAAGTTTATATTATTTAAGGAGCTGCATCACTACCATTTGTGACTGCCTACGTGCCCCTATCTAATTGGATACCCAATTAGATACAAGATCAAGCCAACATAGTTCTCCTACAACAAATAAGACTCATGGAGCCTATGATGCAACAAACAATATGCAATTCCCAAAACTACCCACTTAGGCTTAATCTTCAATTTTAGATTTTCAAATCTAATTACCTTTACAGAAATTATCTTTTTGGATTTTATTCTCGAGTGCTTATTTCAAACTTTTGAAATATATATCTTTTATATTCAAATTATAATTTACTTTGGGATTTTAAATCAAATCACTTTTGAAAAGTTTATTTGAAAACCCCAAATACTGTAATAAAAGCATATCAAACTATATACAACCAGATCGGGAGGTTTATCCCAATAATAAGGCAATTGGGTACCATCCTTCATACAATCGATAAATAAGTACATCACTCTATTTCAAGAGCGGACTATACTAAAAACATGTGCCCACTTTTTAGTTACGGGTTACCCGAATCATTGGTAACATAACAAATCATTTTATATCCCGAAAAGATAAATCATTTCACACTAATATTCATAAGTACTTTCAAATCTATAATAATTTTCATTTCCCAAATCCGTTCAAAAATCGCCTTAAAATCGTCGGGTTTAGTCCTCGATATTCTTTCTATTTTATAGAACCTTATTATAAAACCATTCTTATATAAATTACTTTTATATAATATAACTTCAAAGCATTCATTACCAAACATTTCAGTTTCTTTTAAAGGGAAAACATTTCATGACATTTCAACTTGAGAACCAATTTTCAAAACAATTCATTAAATTGAAACGAATCAAATATTACCGCTAAACATCTTATAGTCAAATTGTGAAAAAAATCACAAGGTGTTAGCCTACAATTATTTTCTACTCAACCCATGCATATGGATAATTAATTGCTCATAAACTGGTCGAGAAAAGTCAACAATTAATAAATAATAATCAATGCTCGCAAACTGGCCGAGCCTAATTCAAACAATATATCAATGGAATAAACGCAACAATAAATGATAATCAATGCTTCATTCTTTTAAATATTTATAACACTTTAACAGTTTGATATTTATTTTGGAGCATCCGTGATTTCCCTTCGACATGTTCCATCCCTCGTCCAAGTCTCCTTTGATCTCACCGACGAAACACATGTACTAGTCGTTTCCGCACACCCCATTAAGTATTTAAATTCTAAATTCTAAATTACTTAATTAACCATCCAAACATAATATTGAGCAAGGAAATCAAACCATTGTTTTAGAAAATAAAGTAAACATGCATTCAGCAAGGGTTTTCAAACCAAATTTAACACCTAAAGTTCTTTCAACTTAGCAATAGATTTAATGAACTTAAAATAAGAAATAACTTACTTTGGATTCCACTCTGTCAAAATTTAAGGCAAGGAATTTAAGATCTATGCATACTTCCTACTATGCTTTGGAACCAAATGAAAATAAGCCCGAATTCTTCCTTCCTAATGCTTGGCCAAGGCTTGAAAGGAGATTAGCCGAAAGTACAGGGAAGAAGCGGTAGAATTTTGAACTTGAATTCTCAAGATTTAGATTTGAAAAATATGTTATCTTGTATACGGTTTTAGGCCCTCTAATCTCAAAACTTAGAAAAGTTGTAAACTATAAAGTTGTTGAAAATTCTTTTCTCTTGAATTTGAAAAAAATTAATCACTTGAATCCAAGTATTTTTGAGGGATATATGATAGAATGAAGAAGATGTATTGTCGGATTGACAAAAATGAAGCCCGAAAGTGCACTTCAAAGAATGGAGTTTCAGGTATAGCAAAGCTCAAAATGTAAAAAGTGATCGACAAAAAAATTGTAGTCACTAGAATTTTATATGGTTTGAAAAAAAGAGTTTCTTAATTTGGATCTGTTATGATCAAGTTATGATCAAACAAAACGACATATTCTCTGGCTTAAAAACTGGGCCAGAGAATGCATTGGAAAGAAGTGCATTTTTGACATGGTTACTTTTAGAATGAGATAAAGTGGTCAACATGAAAATTGTAGCCACTAGAAAAATACATGATTTGAAAAAAAGAATTTGGCATCATGATTTTGGTTTGAAGAAATACGGCCAAGGGAAGAAGAGGTAAAATATGGAGAAAAAAGGAGTTTGCTTGGAAGAGGATGAACATTGATTTCATTTGAACATTTTGTAAATATTTTGACATTATTTATTTCTAATTTATTTCTATGGCTTGGAATCCATTAAAAAGGAGAGGAATAAGATGAAAAATCTTGATAAAAAAAGAAGAAAAAATGTGAATGAAAGTGAAGAAGGAGGTGGGTATTCATAGAAAAACATAGAAGTGATAAATTTACCAAAATAACCTCTTGCCAAATTACCAAACCATTCTTACTTTAACCTAAAGCAACATTCACTTTTTCAACACTTAACATCGTCCTTTCACTTCTTATCTTATGTCTTAGTCACCTAAAGATTAAGTAAAAAAAAGTAATTATTTTGTTGGATTTTGATTTGATGTTAATTCTTACTTTTGTTAATTCTTACTTACATTTACTAATGACTTCTAGAAGTTTTCTAATCCTATTTAGTAAATTTAAACATGTTTAGTTATTGAAATGTATAATATATATATGTTAAAACATATTAACAAAGATGCGTTAACGTTGTGACAACTTATTTTGAACAAAATGTTGAATTTCGACAAAGTGTTTTAGGGTCACATTTTGACGTTTTAGTTAAACTATTTATTCATGTATACCAAACTTAAAAATAAATTAATTATCTTTAAATAATTAAAACAAGCATATTTGACTTATAAAATAATATAAAACAATATCCATATCTTCTTATAAAAATACGACATCAATTTATCGATATGCGATGAAATTTATCAATTTTATAAAACAAGTTTTATATATTTATCAAACCATCCTAAATTAAATTACTGTTATTATCAAAGGAGTTTGATATAGATTATATATATATTTACAAATATTTGAAAGGAATTATTTATCCTTTAACAAATTTTTCGAATATTTATCCTGCTTTATCGAAATTCGAATTTTGTCAATTTTACAATGGGAATTTAAAATCTTTATTCAATATCAAAGATAAGTTTACCATTCCTATTTATCATAAAAAACATGATTGTTCAAGCTTGAAAATTCTATATTTGAATATTTAGAATAATTAAGTATCCCATTTTCAAAATGTGAAAATTATGGGTCGTTACATATTCCGTTGCTTTGTAAGATTCTGTGTTGTTTAGTTTCTTCTTTTCTTTCTCAAACGATCTATCTTTCCAGCATTTGAATGCTTGACACTTAATTATCGTGAATATATTAGCGAGGGTTGAAAAGGCGGTTATTCCAGTTAGTATTAGAGCATAGATTGGGCGAACACCTGAGTCTTGGTGGGATAAACTCATTGTAGATAGGGCTAGTAATACTTTAGAATGAGTAACTCGTTAGAGATAGGATTAGTAATATACTAGAATGAGCTTGAGTGTAATATATATAAGCGTGTATCTATTAATGCTATAATACATTTTATATTGTGTAGTTCTTTCTGTTGAGTGGAAAATGAACCTTGATCGAATGATCAACGTTGTCGATAGGGGTTGCTAAACACTTAAACAAGATAAACAAACATACTATAGTTTTAAATTGGTAAATGAAATTATTTTACTTAGATTTTTTATTTTTTATATAAAAGAAATTTTCATAATTTATATAGTTTTTTAGTGTGGGTGTTGGTTGGAGGAATGAAGATGTTTGTTTAATATCATTTATAGATAATACCTTTCCCAATATAAGTCCTGCCTGGAAGTGTATTATGAGGATATCTTATTTTAATTAAGTAGTTAGAGATGAGCACTAAAAGAAGACGAGGAATGTAATGACAGTTCTTCGATCACCGAGGCTCGAGCCCTAACTGCTAAAAGGATAGGATCATTAGAAGAAGTGACACTTGTACAGCCCCGTGTTGATTTTGCATCTTTGTGCAAAGGTTTTTCTAATCTGGGAGGAAAGCCATTTAAGGGCACGTAATGCATTGTAGAAGTCCAAGCTTGGCCTCCGTCCTACAAAAAGATTTTCAAAGGGATGGATGTTTCAAAAGAGCAAAAGTGCTCCTTAGCATCTTGGCAATTACAAGATGGAACGACAGCATGGTTGAATTCCGTTACAACCAGTGATCCTAAAGAAGATTTTTCTTAGATAAGATTTAAGGAAATGTTTGAAGGTTAGTTCATGCCTTTAGCAGGGAGGACCCATTTATATAGAATTTTTTAGATCTCAAGCAAGGAGATGTGTCCGTATCGGAATATGAAACCAAGTTCAACGTGTTATCACATTTTGGATCGGAACTCAATAATAAACCCCTCAAGAAGAATGAGATGTTCGTGATGGGATCTTTCATACACCTTGTAGACATGGCTCTGCATTATGAAGACCTTGAGAAGAAGAAGTTTTTAGAAGCGCCTAATAGTGACAACATCAACCCGAATAAAAGGAAGTTCAATCAATATGGGAAGAAGAAGTGTAAAGGAAAATCAGGAGGAGGAGATCACTAGAACAAGTTCGAGGATCATAAGTGCAATGTTTGTAAGCAAAAGGGTCACATTTCAAAGTTCTGTAAGAATATGGAGCATAGAATTAGCAAATAAGGCCTATTTCTTCAATGACCCAAAAGACACCCTACCTTAATTGTAGCCAACTCAGACATATGGAAAGGGACTGTCTGCTAGTGCAAAAGGGGAGCAAGCCGAGGTTTATACTATTGAGGATGAACTGTCAGATTCAGCGGATGTAGGAGAAGGCAGGTCTAGAAGATACTTCAGTCGTAAATGGTATTTTGGTTTGAGTTTTGTTTGATGTCGGCGCCTTCCACGGCTTTATTTCTAAAAATTTAGTTGATAGATTAAGACTTATCTTGAAATTATAGAAACTGTATATGTGTGACCAACCTCATAGGTGGTACGACTAATCTATGTATAGTTTGTGAAGAGGTACGACATACATACCCAACCTACCATTTTCTGTGTGACATGTTTGTCATGGATTTTAAAGGTTTCCACATTGTTTTAGTATGGATTTTCTAGCAAAGAATAGAGCTATCTTAGATTATTTTAGAAGGAATATATCTTTAAAAGAATGGGAATTTTTTTGAGATATCATGTTAGGAAACTGGTAAACGAATGAGGAGTTTCCTTTATGCACTAGATTCTCCTCGAGAGAAGTTGGAATCGCTATTGATTGATAGAGATTTTTCGGACATCTTTAAAGAAGTTAATGGACTAACCCCATATCGTGAGATTGAGTTTAGTGTAAACTTGACCTCTGAATGGAAACCATTTATGCAGCCTAAGCGTAAGATGGTTCCAAAGGAAGGATGGGAATTATGATTTCAGATAGAGGAATTATTGAGTTAGGGTCTGATTAAGCCAAGTCACTTAGATTGGGGAGAAACCGAAGGTTTCGTTTCTAAGTCAGATAGTTCACCAAGTTTTTTTGAAGACTATCGTGAATTGAACAGGCAGATGTATAAGAACAAGTATCCCTTACCCAGCCTAGTTGAATGTTCAAACAATTGAAGGATGTTAGGGTATTCTCGCATATGGATTTAGGCATGGGATTTCACCAACTAAGGATATTTGAATATGATACATTCCTGACAGATTTTAGAGGACCCAGAGGATTTATTTTAGTGATTGATTGTGCCTTATGGGATAACCAATGCACTAACACATTTTGTAGTCATCATGGATCGAGTTTTTAGACAAGTACTCAATAAATTTGTGTTGGTCTTAGTAGATGGTATCCTTTTTTATTCTAAAACCGAAGAGGATCAAAAAACAACTTAGAGATCATACTGGAAATAATAAGGATGCACGATTTGAAAAATGAAGTTTATACATGCTATTTTTAGCAATCAGAAGTAAGACTCCTCGAACATGTGGCGTCAAGGGATAGTATAAGAGAGGCTTGCCCCAAGTCGTAGTTAGATGAGTAAATTGTGTGTATGTATTATTTTGCTATAGTTGCTCAGTATATGACTTTTGTATTGGTTTCATGATATATAATATATGGCTTCTTGGGTTGTTATGAGTTAACTTTTTGTTTGCTAATTTCAGGACGAAATTGTTTTAAGGAGGGAGAATGCAACGATCCGGAATTTCATCGCTTTAATTTGCGAATATTTAATTAATTTTAAATATTAAAATAATATGTTTTATAACTAAAATAAAACTCTTTTAAATAATAACCAGCGATGGTGAAATAGTTTTTTAAATTTATTTACAAAAATACTTAGTTCCAAGAAAAATCGAAAATTTGACCGAAATTCGTTTTTTGAATTTTCGTCAGCTAAAAGTTATCGAAAAAATTATGAACTCTTATATGCATTTATAAATAAGTTAGGATATATATATACGTGGGTGTGTATATATATATACACACACACATATGTACCTAAGTATGTAAGATTTAAAATATAAATTTAGTAAAAGGATTGTGTCACATCATAGGCAAACATAAGTACAATTAGTAATAAAAACATGTTAAGACATTAGCACTTATGGAGTTAATGTGTGTGGGCGTGAAATGTGGGGATGGGCACATAATGATGGTGTGAGAAGCATGGATGGAGTTAGTAAGAGTTTGGGTAACTTAATGTGAGTAAAGTTCTCACCTTTTTACTAAGTTTCAAAAATACATATTATTGCTTGGTTTGATTGTTAATATGATATTTGTTGAGTAAAAATAATGTTGATTGTATGCGAGTAAAAGTGCTTGGAATATAATGATGTTTAAATATAATTTATATGTGCTTGTATGCCATGGTTTGGAATTAGACTTAAATGAAGTATAATGTTTATGTTGGTTAGAAAATTGAGATCTTCGCGTATGGTTTGGTATTATGTCATTTATATTATGATCTTATGGGTGGTTTATATGCTAAGGAAGTTTGTATATGGACTTGTTTAAGCGATAATAAGATACATTGTTCTTGAAATTTGGTTTTACTAAGTGTTCACTAAAAAGTTTAATAAAGTTTCCATTCACTTTTAGTTTCAAAAGTTTTTCTAAGTTATAAAATGCTTCAAATATAAAAAGAAATGTTTGAAAGATATTTTGATTGTTAAATAAGTTTTTGGAAATACGGGTCATATAGCGATAGCCACTGTAAGTGCATTTTGTGAAACAAACTCTTTTCGAAATCTAAAGGCGTTTCCACTTAGCAATCTTTTTGGAAATGTTTTTAAACATAATTTAAGTTATAAAAGTATTTATTTATTTATTTAATGATTAATTAATTAATTAATTAAGGTAATTAGTATTTAATCATTAACTAACAAAGGTAGTTAGCACTTCAGTATTAATCAAGCAAGTTAATTATAACTAGTTAATTAACCAAAGGTTAATTATTATTTAATTAACTATTTAAGGATTATTGATTGTCTAAATTATTATTAGAGATTAATTATTTAATTATAAAAGGGTTTAGTTATTAAGTAATTACTAATTAAGTTAAGATTTAATTAAGACTTGATTAAGATCAACTTAATCATTAATAATGGTCTGAATTATTATTTGTATCATTAACTAAAGATTAATTATGGGTTAGTTATTTAAAGGTTTTCTATTATCTTAATATTTACTATAACAATCATTATTGTTTAATTATTATTATTAATTTAAGGTTTAATTATTTTTAATAAAGGTTTAAATGTTATTTAGTTATTAAATAAAGTTGAAAGTTTTAAATCACTTATTTCTTTAAATATTTATTTTGCTTTAATTTTTTTTTCTTCTAAAGAATATTTTTATCCAAGGGATTTCTTGTCAATTTCCCTTAAGTAACCCCCAATGAATATAAACCCAATGACATCTATGTAAGCAGGATAAAACACCATCATGCTAATTAAATTATGTTGGATATCTGTTTGGTAAAATAATCATAGTTCTGCCATAATATTCCCAAATAGATTAATGGCTTCTATTTAAGCAGCAATAAAACCCAGTTTTGTTATTAAGGTCACTGATTTTTATTGGTTGATTCCCTTTACATACCTATTTGTTATATAAATACCTATAATATAACTTGGATAGGTTAAACTGAATTAAAATGTAACCATTCCAGTCACTAAGCCTTTTTCTAATTTTGCAAAGTCAGATGTTTTATTTTATCCTTAAAAATGATTTAAATTTTATTACCATTTTAAATAAGTTATTTAAAGGATGATTTAATAGTGTTTTTATTAAACGTGTTTTGAAGTAATCTAATACTTTAAAGGTTTGTTAGAAAATCATTTTTTTGTTAGTATGATTTAAAGATAAATTGAATGAAGGATATTTTTAATGGTAACTTGTTTATTTAAAAGTTGTTTTAAAATAATCGATTTATCAAAGGAACTTATTGATTTAAGTTTATTAAAGAAGTTTAGTTTTAAAATAACGAAACTTGATAAAAGAAGTTTTATAAAGGGTTATGAATATTTTAAAGAAGTTTTATAAATGATTTTGGCGATTTACAAAAGTTACATAAATGATTTTTGATAATTATAAAAGAGTTTTATAATTGGGTTTGGAATTTTTGTAAAGGGGATTGTCACAAATTAAGAGATTTATTAGTTAGCTTAAATTATTATGCATATTGACAGGGGAGTAGCAGTGTTCATGTAAGTATTTATGTAAATATATTATTTATACTTATATATTTATCATCATCAAAAAGGGGAAGAATGTTGGAATCTCGTGACAACTATATAAATCAATATTTGTGTGTACTAATCACTTATGCAAAAGAATCATTGCAGATTCGTATTCGGAATACTTTGAAGCTGATAGTCTTTTGTTTAAAGTCTATATACTATTTAGAAATATGTTAAAATCTCTCCTGAATGGTATATATATCTAAGCATACATGCACATGCTCAAACATGCACAAAAGGCTGAAAACAGCCAGCTGAATGAACTCATTCAACCGTCTGTTTACGGAAACAATTCTATTGTTTCACAATATTCAGCTGGCTGAAAGAGTTAATTCAGTCAGCTGTTTTTGGCCAAAATTTGCCTATTTTTTTCTGTTTCAATTTTACCAAATTCAAAAGGCTGAATAATTATTTCAGCTGGCTGAATTTTTTCAACGGCTATTTTTCTAAATTACACTTCTCCTCATCAAAGAGAAACTTCTTCAAATCAACAGTTGCACCTGTTCTTTTTCAGTATTATCTTTCATGAATAATTGCAACTAGTTAATCTCTATAAATAGATTTCGGAATTCAACAAACAAATAACTTAACTGATTTTAGTATTCTTGAATTATTATCTCTTAATCTATTTTCAATTTGCACTCAAATCGCATGCAATCTTTGATTGTTATCACTTTATCTTCCACATTCTTCAAGCACATTACACTATATATTATAAAGGAGAAGATTATAGGAAAATTGTACTTAATTTAGTGCAAACTGAAAATAGATTGAGAGATAAGAATTCATGAATACTGAAATCGGTTAAGCTATCTGTTTGTTGAATTCTGAAATCTATTTATAGAGATTAAACGATTGCAATTATTCATGAAAGATAATATTGGAAATAAACAGGTGCAACTGTTGATTTGGATAAGTTTCTCTTTGATGAGGAGAAGTGTCTTTTCATAAAAATAGCTGTTGAAAATATTCAGCCGACTGAAATAATAGTTCAACCTTCTGAATTTGGTAAAATTGAAAATAGTAATGAAATAGGCAAATTTTGTCCTAAAACAGCCGACTGAATTAACTCATTCAGCTGGTTGAATATTATGAAACAATAAAATTGTTTCATCAAACAGACGGTTGAATGAGTTCAGTCAACCGGTTGTTTTTAGCATTTTGTGCATGTTTAAGCATGTGTGTGTTTGTTTATATACATACATACATACATACATACATACATACATACATACACACATATATATATATATATGTATGTATATGTATATGTGTGTGTATATATATATAGACACACACCATTCAGGAGAGATTTTAACATATTTCTAGATAGTATACAGACTCTAAATAAAAGACTGCCAGCTTCAAAATATTCTGAATATGAATCTGCAACGAATCTCTTACATAAGTGATTAGTACACCCAAATATTGATTTATATAGTTGTCACAATAAAAACGATGAAAATCGAGATTCACATTCTCCCCCTTTTTGATGATGACAACCATATAAGTATAAATAATATATTTTCATAAATACTTACATGAACACTGCTACTCCTCCTATCAATATGCATAATAATTTAAGCTAACTTTTACCCCCCTTTGTCATAGACAAAAGGAAGGATAAAAAATAAATGCACGTAAAGATTGAAGAGCATAGATTAAAACACATAATCGAGATGTCATTACGAAAAGAAAATCACAATATCCATACAACATTATGTAGACAACTAAAAGATAACCATAGAAGTTTTGAAATAATATTACAAACCGAAAATTAAAATTCATAGATAATAATAAAACTAGATAGAGATAGAGGACTCATCATCATCAATATCCAAACTCGAAGAAGACCATTGAAGGGGAGATGGGTTGTAAGCTTTGATGGATGTGGAACCCGAACAAGAGAATTTATCCCATATCATATTAATAAATCCTTTTATGGAGTTGAATTTCTTCTCCGTCTTCTTTTCAAGAGATTTAATTTTTCGATGAAGTTTTGATTGATAGAGATTGATGATAATTTGTCTGGAGGAAGTTTATGTGCCAACAACTTGAATGCAGTCATCGTCTTCTTCTTCTTCATGTTTGGTATGCGAAGAGGAGGCAATACTAGTGTCATAGGGTTGTGGAACACCATGTTGAACATTGTGAGACCGTTCTTGGAAAGAAATGATTTGTTGAGGAGGAGGCTGATGGAGAAAGACCCGTCAATCCCAAGGTTTTTTACGCCTAACTCGCTAATGCCTGAAAACCCAAAGTCAGGCATTGGAATGTCGAAGTTGAGAAGGATACGCATAATACAAGCGCCATAATGGATGGTCTTATATTTTCTTTGGATTGTGATGTCTTGAAATTCATCCAAAATGATTTTGCCCTAATTTACTTGTTGGTTGGAGTAGATTGAAAAGAGGGCTTGAAAATCTCTTTTATGAACTTTTTCATTACTTTCTATTCGAGGTTGTAGGGAGCGAATGAAAGCACAGTGAATAAGGCGAGCTTGTGGCGTTACGGCGCTAGATTTTAATGCACTTAAATTGATAAGGTGATCGAAGAAGAAACGATGTGAAACTTCATCTCTATAATCCATATCAACTTCAATATCATCTATATCAACACCTTGATAGGGACAGTTTAAGATATTTCCTAATCTTTGCAAAGGCAAAAAGATTTTAGTACCACAAACTATTGACCAAACACAATCTTCTCGATTTTGAGGATTACGGTGGTCTAGATTCATATTTGCAAGAAATTTTTTAATTAAAAGATGGTTAATTCTAACATTATTGGGAGCATACCCTATGAGATTATCAAAAAAGAATTGCTCGGCCATTTCTCTAATTTCATAAGCTGTGAAACCCGAGAACATTATGAAAGCCCCTTCAAAAATGTTGGAATTTTTCAAAGAATTGTAGCGGAAGACTACATCATCATTCCAAAGCCGTCGACGAACCAAGTCTTCGAAAGGACCGAAGGTGGAGTCCCTTGTGCGTTTTGATCTAGGAGCCATTAGAGTTTTTTAAAAAATAAGAGAAAAGTTAAGAATTTGGAAAAAATCGAGTTAGGGTTCTGAAGTGAAGGGATAAAAGGTGAAATGATGAATTTGTAGCTAGGTGAAAAGTAAGGGTAAAGTTGGTAGAGGAGATGTAGGACCTAGTAAAAAAATGCTTTGGGAAGGATTCAACCAGATGTTTTACAGTAAATAGCCGTTTGAATTTTTCCCGTAAGGAAATAGTTCATTTTTGAACTAAATCAGACGACTGTTTTCAGTGATTCAGCCGTCTGAATCTGGAAAAACTTTTCTTTTTGGATAATATTCAACCGTCTATTTCAGTGGAAACAACCGGCTGAATTGTTTGCAAAAGTATGACTGCCTTCTTTTTTTATAACAAATATTATTAGCAAAAGACCATCATAAACATAATTGTATAAACAAAGTAAATTACATATTAAGTAATTTTAAACAGATTTGGATGAGGAGCTTGGAGAGTGATATTCATCCAGCTCTATTTATTTGCTTTCTTGTGGTGGCCTGAGTGGCGACCATCTATTGTCGTGTTTGCACGAGTTTGGAGATATTAGTGGATGTTGTGGTGATAGTTCCCAAAAATTGTGTCAGGATGGAGAACAAACAAGAGACCCCTGATGAACCGTCCTCTTCAATGAGGAACCATAGAATTTCAAGGTGACTTTCTCCAAAAAGTTTAAGCACTTAGCGTTAACTTTTTATTCATTATAAAGTTCGCTTTGTATCTCCAATGTTTCCGTTAGGTAGTGGTGAATGTCACCGATCTTTTCTTTGGTAGATGGTGAACCGAAATAGAGACCGTCTTGTTCTTTTACCGGTGGAGTGTAACATGTACGAGTAGAAGGAGGAACAATTGGGACCGGTTAATAAATCGGTGTAAGAGTAGGTAAATTCACCGATCCTGAACTAGGAGAAGAATATGAAAGTGAAGACGATTCAAAGTTGTGTTGGGAAGACATTTTTGATTAAGGGAGTTGAAACTAGTTTTTTAATATTTGATTTGCAACAGAAATAAAGGGAGAAGATGTATTTATATACAAGAAGATCATATAAATTGAAACAAGATTAGTGGTAGGTTATTAAGAACCAGAGAAAAGAAAATGGGTTGTAAAGAAGTTAAAAAGGTAAGGTGCAAAAATAAAAAATGAAAGTAGGATGAAAATCAAGTTTAGTTGAAATTCAAAGTGTACTATAGTGGTAGAGCACCAAGTAGTTTAGTTGAAAATCTCTATGTATGCTTTGGGCTCATTTTTGGTTGTTGATCGCAACCAAGAGGTGATTTTATTTGATACTGCCAAGTCAGAGTTTGGCCAGTCCTTTGTTGCCAGGGTCGAAAGGTTTTCGATCTCACTATACATTTTATCTAGAGGTGTACAAATTTTTGAAAGGTAGTCCATCACCTTGCCATTTGATGAAAATCCGTTCTCCAATAAGTGCCTTTGGTTTTTGATTGTATACCTGTTATTGCTGTTATGTACACGCATCACAGCCACTTGATCATTGGTATGTTGAATCCATGGACATTATTATGGTACCATTGGATTTTATAGTGGGAAAGGTTTTAGTCACCGTAAGGTAAAAACCGGTCTGTATTTATGTGCGGCGTGCTCTTACGAGATACTTTTGATTTAAAGGTTTTTTTTGAATTTAAACTTATGTTTTACTTACACCAGACCAATGTCTGACCTAGAATTTTCTTTTATTTTTCCCAAAACTCTTGGGTGCTCAAATTTATATGAGTAGACAAGGAGTTTAAGTTTCCACGGATGCATTTTTGAAGGCGCTTGGAATTATTCATTTTTCCCGCTATGTCTTACGTATTTTGTATCAGTTGAGTTAGGACAGGCAGTTATAACCGTTCTATGGTAGAATTTGTATTATTATGACTCTGATACATTACTTTAGAAACGACTTCTTAAATTTATATGTTAATTAATAAATATTTTTCCGTTGCGTTGTGAGATTTTGTGTTGTTTAGTTTCTTCTTGCATTTCTTTTATTTTCTTTCCCCAACGATCCATCTTTCTGGCATTGACACGTGAATACCGTTGGTGTATTAATGTCGACTTTTGAGGGTTTAAAAGGCACGTTGTTGCAGTGTAAATAATGGAAAAGATATTGATATCCTACACATCTATTTCTTTTTTTGGTGCATCCTTTATTAATTCAAACAACACACTTTTTTACATATTTTGAAATATGGTAATTTATGGAAATTTATAACCACCCATAAATTCTAATGGTTTTAATAACGTAATTAACTGAAATTTTATGAATTTTTAAATAATTTAATTTAGAAATAAAAGTTTAATATTTGGAATACATCTAATTAAACATAGCAAATGGTAAATTTTCAATTAGTAATATGGAAGTTTATTTTCTTATGTAAATTCTATTTAAATTTAAATCGGTTAAAAAAGGATGATAATAAAATATTTTTCAAACCTGAATATTTTTACACAATAAGTTTGTAAATCATCTTCTCAGTGAGACTCATATTTCATTTTTCCCAAATTTGGAACGTTATTGCTTCATTTGTCTTATTTTCGACCAATTTGCAGTGTTTTCGGTGCTGGTTATCGACTTTTGATAAGATGATCGTACCACTGATATCTGTATACCATTTTGATCGTCTCGTCGTGCTGATCTCCGCAGTATATTCATATCTGTGTTTCGATGTCCAATACGCGTCGGAAAATCAAAAAAAATAATTTTGTATCGGCTTCCGTTTTAAACCTGTGATGACCCGCCCTTCTGCTACCAGAAAGACGTATCATCATTAAGAAAGAAAAGGAATTGAAATAGAAAAGAATAGAAAAAAAGAACAACAACATCAAAATCTCACAGCGGAACGGAACAAAATATAATATATCACAAAAGTATTATATAGTTTTACATATCAGAGTTATACAATATCAATACACATGTCAGTCATACATACATCTGTCACTATATACATCAGAGATACAGCGTACATCAACTAACACAGCGGAACTCGATAGATATCTATATGCATCTGGAACTCCTGCTCCAAGCTTCTCCAGAAATCAAAGTTCAAAACCCCATCACTTGGCTACTCATAAAAATTTGAGTGCCCAAGAGTTTATGAAAAACAAAATATAAACTCCGGGTCAGACATGGGTCTGGTATGAGTAAACGGTTTAAATTGTTTAACTTTGAAAATCATTTGAAAATAAAGGTATCACGTAAGACTTCCCACAAATAAATACGGTACTTACCTTACGCTAACCAAAACATTTCATAGGAAATTCTGTGATATTACAATAGTGTCTAGGGTTTTCAAGTAAATAGAAAATAGCCGAAATTGTTACATTCATTAAATTCCAGCTACTAGCCACAAAAGTGGGTAATACAAATCAAAACCGTAGGATCTCGTAGGAAAAATGGATATCCAACAATGGCAGGGCTAATGAGGTACTGCCCGTCACAGTACGGGGCCTAGACCACCGTACCGAGGATCACTCCCGACCCCCTACAACACAAGGCTGGAACCATTCCTTACTGAACAGTCCTGAACAAGATAAGCCCGGCAGTTGTTGCAATCAACCACCCACACAACCGAAAGAAAGGGACATCTAGACAGGGATATACCTCGTCCTGCTTGGGCATAACCCACCTAACCTTGCTGCACCTCCCCTGTTTTAGCCATTCCCTGTTGATGAGGCTTGAGGCTGCGATTACCTTTATAGGACAGATCTCTTAGAACGCTCATCGTCCGCCTGACGATGTGCTGAAAGCATTCGATCCATACAAGTTCGTTCTGGGTTCGAACGAAACCGAAGGCATTATCTCGTCACACTCATTTTGGAATCACCCTTAGAGTCAACGACGATAACCCTTGCATTCGGAAAACACCATCTCGATCTTCATTTCAGAATTCACGACCTAACGTTTAATTTGGATCGATGTGGTTTTCGGATAATCATAAATGGCACCCGATCCCGGTCTCATCGAGATCCAAACGCCATTTTAAAGGCCAAGTTATCTAATTTACTTAACAGTTTAATCCAATGATTTAATTCAAACAACATTTATCACAAATAAATCATACATGAAATCATAGATATATGAGAACATATCACAGAAATATCTCAGAATATCACCAAATAATTATCACAATCGGATATTCTACATACATAAAAATCCAAAGCAATCATCTTGAATTGTCAATTTAAATCAATTAATTAAACCAATTACTTGAGGATTAATCTCCTAATCCTGTTTAGTTAATCATTAGTTATCAATTAATTACTTATTCCATTTCAAATTATTTAATTGATAAATCATCTCTTAATTAATAATTATATCTTAATTACTTAGTTAATTACTCTTAATCATTAATTAATAACTTTAATTATTAACTTATAAAACTTAATTATCCATTGATTAACCATTAGTTATTTAATAAATTAATTATTAATTCGTAATTAAATTACTTAATTAATCATCTATTAAGCATTCATTAATTAACTTATGTAGTTAATTACAATTTAATCAATCACATAATTCATTGATTAACGAATCTCTAATTATAATTCTAATGTAATTATTCTTAATTTCTTTCTAAAATAATTAATTGATATTAATTGTTCAATTTAATTAAACATTTAAAAGTCTTCTTTACATTTTGGAAACTAACTTATTTTTACTATAACCTTAAATGATAATTAATCTTATACTAACTTAAATTAATCACTTAATTAAAATGTTTGTTAAGAGTTTAAACATTGTTACACATCAACTAATAATTAAAATTGTATTAAAGTTTTTAACTCAAATTGTCAACATTTATTAATTTTACACTGTTTAAAGTCTGATAAATCCAAAATTTGCTTAACTTCCTTTTATTTTAACTACTATAGTTTTAAAGAAACCCGAGACTACCGTGTAAAACCCGTGCAACACTTCGCGTCAAACCCCATCTTTCCCGAACCATCTCCCTGTACACATCCTCTTCTTCTCCCTATCTTGTTTTTATTTCCAGAGAGTTAAGTTTTTAAACTAAATTTAATTTAAAGCACCAGGAACTATACACGCACACGAACGAAATAACCCGAAGCTAACCCCTCAACCACTCGAGCACGACTCGATCACAAACCCGAAGTGTTCGTCCATCTTCCTCTTGTACGACACGCGACCCACATCTTCATGTCACAGAAGCATATCATCGCCGCCGTACACATGCAGGGCGGCATCTCCCTTCTTCGGCGAACAACGATAATGTCAACAAGTCACAATTCGACACTAAGCTCGTAATCGAAATTCGAATCACCTAAAAAAGTTCGAATTCAAAAATTTTGCCTTTGCTCGAAAAAAATCTGTATAACACCTACGGAAAAACCCTCGCCACCGCCGGTCCAACCACCTGCAGCACCCAAAATTTCACCCACATGACGCCAACGCGAAACCAAAAACTCTAACTAAAGCCTACTATGATCTCGTATCCAAATCTCAAGCAATATAAAAAATTTCTGATAATTTTCATGAAATCACATACGTTTATATTTGCTTCATCCCAAATTTCAACTTTTATTATTGATTAAATAACAAGAAATTTACAAAAGTGCAGTTTTGGTTCAAATGCAAACTGTTTTGGAAATACAGAGTTAAAAATCTTCATAGAAATTTTAAAAATCATAACTTTTAGTATTAATTCAAGATATAAACTCGAATTAGCAATTTATGGCATTCAAATTTATTAAAGAATATTTGATTTATCTGTATAACCTGTTGCAGTGATGTATTTCCTACAACATATTTAAATTAGCTTTCAAAAAAAAACTTAATTTAGTTTAAACATAATGTTCAAGTTTAATACTTTTAGATTGTCAATGTTTGATGAGAAATACTTTAAGTTCAAACAAAAATATTCAAACTGCAACAACAGAGTGACAATAGCAGAGAAGAACAATATGTATGTAAACCAGATTCATAACAATATAAAACACATACAATCCCCTATACACCATGAATTATCATACTGTTTTAAATTAAACTTAAGCTTGCAAAATTTAATGTTTACTCACCTATCATTTCCTTTGAACAGAACCATTTCTATTTTCATTTGAAAGCCCTGAAGTTTGAACTGCCTTGAATCTGACTGTGTTCTTCTTCTTTTTTTCTGTTTTTGTTTTTAACTTGATCCTTTATATTTTTTCTTGCTTTAGTTTTCTCTGGTTCCTTTTTTATAGTTTACTGAACGAATCAAATACAAGATGAATACAAACATATATATAAAAGATAACAATTGAAATAAGGGAAGGTAGTATCTGGTCAGCTCCTTCCTTTATGAACAGATTTTTATAATATTTGAATTGACAAAAATGTATGCTGAGCTGATAGCAAATTAAATACTTTGCTTCAAAATATGTTTGCATATCATAATTATGTTCGGCTGAATAAAGATAGATATTTGTATGTAAGTGTACAACTTGCAGGTAAAAGTTTGGCTTGTATATGAAGCTACTTATTTATAAATATTTGCTTTATATAAAAAATTTGTTTTATAATCTTCTAGATTAAATAATTCATGTACATATGTGTCTGATGTACTGTTATGCTTTGACTGACTTTGTTTTCATCCATATTCATTTGGTTTTGCTATTTACTTCCAGTTTGAAAAATATACAGGTTATAATTATGTTTTACTATGTATAAAGATATCTATTTAAATATATGTTTTAGAGATGTTTTTGTTAGATTTACTTTCATACTTGACTAATTTCCATTTTTCTTTTCTACTTCGTTCTTATTTTACTTTGTGTTGTACTTAATTCTTGTTTGTACTTACATTTGTATTTTATATTTTGACAATCAATAATTATATGGTTTATTTACTTATATTTATTTTTCATATTTAACTACCAATATTTAAATGCTATTCATTTTCTTACTTATTTATATTTGTATTTTATATTTTGATTATCAATATTTACATTATATTCTTAAGTTTTACTTATATTTAGTATTTATATTTTATATTGATAAACTTTTATTTTATGTTGAACATTATCATTCACATCAATATATTTATTTATCACATGTTAATAAGACAAAGTATTGTAATTCAATCATATAAGACAAGTTTTATTTTTATTGAATTATATAATAATAATTTTATTGTAAACATTATTGAGATCTATTCAAATTCCCAAATCTATCTCCTTTTTGAAATACAATTTATGCAAATAAATGGAAATATTTTCAAATCATATTCATTTTAATATGATCATTTTACATTTAATTTAATTAGATTAAATATTTATTAAAATAACAGGGCCAAAAATCCAGGATCGTTACATTCCTTCCCCTTAAAAGAATTTCAGCCCCGAAATTTAAAACAAAGATAATTTTAAAAGCTATTATACAACCATTCGAACATAGATATCATTCATACACTAGCAAACAACCCAACAGACTATCCTAACAAACATCATAGCTACTCGGACACAAATCCGAATAAGCTTTCCTAAAACTATCCCGAGTTTCCTTGGTGCCACTTCTGGGATCCTTACTTCACTACATTTTGACAAGCTTCACCACCTTACTCCTGAGTTGCTTTTCATCTTGATCAACACTCCGAACTAGATTCCTGACCACAGTAAAATTCGACTCGACTTGCAAATTTTCCTGGACTACTGGTTCTACATCTAATGATGGATCGTGAACTAACTCCTTAGATGAGATATATGGAATATATCATGAATTCTAGACATCCGTACTGGCAATTAAATCCTGTAAGCTACAGCACCAACTCTTTTTCAATATCTGAAATGATCCAATATATCTCGGGGCAAATTTCCCCGTCTTTCTGAATCTTACAGCTCCTTTAATCAGGAAACTTTGGCAAAAACAAAATCACCAATCTCAAATTCCAATTGTCTCCTTCTCATATCTGCGTACTTATTCTGACGGTCCTGAACAGCTCTCATTCTTCCTTGATAAGCTCGACCTTAGCAGAAGCTTCATGAATCAAATCTGGCCCAAACACAAGACGATCTTTCGACTTTATCCAACAGAATCTACAGGGTCTTCCATACCGATGTGCACGTAAATGTGCACATTTTTATCATCATATTTATTCTTTTTAAATTAAATAAATGATCATATTGGGTATTTTAACTTGTTTAAACCAAAATTCATATTATTTGAAATTGTCACATATTCATCTTCATCCAAGGGCAAAATGGTCATTTTTGTGCGTATATTAGTTTGAGAAAAATTAATTGAAAATTTTTATATTATTTTGTAGGAAATTACACTCAATTACAAGTGGGTTCATGAAGAAAAATGCATACAAAGGAATGAAGATGGAAATAATTCAAATGAAGAACATGGAGGACCCCACCTACCCACTACCTAATGTACAAATTAAAGGCTAATGCACATGCTAAAAGGCATTTAAAGCTTCATGTACATTTAAATAGGGGATTATTAAAGCTAATGATAACTTAGCCACCACACTTCCTCCAAGGGCATTTTGGGTACTCCCCAAAAATATGCATTAGGGTTTCTAACTTGTATAAATACCCCTTATGTTTCATGTAGCCATCTTCTCTCTTGGTCTCTCTTCATTAGTTTAGGATCAAAATAAAAGACAAGTTCTCTTTTTTCTTTCATGGCTACTTGGCCATTTCTCTTTATGTAGTTTTTTTTATGCAACTTCAATACATGTTCTTTTTATTTTCATGCTTATTTACTTTCATGTTGTAGTGTAGATTTATTTTTCATGCAAGTAGTATAGTTTTTCCCTTTGCTCTCTGTTTCCTCTTCTTTTTATTCAATGTTGCTTGCTACATTTGTTCATATGATGACAAATATTAGAGCTTAATCTCTTCAATTTAGAGGTAATGAAGCTCTCTAGTATGTAGATCCAACATTTTGATGTTTATGCTCTCCTTTTGTGCTTAATGAGAATGATTGAAGTGGTTTAATGATGTTGTTTAGCTTTGAATTTGATAGTCTATGTTGTTCATAACAAATAGACTATGCTTAAACAAACATAACACAAATTGCCTCTTCATCTAAATATGATTATGGCAAAGAAGTGAATGTTGAAATTGAAATTTGATAGCCTATATTTCTAAACAATAGTTAATAGGCTATGCCTAAAATAGATTTTTATTTCAACTTTGTTGTCATATTTCATGAGAGTTAAATGTGTATTAGTGGTTGTGTTATAGTTTGATGGTTTATATTGAGCTAATTAATAGCACAAATATATCATATTTATGATAAGCACATCAACTAATTCACTAATGACAAGAAAAGAGAGATCATAACTTTATTTTGTTGATTTATGTGATCTAGAGAGTGGAAACTGCCTCTAAATTGTCTTAACACTCTCATATTTTTATCTATTTTCTTTTATCATTTTTCTTCTTTTTTTAGTTAATCACTCTTCCAACTTTGGTTAATTTGATTGAGTAGATTTTTAAAATCATCAATTCCCTGCGGATCGACCCGTAT
The DNA here is from genome assembly GCA_030765085.1 of Allium cepa. Classification (NCBI taxonomy): domain Eukaryota; kingdom Viridiplantae; phylum Streptophyta; class Magnoliopsida; order Asparagales; family Amaryllidaceae; genus Allium; species Allium cepa. Next base: position 675,679,266 of record CM060941.1, on the reverse strand, counting down.
TCGCCGCGTGCTACATTCGTACACCGTGCGCTTGCGGTTATTTTTATCTCTAAATTCGTTCGACGGTTTTCTAAACCGATAGAATTTCCGTCGACGAACAAAAAGCTTCACAAGGATCCATCTTCATACTGGCTTGGTAACTGCTATTATAGGAGAATTTTACTAGATGAAGATGGTCTTCCCAAAATCCAAAACACTAGCTCACAGCAAATCATCTAGAATTCGGTTCAGTCTCTCTGTTTGTCCGTCTGTCTGAGGATAATAGGCTGTACTCAATCTCAGACTCATTCCCCTAGCTGATTACGGAGCTTCCCAAATTTTGCTAGTAAAGATAGGATCACGATCACTTATTATACTGATAGGAACACCATACAATCTGACTATCTCCCTTAAGAAAATCTTAGTCAGAGAAACTGCAGTACGAGTTGCCTTAACTGGTATAGAATAGACACCCTTAGTCAACCGATCCACAATAACCCATATTCCATCATTTCCTTTTTTGAATCTAGGAAAACAATTGATGAAATCCATCAAAATGATCTCCCATTACCATTCTGGAATTTCTAAAGACTGTAACAAACTGGCTGACTTCTGCTGATCTTCTTCACCTGCTGACAGATAGCACAATTATAAACGAAAGTAGCTACATCCCTCATCATGTTTGATCACCATAAAATTCTTCTCATAACTTTACATATCTCAGAGATTCCTGGGTGAATATTCAGTCTGGAGCAATGACATTCAACTAAGACTTCTTGCCTCAATTCATCTATATTAGGCACACACAAACGACCATTAATCCTCATAAGATCAATCTTCCATCTGCTTACTCATGATTCTTTCCTGGAGAGATGGAACAACTTCCAAAAGAAACAACACTGCATTCCTGCTAAGAGCATCAGCCACAACATTCACTTTACCCGGGGTATACAGAATATCCAAATCATAGGATGCCAGAAACTCAACCTATCGCTGCTGCCCCGGATTGAGATGCTTTTGAGAGGAAAGATATTCTAATGGTTTGCGATCCGAGAATAACTCAAACTTCTCTCTCAAGAGACAGTGTCTCCAAATCTTCAGAGCAAAAACAATGGCTAACAATTCAAAATCATGTGTAGCGTAATTTTTCATGTGGCTTCAATTGCCAACTCGCATACGCAAATACTCTTCCATCCTGCATCAATACTGCTTCCAACCCAACTATACAGGCATTTGTATAAACTTAAATTTGCTTCTCCCATCCGGAATAGCTAGCACTGGTGCACTGGTCAGCCTCGTCTTCAACTCCTGGAAAGCATCTTCACACTGGGATGTCCATTTAAATTAGCTCTTTTCCTTGTCTACTTAGTCAGAGGTGAAGAAATCTCATAATAATCCTTGATAAACTTCCTGTAGCAGCCAGCCAATTTCAGAAAAATGTGAACTTCCGTCGGTGACTTCGGTTGCTTCCATTCCAAAAAAGTCTCGACCTTCGCTGGACCTATAGAGATACCTTCACCAGAAACAATGTGCCCCAAAAATTTTACCTCCGATTTCCAACAATGGAACTCATAGAACTCGCCTTCAAAACATGACTCCTCAGTGTCTCCAACACTATCCTCAAATGATGCTTATGCTCTTCTTTCGACTTAGAAAAGACCAGAATATCAACGACAAATACCAGAACATACTTATTTAATTCATCCCGAAAGACTCAGTTCAACAGATCAACACAATATCTTAACGATCCATCCGACTTAGCGACAAACATAGCCGCAGAATCCCTAACAAGATAACTGGGCCCAATCAACCCCTTCTCCAAAAGATCCTGAGTCTGCTCAACTAACTCTTCTCTTTAGGAGCCATTCTCCTACTAGACTGAAATACCAGCACTGCCTGGAATCAAATCAATGCGGAACTCTAACTCTCGATGGGGAGGCAAACACTTGACTTCCTTAATTACAACAGGGAAACCTTGGACCAAATCAATATCTTCAATCTTCTCTTGAGAAGTCTTAACTCCATGAAAAAGACTACTAAAGTAAATTCTAGAATTATCACACGACACTCTGGCAATTCTACCCAAAATCAGTTTCCAACGAAACTGTTCTCTCTTCACAATTCATAACAGCCCTACCTTTGTCGAGCCAATCCATCAAAGAAATGGATCCACTCAGCTACTTCTGAAATTACCTCAAGAAAAACTGCTAAGCCAGAAAATCTCCTTGATGGCACACCAAACACTTCGAGCTACAATGCTGACCCAGATGCCTAAAAACTTCCTACCCAAAACTCTTCGAGAAACTCGGATCTCGAATCAAACAGAAACACCCTACTGAACTTAGCCACAACATCGAAGCAGACATACTCCCTTAACTTGTCCCAAAGAAACATCTTCGGAATCATCCATAGTCACTATGTCTCATCACACAGCTACTACATCCAGAGATATCGGGATGTCATGACTTGCTTCTGTCCAACCAACAGATCCAAACTTTAGCTCATCCAAACTTACAATTCATAGATGAACTCCGAACCTTAATAGGTTTCCTTCAGAGATCGATGAAATCCTTACACCACCAAAGCTCCCTCGAGACCGCAATAGATCTACAGTCTCGATAGATACACTTCCAACTTCAAACATTCAAATTCCAATCATTGGTAGTCGTGTTACTCACACCACCACCTTATCTACCTTTATAACTTATATTGGAAAACCCGAACAGGTAACCCAACAAATAGGTAGAAATATATATATACAGGTAACCCAACAAATAGGTAGAAATATATATATATATATCAAAATTACAAATACTCTCTCTCAAGAAAGAAAACACTCAAGAGTTTAGGTATTCGCTCAACCTAGTGCTCTGATACAACTGTGACGACCTGCCCTTCTACTACCAGAAAGACGTATCATCATTAAGAAAGAAAAGGGATAGAAATAGAAAAGAATAGAAAAGAAAGAACAACAGCATCAGAATCTCACAGTGGAACGGAACAAAATGTAATATATCACATAACTATTACATAGTTTTACATATCAAGGTTATACAATATCAATACACATGTCAGTCATACATACATCTGTCACTATATACATCAGAGGTATAACATACATCAACTAACACAGCGGACCTCGATAGATATCTATATACGCTTGGAACTCTTGCTACAAGCTTCTCCAGAAATCAAAGTCAAAACCTATCACTTGGCTACTCATAAAAATTTGAGTACCGAAGAGTTTATGAAAAACAAAATATAAACTCCGGGTCAGACATGGGTCTGGTATGAGTAAATGGTTTAAAATGTTTAACTTTGAAAATCATTTGAAAATAAAGGTATCACGTAAGACTTCCCACAAATAAATACGGGTAAGTTTTTACGTTACGCTAACCAAAACATTTCATAGGAAATTCTATGATATTAGTATAGTGTCTAGGGTTTTCAAGTAAATAGAAAATAGCCGAAATTGTTACATTCATTAAATTCCAGCTACTAGCCACAAAAGTGGGTAATACAAATCAAAACCGTAGGGTCTCGTAGGGAAAATGGATTTCCAACAATGACAGAGCTACTGGGGTACCGCCCGTCACAGTAAGGGGCCTAGATCACCGTATCGAGGATCACTCCCGACCCCCTACAGCATAAGGCCGGAACCATTCCTTACTGAACAGTCCCGAACAAGATAACCCCGACAGTTGTTGCAATCAACCGCCTACACAGCCGAAATAAAGGGACATTTAAACATGGGTATATCTCGTCCTGCTTAAGCATGACCCACTTAAACTTGCTGCACCTTCCCTGTTTTAGCCATTCCCGGTTGATGAGGCTTGAGGCTGTGATTACCTTAACAGGACATATCTTTTAGAATGCTCATCGTCCGCTTGACGATGTGCAGACAACATTCAATCCATACAAGTTCGTTCCGGGTTCGAACAAAACCGAAGGCATTATCTCGTCACACTCATTTTGGGATCACCCTCAGAGTCAACGACGATAACCCTTGCATTTTGAAAACACCATCTCGATCTTCATTTCAGAATTCACGACCTAACGTTTAATTTGGATCAATGTGGTTTTCGGATAATCATAAATGACATCCGATCCCGGTCTCATCCAAATCCAAACGCCATTTTAAAGGCCAAGTTGTTTAATTAACTTAACAGTTTAATCCAATGATTTAATTCAAACAACATTTATCACAGATAAATCATACACAGAAATCATAGATATATCAGAACATATCACAGAAATATCTCAGAATATCACCAAACAATTATCACAATCGGATATTCTACAGACATAACAATCCAAAGTAATCATCTTGAATTCTCAATTTAAATCAATTCAATTAAACCAATTACTTGAGGATTAATCTCTTAATCCTGTTTAGTTGATCATTTGTTATCAATTAATTACTTATTCCATTTTAAATTTTTTAATTGATAAAATCATCTCTTAATTAATAATTATATCTTAATTACTTAGTTAATTACTCTTAATCATTAATTAATAACTTTAATTATTAACTTATAAAACTTAATTATCCATTGATTAACCATTAGTTATTTAATTAATTAATTATTAGTTCGTAATTAAATTACTTAATTAGTCATCTATTAAGCATTCATTAATTAACTTATGTAGTTAATTACAATTTAATTAATCACATAATTCATTGATTAACGAATCTCTAATTATAATTCTAATGTAATTATTCTTAATTTCTTTCTAAAATAATTAATTGATATTAACTGTTCAATTTAATTAAACATTTAAAAGTCTTCTTTACATTAAAAAGCCGTGTAAAACCCGTGCAACACTTCGCGTCAAACCCCATCTTTCCCAAGCCATCTCCATGTACACATCCTCTTCTTATCCCTCTCTTGTTTTTATTTCCAGAGAGTTAAGTTTTTAAACTAAATTTAATTTAAAGCATCAAGAACTATACATGTACACGAACGAAATAACCCGAAGCTAAACCCTCAACCACTCGAGCACGACTCGATCACAAACCCGAAGCGTTCGTCCATCTTCCTCGTGTACGACACGCGACCCACATCTTCATGTCAAAGAAGCATATCATCGCCGCCATACACGTGCATGGCGGCATCTCCCTTCTCCGACGAACAACGATAGCGTCAACAAGTCACAGTTCGACACTAAGCTCGTAATCGAAATTCGAATCACCTAAAAAAGTTCGAATTCGAAAATTTTGCCTTTGCTCGAAAAAAATGGTATAACACCTACGGTAAAACCCTCGCCACTGCCGCTCCATCCACCTGTAGCACCCAAAATTTCGCCCACACGACGCCAACGCGATAAACCACCAACCACCAGAAGCTCGAGTCACTCGATCGCGTATTGGTAATGAATTCGGTACATCGCTGACATGAACCAAAAACTCTAACTAAACCCTACTATGATCTCGTATCAAAATCTCAAGCAATATAAAAATTTTCTGATAATTTTCATGAAATCACATACGTTTATATTTGCTTCATCCCAAATTTCAACTTTTATTATTGATTAAATAACAAGAAATTTGCAAAAGTGCAGTTTTGGTTCAAATGCAAACTGCTTTGGAAATACAGAGTTAAAAATCTTCATACAAATTTTAAAAATCATAACTTTTATTATTAATTCAAGATATAAACTCGACTTAGCAATTTATGGCATTCAAATTTATCAAAGAATATTTGATTTAACTGTATAACCTGTTACAGTGATGTATAACCTACAACATATTTAAATTAGCTTTTTAAAAAAAATTTAATTTAGTTTAAACATACTGTTCAAGTTTAATACTTTTAGATTGTCAATGTTTGATGAGAAATACTTTAAGTTAAAAAAATATATTCAAACTGCAACAACAGAGTGACAATGGCAGAGAAGAACAGTATGTGTGTAAACCAGATTCATAACAGTATAAAACACATACAATCCCCTATACACCATGAATTATCATACTGTTTTAAATTAAACTTAAGCTTGCAAAATTTAATATTTACTCACCTTTCATTTCCTTTGAACAGAACCATTTCTATTTTCATTTGAAAGCCCTGAAGTTTGAACTGCCTTGATTCTGACTGTGTTCTTTTTTTTTCAGTTTTTGTTTTTAACTTGAACCTTTATATTTTTTATTGCTTTAGTTTTCTCTGGTTCCCTTTCTATAGTTTACTGAACGAATCAAATACAAGATGAATACACACATATATAAAAAAGATAACAATTGAAATAGGGGAAGGTAGTATCCGGTCGGCTCCTTCCTTTATGAACTGATTTTCATAATATTTGAATTGACAAAAATGTATGCTGAGCTGATAGCACATTAAATACTTTGCTTTAAAATATGTTTGCATATCATAATTATGTTCAGCTGAATAAAGACAGATATTTGTATGTAAGTGTACAACTTGCAGGTAAAAGTTTGGCTTGTATATGAAGCTACTTATTTATAAATATTTGCTTTATATAAAAAGTCTGTTTTATAATCTTCTAGCTTAAATAATTCATGTACATATGTGTCTGATGTACTGTTATGCTTTGACTGACTTTGTTTTCATCCATTTTCATTTGGTTTTGTCATTTACTTCCAGTTTGAAAAATATACAGGTTATAATTATGGGTTACTATGTATAAAGATATCTATTTAAATATTTGTTCTAGAGATGTTTTTATCAGATTTACTTTCATACTTGACTAATTTCCATTTTTATTTTCTACTTTGTTCTTATTTTACTTTGTGTTGTACTTAATTCTTGTTTGTACTTACATTTGTATTTTATATTTTGACAATCAATAATTATATGGTTTATTTACTTATATTTATATTTCATATTTAACTATCAATATTCAAATGATATTCATTTGCTTACTTATTTATATTTTTATTTTATATTTTGATTATCAATATTTACATTATATTCTTAAGTTTTACTTATATTTAATATTTATATTTTATATTGATAACCTTTGATTTTATGTTGAACATTATCATTCACATCAATATATTTACTTATCATATGTTAATAAGAAAAAGTATTGTAATTCAATCATATAAGACAGATTTTATTTTAATTGAATTATATAAGAATAATTTTATTGTAAACATTATTGAGATTTATTTTAAATTCCCAAATCAATCTCCTTTTTAAAATACAATTTATATAAATAAATGGCAATATTTTCAAATCATATTCATTTTAATATGATCAGTTTACATTTAATTTAATTAGATTAAATATTTATTAAAATAATAGGGCCTAAAATCCAGGGTCGTTGCAAAACCTTTCGTGTTTTGTCCTTTCATCTACTTTAACTATTGAATTCAATTAGCCACATGCTTTTATTATTCCAGAAAGTCATGTGTGGCCATTCCTATTCTCTGATATTGATCTATTTAATCTGGTTCTCCCATTTTCGTTTGTTTATCCGTTCTAAAATAAAAATAAAAAATATAGAAGAGAGCCATGTTCGGCTTCTCCTTCCCTATTTTTCTTCTTCCACTTGCTTTAACCTGCTGCCTCCATTTTGAACCCACGCAGCATCACTCATCCACCACTAAACAAATTACAAACCACATTAGCACGCAAGTCCTCCGCCTTGGCCGCTGGAGCACCACCGTCGGTCCAACTCTCTCCACTGACCCACCTCCTCCCTCCCCAGCCGACCACCATTGCTTCTGCTCCATACAAAACCACCAGTACCAAACAAACCCGATACCACTTTCCATCGTGAAACTACCTAAACCACCTCCGCATCCCCTGGCATCGCCCACGAACTCAACAATCCATCTCCACACTTTTCCCACTAATCCACCTTTAACTTAACCGAACGTATACTATGACACCACCACGCAGTCAATCTAGTAGCCCATTGCATTGCCTCCATAGCCACGTCATCCAAGCATCCACTTCGGCCATGCATAGCTCTGCATATTCCTCAACGTCTCTTGCCATCTTCTCTTCTCTGACTCTTTATATATAAGCTAAGGTATAATTATTGTATATTATGTACATATGTTCGCCACCTTCTTGCTATATACTATCCATTTTCACGTCTGATGTGTATTTATATTTATATAAAAGCAAAGCACTATCCATTTTCATTTTGCTGTGAATGCTTGCGTGAGTTATATATTGATTATATATGTGTGCCTTATATGTTGCTTACATAAAATGTGTAGAGACTTTGAATTTATATATGTGTGTGTGTGTTTATAATTTTATATGGATTTTCATATGTATTTGTTACGGTATACTAGCCATAAAAGATGTATGGCGTGTGTATATATAAATATTATATTTATGATGTTATGTTGATAGTTGAAAGGTATATATTAGTTGAAAATTTCTGTAGCTAGTGTGATTTGTTATTTCTACCAGAGTTATATTTGCTACAGTATATAATCTATTATATTTATAATCTTTTATACAGTATATTTATATATAGGTCAAACTGTTTATATAATAAGATTTTTGCTGTATATAAATATATATAGTTGAGATATATTGCTATTATATAAAAATTTATAAGTAATATATATTATGTATATTAGCTTATTTATATTTTCTGTAAGAGTTTATATATAAAGTCTGACTATTATATAAGTATATATATATATATATTTCGGCAATGAAATATATATATATATATGTGTGTTTGTTTATATATAACTAACATGTGAATATATATGTATATTTATATTTATAAGTGTAACTTGTTTTTGGTTATATATGAGTTAGTTTAATTATGCATAAGCAGTCAATTGTTTTATACGTATATTATATATATAATAGTCTACTTATGTTCATTTGGATTTGATATAAGTTATGTACAGTAATTTATCAAAAGGTATGTTCACATATAAAGTTCATTTAATAAGTTTATATGATGCTGCATGAATGTTATAGAGTTTATAATATTTTAGTTTATGTAAGTTCAGACTTCTGAAATCCAATAGTATATATATAGTTATGTCTGTATTATCTTGTATATAAATGATAGTTTATGTTTTTATAAGTTTGATTTTATGTGTTTAATAATATGGGATGGTAGAGGCATAACATGAATATTTTATTTAATATGTGTATTGTTTGGTTAGTGTATATTTGTATAAAGTTACTATATATAAGCTGTATAAAAATATATGTTAAAGTGTTAAGTTTAAATGTACCGATTCAAAAATTATTATTATATATATATATATATATATATAAGTTTAACTTTAATATTTGAATTTTAGTTTAAAACAATGGATTCTGAAATGCATATATATTTAATTTAATATAAGTTTGAATTTAGAATTTGATTTTTTTTTATATGTATAGTCATATTTAAGTTCTCTTATACCAATTATCTTCATCGATTCAGTTCTGATTTGATTTCGTCTATTCTTATTTATCATTTGTCCATTGAATTCGTGACAATCTTGCCTTGTTTTGAGATTTCGTGCCTGGATTTCGTAACTCACTTCATTGTCTATCTCTCTAGCCTCGAAAGGTGAGCAATCACTCACGATTAACGTTCTTATATCTATTAAATTTAATTTCAATTGAAACGATAATTGAAATATGCTGCTGCTAGTTATTTATATTGCTACATATATGCTATTATCTGTATCTGTTCACCTGTGACGTCTGACACCATTATTTGTTATTTATATTGATGATATATACCTGTTATATTCATATCTGTTATCTCTCTTCAAGTTTCCTATTAGTATAGAATTCCCTATGGGTTGAAATGATACATACCCGAATGATCTATAGAATAGGAGAAAATCGTTATGGGTTGAAATGATAAACCCAAGCTATTTTCATTTGAATTGAATTTGGGATTACGGGTTGAAATGATATATACCCGTAGATATTTAAATTACGGATTAAATATCCGTATACTTGACCATAGGATAGAAAATTTTATACAGACACTGTTGTTCTATATATAAATATTTTGAAAATGATTTCTACGGTTTTGGAAAGAAATATATGGTTTAATAAATTTTGATTTCAAGATATTATATATAAATGTATTTTATAAAGTTTAAATTCATGATTTTAAAATTATATGTTTTGAAATTTTTTAAAATTATAAGTTAGTTTTAAAATTATAAATTTTAAGAATTTACTTATAATTTTACTATTTTAAAATATGTATAAATTAGTTTTATTTTAAAATAAGTTTGATAATAAGATTTAATTTAATGAAGTTGATTTAATTTATATATAATATGTTTAAGTATTTATTTCAAATTATATCTTTAGATATAGAATTTAAAGTAAATTTTGATAAATTAAGGTTGGGAAGATAGATTTGAAATTGATTTGAAGTGGTATTTAATTAAGAATTTTATTTAATTAAATCGATTTGAAACTTATTGAATTTGATATTTTTAAAGGATATGATTTTATAGCTTGATCTTGGTTTAAGGTGATCAAATGAATATTTCGGGTTTAAATAAATTGATGGAAATATTTAGTTTATTCGTAATTTGGGGTTTTATTTAAATGATGTTGGATTTTATTAAGTGATTATGCAAAACTAAATATTAACGAAGTTAAATTGAGATATAAATGAAATTATCAAATTTAGTTTTGAAAAGGTTGAATATTTAAAGCTTTGAAATATATTGAAATTGAACTGGTTTATTTTGTGGTTCAAATCTGTATTTGAGATCAATATAATTTGAAATGGTTTATTGAAAAGCTGAACTGAGTTGAAATTTATGAATTGAAATTGAGTTAAATTTGAATTTTGGATTTCGAGTTGGTTTGAACCTATTTTTGAAATTTGAAAAAGCTATTTATTTATATAGAGTATTTTTAAATTATATTTAAACTATTTATATATTTTACTTTATAAATTATTTGAATATAATTTTTTTTAATATAAATCATTTTATATAAACTATTTTGTTTGATAAACTATTTTATTATACATACAATTTTTAATATCTAAACTATTTAAGAGAAAAATGTTATGATTTCAAAGTTATGTTTTCAAAGTGTTATAATTTCGAACGTGTTATGATTTTAAAAGGGCTTATGATTTCGATAGTGCTATACTTTTAAAGTGTTATGATTTTGGAAATGGATATATTTGAAGTGAAAATGATATCATATTGATATGGTTTTGAAATGGAAATGATATTTTGGTTTTGATGTATAAACTATTATGAAATGGCCACGGTGTTATAGGAAGTTTGGTTGCTAAAGAGACCAGGATCGGATATTGTCATACTCTCTGCCAATACCGAAAACTACTTTAACAACCGTGTACATGCTAGAGATTCTAGAATGAAGTAGGATGGTTTGGTGGCGATTCTATACGGTATTTACGTAGCCCTGACTCCCGTGAGTCATCTTGATGTGGCTAAAACATGAGCCACGCGGGGACAAGTGAGGTCTTTCCTCCGATCGGACACTTTTCTTCGATACCATTCTATTGCTTTTGTTATTGATTGGGTGTGATTTGGGAGTGTGTCACGAGGTGGGTGGTAGTAGCTGCTATCACTACAAGAAAACTGCGGTTTACCTACGCCAAAATGGCGTAGGCGGGGAGTAGGTAAATGTAATAACTACGTAACCTCTACGCCAATTTTGGTGTGGGTAAAACTTGCGTAGCTAATAAAATACCTACGCTTTACCTACTCCATCCATTGGGTTGTTTCTTACGTTTTCCCTACACCATGATTTTTCTATGCCTTCCCTACGTCTCATTGTTCCTACAGTTTTGCTACACCATGCACATGACTTTTTGCTGCATCGATATTCCCTTTACTTTCCCATTTCCTACGCATTTTCTGAAGCAATTTTGATATATTACTATTGTGTTTCATTTCACCATATTAAATAGAAACTAAAATCAATTTATTGCACATATATAAACATTTCAACAAAATGATTAACATCAAATCATTTTTCTTTAATTCAAAAAACAAATATCTCATTCATATTACAAAGTCAAACGATATTAATCAAGTTCTTATATATCAAAATAATACAATAATATGTTCATGATACATGACATCATACACTTACCACTATGAATAAAAAATACCCTCATCCCTCACTACAATCATTCAACACTCCATCAAATCATATATTACCAAAACATGTTTCCAATACATGTTTCATTGCATCTCCAACCTGATGATAGTCCATGTTAAAGAAGTATTTTCCAAATTAACTAATCTCACTATTAAAAGAAGAAAAATACAAAGATTAAAAGATGGGAGTACCTCCTTCTCATTACCATATATATATACACACACGCACACACGCAGTCAATATGTCTGTAGCCAGCCTGCAAAAAATCACTAGCAGAGTAAATTTTTTGAGATCGAGCTTCAAACTATCAGAAGTTAACGAATAAATCTCTTTGCTATTGACTGAATTTCATTCTTATGTTATTACTATGAGAAACTGATTGGAAATCGGTTCATTTAGAACATAATATATTGTTACTTAGATAGAAAATTTAGAAACCAAATGCCATGACCAAGTCATAATATAGTTAGCAGTAATAACAGAATTACCAACCAAGCCGTACTAACAACATTATTGAGAGTGCACAAAAAAATATCGCTAAGATCTTGATATAAGTACCTTCCTTTGTTGCAATGCTGGCTAAGACCTTGACATAAGTCTTGCTTACTCCTCCTGACCGAATAAAGCCCTTTTTTTACTATTTCAAAAAGCTGTGATAAACAACGTGCTAAGCTTAACCTGCACATCTGTGTCCAAGAAAAATTTACAATTCTATTCTCTGCTTTCCTGGAATAACCTAAGACTTTAGAAAAGAAAAGAAAGAATTGAAGAAAATTTTCAACGGCAATAGGCTTTCTATCTTTAAGAAAATTTTAATTTGTTTCATCTTTATATTTGTTTCTGTTGCTATTACAACAGTGGCACAAAATAGTAAACATGTTAAAACATGGCCGATATTCATTCAGGAAAATATAAACGTACATAAAAAAGAAGGTTGACCATAGTTTGGAGTCAGAGCATCAGCTGTACATAAATCCATCTTTGAAAACAAGGGAATAAACCAAAACAACCCGAAAGAGGATTTTAGTCAAACCAAGCATATGTTTATTTGTACACGGTTGAAAATAGTGGATCACCTCGTTATGAAAGCTTAAACCTCAAATACACCGGTGAGCTCACTCGTTGTTTAGCTTTAGAATGAAAGATCATTCTGCCCAGTCCATTTGACTTGATCTTTACATACAACACTATAGAATGTAGCAAATAATACATTAGTACAAATTAAACGACATGCGTTAAATATGTTTTTTCATTCAATAATTTAAAGTTATGGTAGATTCAACGGTACTAGATATTTCATAATTATATTGTAGTAATTTCCCACATGTATAACATCCTACTGTTGTTATATACTGACATAGGTTGCAGTTTAGCACACTGGTTTTCACAGATTCTGGATTTCAAAGTGACATAAAACCAAAACACATAAGCCAATAAGACCAGAATAAAGATTTAGATTTGGGTATGGCAATTATCATTATAAACAACGCAAAAAGTAGCTATCTAAGGCAAAAATCGTTTAAGAGAAATGACTCCTAACCCTCAAATAGAACCAGTAAATGTGAAATAATAAAAAATACAATGGAAACAAAAATACCAAAATCAATGACCATTATTTTTACGTGTATTTGAAATTCGGAACGTGTAAAAAAGGCCAAAACTTGGACTGATTAATTTCTATTGTTTTTAAACGAGCACAACAAAAGTGTTTAAATGCTTAATAGGTATAAACAGTTTATAGAATGCATCTTGTAACGAGTTTTTATTAGCATGGATCACTTTCAAATGAAAAACGAATAATGCTTATATATAATCAGCAATTAACAGTCAGATTATTTATTTTTTCGAACGAGCAGCTAATAAGTTTAGGCGGCATGCACGAACCTTGATTAAGAAGCCTTTCATGGAACTTTACATGATGTACTTCTTCGATAACAAACAAAAGTCTAATTACTGAAATCTTTAACTAGAAAAAAATTGAAGCAAATTTTTAGTGGCAATATCCTAAACAAAGACAGCAACAAAAATGTACAAGGCTGTCAGCTTTTTACATTCCACATTCTATAACAGCCTAAATCAATCTCAAATGTGATGATATAAATGTATTTAAGTAGGAAAAAATAGCTTAAATAGAGCCTTTAGAACAAATGAAATTATCCATATTTACCGCAATAAATCATGATGTGACGACACGGAATTTTCAAGCAATTAAAATCGGAATATTTAATTGATTTTAAGTATCCAATAGAGCAATATTAACTTGAATTACGAATATCACACTTTATTTGATTATTTAATTATTGAATTTAATAATTTGAAGTTGGGAAATTTATTGAATCTAGAATTTTAAGCCGATTAAAAATAATTTGAAGACTTATAAAATTTATATTGATGATAGTGAAGATAGTAAAAGTGTTAAAATTGAATTTGGAAGTTGTTTGTTCCGTTTTGAAATATTTATCGTTTAAATTGGATTTAAAAATAGCTTTCCGGGGAACAGTCTCGAAATTCGACGAAACCAGTTCCATTGGGTTCGTAATATTGAATTTTTATCGGATTTCAAATTTCGTATTGATTGGAGTTGTTATATGAGCGTACGATATATAAATGCGCTGAAAATTTAATTGATAATAATCGATTCGAATTTGAATTAAAAATAAGTGAACACTGTAGCCAAGCTTCTTCTACACGCCTCCTTTCTCATTTCTATAAGCCGAACAGTTTTTTTTTTAAAAAAAGGTATAAAAATAAATAATAATTGAACTCAAGAAAAAATAATGGCGGCTCCTTTGCTTAAGAAACCGAAACCCTTCTCCCTTTTGATTAAAATCCCCAAACTAATAACCCTCTTCGTTTCATATTGAATCAAACAACCTCCTTCCCCTTCTTTACCACAAATAAAAAAAAAAGAAGAGAGAACCTAGCTTAACGCAGGCAGATCCAATCACGCTTCTTTTCTTCCCCGTCTTTTTTCATTTTCGAGCAGGAGTCGCTCAATTTTGTCGTGGTTTTGCTCTTCCACCTTTCGCCCATATCGAATGGTGGTGACACGTGTGTGCGAGCCTATTTGGGGGTGGTTCGATTGGGGTTTTGAGTCGCGCCAGCAGAGGGGTCGTGTCAGCAGAAGGGTTGCGGTAGCAGAGGGGTCAGCGACGTCGTGAGGAGCAAGGAATGGTCGCGTTCACGGTCGTGGAGTTTGGTGGTTCGGTGATGGTTAGGAGGGAGTAGCAGTATGGACGTGGAAGCTAGACAGCTAGGGTTTCATATTGTAAGCGATTAGAGTGGAGTTAGATTTGGAGTCTCGCGGTGTTCGTGTACTAGGACGAGGCCTTGGTTGCATGCGAAAATCGAGGGGAGTCGCAGCAATTTTTGGGGCAACGACAAATTTCTATATCGCCTTGGTGAGGTATAAGACTGTATGTTTTTAATTTAAATTTAAAAACTTATGAAGGTATGAATATATAAATTAGAATTTATTTTTTTTACAGTAAAACTATTACTGTTGTGTTAAAAAAAAGGGGGGTTTAAAGATATATATATCTATATTCTTTTATATAGATAAGATTTAAAATATAGTATGGATTTTAAATCATGGTAGAGTTTAAACCTTATATATATAAGTCATTTTGGGTGTAAATAGTTTCAAAGAAAATAAAATAAATAAATATACATATGTAAATATTTTTATCCAACTAATTATTTTAAAAGAAAGTGGGTTTGATGATTACACTATGTTAATTAACCTATTTAATTATTGGGTCACTAAAGATAATTTGTCAAAGAAATTTTTAGTTTAAAATTTTTAAATTAAATTACAACTTAAAATAAATAAGTAAATGCTAGTTAATTATTGAATATATTCAAGTGTTAATTAACTATATAATGTCATACAAGGTTTAAAATCGAGAAACAAGCTGGGATGAAAATGAATGGAAATAGACTGCAAACGATAAAGGTGAGTTAATCTCACTCAGTTATATTTAAGTTCAAATTTAAATTTAAATGATTAAATTTAAATAATTGTTTGAATGGTTGAAATTGATTGATGTGTTATAGTATGTTATATTCTGGGATTGCCATATTATTGTGCTAACATCTTTGGATGCAGGGAAAATAGGTTGGAGAGATCCAACTGGACCCCTCGAAATTATTTAGATTATTGACTATTCCGTGTTCTGAATATTTGATATCCCGTGATGATTTTATGAATGATTGAAGTATTGAATGGTATGGTTGGATTGAATATCTCAATAAAATAAATTATCAACTCTCTAGAATTGTGTTTTCGAAAGAAATAAAAGAGTAAATTTTTAAGTAAAATAATTCTGGTGAATTAGAATAAATTAATAATGAACTGAAAATAAAATAAATAAAAATGATTGCAAAACTCTAACAAATTTTAAATAAGAGGAATTTGAATTATTAGGGTTAATAATAAATTGTAAAGCTTAAGTGATATTATTTGAATGAATAAAGAATTTATTTTAAATGAGATTTTGGAAATTTTAAACTGGGATATCAGGTAAAATAAAATATCGGTGGGTATTTTAAATATAAATTCAAAGTGGAAATTTATAAAGGAATGGAAATTCGTTTAAAAATATATAGTGATTCATTTATAAAGATACGGAAGATAAGAGTGTTTCCCTGGATAGCCAAGTACGATTTTCAAGCAACTTTAAACATAAGTTAAAGGTTTTATTGTTGTTTTTAAAAAAAACATACCTTAGGACATTTATTATTTTTAAATGTTTAAATTCTAAAGTAAATATTTTTCAAAACTATTATCGTAGTAATTATTAATTGACTTGGTATTTGTTTTTAAAGAAAAATCTAGTTTTATATTTTATAAAAGTAGCCTTATTTATTAAATAGTCCTAAAGTATATATTTTAATTAAGTAGTTAAGGAAGTTTTGAATTTTTAAGGCTATGAAATATATTTTATAACTAAGTGCTTTTAAATTATTTTAAAGCTAAAAGTATTTTATACTTGGCGTTTCAGTGGGAATAAATATTGGGAAATTATTCCGGGACACGAATATGTTTGAAACTGTTTTCAAACGGGGTTTGAAAAGTGAAAATATATCTTGCGAAGATATTTTTGCAATAAATAAATAATTTAGGAAAAATTATTTATTGTTTGATGGATGTTTGTGAATAAAAATTGATAGTTAAATCACCGACTATCAATATTGGACAAATACGTTGATCGTTTCGAAGAGACCGGGATCGAGATTAATTTCTCAAAAACCACTTTGACCCGGTTTGTACGTTTTCGTGAAAAACGATTTTAGATGCGAAAATGGAGCAGTGAAGTGCAAGGGCAATTCGCTACTAATCCTGAGGATATTTCCAAAATGGATGTAGTAGGAATAGTGCCTTCGGTTCCGTTCGAACCCGGGACGGACTTGTATGGATGAATGCTTGTGAAACATTGTCAGGTGGACGATGGGCATTCTAAGGGATATATTCTAAAAAGGTAACGCTTACCCTCAAGCCTCATCCAGTGGGAATGGCTGAAAATCAGGGGTTATGCAGCAAGGCTTCATGGGTAGCCCCCACTGGAGGGTGAGGTCATCCCTGTCTAGATGTCCCTTTATTTCGGCTTAGTGGGCGGTTGCTGATCCCAACCGCGGGGTGACCTTGCTCGGGACTGTCCAGTAAGGGATGGTTCCGGTCTTGTGTTGCAGGGGAGTTAGGGTGGCTCCTCGGTACGCTGATCTAGACCAGGTACTGTGACGGGTGGTACCCCAATGCCTAGCCATTAGTTGGAATCTATTTTCCCTATGCCCCCGTACGGTTTTGATTGTTCCCAATTATTGCTGAAACGTGAGATGCAAGCATTTCAGCTAGATTCTATTTTACTTTCTATAGACACTATTATAATATCAGAGGACTTTAATAAAAATATTTTAGCTATCGTAAGGTAAAAACCCGACATGTTTATTTGTGGCGTGGTCTTACGAGATGCTTTGTTTTCAAAGGATTTTTGAAACTTTAATAATCAATTGGGTGTGATTTTCTCACGCTGCTATTCCAGACTGACTCGGGTATTATTTAACTGTAATGCTCGGGTCAGACCGAGTATTATAGGATATAGGATATGATGCTGTGGAGCTCAGGAGACGAGCTGGATGACGATACGTACTCTCGTACTTGTTTATATATATATTTCCGCTGTGTTGAGTTGTTGTGTATCCATTTGTATGATATTGTTATTGAGCTGTGATTGATGTATTCTGATGATGTAATATATAAACAGAGATATTTGATTTTGAGTAAAGATCATTTAATATCTATTATATTTTATTTCGCTGCGATGGTTAGATTCTGATGTTGTTTTCTATTTCCTTCTTCTACCTCCTCTTCTTTAACCAAATGGTTCGTATTTCTGTACAACTTGAGTTGATTGTTGTAGAATAGTGTTGACTCAAGGGGTATGGATTTGCGGGTCGTTACAGTTGGTATCAGAGCTTAGGTTGGAGATAACCTTGGCTCTGGTGGGAATTACTCATTTAAAATAAAGACCGTAGTACTTTATAATGAGTTTGAGCGTATTAATAAATATGAGCGTGTATTTGTTAGTGAATATAAATTATTTTAATATTGTGTTGATTGGTTTATTGAGTGACATATGAACCTTCGTCGCCACAGTCTGGACAACTGTATTGAAGGGGTTTCTAAACACTTAAATAGAACAGTTGACACGGTAGTGTTTTAAATATGGGTGAATGAAATAATTTTACCCAAAATATATTTTAATATAAAGAAAAGTATTTGTAAACTATTAAACTAATATATGGTTGCTTGGATGTTAGGAAGAATAATACTAAATTATTATCATTATTGTGTAAAAAAAAATTATTAAAAATTTAAAAATATTTTTAACTAGAAATTGAAATATAACTAAAGGTGAAGGGAATAAATTCATTATAAAAAGAAACTTATAAAATATGAATTATAAATGTAATTTATAAATTTAAATATAATCAAATGGAGATTTGTATAAGCATGAACTATACAAATGAATTATAGTTAAAATTTGAACTAAAACAGAATTTGAAACATTAAATCCTGGAGATTTGGAAGTATTTTGAAGATAGATAATAGCATTATTGTTTTGAAGGTATTTCTGAAGGGAAATGTGTTTTGAGAGGATTTTGAAAGAGATATAGCATTGAATTCACTTCAGTAGCTGGAAAATAACTTCGGTGATGACTGCAGCATCATCGATGTTCATTTACGAGTTTCTAAGTGACAGATTGCTGCCAAATTGATTTGTTTAGAAAAACCTGTTTGTTTTTGAAATTTCAAAGGAAATTTGGTGGAAATAAAACCAGGATTGGTTTAATTTTTGAGAAGTGTGATTTGAGATGTTGGAGATTTCAAATAATTTGAAACCAAAAGTAGGGTGTTTAAAATCCTGATGAGATAGGTTGTAAGCTTATATATGGAGATGGTTTTAAAATCAGGAAGGAAATATAAACTTTGAATGTTGAAATTTAAATTTAAAGAGAAAGGTTAAAAATGAAATTAACTTGGATGGGAAATAAAAATTTGACTGGATTGACATTAATTGGATAGGCTGAAATAATATCTAGCTTTATTCGAGACAAGTTGGAATCGAATTGAGTTTAATAAAACCGAGTTAAAATAGGATTGGAATTGAAATAAATAATAAGAATAACGGGTAAGAGAATTAAAATTCCATAGAAATAAAATATGCTTGGGCTATAAATAAATAGAAGGCTTGAGTTAAAAATAAAAGATGAACATATTTAAGCCTAGAATGAATGGAAATGTGTGAAAATAATAAGTTGTGACTTATAAAATTGAAAATGGAATACAAAGCCCAAAATTAATATTTTGATGAATTGGAAAATGAAAAGAAAATTCAAACTTGAATTATATAATGAAATTGAACTAAGATAATTAAATGAAGTGGTATTTGGAATTAAAAATCAAGTATTAAACTATGAATAGGGAAGAACTAATTTGTTAATAAATTAGTTAATGAAATAAGTAAATGGTACCTATTGTACTTAAATAAAGCTGAATTGTGAGTCAATAATGAAGTTTGAAATAAAATTCAAGTTGTAAATCAAATTCGATTTGAATCATTAGTGAAGAAATATAATTGAAAGTGGCCTTGCAATTAACTAAATGAACTAAGAATGTAATTGAATTGTGAGTACATGAAATTGGGTGGAAAATTGAAAATGGATGGTGGATTCGGAACTTGAGTTATAAATTAAAATTCAACGTGAAGTGTTAACAAATTAATATAATTGAAATGTATCGAATAAAATGAGAATGGATTAAAATAGTAATGGTTTAAATTGCAAATGAAATCCAAATAAAATCCAAATAAGTGGAAATAAATTGGAAATGGACTGGTAATAAGTTGAATGAGTTGAATCTGGAAAGTTAAATTTTATAATAACTGATCAAATGAAATTGCAAATTTAAGATTTAAGTGAGAGAGAGAATTAAGTTGAATAGAAAAGAGAAGAATTTACTTGTAAAATGAAAATGAGCTTAAGTATAAAATGAAGTAAATTGACTTAAGCTAAACAAATGGAAGAGTTGAATTAAATTCAACTTAAAACTAAGTGTAATGATATTGGGTTGGATTTAAATCAGAAAAAAAAATTAAAAATAAAATAAATTTGAATTGAAATAGAATTTGGTGGGTTATAAATAATATTTAAGGAAATGAAAATTCATAATGGATTGAGTGGATAAACTAATTATATTAAATAAACAAATGGAAGGGGATTCTCAATTAAATAATTGTAAACCATTTAAAATGTTAAAGAATTGAAATGGTTATTGAGTGAAATAGCCTGGATTGTTGTCGAGCTAAATAAAATAGTTAGGAATAAACAAAAATGGAATGAAATGCTAGTGAATGGATTCAAATTTGAAATGCAATGAAAATGAGAATATGTGGATTGTGAATAAATTTAAAAATGGAATAGAATTGAGTATAAATTGAGTTGAAATCCATTTAAATTGGTTATAAAACATAGTACTTATTTATTCACATAGATCTCGTCAAATTGCATGGAGTAAATTGTCATTGGATGAAAATGGAAGTAATTAAAATTCTATGTATTGATAAGAGTAAAATAAATTGGTTTTGAGAGTAATTGAATTAAAAATGAGTTCGGTTTGCTTAAAAAAATGAATAAATGTAAGCGATTGAGTTTTAAACCATTCAAATTGATGAAGTTGTATATGAATGGATTGAAAACCATTCAAATTGAAAGAAAATGGTTATAAATAGATTGAAACAGTTGAATGGCATGGAAATTGTAAAAGTTGCTTACAGAAAAATGTTTGGTATGAGTTTCTTTTAGAATTCATGTATTTTAACTATTACAAATAAGTGATATGCTGTTAAACTTCATATATTTGGCACCTACATGTTTAAATTGAGTAAGTACAGGTACATGGAAGCCGGGTGGCTGGATATGGTTGCGCTAACGGCTAAATAAATAAGCTACATGCTTAAAAATGCTAAATAAGGTACGCTTACGCAATAAAAATAGGAAATATGAACTGTTTTAGTTTTTCCGACCGTGTGGGTCGATGTTTATATATTTATCTCTTTTGTCAAATTGCAAAAGCTCCTCCGTACAAAGGGGACTCTGCCAAAAAATTTCGAAAAAATTGGGAGTTAGAAAATTTTTGAAGAATTTTTGTGAATAACAAAACGAAGTTAAATTGGCAACTAAAATTAATTAGTAAATGAAACTAACTAAAATAATGACATGAAATAGTTATAAATGGAAAATAAAATTCAATATTTAAAGTTAAAGATTAATTGAATTCGTATGAAAATGAAAGAATTAATTTGAATAAAAATAGATATAAACTAAAATGGAAGATGAAATAAATATAAGAAGCATATAAAATGCTTATACTAAATTTAAGATGGAATGGAGAATTCTTAAATGAAAATTGATACTACTAATATAATTTATGTCAACATTGGAATGAATAGATTTTGACATTTTGTGAGAAAGTCGATAAAATATTTTGGAATATTGTGTTTGAATATTCGTGTTAAGCAGGATATGCAGGTAATATAAAGGAAAGTGAATTGGTTTTGACTTCATAAGAATAAAAATTAAGTTGCCCGACCAAAAAGGTATGTGTTTAAATTTGTATGAAATTTGATTGGGATTTTGGATTGAGCCACTTTGCCTTTTGTTTTCTTTTTGGATTTGGGAGGCCGTAGAGCCATTTTATAGTTGTACCGAGTCAGCCGCACAAAGGAGACGCTGGCGAAATTTTTCGGGAATTTAGGGAGTTTGAAAAATTTTTGAGAAAATTTTCGATAATTCAAAATTTAGTTTTGAATTATAATTTGAGTGATTGTATAAGTAAAGTTATTAAGGAATTAAGGGAAAAGTTTAGGAAGTTAGTAAGAATTATAATGGGCCTTCTATTAAAAAGATAGTTGGTAAGATGTTGAATTGTTAAGAACTGAGTGGTTTTGGGAAAAGTAACGGGTATTGGATCATTCTTCCTAACTAGTAATTTCGGGGACGAAATTCTTTTAAGGGGGGAGGAATGTGACGACCTAGAATTTTCAAGCAATTAAAATCGGAATATTTAATTGATTTTAAGTATCCAATAGAGCAATTTTAACTTGAATTACGAATGTCACACTTTATTTTATAATTTAATTATTGAATTTAATAATTTGAAGTTGGGAAATTTATTGAATCTAGAATTTTAAGCCGATTAAAAATAATTTGAAGACTTATAAAATTTATATTGATGATAGTGAAGATAGTAAAAGTGTTAAAATTGAATTTGGAAGTTATTTGTTCCGTTTTGAAACATTTATCGTTTAAATTAGATTTAAAAATAGCTTTCCGGGGTACAATCTCGGAATTCGACGAAACCAGTTCCATTGGGTTCGTAGTATTGAATTTTTATTGGATTTCAAATTTCGTATTGATTGGAGTTGTTATGTGAGCATACGATATATAAATGCGCTGAAAATTTAATTGATAATAATCGATTCGAATTTGAATTAAAAATAGGTGAACACTGTAGCCAAGCTTCTTCTACACGCCTCCTTTCTCATTTCTATAAGCCGAACAGTTTTTTTTTCCAAAAAAAAAGGTATAAAAATAAATAATAATTGAACTCACGCAAAAATAATGGCGGCTCCTTTGCTTAAGAAACCGAAACCCTTCTCCCTTTTGATTAAAATCCCCAAACTAATAACCCTCTTCGTTTCGGATCGAATCAAACAACCTCCTTCCCCTTCTTTACCGCAAATAAAACAAAAAAAGAGAGAGAACCTAGATTAACGCAGGAAGATCCAATCACGCTTCTTTTCTTCCTCGTCCTTTTTCATTTTCGAGCAGGAGTCGCTCAATTTTGTCGTGGTTTTGCTCTTCCACCTTTCGCCCAGATCGAATGGAGGTGACACGTGCGTGCGAGCCTATTTGGGGGTGGTTCGATTGGGGTTTAAAGTCGCGCCAGCAGAGGGGTCGTGTCAGCAGAAGGGTTGCGGTAGCAGAGGGGTCAGCGACGTCGTGAGGAGCAAGGAATGGTCGCGTTCACGGTCGTGGAGTTTGGTGGTTCGGTGATGGTTTGGAGGGAGTAGTAGTATGGACGTGGAAGCTGGACAGCTAAGGTTTCATATTGCAAGCAATTGGAGTGGAGTTAGATTTGGAGTCTCGCGATATTCGTGTACTAGGACGAGGCCTTGGTTGCCATGCGAAAATCGAGGGGAGGTCGCAGCAATTTTTGGGGCAACGACAAATTTCTGTATCGCCTTGGTGAGGTATAAGACTGTTTGTTTTTAATTTAAATTTAAAAACTTATGAAGGTATGAATATATAGATTAGAATTTTTTTTTTACAGTAAAACTATTACTGTTGTGTTAAAAAAAAACGGGGTTTAAAGATATATATATCTATATTCTTTTATATATATAAGATTTAAAATATAGTAGGGATTTTAAATCATGGTAGAGTTTAAACCTTATATATAAGTCATTTTGGGTGTAAATAGTTTCAAGAAAATAAAATAAATAAATATACATATGTAAATATTTTTATCCTACTAATTATTTTAAAATAAAGTGGGTTTGATGATTACACTATATTAATTAACCTATTTAATTATTGGGTCACTAAAGATAATTTGTCAAAGAAATTTTTAGTTTAAATTTTTTAAATTAAATTGCAACTTAAAATAAATAAGTAAATGCTAGTTAATTATTGAATTTATTCAAGTGTTAATTAACTATATAATGTCATACAAGGTTTAAAATCGAGAAACAAGCTGGGATGAAAATGAATGGAAATAGACTGCAAACGATAAAGGTGAGTTAATCTCACTCAGTTATAAGTTCAAATTTAAATTTAAATGATTAAATTTAAATAATTGTTTGAATGGTTGAAATTGATTGATGTGTTATAGTATGTTATATTCTGGGATTGCCATATTATTGTGCTAACATCTTTGGATGCAGGGAAAACAGGTTGGAGGGATCCAACTGGACCCCTCGAATTATTTAGATTATTGACTATTCCGTGTTCTGAATATTTGATATCCCGTGATGATTTTATGAATGATTGAAGTATTGAATGGTATGGTTGGATTGGATATCTCAGTAAAATAAATTATCAACTCTCTAGAATTGTGTTTTCGAAAGAAATGAAAGAGCAAATTTTTAAGTAAAATAATTCTAGTGAATTGGAATAAATTAATAATGAATTGAAAATAAAATAAATAAAAATGATTGCAAAACTCTAACAAATTTGAAATAAGAGGAATTTGAATTATTAGGGGTAATAATAAATTGTAAAGCTTAAGTGATATTATTTGAATGAATAAAGAATTTATTTTAAATGAGATTTTGGAAATTTTAAACTGGGATATCAGGTAAAATAAAATATCGGTGGGTATTTTAAATATAAATTCAAAGTGGAAATTTATAAATGAATGGAAATTCATTTAAAAATATATAGTGATTCATTTATAAAGATATGCATGAGAAGAGTGTTTCCCTGGATAGCCAAGTACGATTTTCAAGCAATTTTAAACATAAGTTAAAGGTTTTATTGTTGTTTTAAACAAAAACATACCTTAGAACATTTATTATTTTTAAATGTTTAAATTCTACATTAAATATTTTTCAAAACTATTATCGTAGTAATTATTAATTGACTTGGTATTTGTTTTTAAAGAAAAATCTAGTTTTATATTTTATAAAAGTAGCCTTATTTATTAAATAGTCCTAAAGTATATATTTTAATTAAGTAGTTAAGGTAGTTTTAAATTTTTAAGGCTACGAAGTATATTTTATAACTAAGTGCTTTTAAATTATTTTAAAGCTAAAAGTATTTTATACTTGGCGTTTCAGTGGGAATAAATATTGGGAAATTATTCTGGGAAAGGAATATGTTTGAAACTGTTTTCAAACGGGGTTTGAAAAGTGAAAATATATCTTGTGAAGATATTTTTGCAATAAATAAATAATTTAGGAAAAATTATTTATTGTTTGATGGATGTTTGTAAATAAAAATTGATAGTTAAATCACCGACTATCAATATTGGACAAATACGTTGATCGTTTCGAAGAGACCGGGATCGAGATTAATTTCTCGAAAACCACTTCGATCCGGTTTGTACGTTTTCGTGAAAAACGATTTTAGATGCGAAGATGGAGTAGTGAAGTGCAAGGGCTAGTCGCTACTAATCCTGAGGATATTTCCAAAATGGATGTAGTAGGAATAGTGCCTTCGGTTCCGTTCGAACCCGGGACGGACTTGTATGGACGAATGCTTGCGAAACATCGTCAGGTGGACGATGAGCATTCTAAGGGATATATTCTAAAAAGGTAACGCTTAGCCTCAAGCCTCATCAAATGGGAATGGCTGAAAATCAGGGGTTATGCAGCAAGGCTTCTGGGTAGCCCCCATTGTAGGGTGAGGTCATCCCTGTCTAGATGTCCCTTTATTTCGGCTTAGTGGGCGGTTGCTGATCCCAACCGCAGGGTGATCTTGCCCGGGACTGTCCAGTAAGGGATGGTTCCGGTCTTGTGTTGCAAGGGAGTTAGGGTGGCTCCTCGATACGCTGATCTAGACCAGGTACTGTGACAGGTGGTACCCCAGTGCCTAGCCATTAGTTGGAATCCATTTTCCCTACGCGCCCGTACGGTTTTGATTGTGCCCAATTATTGCTGAAACGTGAGATGCAAGCATTTCAGCTAGATTCTATTTTACTTTCTATAGACACTATTATAATATCAGAGGATTTTAATAAAAATGTTTTAGCTATCGTAAGGTAAAACCCGACATGTTTATTTGTGGCATGGTCTTACTAGATGCTTTGTTTTCAAAGGATTTTTGAAACTTTAATAATCAATTGGGTGTGATTTTCTCACGCTGGTATCCCAGACTGACTCGGGTATTATTTAACTGTAATGCTCGGGTCAGACCGAGTATTATAGGATACAGGATATGATGCTGTGGAGCTCAGGAGACGAGCTGGATGATGATACGTACTCTCGTACTTATTTATATATATATATATATATATTTTCGCTGTGTTGAGTTGTTGTGTATCCATTTGTATGATATTGTTGTTGAGCTATGATTGATGTATTCTGATGATGTAATATATAAACAGAGATATTTGATCTTTTATATTTTATTTCGCTGCGATGGTTAGATTCTGATGTTGTTTTCTATTTCCTTCTTCTACCTCCTCTTCTTTAACCAAATGGTTCGTATTTCTGTACAACTTGAGTTGATTGTTTTAGAATAGTGTTGACTCAAGGGGTATGGATTTGCGGGTCGTTACACATGCTTTAACTCATGGTATCACTTAAGAGATACTTCATTAATGCAATAAGCGTGCAGAGACATGCATTTAGATGTAAATTACCAATATACAAAGGAAACTTATGCTTATGTTTCTACACTAATCCTTGGCACTCTTAAAACCATGAATTGTAAATGTGGAGCACAATCTCAAATGGAAATAAAGCTCTCACGTCATCTTTAGTTTCCTCCAACAACCTATTACATTCATAAACAGTTTCATTTTTCACTGAAGACAACAATACTGTTATAATTTGTTTTACTGTATATGGTGGAGTATTATATTTGCATGTTTCTGTCTGTCTATTATGGATCTGGATGGTTTGTTCCATCATATAGTTAGCAGTAATTTCAAACAAAAAAAGGCCGTAAAATAACATGAAATGCGGGTTAAAAAGCATACCTTTACAGCAGTAATAACAATATTACCAACCAAGCCGGGCTCAGCTCTCCGTGTTCCCAAGACGACCGATGGTATTTTTGCACCGGTGTTTAACTCAAAACACATGGGACCAATCTTGGGATTTCCTTTGATATTCATTCTTCCTTTTCGGACTGCAAATTCTCAATGAAAATGAAAAGTGAACAAATTTTAATTTATTAAGTAAAAACTAGAAGAATTATGGCATAGTGAATTGAAAGACAGAGATCAGAACAACAAAAAATTTCCTGAGATTAAAATCCAGGATAATGTTGCACTGTATTTTCAGCTTTTGTGTCATCTTCTGAAGTTTAAACTAAAAATAAACATTGATCATACACTGTATATGGTTTAAGTTTATTTCATACGTTCCTCCAACAAGTTCAAATATTTCATGCTGATAAAAGTTAAACGAAGAGATTAAAGTCGCATGATATAGAAGGAAAATGTATACCCTGGGGAAATTTAAAAATAATTACCTGACTTGATTGAGTATCAGCAACTGAATCAAATGTGAACATATGGTCAAGTATTGAAACAGAATTTGAAGAAATTTTTTGCACAGTCTGGTCACTCTCCTCGTCTTCTTTATTTAAATGTCTCATTCTCACGATCACCTATGCAGATTAAAAGCAGAACAAATAATGAATATATATTATTATTTTTCAAAAACAAATCATCTGATTTGATAAAGTATCAACAACCGAATCCAAATTTTCTTCAACTTCTTTCTCCATCTAAAGGTTTCTAATTGATTTTTCATTATATTGTTTTGAATACTATGGTGGTCTATAAATCTTTTTTATATAATGTTAAGTTATGTATTTATCAATTACCAGATTAATTTTAACAGTCAACACTTACCATATAAAAATTATTTGTGCAAGTCAATTAAGACTTAGCACATATATACTTTTCATGTGTAAGCTAATTTAGACTTATAATGTACCAAATTTTCATGTGCAAGCTAATCAACACAAATAGTAAAAAAACTACGTCAAAATTTCATTTCACCCTCAGTCAACCATTAGAGCAATATTTGTTTATGGTAGTGCTGCTTGAGCTTTAAATACCAAAGTTCAAATCTAAGATTGTTGCCTAATACAAGCTAGAATGTTCTGTGTACCGTGTTTCCTTTTTTCATGTCACTTAAAGTATCTTTAATAGGTCTGAAATAAACAAAACCAGACTCTATACTTACCTGATAAAAAATCGCACCAATTATTCAAATCAAACCCATCCTAAAACAAGAGATTAGCCGAGCTTTAAAATATATCTTCTTTCTAAGACATTTTCTGCTTTAGTACTTTGACACCAAGTTTTTGCTAACAAATGCAAATTTATCTACCTTTATTTTTAAACTTACATCTTTACTCCAACTAAATAGTAAATATGCGCAAAAATTCTACCTGAACGCCGGAACCAGAGGAGCTCAAACTCGTCCCGCCATTTTCAACGACGGTTCCCAAATTCAGCTTCCTCTTAAGGGGGTTCGCATTTGGATTCGCTTATATATTTTCAACTGAGAAAAGATTCATAATAATAAAATTCAACTTTCCACAGGTCACGCGTCGAGCTACCTTCGACATCGCCTCATCGAGCTGCCTCCAGCACCGCCTCGTCTCAAGCTTGTCAGATCGCGCAATTCGGGCAGGGGCTGTATGGAATTTTGCGTTTTGGGGATTATTGATTTAATTTTGTGTTTTGGGGATTAGCCTCGCCGTCATTTTCTGAAATGTGTTTTTGGTCGCGTGCGTGAAGAAGAGATTGGAAATGAAGATTAGGGTTATTTTTCTTGAGAATAAGGGTATACGTATACGGTCAAAGTAAAAAAAAGAAAAAAAAATTGTTTTGATGAGTTGTAGAAATGCCATAGAAATTATGTAAGGGATTTCCTACGTCTTCCCTACGCCAGTCTGGATTTACAGAAAATTTACAGGAATGTAAAAATAGCGTAGGAGATTATCTACATCTTTTATACGTTGTAAATTTGACGTAGGAAATTTCCTACACCCTTCCTACGTCTCGATTATTTTTCTACGTATTGAAGTTAGCGTAGGAAAGGCGTAGGAAATTTTCTTATATCTTTCCTACATCTTTACCTCTTTCTACCTATTTCCTACGTCTTTCCTACACCCCGCCTTTTGGCGTAGGAAAGACGTAGGAAATTTTGCATAGTAAACTGGAATGTTTTCTAGTAGTGTATGTGTTATCACCAGCACGGATCCGCAAACGGTATATCTACCCTGGCATTGCCTCGAGTACCATGTCGCATACCCTATCCGCCTTCTACTAGTTTGGTTTGTACCATACCTATGGAGTGCCCTTTGATAGCCCTCTAGTTCGCGGAGGAATTATAGTACTGTATAGACTATGAAAGTACATAAAAATGTGTTAAGGAGATATGGGTAATGCCTTAACGTTATTTTAATACTTTTACTTTACTATATACATATTATAATAGCGTATATTACTATATAGTAGATAATTCCACGGACCCTTAGAGGATGTTTATCCCAAACATCCTTTAAGTTACTAGTATTTCAATTGATATTTCACTTGAGTTGGATTTATTGATATAAGAATGTTAATCCTGACTCGAGTATTTTGTGTTTTGCTTTAAGCTCGGCTCAGACCGAGTGTCACAACATTTGAGACTCACTTTTGGAGTTGGAGCTTCATTTGAAGATCAATTTATATATATTCAGCTTTCCGCCATCCAGTGGTTTTTTTCAAACTTGTCATCTGTTTGTATTCGAGACTACATTGTATTTAATATATTCTGTTGTATTTTATTTCAAACTCTGTTGTTTATATAGTAGCTTCATGAACTACTATTTATCTATTCTGCTGCTTATTGTTATATTACTCTGTGTCTTTGATTCTATGATTTATTTATTTACTGTATATGCTGAGTTTTTCCAAATTTTAAACTAACAATATGATATTTTGAGCAATTCAAGTCCGACATGTGTGGATGCGAATGACACGAAATACCGAGTCGTTACAAAATTACATGGTAACTGCTCCAAATAAATTAAAACATAGAAATTTACATTTCAAATTATCTATTGCAACCTAATCCAAAACCCAATTACAGATCCAGAGCATCTTTAAAGCTTTACCAACTTTTACAAATAGAGATTTGGGATCGATTTTAAGTTTTCAGATCAGGTTGTACATTCTATCCCATTTTATTCATATCCTAAAAATGTTAATCTATCCTACCTAGGTGGTGATCCCCATCTACTCCATAAAAATTTAGCTTTCACTATTCTTTATAAAACCTTGATTCCAACAATATATAAAATAATTTTCAATAAATTTTTTCCATGCAAATAAACTTGTTATATTAAATTCAAAATCGGCATTTATAACCTGTAAAACTAAAATTTCACAAACATGAGGTGCCATATTCAAATATCATCTTTGAACTTAAAAACATTTTATCAAGAGTTCAAAATTGCTTAGTTCAAAAAAGGAGCAAAATAATTTCTTTTTTCAAAATTTTCTTCACCAAAGATTCATTTCTTTAAAGGTTGGGCTTTTAATTCATAAAAGTCAAAAGTTGCTTGGTTTTCAAAAAAAGAAACTAGGAAATACTTCCATTTTTAGTGACTTACTATAATAAAGACTTACTTCTTTTGAAAATAGAATTTCTAACGCAAAACATTGAAAAACTCAATTATCATTCCAAAGTAATAGATTTTCCTTTATTAGACATTTATTATTTCAAAGATATTTCTAACTACAAGACAGTTATATTATTCTAAAAATATAGGTCAACATTTATTGTTTTACTAATCAAAATACACTGACATTTAACCAAATACTTGTTATAACTTTGTTTTAAACTCTCATAATATCCTTATTCAAACAAGTTCTAAATTCGAATACAAAAAATGTATATAAAATTCTCATCTTCACATAAATGACTTTTCGTTATTATAAAAATATCATAAATCATTTATTAATTTCTATAAAATTGTCAAAAACGCCTTATATAACTTTAAATGATGGAAAAAGGAGTAGATAAGGATAACTTCTGCCTTATTTCTATCACTTCTCTACTATATTATTTATTATTCGATTAAAATTCCCAATGCTATTACTACCTAAGTTTCAACTATTATTCTCCTGTTTTCATATATGGGAATGTCTCTCCTACCTATCATCATTATCATTCTATTTTCTATTTTTCTATTTCAATCAGGGGTCATTTCCATTTATTTACCTTTTAAAAAGAATTCTAAAGATAAGAACTTTCAAATTTATAAAGTTGGAAAAATCAAATAGAAAATAGAAGGATCCGAAAATGAAGAATCCAAAACTTGAAAAGCTTTTAATTTAACAAAATTCTAAACTGAGAAGTTAGCAAATGAAACCTTTTTTTTCTCAATTTTCAAGTCATTAGATTTCCAAATTTCCTTTTATGAAAATCATCCATTATTTTGTTTTAAAATATTTCGCAACTTTTTTAAAATTATATCCTCTTTCCGAAACTTTTCACTAAATAATTGGTATCATATTTCCAATGCTGACTAAAATCACTTTCTTTCAAGAAAAATCTACTTATAGTACATAAGATCTTCATTTAATAATCTTTTAAAAACTCTTTCAAACAATCAAGGAGTTCTCAATAAAATCTTTACATCGAACTCTTTCATGTAGGGTAGGATTTAATAATTGGTTTTAATTGTTGTTTCCTTTGAACTTTCCTACTCAATCATCTTAAAAATCCGGTTATCTTCTTATGGTGATTAATGTACACATTCTTATAGAAGCTTGTTTTATTCCTTCTTTACAGCTTACTTTCATATGTTTACAAATTAAATAATACCGAACTTTTTGTT
The DNA here is from genome assembly GCA_030765085.1 of Allium cepa. NCBI lineage: Eukaryota > Viridiplantae > Streptophyta > Magnoliopsida > Asparagales > Amaryllidaceae > Allium > Allium cepa. The sequence goes on along the minus strand of CM060941.1, from coordinate 675,647,095 downwards.
TATTATTTCCATAAATGTTACTTTGTCCATATGAAATGGTTATAATTTTAATGGACGTTCCCTAAAGACATTTATTTATTTATTTGAAATTTACTTTAATGGTCTTAATAATCTACTTCTTGTAACTCCTGGTTTATTACGCGTTCATTATCTGTTAAATTTTAGAGTTACACCTTTTCCACATACAAATTCTATCTTTATTATTTAATATGCTTATGGAGTCCATAATTATAAGGAAGTCTAGGTTCATCGAAGGAGTCAAGTAGTATTCAGCTTCTGGGGTGCTTCAATATGATGCGATCATGCTCTTGTAAGTCCACTCCTAATGACACGATCTCCATTCCATGGGTAGTCGCAGTAGGAGTATAATTTAACTCTAATCATTTTATCAACCCATAGTCGCTTCGTCCATCCTTTTGGAATATGGTCGCAACTACTTCTTTGGTCGGAATTTATAGAGTTAAACATATATTCAAAATAAGTATATATATTTTTATGTAGTAACGTTTTTGAAAAATATTTTCAGAAATAAAAAATACGCCACTCATACTCTACTTTACACATTGATCGGGTAACCTAAAATCCAATATCAAAAACGCAACAACACACCGTAAAGCAGACCTAAATTATGATCCATAAATGGTCTATTGAAATTTAGACCCATTCTAAAGCTAGTTGATGATTGGTAAAAAGGAAACCTATGTAGAGCTATCGATCTATTCTTTCAAAACTCACAATGGAAGGAACAAAATATAATAGAAATAAAGTACCCATTTTGTATCAAATCAACTGACACAAAACATAATTTCATGTCAACATACCATTACATTATCTTGTTTAAAAATGCATTTCATGGGTACAATAGAAATAACATGAAAATGTAAATAGCTACTGCCACAAACTCCACTATCATCGTCTCTCCAAACATCATCGACTCTTTCTCCAGCCTGTATTGTGATGACGAGGGAATCAGAGCAAGTGTCTGGTGAATGAAAACTTTGAGCCTTTCTATTTCAATACTTGGGAAGTACATTTCAAAATAAGAATATGTCTTACATATTTAAAACCATTCAATACTTCATATAAAGGAAAGAGGCAGGCCCATAGACAACCACTTAATAGCTTTAATTTCCCGAGGTAGGTTTTCTAGTCTCATAACCCCTACCCATCGTTATAACCGTTTGACAATGTGAAGTATCTCAGTCACTTAACACCCCTTTATGAAAATAGGCAGACTTGACTATTTAAGACCTCGACTAAGGTAGGCCCACATCGTTTAATACCTACATCTAAGGTGGACTCATCATAGATATCTATCAAGCTGATATTGGAGGTAATCACTTCGAGCTACTTATTTCTTCGAGGGTGGATCCTACAGCCACTTAATACCCATCCAAAGCGATCTCTTTCCAAGGTACCATTTATTGTAACCCTTCGACCATTTAATACTCTGCTTAGAAAAAGAGTTGAGCCCTCAAACAACCACTTAATACCTTAAAACCCCAGTGCAGTTCTTCGTGTTATGACCCATACCCATGAAGATGTCTCACATTAGTCCGACCACTCGTAGGAATTGATAGTAAGATTAGCTGAGCGGATTTACCCTACAGAATTGAGATTAATCTCGCATCATCTACAGTTAATTATCATAGGCAATGGCCTTATGACATAATCATATTTACAGCACTCTTAATATTTAATACACACCTCATCGTGTCCATTAATTAGGCTATATAAGAATTCTTACTTATTTTACTATACCAACCAATTAGTTTCCTAAAGAGAATTTAATGCAATTATTACCTAATTAACTACGCAATTAATACATTATAATTGTATGTTGTTTACGGTAATTATATATAAATAATTATGCACTTATTAATTTCTACGTGCGAGGAGATTACGCCTTACCTGGCGTTAAATGTCAATTCCTTTTTAACGACAATATTACTAATCCTTTTCCATTACATCAATGCCAAAATTCCAATATCTATAACAAGAAATTCAAATATCCATAACAAAGGATTCAATACTCATATCAATAAAATTACAACACACTTGTATAAATAAATCTAAACTCAATCTTGCACGTCAAACCAATGGAATAACCTTAACAATAGAAATTGCAATTCTAATTTATCTTCTATTCAACTCCTTTTTTACAAGAAAATGAACAAGAGAATTTCCATTTAATTTTTATGGAATAAGTGGTGCAAACTACAGATAAAATTCATACTTACACCCATATTTTATTATCCAAATTTCATAATTAAATCAAAGAGTAAGGAGGAGTGGAATAAACTTTGAAATTATCAAAAATTGCGAAAACTATATAACTCCATCAACTCAACATTAACCATCGAGAATTTCTATCTAGAACCGACATTTATAATTAAAAAAGTTTTGGTGAGCTTTATAGTGTTTTGTTTTCACAATCCAAAAACCTCAAGGCATATTCAAATCCATTATATACTAATCAATTACTAAAATAGAGAATCTAAGATTTCCATTCACAGTTGGTTATTAGCTTTGCTTCTTTTTGGATTCGAGTTACCATTATAATCTCTTCAGATCTCTTCTTTTTGAACATATAACAAGTAATTTATGTATATTAGATTCAAAAAATCAAAGGTTGGAGGAGAAGAGATTTAGAAATTAAATAATAAACAAAGATAGGTATATAAGATTTTCTACCTGAAACCCTGATGGAGTTTTCTGAATCTTAGAGGAGACGAACCGACAGAGCTTCGCTAATGTTTCCAAAATATTTATGAATAAATGTGAAGAGTCTAAGGTCTTACTTGTAGAGGTTGAAACGCGGCAGAACCGTAGGACGAAAATAAGTTAAAAATAATAAAATATGGTACGTGCAAAGCAACCAAAACCCTAGCCATCGGAATCGGTTGCGGTCGGCCATACTTATACATGGTCGACCGCTATGGATCGAGCGATCGGATTAAGGGGTCGACTGCGCCCGTTTTATTTGGGAATGTTAATTAATTTTTAAGCATTGTTTATGTAATTCCTTAATTAACTTTTAACGTTAGCTTTAACGCTTACCTAACCCCCAAATCTAATCTCAGTTAATTTTTAAATTCCAAATTTGAGAATTAATTGTTTATTTAAATTTGAATTCTATTTAAATTATTCTAAACCCAAAAAATTCAAATGCTTATAACTTCTTCATTTGAGCTCTGTTTTCAACGTATTATATATGCAAATTGATCAGAATTTCATTACGAACGCAACGACATAACTTTAGTGCTCAAATTCCTAATTTTGCAAAATTTTCATTTTAACCTTTATTTTATTTAAATTAATTAATTAATTTACTTATGGTTTGATTTTAAGAGGTGCTAAAGGTAACCTAGTGGGCTTAGCCCTAAAAAGCATCGATTCCAAACATATACATGTTTGTACTCATTTTACTCGTGTCGAAAAACGAAATTAGCCACGGATGTATTGAGTCTCAATTTGCTCGTCTGTAAAAGTCAAGTGCAAAAGATGTTTCATTACTTAACAATTAAATATTTAAATTAATCGTTTAAATATTCAATCGATAAAAATTGCTGGACGTTGGATGTTACAGTAATGCTGATTAACTTATTAATTTCCATAATAACAGCAAGGCACTTCATAAAGTTTTGTGAAAATGCACCTTTTTCTAACCTTGGCTCCACTTTAAATAGAAGTTCTGTACTCCACTTCTAATTCACAAAGTCGTAATTATTAACTTGAAGTGAACAAATTTCCCATGCCAACTTCAATTAAAATAAGCATAATTACATTGCTATTATATTGTAATTCACTGACTGGTATTGAACTCGATTGAATATTCAGTTCAATGTGATAAAGTTTTGAGGTAATTGACTTGACATTGCATTTCGTTGTATTTGTATTACGTGAGCCATAAAATTTCAGGTTATTCAATTGTCAGATATTGTGTAAAAATTTGGGCATTAATCTATTTTTTATTTTTTATTTTTATAGTCTTAGTTAAGAAAATGGTTTGTCCAATAATGGCAAGGTTGGGTACCTTTCTAACCCCTATAGTATGTTATGATTAATCGCTGTGTCGATAACATATTAAGATCTAAAAATACATGAAAACAAATCTACATCTCAAGTTGAGTGGCTATGATGATGCAGTTAGTTTAGTAATCAGAGGTTTGTTGTAAACTAAATGTATGATGATATATTTGCTTTGGGGGAAGGAATTATAAAAGACTTAAACTGGATAGATTTTTGCTTTTCTCCATGTTGATGAAGAAGGATTTATAAGCTTTGTTTTTATGTAATTTTTTTCTTCAACTTGAGTAAGATTTTATTTTAACTTATTAACAATGTTAACGTAGAGAACATGTTATATATTCTTAAACTTTTACAAAAAATTCTTCCTAATCTTACTTCTGCTTTAAATAGAAGTTGTGCACTCTCCTTGAAATTCATGAAGCTGAACTAAATACGCTGACGTGAGCTACTTTCCCATAATAACTTTGATATCCAATAATCATGACTTTATAGCTATTATGTGGTATTTCAGTATATTTGTAATGATACTACTCTCAATAATTTCTGAGATAAATATAATCGCAAATAAGCATAACGACATATCTATTATATGTCTTTTAGTGATATTTTTATTTTAGTATTTCTTACAATCCGCTTCCTATCAAATTTGATTATGTAAAATTTGATTAAGCACAATTTTCATCTTTTATACATTACATTTTCCAGGAAAATTTATATTGAAACCATTTATTGTTTTATAGTGGGTTACATGCAAGTTATTTAATTTCATCTGAATAAATATCTTTTGTTAATATATTTTGAAATACAAAAATGAAAAAATGTTTTGATAACATTTAGTGCTCATATAAAATATTATTTTACAATAATATATTAATAATTTTATATATTTTTAGCTTTAAGGACACGACTTCAGTATTATAACCACAAGGACAAACATTATCATAGGAACAAACATTCAAAACTGCTACCAAACTAAAAACTGATATCTAAAAACTGTTACTGATAACGACAAACCGATACCTAAAAACTGCTATTAATAACTAAAAACTGATACTTAAAGAAAGTTGTCCTTTAGACTAAAATACCGAAGGTCTGTCTATGACTAAAATGCTTAAAAGTTTTGTCCTTCACAGTAATTTTCTAAACTAACCTTGATTCAACTTTATATAGAAGTTACGCAATCCCGTTACAGTAAATGAAGTAGTAGGCAAATAGCTTACAACAAAATAATTCCCAAAATAAATTTGTTATCTTTAACCATTATAACTTCATAGCTACTAGGTTTCATTTTAATATATATTTTTTGGCAACGACTGTGATGTCTCAATATTTTTTCATTAGTTTGATATCATATAAGTATAACCAAATAGCCATTATGCATTTTTTTTAAATGGATCTTTAAATTTACCGACTTTTGAAACCCTCTTTATCGAATTAAGTGTCAAACTAAGTATGATTTTTTCTTTAGAAAAAAGGTAAAACTGCTTTTTTTCCTAAAGGTAGATGGCATATATTTGATTTGTTAATGATTTATATTGGGCTATCTCAATCATTTCAATAAAATTTAATTAATATCTTCGCCTAAAATGTTTTGTAATAAGAAAATTTTATTTCATGGAAAATAATATTTGAGATAAGACAGGGAATGGTAATGAATTTACCACTAAATATATATGGAATGGAAACGAGACATCACACGTATATAGAGCCACATGTTCAAAGTTTAATTTGAGACTTGTAACGTTAAATTGTTGAGAAGGGAAAAGGAATGACGATTCAACCTTTTATTGGCATGACTTGGTCATTTCGATATTTATTCTCAACTTGCTATTATTCATCATTTTATGCCACTGAAAATTCTTTTACTTTGGCTTACACTCTACAGCGTGCATATCTTTGATGTTATTAGATTTATTGTGAAGTGAACCACTACGTACCAGAAACTAACACAATCCATCATGAAAAAAATGTTAGCAACCTATCTGTGATATATGAATTTATTTCCTAATAAGGACGCCTATAATGATTTCATTTCCAATGAAATTCCTCCAGTAAATTCTAATCATGTACAAATCGACATCAGCTTCTTGACTGAATATAAACTTAAATAAAGGTAGGCACTGGGTTACAGTTACCCAAAATAGCATCAACTATTAGAGTTATTTCTCTAAAGGCTTTTTATTCAAAAATAAAATGCAATCAAGTCTTATTATGTTTTTTTTATTTCCTAGTACACTACGCTGAGGTTCTCCATCCCGTACAGTTCTATATTCTTTATTTGAGTAACTTGTATCTATCTAGGCTCTAATTAACATAACATCTGGCACACCATGTATTAAATCTACTCTTTTTCACATGAGTTCATAGATGAATCTGAACCAAAATAATTGATTCATCTGACATTTCCTAGATAAAGAATCACGTAATGTAGCACACGAGAGCCGCATACATAACCTTACAATTTACAGCCGTCCAATAGTTTTCTTCATAATTAGACTAATATCGGCTTATGTAACCTAACACGTTTGCCACATTTGATCTCGTACATAACATAACGTATATTATGGATCATACGGCTGAAGCATAGAAGATCCTCATCATATGCTCTTTCTCATCATCAGTATGAGGAGCGCCTTTCTCAAAAAATATTATCCCACATTGTATTGAAACATTTCTACGCTTGGTATTCTTCATACCAAACCTCTTCGGTGTGATATCTATGTATATGGATTGAGACAATCTTAACAACCTCTTAGATATTTCTTTGTAAATCTTTATACCCAGTATATAGGCAGCTTCTCCCAAATCCTTTATGGAAAGTTCTTGAAAGGCCATGCTTTCGCTAATTGCAATAACAAAATGTCATTACCAATCAACAAAAGATCATCAACGTATAACACTAAGAATACGATAGCATTGGCCTGTTCCTTTCTGTATAAGCACGCTACCTCTTTGTTCTGATAAAAAATCAAGATGTTTGATTACATTATCAAAACATTTGTTCAAATTTGAAGCTTGTTTGAGTCGATAAATGGGTTTAACAACTTGCAAACCTCTCCCTTACTCACACTGACCACAATACTCTCGAGATCTCATATAAATCACCATTAAAAATTGTATTTTCACATCCGTTTGCCATATTTTATAGTTATAGAATGCAGCAACGACCAACATAATCCGAATGGACTTAAGCATGGCTATGGGTAAAAATGTTTCATCATAATCAATATTTTGAATTTGACGAAATCCTTTCACAACTAGCATAGCCTTATAAGTCTCTACTTCCCTATCTTCATTTATCTTTTTATTAATTTTTTTTGAAGTTGATGGTTTTATTCCTTCAAGTGCATTCAACAAAGTTCATACTTTGTTTCGTACATGTAATCCATCTCTGATTTCATTGCTCCAAGCAAGAGTGCATGATCTCTACTCTACAATGCTTGTTGGAAAGGTAGATAATGTTGTCATCTAAGATACGGTCCTCCTTTTTGTCATCGACGAGAAAATCATAGTATCTCTTCGGTGCTCGAGATTCCCTACAAGACCTTCTAATAGGTTGCTTGTTTTCGTATATGGATAAACTAGGTTCCCCCACTGCTTCGACATCAGTGTTGGCTTTTTTGATCTCATCCAAATCTACAACTTCACTATTAATTTACTTTGACATAAATTCTCTTTCCAATAAGATAGCATGCTAAGAAACAATAAACTTTTATTTCTCAAAACTGTAGAATATACAACCCATTCATTTTTTGGGATATCCTATAAGTTTACATAGTACCGATCTTACCTCGAGTTCATTCGAACCAACGTTCTTAACGTAGGCCAGACTACCCCACACCTTCAAATACTTGAGTTGGAGTTTCTTAATACAACACATCTCATGTGGTGTTTTAGGTATGGATTTAGTAGGAAACAAGTTCAATGTATATGTTGTGGTTTCTAGTGCATATCCCTAATAGGACAAAGGTACTCAACCATCCTCATCATGGAATTAACCATATCTAATAGGAGGTTTGGTTCCTTCTTTCTGACACACTGTTGTGTTGTGGATTATAGTTAAAGTAACTTGAGAGATAATCCCGTTATCTTTTAAGTAAAGTTGGAGTTCCTGTACAACGTACTCACCACCTTGATTGGCTCGAACAATTTTTATCTTTTGGTTCGTCTGATTTTTAACTACATTCTTATACTCAACAAATTTCTCACAAACATCATATTTGTTCTTAATAAGATACACATCCTAGTCTTGATACACTATCCTTAGTGATTACATGAATTGGGCCACATACATCACTATGTACTAATCCTAAGATTTTATCAATTACTTCATTGCTTCAACTGAAGGAGTGTTTGGTCATTTTATCTTTGGGACATGACTCGCACGTTTCAAATGATTCAGAGCTAGGTTAATGAGAAAAACATTCGATTTTCAATTTGTGCAGTCGTTTCCCACTAATGTAACCTAGCCAGAGATAATTATCACTTATATTGCTAGAAGAACTACTCATAGAATAGACGTAATTTATATTGATCACATAAATGTGATTTTCAAGAACACCATCGCACACTTTTTTTCCATCTAAACTAATGTTCAAAACATTATTCATACAGTGAAATACATATCCAGTCTCAAACAGCCTCGAAACATTCACAGTTCCACAAATAAAGTTTTTACAAAATAGCAAAGCTTTAATATTAGTATAACACGAATGGGTGAACATAAATCATGGTCTCCTACTGCCATTGCATTTATGATATATCCATCAACAACCTAAAGCCTTCTTTCTCTTTTTTGCTATGCGGCACCAATTTCAAAGTCCCTGTAACGAATTACATATAAGAGTTCTAGAATCTAAAAACCAAGATATTTTATTGATTGCAAAACAATTTTAAATCATAAATGTACCTAACGGAGCTGCAGAACCGATCTACCTTTTTTTATAACAATCTTTAGGTACTCAAGACAATTCCTTTTCCAATGGCCTTTCTATGACAATTATGACATTTATCATTGTCATCAATCATCTTATTCTTCTTATTTTTCTTACCTTCTCTTTTTTACCTGAAGATGACGCCCTACCCTTCACATGAAGCTCAGTTCCTTAATCTTTTGATTCTAACTCGGCTAACCTCAATATATTAAGGAGCTTTACGAGATTCACATGCAGTTGGTCCATATTATAATTCAGTATGAACGATTCATACCGACAGGTAAGTGAACCAAGTATCAAGTCTACCTAAACCCATTGCTTATCATCACATCCAATAGTAAAAGCCTATTAATATAGTCCTTCATCATTAAAACATAACTATCCACCTTCCATTTCTGCTGCATTTCGACATTTAACAATTTTTTAGTAATCTCGTACCTTGCGGAACGAGATTGCTAACCGAACAGTGCCTTTCGACTATCGCATATCTGACGAACACACATGGTTTCGTGCTCCCTTTGCAAGGCTTGTGTAGACATCATGAAAAACTAGGCGATTATCAGGTCAGCGACCCACCAATTAGAAGCAATATGCAGTTCAGGGTCAGAGTAATCAACGGGTCTAATTATAGGAGTAGAAGTAATAGACAACCAACAACGCTCGTATGTGAACGTTATCTTTATAGCTCTCATCCAATCGACATAGTTGTTTAGTTCAGTTAATTTGTCGCTTTCATTAAACAGTCTTGGAGTTAACGTTTTGTGCAAGTTTCAATTGGTAGATTATTAGGATAACATAATGGTTGATGTTCTTATAATATTAGTAGGGTTAAACATTGTATTTTATTTAAATATTAAGCTCACACTAATATTCTATGTTTCGCCAAACCCTAAGTTGAAACATAGAAATCTTTCAACTTCATTAGTAGGTGTTAGGACTTCTCTGTTTTGAAATTCTGACCTTGAGTTTGTTCAACGAATCATAACTCAATAGACGGTGAATAACTCATTATCTGTTGTATAACATACAACTTATAACCCATGGTAATTTGTTATATTTTCACTTCGACCTTGAGTTTTCCCAACAAAAAAAGGCAAATATTCACTTGTGCATACCATTTCGCGATGGCCTAAGTATAATATATGTACTTTGAGTTTGCTCAATAAATACATATAGTTATCTTTCCTCCTATATATAATATATTAATAATACTACACATAACATCCCAAGTCTAAGTTTGCTCAACAACTAAGAAGTATGCAAATAATTTATTAATATACAATTGGCGTAGGACAACATTGTATTAAAGATTCATAATCTTTAACGTGTTAAATCGAGTGATATTAGAATAATGTATTTCTTATGAAATACTCTCTTGATTTAAGTGTCAAACAACACGAGAATCACAGTATACGTACATTTATGTATGTATTTATTCCTTAAGTCTATTTAGGGTTCTTTAATGTTCCACCTTTGGTTTATTCATTCATATTATATGAGTTTCATTAATATATAACTTTTATATTTTAATTAACTTATATAATAATCTTATGTATAACATTATAGTAATTAAATTATATTTAATTAACACTTTAACTAATTGTACATTATTCAATTTTAACATATTATGTTGAATACGTATATATTATAATTTTTATCGTAATACACATATATCATATATCTATATGTATATATATGTACTATGTATGTATGTATTTTTAATTTATTAATTAACTTTTAATTATTTTATTTAACTGAACGATTTTAATTAAGTTTTATTAATTTCTAAATTTATTTTATATATATACATGTATACTAGTATTGTCTTAAACATTTCAATACAACATAACATATATCATTATATATTATATATGCATATATATATAATTTTAATTTATTTATTTTTTATTAATCTTAATAATGAAAATTTATTTTGAAATTAAACTCACATATATTATCAAACACTTTGAAAACTTTCATTATATTATAACTTTTATAATATATGTGTTTTATTTTAAATTTAACTTTTACATTTAAAATCTATGTTTTTCAATTTTCAAAAAAAAATTGGAATTTAGGACAAGGCCCATTTCGAATTGGGCCTTTTTCTATTAGGGACAACCGTTGAGCTCATATCTGTTCGCGTCAGGCCAGTAGTCAGATAAGGCAGAGCACTTGATCATTCAAACTCAATCCTTCGACATTACCTTTTTAGACTCCCTACTAACTGTCTTGTGAACTTATTTAGTTAGCTCTAACACAACTAATTTTGATCGCATAAGCTATTAGGCTCCAATACCATTGTTGGATCTAGACCAGCATATAGTATGGGTAATTAGGTAAATTTAGAAGAAGAAGAAACCTTTCAGATCTTTAGTGGGCCTATGTAGTCTAAATTTATTTAGAACTTTTCTAAATTTTATTTTCAAATAAAATCATTATTTCATTTAAATCATGAATTATGTTTTATTTTGTATAGTTTGCATGGTAAATGTCTTTATCATATACACATATGCGTTTATGTCCATGTGCAACATAAATATGGTATACATGGTTTAACATGCCCATGCATGATTTTTGGATTCACACCGCAGTGGACATGTTACGCCCTCTGTGTTCAAATGTATGGTCTAAATGTGTGTGTGTTTGTGCACGCACATCAAACTATTATACAAATAAATACATGTATATAAATACAATTGCATGTGTATATATTATAACGTACTAACTGTAAACAATTTTTATAAAATATTTATGATATATATACATATATATATATATATATATATAATCAAATCACAAAATCATTTTAAATATTAGTTTATAAAATAATTTTGAATATAATATGAAATCTGGAATGAGTTATTTTTTAAAAATTCAACGATAATTTGTGTATAATACACACAGACAAATTAGTTATAAATATCAATATATACCTCTTTTCATTTTCTTTTTTCCTTCTCTTTCATGGCAGCACCCCCTCACTCATAGCCCATCCCCTTTTTCAAATTTGCTGCTCCTCCCTACCCCGCAAAACTTGGCCAAACTCTCTTCGCCTATTCCATTGCCTCCTCAATTCCAACCTCCTGGTTATGCCCCACCCTCTACTCCGTCTATTCCGTGAGGGTTTGGAAACTCAAAGGCTCAGTTAAGGTAAAATAGGATGGTTTTCTGTTTTTGTTCTTACTCTCTTGCAAAGAAGGCAAGAGGAAAAACTGAGGTGACCCAATACTCATGAAAAATTAGATGCTTATTGTTAAACCATGGGACCCCTTTGTTGGTAATGGTCGTGAAAACAAAAACAGGAAAACAACAGTTTTAATTTATTTATTACTCAACTTACTTGAAACGATACAAACTGTAGAACCATATATAAAAACAAGACCCGGTGCATTAAATTATAGCATCATACTATAAACTTATTCACACACAACTTGAGTCTAAAATATAGCACAAAAAGACTTAACAGAAACTTGTTATTCCTAAAGAATAGGACATTTGTGCATCCATGTAGATTGCACTACGTTTTAACACCCTCCCTTAGTGTAGAATCCCGATCAATCAGGCCGAGGGCTCTACGAAACTGTTGAAACTTTGGCCTAGGAAGAGCTTTGGTGAACATATCGGCAACTTGATCAGCAATTTTGATATGCAGCAGCTTGACTTCTTGATTCAACACCTTTTCTCAAACAAAATGATGATGGACCTCAATATGTTTTGATCGAGCATGAAATACTGGATTCTTAGCAAGTTTTATTGCACTCTGATTGTCACATTTTATGATGACCGGACAGTTTTCTAGATCAGCAATCTCATGAAGCAACCGTTTAATCCAAATACACTCTTGAGCAGCCATAGTAGCTGCCATGTATTCAGCTTCAATACTAGAGAGTGCAACCGTCTTTTGCTTTTTACTACACCATGAGACCACAGCTGACCCCATACTGAAACAGCAGTCTGTTGTTGAACACCGATCATTCCCATTGCCTGCCCAGTCAGCGTTAACAAAACCATATAAAGACGTTATATCTTGTTTAAACATCAAGCCGAAGTCTAGACTGCCTTTAACATAATGAAGTATTCTTTTTACAGCAACCATATGACCAATACAAGGCATTTCCATAAATTGAGAAACCAGTCCTACGCAGTAAGCAATATCAAGCCTTGTAACAGTTAAGTAGAAAAGACTGCCAACAAGTTGACGGAACAACGTTGCATTTTCTAAGAGATCATCCTCAATTTTCTTCAGCTTCAGATTAGATTCCATAGGATTACTTGTTGGTTTTACATCCTTTATTCCAAAACGATGTAGTAGACTTGCAACATATCCTCTTTGAGAGACAAAATATCCATCTATTTTCTCAACTTTTAATCCAAGAAAACAATTTATTTGTACAAGATTTTTCATCTCAAATCGAATGGATAAATCATCATAAAAACGAATGATTTCATTATTATCATCTCCGTTGATGATCATATCGTCTACGTATAAAAGAAGCATAATATGCAACGAAGTTTTCTTCATGATAAACAAACTAGGATCATTATTTGACAGAACAAAGCTACAAAATGTAAGATATTGAGAAATTTTACCATATTAAGCTCGCGACGCTTGCTTGAGACCGTATTAACGCTTTCTTTAGGCGACAAACATGATCTAGAAACTCCGTTGAAACAAATCCTTGTGGTTGTTTCATATATATTTCATGATTCAACTCACCACAAAGAAAAGCATTCCTTACATCAAGTTGCCAAATGCTTCATCCTTTGCACGCAGCTAAAGAAATTACAGTGCGCATAATGACCATCTTAGCTACCAGGCTAAAAGTATCATCGCAATCTAAACCAAATTGTTGAGAGAACCCACATGCGACCAAACGTGCTTTATGCCTAGCTATTGTACCACCAACCTTCTTTTTAATTTTATAAACCACTTACAGCTCAGCAACTCAGCAACTTTTGGCAAAGGAACAAGCTCTGAGGTATCGTTTTTATTTAAAGCTTTGATCTCCTCATTCATTGCTTGTATCCATTCATTGATATTTTTAGCTTCTTCAGCACTTTGGTTCATTATCATAAGCATCTCCCATTTGAAAACATGTTGTGACTGTGCATTGATTCATCTGGACCTTATAATCAGACAAATGGGATGGCTGCTTCCTTTATCTAGCTGATCTACGTAATATGACATCATGTTCATCTTCAGCACGAGGAATAAGAACAGTTTCTACATCATTGGATTCATCTTCGCTTGAAAATGGGTCAAGTGTGGTTGGATTTAAAATTATGAAATATGAGTTGTCCTCTCTTTTATTATCAACACAGCTCATCGAGTACAACATCTCTTGAAACTATAAACTTCATAGTTGTAGGATCCATGCATCTCCAACCTTTTCTATGAGAATCATAACCAAAAAACACACATTTTCTAGTTTTGGAATCAAATTTAGTTCTGTTAGTTTTAGGAACATGAACATAACATAACGAAAAAAAACACAGATGTAACTTACATTAGGCCTTGAACCGTACAAAATTTCAAAAGGTGATTTAGTGCTACCTGACCAAGGTAGCAATCGGTTGATGACATGACAAGCACACTGTATAGATTCTGTCCACAGCTCCTTTGGGAGATTTTTTCATGTAGCCATGACAAGCTCATAGAAGTAAGGTGTGCCAATTTACGCTCAGCAACACTGTTTTGCTGTGGGGTATTTGGGTACTTCATTTGTCTATTAGTCCCTTGATTATTGCAATATGAGAGGAACTCTTCAGATATGTATTCTCCACCGTTTTCGGTCAGCAAACACTTCACCTTCGATTCATGCTCTTTCTCTACTAGCTGCAGAAATTTCATGAAACTTGAAAATGCATCACTTTTATGCTTAAGAAAATACACCCATGAATAGCGGAAAAAGCCATCTACAAACAACATTACAAAGCGAAATCCACTATAGCTAGGAGTTTTAGTTGGCCCCACTACATCTGAATGCACTGACTGAAACTGTTTTGTAGCTCTGGTCGCTGATTTTGGAAACGGCAAACGATGCGACTTTCCATATTAACAACCAGAGCATACAATGTCTTGGCATACCTCTTTCAATGAAGGAACACCATTTAACAACTTCTTTCTTGAAATTTCTTTCAACAATTGGTATCCAATATGTGAAAATCTATATGAGTGGATCCTATAGGATGTATATGCAAGTATATGCAACTAACTATATAATATAACTTGATAGATGATAGTAGCAAAGTAAATTAAAACAATCACACCAGGATTTTATACTGGTTCGGACCTCCCGTCCTACGTCCAGTCCCGAAGCTCCTCTTCGGAATTTCCTTTCAACTCACCCTCACTTGACCCACAGGAACAGGTTTACAATAGCAGAATTTCTTTGTCAAGAATGTGTTCTATAACAAGGATGTTGACTATTAAGTACAATTGCTTCCGATATATATATATATAAAAGACACTACACCATATAAGCAATTTTGCAACACCATAGTGCGGCAAATTCACAACGGCCTTAGGCCGTTGCAATATTCCAACGGCTTGGATCCATTGCGAGCACTTTGGCAAAGGCTTTGAGTCGTTGATGTCAAGACCCGATTTCCACTCCCGGAAAATCGCGTCATGAATTAAGAAAGAAAGGGATAGAAGAAGAAAAGAAAGAAGAGAAGAAAGAAACAACACAAGAATCTCAACAGCGGAAACGAATAAATTATATTAATAACAAAGTATTACATAGTATACATCAATTATCAGAGTACACAGACATGTACAACACATACTAGACAGTTATAAACACCTGTCTAGTTATTACAACTCAATACAAACAGAACACTCAGAGACCAAACACAGCGGAACTATATAACTATACGCAGAAGCCTCCTGCTCCATATGCTCCTCCACAAATCGTCAAAGCCAATCCTGAATCCTAACCTGAATTCTCTTGGCTACTCGTAAAAATTTGAGTACCCAAGAGTTAAAGAAAAACAGAAATAACTCCGGGTCAGACATGGGTCTGGTGTGAGTAACAGGTTTAAGTTGTTTAACTTTGAAAAAACCTTTGAAAGAAAAGGTATCACGTAAGACTTCCCACACATAAACATGGAAAAGTTTTTACCTTACGCTAACCAAAACATTTGATAGGAAATCCGATGATATTATAATAGTGTCTAGGGTTTTCAAGTAAATAAGAAATAGCCGAAATTGTTACATCTATTAAATTCCAGCTACTAGCCACAAAAGTGGGTAATACAATCAAAACCGTTGGCACTTATTGGATTTTGGATTCCATACAATGGCAGGGCTACTGGGGTACCGCCCGTCACAGTACGTGGCCTAGATCACCGTACCGAGGAGCCACCCTAACTCCCCTGCAATACAAAGCCGGACCCGTTCCTTACTGAACAGTTCCAAATAAGACAACCCCGACGGTTGTCATGATCAACCGTCCCACACAGCCGAAATATAAAGGGACCTCTAGACAGGGGTAAATCTTACTCTCAAGTGGGGGCTACCCACGAAGCTTTGCTGCACCTCCCCTGTTTTAGCCATTCCCGGTTGATGAGGCTTGAGGTTACGATTACCTTTATAGGACACATCACTTAGAATGCTCATCGTCCACCTGACGATGTTCTGAAAGCATTCAATCCATACAAGTTCGTTCCGGGTTCGAACGAAACCGAAGGCATTATCTCGTTACACTCATTTTGGAATCACCCTCAGAGTTAACGACAATAACCCTTGCACTCTGATTCACCATCTCGAATCTATAAGACCTATTCCGTCAAACTCGTTACGGAATCACCCACAGAGTTATACTGACGTATAGCCCTTACACCTCGAGTCTTCACTCGCTCCACTTGGATAAACGACCTAACGTTATTTGGAATCGATGTGGTTTTCGGATGTCCAAATATGGAAACCCGATCCCGGTCTCATCGAAATCCAAAGCGTGTCTTTTAGGTCCAAGTTGTTTTAAGTTTAAAACAGTTCAATTTATTATCTAAATGTATGCAGATAGATAATTCACAACATAACAGATAATCAATCTAATCATTATCAACAGATAATTCATACCAAATCAGATAATCTATATTATCATCCAAGAGCAACCAATGCACCCATATCACATACACTATTCATCTCATAACTGAGATTACAAACCATACCAGTCAACTAATACCAATCATCAAACATAAGCAAATGATCAAATGATCACACCTTCTATAATTAATTTAAAATGAATTAAATTAATTACTCAATCTCTAATTAATTTAAAATGAATTAAATTAATTACTTCATCATAAAGATTCTGCTTATCTTAACCATCAATTGATTTCAAATCAATTTATAAATCATCTTAA
The DNA here is from genome assembly GCA_030765085.1 of Allium cepa. Classification (NCBI taxonomy): domain Eukaryota; kingdom Viridiplantae; phylum Streptophyta; class Magnoliopsida; order Asparagales; family Amaryllidaceae; genus Allium; species Allium cepa. The sequence goes on along the minus strand of CM060941.1, from coordinate 675,629,756 downwards.
TATTTATTTCAATTAATCATTAATGATTAATCATCTCTAATTACAATAAGTAATTAGCTTATAAGATTATTTACACAAGTTAATTATATTAAACCCTACATATATATTAATCACCCTTGATTAATAGCCATTCAGTAATTAACTACATTAATTACTCAACCCAATAATTAATTACTCTTAATTAATTATCTAAATTAATCCCCTTGATTAATTTCAAAGTAACTTAAATCCAAATTACTTCTATAATAAATATCCTTAATTACATTCTGTAATTATTAATTAATTACTTCCTTAAGTAATTACAAATTCCTAAATTACATAAAGTAATTATCAAACAATCCACAATTGTTTAAATTAATTAAACTTAATTAATTAATCTAAACAAATCACATTAACCTTAATTAATTACATTAAGTAATTAATTCTTTAATTACTTCATTAAGTAATTAAAACTTAACAATTGATTATTATTAATTAATCTAATTAATTATCAAAAATTAATCACATTAATTAATTGTTAATTAATCTTTAAGTTAATGACTTCATTAACATTTCTTAATTACTTAATTAATGATTTAACTTAAATTAATCATCAATAGTTATTAAGAAATTAATATTTAATTACCATTTAATTAATCTCCAATTATTAATTAACTAAGTGTTAATTAAAATCTTAATTATCATTAATCACTTGATAAAATAAATCTTAATCACAAATTAATATTTAATTAACCATCCTTAATTATAGATTAATTAAACTTAATTAATTAATCTCAAATCAAATTAAAAATCATTAATTATTTAATTAAACTTCCACATTATTAATTAATATTTATCTTAATTACCTTAATAATTAATGAATCCCATCATTAACCTTTTATTTATCTTTTAGATAATCATTTCTTATTAAATCAAGCATTTAAAAACAAAATGTTTTTAAATTCACATTAAATTCAATTTAACATTTCTTTTAAACTTAAAGACTCAAACTTATTTAAAATAAGATTTTAAACAATACAACTTAATCTTATATGTTTACAAGAAACATATACTTAATAAGTTTTAAAAAGAATTTAAATTTCAATTCAAATTAAATTCAAATCAATTTAAAAATTACTTTAAAATTTCAAAATTTAAATATAACTTCCAAACTTAATTTAGTTTTAAATTCTTTAAAATTCTTTCTATAATTTACACCTTCAATTCAATGCAAATTATTTAATCATTTAAAAGCAATTTAAATTTAAACCTTTATTTAAAGGCTGAAGTTTAAATTTTATTCCAGTTTTAAAAACTTAGATTTGAATTCACTTTGAATTTCTAATTAAAATATTTAACCTTCCAATCACATATTCATTTACACTTGAGAGTTTGATTTCCAAATTTAAATTTAAAACATAAATGATTTCAAATCTCAGAAAATTAAATTTGAATTCACATTCAAATTTCAGATTTCAAATCAGTTTAAATCTTCACCTGCAAATTTAAACTTTCCTATACTTTCTTAAAAACAGAAAACTGTTCTCTGTTTTGTTTAAAAACCAAACATTGAAAATCTTTCTTTTTGAATTTAAATTATTTCAAAAACCAGAATTGAAACTTATCTGAATTCCTATTCAAATTCAGTTTGAAATCCTAAGTTAAAATTTAGTTTGCATTTACTTCACAATTTATAAAACTGAAAAAAACAGTTTCCAGTTTCTTTCTTTTTTTTTTTAAACTTGAATTCCTTAACTCACACCATTTCAAAATTAGAATTCAAACTATTTGAATTCATCTTAGATTCAAGTTTTAAATCTAAGTTCCATTTCTAGATTTAATTTTAAACTTGATTTTTAAAATTGTTGAAACAGACAAGCTTCTGTTTTTATAAAAATCTGAAACAAAATGGTTCCCGAGCACTTTTATAAATTACTTCGAGCCATTAGTGATCTTGCTTCGAGTTAAAAGCCTCCTTGCTTCGAGTCCCCACTAAATTGACTCGAGACAAAACCCTGTAACACACAGTTTTTCACAACATGCACATTTCCCTTGTGCACCACCTGAACCACCTCAGACCATCTCTGTCCATCACCTCTGGCCATCTTCTCTCCGGTCAGTAAACCCACGACTCACCTGGACAACCCAATATCTAGATTTCAACTTGAATTAAATTCAAGTTTTTAAAGCCCAAACCTGGAAATCCTCCCCTCCCCCTCAATGTCTAACCTGGCAACACCCATCTCTTCCACCTCTGATCACCATTACACACCATACTCCGGCAAAAGCTTCACCACTACACCATCTACGAATTCCCAAAACATCTTAGAACTCGATGCACCCTTGAAGCCACAACACCCCAACATATTAACCCAGGTGAAACTAGGTTATATACTGTCATTTCCCAATCTCTTCACCAAATTTTATTTGTAAACAAATTTGATATTTTTACTATAATATATGATAGATATCTATCTCCAGAAGCAATTTCACTCAAATCAATTGCAAGTTTCAATTAATTTTGGCCAAAGTGTAAAATACAGTTTGGAACTGCCTATTATATTTAACACTGTAAAGTTTAGTTTTTGTTTTAAAAGTTCTTGAATTCACTTAATGATCCTATTCATGAACTTGAAACATGAATTCATGATACCTACATCTTCTAATTTTTACAAAATTTAGTTGTGTATTTATGCTTCAGACAACTCAGAACTAAAGCCTGTAAAAACTAAAAAAAAATCATCTTATCATGGAATGAGCAAATTCCATTCAAGTGCTAATACAAGATAGTAATCAGATCAAGGAAGAAAACCATTTATCAAATTTAAACTTAAACTATGATAATCAGAACATTGGAAATCAAACATGCATGGCATTTCATATATACACAGGCAGATAAAAGAAAAACAGATTCAAAGATTTAACTTAACAAGAAAAACAAGCATGCATTCCTACTTGATTTATTTTAAATTAAGTGTTACTCACCTGTGACTAAAAAAAATGCAGAGCACAAATTCTAGCATGCACAGCACATCCAGATTTGAAATGCAGTCCCTTATATGCTTTGATTGATGCCTTTTTAAAACATGCAGATACAACTTGTGTTTGTAGCTCCAGATCCAGATTGTAATGTAGAGCTTTATGCTTGAAATTTGCAGAGCTTCTTTGTTTATAAATGATATATGCAGAGCCTTAAATGGTGAAGATTGAAATGCATGTCTGCAGGTTATAATTTTGGGAAAGAGGAGTTTGTTTGATGCAGAACTTGAAATTGCAGAGCATATTCATGTTGATGCAGGTTTGAATATTTTGAAGAGTTGCATGCAGGTCTGAATTTTTGGGGAATGCAGATTGTAATTTGAAAATGCATGCTTGCAGGTCTAAATATTTGCTTGTTTATGAAGAGGAATTGAATGCATAGCATATGCAGACTTGTATGGTGGAGAATGAAGTTTTGGTCTTCTTGTTTAAGAACAAAAATATGAATATGAATGAAGACACAATTCAATAAGAATGTATTTTCAGTTTTAAATGAATTAAAAGAAAAATGAAAATGAAATATTGACACTTGTAAACATAGAGACACTTGTCTTTTAAGCTTTAATATTTACAAACACTTGTCTTTATGAATTAAATTAATGTTTAATTAGAGTTAAATAAGTATTAAGCTTTGTCAATTAATTCTTATACATAATTATGAATTAAATAAATTCTAAAGAACAAAGAAAAACAATACACAATTAAATCATTTTGAAAAAGAAACTTTTAAAACAAATTTATAAAAGAGTTTGTATTAACATATTTTAATATACAACTTGAATTAAAAATGAATTTTAAACTAATTAAAACATTTATCTCTTATTTAAAATCATAAAGTTATTTTAATTAAATATTTTTGAAAAGCTTAAATTAAAAATAAATCACCATTTCTTTTTTCAAAACATATTAAAATTATACCATACTAATTTAAATAAAAACAACTTGTCTATTTAAAATATATACAAATACATATACATTATTAAATAGAAAACAATTTATTAACTCATTAAAAATAATTTCACAAATTAAATAATTAAATAAAGAAGATTATTGAATCAATATCAAATTTATTAACAAAAATTATCAATTCAATATAAATTTAAATCCAGATTATTAAATTTATATTGTCCAAAATTCCGGGTCGTTACAATCCTTCCCCCTTAAAAGAATTTCGTCCTCGAAATTTAAAACAAAGGCAATTTAATAATCTATTTACAGATTTTATTTTAAAACACAGCATATGTTAAACATATGCCAACAACCAAAGCAACCAAATCACACAATCAGAACAAATCAAATTATCCAAAAGAATTTTGGATAAACTTCACGAGTTTCCCCGGTATATATATATATATCGGGATACTCGCTCTATAAAATACAAACAATCAATACTACTAAGCTATAGAGCTTCTAACAACAATTCTATACAGAATATCAGACTACAGACGAGTCTGACTCAACAAACAAACCATCCTAAACTACTGGTTCTACAACCAGAAATATCAAACACAAACTCCCTCAGAGATACGTGAAACACCCTGAATCCCAGTTATCCAAGCTGGCAATTCAACTCCAGAAAACCAAACACTGATCTTACCAATCACAGAAGAAACCAAAACACTATGGAGCTAGCTTCCCAAACTTATAGCTCCTTGGATCAGAGAAAACTTAACCAAAATCAAATCTCCGATTCCAGAATCCAAATTCTCTGTCTCTTATCCATAAAAATTCTTCGGACGATCCTATGCTACCAACATCCATCCTGATCAGCTCAACTCTTGCTGATTTCAAAAGAAACAGACCGAAGCAAAACAATCCAATGATCTCTTCAAGATCACCCAAAAACCAAGAACACAAACCCTGCTTCTCAACAACAGAAGAAAGAACAAACTTCTCCTTATCCGGAAAAGAAAACAGAAACACCCCCAAACTGCTTCCGCTGCGCAACTCTGATTCGAAACAGAAGAAAATGCTGACGAAGAGCACAAGCACAGACCAGACAACCCAGCACAGAAATATGGTTCCACATATCCATAAAGAAAACTCAGATGTTCCTTCCAAACCTGAGTTGCTCACCAACTTCTATCTCAAGGAACCATCCACCTACTAACTGAACCACCCGTTCCAATCCTGGAAAGAAAACTCGATCTCCAGATGCAGACAAACTCTGACTTCCAGAAAACATCCAGACAATCTCCAACAAACACAAGAGAACATACTATCGCAAGTCACTTTTGCGATCAACTCAGCCTAAATCCATAGTAACTGCTCTTTCTTTACCAAACAGAAGAGCTTATGCTGGCTTAGCCAACTTACCAGAGAAACGGATCTACTCTACTGCTTCTGAACTCCACTTCAGAGAAACTACCCAGCCAGAAGACTCCTTATCAACTCAGAATACTCTGCTAAACTCAGCCACATCACCGTGCTGACTCACTTCTTACTCTTATTCCAAAGAAAACATCTTCGGAAACATCCATAGTCACTGCATCTCATCACGCAGCTACTAATTCCTGAGATATCAAGATACCATCACTTGCTTGCTTCTGCCCAACCGACAGAGCCAAACTCAATTCAACACTTCAAAGATGAACTCCGAACCTTAACAGGTTACCTTCAGAGATCGATGAAGTCTTTAAACCAAACAAAACTCACTCGAGACAGTATTAGGTCTACGGTCTCGACAAATACACTTCCAACATCATCCATCAAACTCCAACCAATGGTAGTTGTGTTACACACACTTCTACCTCATCTACCTTTATAACTTATATTGGAAAAACCTGAACAGGTAATCCAACAAATAGGTAGAACCAATAAATATATATATATACATATAAAATTACAAATACGCTCTCTCAAGATAGACACCACTACAGAGCCTAGGTATTCACTCAACCTAACGCTCCCTAAAGAAAAACACACTTCAGAGCCTAGGTATTCGCTCAACCTAAAGCTCTGATACCAAGATGTCAAGACCCGATTTCCACTCCCGGAAAATCGCGTCATGAATTAAGAAAGAAAGGGATAGAAGAAGAAAAGAAAGAAGAGAAGAAAGAAACAACACAAGAATCTCAACAGCGGAAACGAATAAATTATATTAATAACAAAGTATTACATAGTATACATCAATTATCAGAGTACACAGACATGTACAACACATACTAGACAGTTATAAACACCTGTCTAGTTATTACAACTCAATACAAACAGAACACTCAGAGACCAAACACAGCGGAACTATATAACTATACGCAGAAGCCTCCTGCTCCATATGCTCCTCCACAAATCGTCAAAGCCAATCCTGAATCCTAACCTGAATTCTCTTGGCTACTCGTAAAAATTTGAGTACCCAAGAGTTAAAGAAAAACAGAAATAACTCCGGGTCAGACATGGGTCTGGTGTGAGTAACAGGTTTAAGTTGTTTAACTTTGAAAAAACCTTTGAAAGAAAAGGTATCACGTAAGACTTCCCACACATAAACATGGAAAAGTTTTTACCTTACGCTAACCAAAACATTTGATAGGAAATCCGATGATATTATAATAGTGTCTAGGGTTTTCAAGTAAATAAGAAATAGCCGAAATTGTTACATCTATTAAATTCCAGCTACTAGCCACAAAAGTGGGTAATACAATCAAAACCGTTGGCACTTATTGGATTTTGGATTCCATACAATGGCAGGGCTACTGGGGTACCGCCCGTCACAGTACGTGGCCTAGATCACCGTACCGAGGAGCCACCCTAACTCCCCTGCAATACAAAGCCGGACCCGTTCCTTACTGAACAGTTCCAAATAAGACAACCCCGACGGTTGTCATGATCAACCGTCCCACACAGCCGAAATATAAAGGGACCTCTAGACAGGGGTAAATCTTACTCTCAAGTGGGGGCTACCCACGAAGCTTTGCTGCACCTCCCCTGTTTTAGCCATTCCCGGTTGATGAGGCTTGAGGTTACGATTACCTTTATAGGACACATCACTTAGAATGCTCATCGTCCACCTGACGATGTTCTGAAAGCATTCAATCCATACAAGTTCGTTCCGGGTTCGAACGAAACCGAAGGCATTATCTCGTTACACTCATTTTGGAATCACCCTCAGAGTTAACGACAATAACCCTTGCACTCTGATTCACCATCTCGAATCTATAAGACCTATTCCGTCAAACTCGTTACGGAATCACCCACAGAGTTATACTGACGTATAGCCCTTACACCTCGAGTCTTCACTCGCTCCACTTGGATAAACGACCTAACGTTATTTGGAATCGATGTGGTTTTCGGATGTCCAAATATGGAAACCCGATCCCGGTCTCATCGAAATCCAAAGCGTGTCTTTTAGGTCCAAGTTGTTTTAAGTTTAAAACAGTTCAATTTATTATCTAAATGTATGCAGATAGATAATTCACAACATAACAGATAATCAATCTAATCATTATCAACAGATAATTCATACCAAATCAGATAATCTATATTATCATCCAAGAGCAACCAATGCACCCATATCACATACACTATTCATCTCATAACTGAGATTACAAACCATACCAGTCAACTAATACCAATCATCAAACATAAGCAAATGATCAAATGATCACACCTTCTATAATTAATTTAAAATGAATTAAATTAATTACTCAATCTCTAATTAATTTAAAATGAATTAAATTAATTACTTCATCATAAAGATTCTGCTTATCTTAACCATCAATTGATTTCAAATCAATTTATAAATCATCTTAATATTTATTTCAATTAATCATTAATGATTAATCATCTCTAATTACAATAAGTAATTAGCTTATAAGATTATTTACACAAGTTAATTATATTAAACCCTACATATATATTAATCACCCTTGATTAATAGCCATTCAGTAATTAACTACATTAATTACTCAACCCAATAATTAATTACTCTTAATTAATTATCTAAATTAATCCCCTTGATTAATTTCAAAGTAACTTAAATCCAAATTACTTCTATAATAAATATCCTTAATTACATTCTGTAATTATTAATTAATTACTTCCTTAAGTAATTACAAATTCCTAAATTACATAAAGTAATTATCAAACAATCCACAATTGTTTAAATTAATTAAACTTAATTAATTAATCTAAACAAATCACATTAACCTTAATTAATTACATTAAGTAATTAATTCTTTAATTACTTCATTAAGTAATTAAAACTTAACAATTGATTATTATTAATTAATCTAATTAATTATCAAAAATTAATCACATTAATTAATTGTTAATTAATCTTTAAGTTAATGACTTCATTAACATTTCTTAATTACTTAATTAATGATTTAACTTAAATTAATCATCAATAGTTATTAAGAAATTAATATTTAATTACCATTTAATTAATCTCCAATTATTAATTAACTAAGTGTTAATTAAAATCTTAATTATCATTAATCACTTGATAAAATAAATCTTAATCACAAATTAATATTTAATTAACCATCCTTAATTATAGATTAATTAAACTTAATTAATTAATCTCAAATCAAATTAAAAATCATTAATTATTTAATTAAACTTCCACATTATTAATTAATATTTATCTTAATTACCTTAATAATTAATGAATCCCATCATTAACCTTTTATTTATCTTTTAGATAATCATTTCTTATTAAATCAAGCATTTAAAAACAAAATGTTTTTAAATTCACATTAAATTCAATTTAACATTTCTTTTAAACTTAAAGACTCAAACTTATTTAAAATAAGATTTTAAACAATACAACTTAATCTTATATGTTTACAAGAAACATATACTTAATAAGTTTTAAAAAGAATTTAAATTTCAATTCAAATTAAATTCAAATCAATTTAAAAATTACTTTAAAATTTCAAAATTTAAATATAACTTCCAAACTTAATTTAGTTTTAAATTCTTTAAAATTCTTTCTATAATTTACACCTTCAATTCAATGCAAATTATTTAATCATTTAAAAGCAATTTAAATTTAAACCTTTATTTAAAGGCTGAAGTTTAAATTTTATTCCAGTTTTAACTTAGATTTGAATTCACTTTGAATTTCTAATTAAAATATTTAACCTTCCAATCACATATTCATTTACACTTGAGAGTTTGATTTCCAAATTTAAATTTAAAACATAAATGATTTCAAATCTCAGAAAATTAAATTTGAATTCACATTCAAATTTCAGATTTCAAATCAGTTTAAATCTTCACCTGCAAATTTAAACTTTCCTATACTTTCTTAAAAACAGAAAACTGTTCTCTGTTTTGTTTAAAAACCAAACATTGAAAATCTTTCTTTTTGAATTTAAATTATTTCAAAAACCAGAATTGAAACTTATCTGAATTCCTATTCAAATTCAGTTTGAAATCCTAAGTTAAAATTTAGTTTGCATTTACTTCACAATTTATAAAACTGAAAAAAACAGTTTCCAGTTTCTTTCTTTTTTTTTTTAAACTTGAATTCCTTAACTCACACCATTTCAAAATTAGAATTCAAACTATTTGAATTCATCTTAGATTCAAGTTTTAAATCTAAGTTCCATTTCTAGATTTAATTTTAAACTTGATTTTTAAAATTGTTGAAACAGACAAGCTTCTGTTTTTATAAAAATCTGAAACAAAATGGTTCCCGAGCACTTTTATAAATTACTTCGAGCCATTAGTGATCTTGCTTCGAGTTAAAAGCCTCCTTGCTTCGAGTCCCCACTAAATTGACTCGAGACAAAACCCTGTAACACACAGTTTTTCACAACATGCACATTTCCCTTGTGCACCACCTGAACCACCTCAGACCATCTCTGTCCATCACCTCTGGCCATCTTCTCTCCGGTCAGTAAACCCACGACTCACCTGGACAACCCAATATCTAGATTTCAACTTGAATTAAATTCAAGTTTTTAAAGCCCAAACCTGGAAATCCTCCCCTCCCCCTCAATGTCTAACCTGGCAACACCCATCTCTTCCACCTCTGATCACCATTACACACCATACTCCGGCAAAAGCTTCACCACTACACCATCTACGAATTCCCAAAACATCTTAGAACTCGATGCACCCTTGAAGCCACAACACCCCAACATATTAACCCAGGTGAAACTAGGTTATATACTGTCATTTCCCAATCTCTTCACCAAATTTTATTTGTAAACAAATTTGATATTTTTACTATAATATATGATAGATATCTATCTCCAGAAGCAATTTCACTCAAATCAATTGCAAGTTTCAATTAATTTTGGCCAAAGTGTAAAATACAGTTTGGAACTGCCTATTATATTTAACACTGTAAAGTTTAGTTTTTGTTTTAAAAGTTCTTGAATTCACTTAATGATCCTATTCATGAACTTGAAACATGAATTCATGATACCTACATCTTCTAATTTTTACAAAATTTAGTTGTGTATTTATGCTTCAGACAACTCAGAACTAAAGCCTGTAAAAACTAAAAAAAAATCATCTTATCATGGAATGAGCAAATTCCATTCAAGTGCTAATACAAGATAGTAATCAGATCAAGGAAGAAAACCATTTATCAAATTTAAACTTAAACTATGATAATCAGAACATTGGAAATCAAACATGCATGGCATTTCATATATACACAGGCAGATAAAAGAAAAACAGATTCAAAGATTTAACTTAACAAGAAAAACAAGCATGCATTCCTACTTGATTTATTTTAAATTAAGTGTTACTCACCTGTGACTAAAAAAAATGCAGAGCACAAATTCTAGCATGCACAGCACATCCAGATTTGAAATGCAGTCCCTTATATGCTTTGATTGATGCCTTTTTAAAACATGCAGATACAACTTGTGTTTGTAGCTCCAGATCCAGATTGTAATGTAGAGCTTTATGCTTGAAATTTGCAGAGCTTCTTTGTTTATAAATGATATATGCAGAGCCTTAAATGGTGAAGATTGAAATGCATGTCTGCAGGTTATAATTTTGGGAAAGAGGAGTTTGTTTGATGCAGAACTTGAAATTGCAGAGCATATTCATGTTGATGCAGGTTTGAATATTTTGAAGAGTTGCATGCAGGTCTGAATTTTTGGGGAATGCAGATTGTAATTTGAAAATGCATGCTTGCAGGTCTAAATATTTGCTTGTTTATGAAGAGGAATTGAATGCATAGCATATGCAGACTTGTATGGTGGAGAATGAAGTTTTGGTCTTCTTGTTTAAGAACAAAAATATGAATATGAATGAAGACACAATTCAATAAGAATGTATTTTCAGTTTTAAATGAATTAAAAGAAAAATGAAAATGAAATATTGACACTTGTAAACATAGAGACACTTGTCTTTTAAGCTTTAATATTTACAAACACTTGTCTTTATGAATTAAATTAATGTTTAATTAGAGTTAAATAAGTATTAAGCTTTGTCAATTAATTCTTATACATAATTATGAATTAAATAAATTCTAAAGAACAAAGAAAAACAATACACAATTAAATCATTTTGAAAAAGAAACTTTTAAAACAAATTTATAAAAGAGTTTGTATTAACATATTTTAATATACAACTTGAATTAAAAATGAATTTTAAACTAATTAAAACATTTATCTCTTATTTAAAATCATAAAGTTATTTTAATTAAATATTTTTGAAAAGCTTAAATTAAAAATAAATCACCATTTCTTTTTTCAAAACATATTAAAATTATACCATACTAATTTAAATAAAAACAACTTGTCTATTTAAAATATATACAAATACATATACATTATTAAATAGAAAACAATTTATTAACTCATTAAAAATAATTTCACAAATTAAATAATTAAATAAAGAAGATTATTGAATCAATATCAAATTTATTAACAAAAATTATCAATTCAATATAAATTTAAATCCAGATTATTAAATTTATATTGTCCAAAATTTCGGGTCGTTACAGTTGCTGTATTAGAACGGGTTATAGGGCCATTGCAAACCGTGGTCTTCTGTGTACAATAATAGCACGCCCTCGGAACAACACACCCCGTACCCTTCAATTTTTTTACCTCCCGCTCCTTCCTAATTTCTTCCGGCAACAGGGCGATTTCCCCAAATCCCACAAAACCCTAGATCCACGTTCTTTCCACTTCTCTTCATCGCTACCTTCCTCCTCCCCAATACTAAACCCTAGTGCTAAAATTAAAGTCGCGCATGTTGCCTTGTTTAAACCATCAAAATCAAAGTCGCGCCTGTAAGTTCTCAAATTACAAGGTCGAGATTTTACCAGGCATTTATAGATGCTTGGAACAAAGGATGCAAACAAGGTGGGTCTAGCACAATTCTTATACCACAAGGTCAAGATTTTGTAATGTCACCGGTAAAATTTCAAGGACCTTGCAAGTCGAAAATGCATTTTGAGGTATAATCATGTGATTTTGTAATGATATATATCCCTTCCAGTGAATATCATTTGATATTATTATATTTTTATGTTGGTTAACTGAAAAAAGAATTTTTATTCATGGAAAGTTGTCTCAAAAGATTATTTATCTTTTCCTTTTACAAAACACTAAATTTACCTTAAATTTTATACTCGTTTTTTCAAACTGTATAGACACTTCAGTTGATTTTGCAGGTTAGTGGATCTATTATGGTAAATCTAAAATGAAATTTGAAATCATTTAAAAACATGTAAAAGCAAGATAATACAATTAATTTTGTAGGTTAGAGGATCTGTTATAGCACCTGAAAGAATGTGGGATCACTCAAGCAAAATGCACTGGATCGAGTTTCAAAACTTACCACAAGGATTAACAATCAATGGAGGCGGTAAGTTCAACGGTAATGGCCAAGTATGGTGGAATTGTAGAAAGAACAGAGTAAGATTTTTTATTATTTTTTATTTTAATCGACAACCGAAATAAGTAATTTCATTAATTAACAAGATAATCAATGCATTTTATCGTGTCGAAAATTTTAAACTAGCTAAAATGCATTGAACCTCTGCCATAGTTTATCATGTCTGATCATATTTCAATCTCTTTCTTGGTTGCAGGGATGCAGTGTGTCCCCTAATGTAAGTACAGTCACTCTTATTGAAGTGTATATACAACTGTTTTACTACTAATATAATAACTATGATATTTCTATTGCAGTCTCTAAACATCTACGAAGTCCGTGGTCTTGAAATGAATAACTTGGGATTTGAAAATAGTCCTCAAATGCATATTGGTGTCCATGGATGTGTGGGTGTAACTATAAGTAAGTTGAATATCAAAGCTCCTGAACGCAGCCCTAACACAAATGGTATTCATGTTCAAAACTCTCAACGTGTTCGCATAACATTGGAACAGGTAAATATTGTTGTGCAAGCAAACAGGTTTATACTCAATGTAAAAGATAGCAACTCGATGTAAGTGGTCAAAAATACTTATAAGTAGCATATTTGAGAACTCCTTAGCATAAGTAGCTTAGAAGTTAACTTTGGAGAATCAACTATTTATCTTTTATGACATATGATAAAAAGGTAAAAGACTATTGATATCCATCTTATTCCAAATAATGTAAAGTGAAAATGCCACTATTTATAATATCAATCGTAATTCAGTACTTATTGGTCATTGTCAGGCGCAAAACTAACTAATTTTAACTGCAAATCAAATTACATCCGCAACTTTCATGTTTCATTATTCAATCAAAAATACTTACAAGTTACAATTCTCTTTTGTTTTCTTTTTCTCTTATATACAGGGGATGATTGTATTTCTGTTGGAACCGGGGTGACCGATCTTACTATTTCAAATATAAACCGTGGACCTGGACATGGAATAAGGTTAGCTTATAATAACCAATCCACTTATTCATATTTGAAAATTTGAACCATTTTGTAATTTGTATAGCAGAAAGAAAGAAAAAAATTATATATACAGCACTAATTTGAAAAGGGTAATGCATGCTTTGTGCGGTATTGGAAGCCTGGGTCGTAATAGTGAAAATGCAAGAGTAAGTCAAGTTCATATATCGAATTGTAGGATCCTTAACACACAAAATGGCATGAGAATTAAGACATGAGTGGTAATTACTCTTTAATTATTACATTAGTATGTCACTGCTAGTAGTATTTATCAAGGAGTATACCATATAGTCTTATGTTTTCTATTTTTTTAATCACTCTTATTTCATGTTTCAGGGTGGTAGTGGTCTTGTAAATAGCATAACTTTCGAAAACATTACTTTCACCTCTGTTCAAAATGCAATAATTCTGGATCAGTACTACCATGCGCTCCTTCTTGATGAATATTCATAAGCAAACAGAGTAAGTTTTTGACCTTCTATGTATTTTGTACGAAATATTTCTTGAGCTTACCATATGACTTTTTATGTGTCATCTATGCATATCATTAGTAACTAAGAATGTTGTGTTCTAAGATAGTGTACACATTAATGTGTAAATTTTTGTAAAAAGTAAAGACCTCATATTTTTTACTTCTTCATCGATAGTAATCTCTTTTAGGATTAGAGAAAGAAGAGAGAGTACGACATTTAAACAAGAAGAGTTGAATTTCAAATGTGGATGAATTTAGAATTTTTTGATTATGAATTTAAAATTTTTCATGTATCACTATTTAATTATTATTCTAAATTCATGAAATCTGATTGATCAATTTTCAATACGTCTTTTACCATATGGAAATCCTCTATAATTTCATCTTTTTGCTCACCTCTGAGGTTAAAGTTAACTAAAGTGCTGGTTAAAGTATTCGTAAGTGAGGATCAGTGAGGTGTTTGGATGGAACAGTAAGGTGGTTGACATGTAGGCAATGCTTTTGAAGATATAGCAGTGGTGAGCAGAAGTATCTAGCAGTGTGATATGGTAGTTGTAATGTTAGTAGTGTGGTATGGTGACAGTGAGGAGGAGGAGGGAGGAAGTGATGTATTCGAGGCTGTGGTTTGATTTGCGTGAGGCAGTGGGTCAGTAGAGATGGTGGAGGAATAGTAAGAAGAATGAGGAGCAGTTATGTTGAGGAGTGTGGTGGTAGAAGTTGTACATGGAAGTGATGTGAAGAAGGCCGATGGGGATGGTGACTTGTTTTTGCAGAAGCGTGGCAGATTGTTGTGCACTGATGAAAGGCAACAAGAATGTTTGTTTCTATGTGTTGGCGGGGGGGGGGGGGGGGTTGTTGGAACAGTGGCGGTGAGTTTGAATGGAAATATGGAGGTGCAGAGGTTGCAATGATGATCAGAGGTTGAGGTGTAGTATGGCACTGGTTGTGCGATGACAACAGTATGAAAATGTGTATAAGTGTGGTTTTGTGGCGCTGTAGCAAGGAGGAATGATGTTGAATATGGTAGGTAAGTGGTAGGTGTAGTGTAGATGTTGTATGGATGGTATTTGATGTAGTTGTTGGCTTCGGGTTTGTTCAAGTGGCAATTGAGTGATTGTTTGAGGAAGGGTATAACAATGAGCAGCGAGACAAGATGGTAACTGCTGTTTTGATGTTATGGATGGCCAGAGGGAATATGAGTTGAGGGTATTGCAGCAGTTTCCAGATTTTATATTCCAAATATGCAACCAAAAAGCAATAGTTTCAAGCATAATAAAATGATTTAAATGATCAATCACAAAATCAGAGGTAGTTTCTCAATTAATACAACAGATTAGTATTGTAATGGTTGTTGTAAGCTGCAATATAGGAATCCATTATAATAACCAGCAACCTTCTAATGTATAAATTAACCCTAACTTTTTAAAACTTATTTATTTCAAGTAAAGATGAAACAATAAAATTCCACACTCGAACTCAAAAGTCCCTACAACTTCGAGTAATAAAACGTAATATGCCTCTCAATTTTGGAGTCCGCTTCCTGCATTTGAAAACAAAAGATTAGAACCAAATTTTGTAGAAAATGAAAGAGACAGTCTAATATGTTTAAGTTTCAACAATAATATGCTTCCCCTTCATATGCTAACCTTACTATTATGTACTTAATCCAAAATTGAAACTGACAATAGTTAGCAACGAAATTTAACACTTAAACTCGAAAAGAAAATGATGTGCTTTAACTTCTAAGCGTTGATCAAAAATCCAAAATTGAAACTGACAATAGTTAGTAATGAAATTTAACACGCAAACTTGAAAAGAAAAGGATGTGCTTTAACTTCCAGATTCTATGTTTTCTTTATTCAACTTGTTTTCCAAAAATGCTATAAATGAAGTGTTGTGACCTCTTAAACTATGTATTATGTCTAATCGTTTAATTGGGGAGTTCATACCTTTGATAATCCAAATAATAAATTCCATTAATTAATTAGTTGCAGTCTTTTTTCACTTGGCCTATCCTTCATTTGCATCATCAAGCAACTGCCAGTTTTGCCGTGTGTACATTAGCTGCTGCTATTGCTGCTTCTTATTCTTTGGTGCTTTTTTCTACATCAACCTAGCAGTATTTTTCTAGTTTCCCTTTTCTGTTGCAAAGAGTGGAAACTTCAATCTGTAGTTATCCATAATTTATTAAGGCTGAAAATATCCATCCAGCTAAGTTGAATATCATAATTCTATGTAGTTAGATATGTGGTAAAATTATCCTAGGACCGACTCCCCATTAATTGCTACAGGTTTGTTCATTCTTTCATTGCTTACAAAGTTCTTGGTAACATATTATTTTCCAACTATAGTTATTGAATAGGATGTTTATAATTTGGACAAAATAATGAATAGCGATTAACTTGATACAGATGATTATGTGACATATGAAAACTGTAATGCAGAAGTTGTAGCAATGATTAAATCTCCAACAGGTATGGTTATTCATTGATGTTTATATCTTATCTACATATCCTTCAAGCAAAATTTATCATAGTGCAGGTGAATCATGGTTTATCAAACATTATTAATTTTGGCATTTAGGTGCTAGTTTATTGTATTTTGGTTAACTTTATTGTTACAAGGAATAAAACTTTTGCTTGAATCTTGTCATAAGGTTTCATATTTTATATCCTTAGCCATTTGTGCACATAATTTTCAACATTTCTCTTGCTTTATGTTTGTGCCTTTTTCCATTCCTGTGCATGAAATATGATGCGGTATGCCACATATTAAATTTCTTATTATTATCTTTTGGTTAATAAATTTTCTTATCCAAATTTCTATATGCTAGTTAATATTCTAATACATTATTTGATTTTGTGTTTGCAGGATATACTGCTGCTAGATGTACCAGTGATACTTGATATAGGGTTATCCAATACCTAACTTTTGAAATAAGTATTTTATGTCAATATTCCAGTCTCCAATAAGCATTAGACGATTGGAGGAAGACATTATGTACCGTATATACTGTACTATGCATGTGGTATTATGTAATGATGCCGTTGTTGTACTATGTATGTTATGTATACTTGTTGAACTATATAGTGGTATGTGTTGATGTTGAACATTATAATTCAAACATTTGTTATGTTTGGTTTTTGTGTTTATTCTATGAAAAATATTTGGTTTAATAATCTTTCTTTTGTGATACTGTTAAATTTGCAAATTTTTGTATTAATTGTGATAATGAAATGACTGTCGCTGGTGCAGAGAAAAATTTCAATTTTTTTTTTAAAATAAAATATTAATTAGCAACGGATTAAAGCCATTGCTAATATTTAAAACATCAGTTATACATCTACGTTTAGCAACGGCTTTAAGCCGTTGCAAAATAAAATCCGGAACGGCTACAAGCCGTTGCTAAAGTATATTTTGCAACGGCCCTTAGCCGTTGCAAAAAATATATTTTGCAATGGATTTGAACCGTTGCGAATTTTTTACCACTGTCCATTTCGCAACGACTCAAAGCCGTTGCGAAATTATTTTGCAACGACTCAAAGCCGTTGCGAAATGAGAATTCTAGTGTAGTGAGAGTCAATTACAGGTATTTTGATTGCTTATAGATCAGGTATAAATCAGTGTTTAAGAGTTAAGAGCGTAAGTAAGTAAGGTGTAAAACTACTCTTGAATTCCTAATTTTATTTATAGTGGTGGAGAGATCCTTTGTAGTTGCAACTGTTAGTAAGTGCTCTAAGGTTTTTTCTCATGGTGATGAAGAGTTGCAGTGAAGAGAAGCGAACGTGTCCTTTTGGATGTGACAGTTGTTCTTTGAATTTACATAGCCGAGTTCAAAATCAAACGTATGGAAAATATTTCAGACGCCTGGTCTTCATGTATTTTTTGTATCTGTTTATATTTCAGACATCTGTGTTTATTAACCAGACGTCTGGTCTTCATATATGTTTTATATCCGGATGCTTTTCAAACGTCTGAGTGTATTAACCAGACGTCTTGTAACAACCCTAGATTTTTTCATATATTTTAATATTTGACTTTGTTTTATTTTGAAATTATTTTAAACTTATTTTATTTCAAACATTTCATTTTTAAATGTAGGTGTTGATTATTATGTGAATTATAATTTCAAACCGGCATAAATTGGATATTTTACTGAAAGATGAATTTCTGTTCAAACTGTTCAAACCTTGACTTTTAAATTTCAAATTTAAATATTTAAATTCTTAAATTTTATCTTTTATTATGAAAATAGATTTAACAACTTGAATACTGCTTTTCGTTTCGTTGAAAACCGATTTAATTTCTGAAAGTTATGTACATTTCAATTTTGAGTATAATTTGTTTTATTTTGAAATTTTGTCTATTTTAAATTATATAAATCATATTTTCTATGTTATATTTTATTTTAATATGTGTTAATATGTTATTTTATGTATATTTTGTCTTTTAATATTTTTAAAGTGATAATAAAAAATTTCCAAAATTTACTGTATTTATTTCCTATTTTTAAAGGTTGTTTTCTATTTTTCTGCTATTTTCTTCATTTAAATTATGTTTAATTAAAATTTAAATATTTATTTTGTGAATGTATTTTTACTTTATGTTATTATTTATGTTTAAAAATATTTTACAAGCTCATATGAATTTTCTAAAAATTATTCTATTTAATTTAAAATTTTCTAGTCTAGTTCACTATTTTTAGCTATTTTTCTTAATTTAACTTTATATAATTAATAAATTTTATAGAAATTTTTATATTTTAATAAATTTTCGAAATTTTATCTGGGATTATTATTATTTCCATAAATATAAAGTTATATAAATTAAATAAGGATATATGAAGAGTTTTTGACTTTTGAATTGCCTTTTGCCTTTTTGAATTCCACCTCTTCATTTTCCTCACAACTCTTCATTTCTTTTGGCATAACTCCTCACATTTCAGCTGACTAATTCATTTTCATTTCATGTATCTTCCTTTCCTCCTTCCTGAGAAAAAAATTTGGGCCATCACATGCTTGGGAAGTTGGTAAAAAAATTTATTTCTTTTATCTCCTTTTCTACTTATATTGTTTATTCTAGTTTGATTTTTTGCACATGCTTTCACCTCTTTTAGGATCGTCCATGCCTCCATTGCTGCCTAGACGCCTCCACCACCTGATGGCACACCACCACCACCACCTCCTCACCAGCCACCCAAGCCATGAACCCCCTTGGTGATGCATAACAACAAAAGTTTCAAAACACCCTTCATACTAGCCTTACCGAGCACCACTCTCATTCCATCACCTCACCACCCCTCTAGCCGCCACCTACCACACCACCACCACCTCCAGTACCTCCAGCACCCACGGCCACACCATCATAGTGGACCCACACCTCTGGCCGTGACATTTGGAGCCTTGGCCGAGCCCAAATCCATGACTAAAACACATGTATATGCATGCTTATGTGTGTTATTCCCTTCACCCACTTTGGCACCATCACAAATGACATCTAGGCTGACCCATACCCACCATAATCTGACCCAAACACTTGTTGTTTTCATGTATTTTCCATTATGGCCGAGCGTAGGAAAGGTTAAAAGCAAGTTGACGCAGCGGATTAATCAAACAAAACTTCAATCGATGGATTGTAGCAATCGGTGAGTTGAAGATACCAAAAATGCCCAAGTTCGTTGATCCAAAGATACCGAACTCTAGCTATCTCAAACACGTTGATAGCGCACTATACCGTGTTCAAAGATCTACGATTCTTCGCACGTTGATCTAGCGCACTAGATTCCGTGAATCGGCTTCAACAAACGTGGATTCGAGCGCACTCGAACGACGTAAGTGGAGATAGGAGATTACACTCAACTACCAATTGGTATGAAAGCACAAAGCTAACAAAAGAGAATTTTATTCCAAAATCAACAACCCAAAAATTTACAACACACCCGCTATTTATAGGCATTACAACTCAACACAACATACAACACTCAACTCCTAGGTCGGCACCGGCTCAACAAATACGACTCATCTCGGCCGACTCAACATAAGTCGCTGCCGACTCAACAAGGCACGACTTAAAGACACAGCGGGTCACACGACTCAACACATGTACAGCCCCAACAATACACGACTCAAAAAATGCAACCGACTCATCAAACCCAGCAACCCACGACTCAATTATATACCGACTTAAAAACTCGCGACATACGACTCATACAAGACCGACTCATATAGTATATACATGACTCGTCTCAACACGACCGACTCAAGATACACAGCTTATCTCCTTGCCGACTCATCTTAGGTCGTAGCCCCTTAGCTCGGTCCCGACTCATCCTTTCTGCATTAACTCGCACCTTTCCTTCCTGTGTTCCATTGAATCGGGAACGACTCATACTAAGTCGTAAACGACACATCTCCGAAGCCCACTTTGCTCGACCTATGTTATCTCCCCCTTGTAAACTCTTAAACCGGAAACGACTCATCACTTTAAATTGTGGACGACTCATCAAGCAGGAACTCCTCCAAGCTTTGTTAAATCGGCACCGTCTCATGCTCCCCCTATCTCGTGACCGACTCATCAAGCATGCATGTTTTAAACTTGTGTACGCCTTACGAGTTAAATCCGAAGCTCCTTGACTCGTGCATGATTTAATATGGTTTAACTTCTGAATTCCTATATGCCTTGCTGCATCATCCTTCCCAGGTTGAGAAAAATTCGACCTCGAATTTGCAAATTCTTTCTCATCAAAATGTTCATCCCCATGATACGGAATTAAATGTTTAACGTTAAAAATATCAGAAGTATAAACATCATCTGGTAGCTTTAATCGATAAGCATTCTCATTAATTTTCTTCAAAACTTCCACTGGACCAATTTTTCTGGCTTTCAACTTGTTGTAAGCACCCACTGGAAAACGATCCTTTGTCAATATAGCATAAACCAAATCACCTTCGTTAAATTCAACATTTCGACGTTTCAAATCTGCAGACTTCTTATACTTCTCATTTGACTTCTCCAATCGTTCCTGAACGATTTTATGACATTCATTCAGCTCTTCAACAAAATCAGTAGCTCGTTTAACTGTTCTCTTTGACTGTGGTACAACTGCTAAATCCAACGGCCCCCTGGGTAAATTTGAATAAACAATCTGAAACGGACTGAATCCTGTGCTTCGATTTACTGCATGATTATGAGCAAATTCTGCCTGGCATAGCTTCATGTCCCAACTTCTCAAATTATCCTGTACAAGACAACGCAACAAATTCCCCAATGACCTATTAACAACTTCTGTCTGCCCATCAGTTTGCGGATGATAAGCACTACTAAATTTCAGTTTCGTTCCTACCATCTTCCACAAACTCAACCAAAAGTGACTCAGAAAACGAGTATCTCTATCAGAAACAATAGATTCTGGTAAACCATGAAGTCTATAAATCTCCTTGAAAAATAACTGTGCTACTCGAACTGCATCTGCTGTCTTCTTGCAAGCAACAAAATGTGCCATCTTCGAAAATCTGTCCACCACAACAAATATCGAATCATTTCCCCTTTGAGTTCTCGGCAAACCCAAAACGAAATCCATGCTGATATCAACCCATGGCTTAGATGGTACTGGTAATGGCATATACAACCCTGCATTCGTTGCTGTCCCTTTTGAAACTTGGCAAATATGACATCGCTCCACAAATCTCTCAACTTCTTTTCTCATCGATGGCCAAAAGTAAGATTGCGAAATCAACTGTAAAGTACGATCACGGCCCACATGCCCTTCTTCATGTAATTCCTTCACAATCTTCATCCTCAAACTACAATCCGGAATACATAAACGATTTCCTTTAAACAGAAAACCATCAACCAACATGAATTCATCGGCAATCCCATCCTTCACTTTTTCAACATATTTCACAAAGTAAGGATCTTCTTCAAGCATCTCTGGCAACATTTCAAACCCCGTCACTTCAATCTTCATTGTCGTTAGTAAATGACTCCTCCTACTCAAAGCATCTGCTACTCGATTCGTCACCCCTGATTTGTGTTTAACGACGAAAGTAAACTGCTGCAAATAAGCAATCCATGACGCATGTCTCGCAGAAATCTTATCTTGCCCCTGTAAATGTTTCAAAGCTTCGTGATCAGTGTACAGAACAAATTCCTTCTGAAATAAGTAATGTCTCCAATGCTTAACCGTCTGAACAACAGCATAAAACTCAACATCGTATGTACTGTATCTCATCTTTGCCCCTGACAACTTTTCGCTGAAATAAGCAACTGGCTTCCCATTCTGGCTCAGAACTCCTCCAATACCAACCTTCGAAGCATCAGTATGCAATTCAAACAACAACTGAAAATTAGGTAGAACAAGAATTGGTGCAGACGTCAACAATTCCTTGATCCTTTCAAAGGCAACCCCCGCTTCCTCTGACCACACAAACTGTTTACCCTTCATGCAATCAGTCACTGGAGCCATCACGCTACTGAAGTGTGGTATGAACCTTCGGTAGAATGACGCTAGCCCATGAAAACTTCTCACTTCTGTAATTGTCTTTGGCTGTGGCCAATTCTTGACTGCTTCAACTTTGCTCTGGTCAACTTGAATACCTTTCCCTGAAACAACATAACCCAGGAATAAAACAGTAGGTGTCATAAACACACATTTCTTTGTAGCAGCATAAAATTGTTCTTCACGAAGAATAAGCAACACTTCCCTCAGATGTAGAACATGCTCCTCCGTACTCCTGCTATAAATCAAAATATCATCGAAATACACCACGACGAACTTTCCAATGAATGGTCTAAAAATTTGATTCATCACCCGCATGAATGTACTAGGTGCATTAGACAAACCAAATGGCATAACCAACCATTCGTACAACCCCTCTCTAGTTTTGAAAGCTGTCTTCCATTCGTCTCCAGGTCTGATACGAATTTGATGATAACCACTCTTCAAATCAATTTTCGAGAATATAGTTGCCCCACTCAACTGATCCAACAAATCATCCAACCTCGGCATAGGAAATCTGTAACGAACAGTGATCTTATTCAAAGCTCTACTATCAGTGCACATTCTCCAAGTTCCGTCCTTCTTTGGTACTAACAATGCAGGTACAGCACACGGACTCAAACTTTCCTGAATACGACCCTGTTCAAGTAATTCTTCCACCTGCCTTCGTAACTCCTCATGTTCCTTCGGACTCATTCTGTAATGTGGTCGGTGTGGTAACACTGCTCCGGGAACAAGATCAATCTGATGTTGAATGTCTCTAAGTGGTGGTAACTCCTTTGGCAACTCCTCTGGAAAGACATCTTCAAACTCTTCCAAAACTGGCTTTGCTTCTTCGGGAATCTCAACTTCTTCACTACTCTCTCTCCCAATCAACAAAAACACTTCCGGTTCTTCCTCCACTTCTTTAACAAACTCCTTCAAAGTCAACAGAGTTTTCAATTCTTCAATCTCTTCTAGCTTGCTCTCCTTCTGCTGCTGTCTCTTAGGAACTAAAGTGATTTTAGTACCCTCGAACATGAAACTGTAACTGTTGGCACGACCGTCATGCTGAACTGCTCTATCAAACTGCCATGGTCTGCCCAACAATAAGTGACAAACATCCATATCTACGACATCACACCAGATTTCATCTTTGTACTTCTTTCCGATTGAAAAATTCACACAAGCTCTTCGACACACTTTCACTTCACCTCCTTTCCTTAACCATGCTAGCTTGTATGGTTTAGGATGCTTCTCGGTCTTCAAATTCAACTTCCTAACTGCCTCTGTAGAAATAATATTATCACAACTCCCCGCATCAATAACGAACTTGCAAACTTTCCCCAGAATAGTACATGTCGATTGAAAAATATTGCTTCTCAGCCAACTACAATCCTCCTCTTGCTTAGGTGTCAAACAACTTCTCCTCATCATAAGATTACAACCTTCATCACCCGACACTTTTTCTTCCTCCTCAACATAAGGTACATTTGAATACTCTGCCTCCTCACCATCATCTGCTTCAACCTCTGCAACCATGGTTCTCTTCTTCGGCTTCGGACATTCGTTGCTTTTGTGACCCAACTCCTGACAATTATAACATTTGAAAATACTGCTAGCCCTTGCCTTCTCAGCCTCCTTCACCACTGGCTTGGTAACTGGTTTAGGAGTATTAGAACTTCCGCCAACACCCCTTGCTTGGTTATTGGAATTAGTAAACACACCACCTCCACGCCTTCCTTGTTTCTCCCAAGCTAACGCTTTCTGATGTGCCTCTACAACGGATCTAGGATCAAACATATTAACCATATCCTGGATCTGCATTCTCAAACCCCCAACGAATCTAGCAGTTAACTGCTCTTCTGTCTCCATGATATCATTCCTGGCAATGAGTTGGTAAAATTCATCAGCATAATCACTAACAGACTTTGTCCCCTGCCTCAGATTCTGCAACCTCTGATACATAAGTGACTGGTAATTATAAGGTAAGAAAGTAGATCTCATCAACTTTTTCATCTTCTCCCAAGATTCTATCTTTGACTTCCCCATTCGTTCTCGAGTAAGTTTAGTTTGCTGCCACCATGCCAAAGCTCTCCCCCTCAGCCTTGTAGCAACTAACTTCACCCTTCGATTCTCCGGCACCTCCTTGAAATCAAAGATTTCCTCCACATTAGACAACCAATCTAAAAACTCCTCGGCAACCATCCCGCCTTTAAACTCCGGAATTTCCACCTTCATACCCGATTCCCATCGTCTATCATCTTCAACTTCTCGATAAGAATTTCGAACTTGGTCTCGATCTTGATAATGAATACTAGCTCTATCTTCCTCTTCAACAAAATCAAAAGTGCGTCTACATCGATTTCGACCATTATCATCCCTTCGTTCATGCATGCTTCTTTGACTATGTCTTTCCTCATCTCTATATGCTTCATGGTCAAATTCACGTTGACTTCTTCTCTCTTCATGTGCATAGTCATGATGATCTCTTCGTGATGAAATTGATGTTTCTCTTCTATCTCTACAAGAATGTGGCGATACCCTCCTCGCTTCCGTAACCGATGGCGAAACTTGGTTTCCTCCATGGTTCGAGTTTGGTGATCTCCTCCTTTGATTCAAATCATTCATCAATCTCTCCAATTTACCAATGCCTTCATCAAACTTTTCATTAATACGTTGTTCCATAAGTTCAGCTTCTTCTCTACGATACAAAGCTTCAATGTTTTGATGACGATTGGCTCTCCTTGGTGGCATGGTTAAAACTTCACAACACTTCAACAATTCAATCACAAGACTTCAAAACTTTCAATACAATACAACAATCAACAAGTCACGGCTCAACAATGTCTCGGCCATGACACTTCACGGCTTATCACCACTAAGTCGGCAAAGACTTAGCTCGGCAAGGTTCTACACTTCAACCCTTGGCGCGCAAAACTTCCACAAGTCTAAATTCAAACTTCTTTGCTCCTTTTGATCCAAAATGGAATAGATCAAACACTCCAAACTTGATGCAACTTCAATATGAACACAATGAACAACTTCAAACTTCAAAAACTTGGCTCCAAGAATCAACTTAGCTATGATTGGCTAAGTATGGCTCTGATACCAAAACTGACGCAGCGGATTAATCAAACAAAACTTCAATCGATGGATTGTAGCAATCGGTGAGTTGAAGATACCAAAAATGCCCAAGTTCGTTGATCCAAAGATACCGAACTCTAGCTATCTCAAACACGTTGATAGCGCACTATACCGTGTTCAAAGATCTACGATTCTTCGCACGTTGATCTAGCGCACTAGATTCCGTGAATCGGCTTCAACAAACGTGGATTCGAGCGCACTCGAACGACGTAAGTGGAGATAGGAGATTACACTCAACTACCAATTGGTATGAAAGCACAAAGCTAACAAAAGAGAATTTTATTCCAAAATCAACAACCCAAAAATTTACAACACACCCGCTATTTATAGGCATTACAACTCAACACAACATACAACACTCAACTCCTAGGTCGGCACCGGCTCAACAAATACGACTCATCTCGGCCGACTCAACATAAGTCGCTGCCGACTCAACAAGGCACGACTTAAAGACACAGCGGGTCACACGACTCAACACATGTACAGCCCCAACAATACACGACTCAAAAAATGCAACCGACTCATCAAACCCAGCAACCCACGACTCAATTATATACCGACTTAAAAACTCGCGACATACGACTCATACAAGACCGACTCATATAGTATATACATGACTCGTCTCAACACGACCGACTCAAGATACACAGCTTATCTCCTTGCCGACTCATCTTAGGTCGTAGCCCCTTAGCTCGGTCCCGACTCATCCTTTCTGCATTAACTCGCACCTTTCCTTCCTGTGTTCCATTGAATCGGGAACGACTCATACTAAGTCGTAAACGACACATCTCCGAAGCCCACTTTGCTCGACCTATGTTATCTCCCCCTTGTAAACTCTTAAACCGGAAACGACTCATCACTTTAAATTGTGGACGACTCATCAAGCAGGAACTCCTCCAAGCTTTGTTAAATCGGCACCGTCTCATGCTCCCCCTATCTCGTGACCGACTCATCAAGCATGCATGTTTTAAACTTGTGTACGCCTTACGAGTTAAATCCGAAGCTCCTTGACTCGTGCATGATTTAATATGGTTTAACTTCTGAATTCCTATATGCCTTGCTGCATCACAAGTGCAAACATTTCTATTTGATTATGTGCAGTTATTCTAGCATAGTTTTGATCGCAGTTGATTTGAAATTCATCGTTGTTATATTGTTTTTGTTTGATGTGTATCCAAGGAATTTGACATTTGGATCCTCTATTCGAATCTATTTCGTGCTTTTGTGCTTGGGTAGATCCCGTTTGTGCAATTCGTCGTTGGGTCATCAGCTCAAACCAGTGAGTTATTCTCACCAGACAATATGTACATATATAACTAGTAAATTGACCCCTTTTGAATCTGTAAAATGCATTATTATGTTACACCTGCTATGTTTTGATTTTATGATGTTCACCCATGCTTAAACACCTGTTATATCATATGTTACTGTTATATTATGTTGTTCTATTATTTTTTATTAGTTTATCACACTAAAAGTTCCATTTAGATTAGAATCACTATGGGTTGAAATGATACATACCCGAATGGACTTTAGAATAGGAGAAAATTGTTATGGGCTGAAACGATAGGCCTGAATGATTTTTAATTATTTTCATTTACTTGGGATTGCGGGTTTGGAATGATCAAACCCGGGTTTTCTTTGTAAATTACGGGTTGAAGTGATATATTGCCCGTATCACTTTACCTAGGCTAGAAAATGAAATACAGACCCGTTGTTAAAATATGTTTTTCTTAAAATTTTAAAATATTTTAGAAATGTAAATATTATAATATTTTGATTTAAATTTGATTAAAAATGATTTTTGTAAAGCATTATTGAATCTCTGAAAATTTATAAGTGAAATAAATTAATGATAAAGTTAGAAAATTTGAAATGTAAGTTTTTTTGGAAATTATAATTTGGTGATAAATGGAATTTAAATTAAATATGAAAATATGATAAATTTATGATATTTTGAATTAAATGAATTTAAAATGATTTTATAATATATTAATGATTTTTGAATTAAGTTAAAATGTGAAATGAATGAATACTTAAGTTGAAATTTTGAAATATAACTAAAATTGGAAATTTGTGTATTTAGCTTAAAAGTGAATTTTAAGTTAAGTAAATAAAAATGAAATTGAGTTATATTTGAAAATTTAAACTGAAGTGTTAAGTTAAATTTAATTTAATGAATTTAAAATTTAAGTGTTGGAATTTAATAAGTGAATTACTATTAAATTTTGATTTTTGAATAGAGATGTAACTTTATAAAATCATGAATATAAGGGTATTTGAATGATTTTTTAAAAGTGAAATAATATGATTTTATAAGTTAAAAATGATTTAAATAAAAATATAATTATTTGTGAAATTATACTGAATATTTGAAGTTAATTTACTGCATTTCTAAAATGCTATTAATTCTAATGTAAAGGATAATACAGCATTTGTAAATATTGTAGTTGATAATAATGAACCAAATGGCTCAATTTAATTAAAGGCTATTATAGAATTTTTGTGAATGTTATAATGGTTGAATTTAACTAAGTTTATTTGAAACGAATGGAACCCTATTACAGCATTTTAAATGTTGTCTTTCGTTAAATTGAACTGTTTTAAGTGTGACTTTCCGTAGCATTTTCTAAATACGACGAAAGTTGAATTTTCATTGTTTTAATAAATTTAAGTGAATGAATGAACTTTGAAAGATTAAAATATTGGAAATTTAATAATTTAATTATTAAATATAATATCTTGATTTTAATGATTTAAAATGAAGCAATTTGTTTCGAAATATAATACTATTTTGAAATTTTAACCACGGGATGTATTTAATTTATGGTTTAACTGATCCTTAAAGGATAGGCGATCCCAAGCATTCTTTAAGTTATGATGCATCTCTACTATAGTTCACTTGAGTTGATTTACATTATATAAGTATATATTGTCCTGACTCGAGTGTTTTATGTTTTACTTTACGCTCGGGTCAGCCTGAGTATTCACAGCTTTGGATTCTCTTTCTGTAGCTGGTCTTTGCTGGAGTTTCTGTTTATCTACATTTATATCTACTTTCTGTTTCAGCTATTCTAGTTTATCTCATGTATTAGTGAACTTCTATGTATTTGAGATTTCTATTATGTTGTTTTCAGACTGCATTATGTATTTGGTTTGAGACTCTACCGTAGTAGCTTGGTGAACTACTATGTATTTTATATTCCACTGCGAGGTATTCTGTTTGTTCTGTGCCTGTGATTCTGTGATTTGTATTTCATTTGCTCCAAATTTATTTACAATGCGGTATTTTGAGCAATTCAAGTCTGACATGTGCGGCTGCGAATGACTGAAAATACCGGGTTGTTACATTTGGTATCAGAGCTTTAGTTTTAGGCAAACCATAGCCTGTGGAGCAAAACTCATTAGAGATGGGGTAGAAATACCCTAGAATGAGTGAAATCAATCTCAGAATCCTTTCTTGTGAGAGACGTATTTTCAAAGTATGAAATAATTTCCAAATGATTTTTAAGGATTTTCAAAGATTATTTTGGTATAAAATTTTTTCTTATTTTGAAACCAAGATTTTCAAAACTTCATCCCTTCAGTATCCATCTTGTTAGAAATCTCCTTGTTAGGATTCTTATCGATTAGGATTCCTTAAACTTTGGAACGCTACCACTTGTTCTGAAATCTAGTCTTGTCTTCCCGATTCTATCCATTTTGATTTTGGAGCATTTCATAACTCCACTTTGGAATGACCTCTATAAAGATCGGTGATTCCGCAAATCTTTGAATGATTTGTAAAAGGGTGAAAATCCTTTATAATTGGCATTGATTCAATCCTCGGTTTTTGATGCTATCTATCTCCTACTCTACCCGAATTCTATCTCTGGCGATCGAATGTCGATTTGCCTTAGATTTCCGAATTGATTATAATACCTGAAGTCACGGTTGACCGGTTAAGGTCGCCCGCGATTTATATAGGCTTATCATATTCTATTTGGTAATAAAATTATCTTACCTTCGTTCGAGCTTATCTTCGAACCAGAATTCTATTTGATTAGAGTTCCTCTAAATTCGAATCTCTGTATTGCTTGAAATCTAACCTTGAATCATTCTTTGAAAATTTGTGTTTGATTGTATTTTGAATTTGTGCATACATCGAAATTATTATTTTGACAAGGATGACCCTATTTTGTATATAAAAGTGAAATGTTTTCAATGAGGATTTTTACCTTTGGAAAATGAAAATTTGAAGCTTTGAAAGGATTTGAAATTTTGGAAATTTATAAGAAAATGCGATTTATATAAAAATGATTTATAAATGAAGGGTTTTGAATTTGAATTTCAAGGAATCGAACTCCGGTGTTTTGAAATGGGTTTTTAAGATTTTGGAAAATATATAATAATAATAATATGATTTAAAGATATTTTTCCAAATAAGAAATGTTTCAAATGTATTCGAATGAATTCCAATGATGTCAAAGAGATTTCAAAGAAGTTTCAAGAAATAAAAGTTCAGAACCCACTTATGTCGCCGAACAATAATTTCGGTGATGAATACATGCATCATCGACATTGATTTTTGAGTTTCTGAGTGGGGAAGAGGCCACTCTAGTAGCTTTGCTATGCGAGTGATTTTATGGAACCAAATTTTGATTTTCGATTTCGAAGTATGGTTTGATATTCGAAAGATATATGTATATATATAATTGAATTGATTTAAAATAAGCCGGTGTTCAATCCTCGAGATTCAGATTTGTTTTGGTATAACCTTACCTATTGGAATCGATTTACTAATTTATTAGTGATTTCCAACTCTTGGATTGAAAATATGATTTCTTCGACTATTTGGAAGGTTCGAGCACTTCCAAATCAAGGTCAACTTTTCAAAGCCAAGAAATTTTGAATGGTATAAGGTATTTGATAAAGTATAAGTTTAGTTTGGTATGATTAATGTATAAAGTAATATGATTTATTTAAGTTTGAAACTGTTGTGGAGTGAAATAAATAAGACTATTTTGAATTATACTGGTATGAAATATAGTTTTGAAAAGATATTTGAAGTAAAATGTTGAGTTTTTGTTAAATTTATAAGTTAAGAAAAATAGTGAATTTTGACTTAACAAATGAAAGTGAGTTTTAAATTGAATATTTGATTAAAAATTTTGTTATAATAAATCATATGTTAAAAATTATTTAAATGTGAAATTTTGAAGTCTAGAAATATGTTTTATAAGTTAAAATTTGCTAAAGTTGAAGTTGTATTGTTTTTTTTAAAAGTTATAATAAAATCTGGAATTTTATTAATAGCATTTCTAAAATGCTATAGTTTTATGACAACACTTTAAAATGTTGTTATTTTTGAATTTAACTTTGTTTGAATTAACTAAATATCTTTTATGGCATATCGTAAATGCCATTATTCTTGAACTAAACTATTTTGGAAACTATAAGTTACGATAGCACTTTTAAATGCTGCCATTGTTATAATTTGACAATGTTTCGTAACGTTATAGATTTTAACACTGTTGTGTTATGTTTTGAAAAGTTAAATGATTTAATTTTGGAATTGATTATTTGTGAAATTTAAGGAATTTTGAATATAATTTAATATTTAAATTTGAATTTTAAGGAATTTAAATTTAATTTGAATTTAAATAAGGTTTACTTGGTTATGTGTTAAATGGAATGAAATGTAATGAGATAAATGAATTTTTGAATGGAATTTTGAAATGTATTTTGTAATGATATTTGATATAATAATTGAATGACATATTTGATTTTTTAAAAGATATTTAAATTTAAATATTTGAAATTGAATTCAAATAATGATTTGATAATGAGGCTTTGAATGATGTAATCTTTATTTGATAAAGAATGTGAATCAGGAATGATAACTGATTTTGATAAATGAAATTTAAAGTTTATATTTGTATGAAAGGATAGTTGGTTTACTTGTAATTTGAGTTCAATTAAAAATGATGGATTTATGAAATGAATATGTCAAAACTAAGTAATAATGAAGTAAAATTTGAGATATATGAAATTATAAAATTTAGTTTTGGAATACGGTACATTTAAGCTCTGAAATATATTAAAGATTGAATACTTTATTTTGCGGATCAAATTTTTATTTGAAATTGGATAATATTTGAAATGGTTTTGTTGAAAAACTAAATTGAATTGAAACTGATGGTTTGAATTGAATTAAAGCTGGAACTTGTAGACTTGGGTTTAAATTGAATAAATTTGTGAAATGTAAAGAATTAAAGGGACGTTTTATGATTTCAAATGTATGATTTAGAAAAGTTATGATTTTAAAAGTGTAATGATTTTAAGTATTTTGGTTTCGAAAGATTTATAACTTTGAATGTATTATGATTTTTGAAAGTGAATATATGTTTGAAATAAAAATGAATTTGTTTGACCTAAATTTTTGTTGATTTGAAAATTTGGATTATTTTCTAAATTTATTGTTTTAAGAAACATTGAAACTGAGTATATGTAATTCAGAAGAAATGATTTGGCGAAATCATATATGATTTTGAAACTAAAATGTTATTGAAACAAATTAAAATTGAGAACCTTGTTTTACTAAATACTTGATTTGGGAGTTATCGAACTTATATAAAATGGATTTGTATAAGTATGAAGTTGATTTTAAAATGTTGAATTGAAAAGGTACTCAATTTGTAAATTAAAATCTTATATAATCGAAGTTTATATAAGTATGATTTGATATACTATTGATTTTGGAAAGTATTCGATTTGAAAATGAAATCTTATATATAATGGAATTTATATAAGTGCGATATTTGAAGCTATGATTTTAAAGGGCTACTATATATGGTATATTATATTTTGATGTAAGAGGTATGGGAAGTACCCTTCGGAAGAAGTATAGTGATATGCTTCGACCTAGATGGACTTGGGGAATCCAGGAATGGATTCGACCGATAAACCCTAATGGACTTGGGTGAATTCAGAAATGGATTCGAACTGAAATGGTTGTCCGGACTTAAACTCATGAGTTCCTCGATTTTTTTTAGGGTAGATGGTTCTTTAGTTTACCCAATGGAGGTGCTTTCGATCATGGTATCTGTTGTTTATGGATCTTCCGGGAAGGAAGTGCATCCATTGCGTAAATCATTGAATCAGCATCGTACCACTGCAGCAAGGGTCGATGGTCCCTTGTTTACGAACTGGCTACGATATTTTTCTGGAATCCGGAAGGTAGAAGGATCTTTTGGAAAGTTTCGTGTCCAGTGCGTAAATACTGGATCAGCAGCGGGCCACTGCTATCATATTATCATCATTTGACATTGGATTTTGAGTGGTGCTTCTCATACCCTTTATTTTTTCATTTTATTTTTTTTTAGTAGTTTTCACTGGGTGTCGAAACAGGTCTACTAAGTACTTGGAGAATTATAGCCTTGCGCCTGATCAACGCATGGCCAGAGCCTGCAAGAACGAGGATAAACTTGTTAAGACATCGAGTTATAAAAGTATTCTTTATAAAGTACTATATAAAGAATATTTTGATCAGTTATTTTTCTTTCTAAAGAATTTTAAAATGTTTAAATATTGTTTAGCTTGAACCATCAGATTTGAATCAAATGACTATTCATCATATTATAAAATGTTTTAAATGGTATAAAATTTTAATTGAAATGTATAATGGTTTAAATAATGGGTTATCCATGTCTTTCAACCTGCTTTTCCTCCTAGCTACTTTTTCCCTACCTTCTTTCAGGATGTCTTCCAACCTATTGTTCTTTCTTGTTATTTCTCCGCTTCCTTCCTTTTCGATGACGAAAAGATTTGAGTGGGGGAGAGTGTAACAACCCTAGATTTTTTTCATATATTTTAATATTTGACTTTGTTTCATTTTGAAATTATTTTAAACTTATTTTATTTAAAACATTTCATTTTCAAATGTAGGTGTTGATTATTATGTGAATTATAATTTCAAACCGGCATAAATTGGATATTTTACTGAAAGATGAATTTCTGTTCAAACTGGTCAAACTTTGACTTTTAAATTTCAATTTAAATACTTAAATTCTTAAATTTTATCCTTTATTATGAAAATAGATTTAATAACTTGAATATTTCTTTTCATTTTGTTGAAAACGGATTTAATTTCTGAAAGTTATATACATTTCAATTTTGAGTATAATTTGTTTTATTTTGAAATTTTGTCTATTTTAAATTATATAAATCATATTTTCTATGTTATGTTATATTTTAATATGTGTTAATATGTTATTTTATGTATATTTTGTCTTTTAATATTTTAAAGTGATAATAAAAAATTTCAAAATTTACTGTACTTATTTCCTATTTTAAAAGGTTGTTTTCTATTTTTCTGCTATTTTCTTCATTTAAATTATATTTAATTAAAATTTAAATATTTATTTTGTGAATGTATTTTTATTTTATTTTATTATTTATGTTTAAAAATATTTTACAAGCTCATATGAATTTTCAAAAAATTATTCTATTTAATTTCAAATTTTCTAGTCTAGTTCACTATTTTTCTTAATTTAACTTTATATAATTAATAAATATTATATAAATTTTTATATTTTGATAAATTTTCGAAATTTTATCTGGGCTTATTATTATTTCTAGAAATATAAAGTTATATAAATTAAATAAGGATATATGAAGAGTTTTTGACTTTTGAATTGCCTTTTGCCTTTTTGAATTCCACCTCTTCATTTTCCTCACAATTCTTCATTTCTTTTGGCATAACTCCCCACATTTCAGCTGACTAATTCATTTTCATTTCACGTATCTTCCTTTCCTCCTTCCTGAGAAAAAATTTTCGGCCATCACATGCTTGGGAAATTGGTAAAAAAAATTATTTCTTTTATCTCTTTTTCTACTTATATTGTTTATTCTAGTTTGATTTTTTGCACATGCTTTCACCTCTTTTAGGATCAGCCATGCCTCCATTGCTGCCTACACGCCTCCACCACCTGATGGCACACCGCCACCACCACTTCCTCACCAGCCACCCAAGCCATGAACCCCATTGGTGATGCATATCCACAAAAGTTTCAAAACACCCTTCATACTAGCCTAATCGAGCACCACTCTCATTCCATCACCTCACCGCCCCTCTAGCCGCCAGCTACCACACCACCACCACCTCTAGCACCTCCAGCATCCATGGCCACACCATCATAGTGGACCCCACTCCTCTGGCCGTGACACTTGGAGCCTTGGCCGAGCCCAGATCCATGACTAAAACACATGTATATGCATGCTTATGTGTGTTATTCCCTTCATCCACTTTGGCACCATCACAAATGACATCTAGGCCAACCCATACCCACCATAATCTAACCCAAACACTTGCCATTGTCATGTATTTTACCTTATGGCTGAGCCTAGTAAAGGTTAAAAGCAAGTGCAAACATTTCTATTTGATTATATGCAGTTATTCTAGCATAGTTTTGATCGTAGTTGATTTGAAACTCATCGTTGTTATATTGTTTTTGTTTGATGTGTATCCAAGGAATTTGACATTTGGCTCCCCTATTTGAATCTTTTTTGTGCTTTTGTGCTTGGGGAGATCCCGTTTGTGCAATTCGTCATTGGGTCATCAGCTCAAACCAGTGAGTTATTCTCACCAGACAATATGTATATATAACTAGTAAATTGACCCCTTTTGAATCTGTAAAATGCATTATTATGTTACACCTGCTATGTTATGATTTTATGATGTTCACCCATGCTTAAACACCTGTTATATCATATGTTACTGTTATATTATGTTGTTCTATTATTTTTTATCAGTTTATCACACTGCAAGTTCTCTTTAGATTAGAATCACTATGGGTTGAAATGATACATACTCGAACGGACTTTAGAATAGGAGAAAATCATTATGGGCTGAAATGATAGGCCTGAATGATTTTCAATTATTTTCATATACTTGGGATTATGGGCTTGGAATGATCAAACCCGGGTTTTCTTTGTAAATTACGGTTGAAATGATATATTACCCGTATCACTTTACCTAGGCTAGAAAATGAAATACAGACCCGTTGTTAAAATATGTTTTTCTTAAAATTTTAAAATATTTTAGAAATGTAAATATTATAATATTTTGATTTAGATTTGATTAAAAATGATTTTTGTAAACCATTATTGACTCTCTGAAAATTTATAAGTGAAATAGATTAATGGTAAAGTTAGAAAATCTGAAATGTAAGTTTTTTTCGAAATTATAATTTGGTGATAAATGGAATTCAAATTAAATATGAAAATATGATAAATTTATGATATTTCGAATTAAATGAATTTAAAATGATTTTATAATGTATTAATGATTTTTGAATTAAGTTAAAATGTGAAATGAATGAATACTTAAGTTGAAATTTTGAAATATAACTAAAATTGAAAATTTGTGAATTTGGCTTAAAATTGAATTTTAAGTTAAGTAAATAAAAATGAAATTGAGTTATATTCGAAAATTTAAACTGAAGTGTTAAGTTAAATTTAATTTAATGAATTTAAAATTTAAATGTTGGAATTTAATAAGTGAATGACTATTAAATTTTTATTTTTGAATAGAGATTTAACTTTATAAAATCATGAATATAAGGGTATTTGAATGATTGTTTTAAAAGTTAAATTATATGATTTTATAAGTTAAAAATGATTTTAAAAAAAATATAATTGTTTATGAAATTGTACTGGATATTTGAAGTTAATTTACTGCTTTCTAAAATGCTATTAATTCTAATGTAAAGGATAATACAGCATTTGTAAATGCTGTAGTTGATAATAATGAACCAAATGGCTCAATTTAATTAAAGGCTATTATAGAATTTTTGTGAATGTTATAATGGTTGAATTTAACTAAGTTTATTTGAAAATAATAGAACCCTATTACCTTATTTTAAATGTTGTCTTTCGTTAAATTGAACTGTTTTAAGTGTGACTTTTCGTAGCATTTTCTAAATGCGACGAAAGTTGAATTTTCATCGTTTTAATAAATTTAAGTGAATGGATGAACTTAGAAAGATTAAAATTTTGAAAATTTTATAATTAATTATTAAATATAACATCTTCATTTAATGATTTAAATGAAGCAATTTGTTTCGAAATATAATACTGTTTTGAAATTTTAACCAAGTGATGTATTTAATTTATGGTTTAACTGATCCTTAAAGGATGGGCGATCCCAAGAATCCTTTAAGTTATGGTGCATCTCTACTACAGTTCACTTGAGTTGATTTACATTATATAAGTATATATTGTCCTGACTCGAGTGTTTTGTGTTTTACTTTACGCTCGGGTCAGTCTGAGTATTCACAGCTTTGGATTCTCTTTTTGGAGCTGGTCTTTGCTGGAGTTTCTGCTTATCTACATTGATATCTACTTTCTGTTTCAGCTATTCTAGTTTATCTCATGTATTAGTGAACTTCTATGTATTTGGGATTTCTATTATGTTGTTTTCAGACTGTATTATGTATTTGGTTTGAGGCTCTGCCGTAGTAGCTTCATGAACTACTATGTATTTTATATTCCGCTGCGAGGTATTCTGTTTGTTCTTTGTCTATGATTCTGTGTTTTGTATTTCATTTGCTCCAAATTTATTTACAATGCGGTATTTTGAGAAATTCAAGTCCGACATGTACGGGTGCGAATGGCTGAAAATACCGGGTTGTTACACGTCTGATTCTTTCTGAGTTTCAAACCAGAGGAATCAATCAGGCGTCTGGCTAGTGTACCCAGACGTCTGAATGTGTGCATGTTGCTTTAACTGTGTTTGTGTCATACCTCTTCCACTTCTATCAACTTGAATTCTTTTGATTCTTCTTTTGAGTGTTATTTTTGTCTCTTTGGTGATGTTACTTTATCAACTACCTGTAAATATATATATATATATATATATATATATATATATATATATATTCGATTTCCATTGTATGGTTGTTATCATCGAAACCATAGAATTGATTTCCTAACACTATGGCCCAAACGAGCATGCCAAAGAGATGCTCGATCATTTTGGCATGTTTTACCTACATAAGCTTCAGTGGTAGATAATACATACAAGGATTCTTTCCTTTTCCTACGTAAAAGAACTTCAGCATCTTAATTTTTTAACTTATCAATAATAAGGACGTCATTAGGACCAAATAAAACATACCTCCCTGAGCTAGTAATTTGATAGACCGATAAAAGATTTTTAGTAAGTCCAGGAACATGAAAAGCATTGCTCAAAGCAATGTCATTGTAGTTTATGCCACCAGTTTCAACTTTTATGCTGCCTTAGTGATGGGATGAGTTGTATTATCTGCTGTGACAATAGCTTGTTTTCCCTCATGCGTACGAACTTCAAATAGTAATGACTCGTTACCTGTGGCATGATGAGAACAACCTGAGTCCACAATCCACTCCTTAGCATAGTCTATAGGAATATCTTTACTGGACTGCAAATCAGGTTCTGCATTACACACCTCTCCAATGACCTCAATTGAATAGCAATGTTCTCACTTCACTTGATTTTCATCTTTTGTTTCATGAACAATGTTTGCCGATTCATTTGTAAGCTTTGTTCGACACTTTTGTTTGATATGACCTAGTCTGCGACAACTGGTACAAAAAAGCTTAACGCGACAGTTTTTTCTAATAGGCCCTGGTTTTCCGCATCCATGACAAGAAAATGAAGAGCGGTCTTGCTCAACTTCAGCTCATGTCTTACTCTTTTCATCCTAAAAAGATGTTCATTGTTTTGCCTTATTCCACTTATCTTTGACAAGGAGCACATCACTCGTTTCTACAACAGACATGTTTGTCATTTGTTTAATCAACGCCTCTTGATTCGAAAGCAAATTCTCCAATTCCACAATTGTAGGTTGAGTCACCCATTATTGGACAGAGGAAATAAAAGGCATAAATTCCTTCCTTGAGCCATGGATCAAGTAGCGACGCATTCTTGCTTCCTTGATCGGATCAGTGAGATCTAACTCTGAAATCTCAGCACACAAATTTTTAATTCTCAAAAAATAATTTGAAATGGACAGTTTACCTTGAGTGATGGAGGCAAGTTCATTTTCCAGAAATTGCAATCTTGTTGTATTTTTTTGAGTGAACAACTTTCCAAGGGTATCCCATACTAACTTTGGAGAGTTTAGCTCACGGACATGATCAATGTGGTCCTTACCGATCGATGTTCGTAAAGCAAATAGCGCCTTGCCGCACTTAATCTTCCACTTCCTCCGTGCATCAGAATTTTGTGGGATATCAGCTGGAATTTCAGTTTCATCACCAGAAACAAGCTCCCAAAGATCTTGTCCTTACAAGAAGGTTTCCATACATAGCTTCCAGTAGCTATAGTTGTTGTTCAAATTTTCAACTGCAACTTGGGAACCACTAATGTTTCCATTCATTTTGGCAAATGAATTTCAAAGATACCTGATGAAGTTTTAGTTGAGTAAATGAGCACACATTTGGTATTCAACCTGATCGCTCTGATACCATGAAAACAAAAACAGGAAAACAACAGTTTTAATTTATTTATTACTCAACTTACTTGAAATGATACAAACTGTAGAACTATATATAAAAACAAAACAAGACCCGGTGCACTAAATTATAGCATCATGCTATAGACTTATTCACACACAACTTGATCCTAAAGTAAAGCATAAAAAGGCTCAACATAAACTTGTTATTCCTAAAGAATATGACATATGTGCATCCATGTAAATTGCACTACGTCTTAACAGGTCGTGGCATAATCAAGTCGGTCCCTGTTTGGATTAAACTATATAGCATCCCCTTGTATGCTTGGTATCATGTTGGCATCAATTAGCTTGCGTCAAAATTATGAAATGAACGATATCACAGCATAAAATATATCTGCTGTATTTTGTTGTAATGGGCTTGGGCCGATGCATATAGCCCAGTAGCATATTATATCTTGTAATATCAGTATAAATACAGACAGTAGCATATCAGTTTTGTACAAGTGAAAATCAAAAAATAAAGTGCTGCATATTCTCTTTTCATCTAAAATACAAAATTCTTATATGGTATCAGAGCCAATTATTGTCTAACGACAAGAAGATAAAAGATCATCAGTAAATCTCATCAGAGATCATTGAATCGCCTCATCATTGAGCCATACAGAAGTAGTGTCAAATCATTATCATCATCCACCACTTTGTTGCTCTCAGTTATAGGCATTCTCATCATTTGAGAGTGCAGTACCTACCCAGTTTATAGTATGTGCATTCAGTTTTACTATCACATGAAGGAAGGGTAGAACAAAGAAAGGAGAAAGAATTGTCAATTAACTATGTAGCCAATTCAAAGAGTAAAACACAGGATCAAAACATCAGACAAAATCAATTTAACCAGAGAGGTGGTGGCAATCAGAGAGGAAGAGGAAGAAGTAACAGATGGAATAATAACAGAAAAAAGTGTCAAATATGTGAAAAACCAGGCCATATAGCAAGACAATGCTATTTCAGGCTTAACACTGAATAATATCCAAGTCAAAAAAATGGTGAATCAAGTGCAAATATGGCAAATATCAATCAGAAACCAAACAATCATTCAGAAGATGGAAGAAGGCAACAGGCTAATTCAGAAAGACTCACCAAAGCAGAAGACATAACAAATGAGGATTGGTATCCAGATTCAGGTGCAACCAACCACCTCACAAGCAACCTTCAAAATCTCAATCTTGGCAGCAAAGAATACACGGTATGCATACTATACATATGGGCAATGGTGAAGCTATAAACATCACACATGTTGGAACTAGCAGTATCAAAGGTAAAAGACATCTTTACCTTAACAATCTATTAAGAGTTCCCAAAATTAAGAAGAACTTGATGAGTGTATCTCAATTTGCTAATGAAAACAATGTGTATTTTGAGTTTCACCCAAAATTTTGTGTTGTTAAAGACTTACTGAATCAAGAAATATTACTACAGGGTGAACTGGGTAAAGGACTATACAAGTTCAAGTTTGGAAACACTGCAAATGGCAAAAATAAAAATAAGTGGTGTAACAATTTTGTGTCAAATATTAGGAAAGATAAAGAAACATTTGATTTGTGGCATTGTAAACTTGGACATCCCAGTATAAATGTTGTAAAACAAGTACTTAGTGATAATAATATTACTTTTGAGGTATCTACACCATATATATGCACCTACTGTCAACTAGGCAAAAGCCACAAACTGCCATTTATAGATTCCAATACAACAGTCAGTAAACCACTTGAACTGGTTGCCACAGACCTGTAGGGACC
The DNA here is from genome assembly GCA_030765085.1 of Allium cepa. Classification (NCBI taxonomy): domain Eukaryota; kingdom Viridiplantae; phylum Streptophyta; class Magnoliopsida; order Asparagales; family Amaryllidaceae; genus Allium; species Allium cepa. Next base: position 675,588,565 of record CM060941.1, on the reverse strand, counting down.
AACACCAGTGAGTACTGACTACGGATACAGGTACTATATATCTTTTGTTGATGCTTATTCTAGATAAACATGGATATATTTCTTGAAATCAAAAGCAGATGCAAGTAAAACTATGGTACAGTTTATAACACAAGCAGAGAAACAAACAAACAATGAGCTAAAAATAATACAGACTAATGGAGGCAGTGAATTCAAACCACTGAAAGAATACTTTCAACAAAAGGGAATTATTTAGAGAACAACCTGCCCACACACTTCAGAACAAAATGGACTTGTTGAAAGAAAACATAGACACATAGTGGAAACAGGATTAACTATGCTAGCTCAAGCATCTATGCCAATAAAATTCTGGCCAGATGCTTTCAACACTGCAGTATACTTAATCGACAGACTACCTACCAAATTACTCAAACATCTAAATCCCACTGAAGTATTATTTGGGGTTAAACCAGACTACCAAGGTCTAAACATTTGGTTGCTTATGCTTCCCATGTCTTAGACCATACAATATGCACAAATTAAGTCTAAGATCAACCTCTTGTACATTCCTTGGCTATGGGAATAATCAAAAGGGATATAGATGCTTGAGTAATGATGGTAGGATATTTGTTTCAAGACATGTAGTATTTAATGAAGAAACATTTCCTTTTGCAGATAAGAACATCAAAACCACAAAGAAAGTTTATGACAAAGGCAGTGCATCACTACCATCAATACCTACTGTACCTGATCAGAATATCAGTGCCACTGAAGGAGGCAAGCAGAGAGACAATGAATCACAACACACTGTATCCAGAGAGGACACTGGATCAGGTCATGATCCTGAAAGAATCTCCATCTCTCCTTCTAATAACACAAGTCCAAACAATGACATAGAATCAGTGGAAGAACAATCTCCTTCTAGGTCTCAACATGCAGATGAGATCATCAACACACATGAGCCTCAACCTGTAAAAATAGGGCATCATATGACAACAAGGTCCAAGAGTGGCATATATAAGCCAAAGATATATAATACTCAACTAAATCAAACAGAGCCAAGCAACTACAAATATGCTGTTACAAATATCAACCGAAAGCAAGCAATGGATGAGGAATACAAAGCACTCATCAAAAACAAAACTTGGAGTCTCACAACCAGAATTAAAGACAGCAATGTAGTTGGGTGTAAATGGACATACAAGATCAAAAGAAATCCTGATGGAAGCATTAATAAGTATAAAGCCAGGCTTGTGGCTAAAGGTTATAATCAACAATATGGATTTGATTTTTATGAGACATTTTCACCAGTGGTTAAGCCAACAACAATAAGAATCATATTGACCATTGCCTTACATAAGAAGTGTAGAATCAAGCAACTAGATGTAAACAATGCATTCCTCGATGTGGATCTAAAGGAGGTTGTACTCATGGAACAACCAGAAGATTATGAAAAGGGAAATAACAAAAGACTTGTATGTAAGCTACACAAAGCCATCTACGGTCTTAAGAAGGCTCCACGTGTATGGAATGAGAAACTCAAGATAACACTGGTGAAACAAGACTTCATACCAACAAAATCAGATAATTCTCTCTATGTACAATGCAAGAATGATAGTATCACATATATTCTAATATATGTTGACGACATTATCATTACGGGAAGTAGCAATATAATCATAGATCAGACAATAAAATACTTAGACCAGACATTCTCCATTAAAGATCTAGGTGAACTAAAGTATTTTCTTGGTATAGAAGTAACACAGAGATCGAGTGCAGAACTACTCTTATGTCAGAAAAAATATATTCTTGATGTTCTAAAGCGAGCAAACATGGATAATGCAAAACCATTACCTACTTCTATGATCAGTAACTTGCGACTCTCAAAAGACAGAGGTGAAACAATTGATAATGAAAAGCAATACAGGAGCATAGTAGGAGCATTACAATATATTACAACTACTAGACCTGACATATGCTACATTGTGAATAAAGTATGTCAATATATGCACAAACCTCTCAACGAACACTGAAAAGCAGTTAAACGAATTTTGAGATACCTGAAGGGAACTCTGAATCATGGTCTTACCCTCAATAGCACAAAACAATTAACGATATAGGCTTACTCATATGCAGATTGGGCTTCAGATCCTGATGATTGAAGATCGACATCAGGATACTGTGTTTACCTGGGAGACAACTCAATCTCATGGAGCTCGAAGAAGCAAGCTACGGTTTCACGATCTAGTACGGAGTCTGAGTACAGATCTATAGCCAGTATGGCTGCAGAAATTACATGGATAGAATCTCTTCTGCAAGAGATCAAGGCTGACCTCAACAGTACACCAATTATTTGGTGCGACAATCTTAGTTCGGTCTCTCTCACAGCAAAACCAATCTTACACTCTCGAACGAAGCACATTGAAATAGATCTCTATTTCGTTCGAGAGAAAGTGATAAGCCAGAAACTGAAAGTCAATCATATTCCATCCTTCTACCAAAGAGCAGATATTCTCACAAAGCCATTATCAGCTACAAATTTCATGAGATTGAAAGAGGAGCTCAAGGTTAAAAGTGGTGGCGCAGAAAGGAACGAGAAAGAGAAACCCTAGATCTAATTGAAGGGGAAAATTATGAAATGAACGATATCACAACATAAAATATATCTGCTGTATTTTGTTGTAATGGGCATGGGCCGATGCATATATCCCAGTAGCATATTATAGCTTGTAATATCAGTTTAAATACAGACAGTAGCATATCAGTTTTGTACAAGTGAAAATCAAAAAATAAAGTGCTGCATATTCTCTTTTCATCTAAAATACAAAATTCTTATAGTCAAGGTTAAGAAAATTCTTGTTTATGGATGAATTCACTAAGAGATTGGAAAGAATTGAGTATGCAAAGTGTACGACTGAGGTCACCCCTGATAAGGCTTTGGTTGATCATTTCCCTGTTCAACATATGGATGGATCAGAGCAGCAAGTCCAGGTTAGCTATCTCTAGAAACTAGAAATTTGCACTGTTTGTAAAGAGTGAGGGCACTGAAATCTTAACTACCATAAGTGTACCTTGCTGGAAAAAGAAAATAAAAGCGTTTAAACCGAGGAAAATATTGTTAAAGAGCAAGGAAGAAATGGTGATGCTGAAGGGAAGATTGTGGAGAAAAAGAAACATAATAGGCAGAGAATTTTTTATGTTAAAAAAGAACAAGGTTAATCTATGTAGAAAAGTGAATGTGGTGCCTGCTAAGTCTAGTAAAGTAGTCAGAGATGAAGGAGAAAAGATTGTAGACTTAACAAACTTTGAAGAAGTTGCTGATATAAACGCTGACATTGGTTCTGTTTCAGTAGCTAATATGTCCAACAAGTATAAGGTCTTAAATGAAATAAGTTTGAACGAAAGTGGATTATCATGTGAAATAGGAAGAGAAGTCTGAGGAAGATGAATTATTATGTGATGAGGATCTGACTGTTTCTGTTGCTTATGCAATTCAAAGTGACACTGGTAATGAGCATGTGCATATTTCTAGGTGTGATAATGTGGATGTACATGTGTGCACTACCGAGGGTTGAGTTGCTTTCGATTTAAAGCAACAAGACAACTTAACTAGTCTGAACCAAGGGTGCAACCAACATAAAGTTTTATTGCAACAATTTGGTACAAATCATTTAAATTCTGAAAATACCACGGACACTCCTTTTGATCTTCATAAAGAGGATAGTAATCTTTTGCATGGTATAATCATCAACAGCAGCAAAGTGAAACATTATTTATCCTTTTATCAATGCTACTCCAATTATCAATTAATCTGATACTCCCTCATCTTCCATTTCATCTATCAAAACTTCTTTCCCTTCCTTGAAGCATCTCAACCATCAAATCTCTTCTCCACCTGATGCATTGTCCTTAACCTTTCGGCAATAAAATCCCCTTATGCTCACTTAAATTCCCCACCAGGAGAGGCTCCTCCTTCAATTCGTAGTGAAGCTGCTTCTTCCCAACATGGAAAAAACTCTACAAATAAAAAGAAAAATAGTTTAAATAAAAGTAGAAACACTCTATCCACCAATAAGAATAAAACATCTTGCCTCCTTTAAAATTCTCCTTCAACATGGAACAGTTGACAAAAACTCTACCTACAAACCCTCTAGTTTCCTTATGTTACACAACTAAAGTGCTTGAAACATTAGAGGAGCTCATAATTTCCTCAACTTGGATCAGGTCAAAAATCTTATTCTCTCTCATAATATACATCTGTTAGTAATTCTTGAAACCAAGCTTGACCATTTTCTTTCTTCTCGTGTTGCTAATTACATCAATCCTCAGTGGAATTTGTATCACAACCTTGATGTTGCTCCCTATGGTAGGATCATGGTTTTGTTTAACCCTTAAACGTTTCTCTTATCCCTTATAATCTCTACTTCTCAAATCATCCATTTTCATGCTGTTCAGATCCCCTCAGCTGCCTCTTTCTACTTCTCTATCATCTATGCTGGAAATTCTGTTGCCTCTAGATAGAACCTGCTCAACCTACTTCCTTCCTTAAGGAAAGAAACTCACCCATGCCTTGCCACTAGGGACTACAATTGCTGCCTTGAATTAACTGATAGGATAGGTGGTATTCCACTAACTCCTAGGGTTGTAATGCCACTCAATAATGCAACCACAGATTCTTCTTTAGCCCATGTTGTTAAATCTGGTGCCAAATATATTTGGAGTAACAGGAGAAGAACTGGTGTCAGAACCTTCTCCATAATTGGTCATGCTTTTTCCAATTTATTAACCCTATCAACTTAGCCATCCTTGTCCAATTTCCTACCCAACCAATTCTATTTGGCCACTTCCCCTTGATTCTTTCCTTTGGCCTCTGTTGTGAAAGAGAAATCAAGTTTCAATTCTTTTTAATATTTGGATTAATGATACTAATTTTTTAAATGTTGTTTCTTCTGCCTGGTCTAACAGTTTCTATACAAACCCTATATACATTCTTAGTAGAAAGCTTAAGGCTGCAAAGTATGTTCTCGGGGATCGGGCTAAAATCAAGTATGGGAATGGTGAGCTTATGCCAATGAAGACCAAGGAGGAGCTTCAGATTGCCCAGAATTTTTTGATGGACCACCCTGATGATATTGATGCTGCGATAACCGAAGGAAGGTTGTTTACTGCTCCGAAGCTCTCAAAAATGAGGACAACATGAAGAAGCAGAAGCTTAGGAAGAAGTGGAACATGCATGGTGATAGGAACACTGCTTATTTTCGTGCTTCTCTTAAAATTAAGCAAGCAAAGGGGCAAATCATCACTATCTGTGATGAGAATGGGATACTAGTTTTCTCCTGAAGTAGTTGATCGCACTCTTGTGTCATATTTCTCTAACCTCCTAGGTAACTCATCATGTTTCTCTCCTGATTTATATTTAATCTCTAACCTAACCCTGCCTAGGATTAGATCTGATGAAATAAACTTCTTATCATCTGCTGTAACTAATGAAGAAATTAAAAGTGCCATATTTGCTATGAATAAGAATTCCTGTGGGGGCCTGATGGTTTTAATGTAATGTTCTTTACACATTGCTGGAATGTGATATCAAAAAATGTTTATAGTGTTGTTCATAATTTCTTCAATAAGTGCAAGATGCTAGGTGAAACAAATGCTATCAATTTAGTTCTTGTTCCTAGATCCAAAATCACTTCTTCAGTTAACTCTTTTAGACCAATCTCTTACTGCAATGTCATTTACAAGCGCATTTCTAAAATAATTGCAACAAGACTTCTAACTGTTCTGCCTGATCTTGTTGCACCTTACCAGTCCGCTTTTCCACCTAAAAGAAGCATCTTAGACAGTGTTTTGCATGCCCATGAGTTACTTGAGGGTTACAATAAGGCTTAGGTCTCCCTAAGAGCTATGTTGAAGCTTGATATTAGAAAAGCCTATGACTTAGCACAATAGGAAACCATAGTTAGAATAATGGAAATGATGCACTTCCCTATGCCATTTGTAGCCTGGATATAAGCTTGTGTATCTAATCCCGGTTTCTCCTTGAATTTCAATGGTAAGACTGTTGGTTACTTGAGAAGTAAACAGGGTATAAGGCAAGATGATCAACTTTAATCGTATCTATTCATTATTGTAATGGAAGTCTTCACTCAGATGTTAAACTCCAAATTCTAGTCTAATGAAATTCAGTACCACCCTAAATGCAAATAACCTCTTGTTTCCTCTCTGATATTTGGTGATGATATCATGATTTTTACCAAGCGAGACTTCTCTTAAATTCAGTCTATTATAGATACTCTTGGTTCTTTCTACTCGATGATTGGTCTAAACTATTTCTTTAGAAATCTCATATATTGGTTGCTGGTGTGCTTTAATTAAGTTCAAACTAATAGCATTATTCATCAATCTAGCCTTCAACCAATATCTGAATCCATGAACTATCTGGGAGTGCCTCTGTCAACTTCTAGAATTACCACTTCACAGTGTCTCCCATTGTATGCTAAGATAACTGCGTCCATGGACTGCTGTATTGAAAATGAGAAAACCCTTCACTAATTGTATATATGAAGTAGCAATCCTCTCTGACCGTTAGATCTCAATCATTCAATCTCAGCCGAAGACAATTTTCTTTATTTTATGGTCTGTGGGCCGAAACCCACTATGTACAAACTGTATTATAAAGCCATTGCTTCTTCACACTTGTAAACTATCAATTCAGTAAAATAACAACAAGTATTTCTTCTGTTTCAATTCTCCTTTGTCAAAATGAGATCAAAAAATATTACTGAGTTTCAAAACTCTTTTACGGTATCAGAGCAACCCAATTGCTTAACAGCAAATTTAAAAAAAAGGAGATAAAGAAACTCATCAGAGGATAATCTCATCATCTGAGTATTATCCTTCATCAGAAACCATTCATTTCATCATTAGAAGGATTCATTCAACTCGATCCTGTGCCTCGCTAGTATTCAAAAGGCTGCAGCAGGATTTCATCGTTGAATAGTGAAGATTTCATTCAAATTCTCAGAAAATCAGATCAAGAAATCAAGAAAACAACACAAGAAACAGAGAAGTGCCATCCGGAAAGAAATCTCATCAGAAAATTCATCATTTAAGAATTTCTTTGGTTGCACTTACCTGTTTTTGGCATTCTTTTCTATATTTTTGAACTTCAATTCAAGTTGACTGTACGTTTCTTCAGTTTGACATTTTGATCAGACAAACATAATCTCATCATCATGGCTGATGAAACTGGTTCAGAGACATCATCTGCAGCAAATTCCTCTCAACATGCTAATTCTGCCGAGAATCTAATCAAGACCATGGTCAGTTCTCAAAGCCAATTGGTTACAGTGCATTTAAATGAAGATAATTATCTTCTATGGAAGCTTCAAGTCGAAACATCCATTCAAGAGTATGGACTTGAAAGCTATATTCAGGATACAATTCAAATTCCTCCTGTATGCATCACAGACAAGGAAAACATGATTGTCAGCAATGAAGAATACATCAAGTATCATAGACAAGATAGACTCATATGTTCTTGGTTACTATCCTCGATTAATGTGAATCTGTTGTCACATGTTATTGGATGTAAAACAGCCAATGAAATATGGGTAACTGTCGACAAAGTTTTCAACATACAATCTGCTGCCAAAGTTATGTTCTATAAAAGACAATTGCACAATGCAAAGAAAGACAATCAGAATATGAGAGAGTATCTTTCTAAAATCAAAATTACTTGTGATCTTCTTGAGGCAGCAGGTCATAAAGTTAGTGATTCAGAACAAATTATGACAGCTCTAAATGGATTGAATGATGAATATGAAGCTGTGGTGGCTGTAATTTCATCACAAAAAAGTCTACCAACCATTGATGATGTTCTGATGAAGCACTCACCTCATTCAAAGCGACGGCCATCCTTAGGTCGTCCACGACCTATCCAACATCGCAAGCCACGACCCACGACCTAAATCTCCACCGCAACTTACGACCTACCCTTCACCGCGACTTACGACCTAGCCACCTCCGCGACCTAGCAATCCAACGCGCCCAAGCCCTAGGTCGCGAAACTTCCATATGTCGCGAGCGACTTACTCCCCTCCTCCATATGTCGCGTACGAGATACTCCAAAAGGCGAACGACGTACGCAAAGCTCCCATAAGTCGCTGCCGAGTTTCCCCTAAACCTAAATCGCGTGAACGAGTTTCCATAGGTCGCGAAGCACTGTTTCTAGGTCGCTGTCGAACCACCTTAGGTCGCGTGAAGAAATTTAAGTCGCGAAATTTAAGTCGCTGATGAATGCCTCTTTCTTAAGTCGTGAATCTCCAGAATATCTTTCCATAAGTCGCTGCCGAGTTTGTTTTAAGTCGTTGCTTGTATTTCCTTATGTCGTTTGTATGTAAACCGCTTGTGTTGTAATTTTTTTAAGTCGTGTGTTGAGTTGTGGGCCTATAAATAGGCAAGTCGTGTCATTTGTAAGGTTGTTGAAATTTGAATAAAATTTGGTTTGTGCTTTGTGCCTCCATTTTTAAATTGGTAGTCGAGTGTTAGCTCCTATCTCCACTTCGGCATTCGAGTGCGCTCGAATCAACGAACGTTGAAGCCAATTCACGGAATCAAGTGCGCTTGATCAACGCTCAAAGAATTGTAGATCTTTCTTCACGGAATCGTGCGCGATCAACGTGTCGAAGATTGCTAAAATCCGGTATCTTCGTGATCAACGGATTTGGGCCTTTCGCTATTCTTGAATCCTTCGATTCTTCGTCGATTCACCGATTATTTCCGCTAATCGTGTGAGATCCTGGACGGATTCAATTTGCATCGTCGAATTCGCTTCCCACGCTGCGTCAGTTTGGTATCACAGCGAGATTGCAAGAAGTTCGCATCATTTGGAGACTTGGGTTTCGAGAATTTGAAGTTTGGAGATTGGATTTTCCATTGTTGAGAAATTTGGTGTTCATCGTGTTCATCGTGAAGTTGCAACAAGTTGGGAATTTCGATCCATCTCACTTTGGATCAAAGTTCGAAAAGTGTTTGAAATTTATTCTTGAGTTTGTTTGAAGTTCAATCATGCCTCCGAGACGAGCTCAACGTCATCGCAATATTAATGCTTTGTATGGAAGAGAAGAGGCCGATGAAATGGAACAACGAATCAACGAGAGTTTCACTGAAAAGTTGAATGAAGGAATTGGTCGATTAGAGAGAATGATGCTTGAAATGAATCAAAGTAGAAGAAGGGTTTCACCTGAATCGAGTCATGGAAGAAGTAGGGTTTCACCACATTCAGATCGGGAGAGAAGATAAGATCATGATCGTAGAAGTGTTGACAATTGTGATAGGAATGAAGATCGAAGAAGTGGTGGTAGAAGAGAGGTTGGTGGTCATGATCGACATCGATATACTTCAGACTTTGATGAGGAGTTTGATGGTGATAGGGGAAGTGTTCGTTACCAAGATAGAGATCAAACACGACGTCAGTATCGAGATGTAGAGGATGATCGTCGATGGGAATCAGGAATGAAGATGGAGATTCCTGAATTTAAAGGTGGAATGGTTGCAGAAGAATTTTTGGATTGGCTGTCTAATGTTGAAGAGATCTTTGATTTCAAGGAGGTATCGAAAGATCGTCGAGTGAAGTTGGTTGCTACTAGGTTGAGGGGGAGAGCTATGGCGTGGTGGCAACAAACCAAACTTACACGAGAACGGATGGGGAAGTCGAAGATTATTGACTGGGAGAAAATGAAGAAAATGATGAAAGCTACATTTTTACCTTACAATTATTAATCACTCATGTATCAGAGATTGCAGAACTTGAGGCAAGGGACGAAGGCTGCTAATGATTATGCTGACGAGTTTTATCAACTGATTGCTCGAAATGACATTATGGAGACAGAGGAACAGCTGACTGCTAGGTTTGTTGGAGGTTTGCGAATGCAGATCCAGGATATGGTTAATATGTTTGATCCGAGATCTGTGGCTGAAGCGCACCAGAAAGCGTTGGCTTGGGAGAAGCAGGGAAGACGAGGAGGAGGTGTGTTTACAAGTTCCAATATTCAAAGCAAAGGTGTTAATGGGAGTTCCAATGTTTCTAAAACCGTCAGTAAACCAATTGTGAAGGAGGTTGAGAAGGCAAAGGTCAACAACAGTTTCAAATGTTATAATTGCCAAGAAATGGGTCATAAAAGTAACAAATGTCCAAAACCAAAGAAGAGAACGATGATTACTGAAGTAGAAGGTGAGGATGTTGGTGAAGGTGAATCTAGTCCAGTAGAGGAAGATGAACAGGATATCGCGTCCGGAGATGAAGGATGTAATCTAATGATGAGAAGGTCTTGTTTAATACCCAAACAAGAGGATGAGGCTAGTTGGTTGAGAAGCAACATTTTTCAATCTACATGCACTATTCTGGGAAAAGTTTGTAAGTTTGTGATTGATGTAGGAAGTTGTGACAATATTATTTCTACAGAGGCTGTGAGGAAACTGAAGTTGAAGACGGAGAAACACCCTAATCCTTACAAGTTGGCGTGGCTGAGAAAAGGAGGAGAGGTGAAGGTGGACAGGCGAGTTCGAGTTCCATTTTCTATTGGGAAGATATAAAGACGAGATCTGGTGTATATGGTTGAGATGGATGTTTGTCATTTGCTTTTGGGAAGACCGTGGCAGTATGATCGAGTAGTGAAACATGATGACCGGACCAATAGCTATAGTTTTATGTTTGAAGGCGTTAAGATTATTTTAGTTCCAAAGAAGAGACCACAGGAAGAGAGTAAATCTGAGGAGATTGAGGAGCTGAAAATTTTATTGATTTTGAAAGAATTTGTTGAAAAAGCAGAGGAGAGTTCAGAGGTATTTTTGTTGATTGGACATGAAGCTACTGAATCAGTTGAAGTCCCAGAGAAAGTGAAGCCGGTATTGGAAGAATTCAGTGATGTGTTTCCGGAGGAGTTGCCAAAGGAATTACCGCCACTGAGGGATATTCAACATCAGATTGATCTTGTGCCAGGATCGATATTACCTCACAGGCCACATTACCGGATGAGTCCCAAGGAGCATGAGGAACTGAGAAGGCAAGTGGAGGAGTTGTTAGAACAAGGTCGTGTTCAGGAGAGTTTGAGTCCATGTACCGTGCCAGCCTTATTGGTACCGAAGATGGATGGGACGTGGAGGATGTGTACGGACAGTCGGGCTCTAAACAAGATCACTGTGAGATACAGATTTCCTATGCCGAGGTTTGATGATTTGATTGATCAGTTGAGTGGGGCTGTTGTGTTTTCCAAGATTGACTTGAAGAGTGGATACCATCAAATTCGTATTCGACCGGGTGATGAGTGGAAGACTGCTTTTAAAACCAGGGAGGGTTTATACGAATGGTTGGTTATGCCATTTGGCTTGTCAAACGCTCCTAGTACTTTTATGAGAGCGATGAACCAGATTTTTAGACCATTTGTTGGGAAGTTCGTAGTTATTTACTTTGATGATATTCTGATTTATAGTGGGAGTACGGAAGAACACATCCAACACATGCGAGAAGTATTGTTGATTCTACGACAAGAGCAGTTTTATGCAGCAACAAAGAAGTGTGTGTTTATGACGGACAGTGTTTTATTTCTGGGGTATGTTCTGTCAAAAGGAAGGTATTCAAGTAGATGAAAATAAAGTGGAAGCTGTCAGGAGTTGGCCACAGCCAAAGACAATTACGGAAGTGAGGAGTTTTCATGGATTGGTATCTTTCTATCGAAGATTCATTCCACATTTTAGCAGTCTGATGGCATCCGTAACTGATTGCATGAAAGGAAAGAAGTTTGCATGGTCAGAGGAAGCAGGGGTTGCTTTTGAGAAGGTCAAGACACTTTTTACGACATCACCAATTTTGGTGCTGCCGAATTTTCAGTTGTTGTTTGAATTGCATACTGATGCTTCGAAGGTTGGAATTGGTGGAGTATTGAGCCAGAATGGAAAACCGGTTGCTTATTTCAGTGAAAAATTGTCGGGAGCCAAATTGAGATATAGCACTTATGATGTAGAGTTTTACGCAATTGTTCAAGCTGTGAAACATTGGATACATTATCTGTTTCAAAAGAGTTTGTTCTTTATACAGATCATGAAGCTTTGAAACATTTGCAAGGGCATGACAAAATTTCAGCTAGACACGCTTCATGGGTCGCGTATCTACAGCAGTTTACTTTTGCTGTGAAACACAAATCAAGGGTGACGAATCGTGCAGCAGATGCATTAAGCAGGAGGAATCACTTGTTGACAACGTTGAAGGTTGAAGTGACAGGATTCGAATTATTGCTAGAGTTGTTTGAGGAGGATCCTTACTTTGTAAAGTTTGTTGAGAAAGTTAAGAATGGGGATACTGATGAATTTGTGTTGGTTGATGGATTCTTGTTTAAAGGAAATCGATTATGCATACCAGACTGTAGTTTGAGAATGAAGATTGTTAAAGAATTACATGAAGAAGGCCATGTAGGCAGAGATCGTACATTGCAGTTGATTTATCAATCTTATTTTTGGCCGTCAATGAGGAAAGAAGTAGAGAGATTTGTGGAGAGATGTCATACCTGTCAGGTTTCGAAAGGAACAACGACGAATGCGGGATTATACATGCCATTACCAGTACCTACTAGACCATGGGTTGATATCAGCATGGATTTCGTCTTGGGTTTGCCTAGAACTCAAAGGGGGAATGATTCTATATTTGTTGTGGTGGACAGGTTTTCGAAGATGGCACATTTTATAGCCTGTAAGAAGACGGCGGATGCAGTTCGGGTTGCTCAGTTATTCTTTAAAGAGATTTATCGATTGCATGGTTTACCAGAATCTATAGTTTCAGACAGGGATACCAAATTTCTGAGCCATTTTTGGTTGAGTCTGTGTAAGATGGTTGGAACGAAGCTGAATTTTAGTAGTGTTTATCATCCGCAGACAGATGGGCAAACTGAGGTGGTGAATAGATCGTTGGAAAATTTGTTACGATGTCTTGTGAAAGATAACTTAAAGAGTTGAGATATGAAGTTGTGTCAAGCGAAATTCACACATAATCATGCTGTTAACCGGAGTACAGGTTTCAGTCCATTTCAGATTGTATATTCAAGCTTACCAAAGGGACCGCTGGATTTGACAATAGTGCCACAACCGAAAGGGACAGTTAAGCGGGCTGCTGATTTTGTTGATGGGTTGACAGAATGCCATAGAATCGTTCAGGAACGATTGGAGAGGACAAATGAGAAGTATAAACAAATGGCGGATAAAAAACGCAGAAGTATTATCTTCAAAGAAGGAGATTTTGTATAACCATTTTGACGAAAGATCGTTTTCCAGTTAGCACTTACAACAAGTTGAAAGCACGAAAAATTGATCCAGTAGAAATCTTGAAGAAGATCAATGATAATGCGTATCGATTAAGATTGCCGAAAAATATTCATACTTCTGATGTTTTCAATATCAAACACTTAATTCCGTATTGTGGGGAGGATTTTGTCGAAGATGATGAGAGTGTGAATTCGAGAACGAATTCCTTCCAACAAGGGGAGGATGATGAAGCACTCACCTCATTCGAAGCGTCGGCCATCCTTAGGTCGTCCACGACCTATCCAACATCGCAAGCCACGAAGCACGACCTAAATCTCCATTGCGACTTACGACCTACCCTCCACCGTGACTTACGACCTAGCCACCTCCGCGACCTAGCAATCCAACGCGCCCAAGCCCTAGGTCGCGAAACTTCCATATGTCACGAGCGACTTACTCTCCTCCTCCATATGTCGCGCACGAGATACTCCAGAAGGCGAACGACATACGCAAAGCTCCCATAAGTCGCTACCGAGTTTCCCCTAAACCTAAATCGCATGAACGAGTTTCCATAGGTTGCGAAGCACTGTTTCTAGGTCGCTGTCGAACCACCTTAGGTCGCGTGACGAAATTTAAGTCGCGAAATTTAAGTTGCTGATGAATGCCGCTTTCTTAAGTCGCGAAGCTCCAAAATATATTTCCATAAGTCGCTTCCGAGTTTGTTTTAAGTCGTTGCTTATATTTCCTTATGTCGTTTGTTTGTAAACCGCTTGTGTTGTAATTTTTTTAAGTCGTGTGTTGAGTTGTAGGCCTATAAATAGACAAGTCATGTCATTTGTAAGGTTGTCGAAATTTGAATAAAATTTGGTTTGTGCTTTGTGCCTCCATTTTTAAATTGGTAGTCGAGTGTTAACTCCTATCTCCACTTCGGCATTCGAGTACGCTCGAATCAACGAACGTTGAAGCCAATTCGCGGAATCAAGTGCGCTTGATCAACGCTCAAAGAATTGTAGATCTTTCTTCACGGAATCGTGCGCGATTAACGTGTCGAAGATTGCTAAAATCCGGTATCTTCGTGATCAACGGATTTGGGCCTTTCGGTATTCTTGAATCCTTCAATTCTTCGTCGATTCACCGATTATTTCCGCTAATCGTGTGAGATCCTGGACGGATTCGATTTGCATCGTCGAATTCGCTTCCTGCGCTGCGTCATGTTCACTTTGTTCTACTTGCTCATGAAGCAAGAATTGACAACAAGAAAACTCAAGACTCAGATCTTACAGTTAATTATGCAGCAACCAGCAAAAGTAGAATCAAGGCAATAAAAGAAATGATCAAGCAGTGCAAAGAGGTGCATATTCTAACAGATCCAAGGGCAGAGGTAGATGGCAACAACAATAGGCCAAGGTGCCAGATATGTGAAAAGCTTGGCCATACTGCTGCTAAGTGCTACTTCAGATTGAATTTGAATTATGATCCAGGACAAAATTCCAATAATCAAAGAAATCAAAATCTCAGTGCAAATGTTGCTCAAGTTCAAAACAATTCAAGCAATCAATCAGACAGCAAAGATTATCAATCAACAGAAACAGCTAAGCCAGAACATATATATGATGAAGATTGGTATCCAGATTCTGGAGCAACAAACCACGTTACAAACAACCTGAGCAAGTTGAATCTTGGAAATATGGAGTACAAAGGTATGAATTCCATACATGTAGGTAATGGTAAGTCAATTGCTATAACTCACACTGGCAGATCATACATTATGGGAAAAAGACAGTTGTATTTAAACAATTTGCTTAGAGTACCATTAATTAAAAAAAATTTGCTTAATGTGTCACAATTTGCTAAGGATAACAGTGTGTATTTTGGGTTCTACCCACAATACTGTCTAGTTAAGGATATCCTAACTAAAGAAATTCTCTTGCAGGGTAGTGAACATAAAGGGCTATAGAAGTTCAAAGTGGCTAATTCAAGAAATGCAGAAACTATAAGAAATTGGTGTAATAACTCTGAGTTCAAACAAGAAGAAATTTGTAAGGCATTTGACATGTGGCATTATAAATTGGGATATCCAAATGCTACTATTGTAAGACACATATTGAGTAGTAATAATATTTCTTATGAAGATGTTTCTATGCCATATATATGTACATTCTGTCAAATGGGTAAAGCACATAAACTACCCTTTCTGAATTCAGAGACAATTTATAGTAAACCACTTGAATTAGTTGCTACAGATTTGTGGGGTCCTGCACCTATTCACAGTGATTATGGGTATAAATATTACATATCATTCATAGATGCATTTTCCAGGTATGTTTGGATATGCTTTTTAAAATCAAAAGTGAAACTCATAATGCTGTGTTACAGTTTATTACTCAGGCTGAAAAACAAACCAATTGTCATGTCAAAGTAATTCAATCTGATGGGGGAACAGAATACATGCCACTGAAATCTTATTTTCAAAAGAAGGGTATAGTTCATAAAACTACCTGCCCATATACTTCTGAACAAAATAGAATAATTGAGAGAAGACATAGGCAAATTATTGAAACTGGTCTTACATTATTAGCTCAGGCAGCTATGCCTTTAAAATTTTGGCCTGATGCTTTTTCTACAACAGTCTATTTGATTAATAGACTGCCAACAAAAGTCTTGAAACTTAAAAGTCCTTTGGAAATATTATATAATGTCAAACCTGACTATTTAAATCTAAGAGTTTTTGGTTGCTTATGTTTTTCCTATCTTAGACCATATAATTCTCACAAGTTAAATTTTAGATCTGCACCCTGTACTTTTCTTGATTATGCAACTAATCAGAAGGGATATAAATGCTTAGACAGTACTAAATAATTATATCCAGACATGTTGTTTTCAATGAAAAAGTGTTTCCATTTAAGGATGTAGAAATTAAAACATCCAAAAAGGTTTACAACTCAAAGGAAACTCTACCTTCTATACCTATTTTACCTAAGGAAGTTGTGCAAGCCCACAGAGATCTGACAGGAGTCAATGCCCACTCACAACACACAGTGTCCAGTTGTGGACCAGGTCATGAGGTAGCAGATGTAGATACACCTGTTCAGACACCTCAGCAAAGAGTTAGTGAATAGTATGATTCACAACAGGTTACAGAGGAAACAATGCATCATAATGAGCAACTTCAGTCAAGTGAAAGTATTCCTCAACAACAAAGTACTAGAACAGGCCATCATATGATCACAAGGTCAAAGAGTGGTATTTTTAAACCCAAAATTTATAATATCACTTTGGATACAGAAGAGCCAAGTAACTATAGCCAAGCTATGGAAAATCAGAACTGGAAATCAGCTATGTCTGATGAATACAATGCACTTATAAAAAACAAGACTTGGAGTCTTGTTCCTTTACCAAAAAAAAAAAAAAAAATTGGTTGCAAGTGGACTTTCAGATTAAAGAAGAATGCTGACGGTACAATTTCTAAATATAAGGCAAGGTTAGTAGCTAAGAGTTTTGCACAACAGATTGGCTTTGATTTTAATGAGACTTTCTTACCTGTTGTAAAACCCACTACTATAAGAATAGTAATCACAATTGCCTTATACAGAAATTGGATCATCAAACAAATAGACATTAATAATGCTTTCTTGAATGGTGTTTTACAGGAAGAAGTCTACATGGAACAGCCACATGGCTTTGTGCAAAAAGATAAAGAGAATCTGGTTTGCAAGTTGAGTAAAGCTATCTATGGTCTTAAACAGACCCCAAGAGTGTGGTTTGAGGAGCTCAAGACAACTCTTATTGGGCTAGGCTACGTATCCACAAAATCTGACAACTCTCTATTTACAAAATTCAGCAAAACCACAATAATATATGTACTAATATATGTAGATGATTTTATTATCACAGGTAACAATGCTGAAGAAATTAATGCACTTATATATCAGCTTGATCAAAAATTCAGTGTCAAAGATCTTGGCAGCTTAAATTATTTTCTCGGCATTGAAGTCAAGAGACTGTCAGATTCATCTTTACAATTAAGCCAACAGAACTACATTTATGAAATACTAAATAGAGCAAAGATGAATCAAGCCAATCCTATCTCAACACCCATGGTCAGCAACTTGCACATTTCAAAATTTAAAGGTGATGCAATATCAAATGAGAAACAATACAGAAGCATTGTTGGTGCTCTTCAATATGCAACAATTACAAGACCAGACATTGCCTACAGTGTTAACAAAGTCAGCCAATTCATGCAAAAACCAACTACTGAACACTGGAAAATTGTGAAAAGAATATTGAGATATCTCAAAGGGACATTAGACTTTGGTCTGACCTTAAGTTCAAGCAAATGCATCAATATTACAAGAGATGCAGATGCTGACTGGGCTAGTGATCCAGATGATAGAAGATCTACTACTGGCTATTGCATATTTTTGGGCAACAGTCCTATACCTTGGTGTTCAAAAAAACAGCCAACTGCGTCAAGATCTAGTACTTAAGCAGAATACAGAAGTGTTGCTAATGCAACAGCAGAAGTAATGTGGATACAATCACTACTTGATGAACTACAGTTTAAAACAGACAGCAAAGCAACAATATGGTGCGACAATTTAAGATGGTTCATCTTACAGCAAACCCCGTTCGACACTCTAGAACAAAGCACATGGAACTCGATCTGTACTTTGTTCGAGAGAAAGTAGCAAGAGGAAAATTAAACATCAATCACGTACCTTCAACTTACCAAATAGCCGATATTTTAACCAAGTCTCTGTCAAAAACTAACTTTACAAGCTTCAGGAACAAGCTGAAGGTTAACAACTTACAGGGGCCACAGATCAAGCTCAAGTCTTCAACTAGAGACAGCCTCGAGTCAAGTTCTACCCCAACAGGACCAGATAAGTCTCAGGATAATAGAATATCAAACTTCAGAGGCCATACAACTCAGAAGACTCAAGCTCAAAATGCTTCCAGAAACTCAAACGTGAAATATTATTCAACTGAGAAGGCTCAAACATTCTGTAATGCGATTCTCACCAAATCCAAACAAAATTCAAGATCCAACAATCTCAAGTCTCAACCAACATACGATCGAGAAAAACTACACTCAAAAGATACTGCAGAAAAATTGGAGGTAGAGAGGTGCTTGGCTGAGGATATTTAGATCTACTTCAAAATTCTCAATTTTTTTTCGAGCAAGATTCGAGATTTATCAGTTTGGACATGATTGGGGATTCTGCGAACCCTAGACGCTGAAGGGTTTGCGGAGGGCTATTGAAAATGAGAAAACCCTTCACCAGTTGTATATATGAAGTAGCAATCCTCTCTGACCGTTAGATCTCAATCATTCAATCTCAGCCGAAGACAATTTTCTTTATTTTATGGTCTGTGGGCCGAAGCCCACTATGTACAAACTGTATTATAAAACCATTGCTTCTTCACACTTGTAAACTATCAATTCAGTAAAATAACAATAAGTATTTCTTCTGTTTCAATTCTCCTTTGTCAAAATTAGATCAAGAAATATCACTGAGTTCCAAAACTCTTTTATGCTGGTCTAATAGGTTTTTAAGTCAGGCTGGTAGGCTTGTCTTGATTAAATCGACTGCATTTTCCATGATGGTTTATTGGGCTAGAACTTTTGTCTTGCCAACAAAGTTGCTGAAAATGATAAGGATTGCTATGTTTCACTCTAAAAGATTATTCCCTGTGCTTTCAGCAAGATTGAAGTGCCAAAAAAAAAGGTGGCCTTGGGCTTTTTAACATAACATAATGGAATATTGATGCTTTCAGCAAGCATTTGATGCTTTATAGAATAAGGAAGACAATATTTGGGTTAATTGGACTTTGGTTCATAATATTGGGAGGAAGCATTTCTGGACTATGGTTGCTCCTCAAAACTGCAGTTGCACGTGGCGAAAAATTATAAATTTGAGGAGCACTTTCCTTCCCCACATAAAGCTTAATATTTCCCTTGGTGGATGTGCAAGGTTTTGTGACGAACCTTGAGCACTGAAGGGGTTGATTCAATCTAAAAAAATTCTCTTTTTAGCGAATGCGGTGACTAAGGATTATATCGATGATGGTGTTCTTACATTCTTACATTGCCCTACTCAAATAATCAAGCTTTAAGAGCTATGTGGAATATGCTGCAAGCATTACCTTTTCGTGCATTCACTCATGACCATATTGTATGATCTAAAAGAAAATACACATTCGATGAGTGTGGTGTACAAAACAATCTCAGGCTTCAAAGCTTAATTTGCCTATGCTTAGATGGTGTAAGAGAGTTTGCACATTCGCCACTTAAAGAAAATTTGCTGTTGTGGTAGGTTATTTCTGATGCAATACTAACCAAAGAAAAGCTGATCTTAATGGGTATGAATATTAACCCGTCTTGTGTTTTTTGCAGTGACAAAAATGAAAGCACCCACCATCTGTTCTTTAACTGCAATGATTTTTGGGTTATGGAGTTGCTGAATAAGACGAGCAGACATGACATGGTGAGAGATAACCAAGTTAAATGGAATTTGATTTCTAAGGCAACTAAATGGAGAAGTATGAAGTCATATTTGCTGTTGCTATCTTTGAAGAAATTGGTAAGGTTATATGGGCAGAAAGAAATAGTACGATTTTCTGCATGAAAATGAAAACGGTTGGTATCATGTGGAATGATATTTTACATGATATTGCAGTTGGCATAAAGAATAAGTTTGGGGGTTTTGACGCTCCTCCAATCTCTTCCTGGACTTAGTTCTGGTTCCTTCTCTTTTCCCTTTTCTCTTGTGTTTTTCTTTCTTCATGTATATATGGATGTTTGTTTTTCTTTTGTCTGCTTCTGGTTGCTTTTCTGGTTTTCCTTGGATCATAGCCGGTTATGGTCCACCTCTTCTATTTTATCAAGTTACAGTAAACTCTAGTATGAGGACCACTAACCTGCTACCTCTGCTAAAAAAATTAGTTATAAATATATATTAATGCAAATAATAATAATAAAATTTATGTATAAATATGTACTTAAAATATTGCTCTTGGGCTAGGTTACCTTTTTCAGTTTTATGTATATTTTAATAATAAACATTTAACGTATTATTTTAATATTCGTATTAAATTTTTAAAAATAAAATTTTCGAAAACGAAATGTGTAATATATTTTACACAAAATTTTAACAAGAGTTTTAAATTATTTGTGTGTGTGTATTATTTGTATAATCGATTTTAAATTAAATAAATAACTAAAAATACATATCATATATACACACAAAGTTTAAAAAAAGTCGTTGCCAAAGCATTTTAGATATAAATAAATTTTTGTAAAATTTAAAATATACATTATATGATATTAATCTTTTAAATAAAGATATTAATTAATTAAAATCATTTAATTATATTATTTAATTATTTAATTTTCTAATGTTTGGCAGCAACCAGCAAGCATACATGTACAAAATAATTTTTTGTATACGCACCCATAATACGACCATCAATATGCGACAACATATCGATATACGTATTCATTATAATTTCTAACCAGCTAGCATATGATATAACGATTAATTAAGCATTCACATATGTTAGTAAACAAGAAATATACCTTTTCACCAAAGCCTAGAGTTCACATTTTGAAACGATGAAGTAAACTCCTTGAATCAAATTCCAAATCCAGAAGTAGCTAGCTCCCTAATAGCTTTACCATCGATGATTGAATCGATTTAACTTGTAGTGTATTGGTGTTTAGATTTTGAGAGCTAGAAGAAGTTATCAGAGGCCTTAGTTTTATGGAGTAGGAGAGTGAAAAAGCATGTTGACAAGTAAGGGTAAGATGGTTTTTACAAAGAAAAGATGAGAGAAAAAAGTGGATCAATATCCTTGTTTGTCTCTTAATAATTCCTTTTCTTATAACCATTTGAAACTTCCTCACCAGCTGTCATATGGCCAACCCCTTTATGCCTTTTCATAGCTGGCTAATCAAGACCCCTTTCTAGGCCTTAAAACCATTTCCAGTCCAAACAATATTCGTTGCATTTAAATCCAATTTAAACATGTATCGATATATGATATCGATCATTGTATTTATAACTAATACATACTATTTAATAATGTCCAAGACACATCAAATAAAAATTTATAATTAAAATTTCACAAATATTAATTAATTTAATTGCTTTATAAAAATTATAATTTAATTAAATCGGGTGGTAACTAAAGCATTCGACATTTCGGTTATGTTACTTTTAGATGTAAATTTAGTCAACGATCAATATCGAATAATTCGAATATTAACGTTTACAATTCACTTAGCACGTGATGTGATATTATGGCCAAATTTATCACTTAATTGATGTCGGTAGAACCCAGTTTTAATTTATTAAGTGTTACTCGGTAGTGAAAATTATTTATATCAGTTATCTTCATTAAAACAATTTCACTTAACATATATGAAATTCGGTAATGATCAAAATTCTAATATCTTGCATATTCAACTCTATAGTCAAACCACAATGTTCTTGTTCAAAAATAACATTTATTATTAACCAAACTACTCTGCCAAAGATTTTAAATCTGAGTTCGATTCGGTTGACCATGGAACTAATCCCATAAAACTGAGAAGACATATCCTCTCTTGGATAACTTCTAATACTTCCACTCGATCCAACTATAGTCATTTAATAGACATGGTGTCATGATTTAACTATAACCAAGGTGGAGCTTTCATATTGAAGATCAACAGTATTCTTAAATCGAAAGAACTGTGTAAATTAGTCACATCAATATTTTATGTTTGACCTTAGTTATATTGACCAACATAACACTATCAAGTGAGTCATTGCATAGTTATTCAATAACCATCAATACGTAATTCTTAGTGCCCTCAGCAGTCACGAGTAATACACTGCCCAACATTTGGAAATCATTATGCACTCTAGACTCAATAGATGCATCAATATCCAGTCTCGATACATTTTGACTAAGAATATTAAAAACGATATGTTTATTATATTGTGATACAATACTCACGATTATAACTATTTGTAATTACTATAGCAGACACATGATTTACATATTTTCTGTTAAATATACTCTAATTAAACATTTAATTATGTATAACATTTTATGATAAGTATATAACAGAAAGGAAATTACCTTTTATTATGAACGAGTATTGATTATAGAGAATAATTTACCATAAATTACGGAATTTCCCCTAGGCCATACCCCTAACTCTATCACATGTGTGATAGATTCATTATACATCGGCAATAAGAACCATCATATATGTTATGTTATGTACTAGATCAGGGTTTTCTTTTATACTTGTTGCAGTAAGCGAATATCAATTTTGAGTTAAAATCAGTGTCTAGTAGTTAATAGTATTCTCGAGTATTTACGAAATACTAAAAACTGTTTAAGGAAGCAACGAACTCCTTATGAAGGAGTGTTCAACCTCGAACTTCATTGTTAAAATTATAGTAACTCAATCTTAAATTCATATTTACTCTTAAAAAGGGTTTTAAGTTGGAAATATTCTAAATTAGAGGTTGTGGCAGATTGAACTATAAAGCCTAAGTACATCATCTTGAATAGTGTCGTAATGAAAGAAGTTTATGTGTGTAAATTGATAAGAAAGCTAAAAATGATTCCCAACACATGATCCAATAATGTATTGTGATACGAAAAATGCGATATAGATTACTATAGTAGGAATTGACGACATGCTAAAATGTTAAGATATGTTATCCATAAGTACCACGTGAAAAATAGTTTACCAGTGATAGAGAATTATAATTGAAAAAGTAGATACGAAATGCTATCGTTACAAATCCACTTACGACGACCCTTTCTAATTTTTTCTAGGAAAACCGATCAAGGGTATGGTTATTAGTCACAACAATTGGCCCCAAGTACATGTAGAAGACTGATTTAGTTAAATGTGTGCTCTAAGGGTAATAATGTAATTTGATTATATAAGTTAACTCGTATAGAGAATTTCGTTCGAAATAAAGTAAGCTTTTCATTTTATTTTTCTGTTATGTACATCGTTATATTGGGATATGATTAACGTTTCAAATACATTAAATATACACAAGTAGAAAATCTTTAAGAATTTATTTAATAGACTTCAGCTACGAATGTGTTCGTCATCATGGGTAGAATCATATAATATAAATACTTGTTCTTAAATGTTTCTAGTGCAGACGTATGGAGAACAAGATATTGATATATCTAATTAGACTAACGTGTGTAATGCTCTCCATACTCTAACCATAAAGGGTGCCAAGGGGTTACACAAGTGTAGTTGTTTGGAACAATTACAGAACGACTCACCGAGCTCTTCTATAGGTTCAAAGTCAAATAGACGATCTCATGTGATGTTGCGATAGTCTTTTGACTTGAGGATACCACGAATCGTGTCTACAATATACATTGATTATGATCAGTTACACAACAACGATGATCGTATTCAAGCCATAGTTGAGTATAAGTTGAATCACTTGAAGTGAAAACAATTCAAAAGAGAATTCATCTCCTATGAATAGATGGTTAGTATCATAGTTTATGTAAGTCAAAGTCTTTAGCCAAAGCAAATTGATTATCGATAATTGCTATCAGTTCGAATGATGGACTTTACTGTGGACTTCACAATTATTAACAGAGTTTTGACTATTGGCCGAGCTTTAGAAAAACAAATGATATAGATATGATAAGAGAAAACATGCACAATATATCGTTGCTTGAGATGTCACTTTAAAAGATAAAAAATTGGGTTTCACCTATAGATAATCTATAAGTGATTGAACCTGTGTCCACTACTATACTTCAACAAAGTCCATACAGATTTTCATATTCAAATTGTATAAATATTAATGAGTTCCGGGTTCAAACCATGAAGTCATGCAACTGCAACTCTTAGGTTTCAATTGAAAATTATTTATTGAAATAATTTATAAAAATTCTAAATTATTATTATGAAAAAATAATATAATGGTTATACCAATAAATCTTTTATTATTTCTAATTATAATCAGGGGGCCTTAAATTATTTAATGAAATATATAATTATTATGTATTTTTAATTATTTTTTAGGCCAAAATAATAGTTTAAGTATAATAAATAATATCTACAGGAAAATAGGCATAATGAAAAACTTAGAATAAAATTAGACTAAGGGATAACAAGTTTTGTATTTTTGGTAAAGGACAATGCTAGTTGTAACTAATATTTTTTATAGTGTAAAACTGAATACAATGCTAGCTAGCATTTATATAGTGTAAAAATGAATATAATTTGAGTTATAACTAGAATTTTTTGTAGTGTAAAAGTTGAATATAATGCTAATTATAACTAGTTTTTGTTCTTCGGCCTAAAATAAAACTTGATGTCCTTCGGTCTAATTTTTTTTCAAAGTTTTTATTTTTCCCCTGTTCCCCATAATATTTATTAGTTTGTTTGTTTTATTTTGGCAGTTGAAATTTTTAAAGCTTTTTTCAAATAAGGCGGACCAAAAATATATGTGCACATAAACTAATTAAGAGAGATATAATATCTCTTAAAATGGGTAATACCTAGAATAATGAATCTAGGTAAGATAATTTATGTGTCCAATTGGTGTTATAGATATAACAAGATGTCTCATTTGATATATACATAGAATTTAATTCTCTCTACTCAAAATAAATTATATTTTAATGGTTGACTTAACTCGGCCACTGAGTTGGAGTTTGGATCTCTCAAAGTTGAAGCACACAGTTTAAGGTGTATTCAAACTGTACGATTATTTGAGGAAATTTAGTGTTATCGTTTTTTAAGAACTTTTTTAAATTAAAATTTATACTATTTAACAAATTTTTTTTATTTTTCTAAATTTTGATTAGATAAAAACAATTTCTTTGTGCACAAACTATGCTAAATGCATATCGTCTACTGCGCACGACGGGAAGGCTATGATGTTGTCAATCAGAATGACCCATGACAATGGGCATGTTAGCAGGATCAGGCAGGGTAGGCAGTGCGCTAAGAAAATGCATATTTTGATGCATGGTTTCAATATAATCAGTTAAGGTAGGAGATAGTCGTACCCGAATATGATAGGTTAGATCGAAGCAACCTGCAAACGTAGTCATGGTAGCAATTCTGGATGGTGTTACATAGCTTGTGGCTGCGGTGCGTAAATTCTAGTAGATAAGAAGCAGCTAGTGTTTAAGTAGGGGACATGTATATTCTTCTTTAATTTTTAGTCCCTATTAATTATTATATTTACACAATGACCCAAGTAAATTATAACACTTATATTCTTCACATACGAACTCCATTTTATGCGCAACTTATACTATTGAGTCGTTTTGACATTTTGGACACAATGATATTCTTTTAACAATAAGATATATGTCTTCATCTAGTGTTATTCAGATATCGAAGCATAAATATGATTAAGCGTGAACATATATATACACACACATACATACATACATACATACATACATACATACATACATACATATATATATATATATTGACACTATCAATTAGAAATTATTGCACTGGATGTTTGACAATATCAAAGCATTACTCCAGCTCTTATACATAATATTCAAATAAATCATATATTACTCTGTAAATAAATGATGTACTACTTAGACATTCATTTTATATAATTGTATCGGAAAAACTAGTTATTTAATATGAGTAAAAAAATTCAACTAAACGTTGCTTGGAAATGTTTTTGTATATTTTGTTGGACATAAGAGCAATAAATATACACATACTATCCCCCTTTATCATAGATTATATAATTGTTCTTGAAATTATATTATTTTTATAATATTATGTTTGAAATTGATTTACATATTGAAAGTAAATAAAAATTTAATAAGATTTCAAATAAAACACAAACTCCATTCTATTAAAATAGCCACAACATTAATTATGATTTACTATTAACTAATTCCTTTACAATAACATGATATAAAAGATCTAACGCATAATGAGGTAAAAAGTATTTTTTATATTTAATTTTACCCCTTTACCCCGCGTTATGATGTATATGATCCTAATCATTTCTTCTAACGACCTACTTTAATACCACTTGTAGGATTGTAATTTACCTAAAAGGGGGGTGTGGATATGACACTTAAATATTTTGCAAATAAAAAGATAAAGTGATGAAATGTAAAACACAAAAAATAAAGAACACAGAAATTTACCAAACTTTGGTAACTACCCTGTAATTTCTACTGTTAACCCAAAGATTACTACTGGAATTAAATAATAGGTTGCTTACAACAATAAACTTGCTAACCCTGCTATAATGACTACTCTAATCCTATGCCTAATAACCCTACATGAAAAATATTCCCCTCCAAACCATAGTTCAACCTAAAGAAATTCTAAAGATCAAAAATATAAAATACAAACCAAAAATTAGCTAGCCTAATATGCAAATAATATTCAAATACAATTCTACAAAAGTGAAGGGATCTTATTACTAAATTATACAAAACATTATCATATATATATATATATATATGTTTGTATGTATGTATGTATATATTAAGTTATTGTTATCAACTCTTAATTATATAAATACTAAATGTAATAAATATTATATTAACATAAATATTAAATTATTAAAACAAAAATGCAATGACCCGGAAATTTCGATTTAGAAAATTCCAGATAGTTAAGCAAAAGAAGAAAAGAGGTAGAAGGAAAACAAAAACAAAACACAGATACTCACATTCGTAACGGATAAAATATAATATCAAACAATAGTTGTTATACAAAAAAAGATGTATCAGTAAATTTACATTTTTATACATCAGAGTTACAACCATTACACAAATACTAGACAGTTTAAGTCAACATGTTCCAGATATACAACCATATATCACAGCGGAATGCACTCCATATGTCCTGCCATTCAGCTCGCCTCCTGAGCTCCAGAACATCCTTACCTGAAAGTCTGTAACACTCGGTCTGACCCGAGCATTGCATCAAAGTAACACCCGGGTCACGCTGGAAACCAGCATGAGTAATCTCATCTAACATGGAATACAACAACATAAAACTTACGTAAAATCCAGGGTGACTCATATCAATTTACAAATTCAAAATTTGTTATAAACATCACTTATTTCACACATCAATTTCTAAGTACTAAAAACTTAGATTAAATGGTCCAATTCACTTAAATCATTCCATTCCAGCCAATTGATTTCACAAATCAATCTACAAAGAATCAAAGTGGTTTCGGGTATTAACTAATACCCGACTCCGGTCTCTTCGAATCCATTGTCATCTTAACCCAAGTTACTCAAGTGATTAAATTTTAAATACTGAATGTCACTTTTACACAGCAATTAATCATAGATAACCACATTATCTCTGTTCAACCCAACATATCATATTACAAAAACATTTCATTTCACAAAGCATCACAATCACATATCGGGGATAACAAATAATCCAAGGCATTCAAATATCATTCAATCATTCATAAGCAAGATAAATTAGTCATACCTTTTCTAATTAATTTAATTAACTACTAATGAATTAAATTAATTACTTTATTACTTATAAATCTTGCTTATTTAACATTAATTAATTATTCAATTAATTAATCATCCCTTAATTATTCATCTTGATCAATCATCCTTGATTGATCAATTCTCTAATTACAATATGTAATTTTCCTTAATTAATTACAAAAATTAATTATTCTCAAACAATTTTAGAAATTAACCTTTAATTACTCCTATTAATTAATTAACTATAATTAATTACATTAATCCTTAATTAATTCTTTAATTAACTATTGTTCTAATTAATCAAATCTTTATTCTAATCGGCTTGATTAATCACATTTAGTAATTAATTACCCTTAATTAATTACATTACTTAATTAACTTCTAATAAATTTTATTAATTAATTAAGTCTTAAATTAATTACACTATGTAATTAATTCTTAATTACTTTCACTAAGTAATTATCCTTTATATTAATTACTTAAAGTAATTAAACCCAAAACTACTACCATTCTTCAATTAATTACATCCAGTAATTACCCACTAATTACTTCGCTAAGTAATTATACATTATAAATTACACTAAGTAATTATACTTAACCCATCATCCGATGATTATTTTAAATTAATTAAACTAATTAATTAACTTAAACTAATCACATTAATTTAATTAATTACACTGAGTAATTAATCCCTTTAATTACTTCCATTAAGTAATTATACTTAAACAATTCCACAAATGGTTATTTTTAATTTAGTTAATATAATTAATTATTAAAATTAATCACATTAATTAATTATTTGATAATCCATAGTTAATGACCTCTCATTAACTATGAACAATTCTTTAAATTACTTTTCTTAATTAATTAAAATTAGATAAATCATTATTAATTACAACTTAATTAATCTTTAATAACCAATTAATTAATCTCTAATTATTTATGTAATTAGTTGCTTAACTGTAACTTAATTAATCCTTAATTACTTGATTATTTAATTTCTAATCATTAATTTAAAATCTTAACTTATCTAATTAATGATCTTTATTTTCAAATTAATTAACCCTAATTAATTAACTAACGACCTTTAATTAATTAATTCTAATCATAAATTAATCAAATTAATTAATTACTCTTAAATTATCTTATTGATTTAATTAACTTCAAATCATTATATCTTAATTAGCTTTTAGATAAAACATTTTTCTTCTTTATGACTAAATTATCATTAACAAAAGCATTTGAAAACATTTTACCTTCAAATTTACTTTTAAATTTCATTTCAAATTTAGGATTTAAAATAAATACAAATTTAACTTTAGCAAAGTTAAAAACAATTTAAAAACCCTTTTAAATCACATGTTAAAAAAATACTTATCTTATAAAAGAAATTTAAAAGAGCTTGAACCAAATTCCTTTTCGATTCAAACCATTTAAAATATACTTTAACATTTAAAGTTGTTAAAACATTTAAATTTTCTTAAACTTTCTTTATTTAAAACTAGGATGCAAAAGTTAATTTGAATCCATACTTAAGATTTGATTAAAACCCAAGTTTAAACCTTGCTTTCAAATTTCAAATTTCATTTTAAAAGTTTGAAAACCAGACAGGTTTTTAAAACCTGTAACAACCCAATACCCAGAGTCATCTCTCAAAACTCCAAGCAAAAAAACATATGACTTCGAGCATTACACACAAACAACTCGAGAAACCCTCGAGTGTTATTTCTCTGATCAAACCAGACTTCACCAGAAAAACAAAATGCACCGTGCACATGCACGGTGACTCTGATCAACTCCGGCCATCACCAAAGTCTCCCTCACATCAGCTAACACTCTCGCACCAACCCTCGATCATCAGAACATCAACATCAACCCAAAATCGAGATTTAGCATTCAAACCCAAACCTAGAACAAAAACACAAAACCTGGAACACCATCGTGTTCTCTCCTCCGACCACCGGAGCATCTGAAATTCCGGCTACGCCTTCGCCATTCTTCCTTTTTCCATTTCTAGAAGCTTGGTGGAACTCGATCCACTAGAGACGCCGAGATGATCACAAACTTCCACCATGCCAAAACTAGGTTTACAGGCAACTCTGGTCTCCCATCGCCGCCACAGTGCCTTGGACACTGTCCTGACATTTTCCCCTTAATCTCCGATCATTCCTCCACCATCAGGAAGACCACGATCATCCTGATCAACTAGATCACCAAAATCAACCCAAAATGCATAATTCAAACAAACTTGAACTGCTCCCTCAATCTATCACTAAAAAATTTGATCTTACTTCTAAAAATCATAATTTTGTATGAGGGTTCAGATCATATGCCTGAATCCATGAACTAAGAAGTTTGAATTTTCACTTATATTTAAACTTGCTCTGTTGATTTGATTTCCAGAGACATTTCAATATTACTTTAACTTAATTATAATTTTAAACTATAATTTGTGATGAAACTAACAATTTTTATTTGAAACTTAAGTCTTAACAAAGACTAGATCAAGAGATATTGATTTTTAATCAAAGCTTGAACCTGGAAACTATAAACAAGAGTTCTCAGATGAAAACAAACATGCATACCATACGTTCATATATATATATATATACACAACATACTGCATTTATATATATACACAATACATACTTATTCATAGATTAACATGCAACAGATTCCTACTTAAGCTTTTTTTTTAAAAAAGGTTAGTCACCAGAATGAAACAAAGACCAGTTTTGGATTTTGAAAACTTGAATGCCAATGCCTTTGAAAAGTTCATGCACAAATCTGGAAACTTGATTTGTTGTAGAAAATGTTTTGTTACAGGAACTTGCAGAGATGACTGAGATGAAACTGCTTTACTTTTAAAAATTGAAATTCCTGAAGAATGCTTGCAGGCTTTGAAAATCTTAGATTTGAAAATGTACAGTCTTTATTGTTTGATCTTCAAAATGATTAACAGGTTATAGAATTTGATTTTGATTTTGTTTTGAGGAGTGATTGGTTTTTAGGTTTGTTTTGAGAAATTGGTTTGAGTTTTGCTCTTAGCTTTTGAATCATGAAGATAGAAAAAGAAAGGAAGGTGAGAAGCAAATGTTTATATATAGGCTGAACTTTGATTTTAATTAAAATAAAAGAAAATCAAAAATAAAAAGTGACACATGTTTAAAATCTTTACATTTGTCATTCACTATAGTTTATTAATCAACACTTGTTATAATGAAGCCTTAATATATATATATACACTTGTAATTAAGTAATTTATATTAAATTTTAAAATGTTAGTAAAAGCCTTTACTTAATTTATTTATTGTTATGGAAATGTATATATAAATTTCTTTTTAAAGTAAATGTAATAAAACAAATTGTATATAAATAAAAGATTATACATATATTTTAAATCCAAATATTTTTAAAATGTCTATCCTTTGAATTACTTAATAAATCCAAATTCGTATTCAAATTAAATTTGAAAATCTAATTTAAAATCAAGTCAACAATACATATATATTTTAAACAAACCCAAATTCAATTTGTAATTAATAATTCTATTTAACAAAATTATTTATCTATATTTAAGAACAACCCATTATCATTATTATTTGAAAATGACAATTTTTATCAAATTAAAATAATTTAAAAAGGGAATTATCACATTTAATTTTGCTTGAAGTTTTCGGGATATCACATTCCTTCCCCTTATGAATCTTTTCGTCCTCGAAAAGGAACGAAGCCAGAATTTTTTAAAATACTTAATATTAGTTAAATTTCTCTTTGAACATTTTTAAAATAATTTAAAAAATTATAAAATAGTTTTATAAAGATAATTTTATAACTCGATGTCAACCAGCCCATCCTTGCTCTCATAGAAATTCGGTCATACGTTGATCAGGCGTAAGACTGAAAATCTGTAAGTACTTAGCAGACCGTTTCCAACACCCAGTGAAAATACTTAGAAAACATTTTGTTGAAAATATCGAAAACATTTTTAATAATGGAGGAAATATCTTTGGTGAGAATGCTCTGGAAATCATCACCCACATCCATGGTCGTGGTTACATCTTGGATTACGTTGCCATCGCAGCAAAAGTTCATGTAACTTTAGGCACTCCGCGCCCTCGATTACGACATTGAACCCGCCACAGATCACATTTACATTCTAGGGTTACGCTGCCATCACAGCAAAAGTCCATGTAACTGTAGGCATCAGCGCCCTTGATTTCCGCTGCCAAATGAAACTTCACCACTCCCACATAGGTCGTAGAATACATCAGTAAAATCCCAATGCAGCCTTAGGCTCTCACGGCCTCTCAACTTTCGCTATGTCACCATAGGTCGTAGTCTACCGATGTAAAATAAAACGTAGACTGTTGGCTCTCAGCAGCACACACGACTTTCGCTATGGTCTGTAGTAGATCGCAGTGACATCAAGTTAAACTGTCGTCACGGCATAACCCAAATTCCTCTGTAGGCATCAGCGCCCTCGACTTTCGCTGCATACTACACATAATTCTCAGGAACTAGTTTGTCTGGACTCCTCACAGGATCAACTTTAGAACCCCCCTTAGGATTCAAGGAAGTACCACCTTGTGGCACTCTTGAGAAGTTCATTTCAAGGGAGTGCCTTTTTCCCCAAAGCCAATCTCAAAACACTTTATACTATACTCTTATAGTATCTTTCAAATCATACCCTTTATGATTTTCATCGAAATCACCTTTATACAAAATCGATTCTCAAAATCGATAATTCTCAAACTAGGCTTTCCAAATTCCAACATTGATTTTCCCAAAAATTAAAAGCCTTTTCCAAATTCATAGGTTCCCAAACCCTTTTCCAAAATCATTTTCACAAGATCCTTTATATATATATATATATATATATATATATATATATATGTATATATTTGAAAAACTTTGGATCACTTCATACTTGTATAAATTCCTTTTTATACTTCAAATGCTTTCAAAAATCCTTTCTTTCTAGCAATAGATTCAACAAGGGGAGATTTATCTTATATTACAAAGATATATATAACTTTACTATGCTCCAAATCAAATATTCAAATTTGATTACTCTTTTATAAAGTTATTAACCATATTTCCTTACTTATATAAAGTAAATTTCTACCATAGAAATATCCAATTTCCACTTTATTCCATCATATATTTCACAAAATGTACTTTTCATTTCAAAAACCATTTTACAATTCTTATCCATAAATTCTCCAATATTAGTTTCATTCAAACCAGTACGATGTACACATATCATCCGTACGCTATATCGATCTGATTTCTCACTCAATCACACAATTTCACATCCGAACTAGTATCATCCATCCGACTTTCTAGTGCGTATTCAGATCTGGCTTCTTGATCAGAAACTGTCATTCTCCTTGCATAGCCTAAATATGATAGAGAATATTCAGAATCAATGAACAATCCATACCTAGTTCGCCGTCGAAAATCGAGTGAAAAATCCCAACTCGGATCGACGTACTATCTCGAAATTCTGTGCTTGAATCTGGATCAAATCACTATGCGAATAGAATAACATACGTAAACCCTACGTATTTATCTTTATTAGTTATTACCCAAATAAATTCTCTTTCTACTCACATTCACTTTGAATTGCATTCACTTACTCACAATTTCTAAAATCCTTGTTTGGATTATCACCTCAATTCTTATCTCAAATGGAAATTTAATCATAATCAGTTTGAACACTGTCCAGTTTAAATTTAGAAAATAGGTTGAAAATTTTTAAAACAGATAAGTAGTTGATAAATATTTATTAGTTTGTAAAATAGCTATAAAATAGTTAAGTAATTGTAAAATAGTTGGAAAGTAGTTAAATAGTTATAAAATGTTAGATAATTGCAAAATAGTTGTAAGATAGTAATTAGTTATAAAGTAGTTGGAAAAATAGTAACTGGTTTATAAAACAGTTGTAAAATAGTTAACTAGTTCCAAAAGTAGTTGTAAAACAAATATAAGATAGTTTTAGGTTTATAAAGAAAAGTTGTATAGTAAATAGTTTGGAAAAATAGATTTATATTAAAATAATTTATTTTGAAAATAGTCCAGAGTCAAACTGTTCAATTCCCAACCTCCATTTCCAATCAATTCAATTTAAATTTTCATTTCCATTTAAACTGACTCAATTCCAACTTAAATAACTTCAATTTCCATCAAACTTGATCTATCCTAATTCATGTTGAATTAACCCTAATTTCTTTCCAAATTCAAATCAAATTCCATTTGATTTTAAACCTGTTCAACTTTAATTACAATTCCAAATTATTTAAATCAATTTGAACTAATTTCAAATTGAACCCACTTCAATTTCAAATCATTTCAATTTCCATTTTAATTAATCCCAATTCCCATTTGAATTTGAAATCATTTAACTTCAATTTCATTTCAAATTAATCCAATTCAAATTTTCCATTTGAATTTTTAAACTTATCCATCTTCAATCACAATTCCAATTAATTCAAATCAAACTCAATTTAAACTAATTCAATTCAAGTTTCAAATTTAAACCATCCCGAATTATATACATTCGAGTTAAATTTTTAAATGTTGATTTAATCCTTTAAATCAAATCAACTTATATCTTTAAACCATTTAATTCTAAATCCAAATTCCATTTTTTTAACCTATTTCAAAGTTCAAACAATAATTCAAATCCTTTTTAAACAACTAAATCTTTGAAATTCAATTTATCACCAAATTTCAATTTTGAAACCAAACCTTTGAAATTTTATCTTAAACATTCAAATCTTAAGTCCAAAATGATTCCATTTTATCTTAATAATGGATATATTACCACACCCCATTTCTTCATTCATTTAAACAAATCCAATTTCAGCTTAAAGATTATTAATAACAACAGGATGATATCATTCAAATTATTTTAAAAATATCCATCCATTTCCAATTTCCAGATCTCAAACCTATTTTGAGACCACAAAAACTCCCAATTCAAATTTTAAACTTCCCATTAATAATCTTCCCACTTATAAGTTCAAAAACTTATCACTTTGGGTATCACATCTCATTCCAAATTTAAAACTCAACATTTAGAGTTTATTTCAAACTATTTTTGATATTATGTATGTTCCTCATATATACATATTATTTCTTTACACACCAAGTTATCCTTAAATTTTAGACCACCTTTGGTTTTTAATTCAAAAAAAATTTCTCTAAAATTTCAAACAACTCTTGTTTGAAATAGGACCCATTCATTCAAATACATTAGATAATATTATTTATTATTTCTTTATCAACTTTGAAACAATTTTCAAATTTCTGGACCTAGATTTAAAACTTCACAATTTAGATCCTCTTCAGTTCCAATTTATAAGTCATATTTTCCTAAATGTTTCACTTCCCTAAAACATTTCATTGTGCTTACACATTAATACACATTTTATTATTAAGCATAACAATCATTTATGATAATAACCAAGATTATCATACCTGGAAACCAATTCACTATTATCTTATTCTGAAACTCTTCCCCAAATTCAAAATTTTAATTTCAGTTTGAATCCATTTCAAATTTATCTTTATTTAATTTCAATTTGGTTGTATTTCTATTACCACTTAATTTAATTCCAATAATTTAACAAACAATTACCTTAATATTTATTAGAAAGAAATATTGCTTCATATATCAAAATATATTCTTATATAATATCAATTAAAATCTTTATATAAGAAAATAACAAGTACGCTCTCATATATATATATATATATATATATATATATAGACACACACACAAACACTCAACTCATTCTAGGGTACTACTTACCCTATCCTTAATGAGTAATCCCACCAGAGCCAAGGTTCTCACTTAACCTTCTGCTCTGATACCAAATGTAACGACCTGGAAATTTCGATTCAGAAAATTCCAGATAGTTAAGAAAAAGAAGAAAAGAGGTAGAAGAAAACTAGAAAAAAAACACAGATTCTCACATTCACAGCGGATAAAATATAATATCAAATAATAGTTGGTATACAAAGAAAAGCTGTATCAGTATATTTACATTTTTATACATCAGAGTTACAACCATTACACAAATACTGGACAGTAAAAATCAACTTGTTCCAGATATACAACAATATATCACAGCGGAATACTCTCCATACGTCCTGCCATCCAGCTCGCCTCCTGAGCTCCAGAACGTCCTTACCTGAAAGTCTGTAATACTCGATCTGACCCGAGCGTTACATCAAAGTAACATCCGGGTCAGGATGAAACCAGCATGCGTAAACCCATCTAACATGGAATACAACAGCCTAAAACTTTCATAAAACCCGGGGTAACTTGTATCAATTTACAAACTCACAATTTGTTGTAGACATCACTTATTTCATACATCAATTTCTAAGTACCAAAAACTTATATTAAATAGACAAATTCTCTTAAATCATTCCATTCCAGCCTATTGATTTCACATATCAATCTATATAGAATCGAAGTGGTTTCGGCTATTAACTAATACCCAACTCCGGTCTCTTCGAATCCAATGTCATCTTAACCCAAGTTATTCAAGTGACTAAATTTTAAATACTGGATGTCACTTTTACACAGCAATTCATCATTGGTATATAACTACATTATCTTTGTTCAACCTAATATATCATATTGAAAAAACATTTTATTTCACAAAGCATCACAATCACATATCAGGGATAACAAATAATCCAAGGCATTCAAATATCATTCAATCATTCATAAGCAAGATAAATTAGTCATGCCTTTTCTGATTAATTTAATTAACTACCAATGAATTAAATTAATTACTTTATTACTTATAATTCTTTCTTATTTAACATTAATTAATTATTCAATTAGTTAATCATCCCTTAATTATTCATCTTGATTAATCATCCTTGATTAATCATCCTTGACTAATCAATTCTCTAATTACATTATGTAATTATCCTTATTTAATTACACAGATTAATTATTCTCAATCAATTTTAGTAATTAACCTTTAATTACTCCTATTAATTAATTAACTATAATTAATTACATTAATCCCTAATTAATTCATTAATTAATTATTGTTCTAATTAATCAAATCTTTTTTATTTATTAATCAGCTTGATTAATCATATTTAGTAATTAATTACCTTTAATTAATTACATTACTTAATTAACTTATAAACTTTTATTAATTAATTAAGTCTTAAATTAATTATGCTAAGTAACTAATTCTTAATTACTTTCACTAAGTAATTATCCTTCATATTAATTACTCAAAGTAATTAAACCCAAAACTACTACCATTCTTCAATTAATTACATCCTGTAATTACCCACTAATTACTTCACTAAGTAATTATACTTTATAAATTACACTAAGTAATTATACTTAACACATCATCCAATGATTATTTTAAATTAATTAAACTAATTAATTAACTTAAACTAATCACATTAATTTAGTTAATTACACTGAGTAATTAATCCCTTTAATTACTTCCATTAAGTAATTGTACTTAAACAATTCCACAAATGATTATTTTTAATTAATTAATATAATTAATTATTAAAATTAATCACATTAATTAATTATTTAATAATTCCTAGTTAATGATCTCTCATTTACTATTAACAATTCTTTAAATTACTTTTCTTAAGTAAGTAAACTTAGATTAATCATTATTAATTACAATTTAATTAATCTTTAATAACCAATTAATTAATCTCTACTTATTTACTTAATTAAGTGCTTAACTGTAACTTAATTAACCCTTAATTACTTGATTAATTAATTTCTAATCATTAATTTTAATCTTAACTTATCTAATTAATGATCTTTATTTTCAAATTAATTAACCCTAATTAATTAACTAGCAACCTTTAATTAGTTAATTCTAATCATAAATTAATCAAATTAATTAATTACTCTTAAATTATCTTATTAATTTAAATAATTTCAAATCATTATATCTTAATTAGCTTTAAGGTAAAAAAAATTCTTATTTATGACTAAATTGTCGTTAACAAAAGCATTTGAAAACATTTTACCCTCAAATTTACTTTTAAATTTCATTTCAAATTTACGATGTAAATGAATACAAATTTAACTTTAACAAAGTTTAAAAACAATTTAAAAACCTTTTAAATCACATGTTAAAGAAATACTTATCTTATAAAAGAAATAAAAAAGAGTTTAAACCAAATTCATTTTAGATTCAAACCATTTAAAATATACTTTAACATTTAAAGTTGTTAAAACATTTAAATTTTCTTAAACTTTATTTATTTAAAACTAGGATGCAAAAGTTAATTTGAATCCATACTTAAGATTTGATTAAAACCCAAGTTTAAACCTTGCTTTCAAATTTCAAATTTCATTTTAAAAGTTTGAAAACCAGACAGGTTTTTAAAACCTGTAACAACCTAATGCCCCGAGCCATCTATTAAAACTCCGAGCAAAAAAACACATGACTTCGAGCATTACACACAAACAACTCGAGAAACTCTCGAGTATTATTTCTCTAATCAAACCAGACTTCACCACAAAAACAAAATGCACCATGCACACGCACGGTGGCTCTGATCAACTCCGGCCATCACCAAAGTCTCCCTCGCACCAGCCAACACTTTCGCACCAACCCTCGGTCATCAGATCATCAACATCAACCCAAAATCGAGATTTAGCATTCAAACCCAAACCTTAAACAAAAACACAAAACCTAGAACACCATCGTATTCGCTCCTCCGTCCATCAGAGCATTTGAAATTGCGGCTACGCCATCGCCATTCTTCCTGCTTCCATTTCCCGAAGCCTGGTGGAACTCGATCCACTAGAGACGCCGAGATGATGACAAACTTCCACCTTGCCAAAACTAGGTTTACTGGAAACTCCGATCTCCTATCGCCGCCATAGTACCTTGAACACTGTCCTGACATTTTTCCGTTAATCTCCGATCATTCCTCCACCATCAGCAAAGACTACGATCATCCCGATCAACTAGATCACCAAAATCAACCCAAAATGCAAAATCCAAACTAACTTGAACCACTCCCTCAATCTATCACTAGAAATTTTGATCTTACTTCTAAAAATTATAATTTTGTATGAGGGTTCAGATCATATGCCTAAATCCATGAACTAAGAAGTTTGAATTTTCACTTATATTTAAACTTGCTCTGTTAATTTTATTTCTGGAGACATTTCAATATTACTTTAACTTAATTATAATTTTAAACTATAATTTGTGATGAAACTAACAAGTTTTATTTGAAACTTAAGTCTTAACAAAGACTAGATCAAGAGATATTGAATTTCAATCAAAGCTTAAACCTGGATACTATAAACAGAGAGTTCTCAGATGAAAACAAACATGCATACCATACATTCATATATATAAACATCATGTTGCATTTATATATATACACAATACATACTTATTCAGATATTAACATGCAACAGATTCCTACTTAAGCTTTTTTTTAAAAAGTTACTCATCAAAATGAAACAGAGCCTAGTTTGGGATTTTGAAAGCGTGAATGCCAATGCCTTTGAAAAGTGCATGCACAGATCTGGAAACTTGATTTGTTGTAGAAAATGTTTTGTTACAGAAACTTGCAGAGATGACTGAGATGAAACTGCTTTTACTTTTAAAAATTGAAATTCCTAAAGAATGCCTGCAGGCTTTTGAAAATCTCAGATTTGAAAATGTATAGGCTTTACTGTTTGATCTTGAAAATGATTAACAGGTTATAGAATTTGATTTTGATTCTGGTTTGAGGAGTGATTGGTTTTCAGATTTGTTTTGAGATATTGGTTTGAGTTTTTCTCTTAGCTTTTGAATCATGAAGATAGGAAAGGAAAAGAAGGTGAGAAGCAAATGTTTATATATAGGCTGAACTTTGATTTTAATTCAAATAAAAGAAAATCAAAAATCAAAAGTGACACATGTTTAAAATCTTTACATTTGTCATTCACTTTAGTTTATTAATCAACACTTGTTATAATGAAGCCTTAATATATATATATACACTTGTAATTAAGTAATTTATATTAAATTTTAAAATGTTAGTAAAAGCCTTTACCTAATTTATTTATTATTATGTAAATGTATATATGAATTTCTTTTTAAAGAAAATATAATAAAACAAATTATATATAAATAAAAGCTTATACATATATTTTAAATCCAAATATTTCTAAAATGTCTATCTTTTGAATTACTTAATAAATCCAAACTCATATTCAAATTAAATTTGAAAATCTAATTTAAAATCATGTCGACAATACATGTATATTTTAAACAAACCCAAATTCAATTTGTAATTAATAATTATATTTAAAAAATTTATTTATTTATATTTAAAAACAACCCATTATCATTATTGTTTGAAAATAACAATTTTTATCAAATTAAAAAGGGAATTATCACATTTAATTTTGCTTGAAATTTTCGGGATATCACAAAATATAATTAAAAAATGGTTTTGTTACTATCAAAAAAAAAAATAGTAGTAGTAGTAATAGTAGTAGTAAAAATCTATTTTGGTTTATTTTATAAAGTTTGAGTTATACATATAAGAAAGAACCCTTTTCTTCAATGTGTGTGTGTGTAATCACTACATAATCAGGAGAAAAGAATTGATATCTAAAGGTGATATTTCACATTCAAATAAAAATAGAGATGATTAAAGTTAGATATCGCATTTAAAGTTATCAATGAAATGATTATAATATTGAATTAGATCAATACTAAATAGTGTAATATTCCATATAATAGGTGTGTACATACACTATTGCATGTTACTAATCCATCATATTTATGTATTTATCTTCTCTTCAGTACTAAACCTATACATTCTTTTCAATACAAAATATATATACGTTTAGTGAAAATTAAACCCAAGCAAGGAGCTTCATTCTTTTCTACTTCCTTGAATGGGTGGGTTGATATCGAGGTGACCTGGCTAGCCAGGATGAATAGGAAAAGGGGCAAGTCTAAGTTTCAAACAGATTGGAATCCTGATTCTTTTTCATTTTTGAAATATTGGAAAAAAAATTGGTTCTTTGAAGTTTTATACGAACAACAAAATGTTACTCCTTGAATGGAAAAATATATATTTTCTTTTGATTTTGAAAAAGAAAAGTAATGTCATAATAACACATTTTTAGATCATAGTGATTCTAGTGAAAATGTTAGATCGGCAAAAATAGGTTTTTAAAGGAACTTGAATCCCTAAACCACAAGTCCAATCAACAAGCAATCAGAAGAAACTTACTTAGGGTGTGTTATTTTAAACGGAAGGGGTAGTTTGAAGGGACAAGTTAACAAAGGGGAACGTGTTTTCTGTTACGAAAGGGATATGGAAAAAGGAAAATGATTATTTGTATGTATATGCATGTTTGATTTTTATTTATTAAATATTATAGAATAATCGTTAATAATTGATATTAAGTTATAATTTAAGGTGATAAATAATAAAAAAATCGGAATTTAAAAGTAAATGCTAAAATACACACTGTAAATGAAATAAATCCTATGGATTATGGTTAGATTTTTTGGTCAAGTATTGCTGGTATTGAATATTATGTTTCATCTATGCTATCTCAACAGTTAACTAGCTTCTCATAGTATCATCATCATTTCTCTTTACTTTTTTTCACAAGAATTTCCATTGCTTTGCCAGCATCAATTTGACAAATCAACTTCACCTCATTAGCTGAAGCGATATACGATAAACATGAATTGGTAGAGTCTACACTGTTTGTATTAACCATTGGGTTTTGAGTGGGATTAGTGTTAGGACTTTCCATTTCAAAATGAAATTTCTTTATCTGCCTCTCGTATATTGTAACATCCCGCTTTTTTGTATGTTTTAAATCGACGATAAACCACATACGTCAGACTCAGACTATACAGAAGGGCGAATTGTTATTGGCGTAAATAAGAAAAGCAGAAAAAGAAATAAAACAAAATAGAATCTCGCAGCGGAATGACAAAATATAATAATAAAATACAGTTGATGAAGATGTTTTACAAAACATTGATTATACTTATACAACACATATTAGAGTTACCCATACTCCAGAATAATAAATAATGTAGTGGAACAATGTGAATGTAGTGGAATAATATAATAATAGTAATACAATCTTCGTCTTCGTCCTCCAGAAATGAAGTCTTCGGATCCTGAAATGCTTAGACTGACCGGAGAGAATTGAAAAGACAAAACACTCGAGTCAGAACTAAAAGATCTTGTGTAAGTTAAATCAATGGTAAATAATATGAGTGGAACGGCGTCAGAGATGTTTGTGGGATTTGACATCTCCTATCTAGTGTCAAACGTGAGTGTAGTAACTTAAGAGATGTTTGGGATTTACATCTCCTAAGGATCCGTTAAACTATTTACTATATAGTAGTATTTCACTATTATAATAATGTCTAATAATAAAATAAACTTACTTTAAAATAGCATTAAGGAGTGACCCAATATTCCCCTTAACACATAAATAGTGCCAATAGTCTATATAATACCGTAATACCTCCTGATCGGGAGGATACCAAAGGACACTCCAAAGGTACGACACAAATCAAACTCATACAAAACGCACTAGGGTAGGTGACACGACACAACTAGGCAATGCCAAGGTAGATATACCAATTACACTTCCGGACCGATGGTAACGTGTAGCAGCTACTACCGTCCACCTCGAGCCACACTCACCAAAATCAAAAGGGCCCAAATCAATCACAAAGTAATAGAATGATATTGAAGGAGTGTGTCCGATAAAAGATGCTACCTTCTTAGCCCGTCAGTCGCTCCTGTTTATGCCACCTTATGCCAACTCACGGGAGTCAGGTCCACGTATATACCTCATAGGAAACACCACCACCATCCTACTTCATTCTAGAATCTCCACCGCGTACACGGTTGTTAAAGTGGTTTTCGGAGTTGGCAGAGAGTATGACAACTTTCGATCCCGGTCTCTTTAACAACCAAACGTTATTATAACACCGCGGTCATTTCAAAATAATTATACTTCGAAACCAGAACATAATATCCATTTCAAAACTATACAAATACGATATCATCTCTATTTAGAAACCAAATCAATATGATATCATTTTTATTAAAA
Organism: Allium cepa; assembly: GCA_030765085.1. Taxonomy (NCBI): domain Eukaryota; kingdom Viridiplantae; phylum Streptophyta; class Magnoliopsida; order Asparagales; family Amaryllidaceae; genus Allium; species Allium cepa. The sequence goes on along the minus strand of CM060941.1, from coordinate 675,545,642 downwards.
CCCAAATCAATATAATATCATTTTTTTCACTACATATCCTTCCAAAATCATGGTACTTTCAACGTTATAACACTTCGAAATCAAAACACTTGAAATGTAACACTTTCAAATCAATAATCCTTTAAAACTCATACTTTGAAACATAACTACACCACTTAAATGGCTTAAATATTAAATTAATTTATATCATAAAATAACTTTTTCAATTTCAGAAATCAATTCCAAATACAGATTTGAAACCCCAAATAAACCATTTCAATTTCCCTATATTTCAAAGCTTTAAATATTCCACCATTTCAAAACCAATTCTTTGATAATTTCATATATATCAAATTCAATTACTATTATTTAGATTTGAAATATTTACTTAATAAATCCAATATCATTTAAGTAAAACTTTTAACTTCAAATAACTGGATCTTCTTTCAATTTATTTGACTTGATATATTCATTTATCAACTTGATATTCATTTAAATCACTCTAAACCAAAATCAAGTTATAAAAATCATACCTTTTAAAATCTCAATTTTATTTAAATTTCAAATCAAATTTATTCTGGTAAAATACTTAGATAATTTAATTCAAATCAATTTCATATTTATCTTCCAACCTTAATTTTATTTAAGTCGTTATAAACTCCATATACAATATAATTTGAACAGATACTTAACCATATTATATAAACAATCAAACTTTATTATTTGGCTTTTTTTAAAAACAACTTTACACATAGCCAAAAATCAAAAATAAAATAACATTTATATAACATTTGAAATCAATATTTATATAACCCTTATATTCCTTTGCAAAACCATAGAAATCATTTTTAAAAATATTTTTATATATAAACCGATGGTGTCTGTATATAATTTTCTATCCTATGGTCAAGTGATACAGATATTTATCATTTCAATTCGTAATTGAAAGTATAAATACGGTTATATATCATTTCAAACAGCAATCCCGAATGAAATAAAATGCATAACAACTTGCAGTTTATAACAATATAAAATACAACATCCATTCACCCAATATCAACCATCAAACATATATCACAATCATCATCCAATCCAATCAACAACATCAATATAGAACGGATAATAAATAACAGGTACTTACTGACAGTTTACATTCAATAATAAATTAAATAACAATTTAACTGGCAGTTATATGCAGTAATAAATTAAATAACAATTTAATTCAATAAATTCAATTTAACTGAGATGATGATTAAAAAAATATGCCAAATAGTCATAAATAAATTTCTAATCACGTCAATAATTAATTTAACACACAAGAAATTTTAGAAGTCGTAAGTGGGTTAAAACACTCACCTTTCGAATTTAAATCCAATTTAAACCCAAAATTTCAAAAGTCTCAGAATCTGTCTAAACTAGCGTCGAAATGTCTGTAATTCCAATACGAAACTAGCAGAGAAAACCGCGCATGAAACGGACCTCGTATGCAAAAGTTATATCGATCAGAAGGTGGACGATTTTAGAATACGAAATAAATAAAACGAAGAAACTTCCCAATAAAACCATGCCACGTTACCTTTCTTCATCACCCAGCAAACACGCATGCTACCCAGTCAACCGAACCCAACATGTTCCACCCGCCTCCCCCCTTTGATCGAGAATTTCGACCGCCTCAGACCATCATTCGACATGCCGCAGCCACCAAATTTCACATCTTCCCATCCTCCATCCATCGCACCCCTCCAGCCACCCCTGATGCCGCGCACCGTCACCTACAAGCTAAGGTTTTCGAACCGTAGTTCGCCAATTCCAGGCGCCACAGTGAACAATACGCCCTCCGGCCACCATCGAACAACTCCATGAGCCCAACTCTCCAATACCCAGAAAGTGATTTCTCGATTGATGCCCAAATTGAAAACGCCCAATTCAAGCCTAGGGTTCGCCGATTCGGAGCTTTGACCGAGATTTTCCGCTGATTAGAGCATCAATTCTGAAAACAAACGCTTGACGCAGATTCATATTGTCGAGATATACAATATATATATTTTTTGGTTTTTTTAGGAGTTTGAATTTTTATCTTTGAATTTGATTTGAAATTGCAATTGGAATTGAGAATTTGTTTTTCTGTCATTGAGAAGGAGAGACAGCTGAATTGTATGTACAGAAAAATGAGAATAAGGAGTGGCTAGGGTTTATAACTGAATATATTTAGGTAGGGTTGAAAATAAAAAGAACGGATACGATTGGTTTGGATCGTTGGACGATAAATGGCCCAAAATGCCCGTTCAGACTCCAGAATAAATTGGGTCAACCCATATATCAAAATAGATGTTTTTAAATATTTTAAACGTAATGGAATAGGTTTCAAGTCCAAATTCCATCATATGAAGAACCTATGCTAAAATCAAGTTATTTCGAATTGATTTCAATTGATTTCAATTTAATTGATTTCTAGGCGTTTCGAGTCCGTACGATCAAATGACAAGTCCGATCGTTAAGAAACTTGAAATCCTACCATAATTCACCGTTACGGATCCGATGGAACATGTTTCGTCAAAATCCGAGTCAGTGGCCAAAAAGGCTATTTTTTAGTTAATTAAATAAATTAATAATTGATTAATTAAATCAAGTTTTTAATTTCAACTCCATAATTAACCAATTTCATCAGTTTTAAATTTGTTAATCATTTACACTAGTTTAACCAAATTTAAATGTCAATTTAGAGTGGATTAAGTTATCAATTTCAGTGTTAGCCTTAACACCATTAACTTCAGAAATTATAAATTTAATTTCCAATAATTCTATTTAATTTACTCTTCATTTTATTATTCAATTCATTGTTTTCAAATGGATGCATTTAACATTGGATTCATGATCTATTACCTTAATATTCTCAGATTTCATCTTAATCTCCATTAACGTAATAATTAAATATTAATTTCATTTAATTTCAATTAATCCAATTTATTAAGTTTAGATCAATACATCTTTATTTCCATTCATTTAATTCAACAAACCATCCTATTATGAATAACATTAACGTTATTTTCAAATATTACCTTAAATAACATTAACATCATATTTTATTTAGATTTATTACAATAGATTCTAATTCAATTTCTATTTCTTCCAATGTTTAATTACTAAAACCCCATTAAGCTAACAAATTTAATTATCAAAATTTACGGGTCATTACATATATCAGAACAATAAGAGTGCTTACCTTCTGATTTAGCATGTTTTCATCATCAGTGTTAGATAATTGTCCCATACTAGGGAAAAAAACCATGTTGCTAGTACTTGAACATTTACAAGATCCCTGTACACAAAATCAAATATCCATGTTTATTGGAAAGGCGTTTGGAATGTTTGGAAACGCAAATGAGATTTTTGTGACCCATCTTCATGTGCACCAGTAATACAACAATTCTAGTTGCATGTATATCTTGAATTATAATCTGTAACATCTACATTTTCTACTGGTCAACTCCTATACATCAAGAGAGCATTATCAAACTCCTAAAATGAAAAATATTTAGCAAATTTCTTATAAATAACTTGCATAAACTAAAGAAAAAGATATACCTTTATACGATCAACCTACCATTCCTCTATACCAGATACAATTTTAACCAACTCAATGCCACGCTGCCCAAGACATACATTTGATATTTTACATTTGCAAAAAAGTTATATAGACGCAATTTGAAATTACGCATGTTTGTTATAAAGAAAACATATTGGTGACATTTAAAATATCGTCGGTATAATTTTTTACATTAAATCATACAGGCAGGATTTCGAATTGCATCAGTATTGTAACATAGAAAACATTGGTGGCACTTTTTGAAAAGTTTTGTTTTATGTTCATATGTTATATTGGCGCCATTTTGAATTGTGGATATAATTTTGGACCTTGTAGTTTTACTTTACCAAACTTCCATAATAAAAATGCTCAAAACTCTCCCTCTTTTCTTTCTCAAAAATCTCTTTTACGCCAAAATCAATCCAAAATTATGTTTTAATAGTTCTTCTTGAAGGATAACATCTCTTGGCGTTGGAATAATTAATTTACGATTTTGTAAATCCTAAGGTAGCATTTGGTTTAAAATGATTTTTATGTTTTTTGTTTTCAACATTCACTGCAACAAAAATACTATTTAACAACATTAAAAAATTATTGTAATAGCTCTTTTACAATGTTAATACAAACGTCGTTACATGGCAAGTTGTAATACGTTCGGTGCCTACCACAGCTTGTTTTAGATGTTGCAGACAAACGTTGTAAAAAATTATTTTACAACATTTTTCCATATTTTACAACGATTTGTAAATGTTGTAAAACATCTCTACTACGACATTTGCGCAGTCGTTGCAAAAGAGTTTTCTACAATTTTTTTTAGATAATGTTTTTCATATGTTGCCATAAAGCTTATACAACATTTATATAAAGTTGTGATTTTCTAGTAAATATAGAATTACCATTTTTTACAACTCTTTTACATTATAGTTAAAAATTCTTTTACAACTTCTTGAAAACGTTATGAAATATACTTTTTACAACAATTATAAAATTCTCTAAAAAATGTATTGCAACTTTTTAAACATTATGTTATATATTCTGCAACTTTTTTTGAAAGTTACATGCGTGCTTCAGCCTTTACCCTCAATTTTGATATATGATTACAATTTCAGAAATTCAAATAAATATAATTTGTCGATTCAAACATAGGACACTTTTTCAAAATTGCTTCGAACATATAACACTTTTCCAAATTGCTTATCATTCAAAATAAGTACAACATTACAACCATAACGATGTACAACATGTTCCAACTCAGCCAATCCTAACGCACACTTCACAAAAGTTAACACAAGTTTCAACTCAACCAAAACCCTAGCCGTCGATCCATTGTCTGCCTGATCCCCCCAGACGCTCCACCCCTCCTTCTTCGATCTAACTCGGTTTTAGCATTTTCTTCTCTCCAGATGTCCTCTCCAGATGTCCTCCTCTGTGCCTATCGACCTCCAGTCCAGTTGTCCCCCTAATCCGCCTCCCCCTATCATTGAACCACTGCCTGGTTTTTCGCCTTCAGCCCCGACAGAACATGATTCTCCTGATAATGAAGGCTTTATCTCGGTTTTATCTCGCAAATGGAAACGTGCAGGGAAAAAATACTTATCAACCTAAGCCAGATATTTTCCTTATAAATGAATCTCTACATAAAAATGTTATATCATCCCCTCAGGCTTCAAATCAAAATTTTGATTCCTCCAACAGTAATGTTATCCGCCCACCCCAAGATATTAACGGATCTGCTAACAACGGGTGGAATTTTTCTACTTCATCAAGTCGGGCTTGGAATGAAGTGGTAAAGGATAACAACATCCTAATCTCCATCCCGTTGAAATTCTTATCAATCTTGTGAAGTTAATTCCATGCAATGCGGCAAAATGTCTAGTATGGTTGTTCAGAATGCTAAAAAACAATGGAACAATGCCATAGTGGTATATGTAGTTGGTCCTAAACCATATTATCCATATTTCAAAGACTGTAAAATTAGAGTATGGAAACCAGAAGATGAATTCTCGATTTACTCTAAAGAAAATGGATTTTATATGATAAAATTCGATGGAAAACAAGATTGCAATAAAATATTGGAAGGAGGTCCTTATTATTATAATATAAAGTTGATGATGATGAAAAGGTGGTCACTCGGAATGCAGCTTAACAAGGAACTTCTCATACAATTCCGATTTGGATACAATTCCCTAACCTTCCACTTGATTATTGGACAGAAGAAGGGATTAGTCATATCACATCGGCTTTTGGTTCTCCCATTAGATTAGATAAATTTACTGAAGGTAACATTAAAATCGCTTATGCTAGAGTGTTAATCAAAATTAATAACTCTTTTAAATTCCTCAGTTAGATTCCCATAATAAATGACGATGATAAAATGATTTGGCAAGAGGTAAGTTATGAATGGAAGCCATTAACATGTTCGAATTGCTCAAGTTTTGGTCATTGCCGAAAGCCATTCCCAATTTAATAAAGTTTGGATGATGAAAATGAAAAATGTGAAACAACCTGAAAAAAATTCTGTTATGATTATCGATAACAATATTGAAGATATAGAAATACAAGCGGATAACAATCAAATTAACAACTTAACTCGACCTAGTACACAACCGACCTCAGTTGTTCTAGAAAAGGAGAATGTTCAAGATGGTAATATTCATAATGAAAGTAACAATATTCATATCAAAATCAAGTTGTGGAGAGTCAAAAGGTCCAGCCAAACACCTCTAGTTCGACTATAATTACAAATTCAGTTTAGAAAGCTATGAACAAAAAAATTCAGAGGAATTCAATTATGGATTAAGTGAAATGTCTGAAGACCCCTTTGAGCTGGACACAAAGTCTGATACATTGAAAGCACTGACTCTCTGAGAACTTCCAAACCACGAACTACGTGAAAAATCAAGACAGACGAGGCTCACTTCGAATTTAAAGCCACTGCCAATCCTGATGTGGTTGACAACCTTGCATGGACCACTCTTGTTAATCAGCTAAAAGGCAAGAACAAAAACTCAAAAAAAGCCAAATTAGTAGGGACTGCTACCCCCCGGATGTCAGTAACAACCATGAAAACAATCAATAGATGGAGTTCCTAATTTGGAACATTAGGGGCATGAATGCCCCAAACAATTAGAAATGATTCGATTAATGCAATGTAACAGGTTTTCTTTTATTGGCTTTCTAGAAAATAAACTATCCTTAGACAATATTGATAAATTCATGGCAAAAGTTCATACTAAATGGAAATTCTCACATAATATTCTAGATGATCAGAAAAGTCGTATTCTTATACTTTGGGATTCTACATAGTGGTCTAATATTATTCTTCACAAAAATGACCAGTATATTTCATATATCTTACATAATGCAAGTGGACTTAGTGTGTTATGTACCATTGTTTATGCCTTTAATGAGGAGATGAAGCGAAAAGAGCTATGGAAGTATATTATTTGATCAATCTATGAGTGTTTAGCTCCCATGGTTAGTGATGGGCGATTTTAACACTATTTTATCTCTTATAGATAGAATGAATAATGGTATCTATAATACTATAGGTGATAAGGATTTCATAGACTGCATATATTTAACTTTTCGAACCAGAATTCAAAGGAAATCACCATACATGGAGAGGAGGTCTCCACTTCTCTATACATAGTAAAATAGACAGGGTTTTTGTATATAATTTATGGGCTTCTAAACTTTTCAAACTAGAATTCGTAGGTAATTACTATACATGAGGAGGAGGTCTCCACTTCCGTATACATAGTAAAATAGACAGGGTTTTTGTACATAATTTATGGACTGACAAGTTCTACCAATATGGCATTAACTTTGGTAATCATTCTTTAAGCGGTCATACTCCTATCATGATCAAGCTTGCAATTCAAAATAAAAGGAGAAGTCGCATACCTTTCAAGTATAATAATTTATGGCAGCTCCAGAGGGATACCAAACCACCATTCAGCAAGATCTGGAAAAAGATTTTGCAGGCGATCCTCTTCATAAATTTCTCGGTAAATTAAAGGCTATGAAGCCAGCTTTGAAATCCCGGGTTTCAAACAAAACAAGTACTTACTTATAAAGTATGATGCTAATGAAATTTATAATCAATTAGTTCATGATCCTTTAAACAACGGTCTTATGGAACAATACAATATGAAGTATGACCAGATTCATGCTAAAATGGGGAATATTGCCATTGAAAACGAACAAAGAATGAAGATTAACTGGTTGACAAAAGGAGATAAACCAACAGAATTTTTGTTCTCCAAAATCAATGTTCTTAAACCTACATAAGGGAGTAGTTTCATTCTGAATGATAATGGTACTTGGTCTTTAGCATTTGAAAAAATTGCACATGCTACAATTAATTACTTCTCAGAACTATTTTCATCTTCACGAGCTACATATCATTTTCCAGACATAACTTGCAAGAAAATCTTATTGAAAAATGCAAAAATTACTCTTTGCAAACCATTTCAACTGGAGGAAGTTAAAATTGCTATTTTCCAAATAAATGATAATAGCTCTCGTGGACCAGATGGCATCAACTCAAAATTCTATAAAATCCATTGGGAGAAGATCAAATATGACATCTGAAATGCTATGAATGGTATACTTCAATCGGGGAAAATTATAAGAGAAATCAATCATACGTTTTTATGTCTCATCCCAAAAAACCTTATGTAGTTGAAATGACTGATTTTAGACCAATTTCTCTATGCAATGTCTCATATAAAATATGATCTCACCTTCTCTGTAATCGAGTGAAGCAATACATGAAGGATCTTATCTCCTATAATCAAAATGCTTTCATTCCTCGTAGAGTAATCACAGAAAAATCCCTTCCAGATTACGAAATGGTTAGAGGTTTCAACAAGAAAAAAAAGTCTAACAACTTATGCCTGAAAAATGATCTTCATAAAGCTTACGATAAAATTAATAGAGAATTTATTCATCATATGCTAATGTCGATGCGTTTTCCTCTACTATTTGTGGATTTTATATATGAAAGTATTTCTATTCCCTCGTTTTCATTTTTAATTGATGGTTCACCCTATTATTTCATTGATAGCTCGAGAGGATTAAGACAAGGTGACACTCTCTCGTCATATTTATTTGCCATTGCTATGAAACTTCTGACTATATATCTTGATGTGGATTATTTCAATGGTAATATTGCCCCCATATACCAAACCGAACCTATGATTACGTACTTGATATATGCAGGTGATATTTTAATTTTAATTAAAGCCATAATTGAGAATGCCGAATCTATTAAGCATATTTTTCATGATCTGAATAACATAGCTAGGATGGAATTAAACAATAGAAAACCTACTCTATTTTTTAGTAAAGGTGCCCCCAACAAACATCAAATAGCTGGCATTCTTAATATCAGCATTGGTAGACTGCCAACTATTGACTTGGGCATTCCTCTATCTAATAATAAATTAAGAATAAGTGATTTTAGATGGCTGATAGACAAAATAAATAAAAAATTCACTCATTGGCACAATAAGATGTTAAACATTAGTGGAAGGACTGAAGTAATAAAAACTGTCATATATCCTATACTATAGTTTTGGCTTCAATTCACATAGTTCCCATTGACAGTTATTTAAACAATCAATTCTTTGTGTGCTAACTTAATATGGAAATCTAAAGCTCATAAAATGAGTTGAGAAGATATATGTAAAACAAAAAATAAAGGTGGTTTTGGTATAAGGAAAATTGAAGAAATTTCTAAAGCAGAGGCAGCGAACCTTCTGTGGAAATATATTCAAAGTGACTCTATATGGGCAAAATGGTTACAAAATAGGTACGGCAAAAAAGCTAATTTTTAGACTGCTACCATGGACACTAGTGCTTCCTATACTTGGAAAACATTGCTAAGAGAAAGACAGTGGTGCAAAGGGCTCATTAATAGGAATATTGTTAATGGGGACAGTGCAGATTTATGGTTTGATCCATGGCTAAATTGATCTTCTTTAACAGATAAAGCAGGTTGGAATTCTATGTCTATTACAGGTGGATGTGACAAAAAAGCGTCCGTGCTTATTTCTAATAACAGCTAGAAACAACATACAGACTATGTGCCTACACAATATCAACAATGTATTCACAATATAACTATTCATTCTCATATGGAAAAAGAATATTAGAATTGGACTCCTAATTCCAATGGACAATTCACAATGAAATCAGCATGGAATTATTTCATAAACAAGCATGCAGATCATATTTGGACAAAGATTATTTGGGACAAAGGGTATGCTCCTAAGATGACTATCTGCGCAACTTATGGCCAAATTAAACAAATTGAATACAAAGGATCGTGTTAGTAAATGGAACTCAAACATAGATCAAAAGTGTGTGTTGTGTGTACATTAGTATGAAGACAGAGATCATCTCTTTTTTAAATGTTCATATTCGAGCTGTTTACTGGATAGTGTAATGCAGAAAGTCAAAATCAATCTCAATACTAACTACAATATAAATCAAATTTGGATAGCCTATGTCAAAGACAGAAGAATCACTCTTTAATCAGCCAACACTTCTCTGATTTGGTATATCTGGTGCGAGAGGAACAACATGGTCATTAGAGAAATTGAAATGCCAGCTCCTATGTGCCTCAACCTAATCATTCAAGATGTTAAGATCCGTATGCAGTAGAGATTAAGTAATCAAACGATAAATTTAGTAAGCAAACTTATCTTTGCAAACATTAATATCGTCATGGATCCTCAAGACCAACATCGACCTCCCTGAAATTTTGGTTCATCTTTTCTCTGTTTATTGGCATTGATGCCTTATCCTAGTCTACTTGTGGTGTTTTCGGTTATTGAAATCTGAGATGCTTCGCCATTTGAAGTTTAGATCTTCTTTTTGAGAGAGATGGTTTACCTTTCTCTCTCCTTTCAGTTATATTTTTCGCCCTCGTTAGTTGTACCGTCGTACTTGCTGGTGTCTTCTTTGGTCTCCACATGTCGAGTCATCTTTGGGTTTTTCCCCTTTGGCTTGTGAAATGTATCTTTGATTTTTAAGTTTTTTTGCTATTTCAAGTTGATAATACGTATGGTTTTGAGTGCGTTTTAATATTTGTTTACTCCTCCATCTGTTTAACAACTTGGTTGAGGCATTGTAGTCTTGTAATGTTAATATATGGAAATGATATGTACTTTTTTCCTTGCAAGGTATCCATTTAGGTTAGGGGGTTGTAAGGTTTTAACGAGACATATCATGGAAGTATATGTTTCCTTTTAGTAAATAAAGTACATGTTTCAAAAAAACAAAAAGATAAAACAAACCAACCACACAAGGTTCTAATCAAGAGTAATGAAATCCTTATGCCAAGCAACGGTTGTTCTTATGGCTTGCTAAATATTCCATACTTCTGAAGTCTCTTCCACACAGAAGCTTGAGGTTTCACTGGCACATCCACCCAAACTTTCCATGCATCACCCCAAGTGGAACATGGTGCACCAAAATAGTGTGATTAGTAGATGAAATTGTCCCTTCAGCAACAACTTTTTTGCCAGTAGAGTAACTTGCATTTCTTTCAAAATATACCACTGTCTGGGAAACTGGTACTACCATGTGACTGGCGATGTGACTGCGACTCTGACTGCACGTAAAACATACACAAAACAATAAGAATCGATGTCATTTATGTTCTGTTAACATTATTCATAATTCAAGCCCAAATTTTGCATCTTTCATGTCCAGATTTACTATAGTATCAATATTCAAAATTTGGGTCCAATCTCATATTTAGAATTCAAGTCTAAATTAACCTAGTTAATACTAAAATTTCAAGTCCAAGCGTTTTTTTTTGAATGGTACTTAGATACAACAGGTCACTGGGACGACAAACCACAAATCTTATGTCAATAAATGTTCGAATCATGCTACACAAGTTTCAAACTTGTGACCTCTCTCAACAAAGTCGAATCACTTAACCACTGGGATAATGATGTTTGTCAAGTCAAAGCATATTCTTTTAGCATTATTGGAAAACTTATAAATTCATGGCTACAGGTCCATGCTTCAATGTCAATTTAGTTTGCAAACCTGCATATTTACGGTACTTCAGTCGACATTAGCATGTGGTCCACATAATTCGCTACTAGAATTACTGCTCTTACATACTTTACACTATTCTCCGCGTCACGGTGAAACGGTTATGCACTTCAGTATTATTATTTGCTAACTTCGGGCCACTTCAGTATTAGCTGTGAATTTCTTTTAGGCCAGACATAAAGTTGTAGCATTCTCATTTGGAGGAATCATTGCACTTTTGCAACAATAAGTGCTTGCATTAATGCATGTTTCTCCAACTTTTTCAATTTTCTCATAGATAATGGTCTTATAATGTATCTGTTAAAACTTACAAAGCATGGAATCAACTTTTTACATAAATTCCTAACTTTATAAAACAAAGATGAAACTTATAAATTGAAAATGTACTATTTAGATAATAGAGCAACATCTAACACGTGAATTTGTGTTTTAATCCATGATTCTTGCTCTAACTAGAATAGAGATGATCCAAATTCATGAGTAACCAGTAGCTTTTGCTTTGGTTAAGCTATATGTATGCACAGACTATTTTACTTAGTTTTTACAATTCACTAGGTACAAGAAAATAATACATTATATTTACAATAGAAAAAAATGTCATTATTATATAATCCACAACTTTCTCATTCTATCTTGTTATAATGGAAAATTTACTCCCATATTTCTCAACATATTTATCATGAAAATTGGAGATTAAATAACTTAAAATGTGAGAAGGCGGGGTTCTAAATATGGGTAGTCTACATATTTATATATACATGTGCACAGCCACATGTATTGTATATTTGTATGTATCAACGATATGTGATTTGACACATATTTATGGGACACACAGAGCTATTACACACTTAATGCAGCGAGAGACTTGAATGGTGAATGAGAGTAAATGATAGTGAATGGTAGTAAATGATAGTGAATGGTGAGTGAAGCGGGAGACTTAATGCAACCAGTACATCAGGCATTAAGAAGCGTAATTGATAGCAAATTACCTAATGCGTATTACCACGAGGAGGTACTGGTTCATTCACGAGATCTCCCCTTCTGCGACAGACTATAAGAAGAATAAATGTCAAATATGCACATATTAGTTATTAATTAAAATAGCTAAGTAACTTATAACTTACTGTCATGATGAAATCTGTCAGCTCTAGAAATCCATTCTGCAATCCAGTGACTTCGTTTTCTAATGCAAGAACTTTCTTCTAGTGGGCCAAATGAACACCCAATTGAGTTGGTGTAACTCCAAAACCGAGTCCTCTTATTCTTCCAAAATGTTCTTTGCCAAACGTCTTTGCCATACCATCTTTTATTAATGAAGCAATCCCTTTAAACTTTTGACAGTGATGTTTTATTTTAGTTTACGAATTTTAATAATATCTAATAACTACTAAATATTGCATTCTCACTATGCATTAGGAACTAATTATATTCTTACTATGCATTCAGCAACTAATGAGTTTGGGGGTTCCCTATTATTTCGATGCGTGCTCTGCACCATAAATCATCTCTATCAATATGTGATGCAAGTTCTTTCTTCTGCCAAAAAAGGCTATATATTACTATGCATTCATTTAAAATAATTTGGAACATAAAGTTAAAAAAATTAAGTTGATGTATTGCCGTTGTATACTTTATCATTGTGTAAAGCTTAACAATTTTGAAAACTTCATGTTAAAAAACTGATTTTCCCCAGATATATATTAATTTATCGACATTATCTCTTCTATGTGTATTAATTTGTATGCACTGCGGTTAATTTGCTTGTATTGAAATGCTTTTATTTGTCCTCTAAGATAACGTCTCATATTTTACCCCGTTGATTCCTTGTTCTTAATCGAATTTTTTCGTTCCTTCTACTTCTCTTATTAAGGTACAATCTTTTCTAAGTATTAAATTTGAATTGATTTGCGTTCACGCTAGAATTTTTAAAGTTCCGTTTTCTTTTATATGTAATGTTATATGTGATATAAGTAATATATTGAATATGTTAAGTATTTAGTCTATCAGAGTTGCGATTGTGTTTGTAAAATATAAATGTTAAAATTAAAATAAAATGATCTCAATATTTTGTTAATTTTTAAGAGTTTTTAAGTAATTATTGGAAGCTTAATAATTAGATGAAATCCTTAAGAATATCTATGACAATTAAAGTGATAAAAATTCCTATTCTAATATCGTTGATGTGGCAACCTAATTCCTAATACAAACACCCACTTAAAAATTATTAATCGTTATTATAGTGGATTAGAAATTTCTTACCAATTCCTCAACCAACCTTGCATAGCCCTTCCTACCCATGGTATGTGGAGTTATATTCTTTGCTCTAATCTGTTTGTATTTCTTGCTTTTCAACTACATAGGACAAATTCAAAAAATTAATAATATACAATAAATTTTGTTATAAGAAACTTATGTAAAGAGGATTGAACAATACCTCAAATTCTTCGGAAAGTTTCTCTTTAGAAAAATATTTCCACTCTTCAGCAGTCTTTATACTATCGGGCTTTGGCATCGATAATCTATTGGCAGTGTCAGCGCTCCTGGAGGCATCTTTGATAACTGAAATTAGTCTTGATTTTGTCTCTTTCCATAAATTTCCCAAAATCTTAATCAATAAACTTTTATATTGTGCATCCATAGAGAATCGTGTCTATACAGCAAAATATTTGCAATATTAACACTCATATTAATGCAATATCTTTATCAAATGTTTTATGTAGTTCAATTAGAAATTACAGAGCTACATATTACATAAATTCCAATCAAGCAGAATAATGGCATTTGAAGAATTAACTAATGAATGTTCAATGATCAGTGGGATAGCAATCAGGTTTCTATTAAATAGGAAACTCAGTTTCAGTTTCTGAATGTTGTTGTAGTCATTTTTGTAAGTAAGTTGTTGCAAAAACATGTTACAAGTTAAATATACAGTACAATTTCACTACAATACAAAGTTGAGTAATCAATGTGGTATCTTGTATTTTATTTGAGAACGTTCTCTGACATCTATATTTTTGTCAACATCTATGCAGTGTTTTATATGAGTATAAAAGTTTGTTTAGGTAAATAGTTTCATGTTAGCTTCATATCATAAATATTATTTATTATCGAAAGATTGATCTGGCTATGAAAGGCAATGATATTAATCCCTATCTTATTATTTTTTGCTACTGTACCTAATCGACAGAACACGTGTGTGTGTGTATAATGCACATGTATAATGGTTATAATACCGTGTTAATGATGACATACACTATGTAGTTTACTATTACTAGTTGATATAACTAATACTTCATTTGGTTGCATGTGTAGACGGAGAGAAATTCTGCATAAAACTGTGCAAAGAGTTTGATTGGTGTAGTTGTGTGAGATTTTAGCTTTTTCTTTTGAAACTTTGACTTTATTTGTATATTTCGACATGCTTGTGGATGTAATTGTGTGGCTTCATATTATTTTTCAATGTTATATTGTATTGAAAAGTTAGATTCAGCTAATGTACTATAAATATCTATATTATAATCATTCATGGCGCATGACCAAAATCATAAATGATTGTGATAAAAATAAATTATATCAATCCTGGTTGGAAAGTAAATATGGAAGTAAAACAAAAGGAGAGCTTACATAAATCTGCTTGTACATTTTTATTTTGCCTATCGATTCCGTTGTTATATAGTAAATACTTAATAACATTGTCAAAAAGGAGAAAAAATATTCAACATAACATATACTTGAACAAACGTCCAAAAATCATCTTTCAATCTATCGTCGAATTTCTTCCAATGGCTAATGTTCACAGGAACCGTTTCTCTTGCTAAAGTACCAACGTAAGATGACAAGTATTTTGAATTTGGACCTATAGGGTAGCCTAGTTCATTAAAGTCGACAACAAGCCTTTCACCGGTGTTAAAGTTAATGTCTTCATCATTGTATTCGCTCTTTATTTTCTTGTTTCCAATCACATACATTCTTCGGTGGAAGAGGGAGTATGAGTGGATAAGTTCAGATGGGAGGTTGAATCACAGGGAATGCTGGGGGAGTAGGTAGATCCCGCTCATGATTTGCAATAAAGCTTCTAGCTATATAATTCAGCTCTTGAGGAGTTTGAGCAACTTCAGCCTCTTCAAAAATTTCTTCATTCAAAATTCTATCACCACCATTCCATTTAAGGGTATAAGCTATTTTACTTAGACGCAATCACTCTGATTGTCTTCGCTTTGCCGGGGAGCCCTAAAAATTTAGAACATTGTTATTTTTGGACTAATATATTTTAAAAATGAAAACAGGTATATTGGAAACTAAGGAATGAAAGAAAAGATCATTGGCATAAGCTAAATATTTTAAAAAGCATCTATCAACTCTTTTTAAAACACTCTCACTATTAACTAATATTCGTATCAGTAACATACTAATGAAGTAGTCGGGTTCAAGTTGAAATGAATTGAATTAAAGTTAACTCTGCTTGTTCTCGCACACCCTTTCTTGTAGATACCACAAGTTCAAGTTTCTAGTAGATGGTTGACGTGAAAAAATCAAACACAAACTACATGAATACATAATATATAACATATATGATTTATATGAAAGAGAGGCAAAAACAATGTAAAGGATAAATTAAATAAACAAAAAATAATATTATCCTAAACATTAGTAATGTCGATATCTTGAATACGTAAATATTAGTAATACCAATTACTTGTATATGTAAACATTAGTCATTTCATTTCTTGATCATTTCTGTGTAAGTGGATGCCATGTTTGTAAGAAACAATAATGTTAATCATATTAAATTTTTATTGCATTAAAAAATAGTAATTTGATCTTCCTTTTTATTCAAATAATAAAAACACAACCATTAGCATTCTCTTGTTTTAGTATCAATAAGTATCTACAGTAAGCAACTCTATCCAATTTGACAAGATATGTAAAAAAGAAATTAAATAAACAAAAAAAGTAGATATGTATAATAAAAAGGAAAACTTCACCAATATTCCATCGCAATCCTTTCGTCCCCGATATCAATCTCTTCATCTCCAAGTATTGATTCATCAAGTGTTTTACTATTTAACTCTTTATCTTCATCATATTTATCCAATTCATGAAATCCACAATCGATATTCGCCCAATCACACTTAACAAAGGAACTTGAAATAGGTGATAATCCAACAAAGGAATTTCATGCAAAACCCCATAATAAACTACTTTCTCAACGGATCCATTTTGACGAATGGTACTTGCCTTAATGGAAACACCACTATTTTGTCTATACTTCTCACAATCTTTAGTATGAAAACATCGACCATTAATGATATAGCCAGTATAAAAAGTTACTTGCAAGTGAGGACCATACGCAAGCCATTTTATTGTTTTCAGTAACATCATATGCATCTTTTTCATCCATAATCTATACAATTATATTGATACGTACAAGCACTAATGATAACAATATGTAAAATATATATCAAACTTAATAGTCTACAAAGAAGAAGACATAATCCTTACAACCTTTTTTTCAAACGAATAACAAAAAGTCTCTATATGCGCCGTGAGAGTACCACATCATCTAGTCGAGGGTGCAAATGTTTCAACTTCTCTTTGTGCATTCTATATACATGAATATACAAGCAAAAATCTAGTTTTTTTCATACATAATAATTGGATGAAACTAATACTTACTCTATGTAAGGCTCTACTTCCTCGATATTAAACAACACATACCGATGAGCAGCATCAATCACCTCATCAATGACTAATATGGGTTTTCCATTGGAAATAGGATGACCCTCGAGTTTGAAATCCTTTGATGCACTTCATTTTGATTTCTTCTTTCTCCAATTTCATATCCATGTTTAATATATCCATCACAATACTTCATACATTCATCGGCAATGTAGCGCTCAGCTATGCACCCTTAAGGTCGTGCTTGATTTTTAACATAGCCCTTCAATACTTTCATATACCTACAACCAAAACATGTACGTAAAGATTTTCTTTAAGCGCATAAATTATTATTAATTTGAAGTACCCATAATAATTTCTACCTTTCGAATGGATACATCCAGTGCTGTTGCACTAGCCCGTAAGTTCTTGCATCTCTCCCTAGATGTGTTGTTAAGTGAATCATGATGTCAAAAAAAGAAGGGCAAAGAATCTCTCCAAATCGCGTAGGGTTATAGCGATATGATTCTCCATGGCTTTTAATTTATATATATCAAGCACTCTTTGGCATATGTCATTACAAAATGTACAGTCATAGTGACGCAGCGGAAATAACAAATGAAGCAAAACGATAAAACGATACCAAGATAAATGCCCAAATCGGTTAATCTCTTGAGATACCGGATTCTAGCTATCTTCAACACGTTAATCGCGCACGATTCCGTGTTAGAAGATCTACGATTCTTCGACGTTGATCTCACGCATGAGATTCCGTGAATCGGCTTCATTCGTTGATTCGAGCGCACTCGAATATCCGAATATGGAAGAAGAAGGAGATCACACTCAACTTCAACAAAAGTGGAAAAAGCACACAAAAAATTTATTCAAAATCAACTATGTTTTACAATGACATCACAATCCTATTTATAGAAAATACAACACACTCACGCGACCCAACACAGGCGACTTAACAGTGTACAAGCCACGACCTACCAACAGTGCACCACCCACGACCTAACAACAGTGCGACTTAACATCATTACATCACACGACTTACAACACACGAGATAAGAAAATTACAACAACATACGACTTAAAGATACAACACGACATACGACATAACAACACAATACAAGTTACAACAGTACGCGACTTAACATTTGCGACATAACAGTACGCGACTTAACATTACAACACCACGCGACTTAAGGACAATGCGGCATATAGCAAGCGATTTAAGAAACCAGTGACCTATCATGGCGCGACATAAGAAGATAGCGGAATAGGACGGCATAAGTGAACAACTTAAGGAATGCGCGACCAAAGATGCAGGAACGGCTTAACTTCACGAGCGACTTAGCGACTTAGGCTTCAGAACGACTTAAGTAGTGCGACTTAAGGAATGTGGCTTCAGGGAATGACCTAAGAGATGCGGCTTTGTTTCCTTGATCTGTTAGGTCGTTGAGCGACTTAAGTTGGTGCAACTTAAGATGGCGCGACTTATAGCAGGTCGAGCGACTTAAGATCAAGCGACCTATGTTGGTTGAGCGACTTAAAGCAATCGAGTTATCATGGTGCGCTGCATCATCCACCCCTGGTTGAAAAGAATTCGACCCCGAATTCACACTTTCCTATTCTTCGACATACTCATTCTCATGATATGGAATCAAGTGTTTGACGTTGAAAACGTCAGCAGTATGGATATGATCCGGCAGTCTTAACTGATAAGCATTCTCATTAATCTTCTTTACGACTTCCAAAAGACCAATCTTTCTAGCAGCTAGCTTGTTGTAAGCACCAATAGGAAATCGATCTTTAGTTAGTACTGCATACACAAAATCTTCTTCTTTGAATTCAACATGCCATCGTTTGATATCTGCGGATTGCTTATATTTCTCATTTGCCTTAAGCAATCGTTCCTGCACAACCTTGTGGCACATTTGCAATTCATTTACAAAATCACTAGCTCATTTGATCACTCCTTTCTGTTGTGGTACTATAGATAAAT
The DNA here is from genome assembly GCA_030765085.1 of Allium cepa. Classification (NCBI taxonomy): domain Eukaryota; kingdom Viridiplantae; phylum Streptophyta; class Magnoliopsida; order Asparagales; family Amaryllidaceae; genus Allium; species Allium cepa. The sequence goes on along the minus strand of CM060941.1, from coordinate 675,526,332 downwards.
CCAATGGTCCCTTCGGAATTATTAAATAAACAACCTGGAATGGACTGAACCCAGTGCTACGATTAACTGTGTGGTTGTGTGCAAACTCAGCTTGACACGGCTTGGAATCCCAACTCTTCAAATTGTCATCCATGAGGCATCGCAATAGATTACCCATGGATCTGTTCACAACTTCTTTCTATCCATCCGTCTGTGGATGATAAGCACTACTAAATTTCAGCTTTGTTCCGACCATTCTCCATAGACTCATCCAAAAATGACTCAGAAAACGAGTGTCTCTATCTGATACGATAGATTTAGGCAACCCACGAAGACGATAGATCTCTCTGAAGTATAATTGTGCAACATTAACTGCATATGCCGTCTTCTTGCATGCGATAAAATGTACCATTTTTGAAAAACGATCAACCACCACATAGATAGAATCATTGCCACGTTGCGTCCTCGGTAAACCCAATACAAATTCCATGCTAACATCCACCCATGGTTTAGTAGGTACAGGCAACGGCAAATATAAACCTGCATTTGTCGCGGTCCCCTTTGAAACTTGACAAATATGGCACCTCTGAACAAACTTTTCAACTTCTTTTCTCATTGATGGCCAAAAATAAGACTTTGGGATCAATTGCATAGTACGGTCATGGACCACGTGTCCTTCTTCATGTAATTCTTTGATAATTTTCATTCGTAAATTGCAATCTGGAATACACAACTGATTTCCTTTGAATAGAAAACCATCAACCAGCATATATTCATCCATGTCTCCCTGCTTGACTTTGTCTAAGATCTTGGAAAAATAAGAATCTGATGTAAGCAAATCTGGAAGTAAGTCAAAACCCATCACCTCTACTCGCATGGTTGTTAGTAAACTACTCCTTCGACTCAATGCATCGGCAACGCGATTAGTTACTCCAGACTTGTGCTTTACGACAAATGTAAATTGCTGCAAATAAGCTATCCACGATGCATGCCTAGCTGCAATTTTATTATGCCCTTGTAAATGCTTCAATGTTTCATGATCCGTATACAAAACAAATTCTTTGTGAAACAAGTAATGTCTCCAATGCTTCACAGCCTGCACAATAGCGTAAAACTCCATATCATAAGTATTGTATCTCATCTTTGCTCCCGAAAGTTTTTCACTGAAATAGGAAATTGGACGACCCTTCTGACTCAACACTCCTCCAATTCCAACTTTAGATGCATCCGTATGTAACTCAAATAGTAGTTGAAAATCCGACAACACTATAATCGGTGCTGAGGTTAAAAGTTCCTTGATTTGCTCAAAAGCGTATCCTTCCTCTTTCGTCCATGAAAACTTCTTTCCTTTCATACAATCAGTAACAGGAGCCATCACACTACTAAAGTGCGGTATAAATCTTCGATAAAATGAAGCTAACCCATGGAAACTTCTGACTTCTGTGATAGTTTTGGGCTGTGGCCAATTTCTGAATGCGGCAACTTTACTCTGATCTACCTGTATCCCTTCCTTAGATACGACATATCCCAGAAATAAAACACTTGGCATCATGAACACGCATTTCTTCGTCATTGCATAGAATTGTTCTTGACGAAGAATAGTTAACACCTTTCGCAAATGTTGAATATGCTCCTCTGTGCTTGCACTATAGATCAAGATATCATCAAAGTAAACAACAACAAACTTCCCAATGTAAGGTCTAAAAATTTGATTCATCACCCTCGTAAATGTACTTAGTGCATTAGATAGATCAAACGACATAACCAGCCATTCATATAATCCTTCCCGAGTTTTGAATGTTGTCTTCCATTCATCACCTGGTCTTATGCGAATCTGATGATAACCACTCTTAAGATCGATCTTCGGAAAGATTACAGACCCACTAAGTTGATCCAATAGATCATCAAGTCTTGGCATAGAAAATCTGTATCTGACAGTTATTTTCTTGAGTGCCCTACTATCTGTACACATTCTCAATGAACCATCTTTTTTCGGCACTAACAAAGTTGGTACAGCACAAGGACTGAGACTCTCTCGAACACGCCCTTGCTCAAGCAACTCCTCAACTTGTCTCCTCAACTCTTCATGCTCTTTCGGACTCATACAGTAATGTGGCCTATGCGGTAAAACAGCACCTAGCACTAGATATGTTTGATGTTGTATATCTCTCAGTGGCGGTAATTCCTTAGGTAATTCCGTAGGAAAAACATCTTCAAACTCATCCATCATCGGTTTAACCTCCGCAGGAATTTCCAGAACTTCGTTTTTTCCATACCCAATCAACATAGACATTTCAGCACTATCTTTCACTTCTTCAATAAATTCATTCGAAGATAATAGGCTAGTTGATTCCACCTTCTTCTCTGACTTGCTTTCACTTTGTTCACGCTTCTTTGGAACTAATGTGATTTGAGTACCTTCGAACATGAAATTGTAGCTTTTGGTGCGACCATTATGTTGCACAGCTCTATCATATTGTCATGGTCTTTCCAATAGTAAATGACACACACCCATATCCACAACATCACACCAATATCATCTTTGTACTTCTTCCCAATAGAAAATGTAACAAATGCTTGTCTTCCCACTGTAACTTCTCCACCTTTATTTAGCCATGCCAATTTATAAGGTCTAGTGTGTTTTTCAGTCTTCAACCCTAACTTCGTGACGGCTTCTTCGGAAATAATGTTATCACAGCTTCCTGCATCAATAACAAATCGACAAACCTTTCCCAAGATAGTACATGTAGACTGAAAGATATTGCTTCTTAGCCAACTAGAATCATTCTCATGCTTTGGCACTAAACAAGACCTTCTTATCATCAAATTACATCCTTCATCTCCTGACATAACTTCTTCATCTTCATCAAACTTCGATGGTTGAGAATAGTCAACTTCATCTTCCACATCCTCATACTCACATTCCTCTGCAACTAAGGTTCTCTTCTTTGGCTTTGTACATTCATTACTTTTGTGGCCAAACTCTTGACAATTATAGCACTTGATACTGTTGTTGACCTTTGCTTTAGCGGCTTCTTTAACAATTGGTTTACTGACTGCCTTGGAAACATTAGCACTGCTACTAGCACCCTTACTCTGATTGTTGGAACTCGTAAACACACCACCTCCTCGTCTCCCTTGTTTCTCCCAAGTTAGAGCTTTCTGATGTGCTTCAGCAATAGACAATGGATTAAACATATTAACCATGCCTTGAATTTGCATTCGTAACCCTCCAATATATCTAGCCGTTAGCTGCTCCTCGGTTTCCATAATATCATTCCTTGCAATCAATTGATAGAATTCATCCGCATAATCATTCACTGTCCTCATCCCTTATCTCAAATTCTGCAAACGTTGATACATGAGAGATTGATAATTGTACGGCAAGAAAGTTGCTTTCATCATCTTTCTCATCTTCTCCCAAGTGACAACTTTTGATCTTCCCATTCTCTTCCGAGTTAGTTTAGTTTGCTGCACCAAGCCATAGCTCTTCCCATTAACCTTGTAGCAACTAATTGAACTCTTCGATTCTCAGACACATCCTTGAATTCCAAAATTTCTTCAACATTTGACAACCAATCAAGAAATTCTTCTACTTGCATACCACCTTTGAATTCTGGAATTTCCATCCTCATACCTGACTCCCATTTACGATCATTTTCTGAATCAAGATATTGATTTCGCACTTGGCCTCGATCTCGATAATGAATACTTCCTCTATCACCATATTCCTCAAAATCATATGTATTTCGATATCGATCTCAACCATCTACATCTCTATTACTACGCATGTCCCTTCTATCATATCTTTCAACATCATGATATGATTCATTGTCAAACTCACGTAGGGTTCTTCTTTCTTCGTTTCGATATTCATGGTGTTCTCGCCTCATTGAAACTGATGATTCTCTCCTATCTCGATAAGACTGGGGTGACATTCTCCGTTCTTTCGAAACCGATGGTGAAACCCGGTTTCCACTCTGATTCGAAACTGGTCATGTTCTCCTTTGACTTTGATTCATGTCTTTCATCAATTTCTCCAATTTCTCAATACCCTCATTGAACTTTTCATTGATACGCTGCTCCATCTGCTCAGCTTCTTGTCTTCTATATACATCTTCAACATTATGATAGAGTTTAGCACGTCTCGGAGGCATGATCTTCAAACAATCTCGTTTTCTTGACTTAGCTCCGATCTAACTTCCTTAACTCGGCTCGGCTTTGACTTAGCTCGGCTTCGAACTAGACTGAACTGATATGTCTCGGATCTGATATGGCTCTGATACCAAACTGACGCAGCTGAAATAACAAATGAAGCAAAATGATAAAACGATACCAAGATAAATGCCCAAATCCGTTGATCTCTCGAGATACCGGATTCTAGCTATCTTCAACATGTTGATCGCGCATGATTCCGCGTTAGAAAATCTATTCTTCGACGTTGATCTTGCGTACGAGATTCCGTGAATCGGCTTCAAATTCATTGATTCGAGCGCACTCGAATATCCGAATATGAAAGAAGAAGGAGATCACACTCAACTTCAACAAAAGTAGCAAAAGCACACAAACAATTTTATTCAAAATCATCTCTGTTTTACAATGACATCACAACCCTATTTATAGAAAATACAACACACTCATGCGACCCAACACATGCGACTTAACAGTGTACAAGCCACGACCTACCAACAGTGCACGACCCACGACCTAACAACAGTGCGACTTAACATCATTACATCACACGACTTACAACACACGAGATAAGAAAATTACTACAACATATGACTTAACGATACAACACGACATACGACATAACAACACAATACAAGTTACAACATTACGCGACTTAACATTTGCGACATAAAAGTACGCGACTTAACATTACAACACCACGCGACTTAAGGACAATGCGGCATATAGCAAGTGATTTAAGAAACCAGCGACCTATTATGCCGCGACATAAGAAGACAGCGGCATAGGACGACATAAGTGAACGACTTAAAGAATGCACGACCTAAGATGCAGGAACGGCTTAACTTTTTGAGCGACTTAAGTGACTTAGGCTTCAGAATGACTTAAGGAGTGCGACTTAAGGAATGTGGCTTCAGGGAACGACCTAAGAGATGCGGCTTTGTTTCCTTGATCCGTTTGGTCGTTGAGCGACTTAAATTGGTGCAACTTAAGATGGCGCGACTTATAGCAGGCCGAGCGACTTAAGACCAAGCGACCTATGTTGGTTGAGCGACTTAAAGCAATCGAGTTATCATGGTGCACTGCATCACATAGTAGTGCATTCCTTGTCCCTACTGGTAGATGTCCTTTCAATGCTATGGACAATAATTATTACATCAGCACATAATAATCATGGGACCTAAGACTTGAAATCTTATATTCTTTTGCAAAACACTTTCCAATATTTTAGCTATATTCGTCAGGTACCTTTAAATTCTTCATTCTACTATAAAAGATATCCTTCTCCTAACCAGTTAATGTGCATGGTGCAGTTGGAAGTAATACCGTATTTCTCATGTCTATGGGATGCATTTTTTCTAATACCCACTGCTTCTAAATCTTGACGTGAATTAATTCCCTCTTTTAATTTTCCTTCAATATAGAGCAGCGTACCAAGAATACTCTCCCCAATTGTAACAACCCACATTTAAGCTATAATAATTAATTAACGAATTAATTAGTAATAAAATAAGTTTGTGAAATTATCAAAATTGAGCCGCGAAAATTGTACCATTGTGTCCGTGGTAATTTCTTAGCCAATTTTCATATATAATTTGTCAAAATCCGGGCTAAAACGAAGAAGTTGCGAAATAAACAATAATTGAAGAAAATGGAAAAAATAAACAAGGTCAGTTCGACCCTAGGGTCGACTACCACCATAGCTAGGTCGACCTATAAGTCAACCCCCAGCATATACAGGTCGACATGTAGGTTGACCTGCCTCTATATTTGGTTGTTGTTTTGTCCAAATTCAAGCATGATGTGTTTTGCAGCTTTTCTTCAATCATGTGCGTTCGTGCTTCCATCCGAGGGTCCCTAGCGAACCTATGACGCGGTTGCACCAGATTTAATCTTCAAAACCAATGGTCTAAGATCCCCAAGTAACATTATAAATAGACCCCAAGCCTAGCTATTTTTCTCATTCAGATTTCCTCCTATTTGGGTCCTGAGGTTGGACCCTAAATATAATATTTTTCTAAGGAGAAGATCTTTTTGATAAAAATATTCTACGCTCTAGAAGTGGATCAAGAAAGACGAAGGAATAGAGCTAAGGACTATAGGTGAGCGTTTAGTAATTATTTTAGATTTTTAAGTAATTTAAAATTATAAGATTCTCAATAGTTGTAGTTTTTCTGCAATTTTGAGACAGTTTCTATATAAGTTATTTACAGCTAGTTTTTAAAGTTATTTTCAGTTTATTTTATTCAGTTATTTTTATTTTGCTATTTTATTCGGTTTTTAGAGTTATTTGTATCAGTTGAATTTAGCCTGTAAATGTTAGTTTCTTTTTATTCCTTTTTACGTAAATAGAACATTCAAAAGAAAATAATTCGCAAATATGGATTAAAATGGAAAACATTAAATTTACAGAAATTAGATGTAAAATAAGAAGAACTGTAGTTGAAGAAGATAGACTGAAATAGGCAAATTTGAGACATTTGCAAGCAAGTCTATAGCTAGTAGTTATAACTAAAAACACAGAATAAAATAGCAATTATAACATATACTATAATTAAACAGAAAGAACAAAAAAGTCTTATTATAAAGACTTATAATTTAGTTAATAAACAAATATAGCAGAGATAACAGAAAAGGTTTATTTTTAAAACTTAGATTAAGTTAATAAGAAAATACAGCAGAAATAACAGAAGAGGTTTATTTTAAAACTTACGCTAAGTTAATAAGCAAAGACAGAAACATGGCTCGTACCAACAGCATTCCCTTTCAGACTAGGACTGATGGTCTCACAATAGTTAGGTGAGGTTGGACAGGACCTTTTTAGACTAGGACTAATGGTCTGAATAGTTAGGTGAGGCTGGGACATGCTTATGCTAACTATGATAAATAAGGGGCCAATAGATAGAAGCCCAAATCGGGGGATTTGCGCAAGGGGCGCAACTATATTTTATTTGTTAGAACCCGTATCATTCCCTTTAAGACTAGTACCAATGGTCTCACAAAATACTGAGGTGAGGCTGGGCAAGACCCTTTCAGGCTAGGACTGATGGTCTCACAACATATTAGGTGAGGCATGGCATGCTTATGCTGACAAGGTGAGTAAGAGGTCACAAGAGGGGGCGACAGTGAGTGAGTACCAAGGGTGACTGAGCGTGCAACATCGATTAGGGTTGTAAGTTGCTAGTGTGTTCCAAGCACTAAACATGTGTCTTTTGCGGTAGGACCCACAATATGGGACTAGCTCACAGTGGCACGACAGAGATAGAAGTCCAATCAGTGAGTAGAATTAAAATTCAGCCTAACTGAAATAGGATTAGGATTTCAACCAAATCACGACAATCTAAGACAAGTGTAAACAATCACAATCAAAGCAAATAGTTAAATAATATCTTATCTCAGTTTTATCTTTCCTTTATTTCCTTTTATACTAGAACGGTTGCTAAGTCTATTATCTTGGTTAAAAATACTAGTAGTTACTTTCACTCACCAGACTTATAGTCTCACCCACTCCTCTATTTCTCCTTTTCCCCTATAGGCCAGCAGAGGCAAGGACAGTAGATTCGAATTTCCTAAAGATTCAGTTGTGGAGTTATTCTTTATGTATTCTTCTTCTTTTCAGTTTTCTTTTCATTTGGCTTTTGATGTGCTGCTACTCGTGAAAGGGATGATCATTTTTATTGTACTTTGATTTTATAAGACTGAGATCTATTTTTCATATGACATGTGTGTTTGGTATTTGAGACATGTGATGTTTTTCAAACTTATTTTATGAAGTAATGAAGTTTATTTTAAATGTTTCCACTGTTATTATTTATTTGTCTTATGAATCTTAGTCTCTATGATGCTTTAACTACACCTATAACGCACCATATCGTTTAGTGTGTCCATTTTGAGTATACTAAGGGGTTTGTGGTGTTTCATTTGGTATTAGAGCCTAATGTTACAGAATTCCTAAAAACAAGTTTTAAAGTGAAGTATTTTTCAAAAATAACTTATCTTCAAACTAAAATTATTTTTCAGAAAGTAACTCTTATTATAGAAATGGTTTTCAAATGTAAAAGAGTTTTATAAAAATCCCCTGGAAGTCCAGTTCAACCTTTATTCGATTCTTTCGAGCCTAAATTCCCTTTCTTTACATAGTATGGTGGACGCCCCAAATATTTCAGAGGGTGTCCAAGCCACTGCCTAGTTCCGTAGATACCACTAAGTTACGGCACCAGAGGTGCAAGGGCAAGCACCCAATACAGCACCAATGGGTGGAGATCCCATTAATCCACCTGCAGCAGTCAATTTTTCTAAGCTATGTAAGGACTTCGCTAAACTAGGAGGCAGAACATTTTCTAGCATGGAAGATTTCATAGAGACGTGAACTTGGTTGAGGTATATGGAGCAGATATTTGGACTATTATGGTGGACTGATATAGAGTTCAGCTTGCATCTTGGCAGCTGAAGGGAGAGCTTAAAGAGGTTCCTAAATAAGAAAACTCTAAGAAGCAATGGTGGAAGAATAAGAAGGATAAAGACAAGAGGAAAGGAAGGAGGACCTCAAAAGCACATCAGAAAAGGCAGGAAATGTCATAATTTTGGATTGACTGAGCATTTCGCAAAGAACTGTAAGAAGGAAACTATGAAGAGGAGGTGTTACAACTGTGGGCAGCCTAGTCTTCTTAGTAGAGCTTGTCCTTATAGGGCAGAGCAGAGAGCAGGTGCACCTACAGCGCAAGTACACGCTTTGGATGTAGCACATTCTAAGAGTGAACTGGATCAAGGTAGGAAAGACTCTGTAGAAGGTTTGCTCTCTATTTCTGATTTTCCAACTCTTTTTGACTTGGGAGAATCGCATTCTTTCATTTTCAGTTCCTTGGTTAATTGTTTTCACTTAGATATTTCTCTAATATTGGACCCTATAGTTGTCTCAAACCCCATAGGAGGATCGGCATATTTATCTATGATTTGTAGGGGTTTGAAATTTTTTATACTAGGCGTAGAGTTTGATTGTGACGACTATGTACTGGGATTTTCGGGATATGCGATGATTTTGGGGATGGATTGGTTATCCACTTGTGGAGCAATATTGGACTGCGAGATGAGAGTCATCAGATTAGAGACATGCAGCGGTAGGACTCTCGAGGTTTCTTGCGATCCACAGGGGTCAGTCATGTTGAGCTTCCTTTATTCCCTTGATTCATCACTAGGAGAGCTATATTATATTCCAGTTGTTAGAGATTTCTCAGACATCTTTGAGGAAGTTAGGGGACTACTTATTAAGAGAGAAATTGACTTTAGGATCTACCTGAATGACAATGCTAAGCCAATGGCATTGTCCATGAGACATATGGCTTGTAGGAAGAGGAAGGATTTAAGTAGGTAGATTGATGAGCTGTTGACGAAAGGCTTCATCAAACGAAACATATCTGAGTGGGGAGCACCAGTCATCTTCGCTACAAAGGCGGATGATTCCCTTCGACTTTGCCGTAGACTATGGGGAGTTGAATAAGCTCACGAAGAAGAACCATTACCCACTTCCCAGTATGGACGATTTTTCAGTCAGTTAGTTGGCTCTTTGGTATTTTCTCAGCTTGATTTGGCCACTGGATATCATCAACTCAGGATCGCTGATGATAGCATAGATAAGACAATATGCACGACACCCAATGGATTCTTTGAGTGATTGGTTATGCCATTTGGGCTAACTATTACCCTAGCCTATTTCGTAGATTTGATGAGCTACATTTTTTGAAATGTCCTAAACAAGTTCATTGTAGTATTCATGGACGACATTTTGGTATTTTCCAAGAGTATGGAAGAGCATGGTATTCATCTGAAGGAGGTTCTTCGCCCACTCGTGTTCATCGGTTGAAGAAAAATTCTCGAAATGCCACTTTTGGTATAAGGAGGTGCGTTTCTTGGGGCATGTAGTCTCAAGAGAAGGTCTAGCTGTTGATCCCGCTAAGGTAGTAGCAGTGCAAGATTGGAAGGCTCCCAAGAATGCTACCGAAGTTAAAATCTTTCTAGGTTTGGCTAGCTATTATAGGAATTTTATCAGAGATTTTGCTAAGATGTCAACACCGCTTACTAGCCTCGCTAAGAAGAATACGGCATTCGTGTAGGACGTAGATTGTCAGGATTCCTTCACGATGCTAAAGAGAGCCCTTACTAGTGCACCAATGTTAGTTTTGCTCGATAGAGCTAAGCCTTTTACAGTATACACTAATGCATGCGGGATGGGTTTTAGGGAAGTATTGATGCAAAAAGGAAGGGTAATATGCCATGGAAGTACATAGTTAAGGACTCATAAGAAGGACTACCATATCCATGATTTGGAGTTAGCTGCTATTGTTTTCGCGCTCAAGTCTTGGAGACATTACTTGCTAGGAGAGAGGTTCGAGCTTTTTACTGACCATAAATCATTGAAGTACCTTTTCTCATAAAAGAATTTAAACTTGAAGCAGCATTGTTGGATGGAGTTTTTGGCATCATATGACTTTGAGATAGCTTATACCTAAGTACTAAGAGAGCAACCCTTAGTCTAATGTTCATGGAGTGGAAAAGCCTAAAGTTTATTTCCATCTTTGATTTTAAGCCCTCTATAGACATTACCCCTAGATTATTAGCAGCGCTTGAGGTTAAGCCTACCCTCATACATAAGATTGGCTCAAGGAACCGAGAGGATTCAGAGCTTATGGATATTTTGGAGAGGGTTGATAGAGGAGAGGTCTCTAGACATCTCCAATGCTATTCCATTGATAGTAAAGGGTGGGAAAGAAGAAATGGAAGACTTTGTGTCATCCTCACTAGTGATTTGATGAGAGCAATTCTAGAAGAAGCACACCATTCCCGAATGACTATTCATATGGATGCTGATAAGATGCATAGGGACATAAAGTGAGTGTTTTATTAGAGTGGAATGAAGAAGGATGTGGCAGAGTTTGTCCAAGTGTCTTGTATTCCAAAGAGTTATGACAAAGCAGTAGAAACCCGACAGATTGCTTCAACCATTGGATGTACCCGAATGGAAGTGAGATAGTGTTTCGATGGACTTCATAGATGGTTTAGCCCGATCTAGGAAGGGGAATAATAGTATTTGGGAGATTGTAGATCGCTTGACTAAGAGCATCCACTTTATGCTAGTCAAGAGTAAGAGGACAACACCTTATTTAGCATCCTTATATGTTCGTGAGATAGTCCAACTTCATGGAGTCCCCTCTAGCATAGTGAGTGATAGAGACCCTATCTTTACTAGCGAGTTTAGAAGCTTTCAAGAGGCTTTAGGGATGCAGCTTAGATTGAGTATGACCTATCACCCCCAAACGGACGGACAAACAGAGAGAGTTAATAGAGTTTTTAAGGATTTGTTGAGGATGTGCATTCTTGATTTTGGAGGAACTTGGAAGGAGCATCTTCCTTTAGTGGAGTTTGCATACAATAATAGTTTTTAGACTAGCATTGATATGACACCTTTTGAAGCTCTTTATGGAAAACCTTGTAAGTCGCCTTCGTGTTGGTTGGAATCTACGGAAAGATTGCTACTTGGCCTGACATGGTCAGAGAGACTTCAGAAAAGAATGAATTGATTAGGAAGAGAATGAAGATGGACCAAGATAGGAAGAAATCCTATGTAGATAATTGGAGAAGGGAAATTGAGTTTGAAGTAGCAGACTTGGTTTTCATTAAGGTATCTCAGCTAAGAAAGGTAGTAAGATTTGGATCAAGTGGGAAACTTGCTTCCAGATTCATAGGATCGTTCCCCATTATGGAAAGGGTAGGAAAATAGGCATATCGGATAAAGCTATTGAAGAGGCTCATTGGAGTTCATGATGTTATTCATGTTTCGCACTTGAGAAAGTGCTTACATGATTCAGTAAAGGTAGTGGAACCTAGTCAACTTGAGGAAGTTGAAGTGGAGAAAGAAGTAGCGGTTCGTGGCATTCCTACCAAGATCGTTGAACATGATATCAAGAAGCTTAGGAATAAGGAAATACCTTTGGTTAAGGTGCGGTGGGGAGACGGCATTAAGGACGCGACATGGGAGGCTGATATGAAAATACGTACTACTTATTCATTTATTTTCGATGGTATGTTTTGAGTTTCCTATTTTCATCTTTAGTTTCGAATAGGTTCTTTTCTTTTGTATCCTTTGGGATGGTAGATCTTAGAATTTAACCTATGGATAGTAGGACTCGGTGAAAACATGTTATGTATGATGGACGCTAGTGGTTGCAAGTGTTTGCTAGTGGATGCTAATGGATGCATATATATATATATATATATATATATATATATATATACTTACTTTAGGCACTATTATCTCTTAGGGATCGGCCAAACTAGGTCACTAAAGCATATGCATATAGATGTGTGCTCATTTGCATTTTATTTTTATTTTCCATGGTTGCTATAGATGGATGGTTATCATATGATTATTGCATTTGGATGATGATTGAAGCATGCATATAGAACTATCAGTTGTCATTAGATAATTTGCATTCATTTGGATACATGGCACGGACATGATTGCATAAAAAGGAGGTCGACTGAATCAGTGGACCGCCTAATCTTTTGCATTAGTTAGGGACATTGACACTATACTATTTGCATATATATATATATATATATATGTGTGTGTGTGTGTGTGTGTGTGTGTGTGTGTGTATGTATGTATATATCATAAATTGCACTAGAAAACTTAAGGACAATGGATGTAGTGGATGGTGGTTAATTATATGGTTGTAGAATTTGGATGAAAATATTTATTTCATTCTTCTATCCTTAGAGATTTTGGGGACGAAATTCTTTAAGGAGGAGAGAATGTAGCAACCCGAAATTTAGGCGATAATAATTGATTAATGAATTAATTAAATAATAAAATAAGTTTGTGAAAGTATTAGAATTGAGCCACGGAAGTTACACCATTGTGTCTATGGTAATTTTCTGGTCAATTTCCATATTGTTAAAATCGAACTAAAACGAAGAAGTTACGAAATAAACAAGAATTGAAGAAAACGAAAATAAAATATATAAGGTCAGGGTCTGCCCTAGGATCGACCATCACCATGGCTAGGTCGACCTATAAGTCGACCCCCAGCATATACAGGTCGACATGTAGGTCGACCCGCCCCTGTATTTGGTCGTTGTTTTGTCCAGATTCAAGCGTGACGTGTTTTGCAGCTTTTCTTCAATCATGTGCGTTCATGCTTCCATTCGAGGGTCCGTAGCGAGCCTATGACGTGGTTGCACCAGATTTAATCTTCAAATCCAACGGTCTAAGATCCCTAAGTGACACTATAAGTAGACCCTAGGCCTAGCTATTTTTCTCATTCAGATTTTCTCTATCTGGGTTCATTGCCTCAGGCTGGACCCTAAATAGAATATTTTCTAAGGAGAAGATCTTTTTGATAAAAATATTCTACGCTCTAGAAGTGGATCAAGGAGGACAAAGGAATAAAGCTAAGGACCATAAGTGAGTGTGTAGCAATTATTTTAGATTTTGAAGTAATTTAAAGTAATAGGGTTCTCAATAGTTGTAGTTTTTCTGCAATTTTGAGACAGTTTCTATATAAGTTATTTACAGCTAGTTTTTAAACTTCTTTTCAGTCTATTTTATTCAGCTATTTACAGTTATTTGTATCCGTTTCAAATTAGAATTTAGCCTGTAAATGTTAGTTTCTTTTTATTCCTTTTTACGCGATTAGAACATTAAAAGAGAATAATTCACAAATATGGATTAAAATGGAAAACATTAAATTTACAGAAATTAGATGTAAAATAAGAAGAACTGTAATAAAAGTAGATAGACTGAAATAGGAAAATTTGAGACATTTGCAAGAAAATTTATAACTAGTAGTTATAACTAAAAAGGCAGAATAAAAGAGCAATTATAACATAGATTATAATTAAACAGAAAGAACAGAAAAAAGGCTTACTTTAAAGACTTATAATTAAGTTAATAAGCAAATATAGCAAAGATGACATAAAATACTTATTTTAAAAACAGTATGTTAATAAGAAAATACATCAGAAATAATAGAAGAGGCTTATTTTAAAACTTACACTAAGTTAATAAGCAAAGATAGAAACAAGGCCCATACCAACAGCATTCCATTTCAAACTAGGACTATTGGTCTCATAATAGCTTGATGAGGCTGGGCAGGACCGTTTCAGACTAGAACTGCTGGTCTCACAATAGTTAAGTAAGGTTGGGACATGCTTATGCTAACTAGGATAAATAAGTGGCCAATAGATAGAAGCCCAAATTGGGGGATTTGAACAAGGGGTGCAACTAGATTTTGTTTGTTAGGACCCGTACCAATAACATTACCTTTCAGACTAGTACTGACGATCTCACAAACACTTAGGTGAGGCTGGGCAAGGCCCTTTCAAGCTAGGACTGATGGTCTCATAGCAGATTAGGTGAGGCTGGGCACGCTTATGATGATAGGGTGAGTAAGAGGTCACAAGAGGAGGGCGACAGTGAGTGTGTACCAATGGTGATCGAGCATGCGGAATAATTAGGGTTGTAATTCGCTACTGCGTTTCAAGTGCTAAACAGGTGTCTTTTGCTATTGTAACGACCCAATTTTTCGACTTTCGAAAGTCGACATCAATACATCAACTGTATCAAATGCCGCACAATCGAATACCGGAAAACCGAACCGTTAGGGTTAAAGAAGAAGAAGATAGAAGAAGAAAATAGAAACAACAATAGAATCTCACATTTCACAGCGGAACAATATATAATAGATAAAAGAATAATCTTTGAAAACAAAAGCATTATATCAGTTTTACATACATCATCAGAGTTTACAATGACACACAATACAACACTAAAAGTCATTATAACCTGACTACATGGAACTGACTTTGCACCAACCCAAACACAACAGATAATACATAAAATAGATGATACGCCTCGCCATCCAGCTTGAACTCCAGATCTCCATAGCATTTTTCTGACTTCATTTCTGAATAACTGATAACCTGACTCTAAGCTGCCCGTGTGAAAAATTTTGGGCACCCAGAGTTTAGAAAGGGAATAATAAACTCCAGGTCAGTCATGAGACTGGTGTGAGATCTTAAAAACAGTTATCTTTAACAAGAAGAAAACAAAAGGGGAATCAAAGAAATTCGCAATGCTTTTTGAAAAATAAAACTATCATAAGGCCTTCCGACACACACACAATGCAATCGCACACTTAGGGGAGATTTCTCCTTATGATAGTCAAACATGCTTGATACGCAAAATCCTTTTTGATAATATATTATTAGTGCATAGTGCAGAAAATCTTTCGAAAGTATAACATTAATCTTAGCCAGCGTAGGTACCATTATATTATGTGTGCTATAGCTTCCATTTAAGAATGGCAAGTTATACAATTGCAATCATAAAGGGCGCGTATTGGTGATTGGATTTCCAATAAATGGTCAGGCTAAGGAACTTCCTATTGCCACATGGGTACGTCTCTGGAGGGACGCCCTGAGAACCTAACGGATCTCTGCCAACATAATGTCGGGTTACCTCTGTAACTAGGTAACTACTAACACGAGTATGTTATCCCCTAGTTGTCAGGACCCGATTCTTCGTCTTCCGAAAATTCAACATCGATACTCACTTTATCGACTGCCGAGCAATCGAACGACGGAAAACCGAACACTGAGGGATTTAAGAAAGAAGAAAAGAAGAAGAAGAGAGAAAAAGATAGAAAATAGGGAGGAGAGAAAATAAGAGAAAAGAAAACAGAAAATAGAACAGAAAGAAAATAGAGAAAAATGGAACGGAACAGAAAACAACAGAACAACATCAGAATCTCACAATTCGCAGCGGAACAACATATAATAATAAATGAATAATCTTTAAACAGAGAACTATATCAGTTATTACATTACATTACATTTCATTACATCATATCATCAAAGTATACAACATCATACAACAACAACAGTGCAGCGGAAAAAGAAATACTATATAACTAGTAATACGCCATGCCATCCAGCTTGCCTCCAGCAACTCCATAATATCCTGATAAACCTTAACTCTTGACTGCCCGTGTGGAAATTGGTGGGCACCCAGAGTTTAGGAAGGAAAACAATAAACTCCGAGTCAGTCATGTGACTGGTGTGAGAACTCAAAACAGTTTATTTATCTTTAAAATCAAAATAGAGGAATATTTTTAAATCAATTCGCAATGCTTTTAAAAATGAGACTACCATAAGGCCTCCCGCACGCACACACATGCAAACGCAGAATCGGAGGAGATTTCTCCTTATGATAGTCAAAGATGCTTGATACGCATTTAAAAGAACATTTGATATTATTACTAGTGCATAGTGTAGGAAAAATTCATTTCGAAAGTAGAATATAAATCTTAGCCAACATAGACATTTCGAACTATGCCTACTATAGCTACCATCCAAACAGTAGGGCGCCACCATAAGTGAATGATAGGTTCTACAACTAATACCGTACAAGTCACGTATTGTTTCTTTGGATTTCCAACGAATGATCAGGCCAAGGAACTTCCTATTGCCACATGAGAATGCCTCTGGATGGACATCCCCGAGAACCAAACCGGATCTCTACCAACACAAGGCCGGGTTACCCCTAACTGAGTAACAACTGACCGAATATGCCATCCCCCGGTCCTTTGGGACCTTTCACCGAGCGCTCGCAATCAATTCACACAATCATAACAAAGTGTTTTCAACATGAGTAAGTATCTGGGCTCCATACCATGATACCACCCTTTTCCAGAAGGAAATGCACACATCCTAAAGGGCGCTACCCCTCATAACCTTGCTGCTTCTTTCCTGTTTTGACCATTCACGGGGTGTGAGGCTCGACGAAGTCACGTCCACAAAAACATACTTTATACAAAAGCCATGCTTTGGGTCAACAAATGATCATAGAAATGATCACCAGGATAGACGATCAAATAAACGATCCTATCACAAATAATCAACACAATGATCATTTACAGCAACACTCAGCATGTCACATTACCAAATTGGGAATATATCGCTGATAACCTTCAACTACATAACCTCTGAGCTCGTACGTCTCAGAGAAGGGTGTTAAGCTAAAAGAATAAATTCTCCGCCACCAACAGAAATATATTTGAAAGAAATCTGCTTTATATCTCAATTTGTAATGTCAGACATACAATCCATACAAGTCTGTTCCGGGCTCGAACAAAACCGAAGGCACTTCTTACGAAGCCCTTGCAATCCGGGTATTCACAATCCCGATCGAATTTCCCATCACTTAAGGAATCTCTATACCAGGAGCTACCCAGTGCAGAGACAATCGATAGGTCATCCTATCGCTTTCGCAAATACTCGGTCTTCAACACCGATCTTCAAATGCAATTCACAACGACGTATCACATATTCGGAATGGGTTATACGACCCCATGGTCCTTTCCCGGTTAACCCGAATAGTGAGCGCTTATTCAAAAATAAGTGTGGCATTCAAATTCAAACAAATCACATCAATTGCCCATTCAAAGGGAAATATTGATAGTCGGTTATTGAACTATCAATGGATATGCACAACATCACTAGATTCCAAATAATTTTCCAAATTATTTATTTTCCAAAATATCTTTACTAGATATATAATTTCACACTTCAAAAATAAATCAATATTTATTTTTAAACAAGTTCCACTTCCTTTTCATTCATAAATTCCATAGTGAATTTATAATCCAAAATATCTATGAATATTCGATTCCAATTATTCATTTCAATTTATCTTTAAAAAAGATAAATTCTCAAAGTATTCACTTTATATTGGAAAAACATTTCCATACTTATTTAATAAGTAATTCACAAATTTTATTCATTTTCAACACTTGGAAAATATTCAATATACTTAAATCGAGATTAAGTATATATTCCATTCTTTAAGGAAATCATTCTCTTAAACATATTTATTTGGGCCAAAACGAATGTTGCGTAAAACATCGTTACGACAACCCAAAATCACTAGTATAGGGATTCGAATTTTAAGATAGATATATAAATCCCAATACTATACAAAACATTTCCTTTCGGAAATCATTTACTATAACAACAATGTTATAGTCCACTATTTCCTTTTATTTCTCGAAAACGTCTATTTCAACAATAGATGTTGGAATCTATGGTTTCGAATCTCAACACATTTTAAAACATCGTTAGATCGTTTTAATTCTATTTAAAATATCACATTCTAAACAATTTCTTTAACGTATTATTCACTATTCAAAAACGTGAATATACTACGTTAACAAATTTTATCCTTTTATTCATTTTATTTCAAAGGATTATTCACAGTTCAAAAACGTGAATATAACTCCATTAATAGGTTTCAACAATTTTCTTATCAAAATAAGTCGTTTGCGAATTTATAAAACAACGTTTATAAATTCCATTTCTAATTATTTATAACAACTTCCTTTTATAAATTTTCTTTATTAACCTATTCGATTTATAACTCAATTATAAACTAAAGGTTCATATTATAAGTTAAATGCTTATAAAATGATTATTTTACAAAATCGTTCCTTTGAACGTCATAATTATAAATCTTATAACTTATAAGATTCAATTATTCATCCAAATATATTCTTTCAATAACTTTATAAATTTTATAAACCTACTGTTTATAAATTTCATTTATAACTTCACCATTTATAATTTTATGAATTCCATTCATTTACAAAAATTCATTTTCACTTCATTCAAACACTTATAAAAACTCGTTTTATAATGTCAATATTTCAATTTATAAATATCCATTTATAAATCTCTTAATATAAATCAATTTACATTATTCTATTAAAACGTCTTTAAACTCCTTTAAAAACTTCATCATTCTCTTGATTTATAAAATAATTAAATTTTATAAATCCTATATTTAAACTTTCAATAATAAATTCAAAAAATTCCGATTTAACTATTTTATAAAATCATTAGCATCATATTCTCAAAAGTCAGTTTTTTAACTATATTTCTCAAAATCAATTTTTAACCGTATTTCTCAAAATCATAATTTTTATAACTTTAAAAATTATAACGTTTATTTATTTAAAATGGATCAATTCCAAAATTATTTTATAAAACGTATACTTTCAAAAAATCACTTTAAAATCATTTTAAAATCCCAAAATCTGGGTCCAATGATGCTACACACCAAAATAGTCAATCACGACTATAACGATATCATATATCGATATGATAATCCATCAAATATCAAAATATCTGAAATCAAATAAATACTGTTGAGGAATCCAGTTGGATCCCTCCAACCTGTTTCCCTGCATCCACAAACATTAGCACAATACCAATTTCGCTCCAGTACGAAATTATCGCGGTATATGGGATTTTAAATATTATCCGCTTAATAGACGACGCAATAGGGTCTTATCCGCTAAACAAAAAATGCGGGAAATCAATAAATCCAATATATACATATGCCAATATATATATATATATATATATATATATATATATATATTGCTATTATATATAATACCAATTTCACTGTTTATGAAATATTCGCGGTATATGTTTTTATTAAATAACATCCGCTTACTAACGGCGTATAATGTCTATTTTAACAATCAATAGATATCAATCATCATTCAAACATGCATTCAAATATTTTAAATATAACTATTTAAAATAAAAATCGAAACTGATTCGATTGAGTGAGAAGTTCTCACCTTGATTTCAAATTCCGTTTTAGCGATTTATTTCGAATAAAATTAAACGGACGTTTAATTTTACCCAAAATTCTCACTAACTCCAACGACTCCAATCCAATTTCATCGCGTAGTGCTCGTCCATACGATTCCAACGCAACTGGTTTTGCGCGTTTTCGACCTCGTATGAAAAAGATACGAATTTTTGAAGTTACACGATTTTTATATAAACAATTACAACATTTATATTAATTTTTTCTAACCAAAAACAATCCTAGCCCTTGGATCCAAATCCAATGCCTCTCCTTCATCTTCCCAAACCCGCGTCCCCCTCCAGACAATAGCCGTGCACAAACAACCCATAGCATAGAACTAGGGTTCCAAATTACTCCGCCTATACTCGACTATACTCGATCATACCCTCACCATCTTGAAGCCCTCCACCATCACAACTCTCGCCCCCAACCACCTGAAGCTCGGCCCCCTCCTCCTCCTGGAAATGCGTGCGCAACTTGCTGCAATCGGCCCCTCCTATCTCCCAATTTATAGCTCCAAACACGATCTCAACCGTTGATCTCCAAGCTCTCGCCGTGCTCTACCACTTTGTAGTTGATCACGAAGCTTGAAAGTGAATGGATCGAGAGATAATCGAGGAAGAACGTTGAGCATTTCTGGCCATTGAATATTAACTGGCGGCTATAAGCAATTAGGGTTTAGGTTTTGTTATTTTTTTTTTAAGTGGGGGGCTATTTATAGAATTTCGAACGACACTATTCATCCCGGAAATTCCGAACTCCGATTTACGCGCCGTAACCAGCGTTTCTAGGGTTTACCCCGCGTTCCGGACACAATGGAACAGGTTTCGAAAGCTAATTCGGACATCTGTGCGAGTTATGGCTATAAACGCTCAATTTAAATTAAACCGATTTAAGCGATTTTCTAGGCGTTTTAATTTGTACCGGACAAACGGTAAATCCAATTGACACGAAATTTGAAACCTTACAATAATATCACATTACGGATCCGATGAAACTAGTTTCGTCGAAATCCGAGACTTTTTGAAAAATGGCTATTTTAACTCGCCAAATTAATATTAAAAACAATTCGATGCGTTTCGAGCTGCCACGCTCAAACAATAACTCCGATTGACACGAAATTTGAAATCCGGTAATAACTAACTATTACGGATCCAATGGAACTAGTTTCGTTCAATTCTGAGACTGTTCAAAAATTGACTATTTTCACTAGTCGATTTTAATATTAAAATATTCAATTTTCACAAATTAACTTTTAATTCGATTTTAAAAGTTCTAAAATATCATTCTAACTTCAATATGATAAAATAAAATTTTACAAATCATTTTCAATCATATTTAACTCAATTTTTAATTATTTCCATAATTTAACATATTAAATTATCGATTTAATTATTCAATTAAATCCAATAATTCAAATAAAAATTTATTTGACTTATAAATTCACTTACTAATATTTAAAATTAATTAAATATTCAAATTTTAATAAATTAAAATTCTGGGTCGTTACAATCTTCCCCTCTTAAAAGAATTTCGTCCTCGAAATTAACAAGTAAGAAAGTTACAGAATCTATTAATTTTCCAAAAAATCATAATTAAATTTCTTACAAAACTTTACTAAGTTTTGAAATCATACTTAGTTATCTTTTCAAAAAAAACAAACTATATCATTTAACTTTCAATTTCCAAAATCAAAGTTAAAGTTTTCAAAATTTTCCAATTTTCTCAAATTTTTTCTAACGCCCTAAATTTTCGGAAAAATTCGCCATAGTCTCCTTTGCGCGGCTCGATCCGAAAAAAAATGACAGTATATATCACAAATATACATCTCATCAAGTAATGAGGCATCCCGAAGGGAAAAAAATATAAAAGTACGGTATGTAATCCGAGATATGTACCTTATATTTTATTAGCAAGCATATACGGCTAATATAGCGTGAAAGCGAGCTCCAAATGCGAAGCAAACGCGATCCGCACCTACTAAACACTCAACAAACAACATGAGAACCATGCATATAGATAATAGTATCAATATACAACATATAGCAACATAATAACTATATATGCTAACATAGCAAATGAAACAAAACAACAAATGCAAACATCAACCAACTATCATTCATAACCAATAATATTCATTCATATTCTCATTTATATTCAATGAATTGGTTTTCAATTTAATCACATTTGATTCATTTACATTGGGTTTACTAACACTCATTTTCAATTTGCTTATATTCACTAATTCATATTCAAGTTGGTTCACTTCCAAATTAAATTCAATTCTATTCATGTTTCACTTAACTTTCAATTGGATTTCAATTATTTTAGCTTCCAATTTTCATTAATTCTTAATGAATTATATACAATCAACTAACAATCATATGACAATCAATGTATATTAATTACAACCAAATTCCTTTGCTTTCAATTGGTTTAATTAAATTGATTTTTATTCAACTATTCAACTCCAATAACATAAGATTTTAATGAATTAACACTTACATTCATTATTTCATATCAACTTAATTCACATTCAATTGATTTACATTCAATCCATTAATTCAATTCAATTACAAAAGTTGAATTTCATTTACATAACTTTAGTTCACATTCATTTTTATTATTTACAACTCATATTCATAAATATATTCATATAGTTTCACTTCTTATATATATAAGTTTATTTCACAATTGTAAATCACATTAATTATAATTCAATTCTTATAATTCTTTACTTATACAATTATTCTTCAATTTAGATTATTCAAACAACTAAACAATCAACTTATATACACTTTAATAATTTTGAAAAATTATTCCTTTATATTTAAAAATATAATCAAGTAAAATTATTTCATTTACCCAATTTTAAAACAATATTATGTCGGTTCATCTTGTTTAAGAGTTTAGAAACCCCTTTCTACGATAGTTAGCTAGACTACATCGACCGAAATCTATAAACAATCAACCGATAAGTCAACACAATACAAAACAATTTTTATATCCACTAACAAATATGCTCTCATAGCTATTATTACACTCAAACTCATTCTAGAGTACTACTGACTTTATCTCTAATGAGTAATACCCAACAGAACCATGGTTGTCGCTTAACCATATGCTCTGATACCACATTGTCAGGACCCGATTCTTCGTCTTTCGAAAATTCAACATCGATACTCACTTTATCGACTGCCGAGCAATCGAACGACGAAAAACCGAACACTGAGGGTTTTAAGAAAGAAGAAAAGAAGAAGAAAGAAAAAGATAGAAAATAGGGAGGAGAGAAAATAAGAGAAAAGAAAACAGAAAATAGAACAGAAAGAAAATAGAGAAAAATGGAACGGAACTGAAAACAACAGAACAACATCAGAATCTCACAATTCGCAGCGGAACAACATATAATAATAAATGAATAATCTTTAAACAAAGAACTATATCAGTTATTACATTACATTGCATTTCATTACATCATATCATCAGAGTATACAACATCATACAACAACAACAGTGCAGCGGAAAAAGAAATACTATATAACTAGTAATACGCCATGCCATCCAGCTTGCCTCCAGCAACTCCATAATATCCTGATAAACCTTAACTCTTGACTGCCCATGTGGAAATTGGTGGGCACTCAGAGTTTAGGAAGGAAAACAATAAACTTCGAGTCAGTCATGTGACTGGTGTGAGAACTCAAAACAGTTTATTTATCTTTAAAATCAAAATAGAGGAATATTTTTAAATCAATTCGCAATGCTTTTAAAAATGAGACTACCATAAGGCCTCCCGCACACACACACATGCAAACGCAGAATCGGAGGAGATTTCTCCTTATGATAGTCAAAGATGCTTGATACGCATTTAAAAGAACATTTGATATTATTACTAGTGCATAGTGTAGGAAAATTTCATTTCGAAAGTAGAATATAAATCTTAGCCAACATAGACATTTCGAACTATGCCTACTATAGCTACCATCCAAACAGTAGGGCGCCACCATAAGTGAATGATAGGTTCTACAACTAATACCGTACAAGTCACGTATTGTTTCTTTGGATTTCCAACGAATGATCAGGCCAAGGAACTTCCCATTGCCACATGAGAATGCCTCTGGATGGACATCCCCGAGAACCAGACCGGATCTCTACCAATACAAGGCCGGGTTACCCCTAACTGAGTAACAACTGACCGAATATGCCATCCCCCGGTCCTTTGGGACCTTTCACCGAGCGCTCGCAATCAATTCACACAATCATAACAAAGTGTTTTCAACATGAGTAAGTATCTGGGCTCCATACCATGACACCACCCTTTTCCAGAAGGAAATGCACACATCCTAAAGGGCGCTACCCCTCATAACCTTGCTGCTTCTTTCCTGTTTTGACCATTCACGGGGTGTGAGGCTCGACGAAGTCATGTCCACAAAAACATACTTTATACAAAAGCCATGCTTTGGGTCAACAAATGATCATAGAAATGATCACCAGGATAGACGATCAAATAAACGATCCTATCACAAATAATCAACACAATGATCATTTACAACAACACTCAGCATGTCACATTACCAAATTGGGAATATATCGCTGATAACCTTCAACTACATAACCTCTGAGCTCGTACGTCTCAGAGAAGGGTGTTAAGCTAAAAGAATAAATTCTCCGCCACCAACAGAAATATATTTGAAAGAAATCTGCTTTATATCTCAATTTATAATGTCAGACATACAATCCATACAAGTCTGTTCCGGGCTCGAACAAAACCGAAGGCACTTCTTACGAAGCCCTTGCAATCCGGGTATTCACAATCCCGATCGAATTTCCCATCACTTAAGGAATCTCTATACCAGGAGCTACCCAGTGCAGAGACAATCGATAGGTCATCCTATCGCTTTCGCAAATACTCGGTCTTCAACACCGATCTTCAAATGCAATTCACAACGACGTATCACATATTCGGAATGGGTTATATGACCCCATGGTCCTTTCCCGGTTAACCCGAATAGTGAGCGCTTATTCAAAAATAAGTGTGGCATTCAAATTCAAACAAATCACATCAATTGCCCATTCAAAGGGAAATATTGATAGTCGGTTATTGAACTATCAATGGATATGCACAACATCACTAGATTCCAAATAATTTTCCAAATTATTTATTTTCCAAAATATCTTTACTAGATATATAATTTCACACTTCAAAAATAAATCAATATTTATTTTTAAACAAGTTCCACTTCCTTTTCATTCATAAATTCCATAGTGAATTTATAATCCAAAATATCTATGAATATTCGATTCCAATTATTCATTTCAATTTATCTTTAAAAAAGATAAATTCTCAAAGTATTCACTTTATATTGGAAAAACATTTCCATACTTATTTAATAAGTAATTCACAAATTTTATTCATTTTCAACACTTGGAAAATATTCAATATACTTAAATCGAGATTAAGTATATATTCCATTCTTTAAGGAAATCATTCTCTTAAACATATTTATTTGGGCCAAAACGAATGTTGCGTAAAACATCGTTACGACAACCCAAAATCACTAGTATAGGGATTCGAATTTTAAGATAGATATATAAATCCCAATACTATACAAAACATTTCCTTTCGGAAATCATTTACTATAACAACAATGTTATAGTCCACTATTTCCTTTTATTTCTCGAAAACGTCTATTTCAACAATAGATGTTGGAATCTATGGTTTCGAATCTCAACACATTTTAAAACATCGTTAGATCGTTTTAATTCTATTTAAAATATCACATTCTAAACAATTTCTTTAACGTATTATTCACTATTCAAAAACGTGAATATACTACGTTAACAAATTTTATCCTTTTATTCATTTTATTTCAAAGGATTATTCACAGTTCAAAAACGTGAATATAACTCCATTAATAGGTTTCAACAATTTTCTTATCAAAATAAGTCGTTTGCGAATTTATAAAACAACGTTTATAAATTCCATTTCTAATTATTTATAACAACTTCCTTTTATAAATTTTCTTTATTAACCTATTCGATTTATAACTCAATTATAAACTAAAGGTTCATATTATAAGTTAAATGCTTATAAAATGATTATTTTACAAAATCGTTCCTTTGAACGTCATAATTATAAATCTTATAACTTATAAGATTCAATTATTCATCCAAATATATTCTTTCAATAACTTTATAAATTTTATAAACCTACTGTTTATAAATTTCATTTATAACTTCACCATTTATAATTTTATGAATTCCATTCATTTACAAAAATTCATTTTCACTTCATTCAAACACTTATAAAAACTCGTTTTATAATGTCAATATTTCAATTTATAAATATCCATTTATAAATCTCTTAATATAAATCAATTTATATTATTCTATTAAAACGTCTTTAAACTCCTTTAAAAACTTCATCATTCTCTTGATTTATAAAATAATTAAATTTTATAAATCCTATATTTAAACTTTCAATAATAAATTCAAAAAATTCCGATTTAACTATTTTATAAAATCATTAGCATCATATTCTCAAAAATCAGTTTTTTAACTATATTTCTCAAAATCAATTTTTAACCGTATTTCTCAAAATCATAATTTTTATAACTTTAAAAATTATAACATTTATTTATTTAAAATGGATCAATTCCAAAATTATTTTATAAAACGTATACTTTCAAAAAATCACTTTAAAATCATTTTAAAATCCCAAAATCTGGGTCCAATGATGCTACACACCAAAATAGTCAATCACGACTATAACGATATCATATATCGATATGATAATCCATCAAATATCAAAATATCTGAAATCAAATAAATACTGTTGAGGAATCCAGTTGGATCCCTCCAACCTGTTTTCCTGCATCCACAAACATTAGCACAATACCAATTTCGCTCCAGTACGAAATTATCGTGGTATATGGGATTTTAAAAATTATCCGCTTAATAGACGGCGCAATAGGGTCTCATCCGCTAAACAAAAAATGCGGGAAATCAATAACTCCAATATATACATATGCCAATATATATATATTGCTATTATATATAATACCAATTTCACTGTTTATGAAATATTCACGGTATATGTTTTTATTAAATAACATCCGCTTACTAACGGCGTATAATGTCTATTTTAACAATCAATAGATATCAATCATCATTCAAACATGCATTCAAATATTTTAAATATAACTATTTAAAATAAAAATCAAAACTGATTCGATTGAGTGAGAAGTTCTCACCTTGATTTCAAATTCCGTTTTAGCGATTTATTTCGAATAAAATTAAAAGGACGTTTAATTTTGCCCAAAATTCTCACTAACTCCAAACGACTCCAATCCAATTTCATCGCGTAGTGCTCGTCCATACGATTCCAACGCAACTGGTTTTGCGCGTTTTCGACCTCGTATGAAAAAGATATGAATTTTTGAAGTTACACGATTTTTATATAAACAATTACAACATTTATATTAATTTTTTCTAACCAAAAACAATCCTAGCCCTTGGATCCAAATCCAATGCCTCTCCTTCATCTTCCCAAACCCGCGTCCCCCTCCAGACAATAGCCGTGCACAAACAACCCATAGCATAGAACTAGGGTTCCAAATTACTCCGCCTATACTCGACTATACTCGATCATACCCTCACCATCTTGAAGCCCTCCACCATCACAACACTCGCCCCCAACCACCTAAAGCTCGGCCCCCTCCTCCTCCTGGAAATGCGTGCGCAACTTGCTGCAATCGGCCCCTCCTATCTCCCAATTTATAGCTCCAAACACGATCTCAACCGTTGATCTCCAAGCTCTCGCCGTGCTCTACCACTTTGTAGTTGATCACGAAGCTTGAAAGTGAATGGATCGAGAGATAATCGAGGAAGAACGTTGAGCATTTCTGGCCATTGAATGTTAACTGGCGGCTATAAGCAATTAGGGTTTAGGTTTTGTTATTTTTTTTTTAAGTGGGGGGCTATTTATAGAATTTCGAACGACACTACTCATCCCGGAAATTCCGAACTCCGATTTACGCGCCGTAACCAGCGCTTCTAGGGTTTACCCCGCGTTCCGGACACAATGGAACAGGTTTCGAAAGCTAATTCGGACATCTGTGCGAGTTATGGCTATAAACGCTCAATTTAAATTAAACTGATTTAAGCGATTTTCTAGGCGTTTTAATTTGTACCAGACAAACGGTAAATCCAATTGACACGAAATTTGAAACCTTACAATAATATCACATTACGGATCCGATGAAACTAGTTTCGTCGAAATCCGAGACTTTTTGAAAAATGGCTATTTTAACTCGCCAAATTAATATTAAAAACAATTCGATGCGTTTCGAGCTGCCACGCTCAAACAATAACTCCGATTGACACGAAATTTGAAATCCGGTAATAACTAACTATTACGGATCCAATGGAACTGGTTTCGTTCAATTCTGAGACTGTTCAAAAATTGACTATTTTCACTAGTCGATTTTAATATTAAAATATTCAATTTTCACAAATTAACTTTTAATTCGATTTTAAAAGTTCTAAAATATCATTCTAACTTCAATATGATAAAATAAAATTTTACAAATCATTTTCAATCATATTTAACTCAATTTTTAATTATTTCCATAATTTAACATATTAAATTATCGATTTAATTATTCAATTAAATCCAATAATTCAAATAAAAATTTATTTGACTTATAAATTCACTTACTAATATTTAAAATTAATTAAATATTCAAATTTTAATAAATTAAAATTCTGGGTCGTTACACCAGTCATTTGCGACCTTTATCCGAGGATCCTCAACCACAAAGCAACAACCACAAAGTATAATAAATCTGTAGCATCAACATAGGTAAAAATATCTTGGCTCCATACCATGATACTACCCTTTTCCAGAATGAAATGACATACCCTCAGGGGCGTTACCCCCAAATAACCTTGCTGCATCTTTCCTGTTTTGACCATTCCGGGTTGTGAGGCTCGACGAAGTCTAGTCCACAAAGCTACGCTTTTTACAAAAGTCATGCCTCGATCAACAAATGATCAGCAGCACTTCGTATGCCACATTACCAAATTGGGAATGTATCACTAGTAACCATCAACTGCATAACCTCTGAGCCCGTACGTCTTAGAGAAGGGTATTAAGTTAAGAGAATAAATTCTCCACCACCAACAGAAATGTATTTGATAGAAACCAGCTTTACATCTCAAAGTGTAACGTCAGACACACATCCATACAAATCCATTGCAGGACCGAACGGAACCGAAGGCACTTCAAAGAAGCCCTTGCAGTCCGGATATTCGCTAATCACGTCCGGAATCCCTATCACAAAGGGTGATAAAATCTCTATGCCGAAGCAACTCGGTGCAGAGACATTCGATAGGTAATCCTTTCACTTTCGAAAATACCCGGTCTTTAACACCATCTTCAATTGCAATCCCATTCCGTCGTATCATTATTCGGAATGGATTTTATGACACAAGGTCCTCTCCCGGCTAATCTGAATAATGAGCGCTTATTTTTAAAAATAAGTGTTACATTCAGATTTTAAACAAATCACAACAATCACTTTGATCTTTTAAAAAAAAGATCCATCACAATCACAAAGGTTCAATGTTGTTTTCGAATATCCATTTGGAATCCGACCCCGGTTGCATCGAAATTCAAATGCCAAAAAAAAACCAATATTGATAGTCGGTTATTTAAATATCAATCAATAATTCACAACAATCGCCAATTTTCAAATAATTTTCCCCAATTATTTATTTTCAACATATCTTCGCAAGATATAATTTTAACACTTCAACCATTTGAAAACAAAGTTCAAATCAATTTCTTTACGCGGAATATATTCCCAAATACTTATTCATTTCCACTGAAAATTTGCCGAGTCCAAATACTTTAAAAATAATTAAATCACTTATCCAAAAACATATATTTGGAAACATCTACAATAAAAACCACTTTGAAACAACCTATTTAAAATATTAGTTATGAAATCTTATATAGATATCTTATATAAAAAAAAACTTCAAGTCCAAACCAATTTTAAAAATAAAATTAGTAGATAGAGTATAAATATTCATATAACTATTTTCTAAATCAAATATCAATTTAATCTTTAAAATAATCCCTTCTATACTTATTTTACTAAATCTTTACTTTAAAGATTTAAAACAATTCCCAAAAATAATTTCTCCAACAATATTCTTTTGAAACCAATCTAGAGCTTTTAATTTTATTTCAAAAGCTATTTTAAAAAATATTCAGCTTTCCAGGGAAAGTACACCTTCCATTCTAAAATGGTTCATTCAAATCGATTTATAAATTTTTCTGGATTTATTTTAAATTTACGTTCCAAATCCGTAAATTCCTTTCCACACTTTTAAAAATAAAACAATATTTATTTTTAAAACAAATTTCCCTTTCTTTCATAAAATTCTCATTGTGAATTTAAATTTTCAAATATCCACTGATATACGATTTTCAAATTGTTTTCCAAACATTCACTTTCAAATACCAAATCAAATTTCAGATTGATTTCTAATTTTATTTTCCAATACTGAATCAGATTTTCCAAATTGATTCCAAAACTTTATTTTAACTCCAAATTAAATCCCAAATTTAATTTCTAAATTTATTTCCTTTTGAAATAAATTCCTTTATCTCTTCCAAATATTTAAAATTCGTATTTTAAATAGAGTCTTCAACTATTAAATAATATTATTCGAAATCCGTATTTTAAACGTTTCCCATATTTTGGTATTTATTTAATAAGTTTTCAAAATAAAACTTTACTATTTAAATTTCTTCTTTTAAAACTCACCCATTCCTTTTGAATTGAATTTATTATAAATTTTCTACCCAAATTTCAAAATCAAATTGTTATTTATTTCTGGTATCCTACGATACCAAAAATATGTTCGGTTAAATTATAGCCTTCAACGATTTTAATCACCAATATAATCACATGGAGATTATAGATAATCAGCACATAACATATGAAACAAATTAAATATTTAAGGAATCCAGTTGGATCCCTCCAACCTGTTTCGCTGCATCCACAGACATTAGTACAACAATTAAATACCAATTCGACTTCGAGGTGGAATATCGTGGTATATGGGATTTATAAAATATCATCCGCTATTATGCGGCGCATAGGGTCTCATCCGCTTTATAATGCGGGAAATCAATCACTCCAAATACATATATAATACCAATTCCACTTCAAGGTGGAATATCGTGGTATATAGGTTTAAATATAATATCATCCGCTATAGCGGCGCATAGGGTCTATTTCAATACAACTGATAATAATTATCATCCAAACACACAATCGATAATTTTAAATCTATTTATTTAAAATTAACCAAGCATCAATTTTTGAGCGAGAAGTTCTCACCTTTTATTATGCATGCAACCCATTTTCCTTTCCAACTTGATTCACGATTTTTAAACCTTGTATAAACATTTATACAATTCATTAATATTTGAGTTAACCATTCAATTTATTACCATTTAATAAATTTAATTTACTAGTAATTAAATTTTAATTTAAACTAATAATTCCCCTAAAAAATCTTTTAGCAACTAAAATAATTAAACAATATATATATTTGTAAAAAATATAATAAACTGAAAACTAGTTTAAAGTTCCTATATATTTTCACTTCAAAACCTTATATGTAAATACTTCCTGATAACCTCTATATATATGTTATTATTATTTTAAATCTGCATATACACATTTTTTTTCTTTTAAAAACAAGCTAAATAGGAAAAGAATATCTTACTGCTTGGTTCGAACAGAGCCGCCCAAACTCCAAATCTCGAGCTTGCGACCATCGACGAATTTCCCATCCTCTTGACTGCTTGAGTGCTGACCAATCAACGCGGAACCCATCCAGATTCGATCGCAAGTCGCTGCCACCCATTCGACTACGCCCAAATCGCCGAGCTTGAATGCGACTTCCCCTTTTCCAAACCGTGCTCCTCCTGTTGTACGCAACGTTGCTACCTCCATCTACTAGCCGCTGCCGCACGGTGCCCTTCCTCTTCGCGAACCATCTCGCCACCTTGATTTGAACTTGCAGACGCGATTAGCTGCGACGTCGGCTCGATAGTTCGACAGGAGACATCGATTATCTCAAGCCCTAATTATCGAAAGAAGAATGAGCAAGTAAGGAACGAGGCCGCCATTAATATTTTTGTGAATTCAATTTTTCGCTCGTTTTTGAATAACTAAAGGGGAGAGGGATTTAATATCGAAGTTTCGGCCATTGATTTTTTTTTTTTGAAACGAAGAAGGATTTCGTATTTTATTTTTCTTTTTGTTTTATTTCTTTTGAACGAACGCGTGTGCAATTTTTCAGAGGCAGCGAAACAAGTGTTGTTCAAGAGGACACGTGTTTGAAGAAACGTGAAATTTTCCTTGTAATAATTATATTAAAATAAACATATATATTTTAAATTTAAATTCAAAATCAAATCGCTTCGATAAACGCAACTCAAAATCTCGATCTCCAATCAAGGCGTGCCGCCAGACATTTATAATGTTAAACCCTTGTTTCGAACGCAATGAAAAAGGTTTCAAGTCCAAATTCGATCGTATGGAGAAGATAGCTTTTTGAATTCAGTTATTAAATTAAATTTTGATATAATTTTCAACGCGTTTTTATGTCGTATGATCACACGAAAACTCCGAATGCTACGGAAATTGAAATCTGATAATAATACACTATTACGGATCCAATAGAACTGGTTTCGTCGAAATCCAAGACTGTGCTTTGAAAGGCTATTTTTAAATATCGATTCAAACAATATAATTTCAAAACTGAACAATTCACTTTCAAATTCAAATCTATAGTTTCTATTATCTTCATATTATCAATATGAATTTCCTAAGCCTTTGAAATATCTTTAATCAGCTTATAACTGAAGATTCAAATTTTTACCCAACTTCAAAAAAATAATTTAATTGCCAATTCCATAGTTATATTTGAAATTCCAGTTAAACTATCATTCAAACATTTAAAATCAATTAAATATTTCAATATCAAATGTTGAAATTTCCAGGTTGTCACAGCTTTGGGACCCATGAGATGGGAATAGCTCACAGTGGCATAACCGAGATAGAAGGCCGATAAATGGATAGAATTAGGATTCAACCTAATTAAAATAGGATTAGGATTTCAGCCTAATCATAGCAATTTAAGACAATTGCAAACAATCACAATCAAAGCAAACAATTAAACAGTATTTTATCCCAGTTTTATCTTTCCTTTATTTCCTTTCATAATAGAACTGTTGCTAAGTCTATTGTCTTTATCTTGCTTAAAAATACTAGTAGTTACTTTCACTCACCAGACTTATAGTCTGACCCACTCCTCCATTTCAGCTTTTCCTCTATAGGCCAGCAGAGGCATGGACAGTAGATTCAGATTTCTTGGAAATTCAGTTGCGAAGTTTTTCTTCGTGTATTCTTCTACTTTTCAGTTTTCTTTTCATTTGGCTTTTGATGTACTGGTACTTAAGAGAGGGATGATCATTTTTATTGTACTCTGATTTTATAAGACTGAGATCTAATTTTCATAAGACACGTGTGTTTGGTATTTGAGATATGTGATGTTTTTCAGACTTATTTTATGAAGTAATGAAGTTTAATTTTAAATGTTTCCGCTGTTATTATTTATTTGTCTTGTGAATCTTAGTTTCTGTGATACTCTATCTATACCTATAACGCACTATATGCATTAGTATGTCCCTTTTGGATATACTAAGGGGTGTGGAGTGTTTCGCCAATGTTTTTCTCAACATCCATTACATCCAGAGATTGGCCCAAAGGAAGTTCCTAAACAAAACATAAAAACATATACTTAATTAACAATAAAGTACTAATTACTAAATATGAATAAATAAATTATTTCTTGTTATATCTTACCACCCAATAAGGCAAATTAAAGAAAATAGACTTCTTCTTCCATATTTGAGTTCCTTTTCTATTCTCGTCCCCCCGTTTTCTTTTATTATCGCCTTACCCTTTCTCTTTTTCCTTCTTCTGTTTCTTTCCCCATTCATTACAGATATCTTTGACATCTTCAAAGACTTGAGCACCTGTTTGTATTTAAGGCTTTTTCTATTCTCTATGGTTCCATCAAACAAATTTTTCCGTTGACAATATTCATGGTTGGGTTCAAGGAATCGCTATGGCCCAGGTATGCACATTTCTTGCTGAATGGTAGCCATATTGAACATGTTTTAACACCATAAACATGATTGCTTTCTTACCCTTTACAGTGCAACCTGCTAAATTGCCATAAGCTGGAAAATCATTAATTGTCCATGTTATAATAGCGTTAATCTAAATTTTCTAAGGCTATATGCATCATATATCTTTACCCCTTTAACCCACAGTTTTCTCAAATCTTCAATAAGTGGTTCCAAACACACATCAATATCATTTCCTGCTTATCGTAGTCCAGGAATTAACAAAGATAGCATTACATTATCTTTTTGCATACATAACCATGGAGGAAAGTTGTAAGCAGCAAGAAATACTGGCCAATGGCTATATGTAGAGTTCCAATCACCAAAGAGATTAAATCCATCAGTTGCAAGTCTAAGCCTTAAATTTCATGGCTCGGAAGCAAAGGATATATTCTATTAATTGTGGCTCATTGAGAAGAATCTAATGGTCGCAATTTACAATCCTTGCTCTTGTGACTATTATGCCGTCTTAATTATTTTTGCGACTTATGGGGACCTAAACATTCTTTTCGGCCTCGGTATGATTGGAAAGTTTCTCAAAACCTTCATGGGTGTTTTTGTTTGCTTTCCATCTTCCTTCGCTTTATTTACTTTCCAACGAGACTTGCTACATGTAGTACAAGAATCGTTATTTGCAAGTTCTTTTCTAAATAAACAACAATCGTTTTCACATGCATGTATCACCTTATAGCCCAAACCAAATGATTTAAGCAACTTCATTGTTGCATAAGTTGAATCAAGAAGCATGTTTTCCCTAGGCAACATATCCAAAAGGAGTCTAAGAAGTTCCGTGAATGCTGTGTCAGATATACCATTTCGAGCTTTATGCTTGAAAAGAAGAATTGTTATCGACAACTTTGTGTAGCTTGCACAATCAGGGTACAAAGGAAATTCAACATCTTCCAATGTTTCCTCAAAACCATTTCTATGTTTCTTATTAATATGATCTTCAATCTCATCGTCACCAATTTGTGCATCTAAGTACATCCTATATGTATTTGTCCCTTCTCAACTACATTTTTTGAGGTACATTCTTTCCCATGAAAAATCCATACATTATATGTTGGGTCAATTTCAAAAATAACCAAATGTGATACAACATGCCTCAGTGAATGTCTAATGAAATTCCTACATTTACAGCAAGGGCATATAATCTTTTCTAGATTCCCTTCCCTTTCTACACGACTGTATACGAAATTTCGAACCGCTTTCTTGTATCCTTCTGTCATTTTTCCAAAAATCTACATACATCCTTAATCAAACCTTAAGAGTTTTAACCATGAAACTAATAAGAAAAATTATAAAATCTTGGTAGATTAACCCATGTTTTTTCCATCTTGATAAAAGCCCTCTAATGTTTGAACCTAATGAGACAACATCATGTTCTAGTTATAAAGATGTTATATAACATAATGGAGTTAATATGTCTTCGAATAAATAACCAAACTAGAGAGAGACTTCCTTGAGTTGAGGCAGGTCCAAAACATTAGGTTGCCCAAGACGATAAAATTATAATTACTGGCAACATGGAACAAAAATCAATGGTACATAAAAATATTTTTTATTAACATACGTCCATAAAATCAATTGTATAGGTTTATGATTTGGAAAGGAGAAAGAAGACAGAGATCTAAATTTATTTATGTAA
Source organism: Allium cepa (assembly GCA_030765085.1). Classification (NCBI taxonomy): domain Eukaryota; kingdom Viridiplantae; phylum Streptophyta; class Magnoliopsida; order Asparagales; family Amaryllidaceae; genus Allium; species Allium cepa. The sequence continues at coordinate 675,490,521 of CM060941.1, read as the reverse complement.
GTGGAGAATAAAGAGAGGTTAGATACGTACAGGGAAAGTGGACAAACTTTATGCTGCAAAGTCCTTAAATTAAGGAAGTGGGTAGTTTTCATGTATACTCACGATATTTAAATGACACCTCAACAGTAATGACATGGATCATTAATCGTAGTGATGAGATTAAAAGAATAAGAGAATCTTAAGCACTAGATATTTAACAATGTAAACATTGATTATAGACCGAAATTTAGTGTCAATACTGTCACAATACATATAAACTGATTAAAAGACTTCTATTTGGTTTCTAACATTCAAAAACTAAAGTCTGAATTTATAGTCATTAAGAAATCATTTTTTTAGTAATATTGCATAATCATGACAATTTGAAATTTTAAAACAAAACTAATATTATATACAATAAATCTTATATAAAATTAACTAAAATTTAGAAATAAAAGTTTAGGCACATTAGCCTACAACCATTGATGAATCTTTTTGAAGAGATGACGATGGAGTTTTTTTCTCCTTAAAATGTATAGAGAAAAAATTTGAAGAGAGTGATCTTAATAGTGAAGTGGTAGTTTAGAGGAGAGAAAATCTCTTGACCTTTGTCCTAAAAATGAAGATGCAAACAAAACTTGACAAGTAAATTTATGATTAAGATAAAATCCGGGTCTATGAAATAGAAGTTAAAAAAATGTAACTAAAATTTAGGAGATCCTTAATCTATAATGAATATTGTAATGTAGCACTATGACGATTACTACGTAATTTTCTATTTCAACACCAATTCTTCTAAAATTTCAAAAATGTTGTAAGCTCATAGGAACTCACTTGAGAAACGACATCTTTTATACTTATTTCTATTATTTTGATTTCAATTTTCAAAAATAATCTTACAATTACTGAAAGACATAGATTTTTCTTTTAATATTGATTAGGATATGAAAGGTTGAAGAAAAGGGCACCATGATTAATCAAAGATATTGTATTTCGACTGCTGGCGGTGGAGAGCAAATTGTAAGATGTTAATATAATAGGCCATGTCAAAAATTTCAGTAATGTATATCAGAAACCATTTAACTAAAAATATATTATCGCATTCCAAAAATGTATTTTCAACTTTAAAAGCATTAAACTGCAGTTCTAACGACCTATAAGTTGTTCACTCGGATTAGGGATGGTTGATTGATTCTGCTCCTTACTTATGCTGCGGCCTGTCCTAGAACTGTCGGGACTGTTACTTTCTGATCTAGGCAGTTTATATTCCTGAACAAGCAAAAAAAAAAATCACTTTATAAGTCTAATATGAATAATAAAAGGATGGAAGACTGGCAAAAAAAAATATATTAAACAAGAAAATTTTATACACCACAAAAATTCAGTTTATTTGATTTTCATCTTACATTCTTGTCATAATATTACACACTCAAAATATATAGTTTTATGTAACGACCCGTATTTTTAGCTATTTTAATTAGAAAATTTAAGGTGATTATTGAAGGAAAATGATTATTAATGTAATTTGTTGAATAATTTAATATTTGAAATTATTTGAATAATTGGATAACGGGTTTAATATGATTAAAAATGATTTGTAAAATTCTATTTTATCATATTAAAGTTAGAATGATGTTGTAGAACTTTTAAAATCGAATTAAAAGTAAATTTGTGAAAATTGAATATTTTAATATTTAATTGACGAGTTAAAATAGCCATTTTTCAAACAGTCTCGGATTTCGACGAAACTTGTTTCATCAGATCCGTAATAGTAAATTATGGTAGGATTTCAATTTTCGTAGCAATTGGACTTATCGCTTGGCCGTGCGAGCTTGAAACGCGTAGAAATTTAATTTCGAATTTAATTAAAATAATCGACTTCGAAAAGCTATCTTCCAGATATGATCGAATTAGGCCTTGAAACTAGTTCCATTGCGTCCGGAATGGGGGTAAAACCTTATAAACGCCTGGCGGCACGTCTCGATTGGAGTTCGGATGATTTTGGACCTACCTATATAAATACGCACGCAAACCGAGACAGTTTTATTATTATTTTAATCCAGAAACCCTAATTCTAAATCATGGCCGCCACCTATTCCATGGCCAGAAATTGTCGATCTTCTTTCCTTAATATCTCTCAATCCGTTCGACGAAATCAAAAAATTCCAAAAGCAAAAGTGTAAATCTCGACGAGCTCTTCAAATCCATACGGTTGATGTATGCTAATTTTTCATGGATTCGTCCAGATCTGACTTGGAAGTGTGTACGTATTTTCTTGGATTGCGTGCAAACGACGGCGAATGACGGGATGAAACTTGGCGCGTAGGTGGCTCTGGTGAAGGGCTTCGTGGTGGCGCTAGCTGATCGTTCTGGAAGTCGACGAGGTGGTCATGAAAATTGCTTGAAGATCGGCGGCTAATGGGTTTGCATACGTGAATTTCACGTTGAGGAAGAAGCGCCGGAATCACGGAGATGAGAGCTGTGCTGCAGTGCAGATCCGAAAGTATTTGGAGCTCATTAAAATTTTATGTTAAAATCGAACGTCGTTCGATTTGATTTAAAATCGTAAAATCAAGGTGAGTGTTTTATAACGCTCACAACGTACTGAATATCTTTATGCTAGTTAAATTTGACATTATGCATAGTTATGATTTTATTTGTTGTTGTTTGATAAAATTTAATTATCATATTGACTGTCATTTTTCACCGTTAAAAAAATTAAATTGACAGTTAAATTAAAATTAAAATTGAATTGCGATTAAATTACCTGACATTGGTAAATATGAAATTGCCGTGAATTGTATTGCCTATTGGATGATGTATTTCGATGGATGTTATTGGATGATATTTAAATGTTTGGATGTTTATTTGTTTATATATATCCTGCTATGCATACATATGACACTGTGATTGATTTAAATGATATATTCATCCCTGACATTTAATTGTAATAACTAATCACTTGGCCATAGGTTAGAAAATTATATACGGACACCGAGTTGGATAAATTAAATGATTTTAAAAGTTGTTTTGAAATTATTTAAATGAATTGATTTTAAGAATAAAATCCAATTTATGGAAATTGAATTATTTTGAATTGGAGCTCGAAATGTTAGAATTTAAACTTGGTAAACGAAATTATTAAATAAAATCGAAGTTTAGATTTAAATTGAAAATTGAAATACGGTGTAAATTTTTGAAAGTTGATTTGTTTTAAAAGATTGGACTTTTAATCGAACTCTGAATATTTCTAAGAAAATTGATATGAAATGATATTTCAAGTTTGAGTTTGGAATTGAAAATTTATTTGAAATTTAGATTTAAATTAATTTGGAATTGAATTGAAATTTAACGAAATTTGTGAATTGAAATCGAAATTTACGTGGAATAGAAATTTATTCAAGTTGAAATTGGAATAAATCGATTAAATCGAAATGGAATTTGGATTTGATTTGGATAGGAAATTTGGAAAGTTGACCGGTTTGACTTTGGAATTATTTATCAAATAATTTTTGATTTTTTCTAAACTATTTTATATATAAACCATTTTATATTCAAATTATTTTCGATTAAACTATTTAAATATTTTCTATTAAACTATTTTGAATTATTTAACTATTTAAACTATTTTCTTAAATTCAAACTGGTTAAAGAGACGGCAATGTTTATATTTAAACCTTTGGTTTAAATACGAACTAGGTTAAAGTAGAGATTATAACCTAAATTGAATTCGAATCAAATTTTGAAGTGAAATTGATTTATCGGACAAAATTGATAATTTTGAATATATGATGATTTTGAAATGGATTTGATTTTAAAGCGAATATGATATTTTGTTATCAATCATGAATCAATTTGAAATATAAAAGAGCCATCAGTGTAATAATATGTAGTTATTAAAGAGACCGGGATCGGATATGGACATACTCTCTGTCGATACCGAAAACCACTTTAATAACTATTATACGCGGAGTGTTGATCCAGAATGAAGTGGATGGTTTGGTGAACGCGTTGACTGAAGAAAGAGAACGATATTGGATGACCCCTGACATGACTAAAACAGGAGCCGCGCCGGGCCATTGAGGTTCGCCACCTCTAGCGGACACACTTCTTCGATACCATATCTATTACATGTGTGATTTGATTTGGGTGCACCCCTTGATTTGGGAGTGTTGTTTCGCGGTGTTGAGGTAGTAGCTGCTATGCTCAACATCAGTCCGGATCACGCAACTACTAGTATCCTAGTTGGTATCGCCTCATGTATCTTGTCATACTGATTATCCTATTCGCGACCACTACGTTTTGGTTTGTACCTTGAGTATATGGATTGCCCTCTGGTGACTTTCGGTTTTGGGGAAACTACGGTCTTGTATATGCTTTTGGGAATATAAAATGTGTTAAGGGGGATTATGGTAACGCCTTAATGCTATTTTGATACTTTATATTACTGATAGACATTATCTACTTAACGTACATTACTACCTAGTAGATAGTTTAACGGATCCTTGAAAGGTGGAAAATCCCGTAACATCTCTTAAGTTATTGCACGCACGTCGACACTAGATATGAGATGTCAAACCCCGTAAACATCTCTGACGCCTTCACACTCATATTTATTTACGATTGATTTAACTTTCATATGGATATTTTAGTCCTGACTCGAGTGTTTTGTCTTTTCATTACGCTCGGGTCAGTCCTGAGTTTTCAGATTTTTGAAGATCTATTCTGGAGGACGAAGACGAAGATTTGGTATACTATTACTATTATTATCTGTGCATCATGTTGTCTGCTGCATTATTTATTTGTTCTGTTGTATATGTATAACTCTGATAAATGTTGTATAAATAATTGTCTAAGTATAGTAAACAGCTTCATGAACTGTTTGTTTGACTATTATATTTTATCGTTCCGCTGCGAGATTCTGTGTTGTTTCATTTCCTTTATTTCTTTCCTTTTCTTAATTACCCCAATAACCATCTGCCTTTTTTTAATGGTTTGGAATCGGCATGTGTATTTGATCGTCGGTTTAAACTGTCCAAAAAGGCGGGTCGTTACAGTTGGTATCAGAGCTTTGGTTTAGCGATAAACCTTGGCTCTAGTGGGGAATAACTCATTGAAATAGAGGTAAACTATATGAATGAGTTGAGTGTATATGAGAGAGCGTACTTGTTATTTGATATAAAATGGTTTTATATTGTGTTAATTTGTTCCGTTGAGTATTTATGAATTCTGGTCGATACTTGGGACGCCAAGGCGTCGATAGGAATTTCTAAACACTCGAATAGGATAAACCAACACAATATCATTTTGGAATATATTTTATATAAAAGAATTATTTGAATATTTATTCATTTTGATTGAATTTATTGTTAGGAGATGATAATATTAGATTATTATCGTTATTGTTTGATCAGTCAATATTTACAACAATTGATTAAATAACAATGGATTTAGGAAAATGAAATCTTGTAAACACAATTGGTAATGAATATAAATGAATTTTAACTTGGATTTGGGAATTTAAATTCCGGTGTTTGAGATTGACTTACAAGAATTTGAAAAATATAATATGAGCATTATATGATAGTATAATTGAGTTGAAATTGTTTTCGAAGGATTTTTTTATGATAAGTGTTATATTCCCTTCTCTTGACGCTAGAAAATGATTTCGATGATGTGTGCACGCATCATTGGCGTTTATTTTCGAGAGTCCGAGTGGGGGAGACCACTTAATAGCTTGTCTAAACCTTGTTTTGACTCAAATTTTATTTTGTTTTGCATTCTCTATAGTATGATTTGATATATAAATTATATAAGTATATATTATTTCAAACCTTGATTTGAAATGAAACCGGGATTGGAATTCTTAAGTTCTTTAATAATTAATGATTTTTTTTTATGATTGAAATGAATTTAGACTTGAATCATTAAGGAACTTCTGAATTGTGAAATGAGAAATGAACCTAAGAGCTAAGTGAAAATATCAATTGAAGTAGAAATCCTTAGAATTAGGAAATTATGAACTTAAAATAAAATTGAAACTGTAAAACTCGCATAGTATTAAATTTCATTCTATAGTTTAGATATAACTTACCAAAATACTTAAGAAGTTCAAAAATGTTATATGAATTGTTAATTGGATAATATACAAGTATAGGTTTGAATAATGAAATATGCATTTAATTAATGGTTTGCAAATATAAATAAAATTGTTAGTAAATAATTGGAATTTAAATTAACATTTAAAGGTGATTCACAATTATGTTAATATAAAATGAAAATACTATATGTGAATGTAAATGTGAAATTAAATTATAGTGAAATTTAAGTAATGACTTAAGAATTGATAAATTGAAAATTCAACTTTAAATGAAAAGAAGTTGTATGTTGTTTAACTACATTCTATTTGCGTAACTATAACTTACCAAATACTTAAAGGGCTTAAAATGCTAATAAGGATAAGTAGAGAAATAATATACCAGTGTGAGAGTGAAAAATAAAATGTAAAGATCTATTGATAGTTGTAAATATAAAGAAATTTAAGCTGTAAAATGAATGATACATGTATAAGTGAATGAATAAAATTTAAACTTAATGAAATATAAAATTGGTAAATGGAAACTAATTAAATTTGAATATAACTAAATGTCAATAAACTTGGAAGTGTATGAAATTAAAATTGACTTGGAAATGTATAATTGATTTAGTGTAGATTTTGGATGGATGTTAATATTTGATATGCATTGGTTGTTATATGGATGATAATTGATTATGTAGAATTCATTAGTGTTAATGGAATTGAATAAACGGAATAAAATTTTAAATAATTAAATTCAAATTGGGAGCAAATTGACTTGAATTAAAAATGTGAATGAAACAAACTTGAATAAATCGGAAACAAATTGAATGTAAACCTATTGCATGGATGAATAAGAAAATACATGACTTTGTGTTTATGATTGTTCTTTAGAAAATTTGAAGTTTTGATGTTTTGTACTTTGAAATAATAAAAGCAAATTTTTGGAAAAGAAAAAAAAAATCCAGCATTGTCCAATATATGCTGAAACGAAAACAACCATAACTTTTAAATGGCTGAACGGAATTCGACGATTTTGGACTTTTCAAAAAGTTTAGAAACTATAGCACAACTTTTGTTTAGATAACTTGAGAAAATTCCTTCGTCTGCTTGGTTAAAAACTTGAATGTTACTCGCTGTCCTGTGTAAAAATAAGTAAAATCAGTAGTATACACCCTTAGTATTTTCGCCATATCTTTTGACTGGTTTATCGGATTTTGATGATCTTGCACTTTATGGAAAGCTAGGAACTTAATCTAAAACTTTTGTTTTAAGTGTTTTGTGTTTTGATATCGTTTAGAATGTCGAAAACGTGGGTGAACGTCGCTGACCTGCGCAATTCATTGCCCAGGCTGAGGCGTATCCTCTAAGTAAAACGGCCGTAACTTTTGAATGTATGGTCCGAATTCGATGATTTTGGACATTCCGGAAAACTTGAAATGAATACAACAACTTTTGTTTAGATTCTGTTGCCAAATTTTATAGTTTAGGTGACCTAAAACTGAGATTTGTTTGCTGTTCTGAAATTGAATCTCAGTTTTGAAGCTAAATAGGTGTTATATATGTTGTGTAGGATAAATATATCGATCTATCTTTATATGCATGGTTCTAACTTAGTTATTGAGCATTTTAGTAGGTAGCAAAGGGGTTGCGCTTCGTTGTAGAGCTCGCTTCTGTGCTAAATACAAAATGTAAGTAAACTGCTAATAAATGCTAAATAAAAGGTACGCTTATGGTTTTATATGGTATTGGTGATATATATATATGTTGTTTCCCCAGATATGGGATGCCTCATCATTGAGATGAGATGTATATTTGATATATATTGGTTATATTTGTGTTATATATTGAATTGTAAAATTTTTCGATCGAGCCGCGCAAAGTAGACCCTGCCGAAATTTTCCGTGAATCCGGGTGTTAGAAAAATTTTCAAGTTTTTAAATTTTATAACTTGTTTTGATAACTAACTTTTAAATTTAGAAAGCCGTTCGGAGTAACATTGTGGAAGCGTAGTTATGACTTTATAAATGGAATTTCATTGTTTTATAAGTTGGTAACTTTTAATAAAATATATCTAATGTTGAATTCTATACTTAGTTCCTTTTCCCTTCTTTTCCTTTTCGGGGACGAAAAGTTTTGAGTGGGGGAGAGTGTAACGACCCGTATTTTTAGCTATTTTAATTAGAAAATTTAAGGTAATTATTGAAGGAAAATGATTATTAATGTAACTTGTTGAATAATTTAATATTTGAAATTATTTGAATAATTGGATAACGGATTTAATATGATTAAAAATGATTTGTAAAATTCTATTTTATCATATTAAAGTTAGAATGATGTTGTAGAACTTTTAAAATCGAATTAAAAGTAAATTTGTGAAAATTGAATATTTTAATACTTAATTGACGAGTTAAAATAGCCATTTTTCAAACAGTCTCGGATTTCGACGAAACTTGTTTCATCGGATCCGTAATAGTAAATTATGGTAGGATTTCAATTTTCGTAGCAATTGGAGTTGTCGTTTGGCCGTGCGAGCTTGAAACGCATAGAAATTTAATTTCGAATTTAATTAAAATAATCGACTTCGAAAAGCTATCTTCCAGATATGATCGAATTAGGCCTTGAAACTAGTTCCATTGCGTCCGGAATGGAGGTAAAACCTTATAAACGCCTGGCGGCACGTCTCGATTGGAGTTCGGATGATTTTGGACCTACCTATATAAATACGCATGCAAACCGAGACAGTTTTATTATTATTTTAATCCAGAAACCCTAATTCTAAATCATGGCCGCCACCTATTCCATGGCCAGAAATTGCCGATCTTCTTTCCTTAATATCTCTCAATCCGTTCGACGAAATCGAAAAATTCCAAAAGCAAAAGTGTAAATCTCGACGAGCTCTTCAAATCCATACGGTTGATGTATGCTAATTTTTCATGGATTCGCCCAGATCTGACTTGGAAGTGTGTACGTATTTCCTTGGATTGCGTGCAAACGACGGCGAATGACGGGATGAAACTTGGCGCGTAGGTGGCTCTGGTGAAGGGCTTCGTGGTGGCGCTAGCTGATCGTTCTGGAAGTCGACGAGGTGGTCATGAAAATTGCTTGAAGATCGGCGGCTAATGGGTTTGCATACGTGAATTTCACGTTGGGGAAGAAGCGCCGGAATCACGGAGATGAGAGCTGCGCTGCAGTGCAGATCCGAAAGTGTTTGGAGCTCATTAAAATTTTATGTTAAATCGAACGTCGTTCGATTTGATTTAAAATCGTAAAATCAAGGTGAGTGTTTTATAACGCTCACAATGTACTGAATATCTTTATGCTAGTTAAATTTGACATTATGCATAGTTATGATTTTTATTTGTTGTTGTTTGATAAAATTTAATTATCATATTGATTGTCATTTGAATTCACCGTTAAAAAAATTAAATTGACAGTTAAATTTAAAGTAAAATTGAATTGCGATTAAATTACCTGACATTGATAAATATGAAATTGCCGTGAATTGTATTGCCTATTGGATGATGTATTTCGATGGATGTTATTGGTTGATATTTAAATGTTTGGATGTTTATTTGTTTATATATATCCTGCTATGCATACATATGACACTGTGATTGATTTAAATGATATATTCATCCCTGACATTTAATTGTAATAACTAATCACTTGGCCATAGGTTAGAAAATTATATACGGACACCGAGTTGGATAAATTAAATGATTTTAAAAGTTGTTTTGAAATTATTTAAATGAATTGATTTTAAGAATAAAATCCAATTTATGGAAATTGAATTATTTTGAATTGGAGCTCGAAATGTTAGAATTTAAACTTGGTAAACGAAATTATTAAATAAAATCGAAGTTTAGATTTAAATTGAAAATTGAAATGCGGTGTAAATTTTTGAAAGTTGATTTGTTTTAAAAGATTGGACTTTTAATCGAACTCTGAATATTTCTAAGAAAATTGATATGAAATGATATTTCAAGTTTGAGTTTGGAATTGAAAATTTATTTGAAATTTAGATTTAAATTAATTTGGAATTGAATTGAAATTTAAAGAAATTTGTGAATTGAAATCGAAATTTACGTGGAATAGAAATTTATTCAAGTTGAAATTGGAATAAATCGATTAAATCGAAATGGAATTTGGATTTGATTTGGATAGGAAATTTGGAAAGTTGACCGGTTTGACTTTGGAATTATTTATCAAATAATTTTTGATTTTTTCCAAACTATTTTATATATAAACCATTTTATATTCAAATTATTTTCGATTAAACTATTTAAATATTTTCTATTAAACTATTTTGAATTATTTAACTATTTTAAACTATTTAAACTATTTTCTTAAATTCAAACTGGTTAAAGAGACGGAAATGTTTATATTTAAACCTTTGGTTTAAATACGAACTAGGTTAAAGTAGAGATTATAACCTAAATTGAATTCGAATCAAATTTTGAAGTGAAATTGATTTATCGGACAAAATTGATAATTTTGAATATATGATGATTTTGAAATGGATTTGATTTTAAAGCGAATATGATATTTTGTTATCAATCATGAATCAATTTGAAATATAAAAGAGCCATCAGTGTAATAATACATAGTTATTAAAGAGACCGGGATCAGATATGGACATACTCTCTGTCGATACCGAAAACCACTTTAATAACTATTATACGCGGAGTGTTGATCCAGAATGAAGTGGATGGTTTGGTGAACGCGTAGACTGAAGAAAGAGAACGATATTGGATGACCCCTGACATGACTAAAACAGGAGCCGCGCCGGGCCATTGAGGTTCGCCACCTCTAGCGGACACACTTCTTCGATACCATATCTATTACATTTGTGATTTGATTTGGGTGCACCCCTTGATTTGGGAGTGTTGTTTCGCGGTGTTGAGGTTGTAGCTGCTATGCTCAACATCAGTCCGGATCACGCAACTACTAGTATCCTACTTGGTATCGCCTCATGTACCTTGTCATACTGATTATCCTACTCGCGACCACTACGTTTTGGTTTGTACCTTGAGTATATGGATTGCCCTCTGGTGACTTCCGGTTTTGGGAAAACTACGGTCTTGTATATGCTTTTGGGAATATAAAATGTGTTAAGGGGGATTATGATAACGCCTTAACGCTATTTTGATACTTTATATTACTGATAGACATTATCTACTTAGCGTACATTACTACCTAGTAGATAGTTTAACGGATCCTTGAAAGGTGGAAAATCCCGTAACATCTCTTAAGTTATTGCACGCACGTCGACACTGGATATGAGATGTCAAACCCCGTAAACATCTCTGACGCCGTCACACTCATATTTATTTACGATTGATTTAACTTTCATATGGATATTTTAGTCCTGACTCGAGTGTTTTGTCTTTTCATTACGCTCGGGTCAGTCCTGAGTTTTCAGATTTTTGAAGATCTATTCTGGAGGACGAAGACGAAGATTTGGTATACTATTACTATTATTATCTGTGCATCATGTTGTCTGCTGCATTATTTATTTGTTCTGTTGTATATGTATAACTCTGATAAATGTTGTATAAATAATTGTCTAAGTATAGTAAACAGCTTCATGAACTGTTTATTTGACTATTATATTTTTTCGTTCCGCTGCGAGATTCTGTGTTGTTTCATTTCCTTTATTTCTTTTCTTAATTACCCCAATAACCATCTGCCTTTTTTTAATGGTTTGGAATCGGCATGTGTATTTGATCGTCGGTTTAAACTGTCCAAAAAGGCGGGTCGTTACATTTTATGAATTCCATTGCTCATTAGGAAATTACCCGGAAAAAAAACACTGCACGTAGATCGAGTTATAGGGAACAATGTTTCTTAATTGTATAATACATATCACAATTCCACCATTTATTTCAACCTGACTCATAAACCAAGATAAAGTTTAGATTTAGAGGCCATTTGACAGCAAATTATTTTAAATCCCATTAAAATTGAGTTTCAAATAGTAATTATCAAGTAATTTTGGCTAAAAGATAAAAGATAGCAGTGTTTAGGTATAAAATTCGATACATGTGGTAAGTAATTGTTTATTGCTTTATGACTTATTAAATTATTTAACACTTCTAATTATCAACCAATCATTGTCAGATTCAATTGATACTCTTTTATTGTAGGTGTCACTGCTCGTAGATTTAACTTTGATAATTACAAATGCGATCTGAAATAGCAAAACATTTTGCTTTTAAAATTATGCATACTCAATAAGCGCTATCTGGAATTTTTAGTTATAAAAGTACTTATAACAAAATAAATAAACTCACCGATTGAAATTTAGTCTATATCTTATATTTTATATACAAACTGTCTAAACAGATACCAAAAAAAATTCTCTAGCATATCTCATAGTGCCACCGCTCAATCCTTAAATTATGCATAAAATATCACACATAATACATGGTCTAAAAAATAAAATTCAAAATGGCTCAAAGCATTGTGTTTTCAATATATCCACTGTCACATAACACTGCATTCTGAATATATTTTGGTTCGCTTTTGATTTTGCAGCATCATAAGTGTTGTTACTATTCTAGGCATGATCAAACTTTTGATAAAACAAATTGAAAATCGAAATCGTGACTGAGTTAGCAAAATAAACATAACGAGATCAAAGTTATGAAACAATATTTATAGAAATTCTACAAATATTTCCTAGAAATTTTGTTTCTGTTGGATATTTTCAACATTTGGCCTCTAGTTTTGTTTTGAAGGAAAGAAGAAGAAGAGGGGAAACTATTGTCCCACACCATAGGAAAGAGGAAGCATGCCTATGTTTATATAGATGTTTCTCAAATGAAGGGTTGGGCTCTTTGGGCACCCAAAGCTTGCTTCGTTGTGAGGAGGGAGACCATGCACCGTCTCCACACACGCGCGCCGCCGCCGTCCGACCGACCGTGTCGGGTCTCGGGTTTCGGGTCCAAACGATATAATTTTGGACCAGATCTGCAAACAGTAAATGGGCCAAGTTCGGCCCGTTGAGGACCCAGAACTGTTCGAAATTCGAATAGTATTAGCGGACATGATTTTGGCTGGAGACACAAGCAAACGGTCAGACCCGTTCAAACGAATGGGTACGGATGCGGCTGTTAACGAATGGAAGCATCCATTCGTTGCATATAAATAGTAACACCCAGGGCTGTTGCAAAATCACTTTCTTCCTTGCATTTTTCGTAACACTTTTCTCTGTTACGAAAACTTCTTCTTCCAGAAATTAGCAACGTCCAGAAATGTTGCTAATCTATACTTATTCTTTCTTCATTCGATTTCTTGCTACTTGCATCAATTCAGAGATTATATACAAAGTGTTTCTTGGTCGGATCAAGAACCGTACAATTCTTGAATCCGATTACACTGTTTGAGGGCTTGATTGAATCCTGAAGGCTATAGTTCGATACTCGATTGTATGTGGTGGGTTGAACTATCGTCTAAAAGAATCTACCCCAAGATCCTTCAAGTCCGTAGTACAGTTTCATCGCTATCTCCATCATCTCGAACCGCAAATTTACCAACAATTTTTAGACGATAGTTCAACCATGGAAGGTTCGAGCGCGTTGCAAGTGATGAATCAACATTTGACTCGATTGGAGCGGTTTGACGGGGATAACTTCACTCGTTGGCAAGAGACAATGAAGTTCTTCTCTATATATTGGAAGACGGATTGGAGGAGATTCCAGAAGAAACTGACAAGGACGATGCTGCGCTGAAACTGAAACGTGCCAAACGCAAAGAAGACGACTTCCTATGTAGAGGGCACATCCTGAATGCAATGTCAACTTCTGTGTACAACGCACATCAAAGCCTGGAAACTGCTAAAGCACTTTGGACTGCACTGGAGAACAAATACCGTATATCCGAGGCAAGTAATAAGAAATTTCTTATTTGTAATTTTATGGATTTCAAAATGATCGCCAATAAGTCCATAGTGGGACAAGTAAGTGAAATCTTACTTTTGGTGAATCAACTTAAAGATGCTAGTATCGATCTCCCTGAATATTTTGTTGTTGGGGTCATAATTTCTCGACTTCCTCACTCTTGGAATGATTATAGGAAAAAATTGAAACATGCGGAAACAGATTATGATTTAGATGGTTTACAGCGTCATCTTCGTATAGAAGAAGACTCTCGTAAACGCGAACTAGATGATAATCCGCAAACTGAGTGTCATACGAAGGTTAATAATGTCGAAGTAACAGACAAGTTAAAGCCTAAGAACGAGACACATTTTAAGAAGAAAAGTCATCCCAAGAACAACAAAAAGAAAGGCGCTTGTTATTTCTGTAACAAGCTCGGCCATTATGCTCGAGACTGCCGTCTGCGGAAGAAACAACAAAATGTGAATATGGTTGAAGACTCGCTTGTGGCTGTAGTACAAGAGGCAAACTCCGTTAGTGGTATAGATAATGATTGATGGCTTGATACTGGAGCAACCATTCATATTTGCAATGACCGTAGTCTATTCAAGACCTAGGAAGAAAATGGAGAAGCGAACGAAGTTACTGGAGCGAACAAGGTTCCGAGTAAAGTCATGGGAAAGGGCACTATAGAACTACCACTCACCTCTGGGAAAGTTCTTACTTTAGTCAATGTATTTTATGTACCAGACATTTGTAAGAATTTGATATCTGGATACCTTCTTAACAAAGGAGGATTCAAGATGGTGTATGAGTTTGATAAGTTAGTGTTGTCCAAGAACGGAAAATTCATTGGACAGGGATACTCTTGTAATGGCATGATTAAGTTGAATCTAATAAAGAAATCCTTAGTTTATATTGTTGATTCAGTTAGCTTATGGCATAGTAGGTTAGGACATGTTAATTATAATTCCCTTAAAAATATGCATAAGTTAGGATTAATTTCTGATTGTGATTTCAATTCTATCCCTAAATGTGAAATTTGTGTTCAAGCAAAAGTACACCGAAAATCTTTTAAATCCGTAGAAAGGAAAACCGGTTTGCTTGATTTGGTATATAGTGATGTGGGTGACCTAAAAAGTCATATCACCTATGGTGGTAACCAATACTATATCACATTTATTGATGGTTATACTACATATGCTTATGTTTATCTAATGAAAACAAAAGATGAAGCCTTTGATAAATTTAAGATTTACAAAGCCGAAGTTGAAACACAATTAGGAGTTAAATTAAAGTATTACATTCAGATCGTGGTGGTGAATATTTCTCAAATGAGTTCACGTTGTTTTGTAAACAACATGGTTTAATTCACCAATGCACTGTCCCTTATACACCATAACAAAATGGTGTCGCTGAAAGGAAAAATAGAACTTTAGTAGAGATGGTTAATGCCATGCTTATTAGTTCTAATTTACCTAATAATTTGTGGGGAGATGCTATGTTATCTGCTTGTTATATTTTAAATAGAGTACCACTTAAAAAGAATAATATTTCCCCTTATGAATTATGGTTTAATAGAAACCTAATTTGAATAGATTAAAAGTTTGGGGTTGTTTAGCATATGTTAGAAAACCAGACCCCAAACGACCAAAGTTAGGAAATAGAGCTTTTAAATGTGCTTTTATAGGTTATTCCCTTGCTAGTATAACTTATAGATTCTTAATGCTTGATACCTTAGATATTATAGAATCAGTAAATGTAGAATTTTTTGAAAATCAAACTGTTGAGATTCCATTGAGATCATCTAGTCCTGATACGACTAATGATGTCAATGACGATGAGTATGCTCCTGCTCAAAACAACAAGGATGTATCAGTACCAGATCATAGTACTGAACAAAGGAGAAGTAAAAGAGCGAGAATTGAGAAGGACTACGGTCCTGACTTCATAACATAACTTATAGAAGGTAGTAAGGACGAAGTCCTTAATGTAACTAGATATGTAATGAACGTCTATGATGATCCTAAGACTTATTATGAAGCTATGAATTCCAGAGATTCCATTTTTTGGAAAGATGCTATCAATGATGAAATGAACTCCATATTGTCTAACCAAACATGGGTTTTGACTGATTTACCTCCTGGTGCTAAACCAATAGGATGTAAATGGATATCAAGAAAAAGTTGAATACAAATGGATCCATTGATAAGTTTAAAGCCAGATTAGTTGCTAAGGGATATAAGCAAAGACACGGAGTAGATTACTTCGATACTTATGCTCTTGTTGCTCGCATTTCTTTTATACGTTATTTAATAGCACTTGCATCCACTCATGAATTGGTCGTACATCAAATGGATGTAAAGACTGCTTTTCTAAATGGAGATTTAGAGGAAGAGATATATATGGAACAACCAGAAGGTTTTAAAACCCCCGGCCAAGAAAAGAAAGTTTTCAAATTGGTAAAATCTCTTTATGGCCTGAAACAAGCTCCTATGCAATGGCATGAGAAGTTTGATAAGATGGCATTGTCATATGGCTTCATTGTTAATGATGCTGATAAATGTATTTATAGCAAATCGGATAATACCGGTGATGTTATAATATGTTTATACGTTGATGACATGCTAATATTTGGTTCTAATATATCATGTGTAAAGGAAACCAAAAGGTTTCTATCCACTAAGTTTGATATGAAAGATCTAGGTGAGGCTGACGTAATTCTAGGAATTAAAATCATAAGGAAAGAGGGGGAGTTATTACTAACACAATCTCACTATATTGAGATGTTCCTTAAGAAGTATGGTCATTATAATGACAAACCAGCCCCAACTCCTCTAGATCCTAGTATTAAATTACTAAAGAACACTGGACGTACCATTTCTTAACTTGAGTACTCTAGTGTTATTGGGAGTCTTATGTATGCTATGCATTGCACCAGACTTGACATTGCACATGCCATTAGTGTGCTATGTCGATTTACGAGTAATCCAGGTTACGAACATTGGAAAGCTATTTCCAGAGTTCTAGCGTATCTAAAAGGAACCATTGACTATGGTTTATCTTATAAAGGATATCCTGCTGTTATAGAAGGGTATGGTGACGCAACCTGGAACAATGTAGAATCCAAATCCAAGTCTACAACTGGATGGATCTTTACATTAGGGGGTGCAGCGGTATCTTGGGGTTCCAAGAAACAAACTTGCATATCTGACTCAACTATGTTATCAGAATTAATTGCATTAGCAGATGCATGTAAGGAGGCAGAATGGCTTAGGAATTTATTAATAGAAATTCCACTATGGAAGAAGCCATCTCCAGCAGTCTTGATTAACTGTGATAATCAGGCTACGATATATAATGTCTCTAATAAGACATATAATGGAAAGTCTAGACACGTGAGTCTAAGACATCAGATGATAAGACAATTACTCAAACGAAGAGTAATAACTGTTGACTATATAGAAACAAAGAAAAACTTGGTTGATCCTCTTACTAAGAGTCTTCCAAAGGCAATGGTTTCTATAAAATCAAAGGAGATGGGGCTATGGTCTGTAAATGAAGTTTGATCGTCCTTAACAGAAACCCAACTTATGTCTTGAAATGGATAGACAAAGTTCAATGGGTACCAACAAATTAAGAGAACGATTATGGAACACTAAATCGAAAACTCCCATAGTATTTAGTGTTGGATTCTGCAAGAACAAAGGATGGATAATAGATCCTTAATAAGTCTAGAAAATTAAAAGGTGTATCGCAGAAACACCTTAAGAGACATACCTATATGAGTACGGAAATCAGGCCATTTCCTAAGAAAGTAAGACTTCTTTCTAAAGTAGACTCATGAATCCAGGATTAAAGCACATGGCCATTAACGTGCTAGCAATACAGAACACTTTACCTAAGAAAATCAACATGTGTGATTATTCCGGTTTTATCGTTAAGGATACTCGGTTCATGATTCGTTCACCATAGAATCTCGATAAGGTTTTGAATGGTTTACACTAAGTGAAGGTTCAAATCCAAAAGATACCTATCACGTATGTGTTGGTTTTCATGATGATGCAAATTCTTGTCCCTGAACTACGTTAGGCTTGATCCCATTTGGGTACGTAGGCAATCACTCAAGTGATGCAGTCATTCCGTTTTTAAATTAAATTGCTTTAATTATCCAATCTTGAAAATAGGGGGAGAATGTTGGATATTTTCAACATTTGGCCTCTAGTTTTGTTTTGAAGGAAAGAAGAAGAAGAGGGGAAACTATTGTCCCACACCATAGGAAAGAGGAAGCATGTCTATGTTTATATAGATGTTTCTCAAATGAAGGGTTGAGCCCTTTGGGCACCCAAAGCTTGCTTCGTTGTGAGGAGGGAGACCATGCACCGTCTCCACACACGCGCACGCCGCCGCCGTCTGACCGACCGTGCCGGGCCGGGTCTCGGGTCTCGGGTTTCGGGTCCAAACGATATAATTTTGGACCGGATCTGCAAACAGTAAATGGGCCAAGTTCGGCCCGTTGAGGACCCAGAACTGTTCGAAATTCGAATAGTATTAGCGGACATGATTTTGGTTGGAGACGCAAGCAAACGGTCAGATCCGTTCAAACGAACGGGTACGGACGCGGTTGTTAACGAATGGAAGCATCCATTCGTTGCCTATAAATAGTAACACCCAGGGCTGTTGCAAAATCACTTTCTTCCTTGCATTTTTCGTAACACTTTTCTCTGTTACGAAAACTTCTTCTTCCAGAAATTAGCAATGTCCAGAAACGTTGCTAATCTATACTTCTTCTTTCTTCATTCGATTTCTTGCTACTTGCATCAATTCAGAGATTATATACAAAGTGTTTCTTGGTCGGCTCAAGAACCGTACAATTCTTGAATCCGATTACACTTTTTGAGGGCTTGATTGAATCCTGAAGGCTATAGTTCGATACCCGATTGTACGTGGTGGGTTGAACTATCGTCTAAAAGAATCTACCCCTAGATCCTTCAAGTCCGTAGTACAGTTTCATCGCTATCTCCATCCTCTCGAACCGCAAATTTACCAACAGTTTCACTGCTTGATTCGGACTAAAAACTAAAAAATTGTGAATCAAAATTAAGACATATGGAAGAGAATATAAATTACCATACTCGCAGTAGCTTCCTTCATTTATGCTTTGGTTACTTCCTTCTTCTTTTATTTGATTTTATAATTTGAATGATAAAGAGGACGAAGCAACGAGGGTCATGGTAGAAGAAGAAGAAAAGGCAAAATTATTTAATCGATGAAGATAGTTGTTTCTACAGAAGTGAAACCCTCGGAGATTTAAAGCGGGTTCGTGTAATTAGCTATAACAGGGGAAAACCAGGTTTTAGGTAAGGGCTTAAATTAATCTCTCTTCTTTCGAACGCAAATCAAATCGCAATTTTAAATTCAATTAAAAATTATTTTACCTTTTAAATTTAAAACCACCACACAAATTTCACATTTTTGGCTTTGTAACAATTTTAAATAATTATTTATTTCCCAAAATAATTCAAATTCACAATATTATTTATTTCACCAAAATAAATTTTTAAATGACATTTAGATTCATAAAACATAGTTAAACTTTCAAATTTTAATTTTAAATCACTCTTCTCCTTTTTAGCTCAATGTAAATCCAAATATCAACTCTATTGAATTAAATTCAGTAGAAAATTTCCAAAATATTCTTTTCTCTCATTCTCCAAATATTTTCTCTCATTATCCCTTTTGAAATATTCCCACAATTTAAATACAATTTAGATCCATTTTAAATCCAAAATGGTGAATTGGGTAAATTCTAAGAGAGGTAGAAAATTTTGTTATCGATGTGGTGATCTCTTCCATGTGGCCAGATATTGTCGAGAACCTGTGAGATGTTTTGGTTGTGTTTCTTTTGGCCATAAAAGATTCGAATGTTCTAGCAAATTCACAGACAAAAACAAGAATTTTTCTATATCGGATCATGGCTTTCTTTTTTTGAAGTGCATGAAGCTTAAGCGAATTTTATTAGACCACTTATGGTATCAAAGATTAGAAGGAATCGATTTCTAAGAAGATTTATTTAAACATTTTGAATCGATAAATGAAGTCAATATCGTAGTGGTTATAGAAAGAAGTTTGGTGATCGTGCAGAGTATTTGGATATTCTGTAGTAGAAAAATTTTCTGGTACCAATTCTTCGAATAATCTTAATGTTGTTTAGGAGGATGATGTTTTCTCTAGCTTAGTTGAAGAAGAAGACTCTTTTTTCTCTGATCCAATGTTATCAGACCCTTTTATTTTGCTTTGTAGTTTAGCTTATCAATCTTTAGAAGGATGTGATTCAGCCTTCGATCATAAGTCTACAGAATTCTCTTATAGTAATTCATATTCTCCGGTCAAACTAAATGAGATGAGCAAGGATTTCACTCATGTTCATAACAAAGGATCTAATTCAAATTCTTGTGTTGCAGAAAATTTTAAGATTGT
Organism: Allium cepa; assembly: GCA_030765085.1. NCBI lineage: Eukaryota > Viridiplantae > Streptophyta > Magnoliopsida > Asparagales > Amaryllidaceae > Allium > Allium cepa. Next base: position 675,470,103 of record CM060941.1, on the reverse strand, counting down.
CACGTCCGATCGATTTGATTGTTTGTTGTCCTTAGAAGAAGAGGGATTGATCTCTGACTCGGCAATAGATGTTGTGTTAAATAAGAGTTATTCTATTGGATCATCTTAGGATTCTGCAGTTTATAACAATTGTATTGAAAAGCAGATTCATGGAACAGATTTTGGTAGTTCTAAGGTGGATTGTGGTCTTTGCAAGAGAGATACTGTAAATTTAGATGATCAGATTCTGGGCGCTCACATGGAGGAGAGCATCTCATCTGATTATTTGGATAAGCCTAGTGTGCAATGCAAGAGTAATGATTTATGTGAAATTGAGCAGACGATTAAAGTAAAGTTTCTTAAGGAGAGAAATGATAGTAAAGTGTTTCATGGTGGTAATCCTCAAAATGCCTCTGATATGAATGCTTCTTTTGGCAGTGAAACGGTTTCTATCAGGCACAGTGAATGCTTCGGTACTGCTAGAAATGATCATACCATTATAATGGAGGGGGATTTAATGGTTTATAATGGAAATGATGAATCTAATTTTTTGATAAAGGAGATAGTTGACAGGAATGATTCTCTTAGCCGTGATACTAATAATTCTGTTCATAGGGATGTATTTGAAAATGCTCTGGTGTTTTATATTGATAGTGATTATTTTGGGATTAAGGAGAAGGAGATTAGAGTGAGTGAATCTAGCAGTGCAACTAATACGGATGATGCTCTTAAATTTGACGGAAGGAAGGATTTAGCTGACTGGTATATGCACAGGCAAAGGGTATGCACAAGATATGCGATGGACATGCACAAGTTTTCTGTTATAAACTCCTCATGGGTTGATGTACTGTGGTGATCCAAAGTGTTTTGAGGTTGAAAACTCTGTTTATCCAGTAGAGCTTGCTTTGGATGTGCTTGTTGCAAAACAGGTTTTGTGTGATTCTTTTAGACCTATCAAAATTTGACCTAACACATTAACCCAACCCATTTACCCTGCTTATAAATGGTTGGGTCAACCCATTTATGAATATTATTAAATGGGTTATGCGTTGGGTTGACCCATTTTTAAAAAGGTTATAAATGGATAAACCATTTATTAAAAACATTAAATTTTAATATAAATTTGAAAAATAAGATTTTGAACATACACTATAATTTTTCATGAAGAATGACAGTTGTATTTAGAAAATAACAGACTACCACATCCCCACATTTGAATTCCGCCTAGTGCAGAAGCCGCTATTTTTTTTCAGACTGCAATAACTTCTTCGTTCTAACTCGGAATCAGACGAGATTTCGACCGATCAATTCCAACCTAAATTATGGACAGTATGGAACACTCGGATACTTCATCGTGTGAACGCACACTGTAGTTCTCCAAGAGGACTAACAGTTAGTTGTACTTAGAAAATAACAGGCTACCACATCCCCATATTTGAACTCCGTCTAGTGCAGAAGCCGCTATTTTTTTTGTTCGGATTGCAATAACTCTTTCGTTCTAATTCGGAATCAAGTGAGACTTTGACCGATTAACTTCCACCTAAATTATGGACAGTATGGAATACTCGGATACTTCATCGTGTGGACGCACACTGTAGTTCTCCAAGGGGACTAACGATTGCACTTAGAAAATAACAGGCTACCACATTTCCATATTTGAACTTCGCATAGTGCAGAAGATGCTATTTTTTTGTTCGGACTGCAATAACTCCTTCGTTCTAACTCGGAATCAAGCGAGACTTCGAGCGATTAACTTCCACCTAAATTACGGATAGTACGGAACACTTGAATATTTCATCATGTGAACGCACGCTGTATTTCTCTAATGAGACTAACAGTTTTACTTAGAAAATAATAGGCTTCCACATCTGCATATTGAACTCCGCCTAGCGCAGAAGCCGCTATTTTTTTGTTCAGACTCCAATAACTCATTCGTTCTAACTCGGAATCAGAAGAGACTTCAACCGATTAACTCCCACCTAAATTACGGACGGTATGGAACACTCGGATTTTTTATCATGTGAACGCACATTATAGTTCTACATAGGGACTAACAGTTGTACTTGGAAAATAACATGTTACCACATCCATGTATATGAACTCCGCCTAGTGCAGAAGCTGCTATTTTTTTTTCAGACTGCAATAAATCCTTCATTCTGCCTGAGAATCAGGTGGGACTTCGACCGATTAATTACCACCTAAATTACGGATAGTATGGAACACTCAGATACTTTATCGTGTGAACGCATACTATAGTTCTCTAAGGGGACTGACAGTTGTACATGGAAAATAATAAGTTACTGCATCTCCATATTTGAATTTTGATGAAAATTAAAATTACAATTTTAAATTTTTGTCAGATCTCAAAACATAAAATTTAGAATTATTTATATTTATTTCTGTTTTATTAGTCAAATTAAATTTAAATCTTTAAATGGGTTAAATGGGCAACCCGCTTATTAAGTGGGTTGGCTTAGGTCATAAATGGGTAAAAGAGAATAGGTCATAAATGGGTTGGTCAAACTCGACCCAACCCATTTTGACCCAACCCAGCCCATTTGACAGGCCTAGTTTCTGTGATATGGTTACAACATGGAAAAAAAATCTGGTGATATTATTGAAGAAGACTTATGCAGGGTATCTGGTTCCAGTTCAAACCTTTTGAATTCTTGTGGTGATATAAATTATCCGGGTCAAGCTTTTATGAAGAGGCGTTTCAAGGTTGTGTGGACGCAAAGGCTAATATTTTATTGGATGTATTATCTAATGATGATGGCATAGATGTTAATTCAACTGTTCATTCTAGTGGTGCCATGAATTATTCTGTTACGAAGGACGTTTATCCTGGTGCTTCCGATTTTTAAACGGATTTTGATAAAGGTTGTAATTTTATTAACAATACCTCATCTTTAAATTCGTTGTTAAAGAGAAGTAGGCGTAGGAAATCTATAGCTACTAGTGGTATTATTCGTCATAGTGCCAGAATCCGTAGTAGTCATTGTCAGTTTTTGGATGAGTTGTCTGATTCAAGCGCCATGAGTGTTGCTACGAATTCAGACTCAGGTATGATTCTGATTTGGGTAGTCTTATTCACCTTATGCTTTAGGTGATTTGTCTTCCACTGAGTTTTGTCGGTTAGCTGGGGATACCTCTTTTTTTTTCTGACGTTGTATTGGATATTACTTTTATTAAAATAAGGAATTTGATAGGGCCAGAACTGTGGCATTATGAGCATTATTAGTTGGAATATTAAAGGTTTAAACGATTTGAATAAATATGATAAAATTAAAACTTTTTTAAAAGATTATTTTATTGACATTGCGCTATTACAGGAAATTAAAATTGAGTGTCCTAACATTCGTTTTCATGGACGATTAGGTGGTTATCATCTTAAGAATTGGGCTTGTTTTCCTTCTGTTGGTACTTCTAAGGGTTTCCTTATAGGGTGGCGGGATTAATTCTTTTAAATCACTTCAATGTATTTCTAAACATCATTCTTTGCGCATTATTCTCGTCAACTATAGTGACAATTATATTTTAAATTTTATAATGTTTAAGGGCCAAACTCAAAAATGGTCGTCGGGTTCTATTGAATGAATGTTTAGAATTTAGATAATTAGCTCCTGGTTCTTGGATTTTGGAAGGTGATTTCAATGTTACGCGTTTTCTAATAGAGTTTTCCCCGCGGAAGGGTGATTTCTCTCCAATGGAAGAATTCGATCAATTTATCATTAATTCTAATTTGATTGAAATTCCTCTTTCTAATAAAGAATTCACCTGGAGTGATACTAGAGAGTCTCCCTTAATGCCCCATCTAGATTGATTTTTAATCAGCGATGAAATCGTTGATAAAAATTTTATTTGTAGAGTCTCGGGTTTGCTTACAGTTATTCCGATCATTTTCCTATAATTCTTACGTGCGATTAACATAAGTTTATTAATAAAACTTTTAAATTCGGAAAAATATGGTTATTAGATTCCAATTTCTCAACTCTAATTAAGAATAAATGGACTTCAATGAATTTTTATAATATCAGAAATACTGATATTCTACAAAAAAAATTGTTTTAAAACTTAGGGATCTTAGGAATTTTCTTAAAAAGTGGAGTAAGAATATTTTTGGTAGTATTAAAATTAAAAAAAATATTCTATTCGAAATGCTTAAAATAAACCAGATAGAAGAAACTAGATAACTAAATATAGATGAGCGTAACGTTCTTGCTAATTTAAAAGAAGAGCTTAGTTCGATTTTAGAAAAAAGAAGAGGTTGAGTGGAAACAGAGATCTAGAATTCAATGAATTAAAGAAGGGGATAATAATATTTTTTTCATAATATGGCTAATGGTAGAAAACGTAGTAACATGATTAACACTATATTTGTGAATAACGTAGAATTGCTTGACCAAAGAGATCTTAATAAGGCTTTTACCGATTACTATAGAGATATTTTCAGTAATAAAAATAAGGATAGAATTAACGCTAGATGGAATGATCTTTATCCTACTGAATCCAGAATTGACTTTTTTGAGTTTGATAATCATTTTTCTGGAGAGGAAATTTTAAACCCCATCAATGATATGCCTAGTGATAAAGCCTAGGGTCCTGATTGGTTCTCTATTTTCTTGTACAAATTATTTTGGGATGTTTTAAAATTCAATTTAATTAACATGTTTAACGACTTTTATCGTGGAAAATTACAACCTGGTAGATTAAATTTTGCAAATGTAATTTTACTACACAAAAAATCGGAGCTAATAATTCAAAAGATTTTAGACATATTTCCTTAATTAACAGTTGCGTTAAAATTATTTCAAAAGTTTTAGCTAATAGACTTAGTAAAAGAATGAATGATCTAATTGATTGTTCACAAAGTGTTTTCATTAAGGGTAGAAATGTCATGGATGGTGTGACTGCTGTTCAGGAATACATTAATCACTGTTGTAAGAATAATATTACTTGTGTGATTTTAAAAATGGACTTTGCGAAAGCTTTTGATTCGGTGGATTGAGATTTTCTAGTTGATATGTTTCACGCTAGAGGTTTTAGTCACAAGCGGATAGGTTGGATTATGACTTCGCTTAAAACGAGTAACTCTAATATAATGGTTAACAGCATTTTAGAGAATAAAATTCAATCTAAACGAGGATTAAGGCAGAGTGATCCTTTATCGCTTCTTTTGCTTAACCTTGCCGCAGATGTTTTTGCTATGATTATTAAAAAAAAGTGGTCAGTAATGGATCTTTAGGGAGTGTAGGTAGTGAAATCTCTCATAATGGTATTTTTTTACTTCAATTTGCGGATGATACCTTACTATTTACCTCTCATTTGCTTAATCATGTCATTACTCTTAAATTTATATTATACAGTTTTATATTTCTTTTAGGGCTAAAAATCAATTTTGAGAAAAGTTTTGTTTTAGTATTAAATGACGTTGATAAGATTGAAGATTTAGTTGCTAATACGCTTAGTTGTAAACCATGACTTTCCTATTTGATTATCCTGGTTTTCTGATCAGACCAACTAAACTTATAAGATAATTCTTATAAACTCCGTTTTATCAAGAGCGGGTAAATTAATTCTTATAAACTATGTTTTAAACTCTTCCGATCTATTGGATGTCTGTGCATCTTTTTCCAGATTGGGTGATTGATAAAATAAGAAGGGAATTCTTATGGAGTGGCAATAATTCCAACAGTAGTCTTAAATATTTAGTCAATTGGGAAACTGTTTGTAGATCCAAAAAGAAAGGTGGCTTAGGAGTTATTAATTTATGTAACATGAACTTATCTTTTCTAGGAAAGTGGTAATGGAAATTTAAGGATATAAGTGATAATTCTATTTGGAAAGAAATTATTACTAATCATTACTATAGTGGTAGTAATAATTTACATTAAATTACTCCTATTATTATAGATAAATTGTCTAATTTTTTAAAATCAATTTTAAAATGTCATGAGATTTTTAACATTGGTACTAATACAATAATTCATTCAGGAAATGGTACTTCCTTTTGGCATGACCATTGGATTTCTATTGTCCCTCTTAGGCTAGAATTTAAAGTGCTTTACGAAATTTGTAACTTTAAGAATGCTTTAATTATTGATATTTTTTCTCACGAAAATGACCCCCTTGAAATTTTAGTTTTAATAGAATTTTAGTAGGTACAACTCTTAGGAAACTTTCTTTGCTTTATGCTACATTGAATCTATATAATATTGATAATGAAAATGATAATATTAGATGGGAAAGGGATAAGAGTAAAAAAATTACTTCTAAATCTTTTTATAAATTTCTTGATTTCTCGGGTGTAGATAATAGCTCTTTTAAATTTATTTCAAAAACAAATGCTCCTCCTAATTCTAAAATTCATATGTGATTAATCATGTATGAAAAACTAAATACTATAAAAAAATTAGAAAGAAAAAAATATGCAAATTGATAATAAACGTTATTTTTGTAATCTGCATTTTGAAGATAATAAACATATATACTACGATTGCATGGATACTTACAACATTCCGAATAATACTCTCAAAATCTTTAACTTTAATCTTACAACTAATGTAACTGATTGTGACTATTATTGGAATAATTTTAGGTTTACGTTTAAAATGAAAATAGATTTTTACTTGCTACTTTATTTATTATAATTTGTTGGTATTTTTAATTTGAGAGAAATCAAAGAATTTCTAATAATAATAAAAATTGATTTTTATAATATCTTCATTTTGTTTTAATTGAATCTCAAATCCTAAATATAAATTAGCTGAAAATAATCATTTTAAAGAATATCTTAATAGTGTTAGTAATCATATTAATTTATTTAAATATAAAAACAATATTTTTGACATTAATAATTATAGAATTAACATTTTTTCAAACTTAAATGATGATTTCACTGATTATCATTATATCCTTTAATCAAAGGTGCATAAGGATAAGTTTTAACTTGTTTTAGTTTATAGATTTTTAACTTTTTTATCATGGATTCTTTTTTATTCTTTTTCTAATTTTTACTGTTTTCTGCCCTATTATCTTAGCTTTTGTATCTTTGCTTTTATTTCATTAATACGTATATATGTATATAAATTTTCTTATACATATAGGTATATTATTCTTATAATTTTCTTTAGTTTCTTTTAAAGATACATGTTTTGGCCAGAAATGGTGTTAGATTCCTTTTGCAGGTTCACGGGATTGCTGATGGCAGGATTGTTGTTTACAATGAGGATCCTTCTCAGTTCTTCTACATCTTTAGTGTGGCTTCTAGATGATTCACTTTCACGCGAGGCTGTAACAACCCTGTATTTTGTAGTTATTTTAACTGAATTTTGATTTAACTTTATTATATTTAATTTAGATAATTTTGTTATCTTAAAATATAAACTTTGATCTTGATATGAATTATCATTCCAAACATGACTAGATAGAATAATTTCCAAAATAATGAATTTTGGTCAACTTTGACTTTTAACTTAAAAATTCAAAAGTTTGAAAATTTGAATTTTATCTTCTATTATGAAAGTAAATAAAATTTTGAGAACACAGCTTTTCGTTTCGTTGAAATCCGATTAAAAATATGAAAGTTATGTCTTTTTAACTATTGTGTGAAATTTGTTGTATTTAACAAAATTGTTTATTTTAAATTATATAAATAATATTTTATTTCGTCATGTAATGTTCTAGTTTATATTTATATGGGTAGAATAACATTTATGTATATATTTTGGTTTTCAAACATTTTAAAAGTGTAATTGACATTTTCCAATGTCACTTGTATTCTGTTTATAATTTTTAATTTCTAGTTTTAATTTATTAAAGAAATTCTTTATTTACTTCTATTTTCTCAAGATATTATTTTATTCTCATTCCCACTTTATTTTTTTCCTTATTTATTTATTTATTTGACTTCTTATTAGTTTTAAAAGTGAAATAGAAATTTTTTAAGGCTGGTGATAATCTATTTGTAATTTTTAAGTCCTGTTTTGAATTTTCTAAACAATTTCTTTAGTTCTTTTTCTATTTTCTCTAAATTAAATTATTTATTTCACTTTGAAAATGTTTAAAAATAATTTTTATTTCAAATTTTGTTTTATAATATTTTTAAAATAAAGTAAATAATTTTCTAAAGCCAATAGTGATTTATTTGTAATTTCTGAACCCTGTTTTCAATTTTTAGGCGATTTCTTTTATTCTTTTTCTATTTTATTTAAATTTTATTATTTATTTTCATTTATTTTCACTTTGTTTCGGTTTTTAAATGTATTTACTGAAATTTTACTTTGTTTTTATTTTAATTTGAAAGGAATAGAAATATGAAGAGTTTAAAAGCTTTTGAAACTCAAAACCTTTCATTCACCAAAAACCTTTCATTTTCCATGACCTTTCACTTGCTCATTTCGGCCGTACCCTTTCTTTATCGTAGTCGTGAGTTTCTCAACTCATTTTCACGTGAAATACTCTTCCTCATCTCACTTTTCATGGCATGGAATAATGGGTAATGACCTCCTCTTCTTTCTATCTTTTTCTTCTTGTCTCTATGGAATTTTGCTTGAAATTGCCTTGACTTCTTCATATGTTTGCACAGCCATAGACTCTCCATCACCTCCACCGACCACCCCCACTTCTTTCCCATATAATACACGGCCAAACCATCCCACTCCTCTGACCTGAAAGTTCCATGACCTCCACATGAACACAACACCACAAAACAATGCAAAAACTCCTTAAAAAGCATGCCTAGCCACCTAGTCTTCATCACCATCACCTTAGATGACATTGGCCACCTCCTATTGCTCCACCACCACCTTGACACACCTCTAACCATCACCTCCTACCTCTGTCCACACATATACATGAAAGTTCAGAACCTAGATGGGAGATAGACCGTGCCAAAAGTTGAACCAAAACTCATATATTTGCCTTAACCACTTGTACTCCTCACTTGTAACTCCTCTACACTTCCTATTCTCTTTTAGCCGTGCTTTCATAGGTCCAAAACTGAACCTAAACCATGTCTTAGCCAAGCCATACTAACCCCTCGGTCGAGCAAGTGATTGTAGAAAGCATGGCCAAAGCAATTGTGTTCGTGTTGCTTTCATTTTCTAATTGTTTCAATTCAATGTTGTATTGCATTCATATTTATATTTTGTTTTGTTTATTGGTTTGTGAAAAGATCATTAGCTTGGATCTCGCTCTCCACTCAAGTCCATAGGCTTGTCGTTTTGCTCTTGATTCCGTTGTGTTAGATGTATTGCAATCTCCAACATTTTGAGGTGAGTAAAGCTCACACGACATTTATACTTATGCAGTTGTGAAACAACAACAACTGAATGTGTAGAAAAAAATATGTTATAACTGCCATGTGATTATTTATGTATGATGTTCAACCTATTAAATTTCATGTCATATCATCTGTTATTTATATATATTGTTAATTGTTCATTCATATCTGTTTATCACACTACAAGTTCCATGTAGATTAGGTTCACTATGGGTTGAAATGATACATACCCGAACGGACTTTAGGATAGGGAAAAATCGTGATGGGCTGAAATGATAGGCATGAACGGTTTTTATTTATTTGTTTTTAACTTGGGATTGCGGGTTTGAAATGATAGAACCCGGATTTTTCGTTGTAAACTACGGACTGAAATGATATATATCTGTATCACTTGACCTAGGTTAGAAAACTATATACAGGCCCGTGGTTATTTTATAAAGTGTTTGTAACATCCCGCCTTTTCGCATACTTTAAACTGACACACGTGCCAATTAAAAGCATACGCAAGGGCGGATTGTTATGGGGTAAATAAGAAAAAACCGAGAAGAAATAAAACAAAATAGAATCTCACAGCGGAAGGATAAAATATAATAATAAATATACAGTTCATAAACGGTTACAAAACAGTTAATTCTTCTTTATACAATAAATATCAGAGTTACACATACCAATACAAACAATGCAGCGGAACAGTATGAGTGTGGTGCAATACTATAGATAATAATAATACGACTCCTTCGTCTTCGTCCTTCAAAGCTAAAGTCTTCGATCCTGAAACGCTCGGACTGACCCGAGCGAATTTGAAAAGACAAAAACACTCGAGTCAGAACTAAAATATCTTATGTGAGTTAAATTAACAGAAATAAATATGAGTACAGTAACTCAAGAGATGTTCGGGATTTACATCTTCTAAGGATCCGTTAAACTATTTACTATGTAGTATATTGCGCTATTATAATAGTGTCTATTTATAAAATAAACTTACTTTTTAATAGCGTTAAGGGGTTACCCATATAGCCCTTAACACAAATAATGCCAATAGTCTATACAGCACCGTAATACCTCCTGATCGGGAAGCTACCAGAGGATACTCCATAGGTACGACACAAATAGAAACTCGTAGTAAAGGCTCGGTATGGTAGGTGACACGGCACAACTAGGCAATGCCAGGGTAGATATACCAATTGCTATCCAGGCTGGTGGAAACGCGTAGCCGCAGTTACCGCCCACCTCGGACTAACTCCCCAAAATCAAAATATAGAAGTGGCCACTGAATCAATCCAAAATCAAAGTATAATATCGAAGAGGAGGGTCCGATCAGAGGAATGACCTCATTGGCCTGAGAATCGCTCCTGTTTTAGCCACCTTATGCCAACTCACGGGAGTCGGGTCCACGTATTTACCTTACAGGAAACGTCGCCACCACCTACTTCATTCTGGAATCTCCACCGCGTACACGGTTAGTCAAAGTGGTTTTCGGTATCGACAGAGAGTATGTCCATATCCGATCCCGGTCTCTTTGCCAACCCATCGTTATTATAACACCGCGGTCATTTAAAAATAGGTTATACTTTAAAAATCAGAATAAACATTCCATTTCATAACCATGAATACGATATCATTTCAAAACCCAAAACCATATTTTATCACTTATCCCAAATATAATTCTTTTTCCAAAATCATAATGCTTTAACTTCATAACGTCTGAAAATCAAATATTTTCAAAGCATAATATTTTGAAAATCATAATTTAAAACCATAACTTCTAAAAACTTGAATGGTTTGGACATTCAACGGTATATGAATTAAATTTTTTAACTTAAATGTTACTTTGTAAAGAAAATAGTTCTCATGGCTTTACAAATACATTTCTTTATTAAAGTCTAAACCAAAATTTATATTATCTCTCTCAAGTTCCAAAACCACTTCAATTTATTTATATATACGTATATCCATTTTGAGTATCAATATTTCAAACTAAAGTTGGATTTTATGCTTTCAACAAATCAATTGTTCTATTAATTAGTCTTGAATATTCATATAAAATCCATAAATAATAAGACTTCAATTTCTAGTAATAAAATATATATATTTTTCCCAATTCAAATTATACTAGAATATTTATTTCAATTTATTTTGGGAAAAATCCAATTATAAATATCATATCTTAAAATTTCCAAACTTAACATTTAAACATATGATATAAATTATTAAACTCCATTTTCTTAATTTTCTTCCATTTTTAATAAAGATTTTTATACACCTTTTAATTTCAAAATTTTCAACTTCATATGTATATATATATATATGGAAGAAAAATATTTATACAATACAAAATTTAAGATTATTATAAACCGTATTCCATCCAAACCATAGAAATCACATTTAAATAGTTATATATATACCGCGGTGCCTGTATAAAATTTTCTATCCTATGGTCAAGTGATACGGATATTTATCATTTCAATCCGCAATTTAAAAGATATAAAATTTTGCGGTTATATATCATTTCAAACCACAATCCCGAATGAAATGAAATATGCATGATAATTTGCAATTTAATGATATACAATAAACATCCATTCATCAACATCATCCATCATCCAAATCGCAATCATCAATCAATATCAATCAATAACAATATTATTTTTGGTACTACATAACAGGTAATACTGGCAATTTTATTCAAACTAAATTTAACAGCTATTAATCTACAGTCTATATTCAGTAATAAATTATATAACTGTTAACTAGCAGTTCATATACAAACAAATAAATTTTAACTGTAAATTTATACGCAATAAATTAATTAAATTAACAGTTAAATTAAATAAATGCAATTCAACAGATATGAATAAAATAAACATGCCAAATACTCATAAATAAATTTCTATTCATTTCTAAAATTAATTTAAACAAACATAAAAGCTTCTACTGGTTGTGAGTGGGTTAAAACACTCACCTTTTGAATTTAAATCGAATTTAAATTCGATTTAAACCCAAAAATTCACCCTTCTCGGAATTCGTCCAAACCAACGTCATCAAATCCGAAATTAAATTACGATCCTAACAAAAGAAATTTCGTGTGAATCCGACTTCGTATGAGAAAGTTATGGCGAAAATGATGATTGAATTCAAAATTGAAAATAAATAAAACGACACACATTCATCACTTACAAATATATGTGCCTCGAGAACATTAACATATATTTTTTTTTGTGGAATTTTTCTGAAGTGTTTGCATTTTCATTGAAATTTGGATTGAAGTAGATCTAGGTTTTGCAACCATTTGAGGAGGAGAAGGAGATGAAGAAATGAATATACAGCAAATGACAATAGGATGAGGCTAGGGTTTATAACTGTATATATATATATTAAATTTCCAAAATTTAATTAAATTTACTTTCCATTATTTATTGTCAATTAGATTGATTTATCATTGGATTCATATTTCAATATGTAAATATCCCCAATTTCATCTGCACTTATATTTACATAGTTTCTAAATATTAAATTTCAAATATTACTTCATTTAACGTTACGTATTTATTATTTATTACTTGCTGCAGTTGATTATCAATTATACTTAATATACTAAATAGATGGTAAATTTTGAATACTTGTTATCATTAACGTTTTATTTCCACTTACAAAATAAATGAAACTATTACATAAACTCCCTTAATTAAGTCAACCATTATCTTATATAACTTAACTGGTAATATATATACCCAATTGCCCTAATTGGTTTATAGTTATCAGCTAAATACATACTAACTTGTAAATAAATTCGTTTAATTGCAAATGGATCTGATCAAATTTAATAGATTGAATAGATGGGTAAGCAAATAATAAATTTTCCTTTTTGTCAAATTCAAACCCATTCCTACTTAATTATCAATTACAATTTATTACGAAACATTGATTTTATGCAGTTACCTTTTATTTGCGTAGTATTACATCAATTCCTATAACCTTGGATTCATTCCCAATTCACCAAATTCAATTAATTACACTTTACAAATGTGTTTCCAATATATAGGTATTGCCCAAGTTAAATTTATTAGCTAACTCATATTAATAAACAAATGACTTATATGAATGATTAAAATTTTCAATTATCTCACTTTACTCCTAAACTTTTGTTATTTAATAATTATTGCTTAGAACCTGATTTTAATCTTCCCATTATCTATTTAATTCCTTCTAGAATCATAGCTAATATTTGTCATCCCTTCATTACCCAAATGTTCTTTTCCCATCAAATTTTAAGTTATCGAAATATTAAATGTCAATTTCTTTAATTGCACTAAATTTATCTATTAAAGGTTGCACTTAACCCAAATACATAAAACTTGCCCAATTTCTCCTTAAATCAATAACCGTCATATACAAATATGTTTATCATAAATTTTAGCTACTCTTCCTTTTTAGGTAATGTCCTATATTAGATTTCCATGTAATTTGCAATAAATCATACTCGTAATTATATCACATTAAATGAATAAATAAGTGTTGACTCTATTCTTTTAATTCAACATTGGTTTACGTTATATTTCATAAATATTTCTACATACATCAGGATTTTTAAAAATGGTTGTAACGTGAAATCTCGTCTACTTCCCATTTTATATTTAAGGCTTCTAAAACCGATTCATATCATTTCTCTAGTCCAAATTTTATAAATATAACCTTAAATTTAATTTATTCCTATCGATGTAATGGTTAAACACAAATTTCACTTATTTGCAATAAATCCACAAATTGGATTTCAAATTTTCAAATAAATAGATAAATTTTAGTTTGTCACTTCTTAAATACCCAAACGTCAATGCCTTAATTTAAACTGCATTTATTACATTTTATAAAAATCCTCCATCTTAAGTGACAAATCAAAACTACCCTAACTACACAAATCATCGTATTATAAAGATATTTACACTATCCTCCATTTATTACCTTAATTTAGTTAAGGTAACCTTAAATTAATATCTATTGCAATGATTTCAAATTATTATTCCCCCATTCCTTTTTAATTTCAATAACGCCAAATTTAACCGTTATATTCTCTTTATTTATGCGATAAATGCAATTATTGAATCTAATACTCCATTTAATTAATAGATCCTGCTTCCTAGAATCTATATCAACAATAGGTCAAATATATACATAGAATTAGCCTTAACTTCACTTAAAAGAATTAGCTATTTCAACTACCGCACAAAACTACGCTACTGCACTATTTAATCAAATAAATTAATTGAACTTAAATCAGCATAAAGGTTATAAAATTATAAATGTAATCTTAATAAATTCATTTATTGATTTAGACTCTTTCTATACAGTAATTAATCTATTTGTGGGTATAAATAACTTTGGAATTATATTACATCTCATTAGTGCGCGTTTTATTTCCTATAACTTCTCCTTATTTAACTATACCCATTAACAACCAAAAAAAATTAAATTAGCTTTATTTCAATCTATTTCCCTTCTTAACTAAATAAAATAAATGGTTAACCTAAACACTTGTTATCCTTTGATATATTCAAATTCACTTCCAACATTTATTAACAAAATGTTGCCATAGGTTTAGATTTACATAAATAAATCATATGAATAGGTAGAAAAATTGGTAATCCGCAAATGCCCAATATACACGCATTAATTACTACCTATTGTTAGAATCCATTTATTAATTTACTAGTTAATAACGGTCTTTTTATTTCTATTTACTACCAAACTCTCTATTTTATTATAGTTCCAATATATTAATACTTAGGCACATCAAGTGCTAGCCCTTTTGTTATTTATATTAAATTGGGTATGCACAAATAAGTTGTTAATTAACTATTTCTACAAAATTATATTCATACATTCAGTTCCATATCTTATAGGGTTAAATTCTAATTACTTACGCTTAATCTATCAATTTAATACTCTATTCAAACATGCATTTAAATTCTTTTTATTCTAAATAAATTTTATTAAGTGTTGACATCCACTAACAGCATTCACCTTTATTACAACCAAAGGTGACATCTTCACTACTGATTTTATATTAATGAATCTCATTTTAGTTAATATTTTTTATTAATATTCTCAATTCAACATTTATTGATTTCTTAAAATTTACTTTTAACAAAAAGTGACAAATTACATTATCCAAATCTATTGTCATAAAATTTTATTGTTACACTAGGTTACAACTACTATACCAAATTTCTACATTTATTCTTAAACAAATTAGAAATTATATTAATTTAATTTATTAAATATTATTAATTTAACGGGTCGTTACAATCTCCCCCACTCAAAACTTTTCGTCCCCGAAAAGGAAAAAGAAGGGAGAAGGAAGAATAAAACAGTACATCTTATTCCAAACATTAACTTATAACAATAATTTACTAAATTTATTTTCTTAAATAAAATATACCTGTTTATAATCATTATATTATTTTATACTTAATTATTAAAGTTGGGAAAATATTTTCACAAAATTCTAAGTCCAAAATTTACGGAAAATTTTGGCAGAGTCTCCTTTGTACGGAGAGACTCTGGAGAAAATATAATATCAAAATATACAAATATATTACATATATTATCAAAATATTATATCCCAACACGGGAAAATAGCGCTTTAAACGTAATCCGAAAACGTACCTATTTGTCGGGCAATATACGCTTATTATTATGGAACCAAAAGCAGTAGCAGTTGCTTCCATCACCTGTATTCACTTATATAATCTAAAAGGTTAAATATTTATTTTAAAGTGAACTATTCAAGTGGATTCAATCATTAATCAACCAAACAATTCAACAACCATCAACCTTACAAACAACATACATACACAAACAAAGCAACCATTTAATCCATCAAACAAATAGTTGTTTGGGTTCAAACTTGAAATTTGTATGAAATGAAATTAACTATCAAGTGCATCCTTTACTCAACAGTCTTAGATGGAACAAAGATAGATACTTATTCATTTAACCACTTCAAATTTCTTACCCAACAACATAAATCAAACAACACAATTCAAACCAACACCCAAATTTATTTATTATACATTTATCTCATGCTTCAATGGTTTGATTTTCTTTCTTTCATTTATGGAGTGATTTCTTTATTTCTTACAAATTTTCATTTTCCATTTATCACAAAGTTCATTATATTTGTATTCCAATTTATTTACTAAAGTTTCTATCATCTATTTATACTACTTACCTTTACTTAGAGTAAAATTTCCAATTTAACTTAAGTCTACACAATTAATTCTCATTAATAATAGCAAATTAATAGAATACCTTTATTACCTTACTCTTCACTAGTAAGATTTCCCCTTACATTTTCCTACTAACATTTGCAACTTTTTATTATATGGTAAGTTATGTATGTTTTAAGAATGTAAGTGAAAATTTACAAGTTTCTTCTCCATTCCTTTAATTAATATATATTTGTTTTATAAATTACAATTTCAACTTACCTTTAATCTCATTCATTTATTTAATGTTGAAGTTTCCATTATATTTAATTACAGTAACCCTCTACTTACACTTAATTTATTAACCTTATAACTTACATTCCTATAAGTGAAAGATTTTACTCATTCATTAACTATGGATTGCAGTTATTTATATTTTTCCTACTTTCCATTATATTAGAATAGGGGGAATTAAAGCATACTTAAGTTAATAACCCTACAATCAAACTTTATAAATTAAGGAATTTCATTTTTACTTTCTTAAGGTTAAAATCACCTATTAATAATACAACCTTTAATTTTAGTAAAATTCCAATCATCACTTAAGTTAATACCATTAAATTCTTATTTATAACAGTAATTTATTGAATACTTCAAATTTTTTCCAAAATTCTACTTGCATAATATTCTATTCCACTCTTAATTTACATTTCAACTTTTTATACTTGGTAAGTTATTTATGTTAGAGAAAAAGCAAAAGAACTTATGCAAGTTTAATCTCAACTCTTTTAATTCATTGATTACTTCTTTTATTTCACTAACCTAAATTTTTACAACTAATTAATGGAAATTCAAGAATTAATACCGGGTCAAATTCCAAAATTTCTTTAAAATAATAGATAATTAATTTCTTACAACTTTTATATCTCTAATTACCTTTAAACAATTAAAATTTTAAATAATTTCAAAACAAATCTGCAGTAGAATTTACTACAGTGGCATTTCCCTTCGAAACTCGAAAATGAAAGTCGATGATGCGGCCGTCATCACCGAAATTATTTTCCAGCGACAGAGAGGAAAGTACAAACTTATTTTCTTCAAAATCCTCTTTAAACCAATTCCTTCGAATTATACTAAATATTTATATAAGAAAATATTTATAAACCAAATCATTATATTTCATAAATCCTTTGAAAGCAGATTTCAAAATCCCAGACTTAAGTTCAAAAATCTCCAATTTGATTTATTAAAATTCAACTTAGCTTTAATTCATTACAAAAAAATTTATTACCTAACACCCAACTATAGCAACCAAAATATATCTTTATAAAAATATTTTTATATATAGAAAATATAATAGGCAAAATTATTTCATTCACCTATATAAAACAAATATTATGTCGGTCTTTCCTATTAAGTGTTTAGAAATCCCTATTGATGACATAGCGTCCCATGCATCAACCAGAATTTATAAATACAAAGCGGAACAGATTAACACAATATCAAAATCCTTTATTAATACTAACAAATACGCTCTCTCATATATATATATATATACACTCAGCGACTCCCATAGGGTATTACCACCCTATTTACAAAGAGTCAAATCCCACAGAGCCAAAGTTTATCGCTAAACCAAAGCTCTGATACCAACTGTAACATCCCGCCTTTTCGCATACTTTAAACCGACACACGTGCCAATTAAAAGCATACGCAAGGGCGGATTGTTATGGGGTAAATAAGAAAAAAACCGAGAAGAAATAAAACAAAATAGAATCTCACAGCGGAAGGATAAAATATAATAATAAATATACAGTTCATAAATGATTACAAAACAGTTAATTCTTCTTTATACAATAAATATCAGAGTTACACATACCAATACAAACAATGCAGCAGAACAGTATGAGTGTGGTGCAATACTATAGATAATAATAATACGACTCCTTCGTCTTCGTCCTTCAAAGCTAAAGTCTTCGATCCTGAAACGCTCGGACTGACCCGAGCGAATTTGAAAAGACAAAAACACTCGAGTCAGAACTAAAAGATCTTATGTGAGTTAAATTAACAGAAATAAATATGTGTACAGTAACTCAAGAGATGTTCGGGATTTACATCTTCCAAGGATCCGTTAAACTATTTACTATGTAGTATATTGCGCTATTATAATAGTGTCTATTTATAAAATAAACTTACTTTTTAATAGCGTTAAGGGGTTACCCATATAGCCCTTAACACAAATAATGCCAATAGTCTATACAGTACCGTAATACCTCCTGATCGGGAAGCTACCAGAGGATACTCCATAGGTACGACACAAATAGAAACTCGTAGTAAAGGCTCGGTATGGTAGGTGACACGGCACAACTAGGCAATGCCAGGGTAGATATACCAATTGCTATCCAGGCTGGTGGAAACGCGTAGCCGCAGTTACCGCCCACCTCGGACTAACTCCCCAAAATCAAAATATAGAAGTGGCCACTGAATCAATCCAAAATCAAAGTATAATATCGAAGAGGAGGGTCCGATTAGAGGAATGACCTCATTGGCCTGAGAATCGCTCCTGTTTTAGCCACCTTATGCCAACTCACGGGAGTCGGGTCCACGTATTTACCTTACAGGAAACGTCGCCACCACCTACTTCATTCTGGAATCTCCACCGCGTACACGGTTAGTCAAAGTGGTTTTCGGTATCGACAGAGAGTATGTCCATATCCGATCCCGGTCTATTTGCCAACCCGTCGTTATTATAACACCGCGGTCATTTAAAAATAGGTTATACTTTAAAAATCAGAATAAACATTCCATTTCATAACCATGAATACGATATCATTTCAAAACCCAAAACCATATTTTATCACTTATCCCAAATATAATTCTTTTTCCAAAATCATAATGCTTTAACTTCAGAACGTCTGAAAATCAAATATTTTCAAAGCATAATATTTTGAAAATCATAATTTAAAACCATAACTTCTAAAAACTTGAATGGTTTGGACATTCAACGGTATATGAATTAAATTGTTTAACTTAAATGTTACTTTGTAAAGAAAATAGTTCTCATGGCTTTACAAATACATTTCTTTATTAAAGTCTAAACCAAAATTTATATTATCTCTCTCAAGTTCCAAAACCACTTCAATTTATTTATATATACGTATATCCATTTTGAGTATCAATATTTCAAACTAAAGTTGGATTTTATGCTTTCAACAAATCAATTGTTCTATTAATTAGTCTTGAATATTCATATAAAATCCATAAATAATAAGACTTCAATTTCTAGTAATAAAATATATATATTTTTCCCAATTCAAATTATACTAGAATATTCATTTCAATTTATTTTGGGAAAAATCCAATTATAAATATCATATCTTAAAATTTCCAAACTTAACATTTAAACATATGATATAAATTATTAAACTCCATTTTCTTAATTTTCTTCCATTTTTAATAAAGATTTTTATACACCTTTTAATTTCAAAATTTTCAACTTCATATGTATATATATATATATAGAAGAAAAATATTTATACAATATAAAATTTAAGATTATTATAAACCGTATTCCATCCAAACCATAGAAATCACATTTAAATAGTTATATATATACCGCGGTGCCTGTATAAAATTTTCTATCCTATGGTCAAGTGATACGGATATTTATCATTTCAATCCGCAATTTAAAAGATATAAAATTTTGCGGTTATATATCATTTCAAACCACAATCCCGAATGAAATGAAATATGCATGATAATTTGCAATTTAATGATATACAATAAACATCCATTCATCAACATCATCCATCATCCAAATCGCAACCATCAATCAATATCAATCAATAACAATATTATTTTTGGTACTACATAACAGGTAATACTGGCAATTTTATTCAAACTAAATTTAACAGCTATTAATCTACAGTCTATATTCAGTAATAAATTATATAACTGTTAACTAGCAGTTCATATACAAACAAATAAATTTTAACTGTAAATTTATACGCAATAAATTAATTAAATTAACAGTTAAATTAAATAAATGCAATTCAACAGATATGAATAAAATAAACATGCCAAATACTCATAAATAAATTTCTATTCATTTCTAAAATTAATTTAAACAAACATAAAAGCTTCTACTAGTTGTGAGTGGGTTAAAACACTCACCTTTTGAATTTAAATCGAATTTAAATTCGATTTAAACCCAAAAATTCGCCCTTCTCGGAATTCGTCCAAACCAGCGTCATCAAATCCGGAATTAAATTACGATCCTAACAAAAGAAATTTCGTGTGAATCCGACTTCGTATGAGAAAGTTATGGCGAAAATGATGATTGAATTCAAAATTGAAAATAAATAAAACGACACACATTCATCACTTACAAATATATGTGCCTCGAGAACATTAACATATATATTTTTTTTGTGGAATTTTTCTGAAGTGTTTGCATTTTCATTGAAATTTGGATTGAAGTAGATCTAGGTTTTGCAACCATTTGAGGAGGAGAAGGAGATGAAGAAATGAATATACAGCAAATGACAATAGGATGGCGCTAGGGTTTATAACTGTATATATATATTAAATTTCCAAAATTTAATTAAATTTACTTTCCATTATTTATTGTCAATTAGATTGATTTATCATTGGATTCATATTTCAATATGTAAATATCCCCAATTTCATCTGCACTTATATTTACATAGTTTCTAAATATTAAATTTCAAATATTACTTCATTTAACGTTACGTATTTATTATTTATTACTTGCTGCAGTTGATTATCAATTATACTTAATATACTAAATAGATGGTAAATTTTGAATACTTGTTATCATTAACGTTTTATTTCCACTTACAAAATAAATGAAATTATTACATAAACTCCCTTAATTAAGTCAACCATTATCTTATATAACTTAACTGGTAATATATATACCCAATTGCCCTAATTGGTTTATAGTTATCAGCTAAATACATACTAACTTGTAAATAAATTCGTTTAATTGCAAATGGATCTGATCAAATTTAATAGATTGAATAGATGGGTAAGCAAATAATAAATTTTCCTTTTTGTCAAATTCAAACCCATTCCTACTTAATTATCAATTACAATTTATTACGAAACATTGATTTTATGCAGTTACCTTTTATTTGCGTAGTATTACATCAATTCCTATAACCTTGGATTCATTCCCAATTCACCAAATTCAATTAATTACACTTTACAAATGTGTTTCCAATATATAGGTATTGCCCAAGTTAAATTTATTAGCTAACTCATATTAATAAACAAATGATTTATATGAATGATTAAAATTTTCAATTATCTCACTTTACTCCTAAATTTCTGTTATTTAATAATTATTGCTTAGAACCTGATTTTAATCTTCCCATTATCTATTTAATTCCTTCTAGAATCATAGCTAATATTTGTCATCCCTTCATTACCCAAATGTTCTTATCCCATCAAATTTTAAGTTATCGAAATATTAAATGTCAATTTCTTTAATTGCACTAAATTTATCTATTAAAGGTTGCACTTAACCCAAATACATAAAACTTGCCCAATTTCTCCTTAAATCAATAACCTTCATATACAAATATGTTTATCATAAATTTTATCTACTCTTCCTTTTTAGGTAATGTCCTATATTAGATTTCCATGTAATTTGCAATAAATCATACTCGTAATTATATCACATTAAATGAATAAATAAGTGTTGACTCTATTCTTTTGATTCAACATTGGTTTACGTTATATTTCATAAATATTTCTACATACATCAGGATTTTTAAAAATGGTTGTAACGTGAAATCTCGTCTACTTCCCATTTTATATTTAAGGCTTCTAAAACCGATTCATATCATTTCTCTAGTCCAAATTTTATAAATATAACCTTAAATTTAATTTATTCCTATCGATGTAATGGTTAAATACAAATTTCACTTATTTGCAATAAATCCACAAATTGGATTTCAAATTTTCAAATAAATAAATAAATTTTAGTTTATCACTTCTTAAATACCCAAACGTCAATGCCTTAATTTAAACTGCATTTATTACATTTTATAAAAATCCTCCATCTTAAGTGACAAATCAAAACTACCCTAACTACACAAATCATCGTATTATAAAGATATTTACACTATCCTCCATTTATTACCTTAATTTATTTAAGGTAACCTTAAATTAATATCTATTGCAATGATTTCAAATTATTATTCCCCCATTCCTTTTTAATTTCAATAATGCCAAATTTAACCGTTATATTCTCTTTATTTATACGATAAATGCAATTATTGAATCTAATACTCCATTTAATTAATAGATCCTGCTTTCTAGAATCTATATCAACAATAGGTCAAATATATACATAGAATTAGCCTTAACTTCACTTAAAAGAATTAGCTATTTCAACTACCGCACAAAACTACGCTACTGCACTATTTAATCAAATAAATTAATTGAACTTAAATCAGCATAAAGGTTATAAAATTATAAATGTAATCTTAATAAATTCATTTATTGATTTAGACTCTTTCTATACAGTAATTAACCTATTTGTGGGTATAAATAACTTTGGAATTATATTACATCTCATTAGTGCGCGTTTTATTTCCTATAACTTCTCCTTATTTAACTATACCCATTAACAACCAAAAAAATTAAATTAGCTTTATTTCAATCTATTTCCCTTCTTAACTAAATAAAATAAATGGTTAACCTAAACACTTGTTATCCTTTGATATATTCAAATTCACTTCCAACATTTATTAACAAAATGTTGCCATAGGTTTAGATTTACATAAATAAATCATATGAATAGGTAGAAAAATTGGTAATCCGCAAATGCCCAATATACACGCATTAATTACTACCTATTGTTAGAATCCATTTATTAATTTACTAGTTAATAACGGTCTTTTTATTTCTATTTACTACCAAACTCTCTATTTTATTATAGTTCCAATATATTAATACTTAGGCACATCAAGTGCTAGCCCTTTTGTTATTTATATTAAATTGGGTATGCACAAATAAGTTGTTAATTAACTATTTCTACAAAATTATATTCATACATTCAGTTCCATATCTTATAGGGTTAAATTCTAATTACTTACGCTTAATCTATCAATTTAATACTCTATTCAAACATGCATTTAAATTCTTTTTATTCTAAATAAATTTTATTAAGTGTTGACATCCATTAACAGCATTCACCTTTATTACAACCAAAGGTGACATCTTCACTACTGATTTTATATTAATGAATCTCATTTTAGCTAATATTTTTTATTAATATTCTCAATTCAACATTTATTGATTTCTTAAAATTTACTTTTAACAAAAAATGACAAATTACATTATCCAAATCTATTGTCATAAAATTTTATTGTTACACTAGGTTACAACTACTATACCAAATTTCTACATTTATTCTTAAACAAATTAGAAATTATATTAATTTAATTTATTAAATATTATTAATTTAACGGGTCGTTACAGTGTTTTTGGATATTTTTAAGTATTTTAAATATATAAATTTATGAAATTTGATTTAAATAGATTTTGAAATGTTTTAAAAAAAAGAAATTATGACTTTTCTATGAGTTAAAAATGAACTTAATGAATGGTTAAATTGGATTATTGAAATATAACTTAAGTTTGCAAATTTAGAATTTTGGTTAAAAATGATATTTAAGTTATATAAATAAATGGAAATTTATTCTTATTTGGAAAATGGTAAATATGATAATTTGATTTAAATTTGAATTTAAATGATTTAATATAGTATTATTGAATTTTCTATGAATTAAAATAGTTAAGTAAATGAATGCTTAAAAGTGAAATTTTAAAATACGACTTGATTTGGAAATGTGGAATTTGGTTTTGTTTAAAGGTATAAGTTAATTAATAAATTGGAAATTTAGTTTAATTTGTGAAATGGAGATTTGAAGATGTAAGCGTTAATAATGTGTCAAATGTAAAAATAGGAAAATTGTACAATTGAATTTGTTAAGTGAAATTATTAAAAAAAAATTGGATTTTTCTATAAAGGTTTGCCTTATATAAATCATAAATTAAAAGAGTACTTAATGAACATCTTTGAATGTTAAAATAATATTTTTTTTTATATAATGTTTAAATGGTTTAAATTGAAATGTTTCCAAGTATAACTTACTGCAGCTTTTTCTGAATGTTGTGAAAGGCTGAAATTTTCGATGTTTATGGTTTTAACTTAGTAAATGAACTCAGAATGGTTTAAAACTTCGGAAATTGAATACTTGATTTGAAAGTATACAAACTTAAATTTTAAATGGTTTAAATAAATAAGCTATTTAAAAGTTGATTTGGAATGAAAATAAATGAATGATATCTTTGAATTTAAAAGGTATTTAAAGTTGAATATTTGGATTTGAACTTATATGATGATTTGAAATTGAAGCTTTAGAAAGATATGATATTTTGATATATATTAAATGTTTTGAAATGAAGTTTTTTTAAAGATATGATATTTTGATATTAAAATGTTTTGAAATGAAGTTTTTTTAAAGATATGATATTTTGATATTAAAAATGTTTTGAAATGAAGTTTGGAAAGATATGATATTTTGATATATATTAAATGTTTTGAAATGAAGGTTTGAAAGATATGATATTTTATATATATTAAATATTTTGAAATGAAGTTTTGAAAGATATGATATTTTATATATATTAAATGTTTTGAAATGAAGTTTTGGAAGATATGAAATTTTGATATTAAAATAATTTAAAATTGAAGTTTGAAAGATATGGTATTAAAATGATTTGAAAAATAAAGTTTGAAAGATATGATATTTATGTATTAAAAATGATTTGAAAGGAAGTTTTGAAAGGATATATATTGAAATGATTTGACATGACTTGATATTTATTTTGGTAAAATATTTGAATTTGAAAGGTATGGTATGTTGATATATTGAAATGGTTTAGAAATGATTAAATCTTTATTCTGATAAAGATGTGGATTGAAATGATATTTTATTTTGAAGTATAAAAATATTATTTTAAAGTTATAACCACGGGTCATAATAAGGATTGGTTGGCAAAGAGATCGGGATCGGATATGGGCATACTCTCTGTCGATACCGAAAACCATTTTGACAACCGTGTACGCGGTGGAGGTTCCAGAATGAAGTAGGATGGTGGCGACGTTCTTATGGTATGTTACGTGGACCCGACTTCCGTGAGTTGGCATAAGGTGGCTAAAACTGGAGCGGTCTCGGGCCAGTTGAGGTCGCACCTCGTAGCGGATGCATTTCTTCGATACCATACTATTACTTATGATTGTTTGGGCGCCCCTCCGATTTTTGTGGGAATGTGTTCCGCGGTGGGCGTATGTGGCTGCTGCGTTACCACCAGCCCGATTGTCGTAATTGGTATATCTACCCTGGCATTTCCTTGTGTGCCGTGTCACTTACCATATCGAGCCTTTACTACGAGTTTCTATTTGTGTCGAACCTATGTAGTATCTTCTCATAGTCTCCCGATCAGGAGATATGCATGTATTGTATAGACTATTGGCATTATTTGTGTTAAGGGGAATATTGGGCCACTCCTTAACGCTATTTAAAAGTAAGTTTATTTTACTATTAGATATTATTATAATAGCGCAATATTACTACATAGTAAATAGTTTAACGGATCCTTAGAGGATGGGCGGTCCCAAGCATCCTTTAAGTTACTTGTACTTTTACTATAGTTCACTTGAGTTGGTTTACATTGTATAAGTATGTATGTCCTGACTCGAGTGTTTGTATTTTATTTACGCTCGGGTCAGCCTGAGTATTCACAGATTTGGATTTCCACTTTCTGGAGATTGGAATCGCTGGAGATTATCTGCTTGTCTAATTTTATCTATTCCAGTTATGTTGTTCTATTCAGCTTGTACTTGGTTATCATCTTAAGACTTCTGTTGTACTTTATTTATTCTATTGTATTTTATTTAACTCTGATATATTTACATAGTAGCTTCATAAACTACTATCTCTTTTACTTCCGCTGCATTTCTTACTCTGTGTCTGTGTTCTGTGATTATTATTTACTGTATATTCTGAGATTTGCCAAATTTTATTTACAACGCGGTATTTTGAGCAATTTAATTCCGTCATGAGTGTCTACTATACACTTATAATGGATGAGAATGGTTGAAAATACCTGGTTGTTACATTTGGTATCAGAGCTTTGGCTTTGAGGCAAAACTTAGAATATAAGGTAAATTATTTACAAAATCACTTTCATTCGAGTTTGAATCTTTCCTCTTTGATTCGAATTTCCTTTGAATTTTGGAACATTCCCTACGGTTTCAAAATCCATTCGTGTCCCTCGTTATTCATCTTCTTTTGATTCTGGAGTATCCCATAACTCCACTTCGAATGAGCTTTATAGTGAATTGGC
Source organism: Allium cepa (assembly GCA_030765085.1). Classification (NCBI taxonomy): domain Eukaryota; kingdom Viridiplantae; phylum Streptophyta; class Magnoliopsida; order Asparagales; family Amaryllidaceae; genus Allium; species Allium cepa. The sequence goes on along the minus strand of CM060941.1, from coordinate 675,443,190 downwards.
GGTCCCGCCAATCTCAAAAAAATTCATTTGTAAAGGGGGAAACTCCTTTACAGTTACCATCGATTCACCAGAGATTAATATCTATCCTTGGTTTAGATGCTAATATCTTTTGTTATTCTAAACTCTATCTATTGAGATCGAATGTAGATTTACCCTAGAAAATCCACATTGATCTTATTCTTTAAGTCACGGTTGACGCGGTTAAGGTTGCCCACGATTTACTTAAGCTTACCCATCCCCCTACTCTGTTATTTAATCATCTTGTCTTTTTTTCCAATCTATTCTTCCAAACTTTTTGAATTGTACTTGTAAATCTATATTTTGTTTCATATACTGTATTGTTTGGGTTGTTGATGTTGATTAGGGTTTCCGATCGATTCGTCTGATCAACGCTATCGATAGGATTTCTAAAACACTTTGACAGAACGAATTAACACAATATTATTTTTAAATTTGGTTAATCAAATAAATTTTGATATATAAGTAAATTTATGGAACTTAGTAAATTGATTTAAATTGATTATTTGAAATGATAATACTTGATTTATCATTTATTGTTCTATAAACGAATTTATAAATTGTTGTTTATAAATTGATTTGGGAAATGAAATGAATTTAAAATAAGAAATTTGAGAATTTAATTTCCGATGGTTTCAAACCTCGTGTTTAAGTTTTGAAGTATTTTATTTAAAGCATTTTCGAATAAGAATATGTTTCCAAAGAATTTTAAAGTTTAAAAATCGGTGTTGTTCTCTTTGTCGCTGGAAAATAATTTCGGTGATGACTGCAGCATCATCGACATTCATTTTCGAGTTTCGAAGTGAAGAGACCGCTCTGTAGTCTTGCTACAGCTCTGTTTTGGGAAATCAAATTGATTTTAATTTCTAAAATATGACTTGATTTATAATATATATAGATATATGATTTAAATTTGATTTGATAAATTATGTACATACATTTATTTATCCTTACAAGGTTTGAAGAAATCGAAATTTAATTCTTAAATTTTATTTTAAAGAATAATTTCAATTACAAAAAGAAAATAAAAATTTTGGATGAATATCCAAGCATGAAATGATTTAATTGGAAAGTTTTATTTGTATAATACAATTGCATTCAAATAAACTTACCTTAATTTCAAAAGTTAACAATGTAATTGATAATATACAATATAAAAAGATTTTATAAATGAAATTTAAGTGGTTATAATAAATGTATACACTTAAATTTTAGTTATAAAATGATTAACAGAGGTAAATATAATAAAGGGTAGTTGAATAACTTACAATAAAATAATGTTAAAAGAACTAAGAATAAAATAAAGCAGTTATAATAAGTGTAAGTATATTTAACATAAGTGACAAATATATTGAGAGGAATAAATTTAATTTTAATTAGGAATAAATAAGAATTTAATTTATTAAGTACATTACGAGTATAATAAATGATTATTTTTCAAAACCCGTAGTTTTAAATTTGCTAATTTAAGATGATTGGATAATAAGATAATGAAATTTAAGATAGTTAAGATTTATTTAACTTGTGTAAAAAAAAATTATTTTCTATTTAAGTTGAAATTTCCATGGTTTCAAACTTATTTCCTTATTTTGTTTTTCAAATTATCTTTTGGTTGTCCTTATTATCCTTATCTTGCTACAGACTGGTATAGACATCCTTCTATAATCTTTCTGTTTAGAAATCTTTCTATAATCTTTGGTGCTCATTTTGAATCCACCTTTTCGTGCTTGTGTTCTTGATTCTAAAGGATCTTGGAAAGATCATCTCCACCTTGTTAAACTTACCTATAACAGCAGTTATCACGTATAATCTCAATCTTCTTGTCGCCTTGTCTTAATCTTATTTCATTTCTATCTTTTCTATGCTTTCCCGTACCACATTCCTTTTCGGGAACGAAAAGTTTTGAGTGGGGGAGAGTGTAACAACCCTGTATTTTGTAATTATTTTAATTGAATTCTGATTTAACTTTATTATATTTAATTTAGATAATTTTGTTATTTTAAAATATAAACTTTGATTTTGGTATGAATTATCATTCCAAACATGACTAGATAGAATAATTTCCAAAATAATGAATTTTGGTCAACTTTGACTTTTAACTTAAAAATTCAAAAGTTTGAAATTTTGAATTTTATCTTCTATTATGAAAGTAAATAAAATTTTGAGAACACTGCTTTTCGTTTCGTTGAAATCCGATTAAAAATGTGAAAGTTATGTCTTTTTAACTATTGTGTGAAATTTGCTGTATTTAACAAAATTGTTTATTTTAAATTATATTCGAGCTACCAAACTCTGGGGCCCTCATTCTTGCTTGACTTCCCGGGCATGAAAAAATGACTACGACTAAGGAAGAGGACAACCCCTATTTCTGGCTGGACTTCAATGAGTGAATGCTATTCCCATTCCTTACTTTGGTTCTTTATTTATTTCTATTTTCTCAAGATATTATTTTATCCTCATTCCCACTTTATTTTTTTCCTTATTTATTTATTTCTTTGACTTCTTATTTGTTTTAAAAGTGAAATAGAAATTTTATAAGGCTGGTGATATTCTATTTGTAATTTTTAAGTCCTGTTTTGAATTTTTTAAACGATTTCTTTAGTTCTTTTTCTATTTTCTCCAAATTAAATTATTTATTTCACTTTGAAAATGTTTAAAAATCATTTTATTTCAAATTTTGGTTTAGAATATTTTTAAAATAAAGTAAAAAATTTCTAAAGCCAATAGTGATTTATTTGTAATTTCTGGACCCTGTTTCCAATTTTTAGGCAATTTCTTTTATTCTTTTTCTATTTTCTTTAAATTTTATTATTTATTTTCATTTATTTTCACTTTTTTTCGGTTTTTAAATGTATTTACCGAAATTTTACTTTGTTTTTATTTTAATTTAAAAGGAATAGAAATATGAAGAGTTTAAAAGCTTTTGAAACTCAAGACCTTTCATTCACCAAAAACCTTTCATTTTCCATGACCTTTCACTTGCTCATTTTGGCCGTACCCTTTCTTTACAGTAGTCGTGAGTTTCTCAACTCATTTTCACGTGAAATACTCTTCCTCGTCTCATTTTTCACGGCATGAAATAATGGGTAATGACCTCCTCTTCTTTCTATCTTTTTCTTCTTGTTTCTATGGAATTTTGCTTGAAATTGCCTTGACTTCTTCATATGTTTGCTCAGCCATAGCCTCTCCATCACCTCTACCGACCATCCCACTCCTTTCCCATATAATCCACGGCCAAACCATCCCACTCCTCTGACCTGAAAGTTCCATGACCTCCACATGAACACAACACCACAAAACAATGCAAAAACTCCTTAAAAAGCATGTCTAGCCACCTAGTCTTCATCACCATCACCTTAGATGACCTTGGCCACCTCCTATTGCTCAACCACCACCTTGACACACCTCTAACCATTACCTTCTACCGCTGTCCAGACCTGTACATGAAAGTTCAGAACCTGGATGGGACATAGACCGAGCCAAAAGTTGAACTAAAACTCATATATTTGCCTTAAACACTTGTACTCCTCACTTGTAACTCCTCTACACTTCCTATTCTCTTTTAGCCATGCCTTTATAGGTCCAAACCTGAACCTAAACCATGTCTTAGCCGAGCCATCCTAACCCCTCGGCCGAGCAAGTGATTGTAGAAAGCATGGCCAAAGCAATTGTGTTCGTGTTGCTTTCATTTTCTAATTGTTTCAATTCAATGTTGTATTGTATTCATATTTATATTTTTTTTTTGTTTATTGGTTTGTGACAAGATCATTAGCTTGGATCTCGCTCTCCACTCAAGTCCATAGGCTTGTCATTTTGCTCTTGATTCCGTTGTGTTAGTTGTATTGCAATCTCCAACATTTTGAGATGAGTAAAGCTCACACGACATTTATACTTATGCAGTTGTGAAACAACAACAACTGAATGTGTAGAAAAAAATGATGTTATAACTACCATGTGATTATTTATGTATGATGTTCAACCTGTTAAATTTCATGTCATATCATATTTTATTTATATATGTTATTAACTATTCATTTATATCTGTTTATCACACTGCAAGTTTCCTGTAGATTAGGTTCACTATGGGTTGAAATGATACATACCCGAACGGACTATAGAATAGAAAAAAAATCGTTATGGGCTGAAATGATAGGCCTTTACGGTTTTTATTTATTTGTTTTTAACTTGGGATTGCGGGTTTGAAATGATAGAACCCGGATTTTTCGTTGTAAACTGCGGATTAAAATGATATATATCCGTATCACTTGACCTAGGTTGGAAAACTATATACAGGCCCGTGGTTATTTTATAAAGTGTTTTTGGATATTTTTAAGTATGTTAAAAATATAAATTTATGAAATTTGATTTAAATAGATTCTGAAATGTTTTAAAATAAAGAAATTACGATTTCTCTATGAGTTAAAAATTTACTTAATGAATGGTTAAATTGGATTATTGAAATATAACTTAAGTTTGGAAATTTAGAATTTTGGTTAAAAATGATATTTAAGTTATATAAATAAATTGAAATTTATTCTTATTTGGGAAATGGTAAATATGATAATTTGATTTAAATTTGAATTTAAATGATTTAATAAAGTATTGTTGAATTTTCTATGAATTAAAATGGTTAAGTAAATGAATCCTTAAAAGTGAAATTTTAAAATACAACTTGATTTGGAAATGTGGAATTTGGTTTTATTTAAAGGTATAAGCTAATTAAATAAATTGGAAATTTAGTTTAGTTTATGAAATGGAGATTTGAAGATGTAAGCGTTAATAATGTGTCAAACGTAAAAATAGGAACATTGCACAATTGAATTTGTTAAGTGAAATTATTAAAAAATTTGGATTTTTCTATAAAGGTTTGCTTTATAAAAATATTAAGTTAAAAGAGTATTTAATAAACATCTTTGAATGCCAAAATATGAATTTTTTTTATTACAATGTTTATATGGTTTAAATTGAAATGTTTTCAAGTATAACTTACAGCAGCTTTTTCTGAATGCTGTGAAAGAATGAAATTTTCAATGTTTATGGTTTTAACTTAGTAAATGAACTCAGAATGGTTTAAAACTTTGGAAATTGAATACTTGATTTGAAAGTATATAAACTTAAATTTTAAATGGTTTAAATGAATTATTTTGATTAAAATATAAGCTATTTAAAAGGTGATTTGTGTAACATCCCGCCTTTTCGCACGATTTAAACAGCCACACATGCCAATTCAAACCATACGGAAGGGCGGATTGTTATGGGGTAAAAAAAAACAGAGAAGAAATAAAACAAACAGAATCTCACAGCGGAAGGATAAAATATAATAATAAAATATACATTTTATATAACTGTTTACAAAACATTTGCTTCTTCTTTATATAAAAATTTTCAGAGTTCACATACCAAAATATCAATGCAGCGGAACATTGTGTAGTGCACTAGTATAAATAATAATAATACAAATCTTCGTCTTCGTCCTCCAAAGCTAAATCTTCAAATCCTGAAATGCTCGGACTGACCCGAGCGAATTGAAAAGACAAATCACTCGAGTCAGAACTAAAAGATCTTATGTGAGTTAAATTAACAGAAATAAATATGAGTGCAGTAACTCAAGAGATGCTCGGGATTTACATCTCCTAAGGATCCGTTAAACTATTTACTATGTAGTATACTGCGCTATTATAATAGTGTCTAATTATAAAATAAACATACTTTTAAATAGCATTAAGGCTTTATATTTTCCACCTTAACACGTAATAGTCCCAGTAGTCCATCCAATATCATAGTCCCTCCTGATCGGGAAGCCACCAGAGGATACCACACGGGCTACGGGAGAAATCCAAACTCGTACAAGGCGCGATAGGGTAGGTGACACGGCACAACTAGGCAATGCCAGGGTAGATATACCAATTGCTATCCAGGCTGGTGGAAACGCGCAGCGCGCAGCTACCGCCCACCTCGAACAAACTCCCCCAAAACAAAAATAAAAGTGGCCACTGAATCAATCCAAAGTCAAAGTATAATATCGAAGAGGAGTGTCCGATCATAGGAATGACCTCATTGGCCCGAGAATCGCTCATGTTTTAGCCACCTTATGCCAACTCACGGGAGTCGGGTCCACGTATTTACCTTACAGGAAACGCTGCCACCAACCTACTTCATTCTGGAATCTCCACCGCGTACACGGTTAGTCAAAGTGGTTTTCGGTATCGATAGAGAGTATGTCCATATCCGATCCCGGTCTCTTTGCCAACCAATCGTTATTATACCACCGCGGTCATTTAAAATAATTTATACTTTAAACCAGAATAAAAATTTCCATTTCAAAACTGATGAATACGATATCATCTTAAAAACCCAAAACAATATGATATCATTTTTCTCAAATATAATTCTTTTCCAAAATCCTACTGCTTTAAAATTTAAAATATCTGGAAACCAAATATTTGAGTTGTACTTTCAAAGCATAATATTTCGAAAATTCAAAATTTTAAAACCATAACTTCTAAAACTTGAATGGTTTGGATATTCAACGAATGTAAAATAAATGGTTTAACTTTAAAGTTACTTTGTAAAGAAAAATAATTTCCATGGCTTTTCAAATATATTACTTTGTTTAAAGTTTAAACCATAATTTAAATATCACTTCAAGTTCCAAAAACCCCTTCAATTTCTATATATATATATCCATTTGGAGTATTAATATTTCAAAACTAAAGTTGGATTTTCTTCTTTCAACAATTAATATTCTATTATTTAGTCTTGAATATTTACATAAAATCCATAAATAAAACTCCAATTTCTAACAATTAAATATTTTCTTCAATTCAATTTGTACTAAAATATTCATTTTTAATTATCTTGGAAAAGTCCGGTTATAAATATCATATCTTAAAATTTCCAAACTTAAACATTAAACTTATGATATAATTATCAACTCCATTTTCTCAATTTTTCCATTTTTATTTAACAGGTTTATACACAACTTAATTTCCAAATTTTTAACTTCATATGTATATATATCGAAGAATAATATTTTATACAATATCAAAAATCAAATTTTTATAAACCGTATCCCATCCAAACCATAGAAATCACTTTAAATAATTTATATATAAACCACGGTGCCTGTATATAATTTTCTATCCTATGGTCAAGTGATACGGATATTTATCATTTCAATCCGCAATTTAAAAATAAAATTTTGCGGTTATATATCATTTCAAACCACAATCCTGAATGAAACGAAAATGCATGATAACTTGCAGTTTAATGATATAAAATAAAACATCCATTCATCAAAATCATCCATCATCCAAATCACAATCATCATCCAAAAATAAATCAATATCAATATATATCTGATAATATATAACAGGTAATAACTGGCAGTTATATTCAAAATAAAATTTAACAACTATTAAACTAACAGTTTATCTGCAAATAAATAACTATAACTGTCAATCTATATGTAGTAATAAAATTTAAATGAACAGTTATATTAAATAAATGCGATTTAACAGATATGATGAATAAAACATGCCAAACAGTCATAAATAAATCTCTACTCATATCTAAAATAAATTTAACAAACATAAAAACTTTTAGAAGTTGTGAGTGGGTTAAAACACTCACCTTTGGGTTTTAAATCGAATTTAAATTCGATTTAAACCCAAAAATCCGACGGTCTCCAAATCTGTCCAAACCAGTGTCAAAAGATCTGGAATCTCAATACGATCCTAACAAAAAAAAATTACGCAAGAAACGGATAACGTATGAGAAAGTTATGTCAAAAATTCGATTGAAAAACAAAATTAAATTTTAAAACAAAAATAAATAACTTGCCCCTATCATTGGGCCACGTCACCCTCCCCACGCGTGCTACAGCACTTCGTGCATACGTGAATTTTGCGTTCGATCCTCCTCTATATGAAACCCTATTCCAGCCGCCACCATGTTCTCCCTTTGACCGAATTTCGACGCTCCAACGTCCACCCTCACCCACATCAAGGACCACCGCTGCAATCTCCATCTCAACCCGCCCCTCCAGGAGGCTCGCGACCCCCCCCCCCCCCCTCGTCGCCAGAGGCGGCTTGCCGCCGCTCCACTTTACAGCCAAGCACGGCGAAAACGAACGACTCCAGGCTCAAGTAACCGTACCGATCTGCATGCCTCGACGCCCTCTACGATGCAGTAACCCCCGATCGAACTCTAGTTGAAGATCCACCGTTAAAACCCACAGCCATACATGAACGGCCGGAACTGTTTTGACTTTTTCTGGACGAACGAACAACTGAATCGAGAAACGAATCACGGATCTGTGACGTATACATCGACAACTACAACATATATTTTTTTGAGAATTTTCTGGAGAGTTTGAATTTTCAATTTTGATTTTGAACTGTAGATAGATCTAGGTTTTGCAACCGTTGAGGAAGAGAAAGAGATGAAGAAAATGAACGTATAGCCAAATGATAGAAGATGGAGGCTAGGGTTAATCACAGCATATATATAGACAAACAGCAGTAGGCTAGGTGGGCACGAATTACGAACGTGCTAAACGATAGTTGGCCCAAAAAGCCCGTTCTAACCCCGGAACGAAATTTATTAAACCCATATATCCAAATAGGTATTTTAAAATATTCTGAACGCGATGGAAAAAGTTTCACGTCCAAATTTGATCGTATGAAGAAGTTATGCTGAAAACAAAATTTCCAAATTGATTTCAAATTGATTTTTAATTAAATCGATTTCAAGGCGTTTCGCGTCCGTACGATCAAACGATGGTCCGATCGATACGAAATTTGAAACCCTACAATAATTCACTGATACGGATCCGACGAAACTGGTTTCGTCGAAATCCGAGTCTGTGACAAAAATGGCTATTTTTATATTAATTAAATAAATTAACAATTAGTCAATTAAATCAAATTTCTCATTTCTTTTTGATAATTGACGATTCTTATTATTATAAATTTTTCAATCACCTATACTAATTTAACAAAATTTTAACTTGTCGAATTTAAAATTTTAGAAATCCCCAAATTTCATTAATTTCACCAAATTATAAATTAAATTTCCAAAATTTTAATTAAATTTACTTTTCAAAAATAGAAGAATTTATCATTGGACAATAATTTCAATCTGTAAATATTTCCAATTTCATCTGAACTTCTATTTACATAATTCCTAAATATTAAATTTCAAATATCACTTCAATTAACGTTAACGTAATAATTATTTATTATTTATTACAGTTGATTATCAGTTACAATTAATATACTAAATAGATGGTAAATCTTGAATACTGATTATCCTTAACGTTTTATTTCCCATTTAATTGCAACAACGCAATTTCAAAAATTTAACTCAATTAAATAGACAACTCTTTATATTCTAAATCAATTGCAATGGTTTAAAAGTTGCTAAATATTGATTTCAGTAATCCCTTTAATTCGATTCAAAATCAGCAATTACCTATTAAATGCCCCAAAATTCCTATTAAATAAATCTAACAAATCTTTATCATCAATTAGATGAATTAAATATTGCAATCAAACTATTGCGTTAATAATTTCCGTTTCACTTTAAAGTATCTAAATTAGCCAATTACAATACTTATTACCCAAATAACTTCAATTTCTTCCAAATAATATTTACATAATTAATTTAAATATTGAATCCATTTAATTGCAATAAATTCAATTGATTTCAAATCAATTCCAAATAAATTTGATTTCTATCCAGTTACAACATAATATTAAATCAGTTTTCACTTAAATAACAAAGTCATTATTACTTAGAATTTCATTACATTTTATATTTTCACATTTTCATTTTGGTTTCATTTCTTTTCCCGCATAGTTTATTAAAAATGGGATTTTCCTTGGTTACAACTTATTTGGATCCAACATTCTTCATTTACCAATTTATTCCACTTTAACTGCAGTAATTTTGGAGATAAATTGAATTTGGTTCCAGATTAACATTGACAACTAATAAAATAAGTAACGTACAATAATTATAGTCATTAACTCTATTTCACACGTCTACATTCAGTTATTATTAGAAAATCTTATCGCATTAGTTTTATACAATCGCCATTTACTTTACATTTCATTACTATTTAATATATATATTTATTCATAAATAAATTCGATATTCATTCTCCTTTCCTCCTATTGATAAATAACCTAGTATACATTTTACATATATTCGTTTCATTTCATTCATTTATGGGCATTGCATTGAAATTTATTTATTAACTAATATCAACGTTATTATCATTAATTTAAATTGGATTCCCAATTTTATTCAATACCCTGAACAAATAACATATATATTAATCAAATCCCTACATTTGTATTTCTCATATTCCATAAAAATCAAATCATAACATTTTAAATGATTTTATTAAATTGGAATCTCATTCAAGTCGTAATCTATTGACTGGAACTAATATGATTCCTTAATTTATTCCCATTTACCGTTTAAAATCTTTCATTGCATTAAAACCATTTAACATTTTCATAAATTTCTCATATTAAATTCCATATCCATGTAAGAATCTTTTTTTTCTACTTAATTCATTTGGATTTCATTCTAAATTAAATTAGAAATCCTATTAAATTATCACATTTAAAATTATCGAATTTAACGGGTCGTTACAATTTGGAATGAAAATAAATGAATGATATCTTTGAATTTAAAAGGTATTTAAAGTTGAATATTTGGATTTGAACTTATATGATGATTTGAATTGAAGCTTTGGAAAGATATGATATTTTGATATATATTAAATATTTTGAAATGAAGTTTTTTTTAAAGATATGATATTTTGATATTAAAAATGTTTTGAAATGAATTTTTTTTAAAAGATATGATATTTTGATATTAAAAATGTTTTGAAATGAAGTTTGGAAAGATATGATATTTTGATATATATTAAATGTTTTGAAATGAAGTTTTGAAAGATATGATATTTGATATATATTAAATGTTTTGAAATGAAATTTTGAAAGATATGATATTTTATATATATTAAATGTTTTGAAATGAAATTTTGAAAGATATGATATTTTATATATATTAAATGTTTTGAAATGAAGTTTTGGAAGATATGAGATTTTGATATTAAAATAATTTAAAATTGAAGTTTGAAAGATATGATATTAAAATGATTTGAAAAATGAAGTTTGAAAGATATGATATTTATGTATTAAAAATGATTTGAAAGGAAGTTTTGAAAGGATATAGACTTGATATTTATTTTGGTAAATATTTGAATTTGAAAGATATGATATGTTGATATATTGAAATGGTTTAGAAATGATTAAATCTTTATTTTGATAAAGATGTGGATTGAAATGATATTTTATTTTGAAGTATAAAAATATTATTTTAAAGTTATAACCACGGGTTATAATAACGATTGGTTGGCAAAGAGATCGGGATCGGATATGGGCATATTCTCTGTCGATTCCGAAAACCACTTTGACAAGCGTGTACGTGGTGGAGATTTCAGAATGAAGTAGGATGGTGGCGACGTTCTTATGGTATGTTACGTGGACCCAACTCCCGTGAGTTGGCATAAGGTGGCTAAAACAGGAGCGGCCTCAGGCCAGTTGAGGTCGCACCTCGTAGTGGACGCATTTCTTCGATACCATACAATTACTTGTGATTGTTTGGGTGCCCCTTCGATTTTTGTGGGAATGTGTTCCGCGGTGGGCGTATGTGGCTGCTGCGTTACCACCAGCCTGATTGTCGTAATTGGTATATCTACCCTGGTATTGCCTTGTGTGCCGTGCCACCTGCCATATCGAGCATTTACTATGAGTTTCTATTTGTGTTGTACCTATGTAGTATGTTCTCGTAGTCTCCCGGTCAGAAGATATGCAGGTATTGTATAAACTATTGGCATTATTTGTGTTAAGGGCAATATTGGGTCACTCCTTAACGCTATTTAAAAGTAAGTTTATTGTACTATTAGACATTATTATAATAGCGTAATATTACTACATAGTAAATAGTTTAACGGATCCTTAAAGAATGGACGGTCCCAAGCATCCTTTAAGTTACTTTTACTTTTATTATAGTTCACTTGAGTTGGTTTACATTGTATAAGTATGTATGTCCTGACTCGAGTGTTTGTATTTTATTTACGCTCGGGTCAGCCTGAGTATTCACAAATTTGGATTTCCACTTTCTGGAGATTGGAATCGCTGGAGATTATCTGCTTGTCTAGTTTTATCTATTCCAGTTCTGTTGTTCTATTCAGCTTGTACTTGGTTATCATCTTGAGACTTCTTTTGTACTTTATTTATTCTGTTGTATTTTATTTAACTCTGATATATTTACATAGTAGCTTCATGAACTACTATCTCTTTTAGTTCCGTTGCATTTCTTACTCTGCATCTGTGTTCTGTGATTATTATTTACTGTATATTCTGAGATTTGCCAAATTATATTTACAACGCGGTATTTTAAGCAATTTAATTCCGGCATGAGCGTCTACCTATACACTTATAATGGATGAGAATGGTTGAAAATATCTGGTTGTTACAGAGGCGCTCTTTCTCTCTAGTTCTTCCGAGTTCACAGAGTGGCATTTTTCATTTCATATCATTCGCATTTCCAGTTCTTCTAAGTCTGCAGCGCGGCGTTCCTTCTCAGATAGAGCCGTCTTCTAGTATCATTGATGCTGAGTTACTTCATAGATTATTTAGGTACTTCTAACACCTAAATACCGAGCGGTGACCTTGCCGGAACTCGATATTGGGGTGTAATGGGCGGTGGCATGCTGAAACTCATTCTAGGGTACCTGAGTTCTTTTTTTTATTATTTGTATTATGGTTAGCTACCTGTCAGGCACGTTAGCAGCACCTTGTTTTCTGCGACATACACATACGTGCGCTCTCCTCTATTCTAGAGGATCACGCATTTTTTCTTCCACAATCCATTTTAAATCCAAATATCCATTTAATTTATCAAAATCCCAATTCAAAATCCAAAAATATTTTGTAGTGTTTATTTTTATTTAACTCTATACCGAGAAGTTACAGTGATAGTCACAAACGGCGTGTGTAGTGGTTGAGAGTCTTGTCTGACGTGCGCAGTAGAGCTGACAAGGTGCCGCGTTGGTTAGAGGTGACTTTTGGTACGAATTAGGATGAACGATTTGGAATTTATGGTTCTAAAGTAGAAAATGGTTCTAAGTACAAGCACGATTTACTAATTATAAATAAATATTATTTGAACTTTGAAAAATAGCTTTGAAAAGTAACGTCGGTAATCTGTCTCAATTTGCAATAATTAGTGTCGAAATTTTTTTATCAATAAATTAATACAATTTGCAATAGTTCAGCAGTGAACATTATGAGTGGACGGTGATAATACAAAAGAATCTGACATAGAAAACAATTAAAATTATCCTTGTAAACCGCTCGAAAATCCATCGCAAATTTAGTAAATGGAAAATTCTGTCGTTAGAATCCACCTCTATTGTCAGCATTTCTTGTAGTGCTGGTTGTTTCTTTTATTAGTTACGAAAAATTCCAAGGCGCGAGATTTTAGAGTATAAAGTATTAACTATAATTTACTAATTATTCACATTATAGATAAAAATTATTAATTATAAATGATTAACTCATCTTTATCGGATGTCCCCGAAGGCACCCGATTAGATTAGGGGGTTGCTGGGTTTTAACGAGGCATATCACGTAAATATATGAACTCTTCTTTTTTGTTAATAAAGTACCTATTTTCCCAAAAAAAAATAACCCATCTAAGTTTTTATTTATGAATTATTAATTATAAATTGAAATTTATAAATTACTTAATTAAGTATTAAATATTTGTTATTAATTATAAATTACAAATTATTATAATATTTTAAGCGACACTAAAAATGTTCAAAAAAATTAACATAAATTTATGACTAAAACTACTTTTAAAAGAAGTAGTAGTAAATTACTATCTAGTTGTAAAAAAAACATTGTTTTTACAACATTTTTAAAACTATTGTTAAAAGAATAATATGACAATGTTTACGAATAATAGTTGTAAAAGGTTAAAATTTTATAACCTTTCTTAATAAAACGTTGGAAAAAGACCTGTTTTACAACTCTTTAAAAAAAAGGTTTTTACAACGTTTTTGTTGTAAACGTTGTAAAAGGGTAAATTTTACAATGTTTGCAACACAAACGTTGTAAAACATACGTTGCAAAAAAAAAAAGTTTTTTTGTTGTAGCGATTAATTACAAAATACGAGAGGAGTGAAGGAACGAGAAATGGGATGGAAGAAAGATGGAGGAAACCACAGAGGGGATGGAGGAGTGTCGAAAGAGTGAATTATTTCTCGTGCTTCCCTTATTTCTTAAAACATAAAAAATAAAAATAAAAGTTGTTTTCTATTTTGTATGTTAACTTTGTTTTTTAAATTGATCGTTTTCCACAACATATATACGTCATGCGCATTTCTATATAGACGAAAACTCAAAACTAAAAAGGATAAACCAAACACTACCTAAATTTTTTTTAAAATTATTTTTTAATCCAGTAATTGTGAAAATCGTGTAACGCTGTATTTATCGTTATCGTAGAATGACTCCTAATCATGTTTCAACTATTTGCTATTTTGATGGTGAGTTGGTTATTGATGAACAAATATATACAAAAGATATTGGTGGTTATTATAAACTAGCAACGCAAAGGTTGAAGCTTGAAACAATTGAAAGAATCAATCTTTAAGACAACAAAGGTTAAATCTACAAAGTTTGATATAGATCTAGTTTGCAATTGATCAACCAATTCCAGATTGAAAGCAACAAAAATGGTTGACAATGACACATTGAATTAATGTTTTTAGCTGTATCAAAATCGATAAAAGTTGTTTACTAAAAAAACTAAAAGGTTGCTAATAGAACCACTTGTACCACCACAGTAGTTAATTATGGTATTGAAGAGTATTCTAAAATGGTGAAGACCGATAATACCACTCAAGGAATTGTGCCATCCAATTATAGTAATCCGGTATGAATGCAACAAACTATTGTCAACAAACATTCTTCGTATTTCCTTTCATGAATTATCAACAGAATGCAATATAGCATCTACATCGTTAGATATTAAAGCAAAGCTGCCCAACTAATTCAATTTAGGTGAAAAAGATGAAGACTTTTGAAAGTGAAGAAAAGAAGGATTTTCAGTTTTTTGTTTGGGAATTTATAAAGTAAAAATGATGCGAGAATTGAAAGTTGTCTTTCTACCAACAGAACACGAACACAATTTCAAATTGCACCTGTATAATTTTAAAAAATACAGACGACAAGAAATGTCGTCTTTATATTTTGGTCAGTGTGACACTGGGCTGCTGGCATATACTTGTAATTAGTTAGAAAACTAGCATACATTTGCATAATATGTTCAAAAAATGGGGCTAAATCCAAAAAAATTCCTTAGAATGAATAAACCTGTGCAATCGCAAAGCATGCTTAATAAATATTTTGCTATTACCAGAATTTCAATTTTTTTCTAAAAAAGGTGGCAGTTAAGGGTGAAATCAAGGACTTTTGTTGATTTTGGTGGTCACTCGGTTTCAGAAAATCACATAATAATAATAACACTGATGCTTCTAATTAACCTGCCTAATATTGATATTGATCCTTGAAGTTGCAATGTAGTCCCTGATATATACATCCTCATCACTCGAGAATTGAGATGACAGCTGAGAAACATCTGCATTATGATTATCTGTGAATATTCTCGGAATTCCTACAAAATTAAATACAAATTTGTGTTCAGTTATTAATGAAAATTTTGATAGAAGTATTCTAGTAGTACCAACAGAAGAAATGCATGTGTGTAGGGAGAATATTTAATTCTAGCAATGCATGTGTTTAGTAAGCCACAAATTTTACAGTAGCAGATTTCTAATGATGTAAATACTCTCTTTTTTCCCATTTTGCCACTCTCCTAAACTATTTCTCAATGAAGAAATAAAAAGGAGAGTGGGTGAAGGGATGTGGAATTAGCAAAGAAGAGAGTTGCATTTATGCCTGCCCTGTGATTTCTTTTAGATTTCGTACAATTACTAGGTTAAGTACTAATGGAAATTATGATCCATTCCTTATTTTGAAACATAATACACGAAAAATCCTTCACAAAAACATATTTTAAATTACCCACCTAAAATTAATTTCAAGTTTTTTTTTTCAAATACAATTTTGCAATTAATGAAGGTTAATATGATTAAAAAAACCAAAAACAGTGGAGGGTGCAAATATTTGCACTTTGTCAAATTGGGTGTTTTTTAAAACCCTTTTTTGGAAATAAATGGTATTTTGAAAATTAAAAAAGGTGTTTTACAAAAATCCCTAAATATTATGTAAGGATATATTTCTAGTCGAATGCATATTTCACATGTTTATATGCCATTTTCTTATAAGTTGGGATTTTAAATAAAATATTTATGACCTAATAACCTAGTAATGAAGCATTGAGCATCCTTGTAAGCTATATTCATTTACCATATATCATACATGTCGTTTTGGTAAAACAAGTGTAATAGACAAAAACAAAGCCAATTGTTCTCACTTCACATAGCAAGAAGGACCAGTTAAAACAGTAGAATTTTGAGGGCTGAGCTCAAATTCAAGCATTCTTTATATTTATAAGATACTCTAGCATGAATAACTAGAAAATAACATAAACCAAAAAGTGAGTAATTCATAAAGGGAACAGTTAAAAAGGAGAATGGTTTTGAACAAGGAGAGGGGAAAAAAGGTCATTTTTTAACAAAAAGGTTCTGTTAAAGCGAGGATAAAAATTGTGATTCTTCCCTTATAAAATAAGATAAAAATTAGGACATTCTATTGGTACGCGTGAGGAAAAAAAAAATCTATTTCTAACTTTAGATCTCGTAACAAACTTATTGCAAAAACAGCCATGGTTTTCACCACGCTAGAAATTGTGTTTGTGCAATTTTAAAGTGCGCAACCACAAATTTACAGTTTGTACTCGCACAGATTAAAATTACACCCGTCAAATTTTGCACGAGTATAACATGCAGATTTAGTGAAGAAGAAAAAAGGTTATTTTTGTAATAAATTAAAAGAGGCCCAAAATTGAAATAAGTTTTTTTCCTCGGACTAAAAATAAAATTTGCCCTAGAAACGACTAAATTGACTTCACTGTGACTAATTCTCTCTCTTATTTTTGCATACCATCACTTCATTGTAGAAAAAAATTTCTTTTTCTTCTCTTCATCTTGATATCCTAAATCATAATCTCCTTACTGGAAATTTTCCTCAAGGTCAATTTTTAGTGCTTTTTGAATGTTGGACAGCCCGCTAATAATTTTTTTTAAAGGACAAATTATCGTATTTTCCTTTCAGCCTACTTTCGCGCGCTTCTTCTTCTTCCTTTCTATCAAATATTTTTTTCGCGATCCAATATCTCTTACGCAATTAAAATATCGATCAATCTCGTTTGGTCATTTCAATTTCCTTTTTTCTCTGAAAATTGTAGTTGTGACAACCAGAATTTTTGGGCATCTGATAATTGGTAATTATCAAATTTTAACTATTAAACATTGGTATATTTGTTAACAAATAAAATTTTGCTAATAAATGGATTTGGGAACTATATTAAATATTGGATTATATTGTCTGAAGTTTATAAGTTGTATAGTGAATTAACAAATCTCATAAATATATAAATTCAAACTCTTACTGTTGGAAATTTTAAGTGATTTAGAAATTTTATTTTGAGATTGAAAAAAAAAAATATGAAAGAAGATTTAATAATAAGCCTTACTATATATATGAATCTAGAAATAAAACATGTGTAATATTATAGACATAAGGGTCATACTTTCTTTAATATAAATATCAAACATAAAAATATAAATATAAATATAATATAAACACGCATATAAGTAAATAGCTAATATAATTTTAAAATTTTATAAAGAAATTTGTAAGTCTTATAATATATGAAATTTACAATTGCAAGTTTTATGATATATACAATTAACATTTGTAACATAAGGGATGAATTTAAAATCAGATTTTACAATTGTCATTTACTAAAGATTGTGTAAACACACTTGTAAGCTTGTGGACAATTCACGATAACAAGTGGCAAATCTTTATTCAAAAGAAAATATTGTTTTTAATTAATGTTAAAGGGAATCTGTATATTTTCTTCAGCTCAAACAATCTTTAGTTTTCTTCATCTAAAAAAAAATTAACTGTTAAGAAGGCAAGCCAGAAAGGAAATCAGCAACTGCAATCTTCTCAGTTTTTAGAGCTAAATTTTCTAAACAACTAGCAGAAATATTAGATCAAAATTCAAAGGATTAAAAGCTATCAAAACTAAAAAAAATGAATCAAACAGCAACTGCAAATCCTCAACCTGAAACAGTAAATTTGAAACCAGCTGCAAAATCATAGGGGCATGCAGTTCGTTTCAGTTCTATCCAAACTAAGTTTTCAAATTCAAGTAGTTGTTTAAAGATCAAAGGATTTTCCAGAGGCCTTGGTTTCTCTGTTGCTTTTTACAGGTGAGTAAACTTCACCCTTTAATGTTTGATTTAATGCTTGGTCTTCGAGTAAGGTATGAATATAGGTTTGCATGTATAAAACTCATATGTTAATGGGTACTAAGTGAAAGATCTGTTTATTTATAAACATAGATGTCTCTGCTAAACTGTTTTTTTTTTTCAAGTTCTTTTCATTTTTTAAATGTGAGTAAACCAAATCTTAATCTATATTAATTTGGATGCATGATATAAAATCCTAAAAAAAATCAAGATGATTGCCTGTAATGTTTGGATTTAAATGAATGCATGTATGTAATAAGTATTGAATGCCTGTGTAAACGCAAATATAGGCTCTGTTGTTTAACAGGTTTTGTTTTCCTCTCTAAATTCAATATCTCATCATTGAGTCACTGTTAGTTTTTGATTTGCTAATGAAAAGTGATTGAAATTGTGAAACATCACTACTAAAAATAAATTCAGGAATTTATATTTAATATTGGTCTCGAAATTGAGATAAGAGATTAGGGTTTAAGCGCCTGTTTTGTTTATCGTGGAACATCACTACTAAAAATAAATTCAGGAATTTATATTTAATATTGGTCTCGAAATTGAGATAAGAGATTAGGGTTTAAGCGCCTGTTTTGTTTATCGTGAGTGGGTAAGTAGTGGCAAGGGTCGGTGACGAAGCTTCAGACAAAAGGATGGGGGTGCTGGTAGCTGGTGGCGGTGGGGGCGAGGAGAACTTGGTTGGTCGTTTAGGTTCCTGTTTGGTCGATATGTTCGAATTTGAATTTAACAATTGTTTCTTGTTTCTGGGTTGTGGATATCGACAGCGAGGTTATCGCCGACTTGTCGGCGGTCAAAGCGTGGGCTGGAGGTGGTTGGATTTTGCGTACATGTGCACAGGTGACGTCATATGTCCATGAAAGGTTGTGAAGGATGGAAGCCTCGGGGAAGAAACGTGATTTACTCGACATTATACTCGAGTAGTTTCAGAAGCTCACGCAAGTAATTTTAGTATAACATTTTCAAATTTTAACTCAGTAAAAAGAGAGGGGGAAAAGCACAGGAAGTTGAGGTAATACTTGAGTTTTACTCGAGTCTTTCTCGAGATGGTCTCGGAGCAGGAAAGTAGCACGTTAGTATATGGTATGCACAGGAAAGTGGACTTTGGGTCTCGGTTTATGTTTGATGTTGGACTCAGGGTTTCAAATATTAAGTATAAAGGGAAGTGATTCAGATTAGATCAAAGAATCTGAACTCTTCAATACTTCTAGGCTTCAAAGCATAGTAAAATAAGTTTAAAATACAAATTGGGATTAGCTCTTAAAGTATATACTTGATAATGTTTAAGTTATGTTTGACAACTTTAAATTATCAAGTTCAAATGTTTATTTTATTTTAAGTCTTAATTGATGATTGAGTTAAGTAAGTTATTCATAAAAATATGATGGTTTAAAATAGGTAAATAGAAATTAAGCCATTTTTAAGATAATGTTTTATCCTAAAGATAATTAGGATTTTAATGCCTAAAATTTAATCAAGTTAATTAAGGGAAAATTAGGTATGATCGATTAATTTACTTTTAATTAAGGAAATCAATTAAAGGATGATTAATTTATTTAAGATTAAATTACTTGATGAAATCAGGTAATGATAATGTACGTAATTTAAAAGATTAACTGATTACGTATTATTTAATTTAATTAATAATTAAAGGTTAATCATTTAATTAATCAATAATAATGATGAAGGTAATTACTTAATACCATTAATTAAGGTACGTAATTAATGGGTAATTACTAAAGATGATTTATTTAACGGTAATTACTTGATGGGAGAGATTAAGAGTTAATTACTTAATATAATGAGTTAAAGGATTGATTAATTTAAGCAATTAATGAATAAGAATAAATTAATCAATGAATTGATGGATGATTCAATTTGGGTAATAAAGTAAGATGGTAATTGAAGGTTAATTAAGGTGAGGGGTTTGAGAATAATTAATTTGTGGTAAATTAATTAAAGGCTAATTACTGAATGTAATTAGAAAAGATAATTAAGAGATGATTAATTAGTGGCTTGTAATTAATTATTGTTAAGTAAGCAAGATTAAAAGTGATTAAGGAAATTATTTTGATTTAATTATGAATGGGTGACTTATCAATCTTGCTTATGAATGATTGGTTGATATTTCTGGTATAAATGTTTGTGATATGATCCGTTGTCTTGTATAGTGATTGTGTGATTATTTGTCATTGATGAGTTGATAGATTAAAAGTGGCATCTTATATTTAAGGTTGAATTGTATTTCACTTGATCTATAGGGTTAAGATGGAAATTGAATTCGAAGAGACCGGAGTCGGGTATTAGTAATACCCGAAACCACTTCGATTCATTGTAATTTGATATATGAAACCCATAGAATGAAGTATAATGACTTAAGTGAATTGGACCATTTAATCTAAATTTTGTATTTAGAAATCGAAGAGTGATGTAGGTGGTGTCTATAATGACTTGTGAAGTTGTAAATTGATATAAGTTACCCGGGTTCATATATGTTGCTTGCTTTTGTATTCTTGTTAGATGGGTTTACTCACGTTGGTTTCCAGCCTGACCCGGGTGTTACTTTGATGTAATGCTCGGGTCAGACCGAGTATTACAGATTTTCAGGTAAGAACGTTCTGCAGCTCAGGAGGCGAGCTGGATGGCAGGGACGTATGGAGAGTTTCCACTATGATATTATATATATCTGAAACATGTTAAATTGTATCTGTCTAATGTTGTTAAAATTGTTGTAACTCTGATATATCGATGTAAGTTGATAAATACAGTTTTCTTTGACATAACCATTATTGATATTATATTTTATCCCCTGCGATTGTGAGATTGTGTGTTTCTTTTCTGTTCTTCTTCTATCTCTTTCTTCTTTTTTTTAACTATCCGAAATTTCGGGATCGAAATTTCCGGGTCGTTACAGTAGTTCACCTATCATATGTTTCTCACGCACGTTTGTCGATCTCGTTCTTTTCATATTTCTATCGTGATCTCGTTTTTCTTCAAATTATATTAACTAGGTATGCTTATATTATTCTATTTTTTGTTCTTTTTCTATTAGAGTTTAAAAAAATTGACTGTGATTTCCAATTGTGTTCATTTTTACAAATGACATGCAATGTTGTTTTTCTGATTGCTTTTTCGTTCTTCTATGGCACCTTTTAAAAGCAGCAACATGCTTTTTTTATTATTCGTTTCTTTATACAGTGTTGTATTCTAATATGATTTACTTTTAATTTATCTTGCATTATCTTGCATTAATGTTGGGATGATTGGAAGTATCATTGTTTGGGTTGTATATAAAGTTGGGATATAGTGGAAAAGTATCATATTTTTTAGTATTATTTTTATTTTTTTAGTATCATTTTTTTATTATCAGTAACTAAATATCAGTTTTGCATACGGTAGGTATCAGTTTAGTGAAATGGAAAATTTAATTCTCAAAATTGAACATATTTTTACTAATGTTTATTTTTGATTTTTTTGACAGTGGTGATAACAGTCTTCTTTGTGTGTTTGTGTTGAATAATAACACTTTTAGCACTCGATTGTCTATCGATTGCTCTTTGTATGATTTGAAGAATGAGATATGTCGATGTTGGTCTCAATTAACTCTTATTCAGATTTCTTACGTACTTGAGGACAAATCTATTATGGTTGACACTGATTTTGATATTCAAAGTATAATTTGTTTTCAGTTATACAAGAAATATTCTTTTTTGGTTTTACTGTTAAGGTTAAAAGTTCTGAATTGAAATATGTTGATAGTGCTTCTATTTCAAGTTCATCTAATATTTGTGCTTCTTCATCTTCTACTGCATCTGTCTGTTCAAATGTTGTTGTTAATGATAAAAATTATTTAAAAGATATGTTGAGTAGAGGGTCATCTTCCTATTATTTCAAAATAAAGAAAATAAGTTATTTGTGAAACAAATTATGTTGAAACGTAAAAATAGGTTGGGTATTAGCTACAGTGAAATATCTTCAGCCAAATATGTAACAATTTCAAGTTTGCAGTAAATATGTATCAGTTTGCAGTAAATAGGTATCAGTTTATACTAAGTAGGTATCAGCTTTATATAAGTAGGTATCGTTTTGTTTTCACGTAGGTATCAGTTTTTTGTAAGTAGGTGTCAGTTTTTTTGTAACTTGATATCAGTTTTTTGGATGTATCAAATTTCAACTAAATGATACTGACTATTATTTTACCAAACGATTTACATTAAATAATACTGACTATTATTTGTTGTAAGTAGGTATCAGTTTGTTGTAATTATCAGCATTTTCTTTTACCAAATGATTTATATGTATTATTTTTGCAATATCTATTATGTATAAAGTTATAATGTTTCTAATTTTACCGAATTGAGTAGTTCTTCTTATGATTCTTCATCTGCAACTTTTTTCACTTCTTCTTTCTAAGATTTTTCCTGTTTAACAGTTTTGATAATATTAGAATACATATAACAGTATGAAATTGTTCGCATTAGTTTATAATTTTGCAATTTCAGTTACCTCAGTTTCCGTTTGTATTTTCTTTCGAATCATTTTTTCATTTCTTCTTTTTGTTCTTTGTTCTCTTTTTTGCATATTTTCTTCAACTGTTTTCTCTGCAGTTATTTATTGTTGCATGTTCTTTTCTTTGTTCTGTGCAAACAAATCAATGTTGCTATAATAAAACTATACTTTGTCATACTTGATTTTATAGTATTAGTTACTTCTCTGCTATGCTTTCTCTTATTTCTGGTCTGCTTTCAATTGCTGTATTTTTTTTCATGTCTTCTTTTTTCTTTCTCCATTTTGCTTTTCATCTTCTACTGATGTAGGTTTTCAAAGTTTTAACTTATTGCATTTTCCCTTTATTGTCTTTGCTATCATTTGCATTAGAGATAGGTTTTTCTCTTTTGTTGTTGCATTTTCTTTTTGAATATCTACTGTTGGAAATGATTCGACATTTCGATTTTTACTTTGTTGCTTCACTTCCGACGTAGCTAGGTTTTCTTTGACTGTCGATTGTTGTGCTCGTTGTTCGTCGACTGTCGATTGCTGCGGTTGTGTTGGAGATGTAGATTTGCTTCTGGTTTGTGGTTCCCTTTTTTTGTCGGGCAAAATTTCGTCAAATTCTGAGTGAAAGCAAGAAGGAGGAAGACGAATGGAATTCTTTATTTTGTTTTAAATTGTATCTAGGCTTTTGGGTTTCGTCTTTACGGTAAAAACTTTGTGTGCGTGTCCTTGTGAGTAATCATTTACTTTAATTTGTCACTTAAACATTTTTTCCCATCTCCTAATCCAAAAGCTACTATCATGGAGATCCATCTAAATCTCCATCTAACTTTCCAAATCAGTCTCTTTTATCTCATTCCATTTAAAACTTCAGCAACACAAAAGGATATGAATATTTATGTATTTCTTTATATTCAAAATTCCACTAATGTTTTGAAGAGTTTTTAGGATTAATGTTTTGAATGAATTTAAATCAAATGTATGTAATTATTTATTACTTTTTTCCTATTTGTTAAAATGAAATTAAAATCATTGTGGCGAGATAATAGGAAGATATGAATTGCTTGGATAATGAAAGATGGTGTCCGTGTAAATGTGGATGGTAAGTTTGTATAATAAACTTAGTAAAGCATGGATATTTCTCCCCTTGTAGATTCATTTTCTATAATTTTCCCATTAACTTGTATTCCCCTTCCCCTTGGCCAAATCAATTCTCGCTTTAACAACTGTCATTCATAAATATTGCCTAACCATGGAAGCATTCCCTCGCCTGCCCAGACATAAGGACGATATCTCCACTTCTAAGAAACATGGCCACAGGAATATCATCTCTTGACTTTCCTCCTAACAGGAAAACTGCCTTGCATCCCAAGCTGCAAAAAAAATGTTTCACTCGTAAAATATATCAAAATTAGCATTTGAGACATGTGAATCATAATTTATACCTTATGCTTACAATAGGTTTGCTCCAATCTTTTTCCATATCATCCACATGCCCTCCAAGCATATCACCTTCAAACAAGAGGGGAAAAACTAGTACAATTTTATTCTAAGAAAACTTATACAATTGATTCTTCTCCTGAGAGTTTACCTGGACCAAAATAGTTGACTATTGCACCTTCTGGCTGAAAAACTTCTCCTACGGGCATAGCTGGAACTGCCATTTTCTTTGCCAGAAAGCAAAGGGAATCTGGTATCTTGTTATGTTGAAGTGACAAATCGTAATTCCTCTACAGCACAACAAAACATAAGATTACGAAATTAAATTAGCAGTATATTCGTTCACCTTTCAATTATAAAAAAGGGATTGAACAAGCACATAAATCTATACATATTTGTTCCATTTGTTATCAACATTCTAACTAGTACAAATTAAGTGCCATGAATTTATAATAGTCTTTTAACCTTTACAGATAGGAATCAACTTTCAGAATACTAAGATATTTAGCTAATTGTTGAAATAAATTTCCCAAATGTTCACACACATGCAAGGCAGTTAACCAAACCAAATACCACTGAAAGCTGGTCAGTTGACTGGTTAGGGATGTTAGGAACTGGAGATAGTGGTTTTGATGACAACAACTTTGTAACTTATTTTATTATAACTTATATACTAACACTATTGTCTAGATATATATGAATGTTATTATACAGGATATATACGTAAGGCAGGTACTGATTATTGAAGACTGTACAGTATAAAGATCAAGAATGAAGAAATCAAGTTTGAAGACTCATGATTATCAAGATCAAGATTTCAAGATAAATGTCTACTTCTATTAAAACTTCATAATAGCACGGAAATCTTCATTCCGAATTTCATTTGGAATGGAATCAATTTCTACTTTCTTAGTAGCTTACAAACCCACGACAAGTATCTTACAAACCTACGAAAAGTGGCTTACAAACCCACGAGCATCCTGCTTTTGTACAAGTTCTCGAGTCCTGATGTGATGAGATATTATGCAGGAAGAATCTTGCAAAATTACTTCAAAATGGTTTTTCAAACCAATTTTCAAAACTGTTTTTCAAAATATTTTAGCCTTAAAAGTTATCTTTTCAAATGATTTTCAAAAAGATGTTTTAGCCTTGAAATATTCTTTGTTTTTGTTTTAAAATAAACTCTTATTTTAAACTTCATTTTCAAAACAAATTTTACATTGTTTTTAACTAAGGGATGTCGACATCATGGGATAACACATGTCGACATGGTGGCCGTTAAATTCAAAAGTTTCAATTTTTAAAAGAAGTGTCTATTCGTTTAGATTTCTTCACGAATAGTTATGACCGTTGGTGTTCTGTAAATAGTCTTCACAAATGAATTTTTTAACTAACTATTTTTTTATTTTCTTCACTCTTCCACAAATTCATATTCTAAAATTTTTATATTTTTAAGATCGTGTCGAAATTCTGCCAAATTATCAAGTGAATCAAATTAGAATCTCATTTTTATTTGATTCTTTGTCCTCTCTCGAAGATCAAAGTGCTATTCAGAGTTATATGATCAATTTGTAATCAAAAGTTTATTGAGCCTCTCTATAATGTGTGGTTGTGTCTGGAAATCAATTGATTGATCTTGTGTCCCGTAAATCAAGAGAGTTCACCGCGGACTCGAGAGATATGAAGGTACCTCAAGGATTTTAGAAATTGAGTATTGTAATATCGATATTGGTATAATAAAAATCGGTATGAAGTGTTTGCCTTGGTACAGAACTGGATGTAGGGTAACTCCGAACCAGTATAAAATTCGATGTGTTCTTTCCATTTACTGTTTTTTATTTACTTTCTGCATCTGTGTTTGATTATGTGATTGTTCTGTAATTAAGTTCTGCATTTGTTTATATCATAATTTTAAGTCTTAGAATTCATTAAATACTATTCACCCCCCTCTAGTGTTAAATTAGCCATAAGATACTTAATTCGCACTCCCTTTCAATTGGTATTAGGCTTTTATAGTTTTCATAATCTGAAACTTGAAAATTGTTTTAATGGCTACCAACACTGGTAATGTCAACTCTGACATTAGTTCTGTTAACATTAACACTAGTTCATTTGTAGAAGGTAAGTCTACTGTCAAACCACCATTTTTCAATGACAGTAATTATGCATATTGAGCTTGTAGAATGAAAATTTATTTACAATCAGTAGGATTAGACACTTGAAATATCACACAAACTGAGTATGTTGAACCAACTACCGATTTTGCCCAGTGGACTACTGAGCAAAAGGGTGTTGCACAAAATAACTCAAAGGCCATGAATATATTATTTTGTTCAACTAGATAGGAATGAGTTTAATAGAGTGTCTGTTTGTAAGTCTGCATTTAAAATTTGAAAAACTTTGCAAGTTACTCATGAAGGAACAAGCAAAGTTAAACAGATTAAAATTTCCATATTAACCAATCAGTTTCAATTGTTTAAAATGCATGCAAATGAGTCCATTTCCGACATGTGTTGTCGATTTCAAGATATTGCTCATTCACTAATTGCACTGGGAAAATGCTTTTCGGAAGAAGACCAAGTCAGAAAAATTCTAAATTCACCCACTTCAGAATGGGATCAAGACACTCAATCGAAGAAGCAAACGATATCAGTCTAATGAAAATAGAAGAATTGATTGGAAATCTGATGTCTTATGAAATTCAACTGCAAGGAAGAAGAGAAAACAAGACCATAGAAAAGAAGTCATTAGCATTCAATGCAACAACTGAAGATTCAAAACCAGACAGTGATGAGAAGATTGCTTTCATGACAAGAAATTTTCGAAAATTCCTAAAATATAGAAAAATGTATAATTACAAAAGAAATGATCAAAGAAATTACAGAAATAATACGAAAAAGGTCAACAATGATAGATGCTACAATTGCAATAAAGTCGGGCATCATAGGAAAGATTGTCTGTATCCAGATAAACAGTTGTTTCCTGCAAACAATGATTCGTCAAGGAAAAGAAAGAAAGCATACAAAGCAACTCTTGATGATTCAGACTCATCATCCAGTGACGATGAAAAGAAGGCGGATAATTCAAATCCGTGTTTCACTGTTATTCATGAATCAGATGACGATGGGAGTATGAATCTAAAAATAGGTACGCATTTACAATATTTTTAATTTTTCTTGTTTGAATGGATGCTTGTTTGTTTGCCTATTTTTTTTAATTTCTTGAATTTTAAATTCAAAAATAATATTATTTTAATAATAATTTAAATATTAAATTATTAATATTTAAGTATTATTATATTTAATGTTATCACAGGAATTATATAAGTAGAATATAGGATATAATATATGCATTTATTGAAAATTAGGAATAGACACTTTTCCTTTGATTCAATAGGCACATGCCGACATACTTGGATACCCCATGTCGACATGCCCCTCGGAATTTGATTTTAAAATTTGAATTCAAACTTTTGAATTTCTTTTCACCTTTTCACCAACTTCAATGCTCTGGAAAAAAGCCTCTTGACCAGAGAACATGTCTATAGAATCTCTATTTAATTCACTCTCCTTATCATCACTTTTTACTTTTATTTCAAATCTCAAATTTATCTTCATTATCTTATACTCCCCTCAAACTTCTTCAATGGCCTCTTCAAGCACTCCTAACACCACTAGGCTTCCAAAAACTGTCAATAACTTTCTTTTAATGACCCGAAAGCTATCAAAGCTTACATTAACTATGTAAACTTTGGTAAAATTCATACGGGTAAATTTGCTATTTTTGAAGATTTTCCTTCTTATGAAATTGAAAATCTTTTTCAATAATGTTCTATTCTTAGTGTAGTAGATAACAAACAAAATGATTTTGTATGTTATCCAAATCTTGTTAAGATGTTTATGCGAATTTGAATCGTGATTTTTATGATGGGCAAGATGGACAAATTTGAAGTAGTGTTAAAGGAATATAAATAGTTTTGGATTATGAAATTTTAGGAAATATTTTGGGATGCAAGTATACCGAAATAAATCTCTCAAAATTTCAAATAAATGAAAATGATCAAGAGACATTTCATCACATCTTTGAAGGAGATTGCAATTTTGAATTCAAAAATCGTTATTTTCGTCCAAAAACAAAAATTGTTAACCTTCTTATCCAACACACTCTTATATCAAGATCGGGAAACTACAACAAACCGACTTTGAAAGTTTACAAAGCTCTTTTTGCAATTTTTGAAAATTATGATATTAATTGGGCTCAAGTTATTTACGATGAGCTAAGGCCCAAAAATTTTACTACGGGAGAAAACACATTATATCATGGAGTTTATTTCACTCGGATTTTTAATTACTTTAGGGTTGATTTCAAAAGCAAAGAATTTATAACTAGAAAAGTATTCAACCATGAAAACATTTCTCTTATGCAAATTCCATTAGTGTTTCAACCATATGAAACACTTACGGAAAAATAAGAAAGGCTTGCTCATGAAGAGATGGAAGAAATGGAGGAAGAAGAAAAGGAAGAAGGAATGAAAATTGAAGAGGAAGATCAAGAAACTTCCTTAGAGAGTATTGAATATCCTACTAATCCCGCTAATCCATCCAATAAAACCATTCTCAATAATAAAAGAATTATAGTGGAAAATCAAAAGACACTTAAAAGATCAATGAGTAAGAAAATGGATAAGATTTCCACTCAAATCGACAAGTTCTTCGAGAAAATTAGTAGAAAGCTTGGACTATCATCTTCTTCATCTTAATCTAACTAGTTTTAGTTCATGTTATCTTGCCTGCTTCAAGTTCTATCCATGTATTTTCCTTTTAGTTAATATTATGTTATTTTATGTGATGTTGACTAGAATCATTAATGAAATCTTTTATTTCCTGTTATTCAACTTCACTTGTCTCTGTAATTGCTTGTTTTATATTATACAAATTTTAGTTGAATAGATTTGTTCATAATATTCAAAACAAAGCAAATTCTCACTTTAGGCAGAGGCATGTCAACATCCACCATCCCCCAATGTCGACATACAACGGGCAGAAAATAGTTGCACTTTCAAATTTTAATTTCATGTAACTAACTTGTGTCTATTTATTATGAGTGACTTTCTACTTCTATTTATACCTGTTTCTTCCAGAATAATTACCAAACTTCATTTCTAATCCCTCCCTTTCATAGTTCTTCCTATCTCTTGAATTATGGCTTCTCCGATTAAGAATCTAAGTGATAATCTTGAGAAAACTCTCACTTCCTTCAAAAATATCCTTACGTTAATACTTCATAATCAACGTCACTTAGAATTGAGTCAAATGCATATGATCAAGGAGCAAGAGAGATATTTCGACGCCCTTCGTTGAATGATGTCGGCCCTTAACAAGGACGATCTCGAACGAAATCCACCGGTCACTCTCGACTATGTTAGTTGTTTGATTTGATTGGTGTGTTTTAAACTTAATTGACTTGAATTATTTAAAAACATTTGGTATGGTTTGTATATATGATTGGATTGAATAATTACTGAAAATATGATTGGATGATGATTGATTTACTTCTGTATTACGCTTATGATCACACTTATGATCACATTTCATATTTATGATCACATATAGCACTTATTACACTTATATATGGATTACTCTATTATACTATGATTGATTATCTTATATCAAGTTTAGGGGATTTATTAGTAAGAAGTTTTTGCTGATGACAAAGGGGGAGAAGTTACATAAAATAGTAAAGCTTGGAGTAAGGGGGAGTTATTGGTGTAAGGGGAAGTTATGGTATGATTGAAGTGGTAAGAATATTTTATAAGGTTGTCATCATCAAAAGGAGAAGATTGTTAGAAACTGGAGATAGTGGTTTTGATGACAACAACCTTTGTAACTTATTTTATTGTAACTTATATACTAACACTATTGTCTAGATATATATGAATATTATTATGCAGGATATATATAAGGCAGCTACTGATTATTGAAGACTGTACAGTATAAAGATCAAGAATGAAGAAATCAACTTTGAAGACTCATGAGTATCAAGTTCAAGGTTTCAAGATAAGTGTCTAGTTTCTGTTAAAACTTCATAATAGCACGGAAATTTTTATTCCGAATTTCATTTGGAATGGAACCAATTTCTACCTTTTTAGTGGCTTACAAATCCACGACAAGTAGCTTACAAACCTACGAAAAGTGCCTTACAAACCCACGAACATTCTGGTTTTGTACAGTTCTCGAGTCCTGATGTGATGAGATATTCTGCAGGAAGAAGCTTGCAAAACTACTTCAAAATGGTTTTTCAAAATAATTTTCAAAACTGTTTTTCAAAATATTTTAGCCTTAAAAATTACATTTTCAAATGATTTTCAAAAAGATGTTTTAGCCTTAAAATATTCTTTGTTTTATTTTTAAAATAAACTCTTATTTTAAACTTCATTTTCAAAACAAATTTTACATTGTTTTTAACTAAGAGATGTCAACATCATAGGATACCCCATGTCGACATGGTAGCCGTAAGTTTCAATTTTCAAAAGAAGTGTCTATTCGTTTAAATATCTTCACGAATGGTTATGACCGTTGGTGTTCTATAAATAGTCTTCACAAACGAATTTTTTAACCAACTATTTTCTTATTTTCTTCACTGCTCCACAAATCCATTTCTAAAATTTCCATATTTTTAAGATCGTGCCGAAATTCTGTCAAATTCTCACGTGAATCAAATTAGAATCTCATTCTTGTTTGATTCTGTATCCTCTCTCGAAGATCAAAGTGCTATTCAGAGTTATACGATCAATTTGTAATCAAAAGTTTATCTAGTCTTTCTAAAATGTGTGGTTGTGTCTGGAAATCAATTGAGTGATCTTGTGTCCCGTAAATCAAGAGAGTTTGCCCCGGACTCGAGAGACGGGAGCGTACCTTAAGGCCTTTAGAAATTGAGGATTGTAATCACGATATTGGTATAATAAAAATCTATATGAGATGTTTGCCTTGGTACAGGACTGGATGTAGGATAACTCCGAACTCGTATAAAATCTGGTGTTTTCTTTCCATTGGCTGTTTTTTATTTAATTTCTGCATCTGTGTTTGATTCTGTGATTGTTCTATGACTAAGTTCTGCATTTGTTTATATCATAATTTTTAAATTAGTCCATATAAGTTTTAGAATCCATTAAACACTATTCACCCCCGTGTTAAATTAGCCTTAAGATCCATAATCCGCACTCCTTTTTAATGGATATATAAAAAATTGTCAAACAGTTCAATAATATATATGACGTGCTACATGACATCAATGTCCATGTGTTTTCACGTAGTAACAAAATGTATGGTTGACGAGATATGTGTTGCTTTCAATACTCCTTCCGTACCTACTCACCAGATGTATTGATCAATTTCCTTCCTTCCAGATATTTTGCAATTTAAGAAGACTAGATATATAAGCGTGTGTGTTATGCACATGGAGCATTTAGACACTTAGTTTATTTTCTTCACACGATTATTACACTCCTATTCTATACAATTTCATGAAGAAGAAATGTATTATTAGTTGTGGATGAAGGCCATTAAGTTATTTAGCAATTAAGCTTCAAATTCCCATAATTAGAGTTCTAATCCCGTCTTCCCTCAATAAAAAGTTTGTAATACTCTGCTGATTTATCCATCCTGTGTCACAAAAATTAAAGTATAGATGGTGCTTTTAACACTTCTTGATTTTGCTAAAAGGTTTTAGTTTATTATTAATTGATTTATTGATGGGGTATAATCAAACTGTATGGCTTTGCTACATTTCAGGAACAAAGAACTAAACCAGACGGAGATCTTCATTCCAACATTCAGAGTTTATAAATTAGCATTTAAATAACATGTATAACAAATTAATATGCTAATGTTTATGAAGATATGAAATATTATCAAACTCCCATAGTTCATATATGCCTGAGTTTGGCTCTCATTTCTCAGACTATGTTTCGTCATGGTTTCAGAAGTGATTGTACAAGATGAGACATGCTAATGGATTGCTTTTGGTTATAACTGGATGATAGGTTCTGGCTTTTACTTGGAAATGCATCATCGTTTAATTATCTTACAAAATAGACTGTTAGATTAATCGATACAGATATCTGCTTTTTTAACCGAATAATATGAATAACCTTGTCTTTTAAAATGGTATCATAATATACAAAAGATTAGTAGTGCACATATATAGGTATAGTAGTTGTGCAGTTAGTACGCTCGGTAGATTCAAAGCGGTGGGGGTGCAAAAAGTCATAGCGGGGATACAGCAAGGATATAGCGGATGGTTCTAAAATAGCATATAAAACTCGTACTTAATGTTTTTACAAATATATAAATGGTAATTAAATGAAAAATTATCATTCAATTGAATTATAAATAATACATAAATAATTTTGAATAAAAACATGTACGAATATACTTTAAATAAATAAAAAACTGTTATATAACATAATTGAATTTGGTAGAATATTAGAGTATTTTCATTTCTGAAAACATATTAAAAATTAAATCAAATAAATTAGTTTCATAATTTTATAATGTATAAATGCAATTTTTCAATTCATTTTATTAAAAAAGATATAGCGGGAATAGCGGAATATAGCGGAAATAACGGGATATAACAGAAATAGCGGGGATTAAAGCGGAAAGGCAATATTCTGAGGCTATATGGAAAAAATCGTAGCAGTAGAAATCCGCTATGAGATATAGCGGGGTTGTAGCGGGGTAATAGCGGGGCATTAACCATACAGTATAGTAGGGACAATACAAAAGAATACAATAATTTAATCTAATTTTATAAGATTAGCACAGTAGTGCTTTTCAAAACAATAACTAATCTGTTTAAGTATTATGATTGGACCAAAACCGGAATGAATGGGAGTACTAAACAGATATCAATATTTTAAAGCAAGTAATATCAAAGCTGAAAGGCAGTTGAGGAAATACAATGATGATCTGAAGCACTAATTGTTCAGATCATACAAGAAGGAAAAGTATGTTGAACTGTGAAAATAGACTTACCAACCTTTGACCAGTCAAACTGCAAACCAAGAGTGCTCCAGCGTAGCTTACGTAAAAGAACTGATGCAGGTATAGGTTTACAATTCTCCTCTTTCTGATGTGTATTGTTATATGCTTCAGCAAATACATATCTACGAGAATCTTCTAAGTTTTCATCAAGACATTTCTCACCCTTTAAATCTCTATCAAGTTGCTCTTTTTTAAAAAGAACCTTGTTAGTCTCAACTGATTTGAACAAATCATGGATTGGGCCATACATAACATTATGATTTGTTCTATTGGGAGGCTGAGGAAAATTTACTAGGCTCTCTCTAATCCAATGGCTTTGTTCTTGAATAGTCAATGCGCCAGGAATGAAATAAAATCCTATATTGAAGGGGAGAAATCAAATGGCTGATCTATGAGAATATTCTGATAACAATGATTTCTTGCTCATAAGTTTGACTTTAATTCAAAATAACAATATAAGCCTTTTAAACTACAATTCTACAATATTTGAAACTAAATCTACAAAGTTATATAGTTTTTTGGCAAAGAATTGGTTCCGGAGGCTCAAAATTTGCGACATAGCATTCATTACTTTCAAAAGAAGTTAAATGCACGCCTTTTCTTTGCTATTTGATATGCACGGGACCCTTCTGACGCTAAAAAGTGCTAAATGCAATTTCATAAAACGAGCCTTAGACATTAACATAAAATAAATAAATTAATTAAATGCTAGTAAACAAAGTGAGGTGATATAAACAATAATATACCGCACATTTCTTTTATAAAAAAAATTAAAAATAAAGTAGAACTTGCATAACAACATCAATTTGAAAGCCGATGATGCTCTTTGGCTTAAAAATAACAAATCCAGGTGGCATGATCAAGTTTTTCTACCAACTTCTTTGTGAAAGATGATATAACTAGGACTAGGTATAGATCCCAATTGATGCTGCAGATATTCAGATTGAAAACAACAAACTTCACAGTTCATCGCTACCATTAAAGAATCAGGTTCTCAAAATTTATGTGGTTCTACTAACTTATCATGTTTCTCAATTAGCAGGTCCTCGCTTAGCTTCCAATCTTCATTCTCAATACATTGCTCAAGTCCATTAAGGATGTTGGAAAGAACAGTATGTATACTATCACGACAATCCATTAACAAGTTTCCAATCTTTCATTACAGAGGAAAGAAAGTTTGAAAGGAATATCGAGGTTTGTTTTGAAGATTGAAAAAAAAAGTCTTTCAAGATTTATTTCTAGTACCCAAAAAAAAAAAAGGGAGGAAAACGGGAATTTAGGAAGAAAAACCAACTCCAAACATAGCTAAATCATTCAATCTTACTTGCGACATAGTTGGCTGAAGGTAAAATTTAACTTCCACTGTAAGATTTTCTTTCAACAAAGGCAAATGTATCTGAAACTGATGGGAACAGTGGTGATTCCATCAGATCGCTAATTGACTTCGCGTATAGATGGATAACTGTATTTCAACTCATTAACCATGCAATATGCGAAATCTAGGACTGAAAAATTGTAAACTATACATTGATGATGTTGATAGCCTAGAATTTCCTACTATTCTTATCTCCGATTGGATGTCAGATGGATGACAATCTACCGATTTATTTCTAAATTAGCTGCCTCTCGTTGTCATTCAAAATTCTTTTGAAATTATGGTTTTTAGAATTTGAAAATCTATGTTTGCAGGCTAGGGATATACATAAGCGACAGCATGGACTAGATGAGAAACTAGGGTCAGGTCTCCAAATGGATTTAGATCAAGCAGACAACATACAAAATTTAATGCTAATATGATCATGATATTTAGATATTTATGTTTGCATGTTTATTACTGCATTTTCGCACTATGTGATAATTTCCTTTGTTATATGTTTGCATGTGTTGCTAAGTCTGTGAAAATAATGAAAAACATAGACGGGCCTGCTAAAACTTGTCCTAAAAAACATAATTGTTAACTAGCTAAATGAGAGGTGAACTTTATTTCATATTAAACCCACGATCTCCGTTATTGGGTTTTAGGTAATGTAGTTAAACTTGCAAGTCTTTGAGGTGTTGGTGAATTTTTAATTATGGTTTTGACAGAATCGATATTTATTTAATTTAAAAGACCATTGTCTAATACATGTTTTATACATATGATTTTTGGTATTTCAAAATGCCTTTTGAACCACTTGTAATCTATTTTATTTTACAAGTAACTTTAACATGTGGTTCTTCCTCTCATTTGGTTTCATAATTTTCGTATGAAATTTTACATTTGCACCATTTTACTTTGATCTAGTAATTAAATTCTAATATTAAATTAAATGTTCAGTTTGAAAAAAATTAAAAGGTGGAATAGCAAGGTATATTTGTATTGATCAATGCATATTTCTATTCATTTTGTGATGTGTACACGAAATTCGAGAATTCGGTTTCAATCATTTGAAATTTTATTAGTTTCGGACAATTTCGGAAATTTCAAAAGTCTTGGTTTCGGTCCTCTTTTGGTTTTCAATGGTTTTTTAATTAAAATTTACCTAAAATTATGAACAATGTCATTAGAACGTAGATAAATATATTTAAATTAATTACAATGTTTATCAATGAAAATAACACCAAACTAAATTAAATAACACTAAACTAAACTATTTAGAAATCAGCCTCATTTATAAACCTGCCCGAAACAAAACTCAGCCCACCCAAAATATAACCAAACCCTTTCCCAATTCAAACCGCAGCCTTCTTCAATTTACAAACCCAAAACCACACCTCCTTCAAGTTGCACCTCGTTCAAAGCAGATCTAAGTAAAATCATTGATGGAAGCTAGGGTTTCTCGAAACTGAGAAAGAAAATAAAAGAAAAGGAAGAAGAAGAAGATGCCTGATGAGAGAATTGAGTTCAAGATGGAAAAAAATCATGAGGTAAGTATAATCGATTTTGTCATTTGTCTTTTTTTTTTGCTTTTTCGATCGTTTAATGGCATCTTCTTGCTGCTCGATTGTTTTGAACTAAAAAACAGTTTTTTTTCATTGTCTAGTCTGGCACCGGAACTAGGGTCCAGTTCCGAACCGGACAGCAACGGTACCGGTCCAGTAACACTAGAATTTCAGAATACCGGTCGGAACCTAATACCTTGGCATACACATCGTTTTTTTTTCTAAATAGCGTTTTCTTCTTACTTGAAGCAAAATTATAAGGTTCCAAAAGCTTGAGAAAAATAATAGACGTCCGGTTTCAAATCTATAAGAGGAAAAGTAAAAGGTTTCATCTCTTCCATACCAATTCTTTCTATAGATTTCTTCGGTCATTCTCCATTTGATTTCCAAGGTCATCTTTGCGAGAGAAAAACTCAATCCCTTCTTTTACATTCCTATAAATTCGATCCACATCGATATAAATGATTATACAATCAATAGCGGCCTTAATTTATTAGATATTTGATTAAATTTTTTTTCTATTCATGATCAATGTGTCCCTCATGAATTTTTTGATTTAATTATTTTGTTTCAAGTCTTTATTAGGTGAATGATCAATTTGCCCTTAGATCAGAGAAGAGACTAAATAAGATGTTAAGCCCATGAGTTGATGTAGTGTTAGATAATTATTACAACGAGCATTATGGCACGTACTTCGCGCGTAATGAAGAGACCTGAATTGTTTTTCTATAAATTGTATTTGTTTAATACATTCACAAGAAAAATGATTTCAACAAATATTTAGCTATATTTTTCCGTTGAATCATACGTACTTAATTTGAATTTTTATTTCTAAGTTGCAATATCTAGATTTTTTGCTAGTTTAAATTTTTATTTATATTATTAATTAATTGGAGTAACACCAATTGAGGGAAGCTAATCTAATACCGTTTAAGATGTTTTGGACACATCCAACGGAGGGCTCTCGAGACACTTGTGCGCATTGAAATTATAGACCGCGTCGAATGCTCAAAGAGAGATAGAGATCGACCAAGATTGACATGAGAGAATGTAGTAAAAAGGGATTTGAAGAATTGGATTTGGAATATATCCGAAGAACTGAAGTCGGATACGAGTGACCGAAATTTAGCATCCAGGTACAAGAACTATCAGTTAGGAGTTTTTTGCTTAGGGTTGATTTAGAGATAGTGTTATAAGTTTTAGATTATACGACTAGTGAATAGGAGCCTGATACGTAGTTTTGGTCTTCGGTCAATATTAAAATTAGTACCGTTATTACTATTATCATCACCATCATCATGGTTTTTTATATTTATTTTTATTTTTTTAATTTATTTTTTTTAATTTTTAATCTTTATTTTTATTTTACTTAGTTGTTATTATTATTGTTACTATTTTTAAATTGACTTTATCATTTAGTGTTGGGTTTCATCTCTACCCGACCCCAACTTGTTTAGGAATAATAGCTTAGTTATTGTTGTTGCAGTATTAATAAATAAAAAACGAATTTGTAATGTAGTTTATTTCTTATATCCTATTTTTAAGTGATATTAATACGTGATAAATATTTGTAGAGAAAATTTTGAATTATAAAGAAAACTTAATTGTCAGATCCTATTTTTAGGTGATACTAAATTTTAGTAATATTTGTAGATATGCATTTTTGGTATTTCACGCTGACACTCAAATATTACAACTATTAATAAAAAAATACATATAAAGGTATTTTTTTAACTTTATGGTCGGACCAAAAGATTGTGTTTCTATTCCAACTATTAATAAAGATATTTGTTTCTTCAAAATTCATTTACATTTTTGAAGTTCTTTTAGTACATACGCATTTCGAACTCAATTGTCGTAGGTATATGTTTCTATTTTAAATGACAACCCAAAATGGATGCATGTAAAAACTCACACGGAGCTGCAAAGTAGTCTGTTTTCAATGTAGAAAGTTTCAGCACTAATGATGTTTCTTATGGTTCTCTAGTCTATTGCTATATTCATTTGAAAGAACTTGAAAGGTGGGATAGCTCAGGGTATTAGTATTAACGTATTCTTCCCGATTTCTAATATATACACGTATAGTTTTTCTAAGTAGCCTTCTCTTCTTGCTTACAACTAAATTTCAAGACCACGAATGTTTATAAGAAGGAAGACGATTATTGATGAGTAATGTGGAAGCTTACTTTTGTATGTTAATCATTACATTAATTTATTAGAGGTTGTTTAGAATTTGTTTTCTATTCAAAATGTGTCATTTATGAATTCTTCGATTTAGTAAGATTAACAATTTTAATTTCATTAAAGATCTTTATTAGGTGAATGTTTAATATGACATTATAATAAGGAGGTGACTAATTAAGATGTTAAATTACAAGTTTACGTTATATCAGGTTCTCAAAAATTCATTTACATTATTCAAAGTCTTTTGTGGTACACACATATTTCGAATTCAACTGTAGTGTGCATTTGTTGCTATGTTTTTAATGACAACCCAAAATGAATTCATGCAAAAGCTTACAGGAGCAGCAAAGTAATATGTTCCCGCCGTAGAAGATTTCAACACTAATGATGCTTGCTATGTCAAGATTAAAACGAGGAATAAACAATAATTAATGAATAATGCAGAAGCTTACCATAACAACTAACAATAATCTAAGTTTTCCAGCGTATGTTAGAACAAAGGTTAAATCTAGGTAGTAATTTGGACAATATTGTGGGTGCCTGTGTACAACTTATTCATACTAACGTTTTCTTTACGTAAATACCATATGAATCAATTCTTTCATAGTATTAATTGCGCAAATGAACGTTTATTGTATCTATTTATTTATTTTTATTGTAAAAAAAAAAGTGGCCAATGATTCCTTTTTCACGGGACGTTGTGAAGGTATTACGGCTAAATAGACGTAAACTAGTTAATCATTTTTTTGGTTTGATAAGCTTTTAGTTTTTACTATCTCCCCCCCCCCCCCCCCCTACACACACGCGTGTCTGTTTGTGTGTCGCCCGTTATAATATATCACCGTGCCCATATATTTAATGAGGCCCGTGTCCATATCTTATTTGCAACCAAATTTTGAAGTGTGATTTTAACAGCCAATTATAATATATCACCTACTTAGCTTTTATTATAATCATGAGAAACCTCCTCATCAACACTATACTCATATACATTGCCAAAGTAGTCAAGAAAAAGGTGCAGAAAGGCACAGACCTGTGCATTGGACATTTCTAAGCCTTGTGCTAGGCGCATACATTTTTGTACGAAACTATAAATGTTATTTATGGGAGCGGCAATTGGAACACAAAATAAAACGCAAGATTTGACGCAATAAATCTCGGTCATTGGATTTTTTTTGTCCATAAATGACATGGAAGGTGGAGATCAAGGAAAGATCCAACCGTCCAAATTAATCGTGCCAAATTTTGTGTCATTGTTCTGTGTCTAAATAGAATTTTTCGTTATTTAGCATGCTTATTTGCTAATTTACTATGGTCAATCAAAATTTAATGTTTTTTATG
This sequence comes from Allium cepa, assembly GCA_030765085.1. Classification (NCBI taxonomy): domain Eukaryota; kingdom Viridiplantae; phylum Streptophyta; class Magnoliopsida; order Asparagales; family Amaryllidaceae; genus Allium; species Allium cepa. The sequence continues at coordinate 675,403,143 of CM060941.1, read as the reverse complement.
CTGAATTTATGTAATATTTTGTCGAGCAGTTCAAGACTTCAAACCTAAAATTATACTATGACAAAAAAATAACAATATAAACCAATAATTAATAACATGTTAAATCAGTACAAAGCCTAGAATTTAAACATAACATATAAATAACATTCTAAACAGAAAATTAGAATCATAAACAATATATAAATAAAATAAAAATAAACTAGAAACCAAATGGAACAAATTTATCCTTCAATTGACTTCAGCTTCAAATCTAAGCTTTTGAACAGATTTCGAACAGTTCAATGAAAATTGAGTGAATTTACCCCAATCGTAATATCCATTGGCAACTATAAGGAATTCTAGACGGAACAAAGAGATGGAAATAAATATAAGAAAACTAAAAAATGGTTAATACGATCACATAATTCTTAAGGCGTAAAAAAGTACACCTCGAGGCTTTTCAACGTTGCAAAAAAGCACATTTTTATTCATCTTTATCAACACCCAAGCTTTGAAAAGTAAAAAAGAGCAAAGGTCACGCCTTAGCTTTTCTGAGCCTAAGCACGCTTAAGTGCTTGCCTTGATAACTATGACATATACATATACATATACATACGTATATATGTACGTATATATGCACATATAGGTACATACATGTGTGTGTGTATAATGTGGAAATTAGTCTAGTTTAATTGAAATAGCAATAGCAATGCCAATGTCAATCAACTTCAACAGACCTAACAGTAAAAGTTCCTGGGGATCCAAGATAAAGTAATTAATATCCAATAAATTCTACTTCAACTAAGTTGAACAACAAATTGTATTACCATTGTAGAAAAGATCGAGATATCAGGTTCATGGAAGGATTTCCCACTACCCCTCCCCCCCCCCCCCCCCCTCTTCTCATATGAGTTGATTCATATATAATAAATTACGAGTATCTTGAAATAATAAATATTATATGAAATTATTGTAGGTAAAAGTTTTAAACTTTTCTTACATTATTTGATTGTTACATCTTGAGTATAAATGTAGTTACATTCCTATTGTCTTTAATCATTTTGACTATGGTCATTTTAAAATTAACCACGTTCACGCTTACAATATTATCAGTTTTGGATATATGTGAACAATGTAATTAGTATAATGGCTCGCAAACGTTGCTAGAATGAGCATAAATGAAATTGCAAGAACAAGACGTTTTCTAAACAAATATTATCAACAAACAACAATTTCTCCCATCTATGAATGCTTCCTAAAATGCACCACATCAGGTACATGCAGTCTAGGAATTATTGACTTTATGTCCACTGGTATGCATTGACAGCGAAAACTTCAATAGTATGATTTCTTACTACAATTTAGACCTTGCCGTTGCATCAAAAAGTTGAAAGCTAAGAGTTATTTTTTGTACTAGAATGTAATTTCGTGTACAGTATAAGTGAAAAACAATGTGATTTTCATGATTTACAACCATTCCACTGTTAATGTTAATTTGTGTTGTTTCATATCTTTTTTTCTTCGTAAATAAACCATGTGTGAAGTGTCAACTTCTGTCTACTAAGTGATTATATACCTAGCATTAATTCGTATTTGGCAATTATCTGCAAGCAAAAAAAAAAGTTTTTATTCTATAATAGTAATGATAATATAAAAAATCATCAATAAGATGTTTATGGATTTAACATTGTGAGTGTAGCATGGGTTGCACTAGTACTTAGCATAAAACAAACTTATTGGTCTACATAAAAGGGAAACATAACTTAGATATCGTTTTGAACATTGACGAATAAAATTTATATTTAACGGGAAATGCCTCCAAGGACCTTGAGCACATTAGAAGTAGGTTAGGGAACATGAGATGAAATGTTACATTTCGACATCTATGTCAAATGCAATTTAACATCAACATCATATTATGATCACTGCCCTTGGTACGATGCAAAATCTGAAGAAACTAATCAGGCATCAAAATAGAACCAGCCATATAACTATAAGAAATTTAATGACTACGACCATGGCTCAAGACACATCGGTTAGGTATCACATTCAGAAGCTGATGGGACATCTAACTGAGAATGAGATTCTTAGAATTTAAATCAACATGGAGACATGGATCCATATCTTTTTCTAGTCATTGCCTAAAACATTTAAAGCACTTTCGCTTTTACTACAACATGAATAAAAGGTTGTATTCTTGGTGAAACTATTGACAGTCAATGCTGAAAGGTGGGCGGTAGAAGAAAAATTAAATGATCCAAAAAGGACACAGCACCTTCAAATACTATGGGAAAAAACCCAAAAGACAGTTCTCAAGTGCAAATGGCATGAACGTTAAAAGAGTGCGTGTCTACTTTTGAAACAAGGGGAAAAAACAGTCTTATTGACTAGTAGTATGTTTAACGTATTAGCTACTAACATCTGTGTGTGTAAAAATAGGAGCCGTTAATCATGTCTACAATTCGTTGCATATGTTCCAAAAAAACAAGAGTTATTTGATGGAGGGCCATTTTGTTTTTATTTTTGCATTGAGGTGGAGCTTCGACGCAACGGTTAGGTCATCCACATGATGATCTGGACGCACATTTTCAAATCCGAAAACAGAATCTTCGCAATGCAAGGGAAAGGCTGCGTACATTATCGACCTCCACAGAGCCCGCCATCGTGCGGGAGCCTCGTGCACTGCATTCCACCTTCTATTAGTTTTGGATGGATAGGCAATTTACTTTAATTAAAGTATTTTTAATTAGAAAATAAATCATGTTATTTGATATGGTGTATTAGAGCATCTCCAACAGTTCACATTTCAGCCCAAAACAGGGTTCCAATTGCCCTACAGTTTGAATTGACCATGAATATTCAAACCAGTTTATGTTTTCGGTTCAGAAAATGTAATATGATTCAAACGCTCATCCATATGTGTCATAACTTGAATGCTTATTGAATAAGCTTCCGACGTCCGGTACTTAATTTACAAGCACCCAACTTCAGTCATATTTTTCAAAATTTCTACTTACATTCTCCATTTTGAGCAATAACTTATTCACCGCTTCTTTATGTTACAAAAAACCACACTCAAACAACAATAAATCCATTTACCATTCCCTAACAACAGCAATGTTTTCACCATCCCAACCACAAATACATTTTTTGAATTTCAACTATTTCGAATTAGACTACGTGTTACTAAAGTCTACCATCCGTCGAGCATCACACCATGGGAACACTGCTTCACAATGAAGACTATTACCTTATGTATTGCTGGCGCACTAATATAAAGACTTGATTCGTGGTAAAGACCGACGTTAGAAAAAAATTTAGTCGTGAATTCAGTAAAGTTACAACGAGAAAGCATCTAACGAGAACACACACTGTCACAACGTTAAGCGAAAGGATTGGAAAATTAAACCAACAAACACCTTTTATGAATCTTAGATATACAAAATCAAGCAAGCTAATCTAATAACTAAAGTGGCATTGAAGAAGAAACGAACTAGTTATGTTTCTTGAAATCTAGGTGCTTTCAACGTTTTACGTTATTGAGTTAGCATTCATATGTATGTTGCAAGATATAGGTAATGTTGAATTATTCAACCAATTTCCACACCAGAATCATCATTTTCCACATTACTACCAACTCGAAATTTCTACAATTTACTCGCTCAGCATCAAAAATTGAATTTCGAGAAAATTACGACGTTACAATCCATGCAATCAACAAGAAGCAAATGAAAGGAAAAAATCAAGGTTTAGTTCAAGTCCTACCGCATCGGAAAATAACAATTTGCAGTATCTTAAAGGTGATTACGGTATTGATGATGATGTGAAGCCTAGCCGGATCTAGGATGCCTGTGTGTGAAGTGCAAAGAAACAGAGCTCGATAATAGTAGCTTTGGACACTCGTTTATCCGCTTTGCGATCTAATTCTGATAAGGAAAATGAAGAAAGAATGATAACGTCAGAGGAAAAAACGGAAGTTATGACCCGATTTGTGAACATCAAGCGACAAAAAAGAGAGGTCAAAAGGAGAAAGTAGGAAATGGAGATCATGAGAATGGATACCAACAGCATGGACAAAGATACTGCCGCGTAATGTGAAAGGTCTAGTGATAAGGAGTAGACTGTGTCACATGTAAGTGTGTGATGTGTAACAAGTTGTATCTTTTTTATATTAGTATTTCTTGAGTAATGATGCACTTGTACATTTGCTTAGTGTCCCTTAAATGTGTTTTTAAGTTAAGTTGAACAAAATGTGAACAACTGATGATGGTTAAAGATCATTTGATATGCGTACATGACATTCTTAGGGAACAAAAACTAATGCATACTAAATTATTCTAATGAATCTCAACTACTAGTGGTCTTCATAAAAATTTCATGTATTATTTATGAGGTCTCATTGCAACCGTTCAGAAAAGCTTCGTTGCAGTATTTCAATTGTTGATCTATATAAACCCAAATATCCGCATCGGTTAGCAATCTATTTTCTTAGAACACTTTGGCATTTGTTGTGAAAGATTATAATCCATATGCAATCTCCCCAAATCTTTTTAGTCTCCAACGATCATGTTGTGTAGAATTATACAAGTAAACATGATGATCCTAGTCATTTTCCTCATGTCCCATGATCTATAAGGACAACTTATCAAAGCGAATCAAGATTGCAACACTTTGAACGCTCTTTCGATATCTTTCTATTAGATTTCTTGTCCTTTAGCATACGTTTTTTGCTTAGGTGTTATCGAAAGTGTGTATGTCTTAATGATAGTGCTCTTTATATATCACATCTTCATGGATTGCTCATAGTGGTTGTCTTCAAAAGTAAACTCAACTTGAGTTGATTTACAAAGTGCAAGATCATTAAACAATATTGAACATTCGACCCCATTGATGTCATTATTCAAACTTGGTATGCAAAAAAAACTGTTTCGAATCCACAAATTGTTTGATGCAACAGTTCCCAAAATGATTGTCCATTTTTCCCCTAGTTGTATAATCCCCGTGATATGCTTAGGGATAGTTCTTCGCTATCAGTGCATGCAATGAATGCTTCCTAACATTCAGGGGCGGACATACTTCAGGCCCAGCGGAGGCCACCGTCCCCTCTGGATCTTTTTTAGTTGACTAGTCAACTAATTTGTAAAGTATAATAAAATGAAAATCACCCTCACTTCACCCAGTAAACGCAAACAAGAAAAAACGTTCTTTCTCAATCTCAAATTCTCAAGGCTAGCACTTCTCTTACTCTTAGCAACTTGCAAACAATAAAACGTTGTTTTCTCAAAAAGCCAACAAGCAAAAGATTCAAACAAAAGCAAGAATAGTTCTTATTCTCTACAATCTTATCAATGAAAGAGGTAATTAGTTGTTTCAAAATTGAAAGCCTCATATTAGTGAAATTTAGGGGGTTTTGTTTTCCTTTATGGAACTCAAGGATTTTAAACGGAAGTAGGGATTTTAAGTTTTTTAGTATGGATATGAGAACGATTAGGTTATATTTTCAATCGAAACAATTTGATAGCATGTTGCTTTCAGTGTTCTCGTTTTGATGGGAGCCAAATTAACTATCAAAATGGTAGAATTTTTCACACCAAATAGATTATCAAAATTATGCTACAATTTGTTTCTGCTAGAAGCATAAGTGAATCTAATATTTATAAAGTTAGTCATGAAACACGCAGGTTAGAATTCATTGTTTGTTTAATTAGAACCTGTATTGTTTTCTGATTATTAATTTTATTTGTTTGCAATGCTTCCATCCGTTAGCATAATTAGAGCTCATTGTTTGTTTTTTGATTCGTTTCTAGAAATCCTTTAAATAAAGAATATGAAAAATAATATGTTGAGCTATTTTACAAAATTAAAAAGAAACCGAAAAAAGTTCTAGTAGCGTTCCACCTATGCCTCCACCTCTTATTCCTTCACCACTTCCTCAAATATTAAAAGGTGATTTGGAAGATACCCATCTAATCCCAGACTAAGGAAAAACATACACCTCTATAATGCTAATGAAAAAGAGAAAGTTCGTCGATTCTATTTGCAGAAAGGTGCTTGTCAACCTAAAAAACATAATTTCCATGGCGTCTAATGAAAAATGAGAAGCGTAGATTTATTTCTTCATGGTTTAATGACCATTCAACTTGGTTAGAGTACAGCATAAACAAAGATGTAGCATTTTGTTTGTATTGCTATCTTTTCAAGCCCGATCATGGAGGTCACAGTAGTGGTGATTCTTTTATTGGTGAAGGATTTCGAAATTGGAAAAATAAAGAAAGATTTGATGTGCACGTTGGGCCACATTTTAGTACTAGCAGCAATTGTGTAAAAGTGGCTAACGATTTAATGAAGCACAAAAAGCACATTGAAGTAGTTTTGTGTAATCAAACCAATCAAATGCAAGTTGGCTATCGTGTTCGTTTGTTTGCTATGATTGACTGCATTAGGTTTCTCCTTCGTCAAGTATTGCCTTTGCGTGAAGATGATGAATCTAAAGAATCTGCAAATAAAGGGAACTTTCTTGAATTATTACAATTTCTTGTGGATCATAATGAAGATGTCAATAGAGTTCAATTAGCAAATGCTCCTAAAAAACGAAATTAAAATCACCTAGAATTCAAAAGGATATTATTAGCTCCATCGCCAATTTGACTACAAATTCCGTCGTTGCAGAACTTGGCGATGAACTATTCTCCATTTTAGTTGATGAAGCTCGTGATATGTCTGTGAAAGAGCAAATAACGATTGTTTTATGTTATGTAGATGAAAGAGGGTTTGTCGTCGAACGATTTTTTGGCATTGTACATGTAAGAGACACGACCACCTTATCTCTAAAGGCTGCCATTGAGTCTTTATTTTCTTTACATGGGTTGAGCATATCAAGTTTATGTGGACAAGGATACGATGAAGCAAGTAATACGAGGGAAGAATCCAATGCATTAAAAATTTAATTTTGATGGATAATAATTCAGCTTATTATGTTCATTGTTTTACGCATCAACTTCAATTGACACTTGTTGCCATTGCAGAGGATCATCGACCCATTACAACCTTTTTCGACGTTGCACTTTTATCTAATATTGTGGGAACCTCATGCAAGCGTAAAGAAGAAACAATTTGAAAAGTTTGTCATAGGAATATGCAATGGCGATATTTTAACGGTATAAGGTATGAATCAAGAAATGACATTGAAACGTGTAGGAACTACATAGTGGGGTTCTCGTTATGGTACGCTTATGACTTATGAGCATACTTAATTTAATTCCATCAATGATTGAAGTTGTTATTATCGTTGAAGAGAATGCCAAAGATCATAAGCATAGAGGACAAGCTGATAATCTATTGTGAATCATACAAAGTTTTGAATTTGTTTTTCAGTTGCACTTGATGAAGAATGTTTTGGGAATCACAAATGATTTGTCTCAAGCTTTGCAAAAAAAAAAGATCAAGATATGGTCAATGCTATGACTCTTATGAGAATAACCAAACAACAATTGCAAAATATGAGAGATTATGATGGGTAAAATTGGTCAAAGAAGTTTTTTTATTTTGTGTTAAATACGATATTATCATCCCTGATATGGATTTTTAGTTCAAGGAAGGTCGCATCGTAAGGTTGAAGGGAAGACATCTTCATTATTATCGTGTTGAGCTTTTCTACGAAGTGATGGATATGCAACTTCAAGAGCTAAATAACCATTTAACCGAGTTAAATACAGAATTATTGTTATGTAAAGTTTGTCTTGGTCAGATTCATTCCCATCATATGATAAGAAAAAAAATCTAATTTGCCACTTTTTTTTCCATTTGATTTCTCTCCAAATGATTTAATGCAACTTGATCATCAACTTGACAGCTACATCCTAAATTTGCATTTTGACAATCAATTATATCTCGTAAAGAAAGAAACTTAGGAAGATTTACATTTACCGATTTGGGGGGAATTACTGAACTTTTTAAAAAGAGATTCAAAGAAAGAAGCATAGATTATATCCGTTAATGTACTTGTTTTTGAAGTTGGCATCATTGTTACCCGTCGCTACAACCACAGTTGAAAGAGTATTTTCAGCTATGAAAATTAGTAAGACTTCGCTCCGTAGGGTGATGATATGACGAACGACTGCTTAACGACTTATCTTGAACAAGATATTTCAAAAACTGTTGAAATTGACGACATCATTCAAAATTTCCAGAATATGAAACATAGAAGGGTTTTTTTATGAATATTTGATGTTGTAATATTTTGTCATGCTTAAATTGAAAGATAATATATGACTTTTGTGGATCAAAGATGTGTTAATTTTTGTTACAGAAATAAGTTTGTTAACTGTTTTTTTAAGTTCTGCCCCAGTGATTCGATTTTCTGTGTACCCCCGCTAACATTCCTCGCCATTCTTTGATCACGTGCATCTCCGAAAGCTTCACAACATTATCTTCATCCGAAGACCTTAAGCACTCAGCACCATAATAATCCACGATTACCTAAAAAAATTCAAAGTCTCCAATGTCGTAATATCGGCAACCTTCAACATTTTGTCTTGTGCATCCACATGGTGGTTGTGTAACGACCCTGGATTTCGGCCCCGGTTATTTTAATAAATGTTTAATCTAATTAAATATAAAATGTGAATTGATCATATTTAAATGAATATCATTTTGGAAATATTGCCATCTATTTATATAAACTGTATTTTAAAAGAAGATTGATTTGGAAATTTGAAATAAGTATCTCAATAATATTTATAATAAAATTTATCTTATATATTTAAATTAAAAGGTTTTACATTTGCTAAAATTTGATAAACATATACATATGAATAATAATGTTTGAAATTTAAAATCAAATTCTAGTAATATAAAATATAAATGTAAAATATGAGTCAAACATATGTACATAATTTGAATAAATTATAATTGGAGATAATATAAAAAAAATAAGTATTAAATATAAGTAAAACTTAAGAATATAATGTAAATATTGATAATCAAAATATAAAATACAAATATAAATAAGTAAGCAAGCAAATAATAAAATTGTTCTTTTATATCTTCACATGTAATCCAAACTCAAAGTATAAAATGAAATAAAAACAATTTATAACATAATATAAGACAAGTGTTTATACAAAAACAATAAATATTTTCATAAACAAAGCTTCACACTCAAAAACTAAATATCTATCTGCAAATGTACTTTTCATACAACAAAATCTTTGCACACAACAAAATGTCTTCCTATACAAGCCTAAGCCTACCTGCTAAAGTACATATCATACATACAACATCTTTAAACAGCCAACCATAATTATATGATGTCAACTAAGCTAGAAATCAACATAATAACTAAACAAATATTTACTCACAAATATCTTCATTTATATTGATTAAGTGTTGTTGTGTAATAATGTGTGCAAAGGAATCATAATTTACAAATGAACTACAAGATGTCCTTATGCAGATGCAAAAAAGATTTTTAATAACAAAACAAAGATCTATATTCAATAGCTTCATACACAAGCCATATGTTTACCTGCATATGTACATGATTGCAGGTAGTATCTTTACACAGCAACACAATTAATAATTGTGTAAACATATTATAAAACAAAGTCTGTACTTAATATCAGCTCAAAATATTTTTTTCTAGATTTGCTCATATCAAAACAAAAATGAGAAAAAGCCTAACTGGTTATTACCTACCTGCTTCCAGTCCTTTTCTTATTTATATATAGATACAACTGACCAAATTAGTTCGTTCAGTAAGAAAATAAATTAGCAAACCTGAAAATAAAAATAAAGGAAGAGCAAGTTCAGATTTTTAATTCAAAAACAAAAAGAAGCAGAGAGGATCTTAAGACAGTTCAAACTTCTGTTTCAATCAACAAGGTTCCAACTCAATGTTTTCTGTTTACATTCAGGTGAGTAAACAAAAAGTTTAAAAGCTTTAAGTTTGATAGAATAACAGTTCAGAGGATTGTTTATGGTATAATTGTTTATGCTTGGGTTTTGAATATTGCTGGGTTGCTCTGTACTACTCTGGAAAAAATGATACAGGTTGAATATTGTTCAAACAAATCACATATGATTCATATTAAATCATTGCTAAGTTTTAATCTTTCAACCAAACATAATATTTAAACTTGTAATTAAGATTTTTAAATGCTAATTTAAACCCTGGTTTGTAAACATACACTGTAACTTTATTTTACAGGTAAGCAAGCATAAACTGCATAATTGGATTGATGTAAAGTATTAAATTTAGTTCATAGCTTGAATCTTTACCACAAAACATGATTTTTAAAACTAGAATGAAAATTTTTAACACAGTATTTCCAAGGCAGTTTGTATTCGAATCAAAATGGTATTTTTGCAAATTTCCTGTTCTTTAAACAATAATAAAGTTGAAATTTAGGATGAAGCAAGTATAAACGTATGTGATTATAAGAAAATTATCAGAAAATTTTTATGTTGTTCGAGATTAGAATACGAAATTAATCTAGGGCTCGAGTTCCAGAATTTTTCCATGTCTGTAAAGGGTCGTGATCGCCTTCATCAAGCAACCGAGTGCCACTAAATCATGGTGGAGGGTTACTTGGTGAGATGACGCAGTGTGGCCAAGGTTCGAGCGCCTCCAGTGGCCGGTACGTCGAAGACGAGGTGATTTTGTCAGTAGTGTTATTGGCTAGTTTTCGTTCGATCTACTTTTTTTTTCTTTCCGATTGATTTGAGACAATCTGGGCTTGAATTTCGAGTATGGAGGTGGATTGTGACATGCCGGTTGTGTCGGAGTTCACCGGAGTTGGATCGTGCCGCCGTGCACGTGCACGGTGGCGTTGGAGGTGGACTGGCTGTCATGGAGTGCCGCTTCGTGTCGCGCGCGTGAGGATGGCGCTAGTGCTTCGAGTTGTTCGCGTGCCTATATTTTGAACTGTTATCCAAATTATGTTTTAACTTTTAACTAACTTACTGTAAGAGAATTTTTAAAGAGAAGAAGAGGAGATTCAGGGGAAAACTCGGGAGGATTGAGTGTGAACCCGGGGTTTACTCGTGCATAGCAAGATTTGTCTCGGTGTTGTTCAAGAGCTTAAGCATAACAAAACTTGGTTTACTAAACTAAATTAGTTCGAAGTAAAAATAAAGTTTATTGTTAAAAATGTTTTCAACTTAAATGAATATCTTAATTTAGTGATTAATTAAAGATACGCGGTTAGATTTAACTAACGTTTAAACATTTTTAGTTAATAAGTGTTTAATTTTAAGATAATAAAAAAAGATTCTTGACTCTTATTTAATTAATTTGTAATTAGGAAGTTTAAATTAGTTAATTAAGTTAATATATGGATTATGGTAACAAATTAAGTAATTAATTACATTAAATATAAGGTTATCTAATAATTAAGTTTGGAGTTAATATTATAATTGGTTTTCAAAATTTAAAAGAAGACTTTTAAATGTTTAATTAAGTTGAACATTTAATTAGTTTAGAAAGAAATTAAGAACAATTACTCTTAAATTGTAATTAGTCATAGATTATAAATAATTGATAAATTTGTAATTAACTACTTAAGTTAATGTATGAATGATTAATAGTTAATTAATCGAGTAATTTAATTAAGAATAAATAAAGGGTTAACAAAGTAATTAGCAGTTAATAAATGGGTAATTAAGTTGACTAATAATTAAGATTATAAATTAAATGGTTAATTAAAGTACATAACCGAGTTAAGAAATAATTAGGTAATTGATAGTTTGAAGTAAAATAAGTATGTAATTAAGACTAAATGATTAATTAAGAAATCATTAATTAAACAATTTGAAATGAAACAGGAAATTAATTGTTAATTAATGATTAATTAAATAGAGTTAAGTGATTAACTCTCAAGTAATTAATTCTAAATTGAATTAATTACAAATAAGATTTAAAGGTGACTGCTTATGGACTGTTGTGATTGAATATCTGATTGTGATATTTATGTGTTGGTATTCTATGTTACTCTGTGATATGCTGTGTTATACCTATAATGCATGTATATGTTTATCTGCGATAGGTGCTATGTTAATTTAATTGTTAAATTTAAATTATTTGAACTGTTAAGTTAATTAGACAACTTAGCCTTTAAAATGGCGTTTGGATTCGATGAGACCGGGATCGGAAGAATCTAATTTGATTCTCCGAAAACCACATCGATCTAATTTAAACGTTAGGTCGTGAATCCTGAAATGAAGATCGAGATGTGTATTCAGAATGCAAGGGTTATCGTCGTTAACTCTGAGGGTGATTCCAAAACGAGTGTAACGAGATAATGCCTTCGGTTTCGTTCGAATCCGGAACGAACTTGTATGGATTGAATGCTTTCAGCACATCGTCAGGCGGACGATGAGCATTCTAAGTGATATGTTCTTTAAAGGTAAACGCAGCCTCAAGCCTCGTCAACCGAGAATGGCTAAAACAGGGGAGGTGCAGTAAGGTTAGGTGGATCATGCCCAAGCAGGACAAGATATTTCCCCTGTCTAGATGTCCCTTTTTATTCGGCTTAGTGGGTGGTTGGTCGCGCCAACCACGGGGTTTATCTTGTTCGGAACTGTTCAGTAAGAAATGGTTCCGGCCTTGTGTTGCAGGGGGTCGGGAGTGATCCTCGGTACGGTGATCTAGGCCCCGTACTGTGACGGGCGGTACCCCAGTAGCCCTGTCATTGTTGGAAATCCATTTTCCCTACGAGACCCTACGGTTTTGATTTGTATTACCCACTTTTGTGGCTAGTAGCTGGAATTTAATCATGTAACAATTTCGGCTATTTTCTATTTACTTGAAAACCCTAGACATTATTATAATATCACTGGATTTCCTATGAAATGTTTTGGTTAGCGAAAGGTAAAAACTTACCCGTATTTATTTGTGGGGAGTCTTACGTGATACCTTTATTTTCAAATGTTTTCAAGTTAAACAACTTTAAACCGTTTACTCATACCAGACCCATGTCTGACCCGGAGTTTATATTTTGTGTTTTCATAAACTCTTGGGTACTCAAATTTTTATGAGTAGCCAAGTGATAGATTTTGGACTTTGATTTCTGGAGGAGCTTGGAGCTTGGAGCAGGAGTTTGCAGACGTATGTAGATATCTATCTAGTTCCGCTGTGTCTGTTGTTGTTGTGAACTGAATCTCTGATGTATATAGTGGTAGTTGTATGTATGATATGTATGATTGTCATATGTAAAGTTCTGATATATGTAAAACTATGAAATATTTATGTGATATATTATATTTTATTCCGTTCCGCTGTGAGATTCTGATGTTGTTAGTCTTTCTTTCTCTTTCTCTTCTATTTTTATCCCTTTCTTTCTTAATGATGATACGTCTTTCTGGTAGTAGAAGGGCGGGTCGTCACAGGTTTTATGCCAAAATCTCGTTGCAACTGCCCTTTTTTGAGCTTCGGATAAACCTTGAGTTTGACTGCATTTTATGTAAGTAAAGTACTTGTTGTTCGCTCGAATATCTTTCAAGATTCTTTCAAAATAGATCACTCTTTTGAATCTTCTACGAAAAATATCTAAGCTGTAAGTTGGATCCTTGTCAAAGTGGTCTTTACTCAAAATTTTGTGGAAAGAAAAATGGTCGCATTCAATTTACTTTCGACCTATGATCGAACCACCATGTTGCGTGTAAGTAGATCTGTATGTTTCTCTACAAGCTTCAATTATCTCCAACTCTTCTTCTAGCTATTGACTTACATAAAAATCTTCGTTTGAGTCGCTATCGAATCACTTAACACAATCGTGGAAAAATGAAGACATTATAAGAAGTTTTAATTAGTTGTTATTGATAAGGGTGTTGCAAATTATCGTTGCGAAGAGAAGAGATTTATTTGTCTCACTATATAGGTGGTGCGTTGTATCATTGTCACATGGTGGCCCCATAGTAGTTTGTCTTTGTCTGATTGTCACATGGTTATTCAAATAATTGATCCTTCTAACCAGAGCAATATCCATTGATTCTTACATGTATCAATCATCAATGATGACCAAGGACAGTTGTGTTTGCTCAAGGGACAACTCAATCATCTACACAAATGCATTGGCAACCAGTAGATTGCACACATGTCAATCATCGACTTTACGTAAACAAACACGTGTTTATTAAAGATAGACTAATGCATTCATGTATCCACGTGATATCAACACCGGCTGTTAATTGTACATTTGGCATCAATCCATGTTTGTTTGAACAAACATACTTGTGCTTGTTCAATTTTACCTTGATCTGATTGTCATGTGTTCAATAGCATAATTTTGTTTCTTATGTATTGACACTTGCCTTCTTTTACCACTTCGACTTCACAAAATTACTACTCCGATATAGAACTAATGTTCTATGGTGGATCAGGCACGTTTCTCTTCATCGTTCGACTATGAAGGTTCAAACGAGTACTACAACCCTTCGAATCAGTCGTCGCTGGAAAATCCGATTTAATTTTGCATTCGTCATTTGTAGCACTCTTTATTTTAGCGTTATGTTAATGTCTCATTGATAGTTTTAGCTATACAACTTCAACTGCACCAAAAAATTATGATTCTCTCTCATGTTCTTAGAAGACTAAGTAAAAAAATCAACTAAAAACAATTTTGCAAATATTTTAAACAACAGATAAACTAAATCTACGAACGATTAATATTGATTCATAATATTGGAGTAACTTTTTAAAAGGGATTCATTTTGTGGATATTCATAGTAAGAATTACTCTTGAATCGAGGAATCCATGAACAAATCTACTTACATTTATTATTGTTTCCAAGTGACATTTACTGAAAAATTGATATGTGCTTTTATCAAGTTTTGGTATAACATACAACAAAAGGAATCAAAAAAGAAATACCAAAACCCTAAATCAGTAGTTGAAAATAAAGAACGGTTTTAAATCACTTCATGTTTTGTGCCTTTATCTTGGGGGATAGTCATTACAGTTTTGGTTGATTTGATCATTAGCCCTTTACTAGAAATGAAGTTGGCTATCATCCCCACGAAAATATCATTTCCAGCTGTAGACTAGGCAACCTTGTGGTAGCGGACCTCTAAGGAGGTGACTTTGTGTAAGTGCAGACAAAAGGAGCGAAATTGTTGTGCCCAGCCTATTCACCGGTCAGAATTGGAAAGTTGCCGCAGGTTACATGTCCGTTGGACCCTTCACCTGTCCACCATTAGTGGAAGTAAGCTATTGCCAGCCTATTTCCTCTTTCACAATAATAAGGCAAGCATTCAGGTCCAGCTAGAATTCCCTCCATAAAGTAAAATTATTTAAGGTTCAATAAAAAACAAAGAGAAGCATGTCTAGACACCCTAAAGAAGTTTATGTAGAGTCTGCTATGGCATTGCTTCAGCTGTGGAGCGAAGTTAAGCATCAAATGATCCAAATTTAAGAAGTTGGGAGTTAAAGTGCAAATTATTGCCTCTGACAACTGGGCCGATTCAATCTTCACACCCAGCGCTAGAAACTAAATGCTTGATAGTAATTGCTTAAAGATCCTCCTACCCATATTTTAATTCAAGACATATTCTAAACCTATAATACTAATACTATTTATTCACCAATCCATCTTCTTATCTTTAGCCAAGTTTCTTTCGATATCATTTGACATGCACATTTCGATTGTTTCTGTTACATAACGTCAAAACCTTTTAAGATGCAAACCCCCACTCTTGGTTTTGCCAACATGGTCGGGATGAGTTGGATGTAATACATATGATTTACATCATCTACCAATGCATAAGTCCCGCTTAAGCATGGTACAGGATGGGCAAGTTGTACGCAGTTTTACCTCCACTGCTGGAGAGATTGCTTTCAAAACATAATCAATAGACAAAGCATTCACAAAAAACCGAATCCAACAATACATGAATAAAACTCACAGTAAGCTTGCATATTCGAAGGAAATTGTATTACAAACAACATGTATTTTACTGTATACCCATAAAGCAAGATGTCCAACTAAATAATATAAATTAGTCAAGCACCAAGGCAAATATGATATATTATATAGCATCAAATTGACAAAGCTTGTTGTCTTCTGGAAACATGGGATGTAAATCTTCGTAAGCACATTTATTGATGTGACATACTAGCACTCATAAAGTTACAAACACAACACTTAAATAGACTATATAGCATTGTTTTAAAAGGCGAAAGTGTATATGAGGCGTTTTAAGGTCCGTGAGGAAACATGTAACCATGTCATCCTCAAAATGTTGAAGCGTATATTTCGGGTAAAAATAAAATGCAAAAAAAAATTGATATTTTAAATTAACCTATGCAAAAAATGAAGAACAATCATTAAGCTCCGACTCTAAACGGATATACATCTCTCTTTTTTTAAAGAATAAAAATAAATAATTGGAATTCATATGATTCGGGTTTCGATTCCGCAAAATTTATTTGGAGATTCCGCGAAATTCCAACTTTGATTCCTTCTACCCAATCAAATCAATCCGCAAATTTATTTGGAGATTCAATGAAGTCTATTGAGAAAATTTCTTTAAACAGCAATAAAAAAATTCATTACATAATTGATCGTTGTTTCAAAAACATCTTACTTAGTCACATTGATAGAGAAAATGAAAAGTAAACTTCCATTTTGTTATTTATTTGTTTACCATTAAATAATTGAAGTTCAATAACATATGTTAGTGTCAACATTTGCAACTAAGGGTAAAAAAATTCTTAAGTCGCAAGCCTCAGTAGTTTGAGAAATGTGAGTCGTATGATTTGCACACTTCATATGTCTCAAATTGTTAAGGTGTAAGCTTTACAGATAAAAGACATTTTGGAGAAAGTCCCAATGCGTTTCATTTTCATTTCCTCATGGCACCCCTCGAGTCGAGTATCGAGGCGGGTTTTTTAAAACACCGCTACATAGCATACCTAATGATAAAATTGAGCTCTTTAAAGGTGGAGGTTATACCAAAATTTTAATTCTCCTTCATCTCACCTGAAATCTCTTCACGCTTGGACGAGACAAAATTTCAAAAGTAATTCTTCTCGTGTTTGACATTAAACTCGCTTGAGATATTAAAAGTTTGACCTGATATATGGATCGCGATGTCAATCCAACATCTCATTTGAAATCCAAGATTTGAAACCTTAGTTTTAACATCTAGAAAGATAATAGTCTATGTTGTAACAAGATTTAATTTGCATGTGAAGATCAACGACTTATTTCAGATAATTTTAAGGCCTTTTGGAAAACCAAAGCATGCATCTGAGTGTTCGTGTAGTGGGTGTAATCAAACCTGATTATATGTTGTTGCAGAATAGGATCATGATATTTACTTTATTGTCATGTAACTACCATCAAAACATGATTGTATGTTTTTACATATAAAAGATCAACTTTGCTTTTTTTTACTAAAATCTAAGAAATATTTTCAGAAATTCTCAACCATATTAGAGTTCCTAGCATTTAAAATCTAAATACATGAGCAGGATTATTTCAATTGTTTTGAATCAAAACAATAAAATTCTTCTATTAGCTGTTATACATATGTCAAACTACCATGCCAAACGACTTGATGTTAAAAAACTGCCTTGTTGATATATTTCCATTCATGCAAAACAAGCAACAATTTCTTCTTATTACTAAGTTTATATTCACAATTTTTTATTTTTTTTATAACAAGAGTGATACTTTATACAAACAATATTGGACTCATTGCTATTACTCCGAGGCTCAAACTCATGACCTCTAGAATCTTCGTCTACCGCGACGTATCTATAAAACACTTGAGTTAGAGAAACACTTAGTTCGAGGTCCATCTCTAAAACACTTGAGTTAGAGAAACACTTAGTTAGAGGTCCTCGACCAAACTTAAACCAAGTTTGCAAGTAATGTGTAGTAGTAATGTAACACCAAATTCTTGCATTTTATGAGTAAACAGAATCAAAACGACATCTGACATTCCAAACAGAAGACATCAATTCAAAAAAAATTAAAAATAAAATTAAAAATATACCTGGTCGATCATCAAAACAGAAAACGGGACGATGAAAACCAGAACATTCAAATTTAAAAACTCCTTTTGGAGTATCACCGCTTTCCTCAAAACTTTGAAGAATGGCCTCAAAATCAAATACATCGGAGAGATCCGTGTTCTCTTCAATCAACTGCTTCTTTCTGCAACGAAAGCTGTTTATGGACAAAATAATAAACTAAATATTGAAATTGAATTGAAATAAGACGAGAACTAATAAAAGACCTGGTTTTGGAATTTAGGGTTTTGTAAAGTTTGTATCGCTTTTCGGCATTTCTGAACGAAGTTCGCTCCGTATCGGCTTCTGCCGCCGCTCCGTACATCTCTTCTTGATGTGTGTTTTTCCTGGTGATAAGTCCGGGAGAAACTTTTTGGGCATTCAGGCTCATGCTCAGTTCACATGCACGTTAAAAGGTCCGAACATTAGGCACGAAAAAAGACCCGAATATAATCCAGCCGCTACCCTTCGCTGAACATTTTCAATCTACGCAACCCGTGAATTCCGCCTCGTTCTGCACTTCCCTGACCTATTCTGTTAGCATCTTCCTAATATATACACACCGGTACTTACGCGACCGTGTAAAAAATACATGAGTTTTTTCTTGGATTTATTTTTCATTTAGTCTCGTTTAGAAACTAATTATCACAAATGGCCCCGTTTGTAAACTATTATCAAATTTAGCCCTATTTTGAGACGATTTTTCAAAAGTCGTCATTATTTTTTTTTTGTCACGAAATAAAACGGCTGGCGACTTCCCAAAAGTCGCCTCTTTTGTTATTAAATAAGCAGGCGATTTTTGAGAAGTCGACAGTGGACGACTTTTCAAAAGTCGTCCATTCGGGGCTCTGCAACAAAACCAGTTCTTTTTTCTTCCTCTTCACTCTAAACCCATCATCCCCTTTTCTAAAAACTTTTCCTCTCCGAAATTTTTGCCCAAGCTCAGAAATTTTTCGCATTTCGTTGAACAAATTAGAAGATGGTTAGCTCTTCAATGCCGGATGCGCCTGTACGTATGAGAAAATCAATAATATTTCAATTTAGGGTTTTGAAGAAATTTGCAAAATAATAATTTTTGGAATTGTAAGCAATAATTGATGTTTGAGGTAATGTATGTATGGTTGAAATCATTGGTAAAATGTGGAAAAACAATGCGTAAATTCGTAGTGTTGATGTTGGAAAATAAATTTAAAAATATTGTTAACTTGTATATGTGTAGATTACGCGGAGATGGTACCTGGACCAGTTGATGGATTTGTCCTTTATTTGCAACAACGGCATCGAACGAATAATCCGGAATTTGTCGCGGTAAATTTTTTAGTATTCGAAATGTACAAATATCGAAAGGTAATGTATGTTACATGTTGATAATATTTTTGTGATATTTTGACAGAGTAATACTGCAGACAAAACCATAGATCATTCGTCCAAAATGAATAGAGTAACATCTGGTCATCCATGCGTTATACAGTTGATAGACCAAGCTGGATTTGAACTGGATTTTAGGATGGGACACATCCAGTTAGATCATCATCTTATCACTGCTTTGGTGGATAGATGGAGGACAGAGACATCGACATTTCACCTACGAGCCGGAGAGATGACTATCACGTTGGGTGATGTTGCGTGCTTGCTTGGCATACCCATAGACGGTGCTTTGTTGACCAACCCTGATCCAGTTGATTATCTTACTTTATGCCAAGAGCTCCTAGGTTTAACTCCTCCGGCAGAGGAGTGGTGGGGAAACGAAATGATACGGACACTATGGTTTAGGGAACAATTTGCGGACGACATACCTACAGGTGCGACGGAGATTCAGATTCAGCAACGGGCCAGGGGCCATTATATTGCATATTATGTGCTCGAGGTTGATATGCGATCATTCGAAGACACGGATATGGCTTAGATAGCTTCCTTTTTTAGAAAACTTTGAGTTTGTCACCAGTATTCGTGGGGCAGTGCAGTTCTAGCGTATACGTACCACGAGTTGACGAGGCTTGCTTTGCAAGAGAGCACAAGCATAGGTGGTTGTGTGAGTCTAGTACAGGTATGTCCATAATTTACTTTCGCCGACAGTTATTCCATATTCTTTTATCTAACTGAAACCATGTGTCCAATTTTATTTGCAGCTTTGGTGTTGAACTTATCTACCCGTGGGTAGAATAACGATGAGGAGAACGGCGATTGATTTATCATTGCCATACGGTGCTAGGTATAATTAATTATGTAGTATACTAAGTATACGTGTTCGGATTTGAGAAGTCACAATTGAATATTTGTACATGTGGGTAGGACCTAAAAGCACCGTTTCATCGCTGAGGCGTCATGTTGCCTTCTACCGTAATGAGTTCGATGTGCTAGACTATCAGTCTGTGAGTTGGACCCCGTACGACGATGTGCTTGGACATCTTCCAAACTTATGCACCACTTCCATTCAGCTGTGGACTGCTCGAGTTCCTCTGATTTGCTTTGACGATGTCGCCTATCATCTACCTGACCGGGTGATGAGGCAGTTTGGTATGGCCCAGCATTTACCGGAACAACCACCGCATTACAGGATTGATATTGAAGCTGGGGAGTATGCCATGGGGATTGAGACATGGACCGACCGCTACATGCACACGCAACAGGAACGCGAGTTTACATTGTCCGAACAAGAATATCTGTCTTGGTACTGGAACATCACGCGTCGATATATTCTTCGTGTCATCGATCCACCTACAGCGCCTCCTGTGGTTGCATACCCTTACACTCCTAGAATACCTCTCGAAAGGAATGTGGTACGTACTACATATAGTCTTTATTTCAATATTTGAAATTTAAACCTTTTCTTGAATTTTATGTCATGGCAGGCAGACGGCATTTACCGTGCGATCGAAATTATAGACGAGCTTGCACAGGAGGTTCCTAAAAGGTCGCAGGGGAAATGCTTTAGTGTAAAACGCATCTTAGAGTCTATTTTGGGAAGAAACAGGTTAACAAGACCAAGACCTCCCCCACCGCCTCCTCCTCCACCAACACAGGGGCTCATCGAATATGCCATAGAAGCCCATGGCGTTCCTTCCCCCACTACTCGTACGTATTAGCGACGTAGATATCGAAAAGGCGCATCTTCATCTCAAGAAACACAGGTTGAAGTTGCTCCCGGTCCTTCACAGCCTATAGATCCTACACAAGCAAGTGAAGAGGAGGATTCGCCGGATGAAATTCCACTGTCTATGAGAAAACCAAAACGAACTCCACGAGAACTTCGTAGATTGAAGAAATGAGGATGGTATAAGTGATTGATATGCTTTGTCCGGATTTCTTTTGTTTAATGAACTGCTGAAATATTAGGATTATTTGTTTTGTTGAATTGTTGGATGTGAATTATTTGAATTTAAATGTTGAATTGGTGGATGTTGTAATTTGAGTTGTGGATGATTAAGTTTGATAGAAATGTTGAATTAGGGGATGTTGTAATTTGAGTTGTTGATGATTGATCCATTGAAATTTTGAAGTAGTGTAAATGGTGATGCAGGGTTTCTGTTTTGAAACCCTGCACATTACTGGGGCGACTTTTGAAAAGTCGCCCTAGTAATGTGCAGGGTTTCAAAACATAAACACAGACCTTCCACTTACCACATTCCTTACTTTACCAAATTGCAAATATAGAACCTAAAACCTAACCCACTTCTCTCTACCACAAATTCTATATTTCCTGGCGGCAAAAGAATATCTTTTTGAGATTTGAAGACACCAAAAGAAGGTAAGATTCATAAGCACTATTAAATTTGTTTACTGTTTTGCGATTTAGTCTAACTCCAACATTGATATTTTCAAGAATGGATAATTGAAAGATTGACGACGAGACGATGATGAAAATGTATGAAGAATTTGAACAGCAACGAGGCTCTGCGTCGGTTAATGAAGAAAATGTTGCGGTTGATTTCGTCCCTGAGACGCATGTTGAAAACTTGCCCCCCTCTAGGGTTGACGGTACATTGACATTGGCCATAGATAGCGGTGAATCAAAACATCAATCACTTCATTGAAAAGCAAAGGTCAACAATGGACAAATCCCTCAATACATGGCCCAAATGACCAAAATGCACGATCTAAAACTCCATACTCATCAGTAGTCACATGTCATATACTTCCGGGATTTGTTTTGCATATTTCACCAAAGTATTGTCGTGGGTTGGAATATGACTCTGCCCAATCGCCGTAAATTCTTTTAACAGCCTTGCTCAATGCTCTCCGTGCTTTCAGATAGCTAATTTTAATAAATAATCGTTCCTCTATTAGAACTTGCACCGTTCCGGCTGTAATGTTCAAATCAGATTTCACGAAAGGCATGATCTTCGATACCATAAAGGATGATGTGGCTTGCCTATGATTTGAGTTCACTGTAGGGTTAACACATGTATGATCACTAGGATATATTTTTTTAACCCACCATCTAGCCTGTGTCTTTTTTGAGTCAATAGCATGTATTCTTCAAGGACAACTGTCATCGCCGTTGCAAATGGCGGTATATTTTGCTTTGTTCGACCTTATTGGCTTAAAGGACACCACATGTAAGATTGACCATTCTGATAGCTGTTGTAGAAATTTAGCTTTACTCTCAAACACCATGCCAACTTTGAAACCAATCTGTACGCTGCAGGATAGAAATAATTCGCTGTTGAAGTTTACATTTGCTACAATCGACCTAGCCATAATTTGTGCACTGCACAAATCATCATCCAGCGGTATCTCCATTTTCGGTTCATCATTGACCACACAATCTGCTTCTGCACCGCCAAAATCATACTCTAGTGGATCATTGTTTACTTGCATATTTTCCACTCAGGTTGTATCAAGCTCTGGTATTGACACAATAGACATACTATCAACTGTAGGAACATCTACAGCTTGTACATCTTCTACATCCATATCATCATTGCACATAGTTTGACCTGCTGGTTCATTTGGTGGTTGAACGTATGACTGTGTGGTAGTGTTATTTGCTGCCCAGCTGCAGTTGATTAATACACCATTTTTAGTTTATTTCTTTATACCAACGATTTTGCAACATGTTGCAATATTTTACTTACTTTTGGCTTAAATGGTAAAATTCGGACCGAGTTGGCGGCATTCGTTCATTTGTACGACTACTCGATGCTCTACCACTTCTTTAAGTTGAATTCTGATTTGGAATAAAACTGCACGGGAATACAAATTAGGTTTAAGAATTATATAAATTCAATAAAACATAACTCTATGTAATCACGGCTAAACGTACCTCTGACTCATTCGTGGAAAGCTGTCCTGCGTTAAATGTGGATAGGTAAATTGGACATTTGGCTGCAAACTCATGAATGGTTGAAAACCATAATGCATTTGCTATCGCTCGTATTGCGATATGTGCCGAGTCGGATTGCTAAAACTATGTGACGGAATTCCTTGTCCAGTACTCATGTTCCCCACCATTCTAGAATATTCTTCAACGCCAAAATTTGTTACGGGTGCCGGTGTTGGTTCTTCTGCAACCGATCTCCTTTTTTTTCCAACAAACAACTCAATAGATTTGATCGATGCAGCAAACATTAATTCAACATCATCATCGTCAACAATTTTGATTGCTTTGGAACCAGAATCCGTTGGCCAATTGCAAACTATTTCAATCTCGTACTCTTCCTGTTTTATCTTTGTTGCTTTATAAACCGACTCTTTCAACTGCTCAAAAGTAGATCCTTTTCGAACTTTAGCAGGTTTGTAAGATCCACCGAGATATTTCCCACACATTAAATCGTCAATAACTAATTCACCATCAAAATAGCATATAGTTGGAATATATCTAGGAGTCATTCTACATCAAGCAAAAAAAAATTAGTTTGCAAACTAAATTCAAAACTTAGGGTTTCTACTGCATACCTTGATTGGATTCGACCGAACAACGTTTTGCTAGGCTTGAGGCAGCTCTTCGAAATCTACTACTTTTAAGAATATTAAATGAAAAATTTCTGAGATTGGGTAAAAATTTCGGAGATGAAGGGCTTTTAGAAAAGGGGAGGATGGGTTTAGAGTGAAGAGGAAGAAAGGAGGGCTCTGGTTTTGTTGCAGAGCCCTGAATGAGCGACTTTTGGGAAGTCGTCCACAGGCGACTTTCCAAAGTCGTCTGCTTATTTACTAACAAAAGCGGCGACTTTTGGGAAGTCGCCAACTGGCGACTTCCCAAAAGTCGCCCTTTTTATTTTGTGACAAAAAAAATACTGACGACTTTTGAAAAGTCGCAAGTACGTTTTGGCCAGCTCAGAGCTGAGCTGGCCAAAACAGGGCTAAATTTGATAATAGTTTACAAACGGGGCTAATTGTGATAATTAGTTTTTAAACGAGGCTAAATGGAAAATAAATCATTTTTTCTTTAAAGCAAAACAACAAGTACAAACGTGCACAAACTCGAAGTATTCATTTTATATATAAATTTGATTATTGTACAGTGGAGGAAAAGAAGTTTATTGTGCCCAAAGCTTATTATTTGGAGCATTAGTTAAAGGCAATCGTCAAAAACACCGAATGACTAATGAACTAAGACGAAGATATAATGGCGAGCGCCATACTAATTGTTCATCGGCTATTTTCTATCCTTCATAGCTCAAGACAGGTATTAATAGGTAAAAGGAAATAAATGATGAAGTTAAAAACATCGATGCCGATGTGATCGCTAAACTTTAAAATTATTCTTGATTATACTTAACATAAACCTCTGCTCCAAATTTAATAATTATTTAATATATTTTAAAAAAATTAAAAATATATAAGTAATGTTAACGTTTAAGCATTAAGGATTACGTCACGAAATTTGATATCAACTAAACATACTTGCAAAAAATATCTAAAATTCACACAAAAAACGTAGTGGAATTGCTTTAAAACTTACGGTTGTTGAATGAAAGCAATGTACTAAGGAGTACTACACATGATTTTAACTTTAAAACCAAAGCATTCTTTGTTTAATGAGAACACAGCAGTGAGAGAAAATTCATACACAGAGCATAGTGGTGCTGCAACTTCTATGAAACCTTTAAGTTTTAACTTGAAAGAATGTCAAACATATACTCCGCCGATCCATAAAAAAATAATTGAAAATACCTAAATACCCAAAACAATATTCTAAACATGCATGTGCTTTGATTTCAAGCCAAAGTTTAAATGATTATTCTGGTTGATTCAATATTTTTCAATTGTTGTTGGTTAATCTTTAATCGGATCAAACAACTTACATCCAATAGAAGATTTCACATAAGTCCTACTTCACCATCTTTTTAGGCAAGTCTATTTTATTGGTTAAATTTAGCATGCCACGAGTAGATAACAGAGAATATCACATGTTTACATTTTTTGCTCTTACCATAGTTGTATAGCTTGATTTGAGATTGATAGATTTTATGGTACATGCATATAATATAACAAATTTCAATATGATATACTCCTAGTTAAGACAGACAGCTAAAGGCACCGTTCGTCGCATATACACGCCACGCTTCCGTTCATAATTCGTTAGACATGTCTGACGCTTCCGACGTAGAAACGGTCAGTTTCCCCCAAAAGCTATTGGAACCGATGGAGGAAAATAGTGAGTTTACATCTGATTCATCGAATGTATCTAATGTGTATTGACATCCAACGGCTACTTTTTCTCCCTCCATGCTTATATATATTTCCTGTTTTCTTCTACGATTTCAATATTTCGTTCAAATACCACTTTCACATTACCAAATACATTCATCTTTCAACCAACTTTCCTGCTCAAATACTTACGTAAAGAATGGACACTAAAGGAAAAGATCCACTATAACATAAATTGTGCAAATTAGTAAGATTTAGTGAGGCATATAATCCAGAAGCTGATAGAATAAAACATTTTTACATCTTGGTATAGTTTAGATATAAGCAGTCCATTAAATAGACGGCGATGCATATCAAATTCAAGTATGAAAATTATAATTTGTTTACATTAAAAAAGTTTTAAATTCAAGTACTTTGATTCGATTAATACTCTATTTCTGGAAGATAGGCCTCCATTGTCAACCATACAACTGAAACAGTTGATATTACGTGGAAATATAAATTTCAATATCTTTATGTAAAGAATTGATAACAGGAAGTTGTATTCCCGTATGTAGGAATGGATAAAAAATTAGGTGAGAATGTATCTAACATTGGAGTAATTCATCTATTAGTTTAATAGAGCTTCAAGCGAAAATTTTGTGGATATAGAGCAAATCAAGGAACAAATATATTCATTTCAGCCAATTAAGTTTACATAAAAAACACCAAACAAAATGTATACATTATACAAACGTTGTGTATTGAGGTTATCTGGGACGACACGTTTAATATTACATGCGCAAGCATAACATGAACTGAGGACCTACAATTTTTGTGTGCTAAATTTTTACAACTCACATATTTGATTATTTTCCATTTTAAAGAATAGAAAAAAGATTTTGTACATACTGAGCTATAATTTATTTATCTACATCAAGGGATTGCAATTTAATAACCTGACTATTCAGGTCTATTACAAAAAAATGAATCAAGGTATAGCAAATTTTACTTCTTGGGAAATTCGACGGTTTCATAAATGTAAAATGACTCTATACGTAAGTTACTAACCTACTCCAAAATTCAAGGACGTCCAGAAGTATTCAACATTTCTAATAAAATGCAATAAGGAGCTAGAGAAAGAAACTTGACAGTTTGAAGTGCCTCATTTTTTTTTCTCTTTCGTTCTTCAACAAACAACTTATTTGCAATTAAACTAAAGCAACTTTCACCTAAGCTTATCAGAGCAAGTTGATCCTAGAGTTACTACAAGAATTAATTTTAGTCATATAGAGTTGAAATATTATTTTGATGCAGAACCCTCTGAGTCAGTTTATAGGGTAGCAAGGGTGCGTAATTCCCGTCTTTAATTGAACATGGTAAACTTCAGCGTAATATGAAAACTAAGTATGAATAAAATGAAATCTTATAGTAACCACGGGTATCAGTTTCGTTGTTTAGATTAATAGTTATTTTCTATAATAAATAAATATTTCTCTCTCAAAGAAAAATTTTTCAGGAAAAATATAAGCTGCATAGGGAAATGAACCATTCAAACTGAGAAAAACAACCCTAAAACAAAATCGATTCTTCAAACTTCAAACGCCTAAGCTATTTAAATCTTGAATATACTTTTAAAAAACGAAGTATTGTTAGTATTGACAATTACAAATTCGTCTGTCATTTTGAAAAAGGTTTTCAACATCTTCTACACGAAGAGAACAAACAGCTTAATTCAGTTACAGATTTAATTATAAATCTAGGAACAGCCCTACAACAGTACGATAATTCAACAGCTAAAACGTTAGAAGTAATTGCTAAATCCATCTCTGATAAGAACAAAACTTTAAAACAGTTAGTAGACAATTTCGATTTTATTAAAAACCAAAACGAAAGTATCCTACGAACTTTAATAAGCCTAAAAGGTATTCTCCCAGATAAAACAATTATTAACGAACTAAAGTTCTTACTAGAGAATAATAAGCCAAAAGCTATTGAATTAGAATCTAAACGAATTCTAGAAGAACTTAAAACTAGAACGCTTGATTTTGATTTAAAAACCAAACAGATTGAAACGCTCCTTTTGGAGGTTAAAAAGATCGTTAGCGGTTAATTTTATGAATAAATATTTACAAAAAGCAATAGACGACGCAACAAAATTTGCATCACAGCCAGTTCCAAAACAAGGTTTTACTACTTATTCGGGAAACAGTTTATCAGATAAAGAA
This sequence comes from Allium cepa, assembly GCA_030765085.1. Lineage (NCBI taxonomy): Eukaryota > Viridiplantae > Streptophyta > Magnoliopsida > Asparagales > Amaryllidaceae > Allium > Allium cepa. The sequence continues at coordinate 675,375,350 of CM060941.1, read as the reverse complement.
TATCCTAACCTTTTTAATATTTTAATTAGCCTAAATCTTCAGATCTTAGAAAAACTAGAAAAACTAGAAAATAAACAAATTTTTGATCAAGAACTAGATAAGATATCAGAACAGCTATTAAATCTAAGTCTAGGAAATTCAGTTGTTAAGAAAAACAAAACACCAGAATTATACAAATTTTGGATCCCAAAATGAACCCAAGAAACTCATTCTCTGGACCCAGTAAGACACTAACAGAATTTACATCCAACGGTAAACCTAAAGATGAAATCTCTAGTATTCTATCAAAAGTAAAATCTAAAAAGGAAAAACAGATAGTACAACTAGACGGGGGGTAGATTTGGACAAAAACTTGGATTTATATAACAACAATCAACTAGATCTGTTAAACCCACGAATCTTATACCAAACAGGAATTACAAACATTAACACAACTCTAATTAGAAGTGTTAGAGAAGAAGAAGTAAGAGTAATAGATAATAGCGTAACCTTAGATATTTTATCGCCAGAAACTATACAAAAGTTAAAAAACACGGGAAAAAGATTTTTCCATTTAGGGCTAATAGTAATAGGAATAAAAACATTAATTAGAAAAGGTCTAGGAACAAAACTCCTTACATTGGTTCTAGACAAATCATGGACATCAGATATAGAAAAAGCTTTACTTTCAGGAATGGAAATAGATTTAAACGATAAATCAGCCTTAGTATATTGTGTTCCAGACATTCTTAAAAGTATTAAAGATCTAAAGCATTTAAAACTAGGATTTAAAGCAAGTGGATTTGAAAACTATATTGGCAATAATTTAATTATCAGTATAGGAATAATTGGTAAAGCAAGTAATAGGTCAGGAATGAAGTTCAAAATTAATCTTGACGGAATAGTACAGAATATAGCCAGCAAAGGAATAAAAATGATTGAACCTCGAAGAATTAGTCCAGAAGACTTAGCAGGCCTTGAATGGCAATTAAAAGATTTTGTAGAAAACGATAAAATCCTTTTTGTTCCAGAATCACACGTAATATACAATAACCAATTTGGAGAACCAAGTTTAAGATTTAGGAACTATAAGTTTAAACAAAATGAAGAAGAAACAGATACAGAATCAGAAATAGAAGTAAGACAGAATCTAAATGAACATCTAGATCACTTTAATACTATAAATTGGGATGATGAACCAATTTATGATCATTACGAAACAGATAATGAAAGTATTGAAGAACTTGATATACTAGGTTATCTAGCAGATGAAGAACAATATGACAGACAATATGAAGAAAATGATATAGATCTAGAAGTAGAGGAAACGTTTAAAACAGAAAGCAAAAGAACATTACATGAAATAATTAACAAAAAGATAACAGTAGAAAATATAAGAGAAGAAACAGATAACATGCTAATTGCATGTATAACAGAATTGGATATGACATATAAAAATGCTTTCACAACATTATCAAAGTATTTCAACATACCATTAATTGAAGATATTCTAAACAAACAGATCCCTCTTAGTGACTTTTTTATTGAAACAAATTTTATGGACCAGGCTATGATACCAACTAATAAACGTAGTAGATTTGATAACGAACCAAGTAGCCAATATAAAGAAGGACCATTAGAAAGAGAGAAATGGGCTAAACCTGAAGTGGATTATTTACAAGAAAGTCCTTACATAGGAAAAGGAATAAGAAAACCATATGGAAGAATTTATAGCCATAATATGCTATTATTAGAAAATCAATCACCACAATTATGGCCAGAAGAAATTCTAATATGGGAACAAAACGTAGTTCGATATTGGGAAGTAAATAAAAAACCAGAAATGGATATGTGGGCAGTACTAGAAACTACCCTAGGTCCATTGGCCTTAGGAATATATCAAAGTAGAAAAATAGATAATCCAGCCGTAATAACTGAACAGAAAGCTTTAGGAAATAACCCTTACAATTTTACAAATTTTATTAGACTACTACTAATAGGAAATGATCCAGGTAAAGGCGGTACGCTAATGCAGAACACAGCAATAAGAAACTTAGAACAATTGAGCATAAGAGATTTTAAGTATATAAAAGAATTTAGTCAAGATTTTGCAGTTACCCTAGCACAAACAGGTAAAGCAATGGATGAAGATCTATGTAATAAGTATTTTTCAAAATTACCAGGAGACTTAGGACGAAAATTGCAAGAAGACTGGAATACACAATATGGAGGATTACCTAAATTAGGAATTGGTCCAAGAATAATGTTTGTATTTCAAGAATTAGAAAAACGCTGTAAAGAAGCAACTTTACAAGAACAAATTAAAAGACAGACTTGGGCATTTTGTCGAACAGCTATTTACACCCCACAAGCTTATGGATATTATAAACCTAGAAAATATCTTCGAAAATCTAAACATTTTGATAAGCATAAAAAAGAAAAATATGTTAAAAGAAGCAAACCAAATAGAAAATGCAACTGCTTTATTTGCGGCGACCCAAATCACCTAGCAAATAGATGTCCTAATAGACAAAAAAATCAACAACGGTCTAACTTAGTTGACGAAATAGGAGAATACGAGATAGAAAGTCTTAGTGAAAACGATTTCGATGACACTGAATCAATATATAGTATTGTCTCTGATAACGATGAAGGATCTTCACAGAATAGTATTAGTTACACGCTAATGAATAACGATGATGAATGTGAGCACCAGTGGATACAGAACAGAGGTAACGATCATATACCCTGCTTTGTATGTTATAGATATCTTGAAATCATTAAACGCTTTCAATGTGATAAATGCTTTATAGAAATATGTTTTTTATGTGCCAAAAAGCAATTTAATCTAGAGCTTTCGTTAAAACAAAATAGAATAAACGAAAAAACGGTATTACAAGAAGAAGTAGATAAACACGATGCGCAGATAAAATTATTACAGTTACAAGTTAGTACATTACAAAATGATGTTTATTTCTTAAAAGAAAAACACAAAGGTTATAATCCAGATGAAATAGGAAGTTCATCTAAATCAACGGAAACAATAGATAATTTAAATAATAGTATACAGGAAAATACAGAGTTTTCAGTTAATATTAATAAACATAATACATCTCTGCTTACAGTCAACTGTCGAATTTGGTTAGATAATAATAAGTTCATAGAAACGATAGCAATAATAGATACAGGAAGCACTAAAAGCTTAATAGCACATTCCTTAATACCATTACAATATCACAAGTCTTTAAATTACATTATTACATCAAAAACAGCCAATCAAAGCCTAATGACATTAACACATAAATTGCCAGATGAATCAATGATTCAATTCAAAGATTTTGCTGGTAATTATAGTTCTAAATATGAATTAGGACAATGTACTATTACTCCAAAAGATATTAAAAGTCAAGAATTTCTTTTAGGTTTAAATTTTATCCTTAATTATCGAGGTAGTATTTCAATTTCCAGAAATAGTATTACTTTTAGTAAATATAATTACACGTTGCCTACAAACTATCATACCTATCAATCAGAGTTGGCTCGAAAGCGTGGTGGACAGGCAGAATTAGATTTTTTCAAACCAAGGATAGAAAAGAATTCACCCCCTAAAGAGCATAAACAAGTATTAGCTATGTTAGCATTTGAAACGATTAGAGAACTAGAAAAAGGAAAAGAAACGAAGTTTATCCCATATCAGATTATCTCACACCTAGAAAAATTAGGATTAATTAGTGAAGATATTACAAAAAACAAAGTTAAATACATTTGCAAAATAAAAATCATAAATCCAGAAATAACTATTAAAACGGCAAATATTGATTATTCACCAGCCGACATAAAAGAATTTAAAACGCAAATTGAAGAAATGTTAAGACAAAACTTAATTAGAAGATCTGATAGTAAACATAGGTCAGCAGCCTTTTTAGTTAGAAATCATTCTGAACAAAAAAGAGGTAAGCCAAGAATAGTTTATAATTATAAAAGATTAAATGACAATACAGAAGATGATGGTTATAATATACCAAACAAAGATACATTAATAAATTTAATACAAAACAAACGAATATTTAGCAAGTTTGATTTAAAATCAGGATATAACCAAATAAAGTTAGAAGAAAACTTTAAACCTTGGACAACATTTACGTGTTCTGAAGGACATTTTGAATGGAACGTATTAAGTTTTGGACTAAAAACGGCACCTGCAATTTTTCAACGATTTATGGATATGATATTTAAGAAATATGATTTCTGTTTAGTATATATTGACGATATTTTAATTGCAAGTAAAAACATTAAAGAACACAAACAACATTTAAAAACAGTATTTAAAGAAATCGAAGATAATGGGTTGGTTATATCAAGGAAAAAGATGGAGCTTTTTAAACAAAAAATTTCTTTTTTAGGTCTAGAAATTGGTAATGGAAAAATTGAACTTCAGCCACATATTTTCCAGAAAATTATAGAATTTCCAGATAAATTAGATAGTAAAAAGAAGATTCAAGCTTTTTTAGGATTAATAAATTATGCTAGAAAATTTATTCCTAATTTAGCAAAATTAGTAGGTCCTCTATATGGTAAAATTTCAAAAAACGGAGAAACACATTCAATTCAGAGGATATAAAACTAGTCCAAAAAATTAAAGAGGCAGTTAAGAAAATCAGTCCGCTAGAACTACCACTAGAAACAGATTACATTATCATTGAATGCGACGGATGCAAAGAAGGATGGGGAGCAATTCTAAAATGCAAACCATCAAAATACAGTGACAAATCAACAGAAAAAATTGCAGCTTATGCAAGCGGTAATTTTACTAAAGAAACTAAATGGACATCCTTAGATTTTGAAATACAAGCGTCAATCAATGCCTTAGATAAATATAGAATATATCTAAATAAAGAATTCACCGTCCGAATAGATTGTGAAGCAATTGTCAAATTTATTTCAAACGAAAACTCGAAGAAAGTAAATAGAACCAGATGGTTAAATTTGCAGAACCTTATACAGGGTAATGGATACAAGATAAATTTCGAACACATCAAAGGCAAAAACAATCAGTTAGCCGATATCTTATCAAGAAGATTATTCCATGTTTTTAACCAAGTTTGTTGTATGCAGGAGAGAAACAACATGAACAAAGAAACAAGAAAGTCCATAGATAACAGCAGTAATAAAACGAATGTGGAGGCAAAAGCCCCAATAATCAAAACAGAGGTGAAATCACCTACAACGCCACCAACAGAATCAAGTTCACAGGCTCAATCTCCAGTTAGAACCAGTAATACTCAAACGATGGAGGTTAACACCCCATGCATGACCTTTGGTCAAACTTCTCTGATCCAGTTTAAAAGCAACGATCCTAGAAAATTCAAACCTCTTGTTAAAATAAACGATTTATCCCAACAATGCTTACTTGATCATCTGTGGAATCTAAAGACTATTGAAAATGAACGAAGAAATAAACAACGGCTTGGAAATTGTTTTGCATACTATTTCTCAAAAATACAACAAAAGCCTCTTTCAAAAAATTTCTTTTGTTACATAGTTTTTAGAGGCAATTTTAGAGGCGTATTTAAACATTATAGCCAAGTACAGATGGCTATACAAAATTTTCAAAATCCAGTTTTTAAAGGTTTTTACAATCTGCAACAAGTTTGGACGAAGCAAGAAATTGCTTTGGTCCTAATTATTATATTGATCCAGATTGTCAACAATCATATTCTCATACGGCCTCATCAACTCCTCAATCCCCAACAGATCTAATAAATTCCCAGGCCTCACAACTAAACGACTTACAGAACCTATATCAACGAAGTCAAGCCCAATTACAACACTATATCCATAGAAATCAGTTCTTAGAGCAAGAAAATCAGAAGCATGAATACGTCCACAAAACCAACCAATTACTAGAGCAACGTATTTCACAGCTAGTCCGAGAAAAGGAGGAGCTCCTCAACCAAATTCCCAAAAGACCAAAGACCCTAACCTATGAACAACTTTCAAATCATCTCAAACTACGACCAGAGCCCATCCTTGATGAGTTATGCAAACAAGGAGGACAAGAATTAGTCCTCAAGATAGAAAAGTTAACCTATGACCGATGGAATAGTTACCAGGAAGAATTGCAAAGGCTACTTGCAACCTACTTCAAACGGATAATAGAAACGGTTCAGTTCAAGGTAGTCCAAGACAGGAGATCCAACATGCTACGCGCCAGAGTCGATAGTTCACAATTACCATGTGACTTGGATAAAATAGTAAGCTTATTTGATCATGGAATGCTATCTAGGATAACTTTTAGCAATCCAGTTGAAGAATCAGTCTTAGAACGTTTTGGTAAACGTTTTGCATTAGTAGCTCAACAATATTTACGTGTTTTTCCAGCCATAATAGTATGTATTAGTTCAACTACTCCAGTATTTCAGTTTGATAAGAAGCACACAATTAAGCCAGCAACGCATCGGATGGCCATTTTCAAACACGTAAATTATACACGACATAATGTGTCAAAATGTTTAAGATGTTATTTCCAGATGTATGAAGGAACGCCTATTTGGTTCGGAGCAGATAAACCTTGGCAGTATCATCAGTCACAAGTAACGCTAAGTCCTCCCCCAAACTGGAAGGAATTAGTTCTACAAGAAGAAACGTCACGCTATCAAATATGGGGCGAGATGGAATTAAAAGTTCTGCTACCCTTACCAGCAGCAGAACATATGTTTGATCCAAACAATGATGTTGTAATTTACGATCAGGAAACGTCTGAACCAGAATTAGAATCCAGTCCAGACCTTAGTGCAAACGACAGGGTGAGATTAGAAGAGTTTAATCCAATGGATGAGATGGCAGATACGGACTAGAAGACAATCATACAGCAGTAATCCAACTAAGACTCCACTAATAAGGAATCTTATCTCAGGGGACAAGAGAACTCTCCAGATTATGCGCTGTCATATATTATATTACTACTTTTATTAATGCTTATGTCTTTATGTAAAGGCAAAATATTATAACTGCCTAGTGTGTGTAATAGATGACCGGTTCAACCGGCTATATAGCTATAAATCTGTGTGTGTAAGATGTAAGTGATATACTTGAGTGCTCAGAAATAATATAAGCTTTGAAAACGCCAATGGCAGTTTAAATTTCTTCTTCATTTCCCTGTGCTCGCTTATGTTCCTATTGAACTTCATATTCTGAGAGAGAGAGAGATTCAAAAAAAAAAAAAATCTGCTGCTAGTCTCTGTAAATCCTCTCAAAATTCATACCGCTTATCGTCATGAATCAGGTATCTTCTTTATTTTCCCTTCTATGCAACATATGTCTGTTTGTGTTTAAATTCTTAGTTGGATATCTTGTGAGAATTTACCTACAAGACTTTATATCTTTGCTAGCAAGTTATATCAGATCATTGTTACAATAAAATAAAATAAAAAAAGGCTGATCTCAAATTTGTAATTTGCATCACTCTTTCTTTATTCTTCAAGAATGGCTCTGCCTGCATTATAAAACACTTATAATTTAGAAGTCGTATGTTTAAAAACTTAATTGAGTGTGGATATGTACGTGAACATGTATTTACCGGATGACAGGTCTTACCCAAGCGCAAGATTTTGCATGTTTGAACTACTGCTAGCATTACCAGTCGCCTTTTTACCAGTAATAATCTCCAAACGCAGTAAACCAAATGCATATTTATTAGATTCTATAGTCAATTTACCCATCTCTGGATATTCTTGCATGCTAATAGACTATCCTTTTTCAGCCATTCCAATATCCGATAATTTTGCTTTGTAGCCTTCTCCAAGTAAAACACTTGAACTTTTTAAAATTTGATGTATAACAAGCGAATCTTGATCGGCATGCAAATTATACGATTTACATGTCGAAACTCTTTATTTGAAACAATTGTCTTCTTATGTAATTTAGCTATTGTATTAGTTACAATAGGATCTCTTTAAGTCATGTTAAACATTCATCTCCTCAAATGTTCCATTTAATATTTTACACAATGACCAAATTGATGGAAAAAAGTTAACATGGTAGTTTATGTGTATTTGTTCATAATATTTAAAAAAAAAGTAGGTTTACATTTTTGTTTGTACACGTCCAATAGACGTGCCTTTAGTACTTGTCTATATATAACGAGAATACCTTCGTTTGAAACTTTTGAATATTACATTAATACTCTTGCCATAAATTAATTAAAAATAAGACAAAAGAATGATGGTTTTATCCTTACTAAAAGTAAAACTAATGCATTTTTTCTTTTATACGTCCAATCGGACGTGCCATATGTACTGTAAATTTAATAGAAATGACTGGTTTGTGTGCATTTCTAACCAGCATATTATATTCTTTCATTCAGTCGTTTACTGCCGTAGCTCCTCTTCTTGAAATATGCACGTAATTATCTAAAAATTCAAACCCTAAACCTTGAAGAAGAAAAAATCTCTTTTGCCCATTAAATGATGGAAGGGGAAGATGATAAAAAAGGTTAGTTTTTTTTCCAGTAACAAGCAACAGAAGCTTGATCGTTTGCAACCGAACCCTTTGGTGTAGAGCGGCAGTGGATTAGAGCTGACCAGTAAACAAAATATATTTTGGCCAAGATTGTTAAGCGATCGTCTAGGAATAGCTGAACAGCAGGAAGCGGTTGCGGTGGCATGCGACTGTACAGTGGTGGCTGAGGCCGACCAGTACTCATCGTATACTTGGGGCACAAATTAACAGAAGGTCGTTCTTTAGCAGTCAAACAATTGGATAGGTGGGCGGGGGCGTAGGATCATTTTTTTTTGAAGAACGGTACAAGGCCCAAGGCCCAAAAACAAGCAAATAAAACAGGGTTACAAACCCGAATACAATCACTCAACACAGCAAAGGGTTTCCACCGACACAAATGGAAACCCTAGAAAATTCTCAAACCATCAAAAATGACGGAAGCTCAAAACTTCAACCATACTCTTTAGCACCGCTAGTTTCTCATCTTTCCCAGAAAGATAAAGTGCTTCTAAAATCCTTTCTCTTCTCTACGAAGACACTGTCACGATTTATGTTGTTGAAGTCACTATTTTTGTGGGATCTAAGCTCGCGATAGCCAAGTAATGGAAAGTCATTGCAGGAATTTGGGTTTTGAGCTTTGGAAGGGCGAAAGATGTCATCTTTGTCACAGTTATTCTGATGAAGCTCCAAATTGTAAGAATTGCCTCTCGAGTTCTGCAAATAGCATTCCGAATGCTTGTTGCCCGCTTCTCTATTCCACTGCTCAGCAAAAAGGGAGTATTTGGTTTGACTTTTTACTTTTTTCTTAGATTTGCGAAGAATGATTCTGCTGTCCGATTCTATTCTAAACCATCTTTGCTCTTTAGTAAGCTTAGCATTATTGTGAATGCGATTGTTTCTTTCTTTCCAAATGTGATAAATAGCAGTAGTTAGAAGAATAGTTGCAAAGTCTTTCTCTAACGAACTACCCCTGAAGTTACTATTGATATGCTGCACTGCCTGTTTTAGATCCATATGCCCATTGTTCTTAATTTTCAGATTTGTTTGAATGAGATTCCAAATATAATAGGAGTATCTGCATTCAAAAAATAGATGATTAATATTTTCATCTTCACTGTTGCATAAAGAACAAAGTGAATTAGAATTTTTATCCCATTTTTTTATTTTATCCCAAGTAGGCAATCTGTTAATTATAGCAAAATATGAACAAATTGCCATTTTGGGATTATTCACTTTGTTCCAAATGCACTGATACCAATCTACTGCAACCTTCTTATTTCTAATATACTCCCAGGTTTTATTGAAAGAAAACTTCCCTTTATAACTAGCAATCCATTCCCAGTAGTCATTTTCTACATCTGGGTCAATAGGAATATTTCTGATAATATTACTACGAGGATTGGTAATGGGATGCAAATGGGGATGCCATCTATTATCTTTAATAATCATAGAGACATTAGCATTAGTATCACCAAAAATAACTAAATTGTCCCAACCAATTTTATTTACAAAAGAATCGTGTTGAAACCAAGGGTCAAACCAAAAATTAGTGTCTTTACCTAATTTAAAAATCCTTTGTAAAAGAGGTTTACCAATGCTTCTACATTTTAAAATCTGTTTCCAAGCATTAGATTGATTATCTTTATGTAAAATGTTCCAAAAATTACCTTTCTTGAGATACTTACCCTTCATCCATTTAGACCATAATGAGTCAGTACTCAAAAATCTCCAAAACATTTTTAAATGGCATGTAGTACTTAAATCATTTAGATTTCTGATACCCATCCCCCCTTCAGATTTGGGTTTGCAAATATTTTCCCAACTGATTTTATGATACCCTCCTTTCCACAGGAAATCAGCACATCTGTTTTCTAATTTTTTAATTGATGCATTTGGGATATTAAAAGTTTGGAGCCAATATAAAATAATGGCATAAATAACAGTTTTAATCAACTCCACTCTGCCAGCTATAGAAAGGAGTTTACAAGACCAAGTCTCCATTCTATCTTGAATTTTCTCAATAAGCATAGAGCAATCCCTATCTTTAATTTGATTAACAGAAAGAGGTAAACCCAAATATTTAATAGGAAGCTCACCCTCAGAAACATGCAAAATGTTTAACATATCAATTTTATGCTTACCGCCTTTACTAAAATATGCTTTGCTTTTAAGCTCATTCATCTGCAAACCTGCATACTTATGCAACTTCATGAGAATTTGATAAATAGCATATCCATTCTGCTCATTAGCTTTTGTAAATATCATCAAATCATCTGCATATATAAGATGAGAAATAGTAGGTTGAACTCTATTAATAGGAGAAATCTGACCTTTTATCAGCTCTATCTCTGTCAGAATGGAAAAATATTCCATTACTATAGTGAAGAGATAGGGTGATAATGGGTCACCTTGTCGAATACCCCTATTACTGTTGAATAAACCAACAGGTTTCCCTTGAATTAAGATAGAAAAAGTAGGGGTGCTAATACATTCATATATCAGATCATAGAATTTAGTGGGGAAACCCAAACTCAACATCACGTGGTGTATGAATTGTCTATTTACTTTATCATATGCCTTCTGTAAATCTATTTTAAGGCACATATTTTCTCCATTTTTAGTATTGAAGTTTCTAACCATCTCATGTGCTAGCATAGAATTTTCATAAATCAACCTGCCAGGAACAAAAGCACTCTGATTTTCTGAAATCAAAAAGGGTAGAAACATCTTTAATCTATTGCTGAGAACACTTGCAATTATCTTATAAATCACATTACAATAAGATATAGGTCTATAGTCTCCTATGCAAGATGGATTTTTATTTTTAGGGATTAAAGTAATAAAAGTATGATTTAAGCTTTTTAAAAGCTTACCTTTTTCAAAAAATTCATTAACAACATCAACCACCTGACCTTTCAAACTGTCCCAGTGCTTTTTATAGAATTTAGCGTTAAAACCATCTGGGCCAGGGCTTTTATTATCCCTAATATTAAAAATAATAGCTTTAACTTCAGCTTCTAATACAGGAGCAAGAAGAAATTTCTTCAGCCACATTGTTCAACTTATGTTTGCAAATTATTTTTGGAAAATTATAACTTTGATTTTCAGAAAAGTAGAGGTCGTTATAAAATTTCAAAGCTTCTTCAACAAAAGAGCTATAGGAGTTGGAAGACTTACCAGATCTGTCAATGATATTACCTATATTATTCATATGTCTTCTACTAGACATCTTAGCATGAAATTTTTTTGTACAGCCATCCCCCAAAGTAAGCCAATCTACTTTAGCTTTTTGCTTAGCATTGACAGAGTTAATATACATTTCTTTAAACAGATTTTGCTGATTCTCAAAAAACATTTTAACAGAATTTAAATCCTCAGGATTTTTATCAACAAGATCTTGAAGAAATTTTCCTTTTTCCTTCAGATTATTTAAAATGTTTTTATCCTGAAAGTATGTTTTATTCCAGACTTTAAGGTTGTGCTTAGTGTATTTCAAAAACATACTAAGCTGGAACTGTTTATTGCCCTCACAAGAGAAATTAAGGCATTCTTTAAATAAATCATTATATTTGTCATCACACATCCAACCATTTTTGAATCTAAAAGGCATATGAGCTTTATAAAAATAGGAGTATGATCACTTGCATTCTGTTCTAGGGTACTATAATCAAAATTTGGGAAAGTTATATTAAATTCATTATTAATAAGCACCCTATCAAGTTTGCAGTGAATATTTTTCACAATCCCAGATTTCCAAGTATATTTGTTTCCAGAAACACAAGCCTCTATTAATCTAGTTTCAATCATAAATTTATTAATTTTATCAAGTTTGCTTTGGGGAATATGACTACCACCTGATTTTTCATAAGAGTGGAGAACAATATTAAAATCCCCCATTATTATCCAAGGAGAATCAATGACCTGATTTATAGCTTTAAGTCTGCACCATAGCCCATTTCTCTCACTTTCAAAATTACTACCATAAATACAGGTGACTTGAATTATAAATCCACCTATATTTTTAAATCTGCTATCTATAAACTGCATATCTTTAGTAACATTATCTATAGACCAAATGTTAGAGTCCCAAACTAATAAAATTCTACCCTTACAACCACAGTCATTATTATTAATATACCTCCAATTTCTATCAAGCTTCATACCAAATTTTTCCATACTATCATTATTCATCTTATTTTCAATAAGAGCAATAATAGTGGGTTTATAAAACCTAATCATCTGAAGAATATCAGCCTGTTTAGCTGGGGAATTCATCCCCCTAACATTCCATGCAAATAACTTCATAAAAAGATAATAGAAAAATAAGGGATTAAATTGTACCTGCCACATTGGCACTCTTACCTTTCCTCTTACACTCATTGCTCTTTGTCTTTAATCTAGTTGACATTTCTGTCCATTCTGGATTGCTGGACACATATTTTTGCTTAAAATCGGATTTTTCTTTATTCTTACCTCTGTTATTTTTCTTTGGAATGTGCAGTTGAACAATATCAAATTGCTCCGATGTTTGAGGCAGAACAACATCATTAGTTTCCATATCCACTGTTTCTGGAATTTAGATTAAGGAGATATCAAATTCAGAAGATGTGCGAGGCAAGGCTGAGTCAGATTTGATAATCTCCTCAGTCTCTGCAGCCTTCTGTAGAGGAGGATCGATCTCTATTGATATAGAATCGGAGAGACTTATATTATGTAAAAATTTATCATTTGCTGCTTTACCAAGATTGTCTGTAATTAAACAAGATTCTGGAATTGGAGGGGTTCCAGAGTCTAAGACCATTATATTTGCCTCTCCCTCCTTTTCTGTTGTTTGACTGCTTTTCAGAAAGTTCTTTTTTGATTTTTCTATATGATGAACTCCCTCTGCTGTGATCTGATTTTCTTGATCAGTGAGCAACTTTTCTTGATTGGAGATGATTCCTTTTAGGATGATCCGCTTTTCATTACTATTGGATGTATCAGTCCAACCATTTTCATTATTATCATTATTGACTGCCACTACTGAATTGCCTGTTTCTTGAAGATTATTATCTTGATGTTCTTGAATGGTTTCTTTTGGGACCCAAGCTTTTTTCAAACTACATTGCTTTTTGGCATGTCCAAAACATTTACATGCATTACATTTTGGTGGGATCCATTCGTATTCCACCTTTTGTGTTATATTTTCTCCATTATACATTGTAACTGTAATTTCATTAGGGAGTTCATCTTCTGCCGCAATTTCTACAAGAAGACGAGCAAAATTCAATCTCGTTTTCAAAGTGGTTGCTACATCCATTTTGATGGGTTTGCCAATTAAACTGGCCATGACACTGAATGAGTCTTTGTCCCATAGCCTAAGATTCATATTGGGTAACTTTACCCAAACTGGCATCGTAGATAAAAGATCTCTATATAGTTTTAATGACTCAGACCATCTTTTCATGATGATGAATTTGCCATTATAGAAATATGGTCCATTTTTCAAAACTGCTTCAACATCTTTCTGAATTTCAAATTTGACGATGAAAAAACCATTTTCTCTCGAAAATACTTCAAAAGGCCCAGTTGGTTTCCACACTCGTTGAATGTAAGATTTAAAGAACAAGTAGTATGGTTTGGAACTTACCACATAGACAAGAACAGAGTTGCTCCAGCATTCTCTGGTTCTTTTACAAACCGATTCTTTAATCACTCCATACTTCTTGTTATTGATCACTATTGGAGCTATTGCTTCAAGATTACATTCTTTCTCTGGTGGATCATCTGACTCGGCCGCCACTATATCCTCCCATGATTTCAGACCTTGTTCTTTGTTCAGTGAGAAGGCTACCGGATTTTGAGATTCTTGATAGGTGTTACGTTGTTGCAGAACTGGCATTTCTTTGCTTCTTGTAAAACTGGAATTCATGGCCGGTGGCAACTCTTGTCTATTCTTGATCTCTCTTCTCCTTTGAGATCTCGATTTAACGGTTTGAAAACCTTCTTCATCAGTGTTGATACCTAATGGCTTTCTGAAATGAAAACTTTTGTCAGGTGGTCTACCCATTAGAGTTGTTGTAGAGATCTTGGATGCTGAATTTTGAGGAAAATTTGATTTCCCCATGGCTGAAATGGAAACCCTAAATTTTTTCGGGGGCGTAGGATCATATGATGGTTGATGACGGTCGACCAGTGAATCATTATAGCTTGGGCAGACCTTTTTATTAAAATTACATGCGTTCATTTAAAACCGAAGCTCCTTTGTTTCCTACAATTATTTACAGCCAAACCTATTGTATACATCAAAATTGTACCAAACAAGCATGCAAGTACTACTCTTTTTAGTCTAGTTTTTTCTTTCTTTCAAAAGTGTATGTTAAAATTCTTCTGAAAATGTTTTTTCTCCCCGTGGCCTTCAACGAGAAATGGAACTTTCTCTTATGCTTAGCTAGTTTGGAGTTTATACAAATACTTTTATGCTCAACTAGTTTGTTAATGTAACACTGTTCAATGGTCACACTAACTATAATTAACTTCCTCTTGTTGATTTTGAAATCATCGCAACTGCAGCCGACAAATTTGTTCTTCTGTCATTTTAACCTCTGTAATTTTAGATAATATTAAATTCAACTTTGATCTTCTGTCATTTTAACTTATGCAAAAATTTGTGTTGTGGCTTTATATGAATTAATTTAAAAATAAATAAAAATACGTTAACGTTATATATTTATGAGTCGTTATTATAGTTGAGCCGTTGCAAATGTATAACGGTAATGTATATTTTAGGGCCATTATTATCATTAACCCGTTGGTATAACAGTCATATATTTATGAGTCATTATTATAATTGAGCTTTGCAAATGTATTACACTAATATATATTCATGACCCATTATTATTGAGCCGTTACAAAAGTTAATGGTATTAAAAATTCATTTTATATGACAATAAACCCAATCCATTGACATTCGCTTACTTCAGTAACGCATACAATTTTCAATCTGCTTATTTAAACGAAAGACAAGCAAAAGAGAAAAGTGAATGACAGACATTTTTTCTTTCTTTTTCTTTTTTCTTTGCATTTTTCTCTCTTTAAGATACTTTACAAGCAATTAAATTAAAAAATGCTATATTTAGAACAATTTGCTATAGTGCAAACAATAAATTGACCAAATTCAGAGTTGTTTTATCCTGTGGACGGAGTGGTTGATAGATAATTTTGCACATTGAGACAGCCGCGAATCGTCTTAAAGAGAGCGATCTATTCCGCGACTCAGCCAAAAAAAGGATGCTGCAGATTCAGATTGACATACAGTAATTTCAAGATGATTATGGCTTCGATTGCTGACAACTCTGCTGCATCGACGTCGATGTTGGAGGTTCCGACTGCATCTGTTGCATCGTTCAAGTTCGAAGTCTTACATTTCAAACGATGGCGCCAAAAGAAAGTTTTTTCGGACTATGCGAAAGATGGCACATGTGCTGACGACTGAAAAACCAATGCTGCTTGGAGAAGCAACAGACGTCCGAAAAAAGGCTTTGAAGGACTGGATCGAACATGACTACCTCTACAAAAATTATGTTCATAATGGCTTGAGTGATAGTCTGCACGATTACTATAATTCAGATAAGTTAGAAAAGGAGATCTGAATGCGCTATAAAAGAAATATGATACCAAGGAAGGTGGAGCGAAAAAGTATGTTGTTAGTCGCTATTTGAAGTTTCAGATAATAGATGACAAATTTGTGGAGGCATAGTCGCACGAGCTTCAGAAAATTGTGTACAAGATCATCTTCGAATGTACGACTTTATATGAATAGTTTCAGGTTGCCGTGTTAATTGATAAATTACCTCCTAGTTGGAAAGATTTTAAAAATAATCTCAAGCATAAGACTAAGGAGTTTTCCTTAAAGAGTTTGATTACTCGTCTTTGTATTGAAGAGGAGGCCAGAAAACATGACCAAAAAGAAGAGGTGTTTGTTGTATCTACTAATAACACTAAGAAATCCATAAGCAAGAGTATAAAACCAAATGCGGAAAATTTAAAAATCAAAATCACAAACTGAATCAAAACCACAACAATCAACGTGAGAAGAACCAACAAAATACCCTCCTAAAGAATAGTACTGGACAGTTGTTCTTATGTTACAACTATGGCAAACAAGACCATATGGCATGAAAGTGTCAGAACATGTCAAATCCTGCACCGTAGGCTAACCTGACTGAAAAAACCCTTATGGCTATGTTTACCGAAACCAACCTAGTCGGTGGATCAAAAGAGTTGTGCGTAGATCCGTCAAACAGGTCGGGTAGGGTCATAAACGGATCAGATATAAATTGATCCGATCCATTTAGAATATAAACAAACCCAACTAATTTGACCCATTTAATTAACGGGTTGATCTGACCCGACCCATTTAATAAAATGGTCACCTGACCTAACCCATTTAGCAAAAACTGCAGTGTAAGCCGCAAAAACCGCACCAGTAAATAAAAAGCTGCTCTATTATATATCAAAACTACATACCAAAACAAAAATTGCATCAGAAAATGAGAAACTACACCATTATATGATCAATTCTACGTAAAAAACCTATAGCACCAAAAAAATAGAAAAACTTAACTAAATATTGCAAAGATAGAAAATACTTAAATGTTTACAATTACAAACTACAACATGAAACACTGAAAAATTCAGCATGGTATGCTTTTAGGTGAGAAACCCCACTATTGAATACAAAAAGGCGCATCGAAGTAATTGAAATAAACTAAATCAAATACTATAAAATAGTAGCATGTCAAATTATAAAACTACAAAATATTTTAAAGTCATGCAGTATGACAAACATCATTGTCCCAGTGGTTAAGTGATTCGATTTGGTACGAGGGGTTATAAGTTCGAAACTTGCGCAGCGTGATTCAAATATATATTGACATGTGATTTGTGTTATATTGTCCCAGTGACATGTTGTATCTAAGTATCATTTTCAAAAAAAAAGAGCTTCATTACAACATAAAAGACATATCTATATAAAGCTATCAAGCAATTCATTATGTTGAACTTCTCAAACTTGCACTAATAATGATATTACAAATAGAAACATTGTATCATAAAACTAATAGCAAAACTAAGATTACATAATACCATCAGTAAAATCATGCTATAATATGGTTTGTTGTGTTGAATACAAAATATCAGCTAAAAGTATTATTATTTTTTTAATTAAAGACTAGTATAAATAATCACCAAAAGCTGTCAACATGCCTGACAGGTAACCAACAAAAGAAGAAAAAACAAACCCGCCGAAGCCAGAAAATTACAAAAAACAGAAGGCCAAAAAAACAGCGATAGCGGGCATTGACTCCCAACGGGGAGAGATGCTAAGCAAAGAGGACGAAAACCAGAAAAGACAGCCGATAAAGAGATCGGCGACAGAGAGATCCGGAATAACCTCCGCCCGTAATCCAATATAAGTGGAGGTAAAGAAGTCCCCGGTCCAAACCTATAAATCCAGATCCTGAAAATCAAAAGCCACAAAATCAGAGAAAAGGGGGGGGGGGGGAAGGGTGGATGGCGAAATCAACGGAGACCGGAAAGCTTGCACCACCTAGCTCGGAAGTGGACATCATCCAATTCCCGCTCTAGGGGTCGAATGAGAGCAGTAAATAGAAAGCAGGTCCACAAGGCGACCAGAACGGAAACTAACTGATCCCTTGAAAGGTATACCACGAAAAGCTAAAAAAAACATCATTTCTAACCCGACGAATAACGGAAAAGGGATCCATGGGAGATTCCTCACAAATTGCCTTATTCCGCGCGCACCAGAGGTGCCAGCAGATTAGACAAGGAATCAAGCGAAAGACGACAGAGCGAAGAGATTTAATAGAGATTCCGTTCCATCAGGTTCTCTGTAAATCACCCGGCGATCTATTGCTACCTCGGATGCCAATAAGATTACCGAAGTAATTCCAACAGGATCTGGCCGTAAAACCAGAGAAAAGCAAATGATCCAGAGATTCCGATTCCCCGACGCCGCAGCTTCTACAGCAGGAAATATAAGGAATGCCAATCCGCTGAAGGTTCTCATCAATTGGTAACCCCTTATGCAAGGTTCGCCACATGAAGAAAGACACTTTAGGAGGGATTCTAGCGTCCTAGATGTAAGAGAAAAGAGGGAGAACTAGAGTAGGGTTACGACCAGAACTCCAGGCTTTCAAGATAGAAAACGAACCATCATCCCAACCGGAGAGGCCGCCATGAGAA
Organism: Allium cepa; assembly: GCA_030765085.1. Taxonomy (NCBI): domain Eukaryota; kingdom Viridiplantae; phylum Streptophyta; class Magnoliopsida; order Asparagales; family Amaryllidaceae; genus Allium; species Allium cepa. The sequence goes on along the minus strand of CM060941.1, from coordinate 675,356,627 downwards.
TCGGAGAAAGATTTGACCGATTGCATGTGCTTCCACGTCTCACTAGCGAAAGATGGAGATCCGGAAAAGCCAGAGGCGGCCAGCCTTTGATACTTGGCATGCAGGAACTTCGCCCATAAGGAATCGTTAGACCCAAACCTGTACTACAACTTACAAGCAAAGGCCAAGCAAATGTCCTTGGGGTTTCGCAGACCAAGCCCGCCCTCGTTCTTGGGACGACACACCACGTCCCAAGAAACCCAGTGATGACGGTGGTTGTCAACCTTTGACCCCCAGAAGAAGGACGAAGCCAAAGATTGGAAAGACCTGAAGAAAGAAGCGGTAGGGGACATCGCAGCGAAGACATGAGTACCCAGTGAGCCTAATACCGACTTGATGAGTACCAATCTTCCTGCTTGAGAAAGAAGAGACGCGTTCCAACGAATAATCTTTCCCCTAACTTTGTCCGTTAGAGGATCGAAGAGGGCGTTTAGTTTCCTACCTCTATAGAGAACGATACCCAAGTAAGGAAGAGGAAGGGAAGCAGCCCTGAAGCCGGTAAACGACTAGACCCAGGAAACACTGGAAGGAACCATGTCCTTCGCATGAACGAAGCAACTCTTCGAAGAGTTAACTAGCTAGCCCGAGCAGCGCTCGTACTGATGAATGAAGCGAATCAGCCGACGAACAGAGGACCGATTTCCTTTGGAGAAAATGACAATGTCGTCTGCAAAGGATAAAGAGGAAACGAGCTGGCACCCTGTCGGAAGGCCAAATCGGTGAACCTGGCCGAAAATCGTTAAGGTGTGGATCCCTCTAATGAAAGCCTCAGCCGTAATAACGAAAAGAGATGGAGATAGAGGATCACCTTGTCGGAGACCTCTACCCGATCTGAAAAAACCATTGGCCGACCCGTTAATGAGAACGGAGAACCAACAGTTAGAGATAGGCCTCCAAACCAAATCGATAAGAGTTTCAGGAAACCCAAAGGCACGCAGAACTTTAATGACGAAAAACCACGACATACGATCATAGTCCTTTGCCATATCCAGTTTGAGAACTACATTAGATCCTCTGACCTTCCGGTCAATCTGCGAAATCAGTTCCTGGGCTAAACAGGACGTTATCCGTGATCAAACGACCTTTAACAAAACCCGCTTGGAAAGAGGAGATGATGCGATCAAGGAACGGAGCCAAACGAATGGCCAACACCTTAGAAGTCACTTTGTTGGAGAAATTACACAAGCTGATCGGACGAAATTCCGCGCATGACCGAGGGTTATCACACTTCGGAATTAGGACCAAGTTGGTGGAAGACCAACTAATTGGAAGAATGCTGCCGGAAAAGAATTGTTGGATAGACAGGCAAAATTCCGGCTGAATGATAGGCCAAACACTCCGATAGAAAGAACCGTTGAAACCATCCAGACCACTGACACTGTCCTTGCTTAGAGCAAAGACACAGGCACGGATTTCTTCCGGTGTAGGGGGAGCAACTAAAGCGTCACTCCCCTCAGGAGAGACCAAACGGGGAATGAAGGAGAGGATATCCAGAAAAGGATCCGACACAGAAGGGGAACCCATAAAAGATTGGAAATGAGAGAAAATGATCTCCTTGACTTCGGCCGGGGACGAAGCCACAGAGAGATCCGGCCTTAAAATTTCGTGTATGGAAAGAAAGTTGGCTTTCTTGCGAATGGAAGAATGGAAATATTTTGAATTCGAATCCCCTTCGACCACCCATTTGACCCTCGCCTTTTGGCGAAGATAGGATTTTTCGATACGGAGTTCCGAAGAGAAAACCAGCCGAGCAGAGGCCCATTTCTCCTTGTTATCGGCAGTCGGGTTCTCGTCGAACAAAGATTCGGCAAGGATGAGGGACCCCTCCGCCGCCCGAACACGATCGAAAATGTTTTTGAAAATAAGGGAATTCCAACTCTTAAGGCTGGCCTTAAGACGTCTCAGCTTTTGGGAGAAAGCCCCCATAGGAGAAGAAGAAATAGGAGAGGACCACGAATCCTCCACTACCTGAAGAAAAGAGTGATGGGAACACCACATACTCAGGAAGCGAAAAGATGAAGGCCCCGATTGAGAGCACGGAGAACAGCGCAAAACCAATGGGGCATGATCAGAACAGGACCGATGAAGATGAGAAGTTGAGAAGGAAAAAGGGAGATTTAGCCATTCGGGAGAACCAAAAATTCGGTCTAACCGGGATAGGATCCGGTTCGGTCCCTCCTGGTTGTTAGACCAGGTATAAGCAGAGCCCACGAAAGGGATTTCAGATAAACCGGAGCTCACAATGAACGAATTGAAGTCAGAAACCGAGGAGCGATTGATGACCACCCCCCTAGTTTTTCAGCCTGACTAGCGACAACATTGAAATCACCACCCACAACAGAGCAAGAGAACCCCATCTCAGCTAGATAAAGAATATCATCCCAAAGGGATAATCTTTCCATCCTATCGCACTTGGCGTATACCACCGAGAAAAGAAAAGGTTGAGGGAAATGAGAAGCTGAACACACCACAGAGATAAGCTGGGCCGAGTCAAAAACAGGGCGAACTACACAATCTTTGGACCAAAGGATCCAAATCTTACCCGAAACATTGGACATGGCACCGCCAAACCCAAGTGACAGGACAACCTTGGTAACCTCTCCAGGACCCACAAAAGGTTCTAAAAGAGCTACCAAGCAAACATAATGTTTCCGGACAATGCGCTTCAACCTAGCGCAAGAGGCCTCGTTGCCAATACCACGAGTATTCCAGAAGAGGAGGTTCGATATGAACGCCGAGATAACAGAGGAGCAGGAGACAAGCAAGGAGAACCAGATCAAGCAACACTAAGATAAGATACAAGGAGGAAAAAGCAGACCGATCTGTCTTCTCAGTCGCCGCTATAGAGTGAGTACGGATGGTGCGAGGAATGACGTGTAGACCTCTCGATCTGCGACGAGAAGGTCTATGAGCAAGCGAAGCCGATAGCCGAGGAACGGACTCCGCAGAAACTCCAATCAGCTCCAGCGAACCCACCATGGTAGAAGAAGAACTGGAAGGAGCCAATTTCTTAGTCAGGCGAGCAAGGCGATCATTAATGATCGTAATCTCCTCTTCGCTAAGCATCGGAATGGAAATCGATAAAGAGCAAGAAGAAGAGGGAAGGGAACAAAGAGAAGAACAACAAGCAGACGAAGAGACAGAGGACGCCGCGACACACGGAAAGAAACGGAAATATGTAGGGGTGCTGATAATACGCAACCCACATTGCTGTAGGAACCTAACCCAAGCCGGACTGTCACTTATGAGACAGCCCCGCACGACAGGTGTGGTTCGCAAAGCGGTCCTGACAGAGAGAACATCATGGCGAATCAAAGAAGACTGGCAAAGTTCCCGGCTGTCCGCATAGTGATCCGAATCAGGGACCACTATGCGACCAGACCAAGAATATCGCCCGAGCCACTCGATCCTGGCTAAATGTAATCTCCGTAGAGACAATTGAAGTCCAGCTAGAAAATGTAGTCTCAATAGAGCCATAAACGACACGGAATAGGCCTCGCAATGGCTCAAAACCAGAAACCAAGAAAAGGACCCGCACTGACCGCTCCATACGAAGCGCTCAATGCCAACATGACCTGACACGTCAACAGTCAATGGCTGGGCAACAATGTCAGGGAGCACACACCAAGGTGTGTCATGGCTCATAAGCAAACAAGGAACACCATCAGCCAATAACCAAACAGCCACTGCTAAACCCGCATCAGCGAGTAAAAAAGATAGCAAAATCGAGGAACTCACCTGCCTGTTAATACCGAAACTAACCTGGTGTGCCCAGAATTGGCATGAAACCGGCGAACCAACCACCATCTACGCACCAACCAATTCGGCCAGCACACAAGGAGAGGCGATCGCAGCCTTCGACCAAGCTCTTTCGACATAAGTCACTGAACATTCCCACGAAAAGGAAGCAAAATCCACGGTACCCATGGCCAGAGCTCTCGCCCCACAGCAAGAGGGGGACTGCTGAAGCGAATAACATGAAGCAACAAGCTCAGGGCAAAATGGGGTGATGAAATCCCCATCTGCCGACACATGATCAATGAAACCAAAATCGAAAACCACCGTGCCCACGGACACCGGCTCCTCCCCACAAGGCAACAAAACACACGCCGCAGAGAAACTTAAAGCAGGTTCGAATTGGGCTTTGAACTCCCGCCTCGAAACCTTCCCCAAATAGCTAGGTTCAGCTGGCGCCTGCACAAAATCATCGGCCAGAGAATTTCGCCCACGGGGAGGAGGCCGCACCTTTATACCATCATCGAACACCGGCAAAATCTCCATAAAACAGTCCTTAACCATCAGAAATCTCGATCGACAAAGATCTCCAAATTGAACCAAAGAAAAAAACCCTAATATCCACCGAGCAGTCACCAGAGAAAGTGATCGACAAGGGGCCAGCCACCTCCGTCATGATGGCAGAGGCAATATCGGCGAATGGAAGGCATTCACGCAAGAACGAGCCAGATAGAACGAATTCGCCAATTGACGAAGCCGACATCGAAGGCAAACCAATCTCAACCAAACAGAAGAAGCTCTGAGAGAAGGGAGCAACACAAGAGAGAGCAAAAGGAAATAGAGAATCGCAAGTAACAAAAGAGCAAATTCAATCGCGACAGGAGAGAGATCTCAGAGTTTGCTCGCCATTATTTTTTTTTTTTTTTTTTTTTTTTTACCGTTGTATATGCCAGCTAAAAGTATCGCATGACAATACAGAACTCGAAAAAACCGCTTGAACTTATTTGTTAGCATGTAGAATCAAGTATTAATGTTTATTCAATGATTCGAGCTTAGTCTCTTTCAAAAAATAAAAAATAAAAAATAAAAAATAAAATGATTCGAGCTTAGTTCTTTCATAGTTTCAAAATCACATTATCTTTGCAGACCTTCTACTTGGTACATGCCAACTTTCTCAATATACAAACGATAAAAAGAAATTATAACATTGGTAACATATGAGCAGGATCTTCAAAACTTACTTTTCCTATGCTTCCCTACGTTAACATGCAACTTTACTACTATTAATGGAAACCAATTCAATTTTTACCTGTCATTTGGTGATTAGAAGGAACGAACATCAACGTTTAAGGTACAAAGAAACCCGCTAATCTATGAAAGAAGTGCCATAGTTTGCATAAGATATGCATTTAATTAGAACCAAAAGTTCGTATGTCTTATGTTTTATGCATTAAAGTTCTTATATTTGTTTTATATTTTGACCCTTTCTACGCTACAGAATATATTTTGTGTCAAATATATACAGGGACACTTGGAAAGGTAATCAAGAAGAGGGAGAAAATTTGAACAGCATACATGCAGAAATACCAACTACCAAGTAAATAGACATTTTCATGTTAAAACAGCGTTAACAAGAGCAAAAAAAATTGATTCCATTGTAAAAAGAAAATCACTGTTCATTCATTTACAACCTAGGTAAAGCAAAATGGTACAACCATTAGTCTTCAGATTAAAGCACAATGGATCATGTGTTTTATATACAAGTGATGTCTCAAAAGTACAACTATTTAAATGACTTTCATATTTTTTTGAAGTAGAGAAAAATTACAGCTTATAACTATGGAGTTAATCAATATATACATAGCATCGGGTTATATTTGCTTTCCATATATCTAATTAAATATCAACAAATGCTCAATATATACATAGCATCGGGTTATATTTGCTTTCCATATATCTAATTAAATATCAACAAATGCAGCAAAAGGATTGAAGCATATCAGGAATGAATGCAGGTCTTCTTCCAACAAAACTTCATTATATGTTTCTATGAAAAGGTATTAGCTTCACAGTCTACTTCCGTAAGAAAACGAGACAAAACATGAAACTTTATGGGATAAAACATGAAACATAGAATAGTGGATAAAACATGAAACTTTCAAATAATTTTAAGTTAATTAAATTTAAATCGATATAAAACGAAGTTATGTACTTAAGTTAAAAAAATGTTGGTTTCCAAACTAGCAAGTAACAATAAATTACCATTATTTTAAGTTACAAGTAATTAATTGAAAAGTTTAAGTTTTCCCAACCAAGCAAATAACACAAAAAAACTTAAAGTTGCATAAATACTATAAATCTTATCAATCTACCCACTACTTGTACTCTTTAATCATTTTCAATGGACAAATAACACTAATCATGAACAAAAAATAAAGTAAACACCCTAAACAAGCTAGCTAATCACGAAACAAATGCATATGTCAAGAAATGCGGTATCAATCAATAATACATTAATAATTTGAAGAAAAAGAACAGTAATGGTAAGAACTTACATAAGTATTAAGCCGCGAACGGAGGTAGAACAACTATTGTGCTTGAAATTATTAGGAAACAAATCTTCGTTGAACTCAGGTTTCCACACAACCAAAGAAGAGACACCGTCTCGTCTCAAACAAGATCTCCCTTTCTATTAGGGTGCCATTGCCATCTCAAATTCAGATGGTTTCCAAACACTGTTAATCGAAGATAAGGAGGAATCGCCTCCTTTTCTTTTACAGATTTGAGTCGACAGAGAAAACTGAAAAAATAAGAACTAGGATTAGATGGGTAAGCGAGTTGGGTTTGGTAGGGGATATTTTATCCTGGCTTCTAAATGGGCTGGGTAAAAAATTAAAAATTAAATAAACGGTTCAGACATGATCCTTATGATATTAGGGTGATTAGGTTGGGTAAAAAGGCTAGGGTCAGCTTTGACAGGTCTATGGTGAGTAAACATCGGTGTTTCTTTCCATGTATGCTATGATCATGAAATATTCAAGATATATAATGCCGCTAATGACATGAAAGTGATGTTGGAAGATTCTCACACCACTACTGTTGTCGAAATTGGGACCGTGAAGTTAAAGTTTACATTTAGAAAGAATTTATTGCTGTAAGATGTGATGTAACCCTAGAGATGAGGAAAAATTTAGTACCTGATTTCTTATTGAATAGAGTTGTTATTACTCAAACTTTTGGATCTAACTTGTACACCATCACTAAAAATGGTGTTTTTGTTGGTAAATGATATGCTATGGATAGGATGTTAAGTTAAATATTGAAGTTAACGACTCTGTTTACATGCTGTGTGATTTTAATATTTAACATACTAGACTTTGTCATATTAATAGGCAACTAATGCATAACATGAGTTACTTAGGCCTAATCCCAAAAGTTTTCATAAATAATTCAGAAAAACATGAATGTTGTAGGCAAGCTAAAATTACTACCCCAAAATAAGTTTGTGTTTAGAGAGTAGGAACCTTTAGATTTAATACACTCTGATATATGTGAACTTGATGGTACTCTAACTAGGGATGAAAAATGCTATTTTATTATTTTTATTGATGATTGCTCTGATTTTACTTGTGTTTTACTCATAAAGAATGAAAATGATATGTTAGATATGTTTAAATTATTTGTCGCTAAAATTGAAAATCAACTAATAAGAAAATTATAATATTTCAAAGTGATAGAGGAACATAGTATGAATCTAACTTATTCATTAAATTTTATGAAAAACATGACATAATTCATGAGAGAACTACACCCACTTCGCCTGAAATGAATAGTAAAGTAGAGAGAAAAAATAGGACTTTTATCGAATTAGTTGTAGCTGGTTTACTAAATTTGGGTGCAGCATTTCATTGGTGGAGGAAAATTTTATTTACTGTTTGTTATGTCTTAAATATAATTCTTAAATCTAATAGCAAAATTTCACCTTCTGAAATTTTTAAAATCATAAACCCAACTTGTCTTATTTTAAAACTTGGGATTGCTTAGCGTATGTTCGTATTCCAGATCTAAAAAAATTAAATTAGCAAGTTGAGCATATGAATGTGTAATGACCCAAAATTTTAACTATTTTAAATTATTAAATTTATTATAATCATTGAAAAAAATGGTTAGAAATAAAACTTTATTATTTATTTATGTAATTTATTTATTATAAACTTGGAAAAAAATTGAAATAACAATTTCGATAAGATTTAAGGAAATAAATTGCATTAGACAGAAGTTCAATATACATAACGTGTTGTAATCAATAGCAAGAATTGAATAATGAACGTTGAATCATTGTAAAATGAAAATAGTTTTTTTATTATTTGAATTAATTTTAAAAGAAAATTTTATAAGTTTAATAACTTGTATGTCAAATAAAGTGATATATTGAATAATTAAGTTTGTTTATATTTAATTTTGGTATTATTTAAACCAGTACGTATGATACATCCAATGGTGTAAAAGAAAAAATACATTAGTTTTATTTTTTACAAGGATGAAACCATCCTTCTGTTGCTTTATTTTCAGTTAATGTATAACAAGGGTATTAACGTAATTTCCAAAGCTTCAAACAAATGTATACTCATTATATACATATAATTGAATCCCGAATTTAACATGAATGAAAATGATGTTGGAAGTTGATTTAAACTTTATTTAAACAAGAATGAAAATCGTTAACTTTTAAATTTGAGTTTAAAGTGAATAAATTGATTTTGGAGAGTACTTGTTTTAATTAACGGGTAAAAATAGTCTTTTGGGACACTATCTCGGATTTCGACGAAACCAGTTTTATCGGATCTGTAATAGTAAGTTGTTAAAGGATTTCAAGTTTCGTGGCGGTCGGACTTATCATTTAGCCGTACGAGCTTGAAATACGTAGAATATCATTAAAGGAATTTAATTAAAATAATTTGATTTGAAAAGCTATCTTTTGAATATGATGGAATTGGCTCCCGATATATATATTCTACTGTGTTCAGAATATGGGTATAACATATAGAATGCCAGGCGGCACTCTTCGCTTGAAGTTCGAAATTTTCGCAGATGAATAGTGCCATGAGAAATTTTCTATAAATAGCCTTAAACCTAACTCATCTTCTTCAGCCGCTCTCATTCCATTTCAATGGCAGAAAATCATACAAATTCTTCCCTTGATATATTTCAATCCACTCAACGAAATCAAACGGCACCAAAAGGAGAATTAGAGAGCTCGATGTTCTCTATATATCCAACAGTTGGATCAAGCCGGAATCTTATGGATTCGTCAGGATCTGGGATTGAAGTTTGTTGAACTTCACGGGTTCGCGATCGTCGATCGTATACATGAAGCACGTGCGTGCGTGAGGAGATGGAGCGGAGGCGGTGGTGCTGGGGCACCAAGATGGTTATTGGCGACGGCTCTGGTAGGCGCGATCGACGTTGCTGGAAGAAAAAAAGATAAACAAGTCATGTAAGGGCCTGGGTAAATGAGAGTGTGATTAGCGGGAAGTAATTAAAGGCTAATTACATTATTAATTAATCTCTAAATGTTTATTCCTCGATAAATTTTTCATACAAGATCAAATTCGAGCGAAATGAGTCGCGTTGCGATCATATCGACGATGGCTACGTCATGGAATTGGATTGGAATTTATTTGAAGATGAAATTTTTTAGTTTCAAATAGGAGTGATTAAACCCGCTCATGAATACTAAAATATTTCTGTTGTTAGTTAAATTAAAATCATGAAGATTTTTATTTTATCGACTGTTGTTTGGTAATTTAACTAGCATTTAAATTGACATATGAATTGAACCGTTAGGAATTTTAATTGACAGTTAAATTTGAAATTGAAATTAAACTGCTAGTTAAACACCTGATATTGATAACTAGTTGACTGTTGAGATTTATTGATGTATTGGATGTTGATTGTGATGGACGACTATTGGTTGATATTTTAGATGATTGGATATTTATTTATTTTATATATACCATGTTATCATCCTGTAAATTATTTGACAATATATAAACTATAAATTGAATTATTCCGAATAATATAAGTATGTTGAAATGATATATGCTTATGACATTTTGATTTGATTGGAATGATATATATTCATCCCTGAAATTAAAAATCGAAATAACTGATCAATTGGCCATATGATAGAAAATTATATATGCACATCGGATTGGTTGAATGAAATGGTTTTAAATTCTTTAATTTGAATCTATTTAAATGATTTTGTTTGAAAGAAATAAAAATCGAATTTATAAAGATTGAATTAATTTCAAAGTCGAGTTTTGAAATGTTGAAATTGATATCGATTAAAAGCAATTGTTTAAATAATCGATTTGAAAATTTGAAGTTATAACAGGAAAATCATTTAAACGATGGAAATCGAAATTGTTTAAAAAAAGGGTTGAACTTTTATTCGAACTTTGAAATTTATCATGGTTGGTAATTTAAATTGATATTTAAAATCTAGGCTCGATATTGAATTATTTTAAATGATTTGAACCTAAATTGAATATTGAAGTTTAATTGATTTAGTAATTTAAATTGGGATTTTCAAATCAAACTCGAAATTTATATAAATTAAAATGATTTAAAATAAGAATTGAACTGAAATTTCAACTACTGAATCGAAATTAACTTGAATTTAAATTGAGATTGGGTCGATTGAATTGAAAGATTTGAAATTGAATTTATTTGGTTTGAAATTTGGACATGAGTCTAGATTTATGGGAAATGGAAAGAACAGTTTTAAATTTGAAACTATTTTCAGTATAAACTATTTTACTATAAACTATTTTAAATTTTCATCTTTTTTAAATCATTTAAATTTCCAAACCATTTAATATATAAATTGTTTTAATATCTAAACTATTTTAAGCGTCTTAATTTTTTAAAGTATTTAAATTTTCAAACTATATAATTTTTCAAACTATTTTAACTCAAACTATTTTCATACATTCAAACCGTTCAAGTTGGGAACTGTTTGTATTTAAATCATTGATTTAAACGCGATGTGGTTAAATGAGATTATAACCAAAGTCGAAATTCGAAATGATTTGAAATGAAATTGATTTCGAAGTGAATATGTTAATTTTGAAATGAATGATGTTTTGAAGTGAATATAATATTTTGATATCAAATATGAATTGTTTCCGAAATGTAAAACAACCAACTGGTGTGTAAAACGACGTTTGGTTATTAAAGAGACCGATGTCTCTTATTGGCATACTTCTTGTCAGTATTGGAACCACTTTAACAACTATGTACATGGAGTAGAATCCAGAATGAAGTGGTTAGATTTCATGTACGTTGTTGGATTTGAAGGAAATAAACGATGATGGATAGCCCCGACACTTGTGTCAATTTGAAATGACTAAAACATGACGGCTTGACAGGGCCATTGAGGGTAGCTACCTCTACAGGACATCTGTGCATCGATTTTCTTTTTGGGCTTAGGCCATGTTATTACCTTTGATGTTGATTTCGATTGGTGCACCTTGATTTGGGATGACCTCCCTTTGACTCGACATGGGATGGATGGAAGAGGTGGACGGTCGTGGCTACGACGCGTTACTACCTGCCCTGCGACCCGAACTGGTAGTATCCTACCTTGGGCATTCGCTCATGTGTCTTCTCATACTTTTATCCTTATACGAGACCAATGCAAGTTTGGTTTAGTGTTGTCGTATCACGGCGCATCTCTATCCCCCGACGTGCTACTGGAGCGTTATATGCAGACTATACGACAATGCTTAAAAACGAATTAAAGGTAATTAATGTAAAGCCTTAACGCTAGGAAAATTATTTATTTTATTGATTAAACATTACATATATAGCATATTCTACTACATATAGACATTTTGACGGATCCTTAAGAGATGGAAAATTTCGTAACATCTCTTGAGTTATTACACGTATGTTATATACTGGATAGGAGATGTAAAACCCTCGTAAGCATCTCTGACGCTATTACACTCATGTTATATATAATATTGTTTTGACTCACATAAGAATATTTTAGTTCTGACTCGAGTGTATTGTTTACTTTATGCTCAGGTCAGCCCTGAGTATTTCAGTGCATTGAAGATCATTTTCTAGAGGACGAAGATGAAGATTTGATATACTATATTACTAGTATTATTCCCGCATCATGTTGTATATATAACTCTTGTAGATGTTACAAAATTTTAACCAAATGTATAGTATGAATAACTTCATGAACAGTTTATTTGATTATTATATTTTATCATTCCGCTACGAGATTCTATTTTTGTTTCTTCTTTTCTTATATATACTATTATATTATTAATGAGATGCATTTTGAGCTCACTGAAGCCTCCTTTGCATTTTGTCAGCTCAACAGTCACGTTTCAGATTTTTCTATTTCCTACCACATCTCCGTTTTCCCCCTCCATCTGTCAGCTGCGAACAAAAAATTGGGTTTCTTAATGGCCGCTTCCTGAATCTCTGGTCTTCCACCACCTACTATTAAAGAATAGTTTGGTATCAATAGTTCGGAAGCCCTCTCCAATCACCCGGTGAAAGCTCGCCCATTCTTTCCTTCACATCCAAACCTAGGTATTCATGTTCCACGCGCTTTTAGCCTTTTGTCCACCATCGACGTTGACCTTCTCTCCTCTCAGCGTCACCGACTCTTCCCATCCCGTTTTCTGGCTAATTTGATGGCAGTTTTCTTTGGTATGCCATATCTGCCGTAGTTCTCCCTCACATCGTCGTAGGGTCTTCCTTTTATCTTGCCATCAGGGATGGTTGTCCGTAACGCAAAGTTGACAGGTTGGCTTCGACCGTCCCCATTCTTCTGCCAATGTAGGTATTTTTAATTCTCTCTGTAATTGTGATGTTATCATTGATATATTGATCGTATCGATTCATTGATTTCTATGGTTATTTCCATGTTATATGTTTTTCTTTGAAATTATCGGTCAAGCTCTTGTAAGATTAACATATATTTTCGGTTGTACACTTCGATGCTTACTTGCAGTTCCGTGTACGTTGACTCAGCCTTTTAGGTTTACTAAGAAATAAACATGTACAATTTGGTCAACGTCATATGAATTATATTTCAAGAATAAGTTGAATTCATTTAAGTTAACTGAAGCAAAAATGGCTTCCCTTACCTTACTAAATTGATTGAATAGTTCCTGGATACATTTTTTTCATATAGTGGTTCAATGAATATTTCACCGTAAGTGTAAAATGGTTGTTGAATCTTTTGCTTGATGGCCCATAACGTATTTCAAACCACTTCCTTGATCTTCAGCCTCGTGAGATTGAAACTGGTAGACATTAGCACTGTTGTTGTCATTCAATTATAAGGCAGGTCGTTTAACATTTTGTTCACACCTTTTATCTTTATAGTTTATGCGAATTAGGAAATAGTTTATCTTCCTTGAGCCATTTTGAATGTTATGCCAATTGTTATTTAATAACTTATAGTTTTTATTTGGATAATATGTCGAAGTATTGTTATAAATCAAAATATTGATTCTTTATTTAATAACTTATTGTTATAAATAAAATATTGTTTTTTACATCGGACATGCAGATGTAGTTAGCCTAGCATGGTGATATTTGCTAATATTATCAAACTAAAATCAAACCATACTCAATAACTAGGATCGTAAAGTTACAAAGCTTATCATTTATGTACTATAAAAACACATTAGTATATTATAATTGGCAATTGAAATTTCATTCATGCCTTGCAAAAATTAATTAAATGTATAAGCTTAATTATTCGCCCAACTTCAATATGTTCACATGAACCAAAGAAAAGACAGGTGTACTTGAACTGTAAAATGAACAATGATGGTTGAACAAATGATAGTCTATTCAATGAATTATGCAAATGGTTTTCAAATTAGGCTACTGCTAATTACATTCAAAAATCAAAATGTACATTTATTTCAAATTTTTGCTCCCTCTATTATAATGCTTCAAAAATTGTTGGGTTTTGATTTTCTTATTCAAAGAACGTATGTAGCCAATGTTTCCTTCTCTTCCTTGTACAATATTGTGCATGCGAAATAAGTTATAGATGACGGAACAAGGATTAAAGATTGTGTTCTATCAGTAATCATGTTTTTCTATATTTGAGCATCTACTACATTCTCCCATTTTCCATGCAGCCCACTTATACATGATGTATATGTGAGAAATACGGATTAAGAATCTTAAGGCTAAGGATAAACACTATGGGGGGTGAATAGTGTTTTAGAGAACTGGTAAATCTTTTTGAGTTTTTGTTAATTTAAACACAAATGTATGCAATATTCATACACAGATATGATCACAGAATCAAACACAAATGCAAATATAAAGTAAAAGTAGTAAAGGAAAGAATACACCAGATTTTATACTAGTTCGGAGTTACCCTACATCCAGTCCCGCACACAAGTACGAATTTCCTTTCAAAAATAGTCTTTACAATTACACCCTCGATTTCAAGGCTACGTGGTACACCCTCTGGAATCACAATATTATGGGTAGAGATACTTGATTTCCCGGGCAACAAGTTCACCCAATTGATTTCCCAAGGCTACAATCACACTTATCTCGCTTAATTGATTTTCAAGGCTACAATCACACCTTTTCTCTCTATTTTGATTATAAAAAACCTATAACTCTGAATAGCACTGAGGATCTTGTTAAGATAGTGATATAGAATCAAACCTGAGATAATCTAGTTAGATTCAATGTTGATTTCGGCGGAGTAATGATAAGAATTTGTATATAGAAATGTGGAAGAAGAAGAGGAGTGAAAAGCCAGAAAAATTGTATTAAAATTCATTGAAACTAACCCCTATTTATAGAAGAACAATAGGCATGTCCATTCGTGAAGAGTTATGACGAATAGACACTTCTTTTGAAATTTAAATTTTGAACTCAACTGACACCATGTCGACATGGGGTACTTGAGTATGTCGACATCCCAAAGGGATTTTTGGTGTTTTGATTTTCTTTGAAAATAACCTTTATTTTATATAAAAACTATTTTAAACTTTATAAATATACTTGACTATAATTAAAATACATAAGTAAATATAAAGAATAATATATACAAAATTTTACTATAATTTTATATATAAAATCTAAGTATAAATATTTAAAAGTTAAATATATTATATTTAAAAGATAGTTTAAAAACAAGAATAATTTGATTTTTAAATTAAAGATTATTTTGAGGCTAAAAGTATTTGAAATCAGGATAGATGTTTTTTATGCTTTTAAAAGGAAGGTTTTGAAATCATTTTGAAAACAAGATATAATTTTGAAAAATCATTTTGAATAAAAAGTTAGCGGATACAAAATAATGTTCCACTAGATTTTTCGTTGGTTTCATCCTACTTAGGGTTCCATCCCTTTAACAGGCTCGTAGTGGATTCCATTCCACGAATAAATTGGATTTTATGTTGCTAGTGCTTTTCTATGAGTTTTAACAAAATTTCTAATTAAAAAATAATAAATTACTTGAATTCTTTAACTCTTGATAATCTTGATACTGATGAATCTTCAATCTTGATATCTTGAATCTTTATACTGTACAGTCTTCATTCTTGTTACCTACATGGCTAAATCCTGCATATACATATATATCTAAACTTATACTGTTAGTATTTATATTTTATAATCTATTCTAAGGTTGTTGTCATCAAAACCATCATCTCACGGACTAACAATCTTCCCCCTTTTGATGACGACAACCTTTGTTTATAAAATATTACTTCTATCCTAATAACCCTCTTTTAATCTATGCCTAACTACCCTGTTTTATACTTCTCCTCCTTTGTCATCAACAAAAAAACTAACTCTAAACTATATAACACCAAACTATATAACTTCCCCTCATTCTTGGACTAAAATACCTGCATTAATAAACTTATACAATGGAATATAGAATTGATAGTCACAATAATGAATCAAAGATTATATACATGTCAATGTATAATTATACATGTTTTGTACAACAAACATCAATCCACACTAAACATTAATCAATTCAAACCAAGCCAAAGCAAATGAAATCAAATCAATCAAGACAAACAATTCAAACAAAGCAACCAAATAAAATTAAAAGTTACGTGGAACTTCCACCCATCCTTCCTCTCCAAAGATAGGGTCTGCCTTAATAGCATCCCAATTTTTATTGTCGTTGGTGAGAGAGACTAGAGGATGTGCTACGTTATCATCCTTGTGTAGGGAGGAAATCATCCATCGTATTGCATCGAAATGCCTTTCTTGCTCCTTGATCATCTGCATTTGCCTCAAGTTTCGCTGGTTACGAAGGATGAACAAGAGAATATTCTTGAACGAATTATGAGTTTCTTCAAGATTTTCGGATAAGTTATGAATTGGATTAGCCATATTTGGATTTGTGAGAAGAATGAGAGATAGAGTAGATAAGAACTAGTTTTCAGTGATGAATTCTGGAAGAAATAGGTATTTATAGGTGTAGAAATTCGTTTGAAATGAATAGACATATGGTAAATATTCAAATATCAAATTCAAAATGAATTGTCGTTTCTGACCAGTACATGTCGACATGGTCATAGGGGGTATGTCGACGTGATGTAGTGAAATTTGATGATATATTTTGATTTTGTGAATAATTGTGAGTGTGTATATATATATATTTATATAATATACTAACATTTATTCTAGAGATAAGATAAGCTAGATAACAGAAAGAAATTCCATTTCATTTCATACTAAGACGATACAATGATTAATCATAAAGAACTGCACGAACATTCAAATCAAAGTAAACTAAATCAAATACAACGAGATACGAAAAGGTAGAACTATTTAGATGATGCTGATGATGAAGAAAGTCCAAGTTTCTTGCTGACTTTAGAAATGAACTTGTTCATCTTGGATGAAATTTTGTTCAACTTCTTACTAACGGATCGTTTAAGAGTCCGTTGATTCTCAACAATCATCTTTTGGTTTTTGAGAAGGGTTTTATTGGATGGATTAGGAGGATAGTTGATGCTTTCCAAAGAGGTTTCACCTTCTTCTTCTTCAATTTCCATTTCATCCCTTTCTTCTTCTTCTTCCTCTTCCTCTTCCTCCATTTGTTCATGAGCCAAACGCTCTTCCTTTTCGGCAAGAGTCTCATAAGGTTGAAAAACAAATGGAATTTTCATAAGCGAAATGTAGGAATGATTGAAAATTTTTCTAGAAACAAATTCTTCGCCTTTGAAATCCACTCTAAAATAGTTAAAAATCCGAGTGAGATAAATTCCATGATACAAAGTATTCTCACCCATTTCAAGATTTTTGAGACAAAGTTCATCCAAAATAACTTGCGCCCAATTTATGTCATAATTTCCAAAAATAGCAAAAAGTGCTTTGCAAACTTTTGAAGTAGGATTGTTAAAATTCCTCGATCTTGGGGTCAAAGTATGTTGCAAAAGAAGATTGACAATTCTTGTTTTTTACGAAAATTTCGATTTTTGAATTCAAAATTATCATTTCCTTCGAAAATGTGATGAAATGTCTCACGATCATTTTCATCGATTTTAAAAATAGAGAGATCCATTCCCGTACTATTGCAATTGTGAATGGTACCCAAAAGATCACAGTTCTAGTGCCTTTGACACTACTCCAAATTTCATTCTCATTTCCATTATAAAATCCCCGGTTTAAATTTGCGTAGAAAATTTTGACAAGATTTGGATAGCAAACAAAATCATTTTGAGAAGCATCAACAAGACTAAGAATTTGATTGTTTGCAAAAAGAGAATCAATTTCATAAGAAGAAAAATCTTGAAAGATAGCAAACTTTCCAGGATGGACTTTGGCATAATTAGCATAATTGATGTATGCTTTTATTGCCTTTCGGATCACTGAAGATTTGCTCTTTTATTTTTCTGAAAATTCTCATGGTGGAGGGGTTGCTTGAAGAAGCCATTAAAGTAGAGAGTAGAGAGCTTGAAGTTTTGAAGAGTGAGTTTGGATTTGAAAATGAGAGTGAAAAGATATAATAAAAAATAGTGAATAAATAGATTCTCAAAGGACATGTTCTTTGGTCGAAAGGTAGCTTTTCAGAGAATTGAATAAAGTAAAAAGGTAGGGAAATTCAAACGTTTGAATTCAAATTTTGAAATTCAAATTATGGTATCCATGTCGACATCATGGTAGGGACCATGCCGACATGTGCCAGTGAATTTTTGTGATTTATTTTTCCTAAATTCTCTAATAAATATATATACACTTTATTATTTTTAATGTCTATATATTTCTGAAATATTATTAGACTTATAGTATATTTCAAAAAGTGTTATTATACTATTAAAAATAATAAAAAATAATAATAAAAGAATAATAAAAAATAGAAAATAAATTTTAAAATTCAAACAACACACCAATTCAAAATCAATCAATCAAGCAGTTAAGCATCTAATTCTAAGCAAGCAATTTCAACCAATTATATTGTAAATGTGTACCTTTTTCTGAGTCCGTCTCTCTGAATTCATCGGAGTCGTGAACTGCTGTGAATCACAAATTTGAATTATCTGTTTTCTGATCATCATCACTTGAGGACGAGTCTGAATCATCTAGAGTAGCAGTAAATGCATGCTTTCGTTTCTTTGCTGGATCATTGTTCATAGGAGGATTCTGCCTTTCTGGATACGGACAATCTCTTTTGATGTGGCCTGGTTCATCACAGTTGAAACATTTGACATTATTTGGCACTGCATTCCAATTTTCAAAGTTCTTATAGTTGTTTCTCTTGATATTATTCATCTTTCCGTATTTCAGGAATTTCCTAAAATTTCTGATCATAAAGGCTATCTCTTCATCATTATCACTGTTTGAGTCTGATCCATTGCTCAATGCGTTGAATGCCATTGATTTCTTTTCAGATGCTTTGCTTTCTCTTCTCCCGATCATTTGGACTTCAAATGACATTAGATTTCCAATTAATTCTTCTACCTTTAAGTTACTGATGTCATTTGCCTCTTCGATCGCAAGTGTCTTTTGATCCCATTTTGGAGCAAGAGAATTTAAAAATTTTCTCACTTGATCTTCTTCAGAAAATTCCTTTCCCAAGGATATGAAAGAATGCACAATATCCTGAAATCTGCTATACACATCTGAAATAGACTCATTAGGTTTCATTTTAAATAATTGAAACTGGTTTGTGAGCATGGAGATTTTGGTCTGTTTAACTTTGCTTGTTCCTTCGTGAGTTACTAGCAAAGTTTTCCAGATTTCATACACAGACTTACAAACTGACACTCTATTAAATTCATTTCTATCAAGTGAAAAAAAATAGAATATTCATTGCTTTAGAATTGTTTTGTGCAACAGTCTTTTGCTCAGCGATCCACTGTGCAAAATCCGTCGTGGCTTCAGAATATTCAGTTTATGTGATATTCCATGTGTCTAATCATATAGATTGTAAATATATTTTCATCCTACATGCCCAGTATGCATATTTACTGCCATTAAAAAGTGGTGGTCAGAAGTAGACCAACCTTCTATAAATGAACTAGTGACAGGGATACTAGTGTTAGTAACAATACCAGTATTGGTAGCCATTCTGAAAACTTCTTCAAAAATCAGATTATGAAACTTTGAAAACCTTGCTCTGATACTAAATGTGGGAAATGCGGATTAAGGATATTAAGGCTAAGGATAAACACTAGAGGGGGGTGAATAGTGTTTTAGAGAAATGATAAATCTTTTTGAGTTTTTGTTAATTTAAACACAAATGTATGCAATATTCATACACAGATATGATCACAGAATCAAACACAAATGTAAATATAAAGTAAAAGCAGTAAAGGAAAGAACACACCGGATTTTATACTAGTTCGAAGTTACCCTACATCCAGTCCCACACACAAGTATGGATTTCCTTTCAAAAATAATCTTTACAATTACACCCTCGATTTCAAGGCTACGAGGTACACTCTCCAGAATCACAATCCTTTAGGTAGAGATACTTGATTTTTCGGGCAACAGGTTCATCTAGTTGATTTCCCAAGGCTACAATCACACCTTATCTTGCTTGATTGATTTTCAAGGCTACAATCACACCTTTTCTCGCTATATTGATTACAAAAGCCTATAACTCCGAATAGCACTGAGGATCTTATTGAGACAGTGATAGAAAATCAAACCAGAGATAATCTAGTTAGATTCAATGTTGATTTCGGTAGAGTAATGATAAGAATTTGTATATAGAAATGTAGAAGAAGAAGAGGAGTGAAAAACTAGAAAAACTGTATTAAAATTCGTTGAAACTAACCCCTATTTATAGAAGAACAACTGCCATGTCCATTCGTAAAGAGTTATGACGAATAGACACTTCTTTTGAAATTTAAATTTTGAACTCAACAGACACCATGTCGACATGGGGTACTTGAGTATGTCGACATCCCAAAGGAATTTTTGGTGTTTTGATTTTCTTTGAAAATAACCTTTATTTTATATTAAAACTATTTTAAACTTTATAAATATACTTGACTATAATTAAAATACATAAGTAAATATAAAGAATAATATATATACAAAATTTTACTATAATTTTATATTTAAAATCTAAGTATAAATATTTAAAAGTTAAATATATTATATTTAAAAGATAGTATAAAAACAAGAGTAATTTGATTTTGAAATTAAAGATTATTTTGAGGCTAAAAGTATTTGAAATCAAGATAGATGTTTTTTGATGCTTATAAAATGAAGGTTTTGAAATCATTTTGAAAACAAGATATAATTTTGAAAAATTATTTTGAATAAAAAGTTAGCGGATACAAAATAATGTTTCACTAGATTTTTCGTAGGTTCCATCCTACTTAGGGTTCCATCCCTTTAACAGGCTCGAAGTGGATTCCATTCCACGAATAAATTGGATTTTAAGATGCCAGTGCTTTTCTATGAGTTTAAACAAAATTTCTAATTAAAAAATAATAAATTACTTGAATTATTGAACTCTTGATAATCTTGATACCGATGAGTCTTCAATTTTGATATCTTGAATCTCTATACTGTACAGTCTTCATTCTTGTTACCTGCATGGTTAAATCCTGCATATACATATATATCTAAACTTATACTGTTAGTATTTATATTTTATAATCTATCTAAGGTTGTTGTCATCAAAACCATCATCTCACGGATTAACAGTATATCCTTTCTATCTTAATTATTTTCATGATTCAACTTCATGTATGTATCATTAATTGTTTCATTATATATAAAAATATAACTTAAGCCTTGCTAAGCTAAGGATTTTCTACCCCTGGTTCATATCTATTCTATTATACAAGTAATTTAATGTTGTGCTAATATTTATCTTCCTTATCAATTTTTTTAGCACGAATGTTTAATTCTGCTGGTATTCAGGTTCATTTTTATATTTTATTTCGTTTGATATTCCCATTTTACGACAATCAATGAAGTTATCCATTTATATTCTCATTCATTAATTAAACTACCATTACTTTGATTCATTTGGTTGGCTTCCATATGTTTATCCAACACTGAAATCTTTTTTTCCTTCCGATGAAAACTAATTTTCATTCAGTGACTTCAGATTGAGGTAAGTTTTACACAACTTTTTTCCTAATTGTTTTACCAACTAAATTTACTTAGGTTTATATGATTTCTTCTATTGTTGGTTTTATTGTTCAAGTTGTTATGGTTGCATGTTTTGTATGGAGCGATTGTAAATTGTTTGTACATAAAGAGGGATGTAGTGCCACAAAAGCTACTGAAATTATTTCAAATTGATATGATAAACCTTTAATTCTATACTAATTTTTTTTAATCAGAAGCCGAAAACTAATATATTTTCCTATAAGAACAAAACTGTACAAAATTGATTTGTTAGTAAGATGGAGAATTTTCAAACAATGTCTTCATTAGGTCTAATCCTGTATCAGTTTGGGTGCCCTTCTCTATATATGTATTCATTATTTACACTAATTTGAGTTATCATCTGCTATCATCTTTGTAATTTGTATTGTAACATTTACCTTGATAAAATTCCAATTTTCAAAAATAAAAAAATGGAAAAATAAAAAGTGATTTCATTTTATGCACTAAACAAAGATTTAGGGATGTTGCTCCCAGGTTCTGCATACTCTGTGCATACAACACATGTCTTTTTATTGTTTTATTTGACCAGTTCATTATCTTTTAATCGTTTCCTTTATAAAAGTTTATGTATGCGTTGATATATTATCATTGCAAATGTGATTATGGAGGTCATAAGTTTTTTTTAGCTATCAAACATTGCAAAATAAGCGTGGAACTTTTGCTCATAAGTTTACTTCTTTAATTTTGTAAGTTGACACATTACCCAATTATTATTGATGTTTCATTCTTTGATCTAAGTTGCAGCTACAAAATCTTTGGTAAAATATGGCAGATGTATTTCCTTTCAATGCTATTAGATGATTTGCTAATATTTTTCTTTGTAAAAGTGATGAAGTTTCTCATTTTTTGTTTCAACTCAAAACTGTTAGTCTTAAGCTGATTTTTTTCTAAAATAATGTAAAATGAATAATCTAGATGTGTGCTTGGTACAGAAATAAGCATCATAGATGACATTTCAAAGCTTTTTGCTCATTTCATACTAATCAGCTTACATTATTATCATACTAATTTATGGTAGAGGGATCATTTACAACCACTATATCATAGACATGTTAATTGTTGAATTTCCTACAAAAATATTTAATTTTAATTTTCTTAATGCGTCCTACACCTTTGGAGTATAATGTCTAACCGAAAAATTCTCTAATTTGTGTAGTATTGAAGATGCAGTCAATTCTGAAAAATCAAAAAAATCCAAGGGCATTTTTTGTCTTCATATAGTAATTCCTGCTGCTAAAATGAGGTTCAACGTACACACTATTGTCCATAAGTCATTTTGATGCTACTATGTTCATCATGCTTATTGACCATTCTGTTTTTCAAAGTATTTACTTCAGTAATTTTTTTTACATGGTGATGATCTAAACACTCTTTAACATTTAATATACAATTTACCGCTTATTGCAACTTTGTAAGACATAGAGCATAAACTTTTATGATATTTGATAATATGCTATTTTATTATCCTATTGTAAAACAATAATATACTAGGTGCTGGATCTCCTGCTTTTTGCCATCAGGTCAGATATGCTTTTCTATAATTAATGTCTAATAATCGTTATTTCATGAATATTTATTAGTTAGTTAATGTATATTTATCTATATAGCATTTAAAAACTAAAAAACTCAGTAATATGATTTTATATAGTTATTCAATTGGAAGATGTATACGTAAATATATTTGTGCTTTTTTGGAGGAGAGTTGAAAATTTAACTTAAATGAGCAATGAATTTTCAAATATATTTGTGCATTTATTTTGTACTAAGATATGCGTACACATGTTAGTAGTTTAGAATATTTTATTGTAATAAGCATTTAATTTAGGTGTATATAAGCATTGAGTTTTTTCAAACGACTTTTAGCATTTCAACCTTTTGATTTATGTTTATCGCGATTAATTTGTTGCTTTATTTTGGATTAGACTTCTCTGTTATTTTAAATTTGTTTACCCTAAATTTGTATTACATCTACTTATCAAAATTTGTATTCAACATTTAAGATGTATTTTACAGTGTAAATGATGATTTCAAAGCTTAAATGATCTTTAAAATTTTGCAACCTGAATTCAGATTTTAAATGTTGTATGGTTTTATGTGTTGGAGTTTTTAAAGAAAACATTAAATTTCTGCTTTTTTACAATGAAAATACCAGTTTCTAATCTGTATTTGGCTTTTTATAATTTATATTTTTTAAGGAATTATATGTATTTGTTCCTTTTAAAAGTTAAATTTGGCTTTAAATGTTTTTTTGTATTTGTTTTTGGCATTTTTCTATGAAGATATCTTCCCACTTTGATTTCAAATTTTGTCTTTTTAATTTTCATATTTAACTTTTTATATTTTATTTCTCGGTTTTTTTTCCAAATTTTCATATGAACTTACGATATGCCTTCTTTTGTCAATTTGGACATTGAAAGATTTAAATCTGCGAACATGCTTTTTTCTATCAATAAGAACAATGTAATTTCAGCTTATACAGTACAAAGCTTTTCGTTACTCCTGCTTCATACCATGTACTAGCTTTCACAAATTAATTGTGTCATTTTTGTTATGTTCTTCATTGCTAATAGCCTAACCTTTATACCATTTAAGCATACAAATTTTGATTTGCACAATAACAAAATTGTGTTTCTTAATGTACAACTATTTCTTTACCTGTAAAAATATTTCCACTTTGGTATTCATTAATTTTAAAATTTCCAGCCATTACAAGTAGATCTGAAATTTTGATTTAAATAAGCAATGAGTTCGCAGATATGTGTAGGCATATGATTCATTTGATAGTTATTCCTATTGTGTCATTATATGCTCGATTTTCCGTCGATAATATAGTAAGGTCTTTTTTATCCTTAAATTCCATATTACAAGTTTCAATTTTGCCCTTAGTTCTGAAATGGGGTGCACCTACCAATGAACCTTTTATGCTATTTAAATTGTACAAATTATTCTCATTAAGATTACAAAACTTAAAAACTGTTTTTAGATTTTACATACAAAGCCATTGAACCTAAACTTGAAGGCCTTTTTATTCTTACATTTTGATTTCATTCCAAATATCTTTGTACTTTTATCATCTATAATTTAAATTCATATATAATAACATTTTTATGGCACTGAGCGATGTCTAAATTATTTTTACTACTGTCTATACATATGTATGTATGTACATACATTCTTCATAAATGATTTTATATAAGGCAATTTATTTGCAATTAAATTCAAATTGAAATTGTAAATCAATATACTTTATTTACTTTTAAGTAATTGTTTGGATGAACCCAAAAGCATTTTTACTCTCACATCTCAATTACTTTTGATATAGTTTCATGTTTTTATTATAAGATATATTCGAATTTGTTTTAGTACATATATTTGTAGTTTTGAGAAAAAAATAAAAGCAGTTTTGGTTCTAATTAAGTTGTCTCACAATTTGAGTGCATTTAAAGAGTAGTTGTATATTTCCAGATTTTTTACAATTGGTATCAAAACTTCTGAAGATGTTTTAGCATCTAAAAAAAGATTTTATTTTATTTTTCTCATTAAGCAGGTTATTGATGTAATTTGGATCAACTATAAGTACCGAGGGTTATGTGGATATGTAATGACATTTTTTTGGGTATGTTTATTTGTTGTATTTGATAAATAAATGAAACCAGTTTTGTTTATAAGTTGTATCGCACTTTTAAGTGCTTTTATAGAGTAGTTTTATGCTCTTATTTTATAAATACAAACAAATTTCATTTGTTGAAAATAAAATCAGTGATTTAATATTAAAATTTGATAGTTTAATTGTCTTCTTTTCAATGCATTAACCGCACCTTTTTAATAAATAACATCCTGCTTGCAATGAATGGTGGTAATCTGTCTACATTTTTTAGTTGAAAACATGAAGCTCTAATTTAACTTTTATTACTTAGTCCACTGGATCAATGGATCCATTTTACTATGTTGACAAATTAAAGTTTTGAGTCAAGGTTGCAATTCGAGACGTGTATTTTAACCTTCTACTATTTAGTAAACCACAACGAGAACACTGTATATATAGACACACACACACACACACTCATATGATACAACAGAGAACATTACTCCCTTTTTAAGGAAAATAGTTGGATCAAACATATCTTCTGTAATAGCAATTATGTGAAATAGGCGTATTTTAATTATTTCAAATTTAACCATACCTGAATCAAATACACAGAAAGAAATCATATTCTAAAACTTTCTACAACCACATGATGCATGCTACTGCATACCTTAAATGATATAGCTTCCGAGGAAATTAAAATCTTAGATATTCAAACATCAAGTATTTCATTGATTTATAGCATTTCATCATTTTTCAAAAGAGCATGTATTGTTCAAATAGTGAGTTAGGCTCAAACTTATTCAAAATAGCACGTACGAAAGGTACCGATGTAATTTTTTTCACTGATCATCACTTCTATATACATAATATGCATGTAATTCAAATCAGTCATTCATAAACCATTCATAGTTCATGAAATAGTGGGTGTCTATTTTTATAAATATATCATTGTATATACAATTGTGGGTGGTTTATTCATCCTATTCTCAAAAACTAATATTTGTATATATCAATATTATGTTCAGATAAATTTAAGTATCCAAAGTGTATTGAGCGGGACAAAATTATTTTCCAACTACCTTTTTATGTTGTCTACTACTTTATCACAAGTACTTTAGTTATAGGTTAGTTGATAACAGATGAAAAATATTCAGAAAATTTAATGGTTTATTGTGACAATTTCGAACAAAATGTTTTCTTTTTTGCATCAAAAATTATAAAAACATTCATAATTATATTTCCTTTATCCCTTCACTATTTTACCAGCCACAGTCACCAGCTTATTTGAATTGATGCATCAAATGTCCTAATAATATCGATCCTTAGCATATGATCCATCCCGGTGAACATATATTATTTGAAATAATATATCAATATGACAATGGGTTTGACAAACAAATATTAAAACTATGCAGCATAAACAATCTTAGTGACCTCAACTTCAAAGAAAATGATTTAAAAAAAGGTAGCAGCGGCTATAGTTAAACAACCATATGCGACTAAATTTTTATACATTATAGCATATATTTTACTTTATAGGTCATAATTTTTTTGAAATGCCTCTCCCACTTGGTTAATATTCCAAAATTTACAAATGTATAGGAACTATCCATGGCAATAATACTATGTACAATTGTGTAAATCTGTATTTGATGCCTTTTAGGTTCTAGAGGTCCCAGTATAGGTTTGAAAGCATTTCTCGCTAAGCATTAAGTGAATAATATTAACGTTGAATCAATAATTTGATTCATCTACACAATCCAATAAGGATTATCTATTTATTTTGACTGTAGCGAGGAGTCTACTGATGATTAATTCATTGCTTTCGTAGTAATGATGCACGGCTAAAATGATGTGCCTTCACGCTGCATTAAAAATGTTCACCGAGCATTTATCGTATGGTAAAATATTACATTTACTGTAGATATCACTTCCCTATTCATAACCAGCTTTCCCTGTAACAAGTTATAAGATTATAATCTTCATCCTTTTTTGTTGGGTTGAACCGATTATTGGTATTCTGGAGTATGAAAACTAGAGTGTGTATGCTACTACTATTTATTTTTCATTTTGTTTGATTGCATATAAATATTTTCACATCATTGTTCCATTTGTATGGTAATTCGGTAATTGTAGGTTTCTTTTTCCAGCTTAGGAGCCGACAATGAGGACTTCTGTCGATCTAGTAAAACTGGTAGATGGACAATGGGAAAAAATATAGTCTTATTTCTATAGAGGTTTAAGGATCAAGCTGGTCACACCTTAAAATGGTAATGTTTTAATTTATTTTTGCTAAAACTAATGAAAAATATTTGATTTTGTTTGTTGTATTCTCAATTAGTTTTCACGAATAAGCATATTTACTTCTTACCACTATAGTAATTCTATTTATCTATTAGGTTTGCTTGACTTGAATGAAAAAATAAATACAATCTAAATTTGCCTTCGACAAGACAACGCCGTTTCCAAATTCAGCATTCGTTTGTTAATTTATTTTCAACAGAAAATAGATATGTACTCTTTAGCGACTCTTAATTATCAAGTCCATCATCTTTGTTTTCTTACTTTGCTTTCGAAATATCAAATTCTAGCTATTTGAAGAATAATTTCTATCTCACAAATTTAACTTAATTTGGTGCAATAAGTTAATGGCATAATGTTCATGCAACATAACCTATTTTGATGGTTTCTTTTGTTTTTCCTAACTGTTGCCCCAACAAAAATCTTCAATGATGCAACATGCTAATATATGCCTTATGTTTTTCTGCCGATCATGAAAATTATACCTCCCCATCAATTGTACTTTTGATCAGAATTGCTACTGAAACACCTTATGTAGCTTCAAAAATAGATGTATAGCCATCTATAAAAGTTTCTTTCCCAAATAACTAAAATAATAGTAAATCATAGAGCGATCAAATATGATCATAAACCTTTTTAATGGGTAGATAGATGCAGATGGGTTCGTAACAATTCACCTCCTGATTTGTTCTACTCATTTACACATTTTCTTTTAGACTAATTCCCATTAACCAAAATTTATGATTCCATGTAACCAAAATATATGAACGTTTATTCCTCAACGGTCCACAGTAAGTTGACTTTTATTTTCAAACTTGGAGTAAAAATTCTTTAACGGTTTCAATGATTTACAGACAAGAAATTTTTCTTAACTTGCCTAAATTTGGGTCTTCCTGGAATTATTGAAAATGCACTGTCTTTTGCTTCCTAACAATGTGCTTTTGTTCCTAATAATTTCAATCTCTTATTTTCATGATATTTTGCTGCAAGATCCAATTAAGTATCTTATCATAGCTTTATATTTTAATATTTTAGTATGGATCTCTGTACATAATAAACATTAATCTCCTGCATAATTTTTCTATAGCTTTGTCACAATTATAGTAGTCCTGGCAGTGAAGTGGTTTACAACTATAGAAGTTTGCATGAACGAATTCAAGTACCGTCTTTTCAAAAGAAGTAAAATTTACCTACAACTTATATGCAATTTTTTTATGAATACATCATTTGACATTATAGCAATAAATGTCAAGGAAAATTTGTAGCTTTGTGCTACTAATCTGGCGTGTTTGTGGAGTTCCAACAAGAAGTAGGTAGATTAAGAAGTGGTTTCATTATTATTAATGACTGTTTCTGGATGATTATACAAGAGGGGCAAACATGTCTGTTGCAGTGCATTCTTGAAAGTTTTCATTTATGACTACATGAAATTTTAAAGCCATGATTTGCGAACACATATGATTAGTATAATGTAATATTTTTGCACATATATTTGTGCATTATTACGTCGTTAGTGCCTATGCATTTTCATTGCTTAGCTTCGCAGTTTTTATGAACTTAGTTCCTTGTACTTCCTCTTTTTTAGCAGTGCTTGGACATTCTTTCTAAGGACATGTGATGATTACCTCATCAATTTCTATATAGATATAGATAACTGGTTTGATTTTTAGCCATACTAGGTGACATATATATGGTTGACACATGTAGATATATTTTGAAGATTATTGTAATGTTTTATTTCATATCTATGCAATATTGTATTTTGTTTTATCACAAAATATGCAATAAGGTGAAACTGGAAGTAAGTGGAAGTAATTGAATTTTACTATATAATATTTTCTTTCTATTCTGATAATTAGTTCAATGGTATTCTTTTATATATATTTAGAACTCCAAAATGTATAGCATGTAAATTATATAAATCCTTTAAAAATCTACCCGTTGATTTTTAATATTGAGTGCATTTGAGATTTAACAAAAACGAGTACAAAATATTTCCATATATCCTAATAACCTGGTAAACATTCCAGGTTGGTAATTATTTCTTTTGCTTATCATGAAATCGGTATGGCATATCGGATTCAAATCCCTTCTTTACCCATCCAGGCTAAAAATTTTGCTAGGTATTTTCCATGCTTTATATATAACCTGTTCAAATCCTTTGGGAAATAAAGACAAAAAACACTGTCTTGGTGAATTAGAATTTTGAGGTAAAATGACATTAACCAATAACCAAAACTAAAAGCATGTACTACGGTACGACTAAAACTAACAATTATATTATGTCTAATTTATTCGTGTGTTTTCTTTGTCAAAAAGTGTGATTAAGCGTTCAACATGTAGACTGTAGATTTTTTTTTTGCTAATACGTGAGTAATATCAACTAATGTTTATTCTTTGCATTTGGTGTTTGTTTCTCAGTATTTCATATAAGTTTAAATATGCTTTTAAGCACACATATTTAATTCATAAATTGTATCAAGCTAAATAGCGTTGAAACTACTTTATACCTCATGACACAATGATGATTATACATAGGTATGCTTTTTATTCGTCATGTTATCAAACTAATTATGTTGTTCTGATCATTCCTTATAACGTAGAAATTTTAGTGCCATCATTTAATTTGGCGAGACCAAACAAGCCTTCTTGAATAACCATATTTTTGGCAATCAAGAATAGGTTGATGCACATTTATTCTTTGAACCTGCTATTTTTTCACAATAATTGATATTAAATATTCGTAGCAGGCCATTTGGTTGACTACATTCGTTAAGTCCTCCTCACACAATATGAACATTCGTCTTATGTGTTAAAATCATAGCATTTTAACTTCTACTCAAGAGTAGTGAGCCGCTTTATTTTTTGATTTTCATGTGTAATATTTTGCCTTGGGTAGTTTTTTTGAGATGTTCTTTTTTTAAACTGAAACTCATACCATTTTAGGCTTTGATGCAAGTTTTACCTAATGTACAACATGTAAGTTGTTTTCGTAGCATAAGAGGGTGATATTGCTCTTACAAGTTTCTGGGAATGTTTGATGGCGAAAACTATCCTTTAATTGTCCTTGCTTTTGGAGGGTAAACATTTTTTTTCATTTTATTTCTTTTGTTAATAATTCGTTTAGTAAGCTAATTTATAATCAGTGGATATTTTGATTTATGTCTATATTCTTTGTATGCTCTGATCATAATACTATCATGTGGGGTGCACAGCTCATCCAGGAGGAAAGATCATTAGTAAACATTATTAACTAATGTTTGCACAAAAAATGGGCAAACACCTCCAAGTCGTATGATTTAGTTGATTATACGTTGTTCTTAGTGATTTGGGTGATTTATGCATATATATAAAATAGATGGACTAAACTGTAAAAGACACACAGATTTATAGTGGTTCGGCCAGAATGTGCCTACGTCCACTTTATATGTTATTCTCCTTTACTCTTCGAATTACGAGTACAAAGCTTTTATTACAAGAGTATGCAAGTTGTTTGAAAGTTCTATCCGTGTTTGAGCTCTCAAACTTGTCTACCATTGTTGTACCCCTGCCTCTCTATTTATAGAGTGAGGCTGGGGGCTGGGGTCCTAGACGTATATAGCTGCTGGTGGGCCTGGGCTGATGCAATCTGGCCTGGCAATGTTGGTTTGGCAAGGCTTTGATTCGGTGATGCATGGAAGTGGGTTGGTCCGATAGAGGTTGGTCTGGTGGTAGGTGAAGTGGGTTGGTTCGGTCATTCCTGGAAGTGGAGTTGGTCCGGTGGGATGTTGGTCTGGTAGTGGTTAGGTGGAGTTTGGTCCGGTGATGGAGGAGAGGTTGGTCCGGTGATAAGTGAAGTGGGTTGGTTCGGCAGGGAAGTGGTCCGGTGACGAGTGTGTTGGTTCGGTGGTGCCTTCACTCTCTCTGGTTCGGTGGTGGAAATGCACACAACACTTGCCCCCCAAAGTAGGGGATGTGAATGCACATGGCGTGCTTTGTTTTAACTTGGGTGTTTCCATCTGGTCATATGTGTCGAACCACCCGGTCCGGTCATCCTGCGTTCGTCTATGAATAGGGGTGTTAGGCCTTCGTTATTCCCTATTAAGTGAAATAGCCGAATCAAATTCCCAACTGCCGAACCGATTAGTGCCGAACCAGTTCTGACAGCCGAATCTTAAATGCCGGACCAGGTAAACTTTCTTCTGCCAAACGATTTTTTAAGGTTGAACTTCCGAATGAACCCGAGGGGTTTTAAGTACCGAATGTCACTTTCATATTTGAGTTGCCGAATGAAACTTATGCTCGAACCACCTGAATGAGAATGGAAAGAGCCGAATGAACTTATACTTGAATCACCGGATGAAGCCTGAGACCCCGAATACCGAATAAACTTTTTTATTTGCTTTACCGAATGACACCAGGAGTTAAAGCAAAATGACACCAGGAGTTTGAGTGTTTTGAATTATGAGTGAAATTTCAGACTATATACACTTGTTTGTTTATATCCTCCGTTCTAACGATGTACTTTCTTGTGATGCAGATAAATGTCTCGTAAAGTGGAAACTCGATCAGATAAGAAGAAATCCAAGGACGAAGGAGAGTTCACCGTAGTGCCCCCATCTCAGCCAGGACCGGAACATCATGGACCCACCTCGAGATCGCTAGTAGTTGGGTATGGTCCTCAAGAGCTTCTGAATTCTCCGCCTGACTGCTTTCCTAGCTCTCTCAAAGAAGAGCAGCTTGATGTTATCTCCCGCTCCTTTGGGATTGATAGAGCACGCATGTTGTTGCCAGGGAAGGTGGTCATGCCATATAATCCCCCTGAAGGATACTTCGCTTATAGTAGGTACCACTACATGTGTGGGGTCATTCCTCCAATCAATGCTTGGATAGTTAGCTTCGTCACCTATTTGAAGGTGGCCCCTTTCCAGCTCCATCCCAACTCCTACGCTATCTTGGTGTGCCTATTCGTGATTTTCCAGAGAAAGTACGGGCGCCCCCTTCCAACCGGGAGATTCGGTACCTATATAACTTGAGAGGTTACAAGAAGGGGTCTCCATACATCATCTTGGAATCGGCCGTGTCCTTCAAGCCGGTCCTGGACTTGTATTCAAAGTTCACCATGTTTAAGAAGGAATGATTCTTCATCCAAGATGACTCCGTTTCTATCCACCGCTTCACCTCTGGCTGTAAGTTGAAGTTTACTTGTAATTTCCGTTGACTGCGACGCTTCTCCTCATATGCTTTACCATTTGCTAGCGACAGGTGGCTTTGCGGTCGTGGAGAACGATCACCTGGTTCAGATGGCCGCGGAGATAGAAGCCATTTCGGAAAAGGGAGAGGTTAGCTTCTTACCTGATCAGGAACACTACTCTTCTGCAGCACAACTTGATTCTACCACATCAGTCTGTGGTCAAGCAGAGGGATAAGGTGAGGAAAGAGCTGCCAAAGCCAAAGGAGGGGCCACGGCGAAGAGCAGCAAGAGGAAACCATTCTCGATACCTCCCGTCGTCGGGGGGAAGAAACTCAAGAAATCCGATGGACCCTCTCCCAGCACATGCCCAGATGCTCCGGAGGAGGAGAGCGCGGAGGAGGAAGGGGGCGAGGGTGAAGGAGGTGAGGCGGAGAGAGGAAGTGGTAGAGAAGGTGATGGTGGTGGTGATGGACAGAGTGGTAGTGGCGTTGGTGCCTTGACCTCTGGGCAAGCATGTGAGATTCAAGAGTGGACGGATGATGCTTTCCGCCAAGCTTTTGAGGGGTTGGAGGGAGGACCGGCTCCGGTAAAGGAGTCCGAGAGAGCTGACAAGGCCGGGGCTGGTGCCGGTTCATCTTCTCAGAGTATTCCGGCTAAGGCAACTCCGATGATTCAAGGTGAATTTTTGACTTCTGCAGACCCCCTTTATGATAAGGACTTAGGAATATTTTATGGCCAGCTCCCGTCCTGGAATGAGGTTCAGGACTTATTGCAGTATCCCACTCCCCCTCAGGGTTTGTATAATAAACGCGTCTTCTTGCTCCTTTTAACTTAACATATTTCTTGAATTATGGATTAATGTATGCTCGTAACACTTGTTCTTTATTCCAGGGGCAGACGAGGTGGCCAAGACATTAGATGTTCGACACTGCCTCGAACAATACAAGCTACTCAGAGCCTCTGCTAGACCGAAGCCTCCTACTAGCCACCCCGGGGACGTAGTCGGCTATCGTCCTCTTCTCGGGATTATTGAAGAAGATATCCAAAGGAAGAAGAGGGGCCGCTCCTTGTTTGAATCTCCATCTCGTCCTCAGCCTCCAACTCAGCCGCTTCAAGATATTACGGAGGAGACTACTGATTTTGTACCCTCTTCGCATCCATCTGAGAACCCTACCGTTACTCCGATAGATCGTCCCAGCTTGGCTCGCAACCCATTCGTGGGTCATCCGGACCTGGATACGAACTCCCATGATATTTCCTTCGATGAGGTTACCGGTGAGCACCTCCTACCCCACAATCCTATGGTAAGGGTGCTTGATGAGGCTAAGTCTTTTGATCTCTACTTGTTGACCACTCGGATTGTGACTATGGGGGATGAGGCCAAGGCAAACATCGATCGGGTGGCTGAGGAGACCAGGAAGCTGATGGCGCATCAT
Source organism: Allium cepa (assembly GCA_030765085.1). NCBI lineage: Eukaryota > Viridiplantae > Streptophyta > Magnoliopsida > Asparagales > Amaryllidaceae > Allium > Allium cepa. The sequence goes on along the minus strand of CM060941.1, from coordinate 675,322,678 downwards.
GCCCGACTGGTCAAGGCTGGAGAGGAAATCGGAAGTGCTAACATTCGGTTGCGGCTAACGGTTTTCGATCAGGCCAAACAGCTTGCCGATCAGGCCATCCAGATCTCCTAGCTTGAGGCGGCCTCCAGACGACTAAAGAAAACCATGGAAGAGGCTAGCAAGGCAGAGTTGTGAAAGATGGAGGATGCTTGCAAGAAACGAATTGACATTGCCATCGCAACGGTAGATGAGGTTCGGAGAGCGGATCTTGAGCAGGTAGAGGAGTTATTTGGAAGGCTTAAAGCCGCAGGGCTTGCTCATGCCAAGCTAAAGGAGGAGATGGAGGCGATGAGGAGATCCCTTCAGGCTGACTGCTCGTGATACGGATTGGAGAGGGATGCTGCCGTTGCAAAGTTGTCGGCTTCTGAGGCACGCATGAGCGAGTTTGAGGAGAATGAGGGGATGATGGATGATATGCTGCAGGATATGTATTTTCGTACTTGGAAGTAGGGCAACCTATCCTGGATGGACGATTACCCCCGGGTCATGGCTAGGATATATCTCCGAGCTTTGGAAGAGGCCAAGGCTGATGCAGATAAAGAGGGTGGCATGGCCTTCAGGATGGATGTGGTTACGCCCAGTTCACTAAGGAGGAGAAAGTGGCGGTGAAGGAGGGCATGCGGCTGCTCGCTGCCGAGGAGGTAGGTGTGCAGTTGGGAGATGATGATCAAGGAACAGATGATGGTAAGTTTTCCCTTTTAGCCTTTTCATAGCTTGGTTGCTTATTGTTTATTTAATGAATTCTTCTCCTGAATTGGATAGGGGGGACCTCTGAAGCGCCTACTACTTCTGGTCAGCATGCTGGAAGCTCTGATCCAGCGGTTAAGTAGACCTTGGGGGGTCGGAAGGATAGAGATGAAGTTCTGATGCTGCTGACTATTTTGACTTGATCCGGACATTTTTGGTCTACTTGACATTCCTGTATATACTAGTTCCAAAACATTAATGTACTTTCAGGTTATAATTATGTCATTGCAACGAACGACTTTATTCTTAACATGTAATTTTATAACATAGGCTGATTCTGTCATATTTGAATGCTGTCGTTATTTTGATGCGTTGCATAGGAAATATAGCTGTGCATGTGCTAGTGATTCAATTGTGTTTGATGTCAAGTTCTCGCTTAAAATATAATTTCATGTCTTGCAATGTTAATGTGATGTGTGAATATATCAGAGCTACTTATTTGTATACAGGAGAAGAAAGTACCGCCCTTTCGATTTTTAGTTGTAGATGGTAGCTTTGAATGCCTTGTGTGATCGAATACGGAATGCAGTTGAATGACCCGTCATCCAGCTGAGAGTTCTCATTCCCATTAGCGAGTGCCTCCTATTTGGTGTCCTGTACTTTAAGGGTTGTTATAGAGGATAGGAGGAAAGTTTTTAAATAGAATGGAAATATAAGAAATAGTAAAACTTCCAATCACGAAAGGCCTTCGATGTGCTTAAGTTCGAGGCAAACGGGTTTTGTAGTCACTTTCCCTAGCTGTGGGTCTTGGAGACATTTGTCACCCATCTTACGCCTCTACGGGGAGTTTTCTTTTTTACTACAGCCGCACTTAAGACATATCGGAGCCGAGATCGTGCACGGTAACTACCCGTGCCATTATGGCCCGTAATCGTGGGTATTATTCGATTTACCGTGGCCGGCTAGCGCGGGTACCGATCGTCAACTATGAACTGCCCCAGGCTGGCCACACCTTATGTTGGGGCTTATAATCGGTTCACGGTTGCCGGCGAGCCGAACGCCGTAATGAGCTGCCTCGGCTATAGTCGGCCTTCTCGGTGGCTTATAATCGGCTCATTACAGTTGGCTTTGAGGGCCGTCGCGAGCAATGAGTTAACCCGCAGCAGAGGGATGTTGGAGCAAAAGTGTCTCATTGGCGAGGGCATAGATTCGTATAGTACCTATTAGGTCTTGTCCAGGTGAGGTTGTGTCGTGAAGTGTCCAGAATGGAGATGCCGTTACACAGGATTTTGTTCAGTAGAAAAGGATAAAGCTTAACAAGCAGCCAAGATATAAAGAAACAAGTTAAAAAGACACAAGATTTTTAAAGTGGTTCGGCACGAAAATGCCTATTTCCACTGATTCTCTTTGTTAATTCACTTCATATGGGCAGTACAAGTTAAGAAAAGTATCGATGAAGGTGTTGGATGTTCCATGCCCTCTGGAACACCTCTCCGTCAACTGTTGACAAAATATAAGCTCCATTGTGGAGATCTTTATGAATTACATAGGGTCCGTCCCAGATTGGATCTAGCGATCCGGGGCGTGGGAAGATCCGTTTGAGGACAAGATCTCCTTCTCGTAAGCTGCGGTGCTTGACTTTGAAGTTGTATTGTGCTGCCACTTTTCGCTTGTGAGCTGCCGCTTTAAGTGCTGCATCATTTCTTCTTTCTTCGATTAGATCCAAAGACATGTGGAGGAGCTCTTCGTTCTCTTCTGGGTTGTAGTGGATCCTATGGTGGGATGGCACTACAATTTCAACTGGGAGCATGACCTTCGATCCGTATTCCAACGAGAAAGGAGAATGCCCTGTTGATGTTCTGAAAGACGTGCGGTAGGCCCAGAGTGCCGTAGGAAGTTCATCCACCCAAGCGCTTTTGACTTTTCAAGCTTCTTCTTGACGAGAGTTTTAAAAATTTTTTTGACAGCTTCGACTTGTCCGTTTGCCTAAGGATAAGCTACAGATGAGAAGCTTTTGTGAATTCCGTGCTCTCGGCACCAGTCGGCGAACTCCTCGCTGTCAAACTGAAGTCCATTGTCCGATATGATTTTGAGTGAAACCCCGTACCTGCATAGAACATTTTTGATCAAGAAATTAATAATTTTTGCCGAAGATATTTTATTTAAAGGTTCCGCTTCCACCCATTTGGTGAAATAGTCGACTGCCACTATAGCATATTTGGCTCCGCCTCGGCCCATCGGCAGTTCGCCAATCAAGTCAATTCCCCATACTGCAAAGGGTCAAGGGATGGTCATTTGAGTAATCTCATTTGTTGGTAGTCGAGGAATCTTAGCAAATTTCTGACATCTGTCACATCTTTTGACGAAGTCTAAGGCGTCTTTGTTTAAAGTGGGCCAGTAATACCCATATCGGAGTATTTTATTTGCTAGAGTCTGCCCTCCAGTGTGATCTCCACAACTTCCTTGATGGATGTTGGACAAGACTTCTTTGGCTTCCCTTCCAGCGACACACCTTAATAAGGGGTTAGAGAAGCCGCGCCGATAAAGGATGCCTTCTTGTATTGTGTAGTGGGAAGCTTTTCTCAAGATTTTCTTAACTCCGCTACGCCCGTCGGGCAGTGTGCCACTTTGTAAGTACTTCCAGATGGGAGTCATCCAAGTTTCCTCTTCGATTGCAACTATCAGATTCACTTGCTCGAAGCTCGGGGCTAGTTGCTTTGAGATGGTTATTATTCCAGAAGTGGTGTCGTCTTTCATGCTAGCTTGCTTTGCCAGTTCGTCGTCCTCCTGATTCTCTCCTCGAGGAATGTGTTTGATTAAATAGTGATCCAATTGATTGAGCAACAGCTTGGTCTTCTTTAGATATTCTGTGAGTCGTTCTCCTTGAGTCTGGAATTCTCCCAGTATTTGATTTACAATAAGTTGAGAATCACTATGGAGACATAAAGAACCGACTCCAATCTCTAGGGCAAGTTCTAATCCGGCTATCACTGCTTCGTATTCTGCGTCGTTGTTGGTGGCAGCGAATTCCAACCTTAGGGCATGGTGCAGCTTCCTTCCCCTGGGGGTGATTATCACAATACCTGCCCCCGATCCTTGTTCGTTTGATGCTCCATCTACAAAGAGATTCCACTTGATATCTTTTGTTTTTTCAGATCGATCTTTACCTTCGTTGGTAGTGAATTCGGCAATGAAATCGGCCATGGCTTGTCCCTTGATGGCGGTGCGAGGATGGTAGGTGATATCATATTGACTCGGTTCAATGCACCATTTAAGTAGTCGCCCAGAAGTGTCGGGGTGATGGAGTACCTGCCTTAGCAGTTGATCGGTTAAAACTCTGATGGAATGAGATTGGAAATAGTGTCGCAGTTTCCATGACGTGATTAGCAAATAGTATGCTAGCTTTTCAAGTTTAGGGTATCTGGCTTCTGCCCCTGTAAATCTCTTGCTTACAAAGTATACGGGCCGCTGCGCGCGGTTGTCTTCTCTCACCAAAGCGGCGCTTAAAGCATGGGACGATACAACAAGGTATAGGTATAGTTCTTCGCCTTCATTTGGAGTTGAGAGTACTGGTGGTCTCTGAAAGTGTTCGATTAGGTTAAGGAAGGCTGTCGAGCATTCATCAGTCCATTCGAACTTTCCTTTGTCTTTCTTTAGAGCTTCGAAGAAAGGGATGCATTTGTCGGTTGCTTTAGAGATGAACCTGCTTAGGGCGGCCACTTTCCCGTTTAGGCTTTGCATCTCTCTTCGAGTGGATGGTATCTTGATATCTTGCAAAGCCCGGACTTGTTCCGGGTTTGCTTCAATCCCCCTGGCATAGACGATGAATCCCAAGAACTTTCCCGACGATACTCCGAAGGAGCACTTTAGAGGATTCAGCTTCATTCCATATTGGCGAAGTACTTGAAACATTTCGTCCAGGTGGTTTATATGATCGTTGGCTTTCCTCGATTTTACCAGCATGTCGTCCACATAAACTTCCATAGTTTGTCCTATTAGTTCTGCAAACATCTTGTTGACGAGGCGCTGATAAGTAGCTCCGGCGTTTTTAAGTCTAAAAGGCATTACTCTGTAGTAGTACAATCCCCGGTCAGTGATGAAACTAGTGTGGTCTTGATCGGGGGCGTGCATAGGGATCTGGTTATATCCTGAGTATGCGTCCATAAAGGATAAGAGCTCGTGTCCGGCTGTGCTGTCCACGAGTTGATCGATTCGGGGGAGTGGGAAGCAGTCCTTCGGGCAAGCATCATTTAAGTTGGAGAAGTCGATGCATGTTCACCACTTCCCATTAGCCTTCTTTACCAGTACCGGGTTGGCGATCCATTCTGGGTAGATGGCTTCTCGTATGAAGTTATTGGCAAGTAGGTTCTTCACTTCTTCCTCGAGGGTTGCTGATCGTTCTGCCCCCATGCTTCTCTTTTTCTGCTTTACTGGCACCTTGGTGGGATCGATGTTCAGTATGTGGCATATTACATCTGGGGAGATTCCAGTCATGTCAGCGTGCGTCCATGCAAATACATCCAAGTTGTGGCGAAGAAAATCGACGAGTTGATCCTTCAATTCCACTCTTAATTGAGACCCGACTCTCAGCAGTCTACTTGGGTTGTGTTTGTCTACAGATACAAATTCCATAGCCTCTACAGGCTCGGTGGTGGCCTCCTCCTCCTTGTCCCTGGGGTCTAATTCGTTGAAAGGATCATTGGTATATCGAAGAGGAGGGGCTTTCTTTAATTGCTATGCTTCCAAGTTTTTCTTGCAGAGAGAAGTCTTTGCATCCTTCCTTTTATCCTTCATGCGGTTATTGCGAAGTTCAGTTACATAGCAATCTCGAGCGGCGTCTTGATCTCCCTCTATTTCTCCTATTCCGTTATCTGTTGGAAATTTCATCTTCAGGCACCACGGGGCTAGGACAATTTGGAAGTTAGACAAGGCTGGTCTTCCCAAAAAGGCGTTGTAGACCGAGTGGTTCTCTATTAGCATAAATGTTTGTTTTCACACAACGGAGCGGGGATGACTTCCTATTTCGAAAAAGAGGTCCAGTTGCCTGAGTGGCATCTTCGTATCTCCAGTGAAACCATGTAGCGGTTTGCTGCAGGGAGACACATCCTTCATTGACAGCTTCATTTTGTCGAAAGAATGCTTGAATAGGATATTTACTGAGCTTCCAGTGTCTACTAGAATTCGGAAAACTTTGGCTGGACCGAACCAGGCAGAGATGACCATAGGATCCATGTGAGGGTACTGCCTTCCCTCTAGATCACGGCTACTGAATGTGATGTCATCATTCTCTTACCGTTTCGGGTGGCGTTCTTCTGTAACAGAATTAACGTAGCCTTTATTGTTTCTAAGTGACTTACCATATCTTTCCATTTCTGCCTAGCTTCCGTCGACGATGTGTGGTCCTCCTGATATGGTAAGGACCACTATCTTCTCTTGACTGGAGCCGCTGGTGTTGCGATTTCCTCCGCCTACTTCCGGGAGGGGTAGCCCTGGGTTCTCATTGGCAGGAGTTGAAGTCCTGTTCTGACCTTTCACATAGCGCTCCAGTCTCTTCCTTCTGATGTGTTCTTCAATCAAGTCCCGGAGATGATGGCATTCATTGGTGTCATACCCATGAGATTCGTGGAAGCGGCAGAACTTTCCAGACATAATTGCATTATCTGATTCCTTCTTGTGCGGGAGGCGCTTGTATCTAACTTTGTCTTGGGTGGCCAAGAAGATGTTTTCGATTGTTTCATTTAAAGGAGTGTAAGAGTCAAATCTCGGTCCTGGCCTATGTAAACGCTTTTCTCCCTTCTTTCCCCCAGCACTATCTCTGGAGTCATTTCTTCGAACGTCCTTTGCTACTGCGGGTGTGTTGTCATGAGCTGCCTTGGTTTGTTGCCATGTCTGCCTTTCAATGGCAGCATCTTCAAGTCTCATATATTTCTCGGCTTCATGGAAGAAATCGGGTAAGGTAGCTGGCTTTTCTTTCGTTAGTCTCCTAGCAAATTTAGTATCCGGATGCACACCACTGCAGAGGGCCATTAGGATAAGTTTCTCGTCGGCATCTTGGACTGCGGCCGCTGCGGCGTTGAATCAGGTTAGATATTATTGCACTGTCTCTTCGAGTTCTGTTTGATATTAGATAGGGAATAAGCGTCCTTGGGTTGTTCCACATGAATGCGGAACTGGCTGATGAACTTTTCTTTCAACATTTCCCATGAGCTGATGGACCCTTGGGTTAGATGGCAGAACCAGGAGGTAGCTAGATCTGTCAAGAATAATGGGAATCATTTACACAACACTCCCTTTGTTGCTCCGCTCATGAGCATATGCTTTGTGTATCTCTGCAAGTGTACAACGGGGTCAGAGGTTCCCTTGTAAGGTTCCATTGTTGGCATTTTCCATTCCCGGGGGGTGATGGCAGTTTCGATATTGCAGGTGAAGGGGCTGGTTACCCTAGCGCCTATCCCTCGATCCCTTTGGTCTCGTTGGACGCACTCTCCGAACAATCGCGCCATCCTTTCATCAGAACTTGGAGCGGATAGAAATGAGTTTGGTTCTTTCCTGCGGGATTGATTACGTCCAGATGACCTTTAGGGATGGTATCGTCTATCACTCCTAACATTATCCAATGGCTGCCTCTAGTCTACCGGGGGGTCAGCCACAGTTGGCCCTTGCCTTGATCTTCCCCTGTTGGGTTCTGTCCTCAGTACTTCCTTGGGTCCAACTTTGGGCTAGACTCCAGCTAGGCCCCGTCCATTGGTGTTTCCATGGTTTGGTAGCATGGCAGGCTCAGCTACATCCGACCCCTGCCTGGTACCTCCCCTGTTGGGTTCGGTTCCAAGTGTTTCCTCGGGTCGGAATTCGGGCTGAGTCCGGGCTCGGCTCCTACCATAGCTGTTTCTGTTGTTAGCCTCTTCGAAGAAGAAAGACCTTTGTTGTCTCCCAGATCCTCCAGACCGGGACTCACCCCATGATTCAGTGTTGCGATTGGATTCTTCAGCATCCCTTAAGCGTGACATGAGTTGATCCACCAAGGCTTCTTGTTGAGATGCGAAGAGGTTAGTTACTTCAGCCACTACCCTATCCAGATCCGCCCTTGTAATTGGTTGTTCTGTAGCAGTGGCTGTCGGATTTGCCTGATTTCCATTTGCTGTTGGAACCAGACGATTGTCTTGATCTCTGATCACTGGATCTGGGATACTGCTAGTTGGGATGTTCTTTCCTTTGTTAGCATCTTTCTTCCGTCCGGGAGGCATGTTTTCCAAGTAATGAACGATGCTGATAGGAAAATGGTTAAGCGGGGGGTCCTGAGTTCGGTTCTCAGTGAAAGAACCAAAATGTTTGCACAAAAAATGGGCAAACACCTCCAAGTCGTATGATTTAGTTGATTATACGTTGTTCTTAGTGATTTGGGCGATTTATGCAAATATATAAAATAGATGGACTAAACTGTAAAAGACACACAGATTTATGGTGGTTCGGCCAGAATGTGCCTACGTCCACTTTATATGTTATTCTCCTTTACTCTTCGGATTACAAGTACAAAGCTTTTATTACAAGAGTATGAAAGTTGTTTGAAAGTTCTATCCGTGTTTGAGCTCTCAAACTTGCCTACCATTTTTGTACCCCTGCCCCTCTATTTATAGAGTGAGGCTGGGGGCAGGGGTCCTGGACATATATAGCTGCTGATGGGCCTGGGCTGATGCAATCTGGCCTGGCAACATTGGTTCGGTGATGCATGGAAGTTGGTTGGTCCGGTGGCAGGTGAAGTGGGTTGGTTCGGTCGTTCCTGGAAGTGGAGTTAGCCCGGTGGGACATTGGTCCAATAGTGGCTAGGCGGAGTTTGGTCCGGTGATGGAGGAGTGGTTGGTCCGGTGATAGGTGAAGTGGGTTGGTTCGGCAGGGAAGTGGTCCGGTGACGAGTGTGTTGGTTCGATGGTGCCTTCACTCTCTCTGGTTCGGTGGTGGAAATGCACACAACAACTAACCCAATAGTGTCATAACATCTCAATGGCCTTTGTTCCATAATAAAAAAATATCCTTTACTTTTAAGACTGTTATGTTTAAAATCGAATGAATTGATATATTTGAGTTCAGTGAATAAGAGAAATTACAATTTGAACATGTAAATTCTTGGGAAATTAAGAAAGCCACTTTCTTTTGCACTAATTTTTTTTTCATTTTTAACGTGAAAGAAAAAAAAGTGTTTAGAATGATTACTCAACATAAAATTGAATCTTTTAGTTTTCCAAATACTGAACCATTTGTTTGATGTTGATATTTTAATTGAAGTAACTTACCAAATGAAATATAATGGAAGCGTATAACAATAATTATTTGTTAATAAGCAAACTGTGTTATATATATTGACCATACAAGTTTGTTGAATGTTGAAAGTTGATTGCTTAAAGGATAAATTACTCGGTGGCAGCAAAACTTAACCTTCACTATTCCTTAAACGTATTTTCCACTCCTAATATTCCGGCCTCCCCTTGAATCTAATGCATCTTTTAACTAATGAAGCATATGCTCAAATTTGTTTCTTTTTTTTCCATCTTCATATGTGAAGTTGCTTAATTATAAAAGGATTGATTCTGAAAGATTGAAGTGACCATGATTTTGCTTCACAGACTAAATGCTTTTGTATTATACAGGCATGTTTACAACCATAAAGAAGTGCAACATCGAAGCTCAATTTCTAGCTATACAAGGTGATTACTTAATTCATATCATTTATTTTCATGAAATAAGATATAATTAAGCTCCCATGTAATTTTTTTGCTACATTTTAATGACCTCGCACTTTATTTTAATTTCTACATCTTTTTTGGTTGGTGTTTGGTACATTTTCGTGATTCACTTTGTAAGAGAGCATACCACCAAGGCAGGAAGTTGCATTTTTGCATTTAAATGGCTATATATTTTCTTAATGCCAATAATATTTGTTAATCATCTCTAAAGTCAGTAGTCGAGGCATAATGCAACCAACATGTGATTAGAATAAGCAATGGTTAAGTATTATAAGCAATTTTTTCAAAAAAGCAAGAAGTTTGATCAAATAAGACAATAAATCTACCTTGCTACTTGATACTAGATTACCGCTTACACTTCTCTGTTACTCAAATTGAGATTTTAATTTTCCTACCGGTAGCAAAAAGTTTGCAATCCTATAAGAGCCCTATGGGGAAGACATTAATCTTTTACTCTTATGGGCTTGTTATTCCCTTTTATACTCATATTCAAAGGTTGACAGAGCATCTTAATAAATATATAGATCCATCTCCTACTGTTTTCCATTATAGAACATCACCGCGAAAAATAAATAAGGAGCTACATGAAACTAGTTCTCCACTGTAATCGTGCTATTAATTTAATCCATTATTCCATCATGGATTATATTACATTTTCTGGATTTTATGTGACTAATACCTACAGGAAAGCTGATGGTTTATCATTTTTTGGAAAAATTGTACTCTGAGTACAAAATTACCTACTTTATAGAATAAAACCCACTACAACTATTTTGTGATTTATCAATGTTCATGGTCAACTACAACTGTTTGTGATTTAAATCGACTGATAGAGATTTATTTAGTTCATAGTCATAGTTTAATATGGCTTTGTAGTTATTCATTTTAGGATAATGAAGAATTGGTTTAGTTGGATGGTAACTTTTGTTTAGAAATTTATAATTTTTTTATTGCCTTCAAATTGCTTAATGAACGCCTCATGCACTATGTAACTGAGGAAGTATATGCCTCCATGGCTCCCAAAAATCTTAAAAGCTCTGAATTTTATGGTTTTCTTTGTTTAGAGGTTGCCACTATTTGCACTATGCCATTTTCATCCAGCAGTTTTGTCTTTGTTTAGCAGTTGCCACTATGCATATCATATACTTTTCTTCAAATGTTTATAATAAGATCAATAATTCAATATTTGTTATTAGATCTGTGTATATGTGCCTTTGCTGTTGGTGTCCACTCTACAACTATTTTTTAACGTTAGTAATATTCATAAAAAACATTTTACTTCATCTGACTTGATTCTCTTTGGTTTTACTCAGGTCTAATGCTTCGTACAAGGAAATAGATATTTCTTTAATTGTTCATGGGTTCAAAATCTACAGCTAATCAACATACAAAAAAAGGTTAACTTAATCATCATTGTATAGTACTACTGTTTTACAAATATTAAAATTTGAATTGACAAAAAAAACCAGGAACCGCAACTGGTAGTAAGTGACAAACATAACAGTTTCAATATTAATATTTGAGGAACATGTAGTCTTCCAGTAACTTATTATATTTCATAATTTTGTTGCAAAAATCATGTATGGTATAGATACCAACCACTTAATCATAATTATTCTATATTTGTCAATGGATGGCATATCTCACCCTAGATATAATTTGTCAATTTTTATTCTAATGAACGAAAATACATGAGATTTCATAACATACAGTTTTCTTGCAAAATCATTTAATACAGGTTAAACTTAATCCATTGTTCCACTACAATATCAATATCAGTGGTTGCTCACTTTCCCATTATAACATAATAATAGAAAGGGAAATTACTTTTGAAAACATGTATTTTCACAAGACAACTATAGTTAATAATTAAACCTATGTGGTGGAAACATTATTTTATGATACGCTTATAGTCTTATTTTATAGTACGCATGTTATTTACTGATTTTGTATTTCACCACAGTCCATCTGCTGCTTTTTTTTAACTAATGCCAAATCTACTTTGCCCTTATAACTCTTTTGTACAAATATATTTGAGATCATTCAGTTCTATTACTACATTGCCTCAATAAGAATTCTGTGCTAATTTTAATACTTATATTTGATATTATAATAATGTTTCTAATTTCTTCTTGTAAATAGTAATTTTGATTATTTATCAAAATAATTTAATTTTCTACTCACAACAAATATAGTTTTGCTATACCCATGTGCGAAGCACGGGTTTGCAATAGTTTTTCTTAATTAATCCCATCAATTATCTGTGTTCCAGATTGTTTTGGGTTGGACATGTGTGGTGATTTAAACCTTCCGAAATGCGGGACGTCACATGTGGTATCAGAGCGTTGGTTTAACGATAACCCTAGGTTTATTTTTTTGTGTGTATGTGTCTATATTGTGTGTGTCTACATATATATATATATATATGTGTGTGTGTGTGTGTGTGTGTGTATATGAGTGCGCGTACTTGTTAGTGTTATAAAATGTTTTATATTGTGTTTACTTATCCGTTGAGTTGTTTATTATTAGAGAACCATATATTATCGTAAAACCGATTGGTAATGTAAAGGGAGGTCGCTTAGTATTTATGTAGAATTCATATTGTGAATTGCCCGATGTGGGACTAATCTCAACACTCCCCCGCACGTGTGGCGTATCATCAGCCAAACACGTGTACATTCATTGAGGGTGACGTGTGACACAATTAAAACCCGCTTTGATACCATGTTAGAAATCTATTTAGAAATCAATTTGCTTGAATTGAAATAAGAAGAGATAATACCTGCATCCGCCGTCATGTTAGATGTAGCACCAGTATCCATGTAGTAGTTCCCATCTGGTTGAGAGAACGAAAGAGCATGCATAGTGGCCTCAATGTTGGTGGGAATGTAGCTAGGGGCAGGAGGAGAAACTGCATTGAAAGCTTGAGGTCTGGACCCAAGTAAGCCTGACCCAGAAGAGGAGGGCCGTTGGGCCGTTGGATTGGGCCTTGGTTGCCAAGAGTATGCAGGAAATAGGCTAGGAGGAATAGTCCACCCTCCCCAACCAGGCTGCTGCCACTGTGGCGGTGGGGCCTGCTGACGTGGCTGCCACAGGTGCTGCTAATATGGCGACTGACTAGGACTGGACCCATTAGTACTTTGGTGGACCTTTTTCTTCACATTGATTTTCAAATTGTTCCTTTCTTTATTATTGTTGTTGCACTTGTTGCTTGCAGATGAATTAGTGGCAACCATGGCAACACCACTAGACCGACTCCCAGAACCACCAGTTCACGAGCTTGACGAACCTTGATAGTACACTCAGCCATTTTCAACCTTGAATGACAACTCTCAAAGGATGGCAAAGGCTCTTGATTTTGTATATAGTCCACTTTACCACTATATGTTTCTGGTAAGGACCCGGTGAGACATAAAACCAGACGACCATTTGTCACCGAAGCATCAACATCAGCCAACCTATCCGCTAGAGACTGTAGATGATTAATATAATTGTCGATCAAGTTGAAAGCCTTAAAAGTAGCATTTGTAAAGTCCTCCTCAAGAAAGGTAGCCCGAGAGGCTTTGTTGTGCTGAAAAAGAGCTTCAAGATGGTTTCATGCCCCCTCTGCCATGTCATTACGTCTGAGAATAGCGAGGAGAAGATCGGAAGAAATGGTGCTGTAAATCCATTGCAAGACAACGGCATCCAAATGCCTCCAAAGTGCTAGGTCACCGGACTTAACCTGGACATAGGCAACCATAGCCTTCTCCTTCGTTGGTGGAACCAAGTGATCGTAAAGATCATGAACCCTAGCAAGATTGATAAACAGAGTAGCTCAAGAATGATACATGGCTTGCTCATTGTCTAATGTTATGAGAATAAGAGATTTAATATTTGTGATGGTGAGTGCAGGATGAAACTTGGAAGAGTCTGCCACGGAAAAGAATTAAAGATAGAAGAAGCAGATATATGAGGCTAGGGTAAGGAGAATAGCTCCGATACCATGATAGAGAACCATACATTATCGCAAAACCAATTGGTATGTGAATGGAGGTCTCTTAGTATTTATGCAGAATTCATATTGTGCGTACTTGTTAGTGTTATAAAATGTTTTATATTGCGTTTACTTATCCGTTGAGTTGTTTATGAATTCTGGTCAGTACATGAGGTGCCATGTTATCGATTGGGGTTTCTAAACACTTAAACGTGGCAAATCGACATAATATTGTTTTAAAATCGGGTAAATGAAATAATTTTACCTAAATTATATTTTATATATAAAATGATAACTTTCATAAACCTGTATGATTATTAGTGAATGTTGTTTGTTAGGTGATGATAATATTTTGTTATCATCGATTATTATTTGAATTAAACTAGAAACGAATACTTTGTGAATTCTATTTCACGAAGCATTCGATAATTAGATTGAATTAAAATCTAATTAAAATAATAATTGTTCACAATAACAAAGATGTAAATTAATGAAATGTTTTCATAATAAGATAATGAAATAGTATAAGTATATTTATAATATGGCTTATAAATAGAAAGGGTTTAAAAACTGAGGATTTTAGAATTTAAATCCTGTTGCTTTCAATTTTTTTTCAAAGCCTTCAGAATTAATAATAATAATATTTAAAAGTGTTCTGACTAGAAATATATTTAAAAAAGATTTTTAAGAGAAATAAAAGCATTGAAACTCGCTTTAGTCATTGGAAAATGATTCTAGGGATTACTGTAGCATCGCCAGTATTCATTTTCAAGTTTCTAAGTGAGAAATGCTACCAAAAGAAATTTATTTCTAGTTAGAAAAAGTTTTGATTGAAAATTTCCAGGTATGATTTGACGAATATATGGAAAACGAATTTTTTTGAAGTTATAAATTGAAATAGTATAGATAATAATAAGTTTACAACTTATGAATTTGAATGGAAAAGTTAATTCAAATGAAAATACGGTTGAACATTTTGGTTAAGCAAACAAAAGTAAATTTGAATTTAAGATATGAAATAAAGAATTAATCTAAGTAAGGTTAAATAAATTAAGTTAGTGAAACGAAGTAAATAAAATGAAGTTTAACTCAAGAAAGTTTAAATGGAAGTGAATTGTATTTGAAATGAATTAGATAAAATAATGAAATGAAGTTTTATGCGAATAAGTTTGTATAGCTTATTGATCTGATAAATATTCAGCAAAAAACAGATTTTAATTTTTTTTAATGTGAATGATAAGAAAAGAAAATTTAACTCAAATTAAGTGAAAGTGGTGAGAAATATTTTAAACTTTAAGTTCAAATTATGAAATGAACGGGTTTATAAAATAAATGGAATATGAAGTGAATAGGTTATGAAACCAAATTCGAAACTATTAACTTAACTAGTTTGAGTTTATGGATGTTTGTAAACTTAAGTAACGAACTTAAGCAAAATCTAATCTTAGTTTAAGTTAAAAGAATGAATTCAAACTGAAAATTTGAGAACTTGAATCCCAGTGCTTTTGAAATTCCTAGATTTTGAAAACAATGTTAGTATTATTTAAAATATTTATGAATGGAAGTTTTTTTTAAGGGAATTTTAAAAGGAAGTAAGTCTTGTACTTCTCTCTTCTGTCATTGGATAATAATTTCGGTGATGACAACCGTGTCACCAACATTCATTTTCGAGTCTTAAAGTGGTGGGGGGCTACTTAGTAGCTTTGCTAAGTTTTTGATTCAATAAATAGATATTTGATTTAAAATTTTCAAATATGATTTGATATATATATATATATATATATAGTATGAGTATATATATTATTTGAAAATGATTTGGGAAGAAACCCGGTGTTTAGTTCTTGTGTTCTCTGTGAATTAATAATTTTCGCTTATTGAAATGAAATGAATTAACAAAATGATTTCATAAAATAGTCCACAAATGAATTGATATGAAATGTGTTAACATAAAGTGAAAAAAATGAATTTGAATAAATTGAACTTGAATGAAATAAGATGTGAATAAATTGGAAGCAAACCAATTGGATGAATATTAATTGTTGAATGGTTTTTCTCGTTACAAATTACTGTAATAACCATTTTGGCTGCAAATGATTATTTTATTGGATATTAGTGTCTGTGCTTATTATTTGGGTTCAGAATGTGAGAAATGCGGATTACGGATCTTAAGGCTAGAATTTAAAACGAGAAGGGGGTGAATAGTGTTTTAAGGAATTACTAAATCTTTTTGAGTTTATATTAATTTGAACACAAATGTATGCAATATTCAGACACAGATATGATCACAGAATCAAACACAGATGCATAAATAAAGTAAAGCAATAAAGGAAAGAACACACCGGATTTTATAATGGTTCGGAGTTACCCTATATCCAGTCCCACACAAAAGTATGAATTTCCTTTCATAATCAATTTTATAATTACACCCTCGATTTCATGGCCACGAGGTACATCACTCCAGATTCACAATCCTCTAGGTAGAGATAATTGATTTTACAGGCAACGAGTTTACCCAATTGATTTCATGGGCTACAATCACACCTTTTCTCGCTTGATTGATTTCACAGACTACAATCACACCTTTTCTCACTCAATTTATTACAAAGTAGCCTTTAACTCTGAATAGCACTGATCTTATTGAGATAGTGATGGAGAATCAAACCAGAGATGATCTAGTTAGATTCAATGGTGATTTCGGCAGAGTAATGGTAAAAATATATATAAAGAAATGTGGAAGAAGAAGAGGAGTGAAATCAGAGAAAATATGTATACAAATTCGTTTAAAACTGCCCCTATTTATAGTAGAATAACAACCATGTCCATTCGTGAAAGGATATGATGAATAGACACTTCCTTTGAAATTCAAAATTTTGAAATAAACTGCCACCTTGTCGATAATGGTATATTGGGGTTGTCGATAGGCCTAAGCAATTTTTGGTAATTTTTTCTTTGAAAATAACTTTTATCTTGTGTTAAAACTATTTTAAACTTTATAAATATACTTAACCATAGTTAAAATACATAATTAAGTATAGAGAATAATATTTTGGTATATATAAAATTCTACTATAATTTTATAGTTAAATCTAAGTAAAATATTAAAAGTTAAATATATTAAAATTAAAAGATAGTTTAAAACCAAGGATAATTTGATTTTGAAGATAAGGAATATTTTAGGCTAAAAGTATTTTAAAAACCTGATAGATATTTTTGATTCTTTTAAAAGGAAGGTTTTGAAATCATTTTGAAAACAAGATATAATTTTGTAAAAACATCTGAATAAAATTTAGTGGATACAAAATAATGTTCTACTAGATTTTTCATAGGTTCCATCCTACTTAGGGTTCCATCCCTTAAGGGGTTCGAAGTGGATTCCATTCCACGAATAAATTGGATTTTAAGATGCCAGTGATTTTCTAGGAGTTTTAACAAAATTACTAACTAAATTACTTATTATTGAAATCTCGAACTCTTGATAATCTTGATACTCATGAGTCTTCAATCTTAATATCTTCAGTCTAGAATCTCTACACTGTACAGTCTTCATTCTTTATACCTACATGGTTAAATCCTGCATATACATACATAGATATATATATATATCTAAAGTATAATGTTAGTATTTATATTTTATAATCTTATTCTAAGGTTGTTGTCATCAAAACCATTTTCTTAGGGATTAACAGTCTCCCCCTTTTTTATGATGACAACCTTCGTTTATAAAATATTACTTCTATCCTAATAACTCCCCCTAAAACTAGTAACTCCCCTTTAACTATGCCTAACTATACTTCTCCCCCTTTGTCATCAACAAAAACTAACTCCAAACTATATAACTCCCCCTTATTCTAGTACTATATGACATGTGATTATAATGATAGTGTTATTTTAAATAATTATCACTTAATTATAAAACTAAAACTTAGTCCTTAATTACTAACTATCCTAACTAAGAATCTATATATGATAATACTTATAATACTGATAATTATATATAAGAACACAAATGTGAGAAATCAAATATAAGAACACAAAGCATTTATTAATTATATATTGTTATATTTACATTTGCGTAGAAAACATAAGTAAGATCATATAACGATAAGAAAGAGAGAGAAGAAACTAATGTGTATTTATACATATAATGTTTTGCATACCAATTATCAATCCACACCAAACCAAATCAAATCAAATCAATCCAAGCAATCAATTCAAATCAAACAAAGCAATCAAATAAAATCAAACATTACGAGGAACTTCCACCCATCATTCTTCTCCAAATATGAGGTCTGCTTTAATGGCATCCCAATTTCCATTTTCATTGGTGAGAGAGACTGGAGGAAGTGCTTCCTTATCATCTTTGTGCAGGGAGGAAATCATCCATCGTATCATATCGAAATTCTTTTCTTGCTCCTTGATCATCTGCATTTGACCCAACTCTAAGTGTCGCTGATTACGAAGAATGAAAGAGAGAATATTTTTGAAAGAGTTAAGGGTTTCTTCAAGATTCTCGGTCAAACTATGAATTGGATTGGCCATATTTGAGTTTGTAAGAAGAAATAGAGATAAGTAGATAATAAATAATTTTGAGTGATGAATTCTGGAAGAAATATGTATTTATAGATGTAGAAATTCGTTTGAAATGAATAGACACAAAGTGGTTATTCAAATTTCAAATTTAAAATGAAAAGTCATTTCTGACCAGTACTTGTCGACATGGTCTGGGGGGGGGGGGGGGGGGTTGTCGACAGGGATCCGTTAATTTTGATGACTCATTTTGATTTTGTGAATAATTGTGTGTGTATATATATTTATATAATATACTAACATTTATTCTGGAGATAGGATAAGCTAGATAACAAAAAAGTAATTCAATTTCATTTCATAATAGAACGATACAACGAATAAACATTAAGAACTACACGAACATTCAAATCGAAACAAACTAAAACTAATACAACAAGACATGAAAAGGTAGAACTAGTTAGAGGATGACAAAGATGAAGATAATCCAAGCTTCTTGCTGACTTTGGAGAAAAACTTGTTCATCTTGGATGATATTTTATCCAACTTCTTACTAACGGATCGTTTAAGTGTCCGTTGATTCTCAACAACGATCTTTTGATTTTTGAGTAAGCTTTTGTTGGTTGGATTACAAGGATAGTCAATACTTTCCAAGGATGTTTCACTTTCTTCTTCTTCTATTTTCATTTCATTCCCTTCTTCTTCCTCTTCCATCTCCTCATGAGCCAAACGCTCTTCCTTTTTGGCAAGAGTTTCATATGGTAGAAAAACATATGGAATTTTCACAAGAGAAATGTTTGAGTGATTAAAATTTTTTCTTGAAACAAATTCATCTCCTTTGAAATCTACTCCAAAATAATTAAAAATTCGAGTGAGATAAGTTCCATGATACAAAGTGTTTTCATCCATTTCAAGATTTTTGGGACGAAATTCTTCCAAATAACTTGCGCCCAACTAATATCATAATTTCCAAAAATAGCAAAAAGTGCTTTGCAAGCTTTTGAAGTTGGATTGTTAAAACTCCCCGAACTTGGGGTCAAAGTATGTTGTAAAAGAAGATTAAAAATTCTTGCTTTTGGTCGAAAGTTTCGATTTATGAAATCGAAGTTATCTCCTTCGAAAATGTGATGAAATGTCTCATGATCATTTTCATTGATATTAAAACTATAAAGATCCATTCCCGTGCTCTTGCAATTGAGAATGGTACCCAAAAGATCACAATGTAAAATGATTCTAGTGCCTTTGACACTACTCCAAACTTCATCATCATTTCCATTATATAATCCAGGGTTGAGATTTGCATAGAAAATTTTAACACGATTTGGATAACAAACAAAATCATTTTTTGAAGCATCAACGAGACTAAGAACTTGATTGTTTGCAAAAAGAGAATCGATTTCATAAGAAGAGAAATCTTGAAATAAAGCAAACTTCCCGGGATGGACTTTTCCATAGTTAGCATAGTTGATATATGCTTTTATAGCCTCCGGATCATTGAAAAGTTGCTCTTTTATCTTTCTGGAAATTCTCATTGTGGAAGGGTTACTTGAAGAATCCATTAAAGTAGAGAGTAGAGAGACTGATATTTTGGAATAAGAATTTGAATATGAAAATGAAAGTGAAAAGTTGTGATAAGAGATAGTGAATAAATAGATTCTCAAAGGACATTTCTCTGGTCAAAAGATGACTTTTCGACGACTTGCATGAAGTGAAAAGATGGAGGGAAATTCAACATTTGAATTCAAATTTTGAATTTCAAATTTCTGTACCCTTGTCGACAACATGGTGGGGACCTTGTTGACAGGTGCCTCTGAATTTCCATGATTTATTTCTCTTAAGTATTCTAATATATATTTAATGTCTATATATATCTAGAATATTACTAGAATTATAGTATATTCCATAAAATAGTATGTGTAACGTCCCGAAAATTTTCAAGTTTCGAAAATTCAACATCGATACTCACTTTATCGACTGCCGAGAAATCGAAGGCCGGAAACACGAAATGTTATGGGTTTAAGAAAAAGAAAGGTAGAAGAAAGTGGTAGAAGAGAGAAAATAGAAGATAGAGAGAAAAGAAAACAGAAAATAGAACATAGAACGGAACAGAAACAGAAAATAGAACAACATCAGAATCTCACAATTCGCAGCGGAACAACATATAATAATTAAATGAATAATCTTTAAACAAAGAACTATATCAGTTATTACATTACATCACATCATATCATCAGAGTGTACAATAACAACAACAACAATTTTTAAACAGCGGAAAAGAAATACTATATAAACTAGTGATACGCCATGCCATCCAGCTTGCCTCCTGCAACTCCAGAATATCCAGAATATCCTGATAAACCTTAACTCTTGACTGCCCGTGTGAAAATTGGTGGGCACCCAGAGTTTAGGAAGGAAAACAATAAACTCCGAGTCAGTCATGTGACTGGTGTGGGAACTTAAACAGTTTATTTTTCTTTAAAATCAAAATAGAGGAATATTTTTAAATTCAATTCGCAATGCTTTTAAAAATGAGACTACCATAAGGCCTCCCGCACACACACACATGCAAACGTAGAATCGGAGGAGATTTCTCCTTATGATAGTCAAAGATGCTTGATACGCATTAAAATCAAATCAATTTTGATATTATTATTAGTGCATAGTGTAGAAGATATTTCGAAAGTATAATATAAATCTTAGCCAGCATAGGTACCATTATATTATGCTTACTATAGCTACCATTTTAAATGGCAGGTTCTACAACTAAAACCGTACAAGTCTCGTATTGTTTCTTTGGATTTCCAACGAATGATCAGGCCAAGGAACTTCCCATTGCCACATGAGAATGCCTCTGGATGGACATCCCCGAGAACCAAACCGGATCTCTACCAACACAAGGCCGGGTTACCCCTAACTGAGTAACAACTGACCGAATATGCCATCCCCCGGTCCTTTGGGACCTTTCACCGAGCACTCGCAATCAATTCACACAATCATAAAGTGTTTTCAACATGAGTAAGTATCTGGGCTCCATACCATGATACCACCCTTTTCCAGAAGGAAATGCACACATCCTAAAGGGCGCTACCCCTCATAACCTTGCTGCTTCTTTCCTGTTTTGACCATTCACGGGGTGTGAGGCTCGACGAAGTCACGTCTACAAAAACACACTTTATACAAAAGCCGTGCTTTGGGTCAACAAATGATTATAGAAATGATCACCAAGATTGACGATCAAATAAACGATCCTATCACAAATAATCAACACAATGATCATTTACAGCTACACTCAGCATGTCACATTACCAAATTGGGAATATATCGCTGATAACTTCAACTATATAACCTCTGAGCTCGTACGTCTCAGAGAAGGGTGTTAAGCTAAGAGAATAAATTCTCCGCCACCAACAGAAATATATTTGAAAGAAATCGGCTTTACATCTCAATTTGTAATGTCAGGCATACTATCCATACAAGTCTGTTCGGGGATCAAACAGAACCGAAGGCACTTACAAAGAAGTCCTTGCAATCCGAATAATCTCTAATCACGTTCGGATTTCCCATCACATATGGAGATCTCAATACCGGGGATCAGCCAGTGCAGAGACAATCAACAAGAAATCCTTACGTTTTTGAAAATATCCGGTCTTCCACACCGATCTTCAAATGCAATTTATAACGACGTATCACATATTCGGAATGGGTTATACAACCCCAAGGTCCTTTCCCGGTTAACCCGAATAGTGAGCGCTTATTTTAAAAAAATAAGTGTGGCATTCAATTTCAAACAAATCACAACCAATACCTATTTAAAGGTAAGTATTGATAGTCGGTTATTGAACTATCAATAGATATGCCAACATCACCATATTCCAAATAATTTTCCAAATTATTTATTTTCCAAAAATATCTTTACAAGATGTATATATTTTCCATACTTCAAAAATAAATCAAGATTTATTTTTAAACTCATTTTCCAAATTCCATTTATAAATTCCATATTGAATTTACATTCCAAAATATTTATGAATATACGATTTCCATTCGTTTTCAAATATTCATTTTCAATTTATCTTCAAAAAGATAAATTCAAATATTCACTTAATATTTGAAAAGCATTTCTATACTTATTTATTTATAAGTAATTCACAAGTCTTTTTATTTTCTATACTTAGAAAATATTTAATATACTCTAATCGAAATTAAGTATATATTTCATTCTTTAAGGAAATCATTCACTTAACCATATTTATTTGGGCTAAAACGAATGTTGCGTAAAACATCGTTACGACAACCCAAAATCACTAGTATAGGGATTCGAAATTAAAATAGATATATAAATCCCAATACTACACAAAACATTTCCTTTCGAAAATCATCTATTATAACAACAGGGTTATAATCTACTATTTCCTTTTATTTCTCAAAAACATCTATTTCAACAATAAATGTTGAAATCTATGGTTTCGAATCTCAATACATTTTAAAACATCTTTAGATCGTTTTAATTCTATTTAAAACATCACATCCAAAATAATTTCTTTAACATAATATTCACTATTCAAAAACGTGAATATACTTGTTAATAAATTTCATCACTTCTATTCATTTTATTTTAAAGAATTATTCACTGTCTAAAACATGAATATAACTCCATAAATAAATTACAACAATTCACTTATCAAAATAAGTCGTTGCGGATTTATAAAACAATGTTTATAAATCTCATTTCTATTTATTTTATATCAACTTCCTTTATAAATTTCCTTTATTAACCTATTCGATTTATAACTCAATTATAAACTAAACATTCATATTATAAGTTAAATACTCATAATTTATTTGTTTATAAAATCGTTCCTTTAAACTTCATAAATTTTATAAATCTTAAAACTTATAAGATTCATTTATTTATCCAAAATCTATTAATAACTTTACAAATTTTATAAACCTACTGTTTATAAAATTCCATTTATAACTTCACCGTTGTAATTCTATAAATTTCATTCATTTATGAAATTCGTTCACAATTCATTCTAACACTTATAAAAGCTCGTTTTATAATTCCAATATTTTTAATTTATAAATATCAATTTATAAATCTTTTTAATATAAAATAATTTATATTACTATTTTAAAACGTCTTTCAACTCCTTATAATTTCATCATTTTGATTTATAAAATAATCAAATTTCATAAATTCTATAGATTTCATTCCTTTATGAAATTTATTTACAAATCATTCTATCACTTATAAAAGCTCGTTTTATAATTCAAGATATTCTAAATTTATAAATATCAATTTATAAATCTTTTAATATAAATCAATTTATATTATTACTTTAAACATCTTTAAACTCTTTTATAATTTCATCATTCTGATTTATAAAATAAAAATTTTATAAATCCTATTTTTAAACTTCTTATAATAAATTCAGAAATCCCAGTTTAAATTATTTTGTAAAATCACTAATCCCATATTTTCAAAAATCAACTTTTAACTGTATTTCTCAAAAATCATAATTTTTATAACATTAAAATTATAACGTTTATTTATTTAAGATGAATCAATTCCAAAAATATTTTATAAATGTATATTTCCAAGAATCACTTTAGAAATCAAAATCGTTATTTTAACTTCAAAAATTGGATCCGATGATGCAACACATCAATAGTCAATTACGACTTTCAAACATCATATATCATCCATGATAAACAAACAAATATCACAATATATGAAATCAAATAAATATTTGTGAGGAATCCAGTTGGATCCCTCCAACCTGTTTCCCTGCATCCACAGACATTAGCACAATACCCATTCCACTTCGAGGTGGAATATCGCGGTATATGGGATTTTATAAAATATATCCGCTTACTAACGGCGCAATAGGGTCTCATCCGCTATACAAATGCGGGAAATCAATCAACTGCAATATATACATATGCCAATATATATATATATTGCTATATATATAATATAATACCAATTCCACTTCGAGGTGGA
The DNA here is from genome assembly GCA_030765085.1 of Allium cepa. Taxonomy (NCBI): domain Eukaryota; kingdom Viridiplantae; phylum Streptophyta; class Magnoliopsida; order Asparagales; family Amaryllidaceae; genus Allium; species Allium cepa. The sequence continues at coordinate 675,298,707 of CM060941.1, read as the reverse complement.
ATATCGCGGTATATGTGTGTAATAAATAACCTCCGCTTACTAACGGCGTATAGGGTCTATTCACATCCAATATATATATCAATCATCATTCAATCATTCAATCAACACAGTCAAGCAAATTTTAAATCTAACTATTTAAAATTTAAATAAACAATAAAATTCCTTTTGAGTGAGAAGTTCTCACCTTTGCTTTTATTAGCAATCCATTATCCATCTTGACTTGATTCTCTTGTTTTATACCTATTTTAAATTATTTACACAATTCATTAATATTCGAAAAATCGAATAATAACTTTTTCATTTGATAATTTTATATTAACAAATTTCCTTTAAATGGGTAAATTTAATTAACTAACCATTTAATTTTAACCAATGATTTTTTTTCTTTTCAACTAAAAATTTAAAATTCGAATTGATTCCTTTTACATAAATCATTTCACCTTACAAATTTTCCTTTTACAAATTTTCCTTGTAAAATAACTTTAAATTAACTAGTGATTTTATTTTAAAACCAATTCGTTTAATTTTAAACAGATTCTTTTTAACTATTTCTAAAATAAATTATACAAGTAAATTAATCAAACTTATTTCCACATTTATTTCCTTTTATACATTTCCTTTAAATAATTTTATGAAATTTATCAATATTCAATATAAATCGAACTATTTGATTTACTATTTTAAAATTTTATTAACTAACTATTCATATTATTATTATTATTATTATTATTATTTTCTGTATATACTCACTGGAATATATATATATTTATTTTTAGAAATCGAATAAAATAAAATAAAATAAAATAAAATAAATAAAAAATTAGCTTACTGATAAATGAAGAATCCAGCTAAATCCCCCAATTCCCACTGAAACGCGAGCTTGCCCTAGCCACCATCGATCGAGGTGAACGCCACTACCAAGCTTGGCCGCGACAATGCCCTAGCCTCGTTTGCCACGATCATCTCGCGCGCCGCCTCCAGTAGTCGCGCTGCCTCGTGCCGCGCGACACTGCAGCTACCCCTCGTCGCGACCCACAGAGCGCCGCCTCGCGTCACGCGCATGCGCGTGAGCGTCGCCGCCACTGCTCCCCCACGCGCGAGTCGCCCCTTCGAATCGCGACACCCTGAATCGTTGCTGCCATGGATTTTGATTGCTGTCTATTTTTGGCTTCGGTGATTTGAGTTGTGAATGAGAGTAAGGGCTTCGGCCATTATTGTTTTTATTTTCTTTGAGATTTCTGCCATCGGCCATTTGATTTTATTGAAATTAATATAGGGGAATGCTACCATGCTTTACACGATCTCGTTCGTGATTTCTACGTGACTTAAGGCATGGTTTTAGGCGTGGAGTTAGGGAAGATAACGTGGTGCCTTTGACTAATTTTAAAAATTAAAATTCAAATTTAATTCGATTAAATCCCAATGCGTTTACGCGTCGTGTGATCACGTATCAACTCCGAAAAATACGAAATTTGAAATCCGGCAATAATTCAATATTCCGGACCCAATGGAACTGGTTTCGTCGAATTCCGAGACTGTGCCTCGGACGGCTATTTTAAATATCGATTCAAACGATATAATTTTAAAACTGAACAATTCACTTCCAAATTCGATTCTGAAGCTTCTATTATCTTCAATATTATCAATACGAATTTTACAAGTCATTGAAATATTTTTCTTCAGCTTAAAATTGAAGATTCAAATTTTTATTCAACTTCCAATAGATTAAATTCTAAAATTTAATCGCTAAATTTATTCTGATAATTTGAAATTCAATTCAAACCATCATTCAAATATTTAAAATTAATTAAATATTCTCAAATTAAATTATTCTAAATTCTGGGTCGTTACAGTATGATACCATTAAAAAATAAATAATAATTATAATAATAAAATAATAGTAAAAAATAAAAATAAAAATTTTAAAATTCAAACAACACACCAATTCAAAATCAACCAATCAAGCATCCAATTCTAAGGATGCAATTTCAACCAATGTATTGTAAATGTATACCTTTTTCTTAGTCCGTTTCTCTGAATTCATCGGAGTCGTGAACAGCCGTGAAACACATATTTGAATTATCTGTCTTCTGATCATCATCACTTGAAGACGAGTCTGAGTCATCTAGAGTAGCAGTAAATGCACATTTTCGTTTCTTTACGGAATCATTGTTTATAGGAAGATTTTTTCTATCTGGATGTGGACAGTCTCTTTTGATATGGCCCGGTTCGTCACAGTAAAAACATTTGATATAATTTGACACTACAATCTGATTTCCAAAGTTCTTATAGTTGTTTCTCTTGAGATTATTCATCTTTATACATTTCAGGAATTTCCAAAAATTCTTGGTCATAAAGGCTATCTCTTCATCATTATTGCTGTTTGAGTCTGATCCATCGGCCAATGCATTGAATGCTGTTGATTTCTTTTCAGATGCTTTGCTTTCTCTTTTCTCAATCATTTGGACTTCAAACAACGTTAGATTTCCAATTAATTCTTCTATCTTTAAGGTACTGATGTCATTTGCCTCTTTGATTGGAAGTGTCTTTTGATCCCATTCTAGAGTAAGAGAATTTAAGATTTTTTTGACTTGAACTTCTTCCGAAAATTCCTTTCCCTAGGATATTAGAGAACGCACAATATTCTGAAATCTACTATACATATCAGAAATAGACTCACTATAATTCATTTTAAATAATTGAAACTGATTTGTGAGCATTGAAATTTTGGTCTGTTTAACTTTGCTTGTTCCTTCATGAGTAACTTGCAAAGTTTTCCAGATTTCATATGCAGACTTACAAACTGACACTCTATTAAATTCATTCCTATCAAGTGAACAAAACAAAATTTCATAGCTTTAGATCTGTTTCATGCAACGGGCTCAGCAGTCCACTGTGCAAAATCTATTGTGGGTTCAAAATATTCAGTCTGTGTGATATTCCAGGTGTCTAGCCCTAGATTGTAAATATATTTTCATCCTACTTGCCCAATATGCATAGTTACTGCCATTAAAAAGTGGTGTTCTGACAGTAGACTGACCTTCTACAAATGAACTAGTGATAGGGATAATAGAACCAGTGTTGGTAGTGTAAACAGTACCAGTGTTGGTGGCCATTTGAAATTTTTTCAAAATTCAGATTATGAAACTTTGAAAACCTTGCTCCGATACCAAATGTGAGAAATGCAGATTACGCATCTTAAGATTAGATTTTACACTAGAAGGGAGGCGAATAACATTTTAAGGAATTACTAAATCTTTTTGAGTTTATATTAATTTGAACACAATTGTACGCAATATTTAGACGCAGATATGATCACAGAATCAAACACGGATGCAGAAATAAAGTAAAAGCAATAAAGGAAAGAACATATCGAATTTTATACAGGTTCAGAGTTACCCTACATCTAGTCCAACACAAGTACTGATTTCCTTTCAAAATCAATTTTTACAATTACACCCTCGATTTCGAGGCCACTTGGTACACCACTCCAGATTCACAATCCTTTGGGTACAGATACTTGATTTTATGGGCAACAAGTTCACCCAATTGATTTCACAGGTTACAATCACTCCTTTTCTCGCTTGATTGATTTCACAGGCTACAATCAAATCTTTTCTCACTCACTTTATTACGAAGAAGTTTATAACTCTGAATAACACCGAGATTTTGTTGAGATAGTGATAGAGAATCAAACCAGAGATGATCTAGTTAGATTCAATGGTGATTTCGGAAGATTAATGGTAAAAATGTATATAAAGAAATGAGGAAGAAGAAGAGGAATGAAATCAGAGAAAATACGTATACAAATTCGTTCAAAACTCCCCTTATTTATAGTAGAAAAACAACCATGTCCATTCATGAAAGAATATGACGAATAGACATTTCCTTTGAAATTCAAAATTTTGAATCAAACTGCCACCTTGTCGACAAGGGTATATTGGGGTTCTTGACAGGCCTAAGCAATCTTTGGTAATTTGTTTTTCTTTGAAAATAACTTCTACCTTGCATTAAAACTATTTTAAACTTTATAATATACTTAACTATAGTTAAAATACATAATTAAGTATAGAGAATAATATTTTGGTATATATAAATTTTTACTATAATTTTATATTTAAATCTAAGTATAAATATTAAAAGTTAAATATGTTAAAATTAAAAGATGGTTTAAAACCAAGGATAATTTGATTTTGAAGATAAGGATTATTTTGAGGCCAAAAGTATTTTAAAAACAGGATAGATGTTTTTGATTCTTTAAAAAGGAAGGTTTTGAAATCATTTTATAAACATGATATAATTCTATAAAAACATTTGAATAAAAGTTAGTGGATACAAAACAATGTTACACTAAATTTTTCATAGGTTCCATCCTACTTAGGGTTCCATCCCTTTAGCGGGCTCAAAGTGGATTCCATTCCACGAATAAATTGGATTTTAAGATGCTAATGCTTTTCTAAGAGTTTTAACAAAATTCCTAGCTAAATTACTTATTATTGAAATCTTGAACTCTTGATAATATTGATACTCATGAGTCTTCAATCTTGATATCTTCAGTCTTGAATCTCTATACTGTACAATCTACATTCTTGATACCTGCATGGTTAAATCCTGCATATAAATATATATATTTATCTAAACTATAATGTTAGTATTTATATTTTATAATCTTATTCTTAGGTTATTGTCATCAAAACCATCTTCTCAGGGACTAATAATCTCCCCTTTTTTGATGATGACAACCTTTGTTTATAAAATATTACTTCTATCCTAATAACCCCCCCTAAAACTAATAACTCCCACTTAATCTATGCCTAACTATCCTATTTTATACTTATCTCCATTTCTCATCAACAAAAACTAACTCCAAACTATATAACTCCCCTTTATTCTAATACTATATGACATGTGATTATAATGATAGTGTTATCATAAATAATCATCACTTAATTCTGAAACTAAAACTTAGTCCTTAATTACTAACTATCCTAACTAGGAATCCATATATGATAATACTTATAATAGTGATAATTATATGTAAGAACACAAATGTGAGAAATCAAATGTGAGAAATCAAATATAAGAACACAAATCATTTATTAATTATATATTGTTATATTTACATTTGCGTAGAAAACATAAGTAAGATCATATAACGATAAGAAAGAGAGAGAATAAACTAATGTGTATTCATCTATATTATGTTTTGCATACCAATTATCAATCCACACCAAACCAAAATCAAATCAATCCAAGCAATCAATTCAAATCAAACAAAGCGATCAAATAAAATCAAACATTACGAGGAACTTCCACCCATCTTTCTTCTCCAAATATGGGGTCTGCTTTAATAGCATCCCAATTTTCATTTTCATTGGTGAGAGAGACTGGAGGATGTGCTTCATTATCATCTTTGTGCAGGGAGGAAATCATCCATCGTATCGTATTGAAATTCTTTTCTTGCTCCTTGATCATCTGCATTTGACTCAACTCTAAGTGTCGCTGATTACGAAGAATGAAAGAGAGAATATTTTTGAAAGAGTTAAGGGTTTCTTCAAGATTCTCGGTCAAATTATGGATTGAATTAGTCATATTTGAGTTTGTGAGAAGAAATAGAGATAAAGTAGATAAAAAATAATTTTGAGTGATGAATTCTGGAAGAAATATGTATTTATAGGTGTAGAAATTCGTTTGAAATGAACAGACACAAGGTAGTTATTCAAATTTCAAATTTAAAATGAAAAGTCATTTCTGACCGGTACTTATCGACATGGTCTAGGGGGGTTGTCGACAGGGGCCGGTTAATTTTGATGACTCATTTTGATTTTGTGAATAATTACGTGTGTGTGTATATTTATATAATATACTAACATTTATTCTGGAGATAGGATAAGCTAGATAACGGAAAAGTAATTCAATTTCATTTCATAATAGAATGATACAACGATTAAACATTAAGAGCTACACGAACATTCAAATCAAAACAAACTAAAACTAATACAACAAGACATGAAAAGGTAGAACTAGTTAGAGGATGACGAAGACGAAGATAATCCAAGCTTCTTGCTGACTTTGGAGAAAAACTTGTTCATCTTGGATGATATTTTATCCAACTTCTTACTAACGGATCGTTTAAGTGTCCGCTGATTCTCAACAATGATCTTTTGATTTTTGAGTAAGGATTTGTTGTTGGATTACAGGGATAGTCAATACTTTCCAAGGATGTTTCACTTTCTTCTTCTTCTATTTCCATTTCATCCACTTCTTCTTCTTCTTCTTCTTCCTCATCCATCTCGAGCCAAACGCTCTTCCTTTTTGGCAAGTGTTTCATATGGTTGAAAAACATATGGAATTTTCATAAGAGAAATGTTTGAGTGGTTAAAAACTTTTATTGAAACAAATTCTTCTCCTTTAAAATCTACTCCAAAATAATTAAAATTTCGAGTGAGATAAGTTTCATGATAAAATGTGTTTTTACCCATTTTAAGATTTTTGGAACAAAATTCATCCAAAATAACTTGCGTCTAATTAATATCATAATTTCCAAAAATAGCAAAAAGTGCTCTGCAAACTTTTGAAGTTGGATTGTTAGAACTCCACGATCTTTGGGTCAAAGCATGTTGTAAAAGAAAATTAACAATTCTAGCTTTTGGTCGAAAGTTTTGATTTATGAAATCAAAGTTATCTCCTTCAAAAATGTGACGAAATATCTCACGATCATTTTCATCGATATTAAAACTATAAAGATCCATTCCCATGCTCTTGCAATTGAGAATGGTACCCAAAAGATCACAATTTAAAACGATTCTAGTGCCTTTGACACTACTCCAAATTTCATCATCATTTCCATTATAAAATCCATGGTTGAGGTTTGCATAGAAAATTTTATCAAGATTTGGATAAGAAACAAAATCATTTTGTGAAGCATCAACAAGACTAAGAATTTGATTTGTTGCAAAAAGAGAATCGATTTCATAAGAAGAGAAATCATGAAATAAAGCAAACTTCCCGAAATGGACTTTTCCATAGTTAGCACAGTTGATATATGCTTTTATAGCCTCAGGATCATTGAAAAGTTGCTCTTTTATCTTTCTGGAAATTCTCATTGTGGAAGGGTTGCTTGAAGAAGCCATGAAAGTTGAGAGCAGAGAGCTTGATATTTTGGAATAAGAGTTTGAATATGAAAATGAAAGTGAAAAGTTGTGATAAGAGATAGTGAATAAATAGATTCTCAAAGGACATGTTCTCTGGTCGAAAGGTGACTTTTCAAAGACTTAAATGAAGTGAAAAGATGGAGGGAAATTCAACATTTGAATTGAAATTTTGAATTTCAAGTTTCTTTACCCTTGTCGACAACATGGTGGTGACTTTGTCAACAGGTGTCTCTAAATTTTCATGATTTATTTCTCTTAAGTATTCTAATATATATATATATATATATATAATGTCTATATATATCTAGAATATTACTAGAATTATAGTATATTCCACAAAATATTACGATACTATTAAAAATTAAAAAATAAAAATAATAATAAAATAATAGTAAAAAATAAAAATAAAAATTTTAAAATTCAAAATCAACCAATCAAGCATCCAATTCTAAGCATGCAATTTCAACCAATGTATTGTAAATGTGTACCTTTTTCTAAGTCCGTTTCTCTGAATTCGTCGGAGTCATGAACAACCGTGAAACGCATATTTGAATTATCTATCTTCTGATCATCATCGCTTAAAGATGAGTCTGAGTCATCTAGAGTAGTAGTAAATGCACGTTTTCATTTCTTTGCAGAATCATTGTTTCTAGGAAGATTTTGCCTATCTGGATGCGGAATTGATATGGCATGGTCCATCACAGTTGAAACATTTGATATAGTTTGACACTACATTCTGATTTCCAGAGTTCTTATAGTTGTTTCTCTTATGATTATTCGTCTTTCTGTATTTCAGGAATTTCCAAAAATTCTTGGTCATAAAGGCTATCTCTTCATCATTATCGCTGTTTGAGTCTGATCCATTGGCTAATGCATTGAACGCCATTGATTTCTTTTTAGATGCTTTACTTTCTCTTCACTCAATCATTTGGACTTCAAACGACATTAGATTTTCAATTACTTCTTCTATCTTTAAGGTACGGATGTCATTTGCCTCTTCGATTGCAAGTGTCTTTTGATCCCATTCTAGAGTAAGAGAATTTAAGATTTTTCTGACTTTATCTTCTTACAAAAATTCCTTTCCCTAGGATATTAGAGAATGCACAATATTCTGAAATCTACTATACATATCAGAAATAGACTCATTATAATTCATTTTAAATAATTGAAACTGATTTGTAAGCATGGAAATTTTGGCCTGTTTAACTTTGTTTGTTCCTTCATGAGTAACTTGCAAAGTTTTCCCGATTTCATATGCAGACTTACAAACTGACACTCTATTAAATTCATTCCTATCAAGTGAACAGAACAAAATATTCATAGCTTTAGAGTTGTTTTGTGCAACGGTCATTCGTTCAGCAGTCCACTGTGCAAAATCAGTTGTGGGTTTAAAATATACAGTCTGTGTGATATTTCAAGTGTCTAGTCCTACAGATTGTAAATATATTTTCATCCTACTTGCCCAATATGCATAGTTACTGCCATTAAAAAGTGGTGATCTGACAGTAGACTGACCTTCTACAAATGAACTAGTGATAGGGATAATAGAACCAGTGTTGGTAGTGTAAACAGTACCAGTGTTGGTGGCCATTTTGAAATTTTTTCAAAATTCAGATTATGAAACTTTGAAAACCTTGCTCCGATACCAAATGTGAGAAATGCGGATTACAGATCTTTAGACTTGAATTAACACTAGAAGGGGTGAATAGTGTTTTAAGGAATTACTAAATCTTTTTGAGTTTATATTAATTTGAACAGAATTGTATGCAATATTTATACGCGGATATGATCACAGTATCAAACATAGATGCAGAAATAAAGTAAAAGCAATAAAGGAAAGAACACATCGGATTTTATACTAGTTCGGAGTTGCCCTACATCCAGTCCCACACACAAGTATGGATTTCCTTTCAAAATCAATTTTTAACAATTACACCCTCGATTTCATGGCCACGAGGTACACCGCTCCAGATTCACAATCCTCTGGGTAGAGATACTTGATTTTACGGGCAACAAGTTCACCCAATTGATTTCACAGGCTACAATCACACCTTTTCTCGCTTGATTGATTTCACAGGCTACAATCATACCTTTTCTCACTCAATTTATTACAAAGAAGCCTATAACCCTGAATAGCACTGAGATCTTGTTAAGATAGTGAAAGAGAATCAAACCAGAGATGATTTGGTTAGATTCAATAGTGATTTCGGTAGAGTTATGGTAAAAATATATATAAAGAAATGTGGAAGAAGAAGAGGAGTGAAATCAGAGAAAATATGTATACAAATTCGTTTAAACTGCTCCGATTTATATTAGAACAACAACCATGTCCATTCGTAAAAGGATATGACGAATCGACACTTCTTTTGAAATTCAAAAATTTGAAATAAACTGCCACCTTGTCGACAATGGTATATTGGGGTTGTCGATAGGCCTAAGCAATTTTTGGTAATTTGTTTTTCTTTGAAAATAACTTCTATCTTGTATTAAAACTATTTTAAACTTTATAAATATACTTAACTGTAGTTAAAATACATAATTAAGTATAGAGAATAATATTTTGGTATATATAAAATTTTGCTATAATTTTATATTTAAATATAAGTATAAATGTTAAAAGTTAAATATATTAAAATTAAAAGATAGTTTAAAACCAAGGATAATTTTATTTTGAAGATAAGGATTATTTTGAGGATAAAAGTATTTTAAAACCAGGATAGATGTTTTTGATTCTTTTAAAAGGAAGGTTTTGAAATCATTTTGAAAACAAGATTTAATTTTGTAAAAACATTTGAATAAAAGTTAGTGGAAACAAAACAACGTTCCACTAGATTTTTCGTAGGTTCCATCCCTTTAACAGGCTCGAAGTGGATTCTATTCCACGAATAAATTGGATTTTAAGATGTCAGTGCTTTTCTAGGAGTTTTAACAAATTTCCTAACTAAATTACTTATTATTGAAATCTTGATAATATTGATACTCATGAGTCTTCAATCTTGATATCTTCAGTCTTGAATCTCTATACTGTACAGTCTTTATTTTTTATACCTGCATGGCTAGATCCTGCATATACATATGTATCTAAACTATAATGTTAGTATTTATATTTTATAATCTTATTCTAAGGTTGTTGTCATAAAAACCATCTTCTCATGGACTAACACAGAATTCATGTTGGATAGTTCTATACATGCTTTCTATATCTTTTATATGCAACATATGTACTAATTTGAGTTGAGATAGGTACATATGAAGCTGTTTGGATGTATACGCAATTTGATTCACTTTTGCTCTGAGCGAACTCACTCGTATCAATAATAATAAGGTACATATCTCATATTACATACTTTTATGCTTTTCTCTACTGGATTCCTCATCACTGAGATGAGATGTATATTGTGTTATATCTATATTGTAAAATTTTACACGTTCGAGCCGCACAAAGGAAATGCGGCCGAAATTTTTCATAAATTCGGGTGTTAGAAAATTTTTGAGATTTAATTTTTTTTAACTTGTTTACATATAAGCCGAAGCGGCGTAATAGAAGCATAGTATTTTTTGTAAATAAGATTTTAATGTTTTGTAAGTTGATTATTTGAGAAAATGCATCGAATGTTAGATTCCTTACTTAACCCCTTTTTAAGTGGGGGAGATTATAACGAACCGAAATTTTAACTATTTTAAATTATTTAATTTATTATAATTATTGAACAAAAATGGTTAGAAATAAAAATTTAATGTTTTATTTATGTAATTTATTTAATATAAGCTTGGAATTTTTTTGAAAGGTGTATTAAATTGAAGTTCAGTAACTTGCTGTAATCAATAGAAAGAATTGAATAATAAATGTTGAATTATTGTAAAATGAAAATTGTTGTTTATTATTTGAATTTGTATTAAAAGCAAATTTTATAATTTAAATAACTTATATGTCAAACAAAGCGATTTATTGAATAATTAATTTTTTTAAAATTTAATATTGTTATTATTTAAATAACTAAGTATTTGAATTTAACATGAATGAAAATGATTTCGAAAGTTGATTTAAATTTTATTTAAACAAGAGTGAAAATCATTAACTTTGAAAATTGAATTTAAAGTGATTAAATTGATTTTGGGGATTACTTGTTTTAATTAATGGGTAAAAATAGCCTTTTCAGCATTTTCTTAGAATTCGATGATACCAATTTCATCGGATTCGTAATAGTAAGTTATTATAGGATTTCAAGTTTCGTAACAATCGGATTTATCGTTAGGTCGTGCGAGCTTGAAACGCGTAGAATTTATTTAATATAATTTGATTTGAAAAGCTATCTTCTGAATATGATAGAATTGACTCTCGATATGTGTTCCATTGTGTTCGAAATATGGGTATAACATATAGAACGCCAGGAGGCACGCTTCATTTTGAGTTCGAAATTTTCGTGGATGAATAGTGCCATGGGAAATTTTCTGTAAAAAATCATAAACCTAACTCAACTTCTTCAGCCGCTCTCATTCCATTTCAATGGCCGAAAATCATCAATCTTCTCCCCTTGATATCTTCTAATCCACTCTATGGAATCGAACGACACTAAAAGGAGAATTGGAAAGCTCGATCTCCTCTACGCATCCAACAGTTGGATCGAGTCGGAAGCTTGTGGATTCGTCGAGGTCTGGGCATGAAGTTCGTTGAAGTTCATGGGTTCGCGATCATCGATCGCATAAGCGAAGCATGTGCATGTGCGAGGAGATAGATCAGCAGGGGTGGCGCTGGGGCAGCACGCTGGCGGCGCGCGTAAGATGGTCATCGGTGGCGGCTTTGGTATGCGCGATCGACGTTGCTGGAAAAAAAGATGATGAACGAGTCGCGTGCGGGCTGGGTGAACGAGAGCATGATTACTGGGAGGTAATTAAAGGCTAATTACATTGTTAATTAATTAATCTCTAAATGTTTATACATCAATAACTTTTTTATATGAGGTCGGATTTGAGCGAAACGAGTCGCTTGTGATCATGTCGACAAGGGCTATGTCATGGAGTTGGAATTTATTTGAAGCTGAAAAAAAAATTTAGTTTCAAATAATGGCGAGTGATTAAACCCATTCACCAATATTAAGATATTTCTAATGTTAGTTAAATTAAAATCATAAAGATCATTAGTTTATTGACCGTTGTTTGGTAATTTAACTGGAATTTAAATTGACATATGAATTGAACCATTAGGAATTTCAGTCGATAGTTAAATTTGAAATTGAAATTAACTGTTGTGATATATTGATTGTTTTAGATGTTAATTGTAATGGATGACTATTTGTTGATATTTTGAATAATTGGATGTTTATTTATTTTATACATATCTTGTTATCACCCAGTAAATTATTTGGCGGAGTATAAACAGTAAATTAAATTATTTTGAATAATATAGGAAATTGGTTGAAATGATATATTTTAGTCCCTGAGAAGATGGTTTTGATGACAACAACCTTAGAATAAGGTTATAAAATATAAATACTAACATTATAGTTTAGATATATATGTATATGCAGTATTTAGCCATGCAGGTATTAAGAATGAAAACTGTACAGTATAGAGATTCAAGATATCAAGATTGAAGACTCATGAGTATCAAGATTATCGAGAGTTCAAGATTTCAATAAAAAGTAATTTAATTAGAAATTTTGTTAAAACTCCTAGAAAAGCAATGGCATCTTAAAATCCAATTTATTCGTGGAATGGAATCCACTTCGAGCCAAATAAAGTGATGGAACCCTAAGTAGGATGGAACCTATGAAAAATCTAGTGGAACATTGTTTTGTATCCACTAATTTTTATTCAAATATTTTTACAAAATTATATCTTGTTTTCAAAATAATTTCAAAACCTTCCTTTTAAAAGAATCAAAAACATCTATCATGGTTTTAAATACTTTTAGCCTCAAAATAATCTTTATTTTCAAAATCAAATTATCCTTGGTTTTAAACTATTTTTAATAATAATATATTTAAATTTAATATTTATACTTAGATTTAAATATAAAATTTTGTATGTATTCTCTATATTTATTTATGTATTTTAACTATAGTTAAGTATATTTATAAAGTTTAAAAATAGTTTTAATACAAGATAGAAGTTATTTTCAAAGAAAAACAAATCACCAAAAATACCATAAGCTTGTCGACAACTCCTAGGTACCCCTGTCGACAAGGTAACAGTTGATTTTAAAATTTTGAATTTCAAATGGCGTGTCTATTCGTCATATCCTTTCACGAATGGACATGGCTGTTGTTCTACTATAATAGGGGCATTCTTAAACGAATTTATATTCACTTTTTCTCTGATTTCACTCCTTTTCTTCTTCCACATTTCTTTACATATATTTTTATCATTACTCTGGCGAAATCACCATTGAATCTAACTAGATCATCTCTGGTTTGATTCTCTGTTACTACCTCAACAAGATCTCAGTGCTATTCAGTGTTATAGGCTTCCTTAAATAAATTGAGTGAGAAATGGTGCGATTGTAGCCTGTGAAATCAATCAAGCGAGAAAAGGTGTGATTGTAGCCTGTGAAATCAATTGGGTGAACTTGTTACCCGTAAAATCAAGTATCTCTACCAGAGGATTGTGAATCTGGAGGGGTGTACCTCGTGGCCTTGAAATCGAGGGTGTAATTGTAACAATGGCTTTTGAAAGGAAATTCATACTTATGTGCGGGATTAGATATAGGGTAACTCCGAACCAGTATAAAATCTAGTGTGTTCTTTCCTTTATTGCTTTTACTTTATTTCTACATCCGTGTTTGATTCTGTGATCATATTTGTGTCTGAATATTGCATACATATGTGTTCTAATTAACATAAACTCAAAAAGATTTAATAATTCCCTAAAACACTATTCTCCCCCTCTATTGTTTATTCTAGCCTTAAGATCCGTAATTCACATTTCTCATATTTCCTATTATAGAAAAGTTTTCAAAGTTTCATAATATGATTTTTGATAAACTTTTAAAATGGCTATGTTTGAAAAACTTGTTAATACTAGTTTAGAAATATTCAAATCATCATTGTCTCTTGAGTCTGCATATAATCAGTATTCAAATTCAAGTTGTCTAACAAAATTGTATGATGTGCAGGAAACATGCTTTATGGGTGTTGAGGAATCAATTCACAATGGACAAATTGTACAGATCAAAAAGAAGAAATGGATACTTGATAGTGGATGTTCTAGACACATGACTGGTAATCCAGATATGCTGAATGATATAATATACAAAGACGGAGGACTGATTAACTTTGGAGACAACTCAAAAGGATATGTGATTGGCATCGGCAAAGTCCGTAACTCTAAAACTCCTATTATTACTAATGTTTTGCTAGTTAAGAATCTAAAACATAATCTGCTATTAGTCAACTTTGCGATAAAGGATATACAATTAAATTAGATAATGGTGTCTTTATTAGTCAAGAAAAATATGCTAAAGACCTAGTTGGTAAATTTGGTTTGACCACTGCAAGTGGAAAACCCACTCCCATTGCAACCAATGAGTACTTAAATAAATAAGATCTCTCGAAAGATGTAGATCAAAAATTATATAGAGGAATGCTTGGATCACTACTCTATATCACTGCTAGTAGACCTGATATCATGTATAGTGTTTGTCTTTATGCAAGATATCAATCCCAACCTAAAGACCCACTTAAAAGCTATAGAACGTATCATAAGATATGTTAAACACACCTTTGATTATGGCTTATTTTATCCTAAAAATGATTCTTTTGAATTAATATCTTATCGTGATGCTGATTATGCTGGTTGTAAATTAGACCGAAAAAGTACAAGTGGAACTTGTCACTTTTTGGGGCATTCTCCGATTTCTTGGTTTAGTAAAAACCAAAACACAGTTTCTTTATCAACAACCTAAGCAGAGTATATTTCTGCTGCTTTGGCTTGTTCTCAAGTAATATATATGCAACAAACTTTAAAATATTTTGGTTTAAATATCTCAAAATCACCAATTTATTGTGATAATACTTGTGTAATAAATTTATCCAAAAATACTATTCATCATGCTCGAACTAAACATATTGATATCATACACGATTTTCTCAGAGATAATATAAGTAAGGAAGCATTTACTCTCGATTATATCAATTCTACGAACCAAATTGCTAATATCTTAACAAAACCCTTAAATGAATCTATATTTACTAAATTAAGATGAGAATTAGGTATTTGTTCAATAACTGAAATATAGAACATAAATAACAAAGTATAATTAATAATTAAATTAAAATAAATCAGATAGCAAAAATATCAAGTACCATGTCGACAACCCCCTCCTACCCTTGTCGACATGTAACGATTTTTTATTTTTGAAAATTTCCAACCAAAATTCAAATACGTGGTTATATATTCTTCTTATTTCAAAATTTTGTTCATTCTTTCTGTCCTTTCTCCGATCTATCTTCTGAAAAAAAATTAATCAATGGCCTCCTCTTCCAAACCAAACAAAAATTCAACATCTTCGTCTCCTTCTACTAGACCATTTCAACGAACTACGCTCGCATGAGTAATGAAAATGGAGGATACTTTGAAGGATGCACTACAGCTAATGACTGAAATTCAAGTAGTGCAACTTAGAATAGCCAAAGAACAATAACGGCAAAGCAAAATCCTTAGAGATTTGCAAAATTTTCTAATGGAAAATCACTCTATTCGATCTTGATTGATGAAGAATCTTCATGAGATCAAGTGCAAGAGATAGCGAGGAAAAAGAAGAAGAAGCCTTCATGGAAGAAAAACATGCTGAAGATGATGGAAAAGTCATTTGCGTTGGCGAAGTGTGCTTTGACAAGGATGGAAATCTAGTCGAACAACGTGAAAATTTCTGTTTCCATTACCCAAATTGTTCGGTTCATAGATCTCCCATTTTCAAGGACGCACATTAGTTTCTTATCTCTTTTTTATTTTTATATATTCTTATTTCGTCTTCTATGCAAATGTAAATATAACAAAAAATAATTAATAAATGATTTGTGTTCTTATATTTGAATTATCACTATTATAAGTATTATCATATATGGATTCTTAGTTAGGATAGTTAGTTATTAAGGACTAAGTTTTAGTTTTAGAATTAAGTGATGATTATTTATGATAACACTATCATTATAATCACATGTCATATAGTTTTAGAATAAGGGGGAGTTATATAGTTTGGAGTTAGCTTTTGTTGATGACAAAGGGGGAGAAGTATAAAATAGGATAGTTAGGCGTAGATTAAGGGGGAGTTATTAGTTTTAAGGGGAGTTATTAGGATAGAAATAATATTTTATAAACAAAGGTTGTCATCATCGAAAAGGAGGAGATTGTTAGTCCCTGAGAAGATGGTTTTGATGACAACAACCTTAGAATAAAATTATAAAATATAAATACTAACATTATAGTTTAGATATATATGTATATGAAGGATTTAACCATGCAGGTATCAAGAATGAAGACTGTACAGTATAGAGATTCAAGATATCAAGATTGAAGACTCATGAGTATCAAGATTATCAGGAGTTCAAGATTTTAATAAAAAGAAATTTAATTAGGAATTTTCTTAAAACTCCTAGAAAAGTACTAGCATCTTAAAATCTAATTTATTCATGGAATGGAATCCACTTCGATCCTATTAAAGGGATGGAACCCTAAGTAGGATGGAACCTATGAAAAATCTAGTTGAACATTGTTTTGTATCCACTAACTTTTATTCAAATATTTTTGCAAAATTATATCTTGTTTTTCCAAAATGATTTCAAAACCTTCCTTTTAAAAGAATCAAAAACATCTATCCTGATTTTAAATACTTTTAGCCTCAAAATAATCTTTATTTTCAAAATCAAATTATCGTTGGTGTTAATCTATCTTTTAATAATAATATATTTAACTTTTAATATTTATACTTAGATTTAAATATAAAATTTTATATATATCAAAATATTACTCTCTATATTTATTTATGTATTTTAACTATAGTTAAGTATATTTATAAAGTTTAAAAATAGGTTTAATACAAGATAGAAGTTATTTTCAAAGAAAAACAAATCGCCAAAAATACCATAGGCTCGTCGACAACCCCTAGGTGCCCCTATCGACAAGGTGGTAGTTGATTTCAAAATTTTGAATTTCAAAAGAAGTGTCTATTCGTCATATCCTTTCACGAATGGACATGGCTGTTGTTCTACTATAAATAGGGCAGTTTTAAACGAATTTATATTCATTTTTTCTCCGATTTCACTCCTCTTCTTCTTCCATATTTCTTTACATATATTTTTGTCATTACTCTTTCGAAATCACCATTGAATCTTACTAGATCATCTCTGGTTTGATTCTCTATCACTATCTCAACAAGATCTCAATGTTATTCAGAGTTATAGGCTTCTTTGTAATAAATTAAGTGAGAAAAGGCGTCATTGTAGCCTGTGATATCAATCAAGCGAGAAAAGGTGTAATTGTAGCCTGTGAAATCAATTAGGTGAACTTGTTGCCCGTAAAATCAAGTATCTCTACCCAGAGGATTGTGAATCTGGAGTAGTGTACCTTGTGGCCTTGAAATCGAGGGTGTAATTATAACAATTGCTTTCGAAAGGACATCCGTACTTGTGTGCAAGACTGGATGTAGGGTAACTGTGAACCAGCATAAAATCCGACGTGTTCTTTCCTTTATTGCTTTTACTTTATTTCCGCATCTGTGTTTGATTCCGTGACCATATCTATGTCTCAATATTGCATAGATATGTGTTCAAATTAACATAAACTCAGAAAGATTTAATAATTCCTTAAAACACTATTCACCCCCTCTAGTGTTTATTCTAGCCTTAAGATCCGTAATCCGCATTTCTCATAATATATGCCTATGACACTTTGATTTGGATTATAATAATATATATCCATTCGTGAAATTAAAAAAAATCACTTGTCCATAGGATAGAAAATTTTGTACGGACACCAGATTGGTTAAATTAAATGGTTTTAAATTCTTAATTTGAATCTATTTGAATGATTTTGTTTTAATGTAATAACAATTGAATATACAAAGATTGAATTAATCTCAAATTCGAGTTTTGAAATGTTGAAATTGAAATGGATTAAAAGAAATTGTTTAAAGAGTCAAATTTGAAAATTTGAAGATATAATTGAAAAATCATGTAAATGATGGAAATTGTAATTATTTAAAAAAAGGATTGAACTTTATTCGAACTCTGAAATTTATCTTAGTTACTAATTTAAATTGATATTTCAAATTTAGGCTCGTAATTGAATTATTTTAAAATTTTCAACCTTAAATTGAATATTGAAGTTTAATTGATTTAAGTAATTTAAATCTGGATTTTGAAATTGAACTTGAAATTTATATAATTTGAAATGATTTTAAAATAAGAAACGAATCGAAATTTAAACCATTAAATCAAATCTTTGAATCAAGTTTGAAGTTAAATTGAACGTTTCGAAATTGAAATTAATTCGAATTGAAATCGAAATCGAAGTTAATTTGAAATTAAATAGAGATTGAGTTAATTGAATTGAAATATTTGAAATTGAATTTGTTTGGTTTGAATTTGGACCCATGTCTAGGTTTATGGAAATGGAAAGAACAGCTTTAAATTTGAAACTATTTTCACTATAAACCCTTTTACTATAAGCTATTTTAAAATTTCATCATTTAATATATAAATTATTTTAATATTTAAACTATTTTAAATATCTTAATTTTTCACTATTTAATTTTTTAAACTATTTTTACTATTCAAACTATTTTCAAAAATTCAATCTGCTCAAGTTGGGAAATGTTTATATTTAAACTGTTGATTTTAATGCGAATGTGGTTAAATAAGATTATAACCAAAGTCGAAGTTCGATATGATTTCGAAATGAAATTGATTTCGAAGTGAATATGATATGTTTGTAATGAATGATATTTTGAAATTAATATGATATTAGATATCAAGTATGAATCATTTTCGAAATGTAAGAGAACCAAACAGTGTGTAAAATGACATTTGGTTATTAAAGAGACGTGGGCCTCTTATTAGCATACTTTCTGTTACTATTGAAACCACTTTAAAAACTGTATACGTGGAATAGACTCTAGAATAAAGTGGTTGGATTTGGTGTATGTTGCTGGATTTGAAGAAAGAGAACGATAATAGATAGCCCCGAAACTTGTGTCAATTTGAAATGACTAAAATAGGACGGCTTGATAAGGGCGATGAGGGTAACTACCTCTAGCGGACATCTATTCTTCGATTTTGTTTTTGGACTTGGTCCATGCTATTACCTTTGATGTTGATTTTGATTGGTGCATCTTGATTTGGGATGACCTCCCTTTGACTCGATGTGGGATGAATAGATGCAGTGGGCGGTTGTGGCTACGATGCGTTACCACCAGCCCTGTGACCCAAACTGGTAGTAGCGTTGTTGTGTCCTACCTTAGACATTGACTTACATGCCTTGTCATACTTTTATCCTTATACGAGGCCGCTATGAATTTGGTTTAGTGTTGTTGTGTCATAGTGGACGTGCTACTGGGGAATTATATGTAAATTGTACAACAATGCTTAAAAATGCATTAAAGGGGATTAATGTAAAGCCTTAACGCTATGAAAAATATTTATTTTATCGATTAAACATTACATATATAGCGTATTCTACTACATGTAGATATTTTGATGTATCTTTAAGAGATGGAAAATCCCGTAACATCCTTGAGTTATTGCATACACGTTATACACTGGATAAGAGATGTAAAACCCCATAAACTTCTCTAATGCTATTAACTTATGTTATATGTGATATTGATTTGACTCACATAAGAATATTTTAGTTCCAACTCGATTGTGTTGTTTTACTTTATGCTCAGGTGAGCCTTGAGTATTTCAGTGCATTGAAGATTATTATCTAGAGGACGAAGACGAAGATTTGGTATATTATGTTACTAGCATTATTCCCGCGTCATGTTGTATATATAAATCTGAAAGATGTTGTAAATTTTATAGTCAAATGTATAATATAAACAGCTTCATGAACTATTTATTTGATTATTATATTTTGTCATTCCGCTATGAGATTCTATGTTTTTTTTTTTTTTTCTTAATTAATCCCATTGATTATCTGTGTTTCGAATTGTTTTAAGTTGGACACATGTGGTTTATTGTCGACTTAAACCTTCCGAACTGCGGGTCATCACAGTAAAGCATATGTTTTGATTTGAATGCTCGAGTTATTATTGAGTCAAATGATGTTGATATCTTTGAAAATAAATTTCTGTTTAAACTTAGGAATAATGGGGGAGCTTCTACCACTAATAATCCAATAATCAAATTTAATGAACATAATACGAATCTAAACTTAGAAAAGGTAAAAAAGCTAGGATAGCTAAAGATTTTGGTCCAAAATATTATGCTTATGCACTAGAAAAGGATACTACTAATCTAAAAGAAGATTTGTCTTATTTGGATTCAGATCTCTAGCAAGAGCTATAAATTATGAAATAGAATCTTTTAAATCTAATAAACTTGACATCTAGTTGATTTACCTCCGCGCTCTAAATGGGCACTTAAATGAAGTTGAAACCTAACGGTATAATTGATAAAGATAAGTCTTATCTTATAGCTAAAGGATTTAGAAAAAATGAAACATTGACTATAACGACCCGTAATTTTCGATGTTTAAAATTTGTTAATTTTATTTAATGTTTGTTATCTAATATTGGAAAAACAGAAATTTATGATTCATTAATGAAATAATACCTTAAATGAGATGTAATAATGCTAATCTAAGTTAATTATTAACTATTTGAATGAAGTTGCAATTAATGGAATTAGTGTAAATGTTATACTATGCTATATATCGAATATAAGAAAACAAACGTAAATATTGAATTAATCAATGAATTAATATATATTGAATGGTAACTGAACAAAATCGATGTTTAGTATGAAATTATAACATTGGTTTGGGAAAAATGTGATTGATGGTTAATGATAACAATTATTATAAGTTAATCATTTATTTAGTCCATTAAATCAAAATTTGTAATCAATTGCAATGAATCTCAATTCAATGTTGTGTTAGTGTAAATTAAGGAAATAATTGGAAATAATGTTAATTCTATTCATAATATCACAATTGGTTGAATGAAAATAATGGACATCAAGATTTAATAAATTATTGGAATTTAAACTTAGTAAATGGATTAATTGAAATTAAATGAAATTAAATGAAATTAGGGCTAACATGAAATTGATAAATTAATCAACTCTTAATTGACATCTAAATTTGGTTAAATTCGTGTAAATGATTAATAAATTTAAAAATGAAGAAACTTATTAGTTATAGAGTTGAAATTGAAAACTTGATTTAATTAATCAATTATTTATTTATTTAATTAACTAGAAAATAGCAATTTTGGCCACTGACTTGGATTTCGACGAAATTAGTTTCGCCGGATCCATAACGGTGAATTATGGTAGGATTTCAAGTTTCGTAGCTATCGGGCTTGTCGTTTGACCGTATGGACTCGAAACGCCTTGAAATCAACTTAATTGAAATCAATTGAAATCAATTTGAAATAACTTGATTTTAGCATAACTTCTTCATAAGATGGAATTTGGACTTGAAACCTGTTCCATTGTGTTTAAAATATTTAAAAACATCTATTTTGATATATGGGTTGACCCAATTTCCGGAGTCAGAACGGGCTTTTCGGGCCATTTATCGTTCAACGGTCCAAACCAATCGTATCCGTTCCTCTATTTCTCAGCTCTACATATAAATATTTTATTATAAACCCTACCAGCCTTTCTATTTCACATTTTGTATGTATAGAAATTTATGTCCCTCATCTTTCCAATGGCTGAAAATCTCAAAATTCCTCACTTCAATTCCATTTCCAATTCAAATTTCAACTTCAAAATTAAAACTCTTCAAACTATATCATATTTTATATCGTCGAAAAGATCTTGATGAGCGCATCTCAGATCTGTAATTCATTTTCCAATTTGAAGCACTGGTTGTCCAGAAATTGTAGAACTATACGCAGCCGTTCATCGTGCGTCGATCGACTTCATCAGATCGTTGAATTGATTTAGGGGTTTTGTTGAGAGTCGATGGCGGAGTTCATCAATGCTCGTCGATTGGCAATTCAATGGACAGATCGTCAGGAAATTTCGAGATAGGGTTATCGAAATTGGCGGCTGCTGTGCAATTTTCGAACTCGGTCGAGTTCATCGCATGTGCGCGATCATGACGGAGGTCGGCGAGTGTCGGAGGTAGATGGCGGAGTTCGCCTACAGCGCAAGAGATGACGGCGGCTTCTAGGGCGTGTCGATCGCGACTGTGCTGAGAGTTGGGGCACACATATTTTCGGCCTGGGGAGGTATAACGTTGATGATGTGGTAATGTATAATATTATTTTTATTTGTTTAAATTTTTGATTTCAAATGTTATAACGTACATATCTTTCACATATGAGGTCTGTTTCATATGCGGTTTTCTCCGCTAGGTTCTTATTGAAATCCCAGACATTTTGACGTTGGTTTGGATGAATTCTGAGACTGTTCAAATTTTGGGTTTAAATTCGATTTAAATTCAATTTAAATTCAAGGTGAGTATTTTAAGCCACTCACAACTTCTAAACTTTCTTATGTGTGTTGAATTAATTTTTGATGTGATTAGAAATTTATTTATGACTACTTGGCATATTTTTAATCATCATCTCAGTTCAATTGAATTTATTGAATTAAATTGTTATTTAATTTATTATTGCATATAAACTACTAATTAAATTGTTATTTAATTTATTATTGTATATAAACTGCCAGTTAAATTGTTATTTAATTTATTATTGCATACAAACTGCTAGTTAAATTGTTATTTAATTTATTATTGCGTATAAACTGCCGGTTACATTATTATTCAACTTATTATTGAATATAAACTGCCAGTAAATACCTGTTATTTATTATCTGTTCCATATTGATGTTATTGATTAAATTAGATGATGATTGTGATAAATGGTTGATGATTGATATTGGATGAATGGAAGTTGTATTTTATATTGTTATAAACTGCAAGTTGTTATGGATTTTATTTCATTTGGGATTGCGGTTTAAAATTATATACAACCGTATTTTTATTTTAAATTACGGATTGAAATGATAAATATCCGTATCACTTGACCATGTAGACACCATTGGTCTATATATATATATATAAATATTTTGAAAAGATTTCTATGGTTTTGACAAGATATATATATATATATATATATATATATATATATATATATGGTTTCATTGGATATTGAAATTATTCCATAAATAAGTTCTAAATTAAAGAAGATTTAAAAATTGATTTGGAAATGTATTTAATTAAGTATTGTTTTAGATATATTGATTTGAAACTTATTGGTTTTAAGATTTAAGGATATGATTTTTATAACTTGATGTTGGTTTAAGGTGAATTAAATGAATATTTCAAGTATGAATAAATTGAAGGAAATATTTAGTTAATTGTAATTTGAGTTTTATTTAAATAATAATGGATTTATTATGTAAATATTTCAAAACTAAATAATAGAAACTGAATTACTGAATCGTAATTACCAAACTTAGTTTTGAAATTAATGAATACTTAAAGTTTGAAATATATTGAATTTGAAATTGTTTATTCTGCGGATCAAATCTGGTTTGAAATCGATAAATTTGGGATAATTTATTTGGAAACTAAATTGAATTGAAATGTATGATATGAGATTTGGTTAAATATAAAATGTAGAAATTCGAGTTGTGTTGGATTTGAGTTATGAAAATTGAAGAAGCTATTTTATTATATAAAGTATTTTAAATATTCAAACTATTTAAGTGGTGGAAGTTATGTTCAAAGTATGAGTTTAAAGGTACAATAATTTGAAAATGTTACATTCAAGTGTTCTGATTTCGAAATGTTATAACTTTGAAAGTATTATGGTTTAGAAAGGATGAAATATAATGATATCGTATTGATTTGGTTTTTGAAAAGGCAATGATATTTTGGTTTTAAAGTATAAACTATTTTGAAAATGACCGCGGTGTTATGATAACGTTTGGTTGTTAAAGAGACCGGGATCAGAAGTTGTCATACTCTCTGTCAACTTTGAAAACCTTTAACAAACGTGTGCGTGGTGGAGATTTTAGAATGAAGTAGGATGGCGGCGGCGTTCCTTTGAGGTATATACGTGGACCCGACTCCCGTGAGTTAGCATAAGACAGCTAAAACAGGAGCGATTCTTGGGCGAAGGAGGTATCCCCTCTTATCGGACACACTCCTTCGATATTATATTCTGACTTTGGATTGTTTTGGTGGCCACTTTTGATTTTTGATTTTGAGGGTGTGGCTCGAGGCAGGTGGTAGTAGCTGCTACGCGTTACCACCAGACCAGATGCGTAATTGGTATATCTACCCTAGCATTGCCTTGTGTGCCGTGTCACCTACCCTATCGCGCCCTGTACGAGTTTGGTTTTCTCCCGTAGCCCGTGTGGTATCCTCATGTGGCTTCCTGATCAGGAGGGACCATGATACTGGATGGACTACTGGGACTATTACGTGTTAAGGTGGAAAATGTAAAGCCTTAATACTATTTAAAAGTAAGTTTATTTTACCATAGACATTATTATAATAGCGAAATATTACTACATAGTAGATAGTTTAACGGATCCTTAGGAGATAGTGAATTCGGAGCATCTCTTAATTTACTACACTCACGTTAGACACTGGACAGGAGATGTTAAATCTCGTAAACATCTCTGACGCCGTTCCACTCATATTATTTATTGTTGATTTAACTTACATAAGATCCTTTAGTTCTGACTTGAATGTTTTGTCTTTTCAATTCGCTCGGGTCAGCCTGAGCATTTCAGGATTCGAAGACTTCATTTCTAGAGGACGAAGATGAAGATTGTATTACTATTATTTATTATATCATTCCACTACATTCATACTATTCTGCTGGATTATTTATTATTCTCTGGCATGTGTAACTCTGATATGTGTTGTATAAGTAAAATCAAATGTGTTGTAAAACAGCTTCATCAATTGTTACTTGATTATTATATTTTTTCATTCCACTATGAGATTCTATTTTTTTTTTTTCTTTCTCTGCTTTTCATACTCACCCCAATAACAATCTGCCCTTCTGTATGGTTTAAGTCTGACGGGTGTGGTTTACCGTAGATTTAAAGCGTACAAAAAGGCAGGATGTTACATCTGGTACAAGAGCTTTGGTTTAGCGATAAACCTTAGCTTTGTGGGGTTTGACTCTTTATTAATAGGGTAGTAATACCCTATGATGAGTCGCCGAGCATATATAAATGAGAGAGCGCATTTGTTAGTGTTATAAAAAGGTTTTGATATTGTGTTAATTTGTTCCGTTTTGTACTTACAATTTCTGGTTGGTGCATAGGACGCTATGAAATCGATGGGGATTTCTAAATACTTAATAGGAAAAACCGACACAATATTTGTTTTGAATATAGGTGAATGAAATAATTTTTCTATTATATTTTCTATATATAACATCAAAATTTTATAAATGATATATATTTGGTTGTAATATATTGGTTGTTAGAAATTTATAAATATTGATTGGAAATAAGGTTTGAAGAAACTAAAATAAATGAAATTTGGAAATTTTAGAACTTAAGTTCCGAGATTTTTAATTTTCTTTCATAGGATTTTGGAATATAATAATATTATTAGAAGTATTTTCTGATATAAGTATTTCAATATAAATTGAAAGAATTGTTTTAAAGAAAGTTTGAAAAGAAATAAGTTCTGTACTCCCCTCTCTGTCGCTGGAAAATAATTTCGGTGATGAGTGCACGCATCATCGACATTCATTTTCGAGTTTCATAGTGGAAAGCCCACTATAGTAGTTTTACTGTAGATTTATTTTATATATAAATATGAATTTCAAATTGTTTTAAATATAATTGGATATAAATTGTAAGTGTACACATCTATCTATTATTTTAAAATGATTTGAAATTTAACCCGGTATTTAGTTATTAAGTTTCGTTAATTAATAGTTTCAATTAGTGTAGTGAAATGGAATTTAATTAATAATTGAAACCTCTAAATGAAATAAGAGATTTAATGCTAAGTTATAAATGGGATTAAAAGAAATTTGAAATTGTAACCTATGAAACAAAGGATATCAATACTGAACAATAAGTTAACTAAGAGAAATAAAATAAACTTGTGTAACTTTCAATTTCATCCTTAAAAGAATATATATAACTTACCAAATGTTAAAAGTTCTAATGCTTATAAGAAAATGAAATGGATATTGTACAAGTAAAAACTTGAAGTGATGAAAAGTATCCAATGAAATTCTGTTATAAATAAGTATTGATGTTATAGAGTTATAAACGTAAGTTACAATTGAAATGTTACTACAATAAAATAAGATAGAAGGAAAAAGTTGTAAGTAAAGGATTTTAAACTTAAGTTAATGAAATTAATATGTCAAGTAACTGAACTGAACATGAATATTATTAATAAATGAATGAAATGCAATAAAAAGAAAATTATTCGATATGAATAAATAAAAATGAAAATTTTGTAAGTATAAGTGCAAACAAGTGAGATAAACACTGAATCAATGAATGGAAATGAAATTTACAAGAAATAAATGTAAATTAAAAGGATAAATAATTATATGAATGAAAAGGAAACCAAATAACAAATGTTATGAAATAAAATTGATAAGAATGAACTTAATCTATTGTTAGGAATTGTTGTTTGTTTGGTTTATGGTTGTTTAGGCAAGGATACTTAAAGTTTTTTGGATGTATGAATAACCTATTTAGTTCCATCCTAGACTGTTGAGTAAATGGTGCACTTAATAGTTTATTTTCCACTCTGTACTATTGGAAGTTTTTGAACCTGAACAACTATTTGTTTTGTTTGATATGAATGGATAATTGATTGGGTTGATTTTATGTGATGATTGTATATTGGTTGCAAATGATTGTTGTTTTATATTGAATTGGTTGAAACAACTTTAAATATTTCATTTATATAATTATTACTAACTCTTTTAGATTATATAAGTGAAATACAGGTTATGGAAGCAATTGCTACTGCTTTGGGTTTCATAATTAAACGTTATTTGTCCGACAAATAGGTACGTTCTCGGATTATGGTTTTATAGAGTTATTATATTGTTTTTCCGTTGTTGGGATATATTATTTTGTGATATTGTGATATATATTGTTATATTTGATATTATATTTTCTTCCGAGCCTTCCCATACAAAGGAGACTCTGCCAAAATTTTCCGTAAATTTTGGACTTAGAAAATTTTTGAAAAATGTTTCCAAACTTTATTAATTTGAGTATAAAAAGATTTAATGGTTATAAATTGGTATATTTTATATAAATTAATTAATTTTGCCAATTTAATTGGTTATAAAGCTAATATATTTGAATAGGATATATTGATTACTTAATTCCTTCTTTTCCTTTTCGGGGATGAAAAGTTTTGAGTGGGGGAGAGTGCAACAACCCATAATTTTCGATGGTTAAAATTTATTAATTTTATTAAATGTCTGTTATCTAATATTAGAAAAACAGAAATTTATGATTCATTAATGAAATAATAACTTAAATGAGATGTAATAATGCTAATCTAAGTGTAATTATTAACTATATGAATGAAGTTACAATTAATGGAATTAATGTGAATGTTATACTATGCTATAAATCGAATATAAGAAAACAAACGTAAATATTGAATTAATTAATGAATTAATATATATATATATGGAATGGTAATTGAATAAAATCAATGTTTAGTAAGAAATCATAACATTGGTTTATGAACGATAAACTTATAAAAATGTGATTGAGGGTTAATGATAATAATTATTATCAGTTAATCATTTATTTAGTCCATCAAATCAAAATTTGTAATCAATTGCAATGAATCTCAATTCAATGTTATGTTAGTGTAAATTAAGGAAATAATTGGAAATAATGCTAATTATATTCATAATATGACAATTGGTTGAATGAAAGTAATGGATACCAAGATTTAATAAATTATTGGAATTTAATTAATAAATGGATTAATTGCAATAAAATGAAATTTAATGAAATTTAGGGCTAACACTGAAATTGATAAATTAATCAACTCTAAATTGACATCTAAATTTGGATAAATTAGTGTAAATGATTAAGAAATTCAAAAATGATGAAATTTGTTAATTATAGAGTTGAAACTGAAAACTTGATTTAATTAATTAATTAATTAATTAGCTAGAAAATAGTCATTTTGGCCATTGACTTGGATTTCGACGAAACTAGTTTCGTGGCATCCATAATGGTGAATTATAGTAGGATTTCAAGTTTCGTAGTGATCGGGCTTGTCGTACGGACGTAATTGTCTACTTGCGTAGCCAATTACCTTCCATTCTATATTAATACTGCACCTACTCCATCACCACAATCGTCAGTATAGACAGATAAGCCTTGGTTCCCGTTAATGATAGCGAGAACAGGAGCAGTGTTAATCTCTTTTTCAATTCCTGAAAAGCTTCATCACATTTTGGAGTCCAATTGAACTTGGCATTCTTCATTGTTAGTTTGGTTAATGGGCTAGCAATCTTAGAAAAGTCCTGAACAAATTTTCGGTAATAGCCTGCTAAACCCAGAAAACTTCGAACTTCTTTCGGAGTCGTGGGTCGCTTCCAGTCAAGAATAACAGACATTTTGCTCGGATCAACAGAAATCCCTTCTTCATTAACGACATGGCCAAGAAATCCGACTTCTTAAACCCAAAAGTGGCATTTAGAAAATTTAGCGAATAAGACGTTCCTTCTCAAAATTTCCAAAACAGTTCTGAGATGTCCAGCATGCTCCTCTTCGGTTTTAGAGTAGATTAGGATATCATCGTTAAATACAAGAACAAATTTATTCAGCACCTCCCGAAACGCACGGGTCATCAGATCTATGAAGTACGCGGGAGCGTTAGTTAGTCCGAAAGGCATGACTAACCACTCGTAGAACACATCCGGACCCCTAAAAGCAGTTAAGTGAACACAATCTTCGGCAGTTCGCAACTGATGGAATCCCTGGGCTAGATCCATCTTAGAAAAGAATCGTGCACCATGAAGTTGATCGAATAAATCGTCGATCCTGGGTAAAAGAAACTTGTTCTTGAGAGTTTGATTATTGAGATCGCAATAGTCGACACACAATCTCAAAGACCCATCAGATTTAGCCACAAATACTACCGCTGAACCCCATTCAGAAACACTAGGACGAATCAATCCCTTTTTAAGTAAATCACCGGTTTGTTTGACTAGTTCAATTCTTTCTCGTGGTGCCATCCTGCGACTAGCATGAACGACAGGACGAGCATTTGGAATTAAGTTAATTCTGAATTCGATCTCTCTATGTGGGGGTAAAGATTCTACTTCTTTGAATACATCGAGAAAATGTTGGACAATAGGAATGGAGTCCAGACTAGGTTCTGGATATCCCAAAATATACATCAATTTATCCCTTTTCGGACTTGGGTCTTCACAAGAAATTTCAACGGAATCTCCAAGTTTAGTTTTGACTAAAATCGTTCGACTGCTGCAATCTAATTTGGCTTCGTATCTCGATAACCAATTCATCCCGAGTAGGATTTCAAATTCATTGAAGTCGAGAACATATAGGTTAGTAGGAAGGAGATGGACAGAATAAGAGATAGGCACTCTCCTACAATATAGACAAAGATTTGCAGGACCATCCATTGGATTCTTCACGCAAATAGGTTCGTCGACAAACTTGAGTTTATGTTTTAATTCATCCACGATCTGTTGGGAGATTAAGCTATGTGAAGCTCCCATGTCGAATAAAACTCTAACAATTCTTTCACCAATAATAAGATTACCCTCCAAAACTACCTTTCCTTCATTCGCCTTTGAAGTTGAAGGGTTATCTCTAATTGTGCACACTTTCGCTATTTGTGTTTGCTTCTTTTTCGAGAAATTTTTAACTCCACGACCTGGCTGGTGACAATAATAGCATTCCTTAGATCTTTGACTTATCTTTACAAGTTGATCTTTCTTAATTTGTTTCTTTGGCTTCTCACAATCATTTGCTAAATGATCTTTCTCTTGATGGTTATAACAAGTAACATTTCGGGCTGAATTCTCTTGATTACTCCTCTTCTTCTCCTTGCCTTGAACCGGCCTCTTACCTTCGAATTTTCTTTTCTTCCAATTCGAACTACTTGAACTCCCCTTCTCTTCCGGAACTTTCTGCATATCTAGTGTAGCGTATCGATAACCCATATCAATCAAGTCTAAAAAATATTCTTTAATGTGGGCTGTCATCTTCTCGTGATACTCCATATTCATTCCCTGAATGAATCTTTCATTTTTCTTCAAGGATGTACTCACTAGCTCCAGACCAAATCGAGACAATTCATTGAATTTATTCAAGTACTCCTCAAATGATAGACTTCCTTGCTTCAAATCTAGGAACTCCTGGTACATTCGAGAGATACCAGCAGATGGAATATATCGCTGCTCAAACACTTCTTTAAATCGTCCCCAAGTAAACTTATCTTCTGACTCATCCACAATAACCGTCTCCCACCAAGCTAATGCTTCCTCCTGGAGTTACCTAGAAGCTATTAGTCACTTTAGATCGTTTTCCAACTTTATCCTTTAAAAATTCTTTCACAGGATCGGATCCAGGCTTGGGCTTCTACAATATATTCCTTGCCAGAAAAGGTTTTACAACAAGTCTCGAAAAACTCTTATATAGATCAGCCAGATTCAGCCGAGATTGAGTAGGCATAGTTGTAGTTGCAGGGACTAAAACCAGTTAGGGTGGTATTTCCTTGTTTCCTACCTTGCCCTTTTCTTCCGCTCATTCTTACTATCTGTAAATAGCAAGAAAACTTGATTTTGGATTATGGACAAGATATCTTAGGAAACATTAACAGTTTAAAAGAAATAGACCAAGAAATTAGGGGTTTCGGTCTTTCGCTTTATACTCATTCTAGGGTATACTTCACCCTATCTCTAATGTGCCATCTAATGTGTTATACTCCATAGCTAAAGTTCTTACTCAACCTTCAGCTCTGATACCACTTTGTCACGATCCAAAATCCAATGTTCGAAAATTGACACTAAATATCTCACTTGTATTCGACTGCCAAAGATTCAAACATTGAACTCCAGTCAGATGGAGCTTATAACAACATTATGAATATAAACGGTGAAAACAGAATGAATATCATATATCAACACAGATACAACATGATACAATATCCAATACAACATCGATCCCAAATATCAGAGTGATACCAATATGATACAACAATAATACGACAACCGAAACTTTAACAAGTTTCCAACATACTTCAACTTCAACAAGGTCTTCAAAACTCCAACACTTCAAAAGATTCCAAATCCAAAGCTTCCAGAAGACATTAAAACCAAGCTAGATCCAAAATATGGATAACATGCTTTTAAGCCGCCCATGTGAAAATTATGGGCACCCAGAGTTTAGGAAAGGAACAATAAACTCCGGGTCAGTCATGGGACTGGTATGAGTAAACAAAAATAGTTGTTGAAATAAAAGCAGTTTATTCTTATCAAAAGTAAACAAAAAGAACTTGAAAGAAATCCACAATGCTTTTAGAAAATGAAACTGCCATAAGGCCTCCCGCCACACACACAATGCAAAACGCAGACTTGGAGGACATTTCTCCTTATGACAGTAAAAAATGCTTGATACGAGAAAATACTTTTAAATATTATTATTTGTGCATAGTGTGAAAACATTTCGAAAGTATAATATTATCTTAGCCAGCATAGGTACCATTATACTATACTTACTATAGCAATCACCTGAGGTGGCAGGTTATACAATTTAAAACCGTATTGGGATCGTATTGTTTTATTTGGATTTCCAACAAATGGTCGGGCAAAGGAACTTCCCATATAAAAATAGAATGCCTCTGAAGGGACGCCCCGAGAACCTAACCGGATCTCTGCTATACAAGGCCGGGTTACCTCTGTAACTAGCAACAACTGACACGAGTATGCCACCTTCCGGTCGTTACCTACCTTTATTCGAAGCGCTTCACAACCGACAACCACAAAGCAATAAGTTTGCAGCAACCACACAGTAAGTATCTGGGCTCTATACCATGATACCACCCATAATCCAGAAGGAAATGGACATACCCTCAGGAGGAGCTACCCTCAAATAACCTTGCCGCCACGATTCCTGTTTTGACCATAACCGGGTTGTGAGGTTCGACGAAGTCTCGTCCACAAAGTTGTGCTTTTTTACAAAGCCATGCTTCGATCAACAAATGATCAGCAACACTCAGCATGCCACATTACCAAATTGGGAGTATATCACTAAGAACCTTCAACTACATAAACTCTGAGCTCGTACGTCTCAAAGAAGGGTGTTACGCTAAGAGAATAAATTCTCCGCCACCTACAGATATGTATTTGAAAGAAATCAGCTTTGTATCTCAATTTGTAATGTCAGACATACAACCATACAAGTCTATTCCGGGTTCGAACAGAACCGAAGGCACTTTCGAAGAAGTCCTTGCAAATCCGAGCATCCACAATCCCGATCGGACTTTCCATCACTTAGGAAATCTCTGTACCGGAGCAACTCAGTGCAGAGACAATCGATAGGTCATCCTATCGTTCTCGCAAATACCCGGTCTTCACCACCGGCCTTCAAATGCTATCCATAACATCGAATCACATATTCAGAATAGGTTATATGACACAAAGGTCCTCTCCCAGTTAAACCGAATAGTGAGCGTCAATTTTAAAAACACGTGGATGTATCAATCACAAAGATTCATATTCGAGATTCGATGTGGGTTTCGGATAACTAACTGAAATCCGGCTCCCTATCGTATCGAAGTTAAAATGCCGTTTTATGGGCCAATGGGTTTTCACAATCACACGGCAGTATATTCAATACCAATATCACAGCTCAACACAAAACATTATTATATAGCATCACATCACATAACATGAATATTAATCCAACACACAGTATTCAAGAACGATCAAAACACCTTAAATTCAGATAAATAAATCATGTGGTTTAATTTTATAAATCACATAGTTACTTTCATTAGAAATCTTTAATCAATGATTAATTACAATTAATTTCAATTGATTAGATCTTAATCATCTTCATTAATTAATCACTTCTTAATTAATTTCAAATTAATTAATCTTAATTATTAATTAATTAAATCTTAATTATCAATTTATTTAAACTTTAATATTGATTAATTAACTAAGATTATTTCTTAAGAAATTATATTAACAAATCATTAATCGTTTAAGTAAACCAAAAGATAATCGAATTGCTTTGATTATCTTTTCAAAACCTTGCTCAATAAATTATTTTTATCACATTAGACACCCTTAAAGGTTAAGATTTAGTTTTAAACAACATTTTGTTTTAATTTTCTTTTAAATTACATTATTTATTTAATATAAATAACCTTATAAAAATATTATATTAAAACTAAATAAGCTAAAATTTAATTTCTTCAAACATTTGACTTAAGTCTTAAATTAGCTTAAAATTTCAAATCAAATCATTGTTTGAACATATTTTAAAAGTGTCTTAAAGATTTGAATTTTTTTAAAGTAAAAACAGTTTTATACATTGGTCTCGAGACTCACTTCGAGTCACGCACGAGAGAACTTCGTGTTTGCTTCGGGTTATAACAAAATTTACCCGAGTAGCCCATGTTTTAACTTAAAAAAATTTCTAAGTATTTTAAACCTGGTGCACCAACAATTTCTCGAGTGGGTACTCGGGCCACCACACATTCTTCCCCGTGCTTATTCGAGTCAAACATCCTTCTTCGCCAAAACCAAACTATTGATACCCATCAGAAGTTCGTGCACATGCACAATCGAAGACGCCGTTGTTGGTCGTAGCTCCCACCACCATCGAGTCATCAGTGACTCATCTGAACCCCACAAGCACTCAGGGATTCCAAACGCAGACGAACTCGCAATCGAACATCACCACCCAACTGTAACAAAACCAGGCCACCAGAAAACACGTCGTTCTTCCCCCTCTGGCCATGGGAGGCCATGAAAGCTTAACTGAAGTTTCGTCTCGACTACACGCAGCTATCCCCGCCGGAGCGATCAACTCTGGTGGTCTGACGAAACCGCGATGCAAGCATTC
The DNA here is from genome assembly GCA_030765085.1 of Allium cepa. Classification (NCBI taxonomy): domain Eukaryota; kingdom Viridiplantae; phylum Streptophyta; class Magnoliopsida; order Asparagales; family Amaryllidaceae; genus Allium; species Allium cepa. The sequence continues at coordinate 675,264,293 of CM060941.1, read as the reverse complement.
TTCATATACATTTAGGTATAACTTCAAACAACAAGTTTTAAAATCTAAATCCAAAGAGGTTTACTCACCTGAAAAGTGAACAAAGAATAACTTTTGGGCTTTGAACGGAGACTACTATTTGAACCTGCAGTTTTGATTTCTTTTTTTTTTCTCTGTGTTTGATCTTGAGTGTTATTTGAGTTTTGTAAGATAATGATTTTTTTTCTTTTCCAGGTTTGCTAAGTTTTGGTTTGAACGAATAAACTAAGTTGCATTACATATATAAAAGAAAATTTACAAGGGAGGCTTATCTGGTTAAGCTGTTTTTCTATTTTTTTTAATTATTATTTGCTCAGATTTTTCTCCTTGCCTACAATTTTTGACCAGACAAACTTTATTTGGGGCTGATAAGATCTTGCTTTAGTAGCTAAGCAAACTTTGATTTCGGCTTGAGAAGATAGCATTAAATGCTTTTGCTTCCTTCTTTGCTAACATGCAATCGTATTTTGATTTTTGTAAGTACAAATTTTGTTTTATTTTGCAGATTTTTCCCCTTGCATATGTTTTTGTTTGATTATTTCCTGATTTACAAATTTACATGCACAAAATTTCACATGTATTAACTTATCTGATGTATCCATATTAACATGTAACTTGAACATATATACAGTTTGATTAATTGCCTTGCTTAATATAAGATTGTCATAGTTATTTTTTTTATAGTTTGTAACTTACTTTATATATTTATGTTTTAACACAATTCTTGTTTGTTATACTTTTTTGTTTCCATTATTTATTTAGAGCTTAAATTACCAAACATTTTATTTATGTCCATATATTTTTGTAATACTGAATATTAATAATATTTCATTTTGTTTTGAAACTTTTCAAATTAAGTTCAAATAAGTTACCGAATTTAAATTAAAAATTTTAGGATGTTACAAATATCCCCCCTTAAGAAAATTTCGTCCTCGAAATTTGAAAGAGAGAGAAAAGCAAACATAGAATATACGAATTTAGAAAATAATAGAGAAATGGCTTACCAGTTTAAGCTGAGATATCCACTCGGCAATTGGGATAGGATTTCTGTATGCTATCTTCAGTTTCCCAAGTGTGGTCCTTTGGATCGCCACTCCATTGCACTTTAATTAGTTTCACAATTTTGTTTCTCAATCGCTTTTCATCACGATCCACAATCTTTATCGGTTCCCTCTTAACTGCCAAATTAGGAGTGATCTCACTATCCTGCTGAGCTGCTTCCTCAATGATACTATCTGGGCCGTGGACAAATTTTCGGTGGTTAGAAATATGAAACACATTATGCACGCCAGATAACCAGCTGGATAACTGCACTCGATATGCCAGAGGACCGATCCTCTCCAGAATAGGAAAAGGACCAATATAACACGGTGCTAGTTTTCCCGTTTTTCCAAACCTCAATACACCCGGCATCGGAGACATTTTAGAAATACAGAATCCCCAATTTGAAATTCCAAATCTCTTCTTCGGCGGTCATAATAGCTCTTCTGATGACTTTGAGCAGTTATTAATTTCTTTCGAATAAAATCTACCTTCTCCGTGGCTTCTTTAATCAGGTCTGGTCCAAGGACGAGTCTATCACCTGATTTGATCCAGCATGTAGGTGATCGACACGGACGACCATATAAGCCTTATAAGGGGCCATTTCAATACTGACTTGATAGCTATTATTATAAGAAAACTCGACCAGATGCAAATGGTCCTCCCAAGAACCACCAAAATTGAGAATGCAAGCACGCAATAAGTCTTCTAGAATTCGATTTATCCTTTCTGTCTGCCCATCAGATTGTGGATGATAAGCAGTACTGAAGTTCAGCTTTGTTCCCAATGCGGCTTGGAATGCCCCCCCAAAATCTACTAGTGAAGATCGGAACACGATCACTCACTATGCCGCTAGGAATACCGTGGAGACGAACGATTTCCTTTATATATAGTTCTGCTAAGCTTGCCGCATTCCGAGTGGATTTCACTGGAATGAAGTAAGCAGTTTTAGTTAGACGGTCCACAATAAACCAAATTGCTTCATTTCCCTTCTTGGTTCGTGGCAATCCGTCAATAAAATCCACCGACACCTGATCCCATTTCCATTTCGGTACTTCCAAAGGCTGAAATAAACTGGCCACTTTCTTTTGATCACTTTTAATTTGTTAACAAGTAGCACAACGACTCACATATATGGATATGTCCCTCTTCATTGTCTTCCACCGAAATGTTCTTTTAATATCACGATACATTTTATTAACTCTTGGATGGATGCAAAGTTTGGACTTGTGGCACTCATCTAAAACTTCATGTTTTAGCTCCGGAATGTTTGGGATACAAATCCTTCCTTTCAATCTTATAACCTTATTGTCGTCGACTTCAAAACTAGTATTTTCACCACGATGCATTTTCTCATAAATTTGATGAAGGAACTCATCTTCTTTTTGTTGGATGGCGACTTTCTCAAGAAGAGTAGGAGTAACAACAAGACGAGCGAGAATGGCATGCTTTCTACTCAAAGCATCGACAACTACATTGGCTTTTCCAGGTGTATACAGAATATCTAGGTCATAAGATGCCAGAAATTCCAACCAACGTTGTTGTCGCAGATTTAAATCTTTCTGGGTGAAGAGATACTTTATAGATTTGTGGTCGGTGAATAATTCAAATTTTTCACCTAACAAGAAGAATTTATTAAGCATATATTAAGTTAAGTTAGACTTTAAAATTTTCTTTTAGGAAAGCTGAATAAGATTCTTACCCAGAAGATAATGTCACCAAAATTTTAAGGCGAAAACAACGGCCAAAAGCTCCAAATCATGTGTTGGGTAGTTTCTCTCGTGCGGACGTAATTGTCTACTCGCGTAGGCAATTACCTTCCCATTCTGCATTAATACTGCACCTACCCCATCACCACAAGCGTCAGTATAGATAGATAAGCCTTGGTTCCTGTTAATGATAGCGAGAACAGAAGCAGTAGTTAATCTCTTTTTCAATTCCTGAAAAGCTTCTTCACATTTTGGAGTCCAATTGAACTTGGCATTCTTCATTGTTAGTTTGGTTAATGGGCTAGCAATCTTAGAAAAGTCCTGAACAAATTTTCGGTAATAGCCTGCTAAACCCAGAAAACTTCGAACTTCTTTCGGATTCGTGGGTCGCTTCCAGTCAAGAATAGAGGAAATTTTGCTCGGATCAACAGAAATCCCTTCTTCATTAACAACATGGCCAAGAAATCTGACTTCTTTGACCCAAAAGTGACATTTAGAAAATTTAGCGAATAAGTTGTTCCTTCTCAAAATTTCCAAAAATAATTCTGAGAGGTCCAGCATGCTCCTCTTCGGTTTTAGAGTAGATTAGGATATCATCGACAAATACAAGAACAAATTTATTCAGCACCTCCCAAAACACACGGGTCATCATATCTACAAAGTACGCGAGAGCGTTAGTTAGTTCGAAAGGCATGACTAACCACTCGTAGAACACATCCGGACCCTTAAAAGAAGTTAGGTGAACACAATCTTCGGCAATTCGCAACTGATGGAATCCCTGGGCAAGATCCATCTTAGAAAAGAATCGTGCACCACGAAGTCGATCGAATAAGTCGTCGATGCTGGGTAAAGGAAACCTGTTCTTGAGAGTTTTCTTATTGAGATCGCGATAGTCAACATACAATCTCAAAGATCCATCAAATTTAGCCACAAATACTACCGCTGAACCCTATTCAGAAACACTAGGACGAATCAATCCCTTTTTAAGTAAATCACCGGTTTGTTTGACTAGTTCAATTCTTTCTCGCGGTGCCATAAGTTAATCCTGAATTCAATCTCTCTATATGGGGGTAAAGATTCTACTTCTTTGAATACATCGGGAAAATGTTGGACAATAGGAATGGACTCCAGACTAGGTTCTAGATATCCTAAAGTATACATCAATTTATCCCTTTTCGGACTAGGGTCTTCACAAGAAATTTTAACGGAATCTCCAAGTTTAGTTTTGACTAAAATCATTCGATTGCTGCAATCTAATTTGGCTTCGTATCTCGATAACAAATTCATCCCGAGTAGGATTTCAAATTCATTGAAGTCGAGAACATAAAGGTTAATAGGAAGGCGATGGCTAGAATAAGAGATAGCACTCTCCTACAATATAGACAAAGATATGCAGGACCACCCACTGGATTCTTCACGCAAATAGGTTCATCAACAAACTTAAGTTTAAGTTTTAATTCATCCACGATCTGTTGGGAGATAAAGCTATGTGAAGCTCCCATGTCGAATAAAACTCTAACAATTATTTCACCAATAATAAGATTACCCTCCAAAACTCCATTTCCTTCATTCGCCTTTGAAGTTGAGGGGTTATCTTTTATTGCGTACACTTTCGCTATTTGTGTTTGCTTCTTTTTCAAGCAATTTTTAACTCCATGACCTGGCTAGTGACAATAATAGCATTCCTTGGATCTTCAACTTATCTTTACAAGTTGATCTTTCTTAATTTGTTTCTTTGGCTTCTCACAATCATTTGCTAAATGACCTTTCTCTTGACGGTTATAACAAGTAAAATTTCGGGCTGAATTCTCCTGATTACTCCTCTTCTTCTCCTTGCCTTGAACCGGCATCTTACCTTCGAATTTTATTTTCTTCCAATTCGAACTACTTGAACTCCCCTTCTCTTTCGAAACTTTCTGTATATCTAGTGTAGCATATTGATAACCCATATCAATCAAGTCTGAAAAATATTCTTTAATGTGGGCTGTCATCTTCTCGTGATACTCCTTCTTCATTCCCTGAATGAATCTTTCATTTTTCTTTAAGGGTGTACTCACTAGCTCCGGACCAAATCAAGACAATTCATTGACTTTATTCAAGTACTCCTCAAATGATAGACTTCCTTGCTTCAAATCTAGGAATTCAAGAGATACCAGCAGATGGAATATATCGCTGCTCAAACACTTCTTTAAATCGTCCCCAAGTAAACTTATCTTCTGACTCATCCATAATAACCGTCTCCCACCAAGCTGATGCTTCCTCCTGGAGTTGCCAAGAAGCTATTAGTCTCTTTTGATTGTCTTCCAACTTTAATCCTTTAAAAATTATTTCACAGGATCGGATCCAGGCTTGGGCTTCTACAATATATTCCTTGCCAGAAAAGGTTTTACAACAAGTCTCGAAAAACTCTTATATAGATCAGCCAGATTCAGCCGAGATTGAGTAGGCATAGTTGTAGTTGCAGGGACTTGACTATTTACGATGGTATTTCCCCGTTTCCTACCTTGCCCTTTTATTCCACTCATTCTTACTATCTGTAAATAGCAAGAAAACTTGACTTAGGCTTACGACAAGATATCTTAGGAAACATTAACAGTTTAAAAGAAATAGACCAAGAAATTAGCGGTTTTGGTCTTTCGGTTTATACTCATTCTAGGGTATACTTCACCCTATCTCTAATGAGCCATCTAATGTGTTATACTCCGTAGCTAAATTTCTTACTCAACCTTCAGCTCTGATACCACTTTGTCACGATCCAAAATCCAATGTTTGAAAATTGACACTAAATATCTCACTTGTATTCGAATGCTAAAGGTTCAAACGTCGAACTCCAGTCGGATGGAGCTTATAACAACATTAGATGAATATAAACAGCGGAAACAGAATGAATATCATATATCAACACAGATACAACACGATACAATATCCAATACAACATCGATCCTAGATATCAGAGTGATACCAATATGATACAACAATAATACGACAACAGAAACTTTAACAAGTTTCCAACATACTTCAACTTTAACAAGGTCTTCAAAACTCCAACACTTCAGAAGATTCCAAATCCAAAGCTTCCAGAAGACTTCAAAACCAAGCTAGCTCCAAAATACAGATAACCTGCTTCTAGGCTCCCCGTGTGAAAAATTATGGACACCCAGAGTTTAGGAAAGGAACAATAAACTCCGGGTCAGTCATGGGACTGGTATGAGTAAACAAAAACAGTTGTTGAAATAAAAGTAGTTTATTCTTATCAAAAGTAAACAAAAAGAACTTGAAAAAAATCCGCAATGCTTTTAGAAAATGAAACTGCCATAAGGCCTCCCGCCACATACATAATGCAAATGCAGATTTGGAGGAGATTTCTCCTTATGACAGTCAAAAATGCTTGACACGAGAAAATACTTTTAAATATTATTATTTGTGCATAGTATGAAAACATTTCGAAAGTATAATATTAATCTTAGCCAGCATAGGTACCATTATACTATGCTTACTATAGCTATCACCTGAGGTGGCAGGTTATACAATTTAAAACCGTATTGGGATCGTATTGTTTTATTTGGATTTCCAACAAATGGTCGGGCAAAGGAACTTCCTATATAAAAATAGAATGCCTCTGAAGGAACGCCCCAAGAACCTAACCTGATCTCTGCTACACAAGGCCGGGTTACCTCTGTAACTAGCAACAACTGACACGAGTATGCCACCTTCCGGTCGTTACCAACCTTTATTCGAAGCGCTTCACAACCGAAAACCACAAAGCAATAAGTTTGCAGCAACCACACAGTAAGTATCTGGGCTCCATACCATGATACCACCCATAATCCAGAAGGAAATGGACATACCCTCACGAGGAGCTACCCTCAAATAACCTTGCCGCCACGATTCCTGTTTTGACCATAACCGAGTTGTGAGGTTCGACGAAGTCTCGTCCACAAAGTTGCGCTTTTTTACAAAGCCATGCTTCGATCAACAAATGATCAGCAACACTCAGCATGCCACATTACCAAATTGGGAGTATATCACTAAGAACCTTCAACTACATAAACTCTGAGCTCGTACGTCTCAGAGAAGGGTGTCAGGCAAAGGAACTTCCCATATAAAAATGGAACGCCTCTGGAGGGACACCCCCGAGAACCTAACAGGATCTCTGCTACACAAGGCCGGGTTACCTCTGTAACCAGGTAACAACTGACACGAGTATGCCACCCCCCGGTCGTTACCAACCTTTATCTGAAGCGCTTCACAACCGACAACCATAAAGCAATACGTTTGCAGCAACCACACAGTAAGTATCTGGGCTCCATACCATGATACAACCCATAATCCAGAAGGAAATGGACATACCCTCAGGCTGTGCAGTTAATGCGCTCGGCAGATTCGAAGCGATGGAGGTGCTAAAAGTCATAGCGGGGATACAGCGAAGATATAGCGGGATATAGCGGATGGCTCTAAATATCATATAAAACTCGTACTTAATGGTTTTACAAGTATATAAATGGTAATTAAATAAAAATTATCATTCAATTGAATTATAATTAATACATAAATAATTTTAAACAAAAAATATGTGCGAATATACTTTAAATAAACATACAACTGTTATATAACATAACTGAATTTAGTAGAATATTAGAGTATTTTCTTTTCTGAAAATATATTAGAAATTAAATCAAATAAATTAGTTTCATAATTTTTATAATATATAAATACAATTTTTTAATTCATTTTATTAAAGAAGATATAGCGGAAATAACAAAATATAGCGGGAATAACGGGATATAGCGGAAATAGAGGGGATTAAAGCGGAAAGGCTATATTTTGGGGCTATATGGAAAAATCGTAGCGGTAGAAATCTGCTATTAGATATAACGGGGTTATAGCGGGGTAATAGTGGGCCATTAACTACACAGCCCTCAGGAGGAGCTAGCCCCAAATAACCTTGCTGTCACGATTCCTGTTTTGACCATAACCGAGTTGTGAGGTTCGACGAAGTCTCGTCCACAAACTACGCTTTTTCACAAAGCCATGCTTCGACCAACAAATGATCTGCAGCACTCAGTATGCCACATTACCAAATTGAGAGTATATCACTAAGAACCTTCAATTACATAACCTCTGAGCTCGTACGTCTCAGAGAAGGGTGTTATGCTAAGAGAATAAATTCTCCGCTACCAACAGATATGTATTTGAAAGAAATCAGCTTTATATCTCAATTTGTAATGTCAGACATACAACCATACAAGTCTGTTCCGGGTTCGAACAGAACCGAAGGCACTTTCGAAGAAGTCCTTGCAAATCCGAGTATCCACAATCCCGGTCGGACTTCCCATCACTTAGGAAATCTCTAGAATGGAGCAACTCAGTGCAGAGATAATTGATAGGTCATCCTATCGTTCTCGCAAATACCCGGTCTTCACCACCGGTTCAAATGCTATCCATAACGTCGAATCATATATTCAGAATGGGTTATACGACACAAAGGTCCTCTCCCGGCTAAACCGAATAGTGAGCGTCAATTTTAAAAACACGTGGATGTATCGATCACAAAGATTCATATTCGAGATTCGATATGGGTTTCGGATAACTAACTGAAATCCGGCTCCCTGTCGCATTGAAGTTAAAATGCCGTTTTACGGGCCAATGGGTTTTCACAATCACACAGCAGTATATTCAATACCAATATCACAGCTTAGCACAAAGCATTATTATATAGCATCACATCACATAACAGGAATATTAATCCAAACACAGTATTCAAGAACGATCAAAACACCTTAAATTTAGATAAATAAATCATGTGATTTAATTTTATAAATCACATAGTTACTTTCATTAGAAATCTTTAATCAATGATTAATTACAATTAATTTCAGTTGATTAGATCTTAATCATCTTCATTAATTAATCACTTCTTAATTAATTTCAAATTAATTAATCTTAATTATTAATTAATTAAATCTTAATTATTAATTAATTAAATCTTAATTATCAATTTATTTAAACTTTAATATTGACTAATTAACTAAGATTATTTCTTAAGAAATTATATTCACAAATCATTAATCGTTTAAGTAAATCAAAAGATAATCGAATTTGCTTTGACTATCTTTTTAAACCTTGTTCAATAAATTATTTTTATCACATTAGATACCCTTAAAGGTTAAGATTTAGTTTTAACCAACATTTTGTTTTAATTTTCTTTTAAATTACATTATTTATTTAATATAAATAACCATATAAAAATATTATATTAATACTAAATAAACTAAAATTTAATTTCTTCAAACATTTCACTTAAGTATTAAATTAGCTTAAAATTTCAAATCATATCATTGTTTGAACATATTTTAAAAGTGTCTTAAAGATTTGAAAATTTTTAAGGTAAAAACTGTGTTATACGTTGGTCTCGAGACTCACTTCGAGTCACGCGCGAGAGAACTTCGTGTTTGCTTTGGGTTATAACAAAATTTACCCGAGTAGCCCATGTTTTAACTTAAAAAATATTTCTAAGTATTTTAAACCTGGTGCACCAACATTTTCTTGAGTGGATACTCGGGCCACCACACATTCTTCCCCGTGCTTACTTCGAGTCAAAATTCCTTCTTCTCCAAAACCAAACTACTGATACCCATCAGAAGTTCGTGCACATGCACAATCGAAGACGCCGTTGTTGGTCATAGCTCCCACCACCATCGAATCATCGACGACTCACCTGAACCCCATAAGCACTCAGGGATACCAAACGTTGACGAACTCGCCGTCGAACATCACCACCCAACTGTAACAAAACCAGACCACCAGAAAACACGTCGTTCTTTCCCCTCTGGCCATCGGAGGCCATGAAAGCTTAATTGAAGTTTCGTCTCGACTACACGCTGCTATCCCCACTGGAGCGATCAACTCCGGTGGTCTGACGAAATCACAATGAATCTATTTCTGCCGCGATAAAGATGTGGGTTAAAACCCTATTTCGATCTCCTCAGCCCATCACAACGAATAAAAAAAATCATTTAACAATTTTCCCAAAATCTCTGACCTTCGAACATACTCCACGCTTGATCACAAGATTCATCATTGCCCCGATCACCGAAATTTGGTGAAAAAGGCGATTCCGATCATCCCCGTTTATCTCAAAAATTACTTGATTAAAAATGACGATTCTACCTTTAAAAATCATTAATTTCGAAAACGATTTTGATACTATAATTTATACCAGAAAACATGGTGGTTGAATTTTTGACATATATCAAGTTTTTACTGTATTTTCATATTCCCAGAAGATCTTTGATCAAATTTGCTCAACTCAAATTTTAAAACGTGAAACGAGTTAGCAAAAACATGTTTCATTTAATTCATAACATCTACAATGAATCAAAGGATGGAAGTTGATCTATTTTCTTTTCTTGAACAGGTTTTGATACCTGTAATTAAGGAACATAACTAAAGTTTTATAACTTCCAGATATGCACATATACAAATATACACTTATGCAAGCATTCTTCATAGACATTCAGGCATAACTTCAAACAACAAGTTTTAAAATCCAAATCCAAAGAGGTTTACTCACCTGAAAAGTGAACAAAGAATAACTTTTTGGTTTTGAACAGAGACTACAATTTGAAACTGCAGTATTGGTTTCTTTTTTTTTTCTTTATGTTTGATCTTGAGTGATATTTGAGTTTCGTAAGATAATGATTTTTTTTCTTTTCCAGGTTTGCTAAGTTTTGGTTCGAACGAATAAACTAAGTTGCATTGCATATATAAAAGAAAATTTACAGGGGAGGCTTATCTAGTTAACCTGTTTTTCTATTTTTTTATAATTATTTGCTCATATTTTTCTCCTTGCCTACAATTTTTGACCAGACAAACTTTATTTGGGGCTGATAAGATCTTTCTTTGGTGTCTAAGCAAACTTTGATTTTGGCTTGAGAAGATAGCATTAAATGCTTATGCTTCCTTCTTTGTTAACATGCAATCCTATTTTGATTTTTGTAAGTACAAATTTTGTTTTATTTTGAGGATTTTTCCCCTTGCATATGTTTTGTTTGATTATTTCATGGTTTACAAATTTACTTGCACAAAATTTCACATGTATTAACTTATCTGATGTATTCATATTAACTTGTAACTTGAACATATATACAATTTTGATTAATTACCTTGCTTAATATAAGATTGTCATAGTTATTTTTTATTTATTTTGTGGTTTGTAACTTACTTTATATATTTATGTTTTAACACAATTCTTGTTTGTTATACTTTTTTCCTTTATTTATTTAGAGCTTAAATTACCAAACATTTTATTTATATCCATATAATTTTGTAATACTTAATATTAATAATATTTTAATTTTGTTTTGAAACTTTTCAAAAATAAGTTCAAATAAGTTACCGAATTTAAATTAAAAAATTTGGGATGTTATATTGATGATTGATATTGGATGAATGGATGTTGTATTTTATATTGTTATAAACTACATGTTGTTACGGATTTTATTTCATTCGGGATTGCCGTTTGAAATGATATACAACCGTATTTTTATTTTAAATTACAGATCTAAATGTTAAATATCTGTATCATTTGACCATAGGATATAAAATTTTATACAGACACCGTTGGTCTATATATATAAATATTTTGAAAAAGATTTCTATGGTTTTGACAAGATATATATATATATATATATATATATATATATATATATATGGTTTTATTGGATATTGAAATTATTCTATAAATAAGTTCTAAATTAAAGAAGATTTAAAAATTGATTTGGAAATGTATTTAATTAATATATCGATTTGAAACTTATTGGTTTTAAGATTTAAGGACATGATTTTTATAACTTGAGGTTGGTTTAAGGTTAATTAAATGAATATTTCAAGTATGAATAAATTGAAGGAAACATTTAGTAAGTTGTAATTTGAGTTTTATTTAAACAATAATGGATTTATTATGTAAATATTTCAAAACTATATAATAGAAACTAAATTGCTGAATCGTAATTACCAAACTTAGTTTTGAAATTATTGAATACTTCAAGTTTGAAATATATTGAATTTGAAATGGTTTATTCTACGGACCAAATCCACTTTGAAATAGATAAATTTGGGATAATTTATTTGGAAACTAAATTGAACTGAAATTTATGATTTGGGATTTGGTTAAATACAAAATGTAGAAATTCGAGTTGTGTTGATTTGAGTTGTGAAAATTGAAGAAGCTATTTTATTATATAAAGTATTTTAAATATTCAAACTATTTAAGTGGTGGAAGTTATGTTCAAAGTATGAGTTTCAAGGTACTATAATTTGAAAATGTTATATTCAAGTGTTCTGATTTCGAAATGTTATGACTTTGAAAGTGTTATGGTTTAGAAAGGATATATTTGAAATAAAATGATATCGTATTGATTTGGTTTTTGAAAAGGCAATAATATTTTGATTTTAAAGTATAAACTATTTTGAAAATGACCGTGGTGTTATAATAACGTATGGTTGTTAAAGAGACCAGGATTGGAGTTGTCATACTCTCTGCCAACTTCGAAAACCACTTTAACAACCGTGTATGCGGTGAAGATTTCAGAATGAAGTAAGATGGTGGCAACATTCCTTTGAGGTATATACGTGGACCCGACTCCTGTGAGTTGGCATAAGGTGGCTAAAACAGGAACGATTCTCTGGCCAAGGAGGTAGCCCCTCTTATTGGACACACTCCTTCGATATTATATTCTGACTTTGGATTGTTTTGTTGGCCACTTTTGATTTTTGATTTTGGGGCCGTGGCTCGAGGTGGGCAGTAGTAGCTGCTACGCGTTACCACCAGCCCGGATGCGTAATTGGTATATCTACCCTGACATTGCATTGTGTGCCGTGTCACCTACCCTATCGTGCCTTGTACGAGTTTGGTTTTCTCCCGTAGCCCGTGTGGTATCCTCTGGTGGCTTCCCGATCAGGAGGGACCATGATACTGGATGAACTACTGGGACTATTACGTGTTAAGGTAGAAAATGTAAAGTCTTAATACTATTTAAAAGTAAGTTAATTTTAGACATTATTATAATAGCGAAATATTACTACATAGTAAATAGTTTAACGGATCCTTAGGAGATAGTGAATCCCGAGCATCTCTTAAGTTATTACACTCACGTTGGACACTAGATAGGAGATGTCAAATCTCGTAAACATCTCTGACGCCGTTCCACTCATATTATTTATTGTTGATTTAACTTACATAAGATCTTTTAGTTCTGACTCGAGTGCTTTGTCTTTTCAATTCGCTCGGGTCAGCCTGAGCATTTCAAGGATTCAAAATCTTTATTTCTAGAGGACGAAGACGAAGATTGTATTACTATTATTTATTATATTATTTCACTGCATTCATACTGTTCCGCTGCATTATTTATTATTCTCTGGCATGTGTAAGTCTGATATATTTTGTGTACGTAAAATCAATTGTGTTGTAAAACAGCTTCATGAACTGTTATTTGATTATTATATTTTGTCATTCCGATATGAGATTCTATTTTGTTTTATTTCTTTCTCTCCTTTTCTTATTCACCCCAATAATAATCTGCCATTCTGTATGGTTTAAGTCCGACGTGTGTGGTTTATCGTTGATTTAAAGCGTACAAAAAGGCGGGATGTTACATCTGGTATCAGAGCTTTGGTTTAGTGATAAACCTTAGCTTTGTGGGATTTGACTCTTTATTAATAGGGCAGTAATACCCTATAATGAGTCGCTGAGCGTGTGTATATATGAGAGAGCATATTTACTAGTGTTATAAAAAGGTTTTGATATTGTGTTAATTTGTTTCGTTTTGTAATTATAAATTCTAGTTGTGCATAGGACGCTATGACATCAATGGGGATTTCTAAGCACTTAATAGGACAAACCAACACAATATTTGTTTTGAATATAGGTGAATGAAATAATTTTGCCTACTATATTTTCTATATATAAAATCAAAATTTTATAAATGATGTATATTTGGTTGTAATATATTGGTTGTTAGGTAGTGAAATTTATAAACATTGATTGGAAATAAGATTTGAAGAAAGTAAAATAAATGAAATTTGGAAATTTTAGAACTTAAGTTTCGAGATTTTTAGATTTCTTTCATAGAATTTTGGAATATAATAATATTATTAGAAGTGTTTTCTGATATAAATATTTTAATATAAATTGAAAGAATTATTTTAAAGAAATTTTGGAAAGAAATAAGTTCTGTACTCACCTCTCTGTCGCTGGAAAATAATTTCGGTGATGAGTGCATGCGTCATCGACATTCATTTTCGAGTTTCAAAGTAGAAAGGCCACTGTAGTAGTTTTACTGTAGATTTACTTTGATAAATAAATACGAATTTCAAATTGTTTTAAATATAATTGGATATAAATTGTAAGTGTATACATCTATCTATTATTTTAAAATGATTTGAAATTTAACTCGGTGTTTAGTTCTTAAGTTTTCGTTATTTAATAGTTTCAATTAGTGTAGTGAAATGGAATTTAACTAATAATTGAAACCTCTAAATGAAATAAGAGATTTAATGCTAAGTTATAAATGGGATTAAAAGAAATTTGAAATTGTAACCTATGAAACAAAGGATATCATTATTGAACATTAAGTTAATTAAAAGAAATAAAATAAAATTGTGTAACTTTCGATTTCATCCTTAAAAGAATATATATAACTTACCAAATGTTAAAATTTCTAATGCTTATAAGAAAATGCAATGAATATTGTACAAGTAAAAACTTGAAGCAATGAAAAGTATTCAATGAAATTCTGTTATAAATAAGTATTGATGTTATAGACTTATAAACTTAAGTTACAATTGAAATGTTACTGCAATAAAATAAGATAGAAGGTAAAAGTTGTAAGTAAAGGATTTTAAACTTAAGTTAATGAAATTAATATGTCAAGTAACTGAATTTAACGTGAATATTATTAATAAATGAATGTAATGCAATAAAAATAAAATTATTCGATATGAATAAATAAAAATGAAAATTTTGTAAGTATAAGTGCAAATAAGTGAGCAAACACTGAATCAATGAATGGAAATGAAATTTGCACGAAACAAATGTTAATTAAAAAGATAAATCATTATATGAATGAAAAGGAAATCAAATAATAAATGTTATGAAATAAAATTGATAAGAATAAACTTAATCTATTGTTTGGAATTGTTGTTTGTTTGGTTCATGGTTGTTTGGGCAAGGATACTTTAAAGTTGTTTGGATATATGAATAACCTATTTCATTCCATCCAAGACTGTTGAGTAAATGGTGCACTTAATAGTTTATTTTCCATTCTGTACAATTGGAAGTTTTTGAACCCGAACAACTATTTGTTTTGTTTGATATGAATGGATAATTGATTGGGTTGATTTTTATGTGATGATTGTATATTGGTGGCAAATGATTGTTGTTTTATATGGAATTGGTTGAACCAACTATAAGTATTTCATTTATATAATTATTACTAACTCTTTTAGATTATATAAGTGAAATATTGGTTATGGAAGCAACTGCTATTGCTTTTGGTTTCATAGTTGAACGTTGTTTGCTCCACAAATAGGTAGATTCTCGGATTACGGTTTTATAGCGTTATTATATTGTTTTACCATTGTTGGGATATATTATTTTGTGATATTGTGATATATATTATTATATTTGATATTATATTTTCTTCCGAGCCTCCCCGTACAAAAGAGTCTCAGCCAAAATTTTCCGTAAATTTTGGACTTAGAAATTTTTTGAAAAAGTTTCCAAACTTTATTAATTTGAGTATAAAAAGATTTAATGGTTATAAATTGGTATTTTTTATATAAATTAATTAATTTTGTAAATTTAATTGGTTAAAGTTAATATTTTTGAATAAGATATATTGATTACTTAATTTCTTCTTTTCCATTCTTTTCCTTTTCGGGGACGAAAAGTTTTGAGTGGGGCAGAGTGTAACGACCCGTAATTTTCGATGTTTAAAATTTGTTAATTTTATTAAATGTTTGTTATCTAATATTGGAAAAATAGAAATTTGTGATTCACTAATGAAATAATAACTTAATGAGATGTAATAATGCTGATCTAAGTTAATTATTTAACTATTTGAATGAAGTTACAATTAATGGAATTATGTAAATGTTATACTATGCTCTAAATCGAATATAAGACAACAAACGTAAATATTGAATTAATTAATGAATTAATATATACTGAATGGTAATTGAATAAAATCAATGTTTAGTAAGAAATTATAACATTGGTTTAGGAATGATTAACTTATGAAAATGTGATTGAGGGTTAATGATAACAATTATTATAAGTTAATCATTTATTTAGTCCATCAAATCAAAATTTGTAATCAATTGCAATGAATCTCAATTCAATGTTATGTTAGTGTAAATTAAGGAAATAATTGGAAATAATGTTAATTCTATTCATAAAATGACAATTGGTTGAATGAAAATAATGGATACCAAGATTTTATAAATTATTGGAATTTAAACTTAATAAATGCATTAATTGCAATTAAATGAAATTTAATGAAATTTAGGGCTAACACTGAAATTGATATATTAATCAACTCTAAATCGACATCTAAATTTGGTTAAATTAGTGTAAATGATTAAGAAATTTAAAAATGATGAAATTCGTTAATTATAGAGTTGAAATTGAAAACTTGATTTAATTAATCATGTATTTATTTATTTAATTAACTAGAAAATAACCATTTTGGCCACTGACTCGGATTTTGACGAAACTAGTTTCGTCGGATCCGTAACGGTGAATTATAGTAGGATTTCAAATTTCGTAGCGATCGGGCTTGTCGTTTGTCGTACGGACTCGAAACGCCTAAAAATCAACTTAATTGAAATCAATTTGAAATAACTTGATTTTAGCATAACTTCTTCATACGATGGAATTTGGACTTGAAACCTTTTCCATTGTGTTCAAAATTTTTAAAAACATATATTTTGATATATGAGTTGACACAATTTTGTACCGGAGTCAGAACGGGCTTTTCGGGCCATTTATCGTTCAACGGTCCAAACCAATCGTATCCGTTCCTCTATTTCTCAGCTCTATTTATAAATATCCGGTTATAAACCCTACCAACCTTTCTATTTCTAAATTCTGTACGTACAGAAATTTCCGTTCCTCTTCTTTCCAATGGCTGAAAACCCTAACATTCCTCAGTTCAATTCCAATTCACATTTCAACTTCAAAACAAAAACTCTTCAAACTATATCATATTTTATATTGTCGGAAAGCTCGCGACGGGCGCATCTCAGATCGGTAATTCGTTTTTCAATTTGAAGCCCTAGTTGTCCAGAAATTGTAGAACTATCCGCAGCCATTCATCGTGCGTCGATCGACTTCATCAGATTGTTGAATTGATTTATGGGTTTTGTTGAAAGTCGATGGCGTAGTTCATCGGTGCCCGTCACTTGGCGATTCAATGGACAGATCGTCGGGAAATTTCGAGTTAGGGTTATGGAAATTGGCAGCTGCTGTGCAATTTTTGAACTCGTTTGAGTTCATCGCGTACGCGCGATCATGAGAGAGGTCGGTGAGTGTCGACGATGGACGGCGGAGTTCGCTTGCAGCGCGCGAGATGACGATGGCTTCTAGGGCATGTCGATCGCGACTGTGCTGAGAGTTGGGGCACGCTTATTTTCGGCCTGGGGAGGTATATCGTTGATGACGTGGTAATGTATAATTATTATTTTTATTTATTTCAATTTTTGATTTCAAATGTTATAACGTACGTATCATTCACATACGAGGTCTGTTTCATGCGAAAGTTTTCTCCGCTAGGTTCGTATTAGAATCCCGGACATTTTGACGCTGATTTGGACGAATTTCGAGACTCTTCAAATTTTGGGTTTAAATTCAATTTAAATTCAAAAGGTGAGTGTTTTAACCCACTCACAACTTCTAAACTTTCTTATGTGTGTTAACTAATTTTTGATGTGATTAGAAATTTATTTATGAATGTTGGGCATATTTTTAATCATCATCTCAATTAAATTGAATTTATTGAATTAAATTTTTATTTAATTTGTTATTGCATATAAACTGTGTAACAACCTGATAGTTTCAACCATTCGCATCCGCACATGTCGGACTTGAATTGCTCAAAATACCACGTTGTAAATAAAATTTGGCAAATCTCAGAATATACAGTAAATAATATCACAGATCACATACATAGAGTAATAATAGTGCAGCGGAAGTAAAAGAAATAGTAGTTCATGAAGCTACTATGTAATATACCAGAGTTACATAAGATACAACAGAAGAAATAAAGTACAAAAGAAGTCTCAAGATAATAACCAAGTACAAAATGAATACAACACCAGGTTCAACAAAATAACTGGAAGTGAAACAGATAAAACTGGACAAGCAGATAATCTCCAACGATTCCAATCTCTAGAGAATGGAAATCCAAATCTATGAATACTCAGGCTGACCCGAGCGTAAATAAAAATGCAAACACTCAACTCAGGACATACATACCTGTACAATGTAAACCAACTCAAGTGAACTGTAGTAAAAGTGCAAGTAAATTAAAGGATGCTTGGGACTGCCCATCCTCTAAGGATCCGTTAAACTATTTACTATATAGCATATTGCGCTATTATAATAATGTCTATTAGTAAAATAAACTTACTTTAAAATAGGGTTAAGGAGTGACCCAATATTCCCCTTAACACAAATAATGCCAATAGTCTATACAATACCTGCATATCTCCTGATCGGGAGACTATGAGAAGATACTGCATATGTACGACACAAATAGAAACTCGTAGTAAAGGCTCGATATGGTAGGTGACACGGCACACAAGGAAATGCCAGGGTAGATATACCAATTACGCACACGGGCTGGTGGTAATGCAGCGGCCACATACACCCACCTCGGAACACATTCCCAAAAATCGAAGGGGTGTCCAAACAATCACAAAAGCAATAGAATGGTATCGAAGAAATGTGTCCGACCAGAGGAGCTACACCTTTTGGCCCGAGATCGCTCCTGTTTTAGCCACCTTATGCCACACATGGGAGTTGTCAAAGTGGTTTTCGATATCAACAAGAGTATGCCCACATCCGATCTCGGTCTCTTTGACAACCAATCGTTATTGTAACTGTGGTTGTAACTTAAAAATAATATATTATACTTCAAAATAAAATATCCTTTCAATCCAAATCTTTATAAAAAAAAGAGTTAATCATTTCTCAACCATTTTAATACTTTAAAATATCAACATACCATATCTTACAAATTCAAATATTTATCAAAATAAATATCAAGTCATTTCTCATCATTTCAATATATTAAATTATCATATCTTTCAAAACTTCCTTTCAAATCATTTTAATACATTAAAACATCATATCCTTCAGAACATCATTTCCAAATCATTTTCATATCAAATATCATATCTTTAAAAACTTCATTTTTAAAACATTTTAATATCAAAATATCATATCCTTCAAAACTTTATTTCAAATCATTTTAATATCAAAATATCATATCTTTCAAAACTTCATTTTAAAATCATTTTAATATCAAAATATCATATCCTTCAAAACTTTATTTCAAAACATTTTTAATACCAAACTATCATATCTTTCAAAACTTCATTTCAAAATATTTCATATATATCAAAATATCATATCTTTCCAAAGCTTTATTTCAAAACATTTTTAATATCGAACTATCATATCTTTCAAAAATTCATTTCAAAATATTTAGCATATATCAAAATATCATATCTTTCCAAACCTTTAATTTCAAATCATCATATAAGTTCAAATCCAAATATTCAACTTTAAATACCTTTTAAATTCAAAGATATCATTCATTTATTATCATTCCAAATCATCTTTAAATAGTTTATATTTTAATCAAAATTATTCATTTAAACCATTTAAAATTTAAGTTTATATACTTTCAAATCAAGTATTCAATTTTCAGAGTTTTAAACCATTATGAGTTCATTCACTAAGTTAACACCATAAATATTGAAAATTTCAACCTTTCACAGAATTCAGAAAAAGCTGCTGAAAGTTATACTTGAAAACATTTCAATTTAAACCATTTAAAAATTATAAAAATCATATTTTAACATTCAAAGATGTTCATTAAAATACTCTTTTAATTTATGATTTTTGTAAAGCAAACATTTACATAAAAATCCAAATTTTCAATAATTTCACTTAACAAATTCAGTTGTACAGTTTTCCCTTTTTACAATTGTCACCTTAGTAACACTTACATTTTAAAATTCTCATTTCACAAATTAAAATAAATTTCCAATTTATTTAATTAACTTAAACCTTTAAACAAAGTCAAATTCCACATTTCCAAGTCAAGTTGTATTTAAAATTTCACATTTAAGCATTCATTTATCTAATCATTTCAATTCATAAAAAAATCAATAATACTTTATTAAATCATTAAAATTCCAATTTAAATCAAATTATCATATTTACCATTTTCAAAACAAAATTTAATTTCCATTTTATGTATATAACTTAAATATCATTTTTAAAACCAAAATTTTTGAAATTTCCAAACTTAAGTTATATTTTCAAATTCAATTTAACCATTTATTTATTCAACATTTTTAACTTATAGAAAAATCAAAATTTCTTATTTAAACATTAAAAATCCAATTTAAATAAAATTTTCATAAATTTACACTTTTAAGAATACTTAAAAATATTCAAAATACTTTATAAAATAACCACGGGCATGTATATAGTTTTCTAACCTAGGTCAAGTGATACAGATATGTATCATTTCAACCTGTAATTTACAAAGAAAATCCGGGTTTTATCATTTCAAACTCGCAGTACCAAATAAATGAAATAAATTGAAAATCGCTCAGGCCTATCATTTCAGCCCATAACGATTTTTCCTTATTCTAAA
Organism: Allium cepa; assembly: GCA_030765085.1. Classification (NCBI taxonomy): domain Eukaryota; kingdom Viridiplantae; phylum Streptophyta; class Magnoliopsida; order Asparagales; family Amaryllidaceae; genus Allium; species Allium cepa. The sequence continues at coordinate 675,243,574 of CM060941.1, read as the reverse complement.
GTCCGTTCGGGTATGTATCATTTCAACCCATGGTGATTCTATTTTACAGGGAACTTGCAGTGTGATAAACGGGTAAAATAGATAGTTAACAACATATAATAGTAACAGATGAGATGACATATAAATTAACAGGTTCAACATCATATATAAATAATCATAGGCAGTTATAACAAAATATATCATTCTACGCATTCAATTGTTGTCGCTTCACATTTGCATAAGTATAAATGTCACGTGAGATTTACTCACCTCTAAATGCTAGAGATAACAAAACCAATGACACAACGGAATCAAAAGCATGATGACAAGACTATGGACTTGAGTGGAGAGCAAATCCAAGCTACAATTACAACCCAAACAAAAATCAAAATAATTTATAAATACAATACCAATTTGAAATGAAATAACTTTTGAATAAAAAGAGATATGAATGCACAGTCTTTTGCCTTACCTTCTCTACTATTTGGCACAGCCTAGGGATGTTGTTTGGCTCTGGTTTGAACAAGTTTGGCTCAGGTTTGGTCATGTGTATGCACGGCCTAGGTAGTGGGATATGGTGGAGAAGGTTATAACATGAAGTGTGAAGAGGTTTAAGGCAAATAGTATGGTTTTGGTCAACAAAATGGCTCGACCTTGGAGTGGTTTGGCTTGGCCATTCATATTCAGGTCTAGATAGTGGTTTAAATGATGAGTAGGGATCTGGAAAATGAGGTGGCGGCGACCTATGGTGGTGGCCAAGGTGGTGGATGAAGGTATGAAGTGATAAGATGGCTAGCATGGATGTTTCAAGGCTTTATGTATTGTTTTTATGGAGTTTTGGTTCATGGGGGTCTCGGCCATGCCAATTTCAGATCTGGATAGAGGCTAAGATGATGTGTAGTGGTGGTAGAAAGGTGGTGGTGGTGGCTAGAGGTGGTGGCCGTGGTGTATAATGAAGGTGTGGAGGTGATAAGTTGGCTTGCATAGTTAAGGGTTTTCAAGGCATGTAGCAAAGTTTTTTTGTGGAGTTGTTCATCATGGAGTGGTGTAGCCTGGTCAAATCAGAGGGGTAGGTGGGTGATGGTGACAAGGAGGAGGTGATGGCCATGGCAAGCAAGTGGTGGCCGAGCAAACAAGCTTGAGAATCAGGGCAAAAACCATGAAAAATGAGAAGAAGAAGAAGAAGGAAAAAGTAGCCATCACCAAACTTTTTTGCAAGCCGTGAATAGAATGAGGAAAAAATGATTTTTTTAGTGAATGAGCACAAGAATACATGGCCAAACAAAGTAATACACAGCCAAATGAAATAAATGAGAAGTTGTGGCAATTGAAAGGACATAGGAGATGAAAAGACTTAAGTTTCAAAGCTTTTAAAACTCTTCAAATTTCCATTTTCTTTAATTCAAATAAACAAAATATAATTCAGAAAAAAAATTTAAAATCAGAAAAAAAAAGTGAAACAAAATGAAAATAAATAATAAAATTTATAGAAAACAGAAAAATAATAAAAGAAATTGCTTAAAAATTCAAAACAGGGTTCAAAAATTACAATTAAAACATCACTGGCTTTGAAAAAATATCTACTTCATTTTAAAAATATTATAAAGAAAAATTTTGAAATTAAATACTTCATTTATCATTTCTAAAGTGAAATAAATAATTATATTTAGAGAAAATAGAAAATAATTAGAGAAATTGTTTAAAAATGGCAAATAGGACATGAAAATAACAAATAAAACATCACAAGCTTTTACAAAATTTCTATTTCACTTTTAAAAAATAAAAAGCAAATTAAATAATAAATTAGGAACAAAATAAAGTCTAAATGAGAATAAAATAAATTCTTAAGAAAAATATAAAGATAAATAAAGAATTCCATAAATTAATTGAAGCTGGAAATCAAAATTTTACAACAGAATACAACCGACATTGGAAGATGTCAATTGCACCTATAAAATGTTTTAAAACCAAAATATATTCATAGCATGTTATTTTACCCATATAAGTATGACCAAATAAAATATTATTTATATAATTTAAAATAAACAATTTTGTTAAATACAGCAAATTTCACACAATATTTAAAAGGGCATAACTTCCACAATATAAGTCAGATTTCATTGAAATGAAAAATAGTATTCTTTAAATTTAATTTATTTTCATAACAAAAGACCAAATTCAAATTTTCAAACCTTTAAAATTTTAAATTAAAAGTCAAAGTTTGATTATTTTGACCAAAATTCACTTTTTGGAAAATATTCTTTTTTAGTCATGCTTTGGAATGATAATTCATATCAAAACCAAAGTTTATATTTAAAATAAAAAAATTAATCATTCAAAATAAAAAAATAAGTTTTTAAATCAAAATTGAATTAAAATAATTAAAATATACAATTAAAAATAATCACGAAATACAGGGTTGTTATACTCTCCCCCACTCTAAACTTTTCGTCCCCGAAAAGGACTGAGGTACGGGAAAGCACAGAAAAGATAGGAATGAAATAAGATTAAGACAAGGTAATAAGAAGATTGAGATTATACCTGATAACTGTTGTTATAGGTAAGTTTAATAAGGTGGAGATGATCTTCCTAAGATTCTCCAGAATCAGGAACACAAGCACGAAAAAGATCCTCTAGAGTCTGAATCACGCTTTTCACTTGACAGACGGTCTATGGATGGAAAACAGTGTTCAGATTCCAAAATAAGTAACAAAGATTGTCTAAGATTATAGAAAGATTTCTAATAGAAAGATTATAGAAAAAAAATGTCTACACCAGTCTGTAGCAAGATAAGGATAATAAGAACAACCAAAAGATAGTTTGAAAAACAAAATAAGATAATAAGTTAGAAACCATGGAAATTTTAACTTAAATAGATAATTAATTTTACATAAGTTAAATAATCTTAACTATCTCAAATTTTATTATCTTATCCTCTAATCATCTTAAATTAACAATTTTTAAAACCATGGGTTTGAAAAAAAATCATTCATTATACTCATAATGTACTTAATAAATTTAATTCTTCTTTATTCCTAATTAAAGTTAAATTTATTCCTCTCAATATATTTTATCACTATGTTAAATATGTTTACACTTATTATAACTGCTTTAATTTATTCTTAGTTCCTTTAGCATCATCTTATATTGTAAATTATTCAATTTACTCCTTTATTCTTTTTACCTCTGTTAATCTTTTTATAACAAATTTAAGTGTATAATATTCATTATAACCACTCAAATTTTATTTATAAAAACTTTTATATTGTATATTATCCAATTACATTGTTAACTTCTAAACATTAAGGTAAGTTATATTGGAATGCAATGGTATTATACAATTAAATCATTTCATGCTTGAATATTCATCCAAATTTTGATTTTTTTATAATTGAAATTATTCTTTAAAACAAAATTTAAGAATTAAATTTCTGATTTCTTCAACCCATTTAGAGATAAATAAATGTATGTACATAATTTATCAAATCAAATTTAAATCATATATCTATATATATATGATAAGTCCAGTCTTATTTTAGAAATTCAAATCAATTAAATTTCCAAAACAAAGTTGTAGCAAGACTACAGAACGGTCTCTTCACTTTGAAACTCGAAAATGAACGTCGATGATGCCATGGTCATCATCGAAGTTATTTTCCAGCGACAAAGAGAAGAGCACTAATTTTAAACTTTAAAATTCCTTGGAAACAAATTTCTATTAGAAAATACTGTAAAAATAATATACCACTTTTAAAACTTTAAACACAAGGTTTGAAACCATCGGAAATTAAATTCTCAAATTTCTTGTTTCTAAACTTAATTCAGTTCCCAAATCAATTTATAACAGCTATTTATAAATTCATTTATAAAATAATAAATGATAAATTAAGTATTACCATTTCAAATAATCAATTTAAATAAATTTATAAGTTCCATAAATTTACTTATATCAAAATTTATTTCATTAACCAAATTTTATAATAATATTGTGTCAGTTTGTTATGTCGAAGTGTTTTAGAAATCTTATCGATAGTTGTGACGCCCCACCTCTATACCCACGCTAGAAAAGAACATTACAGAGTAATGCTGTCAACTAGCACGGAGAATAAGGCTGTTGAGGAGCGACAATCCGTGTAATTTCTTTGCGCGAGCACCGATATGTCAGATAATATAACATGCATTCTATTTCAAGAGGAAATCCGACATACCGACACAAACTCAAAGCTACTACAAGGTGGCTATATAAATCCTTCGGAAAAAATATATAGAAATAAGCATAACACAAATCAGTCACAGACAATTCATATCACAAAGGCGGAATAAGATATGAATATTACACTAGAAAGTGTACATCACAGTAGTGGTCTAAAAAGATCCACAATATCACAAAAGAATAGTTACATGAACTACACAAAAGAATAAGTATACATTATGGAGTCTATATCTCAAATGTATACAACAAAAACTACTAATCTAAGTAGTTAACCAAAAGCAAGAGAAATCAATCCCAAGAGAGAAGTCAAGCAGAAGCACCTGTAACATCTCGGTCTGACCCGAGTATTATTTAATAAGAAAATAATAAACGGATCAGTCTAACTATAGATATCAGGTGAAACGATATAGAATCAGAGTTATGACTAAACACATAATAATCACAAGGCCAAGCTGTGATATATAATAGTTGATAATCAACAAGAGATTAATCAATATCACAAAAATCTACACAAGAATCCAAGAAGTGTCATACTCCTTATTTCTTTCATCAAACCACAAATATTGACGATAATATCAATGTCAATCGCAAAAGTCAATGACGCACAAATTCCAGAAGACTACACAAGAAATCCAGAAATCACAAAAGTCAATGACACACAAATTCACCACATGCACAAATATCGATAAGACTTATCAATGGAAATCACGAAAAATTGGTGAAACACAAATTCTAGAAATCTACACAAGAAATCGAGAAATCACAAAGGGGGGGGGGAGGCCTATCACAAACGGGAGCATAAAGCCCACCAACACGTGTATCACAAACGGAACGCTAATTCCATGGTCGCTAACCATCACAAATTGAGCCGAAGCTCCACAAACGGCCCGAAGACCACGGGTTGCTACCCCATCACAAATTGAGTCGAAACTCCACAAAATGGGGTTTAGTCTCCCTCGCAGACAAAGAGACATCGCACATTACTAGTTTAAATCACAAAGATGATCGTCATGATCAGCGAGAAGTGTCGATTACACTAAGCTAGTAAATATATGAGTTTAGCTTCATGTCCCATAACCACTTGCTTAACTTAAATATTTACGAACAAACTGTAACTCTCCACTAGAAAATTATCACAAGAGGTTCAATCGAACAAGTCCAAGAATTAACCGACAAAGTAAACGCAAGCGTTTCATACCGCTTGTTTTACTAAGCCGTTTAATTAGATTTCTCATACGAGTGAGGTAAAGGTTTGTATATACTAATAGATTGGAAAAAGGTTTTATAAACGAATTTGATATTAAAATAGTATTGAAATCGTTTGAGGAAAGAGTTTTGATATTTACTACTAGTATAGAAAACCTTTATATTTTTAAAGTGACAAATCACGAAGAAGATTGTAAGAACAATCAATCACAAAAATTCACATACGAAGACGTGAATAAAATCCAACGAAATCGATAAAGGATCCATCGAAATGGATATTCATAAAATCCCTAAAAAGAGTCATCAAAGTCATAATAGATGATAACAACAAATAGGATTATCACGAATCGATTTAAATTGGAATTTCAATCCAAAAAGGCAAATTGGACTCAAACAGCAGGTTCAGTCGACTGAACAGAGTTTTTCAGTCGACTGACCCTGTACCTGGAAATTTTCCAGGTTCAGGAAACTTTCTGTTTCCAGTTTTAGTCGACTGTGCAGAGTTTTTCAGTCGACTGAATCATGCCTGGAAACTCTCGGGTTTCAGGTTCAGTCGACTGAACAGAGTTTTCAGTCGACTGAATCATGCCTGGGCTGTTTTTCAGCCTTATTCAAATGAAGAGCAAACTCTTCCAAAATGCAACCGGACGAACATTGGCTCTAAGGGTTTATGCCAATCGGCGACCCGGCCCTATATGCTCCTCGATGCATCACCAAAAGCATGATCAAACATCCATAAAAGGATTTTCACACAAATTTGGTTTAAAAACCCAAAAATTGGAATATTCACAAAACCAATCGAAATCAAGAGCAAATGCACACGAATAAATGTTAGGAATTCATACCCAACAACCAAAGATAATTATAGTCATAGATGTGAGATAAAAATCTCACCTTTTCTCAAAATCAAACAAGAAGAAGCTTGAAAGCAAATGGAGAATCAACCTCTCTTCAACACAACCCAATTGAGCTTGAATCTAATGCTCAAAACAAGAACATTCTCGAAATTAGGTTTAGGAATTTCTGAAATTGGTAAGAGAATAAGTTGGAGAAGAAGAAGAGAAGCTTACCAATGGGTTCTTCTTGAGTTTGGAGCTAGGAATTTGATTTGCAAGGAAAACTAGGGTTTTGTAGTTTTAATTTCCAATCTCTCCCACCATTAAAGCTAAGAAAACAGAAAAGAGAAAGAAGTGAGGGAGAATGGGGAGAGTGGTTCAGTTTTGGAGTATAAGTTAACATAGGGCTGAGCCCAAAAACCAAACCCAAAGTAAAAAGTAGCAAAAATCAACTTTCTCCAAACATATCGAAGCTTATACTCAAAAAGGTCGCAAACGACATTTTAAACTCAATGGGAGTGGTCCCGAGTCCTAATTCGACCGTATGCAAAAAGTAGCTTTTCGGACTAAAATCCGACTAACGATAAAATATTTAAATATATAATCGACAAATATGCGGGTTGTTACAGGCTCCCCTCCTTAAAGAAATTGCGTCCTCGCAATATTAAAGAAGAGAACATAAAGTAACAACCATAAAAGCATATTTAACCCAAAAGAAACTTGAAATAAGAAGTTCACCTCAAAGAGCACGAGAAAGTAAGTCCGAATGTGTTCGCTCGATGTACTCTCTAGATTCCCAAGAACAATCCTTAGGATTTGAAGACCATTGAACTTTAACAAGCGGAACATCTTTATTTCGAAGTCGTTTGACTTCCGAAGCAATGATACGAATAGGATGTTGCTCATAAGTTAAATTAGGCGAAACTTCAATCTCTTCCACAACACCGGGCTCAAGAATATAATCGGAATCTCGAAGACATTTCCGAAGTTGAGAAACGTGAAACACGTCATGCATAGCAGAAAACTGAGCCGGTAATAAAAGGCGATAAGCCATGGAACCAATACGTTCGGTGATAGGAAATGGCCCAATATATCGAGGCGCAAGTTTTCCCGATCGACTGAAACGTACAACACCTTTCGTAGGTGAAACACGAATGAACACAAGATCCCCCACAGAAAATTCTAACTTCCTTCTCCGGTTATCGGCATAGGATTTTTGTCTACTCTGGGCTTCTTTCATCCTATGACGAATAAGATCAATCTTTTCTGTGGAATCACGAATAAAATCTGGACCTAAAGCCAGCTTCTCACCGGCCTCAAGCCAACAAGAAGGAGATCGGCATGGCCTTCCATAGAGTGCCTCGAAAGGTGCCATACCAATACTAGATTGGAAGCTATTATTATAGGAAAATTCAACAAGTGAAATATGATCTTCCCAACTTCCACCAAAATCAAGAACACAAGCACGAAGAAGATCTTCAAGAGTTTGATTCACACGCTCGGTTTGTCCATCGGACTGGGGGTGATAAGCGGTGCTAAAATTAAGCCTCGTTCCTAAAGCTTTTTGAAGACTCTTCCAAAATCCACTAGTAAACAATGGATCACGATCACTAACAATTGAAGTAGGAACACCATGCAATTTAACAATTTCTTTAATAAAGAGTTTGGCCAAAAGAGGAACGGTTCGGTTAGACTGAACGGGAATAAAATGGGCGGATTTAGTAAGTCTATCAACAATTACCCATAAGCTATCATAACCCGATCGAGAACGGGGAAGGCCATCTATAAAATCCATGGAAATTTGATCCCACTTCCAAACTGGAATTTCTAAAGGTTGCAATAATCCTCCGGGCCTTTGATGTTCGGCCTTAACGAGTTGGCAAGTCATGCAACGTTTAACGAAGTTAGCGATGTCAAGTTTCATTCCCTCCCAATAATAAAGTCGCTTCATATCCGCGTACATTTTACTACTACCGGGATGAATGGTAAATTTAGAGTGATGAGAATCTTCTAAAATATCTTTACGAAGATCCCTAACATTTGGCACGATAAGTCTACCAAATTTTCGAATGCCGCCACGAGAATCGATATCAAAGTCTTTCAAACCTTCAATATCAACTTTATCCTTAAGATTTTGGCCAAGAAGAACCAATTCAGTATCTAGCCTTTGAGCTTCAAGAATGCGGTCTAAAAGAGATGGATGAGCCTCAAGGCTACATAAAACAAATGATGAGCATAAATCGGAAACACGGTCCCGAATTTCGCAAGTGGATAAGATCTCGAGATTGTTCCATTCGGATATCATCATAGAAACAAAAGCTTGTTGTTTACGGCTAAGAGCATCGGCGACACGATTACCCTTACCGGGAGTATAAAGAATATCAAGATCATATGGTGCAAGAAATTCGAGCCAACGCTGTTGACACAAATTAAGTTCCTTTTGAGAGAATAAATATTTCAAAGACTTATGATCTGTGTAAAGAACAAATTTCTCTCCTAACAGATAATGACGCCAAATCCGAAGAGCAAAAACAATAGCTGCGAGCTCTAAATCATGAGTGGCATATCTAGTCTCAGCAGGCTTTAATTGCCTAGAAGCATAAGCAATAACGCGTTCCTTTTGCATAAGAACGGCACCCAAACCAATGCAACTAGCATCGGTATAAACAACGAAATCTTGATTCCCATCGGGAATAACAAGAATAGGAGCATCAGAAAGAAGTTCTTTTAATTTCTGAAAAGAAGCTTCACATTTGTCCGACCAAATGTATTTAACACCTTTCTTCGTCAAGCTAGTGAGAGGCATGGCAATTTTAGAAAAGTCTTTAATAAAACGACGGTAATAGCCCGCCAATCCAAGTAAACTACGAATCTCTGTCACACTCTCCGGTCTCTTCCAATCTTGAATCGCTTCAATCTTTGAAGGATCCACGGAAATTCCGGATTTAGAAATAATGTGACCGAGAAACTTCACACGAGATTGCCAAAAGTGGCACTTAGAAAATTTTGCCTTTAATTGATTACTCCTAAGAGTTTCCAACACAATCCGAAGATGTTTTTCATGCTCCTCCTCGGTTTTAGAATAAACAAGAATATCATCGATAAAGATGAGAACAAACCGGTCGAGAAAGTCTTTAAAAACTCGATTCATTAAGTCAACGAAATAAGCCGGGGCATTTGTTAACCCAAATGGCATAACAAGCCATTCATAAGATCCATACCGAGTACGGAACGACGTCAAAGGAATGCTATCCTCTGCAATACGAAGCTGATGAAAACCGATAACCAAGTCCAATTGTGAAAAGACTCTAGCACCACTAAGTTGATCGAATAGATCATCAATTCGAGGTAAAGGATATTTATTTTTGATAGTAAGATCATTAAGCTTGCGGTAGTCAACGCAAAGCCTAAGTGTACCATCGGATTTCTTCACAAAAATAGATGAAGCTCCCCAAGGCGAGGAACTAGAGCGAATAAATTGCTTCGTTTCCAATTCAGATAATTGTTTACGCATCTCCTCTTTTTCTTTATTGGACATACGATAAGGAGGACGAGTGATAGGTTGAGCTCCCGGAATAAGATTAATTCTGAACTCAATTGCTCGCTTAGGTGTTAATCCTAAAACGGGCTCGAATATGTCGGAAAATTCACAAACGACGTGAATAAGAGAAATAATATCACCCTCATCATCATCATCGTCATCACGAGGATTTAAAGAATATAAAGATGCAACCAAAGCAGAATCTGAATCTTTAAGAATAATAGAAACCTGATTAACAGATTGAGGATGTCGAAGATGAATAGTCCGCTCAGGACATAGGATATGAGCTTCATAATGGTTAAGCCAATCCATTCCCAAAATCATTCCAAAGACTAAATAATGCATGACATGCAAATCGGCTCGGAAAGGTAAATCACACAAAATAATCTCGACATCTTTACACAATAAACTGATTGTTGCGGATCCACCAACCGGATTCGCAATTCTCAAAGAAGTCATTAAACACAAAACACCCAAGGACAAAGTATCAACAAGTTCTTTTGATATAAAAGAATGGGACGCACCCGTATCAAAAAGAACTCGAATAGGATGATCACGAAATAAAATAATTCCATCCAGAATAGAATGAGAAATACCTTGGCCACGAGATGTGTTGCCAGGGGCTTGAGCAACATTTAAATTTCCCTCCTTCCTGCCCTGAAGCTTGGGGCATGAAGATATAACATGACCGGGAATTTTGCAGTAGCGACAAGAAAGAGACTTTGGGCACTTGTTCGCATAATGGTCCTTCGAACCACAATTATAGCATTCCCCACGACCAAAGGAAGAAGTCATTGCCACGGAGGTTTCTTGCTTCCCTTTCTTATTGGGACAAGGGCCTTTGAATTTGCTTGGCATCTTCTTGTTGTTGAAGTTTGGTTTGGAACCCACCACTTCAACATCATTCTCTCTATCCGCCTCTTCAAGACGAAGAGCGATATCAACGAGTTGGTCGAAAGAAACTTCTAACTTTAGAAGTAATGGCTTCTTGAGACTTTTGTTTAAGCCATAGACGAATCTCTGATTCTTCTTAAGAGGGGTGTTGATGTATTCAACCCCATATTTGGAAAGCGACTCGAAGGAGGCGACGTAATCAGTCACGGATGACTCACCTTGAACAAGGTCTATAAATCGTCGAGCCAATGTCACTTTTTCTGCTTCTGGTACGAATTTCAACTCGAAGCGTGCTCGGAATTTCTCCCAAGTGAGATCCGCTTCATTAATCTCAGAAACAAGAAGCTCGTACCAGTCTAATGCTCTTTCTCGGAGCATACTAGAGGCCACCTGAACTCGGTGAAGGTCAATAAGATTCATGCGCGAAAAGATGCGATCGCATGTTCTAAGCCAAGCTTGTACTTCAATAACAGTTTCGGAACCTTTGAATGGCTCCCCACCCAAATTAGTGTAATCGCTACACAAGCGTGCAAATCCCGACTTTGGGTGAGTAGGTTCCGGGTTAGCTCCAGCTGCTTGAGCATTAGTTACCAAATCAAGAAGCTGTTGAGCAGTCATAAAAACTCCATCTTGGGGTGGAGTGCTAGATGGCACGGCTCTGGGGCGGCCTGGTCTAGACATTTCTCTTCCTTTAGAAAGAAAGAAGAAGAAGAAAAGGTTATTCACCAAATTGAATATCAAGCAATCTTGATAGATAAATAAGGAATCATAAGGAAAATAGGATGAATCGGTACGAAGACTCGAATTAAATCCTAAAGCACAACTCCTAAGAAAGACTTAGGACGATGATCCTTGTTATAATATTCCATATTGTTCCGAAGTTTGGCTCTGATACCAAGCTGTGACGCCCCAACTCTATACCCACGCTAGAAAAGAACATTACGTAGTAATGCTGTCAACTAGCACGGAGAATAAGGCTGTTGAGGAGCGACCATCCGTGTAATTTCTTTGCGCGAGCACCGATATGTCAGATAATATAACATGCATTCTATTTCAAGAGGAAATCCGACATACCGACACAAACTCAAAGCTACTACACGGTGGCTATATAAATCCTTCGGAAAACAAATATAGAAATAAGCATAACACAAATCAGTCACAGACAATTCATATCACAAAGGCGGAATAAGATATGAATATTACACTAGAAAGTGTACATCACAGTAGTGGTCTAAAAAGATCCACAATTTCACAAAAGAATAGTTACATGAACTACACAAAAGAATAAGTATACATTATGGAGTCTATATCTCAAATGTATACAACAAAAACTACTAATCTAAGTAGTTAACCAAAAGCAAGAGAAATCAATCTCAAGAGAGAAGTCAAGCAGAAGCACCTGTAACATCTCGGTCTGACCCGAGTATTATTTAATAAGAAAATAATAAACGGCTCAGTCTAACTATAGATATCAAATGAAACGATATAGAATCAGAGTTATGACTAAACACATAATAATCACAAGGCCAAGCTGTGATATATAAGTAGTTGATAATCAACAAGAGATTAATCAATATCACAAAAATCTACACAAGAATCCAAGAAGTGTCATACTCCTTATTTCTTTCATCAAACCACAAATATTGACGATAATATCAATGTCAATCGCAAAAGTCAATGACGCACAAATTCCAGAAGACTACACAAGAAATCCAGAAATCACAAAAGTCAATGACACACAAATTCACCACATGCACAAATATCGATAAGACTTATCAATGGAAATCACGAAAAATTGGTGAAACACAAATTCTAGAAATCTACACAAGAAATTCAGAAATCACAAAGGGGGGAGGCCTATCACAAACGGGAGCATAAAGCCCACCAACACGTGTATCACAAACGGAACGCTAATTCCATGGTCGCTAACCATCACAAATTGAGCCGAAGCTCCACAAACGGCCCGAAGACCATGGGTTGCTACCCCATCACAAATTGAGTCGAAACTCCACAAAACGGGGTTTAGTCTCCCTCGCAGACAAAGAGACATCGCACATTACTAGTCTAAATCACAAAGATGATCGTCATGATCAGCGAGAAGTGTCGATTACACTAAGCTAGTAAATATATGAGTTTAGCTTCATGTCCCATAACCACTTGCTTAACTTAAATATTTACGAACAAACTGTAACTCTCCACTAGAAAATTGTCACAAGAGGTTCAATCGAACAAGTCCAAGAATTAACCGACAAAGTAAACGCAAGCATTTCATACCACTTGTTTTACTAAGCCGTTTAATTAGATTTCTCATACGAGTGAGGTAAAGGTTTGTATATACTAATAGATTGGAAAACGGTTTTATAAACGAATTTGATATTAAAATAGTATTGAAATCGTTTGAGGAAAGAGTTTTGATATTTATTACTAGTATAGAAAACCTTTATATTTTTAAAGTGACAAATCACGAAGAAGATTGTAAGAACAATCAATCACAAAAATTCACATACGAAGACGTGAATAAAATCCAACGAAATCGATAAAGGATCCATCGAAATGGATATTCAAAAATCCCTAAAAAGAGTCATGAAAGTCATAATAGATGATAACAACAAATAGGATTATCACGAATCGATTTAAATTGGAATTTCAATCCAAAAAGGCAAATTGGACTCAAACAGCAGGTTCAGTCGACTGAACAGAGTTTTTCAGTCGACTGACCCTGTACCTGGAAATTTTCCAGTTTCAGGAAACTTTCTTTTCCAGTTTCAGTCGACTGTGCAGAGTTTTTCAGTCGACTGAATCATGCCTGGAAACTCTCGGGTTTCAGGTTCAGTCAACTGAACAGAGTTTTCAGTCGACTGAATCATGCCTGGGCTGTTTTTCAGCCTTATTCAAATGAAGAGCAAACTCTTCCAAAATGCAACCGGACGAACATTGGCTCTAAGGGTTTATGCCAATCGGCGACCCGGCCCTATATGCTCCTCGATGCATCACCAAAAGCATGATCAAACATCCATAAAAGGATTTTCACACAAATTTGGTTTAAAAACCCAAAAATTGGAATATTCACAAAACCAATCGAAATCAAGAGCAAATGCACACGAATAAGTGTTAGGAATTCATACCCAACAACCAAAGATAATTATAGTCATAGATGTGAGATATAAATCTCACCTTTTCTCAAAATCAAACAAGAAGAAGCTTGAAAGCAAATGGAGAATCAACCTCTCTTCAACACAACCCAATTGATCTTGAATCTAATGCTCAAAACAAGAACATTCCCGAAATTAGGTTTAGGAATTTCTGAAATTGGTAAGAGAATAAGTTGGAGAAGAAGAAGAGAAGCTTACCAATGGGTTCTTCTTGAGTTTGGAGCTAGGAATTTGATTTGCAAGGAAAACTAGGGTTTTGTAGTTTTAATTCCAATCTCTCCCACCATTAAAGCTAAGAAAACTGAAAAGAGAAAGAAGTGAGGGAGAATGGGGAGAGTGGTTCAGTTTTGGAGTATAAGTTAACATAGGGCTGAGCCCAAAAACCAAACCCAAAGTAAAAAGTAGCAAAAATCAACTTTCTCCAAACATATCGAAGCTTATACTCAAAAAGGTCGCAAACGGCATTTTAAACTCAATGGGAGTGGTCCCGAGTCCTAATTCGACCGTATGGAAAAAGTAGCTTTTCGGACTAAAATCCGACTAACGATAAAATATTTAAATATATAATCGACAAATATGCGGGTTGTTACAATAGTGTTGATCAGACGAATCAATCGGAAACCCAAATCAACATCAACAACTCAAACAACACAATATAAAACAAAACATAGATTTACAAGTGCAATTCACAAATGTTTGAAAGATAGATTGGAAACAAATGACAAGACGATTTAATAACAAAATAGGGAGGTGGATAAGCTTAAATAAATCACGGGCAACCTTAACAGGGTCAACCGTGATTTAAAGAATAAGATCAATGTGGATTTTTCTAGGGTAAATCTACATTCGATCTCAAGAGGTAGAGTTTGGAATAACAAAGATATTAGCATTTAAACCAAGGATAGATATAAATCTCTGGTGACTCGATGCTAGTTGTAAAGGAGTTTCCCACTTTACAAATGATTTTTTTTAGATTGGCGGGACCGCCAGTTCACTATAAAGCTCATTCGAAGTGGAGTTATGGGATACTCCAGAATCAAAAGCAGATGAACAATGAGGGAAGCGAATGAATTTTGGAACCGTAGGGAACGTTCCAAAATTCAAATGAAATTTGAATCAAAGAGGAAGAGATTCAAGTTTGGATGAAAGTGATTCTGTAACTAAGTTTACCAAACATTCTAAGTTTTGCCTCAAAGCCAACGCTCTGATACCAAACTATAACAACCTGGTATTTTCAACCATTCGCATCTACACATGTCGAACTTGAATTGCTCAAAATACCACGTTGTAAATAAAATTTGGCAAACAGTAAATAAAATCACAGATCACAGACACATCGTAATAATAGTGCAGCGGAAGTAAAAGAAATAGTAGTTCATGAAGCTACTATGTAATATATCAGAGTTACATAAGATACAACAGAAGAAATAAAGTACAAAAGAGTCTCAAGATAATAACCAAGTACAAAATGAATACAACATTGGGATCAACAGAATATCTGGAAGTGAAACAGATAAAACTGGACAAGTGGATAATCTCCAGCGATTCCAATCTCCAGAGAGTGGAAATCCAAATCTGTGAATACTCAGGCTGACCCGAGCGCAAATAAAAATACAAACACTCGAGTCCGGACATACATACTTATACAATGTGAACCAAATCAAGTGAACTATAGTAAAAGTGCAAGTAACTTAAAGGATGCTTAGGACCTCCTATCCTCTAAGGATCCGTTAAACTATTTACTATATAATATATTGCGCTATTATAATAATGTCTATTAGTAAAAATAAACTTACTTTAAAATAGCGTTAAGGAGTGACTCAATATTCTCCTTAACACAAATAATTCCAATAGTCTATACAGTAGCTGCATATCTCTTGATCGGGAGACTATGAGAAGATACTGCATAGGTACGACACAAATATAAACTCGTAGTAAAGGCTCGATATGGTAGGTGACACGGCACACAAGGCAATGCCAGGGTAGATATACCAATTACGCACACGGGCTGGTGGTATCGCGGCAGCCACATACGTCCACCTCGGAACACATTCCCAAAAATCGAAGGGGCGCCCAAACAATCACAAAAGTAATAGAATGGTATCGAAGAAATGTGTACGACCAGAAGAGCTACCCCTTTTGGCCCGAGATTGCTCCTGTTTTAGCCACCTTATGCCAACTCATGAGAGTTGGGTCCACGTATTATACCTCAAGAACGTCGTCACCATCCTACTTCATTCTGGAATCTCCATCGCGTACACGGTTGTCGAAGTGGTTTTAGGTATCGACAGAGAGTATGCCCATATCCGATCCCGGTCTCTTTGCCAACCAATCGTTATTATAACCCATGGTTGTAACTTAAAAATAATATTTTATACTTCAAAATAAAATATCCTTTTATCAAAAAAAAGATTTAATCATTTCTAAACCATTTTAATACATTAAAATATCAACATACCATATCTTACAAATTCAAGTATTTATCAAAATAAATATCAAGTCATTTCTAATCATTTCAATATATTTAATTATCATATCTTTCAAAACTTACTTTCAGATCATTTTAGCACATTAAAATATCATATCCTTCATAACTTCGTTTCCAAATCATTTTAATATCAAATATCATATCTTTCAAAACTTCATTTTTAAAACATTTTAATATCAAAATATCATATCCTTCAAAACTTTATTTCAAATCATTTTAATACCAAAATATCATATCTTTCAAAACTTCATTTTTAAACCATTTTAATATCAAAGTATCATATCCTACAAAACTTTATTTCAAAACATTTTAAATATCAAACTATCATATCTTTCAAAACTTCATTTCAAAATATTTAATATATATCAAAATATCATATCTTTCCAAAGCTTTATTTCAAAACATTTTTAATATCAAACTATCATATCTTTCAAAACTTCATTTCAAAATATTTAATATATGTAAAAATATTATATCTTTCCAAAGCTTCAATTTCAAATCATCATATAAGTTCAAATCCAAATATTCAACTTTAAATACCTTTTAAATTCAAAGATATCATTCATTTATTACCATTCCAAATCACCTTTTAAATAGCTTATATTTTAATCAAAATAATTCATTTAAACCATTTAAAATTTAAGTTTATATACTTTCAAATCAAGTATTCAATTTCCAAAGTTTTAAACCATTATGAGTTCATTTACTACGTTAAAACCATAAACATTGAAAATTTCAACCTTTCACAGCATTCAGAAAAAGCTGATGAAAGTTAAACTTGAAAACATTTCAATTTAAACCATTTAAACATTATAAAAATCATATTTTAACATTCAAAGATGTTCATTAAAATACTCTTTTAATTTATGATTTTTATAAAGCAAACCTTTACAGAAAAATCCAAATTTTCAATAATTTCACTTAACAAATTCAGTTGTACAGTTTTCCCATTTTTACAATTGTCACCTTATTAATACTTACATTTTCAAATTCTCATTTCACAAATTAAACTAAATTTTCAATTTTTTTAATTAACTTAAACCTTTAAACAAAACCAAATTCCACATTTCTAAGTCAAGTTGTATTTAAAATTTCACATTTAAGCATTCAATTATTTAATCATTTCAATTCATAGAAAAATTAATAATACTTTATTAAATCATTTAAATTCCAATTTAAATCAAATTATCATATTTACCATTTCCCAAACAAAATTTAATTTCCATTTTATTTATGTAACTTAAATATCATTTTTAAAACCAAAATTTTCGAAATTTCCAAACTTAAGTTATATTTCCAAATTCAATTTAACCATTTATTTATTCAACATTTTTAACTTATAGAAAAATCAAAATTTCTTATTTAAACATTAAAAATCCAATTTAAATCAAATTTTCGTAAATTTACACTTTTAAGAATACTTAAAAATATTCAAAATACTTTATAAAATAACCACGGGCCTGTATATAGTTTTCTGACCTAGGTCAAGTGATACGGATATATATCATTTCAACCCGTAATTTACAAAGAAAATCCGGGTTTTATCATTTCAAACTCGCAGTCCTAAGTAAATGAAATAAATTGAAAATTGCTCAGGCCTATCATTTCAGCCCATAACGATTTTCCCTTATTCTAAAGTCCGTTCGGGTATGTATCATTTCAATCCATAGTGGTTCTACTTTACAGGGAACTTGTAGTGTGATAAACAAATAAAATAAACCGTTAACATCATATACAGTAACAGATGAGATAACATGTAAATTAACAGGTTTAACATCATATATAAATAATCATAGGCAGTTATAACAAAATATATCATTCTACGAATTCAATGGTTGTCGCTTCACTTTTGCATAAGTATAAATGTCAGGTGAGATTTACTCACCTCTAAATGCTGGAGATAACAAAACCAATGACACAACGGAATCAAAAGCATAATGACAAGACTACGAACTTGAGTGGAGAGCAAATCCAAGCTACAAATCTTGTGCTGCAACCCAAACAAAAATCAAAACAATTTATAAATACAATACCAATTTGAAATGAAATAACTTTTGAATAAAAAGAGATACGAATGCACAGTCTTTTGCCTTTCCTTCTCTACTATTTGGCACGGCCTAGGGATGTTGTTTGGCCCTGGTTTGAACAAGTTTGGCCTAGGTTTGGTCATGTGTATGCACGGCCTAGGTAGTGGGATATGGTGGTGAAGGTTACAACATGAAGTGTGAAGAGGTTTAAGGCAAATAGTATGGTTTTGGTCAACAAAAGGGCTCGGCCTTGGAGTGGTTCGGCTTGGCCATTCAAGTTCAGGTCTGGACAGTGGTTTAAATGATGAGTAGGGATCTGGACAATGAGGTCATGGCGGCCTATGGTGGTGGCCAAGGTGGTGGATGAAGGTATGAAGTGATAAGATGGCTAGCATGGATGTTTCAAGGTTTATGTATTGTTTTTATGGAGTTTTGGTTCATGGGGGACTCGGCCATGTCAATTTCAGATCTGGACAGAGGCTAAGATATGTGTAGTAGTGGTAGCAAGGTGGTGATGGTTGCTATAAGTGGCGGCCGTGGTGTATGATGAAGGTGTGGAGGTGATAAGGTGGTGGCTTGCATAGTTAAGGGTTTTCAAGGCATGTTGCATAGTTTTTTTGTGGAGTTGTTCATCATGGAGTGGTGTGGCCTGGTCAAATTAGAGGGGTAGGTGTGTGATGGTGACAAGGAGGAGGTGGTGGAGGTGGTGGCCATGGCAAGCAAGTGGTGGATGAGCAAACAAGCTAGAGAATCAAGGCAAAAACCATGAAAAATGAGAAGAAGAAGAAGAAGGAAAAAGTAGCCATTACCAAACTTTTTTGCAAGCCGTGAATAGAATGAGGAACAAATGTTTTTTTTCATGAATGACCACTGGAATACATGGGCAAACAAAGTAATACACGGCCAAATGAAATAAATGAGGAGTTGTGGCAATTGAAAGGACATAGGAGATGAAAAGACTTAAAGTTTCAAAGCTTTTAAAACTCTTCAAATTTTCATTTTCTTTAATTCAAATAAAAAAATATAATTCAGCAAAAAAAATTTAAAAACCGAAAAAAAGTGAAACAAAATGAAAATAAATAATAAAATTAAAAAAATAGAAAAATAATAAAAGAAATTGCTTAAAATTCAAAACAGGGTTCAAAAATCACAATTAAAACATCACTGGCTTTGGAAAAATATCTGCTTCATTTTAAAATATTCTAAAGAAAATTTTTGAAATTAAATACTTCATTTATCATTTCTAAAATGAAATAAATAATTATATTTAGAGAAAATAGAAAATAATTAGAGAAATTGTTTAAAAATGGCAAACAGGACATGAAATTAACAAATAAAACATCACAAGCTTTTACAAAATTTCTATTTCACTTTAGAAAAATAAAAAGCAAATTAAATAATAAATTAGGAACAAAATAAAGTCTAAATGAGAATAAAATAAATTCTTAAGAAAAATATAAAGATAAATAAAGAATTCCATAAATTAATTGAAGCTGGAAATTAAAATTTTACAACAGAATACAACCGACATTGGAAGATGTCAATTGCACCTATAAAATGTTTTAAAACCAAAATATATTCATAACATGTTATTTTACCCATATAAATATAAATTAGAACATTACATGACTAAATAAAATATTATTTATATAATTTAAAATAAACAATTTTGTTAAATACAGCAAATTTCACACAATATTTAAAAGGGCATAACTTCCACAATATAAGTCAGATTTCATCGAAACGAAAAGCTGTATTCTTAAAATTTAATTTATTTTCATAATAAAAGACAAAATTCAAATTTTCAAACCTTTAAAATTTTAAATTAAAGTCAAAGTTTGACTATTTTGACCAAAATTCACTTTTTGGAAAATATTCTTTTTTAGTCATGCTTTGGAATGATAATTCATATTAAAACTAAAGTTTATGTTTAAAATAACAAAATTAATCATCCAAAATAAATAAAATAAGTTTTTAAATCAAAATTCAATTAAAATAATTAAAATATACAATTAAAAATAATCACAAAATGCAGGGTTGTTACAAACTGCCAGTTAAATTGTTATTTAATTTATTGCATATAAACTGCCAGTTAAATTGTTATTTAATTTATTATTGCATATAAACTGCTAGTTAAATTGTTATTCAATTTATTATTGAATATAAACTGCCAGTAAATATCTGTTATTTGTTATCTGTTCTATATTGATGTTATTGATTAAATTAGATGATGATTGTGATAAATGGTTGATGATTGATATTGGATGAATGGATGTTGTATTTTATATTGTTATAAACTGCAAGTTGTTATGGATTTTATTTCATTTGGGATTTCATGATTTTTTATTAAGGGAAAATGGTTTGAGGCCCAATCTTCGCACCTAGGCTTGAAATGATATACAACCGTATTTTTTTCTAAATTACGGATTGAAATGATAAATATCTCTCTACGGTTTTGACAAGATATTTATATATATGGTTTTATTGGATATTGAAATTATTCTATAAATAAGTTCTAAATTAAAGAAGATTTAAAAATTGATTTGGAAACGTATTTAATTAAGGATTGTTTTAGATATATCGATTTGAAACTTATTGGTTTTAAGATTTAAGGATATGATTTTTAAAAAATAGTGTTGGTTTAGGGTGAACTAAATGAATATTTCAAGTATGAATAAATTGAAGGAAATATTTAGTTAATTGTAATTTGAGTTTTATTTAAATAATAATGGATTTATTGTAAATATTTCAAAACTAAATAATAGAAACTGAATTATTGAATCGTATTTACCAAATTTAGTTTTGTAATTATTGAATACTTAAAGTTTGAAATATATTGAATTTGAAATGGTTTATTCTGCGGATCAAATTTGGTTTGAAATCGATAAATTTGGGATAATTTATTTGGAAACTAAATTGAATTGAAATGTATGATTTGGGATTTGGTTAAATATAAAATGTAGAAATTCAAGTTGTGTTGGATTTGAGTTGTGAAAATTGAAGAAGCTATTTATTATATAAAGTATTTTAATATTCAAACTATTTAAGCGGTGGAAGTTATGTTCAAAGTATGAGTTTCAAGGTACTATAATTTGAAAGCGTTATATTCAAGTGTTCTGATTTCGAAATGTTATAAATTTGAAAGTGTTATGGTTTATAAAGGATATGTTTAAAATAAAATGATATCGTATTGATTTGGTTTTTGGAAAGGCAATGATATTTTGGTTTTAAAGTATAAACTATTTTGAAAATGACCACGGTGTTATAATGACGTTTGGTTGTTAAAGATACCGGGATCAGAAGTTGTCATACTCTCTGCCAACTCCGAAAACCACTTTAACAACCGTGTACGCGGTGGAGATTTTAGAATATAGTATGATGGTGGCGGCATTCCTTTGAGGTATATACGTGGACCTGACTCCCGTGAGTTGGCATAAGGTGGCTAATAAAAGAGCGATTCTCGAGCCAAGGAGGTAGCCCCTCTTATCGAACACACTCTTTCGATATTATATTCTGACTCTGGATTGTTTTGGTGGCCACTTTTGATTTTTGATTTTGGGGGTGTGGCTCGAGGTGGGTGGTAGTAGCTGCTATGAGTTACCACCAGCCCGGATGCGTAGTTGGTATATCTACCCTGGCATTGCCTTGTGTGCCGTGTCACCTACCCTATCGTGCCTTGTACGAGTTTGGTTTTCTCCTGCAGCCCGTGTGGTATCCTCTAGTTGCTTCCCGATCAGGAGGGACCATGATACTAGATGGACTACTGGGACTATTACGTGTTAAGGTGGAAAATTTAAAGCCTTAATGCTATTTAAAAACAAGTTTATTTTACCATAGACATTATTATAACAGAAAAATATTACTACATAGTAAATAGTTTAATGGATCCATAGGAGATAGTGAATCCCGAGCATCTTTTAAGTTACTACACTCACGTTAGACACTGGATAGGAGATGTCAAATCCTGTAAACATCTCTGATGCCGTTCCACTCATATTATTTATTGTTGATTTAACTTACATAAGATCTTTTAGTTCTGACTCGAGTGTTCTGTCTTTTCAACTCGCTCGGGTCAGGCTGAGCATTTCAGGATTGGAAGACTTTATTTCTGAAGGACGAAGATGAAGATTGTATTGCTATTATTTATTATATTATTCTACTGCATTCATACTATTCCGCTGCATTATTTATTATCCTCTGGTATGTGTAACTCTGATATGTGTTATATAAGTAAAATCAAATGTGTCGTAAAGCAGCTTCATGAACTGTTATTTGATTATTATATTTTGTCATTCCGCTGTGAGATTCTGTTTTATTTTTTTTCTCTGTTTTTCTTATTCACCCCAATAATAATCTGCCATTCTGTTTGGTTTAAATCTGACGTGTGTGGTTTATCGTCATTTTAAAGCGTACAAAATGGCAAGATGTTACGTTGACTTCTTTGATAATTTTTCTCCGATTACAAGAATAACATCAATTCGATTATTAGTTTCTCCTACTTCACTCTATGATCTACTAGTTCACCAAATGGATGTAAAAACTGCTTTTCTAAATGCTAAATTAGAAGAACAGATTTATATGGACTAATCTCAACGTTTCGTTATACCTTCTTAAGAACATAAAGTTTGTAAATTAGATAAATCTCTATATGGTGTTAAACCTGTACCGAAACAATGACATGCAAATTTTGATAATCTAATTGTTTCACATGGTTTTATAGTAAATGAAAGTGACAAGTGTACTTATTATGAATTCAAGAATAACATTTGTACTATCATATGCTTATATGTTGATGATTTACTTATATTTGGTTCAAATATCCACACTGTAAATCATGTTAAGTCCATGCTATACGCCAATTTTGGTATGAAAGATCTTGGTAAAGCAATCATAATTCTTGGTATTAAGATGACTAAGTCTAAAAAGAGAATTTATTTGGATCAATCTCATTATATTGAGTAGATGTTAAAGAAATATGATTACTTAAAATATAAGCCTGCTAGTACACCATATGATCCAAGTGTAAAACTATTTAAGAACACTAGTGAATGTGAAAGACATTCTGAATATGCGAGCATCATTACTAGTCTTCGGTATACCACTGATTGTACTAGACCCGACATTGCATATGTCGTGGGACTATTGTGCAAGTTTACTAATAGACCTAGTATAAAGCATTGGCGTGCTATTAAAAGGGTCATGAGATACCTTAAAAGAACTATGAACCTTAAATTACACTATCAGAAGTTCCCCACACTCCTTGAAGAATATAGTGATCCGGATTGGAATACTTTATCAAACGATTCCAAAGATACTAGTGGACATATTTTCAATATTGCAGGAGGAGCGGTTTTTTAGAAATCTAAGAAACAGACTATCTTGGCTCAACCCACTATGAAGTCAGAAATGATAGAACTAGCTAATGTTTAGTGAAGAAGCGGATTACATAAGAGATCTGCTAGTTGAGATCCCTTTATAGGAAAAACCAATACCAACCGTGTTAATTCATTGTGATAGCACCACAGCTATTGCAAAAATTAAGAATTGTTATTACAACGGTAAGAGATGAAAAATTCATCATAAGCATAGTACTATAAGAGGATACATCTCTTTAGGATCTGTAAGAGTGGCTCATGTACACACTGATGAGAATTTGGTGAACCCTTTGACGAAAGGACTGGACAGAGAGAAAGTCCTTTCTATATCTAAAAGAATGAGACTATTGCCCTTAGATTGTTGAGTCACGCATAATGGTAACCCGACCTAATGATCAGAGATCTCAAGCACTAGGTTCAATGGGTAATAATAAGTTGTAAAGTGATATAAGTAGAACATGCTATTTCTAATACTTAGAAGCATGTATTCCTGAAGTGATTAGAGAATGATAATAGAAACTCTTAATGTGATCTATACTCTAAATGGAGTGGAGTATCTACCTTCGGGAGTACTCTTGATCGACTCATCTATGTGGATGTGGAAATGTGGTTGTTTCCTATGTAATTTTGGGCAAGATTTCTACTGCATTCACTAAACTGTTAGACGTGCATGCCTATAAATGCACGCGCTTAGTTGATAGAATTTTTGAAAAGTTATGTATGTCTGATGTCAGGAATAGAGTTCAAAAATACGAATCACTTTAGTAAACTGAACCTTACTCACTACGCAAAGGTTCAAATCGAAAGATACTTGTTTATGCACAATCCTATATTGTCATGCTTGGAATTTTTTTTAATAATTCAAGTGGAGGATTGTTGGAATTTTAAGTGAATTAATCTAAAAAATAAAAAAATTTAATGGTTATATATTTATGATTATTATAATTGAGTCGTTGTAAATGTATAACGGTAATATATATTTATGATACATTATTATAATTGAGTCATTGCGAATGTATAACGACCATATATTTATGAGTCATTATTATAAATAAATCGTTTCAAATGTAATTCTATTATATATATTCATGGGCCATTATTATAGTGCCGTTGCAAAAGTTAATGGTATTAAAAATTCATTTTAAATGATAATAAATTCAAATCCATTAACATTTCCTTACTTTAGTAACTTATACAATTTTCATTCTGCATATTTAAACGATAAATATGCAGAAGAAGAAATGTGAATAATAGACAATTTTTCTTTCTTCTTCTTCGTCTGTATTTTTCTTTATTTAGGAAACTTTACAAGCTATCAAATTAGGAAGCTTTGCACCTTGAGGTTAAGCCGCGAATTATCTTATAGAAAGCGACCTAGTCCGTGACTCATTCAAGAAAAAAAATAGCAGATTCAGATTGAGGTAAAACAATTTGTTCTTCCATAACTTTACAATTAGTTTCCACATTTATAGTATATTATTTTTGCTAATATTTGGTTTAACCGTGTTTAGTGCATGTACACTATGAGTAGGGGATATAAACAAATGGAACTCCTAATATCGATTCACTAACAAAGCCATATATTGACCAATGAGACATGTTTTCATATAGTTAAATAAATGCAACTATCATCCCCCATGTTGCATATGTACAGAAATGGTCATTTTGTTTTAGCATACAGGCAGTCAAATTTATACACACATTCGTTTATATATACATATGTCAGACATACATGTGTTTATACTTATATACATATGACTACTATACATATGACACACATACATGTTTCAGACATATATGTTTTATGCTTAATAGGTAATAAAACTTTTCAATAAATTAAATGGAATCTTTGCAGTAAATTGAATTATTTTCGGAGTTGTACTTAGTAATGGTATATGAATGTTGTGTCCTTATATTGAATCTGTACACAAAGGGAAACTAAGTTTGTAGCAGTATAAATTCCAAACAGTTGATAGCTGTAATTACATATAACACACAATCATTTCATATTCAACTCACACTCAAATGTATATCACATGAATGCACAACAAGGCATATAGTGTATTCCAACGCCATGTTCCAACGGCCTCCAATGGCATTTCTAACGGCTTCCAACGGCTCGTTGGATTTTGTCGTAACCGTCTGAAGCTGTTAGAAACCGTTGGAATGAAGCCGTTTGCGGCCGTTGGAAGCCGTTGGAAAATTTCCTGCCTATTTTCCCGAGAGCCGACCTGAAGCTCATTATCTCCTTCCCCAATCTATATTTTCACCCAATTCCCCCATTCCACCACCTCCCAGCCTGCTACCGCCTCCCCAAACACCATCCCAACCACCTCCGACGCAATCTAGAAGCTGCTCCAGCCCATCTCCACCCTTCTAGCTCTCTAAATCGGTAATTTTGCTAAAACTAATATTTAGGTTTTTTTTGATTTAGGGTTTATTTCGAATTGTGATCGATTCCTACTTGTTAGTGTATGCATATTACATCATGTTATCTCCTAATTGCAACTATTATCCCATAATGAACAAGTTATTACCGATTGAAAATTTTGTAATTTAAGATATTGCATTAGTTTATGTTGATTTGGTTAGTATTGAACGTGTGTGTGTGATAGAGTTTATTGCATTTGAAAGCCGTTAGAACGGATATTGCATTTGTGCGAACACGAGTTTTGTATTTGTGCGAACACGCGAATTGATTTAGTGTATAAATGAATTTGTAATATATGAATTTTGTCTACAAATTTTGTGTATAAATGAATTTAGTACTTATGTAATAAAACGGTAAAATATAAACCAATATTAATTAAACGAGTTATATATTTAAATTTAATATAAACAAATATTTAAATTCTTAAATATATTTGGCTCCGTTGGACAAGTGTTGTATATGATCGTTTTAGGGATATTCGTGTCTTTCCACAAAACGGACAACTCTATTCATCTGATACATCATTTGTCGGATTTGTCCCTGTATTGGACAAGTTACAAACACTATAAAGTAATTATATTTCGTCAATCATATCACTTTAAACGGTTCACAAAATTTCGACAGCATTTCCTTTACGTTCCTTGTGTACACGCATTTGTGTATGATACAAGGAACACGCGGGAAATGCTGCTGAAATTTTGTGAAATCATTTAAAATTATATGATTTACGGAATATAATTACTATTGTGTTTGTAATGGAAAGTAGGATGACCGACCATCAAAGAAGACACATAAGTGGCAATGAATCAATAGTTGTTTATTTAAAATGAAGTTTGTAGAAAAAATATAAAATTTAGTACATGTTTACTAAATCGGTAAATAAAATTTAAACAAAATATAAAATGAACGATTTACAATTTTTTTACTTTATCATAGGTTTTCAAGTAGGAAAAATGGTCAATTACTTTAATGATCGGAGTTGGATGTGTCAAAGAAGGGAAATTAATTGCACAATAAGTGAACATTTTCTAAAAGGGGTACAAGTGTTCATCGAATTTGCTGTAAGTAATATTGCAAACGATGAAGAAATTCGTTGTCCATGTAGTAGATGCAAATTGTTGAACTATTTAGTACCGAATATAGCTAAGGTTCATTTGCGCTAATGCGGTTTCGTACCTAATTATTTGTTATGGGCTCGTCATGGAGAAATTGTAGCCCCTAATAATCAAGAACAGTCGATGAAGGTCATTAGTGATGAAGTTAGTACGAATCTCATAGAACATGTGGTCGAAGATGCAACAAGATCAATGTTCCCTACCGTTGAAATTGATAACGACGATGTTAACGTCAAAGTGGAACCAAATGTTGGAGCTAAAAAAATATATGATTTATTGGATCATGCTAAAAAACCCCTTTGGAATGGATGTTTAAGCGGCTCTCAATTATCGGTAACTGCAGAATACATTGCAATGAAATCAAAATACAACCTTATAGAAGCTGGATTTATGGCTGTTTTTCAAGCTGCTAAACGTCATATGCCACCCGATAATTTAATGTGTGAAAATTATTATGAAGTGAAAAAAATTATGTCATCTTTCGGTTTGCCATATCAAAAAATAGATACATGTTTAAAGGGTTGCATGTTGTATTGCAAAGAAGACATCAACCATAGAAATTGTAAAATATGTAATCAAGAAAGATACAAACCGAGGAAAAAGAAGGGAAAAGAAGTTCCGTACAAGCATATGCATTATTTACCCATCACCCCTAGACTTCAACGGTTATATGCATCATCTGTAACAACGCATCATATGAGATGGCACAGTGTGAGAACACCTCAAGAAGGTACGTTGACACACCCATCCGATGGAGAAGCATGAAAATATTTTGACAAGAAATATTCCGATTTCGCAGCGGAGAGCTGCAACGTTAGACAAGGTTTATGTACAGACGACTTCTCACCGTTTTCTCAGTTTGGTTCTAAATATTCATCTTGGCCTGTAATAATCACACCTTACAATCTACCCCCGTGGATGTGTATGAAAGCTCCATATATGTTTCTCACAATTGTCGTCCCTGGCCCTGATGATCCGACACAGGGCATTGATGTTTTCTTACAACCTTTAATCGAAGAGTTGATAATATTATGGTATGAAGGATTTCAGACATACGGTATATCAAAAAAGAAAAAATTTCGGATGTTCCTTCTTTGTTATGGACTATTAGCGATTTTGCTGCATATGCAATGCTTTCCGGTTGGAGTATGGCTGGTCGTTTTGCTTGTCCTTATTGCATGGAAGAAACATGAGTATTTTCCTTACCGCTTGGGAAGAAAATTTCATGGTTTGATTGTCATCGATGTTTTCTTAATATTAATCACCCTTTTAGAAGAGACAAAAAAAACTTCGTAGCTAATAGGCATGAGACTCTACGACCACCAACGGTTTGGTCAAGCGAGGATATATATGAACTTGTAAAAGATTATCCAAAGATACACGAGACCGGACAATAAATTGAAATCCAAGATAAATCGACGTTTCATAATTGGTGCAAACAAAGTATATTCTGGGAATTGCCTTATTGGAAAAATCTCTTAATCCGTCATAACATTGACATCATGCATAATAAAAAAATGTATTTGATAATGTGTTTTATACAGTTTTGAATGTGAAGGGCAAGACTAAGGACAATTTAAAATCTAGACATGATATAGAGGAAATATGCAATCGTCCTGAGCTTCATGTGAAGCCCAAATGACAGTAAAAAACCCAAAGCATGCTACGAACTAGACATCAACCAAGTTAAAGTACTGTTAAAATGGGTGGAAGGATCCCGATGGAATTTCCTCTAAGCTTCGCAGATGTATCGACTATAAAAATGGAAGACTGAGTGGAATGAAAAGCCATGATTGTCATGTAATGATGGAAAATTTGTTACCCATCGCTTTCAAAGAATTATTACCGGTAAAAGTTTGGAAGGTAATAACAGAACTTAGTTTATTTTACAAGGAGCTTTGTTCAACTACGTTAAAAGTTGACCGTCTACTTAAACTTGAAGAAGAAATTCCTATACTGCTCTGCAAATTGGAGAAAATGTTTTCTCCGGGCTTCTTTAATGTAATGGAGCATTTACCTGTTTATCTTCCATATGAAGCACGTCTTCGAGGTCCTGTGCAATATGGATTGATGTATCCATTTGAAAGGTATGTTACTATACTGAGTATGTAAATGTTAGTTTAATTTTAAATATAAGTTAATACTTAACGAACTATTTTTTATTAGGTAATTAAATCATTTAAAGCAAAAAGTGAGACAAAAAGCTCGAGTTGAAGGTTCTATTTGCAAATCATATATCGAAGAAGAAGCTTTTTTATTTTTCTCTCATTATTTTAACGATCGTGTGAACTTATCATTTGTAAGTGTTCCGCGTAATGATGAGCCCGTTGAACAAAATTCTTCTTCTGAATCAATATTATCTATTTTTAAACAACATGGCCGACATGTTGGAAAATGTGTGGAAATATGGCTAGATGATAAAGATTACCATGTAGCACACACATATATTCTTCTTAATTGTTCTGAAGTTGCACCATTTGTTAGGTAATTATCACCTTTCAAGTTTTGTTAAATTTAATACTACACATGTAAATAAATAATAATGTAATATATCATGTTTGTGTTTGCAATATTTTTGAATCACAAAATCCAAGCGACGATTTAAGCAAAGATTTCAGTACTTGGTTTTCGAAATACGTTTTTGATCCCACAAATAATGTGCTCGATGAAGGACCGAAACATTTGGCATTTGGACCGAAAAGAAAAGTTAAAACTTATCCAATATTTTTTGTTAATGGATATAAATTCAACACCAAAGATATGATGCTGAAAAATTAACAAATAATACTAGTATATTTGTTAAAGGCAGTGATGATCCTCATAATCATATAAATGATTTTTATGGCGTGTTAACTCAGATTTTGCAGTTGACATATTTTACAAGACCCGCGGAGGATGTTTATTTGTTTAGATGCAACTGGTTCAGCAATGTTTCAGGTTCTGGTATTAACGTGCATCTAAATTATAATCTTATAGAAATTAAACATACATCGCGTTATCAAAAGTACGACCTTTTTATACTAGCCAAACAAGCCCTACAAGCTTATTATGCCCCTTATCCATCTCTAAAAAGGGATAAAGCAGATTGGTCTGTGGTTTTTAAAACCAAAGCAAGATTTACGTTCGATGGACAGACTATTCCAGACGAACAAGCCTATCAACCAGATTTGGAGGAAAATGTTAAAATAGCAATTACAGATGATCAAACTGATTTTGGAGCTTTAAATGATGAGACAAATGTATTAGTCGAAGCATTTGAGAGTGTAGAGGAAAACGACATAGAACACAAAACCGAGTCTGAATCGGAAAATGACGAGGACGGTTGAGTAATATTCGGTAATTTTTACAATTATTCACATTACGTTTATCTTTGATTAATAATGCATTTATCCAAAGTTATACAATTTTAATGACAACAAGTGTATCCTCACACACTCAACACATACACTCAACATGACACATTTGTAGCATATTGTATTACATTTTTTAATGGTTTGTCATATCATAATTATTATGAATTGTATATGTATGTATATGGCAGGTATATTATAGCTGGTTCTGGCTTTCGGTGACGTGGCTCTTCCTAGCTGATTGGAGAGAGTAGTGGTGAGCCACCAGCTTGTCCAGTCGTATACTTGCAGCCAAAGGCTGATCAGGCGTAAGTATCATAATTAGCAGCTTAGCAATTTAATTTTTTATACATGATATATCTATAATTGTCTAAAATTCTATTTTATATTTAACGCAGTGGGTTTGAGTTGGAGCCATCTAAAGTGGTTCTGAACATTTCTAAGCAGACGTATATGGGCAGGATGAGCAATTGCTGGCCTAAGTGGAGCAAGATCCCCGATGATGTGAGAGAGATCATTTGGCAAGATTTTCTAGTAAGTTTATACCGCTTTATAAAATGATTAATTAAATACAAATAAATAATTAGTAATATTTTCTCATTGTACAGGGCGCAGTAGATTTGCAAGAGTCTGACATCAACTTAGTTCAGAGACACTGGAACTCAAAGATCGCTAAGAACTATAGGGAGAAGATTTCAGAGATTAAAAAAGTGGGGAAGAAACCAAAGTGGATGAGCGCGACTGTATGGGATAAGTGGTTGACTGGTGGAACTCTGAGGAGTTCAAGGTAAATCGATAATGAATCTCAGTAAAAATTTTAACGTTTAATAAATAATTATTCGTTGTAAATTTGCAGGACGATTCAGAAAGGAACTCAGCAAACAGGAGCATGAATCCAGTAACTCATCGCGGAGGCTCTAAATCTTTCCAGCATCACCGCGAAGATTTGGTAAATTTATCTATTATCACATTTGTATATTGATTAGTTCAGTAATTAGTTATGTGGAGTTAAATTATCCAAATTATCAATTGCAGGAACGAGCTTATGGACATCTCGTTGGCTTAGTGGACTTATTTGCTCACACCCACGCATCTAGGCAAGTAGACGAGTCTGGAAAAATCATATATCAGTGGGGTGATCAGGATAGGGCGACTGAGACATATGTATGCATTTTTTAATTTCTAATATTTACATCGATAAGTTTATTAATTACTAGCTATGTAAAATAAAAATTACATTCTATTATTTTTCAACTGAAATTGTTTTTTCTTCCATTATAGTCAAGGTTACAGGAGGCACGGGCTTATGCGCTTCAGCAGTCTGGTCGTGAAGAGTTGACACAGGAGGAGCAAGATAACATATTTGACGTTGTTATGGATCCGACGCAGCGGAGTCTGTGCAGTTAATGCGCTCGGTAGATTTGAAGCAGTGGAGGTGCAAAAAGTCATAGCGAGGATACAACAAGGATATAGCGGGATATAGAGGATGTCTTTAAAATATTATATAAAATTCGTACTTAATGTTATTACAAATATATAAATGGTAACTAAATGAAAAATTATCACTCAATTGAATTATAAATAATACATAAATAATTTTAAATAAAAACATGTGCGAATATATTTAAATAAGCGAAAAACTGTTATATAACATAATTGAATTTGGTAGAATATTAGAGTATTTTCATTTTTGAAAATATATTAAAAATTAAATCAAATAAATTAGTTCATAATTTTATAATGTATAAACACAATTTTTCAATTCATTTCATTAAAAAAGATATAGCGGGAATAACTGAATATAGCGGAAATAACGGGATATAGCGGAAATAGCGGGGATTAAAGCGGAAAGGCTATATTCTGGGGCTATATGGAAAAATCGTAGCTAGAAATCCGCTATGAGATATAGCGGGGTTGTAGCGGGGTAGTAGTGGGGTAGTAGCTACACAGAGCGGAGTAGACGTTATGGCTTCGAGAACGTAACGGTAATTAATCCTTTTACATATGTACAAAAAATTAGTGTTTAGTTATATAGTGTTATAATATTTTATATGCTAAGACAACCCTTTTGCTATTATTTCTATTTGCAGGCTCAACAAGCTCAAAAGGCCCAAGACAAAGAAGAAATTGAGGAGCTTAGAGCTATGATTGAACAACTACAGGAGGAGAATCGTCTGCGAGCCGTACAGATGAGCAGCTGAATCAAAAGCTTGCGGACTATGTGCAAAATCATGGTACCTTTCCTTCGTCGTATGGTGCTTCCGGAGGCGATGACGAAGATGCTTGAGGAGGTATGCTTTTTAGTGTTTGTGTTTGAACGATGTATATATTCACTTGGAGATGATTATTATGTGTTTTAATGTTGTATATATTGGTACGGAGTGGATGAGAACGATATTTTGATGGTATGTATGTGGTTTGTTGACATGTTTTGATGGTATTTACGTTGATGGTACGGTTTATGATGTTTGAATGGTTTGGTTTTTTTATATTGGTGTTTAATTGATTTATGTGTGTTGTTTATATTGATATTGATATATATATATGTGTGGAATGGATTGGAAATGTATTAAAAATATATTGGAAATGGATTGGATTGGAAATGGTGTGGCTGTAAGGTGAATATGCTTGCTGTTGTACAGCAAAATAAACCCAGATTTCCAATGGTTTCCAACGACTTATTGGACATTTTATTCAAACGGCTTGTAACGGTTTCCAATGGCTATTAACCGTTGGCGGCCGTTGGAAATTCCGTTGGAAAATAACCGTTGGTTCCGTTGGAAAACGTTGTATCTATTCCAACGGCCGCCAACGGCTACAAGCCGTTGGAATAACCGTTTAATCTTGTAGTGATACCAGTGCTTATTCAAATATATGTCATCCACGTAAATACCCGTGCATATTCAAATATATGTCATCCACGTAAATACCCGTGCATATTCAAATATATATCATATAACACATATTCATTTTCAAATACATATAACATACCAATACCATTGAATCAAATTCAGATTCAAGCATATATAACACATTTCATAATCAATCATTTATAATTAAACAAGTATTTAGTTCACAAAATGACCTGCATATAGTTCACAACCATGCAAAACACCCAGTTTCATGCAAAGAGAAATACATAATTCATATAAATTAATGCCCGAACACATTACAACGATACAAAATACACCCAGTTTTAGGCAAAAAGAAATAAGTAGTTCACAAATTACTAACGACCGAACACATTACACGTACAAAATACTAACAACCATACATCTTCATCCCTTAGGATCGTTCTTCCCTTGTGCAGTTTTTTTTTCTCGTTTATCCGGTTTGTTGAGTGCTTCCTCCAACCAGTCAATAGCTTCACGTTCTACATCAAGACACCTAGCAATCGTTCTTTGTTGAGTAACTGTAATATTTTGCTTCAGCTTTTCTACAGCTTTCCTAATAGCCACTCTCTGCATAAATTTAAATTATCAAAACTGTAATACACGGTTAAAATAAAATTTTATCAACATTGTAGTTCATAGTAAAATTATCGAAATTATCGAAATTATCATATCAAAATTGCTTTGACATTTGTAATACATAATACAATTATCAAAATTGTATAAAAAAATAAAATTAATAGAATTGTAGTACATAGTTAAGATAAAAATTTATCAACATTGTAGCACATAGTAAAATTATCAAAATTGCTCTAATAGTTGTAATACATATTACTGTTGGAAATTGTGTTTAAAAATCAAGTGAATTATTGAAAATGACTAAGTGTGAAGAGTGGCTTTGTGAATAGTCCCACATTGTAGGACTTTATGAAAGAATCAAGTATTTATACTTTAGAGGCTAAGTTGGGCCCTTTGGGCACCCAATGATGCTCTTTTGTGAGGAGTGATGCCATGTTTGACCACCATGCGCGCGCCGACCGACCGACCGACTCGACTCGACCCGACCCGGACCGGGCTCGGGTTCAGGCTTGTAGTGGTGTAACACTTATATTTTTGCTACAAATTTATTAACCGTTTTTGACCGGGTTGGAACGGTAAAATCTGTTCAAGCCCGTATTGATATTTTGACCCGGTATTGCTCAGATCCGTTTTTTAAGACCACGTATCCCCCAAACCAGTAACGTTCTTTTGCTACTCCGTCTTCTTAACTGATACGAAGACGAAAACAGAAAGAACAACATTTTCGTACCTCTTTTTTTATAAAAGTTCAAGCATTGTTTTTGAGAGTGCAAACTGAGCCGTTCGTCCGTGCAAACGAATCGGTACAACAACTATTGAGAGGCTGTTTTATCCCAGAGGCGGCGGTGATTGATCCGAACTGCTTGCACCATTGAGCAAATCGCCGAAACGTCTTCAAGAAAGTGACTCTGTCCACGACTCAGCCGAAGCTAGCCATTGTTTTCCAACAATTGAAGACTTTCGACAGCAATGGCTTCTACTGCGGATCTAGATGCCGCCGCTCCCACTTCCTTCTTCCAACTCCCGATGGTCTCTGCTGCTCCCTTCAGATTCGAGGGCCTCCACTTCAAACGCTGGAGACAGAAGATGGAATTCTTCCTGACCACCAGAAAAGTGGTGGCTGTGCTGACAACCGACAAACCGCAGCTACCCAGTAGACCAGACGACGAAGCAGACGCAGATCAGATGCGAGCCTGGACAGAAAAATCAAAGGAGTTGCAGAACTGGACAGAGCAAGATTACATGTGCCGAAACTTCATACTCAACAGCCTCAACGATGACCTGTACGACTACTACAACTCTGACAAGTCAGCCAAAGAGATCTGGGAAGCACTGCAAAAGAAGTACGATACCGAAGAGGCTGGAGCGAAGAAATATGCAGTCAGCCGCTACCTCAAATACCAGATGACATATGACAGGTCGGTAGAGATGCAGTCTCATGAGCTTCAGAAAATTGCTCATGAGATCATCTCCGAAGGTATGAGTTTAGATGAACAGTTTCAGATTGCTGTTGTTATTGATAAACTGCCCCCAGGTTGGAAAGACTTTAAGAATGTGCTTAGGCACAAGACTAAGGAATTCTCCTTAGAGAGCTTGATCACTCGCCTCCGTATTGAGGAGGAGGCTCGGAAACAGGACCATAAAGAGGAAGTGCTTGTTGTCACCAACAACAACACTAAAAAGTCCAAGCCAACAGTTCTGAAACCAAATCCGAAAAACTTTTAGAATCAGAACCGCAACCGCAACAAACAGAATTGGAACCCGCATGGGAACCAAAGAGGATAGCAGAAACCGACCCAAAAGAATGACTCTGGATAGTTGTTTCTGTGCTACAACTGTGGAAAACCAGGTCATATGGCACGCAAGTGTAGGAACAGACCAGGCCCTGCACCGCAGGCTAACCTGGCTGAGGAGCCTTTGACGGCTATGATTTCTGAGATTCACCTTGTTGGTGGATCAAAGGGTTGGTGGGTAGACACTGGTGCATCCCGCCATGTATGCTATGATCGTGCTATGTTCAATACATACACGGCTGTTGATGATCAGAAAGTACTGTTGGGAGATTCTCACACCACTACAGTTGCAGGCATTGGAAATGTGGAAATAAAGTTTACCTCTGGAAAGACAGTTCTTCTGAAAGATGTGATGCATACTCCAGAGATGAGAAAGAATCTGATTTCTGGTTTTCTTCTTAATAAGGCTGGTTTTACTCAAGTTATAGGGGCTAATTTGTATAATTTGACTTATAAGGGGATGTTTGTAGGGAAGGGTTATGCTTGTGAGGGTATGTTTAAACTGAATGTTGAATCTAATAAAGTAAACAGTTCTACTTATATGTTGTGTGACTTTAATATTTGGCACTCTAGATTATGTCATGTAAATAAGCATATAATTCATAACATGATCACATTAAATTTGATTCCTAAAATGTCACAAACTGATTTCGATTAATGTGAATTCTATAGTCAAGCAAAAATCACTAAGAAACCCCATAAATCAGTTGATAGATTTTCTGAACACTTAGACTTGATTCATTCTGACATATGCGAGCTAGATGGTACTTTGACTAGACATGGACACCGTTATTTTATCACTTTCATAGATGATACCTCTGATTTCACTTATGTATATCTTATGAAAAATAAAAGTGATGCATTTGATATGTTTAAATTATTTAAAACTGAAATTGAGAATCAATCTAATAAGAAAATTAAGAGACTTCGTAGTGATAGAGGAACAGAATATGAATCTAGTTCATTTCTTGATTTCTATAAATTGAATGGTATAATTCATGAGAGAACTGCACCTTATTCACCTGAAATGAATGGTAAAGCTGAAAGAAAGAATAGGACCTTTACCGAATTAGTTGTAGCTATTTTGTTAAATTCAGGTGCAGCAAAACATTGGTGGGGGGATATTTTGTTGACTGTATGCTATGTGTTGAATAAAATCCCTAAATCAAAAAGTAAGATTTCACCTTTTGAAATTTTAAGAAATTATAAACCGAATGTATCTTACTTTAGAACTTGGGGATGTTTGGCATATGTTCGTATACCCGACCCTAAGAGAATAAAATTAGCAAGTAGAACATATGAATGTGTATTTATTGGCTATGCTATTAATAGCAAAGCATATAGATTTTATGACCTGAATACACATAATATAGTAGAATCTATTGATGCTGATTTTTATGAAAGTAAATTTCTTTTTAAATTGAGGAATAGTGGGGGCACGTCAAATAACACCGTGCCTATTAGAACAGAACTTAATGAATCTTCTGAAACTGAACCTAAAAGAAGTAAAAGAGCAAGAGTTGATAAAGATTTTGGCTCGGATTTTTGCACTTTTACTATAGAGGAGGATCCAACAAACCTCCAAGAAGCCTTATCTTCTTTAGACGCCGATTTTTGGCAAGAGGCTATAAATGATGAGATGGATTCCTTGGAATCCAATAAGACTTAGCACCTAGTAGATTTACCACCTGGTTGAAAGTCTATAGTTTGTAAATGGGTACCTAAAAAGAAATTAAAACCTGATGGAACAGTTGAAAAATATAAAGCCCGTTTGGTAGCTAAAGGTTTTAGGCAAAGAGAAAATATAGACTTTTTTGATACTTTTTCACCTGTAACTAGAATCACATCCATTCGAGTACTAATTTCATTAGCATCTATTTATAATTTAATTATACACCAAATGGATGTTAAAACTGCCTTTTTAAATGGTGAATTAGAAGAGGAAATTTATATGGACCAACCTGAAGGCTTTGTTATTCCTGGTCAAGAACATAAAGTTTGCAAATTAGATAAATCATTATATGGTTTAAAACAAGCACCAAAACAATGGCATAAAAAATTTGATAATTTAATAATCACAAACGGTTTCAAAGTTAATGAAAGTGACAAATGTATTTATTATAAATCTGAAAATGACATTTGCACTATAATATGTTTGTATATAGATGATCTACTAATTTTTGGATCAAACATTCATGCCATAAACACTGTTAAATCTTTGTTAAGTGCCAATTTTGATATGAAAGATCTTAGTGAAGCGAGTGTAATTCTTGGTATTAAGATTACTAGGTCCGAAAAGGGACTTTCTTTGGATCAATCTCATTATATTGAGAAGATCTTAAAGAAATACAATTACTTTGACTGTAAACCTGCATGTACACCATATGATCCTAGTGTAAAACTTTTCAAGAACACTGGTGAAGGTGTAAGACAGTCCGATTATGCAAGCATCATTGGCAGCCTTCGATATGCCACTGATTGTACTAAACTCGACATTGCCTATGTCGTGGGATTACTATTTAGGTTTACTAGTAGACCTAGTATAGAGCATTGGCACGCTATTGAGAGGGTTATGAGATACCTAAAACGAACCATGAACCTTGGATTACATTATGAAAAGTTTCCAGCTGTTCTTGAAGGTTACACCGATGCAGACTGGAATACTTTATCTGGTGACTCAAAGGCAACCAGCGGCTATATCTTTAGCATTGCTGGAGGAGCCGTTTCTTGGAAATCCAAGAAACAGACTATTTTGGCTCAGTCTACTATGGAGTCTGAGATGATAGCACTAGCCACAGCTAGTGAGGAAGCAGAGTACTTAAGAAATCTGCTAGCTGAGATTCCTTTATGGGAAAAACCGATACCAGCTGTGTCGATCCATTGCGATAGTACCGCGGCTATTGCAAAATTTTAGAACCGTTATTACAACGGTAAGAGACGACAGATACGTCGTAAGCACAGCACTGTTAGAGAGCTACTCTCCTCAGGAGCTGTTAGAGTGGATCACATACGCAGTGACGAGAATTTGGTAGATCCTTTGACGAAAGGATTGGCCAGAGAGAAAGTCCTTATGACTTCTAGAAAAATGGGACTATTTCCCTTAGATTGTTGAGTCACGTACAATGGTAACCCGACCTAATGACTGGAGATCCCAAGAACTAGGTTCAATGGGTAAGAACAAGTTGTGAAGTGATATGAGTTGAACATGCCATTTTTCATATATATAGAAGCATGTATTTCTGAAGTGATTAGAGGATGAGTTAATAGAAACTCTTAATGAGATCTATACTCCATTTGGAGTGGAGTACCTACCTTCAGGAGTACTCTTGATAGACTCACCTTTGTGAACGTGGAAATTTGGCCGTTTCCTATGGTGTTTTGGGAAAAACTCCTAGAGCATTCGCTAAACTGGGATAGACGTTCATGGCCATAAATGCGCGGGCTTATTTGATTGCACTCTAGAAAGATAGTGCGTGGTCTGATGTCAGTAATAGAATTCAAGACTACGTGTCACTCTAGTAAAAACTGAATCTTATCCACTATGCAAAGGTTCAAGTCAAAAGACACCTTTGTTTATACACAATCTTATGTTTTTTTTTTTTTGAAATTGCTCGAAAATATTTTTAAAAATTCAAGTGGGGGATTGTTGGAAATTGTGTTTAAAAATCAAGTGAATTATTAAAAATGACTAAGTGTGAAGAGTGGCTTTGTGAATAGTCCCACATTGTAGGACTTTATGAAAGAATCAAGTATTTATACTTGATTCTTAGAGGCTAAGTTGGGCCCTTTGGGCACCCAATGATGCTCTTTTGTGAGGAGTGAGGCCATGTTTGACCACCGCACGCACGCCGACCGACCGACTGACTCGACTCGACCCGACCCGGGCCGTGCCGGGCTCGGGTTCAGGCTTGTAGTGGTGTAACACTTATATTTTTGCTACAAATTTATTAACCGTTTTTGACCGGGTTGGAACGGTAAAATCTGTTTAAGCCCGTATTGATATTTTGACCCGGTATTGCTTAGACCCGTTTTTTAAGACCATGTATCCCCCAAACCAGTAACGTTCTTTTGCTACTCCTCTTCTTAACTGATACGAAGACGAAAACAGAAAGAACAACATTTTCGTACCTCTTTTTTTATAAAAATTCGAGCATTGTTTTTGAGAGTGCAAACTGAGCCGTTCGTCCGTGCAAACGAATTGGTACAACAACTATTGAGAGGCTATTTTATCCTAGAGGCGGCGGTGATTGATCCGAAGTGCTTGCACCATTGAGCAGATCGCCGAAAGTCTTCAAGAAAGTGACTCTGTCCACGACTCAGCTGAAGTTAGCCATTGTTTTCCAACAATTACAATTATTAAAATTGTATAAACGATAAAATTATATAAATTGTAGTACATAGCCATGATAAAAATCATCAAAATTTTAATATCAAATTGATCTACAAATTGTAGTACATACCACACAATTATCCAAAATTGTATAATGCATAAAAATTTAGTTTAAATTGAGTATAAATAATCCACTCGGCCAAACACTGCCCAGCTAAGAAGGAAACCATCTGTTATCAAAAAACATATGAAAAAAAAATCACAGCTCAAATACAAAATCGAAAAAAATAGCTAGGGTTTTGGCACTAACAAAATTACACTCGACGGATTAGGGTTTGGCAACCAAGAACTGTAGGGTTTTTAAAGCATTAACCACTGGGTTGAATGGAGGACTTCGATTGCTGAGATGAGTAGGCTTTCTTTCCCCATTAAGTAGGCGTAGACGAGCGATCTTCAAAGGCATGACGATCGAGCTTCAATGGCGTGTGTTTTTTTCTTCTTTTAGTCATTCGTGAAGAAGAGGGAATATGTGCCTTCGTTGATAGAACGAAATAGAAGTTAGCGTTAAGAAGAGAGTAGGCTATTTTTTAGCGGTGGCCTTCTAGTTTTGGTAGTTAAGAAAAGAAACTTATGCTAATGGTAGCACACTACTAAAAACATGGACGACTCTACGGAGCCCAAAAATATAGAATAAGGTTAACACGGAACAGGTATTGGTTTCCATTGTTCAATTTAAAATGCGGCGGTTGGATTCATTTCATACTCAATTTTGGGCTTTATCCATCTTAAACCCATAAATGACCTTTCTGGATGTACGGTAAGGAACATTTGAAAATTCTTACGACATAATACATTTAAGTTGTTGGATGGGATAAAAACAAATTGAAGTGAAACGTTTGACTGCTCAATAATAAAGATTTGTCAGGACCTAATTAACATATCAGATTTAAAACTTATTGTCGATTATTTATTCTTCACATTTACCCATAACTCACATTTACTATTGCAATCATGTTTCGTAATTTTTCAATCTTTCACCACTGAAATTGTTATTGAAAATAACACAATTTACGATCAAAGGTTGGTACTATATACATCCAACTAACACTTACTGATGACACTTAAATATTTAATGAAATTAAATTATAAACCAACTTAAAAAAAAAATATGCATATAAAATTAAAAAAATGTTAACATTTATTTCATCCATATTTTCTTTCAGCTGATCCACAATATAATTTCATCGAGTTAATCCACAAATTATTTGTAAGTTAATCCGCATGTGGATTAACTGATAGAATATGTTATTCTAATTTATGTTTATTTTTTGGTCTTTTACTTTGCTGTGTATTTCTATTCTCCTATTTGTGGAATACAAAATAAGTACACTAGATTATACATTATTGCATATATAAAACTCAAATTCCATAACCTATCTAATGCGACTACAATAAAATCAAAAGATTTATGACCATTAACATATTCTTATAAGCTTTAATCATTTTCAAATTTGAACTCTCACAAAGTATCAAAAGAAACAAAAGGTCTGGTGTAACGGCCTGGGGTTTTCGACCCTCAAAAATCAATATAAATACGTTCACCATATAGAATGCTGAGCAATCAAGTGTCGGAAATACCGAATCATTAGGGGCGAAGGAGAAAAAGGTAGAAAAAAATAGAATCAACAACATAGAATCTCATAATCATTGCGGAATAAAATATAATAATAATAGTCTTTATACAAGGAAAACTGTAACTATTAATGTATATATATACCATCATCAAAGTACAACAATCTATACATCAATGTGGACGGTTATTATAACTTTTCCTCGCCGGTGTTGACTATATAGATTACTCACATAGCAGAATATAATCAAGTATGCAATATACGTCTAAAATCCTCCAGCTCGTCTCTTGAGCTCCAAAACACTCTAACCTGAATCTATAATACTCGGTTTGACCCAAGCATTATAATAAATAATACCCGAGTCAGTCTGGAAAACCGGCGTGAGTAAACACGCTCAACTTGAATTATTAGAGTTATCAAAATCCTTTCAAAATATTTTTATAGAAAATCTGGTGATATTATAAATTGTCTAAGTACAAATACTTAATTAAATTAGCCGAAATTGTCACATTAATTAAAATCCAGTATACTAAGCTCTACAATCAAAACCTTTAAGGTTTGTAGTGGTTATTTGATTGAAGTGGTTTCGGATAATGCTGATATCCGATCCCGGTCGTTTTGAATCCAAGCGATAAAATTTTAAAGCCAAGTTGTTAAAAAGCACAAATCCACTATCGGGGTGCCTATGTTTACATATGGAAATTTATTCCATATGTTTACTTTATCGTGACCTGTCCATCGAAATTTATTTACTTGTAATCATCACATTTCCCTACTAGTGGTCAATACAAATCGATTTACCTTCAAATAAAATGTGTCAACATTTTATTTTATTTGCTTTAAATTTGTTTGGCTATTTGATGGCACATACAATAGATAATTAAAATCAATATCCAAAGGAAATATCAATCAAAGCATATACCCATATATATAGTCATAAAATTGTAATTTATCATTATGAAGTTTATACATTCATGTATATATATTTGTTTACATATATAATAATTTTATAAATTTTATATAGATATATAGATATTTTATCATAAGATTGAAATGGTGAAGTTTACATTCATGTATATATAATTTTTCTTCTTATTCAGAAATTAGCGTTTTGAAAATTTAACATAGTTTGAAAATTAGCAAATTCAGATATTCAAATATCAGAAATTTATCTTTTCGACTTATGTTCTTCTTTTATTAACAACCAATCAATCTCGTATCTAAGAATAAACATTGGCTAATTCGAATTTTATTAT
Source organism: Allium cepa (assembly GCA_030765085.1). Taxonomy (NCBI): domain Eukaryota; kingdom Viridiplantae; phylum Streptophyta; class Magnoliopsida; order Asparagales; family Amaryllidaceae; genus Allium; species Allium cepa. The sequence continues at coordinate 675,200,487 of CM060941.1, read as the reverse complement.
TAATTCCTTATAATCGATAACAAAAGGTTATATTGAAATTTGTTATCACCTTTTATCTTATTGCACATTTGTTCAATTTCTTTATTTAAATGACATTTATAGTCCATACTTTAGTTATTAATTTAATACAATTGAATATTGTTTGTTTCAGTTCAGATACTAATTAATTTTTTCCTCTTATTGCAATTTTGTCATTTACAGAATCAATTTAGATTATCACTTCAACTCGATATATTTTCATTAGTAAGAGTATAAACCTTTGTTTCTAACCATCTTTATTCGACAATTAAATTAAATTAAATATTTTTAAATGGTTAAAAATACGGGTCATTACAATCTCCCACACTCAAAACTTTTTGTCCTTAAGAAGAGCGGAATAAGAGAACAAAAAGATAAACAGAAAGATAGAAATTTCTTTTATAACAAAATACTTTTACAACAAAATATTTAAATGTTTGAAAATTTCCTTTGTTAAGAATTCTTTTGTAACAAAATACTTTTATATCGAAAAGACTTTTGACAACTCAATGTTTCAACTAGTTTATCCTTGTTCTTACAGAATCTAGTAAACGTTGATCAGACGCAAGACTAGAAATCTGTAAGTACTTAGTAGACCTGTTTCAACACCCAATGAAAATACTTGAAAAAATATATTTTAAAAACAAATATGGAAAGTATAATTCAATCATCGAAATTGAACGAACGGGGTCGTCATGGAACTCAGTCCCTAAGGTTGCTCTCTCGCTTAGTCGAGAGGACAGAGCGACGCAGCCTTAGGTGATTTTAGGCAGTCATTGCCCCACATCTTATACCATGACATCCAAAACACCCATGGATCATAGATACACAATGGTTTCGCCTGGATTGCCCAGGTAACATCCGTACCTGTGAGCAATCATTGCTCTACGGATTATGCTATGCAAAACATTCGCATGGATCATAGTCTACGTACTAGTAACACTGGTGGTTACATCGCTATCACCCATAGACTTAAGGTAATCATCCGCCCCTCGAATTGCGCCATGTGGACCGCAGATACACAATGATTTCGCATGGTTCCCTTAGGAAACATCCATACCTCGGGGCAATCGCTCTACCTAGGCGGGTTACGCCGAAAATGACCATAGATCGCAGTTACATAATGGTTTCGCCTAGGTCCTCCAAGTAACATCCGTAATCGTAAGCCTTCACAGGCCTGCGAATTTCGTTATGCAGCCAAGTCGAAGGAAACTCATGAGTATTATGTCCGGCCAACCTATATCGATTAGGACCCATTTGTGGATCCACCCAAGTCCATCTAGGATCAAATTAAAGAATCAATAGAATGTCTCCACAATATGGCCACAAAACGGATAATCAAGCAAAAGGTACTTCCATGTCTACAATTCCAAAATGTATATCATACTATACATAGTACCTTTTCAAATCATTACTTCAAAATCATACTTATATAAATTTCGTTATATATAAGATCATCGCTTTTTAGAACGAGTACCTTTCAAACCAATAGTTTTCGAATTAACTTCATTCTTATACAATTCATTTTATATAAGTTCGAAAACTTCCAAATCGATTTTTTTTCTTTTATTTTACAATCATAGGTTCTCGAAATCAATCACTTTCAAATATCGGTTCAGCTACAAATTCGTATATGATTTCAAAAATCATTTTCCTCCAATCGGATATCATTCAAATTCAAAATTTCATAATTTCAATCACTAGTTATAAAATTTTATTTCACTTTCATATTTCGTAGTCATATCTATATAAAATCAACTTCCTTTCTAAAATCACTATGTAAGTAACTAAATTTTAAAACAACAATTTCTTTTCAAAATCAAATACTTTACAAAATCCTTTATATATAAATGACCCTATAAATTTTTATTTATTTATTTATTTTATTATTATTATAAATTAATTTTTTCTTTTCATAAACATTTCTCAAACAATTTCATTATAAAACTTTTCAAAACTAGATTTCATACGTACATAATTAAAAATTTCCTTCAAAATCATTTTGCTAATAGGTAAGGTTTTATAAGTATTTATGAAGTCCATAGCATTTCTTAAGACTCAATTTCATTTAAAGCAGTCCAAAACTAATTTCCTCTTTGCATAATACAAAATAATCTTATTTATTTTACTTATCCAAATATTTAACATTTTAAAACTTATCCAACTTCTATTTAACTTTATTTTAAAATTTTCAACACTAAACTTTATATATTTTCAAAAACTTCTTAGCTTTGAAAATTAACTCTCAATTTGGAAGTATCCAACTATTCAGAATAATTGGAAAAATCAAATTCCAATTCAAAATTTGAACCAGCAATCAATCATCTCAACATGATGCACAATCAATCAATCCCAATGCATAGGGTATAATCGTTTGTAATACCATTCAATCCGAAAACTTAAGAATTGAATGCCGGCTTTTTTCAGATCATTTGAAATAAATATATACATATTTTTTCGAATATAAAATCATACCGAGGGATTTAAATTAATTGGTTTCATAAACAATCAAACAACAAAGCTACTAAAGTGGCCTTCCCTACTTTGAAACTCGAAAATGACTGCCGATTATGCTATAAACATCACCAAAATTTATTTTTCGATGATAAATATGAGTTCCGTTCTTCATTTCTTTTAAATATTTTGAAAATCCCTCTTTGAAATCATTTTGAAATCATTTATGATAGTTCTTTTCGGAAAATAATTTTGAATTATGCTATTATATATTTTCAGAATCTAAAAACAAATTTCAAAAATCCCAAAATCTAAACTCTCAAATTCCAGTTTGAATAATTTTTTGTTTATTTATTAACCATGTGTAGATAAACCATATATCATATATCACTTTCAAATAGTATCCATTATTCTTTAAAATGATAAGGGGGAAATTCAAATATATATTCACTTAAAAATCCATGTGGAACATGCAATTTCTCATTTACCAACCATTGTCAAATGCTCAAATCAAGAGCCAATAGTCGATGCTCATAAACTGGCCGAGCACGACTCATCAATCAATAAGCAAAAGTATGCACATCCATATTAATCGAACAATCAATAAACAAAGAGATAACCTCCTATCATCATCAACAGTCACGATTGATTTTATCAGTTTATAGAATTCATTCTTTAATATTCTATATAAAATCCAACTTAAAATCATTTCATTTGTTAATATCAAAATATTTTTATTTTACTAACAAATACGCTCTCTCTTGTACATATATACACTCAGACTCATTCGATGGTACTACTAACCCTATCTCTAATGAGTAATCCCCACCAAAGCTAATGTTCTTGCTTACCTTCAACTCTGATACCAGCTCTAACAGCTTGGGGTTTTCGACCCTTGAAAATCGACATAAATATGTTCACTGTATCAAATGCCGAGAAATCGAGTGCTGGAAATACCCAACCATTAGGTGTGAAGAAGAAAAAGGTAGAAGAAAATAGAATCAACAACAAAGAATCTTATAATCGCAGTGAAACAAAATATAATAATAATAGATCTTTATACAAGGAAAACTGTAACTACCAATATATATACAATCATCAAAGTACAACAATCAGTAAATCAATATGGATAGTTATTCTAACCTATCCTCACCAGTGTTACGGTCTACTCGTACAACGAAATATAGTCAAGTACGTAATATACATCTGAAATCCTTCAGCTCATCTCCTGAGCTCCAAAGCACTCTAACATGAATATGTAATAATCGGTCTGATCTGAGTATTATAATAAAATAACAACCGAGTCAGTTTGGAAAACCAGCGTGAGTAAACACGCTCAACTTGAATTATTAAAGTTATCAAAATCCTTTGAAAAACATTTTTATAAAAAATCCCGTGATACTATAATAGTTGTCTAATTGCAGATACTTAATTAAAATAGCTGAAATTGTTACATTAATTGAAATCCAGTATACCAGGCTCTACAATCAAAACCGTTAAGGTTCGTAGTGGTTATTTAATTGAAGTGGTTTCGGATAATGCTGATATCCGATCCTGGTCTCTTCGAATCAAGCGATAAGATGTTAAATCCAAGTTGTTAAAAAGTACAATTCCACAATCGAGGTGTCAATGTTCGCATATGAAAATTTATTCCATATATTTACTTTATCGTGACTTGTCCATCGAAATTAATTTACTTTTAATCATCACATTTCCCTACTAATGGTCAATACAAGTCGATTTACCTTCAAAAAACATTTAAACTTTTATTTTGTTTACTTCAAATTTTTTTGGCTACTTAATGGCACAAACAATAGATAATTGAAATCAATATCCAAAAGAAATATCAGTCAAATCAAAGCATAGCTCATTAACTCAATCAACAATTATAATTTACAATTCCGAACTTAATACATTTAAATTAACTAAATTAAGTTATATTTTTTTAAAATCCCGATTACTTGCTAATCAAAGAAATTAAATAAACGATAAAATTAAACAGTCCATTTTAAAATTTTATTGATTAATTAATAAATAATTAATCAAATAAGAGATTTCTTATTCGTTCACTTTAAATATTATAAATCATTAAACTTTTGATATTGCATAAAGCTTGACAATATTAATTCAGTTAAACGTACGCGACGATAGAGTCCCAATGCAACAATCTGCACGTTGATTGGTTTTAAAACGGAGGTTTTAAAACGGAAGAGAAATACCAAAATTCATTTATAGGTTATTAAGTATAAAATACATTTAATTCACTTTTTAAAAGTGCCCAGCCCAAATACAATGAAGGCTGGCCCACCCAAAAATCCTGCCTTCGTCCACTTCTTCCCAGTTTACTTCCCCTCTTCGTTCATTTGAACGAGCTCAAACGTGCACGACACCGTGCATATATACATGACCTCCAATCATCCCTCCTTGCCGCCGACCATCCACGTGAGTCGCTCTCCACTACCCCAAAATGTTCGACCACCATAAATCGCGATCGATCCTTAGTTCGAAATTCAAACTGCTCACCACCACTGGAACGAAAACCATGCTTAGTCGACCGCCTCGCCATGACAACTCACGCTGCCATCAATCACCAGAATCTACCACGAGCTTCGCCACGACCTCCTCGTCCTACTCCCCAAGGTGCGCAAACCTCTCGTTCTCTCTCTTCTTCGTCACTGCCCTGAACCCGAAACCCAACAAACCACCACATTAAATCCTACAGCGACCTCGTCTAACTTATTCCCTCCACTAAAAATGATCGCAACATTTTTCTTGCGTGCGCCATCACCTGCACCTCCTCCGCACCGAACACCACGACCTGAAATCAACTCAATCACCTAAATTTGTCGTTACCCCCAATTCATCGTCTCCCCTTTTCTACCTCCATACGCCATTAAAAGTTCCCAAACAATTCTAAAAATCGTGCTTTTAAATAAGGATTTCAACTATATAATCCATTCGATAAATTATGACGGTTGAATTATTTCCTCAACCAACCTACGTATTATAATATGTGTTTGTTCTCTCTATACTTGTCGAAATTTGTTGAATTAAATTTTAAAACAATCTATACTCAAAATCAAGCAACTTTTGTTGTGAAATCATGTTTAGAATCTGAATAGTAGTCGAGTTCTTGAATTTTAAAGTAGAAGGCTGTCACTGTTTTAACCATAACATGAGCACTGGAAGAAGAACAGTACTTCTTTGATGTACATGGGGAATCCATTCATGTCTAAGTACATAGCCCGATACAATTTACATAGCTCAAAGATCTATCTAAAAAAACTATATAAGTAAGTTTGTAAACTAGGAAAATAATATGAAGTGCTTACTCACAGTAAGTAGAAGAAATGAACACCGCTGCTTGTATTTTCCTGCTTCAAACTTTTACTAACTTGATCTATCTTCTTTTAATTCAAATGACAACACTTTGTTATTTTCTTTTTTATATGAAAAAAACGACTAGTCTAGCTTCATATTTACAGAAGAAGTGAAGGAGACCATGAGGCAGAATGGTGGCTGTAGTGTTTTTCATATACAGGTCCTATCTCTCAATTTTTTCCTTTCTCTTTTTAACCTTTGGTGGCTGATTTGATTTTATATGCTAGATTTGATTTTATAAATTGAGTTGATTTATTATGTGTGATTTGATTTCTTGAGTTGAAATTTTGGCATGCTTGACTAGATCTTGCCATTATGAAGCTCTTATGTGTATATATCTACGTATATATAGATTTACATATACTCTGTTTTTACCATATATATATATATATATATATATATATATATATTCACATATACTTATTTTTTATATACCATATATGCATATGCATATACTTATATATTTTGTCGTATTTATATATATACATATATATTTTTAGATATACACATGTTTTCATATATTTATATATAAATATTTATATTTCATATGCATTATTTTTAGAAACATATATATATATATAATTATAAATTTGAAATTTACCATTATGAAGTTTACACATTCATGTATATATATTTATTTACATATACAATATTTTTATAAACATAAATACATATATATATAAACTTATATTTTTTTGTCATCAAAATGGAGCTCGTATGTATTTGTATATAGATATATAGATATTTTATCATAAGTTTGAAATGGTGAAGGTTACATTCATGTATATATAATTTTTCTTCTTATTCATGAATTAGCGTTTTGAAAATTTAATATAGTTTCAAAATTAATAGATTTAGGTAATTCAAATATCAGAAATTTATCTATCCGACTTATGTTCTTCTTTTATTAACAACCAATCGATTTCGTATTTAGAATAAACATTTGTTAAATCGAATTTTATTATTAATTCCTTCCAATCAATATCAAAAGGTTATATTGAAATTTGTTATCATCTTTTAACTTATTCATATTTATTCAATTTCTTTATTTAAATGACATTTATTGTTCATACTTCAGTTATTAGTTTAATACAATTGAATATTGTTTGTTTCAATTCAGATACTAACTAAAAAAATTCTCTTATTGCAATTTTGTTATTTACAGATTCAATTTAGATTATCACTTCCACTCGATATATTTTCATTAATAACAATATAAATCTTTGTTCCTAACCATCTTTATTTGATATTTAAGTTAAATTAAATATTTTTAAATGGTCAAAAATACGGGTAGTTACATTTCGGCTCATCTGCATCTCTTAATCAAGCAGGTACATAAACACAGTTGATTAATTCTGACATTTCCATATGGTGTTTATCCTCTATTGATCTAGCATAAAAACAAACAACATGAAAACGACAACAACATAATAAATATTTTTTTTAACAATTTGTGATTTTAAGTTGGAGATTGTTGCAAAAACTTTAGTGGATAAATCACCTTTTTTTGGAACTTGTATTATTCCTCACTTGTATCATTCCTTGATTATCAAGAAAAACCCTCTCCAGAAATTCAACCACTATGTACTACCTACAAGGGAACTTATATTCATTTAATTTAGGGGAATTTAATCCACTTGCCATAAAATAGATACTAAAGATAAAGAAGGATTAGGAGAGAAGGAAATTAATTGAAAATGTGCTAGCTTGTGTAAGTGAATGTTGTTTATTCTATTATAAAAAAGGCGATACTCTCTATTGTGCTCTCCTTCGTAACAAAGATATTGTAATCATGGTTCATTTACCTTTACTGTTGTTTCTTTTCTTATAAAAAGTATCTCATATGATTGAATGGAGTGATTGAAATATCAAATTATTTAAAGTAGTAGATTTGATTTACCTTTACGATTATGGTGGAAAAGAAATTATGGCATATACTGTAACTTATAAGAAGAAAGAAGTATACGTAGTGGATTAACTAATCATTTTTTAAACTCTATAAACGACAAAGATGCTGTTTTTATGGATGGATTATGAGACTAAAGTAGTTGATTCATATAAAATTTACCTTAATAAAATAGTACAATGCAATAAAAATGAACTTAGCTTAGCCACAATTTGGAAAATAACAATGAACTATGGTGGAGAGTATCAATAAGTGATACATGATTCAAAAAAATGACATCGGTTCTATCTAATCCATAAGCTCGCTTTTATATGTTCGTCGACAAATAAAACATATAAGACTATAGTAATCGAATAGCCATTTGTAAGACTGTATAACACATCCGACTGCTAAATTTACAATGTACCCAAATATACAATATGGTAATAAATTACAGTGTATGGAACATTGACTAAAACTCAAGTCTCAAAATTGATATAGCCATATGAACTGACCTCAATTCCAGAATAAATCATGTAAAGTCCAAGCTATAAATACAATATATTATATGTGGTTAAAACAAACTTTCAATTTTGAAAACAGATAGCGAATGCCTAGCAAAATTTGAACCAAAATATATGATGATAATCATGAAGAAAAAATTACCAAGAAAGCTCATAAACCACAACTATATCGGCAGGAAAAAAAATAATGAAATATTAAGCACAATCTTCTATCTAGCGTGTTTAAAATACGCATAATCATTCATTGTATGTATCACACTATTATATTATATTGGAAATGTTTTAAATTTTTTAAGTGAATTATTAAAAAATGAATGAGTGTATATGGCTTCTATGTGAGTAGTCCAACATTGTAGGGCTACTAAAAAGAATCTAGTACTTATACCTGATTCTTAGAAGCAAAATTGGACCCTTTTGGCACCCAATGATATTCTTTTATATGGAGAGAGACCATGCTTGACCACCACACGTGTGCGTGGACCGACTCAACTTGACCCAACCCGGGCTCTGGCTTGTTATGGTGTAGCACTTATATTTTGGTCGAATTTTTCTGCATTTTCTGACCTTTATTTTCTTTGAAACAGTAAATTACAGATCCGATTTTTGAGCCAACCTTACCCTACTATTCAGTAATAGTTCGATTTGGTATCCCTTCTATATAATTAATTTTTAGACGAGACCAAAATGGAGCGACATATTTTTTTGAAAATTCTATTATCTTCTCCGTGAAAATGTTTTCTTAAAATCAAAAGGCGAGCAGTCATTTTTAAGTGCAACTGAGTCTATTCTGTTTGTGCAAGCGGGCCAATATCAAATCTGAAAGAAGAAGCTGTTTTATCCTAGATAGGCGCGTTTGTTAGACTATTTTGTACCACTAAGCAGAATGCCGAAACGTCTTTAAGGCAGTGATCAAGTACATGACTTGCCCAAAGATCATTGTTCCCACGCCAGCAGCAATGACTTCTACTACAAATTTGGACGATTCTACCCCGATGTTAATGTTCTAGGTTCCCATGGTGTCCACTGCATCCTTCAGATTCAAGGCCCTCTATTTCAAGCGCTGGAGGCAGAAGATAGAGTTCTTTCTGACAATGAGGAAGGTGGTCACCATGCTAACAACAAACAAACCACAACTTCTAAACAGAGGAAGCAGGAGCAAAGATGTATGCGATCAGCCGTTACCTCTAGTATCAGATGATGGATGATAGGTCGGAAGAGATGTGATCTCATAATCTTCAGAGAATAACTCATGGTATCATCTTCGAAGGTATGAGTTTGGATGAACAGTTTCAAGTAGCAGTTTTGATTGATAAATTATCTCCCAGTTGGAAGGATTTTAAGAATAACCTTAGATATAAAACTAAGGAATTTTTGTTAGAGAATCTAATAACTTATCTCCGCATTAAGAAGGAATCTCGTAAACAAGACATAAAGGAAGAAGTGCATGTTGTTTCAAACAATACTAAGAAAGCTATAGTTTTGAAACCTGAATCCCAAAAGTTTTAAGCATCAGAACTGCAATAAATAGAATTTAAACTCGCAAGGAAACCAAAGAGGTCAACAGAAACCACCCCAAAAGAATGAAACTTAGGGAAGTTGTTTCTTTGTTAAAACTGTGGAAAATCAGGTCATACGGCATGTAAGTGTTGGAAAAGACCAAGCCCTGTACCACAGGCTAACCTGATCGAGATGCCTCTTATGGCTATGATTTTTGATGAGATTGACCTTGATGGGGGATTAAAGGGTTGGCGGATAAATACTGGTGCTACACGTCATGTTTACTATGACCGCGCTATATTCAAAACATACACAGAGATAGAGGACAATAAACTATTTTTGGGAGACTCTCACACCACTATTATTGCTAGGATTGGAAGCGTAGAGCTGAAATTTACCTCTAGAAAGACGTCATTTTGAAAGACATCATGAAACTCCAGAGATGAGAAAGAATCTTGTTTCGAGTTATCTTCTTAATAAGGCTGGGTTTACACAGACTATTGGGGCTGATATGTACACTATCACTATGAATGATATGTTTGTGGGTAGGGGTTATGCAACCGATGGCATGTTTAAACTGAATGTTGAATGTAAAAAAATGTCTGTTTCTGCTTATTGTTATGTATTTTTAATATCTGACACTCTAGACTATGTCATATAAATAAATGAAGAATAAATAACATGAGTAACTTATGTATAATCCCTAATATGTTACAAATGATTTTGAAAATTGTGTTTTTTATAGTCAAGGCAAAATAACAAAACCCGACATAAATATTTAATTACAGAATCAGAACCCTTAGACTTGTTTCATTATGATATGTGTTATTTTGATGGCTAGAAATGAACACCGGTACTTTATCACTTCCATTGATGATTGCTCTCATTTTACTTATGTATACCTTATGAAAAATAAAAGTGATGCATTTGAGATTTTTAAATCTTTCATAACTGAAATTGAAAATTAGCCTAATAAGAATGTTGAAGATTTCGTAGTGATAGAGGAACTGCATATGAATCAAGTTTGTTTATTGAATTTTACAATTCACATGGAATAGTACATGAAAGAACTACGCCATAATCACCTGAAATGAATGGTAAAGCTAAAAGGAAAAATAGAACATCATCTAAATTAGTAGTTTTATTTTAATTCGGTGCATCATCATTTTGGTGGGAGGCAAATTTATTGACCGTGTGTTATGTTTTGAACAGGACCTTTAAGTCAAAAAGAAAAATTTCACCTTTTTAAATCTTAAGAAATTATAAAATGAATGTGTCTCATTTTAGAACTTGGCGATGTTTAGCATATGTTCGTATACTTGACCCTAAGAGAATAAAATTAGCAAGTAGAGCATATGAATGTGTATTTATTGGCTATGCTATTATTAGCAAAGCATATAGATTTTATGACCTGAAGCATATAATATAATAGAATCTAATGATGATGATTTTTATGAATTGAGATTTCCCTTTAAATTGAGGAATAGTGGGGGCACATCTTGTAACACTATACTTATAAGAACAGAATCTAATGAATTTTCTAAAAGCGGACCTAGAAGATGTAATTGCAAAAGATTTTGGTTTAGATTTTTATGCTTTTCCTATAGAGGAAGATCCCTTAAACCTCCAAGAACCCTTATCTTTATTTGATGCCGATTTTGGAAAGAGGCTATAAATAATGAGATGGATTCTTGGGAATCTAATAAGACTTGGTACATTGTAGATACCATCTGGTTGTAAGTTTATAAGCTGTAAATGGGTACTTAAAATGAAATTAAAACCAGATGACACAGTTGATAAATTAGTAGCTAAAGGGTTTAAGTGAAGAGAAAATGTAGGCTTTATAACACTTTTTCACCAGTAACTAGAATTACATCCATTCAATACTAATTTCTCTTGCATCTATTCATAACTTAACAACACACCAAATGGATGTTAAAACTATTTTTTTAAATGACGAATTAGAAAAGGAAATTTAAATGGACCAACCTGAAGGCTTTGTAATCCTTGGTCACGAACATTAAGTTTGCATGTTAGATAAATCATTATATGGTTTAAAACAAGCATCTAAGCAATGGCACAATTTTTTTGATAATTTAGTAATCTCATATGGTTTCAAAGTTAATGAAAGTAACAAATGTATTTATTATAAAACCGAGAACGACGTTTGCACAATCATATGTATGTGTATAAATGATCTACTTATTTTTGGGTCAAATATTCTTGCCACAAATACTTTTAAATCTTTGTTAAGTGCTAATTTTATATGAAAGATCCAGATGAATCAAGTGTAATCCTTGGAATTAAGATTGCTAGGAAGAAAAAGGTATTTCTTTGGATAAATCTCATGGCATTAAGAAGTTCTGAAGAAATGTAATTACTTTGACTATAAACTGCATGTACACCATATGATCGTAGTATAAAACTATTTAAGAACACTGGTGAAGGTATAAGAGAGTCCAATTATGTGAGCATCATTGGCAGCCTTCGGGATGCTACTGAATGTACTAATCCCGACATTGTTTATGTCGTGGGATTATTATGCAGGTTTACTAGTAGACTAATATAGAACATTGGCATGCTATTGAAAGAGTCATGAGATACTTAAAATAAACTATGAATTTGGGTTACATTATGAAAAATTTCCGGCTGTCCTTGAATGAGACGCAAATGCAGGCTGGAATACTTTATCTGATGATTCAAAAGCAACCAGTGGCTATATCTTTAGCATTGTTGGTGGAGCTATTTCTCGGAATGTAAGAAATGGAATATTTTGGCTTAGTCCACTAAGGAGTCTGAGATAATAGCACTGGCGACAGCTAGTAAAGAAGTAGATTACTTAAGAAATCTGCTAGCTAAGATTCCTTTATTGGAAAAATCAATGCCAGTGGTGTTGATCCATTACGATAGTACTGCAACTATCGTAAAAGTACAGTACCATTATTAAAATAGTAAGAGATGACAGACGCAACATAAGTACAACACTGTTAGAAAGCTACGCTCTTTACGAGATGAGCGGATCACATACGCAGTGATGGAAATTTGGCCGATCCTTTAACAAAAGGACTAATCAGAGAGAAAGTCCTTAGAATCTGTAAAAGAATGGGACTATTGCCCTTAGATTGTTGAGTCACACACAGTGATAACCCGACCTAATGAATGTAGATCCCAAGAACTAAGTTTAATGGGTAAGAACAAATTGTGAAGTGAAATGAGTTGAACATGCTATTTTTATATTTTTAGAAGTATGTATTCTTAAAGCGATTAGAGGATGAGTTTATAGAAACTCTTAATGATATTTATACTCTATATAGAGTGGAGAACCTACCTTTAGGAGCACTCTTGATAGACTCACCTATGTGGATGTGGAAATATGGCCATTCCTATGGAATTTAGGGCAAAATTCTTCTAGAATTCGCTAAACTGGGATAGACGTGCATGGTCATGAATGCATGGGTTTTTTTTGCACTCTAGAAAGGTTGTGTATGGTTTGATCTCAAGAACAAAGTTCAAGACTACATGTCACTTTAGTAAAAACTGAATCTTATCCACTATGCATAGGTTTAAGTTGAAAGACACCTTTGTTTATGCATAATCTTATATTTTCAGAAGCTGCTCGAAAAAAATAGTTCTTAAAATTCAAGTGGAGGATTGTTGGAAATGTTTCAAAATTTTTAAGTGAATTATTAAAAAAATGAATAAGTATATATGGATCCTACGTGAATAGTTCTACATTTAGGACTATAGAAAAGAATATATTTATACTTGATTTTTAGAAGCTAAATTGGGTCCTTTGGGAACCCAATGATGCTCTTTTGTAAGAAGGAGGGACATGCTTGACTACCACATGCACGCGCACCGACCGATTACCTGGGCCGGGCTCAGGTTTGTTGGGGTGTAGCACTTATATTTTTGGTCGAATTTTTTCTCCATTTTCTTTCTTTGAAACAATAAATTTCAGATTCGATTTCTGAGCCAACGTCACCATGCTATTCAGTAATACGTTCAATTTGGTATTCCGTCTATTTAATTAGTTTATAGACGAGACCAAAGTGGACCAACATATTTTTTTTCTGAAAAACCTATTATCTTCTCCGTTAAATTGTTGTCTTAAAAATCAAAAGGCGAGCAGTCGTTTTTGAGTGCAACTGAGTCAATTCCATTTGAGCAAGCGGGTCGATATCAAATCAGAAAGAAGAGGCTGTTTTATCCTAGTGGAGGCAACGTTTGTTAGACTATTTTGCACCACTGAGCAGAATGTTGAAATGTCTGCAAGATAGTGACCAAGTACATGACTCAGCCAACAATCATTATTTCCAACATATCCTGATTCTAGGTTTCCACGTATTAGATTATAGATATTCATAGTTAACAACCTTTGTTTTTTATGTGAATCCTATAGTTTCAAACATAATCTAACATCTAAAGCCACAATTTAGATATTTTACCATTTGAGTTAGTGGTCCTTGGCATTATTTACATTAGTTTGTTAAAGTAAATAAATGTCATATATATATATATATATATATATATATATATATATATATATATATATATAAGCTAGAATACACAACCCCTTTATTTAACACCATCACACCGCCCCCAATATCAGCCACATGTTTATATTTAAATAATCCATATTTCCATCTCATATCACATGGGTGGACCATTTAAATATAAGTTGCAAGTTCTATTTATATACCCATAGTCAGTTAACATACATCGTTATTTTGTTAAGAAAATATAGGACAAAGTTACTTACTCTTCTTCTTAATCGTAAATTCTAGTCTTTTCCTCCTAATCCATCAAATAAAAAATAATTAAATATGCTTAAATATATACATTTTTAATAAAGTTGATAAAACATAAAATATAAATTAACACAACTTTCAGTACTAACCGCTCTAATTTAAAAGTATTTTTTTATGAACTAAAATTGATTTAATGAAATTAAGAGTTTAATTATTATTTTGAGAATTTACCATATTATTATTAAAAAATGAAGTTCATTTATTGAATGTTAGCTTAATTTAGGACTATCAACGGATATTTTTGAATATGGATAGTGCCATATCCGTATACATATCCGAAATCATTTTCGGATATTGGATATCCGTATCCGCTTAATTTTCAAATATCAGATATCCGTATCCGTTTAATTTTCGGACGCAGGCGGGTATCAGATATTTATTCGCTCTGCCCATAACTAATAAATTTAAAAGTATAAATGAAAAGATTTGGATCAACATAAAACAGTTTTTGTACTAATGTTCATAAAAAACTAAGGAATAAAAAATATGATAATAAAACATTGTTTTATACCAATATCCGTATGTGTATCCAAAAATATTTGAAAACTAAACACTAAAATTGTCTATTTTCACTAAAAATGAGCAGAAACCCATGTCGTAGTAACATCCAATGGTTCGAAAATAGTTGGAAAATCATATATTAATTAAATATAACTTTATTTATATATATTTATATATATATATGCATCAGTTAATTGGACGGATATTTTCGGATACGAATACCACAATACCCATATCCGTATCCGAAAAGCTTTTCGGATATCGGATATCTGCATCCACTTTTCAGATAATGGATATATTTCATGTTTTCGGATACGAATTCGGACAGATACCTGATTTTTTGGGTACCCATTGACAGCCCTAGCTTCATTTAGTGCTAATAATTTCTAGTTTTGCGTAAATGGGTTTTAAGTTTCAAGTAGAGAAGATACAAGGATGAAAAAATGATAGTTTTGTAAAACATGTGGCGTAGGTAAAGTGATTTTTGGCGTGTGTTGGTTTATTTATGAATGAAACTCCTTCTTTCCTGTTAAAATTTCTTCTTCTCTTTCCTTGAAAATATAGTTTGCCTCCCTTTTCTTAGTTTTTTGTTTTATTTTTAAGTGAATGAAGGAATGAATGAAAAGTAGAATGGTTCAGGATTAGCAATTTGGGCTTGGCCTAAAACCCCATTCAAGCATATTCTTATTAATTGCTCTAACTCTTCATCTTAATTTCATTCCATTTTAAATAGTTGTCTTTATTTTGATCCTTTATAAATTAATTTTATTAATTAATTATTTATTCTCTATATTATGGTATCAAAATTATGGGGTGTTACCATCACTCTCCATATAAGAATTTCATCCTCAAAATTCAAACTAGGCAAGATAAAGAACATCGTAGGCAAAATAATGTACATGCAGTACAATAATTGCATCAACTCCACACTAATGTAAATCATCGATCATAATGTATTAGTTTCACTGCTAACACATAATCATACCATAACACAAAATCATACTAGTGTCACTACTAGTCTATACATTATAACGTGCATGCTTAATCATATATGTCAAAACAAATCAGGATAAGTATTCCTAATCTTATCCTCTACCTCCTATGTATAATCATCAACATGGTCACTCCACTAAATGTGAACAAATTAATAACTTTGTTCCTCAACTCTTTCATATCTCGACCTAATACCACATTCGGTCGTTTAACATAAGTCTAATCTTGCTCTTTAGACAAATCATCGGCTGCTCTTGATTCCGTTATAGAACTCGGGTTGTGCACACATTTCCTCAAATATGATATGTGAAAAACATTATGCACACTTGCTAAACTGCTTGGCAACTCAATTTGATAATCGAATTTTGCAAATCATCTCAATCATTGGAAATGATACTACGTATTTAGGTGACAATTACCCTCCTTCCCAAAGCACATAATTACTCGCATCGGAAAAACCTTCACAAACACATAGTCGCCTACTGCAAACTCAAGCTCTCTTCTTCTTCTTCTGTTGGTTAACTCTTATGTCTTGATTATACCACCTTTATTCTGGCTTGAATAAGTTCAACCATATCAGTAGCATCTCATACCAAATAGGGTCCTAACGCGAGCCTATCTCCCATGTCCAACCAGTAAATATGTGACTTATATGATCAACCATATAGCACACCAAAAGAGCCATCTCGATAAAAGACAGATAACTGTTATTATAGGAAAACTCTTCTTAAGATCATCTAAAATCTAAAAAACATGCTCTTAATAAATCCATGATCACACAGTCAGTCTACGGCTAGCAAGCTGTACTCATGCCAACTCTATTCCCAATACACTTTGCAAACTTCTCTAGAACTCATCGATGAACTGTAGGTCCCTATCACCAATGATATTGCTCTGAATCCCATGCAACTTCACCAGACTAGCTGCCGTTCTTGTCGACTTCATCGGGATAAAATGGGCATTCTTATTTAATCTGTCGACTATCTCACAAATGTTATCATTTGCCATCCTTGACCTTGGCAACCCATCCATTAAATCCATGGAAATTGACTCCCACTTTAAAGACGGTACTTCCAATGGTTGAAGTAATCTGCTCAGCTTCTAATGTTTAGCTTTTACCCGTTGACATACGGAACACCGTTTACCACATTCACTAACATCCCTTTTCAACCCTTCTTAAAATAATACACTCTTCATGTAAGAATACATTTTCTACCACTGGGATAAATAGTAAACTTAGACCGATGACTTTCTTCTAAGATATTATCCAAAAGGTTTCCCATATTCGAAATGCCAAGTCTTCCTTTCTTCCTAAGCCATCCCTTCGAGTCTATTTCGAATCCCTTCAGACCCTAAACATCCATTCCTATCTCCAGCCGCCTAATTCTCTTAGCTAATAGTGATCTATTTGCCTTTAAATTTTTATCCATAAGGGTTGGATGTACCTTCAAACTTGCACCATTTCTGGATCTCGACTTGATCCTCATTTGTTTTATAACACACTCTTCAAGATGCCAAAGTCTCTAACGTCTTCCATTGCTTAATCCTGGCTAACACTCTATTCTGATGCTTCCTACACAAAGCATCTGCAACCTTATTTCCCTATTTTGGCATATCCTTTATACAAAATTCATATTCCATTGAGAATTCTAACCATCTCAGTTGTGTTATATTCAAGTCTTTCTACTTAGGGGACTTATAGTCCATATACAACTCACATCACTCTCCCAAGAGGTAATGTCTCTAAATTTTCAGTGTAAAAAATTACTGCTTCCAACTCTAAGTCATAAGTTGGATATCTAACTTTATAGGGTTTCAACTGCCTTAATGTTTAAGATATCACTCGCCCATTAGCAACCCCATTTTACAAGCATCGGTAGTCACCACCTAACCCTGATTTCCTTCAGGCACGTTCAAGACAGGATCATTTATCAACAACTTCTTCAACTCCTAAAATGACCATTCGTACTTATCAATCCACACAAAATTCTCGTTCTTTCTAGTCAACTTAGTCAACAGTTCTACCATATATAAGAAATCCTTAATGAATCTATGATAGCAGCCAGACAACCCAAGGAGCTTCTCATCTTCATGATCGTCTTCAGTCTCTTCCAATTATTAATGTTTCATATTTTAATGGATCTGCTACTAATTCATTCTCCTACCACGTGATAGAGAAACTTTACTTCCCACTTCTAGAAGTGACATTTAGAAAATTTCGCCTTCAGTTTTGTTGTCTCAACATCTTCAATACCAATCTAACATAAACTTCATAGTTGCTTTCATTCTTAGAATACACCAAATGTCATCAATGAAAATAAAAATGTATCCAACTGATTGCGAAAGATTCGGTACATAAGTTCATTGAAGAACGCATGGTTGTTAGTCAGCCCAAATGGTATAGCTAACCACTCTTATGAACCATATTTTGTTTTGAATTAGCCAATGGAACACTATATTCAGCTACCCAAAGTGGATGGAATCTCATAGTTAAATCTAGCCGCGACAGTATTCTAGCTCCACTCAATTGATTGAACAAATCTACTATCCTAGGCAATGGTAATGCTTCTTCATTGTCAATTCATTCAGCTTTCGGTTATCAATGCACATCCGTAAAGTTCCATCCGACTTCTTTATGAATACCACAGATGCTTCACACTTTAAACTACTCGACCAAATGAAAATTTTATGCTCAAGTTCCACTAACTTCTTCTTCAATTCTTCCATCCTTGAGCGGCATTTCGCTAGGTATTCCACTAACAATTTGTGCCCTAAGCATTGGCTCTGTTTGAAACTCAATTTCCATTCTTAGCAGTAATCCCATTACTGGTTTGAAAACATCCATGAATACACGAACTACCACGACTCTACTTAACTCCTCCCTATTTTCCTCCATTGCACACAATGTCAATCTAGGATTTTCATCTGTTGCATCTAACGCTACCACAATCCTTTTCCTATCACTAGGATTTTGTAAAATGATAACTCAATCAGCGAATAAGATCCTCACGTCATTATGCACTAACAAAGTCGTAGCATTATTATGCACTAACTAGTCCATATCCAAAATTACTCTACACTCTGTTAAGTCAAACACATAGGGTTCCAAATAAATAAATAACCACAAAAATCAAACACAATGTCAGTGCACCTTAATCTGAGAGTAGCATACCGATCGATCGGATTAACCACACATAAAGATGTAACTAAATAAGCAATATCTAACCTCAACCTATTCACTATATTCTTCAAAATGAAAGAGTGTGTAGAACCCTTATAAAAAAGAACTCTAATTGTAGCACTAGAGGTAGAAATCATACCTGCTAGTAGAACCTTCTTCCCTTTTTTCTTCAATCGTTGGTCCAATTAATGGTCCTACCAAAGCGAAAACCTTCAACTGCTTTAACTCAGGATAATCATTCCACTTACTCATGAGAAATTCAAAAATAAAGCATTTTACTTTCACCACTCCAACTGGCTTTAAATACTTATGTGCATAGTGTCCTTTCTACCGATAATTATAACAGGTCACATCAACAATATCGTTTCGTTCTCCACCACCCTGAGCCTTCCCATTTTGGTGTTGGCCTTTCTTTCCTTTCTAATATGGAGAAAACTTCTTTTATTTCTTAACTTAGGCTTTCTACTCCATACCTTGCCTATCGACATACATTGACTTATACCTCCTCACAATGTCTATAACTCCATTGAATGAAAATGATAGTGAGTCATTGTTTGGCCACTTAATCCCTGCCTCACCTGCAAGATGTTCTTATCCTCCTTTCTTGGGGTCATAATCAAATCAGCTCCACACTTGGACGATGCATTAACTTTTGCACATAGTCTGACATTGTCAAACCTCCCTGTTGCAACTCCACAAATTTCCAGAACATTGCTAAAAGTTACGATCTAATAATATATTATTCTTCAAACATCTCCTTAATTCTTTCTCAAGTTATTTCTTCATCAACAAACTTTGCTCTCACAGTCCCTTACTAGACACTCATCGTTCTCTTGAATTGTCTAGATATAGGCTTCACCATTAGGGCATCTATCAGCCCTAAGTCTACACTATACATCTCACATCAGCGGCCAATCACTATCCTCTAGCACCTATTTTTTCCACCAAACTTTCTCCTACAAATCTTATGAAATCCTTGTTCATCTTAGCAAAATCCTCTCTAATTAGCTACACGGGGACCCTTGGTTCATTTGGGGCCTACTGTGGTAGTTGCTACTTCACCAAGTTTACTAAAATCTATTGAATGAGCACATTCATATCCAATTTCCCTACAACCGGGGTGGACATCATGATTTTCCAAGGCCTCCTCACTTCCTTAGCCGTTAGTTTGGGTACTAGAGTTTCCTCTGCTAACATTTTCCCTACCACCTCCAAAAGTCTAATGTCCACTTCACAGATCCATGTTGTCTCTATACGTAAGCAAGCGTTTATAAGAAATGGAATTAAAAGAGAGAGAAATCAATAATAGAGAGTAAATATATTCACCTATATATCTATATCAAATACAAGTACATTATATAAATATGAATATGTATATCCTCTAACCTAGGTTCTAATACCAAGATTTAACATCCTCCACTTCAAGACCTGAAAATTAACGTCGGTGATGTTGCAACCGTCATCAGAGTTGTTTTTAAGCGAAGAAGTGAAACTAGTATATTTCTTTCACAACATTAGGTAAATAGAGCATCTAAATAATTTTATTATAGATAAATGCTTTTACATAAGTCATTATGGCACCATTAATCTATCTCAATCCCACATAGGAGAAAATATACATAAAAACATAAACATAGTGTTATGCTCGATATATGAGGACATCGACATATGTACTTAACCAATTGTAATTCCAGTTTTACACAAAGGAATTTCAAAATAACTTTTGTTTGCAAAATAAGCCTCGTGCTTTATCTCTGGGGTTTTAATTCATCTTTTCCTAAGCTACATGTATTTTCCATAAACTCAACTTACTTAAATAAGTACTCATAAGTTTATGGAAAACAATAAAAAAACATGGGTCACACATAAAGTATGGTATGAGTAACACTTTATCTAAAGTAAGTGTTGATGCCAAAAGTGCCATAACACCCAAAGATAACATGTTGTTGGAACATATCAAGCAAAAACACAAGAATGTAAAGAACACATTTGAATTTATAGTGGTTCAGGAATCTCTTCCCTACGTCCACTTTATATTTTATTTATTAGAGATTTGAGGAAGATTGAAGTCAAAAGTACAAGGGATTGACATGTTCTTAAGGCAAGAGCTGCCAAAAGTATCTGCCTTGGTAACTATTGTGTAGAGACATGCGAGATAAAGAAGTTGGAATGTCCTTAAATCAAAAGGATCCTTGCTTAGTTGCTATAGGGCCAGTATTGATAGGGGAAACTGCTCTGCAGATCCTGAAGCCTGCGTGGTATGTTGTCCATATGCAAGTCCCAAATGTAGAAGAGAACATGTGGTCCATTACCCAAAAAAGACCTCTCAGTACCGAGAGGTTTGTGTTGGTGAGAACCCCTCCTTCTTACTTACTTTTCTCACCGATCTCTGATTCGACATATTCCAAATTCTTTTCCACGAAGGTTGAGTCATTCTCGATGATTTCCTTGATACCATTTGACTTATCTGCTTTCTTTGCTTTCTTCTCATCAAACGTTAGAGTTGCTCATCTATTCTCTAGTAATGATTGCTTGAAGTAATGTGTCAATCAAAAGAGGATTGAGGGTTCAAAGAGCAATAAAAAGCTCTCGGTACCAAGAGTTCTCATTTAATCCGTTGAACTTGCAACTTCTTGAGTGTCTTCTTCTAGTCCTTCTGAGTGTGTTTCCAAGTTCATGATTCATTTTATCTTCGTTTTGGCACCTACTTCTAGTTGAAACTTGCTTGTTATAAACCCAGTTAACACTTGCCTCTAGGGTATGCTTTTGTTGAGAATAAAGCATGCTCTAGATTAGGACAAGTTTTGATTTCTATCCCATGATTCCAATTAATCGTTCAGAAATTGCTTTGAGGCCATACTTTCATTTGGTAAATATTCATTCAACTTCTTTGCATATCCAAAGTTCCATTTTCCATGCTAAGGACATGATCTGCGTGTTGGAGATCATTCCATGCCTTGATTGAGTATGTTTTTTCTCCTACCATGCTTTTTACAAACTAATGGGCCAGAAAATCGTCTCGGGACAGGGAGCTACATCTTGGTACCGAGAGCTTTTATTCCACCAAGAGCTTATATATAAGTCAATATATAGAAAAAATTTACTTGTTCATTTTCTCATTCATGCTTGCGATTCCTCTTATCACCAAAACCTTCCTAATACCAACTCCCTTAATTCCTCTTGTAACCGATCTTTGCTGCCACCAATCTTCACTTCTGCAGTCAAAATCTAGCCATCGTCAACTTAGATCAACCTCCACCGCTTTTTTCCACCTACCTCTAAAGCTTTTGGGCTCGATTCCATCCCATATACTTGCCACCAACTGCATCACAAATGTTGGTGATTGGTTTTGTATGATGGTGGTTGGTGCTTGTTAGGCATGGCGATGGTACCAGCTGATTTTGGGGGAATTTGGTCGAAGCTATGGTTCAAGTTTAACTTTTTCTTAATCGAAGTTAGACTTTGGTTTGGCCTAAGTCATGCTTGAGCCATTATACAGAGATGCTTGACTTTCCATCTTCGGCTAGCTCTTGTCAAAGCACGGCTAATCTCAGACTGTCATTTGAATTCTAGTAAGCAGATTCTCTTAGAGAATAGCTGTATTAGACGATTCCATCGCAGTGCTTTTCCTTTTTATGCATTTCCAGTGTTCCTGTAAAGGAAGGCTTCTGCGTTGCTTTGAATAGCGGTTCTATTATCGATTATCTATCGATAATAGGTAAGATCCAATGTACAGTTCTGTCGTGCGGCGTGGTTCATTTTTAACACAATCAAGCTATCTAACTGGGATGGTCCATTCCTCATGTATAGCATACAAGACTCATAATGTATATATTAACATTTTTTCTTGCATCGGTCAACGCTTGGAATTCTATTGGTCAACACATGTCGACATCCTTTGTGTTTTGGACGTTGCTCACACGGGCTTGATATTTGAAACAAAACATACCAGATCATGTTGAATGCCAAGTTTTCCTGTCGAGAATGACTCATCGATCGCCATGCTTCAAATCTAGTGAGGGACATCTACTCCTCCTAAAGTTGGATCTACCATGGCACAAACTTCTACCTCTGCGCTCCTTACTTACAAGCAGGCGATAACCGTGGAACTTTAGAGGATGGTTGTACTACTTCAAGAAGTGCCTCCAATGGCACATGAGTACAATGATCTTTGGGTTTTGAATGCCCAAACAACTATCGACTATTTTATCTGAGAAAATGCTTCTGAATATATGCCGCCCGCACAGAATTTCTAAGGATGATGCGCTGCTTCCTACTCGGGGTCAAAGAGCACATCTTCCTCTGACGAGGTATACAGCTTGCAATCGATACATGTGTTTAGGCTGTGCAATACCACCCGTCAATCTGTTTCTTCGAATGGTTCTTCAAGAGCTTGGGTTAGCTTCGACTTAAGTCTAACTAAACTGCTATGCTCCCTTGAGCTCTTTGTACATGCTTTCATTAACCTCTTCAACCTAGCTTTAACTTTTCAGAGCTTACCTTCCACCTTTATTTTAAGCAAATACAAGAGTCTCCTTGCTATATGATCATCTAGGTTTTGGCGTAGGTGCAAAGCCATCGAGTCCTTTCACAACAAGCACTCATATTTCAAAAACGAGTACTTCTTCGTTCGGTGTCCGTATGGATTTAACAGGCCCTGGCTGTTCAAAAGTCTATTTCTTTCCTTTTATCCTCTCCATGCTTGGGTTTACTTTATCTAAGTGCTTAATTTTCTATTTTTCTTCATGGGCATTCCTACTCGAGACATCTGCGACGAGCATGCTAATACCTTGAATGGAAAAGGGAAGTTAGCTTCCAACACCACACCACTGCCTATCCCTTAACAAATGAAAATCTTAGACAGTGTAACCTGGTGCCTCTGGAAAGATATGTTAATTTTGAATCACCCATTCCAGCGGCTCTAGAGTGCCTACCCGATTTTCCATCCCGACTCACAGCTTCGGTGAGAATCTTTGAGGGTAAGTTGACGTTCCACCAGGTACAACGCATACTGAAGAGATTACTGGAAAGTGAACTATGGTACCATCTGTTGGCGTTGTCTCAAGGGATGGGAATGAAGGAATTGTGATGCAGCCAAACCCGGAGGAGAGTAAAAATGCAGGAAGGATCCTATGGAGGAAGAGGAAGAATAGAGCACCGATGATAGTGATAGTGACTATAACACTAACACGGAGGAGGGTGATTTATTTGGAGAGACGCCCACTTGAGACCCGATCTTCCAACCTCGCCCCATTTGAAGAAAACCATCATCGAAACTTCTAAAATGTCAGGAGGATCAACTGCATTGCCTGCCACACATACATGCTGCATTTTTTGACATTTTCCTGCATGACATGATGTTCGACTAAGACATCGAAGATGTCACTAATATGGAAGTAGATAGGTATGCCCATCACATTCAAAAACATATTGATCGAAGCTACGAGTGGAAGAGGTTATGCTATGCCCTCTCCAGAGTCAATGAGATCGATCGTACCAACATACAATAATTTGATTCTGAGGAGCAAACGTATGAGAGAATCATAAAGAATTATGAGGCTGACTTAGAGAAGGTTATCGCTGGGAGATATTCCGCTCTCAAATCAAAGGCTAATGCAAACAGCTTGATAGAGGAGATGAAGATGGCTCATAATAATTTAGAGATTTTGATATGGAATGAATTAAATGTTGCCCGTGAAAAAGGTGTGATGTCGATAAAACAAGTTGCCGAGAGGGACCTGACCCTCATTGAAAAGGATCAAACTACTCGAGCCGTGGACCATACCATCAATGAGAAGGCTTCCAAAATGCAGGTTGAGAGAGGAAAAGAAAAATTCATCGATGAATTACTTTCTTTGAAGGTTGACAAGCTAGAAGCTGATTTTGAGCTTACGTCTGTTTGGGTTGAGTTGGGCTAAAGGAAGAGTGGAGCAATAGGAAACTTTCCAACACTTCTATGCCAGTGTGATTCTATATAAAAATTTGATGTGGTTGGGGAGTGTTTATCTAAGACTCTTGCTGATGCATGGAAAGAGGTACTTCGCTAATGTAGTGTCTAGAGATAACAGTTTTGAAGAAGAATTATTGGCTGAGTACCTTGATGTTGAAGATATCGAAGAACTTGCTAAGGGAATAAGTGTGCTTATTGTTAAGGATGCTGTTGCAAATGCCGCCACCTTCCCAGCTGTTGCTGGTCTAAGTTCATTGGGTCAGCATAAATCATTTACTCCAAAATTTGAGGAGATTGTGACAAACACTCTTAAGGCTAAGGGAGCTAGTTATGTGGCCACCCAAACTATCTCAGCTCCTGCAAAAAACTACTCATATTGAGTCATACATTCCTTCTTCCATTGACCAGCCAATTCAGTAAACCCTTAAAAACAATATATTTTATAAATTCCCTACTTCATAATCAATCACGGGCGATGGTATGTCTCTTGTTTCACCTCTTTTCAAACATTCCAGTTCTCATGTAAATCAACCACTGAGCTTTACTATTTTGTTTGTCAACTTGTATGTCAACTGCATCTTCCTCTTCTGCTGTCGCTTATTCAGGGTTTGGGATCTACCCATGTAGATTTCCATTACCTCTGAACTTGTCTCTACTATCCTGCCTTCTAGTTTTGGTCCTGGTCCTGATTCTTAAAGGATCGAGGCTTTAGAAGGGCCAAAAGACATTTCACAATCTTAGGAAGAAGACATTACAATCACCAGTGTTGTGGACCTAACTGATCGTACTTCCACGGTGGAGAGGTTGAAGGCTGACTTTGGGAAAATCAAGGTAAAATCCGAGCCCTGAACCACTAAGCCTACTTCTTCCACTCCTACATGACCTACTACTAAGCCTCCCATAATCAAGCTAAGGCCTTTAAAGTTTATTATTAAACCCTCCAAAACTTCAACCGGGACGACTGCTCACGTGCTCCATGCCATAACTAAAGGAGAGACTACCTATTTTGAGGGTGACACCCACGAAGAGGAGAAACTCAAGGGAAGTCGCAAAAAAAGCGGACTAGCAACTCTAGCGGCCCAGGTGGTAAGAAGGGGAAGGGCAAGTAAAAGATGCCTGGAGCTTGTTTACATGGTGACTTGTTTTCTCTTGTTGTACAGTCTGTACTATTTTTGCTTTCTTTTAGTGGCAAAAAGGCTGTATATACGTGAGATTATCCCCTATCGTAGCTTCTATACGAAGTTTGTAGTAATGAAAAATCACATTTATCTTGTAATCTTTGTTCCATTCTGTCAATAACAGTCAAAGCACCCTACTTAGCAAAACAAGGACTAACACTTAGCCAACTCCATAGTTATCAATGCTTGCGTTTGGTTAATTATCTCTCAACTAGTCACTACTCCTGTATGTCCTATGTTCCACACCGCTTTCGTGGTCGTGGGGCAGCAATTGGAATGTTTGTTCTCTTTTTTGCATAGTTTTGCTACGTGCTTGCCCTAGTTCATGGGACTTAGCACTTCGAATGGTAGGATGTGCGCATCAATGGGATAGAAATACCATAAGGTAAATTACCAAATTACCCTTGGTTTACGTATGCTTTTCCTATCCATATCTTGGATTGTGAGAGGTTAATAATGCCTATTCTTGAGCTTTCATAACCATCATCACTTATCCTTGATCTAGCATCTGCTTAGTACTTAGCATGGTTGTTGAAATCTAGTTGGACACTAGTTTCAATCTCTGGAAACTAATGCATGATTATCCAACTCCGAGTACCCTTTTGCCTATTTTTGGGTAACAATCAACTTCCCAAAGATAGCGGTCAAAGACCTAGCCGCATTCTACCTTTTTTTCTCTAGGAACTAGGCATTGATTATTCGATTCCCACAGTTTCATCTCGACATTGCCTATATCCCGACAACGTTAATTCCCTACAAATTGGGATTGAATTATCTGATTAATCCCTCGGTTATTTCCTAGTGAGCTAGATGGACTTATCTGATTGACACTAAAAATACTACACGACGATATTGCCTATCTCCGACAAAAGGCAATTCCTATGAGTTGGAATCAAATTATATGATTAATCCCGAAGTTTAGGTCGAATAATCAGATTGACTTGAAGCAGCCATCCTTCCCGACGTTGCTAATCTTCATGCAATGATAGAAGGTTCCTAAAGATAGGTATTGAATTATCCAATCAACCCCTTAGTTTGTTGTTTTTCCTGACATTACCAATCTCCAGGTAATGCCAAATTCTGTGGGTTCAGTGTTACTCCTTCCTAACACTGCCTATCTCTATGCAATGCCAAATTCCTAAAGGTTAGAGTTTTCCTTCCTAGTGTTGCCTATCTCTAGGCGATGCCAGATTCCTAAAGGAAAGGGTTTCAAATTCCTGAAGGTTGGAGTTTTCCTTCCTAGCATCGTTGATCTTTGGGCGATGCCAGATTCTTGAAGGTAAGGGTTGTCAAACCTTCTCTCCATCGCCAATCTTCGGGCAATGACAAATTCCTGAAGGTCGGGTAAGTGTGTTTTCTAGGGCTATGCTCTTTGATCATGATCTAAGGTATGTGCACCATGTCCCTTGTCAAGAATTTTGCTTGCAAGAACACAATTCCATTGGTTCAAGAAGCTGACTATATTTGTGAACGAGAGAAGTGGCAAGTCATGCCTTATTACATTGCTCACAGTGTCTTTCGAGGGCTTATTTACAAAAATAAATGGAAAAAAATTAAATGTAGCAGTTCCACAGCAGATCATTATTCCATGCTAATGGAATAGAGATTCCATATACCGTTGCTAGCGTCAATGTTCCAACTCTAAGATTTCGACCAATCGCGTAGGGTCCTTTCCATTTTGAGCAAGTGCTCCCATGCTTGGGAGAAATCATTTTAGAATGAGATCCCTTACCTTAAGGTACGGCTGTGAACCTTGGCGTTGAAATGTCGCACTACCATTTTCTGATGGGTAGCTATCCTCAGTTCTACATCTTCCCTTTCTTATCAATCAAATCGAGGGACTCAATCAAGAGTTCTTCATTTTCCTTTAGGTCAAAATGCCTTTTACGATGAGAAGGGACTACAGTTTTATCGAGATCATTACTTCTGATCGCTAAGTTAAAGTAAAGGTCAGTGTCTACCTGTAGACTTATGTATTGTCCTATTAGCGCATAGTGCTAGTGGAAGCTCATGAATACAGTTTCCTTTAACTCTTGTTAGTCGCTTCTTCAAGGTGGATTTGATAATCTTATTCGCTTTTTCCACTTGTTCTTTAGCTACGGATGTTCTACCATGGAGAAGCACTTCTTACTTCTATTTAGTTGCAGAAATCCTTGAATTCAAGGCTCTCAAGCTGGGCTTCATTGTCTATGATGATCTTCTGAGTTACTCCGAATCTGCAAATAATAATTTTTGTTATAAAGTTAATTACCTTCTTCATTGTGATCATGGCAAGTGGTTCTACATATGCCTATTTTATAAAGTAGTTCACTACAACGATAGCATATTTGGCTCCTCCCATCATTATCGGTAGCACACTGATAATATCAGTTCTCCAGATTGCAAAGGGCCATGGAGTAATCATTTGCATAAGTTCCATCAATGAGACTTTTGGAAACTTCGCAAATCTTTGGCACTGGTCATACTATTAGGTCTAGTCTGCAACATCCTCGTTTATTGTTGGCCAAAAATATCCATAGTGAATTACCTTATTTACCAAAGTCTGCCCCTAGTGTGATCACCACAATCGCCCTCATGGATTTCCATGAGGATCTTCCTAGCCTCATCCTTGGTTACACATCAAAGTAGAGGCATAGAGAATCCTCTCCTATACAACACTCCATCTTGCATCACGAATCATGGCGCTTTTTGAAGGATTTTCTTTCGCCAATTCCTATCTTTCGGGAGAGTTTTGTTGACAAGATAGTCTTTGATTGGGGGTCATCCATGACTCCTTCTCTGTGGTTTCTAGAATCCAGTCAACGTCCATCTGATGAGACTAGGATTTGTCAGAATTTCCACGGAACGAAACCCAGCAGTTGTGCCTCCCTAGTGCTAGCTAGCTTAGCTAATGAACTAGCCTTTATGTTTTCCTCTTTAAGGATATGTGCTATCATATACTGCTCTATGTGCTCCATTAGCTCTAGCACCTTCGATAGGTGAGGAGCTAGTCTTGCTCCCTTAGTCGGATACTCTTTCTTGATTTGGCAAACTACCAACTGGGAACCACTAAATACATGCAATGTTTTTAACCCCAATTCTTTCACTATCCTCAAGTCTGCTATTAACGCCTCGTACTCAACTTCGTTATTAGTTGTAAGAAATTTCGCCTTTAATGCATAACAAATATACCATCCCTTCGGGGGTTCAAATACTACTCTTGCCCTGAGCTATATTCATATGAAGCACTATCGACCAATAGCTTCCAATGTGGAACCACAATCGCCTCATCCTCTTCTACCTCATGATCTTGTGTGATAAACTCGACAATGAAATCTTCCAATGCCTTCCCGTTTATCACTCTCCTTATATGGAGGGCCATTTTGTCTAGTGGCATTCGATCACAGAAGCCCTTGACAGCTGCATAAATCACTACAATTTGTTTTTCAATGGAAGTGGTGAATATTGTGGTTGTTTGGGCACTTCTGTAAGCCTTGCACCTCTATTGGGTAATGCCTGAGTTGCTGCATCAAGGTCTGAGCCAAATTGAGCGAAGGCAGCCACTTTGCGATATTATGCAAATTGCAGTTTTGAACTACCGCGGACTTGTTTCATGGTTTTCAACTGAGCGGCAGACCCGACGCGACTAACAGATAAGCTAATGTTAATTGAAGGTCTAATTCCACGATAAAAGAGCTCTGTTTCCGAAAAGATTTGTCTATCAATAATGGGATCACATTGGTGGGGATATAGGCCGATACATCTCCAGCTTGTGTTCCAATGACGGGTAACACAATTAAGCTTCCTGCACTTGTCTGGTCCGATCATTTAGCGGCTCTTTCTAAGAGATGGGAATGTAAAACAATATCAAACTAGCTCACTTCAATATTCCATTTTAGTAACCTTCCCATGGTCTTAGGTTGATAAAATACCTGCTTCAGAGGCGGTACTTTGATTGGACAAGCTTGAAATATGGCTGCAGCTTTCTAGATGCAATCAATAAGTGATACATGAGTTTTTCCAACTTCAGGTAGTTTTTTTTAGCTCCCTTGCTTGCTGATACAATACACTGGCCATTGTATCCTCGCCTCCTCTTGGACTAGTGCTATATTTAATGCATGAGCAAACACTCCCAAGTAGACAAATAAGTCCTCCCTATTCAACAGTTTGGACAAGATCGGTGGTGTCTCCATATACCTAAACAACTCTTCGAAGGCGTTATGGCAATCTTGATTCCATTCAAAGTTATCCTTCCTCTTCTTGAGAGCACCGATAAAGGGTATGCACTTGTCAATTCCTTTTGAGATGAACCGACTCAAAGCAGCAATCTTCCTATTCAATCCCTATAGCTCCTTCATCTTAATTGATGCTATTACGTTCTTCAAGGCATAAATCTACTCTGGATTATCCTTGATTCCCCGTGCATTCAAGATAAACCCTAAAAACTTTTCCAATGCTGCTCCGAAAGAATATTTAATGAATTTAGTCTTATTCCACATTTCTATAGGATTTCAATCTTCTTTCAAAGTTCATCCAGATGGTTTTGAGACACTTGTAATTTCACATGCATGTTTTCTAGGTATACTCGCATTGTTCGTACAATTGGATCTCCGTTATGTGGCTCAACGTTCTTCAAAACGAATGCCATAACTCGTTAACAATATAGCCCCATATCCTCTATAAAGCTATCATTCTCCCAATCTGGTATATGCATCGAAATTTGGTTATTAGCATAAACAAGCATCCATAAACGAAAGCAACTCGTATCCTGTAGTTGCATTCACCAGTTGGCCAATCTTGGGTAGAGAAAAAATGTCCTTCGGGCAAGCCTTATTAAAATCTAAGTAGTCAATACATGTTCACAATTTTCCATTTAACTTCTTAATCGACACAGGGTTGGATAACCATTCGAGGTATAAAGTATTGTAGATAAAGAGGTTTTCCATTAGCTTATCCACTTCTTCCTTCAAGGCAGTGGATCGCTATAGACCCAGACTGCGCCTTTTCTCTTTCACTAGCGCGACCTTTGGATTAATACTCAGTGCATAACATGCTATCTCTAGCGATATTTCACATATATCCAAATGCGCCCGAGCAATACGTCCGCGTTTCCTTGGATAAAATTAACTAATTTCTTCCTTAAACTTGCATTGTGCTGAGATCCAATTTTCAAGACCCGACTTGTTGATTGGAATATTAACCATCATCTCCACGGGCATTAGTCACCATTCCCTCGACTTTTTCATGGGGTCTATAACCTTATCAAAGCAGCTGTGATCCGCGGGATAGGTTCCAGGCATTGACTGTTGTGCTTATGAATCTTAAATGCTGAGAGTTCTCTCCACATTCTTACCATTGCCGCTTTGCTTCTCTCAGCTCTACAACATAGCATTCTCTTCCAACGCCCTTCTTTTTTTCACCACTCTAACCCGGTTTTCCGTGGTGAATTTCATCATTAAACACTAAGAAGATAGTGCTATTTTGAAGTTAGCAAGTGCCGGTTGGCCCAAGAAGGCATTGTATAGTGAGTACTCGTTCACGATAACGAACTTTTGGATTTAGACTATCCTGCAATCTCCTTTGACTAAATTCATAGACAAATCAATCGTCCTAATTGGCTGTTTTGCCTCTTCTGTAAATCCTTAAATCTTAGTTTTACAAGATGTCACCTCCTTTACGTTGATTTTCATATGATTGAATATTCTTTTGAATAGTATGTTCACCAAACTTCCAATGTCTATCAAAACCCATTGCATAGTTGCCGACCCAATCCCAACTGTTAACACCATGAAGTTAAAGATTGGTAATTCAACTCCATCAACATCCTTATTTTTGAATACTTTATCATTAGTTATCATTCTCTGATGCTTAGTTGGAGCTCCATTTTCTGCAGTAAGGCATTGCTCCTGCGATACTTAAGCAAGATCGCGTACCTTCTGTCTCCCTTTAACTTTTTTCTACTGGATGGGGTCCTCCCATTATGGTGTTAATAAATAACTTTCCATCATTCTGCCCGGGCCCTTCTCCACTTGATCCAGGTTGTTTCCCTTGGGCAGGTGGCCCTGGGAGTCTTGGAAATTTACCATCTTCCTGCGGTTCTTTGACATACAATTAGGGCTTATTTTTCCTTACTAGTTCTTCAATGAGATCCCTTAAATGCCAGCACTCGCTCGTGTTGTGTCCATAAGCTTCATGGAAATGACAATGCTTTCCAAAGCACCTTTCATGCTTGATCGCTTCCTTCTAAGCGGCTTTTTATATCATTTCGTCCCTTGAGTAGCTAGACATAAGTTTTTTAATGTATTATTCAGAGGAGTGTAATCTTCTAATTTCATGTTCCTCTTGTGTTTCTTATTCGTCTAGCGCCGAGGCATTGATTCCATTTCTTTGGTTACTAAAGTTTCCAACATTAGTTGCCA
Source organism: Allium cepa (assembly GCA_030765085.1). Taxonomy (NCBI): domain Eukaryota; kingdom Viridiplantae; phylum Streptophyta; class Magnoliopsida; order Asparagales; family Amaryllidaceae; genus Allium; species Allium cepa. Next base: position 675,167,716 of record CM060941.1, on the reverse strand, counting down.
CATTACCAGTGCTATCTCTAAATCATGGAACTACCTAAAGCTAGACTTGCTTCTTTCTAGTGTAAAAACTGATTATCTTTCAGATGGAACTTCTCCATGGTTGTAGGTTGCTTCATCTTCATCTGGCTACTAAAATCTAGGTCTAGGTTGATGCCTTGGACGAACTCCAAGAATACCAGATCTTCCTTTGGATTGTTTGCTTCTGTAACAGCAATATTAAACCAGTTCATGAATCAATTCAACGACTCTTTAGGTCCTTGAGATAAGCTCGACAAGAACACCACATGCTTAGGCTAAGCAGCATGAAGTCAAAACTATTCTAAGAACTTTTTAGCTAACTCGTCAATGATTGATATGGATCTGTGAGCCTAGTGAGCCACATTGATGCAAATCCTTTTAAGAAAACTAGGAAACACCTACATTGAACAATGCCCGTTACCCTAGCAGCATCCATGTGCCATTCATACTTGAGTAAATACTGCCTAGGTTCAATGTTCCCATTATACGATAGCACAGTCAGCAACATAAACTTCCATGGGTACTCTTCTCTTAGGATATTTTCCAAGAATGGAGTCCTCCTTGGTGTGAAGCCCCAATCCTTATTCTTTATACCTTTTCTTTCTTCAACCAACTTCTTAACCATGTCTGCTATGTATTCTTTGCTCGCACATATTTCCATAGGATGAGTATCAGGGTCTATGTTAAATGTTGTCTCTGTAAATGATATCAGTTTCCTACCAAGTCCAAGCTCTCTAGTCTCTGGGGAAACCACTCTTGTTGTTTTCCGTTGTCAACCTGTTAGTTTTGCTGCAGCCATTTGAACTCCATATCCATCAGCTTCAACGTTCATCTCATAATCATCACCACCAAGCTACAGGTCATCATAAGAATCAAATAAGTCCAATGCTTCAACCTCCTCTCCCCTTTGATGTCCAGAAGACCTCTCGGTACCTGGTGGTTTTGGTTTTGGGGAAGTGTGCTAACTTCCTCCTCCTCTTACTGCTCTAGCATCCATTAGTTTATGTTTTCCCTTCTCATTTCGCCTTTTCTAACCAGAAAAGGTTGAGTTCTCTTATTTAGGTCTAGAAGGAGATGCTTCTCTCCTGTTCCTACTAGTCCATTACGGTTGTTGGGTTAAAAAAGCCTCCATCTTGTCCATTAAAACTTTCTGACTCTCTGCCATCTTTTAGTTCAACTCATGCATCATCTTATCAAGCAAACCCCTTATAACCATTTCCTATTGGGCAGATGAGCTTGGTACTATGTACTGGTTTCCAACTTCAATTTGGTAGGTATTCTCTTCATCTCCACTAACCACCATTTGAAATGATCTTCCACTTTAGGGTGTCATTGATTTCAAATAGCAAGTTTGCAAATTCCTTAGGCAAAACTTCTAAATCTAACAATTAAATTTCTTCAAATCAAAATTAGCAAATTAGATCTAACCGTGAGCTAGACTTCTTATGGAAAGCGCCAAAATGTCGATGCCAAAAGTGGCAAACACCCAATGATAATCTATTGTAGGATCGTATATAACAGAATGGTAAGAAAGTAAAGAACATACAGGAATTTTTACAATGGTTTGGCACTCTCTAACCAACATCCATTTTATATTTTATTATTAGAGATTAATATGGGATTGAAGTCACAAGTACAGGAGATTGATGGGTTCGTAAGCCTAAAACTGCTAAAAGTATCTGCCAATGTGGCTATTACCTAAAGAGATAGGAGATGAAGAAGCCTAAATGCCCTAAAGTCAAAAAGATCCTTGCTTAGTTGCTGTAGGGATTGTATTTATAGGAGAAACTGCTCTGCAGATCTAGAATCCTGCGTAATACTAAGTCTAGATGCAAGTACAGAAGTGTAGAAAAAGAACACTTGATCCAATACCAAAAAACACCTCTTGGTACCGAGAGGTTTGTGTTGGTGAGAGAACCCTCCCTCTCTCCTATCTTTGATTCAATGCTTTCCAAACTCTGTTCCATGAAGGTTGAGCTGTTCTCAACTAGTTCCTTAATATTGCTTGTATTATTTTCTTTCTTTGATTTCTTCTTATCAATCCTTAGAGTTTCTTGCCTATTTTCTAGAAAAAGCACTTAATGATAATTGCTTAAAATAGTGCGTCGATCACAAGAGGATTGAGGGGACCAAAGAGCAATAAAAAGCTATCGGTACCGAGATGTTTCTCTCAGTACCGAGACTTCTCATTTAATACAATAAACTTTCAACTTCTTAAGTTTCTTCTTCAAGTCCTTCTAAGTGTATTTCTAAGTTCGTTAGTCATTTCTTCTTCATTTTGGCCCTCTACTTCTAGTTGAAATCTGCTTGCTAAATACATAGTTAACTGTAAGCAATCATAAAGCGAGTCCATGCCGCTAAAGTATGGAACGGATTTTCCATACACTATTGCAATCGTAATCAATTACATCGTACTATGCAGTAATGTCAAGACAAAATGAATAGACTGATTCTTAGTTTCTTGGTTTTACCATGAATGAAAGCCTCATACTCTTGTCCTCACATATAATGATGAATAGACATCTAGGTGCTACCAAAGCCTTACATCATCATTCTCGTATATCATTGTGAATAGATGTTTAGATGATACTAAAGTCATCCACCATCATTCTCGTATACTATCATGAATAAATATCTGGACATTGGGATGCTACCAAAATCCTTATACCATTATTCTGCTATATTGTCATGAATATACATATGGATGCTACAAAACACTTACACCATCATTCCCATATATTGTCGTCAATAGACATCTTGATGATACAAAGCCTTACACCGTCATTCTCGTATATTGTCATGTGTAGACAAAAGGATGCTACAAAAGCCTTACACCATCATTCCTATATGTTATCGTGAATAGACATCTAGATTATACAGAAGCCTTACACCATCATTCTTATATATTGTCATGAGTAGACATCTGGATGGTACAAAAACCTTACACCATCATTCTTGTATACTATTGTGAATAGACATCTAGATGCTACAAAATCCTTACACTATCATTCTCGTATATTGTTGTGAATAGACATGTATTCGCCGCTAAGGCCTTTCGCTAGCATTATCAAATATATGGTCATGTAAAGAATTTTAGTAACCATTAAGGCCCTCCATCAGAATTACCTAATATAAAGTTGTGTGTAGGCACACTTTTACCACTACGACCGCATTTTTATGTTTTCATTTTCAGTAATGACCGTCTTATCATCACATGGCTTACGTAAGCCCAGTCTCAATTATCATTCTCCAAATAGGTTATTATTCTCTATAGCCATTTCACCACTATGAAATTCTCAACCTTCATTTTTGAAGATGGCTTCTTAAGTCCTACAAAAAGGTTTACTAATTTACTTAAGATTTCTTAGCATTATTAGTTATCTCACGTTCGCATTACGTAGTTTTCTCATGTTAACACTAGGCTATCACTCATTGATGTTTCATTAGCCACCACAAGTTGGCCTTACAGGCGATTACATGTTGACACTTGGGTGTCATCGCATGTTTAGCTCCTAAAATTGATCGCAGGTTGACAAACTCTAAAGCTTGCACAGGTTGACATTCCTATTAGCTATTGCATATTGACACTTCTATTAACTATCTCATGTTGAGATTTTATTTGCTATTGGATATTGGCTCTTTATTGGCTACTGTAGGTTGAGCTTTGTTTAGCTATCACATGTTAAGCTTGTATTATCTATCGCATGTTAACCCTTACTAGCCATCGTAGATTGAGCTTTGTTAACTATCGCATGTTGAGCTTCTATTAGCTATCACATGTTGATCCCTTACCTGCTGTCATAGGTTGACCTTTATTTAGCTACCGCATATTGATATAGGGAGGCTATCGCAAGTTGATAGTTATAATAGCTATCGTAGGTTGATATGGTAATTTCATAATTGACATAAATACTATTTTATTACCTTTCAAAGTAATTATTTTATAAAAAATCCCATCATATGTCAAATTCTTATTGGTCAATCTAAACATTTGCAGTTTCCTTTTTGGAAATAGCTAATTACTTTCTAAATTAATTAACTATCTTTTAGTAATTAACTCTTATTTTACTAAATGATTCATATAAATTCAAAAATACATAGGAAAAATCCCAAAAATATGAATTGTCATAATTTTCCATATAAAAAACATTTAGGTCACAACAATTAATTTTATTATTTTTAATAATTAATTTCCCAAAATTAAGCATTTTCTCAACTTAGAAAATTCATAATAATTCCAAATAATTTATGAAAATTGTGGATTAAAAACCCATCTTCATTTTTTATTCTACATCTCATATGAAAATTTCAAGTGAGTTGGAGAAAGTGGCATTCATGTTTTTCCTTAAGCTCTTTAAAAACATCATCTTTAAACTCATAACCATGAACATATATTACCTAACATCCATAAACTTGTTCATCAACTTTCAAATATCACAACTGCATACAATCCTAACCCATACGGGTATGGAAGGTTTAGAAAAAGAATTACTTGTCTTTTTTGTTTGATTAAACTTGACTGTGAGCTTAGTTTCTTTTATGAATGAAACCCCTTTCCTCTTAAATTTTTTCTTCTATTTGTTTTAAAATATAGTCCGCCTCCCTTTGCTTATTTCTTGGTTTTGTTTTTAAGTGAATGAAGGAATGAATTAAAGTTGGGAGGGTTAGGGTGTTCGCATTGAGCTTTGGGATAAAACCTCATTCTAACATATCGTTATTAATTGATTTAACTCTTCTTCTTAAATTCATTACATTTTAAATAATTTATATAATAAGTTAATTTTATTAAATATTTACCTAAATAATTCCTTATACCATGATACACCAAAATATAAGCTAATAAACTTAGTACAAAAATGAATGATTTAATTAACTGTTCACAATCGGCTTTTATTAAAGGGAGAAATATTACTGATGGAGTGGCTTTTGTTCAGGAATATATAAATTACTGTTGTAAGAATAACACAACCTGTGCGATTTTAAAACTCGATTTTGCTAAAGCTTTTGATTCAGTGGATTGGGATTTCCTTGTAGATATTTTTCACGCTAGAGGGTTTGGTCATAGATGGATCAGTTGGATTTTGCCTTTTCTTAAAACTGAAAATTCTAGTAATATGGTTAATGGTGTATTAGGTAATAGAATTCAGTCAAAGAGAGGTTTAAGGCAAGGGGATCCCTTATCACCTTTGTTGTTTAACTTAGCCGCTGATTTTTTTGTTAAAATTATTAAAAGAGCAGTGGATAATGGATCTCTAGGAAATGTTGGCAATGACATATCGCGTAATGGTATATCGGTTCTGCAATTTGCAGATGATACCGTACTTTTTTCTTCTCATCTTCCTAGACACATTATTACTCTCAAGTTTATTCTTTATAGTTTTGAGCTTTTATCTGGCTTAAAAATTAATTTTGAAAAAAGTTCAGTTTTAGTTTTAAATGATTTAGAAAATGTAGAAAACTTAGTAGCTAATACCCTAAATTGCAAAAGTATGATTTTTCCTTTTGATTATCTAGGGTTTGTGGTTAGACCTTCCAAACTCAAGCATGATGATTGGCATATTATTATTGATAAAATTAAAAATAAGATATCTAATTGGAATGGGAGATTTCTATCTAGAGCAAGTAGGCTAGTTTTAATAAACTTGGTTTTATCAGCCTTACCGATCTACTGGATGTCTATACATCTGTTTCCAAATTGGGTTATTGATAAAATAGATAAAATTAGAAGAGATTTCTTATGGAGTGGGGATAATATTAATATCAGTATTAAATGTCCAGTAAATTAGAAAACTGCTTGTGGAGCTAAAAAGGATGGTGGTTTAGGAGTTATAAATTTGCGTAACATGAATTTATCTCTTTTAGGTAAATGGCTTTGGAAGTTTAAAGATATAAATGATAACGCAATGTGGAAAGAGATTATTTCTAAATATTTCTATAACGGTAATATCAATTTACACCAAATTGATATTCACTTTCATATAATCTTTCTAATTTTTGGAAAAACATTTTAAAATGTTATGAAATTTTTAACTTAGGAACTAAGACGATAGTACACTCAGGAAATTGTACTTCTTTTTGGCATGATTGTTGGATTTCGATCTTGCCTCTTAAGCTTGTGTTTAAGGATTTGTATGATATATGTAACTTTAAGTATGCTTTAGTTAATGAAGTTTACACTTCGGATAATGATCCTCCTTGGAATTTCAGTTTTCACAGAATTTTAGTAGGATCAACCCTTAGGCAACTTTCTTTGCTTTATGCCAGATTAAATCTTTATAATATTGATAATGATAATGATTTTATTAGTTGGGAATGAGATAAGAGTAAGAAATATAATCCACATTCTTTTTATAGATTTATTAATTTTTCGGGTACTACAAAAAACTCTTTTAAATATATGTGGAAATCTAATGCTCCTCTTAAATCCAAAATTCTCATGTGGTTAATACTTCATGGAAAACTTAATACAATAGAATTTTTAAAGAGCAAAAAACATTCAAATCGATAATAAATGTTATTTTTGTAATCTGCATCTTGAGGACATTAATCATATATACTATGATTGTTTGGACTCTAATTACATTCTAATTAATACTCTTAAAAATTTTAACTTTAATATTATAACTAAAATTTTGGATTGTGAATTCTACTGGAAAAATTTTAGATTCAAATTCAATAAGAATATTAGATTTTTACTAGACACTTTATTTATTATTATTAGTTGGTTTATTTGGTTTGAGAGAAATCAAAGAATTATTAATAATCATAATAGTCATTTTAACAAATTGATTTTTTCAATTTCTACATTTTGTTTCAACTGGATTTCTAGTCCCAAATATAAATTAGCTAATAATATCCATTTCAAACGGTATCTTAACAAGATTAGTTATAATATTAACTTTTTTAAACATAACAATAAGTTTTATAGCACTAATAATAGTATTATTAATAATTTTCCAAATTTAAATGATGATCTCACTCTTAATCATAGCTTACTTTTGATTAATGATGATCTCACTCTTAATCATAGCACTAATAATTGATTTTTTTCCTGATAGTCTTATCTAGGCTTTTATTTCATTCCTTTAAATACATATATACGTATATTTACTATTTAAATATACATATATATATATATGTATCATTCTAATTTTTTCCTTAGTCATGTTTTAGATACAGGTTTGGGAGATAGGATTTCAGGATCACTTTGCAGGCTTCTCTTGTCTTCAGATTGCTGGATATCAGATTGTAGAGAGGCCATCAGAGCATAGATTCTTCATCCAAGACTTCTTGCTGTTTTCTCCTCAGATATAGGATTCTGCTATCTCCATTGTGGAGTACTTTTTCAGGATGATCTATTCTCCAGTTTGACGCTCCTTTTTCCTGAGGCCACTCTCTTTCAGAGCGGCCTCTCTAGTCAGCAGATCCTCTTTAGAGCGGATGCTTATTCGCTCCTTCTGATTCAATCTTTTGGAGCTTTCTTATTAGTTTGAGTCGTTACTCAGTTTTCTATTCTTTCCCTTCAGTCTTTTTCGCTCTTTTAACATCTTAATAACGGGCGGTGGCCACACTGGAGCTTGATATTGAGATGGGAAGGGTGGTGTCCTTGCCAAAACTCATCTTAGGAGTACCTGAGATTAGTTTTATGTATTTTGGTTTTTGTTACCTGCCAGGCATGTTGGCAGCTCTTATCCATGATATATATATATATATATATATATATATATATATAGACACACACACACACACACACACATTCACATGTGTGCTCTCCTCTATGCGTAGAGGATCACACATTTTTCTCAAAAAATGATACACCAAAATAGAGGGTGGCACACAATGTGCGCTTATTTTGTAAACTCATTGGTAAGAATTGGTCTTATGCACATAGCAATGAACTTAATGCAAGAGGCAAAATTTTCTTAATTTGGGACTCTACCACATGTAAATGCAAGTTATTTTTATATCTCAGCACATCACATTTGTATTTGATAATAAAGGAGTTTAAAGTTGTTACTCATAGATATTTATGCAAAGAATACTGACAATGAAAGGATAAATTTGTGGAAAATTTTAAGGAATGAATCAAAAGAAATAAACATTTTATTATTAGGTTATTTCAATTGGGCACTATGCAATGAAGAAAGAATTTCTGGCACAAAACACTAAGCTACATATGACAACTTTCAATTAGGCATTATATTAGCTTCATTGAAAGAAATAGAAACAAGTGCCAACTTTTTTACATGGAGTGGTGGTTTAAACTGCAACACATTATAAAATTTATATAACTTAAGAGAATTTTGAATTTATTAATAAATTCAACCATGGTATAATATTGCAACGACCCGTAAATTTTCAATAATTAAACTGGTTAATTTGATAAGATTTTTTTATTAAATTTAGAAAGAAATAAAAACTTTATATTTTATAATGAAGTGAATGTTAGAAAAACGTAACAATGTCAACTAAAGTTAATCGTTAACGATTTTAATGGAACTCCAATTTATTAAAATAATTTAAATGTTATGCTTGACTATGAATTGGATATAAGGAAACAAGTGTAGATATTGAACTATTTGATGAATTGGTATAAAATTAATGATAGTTGGATAAGAACAGTGTTATGTAATCAATTTTAACATTTGTTTGTTAGTAATAACTTATAAGTGTAATTAAACGTTAATGGTAACAATTATTATAAGTTAACAATTTATTTAGTCTATTAAATTAAAACTGGTAATCAGTTGCAATAAACCCAAATTAAATGTTATGTTAGTGCAAATTAAGGGAATTATTGGGAATAGTGTTAATTTTATTCATTTTATGACAATTTGTTGAATTAAGAGAATAGGTATCAAGACTTATCGATTTACTGAAATTTAAATCATAATAATTAGATTAATTGCAAGCAAATGAAATTAAGTATTTATATTTTATGTTATTTGAAATTTAGATAAAAATAGGAGAATATCAACATGCTAAGATATGAACCTATGTTAATTTCAACCATTTAATGGATTGAATAATAGGATGAAAGTTTAATTAAACTGGATTATTGGGAATTTAATTTGTAATTACCGAATTGATTGAAAATGAAGTTTAAACATCTAAATTTGTGGAATATCCCATAATAAATTAACATGGAAATATGTTTAAAGGATTCTAAATTTACCAAGTAATACAAAATGATAAAATAAGTAAATAATTAAATTTGAATTGAAGAAGTGATTAATTAATTTAATATTAAATATTTAATTAATTGAAAAATAGCCATTTTGACCACTTACTCGGATTTCGACGAAACTAGTTTCATCGGATCCATAAATGTGAATTATTGTAGTATTTCAAGTTTCGTAACGATTGGATTTGTTGTTTGATCGTACGGGCTCGAAACGCCTAGAAATCAATTTAATTAAAAACAATTGAAATCAATTTGAAATAACTTGATTCTAGCATATCTTCTTCATACGATGGAATTTGGATTTGAAACGTGTTCCATTGCGTTTAAAATATTTAAAAACATCTATACCGATATATGGGTTGACTCATTTTCGTTTCAGAGTCAGAACGGGCTTCCCGGGCCATTTATCGTTCAACTTTCGATCCAAATCAATCCGTTCCGTTCTTATTTCAGCTTCGCATATATATACCTCGCTATAAACCCTAGCCTATTTTTATATTCATTTTTCTGTACATACAATTTCAATTGCTCATCTTTCTCATTTCAATGGCTGACAAAAACCTAATTCCCAATTCATTTTCAAATCAAAATTCCACTTCAAAAATTCAAACTTCTCAAATAATATCAAGTTATATATCATTTTGAAGCTCTCGATGAGCGTAATCCTCTGCAACCATTTGTTTTTTGATTTGATGCATCATTTACCTTGAAATTCAAGGTGAATCTTGGCCGTTCATTTGTTTGAGTCTGACGTGTGTGGTTTATCGTCGATTTAAAGCGTACAAGATGTTACAAGTATCATCACCGAATCATTCGATATGGGACCACTCCCTTAATCTCATCAGTCTCTTCTCTAGGTGGAGTGAAAATAAGCATAAATCATTAAAATACAATAATTCTTAAAAATTCCAAGCAGGTTACTAAGAATCCATTCAAAGAAGCATCACATAAGAGGTAATTGTAACTAATGTTTAACTTTATTACTAAATCAAAAAACATCAAGTCAAGTCTTAAGAATTTGAATACAACCAATTGAGCATTGAAAGACAATGTGAAAACATCATAAAAAGAAATAACACATTATATTCATGGTATTAAATAATCATCATAGTTAGACTCTAATTGGGGAATATGAGGATATTAAAACATAACAATAGTTAATATTGCATTCCAAAGAAATTGAAAATATACATAAGGTAAAAATAAATTACCTAACGCAAGTAGAGCAATGATTTAAAAAATTTCATGCAACGTGTCAAATAATAAAAGCAGAACTCATATTCATAGATTCGTTGGTGAACAAGGTCAAATCACAACTAAAGAAAGCATATTGGTAAATGCGGTAGTGAACCACTTCATTGCTCTATTTACTGCATAAGAAATAGTAGAAAATTCCAAACTAATAATCTGCAAAAAAAAAAACTCTCGGAAAATGCTAAAAGGAAATTGAAAATACAGATTGACTTATAGGAAGTGAGAGATGCAACATTTTAGAAAGACGACAACAGTGGCCCTTGGCCAGATGGATTCAATGCAATCTTTTGTAAAAAAAATATTGTAAAGAGTTAAAGGAGAAGTTGCCACAAGCGATCTCACATGAAAGGGTGAGTTGCTACAAGTGATCTCACATATATTTCAAGTTCACTAAAAAATAAATCATACATTAAATGCTTTAGTATCTAAAACTGCAATGGTTAGTAACATAAATGATTATTAGCCTACATCACGTTGCAATGTAATATAAAAAATCATAACAAATATAATCTGAAATGGGACAAGAGGCTTTATAAATGAATTAATTTCTCATAATTAAAATACTTACATTCCATGTAGACGCATATTAGATAATTCTGTATTACATGAAAAATGTCAAGAAGCTTTAACAAGAAAATAAGCAAAAGCATGTGTATAAAAGTTTATCTCTAAAAGCTTATGCCAAAATCAGCAAAGAATTCATCATCAAGTATATAATGAAAATGATGGCGTATCCTGTTCAATTCCTATCCCTCATTTATTGGTGTATATTCGCACTTACTTTTACTATCATCATTAATGACACTCCACATGGTTTTATCTATACTAATAAGGGTATTATACAAGGGGATTAATTATCCCCTTATCTATTAACTATTTCCATGGAATATTTGTCCATTAAATTATATAGTGACATATATTAGGTGGAGTTAATCCAATTTACAATATAGAACCGGTATTAAATCACTCAATTTATATTGATGACATTTTAATAATGGAGAAATAAAATAAATCAAATGCTTTTGCGATTAGTCAGATATTAAAAGAATTAGAGCCTTAGGCAAATTTGACAATTAACCCACAAAAAACAAAAAGATTCGAGTAATTAACAAAGCTCAAATACGAGAAAAAATTAATGTACAAACACCTCCTTAGTAATTAAGTATTTAGGTGTTCCACTCTCTAATAATAAACTTAAGATAATGGATTTTGGCAAATTAATTGTAAAGATTAACAAAAAATTAGATACAATAGAGCGAAAAATTTATAAACACCAGTGGTAGACTAGAATTTATAAAATCTGTCATGTTACTCCCAACAACTTTAATTCAAAGATACCATGTTTAGTAAAAGTAAGACTATTGTAAATCAACGAAGAGAGCCTATCATAAATAAGAAAAATAAGCTATCATAAATTAAGAAAGAGAGGCTATTGTAAACCAAGGAAAAGATATTAAACCAAAGAAAATAAGCCATTGTAAATTAAGGAAGAGAGGCTATTGTAAATCAAGGAAAAGAACCTACAGTAAACTAAGGAAAAGAGATTATCGTAAATCATGGAAAAGAAAATATCATAAATCAAGGAAAGAAGCTATCGTAAAATGATGAAAAGAAGCTATCGCAAATCAAGAAAAGAAGCTATCACAAATCAAGGAAGAAGCTATCAGAAATCAAGAAAATAGAGTTATCAAGCTACCGTAAAACAATGGGAAAGAGCAATTGCAAAGTAAGAAGGAAGAGCTATCATTAAAATGGAAATAGATCTATAGTAAAAGAAGTGGAACAATCTATGACAAACAAATAAGAAAGAGCTATCATGTAACGACCCGCAAATCCGTACCCCTTGAGTCATCACTATTCTACCTAGAACAACTCAAGTTGTACAGAAATACGAACCATTTGGGTTAAAGAAGAAGCGGTAGAAGAAGAAAATAGAAATCAACAATAGAATCTAACCATCGCAGCGGAATAAAATATAATAGATATTAACAAAACTTTACACCAAAATCAAATATTGCTGTTTATATATTACATCATCAGAGTACATCAATCACAGCTCAACATCAACAACATACAAATGGATACACAACAACTCAAGGCAGCGGAATATTTATATAAACAAGTACGGAAATACGTATCGTCATCCAGCTCGTTTCCTGAGCTCCACAGCATCATATCCTGTATCCTATAATACTCGGTCTGATCCGAGCATTACAGTTAAATAACACCCGAGTCAGTCTGGAATATTAGCGTGAGAAAATCACACCCAATTGATTATTAAAGTTTCAAAAATCCTTTGAAAACAAAAGCATCTCGTAAGACCACGCCACAAATAAACATGTCGGGTTTTACCTTACGATAGCTAAAACAATTTTTATAGAAATCCTCTGATATTATAATAGGGTCTATATAAAAATACTTATAAAATAGCCGAAATTGTTACATTCATTAAATTCCAGCTACTAGCCACAGAGTGGGTAATACAAACAAAACTCGTACAAGGCTCGTAGGAAGAATGGATTTCCAACTAATGACTAGACACTGGGGTACCACCTGTCACAGTACGGGGCCTAGATCACCGTACCGAGGAGTACGCCCGCTCCCCTGCAACACAAGGCCGGGACTACCCCTTACTGGATAATCCCGAGTGAGATCACCCCGCGGTTGGGATCAGCAACCGCCCATTAAGCCGAAATAAAAAGGGACATCTAGACAGGGATGACCTTACCCTGCTTAGGTGCTACCCACCTAACCTTGCTGCATAACCCCTGATTTTCAGTCATTCCCATTTGATGAGGCTTGAGGCCGAGTGTTACCTTTTTAGAACATATCCTTTAGAAAGCCCATCGTCCACCTGACGATGTTTCGTAAGCATTCATCCACACAAATCCGTCCCGGGTTCGAACGGAACCGAAGGCACTATTCCTACTACATCCATTTTCAAAATATCCTCAGGATTAGTAGCGATTAACCCTTGCACTTCATTGCTCCGTCTTCGAATCCAAAGTCGTTTTCACGAAATGTACAAACCGGAACGAAGTGGTTTTTGAGAAATTAATCTCGATCCCGGTCTCTTCGAAACGATCAACGTATTTGTCCAATATTGATAGTCGGTTATTTAACTATCAATTAATATTCACAACATCCATCACACAATAAATAATTTCCTAAATTATTTATTAACTTCAAAATATCTTCACAAGATATAGTTTCCATTTTCAAAAACCCTTTGAAAAACAGTTTCTAACCATTCTTTCTTTTTCCCAAAATAAACTTTCCCAAATATTTTCTATCTCCACTGAAATCACCAAGCACAAAACTAGATTATTAAAATAATTTAAAACACTTTACTTTAAAATATACTTTAAAATATTTAACATAAGGCTACTTCAATAATTTGTTGAAAATACATACTATATAAATATTTGAAAATAAGGTTACTTAATAAAATATAAAACTAAATTTTTATTTTAAAAAAAACAAGATACTAAATCACTCTTTAAATAACTACTGCTATAATAGATTAAAGGAAATACTTACCTTTAGAATTTAAATATTTAGAAATAATAAATTTTCAAAAAAACATACTTCTTAAAACAACTTTAAACTTTTAATTTATATTTAAAAATTTACTTTGAAAATGTACTTGGTTATTCATAGAGAAATTTCCAATCTCAATCACTTAAATCAATTTTCCAAATTGATTCCCAATTTACTCCATTTGAAATAAATTTCTTTAATTACTCAACTCATTTCAAAATTCATTAATTATGGACTTAATTATTGTTGTTATTATTACTTTCATTTGATTTTAAACCCTTTAACTGAAATATACGAATATCAGGTTATTCCCAATTTCTTCTTTGTTCTTTCCAAAAATTTAAAATCTTAAATTTAAAATAAATGTTTTCTTCTTTTAATTAATATCACTGAAGATTTAATATTCATTAACTTTCTGTTTATTCAATTTTCCTTTCTATACTCAAGATCTATTCATTAGAATTCTTATGTCACTTTATTTCCTTTTTTTTCCCATTCATTCTTAAATTTATTCAAATTTCCATAATTATTTTACTTACAAATTCACTTCCTTTATTTTCTTTCCAAAATCCAATTTATATATTTTTGGAAATTCATTATGCCTAATTATACGCAATCAAACCATAGCATTCAATATTTCAACATAATTCATCTTAAAATATCAAATCATCATAACAGGGGGAATTAAATAATTTAAATAAATGTTGAGGGGTCCAGTTGGATCCCTCCAACCTGCTTTCCCTGCATCCACAGACATTAGCACAACATATAATACCAATTTATAAATATACTATACTATAGCACATCATTCAATTCAACCATTCAAACAATTATTTAAATTTAATCATTTAAATTTAAATTTAAACTGAGTGAGATTAACTCACCTTTGATCTTTGTTCGCAAATTCAATCCATCTTGACTTGTTCTCTTCACAGTATTAGACCTTATACACATTGCATAATTTATTAACTTCTAAAATAATCTCTAAGTAATTTATCATTCAATGAATTAAACTGACAAAAAATTTAATTTGAACTAATCATTTGGTTTTATAACAAATAAATTGATTCTAAACAGGTTTCCTTAAAATAAACAGATTTTTAATGATAAAAATATTAAATAGATTAGTTTCCATAATACATCATTCATTTCTTCTTTAATATACCTGCAAATTTAAAATAACAGGTTTCCATGCTTATATTTAAATTAACAACATAGGTGTACATTCTTATTATTATATATATTTTTCTCTTTCAACTGTTTATAATCAACACATTTTTTTAAAATGAAAAATATGTTTTCTATGTATCTGCATATTTATACTAACCAGTATTAAAGAAAATAAGATCCATTACCTCACCGAATCCATCCTCGAGCAAGCACTAGCCCCGGTCAGACCCAAATCCACAACCAGCTACTCGAGAAAATATTCCGCCGACCCAAACGTCTCAGACTCGAGATGCACCTCTGCCCTAGCCAACTATAACACCACCGCTTAATTACATCACCACCACCTAGTGACCGCATCAGCTCGCTCTTCTTGTGTACGCGTAGCATGCCGTCGCGCGCCCCATCGGCGCACAGCCCCAGCCCATCGCACACGCGTAAATCGCCACCACACCAGAAGTCGTGTCAGCAACTACGCGTACATGCGAACAGAGGAGGCACGACCCCCAAACCCTAGATCGAAGCTCCAAGCTTGCGCTCGAACGAGAAGATCGGCACGATGATGAGGAGGTTTCCATGATTCGGCCATTAATTTTCTTTTCTTTTTTATTTAAGGTGAGGGTTTTGATTCTCCCAAATTCTAATTCAATTTTTTTACCGATAGACGAATGGAATCAGGACTTAAAAGAAGAGAGAGGATTTCATTTTACTTCTATTACTTGTTTCGGTTTGAATAGATGAGGATGAAGTAAGATGCGTGATATAATGAAGTGAAAGAATGAAGGGTGGCGTGCTTCAGAAGGTAAGCTACAGTATTCAGATGTGAAAAGTAAAAGTTCTGATGTGAAATGTATTTGACTGGTCAAGCTATATAATATGAATATCTTATTTAAATTCAATTTGTCTCAATATGAATTTCAACGTGTTTATACACTGTACGCTCACACAACAGCTCCAATCACTACAAAATTTGAAATCCGGTAATAATTCAATATTACGGATGCAAAGGATCTGGTTTCGTCAAATCCGAGACTGTGCCTCGGAAGGCTACTTTTAAATTCAATTTGAACGATACAAATTTCAAAACCGAACAAATCATTTTTAAATTTGATTTCATCACTTATATTCTCTTCAGTATTATCAACATAAATTTTATAAGTCTTCAAATTATTTTTAACAAGCTTAAAATTCCAGATTCAATATTTTACTCATCTTCAAAGTGTTTAATTTAATAATTTAGTTATCAAATAAATAATGATATTCTGATTCAAAAATAAAATTAACTTTCAAATATTTAAAAGTCAATTAAATATTCCGATTTTAAATGCTCAAAAATTCCGGGTCGTCACATTCCTTCCCCCTTAAAAGAATTTCGTCCCCGAAATTACTAGTTAGGAAGAATGGTCCAATACCCGTTACTATTTTCCAAAACCAAACTGTTTAACATCAACCCAAACAATCTTGTCATTTAAAGACACTATACTCTTATTAATTTCCTAAACTCTCACATAGTTTGCAACCAATATTATTTGCTCAATCATTCTAGTTTCAATTTAAAACCAAATTTTGAATTATCAAAATTTTCTCAAAAATTTTCTAATTCTCGAAATTCCCGAAAAATTTCGCCAGCGTCTTCTTTGCGCGGCTAGCTCGGTACTATTACAAAAGGCCTCTACGGGCTCCCAAATTCCAAAAGAAAACGGAATGCCAAGTGGCTCAATCAAAAACCCAATCAAATTTCATACCAAAATTTAAATACATACCTTTTGTCGGGCAATTCAAATTTATCATCTGGAATCAAAACCAATTTTCCTTTTTCTTTTTATATTACCTGCATATCTTGTTTAGCACCAATATCCAATCACAATATTCCCAAAACATTTATCAACTTTCTTACAAAATGTCAATATCTATTATTCCAATAATAACTTAGATTATATTTACAGTATCAATCTTTCATTTAAGAATTCACCATTCCTTCTTAAGTTAGTATATGCATGAAATATGTTCCTTATATTCATTTTCACCTTACCACTTTAGTTTATTTCTATTTCTATTCAAATTGATTCTTTCATTTCCATATGAATTTCAATTTATCTTTAACTCTGACTATTTGAATTTTATTCTTCATTTATAACTAATTTATGTCATTATTTTAATCAGTTTCATTTAATAATTAATTTTAGTATCCAATTTAAATTCGCTTTGTCATTAACAAAAATTTCCTAAAAATTTTCAAAAATTTTCTAACTCCCAAAATTTCTGAATTTTTTTGGCAGAGTCTCCCTTGTACGGAGGAGCTTTTGAAATTTGACAAAAGATATAAATATATATATATATATATACATCGACCCACACGGTCGGAAAAACCAAAAACAGTTCATATTTCCTATTTTTATTGCGTAGGCGTACCTTATTTAGCATTTTAAGCAAGCGGTTTATAATTTTTAGCAACTAGTGCAACCAAATCCAGCCACACGGCTTCCACGTACCTGTACTTACTCAATTTAAACATGTAAGTGCTATATAAATGAATTTAACAACATTTCACTTATTTGCAATAGTTAAAACATATGAATTCTAAAAGAAATTCACACCAAACATTTTTCCGTAAGCAACTTATACAATTTTCATACTAATTCCACTGTTTCCATTAATTTATAACCATTTTCATTCAATTTGAATGGTTTAAAACTCAATCGCTTACATTTAATTTATTCTTAAGCAAAACGAACTCATATTTAATTCAATTGCTCTCAAAATCAATTTATTTTACTCCTATCAATGCATATAATTTTAATTACTTCCATTTACATCAAATGACAATTTATTTTATGCAATTTGACGAGATCTATGTGAATAAATAAGTACTTATGTTTCATAACCAATTAAATTGATTTCAACTAAATTTATACTTAATTCTATTCCATTTTTAACATTTATTCACAATCCATATATTCTCATTTTCATTGTATTTCAGATTTGAATTCATTCACTTACATTTCATTTTATTAACCAAACTAGTTTCATTATTCAAACAGATTCCATTCAAAATCATTTGAACTAGCTCGACACATTTTATTTAAATTTCATTCACAATCCATTCATTTACATTTCATTCCATGTTAGTTTATTCCAAACTATTTTATTTAGCTCGAAAACAATCCGGGTTATTTCATTCAACAACCATTTCAATTTTTTATTACGGTCCATTCATTGCGTTTCATTTAAATCCATTCTGAATTTTCATTTCCTTAAATATTACCTGTAACTCACCGAATTTTATTTCGATTAAAATTTATTTTCACTTGATTTAAATCCAACCCAATATCATTAAACTTAGTTTAAGTTGAATTCAATTCAACTCTCCTCCACCTATTTGCTTAAGTCAATTTACTTCAATTTATTCAAATTTTATACTTATGCTCATTTTCATTTTACAGGTAATTTTTCTCTTCTAGTCAACTTAATTCTTTCTCAAT
Source organism: Allium cepa (assembly GCA_030765085.1). NCBI lineage: Eukaryota > Viridiplantae > Streptophyta > Magnoliopsida > Asparagales > Amaryllidaceae > Allium > Allium cepa. The sequence continues at coordinate 675,149,071 of CM060941.1, read as the reverse complement.
TAAATCTCATTTTAAACCTACAATTTCCTTTGATTGGTTATTATAGAATTTAACTTTCCAGGTGCAACTCATTCAATTTATTACAAGGCTATTTTCTAATTTATTTTCACATGTTTAGATTTTATTCGCAATACAAACTATTATCATTTTAATCTATTTCATTTTCCTTTATTCGACACATTTCCAATTATATTTAATTTATTAACACTTCAAGTTAAAATTTTTAATTTATAACTCAAGTTCTGAATCCACTATCCATTTTCAATTTACCACCCAATTTCATGAACTCATGATTCAATTACATTTACTTCTCCAACACTTTAAGTCGAATTTAATTTATAACTTGAGTTTTATTTTCAAACTTCATCATAATCTCATAATTCAGCTTCTATTTAACTACATTACATTCCCATTTACACATTTTATTAACTAATTTATTATAAAATTAGTTTTCTCCTATTTATAGTTCAATACTTGATTTTTAATTCCAAATATCACTTCATTTTAATTTTCTTAAATTCAATTTATTTTATAATTCAAGTTTTGATCTTCATTTTATTTTTCAACTCATCAAACAATATTTATTTTGGATTTTGTATTCCATTTTCAATTTATAAGTCACAACTTATTATTTACACAATTCCAGCCATTCTAGGCTTGAATGCATATCTTTTATTTTTAACTCAAGCCTTATGCTTATTTATAACCCAAGCATATTTTATTCTATGGATTTTTAATTCTTTTACATGTCATTCTAATTTATTTATTTCAATCCGATCCTTATTCATCTTATTTTCCATTTGTTCAGGTAAGAATCTAATTCCATTCAATAACTCAATTGAATTTTTATTCCAATTCAATTTTTATTTTAACTCAGTTTTATTTAACTCAGTTCGATTTCAACTTAATTCGAATACAACTGGATATTATTTTCAATCTATTCAATCAATTACAATCCAGTCAAATTTTTATTTCCCCAATCCAAGTTAATTTCATTTTTTTAACTTTTCCCTTTAAATTTAAATTTTCAACATTCAAAGCTTACATTTCCTTCCTGATTTAAAACTCGTCTCAATTTATAAGCTTAAAACCTATCCCATCGGGATTTTAAATACTCGGCTTTGGTATCAAATCATTTTGAAATCTCCAACATCTCAAATCATACTTCTCAAAAATTAAACCAACCCTGGTTTTATTCCCAACAAATTTCCTTTGAGATTTTCAAAAACAACTAGCTTCTCTAAACAAATCAATTTTTTTGGCAGTAGTCCGTCGCTTAGAAATTCGAAAATGAATACTGATGATGCGGCCGTCATCATCATAATTTTTTTCCAATAATCCAAGTGATTTCAATGCTATATCACTTTCAAAATTCCTTTAAAACAACTTTCCTTTCATAAATACCCCCAAAACAATAATGCTAACATTTATCTTCAAAACACTTCCAAATCTCCGGGATGTTAAATTTCCAAATCTTGCTTAAATCAAATTTTAACTATAATTCATTTGTACAGTTTATGCTTATACAAATTCCCATTTAATTATTTTCAGTTTATAATTTACATTTATAATTCATATTTTATAAATTTCATTTGAGAATTGAATTTATCTCCTTAATCTTTGGTTATATATACAATTTCTAGTTAAATTTCACTTAATAGTGATAAAATTTTAATATTATTCTTCCTAACATCCAAGCAACCATATATTAGCTAAAATAGTTTACAAAAAACTTCCTTTATATCAAAAATATATTTTGGGTAAAAATTATTTCATTTACCACATTTAAAACAATACCGTGTCGGTTATTCTATTTAAGTGTTTAAAAACCCCTTCGATACAGTTGTCCAGACTGTGCCGACGAAGGTTCATATGCGACTCAATAAACCAATCAACACAATATTAAAATAATTTATATTCACTAACAAATACGTGCTCATATCTATTAATACGCTCAAACTCATTCTAAAGTACTAGGGTCTCTACTTTAAATGAGTAATTCCCACCAGAGCCAAGGTTATCACCAACCTAGGCTCTGATACCAAGTTTAACGACCCGCAAATCCGTACCCCTTGAGTCATCACTATTCTACCTAGAACAGCTCAAGTTGTACAGAAATACGAACCATTTGGGTTAAAGAAGAAGAGGTAGAAGAAGAAAATAGAAATCAACAACAGAATCTAACCATCGCAGTGGAATAAAATATAATAGATATTAACATATCTTTACACCAAAATCAAATATAGCCGTTCATATATTACATCATTAGAGTACATCAATCACAGCTCAACATCAACAACATAAAAATAGATACACAACAACTCAACACAACGGAATATATACATAAACAAGTACGGAAATACATATCGTCATCCAGCTCGTCTCCTGAGCTCCACAACATCATATCCTGTATCCTATAATACTCGGTCTGACCCGGGCATTACAGTTAAATAACACCCGAGTCAGTTTGGAATACGTCCGCTCCCCTGCAACACAAGACCGGGACTACCCCTTACTGGATAATCCCGAGTGAGATCACCCCGCGGTTGGGATCAGCAACCGCCCACTAAGCCGAAATAAAAAGGGACATCTAGACAGGGAATACCTCACCCTGCTTGGGTGCTACCCACCTAGCCTTGCTGCATAACCCCTGATTTTCAGTCATTCCCATTTGATGAGGCTTGAGGCTGAGTGTTACCTTTTTAGAACATATCCCTTAGAAAGCCCATCGTCCACCTCACGATGTTTCGCAAGCATTCATCCATACAAGTCCGTCCCGGGTTCGAATGGAACCGAAGGCACTATTCCTACTACATCCATTTTCGAAATATCCTCAGGATTAGTAGCGATTAGCCCTTGCACTTCACCGCTCCATCTACGAATCCAAAATCGTTTTCATGAAATGTACAAACCGGATCGAAGTGGTTTTCGAGAAATTAATCTCGATCCCGGTCTCTTCGAAACGATCAACGTATTTGTCCAATATTGATAGTCGGTTATTTAACTATCAATTAATATTCACAACATCCATCACACAATAAATAATTTCCCAAATTATTTATTAACTTCAAAATATCTTCATAAGATATATTTTCCATTTTCAAAAACCCTTTGAAAAACAGTTTCTAACATTCTTTCTTTTTCCCAAAATAAACTTTCCCAAATATTTTCTATCTCCACTGAAATCACCAAGCACAAAACTAGATTATTAAAATAATTTAAAACACTTTACTTTGAAATATACTTTAAAATATTTAACATAAGGCTACTTCAATAATTTGTTGAAAATACATACTACATAAATATTTGAAAATAAGGTTACTTAATAGAATATAAAACTAAATTTTTATTTTTAAAAAAACAAGATACTAAATCACTCTTTAAATAACTACTACTATAATAGAACAAAGGAAATACTTACCTCTAGAATTTAAATATTTAGAAATAATAAATTTTCAAAAAAACATACTTCTTAAAACAACTTTAAACTTTTAATTTATAATTAAAAATTTACTTTGAAAACGTACTTGGTTATTCAGAGAGAAATTTCCAATCTCAGTCACTTAAATCAATTTTCCAAATTGATTCCCAATTTACTCCCTTTGAAATAAATTTCTTTAATTACTCAACTCATTTCAAAATTCATTAATTATGGACTTAATTATTGTTGTTATTATTATTTTTCATTTGATTTTAAACCCTTTAACTGAAATATACGAATTTCAGGTTATTCCCAATTTCTTCTTTGTTCTTTTCAAAAATTTAAAATCTTAAATTTAAAATAAATGTTTTCTTCTTTTGATTAATATCACTGAAGGTTTAATATTCATTAACTTTCTGTTTATTCAATTTTCCTTTCTATACTCAAGATCTATTCATTAGAATTCTTATGTCACTTTATTTCCTTTTTTTCCATTCATTTTTAAATTTATTCAAATTTCCATAATTATTTTACATACAAATTCACTTCCTTTATTTTCTTTCCAAAATCCAATTTATATATTTTTGGAAATTCATTATGCCCAATTATACCCAATCAAACCATAGCATTCAATATTTCAACATAATTCATCATAAAATATCAAATCATCATAACAGGGGGAATAAAATAATTTAAATAAATGTTGAGGGATCCAGTTGGATCCCTCCAACCTGCTTTCCCTGCATCCACAGACGTTAGCACAACATATAATACCAATTTCTAAATATACTATACTATAGCACATCATTCAATTCAACCATTCAAACAATTATTTAAATTTAATCATTTAAATTTAAACTGAGTGAGATTAACTCACCTTTGATCTTTGTTCGCAAATTCAATCCATCTTGACTTGTTCTCTTCACAGTATTAGACCTTATACACATTACATAATTTATTAACTTCTAAAATAATCTCTAAGTAATTTATCATTCAATGAATTAAATTGACCAAAAATTTAATTTAAACTAATCATTTGGTTTTATAACAAATAAATTGATTCTAAACAGGTTTCCTTAATATAAATAGTTTTTTAATAATAAAAATATTAAATAGATTAGTTTCCATAATACATCATTCATTTCTTCTTTAATATACCTGCAAATTTAAAATAACAGGTTTCCATGCTTATATTTAAATTAACAACGTAGGTGTATATTATTATTATTATATATTTTTTTCTCTCTTTCAACTGTTTATAATCAACACATTTTTTTTAAATGAAAAATATGTTTTCTGCGTATCTGCATGTTTATACTAACCAGTATTAAAGAAAATAAGATCCATTACCTCACCGAATCCATCCTCGAGCAAGCACTAGCCTCGGTCAGACCCAAATCCACCACCAGCTACTCGAGAAAATGTTCCGCCGACCCAAACGTCTCAGACTCGAGGTGCACCTCTGCCCTAGCCAACTATAACACCACCGCTTAATTACGTCACCAGCACCTAGTGACCGCATCAGCTCGCTCCTCTTGTGAATGCGTAGCGTGCCGTCGCGCGCCCCATCGGCGCACAGCCCCAGCCCATCGCACGCGCGTAAATCGTCACCACACCAGAAGTCGCGTTAGCAACTACGCACACATGCGAATAGAGGAGGCGCGACCCCCAAACCCTAGATCGAAGCTCCAAGCTTGCGCTCGAACGAGAAGATCGGCACGATGATGAGGAGATTTCCACGATTCGGCCATTAATTTTCTTTTCTTTTTTTATTTAAGCTGAGGGTTTCGATTCCCCCAAATTTTAATTTGATTTTTTTACTGATAGGCGAATGGAATCAGGGCTTAAAAGAAGAGAGAGGATTTCATTTTACTTCTATTACTTGTTTCGGTTTGAATAGATGAGGATGAAGTAAGATGCGTGATATAATGAAGTGAAGAATGAAGGGTGGCGTGCTTCAGAAGGTAAGCTACAGTATTCAGATGTGAAAAGTAAAAGTTCTGATGTGAAATGTATTTGACTGGTCAAGCTATATAATATGAATATCTTATTTAAATTCAATTTGTCTCAATATGAATTTCAACGTGTTTATACATCGTACGCTCACACAACAGCTCCAATCACTACAAAATTTGAAATCCGGTAATAATTCAATATTACGGATCCAACGGAATTGGTTTCGTCAAATTCCGAGACCGTGCCTCGGAAGGCTATTTTTAAATTCAATTTGAACGATACAAATTTCAAAACCGAACAAATCATTTTTAAATTTGATTTCGTCACTTCTATTCTCTTCAATATTATAAATATAAATTTTATAAGTCTTCAAATTATTTTTAACAAGCTTGAAATTCCAGATTTAATATTTTACTCAACTTCAAATTATTTAATTTAATAATTTAATTATCAAATAAATAATGATATTCTGATTCAAAATAAAATTAACTTTCAAATATTTATTCCGATTTTAAATGCTCAAAAATTCCAGGTCATCACATATCATAAAACAAGAAATGAAGTAACAAAGTATAAAAATTGCAGTAAAAATCATTTTAAATGTCTACACAAAAATTCCAAATTGGTTCACGTACGACATACCATCTTGAAAAATTCGAAAGCAAATTGTGCCATAAGACACTCTGATAACCTACCACGTCAGTAACATCTCAATCATCCAAATTTGATAGATTCCACTTGCTAAGAATCTAATGGTGCAATTTAGTTATAAATGTGCATGCACCTCCACCTAAGAAGGGGAAAATTCTTAATTGCTATTCTACCTTATTTTCATTTTTGTAAACAAAATATTAGTAAAAACATGCTTTGGTACTTTAATGGTCATTTAGATCAAATCAAGACTATAACTGTTTGACCAAGGACTTGAGCACTTGCCTAATTACATATTTTGATCTACTTGACGATTTGATCATTATCATACTTGCCAAAAGGTTCAGTCTCTTGTCCAAATAATTTTAAACTCCTTTGAATTGAACACACAAGTTAGGCACAACTTTTAGCTCAACATTTTTGGTGATTTCACTGTGAAAGCTATCAAATGGATTCTTCAAGCTCAAACCATCGTATCTTTCTTGAATTGAAGTACATTGGCAGAATAAAGAAGATTAATGTCCAGGAACAGGAAGTGGTGTAGATCACCAGGATTGAAGATAATGTAACACCTCATTTCAATGTATAAATATTATGGTAGGACAAGCTCCAACACCAATTGTCATGGGACACTAAACTGCAAATTTTAAAGCCATTAAAAACAACTCCAAACTATACATAATGTAACGACCCGAGAATTTCGATCCCGAAATTTCCATATAGTTAAGAAAAGAAGAAAAGAGAAAGAAGAAGAAAAGAGAAACAAGACACAGAAACCTCACATTCGCAGCGGATCAAATATAATATCAAATAAAATAGCAGTTATACAAAGAAACTATATCAGTTAATTTTCATTTAAAATACATCAGAGTTACACATATACATAAATACTGGACAAAACAATCATGTCTAGAGACTACACTATCACAGTGAAAACTCTCCATAAGTCCCTGCCATCCTGCTCGCCTCCTGAGCTCCAGAACGTCCTTACTTGAAAAATCTGTAATACTCGGTCTGACCCGAGCATTACATCAAATTAACACCCGGGTCAGGCTGGAAACCAGCGTGAGTAAACCCATCTAACATGGAATACCAAAGCATTCAACTTATAAAAAACAGGGTAACTTGTATCCAATAACGTCCTCACAAGTTGTAATAAAGCCCACTTATTCCACACCTCAATTTCTTAGTGCCGTAAACTTAGTTTAAATGGTCCAATTCAATTAAGTCATTCCATTCCAGTTTATTGCTTTCACATATCAACCTAAAGAAAATCGAAGCGGTTTTCGGTATTTACTAATACCCGATCTCAGTCTCTTCGAATTCAATGTTATTCAATTAAATAAAATTCAGTTTTAGTAACCGGTTAACACTTTACAAAACAATTCATAAGTGATAGATAATTACATACCACCATCCACCCAACATTTCATATCACAGAGCAAATCATATCAGCAATATCATTCAATCCAAAGCACTTGTCATCATTCAATCATTCATAAACAAGATTTATCATTTCCATTTATTATATTGATGAATGATCCTCTAATTTCTTCCATTAGTTAATTATTCTTAAAATTCCGTTTAATAATTAACCTAACTTAATTATATTCATTATTCACCCTTAATTAATCACAATCAGAAATTAACTTTCCTAAATTACTTTTCAATTAAACCAACTCCTTGATTAATTTTATTAATTAATCCTTTAGTTACACTGAGTAAATTATCATTTAATTTTTTTTTCCACCAAATAATTTATCCATTAATTACTCCACATCAATAATTTCCTTTTAATTAATTACCCAAACTTATTTAACTTCCACCCATTACATTATCCCTAATTAATTTCTTAAATTAATTACTCGAGAATCACTTACATTGATTAATTATCCCTTAATTAATCTCACTCATTAATTAACAAAGCCTTGATTCATTTCCCAAATAAATCAATCCTTAAATTAATCAATACTTAATCGATCAAATTTTAATTATTTACACCGAGTAATTAATCTTTAATCACTCCCATTAAATAATTATCATTTAAATAATTATTCTCTAATTAATTTTTTTATAATCTTTAATGGGTTTATTATTCTTAATTAATTAATCTTTAATCAATAATTGATTAATTTCCCTTAATTACTTCATTAAATTAATTAATTATTAATTATCCAAGATCATAATTTATTTTAAGATAAGCTATTAATCTTACAAATTACTTAATTAACCCAAGAAATTAACACTTCATTTTTATCATTCATATTTAAAATCAAGTTAAGAATAATTTAAGAACTTAACTTGATACATTTTAAGTTTACAAACCCTACCCTTCTTAAATCCAAATAGAACATTTATTTATAAGAATTAGATTTTAGAAACAATTTAAACCAGATTTCATTTAAGTTTAAAACTTACTTTGATTACAACTAACAACCCATTCTAATACCTTATTTATGGCCCACAACATGCTTTGGCCCACCTAACTTCTCTATTTCATTACTCCACCTTCCCTTCCTTAAGCCCAAATCGGCCCATGTCCTGTTTCCTCTGCAACTCCTTCCACAGCCCCAAAACCGTGCATTTTTCTGTTATCCCCTACTTCGGGTTCTACCCGACACTTACTCGTAACTTGCCTCTAGTTCCTACTCTTCTTCTACAATTCTTCTTTAAACTTAGTTAAATTTTAAAACTGCTGTTCCACTCCACACGAGCACGAAATCTTCCCCGAGTCAAACACACGAAACCATCGCTGTGCACCATGCACCATCCACGGCGAGTCTCTGACCGTCGCCTACATCTCCCACACATCCACATCGCCTGTATTATTGATCCAAACTCCTAAATTTCCGACATAAGCACGAAATCAAGATTGAGCTTTTCAATCGAACATTTCAGCATTCCTTAGAAAGTGTCATCCCACCACGGCCGCCTCGACCGTCCACCACGTTCTACCGATCAACCTGAAACTTCGCCTGAAGCTTCGACGTCATCCACTCTTACTTACTTCCCACGACCGCACCTTCAATTCTTCCCCACTTCGTCGCGTTATTCCCAAGTCCGATCACGTTCAAAATTGCCTCTAAAACCCTACTCCGGCTCCTCTCGACCACCATAGCTCATAAAAAATCTCCAACGAATTTTCCTATGCGCCTATACCCACGAACAAGCTTCAGTCAAAATCTCGAGTTCCCCACATATTTGAATCAACAAAAATGGCTCAAAACCCAAAAATTGATCATTTCCCAATTCCTCACTAATTACAAACGTTAAAATCGAGAATTTGTTATCATAAATCATCATTTTCCAATAATAATCTGTTTTTATAATCAAAACCTATATTTCAGATCTTTGATTTTCTGACCTTAAATTTATTTCCTCAGAAATTTCTATTTTCCAGAATATCCATTAAGTATTTCTTTTGAATTTTATTTTTAAAAATAAAGTTACATTCATTTAACCATTTCATCTTCAATAATGATGATCCAACATTTAATTTATGAGGAGAAATGGATTTATTTGGGTAACTTGTCCCTGAAGATTAACAGAGGAAGATATATATACTCATCCACTCAGTCATGCACACAGTATATAGGAATTTTCAACTATATCCAGTTCAAAACATTCATTCAAATCTTATTTACCCCATTACTATACAAGATTATCACATGCATCATGTATTAAATCAATTTAAGCCTAATTCAGAATTTTACTCACAGACGGTTGGAAAATGTAATAGAGGAAACATAATAGTTTACTCACCTGAATAAAACAGAGAAGCATAGAAGAAAGCCTGAATGATTTTTGATTTTAAAGCTTGAAAACTAAGTTAATCTGATCTTGCATGTCTGAACATATTGAATTGTATTTGAATCTGAAAGTAATCCTGCTTCCCTGATTTGCTTTTGATTTTATTTGTTTAGCTTTTGGATCTGAGTTGGATCTTGTTTCAGGTTTAAATATTTGATTCTTTCTGATTTTTATTTTTAAAATGCTTGCATCTCTCTGAAAAGGAAAGGAAGAATGAAGAAGAAGTTTGTTTTTACAAGTTTAAGTTAGATTTATAAAAAAGAAAGTTTAAAATAAAGATTTGACACTTTTTCAAATTAATTACATTTTTCCAATTATCATTATAATCTCATTACACATGTTAACAATGAACTTCATAATTTAAAACATTTGTATTTATTCCTTTTTATACAAATTTTTAAATGATTTTGAAAGCTTTTGTATTTAATGGTTACACGTGTAATTAAATGTTTATAATATGATTTTTATTTTACCTTTAGTTTGGTTTATACTTAAGAATATAAATTTTAAAAATAGAGTATGTTAAACCTTTTTTTTATAGAAATAGATAGGATTTTAATACTCAATATTTTGAAATTGTAATTCGTCACTTCATATAATTTTGATCAATTTATATTCATACCCTTCTAGTATTTACATATATATAACTTTCAAACGAGGAGATTTAAAAATCTTAATTATACACTAATATAATTATTCTTCGAGTTTCAAATCTTAAATTCAAATTCAATTTAAATTGACTCATATACATATTTTAAAACAACACACATTACTTTTGTTTGAAAATAATGTTTTTTTTTTGCAAATTTTAAAATAATTATTCTAGGAGAATATCAAATAAATATTTATCATTATATTTATTTGTTCAATCTATAAATCAATATCCTATTAAATTAACTCAATTATTATCAATTACCGATTTCTAGAATTCTCGGATATCAAATTCCTTCCCCCTTTGAATCTTTTCGTCCTCGAAAAGGAACGAAGTCAGAATTTACTAAAATTCTTATTATTAGGAAAAATTATTCTTTGAAACCCTTTTTAAAACACTTTTAAATTTACATAATATCATAAAATGGTTTTATAAAAATACTTTTTATAGCTCGATGTTTCAATAAGTCCATCCTCGTTCTCATAGAAATTCAGTCATACGTTGGTCAGGCGTAAGACTGAAAATCTACAAGTACTTGGTAAACCCGTTTCAACATCCAATGAAAATACTTGAAAAATAGTTTTATTGAAAATATAGAAAACATTTTTTGAAAATAGAGGATATATTTTTGGTGAGAATGCTCTGGAAATCATCACTCCCATCCATGGTCACAGTTACGTTCCAGGGTTACGTTGCCATTGCAGCAAAAGTCCATGTAACCGCAGGCTCTCCGCGGCCTCTCTATTACGCCATGGAACCCACACAATAGATCACAGTTACATCCAGGGTTACGTTGCCGTCGCAGCAAAAGTCCATGTAACTGCAGGCTCTCAACGGCCTCCGATTTTCGCTGTCGAAATGAAACCTCTCCACTCCTACATAGGTCGCAGTCTGCCGATATAAAATCAAACGCAGACTGTTGGCTCTCAGCGGCACACACGACTTTCGCTATGTTATCCATAGGTCGCAGTTACATCCTGGGTTACGTTGCCGTCGTAGCAAAAGTCCATGTAACTGTTGGCTCTCAACGGCACACACGACTTTCGCTATGGTATACTCTACTCATAATCATCATGAACTAGTTTTGTCCGGGCTCCTCATAGGATCAACTTTAGAACCCCCCTGGGGTTCAAGGCAGCACCACCCGGTGGTACTCCTAAGAAGTCCATTCCAAGGGAGAGCCTTTTTCCCCAGAGCATCATCAAAACATTTTATACTAAACATATATAGTATCTTTAAATCATACACCTAGTATGATCTCATACAAAGCTCCTTTATACAAAATCGATTATTCCAAAATCGATAATTCTCAAATTAGGCTTTCCAAATGTAATATTGATTTTACAAAAAATAAATAAATCAAAAGCCTTTCCAAATCCATAGGTTCCCAAAACCTTTTTCCAAAATTCTCATATGATCCTTTACACACACACACACACACACACACACACATATACACAGATATATATAATTTTTAAAACTTTGGATCATTTCAAACTTGTATAAAACTCCTTTATACTTCAAACACTTCCAAAAACAATTTTCTTCCGGCAAAAGATTCATCAAGGGAGTTTTATCTTATATAACAAAGATATATAACTTTGTTTATTCAAAATCAAATATTCAAATTTGGTTACTCTTTACAAAACCACTTACAATATCACTTACTTCCATAAACAAAATTTCAACCATAGAAATATCCAATTTCCACTTTACTTCATCATATATTTCACAAAATATATTTTTCATTTCAAAAACCATTTCACATTTCTTATCCACAAATTTCCAGTATCAATTTTATTCAAATCCGTACGATGTACACATATCATCCATACGCTATACCAATCTGATCGCTCACTCGATCACACAATTTCATTTCCGAACTAGTATTGTCCACCTGACTTCCTAGTGCGGACACAGATCTGGTTTCTTGATCAGAAACCGTCATTCTCCTTGCATAGTCATAACTATGATAGAGAATATCCAGAACCAATCAACAATCCATATCCAGGTTCGCCGTTGAAAATCGAGTGAAAAATCCCACTCGGATCGATATAACTATCTCGAAATTCTGTGCTCGAATCTGGGTCAAATCACTATGCGAATAGAATAACATACGTACACCCTACGTATTTATCTTTATTGGTTATTAGCCAAATCAATTCCATTTCTATTCACATTCATTTTGATTATCCTTCACTTACTCACAATTACTTCAATCCATTTTGATTATCACCTCTATTCTTATCTCGATTGGGTAATCAACCAATAATAGTTTAAAACTCTATCCAATTTATTTAGAAAATAGTTTGATTTTTTTTTAAAATATATAAGTAGTTCAAAAATAATTACTAGTTTGTAAAATAGGTGTAAAATAGTTGGAACATAGTTGGAAAATAGTTAAAATAATTATAGAAATTTTAGATAATTGCAAAATTATAGTAAGATAATAATTAGTTTTGTAAAATAGTTAAAATATAATAATTAGCTTATAAAACAGTTGGAAAATTGTTAAATAGTTCCAAAAATAATTGTATAACAAGTATAAGATAGTTTGGCCTCTAAAAGAAAGGTTGTATATATAATGAATAGCTTGGAGAAAATAGGTTTATATTAAAACAATTTATATTAAAAATAGTCCAGAGTCAAAACTGCTCACTTCCCAATTTCCACTCTCATCAATTCAATTTAAATTTCCTCTACCATTTAAATTGATCCAATTCCAATTTAAATAACTTCAATTTTTCCATTGAAATTGATTCAACCCCAAATCAAGTTGAATTAACCTCAGTTTCTTTTCAAATTTAACTTTATTCAACTTTGATCTCAAATTCTTCTAATTCAGATAAATTTCAATTGAACTAGTTCCAATTTCAATTCATTTCAACTCCAGTTTGAATTAATCCCAATTTCATACTCCATTTCCAAATCAAGTTGAATTATTCTTGATTTCCTCCCAAATTCAATTCAAATTCCATTTGAATTTAAAACCATTCAACATTAATTATAATTCCAAATTATTCCAATAAATTTGGACTAATTTCAAATTGAATCCACTTCAATTTCAAATCGTTACAAATTAATCCAATTCAAATTTTCCATTTGAATCTTATGCTCATACATCTTCAATCACACTTTCAATTACTTCAAATCAAATTCAATTTGAACTAATTCAAATTTCAAATTTAAACCATCTCTCATTCATTTAAACAATTCCAATTCATAACTTAAAGATTTTTAACAATAATAGGATGATACCACCTAATTTATTTTAAAACATCCATTCATTTTCAAATTCTAGATCTCAAACCCATTTTGAGATCACACAAACCCCCAAATTCAAATTAACCATTTAACTTTCCAAGTTAAATTCCAATTCCATCTTAAAATTCCCAAATCATGTTGATCATTCCAACTTATTTAACTTTTTCCCAAATTAAACTCAATTCACCAAATCCAGTCAACCTTACCCAATTTGAACCTCCATTTCAAATTTTAAACTTCACATTAATAATTATCCCATTTAAAAGTTCAAAAACTTATCACCTTGGGTATCACATCTTATTCCAAACTCAAAACTCACCATTTAAAGTTTATTTCCAACCACCTTTGATATTATGTATATCCACATGTATACATATTAATTTCTTTTACATACAAAGTTATACTTTAAAATTTTAAACCACCTTTGGTTTTAATTCAAAACAAATTTCTTTTTAAATTTTCAAGCAACTCTTGTTTGAAATAGGACCATTTCATTCAAATGCATTAAATAATATTATTTGTTATTTCTTTAAATTAATTACTTCATTAATTAATCACATTCGGTAATTAACTTATTTCTTAATTACCTTCATTAAGTAATTGTCCCATAAATTACTTACCTCTAGTTACTTCATTAAGTAACTCCTTCTTATTTATTAATTCCAATTATTATCCACTAATTAATTACATAAATTAATTGATTATCCTTATCATGAAACCTTTCCCGAATTCAAGATCAAATTTCATTTTGGTTGTATTTCCTTAAAACATTTTAGTGTTTAAAACAATCATCCCATTATTAAACACAATAACCATTCAATTTCCTGGTTTGAAACCAATTCTGATTCATCTTATTTTGAAATTCTTCCTCAACTTTAAGATTTTAATTTAAGTTTGAATCCATTTCAAACTTATCTTTAAATTTAATTTCAATTTGGTTGTATTCTGTTACCATTTGATTCTTACTATTACTTTTATTTTATTTAATACTACAACCAATTTCCTTAATATAATAGACAATCTATTTCTTATATAAGATTTATTTACTTTTGAAATCATTTAAAAACCTTTATATAAGAAAATAACAAGTACGCTCTCTCATATACACTCAACTCATTCTAGGGTACCACTTACCCTATCCTTAATGAGTAATCCCACCAGAGCCAAGGTTCTCGCTTAACCTTCAGCTCTGATACCAAATGTAACGACCCGAGAATTTCGATCCCGAAATTTCCAGATAGTTAAGAAAAGAAGAAAAGAGAAAGAAGAAGAAAACAGAAACAAGACACAGAAACCTCATATTCGCAGCGGATCAAATATAATATCAAATAAAATAGCAGTTATATAAAGAAACTATATTAGTTAATTTTCATTTAAAATACATCAGAGTTACACATATACATAAATACTGGACAAAACAATCATGTCCAGAGACTACAATATCACAGTGAAAACTCTCCATACGTCCCTACCATCCTGCTCGCCTCCTGAGCTCCAGAACGTCCTTACCTGAAAAATCTGTAATACTTGGTCTGACCCGAGCATTACATCAAAGTAACACCCGGGTCAGGCTGGAAACCAGCGTGAGTAAACCCATCTAACATGGAATATCAAAGCATTCAACTTATAAAAAACCGGGTAACTTGTATCCAATAACGGCCTCACAAGTTGTAATAAAGCCCACTTATTCCACACCTCAATTGCTTAGTGCCATAAACTTAGTTTAAATGGTCCAATTCAATTAAGTCATTCCATTCCAGTTTATTGCTTTCACATATCAACCTAAAGAAAATCGAAGCGGTTTTCGGTGTTTACTAATACCCGATCTCAGTCTCTTCGAATTCAATGTTATTTAATTAAATAAAATTCAGTTTTAGTAACCGGATAACACTTTACAAAACAATTCACAAGTGATAGATAATTACATACCACCATCCACCCAACATTTCATATCACAAAGCAAATCATATCAGCAATATCATTCAATCCAAAGCACTTGTCATCATTCAATCATTCATAAACAAGATTTATCATTTCCATTTATTATATTGATGAATGGTCCTCTAATTTCTTCCATTAGTTAATTATTCTTAAAATTCCGTTTAATAATTAACCTAACTTAATTATATTCATTATTCACCCTTAATTAATCACAATCAGAAATTAACTTTCCTAAATTACTTTTCAATTAAACCAACTTCTTGATTAATTTTATTAATTAATCCTTTAGTTACACTGAGTAAATTATCATTTAATTTTTTTTTCCACCAAATAATTTATCCATTAATTACTCCACATCAATAATTTCCTTTTAATTAATTACCCAAACTAATTTAACTTCCACCCATTACATTATCCCTAATTAATTTCTTAAATTAATTACTCGAGAATCATTTACATTGATTAATTATCCCTTAATTAATCTCACTCATTAATTAACAAAGCCTTGATTCATTTCCCAAATAAATCAATCCTTAAATTAATCAATACTTAATCGATCAAATTTTAATTAGTTACACCGAGTAATTAATCTTTAATCACTCCCATTAAATAATTATCATTTAAATAATTATTCTCTAATTAATTTTTTTTATAATCTTTAATGGGTTTATTATTCTTAATTAATTAATCTTTAATCAATAATTGATTAATTTCCCTTAATTACTTCATTAAATTAATTAATCATTAATTATCCAAGATCATAATTTATTTTAAGATAAGCTATTAATCTTACAAATTACTTAATTAACCCAAGAAATTAACACTTCATTTTTATCATTCATATTTAAAATCAAGTTAAGAATAATTTAAGAACTTAACTTGATACATTTTAAGTTTACAAACCCTACCCTTCTTAAATCCAAATAGAACATTTATTTTATAAGAATTAGATTTTAGAAACAATTTAAACTAGATTTCATTTAAGTTTAAAACCTACTTTGATTACAACTAACAACCCATTCTAATACCTTATTTATGGCCCGCAACATGCTTCGGCCCACCTAACTTCTCTATTTCATTACTCCACCTTCCCTTCCTTAAGCCCCAACCGGCCCATGTCCTGTTTCCTCTGCATCTCCTTCCACAGCTCCAAAACCGTGCATTTTTCTGTTATCCCCTACTTCGGGTTCTACCCGACACTTACTCGAAACTTGCCTCTAGTTCCTACTCTTCTTCTATAATTCTTCTTTAAACTTAGTTAAATTTTAAAACTGCTGTTCCATTCCACACGAGCACGAAATCTTCCCCGAGTCAAACAGCCTTCTGCACGAGAGTCACTCCGAGTCTTCACGAATTCCATCCACCAAGCACACGAAACCATCGCTGTGTACCATGCACCATCCACGGTGAGTCTCTGACCGTCGCCTACATCTCCCACACATCCACTATCACCTGTATTATTGATCCAAACTCCTAAATTTCCGACATAAGGACGAAATCAAGATTTAGCTTTTCAATCGAACATTTCATCATTCATTAGAAAGTGTCATCCCACCACGGCCGCCTCGACCGTCCACCACGTTCTACCGATCAACCTGAAACTTCGCCTGAAGCTTCGACGTCATCCACTCTTCCTTACTTCCCACGACCTCACCTTCAATTCTTCCCCACTTCGTCGCGTTATTCCCAAGTCCGATCACGTTCAAAATTGCCTCTGAAACCCTACTCTGTCTCCTCTCGACCACCATAGCTCATAAAAAAATCTACAACAAATTTTCCTATGCGCCTATACCCACGAACAAGCTTCAGTCAAAATCTCGAGTTCCCCACATATTTTAATCAACAAAAATGGCTCAAAACCCAAAAATTGATCATTTCCCAATTCCTCACGAATTACAAACCTTAAAATCGAGAATTTGTTATCATAAATCATCATTTTCCAATAATAATCTGTTTTTATAATTAAAACCTATATTTCAGATCTTTGATTTTCTGACCTTAAATTTATTTCCTCAGAAATTTCTATTTTCTAGAATATCCACTAAGTATTTCTTCTGAATTTATTTTTAAAAATAAAGTTACATTCATTTAACCATTTCATCTTCAATAATGATGATCCAACATTTAATTTATGAAGAGAAATGGATTTATTTGGGTAATTTGTCCTTGAAGATTAACAGAGGAAGATATATATACTCATCCACTCAGTCACGCACACAATATACAGGAATTTTCAACTATATCTAGTTCAAAACATTCATTCAAATATTATTTATCCCATTACTATACAAGATGATCACATGCATCATGTATTAAATCAATTTAGGCCTAAATCAGAATTTTACTCACAAACAGTTGGAAAATGGAATAGAGGAAACATAATAGTTTACTCACCTGAATAAAACAGAGAAGCATAGAAGAAAGCCTGAATGATTTTTGATTTTAAAGCTTGAAAACTAAGTTAATCTGATCTTGCATGTCTGAACATATTGAATTGTATTTGAATCTGAAAGTAATCCTGCTTCCCTGATTTGCTTTTGATTTTATTTGTTTAGCTTTTGGATCTGAGTTGGATCTTGTTTCAGGTTTAAATCTTTGATTCTTTCTGATTTTTATTTTTAAAATGCTTGCAGCTCTCTGAAAAGGAAAGGAAGAATGAAGAAGAAGTTTGTTTTTACAAGTTTAAGTTAGATTTATAAAAAAGAAAGTTTAAAATAAAGATTTGACACTTGTTCAAATTAATTACATTTGTCCAATTATCATTATAATCTCATTACACATGTTAACAATGAACTTCATAATTTAAAACATTTGTATTTATTAATTTTTATACAAATTTTTAAATGATTTTGAAAGCTTTTGTATTTAATGGTTACACATGTAATTAAATATTTATAATATGATTTTATATTTTACTTTTAGTTTGGTTTATACTTAAGCATATACATTTTAAAAATAGAGTATGTTAAACCCTTTTTTTTAGAAATAGATAGGATTTTAATACTCAATATTTTGAAATTGTAATTCGTCACTTCATATAATTTTGATTAATTTATATTCATACCCTTCTAGTATTTACACATATATAACTTTCAAAAGAGGAGATTTAAAAATCTTAATTATACACTAATATAATTATTCTTTGAGTTTCAAATCTTAAATTCAAATTCAATTTAAATTGACTCATATACATATTTAAAAAAAACACACATTACTTTTGTTTGAAAATAATGATTTTTTTGCAAATTTTAAAATAATTATTCTAGGAGAATATCAAATAAATATTTATCATTATATTTTTTTATTCAATCTATAAATCAATATCCTATTAAATTAACTCAATTATTATCAATTACCGATGTCTAGAATTCCCGGATATCACACATGAGCTAACCGAAATGCTTTTATCGCAAAAGTCATCACTGATAACCAAGAGAGTAGGAGATGATGGTGGGTACATCGAATCTCTATATAAAGAAATTAATTTCTCAAATCTTAAAAGTAAGAACCTTGGAAAGACCATTGTAGAACCTAAGGGAAAAGAGGAAAAATGAAGCTATTAAATCAGTAAAGACTCCTAAAAAGCTTATTGGAACTTAGAAAAAGGGATTGAAATCAATGATTGATCAACTCAAAGGATGGCTAGAGAGCCAAAAGGCATTTGTAAATCTCATAATGTGTATTTTGCTAGCTTATTCTTTAGAAAGGAATACAAACCAAGAAGAAAAATTTATGTAGATGATGAAGTTTATTTAGGGGACCTTGCCAAAATAATGGTCAAGGATATTATGGACTTGAAAATGAAGAGAACAATGGACCCAAGCAGAAATAATATTTTAGAGGGGCCTATTTACTGAAAAATAATGGAGGTTCATTTACCTTTTTATGTTAAAATCTCAATATAAAATACAATGGGTCAATTGACCCTAATAACCATCGTTTAGCTTTCAAAAGCCTTGTGGACATATATGATGCTCCTAGGGTGGTAAGGTGCAGATTGTTTCCATGAACTTTCTTAAGGACAGCAAGCAAATGGCATCGTTGTAACGACATACCTTTTTGGATGATTTAAATCGACAATAACCCACACATGTCTGATTCAAACCATTCAAAAGGGAGGATTGTTAATGGGGTAAATAAAAAATAATAGAAAAGAAGGAAAAACAAAACACAGAATCTCGCAGTGGAATGACAAAATATAATAATCAAATAAACAGTGCATGAAGCTTTTTTACAAATGACATTTGATTATACTTTTACAACTCAAATCAGAGTTATATATAAAAAAATAATGAAGTGGAACACAATAAGAAGTGGAATAATAATAATAAATAGCAACAATATACTGAATATTCATCTTCATCCTCCAGAAAATAAAATGGTCTTCAATGCACTGAAAAAGCTCAAACTGACCCCATCATAATGAAAAACAATACACTCGGGTCAGAACTAAAAATTCTTATGTAAGTCAAATCAATCTCAACTAAAAATATGAGTGCAATGGCTTTAGAGATGTTATGCGATTTTTCATCTCCTATTAAGTGTGCAATGTGAGTGCATTAATTTACGAGATTTCTAATAGTTCGAAATACCAATTTAACCACTTTATTTAAAATAA
Organism: Allium cepa; assembly: GCA_030765085.1. Taxonomy (NCBI): domain Eukaryota; kingdom Viridiplantae; phylum Streptophyta; class Magnoliopsida; order Asparagales; family Amaryllidaceae; genus Allium; species Allium cepa. The sequence goes on along the minus strand of CM060941.1, from coordinate 675,128,758 downwards.
ATCCGAAATTTAAATTAAAAACTTAAACTTTTTAAATAATTCAGTTTCAATAAATAATCCAAATTCAAGAAATTGTATGGGTATATATCATTTTAACCCATAATTTAAATGTCTTAATCCAATTCTAAATTGATTTAGAGGGCCCCTTAAATGATGTCAATAATTTACAAGGTGATAACAAGGACATATTAAAATAAATGAACAACCATACATCCAACATATCAATCAATAAGCATCTATTTCAAATAACATCCAAATAAACCAATATATTTCAACATAAAATAGTTATCAATATCGGGGTTTAACTATCAATTAAATTCCAATATAAAATTAATTGCCAATTCAGATTCAATATCAATTCAAATGTCAACTTAAATCAACAAATAGCAATAAAAAAATTATATATCACATCGTATATTTTATTTAACTTGCAATGGAATTTTTAGTATTACGTGAGTGGGTTGAATCACTCACCTTTTTGCTTTCCCTTTTCTAGCTAGATTTGGATTTGCAACTACTTTCTCATTTTGTTTTGTTTCCTTGCTATCTTAATCTTTTTTCTATAGAAAGTTTTGGAGAGAAGATTATATAGATCTGGATTTAAAGAAAAAGACATTAAAAGAAGAGAAGGCTTGAAAAAGAAAAGAAAAAATTAAGAAGAAGAAGAATTGAAAAAAAGAAAAGGAAACTTTGAAAAGAAGAAGATTTGAAGAATAAGAAGAAGAAAGAGAAAAAAAGCTATGGAAAAAAGGAGAGAAAGGAGATTTGAAGAAGAAACATGAAAAAAAGGAAGGAGGAAGGTGAAGAGAGACAAAAAATGAAGCTATAGGAAATGAGATTTAAAAAAATGAAATGAAGCTACAAGAATGAAGATTAAAACTAGTAAAAAGCTAATAAAACTAAATACAAATAAAGTAGGAATTTAAATAAAATAAAAATATGAACAACCCTAAAAAATTGTAGGTACTAAAAGAGGTGAAGGAAAGAATTAAAAATATGAAAAGTAGCCAACATTCATGAAATGAAAAGGCTTTAGACAATGTAAATGGAAATGAGTAACAGAACAAATGAGGAAACAATGAAAAAAAGTGTGACAATTATTAAATAGAAAGGGAATGAATGGACCAACTCTACTCTATAAACAAACTTTTGGAATTCAAATTTCAAAACATTTGTTCGCTCAATTAATTTTGTTGACCCCAAACATACAAAATTTCACATTCATTAAAGATTTAATTACCAAAACATAACTAAATTTGAACATACCAATTTACATAACGGGGTCGCCGCTACATAAACTAAAATATAGACCATGATTTAAAAATTCAAATTTAAAAACTACACTTTTCTCGACACGTAATTATGAACTCAAATATTTAATTTATTTTAAATTTCAAGGTTAGTAATAAAATCACTTCCGTGCAACCTATACCTACTATTTAACTACCGTAAAATGTTGTTTTAAAAATTCAATTTTCTCTTTTTACAATGTTATATTTATATTTAGAATGGAAACATTCACTTTATTTTCCTCAAACATTCTTTTATTTTCCTTAAAATGCTTATTCGTTACTTGCAATTCATATATGTAAACATTCTTGTATTCTAAAATGATCGACTTATAAACTATTAAGTCCATTGTTATATTTCCAAATAATGTACAATCCAAATGAAAACATTCTTACATTAAATTTATTATTGCACTTTGTTTCTTTTTCCTGTTTCAATTGAAAGATTTCAATAAATTTATTTCCAATTAATTTTAATCTTCCACTTCAAAACAGACCTTAATTGATGAAATCAATTAAATAAATACGTGATCATTGTAATCCTTATTTATAGTCATGCAAACACGTTTATAACATTACAGTATCCAACAAGCATTAAATTACATACTAAATAAATATTTTTCTCTATCAAACAATATTCATTTAACTCATCATTAAAACTGACATTTATTATTCCCATTCCTATTATTAAATTTTATTCTAATATGTGTTGGAACCTTCCACTTCATTGCTTCATTGTAGTTCGTTGTTTTAGAATTTTATTTATCGTCCAAACTTATTATAGAATAACATAGTTAACAGTTGAATTACAATTCATTACATTAATATACTCCAATTTCCATCCTTTATTTGTCTTAACTACTATATTTCCATTTTATTGAATTTTGGTCAATTTCACACGTTAATTATTAGTGAAGTCTCAATTAATTTATTTACCTTGGCTTCATTCTCTTATTAAATCAATTATTACCTTACATACATAGTCAACATTGTTATATCTTGCATTACATCAATATTTTACCAGTTCATCTTACCTTTCATTTACGTAACCTTTTATTTCATCGATTGTAATAAATTTACTTATTAAAATTTCCAATTCCAATAAATTTGAGTAAACTGATTTCCATCCTTTTATTCAAATCAAAGGTCATTCTATGATAAAAATTTACATTGGTTACATTGTATAGAATCTACCTTTTTACCTTTATTAATTAAACCTACATTAATTGCATTAATTAAGGGAATTAATTGCCATTTATTTCCAATTAAATTTAATAGACCAAATAAATAGGTAATATATATAATAATTGTCACCACTAGCCTTTTATTACATTTATAAATTTATTACTTACAAACAAATGTTACCATTTCTTTCATAACACTAACTTTATTCAATTTCCATTAACAATATATTATTTCATTAATGAATTCATTATTTATATTCTTTTTCCTATGTTCACTTTATAACCAAGTATAACCTTACACTATTTCAACTAATTGGAATTCCATTCAAATTGTTAATAATTAACTTTAATTAACATTTTTGCATTTCATTTTAGTATTATTCCAGTTATAAATCTTAAATTTTAATTTCTTCCAATATTTAATTACAAAAATCTTATTAAATTTACTATTTTTAATTGTCGAAAATTATGGGTCGTTACACTCTCCTCCACTCAAAACTTTTCATCCCCAAAAAAGAAAAAAAAGGAAAAGAAGGAATGAAGTAATCAATATATCTTATTCAAAATATTAAATTTGTAAACAATTTATTTACATAATAAATAATTTAAATAAAACATATTAATTTATAAACAATTAAATCCTTTTATATTCAAATTAATAAAAGTTTGGAAAACATTTCAAAAAAAATTTCTAAGTCCAAAATTCACGAAAAATTTCGGCCGAGTCTCCTTTGTACGGAGAGGCTCGAGAGAAATCATAATATCAAAATAACAAAATATAACATATATTTTAAAAATAATATATCCCAACAGTGGGAGAAATAATATAATATCGCTAGAAAACTGTAATCCGGGAGCGTACCTATTTGTTAGGCAAATAACAGTTATTTTATGTAACCAAAAGCAGTAGCAATTGCTTCCATAACCTGCATTCCACTTATGTAATCCAAAGAGGTTAATAATTATATAGAAGTGAAATGATTATATTGTTTTAAATTAATAACAAATAGTTAACATAACATAACAACAATCACTTTCAACCAAAAAGCATATCATCATCACATAAAATCAAAATAAATCAATACAACATAACAACAATCTTTTCAAATAAGATATAATCTTCACAAGGGATCAAAGTAATCAACCATTTCTAAAGTTACAATCACTAAATTCAATATAGTATTCATTTAATTATTTACTTTAGTTATCAATAGCTTCAATCATTAACTTAAGTTCATAATTCTTTGCTAACAATATTCACTTCCTATTTCATTTTATTAAGTAGCACTACAATTATAACTCAGGTTTATAACTATTTCATTTCAAATTTCTTATTTATAAAAGTAAATTTCATTAAACATTTACATTATTTAAGTTTTCTTGTATAATATTCCCTTACATATCCTTATTTAACATTACAACTTTTAATATTCCGGTAAGTTATATGTATATGTTTCTAAGAATGTAACTGAAAATTACACAAGTTTATCTTAAAATAGTAATTAAACATTTGATAGTTATCATTTCTTATTTTCATATCCTTTTTGTTTATAAGTTACAAATTTCAAATTCCTTGTATATTTCATTTATAAATTAACATTTAATTTCTTACATTTCAACTTTAGAAGTTTCAATTATTAAATAGTTAAAAGTTTATTCCATTACAATAATTGAAATTCTAATTTAAATTTACTTTAGTTTATCCTACTGGGTTTTTTTCTTCTCATTATTTACTTTTCCATTCAGTTATTTATATAGAAATCGATGTAACATCCCGCCATTTTGTACGTTTAAGCAGACACATGTGCTAACTCAAACCATACATAGGGGCGGATTGTTATTGGGGTAAATAAGGAAAAGCAGGGAAAGAAGAAAACAAAAGAGAATCTTGCAACGGAACGATAAAATATAATAATCAAATAACAGTTCATGAAGCTGTTTTACAAAAACATTTGAGTATACCTATACAACACATATCAGAGTTACACATACCAGAGAATATAGATAATAATGCAACGGAACAATGTGATGAGTGGAATATAATAAATAATAGTAATACAAATCTTCGTCTTCGTCCTCTAGAGATATAGTCTTCGAATCCTGAAACGTCCTGGTTGACCCGAGCGAACTTAAAAGACAAAATAGTCGAGTCAGAACTAAAAGATCTCATGTAAGTTAAATCAACAGAAATACATATGAGTGGAACGGTGTCAGAGATGTTTAGAGGATTTGACATCTCCTATCCGGTGCCTAACGTGCGTGCAGTAACTTAAGAGATGCTCGGGATTCACATCTCCTAAGGATCGTTTAACTATTTACTATGTAGTAATATTTCGTTATTATAATAATGTCTATAGTAAAGTAAACTTACTTTTAAATAGCGTCAAGGAGTTACCCAATCTCCCCCTTAACACAATAATAGTCCCAGTAGTCCATCCAGTATCAATGCATCTCTAGATCGGGAGACTACCCAAAATACTCCACGGGCTACGGGAGAAAACCAAACTCGTACAAGGCGCGCTAGGGTAGGTGGCACGACACAACTTAACAATGCCAGGGTAGATATACCAATTACGCTTCCGGACCGGTGGTAACGTGTAGCAGCTACTACCGCCCACCTCGGTTCATACCCCCAAAATTAAAAGGGCCCAATCAATCACAAGGTAATAGAATGGTATCGGAGGAGTGTGTCCGATAAAAGGCGCTACCTTCTTAGCCCGTCGATCTCTCCTGTTTTAGCCACCTTTCGCCAACTCACGGGAGTCGGGTCCATGTATATACCTCAAAGGAAACGCCACCACCATCCTACTTCATTTTGGAATCTCCATCGTGTACACGGTTGTTAAAGTGGTTTTCGGAGTTGGTAGAGAGTATGACAACTTCTGATCCTGGTCGCTTTAACAACCAAACGTTATTATAACACCGCGGTCATTTTCAAAATAGTTTATATTTTAAAATCAAATATCATTGCCCTTTCAAAACCAAATCAATACGAAATCATAACACTTTCAAAGTTATAACATTTCAAAATCAAAACACTTGAACGTAACACTTTCAAATTATAATACCTTGAAAACTCATAACTTTGAAACATAACTTCCACCACTTAAATGGTTTTAAATATTTAAAATACTTTATATAACAAAATGGCTTCTTCAATTTCACAAATCAAATCCAACATAACTCGAATTTCTATATTTTATATTTAACCAAATCCCAAATCATAAATTTCAGTTCAATTCAGTTTCCAAATAAACTATTCCAAATTTATCGATTTCAAAATAGATTTTATCCACAGAATAAACCATTTCCAATTCAATATATTTCAACTTTAAGTATTCAATAATTCCAAAACTAAGTTTGGTAGTTACGATTCAACAATTAAATTTTCAATTGTCTAGTTTTGAAATACTTTACATAATAAATCTGTTATCATTTAAATAAAACTCAAATTACAAATAACTAAATACTTCCTTAAATTTATTTATACTTGAAATATTCATTTAATCCACCTTAAACCAAAATCAAGTTATAAAATTCATACGCTTTAAAATTTCAAATTTAATAATTTCACATCAAACTTATTTGGATTTAATTCTTAAATAAATTCAATTCAAATAAATTTCAAATTTATCTTCCAATCTAAATTTTATATAAATCCTTATAAACTCAATATTAAAATATAATTTAAATACTTAACCATATTATCTCAATAAAATCAAACTTATTATTAAGCTTATTCTATATTAAAACAACTTTATACACAGCTTAATATTAAGAATAAAATAACATTTATAAAATATCTAAAATCAATATTTATATAAAACCATATATTTCCTTACAAATTCATAGAAATCATTTCAAAATATTTTTATATACAGAACGCAGTGTTTGTATATAATTTTCTATCCTATGGTCAAGTGATACGATATTTATCATTTCAATCCGCAATTTAAAATATAAATACGGTTATATATCATTTCGAACCGCAATTCTGAATGAAATAAAAATCCATAACAACTTGCAATTTATAACAACATAAAATACAACATCCATTCATCCAATATCAATCATCAAACGTTTATCACAATCATCATTCAATTCAATTAATGACATCAATAAAGAACATATAATAAACAACAGGTATTTGCTGGCAGTTTATATTCAATAATAAATTAATTAACCATTTAACTAGCAGTTTATATGCAGTAATAAATTAAATAACAATTATTTCAAATAAATTTAATTTAACTAAGATGATGATTAAAAATATGCCAAATGGTCATAAATAAATTTCTAATCACATCATAAATCAATTTAACAAACATAAGAAATTTTAGAAGTTATGAGTGGGTTAAAACACTCACGTTTTGAATTTAAATCCAATTTAAACCAAAAATTTGAAAAGTCTTAGAATTTGTCCAAACCAATGTTACAATCTCCAAAATTCCGATATGATCTCAGTGGATCAAACCGCGCGTGAAATGGACCTCGTATGTAAAAGTTATTATCATTAGAAGTTCAACAATTTTTAAAATATGAAATAAATAAAGCAAAGAAAACCACCAGAAATACTTCGCCACATCATCAAGTAGACCACGTTCTTCTCCACGTGTTTGAGCATGCCTGGGTTTCGGTCGATCCCAATTCGTCTACAACCAATACACGGGCCACCACCAGCAAATCAACGTCGAGCGCCACCGTTTATCGCCGCGCGCTCGCTCTAGGTGACGCGTCACCTCGTCTAGCCTCGTGACCCACCGACGGTGACCTAGATTCTTGGTTTGTGTGCCACAATGGAAGCAGCTGCCACCGGTAATACCAACCCTAAAGCAATATTTGCCACAAATCCATTCATCAATCCTCTAGATGAAACACACAGATGCAAACCCCCCGGTCCACTCTACAATACCCACAAATCAATTTGATGATTAGACAAGGATGATCGCGGCGTGATGAATGACCGTGAATTGTTCATCGATTTCTGGCCACACCGAAACCCAGATTGAAAACCGAATCATATATTTGACTTGCGCTCTTCGAGAGCTTCAAATCCATATATAATTCGATATATATTGAGGAATTTGAATTTTGAAGTAGAAATTTTTTATTTGCAATTGACTGTGAAATTTAGATTTTGTCTACCATTGAGAAAGATGAGCAATTGAAATTGTACGTACAGAAAAATAAACATAAGGAATAGGCTAGGGTTTATAATAAGGTATATATAGGTAGAACTGAGAAATAGAGGAACGAATACGATTAGTTTGGACCGTTGAACGATAAATGGCCTTAAAAGCCTGTTCTGACTTCGGAACGAACTTTGGTCACCCCATATATCAAAATAGACGTTTTTAAGTATTTTAAACGCAATGGAATAGGTTTCAAGTTCAAATTCCATCGTATAAAGAAGTTATGCAAAAATCAAGTTATTGCAAATTGATTTCAATTAAACTAATTTATAGGCGTTTCGAGCCCGTACGATCAAACGACAAGTCCGATCATTACGAAACTTGAAACCCTACAATAATTAACCATTACGGATCCGATGAGACTGGTTTCGTCAAAATCCGAGTCAGTGGCCAAAATGGCTATTTTCTAGTTAATTAATTAAATTAATATTAAAATTAATTAAATCGACATTTTAAATTTAATTAACAAATGTTATCATTTTTGAATTCTTAAACAATTACAGTAATTCAACCAATTTAGATATCAATTCAAAGTTAAACTAATTCACCAATTACCGTATTTAATTTCAATTTCAGTAAATTCATTAATTATCAATTGAAAGTCCAATAAATCCATTTATTTGATTTTAAATCTTGTTATTCAATCAATCATCATCTTATGGGTGTAATTATCATCGACTTATGTTTATTACATTAAAAAATATTTTCATTTCATATTATTTCCCATTAAGGCAATATTTTATTCCAATTAATTTCAGTAATCCATTTATTTCAGCTTAAAATTCAATAAATCAATCAAACATGAATTCTAATTTCAGCTTAAAATTCAATAAACAAATACGCGCTCTCATAATACACACACACACACACTCAGAAAACCACTTCTAGGGTACTACTACCCTATCTCTAACGAGTTAACCCCAACAGGCTAAGATATGTCTAAACCAAAGCTATGATATTGTCACGACCCTCCTTTCATCTCACAGAAAGACGCATCATGATTAAGAAAGAAAGGGATAGAAAAGAGAAAAGATTGAAAAGAAAGAACTAAACAATATCAGAATCTCACAGTGGAACGAATAAAATATATTAATCACATAGTTATTATATAATATACAATATCTATCAGAGTTACATAGCTTGTACATCACAAACTAGATAGTTATAAAGACCTGTATGTAATACAACTCCAGTACAATACAGACATCATCACAAGATATAGAAAAAATTCTAGCACAACGGAACTAAAATATCTATATACGCTGAAGCCTCCTGCTCCAAGTCTCCTCCATAAATTCGTCAAAGCTAACCTGAATCCCTTGGCTACTCATAAAAATTTGAGTACCCAAGAGTTTAATAAAACAGAAAATAAACTCTGGGTCAGGCATGGATCTGGTGTGAGTAAACGGGTTAAAGTTGTTTAACTCTAAAAACCATTTGGAAAGAAAGGTATCTCGTAAGACTTCCCACACACAAACATGGAAAAGGTTTTACCTTACGATAAACCAAACATTTGATAGGAAATCCAGTGATATTATAATAGTGTACAGGGTTTTCAAGTAAATAGAAAATAGCTAAAATTGTTACATACATTAAATTCCAGCTACTAGCCACAAAGTGGGTTCTACAATTAAAACCGTAAAGGCACGTAGAGAAAATGGATTTCCATTAATGGTAGGGCTACTGGAGTACCGTCCGTCACAGTACCTAGTCTAGATCAGAGTACCAAGGATCTACCCTGATCCCTTGCAATACTAGGCCGGAACCATCCCTTACTGGATAATCCCAAACAAGACAACCCCGCAGTTGGAATGACAAAACACATGCTAAGTCGAATAAAAAGGGACCTCGAGATAGGGGAAAGTCTCGTCCTACTTTGGCGCCACCCACTTAACCTTGCTGCACCTCTCCTGTTTTAGCCATTCCCGGTTGATGAGGCTTGAGGCTACGATTACCTTTTAGAACACATATCTTAGAATGCTCATCGTCCTCCAATGACGATGGTCTGAAAGCATTCAATCCATACAAGTTCGGTTCAGGTTCGAACGAAACCGAAGGCACTATCTCATTACACTCATTTTGGAATCACCCTCATAGTTAATGACAATAGCCCTTGCACTCTGAATCTTCATCTTGAAAACTGAAAGTACTATCTCTATCAAACTCATCTTGGAATCACCCTCAGAGTTAACGACACATAACCCCTACACTTCGAGTCTTCATCTTGATCTTCATTAGGGATTTCACGACCTATCATTTAATTTGGATCGATGTGCTTTTCGGATGTTCCAATTTGGAAATTCGGTCCCTGTCTTATCGAAATCCAAAATGCCGTTTTAATGTCCAAGTTGTTTAAATTTTAAACAATTTAATATATTAACTACATTCATACAGATAGATAATTCACACTATCACTGATAGATAATCCATAACATCACAATTCAACCAAAGCATCTCATATCACAGAGCAGCACATATCCCATATCAGAGATATCAAATAATCCACGGCATACAGTATCATTCCATCACAAGCAAGACTAGTTAGTCACACCATTTCTAAATAATTTAAATAAATTAAATTAATTACTTCCATTACTAAAATCCTGCTTGCCTAACCATTAATTAATTACAAACACATTAATTAATCATCCCTTAATTATCATCTTAATTAATAACCTTAATTAATTAATCTTTAATTACATTAAGTAATTAGTCTTAATTAATTACACAAATTAATTATCCTTTAACCATTCACATTAATTAACTTTTATTACTTTCATTAATTAATTAACTATAATTAATTACATTGATCCTTAATTAATTATATTAATTAATTATACTATAATCACTTACATTGTTTAATTATCTTTTAAATAATCACATTCATTAATTAGCTAACTCTATAATTATTCTCATTAATTACATTAATTAATGATCCTCTAATTACTTCATTGGTTACCCTTTTAATTAATTACATTTGTAATCTTTAATTAATCACATTCATTTATTTACCCTTAATTAATAACATTCAGTAATTAACTATTACTTACATTAATTAATCCACTATTTAATTAATCATATTAATTAATTAACCATTTAATTAATTACACTAAGTAATTAATTCTTAATTACTTCCATTAAGTTATCATCCTCTAATTACTTCCCTTAAGTAATTTCCCTTTAAATAATTAAGTTTAGTAATTATTCATTAACCACTTACAAAAATCATTATACTTAGTAATTTACATTAAGCAATTTACTTAATCACTTCCATAAGTGATTATCCTTAATTAATTAAACTAATTAATTATCTTAAATTATTTACATTAATTGACTAACTTTTAATCAATTGTTAATGATTCTTAAATTAATTACATTCATTAACTATCAACTAATTACTTATACTACGTAATTATTCTTTTATTATTAATTAATTAACCTTTATTAATTTCATTAAATGATTAACTGTTAATTAATTCCACTAATTAATTATCTTTAATTAATCACAACCTCAATTAATTAAAGATAAGTTATCTATCTTAATTAATTACTTACTTATATCATTTATATCTTCATTAGAAAACATTTTGTAATCAATTATATGATTGACAGTATATAATTTTCTTTAAAGCAAAACAACTTAAACATTAAATTTTAACATTTAAAATCTTTGAAAACTTGTTCAAAGTTGTTTAATAAATCTAATAAATACTTACTCTTGAAACTTAATTTCCGTTCTTTTTTTATTCATTTTAAATATATTCTAAAAACATTTGCTAAACATTCTTTTTGAAACATTTTCACTTTGAATATACTATTAAAACTTGGAACAATCTTTCTTAAAAGCCTTTTTTTATTTTTAATTATCTTTGGAAACTTGATAAACATTTTCTTTACTTTTTACTTAGATTTCTTTTCTTTATAAAAATTTATTCATGTTTACTTTCCAAAAAAAAATCTGGTATTCATCAAAACCCGAGCCTATACTCAAAATACCCGAGCAAGCACACAAGAAACTCTCTCCCAACCATTGCTTCGAGACAAACCCACAAGGAACTCGAACCAAACTCAAGCGAGCCGTCTCTTCCCTAAAGCTCAGATCAACTCCAGATATAAATATGCACCTATGAACGTACACCGTCGATCCATCACTCTCTGATCCTTCCTCTGATCATCGACCAGTCATCGACAACCCCACCGTCCCTCATAAGAACCCAGATCGTCGATATCACCCACGAATCGAAATCGAACTCATGATCCAAAATCCTAAAACTAACCTGATCCACAAATTCCCCTCATGCCGCCATCCACGACCATTGAAAACTCTGACCATAGCTACGCCATGTCACCACGCTTCTAACCTCTCTCATACGATCACCTCCGATGACCTATTGATGACGCACAAAGCTCGCCAATCCCTCGACCAAAACAAGACTTCGAACCCTAGTTCGACGCTGGTCGGCCACCACGGCCAAAAATAAATTACCACTATTTTTCCAGAGATCTTCAACACCCTAGCCACCTCCACACCTAACCCCAACACCCACCTCAACGCCGATCATTGGCAATCGACAAAAATGTCGAATCTGTTCAACTCAGATTATCTCAACAAATTCTTACCTAAAATGCTTGATTTTATCCCCTAAGTTCATCATTTACAAACACAAACCTGATTATGGATTCCAGTCATGAAATCAAGGTATTTGATTTTTTTCTAAATTTCAAAAGTTTCACTGTAAATTTCATTTTAGAGATAAATGCTCAACCATTAAACTCGAAATCATTTTTAGAAATAATTTTACGTCATTTTAAATATTTACTCTTCAGAAATCAAAGTCTAAAATGGCTTCTAATGGAAGATAGGAATTTTTGTTTGAAGCTTTTGAGTCTACGATTATAACAGGGACATATATATATATATATATATATATATATATACATACAGTCATATACATCCATATATACAGGGCAATTTCAATCATATTTTAGAAAATAATCATTCATGCAAACATATTACATCATATCCATATAAATTTATCACATGCAATAGATTCAAACTATTTTTAAAGTAAAAGTTTACTCACAGGAAAACAAGAATAGAAGAGCGGTTTCTTTATATTTGAAATGATCTGGCAATTATTTTCTTGAAGATTGAATCTGCTCCATATTATTGAATTTGAAAGTGAATTCTTGATCACAGGTTGAAGTTTCGAAACTGATGTTGTTGTTGCTAGCTTGATTTTCTTCTAATTTTGTTTTCAATTTATTTATTATATTTTTTTAGAAAATGAAAGAAGAAGAAGAATGGGAAGACATCTGATCTGTACAACCAGATTTCTCTAAACATTTTAGTTTAAAGAGAAGAAGCATGCCACTTATTAATACAAATTAGACAAATGTCAAAACAAAATTTACTTAACTTACAAATGTTACAACAATGTATTAAATATTTACAAGTGTTTAAATCTTCATTAATTTTTTTTAATTACTTATGTTTTAGTATTAATATATATGTTTTGTCTTAATTGTTTCCTTATGTTTTATATATTTTAATGTTTGTGAATTATGTTTTAAACCTTAATATATATCTACAAATCATGTTATCTCATATTAAATTTCTTAAAGAAGGAATATTAAAAAAAATGATCTTTTAATTAAATCTTAATTTAAACTTACAATACTTACTTTAAATAGCCTTTGAAAAGTATTATATTGGATTTAAACCAAAGTTCCCTATTTATAATGCATATATATATATATATATAATAATAATAATAATAATTAGAAAATATTCTTATATTTAGTTTAGATTGAATTTAAAACATAGCTTCAAATCACAATATATTCATTCATATACATATATTATAATTTGAAAACATTTTTATTAAATTCAAAACCAAAACTTCCTATTCCCAATGTATATACATACATATACATTATAAATAGAATACAATTTTAATAGCTTTGAAAGATAAATTTTACTAATAAATATTATAAGCTTTTGAAAAGAATAAATTTTTCCAAATTAAATATTTTTAAAAAATTATTAAACAATATTACCAAATTTAAATAGTTAGAAAAATATTGTTAAATCAATATTGTCAATTTAAATAATTTTAAATGAAGATTATCAAATTGCTATTGCCCAAAATTCCAGGTCATCACATTCCTTCCTTCTTAAAAGAATTTCATCCCCGAAATTTAAAAGCAAAGATAACCTAATAATCCAACAAAGGTTTTATTTACAAAAATCAAAGCATACATATCAGCTATACACTAATAACCATAGCAACCAATTTATTTAAACAAACAAATCCAACTATCCAGACAAAATTCTGGATAGAACTTCCTAATACTATCAAGAGTTTCCCAGGTATAAACACTGGGATACTCACTCTACTGAACCTAAACAAACTACATTACTAGCTCCATAGCTCCTTCTCAAAATGATCTACAATCTAAACATGATATATGACCACAATCAAGTCCGGCTCAACTTCCAAATCCTCCTGAACTGCTGGTTCCATTACCAGTGATGGATCATACACGTGCTCCCATAGAGATACGTGAAATACCTTGTGAATCCCAGCTATCCAAACTGGAAATTCAATCCTATAGGCCAAAACACTTATCCTTACAAGAAAACGGAAAGATCCAATATACTTTGGAGCTAGCTTCCCAGTCATACCAAACCTTACTGCTCCCTTTACCGGAGAAACCTTAACAACAACCAAGTCTCCAACTTCAAATTTCGGATTCCTTTGTCTCTTATCCACATAACTTTTCTGGCTGCCTACATCCTTACCTTGAACAAGAACAATCTTTTTAGATGCCTTAACAAACATATCTAGATCAAAATCAAGACAATCTACGGATCCTACTTAACAAAATGGTTCTCTCAAAATCTACAAAAATCCAGAACACAAACTCTACTCCATAAACATATGTAGACTTTGGACCTACTTATCGTATTCAGAATAACCAAAATAGGGGCACTCGACAAACTTGCCTTCAGACCTTGAAAAACTTCCTATGGGAGTCTGAGGTTACTTCCACTCTTGCATAGCTGCTGCCTCGCTTCCGCTACACAACTCTGATTTGGAGATGATGAGAATGCCGTCAACGAATACGAGCATAGGCTTGTCCAACACATCCCCGAAGATAAAGTTCATCGGATCCACAAAAGAGAAAATAAATAAGTTCCATGGAATCCAGAGTTGCTTCACCAAATCCTCTCTCTAGGAGCCCTCCTTCTACTTAGCTGAACCACCGGTATTGCTTCAGAAACAAAGTCGAAATGAAAAATTAATCTCCTGATGCTATGGTAAAACTTGAATTCTTCAAAGACATCTGAAAAAATTTCTGACAACTACGATTTCCCTACCTCATCTAGAGATGCCTGAATCCCAAACAAAAGATTACTCGGATAAACTTTTGAATTATCGCAAGTCACTTTTACGATCCTACCCGTTTAGATTCCAAAGAAATTTTTTCTCTCTTCACAAGTCAGAATAGATTAGCGCTAGCCTAACCAATCCATTTCCAAAATAAGGCCAAATCCTTCAAGAACACCTCGCTCATCAGAAGAAGCTGACGGTCCACTCTGCCGCTTCTGAATTTCCACCCCTAGGACACTGCTTAGCCTAAATATCTTCCTGCTGGCACACAAAACACCTCTGAGCTGCAAAGCTACGACAGATGCCAAAGACTTCTTGTCCATAAGCTCGTCGATCCTCAAAGCCATATCATCCAACTCCACACAGAGCCTTGGAATGGGTAGACATCTCCTCAAAAAATTCGGGCCTCAAATCAAGCACAAACACCTCGTCGAACTGAGGCTTAGTCTCATCTCTGATACAGACAAATTTCCTTGCTTGTTCCATCAAATTTCTATACACCCGAGTCTTCCTTGCGGTAGGTATCAATTGCTCCCCAAAACACTTTCTTAACTTGCTCCAAAAGTAAACATCTTTGGGGAGATCCATGATCACTGTGTCACACCACGCAGCTGCTCCTTCCTGAAGTTGCCAAGATACCCCTACTCGCTTCTTCTCATTCAACAAATCCACGTTCTTGAAAATCTTCTCACCCGAGCACTACCAAGCCTACACTTCAATGATGGACTCCAAACTTTAAAATGGCTATCCTCCGAGATGGGTAAAATCCTTACACCATGCTGCAAAGCTTACTCAAGGCAATATTGGTTCTACAGCCTCGGAAAATACCTCTCCAATCTCAACATATGGGCTTCTTCTATTTGTGGTAGTCATGCTACACACACCACTGCCCTTCTACCTCTAGAACTCAAGATGCCTGCCTAACTTATGTGGGTAACCCAACAAATTAGGTGTATATATATAAATATAAATATAAGTACGTTCTCTAAAGAAAGATATCACTCCAAAGCCTAGGTATTCTCTAAACCTAGCGCTCTGATACCAACTGTTACGACCTGCTTTCATCTCACAGAAAGACGCATCATGGTTAAGAAAGAAAGGGATAGAAAAGAGAAAAAATAGGAAAGAAAGAACTAAACAATATCAGAATCTCACAGCGGAACGAATAAAATATATTAATCACATAGTTATTACATAATATACAACATCTATCGGAGTTACACAACTTATACATCACAAATTAGACAGTTATAAAGACCTGTCTATAATACAACTCCAGTACAATACAGACATCATCACAGAGATACAGAACAAGTGCTAGCACAGCGGAACCAAAATATCAACGTACGCTGAAGCCTTCTGCTCCAAGTCTCCTCCATAAATTCGTCAAAGCTAACCTGAATCCCTTGGCTACTCATAAAAATTTGAGTGCCCAAGAGTTTAATAAAACAGAAAATAAACTTCGGATCAGACATGGGTCTAGTGTGAGTAAACATGTTAAAATTGTTTAATGTTGAAAACCATTTGGAAAGAAAGGTATCTCATAAGACTTCCCACACATAAACATGGTAAAGTTTTTACCTTAAGATAACCAAAACATTTGATTGGAAATCCAGTGATATTATAATACTCTGTAGGGATTTCAAGTAAATAGAAAATAGCCAAAATTGTTACATTCATTAAATTCCAGCTACTAGCCACAAAGTGGGATCTACAATCAAAACCGTAAAGACATGTATGGAAAATGAATTTCCATCAATGGCAGGGCTACTGGGGTACTGTCCGTCACTATACCTGGTCTAGATCAGAGTACAGAGGATCCATCCCGATCCCTTGTAACACAAGGTCGGGTCCATCCTTTACTGGATAATTCCGAATAAGACAACCCCGTAGTTAGCGCGACCAACCACACACTAAGCCGATTAAAAAGTGACATCTAGATAAGGGATAATCTCATCCTACTTGGACGCGGCCCACTTAACCTTGCTGCACCTCCTCTGTTTTAGCCATTCCCAGTTGATGAGGCTTAAGGCTTGAGGCTATGATTACCTTTTAGTACACATATCTTAGAATGCTCATCGTCCTCCAATGACGATGGTCTGAAAGCATTTAATCCATGCAAGTTTGTTCTGGGTTCTAACGAAACCGAAGGCACTATCTCATTACACTCATTTTGGAATCACCCTCAGAGTTAGCGACAATAGCCCTTGCACTCTGAATCTTCATCTCGAAAACTGAAAGTATTATCTCTTTTAAACTCATCTTGGAATCACCCTCAGAGTTAACGACACATAGCCCTTACACTTCGAGTCTTCATCTTGATCTTCATTAGGGATTTCACGACCTATCTTTTAATTTGGATCGATATGGTTTTCGGATATTCCAATTTGGAAATCCAATCCCGGTCTCATCGAAATCTAAAATGTCGTTTTAATGTCCAAGTTGTTTAAATTTTAAACAATTTAATATATTATCTATATTCATACAGATAGATAATTCACATTATCATAGATAGATAATCCATAATATCACAATTCAGCCAAAGCATCTCATTTCACAGAGCAACACATATCCTATATCAGAGATACTAAATAATCCAAGGCATATAATATCTCCATCATCCATAAGCAAGATTAATTAGTCATACCATTTCTAATTAATTTAAATAAATTAAATTAATTACTTCCATTACTAAATCCTGCTTACTTAACCATTAATTAACTACAAACAAATTAATTAACCATCCCTTAATTATCATCTTAACTAATTAACCTTAATTAATTAATTAATCTTTAATTACATGAAGTAATTAGCCTTAATTAATTGCAAAAATTAATTATCCCTTAACCATTCACATTAATTAACTTTTAACTACTCTCGTTAATTAATTAACTATAATTAATTGCATTAATCCTTAATTAATTATATTAACTAATTGCACTATAATCACTTTCAATGATTAATTATCTTTTAATAATCACATTCATTATTTAGCAAACCCCTTAATTATTTTCATTAATTACACTAATTAATGATCCTCTAATTACTACATTAGTTACTCTTTTAATTAATTACATTTAACAAGTATTCCTTAATTCATCAGGTTCATTTGTTTACCCTTAATTAATAACATCCAGTAATTAACTATTACTTACATAATTAATCCACTCTTTAATTAATTATATTAATTAATTAATCCTTTAATTAATTACACTAAGTAATTAATTCTTAATTACTTCCATTAAGTAACCATCCTCTAATTACTTCCCTTAAGTAATTTCCCTTTAAATAATTACATTTAGTAATTATTCATTAATCACTTACAAAAAATCATTATACTTAGAAATTTACATTAAGCAATTTACTTAATCACTTCCATAAGTGATTATCCTTAATTAATTAAACTAATTAATTATCTTAAATTATTTACATTAGTTGATTTACTCTTAATCACAAGTTAATGATTCTTAAATTAATTACATTAACTATCCACTACATACTAAGTAACTATTCTTTGATTATTAATAAACCTTTATTAATTTCATTAAATGATTAACTTTTAATCAATTCCACTAATTAATTATCTTTAATTAATCACAACCTTAAAGATAAATTCTCTATCTTAATTAATTACTTACTTATATCATTTAAATCTTCATTAGAAAACATTTTGTAATCAATTATATGATTGAAAACATATAATTTTCTTTAGAACGAAACAATTTAAACATTACATTTTAACATTTAAAATCTTTGAAAACTTGTTCAAAGTTGTTTAATAAATCTATAAATACTTATTCTTGAAACTTAATTTCCATTCTTTTTTTATTCATTTTAAATATATTTTAAAAACTTTTGCTAAACATTCTTTTTGAAACATTTTCACTTTGAAGAAACTATTAAAACTTAGAACAATCTTTCTTAAAAGACTTTTTTTATATATTTAATTATCTTTAAAAATTTGATAAAAATTTTCTTTACTTTTTACTTAGATTTCTTTGCTTTATAAAAATCTATTCATGTTTACTTTCCAAAAAAAAATCTGGTTATTCATCAAAACCCGAGCCTATACTCAAAATTCCCGAGCAAGCACACGAGAAACTCTCTCCCAACCATTGCTTTGAGACAAACCTGCGATGAACGCGAACCAAACTCGAGCGAGCTACATCTTCCCTAAAGCTGAGATCAACTCCAGATATAAACGTGCACCTGCGCACGTATAATGTCGATCCATCACTTTTCGATCCTTCCTTCGATCGTCGACAAGTCATCGACAACACCGCTGTCCCTTATGAGAACCCAAATCGTTGATATCACCTACGAATCAAAATCGAACTCATGATCCAAAATCCTGAAACTAACCCAATCCACAAACTCCCCTCGTGCCGCCACCCACGACCATCGAAAACTCTTCCACCTCGACCGTAGTTGCGCCATATCGATGACGTAAAAATCTCGCCAATCCCTCGACTAAAACAAGACTTCGAACCCTAGTTCGAAGCTGGCTAGCCACCACGGCCAAAGATAAATTACCATAGCATTTTTCTAGAGATCGTCAACACCTCGGCCACCTCCAGACCTAACCCAACACCCACCTCAACGCCGATCATCGGAAATCGACAAAAATGTCAAGTCTGTTCAACTTAGATTATCTCAACAAATTCTTACCTAAAAATATCGATTTTATCACCTAAATTCATCATTTACAAACACAAACCTGATTATGGATTCTAATCATGAAATAAAGGTATTTGATTTTTTTTCTAAATTTCAAAAGTTTCACTGTAAATTTCATTTTAAAGATAAGTACTCAACCATTAAACTCGAAATCATTTTTATAAATAATGTTACCTCATTTTAAAATATTTACTCTTTAGAAATCAAAGTCTAAAATGACTTCTAATGGAAGGTTGGAATTTTTGTTTGATGTTTTTGAGTCTGTGGTTATAACAAAGACAAGATATATATATATATATAGTCATATACATCCATATATACAGGGCAGTTTCAATCATATTTCAAAAAAAAATCATTCATGTAAGCACATTACATCATATCAATATAAATTTATCACATGCAATAGATTCATACTGTTTTTAAAGAAAAAGTTTACTCAGAGGAAAACAAGAACGGAGGAGCAGTTTCTTTATATTTGAAGTGATCTGGAAATTCTTTTCCTGAGGCTTGAATCTGCTCCTTATTTTTGAATTTGAAAGTGAATTCTTGATCACCGGTTGAAGTTTTGAAACTGACGTTGTTGTTGCTAGCTTGATTTTCTTCTAATTTTGGTTTTCAGTTTATTTATTATATTTTTTTTGAAAATGAAAGAAGAAGAATGGGAAGACATTTGATGTGTATAACCAGATTTCTATAAACATTTTAATTTGAAGAGAAGAAGCATGCCACTTGTTAATACAAGTTAGAAAAATGTTAAAACAAAATTTACTTAACGTACAAATGCTACAACAATGTATTAAATATTTACAAGTGTTTAAGTCTTCATTAAATGTTTTTTTTAATTACTTATGTTTTAGTACTAATATATATGTTTTTTCTTAATTATTTCCTTATGTTTTATATATTTTAATGTTTGTGAATTATGTTTTAAACCTTAATATATATCTACAAATCATATTATCTCATATTAAATTTTTAATAGAAAGAATATTAAAAAAATGATCTTTTTATTAATTCTTTTTTAAACTTACAATACTTACTTTAAATAGCCTTTGAAAAGTATTATATTGGATTTAGACCAAAGTTCCTTATTTATAATGCACACACACATATATACAATAATTAGAAAATATTCTTATATTTAGTTTAGATTAAATTTAAAACACAGCTTCAAATCACAATATATTCATTCATATATATATATATATATATTATAACTTGAAAACATTATTAAATTCAAAACCAAAACTTCCTATTCACAACATATATACATACATATACATTATAAATAGAATACAATTTTAATAGCTTTGAAAGATAAATTTTACCAATCAAATATTATTAGCTTTTGAAAAGAATAAATTTTTCCAAATTAAATATTTAAAAAAAGTTATTAAACAATATTACCAAATTTAAATATTTAGAATAATATTATTAATCAATATTGCCAATTTAAATAATTTTAAATGAAGGTTATCAAATTGCTATTGCCAAAAATTCCGGGTCATCACAGGTACCAACTTTGTAACAGCCCACCTTTTTGGATGATTTAAATCAACAATAACCCATACGTATCTGATTCAAACCATTCAAAATGGAGGATTGTTAATGGGGTAAACAAGAAAATAATAGAAAACAAGGAAAAACAAAGCATAAAATCTCACATGGAATGATAAAATATAATAATCAAATAAACAGTTCATGAAGATGTTTTACAATGACATTTGTTTATACTTTTACAATTCAAATTAGAGTTATACATACATTGGAAAATAAATAAAAAATAATGCAGTAGAACACAATAAGTAGTGGAATAATAATAATAAATAGCAATAGTATACTGAATCTTCATCTTCGTCCTCCAGAAAATGAAATGGTCTTCAATACACTGAAAAAGCTCAGACTAACCCAAGCATAATGAAAAACAATACATTCGAGTCAGAACTAAAAATTCCTATGTAATTCAAATCAATCTTAAATAAAAGTATGAGTACAATGGCTTCAGAGATGTTATGAGATTTTTCATCTCCTATCAAGTGTACAACGTCAGTGCGGTAATTTACAAAATTTCAAATAGTTCGAAATACCAATTTTAACCACTTTATTTAAAATAAATTCAAAGTTTAAATTAAAAACTTAAACTTTTTAAATAGTTAAATTTCAATAAATAATCCAAATTCAAGAAATTGTATGGGTATATATCATTTCAACCCATAACTTAAATGTCTTAATTATCCAATTGTGAAGTGATTGAGATGACCCCTTAAATGATGTCAATAATATACAAGGTGAATAGGGACATATTAAAATAAATAAACAACCATTCATCCAACATATCAATCAATAAGCACCCATTTCACACAACATCCAAATCAACCAATATAATTCAACATATAATAGTTATCAATATCGGGGTTTAACTATCAATTAAATTCCAATATAAAATTAATTGTCAATCTAGATTCAATATCATTTCAAATGTCAACTTAAATCAACAAAAAACAATAAAAAAATTATATATCACATCATATATTTTATTTGACTTGCAATGGAATTTTTAGTATTGCGTGAGTGGGTTGAATCACTCACCTTTTTGCTTTCCCTTTTCTAGCCAAATTTGGATCTGCAACTACTTTCTCATTTTGTTTTGTTTACTTGCTATATTAATCTTTTTTTATAGAAAGTTTTGGAGAGAAGGTTGTATAAATCTGGATTTGTAGAAAATGACGGAAAGAAGAGAAGGTTTGAAAAAGAAAAAAAATTAAAGAAGAAGAAGAACTGAAAAAATAGAAAAGGAAGCATTGAAAAAGAAAAAGATCTGAAGAATAAGAAGAAGAAAGAGAAAAAATGCTTTGGAAAAAAGGAGAGAAAAGAGATTTGAAGAAGAAACATGAAAAAAAGGAAGGAGGAAGCTGAAAAGATAGAAAATGAAGCTATAGAAGATGAGATTTAAAAAAAAATGAAACGAAGCTACAAGAATGAAGATTGAAACTAGTGAAAAGCTAATAAAGCTAAATATAAACAAAGTAGGAATTGATATAAAATAAAAAAAATGAACAACCCTAAAAATGGTAGGTAATAAAAGAGATGAAGGAAAGAATTAAAAATATGAAAAATAGGTAATGTTCATGAAATGAATAGGCTTTCGACAATGTAAATGGAAATGGGTAATGAAACAAATGAGGAAACAATAAAAAAAAGTGTGACAAATATTAATTAGAAAGGGAATGAATGGACCTACTCTGCACTATAAACAAAATTTTGGAAAACAAATTTCAAAACATTTGTTCACTCAATTAATTTGGTTAACTCCAAACATGAAAATTTTGACATTCATTAAAGATGTAACTACACAACATAACTAAATTTGAACACACCAATTTACATGACAGGGACCGCCGGTACATAAAATAAAATATAAACCATGATTTAAAAATTCAAATTTTAAAAAAAACATTTTTCTCGGGACAAAATTATGAACTCAAATATTTAATTTATTTTAAATTTCAAGGTTAGTAATAAAATCACTTCCATGCAACCTATGCCTGCTATTTAACTACGGTAAAATGTTGTTTTAAAAATTCAAATTTCTGTTTTTACAACGTTATATTTATATTCAGAATGGAAACGTTCGCTTTATTTTCCTCAAACATTCTTTTATTTTTTTAAAATGCTTATTTGTTACTTGCAATTCATAAATATAAATGTAACGACCCGGATTTTTGAACAGTTAATTTACGATATTTAAAATGAATTTAAATATTTAATTTGAGTTATAATTTGATTTTGAATATGAAAAGCTGTTTTATTTAATAAAAAGGATTCAAAATTTAAATATAACAATTAATTTAATAAATTAAATAGTTATTAAAATAGTAACTAACAATTGGGTAAAATATTTAAATCTGAATTGTAAGCGTGTTGAAAATATTTTAACGGCTTATAAATGTTATATCGATAAATCTGAAACTAATAGATGGATTAAATTCAAATTCATCAGTCGTTTGTTCAATTCAAAAGAGAAAAAAAAATTAAATAAATAAATAAATAAATAAATAAATATAATAATATATATATACCCTAATCAATACTCAGCTGCCTTCCTTCACATCGATATTTTTTTTCCTTCACTTTCAAACACTGTGGCAAAGCGTTTCTAGCACGCTACCTTCTCTTTAAAAACCATCTTTCCTTTCAGCTAAAAAAAAATCAAATGTAACAATAACAGCCGATGCTTCTAAAATCGAAAATAAATGGCCGCCTTCTATCTCGATTCGCATATACTCTCCACCCCCTTCTCTTTTCATTTCGAACCGAAAGCACGAAACCAGAATCAACGAGCAAATCATGGCGTGAGAGCGGCGCTTTACTTCAACTCGAGCGAGCAGGCGATTTAGGGTTTGGACTCAGGTCGCATTCTTCGAAGTCGTGGCGCAAGCGATCGTTTGGAGGAGCTAGGCCAGAGGGAGAACCTCGTGCGGCAGTGGTTTGCGATCGAATGATAGGGGTGAGGGTTCGACTTCGTGATCGAATTGGGGGAGTTTCTCGAAGAGGGCGAGCTAGGGCTTGATGGTTTGGGCGTGCTCGAGGGTCGGAGACGTCGACTGGGTAGTGCGGGGTGTTTTCTGGGCAGTGAGGTAACTACAGTTGTTATTCTTTTAAGTTATATATATATATATTTCTATATATATACGGTGGGAATTTATATATATATGATTTGGAAAATATAAGAATTTGTATGACTTTGTTTTTAAATCTATGTAGAGTTATTGTTTATGTAAGTATTTGCAGTAAAGGGAAAAGGTTCAAATAGAAATCTTCTTATAGCTTTAGGAAAATATAAGGATTGGTATAATAATAATAATAACAATAAGATGTTAGTGGAGTTTATAATATATTTTATTAGTGTATATGTAGTTTCAAAGGGGAAATTTATTGTGTAATTAAATTTATGTGTGTAATTTAAATTTACTACATGGACCTTGGTTATTTAATTAATTCATAATAATAATAAATTGTTCGATCAATTCAAAAGTGAATAAATCATATAATTGTTTATTCAAGGTCAAAAATCGAGAAAACCAAGGGTGGTATTGAAGTGGATTGCAACAAAAATCAAAGGTGGGTTAATCTCACTTGGTTAGTTTACATTTGACTTTAATGGATTAAATTTAAATAATTGTTTTAATGGTTGAAATTCATGGATGTGCTATAGTATGTTATATTCTGGAATTGGCATATTATTGTGCTAACATCTTTTGATGCAGGGAAAACAGGTTGGAGGGATCCAACTGGATCCCTCAACATTTATTATTTAATATCCTCTGTGGTGATTAGTTGATATTCTATGATGAATTATATTAGAATATTGAATGCTATGGTTTAATTGGAAATTATTGGGTATGATGAATTATTAAAAATATATAAAGATTTTGGAAAGAAAACAAAGGAAGGGAATTGCAAGTAAAACAATTATAGAAACTTGAATAAATTTAAAAATGAATTAGAAAAGAAATAAAGTAACTTTAAGATTCTAATAAATAAATCTTGAGTATAGAAAGGAAAGTTGAATAAACAGAAAGTTAATGAAATTTAAACTTCAGTGTTATTAATTAATAGAACAAAGCTTTTATTTTAAATTTAAGAATTAAATTATTGAAAAAGAATAAAGAAGAAATTGAGAAAAACTGAAATTCGTATATTTCAGTTAAAAAGATTTAAAATCAAAGGAAAATAATAATGGTAATAAAGTCCATAATTAATGAATTTTAAAATGAATTAAGAAAGTAAAGTTATTTATTTCAAATGGAATAAATTGGGAATCAATTTGGAGAATTGATTTAAGTGAATGAGACTGGAAATTTATTCCTGGGTAACCAAGTACGTTTTCAAAGTAAAATTTTAAATATAAGTTAATAGTTTAAAATTGTTTTAAAAGGTATGTTTTGAAAAATTTATTATTTCTAATATTTAAATTCTAAAGTAATTATTTTCTCTTAATCTATTATAGTAGTAATTATATAAAAGTGACTTAGTATTTTGTTTTAAAAGTGTAAACCTAGTTTAATAATTTATTAAGTAACCTTATTTTCAAATATTCATATAGTATGTATTTTTAACAAATTATTAAAGTAATTTCAACTTGAATGTTTTACAATATATTTTTAAAAGTAAAGTGTGTTAAATTAATTTAGAAAAATCTAGTTTTGTGCTTGGTGATTCCAGAAGAAATAAAAATACTTGAAATTTATTCTGATAAGGCAGATGGCCTTGAAAACGGTTTTCAAAGGAATTTGAAAAGTAAACACATATCTTGGGAAGATATTTTTGAGTTCAATAAATAATGTGGAAAATTATTTATTGTGTGATGGATGTTTGTGAATATTAATTGATAGTTAAATAATCGACTATCAATATTGGCCAAATGCGTTAATCGTTTCGAAGAGACCGGGATCGAGATTTATTTCTCGAAAACCACTTCGATCCGGTTTGTACGTTTCGTGTAAACGATTTTGGATTCGAAGATGGAGCGGTGAAGTGCAAGGGCTAATCGCTACTAATCCTGAGGATATTTCCAAAATGGATGTAGTAGGAATAGTGCCTTCGGTTCCGTTCGAACCCGGGACGGACTTGTATGGATGAATGCTTGCGAAACATCGTCAGGTGGACGATGGGCATTCTAAGGGATATGTTCTAAAGGTAACGCTTAGCCTCAAGCCTCATCAAATGGGAATGACTGAAAATCAGGGGTTATGCAGCAAGGCTAGGTGGGTAGCACCGAAGCAGGGTGAGGTCATCTCTGTCTAGATGTCCCTTTTTATTTCGGCTTAGTAGGCGGTTGCTGATCCCAACCGCGTGGTGATCTCACTCGGGATTATCCGTTAAGGGGTAGTCCCGGCCTTGTGTTGCAGGGGAGCGGGCGTACTCCTCGGTACGATGATCTAGGCCCCGTACTGTGACAGGTGGTACCCCAATGCCTAGTCATTAGTTGAAAATCCATTCTCCCTACGAGCCTTATACGAGTTTTGTTTATATTACCCACTCTGTGGCTAGTAGCTGGAATTTAATAGATGTAACAATTTCGGCTATTTTATAAGTATTTGTATATAGACCCTATTATAATATCTGTAACATCCCGCCTTTTCGCACACTTTAAACGACACACGTGCCGATTCAAAGCATACGCAAGGGAGGAGTGTTATGGGGTAAATAAGAAAAATAGAGAAGAAATAAAACGAAAATAGAATCTCACAGCGGAAGGATAAAATATAGTAACAAGTATACAGTTCATAAACAGTTTACAAAAGCTTGATTTTTCTTATACAATGAATATCAGAGTTACACATACCAAATACAACAATGCAGCGGAATAGAAAGAGTGTGTAGTGCAATACTATATATAAAATAATACTGAATCTTCGTCTTCGTCCTCCAAAGCTAAAACCTGCTATCCTGAAACGCTCGGACTGACCCGAGCGAATTTGAAAAGACAAAAACACTCGAGTCAGACTAGAATATCTTATGTGAGTTAAATAAACAAAATAAATATGAGTACAGTAACTCAAGAGATGCTCGGGATTTACATCTCCTAAGGATCCGTTAAACTATTTACTATGTAGTATATTGCGTTATTATAATAGTGTCTATTTATAAAATAAACTTACTTTTTAATAGCGTTAAGGGGTTACCCATATAGCCCTTAACACGTAATAGTCCCAGTAGTCCATCCAATATCATAGTCCCTCCTGATCGGGAAGCCACTAGAGGATACCACACGGGCTACGGGAGAAAACCAAACTCGTACAAGGCGCGATAGGGTAGGTGACACGGCACAACTAGGCAATGCCAGGGTAGATATACCAATTACGCTTCCGGGCCGATGGTAACGCGAAGCCGCAGCAACCGCCCACCTCGAAACAACTCCCCAAATCAAAAAAATAGAAGTGGCCACTGAATCAATCCAAAGTCATAGTATAATATCGAAGAGGAGTGTCCGATCAGAGGAATGACCTCATTAACCCGTCGATCGCTCCTGTTTTAGCCACCTTATGCCAACTCACGGGAGTCGGGTCCACGTATTTACCTTACAGGAATCGTCGCCACCAACCTACTTCATTCTGGAATCTCCACCGCGTACACGGTTAGTCAAAGTGGTTTTCGGTATCGACAGAGAGTATGTCCATATCCGATCCCGGTCTCTTTGCCAACCCATCGTTATTATAACACCGCGGTTATTTAAAAATAGTTTATACTTTTAAACCAGAATATAATCCATTTCAAAACCATAATATTACGATATCATTCCAAAACCCAAAACCATATTTTACCACTTATCCCAAATATAATTTCTTTCCAATAATAAAAAGGCTTTAACTTCATAATATCTGAAAATCGAATATTTTCAAAGCATAATATTTTTGGAAATCCATAATTTCAAACCCTAACTTTTAAAACTCAAATGGTTTGGATATTCAACGGTATATGAATTTCAAAGGCTTAACTTTACTGTCACTTTGTAAAGAAATAAGTTATATGGCTTTATGGAAATATTTCTTTATCTAAAGTTAAAACCATAATTTAGATATCACTCTTAAGTTCCAAAACCATTTCAATTTCCATATATATAAATCCATTGGAGTATTAATATTCAAAAACTAAAATTGGAATATATTCTTTCAACAAATTAAATGTTTTATTATTTAGTTTGAATATTCACATAAATCCTTAAACAACTCCAATTTCTAGTAATAAAACATATGTATTTTTCGATTCCAATTATATTAGAATATTTTTCCAATTCAAATTCATATTAGAATATTCATTTCAATTTTTTTCTTGGGAAAAATCCAATTATAAATATCATATCTTAAATTTCCAAACTTAACATTTAAACATATGATATAAATTTATCCAACTCCATTTTCTAAATTTTCTTCCATTTTACTAAGGGAATTTATACACCTTTTTATTTCAAAATTTCCAACTTTTCATGTACATAAATACGGAAGAAAAATATTTATACAGTATAAAATTTAAGATTATTATAAACCGTATTCCATCCAAACCATAGAAATCACATTAAAATAGTTATATATAGACCGCGGTGCCTGTATATAATTTTCTATCCTATGGTCAAGTGATACGGATATTTATCATTTCAATCCGCAATTTAAAAATAAAACTTTGCGGTTTTATCATTTCAAACCACAATCCCGAAAAATGAAATATGCATGATAAATTTGCAATTTTAATGATATGAAATAAACATTCATTCATCAACAACATCCATCATCCAATCGCAACCATCAACCAATTTCAATCAATAACAGTATATATCTATGAACATATACAACAGGTAATAACTGTCAGTTTTTTTCCAAATTAAATTTATCAACTATTTATCTAACAGTTTACTCAATAATAATTTACATAACTGTTAACTAGCAGTTCTTATGCAAACAATAATTTCTAACAGCCAATTAATATGCAATCAATCAATTTAAATTAACAGCTAAATTCAAAAAAATGCAATTCAACAGATATGGATGAAATAACATGCCCAAAAGCTCATAAATAAATTTCTATTCATTTCTAAAATTTATTTAACAAACATAAAAGCTTCTAGTAATCGTGAGTGGGTTAAAACACTCACCTTTGGAATTTAAATCGAATTTAAATTCGATTTAAACCCAAAAATTTGACGGTCTCCAAATCTAACCAAACCAGCGTCATCGGATCCGGAATTTAAATACGAACCTAACAAAAAAAATCGTTCGTAAAACGGGTATCGTATGAAAAAGTTATGCGATAAAACGATTCGAAAAAAAAAAAGAAAAGAAAAACCCAAATCATGCTTACCAACATCCACGTCATCAGATGCTTGCCTGGAGAACGCGTCTTGCACTGTTGCAAGCTCACACGCACGTAATGAACCCATCTCAAACCCTACAGCCGCCGCTGTTTTGGAATTTTCACCGCCTCTCCAAAGCTCGTGCCTTCCATCCAATGACGCCATCATGAAACCCTCCTCAGACCGCCCCTTGGCCTTCCTCCCCTTGCGTTCCGCCGCCACCGGTTCGCCTCAGGCCGAGACGAACGTGCTGCCTTTTGGTCGCAATTCCAGGCGACTCGAGGACCCTATGATGACAACGAACGGCATGGATCTCCCTCATTCGTTGAGCTCTACACCATGGTGCCCCCTGATCGTCGAATCGTCGCAGATCCACCGTTGGATCGATCAAAATTCCATATGAACGGCCTGGAATGATTCGCGATTTCTGGAAAAATGGTGAATCAAATCGAAAAACGAATTTCACCAGAGAGTTGCGCATTTCCAGAGCTTCAACATATAAATTTTTCGGAATTTTTGGAGAACTTTGAATTTTCACTTTTAATTTGCAATTTGGGAATGGATCTGAGATGTATACATTTGGGAAGAGAGAAGGTTGATGAAATGTACGTATATCCAATTGACAGAAGAAAGGAGGCTAGGGTTTATGATCGCATATATATAGACAAATAGAAGAAGGCTAGGTGGGTACGGATAACGAACGTGCTAAACGTTAGTTGGCCCAAAAAGCCCGTTCTGACCCCGGAACCGAATCTGTTAAAACTATATATCCAAATAGGTGTTTTAAAATATTCTGAACGCGATGAAAAAAGTTTCACGACCAAATTCGATCGTATGAAGAAGTTATGCTGAAACAAGATTTCCAAATTGATTTTCAAATTGATTTTAATAAAATTGATTTCAAGGCGTTTCGAGTCCGTACGATCAAATGACAAGTCCGATCGATACGAAATTTGAAATCCTATAATAATTCATCGATACGGATCCGATGAAACTGGTTTCGTCGAAATCCGAGTCCGTGACAAAAATGGCTATTTTTAATATTATTAAATCAATTAAATAAATCATAAAAAATCAATTTTTATGTTTCAACTCCTATTATTGGCCAAATTTCATTACTTAGATAGTTCAATTAATCCCAATAAATTTAACAAGCTTGGATGTGAATAAAAATTTATAGGTATATAAATTTGCAATTTTAATTTCTGCACTTTCTTATTAATTGGGAATTATAAATTTATTCTCACAAATTACCTAAACTTATACTTATACACTCTCATCTTAAACCAAATTAAATAAATAACTTGATTTCCATCTCAACTTACTTTTAATTGCAGTTAACCCTTTTCACCGTACTTAAAATTCCAAATTATAAATAAATTTTTATTCCCATTCCCTTAATTTTCTTAACTATTTATTTATTCAAATTTTCAATATTCAACATAAATAGTTTGGTTAAGTTCATTTATTTACCTTCTTCCTATGATTCACAGTTATGGATGTCAATATGATGAAGTTTACATTAGTTAAGATTTCACTCAATTGTTCTCTAAGTCAAATGTTTACAGCTTTCATTTAACTTTAATAACGTACTAATTTACGTTAAATTCCATTTTTAAATGAAGTAATTACCATTCGTTGAATCAAATACTCAATTCATAAATAAAGTCTTGTTTTCAAAAAGTTATATCACAAATGGTCAACTGAAATTTGAATAAGCTTTACTAAATTCTATGGTATTAAATGTTGCCATAAATCCAAATTGCCATGTCTTAAATCCAAATTACTAATTAAGTCTTGATTCCTTTATTATTCCTTTGGTTTTCAAATAAGTTTTTATGATGAATGTGAATTCAAATGAACAATGGAAACCCATTCCCATTTGATTTCACTATTCCATTAAATATCTTCATATTCCAGCTAAATCAACTAACGTATGAATTAGCTATTTCAATCTTCATTAAATTGCGGTTTTTATACAATAGAAATTAAATCCCATTAACATATAAATAAAGGTTGATATCCATCTATTTACATTATATCACACTTGTGCTTCTATTTAGCTTTGTATAAATGTATGAATGCGGAGTCTTGCCTATTAACGTATTAAATAAGCCTTAAAATCAATTAATGCCCCTCCTTAGTTTAACCTCTTTTTATCCGTATTTATTTTTAGAGTAACCCTTGGATTAAATTCCCAAATCACCAATTCAATTAATTATACCTTTCAATCCAAATGTAAATCTTCCACCTTTGAATTCTTATATTAAATGAATTTTATTCTAGGCAATATTTTTTTACAAATGTTTACTGATTCCACATTTATAGGTTTCTTAAATTTTACTCCATCTAAATGTGACACATTTTTATTTCATTCAAACCAATATATATATTCATTCCTATTCAATATATATATTCATTCCTATTCCTTTCATTTGGTTACTGCATTGAAATCTATTTATTAGCTAATACTACGTTACTATCATTAATTAAATTTTGGATTATATTCCAATTCCTATAACTAGGCCTTAAGTCACCATTTTACATAGTTTTAATTTAGCGTTTATTTAAATCTTCGTTTATCGTTTAGAATTTCTACTAAATTGAAATGCACAACTTATGAACTTTAACCAATTTAGTCCACCTAATAAATTTTTCAAATGTTTGTGTGTATGTAATCCAATTCAGTTATTGTTACATTAATACCATTAAACCAACAAATTAAGACTTATAACTACAACACAACTTTCAGTTATTTTCAAATCTATGTCATATAACCTTTTAAATCTCTACCTGTAATTACAGTTTCTATCTAACTCCTACATTCATCCTTTTAAAATCCTAAGACTTTAATTTTATACTGGATTAAATTAGCAACATATAAATTAAATTTATAAAAAAAAAATCATAAATTTATCAGGTCGTTACAATCTCCCCCACTCAAAACTTTTCGTCCCCGAAAAGTAAAGAAGGGAGGAGGAAGAATAAACAGTACTTTTTATTTCAATTTTTAATTTATAAACAATATTTTCCTGGATTAATCCTCCTAAATGAAATATTCCTGTTTTATAATCATTATATCCTTTAATACTTGAGTTATTAAAGTTGGAAAAATATTTTAACAAAATTCTAAGTCCAAAATTTTCGAAAATTTTTGGCAGAGTCTCCTTTGTACGGAGGGACTCTGGAGAAAATATAATATCCAAATATACAAGTATATTACATATATAATCAAAATATTATATCCCAACACGGGAAAAATATATAAAATATCGCTTTAAACGTAATCCGAAAACGTACCTATTGTCGGGCAATATACGCTTTATTATTTTGGAACCAACAGCAGTAGCAGTTGCTTCCAACACCTGTATTCACTTATAAAATCTAAAAGGTTAAATATTTATTTTACAGTGAAAGGTTTAGGTGGATTCAATCATTCATATCCAATCAAATGCAACAACCACAATTTTTTTCTCAACAGCACACACCACATTCAACAAACAATCATTTAATCAAACAACAATTAGTTGTTCGGGTTCAAATTCTGAAGTTGTACGAATGAAGAATAACTATCAAGTACATCCGTTGCTCAACAGCCTAAGATGGAACAAAGATAGATTATTTGTAAATCTAACAACTCCATAATTCCTTACCCAACAACATACATCAACCAACAATTCAAATCAACACCAAAATATCTCATTATACATTTATTTCATAATTCAGTGTTTTGATTTTTCTTTCCTTCATTTATGAGGGATTTCTTTGTTTCTTACAAGTTTATTTTCCAATTATCACCAAATTCATTATATTTGTATTTCCTTTTTATTACTTAAGTTTCCTTTTATTACTTAAGTTTATAAAATAAATTCTCATTAATAACAGCAATTTATTGAATACCTTTATTGCTTCAAGCTTTACTTGCAAGATTTTCTTTTACATATTCTTACTAACATTTCAACTTTTATTTTATGGTAAGTTATATATATTTTAAGAATGTAAGTGACAATTTACATGTTTCTTCTTAATTCCTTTAATTAATATATATATATTTGTTACTTACCTTTAATCTCATTCATTTATTTAATGTGGAGGTTTCCATTATATTGGAATAGAGGAAATTAAAACATACTTAAGTTAATAATCCTACAATCAATTCTTATTTAGAATTTCATTTTATTTACTTTAAGTTCATATCACCTATTAGTAATTCTTAACTTAATTTTTTTTTTTTTTAGTAAAATTTCAATCATAACTTAAGTTTATACCATTAAATTCTTATTTATACAGTCGTTTATTGAATACTTCAATTTTTCCTAAATTCCTACTTGTAAAATATTCAATTCTAGTTTCTTATTTAACATTTCAACTTTTATATTTGGGTAAGTTATTTATGTTAAAGAAATTGCAATTGAACTTATACAAGTTAAATCTCCATTCTTTAATTCAATTCAATG
Organism: Allium cepa; assembly: GCA_030765085.1. NCBI lineage: Eukaryota > Viridiplantae > Streptophyta > Magnoliopsida > Asparagales > Amaryllidaceae > Allium > Allium cepa. The sequence continues at coordinate 675,094,712 of CM060941.1, read as the reverse complement.
TTAATCCTTATTACTATTCTCTCTCCTACGTATTCACTTTCTCTTTATATCCTTGCAATAATTCTCTTAATTAAATTAGAGGTTTTAATTTATTTATTACTTAACCCCTTTTTTTTTCACTAACATAATTTTAAACAATTTATTAATGGAAATTTAAGAATTTAATACCGGGTCAAATTTCAAAATTACTTTAAAATAATAGATAATATAATTTCTTACAACTCTTATATCTCCAATTATCTTTAAACAATTAAAATTTCAAATAAATTCAAAACAATTCTGTAGTAGTATTTACTACAGCGGCCTTTCCCCTTCGAAACTCGAAAATGAAAGTCGATGATGCGGCCGTCATCACCGAATTTATTTTCCAGCGACGGAGAGAAAAGTACATAATTTATTTCCCCAAAATCTTCTTTTAAAACAAATTTCCCGAATTTAAAACGGAATATTCATATCGGAAAACATATATATGACAATATTATTATACTTCCAAATTATACTTTTTATATAAGAAATTTCTTATAAACCAAATCATTATTTTTCATAAATTCTTTGAAAGCACATTTCAAAAATCCCGGACTTAAGTTCTAAAATCTCCCATTTGATTTATCATAATTTCAACTTAGCTTCAGTTATTATAAATATTTTTATTGCCTAACATCCAATCTATAGCAACCAAATATATATATCTTTATAAAATATTTTTATATATAGAAAATATGATAGGCAAAATTATTTCATTCACCTATATTAAAAACAAATATTATGTCGGTCTGTCCTATTAAGTGTTTAGAAATCCCTATTGATGACATAGCGTCCCATGCATCAACCAGAATTTATAAATACAAAGCGGAACAGATTAACACAATATCAAAAATTTTTATTAATACTAACAAGTACGCTCTCTCATATATACACTCAGCGACTCCCATAGGATATTTCTACCCTATTAACAAAGAGTCAAACCCCACAAAGCCAAGGTTTATCGCTAAACCAAAGCTCTGATACCAACTGTAACATCCCGCCTTTTCGCACACTTTAAACGACACACGTGCCGATTCAAAGCATACGCAAGGGAGGAGTGTTATGGGGTAAATAAGAAAAATAGAGAAGAAATAAAACGAAAATAGAATCTCACAGCGGAAGGATAAAATATAGTAACAAGTATACAGTTCATAAACAGTTTACAAAAGCTTGATTTTTCTTATACAATGAATATCAGAGTTACACATACCAAATACAACAATGCAGCGGAATAGAAAGAGTGTGTAGTGCAATACTATATATAAAATAATACTGAATCTTCGTCTTCGTCCTCCAAAGCTAAAACCTGCTATCCTGAAACGCTCGGACTGACCCGAGCGAATTTGAAAAGACAAAAACACTCGAGTCAGACTAGAATATCTTATGTGAGTTAAATAAACAAAATAAATATGAGTACAGTAACTCAAGAGATGCTCGGGATTTACATCTCCTAAGGATCCGTTAAACTATTTACTATGTAGTATATTGCGTTATTATAATAGTGTCTATTTATAAAATAAACTTACTTTTTAATAGCGTTAAGGGGTTACCCATATAGCCCTTAACACGTAATAGTCCCAGTAGTCCATCCAATATCATAGTCCCTCCTGATCGGGAAGCCACTAGAGGATACCACACGGGCTACGGGAGAAAACCAAACTCGTACAAGGCGCGATAGGGTAGGTGACACGGCACAACTAGGCAATGCCAGGGTAGATATACCAATTACGCTTCCGGGCCGATGGTAACGCGAAGCCGCAGCAACCGCCCACCTCGAAACAACTCCCCAAATCAAAAAAATAGAAGTGGCCACTGAATCAATCCAAAGTCATAGTATAATATCGAAGAGGAGTGTCCGATCAGAGGAATGACCTCATTAACCCGTCGATCGCTCCTGTTTTAGCCACCTTATGCCAACTCACGGGAGTCGGGTCCACGTATTTACCTTACAGGAATCGTCGCCACCAACCTACTTCATTCTGGAATCTCCACCGCGTACACGGTTAGTCAAAGTGGTTTTCGGTATCGACAGAGAGTATGTCCATATCCGATCCCGGTCTCTTTGCCAACCCATCGTTATTATAACACCGCGGTTATTTAAAAATAGTTTATACTTTTAAACCAGAATATAATCCATTTCAAAACCATAATATTACGATATCATTCCAAAACCCAAAACCATATTTTACCACTTATCCCAAATATAATTTCTTTCCAATAATAAAAAGGCTTTAACTTCATAATATCTGAAAATCGAATATTTTCAAAGCATAATATTTTTGGAAATCCATAATTTCAAACCCTAACTTTTAAAACTCAAATGGTTTGGATATTCAACGGTATATGAATTTCAAAGGCTTAACTTTACTGTCACTTTGTAAAGAAATAAGTTATATGGCTTTATGGAAATATTTCTTTATCTAAAGTTAAAACCATAATTTAGATATCACTCTTAAGTTCCAAAACCATTTCAATTTCCATATATATAAATCCATTGGAGTATTAATATTCAAAAACTAAAATTGGAATATATTCTTTCAACAAATTAAATGTTTTATTATTTAGTTTGAATATTCACATAAATCCTTAAACAACTCCAATTTCTAGTAATAAAACATATGTATTTTTCGATTCCAATTATATTAGAATATTTTTCCAATTCAAATTCATATTAGAATATTCATTTCAATTTTTTTCTTGGGAAAAATCCAATTATAAATATCATATCTTAAATTTCCAAACTTAACATTTAAACATATGATATAAATTTATCCAACTCCATTTTCTAAATTTTCTTCCATTTTACTAAGGGAATTTATACACCTTTTTATTTCAAAATTTCCAACTTTTCATGTACATAAATACGGAAGAAAAATATTTATACAGTATAAAATTTAAGATTATTATAAACCGTATTCCATCCAAACCATAGAAATCACATTAAAATAGTTATATATAGACCGCGGTGCCTGTATATAATTTTCTATCCTATGGTCAAGTGATACGGATATTTATCATTTCAATCCGCAATTTAAAAATAAAACTTTGCGGTTTTATCATTTCAAACCACAATCCCGAAAAATGAAATATGCATGATAAATTTGCAATTTTAATGATATGAAATAAACATTCATTCATCAACAACATCCATCATCCAATCGCAACCATCAACCAATTTCAATCAATAACAGTATATATCTATGAACATATACAACAGGTAATAACTGTCAGTTTTTTTCCAAATTAAATTTATCAACTATTTATCTAACAGTTTACTCAATAATAATTTACATAACTGTTAACTAGCAGTTCTTATGCAAACAATAATTTCTAACAGCCAATTAATATGCAATCAATCAATTTAAATTAACAGCTAAATTCAAAAAAATGCAATTCAACAGATATGGATGAAATAACATGCCCAAAAGCTCATAAATAAATTTCTATTCATTTCTAAAATTTATTTAACAAACATAAAAGCTTCTAGTAATCGTGAGTGGGTTAAAACACTCACCTTTGGAATTTAAATCGAATTTAAATTCGATTTAAACCCAAAAATTTGACGGTCTCCAAATCTAACCAAACCAGCGTCATCGGATCCGGAATTTAAATACGAACCTAACAAAAAAAATCGTTCGTAAAACGGGTATCGTATGAAAAAGTTATGCGATAAAACGATTCGAAAAAAAAAAAAGAAAAGAAAAACCCAAATCATGCTTACCAACATCCACGTCATCAGATGCTTGCCTGGAGAACGCGTCTTGCACTGTTGCAAGCTCACACGCACGTAATGAACCCATCTCAAACCCTACAGCCGCCGCTGTTTTGGAATTTTCACCGCCTCTCCAAAGCTCGTGCCTTCCATCCAATGACGCCATCATGAAACCCTCCTCAGACCGCCCCTTGGCCTTCCTCCCCTTGCGTTCCGCCGCCACCGGTTCGCCTCAGGCCGAGACGAACGTGCTGCCTTTTGGTCGCAATTCCAGGCGACTCGAGGACCCTATGATGACAACGAACGGCATGGATCTCCCTCATTCGTTGAGCTCTACACCATGGTGCCCCCTGATCGTCGAATCGTCGCAGATCCACCGTTGGATCGATCAAAATTCCATATGAACGGCCTGGAATGATTCGCGATTTCTGGAAAAATGGTGAATCAAATCGAAAAACGAATTTCACCAGAGAGTTGCGCATTTCCAGAGCTTCAACATATAAATTTTTCGGAATTTTTGGAGAACTTTGAATTTTCACTTTTAATTTGCAATTTGGGAATGGATCTGAGATGTATACATTTGGGAAGAGAGAAGGTTGATGAAATGTACGTATATCCAATTGACAGAAGAAAGGAGGCTAGGGTTTATGATCGCATATATATAGACAAATAGAAGAAGGCTAGGTGGGTACGGATAACGAACGTGCTAAACGTTAGTTGGCCCAAAAAGCCCGTTCTGACCCCGGAACCGAATCTGTTAAAACTATATATCCAAATAGGTGTTTTAAAATATTCTGAACGCGATGAAAAAAGTTTCACGACCAAATTCGATCGTATGAAGAAGTTATGCTGAAACAAGATTTCCAAATTGATTTTCAAATTGATTTTAATAAAATTGATTTCAAGGCGTTTCGAGTCCGTACGATCAAATGACAAGTCCGATCGATACGAAATTTGAAATCCTATAATAATTCATCGATACGGATCCGATGAAACTGGTTTCGTCGAAATCCGAGTCCGTGACAAAAATGGCTATTTTTAATATTATTAAATCAATTAAATAAATCATAAAAAATCAATTTTTATGTTTCAACTCCTATTATTGGCCAAATTTCATTACTTAGATAGTTCAATTAATCCCAATAAATTTAACAAGCTTGGATGTGAATAAAAATTTATAGGTATATAAATTTGCAATTTTAATTTCTGCACTTTCTTATTAATTGGGAATTATAAATTTATTCTCACAAATTACCTAAACTTATACTTATACACTCTCATCTTAAACCAAATTAAATAAATAACTTGATTTCCATCTCAACTTACTTTTAATTGCAGTTAACCCTTTTCACCGTACTTAAAATTCCAAATTATAAATAAATTTTTATTCCCATTCCCTTAATTTTCTTAACTATTTATTTATTCAAATTTTCAATATTCAACATAAATAGTTTGGTTAAGTTCATTTATTTACCTTCTTCCTATGATTCACAGTTATGGATGTCAATATGATGAAGTTTACATTAGTTAAGATTTCACTCAATTGTTCTCTAAGTCAAATGTTTACAGCTTTCATTTAACTTTAATAACGTACTAATTTACGTTAAATTCCATTTTTAAATGAAGTAATTACCATTCGTTGAATCAAATACTCAATTCATAAATAAAGTCTTGTTTTCAAAAAGTTATATCACAAATGGTCAACTGAAATTTGAATAAGCTTTACTAAATTCTATGGTATTAAATGTTGCCATAAATCCAAATTGCCATGTCTTAAATCCAAATTACTAATTAAGTCTTGATTCCTTTATTATTCCTTTGGTTTTCAAATAAGTTTTTATGATGAATGTGAATTCAAATGAACAATGGAAACCCATTCCCATTTGATTTCACTATTCCATTAAATATCTTCATATTCCAGCTAAATCAACTAACGTATGAATTAGCTATTTCAATCTTCATTAAATTGCGGTTTTTATACAATAGAAATTAAATCCCATTAACATATAAATAAAGGTTGATATCCATCTATTTACATTATATCACACTTGTGCTTCTATTTAGCTTTGTATAAATGTATGAATGCGGAGTCTTGCCTATTAACGTATTAAATAAGCCTTAAAATCAATTAATGCCCCTCCTTAGTTTAACCTCTTTTTATCCGTATTTATTTTTAGAGTAACCCTTGGATTAAATTCCCAAATCACCAATTCAATTAATTATACCTTTCAATCCAAATGTAAATCTTCCACCTTTGAATTCTTATATTAAATGAATTTTATTCTAGGCAATATTTTTTTACAAATGTTTACTGATTCCACATTTATAGGTTTCTTAAATTTTACTCCATCTAAATGTGACACATTTTTATTTCATTCAAACCAATATATATATTCATTCCTATTCAATATATATATTCATTCCTATTCCTTTCATTTGGTTACTGCATTGAAATCTATTTATTAGCTAATACTACGTTACTATCATTAATTAAATTTTGGATTATATTCCAATTCCTATAACTAGGCCTTAAGTCACCATTTTACATAGTTTTAATTTAGCGTTTATTTAAATCTTCGTTTATCGTTTAGAATTTCTACTAAATTGAAATGCACAACTTATGAACTTTAACCAATTTAGTCCACCTAATAAATTTTTCAAATGTTTGTGTGTATGTAATCCAATTCAGTTATTGTTACATTAATACCATTAAACCAACAAATTAAGACTTATAACTACAACACAACTTTCAGTTATTTTCAAATCTATGTCATATAACCTTTTAAATCTCTACCTGTAATTACAGTTTCTATCTAACTCCTACATTCATCCTTTTAAAATCCTAAGACTTTAATTTTATACTGGATTAAATTAGCAACATATAAATTAAATTTATAAAAAAAAAATCATAAATTTATCAGGTCGTTACAATATCAGAGGATTTCTATAAAAATTATTTTAGCTATCGTAGGGTAAAAACCCGACTTGTTTATTTATGGCGTGGTCTTACGAGATGCTTTTGTTTTCAAAGAATTTTTTAAAACGTTAATAATCAATTGGGTGTGATTTTCTCACGCTGGTATTCCAGACTGACTCGGGTGTTATTTAACTATAATGCTCGGGTCAGACCGAGTATTATAGGATATAGGATATGATGCTGTGGAGCTCAGGAGACAAGCTGGATGACGATACGTACATTCGTACTTGTTATATATATATATATATATATATATTCTGCTGTTTGAGTGTTGTGTATCTTGAGTTGTTGTGTATCCATTGTATGATATTGATGTTGAGCTGTGATTGATGTACTCTGATGATGTAATATATAAACAGAGATGTTTAAGTTTTGAGTAAAGAGTATTTATTATCTATTATATTTTATTCCGATGCGATGGTTAGATTCTTTTGTTGTTTTTCTATTTTCTTCTTCTACCTCTTCTTCTTTAACCCAAATGGTTCGTATTTCTGTACAACTTGAGTTGATTGTTGTAGAATAGTGTTGGCTCAAGGGGTACGGATTTGCGGGCTGTTACACTTGGTATCAGAGCTTAGGTTGGTGATAACCTTGGCTCAGGTGGGAATTACTCATTTAAATTAGAGTCTGCAGTACTCTATAATGAGTTTGAGCGTATTAATAGATATGAGCACGTATTTGTTAGTGAATATAAATTGTTTTAATATCGCATTGATTGATTTATTGAGTGGCATATAAACCTTCGTCGACACAGTCTGCGCAACTGTATCGAAGGGGTTTCTAAACACTTGAATAGAATAATTGACACGGTATTGTCTTAAATGCGGGTAAATGAAATAATTTTACCCAAAATATATTTTGATATAAAGAAAAGTTTTTGAAAACTATTTAGCTAATGTATGGTTGCTTGGATGTTAGAAATGATGATATTAAAGTATTATCATTGTTAAGTGAAAAATTTAACTAGAAATTGTAAATATAATCAAAGATTGAGAAGATAAATTCAATTATGAAATGAAATTTATAAATATGAATTATAAATGTAATTTATGCATTGAAATACAATCAAATGAGAATATGTATAAATAAAGTGTACAAATGAATTGTAGTTAAAATTTATTTAAGCAGGCTTTAGAAATTTGAAATCCCGGAGATTTGGAAATGTTTATCGAAGTGTTTTAATGATAAATGATAGCATTATTGTTTTGGAGATAATTCTGAATGGAAATCTGTTTTAAAATGGATTTTGGAAGTGAGATAGCATTGAATTCACTTCAGTCACTGGAAAATAACTTCGGTGATGACTGCAGCATCATCGATGTTCATTTTCGAGTTTCTAAGTGATGGATTACTGCCAAATTTATTTGTTTAGAAGAACTAGTTTGTTTTTGAAATTTCAAAGGAAATTTGTTGGGAATAAAACCAGGATTGGTTTGATTTTTGAGAAATGTGATTTGTGATGTTGGAGATTTCAAAATGATTTGAACCCAAAAGTCAGGTGTTTAAAAATCCTGTTGAGATAGGTGGTAAGCTTATAACTTGAGATGATTTTTAAATCATGAACGAAATATAAGCTTTGAATAATGGAATTTATATTTAGAATGAAAATGAGGTTAACTTGGATTGGGGAATAAAATTTGACTGGACTGAAATTATTTGAATAAGCTGAAAATAATATCCAGTTGTATTCGAATTAAGTTGAAATCGAATTGAGTTAAATAAAACCGAGTTAAAATAAAATTGAATTGGAATAAGAATTCAATTGAATTATTGAATGGAATTAGATTTTTACCTGAATGAATGGAAAATAAATTGAATAAGGATTGGATTGAAATAAATAAATAAATAAGTTAGAATAACTTATAAGAGAAATTAAAAATCCATAGAAATAAAATATGCTTGAGTTAAAGATAAGCATAAGGCTTGAGTTAAAATAAAATAATAACATATTCAAGTCTATAATGAATGGAATTGTGTAAATAATATGTTGTGACTTATAAAATTGAAAATGGAATACAAAATTTAAAATAAATATTGTTGATGAATTGGGAAATAAAACAAAAATCCAAGATTAAACTATAAAATTTAATTGAACTTAAGCAAATTGAATGAAGTGATATTTGAAATTAAAATTCAAGTATTGAATTATAAATTAAGGAAAAACTAAGCAGATAATAAATTAGATAACGAAATATATAATGATAACCAATGTAGTTAAAGAAAAGCTGAATTGGTGAGTTAATATTGAAGTTTGGAAATAAAACTCAAGTTATAAATCAAATTCGACTTGAATCATTAGTGGAGAAAATATAATTGAAAGTGGTCTTGTAATTAATTAAATAAATTGAGGATGAAGTTGAATTGGAGTTAAAAATAGAATGTAAGTAACATAAATTAATAACAATTTAAAACGTACAATTCTAATGCATATATGTATGTGAATATATGTGTTTATATTCTTTTACATGAATGCTCTGTGAATGATAACATTTATGGGCAGGCTATTTATCATAAACCCCTCTATTTTGAGTTTTCACAGTGCAATGTTTTTAATTTAAAAATCATTCTCTATTGAAACACTGTTTTGTTTGAACTTAGAATTAAGCCAATAGGGGTGGTTATATTCTAAACTAAAGATTTAAACATATATTAAGTTAGACAGTTAGTTCATAATCTCTGAAAGAACTCAAAGAAGCTGATCTAATTTATTTTTTAAACACAGTTTTGACCTGAGTTTTCTAAACAAAGATTCAAATATAAATACAAGTCTCTATTATGTAGAAGTCACTATGCACTGGTCTTCATTTGCATTGTGCAGTAGCATGAGCATTGAGCTTGTTGTATTGGTTATCTCACTGGACTTGTTGAGTTGTCCCTGTTGTCCCTTTAATCTGGACTGCACATATGAATGGGTCACTGACCTGATTTGCATATTGGATAGCTCCACTTAACTTTGTTAGCATGTCTCTAATGTTCCCCAAATCTGGTGCCTGTAGTTTGGTTGCCATTTATATTAGTTTGAGATGTACTTCATGCTAGAAATCTTTCACCCTACCTATGTTCAGTGTTGGACTGATTTCCAGTCTGGTTTGAGGCTAGGATCTTGACTTGTGAAGTGCTTTGTGCCTAAAAATAAGAAAAAAAGAGAAAAAGAGAAGAGTTTGTATAAATTAAATCTTGATCTGTTTTCCTGGAAATCTGAGATTGAATGATGAATCTCAGATCAATGTTAACTGAGTTATAAACTAAAGTTTTAAAGTGAATTCAAGTTAATTTTGAAACTGGGTTTGGAATAAATAAACTTTAAATCTGAAAATTGTTATTAAATAACTTAAAGGTGTTAGGAGGAAAGTTTTTTTTTTAAGAATTTGAATTGATAATGGAACCTGGAATTTTTAGTGAAAGAAAGTTCAATCCAAAGCCGAAACCTGGATTTCAAACTAATTTTGAATTTCAGTTTTGGAAAGAAATAAGTTTTACAAGATTTGAATGCTTAAAATAAGTTTAAATGAAGTATGTTTAAAAATGATTTGGTTCCAAATAAAGGTTTAAACTTGCTTTATAATGTTTCTTTTATATAAAGAAAAAAGTAATAAATTTGTGGTTATTAACTGATAGAAGTAACAAGGATTAATTTTGAAATCAATTAAATTGGAAAGGAATTGTTTGGACATAATTATGAATTGAAGATAAGCAAATGAGTTGTTAATCACTTGTGTTGAATGCAAATGGTATATGAAACAAATTGAACTAGTTTGGGAACTGTACAAATGGCTTATGGAAGTATTTCTAATGCATTACATATATTATAGATGTGTTGTTGTTTAAATAAATGAAATGTTATGAATTTCACAAATATGTTACCTATGTGTTTAAATTGAGTAAGTACAGGTAACAGAAGATCGTTTAGCGGGATTTTGGGATGCGCATATGCTAAAATAATAAGCCGCTTGCTTATAAATGCTAAATAAGGTACGCCTATGCAATAAAAATAGGAAATATGAACTGTTTTTGGTTTTTCCGACCGTGTGGGTCGATGTATATATATTTATCTCTTTTGTCAAATTGCAATAGCTCCTCCATACAAAGGAGACTCTGCCAAAAATTTTCAGAAATTTTGGGAGTTAGAAAATTTTTGAAAATTTTGGTTAACGACAAAACGATTTCAAACTGGAAAATTGGAATAAGTTAGTAAATGGAGCTAATTAAAATCATAACATGAATCGGTATAAATGAAAAATAAAATTTAAAGTTTAGAGTTGAAAATAAATTGAATTCATATGGAAATGAAAGAATTACCTTGAATAGAAATAGATATAAACTAAAGTAGTAAGGTGAAAATAAGTATAAGAAAATAAGTATAAGAAACATATATAATGCTTATATTAAACTTAAGAGAGAATGGTGAATTCTTAAATGAAAATTGATACTACTAATATAATTTAAGTCAATATTGGAGTGAATAGATATTGACATTTTGTGAGAAAGTCGATAAACTGTTTTGGGAAAGTTGTGATTGGATATTAGTGCTTAGCAGGATATGCATGTAATATAAAGGGAAAAGAGATTTGGTTTTGATTTCAGAAAAATAAATATGAATTTCCCGACAAAAGGTATGCATTTTAAATTTGGTATGAAATTTGATTGGGATTTGGATCAAGCCACTTGGCCTTTTGTTTTCTTTTTGGATTTGGGAGCCCGTAGAGGCCTTTTGTAGTTGTACCGAGCTAGCCGCGCAAAGGAGACGCTGGAATTTTTTTTCGAAAATTTAAGGAGTTAGAAATTTTTTTGAGGAAAATTTGATAATTCAAATTTTGTTTTAAGTTGAAAATTTGAATTGATAAGCAAGTAATTTTGTTTGAGGCTTATGGGTAAGTTTGAAAGGTTAGGAAGAGGGTTACTGAGTCTTTTGATAAAAAGATTTGTTTTGGTAAGTTGTTAAAAACTATTTGGGTTGAAGAAATAGTTAATGAGTTATGGATCATTCTTCCTAACTGATAATTTCAGGGACGAAATTCTTTTAAAGGGGGAGGAATGTAACGACCTGGATTTTTAAACAGTTAATTTGCGATATTTAAAATGAATTTAAATATTTAATTTGAGTTATAATTTGATTTTGAATATGAAAATCTGTTTTATTTAATAAAAAGGATTCAGAATTTAAATATAACAATTAATTGAATAAATTAAATAATTATTAAAATAGTAACCGACAATTGGGTAAAATATTTAAATTTGAATTGTAAGCGTGTTGAAAATATTTTAACGACTTATAAATTCTATATCGATAAATCTGAAACTAATAGATGGATTAATTCAAATTCATTAGTCGTTTGTTCAATTCAAAAGAGAAAAAAAATTAAATAAATAAATAAATAAATATATATAATATATATATATATATATATATATATACCCTAATCAATACTCAGCCGCCTTCTTTCACATCGATATTTTTTTCCTTCACCTTCAAACACTGTGGCAAAGCGTTTCTAGCTCGCTACCTTCTCTTTAAAAAACATCTTTCCTTTCAGCTAAAAATAATAATCAAATGTAACGATAACAACCGATGCTTCTAAAATCGAAAATAAATGGCCGCCTTCTATCTCGATTCGCATATACTCTCCACCCCCTTCTCTTTTCATTTCGAACCGAATGCACGAAACCAGAATCAACGAGCAAATCATGGCGTGAGAGGGGCGCTTTACTTCAATTCGAGCGAGCAGGCGATTTAGGGTTTGGACTCAGGTCGCATTCTTTGAAGTCGTGGCGCAAGCGATCGTTTGGAGGAGCCAGGCCAGAGGGAGAACCTCGTGCGGCAGTGGTTTGCGATCGAATGATAGGGGTGAGGGTTCGACTTCGTGATCAAATTGGGGGAGTTTCTCGAAGAGGGCGAGCTAGGGCTTGATGGTTTGGGCGTGCTCGAGGGTCGGAGACGTCGACTGGGTAGTGCGGGGTGTTTTCTGGGCAGTGAGGTAACTACAGTTGTTATTCTTTTAAGTTATATATATATATATATTTCTATATATATACACAGTGGGAATTAATATATATATGATTTGGAAAATATAAGAATTTGTATGACTTTGTTTTTAAATCTATGTAGAGTTATTGTTTATGTAAATATTTGCAGTAAAGGGAAAAGGTTCAAACAGAAATCTTCTTATAGCTTTAGGAAAATATAAGGATTGGTATAATAATAATAATAACAATAAAATGTTAGTGGAGTTTATAATATATTTTATTAGTGTATATGTAGTTTCAAAGGGGAAATTTATCGTGCAATTAACTTTATGTGTCAAATTTAAATTCACTACATGGACCTTGGTTATTTAATTAATTCAAAATAATAATAAATTGTTCGATCATTCAAAAGTTAATAAATCATGTAATTGTTTATTCAAGGTCAAAAATCGAGAAAACCAAGGGTGGTATTGAAGTGGATTGCAACAAAAATCAAAGGTGAGTTAATCTCACTCGGTTAGTTTACATTTAACTTTAAAGGATTAAATTTAAATAATTGTTTGAATGGTTGAAATTGATGGATGTGCTATAGTATATATGTTATATTCTGGAATTGGCATATTATTGTGCTAACATCTTTGGATGCAGGGAAAACAGGTTGGAGGGATCCAACTGGATCCCTCAACATTTATTATTTAATATCCTCTGTAGTGATTAGTTGATATTCTATGATGAATTATATTAGAATATTGAATGCTATGGTTTGATTGGAAATTATTGGGTATGATGAATTATGAAAAATATATAAATTGGATTTTGGAAAGAAAATAAAGGAAGGGAATTTGTAAGTAAAATAATTATAGAAACTTGAATAAATTTAAAAATGAATTAGAAAAGAAATAAAGTAACTTTAAGATCCTAATAAATAAATCTTGAGTATAGAAAGGAAAGTTGAATAAACAGAAAGTTAATGAAATTTAAACTTCAGTGTTATTAATTAATAGAACAAAGCTTTTATTTTAAATTTAAGATTTAAATTATTTAAAAAGAATAAAGAAGAAATTGAGAAAAACTGAAATTCGTATATTTCAGTTAAAAAGATTTAAAATCAAAGGGAAATAATAATGGTAATAAAGTCCATAATTAATGAATTTTAAAATGAATTAAGAAAGTAAATATATTTATTTCAAATGAAATAAATTGGGAATCAATTTGGAGAATTGATTTAAGTGAATGAGATTGGAAATTTCTTCCTGGGTAACCAAGTATGTTTTCAAAGTAAATTTTTAAATATAAGTAATAGTTTAAAATTGTTTTAAAAGGTATGTTTTGAAAAATTTATTATTTCTAATATTTAAATTCTAAAGTAAGTATTTTCTCTTAATCTATTATAGTAGTAATTATATAAAAGTGACTTAGTATTTTGTTTTAAAAGTGTAAACCTAGTTTAATATTTTATTAAGTAACCTTATTTTCAAATATTCATATAGTATGTATTTTTAACAAATTATTAAAGTAATTTCAACTTGAATGTTTTACAATATATTTTTAAAAGTAAAGTGTTTTAAATTAATTTAGAAAAATCTAGTTTTGTGCTTAATGATTCCAGAAGAAATAAAAATACTTGAAATTTATTCTGAGAAGGCAGATGGCCTTGAAAACGGTTTTCAAAGGAATTTGAAAGTAAACACATATCTTGGGAAGATATTTTTGAGATCAATAAATAATGTGGAAAATTATTTATTGTGTGATGGATGTTTGTGAATATTAATTGATAGTTAAATAACCGACTATCAATATTGGCCAAATGCGTTGATCGTTTCGAAGAGACCGGGATCAAGATTTATTTCTCGAAACCACTTCGATCCGGTTTGTACGTTTCGTGTAAACGATTTTGGATTCGAAGATGAAGCGGTGAAGTGCAAGGGCCAATCGCTACTAATCCTGAGGATATTTCCAAAATGGATGTAGTAGGAATAGTGCCTTCGGTTCCGTTCGAACCCGGGACGGACTTGTATAGATGAATGCTTACGAAACATCGTCAGGTGGACGATGGGCATTCTAAGGGATATGTTCTAAAGGTAACGCTTAGCCTCAAGCCTCATCAAATGTGAATGACTAAAATTCAGGGGTTATGTAGCAAGACTAGGTGGGTAGCACCCAAGCAGGGTGAGGTCATCTCTATCTAGATGTCCTTTTTTATTTTGGCTTAGAGGGCGGTTGCTGATCGCAACCGTGGGGTGATCTCACTCGGGATTATCCAGTAAGGGGTAGTCCCGGCCTTGTGTTGCAGGGGAGCAGGCATACTCCTCGGTACGGTGATCTAGTCCCCGTACTGTGACAGGTGGTACCCCAGTGCCTAGTCATTAATTGGAAACCCATTCTCCCTACGAGCCTTGTACGAGTTTTGTTTGTATTACCCACTCTGTGGCTAGTAGCTGGAATTTAATAGATGTAACAATTTTGGCTATTTTACAAGCATTTGTATATAGACCCTATTATAATATCAGAGGATTTCTATAAAAATTGTTTTAGCTATCGTAAGGTAAAAACCCGACATGTTTATTTGTGGCGTGGTCTTACGAGATGCTTTTGTTTTCAAAGGATTTTTGAAACGTTAATAATCAATTGGGTGTGATTTTCTCACGCTGGTATTCCAGAGTGACTCGGGTGTTATTTAACTATAATGCTCGGGTCAGACCGAGTATTATAGGATACAGGATATGATGCTGTGGAGCTCAGGAGACGAGCTGGATGACGATACGTACACTTGTTATATATATATATTTATTCTGCTGTTTGAGTGTTGTGTATCTTGAATTGTTGTGTATCCATTGTATGATATTGATGTTGAGCTGCGATTGATGTACTCTGATGATGTAATATATAAACAGAGATGTTTAAGTTTTGAGTAAAGAGTATTTATTATCTATTATATTTTATTCCGCTGCGATGGTTTGATTCTGGTGTTGTTTTTTTATTTTTTTCTTCTACCTCTTCTTCTTTAACCCAAATGGTTCGTATTTCTGTACAACTTGAGTTGATTGTTGTAGAATAGTGTGGACTCAAGGGGTACGAATTTGCGGGCTATTAAAATAAACATTCTTATCTTCTAAAATGATCAACTTATACAATATTAAATCCATTTGTAATTTTCCAAATAATATACATTCCAAATGAAAACATTATTACATTAAATTTATTAATTTCACTTTGTTTCTTTTTCCATTTTCGATTGAAAGATTTCAATAAATTTATTTCCAATTAATTTTAATCTTCCACTTCAAAACCGACCCTAATTGATGAAATCAATTAAATAAATACGTGAACATTGTAATCCTTATTTATAGTCATGTAAACACGTTTATAAAATTATAGTATCCAACAAGCACTTAATTACATACTAAATAAATGTTTTTCTTTATCAACCAATGTTCTTTTAACTCATCATTAAAAATGACATTTATTATTCCAATTCATGTTACTAATTATATCCTAATACGCGTTACAACCTTCCACTTCATTGTTTCATTATAGTTTGTTGTTTTAGAATTTTATTTATGGTCCAAACTTATGATCTAATAACATAGTTAACATTTGTTTTACATTTCATTACATTAATATATTCAAATTTCCATCCTTTATTTGTATTAACTACTATATTTCCATTTTATTTAATTTTGGTCAATTTCACGCATCAATTATAATTAAAGTCTCAATTAATTTATTTACCTTGGCTTCATTCTCTTATTAAATCAATTATTACCTTACATACATAGTCAACATTGTTATATCTTCAATTACATCAATATTTAACCATTTCATCTTACCTTTCATTTAGTAGCCATTTATTTCATTGATTGTAATAAATTCACTTATTAAAATTTCCAATTCCAATAAATTTGAGTAAAATGGTTTCCATACTTCTATTCAAATCAAAGGTCATACTATGATAAAAATTTACATTGGTCACATTGTATAGAATCAACCTTTTTACTATTATTAATTAAACCAACATTAACTGCACTAATCAAGGGAACTAATTGCCATTTATTTCCAATTAAATTTAATAGACCAAATAAATTGGTGATATATATAATAATTGTCACCATTAGCCTTTAATTACATTTATAAGTTTATTACTTACAAATAAATGTAGCCATTTCTTTCGTAACACTAATTTTATTCAATTTCCATTACCAATATATTATTTCATTAATGAATTCAATGTTTACATTTTTTTTATATGTTCACTTTATAACCAAGTATAACCTTACACTATTTCAATTAATTGAAATTCCATTCAAATTGTTAATAAATAGCTTTAATTAACATTGTTGCATTTCATTTTAGTATTATTCCAATTATAAATCTTAAATTTTAATTTCTTCCAACATTTAATTACAAATTTTTTTATTAAATTTACTATTTTTAATTGTCAAAAATTATGTATCGTTACAATCGTTGATACAGTGAAAAGATAATATACTTCTTGAGTCAACACACTTTTGATTTCTCGGCCAATTTTTGCACTTTTCAAGAGCCAACCATAGGCGCAAGTGTTTAGCTAATAATAAACAAAGTCCTGGAGAGTTGTTAAAGGACTACTTCAAGAACTTTAATGCGCGACCACTAAGGCCGATAAAATAAGTGATAGAGAAAAACTGATTGTTATGAAATTAAGGCTAATTGAGAACGCTCCTTTTGGAAGTAGTTGTATATACAAGGTTGAAGGGATCTCTAAGATTTTCATATCTAGGCTAGTAAATTCATCCAAATTGGCTTCCTTACCTAAAACAAGAGAGTGGCACGGGGGAGATTCCAAGTTCAAATTATGTTGCTCTAACTTAACCTATCTAGTACATGTACGCGATAACTAAAGATAAGGTTGAGTAACCTATGCTAATAAAGTCTAAAACTGACCCATGACCCAATAAGGAAGGTGATTATTGTGCCTTTCATAAGGTAAAAGGGTAGAAGATCGATAACTACCATGTTTTGGTAGGAATAATCCAAAAATATGGTCCAAAGGGAAGAGCTAAAGGAATTCATCAAGGGAGATTAGAATTTATCACAATCGGATAATAATAAGAAGCCTTATGCCAATAGTGCAAACTTCCTGGACAATGAGCCCCAATAAGATTTCCCACCACCAATAAATCACATTGATGTGATTCATGATGGGCCGCACATTGTAAGGATTGGAAGCGGAGCAAGGAGTAGTAAAATTGAAGAAGCAAAAGAAGGAACCTATTTATTTGGTGAGGAACCATCGATGAAAATTTTAAAAATCACTATTCTAATGCTAGACTCGATGATTAATCGAAAGATCTAAAGGGAGCAAGACATCCGGACCATGTTAGGTTTATAAAATCTTGGTGGAGGCATGAAGCATAGTGAATGTAACCTTAAAGCATGCTTTTAATCAAATGGACAACCGTAGGTAAAACTCGAGTTTTGCTTGTAACCTATCGTTAGGTTCAATAACAGGTCAACTCTGATGAGGAAGATAAGAAATATGTTCAAAAAAGAATTTCATCCTCTTAAAGACCAGTGAAACACTGTTTGGGATAATAGACCAACCCTTCTACTACAACCCAGCCTTTGAAGGCCTACTTTAGATGAGGTGGATGCGTTTGTTTCACCAAAACACCTAATGTTAAATTTTCTTTCAAACGTAAGATAGGGAACTATGCGAGGAGAGCATTTTAGCTTTAGGGAAATGTACTTCATTATCCCAGAGCAATTTAACAAAGAGAATGATTCCTATTATGATCTTGTGTTGAATAAATCTATTAGAGCTAAAAACTTAAAGACCTTGAATATCAGTCATTAAAAATTGATGTCTAAGGAAAAAAAATTTCTAGCTAAAAATATGAAAGTTTTATGAAAAAAGATTAATGTGTGTTAAAAGAAGAGAAAGCATGTCGAGCTGGATTAAGCAGCTCAAGAAGCAGATCTAGAAGAAAATCAAGAAGAGGAGATAGAGAGAACCAATCCTGAAATTGATTCTAGGGACAGTGAAGGAAACATAAAATCTGTATAGGAATCAAAGGATGTTAGTGTAGACCTTCATGATTCAACTAATTTTGTGAAGATAGGAAGAGAATTAGACATTGATACAAGGGAAAAACTTATTATGTTTCTCTGGTCAAGCAAAGATGTTTTTGCTTGGACCCATGTAGTTATAGTCTGGATTGGCCCTAGAAGAATGTGTCATGCACTTGATATAAACCCAAATTTACTCCCATAAGGAAAAAAAGACAATACAATAAAGTTAGGAAAATATCCATGTAATAGAAAGTGAAGAAAATGTTGGAAAAGGGATCATTTGAGAAATATATTACCCTAAGTAGTTGGCAAAATCGGTGCTAGTTTAGAAATCCAATGGGGTATGGAGAATGTGTGTTGACTATATAGATTTAAATAAGGCATGTCCAAAAGATTGTTATCCATTTCCAAGAATTGATATGTTGGTAGATTGTGCCAGCGGTCATAAACTATTATCATTATGGATACATATTCAGGGTATAGTCAAATCCTAATATTCAAACCTGATGATGATGCAAGGTTAGTAACTAATTTAGGAAATGTGTTATTATAAGGTCATGCCTTTGGTTCAACCAAAGTAGGAGAAACCTGCCAATAGTTGGTAGTAGGATGTACAAAAGTCAAATTCGGATAAAAATGGAAATATATGTGGATGACATGTTGGTAAAGTCTATGAGATGAAATTTATCACATAAAGGATCTAAAGAAAAGCTTGAAGTGCTATTTAAGTATCAAATGAAGCCGAATCAACAAAAATGTTCTTTTGGGGTACAAATAGAAAAGTTCTTAGGATATATAGTCAGCGCTTAAAAAATAAAAGCTAATCCTGATCGAATAAGAGCAATCAGAGACATGGCAGATCCTAAGATGAGCAAGGACACGAATAGCCTAAATAGGAAACTGGTCATGCTTAATTGCTTCGTATAAAAGGAAATCTATAAAAGTATTTCCACCTTTGATGTAATAAAGATGCAAATAACTTTTAAGTGGACCGACGAATGCAAGAATGCTAATCGAGTGTTAAAATACCATCCAAAGAGACCCCTAATACTTTTTAGTCCCATGGAATGAGAAGACTTTCTTTCATACATAATAGTGTTAGGACGTACTATAAGTTAAGTTTTAATAAGGGAGGAAAATGGAACTCAACCATCCATATATTACACAAGTAAATGATTTAAATATGCCGAAGCTATATATATCCTGTTATGGAAAAGATAGATTATTGCTTGGTTGACAATGCAAAAGTTAAGATCCTATTTTCAGGCATATCCAATCAAAGTTCTAATCAACTATCCACTCAAGCAAAGCTTTATAAGCCAGAAATATCCGGACGATTAGTAAAACATGGAATAGAACTAAACCATTATGACATTACATATTTACCTTATGTGGAGTTAAAAGGAAAAGCGCTGGTTGACTTCATAAGTGAGTGTAATGGGTTCATTGAAGAATAATTAGAAAAGGAAAGGAAACTTGGTAAAAATGATTTTTTGTAAATGGCACCTCAAATGAACAATGAACTAGGGATAGGCATGGGATAATTACACCAAATGGGCATTAATTACATCATGATGTTCGGATATTCCGAAACTAACAATGTTGCTGAATATGAGCCCATGATAGCTGGATTATCCTTAGCACGATAGTTGAAAATCCCAAGAATTGAAACATTCAATGACGCGTGGTTAATGTTGAATCAGCTAAACATGATTTACTAAATGAAGGAGTCCTAATTAACCCAGTACATCAATAAAATCCGTGAGATATTGGCTCAGTTTGAAGACTATTCGATCTGATGGATGCCTAAAGAGAAAAAGGCGCAAACAAAATCATTCGCTAAACATGAAAGTTTATAAGGTGCATTTAAGGTTAAATTCATTCCTATTTGATTTCAACAATACCTAAGGATGAAGAACCAAGTAAGGAGATTTTTATTTTAACTCGCTTACAAGTCCAACATAAACAAAGTGATGAAGGGAATTATAAAGAGGATGATAATCTTTAAGTTACTTGTTAAAGAAAAAAAAATGAATGATCATGACGACCAATATAAAAATAGATGGATGAAACCGATATTCGAGTATTAGAAAAAAATGTTGCCTCGGGATTGAAAGGAATTTAAAAAACTGAGATACTAAGCACGTTACTATGCTATGATTAATGGAATATTGTATAAAAAGAGAAATCCAATTCTTTAGCTTTGATGTATAAATCTTGAGGAAGGAATGAGGCTATTAATGGTAGTCCATGAAGGATTTTTACAAGATCATTCTCATGTTAAAACTAGTAATGAACGTAATAAGGACATGTTACTATTGGCCCAAAATGTGCGAAGATGCCATAATCTGTGAAAATATGTGAAAACTGCAAGAGGTTCTCAAGGATTCCTTGATTACCACTAAGTAAGTTAATAACCAGTCTTTAGTCTTTTGATGTTTTAGAAACTGATTTAATTGGGCCACTAATCGTTTCAAAAGGTGGAGAAAAGTTCATGAGGCAATAATTGATTACTTTACTAAGTGGGTATATAATAAGCCAATACCCAATCTAACAGTAGGAAAATTCCTAAAATTTTTCATTAAAAATATCGCAACTTGGTTTAGGATTCCAAAAATAATCATTTCTGATAGTGGAATTCGATTTGAAAGCGAGGATTCAACGATTTGTTTGAGAAATAAGGAATGATAAAGAGTTTTTCCTTAGTGGCCTACCTGAAGGCCAATGGCATTAGAAACTATGAATAAAACCATTAAAAACATCCTTAAAAGGTGGTTTGACAAAGCTAAAGGAAATTGAGTGAATGAAATTTCCCATATGTGATAAAACTTCAGCCAAAGAAATAACTAGACATACTCAATATTCACTAACAAACAGCTTTATGCTACAACTTGAAGTTGAAATTCCTTCACATTGTAGAATCGCATTACTTACAGGCCTAATCAAGAATTTAAAAAGGAATCTTTGGACTTAATTATCGAATTAAGAGATAAAGCAACATTATGGACTATAGATTATCAATGTATACTCTCTAAATACTATAACTTGAAAGTAAGGGGAAGAGCATACCAAAAAGGAGATTTGGTTCTTAAAAGAGTAATGGAAAGTAATGAAAGTCTGACGTATGGGTCTTTTGGACCAAACTGGGAAGGAGTCTTAGTCGTTCATGAAGTCACACCCTCGGGAACCATTCAGCCAAGTAGAACCCATGAAAATGTAATAGCAAGGACAAGGAATGTTGAACATCTTGGACCATGTTTTACAACATTGGATGAATAAAGGAGAGTGAGTTAAGAGAAATTGCTTCTAGCTTTGGTAGTCTAGAAAAATCATTATAATACAGAAAATACTTTCAAATGCAGGAATCCATTTAGAAAAATGGAGTCTTTCCAAAAGATTTTCTGAACCAAATTTTTGGAAAGTTAATTTTTCAATAGACTTTCCTTGGTATACCCTTTGGAGGTTAGGTTGAAATGAAATTCACAAGGTTTTCAAAATTGATTTACAAAAGTGAACTTTTAATCAAAGTCTCATAGAAGGAAAATCCATATAAAATATATTTATATATTCTTTTTAAGAATAAACGAAGCAAAGACCCCTATTTTCAAATGCATTTTACTCAATAAGGCTCCCAACCTGATGAGGTCGTTGAGATTATTTGAGGTATTGAATGCCCTTGGCAAAGTTCCAAGATACCTAACAATAGATTTGGTTAAATAAGTCATTGGTCCCACCTTGGGCCCAGCAAAAGCAACCATCTACAAATAAGGTTGGTTAAATAAGCCTTTATTCTCCCCTCTAGATTAGCCGAAGCAATCATCTAAAGAGTACATGCGGTCAAATCAGCCTTTGGACCCATCTTTGTGCCTAGCAAAAGCAATAATCTGAGAGAAATTAGATGGTCATTAAATAATCCTTTGGTCCGGCCTTTGAGTCATATTAAATCAACCATTTAAAAGAACATGGGCAATCATAAAGTAAGCCTTTGGTCTCGCCCTTGGCCATGCCAAAGAAACCACTCGAGAGAATACATGTCATCAAGTAAGGCTTTGGTCCTGCCGCTATTCTTGGCTAAAGCAACCATTCAAAAAAGAGAGTATGAATGGCCAACAACCTACAAATATGCAAAGAAGAAAAACTAATCAGCCAGAGGGTAGTTGAAACGACATCTGACAAGAAAATGGAATTAGAAAAGCCCTTCACTTTGAGCAAAAATATGGAGATTTAATCAAGAATCGAATCAAGAACTAAAAGGGTGTAGAATACCGCTAAAAGTGTAACTGGTAAAAAGACAATCACTTCAAAACATTATGCTACATTGGATCAAAATGTCTACAATCAAATTGATTAGTAAAAACAATAGCTCAATTTAATAAAATTAATTATAATAAAACTTATTGATTTGCAGGTTGATGCAAAGCAAAAAAAAAGATAAAAATTAAAAAGGAGAAAAGGAAAAGTCAGAATAATGGGCAAGGAGAACAACTTACTTAAGCTAAAGCATAAGCAAACCTTTTGAGAGAGACAAGTATTACACCCAAAAAATTTAATTAAAAATATAGATACCATGTTTAGGTAAAAGTAAAGGCTATCGTAAATAAAGGAAAAAAAGCTATCTTAAATCAAGGAAAAGAAATTAATGTAAATCAAGGAAAGAAGCCATCGTAAATCAAAGGAAGATGTTACCATATATCAAGAAAATAGAGCTATCGACGGACACGGAAATAAAGCTATTGTAAAATAAGAGGAAAGAGGTATCAAAAAGTAAGAAGAAAGAGCTATATTAAGACAAGGGGATAAATCCATCATAAAACAAACGGAAAGGGCTATCGTAAATCAAGAGAAAAAAGATATCATAAGACAAGGAGATAGATTTATCATAAAACAAAAATGAAGCCGTTGCACATTTGAAAATTACCCTTGAAATTGTTCTGAATATCTAAGAGTTGCTTCCTACTTGGTCTAGCAATGCCACATCGGCATAAAAGTGGAAAGAAAACTGTTACATGTGTCACTCCGACCGCGTGTTACAGCTACAACATCTCAGGCATCTAAGATTGATGCCAATTGCGAAGAATCTAATGATGAAATTTCACTATAAATAGGCATATATCCCACTTAAGAATGGAAGAGTTCCTAATTTCTATTCTTTCTCATTTTTATTTTCGTAATTAAGAGATTAATGAAAGTTTGATTTGGTACTTTAATGGCCATTTATATCAAATCCAAACCATAAATTTCTGATCAAGGATTTGACGTAACACCCTATAAAATAACCAGAGAATAAAGATTTAAATGGTTGAATTATGAAAAAATAATAATGAAATAAGACAAGTATTTGGGTGTGCATTTACTTATCAAGGTTAGTTTTGATGAAGCACGAGGAATGGAGCCTTGGTCGACTGCCCAAACGAACATTGGAATGAAGATAGTCACTTCCCTATTTTCATTTCATCCCATATTCATATTAAAAATGAAATCTTTGGATCACTTCATTGGCAGTTGCGATCTAGATAAAAGAAAAGGATCAAAACAAAAGAAACTCGAAACATTATTCAATTAAGAAATCTTAGTAAGTAATATATTCCTAAATCCCTCTTTCATTCATAAATGCCTCATGGTCAAATTAATGATGAATATTTTTATGTTTTGATTTGAAATTTTAATATGATATTAAAAACATATTTTTTGAGATAAGTTTTTATTTATAGAATTATCCCATAAGTAAATAATGTTATGAATTATTTGAGAACTATTTGTTATAGAAAATGGTTAGAAACAAGTAGTTGTTTTAAAGAAAATACATGAAAACATTTTTTGTGATTTTCTAGGAATAAAATAAGTAATTTCCAAAAAAAGTACACTGGGCTCAAAAAGAATTTAATAGGTGTAGGGAGGTCAACAATTAGAATCGGAAGGTAAATTAGTTAAATCGAGTATTTAATTATTTGTTAATACATCATATCCACAATTTGTGTTGAATGTGTGAGGAAAGTACTCAATAACTCTAAAAATGGACTAAGTCAAACAAATCAGGTGTGATGACCATCCTATACCTTCAACACCTAATATAACCTCAGAGTGCACTGTAATGTTGCACGGTCAATGTAGGATGATTTTTAGGGTTGTAAATTAACTAAACAATCCGATAACCTGTCGTATATCTCACAGTGCATTGAATAAAATATAATATCATCATAGAGATAGAACATGCAAATCAATAATAACTGAACGAACAATAGAAACCAAAGAGCACATATTCATATAGTTATACAACAAATAATAACTCAGAATAAACAATCTCTAAGTAAATAAAAGCATTGATAAGCCCAACAACGTTGCGCAACGGCAAGATAAGCAATAATAGCTAAATTTAGCAATACATGAGAGTATAGCCTCTTGGCTATCCTTTTTCCAACTCCACATGCTAACCAAGCTTGATATCTCTAATTTACTAATTTAAGAATGCTTGGGATAACAGAAACTAGAGCATAAAATCCCAAGTCAGACAATAGTCTAGTGTGAGCTGTAGAAAATCTCAAAATACTACAAGTCAATATAATAAGACATAAGGTATGGAAATTCATTCCCGGCCTGTCCCTTATACATAGAGTTGGCACATAACATAAGATATAAGCTACTCGACGTCATAATCATCATTGGTGCACTATACATCGAAGTACATATGGGGTGTCTAGATATCTACTCAAGGATATTGACGTTACGTGACATCCCTTGCAAACAAAGAAAACATAGAATACGTAATTCATCACCACATCACTCACTTAGTGCGTTGGATATATGATAACTCACGCTACCTATCATGGTCAGAGACTAGAACTCTCATGGATATCCAAGGTAGAAGATCACCTATTCTGGAGATTAGATCGCCTGTCATGGAGATCAGGACCCTTCATTGGTCCAAATTGGTGCCCCCACACTACCCTTACTTCACGAGTACGCTACTCCATCAAAACATGCTCGACCAAAACGTGCACCTTAAAATCATGCTCTACTGATCAAAGAGCCAATGATCCAAGAACCACCGATCCAAGAACCACCGATCCAAGAATTAGAACCATACCGATCCTACTTCCTTCTAGGATGGCTTGAAGCAAACCCCTGCATAACCCAAAGCTTTTGAATGTGAAACCCGAATAGAAATGATCTGACCCTAAACTTGATTTTCACCACTAATTCACACTTCTCTTTCCTATGTCCTGGGGAAATGAACTCCAATTGACTTAACATTTGAAATGTAGCTTCTTAGGGCCATCCTTGTCACCACCAAACAACTCGTGCCAAATTTGGACATGGTTTTACAAGTTGGTTGTGACTTGTAACTTCGCCAACACTATTTTTAAGTGGTCATTGGCTCGGCACTTGCAACCAAATAAACAGGCGTTTAATATATACAATACATCCAAACAAACAAGCTTTCACATGCACCAAATTATAGTCTAAATCTAAGGGTAATAAAGTTGGGAAGATTCATAGGAATAAGGTTGGTTCATAAGAACTCGTTTACACAAACCTTTCTAAAAACATTCGCAAATAACATGGCGATTAGATATGATTTAAAACATATTTATAGCTTAAAAATCATCTTAAAAGCATCATGTAACGACCCAGAATTTTTAATAATTAAAATATGAATATTTAATTAATTTTAAATATTAATAAGTGAATTTATAAGTCAAATAAATTTTTATTTGAATAATTGGATTTAATTGAATAATTAAATCGATAATTTAATATGTTAAATTTTGGAAATAATTGAAAATCGAATTAAATATGATTGAAAATGATTTGTAAAATTTTATTTTATCATATTGAAGTTAGAATGATATTTTAGAACTTTTAAAATCGAATTAAAAGTTAATTTGTGAAAATTGAATATTTTAATATTTAAATCGACTAGTGAAAATAGTCAATTTTTGAACAGTCTCAGAATTGAACGAAACCAGTTCCATTGGATCCGTAATAGTTAGTTATTACCGGATTTCAATTTTCATGTCAATCGGAGTTACCGTTTGATCGTGGCAGCTCGAAACGCATCGAATTATTTTTAATTTTAATTTGGCGAGTTAAAATAGCCATTTTTCAAAAAGTCTCGGATTTCGACGAAACCAGTTTCATCGGATCCGTAATGTGATATTATTGTAAGGTTTCAAATTTCAAGTCAATTGGATTTACCGTTTGTCCGGTACGAATTAAAACGCCTAGAAATCGATTTAAATCGGTTTAATTTAAATTGAACGTTTATAGTCATAACTCGCACAGATGTCCGAATTAGCTTTCGAAACCTGTTCCATTGTGTCCGGAACGCGGGGTAAACCCTAGAAACGCTGGTTACGGCGCGTAAATCGGAGTTCGGAATTTCCGGATGAATAGTGTTCGAAAATTTCTCTATAAATACACCTTAAAAATCAAAAAAAAAAGAAAAAGAAACCCTAATTTCCTACTGCAGCCGCCACCCTAGAAACGAACGGCCGAAAACCACCAACCTTCTTCCCTTGATTTCATCAAATCCATAAACAATTACCAAAAATCTCCAACTACAATGTTGTAGAGCTCAGCGAGCTCTACAAATTCAACGGTTATGATCAACTATTGAGCGACGTGGTGGCCAGAAAGAGGTGATGAAGGCCGAAGGTTGTGCACACAATTCGAGGATAAACGTGGGGCCGAGCTTCATGTGCTTCAGGCCGAGCATGGCTTTGGGGGAGGCGCACGCGATGGAACCCTCTGATCGTCGTGGAAGTGAAGCGTTGGGGAGCGATTTTAAACCCTAGAGGGCGGCTAGTGGGTTCGGTGGTAGCGTGTTTTACTGGAGGGGAACGAAGGAGAAGGGGAAGGAATTGTGCGGTCCTGATTTGTTGGGCTTGAATCTAACGGTCGTGATGAGCTTAGGTTTATAATTATAAAGTTTGTGTTGTAAATTTAAGTTATAAACTCGTGTAACTTCAAATATTCATATCTTTTTCATACGAGGTCGAAAACGCGCGAAACCAGTTGCGTTGGAATCGTATGGACGAGCACTACGCGATGGAGCTGGTTTGGAATCGTTTGGAGCTAGTGAGAATTTTGGATAAAATTAAACGCGCGTTTAATTTTATTCGAAATAAATCGCTAAAACGGAATTTAAATCAAGGTGAGAACTTCTCACTCAATCGAATCAGTTTCGATTTTATTTTATATAGTTAGATTTAAAATATTTGAACGCATGTTTGAATGATGATTGATATCTATTGATTGTTAAAATAGACATTATGCGCCATTAGTAAGCGGATGTTATTTATTAAAAACATATACCGCGAATATTTCATAAACAGTGAAATTGGTATTATATATAATAGCAATATATATATATTGGCATATGTATATATTGGAGTTATTGATTTCCCGCATTTTTTGTTTAGCGGATGAGACCCTATTGCGCCGTTTATTAAGCGGATAATATTTTAAATCCCATATACCGCGATAATTTCGTACTGGAGCGAAATTGGTAT
This sequence comes from Allium cepa, assembly GCA_030765085.1. Taxonomy (NCBI): domain Eukaryota; kingdom Viridiplantae; phylum Streptophyta; class Magnoliopsida; order Asparagales; family Amaryllidaceae; genus Allium; species Allium cepa. The sequence goes on along the minus strand of CM060941.1, from coordinate 675,066,472 downwards.
TGTGCTAATGTTTGTGGATGCAGGAAAACAGGTTGGAGGGATCCAACTGGATTCCTCAACAGTATTTATTTGATTATGGATATTTTGATATTCGTTGATTATCATATCGATATATGATATCGTTGTTGTCGTGATTGACTATTTGGTGTGTAGCATCAATGGACCAAATTTTGAAACTTTAAAATGATTTTTAAAGTGATTTTTGAGAAGTATACGTTTTATAAAATAATTTTGGAATTGATCCATTTTAAATAAATAAACGTTATAATTTTCAAAGTTATAAAATTATGATTTTTGAGAAATATAGTTGAAAACTGATTTTTGAGAATATGATGCTAATGATTTTATAAAATAGTTTAATCGGGATTTTAGAATTTATTGTGAAAAGTTTAAATATAGGATTTATAAAATTTAATTATTTTATGAATTAAAATGGTGAAATAATAAAGGAGATTAAAGACGTTTTAAAGAATAATATAAATTGATTTATATTAGGAGATTTATAAATGGATATTTATAAATTGAAATATAGACATTATAAAACGAGTTTTTATAAGTGTTTGAATGAAGTGAAAATGAATTTTTGTAAATGAATGGAATTCATAAAATTATAAATGGTGGAGTTATAAATGAAATTTATAAATAGTAAGATTTATAGATTTTGTGAAATTATTAAAGAATATATTTGGATGAATAATCGAATCTTATAAGTTATCAGATTTATAATTATGAAGTTCAAAGGAACGATTTTTGTGAACGAATAAATTATAAGTATTTAACTTATAATATGAACCTTTAGTTTATAATTGGGTTATAAATCGAATAGGTTAATAAAGAAAATTTATAAAAGGAAGTTGTTACAAAATAATTAGAAATGGAATTTATAAACGTTGTTTTATAAATTCGCAAAGGACTTATTTTGATAAGTAAATTGTTGAAACCTATAAATGAAGTTATATTCACGTTTTTGACAGTGAATAATCCTTTGAAATAAAATGAATAAAAGGATGAAATGTGTTAACATAGTATATTCACGTTTTTGAATAGTGAATATTATGTTAAAGAAAATGTTTAGATGTGATATTTTAAACAGAATTAAAACGATCTAACGATGTTTTAAAATGTGTTGAGATTCGAAACCATAGATTTCAACATTCATTGTTGAAATAGACGTTTTCGAGAAATAGAAGGAAATGATGGACTATAACACTATGGTTATAGTAAATGATTTCCAAAAGGAAATGTTTTGTTTAGTATTGGGATTTATATATCTATTTTAATTCTGAATCCCTATACTAGTGATTTTGGGTTGTCGTAACGATGTTTTATGCAACATTCGTTTTGGCCCAAATAAATATGTTTAAGAGCATGATTTCCTTAAAGAATGAAATATATACTTAATCTTGATTTAAGTATATTGAATATTTTCTAAGTGTTGAAAATAAATAAAATTTGTGAATTACTTATGATTAAATAAGTATGGAAATGTTTTTCCAATATAAAGTGAATATTAGAGAATTTATCTTTTTGAAGATAAATTGAAATGAATAATTGAAATCGAACATTCATAGATATTGTGAAATGTAAATTCAATATGGAATTTATAAAAGAAAGTGGAATTTGTTTAAAAATAAATATTGATTTATTTTTGAAGTGTGAAATAATATATCTTGTAAAGATATTTTGGAAAATAAATAATTTGGAAAATTATTTGGAAACTGGTGATGTGTGCATATCCATTGATAGTTCAATAACCGACTATCAATATTTCCCTTTGAATGGGTAATTTATGTGATTTGTTTGAATTTGAATGCCACACTTATTTTTGAATAAGCGCTCACTATTCGGGTTAACGGGGAAAGGACCATGGGGTCGTATAACCCATTCCGAATATGTGATACGTCATTGTGAATTGCATTGAAGATCGGTGTTGAAGACCCGGTATTTGCGAGAGCGATAGGATGACCTGTCGATTGACTCTGCACCGAGTAGCTACGGTATTGAGTTCTCCATATGTGATGGTGAATCCGATCAGGATTGTGAATATCCGGATTGCAAGGACTTCTTTGTAAGTGCCTTCGGTTTTGTTCGAGCCCGGAACAAACTTGTATGGATTGTATGTCTGACATTACAAATTGAGATATAAAGCAGATTTCTTTCAAATATATTTCTGTTGGTGGCGGAGAATTTATTCTTTTAGCTTAACACCCTTCTCTGAGACGTACGTGCTCAGAGGTTATGTAGTTGAAGGTTATCAGCGATATATTCCCAATTTGGTAATGTGACATGCTGAGTGTAGCTGTAAGTGATCATTGTGTTGATTATTTGTGATAGGATCGTTTATTTGATCGTCTATCTAGGTGATCATTTCTATGATCATTTGTTGACCCAAAGCATGGCTTTTGTATAAAGTATGTTTTTGTGGACGTGACTTCGTCGAGCCTCACACCCCGTGAATGGTCAAAACAGGAAAGAAGCAGCAAGGTTATGAGGGGTAGCGCCCTTTAGGATATGTGCATTTCCTTCTGGAAAAGGGTGGTATCATGGTATGGAGCCCAGATACTTACTCATGTTGAAAACACTTTGTTATGATTGTGTGAATGGATTGCGAGCGCTCGGTGAAAGGTCCCAAAGGACCGGGGGATGGCATATTCGGTCAGTTGTTACTCAGTTAGGGGTAACCCGGCCTTGTGTTGGTAGAGATCCGGTTTGGTTCTCGGGGATGTCCATCCAGAGGCATTCTCATGTGGCAATGGGAAGTTCCTTGGCCTGATCATTCGTTGGAAATTCAAAGAAACAATACGTGACTTGTACGGTTTTAGTTGTAGAACCTGCCATTTAATATGGTAGCTATAATAAGCATAATATAATGGTACCTATGCTGGCTAAGATTTATACTCTACTTTCGAAATCGTTTTATACACTATGCACTAATAATAATATCAAAATTGATTTGATTTTAATGCGTATCAAGCATCTTTGACTATCATAAGGAGAAATCTTCTCCAAGTCTGCGTTTGCATTGTGTGTGTGGCAGGAGGTCTTATGGTAGTCTCATTTTTAAAAGCATTGCGAATTGAATTTAAAAATGTTCCTCTATTTTTGATTTTAAAGATAAATAAACTGTTTTGAGTTCTCACACCAGTCACATGACTGACTCGGAGTTTATTGTTTTCCTTCCTAAACTCTGGGTGCCCACCAATTTTCACACGGGCAGTCAAGAGTTAAGGTTTATCAGGATATTCTGGAGTTGCTGGAGGCAAGATGGATGGCATGGCGTATTACTAGTATATAGTATTTCTTTTTCCGCTGCACTGTTTGTTGTTGTATGTTGTTGTACACTCTGATGATGATGTAATGTAATGTATAAAATGTAATAACTGATATAGTTCTTTGTTTAAAGATTATTCATTTATTATTATATGTTGTTCCGCTGCGAATTGTGAGATTCTGATGTTGTTCTGTTGTTTTCTGTTCCGTTCTATTTTCTCTATTTTCTATTTTCTTTCCTCTCCATCTTCTATCTTCTTCCCTCTTCTTCTGTCATTTCTTTTTCTTAAAACCCTCAGTGTTCGATTTTCCGTCGTTTGATTGCTCGACAGTCGATAAAGTGAGTATCGATGTTGAATTTTCGAAAGTCGAAGAATCGGGTCCTGACAAAGTGGTATCAGAGCTTATGGTTAAGCGACAACCATGGTTCTGTTGGGTATTACTCATTAGAGATAGAGTCAGCAGTACTCTAGAATGAGTTTGAGTGTAATAATAGCTATGAGAGCATATTTGTTAGTGAATATATAAAATTGTTTTATATTATGATGGTTGGTTTGTTGAGTGGTATATAGATTCTGGTTAATACGAGTAATTAACGTTGTTGATAGGGATCTCTAAACACTTGAATAGAACAATTCGGCACAGTATTGATTTTAAAATTGGGTAAATGAAATAATTTTACCTTGAGTATATTTTGTATATGAAGAAATAATTTTTCACAATTATTAAAGTGTACATAAGTTGATTGTTTAGTTGTTTGAATAATCTAAATAAAAGAATAATTGTATAAGCAAAAGAATTATAAGAATTGAATTATAATTAAAGTGATTTACAATTGTGAAATAAACTTATATATATATGTATATAAGAAGTGAAACTATATGAATATATTTATGAATATGAGTTATAAATAAAAATGAATTTAAAGTTAAATAAAAATTTACTTTAGAAATGGAAGTATAACTTAAGTGATGTTGAATGAAGTTGATATTGGTATCAAAGTAAATTAATAAAGTTAAGTGATAAATGTGAACTTAAGTTATATAAATGAAATTCAACTTTAGTAATTGAATTGAATTAATGGATTGAATGTTAATCAATTAAATGTGAATAATTGATATGGAATAATGAATAAGTGTTAATTCATTAAAATCTTATGTTATTGAAAGTTGAATAGTTGAAAAATTGAATGAAAAAAAAAGTCAATTTAATTAAACCAATTGTAAGCAAAGGAATTTGGTTGAAATTGATATACAATGGTTGTTAGATTGATTGTATATAATTCATTAAGTGTTAATGAAATCGAATTAATGAAATTGGAAGCTAAAGTAATTGAAATTCAATTGGAAGTTAAGTAAATTTTGAATAGAAGTGAATTTGATTTATAAGTGAACCAACTTGAATATGAATTAGTGAATATGAACTAATTGAAAATAAATGTTAGAATCATCCACTGTTAATGAATCAAATGTGATTAAATTGAAAACCATTTCATTGAATATTAACGAGAATATAAATGAATATTGATTTGGTTATGGATGGTAGTTGGTTGATGGTTGAATATATATTGCATTTGTTGTTTAGTTGTATTTGCTATGTTAGCATGTATAGTTATTATGTTGCTATATGTTGTATATCTATACTATTGTCATATATACATGTTCTCATGTTGTTTGTTGAGTGATTAGTAGGTGCGGATCGCGTTTGCTTCGCATTTGGAGCTCGCTTTCGCGCTATATTAGCCGTATATGCTTGCTAATAAAATATAAGGTACATATCTCGGATTAAATATCGTACTTTTACACTTTTTCCCTTCGGGATGCCTCATTACTTGATGAGATGTATATTTGTGATATATATACTGTCATTTTTTTTTCCGGATCGAGCCGCGCAAAGGAGACTATGGCGAATTTTTCCGGAAATTTAAGGCGTTAGAAAAAATTTGAGAAAATTGGAATTTTTTTTTTGAAACTTTAACTTTGATTTGGAATTGAAAGTTAAACAATAGTAGTTGTTTTTGAAAAGATAACTAAGTATGATTTGAAAACTTAGTAAGTTATTGTAAGAAATTTAACTATGGATTTATGGAAAGTTAATAAATTCTGTAACTTTTCTTACTTAATAATTTCGAGGACGAAATTCTTTTAAGGGGGGAAGATTGTAACGACCCAGAATTTTTAATAATTAAAATATGAATATTTAATTAATTTTAAATATTAACAAGTGAATTTATAAGTCAAATAAATTTTTATTTGAATAATTGGATTTAATTGAATAATTAAATCGATAATTTAATATGTTAAATTTTGGAAATAATTGAAAATCGAATTAAATATGATTGAAAATGATTTGTAAAATTTTATTTTATCATATTGAAGTTAGAATGATATTTTAGAACTTTTAAAATCGAATTAAAAGTTAATTTGTGAAAATTGAATATTTTAATATTTAAATCGACTAGTGAAAATAGTCAATTTTTGAACAGTCTCAGAATTGAACGAAACTAATTCCATTGGATCCGTAATAGTTAGTTATTATCGGATTTCAATTTTCGCGTCAATCGGAGTTACCGTTTGATCGTGGCAGCTCGAAACGCATCGAATTATTTTTAATTTTAATTTGGCGAGTTAAAATAGTCATTTTTCAAAAAGTCTCGGATTTCGACGAAACCAGTTTCATCGGATTCGTAGTGTGATATTATTGTAAGGTTTCAAATTTCAAGTCAATTGGATTTACCGTTTGTCCGGTACGAATTAAAACGCCTAGAAATCGATTTAAATCGGTTTAATTTAAATTGAACGTTTATAGTCATAACTCGCACAGATGTCCGAATTAGCTTTCGAAACCTGTTCCATTGTGTCCGGAACGCGGGGTAAACCCTAGAAATGCTGGTTACGGCGCGTAAATCGGAGTTCGGAATTTCCGGATGAATAGTGTTCGAAAATTTCTCTATAAATACACCTTAAAAATCAAAAAAAAAAAGAAACCCTAATTTCCTACTGCAGCCGCCACCCTAGAAACGAACGGCCGAAAACAACCAACCTTCTTCCCTTGATTTCATCAAATCCATAAACAATTACCAAAAATCTCCAACTACAATGTTGTAGAGCTCAGCGAGCTCTACAAATTCAACGGTTATGATCAACTATTGAGCGACGTGGTGGCCAGAAAGAGGTGATGAAGGCCGAAGGTTGCGCACGCAATTCGAGGATAAACGTGGGGCCGAGCTTCATGTTCTTCAGGCCGAGCATGGCTCTGGGGGAGGCGCACGCGATGGAACCCTCTGATCGTCGTGGAAGTGAAGCGTTGGGGAGTGATTTTAAACCCTAGGGGGCGGCTAGTGGGTTCGGCGGTAGCGTGTTTTACTGGAGGGGAACGAAGGAGAAGGGGAAGGAATTGTGCGGTCCTGATTTGTTGGGCTTGAATCTAACGGTCGTGATGAGCTTAGGTTTATAATTATAAAGTTTGTGTTGTAAATTTAAGTTATAAACTCGTGTAACTTCAAATATTCATATCATTTTCATACGAGGTCGAAAACGCGCGAAACCAGTTGCGTTGGAATCGTATGGACGAGCACTACGCGATGGAGCTGGTTTGGAATCGTTTGGAGCTAGTGAGAATTTTGGGTAAAATTAAACGTGCGTTTAATTTTATTCGAAATAAATCGCTAAAATGGAATTTAAATCAAGGTGAGAACTTCTCACTCAATCGAATCAGTTTCGATTTTATTTTAAATAGTTAGATTTAAAATATTTGAATGCATGTTTGAATGATGATTGATATCTATTGATTGTTAAAATAGACATTATGCGCCGTTAGTAAGCGGATGTTATTTATTAAAAACATATACCGCGAATATTTCATAAACAGTGAAATTGGTATTATATATAATAGCAATATATATATATTGGCATATGTATATATTGGAGTTATTGATTTCCCGCATCTTTTGTTTAGCGGATGAGACCCTATTGCGCCGTTTATTAAGCGGATAATATTTTAAATCCCATATACCGCGATAATTTCGTACTGGAGCGAAATTGGTATTGTGCTAATGTTTGTGGATGCAGGAAAACAGGTTGGAGGGATCCAACTGGATTCCTCAACAGTATTTATTTGATTATGGATATTTTGATATTCGTTGATTATCATATCGATATATGATATCGTTGTTGTCGTGATTGACTATTTGGTGTGTAGCATCATTGGACCAAATTTTGAAACTTTAAAATGATTTTTAAAGTGATTTTTGAGAAGTATACGTTTTATAAAATAATTTTGGAATTGATCCATTTTAAATAAATAAACGTTATAATTTTCAAAGTTATAAAATTATGATTTTTGAGAAATATAGTTGAAAACTGATTTTTGAGAATATGATGCTAATGATTTTATAAAATAGTTTAATCGGGATTTTAGAATTTATTGTGAAAAGTTTAAATATAGGATTTATAAAATTTAATTATTTTATGAATCAAAATGGTGAAATAATAAAGGAGATTAAAGACGTTTTAAAGAATAATATAAATTGATTTATATTAAGAGATTTATAAATGGATATTTATAAATTGAAATATAGACATTATAAAATGAGTTTTTATAAGTGTTTGAATGAAGTGAAAATGAATTTTTGTAAATGAATGGAATTCATAAAATTATAAATGGTGGAGTTATAAATGAAATTTATAAATAGTAAGATTTATATTTTGTGAAATTATTAAAGAATATATTTGGATGAATAATCGAATCTTATAAGTTACAAGATTTATAATTATGAAGTTCAAAGGAACGATTTTTGTGAACGAATAAATTATAAGTATTTAACTTATAATATGAACCTTTAGTTTATAATTGGGTTATAAATCGAATAGGTTAATAAAGAAAATTTATAAAAGGAAGTTGTTATAAAATAATTAGAAATGGAATTTATAAACGTTGTTTTATAAATTCTCAAAGGACTTATTTTGATAAGCAAATTGTTGAAACCTATAAATGAAGTTATATTCACGTTTTTGATAGTGAATAATCCTTTGAAATAAAATGAATAAAAGGATGAAATGTGTTAACATAGTATATTCACGTTTTTGAATAGTGAATATTATGTTAAAGAAAATGTTTAGATGTGATATTTTAAACAGAATTAAAACGATCTAACGATGTTTTAAAATGTGTTGAGATTCGAAACCATAGATTTCAACATTCATTGTTGAAATAGACGTTTTCGAGAAATAGAAGGAAATGATGGACTATAACACTATGGTTATAGTAAATGATTTCCGAAAGGAAATGTTTTGTTTAGTATTGGGATTTATATATCTATTTTAATTCCGAATCCCTATACTAGTGATTTTGGGTTGTCGTAACGATGTTTTATGCAACATTCGTTTTGGCCCAAATAAATATGTTTAAGAGCATGATTTCCTTAAAGAGTGAAATATATACTTAATCTCGATTTAAGTATATTGAATATTTTCTAAGTGTTGAAAATAAATAAAATTTGTGAATTACTTATGAATAAATAAGTATGGAAATGATTTTCCAATATAAAGTGAATATTAGAGAATTTATCTTTTTGAAGATAAATTGAAATGAATAATTGAAATCGAACATTCATAGATATTGTGAAATGTAAATTCAATATGGAATTTATAAAAGAAAGTGGAATTTGTTTAAAAATAAATATTGATTTATTTTTGAAGTGTGAAATAATATATCTTGTAAAGATATTTTGGAAAATAAATAATTTAGAAAATTATTTGGAAACTGGTGATGTGTGCATATCCATTGATAGTTCAATAACCGACTATCAATATTTCCCTTTGAATGGGTAATTGATGTGATTTGTTTGAATTTGAATGCCACACTTATTTTTGAATAAGCGCTCACTATTCGGGTTAACCGGGAAAGGACCATGGGGTCGTATAACCCATTCCGAATATGTGATACGTCGTTGTGAATTGCATTGAAGATCGGTGTTGAAGACCCGGTATTTGCGAGAGCGATAGGATGACCTGTCGATTGACTCTGCACCGAGTAGCTACGGTATTGAGTTCTCCATATGTGATGGTGAATCTGATCAGGATTGTGAATATCCGGATTGCAAGGACTTCTTTGTAAGTGCCTTCGGTTTTGTTCGAGCCCGGAACAAACTTGTATGGATTGTATGTCTGACATTACAAATTGAGATATAAAGCAGATTTCTTTCAAATATATTTCTGTTGGTGGAGGAGAATTTATTCTTTTAGATTAACACCCTTCTCTGAGACGTACGTGCTCAGAGGTTATGTAGTTGAAGGTTATCAGCGATATATTCCCAATTTGGTAATGTGACATGCTGAGTGTAGCTGTAAATGATCATTGTGTTGATTATTTGTGATAGGATCGTTTATTTGGTCGTCTATCTAGGTGATCATTTCTATGATCATTTGTTGACCCAAAGCATGGCTTTTGTATAAAGTATGTTTTTGTGGACGTGACTTCGTCGAGCCTCACACCCCGTGAATGGTCAAAACAGGAAAGAAGCAACAAGGTTATGAGGGGTAGCGCCCTTTAGGATATGTGCATTTCCTTCTAGAAAAGGGTGGTATCATGGTATGGAGCCCAGATACTTACTCATGTTGAAAACACTTTGTTATGATTGTGTGAATTGATTGCGAGCGCTCGGTGAAAGGTCCCAAAGGACCGGGGGATGGCATATTCGGTCAGTTGTTACTCAGTTAGGGGTAACCCGACCTTGTGTTGGTAGAGATCCGGTTTGGTTCTCGGGGATGTCCATCCAGAGGCATTCTCATGTGGCAATGGGAAGTTCCTTGGCCTGATCACTCGTTGGAAATCCAAAGAAACAATACGTGACTTGTACGGTTTTAGTTGTAGAACCTGCCATTTAATATGGTAGCTATAGTAAGCATAATATAATGGTACCTATGCTGGCTAAGATTTATACTCTACTTTCGAAATCGTTTTATACACTATGCACTAATAATAATATCAAAATTGATTTGATTTTAATGCGTATCAAGCATCTTTGACTATCATAAGGAGAAATCTTCTCCAAGTCTGCGTTTGCATTGTGTGTGTGGCAGGAGGTCTTATGGTAGTCTCATTTTTAAAAGCATTGCGAATTGAATTTAAAAATGTTCCTCTATTTTTGATTTTAAAGATAAATAAACTGTTTTGAGTTCTCACACCAGTCACATGACTGACTCGGAGTTTATTGTTTTCCTTCCTAAACTCTGGGTGCCCACCAATTTTCACACGGGCAGTCAAGAGTTAAGGTTTATCAGGATATTCTGGATATTCTGGAGTTGCTGGAGGCAAGATGGATGGCATGGCGTATTACTAGTATATAGTACTTCTTTTTCCGCTGCACTGTTTGTTGTTGTATGTTGTTGTACACTCTGATGATGATGTAATGTAATGTATAAAATGTAATAACTGATATAGTTCTTTGTTTAAAGATTATTCATTTATTATTATATGTTGTTCCGCTGCGAATTGTGAGATTCTGATGTTGTTCTGTTGTTTTCTGTTCCGTTCTATTTTCTCTATTTTCTATTTTCTTTCCTCTCCATCTTCTATCTTCTTCCCTCTTCTTCTGTCATTTCTTTTTCTTAAAACCCTCAGTGTTCGGTTTTCCGTCGTTTGATTGCTCGGCAGTCGATAAAGTGAGTATCGATGTTGAATTTTCGAAAGTCGAAGAATCGGGTCCTGACACATCATTTAAAGCATATAATTACATATTAGTAAGTGAGATATTGCAACCACTCACATAGATCCAAAGCAACCAAAAGATGACCCAAATCCCTAGACGAACAGCAAAAATTTGGAATAAAGGAAGGCCCAAATAGTAAATATTCAGATCCAACTGCTTGTTTTACTAATATCCCTCTTTATGACAAGATTTGGCTAACTAAAGTAAGATTTTATAGTGATTTATGGTCTAGAGAATGTTAACGGCAGCTTCTCTAACTATTTCGAGAAAGTGAATTTAACGCCCTACCTCTATACACATACTAGTAATGCACATTTCACTGTAATGTTGTCTAGTGATATGGAGAAAAAGGTTTGTTAAGAGCGACTAATGAAATCCTTCCACGAGCTAACATCGATAGGACATGCTTACCAAAGTTTGAGCCAGCCCAAATTTGATGTATGCGGTATTTGCATAGAGCAACAAATATGTAGGTTTAAATAGAAGTACAATATAAAATAAATACGCAGACACATAATAACATCGTAGTGGAAAATATGATATATATCATAACTACATAAAGTGAGTCTCAATAGAATATGGTACATAACATACGCAAATCCAAAGGACATACATACATAGGACACTAGAAATTAACTAAAGAGGTATAGCAGGTACATCTCACTAAACCTAATAATGAGATAACACCATGCACCATACAACAATAATTCTCCAAACTCAATACAAGCACAAGTGTCCATAATCATTGTATCCCAATACCTGAAATGTCTCGGTCTAACCTGAGTATTATAGAAATAATAAACGAGTTAAACTTCATCTAAACAAAGGGTGAGTCTAGCTATACTAATATTGATGCACCATAAAAATTGATATATAGATCAAATAATCAAAACTCTAATGCATAAAAGAATACCCAAATAATAGCTACAAGCGCCATGTCAATAAAACCTCAAGTCATAAAGACTATCATCTCAAATATGACGATTGTATAATATCTTTGTCAAAGCACTACCCTGACAAATCATAAAACACGAACAAATCAACAACATAGACCATGTTACAAAATCATATCAACTTTCTCGTGGACCATCATCTTAAATATTATGTTAACTTATTATAATCTTCAAAGCACCAAAAATGGAATTCATACCTGAACACAAATGACACGAAGAACACATGAGAATGGATATTCGAATATATTAATAAATAATCATTGGCAGATTGGTCAGGTTTCTAACACCTCACTTACAGTTTGGTCGGTCTCAAACACCACATTAGTAGTTTGGTCAGTCGTTAACACCATACTAGCAGTTTGGTCAGTCGCTAGTACCATACAAATAGTTTGGTCGGTTGCTAACACTGCACTAGTAGTTTGACTAATAGGATATTGTTAGTGCGAATTGCTCTCTTCTAAAGGCAGATTGATAAGAAAAGCTCAAGGAGTTTTGTGACGACCCAACTTTCAGGTCTCTATGAATGACACTTAATACATCCTCGGTATTCATGTGTCGTTGCCCAAGTATTCAAAAGATAAGTTGTCTTATGGTAAAATAAAGAACAGAACAAGAAAAAATAGATAAACCTCACAGCGGAATGGTTACATATAATATAAAATGATATAGTACAAAAGGTTACTCCTTATAAGGAGTTATCAGAGTTATAAAAAAAGTGCCACGTCTAACAAATTTGCAACTATACATTCTGACTTCACAATTTTATGATACAAAATACACCAACATAATCATACAGCGGAAATAAATAACAAGATAACTAAGGAGCCGCCTTCTCGATCACCGTCTTCAAAGAGCTTCTAAGAGAAGCTACTATTCTCGGACTACCCAAATATAATTGAGTACCAGAGAGTTTAGGGAAAATAAACAACTAAGGTCAGACAAAATGTTTGGTATAAGTAAAACTATGAAACACATGGGGTGTATTTAAACAATAATATGTGGGACCACGCCGCTAAGGTGGAACGGGTTTCTCCCACATAAACAACAACCAAACATAACAATTATGGAAATGAACAGTAGGGAATAAATCCTAACATAGATGATGGGTACAATTAGTATAACATTCAAACTTAAAAGAATGGAAATAGTCTGAATATAGAATGGATAAACAAGACAACAGCCCAAACTCGATAGAATAGACTAAACAAGATAACTATCCAAACTCGATAGAATGGACAAAACCAAAAATTGAAAACCGCGAAGAGTGGTTGACTCTTTCCATTGTAATTAAAGAAAATAGATTCGAAGGTTCGAATCAAAAAAGAAAAGGAAATTTTCCAACAATGACTATAAGGGTGTGCCCCTTTTACCAAAAGTATACCTCTAGAAATATACTTAAGAACTCAGATGGCTTTCGAAAACCTCTAAGCCGGACCTCGCCAACTGTTACCGAGAATCCGAGTACTTCGCATCTCAATGTGCAACACAGAATCCAATCAAGAGTGGATGTGAAAATACCCTTATGGGAGAAACCCCACATAGCTTTTCCTCCACACGCTCTTTGGTTTTAGTGATCTTGACAAAGAATATCAAAGCAAAATGGAGCAACACATCATCATAGAATGATGATAATAAAGAAGTTGAAATAACTGATAACTGAGAAACCAACTATGGAGGATATAAAATGATTGTATATGGAAATTAAGTCTTGTATACTTATCTACACTCATTGAATTCCAACATGTACTATTTCTTGGTTAACAATAATACCCGACAAGTCAAGATAGTGTTACCTCAAAGTCATGTCTCATGATTATTCTTAACTTTCGAAATAGCAACGAGTCTACTTCTTCAATTTTTAGTGCTAAGTATACAAATTAATCATTGCTATATAAGTGAATCACTTTACGAAAATTAATTCATTTCCACAAACGAATCAAACTTTTTCTTTTAAAAACCTGAATTCGTATTTGGCCTCACATTACAGGTTTTAGCTTTAAAACACTTTGTTCAAAGAGTTCAACAACTTCAAAACATCAACTTAAAAAGGATTTAACAACTAAAAAAATCTTTATTACATTAATTAATTAACTTTAACTTCATCACACAATTTGATTTTTGAACTTCAAATAACTTTAAATAACGAAAAGGTTAAACCACTTTAAACCTTGTTAATCCTATTAATTAGTAAAATATAATTAATTAAACTAATGAATAATTAATTATCATTATTTAAATAAATAAAAATGTCAAAACATCCTTATTACTTTGATAAATTCACTTTGAAACTTCATAAATTAAGTTGACTAATTAATTCCAATAACCTTTAATTAAAAATAGTAAATCACCTTTAAAAAATCATTAATTTAATTATTTAATAATATTTAAATACAATTAATTAAATTAGTTAAGTAATAATTAAATATAATTATTTTAAAATGATTAATCAATTTAAACCATCATTAAGGAAAAATTAATTAAAGTTAAAAAAAGTTGATTTCCTTTTAAAAGTCATTAGTTAAAAAGGATAATTAATGTTAAAAAATTATTATTAATAGATTAATTAACTTTAATCCATCATTTTCAAAATATTAATTAGCCTTAAACATCATTAAATAAAATGAGTAATTAAATTTAAAATGTCATTAACTAAGTAGTTAGTTAAATTAAAAGCACATTATTAATAAGTTGATTAGTTAACCTTAATCCTTATTAGTTAAATAATTAAATAAATTAAATAATCATTATTAAAATAATTAATTATTTTTGAAAACATCATTAATCAAAACATTGCTTAAATTATAAAACAATTCCAAGCACGAAGATGAAACCAAATGGTTTGATAAGAAGTGATTTTTCGAAAATGCCGATACGGCGATTATCGCTATACTGGTAGTTCGGCAAATAAGTTTATAATATTATCAACACAACTAAACATCACATAGGAAAGGTTTAAACATACATACAACAAGAATTCATAGGCAATAAATATAAACATGAATATAGTTTAAAGTTTTGGTTTTTGAGGGTTACATTTTACTTACATGCTTACTAGTTTTCTAAGTAACATTTACTTAACATGTTTGCATCCATCACATATATACATTTCCAAACCAAACATGAACAAATTCACATCATATCCAAACCATGCAAGTAATATATATCACAATATAACTAAAGAAAAATATTTCCCAAAAAAAAGATAAGAGTTTTACTCACCGAAAGCTATCCAAACATTTGCCAACTTAGGGTATGATCTAACACTTCCATTCCTAAGCAGAAGATGGAGTCTTGCCTTAATACACTCGGTAGGCTTGGCCTTGAAAGAAGAAGGAGGTGAAATTTTTTCTGGTAAGGTGGAATGACTTTGGATAATCATCGAACTCTCAAAAATAAAGTCAAAAATATGTCATTTTACAATTGATTTTTAGACTATTTACCCTTGAATTTTGTAAAAGTTTTTTTATTTTAATTATAAAACCTATTATTTTAATATTTAAAATTAATTAAATTTTCAAAAATTAATGTGGTGAAATTTTGGGTCGTTACAAGTTTAGCTAGCTAAACTCCTATAGTCTGAAAGTACTGGACATCCATAGCATATGTTCAACCTAATATTGCAGTGCTAAGGTGCCATGCCTACTCACGAATAACACAAGCATTTTATATCGAATATAGCCCGCGTTATAGGATGCTAGCCGGTGATATGGGGCTAGAAACTAAAACAAATGTTATTTTAAAGGTCTTATTTTCTAACACATGTTAATTTATGTTTCTAAAACGTTTACACTTGTTATTAATGTTAATAAGCTATAAATATAGTTAACTTGTATTTTAAATTAGACGTTTAATATAAGATATGTTTAGTTAATGAGTTAACATGCATTTATTTACATGTATATAGATTTTTAAAATGAATTAATCAAACTATATTTATAAAATTAAACTCATACAAATATTTCAAAATCAAAACAAATTAAAAACATTTATACTTTAAATTTTAAAAACTTTGAATTCAAGTTCATATTAAATTTTGAAATCCAGTTTATTTACAAATTTAACTACACAATTTAAATTTTGGAAAACAATTATTTTTATTAAAAATTTATTTGTTAAAATAATGTATTGTTATATTTAAAAATAACCACATTTAATAACCATAAATAACTTATAAAAGAAATTATTTTCTTTATTCATAAATTATTTATTTTATCACATTATATTTAAAAGAAAAACAACATAACCTTATTGTTATTTATTTAAATTGAAACTTGAGTTAAACATATTTTAAATTATTTACAATATTTCTCTTATGTATTTAAAACCATATTTATTTATTAAATAGCTTTTAAAAAGTTTAACTTTAAATAAATCAAAATTTCCAATTTTTACTAAATATATATATATATATATATATATATATATATATATATATAGGAAACAAGATTTATTTATTAATCAGATTAAAATAAGATCTATATACAATATATACAATATTCTATATATATTATAAATAGAAAACGATTTATTAGATTTAAAAAGATAAAATCTATCAATCAACTATTTATTTTATTGGATTATTAAATTAATTCAAATCTTATTACAAATATTATCAGATCAATTTAATTTTTATTTCAGATTATTAAATTGATATTGCTTTAAAATTCCGGGTCATCACATTCCTCCCCCCTTAAAAGAATTTCGTCCCCAAAATTTAAAACAAAGGTAATTTAATAATCTATTTAAAGGATTAAATTTTAAAACACAAGCATATACCAATGATATGCTAACAACCATAGCAATCAATTCACCCAATCAAACAAATCTAATTATCCAGAAAAATTCTGGATAAAACTTTCACGAGTTTCCCCGGTAAAAATATCGGGATACTCGCTCTATAGATTCCAAACAATCAATAATATTAAGTTATAGAGCTCATATTCATTTAGATTTACAAATCTAGACAGCATATCAGACTACAGACGAGTCTGACTCAACAACCAACCTCTAAAACTGCTGGTCCTAAAACCAGAGATAGACCATACACGTACTCCCTCAGAGATACGTGAAACTCATCGAACTCCAGTTATCCAAACTGACAATTCAATCCTGAAAAACCAAACACTGATCCAACCAAAACACAGAGAAGAGATCCAAACATCTCGGAGCTAGCTTCTCCAGTCTTACCAAAACTTATAGCTCCTGAATCAGAGAAAACTCCAACAGTAATGAATTCTCCAACTTCGAATTCCAAATTTCTCCGCCTTATCCATAAAAGCCTTCAGACAAATCCTGGGCTGCCAACACCCAAAGTGATCAGCTTAACCCTTGCTGATTCCTCTAGATCAATCAGAATCAAAAACATCCAACCCAATGATCTCCTCAAGATCGATCCAAAACCAAACCACAATTCTACTTCATAAACAACAGAAGACAACAAACTTCTCCTAATCCGGAAAAGACAATCAGAAACACATCCAAACTGCTTCCGCTACACAACTCTGATCCGAATAAAAAAATACCGACGAAGAACACAAACACCAACTGGACATCACCTCCAGAAATATGGTTCTACAGATCCATATAGAAAACTCAGAATTTCCTTCAAAACCTGAGTTGCTTCATCAAACTCCATCTCTAAGAATCATTCTCCAACTAAACAGAACCACCGGTTCCACTCCTGGAATTCTAGTCGATAATAAAACTCAATCTCCAGATACGGACGAACTTCTGTCTACCCAGAAGACATCCAGAAATCTCCAACAATCCATGAGAACACTCAAACAATCGCAAGTCACTTTTGCGATCATCCCAGATAAATTTCCAAAGAAAACCGTTCTCTCTTTACCAAATAGAACAGCTTACACTGGTCTAGTCAATCCATTGAAGAAACAGATTCATTCTGCAGCTTCTGAACTCCATCTTCAGAGAAACTACTCAGCTAAGACCTCCCAGTCGGCTTACAGAACACTCCGAGCTGCACTGCTGACACCAATTCCAAACTTCCTGATCCAAAACTCTTCAAGAAACTCGAAATTCAAAGCTAACCACAACATCCTGCTGAATCCAGCCACAACATTGAGGCATACACACTTCCCAAAACTTGTTCCAAAGAAATATCTTCAGACACAACCATAGTCACTGCATCTCATCACGCAGTTACAACTTCCTGAGTTATCAAAATACCATCACTTGCCCCAGCCCAAATGACAGATCCAAACTCAACTAACCAATCTCCGCACTTCAAAGATGTCTCCGAACCATAACAGGTTTCCTCCAGATATCGATGAAATACTACAAAACTTACTCGAGTCGGTATTAGGTCTACAGTCTCGTCAGATACACTTCCAACCTCAAACATCAGACTCCAATCAATGGTAGTAATCGTGTTACACACATCACTACCTCATCTACCTTTGTAGCCTATATTGGAAAACCCGAACAGGTAACCCAACAGATAGGTAGAAATAGATAAATATATACAAATTTATATATATATATATATATATATATATATATATATATAACTACAAATTCGCTCTCACAAGATAGACACAACTACAGAGCCTAGGTATTCACTCAACTTAATGCTCTGATACCACTTTATCGACCTAACTTCCACTTCCAGGAAGTCGCATCGCTAATAAGAAAGAAAGGGATAGAAAAGAGAAAGAAAGATAAGAAAGAAGAAACAACACATCAGAATCTAAACAGCAGAACGAATAAATTATATTAATAACATAAAATATTACATAGTTTACAACCACTATCAGAGTACACAGATATATAACACATACTAGACAGTTATAAACACCTGTCTAGTATTTACAACACAGAACACACAGCGGAATACTATATATCTAACGCAGAAGCCTCCTGCTCCATTTCTTCTCCAATACTCGTCAAAGCCAACCTGAATCCCTTGGCTACTCATAAAAATTTGAGTACCCAAGAGTTTATGAAAAACAAAAATAAACTCCGGGTCAGACATGGGTCTGGTGTGAGTAACAGGTTAAAGTTGCTTAACTTTCAAAAACCTTTTGAAAGAAAGGTATCACGTAAGACTTCCCCACACATAAACATGGAAAATTTTTTACCTTACGCTAACCAAAACAATTGATATGAAATCCAGTGATATTATAATAGGTCTAGGGTTTTCAAGTAAATATGAAATAGCCGAAATTGTTACATTTATTAAATTCCAGCTACTAGCCACAAAATCGGGTAATAGAATCAAAACCGTTGGCACTTATTGGATTTTGGATTCCATACAATGGCAAGGCTACTAGGGTACCGCCCGTCACAGTACGTGGCCTAGATCAACGTACCGAGGAGTACGCCGGCTCCCCAACAACACAAGGCCGAACCCATTTCTTACTGAATAGTTCCAAACAAGACAACCCCGCAGTTGGTGCGCATATCCAACTGCCCACTAAGCCGAATAAAAAGGACCTCTAGACAGGGATCAATCTCGCTCTCCAGTGGGAGCTATCCACGAAGCCTTGCTGCACCTCCCCTGTTTTAGCTATTCCCGGTTGATGAGGCTTGACGCTACGATTACCTTTAAAAGGAAAATCCATATAAAATATATTTATATATTCTTTTTAAGTATAAATGAAGTAGAGACCCCTATTTTCAAATGCATTTTACTCAATAAGGCTCCCAACCTGATGAGATCGGTGAGATTATTTGAGGTATTGAATGCCCTTGGCAAAGTTCCAAGATACCTAACAAGAGATTTGGTTAAATAAGTCATTGGTCCCACCTTGGGCCTAGCCAAAGCAACCATCTACAAATAAGGTTGGTTAAATAAGCCTTTATTATCCCCTCTAGATTAGCCGAAGCAATCATCTAAAGAGTACATGCGTTCAAATCAGCCTTTGGACCCATCTTTGTGCCTAGCAAAAGCAATAATCCGAGAGAAAATAGATGGTCATTAAATAATCCTTTGGTCCGGCCTTTGAGTCATATTAAAGAAACCATTTAAAAGAACATGGGAAATCATAAAGTAAGCCTTTGGCCTCGCCCTTGGCTATGCCAAAGCAACCATTCGAAAGAATACATGTCATCAAGTAAGGCTTTGGTCCTGCCGCTATTCTTGGCTAAAGCAACCATTCAAAAAAGAGAGTATGAATGGCCAACAACCTACAAATATGGAAAGAAGAAAAACTAATCAGCCAGAGGGTAGTTGAAACGACATCTGACAAGAAAATGGAATTAGAAAAGCCCTTCACTTTGAGCAAAAATATGGAGATTTAATCAAGAATCGAATCAAGATACTAAAAGGGTGTAGAATACCGCTAAAAGTGTAACTGGTATAAAGAAAATCACTTCAAAACATTATGCTACATTGGATCAAAATGTCCACAATCAAATTCATTAGTAATAACAATAGTTCAATCTAATAAAATTAATTATAATAAAACTTATTGATTTGCAGGTTGATGCAAAGCAAAAAAAAAGATAAAAATTAAAAAGGAGAAAAGGAAAAGTCAGAATAATGGGCAAGGAGAACAACTTACTTAAGCTAAAGCATAAGCAAACCTTTTGAGAGAGACAAGTATTACACCCAAAAAATTTAATTAAAAATATAGATACCATGTTTAGGTAAAAGTAAAGGCTATCGTAAATAAAGGTAAAAAAGCTATCTTAAATCAAGGAAAAGAAATTAATGTAAATCAAGGAAAGAAGCCATCGTAAATCAAAGGAAGATGTTACCATATATCAAGAAAATAGAGCTATTGACGGACACGGAAATAAAGCTATTGTAAAATAAGAGGAAAGAGGTATCACAAAGTAAGAAGAAAGAGCTATCTTAAGACAAGGGGATAAATCCAACATAAAACAAACGGAAAGGGCTATCGTAAATCAAGAAAAAAAAGATATCACAAGACAAGGAGATAGATTTATCATAAAACAAGAAATGAAGCCGTTGCACATTTGAAAATTACCCTTGAAATTGTTCCGAATATCTAAGAGTTGCTTCCTAATTGGTCTAGCAATGCCACATCAGCATAAAAGTGGAAAGAAAACTGTTACATGTGTCACTCCGTCCGCGTGTCACAGCTACAACATCTCAGGCATCTAAGATAGATGCCACTTGCGAAGAATCTAATGATGAAATTTCACTATAAATAGGCATATATCCCGCTTAAGAATGGAAGAGTTCCTAATTTCTATTCTTTCTCATTTTTATTTTCGTAATTAAGAGATTAATGAAAGTTTGATTTGGTACTTTAATGGCCATTTATATCAAATCCAAACCATAAATTTCTGATCAAGGATTTGACGTAACGCCTTATAAAATAACCGGAGAATAAAGATTTAAATGGTTGAATTATGAAAAAATAATAATGAAATATGACAAGTATTTGGGTGTGCATTTACTTATCAAGGTTAGTTTTGATGAAGCACAAGGAATGGAGCGATGGTCGACTGCCCAAACGAACATTGGAATGAAGATAGTCACTTCCCTATTTTCATTTCATCCTATATTCATATTAAAAATGAAATCTTTGGATCACTTCATTGGCAGTTGCGATCTAGATAAAAGGAAAGGATCAAAACTAAAGAAACTCGAAACATTATTCAATTAAGCAATCTTAGTAAGTAATATATTCCTAAATCCCTCTTTCATTCATAAATGCCTCATGGTCAAATTAATGATGAATATTTTTATGTTTTGATTTGAAATTTTAGTACGATATTAAAAACATATTTTTTGAGATAAGTTTTGATTTATAGAATTATCCCATAAGTAAATAATGTTATGAATTATTTGAGAACTATTTGTTATAGAAAATGGTTAGAAACAAGTAGTTGTTTTAAAGAAAATACGTGTAAACATTTTTTGTAATTTTCTAGGAATAAAATAAGTAATTTCCAAAAAAAGTACACTGGGCTGAAAGAGGATTTAATAGGTGCAGGGAGGTCAACAATTAGAATCGGAAGGTAAATTAGTTAAATCGAGTATTTAATTATTTGTTAATACATCATATCCACAATTTGTGTTAAATGTGTGAGGAAAGTACTCAATAACTCTAAAAATGGACTAAGTCAAACAAATCAGGTGTGATGACCATCCTATACCTTCAACACCGAATATAACCTCAGAGTGCACAGTAATGTTGCACGGTCAATGTAGGATGATTTTTAGGGTTGTAAATTAACTAAACAATCCGAGAACCTGTCGTATATCTCACAGTGCATTGAATAAAATATAATATCATCATCGAGATAGACCATGCAAATCAATAATAACTGAACGAACAATAGAAACCAAAGAGCACATATTCATAGTTATACAACATAAGTGATATAGTTATAAAACAAATAATAACTCAGAACAAACTATCTCTAAGTAAATAAAAGCATTGATAAGCCCAACAACGTTGCGCAACGGCAAGATAAGCAATAATAGCTAAATTTAGCAATACATGAGAGTATAGCCTCTTGGCTGTCCTTTTTCCAACTCCACATGCTAACCAAACTTGATATCTCTAATTTACTAATTTAAGAATGCCTGGGATAACAGGAACTAGAGCATAAAATCCCAAGTTAGACAATAGTCTGGTGTGAGCGGTAGAAAATCTCAAAATACTACAAATCAATATAATAAGACATAAGGTATGGAAATTCATTCCCGACCTGTCCCTTATACATAGAGTTGGCACATAACATAAGATATATGCTACTCGACGTCATAATCATCATTGGTGCACTATACATCAAAGTACATATGGGGTGTCTAGATATCTACTCAAGGATATTGACGTCACGTGACATCCCTTGCAAACAAAGCAAACATAGAATACGTAATTCATCCCCACATCACTCACTTAGTGCGTTGGATATATGATAACTCATGCTACCTATCATGGTTAGAGACTAGAACTCCTCTCATGGATATCCAAGGTAGAAGATCACCTATTCTGGAGATTAGATCGCCTGTCATGGAGATCAGGACCCTTCATTGGTCCAAATTTGTGCCCCTACACTACCCTTACTTCACGAGTACACTACTCCATCGAAACATGCTCCACCGAAACCTGTACCCTAAAATCATGCTCTACTGATCAAAAAGCCAATTATCCAAGAACCACCGATCCAAGAATTAGAACCATACCGATCCTACTTCCTTCTAGGATGGCTTGAAGCAAACCCCTGCATAACCCAAAGCTTTTGAATGTGAAACCCGAATAGAAATGCTCTGACCCTAAACTAGATTTCCACCACTAATTCATACTTCTCTTGCCCATGTCCTGGGGAAATGAACACCAATTGACTTAACATTTGAAATGTAGCTTCTTAGGGCCTTCTTTGTCACCACCAAACAACTTGCGCCAAATTTGGACATGGTTTTACAAGTTGGCGGTGACTTGTAACTTCGCCGATACTATTTTTAAGTGGTCATTTGCTCGGCATTTGCAACCAAATAAACAGGCGTTTAATATATACAATACATCCAAACAAACAAGCTTTCACATGCACCAAATTATAATCTAAATCTAAGGGTAATAAAGTTGGGAAGATTCATAGGAATAAGGTGGGTTCATAAAAACTCGTTTACGCAAACCTTTCTAAAAACATTCGCAAATAACATAGGCGATTAGATATGATTTAAAACATATTTATAGCTCAAAAATCATCTTAAAAGCATCATTTAAAGCATATAATTACATATTAGTAAGTGAGATATTGCAACCACTCACATAGATCCAAAGCAACCAAAAGATGACCCAAATCCCTAGACGAACAACAAAAATTGGAATAAAGGGAGGCCCAAATAGTAAATATTCAGATCCAACAGCTTGTTTTACTAATATCCCTCTTAATGACAAGATTTGGCTAACTAAAGTAAGATTTTATAATGATTTATGGTCTAGAGAATGTTAACGGCAGCTTCTCTAACTATTTCGGGAAAGTGAATTTAACGCCCTACCTCTATACACATACTAGTAATGCACATTTCACTGTAATGTTGTCTAGTGATATGGAGAAAAAGGTTTGTTAAGAGCGACTAATGAAATCCTTCCTCGAGCTAACACCGATACGACATGCTTACCAAAGTTTGAGCCAGCCCAAATTTGATGTATGCGTTACTTGCATAGAGCAACAAATATGTAGGTTTAAATAGAAGTACAATATAAAATAAATACGCAGACACATAATAACATCGCAGTGGAAAATATGATATATATCATAACTACATAAAGTGAGTCTCAATAGAATATGGTACATAACATACCCAAATCCAAAGGACATACATACATATGACACTAGAAATTAACTAAAGAGGTATAGCAGGTACATCTCACTAAACCTAATAATGAGATAACACCATGCACCATACAACAATAATTCTCCAAACTCCATACAAGCACAAGTGTCCATAATCATTGTATCCCAATACCTGAAATGTCTCGGTCTAACCTGAGTATTATAGAAATAATAAACGAGTTAAACTTCATCTAAACAAAGGGTGAGTCTAGCTATACTAATATTGATGCACCATAAAAATTGATATATAGATCAAATAATCAAAACTCTAATGCATAAAAGAATACCCAAATAATAGCTACAAGCGCCATGTCAATAAAACCTCAAGTCATAAAGACTATCATCTCAAATATGATGATTGTATAATATCTTTGTCAAAGCACTACCCTGACAAATCATAAAACACGAACAAATCAACAACATAGACCATGTTACAAAATCATATCAACTTTCTCATGGACCATCATCTTAAATATTATGTTAACTTATTATAATCTTCAAAGCACCAAAAATGGAATTCATACCTGAACACAAATGACACGAAGAACACATGAGAATGGATACTCGAATGTATTAATAAATAATCATTGGCAGATTGGTCAGGTTGCTAACACCTCACTTACAGTTTGGTCGGTCTCCAACACCACATTAGTAGTTTGGTCAGTCGTTAACACCATACTAGCAGTTTGGTCAGTCGCTAGTACCATACAAATAGTTTGGTCGGTTGCTAACACTACACTAGCAGTTTGACTAATAGGATATTGTTAGTGCGAATTGCTCTCTTCTAAAGGCAGATTGATAAGAAAAGCTCAAGGAGTTTTGTGACGACCCAACTTTCAGGTCTTTATGAATGACACTTAATACATCCTCGGTATTCATGTGTCGTTGCCCAAGTATTCAAAGGATAAGTTGTCTTATGGTAAAATAAAGAACAGAACAAGAAAAAATAGATAAACCTCACAGCGGAATGGTTACATATAATATAAAATGATATAGTACAAAAGGTTACTCCTTATAAGGAGTTATCAGAGTTATAAAAAAAGTGCTACATCTAACAAATTCGCAACTATACATTCTGACTTCACAATTTTAAGATATAAAATACACCAACATAATCATACAGCGGAAATAAATAACAAGATAACTAAGGAGCCGCCTTCTCGATCACCGTCTTCAAAGAGCTCCTAAGAAAAGCTACTATTCTCGGACTACCCAAATATAATTGAGTACCAGAGAGTTTAGGGAAAATAAACAACTAAGGTCAGACAAAATGTTTGGTATAAGTAAAACTATCAAACACATGGGGTGTATTTAAACAATAATATGTGGGACCACGCCGCTAAGTGGAACGGGTTTCTCCCACATAAACAACAACCAAACATAACAATTATGGAAATGAACAGTAGGGAATAAATCCTAACATAGATGATGGGTACAATTAGTATAACATTCAAACTTAAAAGAATGGAAATAGTCTGAATATAGAATGGATAAAGAAGACAACAGTCCAAACTCGATAGAATAGACTAAACAAGATAACTATCCAAACTCGATAGAATGGACAAAACCAAAAATTGAAAACCGCGAAGAGTGGTTGACTCTTTCCATTGTAATTAAAGAAAATAGATTCGAAGGTTCGAATCAAAAAAGAAAAGGAAATTTCCAACAATGACTATCAGGGTGTTCCCCTTTTACAAAAAGTATACCTCTAAAAATATACTTAAGAACTCAGATGGCTTTCGAAAACCTCTAAGCCGGACCTCGCCAACTGTTACCGAGAATCCGAGTACTTCGCATCTCAATGTGCAACACAGAATCCAATCAAGAGTGGATGTGAAAATACCCTTATGGGAGAAACCCCACATAGCTTTTCCCCCACACGCTCTTTGGTTTTAGTGATCTTCGACAAAGAATATCAAAGCATAATGGAGCAACACATCATCTTAGAATGATGATAATAAAGAAGTTGAAATAACTGATAACTGAGAAACCAACTATGGAGGATATAAAATGATTGTATATGGAAATTAAGTCTTGTATACTTATCTACACTCATTGAATTCCAACATGTACTATTTCTTGGTTAACAATAATACCCGACAAGTCAAGATAGTGTTACCTCAAAGTCATGTCTCATGATTATTCTTAACTTTCGAAATAGCAACGAGTCTACTTCTTCAATTTTTAGTGCTAAGTATACAAATTAATCATTGCTATATAAGTGAATCACTTTACGAAAATTAATTCATTTCCACAAACGAATCAAACTTTTTCTTTTAAAAACCTGAATTCGTATTTGGCCTCACATTACAGGTTTTAGCTTTAAAACACTTTGTTCAAAGAGTTCAACAACTTCAAAACATCAACTTAAAAAGGATTTAACAACTAAAAAAATCTTTATTACATTAATTAATTAATTTTAAACTTCATCACACAATTTGATTTTTGAACTTCAAATAACTTTAAATAACAAAAAGGTTAAACCAATTTAAACCTTGTTAATCCTATTAATTAGTAAAATATAATTTATTAAACTAATGAATAATTAATTATCATTATTTAAATAAATAAAAATGTCAAAACATCCTTATTACTTTGATAAATTCACTTTGAAACTTCATAAATTAAGTTGACTAATTAATTCCAATAACCTTTAATTAAAAAGGGTAAATCACCTTTAAAAAATCATTAATTTAATTATTTAATAATATTTAAATACAATTAATTAAATTAGTTAAATAATAATTAAATATAATTATTTTAAAATGATTAATCAATTTAAACCATCATTAAGGAAAAATTAATTAAAGTTAAAACAAGTTGATTTCCTTTTAAAAGGCATTAGTTAAAAAGGATAATTAATGTTAAAACATTATTATTAATAGATTAATTAACTTTAATCCATCATTTTCAAAATATTAATTAGCCTTAAACATCATTAAATAAAATGAGTAATTAAATTTAAAACGTCATTAACTAAGTAGTTAGTTAAATTAAAAGCACATTATTAATAAGTTGATTAGTTAACCTTAATCCTTATTAGTTAAATAATTAAATAAATTAAATAATCATTATTAAAATAATTAATTATTTTTGAAAACATCATTAATCAAAACATTGCTTAAATTATAAAACAATTCCAAGCACGAAGATGAAACCAAATGGTTTGATAAGAAGTGATTTTTCGAAAATGCCGATACGGCGATTATTGCTATACGGGTAGTTCGGCAAATAAGTTTATAATATTATCAACACAACTAAACATCACATAGGAATGGTTTAAATATACATACAACAAGCATTCATAGGCAATAAATATAAACATGAATATAGTTTAAAGTTTTGGTCTTTGAGGGTTAAATTTTACTTACATGCTTACTAGTTTTCTAAGTAACATTTACTTAACATGTTTGCATCCATCACATATATACATTTCCAAAACAAACATGAACAAATTCACATCATATACAAACCATGCAAGTAATATATATCACAATATAAATAAAGAAAAATATTTCCCAAAAAAAAGATAAGAGTTTTACTCACCGAAAGCTATCCAAACATTTGCCAACTTAGGGTATGATCTAACACTTCCATTCCTAAGCAAAAGATGGAGTCTTGCCTTAATACACTCGGTAGGCTTGGCCTTGAAAGAAGGAGGAGGTGAAATTTTTTCTGGTAAGGTGGAATGACTTTGGATAATCATCGAACTCTCAAAAATAAAGTCAAAAATATGTCATTTTACAATTCATTTTTAGACTATTTACCCTTGGATTTTGTAAAAGCGGTCAAGAGAAATTTTTTATAAAATTTATTTCACCACAAGTTAAAAAAAGGAATAACTCAATTACAATTAGTTTTGAAGAAGATATAGTCAAAAGAAGAAGGTCCATTTTTAGACTTGAAATTCTAGGTCCGAAAACGCTCTATAATAAATGAGATTTGGACATGGTTACGCTTATAATTAGAAGAAGTGGTTGAAATAAAAGTTGTACCTACTAGAATTTTCTACCGTTTGAAAATAGAAATGCTCCATTTGGTTGTGTTTTGAGAAAGATATGGCAGAAGTAAAAGAGGTAAAATTGAAGAAGTGAAAGGGGTATTTATAAGTAAGTGAAAGTGTAAATTACCTAAACACCCAATGTCCTTTACCCTCCACTACTCTCTTGCCACCTCACCTAGCCCCTAAACCTCATGTCCTTCATCCACCTTCTTGTCCCCCTCCCCTCTTTTCATGATAAAACATGTTTTATACTTAGTTGCCAAAATGCCAAATCATGTGTCTTAAGGCATCTTTTAGTATACACAAGTATATACTTAAGTATACATACTATGTATGTACCAATATGTCATAACTAATTTACATTTTGAACCACTTAAATGTTGTTGCAAACACAAACAAGGCTTACCACATTTCAAACAACTTTTATACGATGAAACGTAGAAAATTCAGAAATCCGTTTCTGGTCACATGTTCGATTTTTCTTTGATAGACACCACTACAGAGCCTAGGTATTCACTCAACCTAATGCTCTGATACCGCTTTAATGACCCAACTTCCACTACTAGGAAGTCGCATCGCTAATAAGAAAGAAAGGGATAGAAAAGAGAAAGAAAGAGAAGAAAGAAGAAACAACACATTAGAATCTAAACAGCGGAACGAATAAAGTATATTAATAACATAAAATATTACATAGTTTACAACCACTATCAGAGTACACAGATATATAACACATACTAGACAGTTATAATAAACACCTGTCTAGTATTTACAACACAGAACACACAGCGGAATACTATATATCTAACGCAGAAGCCTCCTGCTCCATTGCTTCTCCAATACTCGTCAAAGCCAACCTGAATCCCTTGGCTACTCATAAAAATTTGAGTACCTAAGAGTTTATGAAAAACAAAAATAAACTCCGGGTCAGACATGGTTCTGGTTTGAGTAACAGGTTTAAGTTTCTTAACTTTCAAAAACCTTTTGAAAGAAAGGTATCACGTAAGACTTCCCCACACATAAACATGGAAAAGTTTTTACCTTACGCTAACCAAAACATTTGATAGGAAATCCAGTGATATTATAATAGGTCTAGGGTTTTCAAGTAAATATGAAATAGCCGAAATTGTTACATTCATTAAATTCCAGCTATTAACCACAAAAGTGGGTAATACAATCAAAACCGTTGGCACTTATTGGATTTTGGATTCCATACAATGGCGGGGCTACTGGGGTACCGCCCGTCACAGTACGTCGCCTAGATCAACGTACCGAGGAGTACGCCCGCTCCCCTGCAACACAAGGCCGGACTCATTCCTTACTGAATAGTTCCAAACAAGATAACCCCGCAGTTGGTGCGCATATCCAACTGCCCACTAAGCCGAATAAAAAGGGACTTCTAGACAGGGATCAATCTCGCTCTCCACTGGGAGCTACCCACGAAGCCTTGCTGCACCTCCTCTATTTTAGCCATTCCCGGTTGATGAGGCTTGAGGCTACGATTACCTTTAGAGAACACATCTCTTAGAATGTACATCGTCCACCTAACGATGTTCTGCAAGCATTCAATCCATACAAGTTCGTTCCGGGTTCGAACGAAACCGAAGGCATTATCTCGTTACACTCATTTTGGAATCGCCCTCAGATTTAACGATGATAACCCTTGCACTCTGAATCTCCATCTCGAATCTATAAGTACTATTCCGTCAAACTCATTACGAAATCACCCACAGAGTTATACTGACGTATAGCCCTTACACCTCGAGTCTTCACTCTTCACATAAGGTTCACGGCCTATCGTTAATTTGGATCGATGTGGTTTTCGGATATCCAAATATGGAAACCCGATCCCGGTCTCATCGAAATCCAAAGCGTTTCTTTTAGGTCCAAGTTGTTTTAGAGTTTAAAATAATTTAATAACATTATCTATATACACACAGATAGATAATTCAAAGATTCACAACAGATAATTATCATTATCATAATCACAGATAATCAATATCATCATCACAATGCAACTAATGCACCCATATCACACAACATTACTAATCTCATAGCTGAGATTCAATCCATTCAAGGCAACCAATATTATCCACTTGTAAACTATGACTTATAATCATACTATCTATAATTAATTTAAATTGAATTAAATTAATTATGTCATCTCTAATTAATAAATGAATTAAATTAATTACTACACAATATAAATCTTGCTTTTATTATCATTAATTAATTGCAAATTAATTAATTGATTAACCTCTAATTTATCATCTTAATTAATCAATCCTGATTAATTATACTTTAATTAATTCACAAAATTAATTACTCTAAACCAAATATAGTAATTAACCTTTAATTACTTCATAAATTAATTAACTATAATTAATTACAATTATCCTTAATTAATTACAATCAATTAATTATACTTAATCATATATTATTAATTAATTAATCTTAATTAATCAATCTTAATTACATCATTAATTATATTAATTAATGACTCTTAATTATATTTAATTAATTACTCCATTAAATTAATTACTTTCAGAAATTAATCTCACTTAATCCATAATTATTAATCACCTTTGATTAATCTCAATCTGTAATTAACCATCCTAAATTACTTATCAAATTAATTATTCCTTAATTAATTTCTTTAATTAATTCCTTGATTAATTATACAAAATAATTTAATCTAAATTATTTCCACAATCCCAATATCTTCCACTAATTACATCCAGTAATTATCTCTAATTACTTTACCGAGTAATTTACTTCATTAATTACATAAGTAATTATTATCAAATCCAATGTTTAAAATTAATTAAACTAAATAAATTAATCTAAACCATTCTCAATAAACTCCATTAGTTACATTAAGTAATTAATGTCTTAATTATTTTTATTTAAGTTAATTAAACTTAAATAAATTTCACAATTTATTGCTTTAATTAATCAATCTAATTAATTATTAAAAATTAATCATATTAATCAATTATTAAATAAACCTTAGTTAATGACCATCATTAACTGTTATTAATTCTTTAATTACTTCTTAATTAATCTCAATAGAAATTAATCCAAATTATTAATTACAAATTAAATAAATAAGTCACTCCTTAATTAATTTATTTATTTAATTTACTTTAATATCTTAATAACTTCGAAGATAATCCATTCCTTATTTATAATTACATAAATATTAAAGTGGACTTAGAACATTGCATTTTTAAATAAAAATTCAAATTTCATTTTGAATTTAAAATTCAAAATGATATTTATTTAAGCATAAACCAAATTTAGTTTCCATTTAAAATCCTTTAAAATGAATGTAAATAACATTTATTACTTCAATTTAAAACTTATATAAGATAAGTCTTAATTTACTTAATTTAATTAAAAACTAAGTTTTAAGTACATTATTATTTAAATTTCAAACTCATTAACAATCATTTAACCTTCTTTTATCAACCTTTATAAACGACTTCATTCAAAAAGGAAAACCAAATTAAAATATTTGTTTGAAAACAAATTTACTTCAAATAAACAATTTAAATTTAACTTGTTTGAAAAAAACATTCAAATTTCAAAACTTATTCAAATATCCAGGTTTTAAATTCAATACATTTGAAACCATTCCTTATTTAAATCGTTTGAATTCAAACTTGAAATAAACTTTTGATTTGAACCTTGATTTTAAAACTCTTTATTTAAATTAATTTTTAAAACCAGAAGATTCAAAATTTTTAAGAAAACTGAACTTAGATTTAGATTTAAACTATTGTTTTGAATCATGATTCAGATTTCAAATGAAATTTAAATTTACATAAAAACTGTCAGGTTTTATTTATTTTATTTTTTAAACTGAAAACTACTTTTAAAATTTAAAAACTTGTAGGATTCAAAATCATTTGAAATTATAATACAAACTAGATTTAAACATGACTCAGATTTTAAAACTTTACTTCCATTTGAATTCAGGGTTTAAATTTTATTTTAAAATTTAAATAGAAGAATAGGTTACTGTTTAAACCTGTACTATACTAAACCCTTTCCTGCCCAACATCTGCTTCGAGTCATCAGACTTTTTTCTTCGAGCAAAACACAAGAATACCCGAGTTATACTTCGAGTTCAATACACCACTATACCCAAATTCACCAGAATCTTAATAGTGCACGGTGCACCTGCACCGTGCCTTCTGCCATCAATCTCCTCCTCCGATGGCTTCTACACATCAATGTTCAACTCCCCAGTCCAAAACAACCATCTCCTTACCCTTGTTCACCTCGCCTTTGAATTCGAGGTAAATTTCTAAAACCTGGAACCAGACAGTCCAAACATTCCCCAAACCTGACATCGCCTCATCCACCACCTTCTGACCACCAGCATGTCAGCGACTTCGGCCACGAGTCCATCCATCAACCTGTTATCATCCCCCAGAAACTCAAACAACTCGATCATTTCTATAGGTAACACTGACCCAAAACTAAATTCCTAACTAAACTAGGGCTACAGAGAAGAAAACAATATCACAGCCTCCATGTTGATTTGTTCCAACATCAATTATTTTTTCCCTGAATCAATGATAACTCAACTACCTTCAAGATGAATCCCGGCTCTCAAATTTGCAAAGATCAATTTTTTTTTCCCAAATTCCATTTTCTGCTCAACACAGCACGACACCTCTCCCTTTAATCTATAAATTATGATTTTTATATTGAATTTAATAATTTGCTTTGTGTTTCTATTTCATATTACTGAATTCATAAATTTACAGAGTTTGATTTTTACTTTGTAAATCAATCACTACTGTTACTTATTTTATTTTTTTCTAAACCTGAACAAAATTTAAACTTTGATTCTAAATTTAGTAAACACATTTGAATGAACCTGTAACAATAACATATACTGCATTATGTAATGTTGGTGTTTGAACAGATTCTTGCATCTGGAAATAAAATGCAGAGGACAGCATGATCAAATTATTCATACACTTCTACAGAAAAATAAATGACACAAATGCATAAATCATTCACATTAAAACATGAAAATAAACAAGCAACTTTCTAAAATACTTAAACTTCATTAATTAGAATGTTACTCACCTTAATTGGATGGGCAGAGCAGTGAATTTTGACAAAGATGGGTGCTTTTTAAAACTGGAAACTTTACTTCTTAAATCTTGAATTGTTTCTTCAAATTTTAAACTTTAAATTCTGATTTGAATTTGCTCCTGGTTCTTACTTGCATGCATACACTCCAGATAGAAGATGATGCAGATGAAAAATATGCAGGCTTCATATTATTATTTTTTGAAAAATGCAAGCATGCTTTGATTTGTTTTGAAACAGGTGGTTTGCATCCCAGATTGTTGAAAGGAGGAAATGCAAATGTTTTTGATGCAGGTTTGAATTCCAAAGATACAGAATTCTCTGCTTGCATTCATATATTTGATTCAATTTTGAAAAAAATGATATGCTTTGTTTTGAGAAGTGGATTGTAGATTTGAAGGTGATTACAGCTCTATGTTTTGATTTGAGAAGTGGCTTTGAAAATGATTTCAGAATTTTTTTTCCATTGTTTCTTAGCTTTGGATTTCAAAAAGAAATAAGATGGAAGGAGTTTGTTTATAAAAACTGAAATCATTAAAAATAAAATCAAAAGAAAACGCTAATTAAATTTTTGACACTTGTCCCTTACATTAACATTTGTCATTTTAAATGTCTTATTTTCTAACACATGTTAATTTATGTTTCTAAAAAGTTTACACTTGTTATTAATGTTAATAAGCTATAAATTTAGTTTACTTGTATTTTAAATTAGACGTTTAATATAAGATATGTTTAGTTAATGAGTTAACATGCATTTATTTACATGTATATAGATTTATAAAATGAATTAATCAAACTATATTTATAAAATTAAACTTATACAAATATTTCAAAATCAAAACAAATTAAAAACATTTATACTTTAAACTTTAAAAACTTTGAATTCAAGTTCATATTAAGTTTTGAAATCCAGTTTATTTACAAATTTAACTACACAATTTAAATTTTGGAAAATAATTATTTTTATTAAAAATTTATTTGTTAAAATAATGTATTGTTATATTTAAAAATAACCACATTTAATAACCATAAATAACTTATAAAAGAAATTATTTTCTTTATTCATAAATTATTTATTTTATCACATTATATTTAAAAGAAAAACAAAATAACCTTATTGTTATTTATTTAAATTGAAACTTGAGTTAAACATATTTTAAATTATTTTCAATATTTCTCTTATGTATTTAAAACCATATTTATTTATTAAATAGCTTTTAAAAAGTTTAACTTTAAATAAATCAAAATTTCCAATTTTTACTAAATATATATATATATATATATATATATATATATTTAGGAAACAAGATTTATTTATTAATCAGATTAAAACAAGATCTATATACAATATATACAATATTCTATATATATCATAAATAGAAAACAATTTATTAGATTTAAAAAGATAAAATCTATCAATCAACTATTTATTTTATTGGATTATTAAATTAATTCAAATCTTATTACAAATATTATCAAACCAATTTAATTTTTATTTCAGATTATTAAATTGATATTGCTTTAAAATTCTGGGTCATCACATTCCTCCCCCTTTAAAAGAATTTCGTCCCCGAAATTTAAAACAAAGGCAATTTAATAATCTATTTAAAGGATTAAATTTTAAAACACAAGCATATACTAATGATATGCTAACAACCATAGCAATCAATTCACCCAATCAAACAAATCTAATTATCCAGAAAAATTCTGGATAAAACTTTCACGAGTTTCCCCGGTAAAAATATCGGGATACTCGCTCTATAGATTCCAAACAATCAATACTATTAAGTTATAGAGCTCCTATTCATCTAGATTTACAAATCTAGACAGCATATCAGACTACAGACGAGTCTGACTCAACAACCAACCTCGAAAACTGCTGGTCCTAAAACCAGAGATAGACCATACACGTACTCCCTCAGAGATACGTGAAACTCATCGAATTCCAGTTATCCAAACTGACAATTCAATCCTGAAAAACCAAACACTGATCCAACCAAAACACAGAGAAGAGATCCAAACATCTCGGAGCTAGCTTCTATAGTCTTACCAAAACTTATAGCTCCTGAATCAGAGAAAACTCCAAGAATAACGAAGTCTCCAACTTCGAATTCCAAACTTCTCCATCCTTATCCATAAAAGCCTTCAGACAAATCATGGGCTGCCAACATCCAAACTGATCAGCTTAACCCTTGCTGATTCCTCTAGAACAATCAGAATCAAAAACAACCCAACACAATGATCTCCTCAAGATCGATCCAAAACCAAACAACAATTCTACTTCATAAACGACAGAAGACAACAAACTTCTCCTAATCCGGAAAAGACAATCAGAAACACATCCAAACAACTTCCACTACATAACTCTGATCCGAAGTAGATAAGAAAATACCGACGAAGAACACAAACACCAACTGGACATCACCTCCAGAAATATGGTTCTACAGATCCATAAATGAAACTTAGAAGTTCCTTCAAAACCTTAGTTGCTTCATTAAACTCCATCTCTAATAATCATTCTCCAACTAAACAGAACCACCGGCTCCACTCCTGGAATTATAGTCGATAAGAAAACTCAATCTCCAAATACGGACGAACTTCTGTCTACCCAGAAGACATCCAGAAATCTCCAACAATCCAAGAGAACACTCAAACAATCGCAAGTCACTTTTGCGATCATCCCAGATAAATTTCCAAAGAAAATCATTCTCTCTTTTCCAAATAGAACAGCTTAAACTGGTCTAGTCAATCCATTGAAGAAACGGATTCATTCTGCAGCTTCTGAACTCCATCTTCAGAGAAACTACTCAGCTAAGACCTCCCAGTCGGCTTACAGAACACTCCGCTCTCTCAAGATGGACATCACTACAGAGCCTAGGTATTCACGCAACCTAATGCTATAATACCACTTTAACGACCCAACTTCCACTACCAGGAAGTCACATCGCTAATAAGAAAGAAAGGGATATAAAAGAGAAAGAAAGAGAAGAAAGAAGAAACAACACATTAGAATCTAAACAGCGGAACGAATAAATTATATTAATAACATAAAATATTACATAGTTTACAACAACTATCAGAGTATACAGATATATAACACATACTGGACAATTATAAACACCTATCTAGTATTTACAACACAGAACACACATCGGAATACTATATATCTAACGCAGAAGCCTCCTGCTCCATTGCTTCTCCAATACTCGTCAAAGCCAACATGAATCCCTTGGCTACTCATAAAAATTTGAGTACCCAAGAGTTTATGAAAAACAAAAATAAACTCCGGGTCAGACATGGGTCTGATGTGAGTAACATGTTAAAGTTGCTTAACTTTCAAAAACCTTTTGAAAGAAAGGTATCACGTAAGACTTCCCTACACATAAAATGGAAAAGTTTTTACCTTGCGCTAACCAAAACATTTGATCGGAAATCCAGTGATATTATAATAGGTCTAGGGTTTTCAAGTAAATATGAAATAGCCGAAATTGTTACATTCATTAAATTCCAGCTACTAGCCACAAAAGTGGGTAATACAATCAAAACCGTTGGCACTTATTGGATTTTGGATTCCATACAATGGCGGGGCTACTGGGGTACCGCCCGTCACAGAACGTGGCCTAGATCAACGTACCGAGGAGTACACCCGCTCCCCTGCAACACAAGGTCGAACCCGTTCCTTACTGAATAGTTCCAAACAAGACAATCCCACAGTTGGTGCGCATATCCAACTGCCCACTAGCCGAATAAAAAGGGACTTCTAGACAGGATCGATCTCGCTCTCTAGTGGGAGCTACCCACGAAGCCTTGCTGCACCTCCCCTGTTTTAGCCATTCCCGGTTGATGAGGCTTGAGGCTACGACTACCTTTAGTGAACACATCTCTTAGAATGCTCATCGTCCACCTGACGATGTTCTGCAAGCATTCAATCCATACAAGTTCGTTCCGGGTTCGAACGGAACCGAAGGCATTATCTCGTTACACTCGTTTTGGAATCATCCTCAGAGTTAACGACGATAAATCTTGCACTCTGAATCTCCATCTCGAATCTATAAGTAGTATTCCGTCAAACTCATTACGGAATCACCCACAGAGTTATACTGACGTATAGCCCTTACACCTCGAATCTTCACTCTTCACATAAGGTTCGCGGCCTATCGTTAATTTGGATCGATGTGGTTTTCGGATATCCAAATATGGAAACCCGATCCCGGTCTCATCGAAATCCAAAGCGTGTCTTTTAGGTCCAAGTTGTTTTAGAGTTTAAAACAATTTAATAACATTATCTATATACACACAGATAGATAATTCAAAGATTCACAACAGATAATTATTATTATCATAATCACAGATAATCAATATCATCATCACAATGCAACCAATGCACCCATATTGTAACAACCCGCATATTTATCGATTTTATATTTAAATATTTTATCGTTAGTCAGATTTTAGTCCGAAAAACTACTTTTTGCATACGGTATAATTAGGACTCGGGACCACTCCCATTAAGTTTAAAATGCCGTTTGCGACCTTTTTGAGTATAAGCTTCGATATGTTTGGAGAAAGTTGATTTTTGCTACTTTTCACTTTGGGTTTGGGTTTGGGCTCAGCCCTATGTTTAACTTATGCTCAAATCTGAGCCACTCTTCCCCATTCACCCTCATTCTCTTCTCTTTTCAGTTTTTAAAGTATTAATGGTGGGAGAGATTGGAAATTAAAACTCCAAAACCCTAGTTCCTTTTGCAATTTCAAATTCCTAGCTCCAAATTCAAGAGAACCCATTGGTAAGCATTCTCTTCTTCTTCTCCAACTTATTCTCTTACCAATTTCAGAAATTCCTAAACCTAATTTTGGGAATGTTCTTGTTTTGAGCATAGATTCAAGCTTATTTGGGTTGTGTTGAAGAGAGGTTGATTCTCCATTTGCTTTCAAGCTTCTTCTTGTTTGATTTTGTGAAAAGGTGAGATTTTTATCTCACATCTATGCTTATAATTATCTTCGATTGTTAGGTATGAATTCCTAACACTTATTCGTGTGCATTTGCTTTTGGTTTGGATTGATTTGGCGAATATTCCAATTTTTGGTGTTTTGGGTTCAATCCTTTAAAAATCATAACTTTGATGTTTGAACATGTGTTTTTGGTGATGCATCGGGGAGCCAATAGGGCCGGGTAGCCGTTAGGCATAATTCCCTAACGTCCGTGCTCGTTCGGTTGCGAATTGGTGGAGGTTGCATATCAATTTATGGGCATCAATTTGCAGAGCATCAGGTTCGGCCGACCGACCCCCTGGTCCGGTCGACCGACCTGCTAGTAAAAGTGCAGATTGCACTTCTCTGTTTCTGGCTCGGCCGACCGACCCCCCCGGCTCGGTCGACCGACCTGATGCCCGAGAAGTTTTTCAAAACAAGGTTCGGTCGACCGAGCTCTGTAGCCGGCCGACCGACCTGATGCATTTTGCCTATTTTCGCCTAGTCGCGTGAATTTCCAACTTTGATTGATTCGAGTTGTTTCCTAGTTGTTGTTATCATTTATTATGACTTTGATGACTCTTTTTAGGGATTTTTGAATATCCATTTCGATGGATCCTTTATCGATTTCTTTGGATTTTATTCACGTCTTCGTATGTGAATTTTAGTGATTGATTGTTCTTACAATCTTCTTCGTGATTTGTCACTTTAAAAATATAAAGGTTTTCTATACTAGTAGTAAATATCAAAACTCTTTCCTCAAACGATTTCAATACTATTTTAATACCAAATTCGTTTATAAAATCGTTTTCCAATCTATTAGTATATATAAACCTTTACCTCACTCGTATGAGAAATCTAATTAAACGACTTAGTAAAACAAGTGGTATGAAACGCTTGCGTTCACTTTGTCGGTTAATTCTTGGACTTGTTCGATTGAATCTCTTGTGACAATTTTATAGTGGAGATCTACAGTTTGTTCGTAAATATTTAAGTTAAGCAAGTGGTTATGGGACATGAAGCTAAACTCATATATTTACTAGCTTAGTGTAATTGACACTTCTCGTTGATCATGATGATCATCTTTGTGATTTAGACTAGCAATGTGCGATGTCTCTTTGTCTGCGAGGGAGACTAAACCCTGTTTTGTGGAGTTTCGACTCAATTTGGTGGGGTAGCAACCCATGGTCTTCGGGCCGTTTGTGGAGCTTCGGCTCAATTTGTGATGGTTAGCAACCATGGAATTAGCGTTCCGTTTGTGATACACGTGTTGGTGGGCTTTATGCTCCCGTTTGTGATAGGCCTCCCCTCCTTTGTGATTTCTGGATTTCTTGAGATGATTTCTAGAATTTGTGTTTCACCAATTTTCGTGATTTCCATTGATAAGTTTTATCAATATTTGTACATTGGTGAATTTGTGCGTCATTGACTTTTGTGATTTCTGGATTTCGCATATTGAATTCTGGAATTTGTGTGTCATTGACTTTTGTGATTGACATTGATATTATTATCAATATTTGTGGTTTGATGAACGAAATAAGGAGTATGGCATTTCTTTGATTCTTGTGTAGATTTGGTGATATTGATTAATCTCTCGTTGATTTTCAATTACTTATATATACCACAGCTTGGAATTGTGATTATTATGTGTTTAGTCATATCCCTTATTCTATATCGTTTCATCTGATATTTATAGTTAGACTAATCCGTTTATTATTTTCTTATTAAATAATATTCGGGTCAGACCGAGATGTTACAGGTGCTTCTGCTTGACTTCTCCCCTGGGATTGATTTCTCTGACTTTTGGCAAACTACTTAAATTAGTAGTTTATTTTGTTATATACACTTGATATATAGACTCATTTTTGTATTCTTTTGTATAGCACGTGTTGCTATTCTTTTGTATTATTGTGGATCTTTTTGACCACTACTCTGATATACACTTTCATGTGTTAATTATATATTCATATCTTCTTCCGCCTTTGTGATATGAATTATCTGTGACTGATTTATGTTATGTTTATTTCTGTATTTGTTTCCGAAGATATTATAGCCACTGTGTAGTAGCTTTGAGTTTGTGTCGGTATGTCGGATTTCCTCTTGATAAAGTATTGCATGTTATACTATCTGACATATCGATGCTCGCACAAAGCAATTACACGGATGGTCGCTCCTCAACAGCCTTGTTCTCCGTGCTAGTCGACAACAGTCACCGTAATGTTCTTGGCTAGCGTGGGTATAGAGGTGGGGCGTCACAGCTTGGTATCAAAGCTAAACTTCGGAACAATATGGAATATTATAACAAGGATCATCGTCCTAAGTCTTTCTTAGGAGTCATGCTTTAGGATTTTATTTGGATCTACGTACCGTTCTATCCTATTTTCTTTTATGATTCCTTGTTTTTTCTATCAAGATTGCTTGATATTCATTAGTGAATAATCTTCTTCTTGCTCTTCTTTCTTTCTAAGGAAGAGGAATGTCTAGACCAGGTCGTCCCAGAGCTGGACCATCTAGTGTTCCACCCCAAGATGGAGTTTTTATGACTGCTCAACAGCTTCTTGATTTAGTGACGAATGCTCAAGCAGCTGGAGCTAACCCGGAACCTACTCACCCAAAGTCGGGATTTGCACGCTTGTAGCGATTACACTAATTTGGGTGGGGAGCCATTCAAAGGTTCCGAAACTATTATTGAAGTACAGGCTTGGCTAAGGTCATGCGATCGAATCTTTTCTCGCATGAATCTTATTGACCTTCACCGAGTTCAGGTGGCCTCTAGTATGCTCCGAGAAAGAGCATTGGACTGGTACGAGCTTCTTATTTCTGAGATTAATGAAGCGGATCTCACCTGGGAGAAATTCCGGGAACGCTTCGAGTTGAAATTTGTACCGGAAGAAGAGAAAGTGACATTGGCTCGACGATTTATAGACCTTGTTCAAGGTGAGTCCTCCGTGAATGATTACGTCACCTCCTTCGAGTCGCTTTTCAAATATGGGGTTGAATACATCAACACCCCTTTAAAGAAGAACCAGAGATTCGTCTATGGCTTAAACAAAAATCTCAAGAAGCCATTACTTCTAAAATTAGAAGTTTCTTTC
This sequence comes from Allium cepa, assembly GCA_030765085.1. Classification (NCBI taxonomy): domain Eukaryota; kingdom Viridiplantae; phylum Streptophyta; class Magnoliopsida; order Asparagales; family Amaryllidaceae; genus Allium; species Allium cepa. The sequence goes on along the minus strand of CM060941.1, from coordinate 675,025,081 downwards.
GACCAACTCGTTGATATCGCTCTTCGTCTTGAAGAGGCGGATAGGGAGAATGATGTTGAAGTGGTGGGTTCCAAACCAAACTTCAACAACAAGAAGAGGCCAAATAAATTCAAAGGACCTTATCCCAATAAGAAAGGGAAGCAAGCAACCTCCGTGGCAAAGACTTCTTCCTTTGGCCGTGGGGAATGCTATAATTGTGGTTCGAAGGACCATTATGCGAACAAGTGCCCTAAGTCTCTCTCTTGTCGCTACTGCAAAGTTCCCGGTCATGTTATATCTTCATGCCCAAAACTTCAAGGCAAGAAGGAGGGAAAGTTAAATGTTGCTCAATCCCCTGGCAAAACATCTCGTGGCCAAGGTATTTCTCATTCTATTCTGGATGGAATTATTTTATTTCGTGATCATCCTATTCGAGTTCTTTTTGATACGGGTGCGTCCCATTCTTTTATATCGAAAGAACTTGTTGATACTTTTTCTTTGGATGTTTTGTGTTTAATGACTTCTTTGAGAATTGCGAATCTGGTTGGTGGATCCGCAACAATCATTTTATTGTGTAAAGATGTCGAGATTATTTTGTGTGATTTTTCTTTCCGAGCCGATTTGCATGTCATGCGTTATTTAGGCTTTGGAATGATTTTGGGAATGGATTGGCTTAACCGTTATGAAGCCCATATCCTATGTCCTGAGCGGACTATTCATCTTCGACATCCTCAATCTGTTAAGCAGATTTCTATTAATCTTAAAGATTCAGATTCCAGCTTGGTTGCATCTTTGTATTCTTTAAATCCTCGTGATGACGATGATGATGACGAGGGTGATATTATTTCTCTTATTCACGTCGTTTGTGAATTTTCCGACATATTTGAGCCCGTTTTAGGATTACCACCTAAGCGAGCAATTGAGTTCAGAATTAATCTTATTCCTGGAGCCCAACCTATCACTCGTCCTCCGTATCGTATGTCCAATAAAGAAAACGAGGAGATGCATAAACAATTATCTGAATTGGAGACGAAGCAATTTATTCGCTCTAGTTCCTCGCCTTGGGGAGCTTAGGCTATTTTCGTGAAGAAATCCGATGGAACACTTAGGCTTTGCGTTGACTACCGCAAGATTAATGATCTTACTATCAAAAATAAATATCCTTTACCTCGGATTGATGATCTATTCGATCAACTTAGTGGTGCTAGAGTCTTTTCACAATTAGACTTAGCTACTGGATTTCATCAGCTTCGTATTGCAGAGGATAGTATTCCTTTGACATCGTTCCGTACTCGTTATGGATCTTATGAATGGCTTGTTATGCCATTTGGTCTAACGAATGCTCCGGCGTATTTCGTTGACCTTATGAATAGAGTTTTCAAAGACTTCCTCGATCGGTTTGTTCTCATCTTTATCGATGATATTCTTGTGTATTCTAAAACCGAGGAGGAGCACGAAAAACATCTTCGGATTGTGTTGGAAACTCTTAGGAGTAATCAATTAAGGGCAAAATTTTCTAAATGCCACTTTTGGCAATCTCGTGTGAAGTTTCTCGGTCATATTATTTCCGAATCCGGAATTTCCGTGGATCCTTCAAAGATTGAAGTGATTCAAGATTGGAAGAGACCGGAGAGTGTGACAGAGATTCGTAGTTTTCTCGGATTGGCGGGCTATTACCATCGTTTTATCAAAGACTTTTCTAAGATTGCCGTGCCTCTCACTAGCTTGACTAGGAAAGGTGTTAAATACATTTTGTCGGACAAATGTGAAGCTTCTTTTCAGAAATTAAAAGAACTCCTTTCTGATGCTCCTATTCTTGTTATTCCCGAGGGGAATCAAGATTTCGTTGTTTATACCGATGCTAGTCGCGTTGGTTTGGGTGCCGTTGTTATGCAAAGAGAACGTGTTATTGCTTACGCTTCAAGGCAATTAAAGCCTGCCGAGACTAGATATGCCACTCATGATTTAGAATTCGCGACTATTGTTTTCGCTCTTCGGATTTGGCGTCATTATCTTTTAGGAGAGAAATTTGTTCTTTATACGGATCATAAGTCTTTAAAATATTTATTTTCTCAAAAGGAACTTAATTTGCGTCAACAACGTTGGCTCGAGTTCCTTGCTCCTTATGATCTTGATATTCTTCATACACCCGGTAAGGGTAATCGTGTCGCCGATGCTCTTAGCCGTAAACAACAAGCTGTTGTTTCTATGATGATATCTGAATGGAACGATCTCGAGATCTTATCCACTTGTGAGATTCGAGACCGCGTATCCGATTTATGCTCATCATTTGTTTTATGTAGCCTTGAGGCTCATCCTTCTCTTTTGGACCGCATTCTTGAAGCTCAAAGGCTAGATCCCGAATTGGCTCTTCTTGGCCAAAATATTAAGGATAAAATTGATATTGAAGGTTTGAAAGACTTTGATATCGATTCTCGTGGCGGCATTCGGAGATTTGGTAGACTTATCGTACCAAATATTAGTGATCTTTGTAAAGATATTTTAGAAGATTCTCATCGTTCTAAATTTACCATTCATCCCGGAAGTAGTAAAATGTACACTGATATGAAGCGACTTTATTATTGGGGGGGAATGAAACTTGACATCGCTAACTTCGTTAAGCGTTGCATGACTTGCCAACTCGTTAAGGTCGAACATCAAAGGCCCGGTGGGTTATTGCAACCTTTAGAAATTCCAATTTGGAAGTGAGACCAAATTTCCATGGATTTTATAGATGGCCTTCCCCGTTCTCGTTCGGGTCATGATAGCTTATGGGTGATTGTTGATAGGCTTACTAAATCTGCCCATTTTATTCCCGTTCGGTTTAACCGAACCGTTCCTCTTTTGGCCAAGCTCTTTGTTAAAGAGATTGTTAAATTACATGGTGTTCCTACTTCTATTGTTAGTGATCGTGATCCATTGTTTACTAGTGGATTTTGGAAGAGTCTTCAAAAAGCTTTGGGAACGAAGCTTAATTTTAGCACCGCTTATCATCCTCAGTCCGATGGACAAGCCGAGCGTGTGAATCAAACTCTTGAAGATCTTCTTCGTGCTTGTGTTCTTGATTTTGGTGGAAGTTGGGAAGATCATATTTCACTTGTTGAATTTTCCTATAATAATAGCTTCCAATCTAGTATTGGTATGGCACCTTTTGAGGCACTCTACGGAAGGCCATGCCGATCTCCTTCTTGTTGGCTTGAGACTGGTGAGAAGCTGGTTTTAGGTCCAGATTTTATTCATGATTCCACAGAAAAGATTGACCTTATTCGTCATAGGATGAAAGAAGCCCAGAGTAGACAAAAATCCTATGCCGATAACCGGAGAAGGAAATTAGAATTTTCTGTGGGAGATCTCGTGTTTGTTCGTGTTTCGCCTATGAAGGGTGTTGTACGATTCAGTCGATCGGGAAAACTAGCGCCTCGATATATTGGGCCATTTCCTATCACCGAACGTATTGGTTCCATGGCTTATCGCCTTTTATTACCGGCTCAATTTTCTGCTATCCATGACGTGTTTCACGTTTCTCAACTTCGGAAATGTCTTCGAGATTCCGATTCTATTCTTGAGCCCGGTGTTGTGGAAGAGATTGAAGTTTCGCCTAATTTAACTTATGAGCAACATCCTATTCGTATCATTGCTTCGGAAGTCAAACGACTTCGAAATAAAGATGTTCCGCTTGTTAAAGTTCAGTGGCCTTCAAATCCTAAGGATTGTTCTTGGGAGTCTAGGGAATTCATCGAGCGATCGCATCCGGACTTGCTTTCCCGTGCTCTTTAAGGTGAACCTTTTATTCCAAATTTCTTTTGTGTTGAATATGCTTTATGGTTGTTACTTTATGTTCTCTTCTTAAATATTGCGAGGACGCAATTTCTTTAAGGAGGGGAGTCTGTAACAAACCGCATATTTATCGATTTTATATTTAAATATTTTATTTAATATTTTATCGTTAGTCGGATTTTAGTCCGAAAAGCTACTTTTTGCATACGGTCGAATTAGGACTCGGGACCACTCTCATTGAGTTTAAAATGCCGTTTGCGACCTTTTTGAGTATAAGCTTCGATATGTTTGGAGAAAGTTGAATTTTGCTACTTTTCACTTTGGGTTTGGGTTTGGGCTCAACCCTATGTTTAACTTATGCTCAAATCTGAGCCACTCTTCCCCATTCACCCTCATTCTCTTCTCTTTTCAGTTTTTAAAGTATTAATGGTGGGAGAGATTGGAAATTAAAATTCCAAAACCCTAGTTCCTTTTGCAACTTCAAATTCCTAGCTCCAAATTCAAGAGAACCCATTGGTAAGCATTCTCTTCTTCTTCTCCAACTTATTCTCTTACCAATTTCAGAAATTCCTAAACCTAATTTTGGGAATGTTCTTGTTTTGAGCATAGATTCAAGCTCATTTGGGTTGTGTTGAAGAGAGGTTGATTCTCCATTTGCTTTCAAGCTTCTTCTTGTTTGATTTTGTGAAAAGGTGAGATTTTTATCTCACATCTATGCTTATAATTATCTTCGATTGTTAGGTATGAATTCCTAACACTTATTCGTGTGCATTTGCTTTTGGTTTGGATTGATTTGGCGAATATTCCAATTTTTGGTGTTTTGGGTTCAATCCTTTAAAAATCATAACTTTGATGTTTGAACATGTGTTTTGGTGATGCATCGAGGAGCCAATAGGGCCGGGTAGCCGTTAGGCATAATTCCCTAGCGTCCGTGATCGTTCGGTTGCGAATTGGTGGAGGTTGCATATCAATTTATGGGCATCAATTTGCAGAGCATCAGGTTCGACCGAACGACCCCCCTGGTCCGGTCGACCGATCTGCTTGTAAAAGTGCAGATTGCACTTCTCTGTTTCTTGTTCGGCCGACCGACCCCCCTGGCTCGGTCGACCGACCTGATGCCCGAGAAGTTTTTCAAAACAAGGTTCGGTCGACCGATCGACCGAGCTCTGTAGCCGGCCGACCGACCTGATGCATTTTGCCTATTTTCGCCTAGTCGCGTGAATTTCCAACTTTGATCGATTCGAGTTGTTTCCTAGTTGTTGTTATCATTTATTATGACTTTGATGACTCTTTTTAGGGATTTTTGAATATCCATTTCGATGGATCCTTTATCGATTTCTTTGGATTTTATTCACGTCTTCGTATGTGAATTTTAGTGATTGATTGTTCTTACAATCTTCTTCGTGATTTGTCACTTTAAAAATATAAAGGTTTTCTATACTAGTAGTAAATATCAAAACTCTTTCCTCAAACGATTTCAATACTATTTTAATACCAAATTCGTTTATAAGATCGTTTTCCAATCTATTAGTATATATAAACCTTTACCTCACTCGTATGAGAAATCTAATTAAACGACTTAGTAAAACAAGTGGTATGAAACGCTTGCTTTCACTTTGTCGGTTAATTCTTGGACTTGTTCGATTGAATCTCTTGTGACAATTTTATAGTGGAGATCTACAGTTTGTTCGTAAATATTTAAGTTAAGGAAGTGGTTATGGGACATGAAGCTAAACTCATATATTTACTATCTTAGTGTAATTGACACTTCTCGTTGATCATGATGATCATCTTTGTGATTTAGACTAGCAATGTGCGATGTCTCTTTGTCTGCCAGGGAGACTAAACCCCGTTTTGTGGAGTTTTGACTCAATTTGGTGGGGTAGCAACCCATGGTCTTTGGTCCGTTTGTGGAGCTTCGACTCAATTTGTGATGGTTAGCAACCATGGAATTAGCGTTCCGTTTGTGATACACGTGTTGTTGGGCTTTATGCTCCCGTTTGTGATAGGCCTCCCCCCTTTGTGATTTCTGGATTTCTTGAGATGATTTCTAGAATTTGTGTTTCACCAAGTTTCGTGATTTCCATTGATAAGTTTTATCAATATTTGTGCATTGGTGAATTTGTGCGTTATTGACTTTTGTGATTTCTGGATTTCGCATATTGAATTCTGGAATTTGTGTGTCATTGACTTTTGTGATTGACATTTATATTATTATCAATATTTGTGGTTTGATGAACGAAATAAGGAGTATGGCATTTCTTTGATTCTTGTGTAGATTTGGTGATATTGATTAATCTCTCGTTGATTTTCAATTACTTATATATATCACAGCTTGGAATTGTGATTACTATATGTTTAGTCATATCCCTTATTCTATATCGTTTCATCTGATATTTATAGTTAGACTGATCCGTTTATTATTTTCTTATTAAATAATACTCGGGTCAGACCGAGATGTTAAAGGTGCTTCTGATTGACTTCTCCCCTGGGATTGATTTCTCTGACTTTTGGCAAACTACTTAAATTAGTAGTTTATTTTGTTATATACACTTGAGATATAGACTCATTGTTGTATTCTTTTATATAGCACGTGTTGCTATTCTTTTGTATTATTGTGGATCTTTTTGACCACTACTCTGATATACACTTTCATGTGTTAATTATATATTCATATCTTCTTCCGCCTTTGTGATATGAATTATCTGTGACTAATTTATGTTATGTTTATTTCTGTATTTGTTTCCGAAGATATTATAGCCACTATGTAGTAGCTTTGAGTTTGTGTCGGTATGTCGGATTTCCTCTTGATAAAGTATTGCATGTTATACTATGTGACATATCGATGCTCGCACAAAGAAATTACACGGATGGTCGCTCCTCAACAGCCTTATTCTCCGTGCTAGTCGACAGCAGTCACCGTAATGTTCTTGACTAGCGTGGGCATAGAGGTGGGGCGTCACACATATCACACAACATTACTAATCTCATAGCTGAGATTCAATCCATTCAAGGCAACCAATATTATCCACTTATAAGCTATGACTTATAATCATACTATCTATAATTAATTTAAATTGAATTAAATTAATTATGTCATCTCTAATTAATTTAAAATGAATTAAATTAATTACTACACAATATAAATCTTGCTTATATTATCATTAATTAATTACAAATTAATTAATTGATTAACCTCTAATTTATCATCTTAATTAATCAATCCTGATTAATTATACATTAATTAATTCACAAAATTAATTACTCTAATTCAAATACAGTAATTAACCTTTAATTACTTCATAAATTAATTAACTATAATTAATTACAATTATCCTTAATTAATTACAATCAATTAATTATACTTAATCATTTATTATTGATTAATTAATCTTAATTAATCAATCTTAATTACATCATTAATTATATTAATTAATGACTCTTAATTATATTTAATTAATTACTCCATTAAATTAATTACTTTCAGAAATTAATCTCACTTAATCCATAATTATTAATCACCTTTGATTAATCTCGATCTGTAATTAACCACCCTAAATTACTTATCAAATTAATTATTCCTTAATTAATTTCTTTAATTAATTCCTTGATTAATTATACAAAATAATATAATCTAAATTATTTCCACAATCCCAATATCATCCATTAATTACATCCAGTAATTATCTCTAATTACTTTACTGAGCAATTTTCTTCATTAATTACATAAAGTAATTATTATCAAATCCAATGTTTAAAATTAATTAAACTAAATTAATTAATCTAAACCATTCTCAATAAACTCCATTAATTACATTAAGTAATTAATGTCTTAATTATTTTTATTTAAGTAATTAAACTTAAATAAATTTCACAATTTATTACATTAATTAATCAATCTAATTAATTATTAAAAATTAATCATATTAATCAATTATTAAATAAACCTTAGTTAATGACCATCATTAACTATTATTAATTCTTTAATTATTTTTCTTTAATTACTTCTTAATTAATCTCAATTTAAATTAATCCAAATTATTAATTACAAATTAAATAAATAAGTCACTCCTTAATTATTTTATTTATTTAATTTACTTTAATATCTTAATAACTTCTAAGATAATCCATTCCTTATTTATAATTACATAAATATTAAAGTGGACTTAGAACATTGCATTTTTAAATAAAAATTCAAATTTCATTTTGAATTTAAAATTCAAAATGATATTTATTTAAGCATAAACCAAATTTAGATTCCACTTAAAATCCATTAAAATGAATGTAAATAACATTTATTACTTCAATTTGAAACTTATATAAGATACGTCTTAATTTACTTAATTTAATTAAAAACTAAGTTTTAAGTACATTATTATTTAAATTTCAAACTCAAATTAACAATCATTTAACCTTCTTTTATCAACCTTTATAAACGACTTCATTCAAAAAGGAAAATCAAATTAAAATATTTGTTTGAAAACAAATTTACTTCAAATAAACAATTTAAATTTAACTTGTTTGAAAAAACATTCAAATTTCAAAACTTATTCAAATATCCAGGTTTTAAATTCAATACATTTGAAACCATTCCTTATTTAAATCATTTGAATTCAAACTTGAAATAAACTTTTGATTTGAACCTTGATTTTAAAACTCTTTATTTAAATTCATTTTTAAAACCAGAAGATTCAAAATTTTTAAGAAAACTGAACTTAGATTTAGATTCAAACTGCTGTTTTGAATCATGATTCAGATTTCAAATGAAATTTAAATTTACATAAAAACTATCAGGTTTTATTTATTTTAGTTTTTAAACTGAAAACTACTTTTAAAATTTAAAAACTTGTAGGATTCAAAATCATTTGAAACTATAATACAAACTAGATTTAAACATGACTCAGATTTTAAAATATTACTTCCATTTGAATTCAGGGTTTAACAGAAGAACAAGTTTCTGTTTAAACCTGTACTATACTAAACCCTTTCCTGCCCAACATCTGCTTCGAGTCATCAGACTCTTTTCTTCGAGCAAAACACAAGAATACCCGAGTTATACTTCGAGTTCAATACACACTATACCCAGATTCACCAGAATCTTAATAGTGCACGGTGCACCTGCACCGTGCCTCCTGCCATCAATCTCCTCCTCCAGTGGCTTCTACACATCAACGTTCAACTCCCCAGTCAAAAACAACCATCTCCTTACCCTTATTCACCTCGCCTTTGAATTCGAGGTAAATTTCTAAAACCTGGAACCAGACAGTCCAAACTTTCCCCAAACCTGACATCGCCTCATCCACCACCTTCTGACCACCGGCATGTCAGCGACTTCGGCCATGAGTCCATCCATCAACCTGTTATCATCCCCCAGAAACTCAAACAACTCGATCATTTCTGTAGGTAACACTGACCCAAAACTAAATTCCTAACTCAACTAGGGCTACAGAGAAGAAATCAATATCACAGCCTCCTTGTTGATTTGTTCAAACATCAATTATTTTTTCCCTGAATCAATGATAACTCAACTACCTTCAAGATGAATCCCAGCTCTCAAATTTGCAAAGATCAAAAAAAAATTCCCAAATTCCATTTTCTGCTCAACACAGCACTACACCTCTCCCTTTAGTCCATAAATTATGATTTTTATATTGAATTTCATAATTTGCTTTGTGTTTCTATTTCATATTACTGAATTCATAAATTTACAGAGTTTGATTTTTACTTTATAAATCAATCACTACTGTTACTTATTTTATTTTTTTTAAACCTGAACAAAATTTAAACTTTGATTCTAAATTTAGTAAACATATTTGAATGAACCTGTAAACAATAACATATACTGCATTATGTAATGTTGGTGTTTGAACAGATTCTTGCATCTGGAAATAAAATGCAGAGGACAGCATGATCAAATTATTCATACACTTCTACAGAAAAATAACTAATAGAAATGCATAAATCATTCACACTAAAACATGAAAATAAACAAGCAACTTTCTAAAATACTTAAAATTCATTAATTAGGATGTTACTCACTTTAATTGGATGGGCAGAGCAGTGAATTTTGACAAAGATTGGTGCTTTTTAAAACTGGATACTTTACTTCTTAAATCTTGAATTGTTTCTTCAAATTTGAAACTTTAAATTCTGATTTGAATTTGCTCCTGATTCTTACTTGCATGCAGACACTCCAGATAGAAGATGATGCAGATGAAAAATATGCAGGCTTCAGATTTTTTTTTGAAAAATGCAAGCATGCTTTGATTTGTTTTGAAACAAGTGGTTTGCATCCCAGATTGTTGAAAGGAGGAAATGCAAATGTTTTTGATGCTGGTTTGAATTCCAAAGATACAGAATTCTCTGCTTGCATTCATATATTTGATTCAATTTTGAAAAAATGACATGCTTTGTTTTGAGAAGTGGATTGTAGATTTGAAGGTGATTATAGCTCTATGTTTTGATTTGAGAAGTGGCTTTGAAAATGATTTCAGAAATTTGTTTTCCATTGTTTCTTAGCTTTTGATTTCAAAAAGAAATAAGATGGAAGGAGTTTGTTTATAAAAACTGAAATGAAATACACAAGGTTTTCAAAATTGATTTACAAAAGTGAACTTTTAATCAAAGTCCCATAGAAGGAAAATCCATATAAAATATATTTATATATTCTTTTTAAGTATAAATGAAGTAGAGATCTCTATTTTCAAATGCATTTTACTCAATAAGGCTCCCAACCTGATGAGGTCGGTGAGATTATTTGAGGTATTGAATGCCCTTGGCAAAGTTCCAAGATACCTAACAAGAGATTTGGTTAAATAAGTCATTGGTCCCGCCTTGGGCCTAGCCAAAGCAACCATCTACAAATAAGGTTGGTTAAATAAGCCTTTATTCTCCCCTCTAGATTAGCCGAAGCAATCATCTAAAGAGTACATGCGGTCAAATCAGCCTTTGGACCCATCTTTGTGCCTAGCAAAAGCAATAATCTGAGAGAAAATAGATGGTCATTAAATAATCCTTTGGTCCGGCCTTTGAGTCATATTAAAGCAACCATTTAAAAGAACATGGGCAATCATAAAGTAAGCCTTTGGTCTCGCCCTTGGCCATGCCAAAGCAACCATTCGAGAGAATACATGTCATCAAGTAAGGCTTTGGTCCTGCCACTATTCTTGGCTAAAGCAACCATTCAAAAAAGAGAGTATGAATGGCCAACAACCTACAAATTTGCAAAGAAGAAAAACTAATCAGCCAGAGGGTAGTTGAAACGACATCTGACAAGAAAATGAAATTAGAAAAGCCCTTCACTTTGAGCAAAAATATGGAGATTTAATCAAGAATCGAATCAAGATACTAAAGGGTGTAGAATACCGCTAAAAGTGTAACTGGTATAAAGAAAATCACTTCAAAACATTATGCTACATTGGATCAAAATGTCCACAATCAAATTCATTAGTAAAAACAATAGTTCAATCTAATAAAATTAATTATAATAAAACTTATTGATTTGCAGGTTGATGCAAAGCAAAAAAAAAAAAAGATAAAAATTAAAAAGGAGAAAAGGAAAAGTCAGAATAATGGGCAAGGAGAACAACTTACTTAAGCTAAAGCATAAGCAAACCTTTTGAGAGAGACAAGTATTACACCCAAAAAATTTAATTAAAAATATAGATACCATGTTTAGGTAAAAGTAAAGGCCATCGTAAATAAAGGAAAAAAGCTATCTTAAATCAAGGAAAAGAAATTAATGTAAATCAAGGAAAGAAGCCATCGTAAATCAAAGGAAGATGTTACCATATATCAAGAAAATAGAGCTATCGACGGACACGGAAATAAAGCTATTGTAAAATAAGAGGAAAGAGGTATCACAAAGTAAGAAGAAAGAGCTATCTTAAGACAAGGGGATAAATCCATCATAAAACAAACGGAAAGGGCTATCGTAAATCAAGAGAAAAAAGATATCATAAGACAAGGAGATAGATTTATCATAAAACAAGAAATGAAGCCGTTGCACATCTGAAAATTACCCTTGAAATTGTTCTGAATATCTAAGAGTTGCTTCCTAATTGGTCTAGCAATGCCACATCAACATAAAAGTGGAAAGAAAACTGTTACATGTGTCACTCAGACCGTGTGTTACAGCTACAACATCTCAGGCATCTAAGATAGATGCCACTTGCGAAGAATCTAATGATGAAATTCCATTATAAATAGGCATATATCCCACTTAAGAATGGTAGAGTTCCTAATTTATATTCTTTCTCATTTTTATTTTCGTAATTAAGAGATTAATGAAAGTTTGATTTGGTACTTTAATGGCCATTTATATCAAATCCAAACCATAAATTTCTGATCAAGGATTTGACGTAACGCCCTATAAAATAACCGAAGAATAAAGATTTAAATGGTTGAATTATGAAAAAATAATAATGAAATAAGACAAGTATTTGGGTGTGCATTTACTTATCAAGGTTAGTTTTGATGAAGCACGAGGAATGGAGCGATGGTCGACTGCCCAAACGAACATTGGAATGAAGATAGTCACTTCCCTATTTTCATTTCATCCTATATTCATATTAAAAATGAAATCTTTGGATCACTTCATTGGCAGTTGCGATCTAGATAAAAGAAAAGGATCAAAACTAAAGAAACTCGTAACATTATTCAATTAAGCAATCTTAGTAAGTAATATATTCCTAAATCCCTCTTTCATTCATAAATGCCTCATGGTCAACTTAATGATGAATATTTTTATGTTTTGATTTGAAATTTTAATACGATATTAAAAACATATTTTTTGAGATAAGTTTTGATTTATAGAATTATCCCATAAGTAAATAATGTTATGAATTATTTGAGAACTATTTGTTATAGAAAATGGTTAGAAACAAGTAGTTGTTTTAAAGAAAATACATGTAAACATTTTTTGTGATTTTCTAGGAATAAAATAAGTGATTTCCAAAAAAAGTACACTGGGCTCAAAAAGAATTTAATAGGTGTAGGGAGGTCAACAATTAGAATCGGAAGGTAAATTAGTTAAATCGAGTATTTAATTATTTGTTAATACATCATATCCACAATTTGTGTTGAATGTGTGAGGAAAGTACTCAATAACTCTAAAAATGGACTTAGTCAAACAAATCAGGTGTGATGACCATCCTATACCTTCAACACCTAATATAACCTTAGAGTACACTGTAATGTTGCACGGTCAATGTAGGATGATTTTCAGGGTTGTAAATTAACTAAACAATCCGAGAACCTGTCGTATATCTCACAGTGCATTGAATAAATATAATATCATCATAGAGATAGAACATGCAAATCAATAATAACTGAACGAACAATAGAAACCAAAGAGCACATATTCATATAGTTATACAACATAAGTGATATAGTTATACAACAAATAATAACTCAGAATAAACAATCTCTAAGTAAATAAAAGCATTGATAAGCCCAACAACGTTGCGCAACGGCAAGATAAGCAATAATAGCTAAATTTAGCAATACATGAGAGTATAGCCTCTTGGCTGTCCTTTTTCCAACTCCACATGCAAACCAAACTTGATATCTCTAATTTACTAATTTAAGAATGCCTGGGATAACAGAAACCAGAGCATAAAATCCCAAGTCAGACAATAGTCTGGTGTGAGCGGTAGAAAATCTCAAAATACTACAAGTCAATATAATAAGACATAAGGTATGGAAATTCATTCCCGACCTGTCCCTTATACATAGAGTTGGCACATAACATAAGATATATGCTACTCGACGTCATAATCATCATTGGTGCACTATACATCAAAGTCGTCTAGATATCTACTCAAGGATATTGACGTCACGTGACATCCCTTGCAAACAAAGCAAACATAGAATACGTAATTCATCCCCACATCACTTACTTAGTGCGTTGGATATATGATAACTCACGCTACCTATCATGGTCAGAGACTAGAACTCCTCTCATGAATATCCAAGGTAGAAGATCACCTATTCTAGAGATTAGATCGCCTGTCATGGAGATTAGGACCCTTCATTGGTCCAAATTGGTGCCCCCACACTACCCTTACTTCACGAGTACACTACTCCATCAAAACATGCTCCAATGAAATGTGCACCCTAAAATCATGCTCTACTAATCAAAGAGCCAATGATCGAAGAACCACCGATCCAATAACCACCGATCCAAGAATTAGAACCATACCGATCCTACTTCCTTCTAGGATGGCTTGAAGCAAACCCCTGCATAACCCAAAGCTTTTGAATGTGAAACCCGAATAGAGATGCTCTGACCCTAAACTTGATTTCCACCACTAATTCATACTTCTCTTTCCCATGTCCTGGGGAAATGAACTCCAATTGACTTAACATTTGAAATGTAGCTTCTTAGGGCCTTCCTTGTCACCACCAAACAACTCGCGCCAAATTTGGACATGGTTTTACAAGTTGGCGGTGACTTGTAACTTCGCCAATACTATTTTTAAGTGGTCATTTGCTCGGCATTTGCAACCAAATAAACAGGCGTTTAATATATACAATACATCCAAACAAACAAGCTTTCACATGCACCAAATTATAGTCTAAATCTAAGGGTAATAAAGTTGGGAAGATTCATAGGAATAAGGTGGGTTCATAAGAACTCGTTTACGCAAACCTTTCTAAAAACATTCGCCAATAACATGGCAATTAGATATGATTTAAAACATATTTATAGCTCAAAAATCATCTTAAAAGCATCATTTAAAGCATATAATTACATATTAGTAAGTGAGATATTACAACCACTCACATAGATCCAAAGCAACCAAAAGATGACCCAAATCCCTAGACGAACAGCAAAAATCTGGAATAAAGGAAGGCCCAAATAGTAAATATTCAGATCCAACTGCTTGTTTTACTAATATCCCTCTTAACGACAAGATTTGGCTAACTAAAGTAAGATTTTATAGTGATTTATGGTCTAGAGAATGTTAACGGCAGCTTCTCTAACTATTTCGGGAAAGTGAATTTAACGCCCTACCTCTATACACATACTAGTAAAGCACATTTCACTATAATGTTGTCTAGTGATATGGAGAAAAAGGTTTGTTAAGAGCAACTAATGAAATCCTTCCTCGAGCTAACACCGACATGACATGCTTACCAAAGTTTGAGCCAGCCCAAATTTGATGTATACGGTATTTGCATAGAGCAACAAATATGTAGGTTTAAATAGAAGTACAATATAAAATAAATACGCAGACACATAGTAACATCATAATGGAAAATATGATATATATCATAACTACATAAAGTGAGTCTCAATAGAATATGGTACATAACATACCCAAATCCAAAGGACATACATACATAGGACACTAGAAATTAACTAAAGAGGTATAGCAGGTACATCTCACTAAACCTAATAATGAGATAACACCATGCACCATACAACAATAATTCTCCAAACTCCACACAAGCACAAGTGTCCATAATCATTGTATCCCAATACCTGAAATGTCTCGGTCTAACCTGAGTATTATAGAAATAATAAACGAGTTAAACTTCATCTAAACAAAGGGTGAGTCTAGCTATACTAATATTGATGCACCATAAAAATTGATATATAGATCAAATAATCAAAACTCTAATGCATAAAAGAATACCCAAATAATAGCTACAAGCGCCATGTCAAAAAAACCTCAAGTCATAAAGACTATCATCTCAAATATGACGATTGTATAATATCTTTGTCAAAGCACTACCCTGACAAATCATAAAACACGAACAAATCAACAACATAGACCATGTTACAAAATCATATCAACTTTCTCATGGACCATCATCTTAAATATTATGTTAACTTATTATAATCTTCAAAGCACCAAAAATGGAATTCATACCTGAACACAAATGACACGAAGAACACATGAGAATGGATACTCGAATGTATTAATAAATAATCATTGGCAGATTGGTCATGTTGCTAACACCTCACTTAAAGTTTGGTCGGTCTCAAACACCACATTAGTAGTTTGGTCAGTCGTTAACACCATACTAGCAGTTTGGTCAGTCGCTAGTACCATACAAATAGTTTGGTCGGTTGCTAACATTACACTAGCAGTTTGACTAATAGGATATTGTTAGTGCGAATTGCTCTCTTCTAAAGGCAGATTGATAAGAAAAGCTCAAGGAGTTTTGTGACGACACAACTTTCAGGTCTCTATGAATGACACTTAATACATCCTCGGTATTCATGTGTCGTTGCCCAAGTATTCAAAAGATAAGTTGTCTTATGGTAAAATAAAGAACAGAACAAGAAAAAAAAGATAAACCTCACAGCGGAATGGTTACATATAATATAAAATGATATAGTACAAAAGGTTACTCCTTATAAGGAGTTATCAGAGTTATAAAAAAAGTGCTACGTCTAATAAATTTGCAGCTATACATTCTGACTTCACAATTTTAAGATACAAAATACACCAACATAATCATACAGCGGAAATAAATAACAAGATAACTAAGGAGCCGCCTTCTCGATCACCGTCTTCAAAGAGCTCCTAAGAAAAGCTACTATTCTCGGACTACCCACATATAATTGAGTACCAGAGAGTTTAGGGAAAATAAACAACTAAGGTCAGACAAAATGTTTGGTATAAGTAAAACTATGAAACACATGGGGTGTATTTAAACAATAATATGTGGGACCACGCCGCTAAGTGGAACGGGTTTCTCCCACATAAACAACAACCAAACATAACAATTATGGAAATGAACAGTAGGGAATAAATCCTAACATAGATGATGGGTACAATTAGTATAACATTCAAACTTAAAAGAATGGAAATAGTCTGAATATAGAATGGATAAAGAAGACAACAGTCCAAACTCGATAGAATAGACTAAACAAGATAACTATCCAAACTCGATAGAATGGACAAAACCAAAAATTGAAAACCGCGAAGAGTGGTTGACTCTTTCCATTGTAATTAAAGAAAATAGATTCGAAGGTTCGAATCAAAAAAGAAAAGGAAATTTCCAACAATGACTATAAGGGTGTTCCCCTTTTACCAGAAGTATATCTCTAAAAATATACTTAAGAACTCAGATGGCTTTCGAAAACCTCTAAGCCGGACCTCGCCAACTGTTACCGAGAATCCGAGTACTTCGCATCTCAATGTGCAACACAGAATCCAATCAAGAGTGGATATGAAAATACCCTTATGGGAGAAACCCCACATAACTTTTCCCCCACACGCTCTTTGGTTTTAGTGATCTTCGACAAAGAATATCAAAGCATAATGGAGCAACACATCATCTTAGAATGATGATAATAAAGAAGCTGAAATAACCGATAACTGAGAAACCAACTATGAAAGATATAAAATGATTGTATATGGAAATTAAGTCTTGTATACTTATCTACACTCATTGAATTCCAACATGTACTATTTCTTGGTTAACAATAATACCCGACAAGTCAAGATAGTGTTACCTCAAAGTCATGTCTCATGATTATTCTTAACTTTCGAAATAGCGACGAGTCTACTTCTTCAATTTTTAGTGCTAAGTATACAAATTAATCATTGCTATATAAGTGAATCACTTTACGAAAATTAATTCATTTCCATAAACGAATCAAACTTTTTCTTTTAAAAACCTGAATTCGTATTTGGCCTCACATTACAGGTTTTAGCTTTAAAACACTTTGTTCAAAGAGTTCAACAACTTCAAAACATCAACTTAAAAAGGATTTAACAACTAAAAAAATCTTTATTACATTAATTAATTAACTTTAAACTTCATCACACAATTTGATTTTTGAACTTCAAATAACTTTAAATAACAAAAAGGTTAAACCACTTTAAACCTTGTTAATCCTATTAATTAGTAAAATATAATTAATTAAACTAATGAATAATTAATTATCATTATTTAAATAAATAAAAATGTCAAAACATCCTTATTACTTTGATAAATTCACTTTGAAACTTCATAAATTAAGTTGACTAATTAATTCCAATAACCTTTAATTAAAAAGGGTAAATCACCTTTAAAAAATCATTAATTTAATTAGTTAATAATATTTAAATACAATTAATTAAATTAGTAAAGTAATAATTAAATATAATTATTTTAAAATGATTAATCAATTTAAACCATCATTGAGGAAAAATTAATTAAAGTTAAAACAAGTTGATTTCGTTTTAAAAGTCATTAGTTAAAAAGGATAATTAATGTTAAAACATTATTATTAATAGATTAATTAAGTTTAATCCATAATTTTCAAAATATTAATTAGCCTTAAACATCATTAAATAAAACGAGTAATTAAATTTAAAACGTCATTAACTAAGTAGTTAGTTAAATTAAAAGCACATTATTAGTAAGTTGATTAGTTAACCTTAATCCTTATTAGTTAAATAATTAAATAAATTAAATAATCATTATTAAAATAATTAATTATTTTTGAAAACATCATTAATCAAAACATTGCTTAAATTATAAAACAATTCCAAGCACGAAGATGAAACCAAATGGTTTGATAAGAAGTGATTTTTCGAAAATGCCAATACGGCGATTATCGCTGTACTGGTAGTTCGGCAAATAAGTTTATAATATTATCAACACAACTAAACATCACATAGGAATGGTTTAAACATACATACAACAAGCATTCATAGGAAATAAATATAAACATGAATATAGTTTAAAGTTTTGGTTTTTGAGGGTTAAATTTTACTTACATGCTTACTATTTTTCTAAGTAACATTTACTTAACATGTTTGCATCCATCACATATATACATTTACAAACCAAACATGAACAAATTCACATCATATCCAAACCATGCAAGTAATATATATCACAATATAACTAAAGAAAAATATTTCCCAAAAAAAAGATAAGAGTTTTACTCACCGAAAGCTATCCAAACATTTGCCAACTAAGGGTATGATCTAACACTTCCATTCCTAAGCAAAAGATGGAGTCTTGCCTTAATACACTCAGTAGTCTTGGCCTTGAAAGAAGAAGGAGGCGAAATTTTTTCTGGTAAGGTGGAATGACTTTGGATAATCATCGAACTCTCAAAAATAAAGTCAAAAATATGTCATTTTACAATTGATTTTTAGACTATTTACCCTTGAATTTTGTAAAAGCGGTCAAGAGAATATTTTTATAAAATTTATTTCACCACAAGTTAAAAAAAGGAATAACTGAATTACAATTCGTTTTGAAGAAGATATAGTCAAAAGAAGAAGGTCCATTTTCAGACTTGAAATTCTAGGTCCAAAAACTCTCTATAATAAATGAGATTTGGACATGGTTACGCTTATAATTAGAAGAAGTGGTTGAAATAAAAGTTGTACCTACTAGAATTTTCTACGGTTTTAAAAAAGAAATGCTCCATTTGGTTATGTTTTGAGAAAGATATGGCAGAAGTAAAAGAAGTAAAATTGAAGAAGTGAAAGAGGTATTTATAAGTAAGTGAAAGTGTAAATTACCTAAACACCCAATGTCCTTTACCCTCCACTACTCTCTTTCCACCTCACCTAGCCCCTAAACCGCATGTCCTTCATCCACCTTCTTGTCCCCCTCCCCTCTTTTCACGATAAAACATGTTTTGTACTTAGTTGCCAAAATGCCAAATCATGTCTCTTAAGGCATCTTTTAGTATACACAAGTACATACTTAAGTATACATACTATGTATGTACCAATATGTCATAACTAATTTACATTTTGAACCACTTAAATGTTGTTGCAAATACAAACAAGGCTTACCACATTTCAAACAACTTTTATACGATGAAATGTAGAAAATTCAGAAATCAGTTTCTGGTCACATTTTTCTTTGAACTAAATATTTTTGTAAGCTAATTTTGAAAACTATTTCGTCTTCAACATTTATTATTTAAAAGATTTTTTATTTTAATTATAAAACCTATTATTTTAATATTTAAAATTAATTAAATTTTCAAAAATTAATGTGGTGAAATTTCGGGTCGTTACAAGTTTAGCTAGCTAAACTCCTATAGTCTGAAAGTACTGGACATCCATAGCATATGTTCAACCTAATATTGCACTGCTAAGGTGCCATGCCTACTCACGAATAACACAAGCATTTAATATCGAATATAGCCCACGTTATAGGATGCTAGCTCGGTGATATAGGGCTAGAAACTAAAACAAATGCCATGACTTGGGTATAACCTCTACAGTTAAACCAGTAGGTCGAATAACTAGCCTATAAGGTCAAGCCATCGAACGCATTAACGAATATAAGGAAATATAAAATAACTCACTTTCCTAATATACTATTGATCAAAAAGAGTTATAAACTTATCAAATAGTAACCACTGATTTAACGACCCAACTTCCACTACCAGGAAGTCGCATTGCTAATAAGAAAGAAAGGGATAGAAAACAGAAAGAAAGAGAAGAAAGAAGAAACAACACATCAGAATCTAAACAGCGGAATGAATAAATTATATTAATAACATAAAATATTACATAGTTTACAACCACTATCAGAGTACACAGATATATAACACATACTAGACAGTTATAAACACCTGTCTAGTATTTACAACACAGAATACACAGTGGAATACTATATATCTAACGTAGAAGCCTCCTGCTCCATTGCTTCTCCAATACTCGTCAAAGCCAACCTGAATCCCTTGGCTACTCATAAAAATTTGAGTACCCAAGAGTTTATGAAAAACAAAAACAAACTCCGGGTCAGACATGGGTCTGGTGTGAGTAACAGGTTAAAGTTGCTTAACTTTCAAAAACATTTTGAAAGGAAGGTATCACGTAAGACTTCCCTAAACATGGAAAAGTTTTTGCCTTATGCTAACCAAAACATTTGATAGGAAATCTAGTGATATTATAATAGGTCTAGGGTTTTCAAGTAAATATGAAATAGCCGAAATTGTTACATTCATTAAATTCCAGCTACTAGCCACAAAAGTGGGTAATACAATCAAAACCGTTGGCACTTATTGGATTTTGGATTCAATACAATGGCAGGGCTACTGGGGTACCGCCCGTCACAGTACGTGGCCTAGATCAACGTACCGAGGAGTACGCCCGCTCCCCTACAACACAAGGCCGGACCCATTCCTTACTGAATAGTTCCAAACAAGACAACCCCACAGTAGGTGCACATATCCAACTGCCCACTAAGCCGAATAAAAAGGGACCTCTAGACAGGGATCAATCTCGCTCTCCAGTGGGAGCTACCCACGAAGCCTTGCTGCACCTCCCCTGTTTTAGCCATTCCCGGTTGATGAGGCTACGATTACCTTTAAAGAACACATTTCTTAGAATGCTCATCGTCCACCCGACGATGTTCTGCAAGCATTCAATCCGTACAAGTTCATTCTGCGTTCGAACGAAACCGAAGGCATTATCTCGTTACACTCGTTTTGGAATCACCCTCAGAGTTAACGACGATAACCCTTGCACTCTGAATCTCCATCTCGAATCTATAAGTACTATTCCGTCAGACTAATTACGGAATCACCCACAGAGTTATACTGACGTATAGCCCTTACACCTCGAATCTTCACTCTTCACATAAGGTTCACGGCCTATCGTTAATTTGGATCGATGTGGTTTTCGGATATCAAATATGGAAACCCGATCCCGGTCTCATCGAAATCCAAAGCGTGTCTTTTAGGTCCAAGTTGTTTTAGAGTTTAAAACAATTTAATAACATTATCTATATACACACAGATAGATAATTCAAAAATTCACAACAGATAATTATCATTATCATAATCACAGATAATCAATATCATCATCACAATGCAACCAATGCACCCATATCAAACAACATTACTAATCTCATAGCTGAGATTCAATCCATTCAAGGCAACCAATATTATTACTTATAAGCTATGACTTATAATCATACTATCTATAATTAATTTAAATTGAATTAAATTAATTATGTCATTTCTAATTAATTTAAAATGAATTAAATTAATTACTTACACAATATAAATCTTGCTTATATTATCATTAATTAATTACAAATTAATTAATTGATTACCTCTAATTTATCATCTTAATTTATCAATCCTGATTAATTATACATTAATTAATTCACAAAATTAATTACTCTAAACCAAATACAGTAATTAACCTTTAATTACTTCATAAATTAATTAACTATAATTAATTACAATTATCCTTAATTAATTACAATTAATTAATTATACTTAATCATTTATTATTGATTAATTAATCTTAATTAATCAATCTTAATTACATCATTAATTATATTAATTAATGACTCTTAATTATATTTAATTAATTACTCCATTAAATTAATTACTTTCAGAAATTAATCTCACTTAATCCATAATTATTAATCACCTTTGATTAATCTCAATCTGTAATTAACCACCCTAAATTACTTATCAAATTAATTATTCCTTAATTAATTTATTTAATTAATTCCTTGATTAATTATAAAAATAATTTAATCTAAATTATTTCCACAATCCCAATATCATCCACTAATTACATCCAGTAATTATCTCTAATTACTTTACTGAGCAATTTACTTCATTAATTACATGAAGTAATTATTATCAAATCCAATGTTTAAAATTAATTAAACTAAATTAATTAATCTAAACCATTCTCAATAAACTCCATTAATTACATTAAGTAATTAATGTCTTAATTATTTTTATTTAAGTAATTAAACTTAAATAAATTTCACAATTTATTGCATTAATTAATCAATCTAATTAACTATTAAAAATTAATCGTATTAATCAATTATCAAATAAACCTTAGTTAATGACCATCATTAGCTATTATTAATTCTTTAATTATTTTTCTTTAATTACTTCTTAATTAATCTCAATTTAAATTAATCCAAATTATTAATCACAAATTAAATAAATAAGTCACTCCTTAATTATTTTATTTAATTTAACTTTAATATCTTAATAACTTCTAAGATAATCCATTCCTTATTTATAATTACATAAATATTAAAGTGGACTTAGAACATTGCATTTTTAAATAAAAATTCAAATTTCATTTTGAATTTAAAATTCAAAATGATATTTATTTAAGCATAAACCAAATTTAGATTCCACTTAAAATCCTTTAAAATGAATGTAAATAACATTTATTACTTCAATTTAAAACTTATATAAGATAAGTCTTAATTTACTTAATTTAATTAAAAACTAAGTTTTAAGTACATTATTATTTAAATTTCAAACTCAAATTAACAATCATTTAACCTTCTTTTACCAACCTTTATAAATGACTTCATTCAAAAAGGAAAATCAAATTAAAATATTTGTTTGAAAACAAATTTACTTCAAATAAACAATTTAAATTTAACTTGTTTGAAAAAAACATTCAAATTTCAAAACTTATTCAAATATCCAGGTTTTAAATTCAATACATTTGAAACCATTCCTTATTTAAATCATTTGAATTCAAACTTGAAATAAACTTTTGATTTGAACCTTGATTTTAAAACTCTTTATTTAAATTCATTTTTAAAACCAGAAGATTCAAAATTTTTAAGAAACTGAACTTAGATTTAGATTCAAACTGCTGTTTTGAATCATGATTCAGATTTCAAATGAAATTTAAATTTACATAAAAACTGTCAGGTTTTATTTATTTTAGTTTTTAAACTGAAAACTACTTTTAAAATTTAAAAACTTGTAGGATTCAAAATCATTTGAAACTATAATACAAACTAGATTTAAACATGACTCAGATTTTAAAACTTTACTTCCATTTGAATTCAGGGTTTAAATTTTATTCTAAAATTTAAACAGAAGAACAGGTTTCTGTTTAAACCTGTACTATACTAAACCCTTTCCTGCCCAACATCTGCTACGAGTCATCAGACTCTTTTCTTCGAGCAAAACACAAGAATACCCGAGTTATACTTCGAGTTCAATCACCACTATACCCAGATTCACCAGAATCTTAATAGTGCACGGTGCACCTGCACTGTGCCTCCTGCCATCAATCTCCTCCTCCGGTGGCTTCTACACATCAACGTTCAACTCCCCAGTCCAAAACAACTATCTCCTTACCCTTATTCACCTCGCCTTTGAATTCGAGGTAAATTTCTAAAACCTGGAACCAGACAGTCCAAACTTTCCCCAAACCTGACATCGCCTCATCCACCACCTTCTGACAATCGGCATGTCAGCGACTTCGTCCACGAGTCCATCCATCAACCTATTATCATCCCCCAGAAACTCAAACAACTCGATCATTTCTATAGGTAACACTGACTCAAAACTAAATTCCTAACTCAACTAGGGCTACAGAGAAGAAATCAATATCACAGCCTCCATGTTGATTTGTTCCAACATCAATTATTTTTTCCCTGAATCAATGATAACCTAACTACCTTCAAGATGAATCCCGGCTCTCAAATTTGCAAAGATCAAAAAAAAAAATCCCAAATTCCATTTTCTGCTCAACACAGCACTGCACCTCTCCCTTTAATTTATAAATTATGATTTTTATATTGAATTTCATAATTTGCTTTGTGTTTCTATTTCATATTACTGAATTCATAAATTTACAGAGTTTGATTTTTACTTTGTAAATCAATCACTACTGTTACTTATTTTATTTTTTTCTAAACCTGAACAAAATTTAAACTTTGATTCTAAATTTAATAAACACATTTGAATGAACCTGTAAACAATAACATATACTGCATTATGTAATGTTGGTGTTTGAACAGATTCTTGCATCTGGAAATAAAATGCAGAGGACAGCATGATCAAATTATTCATACACTTCTACAGAAAAATAACTGATACAAATGCATAAATCGTTCACACTAAAACATGAAAATAAACAAGCAACTTTCTTAAATACTTAACTTCATTAATTAGGATGTTACTCACCTTAATTGGATGGGCAGAGCAGTGAATTTTGACAAAGATTGGTGCTTTTTAAAACTGGAAACTTTACTTCTTAAATCTTAAATTGTTTCTTCAAATTTGAAACTTTAAATTCTGATTTGAATTTGCTCCTGATTCTTAGTTGCATGCAGACACTCCAGATAGAAGATGATGCAGATGAAAAATATGCAGGCTTCATATTTTTTTTTGAAAAGTGCAAGCATGCTTTGATTTGTTTTGAAACAAGTGGTTTGCATCCCAGATTGTTGAAAGGAGGAAATGCAAATGTTTTTGATGCAGGTTTGAATTCCAAAGATACAGAATTCTCTGCTTGCATTCATATATTTGATTCAATTTTGAAAAAAATGATATGCTTTGTTTTGAGAAGTGGATTGTAGATTTGAAGGTGATTACAGCTTTATGTTTTGATTTGAGAAGTGGCTTTGAAAATGATTTCATAAATTTGTTTTCCATTGTTTCTTAGCTTTTGATTTCAAAAAGAAATAAGATGGAAGGAGTTTGTTTATAAAAACTGAAATCATTGAAAATAAAACCAAAAGAAAATGCTAATTAAATTTTTGACACTTGTCCCTTACATTAACATTTATCATTTTAAATGTCTTTTTTTCTAACACATGTTAATTTATGTTTCTAAAAAGTTTACACTTATTATTAATGTTAATAAGCTATAAATTTAGTTAACTTGTATTTTGAATTAGATGTTTAATATAAGATATGTTTAGTTAATGAGTTACCATGCATTTATTTACATGTATATAGATTTTTAGATTTTTAAAATGAATTAATCAAACTATATTTATAAAATTAAACTTATACAAATATTTCAAAATCAAAACAAATTAAAAAAAATTATAATTTAAATTTTAAAAACTTTTAATTCAAGTTCATATTAAATTTTGAAATGCAGTTTATTTACAAATATAACTACACAATTTAAATTTTGGAAAACAATTATTTTTATTAAAAATTTATTTGTTAAAATTATGTATTATTATATTTAAAAATAACCGCATTTAATAACCATAAATTACTTATAAAAGAAATTATTTTCTTTATTCATAAATTATTTATTTTATCATATTATATTTAAAAGAAAAACAAAATAACCTTATTGTTATTTATTTAAATTGAAACTTGAGTTAAACATATTTTAAATTATTTTCAATATTTCTCTTATGTATTTAATACCATATTTATTTATTAGATAGCTTTTAAAAAGTTTAACTTTTAAATAAATCAAAATTTCCTATTTTTACTATATATATATATATATATAGGAAACAAGATTTATTTATTAATCAGATTAAAACAAGATCTATATACAATATATACAATATTCTATATATATTATAAATAGAAAATAAATTATTAGATTTAAAAAGATAAAATCTATCAATCAACTATTTATTTTATTGGATTATTAAATTAATTAAAATCTTATTACAAATATTATCAATCAATGTAATTTTTATTTCAGATTATTAAATTGATATTGCTTTAAAATTCCGAGTCATCACAACTGAAGTAACAACCGTATGTCCGATAACCATTTGGTGTTGCTGAAATATTTACTATTAGTTAGCAAATTCCACAATCAAATACTCTATGTAAACATCTCATTTAATTAAACAATGAAGTAATAACAAATGTAACGACCCGTAAATTTTCGATAATTAAATTTTTTTAATTTAGTAAGATTTTTGAAATTTATTTATTAAGAAAATAAAAAGTAGTGAATTATTAATAAAAATATTTACTAGAATGGAATTCAAATTAATGGAAATAGTTAATAGACGGAAATTGTTTGTGAAGAATAAACATACAAGTATTATAAAGGGATAATGGTGAAAATGGTTGTTGTTACCAGTTAATTTACCAATTACAAATAAGGGTAATTAAATGTTACTTTAATGATAATTAATGAAATAGTGGAAAGTGTGAATGTAAATTGTCATACTTGGCTATAAATTAATGTAGGAAAACTAATGCAAACATTAAACTTTATAAGTGGAATAGTATGTAATGTATGACTAGTGAATAAAGATTAGGTATATAAGAATCGTAACATTTGTTGCGAACAATGAATTTATTAATGTGAATCAAAGTAATAGTAACAGTCGTAAGTTACTATTTAATTGGCATATTAATTAGTTGTAACTGTTATATTTGAGAATAAAATTTTAATATAAGTAAATAAATGTAAGTATTGTATGAATATATGAATTAATGTACGATTTATGGTAATAGAATGAATTCATATGATGTAAGTAATTATAATAAATAATTGAAATAATAAGCCTAAGTGAAATTTTAAGGCTATGGTAATAATCATCATAAATTACCAGAATATATCTAGTCTACCAAATTAATTGGAAATCAATTACATTTAAATGAAAATAAATGTCTCATTAATGTGGGTAAGAACTGTAATTGTAAAGTGTAAATGTAATAAAGCAATGGAAATGCATATTTTATTCATAAGGTAATATAAAGGAATGAAACCTTTTTGAATGAATTAATTGAGGTTCTAATTATAAAAAATGTATTATTTGAAAACTTCAATATATTTGGAAATAATAGTTAATTAAAGGGTTGGAATTGAATCTAATCAGTTTAATTGGAATTTATTAAAATTAATTCGATTCAATTTATAATAAAGGGGTTATTTTAAGTAAACGAAATAAATACTATAATCGGTGAATTAATTAACTATAAATTGATACGGGAATTGGTTTTAAAGGATTATAAATTACTAAAGTAATACCAAAGGATAAAATTTATGAATTATAGGATTTGAATTTAAGTGGTGTTTAATCAATTTAATATTAATTTATTTAATTAACTGGAAAATAGCCATTTTGGCCACTGACTCAGATTTCGACGAAATAATTTAATTTTAGCATAACTTCTTCATAGATCGAATTGGGCTTGAAACCTGCTCCATCGTGTTTAAAATATTTAAAAACGTCTATTTTGATTTATGGGTTGACCCAATTTCGTTCCTGAGTCAGAACGGGCTTTTCGGGCCACTTATCGTTTAACGGTCCAGATAAATCGTGTCCATATATCCCATTCGCAGCTTTGTCTATAAATACCTCATTATAAACCCTAATTGTTCCTCATTGTCATTTGTATGTACGTACAATTCATTCTGTTCCTCCTCTTCCTCAATGGTAGACAAAATTCTAAATTTCAAATAAAATTGCAATTCAAAAATCAAATTGAAAATTCAATCTCCTTAAATAATATCGAATTATATATCGATTTGAAGCTCTCGAAGGGCACAAGTCAATTATGTAATTCGTTTTTCGATCTGGACTTCTGTGTGGCTTAAATCAGATGAATCAATTCCGGTCGACGGTAGATCGTCGATCTCACAACGATCGGGTTGTACAACATTGAAGAGGAAGCCATGGGGATGAGATCCATACGGTCGCTTTGGTCTCTGGGTGCATGGATTCGTGGGATTTGGTGGTGGAAGTCGTACGACATTGGTAGTAATTGGGGCCGAAGTCCTGGTGGCCAATGGGGCGGCTCTAGGTGGCGAGCGCGTTGACGTCCTCTGATGTGGTGAAGGACAAGCAGGGTGGTGGCGAAATTGGCCAAAAGTAGCGACGGCTGTGGGTTTCGTTTGGGTCACGTGCTGTGCATTTAGGTTTCTGGGTATGCTATAGTATGGGGCGCGTGTAGTGTTGACAAGGCAAGTAATTGGGTTTGTTTTATTTAATTTATTTTTATTTAAATTGAATTTGAAATCTCTAACGTTCTAATCCACGTAACTTTTACATACAGGGTTGAATTCACACGCGGTTTTCTCTGCTAGGTTCGTATTGGAATTCCAGACATTTTGGCTCTTGTTTGGATGAATTCTGTGACTATTCAAATTTTGAGTTTAAATTGGATTTAAAATTCAATTTAAATTTAAAAGGTGAGTGTTTTAACCCACCCACAACTTCTAAAATTTCTTATGTTTGTTAAATTAATTTTTGATGTGATTAAAAATTTATTTATTGTAGTTTGGTATATTTTTATCATCATTTCAGTTAAATTGAATTTATAGAATTAAATTGTTATTCAATTTATTTTTGCATATAAACTACCAGTTAAATTAATTTATTATTGAATATAAACTGTCATTAATTGCCTGTTATTTATTATCTGTCCTATATTAATGTTATTGCTTGAATTAGATGATGATTGTTATAAATGGTTGATGGTTGATATTGGATAAATGATGTTGTATTATATATTATTATAAACTACAAGTTGTTATGCATTTTATTTCATTCGGGATTGTGGTTTAAAAGGATATATAACCATATTTTTATTTTTAATTGCGGATTGAAATGATAATATCCGTATCACTTGACCATAGGATAGAAAATTTTATACAGACACCATGGACTATATATAAAAATATTTTGAAATGATTTCTTTGGCTTTGTAAAGGAATATATGATTTTATGAGATATTGATTTGGATATTTTATAAATGTTATTTTACATATAATTAAATTCTTGGTTTTAAGTGATGGATAAAATTGTTTAAAGTATAAATAAGTTTAGTAATAAAGTTTGATTTTATTGAAATATAATATGAATAAGCATTTACTTAAATTATATTTTAATATAGAGTTTATATTGATTTTATAAATCAAGGTTGAGAAGATAGTTTTGAAATTGATTTGAGATTTTATTTAATTAAGAATTATATTTTATAAGAATCCATTTGGAACTTATTAAAATTTATATTTTAAAAGAATATGGTTCTATAACTTAATTCGGGGTTAAGGTGATTTAAGTGAATATATCAAGTCTAAATAAATTAAGGAATATTCAATTATTGAAATTTGAAGTTTTATCTAAAGGATATTGGATTTATTAAGCAAATATTTCAAAACTAAATAATAGTAAAGAACATTTGGTACATATATATATATGAATTATAAAATTTAGTTTGAAATATTGAATATTTAAGCTTTGAAATATATTGAATTTGAAATGGTTTATTTTACGGATCATCTGTTTTGAAATCGATATAATTTGGAATGGTCGATTTGAAAACCGAATTAAATTGAAATTTATGATTTAAGGATTTGGTTAAATTTAAAGTTTAGAAATTCGGGTTGTTTTGGAATTAATTTGTGAAATTTAAAAGGCTAGTTTATTTTATAAAATGTTTTAATATTTAAATCATGTAAGGGGTGGAAGTTATGTTTCAAAGTTATAAATTTCAAAGTATTACGTTTTGGAAGTGTTATAGTTTTAAGTCTTTGGTTTCAAAATTTTATAACTTTGAAATACTATGATTTAAAATGATATCATATTGATTTGGTTTTTAAAACAAAAATGATATCGTATTTATATGGTTTGAAATGAGTATCATATCCTGGTTTTGAAGTATAATTATTTGGAAATGACCGCGGTGTTATAATAACGATTGGTTGGCAAAGAGACCGGGATCAGATATGGGCATACTCTCTGTCGATACCGAAAACCACTTTGACAACCATATACACGGTGGAGATTCCAGAATGAAGTAGGATGGTGGCGGCGTTCCTTTGAGATAAATACGTGGACCTGACTCCCATGAGTTGGCATAAGATGGCTAAAACAAGAGATTGACGGCCTAAGAAGGTAGAACCTTTTATCGGACACATCCCTTCAATAATATACTTTGATTTTTAGATTGATTTGGTGGCCACTTTTGATTTTGATTTGGGGGTGTCGCTCGAGGTGGGCGGTAGTAGCTGCTACGTGCTACCACCGGTCCGAAAGCATAATTGGTATATCTACCCTGACATTGCCTAGTTGTGCCGTGTCACCTACCCTAGCGCGCCTTGTACGAGTTTGATTTGTGTCGTACCTATGGAGTATCCTTTGGTTACCTCCTGATCAGGAGGTATTACGATACTGTATAGTCTATTGACACTATTATGTGTTAAGGGCTATATGGGTAACCCCTTAACGCTATTTAAAAGTAAGTTTATTTTACTATTAGACATTATTAAAATAATGAAATATTACTGCATAGTAAATAGTTTAACAGATCCTTAAAAGACGTGAATCCCGAGCATCTCTTGAGTTATTGCACTCACGTTAGACACTGGATAGGAGATATCAAATCCAGCAAACATCTCCGACGCCGTCCCACTCATATTATTTACTGTTGATTTAACTTACATAAGATCTTTCAGTTCCGATTCGAGTGTTTTGTCTTTTCAATTCGCTGAGGTCAGTCTGAGCATTTCAGGATTCGAAGACTTTATCTTTGGAGGACGAAGATGAAGATTTGTATTACTATTATTTATTATATTTCACTACATCACATTGTTCCACTGCATTGTTATTGATTATTCTCTGGTATGTGTAACTCTGATATGTATTGTATAAGTATAATCGAATATTGTGTAAAACAGCTTCATGAACTGTATATTTGATTATTATATTTTATCGTTCCGCTGTAAGATTCTATTTTCTTCTTTTTCTTTCTCTGCTTTTTCTTATTTACCCCATAACAATCCGCCATTCTGTATGGTTTAAGTCTGTTGTGTGTGGTTTATCGTCGATTTAAAGCGTATAAAATGGCTGGACGTTACATCTGGTATCAGAGCGAGGTTTAGCGATAAACCTTAACTTTGTGGGGTCTAACTCTTTATTAATAGGGTAGTAATACCCTATGATGAGTCGCTGAGTGTATATATGAGACAGCGGATTTGTTACTGTTATAAAAATGTTTTAATATTGTGTTATTTTGTTCTGTTTTGTATTTATAAATTCTGGGTGGCGCATAGGACGCTATGACATCAGTAGCGATTTCTAAACACTTAATAGGACAGACCGACACAATATTTGTTTTAAATATAGGTGAATGGAATAATTTTGCCTATTATATTTTCTATATATAAAATAAAATTTTATAAATGATATATATATTTGGTTGTAATATATTGATTGTTAGGTAGTGAAATCTAAAAGCATAGGTTGGAAATAAGATTTGAAAAGAAAATAAAATGAATGAAAATTGGAAATTTAGAATCTAGGTTCCATGGTTTTGAAATCTTCTTTCGAATGATTTTGGAATATAGTAATGATATTATTAGAATTATTTTCTGATATAAATACCCCAATATGATTTGAAAGAATTGTTTTAAAGAAATTTGAAAAAAAATAGGTTCTGTACTCCCCTCTCTATCGTTGGAGAATAATTTCGATGATGAGTGCATGCATCATCGATATTCATTTTCGAGTTTCTAAGTGGGAAGGCCACTGTAGTAGTTTTACTACAGATTTATTTTGATAAACAAATATAAATTTTGATTGTTTTAAGTGTAATTGGGCATATAAACTGTAAGTATATACCTTATTTGAAACTTAACCCGATATTTAGTTCTTAATTTTCCGTTAATCAATAGTTTCAATTATTGTAGAGAATGGATTGTAACTAATAAATAATTGGAACCTTTAATTTAAAATAAGAGATAAAATGCTAGGTTGAAAATGAAATTACAAGGAAATTTGGAATGTGTAACCTCTAAGACAAAAGATATGATTATTGAAATTTAAAAGAAATGAGAAAAATTTGTATGATTTTCAATTGCATCCTTAAAAGCATATGTATAACTTACCAAATATTAAAAGTCCTAATGCCTGTAAGAAATGTAAGAGGATATTATACTAGTAAATTTGAAGTAACGAAAGTACTAACTGAATTTCTTTAATAAATAAGAATTTGATGTTGAAGTTGTTATAAACTTAAGTATAAGTGAAATGCTACTAATTAAATATAATAGAAAGTAGGTATTGTAAGAAAGTAATTATGAACTTAAGCAAATAGGTTGAAGCTATATATAAATAAAATAAGTAGAAAGTACGAATATAATAAATATATGATGGTAGACTTAAGTTAATGTATTAACATGCTAAGTAATCGATTTGCACATGAATACTATAAATAAATAAATAAATGACATTAAGAAATAAATGAATGAATGAAAATAAATGAAATTGAGAAATGCATGAATGTAATGCAATAAAAAGGGAAAATTTGCAAGAAATAATGTAAAATAAAAGATAAATTATTATATGAAAGAAAAGAAATCAAAACAACAAATAGTATAAAATGAAATTAATAAGAAAGAACTTAATTTATTGTTTGGATTTGTTGTTTGTTTTGGTTTATGGTTGTTTGGGTAAGGATACTTTAAATTTGTTGGGATGTATGTATAATCTATTTGGTTTCATCTAAGGCTGTTGAGTAAATGATGCACTACGTAGTTTCTTTTCCCATTATGTGCAATTTAAAGTTTGAAGCCGAACAACTATTTGTTTTGTTTGATATGAATGAATGATTGATTTGTGTTGATTCTATGTGATGGTTGTATGCTTTGTTGCAAGTGATTGTTGTTTGTATTGATTTGTTTGTTTATGGTTGAAACCACTTTAAATATTTCATTTTATATAATTGTTAACCTTTTTGGATTGTGTAAGTGAAATACAGGTTATGGAAGCAATTGCTACTGCTTTTGGTTTCATAATTAAGTGTAAATTGCCCGACAAATAGGTAAGTTCCCGGATTACGGTTTATAGTGTTATTATATTATTTTTCCCGGGTTGGGATATATATTATTTTGGAAAATATATGTTATATATTGTTATATTTGATATTATATTTTCTTCCAAGCCTCTCCGTACAAAGGAGACTCTACCGAAATTTTCTGTAAATTTTGGACTTAGAAATTTTTTGAAAAGTGTTTTTCAAACTTTATTAATTTGAGTATATAAAGATTTTATGGTTGTAAGTTTGTATATTTTATTTAAAATAATTAATTTTGTAAATTTATTTGTTTATAAAGTTAATATTTTTGAATAAGATATATCGATTATTTAATTTTTTCTTTTCCCTTCTTTTTCCTTTTCGGGGACCAAAAAGAGTTTTGAGCTTTTATCCCTTCAAAATCATTTTTCCAAAATCTTTGAAATTCATTTTCAAAATCAAAAGGGATTTAAACTTTCCAAATCCTCAAAATTTTCAAATTCTTTTCCAAACACTTCGCTGGAATTTTTACTTCAAAATACAATTCACATTTACAATTTATATTCATAAATTCCATTTGTATGTGAATTTATTTCTTAACCTTGGAGTTACGATTTCAATTTCCTACTCAAATGATAATAATATTATCACTTCCTAACAATCAAGTAACCATATACTATAATAATTTACAAAGATTATTTCCTTTATCTACGAAAATAGTTTTGGGCAAAATTATTTCATTTACCCTATTTTAAAACAATATCGTGTCGAATTGTTTTGTACCGGTGTTTAAAGATCCCTATCGATAGAGTTGTACATACTATACCGACTAGAATCCATATACCACTCCACAAACCAATCATCACAACATAAAACAATTTTATTTTCACTAACAAATACGCACTCACACTCATTCTAGAGTACTGCTGACTCTATCTCTAATGAGTAACACCCAACAGAGCCATGGTTGTCGCTTAACCATATGCTCTGATACCAAATGTAACATATCGATTTTGTCGGGATCCGAAGGACGGCATTCTTACGTCCACTGTATCAAATGCCACATAATCGAATGCCGGAAACCAGATTGTTAGGGTTAAAAAGAAGAGGTAGAAGAAAAAGATAGAAGAAGTAAGAAAACAGAACAGAAACAATATCAGAATCTCACAGTCGCAGCAGAACAACATATAATAGATAAATGAATAATCTTTAAAACAAAGAACTATATCAGTTATTACATTACATCATCATCAGAGTGTACAACAGCAATATACAACACAACAAAACAATGGACAGTTATACAAACATGTCCCTACAAGTGAATTTACAGCGGAAAGATAATATCATATACAAGTGGTACGTCTCGCCATCCAGCTCGCCTCCTGAGCTCCATAGCACTCCTGAATCCAAAATGACCTGATAAGCTGACTTTATACTGCCCGTGTGGAAAATTATGGGCACCCAGAGTTTAGGAAGAGAACAATAAACTCCAGGTCATTCATGGGACTGGTGTGAGAACTCAAAACAGTTATTTATCTTTTAAAACCACATCAACAAGGGAAGTGAAAAATATCTGCAATGCTTTTGGAAAATGAAACTACCATAAGGCCTCCCCGCACACACACAATGCAAACGCAGAACTGGAGGAGATTTCTCCTTATGATAGTTAAAGATGCTTACCACGCAAAACAAATCATTTTTGTATTATTATTAATGCATAGTGATGAAAGCATTTTGAAATAGAATGTAAATCTTAGCCAGCATAGGTACCATTATATTATGTCTGCTATAGCTACCATATTAAATGGCAGGTTCTACAACTAAAACCGTACAAGGCTCGTATTGTTTCTTTGGATTTCCAACAAATGGTCAGGCTAAGGAACTTCCTACTGCCACATGGGATCGCCTCTGGCGGGACGTCCCGAGAACTTAACCAGCTCTCTGCCAACACAAGGTCGGGTTACCTTTGTAAATAGGTAACTACTACACGAATATGCCACCCCCCCGGTCCTTTGGGACCTTTATCCGAGGGCCCTCGATCACAAAGCAACAACCACACAGAAAATGAGATTGGAGCAACCACATATGTTAAGTATCAGGGCTCCATACCTGACACCGCCCTTTTCCAGAAGGGAATGACATACACTAAAGGGCGCGACCCTCATAACCTTGCCGCATATTCCTGTTTTGACCATTTTCGGGGTGTGAGGTCTGACGAAGTCCCGTCCACAAAGCTACGCTTTTTCACAAAGCCACGCTTTGATCGACAAATGATCAATAAATAATCATCACACACCAACACTCAGCATGCCACATTTCCAAATTGGGAGTATATCGCTGATAACCTTCAACTACAAAACCTCTGAGCTCGTACGTCTCAGAGAAGGGTGTTAAGCTAAGAGAATAAATTCTCCCCCACCAACAGAGTTGTATTTGAAAGAAATCTGCTTTATATCTCAAATTGTAATGTCAGATATGTAACCATACAAGTCTGTTCCGGGTTCGAACAGAACCGAAGGCACTTCAAAAGAAGCCCTTGCAATCCAGGTATTCACAATCCCGATCGAATTTACCATCACAAAGGAAATCTCCATACCGTAACTAACGGTGCAGAGACAATCGATAGTTATCCTATCGTTTTCACAAATACCCGGCCTTCAACACCGGTCTTCAATGCTATCCATTACGTCGTATCACTATTCGGAATGGGGAACCCGAATAACGAGCGCAATAATTTAAAATAAGTGTAGCATTTAATTTCAACCAATTCACAACAAATAGCCATTTAAGGGTCAATATTGATAGTCGGTTATTTAACTATCAATCAATATTCACAACATAACCCGGTTTCAAATAATTCCCCAAATTATTTATTTCCAAAAATATCTTTACAACATATAATTTCCACACTTCAACCATTTGAAAATAAATTTCAAATTATTTTTCACCTTTACAACTTTCATTTCAAAATGGTTCATTTAAACCAATCAAGTAAATCCTTACCGATTTATTAAATTTACGTTCCAAATCCTTAAATTTATTCCCACACTTTTAAAAATAAATCAATGTTTATTTTTAAAACAAATTTCCCTTATAAATTTCCACTGTGAATTTACATTTCCAAATATTCACTTTTTATAAGATTTTTCAAATCAATTTCAATTATTCACTTTCCATTTATCTTTAAAAGATATAATCTCAAACATTCACTTCATATTGGAAAACATTTCCATACTTATTTAATAATAAGTAATTCACAAATCTATTTATTTCCAACGTTTTGAAAACATTCAATATACTTAAATCACAACTAAGTATGAATTTTATTCTTTAAGGAAAACATTCTCTTAAACACATTTATTTGGGTCAAAACGAATGTTACGTAAAACATCGTTACGACAACCCAAAATCATTAGTATATGGATCCGAAATTAAGATAGATATATAAACCCCAATACTATACAAAACTTTTCCTTTCGGAAATCATTTACTATAACAACAGTGTTATAGTCCACCATTTCCTTCTATTTTCTCGAAAATGTCTATTTCAACAATGAACGTTGAAATCTATGGTTTCGACACTTAATACAATTTAAAACATCTTTAAATCGTTTAATTCTATTTAAAATATCACTTTCCCAAAATATTTCTTTAATATATTACTCACTGTCCAAAATCGTGAATATACTTCATTAATTCAAATTCAATTTCTACATATTTTATTTAAAGGATTCTCCACTGTCCCTAATCGTGGATATATTTCCTTTAATAAGCTATAATAATTAAACTTATTAAAATAAGTCGATTTCGGATTTATAAAACAACATTTATAAATTCCATTTACACTTTATAACATCTTCAACTTATAAAATCACTTTATTAACAAATTCTATCCATATCCCATTTACATGCCAAAATCCCATTTATAAGTTAA
Source organism: Allium cepa (assembly GCA_030765085.1). Taxonomy (NCBI): domain Eukaryota; kingdom Viridiplantae; phylum Streptophyta; class Magnoliopsida; order Asparagales; family Amaryllidaceae; genus Allium; species Allium cepa. The sequence goes on along the minus strand of CM060941.1, from coordinate 674,987,936 downwards.
TTACTTATAAATCTTTTATTTTACAAAATCTATTCATTTTATAACTTCACAATTTATAAATCTATAGATTTCATCCACTTATGAAATCCACTTATATTTCATTTTAATACTTATAAAAACTCGTTTTATAATTCCAACATTTTAATTTATAAATATCAATTTTATAAATCTTTTATATAAATCATTTATAATAATTCAAAAATCCCAATTTAAACCATTTTATAAATTAATCAACTACTTATTTAAAAAAAAATCACATTTCAGTTATATTCCACAAAAATCATAATTTTTATAATCTAAAAATTACAATGTTCATTTATTTAAAATGAATCAATTCCAAAATTAAATTTGATTATGAATTCTCAACTTAAATTTTCAGAAATCCAATTTGATTTATTTTCGGCATCTAACGATACCAAAATATATATTCGGATCAAATTTAGCCTTTAACGATTTCAATCACAAAGATAATCACGCAGATTATAAATAGATCAACACACAACATTGAAACCAATTCAATCATTTGAGGAATCCAGTTGGATCCCTCCAACCTGTTTCCCTGCATCCAAAGATGTTAGCACAATACCAATTCCACTTCGAGGTGAAATATCGCGGTATATGGGATTTATAAAATATTATCCGCTATTATGTGGCGCAATAGGGTCTCATACGCTATATAATGCAAGAAAATCAACTCCAAGTACATATATAATACCAATTCCATTTAAAAAGGTATGATTTTCAATAATAAAAATGAAAGGTCAAATGATTGTGAAATCTATGTTTTATCGTTTTGTTGAAAAGATTAGAGAGCGAACTTATTTTTAGTGTACTCACATTAATTTTTAGGTGTCTTAACCTATGAGACAATGCTGTTTTAAAATGGTATAAAATGTGATTAGAGAATGGTTAATTTACAAGTTGTTTTATTTAAATTGAGGGTATTGGGCTTTAAGTTTATAGCAGTCCATTTAGACACTTAGTGAATTTGCTAAGTAGGAGAAACAACTCCTTCTCCTGTATGTTCAGAAACTACCAAACAGAGACAAACTTCCCAATGCAACCCTAGTTGAGAGCAAAGATTATGGTTTTAAAATAAAATAAATTGAAATAAAATCCAGTAAAATCCGGGTAAACTTCTCAATCATATCCTCATCTTATTCTGAATTTGTAGGTTTGATTGTTGAGAGAAATTTTATTTTTGTGTTTTTGGGTAAATTAAGTTTTAGGGTAAAAATTTAGGAAGAAGAAGAGCAATAGCAAGGTTATAAGGTTTCTAGCACCAAATCAAGACCAAAGCTCCTTACTTTGCTTGATAAATCTACTAGTTTGCTCCCAATAAATCCTAAGGTGAGTTGAAAACTCACATTTCTAGCTTAGATTGAGTTTCAAGGTAAGAAATTTCAATTGTATTTGTTGCATGTTCATTTGCGATTTGCTGTTATTAAATTGCACATATCTTTCTCGTTTTAAATCAAAATGAGTATTTATTTGATGTTCTGGAAAGCTTAAAAAGAGTGTGACAACTTTCATGTTGAACACTTTCGAAAATACTGAGCATAGAGGATCGAAAAACATGATATAAACTTGCTTCCCTGTCACTGTAAAACCGTAATTTTATGTGCTAAATGTCATTGTTAATTTGAGCATATCTTTCTCATTTCATGTCCAAATGTGACGATTCTTGATGTTCTAGAAAGTATAGATTGTCTGCTATAACTTTTTTGTTTTGATTTTTGTTAAATTTTGAAGTTTACATGGTCTAAAGTTCATTCTAGTCTCGCTGTTCCGAGACTAAAACGACAGCCGTAGTGAACTTCAGATCTGAAAATTGTTTTGGTCGTAACCTTTTCATTTCTTATCCGAGTTCGATAATTTTTTATGCTCCGGAAAGCTTCGATTATCCTCTATAAATTTCATGTTTCGTGCTTTCTCAAATTTTAGGTTGAATAGGGGCGAACTGGCTAAACAAGCCGCTGGCCATTGTTTTTCCCGTGTATTCACTTCCTGGCATGAGTCCAACATTGAGACGTCGCAGTTTCTTCGTTTCTTATCGGAACTCAGTGATTCTTTTTGCAGTTTAAAGTAAAAATGTTGAACTTAATTTCTACCATTTTTTAGGTCATTTCGACCATGTTAACTTGTATATATCTGTTGTTGAATTTGCACTCACAGCTTGTTTTTATCCGAATTTTATAAGTTTAAACTTCCGATATTTTCTGTATTTCTTGATGATTCTTTCTGGATTTTTTACATGGGTTTTATAAATGAGTTTTGAAGTGTTTTTCAAGTAAATTAGTTTTTTGAAATAATTATTATATATTATTTTCAAGTATAAAATTTTAGTATCTCTATAATAAGATAGATTTCAAAAGCGGCTTATAAAGTGGTTTTAAATTATTTTAAAAGCTTTTTTTCCTCCAACTTAAAATTTCTATACAAAATTACACGTTTTTGGACCGTCGAACGAATGAGAAGGAGAGTTAAACGATTGGGTAAAGCGTGTAGTATGGGATACGTGCGTTTATCCTTTCGATTGATTCCTAACTTGTCCGTTTGATCGCTTTGACCTACGGGTCTAGTTTACCGATGATATGAGGTGAACCATTTACTGCTTTGAGTGTGAAATTTACTAGTGGTTAGTAAACAGTTTAGTACGAACGGGTGGTATGGGACACACGTTAACACTTTTTGGGTTCCTTTCCGAGAGTTTGTGACACATTTTCCTATTGGCGTGCCAGTATTGGGCCTTCGGGTCATTGCGGCGTATTTGTCTTCGGACGTTTTCTATTGCGGTGTATTTGTCTACGGACGTTTTCCATTGCGGCGTATTTGTCTTTTGACGTTTGCCTTGGGGGGAGGTACCTATTATATGAAATGGTACGCGGCAAAAATAGCACGTGCCAAACCTTTTTGAGATGATTTTTACCCTTGTGTGTCGTCATTTTGGAATTGGTCCTTTGAACCATTCGGTGGTGATTACTTTGGGATTTTTGGACACTTGGGAGTTCTTTTGAGATTTTCATTGCCTACACTGGCATATTGAGATTTGCCTTTTGGCGTATATATATTGAGATTGCCTATTGGTGCTATTTATGGGATTTACCTTTTGGCATTGTATGAGATTTTTATCTCTTTATTGACATTTTCCTTATGGCTTATGTCGAGATGGCTTTTTCTTATGTTTTCCTTGGAGTTGCCGATATGGCAGGTTTGGGAATTACTCTTTTAGGAGTTTACATTATACTATTTTCTAAACCATTCTTATTTGATTTATTATTGCCGATGATATGAGGCATGCTACATTTTGGCGATTCATGAGATTTTTTGTCTCCTTTATGCTTTATGCATATTGCTTCGCTTTATGCATACTGAAGCAATAGTGCTCTATCACCTAGTGCAACCATATATGCCATACATGATGTGTATCCTCCATATGTCTATGGTTAGCTTTCTTTTTGTTTCTTCTTATTTAAGAAGAATATCACTATGCTCTTATGCTCTATTATTTTGCTATCACCATTTACTGATTTGTTTAGCTAGACTGACCCGTGTATTTTATACTCGGGTCAGACCGAGGTGTTTCAGGTTAGGTACATTTGGACTTAGCCTATTCTGCTTCTGCTTGGACTATTAGGCTAGACCTTTTTGTTATAGTTTTTATGTGTAGTCCTTTTTGGTTTTCTACTCTAATATGTATATTCTTTTGACCCATGTATAGGTTGTGGTCGTCATACCACTTTGATGTATCATTTTGGATTGTACTAGTGATAGTATCTGTACTTATGCATATGTATGCATTTCTGCTGTTATTTGATGTTATTTACATTTGAGTTGTTATGTTTTGTTCTGATAGATCCGTTAGCCATTATAGTTTTGTGTTAAATATTTATTGGATATGTCGATCCACTTAAGAAGAAAAAAATAGACAGCACTTATCGACGTATTCAGTAGATAGTTAAGACAAGGTTATAGATGGTCGCTCCTATCCAGCTCTATTCTCCACATTAGCAGACGGTATTACATCGTAATACTCTTTGTTAATATGGGTCTCAGTGTGGGGCGTCACATTTTGCAAGAATTTTTACATGGATGAGAAGATTTAATTTTTGAATTCACTAATGTTGTAGTCTATCGATGTTGTAAAATATTTTGTAAATTTATGGTCTTAAATGAAATCACTTTTATATTGATTTAAACGTAAATTTTAATTACTAATGTAGAAGTTTATTAGAATGAAGATTGAATAGTTATTATAACTGAAATTTACTTTATAAGAAGTAAGAAAAGTTATAAATAACTTTGTAAAGTAATCGAACTTGGAAATTTTTGATTGGCATTAAAGAGATTATATATGTTATTTATATATACAAACTCCCCTTATTGAATTTATAACCAGAAAAAAATGGTCTTTGAAAGATATTTGAAATACTAAATGGATTTTATATAAGTATGAAGTGGACTCAAAAACTATTGATCCTTAAATTATTCGAATCGGAAAGAATGATCATATATGTATAAGAGAACGAAGTTTAAGTAGCTTTGGAACCTATTGATTTTGAAAGACTTTTGATTTTAGCAAATAGTCAATTTAGGAAATTAGGAAAATTGAATTGAAAAACTATCAATTAAGAAGATATCAGTTTTATATAGATAAAATTTATGTGTGATACATATGAAGTGTATGATTTGAAAGATATTTTTTATATATATATAGTATGATACGTCTTAAAACTAAAAGTATGTAAAGACACCCCATGAAAGTTGAAATTTGGAGTAGGAGATCCACTGGGTGGTTTTACCTAAGAATCCACAGGGTAGGTTCAATGAGAATTAGGATCCTAGAGGACGTTTGGACAAACAATCATGAGTTCCTGGCGATCATTGTTTGCATAGCGTAAATCGAGGGATATTATACCTACAACTACGTATGGTTTTGCTGTGATAACAATGTAACCTTTGTGTAACTGCATTCTATCGTGGTTCCATAGCGTAATTCGGGAGGCAGCGATTGCCTATAGTCTAAGTTTGATTTCGCTAGGATATCGATGTAACATCGGTAGATTGCGATTGAGATGACCCACTTTCTTTAAAATAAAATTTTGGCATATGTAAAGTGGTCATCTAAAATAAGAAAATAATAATCTTTTTTATTTTTCTACTCTCCAGGATCTTTCTGCCAATAAATATTGGTTTGTTTTAAATCATCTTAAACTTACATATGTGAAGATATATAAGTTACTTTCTACTTGAATCAGAGTATGAAAATTTATAAGTAGAAATCTGTCTGGAAATTGTTAAAAATAATAATTTCCCACATAGCAATATAATTTCTAGAAATCAGATAAAATTTTTTCTAGGCATACTTAAATTATTGCTTGATTTTGGTTTCATGTTTCTAGGCTTAGCATTTTGTATTTATTTCCATAATCTTGTTATTGTATAAACTGTGCCCTTGCTTGTGCATGTGTGTGCATGTTTCTGTGCACATGTGTGTCTCTGGAAAATTTCAAGTTCTCATTCTTCTTTTTTTTTTTACCAAATAATCTCCCCTATGTTTTTGGTTGTAAAGCTTTCCTGCAAAATTGAGTTTAAATATCTCCTTTTTCTTTAGTGCTGGCTCAACCTAGACTCAATAAAGTGGTCAGGTGAGCCGTATTCATTTTGCATTTATTCTGAAACAAAGTACATATCATTTTTAACCATTTTCAAAGCAACTCAAAATTCTTTCTTCTGCCAGATTTTCATATCAATTTAAACATAGATTTTCTAAAGTTAAATACTAGGTTATTCCTTCAATCCATACATCCTTATAAACTCGGATCTTCTATCATCATAAATTGATTAATTTAAAAAAACTCAGAGACTTCATTACTTGACAACACATTGGCAAGACAAAACACATGAGTTTCAGCTGATACATATAAGTTTAATACTTGCAAAATAGTATATAGCAAAACATTGGTTTCTCAAGCAAACTTAAACAAAACAGATTGACAAAATTCAACATAATCATCTAATTTAACTTCAACAATTCTTTAAACATAACATCCAAAATCTCTAAGTAGTTAAACATCCAAGCTCGATCAAGAAAAGCTCTACTTGCCTGCGAGACCACCATGAACTGCCCCATGTAAACATGAGACACCCCAATGGTGCATAGAACACACTAGGGTCAGACTTAGTCTGGTATGAGTAATCTAACTGAAAACATAAATTTATATAACTTTTCTCATATTCAAATAACTTTAAAATAGATAAAGGAATGCAATATTGCTCTTGTGCACCTTTCTGTGTAACCTGTGCATGTTCATGAGTGCACAAAAAAATGATACATAATTCAATGATTTATTGCAGAGAAAACAAACCTAGAATTCATCCATAGAATACCTTAAAACAGTCAACAGAATCATCAATTAAGTCATCATTCCTCATCTACAGATTTTCTAGCCATCAGGGATTTTACCCAAGCCTTCACATGAACCTATTTATAATGTTCAATATCAAGTATTTTTTTTCTTTATGGTCTTTATCTACTTTCCCTTTGTTAAACCACACACTGTCCGGGACATATTCACTGTTAACCCAGCACACTCAGGCCCCTGGGTATAACTACCATGTGTGAGCTTGCAATGTTCACCTTGCCAAGCTATATTTTGTAGCCCTAAGATCCCAAGTCCTTAGTTAAGTTACTAAGTGTCACTTCCCTTTTTAATGTTGTGTTAATTCCTCTCTGCATCTCATGTTCAAGCGGTGAAGAAAACATTCAGTCACATGTGTACATCCAGAGATTAACAAGTCATGTTTTCACAAGCAAGCACTTCATCATAGCAACAGAGGTGATTTCTTAAACATGTTATTTTTCCTATGGATTTCAATAGATCCTACTACAAACATATGGTCATAGATAATTTTATGTTGGTTTCTTTCTATCTCTGATTCATTCAGATCCATGTAGATCTTCAAATCTGACTAAATCACAAGTATAAGATTTATTGGATAGTTCGTAAAATGTAGAGGCTCAGCACATGTATACATTTCACCTCTATATTTTTATTTTCTGTTGATATGAGACATAAGAAACAATACAATGTTGCAGCCCCATATCCTCCTTCATTTTTAGACCATATATCCATATTAAGCATCCTGGGTTTTAAACTAATAAATGTATAAAGAAAAACCCATACTAACTACTTCATCTCAAAGTTAAATCATAACACAGAGAAACATATTTAAACATTAAATCCATGGCTCTTTAATTCTGGGTAAATCAATATAAAGGGGTTTTCATTTAAACAGATCATAAAACAAGTCAAAGTTACCAATTCATAAAAATGAACATAGTTTGCAAACAAATGAAATATGAATTTAGTCAGGCTGCCTCAATATTCAGGACTTATTGCCAATGTTTCCAGTGAGGTTACTCACTTTAATCCCCCTTTTTTCCTAAGCTTTTCCTTTTCTTTTGATCTTCTGCCTTCTTCCTACTCTAATGGCTGGTGCTCCACATTTTCCTCTAACTTCTGTTTTATATATTTTTTCTTTTATAAGGCAGGGCAATGTAAAAACCTTACAGCACCAGGCCTTCTTATATAAACCCTGGCTGCTACTAGGGTTTAAGGAAATTACCCAATGTCCTTTTTTCCCTACCAACTATGATCTGCCTCTCATTTTATTTTTAGAGAAAATAGGTAAGTGGTCCTTGCTTTTATTTTCAGAAAATATGCCTTATTACCCCGGTCATGTCATTTGCATGATTTCTGTTTTCTAAAGCAAAGAGAATTGCTAAAAATGGATAAAGTGTTTGTTTAAAAGTTCATACCATTTCCACGCAATTTTAATTTTATTTCAGCAAGCATTTGTTTGGTGTACTTGTATAATACATGTATGCCTATTCTTGCCTAAGTCTTTACTTTTATTTTCTTTTTATAATTTTAGGTATTTACTATCTTCTGCATATATTTATTCCAACCTACCTATATTTATTTTCTTTATGCTAAACTTGTTTTAAAGACATTATCATGTCTACAATAATCATGTCTACATGCCTATGTATTTGTAATTTATTTATTCTAATTTACAAATTAATTTCTGCCTATTTTATCTTGCAAAAAAAATGTGTGCTTGTGTGTGCACCCTCTTGTGCACACAGTTAGGCTGCAACTATACACTTATAAAACAGTTTCTATTCCTATCTATTTTTCTATAAAAAAATTTAAACAAGCATAAGCTAAATTAAATCATAAAATTGCTTATAAAATCAGGGCTATCACATACACCCCTCCTTTTAGGAATTGTGTCCCACAATTCTTTCATACTTAACTTAAGTATTATCAATCCAGAAAACCAATTTTTCTATTCTCATACCTTTCTCAAACCAATCAATTGGTTAAATTCTATGTATATAAAAACAAAAATTCACAATACATATTCAATCAAAACATCCACCAGTTTTTATATATTATACCTTTCATTCAATCAAACAGCTGTGGATAATCATTTCTGATTTTATCTTCCACTTCCCATGTACAATCATTTGAGTCAAGACTCCATTGCACTTTTACTAATTTAATTTCTTTGTTTCTCAATTTCTTGATTTCTCTAGCAACTATACCTACTGGCTCCTTTTCATAACTCATTCTGGGATCAATCTGTACATCTTTAGTGGATTCTAGGATTGCTTCCTTATCATGAACCCACCTCCTCAGTTGAGACACATGAAAAACATCATGCATTGCTCTCATTTCTTCTGGCAACTCCGGCTTATAGGCTACAGTTCCTGTTCCTTCTAGAATTTTATATGGTCCTATGTATCTGGGAATTAACTTTCCTTGTTTCCCAAACCTTTGAACCTTCTTCATGGGTGATATTTTGATAAATACATAATCTCCAATATCATATTGCACTGCCTTCCTTCTTTGATCTGCATATTTCTTTTTCCTATCTTGAGCAGAAGCAATTCTTTTTCTAATTAAAGATATTTTCTCTGAAGTCTCCTTCACATTTTCTGGCCCTAAAACCACTTTTTCCCCAGATTCAAGCCAACTTGAGGGTGACAAACATGGTCTCCCATAGAGAGCTTCAAAGGGTGCCATGCCTATGCTACTGTGATGGCTATTGTTGTATGCAAATTCAGCTAAAAAGATATGATCCTCCCAGCTTCCTCTCCAATCCAATACACAAGCTCTCAACATGTCTTCAAGTAATTTATTCACAATTTCTGTTTGACCATCAGATTGAGGATGGTATGATGTGCTTAAGCATAAATTAGTCTCCATTGCCTTGTGAAAACTTTGCCAAAATTTTGAAGTGAAGATGGTATCTCTATCACTCACTGTAGTCTTTGGTATCCCTTGCAATCTGACTAATTCCTTAATAAATAACTGAGCTAGTATACATGAATTCCTTTCTGACTTCACTGGTATAAAGTGGGCTGATTTGGTTAGCCTATCAACCACTACCCAAATACTATCATTTCCCCTCCTAGTTATAGGCAAACCATCAATAAAATCCATGGATATGTCTTCCCATTTCCACTGTGGTATCTGCAAAGGTTGGAGTATCCCTGAGGGTTTTTGATATTCAGCCTTCACCTGTTGGCAAACTATACACTTAGATACATAAGTTGCCACTGCACTCTTTATACCAGTCCACCAGTAATCTCTCTTGAGGTTGTGGTACATTTTTGTGCTTCCTGGATGTATAGTATATCTGCTTTTGTGGTAAGCCTCCAAGATTTCTTGTTTCAACTCAACAACTGCTGGCACACGTATTCTTTTTCTTTTTTCCAAATGGCCTTGTTTATTCAACTGAAAACCTCCACTGCCTCGCCATTTAATATCTGAGTTTTCTTCTCAAATAAAAATGGGTCTTGGTCTTGTAGCTTTACAACTTATTCTTCAATTCTGACCCCAGAGTGATAAAACTTAATTTTCCCATTTCTACATTCTCACTGCATATGCTCATGCTTTCCACACTCTCACTTCCAACCTCTGAGTCAATTAACAGTGATAAAGTGTTAAATTCTTCTATCATTAATCTAGCTACAATAGAATATTGTCTACTTAAAGCATCGTCTACTTTATTAGCCTTACCAGGTGTGTATAATATTTCAAAGTCATATGAGGCTAGGAGTTTAATCCACCTTTGCTGCCTCATATTCAATTCTTTTTGTGAAAAAAATATATTTAAGTGACTTATGGTCAGTGTAAACTTCAAACCTTGCCCCTAACAAGTAGTGTCTCCATAACTTAAGAGCATACACTATAGCAGCCAATTCAAGGTCATGTGTAGCATATCTTACCTCACTGGGTTTCAACTGCCTAGAGGCATAAGCTATCACTTGATGTTGTTGCATCAATACTGCCCCAAGCCCTTGTCCACTTGCTTCAGTATATACCACCAAATTTTCATTCCCTTCAGGTACTTTAAATATTGGAGCTTATATTAGTGCTTCCTTTAATTTCCCAAAGGCCTTTTCACATTCCTTAGTCTAAGCAAACACTTGATTTTTCCTAGTCAATCTAGTTAATGGGATTGAAATTTTTGCAAAATCTTTTATAAACCTTCTGTAGTAACCAGCCATTCCCATGAATGATCTAACCTCAGTGACATTAGTAGGCCTTTTCAAAGCTTGCACTACAATAACTTTACTTGGATCCACAGATATTCCTTTTTCTGATACAATGTGACCCAGAAAATTTACTTCTTTTTGCCAAAAAGTGCATTTTGAAAATTTTGCTTTCAAATTCTCTTGCCTCAGTCTCTGGAGTACTATATGTAAGTGATTCTCATGCTCTCTAACTGACTTAGAATAAATTAGTATGTCATCAATAAATATCAATACAAATTTATCCAAGTATTCTCTAAAAATCCTATTCATCAAATCAACAAAATAGGAAGGAGAATTTGTCAAGCCAAATGGCATTACCAAAAATTCATAAAGTCCATATCTGGTGTTAAAGGCTGTATATTTTATGCTTTCCTCTTCTACTTTCATCTGATAAAATCCCGAAGCTAAATCAAGTCTAGAAAATATTTTTGCACCACTCAATTGATCAAAGAGATCATCAATTCTTGGTAAGGGGTATTTGTTTTTAATTGTGACTTTATTTAACTCCCTATAATCAATACACAACCTGAGGGATCCATCTTGTTTCCTAACAAAGACTACTGGTGCTCCCCACGATGAGCTACTAGGTCTAATAAAGCCTTTTTCTTCAAGTTCAACCAATTGCTTTTTCAGTTCCATCAATTCCTTAGGCCCCATTCTGGTTGGCCTTTTAACTACTAGGTTAACTCCTGGAATTAATTTAATTGAAAACTCAACTGGTCTATAGTTTGGTACTTCCCTAACTTCACCAAACACATCAGTATATTGATTCACTATAGGGATTTCTTCTAGTGCAAGCATGTGTTTCTCACTAGACAGTGTAAAAAGTTTGGCTATATTTCTATTCTTGTTTGCCTCACAAAGAACAACTACCCTTTTGTCTTCAGGAATTTTCAGTGATATGGTAGATGTTTCCATATTTACAATAGCCTTATATTTTCTAAACCAATCAACTCCTAAAATAATCCCTATGCCCGGATATTGCAACACATATAGGTCTGAACTAAACACATGTCCCCCTATATTTAATTCCAGTTGCATACACATCATACCCAGAACACATGAACTACCTATAGGACTTCTAATAAGCAGTGGCTTATCAATAATCATACAATTCAATTTTAATTATTGTGCAATATCATGAGAAATCAATGAATGTGTAGCCCCAGTATCATACACTACTACAAAAGGTATTGAGTGAATAAGCAAAGTACCTTCAACTTGGCCATGATTCTCAACACTTGTTCCCTCAGTTGCTTTACCTTTCCCTTCCAAAGTTCCTATTTTTCCTTGCTTAAAATCTGGACAATTCCTCTTTATGTGACCTTCCTTCCCACAATGGTAACATTTGAAGGATGCTGGCCTAACATTTGTGCACCTATTCTTCATATGCCCTTCCTTACCACAGTTATGGCAAGTAATCTTTTTCTTAATTTCAGTAGCCTTGACTTCTTCTGCTTTCTTGGTGGAAGCTGTGTCTGTTTTCTTCTTATCATAAGGGTGAAACTTACCCTTTCCTTTCTTGTTTTGGTTATTCTTGAATTCCCTGAAATTTTCTCTGGCCTTATCATGTTGTTCAATGCTCAAAGTCAGGTCCAAAACTTGATCAAATGTCCTATGCTTATATGGCAACATAGCTCTACTAAGGCTTGGGTTCAGTCCTTGAATATATCTGCCATTTTTAGCTTCCCTAGTTGTGACAAGCACTGCACCATACTTTGCTAATGATTCAAACTTTTGTGTGTACTCAGTGACACTCATAGTCCCCTGCCTTAATTTAATGAATTCCTCTAGCAAAGATTCCTTAGCTGATGCAGGCACAAACCACCCTTCCAACATTTCTTTAAATTGATTCCATGTCACCTCTCCTTCAGGACTTCCAGCTATAATAACCTCCCACCAATCCAAAGCTACTCCTCTTAATTGTCTGGATGCTATTTGCCTATTCTTTTGGTCTTCAACCTGCATATCTGCAAAGATTCTATCCAAAATTCTGAGCCAATTTTGAACTCCCATGATCCCTTCTGTACCATCAAAAGTTTTGCCTCCAAGATTGGTAAAGGTCTTGAGTAGTTTGGAAAGCTCCTCATGTGGATTTTCTTGCCTGTTGCCTACTCCATCCCTTATGGCTCTCATGAATTCTTGCATATTCACCATAGGTGGTTCACTTGGTCCTACATTTGGATGTCTGGGTCCTACCATAGCTCTATGGATATGACACTTGGGTTAGTCCATGTTGTCTAATATTCTGTAAATTAACTCACTTTAATCTATCACTATTTAGTCATAATAGATATTACTAGTGTAAGCATTAACAAAGCAAAGCATCCAAGGCAGTCAACACTTCCATACATTCAATGCAAACAAGTTCATCCAAAATTTTGCTATGTTATTTAACAACATAGTTCTAATACCAAATTGAGATGACCCACTTTCTTGAAATATTTTTTTTTGCATATGTAAAGTGGTCATCTAGAATAAGAAAATAATAATCTTTCTTATTTTTCTCCTCTCCAGGATCTTTCTGCCAATAAATATTGGTTTGATTTAAATCATCTTAAACTTACATATGTGAAGATATATAAGTTACTTTCAACTTGAATCAAAGTATAAAAATTTATAAGTAGAAATCTGTCTGGAAATTGTTAAAAATAATAACTTCCCACATAGCAATATAATTTCTAGAAATTGGATTTTTTTTTTCTAGGCATACTTAAATTATTGCTTGATTTTGGTTTCATGTTTCTAGGCTTAGCATTTTGTATTTATTTCCATAATCTTGTTATTGTGTAAACTGTGCCCTTGCTTGTGCATGTGTGTGCATGTTTCTGTGCATATGTGTGTCTCTGGAAAATTTTAGGTTCTCATTCTTCTTCTTTTATTTTACCAAATAACCGAGTCTCCCCTATGTTTTGGGTTGTAAAGCTTTGCTGAAAAATTGGTTTAAATATCTCCTTTTTCTTTAGTGCTGGCTCAACCTAGACTCGATAAAGTGGTCAGGTGAGCCATATTCATTTTGCATTTATTCTGAAACAAATTACATATCATTTTTTACCATTTTCAAAGCAACTGAAAATTCTTTCTTCTACCAGATTTTCATATCAATTTAAACATAGATTTTCTAATGTTAAATGCTAGGTTATTCCTTCAATCCAGACATCCTTATAAACTCGGATCTTCTATCATCATAAATTGATTAATTTAAAAAAACTCAGAGACTTCATTACTTGACAACACATTGGCAAGACAAAACACATGAGTTTCAGCTGATACATATAAGTTTAATACTTGCAAAATAGTATATAGCAAAACATTGGTTTCTCAAGCAAACTTAAACAAAACAGATTGACAAAATTCAACATAAACATCTAATTTAACTTCAGCAATTCTTTAAGCATAACATCCAAAATCTCTAAGCAGTTAAACATCCAAGCTTGATCAAGAAAAGCTCTACTTGCCTGCAAGACCACCATGAACTGCCCCATGTAAACATGAAACACCCCAATGGTGCATAGAACACACTAGGGTCAGACTTAGTCTGGTATGAGTAATCTAACTGAAAACATAAATTTATATAACTTTTCTCATAATAAAATAACTTTAAAATAGATAAAGGAATGCAATATTGCTCTTGTGCACCTTTCTGTGCAACCTGTGCATGTTCATCAGTGCACAACAAAATGATACATAATTCAATGATTTATTGCACAGAAAACAAACCTAGAATTCATCCATAGAATACCTTAAAACAGTCAACACAATCATCAATTAAGTCATCATTCCTCATCAACAGATTTTCTGGCCATCAGGGATTTTACCCAAGCCTTCACATGAACCTATTTCTAATGCTCAATATCAAGTATTTTTTTTCCTTTATGGTCTTTAGCTACTTTCCCTTTGTTAAACCACACACTGTCTGGGACATATTCACTGTTAACCCAGCACACTCAGGACCCTGGGTATAAATATACCATGTGTGAGCTTGCAATGTTCACCTTGCCAAGCTATATTTTGTAGCCCTAAGATCCCAAGTCCTTAGTTAAGTTACTAAGTGTCACTTCCATTTTTAATGCTGTGTTAATTCCTCTCTGCATCTCATGTTCACGCAGTGAAGAAAACATTCAGTCACATGTGTACATCCAGAGATTAACAAGTCATGTTTTCACAAGCAAGCACTTCATCATAGCAACAGAGGTGATTTCTTAAACATGTTATTTTTCCTATGGATTTCAATAGATCCTACTACAAACATATGGTCATAGATAATTTCTATTGGTTTCTTTCTACCTCTGATTCAATCAGATCCATGTAGATCTTCAAATCTGACTAAATCACAAGTATAAGATTTATTGGATAGCTCGTAAAATGTAGAGGCTCAGCACATGTATACATTTCACCTCTATATTTTTATTTTCTGTTGATATGAGACATAAGCAACAATACAATGTTGCATCCCTATATCCTCCTTCATTTTTAGAACATATATCCATATTAAGCATCCTAGGTTTTAAACTAATAAATGTATAAAGAAAAACCCATACTAACTACTTCATCTCAAAGTTAAATCATAACATAGAGAAACATATTTAAACATTAAATCCATGGCTCTTTCATTCTGGGTAAATCAATATAAAGGGGTTTTCATTTAAATGGATCATAAAACAAGTCAAAGTTACCAATTCATAAAAACGAACGTAGCTTGCAAACAAATGAAATATGAATTTGGTCAGGCTGCCTCAAAATTCAGGACTTATTTCCAATGTTTCCAATGAGGTTACTCACCTTAATTCCCCTTTTTCCCTAAGTTTTTCTTTTTCTTTTGATCTTCTGCCTTCTTCCTACTCTAATGGCTGGTGCTCCACATTTTCCTCTAACTTCTATTTTATATTTTTTTCCTTTTATAAGGCAGAGCAATGTAAAAACCTTACTGCACCAGGCCTTCTTATATAAACCCTGGCTGCTACTAGGGTTTAAGGAAATTAACCAATGTCCTTTATGCCCTACCAACTATGATCTGCCTCTCATTTTATTTTTAGAGAAAATGGGTAAGTGGTCCTTGCTTTTATTTTCAAAAAATATGCCTTATTACCCCGGTCATGTCATTTGCATGATTTCTGTTTTCTAAAGCAAAGAGAATTGCTAAAAATGGATAAAGTGTTTGTTCAAAAGTTCATACCATTTCCATGCAATTTTAATTTTATTTCAGCAAGCATTTTTTTGGTGTACATGTATAATACATGTATGCCTATTCTTGCCTAAGTCTTTATTTTTATTTTATTTTTATAATTTTAAGTATTTACTATCTTCTGCATATATTTATTCCAGCCTACCTATATTTATTTTCTTTATGCTAAACTTGTTTTAAAGACATTATCATGTCTACAATAATCATGTCTGCATGCCTATGTATATGTAATTTATTTATTCTAACTTACAAATTAATTTCTGCCTATTTTATCTTGCAGAAAAGATGTGTGCATGTGTGTGCACCCTCTTGTGTACACATTTAGGCTGCAACTATACACTTATAAAACAGTTTCTATTCCTATCTATTTTTCTATAAAAAAATTTAAACAAGCATAAGCTAAATTAAATCATAAAATTGCTTATAAAATTAGGGCTATCACAACGATCTATGTGGTTGGGTTCCATAGCGTAATACGGCAGGCAGAGATTGCCTACAGTCTACATTTAGTTTCACTAGGTAGTGACGCAACCTTTTTGTAGCTGCGATCTATGTGGTTTTGTTTTGATAGCGTAATTCGGGGGGTAGAGATTGCCTACAAACTACTTGGGGTTTTGCTACGATAGCAACACAATCTTTGTGTAGCTGCAGCCTATCGTGCTCCTATGGTGAAAGTCGAGGGGTGTCGATGCCTATAGTTTACTTTTGTTTTTGCTGGGATGGCAACGCAATCATCACGTTAACTGCAATCCATAGTGGTAAAGAAGGAAAAGGAGGTGATGCTTTCCATATCATTTTGAAAAGGTTTTTCAAGTATTTTCACTGTATGTTGATATAGATCTACTAAGTACTTAGAGATTTTCAGTCCTATGCCTGATCAACGTATGACTGAATTTGTGTAAGAATAAGGATGGACTTGTTAAGACATCGAGTTATGAAAAATGTTTTTGTATAACAACTAACTTGGAAATACTATGTAATTTAAAGTGGATATATCCTAAATGTATAATAAAAGAGTAAGAGTGTAAAATGTTTAAATAGTGAATTATTTAGTAATATACATAAAAATTGTAGTTCTTACTTCGTTCCTTTTCGATGATGAAAAGTTCTTAGGGGGAGGATTGTAACGACTCGGATTTTTGGCCATCTGATATTGGCATAATTAACAAATATTAATTATTGAAATATTAATTTTTATAAGCCGGTTAGATAAATTTTTTGATATTAAAAATATAATGTATAAATTGATAAAACTATACTAAATTTTAAATGTTTAAATTTCTGGATATGATAAATTTTATAGAAATATGTATATAAACTCCACTAATTAAAAAAATTAAGATAGAATATCCATATATGTATGTGTGTGTGTGTGTGTGTGTATAATATACAAGTTTTATGATGACAAATATATATAAGTTTATATGTAAGTATGTACGTTTTAAAAAATATTGTATATGTAAATAAATATATATACCTGAATATATAAACTCCATAATGGAAAATTTCAAACTTATGAGTATAAGTATATGTATATATGTTTATATTATATATTGAATATGTAAATACATATATATACACACAAAAATAAGTACAAACCTTATGATCAAATATATAGATATATATTTTATGCCTATATATATGATAAAATAAATACGTATATTGTATATGTATGCATATCTATATTGTATATATTAGAGGCTTTGATTTAAAAGTTTAAAATCTAATTTTCAAAAATAACTAAATAGGCTTCCCATTCCAATTATATATGTTTGTATATGCAAAACTTATGATATAAAATAAAATAAAATATATAAAAAATAAAAATAAATACATATGTGTAGCTATTTATGTTTGTATGTTAAATATAGTGTTTATGAAAAATGGATACAAAAGAAGTACAAACTTTAGCATGTTAAATATTATGTTAGTGTACATGCTAAAGCATGTACATATGGTCAAAATAATATATACACACACACATACATAAATACATATAAGGAACATCATGATGATAAAATATCAAGTCAAGCATGAATTAAATCAAATCATTCAATTTTCAAATCACATAGGAAATCAAGTCAACTAAATTTTCAAATCAAGTCATCATATTTTCAAAGCAATTGGGAGAAAATAAAATAAAAAGGGAAGAGTACTGTTCATGTGCAATAGGTTTTAGCCTTTGTCCAAACCCTGTTCCCTCTCTCTATATATATGCACTGCCTTGTTTTTGTGACATATACCATTCTAACATTCAAAAAAAACTGCCATTAAAACCTAGAGGAGCTAAATATTCAAGCTCCAGGAAGAAGAACAAAAGGAAAGTACTAGTGTGTAATTTTTTTCCAAAACTGTTAGTAAAATCTCAACCTTTACTCACTAGAAAAACCTTGTAGGCATCTATATATTTGTAAATTTTGAATGAACACTTTTACGTTGTTACGTATTCATATGCAAATAAGTTTCTATGTTGTATATATGTATGTTTAAGCATGTTATATGCCCTATAAACTCATAGAATCATGTATGCTACCTCTATTTTTTTCAAAAAGTTAAGGCCTTCCAACTTCAAAAATCACTACCTCACAATCTGGTTGATTTTAGACCATGATTCAAAAAGTAAAGATAGTTGTTTTGAGTCTATTTTGTTCTAAATTCTTTTTTCATTTGATATCATAGAGAATAGAAGAAGAAAAATATATATAACAATATGTAGCTTAGAAATGACCAAAAATCGAATCTCATAATTTGATCTTTGGATTGCATAAACATTTGTCTTTGAAAAAACTAGATTTTTTAAAGTGAATTGGAGATTTTAGTAATTGGTGAGATGAAGGAAGATGATCAGATTTAGATCTCTGGCCAAATTCTGACGAGCAGCTCGATTTCGTGGCTTACCATTTGGCACGGAGGAGGGTGAGGGGATGCGGCACAAGGAAAAATAGTGCGGCTGTGATGACCTGAAATTTTGGCAATAATAATTTAATAATCTTCAATTATAATAATTTGAATTGGCAATATTTGTTTGATAATTTTCTTTTATAATATCTAGTTTGGCAAAATTTATCTTTTCAAATTAATAAAGATATGTTTTCAAATTATAATATATATACATATACATACATACATACATATATATATACATATATATATGTATGTATATTGTGGTTTGGAAGTTATGTTTTTAAATTCAATATTTTCAAAGCTAAATATAAGAATGTTTTCTAATTATAATGTATATATATGTGTATATACATTGTAAATAGGGAACGTTGTTTCAAATTCAATATAATGACTTTCAAGGCTATTTAAAGTTAAGTCTTTATATTTCCAAACAACAAAGATAATATTTATAAATGTTTATTTATAAAAAAATATTTTAGCTTAAATTTATAATTTAAATAAGATTAATAAAAAGGTTTAAAATGCTTTCTTTTAAAATTATATTTGAGATAAAGATAGTTTGTATACATATAGAGATTTAAAAGCTTATTAATTAAAACATACTAATATAAAAGCTTAGAAACTTATAAAATAAAGATTTAAACATTTGTAAACATGTAATAAAAGCATTAGACATTTGTACGATTATGTAATATGTGTAAGCATTAGTAACATGCAAAAATAACAAATGGCAATATTATCTGTTTTAAATTTTAATTATAAACAAATAAGTGTTTAGAGAAATCTGGTTTTCAGTTCAAATAAATTTTTGTCTTCTTTTCTCAACACTCTTTCTCTCATCTTCTTAAAACAAAATTAAAGCAAATAAAAACATGAGAAGAGAAACTAAAATCAAACCAGCATTCAACTATCAATTTTTTTTTAAATTCAACCTGAGTAAACCAAGTAGCAGTTTCAAATTCAACTTCAACCTGAGCAATTCAACTTAAAAAAGCAAATCAACATCAAGATCGGCTTCAGATCAAAACAATTCCATATTAAAAGAAAAGAGCAGATATTGTCTTCAGTTTAAATATTTTTGGTAAGTAAACTTTTCTTTAAAAACAGTTTTAATTTATGTTATATGTGATGCGTGATGAACCTTTGTAGTAATATAACATATAATGTTGCATGAATGTATGGATGTGAATGCATGAATATATAATGGAATGTCTGTGAAATGTCTGTGATTTTGTATATATAAGCCTCTATCGTATAAGCAGACTCAAGAACAACTTAGAAAAATTCATCACTCCTTATCTAAACAAATTCAAGCCTTGGTCTTTGAAGAGAAAAGGTTTGTGATAGTGTAATTTTTTTTTAAAATGGGTTTTAGGAATTTATATTTAGTAATTATTTCAAATTATATAAATTAAAGTGATAATCTAAAATGGGTCAAAAATTAATCATCTCTATATCAAGTTTAGATTATAGGAGTTGTTTTGTATTGGAAAATCATGAATTTTGATATAAATATTAGAATTTTTAGGTTTGGGATTGTCGAGGATTTCTGAGTTAATCGAAATACGAACTTCGATTGATTTCTAGCGATCGGTAATGGAGGTACGTCGCGACTGAGGCTGGGGGTAGCTGGAAGGATAGTTATCGAAGGAAAAATGGCCAGGGAATTTCTAAATGGTCGGAGCGGCCAGGGGACGGTGATGTAGGGTTTTGACGACAGTTTTGTCATCGATGTTCTCGAGGGTCGTACGTCATCGATGGTGCATCGGAGTGGATCGCATGTGGGGGTATCAGAGCGTGGTGACGTGAAGCAGCTATGGGTTGGTCGGTGTGGGTGCCGGTGGGCGGAGGCGATGGCAAGTGGAAGTTTTCCGATGGGGTTGGGTTCCAAGCATTGATTGATTAGTTCGATTTTTTGATTCCTGTCGAATCTATGGTGATCGTTGGTCGGAACGATTATGGAGGTCGTCGTCGACTTGTCGAAGGCGTAGGGTTGGTCGGAGAAGCATGGAGTCGACGTGCACATGCACATGTGCACGTTTTTGTTTTGGGTTCGTTGTGGCATCAGGAAAGAAGGATGATGCTCGGGTTTGGGGTCGAAGTTTTTCCGTGATTGTCTCGAAGTAAGTGATGCTCGCGAGTTGCTTGGGGATGTGTTCGAGTTTTTTGTTTCTTTTGACTATGGTTATTTCTATTTTAAGGTTTCTAGTTTTAAAATTTAAAAAAATGTACCAAGTTTTAATATATAAAGCATAAACAAGATTTTAGACAAGTTTTAAAGTATGTTAAATAAATAAGTTTTTTTAAAGTAGTTTTACCAAGTTATAAAGCAAAGCAATTTTTTAAATCAAGCTTTAAAAGTATATTAAAATGGAAAAGATTTTCAAAGAAAAGTTAACCAAGTTTTCAAAGTAAATCTATTAAAAAAGTTTTCTTTAAACAAGTTCCAAAGTTTAAAATTTAAATTTCAATTTTTTTTAAATTGTTTGGTTTACATAATTATATAATTATACACTAGATTAATTATGTAATTAGTTCCTAAATGTTTTCAAATAAAATTTAATGATGTAATTAACAAGTGATTAAGGTATGTGGTATTACACTTTAATTAATAAATGAATTTTGGTATAAAATAATTTCAACCATTTAATTAAATAAAGATTTAAATAATTTCATTAAGGTCTTGATTAATGAAAGAAATTAAAAGACTAATTAATGAATGTAAGTAACCGAGGATTAGTTAATTAATACAAGTAATTAAAGGGCAACTAATTATGGTGATTAATTAAAAGATAATTACTTAATGTGATTTATAAAAGAATAATTACTTAATGTAGATTAATTAAAGAAAATTTAATTAATGTAAGTAATTAAGGATAATTACTTGATGGAATTAATTAAGGATTAATTAATTAATGTAATTAATTTAAGACATTAATTAATTTAAGATAATTAATTGGTTTAATTAATTAAGGATAATCACTTATGAAATTGATTAAGTATAATTACTTAATGTAATTAATAAAATGTCATTACTTAGTGTAAGTAATTAATGGATAATTACTGAATGTAATTAATTAAAGGGAAATTGTTTAATTAAAGGGAAATTACTTAATAGAAGTAATTAAAGATTAATTACTTTGTGTAATTAATTAAATAATTGATTAATTAAGGTAATTAATTAAAGGGTTACTTAATTAATGAATGTGATTAATTAAAAGATAATTAATTAATGTAAGTGATTATAGAAAAATTAATTAATGTAATTAATTAAGGATCAATGTAATTAATTATAGTTAATTAATTAATGAGAGTAATTAAAGGTTAATTAATGTGTATGGTTAAAGGATAATTAATTTGTGTAATTAATTAAGGCTAATTACTTAATGCAATTAAATAATAATTAATTAACGTAGTAATTAATTAGGATGGATAATTAAAGGATGGTTAATTTATAATTAATCAAAGTTAAGCAAGCAGGATTAAAGGTAATCTTAGTAATTAAAGTTATTAATTAACTTATTTGGAGATTACGTTAAATTAATTAGGAATTGTACATCTAATTAATCTTGCTTATGAATGATTAAATGAAATTGAATGCCTTGGATTATTTGATATCTTTGATATGTGATATGTGTTGCTCTGTAATATGAGATGCTTTGGTTGAATTGTGATAATATGGATTAGCTGTCTGTGATAAAGTGAATTATCTATCTTTGTGAATATGTTATTCTAAATAATAAATTGAATTGTTTAAACTTAAAACAACTTGGCCTTAAAAGAAAGGTTTGCATTTCGATGAGACCGAGAACGGATTCCAAATTGGATATTCGAAAACCACATCAATCCAAATTAAATGATAGGTCGTGAAATCTCAAATGAAGATCGAGATGTAGATTCAAGGGGAAGGGCTATTGTTGTTAACTCTGAGGGTGATTCCGAAACGAGTTTAACGGAGATAGTGCCTTCGTCTAGATGAAGAATTCAGAGTGCAAGGACTATTGTCCTTAACTCTGAGGGTGATTACAAAATGAATGTAGCGAGATTGTGCCTTCGGTTTCGTTCAAACCCGGAACGGCCTTGTATGGATTGAATTCTTTCAAAACATCGTCACTGGAGGACGGTGAGCATTTAAAGATATGTGTTCCAAAAAGGTAATCGCAGCCTCAAGCCTCATCAACCGGGAATGGCTAAACACAGGAGAGGTACAGCAAGGCTAAGTGGGTAGCACCCAAATAGGATGATATTTCCCCCTGTCTAGAGGTCCCTTTTATTCGGCTATGTGGACGGTTGGTCGCGCCAACTGCGGGGTTGTCTTATTCGAGATTATCCAGTAAGGAATGTATACGTTCTTGCGTTGCAAGGGATAAGGGTGGATCCTCGGTACTCTGATCTAGACCAGGTACTGTGATGGGCGGTACCTCAGTAGCCCTACCATTGTATGGAATCCAATCTCCAATAAGTGATCTCGGAATTGATTGTATACCTATGTATGTTGGAATTTAATAATGTAACAATTTCGTCTATGTGAATATTTATTTGAAAACCCTAGACACTATTATAATATCACCGGATTTCCTATCAATATTTGGTTATCGTAAGGTAAAAAACCCGACATGTTTATTTGTGACGTGGTCTTACGAGATACCTTTATTTTCAAATGATTTTCAAAATTAAACAACTTTAACCCGTTTACTCACACCAGACGCACGTCTGACCCAAAGTTTGTTTTCCGATTTCTTAAACTCTTGGGTACTCAAATTTTTACGAGTAGCCAAGGGGTTCAGGTTAGTTTTGATGAATTCTGGAGGAGACTTAGAGCAGGAGGCTTCAGCGTATATAGATATTGTGGTTCCATTGTGATAGTAGCGCTCTTGTATTTTGAGTGTATGATAGACAGGTCTTCACGACTATCTAATGTGTTATGCATTTAGATGTATGACTCTGATAGATGATATGTATTATGTAATAACTATGTGATGTAATATATTTTATTCATTCTGCTGTGAGATTCTGATATTGTTTTGTTCTTTCTTTCCTATCGTTTCTCTTTTCTATCCCTTTCTTTCTTATTGGTGATGCGTCTTTCTGTGGAATGAAAGGCAGATCGTCACAGCAGCATTTTTCCTTTTGGTGAGTGGTTTGTCAAGGTGATTTTAGGGTGTTAATGGTATAGGTTCAGCTTTGAGACAATGGCGACGACGAGGCAATATGATGGACATATACACCAGAGGGTTGAGTCGAGGAAGTGACGACGAGCTTAGGGCTAAATCTGGTGGTCGAAGGTGGTGGTTGGTGAGACGAGGGGTTTGAATGGACTCGGTTCAGTTCCAGTTTTTGGCGTTATGCTCGATTTTGACTCGAAGGCTCCGTCGCATTTTTGAGTGGGGAGATGAGATATCGTGGTCGAGAGGGATGTGTGTTGATGAACATCGACACGTGTAAATGGACGGAGCCAGTGAGCATGTGCATGTAAGCAGGTGTGTGCATGTCTTTTTTTTTTTGGAGAGGGTAGGAGGAAATTATAAGAACTGGAGGAAGGAGAAGGTGAAAACGTGGGTTGGGCCGGGTGGTGTAATGGGTTGGTTTGGGTTGGAAAAGTAAATAATGGTTTGCGATAATGGTTTATAATAATTTAGTGGTTCATAATAATTTAATGGATATAATAATTTGATGGTTTATAATAACTTAATGGTTTATTATAATTTAGGTAAACAAATAAGTAATTTCTTTTTAAATTACTTACAATTTAATAAGTTAATCAATTATTTAATGAACTATTTAATCTCAAGTTTATTTAAAATAGATTTTCTTGTTTAGTTTTCTTTTAGTGGTAATAATCGGGTTTTAAAATATAACTTAACCCAGTTAATTGAAAACGATCAATTCTGATTGTAAACGGGATGATATAGATTATTAATTGTTGATTAAGTTATGATCTATAACCGACTGATATGGATTTTAGATATTATTTTCAATTATCTATGGTTAGTGTCATTAAGTAGCCAAACGAATTAAAATGGTTAGTACAAAAGGTTGACACATTTTATGGAAAACGTACATATGTAATAAATTTCCATATGTGAATGTTGACACCGTGAATATGAATTATTTATTTAAAAACAAATTGGACCTTTAAAAATTTATTGCTTGGAATCGATGAGACCGAGTTCGGATATTTGCATTATCTGGGACCACTTAGATCCAATAACCACTATGAAATTTTATGGTTGTGCTTACAGAGTCCAACATACCGGAATTTAATTAATTTGACAAATTCAACTATTTAAATAAGTATTGTACTTAGACACTATTATAATATCGGTGGATTTTCTATAAAAGTGATTTGGTTATCGTAAGGTAAAATACCGTCGTGTTTAAGTGTAACGTGGTCTTACGGGTTACCCTTGTTTTTCGAAGAATTTTAATAACTTAAGTAATTCAAATTTAGAATGTTTACTCACGCTGGTTTCCAGCTTGACTCGGGTGTTACTTTATTGTAATGTTCAGATCAGACCTAGTATTACAGATTCAGGTTAGGATGCTTTTAGAGCTCAAGAGACGAGATGGATGGTAGAGACATATTGCACATACTCGATTATATTCCGCTGTGTATTGTAGGCTGTATTTCCAGCATTTTGAGAACAAGTTCTTTTGACTATCCCAATTTATCTGTTGATGATTGTACTATGATAAAATTGTATGTATGTTAATAGTTACCGTTACATGGAAATTTGACCAAGTAACTAGAGGTCGCTCGGCATTAGTGCACTGTTCGGCTTCCAGTACCGTTCGACATAAAACCCCGTTCGGCATAGCAGAATCGCTCGGCACGTGACCTCGTTCGGCATTCCAGCCTCGTTCGACATTCCAGCCTCGTTCGGCATTCACACCTCGTTCGGCATTCAAGCCTCGACTAGCATTCAGTCTCGTTCGGCATTCCACCCTCGTTCGGCATTCAAGCCTCGACCGGCATTCAGCCTCGTTCGACATTCATGCCTCGTTCAGCATTCACACCTCATTCAGCATTCAAGCCTCGACCGGCATTTAGCCTCCTTCGGCATTCATGCCTCGTTCGACATTCACACCTCATTTGGCATTCCATCCTTGCTCAGCATTCCAACCTCGTTCGGTACATGGCCTTGCTTGGAATGAACATGTTGTTCGGCATCTCCCCTTGGTCAGCATCGGATCTCGTTCGGCCCACAAATCTCACTCAACACACTGCCTCATTCGGCCTAAGGACATGAGTCGGCATAGCAGAGTCGCTCGGCATGTGACCTCGTTTGGAATTCCATCCTCGTTCGGCATTCCAGCCTCATTCGGCTTTCCAGCATCGTTCGGCATTCACACCTCGTTCGGCATTCAAGCCTCGACCGGCATTCAGCCTCGTTCGGCATTCACACCTTGTTCGGCATTCAAGCTTCTTCCGGCATTCAGCCTCGTTCGGCATTCATTCCTTGTTCAGAATTCTAGCCTCGTTCGACATTCCAACCTCGTTCGGCATTCAAGCCTCAACCGGCATTTAGCCTCGTTCGACATTCATGCCTCGTTCGGCATGAATCGGCATTCATGCCTTGTTCGACATTCACACCTCGTTCGGCATTCCATCCTCGACCGACATTCATGCCTCGTATGGCATTCACACCTCGTTCGGCATTCCAACCTTGCTCGGCATTCCAACCTCGTTCGGCACATGGCCTCGCTTGGCATGAACATGTCGTTCGGCATCTCCCCTTGGTCGACATCGGATCTTGTTCGGCCTACACATCTCACTCAACACACTGCCTCGTTTGGCCTATGGACATGGTTCGGCATTTGCCGCTCGGAATTTGTGGCCCGGCACACAGAAGTCATTCATTTTGGGCCATGGTATCTTACTACTAGGCCCATCAGGGAAGTCCATCCCATCTTCATCTATAAATAGAGAGGTAAGGGCATAGTGAAAAGCACCTTTTTTCGAGAACACCGGGGAGACTCTGCGGCATTCAAGACTCATTCAAGACTTATCTACTTTGCTTAACAATTGTAATCAAGTAGTTGGTGTACGGATTGTATCTATAATCGATTATTTATTGAGAAAAGCAATAAAGATTAACTTCAAAGTGGACTTAGGCAGTTACGCCGAACCACTATAAATCTGGTGTTCTTGTTTTGTGTGTTTAACTTAGCATATTGTTCTCTGTTTAAATTTACTTTCTTCATTAATATCTCTACACAACCTCTCTTAAGGGTGTTAGTGACCAATTCTGGTGCTAACAGTTACGGTTCTTTGTATAAAAATCTGTTATTATATTGTGTTATATTTTGTTCCCCTACGATCGTGAGATTTTGTGTTGTTGTTTCTATTTCCATTTCTTCTATCTTTTCTTTTTTAACCCTAAAAATATGGTATTTCCAGCACTTGATTGCTCTACATGATATGCAGTGAACATATTAGTGTCGATTTTCAAGGGTCGAAAATCGCCTGGTCGTTACGTTAGCTTGTGGTTAAGAAGGTTGAGATTTGCCTTTTGGTTGATTTGCTTAAGCTTCTCACTTGAATCTTATCTTTTCTTCTTCTTGATTATCTTAATGGTGGCCGGCCGAGCTTATTTGCAATTGTCAAAATGAACAAATAATGAAGGTAAGAAGGGTTTATGGTATAAGAACATAACATATTCTTATTTTTCCCTTATCATATTCCTTCTACATACTAAATTTTATTTCCCTTTTGCTTACTTTTATTAAGGCATGGCCTCCTTTTATTGGTTAACAAACTTAATCCCTTAACCATCTACATTATTTCATTTAATTTACCTAAGTAAATGCTCTAAATAATGTTTGTCAAAATTAGGGTCATTACAAATTCGCTTTACGGAAATTATTTTATTTCCGTAAACAAATCAAACCTAAATTCTTGCTAAGGCTTCACTTCACAAGTATTAACCTTAAACAACTTTGTTAAAAAGGTTTCACTAACTTAAGAATAGTGTAACGACCCGTAAATTTCGTGGATTTAATTTGGTTAAATTAATAAGTTTTGTAATTAGATCTTGTAGAAAGAAGAAAAAAAAAACTTTATAACAAATATTGAAATAAACACTAATTTAAATTTTATAAATGGTGGCTTAAAACCTATTTACTAGCAATTTGAATAAATTTCAATAAATGAAATGGAGTAAGTATTATACCTGGATATAAAATTCATTTAAAGGAAATTTATTTGTATGTTAATGTAAATTAAGAAAATATTATGATAAATAATAATTCCATTCGTACTTGTAAGCTGTCACTATAAGTTGCGTGTTGAAAAGGGTTGATTGAATTGAAATTTATATTTAATTTAAATGGAAATATTAAAGGCTTAAAATATTGGAAAATTTAGGTAATAAAAGTTAGAACAAGTGGATAAATAATAACCATATAAGGGAATAGCATTAATATAAATTAAGTTGGAACCAATTGGATGTAGAGAAATACATGTAAGCATTTAATATATAAATTAATGTTGGTTTGATGATAACATTACTTGGTGATTAATTATATAGTAACGGAAGTCTGAACGTAAAGTAATAAATGAGTATATTTAAGTAATAATTTGTGTATACACGGGATTTTAAATGTGTTAAGGTGGAAAATGTAAAGCCTTAACGCTATTTGAAAGTAAGTTTATTTTACAATTAGACACTATTGTAATAGCGAAATATACTATATAGTAAATAGTTTAACGGATCCTTAGGAGATGTAAATCTCGAGCATCTCTTGAGTTACTGCACTCATATTTATTTCTATTAATTTAACTCACATAAGATCTTTTAGTTCTCACTCGAGTGTTTTTGTCTTTTCAAATTCGCTTGGGTCAGTCCGAGCGTTTTAGGATTTGAAGATTTTATTCTGGAGGACGAAGACGAAGATTTGTAGTATTACTACCTACTATATTATTCCACCACTCTATTTAATTCCGCTGCATTAATATTTATTGGTATG
The DNA here is from genome assembly GCA_030765085.1 of Allium cepa. Classification (NCBI taxonomy): domain Eukaryota; kingdom Viridiplantae; phylum Streptophyta; class Magnoliopsida; order Asparagales; family Amaryllidaceae; genus Allium; species Allium cepa. Next base: position 674,959,266 of record CM060941.1, on the reverse strand, counting down.
TGAATTCTGATATTTATTGTATAAAGAAGAATCAAATGTTTTGTGAACATGTTTTATGAACTGTATATTTTTTTATTATATTTTATCCTTCCGCTGTGAGATTCTCTTTTGTTTCCTTTCCCTGCTTTTCTTATTTACCCCATAACAATCCGCCCTTCCGTATGGTTTGAATTGGCACGTGTGTTGATTTAAAGCGCGCGAAAAGGTGGGACGTTACATCTGGTATCAGAGATTTGGTTTAGCGATAAATCTTAGCTTTGTGGGGTTTGACTCTTTACTAATAGGGTAGTAATACCCTATGGGAGTCGCTGAGTGTATATATATGAGAGAGCGTATTTGTTAGTGTTATAAAAAGTTTTTAATATTGTGTTAATCTGTTCCGCTTTGTATTTATAAATTCTGGTTGATGCATGGGACTCTGTGACATCAATAGGGATTTCTAAACACTTAATAGGACATACCGACATAATATTTGTTTTTCATATAGGTGAATGAAATAATTTTGCCTATTATATTTTCTATACAAAATAAAAAAAAATTCAAATGATATCTATAATTGGCTGCAATAGATTGGTTGTTAGGTATTAAAGTATATAAATAATAATAGAAATAAGATTGAAAAATAAAATAAATGAAATTTGGAAATTTAGAATTTAAGTTCCGGGGTTTTGAATTTTTCGAATAAATTTTGGAATATAATAATATTGTTTATAAGTATTTTCTGATATAAATATTTAATATAATTCGGAAGAATTGTTTTAAAGAAGATTTTGAGCAAAAAAAAAGTTTTGCACTCTCCTCTCTGTCGTTGAAAAATAATTTCGGTGATGGCGGCCGCATCATCGACTTTCATTTTCGAGTTTCCGAAGGGGAAGGCCATTGTAGTAGTTTTACTGCAGATTTATTTTGAAAAAAAAATATATAAATTTTGAATTGTTTTAAATATAATTAGACATACATAAGCTGTAAAAATATATTTATCTATTATTTTAAAATAAATTAAAATTTAACCCGGTATTAAATTCTTAAATTTCCATTAATTAATTGTTTCAATTATTGTAGTGAAATGAAAGGTAAGTAATTAATAATTGAAGCCTCTAATTTAGGTAAGAGATTTAATGCCAAGTTATAAAGGAAATATTAAATTGTTAGAAATTGAGTTTTATTTATGGATTTAAAGAAATTTGAAATTGTAACTTATATAAGCAAAGGATAGTATTATTGAACTGTAATTTAATTTAAGGAAATAGAACAAACTTGTATAACTTTCAATTACACCCTTAAATAACATATATATAACTTACCAAATATTAAAAGTTGAAATGTTAATAAGAGATTGTAATAGAATATTATACAAGTAGAAATTTGAAATAGTAAAAGTATTCAATGAAATTGCTGTTAAATGAGAATTTAATGTTATAAACTTAAGTTTTAATTGAAATTTTACCAAGTAAATATAATTAAAGGTAAGTATGACAAATAGATGATCATAAACTTAAGTAATAATTGAATGAATAATTATAATAAAATAAAAAGAACTGGCATGACCTGAGTAAATGGAAATGAATAATTGTAAGTAATAAGTGGAAATAAATGAAAAAAACATTGAATGAGTAAAGAAAATTTAAAAGTTTGTTAGAAATAAATGTATATTATAAAAGGAAAATTTATGTGGTATGAATAAAAAGTGAAATTAAACAACAAATGCATGAATGAAATTAATAAGGATAAACAAAATGTGTTGTTCGAATTGGCTGTTGTTTGTTTTGGGTTTTTAGTGTTAGATTTGTTGTTGTTTAGTTAATGGTTGTTTGGGCAATAATACTTTAAATTGGATTTGGGTGAATGAATAATCTACTTAGTTTATCTAAGACTATTGAGTAAATGAGGCGCTAGTAGTTTATTCTTCATTCCGTACAATTTAAAAGTTTCGAACCCGAACAACTATTCGTTTGTTGATTGAATGGTTGTTTTGTATTTGTTGTGTATGCTGTTTGTTGAAATTGATGGTTGTTGTATTGATTTGTTGTTAGTAATTGAAACCACTTTATTTCACTTTATATAAATTGTAACCCTTTTAGATTTTATAAGTGAAATGCAGGTTATGGAAGCAATTGCTACTGCTTTTGGTTCCATAAATTGAGCGTAAATTCCCTGACAAATAGGTACGTTTCGGATTACGGTTTATAACGCTATTTTATATATTTTTCCGGATTGGGATATAATATTTTGAATAATATATGTAATATAATTTTTATATTTTGATATTATATTTCTTCCCAAGCCTCTCCATACAAGGGAGACTCTGCCAAAAATTTCGTAAAGTTTGGACTTAGAAATTATTTTGAAATGTTTTTCCAAACTTTATTTATTTAAGTATAAGAAGATATAAAGGTTATAAAATGGGTATATTTATTTAAAGTAATAAAATTTGTAAATTATTGTTTATAAGTTAATATTTGAATAAAATGTATTGTTTATTTAATTCTTCCTTCTCCCTTCTTTTTCCTTTTCGGGGATGAAAAGTTTTGAGTGGGGGAGAGTGTAACGACCCGTAAATTTCGTGGATTTAATTTGGTTAAATTAATAAGTTTTGTAATTAAATCTAGTAGAAAGAAGAAAAAAAGAGAAAAAAAGAAAAAAACTTTATAACAAATATTGAAATAAACGCTAATTTAAATTTTATAAATGGTGGCGTAAAACCTATTTACTAGCAATTTGAATAAATTTCAATAAATGAAATGGAGTAAGTATTATACCTGGATATAAAATTCATTTAAAGGAAATTTATTTATATGTTAATGTAAATTAAGAAAATATTATAATAAATAATAATTCCATTCGTACTTGTAAGTTGTTACTATAAGTTGCGTGTTGAAAAGGGTTGATTGAATTGAAATTTATATTTAATTTAAATGGAAATATTAAAGGCTTACAATAATGGAAAATTTAGGTAATAAAAGTTAGAACAAGTGGATTAATAATAACCATATAAGGGAATAACATTAATATAAATTAAGTTGGAACCAATTGGATGTAGAGAAATAAATGTAAGCATTTAATATATAAATTAATGTTGGTTTGATGATAACGTTACTTGGTGATTAATTATATAGTAACGGAAGTGTGAACGTAAAGTAATAAAAGAGTAGATTTATGTTAAGTAATAATTTGTGTATACACGAGATTTTAAACGATGATTGTTAAGTAATAAACCTATAAAGGCATGTAAGGAAATAGGTAACAATCTATATGTAGTTTATTTTATTTAGTATGATAAATAAAGGTTGGAATTCAAATCACAATTAAAGGAGAGTAGGTAGTACGTTATTAGGAAGTAAATATAAGGGTAGATAACAATTATTATAAATTCCCTAATTAATTGGTCGATAAATTTATTTGAAATAACGATCATTTGAATGTGAGTAATTGCAATGTCGTTATTGATTATAAGCGTTATTTTAATAAGTATGATTTATTGAGAAATTAATACGAGAAGTATGTAAATAACTATGAAAGTAATACGTTATAAATTGATTATAACCTAAACTTATGTGTAAGTTTGAAATTGAATCTAATCTGTTTAATTGGAAACTTATTAAAATAAATTGGATTCAATTTATAGTAAAGGGGTTATTTTAAGAAATTGAAATAAATATTATAATTGGCAAATTTAGTTACTTTAAATTGAAACGGTAATTGACTTTTAGAATTATAAATTAATAAGTAAATCAAGATGATGAAATTCATGAATTATAGAATTTGAATTTTGATCGTGAGTTAATTTGTTAAATTTATAATAGTTGGATTTATTGCAAATGAATAAAAATCAAATATGTAAATATTACGTTAATTTAAAATTTAAGTTGAAAACGGGAAATATTTATGCGATAATTTTAAAATCCAATGGTAAACCCTTATATTTGAAATATATGAATGGAATAATCATTGTTTCCTTTAATTTAATAGAATTATTAGAAAGTTAATTTAAAATTTTGAATTTAACGAAGATGAGAATTTATATTTAAATTTATAAATGAATCATCTAAATTTACATTTTTAAGTTGTTTAAAATCATTGTAAATGATTGAGGAATCATAAGTGATAAAAATTTCCAATTCTAAAACTGAAAAAAAATTGGATTTATTTACTAATTATTAAATTATTTAATTAATAGGAAAATAGCCATTTTGGCCACTGACTCGGATTTCGACGAAACCAGTTTCATCGGATCCGTAAAGGTGAACTATAATAGTGTTTCAAGTTTCATAGCGATCAGACTTGTCGTTTGATCGTACGGACTCGAAACGCCTTGAAATTTATACATTTGAAATCAATTTGAAAATATTGTTTTTAACATAACTTCTTCATACGATTGAATTTGGGCTTGAAACTTATTCCATCGCGTTTAAAATACTTAAAAACATCTATTTTGATATATGGGATGATTCATTTTCGTTCCGGAGCCGAAACGGACTTTTCAGGGGCATTTTTGTCATTCAAACAAATTGACTTGAACAGTTACCTACGAAAATGATGGAACTGGGCTTCGAAACCAGTACCATTGCGTTCAGAAGGCCTTTTTATCTTCGGATCGCCTGTCAGCACGCTTAAATTGGACTCTGGCCCGTTTTTGATGTTAAACTCTATAAATACGCACGCAAACCGAGACAGTTTTATTATTATTTTATTTCAGAAACCCTAATTCTATACCATGGCCGCCACTTATTCAATGGCCAGAAATTGCTTATCTTCTTTCCTCAATATCTTTCAATCCATTCAACGAAATCGAAAAATTCCAAAAGCAAAGTTGTAGATCTCGATGAGCTCTTCAAAAACATACGGCTGATCTATGCTATTGGACCACGGATTCGCCAGAATCTGGCTTGGAAGCGTGGATGTATTTTCTTGGATTGCGTGCAAACGGCAGCGAGTGGTGATGTGAAATTTGGTCCGTAGGTGGCTCTCAAGGTGGCGCACACACTTGTAGTCGCTGATCGAACTTTATATGTCTCGAGTTGCGTGCGCACGGAAGAAAGTGGCGATTGCGTGATGGGTTAGTAGGTTCGTGAATAAGGAAGAAGAGGATGGTACGTTATATATATATATATATATATATATATATATATATATATATATATATATATATATTTGAGGAAAATATGTACAAGGAAAAAGTTACAAAAAAAAATTAGTCTCAAGGACGGTAAGTTTGTTTTTTAGTCTGAAGGACACTTTATAGTGTAAACAGAAAATAATAGCTACATCTATCATTCTGTGATTTACACTAAAAGCGTCCTTCAGACCAAAAAACAAACTTGCTGTCCCTGAGACTAATTTTTTTTGCAACTTCTTCCCTGTGCCTAAAAACCCCTATTTTTTTTATGTATTAATTAATTATGTTATATTAAAATTTAAATCTTTTAACTCGAATAACTTTTGCATACGAGCTCGGATTGACGTGCGATTTTCTCCGTTGCGTTCGTATCGAAATTCCGAACACTTTGACGCTAGTTTGGACGGATTTGGAGACAGTCAAATTTTTGGGTTTAAATCGGATTTAAATTCGATTTAAATTCAAAAGGTGAGTGTTTTAACCCACTCACAACTTCTAAAATTTCTTATGTTTATCAAATTGACTTAAGATATGAGTAGAAATTTATTTATGACTGTTTGGCGTGCTTTATTCATCTTCTCAGTTAAATCGCATTTATTTAATTTAACTGTTAATTAATTTTATTATTGCATATAATTTGACAGTTAAAATTTATTTATTTGCATATAAACTGCTAGTTAAACAGTTATTAAATTTAGTATTGAATATAAACTGTTAGTTAATACTTGTTATTTATTACCTGTTATATTTTATATGCTCTATATTGATGATTGGTTAAATTGATGATGACTGAAATAAATTGGTTGATGATTGATATTGGGTGAATGGATGATGTGTTCTATATTATATAAACTGCAAGTTATTATGCATTTTCATTTCATTCGGGATTGCGGTTTGAAATGATACACAGCCGCATTTTTATTTTTAAATTGCGGATTGAAATGATAAATATCCGTATCACTTGACCATAGGATAGAAAATTATATACAAGCACCGCGGTATATATATAAAATTATTTTTGAAATGATATTTTATGGTTTGGATATGATACGGTTTGATAAATATTAAATTTGGATATGATATAAATATATTTTATATATGCATATATAGTTAAATTGTTGAATTTAAGCTATGCATAAATCTGTTAAGTAAAAATGAATAAGTTGAAAAATGGAGTCAGATAATTTAAATTATATGATTAAGTACAGGTTTAAGATCTTGTGTATATATAGAGTTTTAAATGATCCAAATCAATTAAAATTGAATGATAAATTGGAAATTTAATTAGAATTGAGCTTATTTGAAATTTTAACTCCATAAGTTGAGGTTAACTTATTAAAATTGGAAATTTAAGGTATGATATTTATAACTGGATTTAATGAATAATTCTAGTATAAATAAATGGAAGGAAATAATTAGTGTTAATAAATTTAGTTTATTTTAAATGGTTATGGATTTATCATGTGAACCTTTCAAACTAAATAATAGGAAAATGAATCGTTGATTTGAAATTCCCAACCTTAGTTTTGAAATTCATTAAATACTCAAAGTTTGAGAATATTGAAATCGAAGTGTTTTATTCAAACTGAAAGTAAATCTAAAAGGTATGGGTTTAGACTGAATTTAAAGTGAATAAAAATTTGTGAAGGTAAATTATTTACTTTTAAAGAAATTTTAAATTCAAACTATTTTATTCTATACACCGTTTGAATATCCAAACCATTCATGTTTTAGAAGTTATGGTTTAGAGCTATGAATTTCGCAGTATTATGTTTTGAAAGCTATAATTCAAATGTTTGGTTTCCAGATATTATAAATTTTAAAGCAGTATGATATTGGAAGAGAAATATACTTGAAATAAATGATATTATTGATTTGTATTTTATAAAAATAATATCAAAATGAGTTGTTTTGGAAATGGAAATGATATCGTACTTATGGGTTTGAAATGGATAATTATATTCTGGTTTTAAAGTATAAACTATATTTAAAGACCGCGGTGTTATAATAACGTTTAGTTGTTGAAGAGACCGAGATCGGAAGTTGTCATACTCTCTGCCAACTCCGAAAACCACTTTTAACAACCGTGTATGTGGTGGAGATTCCAGAATGAAGTAGGTTGGTGGCGGCGTTTCTTGTAAGGTAAATACGTGGACCCAACTCCCGTGAGTTGGCATAAGGTGGCTAAAACAGGAAAAATTGACGGGTTAATAAGGTAGCACCTGTGATCAGACACATCCCTTCGATATTATACTTTGACTCTTGGATTGATTCGGTGGCCACTTTTAATTTTTTTTATTGAGGGTGTGGCTCGAGGTGGGTGGTAGCTGCGGCTACGCGTTACCACCGACCCGGAAGCGTAATTGGTATATCTACCCTGGCATTGCCTAGTTGTGTTGTGTCACCTACTCTAGCGCGCCTTATACGATTTTGGTTTTGTACCATACCTATGGAGTGCCCTCTGACGACGTCCGGTACGGGGGAGATTACGGTATTGTATAGACTATGAGGAATATATAAATGTGTTAAGGTGGAAAATGTAAAGCCTTAACGCTATTTGAAAGTAAGTTTATTTTACAATTAGACACTATTGTAATAGCGAAATATACTATATATTAAATAGTTTAACTGATCCTTAGGAGATGTAAATCTCGAGCATCTCTTGAGTTACTGCACTCATATTTATTTCTATTAATTTAACTCACATAAGATCTTTTAGTTCCGACTCGAGTGTTTTTGTCTTTTCAAATTCGCTCGGGTCAGTCCGAGCGTTTCAGGATTTGAAGATTTTATTCTGAATGACGAAGAGAAGATTGTAGTATTACTACCTACTATATTATTCCACTACACTATTTAATTCCGCTGCATTGATATTTATTAGTATGTGAATTCTGACATGTACTATATAAAGAAGAATCAAATGTTTTATAAACAGTTTTATGAACTGTATATTTTTTTATTATATTTTATCCTTCCGCTGTGAGATTCTCTTTTGTTTCCTTTCCCTGCTTTTCTTATTTACCCCATAACAATCCGTCCTTCCGTATGGTTTGAATTGGCACGTGTGTCGATTTAAAGCGTGCGAAAAGGCGGGACGTTACAAATAGCATTATTAAAAGGATTTAATAATTTAAAACATCCTTATTAAATTATTAATTTTCTTTAACTATCATTAATAAGAATGATTAATTTTCTTTAAAGCTTCGTCAATTATTTTGATTAATTAACTTTAAATACTATTAAATAAAGGGGTTAATCACTTTTTAAAACATTTTTAATCAAAATAATTAATTAAATTTAAACATCATTAATTAAAGCGATTAAATAGTTTTTAATAAATTTATTAAAAATGATTAATTAATTTAAAATATCATTAATGAAAATGATTAATTGAATTTGTACTAATTAATTAGCTTTACAAGTCATTATTTAAAAAGGGTTAATAGATTTTAAACACCATTAATTAAAATAATTAATTAAATTTAATCCATCATTATTTAAATGGTTAATTAACCTTAAACTTCATTAGATAAAATGATTAATTAATTTTAAATATCATTAACAAAGTAACTAATTAATTTTAAACACAATACTATTAAATTAATAATTAACCTTAATCCTCATTAATTAAAATGATTAATTTAAATTTAAAAATCATTATTAAAAATGGTTAATCAAATTTAAACTCATCATTATTCTAAAACTTAATTAACTTTATAAAAAATCCCAAGCTCAAGAACAAACCAAAAGTTTTTGAAGAGATGGTATTTTTCCAAAATTGCCGATATGGCAATAGTCACTATACAGAAATTTCTATGACCAATTTCATTTCATTTGACTTACATCCAAACTTCACATCATATAACACAAGTATGCCATATACGCAATGTAAACATATTCATGTACGAAGAGAAAGCATCACTTAAACAGCTTACGTCAAACTTTATAACTAGTCTAAGTTACTAATTAACTACCACGGATGTCGTTTATTTAGAGCACATACCAAGTATACAACATTAAATCCAAATATAACTAACCAAGAAATTAGTGACAAGATTATGGAGAAAACTAAATTTCAAAATTTTAGTTATTAAGGCGAACTTTACTCACCGCAATGGCCATTAAATCAAACCGAACTTTCACTAAATCTTGGATCGGTCTTAGATCTTTGTTTTGCTTTGGAAAGACTTGATTTTTATGCTAGAGGGGCAATATTGTTCGACCTAAGGGTTAGAAATTCTCGGCCAAGAGTAGATGAGGTGTGCATGGAGTTGTATTGTGAAGAGGAGATGTAGAAGTTAAACAAGGTTTTAGAGTTTAATGTGAATGAAACTAAGATTTTCAAATTTTATAAATTCATAGGAACCATGAAAGTTTTGTGAAATTTTTGGAGGAAGTTAAAATGTGAAAATGGAATGATAAAAATGAGAGGAAAGTAAAGAAAATTGGTTTTATATGAACTATATTAAGGGAGTTACCAAACTAGTCTTATGGTACATAATCTCCACTTAAATTTTGCCACCTCACTCTCCAAGCTCCCTCCTCCATTTTCCTACGTGAATTTAGTCCCCCCTTTCATATGTTAAGAAAACATGCATTATTAGCCAAGCTACTTTGTTTTTAGATGTTTTTAGGGATGTGACACTTACTTTTTCCATTTTCATTTTTGTTTGAAGTTTTAAAAATCAAAAGTCACATTTAACTTTTATTAACTTAATTAAATGTATTTTACTATATGAAACCCAAATTTATGTATATGAGTATGTTCATAGGCACACTATAGTGTTCGAAACATTTTCGACAACTTTTAGACGATGCAAAGCCAAAATTATTATAAAATCCATTTATTAATTATTTAAAAATATATTAAATATCCATATTTCAAAATTATTAATTTACATATCGTTACATTTAGATTTCCATAACCTAAAATTAGAGACATATGACAAAAGAGTATTGACCGTTTTCCCTTGGGATATATTTAACACAACAAAAGTTACCGGTTTCTAGGGATATTGTATCTTATAAAATAGGTTCACATCTATTCAACGAAAAAATAGGTACATATCTGTTCCATCTAATAAATTAATTAATGAAAAAATGGAGATTAATGCGCCTATTCATGAAACGATAAAAATTAACCTTGTTGGATTAAATGATTGGGTAGTAAGGGTAAAATGTGCAAGTTTCATTGTTTAGAATTCATCATGCACTAGGTCTTTTATAGTGTGTTATTATGAATAATATAGTTTACATAAAATCATATTCAACTTTAATTTTATGTATTGAATTTTTAATTAAAAAATCAATTTTTAATAACAATTATGTTAAAATATTGGCATAATTTAATTATAGTTTTGTTTCACTATATATATATATATATCTTAAAACATTAAAATAATTTCTTAATAATTATTTGGAATAATATTGTCAAAATATGATATTTCATAATTTTAAAATCCAAACAATATCTATTTAATATCTACATGAAAAACTATAATACAACCTAATTTGAGTATCAAATATTCAAATAAAATGAATAACACAATAATATATGAATTTCTACTTAATAATGTCAATGTGTATAAAATCTAATAACTGTAATGTCTACTATATAATTTTAGAAATAACAATATTTTTTTTTTGTAGAATAATAATCATATAAGGTAGATTAAGTGCGTTGGCAGCGGGATTAAAAGGGGAAATATAAAATACTTCATTAAATTACTCCGTATAATAATTTTGCAACTTCTATAAATTACTTCACTACATTAATTCCATTCGAAAGTTGAGAGGAGTTGTTGTTTGACTCTCAAATGTGAGCTCAACCCTTAGTTATATTTAAACAATTAAAATATTAAAGTCTATAAATACTTTTCTAAAACACGGTAGTGGATATGAGTTCACTTGCTTATAGATAATCTATTTGAATTCTAATTTCTTGCCTTTTAAAGAAAAATCCTTAAACAATAATATACCGTGTACATTTTCTCTTTGTTATCACTATATCACTCCTATATCTAAAGCTTAACCAATGGTCAAAACTTTCACAATATCAATAATTAATTGTGAGTTGCAACATTGAAATCATGGTTCAATCCAATAACATTTATGTATTAACAAATTTTATTTAGCTAAATAATTTGACTTTAATATAACTACAAATAATGATGATACTAACCTCCTATTCGAAGCCGATAAATCCTCTCAAAATAGGGTTTCTATAACAACCATGCTTTCTGCATGGTATAAATAAATAATTTAATTAAAATAAAATTGTTCACACTCTATATTTTATAATTAATATTTTAAAAATAAAATTTAATTAATTAAATTCTATTTAATAAAAGATTTTTATTTAATAAATTGAATTAAATTAATAAATTCTTTTTCAAAATTTTTTTAGTAAGGCAAGCAGGCTTTAAAGTGGGCCGTCTACTTTTATTTAATCATTTGAAAAACAAGTGTTTGGGACATGCACAAGTACAACTAATAAAATAAAGTACAAGAGCTAGGTAGAAATACTAAAGCCACTAAATACACGCCAAAAGCGACTAGCCCCCCTCCACCCCATGAAGTGGGGGAGCCACAACTATCATCCTACAAACATCCTTAAAAGAGGGCTGCCACGTTATGGACATAATCGACTAAATCACTGGAGTATAAATACTTCCGATTCTAATTTACGTTCGCCAAAATAGTCTTATTATTTTCACCGTCTTCACATAACATCGTAAGAGCAAGTCCTTCCTCAATAACATGATAAAATAATCAACGTTCCTCGCCAACACCTCCAACAAACGTATTGTAGCTATCACAGACGGAGCATATCTCATATCAAATTTCAAATGAACCCTTACTTGCTCATAGGAATTCCACATAATAATAGTTCTAGATAGAGAAGGAATTTTAGAGGTAACCAAAACATCAAAAGCTTCAGTCGAAGCCTTTAAAGAAGGTAGAATAATAGAAGCAGTAGTAAGCTAAATCATACCAATTATCATCGATCCAACAGCAACATCAATGGGTGGGATATGATCTCTAAGCTTAGGAACGAAATTCTTGATCGGAGGACGAGGTAGCGGGACACTATTCCAGATATGCATAGGAGATTCAACAGTACCATGCAAACATTTTTCTGCAATGTGACCAAAAGAGTGGAAAACTATGCAAAATCAGGTTTTCAACTATGGTCAACATCAACAAAAACATATTGCCCCTCAACAATCCAAACCTTCGACCTAGAAGGCAGCGGATTGTTCGGTGTAATTTCTATCAATGCTTTAGCATACACTAGCTTCTTTCTTGCCATAACATTAGCATCAAAACATCTGAGCTTGCCAAAAAGGCTAGCTAACTAATTTAGCTCAATAATGGGTTGCAGAATAGAAGGAATGTGCACAAAATGAGCCCAGAGAGTAATAGAAAAAATCTGTTCCCTAACACTATCAACAAAAGAACTCCCAGGTGTTATGATAAAATTCTTACCAGCAATGATAGACAGTTTTGCTTCGAGGATGTGCAATCTTTCTTCTTTACAAGAGAACATTAAATAGAATAACGAGTTGTCATAATGAACACGTAGCCTTCCCTTAAGTTTCCAGAAACTCCGACAGCGTTCTCTAACTACATGTTAAAGCGAGTTTGAATCAAGGTAAAACCCAAACAAGTAATCTAACCAAAAATCAATCCTCGCTTCCAAAATCTGAAGGCACCGTCATGCCATCAATTTATACAACATCAAATGAGCGGGGTGTGTAAACACCCGCATTTCTCGGCATGGTTATGAGCAAGGAGGTCCATTCATTCAAAGGAGAAGAGGAACTGATTTGTTAGTATTCTAGGATTCTTGAACATTATCTAAAACAACAGGTATAACATGAGGCTGTATAACTTCAGAAACTGAAGACAAACAAGCATCGGTAACTAAAGCAGCCTCCCCAACCACTCTATCATTGTCAAAAACATCACAATGGCCTACAATACCACCATACTTGACACAACAATCCCTACAACATCTGTTTTGCAAGTAACAACGGCTACAACATTTGACACAACATCACAATGATCTATTTTACACCACATGCTCACCATTTTAAAAGGCAGCTACAAGCATTGAAGTTATTGGCGACACAGAGGCTCCATTCAAGTCATACACACTAGAGGCAAGTGCGACTGTTGGATCTATATTCACAAGGGACCCAACAACATCACGTAAAGGGGTCAAAATCCCAAATCTAGAAATCCCACTACAATGAGGAGAGGCAACCAGAGAAAGGAAGTCAATTGGGGAAATAGAAATCAATGAAGGAGATTGACAAGACATGGTCAGATCCAAGGAGACATTGAAAATGCAACCACTTTTTGTGAATGGAAGCTCCTTAGGTAACTGAGGTGAGGTAGGCTTATACTTATGGCCATGGAATGAGGAGAAAGTAATAGAGGAGGGATGAAGTGAAAGAGAGAGGAAAAGAAAAGGGCGGAAGTTAGAAATGTGCAACAACCCGGATTTTTGTTTCATTCTCCAAAACATCAAACAATATTTATTTTGGGTTTTCTCTTCCACTTTTCAATTTTATAAGTCACAACTTATTATTTTACACATTTCCATTCATTCTAGGGTTGAATATATTCATCATTTATTTTTAACTCGAAATTTATGCTTATTTATAATCCAATCATATTTTTATTCCATGGATTTTTAATTCTTTTATATGTTATTCTAATTCATTTATTCCAATCCAATTCTTATCCAACTTATTTCTTATCCAACTTACTTCTATTTATTTAAGTAAGAATTTTATTTCATTCTATATTATCAATAACTCAACTGAATTTATTTAAATTCAATTTTATTCCAATCTAACTCTAGTTAAATCTAGCTACATACCATTCTTTTGAATTTTATTAAGCAAGGACTTAATTTCATTTAATACCATCCCACACAATTCTCCTTAATTTCATTCTAATTCCTTTCAACTTACTTCAAATCCAATCACAATAGTATAACTTAGCTTAAGTTCATTAAATTTGACTTACCCTTCTAACTTATTTCGTTTCCATACTTATTTTAAATTACTTACATTTACAAATTTATTTTAAATCTCAAATGAAATTTTATTTCCAAACCTTTACTTAACACGATATAATTTAATTTCCTTCCAATATTCATTTGCTTACCCATTCAAATTAATTAATTTACTTACTAATTTTATTTAAGCATTTTCATTCCATTAAATATTATCTATAACCCATTGAATTTTGTTTCAATTTTATTTTATTTTCACTTGCTTCAAATCCAACCCAATATCATTAAACTTAGTTTAAGTTGACTTCGATTCGATTTAATTTTCTGCCTCAATCCAAGTTAATTTCATTTTTAACCTTTCACTTTATTTTTTAATTCCAACATTCAAAGCTCATATTTTCCTCCCTTATTTAAAAATCATCTCAACTTTACAAGTTTATAACTTACCTCATCAGGATTTTCAATTCAAATAACGATTCAGGATTTTTAAACACCCAGCTTTTGGTTCAAATCATTTGAAATCACCATTATCCCAAAATTACATTTCTCAAAATTTGAAACCAATCCTGGTTTTTATCCCCAACAAATTTCCTTTGAAATTTCAAAAACAAACTAGTTCTTCTGAACAAATCAATTTGGCAGCAATCCTTCACTTAGAAACTCGAAAATGAACATCGATGATGCTGTAGTCATCACCGAAGTTATTTTCCAGCGACTAAAGTGAGTTCAATGCTATATTCCTTCCCAAAATTCATTTGAAACGATTTCCTTTTAGGAACACTTCTAAAACAATAATGCTATTATTTGTCTTCAAAACACTTCGAAAAACACTTCCAAAATCTCCGGGATTTTAAATTTTTAAATTTGATTTTAATCAAATTTTAGCTATAATTCATTTGTATGGTTTATGCCTATACAAATTCCCATTTGATCATATTTCAATTTATAAATCACATTTATAAATTTCATTTTATAAATGAATTTATTTCCTTAACCTTTTGTTATATTTTCAATTTCTAGTTAAATTTTCACACAACAATGATAATAATTTAATATTATCATTCCTAACATCCAAGCAACCATATATTAGCTAAAATAGTTTACAAAAAAAATTCTTTTATATCAAAATATGGGTAAAATTATTTCATTCACCCACCTTTAAAACAATAGTGTGTCAATTTATCGTGTTAGGTGTTTATAAACTCTTCTCGAATAGCGTCCAACCTACTCGATCGGAATTCATATTCCACTCAACCAATAAGTCAACATAATATCAAACAATTTATATTCACTACCAAATACGTGCTCATATCTATTAATACGTCCAAACCCATTATAGAGTACCACAGACTCTATTTTCAATGAGTAATCCCCACCAGAGCCAAGGTTACGACCAGCCTAAGCTCTGATACCAACTGTAATAGCCCGAAAATCCATACCCCTTGAGTCAACACTATTCTACATCAATCAACTCAAGATGTACAGAAAGACGAACCATTTGGCTTAAAGAAGAAGAGGTGGAAGAGGAAAATAGAAAACAACATCAGAATCTAACCATCGCAGCGGAATAAAATACAATAGTTAATAACTGATCTTTATACAAAAGAAAACTATATCCATTTTATACATACATCACCAGAATACATCATCAGAGTCCAACAACATCAATAACATAACACTGGACAGTAACCATAAGCTATCCTCACAATCTGAATACACAGCGGAATATTTAAACAAATACGAAAGTACGTATCGCCATCCAGCTCCACATCATCATTTCCTATAATCTATAGTAGTCAGTTTGACCCGAGCATTATAGTTAAATAACACCCGAGTCAGTCTGGAATACCAGCGTGAGAAAACCACACTCAAATTGATTATTAAAGTTTCAAAATCCTTTGAAATCAAAAGCATCTCGTAAGACCACGCCACAAATAAACATGTCGGGTTTTTACCTTACGATAGCTAAAACAATTTTTTTATCAAAATCCTATGATATTATAATAGTGTCTATATACAAATACTTATTCAAATAGCCGAAATTTTTACATGATTAAATTCCAGCTACTAGCCACAAAGTGGGTTATACAAACAAAAACCGTAAAAGGCGCGTAGGGAGAATGGATTTCCAACTAATGACTAGGCACTGGGGTACCACCTGTCACAGTACGTGGCCTAGATCACCGTACCGAGGCTTACTCCCAATCCCATACAACACAAGACCGGGACTACCCCTTACTGGATAATCCCGAGTAAGATCACCCACGGTTGGGATCGGCAACCGCACCACTAAGCCGGAATAAAAGGGACATCTAGACAGGGATGACCTCACCCTAATGGGCGCTTCCCACCTAGCCTTGCTGCATAACCCTTAATTTTCAGTCATTCTCGGTTGATGAGGCTTGAGGCCAAGCTCTACCTTTTAAGAACATATCCCTTAGAATGCTCACCGTCCACCTGACGATGTTCTGAAAGCATTCATCCATACAAGCAATCCCGGGTTCGAACGGAAGCGAAGGCACTACTCTTACTACATCCATTTTGGAATCTCCTCAGGATTAGTAGCGACTAGCCCTTGCATTTCACTGCTCCATTTTCGAATCCAAACTCGTCTACTGTTGGGCGTGCCTTCGTCGAACCAGAGTAAGGATATCCCTGCCAAATCACCTCATCACCGGTCCAAAGCCTCTCCATCCAACACCGATCCGGTCCCATGACCGAACCAACCTACTACCGGACCAAAGCATGGCCGGACCACGCCCCATCCATTCACCACCAAACCAAGCTCTACCGGACCACAATACTACCGGACCAAGGCATTCCGGACCAACTTTGCCAGGCCAGATTGCAATAGCCCAGGCCCGTCAGCAGCTATATACATCCAAGACCCCTGCCCCCACCTCACTCTATAAATAGAGGGGCAGGGGTACAACAATGGCAGACAACTTTGAGAGCTCAAGCACGGAGAGAACTTTCAAACAACTTTTAGTTACTTGTAATCAAAGCTTTGTACTTGTAATCTTAATAGAAAAGGAGAATAACATATAAAGTGGACGTAGGCACGTTCTAGCCGAACCACTATAAATCTGTGTGTCTTTTACAATTTAGTCCCTGCTTTTTATATATTTGCGTAAATCACCCAAATCACTAGAAACAACATAAAATCAACTAATTCATACGACTTGGAGGTGTTTGCCCATTTTTTGTGCAAACATTTTTGGTGCTTTCACTGAGAACAGGAACTCAAAGCTTCAGCTTCTCCCACTCAACCCTTTTCCTATCAACATCGTTCATTGCTTGAAAAACATGCCTCCCGGATGGAAGAAAGATGCTAACAAAGGAAAAAACATCGCAACTGGAAGTATCCCAAATCCAGTAATCAGAGAACAAGATAATCGTCCAGTTCCAACAGCAAATTTAAATCAGGCAAATCCGACAGCCCCTGCTACGGAACAACCAATTACAAGGGCGGATCTGGACAAGGTTGTGGCTGAAGTTACTAACCGCTTCACATCTCAATAAGAAGCCTTAGTGGATCAACTCATGTCACGCTTAAGGGATGTCGAAGAAACCAACCGAAACACTGAATCATAGGGTGAGTCTCAGTCTGGAGGATCTAGGAGGCGACAAGGGTCTTTCTTCTTCGAAGAGGCTAACAACAGAAACAGCTATGGTAGGAGCCGAGCACGGACTCAGCCCGAATTCCGACCCGAGGAAACGCTTGGAACAGAGCCCAACGGGGGAGGGACCAGGCAATGGTCGGATGTAGCTGAGCCCGCCATGCTACCTAACCATAGAAACATCAAGGAACGGGGCCGAGCGGGAGTCCAGCCCGAAGTTGGACCCGAGGAAGTGCTGAGAAGAGAACCCAGCAGGGAAAGATCAAACAAGGGCCAACTGTGGCTGACCCCAGCATGCCCCCGGAAGACCAGAGGTAGCCATTGGAGAATGTCAGGAGTGATGGACGATACCATCCTTACAGGTCATCTGGCCGGAATCGATCCCGCAGGGAAGAACCAAACTCATTTCTATCCGCTCCAAGTTTTGACGAGAAGATGGCGTGATTGTTCAGAGAGTGCGTCCAACAGGAGCAAAGGGATCGGGGGATAGGTGCTAGGGTAACCAGCCCCTTCACCCGCAATATCGAAACTGCCATCATCCCCCGAGAATGGAAAATGCCAACAATGGAACCTTACAAAGGAATCTCTGACCCCGTCGTACACCTACAAAGATACACACAGCATATGCTCATGAGCGAAGAAACAGAGGGAGTGTTGTGTAAATGCTTCCCACTATTCTTGGCAGATCTAGCTACCTCCTGGTTCTGCCACCTACCCCAAGGGTCCATCAGCTCATGGGAAATGTTGAAAGAAAAGTTCATCAGTCAGTTCTGCATTCATGTGGAACAACCCAAGGACGCTTATTCCTTATCTAATATCAAACAGAAACCCGGAGAGACAGTGCAGCAATATATAACCCGATTCAATGCCACGGCGGCCGCAGTCCAAGATGCCGACGAGAAACTTATCCTAATGGCCCTCTGCAGTAGTGTACATCTGGATACTAAATTTGCTAGAAAAATAACCAAGGAAAAACCAGCTACTTTACCTGATTTCTTCCATGGGGCTGGAAAGTATATGAAACTTGAAGACGCTGCCACTGAGAGGCAGTCAGGGCAACAGGCTAAGACAGCTCCAGATAGGGTTCCAGCTGTAGCAAAGGATGTTCGGAGAAGTGACTCTAGAGACAATGCTGGGGGCAAGAAGGGAGAAAAGCGCTTATATCGACCAGGACCAAGATTTAACTCCTACACTCCTTTGAATGGAACAATCGAAAACATCTTCCTAGCCACTCAAGACGAAGTTAGATACAAGTGCCCCCCGTACAAGAAGGAGTCAGATAACGCACTCAAGTCTGGAAAGTTCTGCCGCTTCCACGAATCCCATGGACATGACACCAATGAATGCCACCATCTCCGAGACTTGATTGAAGAACACATTAGAAGGAAAAGACTAGAGCGCTATGTGAAAGGTCAGTACAGGACTTTGACTCCTGCCGATGAGAATCCCGGACTACCCCTCCTGGAAGTAGGCGGAGGAAATCGCAACACCAGCGGCTCTAGTCAAGAGAAGATAGTGGTCCATACCGTATCAGGAGGACCACACATCGCCGAAAAAAGCTGGGCAGAGATGGAAAGATATGGTAAGTCACTTAGAAACGATGAAGGCTACGTTAATTCTGTTATGGAAGAACGCTACCCGAAACGGAAAGAGAATGACGACATCACATTCAGTAGGCGTGATCTAGAGGGAAGGCAGTACCCACACATGGATCCTATGGTAATCTCTGCCTGGTTTGGTCCAGCCAAAGTTTTCCGGATTTTAGTAGACACAGGGAGCTCAGTAAATATCCTATTCTAGCATGCTTTCGACAAAATGAAGCTGTCAATAAAGGATGTGTCCCCCTGCAACAAACCACTACATGGTTTTACTGGAGATGCAAAGATGCCCCTCGGGCAACTGGATCTCTTTGTTGAAATATAAAGTCATCCCCGCTCCGTTGTGCGAAAACAAACATTTGTACTAATAGAGAACCACTCGGCCTACAACGCCTTTTTGGGAAGACCAGCCTTGTCTGACTTTCAAATTGTCCTAGCCCCATGGTGCCTGAAGATGATATTTCCAACAAATAACGGAATAGGAGAAATAGAGGGAGATCAAGACGCTGCTCGAGACTGCTATTTAACTGAACTTCGCAATAACCGCAAAAAAGATAAAGGGAAAAATGCAGAGACTACTTTCTGCATGAAAAACTTGGAAGCATAGAAACTAAAGAAATCCCCTCCTCTTCGATATACCAGTGATCCTTTCAATGAGTTAGACCCTAGGGACAAAGAGGAGGAGGCCACCGCCGAGCCTGCAGAGGCTATGGAATTCGTAGCTGTAGACAAATACGACTCAAGTAGACTATTGAAAATCGGATCTCCACTAAAAGAAGAATTAAAGGATCAACTCATTGATTTTCTTCGCCACAACATGGATGTATTTGCATGGACGCATGCCGACATGACAGGAATCTCTCCAGACGTAGCATGCCACATACTGAACATCGATCCCACCAAGGTGCCAGTGAAGCAAAAAAAGAGGAGCATAGGGGCAGAACGATCAGCAGCCCTCGAGGAAGAAGTAAAGAACTTACTTGCCAATGACTTCATACGAGAAGCCATCTACCCAGAATAGATCGCCAACCCGGTACTGGTAAAGAAAGCTAATGGGAAGTGGCGAACATGCATCGATTTCTCCAACTTAAATGACGCTTGCCCAAAGGACTGCTTCCCACTCCCCCGAATCGACCAACTCGTGGATAGCACAGTCGGACACGAACTCTTATCCTTTATGGACGCATACTCAGGATATAACCAGATCCCTATGCATGCCCCCGATCAAGACCACACTAGTTTCATCACTGACCGGGGATTTTACTGCTACAAAGTAATGCCTTTTGGACTTAAAAACGCCGGAGCTACGTATCAGCGCCTCGTCAACAAGATGTTTGCGAAACTAATAGGACGAACTATGGAAGTTTATGTGGATGACATGCTGGTAAAATCGAGGAAAGCCAACGATCATATAAACCACCTGGAGGAAATGTTTCAAGTACTTCGCCAATATGGAATGAAGCTGAACCCTCTAAAGTGCTCCTTCTGAGTATCGTCGGGAAAGTTCTTGGGATTCATCGTCCACGCCAGGGGGATTGAAGCAAACCCTGAACAAGTTCGGGCTTTGCAAGATATCAAGGTACCATCCACTCGAAGAGAGATGCAAAGCCTAAATGGGAAAGTGGTCGCCCTTAAGCGGGTTCATCTCTAAAGCGACCGACAAATGCATCCATTTCTTCGAAGCTCTAAAGAAAGACAAAGGAAAGTTCGAATGGACTGACGAATGCTCGACAGCTTTCCTTAACTTAATCGGACACCTCCAGAGGCCACAAGTACTCTCAACTCTAAATGAAGGCGAGGAACAATACCTATACCTTGCTGTATCGTCCCATGCTTTAAGCGCCGCTTTGGTGAGAGAAGACAACCGCGCGCAGCGGCCCGTATACTTTGTAAGCAAGAGATTTACAGGGGCAGAAGCCAGATACCCTAAACTTGAAAAGCTAGCATACTGTCTGCTAATCACGTCTCGGAAGCTGCGACACTATTTCCAATCTCATTCCATCAGAGTTTTAATCGATCAACCGTTAAGGCAGGTACTCCATCGCCAAGACACTTCTGGGCGACTACTTAAATGGTGTATTGAACTGAGTCAATATGATATCACCTACCACCCTCGCACCGCTATCAAAGGGAAAGCCATAGCTGATTTCATTGCCGAATTCACTACTAACGAAGGCAAGGAGCAATCTGAAATAATAGAAGATATCAAGTGGAATCTCTTCGTAGATGGAGCATCAAATGAAAAAGGCTCGGGGGCAGGTGTTGTGATAATCACCCCCAGGGGAAGGAAGCTACACTACACCGTAAGGTTGGAATTCGCTGCCACCAACAATGAAGCAGAATACGAAGTAGTGATAGCCGGATTAGAACTTGCCCTGGAGATTGGAGTCAGTTCTCTATGTCTTCATAGTGATTCTCAACTTATTGTAAATCAAATACTAGGAGAATTCCAGACTCGAGGAGAACGACTCACAACATATCTAAAGAAGACCAAGCTGCTGCTCAATCAATTGGATCACTATTTAATCAGACACATTCCTCGAGAAGAGAATCAAGAGGCCGACGAACTAGCAAAGCAAGCTAGCATGAAGGACGACACCGCTTCCCGAACAATAACCATCTCACAGCAACTAGTCCCGAGTTATGAGACAATGAATATGATAGTTGCAATCGAAGAGGAAACT
Organism: Allium cepa; assembly: GCA_030765085.1. Classification (NCBI taxonomy): domain Eukaryota; kingdom Viridiplantae; phylum Streptophyta; class Magnoliopsida; order Asparagales; family Amaryllidaceae; genus Allium; species Allium cepa. The sequence goes on along the minus strand of CM060941.1, from coordinate 674,937,220 downwards.
TGGACGACTCCTATCCGAAAATATTTACAAGATGGCACACTGCCCGACGAGCGTAACGAAGCTAAGAAAATCTTAAGGAAAGCTTCCCGCTACACACTACAAGAAGGCATCCTCTATCGGCGCGGCTTCTCTAATCCCTTATTAAGGTGTATCGCTGGAAGGGAAGCCAGGGAAGTCTTGTCCAACATCCATCAAGGAAGTTGCGGAGATCACATCGGAGAGCAGACTCTAGCCAAGAAAACACTCCGATACGGGTATTACTGGCCCACTTTAAATAAAGATGCATTGGACTTCGTCAAAAATGCAACAGATGTCAGAAATTTGCTAAGATTCCTCGACAGCCCACAAATGAGATTACTCAAATGACCAGCCCTTGGCCCTTTGCAATATGGGGAATTGACTTGATTGGCGAACTGCCAATGGGCCGAGGCGGAGCCAAATATGCCATAGTGGCAGTTGACTATTTTGCCAAATGGGTGGAAGCGGAGCCTCTAAATAAAATATCTTCGGCAAAAGTTATTAACTTCTTGATCAAAAATGTTTTATGCAGGTACGGGGTTCCACTCAAAATCATATCGGACAAGTCGAAGCTATCAACAAAATCCTCAAAACCCTAATCAAGAAGAAACTTGAAAAGTCAAAAGGCGCTTGGGTGGATGAACTTACTACGACACTTTGGGCCTACCTCACATCTTACAGAACATCAACAGAGCACGCTCCTTTCTCTTTGGCATATGGATCGGAGGCCATGCTCCCAGTTGAAACTGTAGTACCTTCCTACCGTAGGATCCACTACAACCCAGAAGAGAACGAAGAGCTCCTCCACATGTCTTTGGATCTAATTGAGGAGAGAAGAAATGATGCAGCACTCAAAGCAGCAGCTCACAAGCAAAAAGTGGCAGCACAATCCAACTCCAAAGTCAAGCACCGCAGCGTACAAGAAGGAGATTTTGTCCTCAAGCGGATCTTCCCGCGCCCAGGAGCGCTAGACCCAATCTAGGACGGACCCTATGTAATTCATAGAGATCTCCACAACGAGGCTTATATTTTGTCAACAGTGGACGGAGAGGTGCTCCAGAGGGCATGGAACATCCAACACCTCCGTCGATACTTTTTTGAACTTGTAATGCCCATATGAAGTGAATTAACAAAGAGAATCAGTGGACGTAGGCATTTTCGTGCCGAACCACTTTAAAAATCTTGCCTCTTTTTAAATTGTTCCTTTATATCTTGGCTACTTGTTAAGCTTTATCCTTTGCTGTTGAACAAAATCATGTATAACGACATTTCCATTTTGGACACTTCACGGAGCAACCTCACCTGGACAAGGCCCAACAGGTACTATGTGAATCTATGCACTCGCCAATGAGACACTTTTGCTCCAGCATCCCTCTGCTGCGGGTTAACTCATTGCTCGCGATTGCCCTTAAAGCCAACTTTAATGAGCCGATTATAAGCCATCAAGAAGGCCGACTATAGCCGATGGCAGCTCATTACGGCGTTCGGCTCGCCGGCAACTGTGAACCTACTTTAAGCCCCAACATAAGGTGTGGCCAGCCAGGGGTAGTTCACGGTTGACGATCGGCACCCACGCTAGCCGACCACAGTAAATCGAATAATACCCACGATTACGGGCCATAACGGCTCGGGTAGTTACTGTGTGCGATCTCAGCTCCGATATGTCTTAAGTGCGGCTGTGGTAAAAAAGATAAACTCCCCGCGGAGGCGTAAGATGGGTGACAAATGTCTCCAAGACCCACAGCTAGGGAAAGTGACTACAAAACCCGTTTGCCATGAACTTAAGCATATCGACGGCCTTCCATGATTGGAAGTTTTACTGTTTCTCATATTTCCATTTCATTTAAAAAAATTTCTCCTATCCTATATAACAGTCCCTAAAGTACAGGTCACAAAATAGGGGAACTCTCGCTGGTGGAAATAAGAACTCACATTCGGATGACGGAACACTCAGCTACATTCCATACTCAGTCGCACAAGACATTCAAAGCAGCCCTCTACAACTAAAACATGAAAGGCGGTACTTTCTTCTCTTGTATACAAATATGTAGCTTTAATTTATTCACACATCATATTGACATTGCAAGACATGAAATAATATTTTGAGCAGAAACTTAACATCAAATACGATTAAATCACATGCATAAACACGCAGATGAATCTCTTATGCAACACATCAAAATAACAACCACATTCGAACATGACAGAATTTGCTAATGTTATAAAGTTACATAAAGACGTTCGTTGCAATGACATAATTACAGCCTGGAAATGCAATAATGTTTTGGACTAGTATATACAGGAATGTCAAACAGACCAAATAAAAGAGTCAACTACAACGGGGCTCCGCCTCTATCCTTCCCGCCATCCGGATCTACTAAACTGTAGGGTCAGAACTCCCCGCATGTATTCCAAAGGTCCCGCCTGCCCAATTCAGAAGAGAATCCATTAATAGTCACGAAGGATAAGCAATCAAATCATAAAAAGACTAAAAAGGAAGACTTACCAGCATCTGCTCCCTGATCATCATCATCTAGCTGCACGCCTACCTCATCCACAGCAAGCGGCCACATGCCCTCCTTAACCGCCACCTTCTCTTCCATAGTGAATTGTGGCGTAACCACATCCATCCTGAAAGCCGCACCACCTTCCTTATCCGCATCGGCCTTAGCCTCCTCCAAATACCGAAGATATATTCTAGTCATGACCCGGGGATAGTCGTCCATCCAGGACAAGTTGCCCTGCCTCCAAGTTCGGAAATACATGTCCTGGAGCATCTCATCCATCATCCCCTCGTTCTCCTCAAACTCTTTCATTCAGGCCTCAGAAGCCGACAGCCGTGCGACGGCAGCATCTCTCTCCAATCGGTATCTCGAGCAGTCAGCCTGAAGGGATTTCCGCATCACTTCTATCTCCTCCTTCATCTTGGCCTGAGCAAGCTCTGCGGCCTCAAGCCTCCCAGATAATTCCTCTACCTTCTCAAGATCCGCTCTCCGAACCTCATCCACCGTTGCGAGGGCCATGTCAATTCGTTCTCTGCAAGCAGCCTCCATTTTTCGCAACTCAGCCCTGCTAGCCTCTTCCATGATTTTCTTCAGTCGTTTGGAGGCCGTCTCATGCTGAGATATCTGGATAGCCTGATCGGCAAGCTGTTTGGCCTGATCGGAAACCTTTAGCCGCAACCGAATGTTAGCACTTCCAATTTCCTCTCTAGCCTTAGCCAGCCGAGCGTGATGCTCCATTAGCCTCTTGGTCTCTTCAGCCACCCGATCGATGTTTGCCTTGGCCTCATCTCCCATGGTCACAATCCGAGTAGTAAGCAAATCGAGGTCTAAGGACTTAGCCTCATCAAGCACCCGTACCATGGGATTGCGGGCAAGAAGATGCTCACCCGTGGCCTCGTCAAAAGAAATGTCCTGAAAACTCGGGTCCAGATCCGGGTGGCCGGCAAATGGGTTGCGAACCAAACCAGGGTGGTCTATCGGGGTGACGGCTGGATTTTCGGACGGATGTGGGGAAGGCACAAACTCAGTATCTTCCTTAGTAATATCATGGATAGGCTGGACTGGAGGCTGAGGGCCAGGTGAAGGTTCAAACGAAGATCGCCCCCTTTTCCTCTTTTGCATATCTTCTTCAATAACTTCGAGAAGAGGGCGATAGCCAACCACATCTCCGGGACAGCTAGTTGATGGATTTGGTTTGGCGGAAGCTTTGAGTAGCTTGTACTGCTCAAGGCGGTGCCGAATATCTAATGTCTTGGCCACCTTACCCGTGCCTGGAATAAAAACCAAGTGTTACAAGCATGCATGAAACTATGATCTGAGAAATATGTTAAGTTAAAAGGAGTAGGAAAACGCGTTTATTTTACAAACCCTGAGAGGGAGTGGGATACTGCAATAAGTCCTGAATCTCATTCTAGGACGGGAGTTGGCCATAAAATATTATTAAGTTCTTATCATAAAGGGAGTCTGCGAAAGTTAAGAATTCACCTTGAACCGCCGGAGTTGCCTTAGCTGAAATACTCTTAGAAGATAGACTGGCGCCTATCCCGGCCTTATCAGACTTCTTCGATTTCTCCACCAAGGCCGGCCCTTCCCCCAACCCCTCGAAGGCTTGACGGAAAGCGTCATCCGTCCACTCTTGAATCTTACCCGCTTGCCTAGAAGTCAAGGCACCAACGCCACTACCACTCTGCCCTTCGCCGCCGTTACCACCGTCACCTTCTCCATCACCTCCGCTCTCCTCCTCGCCTCTTTCTCCCTCTCCACTTTCCTCCTCCGGAACATCTGGGCATGTGCTGAGAGAGGGCCTATCAGATTTCTTAAGCTTCTTTCCCCCGACGACTGGAGGTACCGAGAAAGGTCTCCTCTTGCTACTCTTCGCAGTAGCCCCATCTTTAGCTTTGGCAGCCCTCTCCTCGACTGTATCTCTCTGCTTAACCACGGATTGACGTGGCAGAATCAAGTTGAGCTCCAGGAGAGTGGCATTCCTGATCAGGTAAGAAGCCGACCTATCCCTTCCTGAGATAGCCTCTATCTCCGCAGCCATCTGTACCAGGCGATCATTCTCCACGACCGCAAAGCCACCTGTCGCTAGAAAGAAATAAAAGCATATAAGAAGAAGCATTGCAGTCGGGACAAAGAAATTACAAATGGAATTCAACTTACAGCCAGAAGTGAAAAGGCGAAAAGAAACGGAGTCGTCCTTGATGAAGAACCATTCCTTCGTAAACATGGTGAATTTTGAGTATAAGTCCAAGACCGGCTTGAAGGACACGGCCGACTCTAAACTAATGTACGGAGAACCCTTCTTGTAGCCCTTCAGATTATACAAATATCGGATTTCCCGGTTAGAAGGGGCGCGCCCATACCTCCTCTGGAAGATAACGAATAAACACACTAAGATGGCGTAGGAGTTGGGCTGAAGCTGGAAAGGAGCCACCTTCAGGTTGGTAATGAAGCTGACTATCCACGTATTGATCGGAGGAATGGCCCCGCACATGCAATGTTATCAACTATAGGCAAAATATCCTTCAAGAGGATCATACGGCATCACACCATCTCCCGGCAGCAGCATGCTCGCTCTATCAATCCCGAAGGAGCGAGCGATGACATCAAGTTGTCCCTCTTTGAGGGAGCTCGGAAAGCAATCGGGAGGAGAGTTCAGAAGCTCTTGAGGGCCATATCCGTCCACTAATGACCGCGGGGCAGATCCATGTCGCGCTGGTTCCGGCTGGACTGGGGGCATAGCGGGAGACTCTCTTCTGTCCATAGATTTCCTCTGTTTTTCTGATCGGGTTTCCACTTTGCGAGACATTTATCTTTAACACCGGAAAAACATATTAGGACAAGGAGTATGGAGATACAAACAAAAGAGTACATACAGCCTGGAGTATCATTCGCAATTCGAAACATAAAAGTTCAAGACCAAAGACCATTCGACCTCGCACTTCTCAAACTCATCCGGTAGTACGAGGTCGAAAGATCGTTCGGTGCTATACTCCTCAGCTTATTAGGCAGTTCAAGGACAAAAGGCCATTCGAAATTTAAACACTCCTGAATTCATTCGGTGTTGAAAGTTTTCAAGTTCATTCGGTATCGATGGTCTTTGAGTTCATTCGGTGTTGAAGGTTTTCAAGTTCATTCGGTACTGCTAGCACAAGCTCATTCGGCAAAAGAAAACATACCTGGTTCGGTACTCGGTTGATTCGGTGCTCAGAGTGATTCGGTACTCAGATTGATTCGGCTATCTCAAAACGATAAAGGATAATAGTAACCTGAAGCCCCTATTTATAGGCGAAACATATCGACCGCACCAACTGGTTCGGCACGCCCAGGACCGAACGAAGCTACCTCAACTGCGGGAAAACAAAGCGCGACACATGCAAGCACGTGCCCCACTTTGGGGGGCAAATGTTGGGCGTGCCTTCGCCGAACCAGAGTAAGGATATCCCTGCCAAACCACCTCATCACTGGTCCAAAGCCTCTCCATCCAACACCGATCCGGTCCTATGATCGAACCAACCTACTACCGGACCAAAGCATGGCCGGACCAAGCCCCATCCATTCACCACCAAACCAAGCTCTACCGGACCACAATACTACCGGACCAAGGCATTCCGGGCCAACTTTGCCGGGCCAGATTGCAACAGCCCAGGCCCGTCAGCAGCTATATACATCCAAGACCCCTGCCCCCAGCCTCACTCTATAAATAGAGGGGCAGGGGTACAACAATGGCAGACAAGTTTGAGAGCTCAAGCACGGAGAGAACTTTCAAACGACTTTCAGTTACTTGTAATCAAAGCTATGTACTTGTAATCTTAATAGAAAAGGAGAATAACATATAAAGTGGACGTAGGCACGTTCTGGCCGAACCACTATAAATCTGTGTGTCTTTTACAGTTTAGTCCCTGCTTTTTATATATTTGCGTAAATCATCCAAATCACTAGAAACAACACAAAATCAACTAATTCATACGACTTGGAGGTGTTTGCCCATTTTTTCTGCAAACATTTACCTCACGAAAACATACAAACCAGATCGAAGCGGTTTTCGAGAATTTAATCCCGATCTCGGTCTCTTCGAAACGATCAACGCATTGGCCAATATTGATAGTCTGTTATTTAACTATCAATCAACATTCACAAACAACCATCCAACATAAATAATTTCACCAAATTATTTATTAATCCTTAAAATATCTTCACAAGATATATTTCCACCTTTCAAACCCTTTTGAAAGCTGTTTAAACCATCTTCCTCTCACGAAATACATTTCCCAAATATTTTCTATTTCCGCTGAAATCACCAAGCACCAAACTTTAGATTTTTAAAATAATTTAAAACACTTTATTTTAAAATATCCTTAAAATATTTAAATTAAAATTTACTTAATACTTATTCAAAATATATACTTTAAGAATATTTAAAATAAAACTACTTTGTACAATATAAAACTGAATTTCTAACTTTGAAAACATAATACCAAACCTCCTTCAAATAATTATTGCTATAATAGATTAAAAGAAAATACTTACTTTAGAATTTGAACATTTAGAAATAATAAGTTTTCTAGACATACTATTTAAACAACTTATAATCTTTCACTTATACTTAAAATTTGTTTAAAACGTACTTGGCTATTCAGGGAAATACGCTTCCCTTCCACATCTTTTAAAAATAAATCACCATTATTTTTAACCTAATTTACTCATTGCTTAAATATTCCCACCGTGAATTTATTCTTTCAAATATCCACTGATATATATTGCTTTACCTTTATAAACCAAGTTTATAAGTTTTATATACTCAACTTCCTTTTAAAATTCCAATTCCAAATACTTAGAACAATTTCCAAATTGATTCCCGATTTACTTCATTTTGAAATAAATTTCTTCACTTACTTAATTTATTGCAAAACCCGTTAACTTCAAATTTTTATTTCTTACTTATGATTTAAAATATTTTAACTGAAAAATACCAATTTCAATTTCCAAAAATTCCTCGTTATCCTTTTAAATAAATTTAAAATTAAAATTTTAAAACAAATTCTTTATCCCTTTAAATAATATCACTTAAGTTTTATAATTCATTATTTTTCTGTTTATTCAAAATCATTTTTTCTTCCATACTCGGAATCATTTATTAGAATTCTAAAATCGTTTTTATTCTTATCCAGTTCATTCTTAAATTTATTCAAATTCTCTATGATTATTTTACTTAAAAATTCACTCTTTTTTTTTTTCAAAAACCTAGTTCTATTTATTTGATAACTCAGTGTACTAAAATATGTTCAAGCAAACCATAACATTCAATATTCCAATTATCGATATAATTCATCACTGGATATCAAATACTCGTAACACAGAATATTTAAACAATCTATAAATTTTGAGGAATCCAGTTGGATCCCTCAAACCTGTTTCCCTACATCCACAGACGTTAGCACAATACCAATTCCATTTCGAGGTGGAATATCACGGTATATGGGATTAATATAATATCATCCGCTATTATGCAGCGCGTAGGGTCTCATCCGCTATATAATGCGGGAAATCAACCACTCCAATATATACTATATATACTACTATATTGTATAGCACAGCTAATCAAATCAATCAACCAATCAATCATTTAAATTTAAACTAAAACCAGATGTGTGAGATTCACTTACTTTTTATTTTGCTGTTTGCAACCATTTCCAATTCCGGCTTGCTTCCTTTCAGAATTTGACCTTATATAAAAATTGAATGATTTTCATTAATATTCGAACCAAATCGAATAAATAAATTTCCATTTGATAAATTTAATTAACTAGTGATTTTATTTTAATAGTTCCCATTTTAAAAAATCATTTAATTTAAACGAATAATTAAATTTAAACTAATATTATAGAAATATGTATATGTATTTATATTTATATCGTTATTTATCTTTACTGTATATAAATATTCATACACACAGAATCAAAATTAGAATAGGATTATATCTTACTGTAAGTTAAAATCTTATCCATATATATTCATTTTTTTATCGAATCAAGTTTAATCGAAAGAAGACAACGTATACCTCACTGCTATGACGCTACCGCACCCACCATCAACCACCAGTCTTCGACACTCCCCAAACCCGCCACTACCACCATCATACACAGCCAAACAACCCTCGCTCTTGCCCTAAATCCACACGGTCTCCACCCATAAGCCATGACGCGGCCCAAAATCCCGTTGCCGACCCCATCTAGCTTGCGACCTCGACTACCGCCTCGCCTACGTCCATTCTCCCCAATCTCGCGTCGTCCCAAACATACGCTTCTCGACATCCTGTGCACGAATCGATCCCATGCCCCAAATTTCAGTACGCGACCTCCAGTCGCGACTTGTTCACGCGCCACCGTAGAACTGTTTGAATGCCGAATTAGATTGGAGATTCGATCAATTTTTTATATATATAAATAAACTGGAAAGGAAAATAATTTGGGGGAGGAAGTTTTGATCAGCCATTTTTATTTCATTTCTGCTCGATTTGGAAGGGAGGAAAAGGGCTTCGATATTTATAAAAAGGAGATTTGCCTTTTTATTTATTTTCTCGATCTGATGCATGGATTGCAAAGGAAGGAGAACGAAAGACACGATGAAGTGGTTGCTTGCACGAGTGGGGGACAGTTCTTTGAGGGAAGTTGCAGGGATTTGAAAGAAAGGCAGGTGAATGTTGGTTGAATGGGAATACATATAATTTAAATTCAAATTCTAAACGTCTCGATTTACGTAGCTTAAAATCTGAACTCCTATTGAGGTATGCCGCTTGGCGTTTATAATATTATACACCTATTCTGAATGCAATGGAAAAGATTTCGAGTCCTAATTCGATCATATGGAGAAGATAGCTTTTTTAACCCAGTTATTATATTAAATTTCGATTTAATTTTAGTGCGTTTACTTATCGTACGACCAAACGATCACTCCAAACACTACGAAAATTAAAATCCGTTAATAATATAATATTACGGATCCAATTGAACTGGTTTCGTCGAAATCCGAGACTATGCCTCGGAAGGCTATTTTTAAATAACGATTTAAACGATAAATTTTCAAAACTGAACAAATCACCTTTAAATTCAATTTTAACACTTTTACTATCTTCAGTATTATCAATATAAATTTTACAAGCCTTCAAATTATTTTTAACAAGATCAAACTCTAGATTTTATATTTTACCCAATTCCTAATTATTAAATTAAATAGTTATATCATTCAACAAAACGCTATATTAAATTCTGAATCTATTTTATTGAGTAAAAACCAAACTTTTCATATTCAAGATCAATTTATAATCCAAATTAAATATTTAAACCCATTTAAATATTCTAAACTCAACACTAAAAATCCGGGTCTTTACATTCCTCCCCCCTCAAAAGAATTTTGTCCCTGAAATTACCAGTTAGGAAGAATGGTCCAATACTCATTACTGTTTTAAAAAAAAAACAGTTTTATCAACTTTCCATAACATATCTTTTATTAAAGACCCACTATTTCTTCAACCAACTTCCCAAAACTTTTCATAGTTTCCAACAACATTATTTACTCTACTTATTCAAATTTAAATTGAAATCTAATAGTAAATTATCAAAACTTTCTCAAAATTTTTTTAACTCTCTAAATTTTTGAAAAATTTCGCCAGCGTCTCCTTTGCCCGGCTAGCTCGGTACAACTACAAAATGCATCTACGGGCTCCCAAATTCCAAAAGAAAACAAAAGGCCAAGTGGCTAGATGAAAACCCAATCAAATTTCATACAGAAATTTAAACGCATACCTTTTTAGTCGGGCAACTCAAATTTATCTTCTTAAATCAAAACCAACTTTCCTTTCCCTTTATAATACCAGTATATCCTACTTAACAATAATATCCAATCGTAGCTTTTAAAATCATTTTATACATTTCCTTCCAGAAGTTATCATATCCACTTCTATTCAAATTAGTTTTCCTATTTCCATATGAATTCGATTTATCTTCAACTCTGAATATTGAATTTTACTTCCATTTATAATGATTCATATCATTATTTTAAATTAGTTTCATCCACTAATTTATTTCAATTTCCAATTTGAAATCGTTTTGTCACTAACAAAAAATTTCCCCAAAAATTTTCTAACTCCCAAAATTTTCGACAAATTTTGGCAGTCTCCATTGTACGGTGGAGCTTTTGCAATTTGACAAGAGATATAAATATATATACATCGACCCACACGGTCGGAAAAACGAAAACTGTTTATATTTCTTATTTTTATTGCGTAGGCGTACCTTTATTTAGCATTTTTAAGTAAGCGGCTTATTATTTTAGCAATTTGCGCAATGAAATCCAGCCAAACAGCTTCCCGATAACTGTACTTGCTCAATATAAATATGTATGTGCCAAAATCATGTAACTTAACAACATTTTACATATAATGCACGTTATAGAATTTCCATAAGCACATACAAGGTTCCGACACTTATTACAATTGCTTACAACCAATTCTCAAACCATTCCATTCAGTTTAAGTGATTTAAATTTGAAAATGAATTTTTAAAAATGTACAGAACAATCAAGGAAAAGTTATTTTACTATTTACTGAAATATTATATTTATATATTTAGTTATAAACGGTTAAAAGAATTTCTAAAATGAAGAATATAATAATAAGAATTTTGAAAAAGCATTTAGAAGTTTAGATTAAATCGGATTTTTAGGAAATCTATATAGGTTATTTTTATAATTATATGTGTAGTTCGTAAAGAAATAAATATACGTTTACATATTTTAGTTTTGCTAATTTATCTTTAAATTAAGGGTTTGGTGATTAATTTACTCTATTAAAACTATTAAAATTAGTTTTTGGCACTAAGAGAATTGTTTAAAAGAAAATTTGTTTAAAATTTAATCATCAAGTTAAAACTAAATTATTAGCCGAATTTAAAATTTTAAAATGGTGGACTGAATTGTTCAAATTTATTTTGAATATTAATAAAATTATATAATTGTTTGGCAAGGTCTAGAATCACGAAGAAAACTAGTCCGGAATGGAAATGGATTGCAAACATCAACAAAAAAGAAGGTGAGTTAATCTCACTCATCTGGTTATAATTTAAATTTAAATGGTTAAATTTAAACAATTAGTTGATTGATTGATTTGATTGGATGTGCTATATTATATATAATAGTATGTAGCATATATTAGAATGATTGATTTTTCGCATTATATAGCGGATGAGACCCTGTGCGCCGCATAATAGAGGATGATATTATAAATCCCATATACCGCGATATTCCACCTTGAAGTGGAATTGGTATTTTATATTGTGCTAACATCTGTGGATGGAGGGAAACAGGTTGGAGGAATCCAACTGGATTCCTCAATATTTATTTAGATTATTTAATATTCTCTGTCATGATTATTTGCTATTCTAGGATGAATTATATTGATAATTGAAAATGTTGGATACCATGGTTAATTTAAAATATTTCGGTGAACTGAGTTATCAAAATCTATGTAAATGGGATTTTCGAAAAGAAATAAGAGTAAATTTTGAGTAAAATAATCATGGGAATTTGAATAAATTAAAAATGAATTGGAAGAGAATGAAAAGTGATTTCTGAATTCTAATAAATATAATTCCAAGTGCGGGAAATGAGATTTTGAATAAATAGAAATAAGCGATTTTATTTTTAAACTCAAGTGATACTATTTCAAAAAATAAATAATTTATTTTGAAATTCAAAGTTTAAATTTATTTGAAAGGATAAAGAAGCAAGTTGGGAAATATGAAATTGGTATTTTCAGTTAAAAAGATTTTAAATCATATGAAGAAATAAAATATGAAGTTAATGGATTTTGAAATAAATTGAGCAAGTAAAGAAATTTAGTTGAAAATGGAGTAAATTGGGAATAAATTTGGAAATTGATCTAAGTGTTTGGAATCGAGGTTTTAAAAGGAATTGAAACTAAGAAATTTACAAACTAGGTTTATAAAAGTGAAGTAATATATCAGTGGATATTTGAAGAATAAATTCACGGTGGGAATTTATTAAAGGAATGGGTAAATTTGTTTAAAAATAAATGGTGGTTTATTTTTAAAAGTTGTGAAAGAGAAGCATATTTCCCTGGATAGCCAAGTACGTTTTCAAAACAAATTTATAAATATAAGTTAAAAGTTAAAGTTATTTTAAAAAGTATGTGTTAGAAAATTTATTATTTCTAAATGTTTAAATTCTAAAGTAAGTATTTTCTTTTAATCTATTTATAGCATTAATTATTTAAAGATGGCTTGGTATTATGTTTTAAAAGTTAGAAATTCAGTTTTATATTGTACAAAGTAGTTTTATTTTAAATATTCTTAAAGTATATAATTTGAATAAGTATTAAAGTAATTTTTAATTTAAATGTTTTAAAGGATATTTTAAGATAAAGTTTTTTTAAATTATTTTAGAATCTAAAGTTTTTGTGCTTGGTGTTTTCAGTGGAAATAAATATTTGGGAATTCATTCCATGAGAAGAGTGTGGTTTGAAAACTGTTTTCAAAGGGTTAAAAAGTGGAAATATATCTTGTGAAGATATTTTGAGATTAATAAATTATTTGGTGAAATTATTTATTGTTGATGGTTGTTTGTGGATGCTAATTGATAGTTAAATAACTGACTATCAATATTGGCCAATGCGCTGATCGTTTCGAAGAGACCGGGATCGGGATTTATTTCTCGAAAACCACTTCGATCCGGTTTGTACGTTTTCGTGTGGAAAACAAGAGTTTGGATTCGAAGGTGGAGCAGTGAAGTGCAAGGGCTAGTTGTTACTAATCCTGAGGTGATTCCAAAATGGATGTAGTAGGAGTAGTGCCTTCGTTCCGTTCGAACCCAGGACGGACTTGTATGGATGAATGCTTTCAGAAAATCGTTAGGTGGACGATAAGCATTCTAGGTGATATGTTCTAAAAAGGTAACGCGTTGCCTCAAGCCTCATCAACTGGAAATGACTGAAAATTAGGGGTTATGCAGCAAGGCCAGGTGGGTTGCACCCATTTAGGGTGAGGTCATCCCTATCTAGATGTCCCTTTTATTTCGTTTTAGTGGTGCGACTGCTGATCCCAACCATGGGGTGATATTACCTCAGGATTATCCAGTAAGGGGTAGTCCCGGTCTTGTGTTGTAGGAGATTGGGAGTAATCCGCGGTATGGTGATTTAGGCCACGTACTGTGATTGGTGGTAGCCCAGTGCCTAGTCATTAGTTGGAAATCCATTCTCACTACTTGCCTTTTACAGTTTTTGTTTGTATAACCCACTTTGTGGCTAGTAGCTGGAATTTAATCATGTAACAATTTTGGCTATTTTAATAAGTATTTGTAAATAGGCCCTATTATAATATCAAAGGATTTTAATAAAAAGTGTTTTAGCTATCGTAAGGTAAAAACCCGAGATGTTTATTTGTGGCATGATCTTACGAGATGCTTTTTTTTCAAAGGATTTTGAAACTTTAATAATCAATTTGAGTGTGGTTTTCTCACGCTGGTATTCCAGACTGACTTGGGTGTTATTTAACTATAATGCTCGGGTCAGACCGAGTATTATAGATTACAGGAAATGATGCTGTGGAGCTGGATGGCGATACGTACTTTTGTATTTGTTTAAATATTCCGCTGTGTAATCAAATTGCGAGGACGTGTTAGGATTACTGTCCAGTTGTGTGTTATGTATACTCTGATGATGTAATGTATAAACAGATTTGTTTTTGTATAAAGATCATTTATTATCTATTATATTTTATTCCGCAATGATGATTAGATTCTGATGTTGTTTTCTATTTTCTTCTTCTACCTCTTCTTCTTTAACCCAAATGGTTTGTATGTCTGTTCATCTTGAGTTGATTGATGGAGAATAGTGTCGACTCAATGGAGCTGGATCGCCATTGCATTTCATTGAGAATCACTTTGAATTGATATTCCTGATTTTTCCAATAATTTATTAAAAGTGATTAAAATGTTTTAAATGATTATAAAATATTTATAAAGTGTAAATAATTTTTATTTGATTAAAATAGTGAAAAATAAACGTCTATTGAAAGGAATGGAATTGGATAATTATTGAAATATAATTTGTCAAATGTGTGTGAATCAATTTATATTAGATTGAATTTTATTTCAAGAATTAAAATTAAAATTTAAGCGCAAGGGAGATTAATTAAAAAGGAACTGAATTAAAACAGGGCCAAAAAACTATTTCAGCCCAAACTAAGCCCATTTAAGAAAATCAAACCGATGGTTGGTTTGTTTTGTAAGAAATTTTGAAATAGAATGGTATTTTATAAATAATTTAAATAAAGTATTGGTTTTGCGAGTATTGTTGTGTTCATATCATGGTTGGCTTATATTGAGATTGATTTGTATTTAAAAAGGTATGTAAACTTGGATTATGAACGAGCAAGTTTAAAAAAAAGTTGAGAAAAGAGGTTATAGTTCTTCAATAATATAGCCATAACCTTTGATGTTGTGGTTTGATTTAGTCGATTTTTCTTTCATTATTAAGGAATTTTCAGGTGATAACTTTGTTGTTTATCACTTTTCAAACTTTTGAAGTTTGCTAAAGCCGAAATATATAGTAAAACATGAATTAAATTTCTATCTCGAACATGTATATTCTAAATGGCAGCGCTGAACAGCTTTGATCATATCATTCAAATGGTTTGCTCGATTTTGACGACTTTTGCCCATTTCAAAAAGCTAAGGACTTTAGCAACAGCTTTTGTTCTAAGTGTTTCACAAAATTTGATATTTTATTGACTAAAAATTTTTGTTTGTTAAGTGTGCCTGCACTTGTATTTTCATTTCATAATTTACTACTTTTGGAAAAAATATTATAACTCATGTTGTATTTGACATTTTTGCAATCCGGAATAGTTTTGGAAAGCTAACACACTATGCAACAATTCATACTATTTGATATCGTTGTCTAATTTTGTGTTTTTAACTATTGAAAGTTGGTTGAAATGTGGTCAAAATTTGAACATTATGATGCTTTGACATTAAACGATAGCATTCTTCTGACATCTCTTCTATTGTGACCAATATTTGAATTTGGGTTGATAATAGGCTCTTATGAAGCATAGCTGGACTTATTAACGATATTGGCTCACTTTTGCTCACATAAAAGCCAAATAGGCTGCTTAATGCTAATAGAAGGATATCGTTTTATGCTATATCAATATATATTATGATATTATATTTTTTCCTATGTTTCGGGATACCCATAGTTGGCATGTATATGTTTTATGATTATTCAGTGTTTCATTTTTTCATAATGCTCTCGGTACAAAGGAGACTATTGAAATTTTTCAAAAATTATGACACTTGGAATATTTTCGAAAAATTTATCGTATGCGAAAATAAAATGTCGTTGAATGATTCTATTTAAATTATAGATATGATAAGATAAGTTGGAGAAGAGTGAGCTACATAAAGAATTGAGTAGTTTGAATTTGGTAAAAAATCGTTGTACGATCAAAGTTAAGGGAATGAGTTGTGTATGGTGTCTTCCCTTTAAGAAATTACGAGGATGCAATTTTCATAAGGAGAAGTCTGTAACAACCCTGCTTTCTTTGCCATATAAATAAATAAATTCAATTAAAGTAAAATTGTTCGATTTCGTATTTGATAAATATTTTTCTGAAAATAAATATTTAATTAATCAAATTTTATTTAATGAAAGATTTTGATAAATTGAATTAAAGTAATAAATTCTTTTTGGATAATTTATTGAATTGAATAAATATTTTAATCAAGTATAAAATATTTCTAGAGTGCAATTTATTTTTATGTCGTTAAATTTTGAAAATAAATAGAAATTGAAAGGAACAGAACTGGGTAATTATTGAAATATAATTTGTAACATGGGTGTTAATCAACTTATATTAGATTGAAATTTATTTCAAAGATAAAAACTCAAATTTAAATGCAAAGGAAACTAATTAAAAATGAAATGAATGAAAACAAGGCCCAAATCTATTTCAGGCCAAATCCAAGCCCATTTAAGAAATTCAAACCCATCTTTCTAGCATTCTCTAGACCCCTTGTAACAACTCGCATATTTTACGATTATATATTTAAATGTTTCATTTAAATATAGCATCATTAGTTGAATTAAAGTCCAAAATGTGACTTACAGTCGAATTCGGACTCGAGACCACTTCAATTGAGTTTAAAACAGCGTTTACAACTTTTTTAAGTATAAACGTCCATACGTTTGGAGTTGATTAGCATTTTGGTATTTTTATTTGGGCTTTGGGTTGGGTTCTAGCCCATTAACCTAATAAAATACCTAAACTCTTCTACCTAATATCTTCCACTCCACACCTCTTCATTCATTGATTCATTCCATTTTCTATATTCCTAACACTCAATCCCTAGCAAGAATGGTGGGAAGAAAAAATAAAATTCCTAAGCCCTAGTTCCTCTTAGGATTCAAATTCTAGTTCTAAAATCAAAGTGAAGCTTAGATAAGCATCCTCTTCATCTTCTTCATCTCAATCCCTCTCCACTTTCCATAATTTCCGATAACATAACTTAGACATATTTTCATATGATCATAGATTGGAGCTTCTAGAGTTATGATTGAAATGGAGCTGATATTTCCTTTTTTTAGAGCTTCTCAATTGTTGTTTTTGAGTTTAAAGGTGAGTTCTTGAACTCACATCTATGTCTATAGCTTTCATTGTTGTTAGGTTTGAATTCCTAACATCTATTTCATGTTCAATTGCTTTTGATTTGAATTGGTTTGGTGAATTATCCAATTTTGGTTTTGAAGTCAAAATTTATGAAAATCCTACCATGGATGCTCGGACATGTTATTTGGGGTGTATCGAAGAGCTTATAGGACTGGATTGTCAATTGGCATAAATCCCTAGCCTCCATCGCTCGTTCGCTTCCGAGTTGATTTGGCCATCAATGGCCTAGGAAAATTTCTTCCCAGCCCAGGCAACCAGACGTCTGGTTGATTTCCAAACGTTTGGTCTGGGGCTTCTGAGAAAAATATAACGAATGCAGAATAAAGGGCAGAGCCTAGGGTCCAGAGCCTAGGGTCAGACGTCTGGTCAAACCAACCAGAAGTCTTGTTTTTTTTATTTTTCTTATTTGCCTATTTTTGCCTAGATTTCCAATTTTTTTTTATCTTTGATGATCTAAATTGTAATTATCAATCAATACCGACTTTGATGATTGCTTTCTTGAATTTTTTGGCGTTTCCATTTGATGGATTTGATATCGATTTTCATGGTTTTAATTCAGGTCGTCGAATGTGGATTTTTGGTGATAGGTTTTTTACAACCATTTCTGTGATTTGTCCTTTAAAATACAAAGGTTTCTATACTAGTACTAAATACTCAAATTCTTTTACAAAAATGATTCAGCATTATTTTTAATACAAAAATCATTTTTGAAACCGTTTTCCAATCTATTAGTATATACAAACATTTACCTCATTCGTATGAGAAGCCCAATTAAATGACTTAGCAAAACAAGTGATATGAAATGCATGTGTTTACATCGTCGGTTAATTCTTGGACTAGTTTGATTGAAATCTCATGACAATTATCGAGTGGAAATCTACAATCTGTTCGTAAATATTTATGTTAAGCTAGTGGTTATGGGACATGAAGTTAAACTCATTTATTTACTAGCTTTGTGTATTTACACTTATTGACCATTGATGATCATTTTGTAAGTTAGACTAGCGATGTGCGATGTCACTTTGTCCTTAAAGGGGGACATGTAGGAGGAGCTTCAACTCATAGTTCGTAAAGGGGGCGGACTATACCATGTTAGGAGGAGCTTTGGCTCATAGTTCGCAATGGGGTACTATACCCAATTAGGAGGAGCTTCGGCTCATTTTATGGGATATCATCTTGTTTATTTTACACGTGTTGGTGAGTTTCCATGCTCCCGTTTATGATAGGCCGCCCCCTTTTTGTGATATCTGGATTTCTAATTGATGGTTTCTGGAATTTACGTTTCACCAATTCTTGCGATTTGCATTGATATTTTTGTCAATATTTGAGGTTTGGTGAATAAGTTAAAGAATATGATATTCTTTTGGGGTATTTGAGAAAACTTGAGATATTGTATGATTTTCATTGTTATCAAATATATACTTATTACAAGACAGTTTATTGTTATCATATATTTTTGTCACGTCTCTTATCCTATCTCATATTATATGATATTTATAGCTAGACTGATCCGTTTATATTTTTCCTTCTTAAATAATACTTGGGCCAGACCGAGGTGTTTCAGGTGCTTCCACTTGACTTCTTAGCAGGGACTACCTTCTGACTTTTGGCTAATTACTTTAGCTTAGTAGTTTCTTATACAATCGAGATAGAGACTCCTTGATGTATACATATTCTTTGTCTAGTAGTTGTACCTATTCTTTTGTGATGTAGTGGATCGTGTATGACCACTACTATGATGTTCACTTCTATGTTTTATATTCTCATATGTTTCCACCTTAGTGATATGAATATCTATGACTGATTTATGTTATGCTTATTTTATATTTGTTTCCGAAGGTCACATAGCCACTGTGTAGTAGCTTTGAGTTTGTATATGATATATCAAGTTTCCTCTTGAAATAAAATGCATGACATACTATCCGACATATCGGTACTCGCACAAAGTAGTTGGCCAGATGGTCGCTCTTCAATAGCCTTATTCGTCATAATAATTGATGGCATTACCCAGTAGTTTCGTTGGTTAGTGTGAGTACAGAGGTAGGGCGTCACACCCCTTCTTCCTATTCTCTCCTTAGCCCAAACTGACTTTAGAAGGAAAATGGGGGCATCGCAAATTAAAAAAAGAATCGAAGCTGGGATAAAGGCCTTGTATCGGCAAATGCTGCCGACATAGGGAGGAGGACACATGTTTGTAGCCACGATGCTAACGTCGATCACAGGTCGAGCAACAATGTGGTGGAGGATGAAGCACACGAGTATTCACATGCGAAGGTAGCGGTCGACTTTAGGAGCAGGATGGTGTTACTTGGAGTGCGCACTCGACTACCCAACTTAAGAGGAGGGACGTCGTCGATGATGTATGCTTGCGCATGTCTTTGGCATGGTCGACGGAGTTGTGTACCTCAATTTCTGGTGCATGTTTGTGGAAGGCAAATGGCTGAAGCAATGTTGGTCTTGTGTGTGTTTGGAAGAGGCCGTAAGGCTTTAGGTTCAGCGAATTCATTCTTCTCACATCATTTTGGTGAGAAAAATTTACTTACTCCCAATTATCATCTAGTATATGCTTTATTTGCTTTAATTTGATTTTTGAATTGATGAATGAATTTTCTATTTTTTTGTTGTTGGATGAAATGGATTGTCATTGGATATATTGATTGAAAGATTGATGTGTACCTTGTTTGAGTTATCTTGTATGTGTATTGGTCGAATTTAATTATGGTATTGGTCGAACACAGCACTTCAAATTGATCAGAAATGAGGTAAATGAATTAAAAGGCGAAGATTTTAAACAATAAATTATTTTGAAAATAAGCAATGAATTTTGGAATGATTTTTCTTATATAATATTGAAGATATTGTAATTAATTGAAAATTTAAAAGAAAAATGATTTTGGAAAAAATATAAAGGTGAATAATTTTGAGGATTGTGCAAATAGAAATGATTTGAAAAATGATGAATTCTAGGATTTTATTAAATAACTGAATTTTTCAATATTTATAATTCTTTTTTTTATCGTGGATTATATTTTGAATATTCAACGAATAGAATTTTATTTTATACCTTTAGGAAATGTTTTAAGTTAAAAATTATATTGATGGTGAAGTTTTATTTACCTTCTATAGGAATTGTTTTAAATAGGAAATCCTTATTAGGAAAGTAGAATTATTCAAATTCATTGTTTAAAGGAAAGCGTGAACTTTAAAACTTATTTAATATAATTATTATTTTCAATTATGAAAGTAGAACTCTATATCGTATGAATATTTTTAAAATAAGTTTAAGAGATTTGGAATGGAATGAAATTCATTTTATGCATTTTCTTATAATTAAATAAGAGATTTGAAAACATTTATTTTTGAAACTGCAAACGGATTATGGGGAAAGAATGATAATTTTATAATTCAATTTTCTTCCAATTGAATATAGATATTTGATGTCATATTTTTAGATTTTGGGAAAAGGGCATTTTAAAACCCTCCTTCTGAATTAATGAACAGTATAGCTGTGTGTTTTGAATGATTTATATTTCTACGTAATGAGGAATCAGAATAAATAGAGTTATAGTACCATTTGGTATGAAATGTTCTGTAACAACCCGCAATTTAATGACATGGTATTTAAATAAGTAATTTAAATACTAAGTCGTTAATTAACAGAATGCTCTTTATAGCCGAATTTTAGAGGTGAGTGAATTGGAATTCGAAATACTTGTAGTTGATTATGCTTTTTCAATGCGCAAAAAATGAATTTAAACTTGACTATATTTGGAGTCGATGAGTTTTTGAAGTGAATAGTGATTTTGAGTGGATAAAATGAATTTGGACCAAGCTCTAGGAAATAGCTTATGAGTTGGTTTATCCTTCGTAATTCCACCACTCATTTCATTTCCAACATTTCTTTAACTCTTCTTCTCCTAATCTTTCTCTATTCCCTCCTTAATCCCCAAGCCCTAAGCCCTCCAAATAAAATTCCTAAATTCAAATATAAATCATCATAGTCCCTTTTATCTAATTATTAATAAAAGCCATCAAGGGATTCGCCTAGAGATCTGATTTCGAATTTAAAGAGCGGGAAAGCTTGAATTTTGGTAATTAGAGCTAGATTTAGGGAAAGATAAGGTGAGTGGGATGATTCTTCTTATATGTTTACTTGTTAATCTTCTTTATTTCAGTTACTGATAATTATGAGATTACATGAAGTGACCTAAAGATTGTTTTGGTTGAATTTGGCTTGTATTCATGTTATAAACATGATTATATCATCTCATTATTTGTTTAAAACTTTAATTGTTATTTTTGAAATAGTTAGTAAACATTGAAATTATTTTTGGGTTAAATGAATGATTATATGTGATATTGTAATGGATTAGAGACTAATTACATAACATAATTAAGCATATGTCATTAATAAGTAATAATAAAACTAATTTAAATAGTTTTAGAAAAGTTAGTAAGCTAATTAAGTGAATTATGGGCTCTACACTTATTATTAAAGTGATTAAAGGTTTAATAAAGCTCAATTACCACCTATTAATATTATTTAAAAATAAATAAATAATCTTTATTAATGAATGATGTAGAATATAGCAGCTTATAATTTTTTTTGATGATAATAAACACACATATAGTTTCTTAAATATGTTTGATATAATGCTATTATAGAATCATGGAATGAAATAAACAAATATAATTTTATTCCAGCAAATATTTTATTTCAATACAATTTCAATAGTATACATGATTACAATTAAAGCTTCCACAATAATTTAAATACAATGTTCATAAACAAAAATATTTTACACTTTCATATGCAACACTGCATTTTTCACTTTCAAATACAATCACTTACTCACGCACTCGAATTCAATCTTTTCTACCAACTTGCTGCGACCATTTTTCTTCAATCATCTGCTTTGCCTATTGAATAACAATGTAGTAAAAAGCAAAAGGTAGTAAATTCAAACTGAAAAAATAAAAATAATTTTGAACTCACAATGCCTTAGCCTATTGGCTTTGTTCTTTACATAGTTTGAAATATGCACCAAAAATAACAATAATGTATACGAGCAACCTACAACATGCATAGTTTATCACTGTACATGTCACAAGGTCGAGCATTTACATGAAACACATTCGCATCAACTCAATTTCAGGGACAAAAACAAGGTCAATCCTAGAGGATTAACAAGTGATGCAAGGTCAAGCTAAATAGCTGAACACAAGCAAAATAGTTTAGAGGCAACCGAAAACACAAGCACAACACACATGGATGCAACCAACAAAGCAAAATCAAATTGAAAAGCATACAAAGTGCAACTAGATGGACAAGCAAAAGTACACATAGTGCACAAGCATAAATGCAGCAATTAAAGCAAAGCATACAGGTGAAGTACAAGGGCAAATGCATAAACTTTTGCATCAATCAAAGAAAGTACATAAATATGCATAGAAAACTCACTAATGCAACTAGACTAGCATACCTATGTAGCAAGGGCAAATGCACAAGATCATCAACATAACATAAGACCTGAGCAACTTAAACAAAGCATCAAGAAAGGAAAATGCAAATCATCAACAAGACAATATAAATTCAAAGAAAACTGAGTTCTTAGTCTACAAACCAAACATAAGTATCACTAACATTTTCATATCAAATACAATGGCAACAAGGCTTAAGGTTTTTGATAAGCATCTTGCTGATCATGAAGTTCAGACATACATTGTAGCAAGGCTAGTAGCACAAGGTGTAAAAAAGAAAGTAAATTGGCACAACAACACACACAAAAGGGCAACAAACACAGTGTAATGTATAAAATACACATCTGAGACATGTACAAAAATAGGCCAAGCATACAAGGTTGTGCATACAAACACTGTCAAGCTCAAAAAAAATCCAGCCATCAATAAGTGCACAACAACAAAGCAATTCGAGATTACAGAGTAGTTTAGGATCATGTTCGCAAGGCAAATTCACATGTACATGCATATATAAATATGTATGTATATACATGAAAATTAGGAGCATCTGAAAATATGCACAAACAATTTCAAAATCAGTCAAGAACAACCTTAGAAGATCAAAACAATAAGCATAAGCAACACATGCCATACAACAGAGTATAAGAATTGGTCAAGTGAAGACAAGAATTTTCAAAATAAATCAGAGGCCAAAGCTAAAATTATTCAGATACGACTATAAACGGCCGTAAAACAGGAAGAATTATATACATGCGTTGAAATATTCAACAAAAATTTCAAAGTAGATTATAGATCAAAATAACATCAACCAGAAAATCGAACGTCCAAGTATATCAAGTGAAAATTTCAAACCGAAAATCAAAGCCAAAAAGTATTTGAAATATATGGAATCGGTCCATTATACATACCAATTATTATCATCGAAAAATGCAGGTGAAGTCAAGTTCAAATAAAAGTGTAAAAAGGGAAGTTCATACAAAATTAGCATCAAGAATTCATTCAAATTTTGAAGCTACTAAGGGAATAAATCATCATGCAATCAAGCTATCAATTGAAAATGGCACGCATACCATTTTAATTCAATCAATTGATGAATGGAGCTTCAATCTAAAACCCTAATTTGAGACAAAGGGAAAAGGTGATTGCCTTGAAACCAAAGCATATGGACAGGCTGAAGAATTAACATCTATTTTATTTTTAATTTGGGTTGCACTATTTTTTTTGGCAATGTTAATTAAAATTAGGGTTTCACCATTATTTTAACTGTATTTTGTTTTTGATATGATTAAACTCTAGTTTTAAGTAGGATCGAACTATGGGGTATAGTTTGGGAAATTCTTAACTTGAGGATAGAATTTTTAGGATCTGCAAGTGGTTAATTGTTTAATCTTGGTAGAAACCTTAGGAGCAGAAGTCGGAAAGTATTACCGAAGCTGGGTAAAATTATGTGTCACTTTTATTTCCACATTTACTCTGTTACGCAATTTTTATTATTCTGTGAATTTATTATAAACCATATTCACCCCCCCAAGATTAATTTGATCTTACAAGTGGTATCAGAGCTGGGTAGTTAAATTCACCTTTTTAACCATGACTAGTTTAAATAATTCTTTTTCTGAAGGGCAATCTATTGCTAGGCCACTGTATTTAATGGTACCGATTATTCGTATTGGAAAACTAGGATAAAATTTTATAGATACTATAGATGCATAAGATATAGTTAAAACAAGTTATAATCTCCATTACGAAAATATGGATTGCCTGAAGTTTCTAAGCTTAAAGATAAGTATGATGCAAATGAACTTATTTTATATTGGGAAAATACTAAAACAATAAACTCTATTATTTGCGCCTTAGATAAAATCGAATATAATCGTGTTTCTCATTGTGTGATTACATAAGAAATTTGACGTATGCTTGAAGGGACCCATGAAGTACTTCGTAAGTCAATGAATCTCATCTAGCTATGCTTAACAATGAATATGAAAATTTCGTAATGAAAAATATAAGAATATAAAGGAGATGCGTGCATGACATTCAAATATTTTATTCAAAACAAAAACACTGGGAAAAGCTTACATAGAATTGGAGATGGTCTAAAAATTCTAAGAATCCTCCCCAGAAGTTTTGAAGTAAAACACAGCAATTCAAGAATCCAAAGACTTGAAACAGCTTAAATTGGAGGAACTAATAGGAAATTTCATCATTTAAGAGATGGAACTGGAAGTTAGAGAAGAACATGAAAGTGATGATTCGAAAAAGAAATCTATCACTTTAAAAGTTCAACCGATAATGAGGAATAAGATGATATTGTAGTTGAGCTAGCAATTTGATGAAGGAACTCAAAAGTGGACCCGAAAGCATTTAAATCCAATAATACACTAATGACTAAAAACAAAAATTGTCAAAGTTCTAGATGAATTTGAAGAGGAAGAAATCATATGTCATATATATAAGAAGCCAGGTCACACTAAGTCAAATTGTCCATTGAATCTACTTGATAAATCAAGAAGAAGAAGAGAAGAAGTTTCACTTCCACTTGGGATAAGAGTGAAGAATAAGAGGAGGAGAACATTAATAATGAGAAAGAAGAGAATTTGTACCTAACGGTAGAATCAAGTGACAGTGACGATGAACCAAATGAGGTAGCACACTTATCTTGTGATGATTTACTTTTAGTATATCACCCACTAAATGCAAATACTGATAGACTTTAACAACGATATAATAAACTAGAATCTAAGAAAAATAGTATACTTGGTATAATTAATAATTTAGAACCGATGATTGAAAACATTAAAAAGCTTAGAATGTGAGAAGGGTCAGTCTCTAGAGGAAGAAATTAATAGGTCCAAAACTAAAATTAAATCCTCAAAAATGATATTTTGACTCTTAAAAACAAGGATGAAACTAAAAGAGAAAATTCCACTAAAGGATGCATCACACTTTCAAATGAAAATAAATGCTCTTAGATCTAAGCTTCAACAACTTAAATCAACAATCAAAATTTTTTTCTAAAGGAGAGAAATCATTGAATATGTTGTTCATAAGTTAGACTATCACCGAAAGAAGAAGAGGACTCGGATATGATAATATTGAACTACCTAAGAGAAAGAACTATGATAATATCAAATTTCCAAAGGAATTATCAAAGTGTTTAATTTGCGGAAAAAATGGGCATAAACAAAATAAATGCTGGAATAGAAACAAAAACAAAAACAAATTTGGATTCCAGAAGGTACAAATGAAATTTTTTATAAATTTAAACAAGTTTAGGATCCAAAGGGTACAATTATAAATGATAATGGTTTGTTATATAGATGAATTCAGGAACCAAAGATAACAAATGAAAATAAGAGTGGTCCTACAATCTTTTTTAGGCCACTTGCTTCTTCTGACATTTAGGAATAGAAATGGCCATGAAAAACTATGATAGAGGTAGACTTCAATTTGTTATATATATATAATTGATGAGTAATTATTCCAATGTTCCTTAGCCTAGAAAAATGACATGGAGATCGATAGAATGTCGAACATGAACACGACATCGAAGGTAAGTAAAGGTATGATCTCTAATCCCTATTTTCTTGACATGTTGTTAATTATATTTTTGTTAACATTGCTGCAGTATGATTACCATATCTTGAGCCCTTTATCTCCAAGTTACAAAATTCAAGATGATTTGAAAAATAGATAGAAAGCTCTATAAATTTTATTTTATGCTTTTCTAGAATTTGAAATCAAACCATTGAGAAACAACAAAACATTCAGTATATTATTTAGAAACAGTTTCACAACTTTTTTACACAACCATAGCAATTCAATCATAACTTGAGTACCTTAACTATGAATTTTGAAGTTCTTGAAGTTCTGGAATGCTAACTGACAACAATACAATTTTACTACTTTGAGTTTTGCTGATCATTTTGCAAAATAATGAAAAACAACAATCGTTTTAGTACATCACTTGAAAAGTATCTTCGAATTATGCAAACAAGTTGTAGTATTTAGGTATAACCTTTGAGCAATTCATCATGTTGATTTGAAACCAATTTTAGAGAGTAGCAATTTTAAATATCTAAAACTTTCTTGTTTTGTGCCGAATAAAACTACAGACTTAAAGAATTCAAATGACGGTTTCAAATGGACTGAATTCTCAAAATCAAAATGGTCAGTTGCATTAGTACGATAATTAACTTTCATTGCCTGTAATGATGACTAACAAATCAGTAGCTGGATAATTTTTTCTATGTGTGCCTTTGCTCTTTATAAATGTTTTTGCCTCTGTTTGACAAAATGGCTTTACTGACATTTTTTGAACCAATTCGAGTGATATTAAGGAGTACATGGTCTGCTTGTTTAATAGTATATCATTTTGGCCAACTAAAATACAAGTGGTATTAGACATCACTTCATTTGAGATCATATTTGCATTTTCAACTGATTTTAAAATTAGCAAACATTTTTTTATAAAATCCCTTGCAGAAAATAGATTTTTACAATTTTTGGAGTTAGAAATTTATTCAAATAACTCGAACTTTTACCTTGATTTTCGTTAATAAAAATACTCTTGTTCACTTTGTAATGGGATTTACTCTAAAATGGATGGTTGTTGACTGCTTGAACCTTTCAAAATTAATCATAAATTATTGATAGTGATTGAGAAAGTGATGGGCAGTGATTAAATCATACTTCATAGCTAGAGGAAGTATATGTTAAAAATTTCATGAAAATTGAACAAGTTTTATAATATTTTTAGAATTAGTACATATTCCACGATCTTTTCTATCACTACACTAAAATTTAACATAGTATAAAAAAGTTTGTTTTTCGAAAACAAGGAATTATATTTTTAGTATAATTTATAATTCTATCCCAAAGTATTCACTCTCATTTAAAAATCCTCATAATTATACATGGGTGAATAACTTTAATGTCTATATATGTGCTTCCATTCTCATTTAAAATCCTTCACGATTATGCATGGATGGAAATCTATACAAAAGAAGGATAAATATTCAAGTAATTTCGAACCTCATTTAAAAGTTCTAACAGTTATGCATGGTTAGAAAATGCTTGATATTCGTTTTAAGTTAATGTTAACCCATTTAAAAGTCTTAACCGTTATGCATGGTTAAAAAGTGCTTAACAATTTTTTGTACAATATTTAAAAGATTACTTTACAAAAATCTTCTTTATTAAAAATTCCATACTGCTGTCATTGTACAAATATCCTCTAAACCATAATCCAATCATTACTCTAAAGGGGAATTTGTGTCTAACAAATAAAATATTATGATTTTTGTTTGATTAATTGGAATTTGTAGTATATATTTATCTCTATATGATTTATGGTTTTAATCAAAAATTCGTCACTATTTCAATTATTAATATTATTATTATTTTGATGATAGCAGATGGGGAAAGAGGTTAAGATTTTGATGGTTGAGTAATAACCATAATGATATTGAAGAGTTAGTTTTATTTTTCGATAGTTGTTTTTGTAATTAATTTGACAATCAATTTTTTCATTTTTTAATTACATGCACCTATGTAGGGGAAGGGAGTATGTAAAAATGAGGAGCTTGATCACGACACATCAAACACATGAGCTTGGTACAAAATCTTAATATATGTTTGCTATCATCAAAAGGGGGGAGATTGTAGAATATAGAAGTTTATGATTTTTGTTTGATGATAATAAACATGTTTTTTTTCAATTTATTTGATATAGTACTACTGTACAATCACGGAATGAACTAAGTAAATATAATTTTATTTTAATAATATTTCAATAGTACACACGCTTTGAAAGGCGTAGAAATCAATTTAACGAATTCAATTTAAATAAGATGATTTTAAAAGTTAACTTTTGTATACAACGAAATTTGGGTTTGAAACTTGTTCCATTGAGTTTGAAAATATAGAAAACATATATTTCGATACATTGAATGGTCCATATTTATTTTGGGAATGAAACGGGGTTTTCGGGTCGCTGTAATCGTTTCAACCAATTCTATCTGTCCATTCATTTCTTATCTATCTTGGTCCATAAAAATATATTTTGTTTCTAAACTAGCAGCCTCTATTTTTGATTTATGTATGTGCTATCATCTTCAATCTATCCGCTTCTTTCCCTTCCCAATGGCTGCAAATCCAAAACCCTAATTTCAAATTCAAATCGAAATTCACATCCCTCAAACCATAGCATATTATATACCATTTCGAAGCTCTCGACGAGCATAACCGAGATCTGCAATTCGTTTTTGCAATTGGTTCTCGATATGGTCAGAAATTGATGATCTTCATCAGCCCTCCGTTTTTAGGATTTCGTGATCCAGTGATGGTCGTCAACCATTCAATGATTGGGGAGTGGCGTCGGGAAGAGGATGTCGCACGGGTCTAAGATCCGGGTTTTGCTCTTGCCAAAGTCGAAGGATATAGCCGAAATTTGGCATAGTAACTCACGACATCGTTGGCCCACCAGGGCACCTTTGGCGATCGCGCCACCTTGGCCTTGGGCGTCTCGACGTGGGTGTCTTGCTGGTGATGTTCGATCATGAATTCATGGGTTGTAGCGGTGACTTAGAGGTCATGTAGTGGCTGCTGTATACTCTTTCTCGAAACCTGTTCAAGTTATATCTGAAGTAGGGTTCTGGGTAAACGATAATTTTGAAATTTCCATCTATTTTTAATTTATTTTAATTTTAAATTTTAATCGTTCTAACTATCATAACTTTGTTATACGAGCACAGATCCACGTGAGTTTTCTCCATTGCGATCGTATCGAAATTCTAAACATTATGAAACTGGTTTTTTTGCATTTTGAGACTATTGGAATTATGAGCATTATTTGGATTTTAAATTATCAATAAATCAAAGGTGGGTGTTCTCACCCACTTACGAATATTAAACTATCTTATGTTAGTTAAATTTAACTTATGATGTGATTTGATATTGATTGATTACTATTTGGTACTTTAAATTGTCATTCGAGTTTAATTTAAGCTTATATTGAATTTAATTGCCATTTAAATTATTATTGAGATTTAATTGCCAGTTAAACCCCTGATGATTATAGATTTTTTATTTGTTCTGATTTATTGGTTTATTTGAATAGTTTGAATAATGATTGCAATGGATGTTTTAATTATTGATATTTTGGATGATTGGATATTATATTTATTTTATACGTTGTTAGCACACTACAAGTTCCCTTAGTTTGTTGTTAGGAAATACCACTATGGGTTGAAACGTTACATACCTGAATGGACTTATAGATTTGGAAAAATCGTTATGGGTTGAAATGATAAACTCAAGTGATTTTGCGGATTTTGAACTTTATTCGGGATTGCGGGTTGAAATGATATATATGCATAAATTTAAAATTTATTGCAGGTTCAAATGATATATATCTGTATCACTTGACCATAGGTAGAAAATTTAATGCAGACAACGGATTGGTTAAATTAAATGATTTAAAATCCTTAATTTTTTTTAATCCAGTCAAATGATATTTTGAAATAAAATTTGATTTATATGAACTGAATTGTTTTGAAAATTCAAGCTTTAAAATTTAAAATCGAAATTGGTTTAAATGAACTATTTACAGAATTCAAATTGGAATTTTGAAGTTGAATTTTGAAATATAAATGAAATTTATCAAAATTTAGTTCTTGCAAACATTTGAATGTTTAAACTTTGAAATCTATTGAATTTGAAGTGGTTTAAATTTGTGGTTCAAAAATGGATTTGAAATCGATATAGGTTGAAATGGTTTTAATGAGAATTTGAATCGAATGATTTGAATTGAGTTTTGTTGATTTGAAATCTGAATATGGTCCAGATTTGTTGAAATGAAAGAAATAGACTAATTTGACATTTTTTTCAAATTAATTATTTTAATATAATCTGTTTAAAAATCTATTATTTTTAAAATTTAGATTATTTAGATTTTCAACTATTTACTATATAAACCATTCCAATAATCAAACTATTTTGTACTAAACTATTTTTAACTTTTTAAAATCCTTAAACTATTTAAACTATTAAATTATTTTAAACTAATAAAACTATCTTAGACTATTGTAACTATTTTAAACTATTTTAATACAATAATTACTTTAATATATAACTTATTTTAATATATATACTATTTCTAATACATAAAATATTTTAATCTGTAACCTTTTTTGACCTATAAAACTTTTTAAATGTATAACTATTCTAATATATAAAGTACTTTTAATATTCAAAATGTTAAGGTTAGAAGAGTTATGATTTAGATTTAATTGATTTAAAGGAAATATTTTGATATGAAGGTGTAATCTCGTTTGTGGTTTGACTTTAAAATAGATATGATTTAAAGTAAATATGATTTCAAAAGTGATATGATTTTGAAGCGAATATGATATTTTTGATATCAATTATGAATCGGTTTTGGAAATGTAAAAAACCAACCGGTGTGAAATAAGCATTTGGTTGTTAAAAAAGCCGAGATCGGATATTGTCATACTCTCTACCAATATCTAAAACCTTTTAACAACGTTGCACGCAGTGTAGAACCCAGAACGAAGTTGGATGGTTTGGGGAACGATACTGTATGCGGTTTTAATGCATCCCTGACCTCCTCGGGTCAGCTTGATGTGACTAAAATAGGAGCCATGTCGAACCAAGTGGGGCCGCACCCCCAATTGGGCACATTTCTTCAATACCATATTTATCACTTGTGATTAATTTGGTGGCCACCCTTCGATTTGATTTTAGCATTGTGTCTCGAGGTAGGCGGTAGTAGCTGTTATGCGTTACCACTAGCCTGGAACCGCAAAACTTTAATATATCCTACCTTGGACGTTGCTTCGCATGCCTTATCATATGACATATCGCGCCCACTATGAGTTTGGTTTGTGTCGTACCAATGGAGTGCTCCCTGATAGGCCATCAATTTACGGTGGAGTTTACATTACTATATAGACTACGACATTTATATAAAACGTGTTAAGGGGGTATGGGTAACGCCTTAATGCTATTTTAGCACTTTACTTTACTATAGACATATTATAATAACGTATTGTACTAAGTATGTAGATAGTTTCAACGTTCCTTAGGAGATGGAATCCCAAACATCTCTTAAGTTATTGCACGCACGTTAGACATTGGATAGGAGATGTAAAATCCCGTAATCATCTCTAAAGCCGTTACACTCATATTTACTTATTTTGATTTAACTTACATAAGATCTTTTAGTTTTGACTCGAGTGTTTTGTCTTTTCATTATACTCGGGCCAGCTTGAGCATTTCAGTGTTGAAGACTATCCTTCTGGAGGATGAAGACAAAGATTTAGTATATTATTACTATTTATTATATTTATTCCACTACATCATGTTGTTTCACTGCATTATTTATTTATTCATGATGTATGTACAACTCTAATCTGTATCTTAAAAGTGTAATCAAATGTATTTGTAGAATAGCTTCATGAACAGTTTATTTGATTATTATATTTTTTCATTCCATTGTGAGATTCTATGTTTGTTTCTTTCTTTTCTTATCTTTTACTTATGTACCCCATCAACAATCCTTCCTTTTGAATGGTTTGTATGTGGTTCATTGTGAATTTAAACCATCCAAAAGGGTGGGCCGTTACACGTACTATCGGAGCCAGGTTTAGCATAACCTTAGCTTTATGGGGTCTGACTTGTAACATTCCCGTTTTTAGGCCAAATTAATCTAGTAATTAATTTTAATTTTTGGATTAATTTGTGAATTAATTGGTAAATTAATTTGAAGTTTTCCAGGAACAAATAAAATGTGTATTTTTTATACATATGAAAGTAGATTTTTAATAGATTTGAATTGGAAATTTAAAAATAAAATATATTATAAATAGAATTTTGGGTTTTGAAATTCAAGAATAAATATTTTAGAAATAAAATTGGATTTATTAACTTTATATTTCTAAGGAGCTAATGTACATGAATATTTATTAGTATTGTATAATTTGGATTTCAAATCATTTTCTTATTAGTTTGTATAAATATAAATAACTGAAAATGTATTAATACAAATATAAAACAAGAATAAATAAAAGCTTTAAGTATATATATATCTTTTGGAATAAAAAAGCTTTGTATATGAGTAAGTATATTTTAACTTAAGTTTAAAAATTTAAATAAGATTTAATAAAAGATTTAAAA
This sequence comes from Allium cepa, assembly GCA_030765085.1. Taxonomy (NCBI): domain Eukaryota; kingdom Viridiplantae; phylum Streptophyta; class Magnoliopsida; order Asparagales; family Amaryllidaceae; genus Allium; species Allium cepa. The sequence continues at coordinate 674,904,273 of CM060941.1, read as the reverse complement.
TACTTTTCTTTTTTTATACTTGGAAATAAATATAGTTACTATATATTTAAATAAATATAAAAGCTTTGATATGTATATATCTTTTGAAAATATTAGTATAAAATTTAAAATACATAACACATATGTAAATATAAAAATAAACAAGGATTTAGACATAAAAATATATTTAAAACATTAATGTATAGATAAAGACAAGTGTTAGTATTTCATCATGAAACTAAACAAATGTAACAATTTTATCATATACATTAACAAGTGTTAACCATGAAATAAGGAAATTAAACAAGTGTCCCTAGTTTCATTTATTTTTAAAATTATAATTAGAAGGATTTTATTCCTATATGTATGTCTTTAATCTTTTTCTCATTTTCTTTCACAAAAATCAAAACACAAACTCGAAAAATAAAACTCAAAAGAAATCAAATCTAAAACAAAAACTAGAAAATCAAATCTGAAGCAAAGATCATCAGATGAAAATATAAGTTCCAGTTTTAAAGATCAAAATTAAAAACATCTTCAACTTGAGTAAATTCAAAACATGGAAATTTGAAATCTTTAAACTAGAGCAACATAAAGCAAAGTAAAACAATCAAGCATGGATCAGATTCAAACTTAATATGAATTCAAATCAAACAAGATCCAGATCAAACTCAGGAAGATCAAATTCCAGGTTTCAGATCAAAACCTGTTTTCAAGTTCAACCTGATTCAACCTGCGGCATTTCAATCTGATCAAACATCATCTACAAATCAAACTAGTTCAGATCAACATCAAAACAAAATTCCAGAGTAAAAGCTCAAGCCTACTTCTCTGTTATACAAAGACAGGTGAGAAAACTACTTATATAAAAATATGGAATATGTTATAGTTGGTATACATATGATTGATGCTTGAAATTTGCTGTGAAAATGCTTGCATGTATATTCTGTGTGTATACAGGTATATATCTCTGTTCATTCATTACAGGGTTTCAAACCTGTTCAAAAATCCAAAATCAACCCATCCAAACCATTTTAATCTTTGATCTCTGAATGAAAAATGCTTGTATATCTGTGACATTATTTTTAAAAATAAATTTGAGTTTTTAAATTAAGAATTTATTTCAAAAATGATATATATACAATGATGATTCAAAATAAGCCCAGAATCAAATGTTTTGATTTTTAAGTTTGATTATAGGAATGGATTCATATTTTAAAATCATGATTTTTAATGATTATTTTAGAATTTTTAAATTGATAAACCGAGTTATATTTAGAGTTGAACAAAAATTGTATTTGCATCAAATTCTGGCGATCAAATAGATTGGGGACTTCAGGGTTGAGGCAGGAGCATGATTGTAGGCGGGCGATTTCAGGAAAAATAATGAATGAATTTATTAATCGTCGTGGTTGCCAGACGATGATGTTTTAGGGTTTAAGGGCACGTTTGGGTCGAGGTGATTGATGAAGTTTTTCAATGTCGATGGTGAACCAGGATCGATCGCAGGTGGGGGAAAAGTGAGGGGAGACTTAGGTGCATCTTCAGGCGCGACGAAAAGGAAACTGGTGGTGGGAGGAAGGCGCTATGTAACGGGAAAGGTGATCTGTTTGGTTCTAGTAAGTTCAAGTGTGCTCGATTTCAAATTCGCAAATAATTCAGGGACCTGGGTTGTCGGAGCATTCGTGCGAGTTGTCGGTGACTTATTGACATCGGTGAAGTTGATCGGCGCTTTGGCAATCTCATGTTCACGTGAACATGAATTTTGACAGGACAGGGTTGTATGTTTGAAATGGAGAAGGAGAAGAAGGTGGGAACTCGATGTGGATCTCGAGTAGTTGGGGTGTTGGCTCGAGGGATGGCTTGGGTTATTTTTAGTTAACCCGGTTTTGAAAAAAAATTTAAAAATCAAAGAGAAAAAAGGAAGAAGGATTACTCGGGGGAAACTAAGGAAAATGTGAAGTGACTCGGGGTGATTCCAAAAGTCATCTCAGGTTCAGATGTATATCAGCTTCGAATTTAAATTTAAACAAATTTTTATTAAATTAAGTTTAAACATTTTCTTGTTTAATTTTAAAAAAAACAGAAATGTTTTATTTGGTTTTGGAATTGGTTAAAGGTTTAAAATAAATTATTTTCAAATTTATTAAATTTAAGGTATTTTATTATATACCTATTATTTTAACTTATTTTTAAAACTTTACTTAAATAAGTTTAAACGATGTCATGTAATAGTTTTAAGCAACTTAAAAGGTTTTAAGTTGATTTATATGTTATGAAGTTTATTTCAAAGGTTTATCAATTAAACTTGAATGAAATTAATTGATGAATAAAGGCAAATAGTTTATCTTTTGAAATAATTAAGGTCTTGAGTAATTTCTTAATGAAATTTAAAAGATAATGATAATTACTTAATAAATTAATGGTATGATTAATAATGTAATAAATTAAAGGATAATTGAGTATAGATTAAAGGGTAATTGGTCAAGTAATTAAAAGGATAATTACTTAATGTAATTAAATTTAAGGTTGACTAACGAATGTAAGTAACTAAGGGTAATTAATTACTTAAAGATAATTACTTAATTAAAAGTATTTAATGATTAAAGTTGATTAATCAAGTGATTAAAGAATAATTACTCAATATAATTAATTTGTGAGTTATTAATATAAGTGATTAGGGGTAATCACTTTTGGTAATTAATTAAGGATAATTAATTAAATGGTAATTAATTAAGGATTAATTAATTATTATAATTAATTAAGGATAATTAAATAAAGAATAATTAAATAATTAAGGGTTAATTATTTAATGATTAAAGGTTGATTGATTTATTAATTAAGATTTATTAATTAATAACTAAAAGTTGATTAATTTATTATTAAAGGTTAATTAATAAATGATTAAAGGATAATTAATTTAAAATGGTTTGTAATTAATTAATATTAATTAACCAGGATTAGTAACTTATTTATAAGCAATTAATCTAGTTTAAATTATAATTAGGTGATTAATTGATCTTGCTTATGGATGTTTGGATTGTCTTGAATGCTTGAACTGTTTGATATCTCCGATCTGTGATATTCTGTGATATGAATTGTGTGAATTGAGTTATGAACTGTAATTTATTTATCTGTGATGATATTACTTATTTATTTGTGAATAAAGATAAGCGTTATAAGGACTATACCGCTTATCGATATTGCTGTGCTTGAATTGATGATGGTTGTGATATGTCATTGTTGTGTGTAAAACCCCTAGACCACACCGCACAGACACAAATATGGATTTAACAGGAAATCGGTTAAGTCACAAATATTTTGAATTTAAGTATTATTTGTTTAAAAGTTGAATTTTGAATCCAAATAGTTTTGGAAATGTAATTAAGTTGAATATGAAAAGTTTTGAAAAGGAAGTTTTGAACTTAAAATTTAGTTTGAAAATAATACATCTTATTTAAGATTTGAAATTATTTTGGAAATTATGGTTTGAAAAGGTTAAACAAGTTATGCAATATATATATATATATATATATATGGATTTTGAACCATTTTCGAAGTATATTAAATGAACGATTTTGGGGTTTAAATGGAACTTGCCGAGTACAAGACAGAACGCTGATTTTCCAGTCTAAACTCTAAAAGGGTATATCTTGTGCATATTTGATCGGATTTTTCCGAAATGAAATCTCTTTGTTTTCAAAAGATAATTGCTTTCATATAAAGAAGGAACTTCTAATTTTTGTTGAAAGGATTTCAAGCTGTGAAATGGAAATTGTTTTGAAAGCTATGAATGAATCTGTTAAAAATTGGTGAGCCTTGTTTTAAAATTGAAGAGGATCTTCAAGGGTGAATCTTCTATTCAAATGATTAAATGTGTGAAATTGTTTTAACCATTCAAAAGGAAAGGGTTTGAAACAAGTGTTGAGAGTTGTGACTTAACTAAGATCCCATTATATCCATATGCTTTTTAAATTAAGTGTTCATTATTCAATTTAACTGGGAAAGGACTTTGTGTCATATAACCCATTTCGAATAATGATACGGTGAAAATGATAGCATTTGAAGACAGGTGGTGAAGACTAGGCATTTTCGAGAACGAAAGGATTAACTATCGAATGACCTGCACTAAGTTGCTTCGGTATAGATATCTCCATATGTGATGGGGTGTCTGATCAGGATTATGAATATCCAGATTTGCAAGGGCTTCTTTGAAGTGCCTTCGGTTCCGTTCAAACACGGAACGGACTTGTATGACTGTATGTATGACATTACACTTTGAGATGTAAAGCTGATCTCTATCAAATATATTTCTGTTGGTGGCGTGGAATTTATTCTCTTAGCTTAACACCCTTTTAAGAGACGTACAAGCTCATAGGTTATGTAGTTGATGGTTATCAATGATATACTCCCAATTTGGTAGTGTGGCATGCTGAATGTTACTGATCCTTTGTTGATCAAAGCATGCCTTTTGTGAAAAGCATAGCTTTGTGGATGAGACCTCATCGAACCTCACGACCTGGAAATGGTCGAAACATGAAGAATGCAGCAAGGTTATGAGGGTCGCTCCCTTCAGGGTACGTCCATTTCCTTCTGAAAAAAGGTGGTATCATGGTATGGAGCCCAGATATTTAACCTATGTGGTTGTTGCTATTTGTTGGTGAATCCCGGGGTAAAGGTCGGTAATGACCGAGGAATGGCATACTCGTGTCAGTAGTTACGCTAGTTACAGAGGTAAACCAACCTTGTGTTGGCAAAGATCCGGTTAGGTTCTCGGGGCGTCCCTCCAGAGGCGTACCCATGTGGTGAGGTATTTCCTTAGCCTGACCATTTGTTGGAAATCCAATCAAATAATACGAGCCCTTTACGATTGCAGTTGTATAACCTACCACCTCAGGTGGTAGCTATAGCAGGCATAATATAATGGTACCTATGCTGGCTAAGATTTATATTGTACTTTCGAAATGTTTTCTGCATTATGCACTAATAATAATATAAAATTTTTTTGCGTATCAAGCATGTTTGACTATCATAAGGATAAATCTCCCCCAAGTGTGCAATTGCATTGTGTTTGTGCCGTGAGGCCTTATGGTAGTTTTATTTTCCAAAAAGCATTGCCGATTTCTTTTTACTTCTTTGTTGTTTCTTTTTGTATAAAGTAACTATTTTTGTTTGCTCATACCAGTCCCATGACTGATCTGGAGTTTATTGTTCCCTTTCTAAACTCTAGGTGCCCACAATTTTCTACACGGGCAGCCTAGAGTCATATCTTCAGATAATTAGCTAGTATATGTAGTTTTTGGCAATCTTTGGAATTTGTGGTTTGGCGATCGCTTTGTGCACCGAGTTTGCTACAAGTTCAGCACTGAGGGTGGTTCGAGCTTATTGGATTGGAGTCTTTGAAGCTTTTGGGTTGAGCTATTTAGTTTTAAAGCATTGGAGATGGAGTTGCAGTATGGATGTTGGATTCTTTTGCAGCCTATGTTGGTGCTATCTTTCCGCTGTCGTGTTTTCGATGTTGTGCATTTTTGGCTCTGATAAAGTAGGGCATCTGTTGTATCATATTGTATCAGATATTGTATCCATTGTTGTATTAATGATATTCATTTCTTTTTCTGCTTTGTTTGTTAAACTTAATGTGTTATAAGCTCCGACGAACTAGATTCGACGTTTGAATCTACGGCATTCGAATACAGGTGAAGTATTTGGATGTCGATTTTCGAAGGTTGAGTCAAGGTCGTTATATGACTCATTAGCGATAGGGTTGTAATATCATCGAATTAGTTTTTCTAAGTGCATATATATAAGAGACATATTTGTTAGTGTTATAAAATGTTTTTATATCGTGTTAATTCGATCTTTTTCGTATTTATAAATTCTGGTCGGTACATAAGACACTATGGCATCGATAGGGATTTCTGAACACTTAAGAGGGCAGACCGATGCAATATTGTTTTGAAATATAGGTAAATAAAACAAGCTTACATAGTATTACATTTTGTATATAATAGAATAATTTTATGAATTGATATAGTTGTATGTGACATGCTTGGCTGTTAGGAAGTGAAATTTTATAAATATTGGCTACATAATATGATTTATAAATAAAATGAATTTAGTTGGAAATTTGAGAACTTAAGTTCCACAATTTTGAAATTAGTTTTCAAAAGATTTTGGAATATAATATAAGTATTAGTTCGAAGTTTCATATACAAATATTTTCAATGCTATTTGAAAGAAATTTTTTGAAAGAATTTTAAAAGGAAATAAGTTCTGTACTCCCCTCTTCTATCGTTGGAAGATAATTTCGGTGATGACCACGCAACATTATCGACGTTCATTTTCGAGTTTCAAAGTGGAGGACCATTATAGTAGCTTTACTACAGATTCATTTTGATAAAAAAATTAATTTTAAATTTCTAAATACGATTTGATATATATAAACGATATGAGTATGTATATTATTTCAAACTGATTTAAAATGAATACGTAATTTGAACTCCTAAGTTCCTATTTAATTAATGATTTTCAGTTGTAGAAATTAAGTGAAATTTTGATATTTAGAACTCCTAAAATGAAATCAAAAGAAAAATAGAAGCTAAATGATTAATGAAATATATAAAAAATTAGAAATTTGTAACTTGTAAATCAAAAGATATGAAAATTTAGAAGATGTAACTATTGAACATTTTTTTAACTAAAATGAATAAGATAAACTTGTGTAACATTAAATTATATTCTAAACACACACACACACACACACACACACACATATATTTATAACTAACTTACCAGAAATGTTTAAAAAGTTGTAACCTTAAAAAGGTATGTGTAATAGAATATTTTACAGTAGAAATTAAGTAATGAAAGTGTTCAAATGGTATTAATTCTATAAGTAAGAATTTTGATGTACAAGAAATGTTATAAGGATAAGTTAATATTTTGAAACGCTAATAATTAGATTGAATATAAAAAAGTAAATATTATCTAAGAAAATGTTTATAAACTTAAGAAATGACTGAAATGATTCATAAATAAGTTTATTATTAATTGACACTGTAAAAGAAAGGATAAATGTGAATTAAAAGGTAGAAACACTTAAGTATGAAATGAGTATTCATGAATATCATACTAAATTGAAATCAAGTTATATATATAAATATGATTAAACTGGGGGGAAAATTATGTAATACTTTGAAATTTATGATTCTAAATAGTGAATGGGAAATGATTATTGTAAGTAATGAAGTTAAATTAATAAAAATAACCATAAGGAGAAATCTCCTCCAAGTGTGAGATTGCGCTGTCTATGTGCCGGGAGGCCTTATGGAAGTTTAATTTTCCAAAAAACATTGCAGATTTCGTTTTACTTCTTTGTTGTTTCTTTTTGCATTAACAAACTGTTTTTGTTTGCTCATACTAGTCTCATGACTGACCTGGAGTTTATTGTTCCCTATCAAAACTCTGGATGCCCACAATTTTCCACAAGGGCAGCCTAGAGTAATATTTTTAGATAATTAGCTAGTAGATGTAGGTTTTGGCAATCTTTGGAATCTGTGGTTTGGAGATCGCTTTGTGCATTGAGTTTGCTACAAGTTTAGCATTGAGGGTGGTTAAAGCTTATTGGATTGGAGTCTTTGAAGCTTTTGGGTTGAGCTATTTGGTTTTGAAGAATTGGAGATGTAGTTGCCGCATAGATGTTAGATTCTTTTGGAGCCTATGTTGGTGCTATCTTTTCGCTACTGTGTTTCCGCTGTTGTGCATTTTTGGCTCTGATAGTGTTGGGCATCTGTTGTATCATATTGTATCAGATATTTTATCCATTGTTGTATCAGTGATATTCATTTCTTTTTCTACTGTGTTGTTGAACTTAATCTGTTATAAGCTCTGGTGAACCAGATTCGACGTTTGAATCTGTGGCATTCGAATACGGATGGAGTATTTGGATGTCGATTTTTGAAGGTCGAGTCACGGTATTTATAAGTGGTATCAGAGCTGAAAGTTGAATAAGAACTTTAGCTCAGGAGTATAACACATTAGGTAACTCATTAGAGATAGGCTTATAAGCACCCTAGAATGAGTATATCCTTAAGATATCCGTCTGTATACCTAAGTAAATTCTCTTACTATCCACTGATAGTGAGTATGAGTGCAAAAAGAGGACGAGGTAGGGGACAAGGGAGTACCGCTATAAATGGTCGATACCCTATAACAACGAGGAAACAACTTTTCTTAACAATCTCTTTTGATCATCATCCAATTTCCATTCTTTGATGGCTTCGTGGCAGCTACAAGAAGAAGCTTTGGTGTGATGGTGGCCCTGCGAATCTTTATAGAAAAGGTTCTAAATTCCTATTTCATATTCTAATCATCAGTTTCTTATGAGTCTTTCCATTTTAACCTTAATAAATTTGAAATTTATTTGAATAAATTGGTTAACAAAATATGAAACTGAATTAAAATGTATCGATAAATCGATTTCGATTAAAACTAAACTTCGAGAATTTTGTTGTGATTTCTTGTGAAGATCAAAGTCCAAAGAGGGAAAAGCTAGTATATACTTTAGGGTATTCCAACCTGAGTTTGGAATCTATGCCTAGTGTTTGAGAATTTCAAAAGATTCTATCCATTTGTCTATTCTTCAGGGTCCAAATACATTGTATGGATGGTTATTTATCCCTTCAGAGTAACCAATACCCCTGCATATTTCGTTGACCGGATGACCTGAATATTTCATTAAGTATCGAATAAGTTTGTTCTCGTATCTATTGATGGTATTCTGATTTGGTAAGCCAAATATAGAATAAATATTCAATTTGATATGATCAAACATTTGTCTATCCTTTTCTATATGTTCATATGTTCTTTGGTTGTCTCTCTGTCTAGCAAATTTCGAGGACGAAATTTTCTTAAGGGGGGAATCTGTAACATTCTCGTTTTTAGGCCAAATTAAATCTTGTAATTAATTTTAATTTTTGAATTAATTTGTGAATTAATTTGTAAATTAGTTTGAATTTTTCCATGAATAAATAAAATGTGTATTTGTTATACATATGAAAGTAGATTTTTAATAGATTTGAACTGGAAATTTAAAAATAAAATAATTATAAATAGAATTTTGGTTTTTAAAATTCGAGAATAAATATTTTAGAAATAAAATTGGATTGATTAGCTTTATATTTCCAAGGAACCAATGTATATGAATATTAATTAGTAATGTATAATTTCGATTTCAAATCATTTTCTTATTAAGTTGTATAAATATAAATAATTGAAAATGTATCAATGCAAATATAAAGCAAGAATAAATAAAAGCTTTAACATACATATATATCTTTTGGAATAAAAATGGTTTGTATACGATTAAGGATATTTTAAATTAAGTTTAAAAATTTAAATGAGATTTAAAAAGCTTTTCTTTTTTATACTTGGAAATAAATATAGTTAGTATATATGTAAATAAATATAAAAGCTTTGATATGTATATATCTTTTGAATATAAATATAAAATTTAAAATACATAACATATATGTAAATATAAAACTAAAAAAGGATTTAGACACAAAAATATATTTAAAACATTAAGGTATAAATAAAGACAAGTGTAAGTATTTTATCATGAAAATAAACAAATGGCACAATTTTATCATATACATTAACAAGTGTTAACCATGCAATAAGGAAATTAAACAAGTGTCCCTAGTTTCATTTATTTTTAAAATAATAAATAAAAGTATTTTATTCCTATATGTATGTCGCTCATCTCTTTCTCATTTTTTTTTCAAAAAAATCAAAACACAAACTTGAAAAACAAAACTCAAAAGAAATCAAATCTAAAACAAAAACCAGAAAATCAAATCTGAAGCAAAGATCATCAGATGAAAATATAAGTTCCTGTTTTCAAAAATCAAAATCAAAAACATCTTAAACTTAAGTAAATGCAAAACCTGAAAATTTGAAATCTTCAAACAAGAGCAACGCAAAGCAAAGTAAAACAATCAAGCAAAGATCGGATTCAAACTTATTATGAATTCAAATCAAACAAGATCCAGATCAAACTCAGGAAGATCAAATTCTATATTTCAGATCAAAACCTGTTTTCAAGTTCAACCTGATCAAGATCATATACAAATCAAAACTAGTTCAGATCAACATCAAAAAAAATTCCAGAGTAAAAGCTCAAGCCTACTTCTCTTTTATACAAAGACATGTGAGCAAACTACCTATACAAAATATGAAATATGCTATAGTTGGTTTACATATGATTGACGCTTGAAATTAGCAGTGAAAATGCTTGCATGCCTGTATATTCTATGTGCTTACAGGTATATATCTCTGTTCATTCATTACAGGGTTTGAAACCTGTTCAAAAATCCAAATCATCCCATCTAAACCATTTTAAGCTTTGATCTCTGAATGAAAAATGCTTGTATATGCGTGATATCATTTCCAAAAATAAATCCGAGTATTTAAATTAAGCATTTATTCAAAAATTATATATATATAGTGATGAATTAAAATTAGCCCAGAATCAAATGTTTTGATTTTTAAGTTTGATTATAGGAATGGATTCATATGTCAAAATCATGATTTTTAATGATCATTTCAGAACTTTAAATTGATAAATTGAGTTATATTGAGAGTGGAACAGAAATTGTATTTGCATCAAATTCCCACGATCGAATAGATTGGGGACTTCGGGCTGAGGCTATATCATGATTGTAGGTGGGCGATTTTAGGAAAAATAACGAATGAATTTATTAATCACCGTGGTCGCTAGACGATGATGTTTTAGGGTTTAATGTCATGTTTGGGTCGAGGTGATTGATGAAGCTTTTTCGATGTCGATGGTGAACCGGGATCAATCGTAGGTGGGGGAAAAGTGCGGGGAGACTTAGGCACATCTTCAGGCGCGACGACAAGGAAACTGGTGGTCGGAGGAAGGCGCTACATAATGGGAAAGGTGATCTGTTTGGTTCCAGTAAGTTCAAGTGTGCTCAATTATGAGTTCGCCAATAATTCAGGGACCTAGGTGGTTGGAGCATTCGTGCGAGTTACCGGTCACTTATTGACATAAATGAAGTTGATCGGAGCTTTGGCAGTCTCGTGTGCATGTGCACATGGATTTTGACAGGATTGGGTTGTAATTTTGAAATGGAGAAGGAGAAGAAGGTGGGAAATCGAAGTGGATCTCGGGTAGTTGGGGTGTTGGCTCGAGGGATGGCTCGGGTTATTTTTAGTTTACCAGGTTTTGAAAAGAAAATTAAAAAATCAAAGAAAAAAAGGATGAAGGATTGCTCGGGGGAAACTTGGGGAAAATGTGAAGTGACTCGGGGTGATTCTTGAAGTGGTCTTGTGCTCAGATGTATATCAGCTTTGAATTTAAATTTAAACAAGTTTTTATTAAATTAAGTTTAAACATTTTCTTGTTTATTTTTTTTAAATAGAAATGTTTTATTTTGGTTTTGGAATTGGTTAAAGTATAAAATAAATTATTTTTAAATTTATTAAATTTACGGTATTTTATTATATACCTATTATTTTAAACTTATTTTTAAAAGTTTATTTAAATAAGTTTAAACGATGTCATGTAATAGTTTTAAGCAACTTAAAAGGTTTTAAGTTGATTTATATGTTATGAAGATTTATTTCAAAGGTTTATCAAATAAACTTGAATGAAATTAATTGATGAATAAAGGCAAATAGTTTATCTTCTAAAATAATTAAGGTCTTGAGTAATTTCTATATGAAATTTAAAAGATAATGATAATTACTTAATTAATTAATAGTATGATTAATTAATGTAATAAATTAACGGATAATTGAGCATTGATTAAAGGGTAATTGATCAAGTAATTAAAAGGATAATTACTTAGTGTAATTAAATTTAAGGTTGACTAACGAATGTAAGTAATCAAGGGTAATTAATTACTTAAAGATAATTACTTAATTAAAAGTATTTAATGATTAAAGTTGATTAACAAGTGATTAAAGGATAATTATTCAATATAATTAATTTGTGAGTTACTAATATAAGTGATTAAGGATAATCACTTATGGTAATTAATTAAGGATAATTAATTAAATGGTAATTAATCAAGGATTAATTAATTATTATAATTAATCAAGGATTAATTAATTATTGTAACTAATTAAGGATAATTAATTAATGAATAATTAAATAATTAAGGGTTAATTATTTAATGACTAAAGGTTGATTGATTTATCATTTAAGATTGATTAGTTAATAATTAAAAGTTGATTAATTTATTATTAAAGGTTAATTAATAAATGATTAAAGGAAAATTAATTTAAAATGGTTTGTAATTAATTAATGTAAATTAACCGGGATTAGTAATTTATTTATAAGTAATTAATCCGGTTCAAATTACAACAGGTGATTAATCGATCTTGCTTACGGATGTTTGGATTGTGTTGAATGCTTGAATTGTTTGATATCTCTGATCCGTGATATTTGTGATATGAATTATGTGAATTGAGCTGTGAACTGTAATTTATTTATTTGTCACGATTTTACTTGTTTATTTGTGAATGAAGATAAGCGTTTTAAGGATTATACCGCTTATCGATATTATTGTGCTTAAACTGATGATGGTTGTGATATGTTATTGTTTTGTGTAAAACCGCTGGACCACACCACACACACACACACAAATATGGATTTCATGAAAAATCGATTAAGTCATAGATATTTTGAATTTAAATATTATTTGTTTAAAAGTTGAATTTTGATTCCAAATGGTTTTGGAAATGTAATTTAGCCGAATATGAAAAGCCTTTGAAAAGGAAGTTTTGAAATTGAAATTTAGTTTGAAAATAATATATCTATTTACGATTTGAAATTATTTTGAAAATTATGGTTTGAAAGGGTTAAACAAGTTATACAATACATACATACATACATACATATATATATATATATATGGATTTTAAACCATTTTTGAAGTATATTAAATGAACATTTTTAGGGTTTTAAATGGAACTTGCCGCATATAAGGCAGTTCGCTGATTTTCCAGTTTAAACTTTTAAAAGGTATAACTTGTGCATATTCGACCAGAATTTTCCGAAATGAAATCTCTTTGTTTTCAAAAGATAATTGCTTTCATATAAAGAAGGAACTTCCAGTTTTTGTTGAAAGGATTACAAGCTGTGAAATGGAAATTGTTTTGAAATCTATGAATGAATCTTTTTTAAAGATTGGTGAACCTTGTTTTAAAATTAAGGAGGATCTTCAAGGGTTAATCTTTTATTTAAAGTATTAAAAGCGGAAAATTGTTTTGACCATTCAAAAGGAAACGTTTTCAAACAAGTGTTGAGAGTTGTGACTTAACTAAGATCCCACTATATCCATACGCTTTTTAAATTAAGCGCTCATTCTTCAATTTAGCCGGGAGAGGACTTTGTGTCATATAACCCATTCCGAATAATAATACCACGAAATGGATAACATTTGAAGACCCGTGGTGAAGACCGGTGGTGAAGACCAGGCACTTTCGAGAATGAAAGGATTAACAGTCGAATGACCCTACACTGAGTTGGTCCGATATAGAGATCTTCATATGTGATGGGGAGTCCGATCGGTATTGTGAAGACCCGAATTTGCAAGGGCTTCTTTGAAGTGCCTTCGGTTCCGTTCGAACCCAAAACGGACTTGTATGGTTGTGTGTATGGTTGTGTGTCTGACATTACAATTTGATATGTAAAGCTAATATCTATCAAATACATTTTTGTTGGTAGCGGAGAATTTATTCTCTTAGCTTAACACCCTTCTCTGAGACATACGAGCTCAAAGGTTATGTAGTTGATGGTTATCAGTGATATATTCCCAATTCGGTAGTGTGACATGCCGAGTGCTGCTGATCATTTGTTGATCAAAGCATGGCTTTTGTGAAAAGCGTAGCTTTGTGGACGAGACCTCGTCGAACCTCACAACTCGAAAATGGTCGAAACAGGAAGAATGCAGCAAGGTTATGAGGGTCACGCCCTTTAGGGCACGTCCATTTTCTTCTGGAAAAAGGTGGTGTCATGGTATGGAGCCCAGATATTTAACCTATGTGGTTGTTGCTATTTGTTGGTGAATCCCGGGATAAAGGTCGGTAACGACCGAGGAATGGCATACTCGTGTCAGTAGTTACGCTGGTTACAGAGGTAATCCGACCTTGTGTTGGCAGAGATCCAGTTAGGTTCTCGGGGCATCCCTCCAGAGGCGTAGCCATATGGTTAGGAATTTCCTTAGCCTGACCATTTGTTGGAAATCCAATCAAACAATACGAGCCATTTACGATTGCAGTTGTATAACCTGCCTCCTTAAGTGGTAGTGATGGGCACGTAAATATGCATATTTTTACCACCATATTTAATCTATTTGAATTAAATAAATGATTATATCGAATATTTTAACTTGTTTAAACCAAAAATTCAAATTATTCCAAATTGTCACATATTCATCTTCATATATGGGCAAAACGGTCATTTGTGTGCATATATTTCTTTGAGAAAAATTAACTGAAAATTTGTATATATTTTTGTAGGATTTTGATCTCAAATAGAAGTGGTTTCATGAAGATATGCATGCACATAATTAATACAAAGGAATGAAGATGGAAATAATTCAAAGTGAAGAACATGGAGGACCCCACCTACCCACCTACCTTAATGTACAAATTAAAGGCTAATGCACATGCTTTTGGAGTTAATGGCTTCATGTACACTTAATGGGGGATTAAAACATGTTAATGATTACTTGGCATCCACACTTCCTAAGGGGCATTTTGGGCATTCCCCAAAAAAATGAATTAGGGTTTTAACCCTTGTATAAATACCCCTTATGTTTCATGTAGCCATCTTCCTCTTAGTTAGTTAGTTTTAGTTTAGAAATTAAGAGAAAGCTCTCTTTCTCTTTTCATGGCTACTTAGCCATTTTTATTTTCATGTAATTTTCCATTTTTTTATGTTATTAATACATGCTCTTTCCTTTTACATGCCTCTTTTTTATGTTGTAGTGTAGATCTCTTTTCTTTTATGCAAGTTAATTAGCTTATCTTTTCATTTTTCTCTCTTTTTCCTCTTCATTTTGCCTTCATGTTGTTAGCTATATTTGTTAATAAAATGACAAATATGAGAAGCTAAACCCCTTCAATTTATGGATAATGAAGCTCTCTAATTAATGTAGCTTCAACATTTTGTTAATTCATGCTCTCTTTTTGTGCTTAATGATGATCAATGAAGTGTTTTATTTGTTGTTTTTGTGTTGAATTTGATAGCCTATATTGTTGACACCAAATAGGCTATGCTTAAACAATCACTGACACAAATGCCTCTTCATGAATATATGATTATGGGATAAGAAAGTGATTTGAAATTAAAATTTGATGGCCTATGTTTCTAATCAATAGTTAATAGGTCATACTTAAAATAGATTTCATTTTCATTTTCTTTGTCAAGTTTCATGAAAGTTAGTAAGTGTTTTAAGGGGTGTGTTATAGTTTGATGACTTATATTGGCAAATTAATAGCTCAAATATGTCATACTTATGATAAACACATCAATTAAAACACTAATGACCATAAAAGAGAGATCATGATTTCATGTGTTGAACTACACGATCTAGAGAGTGGATTTATTCTCTAGATTGTCATTTAACTCTCATATTTGCATTTCTTTTCTTTTTGTTAGTTTCTTACATTTTTTAGCTAGTCACACTTTCAACTTTGGTTAATTTGATTGAAAAGAACTTTAAAATCATCAATTCCCTGTCGACCCGTATTCGTCACGTGCTACATTCGTACACCGTGCGCTTGCGGCAAATTTTATTTCAAAATTCGTTCGACGGTTTTCTAAACCGATAAAATTTCCATCGAAGAACAAGTTTTTGGCGCCGTTGTCGGGGAGTTGATTTGATTTTGATTTCTTATTCTTCGAATTATTTTTGTTTGATTTTTATTGTGTGTGTTTGTGTGATTTTTATTTTTGTTTGTGTGCTTGTTGTTGTTTATTTTCATTTGCATCTCATTTTACTTCAAAAAAAAGGCATACCCAATTTCAAAAGAACAAAAAAATAATATTTTATTGCATTCACATCCTTTTGCATTGTCATTTTTTTATTGTCTTCTTTTTTTTACATTTACAAACAAAAAGAAAAAAAGATCTGCCTGCACAGTGCCCTTCCTCTGCATATCACTGTGCATACATTTGCACATTTCAAACCCATCATTTTGTGCTCTGACCATCCCTCCTCTCATATAATCAACAACTTCATTCCCCTGCCACCCCCTTCAACTGTCGCTCAAAAACAGCATTCGAACACCCTACCCCTGTGCAGCATTGCAACTGTCACTGCCCAGAGGAGCACAATCATCATCAGTGCAGCATCACCATTCTACCATCAAACCAACCTGACTATCACTGACCTTCATCATTCATACTAAACCAAACCATTCACCTACTAAACCACATCTGTTGCTTGCCACTGTCGACACTGTCAAGTCATCATCGTCAACAACATAACCTTTCACCACCATTTATAGATAGTTCATCGCTTCACCTCAACAGTCCCTCAATGCCATATATTACTTTCATAAAAACTTCCCTCTTCTGACCATACATTGCAACTGTCTCTACCATCTACACCCCTTCAAACGACCTCGAATTCACCTTATAGCCTCAAACATTGCTTCTGCCCATTCACTGCAGACTGCATACCACTTCATCCTCACAACCAACATCACTTTACCCCAAAATTGACATTGCAACATCCCTTGACATCCACCACTTCAAACAACAAACAATCCTCCTCTTCCACACAACAAGTGACTTCACAACCATACAACCCGCTGCCTGGTACACAACTACACAACCAACATAACCCATTGCCTGCAGTTCAAAATCCCCACACATCATCAAGTATACACACAAATCAAATTCCCTCTGCTTCTTCTGGAAAAAAAAACAATCCTTACCAAAGTTCTATGCCTCCATTCCTCCTCAAATCACCCACGGACCCGAAGTCGCAACAGCTCTTGCAAACGCGAATTCATCCTCCAACACCAATCGCCGCTACAACATCACCCAAAAACACTCGTAAGAAGACCACAACCTCCTACGTGTTCAATTCATACTCCTCCCAATCGAACATGCTGTCGCACATCTCCAACTCTACGCAAATCCACAAATCGACGAACAGCTGCAATCCAACCACCGAACTCAACTCGCGATCGAATTCCTCCTGCAACCATCAAAAGTCTCCATCCTCCTCGAAAACAACTCCACTCCTCCCCAAATCGCAAGCCCAATCCAAGAACCAATTTGAGTAAGCCTGAATAATTCGCCCCATGACCTGATACCACTTCACAATTGCAAGCTCGAAGCATACAATCTCGGTCCCCTTGATTTTGAATCCGATCGCTATTTAGCCTCAATTTATTTTGAAGTACTGATTTTCACTATAAAAAAAATTGCGCTCTGCTTTTGATTTCAGAGAAGAAAAGAGATTTGACTATAAAGTGTTGCGGTGTGGATTTTTGATTGTGGGTAGTGGGCCGAGATTGTTGGGCCATTTTAATTCGTTTTTATTTACTTATTTCCTTTTGTTTTTGTTTCATTTTTTTTCTTTTGTTCAAAAATCTTATTGTTAAAAAAAAATATTTGTCTGGTTTTAGTTACTTTTGGTTCAAATTGTTTTAAATTTCGATCCCTATATATATAAAAAAAGAAGGTGTTTGTTTTCAAATGTTTTTAGTTTAATTTGTTTTGTTTTCAATTTATTTTAGTTTCTTTGTATATGTATAAAATAAAAAAATAATTTTTTTTAAGTAAAACCCTACTTTTAAGTTTCCTTTCAAAAAAAACCAAAAAAAAAAATTGTGTATATCTTAGTTTTTAATTTTCAGGTTGCCAAAGCAGGAAATAAAGGAAGAATAGCTTGCTGAAAATTGCTTTCTTAGCTAGCCAAAATAAATTGCACTGCTTGCTAAAAAATTCTGCTTTCATTTCTAGTTTTATTTGAATTGAATTGTTGGTTGCTTGCATTTGCATTTTAAAAAATAAAAAAATTCATTCGTAGTTGCATTGTTAATACACGTTTAGTTTCTATTCTGCATTTCATCTTAGATTTTGATTAATAATAACTGTTAGACATCGATAACACTTAATTGTATATTGACAATTTGTCTTTTTTTTGAATAATTTAATTTCTTGGTGTCTAGGCAACGGCGGAGTAATAACCATTTATAAATATTACGGTGATTTGTAAATATTATAGTGGTTGTTCCTCTGAAGGTACTTAAACCTTCGGCTGCATTGCTACATTGATTCGTGGTGCACCAATAAATCCTGCCCATTACCTAGCTGAGAACTATCTTGTTTATCTAAGACAATTTGTGAATATACAATTTTGGGTTAACTTAGGATAAATCATTTGTAATTAACCCTTGCATTCATTTAGTTGCATCTGTTCATGCATATTTAAAAAAAAACAAAAAACAAAAAAAATATTCAAAACTATTTTTTTTAAATATTCCTTTTCGTTTTCTTTTTTTTGAAAATTTTAAATCCTTTTCCTTCGAAATTTCAAAAATCCAAAAAAAATAGAAAAACAAAAATCCAAAAAAAAAGTTATAAAATCTTTTCAAAAGGTAAAAAAAAAATCAAAATTCAAAAACAAAACTAAAATCAATTTTCCATTTTGAAAAATAAATTCTACTTGTAAATATTTTCTTTATAAAAAAAACAAACAAAAAAAAAATCTTGAAAATGTCCGAGTTTCCTTTTTCTTACTCACTTGAATTTAACGGTGAAAATCAATATAATCCATATGAGTTTACTCCAAATTCGTATGGATATTTTAACAGCAAATTTTGTGTAAATAATTCAAATTTCAAACAACAAAATTTTCAAAACGATGACCAACCTTCGACTCTTGAAAATAGCATTGAAACGATTTCATCTTTACTCGAACTTTCTACAAGAAAAAATCAAGAGATAAATGATTTATGTAATTCTTATTTGTGTAATAACTCGAGTCAAGGATTTCAAAATTTGAATTCAATTCAAAATTCAAACGATTACGATTATAACCCATGCCAATTTAATTTCGAACTCCAAAATGAATTTCAAACTCAACATGAAAATGGGAACAACTTTTCAAACGAATTTGGCAATGGGAATAGTTTCAATTGCGATACGATTGAAAACTTTGGTTATCAACAAATTCAAAGTGAAAATTTTCAAATTAATAATCATGAATTTGATTTTGTTGACGAAATGGAAAAAGATAACGGGGATTTATTACTTGAAAAATACAAAACTTATCGTGAAAATCATAAACAAATCTCAACCCACGAAGAATCAAATAATAATCTACCGTTTATCAAAATTGACAATTCCTATTCTCAACAAGTCCAAATCGAAAATTTCAAGTTAATAATTACAAATTTGACTTTGTTGAGCAAATGAATGAAATTTACGATGATCACACGAATGTGTTGATTAAAACATTGGAAAAATTTCATGAGAAACAAAATCAAGTTTCAATGTGTGACGAGTCAAACGATAATCCATCTTTTACCCAAATCGATGATTTTCGAACAACAACTTTTGAAACTGAAAATGATGATCTTAACGAAGTTGTTGAAAAGACGGTAATTGTGTTGGATTTCAATTCTTTTGAGGGTGAGAAACTTGATTTAAATTTCAATCTTCCTTTTTCTCAAAATTTGAATGCACCAACTTTGAATTTTGAACTTAACACATGTAATAAAGTTGTTGATAATCCAATAAAGGAAGACGAGTTTAATGAACATGAATTTTTTGGACTTTTGGATGACGAGTTGTTAAATTCCGAAGGGGAAGATGAAAATCACCATTTTGATTTTGAAATCAATAATTGTGAAAATGTTTTCAATGATAAGCTTGAATTTCAAATTGGTGAAAATAAACTTGAACTTCAATCAATTGTTTTGTCGACCCTGAAAATCATCGAAAATAAAACAACTCGTACGATTTTTAATAAAACCACATTCGTTTTTCCAAATCGACAATCAACTTCAAATTCTTTTACAATTTGGTTTTTCGTGCTTAAGCCATGTCTCACACATTTGACGAGACAAATGAATTGGTCTTTGGAAGACCGTTTCATTTACTTTTTGACTATATACTTTCTCATCTCTTGTAAATAGTAATCTTTCATGTAAATATAGGATTTTTATTTTATTTTTCTCCTTCCATTTGGGTTGACTGTAGGGATACAGTCAAAATCAAGTGTGGAGGGGACTCATCTTCATTCTTTTTTTTTTCATGGTTTATTTTTTCTTTAAAATCAAAAAAAATCCCAAAATCAAATTTTCTTTTGATTTATTTTTAAAAGAAACACTATAAGATAAATATATGGCATTGGTTTATTAAATTGAAGTTTTTGAAAATTTATTGGTCTTAACAAAAATAAAAATGAAGTTTGATTACAAATAATAATGGTTTAACTAGTATATAGGAAGATTCATATGTGTTAATTATGAAGTACATCCTAATTGAAAATCTTTGTTTTAAGAAGTGGTTGATTTAAAGTAAAGGATATAACATTTTTTTTTGTCTTCTAAGGTAAATGGTGCTAAGATGTGCTAAGATGATTTTGCAAAACTCCCACTCAAAAAATATAAAAATAAAAAATAATAACATCCAAGTATTCACTCTCATTTAAAAGTCCTCACGGTTATGCATGGGTGATTACTTGGAATTTTTGATTATGTGCTTTCATACTCATTTAAAAGTCCTCACGGTTATGATGTATGGAACACATGTAAAAAAAAGACTTAATAAAAACCACCTACGGTCGATAGTGTATGCATGAAAGTGTGTGCATTCGCCATGCTCTGTACTCTCCTCACATAAGCCCGAAAGGCAATGCATGGGTGGTATATCTAGCCTCAGTTTACCTGAGCTAGGTGTGTAATTTTTCTTACAAATAATGAAAGAGCAAGCAATTGAACTCCTAGCACTATTTTTACTTATTTGATTTGAAGTGTTATTGAAAAAAAATGAAAATACCACTTTGATAAACTTTGATAGTCAACTACGAATCCATTTCATAGATACACTTTGTTATCAACTGAAACAACGAGTTAAACTCTTGTCTATTTGTTATGATAACTTGATTTTTGTTTGAAATTTTGACGAGTGAAATAAATTTTCAAGATAATAACCAAAACCTATATTTAACTTATTCGTGTCGATTTAAAAATAAATCCTTCATTTGTAAATATTTTCAAAAAATCTGCATTTATCTCTTTGTAAATAAATCTTGCATTTTGTAAATATTTTCATCCCGTACTTGGATTTTGTGTGTAGTATCCGCTGAAAACCCTCACGAGACAACACTCGTCCTACTGGGGACACCCAGAGGTTTAACGGCTTGTTGCATACGCTCAACGCAATCGTGCTTCCTACGAAAACGGATTTATCTTAGTTTTTCTTTATTCGAGGACGAATAAAAAGATAAGTGTGGGGGTATTTTGATGTTCACATAAATATGCATATTTTTACCACCATATTTAATCTATTTGAATTAAATAAATGATCATATCAGGTATTTTAACTTGTTTAAATCAAAAATTCAAATTATTCCAAATTGTCACATATTCATCTTCATATATGGGCAAAACGGTCATTTGTGTGCATATATTTCTTTGAGAAAAATTAATTGAAAATTTGTATATTTTTTTTAGGAATTTGATCTCAAGTAGAAGTGGTTTCATGAAGATGTGCATGCACAAAATTAATACAAAGTAATGAAGATGGAAATAATTCAAAGTGAAGAACATGGAGGACCCCACCTACCCACCTACCTTAATGTACAAATTAAAAGCTAATGCACATGCTTTTGGAGTTAATGGCTTCATGTACACTTAATGGGGGATTAAGACATGTTAATGATTACTTGGCCTCCACACTTCCTAAGGGGCATTTTGGGCATTCCCTAAAAAATGAATTAGGGTTTTAACACTTGTATAAATGCCCCTTATGTTTCATGTAACATCTCTCTTAGTTAATCTCTCTTAGGCCTCCTTCTCTTTAGTTTAGTTTAGATCAAAAATAAAATGAAAGCTCCTCTTTGTCTTTTCATGGCTACTTAGCCATTTTTTATTTTATGTAATCTTTTTTATTTTATGCAAGTTAATACATGCTCTTTCCTTTTCATGTTCATTTACTTTCATGTTGTAGTGTAGATTTATTTTTCATGCAAACAGTATAGTTTTTCTTTATCTTGCTTTCTTTTTATTTTTATTTTTCTCTCATGTTGCAAGCCACATTTGTTCATATGATAACAAATATAAGAGGCTAAACTCCTTCAATTTAGGGGTAATGAAGCTCTCTAATCATGTAGCTTCAACTTAATTTAATGTTTATGCTCTCTTTTTGTGCTTAATGAGAATGATTGAAGTGGTTTAATGATGTTGTTTAGCTTTGAATTTGATAGTCTATGTTGTTCATAACAAATAGGCTATGTTTAAACAAACAAAACACAAATTGCCTCTTCATCTACATATTATTATGGCAAATAAGTGATTGTTGAAATTAAAATTTGATGGCTTATATTTCTAATTAATAGTTAATAGGCCATGCTTAAAATAGATTTTGCTTTCAACTTTGTTGCCATATTTTATGAGATTTAAAAGTGTATTAGTGGTTGTGTTATAGTTTGATGGTTTGCATTGAGCTAATTAATAGCACAAATATACCATACTTCTGATAAACACATCAACTAATTCACTAATGACAAGAAAAGAGAGATCATAACTTCATTTTGTTGATTTATGTGATCTAGAGAGTGGAAATTGCCTCTAAATTGTCTTAACACTCATATTTTTATCAACTTTCTTTTGCTTGTTTTTCTTCTTTTCTAGATTAACATTCTCTTCAACCTTGGTTTAATTTGATTGAATAGATTTTTAAAATCATTAATTCCCTACGGGTCGACCCGTATTCGCCACGTGCTACATTCGTCACCGTGCGCTTGCGGTTATTTTTATTTCAAAATTCGTTCGACGGTTTTCTAAACCGATAGAATTTCCGTCGACCAACACGTTTTTGGCGCCGTTGCCGGGGATAGTCGCGTCGGTTTTTTTGGTGATGTTTGGGATGGAGACGAACGCGATTTGGGGATGAGGTTGTGGGGTGGTTTATGGAGTTGCTGTAGAAGTAGATTGTTGGAGGAGTTTTTGGGAATGCAAGTAGTTTGTCACCCGCGTGACAGGCTTCATGTACACTTATCTTTTTATTCGTCCTCGAATAAAGAAAAACTAAGATAAATCTGTTTTCGTAGGAAGCACGATTGCATTGAGCGTATGCAACAGGCCGTTAAACCTCTGGGTGCCCCCAGTAGGACGAGTGTTGTCTCGTGAGGGTTTTCAGCGGATACTACCCACAAAATCCAAGTGCGGGATGAAAATATTTACAAAATGCAAGATTTATTTACAAAGAGATGAATGCAAATTTTTTGAAAATATTTACAAATGAAGGATTTATTTTTAAATCGACACGAATAAGTTAAATATAGGTTTTGGTTATTATCTTGAAAATTTATGTCATTTACTCGTCAAAATTTCCCAAAAAAATCAAGTTATCATAACAAATAGACAAGAGTTTAATTCGTTGTTTCAGTTGATAACAAAGTGTATCTATGAAGTGGATCCGTAGTTGACTATCAAAGTTTATCAAAGTGGTATTTTCATTTCTTTTCAATAACAATTCAAATCAAACAAGTAAAAATAGTGCTAGGATTTCAATTGCTTGCTCTCTCATTATTTGTAAGAAAAATTACACACCTAGCTCAGGTAATCTGAGGCCAGATATACCACCCATGCACTGCCTTTCGGACTTATGTGAGGGGAGTACAGAGCATGGCGAATGCACACACTTTCATGCATACACTATCGACCGTAGGTCGTTTTTACTAAGTCTTTTTTATACATGTGTTCCATACATCATAACCGTGAGGACTTTTAAATGAGTATGAAAGCACATAATCAAAAATTCCAAGTAATCACCCATGCATAACCGTGAGGACTTTTAAATGAGAGTGAATACTTGGATGTTATTATTTTTTTTTTTTATATTTTTTGAGTGGGAGTTTTGCAAAATCATCTTAGCACATCTTAGCACCATTTAACTTAGAAGACAAAAAAAAGTTATATCCTTTACTTTAAATCAACCACTTCTTTTTCAATTAGGATGTACTTCATAATTAACACGTATGAATCTTCCTATATACTAGTTAAACCATTATTATTTGTAATCAAACTTCATTTTTATTTTTGTTAAGACCAATAAATTTTCAAAAACTTCAATTTAATAAACCAAAGCCATATATTTATCTTATAGTGTTTCTTTTAAAAATAAATCAAAAGAAAATTTGTTTTTGGGATTTTTTTTTTGATTTTAAAGCAAAAATAAACCATGAAAAAAAAAAGAATGAAGATGAGGTAGTTATAGCAGGTATAATATAATGTTATATATGCTGGCAAAGATTTATATTATACTTTCAAAATGTTTTCTACACTATGCATTAATAATAATATCAAATGAATTTTCACGTATCAAGCGTGTTTGACTATCATAAGGAGAAATCTCCCCTAAGTGTGCGATTTCATCGTGTGTGTGCCGGGAGGCCTTATGGTAGCTTCATTTTCCAAAAAGCATTGCAGATTTCTTTTTACTTCTTTGTTGTTTCTTTTTGTATAAAAAAACTGTTTATGTTTGTTCATACCAGTCCCATGACTGGTCTAGAGTTTATTGTTCCCTTTTTAAACTCTGGGTGCCCACAATTTTCCACACGGTCAGTCCAGAGTCATATTTTCGGATAATTAGCTAGTAGACGTAGTTTTTGGCAATCTTTGGAATCTATGGTTTGCCAATCTTTGGAATCTATGGTTCGGCAATCACTTTGTGCACCGAATTTGCTACAAGTTCAACATTGAGGGTGGTTCGAGCTAATTGAATTGGAATATTTGAACCTTTTGGGTTGAGCTATTTGGTTTTGAAGGATTGGAGATGGAGTTGTAGTATGGATGTTGGATTCTTTTGGAGCCTATGTTGGTGCTATCTTTCCGCTGCTATGTTTCCGCTGTTGTGCATTTTTGGCTCTTGTGACGACCGCCCATGACTCCCGCACTAAAACAGGGAAATGGTGCGCTGAAATGTGTGCCAGGCAGCCATGGACGATAGTCAAAGTAAGATAAAACAGAAAACTCTATCGTACAACTCACAGCGCATGGATAAAATACAATAGAGAAATATAAATATAGTGAAGCTCCATAGAACAGAATATCATCATATAAGAATCATAGAAGTTTGATACAAACATCTAAACAATCCATACATCAAGCCTCACTACATAACACTCAAAACATATACAAGCAGCAAAACATCCGGTACATATAGTAGGAAAACAATATGTAAAAGCCTCCAGCTCGTCTTCGTCATCAGCAACGTAGATAACCAAGGACAGCACCTGTCACCTGCTACCTAGCCTGCCCATCCCAAAATGGATGAACAGTCCAAGGTAATAAGAGTTGAACATAAAACCTTGAGTCAGACAAAGTCCTAGTGAGCAGTAAATCAACTATCAAACATACCAAAAGAGCATAAAGGATAAAAGGAATAGGAACCCAACCATCCCACTCCACCTCTTTCTACAGTGATAGCCCCAGACAGTAAGCAGAAGCAAACATAGCAAAGCAGACATTCAAAGTAAAGCAATTATCACTCGAGTCAAGGTCGGTGTTTTCCAAATACAAACCACCAAGGCCTAAACCAAGATCAGATAAGCACCCAGAAAACATCGCTCTTGAGTCCGAATGACGATACAACCAAACATCCATGACTCTGGCCATCACTGTTATCATTGCTTCGAAACAACCGTTAATTGAATGACCGGCACATTCTTTCAGCCATAAGTCAAGGGCTAATGGTAACCCCGGTTCTAGACAAACTCCGCACGTCGTCGCAGCCCGTGCCTAGGACTTACCTACTCTGCCCAGAGTACTCGACTACCTGCCTGTAGTCTTTTGGGTGTCCCGACCACCTACCTGTAGTCGTTTTGGGCGCCCCATGTACTCTTGTTTTGAGTTTACTAGAACCTTCAACAACGATGAAATCCAAGCCTCCTAGTCATCCTCCTCGATGACTATTCTCATACTAGCCCAAGCTACCTCTCGAGCAATCCATTATCAACCAACTCGAACCATCCCTCGAGTTATCAACATGCTTGGAATGATCCCGTCTGGATTATGCCAAGGCTACATCACGTCAAGCTTCGCCTCATCTCATCATAGCAAAGCTCCATCACAACATCGTCATCAAATCCGTCCATATGCGCTTCATCATCCGCTACATATGGCACGAGCAGCTTTTCTCATCCCTTTGCCTCTTCCTTAGCTTTTGAATCATCTTCGACCATACTTGTCTAGATCCAACCATAAATAAATTAACTCTAAACAATCAATCAAGACAATCATTAATCCAAGTAATCAAGAAATCAAACATGATCTAAATAAACGATTTGACAATAATGGCAATTTCGTAATTAAAGGGTCCAAAATCTAACAAGCATGAATTATAGGCCAATGTCTCTACAACTTGATGAATGAACTTGCATAAGTTAATATGTAGTAAAATGGATATCAAGACTTCATAGATGATGGATCTACATGCAGACTTTAGGAAAATGCAAGAAATCACTATTTTAACACACAAACGAGCCACCAATCCAATATACTCCTTTGACTCCGTGTGAGAGATAACTACCACTCACCAAAACACCTAAACACCTCAAAAGATAACAACTTCAGATCTGGACAGCGAAGAACTAAGCTTGATCCGGCAAAATCTCGCTTCAATCGATGAAATCTCTCTTTGAAGAATGTAGATCTTCAACTTTGGATCTTGGATCTTCAACCTTGATCTTCAATCTTGGATGGATGTAAGCACTAGATTAGAGTGGAGAAAAGAAGTGAAGAAATGTTGTAGTCGAGCTCTCAAAATGGCAGCACTTCGTCGCTTCAAAATCCGGTGCCAAAAAGTGAAGATATGGACGTGTATTTATAGGCTGTTCCTTAAGTCGCCGCCCCCATGAGTCGTCCACGACCTAAGAGAATCCCAACCTACGACTTAAGCCTCTACACGACTCAACGACCCAACGCCTTAACACGTATACGGCATAGCGACTCAACTACAAAGCCGACCCAACGACTCACACACCCTGCCGACTTAACAACTAAACCAGATGCGACTCACGACCTAACACTCATGCGCATCTCCTCCTGAGTCGCCTAGACGACCTAACGACCTAACACTTACACGGCCCAGCGACTCAACGACTTAACTAAGACGCAACCTAATGACTTAACACTAAGCCCAAGTCCTTACGACTTACGACTTATACCATAACAAACTTAAGCCTTAGGTCGTTCACGACCTAACTACAACCCAGCTAAATCTTAAGTCGTTCCATTCCCTATACGACCTAACTATACTAATTCGCACGAACGACCTTCCTACCTTAAGTCGTTAACCCCTAAGCCGTTAACCTACTTAGGTCGTTATCACACTATCCCCTAAGTCGTTGGCTCTTAACTCGGTCAATTCCTTAGGTCGGTCCACACCTTAACTCACTCACCTCTTAGGTCGGTCACCCCTATGAGTCGGTCCAACCCACTAACTCGTCCCATCTTAAGTCGGCCCAACTCCTTAAGTCGCTCACACGAGCTAACTTCCACACGACCTAAGCTAACTTCTACACGACCTAAGCTCCTGGACAAGATAAGATCTGGTTGACATAAACAATAACAACGACCTAAGGACAATTATCCTACGATTTGTCGACACGTAAAATACGGGTCGTTACATTCTCTCCCCCTTAGGAATTTCGCCCTTGAAATTCCAAACAATCAAGAGCAACCAAAACTATTCTGCATGCCTACCATCCATAGCAATCAACAAACCATGCATCCAATTACTAGCCTAGCATGCAGATTTCTAGGATTAGAACAAGTTACAAATTCATGAGATGCCACGACACTTTAGGGCCATACCTCGAAGAGTTCAGGATGAGCTGCTTTCATCCTCTCTTCCTCCTCCCATGTACAGTCGTTAACATCATCACTCCATTGTATCTTGAGCAACGTAATCGTCTTCCTCCTAAGCTGTTTCGTGTCGGTTTCAACAACACGAAGCGGCTTACGAGGTCTCGTAACAACTGGATCAACCTCTAAATCTTTATAGCTATCAGCAGAAACCACTGTATTCGAGTCGTGCACATACTTCCGTAGATAAGATACATGAAAAACATTGTGCACACCCGCCATCTTTTCTGGTAACTCCAATTTATATGCGAGCTTTCCAATTCACTCGATGATGGGAATGGTCCAACAAATCTCGGAGTCATCTTTCCTTTCTTCCCGAATCGAATAACATTCTTCAATGGAGAAATCTTCACAAAACCCATATCGCCTACGTCGAATTCCAAATCCTTTCGACGATTATCGACATAACTTTTCTGACGGCCTTGGGCTGCCTTCATTCGTTGCCGAATGATCTCTATGCAATCCGAAGTTTGTCGAATCATCTCTGGCCCAAGTATCAGCTTTTCTCCAGTTTCCAACCAACATGTAGGAGAGTTACACGGCCTTCCATACAATGCTTCATATGGTGCCATACCAATGCTTGACTGATAACTGTTATTATACGCAAATTTCACCAAATGAAGATGATCTTCCCATGATCCTCTGAAATCCAAAACACATGCTCTCAGGAGATCTTCCAAAACTCGGTTGACTCTCTCGGTCTGACCATCTATTTGGGGGTGATAAGCTGTACTCAAACACAACTCGGTTCCCAAAACTTCCTGGAAGCTCTTCCAAAATCCACTAGTGAATAATGGGTCTCGATCGCTCACTATACTCTTCGGAATACCATGGAATCGAACTATCCACTTAACATACAACTCAGCCAACTTCGATGCAGTCCTACTTGATCGAACAGGAATGAATCTTGCACTCTTAGTCAAACGATCTACAATGACCTAAATCCCTTCATTCCCTGCCCTGGTTCTAGGTAGACCATCGATAAAATCCATCGATATCTGCTCCCACTTCCATGTAGGAACCTCTAATGGCTGAAGCAATCCACTGGGATTCTTCTGCTCGGCTTTTACCAACTGGCAGTTCATACGTTTGGAAATAAAATTTCCAACATCCTTCTTCATACCTTCCCAGTAGTAGGTTCTCTTCATATCCCGATACATCTTATTTCCACCTGGATGAATTGTCAACTTCGAGTGATGACTTTCCCTCAGAACTTCATCTCTCAATCCATCTATATCGGAAACAACTAGTCGTCCTTGTTTTCGAAGCCAACCCTCTCGATCGACTTCGAATCCTTTATCCTTCTCTGGGTCTGATCCAGATTCCAAATCTCATATAATCTTGACAAGCTTATCGTCTCTCTTTTTGGCTCTCGCCAATTCTTTCCACTAGAGTAGGTCTTATCGATAAGTTTGCCAACATTTCATGTTCCAATTCACATCTAGGCCTGAAGTCAAATCCAGCCAAATACTCAAGGCTCTTCCATTCTAAAAACATGGCTCCCAATCCTGCATGTCTTCGACTTAACGCATCCACCATTGCGTTTCCTTTTCCCGGAGTATATGCTATACCAAAATCATATGATGCCAAAAACTCTAGCCATCGTTGCTGTCGAAGATTCAAATCTTTTTGGGAGAAAAGATACTTCAACGACTTATGATCTGTAAACAACTCGAATCGAACTCCCAATAGATAATGTCTCCACATCTTCAGAGCAAATACAATCGCCGCCAACTCCAAATCATGAGTCGGATAATTCCTTTCATGCGGCTTCAGTTGTCGACTTGCATATGCAACAACTTTATCCTTTTGCATCAACACTTCTCCAAGTCCAGTACTACATGCATCGGTGTAAACCACCATCTCATCATTCCCACTTGGAATAGTCAAAATAGGAGCACTTGTCAGTCGCTCTTTCAGGATTCCGAAAGCTTTCTCACACTTAGCTTCCCATCAAAATACTTGATTCTTTTTCGTCAATCTTGTTAACGGTGCAGCTATCTTGGAAAAGTCTTTGATAAACCGACGATGGTATCCTGCTAATCCAAGAAAACTTCTCACATCAGAGGCACTCTTAGGTCTAACCCAATCCTGGATTGCTGCCACCTTGGCGGGATCAACCGCTATTCCATTTCCAGAAATAACATGGCCTAAGAACCTCAATTCACTCTTCCAGAAGTGACACTTCGAAAACTTAGCCTTCAGCTGATGTTTCCGTAAGATTTCCATAACAATATGCAAGTGCGTCTTGTGCTCTTCTTCAGTTCTGGAATAAATCAGAATATCGTCCACGAACACAAGTACAAACTTGTTCAACTGATCTCTGAATACTCTATTCATAAGATCCACAAAATATGCCGGTGCATTGGTCAATCCAAACGGCATTACCAGCCACTCATAAAAACCGGATGGTGTCCTAAAAGCAGTCTTCGGCACACTATCCTTTGCCACTCTCAACTGGTGAAATCCCGTTGCCAAATCCATCTGAGAAAACACCTTAGCTTCGTGAAGCTGATCAAACAAGTCATCTATTCTCGGCAATGGATACTTGTTCTTCTTAGTCACTTTATTCAGCTCACGATAATCCACACACAACCTCAACGATCCATCCGCTTTGGTTGCAAACACAACTGGTGCACCCCATTCGGACACACTACGCCGAATGAATCCTTTCTGTAAAAGGTCATCAACTTGCACCTTCAACTCTTGCTGCTCCCTAGGCGCCATTCGCCTAAGAGGCATCACAACAGGTCTGGCTCCTTCAACTAGATCGATACGAAACTCGATCTCTCTATGCGGCGGTAACCCTTTGACCTCGTCAAAGACATCCTCAAATCCATTCAGAATAGGCACCGATGACAATCCATCCCGTGGAACAACCAGCGAATACATGAAGCTCATGAAGACGCCTTCTTCATGCTTACATCGTATCACAACCTTTCGCCCCTCCACATTCTCGACTGTTACCTCCAGCCTCTTACAATCAACCCTTGCCGCATACTTCCTAAGCCAGTCCATACCCAAAATAATTCCAAACCCCGCAAAGTTCAGAACAAAACAATCACAAACAAAAGAGCAATCATGACTCGATACAACTAGACCACGCCATACCATACACAAACAAGACGAACCCCCAACTGGATTAGTCACAACCAATGGTCTATCAACAATATCCGGTTCCAAACCCAACCGGCTTACAAGGTCATTACAAACAAAAGAATGCGACGCTCCAGTATCAAATAACACTCTAACTGGAACACCACAAATGGAAAGAGTACCTTGAACCACCACACTCTTTCCCTCCTCTTCAGCAGTAGGAGCCTTCAAAGATGATGGCACGGCCCCCAAAGCATAAGCTTGCACAATCTTCTTGTCCTTCCTCGGTTCTGGACAATTCCTCTTGATATGTCCCAGCTAATCACTGTTGTAACACTTTCCCGGCACCTTGGGATTCTTACAATCTCTGGAGAGATGGCCCTTCTACTGGCAGTTGTAGCAAGTCACTTCGCCTTTCGGCTTCTTCTGGCCATCCTTACGCTTCTGTTGCTGCTGCTTCCTCTTCTTGTTGCCACCCTGCTGTGGTTTAGACTCCTCCTTGGTCACAGCAACAATAGATCCTTCCTTAGGAAACAGATTCTCATGCCTGAGAGCTTTCTCCACAAGCTTCTCAAATGGATCGTCCAAATGATCCACTAACTGCCTCCCAAGATAAGTGTCCAAGCCTGTCACAAACTTCTCGTTCTTCTGGTAGGGAGATTCAATATACGATCTGGCATACTTGGACAAAGCTTCAAACTCAGAAACATACTCAAGAACTGATCTTCCACCTTGCTTGAGTTCCACAAACTTCTTAAACAAAATAGATTTCTGAGCCGTAGAGATGAACTTAGCTTCAAATCTGACTTGGAATTGCTCCCAAGTAATCTCTTCCTCTGGAGTATCAATGGTGATAGAGTTCCACCAATCCGAAGCTCTCCCTTGAAGTTGCCTTGATGCAAGCTTCCTCTTAGTTGCATCCTCAATTCCCAAGTCACCAAAGATCCTTCGACAAGCATCTATGCATCTTTGGACTTCAATGGTTGACTCTGTTCCCAAGAGAACCTTTCCTCCAAGAGCAGTATAGTCCTTGCAAAGCTTAGCAAAATCCACTGGTTTTGGAGCTTGAACTTGAACTCCAACATCTACTGATGGTCCTCAAGCTGGTATCCTTCTCATGATCGAAGTCATCATAGCTTCGAACATCGCAGCATAATCAACAGCTCCATCAGCACGGCCTTCCCTAGCAGCTGGTCTCACTCTTCGACTCATCCTTAATATCTACAAAAAGGAATGACTTAGAACACCTTGAGAAACAACTGCATAAGGAGTTAAAATCCTTCTAAACTACTATATTATATATAGTAACCATCCATCAAAATACAATTACGTCTCTCATACGTAGTTACGTCAGCGAGCGTTGGCTAAAATCGATTAACCAAAGCTCTGATACCAAATGTGACGACCGCCCATGACTCCCGCACTAAAACAGGGAAATGGCGCACTGAAAGGTGTGCCAGGCAGCCATGGACGATAGTCAGGGTAAGATAAAACAGAAAACTCTATCGTACAACTCACAGCGCATGGATAAAATACAATAGAGAAATATAAATATAGTGAAGCTCCATAGAACAGAATATCATCATATAAGCATCATAGAAGTTTGATACAAACATCTAAACAATCCATACATCAAGCCTCACTACATAACACTCAAAACATATACAAGCAGCGGAACATCCAGTACATATAGTAGGAAAACAATATGTAAAAGCCTCCAGCTCGTCTTCGTCATCAGCAACGTAGATAACAAAGGACAGCACCTGTCACCTGCTACCTAGCCTGCCCATCCCAAAATGGATGAACAGCCCAAGGTAATAAGAGTTGAACATAAAACCTTGAGTCAGACAAAGTCCTAGTGAGCAGTAAATCAACTATCAAACATACCAAAAGAGCATAAAGGATAAAAGGAATAGGAACCCAACCATCCCACTCCACCTCTTTCTACAGTGATAGCCCCAGACACACTAAGCAGAAGCAAACATAGCAAAGCAGACATTCAAAGTAAAGCAATTATCACTTGAGTCAAGGTCGGTGTTTTCCAAATACAAACCCCCAAGGCCTAAACCAAGATCAGATAAGCACCCAGAAAACATCGCTCTTGAGTCCGATGACGATACAGCCAAACATCCATGACTCTGGCCATCACTGTTATCATTGCTTCAAAACCACCGTTAATCGAATGACCGGCACATTCTTTCAGCCGTAAGTCAAGGGCTAATGGTAACCCCGGTTCTAGACAAACTCCGCACGTCGTCGCAGCCCGTGCCTAGGACTTACCTACTCTGCCCAGAGTACTCAACTACTTGCCTGTAGTCTTTTGGGTGTCCCGACAACCTACCTGTAGTCGTTTTGGGCGCCCCATGTACTCATGTTTTGAGTTTACTAGAACCTTCAACAACGATGAAATCCAAGCCTCCTAGTCATCCTCCTCGACGACTATTCTCATACTAGCCCAAGCTACCTCTCGAGCAATCCATTATCAACCAACTCGAACCATCCCTCGAGTTATCAACATGCTTGGAATGATCCCGTCTGGATTATGCCAAGGCTACATCACGTCATGCTTCGCCTCATCTCATCATAGAAAAGCTCCATCACAACATCGTCATCAAATCCGTCCATATGAGCTTCATCATCCGCTACATATGCCACGAGCAGCTTTTCTCATCCCTTAGCCTCTCCCTTAGATTTTGAATCATCTTCGACCATACTTGTCTAGATCCAACCATAAATCAATTAACTCTAAACAATCAATCAAGACAATCATTAATCCAAGTAATCAAGAAATCAAACATGATCTAAATAAACGATTATGACAATAATGGCAATTTCGTAATTAAAGGGTCCAAAATCTAACAAGCATGAATTATAGGCCAATGTCTCTACAACTTGATGAATGAACTTGCATAAGTTAACATGTAGTAAAATGGATATCAAGACTTCATAGATGATGGATCTACATGCGGACTTTAGGAAAATGCAAGAAATCACTATTTTAACACACAAACGAGCCACCGATCCAATATACTCCTTTGGGTCCGTGTGAGAGATAACTATCACTCACCAAAACACCTAAACACCTCAAAAGATAACAACTTCAGATCTGGACAGCGAAGAACTAAGCTTGATCCGGCAAAATCTCGCTTCAATCGATGAAATCTCTCTTTGAAGAATGTAGATCTTCAACCTTGATCTTCAATCTTGGATGGATGTAAGCACTAGATTAGAGTGGAGAAAAGAAGTGAAGAAATGTTGTAGTCGAACTCTCAAAATGGCAGCACTTCGTCGCTTCAAAATCCGGTGCCAAAAAGTGAAGATATGGACGTGTATTTATAGGCTGTTCCTTAAGTCGCCGCCCCCATGAGTCGTCCACGACCTAAGAGAATCCCCGACCTACGACTTAAGCCTCTACACGACTCAACGACCCAACGCCTTAACACGTATACGGCATAGCGACTCAACTACAAAGCCGACCCAATGACTCACACACCCTGCCGACTTAACAACTAAACCAGATGCGACTCACGACCTAACACTCATGCGCATCTCCTCCTGAGTCGCCTAGACGACCTAACGACCTAACACTTACACGGCCCCAGCGACTCAATGACTTAACTAAGACGCGACCTAATGACTTAACACTAAGCCCAAGTCCTTACGACTTACGACTTATACCATAACAAACTTAAGCCTTAGGTCGTTCACGACCTAACTACAACCCAGCTAAATCTTAAGTCGTTCCATTCCCTATACGACCTAACTATACTAAGTCGCACGAACGACCTTCCTACCTTAAGCCGTTAACCCCTAAGCCGTTAACCTACTTAGGTCGTTATCACACTATCTCTTAAGTCGTTGGCTCTTAACTCGGTCAATTCCTTAGGTCGGTCCACACCTTAACTCGCTCACCTCTTAGGTCGGTCACCCCTATGAGTCGGTCCAACCCACTAACTCGTCCCATCTTAAGTCGGCCCAACTCCTTATGTCGCTCACACGAGCTAACTTCCACACGACCTAAGCTAACTTCTACATGACCTAAGCTCCTGGACAAGATAAGCTCTGGTTGACATAAACAATAACAACGACCTAAGGACAATTATTCTACGATTTGTCGACACGTAAAATACGGGTCGTTACAGCTCTGATAGTGTTGGGCATCTGTTTTATCATATTGTATCAGATATTGTATTCATTGTTGTATCAATGATATTCATTTCTTTTTCTGCTGTGTTGTTGAACTTAATGTGTTATAAGCTTCGGCAAACCAAATTCGACGTTTGAATCTATGGCATTCGAATACTGGTGAAGTATTTGGATATCATTTTTCGAAGGTCGAGTAAGGGTCGTTATATGACTCATTAGAGATAGGTTTGTAATACCATAGAATGAGTTTGTCTGAGTGTATATGTATGAGAGAGCATACTTGTTAGTGTTATAAAATGTTTTTATATTGTGTTAATTTGATCTGTTTCGTATTTATAAATTCTGGTTGGTACAGCTGTTTGAACAAAATAAAACAACAAAAGGAAATAAAAGAAATCCGCAATGCTTTTTGGAAAATGAAACTACCATAAGGCCTTCCGCCATACACACAATGCAATCGCACAGTTGAAGGAGATTTCTCCTTATGATAGTCAAACATGCTTGATATGCAAAAATCCTTTTTGATATTATTATTAGTGCAAAGTGCAGAAAAAATTTCGAAAGTATAATATGAATCTTAGCCAGCATAAGTACCATTATTGTATGCCTACTATAGCTACCATGTTAAATGGCAGGTTCTACAGCTAAAACCGTACAGGGTGCATATTGGGTGATTGGATTTCCAATAAATGGTCAAGGCTAAGGAACTTCCTTCATCAAATGGATAAGCCTCTGGAGGGATGCCCCGAGAACCTAACTGATCTTTGCCAACACAAGGCCAGGTTACCTCTATAATTAGATAACTAACTGTCACGAGTATGCCAACCCCCGGTTGTCACCAACCTTTATCCCGAGATTCATAAACAAATTACAACAACAACATAAGTTAAATATCTAGGGTCCATACCATGATGCACTTTTTATCCAGAAGGAAATGCACATACCCTAAAGGGTGCGACCCTCATAACCTTGCTGCATCCTTCTGTTTCGACCATTTCTAGGGTGTGAAGTTTGACGAAGTCTCGTCCACAAAGCTACGCTTTTCAAAAAAGACATGCTTGGATCAACAAATGATCAGCAACACTTAGTATGCCACATTACCAAATTGGAAATATATCACTAGTAAATATCAACTACATAACCTCTGAGCTCGTACGTCTTAGAGAAGGGTGTTAAGCTAAGAGAATAAATTCTCTGCCACCGAATAGAAATGTGTTTAATAGAAACTAGCTTTACATCTCAAAGTGTAACGTCGGACATACATCCGTACAAGTCCATTCCGGGTTCGAACGGAACCGAAGGAACTTCCTCCAATTAAGGAAAGAAGTCCTTGCTCATCCGGATATTCACAATCCTGATCGGACTCCCCATCATATATGGAGTCTCTATACCGGAGAAACTCAGTGCACAGACATTCGACCGGTAATCCAGTTCTCGAAAATATCCGGTCTTCACCACCGTTTTCAAATGCTATCCATTTTGTCGTATCACTATTCAAAATGGGTTTTATGACATAAAGTCCTCTCCCAGCTAAACCAAATAATGAGCTCTTATTTTTAAAAGCATATGATATATTGGGATCTTAGTTAAGTCACAACTGTTCAACACTTGTTTCCCGAACCTTTCCTTTTGAATGGTTTAAACAAATTTCGACTTTTAATCTTTTAAACAACAAGGTTCACCCTTTAAGATCGCCTTCAATTTGAAACAAGGTCCACTAATCTTTACAAAGATTTATTTATAGTTTTTAAAACTATCTCCAATTCAAATTTGATTTAAACCCAACTTGAAATCCTTTCAACAAAAATTGGAAATCCTTTCTTTATATGAAAGCTATTATCATTTGAAAACAAATGCTTTTCATTTTGGGAAAATCCGATTATATTTACTCAAGTTATAGCCTTTAAAAGAAAATCAATGAACTGCCGTACTTGGCAAGCTCTATTTGAATTAAATTCAAACTCCCAAAACAATTTATTTAAAATGGTTTTAAATCCATATATATATTGTATAACTTGTATAACCCTTCCAAACCAGAATTTCCAAAATAATTTCAAAACATAAACAAGACATATTATATTCAAACTAATTTTTTTTATTTTAAACTTCCTTTCCAAAAGCTTTTCATATTCAACTCAATTTCACTTCCAAACTAATTGGATTCAAAATTCAACTTTTAAAACCATTTCATCATTTTGAATAAAATAATATTAAATTCAAATATCTGTGACTTAACCAATTCCCCATGAAATCCATATTTGTGTATGTGTGGTGTAGTCCAAAGGTTTTGCATACAATAATAAAATATCACAACCAACATCAATTCATGCACAATAATATCGATAAGTGGTATAATCCTATAACGCTTATCTTTCATTCACAGATAAACAAGCAAATTTATCACAGATAAATAAATTACAGTTCGCAGCTCAATCCACACAGTTCATAGCTCAATCCACACAATGCATATCACAGAACAACAGCATCAGAGATATCGAACAATTCAAAGTATTCAATATAATCCAATCATTCATAAGTGAGATAAATTAATCACCTGATTATGATTAATTTAAACCAGATTAATTACTTATGAATAAATTACTAGTCCTGGTTAATTAACATTAATTAATTACAAATCATTTGATATTAATTTATGAAATTAATTAATCAACCTTAGTTATCCATCTTAATTAATTAAACTTAATTAATTAATTATCCCTTA
The DNA here is from genome assembly GCA_030765085.1 of Allium cepa. Lineage (NCBI taxonomy): Eukaryota > Viridiplantae > Streptophyta > Magnoliopsida > Asparagales > Amaryllidaceae > Allium > Allium cepa. The sequence continues at coordinate 674,866,175 of CM060941.1, read as the reverse complement.
ATTATTCACATAAATAAATTAACCTTAAATTAAGTACAAAAATTAATTAACCCTTAATTAATTACATTAATAAATTTACCCTTTTAATTAAGTAATTATACGACAATAACTTGATTAATTAACTTTAATCACTAATCAATTATCCTTTAAACATAATTTAATTAACCATTAACTAATTAATAAATTAACCTTTGGCTAATCACATTAATTAATCACATTAATTAATTATTCTTTAAGTAATTAAGTAAGTAAAACTTGAATTAATCACATTAATTAATTAATAACATTAATTAACCATCTTAATTAATGACATTAAATAATTAACCTTTAATACTTTCATTATGTTATTTATCTTTTAATTACTTACATCAATTAATTAATTAACCCTTAATTATTAAGCAATCAATCAATCTTTAATTACTCAAGACTTTAAAGATAAATCATTATCTTCATTAATTACTTTAATTATCATTTAAATCTCATTTAAATGAAATGGAGGTAATTAATTTATTAAAAAACACTTAAACTCTTTTATTTATTTAATGTTTAATTACCCTTATCTTAATTGCTTACTTAATTAAATTAAATGCTTAACATTAGTTCGACACCAAATTACTTGAGAAAATTTTGATTAATCACTTCTTGGTTTCATCATTTTATTACATTGAAAACACTTGGAAATTTACTTAATAAAATTCTTACAAAACCATATCAATAAATTTTAAAAACATTTAATCTTTAGAAATAAAACTTGAAATTTGTTTAATACCTTGTTGATATTTTACTTTGAAAAACTTGATTTATATTCCTTTATAAACTTATTCAAAATAATAAACTTTATAACTTGGTTAACATTTGTTTGAAAAAAAACTTATTAAATCATCACGTTTTAAACAGAAACCGAGCCAACCCTTTAATTTCCCGAGCTCATCACCGAGAAACTCGCGTCTTCTCTTTACTTCGAGCCAAGCACACGAAAATTTCGAGCAAGAACCCGAGGAAACCATCATCATCATCATCCCCAATCCAATACTACCCAGTTACACACTCCTACACCTACACGTGCACATGTACGCCTGAACGAGGCGACTCTGACCATCGTTCAAATCACCAACAAGACGACAATGCACTCCTCCATTGCAACAAACACCCAGGTTAAAGAATTCGACTGGGATTCGAAATCAAACAGTTCGATCGTTTTTTGGAAATCACCTTGATCGACAAAAACCTTCACCGCCGTTGATCTCGACAACCAGCATCCACGCTGTTCCACCAAGACCTTCGCCTCCGGCCCACGCATCAATCACCCCAGGTGCGATTTCTTCCATTTCGTCAACGTCGTCGCTCGAACTCAAGAATCATCGTCAACAAACTAATCCATTAAACCCTAAATCGCCATCTACCATCCATAACGATGATCAACATATTACCCGGCTATTTTTCTGATGACCACCATCACATTCGCCACCTTCAGCTTTGATCCCGACGAACACTTCGTTGTCAATCACTGGGAATTGATAAAAAAAACCAATTCTGATCAACTCAAAATTTCCATCAAATCCCAATCTTAAAAAATTAGATTAGATTATTAAAATTCATAAATTTGCTATATGAATCAGATTATAAGTTCAATTCATGAATTCCAAATCTTCGATTTTTTAATATATTTCTGACACTGTGGTTTATCTTTTTATAAATAAGTACCTAATAAACACACTTTAATTTATTTTTAAATTTGATATTACATTTTTATAATCCCTTTTTATTTAGAGATCATCACTGAAAATGGATCAAAGAAAGAGGTTTTAAATTTTGAACTTGACCTGCAACTAAGAATAGAGCCCTATCTTCATATATACAGACATATACACTCAGAAATTTGCATATATACAGACATGCAATGTTAATTTACATTCATACAAACATACTTCACATCAAGATTTCAATCACAAGCATTAGGACATAGAATCAGATTAAAGGGAGTTTGCTCACCGGGAATTTGATTAAGCAGAGAAGCTTTGAACAAAATCTGGAAATGTTTTGAAAACTGGAAATGGTCCGAGATGACTTGCAACTTGATTTTGAAGTTGAAAACTGGTACTTAGTTTGAACTTTGATCTGGAAATTGATTAGTTGCCTGATTGCTTTGATTATGCTTCAGGTTGAAGTTTGCTTGTTTCCAGGTTTAAAGCTTCCAGGTTTTGAATTTGTGCTTGCTCTCAGTTTTGAGTTGAATCTATAGCTTGATCTTTAAAAATTCTGAAACTGTTTTGATCTTGAATTTATGCTAAGCCTCAGGTTGAAGCTGAAGCTTTTGTTTGATTTAAGTTTGATTTCCTGGTTTTCTAATGAAAGAAAATGGAGCCTGGTTTTGTTTTAGATTTTTCTTTTTTTTCAGTTTCCAGGTTTTTAAGTTTCTTAGATTTTGAATATGTGAAAAAAAGATGAGAAAATGGTATAGATGTATATATATATAATCTTATAATCCTTTTTATTAATATTAAAAATAAAAACAAAAATAAGTGACACTTGGATTTCAAACTACACTTGTAAATTATAAGTTGTATTAAGCTTCCACTTGTTATACATGTTTTTATTTATCTTACAAATGTTTAAATGCAAGTAATTTGTGTTTAAACCCTTATTTAAGTACATGTTTGTATCTTAAATAAATAGATATATACATATATATATAAACCATGTATAATTAAAAAGTGTTTCAAACCTTATATTAATTTAAGTATTTTATATGTATGAATTATACTTAGTTATGTTTTATACATACATACATATGCATATATATATTATATTACAATCTGACTCTTTAAATAGCTATTGAAATTTTATTATATTAAATTCAAAATATAACTTTCAAATATATATATACATATATATTATATATACAAAATTAGAAAACAGACTTTTATTAATTTAAAAATATAGTGTTTTCAAATCCAATTTACTTTTCACATATTAATTTTTGAACTTCAAATCAAATTTCAAATTACAATCTATTTTTATAAATACAAAACAAGAACATATCTTTATTAAATTTGGAAAAATTCAAATAAATCCACAATTTAATCCAAAAGTTTATATTAATTACCAATTTTAAATTTGATTTAAAACCGAGATCGTTACAGATTCCTCCCTTAAGAAAATTTAGTCCCCGAAATTTGCTAGATAGGGAAACAAGCAAAGAACATTTGGATACACAAAGATAGAGAATTTGTTTAACAGATCGAATTGGATATCTATTCTATATTTGGCTTATCAAATAAGAATCTCATTAATAAATACGAGAATGAACTTATGCAATATTTCACAAGATACTCAGGTCACTCGGTCTACGAAATATGTAGGGCATTGGTTAGTCCGAAGGATAACTAACCATTCATAGAATATATCGGGACCCCAAAGAATGGACAAATGGATTCAATCTAATTTTAGCTTCATATTTTGTTAATCAACTTATTTCAAATAAAATTTCAAATTTATTAAAGTCAAAAACGAAAAGATGATAGAGAGCTGATGAAGAAAATAGAAATAGGAACCTTTCTACAAGGTAAACAAAATTCGCAAAGCCACCACCATGCTAAAGCTTCTTCTTGTAGCTGCCAGGAAACCATCAAAGAATTGATATCAGATGATGATCGAAGAAGGTTGATAGAAAAGTTGTTCCTTGTTGTTATAGGGTATCGACCATTTGTTGTAGTACTTCCCGTCCCCTACCTCTTCCTCTTCTTGCACTCATTCTCACTATCAGCGAATAGTAAGAGAATTTACGGAGGCATACAGACAAGATATCTTAGGGAATGCACTCATTCCAGGGCATTTAGAACCCTATCTTAATTAATGACATTAAATAATTAACCTTTAATTACTTTCATTAAGTAATTTATCTTTTAATTACTTACACCAATTAATTAATCTTTAATTAATTAATTAACCGTTAATTATAAGTAAACAATCAATCTTTAATTACTCAAGACTTTAAAGTTAAGTCATTATCTTGGTTAATTACTTTAGTTATCCTTCAAATCTCATTTAAATGAAATGTAGGTAATTAATTTGCGCAAAAACACTTAAACTCTTTTATTTATTTAAAGTTTAATTACACTTATCTTAATTACTTACTTAATTAAATTAAATGCTTAACATTAATTCGATACAAAATTACGTGAGAAACTTTTGGTTAATTACTTCTTGATTTCATCATTTTATTACATTGAAAACACTTGGAAATCTACTTAATAAAATTATTACAAAACCATATCAATAAATTTTAAAAACATTTAATATTTAGAAATAAAACCTTGTTAGTAATTTACTTCGAAAAACTTGATTTATATTCCTTTAAATACTTATTCAAAATTATAAACTTTAAAACTTGGTTAACATTTGTTTGAAGAAAAACTTATTGAATCATCATGTTTTAAATAAAACCCGAGCCAGCCCTTATATTTCCCAAGCTCATCACCGAGAAACTCATGTCTTCGCTTTAGTTCGAGCCACACACACGAAAACATCGAGCAAGAACCCAAGGAAACCATCATCATTCCCGATCCAATATTACCCAGATACACACACCTACACCTGCACGTGTACGCCTGAATGAGGTGACTCTGACCATCATTCAGATCACTAACAAGATGACGATGCTCTCCTCCATCGCCACGAAAACCTAGGTTGACGAATTCGACCTGGATACGAAATCAAACTATTCGATCATTTTTTGGAAATCACCCCGATCGACAAAAACCTTCACCGTCGTTGATCTCGAGCACCGGCATCCATGCCGTTCCATCCTGACCTTCACCTTCGAACCACGCATCAATCCCCCAAGGTGCGATTTCTTCCAATTTGGCCATGTTGTCGCACGAACTCAAGAATCATCATCAACCAAACTAAGCCATTAAACCCTAAATCACCATCCACCATCGACACCGATGATCAATAAACTCCCTGGCTATTTTTTTGATGACCACCATCACATCAGCCACCTTCAGCCTTAAACCCGACGATCACTTCGTCGTCAATCGCTGGGAATTGATAAAAAAACCAAATCTGATCAACTTGAAATTTCTGACAAATCCCAAGCTTAAAAATTTATATTAGATTATTAAAATTCATAAATTTTCAATACGAATCAGATTATAAGTTCGAATGATGAATTCCAGATCTTTGATTTTTTAACTTATTTCTAATTATCACGGCGATTTATCTTTTTATAAATAAGTACCAAATAAACACGCTTGAATTTATTTTTGAATTTGATATTTCATTGTTATAATCCCCTTTTTTAGAGATCATCACTTAAAACAGATCAGGGAAAGAGGTTTTAAATTTTGAACTTGATTTAAAAGCCTACAACTAAGAACGGAGCCCTATCTTATATATACAGACATATACTCTCATACATTTTCATATATACAGACATGCAATGATAATTTACATTCATACAAACATACTTCATATCATGATTTCAATCACAAGCATCAGGGCATAGAAGCAGATTTAAGAGAGTTCGCTCAGCTAGATTGGATTAAGCAGAGAAGCTTTGAACAAAATCTGGAAATGTTTTGAAAACTGGAAATGGTCTGAGATGATTTGCAACTTGATTTTGAAACTAAAAACTGGAACTTAGTTTGAACTTTGATCTGGAAATTGATTAGTTTTGTGACGCCCCACCTCTATACCCACGCTAGCCAAGAACATTACGGAGAATGCTGTCAACTAGCACGGAGAATAAGGCTGTTGAGGAGCGACCATCCGTGTAATTGCTTTGCGCGAGCATCGATATGTCAGATAGTATAACATGCATTTCTTATCAAGTGGGAAATCCGACATACCGACACAAACTCAAAGCTACTACACAGTGGCTATAATATCTTCAGAAACAAATATAGAAATAAACATAACATAAATCAGTCAGAGACAATTCATATCACAAAGGCGGAAATAGATATGAATATTACATATGAAAGTGTACATCAGAGTAGTGGTCAACAAGATCCACAATATCACAAAAGAATAGTTACAAGTGCTAGACAAAAGAATAAGTATACATCATAGAGTCTGTATCTCAAATGTATACAACAAAAACTACTAAACTAAAGTAGTTAACCAAAAGATCAGATGATGGTTCCAGATAGGAAGCCATGAGGAAGCACCTGTAATATCTCAGTTTGACCCAAGTATTATTTAATAAGAAAATAATAAACGGATCAGTCTAGCTATAAATATCAGATGAAATGATATAGAATAAGAGATATGACTAAACATATAATAATCACAATGCCAAGCTGTGATATATAAGTAATTGAAAATCAACAAGAGATTAATCAATTTCATAAAAACCTACTCAAGGATCAAAAGGAATGTCATACTCCTAATTTCATTCACCAAGCCACAATAAATGATAAATCAAATCAATAGAAATCACAAAGATAGGTGAAGCATAAATTCCAGGATTCAACACACGAAATCCAGAAATCACAAGAAAAGGATGGCCAAGACATTGATGTAGTGCAAACGGTACATCCAATGAATCATAAACAAAGGCATTGATGTAGTGCAAACGGTACATCCAATGAATCAAAAGCAAAGACATTGACGTAGTACAAACGGTACATCCGATGAATCAAAAGCAAAGACATTGATGTAGTACAAACGGTACATCCAATGAATCAAAAGAAAAGACATTGATGTAGTACAAACGGTACATCCAATGAATTAAAAGCAAAGTCATGGATGTAGTACAAACGGTACATCCAATGAATCAAAAGCAAAGACATCGATGTAGTACAAACGGTACATCTAATGAATCAAAAGTAAAGACATCGATGTAGTGCAAACGGTACATCCAATGAATCAAAAGCAAAGACATTGATGTAGTACAAACGGTACATCCAATGAATCAAAAGCAAAGTCATTGATGTAGTACAAACGGTACATCCAATGAAGCAAAAGCAAAGACATCGATGTAGTACAAACGGTACATCCAATGAATCAAAAGCAAAGTCATCGATGTAGTACAAACGGTACATCCAATGAATCAAAAGCAAAGACATCGATGTTGTACAAACGGTACATCCAATGAATCAAAAGCAAAAACATTGATGTAGTACAAATGGTACATCCAATGAATCAAAAGCAAAGTCATCGATGTAGTACAAACGGTCTCATCGAAAATTTTAAATTATAAAAAATCTTATGGAAAAAGATTTGAAAAATTTTAAATTACTATTTTCATCCAAAATCAATAAATACAAGAATGGTCTCATCGAAATATTCATAGAATATTCATTTTATAAAATGGATGAAATAAGCTGGACAAACTGAATGACAAAATAAGTCATTCATAAGAGTCATAACGAGTGTGGAATGCGGTAGGTGGAATGCTAACTCCCGCAACTCGTAGCCAAACGAAAATCGGTGGCAAGGTCGAACTAGAAAGACCTTAGCACCACACAAAAGATTACTTAGGTGATAATCCTAGGACAAACTCAAAAATAACAGAAAAGTTTCACAAATTATTTAGATAAGAGAAACAACACTTTCCTTATAAGTGGGCTTAAGGAATAAAATGATGCCATCAAGTTGGAATCAAAATCATAAAGGAAAAATAGAAATCTGCTTAACAGATTGAAAATGTCGAAGATGAATAGTCCACATGGGACAAATAGGATATGCGCTTCACAACGATTAAGCTAATCCTATCGCACAAATCAATTCCGGAGCCTAAGTAAAAATATCGGCTCGGAAAAAAAAATCATATAAAATAATTTTCGACATCAAATAAAAGCAAATTGAGTGTTGAAGATCTACCATCCGGATTCGCAATCCTCAAAGAAGTCATCAAGCCTAAAATATTCAAAGAAAAAGAATCGGCAAGTTCTATTGATATAAAATAGTGAGATGAAACCCATATCAAAAAGAACTCAAATAAGAAGATCACAAAATAAATGTAGTCAAGGATTAAATGAGAAATACCTTGACCACGAGAAGTGTTACCAAGAGCTTGCACTACATTGAGCTCTCCCTCCTTCTTACTTTGAAGTACGGGACATGCAGTAATATGGTGACCCGAATTTTTGCAATAGCGACAAAAGAGGGGTCTCGAACACTCCCTTGCATAGTGGTTCGTGGAACCACAATTGTAGCATTGTCCACGACTAGAGGTAGGTGCTTTTGCTACCGGGGTTTCTTGCCTCCCTTTCTTGTTGGGGATGGGGCCTTTGAATTTAATAGGCCTCTTCAAATTATTGTCGAAGTTCTATTGGGCACGCACAACTTCAACATCACCTTCATTATCGGCCTCTACAAGACGAAGAGCGATATCAATAAGCTGATCAAATGAAACCTCAATTTTCAGAAGTAATGGCTTCTTAAGATTCTTATTCAAGCCATAGACAAATCTCTGATTTTTCTTCAATGGGTTGTTGATGTATTCAACCCCGTATTTGGACAGAGATTCGAAAGATGCAACATAATCTGTCACAGAAGATTCACCTTGAACAAGGTCGATAAAACGCCGGGCCAAAGTTACTTTTTCAGCCTCCGGCACAAATTTCAATTCGAATCTTCCCCGGAATTGCTCCCAAGTAAGATCCGCTTCAATGATTTCGGAAACCAAGAGCTCATACCAATCTAATGCTCTTTCTTGGAGCATGCTAGAAGCCACTTGGACTCGATGTAGATCAATAAGGTTCATGCGAGAAAAGATGCGATCGCATGATTTGAGCCAAGCTTGAATTTCAATAACACTCTCGGATCACTTGAATGGCCTTCCACCCAAATCGGTGTAGTCTCTGCATAAACGTGCAAAACCGGATCTAGGATGAGTAGGCTCTGGATTGGGACTGGCAGCTTGAGCATTCTTCACGAGATCTAAAAGTTGCTGAGCAGACATGAATACTCCATCTTTGGGAGTAGCACTAGATTGACCGGTGCTGGGACGGCCAGGTCTAACCATTTCTCTTCTTTAAGAAAGAAAGAAAGAAGAGGATAAAGTTATTCTTAAAATAAATTTCAATCAAACTTGATTGATAAAACAAGGAATCATAAAGATAATAGGATGAATCGGTACGAAGACTCGAATTAAATCCTAAAGCACGACTCCTAAGATGGACTTAGGACGATGATCCTTGTTATAATATTCCATATTGTTCCGAAGTTTGGCACTGATACCAAGCTGTGACGCCCCACCTCTATACCCACGCTAGCCAAGAACATTACGGAGAATGCTGTCAACTAGCATGGAGAATAAGGCTATTGAGGAGCGACCATCCGTGTAATTGCTTTGCGCGAGCATCGATATGTCAGATAGTATAACATGCATTTCTTATCAAGAGGGAAATCCGACATACCGACACAAACTCAAAGCTACTGCACAGTGGCTATAATATCTTCAGAAACAAATATAGAAATAAACATAACATAAATCAGTCACAGACAATTCACATCACAAAGGCGGAAATAGATATGAATATTACACATGAAAGTGTACATCAGAGTAGTGGTCAACAAGATCCACAATATCACAAAAGAATAGTTATAAGTGCTAGACAAAAGAATAAGTATACATCATAGAGTCTGTATCTCAAATGTATACAACAAAAACTACTAAACTAAAGTAGTTAACCAAAAGATCAGATGATGGTTCCAGATAGGAAGCCATGAGGAAGCACCTGTAATATCTCAGTCTGACCCGAGTATTATTTAATAAGAAAATAATAAACGGATCAGTCTAGCTATAAATATCAGATGAAATGATATAGAATAAGAGATAGACTAAATATATAATAATCACAATGCCAAGTTATGATATATAAGTAATTGAAAATCAACAAGAGATTAATCAATTTCACAATAACCTACTCAAGGATCAAAAGGAATGTCATACTCCTAATTTCATTCACCAAGCCACAATAATTGATAAATCAAATCAATAGAAATCACGAAGATAGGTGAAGCATAAATTCCAGGATTCAACACACGAAATCCAGAAATCACAAGAAAAGAATGGCCAAGACATTGATGTAGTGCAAACGGTACATCTAATGAATCATAAATCAAAGGCATTGATGTAGTGCAAACGGTACATCCAATGAATCAAAAGCAAAGACATCGATGTAGTACAAACGGTACATCCAATGAATCAAAAACAAAGACATCGATGTAGTACAAACGGTACATCCAATGAATCAAAAGCAAAGTCATCGATGTAGTACAAACGGTACATCCAATGAATCAAAAGCAAAGACATCGATGTAGTACAAGCGGTACATCCAATGAATCAAAAGCAAAGACATCGATGTAGTACAAACGTTGATGTAGTACAAACGGTACATCCGATGAATCAAAAGCAAAGTCATTGATGTAGTACAAACGGTACATCCAATGAATCAAAAGAAAAGACATTGATGTAGTACAACGGTACATCTAATGAATCAAAACACGTTAAAAGTACATGGGATGCCAGCCCACAATAAAATGAGACGAAGCTCAATGAATTGAGGTACGGACCTCCACATGGACAGAGAGACATTGCACATTGCTAGTCTAAACCATATAATGATCATCATGATAAAAGAGAAGTGTCAATTACAGTAATCTAGTAAATATATGAGCTTAGCTTCATGTCCCAAAACCACTAGCTTAACTTAAATATTTACGAACAAATTGTAGATCTCCACTAGAAAATTGTAACAAGAGATTCAATCGAACAAGTCCAAGAATTAACCGACGAAGTAAACGCAAACGTTTCATACCACTTGTTTTACTAAGTCGTTTAATTAGATTTCTCATACGAGTGATGTAAAGGCTTGTATATACTAATAGATTGGAAAACGGTTTAAGAAACGAGCTTTGTACTAAAATAGTGTTGAAATCATTTGAAGAAAGAGTTTTGATATTTACTACTAGTATAGAAAACCTTTATATTTTTAAAGTGACAAATCACAAAGAAGATTGTAGGAACAACCAATCACTAAGGTTCACATTCGAAAATGTGAATAAAATCCAAAGAAATCGATACCGAATCCATCGAAATGGATATTCCAAGAATTCTCGAAGAAAAAAAGTCATCAAAGTCAATAACAAATGATAACAACAGATAGGGAAATAACACAAGTCGATTAAAGTTGGAATTTCAGACAACTAGGCAAAATAGGCATAGTTGGCAAATAGCAGAAGGTCGGTCTACCGGACTCCCTGAGTCGGTTGACCGAACCAGGGGTTAGAAGTGCCCGGGGCACCAGGTCGGTCGACCGGCCCAGGGGCTCGGTCGGCCGAGGCCTGTAATCGGCACTTCCAAACAGAGGCAGGAAGTGCCTGGATAGCAGGTCGGTCGACCGGCCCAGGGGCTCGGTCGGGCGAACCTGTTGCCAGCACTCCCCTGCCCTATTTCAAAAGAGGTGCAAACTCGATCAAATTGCATTTGCTCGAGCAACGGCGCTAAGGGTTTATGCCTATCGACTACCCGGCCCTATATGCTCCTCGATGCATCACCAAAAACATGTTTAAACATCAAAGTTAGGATTTTTAACGAATTGAACTCAAAACACTAAAAATTAGAATATTCACCAAATCAATCCAAACCAAAAGCAAATGCACACGAATAATTGTAAGGAATTCATACCTAACAATCGAAGATAAATATAAGCATAGATGTGAGATAAAAATCTCACCTTTGAACCCAAATCAATGAAGGAGAAGCTTTAAAAACAAGCTAAGATCAATTCCTCTTCAATAACAACTCAAGAAGCTTCAATCTAAGCTTAAAAGAGAAACATTTCCTAAATTAGGTTTAGGAATTTTCTGAAATCAAAGAGAGAATGAGTTGGAGAAGAAGAAGGAGATGCTTACCAATGGGTTCTCTTGAATTTGGAGCTAGAAGTTAGATTTGCAAAGAAAGCTAGGGTTTAGGAATTTCCATTTCCCATCTCTTCCACCATTTTTACTTTAGCTTGAAGTGTTTAAGTAAAGAGGAGAAGTTATGAAGAGAAGGGGTTGGGCTGAGCTAATAAGGGTGCAGTCCAAACCAAAGTCATAAGCGGGAAAAAATAGCAAAAATCAACTTTCTCCAAACATATCGAAGCTTATACTCAGAAAGGTCGCAAACGGCATTTTGAACTCAATGGGGGTGGTCTCGAGTCTCAATTCGACTGTTTGTAAAAAGTAGCTTTTCAGACCAAAATCCGACGAACGATAAAATATTTAAATAAAATATTTAAATATAAAATCGATAAATATGCGGGTTGTTACAGACTCCCCTCCTTAAAGAAATTGCGTCCTCGCAATACTAAGAGGAAAATAAGAAGTAACAACCATGGAAGCATATCAACACAGAAGAAAATTGAAATAAGAAATTCACCATAAAGAGCACGAAAGAGTTAGCAAGAACGGGATCGCTCAATGAATTCTCTAGATTCTCAAGAGTAATCCCTAGGATTTGAGAACCATTGAACTCTCACAAGAAGAACATCTTTATTTCGAAGTCGTTTGAGCTCCGAAGCAATAATTCGAATAGGATGTTGCTCAAAAAATCAAATCTGGTGAAACTTCAATTTCCACAATATCACCGGGCTCAAGAATGAAAACCGGAATCCCTAAGGCATTTCCGTAGAAGAAAGACGTGGAGAACGTCAAGAATAGAAGAAAATTGAGCCGGTGCAATGGCATAGTACAAAAACGGTATGCCCGAGGAACTACAAACTCAAATAATTTGGGACAACAGCGTAGTACAAAAACGGTACGCCCAATGAACCAATGCAAAGACATTGATGTAGTACATACGGTACATCCAATGAATCAAATAGCAAAAACATTGATGTAGTACAAACGGTACATCTAATGAATCCAAAAGCAAAGACATTGATGTAGTACATACGGTACATCCAATGAATCAAATAGCAAAAACATTGATATAGTACAAACGGTACATCCAATGAATCAAATAGCATAAAAGAACATCAGACGCTAGTCCATAAAAGAAATGAGATGAAACTCAATAAAACGAAGTACATCAAAACGTCTGATGAACTTAATAAAAAGATAATCCCATTCAGACATCACCAAAGAATCAACCACTTGTTGCTTACGACTAAACGCATTGGCAACACGATTTCCCCTTTCGGGAATAAAAGAATATCAAGATCATAAGACGCTAGGAGCTCGAGTCGACATGAAGTTCCTTATGAGAAAATAAATATTCCAAAGATTTATGATCGAGGCAGAGAACAAATTTCTCATCCAAATATGATGATGCCAAATTCCAAAAGTAAAAACAATAGCCGCGAGCACTAGATCATGAGTGCCATATCTAGTCTCCATAAGCTATAATGATTTAGAAGCACAAGTGATAGCACGTTCTCCTTTGCAAGAGGATGACATCCAAACCAATACGACTAGTATCGGTACAAAAGATAAAGTCTTGGTTCCCCATCGGGAATCACAAGAATAAGAGTATCGAAAAGAAAGAATTTCTTTTAAATAATCTTCTTTCCTGAAAAGTTAAAACTTTCAAATTACATTATCATTATGTAATAATCTTTTCTAGAAAAATTTACAAGTCAATATACTGTGTCTGATTGTCTCATCAAAGCGTTTAGGAAATTCCTATCGATAACGTTGATCAAGCACATCGACCAGAATTCTTAACACACTAAATGGGCAATACAATCACAAAATCATCTTCTATATAGTAAACATGTTTCTTAGAAACCTTCAAGAATATTCTTCGTTCGTTTCAAGAACAAAATCCAATTTTACTTATAAATAAATCTTATGGAAAAGATTTGCAAAATTTTAAATTACTATTTTCATCCAAAATCAATAAATACAAGAATCGTCTCATCGAAATATTCATAGAATATTCAATTTATAAAATGGATGAAATAAGCTGGACAAACTGAATGACAAAATAAGTCATTCATAAGAGTCATAACGAGTGTGGAATGCGGTAGGTGGAATGCTAACTCCCGCAACTCGTAGCCAAACGAAAATCGGTGGCAAGGTCGAACTAGAAAGACCTTAGCACCACACAAAAGATTACTTAGGTGATAATCCTAAGACAAACTCAAAAATACCGGAAAAGTTTCACAAATTATTTAGATAAGAGAAACAACACTTTCCTTATAAGTGGGCTTAAGGAATAAAATGATGCCATCAAGTTGGAATCAAAATCATAAAGGAAAAATAGAAATCTGCTTAACAGATTGAAAATGTCGAAGATGAATAGTCCACATGGGACAAATAGGATATGCGCTTCACAACGATTAAGCTAATCCTATCGCACAAATCAATTCCGGAGCCTAAGTAAAAATATCGGCTCAGAAAGAAAAATCATATAAAATAATTTTCGACATCAAATAAAAGCAAATTGAGTGTTGCAGATCTACCATCCGGATTCGCAATCCTCAAAGAAGTCATCAAGCCTAAAATATTCAAAGAAAAAGAATCGACAAGTTCTTTTGATATAAAATAGTGAGATGAAACCCATATCAAAAAGAACTCAAATAAGAAGATCACAAAATAAATGTAGTCAAGGATTAAATGAGAAATACCTTGACCACGAGAAGTGCTACCAGGAGCTTGCACTACGTTGAGCTCTCCCTCCTTCTTACTTTGAAGTACGGGACATGTAGTAATATGGTGACCCGAATTTTTGCAATAGCGACAAAAGAGGGGTCTCGGACACTCCCTTGCATAGTGGTTCATGGAACCACAATTGTAGCATTGTCCATTAATAGAGGTAGGTGCTTTTGCTACCGGGGTTTCTTGCCTCCCTTTCTTGTTGGGGATGGGGCCTTTGAATTTAATAGGCCTCTTCAAATTATTGTCGAAGTTCTATTGGGCACGCACAACTTCAACATCACCTTCATTATCGGCCTCTACAAGACGAAGAGCGATATCAATAAGCTGATCAAATGAAACCCCAAGTTTCAGAAGTAATGGCTTCTTAAGATTCTTATTCAAGCCATAGACAAATCTCTAATTTTTCTTCAATGGGGTGTTGATGTATTCAACCCCGTATTTTGACAGAGATTCGAAAGATGCGACATAATCTGTCACAAAAGATTCACCTTGAACAAGGTCGATAAAACGCCGGGCCAAAGTTACTTTTTCAGCCTCCGGCACAAATTTCAATTCGAATCTTCCCCGGAATTGCTCCCAAGTAAGATCCGCTTCAATGATTTCGGAAACCAAGAGCTCATACCAATCTAATGCTCTTTCTTGAAGCATGCTAGAAGCCACTTGGACTCGATGTAGATCAATAAGGTTCATGCGATAAAAGATGCGATCGCATGATTTGAGCCAAGCTTGAATTTCAATAACACTCTCGGATCCCTTGAATGGCCTTCCACCCAAATCGGTGTAGTCTCTGCACAAACGTGCAAAACCGGATCTAGGATGAGTAGGCTCTGGATTGGGACTGGCAGCTTGAGCATTCTTCACGAGATCTAAAAGCTGCTGAGTAGACATGAATACTCCATCTTGGGGAGTAGCACTAGATTGACCGGTGCAGGGACGGCCAGGTCTAACCATTTCTCTTCTTTAAGAAAGAAAGAAAGAAGAGGAAAAAGTTATTCTCAAAATAAATTTCAATCAAACTTGATTGATAAAATAAGGAATCATAAAGAAAATAGGATGAATCGGTACGAAGACTCGAATTAAATCCTAAAGCACGACTCCTAAGATGGACTTAGGAAGACGATCCTTGTTATAATATTCCATATTGTTCCGAAGTTTGGCTCCGATACCAAGCTGTGACGCCCCACCTCTATAGCCACGCTAGCCAAGAACATTACGGAGAATGATGTCAACTAGCACAGAGAATAAGGCTGTTGAGGAGCGACCATCCGTGTAATTGCTTTGCGCGAGCATCGATATGTCAGATAGTATAACATGCATTTCTTATCAAGAGGGAAATCCAACATACCGACACAAACTCAAAGCTACTACACAGTGGCTATAATATCTTCAGAAACAAATATAGAAATAAACATAACATAAATCAGTCACAGACAATTCACATCACAAAGGCGGAAATAGATATGAATATTACACATGAAAGTGTACATCAGAGTAGTGGTCAACAAGATCCACAATATCACAAAAGAATAGTTATAAGTGCTAGACAAAAGAATAAGTATACATCATAGAGTCTGTATCTCAAATGTATACAACAAAAACTACTAAACTAAAGTAGTTAACCAAAAGATCAGATGATGGTTCCAGATAGGAAGCCATGAGGAAGCACCTGTAATATCTCAGTCTGACCCGAGTATTATTTAATAAGAAAATAATAAACGGATCAGTCTAGCTATAAATATCAGATGAAATGATATAGAATAAGAGATAGACTAAATATATAATAATCACAATGCCAAGTTGTGATATATAAGTAATTGAAAATCAACAAGAGATTAATCAATTTCACAATAACCTACTCAAGGATCAAAAGGAATGTCATACTCCTAATTTCATTCACCAAGCCACAATAATTGATAAATCAAATCAATAGAAATCACGAAGATAGGTGAAGCATAAATTCCAGGATTCAACACACGAAATCCAGAAATCACAAGAAAAGAATGGCCAAGACATTGATGTAGTGCAAACGGTACATCCAATGAATCATAAATCAAAGGCATTGATGTAGTGCAAACGGTACATCCAATGAATCAAAAGCAAAGACATCGATGTAGTACAAACGGTACATCCAATGAATCAAAAACAAAGACATCGATGTAGTACAAACGGTACATCCAATGAATCAAAAGCAAAGTCATCGATGTAGTACAAACGGTACATCCAATGAATCAAAAGCAAAGACATCGATGTAGTACGAACGGTACATCCAATGAATCAAAAGCAAAGACATTGATCTAGTACAAACGGTACACCCAATGAATCAAAAGCAAAGACATCGATGTAGTACAAACGGTACATCCAATGAATCAAAAGCAAAGTCATTGATGTAGTACAAACGGTACATCCAATGAATCAAAAGCAAAGACATCGATGTAGTACAAACGGTACATCCAATGAATCAAAAGCAAAGACATCGATGTAGTACAAACGGTACATCCAATGAAGAAAAAGCAAAGTCATCGATGTAGTACAAACGGTACATCCAATGAATCAAAAGCAAAGACATCGATGTAGTACAAACGGTACATCCAATGAATCAAAAGCAAAGACATCGATGTAGTACAAACGGTACATCCAGTGAATCAAAAGCAAAGTCATTGATGTAGTACAAACGGTACATCCAATGAATCAAAAGCAAAGACATTGATGTAGTACAACGGTACATCCGATGAATCAAAACACGTTAAAAGTACATGAGATGCCAGCCCATAAAGAAATGAGACGAAGCTCAATGAATTGAGGTACGAACCTCCATATGGACAGAGAGACATTGCACATTGCTAGTCTAAACCATATAATGATCATCATGATCAAAGAGAAGTGTCAATTACAGTAAGCTAGTAAATATATGAGCTTAGCTTCATGTCCCATAACCACTAGCTTAACTTAAATATTTACGAACAAATTGTAGATCTCCACTAGAAATTTGTCACAAGAGATTTAATCGAACAAGTCCAAGAATTAACCGACGAAGTAAACGCAAGCGTTTCATACCACTTGTTTTACTAAGTCGTTTAATTAGATTTCTCATACGAGTGAGGTAAAGGCTTGTATATACTAATAGATTGGAAAACGGTTTAAGAAGCGAGCTTTGTACTAAAATAGTGTTGAAATCATTTGAAGAAAGATTTTTGATATTTACTACTAGTATAGAAAACATTTATATTTTTAAAGTGACAAATCACAAAGAAGATTGTAGGAACAACCAATCACTAAGGTTCACATTCGAAAATGTGAATAAAATCCAAAGAAATCGATACCGAATCCATCGAAATGGATATTCCAAGAATTCTTGAAGAAAATAAGTCATCAAAGTCAATAACAAATGATAACAACAGATAGGGAAATAACACAAGTTGATTAAAGTTGGAATTTCAGACAACTAGGCAAAATAGGCATAGTTGGCAAATAGCAGCAGGTCGGTCGACCGGACTCCCTGAGTCGGTTGACCGAACCAGGGGTTGGAAGTGCCCGGGGCACCAGGTCGGTCGACCGTCCCAGGGGCTCGGTCGGCCGAGGCCTGTAATCGGCACTTCCAAATAGAGGCAGGAAGTGCCTGGATAGCAGGTCGGTCGACCGGCCCAGGGGCTCGGTCGGCCGAACCTGTTGCCAGCACTCTCCTGCCCTATTTCAAAAGAGGTGCAAACTCGATCAAATTGCATTTGCTCGAGCAACGGCGCTAAGGGTTTATGCCTATCGACTACCCGGCCCTATATGCTCCTCGATGCATCACCAAAAACATGTTTAAACATCAAAGTTAGGATTTTTAACGAATTGAACTCAAAACACTGAAAATTGGAATATTCACCAAATCAATCCAAACCAAAAGCAAATGCACATGAATAAGTGTTAGGAATTCATACCTAAGAATCGAAGATAAATATAAGCATAGATGTGAGATAAAAACCTCACCTTTGAACCCAAATTAATGAAGGAGAAGCTTTAAAAACAAGCTAAGATCAATTCCTCTTCAATAACAACTCAAGAAGCTTCAATCTAAGCTTAAAAGAGAAACATTTCCTAAATTAGGTTTAGGAATTTTCTGAAATCAAAGAGAGAATGAGTTGGAGAAGAAGAAGGAGATGCTTACCAATGGGTTCTCTTGAATTTGGAGCTAGAAGTTGGATTTGCAAAGAAAGCTAGGGCTTAGGAATTTCCATTTCCCATCTCTTCCACCATTTTTACTTTAGCTTGAAGTGTTTAAGTAAAGAGGAGAAGTTATGAAGAGAAGGGGTTGGGCTGAGCTAATAAGGGTGCAGTCCAAACCAAAGTCATAAGCGGGAAAAAGTAGCAAAAATCAACTTTCTACAAACATATCGAAGCTTATACTCAAAAAGGTCACAAACAGAATTTTGAACTCAATGGGTGTGGTCTCGAGTCCCAATTCGACTGTTTGCAAAAAGTAGCTTTTCAGACCAAAATCCGACGAACGATAAAATATTTAAATAAAATATTTAAATATAAAATCGATAAATATGCGGGTTGTTACAAGTTTCCTGATTGCTTTGATTATGCTTCAGGTTGAAGTTTGCTTGTTTTTAGGTTTAAAGCTTCCATGTTTTGAATTTGTGCTTGCTCTCAGTTTTGAGTTTGAAAATTCTAAAACTGCTTTGATCTTGAATTTATGCTAAGCCTCAGGTGAAGCTGAAGCTTTTGTTTGATTTAAGTTTGATTTCCACGTTTTCTAATGAAAGATAATGAAACCTGGTTTTGTTTTAGATTTTCTTTTTTCCAGTTTCCAGGTTTTTAAGTTTCTTAGATTTTGAATATGTGAATAAAGATGAGAAAGTGGTATAGATATATATAATCTTATAATCCTTTTTATTAATATTAAAAATTAAAATAAAAATAAGTGACAATTTGATTTCAAACTAACACTTGTAAATTATAAGTTTTATTAAGCTTCCATTTGTTATGCATGTTTTTATTTATCTTACAAATGTTTAAATGCAAGTAATTTGTGTTTAAACCCTTATTTATTAAGTACTTATACTTTTCTATAAATTATGTAATATATTTTCATATGTATTATTTTTGTATCTTAAATATATATATATATATATATATATATACACACACACTATGTATAATTAAAAAGTGCTTTAAACCTTATGTTAATTTAAGTATTAAATATATATATATGAATTATACTTAGTTATGTTGTGTGTGTGTGTCTGTGTGTGTGTGTGTATATATATATATATTATATTTTGACCCTTTAAATAGCTTTTGAAATTTTATTATATTAAGTTCAAAATATAACTTCCAAATATATATACGTATATACTATATATACAAAATTAGAAGACAGACTTTTATTAATTTAAAATATAGTGTTTTCAAATCCAATTTATTTTTCAAAATATTTATTCTTGAACTTCAAATCAACTTTCAAATTACAATTTATTTATATAAATACAAAACAAACATATATCTTTATTAAATTTGGAAAAATTCAAATAAATCCACAATTTAATCCAAAAGTTTATATTAATTAACAATTTTGAATTTGGTTTAAAACCAGGATCGTTACAGGGAGATTGTAACGACCCATAAATTTTGATAATTAAAACTATTAAATTTAACAAGATTTAGAATTTAATATTGTGAGAGTTTAAAATTTATGATATATAAATGGGATAGATTATTAAAGATGTAATTAATAATGTTGATTTAATGTAATTGATAACTATTTCTAATGTAATTTCAATCAATGGAAATAATTGTAAAGTTAAATTGGTTATAATCATAAATAAGCAACTAAGCTTAAATGTTTTATTAAATGGTGAGACTGTATGTAATGTATTGAAATTGAATATGAAATCGGTGATGTGTAAGTAGTTATAACATTTATAAATAATAAAATTATAAGTATGATTAATGTACTTATGCAACAATTATTTATTTATCATCTCATTTTTAACATTTTGAACTAATTTGGAAATTAATAGAATTAAATGTAGTTAAATGCTACGTTAATATGAGTTAAGATGAAAAATGTAGATTAAGAGTGTAATAAAAAGTGAATTAGGGCCAAATGAACTCATACTAAGACTGGATGATTGAATAATAAGATGTAAATCAAAATATTTTTTATTGTAATTTAAATTATAATTAATGAAATTATTGTAATCGTAATTGAACGCTGTAATTAGTGCAATATTTAAATATTAGATTTAATATGGAAAATTGTATTATAAAAGTTTATAAATTCCTGGTTAATTGGGAATGAAGAGATTGTTAACTTTTAAACATTGAATTTAGAAGTGATTAAATTAATTTAATAATAATTTAATCAATTAACATGAAAATTTACCATTTTGGCCACTGTCTCAGAATTTGACAAACCCAGTTTCATCGTATCCGTAACCGTGAATTATTGTAGGATTTCAAATTTCGTAGCGATTGGACTTATCGTTTGATCGTGCGGCGTACAAATCAATTTAATGAATTCAATTCCACAAGTTTCGCAGCCAATGCTAGGAGCCGTTGTTACTGAGGCCATCACGACCACTGTTTTTACCAGCGAGATGGGAGGAGGGAGCTCGATGTCGTTTGATGTTCAGATGATCGAGGAGCTTCTCAAACAACCTTGTGAACCTTTCCCTGACCCTTCCTTTACAATGGGTGGTGTTGCCTCTTCTTTTAGCTCATTTATACCGACCGTCCCTGTTTCCAGCGCTGATCGATCTATCCGAGAAGAAGAAATTCTTGCGGAGATAAACGCTGAAATGGCTACGGCAGTTGGTGGTTCTGGAGGCGATGTCGCTCCACCAAGCTTAACTTCTTCAATCATTACTTCTCTCACCAGCACTGTTATAACTTCTAGTGTTGAAGCTTCGCCACCCGCTATGGCTCCTCCGCCTTCGGTTCGCCCTCTAAAAAGGATCTCTGTCCCTTCTAGTTCTGAGGAGATGTAGATATCATGCCAGACCCTGAGGACGCTCCAAAGAAGGACAAGAAATCTCGTAAGAAGCCGGGTAGCGGGTCTAGCGGCTCAACCCCAAAGAAGAGACATCGGAAGAAGAAGGACTGAACTTCTTGTTTTGTCGTGCAATTGCGAAGCAGAACTTCTTTTTACTTCTCTTTTTGTTGGCCGTGTATGAGTGTGGATCCGGCATCCACTTTATGAGTTGTTTTTGGTTTTATCATGTAATCAAACTCTTTTTTCGTTTGTTAATAAAATAGAAAACAGCTCTTTTCTTATTTGCTTAAGTATTGCATTGATTAGCTTGTGCCCGCATATGCTATAAGCCTTGTATACATGTCCGCACTTCGGGGACTTAACATAATCTGCAGTTAACAGTTTGGTGTACTTGTGGTGTTTTCACTGTCAAGTAGAGTTTGTTTTTATTTGCCGAGTTTGAGAATCTTGGTCGCGAGTTGTGATCGATGAATAACCGAACTTCGGACATTGTCCCACTTCGGTAGGTGACTAATACTTAGCTTTTTCGCCCCCTAGTCTCGGGGAACGACATTTGCATTTTTGTGATCAAGTGCGTTTACTGCAAACTTTAAACACGTGTCCGCATTCTGGGGACTTAAGACAATCTGAGACCGATAATCCGGTTCGCACTCTAGGAATGAATCATTTGATGTCTATACTTCAACCCGCGTTCTGGGAAGTTGGAGTTCATTCGCCCTCTAGGAACGAATTGTTTTACTGTTTATACTCCAATTCTCGCTCTGGGAAGTTGGAGTCCGTCCGCACTCTGGGAACGAATTGTTTAATGTTTATACTTCAATTCGCGCTCCGGGAAGTTGGAGTCCGTTCGCACTCTGGGAACGAATTGTTTTATGTTTATACTCCAATTCGCGCTCCGGGAAGTTGGAGTCCGTTCGCACTCTGGGAACGAATTGTTTTATGTTTATACTTCAATTTGCGCTCCGGGAAGTTGGAGTCCGTTCGCACTCTGGGAGCGAATTGTTTTATGTTTATACTCCAATTCGCGCTCCGGGAAGTTGGAGTACGTTCGCACTCTGGGAACGAATTGTTTTATGTTTATACTTCAATTCACGCTCCGGGAAGTTGGAGTCCGTTCGCACTCTGGGAACGAATTGTTTTATGTTTATACTCCAATTCACGCTCCGGGAAGTTGGAGTCCGTTCGCACTCTGGGAACGAATTGTTTTATGTTTATACTCCAACTCGCGCTCTGGGAACCGAGAGTTGAAGTTTATACTCCAATTCACTCTCTGGGAATTTGGAGTTGGCGGGGGGATTGTCGTGTGTCAATCCCCGTGAATGTTGATGTAGTGTTCTGTCCTCGAGCTCGGGTTTCACTTAGTGAGTGACTGGTCGCATCACAATCACTCCCTACTTGAATAAGTCCCTCCTCGTGATGGGACTTAGCCCTTCGTGCATTGTAATATAGTGCGTCATATTCAGTAAATCACAGCTCTGGCTCGAAGAGATGGCATTTTATTGCTGAAACGAAAGAATACGGCAAAGTCAGTTGCCTTATTACAAATTTAAGTCTCAAAATACTAGAATAAAATGCAAAGAAGTAAATTGACAGAAAGTAAATAGGTAAAATTTCTCATATGTAGTAGCGACGAAGACTTTCGCTATTCCAAGCTCTCGGCAAGGTAAAACCGTCAACTGTTGATAATTTGAACGTGCCATCTCCGAGCTTTTGTGAAATCACATACGGTCCTTCCCAATTTGGCTTCATGTGTGAAGGGACCGGATAAACTCTTTTGAGTACGAGATCGCCGAGTTCGAAGGTTCGCGGACGGACCTTGGCGTTGTACAGTCGGGCGACTTGATTACGATATGCGCCTGCCCTCAAATCAGCCTCTTCGCGCTTCTCATCGAGTAAATCCAAAGATTCAGCAAGTAATATGGCGTTTGTTTTCGGATCGTAATACGTTACACGATGGGAATGCACTTCCATTTCGACCGGAATAACGGCTACAGAACCATAAGATAAGGAAAACGGGGTATGACCGGTTGCAGTTTTATGGGTCGTTCGATAGGCCCATAATGCCATAGGAAGTTCTTCAACCCATTTGCCCCCAGCTTTTTCCAGTCGCTTCTTTAGAATGGACTTGATAACTTTATTAACTGCTTCAACCTGACCATTTGCTTGTGGGTGCGCTACTGCAGAGAATTTCTTCTGGATGTGAAATCGTTGACAGAAATTTTTGAATTCAGCACTGTCGAATTGAGTTCCGTTATCGGTAATGATAGTATGTGGGAGACCGAAACGGCAGATGATGTTACGCACTACAAAGTTGATTACTTTCTTTGTTGTGATTGTCGCAAGGGGTTCAGCTTCAGCCCATTTGGTGAAATAATCAACCGCGACGATGGCGTACTTCGCGCCACCTTTGGCCAGAGGCAATGTGCCGATGATATCCATTCCCCACACCGCAAATGGCCAAGGACTGACCATTTGGGTTATCTCAGTAGGCGGGGCTCTTGAAATTCGAGCATGTTTCTGGCATTTGTCACATTTTCTAGCGTAATCTGCAGCATCGCGATTAACGGTAGGCCAATAATACCCATATCGAAGTATCTTCTTTGCTAGTGCTTGCCCCCCAGTGTGATCACCACATTCTCCTTCGTGTACATCGTGTAACACTCGTTTGATTTCATCGTGTGCGATACACCGGAGGAGAGGAACAGAGTATCCTCTCCGATACATGACTCCATTCTGAATCACAAACCGTGAAGCCTTTCGCAGAACTTGTCTTTTCTCGCTTCGCCGCTCGGGCAATACACCGCGTTCGATATAATCTTGATAAGGAGTCATCCACAACTCCTTGGTGGAGGTTGCTTCAAATGCGAAATCAGTCTCCCTTCGATCAATGCTCGGAGATGATAGGGTTTCAATCGGAACAACCCCCAACTGTTGAGCCTCACCCGTGCTTGCTAACTTTGCCAATGAATCAGCTTTCTGATTGTGCTCTCGGGGTATGTAGAAAATGGCATAGTAATCGAATTGATTAAGTATCTCTAGAACTTGAATTAGATAAGCGGCCAGCCTTCGATCTTTGGCTTGGTATTCACCTCGGACTTGACACACTATCAATTGGGAATCACAATAGATCTCTACAGCGATGATTTTCAGATCACGGGCAAGTTTTAGTCCGGTAAGTAGAGCTTCGTACTCGGCTTCATTGTTGGTTGCGCGGAACTCGAATTTCAAAGCATAACATATGGATTGTCCTTCAGGGGTCTCAAGCACTATCCCAGCTCCTGAACACCGATCGTTTGACGCACCATCGGTGTACATCTTCCAGATGTATTCGGGAGATATACTGGTTTCGGGCAAGTCTTCAGGAATAGTGAATTCGGCTATAAAATCTGCTAGGACTTGGCCGTGAATGGCTCTCCTTGGAGTATAAGTGATGTCGAATTGACTCAGTTCGATGTTCCACTTCAGTAACCTACCAGACGTCTCAGGCCGCGTAAGGACCTGTCGTAACGGCTGATCGGTGTACACAGTAATAGGATGAGCCTGGAAATATGGCCGGAGCTTCCTCGAGGCAATGACTAGGCAATATGCCAACTTTTCAAGCTTTGGATAATTTCTCTCGGCTCCGGTTAATCGTTTACTCACGTAGTAGACCGGCTTTTGCACTCGGTCTTCCTCCCGAATCAATGCAGCACTGATCGCATTCTCTGATACTGCCAGGTAAAGATATAACTGTTCATGATCTACAGGCTTTGAGAGGATTGGTGGTACGGAAAGATGCTAGATTAGTGATTGAAATGCGCCCTCGCAGTCTGTGTTCCATTCGAAGTTTCGTTTTCCCTTTCGAATTAAATCGAAAAATGGGAGGCATTTGTCGGTCGATTTTGAGATAAACCTGCTCAGTGCTGCCACTTTCCCGTTAAGACTCTGAACTTGCTTTATGGTTTTCGGAGTTTGTAGATTTCTGATTGCCTAAATCTTTTCGGGGTTGGCCTCTATTCCTCGGGCATTGACAATGAACCCAAGAAATTTTCCGGATGCGACTCCGAAATGACACTTGAGTGGATTAAGCTTCATTCCGTATTTCCGGAGGATGTCGAACATTGATTCCAGGTCCCTGACATGATCACCAGACTATCGTGACTTCACCAACATGTCATCTACATATACCTCCACAGTCTTTCCAATCTGATTGGCAAACATTCGGCTGACTAAGCGTTGATAGGTCGCGCCAGCATTCTTTAATCCAAAAGGCATGACTTTGTAGCAGTACAACCCCAAGTCGGTTACGAAGCTTGTGTGTTCTTGATCCGGTACATGCATGGGTATCTGGTTGTAACCTGAGTAAGCATCCATGAAAGATAACAATTCATGTCCAGCGGTTGAATCTACCAGTTGATCGATCCGGGGGAGTGGAAAGCTGTCTTTCGGGCAGGCTTTATTTAGGTCAGAGTAATCGATACACGTTCTCCATTTTCCATTCGGTTTTCGGACAAGTACGGGATTGGACACCCATTCTGGGTATAAAGCGTCTCTAATGAACCCATTTGATTTCAACTTATCGACCTCTTCTTTCAGGGCAGCAGATCTCTCTGGATCCATACTACGCCTTTTCTGCTTGACCGGGATATATCGCGGGTCAATGTTCAAGGTGTGGCTCGCAATGTCAGGCGAGATTCCGCACATATCAGAGTGTGTCCAGGCGAACACGTCAAGATTCACCCAGAGAAAATCAACCAATTCCTGTTGTGTCTTTCGGTCAAGTTGAGACCCAATCTTCAATATTCTCGAGTCATCGTGATCATCATCAATCGGGACATCAATGGTCAGCTCGGCCGGAGAAGCCTGACTTTCCGTAGATTCTTCTTTATTATCATTATCCCTTTGATCAAGATCCTTTTGGAATTGGTTGTGGTGCCCAGGCTGGAGCCCAGGCGCTAGTTGTCAATCGTCAGTAAAACGGGCGCAGAGAGATTCCTCTACGCCTTTTCCTTTCTCTTTCCGCTGCGCCTCTCGCAGCTCAGCAACATAACAGGCTCTTCCAGCAGCCTGATCTCCTTGTACAACTCCTATTCCGTGGTCAGTAGGGAACTTCAGAGTTAAACACCATGGGGCGATAGCAGCCCTAAATTCGGCAAGGGCCGGTCGGCCCAAAAAAGCATTGTATGGGGAAGGAATATCTAAGACAACAAATTGCAACATCCGAACTCTTCGGCATTCTTCCGCTCCCAACTCTACTGGCAATTCGACTATTCCAGTTGGTATTGTTGCACTCCCATTGAAGCCGTGGACTTGTGATTGACAAGGCTTTAAGTCCTTAGCTTCCATTTTCATTAAATCATATGCTCTTTTAAATAAGATATTTACGGAACTTCCGCTGTCTACCAGGATCCTCTTCATCTAAGCAGGACCAACTTGAGCGGATATAACCAATGGGTCAATTGTGGGAGCTTCGACTTTATCAGCATCTCGATTTCTAAACACTATTTCATCAGTCATTGTCTTTTGTTGCTTAGCCAGTGTTCCGTCTTCCGAGTTGCTGCAACATTCAAAGTCTACATGCCTGATTGATCTAGCATATGACTCTATTTCTCTCCAACTTCTGTCAGCCGGATGAGGACCACCGCTTATCGTATTGATAACCAACCTTCCGCCTGTGCGAGCAGGTTCACCGTTTCTTTCCTGATTCTGTGTTCGATTTTGATTAGATGGACCCGCTCCACTAGACTGCGGTGCCCGAACAAACTGGTCCAACTTTCTTTCTCTGATCAACTTTTCAATGAGGTCTTGCAAATGTCTACACTCATTGGTATTATGCCCATAACTTTCATGAAACCTACATTGCGTCATTTGTTAAGTGGTGTATAATTGTCAAACATTGCGGCCCTACGCCTCGGACCATGACTCTGATCTTGCTTCTTGCTTCGGTTATCACCATTTCTTGATCGCTGGGCCTGTTTATTTTGAATATTCAATTCGACTTTTCCCGAATTTTCTCCGGACTGTTTAATCGCAACATTACTCTGAATCCCTTCACTGCTGGGCCTTGCATCGTCCTGCTTCCTAGACTGTTTCGCATCCTCTCGCCTCAAGAATTGAGCAGCTTTGGAATAGAAACGGTCCAACGATGCGGGAGGTTTCCCGGCTAGCCAATTTCCAAATTCGAAATCAGGGTCGATTCCTTTAGTCAGGGCCATTAGAATGGAATTATCATTAGGGTTGGTGATCTCTGCGCATGCAGCATTGAATCTCTCCAAATATCGTCTAAGTGTTTCTCCGGGAGCTTGAGTGACACTTGATAGGGTATTAACATCTTTAGGTCGGGCAATATGCATGCGAAATTGTTCAACAAATTTAGTAGCTAACTGGTCAAACGAAGAAATAGATCGGGGTGGTAATCGGGTGAACCACATTATCGCAATTCCCCCTAAGGAAATAGGAAAACTGCGGCACTTTACTGCGTCATCAGCTCTTGCAGCAGTCATTGACCATTCATATTTCAGAACATGTTGATTTGGGTCGGAATTTCCTTCATACATGGGAAGGGTTGGCATTCTGAATCGGCGAGGAGGTTCAGCATACAATATGTCATCTGTAAATGGGGTATGACTCCGGGAGATTCCCCAGTCGTCATTTGTTAGGCCTTGACTCTCGCGAATCATTTGCCGCACCATGGCTGAGAAGTCTGGTATTGGAAAATTCTGTGGGTGGTGAGCCAAAGTATGGTCGGGTTCCATAGTGCGAGGTGGGATCGAACGCTGTCGACGATCCTCATCTCGCCTCCTTGGCTCGATATCTTCTGGGATATATGGCTCTGGAGCCTGTCCCTGCTGATGATAATTTTGATTGGAGTGATCTCGAGCATCAACCCCTATGTCAACTGCAGCGGTTGTAGCAGCTCGACCATCTGCAGTGTACTGAGGAATAGTGCCTCCTCGGGAGGAGGGTCCGATATGAAAGCTGGTGGAAGGGCCAACCCTTATCTGCCCAACGGTTACTGCCTGTTGACAGTCAGCGGCTTGCGTATGATTTCCGTCTAGCCTGGGACGGATAGATCGGGTATTGTAATCTGAGGAAGCGGAGCTTTCGGTGGAAGAACGAGGAGCTTGATCCCTTCTGGATTTTCTTCATTTTTGGTGATTTAGTTGATTGGTCAACTCAGCATTAGCGCGCAATTGCTCAGTTAGCTGTTGTCTGCTCTGGGTTAATTCTTGAAGTAGTGCTTGGAACACTTGCCTCGTAACCGGACCTGACTGATCCATACGCCCAACAGCATCTTGGTTAGTGGATTGTAGTTGTGTGGGGTTTTGCCTATCCCGGCCTTCCTGATCACCAATGTTAGAAGTGGTTCTTGTACTCACCATTTTGAAACGTTGAATTCTTTCCTAGACTTTTGACAAATCTGAGTAGAATGGAAGGAGTTTGAATATGAAATCTGGATCTCCCTCTTAGATTTATGCAATCCGGTATCGAAGATAGATCCAAGGAGCAGGAGAAAAAACTGGGTTTTTTCTCAGTGAAAGCACCAAAGTGTTTGTGTCAAAATTGGGCACAACACTCTTCGGAAGTTTTTGAAGAGATAATAAATGAAGAAGGCAAATTAAAATGAGGATTATCTAACAAAAACTCTAAGCAACAGAAAGTAAATTGCAGAGAAGATAACAATTTAGAGTGGTTCGACGATGTGCCTATGTCCACTATAAAGCTTTGTTATTTTATTGCTCGATATTCGGAGAATACAACTTTTGTATGGCTAAGTACAGCAGTTCTTAAACAAAAATTCGAAGTCAAAGCTAGCGGCGGTGCTCTGAAGTGATTCTAGCGGCGTCCGGGCATGCTTTTTCTCTAGAAATTCTCCGATCCCCTTTCTGAATGACCAGAGGCTCTATTTATAGGTGCTGGAGGCTGATATTTCTCCTAAAATTTGGGAAGACCACTTCTGACACGTGCAGGGGGCCCACACGGCTGAATTCTGGAGATCCGGGCCCGCTTTTGGATCGATTCGACCCTTGGTTCGAATCGATCAAAAAAGTGTCCAATCGGGATGAAACTTGGCGTGGCCATTCCTCTATGTACGTGCAAGCTCCTGTGAAAATTTCATGGCATTTGGACTTGTAGATCTCAAGTTATGATCG
Source organism: Allium cepa (assembly GCA_030765085.1). Classification (NCBI taxonomy): domain Eukaryota; kingdom Viridiplantae; phylum Streptophyta; class Magnoliopsida; order Asparagales; family Amaryllidaceae; genus Allium; species Allium cepa. The sequence goes on along the minus strand of CM060941.1, from coordinate 674,836,457 downwards.
ATTCAAGCTCGCATTTTTAACTGACATACGTGCTTCGAATCCATGTTTTTCGAATCGATGGTGTTGGTATTTATTCGACTCGATTGTTTGCTAGCTACTGCAGATCGATTCGAAGTTGCTTCGGTATGTTGGATTCGATGAACTCTTGCTTAATGGATTCGAAGACAGGGGTGCTTTGATGGATTCGAAGACAGGAGCGCCTTGATGGATTCGAAGGAAGGAGCGCCTTGATGGATTCGAAGGCAGGAGCGCCTTGATGGATTCGAAGAGAAGGATTCGAAGAGAAGGATTCGAAGGTATGCTCCTTCGATTCGATCAATCGTGTGTTCCTTCGTATCGATCAAGGCGTTCCACGGTTCGATTGATACGAAAGGTTCTCTGCTCCATGGATTCGAAGATGGTTACGAATTGGAGTCGAGGCTTCTTGAACTTCATGGATTCGAACAATGTTCCTGCTTATGGATTCGAACTCTGATCGATTCGACCCTGGATCTTTCTGATGGATTCGAAATAAGGCCTACCCTCCTTACTTTCTCTTGGTGACATCTTGAGCATACGAACTCGGATCTCCCCGAAATTTGGAACGCTGGTTTCTACAGCTTTGCTTGACGTGTCTTACCAATCGTAGCCCGATCCGGACTTGGATAAAATTCATCGATATCTGTAGTTGCCCAACGATCATCCGGAGCTGAAGACGTATGATCCTGTTTCTTTCTGGTTCGTTCCTTGGTATCTCGGCCTTGCCAAAAGGCGGGTTAACAATAATGTTTGAAATAACATCAAATTATGTCAATATAAATATAAATATAAGTAAGCAAGCTTATGATTATGATTTAAATATTGATAGTTAACATACAAACAGATTTGGGATGCATACAACATGGATTTAAATTGTAAAGAACAAGTATAAAAAAATGATAATAAGCCCAAGTGTGTAAATAATAAGACAAACAGATGTATATGTGTTGTTCAAGCTAGAAAAGATAATGAAACAAGAATCTTTGTGCATGGAATAAATATCAGCAAAACAGTATATGAAGCTCAAGCTAGAAGTCAACAAAGACAAATATTTATAAACAAGATACCTGTATATATAAGCTAAGTGTTTGCCTGCAAGTGGATACTTTCAAACATAATATCTTCATACAGCAAATTGCAAATATACATATGTATACACAGGCAAACACAATTATGATATGTAAACTAAATAAGAAACAAAAGTACTTACTAATATCTCCTCAGCCGAAATAGCCTCCATTCATAAAAATATCTTTAGTCAAAAAAATTGTTGGCTAGAAAATAAAATTTGATCAATCAAAAGAAGAAGAACACTGACCAGATAGTACCTCCCTCAAACATACTAATATCTTATATATATGTTTACAGCCGAACCATTTGGTTCGTTCAGAAAGAAAAAAAATAAGAAAGAGAGAGAAAAAAAGAAGCAAGCAAACTCAAATTTAATGCAAATCAAAACATTCAAGAACTAAAAAACAGATTTAAGACAGTTTCATATTTCAGATTTGAAAAGGTAAAACAAGAAGTGTTCTTTGTTCAGAAATTTTGCAGGTGAGTAAACATACCATCTCGAAGATTAAATCTTGATAATTGATTTATGGAAATCTTGTGCTTGCTACTTTTAGTAAATATAAAATTCTGTGTTGCTTTGCTGTTTACTGGAAGTTATACTCTGATATGTTCTTTAACATTTCAAGCCATTGAGTAAAGAAATCAGAGAAAACCTTAAATACTTCTTCATATAAATAATTTAAACTTAGGAATTTAAATTAAATAAGTTTGTTTGAACCAAAGACAGGGTTTGAAATTTTATTTGAGGAGTTACAGTGTGTTATAGGTATGGACATTCAAGTTTACAGGGAACAGAATTATGTGATAAAATTCGTATGTTTTAAATATTGAATTTGATTTCATATCTTGATTAAGTATACAAAGGAAAGATTTTTAAAACAAGAACGATGATTTTTAGGTGAGTATAAATGGTTCAGTTCTTATATGAACTCAAAATGCAATTTCATCGACTTCTGTTGAATTAACAAATTTTAGCTGCTGAATTTTTTTGTATAGCTAGCTTGATGATCCACGAACATAGGAAAAATACTTGAAAAACTTTCGAATGCTAGAATTTTCGATTTGAATCGAGTTTAGGGTTTCATTTCAAGTTTTTGAGCATGTCAGTAACGAGATGAGTTCATCGCCTACACATGATCGAGTATAACGAGTATCTGGAGGTTGGAAGCCTGTCGTGTTGTCATGGTGTGGTTGAATTTTAGGCATCTCCAGTGGAGTGAGGGGCGGTGGCGAGGTAATCATGTTGATTAGATTGAGTATTGCATTTCGGTCGAACTGTTGTATTTCGATTCGAAATTTCTGTAGGCAATTCGAACCTGGATTTCGAGTGTGTGAGTGATTTGTTATGTGCCTGAGGCGTTGGTGTTCGCCGGATCTTGGTGGTGCTACCGTGCACGTGTACGGCATGATGACAGTGTCAGTGTCATTGATAAGGATTCGGTCTCGAGTTGTTCCTTGAGTTTGCTGGGTGATTGCTTCGAGTTTGGGGGACGAGAGCGTGAGATAGTTACCTGGTGGTTTAATTTGTGCTTAAGTTAATTTATACTTACTGGAAATAAAATAAAAAGAGGAGAAGAAGGAGAGTGTGAGAGGAAACGAGAGTGACCCGAGTGAAACTGTGTGGTAACTCAGAGTGATACTCGAAGTTTAGCAGGGGAAGTCTCGGGTTTTTCTTCAAACTGCAGTATAAAATAAATGAAAAAAGGGAAAAGAATGAAGTTAAGTAAATTTGGTTTCTACAATTGTTAAGCATTGAAAACTTAAGAAGTGTTTGACAAGTTAAGTTAAAACCTTAATACAAGTTAATTATTTTAGTTAAATATAAAGTTAATTAACAATTAAGTTTGTGGTTAGTAATAAATTTATTTTCAAAGTTTAAAGAAGTTTTCTTCAAAATGTAAATAATTAATGTTAATTAAATTAAATAATTAATATTAATTAATTATTTTAGAAAGTAACTAAGAATAATTAAATTATAATTGTAACTAGAGTTGGATTAATTAATGATTAATTGATAGACAAAATTTGTAATTAACTACTTAAGGTTAATTAACGAATGATTAGTAGTTAAGTAATTAAGTAATTTAATTAACTAATGACTAATGATTAATTAATTTGTAACTAAGGAATACTTAATTGGTAATTAAGTTGTGTTAATCAATAATTAGGGTTTATAAATTAATGGTTAAAGAATAAATAATCTACAATTAAGATTTATTAATTGGGTTTAAGAGTAATTAAGGGATGGATTACTCGATTGAAACTAATTTGTAAATTAATTAAAGGTAAACTCTTGGAGATTTAATTAAATATAAATACTTAACGAGATTTAAGTGAAGCAATTCATAATTACAGGATGTAATAAATTAAAAGGAATTATTTAACGGGAAGAAATAAAAGAGTAATTACTTAGTATAGGTAATTAGGAATAAATCATTTGGAGTAATTAATCAAAAGGGATTAATAATTAAGTAAGAGGTTAATTACTTTAGTAATTACAGAAGAGTAATTACTATTTATGAATAATTTGGGTCGATTAATGAATGCAGTTAATTAAGGATAATCGTTCATGAAATGTGATTAAGTATAATTACTTAATGGAAGTAATTAGATAATGATGATAATCTTAATGTAATTAAAGGTGAATGATTATGGGATGGTAAATCAATTGGGTTGTAATTAATAAGCAGGACTTAAAGGTAATTGATTTATTCAATTATGGTTAATTAGATTTATTCGACATGGTGTGATTGATGATCTTGCTTATCTATGATAAGTGATTGTTTATATGCCCTGAATTGATTGATACCCCTGATATGAAATGGTTCATGATATGATGTGTTTGGGTGGGCATTGATAATGTGGTTATTTATCAAGAATGAATTGCTGAGTAAAGGTGGCATCTTTTATTTAAAGTTGAATTGCATTTCACTTGAATAATTTGTGTTATGATGAGCTAAATTCAAAGAGACCGGAGTCTGATATAGAGTTAATACCCGAAACCACTTCGATTCTTTACAAATTGATACGTGAAATCAAGAGGGTGTAATGGAATGATTTAAGTGAAATTGGACCATATAATCTAAGTTCTGGCACTTAATTACTTTGTGAATTAAGTGATGCCTATAGCAACCTATGAAATTGTAAATTGATATACGTACCCCGGGTTTATATGAGTCGTATACTTTTGTATTACATGTTGGATGGGTTTACTCATGTTGGTTTCCAGCCTGACCCGGGTGTTACTTCGATGTAATGCTTGGGTCAGACCGAGTATTACAGATTTTCAGGTAAGGACGTACTGGAGCTCAGGAGGCGAGCTGGATGGCAGGAGCGTATAGTATTTTTCCGCTGTATTTATATTATTGTTAATCAGAGACATGATAATAGTGTATATTCATTGACTTTATCTATGTGAAACTCTGATGTATATAAAATGTAATTGATAAATACAGTATTCGTTTGTAAACTGATATTATTTATTATTATATTTTATCCGCTGTGAATGTGAGTTGTTGATGTTTCTGTTCTTCTTCTTCTATCTCTTTCTTCTTTTTCATAACTATCTGGAATTTTCAAGTTCGAAAATTGTAGGTCGTTACAGTGCACGTGTTGGTTGTGTGTCAGGTTGGTAGTTTGGGGAAGAAAGGGGGGCAACTCGAAGTGTTACTCGGGGAATTGGGGTGAGGACTCGAAGTCAGGCTCATGTCAATTTAGCGTTGTATCGGGTTGATTTTAAAACTTAAACAAATTTTTGTGAAAAATTGTCACTCGGGTCAATTTGGCCTAAACTCGAAGCAAGGCGATGTTTTCCTCGGGTACAACTCGAGGGAGCCTCGGGTCAGACATGAAAACAGCAAAGAAACCCAATTTTAACTAAATTTTGGAAAACAGGTTAAGTAATTTTTTTGATTAAATTAATGATGTTTGTAAATGGGACATGAGATAAGTGGTATTTGAAATTTATGAAGTTCAAAAATATTTCAAATTGTATATTTTCCTTTAAATAAAAAGTTGTTTTAAAATTTAACTTAATAAAAGTTTAAAAGTAAATCAAATATTCAAGTGTTAACTTTAAAAACAAAATTTATTTATATAATGAAATAATGATTTAACAATTAATGATTTGTATTTGCTTTATAATTAAAAGTTAATTAATTAAAGAATAGTCAATTAACAAAGGTAATTAAACTTAATCAGTTAACAAGAAATAATAAATTAAGATTATTAATAAAGGAATAGTTAATTAATAAAGTTGATTAAGATTTCATTAATTCAAAATTAAGTAAAATTAAACATTGATTTAAAATAATTAATAAAGATAATTATATGGTTAATTCACTTAAAACATTTCACCTTAACTAATGATGATTGACTATCATTAAATGTTGTGTACTGGATTGATAATTCTATTGTGATACTGTGATTGCTTTGTGATTTTCTCCTATATGTAGAAAAAATTCTTTTGCCCGTAAACGGCATTTGAATTTCGATGCGACAGGGAGTCGGATTCCTGTTGGTTATCCGAAACCCACATCGAATCGTAATGATGAATCATTATGATTGATAAATTTACATTATCTATGAATTGTGAATGAAGATAAGCGTTATGGGTTATACCGCTTATCAATATTGATATGATTGAATCTGTGATGATTGATGTTGTGCATTATTGTGTAAAAACCCTGAACTACACTATACACACAAATATGGATTGCACGTGGAAATTGATTAAGTCACAGATTTTTAAAATAATTTTAAGAAATTGAATTTTTAAATCCAAATGGTTTTGGAAATGAATTGGATTTAAAGTGAAAATCTTTTGAAAAAGAATTTCAAAGATAAAACTTATTTTTGAATAACTTAATTTAGTTTTGAAATCTGATTTAAATTTGAATTCAAAATTTGAAATTGAATTCTATTTTGAGAATTTAAGATGTAAAAAGGTTATGCAAGCTTATATGGGTTTTAAAACATTTTGGAAGTGTTGTTATGGAAATTTGAATTTAAACCAAAGATTTTAACTTGTATAAATGAAATCGAATTTTTCCGAAATAAAAACTGTTTTTTTACAAATGATAAAACCTTTCATATAAGAAATGAATTTCCAAATTGTGTTAAAGGAATTTCAAGTTCGAATTGAAATGGTTTTCCAAGTTATGAATAAATATTTGGGAACAGGTTTTGAAAGCATGAGTTAAATCTTTTATTTAAAGATTAAATGAGTTAATCCAATTAAAATGGAAATTGATTTGAAATCCATGAATGGATCTTTGTGAAATTGGGCGAAATTTGGGAAATGAATCTTTTTGCTTAAAAGATTTGAAATGGTAATTTGTTTAAACCATTTTAAAGAAATAGTTTTGAATTTTAAAGTTGTGACTTAACTAAAATCCCATATCCATATGTTTTTAAATACTGCGCTCATTATTCGGTTTAGCAGGGAGAGGACCTTGTGTCATATAACCCATTTCGAATAATGATACGTCGTTATGGATAGCATTAGAAGACCGGTGGTGAAGACCGGGTATTTGGGAGAACAATAGGATGACCTATCGATTGTCTCTGCACTGAGTAGCTACGGTATAGAGATTCCCTAAGTGATGGGAAGTCCGATCGGGATTGTGGATATCCGGATTTGCAAGGGCTTTTTCGGAAGTTCCTTCGGTTTTGTTCGAACCTGGGACAGACTTGTTTGGATGTGTGTCTGACATTACACTTTGAGATGTAAAACTGTTTCTATCAAATACATTTCTATTTGGTGGCGGAGAATTATTCTCTTAGCTTAACACCCTTCTCTGAGACGTACGAGCTCAGAGGTTATGTAGTTGATGGTTAGCAGTGATACATTCCCCATTTGGTAATATGGAAAACGAAGTGCTACTGATCATTTTTTTATCAAAGCATGGCTTTGTGAAAAAGCATAGCTTTGTCGATGAGACCTCATCGAGCCTCACAAACATGTAATGGTCGAAACAAGAAAGATGCGGCAAGGTTTCAGGGGTAGCTCCCTTAGGGTATGACCATTCCTTCTGGAAAAGGGTGGTATCATGGTATGGAGCCCAGATACTTACTCATGTGGACACTATAGTATATTTATTACTGTGTGATGTTGTTGATGTAGAGGGCCCTCGGATAAAGGTCGCAAATGACCGGGGGTGGCATATCTTAGGTTTTACTCCCCGGGAAGGGCGTAGCCGGCCTTCTGTTAGCAGAGAGCCGGGTAGGTTCTCGTGGCGTCCCTCGAGAGGCATTCCCATGTGGCAATAGGAAGTTCGTTAGGCCGACCATTTGTTGGAAATCCATTCATCCAATACGAGCCCTTTACGATTGCAGTTGTATTACATGCCACCTCAGGTGGTAGCTATAGTAGGCATAGTATAATGGTACCTATGCTGGCTAGGATTTATATTATACTTTCAAAATATTTTCCACTATGCACTAATAATAGTATCAAAAAGGATTTTGCGTAGTAAGCATGTTTGACTATCATAAGGTGAAATCTCCCCATGTGTGCGATTGCATTGTATGTGTGCCGGGAAGCCTTATGGTAGTTTCATTTTCCAAAAAGCATTGCGGATTTCAATATAATTTCTTTGTTTGTTTTAAAGATAAAAACTGTTATGTTTGGTCACACCAGTCCCACGACTGACCTGAAGTTTATTGTTCCTTTCCTAACTCTGGGTGCCCACTATTTTCCACACGGGCAGTTTAGAGTTAGGTTTCTAGATAATCAAGTAGTAGATGTAGATTCGATAGCCTTCGAAGTCTTTGGATTGGTAGCTTTCAGTCTTTGGGATCTTCTTCAGTCTTGGATGACTGACCTTGCTTAGCTTTGTGCAACATGATCTGAAGTTCGATCTAGCTTTGGATTGGAGCATTTGATTTTGGAGATTCGTTCTATTGAAGATATTCTTTACGCTGCTAGTTCTTGTATATTTGATAGTATTGATATGTATTGTATCATTCTATTGTATCATCATTGTATCTGGATATTGTATCAATGTTGTATATATTGATATTCATTTCGCTCTTCCGCTGTGTTGTTGTACTTAATGTGTTATAAGCTCCGGCAAACCAGATTCGGCGTTTGGATCTGCGGCATTTGAATACAGTGTCGTACTTAGTGCCATTTTCGAAGGTCGTGTCAGGATCGTTATACAAACTCTATTTTTTAGTTTTTGTATGTACTGTCATCTTCAGTCTATCAGCTTCTTCCTCCTTCCTAAAGGCTGCAAATCCAAAACACAAATTTTAATCCAAATTGAAATTTAAACCCCTCAAACCATAGCATATTATATACCATTCCGAAGCTATCGTTGAGCATAACCCACATCTACAATTCATTTTTCCAATTGATTCTCAGTTTGGCCATAAATTGGTGATCTTTCTCAGTTGTCCATTTCTAGGGTTTTGTGATCCAACGGTGGATCGTCGACCATTCGGCGATCGAGGAGTGGCGTCAGGAAGAGGATATCGAGCATGTCTCAAATCTGGGTGTCGTTCTTGCTAAATTTAAGGAAAACCACTAGAATTTGGCAGAGTAACTTGCAGGGGCACTGGCTCAACAGGGCACCTCTGGCGACCGTGCCACCTTGGCCTTGGGCATCTCGATGTGGGTGTCTCGTTTGTGATGCTCGATCGTGGATTCGTTGGTTGTAACAGCATCGTGGAGGTCATGTAGGTAGCGACTGTATGCTTTTGCTCAAGCCGTGTTCAAGTTTGACCTAAAGTAGGTTCTGAGTGAGCGATAATTATGCAATTACCATCTATTTTTAATTTAATTTAATTTTAAATTTTAATCGTTCTAACTATCATAACTTTGTCATACGAGCTCGGATTCACACCCGATTTTCTCTATTGCGATTGTATCGAAATTTCGGACAATAAGGGACCAGTTTGGCTGCATTTTCAAAGTGATGGAATTTTAGGCTTTATCTGGATTTTAAATTTTCGATAAATCAAAGGTGGATGTTTTAACCCACTCACGAATGCTAAACTATATTATGTTAGATAAATTTAATTTATGATGTGATTTGAAATTGATTGATTGTTGTTTTTACTTTAAATTGTCATTCGAGTTTAATTAAAATTTATATTGAATTTAGTTGCTATTTAAATTAATATTGAAATTTAATTGCCGGTTAAACCCATGATAATTATAACCAGTTCATTTTTTGTGATTTAGTAGTTGATTTGAATAATGATTGCGATGGATGTTTCAATTGTTGATATTTTGGATTATTGGATATTATATTTATTTTATATGTTGTTATCACACTACAAGTTCCCTTAGTTTGCTATTAGGAAAAATCACTATGGGTTGAAATGACATATGACCGAATGGACTTATAGATTTGGAAAAATCATTATGGGTTGAAATGATAAACTGTGATTTTATGGATTTTTACTTGTATTCGGGATCAACGGTTGAAATGATATATACCCATAAATTTAGAATTTATTACGGGTTGAAATGATATATATCTGTTTCACTTCACAATAGTGAAGAACTCGAATTCTAGTGGTCCGGAATTTTTGCAAAAATGCTAAAAACCAACCCCACTGATGCCCGAGTTGGGTATCTGGTATCCTGTAAATAGGCGAAGACAAATGTATCAGATCACAATAATTTATCTCACAACGAGATTGACTATAATATAATAATAAGTAAATACTCACCAATATAATAACACTCTCTAAACAAGTGTCTTACAGCTGGGAAGTCTCTGCCTTCTACTTAACTTGTAGGGTCTTATGAAGAAGGGGTTTGAAGTAAAGTTCTGGTGAATGGACAAATTAAACACTTCTAAGCTTAATTCTACATATACCATTTTATTTCCATTTACTGTTGTATTAGGTTTACAATACTCTCGCCTGTGTTCGTGAACTGTGCACATCTACTCCATAGTAGATTAAAATCTAATAACTAATGTATACATATATGTAGCTATATGCCCAATGACCATATTGGTCCTAGGTACCAACTATGGTACCTTCCACATCCTCCTCAAAAAGGGCTCCATCATCTTGCTCCTTAGCTATATCTGTAAAGGACTGCTTAGTAAGGCCTATAATATAGACACTCCATCATCTTGCTCCATGAGCGTTCCGTAGCTACATCTGTACAGGACACTTCGTAAGTCCTACAATACAGATGCTCCACTACTTACTATGAAAAAGTAAATCGCGTCCACACTAGTCCATGCCAGTGCTCGGACATATACATTTTACCTCCCAGTGCGTACATTAAGGACTACGTAATCGTTCTGTCTACTACCTGAATCCCACCAACAAGGTCGACCTTGTATAGAATTAAGTCGGGGATTTTCTATATCTGTAAAGGACTTCTTCTTTAGGCCTACAATACAGATATTCTAGTTGGTTTGTCCCTTTCCTCATTGTGGCCATGGCTCCACGTGGCCACCCATCAACTAAATTGAAAGACCTCTAAAGAGTTAAGTGGTCGTGCCCTACTTCAAACAATCTAACATCCAATTGGCGAACCCCTCATCGAATGTCTCGATAGTGAAAGAATCATTAGCCTGTTGGTTTAGCTCTAGTCTTTCCCAAAATCGCTCTTGGTCTTGATGCTGGCTGATATCCGCATGTGACTATCCTTAAACTTACTCGCAAGTCTGGACATACGTATACCCTAATGTGAACATCAAGCCCTTCTGACTATCTACAAAGATCTACTTCGATAGGCCTACAATGAAAATGTAGTCAAGGCACACTCTCTTGATGGAACACCTAAAGACCAACCTCCGGGGGTGCAGCTTCGTTAGACCTACCTAGAGGGCCATCCCAGAGTATCCTCACATCCCGTTGAAGTCTCATACTTCCTTGAAGCCCAAAAATACTAAGTTGAACGTGCTTCTCCATTTCTAAAATCCATGATAAACTGCTTTGTTAGGCGCTTCATCCTTTGGGCTGCTCCAAACGCATCTCAATTCTTTTATTAGACCCTAAGTCTAATCTTTTATTTTGCGTTTAGTTTACTCTTCTTATTCTATTGGCTACTTATTTACGCTAGATAGCATATTCTTGCCCTGGCTATTGTGAAACCACCATTGATCTAATAGGGAATGCTATTGGTATTTCCATTTCTTGCTTATTAACTTAATTTAAGTCTTAAGTTTATTAAATACGCATCCTTTGTTCTGTTTGCTTATAAATTTAATAGAAATATAAAATAAGCTTTTACTCTTTGTCATTGCTATCATTGCTTATTTATTCGAAATTCCCAAATAAGCCTTTCTATTCTTTTACTTAATCGTAACATATGTTATAATTATACTTATAATTGTTTCTATTATTTCTTTTAAAATCTGTATATAATTACGAGTGTTTCTTTTATGTTCTGGTCTTTCTTCTTTTATTATGACATAGGAATTCTTTTTAATTCTCTTTTGTTATATAATTAACTTATCATAATAACTGTCTACTTATATAGTCTGCGCGATAAATTCAGACCTAGGTTCGTTTATTGCTCACAGCCTTAATTTCTTATCTAATAATTTATTCGATTCATTTCATACTCTACTTTACTTTCTTTTATTCTAGGAAGCAATTCTGTTTTATTTGATTGGTTGTGAAAGCTATACTAAAATCTATTTCCATAATTTAATACTAAATAATACTATAAACAATCATTCGTAACTGGAAGATATATCTTTTATTATTTTGGGCTAGTATAAAATACAGCGCTCCCTCTGTTTTATACTAGTTTCCTTTTTCTTTCTTTTTATTCTTGTAGTTATGTTTATCATTGTCTTTTAATTATTAACTATAGAAAAGTATTCTAGTTTCTAAACCAACCAATTAATCTATTACTTGCTCCCCAAATTAAATTATCGGATAAATTTATTATTTCCTTTCAGTGTAATTTATTGCAATATTCCACTTTTTTAATTTTCTTCCAATTTTCTTATTTTACATCTACTTCTATAAAGTCTAGTATTTTAATCCATTACCGTGAATTCTCTTTCTAACTACATTATATGCATTAAAAAGAATAAAAGGAACCGGTATTAAAGCTAAATTATGACTTTTAAAATAGATGTAAATAATGTAATTTTTTTACTTTTAGGCCTATGCATTTTCTAACTGTTAAGCCCAATTAAATATAAATAAAATTTACAATGTTTGCATAACTAATAGAATTAATTGCTAGAATAAATCATCTACCATAAAATCAATGATAATATATATTATAAACATAAAAAATATAATTAAATTCACTCACTCATCGTCCTTAGCTTCAATCTCTATCCCTTTTGATTTGCTACGCTTTTCTGTTTACTCTTATATTAGGTTTATTAGGTTTATAATAGTCTCGCCTCTGTTCACGAACCGTGCCCATCTACTCCATATGTAACAAATGGGATTTTCAACCATCGAAAATCGACATCAGTATGTCCACTGTATAAAATGTCGAGCAGTCGAGTGTTGGAAATACCAGTTGATGAGGCTTGAGGCTACGATTACATTTTAAAGAACATATTCACTTAGAATGCTCATCGTCCTCCAATGACAATGTACTGAAAGCATTCATCCATACAAGTTGTCCTGGGTCTGGACAAACCAATTCACCGTCTTCATCATCTTCACGGTATTCATTCGTTACATTCAAAACTGGATCGAAGCGGTTTGCCGATGATTAATCCGATCACGGTCTCTTCGAAATGATTAATGAAATTGGCTAATATTGATAGTCGGCTATTTAACTATAAAATTAAACATCCATAAGCAATCATCTGGCCTTAATATAAAAATTTTCAAGATTTTTACTTTTAGAATATCTTTAAAAGATATATAAATTCCTCTCAACATTTGAAAACCAATTTCGAAATACTTAAGTCCGTAACTGGATCCTCCCAATATTTCAACATTCAAAAATATTTCCAAATTTCTATTTTCTATAATTAGAAAAATATTACCAGTCTTGCTTTCCAAATCCTTTCAATATAAACGCATTTAGAGAATTATCCCATGACTTGTTCTAAAAATCTCCGATATTCCAATTTAAATTTCCTCTCCCAAACGTATTCTTTATAAACTCCTTTTTCGAATCTCGAGAGAATTGACAAAATAAACATTTCGATCACTTTAAACTCTAATATATATATAATAAGTATTTTAAAGAAAAATTATTTATTTTCGACACATGTTCGAATAATTATTTAAAATACCGAAAACACTTTTATAAACATCAGTAACTCATTTTAGTTAAATAAGTAAATTTTCAAAACTCATTTCAAAAGTTAGAATTTACTAAAAATAATTACTTCATATTTAAAAATCTACTCACCAAATATTTCAATCTCAACTAGTTTAGAATTCCACAGTTTTAAAATAATAAAATTTCTGTTTTAAAACAATCTCACCTCTTATAATTAAAAATATATTTTTAAAATCTCAATAATCAATTTTAATTAATAACTTTCTCTCGATTTCACCACATCTCGATTCAATGTCGATTTCCTAACCATTTTCTTTCCAGAAATAGAATTTCCCATTTTTCACCAACCTATTTCCATATTCTGATATAAATTCCTACTATAAATTTATATTTCCAATTATCATATGATATCGAATTTTTCCATTATAAACATCGTTTATCAATTTTATAACCCCTTTTGGGTTTACCTGTTTATAAAATATCCAAATCTATTTATAAAAATCCATTATATAAATTTTATTTCTTATAATTTCCATTAATACTTCCAATCTATCTTTTAATATTGATTTCAACTTCTTTTTTTATATTTCCAGCATGTTACTTACAAATTCCTTTATATAATTTCTTTTTAAAATCTGTATTTCTTTACTCGCAATGGTTAATTATAACCAAATTCAAATATAATTTTTGTTTTATAATTAAATTTCTCTAAAATATCTCTGATTCCAATATATATATTTTATTATCAAATTCCTTTTAATTCATTAAATTTTGAAATATATTTATTGTCTTTAAATTATCAAAATTCAGGCCAGTGCTACAATATCATCAATAATTCAATCACTACAATAATCTATAATAGATTATTTAATATTAAACATATATCGCGATATATGGAAAATAAACAATAAATTTTTAGGAATCTAGTTGGATCCCTCCAACATGTTTCCCTACATCTATAGATGTTAATACAATATATAATAAATACCAATCTCACTTCGAGGGGGATATCGTGGTATAAAGGGTCATCCGCTATTATGCAGACCGCATAGGGTCTTATCCGCTATAATGTGTTGGAATATCACTCCAAATACTAATACACACACACACACTAATATATATATATATATATATATATATAGTCATCCGCGGATAATTATAAATTTATCAGTCAATCCAGCAATCAATATTTTCAAATTTAAAACATTAAATTTAAATATGGTATCCAAAATGAGTGAGAAATTCTCACCTTTGATTTTCACTTTAAAATCCGTTCCAAACCAACTTGTTTCCATGATTTGAACCTCGTTTGAATACGACATGAATTTGTGAACATTTGATAATCATCAAATAGTATAACTTAAAATAAATTATTAATTAAACTTTTAAACCTCACTATTTTAATTTTTTTTCTATTTCTCCTTTTTTATTCATATATAAACCAATGACTGGACTAATCATAGAAATTAAATTAATTTCAAATGCTATACCCCAAGTAGGAATCGAGAGCACGAGAATGACCTCGTCTCTGCTTTATGATCACTCAATGCCTGGACCACCAAGCTCCACCCCTCCAAGCTCTGCCCTGCCTCGCAACCCAGGCATGACTACCCCTACCCCTTACGAGTGCACGCCCCCTCCCTCTGGCCTTGTGAATCGCTGTCGCCTCAAAGCTCCACCCAAAATCGAAAGCTCCTTCGCTAGCAACCCTTAATCTTTCCCTCAGGCGATCATCACGACCTCGCGACCTTGACCTTACCCATGCAGCCCTCGATCCCAGATGCAACTTAGATTTGATCGATCGTAATTATGTACGTATATTTTTTTCGAATAGATGAAGGAAGTAGCTCGCCATTTTTTTCTGTACTCTTCGATTTCGAATTCTATTTGATTTTAACCTTCCCTTTTTCCTTTTTATATAAATTCAAATTTTTTTATTATAAAAAACTACCGTTGTTCGAAAAAAAGGGAGAGATTTGAAACAAAGGGAGGAATACGATTTGACGGAGACGTCTTGAACATGGTAGAGGTGAAAAGAATGGAATACGATTTGACGGAGACGTCTTGAATACGGTAGAGGTGAAAAGAAAGGAAACGACGTTAGTACTTTTCCAATTATAATATTGTTTGATTATATAATATCCCGTTTAATACAACTTAAGATTTCGATCTCCTATTGAGGCATGCCGCTAGGCATTTATAATGTTGTTCTCCTATTTCAGATGCAATGGAAAATGTTTCCAGTTCCAGTTCGATCGTATAGAGAAGATAGCTTTTTGGAACCAATTATTTATATTAGATTTCAATATATTTCAACGTGTTTATATACCGTACGGCCAAATGATAACTCCAAACACTATGAAATTTAAAATCCGATAATAATACAATACTACAGATCCAATGGAACTAATTTTATCGAATTCTCAGACCGTGCCTTGAAAAGCTTTTTTAAATGTCATTTTGAACGAGCCATTTTTATAATTGAATAGACCAGTTTTAAATTCAATTTTAAATTTTTTATTTTCTTTATTATTATAAATATAATTTTTCAAGCCTTTAAATTGTTATTTTATCAGGCTTAAAATTCTAGATACAATAATATATCCAGTATTCAATTATTAAATAATTAAATTATCCAATTTAGACCGCTATATTTAAATCCCGAATTGACTTTATAATAAAAATCTAAATTTTCATATTCAGAATTAACGTACAATTAAAATTCGCTATTTAAAACCATTAAAATATTCCAATCAAATGTCCAAAAATCTGGTTCATTACACCATAGTAGATCAAAACTTAATAACTAACGTATACATATATGTAGCTATATGCACAATCATCATATTGGTCCTAGGTACCACCTATGGTACTTTACATATCCTCCTCGAAAAGGGCTCCATCATCTTGCTCCATTGCTATATCTGTAAAGGACTACTACCTAAGGCCTACAATACAGATACTCCATCGTCATGCTCCGTGAGCGTTCCATAGGTACATCTGTAAAGTACGCTTTATAAGGCATACAATACAGATGCTCCACTACTTACTATGAAAATGTAAATCGCGTCCGCAGTAGTCTATACCAGTGATCAGACATCCACAATGTACCACCCAGTGTTTACATTGAGGACTACGTAATCGTTCTGTCTACTATCTGAATCCCGCCATCAAGATCTACCTTGTACATAATTCAGTCAGAGATTTTCTATATATGTAAAGGACTGCTTCGTTAGGCAAAATTATAGATATTCTAGCTGGTCTATCTTTTTTTCATCGTGGCTATGGCCCCACGCAGCTACCCCACGCAGCTAAATCGAAAGGCCTCTAAAGAGTTAAGTGGCCATGCTCTACTGTAAACAATCTAACATCCAATTGGCAGTCTCCCCTATCCAATGTCCCGTTAGTGAAATAATCATTGGCCTGCTGGTTTGACTCTAGTCTTTCACGAAATCGCTCTTGGTCTTGATGCTGGCCAATATCCGCATGCGACTATCCTAAAACTTACTCGCAAGTACTGGACATAGGAATACACTGCTCCGAACAGCAAGCCGTTCTGACATCCTACAATGGTCTGCTTCGTTAGGCCTACAATGCAAATGCAGTCAAGGCATACTCTCTTGATGGAAAACCTATAGACCTACCTCTGGAGGTGCATCTATGTTAGGCCTACCCAGAGGGCCATCCTAGAGTATCCTTACATTTCGTTGAAGTATCATACTTCCTTGAAGCCCAAAAGTACTAAGTTGGAATTGCTTCTCCATTTCTGAAATCCGTGATGAACTGCTTCGTAGGGCGCTTCATCCATTGGGCAGCACCAAACGCATCTCAATTCTTTTATAGACCCCAAGTCTAATCTTTTAATTTGCATTTAGTTTAATTTTCTTATTTTATTGGCTACTTATTTACCCTAATTAGCATATCTTGCCCACATCTTATTTCTAGCTATTATGCGACCACCATTGATCTAATAGGGAATGCTATTGGTATTGCCACTTCCTGCTTATTAATTTAATTTAAGTATTAAATTTATTAAATGAGCATCTTTTGTTCTATTTTCTTATTAATTTAATATAAATCTAAAACAAGCTTTTACTATTTATCATTGCTATGATTGCATATTTATTCTAAGTTCCCAAATAAGCCTTTCAATTCTTTTACTTAGGTATAACTTATGTTATAATTATGCTTGTATTTGTTACCATTATTTCTTTTAAAATATGTATGTAATTGCAAGTGTTTCTTTTTTGTTCTAATCTACCTTCTTTTATTATGATATAGTATTATTTTTAATTCTCCTTTATTATATAATTAACTTATCGTAATAACTGCATTTTAATATGGTCTGCGCGGTAAGTGCAGACCTAGGTGCGTTTATTGTTCACAGCCTTAATTTCTTATCTAATAATTTATTTGATCCATTTCATACTCTACTTTATTTTCTTTTATTCTAGGAAGTAATTCTATTTTATTTGGTTGGTTGTGAAAGGTATACTAAAACCTATTTCTATAATTTAATACTACATAATACTATAAATAAGTAACCGCAAGTTATTTCTTTTATTATTTTGGGCTAGTGTAAAATATAGTGGTTCCTCTATTTTACACTAGTTATCATTTTCTTTCTTTTTATTCTTGTAGTTACGTTTATTGTTATGTTTTAATTATTGAATTATAGAAATGTATTTTAATTTCTAAACCAGCAAATTAATCAATTACTTACTCCAAAATTACATTATCAGATAAATTTATTATTCTCGTTCAGTGTAATTTATTGCAAAATTCCACTTCTGTATTTTTTTCCAATTTTCTTATTTTACGTCTACTTCTATAAAGTCTAGTATTTTAATCCATAACCACGAATTCTCTTTCTAATTATATTATGCGCATAAAAAGGAAATAAAAGGAACAAGTATTAAGGTTGAATTATGACTTTTAAAATAGATGTAAATAATTGCAAATTTCTTACTTTTAGTCCTACACCTTTTCTAATTGTTAAGTCCAATTAAATATAAATAAAATTTACAATGTTTGCATAACTAATAGAATTAGTAACTGAAATAAATTTTCTAATAGAAATTCAACGATAATATATGTTATAAACGTAAAAGAATATAATTAAATCACATGTCGTCATTAGCTTCAATCTCCACCCTTTTAATTTGCTACGCTTTTTCCCTTTTTAATTCGTTGTAAATTTCCTAATTTGTTTGCACCATTCTCCGATTTGCTTGTATGTACATCCTTGCTTGATTTTTTTTTGGGAAAAGATTTGATTGATAGAGGAGAAAGGAAGAGGGAGAAGAGAAGAGAAGTTTGCTGTAAATGACAGCAGCCGATTCAGAGAAAATAGTGCAGGCTAGGGTTAAATTACGTTCAATTTACAAGTGTAGTGAACAACTATGAACCATCAATTAACCCTAAAAACAATTGAAATGACCTGCAAATCCGTACCCCTTGAGTCGACACTATTCCCCATCAATCAACTCAAGATAAACGGAAATATGAACCACTTGGGTTAAAGAAGAAGAGGTAGAAGAAGAAAGTAGAAAAAAACATCAGAATCTAACCATTGCAGCGGAATAAAATATAATAGATAATCACAGATCTTACACCAAGACAAATTCTATATCTGTTTACACATACATCACTAGAGTATACATAACACTCAACTGGACAGTAATTATAATCTGTCCTCATAATCTGAATACACAACGGAATATGTAACCCAAATACGGAAGTACGTATCGCCATCCAGCTCGTCTCCTGAGCTCCACAGCATCATATCATGTATTCTATAATACTCAGTCTGACCCGAGCATCATAGTTAAATAACACCCGAGTCAGTCTGGAATACCAGCATGAGAAAACCACACTCAAATTGATTATTAAAGTCTCAAAATCCTTTGAAAATCAAAAGCATCTCGTAAGACCACGCCATAAATAAACGTGTCGGGTTTTTACCTTACGATAGCTAAAAAACTTTTTATTAAAATTCTCTGATATTATAATAGTGTCTATAGAAAGTAAAATAGAATCTAGCTAAAATGCTTGCATCTCAAGTTTCAGCAATAGTTGGGCACAATCACACGCGTAGGGAAAATGGATTCCAACTAATGACTAGGCACTGAGGCACCACCTGTCATGGTACCTGGTCTAGAGCAGCATACCAAGGATCACTTCCGACCCCCTGCAACACAAGACCAAGACTACCACTTACTGGATAATCCCAAGTAAGATCACCCCACGATTTGGATCAGCAACCGCACCACTAAGACGAATAAAAAGGGACATCTAGACAGGGATGACCTCACCTTAATGGGCGCTTCCCACCTAACCTTGCTGCATAACGCCAGATTTTCAGTCATTCCCATTTGATGAGGCATGAGGCTAAGCGTTACCTTTTTAGAAAGTTTCACTTAGAGTGCTCAATGTCCACCTGACGATGTTCTGAAAGCACTCATCCATACAAGTCCCCCCGGGTTCGAACGGAACCGAAGGCACTACTCCTACTACATCCATTTTGGAAACAACCTCAGGATTAGTAGCGACTAGCCCTTGCACTTCACTGCTCCGTCTTCGAATCCAAACTCGTCCTTATTACGAAAACGTACAAACTAGATCGAAGTGGTTTTTGAGAAAATAATCCCGATCCCGGTCTCTTCGAAACGATCAGCGCATTGGCCACTATTGGTAGTTGTTATTTAACTATCAATTAATATTCACAACGACCATCAAACAATAAATAATTTCTCTAAATTATTTGTTAACCTCAAAATATCTTCACAAGATATATTTTCATCCCTTTTGAAAATAGGTTTTCGAACCATACTCTTCTCATGAAATAAATTCCCAAATATTTAATTCCACTGAAAATACCAAGTGCAAAACTATGGATTTTTAAAATAAGTTAAAACTCTTTAATATGAAATATATTTTAACATTTAGATTGAAAACTACTTCAATACTTTATTAAAAATATATATATTAGGAATATTTAAAATGAGGTTATTTTGTAAAATATAAAACCAGATTTTCTCTTCTAAAACAAATACCAAGTCACTTTTTAATAATTACTACTATAATATATTAAAATAAAATTCTTACTTTAAAATTTAAACATTTAGAAATAATAAATTTTCTAAACTTACTTTTTAAACAACTTAAAATTTTTAACAAAATTTGCTTCGAAAACGTACTTGGCTATCCAAGGAAATACACTTCTCTTTTACATCTTTAAAAATAAATCACTATTTATTTTTAAACAGATTTACCCAATCCTTTAATAAATTTCCATCGTGAATATATTCTTCCAAATATCCACTGATATATTACTTTACTTTCTATAAACCCAGTTTATAAATTTCATAGTCACATTCTCCTTTAAATGTCCAATTTCAAACACTTAAATCAATTTCCAACTTGATTTCCAATTTACTCCATTTTGAAATAAATGTCTTTACTTACTCATTTTTTTCCAAAATCCATTAACTTTATATTTTATTTCTCCACTTTGATTTAAAATCTTTTAACTGAAACATACCAATTTCAGATTTCCAAAATTCCTTCTTTATCCTTTTAAATAAATTTAAACCTTGAATTTTAAAATAAATTCTTTATTCCTTTAAATAATATCACTAAAATTGTACAGTTCATTATTTTCTGTTTATTCAAAATCCCCATTTTCCATACTTGAAATTATTCATTAGAATTTTAAAATTACTTTTATTCTTATCCTGTTCATTCTTAAATTTATTCAATTTCTCTATGATTATTTTACTTAAAAATTCACTCTTTTATTTTCTTTCAAAAATCCAATTCTATATATTTTGATAAACTAGTGTACCGAAATATATTCAAGCAAACTATAGCATTCAATATTCCAATTATCAATATAATTCATCATAGGATATCAAATATTCATAACAAAGAATATTAAATAATCTAGATAATTTTGAGAAATCCAGTTGGATCCCTCCAACCTATTTCCCTGCATCCATAGATGTTAGCACAATACCAATTCCACTTCGAGGTGGAATATCGTGGTATATGGGATTAATATAGTATCATCCGCTATTATGCGGCGCATAGGGTCTTATCCGCTATAAAATGGGAAATCAGTTACTCCAATATATACTACATACTACTATATATGATATAGCACATCAAACCAATTCAATCATTCAACCAATTATTTAAATTTAACCATTTAAATTTAAACTAACCCGGATGAGTGAGATTAACTCACCTTTGATTTTAGTTTGCAGTCTATTCCACTCTAGTTCCATTCTGACTTGTTTCTCCATTTTAGACCTTACTGCCAAAACAATCACGCAGTGCATTCCTTACCTCCTTCAACCTACACACTGCAATTCTTTATCACATAACCACCTTCATCACTACTGCAATCACGAATCGCTTCCACAACCCAGTCCTCTACTACAAATCGCAACCTCTTCGAGCATCTGAAAACCGTCACCGTCGTCAGCATCCTCCTCGACCTTCAATCGGAACCCCAAACAGCCACGCGGCTTTCATCGAAGTCCATCACGACTTCCCCATGACCTCACATATTCATCCTTACCGAGTCGCGACAGCACGCACGCATCAGGTCGCATCGACCTTCACACCAACCTCCATGTCACAGCGACGCTTATTTTGACGTTGAATCCAAGCTGAGCCCTAGATCGACTTCACCTACTTGCGGCTGAAATCGCCTGCCTTCGAGATCCAACTCACCGCCGTAGGTTGCGATTCGATCGCGATAAGTATTTCGAACGAAATCGATTCGTTCGATCATCATTTTTCTATTTGAGATCTGGAAATCGCGACTTAGGTCTAGGGAATGGAAACGTGAATTGTTCAGAAGCGAGAGTTTATTTTGATTAGTATTTTCACCTATGGAAATTTAGGGGTTTTCTTAGGAAACGACCTATCCAGGGTTTCATTTTTATCGGCTTGTTCAGTAAGGAAAAGGGAGATGTGATATTTGAAAAGAGGTTAGCGTGTTCAATGCTGGCTATAATGACTTTGAAGAGAAAGGCAAAACGTTCTGATGTGATTCGTTTTTGACTTGTCAAAATATAAAATTATATTATATTAAATTCTCGATAAAAATTCATCGCGTTCACTTATCGTATGGCCAGACGATCACTCCAAACACTATGAAAATTGAAATTCGATAATAATACAATATTCTGGATCCAATGGAACTAGTTTCGTCGAATTCCGAGACTATGCCTCGGAAGGCTATTTTTAAATATCGATTTAAACGATATAAATTCAAAACTGAACAAAACACTTCCAAATTCAATTTTAACACTTTTACTATTTTCAGTATTATCAATATAAATTTTACAAGCCTTCAAATTATTTTTAACAGGCTTAAAACAAAAGATTCAACAATTTACCCAATTTAAGTTTATTAAATCCAATAACTTAATTGCTAAATAATAGTAATATTTGAATTCAAGTTGAAAATTAACTTTTAAATATTTATAATCAATTAAATATTTCGATTTCAAATGTCCAAAAATTCCGGGTCGTCACAACAATCCTCAGCATCATTTATTGATTTGTTTACGTTAGCTTATAATGTATTATTCTCCAATGTTATTCATTTATTCCTTTGTTACATGACCCTATCAATTCACGTTTCCTTCTAAATAAGATTCTCCCATTAATTACCCAATTAATTATATATAAAATTTTACCTTTTGATTTATTCTTATTAACTTACTTCATCATAAACTTAATTACTCCGTTTAGTTTTTGTACGCATTCCATTTTTTTTCTTTTTTAACTTGGAAACAAATAATCCTATAACCGGCGTTTTCTTCTAGCTAATTAATTTGCCTTACTAGCTATTGTAACAAGGGCATATTTTTTGATTAATTGACAACCTTTTTAAAATGCTTCACTACTTTCCAATTAATTAATTGACATGTTTTCCCATTTTAATCGATATCCAAATTAATTCCTATGCGTCACTCAATCACACATTTATTAGTTTTATAGATTTAAATCGCCAATTCATTACCTAATTAATTGATATATAAGTTTCCTTCATTTATTGATTGATGCTTACTTAATGTCTTTAATTAATTTCATAATTAATTGATTGCGTTAGTCATAAATTGATATACGTATATTATCATTTAATTTATTCCCCACATACATTTTCCGTTATTAGAGATCCCTTAATTAATTAACGTTATAAAAGTGATATATTCTATGACTAATTGATGCCTCTACATCTCTTATTTAATTCCCCTTTTAGTTGATTGATGCATCAATTAATCACGCACTCATTGCTTGCATAAATCTACATAACCTCTTAATTCTAAAATGAATATATTTGACATTTATATTCTGTTTTGCAATTATACTAATTCAATTGATTTTGTTTAATTATATAAAAATGCGAGGCATCACATAAGGTAAAAAATTATATACGGATACTAGATTGGTTAAAATCCTTAATTTTTTGAATCCCATTAAATGATTTTTTGAAATAAAAGTTGATTTATATGAACTGAATTGTTTTCAAAATCCAAGCTTTAAAATGTGAAATTTAAATTGGTTTAACTAAATTGTTTACAGAATTTAAATTGGAATTTTAATGTTGAATTTTAAAGTATAAATGAAATTTATCAAAATTGAGTTATTGTAAACATTTGAATGTTTAAACTTTGAAATCCATTGAATTTGAAGTGGTTTAAATTTCTAGTTCAAACATTGATTTAAAATCGTTATAGGTTTAAATGGTTTTAATGAGAATTTGAATTGAATGATTTGAATTTAGTTTTATTGATTTGAAATATGAATATGGTCCAGATTTGTCGAAATGGAAGAAATAGACTAATTTTATATTATTTTCAAATTAATTAATTAATATAAATTATTTAAAAGTCTGTTATTTAAAAATTAGATTATTTATAATTTCACCTATTTACTATATAAACCGTTCCAATAATCAAACTATTTTGTACTAAACTATTTTCAACTATTTTCAAATCCTTAAACTATTAAACTATATTAAACTAATAAAACTATTTTAAACTATTATAAATATTTTAAACTATTTTAATACATTAACTCTTTTAATATATAACCAATTTTAATATATATACTATTTCTATTATGTATCGACCTGGAATTTAGGATATTTGTACTTAGAATATTTAATTAGTTTTAAATATTAAAAGTTAATTTTTAACTTGAATTTCAAAGATAACTATTTATTGATAATTTAAATTATTGAATTTAATAATTGAGAATTGGATAATGTATTGAATTCTGGGTTATAAGCTTGTTAAAAATAATTTAAAATTTTATAATAATAATAGTGAATATAATAAAACCTTTTAAATTGAATTTAAAAGTGATTTGTTCAGTTTTAAAAAGATATCGTTTAAATTGACATTTAAAAATAGCTTTTCGAGGCATAGTTTTAAAGTTTGACGAACCCAGTTCTATTGGATCCATAATAGTGTATTATTATCGGATTTCAAATTTCGTAGCTTTTGGAGTTATTGTTTGGTTGTACGGGATATAAATGCGCTGGAAATTTATATCGAAAATTCAATAAAATAATTGGGTTCAAAAAGCTATCTTTTCCACACGATCGAATTTGGACTCGAAACCATTTCAATTGCATTCCTAATAAGGGTATAACATTTTGAACACCTAGTGGCACGCATCGATAGGAGGTTGAGATTTTAAGTTGCGAAATCAAGACGTTTTGAAAATTTAAATAAAATAGATATACGTGACATGACCCTTATTTCCATCGGACCTTTTTCCTTTCTTTTCAAAGCACTATAGCTTATCACCTACATGCAAACAATTCATAACATGCTAATTTTTTCTTTTATACCCTTCTCCCTCCTCCTTCATTTTCAAAAATCTCACGCAACCATTTACAAAGAAATAAGAATGGCCGAACAAAATTAAAAAAAAAAATCCCTCTTCTTCTCAGTCATTGTAGTCCTCCTCTTCATAATCGAATCACATTTTCCCCCTCCATCACGGTCTGGAAGGCTCAATGGATGTCAGTTTGAACTTTAGATGCATTGGCATGTGTTGGTAGGACAGCAAGACCAACGGGTTGAAGGCTAGTATCGATGAGGGACGCAGCAATGTATGTCGTGACGTGGTCAATGGTAAGGCGGAGTTCGTGTACGCGTGTATGTGTGCATGGACTTGGCCGTGGTGGGGTGCACGACTGTAGGTTGGGGAAGGTAGGTCGATAGTGCAAGCAGGTCGAGGCAGCAGCGAGTGAAGACGGCGACGTTGAAGTCTTAATCATGGCAGAGATAGTGTTGCAGCCCAGAGCGTTCGCGAGAGGATGGGAACGGTAAGATTCCGTAAGGTGGTAATGATATTAAGTTGGTTTTGTTCATCTGAAAAGTACATAAATGAATCCTTAATTTAAATATAGTGATATGTAAATAAAAATAGAGTATTATACATATCGTATAATTTATTCCTAAGAGGTTTAAAGCAAAACCGGATCGACCATTTAAATTCGTAGCTGGGAAAATGTTTGGGGTGGAATTAAAATTGGAATGGACTGCAAATAAAAATCATGGTGAGTTAATCTCACTCAAATTTTGGATTACTGAAATTAATTTTAAATAGTTAAAATTAATTATGGATTGATTGATTGAATTGATAGATTATCATCAGTTGGATGTGACATTATATATAGTAGTATATATATTAGAGTGATTGGTATTCTCGCATATATATAGCGGATGAGACCCTACCCCCACATAATAGCGGATGACCCTATATACTGCGATATCCCCCTCGAAGAGGGATTAGTATTTTTATATGTATTAACATCTATGAATATAGGGAAATAGGTCAGGGATATCCAACTGGATTCCTCAAAAATGTTGAAATTATTTTCTTATTCAATAATATGATATGTTGAAAAATCTGTGATAGATTATACATGAATTGAATTTATTTGGTGCCATGGTATTACTAGTTTATATTTTGGTATTTTAAAATACTATAAATATGTAAATTGAATTTAAAAAGAAATTAAAAGAAAATTTGAAGTAATGATATTTATAGTGAAATTTGGATTAATTTAAAGAAATGAATTTGGGAAAAAATAAATATTTAGATTTAAAAATTTTATTTAAGACTTTCGGGGTATGAAAATAGAGATTTTGGAAGAACTTAAATAAAAGAATTTTAAATAATAAAACTTAATCGATATTTGTTTAAGTGAAAAGAGATTTTAAAAAATCGAGATTTAACATATTTTGGAAAAAATAAAAGGGAAATTTGAAAATAAAATATGAAATTATTATACAAGATTTTAGATAAGATTTTAAATGATGAAAAGGAATATGGAATATGGTTGGGTTATTTAAGAAATTGATTTGGAAATGGAATTTTATTTAGACATCGATTTGAAATCGATTAAGTGTTGTGAAACCATTATAAACGGGAAATGAGACTGTGGAATTTATGGATAAGGCTTATAATTAAAGTAAAGCGATTATCGGTGGATAAAATTTGAAGTTATAAACTCATGTTGAGGATTTACAAGGAGATGGGTAATTGGCTTAAAAGTAAATGACAGATTTTTTTTAGAAAACGTGGAAGGGGATTTACGGAATTGGAGAATCAAATTCATAATAAATCCAGAGACGTTTATAAATGTTGGACTGGTTATATTGGAACTGAAAATTATATTTTTATCAAGGAATTGAGTTTGTTTTAAAAAGGAGGATTTTTAAGTATTTATTAGAAAATTTAAAAGTGTTTAAGAATATTTCAAAAAATTAATTATTTAGTCGTTTAAATTGTTTGAGTTATAATAAAGCATTAATTAAGTATTTTAATAAATGGTTGACTCAAGTTAATTTTTATTTAAAAATTAATCAATATTATTATTTTAAACGTTAGATTATTTTATAATAACTTTTATTTTAAAGAGTAATTACTTAGAATTAACTTGGAAAATTATTATAGAAATTTCATAAATATTATTTTGAAAATTTTCAAATAAAGGTTTTGGGACGTAATGGTATACCCTCATGGAGAAATCGAAAGCTGTGGGTGCATGTAGTTAAGTCTTGAATTTTTATGGGATAGAGACGTAGTGTAACGAACTTGCTTTTTTGTACGTTTTAAATCGACAATAAACCACACACGTCAGACTCAAACCATATAAAAGAGCGGATTGTTATTAGGGTAAATAGGAAAAGCAGAGAAAGAAATAAAACAAAATAGAATCTCACAGCGGAATGGCAAAATATAATAATCAAATAAAAGTTCATGAAGCTGTTTTACAAAACATTTGATTATACTTATACAACACATATCAGAGTTACACATGCCAGAGAATACTAAATAATGCAGCAGAACAATGTGATGCAGTGGAACAATATAGTAAATAATAGTAATACAATCTTCATCCTTGTCCTTTAGAAATAAAATCTTCGAATCCTGAAATGCTCAGACTGACCCGAGCGAATTGAAAAGACAAAACACTCAGTCAGAACTAAAGGTTCTTATGTGAGCTAAATCAACATAATAAATATGAGTGGAACGGCATCAGAGATGTTTATGGAATTTGACATCTCCTATCTAGTGTCTAACGTGAGTGTAGTAACTTAAGACATATTCGGGATTTACATCTCCTAAGGATCCGTTAAACTATCTACTATATAGTAATATACACTATTATAATAATGTCTATTAGTAAAATAAACTTACTTTAAAATAGCGTTAAGTGGTTACCCATATAGCCCTTACCACGTAATAGTCCCAGTAGTCCATCCAGTATCAATGCGTCTCTAGATCGGGAGACTACCCTAAATACTCCACGGGCTATGGGAGATCTAAAATCCTATAAGGCGCGCTAGGGTAGGTGACACGGCACAACTAGGCAATGCAGGGTATATATACCAATTACTATCTGGATTGGTGGTGACGATAGCGCGCAGCTACCGTCTACCTCGAGCCACACCACCAAAAAAAATTAGAAGGGCCCCAATCAATCACAAAGTAATAGAATGGTATCGAAGGAATGTGTCCGATAAGAGGAGCTACCTCACTAGTCCGGAATTGCTACTATTTTAGCCATTTTATGCCAACTCACGGGAGTCGGGTCTACGTATATACCTCAAAGGAACGCCTCCACCAACCTACTTCATTCTGGAATCACCACCACGTACATGGTTGTTAAAGTGGTTTTCGAAGTTGGCAGAGAGTATGACAACTTCCGATCTCGGTATCTTTAACAACCAAACGTTATTATAACACCGTGGTCATTTTTAAAATAGCTTATACTTTAAAACAAAATATCATTGCCCTTTTCAAAACCAAATCAATACGATATCAATTTCATTTCAAATATATCCTTTCTAAAACCATAACACTTTCAAAGTTATAACATTTCAAAATTAAAACATTTGAATATAACATTTTCAAATTTATTACCTTGAAGCTCATAACTTTGGAACATAAATTCCACCACTTAAATGGTTCAAATATTTAAAATACTTTATATAATAAACTAGCCTTTTCAATTTCACAAATCAATTCCAAAACAAATCAAATTTCTAAATTTATTATTTAACCAAATCCCAAATCCCAAATCATGAATTCCAATATGATCCAGTTTCCAAATAAACTATTCCAAATTTTATCGACTTCAAAACAGATTTGATCAATAGAATAAACCATTTCAAATTCAATATATTTCAATCTTTAAGTATTTAACAATTTCAAACTAAGTTTGGTAATTACGATTCAATAATTCAATTTTCTATTATTTACTTTTGAAATATTTTACTTAATAAATCAATTATCATTTAAATAAAACTCAAATTACAAATAACTAAATATTTCCTTCAATTTATTTATACTTGAAATATTCATTTAATTCACCTTAAATCAAAATCAAGTTATAAAAATTATACCTTTTAAATTTTCAAATTTAATCAATTTCACGTCAAGTTATTTAAGTTTAATTCTTACATAAATTCAGTTTCAAATAAATCCCAATTCATCTTCCAACCATAATTTTATTTAAATCATTATAACCTCTATATTAAAATATAATTTAAATACTTAACCATATTATCTTAAATAAAATCAAACTTATTATTAAGCTTATCCTATATTAAAACAAATTATACATAGCTTAAAATCAAGGATAAAATAACATGTATATAATATCTAAAATCAATATTTATCTAAAACCATATATTTCTTTATAAACCATAGAAATCATTTTAAAATATTTTTGTATATAGACGATGGTGTCTGTATATAATTTTCTATCCTATGGTCAAGTGATATGGATATTTATCATTTTAATCCGTAATTTAAATATAAATACAGTTATATATCATTTCAAACCGCAATCTCGAATGAAATAAAAATCCATAACAAGTTGCAGTTTATAACAATATAATATACAACATCCATTCTTCCAATATCAATCATCAAACATTTATCACAATCATTATCCAATTCAATCAATAACATTAATATAGAACAGATAACAAACAACAGGTATTTGCTGGCAGTTTATATTCAATAATAAATTAAATAACTATTTTATTCAAATAAATTCAAATAAACTAAGATGATGATTCAAAATATGCCAAACGGTCATAAATAAATCTCTAGTCACATCATAAATCAATTTAACAAACATACGAAATTTTAGAAGTTGTGAGTGGGATAAAACACTCACCTTTTGAATTTAAATTGAATTTAAATCCAATTTAAACCCAAAATTCAAACAGTCTCAGAATTGGTCTATACCTGCGCCAAAATGTCCGGAATTATAATACGATCCTAACAAAAGAAACTGCGCGTAAATCCGAGCTCATACGCAGAAGTTATGGGGATTAGAATGTTTAAGGATTAAATTTAAATTAAATAAAATAGAAAAATAACAGAAAAAAATCATACCGTACACGTCCTCCTCATCACGTACAGCAACATCATGAACGAACCCTTCTACGAGGCACGCCGCCACTCACTGGACGACGACCACGCACCTCCGACCACATCGGGGATCACTGCCGACTTCTCCGCCTCAGTGGTACCTCCACAGCCGAAACACACGAGCCCCCGGCCATCCCCTTAAGCTCCGCCAGCGTCGGTGATTTTGCTCGATTTCCAGCCAATCGAGACCTCTGGCACAAAAGAATTATCATACCTACGGCCTACGCGATGCCACCCTTCCAATTGCGCTTCCTGATCGTCGATCCGACGACAATCCGCCGTTGGATCGCCAAAACACCATTTGGACGGCCGAAAATGTTATAGCAATTACAAAACAAATCGATGCTCGAATCCAAAAACGAATTGTAGATCTAAGATGCGCTTATCGAGAGCTTCAAAACGATATATAATTTGATAGGTTTTGGAGGAGTTTAAATTTTGAACTTGGAATTTGAATTGAAATTGGAATGGGAAGATTAGGGTTTTCAACCAGTGAGAAAGAGGAGCAGCAGAAATTTCTTTACGTATAGAAATAAGAAAAAGAAAGGCTGCTAGGGTTTATAACTAGATATATATAAGCAGAACAAAATGGAATAGATTGGCTTGATCGAATTTGGGTTTTGAACGATAAATGACACAAAATGCCCGTTTCGACTCCGGACGAAAATGGGTCAACCAGCATATCAAAAGGGATTGGATATGTTAAACGCAATGGAATAAGTTTCAAGTCCAAATTCCATCATATAAAGAAGTTATGCCAAAATCAAGTTATTTCAAATTGATTTCAATCAATTTCAATTTCATTGATTTCTAGGCGTTTCGAGCTTGCACGATCAAACGACTAGTCCGATCGCTACGAAGCTTGAAATCCTACAATAATTCACTGATTCGATGAAACTGGTTTCATTGAAATCCGAGTCAGTGGCCAAAATGGCTATTTTTACATTAATTAAATAAATTAATAATTAACTAATTAAATCAATTTTTCAATTTCAATTCTATAATTGACAATTTTTATCGTTTTTAAATTTCTCAATCATTTACACTAATTTAAATAAATTTATGCGTCAATTTAGAGTTGATTAATTTATTAGTTTCAGTGTTAACCTTAATTTCACTACATTCAGAAATTATAAATTTAATTTTCAATAATTCCATTTAATTTACTTTTCATTTTATTATTCAATTCATTATTGTCAAATGGATGAAATTAACATTGGATTCATGATCTATTACATTAATATTCCCAAATTACATCTTAATTTCAATTGACGTAATATTTAGATATTTAATTTCAATTAATTGCAATTAATCCAATTATTATAGTTCAAATCCGAAATAAATTGTTAAACCTTTATTTCCATTCTTAGAATTCAATAAATTGTCCTATTATGAATAACATTAACATTATTTCCATATATTACCTTAATTAACATAAACATAATATTTTATTTATATTTATTACAATTGATTCTAATTTAATTAAATGGATTAAAAATATATCGATAACTCATAATAATTGTTGCCATTAGCTCTTAATCATACTTTTATAAGTTATCATTTCCAAACAATATTATAATTACTTACAGAACATTGATTTTATTCAATTACTATTTATTATTATTAATTCATTAATTAATTCACAATTTACGTTCGTTTTCTTGTATTAAATTTATTACCAAGTATACATTTACCTTATTTCAACTAATTGGGATTCCATTTAAGTTGTAAATAATTAACTATAAATAACATTGTTGCTTTTCACTTTAGTTATTATTTCGTTAAATATATTACAAAATTTTTATATCTTCCAATATTTATTCACAATTCCTTATTAAATTAACATCTTAATTATCGAAAATTATGGGTCGTTATATTCTCCCCCACTCAAAACTTTTCGGCCCCGAAAATAAAAAGAAGGGAAAAGAAGGAATTAAGTAATTAATATATCTTATTCAAAAATATTAACTTTATAAACAATTAAATCTATAAAATTAATTAATTTAATAAAATATACCAATTTATAACCATTAAATCTTTTTATACTGAAATTAATCAAGTTTGGAAACATTTTTCAAAATTTTTCTAAGTTCAAAATTTACGAAAAATTTCGGGCAGAGTCTTCTTTATACGGAGAGGCTCGGGAGAAAATATAATATTAAATATAACAATATATATCACAATATCTCAAAATAAAATATCCCAACAACGAGAAAAACAATATAATAATGCTATAAAACCATAATCCGAGAACTTACCTATTTGTCAGACAATTAACGCTTAATTACGAAACTAAAAGTAGTAGCAATTGCTTCCATAACCTGCATTTCACTTGCATATTCTAAAAGAGTTGACAATTACATAGAATGAAATAATAATTTTGTTTTATCCACTAGCAAAAAAATCAATGTCAAACAACAACAATCACTTGCAACCACAGCATACAATCATCGTACAAAATCAATACAATTCAATTATCCATCCATATCAAACAAAACAAATAGTCGTTCGAGTTCAAAAACTTTAAATTGTATAGAATGGAAAATAAACTATTAAGTTCAACATTTACTCAACAATCTTAGATGAAACTTAATATATTATTCGTACATCCAAACAATTTTAAAGTATCCTTGCCCAAACAACCAACAATTTCAAACAATAGATCGAGTTCATTCTTATTAATTTCATTTCATACATTTGTTGTTTGATTTTCTTTTCATTCATATAATGATTTATCTTTTTAATTTACATTTCATTTCTTACAGTTTCATTTACTTTTATTCTTTCTTACAAAATCTCATTTTCATTTATTCATATCATGTCATTTTCTTTTTATTGCATTATATTCATTTGTTCTCTACTTAATTTCATTTATTTACATTCATTTATTAATAGTGTTCATGTTCAATTCAATTACTTAGCATTTCAATTCATTAACGTAAGTTTATAGTCATCCACTTGCAATATTTACTTTCTGTCACATTTAATTCCAATAACTTAAGTTTATAACAATTATAACATCAATTCCTATTAATAAAAGCAATCTATTGAACGTTTCCATTACATAATTTTACTTTTATATTTTCCTTTACATTTTCCTATTAAACATTTCAACTTTCAAAATTTGGTAAGTTATATATATGATTTAAGATTGTAGTTGAAAGTTATACAAGTTTTTCTCATTTCTTTTAGTAAATTTAATGTTCAATAATCATATCATTTGTTTTATAGGTTACTACTTTCAACTTTCTTGTAATTTCATTTATAACCTAGCATTTAATCTCTTATTTTAATTAGAGGTTCCAATTATTAATTAGTTACATTCCATTTCGCTACAATAATTGAAACTATTAATTAACGGAAACTAAGGAACTAAATACCGGGTTAAATTTCAAATCATTTTTAAAATAATAGATAAATATATATACTCACACTTATATATCCAATTATATTTAAAACAATTAAATTTTATATTTGTTTATCTAAATAAATCTGCAGTAAAACTACTATAGTGGCCTTCCCACATAGAAATGAATGTCGACGATGCGTGCACTCATCACCGATATTTGTTTCCAGCGACAGAGAGAGGAGTACATAACTTATTTATTTTTTAGATTTTTTTAAAGAAATTCTTTCAAATCATATTGAAATATTTATATCGAAAAATACTTCTAAATAACATTATTATATTACAAAATCATTTGAAATAAATTTTCAAAACCCCAGAACTTAAGTTCTAAAATTTCCAATTTTCATTCATTTTATTTTCTTTGAATTTTTCTTCCAATCAATATTTATACATTTCACTACCTAACAACCAATATATTGCAACCATATTTAACTTTTATAAAAATTTATTTTATATACATAAAATATAATAGGCAAAATTATTCCATTTACCTATATTTCAAAA
This sequence comes from Allium cepa, assembly GCA_030765085.1. Lineage (NCBI taxonomy): Eukaryota > Viridiplantae > Streptophyta > Magnoliopsida > Asparagales > Amaryllidaceae > Allium > Allium cepa. The sequence continues at coordinate 674,802,282 of CM060941.1, read as the reverse complement.
CAAATATTGTGTCCGCTTGTCCTATTAAGTGTTTATGTAACGACCCAGAATTTTTGTCATTTGAAATTCATATATTTAATTAAATTTTTTTTGTAATATTAACAAGTAAAATTTGTAAGTCGAATAAATTTTATTTCGAATATCTAGATTTACTTGGATAAATAAATCGATAATTTAATATTTGAAATTAGAGAAATAATTGGGAAATGGGTTTAATGTGATTAAAATTGATTTGTAAAGTTGTATTTAATCATATTGGAGTTAGAATGATGTTATAGAACTTTTAACATTAAATTAAAAGTCAAACTGTAGAAATTGAATATTTTAATATTTAATGACAAGTAAAAAATAGTCATTTTTCAAACAGTCTCGATTTCGACGAAACCATGATCCGTAATGTTATATTATTATAAGATTTCAAATCTCATTTCAATCGGATTTGCGGTTTGTTCGGGGCAAGCTAAAATGCACTGAAATCGGTTTAGGTGAATTTGAAATTTAAATGGTCGATTTGAAAACCTATCTTCCAAATTTGATCGAATTGGCTCCCGATATATATTCCATTGCGTTCAGAATGGGGGTAAAACATTATAAACGCCAGGCGCCACGTTTCATTTGGAGTTTGGAAAAATTTCGAGTGAATAGTGCGCGGAAATTTCCTATAAAAGGACATCCATTTTTCACATTTGCAAAAAAATCTAGGGTTGGAACCCTAACCGCCAATTTCTACTTAATGGCTAGAATTTCGCAATCTTTTCCTCTTAATCTCTTCCAATCCACTCGATATTATTGAAAACTTTCTGAAGCAAAACTACAGAGCATCATGAGAGCTTCTAATCTATATGGTGATGATCGTGAACGGCGCAACGATCGAGGAGATATCTGCTCGCGTTCGACGGTAGGTTGCGCATGTTTTTCTCTCTGTGTGGGCGACTGAGCTTAGCCAAATCATGGCCGATGGTGGCTCGTGCGATGGGCTATTCGATGGTGGTCGTTGATCGTTGCAAAAATGTTCGTACGTGGTGCGATAATTGATGATGGAGCGATGGCATATGGGTTTCGTTCACATTTATTTTACTAGGGGGAAGAAGGGGGAAACAACAATCCTGATCCTAGGGTTTGAAGGCAACGGCCGAGATCAAAAGGGTATAAAATAATAAAAGAATTTGTAAATTAATATATCAAAATTCGTATAAAGTTTAAAAAAGCTGTAACTTGTTCATACGAGGTCGAAAAATGACGAAATGACTTGTGTTGGAATCGTATAGTCGAGCACTATGCGATGGAGCTGGATAGGAGTTGATTTGTGCTAGTGTGAATTTTGGGTAAAATTAAATGGTTGTTTAATTTTATTCGGAATAAACGCCGAAACAGTTATTGGAAGCAAGGCGAAAACTTCTCACTCAGTCGAATTGTTTCGATTTAAATTTTAAATAGTTAGACTTAAAATTACTTGATTGTATACTTGGATGATAAATTCCTATCTGTTGTATTGAAATAGACCCTATACGCCGCATATTAAGCGGAGGTTATTATATTAAACACATATAACGCGATAATCTACCGTGAAGTGGAATTGGTATTATATATGTACTTGGAGTTGATTTCCCACATAATTTAGTGGATGAGACCCTATTGCACCGCATAATAGCGGATGATATTTTATATAAACCCATGTACCGCGATATTCCATCTGGAAACGGGATTGGTATTGTGCTAACATCTGTAGATGCAGGGAAACAGGTTGGAGGGATCCAACTGGATTCCTCAAATAATTGAATTTGTTTCAATGTTGTGTGTTGATTATTTATAATCTCTGTGTGATTATCTTTGTGATTGAAAATCGTTGAAGGCTAAAATTTACCCGAATATAATTTTGGTATCGTTAGAAACCGGAAATAAATAAAATTTGATTTTGAAAATTCAATTTGAAAGTTTATAACAAAATTTATTTTTGAGGATTGGATAAATTTAAAAGAAGGAATTCTAAAATAATAAAGTTTTACTTATAATCCTATTGAATAAAATCTCAAAATATGGGAAAAGCTTTAACAAATGCATTTCGGGTAATATAATTTAAAAGTTGAAGAATTTATTCAAAATACGCATTTTAAAGAGTTTGAAAAACAAAAAAATTGGTTTTCTTTAAAAGGAATTTATTTTTAAAAGGAAATAGAATTTGGAATCCATTTAAGAATTGATTTTTGGTGATTGAATTTAAATCTTTTGAAAATCCATTTGGAAATTTATTTGGTGTTTTGAAAAGAATTTGGAATCAATTTGAAAATCGATTTGGGGTTTAGTAGAAATTAATTTCAATTTGAGATTAGAATGGAATTCACTTGGTGTTTAATTTCTTGGAAAATCAATACGGAATTTGATTTGGTTGTTTTTGAAATCAATTGAAAAAAAATTGAATTGTTGTTGAAAGTGAATATTTGAAATCGATTTGAAAATTGTATATCAATAGATATTTTGGAAATGTGAATTCACATGTAATTTATAAAGAAAAGGGAAATTTGTTTAAAAATAAACATTGATTTACTTTTGAAGAGTGGAAATAAATTTATGGATTTGGAACGTAAATTTAAAGTAAATCGGTAAGGATTTATTTAATTGGTTTAAATGGACCATTTTGAAACGAAAGTGTATTCTCCCTAGAAAGCCGAATAAAATTTCTGAATAGCTTTGAAATATACATATATGTATATATATATATATATATATATATATATAAAACTCTAGAATTGGTTTTGAAAAGGATACTTTGGAGAAATTAACTTCTTAAATTTTTTTAAATCTTTTAAGCAAAGATTTATTATGTTGTTATAGAAATAATTATTTCTAAGATTTAATCAATAATGGTTTTAGAAAAATAGTTATTTAAATAGTTAAACTCTATCTACTAATTTTATTTTGAAAATTAGTTTGTACTTAAGATTATATGTAATATTGGTATGATATTTTTATAACTAATATTTTAAAATAAAGTGTTTAAAAATAGTTTTACTTTAAAATATTTCCAAGCATATATATTTGGACACGTGATTAAATTATTTTAAGGTATTCAAACTCGGCAGATTTTTCAGTGGAAATAAATGATTTTGGGAATTTTATTCCGTGAGTGAAAAAAATGATTTGAAATTCGTTTTTAAGGGATTGAAAGGTAATTTGAAATTGGTTTTCAAATGGTTGAAATGTGAAAATATATCTTGCGAAGATATTTTGAAAATAAATAATTGTGAAAATTATTTAAATCTGGAAATTGTTGTGAATGTTGATTGATAGTTAAATAACCGACTATCAATATTTGCCTTTAAAGGGCGTTTGAATTTTGATGCGACCAGGGGTCGGATTCCAAGCGGGTATCCGGAGACCACATCGAATCTTTGTGATTGTGATGGATCTTTTATTTAAAAGACCAAAATGAAAATTGTTGTGATTTGTTGAAATCTGAATGAACATTTATTTTTATAAATAAGCGCTTGTTATTCGGTTAGCCGAGAGAGGACCTTTGGGTCATAAATCCCACTCCGAATAGTGATACGACGAAATGGGATTGCATTTGAAGATCGATGGTGAAGACCGTGTATTTGCGAGAATGATAGGATGACCTATCGATTGCCTCTGCACTGAGTAGCTATGGTATAGAGATTTCCTTTATGATGGGAAGTTCTATCGGGATTGTAAATACCCGGATTGCAAGAGCTTCTTTAGAAGTGCCTTCGGTTCTCTTCGAACCCAGAACAGACTTGTATGGATTGTATGTCTGACATTACATTTTGAGATATAAAGCAGATTTCTTTCAAATACATTTCTGTTGGTGGCGGAGGATTTATTCTCTTAGCTTAACACCCTTCTCTGAGACGTACGAGCTCAGAGGTTATGTAGTTGATGGTTATCAGTGATATACTTCCAATTTGGTAATGTGGCATGCTGAGTGCTACTGATCATTTGTTGATCAAAGCGTGACTTTTGTGAAAAGCGTAGATTTGTGGATGAGACTAAGTCGAACCTCACAACCCGGTTATGGTCGAAACATGAATCATAACAGCAAGGTTATTTGAGGGTAGCGCCCTCTGAGGGTATGTCATTTCCTTCTGGATTATGAGTGGTATCATGGTATGGAGCCCAGATACTTACTTTGTGGTTGCTGCAAACTTATTACCTTGTGGTTGTTGGTTAAGAGGATCCTCAGATAAAGGTTATTTACAACCGGGGGATGGCATACTCGTGTCAGTAATTACCTATTACAGAGGTAACGTGGCCTTATCAAGCAGAGATCCGGTTAGGATCCGGGGACGTCCCTCCAGAGGCATTCCATTTTACTTGGGAAGTCCCTTTGCCCAACCATTTGTTGGAAATCCATTCGTCCAATACGAGCTCTTTACGGTTTTAGTTGTATAACCTGTCGTTTACTTATGGTGGCGCCCCACTGTTTAGATGGTAGCTATAGTAGGCATACGATAATGGTTGGCTAAGATTTATATTATACTTTCGAAATGTTTTCCTACACTTTGCACTTATAGTAATAATATTAAAGAAATTTGCGTATCAAGCATGTTTGACTATCATAAGGAAAAATCTCCTCCAATTCTGCGTTTGCATTGTGTGTGTGGCGGGAGGCCTTATGGTAGTTACATTTTGTAAAAGCATTGCGGATCTATTTTAAAATATTTCTTTGTTTGTTTTAAAGATAAACGGTTTTAAGTTCTCACACCAGTCCCATGACTGACCTAGAGTTTATTGCTCCCTTCCTCAACTCCAGGTGCCCATCATTTTCCATACGGGCAGCCTAAAGTCAGGTTATCAGGATATTCTGGAATTCAGGAGTTGCTGTAGAGATCAAGAGGCGAGCCGTACGGAGAGACGTATCACTTGTATTTGATATTATCTTTTTCGTTGTGTATCCACTTGTAAGGACAAGTTTATATAACTGTCTATTGTTGTGTTGTATATTGACTCTGATGATGTAATGTAAAAAAATACAGTTCTTTTGATTTAAAGATTATTCATTTATCTATTATATGTTGTTTCGCTGCGATTGTGAGATTCTGATATTGTTCTGTTGCTTTTCTTTCTTTCTTCTTCTACCTCTTCTTCTTTAACCCTAACAATTCGGTATTCCGGCCTTCGATGGCTCGACAGTTGATATAGTGAATGTATTAATGTTGACTTTCGAAAGTCGAAAATCTTGAAACGTTACAGTTTAGAAATCCCTATTGATGTCATAGCATCCTATGAGCCAACCAAAATTTATAAATACAAAACGGAACAAATTAACACAATATTAAAACCTTTTTATAACACAAATAATACGCTCTCTCATATATATACACTCAACGACTCATCATAGGGTATTACTACCCTATTAGTAAAGAGTCGGACACCACAAAGCTATGGTTTATCGCTAAACCAAAGCTCTGATACAAATGTAATGAACTTGCCTTTTTGTACTATTTAAATCGACGATAAACCACACACGTCAGACTCAAACCATACAAAAGAGCGGATTGTTATTAGGGGAATAGGAAAAGCAGAGAAAGAAATAAAACAAAGCAGAATCTCATAGCAGAATGGAAAAATATAATAATCAAATAACAGTTCATGAAGCTGTTTTACAAAACATTTGATTATACTTATACAACACATATCAGAGTTACACATGCCAGAGAATAATAAATAATGCAGCGGAACAATGTGATGCAGCGGAACGATACAGTGGATAATAGTAATACAATCTTCGTCTTTATCCTCCGAAATAAAGTCTTCGAATCCTGAAATGCTCAGACTGACCCGAGCGAATTGAAAAGACAAAACACTCGAGTCAGAACTAAAAGATCTTATGTGAGTTTAATCAGTAGAATAAATATGAGTGGAACGGCGTAAGAGATGTTTACGGAATCTAACATCTTCTATCTAGCATCTAATGTGAGTGTAGTAACTTAAGAGATGTTCAGGATCTACATCTCCTAAGGATCCGTCAAACTATCTACTATGTAGCTATATACGCTATTATAATAATGTCTATTAGTAAAATAAACTTACTTTAAAGTAGCATTAAGTGGTTACTCTTATAGCCCTTAACATGTAATAGTCCCAGTAGTCCATCCAGTATCAGCTCATCTCCAAATCGGAAGACTACCCTAAATACTCCACGGGCTATGGGAGAAATATAAAATCGTACAAGATGCGCTAGGGTAGTGATGCGACACAAATAGGAAATTCCAGGGTAGATATACCAATTGCTATCCGGACTGGTGGTGACGCATAGCGCGTAGCTACCGCCCACCTCGAGCCAAAAAAAAATCAAAGGGCCCCAATCAATCACAAAGTAATAGAATGGTATCGAAGGATGTAACATCCCGCCTTTTCGCAAGCTTTAAATCGAAAACACGTGCTAATTCAAATCACATGGAAGGGCGGATTGTTATTGGATAAATAAGAAAAGCAGAGATAGAATTAAAACAAAATAGAATCTCACAGCGGAAGGATAAAATATAATAATCAAATATACAGTTTATGAAGCTGTTTACAAAATATTTAATTTTACTTATACAATATATATCAGAGTTGCATATACCAACGGATAAAAATCGATGCAGCGGAATACAGTGTAGTGGAATATAATAAAACAATAATAATGAAATCTTCGTCTTCGTCCTCCAGAAATAAAGTCTTCGATCCTGAAATGTTCGGACTGACCCTAGCGAATTGAAAATACAAAACACTCTAGTCAGAACTAAAAGATCTTATGTAAGTTAAATCAACATAAATAAATATGAGTGCAGTAACACAAAAGATGCTCGGGATTTACATCTCTTAAGGATCCGTTAAACTATTTACTATGTAGTATATTTTACTATTATAATAGTGTCTAATTGTAAAATAAACTTACTTTTAAATAGCGTTAAGGAGTAATCCAATATTCCCCTTAACATATAATATATTCCCACAGTCTATACAGTACCGTAATCTCCCCCGTACTTGGCGTCGTCAGAGGGCACTCCGTAGGTATGGTACAAAACAAAATCGTATAAGGCGTGCTAGGGTAGGTGACACGGCACAACTAGGCAATGTCAGGGTAGATATACCAATTACGCTTCCGGGTCGGTGGTAACGCATAACCGCAGCTACCGCCCACCTCGAGCCACACCCCCAAATCAAAGAAATCAAAAGTGGCCACCGAATAAATCCAAAGTCAGAGAGAATATCGAAGGGATGTGTCCGATAAAAGGGGCTACCTTCTTAACCCGTCGATCGCTCCTATTTTAGCCACCTTAAGCCAACTCATGGGAGTTGGGTCCACGTATTTACCTCAAAGGAAACACCGCCACCATCCTACTTCATTTTGAAATCTCCACCACGTACACGGTTGTTAAAGTGGTTTTCAGAGTTGGCAGAGAGTATGACAACTTCCGATCCCGGTCTCTTTAACAACCGAACGATATTATAACACCGCGGTCTTTTCAGAATAGTTTATACTTTAAAACCAGAATAAAATATTCATTTCAAAACATATAGATACGATATCATTTCTATTTTAAAATCCAAATCAATATGATATCATTTTTATTTCAAATATATCCTTTTTCAAAAATCATAGTACTTTCATAAATATATATATACACACTCTTTAAACCCATAGCTTCAAAACATAATTTTCAATAATTAAATGGTTTAATAATAATAAATTACTTTATAAAGTAAATTAGGTTTTTAATTTCTCAAATCAATTTCAAATACAGATTTGAATTCCCAAATAAACCATGTAAATTTCCATATATTTCAAAGTTTTAAGTATTCCACCATTTCAAAACTAAATTTTTAATTCATATATATATATATGCCAAATTCACTTTACTATTATTTAGTTTTTGAAATACTTACTTAATAAATCTGGTATCCTTTAAATAAAACTTTCAAATTCAATAACTAAATATTCCTCAATTTATTTAGATTAGATATGTTCACTTAAATCATCTTAAACCCGAATTTAGTTATAACACCATATTCTTTTTTTTAAATCTAAATTTCAATAAGATCTTAATTTAATAAAATCTCAAATCACTTTCAAAACTATCTTCTCAACTTCGATTTATAAAAATCAATACAAACTCTATATTATAATATAATTTAAGTAAACACTTATCCATAATATATTTTAATAAAATCAAATTGATTATAAAATTATTTATACTTTAAAATTTTTTATACATGGCTTAAAACCAAGAATTTAACTATATATAAAATAACCATTATCAAATATCCAAGATCAATATCTCATAAAACCATATATATTTCTTTACAAAACCATAGGAAAATTATTTCAAAAATAATTATATATATATATATATACACACATACCGCGGTGCATGTATATAATTTTCTATCCTATGGTCAAGTGATATGGATATTTATCATTTCAATTCGCAATTTAAAAATAAAAATGCGGTTGTATACATTTCAAACCGCAATCTCGAATGAGATGAAAATGCATAATAACTTGCAGTTTATAACAATATACAATACAACATCCATTTATCCAATATCAACCATCAACCATTTGTCACAATCATCATCCAATTCAAACAATACATCAATATATGACAGGTAATAAATAACAGGCACTTACTGGCCGTTTATTATGCAAAATAAATTAACAGATAATTTAAATGGCAGTTTATATGCACAATAAATTAACTAATAATTTAACTATCAGTTTATATGCAATAATAAATTTAACTAGAAATTTAACTGACAGTTTATATGTAATAATGAATTAAATAACAAGTAAATTAAATGAATGTAAATTAACTGAGATAATGATGAAATATATGCCAAACAGCTATAAATAAATTTCTAAACACATCATAAATCGATTTAACAAACATAAGAAATCTTAGAAGTTGTGAGTGGGTTAAAGCACTCACCTCTTGAATTTAAATTGAATTTAAATCCGATTTAAACCCAAAAATTAAACAGTCTCCAAATCCATCCAAACCAGAGTGAAAATGTCCGGAATTATATTACGATCCTAACAATAAAATCGTGTGTGAAACGGAGTTCGTATGCGAGAGATATTCGAATTTGAACACGTTAAACATTAAATTTAAATTAAATAAACATAAACATCACAAATTTTACCAAGGCCACGTCACTGAGACCCCTTCTGCCAGAAAAAACAAAACACGCACGCTACAGCTCCTTTCGAACCCCCTAACAGGCCATTGACCCATCCTTTGACCTCACTTATCTTGCGTCTCTTACTACTGATCGAACGTCGACCACCTCCATCGAGGTCGCCCTCCACCATACCTTCAAACTGCATAGGCGCGATCGCCAGAAACTCCACCGGCCGCCACCCAAATTTTGAACCCTAATCCAATTTTTACGATGATCGAGCCGTCGAATTGACGAACCAAACACACCGATGGACTACGCTCGTCAATCTCCTCAAAACCCATAAAGGAATTGACGATCCGACAACTTTTACTGACGCGTGATGGACGGCCGAGACTTCTTCGATTTTTACCGGTTAAATGACAATCCGACATGAAAAATGAATTTCATCAGAAGATTACGCACTTCGAGAGCTTCAACATATATTTTTTTAGATTTTTTTCGAGGACTTTGAAATTTATGCTTTGGATTTAATTTGCAATTGGATCTGGATCTAGAGTCTGTTTGTCTGCCATTGAGGAGGAGAGAGTTGAGACGTACGTACCAAAAAATGAGAATTAGGGAGGCTAGGGTTTATAGAAGGATATTTATAGGCAGAATTGAAAATAGAATAGATGGATAAAACAGATATACGCGCTAACGCCAAAGTGGCCTAAAAGGCCCGTTTCGACTCCGGAACGAAATTGGGTCAACCCATATATCAAAATAGATGTTTTAAACTATTTTAAACACAATGGAACAAGTTTCAAGTCCAAATTCCATCGTATGAAGAAGTTATGCCAAAATCAATATTTTTCAAATTGATTTCAATTAAATCGGTTTCAAGGCGTTTCAAGCCCATACGATCAAACGACAAGTCCGATCGATACAAAACATGAAAACCTGCCATAATTCACCGATACAGATCCGATGAAATTAGTTTCGTCGAAATCTGAGTCAGTGGCCAAAATGGGTATTTTCCATTAATTAAATAAATTAATAAATAATAAGTTAAATCAAATTTTAAATTTCAATTCTTTATCTTACAAATTTTGTCACTTGGTTTATTTAGCCATTTATAACGATTTAAACAATTTTCGTGTTGATTCAATGTTAATTATTTCAATCATTACTATCTTTGCTTTCAATTTCTATAATTCATAAATTACTAATTTTAATTTCAATAATTCCATTTAATTGACTTTTCATTTTATTATTCAATCTATCATTATCAATTGGATGAAATTTTCATTGGTTCGTAGTTATTGCATTTCTATTCACAAATTCCATCCTAATTTCCGTTAGCGAAATATTTTAATATTAAATCCCACTTATTTGCAATTAATCCACTTATTGAATTTTAAATTTCAAATAAATTAATAAGTCTTGATTTTTTCTTCTTAAACCAACCAATGGTCATATTATAAACAAAATTAACATTGGTTACCAATTATTTCCTTAATTTATGCTATCATAGTTTGTAATTTAGATTTATTTCAATTGATTACTGGATTATATTAAATATACTAAATAAATGGTTAACCTATACTAATCGTTACCATTAACGTTAAACTTCCCTTATAAGCTATTCTTAACCAACAGTTGTTGCAATTGATTTAGATCTAATTCAATGCATTAAATAAATGGGTAAATGATTAAAGTTTTCACTATTGCCCAATTTACATACCTTCTTTCTTTAATTATCAACCAACAATTTATTATGCATTATTTGATCAATTAATATCAATATTGAATTTACTCAATTTACCGATTTCATTCAATTATACCCTTACAATCTGTTTCCCTCAATTGGTATTGCATTTCATTCGATTTATTAATAATTACCTTAGTTAACCTTAATGTAGTATTAGATTAAAATTTCATGATATTAACATACGCCTATGTATAACTTAATTTGAATAAATATTATATTCCTTAGATACTTCTATCAACCAAATGCATTAATTTAGGTTTTTAAAACCAATAAATGGATTTTCCTTAATTTCATCTCTAAACCAACTTATTTCTCTACATACATTACGTATTAATTCATCAATAAACATACTTTGAACTATTTTATTTTCATTATGCTGAAATTAAGTCACTTATATCGTTTAATATCCCAATTCATTTATTTATCTTGGTTTCAATCCTTTATTAAATCAATTGCCATCTTATGCATATAATTAACATTTCTACTGATTTTACATTCAAAATTTTCAGTTATTATCTTAACTTACAAAACGCAATGTTTAATTACATTAAATCGCTATTGATTAAATGCATTGGTCACGAACAATCGTTGTCACCATTATACAATTTATAACATTTGTAGATTTATTCTCTACAAACAATTATTACAACAACTCTCATTAATGTACATTTATTCAAATTTCATCCATTACACATTAATTTATTACCTTTTACATCCCACTATAAATCAATGCACCCATTAATACCACCTATATTACATATCTTTACACAATACTGATCTTATTTAATTACCATTAACTATCTATTTTTTACAATAATTAAATGTTTACATTTGTTACTTATATTTGATTTTATAACCAAGCGTAGCATGTTTAAATACAATGAATTGGAGTTTCATTAAGATTGTTGACAATTAACTTGTATTAACATTGTTTCATTTTAATTCAGTTATTATTCCATTATTAAATTTACAAATTTTTATTTCTTTCAATATTAACTCATAAAATATTATCAAATTAACAAATTTTAAACATAGTAAATTCATGGGCCGTTAGAGAGGAGCGTGTCTGATAAGAGGAGCTACCTCACTTGCCCGGAATCGCTCCTGTTTTAGCAACCTTATGCCAACACATGGGAGTCAGATCCACGTATATACCTCAAAGGAATGTCGCCACCATCCTACTTCAATCTAGAATCTCTACCGCGTACACGGTTGTTAAAGTGGTTTTCGGAGTTGGCAGAGAGTGGCAATTTGCGATTTGGTCTCTTTAACAACCAAACGTTATTATAACACCGCGGTCATTTTTAAAATAGTTTATACTTTAAAACCAAATATCATTGCCCTTTCAAAACCAAATCAATACGATATCAATTTCATTTCATTTCTAAAATCATAACACTTTCAAAGTTATAGCATTTCGAAATCAAAACACTTGAATATAACACTTTCAAATTTAATACATTGAAACTCATAATTTTGAAACATAACTTCCACCACTTAGATGGTTTAAATATCTAAAACACTTTATAATAAACTAGATTTTTCAATTTCACAAATCAATTCCAAAACAACTCGAATTTCTAAATTTAATATTTAACCAAATCCCAAATCACAAATTCCAATAAGATTCAGTTTCGAAATAAACTATTCCAAATTTTATCGACTTCAAAACAGATTCGATCCACAGAATAAACCATTTCAAATTCAATATATTTCAAACTTTAAGTATTCAACAAATTCAAAACTAAATTTGGTAATTACGATTCAATAATTCAATTTTCTATTATTTAGTTTTTAAATATTTTACATAATAAATCCATTATCATTTAAATAAACCTCAAATTACAAATAACTAAATATTTCCTTCAATTTATTTATACTTGAAATGTTCATTTACTCACCTTAAATCAAAACCTAGTTATAAAAATCATACCTTCTAAAATTTTAAATTTAATAAATTTCACATCAAGCTTATTTAAGTTTAATTCTTAAATAAATTCAACTTCAAATAAATCTCAATTTATCATCCAACCTAAATTTTATTTAAATCATTATAAACTATATATTAACATATAATTTAAATACTTAACCATATTATCTTTAATAAAATCAAACTCATTATTAACCTTTTTCTATATTAAAACAAATTATACATAGCTTAAAATCAAGGATAAAATAATATCTATATAATATTTAAAATCAATATTTGTCTAAAACCATATATTTCTTTACAAACCATAGAAATCATTTCAAAACATTTTTATATATAGACCAAGGTGTCTGTATATAATTTTCTATCGTATGGTCGAGTGATACGGATATTTATCATTTCAATCCATAATTTATATATAAATACGGTTATATCTCATTTCAAACCGCAATCTCGAATGAAATAAAAATCCATAACAACTTTCAGTTTATAACAATATAAAATACAACATCCATTCATCCAATATCATTCATCAAACATTTGTCACAATCATTACCGAATTCAATCAATAACATCAATATAGAACTGATAACAAATAACAGGTATTTACTGGTAGTTTATTTTCAATAATAAATTAAATAACTATTTTAATCAAATAAATTCAAATAAACCGAGATGATGATTCAAAATATGCCAAACAGTCATAAATAAATCTCTAATCATATCATAAATCAATCTAACAAACATATGAAATTTTAGAAGTTGTGAGTGGGTTAAAACATTCATCTTTTGAATTTAAATTGAACTTAAATCCAATTTAAACCAAAAATTCAAACATTCTCAGAATTGGTCCAAACCTACGCCAAAATGTCTAGAATTTCAATACGATCCTTATAAAAGAAACTGGGTGTAAATCCGAGCTCATACACAGAAGTTATGGCGATTAGAACATTTAAGGTTTAAATTTAAATTAAATAAAATAGATAAATAACAGCAAACAAATCATACCATACACGTCCTCCTCATCGCGTACAACAACATCACGAATGAACCCTTCTACGAGCCGCACCGCCACACACCAGACGACGACCACGCACCTCCGACCACATCGGGGATCACCGCCGACTTCCCCGCCTAAGGGCGCGTCCAAGGCCGAAACGCATGAGCCCCCGGCCTGCCCCTTATGCTCCACCTACATCGGTGATTTCGCTCGATTTTCGGCCAATCGAGACCTCCGTGGCACAAACGAATACCACCCTTATGGCCTGCATGATGCCACCTTTCCAATTGCACTTTCCGATCGCCGATCCGACGACGATCCGCCGTTAGATCGGCAAAACTCCATTTGGACGGCAGAAAATGTTACAATGATTACAGAACAAATCGATGATCTAATCCAAAAGCGGATTACAAATCTGAGATGCGCTCGTCGAGAGCTTCAAAACGACATATAATTTGATAGGCTTTGGGGGAGTTTAAATTTTGAAGTTGAGATTTGAATGGAAATTAGATTGGGAAGATTATGGTTTTCAGCCATTAAGAAAGAGGAGCAATAGAAATTTCTATACATATAGAAATGAGAAATAGAAAGGCTGCTAGGGTTTATAAATAGATATATATAGGCAGAACAAAATGGAACAGATGGGCTCGATCGAATTTGGGTTTTGAACGATAAATGGTACAAAAAGCCCGTTTCGACTCCGGAACGAAAATGGATTAACCCGTATATCAAAATGGATGTTTTTGAATATTTTAAACGCAATGGAATAGGTTTCAAGTCCAAATTCCATCGTATAAATAAGTTATGCTAATACCAAGTTATTTCAAACTGATTTCAATTTCATTGATTTCTGGGCACTTCGAGCTCGAACGATCAAACGACAAATCTGATCGCTACGAAACTTGAAATACTACAATAATTCACCGTGACAGATTCGATGAAACTAGTTTCGTCAAAATCCAAGTCAGTGGCCTAAATGGCTATTTTTACATTAATTAAATAAATTAATAATTGATTAATTAAATCAATTTTTCAATTCCAATTCTATAATTGACAATTTTTATCGTTTTTAAATTTCTTAATCATTTACACTAATTTAAATAAATTTTGATGTTAATTTAGAGTTGATTAATTTATCAATTTTAGTGTTAACCACAATCTCACTAAATTCATAAATTATAAATTTAATTTCCAGTAATTCCATTTAATTTACTTTTCATTTTATTATTCAATTCATTGTTGTCAAATGGCAGAAATTAACATTGGATTCTTGATCTATTACATTAATATTCTCAAATTCCATCTTAATTTCAATCAACGTAATATTTAGATATTTAATTTCATTTAATTGCAATAAATCCAATTATTATAGTTCAAATCCCAAATAAATTGATAAATCTTTATTTCCATTCTTACAATTCAACAAATTGTCCTATTATGAATAACATTAATATTATTTCCAAATGTTACCTTAATTAACATTAACGTAATATTTTATTTAGATTTATTACAGCTGATTCCAACTCAATTAAATGGATTAAAAATATATCGGTAACTCATAATAATTGTTGCCACTAGCTTTTAATAATACTTTTATAAGTTATCATTTCCAAACAATATTATAATTATTTACAGAACATTGACTTTATTCAATTACTATTTATTATTATTATTTACCTTCGTTTTCTTGTATTGAATTTATTACCAATTATACATTTACTTTATTTCAACTAGTTGGGATTACATTCAAGTTGTAAATAATTAACTATAAATAACATTGTTGCTTTTCACTTTAGTTATTATTTCGTTAAATAAATTACAAAATTTTTATATCTTCCAATATTTATTCACAATTTCTTATTAAATTAACATCTTAATTATCGAAAATTATGGGTCGTTACACCTAGCCATTGAGTTGTGAATCCATGGTTTAATACCGAAGTTGTACTTTCCAAATTATTTTAAAGGGTTTATCCAAATACCTTTGAAAGAGTAGTTTTGGTGAATTTACTTAACTCGATAAGATAAGTACATATATTTTGGATAAAGGAATTTAATTTTTCAAAATTAAATTAAAAGAGATTTGGAGTTATTCAGTGGAAAATGGAATAATTGGTTGAATGATTGTTTATTTGATAGTTAATAACGACTATCAAATCAGGACCAAAAATATAACATTAGAAATATTTAGGAGAAATACGAGAATTATATGGTACAGTTACCGTTCGGGGTGTTATACTGTACGTATAAACTCATTTCGTTCTTCTAGGACATTATAAGGAAATGTGTCCCCTAACGGTTATGAGGTGATCTCCGAGCTTATTTTCGTCTATTTATTTCCTAAAGAACCGGGGTTGAGTTTACTGAAAAATATCGAACGTTGTTTCGAAGAGACCGGGATCAGATAAGTTATCCGAAAACCATTTTGATCCAACGAGTACGTTTTCGAAATGAAGACAAGCGCATGGAGTCGAAGATGGAGTAGTGAAGTGAAATGGCTAATCGCTACTAATCCTGAGGGTGATTCCAAAATAGATGTAGTAGGAATAGTCCATCGATTCTGTTCGGACCCGAAACGGACTTGTATGGATGAATGCTATTAGAACATTGTCATTGGAGGATAATGAACATTCTAAGTGAAATTTCCTTGAAAAGGTAATTGCAACCTCTAGCCTCATCAACCGAGAATGACTGAAAAGCAAGGGAGATGCTGCAAGGCTAAGTGGGTAGCACCCAATTAGAGTATGTTTATCACCTTTTTAGATACCCTCGGATATTAATACTACGATTTATAGGAAGAGCATGAAAAATGGCGGGAATGCCCGAGGTGATAACATGTTTGGTCTTTCCAGGTTAGGGATAGTCCGTGTAACGACCCGTATTTTACGTGTCGATATATCGTAGAAATTCTAGGTCGTTAGTGTTGTTTAAGTCGTCCTTAGCCTAAGTCGTGTGGAAGTTAGACTCTATGGAGAAGTTAACTCGAGTAGAGGCTAACTCGTAGACGACATAAGGAAGTGACCGACCTATAGAGCTTGACCGAGTTAAGATAGTTGCAGAGTTAACGACTCATAGGACCTGGCCGACCTAAGAGTTAATGGGTTAAGAAGTGGGCGGGTTACGAGTTAAGGTTGTTAGCGAGTTAGCATAGCTAGCGAGTTAGGAGATAGTGGAGTTAACGACCTAAGGGGTTAGGTCGTATGGTTGTTAGGTCGGAGGGGTTTTGGAGCGACCTAAGGAAGATACCGGGTTAGCGAGTTGGTGGTGAACGAGTTAGCGACTTAGTAGTTCTGACCGAGTTAAGGAAGCTAGGTCGAGTGGTCCTTCTAAGTCGTAAGTCGTTAGCGACTTAGTTAGGTCGTAGAGTAGATAGCTCGTTATGTTTTAGGTCGTGAAAACCCAGTGTGTTAAGTCGCTTGAGCGACTTAGTGTTAAGTCGCGTAGCTTTGGGACCGTTAGATCGTGTAAGCGGCTTAGTTAACCCGCGCTTTTGTTTAGGTCGTTGGATAGGCCTTGTGTGGGGTGAGTTAGGTCGGCAGCGACCTAAGTTAGGTCGGGGAGATTCTTAGGTCGGCAACGACCTAAGACCGAGCGAGTTAACTCCGAGCGAGTTAAGACCTGACCGAGTTAGGGGGCGACCAGCCTATAAATACGTGACCATTTCTTCACTTTTTGGCACCGGATTTTGAAGCAACGAAGTGCTGCCATTTTGAGAGCTCGACTACAACATTTCTTCATCTTCTTTTCTCCACTCTAATCTAGTTCCAACATCCATCCAAGATCGAAGATCCAAGAGTCAAAGTTGAAGATCTTCATCCAACGAAGCTAGATTCCATCGTTTCAAGCAAGATTTCGATGAATCAAGCTTGAATCCTTGCTGTCCAGATCTGAAGTGATTAGTTTTTGAAGTGTTTGGGTGATTCGGTGAGTGGTGGTTATCTCACGCGGACCCAAAAGAGTATATTGGATTGGTGGTTTGTTGGAGTGTTGTAGATAGTGATTTCATACATTTTCCTTAGATCCAAGTGTAGATCCATTACTTATGAAGATGTTTACTTATGCAAGTTCATTCATCAAGTTGTAGAGACAAAACCCATGATTTATATTTGTTAGATCTATGCTAGAAACCCATGATTCATGTATGTTATATCTATGCTCATTTATTTACGAAATTGCCATTGTAGTTATAAATGCCTACTTAGACCATATTTGATTACTTGATTGCTTAAGCTAATGATTGATTTGATTGATCGCTATGTATGTTAGTTGATTGATAGTTAGATCTAGACAAGATGGTCGAAGATGATTCAAAAGCTAAGTGGAAAGGCTCTTGAATGGTGAAAGCTGCTTGTGGCATATGAAGCGGATGATGAAGCTCATATGTATGGATTAGATGATGTTGAGATGGACTTTACCATAATGCGAGGAGGCAAAGTATGGTATTGAGATGGACTTTGCCATGATGCGAGGAGGCAAAGTATGATGATGAGATGGGACGGGTCATGATGACGTTCCAAGCACGGGTTGCGACGACGTGCGAAGCTATGTTGATAACTCGGTGATGGCGATCCGGGTTGATGATAATGGTTAGCTTGAGAGGCGCTTGAGCTAGTATGAAAATAGTCGTCAAGGAGGATGACTAGGAGGCTGAGATCTCATCGTTGTTGAAGGTTCTAGCATGCTCAAAGCAAGAGTACGTTGGAACGGGCTGCGACGACGTTCCAAGCACGGGCTGCGACGACGTGCTAGTACTCTGGGTAGTTGCGAAAATTCCTAGGCACGGGCTGCGACGACGTGCGGGGTTATGTCTAGAACCGGGGTTACCATTAGCCCTTGACAGATGGTCGTTCAACTAACGGCGAAATCAAGGCAATGATAACAGTGATAGCCAGAGTCATGGATGTTTGGACGTTTGATTGTATCATCATTCGGTCTCAAGAGCGGTGTTTTCTTGGTGCTTATCTGATCTTGGTTTAGGCCTTGGGGGTTTGTATTTGGAAAACATCGACCTTGACTCGAGTGATTATTGCTTTACTTTAATTGCTTGCTATGTTATGCTTGCTTCTCCTTAATGTGTGTCTGGGGGCTATCACTGTAGAAAGAGGTGGAGTGGGATGATTTGGTTCCTATTCCTTTTATCCCTTATGCTCTTTTGGTATGTTTGATAGTTGATTTACTGCTCACTAAGACTGTTGTCTGACTCAAGGTTTTATGTCTCCGCTTATTACCTTGGGCAGTTCATCCATGTTTTGGGATGGGCAGACTAGGTGACAGGTGGCAGGTGCTGATCTTAGTGGCTCACGCTGATGATGACGAAGACGAGCAGGAGGCTTTACATATTATTTTCATATTCTATGTACTGGATATTCCGCTGATTGTTGATTACTCTGAGTGCTATGTAGTGAGGCTTCTTGTATTCATGATTCAGACCATGTATAAAGCTATTATGATTAGATGATGATATTCTGTTCTATGGGAGCTTCACTATATTATATTTCTCTATTGTATTTTATCCATGCGCTGTGAGTTTTACGATAGAGTCTGCGATGTTTATTTTACCCTTGGCGGTCACTCATGGCTGCCTGGCACACTTTCAGCGCACCATTCCCTTGTTTTCGTGCAGGAGTCATGGGCGTTCGTCACATTTGGTATCAGAGCTTTGGTTAATCGATTTTAGCCAACGCTCGTTGACGTAACTACATATGAGAGACGTAATTGTATTTTGATGAATGATTACTATATATAATATAGTAGTTTAGAAGGATTTGAACTCCTTATGCGGTTGTTTCTCAAGGTGTTCTAAGTCATTCCTTTTTGTAGATATTAAGGATGAGTCGAAGGGGGAGACCAGCTGCTGGGGAAGGCCGTGCTGCTAGGGAAGCTGTTGATTATGCTCCTATGTTTGAGGCCATGATGACTTCGATCATGAGAAGGATACCAGCCTCGGGGCCATCAGTAGATGTTGGAGTTCAAGTTCAAGCTCCAAGACCAGTGGATTTTGCTAAGCTTTGCAAGGACTATACTTCTCTTGGAGGAAAGGTTTTCTTGGGAACGGAATCAACCATTGAAGTGCAAAGATGGATTGATGCTTGTAGAAGGATCTTTGGTGACTTGGGAGTTGAGGATGCAACTAAGAGGAAGCTTGCATCAAGGCAACTTCAAGGGAGAGCTTCGGATTGGTGGAATTCTATCACCATTGATACTCCAGAGGAGGAGATTACTTGGGAGCAATTCCAAGCTAGGTTTGAAGCTAAGTTCATCTCCACGGCTCAGAAATCTGTCTTGTTTAAAAAGTTTGTTGAGCTCAAGCAAGGTGGGAGATCGGTTCTTGAGTATGTTTCTGAGTTTGAAGCTTTGTCCAAGTATGCCAGATCGTATATTGATTCTCCCTATCAGAAGAATGAGAAGTTTGTGACCGGTTTGGATGCTTATCTTGGAAGACAGTTGGTGGATCATCTGGACGATCCGTTTGAGAAGCTTGTGGAGAAAGCTCTCAGGCATGAGAGTTTGTTTCCTAGGGAGAGTTCTGTTGTTGCTGCAACCAAGGAAGGGTTTAAGCCACAGAAGGGTGGAAACAAGAAGAGGAAGCAACAACAACAGAAGGGTAAGGATGGCCAGAAGAAGCCGAGGGGCGAAATGACTTGCTATAATTGCCAGCAGAAGGGCCATCTCTCCAAGGATTGTAGGAATCCAAAAGCGCCGGCGAAATGCCACAACTGTGACAAACCAGGGCATTTCAGGAAAGATTGTCCAGAACCGAGGAAGGACAGGCAGATTGTGCAAGCTTATGCTTTGGGAGCTGTGCCGTCATTTTCAAAAGCTCTTACTGCTGAAGAGAAAGGGAAGAGTGTGGTGGTTCAAGGTACTCTTTCCATTTGTGGTGTTCCGGTTAGAGTGTTGTTTGATACTGGAGCGTCGCATTCTTTTGTTTGTGATGATCTTGTAGGCCGGTTAGGTTTGGAACCGGATATTGTTGATAGGCCATTGGTTGTGACTAATCCAGTTGGGGGTTTGTCATGTTTGTGTATGATATGCCGTGGTCTAGTTGTGATGAGTCATGATTGCTCTTTTGTTTGTGATTGTTTTGTTCTGAACTTTGCGGGGTTCGGAATTATTTTGGGTATGGACTGGCTTAGGAAGTATGCGGCAAGGATTGATTGTGAGAGGCTAGAGGTGACAGTCGGGAATGTGGAAGGGCGAAAGGTTGTGATACGATGTAAGCATGAGGAAGGTGTCTTCATGAGCTTCATGTATTCGCTGGTTGTTCCACGGGATGGACTGTCATCGGTGCCTATTGTGAATGGATTTGAGGATGTCTTTGACGAAGTCAAAGGATTACCGCCGCATAGGGAGATCGAGTTTCGTATCGATCTAGTTGAGGGAGCCAGACCTGTTGTAATGCCTCTTAGGCGGATGGCGCCTAGGGAGCAACAAGAGTTGAAGGTGCAAGTTGATGACCTTTTGCGGAAAGGATTCATTCGGCGTAGTGTGTCCGAATGGGGTGCACCAGTTGTGTTCGCAACCAAAGCGGATGGATCGTTGAGGTTGTGTGTTGATTATCGTGAGCTGAATAAGGTGACTAAGAAGAACAAGTATCCATTGCCGAGAATAGATGACTTGTTTGATCAGCTTCACGAGGCTAAGGTGTTCTCTCATATGGATTTGGCAACGGGATTTCACCAGTTGAGAGTGGCGAAGGATAGTGTGCCGAAGACTGCTTTTAGGACACCATCCGGGTTTTATGAGTGGCTGGTAATGCCGTTTGGATTGACGAATGCACCAGCATATTTTGTGGATCTTATGAATAGAGTGTTCAGAGATCAGTTGAACAAGTTTGTACTTGTGTTCGTGGATGATATTCTGATTTATTCCAGAACTGAGGAAGAGCACAAGACGCACTTGCGTATTGTTTTGGAAATCTTGCGGAAACATCAACTGAAGGCTAAGTTTTCGAAGTGTCACTTCTGGAAGAGTGAAGTGAGATTCTTAGGCCATGTTATTTCTGGAAATGGAATAGCGGTTGATCCCGCTAAGGTGGCAGCGATCCAGGATTGGGTTAGACCTAAGAATGCATCTGATGTGAGAAGTTTTCTTGGATTAGCAGGATATTATCGTCGATTTATCAAGGACTTTTCCGAGATAGCTGCACCGTTAACAGGATTGACGAAGAAGAATCAGGTATTCAGTTGGGATGCTAAGTGTGAGCAAGCCTTTGGAATCCTGAAAGAGCGACTGACGAGTGCTCCTGTTTTGGTTATTCCAAGTGGGAATGATGAGATGGTGGTTTACACCGATGCATGTGGTACTGGACTTGGGGCAGTGCTGATGCAGAAGGATAGAGTTGTTGCATATGCAAGTCGACAACTGAAGCCACACGAGAGGAATTATCCGACTCATGGTTTGGAGTTAGCGGCGGTTGTTTTTGCTCTGAAGATGTGGAGACACTATCTATTGGGAGTTCGATTCGAGTTGTTTACAGATCACAAGTCGTTGAAGTATCTTTTCTCCCAAAAGGATTTGAATCTTTGGCAGCAACGATGGTTGGAGTTTTTAGCATCATATGATTTTGGTATAGCTTATACTCCGGGAAAGGGTAACGTTGTAGCTGATGCGTTGAGTTGAAGACATTAGAGGTTCCTATATGGAAGTGGGAGCAAGTGTCGATGGATTTTATCGATGGCCTACCGAGAACCCGAGCAGGGAATGAAGGGATTTGGGTCATAGTAGATCGGTTGACCAAGAGTGCAAGATTCATTCCTGTTCGATCGACTAGGACTGCATCGAAGTTGGCTGAATTGTATGTTAAGTGGATAGTTCGATTCCATGGTATTCCGAAGAGTATAGTGAGCGATCGAGATCCATTGTTCACTAGTGGATTTTGGAAGAGCTTTCAGGAAGTTTTGGGAACCGAGTTGTGTTTGAGTACAGCTTATCATCCCCAAACAGATGATCAGACTGAGAGAGTCAACCGAGTTTTGGAAGATCTCTTGAGAGCGTGTGTCTTGGATTTCGGAGGATCATGGGAAGATCATCTTCATTTAGTGGAATTTGCGTATAATAACAGTTATCAGTCGAGTATTGGTATGGCACCATATGAGGCATTGTATGGAAGACCGTGTAACTCTCCGACATGTTGGTTGGAAACTGGAGAAAAGCTGATACTTGGGCCAGAGATGATTCGACGGACTTCGGATTGTATAGAAATCATTCGGCAACGAATGAAGGCAGCCCAAAATCGTCAGAAAAGTTATGCCGATAATCGTCGTAAGGATTTGGAATTCGACGTGGGTGATATGGTTTTTGTGAAGATTTCTCCATTGAAGAATGTTATTAGATTCGGGAAGAAAGGAAAATTGACTCCGAGATTTGTTGGACCATTCCCGATTATCGAGCGAATTGGAAAGCTCGCTTATAGATTGGAGTTACCGGAAAAGATGGCGGGTGTGCACAATGTTTTTCATGTATCTTATTTACGGAAGTATGTGCACGACTCAAATATGGTGGTTTCTGCTGATAGCTGTGAAGACTTGGAGGTTGATCCGGTGGTTACGAGACCTCGTAAGCCGCTTCGTGTTGTTGAAACCGACACGAAACAGCTTAGGAGGAAGACGATTACGTTGCTCAAGATACAATGGAGTGATGATGTTAACGACTGTACGTGGGAGGAGGAAGAGAGGATGAAGGCAGCTCATCCTGAACTCTTCGAGGTATGGCCCTAAGGTGTCGTGACATCTCATGAATTTGTAGCTTGTTCTAATCTTAGAATTCTGCATGCTAGGCTAAAATTGGATGCATGGTTTGTTGATTGCTATGGATGGTAGGCATGCGGAATAGTTTTGGTTGCTGTTGTTTGCTTGGAATTTCGAGGGCGAAATTCCTATGGGGGAGAGAATGTAACGACCCGTATTTTACGTGTCGATATATCGTAGAAATTCTAGGTCGTTAGTGTTGTTTAAGTCGTCCTTAGCCTAAGTCGTGTGGAGGTTAGACTGTATGGAGAAGTTAACTCGAGTAGAGGCTAACTCGTAGACGACATAAGGAAGTGACCGACCTATAGAGCTTGACCGAGTTAAGATAGTTGTCGAGTTAACGACTCATAGGACCTGGCCGACCTAAGAGTTAATGGGTTAAGAAGTGGGCGGGTTACGAGTTAAGGTTGTTAGCGAGTTAGCATAGCTAGCGAGTTAGGAGATAGTGGAGTTAACGACCTAAGGGGTTAGGTCGTATGGTTGTTAGGTCGGAGGGGTTTTGGAGCGACCTAAGGAAGATACCGGGTTAGCGAGTTGGTGATGAACGAGTTAGCGACTTAGTAGTTCTGACCGAGTTAAGGAAGCTAGGTCGAGTGGTCCTTCTAAGTCGTAAGTCGTTAGCGACTTAGTTAGGTCGTAGAGTAGATAGCTCGTTATGTTTTAGGTCGTGAAAACCCAGTGTGTTAAGTCGCTTGAGCGACTTAGTGTTAAGTCGCGTAGCTTTGGGACCGTTAGATCGTGTAAGCGGCTTAGTTAACCCACGCTTTTGTTTAGGTCGTTGGATAGGCCTTGTGTGGGGTGAGTTAGGTCGGCAGCGACCTAAGTTAGGTCGGGGAGATTCTTAGGTCGGCAACGACCTAAGACCGAGCGAGTTAAGACCTGACCGAGTTAGGGGGCGACCAGCCTATAAATACGTGACCATTTCTTCACTTTTTGGCACCGGATTTTGAAGCAACGAAGTGCTGCCATTTTGAGAGCTCGACTACAACATTTCTTCATCTTATTTTCTCCACTCTAATCTAGTTCCAACATCCATCCAAGATCGAAGATCCAAGAGTCAAAGTTGAAGATCTTCATCCAACGAAGCTAGATTCCATCATTTCAATCAAGATTTCGACGAATCAAGCTTGAATCCTTGCTGTCCAGATCTGAAGTGATTAGTTTTTGAAGTGTTTGGGTGATTCGGTGAGTGGTGGTTATCTCTCACGCGGACCCAAAGGAGTATATTGGATTGGTGGTTTGTTGGAGTGTTGTAGATAGTGATTTCATACATTTTCCTTAGATCCAAGTGTAGATCCATTACTTATGAAGATGTTTACTTATGCAAGTTCATTCATCAAGTTGTAGAGACAAAACCCATGATTTGTATTTGTTAGATCTATGCTAGAAACCCATGATTCATGTATGTTATATCTATGCTCATTTATTTATGAAATTGCCATTGTAGTTATAAATGCCTACTTAGACCATATTTGATTACTTGATTGCTTAAGCTAATGATTGATTTGATTGATCGCTATGTATGTTAGTTGATTGATAGTTAGATCTAGACAAGATGGTCGAAGATGATTCAAAAGCTAAGTGGAAAGGCTCTTGAATGGTGAAAGCTGCTTGTGGCATATGAAGCGGATGTTGAAGCTCATATGTATGGATTAGATGATGTTGAGATGGACTTTACCATAATGCGAGGAGGCAAAGTATGGTATTGAAATGGACTTTGCCATGATGCGAGGAGGCAAAGTATGATGATGAGATGGGACGGGTCATGATGACGTTCCAAGCACGGGCTGCGACGACGTGCGAAGCTATGTTGATAACTCGGTGATGCGATCCGGGTTGATGATAATGGTTAGCTTGAGAGGCGCTTGAGCTAGTATGAAAATAGTCGTCAAGGAGGATGACTAGGAGGCTGAGATCTCATTGTTGTTGAAGGTTCTAGCATGCTCAAAGCAAGAGTACGTTGGAACGGGCTGCGACGACGTTCCAAGCACGGGCTGCGACGACGTGCTAGTACTCTGGGTAGCTGCGAAAATTCCTAGGCACGGGCTGCGACGACGTGCGGAGTTATGTCTAGAACCGGGGTTACCATTAGCCCTTGACAGATGGTCGTTCAACTAACGGCGAAATCAAGGCAATGATAACAGTGATAGCCAGAGTCATGGATATTTGGACGTTTGATTGTATCATCATTCGGTCTCAAGAGCGGTGTTTTCTGGGTGCTTATCTGATCTTGGTTTAGGCCTTGGGGGTTTGTATTTGGAAAACATCGACCTTGACTCGAGTGATTATTACTTTACTTTAATTGCTTGCTATGTTATGCTTGCTTCTCCTTAATGTGTGTCTGGGGCTATCACTGTAGAAAGAGGTGGAGTGGGATGATTTGGTTCCTATTCCTTTTATCCCTTATGCTCTTTTGGTATGTTTGATAGTTGATTTACTGCTCACTAAGACTGTTGTCTGACTCAAGGTTTTATGTCTCCTCTTATTACCTTGGGCTGTTCATTCATGTTTTGGGATGGGCAGACTAGGTGACAGGTGGCAGGTGCTGATCTTAGTGGCTCACGCTGATGATGACGAAGACGAGCAGGAGGCTTTACATATTATTTTCATATTCTATGTACTGGATATTCCGCTGATTGTTGATTACTCTGAGTGCTATGTAGTGAGGCTTCTTGTATTCATGATTCAGACCATGTATAAAGCTATTATGATTAGATGATGATATTCTGTTCTATGGGAGCTTCACTATATTATATTTCTCTATTGTATTTTATCCATGCGCTGTGAGTTTTACGATAGAGTCTGCGATGTTTATTTTACCCTTGGCGGTCACTCATGGCTGCCTGGCACACTTTCAGCGCACCATTCCCTTGTTTCCGTGCAGGAGTCATGGGCGGTCGTCACAGTCCGGTCTTGTGTTGCAATGGATCCCAACATAGTCATCGGTACGCTGTTCTAGACATGGTGATACTCTAGTACCTAGTCATTCGTATGGAATCCATTCTCCAATAAGCGTCATACGGTTTTGATTGTGCCTAACTATGCTAAAACGTGAGATGCAAGCATTTCAGCTATTTGAATAAGTATTTATGCTTAGACACTATTGTCATATCAAAGGATTTGATATGAAATGTTTTGGTTAATGTAAAGTAAAAACCCTTCGTGTTTATTTGTGGCATGGACTTACGAGATACCTTTGTTTTCAAAGGATTTTGATAACTTTAATAATTCAAATTGAGTATTTTTCTCACGCTGGTTTTCCAGACTAACTCAGGTGTTATTTTATTATAATGCTTGGGTGAGACCGAGTATTAATGCTTCAGGATAGGATGCTATATTAAAAGGAAGGTTTTTGAAATATTTTTAGTGGGAAATGATTTGGAATAGAAAATATTTTCTAAGTGTCATAAAAATGGAAGTTGGCAAAAAATATTTCTATATATTGAAATGGTAAAATATCCTGTTATGGATACAAGTGTTGAAATTGTTTTCAAATATAGAATATTAAAGAGATTAAATATTTGTATATCTTGGTAAAGGTGGTTGAAATAAATACTTTGAAGATTTATTAAATCGGGCGTAATGACTGCTTATGGATGTCTTATTGATAGTTAATAACCAACTATCAATATTAGCCAACTTCGTTAATCGCCTCAAAGGGATTGGGATCGGATTTAGTTATTCGAAAACCACTTCGATCTGGTTTGGTCGTTACGAATGGATACCGTAAAGATGATGAAGATGGTGATTTGGTTTGTCCAGACCTAGGGCAACTTGTATGGACGAATGCTATCAGAACATCGTCATTGGAGGACGATGAGCATTCTAAGTAGAAATTTTTTCTTGGAAGGTAACGCTTAACCTTGAGCCTCATCAACCGGGAATGAATAAAATATGGGAGATGCAGCAAGGCTAAGTGGGCGCACCTAAGTAGGGCATGCTATCACCTTTTTAGATGTCCTCGGAAACATATTACTTATGGATATAGTTGTGCATGGAAGGAGCGCTCGATAGTAAGGGTGGGAACACCCGGGGTGTTAACATATTCGGTCTATCAAGGTCAGGGTAGGCCGGTCTTGTGTAGCGGTGGATCCTAGCATGGTCCTCGGTACATTGTTCTAGAGGTGTACTATGGTGGACGGTACCCCAATGGCCCAGCCATTCATTGGATTACATTCTCCAATACGAGCTTCCAGTTTTGTTTGTAGAGCCCAGTATGCTAGAATTTAATTAATTTAACAATTTCATCTATTTGAATAAGTATTTGTATTTAGACACCATTATAATATTACTAAATTTATATAATAATGTTTTGGTTATCGTAAGGTTAAAACATGTCATGTTTATGCGTGACGCGGTCTTACGAGAAACTTTTTTGTTTTCAAAGGATTTTGATAACTTTCATAATTCAAATTAAGTGTGTTTTCTCGCACTAGTTTTCCAAACTGTCGCTGGTGTTATTTTATTATAATGCTCGGTTCACACCGAGTATTAAAGATTCAGGTTAATGCTATGGAGCTTAGGAGACTAGGTGAAGGAGTTCCAAACGTGTTTCCATACTAGAGTTGTATTACGTTGTGTAAGGACAAGTTATATAACTGTCCAGTTTGATGTATTGATTCTCTACTCTGATGATTGTATGCATATAAACTGTTACTAATTCTTTTGTATAAGATCTATTGTCTTATATTATATTTTGTTCCGCTGCGATTGTGCGATTCTATGTTATTTTCCATTTTCTTCTTCTACCTTCCTTCTTACCCCTAAAGATTCGTATTTCCTTCCAATTTGAATTGAGCGGATGCGAAATATTGTCAACTTAAAAAGGTTACGGATTTGCAAGCCATTACACTTGGTATCAAAGCTGAAGGTTAAACGAGAACCTTGGATTTGGTTGGGGTTACTTATTAGAGATACGGTCAGTAGTACCCTAGAATGAGTTGAGTGTAATAATAGATATAAGCATGTATTTGTTAGTGAATATAAAACGGTTTTATATTGTATTAACAAATTGGTTGAGTGGTACATAAATTCTTGTTGAATAGTGGGACACCACTAAATCGATAGGAGTTTTTAAACGCTTGAACATGATAAACTGACGCAATTTGTTTTAAAGTGGGTAAATGAAATAATTTTATTCAAGTTATGTTTTATATAAGGAAATAATTTTTAGAGATTATTATGATATAATTGGAGTGTTTGGACGATAATATTATAATCAAAACAAGATTATAAATAATTTATATAACTAATTGGACATTGCATAAATATGGATTATACAATTGAGTTAAAAGCTAAGACTTGATTAAAAAACCATAGTTTGAAAATTTAATCCCGGAGATTTTTGAAATGTTTTCCAAAGTATTTTGAGATAAATAATAGTATTATTATTTAGGGATATTTTTGAATAGAAAAAATGGATTTTTAAATGGATTTTTGAAGGTGGTAATAACACTGAAATCACTTCGGTCGTTGGAAAATAGTTGCAATGATGATCGCGATACCATCGATGTTCATTTTCGAATTACTAGGTGATGGATTGCTGCAGTGGTCGTTGTTTTTGGATTGTTTTGAGGAAAAACAAGTTTGTTTTGAAAATTCCAAAGGAGAATTGTTTGGGATGGAACCAAGCGAATTTTTAAAATTCTAATGGAAAAGTTTTTTGAAACGAAGGTTATATGTGTATATATAATCGATTTCAAAATGATTTAAAATAAATACTGGGTGTTTGAATTTTGGGATCCTTATTTAAATAATTTAGAAATCATCGGAAAATAAGTTTTAGACTTATAAATTGAGAATGATTCTAAATAAATAAAGAAAATAATTGAGGTTTTGAAATGGATTGTAACTAGAGTAAAGTTAAAAATGGATAAAATTAAACTTAAGCAAGGAAATGGGATAAATAAATTAAGTGATGGCAATAATCGAAATAACGGAATTAATGAATTAATTAAAATGGATTGTATGAATTGAATTTAGCATATGAAAGTTATATAAATTTAATGTTAAAGAAAATGGTATGGAATTGGAAATTAACTCAAGCTAAGCTAAATAAAATTGAGTTGAATTTGGATTGACTGGAAATAAAATGTGAATGTGCTTGATTATGAAATTAATGGAAATGTGGAATAGATAGGCCAAAATAAAAAGAGTCTGATATTTTGGAAATGAAATAAAAATCCAAACTTGAGTTATAAAATAAATTTTAACCTAAGTAGATTGAATGATTTGATTTTAAAATAAAATCAAATACTGAAATATAAATTAGAAGTGAACTAATTAGATAATTAATTAGTTAATTGAATATGGGAATGAAATTAACTTTGTTAAATAAAATTGGGTTGTGGATTAAAAATGGATTTTTGGAAATGAAACTTGGGTTGTAACTAAAATTCGACTTAGATTGTGAGCAAATTAAATATAATTGAAATGGTCGATTGAAATAGAAATAGTTTGAGTATAAATGGATTCAATTTAAATGTAAATAAATTGAACATGGACTTCTAATATTAATTAAATGTATTCAAATAAGGAAATTATAAGTTTGAAGTGAATTGAGTGGATGAACTAATTGAGTTAATTAGTAGATGAAATGGATTTGATTAAATAAAAATCAAATCAAGAGTTTGAAATGGAATTGTTACAGGAAAAATAAACTTAAGTTAAGAGTTAAAGTGATTGAAGTAATTAACTTAAGTTAATATTTAATAGAAGCTTGGCTTCGAGTAACTTTGTAAAATAGCCATTAAATAAAAATAGCATGAAATGGTTCCGAGTTTAAATAAAAATAGGTTCGAATGTGATGAGTGTGAAAATGAATGGAATGTAATTGAATTGATTGTGAATGAATTTAAAAATGAAGTAGAATTAAATATGAATTGAGTTAGAAACGAACGAAAACGGCTATAAACTAAAGTGGATATTTCATTAAATGAATATCACCAAATTTGTAAAGAAAAATTTGGTGCATGGCACAAAAGGAAGTAAATAAAATTCTATGAATTAATAGAACTGAAATAAATTGATTTTTAAATCAATTGGGATGTATGTGGGCTTATTTGGTTTAAAAATAAATTAAATGCATATAAGGTGAGTTGAAATCATTTCAGATTGAACGAAATATTATATGAATCGATCGAAAGCAATTAAATTAATATTGGAACATTGTGGTTTCTTATGAATATTTTCTTAGCATGTTAGTTTATGAAACTTATGTGTTTGCACTAGTTAAATAAATGAAATATTTTTAAAATTTTATATATTTGGTTCTTACGCGTTTAAATTGAGTAAGAACAGGTACTTGGTGGACGTTTGACTAGACTTTGGTTGCGCGATATGCAAAATAAATAAGCCGCTTGCTTAAAAATGCTAAAATATGGTACATTTTCAGATTAAATACTGTGAAAATATAAAATATTGTTATATATTTTTTTTTCCTATCATGTGGGTCGATGTATATATATTTTTCTCTCTTGTCATATTGCAAAAGGCTCTCCATATGTAACGAGCCAAAATTTTTAAAGGTTTTAATAACGTACTTAACTAGAAATTTTGTGAAATTTTAAACAATAAACTTTGAAAATAAAAGTTTAATATTTGGAATACGTCTTCTTAAACATAACAACTGGAAAATTTTCAATTAATAATAATGAAGTTTATTTTATTGTGTAATTCTATTTCAATTTAAATCAGTTAAAAATTGATGATAATAAAATAATTTTCGAACCTAAATATTTTTATATAGAAAATATGTAAATCATCTTCTGTGTGAGACGTCAAATTTTGTATCATCAAATTCGGACTTCCATAGCTCCATCGATCTTATTTTCTGTATTTTTGCTGCATTTTCGGTGACAAAAATCCAAGTGGTTGTAATTCGGTTATATCACTGATATCTGTGTACCATTTTGATCGCCTCGTCGTGCCAATCTCTTAGGTATATTCGATTGTGCATTTTTGATTCCGGTACACGGTGAAATCCTTGAAAACGGTTTACCCTATCAGCATCCATTTTCGAGCTCTTGACATTTAGTGTCCATTCAAATTTCAAAAGGCTGAATTTAAACCCGCAACTAGCATTTATTATTTTTCAGCATGATTTTGCTTTTCCAGAATTTACTGCTAACTTTTAACGTGTTGCCGTTACATCTTCATTTTCTTTATCCTCATATTTAGTCCATCGTTTTACTTCGTTCGTACCATTACTGAAGAAAAAAATTATTACCTCCGTAAATTCAGAATTAAGGCTTCCTTCACTTTATATTTGCACATTCCTTTCACCTTCTCCTGTAGCCGTTCATCTCTCATCTTCTACCTCCCATCTTTCTTCCTCCCGTTTTTTTTTCTTCCCTTTTTTTTTGCACTCCAAGATGAATGTGTAGTCAAGCCTCAGCCACCTTCCCACTACAACTCCTCACAACCACAGCTCCTCACAACCACAGCTCCTTACGTTCCCAGCCCAATACCCACATGCCGCTACAACCCACATACCCACTCTTCCCTTCACCTCCTTCCACTGCCGTACCCACCTCGGCCTCGGCCTTCACCTCCACCGCTCATCCCTTCATCTCGGCCTCTGTTTCTTCCCGCACCTTGCTTTCGTTCCATCATCGACCACAAACGCAGCAAGCCCACGCTAGCCAAGAACATTACGGTGAATGTTGTCGACTAGCACGGAGAATAAGGCTATTGAGGAGCGACCATCCGTGTAATTGCTTTGTACGAGCATCGATATGTCAGATAGTATAACATGCAATACTTTATCAAGAGGAAATCCGACATACTGACACAAACTCAAAGCTACTACACATTGGCTATAATATCTTCAGAAACAAATACAGAAATAAACATAACATAAATCAGTCACAGATAATTCATGCCACAAAGGCGGAAGAAGATATGAATATATAATAAACACATGGAAGTGTATATCAGAGAAGTGGTCAAAAAGATCCACAATAATTCGAAAGAATAGCAACACGTGCTATACAAAAGAATACAACTATGAGTCTATATCTCTAGTGTATACAACAAAATAAACTACTAATCCAAGTAGTTTTCCAAAAGTCAGAGAAATCAATCCCAAGTGAGAAGTCAAGCTGAAGCACCTGTAACATCTCGGTCTGACCCGAGTATTATTTAATAAGAAAATAATAAACGGATCAGTCTAACTATAAATATCAGATGAAACGATATAGAATAAGAGATATGACTAAACACATAATAATCACAATGCCAAGCTGTGATATATAAGCAGTTGAAAATCATCAAGGGATTATTCAATGTCACAAAATCTACACAAGAATCACAGAAACGTCATACTCCTAAATTTAGTTCACCAAACCATAAATATTGACGGTAATATCAATGTCAATCACAAAAGTCAATGACACACAAATTCCAGAATTCAACACACGAAATCCAGAAATCACAAAAGTTAATGACGCAAAAATTCACCAATGCACAAATATCGATAAAGCTTATCAATGGAAATCACGAAAATTGGTGAAACACAAATTCTAGAAATCATCTCAAGAAATCCAGAAATCACAAAGAGGGGGAGGCCTATCACAAATGGGAGCATAAAGCTCGCCAACACGTGTATCACAAACGGAACGCTAATTCTATGGTTGCTAACCATCACAAATTGAGCCGAAGCTCCACAAACGGCCCGAAGACCATGGGTTGCTACCCCACCAATTTGAGTCGAAACTCCACAAAACGGGGTTTAGTCTCCCTCACAGACAAAGAGAGATCGCACATTGCTAGTCTAAATCACAAAGATGATCGTCATGATCAACGAGAAGTGTCAATTACACTAAGTTAGTAAATATACGAGTTTAGCTTCATGTCCCATAACCACTTGCTTAACTTAAATATTTACGAACAAACTGTAGATCTCCACTATAAAATTGTCATAAGGGATTCAATCGAACAAGTCCAAGAATTAACCGACGAAGTAAACGCAAGCGTTTCATACCACTCGTTTTACTAAGTCGTTTAATTAGATTTCTCATACGAGTGAGGTAAAGGTTTGTATATACTAATAGATTGGAAAACGGTTTAAGAAACGAGCTTTGTACTAAAATAGTGTTGAAATCATTTAAAGAACGAGTTTTGATATTTACTACTAGTATAGAAACCTTTATATTTTTAAAGTGACAAATCACGAAGAAGATTGTAGGAACAATCAATCACTAAAATTCACATACGAAGATGTGAATAAAAATCCATCGAAACCGATAAAGAATCCATCGAAATGGATATTCAAAAATCCCTAAAAAGGAGTCATCAAAGTCATAATAAATGGTAACAACACATAGGAAACAACACGAATCGATTAAAGTTGGAAATTCAATCAACAAGGGACATAGGCAAAATTGCAACAGGTCGGTCGCCCGGACTCCCTGAGTCGGTTGACCGAACCAAAAACAGAAGTGCACGGGGTAGCAGGTCGGTCGACCGGACCCTGAGCTCGGTCGACCGAGCCCTGTAGCCTGCACTTCCAAATAGAGGCTGGAAGTGCACGTTCTACAGGTCGGTCGACCGGCCCAGGGGCTCGGTCGGCCGAACCTGTTGCTGGCACTCCCAAGCCCTATTTCAAATGAGGTGCAAATCTCGATCAATTTGCAATCGCACGAGCAACGGCGCTAAGGGTTTATGCCAATCGACTACCCGACCCTATATGCTCCTCGATGCATCACCAAAAACATGTTCAAACATTAAAGCTATGATTTCTAAAGATTTGAACCCAAAACACTAAAAATTGGAATATTCACCAATTCAATCCAAACCAAAAGCAATTGCACAAGAATAAGTGTTAGGAATTCATACCTAACAATCGAAGATAAATATAAGCTTAGATGTGAGATAAAAATCTCACCTTTGAACCCAAATCAATGAAGGAGAAGCTTGAAAGCAAAGAAGAATCAACCACTCTTCAAATCCAACTCAATAAGCTTGATTCTAAGCTTTAAAGAAGAACATGCCCTAAGTTAGGTTTAGGAAATTTCTGAAATCAAAGAGAGAAAGAGTTGGAGAAGAAGAAGAGAAGCTTACTAATGGGTTCTTCTATTAGTTTGGAGCAAGAGTTGATTTGCAAGAGAAAACTAGGATTTTGGAGTTTTAATTTCCAATCTCTCCCACCATTGATGCTTTAGCTTGAGTATTAGGAATTGGAAATGAAGTAAATGAGGAGGAGAGGGGTTGGGACTGAATACATAAGTGGGCTCAGCCCAAACCAAAACCCTAAGTGAAAAAGTAGCAAAAATCAACCTTCTCCAAACACATCGAAGCTCATACTCAAAAAGGTCGCAAACGGCAATTTAAACTCAATGGGAGTGGTCCCGAGTCCTAATTCGACCGTATGCAAAAAGTAGCTTTTCGGACAAAATTCCGAGTATCGATAAAATATTTTAATAAAATATTTAAATATAAAATCGACAAATATGCGGGTTGTTATAGACTCCCCTCCTTAAAGAAATTGCGTCCTCGCAATATTTAAGAAGAAGATATATAGTAACAACCATAAAAGCATATTCAACACAAAAGAAGTTTGAAATTAGAAGTTCACCTTAAAGAGCACGAGAAAGTAAGTCCGGATGTGATCGCTCGATGAACTCTCTAGACTCCCAAGAACAATCCTTAGGATTTGAAGACCATTGAACTATCACAAGCGGAACATCTTTATTTCGAAGTCGTTTGACCTCCGAAGCAATAATTCGAATAGGATGCTGCTCATAAGTT
The DNA here is from genome assembly GCA_030765085.1 of Allium cepa. NCBI lineage: Eukaryota > Viridiplantae > Streptophyta > Magnoliopsida > Asparagales > Amaryllidaceae > Allium > Allium cepa. Next base: position 674,766,979 of record CM060941.1, on the reverse strand, counting down.
AAATTAGGCGAAACCTCAATCTCTTCCACAACACCGGGCTCAAGAATAGAATCGGAATCTCGAAGACATTTCTGCAATTGAGAAACATGAAACACGTCATGCATAGCAGAAAACTGAGCCGGTAATAAAAGGCGATAAGCCATGGAACCAATACGTTTGGTGATAGGAAATGATCCAATATATCGAGGCGCTAACTTTCCCGATCGACTGAAACGTACAACACCCTTCATAGGTGAAACACGAATGAACACAAGATCTCCCACAGAAAATTCTAACATCCTTTGTTCGGTTATCGGCATAGGATTTTTGTCTACTCTGGGTTTCTTTCATCCTATGACGAATAAGGTCAATCTTTTCTATGGAATCACGAATAAAATATGGACCTAAAACCATCTTCTCTCCGGCCTCAAGCCAACAAGAAGGAGATCGGCATGGCCTTCCATAGAATGCCTCGAAAGGTGCCATACCAATACTAGATTGGAAGCTATTATTATAGGAAAATTCAACAAGTGAAATATGATCTTCCCAACTTCCACCAAAATCAAGCACACAAGCACGAAGAAGATCTTCAAGAGTTTGATTCACATGCTCGGTTTGTCCATCGGACTGAGGATGATAAGCGGTGCTAAAATTAAGCTTCGTTCCCAAAGCTTTTTGAAGACTCTTCCAAAATCCACTAGTAAACAATGGATCACGGTCGCTAACAATAGAAGTAGGAACTCCATGCAATTTAACAATCTCTTTGATAAAGAGCTTGGCCAAAAGAGGAACGGTTCGGTTAGACCGAACGGGAATAAAATGGGCAGATTTAGTAAGCCTATCAACAATCACCCATAAGCTATCATGACCCGAACGAGAACGGGGAAGGCCATCTATAAAATCCATGGAAATATTGTCCCACTTCCAAATTGGAATTTCTAAAGGTTGCAGTAGCCCATCGGGCCTTTGATGCTCGGCCTTAACGAGTTGGCAAGTCATGCAATGCTTAACGAAGTTAGCGATGTCAAGTTATATTCCATCCCAATAATAAAGTCGCTTCATATCCGCGTACATTTTACTACTACCGTGATGAATGGTGAATTTAGAACGATGGGAATCTTCTAAAATATCTTTACGAAGATCACCAATATTTGGTACGATAAGTCTACCAAATTTTCGAATGCCGCCACGAGAATCAATATCAAAGTCTTTCAAGCTTTCGATATCAATCTTACCCTTAATATTTTAGCCAAGAAGAGCCAATTCGGTATCTAGCCTTTGAGCTTCAAGAATGCGGTCTAAATGAGAAGGATGAGCCTCAAGGCTACATAAAACAAGAGATGAACATAAATCGGAAACACGGTCTCGAATTTCGCAAGTGGATAAAATCTCGAGATCGTTCCATTCGGATATCATCATAGAAACAACAGCTTGTTGTTTACGGCTAAGGGCATTGGCGACACGATTACCCTTACCGGGAGTATAAAGAATATCAAGATCATATGGTGTAAGAAATTCGAGCCAACGCTGTTGACGCAAATTAACTTCGTTTTGAGAGAATAAATACTTCAATGATTTATGATCGGTATAAAGATAAAATTTCTCTCGTAAAAGATAATGACGCCAAATCCGAAGAGCAAAAACAATTGCCGCGAGCTCTAAATCATGAGTGGCATATCTAGTCTCAACAGGCTTCAATTGCCTAGAAGCATAAGCAATAACACATTCTCTTTGCATAAGAAAGACACCCAAACCAACGCGACTAGCATCGGTATAAACAACGAAATCTTGATTCCCCTCGGGAATAACAAGAATAGGAGCATCTAAAAGGAGTTCTTTTAGTTTCTGAAAAGAAGTTTCACATTTGTCCGACCAAATGTATTTAATACCTTTCTTCGTTAAGCTAGTGAGAGGCACGACAATCTTAGAAAAGTTTTTAATAAAACGACGGTAATAGCCCGGCAATCCGAGAAAGCTGCGGATTTCAGTCACACTCTCAGGTTTCTTCCAACTTTGAATCGCTTCAATCTTTGAAGGATCCACGGAAATTCCGGATTCGGAAATAATATGACCGAGAAACTTCACACGAGATTGCCAAAAATGGCATTTAGAAAATTTTCCTTTCAATTGATTACTCCTAAGAGTTTCCAACACAATCCGAAGATGTTTTTCATGCTCCTCCTCGGTTTTAGAATACACAAGAATATCATCAATAAAGATGAGAACAAACCGGTCGAGAAAATCTTTGAAAACTCGATTCATAAGGTCAACGAAGTAAGCCGGAGCATTCGTTAGACCAAATGGCATAACAAGCCATTCATAAGATCCATAATGAGTACGGAACGATGTCAAAGGAATGCTATCCTCTGCAATACGAAGCTGATGAAATCCAGTAGCTAAGTCTAATTGTGAAAAGACTCTAGCACCACTAAGTTGATCGAATAGATCATCAATCCGAGGTAAAGGATATTTATTTTTGATAGTAAGATCATTAAGCTTGCGGTAGTCAACGCAAAGCCTAAGTGTACCATCGAATTTCTTCACAAAAATAGCTGAAGCTCCCCAAGGCGAGGAACTAGAGCGAATAAATTGCTTCGTTTCCAAATCGGATAATTGTATGCGCATCTCCTCATTTTCTTTATTGGACAAACGATAAGGAGGACGAGTGATAGGTTGAGCTCCAGGAATAAGATTAATTCTGAACTCAATTGCTCGCTTAGGTGGTAATCCTAAAACGGGCTCGAATATGTCGGAAAATTCACGAACGACGTGAATAAGAGAAATAATATCACCCTCATCATCATCATCTTCATCACGAGGATTTAAAGAATATAAAGATGGAACCAAGTTGGAATCTGAATCTTTAAGATTAATAGAAATCTGCTTAACAGATTGTGGATGTCGAAGATGAATAGTCCGCTCAGGACATAGGATATGAGCTTCATAACGGTTAAGCCAATACATTCCCAAAATCATTCCAAAGCCTAAATAACGCATGACATGCAAATCGGCTAGGAAAGAAAAATCACACAAAATAATCTCGACATCTTTACACAACAAACTGATTGTTGCGGATCCACCAACCGGATTCGCAATTCTCAAAGAAGTCATTAAACACATAACATCCAAAGAAAAAGTATCAACAAGTTCTTTTGATATAAAAGAATGGGACGCACCCGTATCGAAAAGAACTCGAATAGGATGATCACGAAATAAAATAATTCCATCAAGGATACAATGAGAAATACCTTGGCCACGAGACGTGTTGCCAGGGGCTTGAGCAACATTAAGCTTTCCCTCCTTCCTGCCCTGAAGCTTAGGGCATGAAGATATAACATGACTGGGAACCTTGCAGTAGCGACAAGAGAGAGACTTTGGGCACTTGTTCGCATAATGGTCCTTTGAACCACAATTATAGCATTCCCCACGACCAAAGGAAGAAGTCTTTGCCACAGGGGTTGCTTGCTTCCCTTTCTTATTGGGATAAGGGTCTTTGAATTTGTTTGGCCTTTTCTTGTTGTTAAAGTTTGGTTTGGAACCCACCACTTCAAAATCATTCTCCCTATCCGCCTCTTCAAGACGAAGAGCGATATCAATGAGTTGGTCGAAAGAAACTTCTAATTTTAGAAGTAATGGCTTCTTGAGATTTTTGTTCAAGCCATAGACGAACCTCTGGTTCTTCTTTAAAGGGGTGTTGATGTATTCAACCCCATATTTGGAAAGCGACTCAAAGGAGGCGACGTAATCAGTCACGGAGGACTCACCTTGAACAAGGTCTATAAATCGTCGAGCCAATGTCACTTTCTCTGCTTATGGTACAAATTTCAACTCGAAGCGTTCCCGGAATTGCTCCCAGGAGAGATCCGCTTCATTAATCTCAGAAATAAGAAGCTCGTACCAGTCCAATGATCTTTCTCGGAGCATAACAGAGGCCACCTGAACTCGGTGAAGTCAATAAGATTCATGCGAGAAAAGATTCGATCGCATGACCTTAGCCAAGCCTGTACTTCAATAATAGTTTCGGAACCTTTGAATGGCTCCCCACCCAAATTAGTGTAATCGCTGCACAAGCGTGCAAATCCCGACTTTGGGTGAGTAGGTTTCGGGTTAGCTCCAGCTGCTTGAGCATTTGTCACTAAATCAAGAAGCTGTTGAGCAGTCATAAAAACTCTATTCTGGGGAGTAGCACTAGATTGACCGGCGCTAGGACGGCCAGGTCTAACCATTTCTCTTCCTTTAGAAAGAAAGAAGAAGAAGAAAAAGGTTATTCACCAAATAACTATCAAGAAATCTTAATAGATAAAACAAGGAATCATAAGGAAAATAGGATGAATCGGTACGAAGACTCGAATTAAATCCTAAAGCACGACTCCTAAGAAAGACTTAGGACGATGATCCTTGTTATAATATTCCATATTGTTCCGAAGTTTGGCTCTGATACCAAGCTGTGACGCCCCACCTCTATACCCAAGCTAGCCAAGAACATTACGGTGAATGCTGTCGACTAGCACGGAGAATAAGGCTGTTGAGGAGCGACCATCCGTGTAATTGCTTTGTGTGAGCATCGATATGTCAGATAGTATAACATGCAATACTTTATCAAGAGGAAATCCGACATACTGACACAAACTCAAAGCTACTACACAGTGGCTATAATATCTTCAGAAACAAATACAGAAATAAACATAACATAAATCAGTCACAGATAATTCATGCCACAAAGGCGGAAGAAGATATGAATATATAATAAACACATGGAAGTGTATATCAGAGTAGTGGTCAAAGGGATCCACAATAATTCGAAAGAATAGCAACATGTGCTATACAAAAGAATACAACTATGAGTCTATATCTCAAGTGTATACAACAAAATAAACAACTAATCTAAGTAGTTTCCCAAAAGTCAGAGAAATCAATCCCAAGTGAGAAGTCAAGCTGAAGCACCTGTAACATCTCGGTCTGACCCGAGTATTATTTAATAAGAAAATAATAAACGGATCAGTCTAACTATAAATATCAGATGAAACGATATAGAATAAGAGATATGACTAAACACACAATAATCACAATGCCAAGCTGTGATATATAAGCAGTTGAAAATCACTAAGGGATTATTCAATGTCACAAAATCTACACAAGAATCACAGAAACGTCATACTCCTAAATTTAGTTCACCAAACCATAAATATTGATGGTAATATCAATGTCAATCACAAAAGTCAATGACACAAAAATTCCAGAATTCAACACACGAAATCCAGAAATCACAAAAGTCAATGACGCACAAATTCACCAATGCACAAATATCGATAATGCTTATCAATGGAAATCACAAAAATTGGTGAAACACAAATTCTAGAAATCATCTCAAGAAATCCAGAAATCACAAAGAGGGGGAGGCCTATCACAAATGGGAGCATAAAGCTCGCCAACATGTGTATCACAAACGGAACGCTAATTCCATGGTTGCTAACCATCACAAATTGAGCCGAAGCTCCACAAACGGCCCGAAGACCATGGGTTGCTACCCTACCAATTTGAGTCGAAACTCCACAAAACGGGGTTTAGTCTCCCTCGCAGACAAAGAGACATCACACATTGCTAGTCTAAATCACAAAGATGATCGTCATGATCAACGAGAAGTGTCAATTACACTAAGCTAGTAAATATATGAGTTTAGCTTCATGTCCTATAACCACTTGCTTAACTTAAATATTTACGAACAAACTGTAGATCTCCACTATAAAATTGTCACAATGGATTCAATCGAACAAGTCCAAGAATTAACCGACGAAGTAGACGCAAGCGTTTCATACCACTCGTTTTACTAAGTCATTTAATTAGATTTCTCATACGAGTGAGGTAAAGGATTGTATATACTAATAGATTGGAAAACGGTTTAAGAAGCGAGCTTTGTACTAAAATAGTGTTGAAATCATTTGAAGAAAGAGTTTTGATATTTACTACTAGTATAGAAACCTTTATATTTTTAAAGTGACAAATCACGAAGAAGATTGTAGGAACAATCAATCACTAAAATTCACATACGAAGATGTGAATAAAAATCCAACGAAACCGATAAAGAATCCATCGAAATGGATATTCAAAAATCCCTAAAAAGGAGTCATCAAAGTCATAATAAATGGTAACAACACATAGGAAACAACACGAATCGATTAAAGTTGGAAATTCAATCAACTAGGCGAGATAGGCAAAATTGCACCAGGTCGGTCGACCGGACACCCTGAGTCGGTTGACCGAACCAAAAACAGAAGTGCACGGGGTAGCAGGTCGGTCGACCGGACCCTGAGCTCGGTCGACCGAGCCCTGTAGCCTGCACTTCCAAACAGAGGCTGGAAGTGCCCATTCTACAGGTCGGTCGACCGGCCCAGGGGCTCGGTCGACCGTACCTGTTGCTGGCACTCCCAAGCCCTATTTCAAATGAGGTGCAAATCTCGATCAATTTGCAATCGCACGAGCAACGGCGCTAAGGGTTTATGCCAATCGACTACCCGGCCCTATATGCTCCTCGATGCATCACCAAAAACATGTTCAAACATCAAAGCTATGATTTTTAAAGATTTGAACCCAAAACACTAAAAATTGGAATATTCACCAATTCAATCCAAACCAAAAGCAATTGTACAAGAATAAGTGTTAGGAATTCATACCTAATAATCGAAGATAAATATAAGCATAGATGTGAGATAAAAATCTCACCTTTGAACCCAAATCAATAAAGGAGAAGCTTGAAAGCAAAGGAGAATCAACCACTCTTCAAATCCAACTCAATAAGCTTGATTCTAAGCTTTAAAGAAGAACATTCCCTAAGTCAGGTTTAGGAAATTTATGAAATCAAAGAGAGAAAGAGTTGGAGAAGAAGAAGAGAAGCTTACTAATGGGTTCTTCTATTAGTTTGGAGCAAGAGTTGATTTGCAAGAGAAAACTAGGGTTTTGGAGTTTTAATTTCCAATCTCTCCCACCATTGATGCATTAGCTTGAGTATTGGGAATTGGAAATGAAGTAAATGAGGATGAGAGGGGTTGGGACTGAATACATAAGTGGGCTCAGCCCAAACCAAAACCCTAAGTGAAAAAGTAGCAAAAATCAACCTTCTCCAAACATATCGAAGCTTATACTAAAAAAGGTCGCAAACGGCATTTTAAACTCAATGGGAGTGGTCCCGAGTCCTAATTCGACCGTATGCAAAAAGAAGCTTTTCGGACAAAATTTCGAGTATCGATAAAATATTTTAATAAAATATTTAAAAATAAAATCGACAAATATGCGGGTTGTGACACCGCCCATTCCACCGTGCTCCTCCTGGACATTTCACTGAGCTCTACGTGTTCACCACCCCGCTCTGCTTGCCTAGAAATGTAGCCGCCTGCAACACCACTCGGCCTCTTACTTTAGCCCAGATCCGCCACGAATTCTTCCTCCGCCGAGCTCGACACCATAGCGGCAGCTAGTCACTATCGCTCTTCGGCCAGATCAGGTAGCGCCTTCCTCCAGTTCAACTTCATCCATCTCCTCTTTCCTTGTCAAACTAGCCTTGTCCCTTCGACCCGTGTCTAAGGTTTCTTCTCCTTTGTATATGACAGTTTATTTAGTTCACTTTATATATAGCTGAATGTAAGAATCTTTATTAGTTTGCATATGTTTTCGTATACATATTTATATAGAGGCTACGTATAAGTTTCCACATTCATATTTGTTTCATTGTTTATATTATATGATCGTTGGAATGATGATATACTATTTACCAATAGTGATGTTCAAATTGTGTAAATACATAGATTTATATATATATATATATATATAAGTGTATATGTATTCGAAGGGTAGTACATTTTATTAATTAAACATTTGGATTTATTTATTATATATATATATATAGCATTGTCTCAGTTACTAAAATAAAAATTTGTTTTAAAAGTTACAAAAGATATTGGTTTTGCTAATATATATTTTTACGGTATATAAATAAAAGAAATTTTGTGTTGACTGTGAACATATAGAGAAATTTTCTATATATAGTATGAAGAAGTCAGTATATATCTATAGTATACTATGTTTTAAAGGAAGTTATTTATGTATGCTAGTTTGCATGTTTATATTCAAGGTCGGATTTGCATTTTATATGTTGGTTTGACTATGCATTTATATTGTAGTTATAATATGTTAAGTTATATATTGTTGTTATTTCTTTATAAGTATGGTTTTGCTAACATATATTTTTACAGCATATAAATAAAGGAAATTTTGTGTTTACTAAAATATGCTTACATTTTACAGTATAAATTATGTGTTTAAATATATCATATGGAGTCTGCATATATATATTTATTTTAACTGTCTTGTATTATATTCAATATATAGGTTTACGTAAATATATTATTTTAAGTATATGTTTTGATAAATGTAAGTTTTATTTTAATATATATGTTTGAAACGCATGTATATTAAATTATTGTGTTTGAATTTAGAATATAAATTTTATACGTATATATAGTTATATATGATTACATAAGTTTGCTTATACCGTTTATCTTCATCGTTCCAGTTCTGATCTGATCCATTTTCATCAATTCGTTCCAATCTGCTTTGATCGTTAGATTCATGTCGTTTTTTGCGTTGTTTGGATTTGCAATTCAATTTCAGTGTCCGTATCAATGTGCGTATCCGTTTTACCTTCTGTATTCTCTAGCCTCGAAAGGTGAGTAATCAGTCACGATTGACATTCTTATATTTATTAAATTTGGTCTCAATTGAAACAACAATTGAAATATGATGCTGTAGTTATTTAAATGTTATATATGCCATTATCTGTAAATGTTCACCTGTGTGATACGTCACCATATCCTGTAGTTTATATTATATTTTTATTGATGATATATATGATTGTTATATTATTTTCCATATCTGTTATCACTCTTCAAGTTTCTGTTAAGATAGAATTCACTATGGGTTGAAATGATACATACCCGAATGGACTTTAGAATAGGAGAAAATTGTTATGGGTTGAAATGATAAACCCAAGCGATTTTCATTTGCATTGAATTTGGGATTACGGGTTGAAATGATATATACGTGTATATATTAAATTACGGATTGAAATGATAAATATCCGTATTAATTGACCACAGGAAAGAGAATTATAGAGGCATCGTTGGTCTATATATAAATATTTTGAAATGATTTCTATAGTTTTGAAAGGGAATATATATATATATGGATTATTTATATATATGGATTATTTAATATCGAAATATTTTATACAAATATGTTTAAATATAAAGTAGAATAAAAAATAAACTTAAGTTTAATAGAGTTCGACTTAGTTAATATAATATGCCAAGTATTAAAGTTTTAAATAGGTTGTATAAATTAAGGAAGATAAAGTTGAATAGATCGAAATTACATTTATTTAAGAAATTTACTTAATTACATCGATTTGAAGTTATTGAATTTAAAACTTTAAAATATGATCTTATAACTTGATTTTGATTTAATGGACGTTTCACGTCTACAGAAATCGAAGGTAATATGTAGAAAATGTAATTTAAGGTCATATAAATAATATTGAATTTATTAAGTGAATATTTCAAAACTAAATAATAGTGAAGTCAAATTGGGAGATAAATGCAATTATCGAATTTAGTCTTGGAATATTGAATATTTAAAGCTTTGGAATATATTGACTTTGAATTGCATTGAAATTCAAATAGTTTATTTGTGGTTCAATCTATATTTGAAATGAAAATGATATTTTGGTTTGAAGTATAAATTAAATTGAAATGACCACGGTGTTATAGTGTATATTTCTACATTGTAGATAGCTCCACGGATCCTTAGAGGATGGTTATCCCAAACATCCTTTAAGTTACTTGTATTTCAGTCGACTTGAGTTGGATTTATTGGTATAAGAATGTTAACTTTTACATGAGTGTTTTGTATTTTTCTTTACGCTCGGGTCGGACTGAGTGATACAGCGTTTGAGACTCACCTTTGGAGTTTGGAGCTTCGCTTGGAGATCCAACTATCGATTCAGCTTTCAGCTTTTCAAGTTAATTTGTTCGGAGAGGTCATCAGATTTATTGGAGACTTAACTGTATTTGAGATATTCTGTAATATTTTATATTAACTCTGTTGTTTATATAGTTGCTTCATGAACTTCTATTTATCTATTCCGCTGCTTTATTATTATAGTACTCTATGTCTGTGATTCTGTGATTGATTTATTTACTATATATGCTAAGTTTTGTCAAATTTAAATTAACAATCTGATATTTTGAGCAATTCATGTCTGACATGTATCTGCCTATGCACTTGATGGGTGCAGTATGATAAGGGGTTCTCGCATTTAGTTTGGGTAGCGAGCGGATGACTCTTACTCCTACATGTCCCTGTGGGGTTGGTGCAGTCGAGAGGCTGGCCGTAAAGGCAGAACACAGATACAACTGTGTGCAACGGTGGACGTTACCCCTATGATGCGGTCCGTTACAGTTGGTATCAGAGCTTTGGCTCTAGGAAAACTTAGCATATATAGTAAATTTATTTGTAGAATCACTTTCATTCGAGCTTGAATTTCTTCCTCTTTGATTTGGTTTTCCTTGGACATTGGAACGTTCCCTGCGGTTCCAAAATCCATTATCTTCTCTCCCTATTCATGTTTCTGGATTCTGGAGTATCCCATAACTCCACTTCGAATGTTCTCTATAAGAATATGCGATCTCGCCAATCTTTGAATGTTTTGTAAAGGGGTGAACCTTTATAATTGGCATTGATTCACCAGATATTTATATATCCCTCGGTTTAGATGCTGCTATCTCTTGTTATGCCGAATTCTATCTCTGGCTATCGAATGTCATTTTGCCTCAGAATTCTGCACCGATCTTATTTTGAAATCATGGTTGACCCGTTATAGTCGCTCGTGATTTATGTAAGTATATCCATCTCTTATTCTGAAATATAATTATCTCATCTTTGTTCGAGCCTATCTTCGAATCAGAATTCTATTTGAGTAGAGTTCATCTAATTTGAATCTCTATCTTTGTTTTGAAATCCATTCTTGAATCATCCTTTGAAAAAAATCGAGTTTGTTTGTATTTTTAAAATCATTTTATATATCAAAATTATTAATTGATAATATGACTTTATTCTATATATAAAAGTGGAAATGTTTTCGATAAGGATTATATACCTTTTAAAAATGAATTTTAAGTTTCAAAAGGATTTGAAATTTTGAAAATTATATAAGAAATTGATTTATATAAAAATTATTTATAACCGATGGGTTTTGAATTTGAAATTCTAGGAATTGAACTCCGGTATTTTGAAAATTGGTTTTAAGATTTCGAAAATATATAATAATAAGATTTTGAAAGTATTTTCTGAATAAGAAATGTTTCAAATAAATTCAATTGAGTTCCAATGATTTCAAAGAAATTTCAAAGAAGTTTTAAGAAAATAGAAGTCCAGAACTCACTTATGTCGTTGGAGAATAATTTCGATGATGAGTGCATGCATCATCGGCATTGATTATCGAGTTTCAAAGTGGGGAAGAGGCCACTTTAGTAGCTTTGCTATGCGAGTGATTTTATGAAACCAATTTTGATTTCAAATTCCGAAGTATGATGTGATATTCGAAAGATATATATATATATATATATATATATATTTGAAATGAATTGAAGCGAGCCAGTGTCCAGTGCTCGAGTTTCGGATTTAATCCTATCTATTGAAATTGATTTGTTGCTGATTTCCAACTCTTGGATTTGAAATTTGATGTCTCCGACTATTTTTGAATGTTCGAACACTTCCAAATCATGGTTTAATTTTAAAGCTAAGTAGTTTTGAAAAGTATAAATGGAAATAAATAGTTTAAAGATTTTAAAGGGATGGTTATAAATTTGGTAATCATTTTATGTATAATTGATTTAGAGAAAAATATTTGGTTTCGAAAATAGATTGAAATTTAAAACCTAGTACTTATATGATGATTTTGGAAATGAATTTGTTTGGCTTAAATTATGTTGATTTGGAAATTAGGATTATTTTCTAAACTTATTATTTGGAATCTTTCAAACTAGAGATATTTAATTTGGAAGAAATAATTTGGTGAATCGTATATGATTTTAAAACTGAGTTGATATTGAAACGAATTGAAAGTGAGAACCTTATTTTACTAAATACTTGATTTGGGAGTTATCGAACTTATATAAAATTTATTTGTATAAGTGTGAAGTTGATTCGAAAACTATTGATTGTGGAAAGTATTCGATTTGGAAAATGAAATCATATATATAATGGACTTTATATAAATATGATATTTGAAATTGATTTGAAAAGGTGCTACATGATACAAATTTTCGAAGTGAAGATATGGAAAGTGCCTTCTGCTTGATATTTTCTTTGTGGCCACATTTTGGATTCATTCTATCGATATTATTTCTCTGATTTTGGTTTTCCGGTTGAGATACTCGAGTGTCCTACCATGTCGTAACCCATGGCCATTTTTTTTGGGCAGCGTAATCCGTAAGGCAGAGATTGCTTTAAGGGTACAGATGTTTCCTAAGGGATCTAGGCATAACCATTGTTATATATCCTACGGTCTACAGTTTTGTTATGGTGGCGTAATCCGCGAGGCAGAGATTGCTTAAAGGGTCCTGGAGGATCCATGCGTAACCATTGTTATGTATCCTGCGGTCCACAGTTTGGTTATCATGGCAAAATTCGCAAGGCAGCGATTGCTTAAAGGTACGGATGTTTCCTGGAGGATCCAGGTGTAACCATTGTGTATCTGTGATCCAGATGACTTATTTGGATTGTACTTTTCATATTAGTTTTGAAGGTTTTTCATGTATTTTCACTGGGTGTTGAAACAGGTCTACTAAGTACTTGAAGAATTCTAGCTTTGCGTCTAATCAACGCATGGCCAGAGTCTGCAACAACGAGGATAAACTTGTTGAAACATCGAGTAATAAAAGTATTTTCGAAAGGAAAATTTGTTTCGATATAAAGGAATTTTATTATAAAAGTATTTTGTTGTAAAGGTATTTTATTATAAAAGTATTTCCAACAAAGAAATTTTGTATTAATATTTGAAATTGAAATTCTTATGGTCTAAATTAGCTATTCGTGCCCGATATTGTTCTTTTGAATCTTCCTTATCTACTCGGTTTTATCTGTTCACCTATATTCTGTTTTTTTGAATCTACCCTCTTTCCTTTTTGAATATATTCTTTTAAAGTATTGATTATTTATGTACTACATAGTTTAATAGAATTTTTTAAATATTTTAGAAGTTATTAATTAAATAAAATATATTTAGAGAAATGATTAATGATTTATTAGTAATATTTGTAAAGTATCTTGAGACAAAATTAATAAATTTATGAATTATTGATTTAATGTTTCCAATAGCTTCTTTGTAAAAATAAGTAATGATGTAAATAATTGTTTTCAAATAGTTTACATATATTTATAAGGGTGTTATTTAAACATATAAATGATATTTATAAAGGAAGCATGAAATTCACAAATGGGTTTTGAAAAGTTTTAAAGTATAATGATAGTTGAATTGCGAATGAAGTTTTCAAATGAATATTTCAATTAAAATGTATATAGTTTAACGTTAATTGTTTATCCTCGTCTCTCAATCTATTTTTCTTTCTCTTGTTTCAATTCTCCTACCTTCTTCCTTTTCGGGGACGAAAAGTTTTAAGTAAGGGAGACTATAACGAGCCAAAAAATTTAATGGTTTTAATAACGTATTTAACTGGAAATTTTGTGAAATTTTAAACAATAAAATTTTAAAGCAAAAGTTTAATATTTGGAATACATCTTTTTAAATATAGCAACTGGAAAATTTTCAATTAATAATATTGAAGTTTATTTTATTGTGTAATTTTATTTCAATTTAAATTAGTTAAAAATTGATGGTAATAAAATAATTTCTGAACCTGAATCTTTTTATACAAAAAATTTGTAAACCATCTTCTAAGTGAGACATCAAATTTCATTTCATCAAATTCGGACTTCTATATCTCTGTCGGTCTTATTTTTTGCATTTCTGCTGCATTTTCGATAGCGAAAATCCAAGTTTTTATAATTCGCTCATATCACTAATGTCTGTGTATAGTTTTGATCGTCTCGTCGTGCCGATCTCTGAGGTATATTCGATTGTGCATTTCGGATTCTGGTACGCGGTGAAATCCGTGAAAACAGTTTACTGTATCGGCATCCATTTTCGAGCTCTTGATATTTAGTGTCCATTCAAATTTCTAACGGCTGAATTTAAACCAGCAACGAGCGTTTATTATTTTTCAGCGTGATTTTGCTTTTCTAGAATTTGTTGCTAACTTTTAGCGTGTTGCCGTTACATCTTTATTTACTTTATCTATATATTTGGTCCGTCGTTTTACTTCGTTTGTACCGTTATTTTGAAAAGAAAATTTATTACCTCCATAAATTATGAATTCAAGGTTTCCTTCACTTTATATTTGCACATTCCTTTCGCCTTCGCCTGTAGCCATTCATCTCTCATCTTCTATCTCCCATCTTTCTTTCTCCTGTTATTTTTCTTCTCTCCTTTTTTTTGCGTTCCAAGATGAATGTGTAATCAAGCCTCAGCCACCTTCCCACTACAACTCCTCACAATCATAGAACCTTCCTTTCCCAGCCCAATCCCTACGTGCCGCTACAACCCACGCACCCGCTCTTCCCTCCGTCTCCTCCAACTACCGAACCCACCTCGACCTTCACCTCCACTAGTCATCCCCTTGTCTCCACCTTTGTTTCTTCCTGCATCATTGCTTTCGTTCCATCATCGGCCACAAACCCAACAAGCCGCTGCCCATTCCACCATGCTCCTCCTTGACATTTCACTAACCTTCACGTGTTCACCACACCGCTCTGCTTGCCTAGAAACATGGCCGCCTACAAGACCACTCGGCTTCTTACCTTAGCCCAGATCCACCACGAATTCTTCCTCTGCCGAGCTCGACACCACAACGGTAGCTAGTCACTATCGCTCGTCGGCCAGATGTGGTAGCGCCTTCCTCCGGTTCGACTTCAACCATCTCCTCTTCCCTTGCTCAAATATCCTTGTCCCTTCGACCCGTGTCTAAGGTTTCTTCTCCTTTGTATATGACAGTTTATTTAGTTCACATTATATATAGTTGAATGTAAGAATCAATATTAGTTTGCATATATTTCAGTTTACATATTTATACATAGGCTTGGTATAAGTTTCCACATTCATATTTGTTTCACTATTTATATTATATGAATGTTGGAATTATGATATATTGTTTACCAATAGTGATGTTTAAGTTATGTAAATTCATAGATTTATATATATAGATATAAGTGTATGTATATTTGAAGGGTAGTACATTTTATTCATTAAACATTTGGATTTTTTTATTTATATACATAGCATTGTCTTAGTTAATAATTTTTTTTTAAAAGTTAAAATAGATAGTGGTTTTGCTAATATGTATTTTTACAGTATATAAATAAAGGAAATTGTGTTGACTGTAAACATATAGAGAAAATTTCTGTATAAAGAATGAAGAAGTCAGTATATATCTATAGTATACTGTGTTTTAAAGGAAGTTATTTAGCTAGTTTGCATGTTTATATTCAAGGTCGGATTTGCATTTTATATGTTGGTTTGACTATGCATTTATATTGTAGTTATAATATGTTAAGTTATATATTGTTGTTATTTGTTTATAAGTATGGTTTTGCTAATATATATTTTTACAGTATATAAATAAAGGAAATTTTGTGTTTACTATAAACATATGCTTAAAGTTTACAGTATGAATCATGTGTTTAAATATACCATATGGAGTCTGCATATATATTTATTTTTCCTGTCTTGTATTATATTCAATATATAGTTTTATGTATATATATTATTTTAAGTGTATGTTTTAATAAATGTAAGTTTGATTTTAATATACGTGTTTGAAACGCATGTATATTAAATTTATTATGTTTGAATTTAAAATACAAATTTTATATGTATATATAGTTATATATGGTTATATAAGTTTGCTTATACCATTTATCTTCATCGTTCCAGTTCTGATCTAATCCGTTTTCATCAATTAGTGCCAATTAGCTTTGATCGTTAGACTCATGTCGATTTTTGTATTGTTTGGATTAGCAATTCAATTTCAGTGGTCGTATCAGTGTACGTATCCATGTCACCTTCTGTATTCTCGAGCATCGAAAGGTGAGCAATCACTCACGATTAACGTTCCTATATTTATTAAATTTGATTTCAATTGAAATGACAATAGTCATATGATGTTGTAGTTATTTAAATTGTTATATATGCTATTATCTGCAAATGTTCACCTGTGGGATATGACACCATATCCTGTTGGATTTCTATTATATTGTTATTGATGATATATATGACTATTATATTATTTTCCATATCTGTCATCACTCTGCAAGTTCTCTGTTAGTATAGAATTCACTATGGGTTGAAATGATACATAACCGAATGGACTTTAGAAAAGGAGAAAAACGTTAAGGGTTGAAATGATAGACCCAAACGATTTTCATTTGCATTGAATTTGAGATTGCGGGTCGAAAGGATACATACCCGTGTATATTAAATTTCGGATTGAAATGATAAATATCCGTATTACTTGACCATAGGAAAGATAATTATGCAGGCACCGTTGGTCTATATATAAATATTTTGAAATGATTTCTATGGTTTTGAAAGGGAATATATATATGGATTATTTAATATTAGAATATTTTGTATAAATATGTTTAAATATAAAGTAGACTGGAAAATAAACTTAAGTTTAATAGAGTTCGACATAGTTAATGTAATATATCAAGTATTAAAATTTTAAATAGGTTTCCAATGATTTTTATAAATTAAGGAAGATAAAGTTGAATTGATCGAAATTGCATTTAATTAACAATTAACTTAATTGCATCTATTTGAAGCTATTGAATTTGAAACTTTAAAATATAATCTTATAACTTGATTTTGATTTAATGGATGTTTCACGTCTAAAGAAATCGAAGGTTATACATAGAAAATGTAATTTAAGGTCATATAAATAATACTGAATTTATTAAGTGAATGTTAAAAACTAAATAATGGTGAAGTCAAATTGGGAGATAAATGGAATTATCAAATTTAGTCTTTAAAATGTTGAATATTAAAAGCTCCCAATATAATGACTTTGAATTGCATTGAAATTTAAATAGTTTATTTGTGGTTCAAATCTATATATGAAATGAAAATGATATTTTGGTTGGAAGTATATATTAAATTGAAATGACCATGGTGTTATAGTGTATATTTCTACATTGTAGATAGTTCCACTGATCCTTAGAGGATGGTTATTCCAAACATCCTTTAAATTACTTGTATTTTAGTCGATATTTCACTTGAGTTGGATATATTGATATAAGAATGTTAATCCATACTCGAGTGTTTTGTATTTTGCTTTACGCTCAGATCAGACTGAGTGATACAGCATTTGAGAATCACCTTTGGAGTTTGGAGCTTCGCTTGGAGATTCAACTATCGATTCAGCTTTTAGCTTTTCCAGTTAATTTGTTCAAAGAGGTCATCAGCTGTATTGGAGACTTCACTGTATTTGAGATATTATGTTGTATTTTATTTCAACTTTGTTGTTTATATAGTAGCTTCATGAATTACTATTTACCTATTCTACTGCGTTATTATTAAATTACTTTGTGTCTGTGATTATGTGATTGATTTATTTACTGTATATGCTGAGTTTTGCCAAATTTAAATTAACAATCTGATATTTTGAGCAATTCATGTCCGGCATGTGTGGATGCGAACGATTGAAAATATCGGGTCGTCACACCGTACAAGAGGTACTCTGCCTACATATATCGAAAATTTAAGGTGTTAGAAAAATTTTGATAAATTTTGGAAAATTTTTGTTAACGAAAATTAATTTCAAATTGAAATAGAAATTGAATTAAGGGTTTTGGTATTAGAATTGAAAAACTAGTTGGTTGGGTGAAACTAAAAGATTAGAAAAGTGAATATCGTATTTTTACTAAGAGGGGTTTCGAAAAGTTATTGGGTTTGGAGCATTCTTCTACCTTAGCAATTTCGAGGACGAAATTCTTTTAAAGGAGGAAGAATATAATGATACATAGTTTTTGACGTTTGATTTGCAATATCTGAATGGGTTTAAATATTTAATTTGAAGTATAGATTGATTTTGAATGTGGAAATTTGGATTTTTATTTATACAATAAATTCGGAATTTAAATTATAGAGATTTATCGGATAATTTAATTATTGAATATTATAATTGAATATTGGTTAAATTATTGTATCTTGAGTCTTAAGCTCGATAGAAATAATTTAAAGGCTTGTAAAATTTATACTAATTATAATGAAGATAATAAAATTTTTAAAATTGAATTCAAAAGAGATCTATTCAATTTAAAAAAATTATTTGTTCAAATTGACATTTAAAATGGCAACCCAGGGCACGGTCTCGGAATTCGACAAAACCAATTCCATTGGATCCATAATATTGTATTATTATCGGATTTTAAATTTTGAAATGTTTGGAGTTATCATTTGATCGTATGGGATATAAACGTGTTGAATTTTATATTGTAAATTCAATACAATAATTGTGTCCAAAAATCTATCTTCTCCATATGATTGAACTAGGACTCGAAACCTTTTCCATTGCATTTAGAGTAGGGGTATAACATTACAAATGGCTAGCGGCATGCCTCAATAGGGATTCAGTATTTTGAGATAGGAAAACGAGATATTTTGATTTATAAAATTAAAAAATTTATATGGTTTAAAAGTCAAAGCTCGTCTATGTTCTCACATATGCCTACCCTTCCTTTAAATCATCGTTACTTCATCCTTTACTAGTTCGAAAGCAAAGCGGAAAAAAATGAATCTCTTCGGCCAAATCGATCAATTTAATAGAAAAAAGTGAAAGGGGACGTAAGAGCCTGGGAAGGCACAGCCGCGATGGTTGATGGGGGCAAGATGGGTTGCCATGATTGAAGGTTCGACAATTTGTGGAGAAGAAGATCTCAATCGAGGACGAATGCGAGCGAGTCGCGACTCAAGTGGTAGTGCGGCGGCAATTCTAGTGATGAGGAAACGCGTGGGTTCAGTTGTGGATGAGTTTGCATATAGGTGGTGGTGTGTGACTGGGTTAGAGGCAGAGGCAGCGACCTGTGTTGTCCGAGCTTTGATGTGGGGTGAGTTGTTAGTAGAGGTGGGCACTAGAAGGGGTCATGACAGTTTTGTGGATCTGGTATTGTGTCACGCACGGGAGATGGACATTGGCTGGAGCAGCATCGACAAAGCGAGGGTCGATGATCTAGAGCCTGGTAAAGTGGCGAAGTTAATTTTAGTTTTTATGGTCAAGTTAATTAAAATTTTAATTTAATTAAGGTTAGTTTGCTGTTAACAATTTTAGTTAATTTAAATAATTTTATTTAATCAAAAGTGCGCTTATAAAATGGTATAACGTTGTTACGAGGAAGAAAAATCATGGAAACAAAATGAGTTGTATTCGTAGATGAGAGATATACAAGCTGAATTTAAATTTTGGGTGATGGCCAATTTAAAAATTAAGGTGAGAAAATTCTCACTTGTTTGGATTACCAATTAAATTTTAAATAGTTAAATAAATATTGGATGCATGGTTATTTTATAAGTTATTATCTGTTCAATGTTTTATATATATATATATATATATATATATATATATATATATATATATATATATGTAGTAGTATATAAATTGGTATTCAGAGTGATATTCCCGCATACTATAGCGGATGAGACCATATGCGCCGCGCATAATAGCGGATGACCCTTTATATCGTGATATCCCCCTCGAAGTGGGATTGGTATTATGTTATGTTAACATCTTTAGATGCAGGGAAATATGTTGGAGGGATCCAACTGGATTCCTCAAATATATTGTTTATTTTCATATATAGTGATATATGATTGTGTAGAATAATCTATTATAGATTACTGTAATGATTGGAATTTTTGGAAGTTGTCGTAGCACTGGCCAGAATTTTTATATCTTAAATTTAAAATTTAAGGAATTTAAAGAAATTTGATGCAAAAACATATATATATATATTGGAACTAGATTTATTTTAAAGAATTTAATTAGAAAATATATTGATTATTGGTTATACCTAACTATTATGAATTATTAAATGGGATTTAAAAGTAAATTATGTATGAAAATTTATAAATGATATTCTAGAAATATAAAAAGGATTTAAAATCAATATTTAAAATAGATTCAAACTATAAATGGGAATTATAAGAAAGAATTTATAAAATAGATTTAAATAAACAAGGTTTGTCATAAACAAATAAAAAACCAAAAAGGGTTATAAAATTTGTTAACTATGTTTTTTTAAATAAATAAATCAATATCAAATGATAATTGGAAATATAAATTCGTAAGGTGAGTATATATTAGAATATGGAAAAACAGGGTTGAAAAAAATTGTAGATTCTATTTTTTGAAATGGAAATGGTTAGGGAATAGATTATGAATCGATATGTTGTGAAATCGAGAGGGAGTTATAAATCAAATTGGTTATTGAGATTTAAATATATTTTTATCTTTCTTAGGAAGCTAAGTTGGTTTTTCAAAGGAAAATCTCATTATTTAAACTATGAAATTTTAAACTAGTTAATATTAGAATACTTCGAAAAAGTGGATTTTTAAAGATTTAATATTTGTTGAAATAAAATTTTAATTTTTATAATCAGCTTTGTTGATTAATTTGTTTTATTTTAAATAAGTTATTGATGGTTTATTAAAAATGTTTAATATTTTAAATAATTACTAAAGACATATTTTTAAATAAAAATAAAATACTATTCTTTAAAAATGCCAATGTGTATATATAGTTTGGAATGATTGAAAATTTATTTATTAAAATTCTCTCGAGATATGTAAACAGGTTTAATTTAAGGATGAGATTTTATAAGAAAAGACTTATAAATGGAATGTTAGGGACTTAAGAAATTTCCAATGTTAGATGCGATGTAACATCCCGCCTTTTTGCACGCTTCAAATCGACACACGTGCCAATTCAAACCATACGGAAGGACGGATTGTTATGGGGTAAATAAAAAAACAAGAAAGAAATAAAAAGAAAACAGAATCTCATAGCGGAAGGATAAAATATAATAATAAGATATACAGTTCATAAAACTGTTTACAAAACATTTGAATCTTCTTTATACAATAAATATCAGAGTTCACATACCAATAACAATGCAGCGGGACAGTATGAGTGTAGTGCAATATTATAAATAATAATAATATAAATCTTCGTCTTCGTCCTCCAGAGCTAGATCCTCCAAATCCTGAAACGCTCGGACTGACCCAAGCGAATTTGAAAAGACAAAAACACTCGAGTCAGAACTAAAAGATCTTATGTGAGTTAAATTAACAGAAATAAACATGAGTGCAGTAACTCAAGAGATGCTCGGGATTTTCAACTCCTAAGGATCCGTTAAGCTATTTACTATGTAGTATATTGCGCTATTACAATAGTGTCTATTTATAAAATAAACTTACTTTTAAATAGCGTTAAGGGGTTACCCATATAGCCCTTAACACAAAATATATTCCCATAGTCTATACAGTACCGTAATCTCCCCCGTACTGGGCGTCGTCAGAGGGCACTCCATAGGTTTGGTACAAAGCCAAAATCGTATAAGGCGCGCTAGGGTAGGTGACACGGCACAACTAGGCAATGCCAGGGTAGATATACCAATTACGCTTCCGGGTCGGTGGTAACACATAGCCGCAGCTACCGCCCACCTCGAGCCACACCCCCAAATCAAAAAAATCAAAAGTGGCCACCGAATCAATCCAAAAGTCAAAGTATAATATCGAAGGGATGTGTCCGATCAAAGGTGCTACCTTATTAACCCGTCAATCGCTCCTGTTTTAGCCACCTTATGCCAACTCACGGGAGTTGGGTCCACGTATTTACCTTACAGGAAACGACGCCACCAACGTACTTCATTCTGGAATCTCCACTGCGTGCACGGTTGTTAAAGTGGTTTTCGGAGTTGGCAGAGAGTATGACAACTTCCGATCCCCGTCTCTTCAATAACCAAACATTATTATAACACCGCGGTCCTTTTAAAAATAATTTATACTGTAAACTAGAATAAAATTTTCCATTTCAAAACCCATAAATACGATATCATTACCTTTTAAAACCCAAATAAAATGATATCATTTCAATTCATATATATTTCTTTTCCAAAGTCAAGCCACTTTTAAAATTTATAATACCTCGAAACCAAATATTTAAATTTTAACTTGCAACATAATACTTCGAAATCCATAGTTTTAAAACCATAACTTTCAAACTTAAATGGTTTGGATATTCAACAATATGTAAAATAAAACAGTTGAATTTAAAATTTCTTTAAAAATAAATAAATTCCACTCCTTCACAATTTTTATTCACTTTAATTCCAGTCTAAACCCATAACTTTTAGATTCACTTTCAGTTTAAATAAAACACTTCGATTTCAATATTTTCTAACTTTGAGTATTTAATGAATTTCAAAACTAAGGTTGTGAATTTAAATCAACAATTCATTTTCCTATTATTTAGTTTGAAAGGTTTACATGATAAATCCATAACCATTTAAAACAAACTAAATTTATTACACTAAAAAATTCCTTCTATTTATTTATACTAAATTTTTTATTAATTCCCGTCATAAATATCATACCTTTAAAATTTCTAATTTTAACAAGTTAACATCAACTTATGGAGTTAAATTTTCAAATAAGCCCAATTTATATTAAATTTCAAATTTATCTTTCAATCTTTATTGATTTAAAACATTTAACTCTCTATATATATATACAAGATCTTAAACCTGTACTTAAATGTATAATATAAATTATCAAATGCCATTTTTCAACTTATTCGTTTTTATTTAACAGATTTATGCATAGCTTAAATTCACAATTTAACTATGTATGTATATATAAAATATATTTATATCATATCCAAATTTAATATTTATTTAACCGTATCATATCCAAACCATAAAATAATTTCAAAAATAATTATATATGTATACCGCGGTGCCTGTATATAATTTATATCCTATGGTCAAGTGATACGGATATTTATCATTTCAATCCGCAATTTAAAAATAAAATGCGGTTGTATATCCTTTCAAACCGCAATCCCGAATGAAATGAAAATGTATGATAACTTGCAGTTTATATAAGCTAGAACACATCATCCATTCACCAAATATCAATCATCAACCAATTTATTTCAATCATCGTTAATTTATTTCAATCATCGTCAATTTAAACAAACATCAATATATAGCATATGCAATATAACAGGAAATAATGACAGTTATTATCTAACAGTTTATATTCAAAATAAATTTAATAATTGTTTAACTATCAGTTTATATTCAAAAATAAATAATTTTTAACCGTCAATTTATATGCGATAATAAAATTAACAGTTAATTTAACCAAATGGGATTTTACTGAGACGATGAATAAATTATGCAGACAGTCACAAATAAATTTTCTACTCATATCTAAAATCAATTTAACAAACATAAGAAATTTTAGAAGTTGTGAGTGGGTTAAAACACTCACCTTTTGAATTTAAATTGAATTTAAATCCAATTTAAACCCAAAATTTTGACCGCCTCAGAATTCATCCAAACCAGCGTCATTAAGTCCGGAATTTCATACGATCCTAACAAAAAAAATTGCACGTGAAACGGAGTTTGTATGTAAGAGTTATAGCAATAATTGTGATTGAATTTTAATTTTAAAAATAACAAAAAAAGAACACAATTACACTTGAGCCACGTCATCCGACATCCTCAACAGCAAGCGTACGCGTTTCTTCCTATGCCCAAACGAAACCCTAGAGCGAATGAAAACATTCACATGCCGCCATCAAACTTCATCGAGACGCCTCCACGGCCTACCGCGGCCACGCCGACCAGTCCCCTGAGCCACGCCGACCTCCACAAACCCCCCACGGCACCCCACTAACGTCCAAATCGGCCACGAGACCCACCGCCGCCGCTTAAATTCAAAACTCCAATCAAGATTTTCCGACGATCTAACCGTCGATTCTCGAAATAAACTGCATGGATGAAGTCCCCTCGGTCCTCTCTTCAAAACCCAGAAACCAATTTCCGATCAGGCGACAAAAGTTTTCGACGCAACGGATGGCCGAGAATAAACTAGGCTTTTCTGGAAAAAAATTAATTCGATTTCAAAAACGAAATGCACCATTAAATTATGCTCGTCGAGAGCATTAACATATATTTTTTGAGATTTTTCTGAAGACTTTGAATTTTTGACTTTTGATTGGATATGCAATTGGATCTAGGTTTGCAGCCATTGGAACAGGAGGAGCTGAGGAAATGAACGCACAAACAAATGAGAATATATGGAGGCTAGGGTTTATAACTAGGTTTATATAGGTAGGTTAGAAATTTGAATAGATGGATCGTGTTGGATATATGTGCTCGCTAACGTGGTCCAAAAAGTCCGTTCTGACCCCGGAACGAAATTGGTTAAATCCATATATCAAAATAGGTGTTTTAAAATATTCTGAACGCGATGGAAAAAGTTTTCACGTCCAAATTTCATTGTATGAAGAAGTTATGCTGAAATCAATATTTTCAAATTGATTTCAAATTGGTTTTAATTAAATCGATTTCAAGGCATTTCGCGTTCGTACGATCAAACGACAAGTCCGATCGCTACGAAACTTGAAACCCTACAATAATTCACTGTTATGGAACCGATGAAATTTGTTTCGTCGAAATCTGAGTTCGTGACAAAAATGACTATTTTTATATTAATTAAATAAATTAAACAAATTGATTAAATCCAATTTAATATTTTAAATTCTAAAATTGACAATCTTATCATCTTTATATTACTCAAACATTTACAATGATTTTAACAAATTTAAATGTCCATATAGAGAAGATAAATTTATCAATTCCAAATGTTAATCTCACTTTTAATAATTAACTTCATTTAATTTACAAAATTATAAATAAAATCCTAAAAATTCCATTTAGTTAAATAAATTAATTATTATTCCGTTCATAATTTCAAATAGAAGTGTCAACCATTGGATTTAAGATTATCACACAAATATTTCACGTTTTCAACTTAATTTCCAATTAACGTAAAATTTTATTATTAAATTTTAAATTAATTACAATAAACCCAAATAAATACATAAAGCTTGATTCCTGTTTAAACATTTAACTCATTTGATTGCAATTAACCTCTTTATGGTAAATTAAATTCTGATATATTAATGAAACTTTATTTGCATTCTTTATTCACAAATCATCATATTTATGAAGAACTTTTACGTTATTCTCCATTTATTACCTTAATTTATTTAACGTAACATTTAATTTATATTTATTGCAATGATTTCCAAATCAATTGAATGAATTAAATATATATGTATCACTCATAATAACTTGTGGTCACAACTCTTGATCATCTTTAATAAGTTTATTATTTACAATCCAATAACCGCCATTTACTATACATATACGAATTAATTAATTCAATATTTCCATTTCGTTTTCCTATACTAAATTTATTACTAAGTGTATTTACTCCATTCCAACAAGTTGGAATTTCATTCCTACTATAACCATCATTTCCCTATTCACTTTTATTAATAACCCACCATCACTGCATTTATTGTCTTTTATTGATTTTATACAATTTACATTAACTTTATATTCAATTACTATTCAATGTATATTTATTCATCAATCAATTCGATACTTACCTTTCTTTCCTTCTATTTGATAAATAACCTAGTATACATTTACATACGTAAATATTTCCCAATTTTATTCAATACCCTGAATAAATAACATACATATTAATCAAATCCTTACATTTGTTTTTCTTATATTCCATTAAAAATCAAATCATAACCTTTAAATGATTCTATTGAATTGGAATTTCATTCAAGTCATAAATTATTAACTTGCACTAATATGATTCCTTCATTTATTCTTACCATTTAAAATCTTAATTGCATTAAATCAAATTAATACTTTCATAAATTTCTCATATTAAATTTTATATCCAGGTAAGAATCTTCTTCTACTTAATTCATTTGAATTTTATTCAAATTTCTATAAATAGATTTTAAGTCTCCATTTACATAATTTAATTTAGCATTTATTTCAAGATTTGTTTATAAAGTTTTTTTTTCTACTAAATTAAATCACAAAACTCATAAATTCAACCTAATTAAATCCACGAATCATATGGGTCGTTACACTCTCCCCCACTCAAAACTTTTCGTCCTCGAAAAGGAAAAGAAGGGAAAAGAAGAAATAAGAAAACAATATATCTTTCTTAATTAAATTTATAAACAAATAAGTTTACAAAATAAAACAATTTGACATAAAATATACCAATTTATACCTATTTAAATCCTTTATACATAAATTGTTAAAGTTTGTAAACATTTTTAAATTTTTCTAAGTCCAAAATTTATGGAAAATTTTGGCAGAGTCTCCTTTGTACGGAGAGGCTCGGAAGAAAATATAATATAAATATAACAATATACACAAATATTTTCTAAAATAATATATATCCCTACACGGGAAAATATATAAAATAGCGCTATAAACCGTAATCCGAAAACGTACCTATTTGTCGGGCAACTTACGCTAAATTTATGGAACCAAAAGCAGTAGCAATTACTTCCATAACCTGCATTTCACTTATAAACACTTATAAAATCTAAAGGGTTAACAATTTATATAAAGTGAAATATTTAAGTGGTTTCGGTCACTGTCAACAATCAATACACAACCATCAATTTCAACAACAGCATATACAACAAATACAAAGCAACCATTCAATCAAACAAACAAATAGTTGTTCGGGTTCAAAACTTTTAAATTATACGGAATGAAGAATAAACTACTAGCGTGTCATTTACTCAACAGTCTTAGATAAAACTAAATAGATTATTCATTCACTCCAAACCCAATTTTAAAGTATCTTACCCAAACAACCATAACCAATAACAACCAATTTGACCAACAAATTTTGTTTATCATTATTAATTTCATTCATACATTTGTTGTTTAATTCTTTTCATTCATATAACGGTTTATTCTTTTTATTTTCATTTATTTCTTTCAATTTTATTTAGAAATAACCGCTACCCTTTCTTAAGTTCACAATTTCTCTTTATTATATTACATGTGACGCCCCACCTCTATACCCACGCTAGCCAAGAACACTACGGTGTAGTGCTGTCAACTAGCGCGGAGAATAAGGCTGTTGAGGAGCGACCATCCATGTAATTTCTTATCACACGGTGGCTATAAAATAATCTTCGGAAACAAATATAGAAGTAAGCATAACATGCGAATCAATCACAGATATCCATATCACAAAGGAGGAAAGAGATATGAATATATATCACATAAAAGTGTACGTCAGAGTAGTGGTCTAAAAAGATCCACGATAATACAAAAGAATAGCAACGCGTGCTATACAAAAGAATACAACTATGAGTCTATATCTCAAGTGTAAACAACAAAAGCTGCTAATCTAAACAAGTAGCCAAAAGTCTGAGTAGTGAATCACTAGGGGAGGAGTCAAGCAGTAGCACCTGTAACATCTCGGTCTGACCCGAGTATTATTTATAAGAAAATAAAAAACGGATCAGTCTAGCTATAAATATCAGATGACATGATATAAAATAAAAGATATGGCATAAACATAAAATATCCATACTGACATACTACTATAAGTATGCAAATAATGATCAACAGGAGATCAAGCGATAAGAGATAAATCAATATCACAAGAATCTTCTCAAAGATCCAAAGAGGGCATCATACCCTAAACTTGTACTCATGACAAGTCAAAGAGATAAATTCCAGAAATCAACACAAGAAATCCAGAAATCATAAAAAGGGAAAGAGGCCTATCACATGACGGTCCGAAGACCATGGGGAGCTACCCCGCATGTGTGAATGGAATCACACAGATTGAGGTCAAGACTAACCAAAAAGCAGAAAGGTATGTGTGAATGGAATCACACAAGTGGTGTCTAGTCTAACCTTGCAATGAAAGAGACATCACGCAATTGCTAGTCTAATTCATAAAGCGATCATCAAGATCAACGAGAAGTGTCAATTACACTAAGCTAGTAAATATAGAAGTTTAGCTTCATGTCCCATAACCACTTGCTTAACTTAAATATTTACGAACAAACTGTAAATCTTCACTAATAAAATTGTCACAAGAGGTTCAATCGAACAAGTCCAAGAATTAACCGACGAAGTGAACGCAAGCGTTCCATACCACTTGTTTTACTAAGTCGTTTAATCAGATTTCTCATCCGAGTGAGGTAAAGGCTTGTATATACTAATAGATTGGAAAACGGTTTAAGAAAAGAGCTTTGTTATTAAAAATAGAGTTGAAATTGTTTGTTAAAAGAGTTTTAATATTTACTACTAGTATTGAAACCTTTATATTATAAAGTGACAAAACACAGAAGCAATTGTAGAAACAATCAGTCACAAAAATCGCATACGGAGATGTGAATAAAATCCAAGGAAATCAGCTCAATGTTTTTCAGATAAGATCCCCTACGGAGGGGGGGTCCAGGGGGGTGGCAACCCCCCAAGGTGGGGGTGCGGGGGCAACGCCACCGCTTACGGGGTTCGACCTGCCCGGTCAGGTCGCGGGGGTCCACGGGGCAGCGCCCCCGGCGGGGTGCGGGGTGCGGGGCAGCGCCCCATCCAAAACGGTACGACTTAGTGAAGACAAAATGAGGTCTAACGACCTAAGAGGAATAGGGTCGAGCGACCTAATGGTTGCGACCTAGGGGTCTAAGGGGTCAAACGACCTAGTGGTGTTCGCGAGTTAGCCGAAGCGAGCGACCTAAGAGAGACGAGCGACTTAAGGAACTCGCGACCTAACATATGAATAGGTCAAGCGACCTAAGTGGTCAGGCGACCTAAGGTCTTACAACCTAACGACCTACGGTCTAAAGGCCACGCGACCTAGAGGATCTGCGAGCTAACGAGGCCGACCCAAGGTGCAAGCGACCTAAGGGACAACGGGCTAAAGTATGGTACGCGACCTAAAAGATGGCGCGACCTAAGGTGAGAGCAGGTCGAGCGACTTAAGGCGATGCGCGACCTAAGACCTAGCGACCTAAAGGGATGCGCGACCTAAGACCTAGCGACCTAAAGGGATGCGCGACCTAAGAGAGGCATCAGGTCGAACGACTTAAGGGTGATGCGACCTACGACCTAAGCTCAAATACGAGCTACGAGCTAGCGACCTACGACCTAAGCTCAAATGCGAGCTAAGGCCTACGACCTAAGGCCCTAACGTACTAACATTTGTCGCGACCTAAGTGGTGACGACCTAACAAGGAAAGGCTGAGCGACCTAACGCTGTAGAGGGGATTTAAGGCCAGAAACGACCTACGACCTAAACCCCATACGACCTAACGTGAAACGACCTAACTCCGAAGTGAAAATTAAAGGCAGTGCGACCTAGCGCGATAACACGCGAACGACCTAAGGGTTAGGTCGCGAGCGACCTAACTCCGAACACACGAAAATGGCCAGAACGACCTAAGTGCAGAAAATTCACCAAAACGCTAAAAATTGGAGTTTTTCGCCAATCCAATCCAAACCAAATGCAAATGTGCATGCAAAAGTGATAGGGAATCATTCCCAACAGTCCAATATAGTTATAGACTAGATTTGTGAGATAAAAATCTCACCTTTGCTCCAAAACCCAATGAAAATGAAGAACAAAGCTTGAAGGCAAATGGAGAAGCAACCACAAGCTTGAATCCGATGTCTTCTTCTTGAATTTGGAGTTGAATGTTGGAGTTGCAATAAAACAAAGACTTTGGAGTTTTAATTTCTCATTCCATTCACCATTTTTGTTGAAGCTTTAGTGTTAGGAAATGAAATGAAGCAACGAAGAAGAAGGGGGGTGGAACTTGGGCCTAATGGGCTAAAAGTCCAAACCAAAGGCTCGAGTGAAAAAGTGGTGAAATTCCACTAACCCCAAACATATCAATGTTTATACTTAGAAGATTGCAAACGACGTTTCAAACTCAATGGAAGTGGTCTCGAGTCCTAATTTGACCGTTTGCAAAAAGTAGCTTCGGACCAAAATCCGATTAACGATAAAATATTTAAATAAAATATTTAAATATAAAAATCGATAAATATACGGGTTGTTACATTACATCTATTTATTTTCACTTACTACTTACTATTATTCATTTCCATTACCTCAGGTCATGCCATTAACTACTATAATTATTCATTCATTTATTGCATGCCCTCATTTATTCACATTATTCATTCCCATTTAATTTCCTAGTATTTCCATTTTATTTACTTAATTTGAAAATCATCTATTTGAATTACTTACCTTTAATTATATTCACTTATAGTAAAATTTCAATTACAACTTAAGTTTATAGCATTAAATTATCATTTAATAACCAACTCATTGGATACTTCATTACCTACTTTCACTTGTACAAATTCCATTACATTTCTTATTAAACATTTCAACTTTTTATATTTGGTAAGTTATATATGTTTTTAAAGAATGTACTTGAAGGTTATACAAGTTTTCTCATTACCTATGATTAACTTAATGTTCAATAATAATATTCTTTATTTCATAGGTTATAATTTCAACTTTCATTTAATACCATTTATAACCTATCATTAAATCTCTTATTTCCTTTAGAGGTATTAATTTATTAATTACCTACGTTTTAATTCACTACAATAATTGAAACAATTAATTAATGGAAATTTAAGAATTTAATACCGGGTTAAATTTCAAATTATTTTAAAACAATAGATAAATATATTATTAAAACTTATATATCTATAATTATATCTACAACAATTTAAAATTTATTTTTTTCAATCAAAATGAATCTGCAGTAAAACTACTACAGTGGCATTCCCCCTTCGAAACTCGAAAATGAAAGTCGATGATGCGGCCGCCATCACCGAAATTATTTTCCAACGACAGAGAGGAAAGTACAAAACTTATTTTCTCCAAAATCTTCTTTAAAACAATTCTTCCAAATTTTATACTAAATATTTATATCTGAAAATACATATAAACAATATTATTATATTCCAAAATTTATTCGAAAGAAATTTCAAAACCCCGGATCTTAAGTGCTAAATTTCCAAATTTTATTTATTTATTTTTTCTTCAATCTTTATTACCTAACAACCAATCTATTACGGCCAAAAATGGATATCTTTTGAAAAAATTTATTTTATATATAGAAAATATAATAGGCAAAATTATTTTATTCACCTATATAAAACAAATATTATGTCGGTCTGTCCTATTAAGTGTTTAGAAATCCCTATTTATGTCACAGCGTCCCATGCACCAACCAGAATTTATAAATACAAAACGGAACAGATTAACACAATATAAAAACCTTTTTATAACACTAGCAAATACGCTCTCTCTTATATATATACTCTCAGCGACTCCCATAGGGTATTACTACCCTATTAATAAAGAGTCGAACCCCACAAAGCTAAGGTTTATCGCTAAACCAAAGCTCTGGTACCAGATGTAACATCCCGCCTTTTCGCACGCTTCAAATCGACACACGTACCAATTCAAACCATACGGAAGGGCGGATTGTTATGGGGTAAATAAAAAAACAAGAAAGAAATAAAAAGAAAACAGAATCTCACAGCGGAAGGATAAAATATAATAATAAGATATACAGTTCATAAAACTGTTTATAAAACATTTGATTCTTCTTTATACAATAAATATCAGAGTTCACATACCAATAACAATGCAGAGGAACAGTATGAGT
Source organism: Allium cepa (assembly GCA_030765085.1). Taxonomy (NCBI): domain Eukaryota; kingdom Viridiplantae; phylum Streptophyta; class Magnoliopsida; order Asparagales; family Amaryllidaceae; genus Allium; species Allium cepa. The sequence goes on along the minus strand of CM060941.1, from coordinate 674,734,996 downwards.
GTAGTGCAATATTATAAATAATAATAATATAAATCTTCGTCTTCGTCCTTCAGAGCTAGATCCTCCAAATCCTGAAACGCTCGGACTGACCCGAGCGAATTTGAAAAGACAAAAACACTCGAGTCAGAACTAAAAGATCTTATGTGAGTTAAATTAACAGAAATAAATATGAGTGCAGTAACTCAAGAGATGCTCGGGATTTTCATCTCTTAAGGATCCGTTAAGCTATTTACTATGTAGTAAATTGCGCTATTACAATAGTGTCTATTTATAAAATAAACTTACTTTTAAATAGCGTTAAGAGGTTACCCATATAGCCCTTAACACAAAATATATTCTCATAGTCTATACAGCACCGTAATCTCCCCCGTATTGGGCGTCATCATAGGGCACTCCATAGGTATGGTACAAAGCCAAAATCGTATAAGGCGCGCTAGGGTAGGTGACACGGCATAACTAGGCAATGCCAGGGTAGATATACCAATTACGCTTCTGGGTCGGTGGTAACGCATAGCCGCAGCTACCGCCCACCTCGAGCCACACCTCCAAATCAAAGAAATCAAAAGTGGCCACCGAATCAATCCAAAAGTCAAAGTATAATATCAAAGGGATGTGTCCGATCAAAGGTGCTACCTTATTAACCCGTCAATCGCTCCTGTTTTAGCCACCTTAAGCCAACTCACGGGAGTTGGGTCCACATATTTACCTTACAGGAAACGCCGCCACCAACCTATTTCATTCTGTAATCTCCACCGCGCGCACGGTTGTTAAAGTGGTTTTCGGAGTTGGCAGAGAGTATGACAACTTCCGATCCCGGTCTCTTCAACAACCAAACGTTATTACTACACCGCGGTCCTTTTAAAAATAATTTATACTTTAAAACCAGAATAAAATTTTCCATTTCAAAACCCATAAATACGATATCATTCCCTTTTAAAACCCAAATAAAATGATATCATTTTATTTCATATATATTTCTTTTCCTGTTGGGTTCGTTTTCATCACCACCGAACCAAAGAAAAGGAAGCATTACCGGTCCAAAATCTACGTCCATGTATTGCCGAACCGGAGCACTACCAACCCACTACCCATAACTACCGAACTACCCCTTTCCTACCACCATCACCGAACCAGACTCTGCCGAACCAACCTCCTCCAAGCTCCTGCCGAACCGCCTATCCACCGAACCAACCTCATGCCGAACCAACCCACTCCAACCACTACCGGACCAAGTGGATACCGAACCAACATCACCAGGCCAGATTGCTTCAGCCCAGGCCCACCAGTAGATACATACATCCAAGACACCAGCCCCCAGCCTCACTCTATAAATAGAGGGGCAGGGGTACAACAATGGCAAACAAGTTTGAGAGCTCAAGCACGGAAGGAACTTTCAAACAACTTTCATATACTTGTATACAAAGCTTTGTACTTATAATCTGAAAGAAAAAGGAAAGTAACATATAAAGTGGACGTAGGCACATTCCGGCCGTACCACTATAAATATGTGTGTCGTTTACAGTTTAGTCCCTGCTTTTTATATATTTTCATAAATCACCCAAATCACTAGAAACAACATAAAATCAACAAATTCATACGACTTGGAGGCGTTTGTCCATTTTTTGTGCAAACATTTTTGGTGCTTTCGCTGAGAGCGAGGGAGCTCGAAGCTTCAGCTTCTCCCACTCAACCCTTTTCCTATCAACATCGTTCATTGATTGGAAAATATGGCTCCTGGACGGAAGAAAGATGCTAACAAAGGAAAGGACGTCGCAACTGGCAGTATCCCAGATCCAGTGATCAGGGACCAAGACAATCGTCCAGTTCCAACAGCAAATTTAAATCAGGCAAATCCGACAGCCCCTGCTACGGAACAACCAATTAAAAGGGCGGATCTGGACAGGATTGTGGCTGAAGTAACGAACCGCTTCGCATCTCAACAAGAAGCCTTGGTGGACCAACTCATGTCATGCTTTAGGGATGCTGAAGAATCCAACCGTAACACTGAATCATGGGGTGAGTCCCGGTCTGGAGGATTTGGGAGACGACAAAGGTCTTTCTTCTTCGAAGAGGCTAATGACAGAAACAACAATGGTAGGAGCCGAGCCCAGGCTCAGCTCGAATTCCGACCCGAGGAAACTCTTGGAGCCGAACCCAACAGGGGAGGCACCACACAGGGGTCGGATGTAGCTGAGCCTGTCATGCTACCTCACCATGGAAACACCAGTAGACGGGACCGAGCTGGAGTCCAGCCCGAAGTTGGACACGAGGAAGTGCTAAGAACAGAACCCAGCAGGGGAAGATCAAGGCAAGGGCCAACTGTGGCTGACCCCAGCATGCCCCCGGAAGACCAGAGGCAGCCATTGGAGAATGTCAGGAGTGATAAACGATACCATCCTTACAGGTCATCTGGACGGAGTCAATCCCGCAGGGAAGAACCAAACTCATTTTATCCACTCCAAGTTCTGATGAAAGAATGGTGCGATTGTTCAGGGAGTGCGTCCAACGGGAGCAAAGGGATCGAGGGATAGGTGCTAGGGTAACCAGCCTCTTCACCCGCAAGATTGAAACTGCCATCACCCCCCGGGAATGGAAAATGCCAACGATGGAACTTTACAAGGGAACCTCTGACCCCATCGTACACTTACAGAGATACACCCAGCATATGCTCATGAGCGGAGCAACGGAGGGAGTATTGTGTAAATGCTTCCCACTCTTCTTGGTAGACTTAGCTACCTCCTGGTTCTGCCATCTACCCCAAGGGTCCATCAGCTCATGGGAAATGTTGAAAGAAAAATTCATCAGCCAGTTCCGCATTCATGTGGAACAACCCAAGGACGCTTATTTCTTATCTAATATCAAGCAGAAACCCGGAGAGACGGTGCAGCAATATCTCACCCGATTCAACGCTGCTGCGGCCGCGGTCCAAGATGCCGACGAGAAACTTATCCTAATGGCTCTCTGCAATGGTGTACACCCGGATACTAAATTTGCTAGAAGACTAACCAAGGAAAAGCCAACTGCTTTACCTGATTTCTTCCATGAAGCTGGAAAGTATATGAGACTTGAAGACACTGCCACTGAGAGGCAGTAAGGGAAACAGGTTAAAACTGCCACAGACAGAGTTTCCGCTGCAACAAAGGATGTTCAGAGAAATGACTCTAGAGACAATGCTGGGGGGAAGAAAGGGGAAAAGCGCCTATATCGACCTGGACCAAGATTTGACTCCTACACTCCTTTGAATGAAACGATCGAAAATATCTTCCTAGCCACTCAACACGAAGTTAGATACAAGCGCCCCCCGCACAAGAAGGAGTCAGATAACGCACTCAAATCTGAAAAGTTCTGCCGCTTCCACGAATCCCACGGACATGACACCAATGAATGCCACCATCTCCAGGACTTGATTGAAGAACACATTAGAAGGAGGAGACTGGAACGCTATGTAAAAGGCCAGAGCAGGACTCCAGCTCCCGCCAATGAAAACCCAGGGTTACACCTCCCAGAGAAAGGCGGAGGAAATCGCAATACCAGCGGCTCTAGTCAACAGAAAATAGTAGTCCATACCATATCAGGAGGACCACACATCGCCGACAGAAGCTGGGCAGAGATGGAAAGATACGGTAAGTCACTTAGAAACGCTGAAGGCTACGTTAATTTTGTTGTGGAAGAACGCCACCCGAAATGGAAAGAGAGTGACGACATCACATTTAGTAGGCGTGATCTAGAGGGAAGATAGTACCCACACATGGATCCTATGGTCATCTCTGCCTGGTTCGGTCCAGCCAAAGTTTTCCGAATTTTAGTAGACACTGGAAGCTCAGTGAATATCTTATTCAAGCATGTATTCGACAGAATGAAGCTGTCAGTGAAGGATGTGTCTCCCTGCAACAAACCACTACATGGTTTTACTGGAGATGCGAAAGTGCCCCTCAGGCAACTGGACCTTTTTGTTGAAATAGGAAGTCATCCCCGCTCCGCTGTGCGAAAACAAACATTTGTACTAATAGAGAACCATTCGGCCTACAACGCCTTTTTGGGAAGACCGGCCTTGTCTGACTTCCAAATTGTCCTAGCCCCTTGGTGCCTGAAGATGAAACTCCCAACATATAACGGAGTAGGATAAATAGAGGGAGATCAAGATGCCGCTCGAGATTGCTATGTAACTGAGCTTCGCAATAACCGCAGGAAGGATAAAGGAAAGGATGCAGAGACTTCTCTCTGCAAGAAAAGCCTGGAAGCATAGCAATTAAAGAAAGCTCCTCCTCTTCGATATACCAGTGATCCTTTCAACGAATTTGACCCCAGGGACAAAGAGGTGGAGGCCACCACCGAGCCTGCAGAGGCTATGGAATTTGTAGCTGTAGACAAACACGACCCAAGTAGACTGCTGAGAGTCGGGTCTCAGTTAAGAGCGGAGCTGAAAGATCAACTCGTCGATTTTCTTCGCCACAACATGGATGTATTTGCATGGAAGAACGCCGATATGACAGGAATCTCTCCAAACGTAGCATGCCACATACTGAACATCGACCCACCAAGGTGCCAGTGAAGCAGAAAAAGAGGAGCATGGGGGCAGAATGATCAGCAGCCCTCGAGGAAGAAGTAAAGAACTTACTTGCCAATGACTTCATACGAGAAGCCATCTACCCAGAATGGATCGCCAACCCGGTACTGGTAAAGAAAGCTAATGGAAGTAGCGAACATGCATCGATTTCTCCAACTTAAATGACGCTTGCCCGAAAGACTGCTTCCCACTCCCCCGAATCGACCAACTCGTGGACAGCACAGCCGGACACGAACTCTTATCCTTCATGGACGCGTACTCAGGATACAACCAGATCCCTATGCACGCCCCCGATCATGACCACACCAGTTTCATCACTGACCGGGGATTGTACTGCTACAAAGTAATGCCTTTTGGACTTAAAAACGCCGGAGCTACTTATCTGCGTCTTGTCAACAAGATGTTTGCAAAATTAATAGGGCAAACTATGGAAGTTTATGTGGATGATATGCTGGTAAAATCAAGGAAAGCCAACGATCATATAAACCACCTGAACGAGATGTTTCAAGTACTTCGCCAATATGGAATGAAACTGAATCCTCTAAAGTGCTCCTTTGGAGTATCGTCGGGAAAGTTCTTGGGATTCATCGTCCATGTCAGGGGGATTGAAGCGAAGCCCGAACAAGTCCGGGCCTTGCAAGATATCAAGATACCATCCACTCAAAGAGAGATGCAAAGCCTAAACGGGAAGGTGGCTGCCCTGAGCAGGTTCATCTCTAAAGCAACCGACAAATGCATCCCTTTCTTCGAAGCTCTTAAGAAAGACAAAGGAAAGTTCGAATGGACTGACGAATGCTCGACAGCCTTCCTTAACTTGATCGAACACCTCCAAAGACCACTAGTATTCTCAACTCCAAATGAAGGCGAGGAACTATACCTATACCTAGCTGTATCGTCCCAAGTTTTAAGCGCCGCTTTGGTGAGGGAGGACAACCACGCACAGCGACCCGTATACTTTGTAAGCAAGAGATTCACAGGGGCAGAAGCCAGATACTCTAAATTTGAAAAGCTAGCATACTGTTTGCTTATCGCGTTATGGAAACTGCGACACTACTTCCAATCTCATTCCATCAGAGTTTTAACCGATCAACCGCTAAGGCAAGTACTCCATCGTCCCGACACTTCCGGGCGACTACTTAAGTGGTGCATTGAACTGAGTCAATATGATATCACCTACCATCCTCGCACCGCTATCAAGGGACAAGCCATAGCTGATTTCATTGCCGAATTCACTACTAACGAAGGTAAGGAGCAATCTGAAGTAGCAGAAAATATCAAGTGGAGCCTCTTCGTTGATGGAGCATCAAATGAACAAGGCTCGGGGGCAGGTGTTGTGATAATCACTCCCAGGGGAAGGAAGCTGCACTACACCCTAAGGTTGGAGTTCGCTGCCACTAACAATGACGCAGAATACGAAGCAGTGATAGCCGGATAGAACTTGCCCTGGAGATTGGAGTCGGTTCTTTATGTCTCCATAGTGATTCTCAACTTATTGTGAATCAAATACTGGGAGAATTCCAGACTCAAGGAGAACGACTCGCAGCATATCTAAAGAAGACTAAGCTGCTGCTCAATCAGTTGGATCACTATTTAATCAAACACATTCCTCGAGAAGAGAATCAGGAGGCCGACGAATTGGCAAAGCAAGCTAGCATGAAGGACGGCGCCACTTCCCGAACAATAACCACCTCACAGCAACTAGCCCCAAGTTACGAAATAATGAACATAATAGCTGCAATCGAATAGGAAACTTGGATGACTTCTATCCGGAAATATTTACAAGATGGCACACTGCCCGACGGGCGTAACGAAGTCAAGAAAATCTTGAGGAAAGCTTCCCGCTACACGATACAAGAAGGCATCCTCTATCGACGCGGCTTCTCTAATCCCTTATTAAGGTGCGTCGCTGGAAGGGAAGCCAAGGAGATCTTATCCAACATACATCGAGGAAGTTGCGGAGATCACACTGGTGGGCAGACTCTGGCAAAGAAGATACTCTGATATGGATATTACAGGCCCACCTTAAACAAAGACACCCTAGACTTCGTCAAAGATGTGACAGATGTCAGAAATTTGCTAAAATTCCTCGACTACCAACAAATGAGATTACTTAAATGACCAGCCCTTGGCCCTTTGCAATATGGGGAATTGACTTGATTGGCGAACTGCCAGTGGGCCGAGGCGGAGCCAAATATGCCATAGTAGCAGTTGACTATTTCACCAAATGGGTGGAAGCGCAGCCTCTAAATAAAATATCTTCGGCAAAAGTTATTAACTTCTTGATCAAAAATGTTTTATGCAAGTACGGGGTTCCACTCAAAATCATATCGGACAATGGACTTCAATTTGACAACGAGGAATTCGCCGACTGGTGCCAAGAGCACGGAATTCACAAAAGCTTCTCATATGTAGCTTACCCCCAGGCAAACGGACAAGTCGAAGCTGTCAACAAAATCCTCAAAACCATAATCAAGAAAAAACTTGAAAAATCAAAAGGCGCTTGGGTGGATGAACTTCCTACGGCACTTTGGGCCTACCGCACATCTTACAGAACATCAACAGGGCATACTCCTTTCTCTTTGGCATATGGATCGGAGGCCATGCTCCTAGTTGAAACTATAGTGCCTTTCCACCGTAGGATCCACTACAACCCAGAAGAGAATGAAGAACTCCTACACATGGCTTTGGATCTAATTGAAGAAAGAAGGAATGATGCAGCACTTAAAGCGGCAGCTCACAAGCAAAAAGTAGCAGCACAATATAGCTCTAAAGTCAAGCACCACAGCTTTCAGGAAGGATATCTTGTCCTCAAGCGGATCTTCCCGCGCCCCGGAGCACTAGATCCAATCTGGGATGGACCCTATGTAATTCATAAAGACCTCCACAACGGAGCTTATATTTTGTCAACAGTAGACGGAGAGGTGGTCCAGAGGGCATGGAACATCCAACACCTTCGTCGATACTTTTCTTAACTTGTACTGCCCATATGAAGTGAATTAACAAAGAGAATCAGTGGATGTAGGCATTTTCGTGTTGAACCACTTTAAAAATCTTGTCTCTTTTTAACTTGATCCTTTATATCTTGGCCGCTTGTTAAGTGTTATCCTTTTCTGTTGAACGAAATCATGTATAACGACATTTCCGTACTTGTAACTTCGTGGCGCAACCTTACCTGGACAAGACCCAGCAGGTACTATGCGATTCTATGCACTCGCCAATGAGACACTTTTGCTCCAGCATCCCTCTGCTGCGGGTTAACTCATTGCTCGCGACTGCCCTCAAAGCCAACTGTAATGAGCCGATTATAAGCCATCACGAAGGTCGACTATAGCCGATGGCAGCTCATTGCGGCGTTTGGCTCGCCGGCAACTGTGAACCTACTTTAAGCCCCAACATAAGGTGTGGCCAGCCAGGGGTAGTTCATGGTTGACGATCGGCACCCACGCTAGCCGGCCACAGTAAATCGAATAATACCCACGATTACGGGCCATAATGGCTCGGGTAGTTACTGTGCGCGATCTCCGCTATGATATGTCTTAAGTGCGGCTGTGGTAAAAAAGATAAACTCCCCGCGGAGGCCTAAGATGGGTGACAAAGGTCTCCAAGACCCACAGCTAGGGAAAGTGACTACAAAACCCGTTTGCCACGAACTTAAGCATATCAACGGCCTTCCGTGACTGGAAGTTTTACTTTTCCTATATTTCCATTCCATTTAAATACTTTTCTTGTATCCTGCATAACGGTCCCCAAAGTACATGACACTAAATAGGAGGCATTCGCTCACGAGAATCTGAGCCCGCAAACTGGATGACAAGGCACTCAGCCGCATCCATGGTCAATTACACAAGATGTCCAAAGCTACCCCCTGCAACCTGAACATGAAGGGCGGTACTCGTTTCTCTTGTACATAATCATATAGCTATGACTTATTCATAACATTGCAAAACATGAGATTATATTTAGAGCAAAAGCTTAACATCGAACACAATTGAATCACAGGCATATGCATAACTACGTTTTTTATACAGCACTTCAAAATAATAACAGCATTTAAAATATAACAGAATCGGCTTATGTTATAAACTCACATAAAGACGTTCAATAACATAATTACAACTTAGGGAGTACATTAATGTTTTGAACTAGCATGTACAGGAATGTCAAGAAGACCAAATAAAATAACCAACTGCGCCCGTGCTCCACCCTCGTCCTACCAGCTCTTCGAATCTACTTGACTGCAGGATCGAAGCTCCCAGCATGATGACCAGAGGCCCCACCTGTCCAATTCAGGAAAAGAGTCCATTAAACCGACAACGAACGATCAAGTTATGAAAAGCTAAAAAGGAAAAACTCACCAACACCCGCTCCTTGGTCCTCATCCCCCAACTGCACACCGGCTTCCTCCACAGCAAGTAGCCGCATGCCCTCTTTCATCGCTACCTTCTCCACCTTTGAGAACTGGGCGGTAACCACATCCATCCTGAATGCTGCTCCACCTTCCTTATCCGCATCGGCCTTGGCCTCCTCTAAAGCCCGGAGATATATCCTGGCCATGACCCGGGGATAGTCATCCATCCAGGATAGATTACCTTGCTTCCAAGTACGGAAGTACATATCCTGCAACATCTCGTCCATCATCCCCTCATTCTCCTCAAACTCCCTCACCCGGGCCTCGGAGGACAGCAACTTAGTGATGGCAACATCCCTCTCCGATCGATATCTCAAGCGGTCAGCCTGGAGAGACCTCCTCATTTCCTCCATCTCTTCCTTTAGCCTGGCCTGAGCAAGCTCTGCGGCCTCAAGCCTCCCAGATAACTCCTCTACCTGCTCGAGATCCTCCCTCCGAACCTCATCCACCGTAGCAATGGCTATGTCAATCCGCTCCTTGCAGGCGGCCTCCATCTTTCGTTGTTCTGCCCTACTAGCCTCTTCCATAGTCTCCTTCAACCGCCTGGAGGATGCCTCGTGCTGAGAAATCTGAATGGCTTGATCGGCAAGCTATTTGGCCTGATCAGTAACCTTTAGTCGCAGCCGAATATTTGCACTCCCAATCTCCTCTCCAGCCTTGACCAGACGGGCATGATGCCCCATCAACTTCCTGGCCTCCTCCGCAACCCGATCAATATTAGCCTTGGCTTCGTCCCCCATGGTAACTATCCGAGTAGTAAGCAAATCGAGGTCTAAAGACTTAGCATCATCAAGCACCCCTACCATGGGGTTGCGGGGAAGAAGGTGCTCACCCGTGGCCTCGTCAAAAGAGATATCCTGAAAACTCGGGTCCAGATCCGGATGGCTGGCAAATGGGTTGCGAACCAAACCAGGATGGTCTATCGGGGTGACGGTTGGATTTTTGGACGGATGTGGGGAAGGCAAAAGCTCAGTATCCTCCTCAGTAATATCATGGATAGGCTGGACTGGAGGCTGAGGGCTAGGTGAAGGTTCAAACGAAGATCGACCCCTCTTTCCCTTTTGCATATCTTCTTCAATAACTCCAAGAAGAGGGCGATATCTGACCGCATCTCCAGGACGGCCAGCTGACGGCTTTGGTTTGGCGGAAACTTTGAGTAACTTATACTGTTCAAGGCGGTGCCGAATATCTGATGTCTTGGCCACCTTACCCATTCCTGGAATAAGAAAAAACCAAGTGTTACAAGCATGCATGAAACTACGACTCAAGAAGCGTGTGAAGTTAAAAGGAGTTAAGAATTCACCTTGAACCGCCGGAGTTGCCTTAGCTGAAATACTCTCAGAAGATAGGCTGGCACCGGACCCGGCCTTATCAGACCTCTTCGATTTCTCCACCAAGGCTGATCCTCCCTCCAACCCCTCAAAAGCCTGGCGGAAGGCATCATCCGTCCACTCTTGAATCTCGCCTGCTTGCCCAGGAGGCAAAGCCCCGATGCCATCACCACCACCATCACCTTCTCTGTCGTCTCCGCTCTCTGCCTCTCCTCCTACATCGCCTCCTTCGCCTTCACCTCTATCCTCCTCCACGTCTTCCTCCCCTGGAGTCATTAGGCACGTGCTAGGGGAAGGGCCGTCGGACTTCTTGAGCTTCTTACCTCCGACAACTGGAGGTTTTGTAAAAGGCTTCCTCTTGCTACTCTTCGCAGTAGCCCCATATTTAGCTTTAGCAGCCCTTTCCTCGGCTGTATCTCTCTGCTTAACCACGAATTGACGTGGCAGAATCAGGTTGTGCTCCAGGAGAGTGGCATTCCTGATTAGGTAAGAAGCCGACCTGTCCCTTCCAGAGATAGCCTCTATCTCCGCGGCTATCTGTACCATGCGATCATTCTCCACGACCGCAAAGCCACCTGTCGCTAGCAAGAAATAAAAGCATATAAGAAGAAGCATTGCAATCGGGACAAAGAAATTACAAGTGGAATTCAACTTACAGCCAGAAGTGAAAAGGCGAAAAGAAACGGAGTCGTCCTTGACGAAGAACCATTCCTTCTTAAACATGGTAAACTTCGAGTATAAGTCCAAGACCGGCTTGAAGGACATGGCCGACTCTAAACTAATGTACGGAGACCCCTTCTTGTAGCCCCTCAGATTTATATAGATATCAGATTTCCTGGTTAGAAGGGGGCGCCCATATCTCCTCTGGAAGATAACGAATTGACACACTAAGATGGCATAGGAGTTCGGCTGAAGCTGAAAAGGAGCCACTTTCAAGTAAGTAATGAAGCTGACTATCCATGCATTGATCGGAGGAATGGCCCCGCACATGCAATGGTATCGGCTATACGTGAAATATCCTTCAGGAGGATTGTACGGCATCACTCCGTCCCTCGGCAACAACATAAGTGATCTATCAATCCCAAAGGAGCGGGATATAACATCAAGCTGCTCCTCTCTGAGAGAGCTAGGAAAGCAGTCAGGAGGAGAATTCAAGAGCTCCTGAGGACCATATCCGTCCACTAATGACCTCGGGGCATGTCCCTGTCGAGCTGGTCCTGGCTGGGCAGGGGGCACAACGGGAGGCTCACTTCGGTCCGTGGATTTTCTCTTGTCTGATCGAGTTTCCACTTTGCGAGATATTTATCTGCAACACAAGGAAGTAAACATATGAACGATGTAGTCTGGCATTTCACTTGTAATTTAAAGCATGGAAAAATTCAAGGTTTGAATGTCATTCGGCATGTAAGTTCATTAGGTACTATGTGTCCTTATGCTCATTCGGTGAAATGAAGAAAACTTAAGGGAAACGCACCTGGCTCGGCACGGGATGATTCGACACTAGATGATTCGGCACTGGATGGCTCGGCACTGGATGACTCGGCACTGGATGATTCGGCACTAGATGATTCGGCACTAAATGATTCGGCACTAAGGTGATCCGGCTGTCTCAAATGATGGAAGTGGAACGAAGGCACGTGGCCCCTATTTATAAGCAAAAACAATAACCGGACTAGATGGTTCGGCATTAGATACCGGATGATAGCAAAAAAAAGCACGCCATATGCAGGCATATGCCCTACTTTGGGAGGCAAGTGTTGGGTTCGTTTTTATCACCACCAAACCAAAGAAAAGGAAGCATTACCGGTCCAAAATTCATGTCCATGCATTGCCGAACCGGAGCACTACCAACCCACTACCCATAACTACCGAACCACCCCTTTCCTACCACCATCACCGAACCAGACTCTGCCGAACCAACCTCCTCCAAGCTCCTGCTGAACCGCCTATCCATCGAACCAACCTCATGACGAACCAACCCACTCCAACCACTACCGGACCAAGTGGATACCGAACCAACATCACCAGGCTAGATTGCTTCAGCTCAGGCCCACCAGCAGCTACATACATCCAAGATCCCAGCCCCCAGCCTCACTCTATAAATAGAGAGGCAGGGGTACAACAATGGCAGACAAGTTTGAGAGCTCAAGCACGGAAGGAAATTTCAAACAACTTTCATATACTTGTATACAAAGCTTTGTACTTGTAATCTGAAAGAAAAAGGAGAATAACATATAAAGTGGACGTAGGCACGTTCCGGCCGAACCACCATAAATATGTGTGTCTTTTACAGTTTAGTCCCTGCTTTTTATATATTTGCATAAATCACCCAAATCACTAGAAACAACATAAAATCAACTAATTCATACGACTTGGAGGCATTTGTCCATTTTTTGTGCAAACATTTCCAAAATCATGCCACTTTTAAAATTTGTAATACCTCGAAACCAAATATTTAAATTTTAACTTTCAACATAATACTTCGAAATCCATAGTTTTAAAACCATAACTTTCAAACTTAAATGGTTTGGATATTCAAAAATATATAAAATAAAACGGTTGAATTTAAAATTTCTTTAAAAATAAATAAACTCCACTCCACAATTTTTATTCACTTTAATTACAGCCTAAACCCATAACTTTTAGATTCACTTTCAGTTTAAATAAACACTTCGATATTTTCTAACTTTGAGTATTTAATGAATTTCAAAATTAAGGTTATGAATTTGAATCAACAATTCATTTTCCTATTATTTAGTTTGAAAGGTTTACATGATAAATCCATAACCATTTAAAATAAACTAAATTTATTACACTAAAAATTTCCTTCCATTCATTTATACTAAAATTATTTGTTAAATCCCGTCATAAATATCATACCTTTAAAATTTCTAATTTTAACAAGTTAACATCAACTTATGGAGTTAAATTTTCAAATAAGCTCAATTTATATTAAATTTCAAATTTATCTTTCAATCTTTGTTGATTTAAGACATTTAACTCTATATATATATATATACAAGATCTTAAACCTGTACTTAAACGTATAATATAAATTATCAAATGCCATTTTTCAACTTATTCATTTTTATTTAGCAGATTTATGCATAGCTTAAATTCAACAATTTAACTATGTATGTATATATAAAATATATTTATATCATATCCAAATTTAATATTTATTTAGCCGTATCATATCCAAACCATAAAATAATTTCAAAAATAATTTTGTATATATACCGCGGTGCCTGTATATAATTTTCTATCCTATGGTCAAGTGTATATCGTTTCAAACCGCAGTCCCGAATGAAATGAAAATGCATGATAACTTGCAGTTTATATAAGATAGAACACATCATCCATTCACCCAATATCAATCATCAACCAATTTATTTCAATCATCATTAATTTATTTCAATCATCGTCAATTTAAACAAACATCAATATATAGCATATGCAATATAACAGGAAATAATGACAGTTATTAACTAAAAGTTTATATTCAAGATAAATTTAGTAACTGTTTAACTATCAGTTTATATGCAAAAATAAATAATTTTTAACTGTCAATTTATATGCGATAATAAAATTAACTAACAGTTAATTTAACTAAATGCGATTTAACTGAGACGATGAATAAATTATGCAAACAGTCACAAATAAATTTTCTACTCATATCTAAAATCAATTTAACAAACATAAGAAATTTTAGAAGTTGTGAGTGGGTTAAAGCACTCACCTTTTGAATTTAAATTGAATTTAAATCCAATTTAAACCTAAAATTTTGACCGTCTCAGAATTCGTCCAAACCAGCGTTATTAAGTCTGGAATTTCAATACGATCCTAAAAAAAATTGCGCGTGAAATGGAGTTCGTATATAAGAGTTATAGCAATAATTGTTATTAAATTTTAATTTTAAAAATAACAAAAAAAGAACACAATTACACTTGAGCCATGTCATCACGGCATCCTCAACAGCAAGCGTACACATTTCTTCCTGTGCCCAAACGAAACCCTAGAACGAATGAAAACATGCACAGGCCGCCATCAAACTTCATCGACCACGCCTCCACGGCCTACCGCGGCTACGCCGACCAGTCTCCTGAGCCACGCCGACCTCCACAAACCCCCCACGGCACCCCACTAACGCCCAAATCGGCCACGCGACCCGCTGCCGCCTCTTAAATTCGAAACTCTAATCAAGATTTGCCGACGATCTAACCATCGATTCTCGAAATAAACTGCATGGATGAAGTCCCCTCGGTCCTCTCTTCAAAACCCGTAAACCAATTTCCGATCAGGCGACAAAAGTTTTCGACACAACGGATGGCCGAGAATAAACTAGGGTTTTCTGGAAAAAATTTAATTCGATTTCAAAAACGAAATGCACCATTAAATTATGCTCGTCGAGAGCATTAACATATATTTTTTTGAGATTTTTCTGAAGACTTTGAATTTTTGACTTTTGATTAGATATGCAATTGGATCTAGGTTTGCAGCCATTGGAAGAGGAGGAGCTGAGGAAATGAACGCATAAACAAATGAGAATAGATGGAGCCTAGGGTTTATAACTGGGTTTATATAGGTAGGTTATAAATTTGAATAGATGGATCGTGTTGGATATATGTGCTCCGCTAACGTGGTCCAAAAAGCCCGTTCTGACCCGGGAACGAAATTGGTTAAATCAATATATCAAAATATGTGTTTTAAAATATTCTGAACGCGATGGAAAAAGTTTCACGTCCAAATTTCATTGTATGAAGAAGTTATGATGAAATCAATATTTTCAAATTGATTTCAAATTGGTTTCAATTAAATCGGTTTCAAGGCGTTTCGCGTTCGTACGATCAAACGACAAGTCCAATCGCTACGAAACTTGAAACCCTACAATAATTCGCTGTTACGGATCCGATGAAACTAGTTTCATCGAAATCCGAGTCCGTGACAAAAATGACTATTTTTATATTAATTAAACAAATTAAACAAATTGAATAAGTCCAATTTTATATTTTAAATTCTAAAATTGACAATCTTATCATCTTTATATTACTCAAACATTTACAATGATTTTAACAAATTTAAATGTCCATATAGAGAAGATAAATTTATCAATTCCAAATGTTAATCTCACTTTTAATAATTAACTTCATTTAATTTACAAAATTATAAATAAAATCCTAAAAATTCCATTTAGTTAAATAAATTAATTATTATTCCGTTCATAATTTCAAATAGAAGTGTCAACCATTGGATTTAAGATTATCACACAAATATTTCACGTTTTCAACTTAATTTCCAATTAAAGTAAAATTTTATTATTAAATTTTAAATTAATTGCAATAAACCCAAATAAATACATAAAGCTTGATTCCTGTTTAAACATTTAACTCATTTGATTGCAATTAACCTCTTTAATGAAACTTTATTTGCATTCTTTATTCACAAATCATCATATTTATGAAGAACATTTACGTTGTTCTCCATTTATTACCTTAATTTATTTAACGTAACATTTAATTCATATTTATTGCAATGATTCCCAAATCAATTGAATGAATTAAATATATATGTATCACTCACAATAACTTGTGGTCACAACTCTTGATCACCTTTAATAAGTTTATTATTTACAATCCAATAACCGCCATTTACTATATATATACGAATTAATTAATTCAATATTTCCATTTCGTTTTCCTATACTAAATTTATTACTAAGTGTATTTACTCTATTCCAACAAGTTGGAATTTCATTCTTACTATAACCATCATTTCCCTATTCACTTTTATTAATAACCCGCCATCATTGCATTTATTGTCTTTCATTGATTTTATACAATTTACATTAACTTTACATTCAATTACTATTCAATGTATATTTATTCATAAATCAATTCGATACTTACCTTTCTTTCCTTCTATTTGATAAATAACCTAGTATACATTTACATACATAAATATTTCCCAATTTTATTCAATACCCTGAATAAATAACATACATATTAATCAAATCCTTACGTTTGTTTTTCTCATATTCCATTAAAAATAAAATCATAACCTTTAAATGATTCTATTGAATTGGAATTTCATTCAAGTTATAAATTATTAACTTGCACTAATATGATTCCTTAATTTATTCCAATTACCGTTTAAAATCTTTTATTGCATTAAATCAAATTAATACTTTCATAAATTTCTCATATTAAATTTTATATCCAGGTAAGAATCTTATTCTACTTAATTCATTTGAATTTTATTCAAATTTCTATAATAGTTTATAAGTCTCCATTTACATAATTTAATTTAGTGTTTATTTCAAGATTTGTTTATAAAGTTTTTTTTCTACTAAATTAAATTACAAAACTCATAAATTCAACCTAATTAAATCCATAAATTATACGGGTCGTTACATGCGATAAGTTCGGAAAGATTTTAAATTCATTAAAAGGAGTTATAAATGGTTGGTTGGGATTATAAATAAGTATAATCGGTTTGGAAACCGTAAGGACAAATAATTGAAAATTCCAGAGACATAAGAGATTAGAAGAAAAATATTTCCAAGTTAAATATTAAAATGGCTTTGGAAACTATGCATATAAATATTTTCGTAAGTATTGAAAGAAAGGTTTTGGAAATATTTTTAGTGGGAAATGATTTGGAATAGAAATATTTTCTAAGTGCTGTAAAATGGAAGTTGGAAAAAAATATTTCTAAGTATTGAATTGGTAAAAATATCCTGTTATGGATACAAGTGTTGAAATTGTTTTCAAATATGGAATATTGAAGAGACTAAATATTTATATATCTTGGTGAAGATGTTTGAATTATTGGAGATTTAAAAAATTGGGCCTAGTGACTGGTTAAGGGTGTCTTATTGATAGTTAAATAACAGATTATCAATTTTAGCCAATTTCATTAACCATTTCGAAGGGATCAGGATCAGATTTAATTACCCGAAAACCACTTCGATCCGGTTTGAACACTACGAATGAATACCGTGAAGATGATGAAGGCGGTGATTCGGTTTGCCCAAACCCAGGGCGAGTTGTATGGATGAATACTATCAGAACAGCGTCATTAGAGGACAATGGGCATTCAAAGTAGAAATTTTTTCGTGAAAGGTAATGCTTAGCATCGAGCCTCATCAACCAAGAATGACTAAAATATGGGAGATGCAGCAAGGCTAAGTGGGTCGCATCTAAGCAGGGTATGTTATCACCTTTCTAGATGTCCTTAGAAACCTATTACTTGTGGATATGGTTGTGCATGGAAGGAGTGCTCGATAGTAAGGGTGGGAACACCCCGGGTGATAACATATTCGGTCTATCTAGGTCAAGGTTAGGCTAGTCTTGTATAGTTGGGGATCCCGGCGTGGTCCTCGGTACATTATTCTAGAGGTGTACTATGGTGGGCGGTACCCAGTGGCCTAGTCATTCATTGGATTCCATTATCTAATATGAGCTTACGGTTTGGTTTGTAGAGCCTAGTATGCTGGAATTTAATTAATGTAACAATTTCAACTATTTGAATAAGTATTTGTATTTAGACAATATTATAATTATCACTGGATTTTCTATAAAAATGTTTTGGTTATGGTAAGGTAAAAACTCGTCGTTTTTATATGTAACACGGTATTACAAAATACTTTTTTGTTTTTCAAAGTATTTTGATAATTCTAATAATTCAAATTGAGTGTGTTTTCCCATGCTGGGTTGCTAGACTGACTCGTGTGTTATTTTATTATAATGCTTGGGCCAGACCGAGTATTACAGATTCAAGTTAATGCTCTGGAGCTCAAGAGACTAGCTGGAGAAGTTCCAGACGTATTTCCATACTTGAGTTGTATTTCACTGTGTAAGAACAAGTTATATAACTTCCAGTTTGATGTATTTATTATTGTACTCTGATGATTATAAGTATATAAACTATTACAAATTCTTTTGTACAAGATTTGTTATCATATATTATATTTTGTCCGCTGCGATTGTGAGATTCTGTGTTGTTTTGTATTATCTTCTTCTACCTTCCTTCTTCTTACCCTTAAAGGTTTATATTTCCGTCCAATTTGAGCTGAGCTGATGTGAAATATTGACGACTCAAAAAGTGTACAGATTTGCGGGCCTTTACACTTGGTATCTGTAACAACCCTGAATTTTATGATCATTTTAATTTTATATTTTAATTATTTTAACTGAAATTCCCGATTTAAAAACATTATTTTATTTATTAAAATGGATAAATTTTGATATTTTAAATATAAATTTTTATTTTTGTGTGAATTATAATTCCAAACCTGAATAAATGAAATATTTCCAAAAAGGTGGATTTTTGGTCAAAATGGTCAAACTTTGACTTTTAAATTTAAAATTTAAATATTTTAATTTTTGAAATTTTATATTTTATTTTGAAAATAGATTTAATTTCAAGAAGACTGCTTTTTGTTTCGTTGAAATCGGATTAATAGTGTGAAAGTTATGTTTTTTACAATATTGTGCGTAAATTGTTTTATTTAACAAATTTGTTTATTTTAAATTTATAGAAATAATATCTTTGTTTGTAAAATCATGTTAACATGATATGTTATGCATATATTTTATTTTTAAAACATTTTTTAAAAGTATAGTTATAATGTTCAAATGTTGATTGTATATTGTTTTCAATCTTTAATTCTAGTTTCCATTAAATAAAATATTTTCTTTATTTATTTCCTACTTTTCCGAAAACTATTTATTTATTCTTCATAATATCTATCTCTACCTAATTTTTCTTATTTATACATTCATTTAGTAATTAAATGGAAAAGTTTTAAGATACATATTTATTTCTTGGAAAGAAATTTCAAATACATATATACATTATTGTTTTAAAAGGCATACCTTTAAATGTTTATTTTAATTAATATAAGTAATAATTTTGGTTGATATATCGTGTTATAAATTGTGTATATATATGTAACATTACATATTATTTATATATTTACAACATTTGTCCGTTTTTGTTTCATTTAATTTGGATATATACTTTGTAAATTAAGTAACATACAAAGATGTAAATAGCAATTAATTTATACGTTTCTATAACCGTTTTCTTATTTATTTCTATAGTGTTTATATAAATGGTAAATATTTATTGAATTATTTCTTTGGCATATATTTTATTAAATAGATGGAAATCAAATCAAATTAAGATACGTTACCTATTTTCAATTAAAGACATGCGTACGTTTTGATTTATTACATCTTTATCTTTCCGTCCATTAATTTCATACCATAACTCCTACATATTTGTTGTGGTTTATTCCTTAATCCCTAGCCGCCTATATCACTATATTCACATGAAAAATCATTTTCCATCTTCATTTTTGCAATGCAAGTTCAGATCTGAGAAAATAAAAGTGGTAATGTCTTCTTCTTTTTCTACTTTTCTCTTCACTTTTCTTATTGATTTTTCAATGTTTTGGCCATGCTCTTCCCTTGCCATGCTCGGCCATAGCCACCACCACCTCCTTCTCTTCACCATCCACCGCTATATCCTCCTCCTATGACCAGTCAAGGTCATGCACTCCTTATGACAAAACTCCACCCATAAAATATATATTTCGTGATGCTTTGAAAAGAACTCCACAACTGTAAACCTTGATTTTGAAAATCTTTCGTGAAGTAATTTGAAAAGGAAATCAACTGCAATATATTTATTTTGGAATGTAATGTTTGAAAAATACCTTAATATTTTTTCTTGAATATGGCTTTGAAGGTATGTATATACGTATTTTGAAAATTATATGTGTTTATGTAAACATTTTAGATTTCTCCTAAGAGGAAATTATGGGGATGCAATTTTCTTAAGTGGGGAGTCTATATAACCCTAGATTTTGGAAAGCAATTAATTTTAGTCTATAACTGAGATTTAATTACTTAAAATGAAAATAATATAATATAATTGGATTGTGTATTAACTGACATATATCTTGATTTTGGAATATGTATATGATTGGTTACATATTGATTTCATATACTATGGTAAATTAATTGAATGCACTGACAATTAGTTGAGCATTAATTGACATATATCCTAATTTTTGAATTATGTTTATAATATGGATGTGCCTTGATTTCATATGTTATGGAAAGCAAACAAATACGGTTATAGGCATCAAATTCTATATTTAGAGTTTTTACTTGTGGGCCTAATATGTATATACATATTTAGTGTAAATATATACATATATGTTTATATTTTCTATATCTTAATTATCGAATTTTATTCAAAAATTGAAATTTGAATATATATTTATTTACTATATAAACATTTTGGGAAATTAATTGCTAGGGTATCAATTAATTTTACATTAATTAGAATTGGCGAAAGTTATCCGATTTTGACCCTAACTATTGGAAATAAAAGGGAAGGAATCGAAAATAAATTAAAAACATATATTTTTTTTCTTCCTTCATCCTCTCACCATCCACTTTACAATAGTATCACTATAAATATTTTCAAATCCCTAAAATTCTTGAATTAAAACATGTTGCTCTCAACACCAAACAATATCACTTGCTATGAAGAAGTTTGAATTTTGTTGTTGTAACTCCACTGCCTCTTCCTATTCTCTTGTAGCCGTGGATTTGAGTCCAAACCAGACCCATACCCGAGCCATACCATGTCATGGCCGAACCATATTAATTCCCTAGGTCGAGCAATTGATTGTTGAAAGCATGGCCAAAGCAATTGTGTTCATTTTGCTTCTTATTTCAAAGATTGTTTCAATATATGTTGTATTGAATTTGTATTTACATTTGTCTTGTTCTATTGGTTGCTACAAGATCAATAGCTTGGCTCTCTTCCCACTTGAGTCTATAGTCATGTTATCATGCCTTCTGGAATTCATTCGTGTTGTTTTTTTGCGAACTCCAGCATTAAAAGGTGAGTAATCACACATGACATTTATACTTATATGACTGTGAATTGATAGCAAGTGAAAGTGTAGAAATTATTACATCATGTTATACCTGCCCGTGTTTTATATGATGTTAATCCTTTTTATTTACCTGTCATATCATCTGATACTGCTTTATGTTGTTATACTGTTTATTTTATTCTGTTCTCACACTGCAAGCTCCCTGTAGAATAGAATCACTATGGCTTGAAATGATACATACCGAAACGGACTTTAGAATAGGGAAAAATCATTACGGACTGAAATGATAGGCCTGGTTGATTTTTATTTATTTGTATTTGTCTTGGGATTGCGGGTTTGAAATAATCAAAACCCGAAAATTTTACTAATTTTGGATATAAATGATAAATTTCCGTATCACTTGATTTAGGTGTGAAATATTATCCGTGCCTGTGGTTGATTTCAAAATACGATTTCTTATAAATTTCATGTATGGTAAAAGAAGGAAAAAATATATATGAAATTTGACTTATATGGGATTTAAAATGGTTAAGCAGTGATTTTCTAAAAGGTTAAATGGTATAAGTTAATAGATGGTTTGAGTTGTGGTGTGAAAGTTTGATTTAACTTAATAATGTGAATTTAAGTAAAAATGGAATTATAAGCTTAACTTGGTAATTAATATAATTGATGTATGAATTGGATAAATATAAATTAAAAGAAACTATCAAGTTATTTGTAAAATAAAGTTAAGCAACTTACAGTGTATTTTGAATTTATGTAACTATTTTAAAATGTTAAATAAATGGATAGTTAAATGGAAATTTGGAATTTAACTTGGCTTCGAATTGTGAGATTTGGTTTTAAAATGGAATTTTAAGTAAATTAAATAAAAGGGGAAATTTAGTTTAATGTATGAAATGGTAATTTTAAATTTAATTGATAAATAATTGTTAAAAGGTAAAGAATGGGAAATTTGTGCACTTGAATTTAATACGTGAAATTATTGATATTTATTTGTGTAACTTAATTTTAAAAAATCATAAGTTCAAAGGTATCTGAATGACCATTTTTATAGTGGAAAATATGAAATTTTATAAGTTAAAAATGGTTTAAATTGAAGTTTATTTGAAGTGTTTAACTGAATAAATGAACTCAAAAAAGGCTAAATTTTTGGGAATTGAATATTTGATTTGAAGGAATAATGACTTCACTTTTAAATGGTTTAAATGAATGATTTTAATTTGGAATTATAAATTATTTTGAAATTTATAACCACGGGTACACTGCTTTGTGTGTAATGTGATCTCCTTGTGATTGTTTGATGCACACCTTTGATTTTAAGAGTGTGGCTAGAGGTGAGCGGTTACTGCAGCTCTATGCTACCCTAGTCACAGTAGCACTGTTATTTGCATTGTTTATTTTAAATATGGATATTTCTAGGATAGTGTTTATTACTACTTAATCAATGGTTTGACTGATCCTTAAAGGATGGGCGATCCCAAGCATCCTTTAAGTTATTGTGCATTGTTATTGCAGTTCACTTCAGTTGGTTTACATTTTATAAGTATGTATGTCCTGACTCGAGTATTTATGTTTTACTTTATGCTCGGGTCAGCCTGAGAATCACAGCTTTGGATTCACCTTTTGGAGCTAGAGTTTTGCTGGAGCTTATCTATCAATATATTCGTCTACTTCTTCCAGTTAGTTCCTATTCGGTATCTGTCTCGGTGTTGTTGTTTATGTATCCTGACTTCTATTGTATCTATTTTTCTACGAGATTTTGTATATGCTTTGAGAGTACATATATAGTAGTTTCATGAACTACTATGGTATTTTATTTTCGCTGCGAGTATTCTGGTATTTCTATATCTGTGATTCTGTGAATGATTTTATTTGCGACAAATTTTATTACAATCTATTATTTTGTATTATTCAAGTCCGACATGTGTGGATTATTGTCAATTTGAATGGTCCAAAATAGTGGGTCGTTACAATTTGGTATCAGAGCTTTGGTTTTAGGCAAACCTTAGCCTGCGGAGCAAAAATTCATTAGAGATAGGGTAGAAATACCCTAG
Source organism: Allium cepa (assembly GCA_030765085.1). NCBI lineage: Eukaryota > Viridiplantae > Streptophyta > Magnoliopsida > Asparagales > Amaryllidaceae > Allium > Allium cepa. The sequence goes on along the minus strand of CM060941.1, from coordinate 674,711,715 downwards.
AATGAGTGAAATCAATCTCAGAATCATTTCCTTGTGAAAGAACGTATTTTTAAAAATATAAAATGATTTCCAAATGATTTTTAAAGGATTTTCAAAGATTATATTGATATAAATTATCTTGTTTTGAAATCAAGTTTTTTATTAAACTTCATCCCATCTGTATCCACCTTGTTAGTAATCTCTTGGTTAGGATTCTTATCGATTAGGATTCCTTGAACTTTGGAACGCTCCCACTTGTTCTGAAATCCATTCTTGTCTTCCCTTTTTCTATCCTTTTGATTCTGGGGCATTCCATAACTCCACTTTGAATGACCTCTACCTTTAAATGATTTGTAATGGGGTGAAACTCCTTTACAATTGACATTAATTCACCGGAGATTTCTGTATCCTCGGTTTACGTTGCTATCTATTTTCTGCTATAGCTGGATTCTATCTCTGGCAATCGAATGTCGATTTACCTTAGATTTCCGCATTGATTATATTCCTGAAGTCACGGTTGACCCGGTTAAGGTCACCGGTGATTTATATAGGCTTATCATCTCCTATTTGGTAATTATCTCATCTTCATTCGAGCTTATGTTCGAACCAGAAATTCTATTTGATTAGAGTTTCTCTAAATTTGAGTCTCTATTTGTTTTGAAATCCATCCTTGAATCATCCCTTGAAAACATTTTGTTGATTGTATTTTGAAATTGTGTATACATCGAAACTATTAGCTTGATAAGGATGACCACATTTTATATAGAAGAGTGAAATATTTCCGATAAGGATTATATACCTTTTAAGAATGAAAATTTGAAGCTTTGAAAGGATTTTAAATTTTGAAATTTTTATAAGAAATTGATTTATATAAAAATGATTTATAACTGAAGGGTTTTGAATTTGAAATTTGAGAGATTGAACTCCGGTATTTTGAAAATTGGTTTTAAGGTTTTGAAAATATATGATAATATGATTTAAAACTATTTTCCGGATAAGAAATTTTTCAAAAGAGTTCAAATGAATTCCAATGATTTAGAAGAAATTTCAATGAAGTTTTCAAGAAAATAGAAGTCCAGAACTCACTTTTGTCGCTGGAAAATAATTTCGGTGATGAGCGCACGCATCATCGACATTGATTTCGAGTTTCAGAGTTGGGGAGAGGCCACTCTGGTAGCTTTGCTATGCGAGTGATTTTGTGAAACTAATTTTGTTTTTAGATTTCGAAGTATGATTTGATTTTTGAAAGATATATGTATCTATATTTGAAATGATTTGAAGTGAGCCCGATGTTCAGTCCTCGAGTTTCGGATTTGATTTAGTATAACTCTATCTTTAGAAATTGATTTACTGATTTGTTGCTGATTTCCAACTCTTGAATTTGAAATATGATTTATTCGACTATTTTGAAGGTTCGAACACTTCCAAATCGAGGTTTAATTTTTAAAGCTAAGAAATTTCAAAGAATATAAAATATTTGATAAAGTATATAAGTTTAATTTTGTATGTTTAAAGTATGAAAAGTATGACATGAATAAATTTGAAATTTTTGTTAAGTAAATAATTTGCAAAAGGTAAATTGGATCTTTTGAATAGAAATAAATAGTTTAAAGGTTCTAAAGGGATAACTATAAATTTGGAAACCATTTTGGGTATAATTGATTTTGAGAAATATTGGTTTTGAAAATAGATTGGAATGTAAAACACAGTATTTATATGATGATTTTGGAAATGAATTTGTTTGACTTGAATTATGTTAATTTGGAAAGTGGGATTATTTTCTAAACCTATTATTTTGGAAATTTTGAAATTGAGATGTTTAATTTGGAAGAAAATTTGGTGAAATCATATATGATTTTGAAACTGAATCGATACTGAAATGATTTGAAATTGAGAACCTTGTATTACTAAGTACTTGATTTAGGAGTTGTCCAACTTATATAAAATGGACATGTATAACTAGGAAGTTGATTTGAAAACTATTGATTTGAAAGGTACTCAATTTGGAAAGAGAAATCTTATATAATCGAAGTCTATATAAGGGTGATTTGATATACTATTGATTTGAAAAGTATTTGATTTGAAAGTGGAATCTTATATATAATGGATTTTATATAAGTATGATATTTGAAAGTGATTTGAAAAGGTACTATATGATATATTTTTTTCGTAGTAAAGATATGAGAAGTGCCTTCTGCTCGATATCCGCTTTGTGACCACATTGTGGATTCATTCTATAGATATTAATCTCTCTGATTTTTGGTTTTCCGGATGTGATACTCGAGTGTCCCACTATGGAGTAGCCCATGGTATTTTTTCGAGCGCGACTGCATAGTGCAATTCGCCTGGTTGAGATGGCCTAGGGGTATTGGTTGTTTCCTGAGGGACCCAGGCGTAATCATTGTGTATCCCGTGAACTATGTAGGTCGCATTAGTAGCGAAATCTTCCTGGCTGAGAAGGCCTAGGGGTACGAATTGTTTCTTGGGGGATCCAGGCGTAATCATTGTGTATCCTGCGGTCTACTAGTCATCATGGCGTAACTCGCAGGGCTGAGAAAACTTACGGATATGGATTGTTTCCTGGAGGATCCAGGCGTAACCATTGTGTATCTACGAACCATGGTTAGATAAAGGTTTTGGTTTGGTTGTTTTGTTTAGATTGTACTTTCCATATCTTTTTTTAAAAGTTTTTCAAGTATTTTTACTGGGTGTTGAAACAAGTCTACTAAGTATCTGGAGAATTCTAGCTTTGCGCCAATGCACTGCCAGAGTCTGCGGGAACAAGGATATACTTGTTAAGACAACGAGTTATAAAAGTATTTTGATAAAGTATTATATAAAGGATATTTTGATCATTTATTTTACCTTTCCAAATAATTGAAATTTATATAGCTTTAGAATAATGGTTCATCCATGTCTTTCAACCTATTTTCCCTTCTAGCCATTCCTACTTTCCACCTTGTTAAACTTACTTATAACAACAGTTATCAGGTATAATTTTAATCTTCTTGACATCTTGTCTTAATCTTATTCCATTTTATCTTTTCTGTGTTTTCCATACCTCATTCCTTTTCGAGGACGAAAAGATTTGAGTGGGGGAGAGTGTAACAACCTTGTATTTTATGATCATTTTAATTTTATATTTTAATTATTTTAACTGAAATTCCTGATTTAAAAACTTCATTTTATTTATTACAATGGATAAATTTTATTATTTTAAATGTAAATTTTGATTTTTTTGTGAATTATAATTCCAAACCTGAATAAATGGAATATTTCCAAAAGGGTCGATTTTTGGTCAAAATGGTCAAACTTTGACTTTTAAATTTAAAATTTAAATATTTAAATATTTGAAATTTTATATTTTATTATCAAAATAGATTTAATTTCAAGCATATTGCTTTTCTTTTCATTGAAATCGGATTAATAGTGTGAAAGTTATGCTTTTTATAATATTGTTTGTAAATTGTTTTATTTAACAAATTTGTTTATTTTAAATTTAATAAATAATATCTTTTTTTTGTAAAATCATGTTCTAGTTTGTGTAACATGATATGTTATGCATATATTTTATTTTTAAAACATTTTTTTTAAAAGTATAGTTATAATGTTCAAATGTTGATTGTATATTGTTTTCAATCTTTAATTCTAGTTTCCATTAAATAAAATATTTTCTTTATTTATTTCCCACATTTCCTAAAACTATTTATTTATTCTTCATAATATCTATGTCTACCTAATTTTTCTTATTTATACATTTATTTAGTAATTAAATGGACAAGTATTTAGATCCCCATTTATTTCTTGGAAAGAAATTTCAAATATATATACACGTTATTGTTTTAAAAGGAATACCTTTAAATGTTTATTTTAATTAATATAAGTAATATTTTTGGTTGATATATCATGTTATAATTGTGTATATATATGTAACATTAAATGTTATGTATATATTTACAACATTTTTCCGCTTTTGTTTCATTTAATTTGGATATATACTTTGTAAATTAAGTAACATACAAAGATGTAAATAGCAATTAATTTCTACGTTTCTTTAACCATTTTCTTATTTATTTCTATAGTGTTTATATAAATGGTATGTATTTATTGAATTATTTATTTGGAACATATTTTATTAAATAGATGGGAATCAAATCAAATTAAGATACATTACCTATTTTTAATTAAAGGCATGCATACATTTTGATTTATTACCTCTTTATCTTTCCATCCATTAATTTCATACCATAACTCCTAAATATTTGTTGCTGTTTATTCCTTAATCCCTACGGCCTATATCACTATATTCACGTGAAAAATCTCTTCTCATCTTTATTTTTGCAACGCAAATTCAGATCTGAGAAAAAAAGTAGTAATGCCTTCTTTTTTTTCTACTTTTCTCTTCACTTTTCTTATTGATTTTTAAATGTTTTGGCCATGCTCTTCTCTTGCCATTCTCGGCCATAGCCACCATGACCTCCTCCTCTTTACCATCCACCGCCTATCACCTCCTCCTCCTCTGACCAGTCAAGGTCGTGCACTCCTTATGACAAAACTCCACCCAATATATATATATATATATATATATATATATATATATATATATATATATATATATATATATATATATATATCGTGATGCTTTGAAAAGAACTCCATAATTGTAAACCTTGACTTTGAAAATCTTTTCTGAAGTAATTTTGAAAAGGAAATCCACTATAATATATATATTTTGGAATGTAATGTTCGAAAAATACCTTAATTTTTTTAGATAGGCTTTGAAGGTATGTATATGCGTATTTTGAAAATTATTTGTGTTTATGTAAACATTTTAGATTTCTCCTAATAGGAAATTATGGGGACGTAATTTTCTTAAGTGTGGAGTCTGTATGACCCTAGATTTTGGGAAACACTTAATTTTAGTGTATAATTGAGATTTAATTACTTAAAATGTAAATAATATTTTATAATTGGATTGTGTACTAACTGACATATATCTTGATTTTGGAATATGTATATGATTGGTTATATATTGAATTCATATACTATGGTAAATTAATTGAATGGACTGACAATTAGTTGAGCATTAATTGACATATATCCTATTTTTTGAATTATGTCTATAATATGAATGTGCCTTGATTTCATGTGTTATGGAAAGCTGACAAATACGGTTATAGGCATCGAATTCTATATTTAGAGTTTTTACTTGTGGGCCTAATATGTATATACATATTTAGTGTAAATATATGCATATATGTTTATATTTTCTATATCTTAGTTATGGAATTTTATTCAAAATTTGAAATTTGAATATATATTTATGTACTATATAAACATTTTGGGAAATTAATTGCTTGGGTACCAATTAATTTTACATTAATTAGAATTGGCGGAAGTTATCCGATTTCGACCCTAACTATTGGAAATAAAGGGGAAGGAATTGAAAATAAATTAAAAACATATATTTTTTTCTTCCTTCATCCTCTCACCATCCTCTTTACAATAGTATCACTATAAATATTTTCAAATCCCTAAAATTATAAAGTTAAAACATGTTGCTCTCAACACCAAACAATATCACTAGCTATGAAGAAGTTTGAATTTTGATGTTGTAACCCCACTACCTCTTCCTATTCTCTTGTAGCCGTGCATTTGAGACAAACCAGACCCATACCCGAGCCATATCATGTCATGGACGAACCATATTAATTCCCTAGGTCGAGCAATTGACTGTTGAAAGCATGGCCAAAGCAATTGTGTTCATTTTGCTTCTTATTTCAAAGATCGTTTCAATATATGTTGTATTGAATTTATATTTATATTTGGCTTGTTCTATTGGCTTGGCTCTCTTCCCACTTGAGTCTGTAGTCATGTTATCATGCCTTCTGGAATTCATTGTGTTGTTTGTTTTGTGAACTCCGGCTTTAAAAGGTGAGTAATCACACCTGACATTTATACTTATATGACTGTGAATTGATAGCAAGTGAAAGCGTAGAAATTATTACATCATGTTATACCTGCCTGTGTTATAAATTATATGATGTTAATCCTGTTCATTTATTTGTCATATCATCTGATACTGTTTTATGTTGTTATACTTTTTATTTTATTCAGTTCTCACACTACAAGCTCCCTGTAGAATAGAATCACTATGAGTTGAAATGATACATACCCGAAGGGACTTTAGAATAGAGAAATATCATTACGTGCTGAAATGATAGGCTTGGGTGATTTTTATTAATTTGTATTTTTCTTGGGATTACGGGTTTGAAATAATTAAAACCTGAAAATTTTACTGATTTCGGATATAAATGATAAATTTCCGTATCACTTGATTTAGGTGTGAAATATTATCCAGACCCGTGGTTGATTTCAAAATATGATTTCTTATAAATTTCATGTATGGTAAAGGAAGGAAAAAATATATGAAATTTGACTTATATGGGATTTAAAATGGTTAAGCAGTGATTTTCTAAAAGGTTAAATGGTATAAGTTAACCTTTGGTTTGAGTTATGGTGTGAACGTTTGATTTAAATTAATAATGGAAATTTAAGTAAAAATGGAATTGCAAGCTTAACTTGGTAATTAATATAATTGATGTATGAATTGGATAAATATAAATTAAAAGAAAATATCAAGTTATTTGTAAAATAAAGTTAAACAACTTACAGTGTATTTTGAATTTATGTAATTAGTTTAAATGTTAAAAAATGGATAGTTAAATGGAAATTTGGAATTTAACTTGGCTTGGAATTGTGAGATTTGGTTTTAAAATGGAAGTTTAAGTAAATTAAATAAAGGGGAAATTTAGTTTAATGTATGAAATGGTAATTTGAAATTTAAGTTATAAATAATTGTTAAAAGGTAAAGAATGGGAAATTTGTGCACTTGAATTTAATAAGTGCAATAATTGATATTTATTTGTACAATTTACTTTATAAAAATCATAAGTTCGAAGGTATTTGAATGACCATTTTTATAGTGGAAAATACGAAATTTTATAAGTTAAAAATGGTTTAAATTGAAGTTTAATTGAAGTGTTTAACTGAATAAATGAACTCAGAAAAGGCTAAATCTTTTGGAATTGAATATTTGTTTTGAAGGAATAATGACTTCACTTTTTAATGGTTTAAATGAATGATTTCAATTCAAAATTATAAATCATTTTGAAATTTATAACCACGGGTACACTGCTTTGTGTGTAATGTGATTTCCTTGTGATTGTTTGATGCACACCTTTGATTTTCAGAGTGTGGCTATAGGTGAGCGGTTACTGCAGCCCTACGCTACCCTAGTCACATAACACTATTATTTGCATTCTTTACTTTAAATATGAATGTTTCTAGGATATTGTTTATTACTACTTAATTGATGGTTTGACTGATCCTTAAAGGATGGGCGATCCCAAGCATCCTTTAAGTTATTGTGCATTGCTATGACAGTTCACTTGAGTTGGTTTACGTTTGATAAGTATGTATGTCCTGATTCGAGTGTTTGTGTTTTACTTTACGCTCGGGTCAGCCTGAGAATCACAGCTTTGGATTCACCTTTTGGAGCTAGAGTTTTGCTAGAGCTTATCTATCTATCAATTCGTCTACTTCTTCCAGTTAGTTCCTATTCGGTATCTGTCTCTGTATTGTTGTTTATGTATCCTGACTTCTATTGTATCTATTTTTCTATGAGATTTTGTATATGTTTTGAGAGTATGTATATAGTAGCTTAATGAACTACTATGGTATTTTATTTCTGCTGCGAGTATTCCGCTATTTCTATGTCTGTGATTCTGTGAATGATTTTATTTGCTCCAAATTTTATTACAATCTGTTATTTTGAATTATTCAAGTCCAACATGTGTGGATTATTGTCGATTTGAATGGTCCAAAATAGTGGGTCGTTACAGTATCAGAGCTGAAGGTTAAGAAGAACCATTGCTCTGGTAAGGATTACTCGTTAGAGATACGGTCAGTAGTACCCTAGAATGAGTTGTGTAATTATAGATATGAGCGTGTATTTGTTAGTGAATATAAAACGATTTTATATTTTGTTTACTTATTGGTTGATTAGTATATAAATTCTTCTCAAATAATGGGATGCCACTAAATCGATAGGAGTTTTTAAATGCTTAAATGCGATAGACTGATATAGTGTGGTTATAAAGTAGGTAAATGAAATAATTTTACTCAAATTATCCATTGCTTATAATGGAAAGCAGAAACCAAACAATGTAATATTGACACGTGTCACTTTAGAATGCCATCCTAAAACTATACCACCAAACAAACTGTCAATGAACGTGGGAGCAGTTAGCTTTTTACTACTCCGTTATCCTATTATCCTCCTCTTTCAATTTATCACATCATTTTCAACGCCATGAATAATTACTCCAAAACATTAATTCCTCTCCCAGTTGTTCATTACCCTCAAAATTAACCTAAATTATTCATTTAGAAAACCTTTGATCTTCTAATTCCATTCATAACTAAATAAACTTCGATCTACACCGTCAATGATTTACCCAAGGGATGAGGTCTCTTGAAATTTTGTTGACTGTCGGACTTTATAAATTTTCGGGTATGGAAAATTTACCCTTTCCATTTGTGATTCAAAGATTTCATATGTTTTGATTTAAGTTCCACATGTACCGTTTTATTTTTTAGGCATACAATGTTGAATCAGTTCGATCCGGTGAATTCTTATTCGCTTTTTGTATCTCTAGTTTCTATATTGTTTTTCGTTCAAGCTTCATACATATGATTTCTTTTCATGTTAAGAAAATATGGATATAGTTTAGACGTAGGAATTATTTGAGGTTTCATTGCAAGGCCATTAGTACAAAGTAGTAAGTACTCTCGATTCAAGTTATATTTTGTCGAATTTTCTACCCATTTGCTAACCAGAATTATGTAATACGATATCTTAACACAGGATAGAGAGTAATGCTTATAGATAATGCTAAATATATTTAATCTTGGCATTCCTGTATGCGTATAATTATGCAATATTTATTTGCAAAACCCACTAGACTAGATTATAATATGCATCCATTATTCTTTAAATGGACATGTGAATTCTTTTACTTTTATTGGCAATTAAAGTAAAAATTATCCAAGTTTAAGGATGTTATGACCAGCAATAAAACTAAAAGTCCAATGTGGTATTTCATATGTTGAAACTTTATCCTAGAGAGCTCTTGAGGCTTTCTTCGATTATTTCTCTATTTTAAAATATAGTACATACAGTAACATAAAGGATTTACACAATTTGCATGAATATATATGGTAAGCTCAAGAAAAAGTTTAAAAAACAGTCAACTTGAGGTATTAGGTTCACTACATAATATTGAGATGAGCATAGCTTGACCAATCTTTTATTCAGTTTTAGTTCTGGAGGTTTGATAGTATTAAAAGTGGAAGTTCTATTTTAAAGAGCACATGAAGTTACAGAGGGTTGAAATATCAATTTTAGTTTGATTAACATTGTTTATGTCTGTAGACTATATGACAAAAACTTTATTTATTACACTATATCTTTGTTTTTATTCAATTTAAGCTATAGAGCCATGGTTTTGTTTTCCCCTTATTTATTGCAGCGAGAAGTTTTTCTTAACATGGTTAATTGGTGCCAATTGGTTTTCAGGTTAATTTGAATCTCAAGCTCACGACCTTTACTCGAATGAAAATTTATTATTTGGCATTTTATCATAAATGATTTTGTTATTATTTTATCATAACTTCCTTAATCCTTCAATTTGTTGAAAATTAACTTATTTTCTGATTTCTCTATATGAAATTTTGTCTGCTTTTCATCTTTATTCACTTGTCTTAATTCAGTTTTGGCAATGTACTTGCTGTTATATTCGGTGCTTTTTTTGGTCGCACTAACCTTTTGTTACCAAATACATTAACAAAGATTAATAATGATATAATTTGTCCTTTTTTGGCTGTAAGATTCTTTACTTTTGTTGCCAATTAGAACATGGGATTTCCCTCAACTACAAATGATAGTCTTTTCCTTATTTTTGAGTTACAAACTTACAATCTTACTGTTAATGCCTTTTCTTCAAAGAATATTACAGACAAAATGATACATAATTTTCATATACCCTATTAGACAATTATGTCTATCTATGAATTTATCCATGTTCATAACTAATTTGTAAGTTTCCGCTATGAATAACAATGATGATGTAAGTATTACGTATTTGTACTGTGTAATCGTTTGCAACTTCATTCTCATTCAAGAGTAAAGATGCAATTTTTCATTCAGTTAACATACATGTATCAATATGGAGCTGCAGTCAAAAATCAATCCATTTTTATGGGAATCATTATCTTTGTCAATTCATTAAAATGTAAGAATAAACGTTTCTTAGGAGCCTAAACTTCTATTGGCTTAGGTATTTATATTTGCATCAAAAATTAGTGTGTTCGTTGAGCTATAAAATTAGTGCTCACATTCAGACCACACTATAACACTATACTAAAGTATATTACTCTTTATATGCCAAATCCTCTTGGGCAAAGAAAAGACTCCATAATGTTGGTTTTTCCCCTTTTCTTTTGCTGTGGAAATCTTTTCTGTATGAATAATGCATGTTGTCACCTGTATTAATTAGGCAACAGTGGATTCCACATTCCAATAAACAAAATCAACTTGGGAAAGAAATCTAGATTAACGGTTTCTCATATTTTAATAAAGACGATTTGGTTGGTAAAATTATCATTTAGATGCCTAAATGATTACTAAATGATTGACCATCACAGATTCATGATTATCTCTTTATTTAAATTATCTGTTATTTAATTGGAAAGGAGAAATGAAAACCGGTATAAGCTATATTTCATTAGCTTTGAAGTTGACCAAACTTTCAAGTATAAACTAAAAGAATTAAATATATATCGTTTAAAATAGACAGAGAGATGAAAATGTATTTACAATTTGAAACGGTTGGTCTTCAAATTTTTAATAGGTACAAAGATGCTAAAATCAAATTGATTAAATAAGAAATTGATTATGGTGCAAGGAACGAAAAATTTACTTGTGTTATTTCTTGGTATCGAACTTTTGTGTATAAAAAAGTAGCAAGTTAACTGGAAACTGAACCAGTATGCCCACATTATCTAAAGGACGTAATTATAAATATACCTATACAGGGAAAAGTTTTCGGCAGTAAATTATAGAAGGCGATTAAACCGGTTTGTGTGAATTATTTGTTGCCAACTAATTTTGTTTTTATACATCTTATTGCATATTTATCGAAATAATAACAGCCTGTTAACATATGTATGGGACCCCAACAAACAATGGTTCTTAAATAATTCCTTAATCTACGTAGTTAGGTCTGCCTGGGCTAACAAGCAATGCATATATATGTTTGCTGAGACCTTGCAAAAGCATCATTATCTGATCCACTATTTTTATTTTTCTGCTCCATTGGATAATAAATAGGTATAATCTTAACTAACTGCTGATACAAAAGATGAAACTAATTTATAATGCAGGGAATACATTTGTTATAATTAATAATGTAACTTATTGGGGTGTTACTGTTATAATTAATAATGTAACTAATTTATAATGCAAGGAATACACTTACAATAAATGCGCTACAAACAAAAGCTAGAATTATGCGTTAAATTACATACAAATGTAATTTATTTGTTATAATTAATGATGCATAACTGAAATCTAATTGTGAATGGGTGTTACCAATTCTTTTACGTGAAATAAAAAAAATGAATGTCGTTATGATACTAACAGTATGATTTTAATTACGAATTTTACTGTGTCAAATATTAAATGAATATTAATCACCAATAAAGAGTTACTAATGTCATGGCACAAAAGGTCTAAAAAAGGCTTCTGGATTTCAATTCTTTGACTATAGTTAGGGGCATGCGCATATTAGTCCAAAGCTATGCCATACAAAAATGGTTGTGTTGTATGCCTTCATTCTATTGGTGTGCATGGTTAATCTGATTTCTTTTTTTTAAATGGTACTTTATATACAACAAATCATTGGGACAACATATTAAGCGCTAAGCGAGGTGAGGCGATAGAAGTACTGCTTCACTTAATGTCACTTAAGCGCCGCTTAAGCATCGCCTAAGTGCCACTTAATTTTTTAGCATTAATTATTTGTATTAATATAAATTTATGTAAAGAGATCATAATAGTGCATTATCTATCTATTCACAGCCTGGTCACAAAGAAGTAAATTTTAACTTATAAAGTCATCGATTGCAAAAGCTAGATTCGGCTTTCGCTATTTATTAAAAGAAAACATACTCGAATTGAGTATAAACCGTGCACATTTGACAAATAAACAAATCATATCTTAATGCAAAAAAATACTCATCATTCATCGGCACATAGGATAAAAATGAGGAAATTTTATTAGGAAATTTGGCTTTTTTGGTATAATCCAATTCTTTTTTACTTTAAAAATTATATCTTTTAGCTTAGTAGTGCTTAACCATTGCCTAAATTTAAGTGAAGCGCAGATAAACGTCAATTAAACGCGCTTAAGTGCTCATCGCTTAATTCTATTGCTTTTTCAAAAATTAAGCGTTATACAACCATTTAGCGCAACGCTTAAGCGCGCTTTTCTTAACATAGATGATGAGTCAATAAGAAATTTGTTATAGGACAGATCAACATGAGTTAAATCTGTGAATAACCTTAAACTTTGGAAAACTTTCTTCTATTTTGTTCTTTCTGTATTCTAATATATGTACTTTGTCCACTTCTCTTATGATTAACACGAAACATGTTTAGTTTAGAATTCATGAGACCCTCTTCAGTAAGTTGGTACTTAAGCTTTGGAGAACGGTGTATTCTACTCTTTGATGCTTTGCTACATCGATACACCATTGATAACCTTATTAAACTCTTAGATAGTGACAGATCATGGTTATTGGATAGTGACACAAGTGCACTTCCACTTGATTGCATTTTTACTATAGTGTGGATCAAAAGCAAGTATTTATTTCAGTCGTAGAGGTGGGCCTAAGCGTGGATGTAGAGTTGGGTTTGTATTTAGACAAACTATCCATAAACGATGGGCATAATGCTATAGGCATTAAGGGCAATGATGCTGCAAATGGACCAAACAGCTGCGATGGAGTCAATGCCGATGATTGTTGATGAAGGTAGTGAAATCTATTATTAATTCTTTTACTATTTAAGATAGATTATTAAGCCTATGTTTACCCATTACAAGTTATTGTAGTATTTACTTTTAAAATTTACTTAACATATTTGATATTTCTGTAAAACCAAATCATCCTAGCATGTTCTGTTTACATATTTAGGTTCAGTACTTCAAATAATTGAGATGTTTGATAAATCATTTGCGATCCAACTGTATAAATATTTTTGTGTACCATTTTTATATCGTGTAGCTATACTTATCTTTTGTTGGGAACAAAGTGTAAATGCTGTATTTTGACCATCAGTATTAAAGTAGGTCTAATTTAATGTGTTTAAAAAACACAAAATCGAACAACCTCAATGGTTGATTTTATATATTACAATATTATTTTGAACTTGAGCAGAAAACAAAAATGAAGTAATCCAAATTGAAATTTAATATGTAGGAGAAAACTACCATGTTCCCCAAGTTTGTATTGAAGACAAAGGCCAGGGATTAGCCAAACCAGTATAAGCTCCTGCCTATGAGAGAACAAATTTTGTAAACCATAGAAGGTGACCTTACAGCTGAAGCACGTACATATCAAGGGATAATCACTATTGTCAAAGTTTGTCTGACCTTATAATTGGACAACCAATGAAAAATGATATGTAAGTTATTTTAACTGGTAGTATGCAAATAAAATTAGTAGGTTTATCATTTGCTTTTTTTATTTTTTTTATTTTAGTGCCGATGTCTATAACGATTAATTTAACAAATCATGTCTTTCTTGAAATTTATGTAGAATTTATCAAAATGCCCATCAAACTGTATCAATTTTGGAACAACAAAATAGTTTTTACTATAGAAATATAAGAAGTTAGGAAAACAATTACATATATGTACGATCATTTTTTAATGTGTTATAAGAAATATTAAAAGAAATATCATACTTCGTGCACCCTATATCATATGTGGATGAGTCCATCTTTGTCCTCTTTCAGGATAAAATTTCACCAAATTGAAAAATGCGAAATTATTTAATATCAATTGGTACTATGTGCGCAAAATTTTTGTTAACTTCCAAAATGCATAATTGTGTTCTTTATGCTTATGTGAAAGAATCATACATATAAATTCAAACTGATTATTAATATTCATATTGTTATTGTTGGACAACTCATGGTACAACTTTTACGAATTAACCTATGATGAGTGCCATTTTTAAATTTACAATTTACCGATTATTTTGACAAAATATTACATATGCACACATCAATCAACTAATGCATTGTATTAAGTTACGCAAAAATGGAAATTTAACCAGTGAAAATTTTCACATGCATAAATAATTGTATGAAAATTTCAAAGTTTCAACCATGATCATTGGATTACATTGAGGACAAGAAGTAACAATCATAATTAGACATCTGTTTATTTACACATTTAAGCACCATCCAAAAAAAATAAAATGAAGCTGTAGTACAAATTTATTCACTTTTACTTCATACGCACAACCATGCAAGAACACAGAGAATACTAACATCACTTACACTTACAGACTCAGCAACTGCCCGTGTGCGTAGCAAAGGTTACTCACTAGTATTTTTATATAAAGGGAATAATTTTTAGAAATTATTATGGTATAATTGGAGTGTTTGGATGATAATATTATAATCAAAACAAGATTATAAATAGTTTATATAACTAAATAGATATTGCATAAATATGGATTATACAATTGAGTTAAAAACTAAGACTTGATTAAAAACCAAAGTTTGAAAATTTAATCCCGGAGATCTTTGAATTGTTTTCCAAAGTATTTTGAGATAAATAATAGTATTATTATTTGGAGATATTTTGAGTAGAGAAAATGTATTTTTAAATGGATTTTTAAAGGTGATAATAGCACTGAAATCACTTCAGTTGTTGGAAAATAGTTCTGATAATGATCGCAACAACATCGATGTTCATTTTCGAGTATCTTAGTGATGGATTGCTGTTGTGGTCATTGTTTTTGGATTTTTTGAGGAAAAACAAGTTTGTTTTGAAAATTCCGAAGGAGAATTGTTTGGAATGGAAGCAAGTGAATTTTTAAAATTCCAATGGAATTGTTTGTTGAAACGAAGGTTATATACATGTATATAATTGAATTCACAGTGATTTAAAAATAAATACCGGATGTTCGAATTTTGGGATCCTTAAATAATTTAGAAGTCATCCAAAAATAAGTTTTAACCTTATAAATTGAGAATGATTCTAAATAAGAAAATAAAATATGAAATTGAGTTTTTGAAATGGATTTTAATGTGAGTAAAGTTAAAAATGGATAAAATTAAACTTAAGCAAGGAAATAGAATAAATAAATGAAGTGACGGCAATAATCGAAATAAAGGAATTAATGAATTAATTAAAATGGATTGTATGAATTGAATGGTAAAGAAAATGGTATGGAATTGGAAATAACTCAAGCTAAGCTAAATAAAATTGAGTTAAATTTGGATTGAATGAAAATAAATTGTGAATGTGCTCGACTTTGAAATTAATGGAAATGTGGAATAGATAAGCCAAAATAAAAAGAGTTTGATATTTTGGAAATGAAATAAAATCTAAACTTGAGTTATAAAATAAATTTGAACCCAAGTAGATTGAATGAAGAGATTTTCAAATAAAATCAAATATTGAAATACAAATTAGAAGTGAACTAATTAGATAATTAATTAGTTAATTGAATATGGGACTAAAATTAACTTGGTTAAATAAAATTGGGTTGTGGATTACAAATAGATTTTTGGAAATGAAACTTAGGTTGCAAATAAAATTCGACTTAGATTGTAAGGAAATTAAATATAATTAAAATGGTATATTGAAATAGAAATAGTTTGAGTGTAAACAGATTCAATTTAAATTTAAATAAATTGAATATGGACTTGGAATATTAATTAAATGGATTCGAAAATGGAAATTAGAAGTTTGAAGTGAATTGAGTAGATGAACTTATTGAGTTAATTAGTTGATGAAATGGATTTGATTAAATAAAAACCAAATCAAGTGTTTGAAATGGATTATGTTACAAGAAAAATAAACTTAAGTTATTGAGTTAAAATGATTGAAGTAAATAAATTAAGTTAATTTTAATTAAATCTTGGCTTCGAGTAATTTTGTAAAATGGCCATTAAATAAA
This sequence comes from Allium cepa, assembly GCA_030765085.1. Lineage (NCBI taxonomy): Eukaryota > Viridiplantae > Streptophyta > Magnoliopsida > Asparagales > Amaryllidaceae > Allium > Allium cepa. The sequence continues at coordinate 674,695,416 of CM060941.1, read as the reverse complement.
AATAGCATGAAATGGTTCCCAGTTTAATAAAAATAGATTTGAATGTGATGAATGTGAAATTGAATGGAATGTAATTGAATTGATTGTGAATGAATTTAAAATTGGAATAGAATTAAATATGAACTGAGTTAGAATCGAATTAAAATGGCTGTAAACAAAAATGGATATTTCATTAAATGAATATCGTCGAATTTGCGTCGAAAAATTTGGTGTTTTGGCGTAAACGGAAGCAAATAAAATTCATGAATTAATAGAAGTGAAATAAATTGATTTTTAAATCAATTGAGATATGTGGGTTTATTTGGTTTAAAAATAAATTGAATGCATATAATGTGAGTGTAAATCATTCTAGATTGAATGAAATGTTATATGAGTCGATCGAAAGCAATAAAATTAATACTGGAACATTGTGGTTGCTTATGAATATTTGCTTAGCATGTAAGTTTATGAAACTTATATGTTTGCACTAGTTAAATGTTGTTAAAATTTCATATATTTGGTACTCATGTATTTAAATTGAGTAAGTACAAGTACCCGGAGGTCGTTTAGCTAGACTTTGATTGCGCGAATTGCAAAATAAATAATCCGCTTGCTTAAAAATGCTAAAATAAGGTACGTTTTCGAATTAAATACTGCGAAAATATAAAATATTATTATATATTTTGTTTTCCGACCATGTGGGTCAATGTATATATATTTATTTCTCTTGTCATATTGCAAAAGGCTCTTTGTACAAAGGGAGACTGCCAAAAAAAATCGAAATTTTAAGGTGTTAGAAAATTTTTGAAAATTTTTGGAAATTTTTTATTAACGACAAACTGATTTCAAATTAAAATTGAAATAAGAGTTTTAAAATTAGAATTGAAAATCTAAATGGTTGGGCGAAACTAAAAGATTAGAAAAGTGAATATCAAATTTTCACTAAGAGGGGTCTGGAAAAGTTAATGGGTATGGAGCATTCTTCTGCCGTAGCAATTTCAGGGACGAAATTCTTTTAAGTGGGGAGAAATGTAACGACCCGGGTTTTTTAACGTTTGATTTGTTATATTTAAATGGGTTTAAACATTGAATTTAAATTATAGATTGATTTTGAATGTGAAAATTTGGGTTTTTATTTATAAATTCAGAATTTAAAAATATAGCGATTTATTGTATAATTTAATTATTGAATTTTATAATTAAACATTGGGTAAATTTTGTATCTTGACTTTTAAGCTCGATAGAAATAATTTAAAGGCTTGTAAATTTTATAATATTAATAATGAAGATAATAAAAGTTTTAAAATTGATTTTAAAAGTGATATGTTCTATATAAAAAAATAGTTTGTTCAAATTGACATTTAAAATAGCGATTCGGGGCACAGTCTCGGAATTCGACGAAACCAGTTCCATTGGATCCATAATATTATATTATTGTTGGATTGCAAATTTCGTAGTGTTTGGAGTTATCGTTTTCTCGTGCAGGATGTAAACGCATTGAATTTTATATGGAAAATTCAATATAATAATTGGGTACAAAAAGCCATCTTCTCCATATGATAGAATTAGGATTCGAAACCTTTTCCTTTGCATTCAAAATAAGGGTATAACATAATAAATAGCCAGCGACACGCCTCAATAGGGGTTTAGGATTTTGAGATTGGCAAAGGAGATATTTTGATTTAAAATATCTAAAAAAATATATATAAGTTAGAAGTCAAAGCTCGTCTACCTTTTCACATACTCCTACCCTTCCTTTAAATTACTGTTACCTTGTCCCTTACCAGTTCGAAAGCAAAGCATGAGAAAAAAATTGAATCTCTTCGGCCAAATCGATCAATTCAATAAAAAAAGAGAAAGGGGACGCGAGAGCCTAGCAAGGCGCAACCGCGATGGTCATTGGGCGAAAGAAAGGTTGCCACGATTGAAGTTCGACAGTTTATGGAGAACTCGATCTTGATCTCGATCGAGGATGGACGCGAGCGAGTCGCGACTCAAGCTGAAGTGGAACAGCGATTCGAGTGATGAGGCAGCACGTGGGTTCGGTTCTGGATGAGTTCATGTATAGGTGGTGGTGTGCGACTGTTATAGTAGAAGGCAGCGACCTGTGTTGTCCGAGCTTTGATGTGGGTTGAGTTGTTAGCAGGGGCAGGTAGTAGAAGGGGTCGTAGCAGTTTTATGGGTTCGGTGTTGTGTCGCGCACAAGAGATGGACATTTGTCGGAGCAGCATTGATGAAGCGGCGGTCGGTGATCTCGAGCCTGGTAGCATGGTGAGCTTAATTTTAATTTTGATGGTTAAGTTAATTAAAATTTAATTTAATTAAGGTTAGTTTGCTGTTAAAAATTTCAGTTAATTTAAATAATTTTAATTAATCAAAAGGGTGCTTATAAAATGGTATAACATTGTTACAAGGTACAAAAATCATGGAAACAAGACAAGTTGTATTCGTTGATGAGAGATACACAATCTTAAATTTATGATTTGGGTGTCTTCCAATTTAAAAATCACCGTGAGAAAATTCTCACTCATTTAGATTTCCAATTCAATTTACATAGTTAAAATAAATATTGGATGCTTGGTTGATTTTATAAGTTATTATCTGTTGAATGTTAAATAAATAAATAAATAATTATATATATACACACACACTAGTATATGCATTAGTATTTAGAGTGATATTCCCGCATACTATAGCGGATGAGACCTTATGCACCCCACGTAATAGCGGATGGCCATGTATACCATGATATTCCCTTTGAAGTGGGATCGATATTATTTTATTTTTTATTAACATATGTGGATGCAGGGAAACAGATAGGAGGGATCCAACTTGATTCCTCAAATATGTTGTTTATTTTTCATATATAATGATATATGATTGTATAGAATAATCAATTATAGATTATTCTAGTGATTGTAACTTTTGGATGCTATTGTAGCATTGGCTTGAATTTTGATGTCTTAAATTGAAAATTTAAGGAATTTAGAGGAATTTGATATATATGTATGTATGTATGAATGTATATCTGTGTGTGTGTGTATTGGTACTGGAGTTACTTTAAAGAATTTGATCAGAAAAAATATTGATTTTTGGTTATACCTAACTATTGTGAATTATTAAATGGTATTTTAAAAGTAAATTATATGAGAAAATTTATAAATGATATTCTAGAAATATAAAAAGGAGTTAAAATAAATATTTAAAATAAATTGGAAGTATAAATGGGAATTATAAAAAAAATTATAAAATAGAGTTAATTAAATAAGGTTTGTTATAAACAGACAAAAAACCAAAAAGGGTTATAAAATTTATTAAAATAAAAATTAAATAAAGAAAATCGATATCAGATGATAATGGGAAATATAAATCCATAGGGTGAGTATATATTTGAATATGGAAAAACATGGTTGAAAAAAAATAGTAGATTCTATTTTTTTGAAAGGGAAATGGTTAGGGAATCGATAATGAATCGATATGCTATGAAATCGAGAGGGAGTTATAAATTAAATTGGTTGTTGAGATTTAAATATTTTTTTATTTTTTTAAGAATCTAAGTTGGTTTTTCAAAGATAAACCTCATTATTTAAACTATGAAATTTTAAACCAGTTAATATTAGAATACTTCGAAAAAAATGGATTTTTAAATATTTAATATTTACTGAAATAAAATTTTAATTCTTATAATCAGCTTTGTTTATTGCTTTTTTTTATTATAAGTAAGTTATTGATGGTTGATTAAAAATGTTTAGTATTTTAAATAATAACTAAAAACATATTTTTAAATAAAAATAAAATACTATTCTTTAAAAATGCCATTATATATATATATATATATAGTTTGGAATGATTGAAAATTTATGTATAAAAATTCTCTCAAGATATGCAAACAGGTTTAATTCAAGGATGAGATTTTATAAGAGAAGTCTTCAAAATGGAATGTTAGGGACTTAATAAATTTCCAATGTTAGATGCGATAACTTCGCAAAGATTTTAAATTCATTTAAAGGAGTTATAAATGGTTGGTTATGATTATAAATAAGTATAATCGGTTTGGAAACTGTAAGGAGAATTTATTAAAAATTTCGGAGACTTAAGAGGTAAGTAGGAAAATATTTCCAAGTAGTTAAATATTAAAATGGTTTTGGAAATTATACGTATAAATATCTTCCTAAGTATTAAATGGAAGATTTTTGAAATATTTTTAGTGGGAAATGATTTGGAGTAGAAATATGTTCTAAGTGTAGTAAAAATGGAAGTTGGAAAAAAATATTTCTAAGTATTGAAATGGTAAAATATTGTAACAACCCGCATATTTATCAATTGTATATTTAAATATCTTATTTAAATATTTTATCGTTCGTCGGATTTTGGTCCGAAAAGCTACTTTTTGCAAACAGTCGAATTAGGACTCGAGGCCCCTCCCATTGAGTTCAAAATGTCGTTTGCAACCTTTTTGAGTATAAACTTCGATATGTTTGGAGCTAGCTAAAAATTTGACCTTTTTGCACTTAGGGTTTGGGTTTGGGTTCAGCCCACTAGCCATAATAATATCCCAAATTGAATCATCCCTCCCCATTGACTCACTTCCTCTTCTTTTCAGTTCTAAAGTAAAAATGGTGGAAGTGATTGGAAATGGAAATTCCTAAGCCCAAGTTTTCTTTGCAAATCCAACTTCTAGCTCCAAATTCAAGAGCCGTTGGTAAGCCTTCTCTTCATCTTCCCTAACTCATTCTCTTTTTGATTTTAGAAAATTCCTAAACCTAATTTGGGAAATATTTCTCTTTTAATCAAGCTTCTTGAGTTGGGATTGAAGTGTGGTTGATCTTTCTTTGCTTTCAAGCTTCTTCTTCATTAATTTGGGTTCAAAGGTGAGATTTTTATCTCACATCTATGACTATAATTATCTTTGGTTGTTGGGTATGAATTCCTAACACTTCTTCATGTGCATTTGCTCTTGATTTGGATTGGTTTTGTGAATATTTCAATTTTTGGGGTTTTAAGTCAAATTTGTGCGAAAATCCTTTTATGGATGTTTGATCATGCTTTTGGTGATGCATCGAGGAGCACATAGGGCCTGGTTGCCGATTGTCATAAATCCTTAGAGCCAATGTTCGTCCGGTTGCATTTTGGAAGAGTTTGCTCTTCATTTGGATAGGCTGAAAAACAGCCCAGGCATGATTCAGTCGACTGAAATCTCTGTTCAGTCGGCTGAACCTGGAACCCGAAAGTTTCCAGGCATGATTCAGTCGACTGAATCCTCTATTCAGTCGACTGAACCTGGAAATAGAAAGTTCCCTGAAACTCGAAAATTTCCAGGTACAGGGTCAGTCGACTGAAAACTCTGTTCAGTCGACTGAACCTGCTATTTCAGCCCACTTTGCCTTTTTGGATTGAATTTTCAATTTGAATCGATTCGTGATGATCCTATTTGTTGTTATCGTTTATTATGACTTTGACGACTCCTTTTTAGGGATTTTTGAATATCTATTCCAATGGATTCTTTATCGGTTTCTTTGGATTTGATTCATGTCTTCGTATGTGAATTTTGTTTATTGATTGTTTCTACAATCATTTCTATGATTTGTCACTTTAAAAATATAAAGGTTTTCTATACTAGTAGTAAATATCCAAACTCTTTCTTCAAATGATTTCAACAATATTTTATAACAAAGCTCGTTTTCTCAAACCGATTTCCAATCTATTAGTATATACAAACCTTTACCTCACTCGTCTGAGAAATCTAATTAAACGGCTTAGTAAAACGAGTGGTATGCAACGCTTGCGTTTACTTCGTCGGTTAATTCTTGGACTTGTACGATTGAATCCCTTGTGACAATTTTCTAGTGGAGATCTACTAGTTGTTCGTAAATATTTAAGTTAAGCTAGTGGTTATGGGACATGAAGCTAAGCTCATATATTTACTAGGTTACTTAATTGACACTTCTTGGTGATCGATAATGATCATTTTATGGTTTAGACTAGCAATGTGAACCTGGTTCGCCGGAGCTTATAACACATTAAGTAAATAACACAGCGGAAGAAATGAATAATACATATATCAATGTACAACATTTGATACAATAGCTGATACAACAGAATGGTACAATAGATATCACCATTATCAGAGATACAAAGAATAGCAGCGGAAATAAAAGATAACACTAGCAGCGGAACACATCTCCAAAATAGTCTTCAGGGAAGAACTCCAGTATCGGTAATCTCCATCTCCAAGGCACCAATCCAGAATAGCTCGAACTCTCAAATCAAGATGAAGAGAAGCAACTCGATCCAATTGCGATTGCCAAATCCTAAGGCTTGAAAGCTATCGAATCTACACCTATTACTGATTATCTGAAAACCCCAACTCTAGACTGCCCGTGTGGGAAATAGTGGGCACCCAGAGTTTAGGAAAGGAACAATAAACTCCAGGTCAGTCATGGGACTGGTATGAGCAAACAAAAACAGTTTATCTTTATTTTAAATTTCAATTCAAATTGAATTATAACCACTTATGTACATTTATATATATATTCATATCCATACATTTATTTAGAAAAAAGTTATATCTACACAATTTACATTCATACATATTTTTATTTATTTATTTATTTTTGTACAATCTTTTATAAAAAGAAAAGAATGACTGACCTGGAGTTATAACGACCCTGACTCGACCTTCGAAAATTGGCACCGAATACGACACTCGTATTCAAATGCCGCAGATCCAAACGTCGAACCTGGTTCGCCGGAGCTTATAACACATCAAGTAAATAACACAGCGGAAGAAATGAATAATACATTTGATATATATAACATTTGATACAATAACTGATACAACATGAATGGTACAATGAACATCAATATATATCAGAGATACAAAGAATAGTAGCGGAAATAAAAGATAACAACAGCAGCGGAACAATATCTTCAATATAGTCTTCAAGAAAGAACTCCAGTGTAACTCCATCTCCAAGGCATCAATCCAGAAATAGCGAGAACTCCCAAATCAAGATGAAGAGAAGCAACTCGATCCAATGCGATTGCCAAATCCTAAGGCTGAAAGCTATCGAATCTACACCTATTACTGATTATCTGAAAACCCCAACTCTAGACTGCCCGTGTGGGAAATAGTGGGCACCCAGAGTTTAGGAAAGGAACAATAAACTCCAGGTCAGTCGTGGGACTGGTATGAGCAAACAAAAACATTTGGTCTTTAAAACAAACAAAAGAATTTAAATTTGAAACCCGCAATGCTTTTTGGAAAATGAAACTACCATAAGGCCTCCCGGCACACACACAATGCAAACGCACACATGGGGGAGATTTCTCCTTATGATAGTCAAACATGCTTACTACGAGGAAAATTCTTTGATATTATTACTAGTGCATAGTGGAAAATCTTTCGAAAGTATAATATAAATCCTAGCCAGCATAGGTATGAATTGAACTAAATTCAAATGGAGTTCTGAGTTCAAAGTTTTAAAGATGAAATTTTTAAATTTAAACAAAGTTTTAGTTTCTGTTTAAATCAAAATTAAACTGTTTCAGGTTTTAAACCTGAAAGATGTTTTGTAGTTTTTAATGTTTTAATGAAACTCATATTTTAAGTTGTAATTTGATTTAAATGCAAGTTAAATCTGAATTCAAATAGAGTTTAGAATTCAAAGTTTTCAAAAATGTAATATCTTAAATAAATTTAAAGATTGGTTTTAAATCAAAAATTTAAAACTGTTTTCAGGGTTTAAACCTGAAAATGGTTTGCAGTTTTTTAAAAGTGTTGAATGAAATTTAACTTTTGTGCAGGAATTGATTCAAGTGTAACTTGAATCTGAATTCAAATGTAATTTTGAATTCAAAGTTTTTAAAATGAAATTCTTAAAATTTAAACAAGTTTTAAATATGGAATTAAGTCAAGAATTAAAACAGTTTTCAAGTTTAACTTTTTAAAAAAACCAGATTTTGATTTAAACAAGTTTGTAAGTTTTAAACATTGAATAAATTTAAACATTTTTAAATAAGATTCAAATTGGTTTGAAATCAAATTAAAAACAGTTTCAAATTTACTATGAAACCCAGTTTTGATTTCAAACAAGTTTATAAATTTATAGAAGAATGAATGAACATATATCAATGTTTAACATAGATTTGAAATAAGATTTGATTTCAAATAAGTTTTAAAACTAGGAAGAATTTAGTTCTATTAATATTGAACTAAATATGAAGTGTTAATTTAGATTTAGGTTTAAATGGTTAAACATTTTAAAATATCAAAATTTTAAAATGGAATTTGAATTTAAATTTAGAAATGTATTGTTTTAATACATTTTGAATTTAAATGGGTCAATTAATAAGTAATTAAATTAGTTGAATAATTAAGGATTTCACTTAATTATTTGATTTTTAAATAATGATTTAGATTAATATTAATTAGAAATGATTTATTAATCTAATTCAAATTTTCTTAAGTGTAAAATTTATTGAATGTTGTTACTAATGGGTGATAATTATCTAGGGATAATTTAGTAATTAATCTAGTCAATTATCAAAATTAATTGCATTAATTTAAAGGGAATATAGCTGCCATGTTAAATGGCAGGTTCTACAACTAAAACCGTACAAGGCACGTATTGGATGAATGGATTTCCAACAAATGGTCAGGCTAAGGAACTTCCTATTGCCACATGGGTACGCCTCTGGCGGGACGTCCCGAGAACTAACGTTACGGTTAGATCTCTGCCAACACAAGGCCGGGTTACCTCTGTAACTAGGTAACTACTACACGAATATGCCATCCCCCGGTCCTTTGGGACCTTTATCCGAGGCGCCTCAAAGCAACAACCACACAGTAAATGAGATTGGAGCAACCACATAGGTTAAATACCAGGGCTCCATACCTGATACCACCCTTTACCAGAAGGGAATGACACACCCTAAAGGGAGCGACCCTCATAACCTTGCCGCATCTTTCCTGTTTCGACCATTTCCGGGGAGTGAGGTCCTGATGCAGTCTCGTCCACAAAGCTACGCTTTGGCACAAAGCCATGCTTTGGGTCAACAGATGACCAAAGCAATGATCACAAAGATAAATGATCAAACAAATGATCATATCACAAATGATCAACCAATGATCATCACACAGCAGCACTCAGCATGCCACATTACCAAATTGGGAATATCACTGATAAATATCAACTACATAACCTCTGAGCTCGTACGTCTCAGAGAAGGGTGTTAAGCTGAGAGAATAAATTCTCCGCCACCAGGCAGAAATGTATTTGATAGAAATCAGTTTAATATCTCAAAGTGTAATGTCGGACATACAACCATACAAGTCTGTCCCGGGTTCGAACAGAACCGAAGGCACTTCCGAAGAAGCCCTTGCAAATCCGGATAATCCCTAATCACGTCCGGACTTCCCATCACATATGGAGATCTCTATACCGGGGATCAGCCAGTGCAGAGACAATCGATGAGTTACCCTTTTGTTTTCGGAAATATCCGGTCTTCACCACCGGTCTTCAATTGCTATCCCTAACGTCGTATCACTATTCGGAATGGGCTATATGACACTAGGTCCTCTCCCGGCTAAACCGAATAATGAGCGCCATATTTTAAAACATATGGATATGGGATTTTAGTTAAGTCACAACTTATAAAATCCAAAACTTTTCTTTCAAATGGTTAAACAAATTACCATTTTAAATCTTTAAACCAAAAGATTTATTTCACAAAGTTTCACCTAGTTTCACAAAGATCTATTCATAGATTCAAAACAACTTCCATTCCAATTGGATTAACTCAATAAATCTTTAAATTAAAGATTTAATTTATAGCTTTCAAAAACCCGTTCCAAAGGTTTATTTATAACTTGGAATACCATTTTCATTTCAAAACTTGAATTCCTTTTAACATACATTGGAAATCCATTTCTTATATGAAAGCTTCTATTATTTGAAAACAACAGTTTTCGTTTCAGAAAAGTCCGATTTATACAAGTTGGAATCTTGGGTTAATTTTAAATTTCAAAACATCACTTTTAAATTGGTTTAAAAACCCCATATAAATCCATTTATAAGTTGAATAACTTTTTAAAACCCTAGTTCCCAAATCATAGAATTCAATTCAATTATTGAATTCAAATTTAACTCAAATTATTTAAAATTTCAAAACTCAATCGAGTTATTCAAAATAACTTTTATTTTTGAAATTCATTTTTTTCAAAAACTTCAATTCCAATTCCAAAACTATTTTGGATTCAAAAATTCAAATTTTAAAACAATTTCAAAATCTGTGACTTAACCCATTTCCACGTGCAATCCATATTTGTGTGTGTATAAGTGTGGTCCAGGGGTTCAACACAATAGTGCACAACATCATCATCACAGATTCAATCATAAAGATAAGCGGTATAACCCATAACGCTTATCTATATTAACAGATTCATAGATAAAGTAAATTATCAATCACAAAAATTCACTAATATGATTCGATGTGGGTTTCGGATAACCAACTGGAATCCGACTCCCTGTCGCATCGAAATTCAAATGTCGTTTTACGGGTCAAAGGGTTTCATATTCATACAACAGTATATTCATCACAAATATAGTAGATCAGCACAAAGTATCACATAGCATCACATCACATACCAAATATATCAATCCCTCACACAACATTCAATCAACATCTACAATTAAGATGAATAAACTGGGTGGTTTTAAATTTATTACCTACATGATTACTTTCATTTATTAGTCCTAATTAACTATCTCTAATTACAATGAGTAATTAGCTTATAAGATAATTACACAAGTTAATTACTTAAACCCTACATATATATATAAATCACCCTTGATTAATAACCATTCAGTAATTAAATACATTAATTACTCAACCCAAGGACCAAAGTAAAGAGTTCTTTTTTTTAAAAAAAAAAAAAAACTTGAACTTGTATTACAATCCATTCCAGAAGAAAAGAGGGAGAGAGAATTTGATCTTGATATAGTTTATTCTTGTAAATCTGGTACTTAAAGGAAACTCTATTTTTTTCCTTTTCTTTTCTTTTTACAGTTTCTAGAGGAAAAAAATAAAAACTTCAAACTTTGCTTTGTCTTTATTACTGAAACACAAAGCATATCCAAAACCCAAGTTCATCATTTGTTTCCTGAAGTTAAACAGTGAGTTACTTTCTTGTGCAATCATACACAGGCCAAACATTCATTCACATACTCAAAATTCTTGCATGCAAACCAACAATTAACTTTACTATATCATCCAAGAGTTCACACGGCAACAAAGATTGGAAAGAAACAAAAGTTTGCTCACCTTTTTTTTTTCCTGAAGACAGAAGGCTCTTGATAGTTTCAAACCTGAAAAGAAAAAAAAACTCAATGCAAATGAAAATCTGAAAGCAGATTCAAACAGAACCTGAGCAAATCAAAGTTCAGATTCAAAAACAAAAGCTAGAAGCAACTCAACAAGAATCAGAGCATCTCAAACTTAATCAAGCAAAACAGATTTAGAAAACAGGAAAAGAAGTCTGGAAGAAAAACTGAAAACCTGGAAATAAATAGTAAAGGCAAGTAAAATTTTCCTTTAAAAGTTTTTAGTTTGAATTTTTCAAACATTAATGAAAACAAGAGCATGCAACAGTGATTAAACAAAATGTTATATCTTCAAGTTGCAGATTTAAATTTCAAAATCAAGTAGAGAAGAAGAAGATTCCAGGCTCATCCCTGTTTTGAAACTGTCAAGAGCCTTCTGTCTTCAGGAAAAAAAAAAGGTGAGCAAACTTTTGTTTCTTTCCAATCTTTGTTGCCGTGTGAACTCTTGGATGATATAGTAAAGTTAATTGTTGGTTTGCATGCAAGAATTTTGAGTATGTGAATGAATGTTTGGCCTGTGTATGATTGCACAAGAAAGTAACTCACTGTTTAACTTCAGGAAACAAATGATGAACTTGGGTTTTGGATATGCTTTGTGTTTCAGTAATAAAGACAAAGCAAAGTTTGAAGTTTTTATTTTTTTCCTCTAGAAACTGTAAAAAGAAAAGAAAAGGAAAAAAATAGAGTTTCCTTTAAGTACCAGATTTACAAGAATAAACTATATCAAGATCAAATTCTCTCTCCCTCTTTTCTTCTGGAATGGATTGTAATACAAGTTCAAGTTTTTTTTTTTTTTTAAAAAAAAGAACTCTTTACTTTGGTCCAGTAATAAAAATTTAAGCAAAGTTTATATAGTTTTCTTTCTAGGAACTGTAAAACAAAAACACAGTTATATTTGAAGCAACCTGTAAACAAGTTCAAATTATTGTTCAAAACTTGTATTTTATTTCAGTATTGAGTTGAAGTTGGGTTTGGTGTTGAAAATTTGGAAGGTTACTGTGATGAACCCTAGTTTACTTTGGGTTACAGTTTTGGGTCGAATTTGAACTCCTCTGTGCATCGAGTTCAAAGATGTTTGGGGTGATGGTGGATGGTGAAGTAATGAAGCTAGTACCGGAGTTTGTATGTTGATAGTGGTCGAGAGGTGGAGAGATTGGTGTTGACAGGTTTGAAGTGGAGGTGGTTGGTCTGTTCCAGGTTTGGGGTAGGTTCTGGGTTGCAGAGTTTTGACTCGGGTTGGTCTCGAGATTTTTGGAAGGTAACTCGAAGTAGCAAGGGTAATGACTCGAAGTCAGATAGAGTAGTTCAGTGTTTTGGGTTTCAGGCTTTATTAAACAGAAACTGTTCTGTTTTAGAAATTTTTAAAATAAAGTTTAAATTTAAATCTGGGATTTGAACTTAGAATGAAATATTGAATCTGTAGATGAATTCAAAATGTTGAACTCTGATGTTGAAATAATTTAAATACAAAATTCAAATTTGGTTTGAAATAAAAAAAATATATATAAAAGGAGAAGAACAGGAAATTGTTTCCAATTTTTTTAAAATTGGATAAAATTACAAACTACAATGTTAGCATTGGATTTTAAACTGAATATAATAATGGATTTAAATAAGTCTAAATTTTGTTCTTTTGAAATTATTTAAAATTTAGAAAATTTCAAAGTTAAGTTTCTAAATAAAACAGAAAACTGTTTCTGTTTTGAATGTAAAGGGTAAGTTTAAATTTGAAAGTGGAGATTTAAACTGGGTTTAAGTCTGAAAATTTGAATATGAATTCAAATTTTGACTGTCTGAAATTTGAAATCAATTATGATTTAAATTTAAATTTGATTTTTAAACTCTCAAGTATAAAATGCATTGTTGTTTTGCATTTGAATTAAAGGTTAAGTATTTAATTTAGTAATTCAAATCTGAAGTTTTAAAATCTGGATTTTAAATTTAAACTTCAGTTTTAAAGTAAAGATTTAAATATAAATTGCTTTCAAATGATTTTCATTTGAATTAAAGGTGTAAATTATAGAAAGAGTTTTAAAGAATTTAAAACTAAAATGAGAATGAAAGTTGTATTTCAATTTTGAAGTTTTAAAGTAATTTTTAAAATTGATTTGAATTTGATTTGAATTGAAATTTAAATCCTTTTCAACCTATTAATTAAGTATATGTTTCTTGTAAACATATAAGATTAAGTTGTGTATTGTTTTAAACTCTTATTTAAGACAAATTTGAGTCTTGAGTTTAAAGAAAATGTTAAATGGAATTTAATGTAAATTTAAAAACATTTTGTTTTTAAATGCATAATTTAAATAAGCAATGTTTATCTAAAGATAAAGAAAAGTATAATGATTTGTAATTCATTTAATTATTAAGGTAGTACAAATGGATAATTAATATAATTAATTAATTAATGAAATGGATAATTAATTAAAGTAATTAAGGGTTTTAATTTGATTAATTAAAGTTTAAGATTAATTTTTCTTAGAATGATTAATTTGTAATTAAGAAATCATTAATTGAATGATATTAGATTTTAAATTAATAATTGAAGATTTGTTAATTGAATAAATATGGATAGTTAATTAATTAGGAATAATAAATGAAAGTAATCATGTAGGTAATAAATTTAAAACCACCCAGTTTATTCATCTTAATTGTAGATGCTGATTGTTATTGAATGTTGTGTGATGGATTGATATATTTGATATGCGATGTGATGCTATGTGATACTTTGTGCTGATCTGCTATATTTGTGATGAATATACTGTTGTATGAATATGAAACCCTTTGACCCGTAGAACGACATTTGAATTTCGATGCGACAGGGAGTCGGATTCCAATTGGTTATCCGAAACCCACATCGAATCATATTAGTGAATTTTTTTGTGATTGATAATTTACTTTATCTATGAATCTGTGAATATAGATAAGCGTTATGGGTTATACCGCTTATCTTTATGATTGAATCTGTGATGATGATGTTGTGCACTATTGTGTAGAACCCCTGGACCACACTTATACACACATAAATATGGATTGCACGTGGTAATGGGTTAAGTCACAGATTTTGAAATTGTTTTAAAATTTGAATTTTAGAATCCAAAATAGTTTTGGAATTAGAATTGAAGTTTTTGAAAAAAAAATGGATTTCAAAAATAAAAGTTATTTTTAATAACTCGATTGAGTTTTGAAATTTTAAATAATTTGATTTAAAATTTGAAGTCAATATTTGAAGTTGAATTCTATAATTTGGGAACTAGGGTTTAAAAAGTTATCCAACTTATAAATGGGTTTATATGGGGTTTTTAAACCATTTTAAAAGGTGATGTTTTGAAATTTAAAATTAGCCCAAGATTCCAACTTGTATAAATCGGACTTTTCTGAAACGAAAACTGTCGTTTTCAAATAATAGAAGCTTTCATATAAGAAATGGATTTCCAATGTATGTTAAAAGGAATTCAAGTTTTGAAATGAAAATGGTATTCCAAGTTATAAATAAATCTTTGGAACGGATTTTTGAAAGCTATAAATTAAATCTTTAATTTAAAGATTTATTGAGTTAATCCAATTGGAATGGAAGTTGTTTTGAATCTATGAATAGATCTTTGTGAAACTAGGCGAAACTTTGTGAAATAAATCTTTTTGTTTAAAGATTCAAAATGGTAATTTGTCTAACCATTGAAAGAAAAGTTTTGGATTTTATAAGTTGTGACTTAGCTGAAATCCCATATCCATATGTTTTAAAATATGGCGCTTACTATTCGGTTTAGCCGGGAGAGGACCTTCGTGTCATATAGCCCATTCCGAATAGTGATACGACGTTATGGATTGCATTTGAAGACCGGTGTTGAAGACCGGGTGTCTTCGAGAGCGTTAGGATAACCTATCGATTGTCTCTGCACCGAGTAGCTACGGTATAGAGATTCCCTTAGTGATGGGAAGTCCGATCGGGATCGGGGATACCCGGATTTGCAAGGGCTTCTTCGGAAGTGCCTTCGGTTCTGTTCGAACCCGGAACAGACTTGTATGGTTACGTGTCTGACATTACATTTTGAGAGATAGAGCAGATTTCTTTCAAATACATTTCTGTTGGTGGCGGAGAATTTATTCTCTTAGCTTAACACCCTTCTCTGAGACGTACGAGCTCAGAGGTTATGTAGTTGAAGGTTATCAGCGATATTTCCCAATCTGGTAATGTGGCATGCTGAGTGCTGCTGTGTGATGATCATTGGTTGGTCATTTGTGATATGATCATTTGTTTGATCATTTATCTTTGTGATTATTGCTTTGGTCATCTGTGGACCCGAAGCATGGCTTTGTTACACAAAGCGTAGCTTTGTGGACGAGACTTCGTCAGGACCTCACTCCCCGGAAATGGTCGAAACAGGAATATGCGGCAAGGTTATGAGGGTCGCGCCCTTTAGGGTATGTCATTTCCTTCTGGAAAAGGGTGGTATCATGGTATGGAGCCCAGATATTTACTCATGTGGAAACACTATATCTATTTCTGTGTGGTGTTGTTGGTATCGAGCGCTCGGATAAAGGTCCCAAAGGACCGGGGGATGACATATTCGTGTAGTAGTTACCTAGTTACAGAGGTAACCCGGCCTTGTGTTGGCAGAGATCTAACCGTAACGTTAGTTTCTCGGGACGTCCCACCAGAGGCGATCCCATGTGGCAGTAGGAAGTTCCTTAGCCTGACCATTTGTTGGAAATCCATTCATCCAATACGTGCCTTGTACGGTTTTAGTTGTAGAACCTGCCATTTAACATGGCAGCTATAGTAGGCATAGTATCATGGTACCTATGCTGGCTAGGATTTATATTATACTTTCGAAAGATTTTCCACTATGCACTAGTAATAATATCAAAGAATTTTCCTCGTAGTAAGCATGTTTGACTATCATAAGGAGAAATCTCCCCCATGTGTGCGTTTGCATTGTGTGTGTGCCGGGAGGCCTTATGGTAGTTTCATTTTCCAAAAAGCATTGCGGATTTCAAATTTAAATTCTGTTGTTTGTTTTTAAAGACCAAATGTTTTTGTTTGCTCATACCAGTCCCATGACTGACCTGGAGTTTATTGTTCCTTTCCTAAACTCTGGGTGCCCACTATTTTCCCACACGGGCAGTCTAGAGTTGGGGTTTTCAGATAATCAATGGTAGGTGTAGATTCGATAGCTTTCAACCTTAGGATTTGGCAATCGCATTTTGGATCGAGTTGCTTCTCTTCATCTTGTTTTGGAGTTTGAGCCATTTCTAGATTGGTGCTTTGGAGATGGAGATTACCAGTTCTGGAGTTCTTTCTTGAAGACTATTTTGGAGATTTGTTCCGCTGCTAGTGTTATCTTTTCTTTCCGCTGCTATTATCTTGTATCATATCTCTGATGTATATTCATTATATCATCTGTTGTATCATATTGTATCAGTTATTGTATCAAATGTTGTATTTATGATATATGTTATTCATTTCTTCCGCTGTGTTGTACTTAATGTGTTATAAGCTCCGGCGAACCAGATTCGACGTTTGGATCTGCGGCATTTGAATACGAGTGTCGTATTCGGTGCCGATTTTCGAAGGTCGAATCAGGGTCGTTATAATTGGTACGAACCTGGTTCGCCGGAGCTTATAACACATCAAGTAAATAACACAGCGGAAGAAATGAATAATACATTTGATATATATAACATTTGATACAATAACTGATACAACATGAATGGTACAATGAACATCAATATATATCAGAGATACAAAGAATAGTAGCGGAAATAAAAGATAACAACAGCAGCGGAACAATATCTTCAATATAGTCTTCAAGAAAGAACTCCAGTGTAACTCCATCTCCAAGGCATCAATCCAGAAATAGCGAGAACTCCCAAATCAAGATGAAGAGAAGCAACTCGATCCAATGCGATTGCCAAATCCTAAGGCTGAAAGCTATCGAATCTACACCTATTACTGATTATCTGAAAACCCCAACTCTAGACTGCCCGTGTGGGAAATAGTGGGCACCCAGAGTTTAGGAAAGGAACAATAAACTCCAGGTCAGTCGTGGGACTGGTATGAGCAAACAAAAACATTTGGTCTTTAAAACAAACAAAAGAATTTAAATTTGAAATCCGCAATGCTTTTTGAAAAAATGAAACTACCATAAGGCCTCCCGGCACACACACAATGCAAACGCACACATGGGGGAGATTTCTCCTTATGATAGTCAAACATGCTTACTACGAGGAAAATTCTTTGATATTATTACTAGTGCATAGTGGAAAATCTTTCGAAAGTATAATATAAATCCTAGCCAGCATAGGTACCATGATGCTATGCCTACTATAGCTGCCATGTTAAATGGCAGGTTCTACAACTAAAACCGTACAAGGCACGTAATTGAAGAATGGATTTCCAACAAATGGTCAGGCTAAGGAACTTCCTATTGCCACATGGGTACGCCTCTGGCGGGACGTCCCGAGAACTAACGTTACGGTTAGATCTCTGCCAACACAAGGCCGGGTTACCTCTGTAACTAGGTAACTACTACACGAATATGCCATCCCCCGGTCCTTTGGGACCTTTATCCGAGCGCTCGCAACAACCACAAAGTATCACAAAGTAATAGATCTGCAGTATCCACATGAGTAAGTATCTGGGCTCCATACCATGACACCACCCTTTACCAGAAGGGAATGACATACCCTAAAGGGCGCGACCCTCATAACCTTGCCGCATCTTTCCTGTTTCGACCATTTCCGGGGTGTGAGGTCCTGATGCAGTCTCGTCCACAAAGCTACGCTTTGTGCAACAAAGCCATGCTTTGGGTCAACAGATGACCAAAGCAATGATCACAAAGATAAATGATCAAACAAATGATCATATCACAAATGATCAACCAATGATCATCACACAGCAGCACTCAGCATGCCACATTACCAAATTGGGAATATCACTGATAAATATCAACTACAAAACCTCTGAGTTCGTACGTCTCAGAGAAGGGTGTTAAGCTAAGAGAATAAATTCTCCGCCACCAAGCAGAAATGTATTTGATAGAAATCAGTTAACATCTCAAAGTGTAATGTCGGACATACAACCATACAAGTCTGTTCCGGGTTCGAACAGAACCGAAGGCACTTCCGAAGAAGCCCTTGCAAATCCGGGTATCCACAATCCCGATCGGACTTCCCATCACTAAGGGAATCTCTATACCGTAGCTACTCGGTGCAGAGACAATCGATAGGTTATCCTATCGTTCTCACAAATACCCGGCCTTCACCACCGGTCTTCAATTGCTATCCATAACGTCGTATCACTATTCGGAATGGGTTATATGACACAAGGTCCTCTCCCGGCTAAACCGAATAATGAGCGTCATATTTTTAAAACATATGGATATGGGATTTTAGCTAAGTCACAACTTATAACATCCAAAACTTTTCTTTCAAATGGTTAAACAAATTACCATCTTTAAATCTTTAAACAAAAAGATTTATTTCACAAAGTTTCACCCGGTTTCACAAAGATCTATCCCTAGATTTCAAAACAATTCCCGTTCAATTTGGATTAACCCAATTAAATCTTTAAATTTAAGATATATAGCTTTCAAAACATGTTTCCAAAGATTTATCTATAACTTGGAAAACCATTTCCATTTTTTTTACTTGAAGCCCTTTAACACAAATTGAAAGTTCATTTCTTATAGGAAAGCAAATCTAATTTATACAAGTTGAAATCTTGAGTTGAATTTAAATTTCAAAACATCACCTTTAAAAATGGTTTAAAATTCATATAACCCATTTCGGTATAACCCATAACATCCAATTAAACATCTTTAATTAAGATGAATAAACCGTGTGGTTATAAATTATTTATTCATATAATTACTTCTATTTATAATCTTTAAATTAATGATTAATTATCATTAACTAAAATTTATTAAGTTTTAACCACCTTTATTTATTAATCATTTATTAAATCAATTATCTTAATTAATTATCCTTTAATTGTAATTAATTAATCTTAATTACCTATCCCTCAATTAATTACTTTAAATAATAAACTTTTAATTATTGATTAATTAAATCTTAGTTAAAATTAATTGTCCTTAATAAATAGATTTATTATTCCTTAATTAATTTCAACAATTAATTATACTTAACCAATTACAATTAATTATATTCAATTAATTAATCTAGTCAATTATCAAAATTAATTGCATTAATTAATTACTAAATTATCCCTAGATAATTATCACCCATTAGTAACAACATTCAATAAATTTTACACTTAAGAAAATTTGAATTAGATTAATAAATCATTTCTAATTAATATTAATCTAAATCATTATTTAAAAATCAAATAATTAAGTGAAATCCTTAATTATTCAACTAATTTAATTACTTATTAATTGACCCATTTAAATTCAAAATGTATTAAAACAATACATTTCTAAATTTAAATTCAAATTCCATTTTAAAATTTTGATATTTTAAAATGTTTAACCATTTAAACCTAAATCTAAATTAACACTTCATATTTAGTTCAATATTAATAGAACTAAATTCTTCCTAGTTTTAAAACTTATTTGAAATCAAATCTTATTTCAAATCTATGTTAAACATTGATATATGTTCATTCATTCTTCTATAAATTTATAAACTTGTTTGAAATCAAAACTGGGTTTCATAGTAAATTTGAAACTGTTTTTAATTTGATTTCAAACCAATTTGAATCTTATTTAAAAATGTTTAAATTTATTCAATGTTTAAAACTTACAAACTTGTTTAAATCAAAATCTGGTTTTTAAAAAGTTAAACTTGAAAACTGTTTTAATTCTTGACTTAATTCCATATTTAAAACTTGTTTAAATTTTAAGAATTTCATTTTAAAAACTTTGAATTCAAAAAATGTGACGACCCTGACTCGACCTTCGAAAATCGGCACCGAATACGACACTCGTATTCAAATGCCGCAGGTTCAAACGTCGAATCTGGTTCGCCGGAGCTTATAACACATTAAGTAAATAACACAGCGGAAGAAAAGAATAACATATATCATATATACATCATTGATACAACATCTGATACAATATGATACAACAGACGATATAATGAATATACATCAGAGATATGATACAAGATAATAGCAGCGGAAAGAAAAGATAACACTAGCAGCGGAACAAATCTCCAAAATAGTCTTCAAGAAAGAACTCCAGAACTGGTAATCTTCATCACCAAGACATCAATCCAGAAATAGCTCGAACTCCCAAATCAAGATGAAGAGAAGTAACTCGATCCATTTGTGATTGCCAAATCCTAAGGCTGAAAGCTATCGAATCTACACCTACTACTGATTATCTGAAAACCCCAACTCTAGACTGCCCGTGTGGGAAATAGTGGGCACCCAGAGTTTAGGAAAGGAACAATAAACTCCAGGTCAGTCATGGGACTGGTATGAGCAAACAAAAACATTTGGTCTTTTAAAACAAACAACAAAATTTAAATTTGAAATCCGCAATGCTTTTTGGAAAATGAAACTACCATAAGGCCTCCCGGCACACACACAATGCAAACGCACACATGGGGGAGATTTCTCCTTATGATAGTCAAACATGCTTACTACGAGAAAAATTCTTTGATATTATTACTAGTGCATAGTGGAAAATCTTTCGAAAGTATAATATAAATCCTAGCCAGCATAGGTACCATGATACTATGCCTACTATAGCTGCCATGTTAAATGGCAGGTTCTACAACTAAAACCGTACAAGGCACGTATTGGATGAATGGATTTCCAACAAATGGTCAGGCTAAGGAACTTCCTACTGCCACATGGGATCGCCTCTGGCGGGACGTCCCGAGAACTAACGTTACGGTTAGATCTCTGCCAACACAAGGCCGGGTTACCTCTGTAACTAGGTAACTACTACACGAATATGTCATCCCCCGGTCCTTTGGGACCTTTATCCGAGGCGCCTCAAAGCAACAACCACACAGTAAATGAGATTGGAGCAACCACATAGGTTAAATACCAGGGCTCCATACCTGATACCACCCTTTACCAGAAGGGAATGACACACCCTAAAGGGAGCGACCCTCATAACCTTGCCGCATCTTTCCTGTTTCGACCATTTCCGGGGAGTGAGGTCCTGATGCAGTCTCGTCCACAAAGCTACGCTTTGGCACAAAGCCATGCTCTGGGTCAACAGATGACCAAAGCAATGATCACAAAGATAAATGATCAAACAAATGATCATATCACAAATGATCAACCAATGATCATCACACAGCAGCACTCAGCATGCCACATTACCAAATTGGGAATATCACTGATAAATATCAACTACATAACCTCTGAGCTCATACGTCTCAGAGAAGGGTGTTAAGCTAAGAGAATAAATTCTCCGCCACCAAGCAGAAATGTATTTGATAGAAATCAGATAACATCTCAAAGTGTAATGTCGGACATACAACCATACAAGTCTGTTCCGGGTTCGAACAGAACCGAAGGCACTTCCGAAGAAGCCCTTGCAAATCCGGGTATCCCCAATCCCGATCGGACTTCCCATCACTAAGGAGAACTCTATACCGGAGCAACTCAGTGCAGAGTCAATCGATAGGTTATCCTATCGTTCTCACAGATACCCGGTCTTCACCACCGGTCTTCAATGCTATCCATAACGACGTATCACATATTCGGAATGGGCTATATGACACAAAGGTCCTCTCCCGGCTAAACCGAATAGTGAGCGCAAAATTTAAAAACATATGGATATGGGATTTCGGTTAAGTCACAACTTAAAAATCCAAAGCTTTTCTTTCAAATGGTTAAACAAATTACCCTTTTAAATCTTTAAATAAAAAGATTAATTTCACAAAGTTTCACCAAATTTCATAAAGGTCTATCTCTAGATTCAAAACAACTTCCATTCCAATTGGATTAACTCGATAAATCTTTAAATTAAAGATTTAATTTATAGCTTTCAAAACACGTTCCAAAGATTTATTCATAACTTGGAAAACCCTTTTCATTTTAAAACTTGAATTCCTTTTAACACATATTGGAAATCCATTTCTTATATGAAAGCTTCTATTATTTGGAAACAACAGTTTTCGTTTCAGAAAAGTCCGATTTATACAAGTTGAAAATCTTGGGTTAAATTTAAATTCCAAACATCACTTTTTAAAATGGTTTAAAAACCCATATAAATCCATTTATAAGTTGGATAACTTTTTAAACCCTAGTTCCCAAATTATAGAATTCAACTTCAAATATTGAATTCAAATTTAAATCAAATTATTTAAATTTCAAAACTCAATCAAGTTATTCAAATAACTTTTATTTTTTTGAAATTCATTTTATTCAAAAGCTTCAATTCTAATTCCAAAACTATTTTGGATTCAAAAATACAATTTTAAATATATTTCAAAAATCTGTGACTTAACCCATTTCCACGTGCAATCCATATTTGTGTGTGTATACGTGTGGTCCAGGGGTTCAACACAATAGTGCACAACATCCATTATCACAGATTCAATCATATCGACAAGCGGTATAACCCATAACGCTTATCTATATTCACAGATTCATAGATAAAATAAAATATCATTCACAAAGATTAACTAATATGATTCGATGTGGGTTTCGGATAACCGACTGGAATCCGACTCCCTGTCGCATCGAAATCCAAATGGCATTCTACGGGTCAAGGGGTTTCATATTCATATGACAATATATTCATCATAAATATAGCAGATCAGCACAAATTATCACATAGCATCACATCACATATCAAATATATCAATCCATCACACAACATCTAATTACAATCAAACATCTATAAATAAGATCTGTTAATTGTTTGATTCAAATCAATTTTAATTACTTGCGAATAATTACTAATCCTTGTTGATTAATATTAATAAATTACAAATCATTGTAATAACTTTTCTTTAATCATTAATTAACCATCTATAATAAATTAATTAACCTTTAATTGTAACTTATCAACCTTTAATTATTTAGTAATTAATCGTAAATTATTTAATTCATCATTTAATAAATTATCTTTAATTTATTGATCAACCCTAAATCAATTAATTATCCTTTAATCACCTTCATAAATTAATTAGCCCTTAATTAATTACGTAATGATAATTAACAATCTAAATTAACTTAACCTTTAAGTTAAAATAAAAAAAACATTTGATTAACTTCTTAATCACTTTGTTAAGTTTTATTTGAAATAACTCTATTTAAAATACAAGTTTAAAACATCTTTAACTTGATTTATTTAAAGACAATTTATTTCAAAACCTTTTAACTTCACATCCCACTTAACAAACAATTGTCATTTTATAAAGATCAATTTTTTCTTAGAAATCAATATGTTTTTAAACTTTAGACTGGGAAAATTATTACCCGAGCCAAAATGAGTTAAACCTGTGTCTTCCCCAATCCAAACCTCTCCTCTTTTTCCTTTGAACTTTGTTTTAATTTTAAACTTTTTAAAACTGTGATTCTTCATACGCAAATTTAGAAAAAAATCATTTAACTTTAGCCTATATTCAATTAAATTTTAAAATATCTTAAATATTTCAAATGACATTTAAACATTTACATTCAAATCTTATTTACATTGCAACCAAAATTCAAATTCATGCTTCAGGTTTAAATCCAAAGATTAAAATTTAAAACTCTGTTTAAATCTTCATTTCAGATTTTATAAAATACTCAAACTAAAATATATCATTTGAATTTATCAACCAAATTTTCTTTTTTTGATATCTATGCTTTAGACAGCTTTATGTATTGGAATAGGTGAGGCCACATCTCTTTTTACTGTTTGTTTCAGATTTTGTGAGATATGGTTTGATTGCATTTCTAAACTTGATTATTTAAAATAAAGAGTGATGATGCTATTTGGATATATATGCATATATGTAAGATCCTTTAAAGCATGTTATATTGGTTTGTGTACACATATATACAATGTGTTAAAAGAATTGTTCTTCTCTTTTTTTTTTTCATTTATTTGTTACTATTGTTCAATGTTAAAAGAATTTAATCAATATTTATGTATATTAATATATATACATATATTATATCTTAACAAATTTTTAAATGCTACTCATTTTTTTTAAAACACTCATTTTAAACTTGAGATACTAACATATGTATTTATTTTACTTTTACAAATTTTTAAAAAGAAATGAATTTAAAGCAATTTGTACACTCACAAACAAATCACACACATATATACATTTCTTAGTTTATGAAGCTTTTGTAAACTTATTTATTAAATCAATTTTATAAAATTACTTTTTAAACCAATATTATTTATAAGCTTAGTTTATTTTTTATTTTTGAATTAAAACTAGTATACCTTTTAAATAAATCATTATCTATATTTATATTATTTTTAAATTTTTATTTCTTGTTTTATATCCATTTACATAAATGACAAACAAATATCTACTTAAATTTGGAAAATATCCAGTTAATTCACAATTTAATTTCTAAAATTAATTAAATTTCCAATTTAAATTCGATTCAAAAACGGGAATGTTACAGGTTCCCCTCCTTAAGAAATTTCGTCCCCGAAATTTGCCAGGAAGACGAGAAAGAAAAGATAATAGATAAAGAAATGATTGATCAGATCAGAATCGAGATATTTATTCTGCATTCGGTTTACCAAATCAGAATATCAACAATATGAGAACAAACTCATATAATTATTTCACAAGATATTTGGGTCCACTGGTCTACGAATATGTAAGGGCATTGATTAGTTCGAAGGGATAACTAATCGTTCGTAGAATATATCGGATCTCAGAGAATAAATAGATAGATAGATTCAATCTTCATATTAGTTAACCAATTTACTCAATTTTAAATTTCCAATTTATTTAATATTTTCAATTTCAAATTCATTAGAGTTTAGATCGAAAAGCTGATAAGAAATCGATGAAGATACAAAGTAAGAATTTTCTACAACGATACGTATGGCCATCATCACACCGAAACTTCTTTCTGGAGCTGCTACGAAGCAATCAAAAGAATTCGAAATCGAATCAAAGGAGATTGATAGAGAAAAGATATTTCCACTGTTGCAGGGTATTGACCATTTGTAGTCGTATTCCCTGTCCCCTATCTCGTCCTCTTCTCGCACTCATACTCACCATCAGTGGATAGTAAGAGAATTTACTGAGGCATTCGAACGGATATCTTAGGGATATACTCATTCTAGGGTATACTTCACCCTATCTCTAATGAGTTACTTAACGTGTTATACTCCTGAGCTAAGGTTTTAACCATCAGCTCTGATACCAAAATGTCACGATCCAAATTTCAGCGTTCGAAAATCGACATCCGTACTCCACTGTACTTGAATGCCGCAGATCCAAACGTCGAAATTCGAGTCATGCCGGAGCTTATAACACATTAAGTAAATAACACAGCGGAAGAAAAGAATAACATATATCATATATACATCATTGATACAACATCTGATACAATATGATACAACAGACGATATAATGAATATACATCAGAGATATGATACAAGATAATAGCAGCGGAAAGAAAAGATAACACTAGCAGCGGAACAAATCTCCAAAATAGTCTTCAAGAAAGAACTCCAGAACTGGTAATCTTCATCACCAAGACATCAATCCAGAAATAGCTCGAACTCCCAAATCAAGATGAAGAGAAGTAACTCGATCCATTTGTGATTGCCAAATCCTAAGGCTGAAAGCTATCGAATCTACACCTACTACTGATTATCTGAAAACCCCAACTCTAGACTGCCCGTGTGGGAAATAGTGGGCACCCAGAGTTTAGGAAAGGAACAATAAACTCCAGGTCAGTCATGGGACTGGTATGAGCAAACAAAAACATTTGGTCTTTTAAAACAAACAACAAAATTTAAATTTGAAATCCGCAATGCTTTTTGGAAAATGAAACTACCATAAGGCCTCCCGGCACACACACAATGCAAACGCACACATGGGGGAGATTTCTCCTTATGATAGTCAAACATGCTTACTACGAGAAAAATTCTTTGATATTATTACTAGTGCATAGTGGAAAATCTTTCGAAAGTATAATATAAATCCTAGCCAGCATAGGTACCATGATACTATGCCTACTATAGCTGCCATGTTAAATGGCAGGTTCTACAACTAAAACCGTACAAGGCACGTATTGGATGAATGGATTTCCAACAAATGGTCAGGCTAAGGAACTTCCTACTGCCACATGGGATCGCCTCTGGCGGGACGTCCCGAGAACTAACGTTACGGTTAGATCTCTGCCAACACAAGGCCGGGTTACCTCTGTAACTAGGTAACTACTACACGAATATGTCATCCCCCGGTCCTTTGGGACCTTTATCCGAGGCGCCTCAAAGCAACAACCACACAGTAAATGAGATTGGAGCAACCACATAGGTTAAATACCAGGGCTCCATACCTGATACCACCCTTTACCAGAAGGGAATGACACACCCTAAAGGGAGCGACCCTCATAACCTTGCCGCATCTTTCCTGTTTCGACCATTTCCGGGGAGTGAGGTCCTGATGCAGTCTCGTCCACAAAGCTACGCTTTGGCACAAAGCCATGCTCTGGGTCAACAGATGACCAAAGCAATGATCACAAAGATAAATGATCAAACAAATGATCATATCACAAATGATCAACCAATGATCATCACACAGCAGCACTCAGCATGCCACATTACCAAATTGGGAATATCACTGATAAATATCAACTACATAACCTCTGAGCTCATACGTCTCAGAGAAGGGTGTTAAGCTAAGAGAATAAATTCTCCGCCACCAAGCAGAAATGTATTTGATAGAAATCAGATAACATCTCAAAGTGTAATGTCGGACATACAACCATACAAGTCTGTTCCGGGTTCGAACAGAACCGAAGGCACTTCCGAAGAAGCCCTTGCAAATCCGGGTATCCCCAATCCCGATCGGACATATTTTTGAATCAGTTTGGTCGAACAACGGCATCGCATATGTGGTGTTGTAAGACTCTCTCCTCACAACAAAGCAAACATGTGGAATCCCTATTTACAACAAAGCAATCAGTGAGCAATCCCCATGCTTTATTTACTTATTTGTGTTTAAATGTCTGCATGAATGTGGATAGTCTTTGCATGTGAATGGGTTTGGTTGTGCTTGTGTTTTACTTTGCCAGGGAATGTTACTTTCCTTTCTAGTTCTTCTGTTTCTTTTAAACTCTCAGGTTTATAGTGTAAACCATGTCAAACTAAAATCCCTCTCTCCCTCATTTCTTCTGAAAATGGATTGTAACCCAAGTTGAAGTTTTGTTGTGGAAAATATCAAATGCTTACTGGTTATATATGTGCATATATATATGAATGAATGGGCATATCTATTCTGTTCTTAGTAACAGGGTTAAAGCCATGAATAGAAATAAACTGCTCTCCTATGATCAATATTAGAACCAGATCATTGAAGATAAAATGATAATATGGACGTGAACTTGTTTTTAAAAATAAATTCAAGCAAAAATAAAATCAAAGTTTCTGAAAAAATTGAAATTTCAGGCAAGGCCAAAGTGTATTGGAATTTCAAACATCAAGATTTTTAATTTCAGGAATGTCATTATAAATGTCTTCGAAAATGCTGATTTTTAAAAGTAGAATCAAATTTTTTAAGCATGAGTCCTTTGAGATTTTGCGAAATGATCAAATTTGGGGTTTTTGCTAAATTCCAATGATCGGAATGATTTTGGGTCTCGAGGTCGAGGTGGTAGCTTTGTGGAGGATCGTAGATCATCAGAAAAATAACAAATGAATTTTTAATTCATGAGGGAAGTGGCAGTTGTCGATTTTGGTATGGAACCCTAGTTTATTGGGCATAGGGAAAATTAGGTGTTGTTGCTTCTAGAGTGAATCGAGTTCAAGGATTCTTTGGTGAATGGTAGATGGTGTATTAATGAAGCTAATGCCGGAGTTTGGTCGATGAGGGTGGTCGGAGTTGGGAGAAACTGGTGTTGACAGGTTTGAAGAGGAGGGGGGTTGGTCTGTTCCAGGTTTGGGGTAGGTTCTGGGTTGCAGGAGTTTTTGACTCGGGTTAGTCTCGGGGAAAAGTGGAAATAACTCGAAGCAATTTTGTTTTGACCCGAAGTAAAACTTAAGCTTGCTCGAGTATACTTTATGGTTTCAGGTTTTAAAAACAGAACTGTTCTGTTTTCTTTAGAATTTTTAAAAATAAAGTTTAAATTAAAATGGAAATTTGAACTTAGGATTTAAAACTTGAATCTAAAAATGATTTCAAATTATTTGAATTCTTTTGTAATAATTTAAATGCAGAAGATTCAAGTTTGGTTAAATAAAAAAAAAATATATAAAGAAACAGGAAACTGTTTCAGTTTTATAAAATTTGAAATAATTTGCAAATTACAATTGTGACTTAGGATTTGGAACTGAATTTAAGAATGGTATTAAATAAGTTTAAGTTCTGTTCTCTTGAAATTATTTAAATTCTGGAAATTTTCAAAGTTTAAGATTTTTAATAAAACAGAAACTGTTTCTGTTTAATGTGAAGATAAGTTTAAATTTTTTTTAGGGTGGAGATTTAAACCGAGTTTTAGTTTGAATTTGAAAATGGTTTCAAATTTTAATTGTCTGAAATTTGAAACCATATTGTGTTTTAAATTTAAATTTGATTTCAAAACCTCAAGTATAAATGCATATGTGATTTGTATTTGGAATGGAAGGTTAAGTATTTAATTTAGGAATTCAAATGAATTGAAAACTGAGTTTTTAAATCTGGATTTAAATTTTTAAACTTCAATTTTAAAGTAAAGAATTTAAATTTAAATTGCTTTCAAATGATTTACATTTGAATTGAAGGTGAAATTGTAGGAAGAGTTTTAAAGAGTTTAAACTAAATTGAAAATGGAAGTTATATTTCAGTTTTGAGATTTTAAAGCAATTTTTAAATTTATTTGAATTCAAGTTGAATTGAAATCTAAATTGTTTTAAACTTATTAATAAAGTATATGTTTCTTTTAAACATATAAGATTAAGTTGTGTATTGCTTTAAACTCTTATTTAAGACAAATTTGAGTCTTGAGTTTAAAGAAAATGTTAAATAGAATTTAATGTAAATTTAAAACATTTTTGTTTTCAAATGCATAATTTAAATAAGGAATGTTTATCTAAAGATAAAGAAAAAAATTTAATGATTTGTAATTCATTTAATTATTAAGGTAGTACAAATGGATAATTAATATAATTAATTAATTAATGAAATGGATAATTAATTAAAGTAATTAAGGGTTTTAATTTGATTAATTAAAGTTTAAGATTAATTTTTCTTAGAAAAATTAATTTGTAATTAAGAAATCATTAATTGAATGATTTTAGATTTTAAATTAATAATGGAAGACTTATTAATTGAATAAATATGGATAGTTAATTAATTAGGTCTAATAGATGAAAGTAATCATGTAGGCAATAAATTTAAAACCACCCAGTTTATTCATCTTAATTGTAGATGCTGATTGTTATTGAATGTTGTGTGATGGATTGATATATTTGATATGTGATGTGATGCTATGTGATACTTTGTGCTGATCTGCTATATTTGTGTTGAATATACTGTCGTATGAATATGAAACCCTTTGACCCGTAAAACGACATTTGAATTTCGATGCGACAGGGAGTCGGATTCCATTTGGCTATCCGAAACCCACATCGAATTGTAATAATTGAATCTGTGCTGATTGATGATTTTGTGCAC
This sequence comes from Allium cepa, assembly GCA_030765085.1. Classification (NCBI taxonomy): domain Eukaryota; kingdom Viridiplantae; phylum Streptophyta; class Magnoliopsida; order Asparagales; family Amaryllidaceae; genus Allium; species Allium cepa. The sequence goes on along the minus strand of CM060941.1, from coordinate 674,665,279 downwards.
TATTGTGTAAAACCCCTGGACCACACTATACACACACAAATATGGGTTGCACGTGGAAATTTGGTTAAGTCACAGATTTTTGAAATTGTTTTAAAATTGAATTTTTAAATCCAAAATAAATTTTGGAATTAGAATTGAAGCTTTTGAAAATGAGTTTTCAAAAATAAAAGTTATTTTAAATAACTTGATTGAATCTTGGAATTTAAATGAATTGATTTAAATTTGAATTCAATATTGAAATTGGATTCTATAATTTGGGAACTAAGGTTTTTAAAAGTTATTCAACTTATAAATGGGTTTATATGGGTTTTTGAAAACCATTTTAAGAGTGATGTTTTGAAATTTTAATTTAACCCAAGATTTAAACTGGTATATAATTGGATTTTTCTGAAAACGAAACTGTTTGTGAGCTTTCAAATGAACTTCCAATTGGTGTTAAAAAGACTTCAAGTCTAAAATGAAATGGTTTCCAAGTTATAGATAAATCTATGGAACGTGTTTTGAAAGCTATAAATCTTTTATCTTAAAGATTTAATTGGGTTAATCCAAATTTAATGGTAATTGTTTTGGAAATCTATGAGTGGATCTTTGTGAACTTTGTGAGATAAATCTTTTTGTTTAAAGATTTTAAAATGGTGATTTGGTTAAACATTTGGAAGAAAAGCTTTGGATTTTTAAGTTGTGACTTAACTGAAATCCCATATCCATATATTTTTTTAAAAATATTGCGCTCACTATTCGGTTTAGCCGGGAGAGGACCTTGTGTCATATAACCCATTCCGGATAGTGATACGACGTTATGGATAGCATTTGGAGACCGGTGGTGAAGGAGAGGACCTTTGTGTCATATAGCCCATTCCGAATATGTGATACGTCGTTATGGATAGCATTGAAGACCGGTGGTGAAGACCGGGTATCTGTGAGAACGATAGGATAACCTATCGATTGACTCTGCACTGAGTTGCTCCGGTATAGAGTTCTCCTTAGTGATGGGAAGTCCGATCGGGATTGGGGATACCCGGATTTGCAAGGGCTTCTTCGGAAGTGCCTTCGGTTCTGTTCGAACCCGGAACAGACTTGTATGGTTGTATGTCCGACATTACACTTTGAGATGTTATCTGATTTCTATCAAATACATTTCTGCTTGGTGGCGGAGAATTTATTCTCTTAGCTTAACACCCTTCTCTGAGACGTATGAGCTCAGAGGTTATGTAGTTGATATTTATCAGTGATATTCCCAATTTGGTAATGTGGCATGCTGAGTGCTGCTGTGTGATGATCATTGGTTGATCATTTGTGATATGATCATTTGTTTGATCATTTATCTTTGTGATCATTGCTTTGGTCATCTGTTGACCCAGAGCATGGCTTTGTGCCAAAGCGTAGCTTTGTGGACGAGACTGCATCAGGACCTCACTCCCCGGAAATGGTCGAAACAGGAAAGATGCGGCAAGGTTATGAGGGTCGCTCCCTTTAGGGTGTGTCATTCCCTTCTGGTAAAGGGTGGTATCAGGTATGGAGCCCTGGTATTTAACCTATGTGGTTGCTCCAATCTCATTTACTGTGTGGTTGTTGCTTTGAGGCGCCTCGGATAAAGGTCCCAAAGGACCGGGGGATGACATATTCGTGTAGTAGTTACCTAGTTACAGAGGTAACCCGGCCTTGTGTTGGCAGAGATCTAACCGTAACGTTAGTTCTCGGGACGTCCCGCCAGAGGCGATCCCATGTGGCAGTAGGAAGTTCCTTAGCCTGACCATTTGTTGGAAATCCATTCATCCAATACGTGCCTTGTACGGTTTTAGTTGTAGAACCTGCCATTTAACATGGCAGCTATAGTAGGCATAGTATCATGGTACCTATGCTGGCTAGGATTTATATTATACTTTCGAAAGATTTTCCACTATGCACTAGTAATAATATCAAAGAATTTTCCTCGTAGTAAGCATGTTTGACTATCATAAGGAGAAATCTCCCCCATGTGTGCGTTTGCATTGTGTGTGTGCCGGGAGGCCTTATGGTAGTTTCATTTTCCAAAAAGCATTGCGGATTTCAAATTTAAATTTTGTTGTTTGTTTTAAAAGACCAAATGTTTTTGTTTGCTCATACCAGTCCCATGACTGACCTGGAGTTTATTGTTCCTTTCCTAAACTCTGGGTGCCCACTATTTCCCACACGGGCAGTCTAGAGTTGGGGTTTTCAGATAATCAGTAGTAGGTGTAGATTCGATAGCTTTCAGCCTTAGGATTTGGCAATCACAAATGGATCGAGTTACTTCTCTTCATCTTGATTTGGGAGTTCGAGCTATTTCTGGATTGATGTCTTGGTGATGAAGATTACCAGTTCTGGAGTTCTTTCTTGAAGACTATTTTGGAGATTTGTTCCGCTGCTAGTGTTATCTTTTCTTTCCGCTGCTATTATCTTGTATCATATCTCTGATGTATATTCATTATATCGTCTGTTGTATCATATTGTATCAGATGTTGTATCAATGATGTATATATGATATATGTTATTCTTTTCTTCCGCTGTGTTATTTACTTAATGTGTTATAAGCTCCGGCGAACCAGATTCGACGTTTGAACCTGCGGCATTTGAATACGAGTGTCGTATTCGGTGCCGATTTTCGAAGGTCGAGTCAGGGTCGTCACAAGCCAAACTCCATAACGTCGTATCACTATCCGGAATGGGTTATATGACACAAGGTCCTCTCCCGGCTAAACCGAATAGTGAGCGCAATATTTTTAAAAAAATATATGGATATGGGATTTCAGTTAAGTCACAACTTAAAAATCCAAAGCTTTTCTTCCAAATGTTTAACCAAATCACCATTTTAAAATCTTTAAACAAAAAGATTTATTTCACAAAGTTTCACCCGGTTTCACAAAGATCTATCCCTAGATTTCAAAACAATTCCCGTTCAATTTGGATTAACCCAATTAAATCTTTAAATTTAAGATATATAGCTTTCAAAACATGTTTCCAAAGATTTATCTATAACTTGGAAAACCATTTCCATTTTTTTTACTTGAAGCCCTTTAACACAAATTGAAAGTTCATTTCTTATAGGAAAGCAAATCTAATTTATACAAGTTGAAATCTTGAGTTGAATTTAAATTTCAAAACATCACCTTTAAAAATGGTTTAAAATCCATATAAACCCATTTGTAAGTTGAATAACTTTTTAAACAATAGTTTCCAAATTTTAGAATTCAATTTCAAATATTGAATTCAAATTTATACCAATTCATTTAATTTTCAAGATTCAATCAGGTTATTTAAAATAACTATCATTTTTGAAAACTCATTTTCAAAAGCTTCAATTCCAATTCCAAAACTAATTTGGATTCAAAAATCAAATTTTTAAAACAATTTCAAAAATCTGTGACTTAACCCATTTCCACGTGCAACCCATATTTGTGTGTGTATAGTGTGGTCCAGGGGTTTTACACAATAGTGCACAAAATCATCAATCAGCACAGATTCAATTATTACAATTCGATGTGGGTTTCGGATAACCAACTGGAATCCGACCCCCTGTCGCATCGAAATCCAAATGTCATTCAACGGGTCAAGGGGTTTGCATAACAATATGTATATATCACAGATATGACAGCTTAGCACAAACATCACATAGCATCACATCACGTATCAAATATATCAATCCATCTTAGAACATCCAGTAACAATCAAACATCTTTAATTAAGATGAATAAACCGTGTGGTTATAAATTATTTATTCATATAATTACTTCTATTTATAATCTTTAAATTAATGATTAATTATCATTAACTAAAATTTATTAAGTTTTAACCACCTTTATTTATTAATCATTTATTAAATCAATTATCTTAATTAATTATCCTTTAATTGTAATTAATTAATCTTAATTACCTATCCCTCAATTAATTACTTTAAATAATTATCCATTTCATTAATTAATTAATTATATTAATTATCCATTTGTACTACCTTAATAATTAAATGAATTACAAATCATTAAATTTTTTTCTTTATCTTTAGATAAACATTCCTTATTTAAATTATGCATTTGAAAACAAAAATGTTTTAAATTTACATTAAATTCTATTTAACATTTTCTTTAAACTCAAGACTCAAATTTGTCTTAAATAAGAGTTTAAAGCAATACACAACTTAATCTTATATGTTTAAAAGAAACATATACTTTATTAATAAGTTTAAAACAATTTAGATTTCAATTCAACTTGAATTCAAATAAATTTAAAAATTGCTTTAAAATCTCAAAACTGAAATATAACTTCCATTTTCAATTTAGTTTAAACTCTTTAAAACTCTTCCTACAATTTCACCTTCAATTCAAATGTAAATCATTTGAAAGCAATTTAAATTTAAATTCTTTACTTTAAAACTGAAGTTTAAAAATTTAAATCCAGATTTAAAAACTCAGTTTTCAATTCATTTGAATTCCTAAATTAAATACTTAACCTTCCATTCCAAATACAAATCACATATGCATTTATACTTGAGGTTTTGAAATCAAATTTAAATTTAAAACACAATATGGTTTCAAATTTCAGACAATTAAAATTTGAAACCATTTTCAAATTCAAACTAAAACTCGGTTTAAATCTCCACCCTAAAAAAAATTTAAACTTATCTTCACATTAAACAGAAACAGTTTCTGTTTTATTAAAAATCTTAAACTTTGAAAATTTCCAGAATTTAAATAATTTCAAGAGAACAGAACTTAAACTTATTTAATACCATTCTTAAATTCAGTTCCAAATCCTAAGTCACAATTGTAATTTGCAAATTATTTCAAATTTTATAAAACTGAAACAGTTTCCTGTTTCTTTATATATTTTTTTTTTATTTAACCAAACTTGAATCTTCTGCATTTAAATTATTACAAAAGAATTCAAATAATTTGAAATCATTTTTAGATTCAAGTTTTAAATCCTAAGTTCAAATTTCCATTTTAATTTAAACTTTATTTTTAAAAATTCTAAAGAAAACAGAACAGTTCTGTTTTTAAAACCTGAAACCATAAAGTATACTCGAGCAAGCTTAAGTTTTACTTCGGGTCAAAACAAAATTGCTTCGAGTTATTTCCACTTTTCCCCGAGACTAACCCGAGTCAAAAACTCCTGCAACCCAGAACCTACCCCAAACCTGGAACAGACCAACCCCCAATTCCTCACAATTATTTGTGTATATGTGCCTGAATGGATTGTGAATGGCCTTTGCATGTGAATGAATTGTTATGCTTGTGCTTTCTTTGGCTTGGAATGTTATGATCAGGTTTTGCTTTCCTGTTCTTCTACCTTTTTTAGTCCCTGGTTTACAAAATGAAACATGCTGGGTTCAACAGTTTCCCCTCTGGTTCTCTTTTGAAATTTGAAATCTTAAAGAACTAATTAAAGTATTGGTGAGCAACCTAGCCCTAAATTTATATGTGTTTTATTTCCTGCATGAATGTGAGTAAAACTTTATTTTTAAAAACAGTTCTTTTCTTTAAATCAAAGCTAAACAAAGAAAAAAAATTTGCCAGAACTTAAGCTATGTATGCAAACTGTTTTTTTTTTTTTTCAAGAATCAAAACTGCTATGATTGAAATTGTTCTGTCTCCATTTGGTTTAGTGTGTGACTTCACAATTTTAAAAGTGGATTTAAATTATCTGTTGCATGAGTGCTGATTGAAACAAGCATGTTTGCTTGATGATATGTGATGATGTTCTGTGTGTTCATTAATATGCATATATGTGTGATGCTAGCTATCTACAGACATAAATTCTGTTTTCTTATCTAGGCTTTTTGATAAATTTGGTTTAATTAAAGATCTGTGCCTCTGAAAACCAATGTAACTGGCCTTAATCTCAAATATCTTAAATTATTAGAAACAAGCTTAAAACTAGAAAACATGTTGAAACAGGGAAATAAAAATAATAATATTACAGTTTTAACAAACTGTTGGGGAAAAAAAAAAACTTTCTGTTTTAAAACAGCAATAGAAATTTGAAGTATCTGTTATTGTAGTGGATGTTAGGTGTTAGATGCTTTTATTAATGGAGTATTGATGCAAGAATGGAGTATTTTTGGTGATGAAGGATCAGAGAGAGGAGATGTGAATTGGGTTTTCCAGGTTTGGTAGTTGATGTCTGGTGAACTTTTGGGGTGCAGGGTTTTGACCCGAAGTTGAACTCGGGTAGTTTGGCTTCTGACTCGAAGCAATAGGTGTAGTAACTCGAAGTAAAATATTGGGTTACTCGGGTAGAATGGTTTCAGGTTTATAACAGAGAGTGTTGCAGTTTTGATTTCATGGAATTCATATTTTAAGTTGGAACTTGGATTCAAGTATGAATTAGAATTGAATTCAAGTGAAGTTGTGAGTTAGGGTTTTTAAAAATGAAATTTTTAAATGTAAACAAAATTTTAATTTCTGTTTAAATCAAAATTAAAACTGTCTCAGGTTTTAAACCTGAGAGATGTTTTGCAGTTTTTAATGTTTTTAATGAAACTCATATTTTAAGTTGTAATTTGATTTAAATGCAAGTTAAATCTGAATTCAAATCAATTTTGAGTTCAAAGTTTTTGATTCTGTTTTAATCTAGATTTAAACCACACGATTTATTCACTTAATTGTAGATGTTTGATTGCTATTGAATGATGTGTACTCGATTGACATATTTGATATGTGATGTGATGCTATGTGATGTGATGTGCTAGGCTGTTATATCTGTGATGTATATATTGTTATGCAAAACCCTTGACCCGTAGAATGACATTTGGATTTCGATGCGACAGGGAGTCGGATTCCAGTCGGTTATCCGAAACCCACATCGAATCATATTAGTTAATCTTTGTGAATGATATTTTACTTTATCTATGAATCTGTGAATATAGATAAGCGTTATGGGTTATACCGCTTGTCGATATGATTGAATCTGTGATAATGGATGTTGTGCACTATTGTGTTGAAACCCTGGACCACACTTATACACACACAAATATGGATTGCACGTGGAAATGGGTTAAGTCACAGATTTTGAAATTGTTTTAAAATTGAATTTTTAAATCCAAAATAGTTTTTGAACTAGAATTGAAGCTTTTGAAAATAGTTATTTTTAAATAACTTGATTAAGTTTTGAAAATTTAGGTAATTGGATTTAAATTTGAATTCAATATTTGAAATTGAATTCTAAAATTTGGAAACTAAGGTTTAAAAAGGGTATTCAACTTATAAATGGGTTTATATGGGTTTTTAAACCATTTTAAGGGTGATGTTTGAAATTTAAATTCAACCCAAGATTTCAACTTGTATAAATTAGATTTGCTTTCACATAAGAATGAATTTCCAATTTGTGTTAAAGGATTTCAAGTCTAAAAATGAAAATAGTTTCCAAGTTTTAGATAAATCTTTGGAAACGTGTTTTGAAAGCTATATATCTTTAATTTAAAGATTTAAATGAGTTAATCCAAATTGAATGGGAATTGTTTTGGAATCTATGAATAGATCTTTGTGAAATTTGGTGAAACTTTGTGAAATTAATCTTTTTATTTTGAAGATTTAAAATGGTAATTTGTTTAACCATTTAAAAGAGAAACTTTGGATTTTCAAGTTGTGACTTAACTGAAATCCCATATCCATATGTTTTTAAATATGGCGCTCACTATTCGGTTTAGCCGGGAGAGGACCTTGTGTCATATAGCCCATTCCGAATAGTGATACGACGTTATGGATTGCATTTGAAGACCGGTGTTGAAGACCGGGTGTCTTCGAGAGCGTTAGGATAACCTATCGATTGTCTCTGCACCGAGTAGCTACGGTATAGAGATTCCCTTAGTGATGGGAAGTCCGATCGGGATTGTGGATACCCGGATTTGCAAGGGCTTCTTCGGAAGTGCCTTCGGTTCTGTTCGAACCCGGGACAGACTTGTATGGTTGTATGTCCGACATTACACTTTGAGATATTAACTGATCTCTATCAAATACATTTCTGCTTGGTGGCGGAGAATTTATTCTCTTAGCTTAACACCCTTCTCTGAGACGTACGAGCTCAGAGGTTATGTAGTTGATATTTATCAGTGATATTCCCAATTTGGTAATGTGGCATGCTGAGTGCTGCTGTGTGATGATCATTGGTTGATCATTTGTGATATGATCATTTGTTTGATCATTTATCTTTGTGATCGTTGCTTTGGTCATCTGTTGACCCAAAGCATGGCTTTGTTGCACAAAGCGTAGCTTTGTGGACGAGACTGCATCAGGACCTCACTCCCCGGAAATGGTCGAAACAGGAAAGATGCGGCAAGGTTATGAGGGTCGCTCCCTTTAGGGTATGTCATTCCCTTCTGGTAAAGGGTGGTATCAGGTATGGAGCCCTGATATTTAACCTATGTGGTTGCTCCAATCTCATTTACTGTGTGGTTGTTGCTTTGAGGCGCCTCGGATAAAGGTCCCAAAGGACCGGGGAATGACATATTCGTGTAGTAGTTACCTAGTTACAGAGGTAACCCGGCCTTGTGTTGGCAGAGATCTAACCGTAACGTTAGTTCTCGGGACGTCCCGCCAGAGGCGATCCCATGTGGCAGTAGGAAGTTCCTTAGCCTGACCATTTGTTGGAAATCCATTCTTCAATTACGTGCCTTGTACGGTTTTAGTTGTAGAACCTGCCATTTAACATGGCAGCTATAGTAGGCATAGTATCATGGTACCTATGCTGGCTAGGATTTATATTATACTTTCGAAAGATTTCCCACTATGCACTAGTAATAATATCAAAGAATTTTTCTCGTAGTAAGCATGTTTGACTATCATAAGGAGAAATCTCCCCCATGTGTGCGTTTGCATTGTGTGTGTGCCGGGAGGCCTTATGGTAGTTTCATTTTCCAAAAAGCATTGCGGATTTCAAATTTAAATTTTGTTGTTTGTTTTAAAAGACCAAATGCTTTTGTTTGCTCATACCAGTCCCATGACTGACCTGGAGTTTATTGTTCCTTTCCTAAACTCTGGGTGCCCACTATTTTCCCACACGGGCAGTCTAGAGTTGGGGTTTTCAGATAATCAATGGTAGGTGTAGATTCGATAGCTTTCAACCTTAGGATTTGGCAATCGCATTTGGATCGAGTTGCTTCTCTTCATCTTGATTTGGGAGTCCGAGCTATCGCTGGATTGGTGATTTGGAGATGGAGATTACTGTTACTGGAGTTCTTCTTGAAGACCATATTGGAGCTTTGTTCCGCTGCTTGTGTTATCTTTTATTTCCGCTGCTATTCTTTGTATCTCTGATGTATATTCATTGTATCATCTGTTGTATCAGATTATATCTGTTATTGTATCAAATATTGTATATTGATATATGCTGTTCTTTTTCTTCCGCTGTGTTGTTTTACTTAATGGTGTTATAAGCTCCGGCGAACCAGGTTCGACGTTTGGATCTGCGGCATTTGAATACGAGTGTCGTATTCGGTGCCGATTTTCGAAGGTCGAGTCAGGGTCGTTACAAACATTTTATATATCACATTACATTACATCAATCAGAGTGTACAACAACAACAGCGGAAAAGAAATACTATATATACAGTAGATAATAGACTACGCTATCTGGCTCGCCTCCAGATCTGCACAGCAACTCCCGAATCCAGAATAACCTGACAACCTAACTCTAGACTGCCCGTGTGGAAAATAGTGGGCACCCAGAGTTTAGGAAAGGAACAATAAACTCCAGGTCAGTCATGGGACTGGTGTGAGAACTCAAAAACAGTTTATCTTTAAACAAGCAACAAGAAAATTTAAATTTTTAAATCCGCAATGCTTTTTGGAAAATGAAACTACCATAAGGCCTCCCGCCACACACACAATGCAAACGCAGAATTGGAGGAGATTTCTCCTTATGATAGTCAAAGATGCTTACTACGCGAAAATCAAATCATTCTTGATATTATTACTAGTGCATAGTGTAGAAAACAATTTCGAAAGTAGAATATAAATCCTAGCCAACATAGACATTCCGAACTATGCCTACTATAGCTACCATCCAAACAGTGGTGACCACCATAAGTGAATGGCAGGTAATACAACTAAAACCGTACAAGGCGCGTATTGGAGGAATGGATTTCCAACAAATGGTCAGGCTAAGGAACTTCCTACTGCCACATGGGATCGCCTCTGGCGGGACGTCCCGAGAAACTAACGTTACGGTTAGATCTCTGCCAACACAAGGCCGGGTTACCTCTGTAACTAGGTAACTACTACACGAATATGTCATCCCCCGGTCCTTTGGGACCTTTATCCGAGCGCTCGCAACAACAACACCACACAGTAATAGGTATAGTGTATCAACATGAGTAAGTATCTGGGCTCCATACCATGATACCACCCTTTACCAGAAGGAAATGACATACCCTAAAGGGCGCGACCCTCATAACCTTGCCGCATATTCCTGTTTCGACCATTTCCGGGGAGTGAGGTCCTGACGAAATCTCGTCCACAAAGCTACGCTTTGTGTAACAAAGCCATGCTTCGGGTCCACAGATGACCAAAGCAATAATCACAAAGATAAATGATCAAACAAATGATCATATCACAAATGACCAACCAATGATCATCACACAGCAGCACTCAGCATGCCACATTACCAGATTGGGAAATATCGCTGATAACCTTCAACTACATAACCTCTGAGCTCGTACGTCTCAGAGAAGGGTGTTAAGCTAAGAGAATAAATTCTCCGCCACCAACAGAAATGTATTTGAAAGAAATCTGCTCTATCTCTCAAAATGTAATGTCAGACACGTAACCATACAAGTCTGTTCCGGGTTCGAACAGAACCGAAGGCACTTCCAAAGAAGCCCTTGCAATCCGGGTATTCACAATCCCGATAAAATTTCCCATCACAAAGGAAATCTCCATATCGTAGCTAACGATGCGGAGACAATCGATAGGTCATCCTATCGTTTTCACAAATACCCGGTCTTCAACACCGGTCTTCAAATGCAATCCAAACGACGTATCGCATATTCGGAATGGGATATATGACACAAAGGTCCTCTCCCGGCTAAACCAAATAGCGAGCGCTTATTTTTAAAAATAAGTGTAGCATTCAATTTCAACAATCACAACAATTACCATCCAAGGGTAAATACTGATAGTCGGTTATTTAACTATCAATAAAGATGCGCCACATCATCAGATTCCAAATAATTTTTTTCCAAAATTATTAAGTCCCAAAATATCTTTGCAAGATATATATACACAATTTCCAAATAATTTCCCAATTTATTTGCTTTACCGAAACACCTTCACAATAAAATTTTCCACACTTTACCCATTTGAAAACCCATTTCAAATTAAACACCTTAACCATTTGAAAACAAATTTCAAATTACACAACTCAACCATTTGAAAACAAATTTCAAACCACCATTCATCCTTTATCCCTTTTGAAAACAAATTTCAAAACAACATATAAATCCTTACCGATTTATTTTTAAATTTTACGCTCCAAATTCGTGAATTTTATTTCCATCTTTAAAAATAAATCAACATTTATTTTTAAACCAATTTCCCTTCCTATATATAAATTCCAAAGTGGATTTAAATCCCAAATACCCATTCATAATTGATTTCAAATCGATTCCAAAATATTCGCTTACAATTTACCTTTAAAAGGTGAATTCACAAAAACGTTCCATTCCATATTGGAAAATCATTTCTAAACTTATTTAAAAATAAGTAATTCACAATTCAATTTATTTTCAACAATTCGAAAATATTCCATATGCTTAAACCATAGTTAAGTATTAATTTCATTCCTTTAAAGAAATATTCTTTTATTCACATTTATTTGGGTTAAAAACGAATGTTGCGTAAAACAGCGTTACGACAATCCCAAAAACACTAGTATATGGATTTGAAATAAAAAAATGGATACATAAATCCACTACTATTCAAAATATTCCCTTCTGTTTCTCGAAAACATCTATTTCAACAATCAATGTTGAAATCTATGTTTTCAATACTCAATACATTTTAAAACACCTTTAATTCGTTTTAAATTCCATTTAAAACATTCCTTTCCCAAAAACAAACCCATTTTATTTAATAATCTATTCAATATTCAAAATAGTGAATATAGCCCACTTAACAAATTCCCATATTTCAATTTATCAAATTCGATGAATTTCAAATTTATAAACATAGTTTATAAATTCCATTTCTATTATAAACCCCAATTTTATAAATTCCTTTATTAATCCGATGCAATTTACATAACCCAATTTCATACCCAAAAGCCATATTGTAAGTTAAATACTTATAATATTATTTATTTACCAAATCGTTCCTTTGAACTTCACCAATTTAAAATCTTATCACTTACAAGATTTCTTTATGGTTTATAATAATTTCAACTAATGAAATCTTCATTTATTAACAATTTCAACAAACCCCCTTTTTATGCCCCAAATTCATTTTTATAAGTCAATAACTTATAAAACTTCACTTCCCAATAACCATTCTTTTTATAAATTTCACAAATTATATATCTATAGATTTATAATGAAATTCATGTTATACATCAACTCAACACTTTATAAACTCATTTTATAATCCCAAAAATTCTATTTAAAAATATCAATTTAAAAAAAAATCTTTTATATTCATCCTTTATAAAAATTCAAAAATCTAAAATTTAACTATTTTATAAATCTATCTATTTTAAATTTCCCTTTTGTTTATATTCCATAAAAATCATAGTTTAATAATTTTAAAATTTTAAATCTTAATTTATTTTAAATTGCATCAAGTTCAAAATTTTACTAAAAACATATACTTGAAAATTTTCTTTAAAATCCCTTTTTAAATTCAAATCATTATTTTTAACTTAAAAATTTTGAATCCGATAATGCAACAGCATCATATGGTCAATTACGGGAACTAACAACATATGTCGATATGAACATCAACAATAACACAATATCAATAATCAAATAAATATGTGAGGAATCCAGTTGGATCCCTCCAACCTGTTTCCCTGCAACCACAGACGTTAGCACAATACCAATTCCACTTCGAGGTGGAATATCGCGGTATATGGGATTTTATAAATATCCGCTTAATAACGGCGCAATAGGGTCTCATCCGCTATACGAGGCGGGAAATCAAATCCGATATATACATATGCCAATATATATATATCGCTATATATAATATATATCCTATTATATCTACTACCACAATCAATCAACAATTATCGATCAATATTAACTATTTAAAATTTTAAACAAAACCTTTCGATTGAGTGAGGAGTTCTCACCTTGATTTTGTTTCCGTTTTCGCGTTCGTTTCGAATAAAATTAAACGAACGTTTAATTTTACCCGAAATTCATACGAGCTCCAATCGACTCCAAACCCGTTGCATTGCGAAGAGCTCGGCGATACGAAGCCAACGCAAAAAATCTCGTCCGAATCCGACCTCGCATGCAAAAGTTATCGCAGTTTGAACATTGAACGATTTAAATTTACAATTCAAATTTAAATTAAAATAAATAAAACTATCTCACCCCATACACACGTGCGGCCCCACCACCATCTCTCCCGTTCGCGTTTCATCTCCAGGAAGAAACACACGCGCACGAGAAACCCAAACATCCACACCTAGGGTTTGAATTCGCGACCACCACACTCGCCTTTGCATCGATCAGAGAGCGCCACCTCGTAGCCCACGACAAGAGCCACCTTCGGCCAGAGCTAGGCCAAACTCGGCCCCCTCCTCCACCTTGAGGAATGCACGAAACGCACGGCCTTTGTGCCCAAATACCCGTTGACCCAAAGCTCCGAACACGATCTCAACCGTTGAACTTGTAGATCTTAGAGTCCTCTACGACTTTGCAGTTGATAACTTCTTGAATCGATGCGCGGATTATAAGATAATTGGAGGAGAATTCGGGTGATTTCTGGCCATTGGAACTAATAACGGCGGCTGGCCCTAATCTCCTAGGGTTTTGAGATAAAATAACATATATATACTAATATTATTTTAATAATAAAATCACCAATTTGACACTTTTGCAAACGAACTCCAAATGACGCATGCCGCCAGGCGATCCTAATGTTTTTCCGCATTCCGGACACAATGGAACAAGTTTCGGAAGCTAATTCCATCATATGTGTGAGATACGGTAATAAACGCTCAATTTAAATTTAAACCGATTTAAGCGATTTCTAGGCGTTTTGGCTTGTACCGGACAAACGATAAATCCGATTGACTTGAAATTTGAAATCTTGCAATAATATCACATTACGGATCCGATGAAACTGGTTTCGTCGAAATCCGAGACCGTTTGAAAAATGGCTATTTTAACTCGCCGAATTAAAATTAAAACGATATTGATGCGTTTCGAGCTGCCACGGTCAAACGACAACTCCGATTGCTACGAAAATTGAAATCCGATAATAATTAACTATTACGGATCCAATGGAACTCGTTTCGTTCAATTCCGAGACTTTGGCTTGTGAATAAATTTAAACATTTGGTTATAACATGTCAAATTGGATGTTGACAGGTTTGAAGGGTAGGGGTGTGGGCTGTTTCCAGGTTTAGGAATTGATTGTTTTTGGGTGCAGGGTTAGTTGCTCGGGTGGGTCTCGGGTTAAATGGGAAACAACTCGAAGCATGTTAGCTTCTGACTCGAAGCAAAGCATGGGGCGACTCGAGTATACTTTATGGTTTCAGAGTTTTAACAACAGAACTGTTCTGTTCTGTTTTTAAGAAATTTTTTTTTAAAAGTAAAGTTTAATATAAATCTGGAAATTAAAACTTAGGATTAAACTTGAGTTTGAAATTGAATACAAATAGTTTGAATTCCTATTTTGTAATAAATTTAAATGCAGAATTTCAAATTGGTTAAAAATATAAAAAAAAAGAGAAAGGGGGGGAACATGAATCTGTTTCCAGTTTTATAAGTTTGAAATAAAATGCAAAATAAAGTTTAACTTAGGATGTTAAAACTGAATTCAAATATGAATTTAAATAAGTTTGAATTCTGTCTTTTGAAATAATTTAAATTCTGGAAAATTCAGAGTTTGATTTTTTTTTTTAAAAACAGAAAACTGTTTCTGTTTTAAATATAAAGATAAAGTTTAAATTTGCAGGTGAAGATTTAAACTGGGTTTAGTTTGAAATTTAAATTGGAATTCAAATTTTGATTGTCAATGATTTGAAAGCAATTATGTTTTTAAATTCAAACTTGATTTTAAACTCTCAAGTATAAATGCACATGTGATTTGCATTTGGAAAGAAAGGTTAAGTATTTAATTTAGGAATTTAAAATGAATTCAAATCTGAGTTTTAAAATCTGGATTTAAAATTTAAACATCAGTTTTTAAATAAAGGTTTAAATTGAATTGTTTTAATGAATTGCATTTGAATTGAATTTAAATCCTCTTCAACTCATTAATAAGGTATATGTTTCTTGTAAACATATAAAATTAAGTTTGTATTGTTTTAAAAATCTTATTTTAAATAAATTTAAGTCGTAAAGTTTAAAAGAAATGTTAAATGGAATTTAATGTAAATTTAAAAAAAAAAAAAAAAACATTTTGTTCTTAAATGCTTAATTAAATAAGGAATGTTTATCTAAAAGATAAATAAAAGTTTAATGATTGGATTTATTTGATTATTAAGGTAATTAAGATGAATATTAATTATTTAATTAATGATGTCGATGTTTAATTAAGTAATTAATGATAATTTTTAAGTTAATTAATTTAAATTTGAGATTGATTAATTAAGTTTAATAAATCTATAATTAAAAATGGATAATTAATTAATTAATGAAATGGATAATTAATTAAAGTAATTAAGGGTTTTAATTTGATTAATTAAAGTTTAAGATTAATTTTTCTTAGAATGATTAATTTGTAATTAAGAAATCATTAATTGAATGATATTAGATTTAAAATTAATAATGGAAGATTTATTAATTGAATAAATATGGATAGTTAATTAATTAGGAATAATAAATGAAAGTAATCATGTAGGTAATAAATTTAAAACCACCCAGTTTATTCATCTTAATTGTAGATGCTGGTTGTAATTGAATGTTGTGTGATGGATTAATATATTTGATATGTGATGAGATGCTATGTGATAATTTGTGCTGATCTGCTATATTTATGATGAATATATTGTCATATGAATATGAAACCCCTTGACCCGTAGAATGCCATTTGGATTTCGATGCGACAGGGAGTCGGATTCCAGTCGGTTATCCGAAACCCACATCGAATCATATTAGTTAATCTTTGTGAATGATATTTTATTTTATCTATGAATCTGTGAATATAGATAAGCGTTATGGGTTATACCGCTTGTCGATATGATTGAATCTGTGATAATGGATGTTGTGCACTATTGTGTTGAACCCCTGGACCACACGTATACACACACAAATATGGATTGCACGTGGAAATGGGTTAAGTCACAGATTTTTGAAATATATTTAAAATTGTATTTTTGAATCCAAAATAGTTTTGGAATTAGAATTGAAGCTTTTGAATAAAATGAATTTCAAAAAAAATAAAAGTTATTTGAATAACTTGATTGAGTTTTGAAATTTAAATAATTTGATTTAAATTTGAATTCAATATTTGAAGTTGAATTCTATAATTTGGGAACTAGGGTTTAAAAAGTTATCCAACTTATAAATGGATTTATATGGGTTTTTAAACCATTTTAAAAAGTGATGTTTGGAATTTAAATTTAACCCAAGATTTTCAACTTGTATAAATCGGACTTTTCTGAAACGAAAACTGTTGTTTCCAAATAATAGAAGCTTTCATATAAGAAATGGATTTCCAATATGTGTTAAAAGGAATTCAAGTTTTAAAATGAAAAGGGTTTTCCAAGTTATGAATAAATCTTTGGAACGTGTTTTGAAAGCTATAAATTAAATCTTTAATTTAAAGATTTATCGAGTTAATCCAATTGGAATGGAAGTTGTTTTGAATCTAGAGATAGACCTTTATGAAATTTGGTGAAACTTTGTGAAATTAATCTTTTTATTTAAAGATTTAAAAGGGTAATTTGTTTAACCATTTGAAAGAAAAGCTTTGGATTTTTAAGTTGTGACTTAACCGAAATCCCATATCCATATGTTTTTAAATTTTGCGCTCACTATTCGGTTTAGCCGGGAGAGGACCTTTGTGTCATATAGCCCATTCCGAATATGTGATACGTCGTTATGGATAGCATTGAAGACCGATGGTGAAGACCGGGTATCTGTGAGAACGATAGGATAACCTATCGATTGACTCTGCACTGAGTTGCTCCGGTATAGAGTTCTCCTTAGTGATGGGAAGTCCGATCGGGATCGGGGATACCCGGATTTGCAAGGGCTTCTTCGGAAGTGCCTTCGGTTCTGTTCGAACCCGGAACAGACTTGTATGGTTGTATGTCCGACATTACACTTTGAGATGTTAACTGATCTCTATCAAATACATTTCTGCTTGGTGGCGGAGAATTTATTCTCTTAGCTTAACACCCTTCTCTGAGACGTACGAACTCAGAGGTTATGTAGTTGATATTTATCAGTGACATTCCCAATTTGGTAATGTGGCATGCTGAGTGCTGCTGTGTGATGATCATTGGTTGATCATTTGTGATATGATCATTTGTTTGATCATTTATCTTTGTGATCGTTGCTTTGGTCATCCGTTGACCCAAAGCATGGCTTTGTTGCACAAAGCGTAGCTTTGTGGACGAGACTGCATCAGGACCTCACTCCCCGGAAATGGTCGAAACAGGAAAGATGCGGCAAGGTTATGAGGGTCGCTCCCTTTAGGGTATGTCATTCCCTTCTGGTAAAGGGTGGTATCAGGTATGGAGCCCTGGTATTTAACCTATGTGGTTGCTCCAATCTCATTTACTGTGTGGTTGTTGCTTTGAGGCGCCTCGGATAAAGGTCCCAAAGGACCGGGGGATGACATATTCGTGTAGTAGTTACCTAGTTACAGAGGTAACCCGGCCTTGTGTTGGCAGAGATCTAACCGTAACGTTAGTTCTCGGGACGTCCCGCCAGAGGCGATCCCATGTGGCAGTAGGAAGTTCCTTAGCCTGACCATTTGTTGGAAATCCATTCATCCAATACGTGCCTTGTACGGTTTTAGTTGTAGAACCTGCCATTTAACATGGCAGCTATAGTAGGCATAGTATCATGGTACCTATGCTGGCTAGGATTTATATTATACTTTCGAAAGATTTTCCACTATGCACTAGTAATAATATCAAAGAATTTTCCTCGTAGTAAGCATGTTTGACTATCATAAGGAGAAATCTCCCCCATGTGTGCGTTTGCATTGTGTGTGTGCCGGGAGGCCTTATGGTAGTTTCATTTTCCAAAAAGCATTGCGGATTTCAAATTTAAATTCTGTTGTTTGTTTTTAAAGACCAAATGTTTTTGTTTGCTCATACCAGTCCCATGACTGACCTGGAGTTTATTGTTCCTTTCCTAAACTCTGGGTGCCCACTATTTTCCCACACGGGCAGTCTAGAGTTGGGGTTTTCAGATAATCAATGGTAGGTGTAGATTCGATAGCTTTCAACCTTAGGATTTGGCAATCGCATTTTGGATCGAGTTGCTTCTCTTCATCTTGTTTTGGAGTTTGAGCCATTTCTAGATTGGTGCTTTGGAGATGGAGATTACTGTTTTCTGGAGTTCTTTCTTGAAGACTATTTTGGAGATTTGTTCCGCTGCTAGTGTTATCTTTTCTTTCCGCCGCTATTATCTTGTATCATATCTATGATGTATATTCATTATATCATCTGTTGTATCATATTGTATCAGTTATTGTATCAAATGTTGTATTTATGATATATGCTATTCTTTTCTTCCGCTGTGTTATTTACTTAATGTGTTATATCCATTTACCCTATACCAACCCGAGTAACAATCCCTGCAACCCAAACAATCAACCCAGACCTGAAAAACAGACCACAACCCTACCCTTCAAACCTGTCAACACCCGTACCTCTCAACTCCGACCATTATCATCGACCGAACTTTGGTGATAGCTTCTTCACCTCACCATCCACCATCACCCCCAAAAGCTTCAGACTCGATGCACTGAGGAGTGAAGATTGACCCAAAAACAGTAACCCCAAATAAACTAGGGTTCTAAACCTGGAAACTCAAATTACAACATCAAAACTCATTTTCAACTTGATCCCATAATTTCCCCATAACCTATGATAGCTATACTATCTCCATAACCAAATTCAATCAATTTAATAGCATGCATCATCAGTACTTAACAAAAATGAAAAATACAGTAAGTCTAAAACTGCACTTAGGTTTTGATATTAAAAATTATAATTTAACTTTTAAAAATCATAATTTAGTATTATGTTTTGATATACAAACCTGAAATATAAATTCATATAGTTTGAATTTTTACATTTATACAGTTTTGCTCTGTTATCTATATTTCCAGGCATTGCATAAATTTATTTAACTTATATAAAATTTAAAAACATTCTCTATGATTAAACAAACAGGTTTAGTTTTAAACTTAAACCTTATCACAAATTGAATTAAGAGATATGATTTTTAGATCAAAAACTAGAGCTTGAAACTAAGAATCAGTGAGATTACAGGAAAATCAACTATGCACACTTCATACATTCATAAATATACAGATAATCCATATATGTATCCACATAAACATAGTTATTCCCAGATGAAACATGCAACCAATTTATACTTAAGTAATTTTTTAACAAAAATGTTACTCACATAACCAGATAATGTCTCAGTCATTTTTTATTTTTTTATTTTTTTTTTTATTTTGCAACCAGGTTCTTGAGATCTGGAATGAATGAAACAAAAGCAAGCTTTGTTGTGTTTCCCAAACATGCATCACACATATACATACACATGTAAACATATTTCTATTTCAGAATCATCACATATCAGAGAAGACAAGTCATTCAAGCATTCATTAAGACAGAGAACAAATTCAGGGCTAGATTGCTCACCTGGGTATTTTGACAGAGAACAAAGAAGAAGCAGAGAGGTGTTTTGACAGCTTCAAAGAGTGAAAGCCTGAATTTTTTTTTTCTTTTTCTTCTTTAGATCATAGAGTTTAGATCTGTAAATTGTAAGTACAGATTTCTATTTACTCTTTGTTGTACATAATTTATTAAATACAAACACTTCTAATTACTTACAGTTGAATGACAAAGAAGTTTTTTTTTTCTTTTCACTACAACCTGAAATCAGAATTAGCTCAAGTCTTAGGCTTGATTTCCTGCAACTTGGAGTGACCTAATTGTTTAAATCTTGTTTTAGTTACTCACTGATTGCTCCGGTATAGAGTTCTCCTTAGTGATGGGAAGTCCGATCGGGATTGGGGATACCCGGATTTGCAAGGGCTTCTTCGGAAGTGCCTTCGGTTCTGTTCGAATAGGGAACAGACTTGTATGGTTGTATGTCCGACATTACACTTTGAGATATTAACTGATCTCTATCAAATACATTTCTGCTTGGTGGCGGAGAATTTATTCTCTTAGCTTAACACCCTTCTCTGAGACGTACGAGCTCAGAGGTTATGTAGTTGATATTTATCAGTGATATTCCCAATTTGGTAATGTGGCATGCTGAGTGCTGCTGTGTGATGATCATTGGTTGATCATTTGTGATATGATCATTTGTTTGATCATTTATCTTTGTGATCGTTGCTTTGGTCATCTGTTGACCCAAAGCATGGCTTTGTTGCACAAAGCGTAGCTTTGTGGACGAGACTGCATCAGGACCTCACTCCCCGGAAATGGTCGAAACAGGAAAGATGCGGCAAGGTTATGAGGGTCGCTCCCTTTAGGGTATGTCATTCCCTTCTGGTAAAGGGTGGTATCAGGTATGGAGCCCTGATATTTAACCTATGTGGTTGCTCCAATCTCATTTACTGTGTGGTTGTTGCTTTGAGGCGCCTCGGATAAAGGTCCCAAAGGACCGGGGAATGACATATTCGTGTAGTAGTTACCTAGTTACAGAGGTAACCCGGCCTTGTGTTGGCAGAGATCTAACCGTAACGTTAGTTCTCGGGACGTCCCGCCAGAGGCGATCCCATGTGGCAGTAGGAAGTTCCTTAGCCTGACCATTTGTTGGAAATCCATTCTTCAATTACGTGCCTTGTACGGTTTTAGTTGTAGAACCTGCCATTTAACATGGCAGCTATAGTAGGCATAGTATCATGGTACCTATGCTGGCTAGGATTTATATTATACTTTCGAAAGATTTTCCACTATGCACTAGTAATAATATCAAAGAATTTTCCTCGTAGTAAGCATGTTTGACTATCATAAGGAGAAATCTCCCCCATGTGTGCGTTCGCATTGTGTGTGTGCCGGGAGGCCTTATGGTAGTTTCATTTTCCAAAAAGCATTGCGGATTTCAAATTTAAATTTTGTTGTTTGTTTTAAAAGAAAATTTGGTTGATAAATTCAAATGATATATTTTAGTTTGAGTATTTTATAAAATCTGAAATGAAGATTTAAACAGAGTTTTAAATTTTAATCTTTGGATTTAAACCTGAAGCATGAATTTGAATTTTGGTTGCAATGTAAATAAGATTTGAATGTAAATGTTTAAATGTCATTTGAAATATTTAAGATATTTTAAAATTTAATTGAATATAGGCTAAAGTTAAATGATTTTTTTCTAAATTTGCGTATGAAGAATCACAGTTTTAAAAAGTTTAAAATTAAAACAAAGTTCAAAGGAAAAAGAGGAGAGGTTTGGATTGGGGAAGACACAGGTTTAACTCATTTTGGCTCGGGTAATAATTTTCCCAGTCTAAAGTTTAAAAACATATTGATTTCTAAGAAAAAATTGATCTTTATAAAATGACAATTGTTTGTTAAGTGGGATGTGAAGTTAAAAGGTTTTGAAATAAATTGTCTTTAAATAAATCAAGTTAAAGATGTTTTAAACTTGTATTTTAAATAGAGTTATTTCAAATAAAACTTAACAAAGTGATTAAGAAGTTAATCAAATGTTTTTTTTATTTTAACTTAAAGGTTAAGTTAATTTAGATTGTTAATTATCATTACGTAATTAATTAAGGGCTAATTAATTTATGAAGGTGATTAAAGGATAATTAATTGATTTAGGGTTGATCAATAAATTAAAGATAATTTATTAAATGATGAATTAAATAATTTACGATTAATTACTAAATAATTAAAGGTTGATAAGTTACAATTAAAGGTTAATTAATTTATTATAGATGGTTAATTAATGATTAAAGAAAAGTTATTACAATGATTTGTAATTTATTAATATTAATCAACAAGGATTAGTAATTATTCGCAAGTAATTAAAATTGATTTGAATCAAACAATTAACAGATCTTATTTATAGATGTTTGATTGTAATTAGATGTTGTGTGATGGATTGATATATTTGATATGTGATGTGATGCTATGTGATAATTTGTGCTGATCTGCTATATTTATGATGAATATATTGTCATATGAATATGAAACCCCTTGACCCGTAGAATGCCATTTGGATTTCGATGCGACAGGGAGTCGGATTCCAGTCGGTTATCCGAAACCCACATCGAATCATATTAGTTAATCTTTGTGAATGATATTTTATTTTATCTATGAATCTGTGAATATAGATAAGCGTTATGGGTTATACCGCTTGTCGATATGATTGAATCTGTGATAATGGATGTTGTGCACTATTGTGTTGAACCCCTGGACCACACGTATACACACACAAATATGGATTGCACGTGGAAATGGGTTAAGTCACAGATTTTTGAAATATATTTAAAATTGTATTTTTGAATCCAAAATAGTTTTGGAATTAGAATTGAAGCTTTTGAATAAAATGAATTTCAAAAAAATAAAAGTTATTTGAATAACTTGATTGAGTTTTGAAATTTAAATAATTTGATTTAAATTTGAATTCAATATTTGAAGTTGAATTCTATAATTTGGGAACTAGGGTTTAAAAAGTTATCCAACTTATAAATGGATTTATATGGGTTTTTAAACCATTTTAAAAAGTGATGTTTGGAATTTAAATTTAACCCAAGATTTTCAACTTGTATAAATCGGACTTTTCTGAAACGAAAACTGTTGTTTCCAAATAATAGAAGCTTTCATATAAGAAATGGATTTCCAATATGTGTTAAAAGGAATTCAAGTTTTAAAATGAAAAGGGTTTTCCAAGTTATGAATAAATCTTTGGAACGTGTTTTGAAAGCTATAAATTAAATCTTTAATTTAAAGATTTATCGAGTTAATCCAATTGGAATGGAAGTTGTTTTGAATCTAGAGATAGACCTTTATGAAATTTGGTGAAACTTTGTGAAATTAATCTTTTTATTTAAAGATTTAAAAGGGTAATTTGTTTAACCATTTGAAAGAAAAGCTTTGGATTTTTAAGTTGTGACTTAACCGAAATCCCATATCCATATGTTTTTAAATTTTGCGCTCACTATTCGGTTTAGCCGGGAGAGGACCTTTGTGTCATATAGCCCATTCCGAATATGTGATACGTCGTTATGGATAGCATTGAAGACCGGTGGTGAAGACCGGGTATCTGTGAGAACGATAGGATAACCTATCGATTGACTCTGCACTGAGTTGCTCCGGCATGACTCGAATTTCGACGTTTGGATCTGCGGCATTCAAGTACAGTGGAGTACGGATGTCGATTTTCGAACGCTGAAATTTGGATCGTGACATTTTGGTATCAATATCTCTTTGTCCATGTGGAGATCCGTACCACAATCCATTGAGCTTCGTCTCATTTCTTTGTGGACTAGCGATCCATGTACTTCTAATGTGTTTTGATTCATTGGATGTACCGTTTGCACTACATCAATGTCTTTTCTTTTTGGATTCATTGGATGTACCGTTTGCACTACATCAATGTCTTTGCTTTTTGGATTCATTGGATGTACCGTTTGCACTACATCAATGTCTTTGATTTTTGATTCATTGGATGTACCGTTTCCACTACATCAATGTCTTTTCTTTTTGATTCATTGGATGTACCGTTTGCACTACATCACTGTCTTTGCTTTTTGATTCATTGGATGTACTGTTTGCACTACATCAATGTCTTGGCTTTTTGGATTAATTGGATGTACCGTTTGCACTACATCAATGTCTTGGCCAACCTTTTCCTGTGATTTCTGGATTTCTTGTGTTCATTTCTAGAATTTATGTCATTGACTTGTTATGAGTACAAGTTTAGGGTATGATGCCCTCTTTGGATCTTTGAGAAGATTCTTGTGATATTGATTTATCTCTTATTGATTGATCTTCTGTTGATCATCATTTGCATACTTATAGTAGTATGTCAGTATGGTCATTTTATGTTTATGCCATATCTTTTATTTTATACCATATCATCTGATATTTATAGATAGACTGATCCGTTTATTATTTTCTTATTAAATAATACTCGGGTCGGATTGAGATTTTACAGGTACTTCTGCTTGACTCCTTATTGGACCATCATCTGATCTTTTGGTTAACTACTTAGCTTGTAGTTTTTGGTTGTGTACATTTGAGATATTGACACCTTGTTGTATACATGTTCTTTTGTCTTGCACTTGCATCTATTCTTTTGTGTTATTGTGGATCTTGTTTGACCACTACTCTGATATACACTTTTATGTGTAATATTCATATCTGTTTCCGGCTTTGTGATATGAATTATCTGTGACTAATTTATGTTATGTCTATTTCTATATTTGTTTCCGTAGATTATATATAGCCACTATGTCATAGCTTTGAGTTTGTATCGGTATTTCGTATTTCCTCATTAAATGAAATATGCTTTACTATCTGACATATCGGTGCTCGCACAAAGAAATTACACAGATGGTCGCTCCTCAACAGCCTTATTCTCCGTGCTAGTTGACAGCATTACTCCGTAGTGTTCTTGGCTAGCGTGGGTATAGAGGTGGGGCGTCACAGCTTGTCGTTATTGCAAAGGTTCGGGTCATCTTTTATCTTCGTGTCCTAAGCTTCCAAGCAAGAGAGAAGGAAAGCTGCAAGCCCCGGGCAACTCTTCTCTTGGTCATGGTATTTCTCGTTCAGTCCTTGATTTCATTTGTTTTGTGATTATCCTTTCCAAGTTCTTGTTGATATAATCATCTCGTTATTTTATATCAAGAGAACTTGTGATTCTTTTCTTTAAATATTTATCGGCTTGATGACTTCTTTGAGGATTGCGAATCCGGATTAGTGGATCCGCAACACTCAATTTGCTTTCTATTGATGGCGAAATTATTTTATGTGATTTTTCTCTCCGAGATGATTTTTACTTATGCTACGAAATTGACTTTTGTGAAGATTGGCTTAATTATTATGAAGCCATATCCTTTGTCCCGTGTGGACTGTTCATCTTCGACATTTTCAATCTGTTAAGCAGATTTCTATTTTTTTCTTTGTGATTTTGATTCGAACTTGATCGCATCATTTTATTCTTTAAGCTCACATGATGGGGAAAGTGTTATTTATCTCATTCATGTAGTTTGAGAATTTTCTGGTATTTTTTGAGCTTGTCTTAGGATTATCACCTAAGAAATCTTTTGTGTGGTGTTTAGGTCTTTCTAGTTCGACCTTGCCACCGATTTTCATTTGGCTACGAGTTGTGGGAGTTAGCATTCCACTTACCGCATTTCGCACTCGTTACTGTTCTTATGAATGACTTATTATATCATTCAGTTCGTCCAGCTTATTTCATCCATTTTATAAGCCGAGTATTCTATGAGTATTTCGATGAGACCATTCTTGTGTTTATTAATTTTGGATGAAATTATCAATTTAAATTTTTTGCATATCTTTTTCATAAGATTTATTTGTAAGTATAAATAGGATTTCTGTTTTTAGAACGAACAAAGAGAATTTTCAAAAGTTTTTAGAAACATGTTTATCCTATAAAAGATGATTTTTTGATTGTATTGCCCATTTAGTGTTTTAAGAATTTTGGTCGATGCGCTTGATCAACGTTATCGATAGGAATTTCCTAAACGCTTTGATGAGACAATCAGACACGATATATTGACTTGTAAAAATGTAATTTTTTCTAGAAAGATTATTACATAAAGATAAATGTAATTTTGAAAGTTTTAGCTTTTCGAGAAAGAAGATTATTTGAAAGAATTCTTTTCCGATACACTTAGATTTTATATTTTGTACCAATGCTAGTCATATTGGTTTGGGTGTCGTCCTCTTGCGAAAGAGAACGTTCTACCACTTATGCTTCTAAATCATTAAAGCCGATCGAGACTAGGTATGCCACTCATGATCTAGTGCTCGCGGCTGTTGTTTTCGCTTTTAGAGTTTGACATCATCATTTTTGAGGGAGAAATTTGATCTCCACCTCGATCATAAATCTTTGGAATATTTATTTTCTCATAAAAAACATCATGTTGACTCGAGTTCTTGGCATCTTATGATCTTGATATTCTTTATACTCCCGGAAATGGAAATCGTGTTGCCAATGCGCTTAGTCGTAGGCAACAAGTGGTTGATTCTTTGATAATATCTGAATGGAATTATCTTTTTTTTGTATTAAGTTCATCGGACGTTTTGATATACTTCGTTTTATTGAGCTTTAACTCATTCCTTTTATGGGCTAGCGTCCGATGTTCTTTTATGGTGTTCGGTTCAATTTGACGTACCGGTTATACTACGTCGTTGTTCCAAATTATTCGAGTTTCTAGTTTCTCGGGCGTACCGTTTTTGTACTGCGTCATTGCACCGGCTGAATTTTCTATTATTCATGACGTTTTCTCACGTCTTTCTACTACGGAAATTCCTTAGGGATTCCGATTTTTATTCTTGAGGCCGGTATTATTAAAGGAAGTGAAGTTTTACCAGATTTGACTTAGGAGTTATATTCTATTCGCATCATTGCTTCGGAGGTTGAGTGCCTTCGAAATAAAGATGTTCTTTTTGTGAGAGTTCAATGGTTCTCAAATCCTAAGGATTGCTCTTGGGAATCCAGAGAATTCACTGTGCGAACCCGTTCAGGCTTACTCTTTCATGCTCCTTATGGTGAACTTCCTATTTCAAATTTTCTTTTGTGTAGATATGCTTCTATGGTTGTTACTTCTTATTTCCTTCTTAAGCATTTCGAGGACGCAATTTCTTTAAGGAGGGGAGTCTGTAACAACCCGCATATTTATCAATTGTATATTTAAATATCTTATTTAAATATTTTATCGTTCGTCGGATTTTGGTCCGAAAAGCTAGTTTTTGCGAACAGTCGAATTAGGACTCGAGACCCCACCCATTGAGTTCAAAATGCCATTTGCAACCTTTTTGACTATAAACTTCGATATGTTTGGAGCTAGCTAAAATTTTGACCTTTTTGCACTTAGGGTTTGGGTTTGGGTTCAGCCCACTAGCCATAATAATACCCCAAACTGAATCATCCCTCCCCATTCACTCTCACTTCCTCCTCTTTTCAGTTCTAAAGTAAAAATGGTGGAAGAGATTGGAAATGGAAATTCCTAAGCCCAAGTTTTCTTTGCAAATCCAACTTCTAGCTCCAAATTCAAGAGCCGCTGGTAAGCCTTCTCTTCATCTTCCCCAACTCATTCTCTTTTTGATTTCGAAAAATTCCTAAACCTAATTTGGGAAATTTTTCTCTTTTAAGCTTAGAATCAAGCTTCTTGAGTTGGGATTGAAGTGTGGTTGATCTTCCTTTTCTTTCAAGCTTCTTCTTCATTAATTTGGGTTCAAAGGTGAGATTTTTATCTCACATCTATGACTATAATTATCTTTGGTTGTTGGGTATGAATTCCTAACACTTCTTCATGTGCATTTTCTCTTGATTTGGATCGGTTTTGTGAATATTTCAATTTTTGGGGTTTTAAGTCAAATTTGTGTGAAAATCCTTTTATGGATGTTTGATCATGCTTTTGGTGATGCATCAAGGAGCATATAGGGTCGGGTTGCCGATTGGCATAAATTCATAGAGCCAATGTTCGTCCGGTTGCATTTTGGAAGATTTTGCTCTTCATTTGGATAGGCTGAAAAACAGCCCAGGCATGATTCAATCGACTGAAATCTCTGTTCAGTCGACTGAACCTGGAACCCGAAAGTTTCCAGGCATGATTCAGTCGACTGAATCCTCTGTTCAA
This sequence comes from Allium cepa, assembly GCA_030765085.1. Lineage (NCBI taxonomy): Eukaryota > Viridiplantae > Streptophyta > Magnoliopsida > Asparagales > Amaryllidaceae > Allium > Allium cepa. The sequence goes on along the minus strand of CM060941.1, from coordinate 674,637,116 downwards.
TCGACTGAACCTGGAAACAGAAAGTTTTCTGAAACTGGAAAATTTCCAGGTACAGGGCCAGTCGACTGAAAACTCTATTCAGTCGACTAAACCTGCTATTTCAGCCCACTTTGCCTTTTTGGATTGAATTTCCAATTTGAATCGATTCGTGATGATCCTATTTATTGTTATCGTTTATTATGACTTTGATGACTCCTTTTTAGGGATTTTTGAATATCTATTCCGATTGATTCTTTATCAATTTCTTTGGATTTGATTCATGTCTTTGTATGTGAATTTTGTTTATTGATTGTTTCTACAATCATTTCTATGATTTGTCACTTTAAAAATGTAGAGGTTTTCTATAATAGTAGTAAATATCAAAACTCTTTCTTCAAATGATTTCAACACTATTTTATAACAAAGCTCGTTTTCTGTAACGACCCGCTATTTTGGACTATTCGCATCCGCACATGTCGGACTTGAATAATTCAAAATACCGAATTGTTAATTTAAATTTGGCAACTGAACATATATAGTAAATAAATAATCACAGAGTAATAATATGCAGCGGAAGTAAAAGAAATAGTAGTTCATGAAGCTACTATATGAATATATAAGATACATCAGAGTTTACAACAGAAGAGAAATATGATACAACAAGTACAAATCAGAATACATCACTGGGATCATCGAATACTGAAAGCAGAATAGATGGCTGGATCTTCAAGCTAAGCTCCAACTCCAAAGGTGAGTCTCGAAAGCTGATCAACCACTCAGTCTGACCCGAGCGTAAAGCAAAACACAAAACACTCGAGTCAGGATTAATATTCTCATATCAATAAATCCAACTCAAGTGAAATAGCAATCGAAATACAAGTAACTCAAAGGATGTTGGAATCACCATCCTCTAAGGATCCGTTAAACTATCTACTATGTAGTAATATACGCTAAATAGATAATGTCTATCGGTAATATAAAATATCAAAATAGTGTTAAGGCGTTACCATTATCCCCCTTAACACATTTTTATAAGCATCATAGTCTATACAACACTGTAAACTCCACCGTAAACTGGTGGGATATCAGGGAGTACTCCATAGGTATAACACAAAACAAATTCGTAGTGGTCACGTATATAGGGATACAAGTATGACAAGGCACATGAGGCAATACCCAAGGTAGTGAAACTACCGTTTGCCTGATCCGGACTGGTGAGAACGCATCGCCGCAACGATCGCAACACCACGAAACAACACTCCTGAAATTTCGAGGGTGCACCAATCAATCACAAGTAATGAGTAGTAGTTACGAAGAAGTGTGTCCGCTCGAGGTGGCTAACCTCATTTGGCCCGGCACGGCTCCTGATTTTAGTCATTTCCAATTTGACACAAGTGTCAAGGCTATCCATTATCGTTCTCTTTCTTCAGTCATCACGTACATCATTCCAACCACTTCATTCTGGATCATCACTCCGCGTATAGTTATTAAAGTGGTTTTCGGTTTAGACAGAGAGTATATCCATAACCGATTCCGGTCTCTTTAATAACTTTCGTAATTATTACACCGATTAGTCGATTAACAAATTTCAAAACCAAATCAATTTCAACTTCAATTAGAATTTATAATCAACATTTCATTCGTCTTTCGAAGTCGATTTCCATAATTTACATTTCAAACTTCCAAATAACCATTTCAAAGTCTTACAATTCAATTTCAACTTTTATTTAAAACCATTCAAATTTTGATTCAAGTTCGTATATAAATTTCATTCCGAAATCCTTTAAATTAAATTAAATTAACATTCAAATCAATCTAAACTCATTTATCGATTTCATTCAATATTCGTTAAGTTACTTTATCATTCAAAACAATTTCTATTAATTTCTAATTCATTAAATCAATTTCTTAAGTTCAACTTCATTATATCAACTTATAAATTGAGTTCAATTAGATTCGTCAAATCAATTCTTTAAATTACAAGTCTTACGTTAATTACAATAAATCGCATTCATTTCAATAAATCACATTTATTTCTTGTTAAAGAATTTCAAATACACATTTTTCCAAACTTTATAAATCACATTTTTCCAAACTTTAATAAACAAAGAAACTCAATTTCATTTATTAACGAAGTTCAAATACACTTATTCAAAAGTTCAATTTCTCTTATCAAAGAATTCAATTTTTATTCAATTATCAAATAATTAAATCTCATTCAATTATTAAATGATTTCAATCTTAGTTATTAATAATTTCAAAACTTAATAATTACAAACTTGATTATAAATTCAAACTTAATTATTTATTTCATTTCCACTTAATTATGGATTAAAACTTAATTACCAAATCATTTCAACTTACTTATAAATTCAACTTAATAGTTTCAAACTTAATTATAATTTCAAACTTAATTATAATTTCAAATTCAATTATTAAATGATTTCAAACTTAATAATTTCAAAATTCAATTATTACTAATTCCAAATTATTTATTAATAATTCCAAATTCAATTATTAAATAATTAAATTTCAAACAACGTTTTTCATCAATTACTACGTTAACAATTGTTTCAAATTTCAATCTTTACATTTTTCCCTTCAAAAATTCAAATTCCAACTTCATTTCAAAACTTATTCTTTGCTGGAATAAAATCATTATTTTATTTTGAAATTAAATTATTGACCAATCGGATTTATTTAATTCTCTATCCTAGGTCAAATTCATTTGGGTGTATATCATTTCAACCCGATTCCAATTTCAATTCAAGATCAAGCATAATAAAGGGAACTAGCAGTGTGATAACTGGGATGGTGTCAAAGTAAATAAACAAGCAATAACAAACATCATTAACCATTCAATAATTAATTCAAATAATCCCGAAATAATTGCATTAATTCGCATTGTTATTTGTACGAATTAATATAATTATTTCTAGAATCTACACTATCATTTCATGTAGACTAAAGATTATTACATTACGGTTCTTCACTTGTTATCTATTTACAATTTCATACATCATTAATTTAAACAACACACATTCAATGGTTCAAGGTGCAATTAACATTTAAAGGGGTCATATTATACAAACGTCATTTACAATAAATTTAACATTTAAAGGGGATCATGTTATACAAATGTCATTTAATCAAATTTACACATATGTCGTTTCAAAATTTAAATTATTAACGATCCTACATCAAATTCAATTGCATAATATTTATCACTTATTCATTGCAATTTAGCATCCGATATAAACAACAATCAATCAATCAATTATCAACCAAACTGGATTTATTATTGCATACATAACAGATAACGGTGTCAGATGTCAAAGGTGAACTGATACGTAAATAATAGTGCAATAAATAACAGCAGCATATTTCAATTGTCGTTTCAATTGAAATCAAATTTAATAAATAAAAGAACATTAATCGTGAGTGATTGCTCACCTTTCGAGTCTAGAGATGATTCGACAATGACATGAGTAACAGATCCAAAGCAAAGCTAGATTGAACGCAAATTGGCAAACGAGGCTGATAAATAAGAATTGTTGAAATCGGTCGGAACTGGATGAATGAAGATGAATGGAATAAGAGATCTTACTTATAACTATATATGGCTGTATATATAAATCAAATTCTAAATTCAACACAATTAACTAAATACTTATATATTTACTTATTAAGAAGTAAGATATTTACACATTTAAAATCTATATATACATATGGTAAGAATCCATATATTATAAAAAATAAAAATAAAAAATCTAAATTTAAGGCACCTAAAATTTAAAAATCAAAACAGGCATATATATACATATATATTAGATTTAAAACAAACATTTAATACCAATATAATACAAGTATAATTTATAAGTTCTCAGCACATAAAAAAAACGTACTTATAATACTGGAAAACAGAACACATGCAAATAACTTTCTATATAGATAACTTGTAATAGCTAAGCTAGCTAAGATAAGGTACGGAGGTAAAGTGCAGGCCTAGACTAGAATACTAATAACTATTACTATATTTATAATTATAACCGGATATAAATGCTGACCCAAACAACATATAAAATAACAGAAGACTAAATATAAACTAACAAAAGTACTTTTATTTGCTAATTATTTAAGATGTACATAACTTATGCATGCTTTATGGTTTATGCATGTTTCAGTTTTCCTAACAATGTTCTAGCTTACTTGTTGATTTGCAGGAAACAAAGAAATTTTGAAAGTAGTAAATATATCACATATAAAAACGTATTGTATTATATATAAAATAATATATCACGTCTAAACTCACATACCCAAACTAAAACATATATGTTACTAATATAAAACATGTACAGTATCTAACTAATAATTTATAAACTTATATAAGTTGATATACTAACAGATTTGCAAGCTTATAAAACTTATACATACATATCAGTAACCATACATAAACTAATATATATGTGACTATATACACACATGCAACATCGGAATGCGACTGAGGAGCAAAGAAAGAGGACAGGCAGATGACAGCGGCTAGGAGATTCGACATGAAGGTGGAAGGCCGGAGGGTGCGAGGTCGTGCGGCAGAAGGAGGAGGAGGGTGGCAAGTGTCGTTTTGGTTGCGTTGGTATGGGGTTTGTCGTGCTCGGCGACATGGTAGCTGTGACGGTGACTGGGTGGCTCGAGTTGGAAGGGGAAGGCGGTTCTCGGTTGATGGGCGGTGTCGCAGGCTCGGTTGTTGAAGCAGGGAAGGGCATGGCCTTCGGATTTGCCAACACCGCATGGGGAAGGGCGGAGCTCGGAGCGATGACGCGGGGTCTCGGCTGTGTTGAGGAGAGAGTGGTGAGCTGGGAAGTCGAGGTGGTTGTCTAATGGCTGCATGGCTCACGGAAACTTGAAGGAGGCGGCTATGGTCATGGCGAACTATACTCTTACATGTATAAACTGATATACAAATAGGAATGGGAAGATGCGGATTTAAGGCTTGATGGTAGGGCAGTGCGCATGCTGGGTCCGAAAACGTGGTTTCTAACGTGTTCGACATGGGGAAGGGAGGGGAAAGTCACGGGTTTAGTTTGTAGGGAACAGCTATGGCTATTGGAAAGTGAAAGAGAAGGGTATAGGCTACAAAGAAATGTAATATGAACAGGTACTTGTAAATCACAACTTGGAACAGTGAAAGTTGGATGCAACTCCCCAAAGAAATAAAAGCCATGCACGAACAAATATAAACATTTAAAGCAGAGGCCATTGGGTTATTCGCTGAAAATTTGAATGGACACAAAATAACAAAAGGCACACAAAAGCGGTACCGATACAGAATCGTTTTACCGATTTCACCGCGTAATGAAACTCTGAAACACATGTACGGATATGTTGCGGAGATCAGCACAATGACACGATCAAAACGGCGTACGGATATCAGTGGTACGATTGAATTTATAAAATTTTCAATTTTCTACTAGAGGAAAATGCATAAAAATCGCAGAAAAAAATAGATCGACGGAGCCAAAGATGTCTGAATTTGGAAAAATGACAAACTGACAACTTGCTCAAAAGATGGTTTAGAATTTTTGTATGTAAAAAAATTTTGGTTTTGAAACGTTTTATTTTCATCGCTTTTTAACTGATTAAATTGAAGTAATTTTACGCACGAAATGAACTTTCGGATTTTTGGATGAAAATTTACCAGTTGCTATGTTTAACAAGACGCATTCCAAATATCAAATTTATATTTCAAAATTTTATCGTTCAAATTCCAAAAAAATTCAATGAATAACGTTATTAAAACCGGTTAAATTTACGGGTCGTTACACTCTCCCCCACTCAAAACTTTTCGTCCTCGAAAAGGAAGAAAGTAGTAGAATAGAGACAACCTAAAGAAAATAGGCTTGAATTACATAATAAACAATTAATTTAAACCATATAAATTTCAATTTCAATTAATTTATATTCAACAATTTTTTTTTTCATTCAAGATTTTAATTAAATTGATTTGATTTGATTTGATTTCTCATTTATTAATGTTAGGTACAAAAGGTTTCTAATGAAATTCAATTTATATTCAATTAATTTACAATGTCTCATTAGGTTGATTTAATTTCAATTTGTTACTTTCAAAACAAAATTTTTATTTTATTACTCACATCTATTATCCAATTAACTTATTATTCAATTTATCTCCATAAACATATTTTTTTTCTTTTTAAATTTACGTGAATAACATTTGTTATAGGCACTCACATTTTATTTATAAAGACACTTTATATTTATATTATCCAATTATCTTAAATTAACAATTTCAAAGATCATAAATTCGAATAGTCATTTATTATAATCATACTTTATTCGACAAATTTATTTAATATTTCTTTATTTCAAATTAGTATTAAATTTATTCTACTTAATATATCTTATCACATATAAATAAAGTATAATTACATTTATTATAACGACTCAAATTTATTTTAAAAAAATTCTCTTAACATCATTTTACACTGTATAATATTCAATCACATAGTTAACTTTTGAAAATTTTGGTAAGTTATATATAATGCAGTTGAGTACTATCCAAATAAAATTCCTAATTCAATTCTCTCAAGTTTAAATATTAATTCAAAATTTGGTTTCATTTATAGTTGAAATCATCTTTCACCCAAATTTTAAAAATTAAATTTCCGATTAACTTTAAATAATTTAGAGATAATTATGTATATACCATATATATTAAATCAAACTAAATTTAAAATAATATACCTATATACATATAAATCAAATCATGCTTAAGAAATTTAAATCGATTTAATTTACAGAACAAAACTGTAGCGAAGCTACAAATTGGTCTCTCCACTTCGAAACTCAAAAATAAATGTCGATGATGCGGCCGTCGTCACCGAAATTATTTTCCAGCGATAAAGAGGAGAGCACTTATTTAAGCATTTAAAATTTCTTTGAAATGATTTCTATTTGAAAATATTTAAATACTATACACTTCAAAGCTTTCAAATCAAAGTTGAAATTACCGAAAATCAAATTCTCAAATCCCTGATTTACATTCATTTCAAATTCCAAATCAAATTATAACTAAGTTTCATAAATCCATTTATTTATATTACGCAATAGTCAATGGTTTATAATACAATAAATGAAGATATTATCATTTCAGACAACAGATCCATTAACATTTAATTTCATAAAAAATTATACTTATATAAAATATAATCATTCAAAAATTTTATTTATCAATTTTGAAAACGATATTGTGTCAGTTTGCTCTGTTAAAGTGTTTTGAAAATCCTATCGATAACGTTGTTCAGACGAATCGATCGGAAACCCAAATCAACATCAACAACTCAAACAACACAATATATATAAAACATTTTAAATATTAGTTTACAAATACATTTTTTCTTTCGCTCAATGATATAGGAATGAATTTCAAAATAAGGATAGGGTTTCAGATTTGATGGACTCAAATTAAAGAGAATTCTAATTCGAATACAAGTTCGAAAGAAAAGATAAGATAATTACATAATCAAAATAGGAAGATGAATAAGTTTATTAAATCGCGGGCAACCTTAACCGGGTCGGTTGTGAATTTAGGAATAAGACCGATGCAGAATTTCGAGTCCAATCTACATCAGATCTCAAGGGATAGAATTCAGGTATAGTGGTAGATAGGTAGCATCGTAAACCGAGAATACAGAAATCTTCGGTAAATCGATGTCTATTGTAAATGAGTTTCACCCATTTACAAATAATTCGAGGATTTGCGAGACCGCCGATTCATTATAAAGATTATTCGAAATGGAGTTATGGAATACTCCGGAATTTAAAAGCAGACGAGTAGTGAGGAATAAGAATTGAATTCCGGAACCGAGGGAATGTTCCAAAATTCGAAGGAATTGAGTCAAAAGGAGGTGATTGAAACTCGGGTGGGAGTGATTCTATAAATACATTTACCCTATATGCTGAGTTTTGCCTAGAGCTACCAAAAGCTCTGATACCAACTGTAACGACCCGCTATTTTGGACTATTCGCATCCGCACATGTCGGACTTGAATAGTTCAAAATACTGAATTATTAATTTGAATTTGGAAACTGAACATATACAGTAAATAAATAATCACAGAGTAATAATATGCAGCGGAAGTAAAAGAAATAGTAGTTCATGAAGTTACTATATGAATATATAAGATACATCAGAGTTTACAACAGAAGAGAAATATGATACAACAAGTACAAATCAGAATACATCACTGGGATCATCGAATAGTGAAAGCAGAATAGATGGCTGGATCTTCAAGCAAAGCTCCAACTCCAAAGGTGATCTCGAAAGCTGATCAACCACTCAGTCTGACCCGAGCGTCAAGCAAAACACAAAACACTCGAGTCAGGATTAATATTCTCATATCAATAAATCCAACTCAAGTGAAATAGCAATCAAAATACAAGTAACTCAAAGGATGTTGGAATCACCATCCTCTAAGGATCCGTTAAACTATCTACTATGTAGTAATATACGCTAAATAGATAATGACTATCAGTAATATAAAATATCAAAATAGTGTTAAGGCGTTACCATTATCCCCCTTAACACATTTTTATAAGCATCATAGTCTATACAGCACTGTAAACTCCACCGTAAACTGGTGGGATATCAGGGAGTACTCCATAGGTATAACACAAAACAAATTCGTAGTGGTCACGTATATAGGGATACAAGTATGACAAGGCACATGAGGCAATACCCAAGGTAGTGAAACTACCGTTTGCCTGATCCGGACTAGTGAGAACGCATCGCCGCAACGATCGCAACACCGCGAAACAACACTCCTAAAATTCCGAGGGAGCACCAATCAATCACAAGTAATGAGTAGTAGTTACGAAGAAGTGTGTCCGCTCGAGGTGGCTAACCTCATTTGGCCCGGCACGGCTCCTGATTTTAGTCATTTCCAATTTGACACAAGTGTCAAGGCTATCCATTATCGTTCTCTTTCTTCAGTCATCACGTACATCATTCCAACCACTTCATTCTGGATCATCACTCCGCGTATAGTTATTAAAGTGGTTTTCGGTTTAGACAGAGAGTATGTCCATAACCGATTCCGGTCTCTTTAATAACTTTCGTAATTATTACACCGATTGGTCGTTTAATAAATTTCAAAACCAAATCAATTTCAACTTCAATTAGAATTTATAATCAACATTTCATTCGTCTTTCGAAGTCGATTTCCATAATTTACGTCTCAAACTTCCAAATAACCATTTCAAAGTCTTACAATTCAATTTCAACTTTTATTTAAAACCATTCAAATTTTGATTCAAGTTCGTATATAAATTTCATTCCGAAATCCTTTAAATTAAATTAATTTAACATTCAAATCAATCTAAACTCATTTATCGATTTCATTCAATATTCGTTAAGTTACTTTATCATTCAAAACAATTTCTATTAATTTCTAATTCATTAAATCAATTTCTTAAGTTCAACTTCATTATATCAACTTATAAATTGAGTTCAATTGATTCGTCAAATCAATTCTTTAAATTACAAGTCTTACGTTAATTTCAATAAATCGCATTCATTTCAATAAATCACATTTATTTCTTGTTAAAGAATTTCAAATACACATTTTTCCAAACTTTATAAATCACATTTTTCCAAACTTTAATAAATAAAGGAACTCAATTTCATTTATTAACGAAGTTCAAATACACTTATTCAAAAGTTCAATTTCTCTTATCAAAGAATTCAATTTTTATTCAATTATCAAATAATTAAATCTCATTCAATTATTAAATGATTTCAATCTTAATTATTAATAATTTCAAAACTTAATAATTACAAACTTGATTATAAATTCAAACTTAATTATTTATTTCATTTCCACTTAATTATGGATTAAAACTTAATTATCAAATCATTTCAACTTACTTATAAATTAAACTTAATAGTTTCAAACATACTTATAATTTCAAACTTAATTATAATTTCAAATTCAATTATTAAATGATTTCAAACTTAATAATTTCAAAACTCAATTATTACTAATTCCAAATTATTTATTAATAATTCCAAATTCAATTATTAAAAATTAAATTTCAAACAACGTTTTTCATCAATTACTACGTTAACAATTGTTTCAGATTTCAATCTTTTCATTTTTCCCTTCAAAAATTCAAATTCCAACTTCATTTCAAAACTTATTCTTTGCTGGAATAAAATCATTATTTTATTTTTAAATTAAATTATTGACCAATCGGATTTATTTAATTCTCTATCCTAGGTCAAATTCATTTGGGTGTATATCATTTCAACCCGATTCCAATTTCAATTCAAGATCAAGCATAATAAAGGGAACTTGCAGTGTGATAACTGGGATGGTGTCAAAGTAAATAAACAAGCAATAATAAACATCAATAACCATTCAATAATTAATTCAAATAATCCCGAAATAATCGCATTAATTCGCATTGTTATTTGTACGAATTAATATAATTATTTCTAGAATCTACACTATCATTTCATGTAGACTAAAGATTATTACATTACGGTTCTTCACTTGTTATCTATTTACAATTTCATACATCATTAATTTAAACAACACACATTCAATGGTTCAAGGTGCAATTAACATTTAAAGGGGTCATATTATACAAACGTCATTTACAATAAATTTAACATTTAAAGGGGATCATGTTATACAAATGTCATTTAATCAAATTTACACATATGTCGTTTCAAATTTTAAATTATTAACGATCCTACATCAAATTCAATTGCATAATATTTATCACTTATTCATTGCAATTTAGCATCCAATATAAACAACAATCAATCAATCAATTATCAACCAAACTGGATTTATTATTGCATACATAAAAGATAACGGTGTCAGATGTCAAAGGTGAACTGATACGTAAATAATAGTGCAATAAATAACAGCAGCATTTTTCAATTGTCGTTTCAATTGAAATCAAACTTATAAATAAAAGAAGATTAATCGTGAGTGATTTCTCACCTTTCGAGTCTAGAGATGATTCGACAATGAGATGAGTAACAGATCCAAAGCAAAGCTAGATTGAACGCAAATTGGCAAACGAGGCTGATAAATAAGAATTGTTGAAATCGGTCAGAACTGGATGAATGAAGATGAACGGAATAAGAGATCTTACTTATAACTATATATGACTATATATATAAATCAAATTCTAAATTCAACAAAATTAACTAAATACTTATATATTTACTTATTAAGAAGTAAGATATTTACACATTTAAAATCTATATATACATATGGTAAGAATCCATATATTATAAAAAATAAAAATAAAAAATCTAAATTTAAGGCACCTAAAATTTAAAAATTAAAACACGCATATATATACATATATATATTAGATTTAAAACAAACATTTAATACCAATATAATACAAGTATAATTTATAAGTTCTCAGCACATAAAAAAAAAGTACTTATAATACTGGAAAACAGAACACATGAAAATAACTTTCTATATAGATAACTTGTAATAGCTAAGCTAGCTAAGATAAGGTACAGAGGTAAAGTGCAGGCCTAGACTAGAATACTAATAACTATTACTATATTTATAATTATAACCGGATATAAATGCTGACCCAAACAACATATAAAATAACAGAAGACTAAATATAAACTAACAGAAATACTTTTATTTGCTAATTATTTAAGATGTACATAACTTATGCATGCTTTATGGTTTATGCATGTTTCAGTTTTCCTAACAATGTTCTAGCTTACTTGTTGATTTGCAGGAAACAAAGAAATTTTGAAAGTAGTAAATATATCACATATAAAAACGTATTGTATTATATATAAAATAATATATCACGTCTAAACTCACATACCCAAACTAAAACATATATGTTACTAATATAAAACATGTACAGTATCTAACTAATAATTTATAAACTTATATAAGTTGATATACTAACAGATTTGCAAGCTTATAAAACTTATACATACATATCAGTAACCATACATAAACTAATATATATGTGACTATATACACACATGCAACATCGGAATACGACCGAGGAGCAAAGAAAGAGGACAGGCAGATGACAGCGGCTAGGAGATTCGGCATGAAGGTGGAAGGCCGGAGGGTGCGAGGTCGTGCGGCAGAAGGAGGAGGAGGGTGGCAAGTGTCGGTTTGGTTGCGTTGGTATGGGGTTTGTCGTGCTCGGCGACATGGTGGCTGTGACGGTGACTGGGTGGCTCGAGTTGGAAGGGGAAGGCGGTTCTCGGTTGATGGGCGGTGTCGCAGGCTCGGTTGTTGAAGCAGGGAAGGGCATGGCCTTCGGATTTGCCAACACCGCATGGGGAAGGGCGGAGCTCGGAGCGATGACGCGGGGTCTCGGCTGTGTTGAGGGGAGAGTGGTGAGCTGGGAAGTCGACGTGGTTTTCTAATGGTTGCATGGCTCACGGAAACTTGAAGGAGGCGGCTATGGTCATGGCGAACTATACTCTTACATGTATAAACTGATATACAAATAGGAATGGGAAGATGCGGATTTAAGGCTTGGTGGTAGGGCAGTGCGCATGCTGGGTCCGAAAACGTGGTTTCTCACGTGTTCGGCATGGGGAAGGGAGGGGAAAGTCATGGGTTTAGTTTGTAGGGAACAGCTATGGCTATTGGAAAGTGAAAGAGAAGGGTATAGGCTACAAAGAAATATAATATGAACAGGTACTTGTAAATCACAACTTGGAACAGTGAAAGTTGGATGCAACTCCCCAAAGAAATAAAAGCCATGCACGAACAAATATAAACATTTAAAGACAGAGGCCATTGGGTTATTCGCTGAAAATTTGAATGGACACAAAATAACAAAAGGCACACAAAAGCGGTACCGATACAGATTCGTTTTACCGATTTCACCGCGTAATGAAACTCCGAAACACATGTACGGATATGTTGCGGAGATCAGCACAATGAGATGATTAAAACGGCATACGGATATCAGTGGTACGATTGAATTTATAAAATTTTCAATTTTCTACTAGAGGAAAATGCATAAAAATCGCAGAAAAATAAGATCGATGGAGCCAAAAATTTCCGAATTTGGAAAAATGACAAACTGACAACTTGCTCAAAAGATGTTTTAGAATTTTTCTATGTAAAAATATTTTGGTTTTGAAACGTTTTATTTTCATCGCTTTTTAACTGATTAAATTGAAGTACTTTTACGCACGAAATAAACTTTCGTATTTTTGGACGAAAATGTACCAGTTGTTATGTTTAACAAGACACATTCCAAATATCAAATTTATATTTCAAAATTTTATCGTTTAAATTCCAAAAAAATTCAATGAATAACGTTATTAAAACCGGTTAAATTTACGGGTCGTTACATTTTCTCAAACCGATTTCCAATCTATTAGTATATACAAACCTTTACCTCACTCGTATGAGAAATCTAATTAAACAGCTTAGTAAAACGAGTGGTATGAAACGCTTGCGTTTACTTCGTCGGTTAATTCTTGGACTTGTTCGATTGAATCCCTTGTGAAAATTTTCTAGTGGAGATCTACAATTTGTTCGTAAATATTTAAGTTAAGCTAGTGGTTATGAGACATGAATCTAAGCTCATATATTTACTAGCTTACTGTAATTGACACTTCTTGATGATCGACGATGATCATTTTATGGTTTAGAATAGCAATGTGAGATGTCTCTTTGTCCATGTGGAGATCCGTACCACAATCCATTGAGCTTCGTTTCATTTCTTTGTGGACTAGCGATCCATGTACTTCTAATGTGTTTTGATTCATTGGATGTACCATTTGCACTACATCAATGTCTTTGCTTTTTGGATTCATTGGATGTACCATTTGCACTACATCAATGTCTTTGATTTTTGATTCATTGGATGTACCGTTTTCACTACATCAATGTCTTTGCTTTTTGATTCATTGGATGTACCGTTTGCACTACATCAATGTCTTTGCTTTTTGATTCATTGGATGTACCGTTTGCACTACATCAATGTCTTGGCTTTTTGGATTCATTGGATGTACCGTTTGCACTACATCAATGTCTTGGCCAACCTTTTCCTGTGATTTCTGGATTTCTTGTGTTGATTTCTAGAATTTATGTCATTGACTTGTTTTGAGTACAAGTTTAGGGTATGATGCCCTCTTTGGATCTTTGAGAAGATTCTTGTGATATTGATTTATCTCTTATTGATTGATCTTCAGTTTATCATCATTTGCATACTTATAGTAGTATGTCAGTATGGTCATTTTATGTTTATGCCATATCTTTTATTTTATACCATATCATCTGATATTTATAGCTAGACTGATCCGTTTATTATTTTCTTATTAAATAATATTCGGGTCAGACTGAGATTTTATAGGTGCTTCTGCTTGACTCCTTATCGGACCATCATCTGATCTTTTGGTTAACTACTTAGCTTGTAGTTTTTGGTTGTGTACATTTGAGATATTGACTCCTTGATGTATACATGTTCTTTTGTCTTGCACTTGCATCTATTCTTTTGTGTTATTGTGGATCTTGTTTGACCACTACTCCGATATACACTTTTATGTGTAATATTCATATCTGTTTCCGCCTTTGTGATATGAATTATCTGTGACTGATTTATGTTATGTCTATTTCTATATTTGTTTCCGAAGATTATATATAGCCACTGTGTCATAGCTTTGAGTTTGTATCGGTATGTCGGATTTCCTCATTAAATGAAGTATGCTTTACCATCTGACATATCGGTGCTCGCACAAAGAAATTACACAGATGGTCGCTCCTCAACAGCCTTATTCTCCGTGCTAGTTGATAGCATTACTCTGTAGTGTTCTTGGCTAGCGTGGGTATAGAGGTGGGGCGTCACAGCTTGTCGTTATTGCAAAGGTTCGGGTCATCTTTTATCTTCGTGTCCTAAGCTTACAAGCAAGAGAGAAGGAAAGCTGCAAGCCCCTGGAAACTCTTCTCTTGGTCAAGGTATTTCTCGTTCAGTCCTTGAGTTCATTTGTTTTGTGATTATCCTTTCCAAGTTCTTGTTGATATAATCATCTCGTTATTTTATATCAAGAGAACTTGTGATTCTTTTTCTTTAAACATTTATGGGCTTGATGACTTCTTTGAGGATTGCGAATCCGGATACGTGGATTCGCAACACTCAATTTGCTTTCTATTGATGTCGAAATTATTTTATGTGATTTTTCTCTCCGAGCCGATTTTTACTTATGATTCGGAATTGATTTTTATGAAGATTGGCTTAATTATTATGAAGCCATATCCTTTGTCCCGTGTGGACTGTTCATCTTTGACATTTTCAATCTGTTAAGCAGATTTCTATTTTTTTCTTTGTGATTTTGATTCCAAATTGATGGAATCATTTTATTCTTTAAGCTCACATGATGGGGAAAGTGTTATTTCTCTCATTCATGTAGTTTGAGAATTTTCTGGTATTTTTTGAGCTTGTCTTAGGATTATCACCTAAGAAATCTTTTGTGTGGTGTTATGGTCTTTCTAGTTCGACCTTGCCACCGATTTTCATTTGGCTACGAGTTGTGGGAGTTAGCATTCCACTTACCGCATTTCGCACTCGTTACTATTCTTATGAATGACTTATTATATCGTTCAGTTCGTCCAGCTTATTTCATCCATTTTATAAGCCGAGTATTCTATGAGTATTTCGATGAGACCATTCTTGTGTTTATTGATTTTGGATGAAATTAGCAATTTAAAATTTTTTCATATCTTTTTCATAAGATTTATTTGTAAGTATAAATAGGATTTCTGTTTTTAGAACGAACAAAGAGAATTTTCAAAAGTTTTTAGAAACATGTTTATCCTATAAAAGATGATTTCGTGATTGTATTGCCCATTTAGTGTTTTAAGAATTTTGGTCGATGCGCTTGATCAACGTTATCGATAGGAATTTCCTAAACGCATTGATGAGACAATCAGACACGATATATTGACTTGTAAAAATGTAAATTTTTCTAGAAAGATTATTACATAAAGATAAATGTAATTTTGAAAGTTTTAGCTTTTCGAGAAAGAAGATTATTTGAAAGAATTCTTTTCCGATACACTTAGATTTTATATTTTGTACCAATGCTAGTCATATTGGTTTGGGTGTCGTCCTCTTGCGAAAGAGAACGTTCTACCACTTATGCTTCTAAATCATTAAAGCCGATCAAGACTAGGTATGCCACTCATGATCTAGTGCTCGCGGCTGTTGTTTTCGCTTTTAGAGTTTGACATCATCATTTTTGAGGGAGAAATTTGTTCTCCACCTCGATCATAAATCTTTGGAATATTTATTTTCTCATAAAAAACTTCATGTTGACTCGAGTTCCTGGCATCTTATGATCTTGATATTCTTTATACTCCCGGAAATGGAAATCGTGTTGCCAATGCGCTTAGTCGTAGGCAACAAGTGGTTGATTCTTTGATGATGTCTGAATGGAATTATCTTTTTTTTGTATTAAGTTCATCGGACGTTTTGATATACTTCGTTTTATTGAGCTTTAACTCATTTCTTTTATGGGCTAGCGTCCGATGTTCTTTTATGGTGTTCGGTTCAATTTGACGTACCGGTTGTACTACGTCGTTGTTCCAAATTATTCGAGTTTCTAGTTTCTCGGGCGTACCGTTTTTGTACTACGTCGTTGCACCGGCTCAATTTTCTGTTATTCATGACGTTTTCTCACGTCTTTCTACTACGGAAATGCCTTATGGATTCCGATTTTTATTCTTGAGGCCGGTATTATTAAAGGAAGTGAAGTTTTACCAGATTTGACTTAGGAGTTATATTCTATTCGCATCATTGCTTCGGAGGTAGAGTGCCTTCGAAATAAAGATGTTCTTTTTGTGAGATTTCAATGGTTCTCAAATCCTAAGGATTGCTCTTGGGAATCCAGAGAATTCACTGTGCGAACCCGTTCAGGCTTACTATTTCATGCTCCTTATGGTGAACTTCCTATTTCAAATTTTCTTTTGTGTTGATATGCTTCTATGGTTGTTACTTCTTATTTCCTTCGTAAGTATTGCGAGGATGCAATTTCTTTAAGGAGGGGAGTCTGTAACAACCTACATATTTATCAATTGTATATTTAAATATTTTATCGTTCGTCGGATTTTGGTCCGAAAAGCTACTTTTTGCGAACAGTCGAATTAGGACATGAGACCCCTCCCATTGAGTTCAAAATTCCGTTTGCAACCTTTTTTAGTATAAACTTCGATATGTTTGGAGCTAGCTAAAAATTTGGCCTTTTTGCACTTAGGGTTTAGGTTTGGGTTCAGCCCACTAGCCATAATAATACCCCAAACTGAATCATCCCTCTCCATTCACTCTCACTTCCTCCTCTTTTCAGTTCTAAAGTAAAAATGGTGGAAGAGATTGGAAATGGAAATTCCTAAGCCCAAGTTTTCTTTGCAAATCCAACTTCTAGCTCCAAATTCAAGAGCCGTCGGTAAGCCTTCTCTTCATCTTCCCCAACTCATTCTCCTTTTGATTTCAGAAAATTCCTAAACCTAATTTGGAAAATATTTCTCTTTTAAGCTTAGAATCAAGCTTCTTGAGTTGGGATTGAAGTGTTGTTGATCTTCCTTTGCTTTCAAGCTTCTTCTTCATTAATTTGGGTTCAAAGCTGAGATTTTCATCTCACATCTATGACTATAATTATCTTTGGTTGTTGGGTATGAATTCCTAACACTTCTTCATTTGGATTTGCTCTTGATTTGGATTGGTTTTGTGAATATTTCAATTTTTGGGGTTTTAAGTCAAATTTGTGTGAAAATCCTTTTATGGATGTTTGATCATGCTTTTGGTGATGCATCGAGGAGCATATAGGGTCGGGTTGCCGATTGGCATAAATTCTTAGAGCCAATGTTCGTCCGGTTGCATTTTGGAAGAGTTTGCTCTTCATTTGGATAGGCTGAAAAACAGCCCAGTCATGATTCAGTCTACTGAAATCTCTGTTCAGTCGACTGAACTTGGAACCCGAAAGTTTCCAGGCATGATTCAGTCGACTGAATCCTCTGTTCAGTCGACTGAACCTGGAAACAGAAAGTTTCCTGAAACTGTAAAATTTCCAGGTACAGGGTCAGTCGATTGAAAACTCTGTTCAGTCGACTAAACCTGCTATTTCAGCCCACTTTGCCTTTTTGATTGAATTTCCAATTTGAATCGACTCGTGATGATCCTATTTGTTGTTATCGTTTATTATGACTTTGATGACTTCTTTTTAGGGATTTTTGAATATCTGATGGATTCTTTATCGGTTTCTTTGGATTTGATTCATGTCTTCATATGTGAATTTTGTTTATTGATTGTTTCTACAATCATTTCTATGTTTGTCACTTTAAAAATATAAAGGTTTTCTATACTTGTAGTAAATATCAAAACTCTTTCTTCAAATGGTTTCAACACTATTTTATTACAAAGCTCGTTTTCTCAAACCGATTTCCAATCTATTAGTATATACAAACCTTTACCTCACTCGTATGAGAAATCTAATTAAACGGCTTAGTAAAACGAGTGGTATGAAACGCTTTCGTTTACTTCGTCGGTTAATTCTTGGACTTGTTCGATTGAATCCTTTGTGACAATTTTCTAGTGGAGATCTAAAATTTGTTCGTAAATATTTAAGTTAAGCTAGTGGTTATGGAACATGACTAAGCTCATATATTTACTAGCTTACTGTAATTGACACTTCTTGATGATCGATGATGATCATTTAATGGTTTAGACTAGCAATGTGCGATGTCTCTTTGTCCATGTGGAGATCCGTACCACAATCCATTGAGCTTCGTCTCATTTCTTTGTGGACTAGCGATCCATGTACTTCTAATGTGTTTTGATTCATTGGATGTACCGTTTTCACTACATCAATGTCTTTGCTTTTTGGATTCATTGGATGCACCGTTTGCACTACATCAATGTCTTTGCCTTTTGGATTCATTGGATATACCGTTTGCACTACATCAATGTCTTTGATTTTTGATTCATTGGATGTACCGTTTGCACTACATCAATGTCTTTGCTTTTTGATTCATTGGATGTACCGTTTGCACTACATCAGTGTCTTTGCTTTTTGATTCATTGGATGTACCGTTTGCACTACATCAATGTCTTGGCTTTTTGGATTCATTGGATGTACCGTTTGCACTACATCAATGTCTTGGCCAACCTTTTCCTGTGATTTTTGGATTTCTTGTGTTGATTTCTGGAATTTATGTCATTGACTTGTTATGAGTACAAGTTTAGGATATGATGCCCTCTTTGAATCTTTGAGAAGATTCTTGTGATATTGATTTATCTCTTATTGATTGATCTTCTGTTGATCATCATTTGCATACTTATAGTAGTATGTCAGTATGGTCATTTTATGTTTATGCCATATCTTTTATTTTATACCATATCATCTGATATTTATAGCTAGACTGATTCGTTTATTATTTTCTTATTAAATAATACTCGGGTCAGACTGAGATTTTACAGGTGCTTCCGCTTGACTCCTTATCGGACCATCATCTGATCTTTTGGTTAACTACTTAGCTTGTAGTTTTTGGTTGTGTACATTTGAGATATTGACTCCTTGATGTATACATGTTCTTTTGTCTTGCACTTGCATCTATTCTTTTATGTTATTGTGGATCTTGTTTGACCACTACTCAGATATACACTTTTATGTGTAATATTCATATCTGTTTCCGCCTTTGTGATATGAATTATCTATGACTGATTTATGTTATGTCTATTTCTATATTTGTTTCTGAAGATTATATATAGCCACTGTGTCATAGCTTTGAGTTTGTATCGGTATGTCGGATTTCCTCATTAAATGAAATATGCTTTACTATCTGACATATCGGTGCTCGTACAAAGAAATTACACAGATGGTCGCTCCTCAACGGCCTTATTCTCCATGCTACTTGACAGCATTACTCCGTAGTGTTCTTGGCTAGCGTGGGTATAGAGGTGGGGCGTCACAAATATCCTGCTATGGATACAAGTGTCGAAATTATTTTCAAATATAGAACATTTAAGAGATTGAATATATGCATATATTGGTGAAGATGTTCGAAATAAATTTTTGGAGATTTATAAAGTTGGGCCTAGTGACTGCTTATGGATGTCTTATTGATAGTTAAATAATCGACTATCAATATTAGCCAATTTTGTTAATCATTTCGAAGTGATCGGGATCAGATTTAACTGCCCGAAAAACACTTCGATCCGGTTTTAACGATGCGAATGGATACCGTGAAGATGATGTAGATGGTGATTTGGTTTGTCGAGACCCAGGGCAACTTATATGGACGAATGCTATCAGAATATCATCATTGGAGGACGATGAGCATTCTAAGTAGAAATTTATTCTTGGAAGGTAACGCTTAGTCTCGAACCTCATCAACCGAAAATGACTAAAATAGGGGAGATGCGCAAGGCTAAGTGGGCCATACCCAAGTTGGGTATATTATCACCTTCCTATATGTTCTCGAAAAACTATTACCTATGGATATGGTTGTGCATGGAAGGAGCGCTCGATAGTAAGAGTTGGAATACCCGGAGTGATAACATATTCGGTTTATCCAGGTCAGGGGTAGACCGGTCTTGTGTAGTAGGGGATCCCTGCGTGGTCCTCGGTACATTGTTCTAGAGGTGTACTATGTTGGGAGGTACCCCAATTGCCTAGTAATACGAGCTTACAGTTTTGTTTGTAGAGCCTAGTATGCTGGAATTTAGCTAATGTAACAATTTTAGCCACTTGAATAAGTATTTATATTCAGGCATTATTATAATATCACTGGATTTCTAAAAAAATGTTTTGGTTATCGTAAGGTAAAAACCCATAGTGTTTATGTGTGACGCGGTCTTATGAGATATTTTTTGTTTTCCAAGGATTTTGATAACTCTAATAATTCTAATTGAGTGTGTTTTCTCACGCTGGTTTTTTAGATTGACTCGAGTGCTATTTTATTATAATGCTCGGATCAGACAGACTATTACAGATTCAGGTTAACGTTATGGAGCTCACGAGACTAGTTGGAGGAGTTCTAGATGTATTTCCGTACTTGCTTTTTATTCCGCTGTGTAAGAACAAGTTATATAACTGTCTGGTTTGATGTATTGATTGTTGTACTCTGATGATTGTAAGTATACAAACTGTTACAAATTCTTTTGTACAAGATCTATTATCATATATCATATTTTGTTCCGATGTGACTATGAGATTCTATGGTTTTTTCTATTTTCTTCTTCTACCTTCTTTCTTCTTACCCCTAAAGATTCATATTTCGGTCTAATTTGAGTTGAACCGATGTGAAATATTGTCGACTTAAAATGTGTACGTATTTGCGGGCCTTTACAGCATGGGTTATGAGTAGAGTGGGTATGGGATTAGTATGGTAGGATATATTTTATTTTTATTTGTAAAATATCAAATTCTAAGCATCCAAAAATTACGAATTCTAAACAAAGCATGCCAACTCGCGTTTTATAATAAATAACCCAATTATAAACTGTAACGACCCGTTAAATTAATAATGTTTAATGAATTGAATTTAATAGAATTGCTAATCTAATTTAGAAGGAAATATAAGTCTTAAGATTTTTATTTGAGTAAATATAGGAATTGATGTGGTGATTATAATTTAATGTTAACAATTAAATATTTATGTGGCATAGATTGGATTAATGTAAATTGGTGGGTAGTTATTAGTTATAATTAGTTGATTTAAAAGGTATTAATGAAATGATAGCTGAATCGGATTGCCAATATATAAACATTAGAAAATTTATTAGGTGGACTAAATTTGTTTAAGTTCACAAGTTGTATAATTCAATTTAGTAGAAACTCTAAATTTATAAACGGAGATTTAAATAAACGCTAAATATGTAAATGGTGACTGAAGACCTAGTTATAGGAATTGGAATATAATCCAATTTGAATTAGGTATAAAAAGGATTTGATTTATATGAAAGTTATTTTTCACAGTATTGAATAAAAATTTGGAATCCAATTATAATTGATGATAATAACGTTAGTATTAGTAATAAATAGATTTCAACGCAGTAACCAAATGAATGGAAAAAAAAAAGAGTATATATTGCATAGAAATGAAATGTAGATTGTCACATTTGGTTGGAGTAAATTTTTAGAAACATAAATGTTGAATCAGTAAATATTAGTAAAAATATTACCTAGAATAAATTCCATTTAATATAAGAATTCAAAAGTGGAAGATTTACATTTGGATTGGAAAATGGATAGTTACTAATTAAAAGTGACCATTGAATAAATTTATGCAAACGTGATATAATGTAAATAGATGGGGATCAACTTTTATTTATGTGGTTAATGGAATTTAATTTCTATAGTATGATAATCGCAATTAATGGAAGTTGGAATAGCTAATTTATATGTTAGTTGGAATTTAGCTAGAATATGTAGATATTGGATGATAGTAAAATTAAATGGATATAAAGGTTTCAATTATACATTGAAATTCATACTCGCCATAAAAGGTTAATTGAAACCCAAAGAAGTAGTATAGGAATCTAACCTTCTTTATTAATTTGGATTTATTGCAATAGTTAATTTCATAAAATAAAGGTAAAGCTAATTCAAATTTAACTGGACCATTGTTGGTATAACTTTAGAAGCAAGATTTATTTATGATTTGAGTATTTAATTCAACAAGTGGTATTTACGACAAATAAAATAGAATTGAACGTAAAATATTACGTTATTAAATTGAAATGGAATTTGTAAACATTGAGTGAAATCTTAAACTAATGTTAGTATTCGTCGTATTTACAACAATAACTTTGAATAATAGAAAGGAAGTGAATATAATAAATTAATCAAATTTATAGTGTTGAATTCGATTGGATTGGAATTAATAAATGGTTAAGAAAAATAAGGGTTATTAATAATTTGGAATTTAATTATGGTAAAAGTTTATTTGCAATCATGAGTTGGAATAGAAATCAAATCTATTTATCTAATTGGATTTTGTTGAGAGTATAAGAATATAAGCTTTAATAATTGAGTTTTAGAATATAATTTATAATTTCCAAATAATTATAAAAATGCAGAAATTAACACTGCAAATTGATATGTTTATAGATTTTAATTCACATCCAAGCTGCTAAATCAATTGGAATTGATTGAATTATATAAGTAATAAGATTTGGCCAATATTAGAAGTTGAAAAATAGAATTGGATTTTTATGATTTATTTAATTGATTTAATAAACATTAAAAATAGCCATTTTGTCACGGACTCGGATTTCGACGAAACAAGTTTCATCGGATCCGTATCGGTGAATTATTATAGGGTTTCAATTTTCGTATCGATCGGACTTGTCGTTTGATCGTACGGACGCGAAACGCCTTGAAATCAATTTTATTAAAATCAATTTGAAATCAATTTGGAAATCTTGTTTTCAGCGTAACTTCTTCATACGATCGAATTTGGTCGTGAAACTTTTTCCATCGCGTTCAGAATATTTTAAAACACCTATTTGGATATATAGTTTTAACAAATTCGGTTCCGGAGGCATAGCGGGCTTTTTGGGCCATAGTTCGTTGCGTACGTTCATCCTTCTAGCCTGTACGCTCCAACCCAACCCTATCTATAAGTATACCGTGATAAACCCTAGCCCCTTTCTTCTGTCAATTGAATATACGTACATTTTCTTCATATCTTTCTCCTCTTTAATGGTTGCAAAACCTAGATCTATCCACGGTTCAAAATCAAAAGTCAAAACTCAAAAATTTCAGAAAATTCCAGAAAAAATATATGTTGAAGTATTCGATACGCGTAATCTACTGGTATAATTCGTTTTTCAATTGGGGCTGTCGTTTGCTCAGAATAAATTCAAACAGTCCGTGACCATTCATCATCGTCGTCGCAAACTTCGTCAGATCGCCAAACCCTTTCTGGGTATTGTAGTATGGACGATGGGGAGCGCATCTATGTGGTTTGTTTGGCGTTTTGATGGTCGGATTGCTCGCTACAATTCGATTTGGGTTAGTTTTAGGCGGCGGCTGCCTACCTATTCACGGTCGATGGGTCCAGTGGTGGTCCTGGGGTTGTCGGCAGGGAAGGAGGATGGCGAGGGGAGCCCTAGGTGATGGCGCCGAGAGGGCCAGCAACGTGAGGAGGCGGCTGCAAAGTTTGGGTTACGCGATGCATGGTTTTCCACAAACTGGTTCGTGATGTTGCGTGGTGCGAAGGCTTCCTGTACGTGCGCGTGAAGGGCCTCACATTGCTGACGTGGCGTGCATAATATGGTGAATGTGAGTTGTTTTCTTTTTATTTAATTTTTGTTTTCAAATCAGTTTTTCGTCATAACTTTTTCATACGACATCGGTTTCACGCGAATTTTTTTTTGTTAGGATCGTATTTAAATTCCGGATCTAATGACGCTGGTTTGGACGAATTCTGAGACGGGCGAATTTTTGGGTTTAAATCGGGTTTAAATTCGATTTAAATTCAAAAGGTGAGTGTTTTAACCCACTCACAATTACTAGAAGCTTTTATGTTTGTTAAATAAATTTTAGAAATGGATAGGAATTTATTTATGCGTAATTGGCATGTTTATTTCATTCACATCTGTTGAATTGCAGTTTATTTGATTTAGCTGTTAATTTAATTGATTTATTGCGTATTTATTTGATTGTTAGGAATTTTGTTTGCATATGAAATGCTAGTTAACAGTTATATAAATTATCTCTAAATATTAATGGTTAGATTAATAGTTGAAATTTAATTTGAATGAACTGACAGTTATTACCCGTTGCATATTATCGAACTAATATTGTTATTGATTGATATTGGTTGATAGTGATTGATATTGATTGATGGTTGAAATTGGGTGATGGATGTGTTGTTGAATGGATGATTTATGTGGATATCATTAAACTGCCAGTTAGCATGCATTTTACATTTTCGGGATTGCGGTTTGAAATGATATACAACCGCAGTTTATTTTTAAATTGCGGATTGAAATGATAAATATCTGTATCACTTGACCATAGGATAGAAAATTATATACAGGCACCGCGGTCTATATATAACTATTTTAAATGAAATTTCTATGGTTTGAATGAAATACGGTTTATATTAACCTTAAATTTTATACTGGATAAATATTTTTCTTTCATGTTATATACATATGAAGTTGAGAATTTTGAAATTAAAAGGAGTATAAATTCCTTTATTTAAAATGGAAGAAAATTTAGAAAATGGAGTTTAATAATTTATATCATATGTTTAAAAGTTAAGTTGGAAATTTTAAGATATGATATTTATAATTGGATTTTTCCCTAAATAAATTGAAAAGAATATTCTAGTATAATTTGAATTGGAAAAAATATATATTTTATTACTAGAAAGTGAAGTTTATTGTTTATAGATTCTATGGGAATATTCAAGGCTAATTAAAAGAGCATTTGATTTGAAAGGATGAGATCCAACTTTAGTTGAAATATGTATACTCAAATGGGTATACGTATATATGAATTAATTGGAATGGTTTTGAAACTTGAAGTAATATTTTGGGATTTTGGTTTTAACGTTAAGTAAAGAAATATTCATATAGCCATGTAAATTTATTTCCTCACAAATTTACCGTAAAGGTTAACCCACTTATCCTATATATATATTGTGAATATCCAAACCTATTAGTCTTGAAGGAAATGGGCTTAAAATTTCTGTGGATTTTGAAGGATTATATTGAAAGCTAAAAATTTCAATTATTGGTTACAAGGGATTACAATTAAATAAGAGTGATATAAATTTTGGAAAGGAAATATATTTGGGAAACGATATCACTGAATTTGGTTTTATAAAATATTATCAAAATGAATTGTCTTGGGTTTAAAAGAAGAAAGGATATCGTAATATTATGGTTTTGAAATGGATTATATTCTGGTTTTAAAGTATAAACAATTTTTAAATGAGCGCGGTGTTATAATAACGATTGGTTGGCAAAGAGACCGGGATCGGATATGGACATACTCTCTGTCGATACCGAAAACCACTTTGACTAACCGTGTACGCGGTGGAGATTCCAGAATGAAGTAGGTGGTGACGACGTTTCCTGTAAGGTAAATACGTGGACCCAACTCCCGTGAGTTGGCATAAGGTGGCTAAAACAGGAGCGATTCTCAGGCCAATGAGGTCATTCCTCTGATCGGACGCTCCTCTTCGATATTATACTTTGACTTGGATTGATTCAGTGGCCACTTCTATATTTTGATTTTTGGGGGAGTTAGTTCGAGGTGGGCGGCAGCTGCGCGCTGCGCGTTACCATCAGCCTGGATAGCAATTGGTATATCTACCCTGGCATTGCCTAGTTGTGCCGTGTCACCTACCCTATCGCGCCTTGTACGAGTTTGGATTTCTCCCGTAGCCCGTGTGGTATCCTCTGGTGGCTTCCCGATCAGGAGGGACTATGATATTGGACGGACTACTGGGACTATTACGTGTTAAGGGCTATATGGGTAACCCCTTAACGCTATTAAAAAGTAAGTTTATTTTATAAATAGACACTATTATAATAGCGCAATATACTACATAGTAAATAGTTTAACGGATCCTTAAGAGATGTAAATCCCGAACATCTCTTGAGTTACTGCACTCATATTTATTTCTGTTTATTTAACTCACATAAGATTTTCTAGTCTGACTCGAGTGTTTTGTCTTTTCAAATTCGCTCGGGTCAGTCCGAGCGTTTCAGGATAGCAGGTTTTAGCTTTGGAGGACGAAGACGAAGATTCAGTATTATTTTATATATATAGTATTGCACCACACTCTTTCTATTCCGCTGCATTTTCGTATTGGTATGTGTGACTCTGATATTCATTGTATAAGTAAAATCAAGCTTTTGTAAACTGTTTATGAACTGTATATTTGTTATTATATTTTATCCTTCCGCTGTGAGATTCTGTTTTATTTTATTCCTTCTCTGTTTTTCTTATTTACCCCATAACAATCCGCCCTTGCGTATGCTTTGAATTGGCACGTGTGTCGTTTAAAGTGTGTGAAAAGGCGGGATGTTACAGTTGGTATCAGAGCTTTGGTTTAGCGACTAAACCTTGGCTTTGTGGGGTTTGACTCTTTGTTAATAGGGTAGAAATATCCTATGGGAGTCGCTGAGTGTATATATATGAGAGAGCGTATTTGTTAGTTTTATAAAAAGATTTTGATATTGTGTTAATCTGTTCCGTTTTGTATTTATAAATTCTGGTTGATGCATGGGACGCTATGCCATCAATAGGGATTTCTAAACACTTAATAGGACAGACCGACATAATATCCGTTTTTAATATAGGTGAATGAAATAATTTTGCCTATTATATTTTCTATATATGATTTTTTTTTTAAAAGATATATATATATATATATATATTTGGTTGCTATAGATTGGGTGTTAGGCCATAAGAATATTTGTAATAAATTGAAGCTAAGAGAAACTATAATAAACCAAATTTGGAGATTTTAGAACTTAAGTCCGGGATTTTTGAAAATTTGCTTTCAAGGAATTTATGAAATATAAGGATTTGGTTTATAAGTATTTTCTTATATAAATATATAGTATAATTTGGAAAAATTTGTTTTAAAAGAAGATTTTGGAGGGAAAATAAATTCTGTACTTTCCTCTCTGTCGCTGGAAAATAAATTCGGTGATGACGGCCGCATCATCGACTTTCATTTTCGAGTTTCGAAGGGGAAAGGCCACTGTAGAAAATTCTACTGCAGATTTATTTTGAAATTTTCTAAAGGTTTTCTTTTATTGTTCTAAATTTAATTAGAGATATTGAGTTGTAAGAACTTATTTATCTATTATTTTGAAATAAATTGAATTTTAACCCGGTATTTAATTCTAAATTTTTCCGTAATTAATTGCTTAAAATTATGTTAGTGAAGAGGGGTTAAGTAATAAATAAATAAATTGAAACCTCCAATTTAATTAAGAGAATTATTGCAAGGTTATAAAGAGAAAGTGAAGAAGTAGGAGAGAGAATAGTAATATGGATTAACATTGAATTTAATTTGGAGATTTAACTTGTATAAGTTCAATTGCATTTCCTTAACATGAATAACTTACCCAAATATAAAAGTTGAAATGTTAAATAATAAACTAGAATTGAATATTTTACAAGTAGGAATCTTGGAAATAAGGAAGTATTCAATAATTACCGTTATAAATAAGAATTAAATGGTATAACTTAAGTGATAATTAAAATTTTATTGAAAATAAAGTTAAGGATTATTAATAGATGATATGAACCTGAGTATATAACATGAAATTCAAAATAAGAATTTATTATATGATTGTTCACTTAAGTATGTTTAATCTCCCCTATTCTAATATAATGGAAAGTAGGAAAAATTGAAATGACTGCAATTCATAGTTGATGAATAAATAAAAAACTTCCACTTATAAGAATAAATGTTAGCAGATTAAGAATTTGAGGGAAATCTTACAAGTGAAGAGTAAGGAAAGGAAGATATTCAAAATATTTGTTGTTATTAATGAGAATTTATTTTATAAACTTAAGTAATAAAAGGAAACTTAAGAAATAAAGAGAAATACAAATATAATGAATTTGGTGATAATTGGAAAATAAAACTTGTAAGAAATAAAGGAATTCCTCCATAAATAAAGGGAAGAAAATCAAAACACTGAATTATGAAATGAATGTATAATCAGCTATTTTGGTGTTGGTTTGAATTGTTTGGTTGATGTATGTTTGTTGGGTAAGGAATGGTGGAGTTGTTGGATGAACAAATAATCTATCTTTGTTCCATCTAAGGCTGTTGAGCAACGGATGCACTTGATAGTTATTCTTCATTCGTACAACTTCAGAATTTGAGCCGAACAACAAATTGTTTGTTTGATTTAATGATTGTTTGTTGTGGTGTGTGCTGTTTGCTAAAATCTATGGTTGTTGCATTTGATTGGATATGAATGATTGAATCCACCTAAACGTTCACTGTAAAATAAATATTTAACCTTTTAGATTTTATAAGTGAATACAGGTGTTGGAAGCAACTGCCACTGCTTTTGGTTCCAAAATAATAAGCGTATATTGCCCGACAAATAGGTATGTTTTCGGATTACGTTTAAAGCGCTATTTTATATATTTTTCCCGTGTGGGATATTTTATTTTGGATATATATGTAAAATATTTGTATATTTGGATATTATATTTTCTCCAGAGTCCCTCCGTACAAAGGAGACTCTGCCAAAATTTTCCGTAAATTTTGGACTTAGAATTTTGTTGAAATATTTTTCCAACTTTAATAATTCAAGTATTAAAGGATATAATAATTATAAAACCAGTGTATTTCATTTAAGGAAATTAATCCAGTAAAATATAAGTTAATATTTGAAGTAAAATGCACTGTTATTCTTCCTCCTCCCTTCTTTCCTTTTCGGGGACGAAAAGTTTTGAGTGGGGGGAGATTGTAACGACCCGTTAAATTAATAATGTTTAATGAATTGAATTTAATAGAATTGCTAATCTAATTTAGAAGGAAATATAAGTCTTAAGATTTTTATTTGAGTAAATATAGGAATTGATGTGGTGATTATAATTTAATGTTAACAATTAAATATTTATGTGGCATAGATTGGATTAATGTAAATTGGTGGGTAGTTATTAGTTATAATTAGTTGATTTAAAAGGTATTAATGAAATGATAGCTGAATCGGATTGCCAATATATAAACATTAGAAAATTTATTAGGTGGACTAAATTTGTTTAAGTTCACAAGTTGTATAATTCAATTTAGTAGAAACTCTAAATTTATAAACGGAGATTTAAATAAACGCTAAATATGTAAATGGTGACTGAAGACCTAGTTATAGGAATTGGAATATAATCCAATTTGAATTAGGTATAAAAAGGATTTGATTTATATGAAAGTTATTTTTCACAGTATTGAATAAAAATTTGGAATCCAATTATAATTGATGATAATAACGTTAGTATTAGTAATAAATAGATTTCAACGCAGTAACCAAATGAATGGAAAAAAAAAAGAGTATATATTGCATAGAAATGAAATGTAGATTGTCACATTTGGTTGGAGTAAATTTTTAGAAACATAAATGTTGAATCAGTAAATATTAGTAAAAATATTACCTAGAATAAATTCCATTTAATATAAGAATTCAAAAGTGGAAGATTTACATTTGGATTGGAAAATGGATAGTTACTAATTAAAAGTGACCATTGAATAAATTTATGCAAACGTGATATAATGTAAATAGATGGGGATCAACTTTTATTTATGTGGTTAATGGAATTTAATTTCTATAGTATGATAATCGCAATTAATGGAAGTTGGAATAGCTAATTTATATGTTAGTTGGAATTTAGCTAGAATATGTAGATATTGGATGATAGTAAAATTAAATGGATATAAAGGTTTCAATTATACATTGAAATTCATACTCGCCATAAAAGGTTAATTGAAACCCAAAGAAGTAGTATAGGAATCTAACCTTCTTTATTAATTTGGATTTATTGCAATAGTTAATTTCATAAAATAAAGGTAAAGCTAATTCAAATTTAACTGGACCATTGTTGGTATAACTTTAGAAGCAAGATTTATTTATGATTTGAGTATTTAATTCAACAAGTGGTATTTACGACAAATAAAATAGAATTGAACGTAAAATATTACGTTATTAAATTGAAATGGAATTTGTAAACATTGAGTGAAATCTTAAACTAATGTTAGTATTCGTCGTATTTACAACAATAACTTTGAATAATAGAAAGGAAGTGAATATAATAAATTAATCAAATTTATAGTGTTGAATTCGATTGGATTGGAATTAATAAATGGTTAAGAAAAATAAGGGTTATTAATAATTTGGAATTTAATTATGGTAAAAGTTTATTTGCAATCATGAGTTGGAATAGAAATCAAATCTATTTATCTAATTGGATTTTGTTGAGAGTATAAGAATATAAGCTTTAATAATTGAGTTTTAGAATATAATTTATAATTTCCAAATAATTATAAAAATGCAGAAATTAACACTGCAAATTGATATGTTTATAGATTTTAATTCACATCCAAGCTGCTAAATCAATTGGAATTGATTGAATTATATAAGTAATAAGATTTGGCCAATATTAGAAGTTGAAAAATAGAATTGGATTTTTATGATTTATTTAATTGATTTAATAAACATTAAAAATAGCCATTTTGTCACGGACTCGGATTTCGACGAAACAAGTTTCATCGGATCCGTATCGGTGAATTATTATAGGGTTTCAATTTTCGTATCGATCGGACTTGTCGTTTGATCGTACGGACGCGAAACGCCTTGAAATCAATTTTATTAAAATCAATTTGAAATCAATTTGGAAATCTTGTTTTCAGCATAACTTCTTCATACGATCGAATTTGGTCGTGAAACTTTTTCCATCGCGTTCAGAATATTTTAAAACACCTATTTGGATATATAGTTTTAACAAATTCGGTTCCGGAGGCATAGCGGGCTTTTTGGGCCATAGTTCGTTGCGTACGTTCATCCTTCTAGCCTGTACGCTCCAACCCAACCCTATCTATAAGTATACCGTGATAAACCCTAGCCCCTTTCTTCTGTCAATTGAATATACGTACATTTTCTTCATATCTTTCTCCTCTTTAATGGTTGCAAAACCTAGATCTATCCACGGTTCAAAATCAAAAGTCAAAACTCAAAAATTTCAGAAAATTCCAGAAAAAATATATGTTGAAGTATTCGATACGCGTAATCTACTGGTATAATTCGTTTTTCAATTGGGGCTGTCGTTTGCTCAGAATAAATTCAAACAGTCCGTGACCATTCATCATCGTCGTCGCAAACTTCGTCAGATCGCCAAACCCTTTCTGGGTATTGTAGTATGGACGATGGGGAGCGCATCTATGTGGTTTGTTTGGCGTTTTGATGGTCGGATTGCTCGCTACAATTCGATTTGGGTTAGTTTTAGGCGGCGGCTGCCTACCTATTCACGGTCGATGGGTCCAGTGGTGGTCCTGGGGTTGTCGGCAGGGAAGGAGGATGGCGAGGGGAGCCCTAGGTGATGGCGCCGAGAGGGCCAGCAACGTGAGGAGGCGGCTGCAAAGTTTGGGTTACGCGATGCATGGTTTTCCACAAACTGGTTCGTGATGTTGCATGGTGCGAAGGCTTCCTGTATGTGCGCGTGAAGGGCCTCACATTGCTGACGTGGCGTGCATAATATGGTGAATGTGAGTTGTTTTCTTTTTATTTAATTTTTGTTTTCAAATCAGTTTTTCGTCATAACTTTTTCATACGACATCGGTTTCACGCGAATTTTTTTTTGTTAGGATCGTATTTAAATTCCGGATCTAATGACGCTGGTTTGGACGAATTCTGAGACGGGCGAATTTTTGGGTTTAAATCGGGTTTAAATTCGATTTAAATTCAAAAGGTGAGTGTTTTAACCCACTCACAATTACTAGAAGCTTTTATGTTTGTTAAATAAATTTTAGAAATGGATAGGAATTTATTTATGCGTAATTGGCATGTTTATTTCATTCACATCTGTTGAATTGCAGTTTATTTGATTTAGCTGTTAATTTAATTGATTTATTGCGTATTTATTTGATTGTTAGGAATTTTGTTTGCATATGAAATGCTAGTTAACAGTTATATAAATTATCTCTAAATATTAATGGTTAGATTAATAGTTGAAATTTAATTTGAATGAACTGACAGTTATTACCCGTTGCATATTATCGAACTAATATTGTTATTGATTGATATTGGTTGATAGTGATTGATATTGATTGATGGTTGAAATTGGGTGATGGATGTGTTGTTGAATGGATGATTTATGTGGATATCATTAAACTGCCAGTTAGCATGCATTTTACATTTTCGGGATTGCGGTTTGAAATGATATACAACCGCAGTTTATTTTTAAATTGCGGATTGAAATGATAAATATCCGTATCACTTGACCATAGGATAGAAAATTATATACAGGCACCGCGGTCTATATATAACTATTTTAAATGAAATTTCTATGGTTTGAATGAAATACGGTTTATATTAACCTTAAATTTTATACTGGATAAATATTTTTCTTTCATGTTATATACATATGAAGTTGAGAATTTTGAAATTAAAAGGAGTATAAATTCCTTTATTTAAAATGGAAGAAAATTTAGAAAATGGAGTTTAATAATTTATATCATATGTTTAAAAGTTAAGTTGGAAATTTTAAGATATGATATTTATAATTGGATTTTTCCCTAAATAAATTGAAAAGAATATTCTAGTATAATTTGAATTGGAAAAAATATATATTTTATTACTAGAAAGTGAAGTTTATTGTTTATAGATTCTATGGGAATATTCAAGGCTAATTAAAAGAGCATTTGATTTGAAAGGATGAGATCCAACTTTAGTTGAAATATGTATACTCAAATGGGTATACGTATATATGAATTAATTGGAATGGTTTTGAAACTTGAAGTAATATTTTGGGATTTTGGTTTTAACGTTAAGTAAAGAAATATTCATATAGCCATGTAAATTTATTTCCTCACAAATTTACCGTAAAGGTTAACCCACTTATCCTATATATATATTGTGAATATCCAAACCTATTAGTCTTGAAGGAAATGGGCTTAAAATTTCTGTGGATTTTGAAGGATTATATTGAAAGCTAAAAATTTCAATTATTGGTTACAAGGGATTACAATTAAATAAGAGTGATATAAATTTTGGAAAGGAAATATATTTGGGAAACGATATCACTGAATTTGGTTTTATAAAATATTATCAAAATGAATTGTCTTGGGTTTAAAAGAAGAAAGGATATCGTAATATTATGGTTTTGAAATGGATTATATTCTGGTTTTAAAGTATAAACAATTTTTAAATGACCGCGGTGTTATAATAACGATTGGTTGGCAAAGAGACCGGGATCGGATATGGACATACTCTCTGTCGATACCGAAAACCACTTTGACTAACCGTGTACGCGGTGGAGATTCCAGAATGAAGTAGGTGGTGACGACGTTTCCTGTAAGGTAAATACGTGGACCCAACTCCCGTGAGTTGGCATAAGGTGGCTAAAACAGGAGCGATTCTCAGGCCAATGAGGTCATTCCTCTGATCGGACGCTCCTCTTCGATATTATACTTTGACTTGGATTGATTCAGTGGCCACTTCTATATTTTGATTTTTGGGGGAGTTAGTTCGAGGTGGGCGGCAGCTGCGCGCTGCGCGTTACCATCAGCCTGGATAGCAATTGGTATATCTACCCTGGCATTGCCTAGTTGTGCCGTGTCACCTACCCTATCGCGCCTTGTACGAGTTTGGATTTCTCCCGTAGCCCGTGTGGTATCCTCTGGTGGCTTCCCGATCAGGAGGGACTATGATATTGGACGGACTACTGGGACTATTACGTGTTAAGGGCTATATGGGTAACCCCTTAACGCTATTAAAAAGTAAGTTTATTTTATAAATAGACACTATTATAATAGCGCAATATACTACATAGTAAATAGTTTAACGGATCCTTAAGAGATGTAAATCCCGAACATCTCTTGAGTTACTGCACTCATATTTATTTCTGTTTATTTAACTCACATAAGATTTTCTAGTCTGACTCGAGTGTTTTGTCTTTTCAAATTCGCTCGGGTCAGTCCGAGCGTTTCAGGATAGCAGGTTTTAGCTTTGGAGGACGAAGACGAAGATTCAGTATTATTTTATATATATAGTATTGCACCACACTCTTTCTATTCCGCTGCATTTTCGTATTGGTATGTGTGACTCTGATATTCATTGTATAAGTAAAATCAAGCTTTTGTAAACTGTTTATGAACTGTATATTTGTTATTATATTTTATCCTTCCGCTGTGAGATTCTGTTTTATTTTATTCCTTCTCTGTTTTTCTTATTTACCCCATAACAATCCGCCCTTGCGTATGCTTTGAATTGGCACGTGTGTCGTTTAAAGTGTGTGAAAAGGCGGGATGTTACATAAACTCAGTGGAACTATTATCTGGACCAAATTCAAACATATACTGAAAGAAGCCTTTAAAATCGAATTATATTATATTAAACTCCTATAATGAATTTCTAGCATTTCGAACTCGCATGATCATAAGATATGTCCAAACGTTACAAAATTCGTCAAGTGTTGTAATTCATTATTATTTTTCCAATAGCACCTGTATTGTTAAAATATAAGGTAGTGCTCCGAAATGACATTTTCACACGTTAATTAAAATGATTTATTACTAAAACCAAATAAATCGCTTTTATGTCTAAATTAAAGGTTTATTGTCTTCATCCTTATTTAAATAGAATTCTAATCAACTTTCAAAATCATTTTTATTCATATTAATTTAGGATTCAATTATTTAAGCAATTCCAAAAATTAAATTCAACAATTTATTTATCATATAAATCGCTATATTTGAAACTCAAGTTATTTAACTTACAAATTTAACTTTTCAATAATTAAAATCATTTAAATATTTCAAAATCAATTAACTAAATTCTGCATCGTTACATATGTTTTAAGATATTAATTTTTGAAAGTTTGAAGCCTTATATTCTTTAGTGGAAAAACAAAATAAGAATAAAGGGAAGTGAAAATGAAATGAAGGAAAATGAATAATGAAGAACATATGTGTGGCTCCTTGTTTTCAAGTACATTGTCCCATAATACATAACAACATATATACTGAGAAAGAAAGGTGCAAATATTAAATGAGCAACCAAAGTCAATGAGAAAAGGGCAAAACAAAAAAATATGTGAAAAGATATTATGATGATGTGTTAGAGATTTTATATTAAAAGTTTTTGGGGTACACCGCTACATAATATCTCATTCTCGTATAGACCCCGAATGATAGGAATAAAAATACAATCATGCACAACAATACGACACGATCGTAAAAGCACTATAAAATATACTGGTTAACTTATTCTGTACAGTTTTAAAAATACCCACGTTTGCCACAAAATATGTTGAAAGAAAATTTAGTTAATTTCTAAATTCATAATTATGGAAAAATCATATAAATTAAACAAAAAAATACGTCAAAAAAATCAACTGTTTTATTACAGTTTGATTTTCTTATTACTTATTATATTCGAACGATTTATTATTGTGTATAAATTTGCAAAATGAATTCACTATTACCATTTTTTAATTTAAAGGAGTTAGATAAAATTAGTAAATCCATTTAATCAATATTTAATTCACAAATATTCAAGAAACCCTAAATTTGAGTACAACTTACTATATTCCATAATCTAATTATTTAAATATTTAAAATTAATTAAATATTTAAAATTCAATTACCAAAATTCTAGCTTGTAACATTCTCCCCTCTAAAAGAATTTCATCCCCCAAATTCCCAAGGAAGAAAATGTCACCAAACCCCTAAGGTTTAAAAATGTATTAATTAAAATGAGTTATTAAACTTGTTACATAATTAACTCTCAAATATTATGAAAAAATTCAGCAGCGTCTTCTTTTCATGGCTCGTTCGAAAAAACTACGAATTCCCTCTATGAGACAAAAGAAAACAAAAGCCAAGTGACCTCCCATATATTGAGCATAAATTAACCAACCAATTTTAAATTTCTAAATCTGCTACATACCTTTTTACATTTAATTTTTAATTTTTTTTCAAGCAATTTATAAACTTGATGCAAATGAAGATGCACAAAAATCAAATAGTAACCTCTTGCTTACCTGTATGTACATTATTCAAAAGAGAATAAGGTTGACAAAAGAGTAATACTCTAGCTATCCATATAATAAGCTTAAATAGCATAAACAATGTAACAATCACGTGCAACAAAGCAAGATGATGCAACAACTAATAATGATGCAATAAAATACAGAAAATTTTCTATAATAAATGCTATGTATCCAATATTTTCAAATCATACATTTAGAACCAAATGCTCGCACTTTATATTCAAAAGTATATCTTAAAAATCCCTCAAGAAGAAATATATCAAAACTAGATCCAATATGATTAAGAGGATGCACTCCCTTTTCGAGCATGGTATAACTCTAAACAAAACCATGGGGCATAGTGGTAACTGGTACCTCTTAAAACAATAGAGTAAATTCACCTAGCGAGTTCGAAAATGGGGAAACTCCCAATCATGCTTTAATTTTAGTCATTCATCACAATAAATATAAATATTTCTAAAAAATTTGCAAATATCTATTGGAACAAATTCCAATTTTTATCAAAATAATAATATTTCTTAAATACTTAAAATCATACTATTATTATTTCTTTTCACAACCATTCCAAATTTTTTTTAAAAATGATTTCAAAACCACCAAGATTTAAGTCCTAATACACAACAATTCAAAAGCCACTGTTTATAAACTCACACATTATAAACTATGGTATATAAATCACACAACCAATTAAATCAAATCAAATAAAATTCTGTATAAGAATAAACTAACATTATCAATCAATCAAACTTCTTAAGGAAAAATGTAACACTTAACATTATTTAAAATGTCAAATGACTAACAACCAAATTTTGAATTTTGCTTAGGTTCACAAATTTTCATAATTCACATGCTAAGTGTACAATTATACTCAAGCCTATATGATACACGTCGATCATTCGTACACTATATTTGTTCCAATCACTTGTTCAGATATACAGACTTCCACTTCCAAACTAGTATTGTTCACTTGACCTTTCTAAGGCGGACTCTGATCACATTCACGAAACTTCTGTTCTCCTTACATAGTCATAAACTATGATAGAAAACTCTCTGTGTCATATCAACAATCTGAATCATTGATAAGAATCAAGTGAGAAATCTTTTTTTGGGCTGGTGTAAATAACCTGAAGTTTTGTATTAGAGTCCTAGATCAAGAACCGCGTGAATAAAATGATCTATGTATAACTTGCATATATAGTTTGATTGGTTTCTTAATAATAGCAATCTCTTTCTAACGCCTTTATATTTTCTACTTTGTGTTTCATTTACCACTAAAATTATTTTATGAATCACTTCATAAAATTTGACCTTAGTTTGTAAATATTTTACAAAGACAATTCTTTATAAAACAACAAATAAAATCTTACTCTATTTTATTTATGTGTATAATACTCTTCTAAGTCCAAGAGTATACACAAAACACCAATATTATGTTATTTATTTGTTATCATCTTTCATTTTTCGCAAAATTTAATTTGAAGTCTAAATAAAACATGGATCTTTATAACTAGTCCACCTTTCGACCTCTTTACCTTAGTTTGCTCTAAGGAAAAATGTTCATGGGTTGGCTCAATATCATTGAAAAATTTACACCACTTACATGATTAACAAAACTATAGTTTTAATTAAATAAATTTACCAAAACCTTTCTACCTTATTTAACTTATTCAAAACTTGAGTTAAATTATTTCTTTTCTATCCAATAGTTTTATAATTTTTATTTATCAAATTATTATTCAAAATAAATTTTATTTTAAATCAGTTTCCTTTAAGGAAACTTAAGACTAATAACCCAGTTTTTTATATGAAATAACTTTAACAGTTTGTTTATTAAAACTCACTTTAGGTTCGCCCAGATTTGAACTCATTTCAATCGTATAATGATAACGAGAATAATTTGTTAATTGCCCCCACAATGTTTGCCTAAGCAAACATCTGATCATCACTTAGAAGATTATTTAAATTATCACAAACCGAATGAGATGTTTTCCCGAATTATCCCACAGAGAATTAATTCCATTTAAAATTTTACTTCCAAAATATTTTTATTTGGAAATACTTTCAAGTAGTACTACTATATTATTTTTCAAAAACCCCTTGAAATTATCTCAAATGACTTTGGGATTTAAGTTCAAAAATCCTTTTTAAAACTCCTTTTATAAATCATATTTATATAAAATTACATTTATATAAAATCATTTCATATTATAAAAATTCTCCTTTATTATAATAAAATTTTCTCAAATATTTATTTTTTAAACGTCTTATACTACCATTTAGATTATTTTAAACAACCTTTATTAAAAGATTGCTTTACCTTAACATTTACTCTAAACACCTTATAGTCAAATTGTGAAACTTAACTCAGAAGAGATTCATTTTGATGTACTTACACTTATTAGATAATATATGCTCATAAACTACTTGATCATGGATTAATAATAAATAAACAATATAGCCAATGCACCTAAATTTTTTGAGCATGACATATCGAATAATAATGATAATAAAGAATTATTATCATTAACAAAAAACACAATAAATAATTATATAAATTTGAAAATTATTCATTTGTATATAAAAATAGAGGTAAGATATTTTATTTACCAAATTTACAAAAATCAATATCATGTCCATTCATCTTGTTTAAGTATTTAGAAATCCCTATTGCCACCATGGTGTCCCACATCTCAACTAGAATTCATAAACAACTAATCAGACCAATTAACACAATACATTTTTATAACAATAACAAATATGATCCTCTGTGTATGTGTGTGTATAATATTCTCAAACTCATTCTAGGATGTCACTTACCCTATCTCTAATGAGTTGCTTACTCTGGGGTATTACTAACCCTATCGCCAGTGGTTCATACCCTAACAAAGCCAAGGTTCTTGCTTAAACTTCAACTCTGATACCAAAATTGTAACGACCCACCTTTTCGACCATCGAAAGTCGACATTGAATACATCCACATATTCAAATGTCGAACATCCAATCGTCGACAAGGTAGATTGCTATGGTAAAATAAAAAGAAGAGAAAAGAGAACAAGGAAATCTGAATCTCATAGTTGAATCGACAACATATAATATAACAAAGACAATAAAAAGTGTATTTCCAAAATACAAATTTTATACGAGTTAAAAACAACCTTATCAACTGGACAATTATAAAATTCCGACTTTACAATTGCTGATTAGTATATAATATAATACAGCAGAAAAATAAAACATTACGATGGTGAACACCCAACTCTTCTCCAATTACTTCATATCACCAAATCCAACCCGGGAAAAAATCAGTCTGACCCACGCATTATAATAAAATAACCACTGGGCTAGTCTAGAAAATAAGTATAAGAAAACTCAAGTAATATGATTAACATATAAATATCTATGAGACCATGCGGCTAATGCAGAATGGGTTTTTACCATATAAAACGAACATCCATAAA
Source organism: Allium cepa (assembly GCA_030765085.1). Classification (NCBI taxonomy): domain Eukaryota; kingdom Viridiplantae; phylum Streptophyta; class Magnoliopsida; order Asparagales; family Amaryllidaceae; genus Allium; species Allium cepa. The sequence goes on along the minus strand of CM060941.1, from coordinate 674,596,880 downwards.
TGGAGAAACGGGAAACAAATCAGAACAATAATCCACTAAGAAAGAATGGAAATAAACAACAAAAACAATCCAAATAAAAGAGTTGGTACAAGTAAGAACAAATCCCATACCGAATGAATTAAATAAATAGTATCATATTCCAGACTTGAAAGATAAGTCACAATTAATTGAACATCAAGAAGAGCACAAGGCAATTCTCTATGCAATTAAGGAAACAATTCAAAGATTTGAATTAATAACAAGGAAAAAGAGAAAATTGTCCAACAATGACTAAGATGGTGTGTAAAAACCCATAAATTTCAAAGGTTTTATAACGTAATTTATTGAAATTTTATGAAATTTTAAATAATTGAAATTCAATAAAAAATTGATATTTGGTATGCGTTTATTTTAAACATAACAACTGGTAAATTTTAAATTGAAAATTATGAAAGTAAATTCTGTTGTGTAATTTTCAATTTAATACCAGTTAATTTGAGGAAAATTAAATGTTTTTTAAATCTGGATATTTTTATTTATAACAAATTTGTAAACTGTTTTTTGAGTAAGATTGCATAATTGGTTTCGTCAAATTTGGACATCTCTAGCTCCGTTTATCTTATTTTCGGCATTTAAATAAAAGTTTTGCATCGAATATCGACTTTTCATAGGATTAACGTATCGTTGATGTCTATGTACCATTCTGATCGTCTCGTCATGCTGATCTCTGCAGTATTCTATATTTCGGTGTCCGGTACGCGATGAAAACCGCGAAGCGATTAACCGTATCGACACCCGTTTTGAACCCTTTTTGTTTTCTTGTGTCTCTCGATTTTCCACTGTTGAAATACCAATAGTCATTAGCATTTATTCTCTGAATTCAACATACTGGCTTTTGACTTTTCCACTTATGTCAATATTGCTGGTTTGTTCACGTTCATTCTTTGGTCCTGTTCCTTTCTTGGTTCTGTGAATTCATTAGTTAAAAATAATATAATATCTTATATAGTTAATGTGTATAAAGTTTTACATATGTTAGTTGGCAGCTTTAACCTTTAGCTATAGCTTTTTCCGAATCCACTTCCTTATGTTCATTCTAAGAAACTAATAAATTTATAAATTCATAAAGTTAAAAATAATTATTTGCTGTGACCTCCTCTTCTTCTCTAGCTATCATTTCCCTGTTCTTTGAACTTCTGCCTTCCATGTCTACTTGACTCGGAGCTCATCTGCTCCTATAATCGTCCATCCTCCCCGTTCTCCTTCGAACCCACCCATCGCCGAGATAGCCTCCTCCACCATCCAGCACTTCCATCGAAAAACCGTTCCACTTCCCTCGACTTGCCTCCTCCTTTTGCGTTGTTGTGCTCACCTACTTCACCCCCCCCCCCCCCCAACCAAAGCCTACATGCAAACCACCTTATCCCCCCTCAACTGATAATGCAGCCACTCTTCTGTTTGCTTCTCCTTTCAAACCCCAATACCCTACTATACAACCCAAGACTCCACCACCAGATCTACATGGATCTGCCACATGCCTCCTTTTCCTCTCCAACCCGAGAACCTCCAGCAAACCCAATCTCCACCACTCCAACCGTCGCCTACCTTCTCTTCTCCCCCGTGCCCTACCACTGCCATTGCTCCATGTCAGCCACTCACTGCACTCACCACTTCACTGGCCTCTGACCCTCATCCCAAAGCAACCGCACTTCCTCTCTCCGATGCCATCTCATCACGCGTGTAGCCGATCCCTTCCACACCTCCACCAAACCCGCATCGATAGTCGCTTGCGTTGCTATCTTCTGCTCTCTGGTTTCTTTTTATAAAGTAAGTATGTTATATATGATATGTTTATGCGTAAATATATATACAGTATAATTATCGTATGTTTAAGTGTTATGTTATATAAGCTTTATATATATTAGTTTATATATATTCTGTTGAGTTTAATTTATAGGTTTATATATATATATATATATATAATCAGCTGTTATACATGAAAGTTGTACATAATTCGGTCGTAGTATATGTAAATTTATATAATAGTGTATGTATGTATACATATATCTTAGTTTATATCTATATTTTATCTAGTTTTATATATAGAAGTTTATATATGTTATATAAGTATATGTTGACCGTATATATACATTTACATATCAGTTGGTTTTCAATATATATAGATATTATATGTTCTAGGTATATGTATATGTAATAGTTTGTAATATTTTAAGTGTATTCATTTATAGCAAGTTCTGTCAATATTCCGGAATATGTATTTTGTTAATATTCTTAAACATGCATATTTATATGTATTTGTAAATTTATGGATTTATATAAAATATGTTTTGGTTTATATTTTGGTATGAGTACATTTATATAGTAAGTTATATTTACATTTTTATTAATATTTTTAGGAAGTGTATATATATGTCTATTCATGTTGCTGTTAATGTTTAAAATGTAGCAGGAGGAAGTTTGAAAGAAACATTTTGATTTTTTTATATCGATTTTGAAATGTAAATACAAAGGTTTTATTTGCACAATTGGTTTTAATATATATATATATATATATATATATATATATATATATATATTTTAAAATATGTATTTTAATTTAATATTGGTTTTAAAGAAAATAACAGAATAAACATTTCGCTTCTGTTTATAGCAAGCTGATTTTTGATTGTTTTCATCGATCCTTTACTATTAGCTTTAGTTGTTGAATTTGTTTTCACCTTCCTTTTCTTTGAAATTTGTCATTGGATCGGTCAATTGTCTAGTCCGTAATCCGAGTTGTAGCTTGTTATGTTCTTTTCCCGCTGTTCTCTAGCCTCAAAAGGTGAGCAATCACTCACGATTAACATTCTAATATTTAGTAAATTTGATTTAACTTGAAATGACAATTGAAATATGTTGTTAAATTTGAATTGTTAGTTATTTAATTGTTAAATATGATATGCCATTATCTGCAATTGTTCAACTATGAGATATGACACCATATACTGTTGTTTTTATTTTATTTAATTTGTTACTAACGATATATGCATGTTGTTGATATGTTATATTTTAATCATATTTGTTCTCATTTTGCAAGTTCCCTGTTAGTTCAGAATTTCCTATGGGTTGAAATGATACATACACGAACGATAGAACAGATTAGGAAATCGTTATGGGTTAAAATGATAAACCCAAGCGATTTTCATTGATTTTGAAATTTTGGGATTGCGGGTTGAAATGATATATACCCGTACATATTTAAATTGCAGATTGAAATGATAAATATGTGTATCACTTGATCATAGGATAGAAAATTATATACGGACACCGCTGGTCTATATATTGAAAATGATTTCCAAAGATTTGAAAGGAAATATATGGGTTTTAATAAATATTTAGTTTTAAAATATAAGATGTAGAAATGTTATTTTATATACGTCTAAATTTTTTATTTTTAAAATTATATGTTTTGGAAATTTCAAATTTATAAGTTAGTTTTTAAAATATAATTTTTAAGATTTTACTTATAATTTTATTGTTTTAAAAATATATGAAAATAGATTTAATACAAAAGTTAAATTTAATAATAAAATTTAATTTAATAAAATTTAATTTAATTAGTGTATAATATGTTAAAGGATTTACTTAAGCTTATACTAATATTTTAAAAATAGATTTTATAACTTTAATAATAAAGGTTGGGAAGATAAATTAATGTTGGCTTGAAATTTAAATGGTTGATAATTGACTTTAAATAAGAATTTATTTGAACTTATTGATTTTAGATGGTGAAAAATATGATTTATAACTTGATTTGATAAAAACTGATTAAATGAATATTCTCAAATTTAAATAAAATTAAGATCGAATCTTTAATATTGATTTTAATTTATAAATCGGAATTTAAATAAATTGTTATTAAAATGGTTAAGTGGATATTTTTCAATTTGAATAAAAGTTAAAGTTACAAATGAAATTTATATATTGTAAATGTTTGAAAAATTAAACTTGAATCTTTGAACTTTAAATTGAAATCGTTAAACTGGAATTGATTCAAATTGAATTTTTGGAACTTTAGCTGATTTGAATCGATTTGTGTAATTGCAGGAAACTAATTTTTATTATATAAAGTATTTTTATTATAGAAACCATTTTAATATATAAATCATTTTGTTATATAAGCTGTCTTAATTTATAACTATTTAATATGTATACTATTTTCAATATCTAAACAGTTTAAGTCAAAAGTATTATGATTTCAAAGTGTTACGATTTCGAAAGTGTTATAAATTTTAAGGTGCTACAATTCTGGAAATGAATATTAATTAAAGTGACTAATGATACCGTATTGATCTAGTTTTGAAATGAATATGATATTTTGATATATGAACTATTTGAAATGAAATGACCACGATGTGAAATATGCGTCTGGTTGTTAAAGAGACCGGGATCAGTTATGTCATACTCTCTGTCAATACCGAAAACCACTTTAACAAATGTGTACGTTGTGGAGATTCCAGAATGAAATATGATGGTTTGGCAACAATTATATATGGTATTTACGTAGCCCTTACTCCCGTGAGTCAGCTTGATGTGGCTAAAACAGGAGCTATATCGGGCCAAGGGAGGTCACACCTCCAACCGGGCACATTTCTTCGATACCATTCTATTGCTTTTGTGATTTGATTAGGTGCACCTTTGATTTGGGAGTGTGTCACGAGGTAGGCGGTAATAGCTGCTATGCCTTACCACCGGTCTGTGAGTGCAAATGGTATATCTACCTTGCCATTGCCTCAAGTGCCTTGTCACATGCCCTATCATGCCATCTACGAGTTTGTTTTGTGTCGTACCTATGGAGTGCTCCCTAATAGCCCACTTGCAAGTGGAATTTATAGTATCTGTATTGACTATATAAAATGTGTTAAGGGGCAAATGGGTAACACCTTAACGCTATTTTAAAACTTTTACTTTACATAGACATATTATAATAGCGTATATTACTACATAGTAGATAATTCCAAAGATCCTTAGAGGATGGAAATCCCAAACATTCTTTGAGTTACTTGTATTTCAGTTGACATTTCACTTGAGTTGAATTTACTATATAAGAATGTTAATCCTGACTCGAGTGTTTTTTGTTTTGGTCTATGGTTGGGTCAAACTAAGTGTCACAACATTTGAACTCACCTTTGGAGTTGGAGCTTCACTTGGACATCCATCTATATCTACTCAGATTTCAGCTATCCGGTTGTTTTGTTCAGACTTGTCATCAGTTTGTATTCGACACTACATTATATTTGAGATATCCTGTGTATTTTGTTTCGAACTCTATTGTTTTATAAAGTAGCTTCATGAACTACTATTCATCTATTCTACTGCTTATTATTATATTACTCTGTCTCTGTGATTCTATGATTGATTTATTTACCGTATATGCCGAGTTTTCCGAATATAAATTAACAATCTGATATTTTGAGCAATTCAAGTCCAACATGTGTGGATGTGAATGGTTCGAAATGTTAGGTCATTACAGTTGATATCGGAGCTCTGGTTTAGGCAAACTTAGCATATAGAGAAAACTTAATTACAGAATCACCGTCGTTCGAGCTTGAATTTCTCCTCTTTGATTAGGGATTCTTTTGAATTTCGGAACTTTTCCTCGTTTCTAAAATCCATTCTTGTCTTTTCCTATTTGTGTTCTTCTTGATACTGGAGTATCCCATAACTACATTTCCAATGATCTTTGTAATAATTTGTGCTTATCTTGCCACCCAATTGGCAAATTCATCCTAAAGTGTGACTAATCCACCGGCGGTCTCGCCAACCTTCGTATGATTGGTAAAAGGGTGAAACTCCTTTACAACAAGCGTCGATTCATCGAAGATTTTAGTTCTCGGTTTTGAAGCTGTTATCTCTTGCAATGCTCAAATGTTTCTCTAGTAGACGACTAGGGTAATTCTCTTGTGATCGAATATTGATTGCTTCTGGATTAAGCAGACATCTTTATCTTCAGCTTGAATTTCGATCTTGTGATTTTGAGTCCACCCATGTTGTCCAACTCTTTGCGAGTGACAATGGTGAAGCCATTTCTCTTTCCTTCAATCAGTAAATCGAATTTCCGCATCGATCTTATTCCTAGAATCTCGGTTTACCCGGTTATGGTCACCTGCAGTTAATATTATCCTATCCGTCCCTTCTGTTTTTGTAATATAATTAATTTTATCTTCCTGTCGAGCCTATCTTCTTAGTTAGAACTCTCTTCGATAGGGGTCCCTCTAAATTTGAATCTCTATCCCTGTTCTATGATCCATTCTTGAATCATCGTGTGAAGAAGTGTATTTGTAATTAGTATACAATGTTTTATATTATGTTATTTGAATTATTAAGTTTGAATTTTGGGTTTCGATTGATTCATCTAGCCAATAATATCGATGCGAAATTCTAAAATACTTAAACAGAGCAAACTGATACAATATTGCCTTCAAAATTTAAAAATGAAATAAATTTGTGTATGATTATATTATATATAAAGGTATAATTTTCTGAAATTAAATAGTTAAGTGAATTGGTTGTTAGAAATGATAATACTAGATTATCATTTATTGCATTGTCAGCATTTCCTTAACCGTTAACAATTGTTTTTATAAGCAGATGAAGTTCATAAAATGGTTTATAAATTTGATTTGAAATGAAATAAATTTAAATTAAGGATATTTCTGGTGCTTATAAAAAAAATTCTAAGTTTTGAGGAAATATGTCATTTGAAGATATTTTGAATGGAAATTGTTTCCAAAGAATTTAAATAAAATAGGTCAGTACTCTCCTTGTTTGTTGCTAGAAAAAAATTTCGGTTTTGACTGCAGCATCATCGACGTTCATTTTTGAGTCTCAAAGTGAAGAGACCAATCCGTAGCTTTGCTACACATGTGTGTTGGAAATTGGATTTGACTTAAAATTCCTTGAGTATGTTTTGATTTATAAATTATAAAATGTATATGTATATGTATATATTTATTTCAAAATGATTTGAAGTGAAACCGGAAATTTAACTCTTAAAGTTTATGTTAAGTGATAATTTTCAATTATTGAAATTTGCAAAATTTTGAAAAATTGGATAATAAAAAGGAGAAATGGATATTTAAAAACTTAAATAGTATAAATAAGATAGAATTTAATTGTATAATAATCAATTTCACTCTAATATATATAACTTACTTGATTGTTCAAAAAGTTAAAATCAATGTGGATTGCAATTGGAGGTTATTCAAGTGAAATTTATATAATAAAAATGTCCAAACAAATTTTTTCTTAATAGTTATATTGTAAACAAAAGGTAAATTTGTATAGTGTCCAACTATATTTGGAGAACTTAATAAAACTTACCTGGTTAAAATGTTGAATGTAACGAATAATATGCAATAAATAATAAGATGTCAAAAAATGAAATTGTGTTAAGGGAAATTATAAATAAAATTTTTAATTTTATGATGACCTTTATACATATAATTGGCGTTATAATTAATGTGAGTAAAATAAATTAAATAGTAAAGGAAAAAATAAACTATTTAAGTAAATAATAGACTTAAGAATAAGTGAAATTGAATTTTTGTGGAATCAACTCAACTGAAAATAAATAAATTTAATAAATGTGTTAGATCAAATGAAATTTTGTTTTGGAAGAAAGTTTTGTAGCAAGTATTAATAAATTGAAACAAATCAAATAGAATGAAAATGGATTGAATTGAAAACCATCAAAATATGAATATAAATGAATATTATTGGTTAAATAAAACGGATTGAAACCAAAAAGTTGACTGCAAATCAATTTATATGGTTTTGAATTAATTTTTGTATTTTGGATTTCAATCTATCCTTGCTTTCCGATTGTTCATATTCTCCTACCTCGTTCCTTTTCGAGGATGAAAAGTTTTGAGTGGGAGAGAGTGTAACAACCCGTAAATTTTAACGGTTTATAATATAGTTAACTGAATTTTTGTGAAATTTTAAATAATCGGAATTGGAAATGAAAATTTGACATTTGGTATGCGTCTATTTTAACATAGCAACTGGTAAACTTTAAATTGAAAATTATGGAAGTAAATTCTGTTGTGTAATTGTCAATTTAATACCAGTTAATTTGATGAAAATTAAATATTTTCGAAGTCTGTATATTTTTATATATAATAAATTGGCAAACTATTTTCTGAGTTAAACATCATAATTCGTTTTGTCAAATTTGGTCTTCCCTAGCTTCGTTTATCTTATTTTCGGTGTTTAAACAACATTTTTACATCGAATATCGACTTTTGATAGGATGATCATATTGTTGATATCTATGTACCGTTCTGATCGTCTCGTCGTGCTGATCTCCGCAGTATATTCATTTATATATTTTAGTGTTCGGTACGCGATGAAAACCGCGAAATGGTTAACCGTATCGACACCCGTTTTGAACCCTTTTTGTTCTCTTATGTCTCTCCATTTTCCACCGTTGAAATACCAATAGTCATTAGCATTTATTCTTTGAATTCAACGTACTGGCTTTTGACTTTTCCCCTTATGTCAATATCGTTGGTTCGTTCACGTTCATTCTCTCGTCCTGTTCCTTTCTTGGTTCTGTGAATTCATCGGTGAAAAAATATATAATATCTTATATAGTTAACGTGTACAAAGTTTTATATATGTTAGTTGGCATTCATTGCTTTAATATATTAGCTCCAGCCTTTTCTAAATCTACTTCCTTCTCTTTATTCTGAGAAAATAATAAATTTGTAAATTTACAAAGTTAAAAATATATATTTGCTGTGATCTCCTCTTCTTCACTAGCCGTCATTTACCTGGTCTTAGAACTTCCGCCTTCCCACGTCTACCTGACACCGAGCTCACCTGCTCCTATACTCATCCATCCTCCCCGTGCTCCTTCGAACCCGCCCATCGTCGAGATAGCCTCCACCACCATCCGTCACTTCCATCGAAAAACCGTATAGCTTCACTCGACTTGCCTCCTCCTTTTGCATTGCCGTACTCACCTACTTCCCCCACCCCCATCCCCCCGTGCTAAAGCCTACACGCCAGTCACTTCATCACCCCTCAGCCAGGAATGTAGCCATACTTCCACTTGCTTCTCCTTTCAAAACCCAGTACCCTGCTATCCAACCCAAGACTCCCCACCAAATCTACATGGATCCGCCACCCGTCTCCTTCTCCTCTCTAACTCGATAACCACTAGAAAACCTAATCTCAACCACTCCAACCCTCGCCTACCTTCCCTTCTCCCCCATGCCCTACCTCCGCCATTGCTCCACGTCAACCACTCATTGCACTCACTACTCCACTGGCCTCTGACCCTCATCCCAAAGCAACCGCACTTCCTCCCTCCGGTGCCAGCTCACCACGTGTGTAGTCGATCCCTTCCACACCTTTACGAAGCCCGCATCAATAGTCGCTTGTCGTGCCATCTTCTACTCTCTGGTTTCTTTTATAAAGAAAGTATGTTATATATGATATTTTTGTGTGTAACTATATATAAGTTACAATATAATTATCATATGTTTAAGTGTTATATTATATCAGCTTTATATATATTAGTTTACATATATTCTGTTGGGTTTAATGTATAAGCTTATAATAGTTTATATATATATATATATATATATATATATATATATATATATATATATAATCTGTTGTTATACATGAAAGTTGTATATAATTTGGTCATAGTATATGTAAGTTTATATAACAGTATATACACACACACACATATCTTAGTTTATATCAATATTCTATCTAGTTTTATATATAGAAGTTTATATAAGTTATATAAGTATATGTTGATCGTATATATACATTTACATATGTGTTGGTTTTCAATATATACAGATGTTGTATGTCCTAGGTATATGTATATATAATAGTTTGTAATATTTTATGTGTATTCGTATGTAACAAGTTCTTTCAATATTATGGAATATGTATTTTGTTAATATTCTAGAATATGCATATTTATATGTATTGGGAAATGTATCGATTTATATAAAATATGTTCTGGTTAACATTTTGGTATGGGCACATCTATATAGTATGCTATATTTACATTTATATTAATATTTTTAGGAAATGTATACATATATGTCAATTCATATTACTGTTAATGTTTAAAATGTAGCTGGAGGAAGTTTGAAAGAAACATATTGATTTTTTTATACCGATTTTGAAATGTAAAAACAATGGTTTTATTTGGACAATTGTTTTTAAAATACATATTGTAAACGACCCGGGATTTTGGACATCCCAAGTTATGAATATTAACTTATAATATTCAATAATACTATATTTTTAAATATGATATTTCCATAAATTTATGGTTAATAATCTTATGCAATTTTCCAAATCAACATAATTTGAATTTTCAAGTCTATATTAAATTATAGATTGGTTTAAATGGAATTTCTTACATATATACATATTTTATTTTGGATAAAAAATATGTGTAGATTGTTTTGGAAACATATATGCATTTTGTTTAAAGATTAAATGTGTATATTTTATTCTAAAAGATAAACTATATTAGGGAATTTAAATTTATTTAAAATCAAATAGTCATATATATCGAAAACAATAAATTTACCCATAATGAGAATAGGAATTCATGACATTAAATTAGACTGAGACGTATATAAAAATTTGGATAAAAATTCATAATGAAGTAAAAGTAAAAATTTTGATTACGGTATATATATGTGTGTGTGTGTGTGTGTGTGTGTGTGTGTGTATATATATATATATGGACAATATTGTCTATATTAACTAAATAGAATTATTAAGATTTCTAAAATAATATTGAATAAGAAGAGTGTGAATGTGTAATGATAAGTTGAAAACAAAATTTAAAATATTTAAATTGACGGAATGTTATAAATAAATAGATGTGTATATGAATCAAATAAATAATTGGAAAGAAAATATACACACAGAGATAACAAATGATTTAAAATATTTGTAGATAATATATGTCTATATTATAAATGAAATTGTGAATATGGTTATATATACTAGAAGAATATTAAAAAAAAATTATACCACTATGGAATTTTATAATACATAGGGTATTTAATATTGAAAGTTATTCTATTTTATAACATATGTATATGGGGTATTTAACACAGAATGTTACGTTTTGTTTATAAACCATATGTACTTTTATAAAAACAAATGAGACAAGAGGTTATTTTAATTTACTAGTTTTCACCTTTATTTCACTATATGAATGATAAATGAAAATTTCAACTAAGTCAAAAGCAAAGATAAGATTTTAGCTAATTTGTAGTCTTTGTTTAAATTAACCCATATATATATTTATAAAATAAATTAATTAAGAAGTGTTATTTCAATATAGTTTCTCATTTTCATTTTATTTTTTTACATGTAGAAATAATACAAATATTACTTTGTCAAATAATGTGAATTATGAGCTGTTTAAATCTTGAATATATTTGCATACGCTTTTAATAGTGTATGATTTACATTATTATAAATATATGATAAGAGGAAGGCTGTAAAATTATTTACTGTAAGTAATAAACCAAAAAACAATAACAAGTAGCAATTATTTATCTTATCAAAAGAAACAAGAAAGAAAAAATATATAAATCTAAGTCAAGTAAGCTGGAAAGAACCAAAATACTAATTCAATTACTTTCAGTTTTTCATTTCACCCCAAAAAGCAAACATTTACTTCAGCAGTCAAGAGATTATTTTCATCCATCACTTAAATATAATACATACATATATTTGTCTTTGTTCAAACCTAAATACAAACATCTTTGTAAACAAAGAAGCTGCAACATAGATAGGAAGATAGCAAAACCCATTACTGCAAGTAAAAAAGAAAAGGAAACTGGTTAATATAGGTATCTGGAAACAAACAAATAACAACTGTATACATACGGCGGTAATTTTGTCTGACCAAAGGAGGAAATATCTAACACAATCCATATTCTTTTCACAATCTTTTCAAAAAAAAAGAAAAAATTGACTGCAGACCAATAAAATGGCAACTCCTGCTAACAAATGTCAACTCTGTTCACTATCCTTGACTGCAGCTTCATGTATATATCTGAACCATCTCAGGTTTGAGTTGCTAGAGATTGTAAAGCCTATAATTCAAAAAAAAACAAAGCTTTGTTAAATTTATTAAGCAATTAAAGATCAAGTTTTAAGGGTGAGAAGAAAAACAGTGTTCTGTATATCAAGAAGGAAACACTTTGGTGTGTTTGCTGTTCAAATTCATAACACAGAAATTTCAAAGAAGCAGTTCGAATTTCATACTTCAACTTTTAGTCAAGATTTCAACTTCAAGTTTTGAAGCATCTGGAATAAATGTGAAAGGTGAGAAACTAAATTTTCAAAACCTGTAAATAGAAATTTACTCTACTACATTGAATATAATGCTCACTTGGCCTTAAAAAATCTTAATATTTTCACCTTGTCTATATTTCATGATTGTGCAAACTAGGAATTTGTTTACTTTCTTTATAGTTTGTGAAAAAAATAAATTTATGTAGAAATAGGTTGTGTAGATCGATAGGGTACTGTTTTACAGTTGTAATCCAATTTTGGCCGAAATTCAATGTTTTTATTTCTAGGATTTAAGTATGTAATCTTGATTCTTATAAGAAAATATGAATTTTAGTGGTTAAATTATTTAGTGATGAATATTATGAGAAAAGGAAAGATGATCGGTTTTCACTCAAAAATATTTTTCCGACAATTTCGTCGAAGTGGGGTGATGTGGCATGTTCTGATAGGTGTAGGTGATCATGGTGGAGGCATCTACCGTGGCCATTTGTTGATTTTGGGTTTGGTTCGGTTGTTCAAATAAAATTTATGGTTTAGTGAGGTTTTGGGAAATGGTGGGAACGGAGTTGATTTTGGAATTGATGGGGTGACCGAATTCTTCGATTTTGGGAAAGAAGTAGGAGAAATGGAGGGGCTCTCGATCGTGATGGGCGGCGTGCCAGGTAGTGGCTAGTGGTTGTCGCGATGGGTCAAAATGTGGTGGTATGTTGGATGTGTCTTATTGCTTGAAGTTGGCTATTGATCGATCTTTCGATCAGAAGGTCAAGGGACTACGGTGAGATATCGAATGGGATCTGGAATTGAGATGTGATTAGGCTTGGACGTCGCTGTGGTGTGATGGTCGATGATGAGGTTATGCACATGCACGTACATCACCATGCATAGGTGGTCCAGGTGAGGCATTTCCGTGTTTGACGTTGCGTTCGATCGGGGATGGTGTCAAGCTATTTACGGGGTGATGCTTGAATTTATTGAGCTTGAGTTGTTGCTTTGTGTTGGTCGTTGGTTGTGTTACAGATGTTGGGGATAGAATAAGGTGAAGGGAAGAAGAAGGATTTGAGGAGAAGCAGTTTTTGGGCTACGGCCCATTTACATGGAGTGTTAATAAGTTTCGGTTGTTGATTTTTAGTTGGGGATTTGGGCTCGGGCCGATAAGTTCAGTTTGATTTAAAAGCTGGTTTTAAATAATATAGGAGTATAGGTTTTATGCAAAGGAAACTTGTAATGAATTGTTCCACAAAGGCAAGTAACATGCGAGTGTCTAAGGTATATGTGTTGAATCAATCATCCTTATATTAAAAACAAAAGGTTACTTGATTTTTATTATAGACAGGGAATTTATTTAAAGGTAATAATTTTGTCTACTTTAAGTCTATTTGAAGTAGTTAAAAATAATTATTTTATAACAAACTAGTCAAGCTTTTAAAATAGTAATTTATTTATTATACTTGAGTTTTGGATAAAGTGAAGTATAAATTGAAAATAATTAAGGAAAAATAAATAAATGTTATACTTTTGAATTAACACAAATTCTTAAGTAATTTTATAATAATTATTTAATTTCCCATAAAATAAAGTGTTATTGAGAAGATTGTTCGTATCACTGGATGTTACGCCGTTGTACGATCTATTGTGTAGATTAAATAAGAAAATTTTACAGACTTTACAGGCAGAATTAAAATACCGTTTGAATATAAGTGCCATTGTGTAATTTTACATGGATTATCTGTCAAGACGTTCCCAAACTGAATATATGTGTTAATAGTAAATTATTCAAACTGTTTGACATCCAGACAGCGGAAACTGACACCATTCCGCTGAATAATAAAAATTTAACTCTTGTGGATTGTATAAGCCATCTATCTGATATTATTTGTGTAGTTGTTACTAGCACTGCTAATTTACGATCTGTTATGCATACATGTACATGTATTTCCCTGTTAATTATATTTGGAAATATAATATAAATCTATGGAAGCTGATTGATTGAATATTTGAAACTGTGAAGTGTGAATGGTGAATTGATAAGTACCGTTGAGACTAATAAGCCTTATTCTGTTTTGATTGATTTTGAACCTAGTTTTGTTTTAAAAATAAATATTATTTAGAATGCATTAAAAGAATTAATAAATATTTTGAAATATCATATGTAGTTTATATATTATTGTGAAAATCATTTTAAAAGGTATAATTTTTATAAGTATGTATTATTTAAATTATTTCAAGAATCAAACTATTTTGTAATGATTCTTTAAAGGGTAATTTTTATTAAAATAATGTTCAAGTATATTTCCTTCAATATACCACTATTTTATATAAATGTCGTTTAATTAATATTTCAAAATAACTTTATAAAGAATTTTTATTTATTAAACTTGTAAATAATATTTGGAAACTTCATAAGTTTGATTTGGAAAGAAAAGGTTTTATATATACTAATGGAATAAGCCGTCTTGGTAAATTTTAATCCGTTTGGATTCGAAATGTGAACAAGGCTTAATGGTTGCAATGGGAAATAACTTGGTTGTATTGGTTGGTTATTTGATAGTTAAATAACCGACCATCAATATTGGACAATACGCTGATCGTTTCGAAGAGACCGGGATCGAGATTAATTTCTCGAAAACCACTTCGATCCGGTTTGTACATTTTCGTAAGGAAGACGAGTTTGGAGTCGAAGATGGAGGAATGAAGTGCAAGGGCTAATCGCTACTAATCCTGAGGTGATTCCAAAATGGATGTAGTAGGAGTAGTGCCTTCGGATCCGTTCGAGCCAGGGACGGACTTGTATGGATGAATGCTTTCAGAACATCGTCAGGTGGGCGATGAGCATTCTAAGGGATATGTTCTAAAAAGGAAATGCTTAGCCTCAAGCCTCATCAACAAGGAATGATTGAAAATCAGGGGTTATGCAGCAAGGATAGGTGGGTAGCACCCATTTCAGGGTGAGGTCATCCCTGTCTAGATGTCCCTTTTTATTTCGGCTTAGTGATGCGGTTGCTGATCCCAACCCTGGGGTGATCTTACTCGGGATTATCTGGTAAGGGATAGTCCCGGTCTTGTGTTGCAGGGTGTAACGACCCGTAAAATTCGATGATTAAAATGAGTTAAATTAATAAGATTTCTAATTTAAATTTAGAAAGAAATAAAATCTTGTATTTTATATGGGAGCGAATGTACAAATTAGATGTATCAATTGTAATTAAAATTCACAATTTAAAATTTATATTGCAATTAATTGGAAATAATGTAAATTGAATAGGAATGTAAGTTTATTTATAGGGCATTAATTGATGAATAAGAAGTTTGAAACCAAATAAATTTGTGGAAAACATTTAAAAGTAATCAATGTATATACTAGGCAATTGACAATTTATGGTTTTGTTAAGATAACCAAGCTATAATTGAGTGTAGATAGAAATATTTGTTAATTAATTAAAGTAAGAAAGAAATGTAAATATACACCTTGGTTACAAAATTTATATACGGAAGTGATGAAAATATAAATTAATTAATGTACGCATTATTTTATAATGGGATAAACGTACATTAATGTAATAAAGATAATGCAGGTTGATGAGTATTCATAATGGTTGTGTTGATGTTAAACGTTACTTTAATAATTGTAATATAAAATAACGGAAGTGGACATGGAAATTAACAGAAACGTAAGCTTATTTTAAGGTAGTAATTGGAGAATTGGGAATTTAATTCAAAGGTTTTATTAATGGAGGAAATAATACGTATTAAATTACAATTTGATTAAATCAATGCAAATTAAGTAATTATAAAAAATTGTAGTTGGTAATTAAGTATGAGTGTGAGTAAATTTGGCATTAGTGATAATTATAAAATTTTACCCATTCATCTAATTTATTTAATTAAATCTAAATCAATGGCAACATTGTTGTTAATGATAGTTGTAAGTAAATTTGAATGTTAAAAGGTAACAATTATTTAGGTTAACCATTTATTTAGTATATTAAGTTAAGAATGGCAATCGATTGCAAATAAATCTAAATTAATTATTTTCATTTTGTTGATGTGATTTAGTTAATAAAAGGGAATTTATATGAAATGAAGCATGCATTAATGAAATGTATTACAATTCAATGTTATTTATACCCAGAAATGTCTATTTACTGAATAGCAAGATTTTAAATCAATAAACATATTTATTGAGGTTCCAATTTTTAATTAATAACATTTAATGTGGAATCAATTACAATTAATTGACTTAAATTGTGCAGTTAGGGTAGTTGGTTTTGAAATTGAAGATGATTAATTTTATAAGATGAAATTTATGCTAAGCCTATTTACTATATGGAAATTCGTTGATTTAAAGAATAAAAAGCAAGATTTATTAATTTGATTTAAGTACAAAATTCAATAATTGAATTTATTGCAAATAAATGAAATTCAACATTTAATATTTCGATTAGATGGAATAATAATTTATTTATTTAATTAAACGAAACTTTGGGGAATTTATTTAGAATTTGAAAATTTAATGAAATTGGGATTAATATTGAAATTTATAAATTTGTCAACTCTAATTTGACAGTTAAATTTGGTTTAAATCATTGTAAATGACTGGAAAATTTAAAATGATAAGAATTGGTAAGTTTAAAATGATAAGAATTGGTAAGTTTAAAATTTAATGAAAATCGCGTGAGATTTGTTTATATTATAATTTAGTCGATCCGCTGTGAGATTCTGATTTGTTCTCTTTTCTTCTATCTTCTTTTTATCTCTACCTTCTTCCTTTCTTTCATTATCCGTCTTTTCGAATGGTTTAGCTAACAAACGTGGTTTAAAGTCGGTTTAAATCGATACGGAAAAATGGGTCGTGACATTGTGTTATCAGAGCCTAGGTTGAGTGAATACCGAGGTTCGAGCGAGTTGCTCCTTAAGGAATAGGGTCTGTAGCAACTTGTTAAGTCTGAGTGTGTATATATACACGAAAGCGTGTATTTGTTAATAATACAAAAATGGTTTTATATTGTGTTAATTGATCGATTAAGTGGCATATGGATTCTGGTCAATACGAGTAGCTAACGTTATTGATAGGGATCTCTAAACACTTGAACCAGGCCAACAGACACAATATTGTTTTGAGGGGTAAATGAAATAATTTTACCCAAAATATATTTTCTATACAGAAGGATATGTATTTCTAAATTTGTACGGAATTTAAAATGATTGGTTGTGATGATAATAATTTATCATCTAGGATTTAGTGATCTTAGTTGTCAACCTTGTGTATTTTCATTGGTTGTCCTTCTTGACTTGAACATACTTTAGAAATAGAACTCTTTAGAATTCGAATCTTTGGAAAGAAGAATTTACTGAGTTTATTTACTAAAGAAATTTGGAATTTTAAACTAATAAATTTTTGGAAATTCTTCACACTTTAAAGATAATTTTAGAATAATGGGTTTCTAAAAAATAATAATAATAATAATAAAAAGGGGGATGTTGAAGTTTAAAAATCCTATAACAATTTATTTGTTATATATATATATATGGATTTATGAATTGAAGAAATAAGTTGTTTATAAAATTAAATATATATATATATATATATATATATATATATATATATAAGTGTATTTTCTCCATTCGATAATCACTTTTCAAATATGTATATTTAAATTACCTTGAAAGGATGATTTTATAAAAATCTAGGATAATAGGAAATTAAAAGGTGGAATAAATTTTGAAATGTAACCCTTGATGTATTCTTTAGCCTATAGAATTCTAAAACCTTAGGATCTCATATTTGCATTTTGGTTTTGATTGTAGAGAACCCATAGCATTAACCGAGGTGGAGCAATCTCAAAGGCCAGAAGGGATGGCAATTATGGTTTCATTGGGAGTCTCAGGAGGATCTGGGTGAACCGTCAATGCTCGAGGAAATGCCAATGGAGCCGATCGAGCAGCCACAACCTTGAAAAGAAGAGCCCAGGGAGGAAGCTGAATAAGAACCGGAAGAGGAGTTTGGGGATGAGGAAGAACCTGAGGAAGTATTCGATGATGAAGAGGAATTTAAGGTCGAGGAGGAAGAGGAACAGTTCGAAGATGAGGAATTTGTCGAATCAAAAAATGAGGACGCGGTTATTTGGGATCTAGCTAATGCTGTTGAGGAGCCAGATGGTGTGGGTTTCATTCCTGAGAGCCTGATCCAGAAGATGTTTGGGCACCAGATATTGATGCAGAGGTCAGGGAATTATCAGGACCGGAAAGGGAGGACTCTGATAGTGATAGTCCATAGTTAGTTGGGTTGTTTTCTCTAAAAAGGGTGTGCTTTTTGTAGATGTTTATAACCCATGGACGTCATGATTGTTAGATATTAGATGTTTGGTAGGGTAATATATATATATATATATATATATATATATATATAGGTTTGAATGGATGATGGTAACAGCTGTAGGAGTATTATAGATGTTAATTAATGAAATGTATCTTTTGATAAAAAGTTTGAATCTATGTATTTACTAGTTTGGATTGTTATTGATCTGTTCTAATCTGTGTGGATAATTGTACTAAATTAATTATGGAATTTCGAGGACGAAATTCATTTAAGGTGGAGGAATGTAACGACCCGAGATTTTGGACATTCCGAGTTGTGAATATTAATTTATTATATTCAATAATATTGTATTTTTAAATACGATATTTCCATAAATTTATGGTTAATAATCTTATGCAATTTTCCAAATCAACGTAATTTGAATTTTCAAGTCTATATTAAATTATAGATTGGTTTAAATGAAATTTCTTACATATATACATATTTTGGTTTGGATAAAAAAATATGTGTAGATGGTTTTGGAAACATATATGAATTTTGTTTAATGATTAAATGTGTATTTTATTCTAAAAGATAAACTATATTAGGGAATTTAAATTTATTTAAAATCAAATAGTCATATACATCGGAAACAATAAATTTACCCATAATGAGAATAGGAATTCATGACATTAAATTAGATTGAGATGTATATAAAAATTTGGATAAAAATTCGTAATGAAGTAAAAGTAAATTTTTTGATTAGGTATATATATACATAGACAATATTGTCTATATTAACTAAATAGAAGTATTAAGATTTCTAAAAGAATATTGAATTAGAAGAGTGTGAATGTGTAATGATAAGTTGAAAAGAAAATTTAAAATATTTAAATTGACGGAATGTTATAATAAATAGATGTGTATATGAATCAAATAAATAATTGGAAAGAAACTATATACACATAGATAACAAATGATTTAAAATATTTGTAGATAATATATGTCTATATTATAAATGAAATTGTGAATATGGTTATATATACAAGAAGAATTTAAAAATAATTTTATATCACTATGGAATTTTATAATACAGAGTATTTAATATTGAAAGTTATTCTACTTTATAACATATGTATATGGGGTATTTAACATAGAATGTTACATTTTGTTTAAAAACCATATGTATTTTTATAAAAACAAATGACACAAGAGGTTATTTCAGTTTACTACTTTTCACCTTTATTTCACTGTATGAATGATAAATGCAAATTTCAACTAAGTCAAAACCAAAGATAAGATTTTAGCTAATTTGTAGTCTTTGTTTAAATTAACCCATATATATATATATTTATTTATAAGATAAACTAATTAAGAAGTGTTATTTCAATATAGTTTCTCATTTTCATTTTATTTTTTTTATGTATAGAAACAATACAAATATTACTTTGTCAAATAATGTGAATTATGAGCTATTTAAATCTTGAATATATTTGCATACACTTTTAATAGTGTATGATTTACATTATTATAATTATATGATAAGAGGAAGGCTGTAAAATTATTTACTGTAAGTAAGAAACCAGAAAACAATAACAAGTAGCAATTATTTATCTTATTAAAAGAAACAAGAAATAAAAATAATAATAAATATAAATCTAAGTCAAGTAAGCTGGAAAGAACCAAAATACTAACTCAATTACTTTTCAATTTTTCATTTCACCCCAAAAAGCAAACATTTACTTCAGCCGTCAAGAGATATTTTCATCCATCACTTAAATATAATACATACATATATTTGTCTTTGTTCAAACCTAAATACAAACATCTTTGTAAACAAAGAAGCTGTAAACAAAGAAGCTGCAACACGGATAGGAAGATAGCAAAACCCATTACTGCAAGTAAAAAGAAAAGGAAACTGGTTAATATAGGTATTTGGAAATAAACAAATAACAATTGTATACATACGGCGGTAATTTTGTCTAACCAAAGGAGGAAATATTTAACATAATCCATATTATTTTCACAATCTTTTCAACAAAAGGAAAAAATTCAACTGCAGACCAACAAAATGGCAACTCCAGCTAACAAATGTCAACTCTGTTCACTATCCTTGACTGCAGCTTCATGTATATACCTGAACCATCTCAAGTTCGAGTTGCTAGAGATTGTAAAGCCTATAATTCAAAAAAAAAGAGCAAAGCTCTGTTAAATTTATTAAGCAATTAAATATCAAGTTTTAAGGGTGAGAAGAAAAACAGTGTTCTGTATATCAAGAAGAAAACACTTTGGTGTGTTTGCTGTTCAAATTCAAAACACAAATTTTAAAGAAGAAGTTCAAATTTCAGATTTCAACTTTTAGTCAAGATTTCCACTTCAAGTTTTGAAGCATCTGGAATAAATGTGGAAGGTGAGAAAATAAATTTTCAAAACCTGTAAATAGAAATTTACTCTGTTACAGTGAATATAATGTTCACTTAGCCTTCAAAAATTTTAACCTTTTCACCTAGTCTATATTTCATGATTGATGCAAACTAGGAGTTTGTTTATTTTCTATTATAGTTTGTGTAAAAAATAAATTTTTGTAGAAATAGGTTGTGTAGATCGATAGGGTACTGTTTTACAGTGGTACTCCAATTTTGGCCGAAATTCAATGTTTTTATTTCTAGGATTTAAGTATGTAATCTTTATTCTTATAAGAAAATATGAATTTTAGTGGTTAAATTATAACTTTTAGCGATGAATATTTCAAGAAATGGAAAGATGATCGGTTTTCACTCAAAAACATTTTTCCCACAATTTCATCGAAGTGGGGTGATGTGGCCTGTTCTGATAGGAGAAGGTGATCATGGTGGAGGCATCTATCATGGCCAATTGTTGATTTTGGGTTTGGTTCGGTGGTTCGAATCAAATTTAGGGTTTAGTGTGGTTTTGGAAAATGGTGGGAACGGAGTTGATTTTGGAATTGATGGGGCGACCGAGTTCTTCGATTTTGGGAAGGAAGTAGGAGAAATGGAGGGGTCACGATTATGATAGGTGGCGTGCCAGATAGTGGCGGTGGTTGTCATGGTGGGTCAAAATGTGGGGGTATGTAGGATGTGTCTGGTTGCTGGAAGTTAGCTGTTGATCGATTTTTCGATCAGATAGTTAAGGGACTATGGTGAGATATCGAATGGGATCGGGAATTGAGATCTAATTAGGCTTGGACGCCGCTGCGGTGTGATGGTCGATGACAAGGTTGTGCATGTGCACGTACATTACCGTGCACCGGTGGTCCAGGTGAGGCGTTTTCGTGTTTGACGTTGCATTCGATCGGGGATGGTGTCAAGCTATCTACGGAGTGACGCTCGAATTTATCGAGCTTGAGTTGTTGCTTTCTGTTGGTCATTGGCTGTGTTACTGATGTTGGGGATAGAATAAGGTGAAGGGAAGAAGAAGGATTTGAGGAGAAGCTGTTTTTGGGCTACGGCCTGTGACGCCCCACCTCTATACCCAGCTAGCCAAGAACATTTCTGTGAATGCTGTCAACTAGCACGGAGAATAAGGCTGTTGGGGAGCGACCATCTGTATAATTGCTTTGTGTGAGTACCGATATGCCAGATAAAAATATAACTTTTCACCTCAAGAGGAAATCCGACATACCGACACAAACTGAAAGCTACTACACAGTGGCTATAATATCTTCGGAAACAAATATAGAAATAAACATAACATAAATCAGTCACAGACAATTCATATCACAAAGGCGGAAATAGATATGAATACTACACATGAAAGTGTACATCAGAGTAGTGGTCAAAAAGATCCATAATAAAACAAAGAGTAGCAACACGTGCTAGACAAAAGAATAAGTATACATCATAAAGTCTGTATCTCAAATGTATACAACAAAAAAACTACTAATCTAAGTAGTTAGCCAAAAGCCAGAAGATGGTTCCGGATAGGAAGCCATGAGGAAGCACCTGTAAAATCTCAGTCTGACCCGAGTATTATTTAAGAAGAAAATAATAAACGGATCAGTCTAGCTATAAATATCAGATGAAGTGATATATAATAAGAGATATGACATAAACATATAATAATCACAATGCCAAGCTGTGATAAATAAGTAATTGAAAATCAATAAGAGATTAATCAATATCACAATAATCTACTCAAGATAAAAAGGAATGTCATACTCCTAATTTCATTAACCAAGCCATAATAAATGACATATATCAATGCCCATCGTAAAAGTTGGTGAAACATAAATTCCAGAAATCAACACACGAAATCCAGAAGTCACAAGAATAGGTGAAGGATAAAATTTCCAGAAATCAACACACGAAATCCAGAAATCACAATAAAAGGGATGGCCAATCCCATAAAAATGAGCCGAAGCTCCTCCAGACAGGGTATAGTCCCCCATTGCGGACATTGAGCCGAAGCTCCTCCTGGTGAACCGAAGTTCCTCCTGACAGGGTATAGTCCCCCATTGTGGACATTGAGCCGAAGCTCCTCCTGGTGAACCGAAGTTCCTCATGACAGGGTATAGTCCCCCATTGCGGACATTGACCCGAAGCTCCTCCTGGTGAACCGAAGTTCCTCGTGACAGGGTATAGTCCCCCATTGCGGACTTTGAGCCGAAGCTCCTCCTGGTGAGCCGAAGCTCCTCGTGACAGGGTATAGTCCCCCATTGCGGACATTGAGCCGAAGCTCCTCCTGGTGAGTCAAAAACTCCTCCTGACAGGGTATAGTCCCCCATTGCGGACATTGAGCCGAAGCTCCTCCTGGTGAGCCGAAACTCAGTAAAAACAACATACAGTCCTGCACGTGGACAAAGAGACATCGCACAATGCTAGTCTAAATCACAAAGATGATCGTCATGATCAACAAGAAGTGTCAATTACAATAAGCTAGTAAATATATGAGCTTAGCTTCATGTCCCATAACCACTAGCTTAACTTAAATATTTACGAACAAATTGTAGATCTCCACTAGAAAATTGTCACAAGAGGTTCAATCGAACAAGTCCAAGAATTAACCGACGAAGTAAACGCAAGCGTTTCATACCACTTGTTTTACTAAGTCGTTTAATTAGATTTCTCATACGAGTGAGGTAAAGGTTTGTATATACTAGTAAATTGGAAATCGGTTTGAGAAAATGAGCTTTGTTATAAAATAGTGTTGAAATCATTTGAAGAAAGAGTTCTGATATTTACTACTAGTATAGAAAACCTTTATATTTTAAAGTGACAAATCATAGAAGTGATTGTAGAGATAATCGGGCATAAAAATTCACATTCGAAGACGTGAATAGAATTCAAAGAAATCGATATAAAATCCATCAAAGTGGATGTATCTAAAATTCCCAAAGAAAAGGTCATCAAAGTCGATAATAAATGACAACAACAAAAGGGAGACCACACGAATCGATTAAAGTTGGATATTCAAACGAATTAGCAATATAGGCAAATCTGGCAATAATCATCAGGTCGGTCGACCGGACTTTCTGGTCGGTTGACCGAACCAGAGGCAGGAATTGCTCGGGTAGCAGGTCGGTCGACCGGCCCAGGGGCTCGGTCGGCCGAAGCCTGTATCTAGCACTTCCAAACAGAGGCAGGAAGTGCTCGGGTAGCAGGTCGGTCGACCGGCCCAGGGGCTCGGTCGGCCGAACCTGTATACTTGCACTTCCTACCCTATTTCAAATGAGGTGCAAACCTCGATCAATTTGTAATCGCACGAGCAACGACGCTAAGGGTTTATGCCAATCGACTACCCGGCCCTATATGCTCCTCGATGCATCACCAAAAACATGTTCAAACATCAAAGTTAGGATTTTTAATGAATTGAACTCAAAACACTAAAAATTGGAATACTCACAAAAGCAATCCAAATCAAAATCAAATGCACATGAATAAGTGTTAGGAATTCATACCTAACAATCGAAGATAAATATAAGCATAGATGTGAGATAAAAATCTCACCTTTGCACTAAAATTTATGAAGATGAAGCTTGAAAGCAAAGGGGAATCAACCACTCTTCAAATCCAACTCTAGAAGCTTGAATCTAAGCTTAAAAGAGAAACATTTTCTAAATTAGGTTTAGGAATTTTCTGAAATTGAATGGAGAAAGAGTTGGAGAAGATGAAGAGGAAGCTTACCAATGGGTTCTCATGAACTTTGGAGCAAGGAGATGGATTTGCAAAGCAAGCTAGGGCTTAGGAATTTCTATTTCCCATTCTCTTCCACCATTGTTGCTAAAGCTTGAAGAGTTAGGAATTAGAAATGAGGTAATGAAGAGTTGGAGAGGGTTGGGACTGAATTAGTAAGTGGGTTCAGCCCAAACCAAAGCCCAAAGCAAAACGTAGCAAAATTCAACTTTCTCCAAACATATCGAAGCTTATACTCAAAAAGGTCGCAAACGGCATTTTGAACTCAATGGAGGTGGTCTCGAGTCCTAATTCGACCGTATGCAAAAAGTAGGTTTTTGGACCAAAATCCGACAAACGATAAAATATTTAAATAAAATATTTAAATATAGAATCGATAAATATGCGGGTTGTTACAGACTCCCCTCCTTAAAGAAATTGCGTCCTCGCAATACTTAAGAAGAAAATAAGAAGTAACAACCATAAAAGCATATCAAAACAAAAGAAAATTTGAAGTAGGAAGTTCACCATAAAGTGCACGAAAGAGTTAGCAAGAAATCTGGTGGAACTTCAATTTCCACAATATTACCGGGCTCAAGAATGAAAAACCGAAATCCCTAAGGCATTTCCGTAGATAAAAGACGTGGGAAACGTCAAGAATAGCAGAAAATTGAGCTGGTGCAACGACGTAGTATAATAACAGTACGCCCGAGAAACTATAAACTGGAATGATTTGGAACACCGACGTAGTACAAAAACAGAACGTCTAATGAACCGATAAACCGGAACAACGATGTAGTATAATGGTACATCCGTTGATCCAGATAAGACGGAACATCGATGTAGTATAATAATAATACATCCGATGAACCGAACACCATAAAAGAACACCGGACACTAGTCCATAAAAGGAATGAGATAAAACTCAATAAAACGAAGTACATCAAAACGTTCGATGAACTTGATAAAGAGATAATTCCCTTCTGACATCATCAAAGAATCAACACTTGTTGCATACGACAAAACGTGTTGGCAACATGATTTCCCCTTCAGGAATAGAAAGAATATCAAGATCATAAGATGCCAGGAACTCGAGTCAACGAGGTTGACGCAGATCAAGTTCCTTATGAGAAATAAATATTCCTAAGATTTATGATCGAGGTAGAGAACAAATTTCTCCCCCAAAGATGATGATGTCAAATTCCAAAAGTAAAACAATTGTCGCGAGCACTAGATCATGAGTGGCATATCTAGTCTCGATAAGCTATAATGATTTAGAAGCACAAGTGATAGCACGTTCTCCTTTGCAAGAGAATGGCATCTAAACCAACACGACTAGTATCGGTACAAATAGCAAAGTCTTGGTTCCCTTTCAGGAATCACAAGAAAGAATAAGAGTATCGAAAAGAAAGAACTTCTTTTAAATAATTCTCTTTTCCGAAAAGTTAAAACTTCCAAAATTACATTTTTACTTTTATGTAATAATCTTTCTACAAAAAATCTTACATTTTTACAAGTCAATATATCGTGTCTGATTGTCACATCAAAGCGTTTAGGAAATTCCTATCGATAACGTTGATTAAGCGCATCGACCAAAATTCTTAAAGCACTCAACGGGCAATACAATCACAAAATCATCTTTTATAGGATAAATAAATCTCTTAAAAAGTTTTAAGAATATTCTTTGTTCGTTTCAAGAACAAAAATCCAGTTTTACTTATAAATAAATCTTATGAAAAAGATTTGCAAAGTTTTTAAATCACTATTTTCATCCAAAATCAGTAAATACAAGAATAGTCTCATCGGAATATTCATAGAATATTCGATTTATAAAGTGGATGAAATAAGCTAGACAAATTTGAATGACATAATAAGTCATTCATAAGAATCATAACGAGTGCGGAATGCGGTAAGTGGAATGCTAACTTCCGCAACTCGTAGCAAACGAAAACCGGTGGTAAAGTCAAACTGAAAAGACCTTAGCACCACACAAAAGATTACTTAGGTGATAATCCTAAGACAAGCTCAAAAATATACCGAAAAAGTTTCACAAATTATTTAGATAAGAGAAACAACACTTTCCTTATAAGTGGGCTTAAGGAATAAAATGATTCCACCAAATTGGAATCAAAATCACAAAGGAAAAATAGAAATCTGCTTAACAGATTGAAAATGTCAAAGATGAATAGTCCACACGGAAAATAGGATACGGGCTTCACAATTAAGTCGACCCTTTCAAAAAAAATCAATTCCGAAGCCTAAGTAAATCGGCTCGGAAAGAAAAGTCTCATAAAATAATTTCGACATCAATAAAAAGCAAATCGAGTGTTGCGGATCTACCATCCGGGTTCACAATCCTCAAAGAAGTCATCAAGCCCAAAATATTCAAAGAAAAAGAATCGACAAGTTCTTTTGATATATAAATAATGAGATGAAACCCATATCAAAAAGAACTCGAATAAGAAGATCACAAAATAAATGTCATCAAGGATTGAATGAAAAATACCTTGACCAAGAGAAGAGTTGCTAGGGGCTTGCACAATATTTAGCTTTCTCATGTCCTTATTCAAAAGTTTAGGACATGCAGATAAAAGATGACCCGGTTTCTTGCAATAGCGACAAGAATGGAGTATTGGACACATATTCGCATGTGTTCCTTAGAATTACAATTGTAGCATCCTCCACGATCAGGGATTGGAGTCTTTGCTACAAAAGTAGTTTGCTTCACTCTCTTATTGGGATTAAGGCTCTTGAACTTAATATGCCTCTTCTTGGAAGTCCCAATATCACAAACACTTCCTTTACCAACCTCTCCATGAAGAAGAGTAACATCCATAAGCTGATTGAAAGAAATTTCAAGTTTCAAAGGTAGAACCGTTTCGGGGTTCTTACTCAAAGCATAGATAAACTCTTGATTCTTTACAAGATCCAAAAGTTGTTGAGCAGACATAAAAACTCCATCTTGGGGAGTAGCACTAGATTGACCGTCGCTGGGGCGGCCTGGTCTAACCATTTCTCTTCCTTAAGAAAGAAAGAAGGAAGAAGAAGAAGGTTATTCACAAATGAATATCAAGCAATCTTGAAAGATAAAACAAGGAATCATAAAAGAAAGTAGGAAAGAACGATTCGAAGACCCGAATAAAATCCTAAAGCACAACTCCTAAGAAAGACTTAGGACATGATCCTTGCTAAATTATTCTATATTGTTCCGAAGTTTGGCTCTGATACCAAGCTGTGATGCCCCACCTCTATACCCACGCTAGCCAAGAACATTTCTGTGAATGCTGTCAACTAGCACGGAGAATAAGGCTGTTGAGGAGCGAACATCTGTATAATTGCTTTGTGCGAGTACCGATATGCCAGATAAAAATATAACTTTTCATCTCAAGAGGAAATCCGACATACTGACACAAACTCAAAGCTACTACACAGTGGCTATAATATCTTCGGAAACAAATATAGAAATAAACATAACATAAATCAGTCACAGACAATTCATATCACAAAGGCGGAAATAGATATGAATACTACACATGAAAGTGTACATCAGAGTAGTCGTCAAAAAGATCCACAATAAAACAAAGAGTAGCAACACGTGCTAGACAAAAAAATAAGTATACATCATAGACTCTGTATCTCAAATGTATACAACAAAAAAACTACTAATCTAAGTAGTTAGCCAAAAGTCAGAAGATGGTTCCGGATAGGAAGCCATGAGGAAGCACCTGTAAAATCTCAGTCTGACCCGAGTATTATTTAAGAAGAAAATAATAAACGGATCAGTCTAGCTATAAATATCAGATGAAGTGATATACAATAAGAGATATGACATAAACATATAATAATCACAATGCCAAGCTGTGATAAATAAGTAATTGAAAATCAACAAGAGATTAATCAATATCACAATAATCTACTCAAGACAAAAAGGAATGTCATACTCCTAATTTCATTCACCAAGCCACAATAAATGACATATATCAATGCCCATCGTAAAAGTTGGTGAAACATAAATTCCAGAAATCAACACACGAAATCCAGAAGTCACAAGAATAGGTGAAGGATAAAATTTCCAGAAATCAACAGACGAAATCCAGAAATCACAATAAAAGGGATGGCCAATCCCATAAAAATGAGCCGAAGCTCCTTCAGACAGGGTATAGTCCCCCATTGCGGACATTGAGCCGAAGCTCCTCCTGGTGAACCGAAGTTCCTCCTGACAGGGTATAGTCCCCCATTGCGGACATTAAGCCGAAGCTCCTCCTGGTGAACCGAATTCCTCATGACAGGGTATAGTCCCCCATTGCGGACATTGAGCCGAAGCTCCTCCAGGTGAACCGAAGTCCCTCGTGACAGGGTATAGTCCCCCATTGCGGACTTTGAGCCGAAGCTCCTCCTGGTGAGCCGAAGCTCCTCGTGACAGGGTATAGTCCCCCATTGCAGACATTGAGCCGAAGCTCCTCCTGGTGAGTCAAAAACTCCTCCTGACAGGGTATAGTCCCCCATTGCAGACATTGAGCCGAAGCTCCTCCTGGTGAGCCGAATCTCAGTAAAAACGACGTACAGTCCTCCACGTGGACAAAGAGACATCGCACAATGCTAGTCTAAATCACAAAGATGATCGTCATGATCAACAAGAAGTGTCAATTACAATAAGCTAGTCAATATATGAGCTTAGCTTCATGTCCCATAACCACTAGCTTAACTTAAATATTTACGAGCAAATTGTATATCTCCACTAGAAAATTGTCACAAGAGGTTCAATCGAACAAGTCCAAGAATTAACCGACGAAGTAAACGCAAGCGTTTCATACCACTTGTTTTACTAAGTCGTTTAATTAGATTTGTCATACGAGTGAGGTAAAGGTTTGTATATACTAGTAAATTGGAAATCGGTTTGAGAAAACGAGCTTTGTTATAAAATAGTGTTGAAATCATTTGAAGAAAGAGTTTTGATATTTACTACTAGTATAGAAAACCTTTATATTTTAAAGTGACAAATCATAGAAGTGATTGTAGAGACAATCGGGCATAAAAATTCACATTCGAAGACGTGAATAGAATCCAAAGAAATCGATATAAAATCCATCAAAGAGGATATATCTAAAATTCCCAAAGAAAAGGTCATCAAAGTCGATAATAAATGACAACAACAAAAGGGAGACCACACGAATCGATTAAAGTTGGATATTCAAACGAATTAGCAATATAGGCAAATCTGGCAATAATCATTAGGTCGGTCGACCGGACTTTCTGGTCGGTTGACCGAACCAGAGGCAGGAATTGCTCGGGTAGAAGGTCGGTCGACCGGCCCAGGGGATCGGTCGGCCGAAGCCTGTATCCAGCACTTCCAAACAGAGGCAGGAAGTGCTCGGGTAGCAGGTCGGTCGACCGGCCCAGGGGCTCGGTCGGCCGAACCTGTATACTTGCACTTCCTACCCTATTTTAAATGAGGTGCAAACCTCGATCAATTTGCAATCGCACGAGCAACGACGCTAAGGGTTTATGCCAATCGACTACCCGGCCCTATATGCTCCTCGATGCATCACCAAAAACATGTTCAAACATCAAAGTTAGGATTTTTAATGAATTGAACTCAAAACACTAAAAATTGGAATACTCACAAAAGCAATCCAAATCAAAATCAAATGCACATGAATAAGTGTTAGGAATTCGTACCTAAAAATCGAAGATAAATATAAGCATAGATGTGATATAAAAATCTCACCTTTGCACTAAAATTTATGAAGATGAGGCTTGAAAGCAAAGGGGAATCAACCACTCTTCAAATCCAACTCTAGAAGCTTGAATCTAAGCTTAAAAGAGAAACATTTCCTAAATTAGGTTTAGGAATTTTCTGAAATTGAATGGAGAAAGAGTTGGAGAAGATGAAGAGGAAGCTTACCAATGGGTTCTCATGAACTTTGGAGCAAGGAGATGGATTTGCAAAGCAAGCTAGGGCTTAGAAATTTCTATTTCCCATTCTCTTCCACCATTGTTGCTAAAGCTTGAAGAGTTAGGAATTAGAAATGAGGTAATGAAGAGTTGGAGAGGGTTGGGACTGAATTAGTAAGTGGGTTCAGCCCAAACCAAAGCCCAAAGCAAAAAGTAGCAAAATTCAACTTTCTCCAAACATATCGAAGCTTATACTCAAAAAGGTCACAAATGGCATTTTGAACTCAATGGAGGTGGTCTCGAGTCCTAATTCGACCGTATGCAAAAAGTAGGTTTTTGGACCAAAATCCGACAAACAATAAAATATTTAAATAAAATATTTAAATATAGAATCGATAAATATGCGGGTTGTTACACGGCCCGTTTGCGTGGAGTGTTAATAAGTTTCGGTTGTTGATTTTTAATTGGGGATTTGGGCTCAGGCCGATAAGTTTAGTTTTATTTAAAAGCTGGTTTTAAATAGTATCAGATTATAGTTTTTATGCAAAGGAAACTTGCAATGAATTGTTCCACGAAGGCAAGAAAAATGCGAGTGTCCAAGGTATATGTGTTGAATCAATCATCCGTATATTAAAAACTAAAGGTTACTTAAGTTTTATTATAGATGGAGAATTTATTTAAAGGTAATAATTTTGTCTACTTTAAGTCTATTTAAAGTAGTTAAAAATAATTATTTTATTACAAACTAGTCAAGCTTTTAAAATAGTAATTTATTTATTATACTGAGTTTTAGATAAAGTGAAGTATAAATTGAAACTAATTAAGGAAAAATAAATAAATGTTATACTTTTGAATTAACACAAATTCTTAAGTAATTTTATAATAATTATTTAATTTTCCATGAAATAAAGTGTTATTGAGAAGATTGTTCGTATCACTGGATGTTACGTCGTTGTTCGATCTATTTTGTAGATTAAATAAGAAAATTTACAAACTTTACAGGTAGAATTAAAATACCATTTGAATATAAGTGCCGTTGTGTAGTTTTACACTGCTTATCTGTCAAGATGTTCCCAAACTGAATATATGTATTAATAGTAAATTATTCAAACTGTTTGACATCCGGACAGCGGAAACTGACACCATTCCGTTGAATAGTAAAAATTTAACTCTAGTGGATTGTATAAGCCATCTATCTGATATTATCTGTGTAGTTATTACTAGCATTGCTAATTTATGATCTGTTATGCATACATGTACCGGTATTTCCCTATTAATTATATTTGGAAATATAATATCAATCTATGGAAGCTGATTGATTGAATATTTGAAACTGTGAAGTGTGAATGGTGAATTGATAAGTACCGTTGAGACTAATAAGCCTTATTCTGTTTTGATTGATTTTGAACCTAGTTTTGTTTTAAAAATAAATACTATTTAGAATGCACTAAGAGAATTAATAAATATTTTGAAATATCATATGTAGTTTATATATTATTGTGAAAATCGTTTTAAAAGGTATAATTTTTATAAGTATGTATTACTTAAATTATTACAAGAATCAAACTATTTTGTAATGATTCTTTAAAGGGTAATTTTTATTAAAATAATATTCAAGTATATTTCCTTCAATATACCTCTATTTATATAAATGTTGTTTAATTAATATTTTAAAATAACTTTATAAAGTGTATTTTATTATTAAACTTGTAAATAATATTTGGGAACTTCATAATTGGAAAGAAAAGGTTTTATATATATCTAATGGAATAAGCTTTCTTAGTAAATTTTAATCCGTTTGGATTCAAAATGTGAACAAGGGTTAATGGTTGCAATGGGAAATAACTTGGTTGTATTGGTTGGTTATTTGATAGTTAAATAACCGACTATCAATATTGGACAATACGCTGATCGTTTCGAAGAGACCGGGATCGAGATTAATTTCTCGAAATCCACTTCGATCCGGTTTGTATGTTTTCGTGAGGAAGACGAATTTAGAGTCGAAGATGGAGCAATGAAGTTCAAGGTCTAATCGCTAATAATCCTGAGGTGATTCCAAAATGGATGTAGTAGGAGTTGTGTCTTCGGATCCGTTCGAACCCGGGATGGACTTCTATGGATGAATGCTTTCAAAACATCGTTAGATGGGCGATGAGCATTCTAAGGGATATGTTCTAAAAAGGTAACGCTTAGCCTCAAGCCTCATCAACGGAATGATCGAAAATCAGGGATTACGCAGCAAGGCTAGGTGAGTAGCACCCATTTCAAGGTGAGGTCATCCTTGTCTAGATGTCCCTTTTTATTTTGGCTTAGTGGTGCGATTCTTTATCCCAACCGTGGGGTGATCTTACTCGAGAGTATCCAGTAAGGGGTAGTCCCGGTCTTGTGTTGTAGGGGGTCAGGAGTGATCCTTGGCACAGTGATCTAGGCCACGTACTGTGATAGGTGGTACACCAGTGCCTAGTCATTAGTTGGAAATCCGTTCTCCCTACGTGCCTTTTTACGAGTTTTGTTTTTGTTACCCACTTTGTGGCTAGTAGCTTAAATTTAATAATGTAACAATTTCAGCTATTTGATGAGTATTTGTAAATAGACCCTATTATAATATCAGAGGATTTTAATAA
This sequence comes from Allium cepa, assembly GCA_030765085.1. NCBI lineage: Eukaryota > Viridiplantae > Streptophyta > Magnoliopsida > Asparagales > Amaryllidaceae > Allium > Allium cepa. Next base: position 674,563,596 of record CM060941.1, on the reverse strand, counting down.
AAAAATGTTTTGGCTATCGTAAGGTAAAAACCCGACATGTTTATTTGTGGCATGGTCTTACGAGATGCTTTTGTTTCAAAGGATTTTATAACTTTAATAATCAAGTAGAGTGTGTTTCTCACGCTGGTTTACCAGATTGACCCGGGCTTGGTGTTTTTCCTATATGCTCGAGTCAGACCGAACATATGTATTCCAAGTTTAACTAGACGAGTGGAAGCTGTTCAGGGAAGGAGCTGGATCAGTAACGTATTCTCGTAAATGTTTATATTAAGTCTGTTTGGTCGTGTGGTTATGGTTGTAAGGATAGGGTTGACATAAATGTCCGGGATGTGCGATTGTAACTCTAATATAAAACCTGTATATGTTATATAAAGTAACCAGTTTTGGTTTCATGTAAAGATTTGTTTATATTATAATTCAGTCGATCCGCTGTGAGATTCTGATTTGTTCTCTTTACTTCTATCTTCTTTCTTTATCTACCTTCTTCCTTTCTTTCATTATCCGTCTTTTCGAACGGTTTAGCTAACAAATGTGGTTTAAAGTCGGTTTAAATCGATACGGAAAAATGGGTCGTGACATTGTGGTATCAGAGCCTAGGTTAAGTGAATACCTAGGTTCGAGCGAGTTGCTCCTTAAGGAATAGGGTCTGTAGCAACTTGTTAAGTCTGAGTGTGTGTATATATATACGAAAGCGCGTACTTGTTAATAATACAAAAATGGTTTTATATTGTGTTAATTGATCGATTAATTGGCATATGGATTCTGGTTAATACGAGTAGCTAACGTTATTGATTGGGATCTCTAAACACTTGAACTAGGCCAACAGACACAATATTGTTTTAAAGGGGTAAATGAAATAATTTTACCCAAAATATATTTTCTATATAGAAGGATATGTTTTTCTAAATTTGTACGGAATTTAAAAAGATTGGTTGTGATGATAATAATTTATCATCTAGGATTTAGTGATCTTAGTTGTCAACCTTGTGTACTTTCATTGGTTGTCCTTCTTGACTTGAACATACCCTTAGAAATAGAACTCTTTAGAATTCGAATCTTTGGAAAGAAGAATTTACTGAGTTTATTTACTAAAGAAATTTGGAATTTTAAACTAATAAACTTTTGGAAATTCTTCACACTTTAAAGATAATTTTAGAATAATAGGTTTCTAAAAAATAATAATAAAAAAAGGGGGATGTTGAAATTTAAAAATCCTGTAACAATTTATTTGTTATATATATATGGATTTATGAATTGAAGAAATAAGTTGTTTATAAAACTAAATATATATATATATATATAAGTGTATTTTCTCCATTCGATAATCACTTTTCAAATATGTATATTTAAATTATCTTGAAAGGATGATTTTATAAAAATCTAGGATAATAGGAATTTAAAAGGTGGAATAAATTTTGAAATGTAACCCTTGATGTATTCTTTAGCCTATAGAATTCTACAACCTTAGGATCTCATATTTGCATTTTGGTTTTGATTGTAGAGAACCCATAGCATTAACCGAGGTGGAGCAATCTCAAAGGCCAGAAGGGATGGCAATTATGTTTGATTGGGAGATCTCAGGAGGATCTGGGTGAACCGTCAATGCCCGAGGAAATGCCAATGGAGCCTATCGAGCAGCCACAACCTCGAGAAGAAGAGCCCAGGGAGGAAGCTGAAGAAGAACCAGAAGAGGAGTTTGGGGACGAGGAAGAACCCGAGGAAGTATTCGATGATGAAGAGGAATTTGAGGTCGAGGAGGAAGAGGAAGAGTTCAAAGATGAGGAATTTGTCGAATCAAAAAATGAGGACGCGGTTATTTGGGATCTAGATAATGCTGTTGAGGAGCCAGATGGTGTGGGTTTCATTCCTGGTGAGCCCGATCCAGTAGATGTTTGGGCGCTAGATAGTGATGCAGAGGTCAGGGAATTATCAGGACCGAAAAGGGAGGACTCTGATAGTGATAGTCCATAGTTAGTTGGGTTGTTTTCTCTTCAAAGGGTGTGCTTTTTGTAGGTGTTTATGACCCATGGACGTCATGATTGTTATATATTAGATGTTTGGTAGGGTAATATATATATCTATATATATGTAGGGTTAAATGGATGATGGTAACAGCTGTATGAATATTCTAGATGGTAATTAATGTAATGTATCTTTTGATAAACAGATTGAATCTATGTATTTACTGGTTTGGATTGTTATTGATCTGTTCTAATCTGTGTGGATAATTGTACTAAATTAATTATGGAATTTCGGGGACGAAATTCATTTAAGGGGGAGGAATGTAACGACCCAGGATTTTGGACATTCCGAGTTGTGAATATTAATTTATAATATTCAATAATATTGTATTTTTAAATACGATATTTCCATAAATTTATGGTTAATAATCTTATGCAATTTTCCAAATCAACGTAATTTGAATTTTCAAGTCTATATTAAATTATAGATTGGTTTAAATGAAATTTCTTACATATATACATATTTTGTTTTGGATAAAAAAATATGTGTAGATGGTTTTGGAAACATATATGAATTTTGTTTAAAGATTAAATGTGTATATTTCATTCTAAAAGATAAATTATATTAGAGAATTTAAATTTATTTAAAATCAAATAGTCATATATATCGGAAACAATAAATTTACCCATAATGAGAATAGGAATTCATGACATTAAATTAGATTGAGATGTATATAAAAATTTGGATAAAAATTCGTAATGAAGTAAAAGTAAATTTTTTGATTAGGTATATATATACATAGATAATATTGTCTATATTAACTAAATAGAAGTATTAAGATTTCTAAAAGAATATTGAATTAGAAGAGCGTGAATGTGTAATGATAAGTTGAAAAGAAAATTTAAAATATTTAAATTGACGGAATGTTATAAATAAATAGATGTGCATATGAATCAAATAAATAATTGGAAAGAAACTATATACACATAGATAACAAATGATTTAAAATATTTGTAGATAATATATGTCTATATTATAAATGAAATTGTGAATATGGTTATATATACAAGAAGAATTTAAAAATAATTTTATACCACTATGGAATTTTATAATACAGAGTATTTAATATTGAAAGTTATTCTACTTTATAACATATGTATATGGGGTATTTAACATAGAATGTTACATTTTGTTTAAAACCATATGTATTATTATAAAAACAAATGAGACAAGAGGTTATTTCAATTTACTACTTTTCACCTTTATTTCACTGTATGAATGATAAATGCAAATTTCAACTAAGTCAAAAGCAAAGATAAGATTTTAGCTAATTTGTAGTCTTTGTTTAAATTAACCCATATATATATATATATATATATATATATATATTTACAAGATAAATTAATTAAGAAGTGTTATTTCAATATAGTTTCTCATTTTCATTTTATTTTTTTACGTATAGAAACAATACAAATATTACTTTGTCAAATAATGTGAATTATGAGCTATTTAAATCTTGAATATATTTGCATACGCTTTTAATAGTGTATGATTTACATTATTATAAATATATCATGAGAGGAAGGCTGCAAAATTATTTATTTTAAGTAAGAAACTAGAAAACATTAACAAGTAGCAATTATTTATCTTATTAAAAGAAACAAGAAAGAAAAATAATAATAAATATAAATCTAAGTCAAGTAAGATGGAAAGAACCAAAATACTAATTCAATTACTTTTCAATTTTTCATTTCACCCCCAAAAAGCAAACATTTACTTCAGCCGTCAAGAGATTATTTTCATCCATCACTTAAATATAATACATACATATATTTGTGTCACGACCCGCCTTCCACTACCCAGAAAGACGAGTCATGATTTAAGAAAGAAAGGGATAGAAAAGAGAAAAGACGGAGAAGAAGAGAGAAACAACATCAGAATCTAAACAACGGAACGAATAAATTATATTAATCACGTAATAATTTACATAGTTTACAACAAATATCAGAGATACACAGCTAAAACAACACATACTAGACAGTTATAAACACCTGTCTAGTTATACAACTCGAAGACCAACAACTCAGAGAACACACAGCGGATTACTCTATAGCTATACGCAGAAGCCACCTGCTCCATTGCTCCTTCAGAATTCTTCAAGCCATCCTAAAAATCCTAACCTAAATCCCTTGGCTACTCGTAAAAATTTGAGTACCCAAGAGTTTAAGAAAAACAGAATAAACTCCGTGTCAGACATGGGTCTGGTGTGAGTAAACGGTTAAAGTTGCTTAACTTTAAAAACCTTTGAAAAGAAAAGGTATCACGTAAGACTTCCCACACATAAACATGGAGAAGTTTTTACCTTACGCTAACCAAAACATTTGATAGGAAATCCGGTGATATTATAATAGTGTCTAGGGTTTTCAAATAAATAAGAAATAGCCGAAATTGTTACATTATTAAATTCCAGCTACTGGCCACAAAAGTGGGTAATACAATCAAAACCGTTGGCACTTATTGGATTTTGGATTCCATACAATGGCAGGTCTACTGGGGTACCGCCCGTCACAGTACGTGGCCTAGATCACTGTAACGAGGAGTACTCCCACTCCCCTGCAACACAAGGCCGGGACCATTCCTTACTGAACAGTCCCGAACAAGACCACCCCGGCGATTCTAGCTAGCAATCGCCCCACACAGCTGAAATAAAAAGGGACATCTAGACAGGGATGTATCTCGCTCTCCAGTGGGAGCTACCCACGAAGCCTTGCTGCACCTCCCCTATTTTAGCCATTCCCGGTTGATGAGGCTTGAGGCTGCGATTACCTTTATTGAACACATCTCTTAGAATGCTCATCGTCCACCTGACGATGTTCTGAAAGCATTCAATCCATACAAGTTCGTTCCGGGTTCGAAAGAAACCGAAGGCATTATCTCTTTACACCCATTTTGGAATCACCCTCAGAGTTAACGACAATAACCCTTGCACTCTAAACCGCCATCTTGAATCTATAAGTACTATTCCGTCAAACTCATTACGGAATCACCCACAGAGTTATACTGATGTATAGCCCTTACACCTCGAGTCTTCACAAAGCTCCACTTTGACTCACGACCTAACGTTATTTGGAATCGATGTGGTTTTCGGATATCCAAATATGGAAAACCGATCCCGGTCTCATCGAAATCCAAAGCGTGTCTTTTAAGTCCAAGTTGTTTTAAAGGTTTTAAAACAGTTAAATTCAACTATCTATATACACAGAATAGATAATTCACAAGCCATAATTGATAATCAACATTATCAAATAACAGATATCTACATTATCAATATCAAAATAGATAATCCATATATCAACATCCCAAATGATAATCTATGTAATCATCACAATGCAACCAAGCATTCATATCACACAAACATACTTATCTCATTTCTGAGATCACACAGCATTCAAGACAATCAATGTCATCCATTCACACATAAGCAATGATTAACTCATACTACAATATAATTAATTTAAAATGAATTAAATTAATTATCTCTAATTAATTTAAAGTGAATTAAATTAATTACCTAATCACTTAATTAATTTAAAATTAATTAAATTAATTACCTTCATCCAATATCTTGCTTAAATAACCATTAGTTAAACCCAATTACTAAATCACCATCCTAAATAATCAACCATGATTAATTAACTCTTAATCAAGTAATTAATCCTTAATTATTTTCATTAATTATAACAATTAGTGAACCTTAATTAATTAATCATGCTTAGATTAATTGCTTAAATTTAATCAACTTAAATACAGTAATTAATTATTCTTAATTACTTCTTAATTTCTTTATAAATCCTTTGATTTATTACCCAAGTAATAAACCTTTAATTACTTTAACAAGTAATTTACCCATTTAAAATTACTTTCCAATCAGTAATTTACCTAACTCAATTACCTCTGTAATTTGTCAATTACTTATCTTAAGTAATTAACCTTATCAAAACTTGTTAAGTAATAATACTTAATCATTTATCAAGTGACTATTCTTAATTAATTAACAAATTAATTAATTTACTTGATCAAACTCATCTCATAAACAAAATTGAGTAATTCATCCCTAATTACTCATTAACTCAAATTAATCTACAATTATCAGATTAATTATCTCCAACTATTAATTAATAAACCTTAATTATTATTCAATTCTTTAATCAAAAGTAATTAATCACTAATTACTTTTATAATTAATTAATTAAACTTAATTAACTAATTAATTAACTGTTAATCATTAATTAATAAACTTAATTATTAATTAACAATCTTAAGTACAAATTAATTAATTCATAAATATAATTAATCAATCCTTAATTAATTAATCTTAAATAAAAATAGTTAATTAATTCTTAATTAACTTTCATTACAAATTAATAATCCTTTAATTATTAATTCATAAAACTCAATTAAGACTTAAATAAGACCTTTATTAATTAATTACTATTCCGATTAATTCTTAATTACTTAATTTATAAGTAATTATAATTTAATTAACCATTTGTCATTAATTAAATCGTCATCTTAATTAACAGTTAATTAAATAAATAATTATACTTAATTAATTACTTAATTAACCCCTTTTAATTAATTAATTAAATAAATGAATTAACTTAAAATTCTTTAATCAATCAACTAATTTCAAATTATTAGTACTTAATTATTATTTAAGATAAGATATTATCTTAATTAAATCTTGAAATCTTTATTCAACTTAATTTATAAATTAAATTAAATAATAAAGAAATCATTAATTAATTTCCTTTAATCATTAATTTAACAATTCCTAATTCAAGTTAATAAATTATCTTAAACTTTATTTGTTAATTAATAAAAAATATAAATTTCCTTTATTATTTCCAAAATAAGTTTGAAAACAACATTAGCTAAAACATTTAAACAAAACATATAAATTTCATTATAAAACAATTCAATTTCAAAAAAAACAAGAATTTAAATTTAATTTAAACTATTAAAGGTTTAAAACTTATTCATTTAAATTTGAAAATTTTGTTAGCACTTTAGTTTGGATTCAAACTATGTTTACTGGAAACTAAGAAACAAAGTGCATCTTCCCCTCTTCTTCTTTTTTTATTTTAAAAAAAAAAAAACAGTTTCCCGTTAAAACTTCAAACTGTTGAAATAAAACAGTTAAACGCTGCAGCTTAACCCTGAGTCCACGCGAGCTATAACCCGAGCCATAACTAAATGTACCCGAGTTTCCCCCCGAGTCTCCTTCCCTACTACCCAACTAAATCTTGAAAACAAACCAAACAAACCCAAAACAACTGACAGCTACCCCCTCTCGTACAACCTGCACCGGCGCCGGACCTCCTCTGGCCAACGTCGAACCCACCAACAAGCCATTCCACCACTCCACAGGCCTCCACGACCATCCAAACTCCAACATCTACCCCAATTTGAATTCGAGCATCTCTGAGGCACAGAACCCAAACACTCTCATCAGAAAACCCCAAAATCAACGCCTCCGATCAACCCTAATCTCCACCACTCCGGCCATAGGTCACTGACCCACCATGCTCCCTTCACACTAATTTTCACCAAACTCGATGCAATATTGGGGATTCAGTAAATCAATTAACAGTATGAATCCAAAAACTAGGTCACAACCAATCTCTGACCAAAATCAAACTTCACAATGATTTAAAATTTTTGTAACCATTTTTAAAATTCTCACTGATGCAACACCCGACTCCATTAACCATCTCAGGTATTCCAGATTCACCGATTAACTGAAATTTGCATAAACCCAAATTTATAAAATATGGAAACCCACAGAGTTATACTGACGTATAGCCCTTACACCTCGAGTCTTCACAAAGCTCCACTTTGACTCACGACCTAACGTTATTTGGAATCGATGTGGTTTTCGGATATCCAAATATGGAAACCCGATCCCGGTCTCGTCGAAATCCAAAGCGTGTCTTTTAAGTCAAAGTTGTTTTAAAGGGTTTAAAACAGTTAAATTCAACTATCTATATACACAGAATAGATAATTCACAAGCCATAATTGATAATCAACATTATCAAATAACAGATATCTACATTATCAATATCAAAATAGATAATCCATATATCAACATCCCAAATGATAATCTATGTAATCATCACAATGCAACCAAGCATTCATATCACACAAACATACTTATCTCATTCCTGAGATCACACAGCATTCAAGACAATCAATGTCATCCATTCACACATAAGCGATGATTAACTCATACTACAATATAATTAATTTAAAATGAATTAAATTAATTATCTCTAATTAATTTAAAGTGAATTAAATTAATTACCTAATCACTTAATTAATTTAAAATTAATTAAGTTAATTACCTTCATCCAATATCTTGCTTAAATTACCATTAGTTAAACCCAATTACTAAATCACCATCCTAAATAATCAACCATGATTAATTAACTCTTAATCAAGTAATTAATCCTTAATTATTTTCATTAATTATATCAATTAGTGAACCTTAATTAATTAATCATGCTTAGATTAATTGCTTAAATTTAATCGACTTAAATACAGTAAATAATTATTCTTAATTACTTCTTAATTTCTTTATAAATCCTTTGATTTATTACCCAAGTAATAAACCTTTAATTACGTTAACAAGTAATTTACCCATTTAAAATTACTTTCCAATCAGTAATTTACCTAACTCAATTACCTCTGTAATTTATCAATTAATTATCTTAAGTAATTAACCTTATCAAAACTTGTTAAGTAATAATACTTAATCATTTATCAAGTGACTATTCTTAATTAATTAACAAATTAATTAATTTACTTGCTCAAACTCATCTCATAAACAAAATTGAGTAATTCATCCCTAATTACTCATTAACTCAAATAAATCTACAATTATCAGATTAATTATCTCCAACTATTAATTAATAAACCTTAATTATTATTCAATTCTTTAATCAAAAGTAATTAATCACTAATTACTTTTATAATTAATTAATTAAACTTAATTAACTAATTAATTAACTCTTAATCATTAATTAATAAACTTAATTATTAATTAACAATCTTAAGTACAAATTAATTAATTCATAAATATAATTAATCAATCCTTAATTAATTAATCTTAAATAAAAATAGTTAATTAATTCTTAATTAACTTTCATTACAAATTAATAATCCTTTAATTATTAATTCAGAAAACTCAATTAACACTTAAATAAAACATTTATTAATTAATTACTATTCCAATTAATTCTTAATTATTTAATTTATAAGTAATTATAATTTAATTAACCATTTGTCATTAATTAAATCATCATCTTAATTAACATTTAATTAAATAAATAATTATACTTAATTAATTACTTAATTAACCCCTTTTAAATAATTAATTAAATAAATGAATTAACTTAAAATTCTTTAATCAATCAACTAATTACAAATTATTAATACTTAATTATTATTTAAGATAAGATATTATCTTAAATAAATCTTGAAATCTTTATTCAACTTAATTTATAAATTAAATTAAATAATAAAGAAATCATTAATTAATTTCCTTTAATCCTTAATTTAACAATTCCTAATTCAAGTTAATAAATTATCTTAAACTTTATTTGTTAACTAATAAAACAGTTATAAATTTCCTTTATTATTTCCAAAATAAGTTTGAAAACAACATTAGCTAAAACATTTAAAAAAATCATATAAATTTCATTATAAAATAATTCAATTTCAAAAAAAACAAGAATTTAAATTTAATTTAAACTATTAAAGGTTTAAAACTTATTCGTTTAAATTTGAAAAAAATTTTAGCACTTTAGTTTGGATTCAAATTATGTTTACTGAAAACTAAGAAACAAAGTGCATCTTCCCTTCTTCTTCTTTTTTTATTTTTAAAAAAAAACTATTTCCAGTTAAAACTTCAAACCGTTGAAATAAAACAGTTAAACACTACAGCTTAACCCTGAGTCCACGCGAGCTATAACCTGAGCCATAACTAAATGTATCCGAGTTTCCCCCCGAGTCTCCTTCCCTACTACCCAACTAAATCCTGAAACACAAACCAGACAAACCCAAAACAACTGACACCTACCCCCTCTCGTGCAACCTGCACCGGCGCTAGACCTCCTCTGGCCAATGTCGAACCCACCAACAAGCCATTCCACCACTCCACAGGCCTCCACGACCATCCAAACTCCAACATCTACCCCAATTTGAATTCGAGAATCTCTGAGGCACAGAACCCAAACACTCTCATCAGAAAACCCCAAAATCAACGCCTCCGATCAACCCTAATCTCCACCACTCCGACCATAGGTCACTGACCCACCATGCTCCGTTCACACCAATTTTCACCAAACTCGATGCAATATTGGGGATTCAGTAAATCAATTAACAGTATGAATCCAAAAACTAGGTCACAACGAATCTCTGACCAAAATCAAACTTCACAATGATTTAAAAATTTTGTAACCGTTTTTAAAATTTTCACTGATGCAACACCTGACTCCATTAACCATCTCAGGTATTCCAGATTCACCGATTAACAGAAATTTGCATAAACCCAAATTTCAGTTAAACCCCAATTTCTAACTTAATACAAATTTAAAAATTGTGAATTTCCTTTCAAAATTCAAAATTTTCAATGACACTTAAGTTTCCATAATCATTTTAACCAAATTTAATCCTTGTTATCATACATTGATGTTAAGTTTTTACTGCATTCTTGGTTTCCAGATAAACTTCAAAATCCAGGAAACTTTGATCTTTTTTTTCTTCTTTTCTCTCTGTTTATACTTGAGCTAACTTGTTTTAGTTTGAATCTAAGACTTAACAACTTTTAAATAGGATTGTTTTGAAAATTTTAAACTTTGTCTCAGACTATATAGTAAAATAAAGAGAAGGGAAAAGAATTGAAAATCAATCCTGCACAGTTTAAACTTGACAAACCTACAGCATAATCATATTTCTACTTAGAGGCATCTCATATTCACCATCCCTACTTAATTGCAACAAAAAATTACTATTTTAAATTTTAAATAAAAGTTTACTCACCTCAACCTAGTGCAGAGTTTAAAGATGACTGGAACAAGAAGTTTGCAAAAGAAATTTGAATCTTGAAGGATTAAAAACTGGAGCATAGAAACTTGCATGCATACTTGACTGATAGTTACAGGCCTTGGTGATTAATCAAAGTTGCAAACATGTTTGGAACATGATGCAGATCTGGTTTGAAAATTAGCAAATCTGGGTTTTAAACAGTGGTGCTCCCAGGTTAACAAATTACAGAATTTGTTGCATTGAAGATTGATCAGGTTTTTTTTCTGTGATTTGAACATGGGAAAGTTTGTACCGGTAACAAAATTGCAAATTTATTTTGAGGAGGATTTTGTTTTGAGAATAACTGCAGATATACAGTTTTGATTTGCACTAGAAAATGTTGCAGGTTTTTAATATGATCATGGATTGAATTGAGGAATTGTTTGAAAAAAATTGTTTTTGAAGATTTCTGGTTTGGAATGAGTAAAAGTTTCATTGATGGTTTTGGTTTTCTTTTAGAAATGAACAAAGAAATAAAAAATAAGAAAGAGGGTTATAAGATAGATTTCAGATTTTATAAATTAAAGAGAAAATATAAAAAAGAATGGACACTTGTCTCTAATTACATAGAGGTTATAACACTTGTTAACTAGGTGTTTAAGAATTAAACATTTGTCACTTTTTATTAAATTTTATACTAAAAGAAATTTAAAAGCATTTTAGATTATTTTTCCTAATTACTAATGTGCTTTCTAAATTTTAAAAATGCTTTTCTAATTAAATATCAAATAAACAAATACATTTATAAAATTTACACATGTTTGCTAAATTTGTATATGTACCATCTTTGGAAAGATCATGAAATAAAAATCAATTATAATTTAAATAAAGTTATATACAATATTTCAAACTTATTTTAAATACTATTTTTTTTAAATACTTTGTATTCATTTTATTAAATAAACACAAATCAAATTTGTATAAAAGAAATAAAACAAATCTTATTTTAATAAAAAAAAACATTACCTATGTAATTTAAAACCAAACCATATTATCATTTATTTAAATATGAATGTATACTTTTAAATTCAAATTTATATTCCTTTACAAAGTCAAATCAAATCTAAATAAATTTAAATCAATATAAACAACTATTTTAAAATAAGTTCATTATTATTTACAAATAATATATCCTATTTTAAAATCAATTTAAAAGACACAGATTTAAATACACAGATATAAATGCATTTAAACATACTTATAAATTTTGAAAACAATATATCAATTTAGAATTGGTTTACACAATACAAAATAATCATTCTTAATATAAAACCAATTTATAACAATAATTAAAATATTACTTGATTAATTATCTTTGAAATCAATTCAAATAATTTAAATTAAGAGATTATCAGCATTTTAAACTCCTGGAAATTCCGGGATATTACAATTTGCCTTTGTTCAAACCTAAATACAAGCATCTTTATAAACAAAGAAGCTGCAACACGGATAGGAAGATAGCAAAACCCATTACTGCAAGTATAAAGAAAAGGAAACTGGTTAATATAGGTATTTGGAAATAAACAAATAACAATTGTATACATACGGCGGTAATTTTGCCTAACCAAAGGAGGAAATATTTAACATAATCCATATTCTTTTCACAATCTTTTCAACAAAAAGAAAAAATTCAACTGCAGACCAACAAAATGGCAACTCCAGCTAACAAATGTCAACTCTGTTCACTATCCTTGACTGCAGCTTCATGTATATACCTGAACCATCTCAGTTTCGAGGTGCTAGAGATTGTAAAGCCTATAATTCAAAAAAAAAAGCAAAGCTCTGTTAAATTTATTAAGCAATTAAATATCAAGTTTTAAGGGTGAGAAGAAAAATAGTGTTCTGTATATCAAGAAGGAAACACTTTGGTGTGTTTGATGTTCAAATTCAAAACATAGAAATTTTAAAGAAGCAGTTCGAATTTCAGATTTCAACTTTTAGTCAAGATTTCAACTTCAAGTTTTGAAGCATCTAGAATAAATGTGGAAGGTGAGAAAATAAATTTTCCAAACTTGTAAATAGAAATTTACTCTGTTACAGTGAATATAATGTTCACTTAGCCTTCAAAAATTTTAACCTTTTCACCTAGTCTATATTTCATGATTGATGCAAACTAGGAGTTTGTTTATTTTATATTATAGTTTGTGAAAAAAAAATTTTTTTTTAGAAATAGGTTGTGTAGATCAATAGGATACTGTTTTACAGTGGTACTCCAATTTTGGCCGAAATTCAATGTTTTTATTTCAAGGATTTAAGTATGTAATCTTGATTCTTATAAGAAAATATGAATTTTCGTGGTTAACTTATAACTTTTAGCGATGAATATTTTGAGAAATGGAAAGATGATCGGTTTTCACTCAAAAACATTTTTCCCACAATTTCATCGAAGTGGGGTGATGTGGTCTGTTCTGATAGGAGAAGGTGATCATGGTGGAGGCATCTATCATGGCCAATTGTTGATTTTGGGTTTGGTTCGGTGATTCGAATCAAATTTAGGGTTTAGTGTGGTTTTGGGAAATGGTGGGAACGAAGTTGATTTTGGAATTGATGGGGTGACCGAGTTCTTCGATTTTGGGAAGGAAGTAGGAGAAATGGAGGGGGTCCCGATTGTGATAAGTGGCATGCCAGATAGTGGCCGGTAGTTGTCACGGTGGGTCAAAATGTGGGGGTATGTAGGATGTATCTGGTTGCTGGAAGTTAGCTGTTGATCGATTTTTCGATCAGATGGTTAAGGGATGTGACGACCCGACTTCCTGCGCCCAGGAAGACGTGTCATCAATAAGAAAGAAAGGGATGGAAATAGAAAAGAAAAGAAAGAAAGAATAACAACATCATAATCTCACAGCGAAATGGAATAAAATATAATATATCAACATAAATATTACACAGTTATATACATCAGAGTTATACAATATCATACAACATGACTATCATATACATATCTGTCAGAACATGCATCTCAAATACATCATATACTAACAAACATAGCGGAACTAAATAGATAGCTACATACGTCTGGTCTTCTGCTCCAATCTCCTCCAAAAACTCTATACTCCAATTACCTATCACTTGGCTACTCATAAAAATTTAGGTACCCAAGAGTTTATGAAAAACAAAATATAAACTCCGGGTCAGACATGGGTCTGGTATGAGTAAACGGGTTAAAGTTGTTTAACTTTGAAAATCATTTGAAATAAAGGTATCACGTAAGACTTCCCACACATAAATATGGGTAAGTTTTTACCTTAAGCTAACCAAAACATTTTATAGGAAATTCAATGATATTATAATAGTGTCTAGGGTTTTCAAGTAAAATACAGAAATAGCTGAAATGCTTACATCTCACATTTCAACATAGCTGGGCACAATCAAAACGTACGGTGCTTATTGGAAATTGGATCCCATACAATGGCAGGGCTACTGGGGTACCGCCCGTCACAGTACGTGGCCTAGATCACCGTACCGAGGAGCCACCCTAACTCCCTTGCAACACAAGGCCGGAACCATTCCTTACTGAACAGTCCCGAACAAGATAACCCCGCAGTTGGCTATAGACCAACCGCCCACACAGCCGAATAAAAGGGACATCTAGACAGGGGTATAGCTCGCCCTGCTTGGGCATGGCCCGCCTAACCTTGTTGAACATCCCCTGTTTGAGCCATTCCCGGTTGATGAGGCTTGAGGCTGCGTTTATCTTTTTGGAACATATTTCTTTGAATGCTCATCGTCCGCCTGACGATGTGCTGAAAGCATTCAATCCATACAAGTTCGTTCCGGCTTCGAACGAAACCGAAGGCATTATCTCGTTACACTCGTTTTGGAATCACCCTCGGAGTTAACGACAATAACCCTTTCATTCTTAAAACACCATCTCGATCTTCACTTGAGATTACACGACTTAACGTTTAATTTGGATCGATGTGGTTTTCAGAATATCAAATCGATACCCGATCTCGGTCTCATCGAAATCCAAACGCCATTTTAAAGGCCAAGTTGTCTAATTAACTTAACAGTTTAAATTTAACAATTGAATTCATATAGCAATTTAACACAGATAAATAACATCAGATAAATTATATAGTAATTTAACAAGATAAATCATACACAATCATCACAGATATATCCAGAATGTCACAGAACATCATAGGATGTAAATAAACATTAGAGCCAATCTAATAGAATCATTGATTCATATCAATATTTAGCTTGATTTGCATACTTAAGAATAAACTATATTTTATTCTTTCTTAATCAATTACTAATTAATTAACTTATTTCAATTCGTTAACTTCTTATTAATTATTCACTTAATTAATTTGTTAATTCTTATTACTAATCAATAACCTTAATTGTTGATTTATAAAACTCAATTAAATAATTAATTATTATTAATTGCTTAATTAATCATTACTTATTAATTAACTAAATTGTCTAATCCTTAATTAGTTACTTAATCAGTTAATTACGATTTGTTAATTAATCAACTTCAAATGATTAATTAAATTCTTAATTGCAAATGTTTTTATACAAGATTATTATTAAAATCTTAAATTACAAATTTAATTAAATTTTTATACAATTTTATTAAATTATAATTATAAAATTTATTACATTCTTAATTAACTTTGTTTTAAAAATCATTACTCATCTTCGTATTAGAAAAGCTCACAGTTCAGCTTGGCTTAAAATAGTTTGTAAACATTATCAACTTGATTATTACTTAGTTTATATAACTTCAATTACATGTTACAATTAGAAAATTTCTGAAATCTTAAAAACCCGAAGTCAACAACGTGCTCACTCGGGTAGAACTCGAGACCATCCATTTCTTCTCTCGCGTTCCCTCCCCTACCACTCTTCTTCCACCCTTGTTCCATCTTCTTCTGATTCTCTTTTTTTTGAAAGCCTAAGTTTTAAAACTGTAGAAACTTATTAAAACACACGCGCACCTCACTCCCGACCCAGAACAAACCCGAAGCACATCTCGACGCTCTCGCGTAAAACCACGCGACAAACCCAAACCCCATCTTGGCAGACACGATGCCACCGTGCACGTGCACGGTGGTTCGTCACCCCTTCGATGATCCTCCATGCTCCCATCAATTCACAAAACCACCACTGATTCGAAATCTTAACTCAAATCTTTGTAATACGCACTCAATCGAAATTTTCCTAAAATGTTGAACTGCAACACAAACACAGTTGACAAAAACCCCTCTCCTCACTATCGCGACCGCCAGAGACGACGTGGCTTCGGCTGTGCCTTGCCGACATCACCTCCTAACTCCTCCCAAAACCTCACGTCACTCGGTTATGCCATGTTGTCGCGAGCATCAATTAACCGAACCTAACATATACAGAACCCATAACCCTTGAAATTGCTTTACCCCATCAAAACTTGCATTCGAAATTTTTTTCAGCATTTATCTAGTGATCTCACATCAACACTAAAGCTACAATTCAAATTTCACCAACAATCATTGATTGAATTACCTGAAATTCATATAAAAGCAATTTTGGTTTACTAACAATCTACTCTGTAAATAGGGGATTAAAAATTATGATTTTTGTCTTAAAAATCATAGCTTTGCATGTTGTTTCAATTTATAAGTTCAAGTTTATAATTCGAGATATTCGAATTTTAACCTTTGTTTTATGTTTACTGTAAATTTAAGTTTACAGTGCTTACAACTACTAAAAATAATCCAAACCTAAATCTTAAACTTAAACTAATTTATTTAGTTAAATCACTAATTGAAGATAAGGATTTTATATAAGAATTATGATATAGTTTCAGTTTTTCTTTGCCTCAGCAAGAAATTAAAGCCTGGAAAAAAAAAAACAACTATATGCAGAACTTACAGTAAACATTCCAGAACATTAAACATTAAACATATCAATTCTTCCTGAAGTAATTATTAAAAAGTTAGATTTTAAATAAGTTTAATCACTCAAGATTGCAGTTGAACAGAGGATGGTTGTTTGATGATGGAAGAAGACAGCTATTTGAAGTTTTGAATGCCTGTAAACTTTTCTTGCTTCCTGACTTTTTTATTTGAACTTGCCAATATGAAATTTTGTTTATATTTCTCTTGCTTTTCAGATTTTACCTATGAATTTATGGACTGAACTAAATGGTGTATATATATACAAATAGAATGATGTGTTATTTACAGCTAAGAACAGTTTTCCTTTTTTTTTATAAGATATCAGCTTCTCAACTAAGCCTTCCCTAGATATAATAACAATTGCTTTATCTTGTTGTACTAAGACCTGAGATAAATCAAATATTTCGGCTGGGAGATTGTTATAAAACTTGAAAGGACAATATGCAGTGCTAATTAGACGTATATGTTTACATTTATGTTAACACAGATTAAATGTTTGCTGACACAAACATTTGTACAAAGATATTTCAGGTTTTGTTTGTACTAAGATGTTTTCATATAGGTGTGCACTTATTATGTGTAGCTGACACAATATTTTACAAAGATATTAGCAGGTTTCCATTTGTACTAAGATGTATTCATAAAGGTTTATACTTATTATGTTTTATTTGATGTGAACTCTTGCTCTCTTATGTTAACCTATAAATAAATATTTGCAGATCTTGTGTTTTTATTTGATGTGAATACTTGGCCTACTTATGCATATAAAGTTTGCAGGTTTTCAAATTTTTTTTCATTGCTGATGTTAATAACCATATTTTTATGTTATACTTATATTACATATTTATAAGCTTATTGTATTTTAAATATAAACATTGTTGTTTAGAAACACTACTTAAATCTTATTTTTCATTAAAGTTGAATTTTCCAATATTTGATTTGTAATGTATTTGCACTAATATATTTTATATTTATATTTAATATGAATATAATTGCGTTATTACACTCATCATTATTAACTACATTTATACTTTTGATATTAAGTGTCATTAATGTAAAAAATTTAATTTAATTAAATAAAACAGATTTAATTTCGAATATTATTAAAAGAGTCTATTTTACATTTTGAAATTATAAATTTCCTTTATAACACATATACAACTAAAAATGTCCAACAGCTTATTTATTTCAAAATGAAAAATCTTGTATTTTATTTAAATTTGATTAAAAACTTATTATAATAATAGGGTCAAAATTCCGGGATGTCACAAGGGACTACTGTGAGATATCGAATGGGATCGGGAATTGAGATCTAATTAGGCTTGGACATCGCTGCGGTGTGATGGTCGATGACGAGGTTGTGCATCTGCACGTACATTACCGTGCACTGGTGGTCCAGGTGTGGCATTTTCGTGTTTGACGTTGCATTCGATCGGGGATGGTGTCGAGCTATCTACGGGGTGATGCTCGAATTTATCGAGCTTGAGTTGTTGCTTTCTGTTGGTCGTTGGCTGTGTTACTGATGTTGGGGATAGAATAAGGTGAAGGGAAGAAGAAGGATTTGAGGAGAAGCAGTTTTTGGGCTACGGCCCGTTTGCATGGAGTGTTAATAAGTTTCGGTTGTTGATTTTTAGTTGGGGATTTGGGCTCGGGCCGATAAGTTCAGTTTGATCTAAAAGCTGGTTTTAAATAATATATGAGTATAGGTTTTACGCAAAGGAAACTTGTAATGAATTGTTCCACAAAGGCAAGTAACATGCGAGTGTCTAAGGTATATGTGTTGAATCAATCATCCGTATATTAAAAACAAAAGGTTACTTGATTTTTATTATAGATAGAGAATTTATTTAAAGGTAATAATTTTTTCTACTTTAATTCTATTTGAAGTTTTTAAAAATAATTATTTTATAACAAACTAGTCAAGCTTTTAAAATAGTAATTTATTTATTATACTTGAGTTTTGGATAAAGTGAAGTATAAATTGAAAATAATTTAAGGAAAAATAAATAAATGTTATACTTTTGAATTAACACAAATTCTTAAGTAATTTTATAATAATTATTTAATTTCCCATAAAATAAAGTGTTATTGAGAAGATTATTCGTATCACTGGATGTTACGTCGTTGTACGATCTATTATGTAGATTAAATAAGAAAATTTTACAGACTTTACAGCCAGAATTAAAATACCATTTGAATATAAGTACCATTGTGTAATTTTACATGGATTATCTATCAAGATATTCCCAAACTGAATATATGTGTTAATAGTAAATTATTCAAACTGTTTGACATCCAAACAGCGGAAACTGACACCATTCTGCTGAATAGTAAAAATTTAACTCTTGTGGATTGTATAAGCCATCTATCTGATATTATTTGCGTAGTTGTTACTAGCATTGCTAATTTATGATCTGTTATGCATACATGTACCTGTATTTCCCTGTTAATTATATTTGGAAATATAATATAAATCTATGGAAGCTGGTTGATTGAATATTTGAAACTGTGAAGTGTGAATGGTGAATTGATAAGTACCATTGAGACTGATAAGCCTTATTCTGTTTTGATTGATTTTGAACCTAGTTTTGTTTTAAAAATAAATATTATTTAGAATGCATTAAAAGAATTAATAAATATTTTGAAATATCATATGTAGTTTATATATTATTGTGAAAATCATTTTAAAAGGTATAATTTTTATAAGTATGTATTATTTAAATTATTTCAAGAATCAAACTATTTTGTAATGATTATTTAAAGGGTAATTTTTATTAAAATAATGTTCAAGTATATTTCCTTCAATATACCACTATTTTATATAAATGTCGTTTAATTAATATTTCAAAATAACTTTATAAAGAGTATTTTATTTATTAAACTTGTAAATAATATTTGGAAACTTCATAAGTATGATTTGGAAAGAAAAGGTTTTATATATATCTAATGGAATAAGCTGTCTTAGTAAATTTTAATCCGTTTGGATTCGAAATGTGAACAAGGCTTAATGGTTGCAATGGGAAATAACTTGATTGTATTGGTTGGTTATTTGATAGTTAAATAACCGACTATCAATATTGGACAATACGCTGATCGTTTCGAAGAGACCGGGATCGAGATTAATTCCTTGAAAACCACTTCGATCCGGTTTGTACATTTTCGTGAGGAAGACGAGTTTGGAGTCGAAGATGGAGCAATGAAGTGCAAGGGCTAATCGCTACTAATCCTGAGGTGATTCCAAAATGGATGTAGTAGGAGTAGTGCCTTCGGATCCGTTGGAACCCGTGACGGACTTGTATGGATGAATGCTTTCAGAACATCGTCAGGTGGGCGATGATCATTCTAAGGGATATGTTCTAAAAAGGTAATGCTTAGCCTCAAGCCTCATCAACCAGGAATGATTGAAATCAGGGGTTATGCAGCAAGTATAGGTGGGTAGCACCCATTTCAGGGTGAGGTCATCCCTGTCTAGATGTCCCTTTTTATTTCGGCTTAGTGATGCGGTTGCTGATCCCAACCATGGGGTGATCTTACTTGGGATTATCCAGTAAGGGATAGTCCCGGTCTTGTGTTGTAGGGTATAACGACCCGTAAAATTCGATGATTAAAATGACTTAAATTAATAAGATTTCTAATTTAAATTTAAAAAGAAATAAAAATCTTGTATTTTATATGGGAGCGAATGTACAAATTAGATGTATCAATTGTAATTAAAATTTACAATTTAAAATTTATATTGCAATCAATTGGAAATAATGTAAATTGAATAGGAATGTAAGTTTATTTATAGGGCATTAATTGATGAATAAGAAGTTTGAAACCAAATAAATTTGTGGAAAACATTTAAAAGTAATCAATGTATATACTAGGCAATTGACAATATTTGGTTTTGTTAAGATAACAAAGCTATAATTGAGTGTAGATAGAAATATTTGTTAATTAATTAAAGTAAGAAAGAAATGTAAATGTACACCTTGGTTACAAAATTTATATACGGAAGTGATGAAAATATGAATTAATTAATGTACGCATTATTTTATAATGGGATAAACGTGCATTAATGTAATAAAGATAATGCAGGTTGATGAGTATTCATAATGGTTGTGTTGATGTCAAACGTTACTTTAATGATTGTAATATAAAATAACGGAAGTGGACATGGAAATTAACAGAAACGTAAGCTTATTTTAAGGTAGTAATTGGAGAATTGGGAATTTAATTCAAAGGTTTTATTAATGGAGGAAATATTACGTATTAAATTACAATTTGATTAAATCAATGCAAATTAAGTAGTTATAATAAATTGTAGTTGGTAATTAAGTATGAGTGTGAGTAAATTTGGCATTAGTGATAATTATAAAATTTTACCCATTCATATAATTTATTTAATTAAATCTAAATCAATGGCAATATTGTTGTTAATTATAGTTGTAAGTGAATTTGAATGTTAAAAGGTAACAATTATATAGGTTAACCATTTATTTAGTATATTAAGTTAAGAATGGCAATCAATTGCAAATAAATCTAAATTAATTATTTTCATTTTATTGATGTGATTTAGTTAATAAAGGGGAATTATATGAAATGAAGCATGCATTAATGAAATGTATTACAATTCAATGTTATTTATACCCAGAAATGTCTATTTACTGAATAGCAAGATTTTAAATCAATAAACAGATTTGTTGAGGTTCCAATTTTTAATTAATAACATTTAATGTGGAATCAATTACAATTAATTGACTTAAATTGTGCAGTTAGGGTAGTTGGTTTTGAAATTGAAGATGGTTAATTTTATAAGATGAAATTTATGCTAAGCCTATTTACTATATGGAAATTCGTTGATTTAAAGAATAGAAAGCTAGATTTATTAATTTGATTTAAGTGCAAAATTCAATAAATGAATTTATTGCAAACAAATGAAATTCAACATTTAATATTTCGAATAGATGGAATAATAATTTATTTATTTAATTAAATGGAACTTTAGGGAATTTATTAGAATTTTAAAATTTATAAAATTTTCAACTCTAATTTGACAGTTAAATTTGGTTTAAATCATTGTAAATGATTGGAAAATTTAAAATGATAAGAATTGGTAAGTTTAAAATGATAAGAATTGGTAAGTTTAAAATTTAATGAAAATCGCGTGAGTTTGCAGTGTGTTGCTTGGGTTTTTGTCGAGTAGCCTTGTGGTTCAGGGTTTAAAAGTTTAATAGTAGTGTTTTTTTAAGATTTGAACAAAAGAAAACTTAGTTTTGTAACAATTAAAGTTTAATAACAAAAATTAAACAACTTTTTTTAGAAATTCTGAAAGTTTTAAAGTAAAATAAGTGGATTTTGAATTTAAGTTTATATTAACTTTTATTTAGTAATTTTGGAAAAAAAAGTTTTAAGGATTTAAATAGTTTAATTTGAATACTTAAATTGTTTTAATTAAATAAATATTTATCTTAAACAAGGTTTAATGATTAGAGTTTAGTAATCAATTATAATTTAAGAAATTAGAATTTTGATTTAATTTAAAGATAATTAAATATATGAAGATAATTGAAATACTTCAATTATGATTAATTATTAAAGTGTTTTGGCTGATATGATTTAATTTAGATAATAGGTTTCTTAATTAAGAATTATTTAATTTAATTTAAATGATTAAGTTAAATAATTAATTAAGTAGTTAATTTGTGATTAATTAAGATAATCACTTATGGGTTCATTTAATATAATTACTAGGTGAAGTAATTTGGTAACTAAGTGATTAATTACTGGAAGAAATTAAGAAAAAGATAATTACTTTATAAAAGTAATTAAGTGGATGTGATTAAGGATTAATCACTTGTGCTATTAATTAAAGAATTAATTAAAGGGTTTAAATTATTTTAATTAATGGTTAATTAATAAAGAAATTAAGAGTAATTAATTAAGTGATTAATTATTTGTTAAAAAAATAATTAACTAAGGAAAAAATTTATTAATGAAGTAATCATTAATTAATGGAAATAATTAATCAATTGTTAATTAATAATTTAAGGATAATTAAGTTTTAATTACTAAATGTAATTAAAAAGTAATTAATCGAATGTGATTAATTAAAAGTAATTAATTAAATATTATCAATTATAAATGATTAATCAAATGTGATTAAACAAAAGTAATTAATTAAATATGACTAATTATAAATGATTAATCAAGTGTGATTAGTTAAATGAAATTAATCAAGAGTAATTAATCAAGTATGATTAATTAAAGGTAATTAATCAGATGTGATTAATTAAAGGATAATTTAGAAGTAATTATCAAGGTAATTAAATAATAATTAATCAAGTGTGATTAATTTTAGAGAGTAATTAGAGATAATTACTTGGATAATTAAGAAGTAATCAATTAGTATGATTAATTAAATTGTAATTAAGAAATAATTACTTAAAGTAATTAAATAATAATTATCAAGGATGATTAATTCAAAATGGATAACTGAGTGATGTTTATTAATTAATTTGTAATTAATTAATGAATGGTAAGATTGATTGATGATAATCCAAGTGTTTAAGTAAGGATTAATTTAGTTAAGGATGAATTAAATTAATTAAAGTTTGGATTAAACTTGTGTATGGATGATGAATGATTGGTTGATAAGTATCATCGGATGAGATAATGATATTGGATGATATCGTATGTCATTTTTGATATGTGATGATATGAATGTGATATATCTGAGATGTGATATATATGCTGCTTTGTGATATATATGGATGAATGTAATAATAGTGAATCATCTATCTGTGTAATGTGAATCATCCATTTATGTTAAGTGATATTTCTGAATATATATCATTTAAAACCCTTAAGTACAACTTGGACATTAAAATGGCGTTTGGTTTCGGTGAGACCGGGATCGGGTTTCCATATTTGGATATCCGAAAACCACACCGATCCAAAATAAACGTTAGGTCGTGAATCCAAGTGGAGTCCAAGTGAAGACTCGAGGCGTAAGGACTATACGTCAGTATAACTCTATGGGTGATTCCGTGATGAGTTTGACGGAAATAGTACTTACAGGCTTGAGATGGTGATTCAGAGTGCAAGGGCTATGGTCGTTGACTTTGAGGGTGATTCCAAAATGAGTGCAATGAGATAGTGCCTTCGGTTCCGTTCGAATCCGGAACGGACTTGTATGGATTAAATGTTTTCAAAACATCGTCATGTGGACGATGAGCATTCTAAGATAAGTGTGTCATACAAAGGTAATCGCAGCCTCAAGCCTCATCAACCGGGAATGGCTAAAACAGGGAAGGTGCAGCAAGGTTAAGTGGGTCATGCCCAAGTAGGACGAGATTCATCCCTGTCTAGATGTCCCTTTTTCGGCTTTTTGGGCGGTTGGATCTGCAGCCAACTGCGGGGTGGTCTTGTTCGGGACTGTTCAGTAAGGAATGGTCCCGGCCTTATGTTGCAGGGGAGCGGGCGTACTCCTTGGTACGTTGATCTAGGCCACGTACTGTGACGGGCGGTACCCCAGTAGCCCTGCCATTGTTGGAAACCCACTTTCCGTACGAGACCCTACGGTTTTGTTTGTATTACCCACTTTTGTGGCTAGTAGCTGGAATTTAATCATGTAACAATTTCGGCTATTTCATATTTACTTGAAAACCCTAGACACTATTATAATATCACTGGATTTCCTATCAAATGTTTTGGTTAGCGTAAGGTAAAAACTTTTCCATGTTTATGTGTGGGAAGTCTTACGTGATACCCTTTTCTTTCAAAGGATTTTCTAAAGTTAAGCAATCTTAAACCATTTACTCACACCAGACCCCTGTCTGACCCGAGTATTTATTTTCTGTTTTATTAAACTCTTGGGTACTCATATTCTGTATGAGTAGTCAAGTGATTCAGGTTATCCTTGACGAATTCTGGAAGAGCTTTGGAGTAGGAGGCTTCAGCGTGTAGATATATAGATAGAGTTTCCGCTGTGTGTTATTCTGTACAGTTGTTCTTGTATTGTATATTAGACAGGAATGTTATAACTGTCTAAATTGAGATGTATGGTTATGTACTCCGATGTATATGATACTATATATATATATTATATTATGTTTCATTCGTTCCGCTGTGAGATTCTGATGTGTTGTTGTTCTTTCTTCTCTTTCTTTTCTTCTTCTATCCCTTTCTTTCTTAAAAAGTGATGCGGTTTTATGGTGATGGAAAGTCGGGTCGCTACAGTAATGTAAATGTATACCTTGGTTACGAAATTTATATACGGAAGTGATGAAAATATGAATTAATTAATGTACTCATTATTTTATAATGGGATAACGTACATTAATGTAATAAAGATAATGCAGGTTGATAAGTTTTCGTAATGGTTGTGTTGATGTTAAATGTTACTTTAAGGATTGTAATATAAAATAACGGAAGTGGAAATGGAAATTAATAAAAATGTAAACTTATCTCAAGGTAGTAATTAAAGAATTGGGAATTTAATTCAAAGGTTATATTAATGAAGGAAATAATACGTATTAAATTACAATTTGATTAAATAAATGCAAATTAAGTAATTATAATAAATTGTAGTTGGTAATTAAGTATGAATGTGAGTAAATTTGGCATTAGTGATAATTATAAAATTTTACCCGTTCATCTAATTTATTTAATTAAATCTAAATCAATGGCAACAATGTTGTTAATGATAGTTGTAAGGAATTTGAATGTTAAAAGGTAAAAATTATTTAGGTTAACCATTTATTTAGTATATTAAGTTAAGAATGGCAATCGATTGCAAATAAATCTAAATTAATTATTTTCGTTTTGTTAATGTGATTTAGTTAATAAAGGGGAATTTATATGAAATGTATTACAATTTAATGTTATTTATACCCATAAAATGTATATTTACTGAATAGCAAGATTTTAAATCAATAAACAAATTTATTAAGGTTCCAATTTTAAATTAATAGCATTTAATGTGGAATCGTTTACAATTAATTGACTTAAATTGTGCAGTTAGGGTAGATTGGTTTTGAAATTGAAGATGGTTAATTTTATAAGATGAAATTTATGCTAAGCCTATTTACTATATGGAAATTCGTTGATTTAAAGAATAGAAAGCAAGATTTATTAATTTGATTTAAGTGCAAAATTCAATAATTGAATTTATTGCAAATAAATGAAATTCAACATTTAATATTTCGATTAGATAGAATAATAATTTATTTATTTAATTAAACGGAACTTTGGGGAATTCATTTATAATTTAAAAATTTAATGAAATTGGGATTAATATTGAAATTTATAAATTTATCAACTCTAATTTGACAGTTAAATTTGGTTTAAATCACTGTAATTGATTGGAAAATTTAAAATGATAAGAATTGGTAACTATCGAATTTAAATTGAAAATTTGATTAAATTGACTAAATTTTTATTTATTTAATTAATATAAAAAATAGCTATTTTGGCCATGTGACTCGAATTTCGACGAAACTAGTTTCATCGGATCCGTATCGGTGAATTATTGTAGGATTTCAAGTTTCGTAGTGATCGGACTTGTCGTTTGATCGTACGGATTCCCTGAAATCGATAAATTGAAATCAGTTGAAATCAATTTGGAAAATATTGATTTTAGAATAACTTCTTCATACGATGGAATTTGGACGTGAAACTTTTTCCATCACGTTCAGAATATTTTAAAACACCTATCTGGATATATGGGTTGACCCAATTTTATTACAGAGTCGAAATGGGTTTTTGGGCCACGTTGTCATTAGCGCGTACATCTATTTTATCCGATCCATCCTATTTTCAATTTTGCATATAAATATCCAGTTATAAACCCTGGCAGCCTCTATTCCTCTTTCTTTACATACAATTCATTCTATTCTTTCTCTTCTCCTCAATCACTAAAAAACTTAGATCCAATTCCAATCCAAAATCAAAGTCAAAAAATCCCAACTCCTCGGAAAAATTTGAAAAAAATATATGTCTTAGGTTTCATCATTACGAATCTACGCGTAGCTTCTGATTTTGCAATGGACGATCGAGTCAACCAGAAATCGCGGTCAAACCCTTGAATTTTCGAAACCCTAGGCCAATTTGGGTTTTTTGATTTGGGGCTGTAATCGATGAAATTGGCATATGGGTTTTGAAGAGGGCAGCATGAGGATCCGTTTGGTGGAGGTGCGGCTATTCAATTTTGGTCGGAGGCGCCTGAATTCGCGAATTAGGGTTTAATAAACCGGCGGTGGCGGTGGCACATGGAGGCGACGGAGCACGTGGGGGACGAGCTATGGGTGCAGTCGGCCGAGCCGGTGGAGATTGCGGCGTTGGTTTGGCAATTTGGGGTCGGAGGGACAGCGTGGTCGATGGTCAAAGTAGATTGGCTTTGTATTTTTTTCTTCCTGGCGAGCGCGTCTTCGTGATGGTAAAGGGGAGAGAGTGTGATGTGGCTAATAATTTAGGTAAGTTTTGTTTAATTTAATTTTTGTTTCAAACGATTTAACTCGAATAACTTTCACATACGAACTCCGTTTCACGCGCGAATTTTTTTGTTAGGATCGTAATAAAATTCCGGCCATGATGACACTGGTTTGGACGAATTCTGAGACGGTCAAATTTTTGGGTTTAAATTGGATTTAAATTCAATTTAAATTCAAAAGGTGAGTGTTTTATCCCACTCACAACTTCTAAGATTTCTTATGTTTCTTAAATTAATTCTTGATGTGATTTAAAATTTATCTATGATTGTTTGGAATATTTTAATCATCCTCTCAGTTAAATTGCATTTATTAATTTAGTTTGTTATTTAATTATGCATTGCATATAAACAGCCAGTTAAACAGTTATTTAGTTTATCATTGAATATAAACTGCTAGTTAATACTTGTTGTTTATTATCTGTTTTATATTGATGCTATTTTTTGAATTGGGTGATGATTGTGATAAATGGTTGATGGTTGATATTGGATGAATGGATGTTGTATTTTTTATTGCATAAACTGCAAGTTATTATACATTTTCATTTCATTCGGAATGGCGGTTTGAAATGATATATAACCGCAATTTTTATTTTTAAATTACGGATTGAAATGATAAATATCCGTATCACTTGATCATAGGATAGAAAATTATATACAGACACCGTGGTCTATATATATAATATTTTGAAATGATTTCTATGGTTTGTAAAGAATATATATATATATATGATTTTATGAGATATTGATTTGGATATTTGATAACGGTTATTTTATATGTAGTTAAATTTTTGGTTTTAAGCTATGCATAAAATCATTTAAAGTATAAATAAGTTTAATAATAAAGTTTGATTTTATTAAAATATAATATAGAAAAGTATTTACTTAAATTATACTTTAATATAGAATTTATATTGATTTTACAAATCAAGGTGGAGAAGATAGTTTTGAAATTTGACTTGAGATTTTATTTAATTAAGAATTTTATTTAATAAGAATCCATTGGAACTTATTGAAATTTAGATTTTAAAAGAATATGGTTTTATAAATTAATTCGGGGTTTAAGGTGATTTAAGTGAATAAGTCTAGGAATATTCATTTATTGAAATTGAAGTTTATCTAAAGGATATTGGATTTATAAGCAAATATTTCAAAACTAAATAATGGGAAAAGTGAAATAACTATATATTTGAACTAAAAATTTAGTTTGAAATATTGAATATTGAAGCTTTGAAATATATGAAACTTGAAATGGTTTAATTGAGGATTTAAATCTGTATTTGGAATAGATTTGTGAAATTAAAGAAGCTAATTTATTATGTATTAATTTAATATTAAACCATTTAAGTATTGGAAGTTATGTTTCAAAGTATGATTTCCAAGGTATCATAATTTGAAAGTGTTATATTCAAGAGTTTTGATTTCTAAATGTTATAACTTTGGAAGTGCTATGGTTTTGGAAAAAGGATAAATTTGACATAAAATGATATTATATTGATTTGCGTTTTAAATGGAAATGATATCGTATTTATATGGTTTTGAAATGGATAGTATATTCTGGTTTTAAAGTATAAACTATTTTGAAATGACCGCGGTGTTATAATAAAGTTTGGTTGTTGAAGAGACCAGGATCGAAGTTGTCATACTCTCTGCCAACCCCGAAAACCACTTTAACAACCGTGTAACGGTGGAGATTCTAGAATGAAGTAGGATAGTGGCGGCGTTTCCTTTGAGGTAAATACGTAGACCCATCTACCGTGAGTTGGCATAAGGTGGCTAAAACGGGAGCGATCGACGGGTTAATTGAGGTAGCACCTTTGATCGGACACATCCCTTCGATATTCTACTCTGTCTTTGGTTTTATTCGGTGGACACTTTTGATTTCTTTGATTTGGGGGTGTGGCTCGAGGTGGGCGGTTGCTGCAGCTACGCGTTACCACCGACCCGGAAGCGTTATTGGTATATCTACCCTGGCATTGCCTAGTTGTGGCATGTCACCTACCCTATCGCGCGTTGTATGAGTTTGGTTTTCTCCCGTAGTCCGTGTGGTATTCTCTGGGGGCTTCCCGATCAGGAGGGACTATGATATTGGATGGACTACTGGGACTATTACGTGTTAAGGGCTATATGGGTAACCGCTTAACTCTATTTAAAAGTAAGTTTATTTTACAATTTGGCGCTATTATAATAGCGAAATATACTATATAGTAAATAGTTAAACGGATCCTTAAGAGATGTAAATCCCGAGCATCTCTTGAGTTACTGCACTCATATTTATTTCTGTTGATTTAACTTACATAAGATCTTTTAGTTCTGACTCGAGTGTTTTGTTTCTCAATTCGCTCGGGTCAGTCCGAGCATTTCAGGATCGAAGACTTTATTTCTGGAGGACGAAGATGAAGATTCCATTATTTTTGTTATTATATATTATATGGTTCCACTACACACTGTATTCCGATGCATTGATATTTATTGGTATGTGAACTCTGATATTTATTGTATAAAGAAGAATCAAATGTTTTGTAAACAGTTTTATGAACTGTGTGTTGATTATTATATTTTATCCTTCCGCTGTGAGATTCTGTTTCTTTTTATTTCTTTCTCGTTTTTCTTATTTACCCCATAACAATCATCCCTTCCGTATGGTTTGAATTGGCACGTGTGTCAATTTTAAAGCTTGTCAACAGGCGGGATGTTACACAGGGTGTTGGGAGTGATCTCGGTACAGTGATCTAGGCCACGTATTGTGACAGGTGGTACCCCAGTGCTTAGTCATTAGTTGGAAATCCATTCTCCCTACGTGCCTTTTTACAAGTTTTGTTTGTATTACCCACTCTGTGGCTAGTGGATGGGATTTAATAATGCAACAAGTTTGGCTATTTAATAAGTATTTGTAAATAGACCCTATTATAATATCAGAGGATTTTGTGAATAGAGCCCATTACAACAAGTTTTGTTTGTATTTCATGTGGCGTGGTCTTACGAGATGCTTTTGTTTCAAAGGATTTTCTAACTTTGATAATTAAGTGAGTGTGTTTCTCACGCTGGTTTACCAGACTGACCAGGGCTGGGTGTTTTTCCTATATGCTCGGGTCAGACCGAATATATATACTCCAGGTTTAACTGGAAGAGTGGAAGCTATTCCGGGAAGGAGCTGGATCAGTAACGCATTCTCGTAAATGTTTATATTCAGTCTGTTTGTTCGTGTGGTTATG
Source organism: Allium cepa (assembly GCA_030765085.1). Classification (NCBI taxonomy): domain Eukaryota; kingdom Viridiplantae; phylum Streptophyta; class Magnoliopsida; order Asparagales; family Amaryllidaceae; genus Allium; species Allium cepa. The sequence continues at coordinate 674,532,912 of CM060941.1, read as the reverse complement.
GTTGTAAGGACAGGGTTGATATAACTGTCCGGGATGTGTGATTGTGACTCTGATATAAAACCGGTATATGTTATATAAAGTAATAAGTTTTGGTTTTATGTAAAGATTTCTTTATATTATAATTTATTCGATCCGATGTCAGATTATGATTTGTTCTCTTTTCTTCTATCTTCTTTCTATTTCTACCTTCTTCCTTTCTTCCGTTATCCATCTTTCCGAACGGTTTAGCAGACAAAAGTGGTTTAAAGTCGGTTTAAATCGATACAGAAAAATGGGTCATGACACATATACATATACATATACATATACATATACATATACATATACATATACATATACATATACATATACATACATACATACATATATATATATATATTAAAATATGTATTTTAATTTAATATTGGTTTTAAGAGAATAACAGAATAAACATTTCGTTTCTGTTTATAGCGAGCTGATTTTTGATTGTTTTCATCGATCCTTTACTATTAGCTTTATTCGTCGAATATGTTTTCACCTTTCATTGCTTTGAAATTTATCATTGGATCGGTCAGTTGCCTAGTCCGTGATCCGAGTTGTAGCTTGTCATGTTCTTTTCCCACTGTTCTCTAGCCTTGAAAGTGAGCAATCACTCACAATTAACATTCTTATATTTAGTGAATTTGATTTGCCTTGAAACGACAATTGAAATATGTGGTTAAATTTGAATTGTTAATTATTTAATTGTTAAATATGATATGTCATTATCTGCAATTGTTTGCCTGTGGGATATGACACCATATCCTATTGTGTATATTTTATTTAGTTTGTTACTGACGATATATGCATGATGTTGATATGTTATATTTTTTCATATTTTTTCTCACTCTGCAAGTTCCCTGTTAGTTCAGAATTCCCTACGGGTTGAAATGAAACATACCCAAATGATATAATAGATTAGGAGAAAATCGTTATGGCTCGAAATGATAAACCAGGCGATTTTCATTGATTTTGAAATTTTGGGATTGCGGGTTGAAATGATATATACCCGTACATATTTGAATTGCGAACTGAAATGATAAATATCTGTATCAGTTGACTATTGGATAGAAAATTATATACAGACACCGTTGGTCCATATATTGAAAATTATTTCCAAAGTTTTGAAAAAATATATATGGGTTTTAATAAATATTGATTTTTAAAATATAAGATGTATAAATGTTATTTATATATGTCTAAATTTTTACTTTTAAAATTATATGTTTTGAAAATTTCAAATTTATAACTTATTTTTTAAATGTAATTTTTAAGATTTTACTTATAATTTTATGTATATATATAAATAGATTTAATATAAAATTTAATTTAATAATAAAATTTAATTTAATAAAATTTAATTTAATACTGTATAATATGTTTAATATTTACTTCAATTTATACTATTATTTTAAAAATAGATTTTATAACTTTAACAATAATGGTTGAGAAGATAAATTAATGTTGACTTGGAATTTAAATTAGTTAATAATTAAATTTGAATCAGAATTTATTTGAACTAATTGATTTTAGATGGTGAAAAATATGATTTATAACTTGATTTGATAAAAAGTGATTAAATGAATATTTTCAAATTTAAATAAAATTAAGATCGAACTTTAATATTGATTTAAATTTATTAATTGGGATTTAAATAAATTTTTGTTAAAGTTTTGTGTTAAAATACAAACGAAATTTACATAATGTAAATGTTTGAAAAATTAAAATTGAATCTTTGAACTTCTAATTGAAATAGTTAAACTGGAACTGATTCAAATTGAATTTTTGGAATTTAAGCTGATTTGAATCAATTTGCGAAACTGAAGGAAACTATTTTTATTATATAAATTTTTTTTGTTATATAAAATATTTTAATATATAAATTATTTTGATACATAAGCTATCTTAATTTATAACTATTCATTTTATATATACTATTTTCAATATCTTAACAGTTTAAGTCAAAATTGTTATGATTTTATAAGTGTTATGATTTCAAAGTGTTACGATTTCGAAAGTGTTATAAATTCTAAAGTGCTACAGTTCTGGAAGTGAATATTAATTAAAGTGACTAATGATATCGAATTGATTCGGTTTTGAAATGAATATGATATTTTGATATGAAGTATGAACTGTTTGAAATGAATTGACCACGGTGTGAAATAAGATGGGTTTTTAAAGACATCATCAGATATTGTCATACTCTCTGCCAATATCGAAAACCACTTTAACAACGGTATACGCGGTGGAGATTCTAGAACAAAGTAGGATGGTTTGGCGATGATTCTATATAGATTTACATAGCCTAACTCTCGTGAGTCGGCTTAATGTCGCTAAAACATGAGCTATACCGGGCCAAGTGAGGTCGCACCTCCGATCGGACACATTTATTCGATACCATTCTATTGCTTTTAAGATTTGACTGGTTACATCTTTGATTTGGGAGTGTGTCATGAGGTGGGCGGTATTATATGCTATGCGTTACCACCAGTCCGGGAGTGCAAATGGTATATCAACCCTGGCAGTGCCTCGAGTGCCTTGTCACATATGCTATCGCGCCTTCTACGAGTTTGTTTTTTGTCGTACCTATGGAGTGCTCCTTGATAGCCCGCTTGCGAGTGGAGTTTACAGTATCCGTATAGACTACGACATTATATAAAATGTGTTAAGCGGGGTATGGGTAACGCCTTAATGCTATTTTAATACTTTTACTTTACTATAGACATATTATAATAGGGTATATTACTACATAGTAGATAGTTGCATAGATCCTTAGAGGATGGAAATCTTAAACATCCTTTGAGTTACTTGTATTTCAGTTGACATTTCACTTTAGTTGAATTTACCATATAATAAAGTTAATCCTGATTCGAGTGTTTTGTGTTTTGCTTTATGCTCGGGTCAGACTGAGTGTCACAACATTTGAGACTCACCTTTAGAGTTGGAGCTTCACTTGGAGATCCATCTATATCTATATAGCTTTCAGCTATCTAGTTGTTTTTTCAGAATTGCCATCATTTTATATTCGAGACTACAATGTATTTGAGATATCTTGTTGTATTTTGTCTCAAACTTTATTATTTTATATAGTAGCTTCATGAACTGCTATTCATCTATTACACTGCTTATTGTTATATTACTCTGTGTCTGTGATTCTATAATTGATTTATTTACTGTATATGCTGAGTTTGCTAAATATAAATTAACAATATGATATTTTGAGCAATTCAAGTCCAACATGTGTGGATGCGAATGGTTCGAAATCTTAGGTCGTTACAGGTTGTGCCCTCTTATGGAAAGTATACCTCTAGAAATATGCATGAGAACTCCGATGAGCCTGTGAAACATCTAAGTCAAACATCGCCAAATGTTACCAGGAATCCAAGTATTTCACATCACAATATGCAACACCGATTCTAATCTAGAGTGGATATGAAAATACCCTAATGGGAGCAATCCACAAATCTTGGCCCTCACTCGCTTTTGTGTTTAGTCATTTTTGACAAAGGATAACAAGGCTCAAATGAGCAAAACATCATCCTAGAGTGAAGAAATATAAAGAAGAAAGCAGAATCAAATTTGATAGTTGATAATCAACTATCGGGAATGGTTGTTCTCACTTGCGCTTGGTTTTCACATCACAACACTTCTAAAGAAATTTTAAAATTTCTCTTTATAATTTTCTTATTAAATAAGAAAAATTATATTTTCTAAGTGTATTAAAACTAAGGTCAAAAAATGTCAAAACATTGCTTATTACGATCCCAACCAATGCATACTTAGCTCTATTTTGAAACACTTCTTTTTCTAAAAGATCTTCTTGTTTATTATATATAAATTATGAAACAATATTTATTATCCCAAAAGATAATAAATCATTACAGTTACTATTCTAAATTTAAAATCAAAGGTTAGTCATACTAAAGGATAATTCATATAACCTTTTAAAACCACATTAATTTTCCCAAAAAAATAAATCAAATTAGAAAAGCCCATTTATTAATTTAAACTAACATTAATTATCTCGAAAGAAAGGTAATCACATTTATACTCGATCACAATTTCAAAAACAATATTAATTATCTCGAATTTCCAAATTTAAAATCTCTTTTAATAAAATAACGAAATATCTTTAATAAATAGTTAATTATCTCAAAACACCTTTATTTAATCAGTGAATTATCTTTTAAACCTTATTACATCTGTTCATTAAGTTTTATACACTAAATTAGTTAATTAACTTTAAAACATTTTTATTAATTCACTCACATAACCTAAAACATAATTAACTAAAAATATTAACTAAATTAAAGTACCATTAATTAAAATGATATATTAGATTCAAACATCATTATTTAAAACGGTTAACTAAATTTAAAACATCATTAATTAAAAAATTAATTAAACACAAATATAATTTTTTAAAATGATTAATTCATTTAATATCATTAATCGAAAAGATTAATTAAAATTTGAACCTATTGGGGTAAAATGATTTATTAACTTAAAACATCATTACGTAAAATGATTAATTAATTCAATTATCAATAATTAAATAATAAATTAGAGTTAAACATTATTAAATAAATTGAATTATTAAACTCAAATAATCATTAATTAAAATGATTAACTAAATTAAAATATCATTAACTAAAGTGATTAGTTACTTTCAAAATATCATTAGTTAAAAAATTACATTAAATTCAAATAATCATTAATTAAAATGATTAATTAAATTAAAATATCATTAATTAAAATGACTAATGAATTTTTACGTCTAATTTTGTGAATATATAAGCTCGAGTTCAACATACACAAATGGTTTAGGAGATGATATTCAACAATTGACGATATAGCGGAAATTGCTATAACGACACTTAAACAATTAAATAGAATATCACGATTAATTACAACTAAACATCATTATAAATAGCTTAAGGAAATAAATAATTATTATTAGTGAGAAACTACTTAGGGTCTCTCTACAAATACTCCCAACAAAATAATGGTTACAAATAATATATAATCATACAGTTAAGTTAATATGTCATCCGTTTTCCAAAACGGGATTTTCAACCAAATATACAATCAACCAATGACAACATCTAAACTATCAGCCAAGTATTCGACAATAAATTTATAGCATCATTGATATTATATAGCTAAAGGTGAGTAAACTCATAGAAATTCCAGTTAGCGCTGAAGAGTTCCATTTTGAACTAAAATTAAAACGACGTTCGATTTTAGCCCAAAATTCTACAAGCTCTAATACCATCTAATCTGATTCCATTGTAAAGCTAATGTACCAATGAGTGTAATGCAACTGGCCACATTCGATTTTGACCTCGTATGAGCAAGATATTAAAAAAAATCAAATTAGTTAAATTAATTGATTATTTAATTAACATGCTAGTTACCTAAATCAAAACTAATCTTCTCTTTCCTAAATACTAATTACTCTACCTGTATATGCCATATCGTGTACACCATGGAACCCAACATCTGAACCTTCAATCCCTAAATTCTCCTCCATTCTTCGATGAAATCACGCACTGCTGCCTCCAACAAACTTCCTTCCGCATTCGTTCTGCCTCGGACCCTACGATGACGAGCTTGCACCCTCAGAGAAATTTCCAACCTGCTCGAGCTTTAAATGGCCCCAAAAATGCTACGCTGCCCTGTACTCGATCGGACATCACCAAAATTTAGGGAATGGTTCTCCTTCATAGGAGCAATGCAATGGAACCCACGTCATAACCTCTCGCCTCACCAATGCCAAGAATACACTAACCGTAGTCTATTGTCTAAAAAGCGATCGCCCTCAAAATGTGATTGCATTCAACAAGGCCTGAACCAAATGGAAGCATAAACCGACATGAGTACAAAGAATCAAGTTTGGGGATTTTCAATGGTGTAACAACTTGGAAACGAACGCTTAATCTTTTAATATCTTGGCTTTCGAAAAATGTTTAAGTAATAAAAAATAAGATTATATAACCTTCATAAACACTTTTTAATTAATAACTAATGTTGGAAAACTAATTTATGAAATAAGTTTACAAAATTATATTCTTTGATAAAATATTGAAAATATGGCCGAAAACTTATTGTGAAAAATGAGTATTTTCTTCATTCTAAGTTGTTAGAGTAATTTTTCACTAGTTGGGCATCATTAGAACAATTTAATAAGTACTTAAATACGCTTAAAACTAATGGTAATTAATTAGCAAAAAGTCTTCTAGAAGAAGGACAAGTGGACCCTTGATTTAAGGAGATTTGTATAGAGCGATTTAAGAGAAGTAAGGTGTTAAAAGAGCATGATGCCCATCATTCCTTCGATTCCCATTTGAGGGTAAGAGAGGTCATTAATCTATCCACTTCCTAAAGCTTCCAAATAAGCACCCTTAGCCTCCTTTCATTCTCACAAAATCACTTGAAAGAAATCACGTAATATTACTCTCTTCCCTTTTCTAACTTCTCTAAATAAAGAGAAACTCAATCAAATACTTTCCAAACTTCTTTAAACTAATTCCATCATCCAAATATAGAATATAACTTCACTCGGTCATCTCAAAACCAAAGGAAGTTAGGCCAATTCCTCCAAACTCTTTAAGACCGTGAGAAAAAGGCAAGATTTTGCCTTGGCTGAGCCACTTTCTAGCCTCCATTCTCTCTTATTTTGCTTGATTCTTGGGTTGTGTGTAGGAGGAAATAAGTGTAGTAGGATCTATTTTAATGTTGATAGGAAGCTAATGGAATTGGATTTAAGTAAAGGTGAGACATCTCACTCATTAATCAAATCCATAAAAAATGACATATATGATAATATATTTGTTAAATTTTTCTTGATGATATTGCTTGATATATATTAGTAATATTAGACACTAATTAATTAAAGTTATGACCGTGATAGTGTGTTTCGAAAAGTAGGTGATTTTCTAAGGTATTGCTTTTTAAAATGAGTAGTTTAAATTAAATGCCTTCGAATGCCTAAATAGATATGTTAACTTGTTTGTACACTGAAACATGTTTATTAGTAGTATGGATTGAACATGGAATCATATTTGTGTATAAATATGAATGACACTAAACACTGGATATTGGATTGAAAACGGAATTGTCCGCATAGCGATAGTTGATACAAACATACTTTGAATCCCTTAAATTATAACTTATAAAAATGGTGATTTAATGACATATCTTGATAATATCTGGTTTAGTTATTCTCTACACTTCTTTAAGTGTTTTAAAAAGTAAAGAATATGTTTTGAAATGTTATTGAAAAAGTAAATCAAAGTTGAGAATGATTGAATTAAAATGGTCTCTATAGTGACACTTTTAAAATAACCTGTTTTTGAAAATAGCACACAGTTTTTGTGGAAAATTTCTTAAGGGTTTCTTTATTAATTAATCGGGTATATAATATATTTTTCTTATTGGGAAAGTTTTGAAGCTTAAATTATTTGTTAGTTAGTTGAACGAAGTGCAAAAGGTTATAGCGAAATAGTCGTTTTAAGTGAAGTTCGATAAAGTACCCTTTTAGGAAAATTCTCTAAAATAATTTAAAAATATTCTTTGAAATTTTTCTTCAAGTTATTCAAGTATCCAAAATATATTAACAACGGTAAAAATAATAAATTAAAAATCATTTGTTAAGATATCGAAATCGAGGTGCAAATTTGTAGCAAATTCACATTAAACTACGGCCTAGGACTTTTGACAGCACTTCTGAAGTGCTACCTTTGCTTCCGTATCACTTTTGAGCTGTTGTGAATTATTTCGGTAGCATTTGCAGAAATGCATCTTTGTTGCTCTATAAATTATGTAAAAAATGATATATAAATTAAGTATTTTTCTCTAATCTTTTTAGGATTGTTTTCTAACTTTTAATAGAGTGTTTTAAAATTAGTTTCAGGTTTATATATATTTTAACAATTAATTGTGTATTTCTAAATTTAGTTGCTTTTAAAATATAATTTGTTTTTCTGTTTCAAAATTACCTATTCTTACATAACATTCTATAAAAATAATTAACATATATTTCAAATAGTTTTAAAAGTGTTTTAACTTATAAATAATTAATTTAAACATGTTATATAAGTTACAAATATGAAATTAAATATTTTATAAACCCAATAAAGGAACTTTTTAAAGAAGTGTTTTTAACTTATGAAGCAAATTAAATAAAAAGGTATTAAATTCTTTTATGTGACTTGATTATATACAAATGATATGTAGCGACTACGTAATGACCTTAGTTTGATTGTTTGTGGGATGCTAGTATTAATATATTTAAACTAAAAGCTGAAAGGGCAAGATTTCCTTTTTGTAAGAGCCAAGAGTGATGTTTAGATAGGGATGGAGCAATAGAGCTCTAACCTATTAGCATCCTTCTAGGCCTAGGAATAGTTAAGTAGAAAGTTCGAAAACATGTAAAGTATGGAACCTTAATTACCTTAAGAATGTTTAAGACTCGATAGTCAATTAATCGACTAGCGATCTCGACCAAAGTTAACTTAGGAAGTATATGGAATGCTTCAGATTTATATCAATAAGAACCCACGTGGCATAGTACTGGTGTGAAACGCCTCTAGCTTTTGATTACTTCTAAAAGAACAGGAAATTAGCTAACAGGAAACTCACCGATTGGTTTTGAGAGTCTGCAGTCGATAAGTGTTATAATTGCTGAATAGCACCCAAAACTATCGTATGGGTTCTATGATTTGGAAGCGAATGACGTGAACCGTGTTTTTTTCTAAAATATGTTGAGATGATGGAATCCATACTAAATTCATTATGTGATCAAGTTTTATTGAAAACTTGTATGAAGATGCCAAAACATAACCTCGACATTGGAAATGGCTAAAAATAGAGTAGGCCCAAAGCCAACGGGGTTTAGCTAACCTTAGAGGGTACAAATCGACTCTATTGTCTAGAGTATACCCATCGATTTTGCTAGCGAGGGTTGATTGTATTCGGGCACATTTTCTGCATGAACCAGCCATTGAATTTCCTATTTGGTATATTATATTTAGAGATATATGAGGCTCGGAAGGTACTTTTTGACCCTTGCCACAAGACTTGCCTCAAGGTACTAAGGATCCTTCAATGGGAAAAAATCCATTTATATGAACGTCCCTTAGATTTTTTTTGTTTGCATACCTAAGTATGCTATTAAAAGTAATCAATGTAACCATTTTAGCTATCATCTATATTTATATTACATACCTTAGACATTATTAATAATACCACCTAATGCAAATATCAATTTATTTAGTTCTTTTGAGGGGAACTATTCTGTCAATTTGGTTAGTCTTGGAAGTATTGTTATGTGTTTATATGTATTTTGAGTTTTGCATACTAGACTTATGTTTGAAGCATGGTGTTTCTTTTCTCAAAATTCCCCGTGTGCTCTTTCAAGTAGGTTGAGTAATGTAGGTCTTAGGGTTGGAAGTTTCAAGCTTATGGAGACAAGCTGGAAGCTTCCACTTATCTATCTACCTATTTTCATTTTCATTCACTATTATTTATGTATTCAGCATTGTGAGGACATGCAGTTATAACTATCCAGGCTGATAGTAGTACTTAATCACTTTTGTAACTCTGATATTCATGAATGTTGGAGTAACTCTTTGTACTACACTGTTGGTATATTATATATTATCATTTCGCATGTTCTTCTTTTTTGTTATGTTTCTATTTTTCTTTTAATTTACCCTAACTTTCTGCTCGGCACATGAATACCATGGATGTATTGTCGACCTCGAGGATCGAAAAGGTAGGATGTTACAAGTGGAGTGTGTTTTGAGATATTAATTTTTGAAAGTTTGAAGCCTTATGTTATGTGCTAGAAAAATAATAAAAGAAGAGGGGAAGTGAAAATGAAATGAAGAAAAGGAGAAAGGATGAAGAAAATATGCATGGCTCATTATTTTCAAGCATGTTTTCCATCAATATATAAAATCAAATATACTGTTAGGCTAAGAGAAAGGAAGGCATAAATGTTAAATGCAAGCAACCAAAGTCAATTTGCAAAGGAAAAAAGAAATATGTGAAAAGATATTATGATGATGTGTTGGAGATTTTATTTAATTGTTTACAGGATACAACTCTAACAATATCTTGTTCGTGTACGGACCTCGAATGATATAAATAAAAAGGCACAACAATACAACACGATCGTGAAACTATAACTAAATATAGTGGTTAACTTATTCTATACAGTTTCAAAAATACCGAAGTTTGCCACAAAATACATCGAACGAAAATTTAATTATTTTCTAAATTAAAAATTATGGAAAATATTATAAATTAAATTGAAAATATGTCATAAAAAATAACGTCGTTTTATTACTATTTGACTTGCTTATTATTTATTATATTCAAACCGTTTATTATTGTATATAAATTTACAAAATGAATTCAACGTTATCAATTATTAATTAAAAGGTGTTAAATAAAATTAGCAAATCCATTTAAGAAATACTTAATTCACAATTCAAATATTTAAGTAATTCGTATATTTGAATATAAGTTACTAAATTCCATAATCCAATTATTTAAATATTTAAATTCAGTGACTAAAATTTTAAGTTGTTGCAATTCACGTATAATAATAGTGATTATACTAGTATTGGAATGACACCGTATGAATCATTATGTAGAAGGCTATGTAAATTGCCTTGATTTTGGTAGGAGTCGACGGATAAGGTGATACTTAGACTATAGATGATAAGGGATACATCAAAGAAAGTAGAGTTGATAAGAAAAACAATGAAGGTGGCACATGATTGGCATAAATCATATGCTGATAGAAGGTGAAAGGAGTTATATTTTGAAGTTCGTGGTCTTCTATTCGTGAAGGCATCACCTCTTAAGCATGTGATGTGATTTGGCAACTCAAGAAAGTTGATGCCACGGTTTTTTGGACAGATTAAGATTTGGAGTGTATTGGAGGATTGTCCCACAGTGTGGAGCTACCAGAGTAGATGGCTGGAGTTCATGATGTATTCCATGTATCACATTTGCAAAAATGTGTACACGACTCATCTATAGTGATGGAGCCTAGTCAGCTAGAGGATGTATAGTTAGAAGTTGAAGCGAGTTCATTTAAAGGACCTCCAAGGATGGTGGAGCTGAGATTTGAAGGATGAGGAATAAAGTGATTAAGCCGGTGAAAGTGAAATAGGGAGATGATCAGGGGAAGAGTACATGGGAGCCTAGGGAAAAAATACGGGCTTCTCATTCCAGACTCTTCACCAATATGTTCTTTAGTTGATATGATTTACTAGGAGTTAGGTCTTGGTTGCTTAGATTGGATGTTAGGATATGTGATATTTAATGGTTGCTATGTTATGTACTGCCTCTTATGTTACTATAGTCACATTCATATAGAAATGCTAATTTTTATACTAGGGTTATTATACATCAAGCCTACTATGTCATCCTTTTGCATTCATATAGGTGGCACTTATCGCGTTATGTTAGATTTTCACAAGTATTATAATCATATTCACTAGTTGCCTTATTTGGAATGCTAATGCTTCAACTATATATGTTTATGTCTAAATAGACTTGAATCCAGATGGTTGCTTTATTTGAATGGTTATATGCAAGCACGAGTGATACAGGTGTGTAAAACGGAAGTGCAGATGTCTATTACATTTTCCATTCCTTTAGAAATTAAGGGAAAAACTATTTTACAGGTGAGAATGTAATACCTTAAAATTTTATTTATAACTCAAATATAATAAATAAGAATAAAGATATTTGAATTTTATTTGAGGGTATTTTGGTAAATTTAAATCAGCGGAGAAAAATAGTAATTTTTACAAATAATTAAACTAGCTCACGGTTCTCATTTTTCCAGTTGAGATATAGTATTCCTTTGTTTAAATCAGGCATTGTATGAGTGAGATATCATTGAATAAATAAAATTTGTTTGAAGCCATGTGTGAGTAGCAGGTCGAATTGGATTGAATTGGGTTGGGTCCTACAATTCAAATTTAAAAGGTAACAATTATGTTTTTCTTACTTTTCCCTCTAAAGCCCATTTTGAAAAGAAAGTACGTACATTTTTCTTTCTCATTTTCTTAAAACTACGGAATACCAATATAAGATGGTTTGGGGATATTTTAGGGTTTGTTATGATGTATAACTGTCTGAATGACAAAATCTGAAACAACGAAATGAAAGCACATACTCTTTTTTAAGAAATTAACAGAAAACTTAATTTGACACCAATTTGATTCAAAATTTAAAAAAAATTATAATTTGATTTATATGAGTACGTTAGGACCCAAGAAACATAGTAGATATTCTATATATATGATATAGAATGACCAAAGCGAAGAATGAAATAAATGACCAGAATTTGGAATCTAAAAATTCAAAAATAAATACGAAACTCTATTTGGATTGTTCATTGATGCATTGGTGGGCACACATTGGTCCACCAGTGGACAACCCAGATTTGGGTATCCGAGCTTTTACGCGCTCGAATAGATGTACCATGCTTCGACTTTTATGTATTGTTCTGTAACACCCCATAAAACTAACAAATAATTAATAAGGCTTAAAATATGAAATTTGAGCAAACGAAAAAATTTGGCCATGAAACTTGCACTGTTCCATTGTGGTGACTTTTTGAGCAACTTCCATATTTGGAGTTTGGCTATCAGAGTTCAAATGAAGAAGTCATTAGCGTTTGAAGTTTCCAAAATGAAAATAATTAAATAATGGTAAATGGAAATAAATATTAATTAATATTGGACCCCATTGGTCGACCGCCTCATTGGGCAATCGACTGCTAGTAGTCGACTTCCTATAAGGGAGCGATCAACTGGTTATATGGTGGTGCCTAGGGTTTAAACCATGGTCAAATGGCCCAAATTTAATTATTTTAATCTAACATTTTTGTGATTGATTCAAGCGCCTATAAAACAGGCCTAACCCCTCATTCTCTTCTTATATTTTCTAATCAAAGAAGTGAAGCTCTGCCATTTTCCCTTCTCCACTATTTTTAAAAATTATAAAATAGTGTAAATGTGATAATCCGGATTTTTGAACATTTGATAATTGGATAATTAACTGATTTTTACTATTGAGATGCTGATTTTGTTTAGTTAAAAAAATAGTATTCTGATAATTAAAATGTCTGGATGTATATAAATAGATCTGAAACTATAATAATATTGAATTATAAATATCTGGATCTTATAGTAAATTAACAAATATAGATATATGCAAACTCTATTATGTTGAAAATTTTAAGTGTGTGTATATATATATATATGTTTTGTGAATAGAAAGCATTAATATATTAAATTTTTAAAGAGTATTTAAAGTTAAAAATTCTATATTTCCAACACACTAGAGATAAATTTTTATGTATAGCTATTATTTGAATAGTAATAACTTAAGTAATGTTTTAAAATCAATTTTTTAGGTTATATAAATATTTATAAAAAGAAATGCATCAATTAAGAAAATATAATATAAGATTATGTAAAATCATATTTAAAACTTTTAATACATGCAAATTACATGTGTAAGTATTATAAGAGATTAAACAAGTGTGATCATATTAGCATGGAATTTAACAAGTGTTAGTTTGATTTTAGTTTGAAATACAAGTGTCATCTTCTTTTTATTTTTAAAAATAATAGATAAAATAAGAACAAAGGCTATATATACATACAACTATACTCCTACTTCCATTTTCTTTCATTCAAAAAAAATATGCTTAGATTTTAAAACTTGAGAGAATTAAAAAAAAGCAAATCAAACAACTCAAACAAATTTCAATCTGAAGCCCAAAGCAAGTTACAGATCATCTCAAATCAAAAGCATGCAAGTTCAACATTCAGTTACAAGTCAAATAAATTCCAGTTTTTCAAAATTTAATGCCAAGACAAGACTATAACCTGATCAAACAACAAGCAGTGATTCGGAGAACATATTAAACAATCAAGCTTCAGTTCTATATCAAGTAGGTTCTGATCAGATACGGGATTCAAATCAACAATCAGAATCGGTTTCTAGATTCTCAAAATAAAGCTTTCTCTGTTTAACGAATACAGATGAATAAACCATTATTTTAAAACCAAATCTGTTTATACCTTGTTGCATGTGATTAACGCTTGAAATAATATTGTGAAAAATGTTTATATAAATGAATAAATATGCTTGCATGTGCATATATATATATATAAAGATGATTCTGTGCATGTTTGTGTACTTGCGTCTGTTGATTTCAACAAGCTAATCTAGTTAAAAAATAATCAATTTCTCTTGCTCCAATTTTTTCTGGTCATGAGCAATGAAAGAAAAGTGATTGTATGGATGTGATTTTATTTATAGAAATAGTTTGAGGTGAACAAATCAAGCAATTATTTTGAGAATAAAAATTTACAGAGGAAAACCAATTCAAGCCGAAACTCGATTTTTAAACTTTCAAGTTTGATTTTAAATATGGATTCGTGTTTGGAAAACATGATTTTTGATATAGAGATCATAATTTTTAAGTATGGGATTAAGGAGAATTGGCGAGTTGATCGGGAAATGGTCTTTGGCCAATTCACGGTGGATGGGTCGTAGTTGGAGGTCGAGACTTTGGTCAGAGAAGGATGAGGGGTAGGCAGTCACGGAAAAAATAGGGACGCGATTTCTCGAGCGTCGTGGTGGTTGGACGACAAAGATATAGGGTTTAGGGCTTGTTCGAGTCGAGTTTGCGTTTTTGGTTGCCGCGGTGACGTGGAAGCATCAGAATGGTTCGGTGGTGGGGGAAAGGGAAGTAGGGGTGAAGGTACAAACGTGGGGACAAGCCCTCTGGTGATCGGAGGTAGGTAGTGAGGGCGGAATTAGAAAATTTGTTTTATGCTCAAGTAGGTCGTTTTGCTCGTTTTGGATTTTAGGGTGCTTGTGAGTATCTTTTGGGTTACGAGGATGGTCGAGGAAGTCGGCGGCGATGCAGGAGAGTCAGTGATGTTGATCGGAGTGGTGACGCTCAAGCGTGCATGTGCACGTGTATCCCTGGATGTCTGTGTTGTTTTTGCTAAAGTGTAGGAGAGAGGAACGAGAGTAGCTCGGGTTTGCTTTAGAGATTTGATAGGTTGGGCTTGGGATTTTCGTAAGGATTGAATCAGGTTAGTTCATACGTTGTTTGGCATGTAAAAGGAATTTAAGAAGAAGAGTTCATGGGCTCGGGTTGGGCCTTCATACTTTTAAATTAATTGGAATTATCAAAGTCTTAAGTAAAGTATAATAAAAAAAGAATTAAACAAGTTTTCCAATAGTTCTAACAAATCCTTTAAAGATGATATTTTATTTAAATACTTGGTTAGTAAAAGGTTATGTTGACAATTTGTTTCTTATTTAAATTTAGTAAGCTAAGAATAATTTATTTATATATGTCCTTCACTAAATTAGTCCTTAAGTTTATTAAAATAAATTGAATAATGAAATCAAGTAGATAGCTAAGAAAGATAAAATGTTTAAAATTAATAATTAATCAAAGATCTTAAGGGATTTGTATGTTAATAGTAAATTAGTTCCAACATTTAAATTAAATGAAATTTAAATGGTAACTGAGTAATTGATTAAGATAAATGGTTTATTTGGATTAATTAAGGACTTAAGTAATAAAGGGTTAATTAATTAACTTAAGGAATTATAGGATAATTAATTAATGTAATTAATTAAAGGATAATTAATTTTGAAATTAATTAAAGGATAATTAATTATGTGAATGATTAAATGGTTAAAGAATAATTAATTAATTTCAAAAATTAATTAATGGTTTAATTGATGTTAGTTAAGTAGGATTTAAAGCTAAATAATTTATTAAGTGTTAATTAAATTAATTAAATTGGGTGAAAAATTAATCTTGCATATGGATGATTGAATTGTATTAAGTGACTAGATTAATATATAGTTTGATAATTTGTGGTGTGCTGTGATATGATTTGTTTGGGCTGAATTGTGATAATGTGGGTTATCTAATGATGATAAATTGCTGTGTAAATGTGATAAGCTGTATTTAAAATTTATTGTATTCACTTAAACAACTTTGATCAAAGATAGCATTGGATTCGAAGAGACCGGGGTCGGGTATCAACAAATACCCGAAACCACTTCGATTAGTAATCTTCAATAGCTCTTTATAGATTTGATTTTTAGTATCTAATAAGCTGGAATGAAATAAATTAAGTGAACCGGACCATTTAAACTGAGTAATGATACTTAGATATTATTTTGTGAAATAAGTGTTGACTATAACAAGATAGAACTCGTAGTAAGGTACGAGTTACCCTGGTTTTCAAAAAGTTTTATAACTTAGTATTTTTAAGTTATATGGATTTACTCACAAGTATTTTAAGTTATATGGGTTTACTGACGCTGCTTTCCAGCCTGACCCAAGTGTTACTTTGTTGTAATGCTCGGGTCAGACCGAGTATTACAGATTTTCAGGTTAGGACGTTTGGGAGCTCAGGTGGCAAGCTGGATGACAGGAACGTATGGAGTTTATTCCACTGTGTATTGAAGTTATATAGTTGTTGACTGGGATAGGTAAATTTCAACTGTCCAGTTTATATGTTAATGTTTGTACTCTGATGTATTGAATGTAAATCGACAATTATAGCTTCTTCATTGTATAAATGCTATTATTTGATGTTATATTTCAATCCACTGCAAATGCAAGATTCTGTGCTGTGCTTTTTGTTTTCTGTCTCTTCTTCTACCTCTTTCTTCTTTACCCTAACAATCTGGGATTTCCGGTGTTTGATTGCTCTGCATTTTTACAGTGAACGTATTAGTGTCGAATTTTTGAGGTCGAAAATTTCTGGGTCGTTACAATATATATATATATATATATATATATATATATATAGGAGAAGGACGGAATATAAAAGAGAACAAGAGAAGAAGCGAATCAACATTGTGAAAGAAAAAGGTATATTTCTATGTTATAAATTTATATTCCCATTAAACCAAAATCCCTTCTCATATCTGTAATTCTAATAGTATGTATATATGGAAAAGGAGTCAAGTAAAGAGATGAATTCAAATTTGAAGATTTGGAAAGCTAGAAAGATGAGTGGGAAATTATATAATTTATTTATAACACTGAAATTTATATTATTGAGTTTTTTATTTAATATTCCTATGTTAGATCTGTTGAGTTGTAGGCTTAAATTAGTACATATAGTTGAACCTTGCCTACATACTCCTTAAGTTAGGAAATTGGAATAGTATGTACAACCTAAACTAGGAATTTGAAATTAGTCATAAACATTTATATTTATAGAATTTTTGTAAAGTCGTAAAGTTTAATCCAAATTTAAAATTGGGTTGTAAATTAGGTTTATCTTGTTGACTTGGAATGTGAAATTCTATGTTATAGTTTATTGGGAGCGAATTATAATTTAGTTGTATATATATTAGTGTAATTTCCATAAATTATCTAATTCTACAAATATGTATAATATACCAAAAATAAAAGATGTCTAAAGTATGGATATCTTCTTCGTAGTTTGCATCGTCTATTTTGATATAAAAGAAAAAAAAATCCCTTATAATTTCAAACGAAGTAAAGGCTCGTTTTTGGTTAGTTTATGGAAAGTAATAACGTTAATCCTTTTAAGATGGATAGCTCTAATAAATTAAAATATGGAAAGGTATGTTCTAGTTTAGAAATTCATAGTTAGAAAAAGAAATATATATATATATATATATATATATATATATGTATGTATGTATGTATGTATGTATGTATGTATGTATGCATGTATGTATGCATGCATGTATGTATGTATGCATGTATGTATTTATGTATGTAAGTAAGTATGTATATACATATGTATGTGTGTCTACATATAACTGCATTTACCAATTAAAATAATATATATAGCATATTTTAGACAATATTAGTATTAGTTATTAGTACTATTTGGGACTGATTAGAGAATTTATTATGGCATTTATAGGAAAATTAAATAGGCATAATAAGTGGATTTTGAAATATAAAAAATGTCTTGGAGATTGCCCAATTTTTATATAAATGACCATTTACAACAGACAATTGACATTAATTAAACATAAAAAAGAAACAAGGAAACCAAAGTCTAAGCATATAAAATAGGAATAATTATGTAGCGAACAAGTAATTATTAATAATATCAAATACACATATAAGACAATATAATTTTCATAGTAGGAAATTATATAGCTTCAATTATACATTTAGAATGGGCATAAATTAGCGGGCCAAGCACAACATCGGTTTAGTTTAGTGCATTCGGATGCGAGGTCAATAGAGTTACAGAATAGAAGTCTGCCTTCATCTAGAGATTACCTGCAGTTGTGTATACATACGACATATATGGGACATCTCCAACTATATGACTCGTAGGGAAGGGATATGCGTAGGACCAACTTCTGTGTCTAAGGAATTAAGTAGCAAATGTAGGGGCTGCCTCCTTCCTACTTAAGAAGTGTTAAATTATTAGGGTAATCGGTTAGGCATGGTAGTGGGAAATCTCAGGAGAGGTTCGCTTTTGGGTTGAGGTATCAAGTAGCTATTATAGGGTCCGCCTCTTCCTATAAAGAAGTATCAGATGGCCATATGAGATTCCATGTGATGTCAGTTGAGAAGTACAAGAGAAGAGACCACCTTGGATTTGGAACTAAATGGCAGGGACCGGCCTAGGATATAGGTACTAAGTGGTCATAGTCTAACTAATTCTCATTAAAGAGGTATTAAGTGGTTTGGGTACTTTCTCTCACATTTTTAGGACATGACTAATGGTAGTTCCATGGGACTAGGAAGGGCCTTTTGCCTACACTAAGGGTAAGTTGCAGAGTTGGACTGGAAAAGCCTTTGCGCTTATAGTTGGGGCCATTTCATGTAGGATATAGTTGAGATGCATTAATAATATGACAATTATATTGTAAAGCCCTATATATGTGTCATTAGTCTTTATAGCTAAGATGGACTGACAGTGTTATGTTGTGAAGGGCCCACTTTGGAGCTGAGGTATTAAATAGACATTAGTTCTACCTCCTCCCTATTTAAAGGGTATTAAGTGGTCGAGTTTTCAGGTAGAATAGTTTTAAATATATATGTATATACGTGTATATATAGTTATACCTCGGAGGAGGTTAAACATATCGTACATGCACATAGGATTAAACGGATTTGCCAAAGTGACAGACATAACATTTAAATGGAATCAATCGATATAAATTAATGGTATGTGTAAAGTATATAATTTTTCAATCACCAGAATGTTATTCTAACCCCCTTCCTTACTACAACCCATAAGATAGATTTGGAAGGACTGGCTACTTTAGTAAGATGGGAATAGTAGATGGAGAGGTCTTATTCATGCTTAGCGTTGACAAGGCATTGGACATCCAAGGAATAATACTGATTTCAAGGTAGTAGTCTTAGTCAATATGTATGTTATATATATTTTTCTATTCTTTTATGAGATTATATCGATTGCATTCCAATATGCTTTTGCTTGTTATAGGTTACCAAAACTAACGATTTATACCCTAATGGACTTGGACTTGGATTTAGTCGAAATTTGGGCGAATTAAGGAATTGGTCATTGCACTTGGTATTATAGCTTAGGTAAGTCGATCATAGGAATTAGGATATGCTAAGAGAATGCATTTGTATTTGCCTATAATTATACACACACATGCATATTATATGTATAACTCTATAAATTCTGACTATTGAAGTAGTTGTGACCGTATTCTCAAAGGTGGACGAAGCATATATGAGTCGGACCAATAAATAGAGTAAAATCGATGCACCCCTCGCGGTTAACCCAGAGGCAGTGGCCATGACAAAAGAAGCACACCGAGAAGAGCATGGGCACAACATATAGAAGTACCCCATAAGGTGGATGGTGCTTGACTCCTTTGTTTGGCCTATCTGCCTTAAGGTTGTGGATTTTGATGGATTTCCAGCTGTAGATGCACATATCATCTAAAAAGATGGGAAGTAAGAACCTATACTTTGCAAGAATCCAAAAGAAATTTGCAAAGAAGGAGTGGAGCATGTTCTAGCGAGAAGATGTACATTAAGTACCATAAGAAGATAGTCGGATTTTGATGAAGAAGACAGTCGGATTTTGATGAAGATGGATTAAGAAGGAGTAGAAAAGAAGGAAACCTAAAAAGAAAGGATGATTAAAGTCCATTTTTGAGTCCGACCCATGTGAAAGAATTTGACAAAACGATTTTTGAAAATTCTTTGAAATATTTTGAATGGGTATTTCAAAGGATTTTTTGGGAAGTATTTGTTTTAAAAAAAAAAGGAATTTTTTAAATTTTTAGTTTAAAATTTGTTGGTTCAAAATTTTCTGATTTGAGGTTTTAGGTAAAAAAAAGGTTTTTCGTTTTTGAAATTAATAAAAAATAGTGTGTAGGTTTGGCTTGATGATTTTTCCTATTTTTGTAAGTATGAAGGATTTTAAAAAAATTTCTAAGCGGTTGATAAATGAAAATAGTACTTTATTTAAAATGGGGTAAGGGAATAGAAGCGTAAAAGTACCCGATAATGATGGTTAGGAGGAAAATTCTCATATAAGGAAAATATGAGGAATAAAGTTGAAATAGATCGTATCTCTTTTCATATCATTGAAGAAAAGCCTAACGACTAAAGCTGTAAGTGTATGCACTTCAATTAGTCAACATTAGGAAGTTTAGATAGAAATATAGTTAAGGATTTTAAATAGGGTTAGTAATCCAGCTAGGAATAATATAAGAGAAAATGATAGGAATAAGATAGATTGTATGGATAAACTCCAGAAATATATGATAATTGCATATATATTTTAGATAGACGCTTTGATAGATGCAGTAATTGCTCGTATCTTTTGAAAGTCCCCCTCTATGCTATTAAAATATTCGCTAAGGTTAAAAGTGGAAATAGCATGAATAGTGGGAAAATAATTGGATGAAATTTATCCTTGTCTACTCACATTTCATTATTTAAAGTTATAAAAGATGTTTTTGAAAAAACTGGTTTGGTATGACAATTGTGTTTAAACATGATAAATGTTTCAAGTTAAAAATCCTACTTTTGAAGAAGTAGATTTCTATTGATGAAATTCTCTGAAAAGGGAAATTTTTCGTAGCCTCTTTTGGAAACCTAGTAGCTTTTAAATTTTTGGAAAAGGTTACTAAGTTTATATTTTCAAAGATAAAAGTTTTGGATTAAGTAGTTCATAACCGTGAAGTTTCATTTTTAAGAAATGGTGAAACCCAAACCAATTTTTTTTATGGAGTGGATAAGGATGACTTCCTAGGTAAGACGCGGTAAAGGTTGAGGCTATGAATAAAATAGCTATGATTGCTTGTAGGGTAGCAACAAGGAATCCCCGTTGAATATAACGAATATTGGAATAAACCTAGAATATATGTTTGAACACGTGTGAATGCCATAAGAAGAACCTTAAAAAATGCGGAATCATATCGAAGTACCGTTTTATAGGTACTAGGGTATATTCGCATGAAAGATAATGGATATTGAAACTAATACCAAAGCTGAGAAATAACTAAAGAGATTTTGATTGAGTGATATGATTAGAAAAGATGATATTAAGATGAAAAACATGTATAAGGATGTTGGTTGGCTCAAGATTAAAGAAGGAAAGATAGATGGTGTGAAAGTTATTCCACCATACCAATTTTTCAGAATAGTTATTCTAGATGTGCATAGCTTATATTTTCTACCCACTTCAGTATAGGAATGCACAATTTAGCCCATAAGCAAGTCAATGATTGAAGAAATGGATGTACCTTAGGAAGTGAGTGAAGACATGTGGATTATAGTTGAATGACATACTTGAAATATCCATCTTAATTTAGTAAGGTGTTTAGGGCCAAAACATCATTAATACCAACGATGAAAAATGACAACTTCAAGCAAAATTTTCTTTTATGGTTTTTGGGTGGTAATTGTTAGTTGTCTCACTTAGGTTACTAGAAAAGCGTATGATATGATATGACCGAGGAGACCAAATATTAATAGTAAGCTATTGCTATTCTCCGGAAAGAGAATAAATGAATGGTATATCCAGATAGAAAAAACACCTCTTATTGCTTCAACTAGTTCCCTTACTAGAAAGGGATCAGGCCGCTATCAAAGCAGGCAGGAGGCATATATGTTCCCATTTTATTACTATATTGATGGTTTGGAAGAGCTTTGATAGCTATATGAATATATTAGAAAATAGTGTAAATAAGAAAATCTCATAACGACGCTTAACTAGAGATAAATGTAGATGAGACTAGAAGCTTATAAAAAAAGTAAGAAATTAAACTAGCAACTAGAAATTAAGAATGCATTAATCCGGAAACTTCAGAATTTTTGGGAAAAATAAATTTTAGCAAGCGAGAACAAGGAAGGTTATTGGGAAGTTGTAGATCATTATCCGTATGCCTTTAAGCTAAAAGTTACAAATATGCTTGTAGGTAGTGGCATTAACTCATAGACTGAATCTTGATTCCATTAGGATGTGGCTTGAATTGTTTTAAGGATGGAGTGATAAATGTTTTTAAAAATTATGTTAAATGCTTTTGAAAATTTTCATTTAAATGCTTTTGAGAAGCTGGGTTCAAATGCTTTTGGAATTTATTTTGTTTAAGTGCTTTTGAAAAAAAGAGAAATTTGGTGTTTAAGAATTTGATTATTCAACCTATCTTTCAAGTTCGATTGAAAGGGGAAAAATTATTTTGATGAAAAGTAAAAATTTCCAATTTCCTAGTGCAACATACTTAGCATAGGAAGTGTCAACATGTTAGTGAATATGAATTTTACTGTCTGGCAAGGGTAACACATATAAAAAGTAGGGAATAATAAGGGAAAACATTGTTTTAACTTTGGAATTACTATTTCCATACCTTGTTGATAGTGAAAGTAAACTTGCGCTTAGGATAATTATGCTTTAACATCCAAAATTAAACCTCTGTAAGCGTATTGTACTTGGAAAAGTTGAAAAAGTTTTGAAGGCAAAAGAAAAGGTTCCAAGGTATGACGAAATAGATATCCAATAGAAGGGTGGAAAAATAAATATATCCATTTAAATTCTTTTTCTGACATGGGAGTATGCATATAGAAAAAATGGATTATTAAAAAAATTGGATGTTAGAAATTGTTTGCTAGGTTTTGAATGGTAGGGATTGGATGCAAAATTGGTTGAATCATACTTCTACTCTTCGAAGTATGGAAATTTTTGTCCCTAAAATGATTTATGATTTTTTTTTAAATTTGCATACATGTAGAACTGCCCGTATATACAGGTTTTTTGCATCACACATTCAAAATATTTTTAAAGGAATGCATTCATATAGGAGGCACCGATTTAGATTCATTCAACAGCATGTCTTGTATGTTATGATACACCATGCTTTGTACATGTTTTGGTGAAAAACTGGTTGTACACTAATTAGTTGGAAAGCTTAGATTAGTTGTGCACTATGTTACATGATTCAACCCTTGGGGAATTTCAAGGATAAAGTTCTTTTAAGGTAGAAGAAAGTAATACCACCTAAAACGGTAATTAATAAGGCTCCAAAATAAAGTTTGAGCAAATGATGGAATTTGGCCATGAAATTTACATCACTGCGTTCGTGGCAATTTTCTAAGAAACTTTCAGGAGTTTTACGATTAGAGCTTAAAACAAAGAAATTATTAGTGTTTGAAATTTTTGAAATGGAAATAATTAAAAATGGAAAAAGGAAATACATATTAATTAATGTCAGACCCCGCTGGTCTAATGGCTTATTGGGCTGGTTAAGTGCTAGTGGTCGACCACCTATAGGGGAGCGATCGATCGGTCATATGGTTGCAGTTAGGGTTTGAATCTTGGCTAAACGGCCTGGATTTAATTGTTTTAATTTAACAGTTATGACCGATTCAAATGACTATAAATACAGGTTTATCTCCTTACTTCCCTTCTCTTATTTTCTAATCAGAGTAGCCAAGCTCTGTTGTTTTTCCTTCTCCAATGTTTCTAAAAATTATAAAATATTACATACACACAAAAAAATTTGGAGAAGGACGGATAATAAAAGAAAAGAAGAGAAGAAGCGAATCATCGTCGCGAAAGAAAAAGGTAAATTTCTATAATTATAAATTTATATTCCCCTTAACCCCAATCTCTTCTTAGATCTATAATTCTAATAGTATGTATGTACCTTGTTATAGTTATTATTCTGGGTTAGAGTGGAAAAGCAATCAAGTAAAGAGATGAATTCAGATCTGGAAAGTAGGTGAGAAATTATATAATTTATTAATAACATTAAAATTTATATCTTGTTTAAATTATTATGCCTCTATTAGATCTATTGAGTTGTAGGGTTAAACAAGTGTGTTTAGTTGAAACCATGCCAACATAGTCCATAAATTAGGAAATTGGAATAGCATATACAACCTATTTTGAGAATTTGAAATTGGTCCTAAATATTTATTTTTATGGAATGTTTGTAAAGTAATGAAGTTTATTCTAAATTTACAATAATATTGTAAAGCAGGTTGGCCTAGTTGACTTGAAATGTGAATTTTTATGTTTTAATATACTAGGAGAGGTGTATAATTTAATTGTATATATTTCTCTGTAATTTCCATAAATTATCCAATTCAATAAATATGTATAAAAAATGCATCATTTGAATTAATAATGAATATACCAGAAAAAAGATGCGAAATGTATGGTTATTCTTCTCCTTAGTTTGCACTTTTTATTTCATTGTAAAAGAAAAACAATAATTCATTGTGAATTCAGGCGAAGCAATGTTCCATTTCTGAGTAATTTATGGAAAGTTTTAATGGTAATTATTTTAGAAAGCTCTGATAAATTAAAATATAGAAATAATGTTCTAGTTTATGAATTAATAGTTAGAAATAGGATACATACGTATAACTACGCTTATCGAATAAAAATAAAAATATATATAGTGTATTTACGACTATATTTATATTAGTTATTAATAACTTAGTAATTATAGGACTAGCGGGTTGAAAAAGGAAGGAATAATAATTTCAAATTTAGGGACAATAACTACAAATCTAACGGGCAATAAGTTTATAGTTAATAGAAATTTAAAAGAATTAAATGGGCCTGATTGGAAAATTAAATATGACAATTATAGGAAAATTGAATAGGCATAATAGGTTGATTTTGAAACGAGTAAATAAATGTCATTAGAGATTGTCCATTTTTGATATTAATGACCATTTATTACAGACAATTGACATTTACTAGACCTAATAAAGAAACAAGAAACCAAAGTTACAAAACAGCAATAACTACATAGAAAATAAGTATTAGTACTATTAAATACACAAATAGGGCAATATAATATTATCAATTTTGTTACAAAAGACAGTGGAAAATTTTCCTTCCTTCTACATTGTTTTCTGCTCACCTTTTTTCTCCTAAAACCTAAAACGAGATTTTCTTCCTCCTTGTTCTTCTCTCCTTATACCACGGAACACATCGATGCCTTCATCATCGAACTCCGCATTCTGAGAAGAAACCAACCATGTCCGTTGCAGCCAACTCAATGCACCTTTGGCGGACTCAATTTTCTCTTTTACGTCAGCCGCCGCAATCACCATAGTGCATTGGACCATCCAAAACTTCCTATGTTCTTCTCTGCTCACGAAACCAAGTTTGACTATGCTCTCCCTCAGCCCTCTAGCTAGCAGTAGTCGACGTCGATCAACTGTCTCGTTGAGAAATTTGACGAAGAGTTGCGCCTTACTCCGACCTGTTTGGGCATTGAAACCACCACCGATCTCTTGATTTTATGATGATGTCGAAGATGGTGCTTATCTTGATGAGTACAGTTTCGGTAGGCTGAATCAGAAGATATAGGTTTTGAGTTTGTCCTTCTAGCAAAAAAAATAACTTTCTATTCTTATGCTTTAATTATGATTATGATAATTTATCATTTAAACTATTTTTTTCTTGAAATCAACATAATCAACTTTAGCAATTTTGTTATAATCTCCTTACTTTCAATCACTAGCAAAAATAGATTTAAACCATTTATTAATAAGTATTTACTATGCATGTCTTTTATATTAACGTGCAAGTGCCAAAGCACTCATAGAAATGATGACGCATTCCTTTTCTCTTGTACTTTAAACCACTTTGCTCTTGTACTTTAAACCCAAATTTTAAGAACTATCCATGTTGACTGTCATCAAAATTTTATTTTGATTATCCAACTTCGTAGTAATTAACGAGAGCATTCAGATATTTTCTATACCATTTTTTTTTTCCAAAGATGAATATTGAATTTCCCTTTAAATTTTGGGGATACTTTGTCTCAGTAGTTGAAGTGAAGTATGTTATCCTCTGGGATTTCGCTCATATGATATAGACAAAGCATATACCGTATGTCTTATGCATGACTCTTCCTTCATGAAGAAATGAACAACGTTGGACAAAATTGACTACAGAAAACAATCAATATTCTCCATATAGAACATTTTTTCTTGACAAAACGCTTCCATTATAATATATAAACATTTACAGAGACACATACTTATGTAACAACCAGATAAAAAAGCACATAATTAATGTAGTAAAATTCAAAAAAGGACCGTATAATCAGAAATCAAGAAAAGGTGATGACTATTGATTTTAAACTCTAGACTTGACCTCTTTGTAGTTTCAACAGCCTCTCCATTTTCCTTCTCTCCGTTCTTTTATTAATCAATGGTACAATATCCTTGTCCAAGTCTTCATCATCGGACAGGTTATCTTCTTTGACAACCACTTCAGAACTTGAATCACTTTCTTTTCCTCTCTTCCAATACATGTTCTTGGTCTCTTCGGAATCGGAGCCAGCAATTCAGATAACTCAAGTTTCCTGGCTGCCAACTTTCTTTTAGAAGATGATGCTGCAGACATATTTCCCTTAGCATCATGTAAACCTGTGTACTCATTCAAGAATATCATTATTCATATTATTAATATAAATTATCAGATAATAGTATATACACTATGCATATAATTTACCATCAGCAAATTTAACCCTTTTAGCATTAGAAGATGACTTATCCACAGCTGATTCGCACAACTCAAGTTGTCTTGCAGCCAATTTTCTTTTAGAAGACAAACCTGCAGACATATTACCCGTGTCATCATGTGTGAATGTATATCCATTCAAGAACATTTATAGCGAGCGAGTAAAAATATGTCATTGTTGCATGTTTACATACTCAAGGGAACCAAATAAAAATATGTTATTATATTTAAGAAGAAGATATGCGTACAAATAAAAAGAGGGGTGGATAGGTTTTTGTCTTGTGTACAGAATCCTACCCTCTACGGGCATGGGTTCCTTTCCTTTATGTCCGGGCTTGTCTCGAATGCATGTGTCATCAGCTTGTTTGCTTAGGCTATGGCTGGCAGTGATGTTGTAGCCACATGATGGTCTCTGAGAAAAACATAATGAAAACTTTAGTACTATAATTATGATTCAAAAACTGCTATAATAAAACTGTATAATTTGTGAAATTATACTAACCATATGATCAAATTCGGATCTACGATAAATTGCTTCCGCTTTAGCAGTGAAACTAGTGCCGTGATAGCTATGCAGTTAAGAACTTAGTTTTAGTCAATTAGCAAAATAAAATATGAAACTCGAATATATTATATCCTGGTACACAAAATTATCATGAGAAGGTGAAGGGTTTTTTTGGAAATACATGTGTCTATGAAGGTTTATGCTTTATACCCAACTTTCACATGACACAATGAGGGCCCTTATAAGAGATTTACCTGTGGTCCTTCTTTTTCTCTGTGACATATAAAAATGCATGGATCATCTGATGTAATAACGCATTCTTTAACTCAGTAGCCGATTGCAATTTTAATTGATTTCCAAGTATATTTCACATGCACCTTCTTCCAAATAACGATAAGTTCCAGTAGATCTGCAAAATTTATAAATTAAAAGAATTACCTGAGTAATTATAATTAAGAAGATAAAAGACCCCCAAAATCAAAATACAACAACATGATGATGACAGGAGCAAAAAAGTTAAAAACATACAACTGAAATTACAAATAAAGTTCTTATTTGCTATTCTTCCAAGTGTGATTTGAAGAATTATCCATAATCTTTATAATATTAAATCAGAAAGAGATACAGAAGTAAAATTGTAAAAATACTACATAATAACATACATTACACTGTGAAAATACGTATCCTCTTTAGTAGACGCAGAGAGGGATGAAGATTAAACCTTTTATTTTTAAAATCTGTCCAGCTTAAAATACAACATCCAAGAGCTTCGTCAACGTAAAGAGAATTGTAATGTGCAAATGCTTCATATATATCTGTGAAGCTGTCAGAATCGGGCCTAGCATCCATTTTTTAACTTCCGGTGGCTAAGGTTTTAACAGTTGAGGACGAATGGCGAATACAGGATTTTTTTTATACTTATTCCCGATTTCCACCCTTCTTATACACTTTACATTTATTATTATTATTATTATTATTATTATTATTATTATTATTATTATTAGTATTAATTGCTACGCATTCATGGCTACGTTGCGGATTGAATGTGGAATTAAGAGGATGCCATTTCTGGATTTTCTGGTTTTAGTCAAGAGAATGTGTAGACAAAAAAAATAAAGAAATTACCAAAAAGAAATTCCTGTTGTTTTGTGCAAGACATTTTTTTCCTTTTTTTTTTTCGATAGATACACATATGTTAAGCTGAAAACGATAAAACACTTCTATTTCAAAGAAACTTGATTTTGTAATAAATGCATTGCGTTTTCATAAAGATATATTTTTAGTTAATAGTATTAAAGTATCCAATTATTTTTGGCACGTTACAATTTCTCTTATACAAATTTGCCCGTGTTTGTTTTCTTGTCATAGATCTTTATAATATGTGGAAGACACAATTTATTTGTACTCTGTAAATTAATGTAGATGCACAGAAAAATTTGATGAAATCATATGCACCACTTTTTACTTAGTATACACCAGACATATTACGAATCTATCCTCACTTGGTATAAAACAAAGCATTTATATAGCATTATAATAAGTCTATCACATGTCTTAATCAAATTATGAAACCCTAATCTCGAAATTTCCCTAATTCACCTTTGCTAATTTTAAATTCATATAATTTAAATGGATTTTATAATATTTACCTATTTATATACAGCAATTCGAATTTAATTTTTGAATATTAAAATGTAAAACTATTTAGTACTCTGGATCATATTAATTTTAATACTTAATTTTAAATTTTAT
The DNA here is from genome assembly GCA_030765085.1 of Allium cepa. Lineage (NCBI taxonomy): Eukaryota > Viridiplantae > Streptophyta > Magnoliopsida > Asparagales > Amaryllidaceae > Allium > Allium cepa. The sequence continues at coordinate 674,503,575 of CM060941.1, read as the reverse complement.
ATTTAATTAAAGTGAAATGGTAAAACTGACTACGCATAAATACAGCTTGAAATGGTATGAATACTTTAATACCAAGAAAATTTAAATTTAATTTAATCGATGATGCATAATAATTTTAGACACTTTATTGCAAAATTTATGTTGACAATACACAATGCAGACAAAGTGGAATTATATACCATTTCCATACTTTAATATTGATTCTATTTTTATTGAGGGCATTTTGGTCTAAAGTATTATTTAATATTTTATGGTGTAAGTAAAGTAATATACGGTATATGAATAGAATTTGTTTAGTAATTTCTTTAACAGCGTTGATCTATCTTGATAATTTATATGTAGTTTTTAAACTGGTTTAAAATTTGTTTTATTTTTAGTAGCTCCTAGGAATTACTATTAGATTAACGTATGTAGAAGAAAGAAAATATGGAATGAAATTTATTGTATGGTCGATTAATATTTTTTATATTGATTTTGCACCATATGAATATATCATATCATATAGGTGATATTTATTGTTTTATAATCATGTCTGATTAAGCTTATTTCACAATTTTCTATTCTTTGTATATGACTTTTGATGTTATTATTGTTTTTTTGTAAGTTTATAGAAATTACTTTAGTTGGTTTTATGTTTGTAGAAGGAGAACATAGAAACATATTTGGCACAAAACCGGTAGATATATCTTGTATCGTTGTTACCAAATAATTAATTATCATGTAAATGAACCATGTAATAAAATATTATTAATTGCATTAAATACTATTCCTAAAATAGCTGTTCTGAATGATGCAATTAAGTTTTGTAACATTGTTTTTCTTTTATATGATAAAATATTACATGCCTTATGAATAAGTTATCTATATAAATGAATATATATATATATAAAAGCTAAATGTATCACAGGAATGTGCCGAATCAATTATCATACAAATGTATGGTTTATGAAATGTTCTAAGATTAATGAATTTTATGCCCTTAAGATAAGCTGATATGAAATAGAAACTTCAAAATGGATACAAAAATGGAAAATGGATCATGCGTAAACGAAAGAGGATAATTAACTAAATTTAAGTGTTTCTCTCGTATTTCGAGAATAATGTTTTCATCCATAGTTTTTTTATCGATAAACAAAATGGGTTAACCAAAGGAAAAGGAAAATCAAATATTTTTCTCCTAGTTTTTATGATATTAATTATAATAATTATTTAAACTAGATTAACAATTATAGATGCAAACATTATTTGGCACTAAATTGGTAGGTATCACTTGTGTCGCTCTTGAACAAGCAATTAACGATTTTATAAACACATACATATATCTGTATGTATATACATGTGTATATGTATGTGTTTGCGTAGTTAAATGTATCATATGAATGTATTAAATAAATTAAGTATCATATAAATGTATGTTTCATGACATGTTTTAAGATTACATAACTATATACCATAAAGATACGATGATATGAGAAAGAAATTTCAAAATGGTAATAGAAAACAGAAAGCAGTGTCATTAAGTGGAAATAAAAAGTGACAAATAGATCGTTGATAAACAAAAATTAAAATTTACACGTTTCTCTCCTAGTTTGGAAATTATGTTTTCATCTGAATTTTTCAAAAATACTCAAAACTCTTTAGTTATATGAATTTACAAATCAACATGAGAACTTATGTGATCATAGTTTTGAAGACCAAACTGAAAGAGCTAAAGGTGTGCTCTGTGGGCAATTATATTTAGTTGTCATGCAACTTAACTCTTATAAAGGAGGCTTGTTCAAGTATGCTTTTGGTTTTATTTTATCAAATACGCACGCACGCACCTGTGTACGTTGGTTAATTAAGACATTGAGCATATATAAGTAGAAAATCCTTAAAAGAAGTGTATTGCCGATTATAGTTAGAGATGTATTTTAATAATGTGTATTGAATCGATATTCAAACACTTACTCCTAAAATGTTCGTAGTCAAGATATATTGAAAAATGAATATCAATACGTCTATTGAGACTAGTATACATAGTGTTTTAAATAAGATGGTTTGGCACTATTGAAGACACCAGGGGTTACGTACTTGTGAATGTTCGAAATAATCGTAGAACGACTCAAAAAGAGTTTTTTATGGATTAACAAAACTAAGTCAAAATAGAAGATCTTACAGTGACGACGTGCGATAGCCTTCATACTTAAAGGTACCGATGACCTTAAGTAGTTAAGTTGTACTTTAATTACGGTCAAATATATGGCATAATGACCATGTTACGTTCATAATTGAGTACACGTTAAACTCCTTGAAGCAGAACAGTACTCAAGGAAGGATTTGTCTTCTCTGTTGTAAAATGTTAGTATCACTATAGTTGATTATCAAGTTAGAGTCAAAATCTTTAACAAGAATAAATTGGTTAATTGATAATGCTAAGGGTTTGAATCTTGGCTAAACGGATTGGATTTAATTGTTTTAATTTAACGGTTATGGTTGATTCAAACGTCTATAAGTACAGGTTTATCTCTTTACTTCTTTTCTCTTATTCTCCAATCAGAGTAGCGAAGCTCTGTCATTTTTCCTTCTCCGATGTAAGTTATAAAATATTACATACACAAAAAAAAACGGAGAACGGCGGAAAATAAAAATAAAAGAAGTGAAGAAGCGAATCAACGTCGCGAAAGAAAAAGGTTGTTACCTGGAAAATCGACCAGGCAACTAAACGATCGGCCGTTCAGAATTGTACTCGGCATAAGTGGATACTCGGCATCCATGGACTTTCAGCATGGAGAGTTGTACCCGGCATAAGTGGATGCTCGGCATAAGGCCATTCAGCTCTTTACACGGCATTGAAGTACGCTCGGCCTTCCAAGGCTGTGCTCGGCATCGAAGGGGGTTCGGCAGACCAGGATTGTACGCGGCATAGGGTCGTCCGACTTAATTCGCTCGGCACGATTGCTCCTTAAGGGAAGTTAGCTTGCTCGGCTTAAGGTCGTCCGGCATCCAGGCGATAGTTCGGCATCCAGCATCCCACACGGCAAGCTTTTCATTCGGCGTATCCTTTGCTCGGCATCACCTTTGCTCGGCATGTCCTGTGCTCGGCAAAAAACCCTTCACACGGCAAGCCTTTCACTCGGCACCCACGCTTCACTCGGCATTCTAGCCTTGTTCGGCCCGTCTCCTTCATTCAACAGAGAGATCCATCGACGTGGAAAGGAAGGCTCGGCATGCCGAACGTTCGGCCTGTTTCACTCGGCATGCAGGGCGCGTCTTATCTGGACCGAGCTGTCTAGCCATTTGGCCCACCAGGGAAGTCCAACCCACATTCATCTATAAATAGAGGGGCAGGGGCACATAAAAAAGGGATCAGATTTTAGAGAGCACTGGGGAGACTCTGCCATTTTCAACCCTCATACAAAAACTTCACTGTTTATTTCACAATTGTATTCGAATACTTAAAAACGGATTGTATCTGTAATCAAGTTAAAAGTGAAGAAATAAAAGATCAACTTCAAAGTGGACGTAGGCTACAACGCCGAACCACTATAAATTCTGTGTTCTCGTCTCCCGCATTTTAATTTATATTATCTTCTCTATTTTAATTTATCTTCTTCATTAATCTCTCTACACAAACTCTCTAAGGGTGTTAGTGACCAATTTTGGCGCTAACATTTTGGTTCTCTCACTGAGAATTGAATTCTCAGGTTGTAGGATCTACTTTGTAGCTACTGGATTGCATAAATCCCCCGAAGAAGATCCGTAATTATCCATAAGGCATCTGTTGATTCTACTCAGAGTTACAACCAACGACTCTACCATGGGAAGGCCACGAACGAGATCGACCTCCCAAAATGTAGATGCCCGCGAAACCGCTAGTGTTCAACAACTTGAACCAAACGATCAACAAGCGATTCGAGGCACGGGGCCCTCCAGCCAAAACCAAGCGGAAGCTGTTTCACGAGCAGAACTTAATGACTTGATAAAAGAGCTTACGGAAAGCAGAAGGCAACTCGCTGAGCAAATGCAAGTTAATGCTGACCTCATGGCCCGACTTGCTCAACAGCAGCATCAGAATGCTGGAGGTTGCCCTGTCTCCTACTCTGAAGATGATAGCTCAACTTCAGTTGATGAACCTCCCAGGCGTAGACGCCGCAAGGATGAAGATAACCAAGCAGGTGCCACTGATCACTCTACTAGAAACCAAACCCGTGGAGCGAAACCCAACCTTCCCCCTACCATACAAACCCTGGATTTGACAGCTATGGTCAGGCAGTTGATGAGAGAGAATCAAGGTTTGACTAATGAAGATTGGGGAATGTCTAAGAGTCATACTCCCTTCACAGATACCATTCTACAGGCTGAATACCCAAGGAAGTTTAACATGCCCACCATACCCGCCTATGAAGGAAAAACTGACCCTAGACAACATGTAATGAGGTATGAATGGATGATGGATTCAGTAAGGGCCAACGACGCAACTAAGTGTAGGTGCTTTCCAATAACTCTGTCCGGAATTGCCACCATGTGGTTCACTCGACTTCCTCCACGGTCAATCTTAAACTTCGACAAATTAGAAAGGAAATTCATAGAACAATTCAGGATACACGCCACTCGACCCAAGGATGTGATGCCCTTATCAAGCGTGACCCAAGCTCTTGGAGAATCACTGAAAGCATACTTGCAGAGATTTCATGTTGCCGCTACTGAAGTGAGCAATCCAAACGACCATGCAATTTTGATGGCAGTAATGCGTGGAGTGGATCCAGACTCTGAATTTGGGGATTGGCTGGCGGGAAAGCCACCAGCTACGTTGGAACGTTTCTATTCGAAAGCCCACCAGTTCATAAGGAGGGAAGAAGATCGGTGGATAAGGAAAGACAAGGCACCAGGATCCGTTCAGGAGTCTGTAAAGGGCAACACCGCCATGAAAGCAACCGACAACAACCCTGGAAAGACTCGGGCCAGCGTCCAAAATAAGCCCGGGCAGTCTAAGGGAACTGGAAGTGGAAATCCTGGAAAGAAGAAGGAAACGGGGAGATGGAAGTCAAGGATCCCAACCTACAACGAATACACTCCATTGAATGCGTCTCTTGAAAACATCTACTTATCGACTTGCAACACTTTTCAATACAGAAAACCACGCCCTAAGGATTCAACAGAGGAGCAAAAGCGGACTGGAAAGTATTGCCGCTTTCACGAGTCTTATGGGCACAACACAGACGAATGCAGGCATCTCCATGACGCTATTGAGAAATTGATTAGGCAGAAGAAGCTGCAGGAATTCGTCAAAGATACGCCATAAGGAAGACAAGAGACTTCCGACCCCGGACGTGGCCCGGCTCTACACCAACCAGAGCAACCTACTCGAACTGTGGGAAGATTGATTATTAACACAATTGCTGGTGGACCTCATCCTGCGGATAAAAATTGGCAGGAAATGGAGCGATATGCTAATTCCTTGAGACATACAGAGCATGAGTGTTGTTCAAATGTGGAGGATGGAACTCCCGCAAAGCAGCAACGCACGATGCACGACGATATCGTATTCAGGAATAGAGACGCGGATAAGGTGGAAGCTCCCACCATCGATCCATTGGTCATATCTGCAACCATCGGACCGGCATTCGTAAGGAGAATCCTGATTGATTGCGGAAGTTCCGTTAACATCATCTTCAAGAAAGCGTATGACCAAATGAAGCTGGAGACTAAGGATTTGAAACCATCTAAAGCCCGAATCCATGGCTTTAACGGCGCATCCACAGACGCAGTAGGATATGTGAAGTTACCAGTTGAACTGGGACAAGGTGAACGCAGGAGAGTGCGAATCCTACCATTCATAGTGCTGGATGTTGATTCACTATACAACGTGTTTTTGGGACGACCAGCCCTCGCAGATTTCAGGGCAGCCTTGGCCCCGTGGTGTCTCACACTGAAATTTCCGACAAACAAAGGAGTTGGCGTAGTGCATGGCGACCAAGCAACCGGACGTGCATGTTACGTGGCTGAGCTGAGAGAGGCCCAGCGTAGAGAAAAGGGGAAGACTGCGGACAACATCGTCCGCATCCCGAATTCTGATGATTGACAATTAGTGCCCGAGCCCTGGCTCGGGCGACATTCTCGGATCGTTGGAGACATAGATCCGAGAGATGACAAAGGGGAACCCAGGGAAGCAGACGCAGCACCGGCCGAACTAACAATTGATATTCCAGTTAGCCACAGTGACCCGACACGAGTTCTTAAAATTGGGTCACAGCTCGATCCCCTAATGGCAGAAAATTTTTCTGATTTCCTCCGAGCGAACCTTGATGTCTTCGCCTGGACACACTCTGATATGCGTGGGATTTCCCCTGCAATTGCGAGCCATATGTTGAATATAGACCCGAAGCACGTACCTGTGAAGCAAAAGAGGAGAGGCATGGACCCGGAGAGGTCTACAGCTCTCAAAGAGGAGGTGGATAAACTCAAAGCCAATGGGTTTGTCCGCGACGCCCTCTACCCGAAATGGGTGTCCAACCCTGTGTTGGTAAAGAAAACAAACGGGAAATGGAGAACCTGCGTTGACTATTCTGATTTAAACAAAGCATACCCGAAGGATAGCTTCCCGCTACCACGAATTGATCAACTCGTCGATTCAACGGCAGGGCACGAGTTATTGTCATTTATGGATGCATACTCTGGATACAACCAAATTCCGATGCACATACCAGACCAAGAACACACCAGCTTTGTCACAAATGTTGGGTTATACTGCTATGTAGTGATGCCCTTCGGACTGAAGAACGCCGGAGCAACTTACCAGCGTCTGGTAAATCGAATGTTCAAAGATCAAATCGGAAGAACAATGGAAGTCTATGTGGATGACATGCTTGTGAAGTCACGGCATCCAAACGACCACATTCGAGACTTGGCGGAAATGTTCAATATACTAAGGCACTATGGGATGAAGATCAATCCTTCAAAGTGTTCATTCGGCGTGGCATCAGGGAAGTTCTTGGGATTCATTGTGAATGCACGAGGAATTGAAGCTAACCCGGAAAAGATCCAGGCCATCCGAGAAATACAGGCACCTAGAACCATAAAACAGGTACAGAGATTGAACGGAAAAGTAGCTGCGCTCAGTCGATTCATATCCAGAGCCACAGATAAGTGCGTTCCTTTCTTCGATGTCATAAAGAAAGGAAAGAGAAACTTCGAATGGACGACTGACTGCGAGGAAGCATTCAGAGCCCTGGTAAGACACTTGGAGAGTCCTTCAGTGTTGTCAAAACCGGTAGACCACGAGACGTTGTACGTATATTTGGCTGTGTCTCATCACGCTATCAGTACAGCCCTGGTTCGCGAAGAAGACAAGGTTCAAAGGCCGGTGTACTATGTTAGTAAACGACTGACGGGGGCATAAAAGAATTATCCAAAGATCGAGAAACTTGCCTATTGCCTGGTGATTGCATCACGCAAGCTTCGTCCCTACTTTCAGGCGCACTCAATCAGTGTTTACACTGACCAACCCTTGCGACAGGTACTCCAACGACCGAAAACTTCCGGTAGGATGCTAAAGTGGAACATCGAGTTAAGCCAGTTTGATATCGCCTACCTACCGCGAAGGACCATCCAAGGGCAAGCATTAGCTGACTTCGTTGCTGAGTTCACCATTCCGGATGAACCGAGTGGAAATCACAAAGTAATCCCTCCTGTCCGATGGAAGATGTTCATTGACGGGGCATCTAACGACCGTTGGTCGGGAGCTGGGATAGTTCTGGTAACTCCGACAACCGATCGATTTGCTACGCTTTGAAGCTCGAATTTACAGCGACAAATAACGAAGCCGAATACGAAGCACTGATTGCTGGCTTAAGACTTGCCAATGAACTGAGGGTAAAGTCCATCGAAATCTTCTGCGACTCACAGCTGGTGGTATATCAGGTACGAGGAGACTACCAAGCAAAAGGACAGAGACTGGCTCCTTACCTTGCTCGAGTCCGGGAGCTACTAGTAAACCTGGAATATTATGAAATTTTGCATGTCCCGTGTGAACAGAACATGGAGGCAGACTCGTTGGCTAAATTCGCGAGTACTGGCGATGCACAACAGATGGGATTGTTCCCTGTCGAGACTTTGCTTGCTCCCAGTATAGACATGATGGAGATAGATCTCGTCTTGGAGACCGAACTCGAAAGGGGATCATGGCAGACCCCGATCAAACAATACTTGCTATACGGGGACTTACCTGAGAAAAGAAGCGAAAGACGCCAAGTCCTTCGTAAGGCTTTGCGTTATGTAATGCAAGACGGGATAATGATCGGAGGGGATTCTCGACCCTCCTACTCCGGTGTGTGGCCCATGATGAGGTAAAACGGGTGTTGGAAGAAGTCCATGAGGGAGAATGTGGTGATCATACCAGGGGGCAAACTTTGGCGAGGAAAATCCTCCGCTATGGATATTATTGGCCGACTGTAAATCGGGACGCTGCAGACTATGCGAGAAGATGCGACAAATGCCAGATATATGCAAAGATTCCGAGATCTCCGCCAACGGAACTCACACAAATGGTTAGTCCCTGGCCATTTGCAATGTGGGGAATCGACCTAATTGGATCTCTTCCTATAGCCAAAGGAGGCGCGAAATATGCAATAGTGACAGTCGATTATTTCACCAAGTGGGCGGAAGCAGAGCCAATGGCCACAATCACCACCAATAAAGTCATTAATTTCGTTATACGAAATATCATATGTCGTTTTGGCCTCCCACGGACCATCATAACGGACAACGGAACTCAATTCGAAAGCAAGGAATTCAAAGAGTTCTGTCAGAGGTATGGCATTGAGAAAAGGTTCGCATCAGTTGCCCACCCGAAGGCGAATGGGCAGGTAGAAGCCGTCAATAAAATCATCAAGTCCATATTGAAGAAGCGTCTGGAAAAGGCTAGAGGCAAGTGGGTGGATGAACTCCGAACAGCGCGTTGGGCCTATAGAACTACCCACAAGACCGCGACTGGCCACACACCATTCGCACTGGCGTACGGCACGGAAGCCGTCATACCCGTAGAACTTGAAGTTCCGTCACATCGGGTAACCTATTACAATCCTGCGTCAAACCAGGATCTCTTATTGGAATCATTAGACTTCATTGATGAGAAGCGCGAAGAAGCCGATTTGAGAGCAGCCTCATACAGACACTGAGTCGCTAAATATTATAATGGAAAAGTCCAGCCAAGAACCTTTAGTGTGGGAGATCTCGTTTTGAAACGAGTCTTTCCAACCTCTTCGCACATGAATCCCGCATGGGAAGGTCCATACGTCATCGAACGGAGGCTTGGAGAAGGAACTTTCAAGCTAACGACCGTCGATGGTGCGATACTCCCCCGAGCATGGAACAACGAGCATTTGCGGCGTTATTACACTTAGTCTATTTCCTTTATGCGGTAGTTGCATTTATTTCAAGTGTGCTTTCTTCTTGGCATGTAATAAGATAATCTAGCTTGTTTTCATCAATAAAGGCTTGAAGCCATCTTTTCCATGAATAACCAATATCCCTTCGTATGATATTCCTATGACGCGCAATTAAAAATTATGATATCCTGGCTAGCGTACGAACGCTTATAATAAACGATTAAAAACTCCAAGTCCACGGAGTGCGGACTGGAGTACTCTAAGTCCCCGGAGTGCGGACTCGAGTATAAACGATTCAAAAATCTCCAAGTCCCCGGAGTACGGACTGGAGTACTCTAAGTCCCCGGAATGCGGACTCGAGTATAAACAATTCAAAATCTCCATGTCCCCGGAGTGCGGACTGGAGTACTCTAAGTCCCCGGAGTGCGGACTCGAGTATAAACGACAAAAAATCTCCAAATCCCCGGAGTGCGGACTGGAGTACTCTAAGTCCCCGGAGTGCGGACTCGAGTATAAACGATTCAAAATCTCCAAGTCCCCGGAGTGCGGACTGGAGTACTCTAAATCCCCGGAGTGTGGACTCGAGTATAAACGACAAAAAATATCCAAGTCCCCGGAGCGCGGACTGGAGTACTCTAAGTCCCCAGAGTACGGACTCGAGTATAAACGATTTGAAACCTCCAAATCCCCAGAGCGCGGACTGAAGTACTCTAAGTCCCCAGAGTGCGGACTCGAATACAAATGACTCGAAATCTCCAAGTCCCCGGAGCACGGACTGGAGTACTCGAATTCTGGTGTATAGACTTAATTACAAGCAGTTCAGAACTCCGAGTTCCTTGAATAGGAACTACGACGCAAATGACTTGGAGATGTCAAGTCCCCAACATACGGGCTATGAAATATTCTAAGTGCTTGAAGCACCAAGTGGAGATTGATCAAATCCAGGGAAGCTCCTAATCCATGTAAAGACGAACCAAGAAGTCTAAGTTACCCATAACAATTCAGATTTCAATCACAACCATAAAATAAACTGAGTAATAAAAGTCTTTTGAGAAGACAAAAGTGAAGATCAAATTTTATTCACAAAAAAGCTTCCCGTTACAAAAACGCTCCGAAGTCCGGAGCCAGCAGCCCATTTACACAATTTACAAAAATTAGTACATGGCTTAAACTAGCTCTCGTTGAACGGGGGCGACGGTCATTTCTTGTGTTTCTTTGACCTCTTCCAGGATGGTTCCTTCCCAGAGCGCTTACTCTTGGAATCCTTCCCTGACGGAGGGGTGACGACCGAAGACGTAAGGGGAACATCCATGGGCTGGGACTTGCCAGGAAGAATGACCTTCAATGGTTTGTTCAGAGGATCGTCCAGGTCCACTACACGCGGCTCGACCTTGACCGAGGTCGTATCTCTTTTCTCTTTCTCGAGCCGTTCCTTCATGCTCAACTCGGATGTGTGCTCAGAGGCGCCTGTGATTTCTATTTCAAAACTCTCCGAGGAAGATTTGGATTTGCCTTCATCAAGCGCCCCGATTACTTGAGCATCTGGACCAGGATCCCTGCCAGCTTGAGTAGCGTCACTCGCCTTTTTCTCCACCTCCATGGCGGCATCGCTCCTCGGAGTGGGCTTGGGGTCAGAACAGCCTGCGCAAAAATCACGAAAAAAGGAGAACAAGTGTTAGAACACAACAACTTCTGGGGGAACGAGAAAGTTCTTTGTGAAGCACAGAGGTTACTCACCAGACGGCGGTGGGTTCTCAGTCATCAGCGGGGTCTCACCCTCCGGGATGGGAGATAAAGCATGAATGCCAAGCCCGGGGGCTTCCGGGTCATAGCCAACGTGCTGCTCGAAGGGGTCAAGTATTGGCCGACTGGCCGATTGAGTAGGCATGCGAACTGGGGGCACGACGCCGGAAGAGTCGGTAGCTACCTCTTTCCCTTTCCTGGAGGGAGAGCCTATGCTGTAGAGGGTTTTAGCCGCTGATAAATCTGAAGGCTCTTTCCCCCTCAGGAATTCTTTTATCAATGCTTCTTCGTTAACCTCATCGGCGCCGCTCTCAACCTTCCTGATTTGAATCAGGGTCTCCCATGCCTCGGCCAATGACTCAAGGTAGCCGTCGCCCAGAAAAGTTAGATCTCGATGCATGAGAACTCGGGCATTGAACTCATCGATGAGCGGGTCGAATTCGGTCTTTATCTCCTCCCTGCCTTCTTCCCTGGCCGCCTCGAGGCGAGAGTCGATGTCGACAATTGCTGCCCTTTTACCTTCCTCACGTGCCTCATTCCTCAGTGCCTCGATTTTGGAGAGATCGTCTTCAAGTTTCCCCTTTAAGAGCCGGGTAGCGACGATCTCATCACAATAGTGCTGTGCCTCAACCTGGGCGGCCACTTTCTCTTCCTTCTCCTTATTAAGTTGCTCCTCGAGCTCCTTAACTCGCCTATTAAGCACATCTCGCTCCTTCTGAACGGAGTCTTTCTCCAAAGCTAATGCCCCACACCGTTGAACCGCTTCATCGAGCTCTTTCTTATGAGTCAATTCAAGCCGAGAGACTGCCTCGACGGTATCTTTAGCATTCAGACGAGCAGCATCAAGCTCGGACTTGTAAGTAGCCAGCTCTTCGTCCTGGGCCTTAATGATATCCCTGTCATGAATAGCTTCAAGCTTTAGGCGGTCAATTTCGTGCTGGCACTCCATAGAGACTTCAGAAAGTTTCTCAGCCAGATGGACGAATGCGTCATGTTGCACGTAGACGTTATTGGTACAGGCGATAGCATTTTGTTTGACATCTCCGGGAATAGGATGAATCGCCGGGAAGAACTTTAACCCATCAAAACAAATCTTCGGAAACTTAGCCTTAAGTTCGTTCAATCTCTCCGACACTGTTGGGTCTGTTACGGGAGCGGGAGGAGACGGATTTGAAAGTTCGCCCTTCCTATGAGAATCTCGGGAGCGCCGGGTAGAAGAAGAGTCAGAGTGTTAGTCCCGGGGAGCATCAGAATGCGACCTCTTATGGCCACGTTTGTCTTTGCTTCGCTCCTGATAAGAAGAGGTCTCCTGGCGGTGTTCGGGCTGATAATAAGTTTTCTTCCGGAATGACAAGTCCCGGGCATGATAATCTCGGTCGCTGTCGCTGTCTCTATCTCGGCGCTTCCCGAGGCCCGAGTCCCGACCAGACTGGCGTAAAGTCGAAGAACCGCGAAGGCGGTCATATCCGTGAGAGCGCCCCATTTCACCTGCAATCAAACAATAGCGAATTAGCGAGAGAGCAAAGTGGTGAAGGAAAAGTAGGTGCAAAGTGAAATGCATGTGTCAGTGTGTGTCCTAGTACTACCCCCCGACAGACCAGTGGCTTTGCTAACGGGAGTTTTATCCCCTTGGATCGGGGCCGGGACACCCGCATCGCCCCTGACGGGCGAGCGAAACTTAAACAGCTCCGGGTCGTTAAAATCATAGTTGAGCAAGTTGTCGGGAATGGAGAGGTTCGATAAGCCCTTCAGAGAACTTTCAACGCTGTGAAGAAGCCTCTTTCTCTGGCTGAATAAGCGTAACTTTGGAAGTCCCACCAACTTTCTCCTTCCTCGACTTGCACGCCAGCTTCTTTTTCCCCTTCGAAGGGGAAGATGACGTTTCAATATCATGAACTTCGGCTGCAGGGCCTAATTCCTCACCTTTCTTTTCAGGTGGCTCGCCTGGAATTTCCCCTTCTTCCAGAGCTTCAAGAGAAGGGCGAACGGATGATTCAGGCAGTTTTTTCCCTCTGACGTGTACAGGCTTGGGAAGCGAGGCACCCTCTGGAAGACTAACCCGGCGACCAGGGGCTAGCAAACCGAACTTTGATAGTGACTCATTGGAAATGAGGGCTCGGATATCTCGCCCTTTAGCAGGAAGAGCTCTAATGGCGTCGACAGCATCGGAGTAACCCCGGCCCTCGGGACGGGGGGACGAAATCTGAAAAATAGAACAATGAGTTAGGAGAAGTTCAACCTCAATCGGGAACGGACATCAACTCAGAGAAAAGACTTACTTCCTTCAACCCATTGCCTCGCAAAGCCTTGGGGGCAGCGCACGTAAAACCACTCCTGTTTGTACAGGGCGAATTTGCTACTCCATGCGCCAGTGAAAAGTTGGCACTTCCGATGTGGCTCAAGGAACATGTAAGAGGGGCTGTCTCCCCGTTTCTTGGTCATGTATATGTACCTTATATCGCCAGGGGTTGGAGGCCTAGAGAAGATGGCCATAAAAAGCATGTACGTGCCATAAATGAAAGTGTGACCGTTTGGATGAAGCTGGGACGGGGCGACATCCAGGTGCCGCAGCACGTCACGGAGGAATAAATTGAAAGGTGGCACGCTACCAACCCAGCACATGAACTTGCTACACGCCGTATATCCCACTGGGGGAAGATGTGGGCGGTCATGCCCCGACGGAACGAGCACATCAACAAACGGAATGCCATGAGTAGAACATATCCGCTTAAGAGCGGCCTCGGTGACTCTCGAAGCCTGTGAGTCAACTGGGTCATCCAATAAAATCGACGATTCCAAAGTATCGGGAGCCCAGTCATAAGCGGGTGAAACTGACGGGTCAGTTGTGTCGGGGGCCATTCGCTTAGAAGACGGCCCAGGTTTGTCGGAAAGTGTAGCAGAACTGGATCTTTTGGATATCTTGAATAAATAGCAGACCCAACCAAGCACCTGTGTGAACTATACTCGAAAAATGATCGACGTTAGAATTAACAACGCAGATAACCCCCCCGTGTGGTGTGTGAACTAGTGCAATCAATCGTGCATAAGCATTTAATATAACGTCTAGCCTAAAAACATCACTTCCGAAAACCGTCATCGCTGACCGTCTCCGAAAGCCTTCTGTATAACGGCTACAACAAGACACTGGAAGTAATTAATTGTTTATGCCAAGTAAAGTTCAGTTATGAAGTTGGGCGATGATTGATTATGTTCGGCATGTTATGTATGTTCGACAAATTGAGAGTGTTCGGCATTTTGGTATGATTGGCATTAGTATATATTCGGCACTAGGGTACACTCGACGCCTAGCTATGTTTGGCATGTTAAGAGTGTTCGGCATTTAGGTATGTCCGGCATGTGTATGTGTTCGGCATTAGGGTTTGCTCGGCATCTAACTACGTTCGGCAGGACAGTTTGTTCGATTAACTGATGGCTCGGCAAGGCCATTGTTCGGCCTACATCCATCTTTCGGCCAAGGCTCAGTTCGCACTGAGAATGTGACGTTCGGCCAGAGTACAATTCGGCCAAATCAACGCCCGGCCTTGCCGCTGGCTCACACTTCATCCTTCTAACCCCTTTGTTCGGCCATCGTTACACCGTGCCAACTAAGATCATGACCGACTCCGAACACTCGGCATATCCTCCATACCTTCCTCTCCTCCACCGAACACTCGGCATATCCTCCATACCTTCCTCTCCTCCACCGAACACCCACTAAAAATCCTACAAGGCATTCGAATTTAGCTCTCTCTCTCCCTACCTCTAGACGCTCGACCTTGGAAACGCTCCAAATCGAACTCGAATCCTCACCAACGTTAAATCTATGCGAATCGATGGGAAATTGCCAGAAAAGGAACTCGGGTGAGAAGACTGTACCTAGTACGTGAATCGAGCGTAGGAAAGTTATGAGGAACTCTTGAATTCTGATCGCACGAATGGTTTGTGAGCTCAGAATTGTAAAAGCAAGAAGTGAGAAAAGAGAAGGAGAGAAGGCGGCTTTTATAGAGAAGAAGAGGAAGATGAAGGGACTCTGACCGACTCTACCGGTCAAAACGGTTTCACTCGGCTTCTAGTCATTTGGCACTCACATCGTTCGGCATCCTCATCACTCGGTGGAAATGCAGTGGTCCAGTTGTTCAAAGCACACCCTGTTTGAACACACGGTGTACTTTGGGGGGCAAAATGTTACCTAGAAAATCGACCAGGCAACTAAACGATCGGCCGTTCAGAATTTTACTCGGCATAAGTGGATACTCGGCATCCATGGACTTTCGGCATGAAGAGTTGTACTCGGCATAAGTGGATACTCGGCATCCATGGACTTTCGGCATGAAGAGTTGTACTCGGCATAAGTGGATACTCGGCATCCATGGACTTTCGGCATGGAGATTTGTACTCGGCATAAGTGGATGCTCGGCATAAGGCCATTCAGCTCTTTACACGGCATTGAAGTACGCTCGGCCTTCCAAGGCTGTGCTCGGCATCGAAGGGGGTTCGGCAGACCAGGATTGTACGCGGCATAGGGTCGTCCGGCTTAATTCGCTCGGCACGATTGCTCCTTAAAGGATGTTAGCTTGCTCGGCTTAAGGTCGTCCGGCATCCAAGCGATAGTTCGGATCCAGCATCCCACACGGCAAGCTTTTCATTCGGCGTATCCTTTGCTCGGCATCACCTTTGCTCGGCATGTCCTGTGCTCGGTAAAAAACCCTTCACACGGCAAGCCTTTCACTCGGCACCCACGCTTCACTCGGCATTGCCCGTCTCCTTCATTCAACAGAGAGATCCATCGACGTGGAAAGGAAGGCTCGGCATGCCGAACGTTCGGCCTGTTTCACTCGGCATGCAGGGCGCGTCTTATCTGGACCGAGCTGTCTAGCCATCTGGCCCACCAGGGAAGTCCAACCCACATTCATCTATAAATAGAGGGGTAGGGGCATAGAAAAAAGGGATCAGATTTTAGAGAGCACTGGGGAGACTCTGCCATTTTCAACCCTCATACAAACACTTCACTGTTTATTTCATAATTGTATTCGAATACTTAAAAACGGATTGTATCTGTAATCAAGTCAAAAGTGAAGAAATAAAAGATCAACTTCAAAGTGGACATAGGCTACAACGCCGAACCACTATAAATTCTGTGCTCTCGTCTCTCGCATTTTAATTTATATTATCTTCTCTATTTTAATTTATCTTCTTCATTAATCTCTCTACACAAACTCTCTAAGGGTGTTAGTGACTAATTTTGGAGCTAACAAAGGTAAATTTCTGTAATTATAAATTTATATTCCCTTTAAACCCAAATCTCTTCTTAGATCTATAATTCTAATGGCATGTATATACCTTGTTATAGTTATTATTATGGGTTAGAAAGGAAAAGCAGTCAGGTAAAGAGATGAATTCAAATTTGGAGATTTGGAAAGCTAACAAAGGCGAGCGGAAAATTATATAATTTATAAATAACATTAAAATTTATATCTTGTTTAAATTATTATGCCCCTATTAGATCTATTGAGTTGTAGGGTTAAACAAGCGTGTTTAGTTGAAATCATGCCTACATAGTCCATAAATTAGGAAATTGGAATAGCATGCACTATCTATTCTGAGAATTTGAAATTAGTCCTAAATATTTATTTTTATGGAATGTTTGTAAAGTAGTAAAGTTAATTCTAGATTTACTATAACATTGTAAAATAGATTGGCATAGTTGACTTGAAATGTGAATTTTTATGTTTTAATATTTTGGAAGAAGGGTATAATTTAACTGTATATATTTCTATGTAATTTCCATAAATTATCTAATTCTACAAATAAATGCATCATTTGAATTAATAATGAATATACCTAAAAGAATGTAACATTCCCATTTTTAAATCAAATTCAAATTGGATAATTAATTTTAGTTTTGAAATTAAATTGTGAATTAATTTTGTATTTTCCAAATTAAATAGATATTTGTTTGTTTATACATATAAATTGATTCTAAATTGAAAATTTGGATTTGAAATTCAAATATAAGTATATTGAAAAATAAGTTGAATTTGGAAAATACTTATAGATTGTGAATGAATAAAATATATATTTATAAAAAATATTGTTTGATTATTCATTTATAAATACAAATTGATTGTATATTAATTTTTGAATTTGAAATTTAAAAATAAATGTTTTGAATAATATTTGGATTTGAAAATTCTATAAATTAATACTAATAGGAATTAATACTCTATACTTTAAGAAAACATGTATATGTATATATATGTATGATTATTTATTAAGTGCATAAATTGTTTTTAATTCATTTTCTTTTAAAGTTATATAACTATAAAAATAGAAAAAATGTATGAATAAAATATGAACATTCCTAATAACTTGAATTTGGAATGTAAAATAAGATTTGATAAAAGATTTAAGTTGCTTGTCTTCTATATATTTGGAAGATTAATAAGATAAACATTTGTAAAATATAAATATGCAAGAGATGAAAACATAAACTGGTGTAAATATGAAATTAAATAAAAGAATTTATAAAGGTTAAAACATGTTTTACAAATTAAAATAAAGAGAGGGTTTAAAACAATGTTTTAAAATTTACTTAAAACAAGGGTTTAACATAAATTTAAAAAAAATTAACAAAAGGGACATAAACACAATTTAATCAAAAAAGTGACATTTGTTAACGATAGTATTCTTCATATTACAAGTGTTAATATAAAGTTACAAGTGCATGGTTAATTTAAACAAGTGGCAATATGGTTTTATTGAAATTTAAATACATTGCTTAAGGAAGAAACCGGGCTGTTCATTTTTTTTAGTTCAAAGATCTAAACCATCTTCTCATTTTCTATAAAACAAGCTTTCAATCAAAAAAATCCAGTTTTCAAACTTCAGTCTGGAAATCAAAATCAAAATCTGGTTAAATTCAAAACCTAAAGCCGAATCAAGCAAGAAATCAACCTGAGTTTAAAGATTGAGGCAACCTAAACAAAATCTGGGAACAACATCATTTCAGTTTCAAATGCAAAAGCAAAATTCAACTTAAACCAGAACCAAGCTGGAAGCAAGCTTAAAGCAAAAACATTTTCCAGTTTTGAAGCAATGGCAGTTCAAAGAAGCAAATCAAATTCAACGTTAACTTAAAGAAAAATGGAAAACAAATACGATACAGCAAACTTCAAACTGGAAGCTTTAAAACAAATCAGGCATGCAAATTCCAGGCCTAAAAATATGTCTCTGTTCTTTCATATCTTTAGGTGAGTAAACACTTTTTAAATTAAAATCTAAGTAAATAAACATATGTTTGCTTGTGAGGCTGAGATGAATGTTACTTGGTTTGTGCATATATATGAGTTATCTATGTGTTTATGAATGTTTGTAATTGTGCATGCCTGATTTTATTAAAAAAATCTCTGTTCATGCTTCAGAACATAGAAGTTTGATCAAAAATCCAAAATCTAATCACCTAATCTTTGTTAGGCTTAGAGATTCAAATATAACATGTTTGTTAAATCATAAATTAAAGTTTAAAATTCATTTTAAGCAATATAGGATTCGGTTTTTTTTGGAAATAAGATAGTACAGAAGAAAATTAAATGCATGTTAAAAATCAAGGGTTATAAATTGATAATCCAATTGCATGACTTAAAACAACTTTGTAAAATATGATTTTTAAGATAAAATCATGATTTTTAAATTAGGGTTAGGGGAGTAATTTTAGTTTGTCTGGAATTTGGTTTCGGGTAATCTCGGGTGATCGGTAGTCTCTGGGAGGTCGGGGATTCGATTGGAGATTGTGGAATGATCGAGGGGTTTGGCAAAAATGGCAGTAAAGGGGATAGTCCACCGTGGTGTCAAAGGTGTGGCGATCTAGTTTTAAACCCTAGATAAGGTCGAGTCTGGGAAAAGGAATTTCCACTTTACCTCTAAGCATTCGAGTGTCTTGGGATTTTAGGAAATGGAAGCTTGGGGTGTCGATATGGCGTGGCCAGAGTTATAGCAGCTTCGATGATCGAAGACGTGGATGCGAGCATATTTTCTGGTAGTGTTTTTTGTTGTTGTTTCATCTGATTTGCTCAAATTTGATTTGAGGCTCGTGCTTGTGATTGGGTGATCGGGGAGTGATGCTTACGGTGGTGGTCACGTCGTCGAGCCAACAGTGCAGGTGCACGGTGATGTTTTGGTGTCTGTTGATGGGTTGGGTTTTGACTC
Organism: Allium cepa; assembly: GCA_030765085.1. Taxonomy (NCBI): domain Eukaryota; kingdom Viridiplantae; phylum Streptophyta; class Magnoliopsida; order Asparagales; family Amaryllidaceae; genus Allium; species Allium cepa. Next base: position 674,484,259 of record CM060941.1, on the reverse strand, counting down.
GAAGGATATTTTGGGTATTTGGGAAAGGGGCTCGAGTATAAACTCGAGTAGATTCATATGTTTAGCCTACAGGGTTTTAACTTAAGAAAAAACTAAGTTTTTTTTAAAAAAAAATGGAAAGAAGGGGGTTAACTCGGGGTTAGACCCGAGGGGTCTTTGAGTTTGACTCGAAGCAGCAGTGTGAATTTTTTTTTTAAAACATAAATCAAAGCTGAAAGAAAAAATAAAGTTTCAGGTTTTCAATCAAAGAACTTGTGTTTTTAAATGTTTCTAAGTTCAAAGCAAAGTAAAACAAAATTTTAGAGTTATGAAAATAATTAGTTTGCAAAGATTAATGTTGAACAAGTTTTAAAATATATTTAAAGTTAATAGATTTTAAAATCATAATGGTAATTAATTTTTTAGGGAATAAATATTTATTTAATCTATTAAACAAGACTTAATAAGGTTTTCAAAGATTATGTTAAAATTAAATGTTTTAAGTTGCTTTATTTTTAAAGGATAATTTAATTTAGTGGTTTTAAGTTAAATTGGTAATTAATAATTAACTCAAAAGGTTATTAAATAAGGCTTAAGCAATAATCAAAATAATGAATAATGGAATGTTCTATCTCTTAATTAATTAAGATCTTGAGTAATTAATGGTTGTTGATAAAGGTAATTAAAGATTAATTACTTAATAAAAAATTAATCAATAAATTTAAGTACAATAAATTTAAAGTGATTAATCCAGGGATAATTAACCAAAGTGATTTATTAATGTGATTAATTAAAGGTTGATTAGTTAATAAATGTTATTAATTAAAGATAATCAATTTATGATTAAGGGTTGACTAATCAAGTGATTAATGAATAATTACCCAATGTAATTAATTAATAAACTAAAGCATAATTAAATAATTAAAGGTTGATTTATTTATTAGTCAAGGTTGATTAATTGATAATTAAAGATTAATTAATTAATGAAGGTGATTAGGGAATGATAATTAATTGAGAAGTAATTAATTAATGATTTGATTAATCAAGTGATTAAGGGATAATCGCTTGTTGTAATTAATTATGAATAATTAATTTATGGAATTAATTAATTAAGGTAACTAAATTGAGAATAATTAATAAATTAAAAGTTAATTAATTTATTATTAAAGGTAAATTAATAAATGATCAGAGGATAATTAATTAAAGATTTGTAATTAATTAATATTAATCAACCAGGTTTAGTAGTTATTCATAAGTAATTAATCTGATTTAAATTAATCAGAAGAATTAATTAATCTTACTTATGGATGTTTGAATTCTATTGATTATTGAAATGTTTGATATCCCTGATATGTTATGCGTTGTGCTATGAATTGTTTTGGTGTGATCTGTGATGAATGTAATTTATTTATCTGTGATACATGTAATTTAATTATCTGTGGTGAATTTATATTTGTGAATCTATGATTAGAAGATAAGCGTTATAGATAATACCGCTTATCGATATTGATATTATTGAATCTGTGATAATTGATGTTGTTGCACTATTGTGTAAAACCTCTGGACTATATCATACACATACAAATATGGATTGCACGAGGAAATTGGTTAAATCACAGATTTTGAAATGGTTTTAAAGTTGAATTTTGAATTCAAATGGTTTTGGAAATAGAATTGGGTTAAATATGAAAAGCTTTTGAAAGGGAGTATTCTAAGATAAATGTTATTTTGAATAACTGGATAAAGTTTTGAAATTTAAATAGTTTGATTTGAATTTGAATCCAAATTGAATTCTATGTTTGGAAATTATGATTTAAAAATGTTATACAAGTTATAAATGTGTTTATAAGGGTTTTTAAACCATTTTCAAAGTATTGTTTTGGGAATTTAAATTTAATCCAAGTTTATACTTGAAGAGCTTTAACTTGTGCAAATGTAATCGGGTTTTTCCAAAACAAAAACTGTCTGTTTTCAAATAATAGTAGCTTTCATATAAAGGAAGGTTTTCCAAGTTGTATTGAAAAGATTTCAAGTTTTGAAATGAAATTATTTTGAAAGCTATAAATGAATCTTTGTGAAAGATTATTGAACTTTGTTTTGAAATTGAAGAGGATCTAAAAGGTGTATCTTTTGTATAAAAGATTTAAAATAGAAATGGTGTTGAAAGCTATGAATTAAATCTTTGTGGAAGATTGGTGAACTTTGTGAATTGAATCTTTTTGTTTAAAAGATTTGAAAATGGTAATTTGTTTAAAGCATTTGAAAGAAAGATTTTGGGTAATAAGTTGTGAGTTAACTGAGATCCCATTCTCCATATGGTTTTAATATTGCGCTCACTATTCGGTTTAGCCGAGAGAGGACTTTGTGTCATATAACTCATTCCGAATAGTGATACGATGAAATGGAAAGCATATGAAGATGGTGGTGAAGACCGGGTGTCTTCGAGAACGATAGGATAACTTGTCAAATGACTCTTCACTGAGTTGCTCTAATATAATGATCTCCATATGACACGGGAAGTCCGATCGGGATCGAGGATGGTCGGATTGCAACGGCTTCTTTTGAAGTGCCTTCGGTTCTGTTCGAACCCGGAATAGACTTGTATGGATGTGTGTCTGACATTACACTTTGAGATGTAAAACCAGTTTCTATCGAATACATTTTTGTTTGGTGGCGGAGAATTTATTCTCTTAGCTTAACACCCTTCTCTAAGACGTACGAGCTCAGAGGTTATGTAGTTGATGGTTACTAGTGATACATTCCCAATTTGGTAATGTGGCATACGAAGTGCTGCTGATCATTTGTTGATCTAAGCATGGATTTTGTGAAAAGCGTAGCTTTATGGATGAGACTTCGTCGAACCTCACAACCCGGTTATGGTCGAAACAGGAATCGTTGCAGCAAGGTTATTTGGAGGTAGCGCCCACTGAGGGTATGTCCATTTCCTTCTGGATTATAAGTGGTATCATGATATGGAGCGCAGATACTTAACTTTGGGGTTGCTGCAAACCTATTGCTTTGTCGTTGTTGATTGAGAGGTACCTCGGATAAAGGTTGGTAACGACCGGGGGATGGCATGCTCGTGTCAGTAGTTACCTAGTTACACAGGTAATCCGGCCTTGTGTAGCAGAGATCTGGTTAGGTTCTCGGGGACGTCCCTCCAGAGGCATTTCATTTTGTGTAGGAAGTTCCTTTGCCTGACCATTTGTTGGAAACCCAATCATCCAATACGAGCCCTGTATGGTTTCAGTTGTAGAACCTGCCATTTAGCATGGTAGCTATAGTAGGCATACTATAATGGTACATATGTTGGCTAAAATTAATATTATACTTGCAAATGTTTTCTACATTATGCACTAATAATAATATCAAAAGAGTTTTCTCCTATCAAGCATGTTGACTATCATAAGGAGAAATCTCCTCCAAGTTTGCGCTTGCATTGTGTGCGTGGTAGGAGGCCTTATGGCAGTTTCATTTTCCAAAAAGCATTGCAGATTCCTTTTAAATTCCTTTGTTTTTCTTTTGATAAAGATAAAACTTGTTTTTGTTTACTCATTCCCATGACTGACCTAGAGTTTATTGTTCCCTTCCTAAACTCTGGGTGCCCACAATTTTCCACATGAGCAGTCTAGAGTTGGGATTTTCAGATAATCAAATAATAGATGTAGCTTTGGAAATCATTGAAGTCTTTTGGTCTTTGAAGCCGTTTGGATTTTGGAAATCGCTTTGTGGATCGAGTTTGTTTAGTTCAGCGTTGATGGTAATTCGAGCTTCTTAGATTGGAGTTTTGGGATTTGGCATTGAAGACATTGTCTTTCCATTGCTGAGTTTTTGTGCTTTGCTGTTGACTCTTTCAGCTGTTGTATTCTAGCTCTGATATATGCACTCATATTCATTATATCTTTGTTGTATCAACTAATGTATATCAATGATATTATTCATTTTCTTCCGCTGTGTTGTTATACTTAATGTGTTATAAGCTCCGGCGAACCACATTCGACATTTAAGTCTGCGGCATTCGAATACGGTTGACGTATTCAGTGCCGATTTTCGAAGGTCGAGTCTTGGTCGTTATAAAAAAGATGCGTAATATATGGCTATTTCTTCTCCTTAATTTGCACTATCTATTTCAATATAAAAGAAAAACAATAATTCACTTTAATTTCAAACGAAGCAAAGTCTCGTTTCTGAGTAATTTATGGAAAGTTATAATAGTAATTATTTTAGGAAGAATAGCTATGATAAATTAAAATGTAGAAATGAATGTTCTAGATTATGAATTAATAGTTATAAATAGGATACACATAGATAACCACACTTATCAAATAAAAATAAAAATATATATTGCTTATTTATGACTATATTCATATTAGTTATTAATAACTTACTAACTATAGAACTAGGAGGTTGAAAAAGGAAGGAATAATAATTTCAAATTTAGGGACAATAACTACAAATTTGATGGGTAGTAAATTTATAGTTAATAGAAATTTAAAAGAATTAAATAGGGGGTGATTGGACAATTAAATATGATATTATAGGGAAACTGAATAAGCATAACAGGTGGATTTTGAAACGAATAAATAAATGTCATTAGAGATTGTCCATTTTTGATATTAGTGACCATTTATTATAAAAAATTGTCATTTATTAGACCTAATAAAGAAACAAGAAACCAAAGCCTAAACATACAAAATAGCAATAACTGCATAGCGAATAAGTATTAATACTATTAAATACACATAGAAGGCAATATAATTTTCACACTTGGAAATTATATAGCTTCAGATATACATCCAGAATGAGCGTGAATTAGTGGGCCTAGCCCAACAAATCAGCTTTTGGTGATCAGTTTGGTTTAGTGGGTTAAGATGCAAGGTCTACAAAGGTACACAATAATAGTCTGCCCTTGACCTAAAGATTACTGGCAGTTGTGTATACTTACTACTGATGTATGACATCTCCAACTATAAGGCTCATGAGGAAGGGATATGCGTAGGACATACTTCTGGGTCGGAGTTATTAAGTACCTACTATAGGATCCACCTCCTTTCTACTTAAGAATTATTAAATGGTTGGTTGGTGTAATTTGTTAGTCATGGTAGTGGGAAATCTCTAGAGGGTTCCGCTTCAGGGTCGAGGTAATAACTAGCTATTATCGGGTCTGCCTCTCCCCATAAAGAAGTATTAAGTCACCTAATGAGCTTTCATGCGTTGTTAGCTAGAAAGTGCCAAAGAGGTGTCCACCTTGGATTAGGTATTAAATGATGGAGACCTACCTAGGATGTAGGTATTAAATGGTCAGAGTTTGTCTAATTCCTGTTAAAGAGGTATTAAGTGACTTGGGTATTTTCTCTCACACTGTCAGGACATGACTTACGGTAGTTGTGTGGGACTGGGAGGGCTTTTGGCCTACAGTGGGGGTAACTTGTAGAGTGGGACTAGAATAGCCTTTGATCTTATAGTCGGAGACATATCGTGTAAGGTGTAGTTTAGATGCAGTAGTAATACTTCATTATATTATAAATCTGCATCTAGATGTCATCAGTCTCTATAGCTTGGATCGGTTGACCAGGAGTTATGTTGTAGAGGGACTGCTTCGGGGATTGAGATATTAAATGAACGTTGGGTCTACCTTCTCTCTATTTGGGAAGTATTAAGTGATTGGATTTTTGGGCAGTATAGTTTTAAATATATGTATGTAGTCATATATATATAGTATACCTTATAGGAGGTTCGACATACCGTATGCGTGCATAGGATTAAATAGATTAGTCATAAGTGATAGAGGTAACATTTATACGGAAATCAATCGGCATAAATCAATGGTATACGTAAAGTATGTAATTTTCCAATCACTAGAACGTTGTTCTAACCCACTTCTCATTATAACCCACATGATACATCTAAAAAGACCAGTTGTTGGACCAAGACGAGAACGGTAGAGGGAGAATTTTTCTTATTATGCTTGTTGCTAATAAGGCACTAGAGATCCAAGGAATAATACCGGTTCCAAGGTAGTAGTCTTAGTCAATATGTATGTTTTATTATATTTTTCTATTTCATTGAAAGTTTATATTGATCGCACTTTGGTATACCTATGTTTATTACATGTTACCAAAATCAACGATCTGTACCCTGATGTACTTGGATTACGATTTAGTCGAAATTCGGGTCAATAAGGTATGGATTATTACATATTTCATGCAAATTTATGGTGACATCTTGACTTGTATAGCTTCTATTCAGATGCATAGTTTTGTGATAACAATGATTTATGGGAACATTGTATATAGATTTATTTGTGAAACGAACAACAGAATCATGTAGCGCATGCAATGGGGCCGTGGTTCATGGTATTGACATACATTCTTCTATGCAGCAATGAGGCTGTTATAGGAGTTTTGATGTGGACAAAATTCTACTATTGCATCGGTGGGACCAGCATGAGTCCAATGCGTATTAGTATCCTTCACTGCAGCTGGCTAGACCAGCTAGTATATGTAGATTGTAATCCTTTACCGTTGGTGGTGAGACAAGATATCATATCATGAAATCCTTTACCGCAGCTGGAAAGACCGTATTTCGTATAAGGGATCCGTCATTGTAGGTATTCGAGACTGGATCATTTTTAGATGGTATATTATTGTTTTGTAAAATGCGAGACAAGACCAGAAGGTATTATACGTTAGGCTTAAATCATGTTATATCATTATCATGGTAGTATACCTGCATTAAATTTGCTTCACCCATTCAGACGTATCACTAACCTACTCCTATATTTTCTTTTACCATATGATACAGGGTGATGGAGTTTGGGGACGTGATGGGCCAGGTGGCGTGGACTTGTAATATATAAATGTTGCATATAATATGTGTCTTAAAGACATGATGTGACAATATGTGGAATCGATTAGATTTGGTTTGAATAAACTGATATAGGAATATTATCTACGTAAACAGATATATTTGTGACATATGATATTTTGAGTGACCATTCGATGTGAGACTCTAGATGTTTCAGTTAGTATAGTTTTGTTTATACATGTTCTCTTTTCGTATATCAATTTGTATCATCACCTAACTACTTCATAGTATAGTTATGGGGTTTTGAAATGGTAGGTTGTTACATAAATCCCCTTTTGTCACATCTCTTTTAATAATGTATGTTCCTGATATTAATTTGATTTAGATACATTTTTTCTGTCCCACTTTTTGATTACGTGTTCATCTTCTTAACAGTAAAACTATGACATATCACGACTTATCTAATTAGTTGCCTATGATGTTCATATAGTTTAAGTTTGAAATTTTACCATGAATTTATATGTGGCAAAGTTGTCCCTTTTGTTCTTGTTTTGGAAGTTATTGTTTAACAAAACTACTTTGATTGAAACCAAAATTTAAATTTACTGGTATGATTTCATTTTGTTTCAGCTTGAATAATCATATATTTTATTGATTTGACATTACTCCTTGGATGGGTTCTTTGGTAAGGTGTAGAAGTGAGACCGAAGGCTTTATTGATCATCACTCTTTGGATGAGTGCTTTGGCCAAGTGTAGAAACGGTACCAAAGGCTTTATTGAGAATCATTCCTTAGATGAGTGCTTTGACCAGTCGTAGAAGCAAGAGTAAAGGCTTTATTGAACAACACTCCTATGATGGGTTCTTCGTCCAAGCATGGAAGTAGGACCAAAGGTTTAATATGACCATCACTCTTGTATAGGCGCTTTGGCTGGGCGTTGAAGTGGGATCAAAGGCTTTATTAACCATCACCCTTGGATGGAAGCTTTGGCCAGGCGTAGAAGAGAGACTAAAGGCTTTATTTGACCATCATTTCTTTGATAAGTGCTTTGGCCAGGCCTAAAAGTGGGAATAAAGGCTTAATTTGACCATCACTCTTGAATGGATGCTTTAGCTAGGCGTAGAAGTGGGACCAGAGGCTTAATTTTATCCTCTAGGAGACATGAGGTGTGCATCTGCTTAACAAATCCCCTGTACCTCGTCAATTTAGGGGATAAATCGAGCATAATGCATATTAGTCCATGGATATTTTATTTAGATAGATATTTAATGATTCATTCTCTTTATTCATCCAAAGTTGTGAAGTATGTTTGGAATTCTAAGTTCTTGCTATTACATTTCCATTGAGCTCGCTTAATTGATAGATTCCAGATGTTGTTACTTCATAAATAATAAAATATTTCTCTTAATTTGATCCAATTGGATTGGCTATTGAGCTATTGATATTTTCCATCACTCTTCTGAGTGTCTAATCATCCTTTTGAAATACTTTATCCTTTTCTTTCGAACTGTAGCATTTAGAAATCCTCCGTTGACATCATATGATCCACAACATGGCATATATTCTAATTTATTGATTAAATCCAAGGACTACTTATTAGTTTCTTGGCTTGGTTAATAACCAGAGGTTCTTCTCTGGATGGACCTTCAACTCCGACTAGTAATATCTCTTCAAATTTATATGTCTGTGGAAATAGAAGCGCTAATCCCAGTTGTTCCCTTTGCTTAAGTTCTATATGAAAAAAAATAGTGGTAGTTCCTTTAACCAGTTTTCTAGTCAAATTGCTTTTACAAGGTGTTCTTCATTGTCTTGCTTATAGCTTCTTCCGCCCCACTGACCTCTTGATTGGCTTTTCGATGGAACTCATTATTCTACCATTTCTCTTAAAGAAATGAGTGCATTCTTTCTTTTAAAATTAGGACTTTATTATCAGAAATATTTTGCAAAGGAGTTCAAACCAGCTAACTATGTCCTTGAACGCAAACTTCAAGAATTTTCCTGTAGCTATGTTGGGTGACGTTTAGCTTCCACCTCTTTGGTAAAATAGTTGGTTACCACTGTTGCAAACTTTACATCTATTTTTGAGGAATGAAAAGCCTTATTAAACTGACTATTCATCTATAAAACCGTTAGGGGTTAGTTATGGAAGTTGATTCATTCGAGGTAACTAATGTTCTGCCTCATTACTTTCTTCCCCACCTTATTAACATTTTAATAATCATTATAGAATCCTTCATCAATTTCTAATTAATAGTTATATCCACTTATTTGGACTTGGTTGCTTTAGGAATAAGATTGAACAAAAATTCTCGTATGGTATTCCATTAATTATATTATAGGGAAGTGCTAAGCATCTCAACATCTTTGACTCCTTTATATCTCACAACATTGTTTCCTCTTCCAAGTATTTGATTACCAATATTTATCCAACTACTCGTATACTTATTCTTAATCAATCATAAGCTATTTTTTACCATTCACCTTTCCAATAATTCTTCCATCAAAGTATTCCTAGGCCGAAACTTCCACGAAGTGTATCTAAAATAAGAGACCAAAATAATATTTCATCTTAGCTATTTTGAAAGAATAAAACTGTAATAATGGGAGTCTATCATCCAGATGACAACAAGGAAGCCCAAACACACACACACACATATATGTATATATATAATGGAGAAACTCAAAACCACACAAAGATGTATTTCACGTCTAGATTTCAAGGTTAAAGATTGAGACTTTATTCCATTATGTATAATTTCATATTTGACAAAGAGATCCAAATTTCAATAGATTTATGCCTTTGATAGGTGAATTCTATAGTACTGAGCAATGATAATTCTTTGCTTGTTATCTTATTTAAGAGAGAGATATAAAATGACATTTTGTTCAATATACCTTGTTCATCACTGTGCTGATAGTGGTATGCTTTAATAAAAAGCGTTACAATCGAGATAATAATGAAGAAAGCCAAAATTCCATTCAAAAGAATCCATCGTTATGTAATAGATAATTCGAATCTAGGTTTCAAAATAGAAGACAATATCTCTTTAATCATACACTACGTTGAGGATTATTTCGGTAAATTGAAGGAGGATATTTTGAACTTCATTATTTAGTAAGAACCCGCATTTGATAAACAAATCTGATTAATAATAAAGGAGGTTAAAACCGTAACACGGAGAGTAATTTGAGTCACAAAATAGAAAGGCGAACATTCCTTATTATAATACTGATATTGATGATGCGAAAAAGGATCATTTTTTTCTAGCGAATAACCTAATAATACGAAGAAGCAAGTTATTGGGTTTCATGGAGAAAGCCATAATTTTCCTAAAGATGATCCAATTTGAAAAATTCATCGAATGTCATACTCACAAAAATATTTTATATTTTCTAATTTTTTTGAAGATTTTTAATATTTCAAAATTAGGGGCATTTTGGTAATTCTTCAAAAAATGTTACCTAAATTCAGTTCTCAGTGAAAGCACCAACATGCTAAACCAATTTTTAGTCCAACATCCAGAATATTTCAAAGTTCTATGTGATTTAATTGTAATTCTAAATATGCTCATAATCAAAATAAAAATTGTCCATAATGTCCAAAGTCAAGTCATATTTTATCCATATGTAAATAGTTCAAAATTTGATTACATATGCAATGATTTTCTTCCATAAGTCAATATTTCAAAACTACAAGTAAATTTCTTCTTCGTAATCCAAAAAAGGTCCAAAATAGGCTCTATATGAAATTTACTCTTTCTGTAGGTCCTTACGTCCAAAAGTCAAACTCACTTCCTCTTCATCGTCCATTAAAATAGTTCTTAAGCTCTCAAGTAACCTTAGAAATATCCAGTATAAAATGATTTCTTCTAATAAAGAGAAAGATGAGAGGATCCCTTCTTATGTGGGGCTAGGTCCCTATTTATAGTAGTTGGAGAGGGGCACGACTTGTTTGTATTAGTGGATTGAAGTTGATGTAAATTGACGATTGAAAGGATGGATGGCGTAACATCTCACCTCTATACCCGTACTACCAAAGAGTATTACTAGGTAATATCGTTCGAAAATATGGAGAACGAGGCAATATTGGACCGTCACATGTGAATATTCCCTTGAGTTGACCCCAATATGTTTTTCAAAATCATATATGGCTTACCTATGCATACTCGATAACGGCACAAACCAATATACATATGTGTTTTTCAGGATAGAACAATGCGCAATACATAATAAACAATAGGGAACACATTGTCATTAAATGCAGCGAACAAATGTAATAAGGGAAATATATAGGACTAAGCGAGTGTACAAAAAATGTCAAAGCCTACTATCTATCAAAATGAATACAACATGAGTCCAACACATAATTCTCAACATAACATCCATATGTACATAAGAGCTACATAAACACATGCAAATATCTACACCATCTAATAGACTAGCCTCCAAAACTAGCTTATCCACTAGCAGTTGGTCACTTCATCTCTGAACCACAATTGGCATGGACTGACTAGAGTATTACATAAATGACACACTCGTCAGACTATGTCTAGAGCATGGTTCTCAATATATCATAGTAACTAGCATGGCATCAAAATGATATCTCAAATGCTACATGAACATCTCTAACTTGGCAAAATATTTCAAAATCATGCACAAGTATCATCTCTTATATAAAAATGTTTATGTCAAATTACATATCAAGTGGTATAATATCAAATGGGTGAAACATTTACACATCCAACTATCATAAATATTTAAGAAACCAAGAAGTATCATATGGCAGGCACACAACAATGCCCAGGATTATCTCCTAGATAGTCATAAAGCAGTCATACCCGGGGTTGTCAAATTCAAGTAGGTGAAACAAACAAACATCCATACAATAAAACATACGACACCTACCAATAAAGAATAGGCTAACACCCCAACGTAGCCTTGGTTATCCTCCTTTATAATCTCATAATTGTATGTATAAGGATTGACCTTATACTGGAAACACCATCTAAATTATAGTCATCAACTACTCATCATACAACACCAGACTTAAAGAGGCATACTAAGGTCATACGTCTATTTATCTCAAATCATAACCAGACAAGACACAAAAAGCCACTCACTTGCTCCATGATAATACAGACGTGCCTATTTGGAACCACTCGTGCAGTTCTTAGTTACCTCGACGGCCATCATGATTTGATATCCATCAGATGTAAGACTATGTTATGCAATATTCAGCCCTGCATATGCCCTATGGTAACAAACTGCTGGCCTATATGAAAAAAGGATGATAACATACTACAATAGAACGCAGCTATATAACATAAAGTGTACCATTGATCTAAGGCACGAACCCGTAATCAGCTCACTAGAAGGGATGCTAGCCAAGTCTATTTTACCCCTCAAAAAAATACGTAGGAGTACACAAAATGAAAGACCTTCATATATCTATAGGCACACAACCTTAGACACACAACCACGCTCGCCCCGGTGAGCTTCAACTCACGTACACAACATATGCAATACCTTAGTAATACAATTATCGTTTGAGTGCAATCTACTCACAAGGAGTAATCAAATATATATAAACTCCCATGTCCCATACTACAATGTGTTGCTTTTTTGTTTACTCAATGTTTATACACTACACTCGCACCATTTAATGATATCTTATGCAACAAGTCCAAAGAATAACCAAATAAATATTACCAAAACCTACATGCTAGTCTTTATTACAACTCTGTTTATTCAATATCCTCGTTACACTGAAAGTATATTCACATAAAGCACACTAATCACTTAAAATATAATTTCTCCCATTTTTTAAACTCAAAATAAGGATTTTTAAACCTTATAAACAATTCATAAAAATTATAGCAATCTATTTTATGAACAAATATTAGTCATAAAAATTGTCCTATAATTTCTATAATTAAATATGATTTTAAATGAATTTATAAACCTTTACATCAATTTCCATTTATTTTAAAATATAGAATATATTTTAGAAATCTCATTCATATATTCAATAATCTTAGAAATCCATTTCAAAATCAAGTATTGTTTACTTTGAATAATTTACTCCAATTATATAGTTTTTTAAATAAATATTAAAGTCCTAAAATAAATTTCTTTTTGGTTTAAAATATTAATTCTTCCGTAATTTAATTTTAATGAAAATAAATCATTTTTTTAAAGTAATTTTATATTTGGAAAGAATATTATTTCTAATTCTCATATATTTAATTTTACTTTTAAATTTTTTTTAAATTAGCAACACACACAGAAATGGCCTGGAGCTGTTCTTAGCTCTAAGTCCCCCACTAATGCAACGAACATAAACTGAAAAATCGACTGGTTAGGCCATAGGGTCACTGTTCATAGCGCTAGTGTTGCAGATTTGTGAGTAGGGCTTTGCCATCTTCCCCCTGCTTGTTTCTATTGCTTCTCCATGAACCTAAATTTCTTTTCGATACTTTGGAACCATTCAAGTGCACACTAATTATAACCAAGGATGCATATAATCATCAACCAATGATAAAATAAGTGATTCCACATTTATAGTAAATGGGTTACAAATAATATCCAACATACACAAACATCTCATTCATCATCAAATTCAAGTACGTACCTACCATATGCATAGTTGTCAGTGAGAATACTTACCTTAAAGTTAGTTATTCAAATCCCCCTGAAGTCAATGATTGCTCTTTAATTCCCATGACAGTAGACCTTTTACTATACACTAAACTTGATCAAAAACATAATTTGATTACTCCTAGGTTTGTAGATTATAATTGAGAATGTGATGACCCGAAAAATTTAACATTTGAAATTGAAATAGTAAATTGATTTTAAATATTTGGAAGTTAATTTAACTTGATTTTTAGATATAACTATGAATTTGGCAATAAAATTATTGAATTTAATTTATTAAAGTTGGGTAAAATAAGGAATCTCGATTTTTAAGCTGATTAAAAATATTCAAAGGCTTGAAAAAAATCTATATTGATAATATTGAAGATAATGGAAGCTTCAGAATCGATTTTGAAAATGTTTTGTTCAGTTTTGAATTTGTATCGTTTAAATCGACATTTTAATTAAATAGCTTTTCGATTGAATCTATATTACCGGTTCCATTGGATCGGTAATATTGTGTTGTTATCAGATTTCAATTTTTGTAGCTTTTGGAGTGATCGTTTGACCATACAATGAGCAAACGCGCTGAAATTTATACCGAAATTTAATTAAATAGCTGGATCCAAAAAATATCTTCTCCATGCGATCGAATTTGGACTCGGACCTTTTCCATTGCATTCGGAATGGGCGTATAACATTATAAATGCCTGGTGGCATGTCCTGATTGGGGTTCGAGATTGTAAGTTGCATTTATCGAGGCAATTTCAATTTGAATTTTAATTTAAATTAAAAAATATAAATATTATCATGCAATTGATAAATTTTGAAAGTCGACATCAATACGACCAAGATATCAAATGCCAAACAATCAGATGTCGAAAAACCGAACCGTTAGGGTTGAAGAAGAAGAAGGTAGAAGAAGAAACAGAAACAATAACATAATCTCACATTTCACGGTGGAACAATATATAATAGATAAATGAATAAACTTTAGAACAAAAAACTATATCAGTTTATACATTACATCATCAGAGTTTGCAAAAACAACACAACACTTGATGTCATATAACTTTCTCACATAGAAAATTGAGTTTGCACCAAACCATACGCAACAGACACTACATAATATCAGTGATACGCTTCGCCATCCAGCTTGTCTCCTGATCTCCATAGCATATCTTTTTCTGACTTCGCATAAGAGCAAGTGATAACCTGACTCTAGCCTGCCCATATGGAAAATTATGGGCACCTAGAGTTTAGAAAGGGAACAATAAACTCCAGGTCAGTTATGGGACTGGTGTGAGATCTTTAAAACAGTTATTTGCACAAAAGAAAAGAAATCCGCTATGCTTTTGGAAAATGAAACTACCATAAGACCTCCTACCACAGACACAATGAAAACGCACAATTGGAGGAGATTTCTCCTTATGATAGTCAAACATGCTTGATATGCAAAATCTTTTTAATATTATCATTAGTGCATAGTGTGGAAAACATATAATATAAATCTTAGCCAGCATACACATTTCGTAATATGCCTACTATAGCTACTATGTTCAAGAGCAGGTTACAACCACATTCCATGGCAGGTTATCCAACTAAAACCGTATAGGGCTCATATTGTTTCTTTAGATTTCCAACAAATGGTCAGGCTAAGGAACTTCCTCACTGAATGGGTACGCCGCTGGAGGGATGCCCCCGAGAAACTAACCGAATCTCTGCCAATATAAGGCCGGTTTACCTCCGTAACTAGGTAACTACTAACACGAGTATGCCACCTCCCGGTCTAGACCGACCTTTATCCGGGGTGCCTCATCAACCAACAACCACAAAGTAAATAATCTAGGCTCCATACCAGAAAACCACTTTTAAATCCACACAAGTTAAATATCTAGAATCCATACCAGATACCACTTTTATCCAAAAGGAAACGAACATACCTTGAGGGGTCCGAACCCATAACCTTGCTGCATCCTTCCTGTTTCGACCCTTTTCGGGGTGTGAGGTCCAATGAAGTCTCGTCCACAAAGCTACACTATTCACAAAAGCTATGTTTTGATCAAAAAATGATCAGCAATATTTAGCATGCCACATTACCAAATTGAGAATATATCACTAGTAACCATCAACTACGTAACCTCTGAGCTCGTACATCTCAGAGAAGGGTGTTAAACTAAGAGAATAAATTCTGTGCCACCAACAAAAATGTATTTGATAGAAACAAGCTTTACATCTCAAAGTGTAATGTCAGACACACATCTATACAAGTCCGTTCCGGGTTCGAATGGAACCGAAGGCACTTCAAAGAAGCCCTTGCAAATCTGGATATTCACTAATCACGTCCGGACTCCCCATCACAAAGGGTTATATAATCTCTATACCGGAGCAACTCAGTGCAGAGACATTCGACAAGTAATCCTTTCATTTTCGAAAATACCCGTTCTTCAACACCGTCTTCAGATGCAATCCTATTTTGTCGTATCATTATTCGAAATGGGTTTTATGACACAAAGTCCTCTCCTGGCTAATCCGAATAATGAGCGTTTATTTTCAAAAAATAAGTGTTACATTTAGATTTCAAGTAAATCACAACAAATTTCCACTTTGATCTTTTAAACCAAAGACCCGTCACAAAGATTCGATGTGGTTTTCGAATATCCATTTGGAATCCGACCCTCGGTCGCGTCGAAATTCAAATGCCATTTAAAAGTCAATATTGATAGTTGGTTATTTAACTATCAATCAATATTCACAACAATCACCAGATTTGAAATAATTCCCCCTAACTATTTGTTTTCAAAATTTCTTCGCAAGATATATTTTCACACTTCAACCCTTTGAAAACAAAATTCAAATCACATTCCTCACGCGGAATAAATTTTCAAATATTATTTATTTCCGCTGAAAATTTGCCGAGTTTGAATACTTTAAAATAATTTAAATCACTTATCCAAAAAAATAAATACTTGGAAACATTTAGAATAAAAACTACTTTTAAACACTTACTTAAATATTAGTTATGAAAATACTATACTAATATCTCATATAAACTTTAAGCCCAAACTAATTTTAAAAATAAAATTATTAGATAGAGTATAACTATTTAAATGACCATTTTCTAAATCAAGTATCAATTAAATCTTTAAAATAATCGCTCTAATAATTAACTAAATAAATCTTTACTTTAAAGATTAAAGAACAGCTTAAGAAAATAATTTCTCCAAACCATCCTTTTTAAAACCATCCTTAAAAACTTTCAATTTATATTTATAAGCTACTTTGAAAACAAACTTGGCTTTCTAGGGAAAATACTCTTTCCATTTCAAAATGGTCATTTAAACAAATTAATAAACCCTTCTCAAATTATTTTAAGTTTACGTTCCAAATTCGTAAGTTTCTTTCCATACTTTAAAAAATAAACCAATATTTATTTTTTTTAAACAAATAATTCCAAATTCGTAAATTTCTTTCCACACTTTTAAAAAATAAACCAATATTTATTTTTAAAAACAAATTTCCCTTTACTTTATAAATTTCCATTGTGAATTTAAATTTCCAAATACCCAATGATATACGATTTTCAAATTGATTTCCAAATATTCACTTCCAAACACCAAATCAAATTCCAAACTGATTTCCAAATTTATTTTCAAATACCAAATCAAATTCCAAATTGATTTCAAATTTATTTTCAAATACCAAATCAAATTTCCAAATCGATTTCCAACATTTATTATCTTTTAAAATAAATTTCTTTATGTCTTCCAAACTATTTAAAATCCGAGTTTTAAATAAATTCCCTAACTTTTAAACAAAATTACACAAAATCCATTTATAAAAATCTTTTCACCATATTTTGGAATTAATTCAATAGGATTACAAAAATCAACTTTTATACTTTTAAATTTCTTCTTTTAAATTTATCCAATTCTCTAGAATTAATTTACTCAAAATTTTCTACTTTAATTCCCAAAAAGTCCAATTTTTATATTTCTGGTATCCTACGATACCAAAAATGTATTCGGCTAAACTATAGCCTTCAATGAATTTCAATCACCAACATATTTATACATAGATTATAAATAATCACAACACAACATATAAAATAAATTCAATAATTTGAGGAATCCAATTGGATCCCTCCAACCTGTTTCACTGCATCTATAGATGTTAGCACAACAATTAAATACCAATTCCACTTCGAGGTGGAATATCGTGGTATATGGGATTATATCAAATCATCCGCTATTATGCGGGGTATAGGGTCTCATCCGCTATATAATGCGGGAAATCAATCGCTCCATATATATATATATATATATATATACACATATATATCCACACACACATATATATACTAATATATATAATACCACATCCAAACAGTCAATCAATAACTGAAATTTTAATTATATCAACTGAGTGAGAAGATCTCACCTTTGATTTTGTTTTGCAATCCATTTCCATTTCCAACTTGTTTTTCTTCATAGAATTAGACCTTGTATAAACAATTTTATAATTTATTAATATTCGAAGTGATCAAACAATTTATTTCCATTTAATAAATTTAATTAATTAACTAACGATTTACTTAAAATAACTTTATTTAAACAAATTTCCTTTAAATAATTTTAATTATTCAATGGTTTCATTTTAAAATAATAATTTTGACTTTTTTAACTAATTTTCCTTTAGAAAATCTTGATTTAACTAAAAATTAAATTTAAAACTAAATTTTCTTTAATAAATTTATTTTTAGTGACAAAAATAAACTTTTAAATACATTAATTAAACAAAATAAATCACCTTAGAAATTTATCTTAGTATTGAAAGGTGCATGTGTATTTTTATTTCTTTTTCACTTGAAACTATATATATATATATATATATATATATATATATATATCAAAACAATAATTTATATAAATTTAAAATTCTTCAGTATTTTTAAATTCCAACTATTTTTTCCTGTTTTATATATTTATTCATTATTTCTTAAATCAAACAAAAATTTATACTTACTGCAAATTATAAAAAAAATTCCATGTATACGAACATCTATTTATTCAACCTAATTAAAAAGAAAACAATGATACCTCCTTGCAAATGTTTTGATACCAGCTCGTAGACGCCATCCATAAACATGTCATTTGCAATCACCCACCAAAACGCGTCGCTGCTCTCAAACCCGCGTGCGCACATAAGAGTTGCCAAAGCGCCATCGCTCGCCATTGAGCTCAACCCTTTGTCGCAGTCGAAGCATCAACAATTCATGATATCACCACCATCCCCCCATGCTAGTCCCAAACCCTAAGTCGTCACATCACCGAGGCGCGCCACCCAGATCCAATACGCCACCATCGACATCGCCTCGCGCCATGAGATTCCTGATGTCGCCGCCTTTGCCTGGGCGCTACCATCACACGCGCAAGCACCTGCTTCCCCCAAATCGCCTTGGACATCGCGGTATCGTGACTGAGTCGCGAGCCATCTTTATTTTTTAATTTTGAACGATTTTGATTTCGAACAATATCGCAGCCATGATTCGGAGATAATGTCTTGCCCTCATTTTATTTCGAATTGATTTAACTCTGCCATTATCGAACAATTTGATTTTGATTCCTTCGGCCATTTTTTATAAGAGGATACGACTTTGTTTTCATCGACCATGAATTTGATTTGAAACGAAGAAAAAAGTTTTCGTTCGTTCGTATATTTTTTCTATTTTACTGGCTCTCATATATATTTTCCAATGAATGCGTGTTGAAAATCTTGCCAAGTGTTTAAAATGAAGAAACATGTTAAAATTTATTAATTGCATGAGAATATTTATATTTATTTAATTTAAATTCAAATTCAAATTGAAATTTCCTCGATAAATGCAACTTACAATCTCCAACCCCAATCAGGACATGCCGCCAGGCGTTTATAATGTTATACTCCCATTTCGAAAGCAATGGAAAAGATTCCGAGACCAAATTCAATCGAACGGAGAAGATAGCCTTTTGGATTCAGCTATTTAACTAAATTTCGATATAAATTTCAATGTGTTTTCTTATCGTACGGCCAAACGATCACTCCAAATGCTATGAAAATTAAAATCCAATAATAATACAATATTACGGATCCAATGAACAGTTTTCGTCGAAATCCGAGACTGTGCCTCAGAAGGCTATTTTTAAATGTCGATTTAAACGGTACAAATTCAAATTTGAACAAAACATTTCCAAATTCAATTCTGAAGCTTCCATTATCTTTAGTATTATCAATATAGATTTTTTTCAAGCCTTTTAAATATTTTTAATCAGCTTAAAAATCAAGATTCAATATTTTACCCAACTTCACTAAATTAAATTCAATAATTTAATTGCCAAATCCATAGTCATATCTGAAAGTCAAGTTAAATTAACTTCCATATATTTAAAATCAATTAAATATTTCAATTTCAAATGTTAAATTTTCCAGGTCATCACAGAGAAGTACATATCCAAGTTTCGTTAATATTTGGATTTTATTTGAATTATCATAAAGTTTTAAAGTACTGTTAGGGTTAGAAAATACCACATGAAGTGGAAAAATCATGCAGTTTTATTTACTAGTGATGTTATTCGATAAAGAATAGGAAACTCCATAATTCTCAAGATAAATGGAGATAATGAATTAAGGTTTTGGGCCCTTGGGTCTCAAAACACTTCTTTTCCATCTCATTTTCTATATCTGTCTTCATAAAATAATTATTTTACCTAAACAAAACAACTCAAATTAGAATTAAAGATGTTTACATGCCTTTTGGCAAGGCAGTATACAAGTGGATTTAACCCAATCGGTTGCACAGTTATCGAGGATGGAGTATCATAGACTTTGTTTAGATTGATGGATGGAAAATCAATTTCAGATAATAATATAAATCTTGGATTAAGCATGGTCGATAGATAAATAGTGCAGGGTACTTGGAATATGGATTTTGGCGAAGGTTAGGATGCTTTGGGTCAGCCAAGGAGTTGCTTTGTGTCACATAGTCATTACTTCGGGTCGACATGCTAATCCTCTTCGGGTCAGTATATTACTTCAGGTTGGCATTTTACTTCGAGTCGGCAATGGCATAACTTTGGGTCGCCTATGGAATGACTTTAAGTCGGCATAGGATGGAGGTTGTATCACTTCGAAGGGTTGACATTTGGCTCACTCCGGGTCAGCATAGTCTCTGCTTTGGGTCGGTTATAGGAGTTGCTTTGAGCCGGCATTGAGATGGCTTCGGGTCGGCAAAGAAGGAAGCATCGAGTCAGCAAGAGTGGAGAAGCTTCGGTCGGCATTTGGTTACTTCAGGTCGGCGAAGACTTTACTTCGGACCGTCAAGGACTTCACTTCGGGTAAGCATGGCTTCAACCTTGAGTTAGTAGAGAAGGAGCTACTTTAGGTTGGCTACAAGCTTACTTCGGGTCGGTGTGAAGTTTACTTTGGGTCGGCATATCACTTGCTTCGAGCCAACATACGAACTACTTTAGGTCGGCATAGGATGGAAGATTTAGGCTCGACGATCGTCATAGTGGGCCTTTGTAGGCGAAGAGGCCCTGTAGCTGGAGTTTCACATATAAATACAGCAGGCTTGGCTTCAAAAAAAAGGATCTTCTTCTTCATTCTGCTTCTCTTTGTCTTCTAACTAGAGGCTGCTCTGCCCTTTTTATTCTAGAATTCTGGATTGTAACTATAATCAAATTTCAGTATAATAAGAAGGATTGTTCTGGAGTGGACGTAGGCCGGAGTTAGCCGAACCACTATAAATCTTGTCTCTTTTTCTTGCTTCAATTTTAATTTTGAATATTCTACATATTATATTCTATACATATATTCTATATATGATCTTTGATATATTGGTTCTTTCACTTATAATTGGGTGTTGGTGGCCAATTCTGATGCCAACATTTTGGTGCTTTCACTGAGAAAGCTAGCACTCAGGAATCTGGAAGTTAGGATCTTGGATTTGGAAGCTTAGGAATTTGAATCTTGGAAGCAATGGCTAGGAAATCAACAAGGAAATAGAGAACGGTAAGGTGACATCATGAAGGAATTCAGGAGGCTTTCTCAGGAGCAAATCGAACCTCAATCTATATTACTAGAGACGAGATGGAAAGGATGCTGAAAAGTCAAGCAGATATGATGCAAACCCTACTCTGACAACTTGGACAAACTGGAACACAAAACCAAGGGAATGGAGTAGCATAAAATACTAGAAATACGGATCACGAAGTTAGAGCAGCAAGAGCATCAAAAGTGCAAAATCAGAACCAAGGAAACGAAGCAACCAGGATAACGACATGTTGGTAGAAATGATCAGACGGGCCATGAGAGGAGGGTTGGTGAATAGAGATTTTGAGGATGTGAATAGGAGCCCCTTCGCTCCTACAATTAGGCAAGCTAGGAATCCTTGGAATTCAAACTACAAACGTTGGAAGCATAGGATGGAAGGACAGATCACAATGTTCAACTGACATGATATATGAGGCCCATAGAAGTGCTAGGGGCATCAGAGGAGGTCATGGTAGGGAATCTTCTCTTCTCCTCATAAGTTGATCACAATCTTCATATTTATTAAATTAATTTCTTTTTCTGAATTACATTCCTTATTAGGACTTCCTCCTAAAGATCTCAACGGTGAGGGGAAGAGAATCGAAAAGCTGTTGACCACTCCATCGGGTAGTATAAGGAATAGGCTTACTATATTGACACCAAGCAATCTTCAAAAACATTCCCTCCTTCCCGAAGGTCAGAGAGTTCTTGGACAGCCCCTCCCATAGAACATAATTCTATGAGCAAGCTTTTTCTCCCCTGGGTTATTCCAAAAATTTCTCTACCATGTTTCCAATTTTTCGGTATCATCCTTGGAATCTTAAGCGTAGAACTTGCAATTGTAAATTGTGTTACTCCTTAGATTGCTTTACTAACTTATACTTTTTGATACTAGCAGTTGCTCCCTCCGTTGAGCTAACCACAAAAGATCCACTCCCTCTAATTTCTAAATCTAGTGCTTCGGCTCTAACCCAAGCCATCGCCAAGTCAAGGATGATCGCTAAAAGGAAATCGAGTGGAATAACTATTGTGGGTCCTTCTTTTAAGAAGGCTAAAATAGTTAATATCTGATACTCTCCTCCTCCAAAAGAGGGTGAAACTGTTGATGTAAGAAAAACTCCAGAGGGTCCTACTCTTGAAGCTTCTATTGACCAATTAAAAACAACTCTTTCAAAGGTCGACCTCATGTCCCGCATTGTCATGTTCGATTCTCCTAATGTTATCAAATAGATGCAAAAGGATTTGGGCATTTCAACACTTTCTTAGGGGTTGAACCTATCTGGACCACCATCACCATTTTCTCCAATT
This sequence comes from Allium cepa, assembly GCA_030765085.1. NCBI lineage: Eukaryota > Viridiplantae > Streptophyta > Magnoliopsida > Asparagales > Amaryllidaceae > Allium > Allium cepa. The sequence goes on along the minus strand of CM060941.1, from coordinate 674,461,459 downwards.
GATTTTCATATGATGGTACAATCAATTTTGAATTCTCCCTTATTTGCTTCCATTCATCGACCATCTTCTGTTCCTGATCCGATAGGACATTGTCGCTCTCTAATTGAGCAACAACTTCTGGTACGTTTCATATTACTCACCCATCTTATTACTTATTTCTTACGAATTCTAACTCATGTCATACCTTTCTTTCCGTTTTCTTAAAGCTGGTACTCTCTTTAGCAAAGCACTTCAAAGTCGTTCGCTGAGGCATCTAAGCTTCAAGAAGAAATCTCAACTCTGAATAGCCAAACTACTTCTCTTCCTACTGCTAAAGAGAATGTAGTGAAAGAACAAGAAAGGTTGGGTGTCTCACTTCCTCAAGTAGAGCCTATCATTTTTGAAGAGAGGAAAGCAAAACAAGTACCAGCTAACGAGAATTTGGCATTAAAAATGACTTTAAAAGAATCCGAGGAAGTGAAGGCTTGGATGGTTTCTAAACAATCTTCTCTCAAGTAGAAGCTGGGAAAGAAGAAAAATTACTTAACAATGGTCTTTAATACTATTTCTATAGCCAAGCAAAAGGTGTCACAATTTTGAGTACTTCTCTAAATGATATCATCGTGAATTCTTATTATGAAGCTCTATGCTTGCTTATTCTAACAACGTCGAAAAGTGTCCTAACTTGAGATCCCATTCACTCAATCCTGCTCCAGTCAAAAGATCTATGGACAAAATCAAAGAGATAGAGCAAGGGATTGAGGTTCCAGTTAGAGGGAGAGGAAAGTGATGCCGCTAAACACTTATCTTTTAATGCTTCTCTTATAGAAGATGATTCCGAATCAAATGATGATGAAGGTGATGAGGATGATAAAATTTCCATAGAGGAAGATAGTAATGATGATGATAATGATGATAACCCTGATAATGAAGATAGAGGTCAGGGTTCAAGAGGCAACGGAGGAGGTCATGCCGATGTTCATAGAGGGGATAGCGATGATATCCTCAGGTTTTCAGAATAAGTTAATGCCGACCTAGTAGTCATGAAGCAAGCTGAAATGAGCATCCTGAGCCTTCTGATCTCCAAGAAAAAGCCACCAATATTGATGTTAGAGTACAAGAGAGGAAAATCAGGCCCCACAAACTTCAGTTTCTCTTTCTCAGGTATGAGATTCTTTGTCCAAATGGCTTTCACTTCCAAGTTAACAATAGCTCATATCATTTTATTTTAGATAAAGAAGAAATACATACAACTTTGTAAAACCAACCTTGAAAGGAAAAAAGCAAAAATAAATAGCCTGTATAGAGAGTTAGATAAACAATTAAAAGAACATAACTCGATCTTTGACAAGTACTTTAATATTAATAAGAGTGGTGCGGTATTAGCATCCTTTAAAGATCAAGAAGCTGCCACTTGATTGAAAAGGGTAGCCTTCGATATGACAAGCTTTCAAAAGAAAACCAAGAATTAATAACACTCTTTTGGATGTTGATTGATGATAGGGATATTCTAGTGGATTTCTTATACAAAGCTTATTGCAGGCACCCAACTATAGATTTCTCATACTTATGTGACTTTAGCGGAGGTCTACTTAGACATTTACATGGGAGATATTTGGATGAATTTGGATCTGACCCACATACAGGGGCTTGATGGAATTTAACATGAGTCAAATCAATCCCCCATTAATTGGCTTCTGAAAAACTCAAATATTATATGGATAAATTCATTTCCAAGTTATTTAAAAATACAGTTTTATACGAACCAGGTAAATATTTGTAATTATGTGATGTGAATTTTCGACGTTAGTTTCCTTTTATACCTAGTGGTATTAAATTACGTTATTATAAAGTATATTTCTCTCGAGCAGTCCTAAGATTAATTAAGAAAATATATCAAATTAAAAAGAGACTATTTAGAAAAGGCCTCGCTCTTGAAATCGTTGAAATTGGCTAGATATTGATTTCATAGAGACCTTCAGAGGCTTTATATGCGACATACCCGACTTCATTTCGATTTTCTTGGCCATGAAAAGGAAAAGATTCTTAAGGAAATTCGAAAATATCAGACAAAATAATATGGGGTCGTGGTAGTCCTCCTACCGATGAATGGGACTATAGAAAATATCCTCCGCTTATTACCCCGAAAGGATTTAATGCCCCTTTCGATTCCCCTTCCGACTCGACAGCTACTTTTTCAATTAATTCTCCAAATGAAATGATGTTTCCTAACTTCAAGTAGGATAATATTTTCCTTTGTCTAGAGGTCCCTTTGTTTCGTCCATGTGGGCGGTTGTTTGGTCACAACCTGGGGTTGTCTTATTTGAACTATCCAGTAAAGGGTTGCTTTAGCTTTGTGTTGTAGGGGATCAGGGTTGATCCTCGGTACTGTGATCAAGACCACGTACTGTGACGGACGATACCCCAGTAGCCCTGCCATTGTATGGAATCCAATCTCCAAGAAGTGATCTCGGACTTGATTATATATCTATATGCTGGAATTTAATGAATGTAACAATTTCGGCTATGTGAATATTTATTTGAAAACCCTAGACACTATTATAATATAACTGGATTTCCTATCAAATGTTTTGGTTATCGTAAGAGAAAAACTTGTTCGTGTTTATTTACGGAGAGTCTTACGATATACCTTTTATTTCAAAAGTTTTTTAAGTTAAACAACTTAACCGTTTACTCACACCAGATCCATGTCTGACCTGGAGTTTATTTCTGTTTTTTTAACTCTTGGGTACTCAAATTTTTATGAGTAGCCAAGTGATCAGTTTTGCTTGGCGAATTTGGAAAAACCTTGGAGCAGGAGTCTTGGCGTGCCTATATTACTATTTCTGCTGTATTAGAGTCTTTTGACTGTTGTACTTTGGAATGTAATGGATAGACAGGATTTTACAAATGTCTGATGTGATGATGTAACTGTGTAACTCCGATGTATAATGACTATGTAATATCTATATGAAGTATTATATTTTTTCCATTTCCCTTGTGAGATTCTGATGTTGTTTAGTCCTTTCCTTCTATCCATATTTTTTCTACCTTTTTCTTTCTTATTGATGATACGTCTTTCTGTGGAATGAAAGGCGGGTCGTCACAGTTGGTATCAGAGCGATAGGTTGAGATAATGCCTAGGCCTTGGAGTAATATCTATCTTAAGAGCGCGTATTTGTAATTTTTATATATCTATATGTCTATCTAAATGGTTGGTTTACCTGTCCAGGTTGCTAATATGAGTTCTAGAGGAAGGAGAGGCAGAGTTGTGGGTAGTATGACGACCAATAATGGAAGAGGTCCGACTGCTAGCGAGGCTGTAAATCGAACGCCGCCTGGATTAAGTTTTCCTGCTTTGTGCAAGGATTTTACCAATCTGGGAGGAAGACCTTTTAAAGGACCAGAGTCCATTATAGATGTTTAGGCTTGGTTACGCTCACGTGAGCGCATCTTTAAGAGTTCGGATCTGTCAGACGAGCAAAAGAGTGTGATGGCATCGTGGCAACTTCAAGAAGGAGCCGCAGCTTTGTAGGATGCAGTTACAGTGAATATTGCAAAGGATGATATTTCTTGGAGTAAGTTTAAGGAACTATTTGAGGAACGGTTCATGCCGACAGCTGGGAAGACTCGTCTATATAGAGTTTTTTTGGAACTAAAGCAAGGGAGTATGTCGGTTTCAGAATATGAGACTAAGTTTAATGAATTATCTCGCTACAGACTTGGACTTATCGATACGTCCCTGAAGAAGAATGAGATGTTTGTGCATGGAATGAGGCCTGAGTTCCACGAGAAGATGATGGCAAATCTTAAGGGATCTTTCGTGGAGTTGATTGACATGGCACTGAGGTATGAGGAGCTTATGAACAAGAAACCTTTGGCATCTGCAGCAGCACCAAGTGGAACTTCTTCCAATCCGAACAAAAGAAAATTTAACCCAAATTGGAAGACGTAAGGCAAAGGGAAACAGGGAGGAAACAATGGACCTCGTAAGTGTTATGCGTGTCAGCAAGAGGGTCATTAGCTAAGTAGTGTCCCAGAGGTAGATCTCAGCAACAGCATCAGAGTGGACCCAGTTCAGCATTGGGTTAGAAATCTTTGTGTTTCAACTGTTATTAGCCGGGGCATATGGTGAAGCTTGTCCGCTTCTTAAGAAGGCCTAGTAGAAAAAGGGATTTGGTCTTGAGGGTGGACCATCAACTTCTTCTTCTAAAGGAAAAGGAGTTTTCGAAGGTACTTTGCTTTTAGATGGCAGTTTTATTAGAGTTCTGTTTGATTCTGGTGCATCTCTTAGTTTTATTTCTTGGGAATTGGTAGAGAAGTTTCATCTTTCCTCTAGTGTGGTAGACCACCCTATTTTTGTATCTATTCCTATAGGCGGGGTGACCAAGTTAGATAAGATCTGTAGAGGGCTAAGGATTGTTTATCCGTCTCATAGTATTTCTTGCGACCCATTGTATTGGATTTCAAAGGGTTTGACGTTATTCTGGGAATGGATTGGTTGGATAAGTATAAGGATGTTTTGATTTGCAAAGACAGAAACATGACTTTGGAAACTAAGTTGGGAAGGATTGCGAAAGTGACTTGCGAACGTTCCGGAATTCACTTAAGTAATCTTTTGCATGGAATCGAGGTATCTCCAAAAGGCGTAGAATCCATCGGAGAGGTCAGAGATTTTCCAGATGTCTTCAACGAAATTAAAGGTTTGACCCCACATTAGGAGATAGAGTTTCAGATCGACTTAGTTCCGGAATCAATACCTGTTGTTCAACCCATTAGAAGGATGGCGCCAAGGGAGAGAGAAGAGCTGGTGAAGCAGACCCAAGATTTCTTAGAGAAGGGTTTGATCTGGCCTAGTTTTTCCAGTTGGGGTTCTGCTGTAGTCTTTGTGACCAAGTCGGATGGGTCATTGAGATTCTGTCTGGATTATCGGGTGTTGAATAAGGTTCCTATTTGGAATAAGTATCCCTTGCCCTGTACAGACGATCTTTTTGATCAACTCCATGGAGCTTCTGTTTTCTCTCAGTTGGATTTAGCTTTGGGTTTCCACCAGTTAAGGGTAGCTGAGGACAGTATATCATTGACTGCGTTCAAGGGACCCAATTGTTTTTATGAGTGGTTTGTTATACTTTTCGGGCTAACCAATGCTCCTGCTTATTCTGTGGATTTGATGAACCGAGTTTTCCGAGATGTATCGAACAAGTTCGTGCTCGTGTTCATCGACGGTATTCTCATCTATTCCAAATCTAAGGAGGAGCATAAGAAACATTTGGAGATAGTGTTGGAGACTTCGAGGAGGCATGTTCTGAAGGCTAAGTTTTCAAAGTGCCATTTTTGGAAATCGGAAGTCAGATTTTTGGGGCATATTGTTTCTGGAGAGGTATTTATATAGATCCGGCCAAGGTAGCAACCATTCAAGAGTGGAATTAACCGCATACTCCTATGGAAGTCCGTAGTTTTCTGGGTTTGGCAGGGTACTATAGGAAATTTATCAGGGGCTACTCTAAGGTTTCTTCGCACTTAACCAAGTTGACAAGGAAAGGGGCAGAGTTTAAGTGGACCCCTGAGTGTGAAGAAGCTTTCTTGGATTTGAAGGCAAGGCTGACCATTGCACCTTTTCTAGCTATTCCTAATGGTAAGAGTAAGTTCGAAGTCAACAGGGATGTTTGTGGAGTTGGGTTGGGTGTAGTGCTGATGTAGAATGGGAAAGTGATTGCATATTCGAGTAGGCAATTGAAGCCACATGAAAAGAATTACGCTACGCATGATCCGGAATTGTTGGCCATCGTCTTTGCTTTGATGATTTGGAGGCACTATCTGTTGGCAGAGAAGTTCAAGCTTTTCACGGATCATAAACCTTTGAAATATCTTTTCTTCCAAAAGGATCTGAATTTGAGGCAACAGAAGTGGGTAGAATTTTTGGCATCGTGTGATTTGGATATCCTCTATACACCAAGGAAAGCGAATGTTGTGGCAGATGCTCTAAGTTGGAATGTAGTTCTATCTTTATTGAAGTTATTCCATCTCTTCTTGAAAGCATTTCGAGTAAGCAAGGATCAGATAGAAGGTTAAGAGAAATCATTAGGAGAATCAAGAATGGTCAGTGTTCCATTTTTGAGATTGATGGCCAGGGAACTTTGAGGATCAACGAGAGGATTTGTGTTTCGAATTTCAAGGATTTGAAGCAAGAAGTTTTGTCAGAAAGTTATCACTCTAGGCCGGGTATCCATCCGGGGATTTCAAATATGTATAAGGATATGAAGAGAATCTTCTGGTGGAAAGGAATGAAGAAGGATATTGCTGCTTTCATCAATGGATGTGCGATCTGTCAGCAGGTGAAAGGTGATCAAAAGATGACCGCGGGATTGTTGCAGCCTCTGGAAGTCTCTAAGTGGAAGTGGGAATGGATAGCTATGGAATTCGTCGACGGTTTGCCAAGGACCAGAAAGGGAAATGAAGGAATTTAGGTAATCGTGGACCGGTTGACCAAGAGCGCCCATTTATTCTGGTTAAAGTGATCATGACTACAGCATCTTTAGCGGAGATTTTCTTGAAGGAAATCGTCAGACTACAAGGTGTTCTTGTCAGCATAGTTAGTGACCGTGATCCAATCTTCACTAGCAAATTTTGGGAGGCTCTGTAGACAGCTTTGGGTACGAGATTAAGCTTGAGTGCAGCCTATCATCCCCAGACCGACGGACAAACAGAAAGGCTGAACCGTATTCTAAAGGATATGTTGAGGGCTTGTGTTCTAGATTTCGGTGGATCTTGGGCGGACCATCTGCATTTAGTAGAATTCTTGTACAATAATAGTTATAAGGCGAGTATTAAGATGGCACCCTATGAAGCTTTGTATGGGAGAACTTGTACATCATCGTCCTATTGGATAGAGTCGGGAGATCGTCTTGTTCTTGGTCTAGATTTGATCCGAGAGGCGCCTGCGATAGTGGAGCTTATCTAGAATAGAATGAAAGCAGCGCAGGATCATCAAAAATGTTATGTGGATAAGAGACGAAGGCAATTGGAATTCGAAGTCGGAGATTTGGGTTTTGTCAAAGTTTCCACGACTAAAGGAGTGATCAGATTTGGAAAGATGGGAAAACTTGCCCCAAGGTATATTGGTCCGTTCTGAGTGCTCGAGAGAATTGGTGCTTTGGTCTACAGGATTGAATTGCCTAACCGGATGGCTAGAATCACAATGTTTTTCACGTATCTCATATGAGGAAGTACGTGCACGATCCATCTCTAGTTGTTGAGCCAACAGTGCAAGAAGATGTAGAGGTCGAACCAGACTTATATGTAGTCAGGCATCCAGTCAAGATAGTTGATCAAGATGAGAAGCAGCTCAGAAATAGGGTGGTGAAGCTGGTCAAGGTTCAGTGGAGTGAAGATCCCAAAGACTGTACTTGGGAAACTCTGGATAGTTTTAGGAAGGACTATCCAGAATTGCATCCAGATATCTAGTAATGTTGTTTGAGTAAAATTGTTTGTTTGGTTGATAGTGTATGACTGATTTGTATGCTTGGATTTTTTAAAATAAAAGTTTCTGGATTATCATTTTGCTTTAAATTTCGGGGACGAAATTCTCTTAAGGGGGGAGGAATGTGATATCCTAGAATTTTAAGCACTTAATGTATGATAATCTTCTTTTATAAATTGTTTAAAATTGGAAAAATTATTCTTTTAAAACAAATAAATTATATGTTGTTTATAAATGTGTGTATATATATATGAGTTGATTTAATTTGAATTTGAATTTGATATAGAAATTCAAAAGATAGATATCTTAAAATAATGGATTTAAAAATATATGTTTATGATTTTTATTTAGTTTTATATTATTTTTTTTAAAAGATTTTATAAATATAAATTAAGAAAAATGTATTAACTAAGTAGAAATAAATATAAAGATTTATAAAAAAACATCTAAAAATATATTTAACGTATGCTAATTACAATGTTGAAATACTAGCATATAGTTTAACAAATGTAAGTTAATTGACATATGTAAATGACAAATGTTAGATTATTAAACAAGTATCGCAATAAATTATTTTCTTTTCATTTTTAATTAAAAGATAAATCAAGCTACATATATAATTCCATTCTCTCTCTATTTCTTTCCTATCTTTATTTTTCAAACTCAAAGAACAAAAACCTGTAACTAAATCCAGAGAAAATCAAAAGCATGTAAAAAGAAAATTAAAACCAGAAAATTCATAACAGCAATTAATCTTTTTTCAAATCTATAACCTGTAGCAAAACCGTCTCAGATTTAAGCAAGATCATTTCAACAACTAGATCTAAGCTTCAGATCATCAAGCATTTTCCAGTTTTATAAGATTTCAAGCATTTCAAGTTTCCAGTTCAAAATACAAAGCAAAAACTGTTTCAAAGCTCTGTTCAAAACATTTTCCTAGCGAGTAAACAAACTTTAATTTATTTTAAACTTGATGCATGTGATGATCCTTAAATGTATGACATGAATTATGCTTGCATGTATGTAAATATGAATTCCTATGTATATGTATAAGTATACATGTTTGTGTTGCTCTGTTCTTTTTTCACAAGGTTTAAAAAAAAGTAAAAATTCAAATATCCTCTTTAAATCTCTTATAAGCCATGAAATTCCAACAAATTATGTTTGTTTAAACATAAACTAACATTTTAAATTAATTTTTAAGAAAAATTAGTTTGAATATCATTTGGCAAATAGGAAAGACAGTGGGAAACTTAAAACATCTTAAAATCAATCATCATGATTTGCTAATTCATGTATATATTGTCAATCGACTTTGAAAACTAGGATTTTCAAAAGAAAATTCACAATTTTTAAGTAAGTAAATTGTGAGAAATTCGAGGTTGATCAGATTATGGGTTTTGAGCCTTTTCTGGTGATCGGAGGACTCGGGAATGTCAGGATCGCTACTAGAGACGGCGCGGGAGTAGGTGGTCTCGGGAAAATGGTAGATGGATTTTAAAATCACCATGGCGGCGGCTTTGGTCGGAATAAGGTTTTGGACACAAGTTTGGTCGAGGCTAGAAATTTTAGTGCTGCGTCGTCTCTGGAGCACCGGACTCATTCGGAGGTTGGGGGATAGAAGCGTGGATGGCCGGCGAGGGTGTGGACGGAGTTTCACGGTTGTAGGTGGTCGGCAAAGACTGGTCGAGGTGGTTTTGGGTCGGTTGAGTTGTTCCAGTTTGATCGAAATTGCTCGATTTCGTTTCATGTTCGATCTTTGAAGTCTAGGTGGTCGGTCGCTTTGAGGAAGTGGTCGCCGACATATATGGAGTGATGGCGATGGTCTGAGCTCCGGCGATCAACCGTGCATAGCGAGGCTTGTGTGTCAGTATTTTAGGAAGGGGATGGGTCTCAAGGAAGTTCTCGGGGAGATGTCGTCTTTACTCGGGTTCGATCTCGAGTGTGACACGAGTGTTCAGCAACAGGTTTTAAAATTTTAACATATCAAGTTTTTTTTTTAAAAAGAAGAAGACTCGGAGGTGACTCAGGATGGGTTCCGGGCGGGACCCGAAGTAAGTGTTATAACAATTTTTAAATTTTAAATAAAAGCAAGTTTTAAAATTTTGAATAAATCAAATTTAAACTATTTATTAAAAAATTCTTTTATATATAACAAATGTTTTTTAATGATTGATTTAAGAAGTTATATGATTTGTTTAACTTAGATTTGTTAAGTTAAATTCTTAAGTTATTTTAAACTTTATTTAGAAATGTAATTAAGTAGCTAATTAAAAAGTAAATGTTTTAAATTTATATGTTAATGATAACTAAGTAATTAATAAAGATAATGGTTTATCTTAAAGTTAATTAGGGTTTTTTGTGACAAATGATAAAATAAATTAATAAACTAATTAAAGAGTAATTAATTAATGATTAAAGATTAATTAATTAATGATTAAGGATTAATTAATTAACAATTAAGGGTTATAAGTAACTAGAGATTAATTAATCTGTAATTAAGAATTAATTAATTAAGTAATTAGGGATTAGTTAACTGGTAATTAAGGATTAATTCATTAGTAATTAAATTTTATTAATTAATAATTAAGGTTTATTTATTAATAATTAAAGGATAATTAATCAGCAATTAAAGATTAATTAACTGATTTATAAGAATAGTTAAGGAATGATAAATTAGTTAGATGGTTTGTAATTAATTAATGATTAATTAAGCAGGGTTAGGTGATTCACTCTTAAGTAATTAATTTAATTTAATTAATTATAAGTATGTGATTAATAAATCTTGCTTATGGATGATCGACTGTATGGAATGTCTGGATTGATATTTATAGTATGATAATTTGTGATGTGATACTTTGGATATGGCTGTGATAAATGTGTTTTATTTAACAGTGACGAATGCTGTGAGAATTCAATGTTTTGGATTGAATTAAATTGTTTAAACCTTAAACAATTTGGCCTTTGAGAAACATTTGGATTTAGATGAGACCGAGATATCAAATTTGATTATCCGAAAACCACATTGATCCAAGTTGAACGATAGGCCGTAAAATCTCCAATGAAAATCGAGATGAAGATTCAGAGTGTAAGGGCTATTGTCATTAACGCTAAGGGTGTTTCCAAAATGAGTGTAGGGAGATAGTGCCTTCGGTTTCGTTTGAACCCGAAATGATATTGTACGGATGAATGCTATCAGACCATCATCAATGGAGGACGATGAGCATTCCAAGATATGTGTTCTTAAAAGGTAATCATAGCTTCAAGCCTCATCAACCAGGAATGGCTAAAACAGGGGAGATGCACGCAAGGCTAAGTGGGTAGTACCCAAGTAGGATAAGATTTTCCCCTGTCTGGAGGTCCCTTTATTTCGGCTGTGTGGGCGGTTGTTTCACCACAACCGTGGGGTTGTCTAATTCGGACTATCCAGTAAGGGGTAGCTCCGGCTTTGTGTTGCAGAGGATCAGGGTGGATCCTCGGTACAGTGATCTAGACCACGTACTGTAACGGGAGGTACCCTAGTAGCCCTGCCATTGTATGGAATCCAATCTCCAATAATTGATCTCAGACTTTATTTTATACCTATATATGCTGGAATTTAATGAATGTAACAATTTCAGCTATGTGAATATTTATTTGAAAATCCTAGACACTATTATAATATAAATGGATTTCCTATCAAATGTTTTGGATATCGTAAAGGAAAAACTTTCCCGTGTTTATTTGCGGAGAGTCTTACAAGATACCTTTTATTTCAATGGTTTTCCAAGTTAAACAACTTAATCGTTTACTCACACCAGACCCATGTCTAACCCGAGTTTATTTCCATTTTTCTTAAACTCTTAGGTACTCAAATTTTTATGAGTAGCCAAGTGGTCAGGTTTTCTTGGTGAATTTTGGAAAAGCTTGGAGCAGGAGTCTTTGCGTACCTAGATATATATTTCCGCTGTCTTGGAGTCTTTTGTCTGTTCTATTTTGGAATGTAATGGATAGACAGGATTTTACGACTGTCTAATATGATGATATAACTGTGTAACTCTGATGTTTAGACTATGTAATATCTATGTGAAGTATTATATTTTTCCCGTTTCCGCTGTGAGATTCTGATATTGTTTGGTGTTCTTTCTTTCTACCTATTCATTTTCTACCTATTTCTTTCTTAATGATGATACGTCTTTCTATGGAATGAAAGGCGGGTCGTCACAGTATCTTATTTAGAAATAGTTTTTTAACCTCTCTATTTTACTCCCATCTTTTTGGAAATGTTTTAAATGTATCTTGAAAAGTTTTTATTTTACAAATAGTTAATATTATAATGTACGTTTATATTAAAGGAAAATAAAGGTAAATTTATCCTTCGTATTAAAGTGATTCTATTTTTAAAGAAAATAGAAATATTTTGAAATAAATATTTATAAATGATTTATACAAATTGTTATATGGGAAGAGATATTTATATATGGTATCTTATAAATAAAAGGATAAATTTATAGATAATATTTTAAAATAGGGAAATGATAACATTTTGATAAATTGGAAAATAAATCACATTTGTGAATTTATAATGATGTGTGGAATGATCGTTATGGAAAGTATTTAGTCTGATTTTAAATCAAAGATTTGTTTAATAAGTATAGGAGATTTAAAAAAAGAAGTTTCATAAATATATAAAAGAGATTTATAAAAGGAGTTCTATAAATATAAGGAGATTTATAAAAGAAGTTTTATAAATATGAAAGAGATTTTTCAAAAGGATTTTTTATGTAACGAATGAGATTTGATTTCCATAATGGTTATTCTAATGTATGGTAGTATGGGAAGTATTCTTTTCATAATTAACACCAAATTCTTAGGTATGGAAGCTTGTCTCTATCCGTGAGAACTATGAATGTATGTCGAGGGAAGGATAGTTTTCTAACTTGTCCGACTTCATTGTTAATAAATGGATAGTATAAATTGGATAGTAGTGCTAAGTAATTTGGTCAAATTTTTGTATGATCCACTTAGTTACACCAAAAAATATGTTTAGGTTTATAGTAAACAATGTTTTAAGTGACATTTGTTTTTGACCCATTTAAGTATGCTTTGAGATATTAAATCTTTCATAAGATTTATGAATATACTTATATCGTTAGTTTAAGGACGTTTTGTTAGTATTGAAAGTGAAATGGTTCGTCAATATACTTGTACTGTGGAGATAAGTATATGAATATTTTTCAAGCAGTGAAAAGAGTAGAGAAAGTTGTGTATATATCTTTTGAAAAAGGTATTTTAAAATGAATATTTGTAATTAATGAATGGGTTAATAAAAGAGTGTAACGACCCAGAATTTTAGTCATTTAAAATTTGTATATTTAGTTGATTTTAAATATTCACAAGTTAATTTTATAAGCTGAATAACTTACATTTTGAATATCTGGATTTAATTGGATAATTAAATTATTAATTTAATATTTGAAATTATAGAAATAATTGAAATTTGAATTTAATGTGAATAAAAATGATTTATAAAGTTGAATTAAATTTTATTTGAATTAGAGTGATGTTGGTAGACTTTAAAAATTGAATTAAAAGTTATATTACAGAAATTGAATATTTTAATATTTAATTAACGTGTAAAAATAGTCATGTTTCATACAGTCTCGTATTTTGATGAAACTAGTTTCATTGGATCCGTAATGTTATATTATTTTAGGATTTCAAATTTCGTGGCAATCGGATTTACGGTTTAGTCGTCGTAAGCTAAAACGCGTAGAAATTTGTTTAAATAAATTTTAATTTAAAATAAGTCGATTCAAAACCTATCTTCCAAATAAGATTGATTTGGCTCCCGATATATATTCTATTACATTCGGAATAGTGGTAAAACATTATAAACGCAAGGCAACACGCTTCGTTAGGGTTCGGAAAAAATTCGGGTGAATAGTGTCACAAAATTTTCTATATAAGGCCACCATAATTTACAATTTTCACTCAAACCACAGCCTAGGGTTATAGCCGCCTCTCATTATTTTAATGGCCAAGAAATCGTCTCCTTCTCCCTTGATTTTCTCCCAATCCACGCAGAATTAGACGAAGGCTTCAACTAGAATATTGTAGAGGATGGAGAGATGAACACATCCAATGGATATAATCGAGAATATGACATTGGATCGATGACAATCCTCGCTCAAAGGTACCATGTTCATGCACGCATTGCGAGGCCGAGGTGGAGCTGAGATTGGTATGCTCATGGCTGAGGGTAGAGTGGATCAAGGCCTTTCGATTGGTGGTACTCGATCATTGCTTGAATGATGGTAGAAGGCTTGCCAATTCATTGATAAATGGCAGCTAGGTGGGTTCCACGAACGAGTTGAACAAAGGCGGAGAATATGGAAACGTTGGCTAGATCTCTCAAAGCAAAAAATCGACGGTCAAGATTAAATGAGGTTTTAAAATAAAATAAAAAGTTGTAAATTATATTATATAATTCGAATAAACTTTAAAATGCCATAGGTTCTTCGTACGAGGTCTATTTTTGACGAAACGAGTTGCGTTGGGCCCATATTAACAAACACTACAATTTAAAGCTGGTTGGAGTTAATTGGAGCTAGTATAAATTTTGAATAAAATTAAATGCTCGTTTAGTTTTATTCTTAATAAAATACTACAACTGCTATTGGAACCAAAGTGAGTACAACTCACTCTTTTTGACTCACTGATATTTTTATATAAGTGAGAATAAATTTTATTTATGTTAATTGATGATTATTTGGATGATATATGATATATTATCTTTATATTTACCTTTATTTGGATATATTCCTACCAATTGGAGCAGATGAGATCTTTTACGTTCTCGTGTATGAGCGGATGATCTTTTGTATGCATGTCTGCCTCGAAGCGAATATTGTACATATATTCTAATATGTATATTTGTTGCAGGTGACAGGTTGGAGCAATCCAACTGGATTCCTCAACAGTATTGGTTTTACTTACAGATATTGTTATATGTGCTGTTGGCATATGATATATTATAATTTGGATGTCATGATTGATGTATTTAATGCTATTGCAGCATTGAGCCTATTTTTGGTAATTTAAAAATATTAAAGCGATGAAATTGTAAAGATGTTAAAATGTTAAAATGAAGTATAAATGAATCTAATAAGTAAATAAGATTTATAGATTTATGAATTGATGAAGTTATAAAAGAATGATTTTATAGATAAAGAGATTTATAAGTAATTAACTTATAATTTGGATTTGGCATATAAATGAGATGTAAATGGGATTTGTTAATAAAGGAATTTTATAGATTGAAGTCTTTATAATATATATATATATATATATATATATATATGGAATTTATAAACATTATTTTATAAATCCGAAATCAACTTATTTTTATAAGTTAAAAATGAAGGTTATTAACGGAATTTCTTCCACAATTTTGGACAGTGGATAATCCTCTAATAAATATGTAGAAGCAATGTATTTGGCTGGGAATATCCTTTAATAAATATCCTTTAATAAGTATTTATTTGGATAATCCTTTAATAAATATCCACGATTTTGGACAGTGGATGATCCTTTTATTAAATGTGTAGAAGTTTTAATTTGGTAAACAAATTATATTCACAATTTTGGACAGTGAGTTACCCTTTTAAATTTAATGTGCAATGGTAATGAATTTGGTTAGAGAATTATATCCACGGTTTTGGACAGTGGATAATCCTTTAATTCAATGTGTAGAAGTTTTAATTTGGTAAACGATTTACATTCACGATTTTGGACAATGAATAATCTTTAAATTAAATGAATATTTTCTAAAGTGATATTATTAAATGGAGTTAAATGATTTTTAAAATGTGTTAAGTATCAAAGCCATTGATTTCAACATTCGTTGTTGAAATAGACGTTTTCGAGTAGTAAGGAAATAATGGGCTATAACACTGTTTTTATAGTAAATGATTTTCGAAAGGAGATACTTTTGAATATTATATGGGATTTATATATCTATCGAATTTTTGAATCCCTGTATTAGTGATTTTAGGTTGTCGTAACTATGTTTGACGCAACATTTGTTTTGACCCAAATAAATATGTTTAAGAGAATGTTTTCCTTAAAGAATGAAATATATACTTAATCCTGATTTAAGTATATGTAATATTTTCTAAGTGTTGAAAATAAATTGATTTTTGAATTACTTATTATTAAATAAATATATGAAAATGTTTTCCAATATTGAAATATTGAAAAGGTTTGAGAATATATCTTTTTAAAGATAATTTGAAGCGAATATTTGAAAATTGATTTAATTAATAAAAGAATAATTAAAAGGGCCTAGTGATTGCTATGGTACTAGATATTTGTTTGTTTGCTTTAATAGTTAAATAATTAATTATCAAATTTGGCCATTTTAGCTCCTCGACTTGATGTGGGAACTATGTAGTCAAACACTTAGTATGTAGCCTTTTGTGTAGGCTTGATTATTGTTTGTGTTGAGGATGTTGATTCGTACAGTGTGGAGTATTACTCCAATCTATCGAGCTTCCTTCTTGACCGAAGGATAGCGAGTTGAAAGTTGGAGGCGTAATAAGTCTATAAGACTTAGTTTTTGTGTGAGGTTGAGAAATGCTTCTGTGTTGTTGATGCGAAGAGACCGGGATCAGTTTTATCTAAAAGCCACTTCGGACCAACATTTATACAACAATGGTGCATATTGTGATGATATTGATATTTAGGATTTTCATAGTGGAGGATTGCTTGTTGTGGGTTAAAATCCCAACATACATATGTAGCCGTAGTCTCTTCATTATGAAATATCCAATGCAAGGACAATTTGCTACTAATCCTATGAATTTCCTAACAGGATGCGATAGGAAAGTGCCTTTGTTTGTCTTATTCCTAGATAACTTGTATAGACGTTTGTCTAACATTGCATTTCTATGAGTACGTATATTGGTATTTACACTCGTACGTCGGTGTTGGCAGAGAAGGCAACTTCTCTTAGCTTAACACCCTCCTAGAGACATACGAATCAAGGTTTGCATTTTTGTGGAAGGCAATTAGTTGTCATCGAAAATGGCCATGTGGCACTTAAAGTGATGTGATATGTGATATATGAAAGGTAACCGTTCCCTTAGGCCTCATCAACCGGAAATGATCGAAATAGGGTTAGATGCAGCAGGGCTAAGTGGGTTGCTTCCATCAAGATATGATCATCCTCTTCTAGATATATTTATTCTCGCTATGACGTTCGGGATGTAAAATAATGTGGTTTGTATGCTACGAAGGCCTTGAAAAAGGTCGCTAACGAACAGATATTCGGTACCATCTAGTTGTAGAGGTAGGCCGGTCTTGTTTTGATAGAGGAACTTTCTAATGGTTTCTTGGGACATCCATATAGAGGTGTACCCAATAGAAGGTAGTCCCTTCACCTAGTCATTTGTAGGGAAATTCGAACTCCGCTATGTGCCTTCCACTTTGATTATATTATCCATTTTGGGCTATATACCGGAATTTAATCAATGTAACAATTTCGGCTATGATTAATATTATTTGTGTACTAGACAATAGTATAATATAAGAGAATTTGATATGAAATGTTTTAGTTGTTGTAAGCTAAAAACATGTCCGTGTTTATATGTGGGCGTGTCTTACGAGATACTTTTGTTTTGATATAGGAAAAGTTTGGTAATTTAATAAATGTAGTTGAGTGTGTTTCTCATGCTGGTTTACCAGACTGATCTGAGCGTTCTTCCCTTTCAATGCTCGGGTCAGAACGAGCATATTTACAGGTACAAATTTGGTGCTTTTGGAGCTTCAGCAGGAGAGCTGGAGATCTTCATTTTCGTATACACATATCTGTTTTGATTCTCCGCTACTTAGTTGTTGTATATTGTCAGTAATTGTGAGGATAGGTTATTATAACTGTTCAAGCTGATAATTGGTGATTAATAGTTGTACTCTGATTGATGTATGTATATATAGTTTCTATTTTTTAAAGATCATTGATATTATATGTTTTCCGCTACGATGTAAGATTCTGTATTGTTCTGTTTGGTTCTGTCTTCTTTCTTTCTTCTTTTCTCTCTTTCTTCTCTTCCCTTCCTCTCTCTTATTTTCCTTCTCATGACTTTCCGTTAATCTATGCTTTATGGGTCGGACGTGTGTGGTTTATTGTCGATTCCAAGGGTACGGATTTGTGGGTCGCCACACGTCGTATCAGAGCTTAGATTTTATTATTCCGTAGGCATTGATGTGTACTCAGTATAGATAGGGACAGTAGCGCCCTAGATTGAGTTTGAGTTTATATGAGCGCGTATTTGTTAGTGAATAGAAAATGTTTTATATTATGTTTACTTAACCGTTGAGTTGTTTGTGAATTCTGGTCGGTATGTGGGATGTCATGTTTTCAATAGGGATTTTTAGACGCTTAAACGAGGCAAGTCGACATAGTATTATTACTTTTAATTGGGTAAATGAAATAAATTTACCTCGATTATATTTTATATATAAAGGAAATAATTTTTCATAAATATTAAAGTGTATATAAATGAATTGTTTGGCTGTTTGAAAATGTAAATATATAAGTTAATAAAAGTTATTTTAATAATCTAAATAAAAACAACAACTGTAAAAGAATAAATTGTATAAACTAATGAATTATAAGTATGGAATTATAATTAATGTGATATACAATTATGAAATAATCTTTTATATAAGAAATGAAATAACATAAATATATTTATAAATATGAGCTGTAAATGAAAATGAATTTAAAATAAGAATTTGAATCCTGTTGATTTTGGAAGTAACTTTTTAAATTTTAAAAGAGGTTATATTATTATAAATCTAAAAAAAAAATTGGAATAAATCTTATATAAGTGAAGTAAAATTGTGAAATTATAAAAGTATACATTTGTAAATGTGATTTATAAGTATAAAAAGGATTTTTAGAAAAAGAATGAAAGCACTGAATTCACTACTGTTGCTGGGAAATAATAAGGGTGATGACTGCAGCATCATCAGTATCATTTTTGAGTTTCTATGTGATGGATTTGCTACCAATAATAAATTGAAGTTTAAGTTTTGTTGTGATAAAAACATTTGAATTTAAAATCCAAGTTGAAATTGATAAATATATGTAAAATGAGTTTGGACTTATAATATGAAATAAGAATTTTCTTTTTGGTAAAGTTAAATAAATTTGAGTTGTCATAATAAATATATGATTTGAAATTTAACTAAAGGAAGGTTAAATAATTGGAAGTGGATCAGACGAATTATTGAAATGAAAATTAAAATTAATCAGTAAGTGATTATATAATATGAATTTGGAAGTTTAGATAAATAAGTTATATAATTTATAAAATGAGAAAAGGTAAGTAAAACCAATTATTAAAATGGTTAAACAATTTTATTAAGCAAAACAAAATCTAAATTTTGAATAAATGATAGGAAATTTAACTTAAGTAAAAGTTAAATAAAATGACGAGTTAGAGAAAATTTAGATTTGTTGATTATGAAATGTTAAGAAATAGAATTTCAGTTAAATTAGAAATGAACTAAAGTTGTATAATGAAAGTAAATGCAAGTGAGAATGAAATAAAGCATAGCTTATGTGTTGTTGAATGAAGTCGAATTTGATATCAAAATGAATTAATAAAGTTAATTAATGAAATGAAGTCATTAAGGAATATGAATTTGAGTTATATAATGAAATTCAACTTTAGGATGTAAAATGAATTAGCTATTGAATAAATGAATTAATGAATGTCAGTAAAAATCCAATGTTAATGAATCAAACGTGATTGAATTGAAAACCAATTTAATGAATATTAATGAGAAATGAACGAATATTGATTTGGTTATGGATTGACTGGATGGATATTGGTTTATTGGATGTTAGTCGGATGATTGTTGTTTGATGGTTGGATTTGTTGCTCTTGAGTGCATTTTCTATATTGGCATATATAGTATTGGTATATGTTGTATATTGATATTACTTTCTATATACATGTTTCTCATTGTTTGTTGAGTGTATAGTTGGTGCGGATGGCGTTTGCTTCCCATTTGGAGCTCGCTCTCACACTATATTAGCTGTATATTTTCGCTAATAATATATAAGGTACATATCTTGGATTACATATCATACTTTTATATTTTTTTCGTTACGGGACGCCTCGTCACAGAGATGAGACATATATTTGTGATATATATATATATATATATATATATATATATGTTGTAATCCTACATCGATCGAACCGCACAAAGGAAGCTATGGCGAATTTTTTTTGGAAACTTAAGGCGTTAGAAAGTTTTTGAGAAATTTTGGAAAAAAAGTTAATAACTAAAATTTTGATTTTTGAGTTAAAAGTTAAACGATATTAGTTAGTTTTGAAAAGATAACTAAGTATGGATTTGAAAACTTAACAAAGTTTTTATAAGAAGTTAAACGAATGGTTTTGAGAAATATTAAAAGGTTAAATAATGTTGATATCTAGTTCGAACGAATTGTTTTTGAAAAGTTAATGGATTTTGTGGCTTCTTCTTACTTCGTAATTTTGGGGGCGAAATTCTTTTAAGTGGGCGAGAATTGATTTTAATTATTCAAAGGTTAATTTTATAAGCCGAATAACTTATATTTCTAATTTCTAGATTTAGTTGGATAATTAAATTATTAATTTAATATTTGAAATTATAGAAATAATTGGAATTTGAATTTAATGTGAATAAAAACTATTTATAAATTGAATTAAATTCTATTTGAATTAGAGTGATATTGGTAAACTTTTTGAATTGAATTAAAAGTTGAATTACAGAAATTGACTTTTTTAATATTTAATTAACATGTAAAGGTAGTCAATTTTCATACAGTCTTAGATTTTGACGAAATCTGTTTCGTTGGATCTGTAATGTTATATTATTGTAGGATTTCAAATTTTGTGGCAATCAGATATATGGTTTAGTCGTAGCAAGCTAAAACGTGTAGAAATTTGTTTAAGTAAATTTTAATTTAAAATAAGTCGATTCAAAAACCTATCTTTCAAATACGATCGAACTGGCTCTCGATATATATTCCTTACGTTCGGAATAGGGGTAAAACATTATAAAAGCCTGGCGGTATACTTGATTTGGAGTTGAAAAAAATTTCGGTGAATAGTGTCGTGAAATTTTCTATATAAGGCCACCATAATCTACAATTTTCACTCAAATCCTAGCCTAGGATTATAGCCGCTGCCTCTAAATATTTCAATGGAAAGGAAATCATCTCTTTCTCCCTTGATTTTCTCCCATTCCATGCAAAATTAGACCAAGGTTTCGACTAGAATATTGTAGAGGATGGATGGACGAACGCATCAAACGGCTATGATCGTGAATAGGACATTGGATCGACGGCGATCCTCACTCAAAGGCGTCACATTCATGCATGCATTGCGAGGCCGAGATGGAGCCGAGCTTGGCATGCTCATGGTCGAGGTTAAAGTGGGGTAAGGCCTTTCAATTAGTGGTACTCGATCTTTGCTTAAATGATGGTAGTAGGCTTGACAATTCATTGATAAGCGGCGGCCAGGTGGGTTTCACGAACGAGTTGAATGAAGGGGGAGAAGATGAAAACATCGACTAGATCTCTCAAAAAAAAAAATCGACGACGGAGATTAAGCGAGATTTTAATATAAAAAAGTTGTAAATTATATTATATAATTCGTATAAACTTTAAAACGTCATAACTTCTTCATACAAGGTCCACTTTGGACGAAACGAGTTGCGTTGGGCCCATATTGACAAGCACAACATTTTAGAGCTGGTTTGGAGTTGATTAGAGCTAGTGAAAATTTTAGGTAAAATTGAATGCTCGTTTATTTTTATTCGGAATAAAACACTACAACTGCTATTGGAACCAAAGTGAGTACAACTCACTATTCTGACCCACTGATATTTTTATGTAAGTGAGAATAAATTTTATTTATGTCGATCGATGATTGTTTGCATGATATATTATCTATATATTGATTGGTATTTGGATATATTCCTGCCTATTGGAGCAGATGACACTCTATACGTTCCCGCGTATGAGCGAATGACATTTTGTACGTGCGTCTGCCCTGAATATATTCTAATTTGTATATTTGTTATAGGTGACAGGTTAGAGGGATCCAACTGGATTCCTCAACAGTATTGTTTTTATTTACAAATATTGTTATATACACTATTATCATGTGATATATGATGATTTGGATCCCATGATTGATGTATTTAGTGCTTTTGCAGCATTGGGCTTATATTTGGTAATTTAAAAACATTAAAGTGATGAAATTGCAAAGGAGTTTTTGTAAATGTTAAAATGAAGTATAAATGAATCTAATAAGTAAATAAGATTTATAGATTTATGAATTGATGAAGTTATAAAAGAATAATTTTATAGATAAAGAGATTTATAAGTAATTAACTTATAATTTGGATTTGGCATATAAATGAGATGTAAATGGAATTTGTTAGTAAAGGAATTTTATAGATTGAAGTCTTTATAAAACATTTATACATGGAATTTATAAACGTTGTTTTATAAATCCGAAATCAACTTATTTTGATAAGTTAAATATGAAAGTTATTAAAGTAATTTCATCTACAATTTTGGACAGTAGATAATCTTAAATACGAAAGTTATTAAAGTAATTTCATATACAATTTTAGACAGTAGATAATCCTTTAATAAATGTTTAGAAGCAACGTATTTGGTTGGAAATTATATCCATGATTTTGGACAGTGGATAATCCTTTAATTAAATGTGTAGAAGTTTTAATTTGGTAAAAGATTTATATTCATGATTTTGGACAGTGAACTATCTTTTTAAATTTGATGTGCAATAGTAATGAATTTTGTTAGAGTATTATATCCATGATTTTGGACAGTGGATAATCCTTTAATTAAATATGTAGAAGCTTTAATTTGGTAAACGATTTATATCCACGATTTTGGACAGTGAATAACCTTCGATTTAAATGAATATTTTGAAAAGTGATGTTATTAAATGGAGTTAAATGATTTGTCTTAAAATGTGTTAAATGTCAAAATCATAGGCTTCAACATTCTTTGTTAAAATAGTGTTTTCGAGAAGTAAGGAAATGATGGACGGTAACACTATTGTTATAGTAAATGATTTTCGAAAGGGGATGTTCTTGAATAGTATATGGGATTTATATATCTATCTAATTTTCGAATCCCTGTACTAATGATTTTGGGTTGTCATAACAACATTTTATGCAACATTCGTTTTGACCCAAATAAATACGTTTAAGAGAATGTTTTCCTTAAAGAATGAAATATATACTTAATCCTTATTTAAGTATATGTATTATTTTCTACGTGTTGGAAATAAATTAATTTGTAAATTACTTATTATTAAATAAGTATACGGAAATGTTTACCAATGTTGAAATATTGAAATTGGTTTGAGAATATATCTTTTCAAAGATAATCTGAAGTGAATTTTTGGAAAGTGATTTAATTAATAAAAGATTAATTAAAAGGGCCTAGTGATTGCTTGTGATGCTAGATATTTGTTTGTTTTCTTTGATGGTTAAATAACTGACTATCAAATTTGGCCATTTTAGTTCCTTGACTTGATGTGGGAACTATTTAGTCGTAAACTTAGCACGTAGCCTTCTGTGTAGGCTTGATTATCGTTTGTGTTGAGGATGTTGATTCATGTAGTGTGGAGTATTACTCCAATCTGTTGGACTTCCTTCTTGGCCGAAGGATAGCAAGTTGAAAGTTGGAGACATGATAAGTTTATGAGACTTAGTTTCCGTGTGAGGTTGAGAAACGCTTTTGCGTTGTTGGTGCGAAGAGACCGGGATCAGATTTATCTGAAAACCACTTCGTACCAATATTTATGAGACAACTGTGCAGATTGTGATGATATTGATATTTAGGATCTTTATAGTAGAGGACTGCTTGTTGATCGTTTGGGGTTAGAATCCCAATTTACATATAATGGCACTGGTCTCTTCATTATGAAATATCCAATGCAAGGACTATTTGCTACTAATCCTAGGGATTTCCTGATAGGATGTGGTAGGAAAGTATCTTTGCTTTGTCCTATTACTAGACAACTTGTATGGATATTTGTTTGACACTGAATTTCAAAGATTGCGTACATTGGTTTTTACAATCGTACATTAGTGGTGGCGGAGAAGGCAACTTCTCTTAGCTTAACACCCTCCTTGAGACATACGAGCTCAAGTGTTGTATTTCTGTGAAAGGTAATTAATAGTCATCGGAAATGGTGGTATGGCATTCAAAGTGATGTGATATGTGATATGTGAAAGGTAATCGTTACCTCAGGCCTTATCAGCCGGAAATGACCGAAATAGGGTTTGGTGCACCAGGGCTGGGTTGGCTGCTCTCATCCGGATATGGTCATCCTCTTCTAGATATATTTCTTCCCGCTATGATGTTCGAGATGTAAATCAATGTGGTTTGTATGATATGGGGGCCCTCGAAAAAGGTCAGTAAGGACCGGAGGATGGCATATTCGGTACTATCTAGTTATAGAGGTAGACCGGTCTTGCGTTTGGTAGAGGAGCTTTGTGATGGTTTCTCAGGACATCCATCTAGAGGTGTACCCATCGGAAAGTAGTCCTTTCACCTGGTCATTTGTACGGAAATCAGAACTTCGCTACATGCTTGCCATTTTGATTGTATTACCCATTTTGGGCTATATGCTGGAATTTAATCAATGTTACTATTTCGGCTATGATTAATATTATTTGTATGCTAGACACTAGTATAATATAAGGGAATTTGATATGAAATGTTTTATTGATCGTAAGGTAAAAACATGTCCGTGTTTATGTGTAGGCGTGTCTTACTAGATACTTTTGTTTTGATAAAGGAAAAGTTTGGTAATTTAATAAATTCTGCTGAGTGTGTTTCACACGCTGGTTTACCAGACTGATCTGGGTGTTCTTCCCTTTCAATGCTCGGGTCGGACCGAGTATATTTATAGGTTTAGATTCGGTGCTTTTGGAGCTTCAGCAGGAGAGCTGGAGATCTTCATTTTCATATACATGTATCTATTTCGATTATCTGCTTTTTAGTTGTTGTATATTGTCAGCAATTATGAGGGCATGTTATTATAACTATCCAAGCTGATGATTGGTGATTGATTGTTGTACTCTGATTGATGTATGTATGTATAGTTTCTGTTTGTAAAGATCATTGATACGATATTACATATTTTCCACTACGATGTAAGATTATGTATTGTTCTGCTTGGTTCTCTCTTCTTCCTTTCTTCTCTCCTCTCTTACTTCTCTTCTCTTCTTCTCTCTTCTTTTCTTTCTCCTGACTTTCTGTCATTGTGTGCTTTATGGGTCTGACATGTATGGTTTATTGTCGATTCAAAGGGTACGGATTTGTTGATCGTTACAATAGGCTTAGTGTTTGCCTATGTGCTTAATCAGGCTTGGTTTCCTTACGAAATTAAATTTCCGTTTTGATTGTTTGTTTGATAGTTATATAACAGACTATCAAATCTTGGCCAAATTTGAAACATTCGTTTGTCGGTCATGAAACGAGGATCAGATAAGCAAGAGTTATTCGAAAACCACTTCGAACCGGCATAAGCGTTCAAATTGAAGACAACTTGTAGAAGACAGAGTCAAAGAAAGAATTATTTGAAGTGCAAGGGCTACTTGCTATTCAACCTAAGAATGATTCTGAAATGGATGTAATAGAAGTAGTTCCTTCGAATTATTCAAATCTTGAACAACTTGTTTAGATGAATGCTAGCATTGCATTGTTTCCCAAGTGGCAATGTAGTATTCCAAGTGGGATTGGCTAAAAAGTTAAAACATAGCCTTAAGTCTCATACCCAGTAACTACCAAAACAGGGGAAATGCCACAAGTCTATGTTGTTCGCTACCATTAGGGTATGATCATCACTTGTATCTAGACAATATTTATTAAAGGATTATGTATGTTGGACACATTGAAATGGTTTGTTAAGTTGATAGTCAAGGTATTGATCTTATTCGGCATTATTTTGGAAAGGGTGTGCTGGTCTTACTATGTAGAGGTTCTAAGGTTTGTAGCCTCGGTACATTTTTTCTAGAGGTTTACTATGACGAGCTGTACCCCAGTAGCTCTGTCATTGTATGAAATACATTTTCCAATACATGCCTTTATTGGCTTAGTTATATACTAAATATGCTATTGAATGTAATTAATGTGACTATTTCGACTAGGATTCCATATTTATTTTAAACCCCAGACATTATTATAATATCACTGGATATCCTGTAGAATAGTTCGGTTATCGTAAGATAAAACCATCTGTGTTTATGTACAACATGATCCTATGAGATTCCTTTATTTTTGGAAGGTTTTATAACACTAAAAATCCACATGATATAAGTTTCTCAACTGCTTTACCAGACTGATTCAAATGTTATTTTATTACAATGCACGATCAGCCTGAGCATATCTCCAGAGTTAGTTATGAATGCTTTGGAGCTTCAGGAGATGAGCTGCTTCCTCCAAGACATATTCACGTCTTTTTAATTTTTCCTGCATTTTTTATTTTGTATTTATCAGCATTTGTGAAAACATGTTATTATAACGACCTAGGTTAATGATAGGCTAGTTTACTCTGATTGATGTACATATATTATAGTTTTCTTTTGTAAAGATCATTTGTGTATTATATATTACTGTTAGCACCAGAAATGGTCACTAACTCCCTTGAGAAAGATTGTTTAGAGAAATTAATTAAGAAAGTAAATTAAAACAGAGAATTGTATGCTGAATTAAATGCAAAGACAAGGACTCTGGATTTATAGTGGTTTGGCGTAACTACCTACGTCCACTGTGAAGTTAATCTTTATTGCTTTACTCAACGATTGATTACAGATACAATCCATACACCAACTACTAAATACAATTGCTAAGTAAAGAGAATGAGTTTTGAATGTGGCAGAGTCTCCCCAATGTTCTCCACAAAAAGGTCCCTTTCACTGTGCCACTGGTCTTCTATTTATAGACGAAGATGGGTTGGACTTCCCTAATGGGCTTAGGAGAAAGATACCTCGGCCTGTGGTGAGTGACTTCTGTGTGCCGAGCCACAAATGCTGAACGGAAAATGTCGAGCCATATATCCAAGCCGAACGGTACCTCTATGCCGAACGACGCAGTGTGTTGAGTGAATTGTATAGGCCGAACGAGATCCGATGCCGGTCGAGGGGAGTTGTCGAACGACATACTTATGCCGATCGAGTCCATATGTCGAGCGAGGCTTCATGCCGAACGAGGCTGGAATGCCGAACGAGGCTGGAATGTCGAACGAGGTTCATGCCGAACGACCTTGCTATGCCGAACGGGGCTAGAATGTCGAACGAGGTTCATGCCGAATAACCTTGCTATGCCGAATGAGGCTGGATTGTCGAACGATGCTGGAACGCCGAATGGGGTTCATGTCCTGTTATGTCGAATGAGATTTCATTATGGTCGAGGCTTCTACCGAATGAGGTTCATGCCGAATGATACTTAAAACGAGCCTCTTTTTTCCGGGTCAAACATCCAGGTAATACTTTCCCCCATAATGTATCATGTGGATGAACATGATGCGCTTTGAACCATGAGCACTCCATGTTTTTCTTTAAGCCCTTATTTTGTCCTCTCCATAGTGATCCCTTAAATGTCGGACGAGGTCTCGATGTCGAACAAGGCCTTGATGTCGAACGACATAGCGATGCCGAATGACCCGTTGATTCCGAACGACATGTTGATGCCGAACGACACATTGAATGCCGAGTGACATACTGAATGCCGAGCGACATTGATGCCGAGGGAGGGTGGTGGCTTGACCGATTCTACCGGTCGCTGACCTTTCGCCTTCCTCCTTTCTATCTATAAAAGTCGATACTTTACCCTTTCTTAACCTTTTACTTTTTTACCTCCACTCTAATCAACCTCAAGAACTCAACTTTTCCAAAACCTTTGCTAACACCTCAACAACTCCTTTAATCCCCGAGTCTCTTTGGTTGCTTCCCGATCGCCATCAATGGAAAACCTGAATAGATCTCTACTTTCAATTCAAGTATCTCGCCAGATTCCAAGCCCTTCTCTAGGTACGAAACTATTGCATACCCAACCTTCTCCGATTATAGACTTTGGATAAGAATTGAATTTTTGACCTTCCTTCAATCCATAAATAACGGAAGTCTCGTAGATAGGGAATGTAGATTCGAAATTTAAACAAGCCTTAGGACTAAACTGAGAGGAAGATGGAAGAAGGTGGTGGCCCAATGAGAGCCGGTGAGGGTTGATATGTCTGGTTGCAGGTGTCATGCAAGTTGAAGTGTGGGAGTATAGGTGTAAAGTTGAGGTTGGGCCTTTCGTGCCGAGCGATGTGGCCCGGTAAGACCATGGCTCGGCATGATTCCCTTATGCCAAACGATGGTCGTAGAAGTGTAGTTGAAAAATGAGAGATGGGTAGAGTGCCAAACGAGGGGGGTCGACATGACTTGCTGGGTGACTCGCCTGTGCCGAGTGGTGGAGAGGGTGTGTAGGAAGGGAGTTGGTGTTGAGGGTGAAGCGGCGAGCGATGCGGCTCGCCATGATTGCGGTTCAGCATGTCAGGCCACATGCCGAACGGTAATGATGGATGGCAGGAGAGTGGTGTACAACAATAACACTAATCGAACATAATGCATAGTTGACTCAACTTATTCTTTATTCCCAAACATATAACCGTGAACAAGTACATGGACTTAAGCAATTAAGCATATTGGACAATCCAGACTGATAACTCTTTCTGATAACTATAAGCTTTAATATAACTTGATTAAAACGGATAATAACCTTAAATGCACAGTGACGATGTCAAGTTCGAAACATAAACCTTCTTACGATAAGCCATCATTGACGGTCAGCGACGATGGTCTTCGAAGATGATAGTTCGCAACCTAACTTTATTTCACTAACTCAGTGACTTTTAATTTCTTGGTACTTATATTTGAATGATCGCACTAGTTCACAGACCACACAGGGGAACTATTTTTGTTGTTGAGTCTAATGTCTATTGGTTTTCAAGTATAGTTCAAACATGTGTTTCGTCAAATTCAGCATTCACTAGAGATGTCTAGGAAATCTAGTTCTGCCACGATCTCGAACAGACCCGGGCGATCTTCTCAACAAGAAGTAGTTGGAACTTCAAATCCATCGACTTCTCCTATACAAAACGTGCCAGCCCCGTGATCTCATCTGTCGACTTAGATCCCGATGCCTTGGATGCAACGATCTTTTTGGATGATTCGGTCGATTCCCAAGCCTCGAAGATTAATGAAAACACACTTCGCCGTATATGCTCAGTACATGTGATTCCTTTAGATGATGCGTTGGTTACATCGGGACAGGACCGTCCTCACATGCCCCTAGTCGGATATACAGCCTGCAACAGATTCATGATTGGGTCGGTAGCATGCCGCCATTCAACTCCTTTCTTCGCGACCTATTACAGTATATCGAGATTGCCCCACCACAATTACGTCCAAATAGCCACACGTTCATATATGACACTTGCATTCTCTTCATGAGTGCCCTTTTCAGGCTCCCAACCCCCGGTGATATCCGCTATATCTACTGCTTCAAGAGACGGTCAGATAGCCCATCTTTTGTATTCCTCGAGTCGCATAGCGAGTGTCTAATTCTAGCTGGGGCATGGAGCAAGTTTGCCCAGTATAAGCAAGAGTGGTTCTACGTGCCCTGTCCTCCCAGTTTTGCGAGGAGATGGGTGGAAGGAACTAAGTCTTTTTTCCTGGATTAATACTTGTATTCAGCAGAAACTGCACCTTTCCTAACTCTTTTCTCTATTTTTATAGGTATCAACCCATGTCCCGAATGCTTCGGATATTCTGAAGCTGTCGAAGCTATCCGAGCTATCCCCGTAGAAGACCGGGACATCAGATCTCTCATTTCAAATGAATCACTCATGAAGTTTAGGCTGTTGGCAGAAGGTCATCGAATAAGCCTTCCTTAAGACTTTACTATAACCAGGCCCACTTCAAGCAAAGGAAAAAGCAGGCTGGGTCTTCAGCACGTAGTGCCCCTGACACACTAGAGGAGGGGGAGATTAAAGAAACTGAAACGCCCAAAATACAGTATGAAAATGTCAGTCCCACTCGGGACCCGATAGTCGAGGTTCATGATATCGAAACGACACAATCCCCTTCGAAGGGAAAGAAGAAATTGACCTACAAGTTGAGGAAGAAAATAGTGGGTGGAACTCCTAAGGTCACCTTTATTCCAATGGAGAGAGGGACTTCCTCACAACACTTAGAGAGTTCTTTGAAAGGCCTGTTGGACCTCACTATACCCGATGATCTGCTTAACTATGGTTTCAATGATCCGAAGACCCTTAAGCTTCATTCGCCCACGAGAGGCGATACAAGCGCTCAAGCCCAAAACCAGGGAGAAAGAACTCCCATTAGTAAAGATAAAGAAACTGGTCCATTGGAGGGAACACTAGGACACACACAAACATGTACACTTCACCTTGCACTTAAATTTCTGCAATCACTCTACTCTTTGTTCACTTGTCGTTATTTAAATTCTATGCAGGCGACATAAGGCGTACACATGGACTTGACCGTCTTCGAGGTTCATCTATATTCCACCACTCCGGCCGGGATATGGGTTTCGACAAGCGTCAAGACAGGGATGACACCGACGATCGGGACTACCGCCATCGAGAACCATCCTACCGGAGAAAGACCTATAACCAGTCTTTCTATCCTCGCGATCCTCCTCCTCAATCGGACCAAAGCAAAGAGAAGCCTGCACACAACGGGTCATAGCCTGAGGCCCATCAGGATCAATACTCTAGTTCATCCAGTACTAGGCAATCACGAGATCCCCACAAAACACCCGTAGTCCACAGACAGACTCCTTCTGCTCCTGTATCTGATCCGTCGGTAGCAGAACGACTTGTTGAGCTTAAAGCTGTGTTCCCAAAGATTTGCTTTGACAGATTGAAATTTTTCTCGGCCATTCACCAGATTCCGAAACATGTCAAGAAAAGCACTATTGCTTGTACTAATGAGGTCTATGTCCAGCATGATATGTTCGTTCACTTAGCCGAAAAAGTCTCAGAAGTCTCTGTTGAACATCAACGCGAAATTGATCGCCTGAAGCTTGAGGCTATTCATGATAAAGATATTATCAAAGCTCAGGACGAAGAGTTCTCTGCGTTTAAGTCTTAGCTCGAAGCCGTCCAACAAATCACTAAAGATACTATGGAAGCCGCCAATCGTTTGGAGACAAGTCATAAGAAAGAACTTGACAAAGCGGTCCAACGCTATAGGTCCCTGGCTTTAGAGAAGGATTCAGTTCAGAAGGAAAGGGATGCATTTACCCTCTGAGTCAAAGAGTTAGAGGATCAACTCCGCAAAGAAAGAGAGGAGAAATCTGCCGCCCAGGAATAGTCGCAACGACATTGCGACGAGATCATTGCTACGCAACTTCTGAAGGCAAAGCTCGACGATGAGCTTTCTAAGGTTGGGATGCTGAAGGATGAGGCCCGTGAAGAAGGCAAGAGAATAGCATCCGCGGAGATTGACTCTCGCCTTGAGGCGGCTACAGTGGTTGGCTGGGAGGAGATTTAGTGCACGTTTGACCCACTGATAGCCGAATTCAATGCATGTGTCTTCATACATCGAGACTTAACATTTCTTGGAGAGGGCTACCTTAAATCTCTAGCCGAGGCATGGGAGACTTTAATAAAGATCAACAAGGTCGAGCTGGGCATTGACGAGGTTGACAGGAGGCATTGATGAAAGAATTTCTCAGCGGGAACGAGCCTTCGGACTTGTCTACCGCAAAGGTGATCTACTACAAAGGTTCCCCCTCATCCAATGGAAAAGACGTCATTGTCGGTCCATCTGGAACCGAATCTCCAGCCTTTCCTCCTACTCAAATGGTTGATCAGCCAGTACTCGATCCATTCGAACAACATGATGGTTATGATCCAGAAGACCTTGGCTTCGTCATTCACATTGTATCTCCCATTCTAGATAGCAAAACCCCACGAACGGTTGAGAGCCAGCAAGAAACCGGTAAATAACTTTCCCTTTAAAGTTCGAAGAGCTGTTGCTTTTGGCATAAGTTCATTATATTCTAACATTTGTCTCTTGTGATCTTGCGTAGGTCACTCTGACCTCGAGCCCACTCCGAGGAGCGATGACGCCAAGGAGTAGAAAGAGAAAACAAGCAAGGCTACTCATGCGGGAGAGACTCCCGGTCCGGATGCTCAAGTGATTGAGGCACTCGATGAGGATAAGTCTGAAACTTCATCTCCTGTTGAAGGCAGTTATGAAATTGAGATCACAAACGCCTCTGCGCGTACTTCTAAATTGAGCATGAAGAGCAGCTCGTGGAGGAAAATAAAACGACAGCTGAAATCAAAGTCGAGCCCCGAGTTATGGACCTAGATGATCCTTTGAACATGCCTTTGAAGGTCACCTCCCTGGTGGGTCCAAGGCAATGGAGGTCCCTCGTACTTCCTCGGTTGTTACCTCCCCATCACGGAAAACTTCCAAGGAAAAACGCGTGGGAGAGGAGTCGTCGGTAAAGACGAAGGAGGGAAAGAAATCAAAGAAATCAAAAAAATAGCTGTTACACTTGTTCAACGAGAGTCCGCTTAGATTATGTAATTATTTTTATTTATTTTCAAAGTCAATGTAGATAGACTTTTCACCTCAAGTTTTGGAGGAGTTGTAGTAAGACCCCATTTTGGATTAATAAATAAAGTTTAGTTTCTTTGTTTTTCAAATGACTTTTGTTGTTCAGCTTTCTGTATTATTACGATCGAAATCCGAGCCGTCGGGAGTTGAGTAAACCCCTAATTCATCTTCATATAACTCGGGAATTCTTTGAAATTGTACATCTTTTATTCCACGCTTCGGGTGCTTACAATATTTTTCAGTCCATATGCCGGGGACTTGATGACTTCAAGTCATTTGTATCCTAGTTCGCACTCCAGGGACTTTGAAAATTTTAAACCGTTTATACTCCAATCCACAGAGTGCTCTAGTCCACACTTAGTGGACTTGGAGATTTTAGTTTGTTTATACTCTAGTCTGCTATCTGGGGACTCATAGTACTCTAGTCCGCACTCTGGGGACTCGGAGTACTCTAGTCCGCACTCTAGGGACTTAGAGGTTTTTAAGTCATTTATACTCTTGTCCGCACTCAGGGGACTCAGAGTACTCCAGTCCGCACTCTGGGGACTTAGAGGTTTTGAGTCGTTTATACTATAGTCCACACTCTAGGGACTCAGAGTACTCCAGTCCACACACAGGGGACTCGGAGGTTTTAATCCGTTTATACTCTAGTCCGCACTCGAGGGACTCAGAGTACGCCAGTCTGCACTAAGGGGACTTGGAGATTTCAATGTCATTTATACTCTGGTCTGCACTCATGGGACTCAGAGTATTCTATTCCGCCCTCTGGGGAGTTAGAGGTTTTTAAGTCATTTATACTCTTGTCCACACTCAGAGGACTCAGAGTACTCCAGTCCTCACTCTGGGGACTTAGAGGTTTCGAGTCATTTATACTCTAGTCCGCACTCTGGGACTCAAAGTACTCCAGTCCACACTCAGGGGACTCCGAGGTTTTAATTCATTTATACTAGTCCACACTCAGGGGACTTAGAGCACTCCAGTCCGCACTCAGGGGACTTGGAGATTTTAATGTCGTTTATACTCGGTCCGCACTTAGTGGACTCAAAGTATTCCTGTCCGCACTTAGGGGACTTGGAGATTTTGAGTGTCGTTTATACTCTGGTCCGCACTCAGGGGACTCAGAGTACTCCAGTCCGCACTCAGGGGACTTGGAGATTTTGAGTGTTTGTGTGCGTTCGTACGTTAGACAGAATAATGTAACTCAAGCTGTTTGCCATAGAATTATCATTCACAGAAACATCAACAATTCATGGAAAAGATGGCTTCAAGCCTTTATTAATGAAAATAAGCTAAATTGTCTTATTACATGCCGAAAACTAAGAATAAAAATGTCTTGGAAAATAACTGCAACTAAAACATAAAAGAAATGGACTAAATATAATAGTGCCGCAAATGCTCGCTATTCCATGCTCGGGGGAGTGTCAAAACATCAATGGTTGCTAGCTTGAAAGTTCACTCTCTAAGCTTCCATTCAATGACATATGGACCTTCCCATGCGGGATTCATATGTGATGGGACCGAAAAAACTCGTTTCAAAACGAGGTCACCCACATCAAAGATTATCGGTCGGACCCTTTCATTATAATATTAAGCGACTCGGTGTTTGTATGCGGTCGCTCTCAATTCAGATTCTTTCCGTTTTTCATCAATGAAGTCCAGTGATTCCAGCAAAAGATCCCGATTCGACTTAGGGTCGTAATAAGTTACCCGATGTGATGGAACTTCAAGTTCTATGGGTACAACAGCTTCCATGCCATATGCCAATGCGAAGGGAGTGTGGCTAGTCAGGGAAGTGTGGGTGGTTCTATAAGCCTAAAGCGCTGTTGGAAGTTTATCCATCCACTTGCCTCTAGCCTTTTCCAAACACTTTTTCAATATAGACTTGATTATTTTATTCACGACTTCCACCTGTCCATTGGCTTTTGGATGAGCAACTGTTGCAAACCTTTTTTCAATGCTATACTTTTGACAAAATTCTTTGAACTCTTTGCTTTCAAATTGAGTTCCGTTGTCTGTAATGACAGTCCATGGAAGGCCAAAACGGCATATAATGTTTCGTACAACAAAATTAATGACCCTCTTGGTGGTGATCGTAGCCAAAGGCTCTGCTTCTGCCCACTTAGTAAAGTAATCGACCGCAACTATCGTGTATTTCGCACTACCCTTGGAGATGGGTAAAGAACTCATTATGTCGATTGCCCACATTGCAAATGGCCAGGGACTAACCATTTGTGTAAGTTCCATCGGTGGAGCTCTCGGGATTTTTGCATACTTTTGGAATTTTTCGCAACTCCTTACATAGTCTGCAGCATCCTGATTTACAATTGGCCAATAGTATCCATGGAGGAGGATTTTCTTTGCTAATGTCTACCCTCTAGTATGGTCGCCGCATTCTCCTTCATGGACTTCCTTCAGGAATCATTTTATCTCATCGTGCGCAATGCACCAGGGTAATGGGTCAAGAATCCCCTGCGGTACATTAGTCCACCCTGCCTTACATATCGCGAAGCCTTACGAATGACTTGTCGTCTTTCGCTCCTTCTTTCGGGCAAGACCCCATGTAGCATGTATTGCACGAATAGGTTCATCCTTGATTCCTTCTCGATTTTTGTTTCTAACATAAAATCTACCTCCATCATATTTATACTCGGAGTACGTAAGGTTTCAATGGGAGCTAATCCCATTTGCTGTGCATCGCCAGTGCTCGTAAATTTTGCCAATGAATCGGCTTCTCTACTTTGTTCACGCGGGACATGCGAAATATCGTAATATTCTAGATTTGCTAGCAGCTCTTGAACCTGTGAAAGGTATGAGGGCAAGTCTCCGCCCCTTCGCTTGATAGTCCCCCCGCACCTGGTATACCACCAGTTGCGAGTCACAAAAGATTTCAACCGATTTTACCCCCAACTCTCTGAAGCCAGCAATCAATGCTTCATACTCGGCTTCGTTATTTGTCGTTGGGAATTCGATTCAAAGCATAACAAACTGATCAGTTTTCTGGAGTCACAAGAACTATGCCAGCCCCCGTGTAATGCCGTTAGATGACCCATTGGTATACACCTTCCATCGAACGGGAGGTATGACATTGTTACCGTCTGATTCGTCTAACATGGTGAATTTAGCATGAAGTCTGCTCGTGCTTGCCCTTGTATGGCCCTTCATGGAATATCGAACTGACTCAATTCGATATTCCATTTTAACATCCTTCCAGAAGTTTCCGGTCGTTGGAGTACCTGCCGTAAGGTTTGATCGGTATGAACACTGATTGAATGTGCCTGAAAGTATGGCCAGAGCTTGCTCGATGCAATCACCAAGAAATAGGATAGTTTCTCAGCCTTAGGATAATTTCTTTCTGCTCCCGTTAAACGTTTACTGAAGTAGTACATCGGCTTCTGAACTCGGTCCTCCATGAAAATCAGAGCCGTACCGATAGCATGTTGGGATATAGCTAGGTACACGTACAACATCTCATGGTCTACCGTTTTCGACAATATCGGACGACTTTCCAAATGCCTTACCGGAGCTCAGAATGCTTCCTCACAATCGGATGTCTACTCGAAATTTCTTTTTCCTTTCTTTATTACATCGAAGAAAGGAATACACTTATCTGTGGATTTAGATATGAATAGACTTAGCGCGGCCACCTTCCCATTCAAGCTTTGCATTTGTTTTATAGTTTTAGGCACTTGTATGTCTCGAATAGCTTGAATCTTCTCCGAGTTAGCTTCGACTCCCCGCGTATTCATAATAAAATCCAAAAACTTCACTGACGCAATGCCAAAGGAACATTTCAAAGGATTGATCTTCAATCCATAATGTCTGAGTATATCAAACATTTCTACTAAGTCTCGAATGTGGTCATTTACTATCGTGACTTCGCGAGCATGTCATCCACATAGACTTCCATCGTTCTACCAATCTGTTCTCTCAACATTCGATTCACCAGACGCTGATAAGTTGCTCCCATGGTTTTCAATCCGAGAGGCACTACTACATAGCAATATAGCCCCATGTTTGTGACAAAACTGGTGTGTTCTTGGTCTGGAATGTGCATCGCCATCTGATTATATCCCGAGTATGCATCCATAAATGACAATAACTCATGTCCAACAGTTGAGTCGACGAGCTGGTCGATTCTGGATAAAGGAAAAATATCCTTCGGGCAGGCTTTGTTCAAATCAGAGGAATCAACACAAGTTCTCCACTTTCCATTCGCTTTCCTTACTAGCACAGGGTTGGACATCGATTTAGGGCAGAGGGCATCGCGGACGAACCCATTGGCTTTGAGTTTGTCCACCTCCTCTCCGAGAGCAGTGGACCTCTCCAGGTCCATGCCTCTCCTTTTCTGTTTTATGGGAACATACTTCAGGTCTATGTTTAACATTTGACTCATTATAGCGGGAGAAATGCCGCACATATCAGAATGTGTCCAAGCAAAAACATCTAGGTTCGCTCGGAGGAAATCAGTGAGATCCTCGGCCATTGACAGGTCGAGTTGCGATCCAATCTTAAGAACTCGTGATGGGTCATCCCTATTGACTTGAATGTCAATCGTCAGTTCAGATGTTGCGGCTTTTGCTTCCCTGGGTTCCCTATCATCATCTCTCAGATCTATGTCTCGATAGATCTGAGAGTGTCACCCGAGCCAGGGCTCGTGCACTACTTGTCAATCGATAGTATTCCGGATGCGGATGGAGCTGTCCGCGACCTTTCCTTTCTCTCGTCGCTAGGCCTCTCTCAGCTCAGCGACATGAAATGTGCGACCAGTCGCCTGATCGCTATGCACGA
Source organism: Allium cepa (assembly GCA_030765085.1). NCBI lineage: Eukaryota > Viridiplantae > Streptophyta > Magnoliopsida > Asparagales > Amaryllidaceae > Allium > Allium cepa. Next base: position 674,424,477 of record CM060941.1, on the reverse strand, counting down.
CACCGACTCCTTTGTCTATCGAAAATTTTAGCGTCAAGCACCATGGGGCCAAAGCTGCCTTAAATTCCGCTACGGCCGGCCGACCTAGAAACACATTATATGGAGAATCAACATCCAACACTATAAATGGTAGGATTCACACCCTCCTACATTCGCCTTCTCCCAGTTCAACTGGCAACTCAACATACCCCATCACATAAGTCGCTGCACCGTTAAAGCCCTGGATACATGCTTTAGATGGCTTTAAATCTTTTATCTCCATCTTCATTTGGTCATATGCCTTTTTGAAGATGATTTTAACGGAACTTCCATAATCAATTAAAATTCTTTTGACATATGCTAGTCAGATCGTCGTAGATATGACCATCGGGTCGATGGTAGGAGCCTCCACCTTGTCCACATCTCGGCTCCTAAACACTATATCGTCTGTCATCATGCGTTGCTGCTTTACGGGGGTCCCATCCTCCACATTCGAACAACACTCATAATCCACGTGCCTTAAGGAGCTAGCATATCGCTCCATCTCCTGCCAATTCTTGTCTACAGGGTGAGGTGCACAGACTATCGTGTTTATGACCAATCTACCCACGGTTTGGGTAGGTTCCTCTCATTGGCGTGGAGCCGGCCTACCTCCAGGGTCTGATGTTCCTTGCTTACCCTCTTATGGGTTCTTGACAAATTCCTGCAGCTTTTTTTGTCTGATCAACTTTTCTATGGTGTCGTGGAGGTGTGTGCACTCCTCTGTATTGTGCCCGTAAGTCTCATGGAAGCGACAGTACTTCCCCATCCGCGTTTGTTCCTCTATGGACTCCTTTGGGCGTGGCTTTCTGTATTGGAAAGTGTTACATGTTGACAGGTAAATATTCCCAAGAGATGCATTCAGTGGGATGTATTTGTTGTAGGTTGGAATCCTTGGCTTTCATTTCCCTACTTCTCTTTTCATTCCAGGATTTCCTTCGCTAGACCCTTTAGATTGCGCAGGCTTGTCTGGACGTTGACTTGAACCTTTCCCGTGTTATCGCCGGATTGTTTTACGACGATATTGCTTTTCACAGTCCCCTAAACAAGCCCCGGTGCCTTATCTCGCTTCGTCCATCTGGCTCTTTCTCTTCTTATGAATTGATAAGCCTTTGGATAGAAACGCTCCAGCGTTGTTGGAGGCTTTCCTACCAACTAATCTTCAAACTCTGAATCTAGATCTACTCCTCGCATTACTGCCATCAAAACTGCATGGTCGTTGGGGTTGCTATCTTCGGTAGCCTTAACATGAAATCTCTGCAAGTACTCTTTAAATGACTCCCCAGGAGCGTGGATTACACTAGATAGGGACATCACATCCTTGTGACGAGTGGCGTGTATCCTGAACTGTTCTACAAATTTCGTCGCCAATTCGTCGAAGCTGGATATAGACCGTGGGGGAAGTCGAGTGAACGACATGGTGGAGATTCCGAATAAAGTAATTGGAAAGCATCTACACTTGGTCGCGTCATTTTCTCTTGCCGAATCCATCATCCATTCGTACCTCATCACATGCTACCTGGGATCGGTCTTTCCTTCGTAGGCCAGGATAGTTGGCATGCTAAACTTCCTAGAATACTAGGCTTATAGGATGGTATCGGTGAATGGAGTATGGCTCCTGGATATCCCCTTATCTTCATTGGTTAAGCCTTGATTTTCTCTCATTAACAGCCTGACCATAGCTGATTATTCCAGAGTTTGTATGGAGGATGGAAGTTTGGGCTCTGTTCTATGGGACTGCTCGGGTTGATGTCCCCTTTGTTGGTGATCTGCCAAACGTGTATCTTGAAGACCAGCTTTATTAAGGCCTTGATGTGCCGGGTATCCAGTTTCCACACGCGTTCAAGCTTTTAAGTTTCCTGTTCTGGCTTGGGTGTAGTGTCCAAGATGTCAGTGATCCATAGTTTATCGATCGGTGGCACCTGCTTGTGAAGTTTCAGTTTTACGATATCTACGCCTGGGAGGTTCATTAGATGAAGTCGAGCTATCAGGTGAAGAATAAGGAGCAGGGCTACCTCCAGCATTCTGATGTTGTTGCTCAGTAAGCTGGGTCATCAGGTTAGCATTAGCGAGTTGTCTTCTACTTTCCATGAGTTCTCTCATCAAGTTGTTGAACTTTGTCCTAGCAACAACTTCCGTCTGGTTATGAGCTCCGGCAGTCCCTCCACCTAGATTTGCTTGCTGATTGCTAGGTCCTATCTCTTGTACACTAGCAGTCTCGTTGACGTCCACATTATGAGAGGCTGATCGATACGTGGTCTTTCCATAGTAGAGTTATTGGTAGGAACGCTGAGTAGAATCAACGGACGTCCTGTGAATGACTTGGATCTCCTTCGGGTGATTTATTAAATCTAGTAGCTTCAAAGCAGATCCTGGCCCCTTGAGAATTCGATTCTCAGAGAAAGCACCAAAATGTTAGCACTAGAACTGGTCACTAACACCCTTGAGACAGATTATGTAGAGAGATTAATGAAGAAAGTAAATTAAAACAGAGAATTGTGTGCTGAATTAAATGCAAAGGCAAGGACACCGGATTTATAGTGGTTCGGCGTAACTGCCTACGTCTATTGTAAAGTTAATCTTTATTGTTTTACTAATGATCGTTACAGATACAATCTGTAACGATCTTTATTTTTGATCCAAATTTAAATTGACAATTAAAATAAATTTTGGGTTAAAATTGTGAATATATTTGGTATTATCCAAATTAAATAAATATTTATTTGTTTATAATATAAATGAATATATATTTAAAATAGAATTTCTAATTAGAAATTCAGAAATAAATATTTTAAATAATATATTAATTATAAATTTGATTGTGGATTAATTTGGAAATTTTTTGAATAAATATATTTATGAATATATATAGATTGAAAGTTAAATTGTAAATAAAATTTTGATTTTAGAATAATTCAAAATATAAATATTTATAAATAGATTGGATTTATTGTAGAAATTATGTTTTAAAAACATTTTCCTTAAAAGGGTTATATAAGATTAAATAGTAGAAAATGTGTAAATATAAAACATAAGTTAATATTAAACGGAATGTTTTGTAAATATAAAGCTAAAAATATTTAAAACTTTATGTTTTGAAATTTATAGAAACTTGTTTTCTAATTATAATAAATATAAATATATGTATTTTGAAAATTTTATTTGAATCTAATATAGTAATTTTTCAAAAGTTATTTGAAAATTAAACTCTATATCTTTAAAATATGTTTGTATGATTATTTGTTTAGTATAATTAGATTTCAAACTCATTTTCTTATAAAGTTGAAAATATAGTAAGAAAACAAAATAAATAAACATGTTTTATAAATTTAAAATAAAGTAAGGGTATAAAAATATAATTGTTTAATTAATTATTAAATTATATTCGTTAACGTTGTAAACATATATAAATAGTATAAAAGGGAATATAAGTAGAAAATATAATATAAAGTTATATTTAAATAATAAATATGAAAATTTAAAGTGTTTAATATATAATACCTATGTAAATAAGATGTTTATAAAAACATGATTTATAAATAAACTAGCATAAGTGTTCAAAACTAAATTCCAAAAAATTAATTAAACTAAAGGAATTAGACATAATATTGCTTGAATTAACAAGTGGAAAAATTTTATGGTATAAAATTAACAAGTGTTGGTTAAATTTAATTTGAAATGTACAAGTGGCGAAGATGTTTTCTTCTTGAAAAAATAATGTAAGTAAAGAAAGAAAAATTAGTAAGTTATATACATACATCTATTCCCTTTCTATTCTCATTTGTTCATGCATTCAAACAAAGAAATGATTCGAACCAGAACAACACAAATCAAAACCAGATTAACTCAGAAAAAGTCAAAACCTGAAAACAAATTGAGCTTCAGTTCAAAGAAAATGAACCTGAAATAATCAATTCTGGAAAATGAAAGCAAAGCAAATCAGATTTGAGTTTAAGCAACCTCTCTTCAAAATTTCAACCTAATTCAAATTGCACAACTTCAGTTGCAAATCTGTAAACTAAAAGGAAAAAGCTTCTTAAAAATCTGCTCGAATTCAAAGATCTGAAGCTTGTGACAAGAACAGAATCAAAACTTAAATCTGGAGATTTTCAACACGATTCAATCTAAAAACAAAAATTTCAATCAATGTCTAGATCAAGCAATAAATTCAACATTAAAGTAAAACAAGCTTCAGATCATTGTCAACAAAACAAATCCAGATAAACCAAGTTTCAGAAGACAAAAGCTAGATTTCAGATCAAAGAAAGGGAAAAAATAAACACTTCTATGTTCTTTTCTAATCCAGGTGAGCAAACTTGACCCTGTTACACTTTTTGTGTTGGATCTGTATTTGAAAATATGTGCCTGTGTGATCATGTGAATATTTCTGCATATATATATATATGTATATATAAACATAAGAATAGTTGAGTGCATGTCTTTGTGTATGTACAGATATATATCTTTTAACAATAGGTTGACAAACTTCCAGAAAAAAATTCATATCTTAAAATCTAAGAAGATTTAGGTATTCAAACGAAATTTGATTGTATTCACCTAATTCAAATCAAAAAAATAGTTTCAAAAAATCATATTGAGTAATCGATTTTAAAATAAGAAATCACAGTGAAAACAAAATAAAGTCAGAAACTCGATTATTTAAAATTTATATTTTGGTTCTGTAATATGATTCGTCTATGAAAATAGTGAATTTAGAGGACAGTATCAATATTTTTAGTTTCATAGTGGTTGATAACTATTGGATGAATGGAATCAAGTATTTCTGTCGCTTTCTGGTGATCGACAAAGTGATGGGCTTCGGGATCATGGCCACAGCTAGCTCGGAGATCAGGGTTTTTAGGGAAAATGGTAGATGGGTGTGTAATGGACCGAGGTGCCTGGTCAACAGTGATATAGGGTTTAGTGACTAGAATTTGTCGAGGTTGTTCGTCATGCTCATGTAGCGACAGGGGTTGATCGGTGTGATTAAGACCTGGGGAATCGAAGCATTGTCGAGTGGAGAGGCTCTAGTCGAGGAGGCGTGGTCGTTGATGGCTGGAATAGTCGACGAGGGGATGAATTTGCTTACTGGATTGGTTCCAGGAAGGAGCATATGAGCTTGATTTTTTTTCCGGTGATGTTCGTCGATGTTAGGTATTGGGCATAGTCGGAGAGATCATCGGCGATGTATAGGTAATAGCAAGATCGATCGGAGTTCGCCAGTTCCTTTGTACACATGCATGAAAGGGGATGTGTATCTGTGTTTCTAGAATGATTGGGGAAGATGAGAAGTTCTATGGGTTGAACCCAAGGAAAAGGATGGGTAGCTCGAAGTAAAAGAGCGTGCGGGATTCCTCGAAGTCAAGCTCTAGTTTGGCTCGGGAAAAATTTAAAATAGGCTCGAGTTTGTTTAATCTGTTACCAGACTTCAAATTAAAAGGAAAAAAATATTATTTCAGGTTTTATAATACAACAGTTTTTTTAAGTTACAAAGTAAATTTTTATTTAAACAAAGTTCCAAAGCATATTTAAACTAAATAAATATCCAAAGGAAAATAAATTAAGTCTCAAATTTTAAACAAGTTTTAAAATAAGGTTTTTAAGAAATGTAAACTATGTTTTCAAAAGTAAAGTATTAAGCAAGTTTCCATGGATTTAAATTTTAAGAGTTAAATTGTTTTAAACTTGTTGGTTTATATAATTTTATGTGAAGTTAATTAACTTATTAAATTTTTGATTGTTTCCAAATATAATTAAATGAAATTACTTAGTGTACTAAGGGATGGAAAAATGAGGTTAATTTGTCAAGGGATTACATATTAAATTACTTAAATATTTATTTAATAAGAACAATTAAAGAAAATATATGAAAGTGATTAATCTATTTATGTGATAAATCAAAGATTACTTAAGGTAATTAATTTAAAGATAATTACTTAATTTAAAAGTAATTATTTAATGATTTAAGTTGATTAAGTGATTAAGGACAATCACTTATTGTAATTTTATTAATTAAATGGTAATTAATTAAGGGTTAGTTAGTTATATAATTAACTGAAGGTTAATTAATTATTGTAATTAATTACGGATAATTTATTTAATGGTGATTAATTAAGGATTAATTAATTTATTAATTAATTAATTCAGGAAAATTTGTTTAAAGGATAATTAAACAATTAAAGGCTAATTATGCAATGATCAAAGCGTGATTAAATTGTTAATTAAAAGTTAATTGATTTTAAGGTTAATTAATAAATGATTAAAGTTCAATTAATTAAAATGGTTTGTAATTAATTGATATTAATCAACCAGGATTGGTAGTTATTCATAAGTGATTAATCTGGTTTAAATTAGTCAGTGATTAAGTTAATCTTACTTATGGATGTTTGGATTCAATTGAATGTTGAATTGTGTGATATCCCTGATGTGTGATGCTTTGTGATATGAATTATTTTTGATTTGAGCTGTGATGAATGTAATTTATTTATCTATGATGAGTTTATATCTGTAAATCTATAAATCACGATAAACGTTATTGGATTATACCTCTTATCGATATTGCTAAGTTTGGGTTATGATGATTAATAATGTTGCACTATGGTGTAAAACCCCTGGACTACACTATACACACACAAATATGGATTGGACGTAGAAATTGGTTAAGTCACAAATTTTTGAAATGGTTTTAAAATTGAATTTTAAATCCAAATGATTTTGGAAAATGGAATTGGGTTAAATGTGAAAAGCTTTTGAAAGGAGTATTAAAAGTTATTTTGAATAACTTGATTAAGTTTTGAAATTTAAATAATTTGATTTGAATTTAAATTCAAGATTTGAAATTGAATTCTATATTTGGAAATTTTGGTTTAAAAAGGGTATACAAGTTATAAATGTGTTTATATGGGTTTTAAACCATTTTAAATGTATTGTTTTGGGAATTTGAATTTAACCCAAGCCTTATACTTGAAGGGCATTAACTTGTGCAAATGTAATCAGATTTTTCCAAAACAAATAGTATTTGTTTTCAAATAATTATAGCTTTCATATAAAGAATGGATTTCTAGATTTTATTGAAAGGACTTCAAATTTGAATCAGAAATGGTTTTGAAAACTATCAATTTAGTCTTTAATTTAAAGATTGGAAAAGTTAATCCAATTTGAAAGGGAAATTGTATTGAAAGGCTATGAATGAATCTTTGTTAAAGATTGGTGATTTTTGTTTTTAAAATTGAAGAGGGTCTTAAAGGTATCTTTTGTGTAAAAGATTGGGGATTGAAATGAAATTGTTTTGAAGGGCAATAAATGAATCTTTGTGAAAGATTGGTGAACTTTGTGAAGTAAATCTTTTTGTTTAAAGATTTGAAAATGGTAATTTGTTCAAGCCATTTAAAAGAAAGGTTTTGGGTAATAAGTTGTGACTTAACTAAGATCCCACTATCCATATAGTTTTTAAATATTGCACTCATTATTCAGTGTAGCAGGGAAAGGACTTTGTGTCATATACACCATTTCGAATAATGATACGACGTCATGGATAACATTTGAAGACCGGTGGTGAAGACTGGATATTTTCGAAAGCGAAAGGATAACCTGTAACAACCCGCATATTTAACGATTTTATATTTAAATATTTTATTTAAATATAGCGTCGTTAGTCGGATTTAGGTCCGAAATGTTACTTTTTGCAAACGGCCGAGTTGGAGCTCGAAACTACCTCCATTGGTTCCAAAATGGCGTTTGCGATCTTTTTGAGTATAATCTTTGATATGTTTGGAGTTTGTGAAATTTTGACCTTTTTCTATTGGGTTTTGGGTTTGGGTTCAGCCCACTAGCTTATCTAATACTCTAACTCAGCCCCTTCTCTTCATTCATCTTCATTTCATTTTCATTTGTTAAGCTAAAACCGAAAATGGTGGAAGGGAAAGAGAAATAGAAACTCCAAGCCCTAGTTCCATTTGCAAACTCCAAATTCTTTCTTGAAATTCAAAGAGAAGGATAGGTAAGCCTCCTCTTCATCTCCTCCATCTCTTCTCCACTTCAATTTCAGAAATTCCTAAGCTCTAATTTGGGAAATATATGTTTTGGTTCTTAGATTGAAGATTGTAGAGTTGAAGTGAAGAGTGGTTAACCTCCTTCTTGTGTTTGTGCTCTCATCTTTGTTTGTGTGCAAAAAGGTGAGTTTTGAACTCATATCTACTTCTCTTGATTTCATTGATGTTGGGTATGAATTCCTAGCACTTGTTCACATGCATTTGCTCTTGGTTTGGATTGAATTGGAGAATATCCAAATTTTTAGTGTTTGGGTTCAATTCTTTAAAGATCCCAACTTTGATATTGTAACATGTTTTTGGTAGCGAATCGAAGAGCTAATGGAGCTGGGGTATCAATTGGCTAAGGCTCCTTAGGTCCCTTGCTCGAACGGTCGCGTATAGGAAGAGTTTGCATTTCATTGGAAAAAGGGAAGAAACTGCAGAAACTTGCAGTTCGGCCGACCGAGACCTGTAGCCGGTCGACCGACCTGCTACCACGAGCCATGTTTTATTTTCTGCATCTGGCCAGCCGACCGAGCCCTGCAACCGGTCGACCGACCTGCTCATGTTTTGCCTGTTTTGCCTATTTTTGCATATTTTGATTGGTTTTCCAAATTTTATCGATTCAAGTTGCTTTTTAGTAGTTGTTATTGCATCTTTGACTTTGATAACTTATTCTTGACTTCATCCACGGGTTTTTATAAAATAATCCCTCTAAATCGCATTAAAAGCTTGTTTCTCCGATTTATAAATTCTATTTAAAACACACTCTGTTTCGCACTTCGAGCGAAGTGGAAGGGTGATTAAATGGTTGGGCAAAACACGGACCATGAATCTGTGAGTTTATCCTTCCGATTAATTCCCGACCTATTCAATTGATCGTCTTAACCTTCGGGTTGGTTTACCGATGATATGAGGTGAACTTAGTACTGCTTTGAGTATGAAACTAACTAACGGATAGTAAACCGTTTAGTGCGAACGAGTGGTTATGGGACTCACGTTACCACTTTTCGGATTCCTTTTTGAGAGTTATGACACATTCCGCCAGTTAGTGGTGTCCAGTACTGGGTCTCTGACCTTCACCACTACGGTTTGTTGCCTTCGGGTATGTGCCTTCGGGTTTGTTGTCCTTTAGTATCGCTTCCGATGTTGGTCGTTATGAGCCGCATGGGTGATATTGGGTTGCCCTTTAGTATCGCTTCCGATGTTGGTCGTTATGAGCCGCATGGGTGATATTGGGTTTGGAGTCTTCGGTCTCTGGATCCTTGTTTGTACAGTACTGAGCTCGAGCAATTTTCTGATGTTTCATTCATATGTATATTCCCTTGGTATCGCCCTTCGGTGTTGGTCTTTTTGAGCCGCATGATGAGTAGCGTTTACCTTGTGGAACTTGTATACCTTATTGGTATTTGTTATATGCCTTTTTGGCTTGATTTGGGATATTTGTATCCTTTCTTTCTATATGTTGCCGATGATATGAGGCTTGTTATCATATGATTCATCTTTTGTTAGATGATTGTGTTATCTCCTTTAGAGATATCTGTTATGCTTTGAAACCTTGCAGGTTTATTGTTGTTCAGTTTATCTAACTGATTTGTTTAGCTAGACTGACCCGTATATTTTATACTCGGGTCAGACCGAGATATTTCAGGTTAGGTGCTTTTGGACTTAGCCTATTTTGCTTCCGCATGGACTACTCCGCTAGCTTCTTTTTGTCATAGCTTTTTGTGTAGTCCCATTTTGTAGTAACTCTGATATGTATTCTTTTGACTCGTCTGTATACAGTGGATTGATATACCACTTGACATGTATTATTTTGTAAACTCTGTTATGTATCGGTATATACGTATATGATGATCTAATGTTCTGTGATGTATATTAAATTTGTGTTGTTATATTCTATTCTGATAGAACCTTCAACCACATATGGTTTTGTTTTAATCATTCATTGGGTATGTCGACCTGCTTGGTATGTTTATTGTCGATGTATTCAATAGATAGTTAGAGCAAGGCTATAGATGGTCGCTCCTAACCAGACTTATTCTCCGTGTTAGTTGACGGCATTACCTTGTAGTGTCCTTGGCTAGCATGGGTATAGAGGTGGGGCGTCACAGCGTGGTATCAAAGCTGAGTTCAGAACAAAGTATGATAAACACAGAATAGATGCACATATTACGGTACATCAGAGTATATAAGTGATACAGATCTTTGAATCATCGTGTCTCTTTATTCCATCAAGGTTAGATAGAGTTTGGAAATGCGTCTAGGAATGCATTTCTATTCCGTAGTATTCCATATTGCAATATCTACCTTGCGAATAATCCTGTTCTTATCTTACTTTCAGCGTATGGCTGGAAGAGGCAGAGGACGACGTTCGGATGCTGGGCAATCCAGTGGCTCACATCCGGATGGCGTTTATATGTCTGTTGATCAGTTTATGGAGTTGTTTAGGAGCACTCAGCCTCCAGTTCCTCCTCGAGTGTCTCCACCTCGCAAGTCTGCCTTTGCACGTCAGTGCAGTGATTTTTCTCATCTTGGAGGAAAGCCGTTTAAAGGCTCCGAATCTGTTCTTGAAGTCCAAGCTTGGTTTCGCACGTGCGAGCGTATCTTCTCTCGCATGGATCTTTCTGACCATGATAGAGTTCTTGTAACTTCTAGCTTATTACAAGAGCGTGCCCTTGATTGATATGAGCTTCTTGTAGCCGAGATTGATGAGTCTACTCTTTCTTGGGCTCGGTTTCGGGAGCGATTTGAAGTCAAGTTCGTTCCTGAATCTGAAAAAGTTTTATTGACCCGTCGCTTCCTTGAGTTGAAGCAAGGGAAATATTCTGTTTCTGAGTATGTTGCATCATTCGAGGCTTTATCTAAGTATGGTTTTGAATTCATCAGCACTTCTTATAAGAAGAATTTGAAGTTTGTCTCTGGTCTTAAGAAATATCTTAAGAAATCTTTGTTGCTCCAGCTCAAGCTTTCTTTTGAGGAGTTGGTTGATTCGGCACTTCACCTCGAGACCGTCGAGAAGGAGTGTGATAGTGATGTTGATGTTGAGGTTTCCAAGAACCCCAACAAGAGGTCGTTTCCAATTAAGAAGTCCAGGTCTTTTCCTTCTAAGAAGAAGAAGACTGGTGCTCCTAGCTCTCATCCTCAGTCTTTCGGAACACCTTTCGTTCGAAAGTGTTTCAATTGTGGTTCTCCGGATCATATTATTCGAGCTTGTCCTAAGCCTCTCTTCAACCGTTATTGCAAGAAGGAAGGTCATCATGTTTCAGCTTGCCCTACTGTTCCGGCTGGTGCCAAGTCTAGCAGGCTTTATGCTGCTAAGGCTTCTGAAGGTCCTTCTCAACCCAAAGGTTATCTCCATCTACTTTGGAAGGTTCTATTCTATTTCATGATCATAGTATTCGAGTTCTTTTCGATACGGGTGCTTCACATTCCTTCGTATCGAAGAAGCTCGTTGATGATCTATCTTTGGATGTTTCTTGTTTGATTACTTCTTTGAGGATTTCAAATCCTATTGGGGGATCCGCGACCCTTAGTATGCTTTGTGATGATATTGAGATTGTTTTATGTGGCTTTTCTTTTCGTGCGAATCTGCACGTTATTTCTTGTCTGGGATTTGATTTGATTTTGGGTATGGACTGGCTGGTGAGATATGATGCCAGGATTATCTGTTCGGAGAGAATTATATATCTTCGACATCCGAATTCGCCTACTCAGTTATCTCTTGTTCTTCGGGATGTGGATAATTCCGAAATGGCTTTATATTCTCTTGATTCGCGAGATGATGATGATATATCTCGTATTCCTATTGCTTGTGACTTTTCTGATGTTTTTGAGCCTGCATCGAGTTTGCCACCCAAGAGGGCAATTGAGTTCCGCATTGATCTCATTCCAAGCACGTAGCCAGTTAGTCGTCCTCCTATGAGGATGTCTACAAAGGAAAATGAGGAACTCAAGGAGCAGCTTTTAGAGCTTGAGTCCAAGCAGTTGATTCAGTCCAGTTTTTCTCCGTGGGGATTCGCGGTCGTCTTCGTGAAGAATTCTGATGGAACTCTTAGGCTTTGCATTGACTATCGCAAGCTTAACGAGTTAACCATCAGGAATAGGTATCCATTACCTAGGATCGATGATATGTTCGATCTATTGAGTGGTGCTAAGGTCTTTTCTCAGCTGGACCTTGCCATAGGTTTTCATCAGTTACGAGTCGCGGAGGATAGCATTCCTGTTACCGCTTTCCGCACTCGTTATGGTTCTTTTGAGTGGCTCGTTATGCCGTTCGGGTTGACGAACGCTCCTGCTTTCTTTGTTGATCTCATGAATCGAGTATTCCGGGAGTATGTCGATAAGTTCATGCTTGTGTTCATTGATGATATCCTTATTTATTCTAAGTCTGAAGCCGAGCATGCTAATCACTTGAGAATTGTCTTGAGTACTCTTCGTCGTCATCAGCTTGGAGCCAAATTCTCCAAAAGCCACTTTTGGGAGAATAAGGTTAAGTTCTTAGGCCATGTTGTATCTTCCGATGGCATTTCTGTCAATCCCTCAAAGATCGAAGCCATCCAGAATTGGAAGAGGCCTGAGAATGTTCATGAGATTCGTAATTTTCTTGGATTGGCGGGGTATTACCGTCGGTTCATTAAGGATTTTTCCCGTGTTGTGCTTCCTCTCACTTGCCTTACTCGGAAAGGCATTCGTTTTGATTGGTCCGACAAGGGTGAAGCTTCCTTTCTGACATTGAAGGAACTTCTCACTAATGCTCCTATCCTTGTGGTTCCCGAGGGGAATCATGATCTTGTTGTCTACACCGATGCTTGTGGTAGTGGTCTTGGTGCTGTTCTTATGCAGAAGGATCGGGTAGTTGCTTATGCTTCTAGGAAACTGCATCCGAATGAAGTTCGCTATGCCACTCATGATCTTGAGCTTGCCGCAATTGTCTTCGCCTTGAAGATTTGGCGACACTATTTGTTGGGCGAGCGCTTCATTCTCTATACCGATCATAAATCCTTGAAATATTTGTTCACTCAGAAGGAACTCAATATAAGGCAACAGCGTTGGCTCGAGTTTCTTGCTTCCTATGACTTTGATATCCAATATACCCCTGGAAGGGTAATCGTGTTGCAGATGCGCTTAGTCGCAAACATTCGGCTATTGTTTCTATGATGCTTGCCGAATGGGATATTCTTGAGACTCTATCTTTTTATGAAATTCGTGATCGAGATTCATCTTCTGATACTCCTATTCTATTATTTAGTCTGGGAGCTCGACCTATTTTGTTGGATCGTATTGCCGATGCCCAACGGCGTGATCCTGATTTGTTGCATCTTATTCAGCTTTGTGAGTCTGGATCCTGTGATGAGGCATTGCGTATTTTAGCACTGATTCTCATGGGTGTCTTCGTAAGAAGAACCGTCTTTTTGTGCCTTCTGATTTTGCGCTTAGGCATGACATTCTGGATGATTGTCACCGTTCTAAGTATACCATTCATCCTGGTAGTAGTAAGATGTATGCCGATATGCATCGTCTTTATTATTGGGAAGGCATGAAACGCGATGTGGCGAGTTATGTGAGTAATTGCATAACTTGTTAGCGTTTTAATGCCGAGCATCAGCGTCCTTTGGGTCTTCTTCATCCTCTTGAGATTCCATTGTGGAAATGGGGTCAGATTTCTATGGATTTTATTGACGGCCTACCTCTTTCGAGATCAGGCCATTCTAGTATTTGGGTTATTGTTGATCGCCTCACCAAGTCTGCTCATTTTGTCCCTATTAAGTCTAATAGAACAGCTTCGCATTTGGCTAAGTTGTATGTCAAGGAAATTGTGAGACTTCACGTTGTTCCTAGTTCTATTGTGGGTGATCGTGATCTTTTATTCACGAGTCATTTTTGGAAGAGTCTTCAGCAAGCTTTGGGAACAAAGCTTAATCTTTCCACAGCTTATCATCCGCAGTCTGACGGACAGACTGAACGGGTGAATCGTATCTTGGAAGATCTTCTCCGTATTTTTATTTTTGATTTTGGTGGAAATTGGGAGGATCATCTACCTCTTGTAGAATTCTCCTACAAAAATAGTTTTCAGTCTAGTGTCGGTATGACTCCTTTCGAAGCCTTATATGGAAGGCCATGTCGATCACCTTCTTGTTGGTTGGAATTTGGAGAGAAGCTTATTCTTGGTCCAGATTTTGTTCGTGATTCTTCCGAGAAGATTGATCTTATCCGGTTGAGAATGAAAGAGGCACAGAGTCGCCAGAAATCCTACGCTGATAACTATAGGAAGCCTCTCGCGTTCTCGATTGGTGATCTTGTTTTTATTCGTGTTTCTCCTTTGAAGGGGGTTATGCGCTTCAGTACGACTGGGAAATTGGCTCCTCGCTTTATAGGACCATTTTCTATTATTGAGCATATTGGCCCTATGGCTTATAGAGTTTCACTTCCATCTCATCTATCTGGCATTCATGACGTGTATCACGTCTCGCAACTTTGGAAGTGTCTTCGGGAGTCGGATTCTGTTATTACTTCTCCTGATTTGTTAGAGCTTGAGATCTCGCCGGACTTATCTATTTTACAGCAACCTATTCGCGTGCTTGACACGGAGGTGCGACACCTTCGGAACAAGGACGTGCCGCTCGTTAAAGTTCAATGGTCCGCTAATCCCAATGACTGTACTTGGGAAACCAGAGAGTTTGTCGAGCGATCTTATCCGGGGTTTCTATCTTAGCTTGTGAACGGTGAGTATGTCTTTTCATCTCAAGCTTATTTCCTTTTTCTTTTGAATGTTGTATGTATGTAGTTGTTACAAATATCGTCTCTAGGAATTACGGGGATGCAATTTTGTAAGGAGGGGAGATCTGTAACAACCCGCATATTTAACGATTTTATATTTAAATATTTTATTTAAATATAGCGTCGTTAGTCGGATTTAGGTCCGAAATGTTACTTCTTGCAAACGGCCGATTTGGAGCTCGAAACTACCTCCATTGGTTCCAAAATGGCGTTTGCGATCTTTTTGAGTATAATCTTTGATATGTTTGGAGTTTGTGAAATTTTGACCTTTTTCTATTGGGTTTTGGGTTTGGGTTCAGCCCACTAGCTTAACTAATACTCTAACTCGGCCCCTTCTCTTCATTCATCTTCATTTCATTTTCATTTCTTAAGCTAAAACTGAAAATGGTGGAAGGGAAAGAGAAATAGAAACTCCAAGCCCTAGTTCCATTTGCAAACTCCAAATTCTTTCTTGAAATTCAAAGAGAAGGATAGGTAAGCCTCCTCTTCATCTCCTCCATCTCTTCTCCTCTTCAATTTCAGAAATTCCTAAGCTCTAATTTGGGAAATATATGTTTTGGTTCTTAGATTGAAGATTGTAGAGTTGAAGTGAAGAGTGGTTAACCTCCTTCTTGTGTTTGTGCTCTCATCTTTGTTTGTGTGCAAAAAGGTGAGTTTTGAACTCACATCTACTTCTCTTGATTTCATTGATGTTGGGTATGCATTCCTTGCACTTTGATATTGGAACATGTTTTTGGTAGCGAATCGAAGAGCTAATGGAGCTGGGGTATCAATTGGCTAAGGCTCCTTAGGTCCCTTGCTCGAACGGTCGCGTATAGGAAGAGTTTGCATTTCATTGGAAAAAGGGCAGAAACTGCAGAAACTTGCAGTTCGGCCGACCGAGACCTGTAGCCGGTCGACCGACCTGCTACCACGAGCCATGTTTTATTTTCTGCATCTGGCCAGCCGACCGAGCCCTGCAACCGGTCGACCGACCTGCTCATGTTTTGCCTGTTTTGCCTATTTTTGCATATTTTGATTGGTTTTCCAAATTTTATCGATTCAAGTTGCTTTTTAGTAGTTGTTATTGCATCTTTGACTTTGATAACTTATTCTTGACTTCATCCACGGGTTTTTATAAAATTATCCCTCTAAATCGCATTAAAAGCTTGTTTCTCCGATTTATAAATTCTATTTAAAACACACACTGTTTCGCACTTTGAGCGAAGTGGAAGGGTGATTAAATGGTTGGGCAAAACACGAACCATGAATCTATGCGTTTATCCTTCTGATTAATTCCCGACCTATTCAATTGACCATCTTAACCTTCGGGTTGGTTTACCAATGATATGAGGTGAACTTTGTACTGCTTTGAGTGTGAAATTAACTAACGGATAGTAAACCATTTAGTGCGAACGAGTGGTTATGGGACTCACGTTACCACTTTTCGGATTCCTTTTTGAGAGTTATGACACGTTCCGCCAGTTAGTGGTGTCCAGTACTGGGTCTCTGACCTTCACCACTACGGTTTGTTGCCTTCGGGTACGTGCCTTCGGGTTTGTGCCTTCGAGTTTGTTGCCCTTTAGTATCGCTTCCGATGTTGGTCGTTATGAGCCGCATGGGTGATATTGGGTTGCCCTTTAGTATCACTTCCGATGTTGGTCGTTATGAGCCGCATGGGTGATATTGGGTTTGGAGTCTTCGGGCTCATGGATCCTTGTTTGTACAGTACTGAGCTCGAGCAATTTTCTGATGTTTCATTCATATGTATATTCCCTTGGTATCACCCTACGGTGTTGGTCTTTTTGAGCCGCATGATGAGTAGCGTTTACCTTGTGGAACTTGTATACCTTATTGGTATTTGTTATATGCCTTTTTGGCTTGATTTGGGATATTTGTATCCTTTGTTTCTATATGTTGCCGATGATATGAGGCTTGTTATCATATGATTCATCTTATGTTAGATGATTGTGTTATCTCCTTTAGAGATATCTGTTATGCTTTGAAACCTTGCAGGTTTATTGTTGTTCAGTTTATCTAACTGATTTGTTTAGCTAGACTGACCCATGTATTTTATACTCGGGTCAGACCGAGATGTTTCAGGTTAGGTGCTTTTGGACGCAGCCTATTTTGCTTCCGCATGGACTACTCCGCTAGCTTCTTTTTGTCATAGCTTTTTGTGTAGTCCCATTTTGTAGTAACTCTGATATGTATTCTTTTGACTCGTCTGTATACAGTGGATTGATATACCACTTGACATGTATTATTTTGTAAACTCTGTTATGTATCAGTATATGTGTATATGATGATCTACTTTTCTGTGATGTATATTACATTTGAGTTGTTATATTCTGTTCTGATAGATCCTTCAACCACCTATGGTTTTGTTTTAAGTATTCATTGGGTATGTCGACCTGCTTGGTATGTTTCTTGTCGATGTATTCAATAGATAGTTAGAGCAAGGCTATAGATGGCCGCTCCTAACCAGCCTTATGCTCTGTGTTAGTTGACGGCATTACCTTGTAGTGTCCTTGGCTAGCGTGGGTATAGGGTGGGGTGTCACATAACCCGTCGAATGTCTCTGCACCGATGGCCCCAGTATAGAGATTTGATCACCCTTTGTGATGGGGAGTCTGGACATGATTAGGAATTATCCGGATTACAAGGGCTTCTTTGTGAAGTGCCTTTGGTTCTGTTTGAACCCAGAATAGACATGTATGGATGTGTGTCTGACATTACACTTTGAGATGTAAAGCTGGTTTCTATCAAATACATTTCTGTTTGGTGGCAGAGAATTTATTCTCTTAGCCTAACACCCTTCACTGAGACGTACGAGCCCAGAGGTTATGTAGTTGATGGTTACTAGTGATACATTCCCAATTTGGTATTATGGCATACGAAGTGCTGTTGATCATTTGTTGATCGAAGCATGACTTTTTTGTAAAGCGTAGCTTTGTCGACGTGACTTCGTCGAACCTTACTACCCGGTAATGGTCAAAACAGGAATCGTTGCAGCAAGGTTATTTGGGGGTGGCGCCCCCTAAGGGTATGTCCATTTCTTTCTGGATTATAAGTGGTATCATGGTATAGAGCCCAGATACTTAACTTTGTGGTTGTTGGTGTAGAGGTACCTCGGATAAAGGTTGGTAACGACCGGGGGGTGGCATGCTCATGTCAGTAGTTACCTAGTTATAGAGGTAAACCGGCCTTGTGTAGCAGAGATCCGGTTAGGTTCTCGGGGGCGTCCCTCCAAAGTCGTTCCATTTGGTGTGGGAAGTTCCTTTGCCCGACCATTGTTGGAAATCCAATCATCCAATACGAACCCTTTACGATTGTAGTTGTATAACCTACCACCTCAGGTGGTAGCTATAGCAGGCATAATATAATGGTACCTTTGATGACAAAGATTAATATTATAATTGTAGATGTTTTCTGCACTATGCACTAATAAAAATATCAAATATTTTCGCGTATCAAGCATTTTTAAATGTCATAAGGAGAAATATCCTCCAAGTTTGCGCTTGCATTTCTGTGTGGTGGGAGGCCTTATGGAGCTTTCATTTTCCAAAAAAACATCGCGGTTTTCTTTTAAATTCTTTTGTTTTGCTTTTGATAAAGATAAACTATTTTTGTTTGCTCATACCAGTCCCATGACTGACTTGGTGTTTATTGTTACCTTTCTAAACTCTGGGTGCCCACAATTTTCCACATGGGCAGTCTCGAGTTGGAATTTTCAGATAATCAAATAATAGGTGTAGATTCGATAACACCCAGCCTTTGGATTTAGCGATAGCATTTGTTTAAGTTGACTGACCTTGCTTAATCATCATGATGGTGGTTCGAGCTTATGGTTTAGATATAACTGCTTTTGGATTGGCATCTTCGAAGCTTTTGGTTCAAGCTATCCTTGGCGGTGGATTCCTTTTGAGATGCATTCAATAGGAGTTATCTTTTCACTGTCGATGGTTGCGAAGTCTAGACCATCTAATTGTGTTATTTTCCGCTGTTATCTTGTATCTTTGATATGGATATTCACGTTATATCCGATTTTGTATAAACTGTTGTGTATCAATAATATTATTATTTTTCTTCCGATGTGTTGTTGTACTTAATGTGTTATAAGCTCCGGCACGAGTCGGATTTCAACGGTTGAATCTGCGGCATTAGTACAAGTGAAGTACGGGTGTCGATTTTCGAACGCTGAAATTTAGACCGTGAGATTTTGGTATCAGAGCTAAAGGTTGAACTTTAGATTTTGGAGTATAACACATTAGGTAACTCATTAGAGATAGGGTGAAGTATACCCTAGAATGAGTATATCCCTATGATATCCGTCCATGTGCCTCGGTATATTCCCTTACTATCCACTAATAGTAAATATGAGTGCAAGAAGAGGACGAGGTATGGGACAGGGGCGTACCACTACAAATGGTCAAATACCCTACAACAGCAAGAAAATAACTCTTCTCAATCTCCTTTGATCCAATTTCGAATTCTTTGATGTCTGCGTGGCAGCTGCAAGGAGATGCTTCGGTATGGTGATCGCCTTGCGAATCATTGTAGGTAAGTTCTATTTCGTATTCTCATCTTCAGTCTTAACTTCAAATGAATTTGAAATTTTAATTTGAAATAAATTGGTTAACAAAATATGAAGATTTAAACGGTTTCGGTTAAAACCAAATTTGAAATTATGTTGTAATTTCTTATGAGTATCAAAGTCCGATGAGGGATAAGCCGGTGTAAACTTTAGGGTATTGCGACCTGAATTTGGAATCCATACGTAGTGTTGGAGAATTGTGGAAGATTAAATCCATTTATCTATTGTTTGGGTCTTGATATATTCTATTAATGGTTAGTTATCCCTTCGAACTAACCAATGCCCTGCATATTTCGTAGACCGAATGACCCGAGTATTTCGTGTAATATCGAATGAGTCTTTTCTCATATTTTTGATTTTCTGGCGCAGAATAACAAAATTATTTTGATCCGGTGAACCATTTCTTTGTGTATTCATCTGTTCTTTGTTGTTTCCCTGTCTGGCAAATTTCAGGGACGAAATTTTCTTAAGGGGGAATCTTCAACGATCCCGATTTTGGGCCAAATTTAAATTGATAATTAAAATAAATTTTGGGTTAAAATTATGAACAAATTTGGTATTTTCCAAATAGAAATAGATATTTGTTTGTTTACTAATATAAATGAACATATATATATATATATATATATATATATATATATATATATATATATATATGACTTTAAAATATAATTTCTAATTGGAATTCAGAAATAAATATTTTGAATAATATATTGATTATAAATTTGATTGTGGATTAATTTGGAAAAAATTTGAATAAATATATTTATGAATATATGAAGATTGGAAGTTAAACTGTAAATAAAATTTTCATTTTTGCAAAATTAAAAATATAAATATTTATAAATAGATTGGATTTATTTTAGAAATTAAGTTTCAAAAACATTTTCCTTAAAAAGTTTATATAAGATTAAATAATAGAAAATGTATAAATATAAAACATAAGTTAATATAAAAAGGGATGTTTTGTAAATATAAAGCTAAAAGGATTTAAAACTTTTTATTTTGAAATTTATAGAAACTTGTTTTCTAATTATAATAAATATAAATATATTTATTTTGAAAATTTTATTTGAATCTAATATAATAAATTTTCAAAAGTTATTTGAAAATTAAATACTATATCTTTAAAATATGTGTGTATGATTATTTGTTTAGTATAATTAGATTTCAAACTCATTTTCTTATAGAGTTAAAAATATATAAAATGTAAGAAAACAAAATAGATAAACATGGTTTATAAATTTAAAATAAAGTAAGGGTATAAAAATATAAGTGTTTAATTAATTATTAAATTATATTCTTTAAAGTTGTAAACATATATAAATAGTATAAAAGGGAATATAAACAGAAAATATAATATAAAGTTATTAAGTAATAAACATGAAAATTTAAAGTTTTTTAAAATATAATACCTATGTAAATAAGATGTTTATAAGAACATGATTTATAAATAAATTAACATAAGGGTTCAAAACTAAATTCTAAAAAATTAATTAAACTAAAGGACATAGACATAATATTGCTTGAAATAACAAGTGTAAAATTTGTATGGTATGAAATTAACAAGTGTTGGTTAAATTTAACTTGAAATGTACAAGTGGCAAAGATGTTTTCTTTTTGAAATAATAATGTAAGTGAAGAGAAAAAATAAATAAGCTATATACATACACCTATTCCCTTTCTATTCTCATTTGTTCATGCATTCAAACAAAGAAATGATTCAAACCAGAACAACACAAATCAAAACCAGATTAAGTTGGAAAATTTAGTAAAACCTATAAACAAATTGGGCTACAGTTCGAAGCAAATGAACCTGAAACAATCAAATCTGGAAATGAAAGCAAAGCAAATCAGATTTGTTTTTAAGCAACCTCTCTACAAAATTTCAACCTAATTCAAATTACACAACTTCAGTTGCGAATCTGTAAACTAAAAAGAAAACGCTTCGAAGAAATCTGCTCGAATTCAAAGATCTGAAGCCCTTGAACAGAACAGAATTAAAACTTAAATCTGGAGATTTTCTACCTGATTCAATCTGGAAACAAAAATTTCAATCAAAGCCTGGATCAAGCAACAAATTCAACATCAAAGTAAAACAAACTTCAGATCATCATCAACAAAACAGATCCAGATAAACCAAGTTTCAAAAGACAAAAGCAAGATTTCAGATCAAAGAAAAGAAAAAAGAAAATACTTCTCTGTTCTTTCCTAATCCTGGTGAGAAACTTGACCATGTTACTCCTTTTGTGTTGGATCTGTATTTGAAAATATGCGCCTCTGTGATCGTGTGAATATTTCTGTATATATATATGTATATATAAACATAAGAATAGTTGAGTGCATGTCTGTGTGTAGATACAGATATATATCTGTTAACAGTAGGTTAACAAACTTCCGAAAAAAATTCATATCTTAATATCTAAGAAGATTTAGGTAATGTTCTTCAAATGAAATTTGATTGTATTCGCCTAATTCAAGTAAAAAATTATTTCGAAAATTTATATTGAATAATAGATTTTAAAATAAAAAATCACAGTGAAAACAAAATAAAGTCTGAAACTCGATTATTTAAAATTTATGTTTTGATTCTATAATATGATTCGTCTTTGAAAATAGTGAATTTAGATGATAGTATCAAGATTTTTATTTTTGTAGTGGTTGAGAATTATTGGATGAGCGGAATCGAGTATTTCTGTCGATTTCTAGTGATCGACAAAGTGACGGGCTTCGGGATCATGGCCACAGCTAGCTCGGAGGTCAGGGGTTTTAGGAAAAATGGTAGATGGGTGTGTAATGGACCGAGGTAGCTGGTCGATAGTGATGTAGGGTTTAGTGACAAGATTTAGTCGAGGTGGTTTGTCGTGCTCGTGTAGCGACAGGGGTTGATCGGAGTGATTAAGACTAGGGGGAATCGGAGCATTATCGAGTGGAGATGCTTTGGTTGAGGAGGCGTGGTCGTTGATGGCTGGAATCATCCACGAGGGGATGATTTTGCATACTGGATTGGTTCCAGGAAGGAGCAGATGTGCTCGATTTGGTTTCCGGCGATGTTCGACGATGTTAGGTATTGGGGATGGTCAAAGAGATCATCGGCGATGTATAGGTGATTGCAAGATCGATCGGAGTTCGCCAGTGCCTTCGTACATGTGCACAAAAGGGGATGCGTATCGGTGTTTCTGGAATGATTGGGGAAGATGAGAAGTTCTCGGGGTCGAACCCGAGAAAAAGGACGGGTTGCTCGAAATAAGAGCGTGCAGGATTACTCAAAGTAAAGATCGAGTTTGGCTCAGGAAAAAATTAAAATAAGCTCGGGTTTGTTTAATCTGTTACCAGACTTCAAATTTAAAAGGAAAAAAAATGTTGTTTCAGGTTTGAAAATGCAACAGTTTTTTTTAAGTTACAAAGTAAATTTTTATTTAAACAAAGTTTCAAAGCATATTTAAACTAAACAAGTATCCAAAGGAAAATTAATTAAGTTTCAAATTTTAAACAAGTTTCAAAATAAGGTTTTTAAGAAATATAAATAAGTTTTCAAAATTAAAGTATTAAACAAGTTTTCATGGATTTAAATTTTAAGAGTTAAATTGTTTTAAATTTTTTGGTTTATATAATTTTGTATAAAGTTAATTATCTTATTAAATCTTTGATTATTTTCAAATATAATAAAATGAAATTACTTAATGTATTAAGGGACGGAAAATTGAGGTTAATTTGTCAAGGATTTAGATATTTAATTACTTAAAGATTTATGTAATATGAATAATTAAAGAAAAGTTTATCAAAGTGATTAATCTATTTATGTGATAAATCAAAGATTATTTAAGGTAATTAATTTAAATATAATTACTTAATTTAAAAGTAATTATTTAATGATTTAAGTTGATTAAGGATAATCACTTATTGTAATTTTATTAATTAAATGGTAATTAATTAAGGGTTAATTAATTAGGTAATTAACAAAAGGTTAATTAATTATTGTAATTAGCTAAGGATAATTTATTTAATTGTGATTAATTAAGTATTAATTAATTTATTAATTAATTTATTCAAGAAAATTAGTTTAAAGGATAATTAAAGGCTAATTATGCAATGATTAAAGTGTGATTAAATTGTTAATTAAAGGTTAATTAATTTATAATTAAAGGCTAATTAATAAATGATCAAAGGTTAATTAATTAAAATGGTTTGTAATTAATTAATATTAATAAACCAGGATTAGTAGTTATTCATAAGTAATTAATCTGATTTAAATTAATTAGATGATTAAATTAATCTTACTTATGGATGTTCGAATTCAATTGAATGTTGAATTGTTTGACATCCCTGATGTGTGATGCTTTGTGATATGAATTATTTTTGGTTTGAGCTGTAATGAATGTAATTTATTTATCCGTGATGAATGTAATTTATTTACCTGTGATGAATTTATATCTGTAAATGTATAAATAAAGATAAGAGTTATAGGATTATACCACTTATCGATATTGCTGTGTTTGGATTGTGATGATTGATGATGTTGCACTATTGTGTAAAACCCCTGGACTACACTATACACACACAAATATGGATTGCACGAGGAAATTGGTTAAGTCACGGATTTTTGAAATGGTTTTAAAATTGAATTTTGAATCCAAATGATTTTCGAAAATGGAATTGGGTTAAATGTGAAAAGCTTTTGAAAGGAGTTTTAAAAGTTATTTTGAATAACTTGATTAAGTTTTGAAATTTAAATAATTTGATTTGAATTTAAATTCAAGATTTGAAATTGAATTCTACCTTAGGAAATTTTGGTTTAAAAAGGGTATACAAGTTATAAATGTGTTTATATGGGTTTCAAACCATTTTAAAGGTATTGTTTTGGGAATTTGAATTTAACCCAAGCCTTATACTTGAAGGGCTTTAACTTGTGCAAATGTAATCGGATTTTCCCAAAACAAAAAGTATTTGTTTTCCAATAATAATGGCTTTCATATAAAGAAAGGATTTCTAGGTTTTATTGAAAGGATTTCAAAATCGAAATAGAAATGGTTTTGAAAGCTATCGATTTAGTCTTTAATTTAAAGATTGGATGAGTTAATCCAATTTGAAAGGGAAATTGTTATAAAAGGCTATGAATGAATCTTTGTTGAAGATTGGTGATTTTTATTTTCAAAATTGAAGAGGATCTTAAAGGTATCTTTTGTATAAAAGATTTGGGATTGAAATGGAATTGTTCTGAAGGGCTATAAATGAATCTTTGTGAAAGATTGATGAACTTTGTGAATTAAATCTTTTTTTTTTAAGATTTGAAAATTGTAATTTGTTCAAACCATTTAAAAGAAAGGTTTTGGGTAATAAGTTGTGACTTAACTGAGATCCCATTATCCATATTATTTTTAAATATTGTGCTCATTATTCGGTTTAGCTTCGAGAGGACTTTGTGTTATATAACCCATTCCGAATAATGATATGGCGTTATGGAGAGCATTTGAAGACTGGTGGTGGAGACCGGATATTTTCGAAAGCGAAAGGATAACCCATCGAATGTCTCTGCACAGAATGGCCCCGGTATAGAGATTTGATCACCCTTTGAGTCTAGACTTGATTAGAGATTGTTCGGACTGCAAGGGCTTCTTTGTGAAGTGCCTTCAATTCTGTTCAAACCCGAAACAGACTTGTATGGATGTGTGTCTGACATTACACTTTGAGATGTAAAGCTGGTTTCTATCAAATTCATTTCTGTTTGGTGGCAGAGAATTTATTCTCTTAGCTTAACACCCTTCTTTGAGACGTACAGCTCAGAAGTTATGTAGTTGATGGTTACTAGTGATACATTCCCAATTTGGTAATGTGACATATGAAGTGCTGCTGATCATTTGTTGATCGAAGCATGGCTTTTGTGTAAATTGTAGCTTTGTGGACGTGACTTCATCGAATCTCACAACCCGGTAATGGTCGAAATAGGAATCGTTGCAGCAAGGTTATTTGGGGGTAGTGCCCCCTGAGGGTATGTCCATTTCCTTATGGATTATAAGTGGTATCATGGTATGGAGCCCAGATACTTAACTTTGTGGTCGCTGCAAACTTATTTCTTTGTGGTTGTTGGTGTAGAGGTACCTCGGATAAAGGTTGGTAACGACCGGGGGATGGCATGCTCGTGTCAGTAGTTACTTTCGAGTAGGGGTAACCCGACCTTGTGTTGGCAGAGATCCTATTAGGTTCTCGAGGGCGTCCCTTCAGAGGTGTTCCATTCGGTGTAGGAAGTTCCTTTGCCCAACCATTGTTGGAAATCCAATCATCCAATACGAGCCCTTTACGATTGTAGTTGTATAACCTACCACCACAGGTGGTAGCTATAGCAGGCATAACATAATGGTACCTATGCTAGCTAAGATTAATATTATACTTGCAAATGTTTTCTGCACTATGCATTAATAGTAATATCAAATAGTTTTCGCGTATCAAGCATTTTTGACTGTCATAAGGAGAAATCTCCTCAAGTTTGCACTTGCGTTGTATGTGTGGCAGGAGGCCTTATTACAGTTTCATTTTCCAAAAAAAATTGCAGACTTCTTTTGAATTCTTTTGTTTTTCTTTTGATAAAGATAAACTATTTTTGTTTGCTCATACCAGTCCCATTACTGACTTGGAGTTTATTGTTCCCTTTTTAAACTCTAGTTTCCCATAATTTTCCACACGGGCAGTCTAGAGTTGGAATTTTCAAATAATCAAATAATAGGTGTAGATTCGATAACACCCAGCCTTTGGATTTGGCGATAGCATTTGTTCAAAGTGATTGACCTTGCTTAAGTCATCATGATGGTGGTTCGAGCTTATGGTTTGGATATAACTGCTTTTGGATTGGAGTCTTCAAAGCTTTTGGTTCAAGCTATCTTTGGTGTTGGATTCTTTTAGAGACGCATTCTATTGGAATTATCTTTCCGCTGTCGATGGTTGCAAAGTCTAGACCATCTATTTGTGTTATTTTCCGCTGTTATCTTTAACTCTGATATAGATATTCATGTTGTATCCGATTTTGTATCGACTATTGTGTATCAATAATATTATTCTTTTTCTTCTAATGTGTTGTTGTACTTAATGTGTTATAAGCTATGGCACGAGTCGGTTTTCAACGTTTAAATCTACGGCATTCGAGTACAAGTGAAGTACGGGTGTCGATTTTCGAACGTTGAAATTTAGACCGTGACACAATCTGTACACAAGGTACTTGAATTGAATTGCTAAGTAAAGAGAATGAGTCTTGAATGCGGCAGAATCTCCCTAGTGTTCTCCAAAAAAGGTCTCTTTCACTGTGCCCCTGCCCTTTTATTTATAGACGAAGATTGGTTAGACTTCCGCAATGGGCCTAGGAGCAAGATACCTCGGCCCGTGGTGAGTGATTTCTGTGTGCCGAGCCACAAATGCCAAACGGAAAATGTCGAGCCATATATCCAAGCCGAACGGTACCTTTATGCCGAACGAGGCAATGTGTTGAGTGAATTATGTAGGCCGAACAAGATCCGACGCCGGTTGAGGGGAGATGTTGAACGACATACTTATGCCGAGCGAGGCCATATGCTGAGCGAGGCTCCATGCCGAATGAGGCTGGAATGCTGAACGAGGCTGGAATGCCGAACGAGTCTGGAATACTGAATGAGGTTCATGCCGAACGACCTTGCTATGCCGAACGGGGCTGGAATGTCGAACGAGGTTCATGCCCAACGACCTTGCTATGCTGAACGGGGCTGGATTGCCGAACGACGCTGGAATGCCGAACGAGGTTCATGCCGAACGACCTTGATATGCCGAATAGCCTTGTCATGCTAAACGAGGTTCGTGCCGAACGATACTTACAGCGAGCCTCTTGCTTCCTGGTCAAACATCCAGGTAACATTACTCGTCACGTTGTGAGATTCTCTTCTGTCTTTTCTTTCTTTCACCCCAACAATCTATCTTTCTGGCACTTGGATGGTCACCACGTGAATACCGCTGATGTATTAGTGTTGACTTCTGAGGATCGAAAAGGCCGGTCATTATAACATCACACAATTTATTTCTCATCATACCTTTAAGTAGAAGCATTCAATATAACCCATGGATTGTTTTCCTCCCCAAAACCCTTTGATATATACTTAAAAAATAGACTACCCTAAATATTCATTAAACTAAAAAGTTCAAATTCTGAAAACTTTCATTTATAAAACAGGTCGTCATCATTATATCTTAGTTTCCACAAAATAATTTTCGCATTTTAGTAAAACAATCGAAATAAAATTTCTAGCTTATACCCATAATTTTTCCATAAATCACCAAATCATCAAAAACACGTTATGACTTTAAAAATTAAGATAAAAAACTTTAAGGTTTCAAAATTTCTCTACCATTGGTATATTTCTATATTTTCTCTTAAAAACTTCCCTTCACAAAGTATTAATTGTTCACATAAATAATTTTCCCTCAAAACCATTTCTTTTATTTGTAAACGATAGGCTTATTTAAGAATCATTTCAAGTTAAAAACTTATACTACATTATATATCACAATCATCAAAATTGTATCCACTATGTTATTATTGTCTCAAAAATTTTTATCATAAATTTTATTTGCCATTCATAAAAATATTTTCCGAAATCCATACTTCACTTTAAATGATTGAATGTCATATTTATTTCAATAATTTAATTTAAGTTCAAAGTTTATACATCACCCCACCTTTATAACTATACTAACAAAGAGTATTACATAGTAATATTGTCTATTAATATGGAGAATGAGGCTGAATAAAAGTGACCACAAGTGAATATTCTCTTGGGATAACATTGATATGTTTTACTTTACCTCATAAAATCATAAACGACGTGTACGGTATCGACATAAAGCAATAAACATGTTGGCTATATAAGAATAAAACAATATATTATACATCACAGGGTACACAAAATGACAAAACACGGAAGTATGTATAATACAAACATAACGATACACACATAAAGTGAGACTAGAAAAATAAAACTACTAAACTGTATAGATATAAATATGGATTTCAACATAATTCAAAAATATACATGACATAAAAGCCAACAGCGTATACAAAGTATACAACATGCCTTAAGGCCTAGAATCTAAACGGCATACACTCATACGTACATACATACATATATATATATGTGTGTGTGTGTGTGTGTGTGTGTGTGTGTGCGTGCGTGTGTATGTACGTTTATATATACAAACATACACACTTATAAGCTAGCCCAACATCCATAGTCAATGGGTTCCAGTACCTGAAATATCCTGGCCTAACCCGAGCATTAATACATAATAAATGGGTTAGACTATCTGTAATTTAACAATTGTGAGTTCATAGGTGTAACATTAGTTAATCAACAATATAGTCATAACTATGTAATATTCCAACATCCAAATAATAAATGGCCGCATCATTATAATTCACTATATCACAAAACATAGCATGCTTATTACAAGCCATCATCTCAAGTATGGGAATCAAAACATCTCGTAAATCAGAATCACGAACTAGCATGAAAGCAAGCCAAAACCATAAGACAAGCATGGAAGAAAATCAAAACCATAAGAAAAGCATGAGAGAAAGTCAAACAAAAGATAAGCATGAAAGCAAGTCAAACAAGCATGAAAATATGTCAAATCAAAATTTCACAAATCTAATCATAAATCAAAGGATAAGGCGGAAAGCAAGTTATCATAAAGTTAGCCTAAAAGTACACCGAACCTGCCTAAAAATGAGTTATAACAAGACAAGCCTGAAGGCTATGACGAACCTTCTTGAAAGCGAGTTATAACAAGATGAGTCTAAAAGCACGCCGAAGCAATCATTGCCGATCAAAATGTTAAATGCTTTCAATTAGTAATCAAATAGTATCGCCCAATGTCCTATAACCACTAGGTGATCTTGAGTATTTATAAAAGATTCTAGTTTCTACTCAAGTAAAATATTATAACTAATGAGTCGAAGAATTAATCAATAAATTGATATAAGTGTTCATACCAGTTATATAACTAAACCATTTAATTATAATTCTTATTTTATAAAAGTAGTATTTTTATATAGAAATTACTTCCTTTAAAATCCTTTAGATATTAGTCTAATGACTGTAAAATCTCTATGTTTATAAAATATGCTACTATACGCATACATAAATCTAATATACATATATATTTTGATTATCATTTCTCAAAACACTATTATTGCTAAAATGTCTAATAATATTTCTTTATCAAATACTTTTAAATATATGATTCATCTTCATATTTCAAAACCCAAATTTTGAGGTAAATAATATATATATTTTATATAAACTTAAAAAGTGATTTTTAAAGAATATATTTTAATATAACTAGTTTAAAATGATTTCTTTTCGTACTAAAGGTAATTAATTTATATTATTTTAAATAAATTGGAATAATGAAATTCCCTAAAATTATAATGCTATTAAAATTCCAAAATTCATATAAGTCAAGAAATCAAGAAAGCAAAAGGAAACTAGAAGAAAATTGATCAAAAAAGAAACTGCCTGGAGATTTTTAAGCTCTAGGCTCTTGAATTGGTGGAATATTAGCTTTCAACCGATGGAAATTACCAGTCGACTGGTATCGATTCCTAGAGCCAATAAACTCTAGCATTGATTCTGATGTTGTACACAATAATTTTGGCAACTGGACATGATATGCAGAGACTAAATCCCATTAATAAAACACATGCAAGTCTATAGCATCAACAAATCAATACAACCACTCAAATGACAAAGTTATACTAAGATTTTCAAGAATCAGGTTTAATTATATGTGTTTCACAGACAATGATTCAACAATAATCATCTAATGTTCCCAACAATTATCGCAGACAACAACATGCAACTAGAATCAGATATATTGGTGAGAATTACTCACCGTGATTTCTTAAGATAGCTTGTCAAACATCGAATTCTACACCGCCTTTATAAATTCAGTAAACCCTTGGAAATGCCTCAACCAAAAAGAATAAAAGACAAGAATCAAAACACTGTAAAAATTGAAGTCAATCGGCCCAAAAGGTGTATTGTGTTTCGAGAAGCTTGCCTTGTTTTGATTGGAATTTCTAGAAATTTATTTGAATTTAAATTTGAAGATTTTCTAGCCTAGGGTTAAAGAGAACGATCACTAAACTTATTTTCTTTTTCTTTCTAATTTCTTTTGAATGAACAATAATAAGAATGATAGGTGAACTTCTCTTTATCCAAGTCTTAGATGGGTTTCGGTTGAAACAAGACCCAACAAGGAAATGAAATGTCGTTACTTCTTTATTTATTCCTATATAACTCCGTTATCTTTTCAATTTTTTTCAATCAAAGCTTTCAACTAAATTTCAAATTATGCTATCTAATAATAATTACTAATCAATTCTCTAATTTATCTTCTTTTTATGATATTAAATAATAAATTTAATATAATTATTTATGTTGAATCTCAACTGCACTTTAAATTGATATTTACAAAATAACCATTTCTTAAACTATTCTTATAAATAATTGAATAATTTACAAATAAACCTCAATATATCTTTTCAATTTAAGTACTGACAATTTAAACACTCCTAAACTCCTCTTTGTAATGACTAAAAGAATTTAACAAAATAAAATCTACTTTTCTAATAAAATAGATTTAATTATAAATTCCAAAATATTAGTTCCACATCTTAGTTTCCCAATACTAACTAAATTAAGAATTCTTGTTCTTAAAGAATTTATCGTCTTTCATAAAAGGAATACAAACTACAATTTCTCGTTTAAATCACCAATTTAAATAAATATTTATTTTATTTAAATAATTCTAAAATCAAGGTTATTGCCGAACTGCCCTCTTTAAAGAAATTGCATCCTTGCAATTTTATTTTAGAGAAAAGCCTATAATTAATAAATTATATTACTATTATTAAAATATTCATTTTAAAGTATGAGCTATACTCACAACAATAAATCATTAAAACAATCTCACAATGGGTTCATTTTAAACTATAATTCTGAAAGCTCCACATACTCCCTTTAGGTTTCGAACGAATTGGGATCTGCATTAACCCATCAAGTAAAATGGAGCAGTACAAACAATTATTATACCCTTATAATAATGGACTTGAGAAACTTAAAACTTTTCTTCCATGACTATGAGTTTTACACAAACTCATTTATAAAATACAACACTAAAACATTAAATCAACTATTTTACAATGTTGAATTTTCGAAAACTTCGAAGTTATTCCTACTGTATGAAGTGTCTCCAGAAAATCACAATGCCTAAAACACAAAATAAACCCATAATATGCATTCACAAAACTTTTGTTGTTTCTCAATATTAAAATACACATCTACATTTTACTTTAAAATTATTACTTTTTTGGCAAGGCCAGCCAATTTTATAGTGGACCATCCATTTTTTATTACGAATGTAGCAAAAAATTTAATACAGGAGTAAGGTAGAAGCACCTTAACTACAAATAAAAAAGAAAATACAGCACAGTGGTGTGACATAGATGCCACAACTACTACAAATTACCAAATGACTAGGTCCCTTTAGAGGAGGAAGGAACACCATCGTTCGCTAGCAGAAATCGTAGGAACATTGCTAACTACAAGAGCATAAGGATGAAAAAGCATAGCAAGACAAGGGACATAATAAATGGAATCAGGAGAGTATATGAAAGATCGATCCCAAGTAGTATCATCTAACATGTTAGCATTCCACGTCGGATGTAGACCATCTAAAAAGAGTACCAGAGAGTCACCGGAAATGCAAAAAGGAGGCATCAAAGGTCCTACTCATCATGGGAAAAAATATAAAAAAATAATCCTCCACGGGGTTATATCGCATATCTGAAATGAGATCCACCCAACACCTTTCAGACTCAACCCAAACAACAGACAGCCGAGGCTGGATAGTACGGTAATATATAAAGGAATAACTGTAGCATCAGACAGAACCATGCAATCAATGGTGGCAGTGAAGATAGGCCTAGCACTAGAACAAGGAGGAGGAAACGTACCAGGAAGTTTTGATAAAGTGGCATGGATAGGAGCCTTAGGACCGATTTCCTAAGATGGGACGAGGCAGAGGGATTTTGGGAGCTGCGATAGAGTTGACAGAATGCTTGCAAGAGACGACAAGGTGGCCAAAGGAATGATAGGTAGAAATTTTTTCAAGAACCCATCCATAACAAACACCGACCTCCTAAACATGCCCTAGAGCAAGCTGAACCGGAATAGTGGAAGGGAGGAGCTTATCTAGGGTTATTTCAATAAGAGCCTTTGCATATACCAATTTTTCATGTTCTATAGTATTCGTATCAAAGCATTTCAATTTACCTACTTTACACGCTAGCTAATTCAGACCAAGCAACGGTTGTAAAACAGAAGGAATATGTGAAAAGAAAACCCATATAAGAATAGAAAGAACTTGTTCACAAGCGCTAGCTATTGTTGGAGTCCATGGAGTAATAATAAACGGTTTCCATCAAAAAATGTAGGTGTGGCCTCTAGGACACGCCCGGGTTCCTCGAAGGAAGAAAAATGAAGATAATACATGGAGCCAACCAATAAAACACATAAATCACCACAAGTTTCCAAGCCCTTCGGCAAACTTTAGCTGCATCATGTAGAAGGTGATTAGGATCCAAAAAGAAACCAACCAAATATCCCGACCAATAGTCTAAACCCGCTTGCATCACACTAGACGGAGGAATCATCATGCCATTTTCCTTCAAAATTTCAAAATCTATTTGTTTGTAGTTACCCACATTACGGGGCTGAATGGGAATAGAGATGTCCACGGTTTTGAGCAGCAAGGGGCATGGACAACAGGCTTCTTATAATGGCCAGTAGGGGACTTCTGAATACCACTTAAATAAAAAGCATCAGAGGCACTAAGAAACATATCGACAGAAGCCAAGATAGAAGAATCCATTTCCAAATTTACCTTAGCAATATCACAAGTAGTAAATGAGCATGCTCCATGCCCATAGCATTCTTCATGGCAGAAACAGGACGTGTGGACAAAACTCCCACCTCACAAACATCGATAGACGAGGTAGAAATGTTCGACAATCCGACAATCAAAACTGACCACGGCATACAACAGCTACATTCGTGGAAGTAGTAGTGGCAATTGAAGTAGAAATGATGTTACCTGATCCAGGCACTACAAGCGAACTTGTCGAAGCCAGATCAGGTGAAACTGGTAAGGAGGAACACAACAGAAGGAAGTTGGATTCAGTTTGAAGGAAAGGTATCAAACAAATTGGGGCTGCTGAATTATAATTTTGACCATATTTAGTACAAGACAAGGCGGCTTTGGATGGGGAAATAGAGGAGGAGGATGCAGGCATAGAGTAGAGGGAGAGCGATGGAGGGGTCAACGGTTGAAGTGTAGGTTACGAGAAAAAAAATTGCCTGGGGTTGGATGATATATAAATCTCTTTTCTTTTTAAAATTATATCCAAGATTTAAGTTTTTTCAAAATAAGATAAAGTAATTTGTAGAAGGATTACTAATTATTCAAAATAATTTAAATTTTGTACTACAACAAGCACACGTTAAATTCCAAATTTTCGACTAATGAAAAGTCTCACTAGTCATTAAATCCCCCATATTAATAGCCTGCTTTCATATACTAAATCTAAAAATGTTACAAAATTATAAAGAAAAAGCTTTTACTTATGGTCTTAGCTTTCCAGAAAGAACAAGATTACTGAAATTAGATTAATGGTTTTAAAGTTATGACCAAAACAAGTTGATGTTTTTACTTATAAAAGAATTAGCAGGGCTGAGTTTTTGATTCAGATTAAAATAGCAATTAGCTATAAATTATTGCAAAATTTGGGAAATTGATCTAAAAAGAGTTGTTTTTGATTACAATATCTTTTTAACTCAAAAAGAATCACCGAAATCGACAAGAGAATCGAAAGATATTGTTGTTTTACTACAGCCATTTTTAAACCAAAATTTCCTACAATATGGCCATTTTATAAGTTCTCATTTCAAACCAAAATATTGCATCAACACAATAGGCTTTTATTGAAATCCTTTAGCCAAAGTTTTAGGACAAAAAAAATTCCATTTTTGCAGAAAGCTAAGAGTTATAAATTGTAAATTTCCATTAGTCAACAAGCTACGAAAATACTTTTCATATCTATACCTTGCCTTACAAACTAATTTTGCAATCAGTGAAAATCCAAATACTTTTAACTATATTTCCAATATATACTTTGGATTTCAATTAATCATATTTGTATCTTAAATCTTTCTAGTGAAAAGAAAAACAAACAAACATTTAGGAGTCAATTTATTTAAATCAAATACCTCATCCTTTATTGTTATCATAACAAACTCTTAGTTTCAACTTTGAACATTGTCTAAGTCCTATAATAATATTATTACCTTAAGCTTCTTAACTTGAGATCTTTACACACACACACACACACACACATACATACATACATACATATATATATACATACATACATACATACATACATATATATATATATATATATATATATATATATATATATATATTGAGTAAAAATAAACTCATTCCTATGGTGTTGATTTATCAACTTTTCGAGAAAAGATTAACTACGAAGTTTAGCCTTTTAATGGGAAGACTGTTATAAGGTTAAATGAATTTATTTATTGTTAATTTATTCTCAGTGTTATTTTACCCTAGCTTATACTTTTCAACAAAACATGAAAATGCTTTTTAAATTACAAATATTTTATTTGGGAAAAGTCTTTTTCTCAACAATAATTTTCCAAACTTTACATTTTCCAAATAATATAAATATTTTTTAAGGTATTCATTTCTACCAAATATTATTTATTCATTATTAAAATAAACCTCATTAACATGATTTGTTCTTCTAATTACATATCATTGAAGTACATAATTAGTTTTGTTCCAAATATTTTCTTATCTTGTAATTTTCAAAATTTGTTCACACAAATACTTTACATTCTTTATAGCTCAATTATCTTTTACAAATTTAAAATAGTAAAGACTTTAAGGTGTTCAAATGTTCCATTCCTTTAATATCCCTTTTTAAAAACAAGGATTTGAATGATTAAAAATTTCCCCAAAAAAAATATTGTAACCCTTTATAGTCCAAAATGTCCTAACACAAACTTCATTTCTTAATTGGGTTACCTTTCTGCCCACTTGAGAAATCATGACAAACTTAACCTTTTTCAACACCTAATTATTTTCAACTTAGATTTCTACTTTTGGAATTCAAAAAATGTAAACTGGTAATCTCCTAGAATTATGTTATTTTTATAAAAGAAATAGTTACCTAAATGCTTCTTACACAAAGAAAATTATCCAAAATTCATTAACTTAAATTAACTAAATAATGAATTATCGTTTTAGTTCAGCTTCCTTTAAGTTAGAACTCATAAGTCATAAGTGTATGTTTTATCATTCATTTAGATCACAGTAGGTTATACATAACCAATCAAGAGCAACATACAACATTCACTTAAGCATACACCTTATTGATGAATATATACAAATCTATATATATATATATATCAAATAATAAAACGACATTGTCCATCCATTTATAGCGAATTGCCTTGTCAATTGACTGCAATGTTAACCTTGTGATCTATATCGCCTCACCACCGACCTCGACTATCACTAATGCTTGATAGCTGCATTTGTTATCTAAAAAAAAATCGATACTTATAAGTATTCTTGTTGTTTTCATTATAATTACTTTCAACCATCAAATTTTTAAAATACATACGAACTATTATCATACTAGGTATATAATTTTTTTCTCAAAATATTTACTAAAGTAATTTTTCTAAATAATATCACTTTGTATTATTATGAAACTCCACATGATAACTCCTTTTGAAAATATAATATACTGCTTATAACACCTCTTAAAATATTATTTATGTTCAAGACATTTCACTTGTCAAATGGCTACCAGTGTCACGAATTTGTGAGTAAAGGTTCGCCCTCTTCCCAGTTCTTATTTTAATTATTCTCCATGAACCCAATTTCTTTGTGATACTTAAATTGCAATCATTCAAGTGCATACTAATCGTAACCAAGTATGCACAATCATGAATCAATAACAAAAGAGGCGATTCTACAGTAAATGGATTTTTAGTATGTATCATTTTTGCAATATATTAGTATCGGTTTTGTTATGTATGATGCCTGTAAGGGCCGTCACAGTCGATTAACTGATCTGATCGGTTATTAATTTCGGTTAATCTTATATTAAGTTCTATTCGGTTAATCGTCATTTGGTTAATTTCGGTAGTGGTATACCAACCTAATAAGTTAATTTTAACCAATGTTAACTGGTTAATTTAGACGATTAATCGGAATTAACTGTTACAGGTTAACCGGTTAAATTAACAGGTTAACCGTTTAAATTAATTGGTTAACTGAACTAACTAAGGTAAATCAGTTATAACAGTGCAGTAGTAAATTAACAAATACGTAAACACAATAGCGTATTAACAAACATTCAAAGTTCTTTTAGACAACTAATACATTACCGACAACATATACATTGGTGATTCAATGTTTTTAACTCCAAAATCCAAATTGATACGACAATAAAGTTTGAATAACATAAGTATATGATACAATGAGAATGCATACATCAAGATTAAGTTGCTGCAAAGTTGCAAACTATAGACTCCATTATGCAATACTCGAAGTCCAAAGATATTGTATATTACCTCTAATCTACATTCTCCAGTTCTGTCCAAATGTCGATATATATAAATGAGCAATTAACATGTATAATTGAGACTTGAGTAATATGAATACTATGCTGCATATTTACTAAATATAAGATAAACATTTACATATAAGATATATAAACTCAATGTCTATGACATTCAGTACACATTTCACATATATTAACATACTGCATATTAGTTCATAATGTGGGCCATGTATAACACATATATTTACTATGAACTAAGTTGAACTGAAAAAAATTCTTAAGCATAATGAAAACTGAGCATGATGTATGCAAACATAAAACATTGAAACTGAACTATGAACTTATTATATGTCCATATGAAACTGAGCTAATAATTAACTTGGTCATAATTAATATAAACTTGAAGCTGAGCATAATTACTAATAGGGTCATAATGTGTATAAATTAAAGTATTGAAACAGAGGAAGATATAGTTTCAAAGTTATATATAAACTAAATAATTGTATATATGAAAATTAAATATAAAGTTATATGTTAGACAATACTTCCATGCTTAATGGTACAAATTAATAAAATGGTCATCATCTTCTTTAATTGAAATCAAATTATAGGATTATTTTCCATATTTAAAATTTTAGTATCTTGATAGAAATTTATAATTATTATATTACATAGACAACACTTCCATTCTATGCACCACTACATTATTTCATACAATTTCATGCTATAATTTTTTTTTAAACATGTTGGTCTTATTATATAAATCGGCATGAGCTCCTTAAGTTTAGGGTAGTTGTAGATATACGTTCGTAAAAAATCAAATGACATAAATAGATTTGAAGCAATATTGATAATAAAAATTTGACAAAATGAGTGTAGCCAAAGTTGGATGACATACAAACATCATTGTCCTAGTAGGTTAAGTGATTCGACTTTGGTATGAGAGGTCACAAGTTCGAAACTTGCGTAGTGTGATTCGAACATATATTGAAATGTAATTTGTGCCCTGTCCCAGTGACATGATGTATTTAAGTACCGTTTCAAAACAAATTAGATGACAAAACACGCCAACTCATAAACGACACGTGACTGTGGTAACGAGTAAGCATAACTTGCTCATATTAAGCTGTTTAAATATTTTAAGAATAAAATATTTGTAATAATTATTTTCAAATGAGAGAGAAGGAACAACTTAAGATATATCTATGTTGTTTAGAAGTTAGTTAAAGCTTGCAGTGCAAATATATGGTAGTGCTTTCCTACACATCTAGAGAAAGGTACATCACATACATACATATATACATATACATATATACAGACACGCATATCTCTGTGTATGTATTTTAAAAATGGGAAGGGAATATAAAAAAACGTGTACAAATTAAGTGCTTCTGTTAAACTACTACTTATTCTAATATTTCTCTTGCACAAACACACTTCACCATAGTTCAATGGATTTATGTCAAAGCAATAGGGAAGAAAATTATAGTCGGACTACAAAAACCAGAATGGAAAACACATGAACTTATTAAAATATGAAAATAACCTTGAGTGCATGCAACATTAATATTTTCTACAATGCAAAGGGCATTATCTTCATTGATTTCTCCTTTCTTCTCAGTATCAAGTATATGGTAAATTGCACACTTTAGGCATGCATTGTTGGTTGCCTTTATGCTTGATAATTTTCTAATGTTCCAAGTATTATATAAAAATCAGTATCAAACAAGAAGATTTAGGATTTTTCCTTGCATTATTTTATGGTGTCATATGCATTTATTTCAAATAAGTATTGAAATTGACATACTTTCTTTCCCTAAGAAAGTAATCCTTGAACTATTGAATCCTCCTCTCCTTAACCTCCTTACAAATCTTCAAGTAACCCCTCAAAAACGATCTAAGATGTATGTAGGCATATCATCAGGTTAAACGCAAATCGGAACTTATATGTAGTCATACATTATACTAGCATATAACTTCAAAACCACATAAATACATAACTACTAACTGCAAAATTATCCCCGCTTGTTTTATGAATATATGCATTAATTATACAATGCATAATTGAATATATTATATACTTCATAACCATATTAATATATAACTACTAACTGCAAAGTCAACACACACACACACACTCTGACACACACACACACACATGTATATATAAAGAAAGATCATAGTGTTAGATTTATATATTAGCTTATAGCTATGATCTGCAAACAGTAACTTGACCCATTGTGTAAATATTATTTTGTTTAACGATTACAATTTCCTCTATTAAACAATTTAAATATACAACATCAAAGAACAGATTTAAAGTTTAAACTAGATCTGAGCATAATGAATTTAGTTCCTCCATAATAGATTATTAAACCAGATGACTTTCTACATAGTAAATTGTTTGCCATAAGCAATTTTTACACAAAATAGAACAACTATTTCATTAATTCTAGAAAAATATACTCATAATCTTTGTTTTCCTTCTTTATGCCATTAACTGCAATGCTTCGACAGGGGTGGTGGTCTTTAGTGGCATTATGAAGCATCATAAATGACATGAGAGATCTGTAGGCAAGACGAGCGTGAAGATTAGATGTAGGTTTCGAATTACCATATTATTTAATTTCATCTAGAAAATGAGTATTGAAACATAACTTGAAAGGGAAATAATAAGGCACGTTAAGTACTAGTTCGGTTCGAGTAATGTATGCCTTTTTATAAATGGGTTAGTTTTGGTTGCAATTTTTAAAAATAAATCATAGATACGGTTTGATTTAACCTTTTAGTTTTAGGTTTTTGTCAATATAAAAAAGAATATGACACATGTATCTTGCAGAAAACTATCAATTTATAAAACAAAGTTAACATACAAAATAGAAAATAACTTTTTTAATTTCAATGTTTTGAGAAATAAAAGCAGCACGAGAAAGTATACATTGTTCCTCCATTCCTTTCCTTGTCCTCCTTATCTTCCTTCCATCATATCAGTCGTCCCTTTGCCCCTCTTATGTTTTGTAATTGATGTTGAAAACTCAAAGCACAATACATAGTTTAATCCAAATGCTACCTTAATTTTTTAGTCGGTTAACGGTTAAACATCCATCCAAATTTTGTTAACTATTAACAAAACCGAGAATGTTCGGTTATGGCCGTTCGTTTAACTAATGATGTCGGTTAACAGAATTTATTTGTTAAGTCAGTTGGATCGACGTTAGTTAAATCAGTTAGGTTAGTTAAGTCAGTTAAATGCCTACCCCTATATGTCATGAGAACAATCTTTAAAATAATAAAACATCAACTCTAATCAAACAAGCAGTGGGTATCATTTTTGTAA
This sequence comes from Allium cepa, assembly GCA_030765085.1. NCBI lineage: Eukaryota > Viridiplantae > Streptophyta > Magnoliopsida > Asparagales > Amaryllidaceae > Allium > Allium cepa. Next base: position 674,383,999 of record CM060941.1, on the reverse strand, counting down.
TATATTAGTATCAGCTTTGTTATATATGATTGTGAAAACAATCTCTAAAATTGCAAAGTATCAACTCCAATCAAACAAACAGTTTGTATTATTTTAGCAATAGATTGGTATTAGTTTTAATTACAAATGACAATAAAAACAATTTCTAAAGTCAAACAGACATTGGGTGTAGTTATTGCAATATATAGGTATCTATTTTGTTACAAATGACAACGAAAATAATTTCTAAAATTAAAAAACATTAATTCCAATCAAATAGACAACAGGTATTATTTTGCAATGTATTGGTATCAGTTTTGTTACAAATGACAGCGAAAGTAATTTCTATAGTTAAATATCATCAATTCCTATCAAAAAACAAGGTATCATTTTTGCAATACTTTAGTATCAATTTTGTTATAAATGACAGTGAAATAATTTCTAAAACTAAAAAGCAAGAACTCCAATCAAACAGATAATGGGTATCATTTTTACATTATATTGGTATCGGTTTTGTTATATATGATAACGGAAATAATTTATAAAATTACAGAACATCAATTTCAATCAAATAGACAACGGGTATCACTTTTGCAATGCTTTAGTATCAATTTTTTTAATAAATGACAGTGAAAATAATTTCTAAAATTTAAAAGAATGAACTCCAATCAAACAAATAGTGAGTATCATTTTTGCAATATATTGCATCAGTTTTGTTAAAAATGATTTTGAAAATAATTTGTAAAATTACAAAGCATCAATTCCAATAAAAACAGATAGTGGCTATCACTACTATAATGCCTTGGTATCAGTTTTATTATCAATGACAGTGAAAATATTTTTTAAATTAAAAGCATCCGCTCCAATTATGTAAATAGCGGGTACCACTTTTGTAATATATTGTTATCAGTTTTGTTACTAATGATAGTGAATGTAACGACTCAAAATTTGACCACTTTGATTTAGGAATATTTAATTAACTTTAAATACTCAAATCGTAGATTTTGTAATGAAATACAAATCTTTTAACAGCAAATAATGATGGTGAAATAGGTTTTTTTCAATTTTTTTACAAAAATATATAGTTCGAAGAAAAAATGAAAATGTGACTGGAATTCATTTTCTGAATTTTTGACTTTTCATTAGCTAAAGATTTTCGGAAATGTTATGAACATTTAAATGTACATATACTAATTTATAAATAATTAACACATTTAGAAAATATATGTACATTTTTATACTTAATTTTATATCTATAGGTTGTGACATTTTATGAAATATAAAATAAAAAGATGTTTAAAAATGAAAGATTCTTTAGGAAACATAAAGAAACATAAGTACACATGCATTAATTTCATGTTTCCTAAGCATAAGGAAGGGGGACAGCTTGTGGGCTAAGGTACACAAAGGTGAGGTGGCATGCTGATGTGGGAAGAGGAGGTGGAGGGAAAAGGACCAAGGGTAATAAAGTAATTTGATTTGTTTCTTGCTTAAAAATACCCCTTTCATTTCGTCACTTTTGCCTTCTCTTCCTTTTACCATATCTTTCTCATATCTGATCCAGATGGTGATTTCCTTTATTGAAACCTTGTAAAATTATAGTGGCTACAACTTTCATGTGTATCACTTCATCATATTTTGAGCATAACCATGTCCAAATTTCATTTCTTTGCAGAGCATTTTTGGACCTAGATTTTCATGTTCGAAAATATCTCTTCTTATTTCTACCATATCTCCCTAAAAAAATGATCCAAATTGAGTGATTTATTTCTTGAAATTGTAGATAAGAGAATTTTCTATAACTTTCTCTCTGACCGCTTTTTAAAATTTCGTAAGTAGCATATCCAAAAATGGTTGGAATATGACCCATTTTCGGGTTGATTTTTGACGGTTCAAGGATAACCCAAAGTCCCTCCACCTTACCTAACAAAAGCTTCACCTTATTTTTCTTTCAAGGCCGAGCTACCTTAGTCTTTAATTCCATCAAGATTTCTTCTTTTTGCTTAAGAATTGAGGTGCTAGGTCATACCCTAAATTAGTAAGAGTTTGGAAGTTTTATGGTGAGAAAAGTTCTACCTTTTTAACTTAAATTACTAACTTTAAAATCTGAAGTATACTACTTGAAATATATGATGCTTGGATGGATGTCGATATTGTGTTTTGATGGTGCATATATATGCTTTTTGGATATGTGATAATTTGGACGTGTATTAGTGTGATTATGTAATGTCAGTTAACATTTGGAAAATGGAAAGTTAGTCAATGAAATTAAAGTTAGTATCTTGCTTATGAGTATAAATATAATATGATTTTGCGTTGAAATGTTGGGTGTGGTATTTGGTACATGTATTTCACAATAATAAAGTCAGCGCTTACTAATTTTAAAAAGAGACATAAACATCCTTTTTAATAAAGGTTTGAAATTTGATTTTAAATTCAAATTATTTAAAGTTCAAAACTTTGTTTTGGCTTTAAAAACATTCCTTTAAATTTTCACATGTGATAAGGTTTCAAAAGGTTTAAGTTTTAAAAAGTTAGTAACGAAATTTCATGTTTTGAAATTATGGGTAATATAGCGATAATCGCTGTACGCGAAGATCGTAAAAATACTAACTATTTTTCTAATCTAAACTTGTTTTAACTTAAAATATTTTTAGAAAATAATTTCTAACTTTTTAAGTAATTAGGAAGTAATTATCTGATTATCTAATTAATTATTTATTAATGATGTTTATTTAATTAATCAAGATAATTAGTACTCAGTCATCCCCTAATTGAGGTTCTTTATACTTAAGTGTTAATCAATTAAGTTAATCATGATTAGTTAGTAATTAAAGCTAATTATTATTTAATTAGTAAATAAGGATTAATTATTTATTTAATATTAATTATCATTTATTTAAAAAGGGTTTAAATATTTAATTAATAACTGTTAAGCAAGATTACTTATGAATTGATTAAGATTGATTTAATTATTTATGACGGTTTAAATTATTATGTAATAATTAATTTGATATTTATTATGGCTTAAATATTTATTCAAGATTAAATATTATTTTATTATTTATGTAAAATATAATTATTATTTAATTATTTATTTAATACTTAATTATTATTTAATTATTAATTAAAGTTTAATTATTATTAAGTAAAGACTTTGATTGTTATTTAATTTTTAAATAAAAGTTTTAAAGTTTTAAACCACTATATTTCTAAAGATCGGTTTTGTTTCACAAAGAAACTCTCTTTTAAAGGATGTTTTAATCCTAAAGGATTTCATTGTCGATTACCGTTAAGTAACCCCAGTTGAATATGAAACCCAGGGACATTTGTTTAGTAGAATAACTCACCGCTCTATCAATTAACTAGTATTTGACATCTGTTTGGTAGATCACCGTTCTACCATATTTCACCAAGTAGATTATGTTGACATCTATTTGGCAGAATAAAATCCCATTTTGCTATTATATTAACTTGGACATGTGTTTAGCAGAACAATCCTTGTTTAATATTTTGGTAACTTGGACATTTACTTATATGATTGATTGTTATTGACTGATTCCCTTATACATATCTGCTTGTTATGTAAATACCCATATTATAACTTGAAAAGTAAACTCGGTTAAATGAGAAACATTGTGATCATTACGCTTCTTTTTCATTTTTAAGGTTAATCATACTTTTAATAATGGTTGTAGGTTAAGTAATAATTTCAGTAAAAGTGTTTTAAATAATCGTTTTATTTATCGAAAGCACTTTATTAAATGACTTTATTAAAGGAGTTTTGTTTTAAATAAGGAATATTTATAAGAAAGTTTTATATATGATTTTGAATATTTATAAAGGAAGTTTATAAATAATTTTGGAGATTTATAAAGAGATATATAAATGGTTTTGATATTTATAAATGAGTTTTGTAAATTTAACTTAGACATTTATAAAGCATTTGTAAATAGGTTTAGAATTTAAGTAAAGGAGATTCATAAATAAAGGAGTTTTATTAACAGGAATTATAAAAGGAAATTTATAAAAGAATTTGAGACTAGATTTCTTTAACAGAATGTTAATACAGGTGGTGCGGGCATTTATTCCACACTTAACACCGAAGGAATATTGTTTAAGATTATCCTTTTCTCTATTTTAAATGACTTTTGTTTTGATCCTTATTATGATTTTGAAATGAGAAATCTTTCACAGCGTTTTGTGAATATACTTATGCCGATGAGATAAGTGTATGAATATATTAAATAAATATTTTGGAAAGAGAATTAAATAAATGAAAGATTTATTTTGAAGCTTAGTGGTTGCTATGGTAATTAGTATGGTTGAATGCTTGCATTGCATTTCTGCTTGGACGGCAGTGTTAGTATTCCAAGATGGTCTACTAAGAGGAAAGGTAAAATCATAGCCTCAAACCTCACAACTCGGAAAGTGGCTAAAATTGGGAAGATGCAGTAGGGCTATGTAGGTCGATCTCATTAGGGCGTGTCACCACCTTTCTAGATTATCATATTGTGGATTTGGTTGTGCACGAGTGCTCTTGATAAAGGTTGTGAATGCCCAGGGTGATGACATATTCGGTACAATCCAAGTTCAGGGGTAGCCGGTTCTGTGTTGGTGGGGGTGGACCAAGTTCATGATCTGACCCCAGGTACATTTTCTCTAGAGATGTACTAAATGGTAGAGGTAGTCCTTTACCTTGCCATTGTCGGAATCCATTCTTTAATAAGCATCGTGCGGACTTGATTGTACACCCATTATGTTGGAATTAAATAATGTAACAATTTCTGCCATGATAATACATATTTGTATTCTAGACACTGTCATAATATCATTGGATTTTATATAAAAATATTTTGGTTATCGTAAGGTAAAACCCCATCCATGTTTATGTGCATCGTGGTCTTACGAGATACTTTTGATTTTAAAGTTATTTACAAGTTATAATAAATAAAATTCCTTATGATTTGAGTTTCTCACGCTGGTTTTACCACATTGATCCGAGGTTTATTTTCTTATAATGCTCGGGTCAGCCCCAGCATATTTTTCAGTTTTAGCTAGATTTTTTGGAGCTTTTAGGCGACGAGCTAGATTCTCCTAGACGTATTCATGTGTCTTATATTATTCTACTATTCTGTTCTGTTTTGTCCTTATCAGTATTTATCAACGATCGTAAGGACAAGCTACTATAACTATCTAGGCTGACATAAGTTAGTGTACTCTAATGTGTGTATAATAAAGATATTTCTTATTTTAAATACTTTTTCATATTATACATTACTTGCATGTTTTGGATTATGTTCTATCTTTTCTTTCTTCATCCCAAATCACTTGTCTTTCGCACACTTAAATGGTCGGCACATGGATGCTGAGGATGTATTAAGTGTCGTCTTTAGATGTACGAAAGGCAGATCGTTACAGTGAATAACTCCAATCAAACGGGCAATGGATATCATTTTTGTAATAGATTGGTATCAGTTTTTCTACAAATGACAGTGAAAACAATTTCTAAAATTATAATTTATCAACTCCAATCAAACAAATAGTGGATATCATTTTTTAAAAAAGTTATACAATTAGAAAGCAACAACTCCAATCAAACAAACAACGGGTATCATTTTTGCAATATATTGGTATCGGTTTTATTACAAATGACAGTGAAAATAATTTTTAAAATTACAAATCTTCAACTTCAATCAAATAAGCAATGGGTATTTTTTGCAATAGATTGGTATCCTTTTTGTTACAATTGACAATTAAAACAATTTCCAAAATTTCAAACTATCAACTCCAATAAAAAAGAAAGTGGGTATCATTTTTGTAACATATTGGTATCTGTTTTGTTACAAATAATAGTAAAAATAATTTATAAAACTACAAAGCATCAATTCCAATCTAACATATAGTGGACACCATTTATGCAAAATTTTGGTATTAGTTTTGTTATAAATAACAGCGAAAATAATTTCTAAAATTAAAAAGCATCAACACCAATTAAATGGATAGCGGATATCACTTTTGCAATATATTGGCATCAGTTTTGTTAAAAATATTGATGAAAATAATTTTTAAAATTACAAAATATCCACTCCTATCAAATAGACAGTAAATATCACCTTCGCAATACTTTGGTATCATATTTTATGGAGCCAATTTTATACAGCTATGGTAAAAAATATGGAAGATGTTATTCTCGAGGATGTTGTTAAGGATGTTGATCAAGATACTGTAAGTCCAATAATTTTTTTACCTAGTACCCAATTTAAACTCTCTGACTGGTGCAATTTCGCATGTATTAATTCTTATATATAAGTATACATATCATCAACATAAGTGGGGAGTTCAAGCCAAAATAGTCACTGTTGAGAATTATTTTTTGGATTAAAATTTTATTTTATTTTACTGAGCACTGGGAAGGCATGGGCATTTCATTTTCAGCAAAGTCAATCTAATTTGTTTTCATTGGATGTATTGTCCTAAACATAATTTCTTTTTCAAGATTAATGCAAATTTCCAATGACGTCTCTCCTAAACATCTACATTTGAAAGACTTTTTGTATTAAGCTCTTATTTTTAAGTGGCATAAAAATAATAAAGTAATATATCTTTGAGATGCAAACATTATATTTAATATTAATAAAATAGGATATCCTGAGGTTAAAATAGTTTATCATGTGTGCTAGGTAAGTACCAAATATTCCAAACAGCCCTTAAACATTAATTGAATATTAATTCCATTAAGTACCATTTTAATAAAAAACAATTATACGATACAATGATTTTGTTCTGCACCTACATCGTTTTATGTTTATTCATGACGCATTAAGAATTTACAAATGTTTGATCCACTCTTTATAAAAATTGTAGTATCATTTTTTTGTTTTACTTATATATAGTTGCAGTAACAAATGTACAAATGTTTGATCTAACTCCCCGGCCCAAACTACATCCACTTGAAGTGCGATCTCTGAATCACGGTCCTTCTTAACCACACCTTTGACCGTAATAGCCGCCCCACACTCATCAATAGCTAGCTCAGCTGCCACCCATTCTACTTTAACCTCCTTCCTTTCAACTATCAACCGTTCCTTCCGTAGGGAAACTACGGCAACTCCACCCAACAAACTTCCTCTGACTGCTTCCAACTCTGCCATCTAATCAACTGCATGGGCCCTATTCTCTTCCAATCCTCCCTCAACCTATCATGACGTCTCCCCAGTTTAACTACAGCCCTCACCATTTGTCGAGGACCACCACGAGAAGACTCCCTCATTGCTTCCATGGCCTGTCCCCGGTACATCTCGCCTACAAATTAACGAGCTCATCATCCCATGTGCCCGCCTGAAAATAAGGCAGTTCCAATTATTGGCAAAAAGAGATGGAAGAAAAATGAGATGGTAAACAGGTCTTACCATAGCCAGTTCCTTTCATAAGCTATCAACAATAACTTGTAATTCGTGACCTGACAATCCAGAGCAAGGCCATAGGGAAATCCCTAAAGAATGAGCAGTAGCATTTAGAAGATTCGTAAGTGTCTTTCCATGCCCTCCCTATCATATCCAAGACTGATCTGCATGGAAATCATCCTAACTTCATAGGCTTCGCCATGAGCTACCCTCATTTCATCCACTGTAGGCTCCTCTCCTCGTATGCCCCCAATCGGCCCCTCCTCCTCTGCCACTCCAATCCTCGCTCGTTTGCTACCTAGAGACTCCTCAACCTAGACCCTTCATCAACATGAATCACAGAGCAAGAAGCTTCGGCCTCCACTTTGGGGGGAGACAAGGAAAGAACATCATGGTTTTCCCATGGGCATCTTGTCCTGGAAGGTCTGCTCGAGGATCGTTCGCATCGTCCATCTCCTTAAAATTGATCTAGCTTACTAAAACAAGGAACTAGACGCGATAAAGATAAACATAATTAACTGCCGAGCGGAGCACCTTTGTTCCATTTCCTAATTAGAGGTGCACAGTGCTCATAATCATCTTCTTTAGAGTTTGTAGGTCATGCTCCTCCTAAACCTGACTTCCAACATCACGACCTCTATTTTTAGTGGGACCATCACCCAAGGAAGATTAAGTCACACTTTTTCCAAGGGCTGGGGCAAAGGCTAGCTAGAAGTTCCATCATATTTCATCGGATCATACTCCTGCCATTCTGATGGCAAAATAGAAAGGGTGTCCACATCAACTATGAGCTAGCCCTCGGCATCTCTCGGCCAGCATAATCATCCATACCAATGCATCCTTGGTCGGCCCTAGGAAAAAGTATGGATTTGTGTAAAGGAGAAAAATGGAGGTGACTACCTGCGGGCTTCTTCGAAACCTTCTCCTTCTTCTTTCTCTTCCTGTTGGTTTCTATGCCTTCTTCAATTTTTGTAAGGACACGAATGGACTGATCCTCTGATAGTAGTTTGAACTTTCAGAGCATCCCATCAGTCACTAACTTGTCCAAATTTCAAAGGGTATCATCAACCCCTCGAAGGCCCAGCACTTGCCTCTCCACTAATGACACCTCAGCCTAGCTCAGCATTGGGGGCCCTGCAATGGGAAAATTGTAAAAATGTGAAAAAGGAAAAAGAAAGAGAGGGAGACAAAAATCACAAAGATAGTCTCACCAAAAGGTGGAAAAGACCGAAAACGCAATCCCTGATAGCCTGCGGGATAAAGAAATAATGAGATTTCGAACTGAAGACACCTTTCTCTAAACACCAGTAAAGATCACTTCTCTCTTCTTCTTTATCTAAATGTGGAGTAAAGTCCTGGAACGATGATCAGGCTTTTCGTTAATATTAGAGAGGTGGGGACAAGGCCTGCGGAAAGTGTCCCTAACTCCAAACGATGACACGCTATGGAAAGGTCCACTAGATAATGATAGTTGTTTGGAATAAGTTGACACGGAGCATGGACGAGCCCCCTCAAAAGGGACATGATGGTTGGATGTAGGGGCAAGGCCGCTCCAACTTTCTAGTTACTTAAGGAGAATTTGTAGTAGTTTGGTGGGGTGGTGTCAACTCGTATGGGCTTTTTGGAATTGGATCAAGCCAAGGGTATAACCAAACAGGATTATCTCTCAGACTACACTATCTAGTCCACCCAAGAAGTCAAAGGGGACCATGGGGGCAAAACTCGAAGCACCATCGATAGCATCCATCCTGTAACAAGATCATAGAAAACATTTGAAAACAAGCACGATGGATGCCTCCCTTTCAGGGACTAACTGGCCTTTAAGCATGGTCAAATGAGGAAGGGCACGATCATAAAGAGAAGAAAACCACCTGAACGTACACCGCCAAGGGGCACCCACGGTGGAGAAATGAGACATCGACGGCCCAATGGTAATGAAAAATGAAAATGGAGAGAGGGACATGCCTGTTGACGGAGAATTTCGAAACATGTCAAAAGATTTACAACAATGACAGAAGAAATGGGGAAACAGTGAAAGAAGAAGAAGAAATAGCTTTGCCAATTTATAGACCCTCGCCAGCCAAATTGTGAACCTTCATATCGTAAAGACAACAAATCTAGATCGTGCGAAAAGATGTAATGTTAGGGTCGATTCAGATCCTTTGGCTCAGAAGCCGCAAGGAAGAATAGACCGCCAAAAATACCGATAGAAATACACATGATAACATCATCAATTACATTATTGGCATCCACCAAATCACGTCATTTTGTATCTGAAAGACCGCCGCCACTCGCGAATGCACACTTGAGGGAAAAAATGTTGCTCAAAATTTTTGCAAAATTTTAATAGAGTATGGAGGCCCCCCGTAGGGAGACAGACGCATCATCCAAGCTAATCGGGTTTTCCTTAGGAACCGACCGAGACCCAAGGGTCGCCCAATTTATACACCGAGGTTCTTCTCACATAAGGACATCGTCCGAAGTGGCTTTAAAGAGATAGAACAATTAGACCAGTAGAGAAAAACATACCTGCTAAAGTCCTGCCATCTTGTAAAAGCACTAATACAACCGTCCTGCCACCAACTACCCCCATCCGATATGGAAAGCAGCAACAAACTCTGAGTTATGCCGCCTAACATCCTGCAAAAGGACCAACCAGAGTACAAAGAGGCAGTGTGTCACCGTATATGCATGTATCGCCACCAACCCTCCAGCTGGCAACCATTCCATGGTCCGATCTGCCGTACGGAACATGGATATCCTCAAGGAATCTCAACCGCAGATCAAAGGAGGCTTGCTCATATAAGTACCCTAAGAAATTCACACGACAAGAGATCGTATTTAGAAAACTGAGAAGGATAACACTTCCCACCATACTCTTATTATCTTCAAACATTCTAGATCATCTCCATGTATCCATTGTAATATATATATATATATATATATATATATATATGTATGTATGTATGTATGTATGTACGTATACATATATATATATATATATGTGTATATATATGTATATACATATACATATATATATGTATATATATACACGTTGGCACTCGTTTTGACCGAAACACTCTAAATTCTATGTCTCTTTATTACTAGCACTCCATCAACTCACGATCATCTATTGCAAAGCTAACCACATCATTAAACCTCATCCTCTCACAATTTCGAGTTTAATTGGTCATCTGTCTCGCTGACGGAGTTTTTAGTCAACATGCTCATACCAAACAGACGCCAGATATCTTTTTTGCACGATTTTGGTATCGGCATTGTTATACAAAATAGTTAAAATAATTTCTAAAATACAAAGCGCCAAATCCTATCAAACAGAAACTAGGTATCATTTCTACGATATTTTGATATCTGTCTTGTTATAAACGACAATAAAAATATTTCTTAAATTACAAAGCATCAACTCCTGTCAAACATAAATTATATATCACTTTCGTAATATTTTGGTATCAGTTTTGTTATAAATGACAATCAAAATAGTTTCTAAAATCACTGAGGATCAACTCCTATCAAACAAAACTAGGCGTCATTTCTTCAATATTTTGGTATCAGTTTTTGTATGAACGACAGTAAAAATAATTTTTGAAATTAAAAAACATCAACTCCAATCAAACAGACGTGCTATGAGTATCGTTTTTGCTATATATTAGTACCAATTTTGTTATGTATGACGATGAAAATAATTTTTAAAATTAAAAAGCATCAACTCCAATCAAATAGACAGTGGGTATCATTTTCGCAATATATATTATCAATTTTGTTACAAAAGACCGTAGAAAATTTTCCTTTCTTCTACATTGTTATCTGCTCGTCCTTTTTCTCCTAACACCTAAAATGAGATCTTCTTCCTCCTCGTTCTCCCACCTTATACCACGAAACACATTGCTGCATTCACCGTCGAACTCCGCATTTCGAGAAGAGACCAACCGTGCGTGTTGCACCCAGCTCAATACACCTTTGGCGGACTCTATTTTCTCTTTTACGTCAGCCACCACAATCATCATAGTGCATTGGACCATCCAAAACTTCCTATGTTCTTCTCTACTCAAGAAACCGAGTTTGTCTATGCTCTCTCTCGGTCCTCTAGCAGCTGTCGACGTCGATCAACTATCTCGTTGAGAAATTTGATGAAGAGTTGCGCCTTACTCTGACCTGATTGGGCATTGAGACCACCACCGATCTCTTGCTTTTATGATGATGTCGAAGATGGTGCTTATCTTGATTAGTCCAGTTTCGATAGGCTGAACCAGAAGCAACGGGTTTTGAGTTGTCCTAGCCCAAAAAAAAAAAGTTTCTGCTCTTGTGCTTTAATTATTATTAGTATAATATATCATCTAAACTATTTTTTTTCTTGTAATCAACGGTTTATTTTATTTTTTAACACCGTTGTATCTACATATCAACTTTGTCAATTTTGTTATAATCTCCTTGCTTTCAATCACTAGCAAAAATAAATTTAAACCATTTATTAATAAGTATTTACTATGCATGTCTTTTATATGCACGTGCAAGTGCCAAAGCACTCATAGAAATGATGACCCATTCCTTTGCTCTTGTACTTTAAACCACTTTACTCTTGTACTTTAAACCCAAATTTTAAAAACTATCCATGTTGACTGTCATCAAAATTTTGTTTTGATATCCAACTTCGTAGTAATGAGAGCATTCAGATATTACCTATACCATTTGCTTCCACAGATGAATATTGAATTACCCTTTAAATTTTGGGGATACTTTGTCTCAGTAGTTGAAATGAAGTATGTTATCCTCTGGGATTTCGCTCATATGATCTAGACAAAGCATATACCGTATGTCTTATGCATGACTCTTCCTTCATGAACAAATGAACAACGTTGGACAAAATTGACTACAGAAAACAATCAATATTCTCCATATAGAACATTTTTTCTTGACAAAACGCTTCCATTATAATACATAAACATTTACAGAGACACATACTTATGTAACAACCGGAGAAAAAAGTACATAATTAATGTAGTAAAATTCAAAAAAGGACCGTATAATCAGAAATCAAGAAAAGGTGATGACTATTGATTTTAAACTCTAGACTTGACTTCCTTGTAGTTTCAACAGCCTCTCCATTTTCCTTCTCTCCGTTCTTTTATTAATCAATGGTACAATATCCTTGTCCAAGTCTTCATCATCGGACAGGTTATCTTCTTTGACAACCTCTTCAGAAACTTGAATCACTTTCTTTTCCTCTCTTCCAATACATGTTGTTCTTGGTCTCTTCGGAATCGGAGCCAGCAATTCAGATAACTCAAGTTTCCTGGCTGCCAACTTTCTTTTAGAAGATGATGCTGCAGATATATTTCCCTTAGCATCATGTAAACCTGTGTACTCATTCAAGAATATCATCATTCATATTATTAATATAAATTATTAGATAATAGCATATACATTAAGCATATAATTTACCATCAGCAAATTTAACCCTTTTAGCATTAGTAGATGACTTAACCACAGCTGATTCGCACAACTCAAGTTGTCTTGCAGCCAATTTTCTTTTAGAAGACAACCCTGCAGACATATTACCCGTGTCATCATGTGTGAATGTATATCCATTCAAGAACATTTATAGCGAGCAAGTAAAAATATGTCATTGTTGCATGTTTTCATACTCAAGGGAACCAAATAAAAGTATGTTATTATATTTAAGAAGCAGATATGCGTACAAATAAAAAGAGAGATGGATAGGTTTTAGTCTTGTGTACAGAATCCTACCCTCTACGGACATGGGTTCCTTTCCTTTATGTCCAGGCTTGTCTCGAATGTATGTGTCATCAGCTTGTTTGCTTAGGCTATGGCTGGCAGTGATGTTGTAGCCACATGATGGTCTCTGAGAAAAACATAATGAAAACTTTAGTACTATAATTATGATTCAAAAACTTCTATAACAAAACTGTATAATTTGTGAAATTATACTAACCATATGATCAAATTCGGATCTACGATAAATTGCTTCCGCTTTAGCAGTGAAACTAGTGCCGTGATAGCTATGCAGTTAAGAACTTAGTTTTAGTCAATTAGCAAAATAAAATATGAAACTCGAATATATTATATCCTGGTACACAAAATTATCATGAGAACGTGAAGGTTTTTTTTTGGAAATACATGTGTCTATGAAGGTTTATGCTTTATACCCAACTTTCACATGACACAACGAGGGCCCTTATAAGAGATTTACCTGTGGTCCTTCTTTTTCTCTGTGACATATAAAAATGCATGGATCATCTCATGTAATAACGCATTCTTTAACTCAGTAGCCGATTGCAATTTTAATTGATTTCCAAGGTATATTTCACATGCACCTTCTTTCAAATAACGACAAGTTCCAGTAGATCTGCAAAATTTATAACAAAATCAATTAAAAGAATACCTGAGTAATTATAATTAAGAAGATAAAAGACCCCCAAAATCAAAATGCAGCAATATGATGATGACAGGAGCAAAAAAGTTAAAAACATACAACTGAAATTACAGATAAAGTTCTTATTTGCTATTCTTCCAAGTGTGATTTGAAGAATTATCCATAATCTTTATAATATTAAATCAGAAAGAGATACAAAAGTAAAATTGTAAAAATACTACATAATAACATACATTACACTGAAAATACGTATCCTCTTTAGTAGACGCAGAGAGGGATGAGGATTAAACCTTTTATTTTTAAAATCTGTCCAGCTTAAAATACAACATCCAAGAGCTTCGCCAAAGTAAAGAAAATTGTAATGTGCAAATGCTTCATATATATCTGTGAAGCTGTCAGAATCGGGCCTAGCATCCATTTTTTAACTTCCGGTGGCTAAGGTTTTAACAGTTGAGGACGAATGACGAATACAAGATTTTTTTTGATACTTATTCCCGATTTCCACCCTTCTTATACTCTTTACATTTATTATTATTAGTATTAGTATTAGTATTAATTGCTACGCATTCATGGCTACGTTGCGGATTGAATGTGGAATTAAGGGGATGCCATTTCTGGATTTTCTGGTTTTAGTCAAGAGAATGCGTGGACAAAAAAAATAAAAAAAAATTACCAAAAGAAATTCCTATTGTTTTGTGCAAGACATTTTTTTCCTTTTTTTTCAATAGATACACATATGTTAAGCTGAAAAAGATAAAACACTTCTATTTCAAAGAAACTTGATTTTGTAATAAATGCATTGCGTTTTCATAAAGATATATTTTTAGTTAATAGTATTAAAGTATCCAATTATTTTTGGCACGTTACAATTTCTCTTGTACAAATTTGCCTGTGTTTGTTTCCTTGTCATAGATCTTTGTAATATGTGGAAGACACAATTTATTTGTACTTTGTATATGAAATCATATGCACCACTTTTTACTTAGTATACACCAGACATATTACGAATCTATCCTCACTTGGTATAAAAAAAAGCATTTATATAGCATTATAATAAGTCTATCACATGTGTTAATCAAATTATGAAACCCTAATCTCGAAATTTCCCTAATTCACTTTTGCTAATTTTAAATTCATATAATTTAAATGGATTTTATAATATTTACCTATTTATATACAGCAATTTGAATTTAATTTTTGAATATTAAAATGTAAAACTATTTAGTACTCTGGATCATATTAATTTTAATACTTAATTTTAAATTTTATGTTTAATTAAAGTGAAATGGTAAAACCGACTACGCATAAATACAGCTTGAAACGGTACGAATACTTTAATACCAAGAAAATTTAAATTTAATTCAACGATGATGCATAATAATTTTAGATACTTTATTGCAAAATTTATGTTGACAATACACAATGGAGACAAAGGGGAATTTTATACCATTTCCATACTTTAATATTGATTCTATTTTTATTGAGGGCATTTTGGTCTAAATTTTACGGTATATGAATAGAATTTTTTTAGTATTTTCCTTAACAACGTTGCTCTATCTAGATAATTTATATGTAGTTTTTAATCTGGTTTAAAATATTGTTTTATTTTTAGTAGCTCCTAGGAATTGCTATTAGATTAACGTATGTAGAAGAAAGAAAATATGGAATGAAATTTATTATATGGTCGATTAATTATTTCAACTAGATTAACAATTATAGATGCAAACATTATTTGGCACTAAATTGGTAGGTATCATTTGTGTCATTCTTGAACAAGGAAATAGTGATTTTATACGCACACATATAGACATACACATATATCTGTATGTATGTATATGTGTATATGTATGTATATTGGTATTTATGTAGTTAAATACATCATATGAATGTATTAAATAAATTAATATCATATAAATGTATGTTTCATGACATGTTTAAAGATTACGTAACTATATACCGTAAAGATACGTTGATATGAGATAGAAATTTCAAAATAGTAATGGAAATCAGAAAGCAGTGTCATTAAATGGAAATAAAAAATGACAAATGGATCGTTGATAAACAAAAATTAAGTTTTACACGTTTCTCTCCTAGATTGGAAATTACGTTTTCTTCTGAATTTTTCAAAAATACTCAAAACCCTTTAGCTATATGAATTTACAAATCAACATGAGAACTAATGTCATCTTAGTTTTGAAGACCAAACTGATAGAGCTAAAAGTGTGCTCTATGGAAAATTATTTAATTGTCATGAAACTTAACTCTTATAAAGAAGACTTGTTCCAATAAAGTATGCTTTTTGTTTTATTTTATCAAATACGCATGCACACACATGTATATGTTGGTTAATTAAGATATGAGCATATAGAAGTAGAAAATCCCCAAAAGAAGTGTATTACCGATTATAGTTAAAGATGTATTTTTAACAATGATATTGAATCGATATTTAAACACTTACTCCTAAAATGTTCATAGTCAATATATATTGAGATATGAATATCAATCGTCTATTGAGACTAGTGTACGTAGTGCTTTAAGTAAGATGGTTCGGCACTATTGGAGACACCAGTGGTTACGTACTTGTGAATGTTCGGACTAATCATAGAACGACTCAAATGAGTTTTGATTAACAAAACTAAGTTAAAATAGAAGATCTTATAGTGGCAACGTGCTATAGCCTTCATACTTGAAGGTACCAATGACCTTAAGTAGTTAGGTTATACTTTCATTATGGTCAGATATATGGCATAACGGCCATGTCACCGTCATAATTGAGTACGCATCAAACTACTTGAAGTGAAACCTAATTCAAGGAAGGATTTGTCTTCTTTGTTGTGAAATGTTAGTATCACTATAGTTGATTGTCAACTTAGAGTCAAAATCTTTAACTAGAATAAATTGGTTAATTGATAATGCTAAGGGTTTGAATCTTGGCTAAACGGCATGGACTTAATTGTTTTAATTTAACGGTTATGCTTGATTCAAAGTAGATAGTATCTCCTCACTTCCCTTCTCTTATTTTCTAATCAAAGTAGCGAGGCTCTGTCATTTTTCCTTCTTCGATGTTTCCAAAAATTATAAAATATTACATACACACACAAAAAAAACTGAGAAGGGTGGAAAATAAAAGAAAAGAAGAGAAGAAACGAATCAACGTTGCGAAAGAAAAAGGTAAATTTATATAATTAAATAGTTATATTCCCCTTAACCCTAAATCTCTTGTTAGATCTATCATTCCAATAGTTTGTTTATACCTTGTTATAGTTATAATTCTGGGATAGAACGAAAAGCAGTCAAGTAAAGAGATGAATTCAGATTTGGAGATTTGGAAAGCTAAAAAGGCGAGCGAGAAATTATATAATTTGTTAATAACATTAAAATGTATAGCTTGTTTAAATTAGTATGCTTCTATTAGATTTATTGAGTTGTAGGGTTAAACAAGCGTGTTTAGTCGAAACCATGCCTATATAGTCCATAAATTAGGAAATTGGAATAGCATGTACAACCTATTCTAAGAATTTGAAATTGGTCCTAAATTTTATTTTTATAGAATGTTTGTAAAGTAATAGTGTTTACTCTAGATTTACAATAACATTGTAAATTAGATTGGCCTAGTTGACTTGAAATGTGAAATTTATGTTATAATAGATTGGAAGAGGGGTATAATTTAATTGTATATATTTCTATGTAATTTCCACAAATTATCTAATTCTATAAATATGTATAAAAAAATACATCATTTGAATTAATAATGAATATACCATAAAAAGATGCGTAATAATGGGTATTATTCTCCTTAGTTTGCACTGTCTATTTCAATATAAAAGAAAAACAATAATTCGCTGTAATTTTAAACGAAGCAAAGTCCCATTTCTTAGTAATTTATGGAAAGTTATAATGGTAATTATTTTAAGAAGAATAGCTCTGATAAATTAAAATGTAATTTTCGAAAGAATAACTTTGATAAATTAAAATATAGAAAGGAATGTTCTAGTTGATAAATTAATAGTTAGAAATAGGATACACACACGTATAACCATGCTTATCAAATAAAAATAAAAATATATATAGCGTATTCACGACTATATTCATATTAGTTATTAATAACTTAGTAACTAAAGGACTAGGGGTTGAAAAGGAAGGAATAATAATTTCAAATTTAGGGACAATAAATACAAATTTAATGGGCAATAAACTTATAGTTAATAGAAATTTAAAAGAATTAAATAGGGACTGGTTGGAGAATTAAATATGAAAATTATAGGGAAATTGCATAGGTATAATAGGTGGACTTTGAAATGAGTAAATAAATGTCATTGGAGATTGTCCATTTTTGATATTAATGACCACTTATTACAAACAATTGACATTTTTTTGACCTAATAAAGAAGAAAGAAAACCAAAGCCTAAACATACAAAATAGCAATAACTACATAGCGAATAAGTATTAGTGCTATTAATACAAATTGAAGCAAATATATTCAGAATGAGCGTGAATTAGTGGGCCTAGCCCAACACTTTAGCTTTGGGTCATCAGTTGGTTTAGTGGGTTAGGATGTAATGTCTACAAAGGTACACAATAGTAGTTTGCCCTTCACCTAGAGGCTACTAGTAGTTGTGTATACTGCTACCGATGTAGGACATCTCCAACTATAATAATCGTAGGGAATGGATAAGCGTAGGACATATTTCTAGGTCGGAGTTATTAAGTAGCTACTGTAGCATCCACCTCCTTCCTACTTAAGAATTATTAAATGGTTGGTGTTATTTTTTAGGCATGGTAGTGGGAAATCTCCGAAGGGATCTGCTTCCGGGTCGAGGTAATAACCAGCTATTATAGGGTCCGCCTCTCTCCATAATGAAGTATTAAGTGGCCTAATGAGCTTTCGTACGTTGTTCGCTAGAAAGTGCCAAAGAGATGTTCACCTTGGATTAGGTATTAAATGACGGGGAGCTACCTAGGATATAGGTATTAAATGGTCAGAGTTTGTCTAATTCCTATTAAAGAGTTGTTAAATGACTTGGGTATTTTCTCTCATACTGTTAGGGCATGACTTACCTTAGTTGCGTGGGACTGGTAAGGGCCTTTGGCCCACAACGAGGGTAAATTGTAGAGTCGGATTGGAAAAGCCTTTGAGCTTATAGTCGGAGACATATCATGTAGGACGTAGTTTAGATGCAGTAGCAATACGTCATTATATTACAAATCCATATATAGATGTCGTCGGTCTCTATAGCTTGGACCAATTGACTGGAAGTTATGTTGTAGAGGGACCGCTTCAGGGATTGAGATATTAAATGACCATTTAGTCTATCTTCTTTCTATTCGGGAAGTATTAACTGACCGGATTTTTGGGTAGTATAGTTTTAAATATATGTGTATATAGTCATGTATATAGTATACCTTATAAGAGGTTCGGCATATCGTATGCATGCATAGGATTAAACATATTAGTAATAAGTGATAGAGGCAACATTTATATGGATATCAACCTGCATAAATCAATGGTATAGGTAAAGTATGTAATTTTCCAATCACCAGAACGTTGTTCCGACCCACTCCTCATTATAACCCACATGATAGATCTAAAAAGACCAGTTGTTGGACCAAGATAAGAACGGTAGATGGAGAAGTCTTCTTATTCATGCTTGTTGCTGATAAGGCAATAGAGATCCAAGGAATAGTATTGGTTCCAAGGTAGTAGTCTAAGTCAATATGTATATTTTATTAAATTTTTCTATTTCATTGGAAGTTTATATTGATCGCACTTTGATATACTTATGTTTATTGAATGTTACCAAAATCAATGATCTGCACCCTAATAGACTTGGATTACGATTTAGTCGAAATTTGGGTCCACTATGGTGCGGATTATTACATGTTTTCATGCAACTTTATGGCGACATCTTGACTTGTATACTGCTATTCGGATGCGTAGTTTTGTGATAATAACGATGTATGGTTGTATCATATATACATATTTAGATGTGGAACGAACACCAAAATCATATAGCGCATGCAATGGGTTCGTGGTTCTTGGCATTGACATACGTTCTCCCATACAGCAATGAGGCTGGTCTAGGAGTTTTGACGATGTGGAAAAAATTATACATGTAGCATTGGTGGGACCAGCATTAGTCCAATGCATATTATTATCCTTCACTGCAGCTGGTTAGACCAGATAGTAGATGTAGACGAGTAATCCTTTACCGTTGGTGGTGAGACGAGATTTCATATCATGAAATCCTTTACCGCAGCAGGCAAAACCATATTTCTTATAAGGGATCCGTCATCGTAGGTATTCGAGGCCGGATCATTTTTAGATAATATATTATTGTTTTGTATAATGCGAGACAAGACCAGAAGGTATTATGCATTTGGCTTACATCATGTTATATCATTATCATGGTAGTATACCTGCATTAAATTGGCTTCACTCATTTAGACGTATCGCTAACCTACTCCTATATTTTCTTCTACCATATCATACCGGGTGATGGAGTTTGGAGACGTGATGGACCAGGTGGCGTGAACTTGTACATATTGTAAATATTATATTTAAATGTTGCATATAATCTCTGTCTTAAATACATGATGTGACAGTATGTGGAATCGGTTAGATTTGGTTTAAATAAATTGAACATATATATTTGTGACATATGATATTTTGAGTGACCATTAGATGTGAGACTCTAGATGTTTCAGTTAGTATACTTTTGTTTATACATGTTCTGTTTTCGTATATCATTATGTATCATCACCTGACGACGTCATAGTATAGTTATGGGGTTTTGAAATGGTAGATTGTAACATAAATCCCCTTTTGTCACATCTCTTTCAATAGTATATGTTCCTGATATTAATTTGATTTAGACACATTTTTCCTATCCCTCTTTTTGCTTAAGTGATCATCTTCTTAACAGTAGAATTATGACATATCACATCTTATCTAATTACTTGCCCATGTAGTTCATATAATTTAAATTTGAAATTTTACCATGAATTTATATGTGCCTAAGTTGTCCCTTTTGTTCTTGTTTTGGAAATTATTGTTTAAAAAAACTACTTTGATTGAAATAAAACTTTAAATTTGTTAGTATGATTTCATTTTGTTTCAGCTTCAATAAATCACATATGTTATTGATTTGACATTACTCCCATGATGGGTTCTTTGCTAAGGTGTAGAAGTGAGATCGAAGGCTTTATTCATCACCACTCTTTGGATGGGTGCTTTGGCCAAGTGTAGAAGCGGTACCAAAGGCATTATTGACCATCATTCCTTAGATGAGTGCTTTGGCCAGTCGTAGAAGCAAGGCTAAAGGCTTTATTGAACATCACTCCTGTGATGGGTTCTTTGTCAAGGCATGGAAGCAGGACCAAAGGTTTAATTTGACCATCACTCTTGTATGTGTGCTTTGGCTAGGCGTTAAAGTGGGACCACAGGCTTTATTGACCATCACCCTTGGATGGAAGTTTTGGCTAGGCATAGAAGAGAGACTAAAGGCTTTATTGACTATCACTTCTTTAATAGGTGCTTTGGCGACACATGAAAGTCGAACTAAAGGATTAATTTGACCATCACTCTTGAATGGATGCTTTGGCGAGGCTTAGAAGTGAGACCAGAGGCTTAATTTTATCCACTACAAGACATAAGGTGTGCATCTACTCAATAAATCCCCTGTACCTCGTCAACTTAGGGGATAAATCAAGCATAATGCATCGTAGTCCATGGGTATTTTATTTAGATAGATATTTAATGATTCAATCTCTTTATTCATCCAAAGCTGTAAAGTATGTTTGGAATTCTAGGTTCTTGCTGTTGCATTTCCATTAAGCTCACTTAACTGACAGATTCTTTATGTTGTTACTTCATAAATAATCAAAGATTTCTCTTAATTTGATCCAGTTGGATTGCCTATTGAGCTATTGATATTTTCCATCACTCTTCTAAGTTTAAATCATCCTTTTGAAATACTTTCTCCATTTTTCGAACTGTAGCATTTAGAAATTCTCCGTTGACATTTATGATCCATATCATGGCATATTTTCTAATTTATTGATTAAATCCAAGGATTATTTGTTAGTTTCTTGGCTTGGTTAATAACTATAGATTCTTCTCTGGATGGAAATTCAACTCTGACTCGTAATATCTATTCAAATCTATATGTCTGTGGAAATAGAAGTGATATTCCCAATTTTTCCCTTTGTTTAAGTTCTATATGACAAAAAAATTAGAGGTAGTTCCTTTACCCAATTTCCTAGTCTAATTGTTTTTCAAGGTGTTCTTTATTGTCTTGCTTATAGCTTCTTCAACCCCATTGACCTCTTAATTGGCTTTTCGATGAAACTCTTTACTCTACGATTTCTCTTAAAGAAATGAGTGCACTCTTTTTTTTAAAATTAGGAATTTATTATTAGAAATAATTTTGCCAAGAGTTAAAAGCGGCTAACTATGTCCTTGATCACAAACTTCATGACTTTTCTTGTAGCTATGTTGGGTGACATTTAGCTTCCATCTCTTTGGTAAAATAGTTGATTGCCACTATTGCAAACTTTACATCTATTTTTGAGGCATGAAAAGTTCCCATTAAACTGACTTTTCATCTACAAAACGACTAAGGGTTAGTTATGGAAGTTGATTCTTTCGAGGTAACTAATGTTCTGCCTCATTACTTTCTTCCCCGCCTTCTTAGCATTTTAATAGTCTTTACAAAAACCTTCATCAATTTCTAATTAATAGTTATATTTTCTCCTTAACAGTTATATCCACTTATTTGGACTTGGTTGCTTTAGGTATAATATTGAACAAAACTTCTCGTATGGTATTCCATTAATAATATTATAGGGAAGTGCTTAGCATTTCAACCTCTTTTCCTCTTTTATATTTCACAACAGTGTTTCCTCTTACAAGTATTTGATTACCAATATTTATCCAACTACTCATATTTTGTTATTCATTGTTACTTATTATTAATTATTCATAAGCTATTTTATTTTACCATTCACCTTTCCAATACTTCTTCCATCAAAGTATTCCTAGGCCGAAACTTCCACAAAGTGTATCTAAAACAAGAGACCAAAATAATATTTCATCTTAGCTATTTTAAAAGAATGAAACTACAATAATGGGATTCTATCATCCAGATGACAACAAGGAAGCCCAAAAATTCTTATGTGTATGTATATATAATGGAGAAACTCAAAACCACACAAAGAGGTATTTCACGTCTGGATTTCAAGATTGAAGATTGAGACTTTATTTCACTATGTACCAATTCATATTTGATAAAGAGATCCAAATTTCAATAGATTTATGCCTTTGGTAGGTGAATCTATAGTATCGAGCAATAATAATTCTTTGCTTGTTATCTTATTTAAAAGAGAGATCCAAAATGGCATTTTGTGCAATATACCTTATTGATCACTATACTGAGAGTGGTATGCTTTAATAAAAAGTGTTTACAATCGAGATGATAATGAAGAAAGCAAAAATTACATTCAAAAGAATCCATCGTTATGTAAAAGATAATTCGAATCTAGGTTTTGAAATAGAAGATAAAATCTCATTATTTACACACTATGTTGAGGATTGATTCAGTAAATTAAAGGAGGATATTTTGAACTTCATTATTTGGTAAGAACCCACGTTTGGCAAAAAAAAAAATCTAATTAATAGTAAAGGAGGTCAAAACCGTAAAACGGAGTTTAATTTGAGTCACAAAATAGAAATACGAACATTCCTTATTATAAAATTGATGTTGCGAAAAAGGATAATTTCTTTTCTAGCAAATAACCTCATATACGAAGAAGCAAGTTATTGATTTTCATAGAGAAAGCTATCGATTCTTAGCTTAAAGGCTATCAAGGATTAAAGCTATCGTGTTTTATGTCCATACCAGGGAAAGTCATTAGGGAGGAATAACTTCAATTCAAAAGGCTATCGAGGTCTAAACTTGAAAACCTTCACAATCCAAAAGCCATTGAAGTGCAAAATTAAAATGTTGTTGAAATTTTTTGGGATAAATATAACTCCACATTTTCCCCAAAAATGATCCAATTTTAAAAATTTGTCGAACGTCATATTTACAAAAATAATTCAAATTTTCTAATTATTTTAAAAAATTTTAATTTTTCAATACTATGGGAATTTTGGTAATTCTTCAAAAACTAGTTCCTAAATTCAGTTCTCAGTGAAAGCATCAACTTGTTAAATCGATTTTTAGACCAACATCCAAAATATTTTAAAATTCTATACCATTTAAATTAAATTCTAAATATGCCCATAGTAAAAATTAAAATTGTCCATAATGTCCAAAGTTAAGTCATATTTTTTCCATATATTTCAGAATTTGATTACAATACATATGTAATGTCCTTCTTCCATAAGTCAATATTTCTAAGCTACAAGTAATTTTCTTATTCGTAGTCCAAAATGTCCAAAATAGGCTCTATATGCAATTTACTCTTTCTATAGGTCCTTATGTCCAAAAGTCAAACTCATCTTCCTCTTCATCGTCCATTAAAATAGTTCTTTATCTATCAAGTGACCTTAGAAATATCGAGTATAAAATGATTTCTTCTAAGAAAGAGAAAGATGAAAGGATCCCCTTCTTATGTGGGGGAAGGTCCCTATTTATAGTAGTTGGAGAGGGGCACGACTTTTTTGTATTAGTGGATTGAAGTTGATGAAATTGACGATTGAAAGGATGGATGGAGTAACACCTCACCTCTATACCCATATTACCAAAGTGTATACTAGGTAATACTGTTTGAAAATATAGAGAACGAGGCGATATTAGACTATCATACGTGTATATTACCTTGAGTTGACACCAATATGTTTTTCAAAATCATATATGACTTACCTATGCGTACTCGATACCAGCACAAACCAATAAACATGTGTGTTTTTCAGGATAGAACAATACGCAATACATAAAAACAATAGGGAACACATAGTCATTAAATACAGCGATCAAATGTAATAGGGGAAATATACAAGACTAAGTGGGTGTACAAAAAATATCAAAGCCTACTATCTATCAAAATGAATACAACATGAGTCCAACACATAATTCTCAATATAACATCCTTATGTACATAAGAGCTACATAAACACATGCAAATATCTACACCATCTAATAAACTAGCCTCCAAAACCAGCCTATCAACTAGCAGCTGGTCACTTCATCTTTGAACCTGAAATAGCACGGACTGACTAGAGTATTACATAAATGACACACCCGTCAGACTATATCTAGAGCATGGTTGTCAATATATCATAATAACTAGCGTGGTATCACAATGATATCTCAAAATTCTCTACGAACATCTCTAACTTAGCAAAATATTTCAAAACCATGCACAAGTATCATCGCCTGTACAATTTTTTTTTAATGTCAAACTACATATCAAGTGATATAATATCAAATGGGTGAAACATTTATACATCCAACTATCATAAATATTTAAGAAACCAACAAGTATCATATGGTAGGCACATAACAATGCCCAAGGTTATCTCTTAGATAGTCATAAAGCAGTCATACCCAGGGTTGTCAAATTCAAGTTGGTGAAACAAACAGGCACCCATACAATAAAACATATGGCACCTATCAATAGGGAATAGGCTAACACTCTAACGTAGCCTTGGTTATCCTCCTTTATAATCTCATAGTGGTGGGTATAGGATTGACCTTATATTGGAAACACCATCTAAATTATAGTCATCAACTACTCATCATACAACACCGAACTTAAAGAGGCGTACTAAGGCCATATGTCTATCTATCTCAAATCATAACTAGACAAGAGACAAACAACCACTCACTTCCTCCATGATACTATAGACGTGCCTATTTGGAACCACTCGTACAGTCCTTAGTTACCTCGACGACCATCATGGTTTGATTTCCATTGGATGCAAGATTATAATGTGCAATATTCACATGCCCTATGGTGACAAATTGCTGGCATATATTACACTAGGATGATAACATACTGCAATAGAACACAACTATGCAACATAAATTGTACCATTGATCTAGGGAACGAACCCGTAAACAGCCCACTAGAAGGGATGCTAGCCAAATCTTTTTCACCCTTCAACAAAATACATAAGAGTACACAAAATGAAAGACCTTCATATATATATATATATATATATATATATATATATAATTGGGCACAAAACCTTAGGCTCACAACCATGCTCACCCTAGTCAGCTTCAAATCACCTACACAACATATGCAATACCTTAGTACTACAAATACTGTTTAAGTGCCATCTACTCACAAGGAGTAACCAAATATATACGAACTCCCATGGCCCATACCATCAGGTGTTGCTTTCTTGTTTGCTCAATGTTTATACACTACACTTGCACCATTTAATGATGTCTTATGCAACAAGTCCAAAGAATAACTAAATAAATATTACCAAAACACACATGCTAGTCTTTATTACAACTTTGTTTATTCAATATCCTCATTACACAAAAAGGATAGTCAAACAAAACACACTAATGATTTAAAATATAATTTCTCCTATTTAAACTCAAAATAAGGATTTTTAACCTTATAAACAATTCCTAAAAATTATAGAAATATGTTTGATGATCAAATATTACTTATAAAAATCATCCCATAATTTTTATATTTAAATATGATTTTAAATGAATTTATAAACCTTTAAATCAATTTCCACTTATTTTATAGTATAGAATATGTTTTAGAAATCTCATTCATATATTCAAAAATCTTAGAAATCCATTTCAAAATCAAGTCTTGTTTATTACAAACCTTTGCATAATATACTATAATTAAACAGGATTTTAAATAAATATTTAAAGCCCAAAAATCAGTTTCTTTTTGGTCTAATATATTATTTCTTCCATAATTTAATTTTAATGAAAATAAATCATTTTCTGAAAATAATTTTATATTTGGAATGCATTATTTCTAATTCTCATATATTTTAATTTTATATTTTGAATTTTTTAAATTAGCAACACACATAGAAATGGCCAGGTCTCCCACTAGTGCAACGATCATAAATTGACAGATCGACTGGTTAGGCCATAGGGTCACTAGTCATAGCACTAGTGTTGCAAATTTGTGAGTAGAGTTTTCCTATCTTCCCCATGCGTGTTTCTATTGCTTCTCCATGAACCTAATTCCTTTTTGATACTTTAGAACCATTCAAGTGCACACTAATTACAACCCAGCATGCATATAATCATCAACCAATGACAAAATAAGCAATTCTACATTTATAGTAAATGGGTTCATAAATAATTTCCAACATACACAAACATCTCATTCATCATCATATTCAAGTACGTAACAACCATATGCGTAATTGTGAGTGAGAATACTTACCTTAAAATTAGTTATTGAAATCCCCCTTAAATCATCAATTGCTCTTAAATTCCCATGATAGTAAATTTTCAATATACACTAAACTTGATCAAAAACATACTTTGATTACTCCTAGGTTTGTAGATTATAGTTGAGAAGCACATATCCAAGTTTCTTAAATTTTTGGATTTTATTTGAATCATCATAAAGCTTTGAAGTACAGTTAGGGTTAGAAAATACCATATGAGGTGGAAAAATGATGCATTTTTATTTACTAGTGATGTATTCGATAAAGAATAGGAAACTCCGGAATTCTCAAGAAAAATGTAGATAATGAATTAAGGTTTAGGACCCTTAGGTCTCAAAACACTTCTTTTCCATCTCATTTTCTATATATCTCTTCATAAAATAATTATTTTACCTAAACAAAACGACTCAAATTCAAATTAAAGATCTTGACCCGCCTTTGGTAAGGAGGATACATGTGGATTTAACTCAATCGATTGCAAGGTAATCGAGGATAGAATATCATAAACTTGGTTTAGGTTGATGGATGGACAATCAATTACAGATAATAATATGAAGCCAGGATTAAGCACAGTCGATGGATAAATGGTGCATGATACTTGGAATATGGATTTTGGTGAAGGTTGGGTTGCTTTGGGTCAGCCATGGAGTTGCTTTGGGTCAATATAGTCATTACTTCGGGTCGGCATGCTAATCTGCTTCGGGTCGGCGTATTACTTCGGGTCCGCATGTTACTTCGGGTCGGCAATGGCAAAACTTTGGGTCGGCAATGGCATGACTTCAAGTCGGCATATGATGCAGGTTGTACCACTTCAGAGGGTCGATATTTGGTTCACTTTGGGTCAGCATAGTCTCTGCTTTAGGTCGGCTATAGGAGTTGCTTCGAGCCAGCATTGAGATGGCTTCGGGTCGACAAAGAAGGGAGCGTCGGGTTGGCAAGAGTGGAGTGACTTCAGATCAGCATTTGGTTACTTCGGGTCGGCAAAGACTTCACTTCGGGTTGGCAAGGACATCACTTTGGGTTAGCATGGCTTCAACCTCGGGTCAGCAGAGAAGGAGCTACTTTAGGTCGGCTACAAGCTTACTTCGGGTCGGCGTGAAGTTTACTTTGGGTCGGCATATCATTTGCTCCGAGTCAACATACGAACTACTTTAGGTCGGCATAGGATGGACGACTTGGGCTCCATGATCGTCATAATAGGCCCGTGTAGGTGAGGGGCCCCAAATCTGGAGTTTCACCTATAAATACAACAGGCTTGGCTTCAGAAAAATGGATCTTTTTCTTCATTCTGCTCCTCTTCATCTTCTAACTAGAGGTTGCTCTGCCTTTTTATTCTGGAATTCTAGATTGTAACTGTAATCAAATTTTAGTATAATAAAATTCATTGTTCTGGAGTGGATGTAGGCCAGAGTTAGCCAAACCACTATAAATCTTGTCTCTTTTACTTGCTTTCATTATAATTTTGAATTTTCTAAATATTATACTCTGATCTTTGATCGGGATATTGGTTCTTTCACTTACAATTGGGTGTTGGTGGCCAATTTTGATGCCAATATTTTGGTGCTTTCACTGAGACAACTAGCACTCAAGAATTTGGAAGTTAGGATCTTGGATTTGGAAGCTTGGGAATTTGAATCTAAGAAGCAATGGCTAGGTAATCAACAAGGAGACAGAGAACAGAAAGGAGCCATCATGAAGGAAGTCGGGAGGCTTTCTTAGGGGCTAATCAGACCTCAATCTATATAACTAGAGACAGAATGGAAAGGATGTTGAAAAGGAAGGCGAATATGATGCAGAACCTACTTCGTTAGATTGGACAAACTGGAGTGCAAAACCAAGGTAATCGAGTAGCAGGAAATACTGGAAATATGGATTATGAAGTTGGAGCAACAGGAGCATAGGAAGTCTAGAATCAAAACCAAGGAAATGAAGCAATCGGGATACGGGATAGAGTGAAGCCATCAGAAGCAACCCTTAAACAAAGGGACTTTCCCCCAGATCGTATTGGCTCAATTCCAAGTAGAATACCAAGCAGTGTCGTGCAGTTTGGCTTTGATAGGGAAATGAATGCTCGTCCAGAAGAACATATTTTAGGTTTCCCTTATAGACTCGGGGGGCAGGTTGGAAATGACAGACAAAGACTGCCACTTGATGATAACGACGAGTTGGTAGAAATGATCAACCGGGCCATGAGAAGAGGATTGGTGAAAAGAGATTTTGAGGATGTGAATAGTAGCCTCTTCTCTCCTCCAACTGGGCAAGCTAGGAATACACGGAATCCAAACTACAAACGTTGGAAACATATGATGGAAGGACGGATCCCGCTATTTATCTTACATGGTATATGAGGCACATGGAAGTACGAGGTGCATTGAAGGAGATCATAGCATGGAGTCTTCTCTTCTCCTCGTAAGTTGATCTTAATCTTCATATTTATTAAATTAGCTTTTTTAAAATTACATTCCTTATTAGGTCTTGCTCCTAAAGATCTCAACAATGAGGGGAAGAGAATCTTAAAGCTGTTAACCACTACATCGGCTATATAAGGAATAGGCTTACCCTATGAACACTAAGCAATCTTCAAAAACATTCCCTCCTTCCCGAAGGTCAGAGAGTTCTTGGACAATCCCCTTTTGTCCAACATAATTCCAAGAGCAAGCATTTTATCCCCTGGGTGATTCCAAAATTTTCTCTCCCATGTCTCCTATTTTTCTGTATCATCATGGGAATCTTAAGAGTAGTACTTGGAATTTATCGTCGTGTTACTCCTTAGATTTCTTTACTAACTTTACTTTTGGATTCTAGTGGTTGCTTCCCCTACTGAGCTATCCATAAAAGATTCACTCCTCTAATTTCTAAATCTAGTGCTTTGGCTCTAACCCAAGCCATTGCCAGGTCAAGGATGATCGCTAAATGGAAATTGAGTGGAATGACTATGGTGGGTCCTTCTTTGAAGAAGGTTAAAACAGTTAATATCCGATCCTCTCCTCCTCCAAAAGAGGGTGAAACTATTTTTATGTAAGTAAAAATCCAGAGGGTCCTACTCTTGATGATTCTATTGACCAATTTAAAACAACTCTTTTAAAGGTCGACCTCACATCCCACATTGTCGTGTCTGATTCTCCTAAAGTTATCAAATAGATGCAAAAGATTTGGGCATTTCAACTCTTTCTTAGGAGTTGAACCCGTCTGGACCCTATTACCATTTTCTCCAAATGATTTTGAGATGATGGTACAATCAATTTTGAATTCTCCCTCATTTGCTTCCATTCATCCATCATCTTTTGTTCCCGATCTAATAGGACATGGTCGCTCTCTAATTGAGCAACAACTTTTGGTATGTTTCATATTACTTGCCCATTTTATTACTTATTTCTTAATTAATTCTTACTCATTCCATACCTTTCCTTTCAGTTTTCTAAAAGCTAGTACTCTATTTAGGAAAGCGCTTCAAAGTCTTCCGCTGAGGCCTCTATGCTTCAAGAAGAAATCTCAACTTTGAATAGCCAAACTGCTTCTCTTCCTACTGCTAAAGAGAATGCAGTGAAAGAACGAGAAAGGTTAGGTGTCTCACTTGCTCAAGTAGAGTCTATCATTTTTGAAGTGAGAAAAGCAAAACAAGTACTAGCTAACGAGAATTTGGCATTAAAAATGACTTTAAAAGAATACAAGGAAGAGAAGGCCCGGATAGTTTCAAAATAATCTTCTCTTAAGAAGAAGCTGGGAAAGAAGAAAAATTATTTAATAATGGAAATTTATACCATTTCTAAAGCCAAGCAAAAGGTGCCGTAATTTTTGAGTACTTCTCTAAATGATATCATCGTGAACTCTTACGAGGACGATCTTATGCTTGCTTATTCTAACAACATCGAAAAGTGTCCTGACTTGAGCTTCCATTCACTCAATCATGCTCTATTCAAAAGATTTATAGATAAAATCAAAGAGGTAGAGCAAGGGATTGAGATTCCAGATAGAGAGAAAGGAAAGTGATGCCGCTAAACTCTTTTCTTTTAATGATGCTCTTATAGAAGGTGATTCCGACTCCGACGATGAAGAAGGTGATGAGGATGATTAAATCGCCATAGAGTAAGGTAGTAATGATTGATAATGATGATAACCCTGATAATGGAGATAGAGGTCAGGGTTCAAGTGGCAACGGAGGAGGCCATGTCGATGCTTATGGAGGGGATAGCGATCATCATCAGGGATTTAGAATAAGTTAACACCGACCTAGCGGTCGTGAAGCAAGCTGAACTGAGCTTTCTGATCTCCATGAAAAAGCCACCAATATTGATGTTAGAGAACAAGTAGAGCAAAAGAAGGCCCCACAAACTTCAATTTCTCTTTCTTAGGTATGGGATTCGTTGTTCAAATGACTTTCACTTTCAAGGTAACAATAGCTCAATCTTTTTATTTTAGATAAAGAAGAAATCCATTCAACTTTGTAAAACCAACCTTGAAAGAATACAAGCGGAAATAAATAGCTTGTATATGGATTTAGATAAACAACTAAAAGAACATAATGCATTCTCTGACAAGTATTATAAGCTTAATTAGAGTGTTGCAGTATTAGCATCCTTTAAAGATCAAGAAGCTGCCCCTTGATTAAAAAGGGCATGCCTTCGATATGACAAGCTTTCAAAAGAAAACCAAGAATTAATAACACTTTTCGGATGTTGATTGAAGACAAAGATATTTTAGTAGATTTCTTATATAATTCTTATTGCAGGCACCCAACTATAGATTTCTCATACTTTGGTGACTTTAGCGGAGGTCCACTTAGAAATTTACATGGGAGATATATGGATGAATTTAGATCTGACCCACATCCAGGGACTTGCTGGAATTTACCATGAGTCAAATCAACCCCCCTGAATTGGTTCTAAAAAAACTCAAATATTATAAGGATAAATTCATTTCCAAGTTATTTAAAAATTCAGTTTTGTATGAACCAGATAAATATTTGTAATTATGTAATGTGAATTTCCTATGTTAGTTTCCTTTTATACTTAGTGGTTTACGTTATTATAGAGTATATGTCTCTCGAGAAGTCCTATTAATAAAGACTATTTAAGAAAATATATCAAATTAAGAAGAGACTATTTAGAAAAGGCCTCGCTCTTGAAATCCTCAAAATTGGATAGATATTGATTTCTTAAAGATTTTTAGAGGCTTTATATGCAATATCTCCGACTTCATTTTGATTTTCTTGGTGAAGAAAAGGAAAAGCTTCTTAAGGAAATTCGAGCATATCATACAAAATAATATGCGGTCGTGATAGTTCTCCTACCGGCGAATGGGACTATAGAAAATATCCTCCGCTTATTACCCTAAAAGTATTTAACACCCCTTTTGATTACCCTTCCGATTCGACTGTTAATTTTTCAACTAATCTCCAAACGAAACATTTTTTTCCCAACTTTAAGTGTAGTGAAATTAGTATTTTATTTAAGAATGAGATCGTTCATTTTGTTTTACTTTCCCTTGAATTTTCATTTCCATTATTGTAATAAAATAAACAAATGATTTGAGTATTAATTTCGTTTCTGTTGTTTAAATATGATTTATAATTATTTAGCACACAGTTCTCGTTAGATTCACCATCTCGTTTTACAAACATCAAAGATAGGTTGGTAGCAGCTATTGAAAATAATGGCTTTCTCAAAGAGCCTTTGTCTGCCCATCTCCAAGGTAAAACCAAAGCATTGGAATGGTACAGGAAATTTCTACTCCAAAAGACAATCATTAGAGATCTTAGCGATCTACTCATTAAGCTTGAAGGATATTAAGAATAAGAATGAAATAGTTTCCCAATTAAAGTGCCAAGTCAAATCAAATCCTTCAATCGATTTTGACCACGAGATGTCTAAGCTCTTTTAGCATGTAAGTGATTTGGAGATAAAAAAAAAGATAGTTAAGCTCAATGCAAACCAATGGAATTTATCACGGGGAAAACATTCTAAATATCGACAAGTTCTTCATTTCTAGCAATTTATAAACTCCATACTATGAAAAACCCTCCCTCGGGTTTAAAAAAGAAAGCAATAAGTGAATGGTGTAGGAAGGTCAAACTTGAAATGATGAGATATTTTGATGATCAACAAAGGGTAAGATATTCACAGCGCATAAATGAATATCCAGCTAAGATTCAAAAACTTGAACATGAAAAGTATATTCTTCAAAAGCGCATTGTTGATTTAGAGAGATAAAATAAAACCTTTAGAGGTTCCAACAATGCTTTCAATCACACTTTAAAGAATTGTATTGAATCCATTGATGATGTCGATTAAATAAGCAGAAAAGAAAAGAAACTTAAAGAAATTATTTGTATAGCAATTCACCATGTCGTTGATCCTTTAGTTAATGAAAATCTAGCTAAGGTTGTTCAGGATTTGTGAAACATACACTTTGTTGTATACTTTTAAATAATTTTATAAATTATGTTAATATCACCTGTTTCGTAGCTTTTTTTTTAAATGTTGTTTTTGAATCTGCTTTTTGATAACCCGGAATATGGTTTTTGTATTTGTCAATCCACTCAGTCTTCCACACTAATCTCGTTCCTTGAAAAGTATGAAGTAGGTAACATTCCTTATCATTAATCTGCCACCTATGCAAGAACACGTTCAATGATTTGTTCACATTATTAGTGATAACATTAAGAATTCAAAATTTTAAAATAATGAAGGTGAACATATCATCATGTGAAAAAAGTGATAATAAGTGAGAAGAAATTCCATAATTGGATACGGCTGAATATCTTGAGTCCCAACTTTGGTAATGATGGGAGATGGCGAGGCATCAGATTCCAACTATATTAATAGAAGACAAAAATCTAACTATAGAAATAATAGAGAACTGGACATCTAACCCAGTATTAATCATAGAAGTTTAAAATTTTCTCTTCTGGAAATAACTGATAGAAAGCTAGAATTATCGTTTAATAGTAAGACTCCATTTGGAATTAAGTCATAGAAGATTAGGAATTCTTTTTCGAGAATAAATAATATGAGTCCAAAAACCCTTATCTGGAAACAATAGAAGAATGAAAACCTTGAATCAGGTATTGGTTAGATAGATCCGAAAACAAGTAGAAGACCATAAGTCCATAATAAAGGTCCCATATTAGAAGTCTTGAAAAGTAAATTCAAGCATTAATGAAAGTCTAGAAATCAATAGTAGAAGTTCTGAAACCCAGATTTGGGTATAATGAAGATCAGAGATCAAGAGTAAAAGTCCCAAAAGCCAGATTTGGTTATTAATAAGTGCAGCCCAGAAACGAATAGTAATTGACTCGAAATCCATATTTGGGTATTAATAAGTGTAATTCAGAAATCCTCTTTTGGAAATCAGTCAGAGGCTATAGATTTTTATTTGTGCCTTCTATTCTGAACCACTCTTTGGGTTTGATTCTTTTGACATGTTCCACCCTTTAGGCCTCATTGTTATCATTGTTTGATGTGCCTCTTCTTGGGCTCGAACATCTTAGTCTGTAATTTTATGGTGCGCATGGTTAGCTTATCCAACTAGGACCCAAGCACTTAACCAACCTCCGGCCAGGAGGCACTCCAACTATGCCTTATACGTAGGACTAAAGGCTTGTTTGGTGCCTTTGCTAGGCTATACTGTGGCGAGACCAAGGGCTTACTTTGTCCTCCCTCTAGAAGGTGCCTTGATTTGCCCATAGTTTGGCATGATCAAAGGCTCGTCGATGCTTTATCCTGGCACTAGACGCGCAGATAAAGGCTTGTTCTAAGCTTCCTCTAGGAGGGGCCTTGATCTGGCCATAGCGTGTTGCGATCAAGGACTTTTTGATGCTTTAACCTGGCCATAGTGTGGCGCAGATAAAGGCTTACTCTAACCTCCCTCTAAAAGGTGCTTTGACCTGGCCAACTCGAAGCGGACAAAGGCTTTGACCATTTAAGGTAATGTCCAAATTTAAGGAAAATTCTACTCCCAACCATGTAATTTTTCTTAGGAAAATTAGTGATTTATTGAATTCTACTAGGATCACTTTTCAAATCTCTTAATTTTTCCCTGTCTGAAAATGTTGATCACCATTTCTTCAAGTGCTCTACATTGATTTGTCTCATATACATTCATTATAAGATAGTGCCAGTGGAATCCCCCCTGATTCCTTTCATACTTCGGATTTTTCTTTTGGGATGGCCAATAGTTAAGATCCTCCTTAGTTAGCAAGCAAACATTCTCCATCGACGCAGCCAGATTGCATTCCTTAGGGAATCTCGACTTGAAGCTTGTCTTTTGAGGATGGTTTCTAGATTTTTAATTGCTTGATTCTAAAGTTTCACCCTTTGGATTGTCTTCTTCATTTGGTCAAATAAGTTACTACTCTTATATGTTGTTCCCCCTAATGCAAAGATAGGTGTAGATCCAATGTAAAAGGGGTTTAAATTCCACTTGTTTTGTCATAAGATTCAACACTCTTTCTCCTTATGATCCTTAAAGTTTCCCGTCACAACATTTGCTCTTCATATATTTTATATTCTTCAATAGTTCCATGGGAGAAACAAGTTGAGTGTGGCTCCGAGGATCCTTTCTCGAACTAAGCATGGTGGTGTAAAGTCTAAAATAGATAAACTTGGAATAGACTGGGTCGAGGAAAATAAAGTTGGGAGTTCAACAAGGTTGGAGATTCGAGCCATTCTTCTAGCGCCAAAAATGTCAACAAGAAAACTTGTCAATGCCTCAAAACAAAGTTTAAAGTGTAAGTGACTTCTTCGAGACCACCTTTCGAACAGATGGTGATAGCTTAACCTTTCAAATCTCTTTACCAAAATAATTTTGATGATTTATATCTCCCTTAAATCCACGCTTCGAAGAGTTTTCTACAATTATAACTCCTTCTAATTACCTTTCAATGTGGTTGAGATACTTAAAACTCTTTTGAAAATAACTTTCAAACTAGTTGAGTGGGTACAGGATCTTATCGAAACCTCATTTCAAGTGGTCAAGGTGACTTGAGGTTAAGACTATTGATTTAGGGATTTTAGTTGAATTTAAGGGTTTCAAATTCCTTAAATGGTAGCCTTTAGATCATATCGATACCAGGAAATCATAACTAGAACCACATAGAAACTAATATATCCAAAAATTTCATAAACTTACTTTGATAATATTTTCCTTTATTGCTCGAAGCTTAAGTAACACAAAGAAGTCAGAACCCTAAACTAATTTCAGAATTAGGGTTTATAAATTCAAGAATGTACAAGTATGGAGTGAATGAAATCGGATCCCCCACACAGTACCCCTCGGGTTTTATTTATAGGCGCGGGTTGGGAATTCGGTCATCACGTCTTATTCGAAAGGGTGCTTGGAGACCTTTTATTGCTGCTAACATCAGGGAGTCCTTTTACTTTTCTTTTAAATTGTACTAGAGTGCTTTGAGTTGGTCAAAAGATGTAGATGCTCTCTTTACTTTGTTTTTGATATGTTATTGCAAGTTGTGAAAGACATGGGCTTTCGATCCTATCGGTAGGTGAATCTTTGGGGCTTCGAAGGAATGGGAAAGTTGTATAAGGTAAAGCAGAAGGTAGCTTTCAAAGGCATGCTGGTTAACTAATGCGTAACCCCATCCCCTGATGTATGAAAATTCCATATTGTTCTCAAGTCAGCTTTCTTTTATAATTGTGAATGGTCTCAACCAGTTCGAAAGGCTTATTTATGCTTTTAAAGGGGTAGCCCTCTCCAAATGTTCTTATGTGGAAGGTAAATGAAGACGAAACCCACTATTTAAAAAGATTTGGTGTGCATATGAACCTTGTAATCATTCATCTTTGAAATATTTTCCGAAACTCATTCGAAACTCCTTTATGCATGCGGAAGCTACTTTTCTAAAGGGGTTCATTAAAATGGAAGGGTATCTCTTGTACCCTTTCGACCTCTTTGAAATCGCATAGCACATCCAACTTTTGGACAAGCAAACTTCGACTCTTTCGAAAGGCTTTTTTAATGCTATCATTCCTTGTGAATCCCTATTTTATATTCTACATGGCTTAGATAAGGTTGAAGTGTAGACTAATGGTAATACTTGATTTCCCCTTTGTTGGAGAAATAGATGACATATAAATAATATACAGGGAATTTAGGAATTTTTTGGAGGGATCTGGATTCCTCGCTACTGTTAGTGTTAATTTCATTTATATATGTATGTTATAAATTTTTGAATGTCAAAGCTTGGTAGCTTGATCTTATTTGATTTGACTTTGGTATAACAAAAAGTTGAACCTTTCGTTATAGATTTATGAAATCACTTGCTAACTGCTCTGGTCGCTTTGGGCCTTATTTTAATATTTTAGAGATTTGTAAATCTTATGATTCGGAGAATGACTTTTAAATCCGACTTTCTAGGATTTTCTTTGGTGTTTTATTTAGAATAGTTTTTTAACCTCTCTATTTTACACTAAGCTTCTTAGAAATGTTTTAAAAGTAGTTCGAAAAATATTTATTTTACAAATAGTTGATAGTATAATGTATGTTTATATTAATGGAAAATAAAGGTAAATTTATCCTTTATATTAAAGTGATTCTATTTTTAAAGAAAATAAAATATTTTGAAATAAATATTTATGAAATAATTTATGCAAAATGTTGTATGGGAAGAGAGATTTATATATGGTATCATATAAATAAAAGAATAGATTTATAAATAATATTTTACAAACGGGAAATGATAACATTTTATAAATAGGAAAATAAATCACATTTGTGAATTTATAATGATGTGTGGAATGATCGTTATAGAAATTATTTAGTCCGATTTTAAAATCAAAGATTTGTTTAATAAGTATAGGAGATTTAAAAAAAAGAAGTTGTATAATGTATAAAAGAGATTTATAAAAGGAGTTTTATCAATATAAGGAGATTTATAAAAGAAGTTTTATAAATATAAAGGAGATTTATAAAACGTATCTTTTATATAAGGAATGAGATTTGATTTCCATAAATGGTTATTCTAACTTATGGTAGTATGGGAAGTATTCTTTTCATAATTAACATCAAATTGTAAGATATGGAAGCTTGTCTCTATCCTGAGAACTATCAATGTATGTCGAGGCAATGATAGTTGTCTAACTTGTCCAACTTCATTGTTAATAGATGGATAGTAAATTAGAAAGTAGTGGTAAGTAATTTGGTCTAATCTTCGTATGATCCATTTAGTTACACCAAAAAATGTGTTTGGGTTTATAGTAAACAATGATTTAAGTGACATTTTTTTGACCCATTTAAGTATGCTTTGAGATATGAAATCTTTCATAAGATTTATGAATATACTTATACCGTTAATTTAAGTATGTCTTCTAAGTATTGAAAGTGAAATGGTTTGTGAATATACTTATACCATCGAGATAAGAATATGAATAGTTTTCAAGCATTGAGAAGAGTGGAGAGAGTGGTGGATATATCTTTTGGAAAAGGTATTTTGTACAAATATTTGTAATTAATGAAAGGGTTAACTAAATAATGTAACAACCCATAATTTTGTTCATTTGAAATTGGTATATTTAATTGATTTTAAATATTCACAAGTTAATTATGTAAGTTGAATAACTTATATTTTGAATATCTGGATTTAATTGGATAATTAAATTATTAATTTAGTATTTGAAATTATAGAAATAATTGGAATTTGAATTTAATGTGAATAAAAATTATTTATAAAGTTAAATAAAATTCTATTTGAATTAGAGTGATGTTGGTAAACTTTTAAAATTGAATTAAAAGTTAAATTACAGAAATTGAATATTTTAATATTTAATTAACTCGTAAAAATAGTCATTTTTTATACAGTCTTGGATTTCAATGAAACTAGTTTCAATGGACCCGTAATGTTATATTATTGTAGGATTTCCAATTTCCTAGCAATCGGATTTACGGTTTAGTCATGGCGAGCTAAAAAGCATAGAAATTTATTTAAGTAAATTGTAATTTAAAATAAGTTGATTCAAAAACCTATCTTCCAAATACGATCGAATTGGCTTCCGATATATATTTCATTGCGTTCAAAATAGAGGTAAAATATTATAAATGTCAGGCGGCATGCTTCGTTTGGAGTTCGGAAAAAATACGGGTGAATAGTGTCGCGAAATTTTCTATATAAGACCACCATAATTTACAATTTTCAGTCAAACCCTAGGCTAGGGTTATAGCCACCGCTTCTAAATATTTTGATGGTCAGGAAATCATCTCCTTCTCCCTCTATTTTCTCCCAATCCACGCAGAAATAGATGAAGGCTTCAACTAGAATATTTTAGAGGATGGAGAGACGAACGCATCCAACGACTGTTATCGAGGACATTGGATCGACGAAAATCCTCGCTCAAAGGCGCCACTTTCACGCACACATTGCGAGGCCGAGATGGAGCAGAGCTTGGCGTGCTCATGGTAGTAGGTAGAGTGGAGCAAGGCCTTTCGATTGGTGGTACTCGATCGTTGCTTAAATGATGGTAGAAGGCTCGGCAATTCGTTGATAAATGGCAGCTAGGTGGGTTTCACGAACGAGTTGAACAAAGGGGGAGAATATGAAAACATCGACCAGATCTCTTAAAGCAAAAAATCAATGGCCGAGATTAAGTGAGGTTTTAAAATAAAAAGTTTTAAATTATATTATATAATTCATATAAACTTTAAAACGTCATAACTTCTTCATACGTGGCCCTTTTTTTTTACAAAACTAGTTGCGTTGGGTCCGTACTAATGAGCCCTACATTTTATAGCTAGTTTGGAGTTGATTGGAGCTAGTATAAATTTTGGGTAAAATTAAATGCTCGCTTAATTTTATTCGGAATAAAACACTACAACTGCTATTGGAACCAAAGTGAGTACAACTCATTCTTTCCGACCCACTGATATTTTTATATAAGTGAGGATAAATTTTATTTATGTTGATTGATGATCGTTTGGATGATATATGATATATTATCTATATATTGATTGGCATTTGGATATATTCCTGCCTATTAGACCAGATGAGATTTTATACATTTCCTTGTATGAGCGTGTACCGTTTGTATGCGCGCCTGCCTTGAAGGGGATATTGTACATATATTCTAATATGTATATTTGTTGCAAGTGAAAGGTTGGAGTGATCCAACTGTATCCTCAACAGTATTGGTTTAATTTATAGATATTGTTATATATGTTGTTGTCATGTGATATTCGATGATTTAGTTGCCGTAATTAATGTATTTAATGCTGTTGCGGGTGGGCCTATTTTTGGTAATTTAAAGATATTAAAGTGATGAAATTGTAAAGGTGTTTTTGTAAATGTTAGAATGAAGTATAAATGAATATTATAAGTAAATAAGATTTATATATTTATGCATTGGTGATGTTATAAAAGAATGATTTTATAAATAATGAGATTTATAAGTAACTAACTTATAATTTGGATTTGGCATATAAATGAGATGTATATGGAATTTGTTAATAAAGGAATTTTATATATTGAATTCTTTACAAAAAAATATATATGGAATTTATAAATATTGTTTTATAAATCCATAATCAACTTATTTTGATAAGTTAAATACGAAAGTTATTAAAGGAATTTCATCCACGATTTTGACAGTGGATAATCCTTTAATAAATATGTAGAAGCAATGTATTTGGTTGGGAATTATATCTACGATTTTGGACAGTGGATAATCTTATTATTAAATGTGTAGAATTTTTAATTTCGGTCATGATTTATATTCACGATTTTGGATAGTGTATTATCCTCCTAAATTTAGTGTGCAATAATAATGAATTTGGTTAGAGAATTATATCCACAATTTTGGACAGTGGATAATCCTTTAATTAAATGTGTAGAAGTTTTAATTTGGTAAATGATTTATATTCACGATTTTGGATAGTGAATAATCTTTAAATTAAATGAGTATTTTAAAAAGTGATATTATTAAATGGAGTTAAATGATTTGAAGATGGTTTAAAATGTGTTAAGTATCAAAACCATAGATGTCAACATTCATTGTTGAAATAGACGTTTTCGAGAAGTAAGAAAATGATGGACTATAACACTGTTGTTATAATAAATGATTTTTGAAAGGAGATGTTTTTGAATAGTATATGGGATTTATATATCCATCTAGTTTTCCAATCCTTGTACTAGTGATTTTAAGTTGTCGTAACAATGTTTTACGCGGCATTCAT
This sequence comes from Allium cepa, assembly GCA_030765085.1. Taxonomy (NCBI): domain Eukaryota; kingdom Viridiplantae; phylum Streptophyta; class Magnoliopsida; order Asparagales; family Amaryllidaceae; genus Allium; species Allium cepa. The sequence goes on along the minus strand of CM060941.1, from coordinate 674,342,639 downwards.
TTTGACCCAAATAAATATGTTTAAGAGAAAGTTTTCCTTAAAACATGAAATATATACTTAACTCTGATTTAAGTATATGTAATATTTTCTAAGTGTTGAAAATAAATTGATTTGTGAATTACTTATTATTAAATAAGTATATGGAAATGTTCTCCAATATTGAAATATTTAAATTGTTTGGGAATATATCTTTTTAAAGATAATTTGAAGTGAATATTTGAAGTGATTTAATTAATATAAGACTAATTAAAAGGGCCAAGTGATTGCTTATAGTGTTAGATATTTGTTTGTTTGCTTTGATAGTTAAATAACTGACTATCAGATTTGGCAATTTTAGTTCGTCGACATGATGTGGAAACTATTTAGTCAAACACGTAGCTTTTTGTGTAGGCTTGATTATCATTTGTGTTAAGGATGTTGATTCGTGTAGTGCAGAGTATTACTCCAATCTATCGAGCTTCCTTCTTGGCCGAAGGATAACAAGTTGAAAGTTGGAGATGGGATAAGTCTATGAGACTTAGTTTTTGTGTGAGGTTGAGAAACGCTTTTGCGTTGTTGATGCGAAGAGACCAGGATTTATGCAATGATTGTGCAGATTTTGTTGATATTTATATTAAGGATCTTCATAGTGGAGGACTACTTGTTGATCGTTTGGGGTTAAAATCCCAATATATACATAGTAGTGGTGGTCTCTTCGTTATGAGATATCCAAAGCAAGGATTATTTGCTACTAATCTTAGGGATTTTCCGATAAGATACGGTAGGAAAGTATCCTCGGTTTGTCCCGTTCCTGGACAACTTGTGTGTACGTTTTTCTGACATTGCATTTCTAAGATTAAGTACAATGGTTGTTACAATCGTACATTAGTGGTGGCGGAGAAGGTAACTTCTCTTAGCCTAATTCCTTCCTTGAGACATACGAGCTCAAGGATTGTATTTTTTTTAGAAGGTAATTAGAAGTCATGGAAAATGGCCGTGTGGCATTCAAAGTGATGTGATATGTGAAAGGTAATCGTTACCTCTGGCCTCATCAATCGGAAATGATAGAAACAGGCTTAGATGTAGCAGGGCTAAGTGGGTTGCTCCCATCAGGATAAGATCATCCTCTTCTAGATATATTACTTCCTGCTACGACGTTCGGGATGTAAATTAACGTGGTTTGTATGCTATGAGGGCCCTCGAAAAATGTCGGTAACGACCGAAGTATGACATATTCGATACCATCTAGTTATAGAGGTAGGCCGGTCTTGTGTTGGTAGAGGAACTTTATGATGGTTTCTCGGGTCATCCATCTAGAGGTGTATCCATCGGAAGGTAGTCCCTTCACCTGGTCATTTGTATGGAAATTTAAACTCCTTTATGTGCCTGCCATTTTGATTGTATTACCTATTTTGAGCTATATGCTGGAATTTAATCAATGTAACAACTTCAGCTATGATTAATATTATTTGTATAGTAGACTAGTATAATAAAAGAGAATTCGATATGAAATGTTTCAGTTATCGTAAGGTAAAAACATGTCTGTGTTTATGTGTGGGCGTTTCTTACGAGATACTTTTGTTTTGATAAAGGAAAATTTTGGTAATTTAATAAATTCAGTTGAGTGTGTTTCTCACGCTGGTTTACCAGACTGATCTGGGCGTTCTTCACTTTCAATGCTCGGGCCAGACCGAGTATATTTACAGGTTCATATTTGGTGCTTTTGGAGCTTCAGCAGAAGAGCTGGAGATCTTCATTTCCGTATGCATGTATCTTTTTTGATTATCCACTGCTTAGTTGTTGTATAATGTCAGCAATTATAAGGACAGGTTATTATAACTGTCTAAGCTGATGATTGGTGATTGATTGTTGTACTCTGATTAATGTATGTATATGTAGTTTCTATTTTGTAAAGATCATTGATATGATATTATATGTTTTTCGCTACGATGTGAGATTCTATTTTGTTTGATTCTATATTCTTTCTTCTCTTCTCCCTTTCTTCTCTTCTCTTCTTCTCCCATATTTTTTTCTCCTGAGTTTCCGTCAGTCTGTGCTTTATGGGTCAGACATGTATGGTTTATTGTCGATTCCAAGGGTACAGATTTGTGGGTCATCAGACGTGGTATCAGAGCTTAGATTTTGTATATTCCTAGGCTTTGATGTGTACTCGGTATAGAGAAGGACAGTAGCAACCTAGATTGAGTTTGAGTGTATTATATATATGAGCGCATATTTGTTATTGAATATAAAATGTTTTATATTGTGTTTACTTATCCATTGAGTTGTTTGTTAATTCTGGTCGGTATGTGGGATGCCATTTTATTGATAAGGATTCTTAAACTCTTAAACGAGGCAAGTCGATATAGTATTATTTTTTTAACTGGGTAAACGAATTAATTTTACTTCGATTATATTTTATATATAAAGGAAATAATTTTTCAGAAATATTAAAGTGTATATAAGTGAATTGTTTGGTTGTTTGAAAATGTAAATATATATAAGTTAACAAAAGCTGTTTGAATAATCTAAATAAAAAACAATTGTAAAAGAATAAATAGTATAAGCTAACGAGTTATAATTATTGAGTTATAATTAAATGATATACAACTGTGAAATAATCTTATATATATGAAATGAAACAACATGAATATATTTATAAATATGAGTTGTAAATGAAAATTAATTTAAACTAAGAGTTTGAAATTTTAAATCCTATTGATTTTGGAAGTTACTTTTCAAATTTTAAAAGAGGTTATATTATCAAAAATCCAAATAAAATAAATACATTTGGAAAAAATCATACTTAAGTGAAGTAAAATTGTGAGATTATATAAGTATAAATTCGTAAATATGATTTATAAGTATAAAAAGGATTTTTTAAAAAATAATATAAAGCACCGAATTCACTACTGTTGCTGGGAAATAATAAGGGTGATGACTACAAGATCATCAGCATCATTTTTTAGTTTCTGTATGATGGATTTGCTATCATTATTAGATTGAAAATTAAGTTTTGTTGTGATAAACAAATTTGAATTTAAAATCCAATTTTAAATTGATAAATATAAGAAAAATGAGTTTGGACTTATAATATGAAATAAGAATTTAATTTTAGTAAAGTTAAATAAATTTGAGTTAGCATAATAAATATATAATTTGAAATTTAACTCAAGTAAGGTTAAATAATTTGAAACAGATTGGATGAATTATTGAAAGGAAAATTAAAATTAAGTGATTATATAATATGAATTTGGAAGTTTAGATAAATAAGTTATATAACTTATAAAATGAGAAAAGGTAAGTAGAACCAATTGTTAAAATGGTTAAACAATTTTGTTAAGCAAAACAAAATCTAAATTTGAATAAGAGATAGGAAATTTAAGTAAAGGTTAACTAAGAAAATTTAGATTTTTTTATTATGAAGTGTCAAGAAATAGAATTTCAATTAAATTAGAAATGAACTTAAGTTGTATAGTGAAAGTAAATGCAAGTGAGAATGAAATGAAACATAACTTATAAGATGTTGAATTTTATATTAAAATGAATAAATAAAGTGAATTGATGAAATGAAGTCATTAAAGAATATGAATTTGAGTTATATAATGAATTTCAACTTTAAGATGTAAAATGAATTAGCTATTGAATTAATGAATGTTAGTAAAAATTCAATGTTAATGAATCCAGCGTGATTAAACTAAAAACCAATTCAATGAATATTAATGAGAAATGAATGAATGTTGATTTCGGTATGGATTGATTGGAGAGATATTGGTTTGTTGGATGTTAGTTGGATAATAGTTGTTTGATGGTTGGATTTGTTACTCTTGATTGCATTTGCTATATTGGCATATATAGTAGTTGTATTGGTATATGTTGTATATTGATATTACTTTCTATATACCTATTTCTCATTTTTTGAAAAGTGTATAGTAGGTGCGGATGGCGCTTGCTTCGCATTTGGAGCTCGCTTTCTTGCTATATTAGCTGTATATGTTCGCTAATAATATATAAGGTGGACATCTCAGATTACATATCGTACTTTTATTTTTTTCACTACTGAGATTAGATGCATATTTGTAATATATATGTTGTGATCCTACTACGATCGAATCGTGAAAAGGAGGCTGTGGCGAAATTTTAAAAAAATAAAGGCATTAGAAAAATTTTGAGAAATTTTGGAAAAAAAATTGATAACTAAAATTTGGATTTTTGAGTTAAAAGTAAAACGATATTAGTTGGTTTGAAAAGATAACTAAGTATGGATTTGAAAACATAGTAAAGTTTTTATAAGAAGTTTAATGAATGGATTTTTGAAATGTTAAAAGGTTAAATAATGTTGATATCTAGTTTGAACGAATTGTTTTCGAAAAGTTAATGGATTTTATGGCTTTTTCTTAGTAATTTCAGGGATGGAATTCTTTTAAGTAGGGAAGATTGCAACTACCAAGAATTTTAGTCATTTGAAATTTGCATATTTAATTGATTTTAAATATTCACAAGTTAATTTTATAAGCTGAATAACTTATATTTCGAATATCTGGACTTAATTGGAAAATTAAATTATTAATTTAATATTTGAAATTATAGAAATAATTGGAATTTGAATTTAATGTGAATAAAAATGAGTTATAAAGTTTAATTAAATTCTATTTGAATTAGAGTGATGTTGGCAAACTTTTAAAATTGAATTAAAAGTTAAGTTATAGAATTGAATATTTTAATATTTAATTAACGTGTAAAAATAGTAATTTTTCATACAGTCTTGGATTTCGACAAAACTAGTTTCTTTGGATCCGTAAAGTTATATTATTATAGGATTTCAAATTTCATGGCAATCGGATTTACGGTTTAGTCGTAGCAAGCTAAAGCGCGTAAAAATTTGTTTAATTTAATTTTAATTTAAAACAAGTCGATTCAAAAACTATCTTCCAATTACGATCGAATTGGCTCCCGATATATATTCCATTATGTTCGAAATAGGGGTAAAACATTATAAATGTCAGGCAGCACGCTTCGTTTGGAGTTTGGAAAAAATTCGGATGAATAATGTCGCAAAATTTTCTCTATAAGGCCACCATAATTTACAATTTTCACTCAAACCCTGGACTAGGGTTATAGCCGCTGCCTTTAAACATTTCAATGGCTAGGAAATCATCTCTTTCTCCCTTGATTTTCTCCCAATCCACGCAGAATTAGATGAAGGCTTCAATTAGAATATTGTAGAGGATGGAGAGACGAACGCATCCAGCGGCTATGATCGGCAATATGATGTTGGATCGAGGAAATTCTTGCAAAGGTGTCACATTCACGCATGCATTGTGAGGCCGAGATGGAGCCGAGATTGGCATGCTCAAGGCCGAGGGTATAGTGGAGCAAGGCTTTTCGATTGGTGGTACTCGATCGTTTCTTAAATGATGGTCGACAATTAGTTGATAAATGGCGGCAAGGTGGGTTTCACGTACGAGTTAAATGAAGGAGGAGAAGATGAAAACATCGACTAGATCTCTCAAAGCAAAAAATCGACGGCCGAGATTTAGTGAGGTTTTAAAATAAAATAAAAAAGTTGTAAATTATATTATATAATTCATATAAAATTTAAAATGTCATAACTTTTTCATGCGAGGATTGTTTTTGACGAAACGAGTTTTGTTGGGTCCGTATTGACGAGCACTACATTCGAGATTTGGTTTGGAGTTGATTGGAGCTAGTCTAAATTTTGGGTAAAATTAAATGCTCATTTAATTTTATTCGGAATAAAACACTACAACTGTTATTGGAACCAAAGTGAGTACAACTCACTCTTTCTGAGCCACTGATATTTTTTTATAAGTAAGAATAAATTCTTATTTATGTTGATTGATGATAGTTTGGATGATATATGACATATTATCTATATATTGATTGGTATTTGGATATATTCCTGCCTATTGGAGCAGATGAGATCCTATACTTTCTGGTATATAAGCGAGTGACCTTTTGTACGTGGGTTTGCCTCGAAGAGGACATTGTACATATATTCTAATATGTATTTGTTGCTGGTGACAGGTTGGAGGGATCCAACTGGATTTCTCAATAGTATTGGTTTTATTTACAGATATTGTTATATATGCTATTGTCATATAATATATGATGATTTGGTTGCCGTGATTGATGTATTTAGTGCTATGCAACATTGGGCCTATTTTTGGCTATCTAAAAATATTAAGGTGATGAAATTGTAAATGAGTTTTTGTAAATGTTAAAACAAAGTATAAATGAATCTTATAAGTAAATAAGATTTATAGATTTATGAATTAATGAAGTTATAAAAGAATGATTTTGTAAATAAAGAGATTTATAAGTAATTAATTTATAATTTCGATTTAGCATATAAATGAGATGTAAATGGAATATGTTGATAAAGGAATTTTATAGATTAGAGTCTTTATAATATATATATATATATATATATATATATATATATATGGAATTTATAAACAATGATTTATAAATCCAAAATCAACGTATTTTGATAAGTTAAATATGAAAGTTATTAATGGAATTTCATCCATGATTTTGGACAACGGATAATCCTTTAAGAAATATGTAGAAGCAATGTATTTGGTTGGGAATAATAGCCACAGTTTTAGGCAATGGATAATCCTTTAATTAAATGTGTAGTAGTTTTAATTTGGTAAACGATTTATATTCACGATTTTGGACAGTGAATAATCTTCAAATTAAATGAATATTTTGAAAAGTGATATTATTAAATGGAGTTAAATGATTTGAAGATGTTTTAAAATGTATTAAGTATTGAAACCAGAGATTTCAACATTCATTGTTGAAATAGACTTTTTCGAGAAGTAAGGAAATGGACTGCAACACTACTGTTATATTAAATGATTTTCGAAAGGAGATGTTTTTGAATAGTATATGGGATTTATATATCTATCTAATTTTCGAATCCTTGTACTATTGATTTTGGGTTGTCATAACAATGTTTAATGCAACATTCGTTTTGACCCAAATAAATATGTTTAAGAGAATGTTTTCCTTAAAGAATGAAATATATACTTAATCCTGATTTATGCATACGTAATATTTTCCAAGTGTTGAAAATAAATTGATTTGTGGATTACTTATTCATAAATAAGTATATGGAAATGTTCTCCAATATTGAAATATTGGAATGGTTTGAGAATATATCTTTTTAAAGATAATTTGAAGTGAATATTTGGGAAGTGATTTAATTAATAAAAGATTAATTAAAAGGATCTAGTGATTTCTTATGATGCTACATATTTGTTTATTTGCTTTGATAGTTAAATAACTGACTATCAAATTTGGCCATTTTAGTTCCTTGACTTGATGTCGGAACTATTTAGTGGTACACTTAGTACGTAACCATCATTGTAGGCTTTATTATTGTTTATGTTGAGGATATTGATTCATGTAGCGTGTAGTATTACTCCAATCTATTGAGCTTCCTTCTTGGCCGAAGGATATCAAGTTGAAAGTTGGAGACATGATAAGTCTGTGAGACTTAGTTTCCGTGTGAGGTTGAGAAACGCTTTTGCATTGTTGGTGCGAAGAGAACGAGATCAGGTTTATATGAAAACCAATTAGGACCAGTATTTATGCGACAATTGTGCAGATTGTGATGATATTGATAATTAGGATTTTCATAGTGGACGACTGGTTGTTGATCGTTTGGAGTAAAAATCCTAATATATATATATATATATATATATATATATATATATATATATATATATATATATATATATATATAGTAGTAGTGCTCTCTTCATTATGAAATATCTAATGCAAGGACTATTCGCTACTGATCCTAGGGATTTCCCGTCAAGATGTGGTAGGATAGTACCTTCGGTTTGTCCTTTTCCTGGACAACTTGTATGAACGTTTGTCTCACATTGCATTTCTAAGATTATGTTCATTGGTTTTTCCAATCGTACATCAGTGGTGGCGTAGAAGGCAACTTCTCTTAGCTTACCACCCTCGTTGAGACATACAAGCTCAAGGGTTGTATTTTTGTGGAAGGTAATTAGTAGTCATTAGAAATGGCCATGTGGCATTCAAAGTGATGTGATAAGTGATATGTGAAAGGTACGTTACCTCAGGCTTCATCAATCGGAAATGACCGAAACAAGGTTAGATGTAGGAGGGCTAAGTTGGTTGCTCCCATCAAGATATGATCATCCTCTTCTAGATATATTTTTCCCCGTTATGACGTTCAAGATGTAAATTAATGTGGTTTGTATGCTATTGGGGCCCTTGGAAAAGGTCGGTAATGACCGAAGGATGACATATTCGGCACTATCTAGTTATAGAGGTAGGCTAGTCTTGTGTTGTAAAGGAACTTTGTGATTATTTCTTGGGACATCCATCAAGAGGTGTACCCATCGGAAGGTAATCCCTTCACCTAGTCATTTGTGTAGAAATCCAAACTCCGCTAGGTGCCTGGCATTTTGATTGTATTATCCATTTTGGGCTATATGCTGGAATTTAATTAATGTAACAATTTTAGCTATGATTAATATTATTTGTATACTAGACACCAGTATAATATAAGAGAATTTTTTATGAAATGTTTTAGTTATCGTAAGGTAAAAAACATGTCTGTATTTATGTGTGGTCGTGTCTTACGAGATACTTTTGTTTTGATAACGGAATGATTTGGTAATTTAATAATTTAGTTAAGTGTGTTTCTCACACTGGTTTACTAGAACGATTTGGGCGTTCTTCCCTTTCAATGCTCGGGTCAAACTGAGTATATTTACAGGTTCAGATTCGGTGCTTTTGGAGCTTTAGCAGGAGAGCTGGAGACTTCATTTTCGTATACACGTATCTGTTTTGATTATCCGCTGCTTAGTTGTTGTATATTGTCAGCAATTGTGAGGACAGGTTATTATAACTGTCCAAGCTGATGACCGGTGATTGATTGTCATACTCGAATTGATGTATGCATATACTGTTTCTGTTTTGTAAAGATCATTGGTATGATATTATATGTTTTCCACTACGATGTGAGATTCTGTATTGTTCTTTTTGGTTCTCTGTTCTTTCTTTCTTCTCTTCTCTCTTTCTTCTCTTCTCTTCTTCTTTCTTCTTTTCTTTCTCCTGAATTTCCGTCAGTCTGTGCTTTATGGGTCAGACATGTGTATTTTATTTTTGATTCCAACGGTATGGATTTGTGAGTCGTCACAAATAGGGTTTGTGGTAGCTTATGTGCTTAATCAGGCTTGGTTTCCATATGAAATTAAATCATCGATTTGATTGTGTTTGTTTGATAGTTATATAACAGAATATCAAATCTTGGCCAATTTTGAAACTGTCGTTTGTTGGTTCATGAAACTAGGATCAAATAAGCAAGAGTTATTCGAAAACCACTTCGAACCGGCATAAGAATTCAAATTGAAGACATCTTGAAGAAAATGGAATCAAAGATAGAATTCTTTGAAGTGCAATGGCTACTGGCTATTAAAACTGAGAATGATTCTGAAATGGATGTAATAGAAGTAGTGCCTTCGGTTTATTCAAATCTCGAATAACTTGTTTAGATGAATGTTGTCATTGCATTGTTTCCAAGAGGGCAGTGTAGCATTCCAAGTGGGATTGGCTAAAAAGCTAAAACGTAGCCTCAATTCTCATACATGGTAATGACTAAAATAGGGGAAACACCACAAGGCTATGTGGTTCGCTACCAATTCTCATACCTGGTAATGACTAAAATAGGGGAAATGCCACATAAGGCTATGTGGTTCGCAACCATTAGGTGATGATCATCACTTTTACCTAGATGATAACTATTGATGGATTATGTATGTTGGACCCATTGAAATGGTTTGTTAAGTTGACAGTCAAGGTGATGAACTTATTCAGTATTATACAGGAAAGGGTGGACTAGTCTTACCATGTAGAGGTTGCAAGGTTTGTAACCTCGGTACATTTTATCTAGAGGAGTACCGTGACGAGCGATACCCTAGTATCCGTGTCATTGTATGTAATCCATTTTCCAATACATGCCTTTATTGACTTAGTCGTATACTTAATATGCTATTGAATGTAATTAATGTGACTATTTTGACTAGGATTCAATATTTATTTTAACCCCAGACATTATTATAATATCATTGGATATCCTATAGAACGGTTCGATTATTGTAAGATAAAATCCATCTGTGTTTATGTGCAGTGTGATCTTACGAGATTCCTTTATTTTTGAAAGGTATTATAACACCATATGTATGAGTTTCTCATGCTGGTTTACCAGACTGATTCTGGCGTTATTTTATTATAATGCACGATCATCCCGTGCATATCTCCAGATTTATTTATGGATCCTTTGGAGCTTCAGGACATGAGCTGGATTCCTCAAGACATATTCATATCCTTTTAATTTCCGCTGCATTTTTTATTTCGTATTTATCAGCATTTGTGAGAACATGTTGTTATAACGGCCCAGGTTAATGATGGGTTAGTTTAGTCTGATTGATGTACATATATTATAGTTTTCTTTTGTAAAGATCATTTGTGTATTATATATTGCTCGTCAGGTTGTGAGATTCTGTTTAGTCTTTTCTTTCTTTCACCTCAAGAATCTATCTTTCTGGCACTTGGATGCTCGACACGTGAGTATTAGTGTTGACTTGTGAGGATCGAAAAGGCCGGTCGTTATAACATCATACAATGTATTTCTCATCATACCTTTAAGTAGAAGGGTTCGATATAACCCATAGATTGTTTTCCTTCCCAAAACCTTTGATATATACTCAAAATATAGACTACCCTATATCTTCATTAAACTAAAAAGTTCAAATTCTAAAAACTTTCATTTATAAAATAGGTCCTCATCATTACACTTTAGTTTCCACAAAATAATTTTCGCATTGTAGTAAAACAACTAAATTTTTTTTTGTAGCTTATACCCCTAGTTTTTCAAAAATCACCAAATCATCAAAAACATGTTATGACATTAAAAATTAAGAAAAAAACTTTAAGGTTTCAACTTGAAAAATCTTAACAATGATGCGTTCTACTTAATAAATCTTAACTCTTAAGAACTCCAAAATCTTCGAAAGTATTGAACATAGAAATTGTTCTTGCATAATTAAATTTAACACTAAACAAGGATTATCAGAGTCTGAACATAGAATCAAAATTATGGTTGGTTTAACATAATGCTCGAAAAAATAAAAATTCCCGCTTAAAGCTTTTAACCTATACCAAATAAACTTTTCATTTAGATGATCCTAAAATTGGGTATGGTCACCATACTCCAAAGTTATCCACTTTTAAACTCACTTTTCAAAAAATCAAATATTACAATATCCATCCTTTTAGTTAAAGGTCCTTTATAGTAACAAAAATGGGTTTTCTCATTCGTCAATTCAAAATTTCATCTTATATAAATCTTGAATTTAAACTAATTTTCTAAGATACTTTATTATGAATTAATTTTTAAATAACCCTAGTGTTTTCCTTTTATTCATGTATTCAAATTTCCCAAATTCTAAAAAATTTATTAATTCCAAAAACTTACATTTCCATAAATCAAATTTATATAACTCTTTAATGAAGAATTATATCAACGCATTTTATAATTAAGATAATCGCCCCTACTTAATTTTTTTTCCTATTTCTTAACACAAAACTCATATTATTTACCTTTTGATATTTCCAAATTATTCACACTTCTAAGATTCATTTTACCATAAATACTATTTAATAATTATTTAAGGAAAATCTTTATTAATGCATGCAAATAGTATTATACTTAATTTCTTGAAAAGATCTTTGCACTCTTTCAGCTTTAAATTTCACAAAATTAATTTCAGTTACTTTATAAAACAAATACTTTTCAGATCTTCACTACCATTGGTATATTTACTATATTTTTTCTTGAAAACTTCCCTTCACAAAGTATTTATCATTCACATAAATAATTTTCCTTCAAAACCATTTTTTATTTATAAATGATAGGCTTATTTAAGAGTAATTTAAAGTTAAAAACTTATACTACATTCTACATCACAATCATCAAAATTGTATCCACTATGTCATTATTGTCTCAAAAAATTTTGTCATAAATTTTATTTGCCATTCACAAAAATATTTTCCAAAATTCATACTTTACTCTAAATGATTGAATTTCATATTTATTTCAATAATTTAATTTAATTTCAAAATTTATACATCTCCCCACCTTTATAGCTATATAAACAAAGAATATTAGATAGTAATATTGTCTATTAATATGGAGAAAGTGGCTGAATAGAAGTGATCACATGTGAATATTCTCTTGGGATAACATTGACATGTTTTACTTTACCTTAAAAAATCATAAACGATGTGTACGGTATCGACAAAAAGCAATAAACATGTTGTCTATATAAGAATAGAACAATATATTATACATCACAGAGTACATAAAACGAAAAAACACAGAAGAATATATAATACAAACATGAAGATACTCACATAAAGTGAGACTAAAAATAGAACTACTATACTCTATAGATATAAATATGGACTTCAACATAATTCAAAAATATACATGACATAAAAAGTCAGCAGCTCATACAAAGTATACAACATGCCTTAAGGCCTAGAATCTAAACGACATACATACATACATACATACATATATATATATATGTGTGTGTGTGTGTGTGTGTCTATATATGTATGTATATGTATAAACATACATATACGCTAGCCCAACATCCAAAGTCAATGAGTCCGAGTACTTGAAACATCCCGGCCTAACCCGAGTATTAATATATAATAAATAGGTTAGACTATCTGTAATTTAACAATTCTAAAATCATAGGTGTAACATTTTGTAAATTTCAACAATATAGTCATAACTATGTAAATTCCAACATCCAAATAATAAAAGTTGCATCATAATAATTCACTATATCATAAAACATATCATGCTTATTATAAGACATCGACTCAAGTATGGCGAATCAAAACATCTTAAAAATCAGAATCATGAGCTAGCATGAAAGCAAGTCAAAACCATAAGACAAGCATGAAAAAAAATCAAAACAAAAAAAAAAGCATGAGAGCAAGTCAAACGAAAGATAAGCATGAAACAAGTCAAAACCAAAAGGCAAGCATGAAAACAAGTCAAATCAAAATTAAACAAGTCAAATCAAAATTAAATAAGTCAAATCAAAATTAAACAAATCCAATCATAAATCGAAGGATAAGGCTGAAAGCAAGCTAAAATAAGGTAAGCCTGAAAGTACACCGAACCTGCTTGAAAACCAGTTATAACAAGACAAGTCTGAAAGCTATGCCAAACCCGCTTGTAAACGGGTTATAATAAGTTGAGTCTAAAAGCACGTCGAAGCGATCATTGCTGACCAAAATGTTAAATGCTTTCTGTTAGTAATCAAAGAGTATTGCCCAATGTCCTATAACCACTAGGTGATAATTGAATATTTATAAAAGATCCTTGTTTCTACTCAAGTAAAATATTATATCTACTGAGTCGAAGAATTTAATCGATAAAGTGATATAAGTAAACACCAGTTATACAACTAAACCTTTTAATTAGAGTTCTTATTTTATAGAAGTAGTATTTTATATAGAAATTACTTCCTTTAAAATCCTTTAAATATTGGTCTAATGAATGTAAAATCTCAAAGTTTATAAAATATGCTACTATATGCATACAGAAATCTAATATACATATATAGTTTGATTATCATTTTTCAGAACACTATTGTTGTTAAAAACTCTATAATAATCTTTCTTTATCAAATACTTTTAAACATATGATTCATCTTCATATTTCAAAAGCCAAATTTTGAGGTAAATAATATATATATTTTATATAAACTTTAAAAGCAATTTTTAAATAATATATTTTGTATAACTAGTTTAAAAATGATTTCATTTCGCACTAAAGGTAATTAATTTATATTATTACAAATAAATTGGAATAATAAAATTCCCCAAAAATACGATTCTATCAAAATTCCAAAATTCATAGAAGTCAAGAAATCAAGAAAGCAAAAGGAATTAGAAGAAAACCGATCAGAAAAGAAACTGCCTAGAGCTTTATAGGCTCTAGGCTCTTCAATTGGTGGACCATTAGCGGTCAACCGATGGAACTTACCGGTCGACTTGTATCGATTCCTGGAGCTAATAAACTCTAGGCAATGATTCTGATGTCGTACATAATAATTTTGGTAACTCGACATGATATGAAGAGACTAAATCCCACTAACAAAACACGTGCAAGTCTATAACATCAACAAATCAATACAACCACTCAAATGACAAAGTTATACTAAGATTTTCAAGAATCAGGTTTAACTATATGTGTTTGGCAGACGGTGATTCAACAATAATCATCCAGTATTTCCAACAATTATCACAATCAACAACATACAACTAGAATTGATATATTAGTGAGAATTAGTCAGCTTGATTTCTTAAGATAGGTTGCCAAACATCGAATTCTACACCGCCTTTATAAATTCAGCAAAACCTAGGAAATGCCTTAACCAAAAAAAAGAATCGACAAGAATCAAAACACTGTAAAAAATTAAATCAATCGGTCCAAAGTTGTATTATGTTTCGAGTAGCTTGCCTTGTTTTCATTGGAATTTCTAGAAATGTATTTGAATTTAAATACGAAGATTTGCTAGCCTAGGGTTAAAGAGAACGAGCACTGAACTTATTTTCTTTTTCTTTCTAATTTCTTTTGAACGAACAATAATAAGAAAATGAGAGGAGAACTTCTCTTTAGCTATGTCTTAGATGGGTTCGGTTGAAACAAGACCCAACAAGGAAATGAAATGTCTTTACTCCTTTATTTATTTCTATATAACTCTGTATTCTTTTCAAAAAAAATTCAATCGAAGCTTTCAACTAAATTTCAAATTATGCTACCTAATAATTATTACTAATCAATTCTATAATTTATCTTCTTTTTTGGTATAAAATCATAAATTTTAATACAATTATTTGAGTTAAATCTCAACTTCACTTTAAATTGATATTTACATAATAACCATTTCTTAAACTTTTCTTATAAATAATTAAATAATTAAAAAATAAACCTCAATATATCTATTGAAATTGATTATTGAAAATTTAAACACTCCTAAAATCCTCTTTTTAATGACTAAAAGAATTTAACAAAATAAAGTCTCTATTTTTCTTTTAAAATAGATTTAAGTATAAATTCCAAAATATTGGTTCTGCATCTTAGTTTCCCAATACTAACTAAATTTAGAATTTTTGTTCTTAAAGAATTTATCATCTTTCATAAAAGGAATACAACCTACAATTTCTCTTTTAAATCTCCAATTTAAATAAATATTTATTTCTTTTAAATAATTCTAAAATCAGGGTTATTGCAGAAACTGTCCTTCTTAAAGAAATTGCATCCTTGCAATTCTATTTTAGAGAAAAGCCTATAATTAATACATTATATTACTATTATTAAAATATTCATTTTTAAAGTATGTACTATACTCACAACAACCAATCATTAAAACAATCTCACAATGGGTTCATTTTCAACTATAACTCTGAAAGCTCTACATACCCCCTTTAGATTTCGAACGAATTGGGATATGCATAAACCCATCATGTAAAATGGAGCAGTCAAAATAATTATTAGACCCTTGTAATAATGGCTTTGAGAAATTTAATCTTTTCTTCCATGACTATGAGTTTTACACAAACTCATTTATAAAATACAACACTAAAACATTCAATCGTCTATTTTACAACATTGAATTTTCGAAAACTTCGAAGTTATTCCTATTGTATGAAGTGTCTCCAGAAAATCACAATACATAAAAAACAGAATAAAACCATAATATGCATTCAAAAAAATTTGGTTGTTTCTCAATATTAAAATATACATCTATAGTTTACTTTAAAACTATTATTTTTTCGGCAAGGCCAGCCGCTTTCTAGTAGACCGTCCACTTTTTACTACGAACGTAATAAAATATTTAATACAGGAGTAAGGTAGAAGCAGCTTACCTATAAATAAAAAAGAAAATACAGCATAGGAGCATGACAGAGATACCACAGCTACTACAAATTACCAAACGACTAGGTCCCCTCAGAGGAGGAAGGAACACCATCATCTGCTATCTCATGTGCAGGAACCGTAGGAACATTGCCAACTATACATGCATAAGTATGAAAAGGAATAGCAAGATAAGGGACGTAATCCACGGAATCAAGAGAGTATATGAATCAGTCCCAAGTAGTATCATCTAACATGTTAGCATTCCACGTCGCATATATACCATCTAAAGAGAGTACAAAAGAGTAACCAAAAATGCAGTAACGGAGGCATCTGTGGTCCTTCTCATCATAGGAAACAAATCTAAAAAAAGAATCCTCCACGGGGTTATATCGCATATCTGAAATGAGATCCACCCAACACCTTTCAGACTCAACCCAAACAATAGACAGCCGAGGTCAAACAATATCGGAAATAGATAAAGGATTAATTGTAGCATCAGACAAATCAATGGTGGCGTGGGAGACAGGCCTAGCGTCAGAACAAGGAGTAGGAACTGTACCAGGAAGTTTTGATAAAGAGGCAGGGATATGAGCCTTAAGAACCCATTTCCTAAGTGGGGACGAGGCAGAGGGATTTTGGGAGCTGCAACAGAGAAGACAGAATGCTTGCAGGAGACAACAAGGTGGCTAAAGGAGTGATAGGTAGAACAAATGTCAGAAACCCATCCATAACAAACACGGAACTCATCAACATGCCAATAGCAAGCTAAACTAGTATAGTGGAAGAGAGGGGCTTATCTGGGGTTATTTCAATAAGAGCCTTTGCATACACCAATTTCTCACGTGCTACACTATTCATGTCGAAGTATTTCAATTTACCTACGTTACACGCTAGCCAATGCAGACCAAGCAACGGTTGTAAAACAGAAGGAATATGTGAAAGGAAAACCTATACAAGAATAGAAAGAACCTGTTCTCGAGCACTAGCTAATATTGGAGTCCATGGAGTAATAATAAATGGTTTTCCCGTTAAAAAATGTAGGTTCGGCCCCTAGGACACATCAGGGTTCCTCGAAGGAGGGAAAATGAAGATTATACATGGAGTCAACCAAGAAAAGCATCAAAGGCACCAAGAAACATGTCCGCAAAAGCCAAGACAGAAAAATCCATTTCCAAATTTACCTTGGCAATGTCACAAATAGTAGATGAGCATACTCCATTCCTAGTTTTAACATTCATCATGGCAGAAACAGGACGTGAAGACAAAATTTCCATCTCACCAACATCGGCAGACGAGGTAGAAATGTTCGACAATCCAACAATCATACGTGGACCACCGCATACAGTAGCTGCATTCATGGAAGTAGTAGTGGAAATTGATGTAGAAATGATGTTACCTGATCCAGGCACTACAAGCACCGAAGCTAGATTAGGCGAAACTGGGAAGGGGGAGCATAACGGAGGGAAGTTGGATTCGGGTAGGAGGAGAGGTATCGAAAGAAATGGTGCTGCTGAATTATAATTTCGGCCTGATATGATACAGGACGAGGTAGTTTTGGATGGGGAAACAGAGGAGGAGGATGCAAGCATAGAGTAGAGAGAGAGTAACGGAGGAGCGGGGAAATGAGGCGGGCGGACGTGAAGAAACGAGGTCAACCGTGGAAAGGTAGGTCATGAGAAAAAAAAATCGCTTTGGGTTGGATGATATACAAATCTCTTTTCTTTTTAAACCTATATACAAGATTTAAGTTTTCCCAAAATATGATGAAGTAAATTGTAGAAGGATCACTAATTATTCAAAATAAATTTTGTACTACAGCAAACACACATTATATCCAAAATTTTCGACTCATGCAAAGACTCACTAGTCATTAAATCCTCCATATCAATAGTCGTTTTTCATATAGCAAATCTAAAAATCCTAAAAAATTATGATGAAAAAGTTTTTAATTATGGTCTTAACTTTCCTACAAGCACAAGATTATGAAATTAGATTGACGGTTTGAAAGTTATGACCAAACAAGTTGATGTTTGAACTTAAAAAATAACTAGTAGGGCTAAGTTTTTGATTCAGATTAAAATAGAATTTAACTATAAAATATTGCAAAATTCGAGAATGTGATATAAAAAGAGTTTGTTTTGACTAAACTATCTTATTAACTCAAAAGGAGTCACCAAAATCGGACATGAGAATCAAAAGATATTGTTGTTTTACTATAGCCATTTTTAAAACAAAATTTCATACAACATGGCCCTCATTTCAAACCAAAATATTTCATCAAAATAATATGCTTTTATTGAAATCATTTAGCCAAAGTTTTAGGACAAAAAAAATCCATTTTTGTAGAAAGCTAAGAGACATAAATTATAAATTTCCATTAGTCAACAAGCTATGAAAATACTTTTCATATCTATATCTTGCCTTATAAACTAATTTTGCAATGAGTGAAAACCCAAATACTTTTAACTATTGTTCGAAGATATACTTTAGATTTAACTTATTCATTTTTGTAAATCATTTTGTGAAATGAAAAACAAACAAACATTTAGGAGTCAATTTATTTAAATCAAATACGTCATCTTTTATTGTTATCATAACAAACTTTTAGTTTCAACTTTGAACATTATCAAAGTCCTATAATAATATTATTACCTTAAGCTTCTTAATTGAAATCATTATATATATATACAGACTCATACACACACACACACACATATATATATTGAGAAAAAATAAACTCATTCCAACGTGTTGATTCATCAACTTTTCGAGAAAAGATTAACTATAAAATTTAGGCTTTTAATGGGAAGACAGTTATAAGGTTACATGAATTTCTTTGTTGTTAATTTAATCTCTATGTTTTTTACCCTAACTTATACTTTTCAGAAAAACTTAAAAATGCTTTTTAAATTACAAATATTTGATTTGGGAAGTCTTTTTCTCAACAATAATTTTCCAAACTTTGCATTTTCCAAATAATATAAATATTTTAAGGTATTCATTTCTACCAAATATTATTTATTCATTATTAAAATAAAGCTCATTAACTTGTGATCAACATCGCCTCACCACCGACCTCGACTATCACTAATGCTTGATAGCTGCATTTATTATCTAAAAAAATCGATACTTATAAGTATTCTTATTGTTTTCATTCTAATTACTTCCAACCATCAAAATTTTAAAAAACCATAAGAACCATTATCATAGTAGATATATAATTTTTTCTTGAAATATTTACTAAATAACTTTCTAAATAATATCACTTTATATTATTATGAAACTCCATATGATAACTCCTTTTGACAATAAAATATGCTACTCATAACACCTCTCAAAATATTATTTAGCTTCAAGACATTTCAGTTGTCAAATGGGTACCAGTGTCGCGAATTTGTGAGTAAAGGTTCACCCTCTTCCCAGTTCTTATTTTAATTGCTTCTCCATGAACTCAATTCCTTTGTGGTACTTAAATTGCAACTACTCAAGTGCATACTAATCATAACATGTATGCACACAATCATGAATCAATAACAAATGAGGCGATTTCACAGTAAATGGATTTTGATTGTATCATTTTTGCAATATATTAGTATCGGTTTTGTTATGTATGATGCCTGTAGGGGCATGCGCGGTCAATTAACCAATCCGGTCAGTAATTAATTTCAGTTAATCATATATTAAGTTTTGTTCGATTAGTCGTTGTTTGGTTAATATCGGTAGGGGTATACTAACCGAATACGTTAATTATAACCGATGTTAACCGATTGATTGAAACGATTAATCGAAATTAACCATTAAAGATTAACTGGTTAAATTAATAGGTTAACCATTTGAATTAATTAGTTTATCGAACAAACTAAGATAAAAAATTAATTATAACAGTGCAGTAGTAAATAAAAATATGTAAACATGATAGCTTATTAACAAATATTCAAAGTTTGTTTAGACAACTAATACATTACCAGGAACATATACATTAGTGATTCTAAGTTTTTAACTCCAAAATCCAAATTAATATGACAACAAAGTTCGAATAACATTAGCCTATGATACAATGTGAATGCATACATCACGATTAAGTTGCTGCAAAGTTGCAAACTTTAGACTCCATTATGCGGTACTCAAAGTCCAAAGATACTGTATATTACCTCTAATCTACATTCTCCAGTTCCGTCCAAATATCAACATATATAAATGAGAAAATAACATATATAATTGAGACTTGAGTAATAAGAATATTATGCTGCATATTTACTGAATATAAGATTAACATACACACATAAGATATATAAACTCAAAGTCTATGATATTCAGTACACATTTTACATATATTGATATAATGCATATTAGTTCATAATGTGGGTCATGTAAGGTTTAAATATCGGATTTCAGTCACGTCTCGTCTCAGAATTTTTACACAAGTTATCTCGTATCGCGGGAGATCCCGGACGAGACGAGTACATATCGAGTGTACATCTCGGATTGACAATTCGGGCCTTATAATGCATCTCGAGAATATCTCGGATGTATTTACGTGTTTAAAATTAATGTGCCAAAAAATTATTTAACAGTTATAACTTTCGTAGTAATAATAAAAATGGTAACATACTTTATTTACATGGAAAAAGGAATATTTTTTGAAGAGTAGTGGCTTGATTAGCTTAATTGATTTGGTAATGATTGAATAATATCCTTTTATTTGAACATAATAAAGAAGTGAAACCTTTCACTATGACTCGTTAAGATAAAAAGTAAAGAATATGTTCAAGAAGTTGGTAGATTATAATTGAATTGAGTAGTTTCTTTTGAAACAATATGAAAATAAAAAATGTTATGGAAAATAATAAAAATGTATAATTTAGGGCGAGATCGCGGATTGAGATTTTGATCCATATATCGGGTGAGATTTGAATATCTCGGACGAGATAGTGTCACATAGTGTCGAGGGAGATATGGAGGAGATTTGATGTCTCGTCTCGTTTAAGTTGAAAAGGAGATCTTGGAGGAGATCCAGGGTGATTTATAGGAGATTTAAAACCATGTGGTCATGTATAATACACATATTTACTATGAACTAAATTGAATTGAAAAAATAATTCTTAAGCGTAATGAAAACCGAGCATGATGTGTACAAACTTAAAACATTGAAACTGAACTATGAACTTATTATATGTCCATATGAAACTGAGCTAATAATTAACTTGGTCATAATTACTATAAACTTGAAACTGAGTATAATGTATATAAAGTTATTATTAATAGGGTCATAATGTATATAAATTAAATTATTGAAACAGAGGGAGATATAGTTTCAAAGTTATGTATAAGCTAAATAATTGTATATAAAAAACTTAAATATAAAGTTATATGTTGGACAACACTTCCATTCTTAGTTCTTCAAACTAATAAAATGGTCATCATCTTCTTTATTTGAAATCAAATTATAGGATTACTTTCCATATTTAAAATTTTAGCATCTTGATAGACATTTAGAATTATTATATTACATAGACAACACTTCCGTTCTATGCACCACTACATTATTTCATACAGTTTCGTGCTATAATTTCGTTAAAAACATATTTGTCTTATTATATAGATCAGCATGAGCTCCTTAAGTTCGGGGGAGTTGTAGATATACATTCATAAAACTCAAATGATATAGACAAATTTAAAATAGTATTGACAATCAAAATTTGACAAAATGAGTGTAGCAAAAGTTAGATGACAGACAAGCATCATTGTCCCAGTGGTTAAGTGATTCGACTTTGGTGTGAGAGATCACAAGTTCAAAACTTGCATAGTGTGATTCGAACATATATTGACGTGTGATTTTTTTTATGTTGTCCCAGTGACATGATGCATTTACATACCATTTCAAAAAAAATGTTAGATGACAAAACATGCCAACTAATAAACGACACGTGACTGCAGTAGCGAGTAAGCATAACTTGCTCATATTAAGTTGTTTATATATTTTAAGAATAAAATTTTTGTAATATTTATTTTCAAATGAGACAGAAGGAACCACTTATGATATATCTATGTTGTTTAGAAGATCAGTTAAAACTTGCAGCGCAAATGTATGATAGTGCTTTCTTATATGTCTAGAGAAAGGTACACCACATACATACACATATACATATACATATATACAGACTGCATATCTCTGTGTATGCATTTTAAAAAGGGGAAGGGAATATAGTTAAACATGTACAAATTAAGTGCTTCTATTAAACTACTACTTATTCTAATATTTCTCTTGCACAAACACACTTCACCGTAGTTCAGTGGATTTATGTCAAAGCAAAAGGGAAGCAAATTATAATCGGACAACAAAATCCAGAATGGCAAACACACGAACTTAGTTAAATATGAAAATAAACCTGAGTGCATGCCACATTAATATTTTCTACAATGTAAAGGGCATTATCTTCGTTTATTTCTCCTTTTTTCCTAGTATCGAGTATATGGTAAATTGCACACTTTAGGCCTGCATTGTTGGTTGCCTTTTTGCTTGATAATTTTCTAATGCTCCAAGTATTATATGCAAATCAGTATCAAACAGAAGATTTAGGACTTTTCCTTGCATTATTCTATAGTGTCATGTGAATTTATTTCAACAGTCAATAATGATATCCAGTGCAGATGAATGAAAATATAAAATAATCATTAATAATAAAATAAATATAGAAATCGACATACTTTCTCTCCCCAAGAATGTAATCCTTGAACAATTGAATCATCCTCTCCTTAACCTCCTTACAAATCCTCAAGTAACCTCTCAAAAACGATCTAAAAATATATGTAGACTTATCATCAGTTAAATGTAAATTAGAACTTATATGCAGTCATATATTATACTAGCATATAACTTCAAAACCACATAAATACATAACTACTAACTGCAAAATTATCCTTTCTTGTTTTATGAATATATAAAGTAATTATACACAGCACAATTGAATATATTATATACTTCATAACCATATTAATATATAACTACTAACTGCAAAACCAACACACACACACACACATTCTGACACACACACACATTTATATATAAAGAGAGATCATAGTGTTAGATTTATGTATCAGCTTATAGCTATGATCCGTAAATAATAACTTGACCCAATGTATAAATATTATTTTGTTTAATGATTATAATTGCCTCTATTGAAAAATATAAATATACAACATCAAAGAATAGATTTAAAGATTAAACTAGATCTAAGCATAATGAATTTAGTTTCTCCACGATAGATTATTAAACCAGATGACTTTTACACAGTAAATTGTTTAACATAAGCTATTTTTACACAAAATAGAACAACTATTTGAATTCTAGAAAAATATATTCACAATCTTTAGTTTCCTTCTTGATGCCATTAACTGCAATGGCTCGGCAGCAGTGGTGGTCTTCACAAGCGTTATGAGGCATCGCAAATAACATGAGAGATCTACAGGGAAGACGAGCGTGAAGATTAGATATAGGTTTCGAATTACCATATTTTTTAATTTCATCTAGAAAATGAGAATAGAAACATAACTGGAAAGGGGAATAATAGGTATGCTAGGTATTGGTTTGGTTCGAGTAACGTATGCTTTTTATAAATGCGTTAGTTGTGGGTGCAAATTTTTTTTTTCAAAAAAAAAAATTAGATGCTTTTTCATTTATTCTTTTTAGTTTTGGGTTCTTATCCATACAAAAATGCACACGACACATGTATCTTGTGTAAAACTATCAATTTATAAATCAAAATTAACATACAAAATAGAAAATAACTTCTTTTATTTTCAATGTTTTGAGAAATAAAAGAAGCACAAGAAATAATCCATCATTCTTCCATTCCCTTAGAGGTCCTTTTCATCTTCCTTCATTCATATTCGTCATCCCTTCGCCCCTCTCATGTTTTGTAATTGATGTCGAAAACTCAAAGCATAATACTAATTTTAATCCAAATGCTACATTAATTTTTTAGTCGGTTAATGGTTAAACATCCATCCAAATTTTGTTAACTATTAACAAAATCGAAAATGTTCGTTATAGTTGGTCGGTTAACTAATGATGTCAGTTAATCGAATTTATTTGTTAAGTCCGTTGGATCGATGTCAGTTAAGTCGGATAGGTTAGTTAAGCCAGTTAAATGCCTACTCCTATAAGTCGTGTAAAACAATCTCTAAAATTATAAAGCATGAACTCCAATCAAACAAATACTGGGTATCATTTTTGCAATATATTAGTATCAATTTTTTTATATATGATTGTGAAACAATCTCTAAAATTGCAAAGTATGAACTCCAATCAAACAAACAGTTTGTATCATTTTTGCAATAGATTGGTATTAGTTTTATTAGAAATGACAACAAAAACAATTTCTAAAAATACAAAGCATCAACTTTGGTCAAACAGACATTGGGTGTAATTTTTGCAATATTAGGTATCTATTTTGGTACAGATGACAACGAAAATAAATTCTAACATTACAAAACATTAATTCCAATCAATCATACAACGAGTATTATTTTGCAATGTATTGATATCATTTTGGTTATAAATGATAGTGAAAATAATTTCTATAGTTAAATGTCATCAATTCCTATCAAAAAACATGGTATCATTTTTGTAATACTTAGGTATCTGTTTTGCTATAAATGACGGTTAAATAATTTCTAAAATTAAAAAGCATGAACTCCAATCAAACAGATTATGGGTATCATTTTTATAATATATAGTATTGGTTTTGTTATATACGATAGTGAAAATAATTTATAAAATAACAAAGCATCACCAATCAAATAGAATCGAGTATCACTTTTGCAATGCTTTAGTATTATTTTTTTAATAAATGACAGAATTTATAAAATTAAAAAGTACGAACTCCAATCAAATATATATTAGGTATCATTTTTGCAATATATTGCATCAGTTTTGTTAAAAATGATATTAAAAATAATTTGCAAAGTAACAAAGCATCAATTCCAATCAAAACGGACAATTGTTATCTCTATTGCAATGCTTTGGTATCAGTTTTATTATAAATGATAGTGAAAATATTTCTAAAATTAAAAGCATCAGCCCCAATTAAGTCAACAGTGGGTATCACTTTTATAATATATTGTTATCGCTTTTGTTACTAATGACAGTGAATGTAACGACTCAAAATTTGGCCGCTTTGATTTAGGAATATTTAATTAATTTTAAATATTCAAATAATAGATTTTATAATAAAATAAAATATTTTAAATGATAAATAATGATGGTGAAATAGTTTTTTTAATTTTTTACAAAAATATATAGTTCGAAGAAAAAACAAAAATGCGACTGGAATTCGTTTTTCGAATTTTTGACTTTTCATCGCCTAAAGGTTATCAGAAATGTTATGAAAATTTAAATGTACATATACTAATTTATAAATAAGTTAACACATTTAGAAAATATTTTTATATGTTTATACTTAATTTTATAACTATAAGTTGAGGCATTTTATGAAATATAAAATAAATAGATGATTAAAAATAAAAGATGCTTTAGGAAACATAAGAAAACATAAGTACACGTGCACTAATTCATGCTGGCTAAGCAGGAGGAAGAGGGATAGCTTGTGGGTTAAGGTACATAAAGGTGAGGTGGCATGCTAATGTGGCAAGAGGAGGTGGAGGTAAAGGGCCAAGGGTACTAAAGTAGTTTGATTTGTTTCTTGCTTATAAATACCCATTTCATTTCTTCATTTTTTCCTCCTCTTCCTTCTACCATATCTTTCTCATATCTGAATCAAATTATGATTTTCCTTTATTGAAAACATATAAATTTCCAGGAGCTACAACTTTCATGTGCATCAATTCTTCAAGTTTTTAGCATAACCAGCTCCAAATCTCATTTCTTTGTGGAGCACTTTTGGATCTAGATTTTCATGTCCGAAAATATCTCTTCCTATTTCTACCATATCTCCCTAAAAAATAATCCAATTAAGTGATTTATTTCTTAAAATTGTAAAGAAGAGAATTTTCAATAACTTTCTCTTTCACCACTTTTTAGAATTTCGTAAGTAGCTTATCCAAACATCGGTTGGAATATTGCACATTTTCGGGTTCATTTTTGAGGGATCGAGGATAACCCAAAGTCCCTCCACCTTACCCGAAAAAGGCGTCACTTTCTTTTTCTTTCAAGGTTGAGCCACCTTAGTCCTTAATTCCATCAAGTCTCCATCTTTTTGCTTAAGAATTGAAGTGTTAGGTCATACCCTAAATTAGTAAGAGTTTGGAAGCTTTATGGTGAGAAAATTTCTACCTTTTTAACTTAACTTACTAACTTTAAAATATGAAGTATACTACTTGAAATAAATGATGCTTGGATGGATGGTGATACTGTGTTTTGGTGGTGCGTATATATGCTTTTTGGATATGTGATAATTTGGACATGTATTAGTGCGATTATGTGATGTTAGTTAACATTTGGAAAATGGACAATTAGTCAATGAAACTAAAGTTAGTATCTTGCTTATAAGTATGATATGATGTTGCATTGAAATGGGTGTGGTATTTGGTACATGTATTTCACAATAATAAAATTAGCTCCCACTAACTTTAAAAAGAGACATGAAAATCCTTTTTAATAAAGGTTGGAAATCTGATTTTAAATTCAAATTATTTAAAGTTCAAAACTTTGTTTTGGCTTCAAAAACTTTTCTTTAAATTTTCAGAGCGTAAGCTTTAAAAAAGTTTAATTTTTAAAAACTTAGTAAAGAAATTTCAAGTTTTGAAATGATGGGTCGTGTAGCGACAATCACTATAGGCGAAGTTTGGAAAGAACTAACTATTTTTCTAATCTAAACTTGTTTTAACTTTAAATATTTTCAGAAAATAATTTCTAAATTTAATTAAGTAATTATGAAGTACTTATTTGATTATCTAAATTAATTATTTATTAATGATTTCTATTTAATTAATCAAGATAATTAGTACTTAGTCATCGGCTAATTGAGGTTCTTTATACTTAATTGTTAATCAAATAAGTTAATCATGATTAAATAAGTAATTTAAGCTAATTATTATTTAACTAATAAATAAGGATTGATTATTTATTTAAGATTAATTATTAATTAATTATTTATTTAAAAAGTTTTAAATATTTAATTAATAACTATTAAGCAAGATTACTTATCATTTGATTAAGATTAATTTAATTATTAAAAAAAGGTTTAGATTATTATTTAATAATTAATTTGATATTTATTATGGCTTAAATATTTATTCAAAGTTTAAATATTATTTAATTATTTATGTAAAAGATAATTATTATTTAATTATTTATTTAGTAACTAATTATTATTTAATTATTAATTAAAGTTTTAGTTATTATTAAGTAAAGAGTTTAATTTTTATTTAACTTTTAAGTAAAAGTTTTAAATTTTGAACCACTTTATTTCTAAAGATCAGTTTTGTTTCAAAAAGCAATTCTCTTTTGATGAATGTTTTAATTTTAAGGGATTTCTTTGTCGATTACGTTTAGTAACCCTAGTTTAATAAGAAACCCATGGATGTTTGTTTAATAGAATAAATCTTCATTCTATTAATTAACTTGTATTTGACATCTGTTTGGTAGATCATTGTTCTACCATATTTCACCAAGTAGATTATGATGACATCTATTAAGCAAAATAAAAACCCATTTTGCTATAATATTAATCTGGACATGTGTTTAGCAGAACAAGTCTTTGTTTGATATTTCGGTAACTTAGACATTTACTTATATGATTGATTGTTATTGACTGATTCTCTTATACATATTTGCTTGTTATGTAAATACCCAAATTATAACTTGAAAAGTAAACTCAATTAAATGAGAACCATTGTGATCATTAAGCTTCTTTTTTATTTTTAAGGTTAATTATACTTTTAATAATTGTTTCAGGTTAAGTAATGATTTTAGTAAAAGTGTATTAAATAAACGTTTTCTTTATCGAAAGCACTTTATTAAATGAATTTATTAAAGGAGTTTTTTTTTAAATGTAGAATAATTATAAGAAATATTTATATATGATTTTGAATATTTATAAAGGATGTGTTATAAATAGATTTGGAGATTTGGAAAGAGATATATAAATGGTTTTGGCATCTATAAATGAGTTTTGTAAATTTAACTTAGAGATTTATAAAGAGTTTGTAAATGGGTTTAGTATTTAAGTATAGGAGATTCACAAATAAAATAGATTATTAAGAGGAATTATAAAAGGAAATTTATAAAAGAATTTGAGGTTCGGTTTCTTTTAACTACTTTGTTAATACTAGTGGTATAGGCATTAATTCCACACGTAACACTGAAGGAATATTGTTTAAGGTTATCCTTTTATCTATTTTAAATGACATTTGTTTTGATCCTTATTATGATTTTGAAATGAGAAATCTTTCACAATGTTTTGTGAATATACTTATGCCAGTGAGATAAGTGTATGACATATTAAATAAATATTTTGGAAAGAGATTTAAATAAATGAAATATTTATTTTCAAGCTTAGTAGTTGCTATAGGTAATTAAATATCTAAATTGCTACTTGTTCATTTTTTGATAGTTAAATAACTGACTATCAAAATCTGGACCAAAATATAACTTTGGAAATATCTAGGAGAAACATGTGTGTTATATGCCATTGTCATCTTCGATGATGTTGTACTATGTGTATAAATCTCGTTTTGTTCTCCTAGTGCAAATGATAGGGAGATACATGCACTTAAACGGTTAGGGAATGATCCCTGCTCCTATGTATTGTCTAATTATTTCTAAAAGAACGAGGGTTGATTTTACCGAAACTATCGAATGTTGTTACGAAGTGACCACGATCGGATAAGTATAAATTATCCAAAAACCACTTCAATCAAGCATTTCGAGATGAAGACATCTTAAAGAATATGGAATTGAAGATGGAGCTTTTGAAGCTTAAGGGCTACTTGCTACTAATCATGAGGGTGATTCCAAAATAGATGTAGTGGAGGTAGTGCCTTCGGTTTAGTTTAGACCAAAAACTAACTTGTATGGATGAATGCTGGCATTGTATTTCTTCTTCGAGGGCAGTGTTAGCATTCCAAGATGGTATGCTAAGAGGAAAGGCAAATTGTAGCCTCAAACCTCACAATTCGGGAAATGGCTAAAATTGGGAAGATGTAGCAGAGCTATGTAGGTCGATCCCATCACGGTGTGTCATCGCCTTTCCAAATTATCATATTATGGATTTGGTTATGCACGAGAGCTCTTGATAAAGATTGGGAACAACCGGGGCGATGACATATTTAGTACTATTCAAGTCCCGTGGTAGGCCGATTCTGTGTTGGCAAAGGTGGACCAAGTTCAGGATCTGACCCCAAGTATATTTTATTTAGAGATGTACTGTACGGTAGAGGTAGTCCCTTACCTTGGCATTGTCGGAATCCATTCTCTAATAAGCATCATGCGGACTTGATTGTATACCTATTATGTTGGAATTTAATAATGTAACAATTTCGATTATGATTATTACGCATTTGTATTTTAGACAGCATCATAATATCATTGGATTTTATATCAAAATGTTTTGGTATCGTAAGGTAAAAACCCATCCGTTTTTATGTGCATCATGGTCTTACGAGATACCTTTGATTTAAATGGAATTTACAAATTATAATAAATAAAATTCCTTATGATTTGAGTTTCTCATGCTGGTGTTACTAGATTTATCCAGTGGTTATTTTCTTAAAATGCTCGGGTCAGCCCGAGAATATTTTCTAGTTTTAGCTAGATTTTTTTCGAGCGTTCAGGTGACGAGCTGGATTCTCCTAGACGTATTCACGTGTCTTATATTCTTCCGCTATTCTATTTTGTTTTGTCCTTATCTGTATTTGTAAACAATTGTGAGGACAAGCTATTATAACTGTCCAGGCTGATAATAGTTTAGTATACTCTGACGTTGTGTATAATAAAGATATTTCTTTTTTAAGGACTTTTTCATATCATATATTACTTGCACATTTTGAGAGATTCTGTTCTGTCTTTTCTTTCTTCACCCCAAAGACCTGTCTTTCAGACACTTAAATAGTCGGTACATGAATGCTGAGGATGTATTAAGTGTCATCTTTAGATATAAGGAAGGCAAATCATTACAATGAAAATAGTTTTTGAAAATATAAAGTGTCAACTACAATCAAACAAGCAGTGGATATCATTTTTGCAATAGACTGGTATCAGTTTTGCTATGAATGACAATGGAAATAATTTCTAAAATTATAATTTATCAGCTCCGATCATACAAACAGTGGATATCATTTTTAAATTAATTTCAAAAATTAAGAAGAAACATCTCCAATCAAAGAGACAATGGGTACCATTTTTGCAATATATTGGTATCGGTTTTATTACAAATGACAGAAATTACAAAACTTTAACTCCGATCAAACCGATAGTGGGTATCTTTTTGCAATAGATTGGTATCCTTTCTGTTACAAATGTCAATGAAAACAATTTCTAAAATTTCAAAGTATCAAAGCTAATCAAAAAGACAGTGGGTATCATTTTTGTAACATATTGGTATCTGTTTTGTTACAAATAACAGTAAAAATAATTTTGGAAACTTCAAAGCATCAATTCCAATCTAACATACATTGGATATCATTTTTACAATATTTTGGTATTATTTTTGTTATAGATGACAGCGAAAATAATTTCTAAAATTAAAAAGCATCAACTCCAATTAAACAGATAGCGGATATCATTTTTGCAATATACTAGCATCAGTTTTGTTACAAAAATATCGATGAAAATAATTTTTAAAATTACAAAGCATCCACTCCTATCAAATAGGCAGTCGATATCACCTTTGCAATACTTTGGTGTCATATTTTATGGAGCCAATTCTATATGGCTATGATCGAAATATGGAAGATGTTGTTCTCGAGGATGTTGTTAAGGAAGTTGATCAAGATAATGTAAGCGCAATAAATTTTATACCTAGTACCCATTTTAAACTCTCAGACTGGCGCATTTTCGCATGTATTAATGCTTACATATACGTACACATATCATTAGCATAAGCGGGGAGTTTAAGCCAGAATAGTCGTTATTGAGAATGATTTTTTGGATTAAATTTTTATTTTATTTTACTAAGCACTAGGAAGGCACGAGAATTTCATTTTCAGCAAAGTCATTCTAATTTACTTTCATTGGATGTATTTTCCTAAACGCAATTCCTTTTTCAAGGTTAATGTTAATTTCCAATGACGACTCTCGTAATCGTCTGCATTTGAAAGACTTTTTGGATTATGCTCTTATTTTAAGTGGCATGAAAATAATAAACTAATCTATCTTTGAGAAGCAAATATTATATTTAAGATTAATAAAGTAGGATATCCTGAGGTTAAAATAGTTTATCATGTGTGCTAGGTAATTACCTAATATTCCAAACAGCCCATAAACATTAATTGAATACTAATTCCATCAAGTACAATTTTAATAAAAAATAATTATAAGATACAATGATTTTGTTCTACAACTACAGCGTTTTATGTTTATTCATAGCGCACTAAAAATTTACAAATGTTTGATCCACTCTTCACAAAAATGGAGTATCATTTTTTTTAGTTATATATAGTTGTAGTATCATATTTTATGCATTTAGGTATTAGATTTAATCCTGTGGATATCAGTTTTTATCTGAAGCATATACTCCGTTGCTCAAAAAAATTTCAAAATTTTAATAGAGCAAGACGATCACCTATAAGGAGACAGACGCATCAGATAAGCTAATCTAGTTTCCTTTAGAACCGACCGACCTAAGGATCGGTTGATTTATATACCTGAGTTCCTCCTACATAAGGATAGAAAACCTGTTGAAGCGGCTTTAAGGAGATAGAACAGTCAAACCGGTAGGGAAAAGCATACTAATAAAGTCCTACCACCTTAGAAAAGTGCTAATATAACTGTTCTGCCACCAACTGCTCCCATCTGTCATGGAAAGCAACAGCAAACTCTGAGTTACGTCGCCCGACTTCTTGCAAAAGAAGCAACCAGATCACGGAGAGGCAGCATGTCACCATATATTCATGTATCGGTGCCAACCCTTCAGTTGGCATCCATCCCATGGTTCGATTTGTTGTACGGACCATGGGTATCCTTAGTTAATCTCAATCGTAGATCAAAGGAGGCTTGCTCATATAAATATCCCAAGCATTTTCCCAGGCAAGGGATCGGATTCAGAAAATTAAGAAGGATAACACTTCCCATCATACTCTTATCATCTTCAAGCATTCTCCATCATCTCCATGTATCCATTGTAATAATATAGATATATAGTGAGAATAATATATACAGTGGATGTAGGCATTCATTTTGGCCGAACCACTCTAAAATTCATTTCTTTATTGCTAACAATCAATCACTAACTCACGATCGTACACTACGAAGCTAATAACACAATCAAAATCATCATTATCTCATAATTTTAGAGGTTGATTAGTCATTCTATATCATGATGAAATATTTAGTCAAGATTTTAGCGCAAGAAGAAGGGAAAACATCCAAAACTCTCTAGCTCCCTTAAACTTTTCCTAGACTCCACACTCAACATGGAAACTAATAGTGTCAATGCAATTGATAACTCACACGATTAAGACACCAACGGTAACACATCTGCTAGTGCTCCAAGCCCTTTCACTGTAGTCGGTAGCGAATTCTGGTTGACTTATCTGATCACATTGCTAAGATGGGAATCCTGAGCCAAGATGTAAATAGCCTAAGGGCCGCACTAGAAACTCACTCCATCACGGGTCCAGGACAATCATTAACTCTGCAAATCAATAATTTCCCAACGCTGCTGGTCATCAGAAGCACTTTTGTATTAGTGACCCCAAAGAGAGTGTGGTTGGCATTTGAAATCGCAACTCACGCGGCCTTGGAGTCAGGAGAAAAACATAGTTAGGGAACCATCGGGATGGTGAAATCCGTGAGTCGCATCTTCAAAGCCTAAGAGATTAAGCACAAACATGGCTGGGTGATCTAGTGCTGCCTATGTACACTCCCACCCGCAAAGGGAAGTACCTCGTCCTGTGCTTGAGGGTGAACAAACCAGTCGTCACGGTCACCTTCATCACGTACAAGATCTGTTTCCCCAGGTCACTATCATATGTCGTATTCCCTTGATCCGCCAACGCACAACCAAGAGCCTCCGCCAGTCGATGTAGGTGTTACCGCAAAGGGTGGAAGGTAGCTTTAGGGATGAAATTATTTGGTTGCACCAACCGATCAATCGAATACAGTCCCGCGGTGTCGGTGTCAATGACCTATCCGATGATGAGGATGTCATTCTCCAAATAAATCCTCGGAACCCACCTCTCAAGATGGTATAGCTACTGCAAATAGATAAATAAGATGGGAGCACAAACCCATCGAGTCACCTTGCCGCTTTCAACTCTATCACCAGAGCCAGGCAGCTAACCGGTAATGCGAAGTGCTTGCTATTCCCATCCATACTTGTTGGGCCGACATCTCGTTGATTCTTACACTAAGCTCCCAGCATCATCTGGTCTTAGGCACAACTATGCTCAAAATTCAAAACTGTATTTTTTTAAATGAAGAACTCATGCGATGATGCCCATCGAGCTTGGCAATATCAAGCAAGGCTCATTGAAAAGTCTGCATGCCTATGTCAACTGATTCAACCGGGAATCAACCCAACCCCATGGGGTCAATAAGAACAGCTTGAAGGTTGCTCTGCGCTCAAGCGTGCGATACAAATCCCTAATGTAGAAAGAACTCCAATAGAGACTAGCCTCGTCTCAAGTTAATTTCTATCAGCGTGCAAACGAAATCATGAGAATGGAAGATGCAAATTTATCAAATAGTTATAACGAGGGATGACACCCACTCAAATTTCACCATAAGGGAAAACACGATCGAAAAGAATAGAATTAGCATAAACATGCAAAGAAATCATGATGACAACACGAGGTGTCATGCTCGATATGCTAGCTATACTCCCGTAAATAGGGACATGGAAACTGTTTTCCTCACAAACAAAAATCAAGTGCCCTTCCAAGGCCGTAGAATAGTTAGGCGAGGGAACCACCCCATAATGTCAGTCAATATTATCTCTTTCAATAGATCAATGGACATTCTACTAACAATTTTCATATTCTAAGAACGAAATCGAAAGACTGATTAAGGGAGGATCTCTTGTGCACTATGTTACGTCACGTAAATTCTCAATAATATAATTTGTTGATTTAATACGATTTTGGTAATTAAAACTGAAAGAATAAAGACTTTGTAATTTAATAGTGAAACAAATGTTAAAATGAAATATAATAATGTAATTAAAACTAATTACGAAATTTCAACCAATCGAAATAATGTAAATTGTTGCACTTATTTATAATTTGAATATATGATCAATATAAATTGAAGTAAATTAGTGTTAGTTAAGTCATTGTAACACTAGATTTGTAAATAATAATGAATTCATTAACGTGATTTAAAGTAATAGTAACATTTGTAAGTTACTAT
This sequence comes from Allium cepa, assembly GCA_030765085.1. NCBI lineage: Eukaryota > Viridiplantae > Streptophyta > Magnoliopsida > Asparagales > Amaryllidaceae > Allium > Allium cepa. The sequence continues at coordinate 674,308,113 of CM060941.1, read as the reverse complement.
TTAATTGGTCTATTAATTTAGTTGTAAATGTTAGATTTGGGTATAAAATTTAAATATAAGAGAATAAGGGTAAGTGTGTTGCGGACAAATGAATTAGTGTACATTCTATGGTAATTGAATGACTTTAACATTTTGTAAGCAATCATGATAATTAGAGAAAACGATAAACTTGAGTGTAATAAAGATAATAGTAGCAACTATTATAGGTTGTCTATTTAGGCTATAAAATGAATTGGAAATCAATTGTATCCAAATGTAAATAAATGTTCATTAATGAGAGTAAGAACCATAATTGCAAAATGTGAATGTAATAAAGCAATGTAAATGCATACTTTATTCATAAGATAATATGAAAGAACGAAACCTATATGAATGAATTAGTTGAGGATTCAATCATAATAAATGTATACATTTGACAAATTCAATATAATTGAAAACAATAGTTAATACAAAGGAAAGATGGATATCTGGATATACGTTAATGTAATGAAAGATAAACGAATATTAACAAGGTTTGTAGAGTAGTATATACTTAATAAAATAGGATTAGAATTGAATCGAATCTGTTTATCTGAAATTAATTATAACTTATGGGAATTCAATTCATAACAAATAGATTTATGGTAAGAGAATGAAATTAACTGCTATGCTAATTGAAATTTGGATGAATTGGGAAGTTATTATTGTATTAGTATATAAACCAATGTTAATATGGATTTATTGGGAATTTAAACTTATACTTTTTAAATTAGATAAAAATACAGTGTTTACACGCAATGACTTTCTATATTTTATTTTCTTTTTCCCTATGTTTGTTTCTCTAATTTTTTATTTTAGTTTATTTGTATAAACTTTGAATATATTTATTTGATTTTGGATTGATTTTACTTTTAATAATAGCTTAGGAATTTCTAGAAATATGGGTTACTTGTTTTGTGTATTTGTTTCCTTTTCATTGCGTGCAGACAAAGAAAAAAAATAGGCAAGATTCTCTCTCCTTAAATTGTGCCTTTTAATTTGCTAGCCTTTCATTTTCTAGACCGCATTTCATGCCTGTTCATGGCTCTTGGAAACCCTAGCCGCTTCTTTTTTTATTTCACGTGAAAACTTTCTTATCTCATTTCAATTTGCGCGAGGAAAAAAAATAAAACAAGCTCTCAATTTACAGGGCTTCTTCTTACTTCCTTCTTCCTTTTTCTTTTGATTTTTCTCTTTTGATTTTCATGCTAGCTCGGCCTCCACCTCCTAGCCTACCTCTCCTCCTCACACCACCACCTGACCATGGCCTCCACCCCTCATCAACATCCCAAACCCTAGTTGTGAGCATTTGATTCAAATCCATCACCAAAACATGAAAACCAAGCATAGATCATCATGTTTACCTTCCACTTCCTCCTTTGCCTTGGCCACACCACTCAAGCACCATCTCCTATTGCTTTGCCTTCCCTAGCCGTAGCTATGATGACCACTTGACCAAGATCCAAGCCATGGCCGAACACATAAAGGCATAGGCCGAACCCTATGTTGGCTTGTAACCTTCCAATGCTTGACTTTTGCCTTCCACCATTAGTAACCTACCACCTTTTCATGTTCCACACCAGCTAGCCGTGCTTACATGACCTAAACCTAGCCTAGCTTGCCTCTAACCCACTTAGGCCGAGCATGACATGAGGTGGTCTAGCCTACTAGACCATGGTCGAGCCCACCGGGTGGTTGAAAGCAAGGTTATGTGATTTTATTTCATATATTTTCATTGTCAATCCATCTCTTCTTTGCACTGAATCATAAACTTATATATTTATATGTGTTGTTCACGAGATCCAGATCTAACTCTTCATTCACTCAAAAATATAGTCGTGCTTTATCGCGACTTTTCATGCTTTTTGGAGTTTAGATTTGGGTTTGAATTTCAATTCTAGCTTTTAAAACATGAGTTTTACCACTCTAGACATATGTCCTTATATTATTGTGGAATAATGACAAGTGGATCTGTATAAATTGATATGTTATTCATACATGCCTATGATATGTTATATAATGTTAAATGCTGTTTATATATTTGTTACATCATCTAATATATTATTTTATTTCATTTATTTTACTTGGGATTGCGGGTTTGAAATGATAGAACCTGGATTTTTCTTTTAAATTATGGATTGAAATGATACATATTTGTATCACTTGACCTAGGTTAGAAAATATTATACAGGCCCATGGTTATATTTTTAAATGATATTTTCCTAAAAATTTATTAAGTATTTTAAATATTTTCTGAAAATTGTTAAGTATTTTGAAATTATAAATATATGAAAATTTTAACTTAATTTGATTTATTGCTTTAAAGTGCAAAGAAATATTGTTTGTCTATAAGTTAATTTTTTTATAAGTTAATTGGTTTTGGATGGGGTTTAAAGAGTCTTATTTATGATAAAGAACTTAATAATTAAGTTTGATTTAATTTGGAATCTTAAATCTTACCAAGTAATTTTAATAAAGGTTATTTCCTAATGTGGACACATTTTGTATAATAAATAAGGCAATTTTGAATAAATAAAATGAGATACATTTTATGGGACATTTGTAATAAGTTTACTTAACTCGGAATCATAGTTGAATTGATGTATAAATGAATAGATCTATTAAGGAAATTTGATTGTTATATTAATTATGATAAAATGTTCTTTTGTGAAATGTTATGTTGTGTAAAATAAATAGTCATGTTTTTAAAATAGGAAAATGTAATTTAAATAATGACTTAACTTGGAAATTTTAAATTTGGTTTTCAAATGGGAATAGTAAGTTAAGCAAATAAATGGAAACTTAATTTATTTATGAGATGGGTATGTTAAATAAATTATTAAGTTATTTATTGGAATAAAGGTTAAGCAATTTATCAAGTATTGACTTAACAAATGGATGTTTAATTTAAATTGGATATTTACTAATAAATGCTATTTTACTAAAATTTATAAGTTAAGTAATATCCAAATATTTTTTCTGAAAAGTAGAATAAGCTTGATAAGTTAAAAATGAGAAAAATTGAAGATATATTGTTTTAAGGGGTGTAACAGAAATTATAGTCTTTATGAAATGTTGTGGTTAAATGAACTATGGCTTGAATTATACAAAAGACCTATAACAGCATTTCTAAAGTGCTATAATTTCTGGATATTGAACTATGGCTTGAATTATACTAAAGAAACCTATGACAACATTTCTGAAGTGCTGTAGTTGCTGAAATTTGTACTAGGTGCTGAAATTTCCAAATAAGCATATAACAGCATTTCTGAAATGCTGTAGTTTCTGAATTTGAACTACGTTGTGATATATACTAAATATACCTACCGCAACACTTTATAAATGCTACCGTTTCGAAATATACAATATTTTGGAAAGTTTATAATTGAATGAATAAACTTATACTACAACTTTGAAATAAATATTACTTGACGTTGAATTTAAATGGTTAAATGAATCTTGTTTGGGAGATATTGACATTGAATTTAGATGGTCTAAATAAATATGTTTCAAAGTGGTTGGTTTCAGAGTTGTTATAACTTGAAGGTAATATGACTTTGGAAATGAATTTTTTTTGGAAATTGTATTTAATTAAGAATTGTCTTTAAAAATATAAATTTATAACTTATTGAAATTGAGGATTTGAGGATATGACTCTATAAAGTGGTTTGGTTTAATATGATTTAAAGGAATATTTCAAGTTAAATAAATTAAAGGAAATATTCAGTGGTTTGGAAATTTGGGTTTATTTAAATGATATATTGATTTGGTTTTTGAAATGAAGTACTATAGTATTTAGTTTTGGAATAGATATTATTTTGGGAAGTATATAGATTTGGAAATATTACCATTTTTGAAAATGGATATTAATTTGAGAAAGTAATAGTATTTGATTTTAAAGGGTTTTGGAATAGAAATGATTTTAAATAAATATCCATGGGTAATAATAATGTTTGGTTGTTAAAGAGACCGGGATCGAAAGTTGTCATTCTCTCTACCAACTTCGAAAACCATTTCAACAACCATGTACGCAGTGGAGATTCCAGAATGAAGTAGGATGGTGGCTGCGTTCCTTTGAGGTATATATATGGACCCAACTCTCGTGAGTTGGCATAAGGTGGCTAAAACAGGAGCGATTCCGGGCAAGTGAGGTAGCTCCTCTTATCGGACACACTCCTTCGATACCATTCTATTACTTTGTGATTCATTTGGGCCCTTTGAATTTTAGGGGTGTGGCTCGAGGTGGGCGGTAGCTGCACGCTATGCGCCACCACCAGCCCAGATGCGTAATTGGTATATCTACACTGGCATTGCCTAGTTGTGCCGTGTCACCTACCCTAGCGAGCTTTACTATGAGTTTGATTTGTGTCATACCTATGGAATATCTTCTCGTAGTCTACTGATCAGGAGATATGCAGGTACACTATAGACTATTGGCACTGGTACGTGTTAAGGGCGACATGGATAACCCCATAACGCTATTTAAAAGTAAGTTTATTTTACTATAGACATTATTATAATAGCAAAATATTACTACATAGTAAATAGTTTAATGGATACTTAGAGGATGGACCGTCCCAAACATCCTTTAAGTTACTTGTACCTTCTATTACAATTCATTTGATTTGGTTTACATTGTATAAGTATGTATGTCCTGACTCGAGTGTTTTGTGTTTTGCTTTACGCTCGGGTCAGACTGAATGATATAGCATTAGAGACTCACCTACGGAGTTGGAGTTGTAGGATCGATTTCACCCTAGAGGGGGGTGAATATGGTGATAGTGCTAATTATAAAAATTATTGCGGAAGTGTATATTAATTTTAACACAGATCACAGCAGAATAAACACAGCACAGATAATATCAGAATAATAAATGCAGAAGAGAACAACACAGAATTTACCCAACTTGTGCAAAACCCTGCCTACGTGTTTCCCCCAAGGTTTCTACTAGAAATTAGATAGTCCCTCGCTTACACACGTAAACTCGCTATACCCGCTATTGTCTATCCTAACTCTACGCTCAAACCCTTGCCACAACTCAGCCACCGAGTTGTGAATTCTCAAACTACGACACGTAGTTTGTCCCTAGTCACACGACTAGAAAATTAAACGGTTTAAAAAAGGAAAGTACAAATTAAAAACAATTTAAAAATAAAACCCTATTTATAAATTTAAAGCCCTTATTAAAATTGCCGGCCCCATTTATATTTTAGCCCGTCTCTTTTATTTGCTCCGTTCGTTTTCGTGAATAATTGCGGCCGTTCCTCTTGCAAATTTAGGGCTTCGTTCTCTTCGATCCAAACTAGGGTTTTCTGAAGCATCGACCTTTGGTTGCTCAATCGAAAGATGATTTTCAGTTGTTGCTTTCGTCGATTGCTTGGCTTCTCTGTTTTTACTCTCGGCTCTTGAAATTGATCAAGTTCGTTCTTGCTTCGGTAAGTAATTTATTGCTCTTTTTCTTTCTGATTCAATGCTTGAACTCGATGCAATAAATGCCGATGATGATTGTGGGTTTTATATGCGTTCGATCTCCTTTATTTTCATTCGTATAAACATGTTTGAATTTGTCAATCGATTTCTCTGGCCGCTAAATTTTGCTTCAATGTTTGAGATGATTTCTGACCTTTTCATATACGTATATTTTTGGTTTGGGTAACACGGCTTCGATTTTGACTTGTTCAACATTGACTTCGGCTTGGTCTTTTGATTTCCGTATGGATGTTGATGATGATTTACGACTTGTTCATATGCGTATATATTTTCATCACGGTGTTGATTAATTTTGTGATGACCACAGCTTGACTATATTTGACTTTGTTTATGATTGTTGCATTTGAACTGGATTTTGCTTCTGTGCATACTGTACTCAATTGTTGAACTGGTTTTGATGCCAGTCTATACTTTACATTTGTGCACTGTGTGGTCTTGAGGATTGCTTGTTGCACTTGTGTACTTGGTCGAGTTCATTTCCATTCTGTAGACCTGAACTTTGATATTATGCAACCTGGTCTAACTTCTTTGGTTGCTCTCTTTAGCTAATCTTGTTTTTGTTGCTTAGTGCATTAGTTTGCACTGTCATGTTTGCATTTGAGCTCTTTGAGTTGCAGTGCTTCATCACTTGAACTACTCTCTGACTTTTGTCTGAGTTCATATATATATAGACATACACTCCATTTGTCATGTATTAGTGAAGCAGTGCTGCAGTTTGGCTTTGTCTAACTTGTAGTGTTCATTTGAGTTTGTTATTGTTTATGTTGACTTGACCATGGTTCCTGTGCATAGCTGTTACATGAAACTGTAATGTGAATGTTGCATATGAGTCTGGGCATGGGTATTTGCAGTTTTGTTTTTCTGGTCTTGGATTTGTGGTATTTGCATTCGAACTGTAGCATGGTCGTGGTTTTGAGAATGCGACTTCATCACTGATTTGGTTAACATGGATTTGTTTTGGTGCAACTGCCCTTGTTCATATTGTTGGTTCACTGTAGTAGTATGGTTATTTGACATGTTGTTTTGAACCATGTTCACTGTGGCATTGCATTACTGTGCATCGAGCATTGTATCACCGAGTCATTTGCTTATGCTATTTGTTTGCACTGTGCATTGGTTTGGACTTGCAGTTTGCTGACTTCATGTCGCCTTGACTTTGGTTGTTGCATTGAGTTGAGTCATGATTGCAGTGACTTGACCTATGCATTTTTTTATTCTTCGAAATTTCACCTGAGTTGAATCCGTCTTTATATTTTGGGTTTAACCTTGTGCTCACCTGTCCCTGTAACATTATCAAGTGTATATCGGTGTACACGGCCTTGTGGCATGTACAGTGATACACTGTGCATGTCACATTGTTCATTTCTGATGAATTCAAATATAAATGATGACGAACAACCCAAATAACCGAGGAAAATAATATTTTCGAAATCCATCTTTTATTTTATATTGCAAAAATATTTTATCTTCTATTTTACTGCGTTAGTGAATATTTTTGCAGATTGCTCAGATGCTGGATTCAAACTGGAATGAAGTTAAAGATAAAAATACAAGTGTGAGTGATATGTAGTGAGGTTCTGAATGTAGAAAAGAATTGTGATGTAATCAGAAATTGTATTGTAATTGAATTTGTATAGTTATAGCGAGAGCTTGAAATTGTACTATCAAAATTGTAATAAATATTTGTTTGAATAAAATATTCGTTTGAATTCAAAATCTGTGTTATTTAATTTTATTCAGCAAATATTTATTTAATCTATGAAAAATAAAATAGTACATTAACAAATACATTTAAACGAATGTATATATGTTTATTATCATCAAACAAAAATCATATAAGCGCATATTCAACAATCTCCCCCTTTTGATGATAACAAACATATATTTAAGATTTTGAATATGTTAAATGTATTTGATCGTTCAATTTTCTCCCCTTATTTGAATGCTCCCTCTCTATACAATACTCCCCCTACATATATGCATGAGAATAAAAATATGCAAATGAATCTATATGCATATGCAAATAGAAAATAATATATGAATTTTATTTGCCAAAATCTTAACTTTTCTCTCCCCCTTTGTTATCAGCAAAAGAATAATAGTGTTAGAGAAAATAGAGATAAAGTGATCGATATTGATCTAATATTAAGACTCAATCGAATATAAATATTAAATATAAAAAAAAAATCAAACAAAAAAATCATAAATATTTTGTTAGGCGCATATTCCACTTTTAGAATGATGGAAATGATGTCATCATATAAAACCATATAGTTATGTCTATTTGTGGTATATTTATATCAGGAATTTGAATATCTACTAACCATGCATAACCGTTAGGACTTTTAAATGAGATTAGTAGTATTCCAATTTTATTTTAAAAAAAAAATGAATTCAAGTATCTTCTAACCACGCATAACCATGAGGACTTTTAAATGGGATTAGAATCAACTTGTTTATTTTAAAAATCAACTTTTGATATGCGTTCCATACATGCATAACCGTGAGGACTTTTAAATGAGCATGGAAGCACATAACAAATTCCAAGTAATTCACCCATGCATAACCGTGAGGACTTTTAAATGAGAGTGAATACATTGGTAATTTTTTAATAATTTTTTTTATTATGTAAAAGTGAAAAACGAATGATTCCTGTTTAAAGTACCACATATCGACAAACTATATTGAATTTTGATGAGTGATGATTGTTAGAAATATGACAGAAATATAGATGGTCATGGAATTTTTACCAACAAAAGTTTTATAACTCTTGTTTAATTTGAAAAATTTACTAATTATATCGTCTCGAGTAATAATATATGATAAATATCAATACTCATCACTTTTTCAATCACTATTTATCTCTTCGACAATTTGTAGGGAGAAAAAAATGTTAAATATTCAGCAAATTTCTAAAACACCTAAGCTGAGTCGTAGTTTACAAAAACTATTTTCTGGCAGGGGTTTTGTAAAATGTCTGCCAATTGAGAATCAGTTGAAATAAAATTTATGCAGATATTTTCTTTGGAAATATGATCTCTAATAAAATGATGTCTAACATCTATATGTTTTGTTCGTGAGTGATGTAAAGGATTATTTGTGAGATCAATTGCGCTTTTGCTATCACACATTAGTGGTACACGTTTAAAATTTAGGCCATAGTCATGCAGAGTTTGTATCATCCATAAGATTTGAGCAGAGCAACCACTCAGAGCAATATACTCTGCCTCTGTTATAGATAATGCAATACAATTCTGTTTTCTGCTTGACCGTGCAACTAATGAATGTCCTAACATAAAACATGCTCCACTAGTACTTTTTCTATCAACTAAATTTCTAGCATAATCAGTGTGACGCCCCACTTCTGTACCCACGCTAGCCAAGAACATCACGGTGAATGCTGTCAACTAGCACGGAGAATAAGGCTGTTGAGAAGCGACCATCCGTGTAATTGCTTTGCGCGAGCATCGATATGTCAGATAGAATAACATGCATTTCTTTATCAAGAGGGAAATACGACATACCGACACAAACTCAAAGCTACTACACAGTGGCTGTAATATCTTCAGAAACAAATATAGAAATAAATATAACACAAATCAGTCACAGAGAATTCATATCACAAAGGCGGAATAAGATATGAATATTACATATAAAAGTGTACATCAGAGTAGTGGTCAGAAAGATCCACAATATCACAAAAGAATAGTTACACGAACTACACAAAAGAATAAGTATACATTATGGAGTCTATCTCTCAAATGTATACAAACCAAAAACTACTAATCTAAGTAGTTAACCAAAAGTCAGAGAAATCAATCCCAGGGGAGAAGTCAAGCAGAAGCACCTGTAACATCTCGGTCTGACCCGAGTATTATTTAATAAAAATAATAAACGGATCAGTCTAACTATAAATATTAGATGAAACGATATAGAATAAGAGATATGACTAAGCACATAATAATCACAATGCCAAGCTGTGATATATATAAGTAATTAAAAATCAACGAGAGATTAATCAATATCACCAAATCTACACAAGAATGAAAGAAATGTCATACTCCTCATTTCGTTCACCAAACCACAATAAATGACATATTATATCAATGCCAATCACAAAAGTCAGTGACACACAAATTCACCAATGCACAAATATTGATAAAACTTATCAATGGAAATCACGAAAATTGGTGAAGCACAAATTCTAGAAATCATCTCAAGAAATCCAGAAATCACAAAAAGGGGGAAGGCCTATCACAAACGGGAGCATAAAGCCCACCAACACGTGTATCACAAACGGAACGCTAATTCCATGGTTGCTAACCATCACAAATTGAGCCGAAGCTCCACAAACGGCCCGAAGACCATGGGTTGCTACCCCACCAAATTGAGTCGAAACTCCACAAAACGGGGTTTAGTCTCCCTCGTAGACAAAGAGACATCGCACATTGCTAGTCTAAATCACAAAGTTGATCGTCATGATCAACGAGAAGTGTCGATTATAGTAAGCTAGTAAATATATGAGCTTAGCATCATGTCCCATAACCACTAGCTTAACTTAAATATTTACGAACAAATTGTAGATCTCCACTAGAAAATTGTCACAAGAGTTTCAATCGAAAAAGTCCAAGAATTAAACGACGAAGTAAACGCGAGCGTTTCATACCACTCGTTTTACTAGGTCGTTTAATTAGATTTCTCATACGAGTGAGGTAAAGGCTTGTATATACTAATAGATTGGAAAACGGTTTAAGAAACGAGCTTTGTAATAAAATAGTGTTGAAATCGTCTTGATGAGAGAATTTTGTTATTTACTACTAGTATAGAAAACCTTTATATTTTTAAAGTGACAAATCACAAAGAAGATTGTAGGAACAATCAATCACTAAATTTCACAATCGAAGACGTGAATAAAATCCAAAAAAACCGATAAAGAATCCATCGAAATGGATATTCAAAAATCCCTAAAAAGGAGTAATCAAAGTCATAAAAAATGATAACAACAAATAGGATCATCACGAATCGATTTAAATTGGAATTCTCAAGCAAATAGGCGAATAGGCAAAACACTGCAGTTTCAGACGTCTGAAACAAGTGGTTCATACGTCTGAATCTGGAAATATAAAGATTTCCAGAACACAATTCAGACGTCTGAATCAAGTGTTTCAGACGTCTGAAATAGGCATATTTTAGCCTATTTCCTTTCTGGTTCCAAATGAACCAATTTAGACGTTTGAAACCATATATTCAGACGTCTGAATCTGGGAATAGAAATCTTCCCAGAAAATATTCAGACGTCTGAATATTACGTTTCAGACGTCTGAATGAAGGGTTCAGGGCATTCCCTGAACCTAGGCCAAAAATGGCCATACAGATACCGGAAGCGATCGATCGAGCGACGACGACTAAGGAATTACGTCGAGCGACAACCCAGCCTAAACGGCTCTTCGATACGTCTCAAATATCAATGTCCAAATCTCCATAATAGGATTTTCATAAATTAGACCAAAACACCCAAAAATTGGAATATACACGAAATCAATCCAAACCGAAATCAATTGCACAAGAATAAGTGTTAGGAATTCATACCTAACAATCAAAGATAATTATAGACTAAGATGTGATATAAAAATCTCACCTTTTTACAAAATCTAACAAGAAGAAGTTTGAAAGCAAATGGAGAATCAACCTCTCTTCAACACAACCCAAATGAGCTTGAATCTATGCTCAAAACAAGAACATTCCCAAAATTAGGTTTAGGAATTTCTGAAATTGGTAAGAGAATAAGTTGGAGAAGAAGAAGAGAATGCTTACCAATGGGTTCTCTTGAATTTGGAGCTAGGAATTTGAGGTTGCAAGAGGAACTAGGGTTTTGGAGTTTTAATTTCCAATCTCTCCCACCATTATTGCCTTAGAACTGAAAAGGGGAAGAAGTGAGGGTGAATGGGGAAGAGTGGTTCAGTTTTGAGTTTAAGTTGGCTAGTGGGCTGAACCCAAACTCAAACCCAAAGTGAAAAAGGTCAAATTTTTGACTAACTCCAAATATATCAAAGTTTATACTCAAAAAGGTCGCAAACGGCATTTTAAACTCAATGGGAGTGGTCCCGAGTCCTAATTCGACCGTATGCAAAAAGTAGCTTTTCGGACTAAATTCCGAGTACCGATAAAATATTTAAATAAAATATTTAAATATAAAATTTTCAAATATGCGGGTTGTTACAGACTCCCCTCCTTAAAGAAATTGCGTCCTCGCAATATTTAAAAAGAAGATATATAGTAACAACCATAAAAGCATATTCAACACAAAAGAAATTTGAAATAAAAGGTTCACCTCAAAGAGCATGAGAAAGCAAGTCCGGATGTGTTCGCTCGATGAACTCTTTAGATTCCCAAGAACAATCCTTAGGATTTGAAGACCATTGGACTTTAACAAGCGGGACATCTTTATTTCGAAGGCGTTTGACCTCTGAAGCAACAATTCGAATAGGATGCTGCTCATAAGTTAAATTAGGCGAAACTTCAATCTCTTCCACAACACCGGGCTCAAGAATAGAATCGGAATCTCGAAGACATTTCCGAAGTTGAGAAACGTGAAACACGTCATGGACAGTAGAAAATTGAGCCGGTAATAAAAGGCGATAATCCATGGAACCAATACGTTCAGTGATAGGAAATGGCCCAATATATCGAGGCGCCAATTTTCCTGATCGACTGAAACGTATAACACCTTTCATAGGTGAAACACGAATGAACACAAGATCTCCCACAGAAAATTCTAACTTCCTTCTCCGGTTATCGGCATAGGATTTTTGTCTACTCTGGGCTTCTTTCATCCTATGACGAATAAGATCAATCTTTTCTGTGGAATCACGAATAAAATCTAGACCTAAAACCAGCTTCTCACCGGCCTTAAGTCAACAAGAAGGAGATGGGCATGGCCTTCCATAAAGTGCCTCGAAAGGTGCCATACCAATACTAGATTGGAAGCTATTATTATAGGAAAATTCAACAAGTGAAATATGATCTTCCCAACTTCCCCCAAAATCAAGCACACATGCACGAAGAAGATCTTCAAGAGTTTGATTCACACGCTCAGCTTGTCCATCGGACTGAGGATGATAAGCAGTGCTAAAATTGAGCTTCGTTCCCAAAGCTTTTTGAAGACTCTTCCAAAACCCACTAGTAAACAATGGATCACGATCACTAACAATAGAAGTAGGAACTCCATGCAATTTAACAATCTCTTTAACAAAGAGTTTGGCCAAAAGAGGAATGGTTCGGTTAGACCGAACGGGAATAAAATGGGCGGATTTAGTAAGTCTATCAACGATCACCCATAAGCTATCATGACCCGAACGAGAACAGTGAAGTCCATCTATAAAATCCATGGAAATTTGGTCCCACTTCCAAATTGGAATTTCTAAAGGTTGCAATAACCCTCCGGGCCTTTGATGTTCGGCCTTAACGAGTTGGCAAGTCATGCAACGCTTAACGAAGTTAGCGATGTCAAGTTTCATTCCCTCCCAATAATAAAGTCGCTTCATATCTGCGTACATTTTACTACTACCGGGATGAATGGTGAATTTAGAACGATGAGAATCTTCTAAAATATCCTTACGAAGATCAACAATATTTGGTACGACAAGTCTACCAAATTTTCGAATGCCGCCACGAGAATCGATATCAAATTCTTTCAATCCTTCAATATCAATTTTATCCCTAATATTTTGGCCAAGAAGAGCCATTTCGGGATCTAGCCTTTGAGCTTCAAGAATGAGGTCTAAAAGAGAAGGATGAGCCTCAAGGCTACATAACATAAGTGATGAACATAAATCGGAGACACGGTCTCGAATCTCACAAGAGGATAATATCTCGAGATCATTCCATTCGGATATCATCATAGAAACAACCGCTTGTTGCTTGCGACTAAGTGCATCGGCAACATGATTTCCCTTTCCGGGAGTATAAAGGATGTCAAGATCATATGGTGCAAGAAATTCGAGCCAACGCTGTTGACGCAAATTAAGTTCCTTTTGGGAGAATAAATACTTCAAGGACTTATGATCGGTATAAAGAACAAATTTCTCTCCTAAAAAGATAATGACGCCAAATACGAAGGGCGAAAACAATAGCCGCGAGCTCTAAATCATGAGTGGCATATCTAGTCTCAGCAGGCTTCAATTGCCTAGAAGCATAAGCAATAACACGTTCTCTTTGCATAAGAACGGCACCCAAACCAACGCGACTAGCATCGGTATAAACAACGAAATCTTGATTCCCCTCGGGAATAACGAGAATAGGAGCATCAGAAAGAAGTTCTTTTAATTTCTGAAAAGAAGCTTCACATTTGTCCGACCAAATGTATTTAACACCTTTCTTCGTCAAGCTAGTGAGAGGCACGGCAATCTTAGAAAAGTCTTTGATAAAACGACGGTAATAGCCCGCCAATCCGAGAAAACTACGAATCTCTGTCACACTCTCCGGTCTCTTCCAATCTTGAATCGCTTCAATCTTTGAAGGATCCACGGAAATTCCGGATTCGGAAATAATATGACCGAGAAACTTCACACGAGATTGCCAAAAGCGGCATTTAGAAAATTTTGCCTTTAATTGATTACTCCTAAGAGTTTCCAACACAATCAGAAGATGTTTTTCATGCTCCTCCTCGGTTTTAGAATACACAAGAATATCATCGATAAAGATGAGAACAAACCGATCGAGGAAGTCCTTGAAAACTCTATTCATAAGGTCAACGAAATAAGCCAGGGCATTTGTTAACCCAAATGGCATAACAAGCCATTCATAAGATCCATAACGAGTACGGAACAATGTCAAAGGAATGCTATCCTCTGCAATACGAAGCTGATGAAATCCAGTAGCTGAGTCTAATTGTGAAAAGACTTTAGCACCACTAAGCTGATCGAATAGATCATCAATCCGAGGTAAAGGATATTTATTTTTGATAGTAAGATCATTAAGCTTGCGGTAGTCAACGCAAAGCCTAAGTGTTCCATCGGATTTCTTTAAAAAAATAGTTGAAGCTCCCCAAGGCGAGGAACTAGAGCGAATAAATTGCTTCGTCTCCAATTCAGATTATTGTTTACGCATCTCCTCGTTTTCTTTATTGGACATACGATACGGAGGACGAGTGATAGGTTGAGCTCCAGGAATAAGATTAATTCTGAACTCAATTGCTCGCTTAGGTGATAATCCTAAAACGGCCTCGAATATGTCGGAAAATTCACAAACGACGTGAATAAGAGAAATAATATCACCCTCATCATCATCATCGTCATCATGAGGATTTAAAGAATATAAAGATGCAACCAAGCTGGAATCTGAATCTTTAAGATTAATAGAAATCTGCTTAACAGATTGAGGATGTCGAAGATGAATAGTCCGCTCAGGACATAGGATATGAGCTTCATAACGGTTAAGCCAATCCATTCCCAAAATCATTCCAAAGCCTAAATAACGCATGACATGCAAATCGGCTCGGAAAGAAAAATCACAAAAAATAATCTCGACATCATTACACAATAAACTGATTGTCATGGATCCACCAACCGGATTCGCAATTCTCAAAGAAGTCACTAAACACAAAACATCCAAAGAAAAAGTATCAACAAGTTCTTTTGATATAAAAGAATGGGACACACCCGTATCAAAAAGAACTCGAATAGGATGATCACGAAATAAAATAATTCCATCCAGAATAGAATGAGAAATACCTTGGCCACGAGATGTGTTGCCAGGGGATTGAGCTACATTAATCTTTCCCTCTTTCCTGCCCTGAAGCTTGGGGCATGAGGATATAACATGACCGGGACCTTTGCAGTAGCGACAAGAGAGAGACTTTGGACACTTGTTCGCGTAATGGTCCTTCGAAGCACAATTATAGCATTCCCCACGACCAAAGGAAGAAGTCTTTGCCACGGAGGTTGCTTGCTTCCCTTTCTTATTGGGATAGGGGCCTTTGAATTTGTTTGGCCTCTTCTTGTTGTTGTTGAAGCTTGGTTTGGAACCCACCACTTCAACATCATTCTCCCTATCCGCCTCTTCAAGACGAAGAGCGATATCAACGAGTTGGTCGAAAGAAACTTCTAATTTTAGAAGTAATGGCTTCTTGAGATTTTTGTTTAAGCCATAGACGAACCTCTGATTCTTCTTTAAAGGGGTGTTGATGTATTCAACCCCGTATTTGGAAGCGACTCGAAGGAGGCGACGTAATCAGTCACGGAGGACTCACCTTGAACAAGGTCTATAAATCGTCGAGCCAATGTCACTTTCTCTGCTTCTGGTACAAATTTCAACTCGAAGCGTTCTCGGAATTGCCCCCAGGTGAGATCCGCTTCATTAACCTCAGAAATAAGAAGCTCGTACTAGTTCAATGCTCTTTCTCGGAGCATACTAGAGGCTACCTGAACTCGGTGAAGGTCAATAAGATTCATGCGAGAAAAGATTCGATCGCATGACCTTAGCCAAGCCTGTACTTCAATAATAGTTTTGGAACCTTTGAATGGCTACCTACCTAAATTAGTGTAATCGTTACACAAGCGTGCAAATCCCGACTTTGGGTGAGTAGGTTCCGGGTTAGCTCCAGCTGCTTGAGCATTTGTCACTAAATCAAGAAGCTGTTGAGCAGTCACAAAAACTCCATCCTGGGGTGGAGTACTAGATGGCACGGCTCTGGGGCGGCCTGGTCTAGACATTTCTCTTCCTTTAGATAGAAAGAAAGAAAGAAGAAGAAGAAAACGGTTATTCACCAAACAATTATCAAGAAATCTTGATAAATAAAACAAGGAATCATAAAAGAAAATAGGATAGAAAGGTACGAAGACTCGAATTAATACTAAGGTATAACTCCTAAGATGGACTTAGGACGATGATCCTTGTTAAGTTATTCTACATTGTTCCGAAGTTTGGCTCTGATACCAAGCTGTGACGCCCCACCTCTATACCCACGCTAGCCAAGAACATTACGGTGAATGCTGTCAACTAGCACGGAGAATAAGGCTATTGAGGAGCGACCATCCGTGTAATTGCTTTGCGCGAGCATCGATATGTCAGATAGAATAACATGCATTTCTTTATCAAGAGGGAAATTCGACATACCGACACAAACTCAAAGCTACTACACAGTGGCTGTAATATCTTCAGAAACAAATATAGAAATAAATATAACACAAATCAGTCGCAGAGAATTCATAACACAAAGGCGGAATAAGATATGAATATTACATATAAAAGTGTACATCAGAGTAGTGGTCAGAAAGATCCACAATATCACAAAAGAATAGTTACACGAACTACACAAAAGAATAAGTATACATTATGGAGTCTATCTCTCAAATGTATACAAACTAAAAACTACTAATCTAAGTAGTTAACCAAAAGTCAGAGAAATCAATCCCAGGGGAGAAGTCAAGCAGAAGCACCTGCAACATCTCGGTCTGACCCGAGTATTATTTAATAAGAAAATAATAAACGGATCAGTCTATCTATAAATATCAGATGAAACGATATAGAATAAGAGATATGACTAAACACGTAATAATCACAATGCCAAGCTGTGATATATATAAGTAATTGAACATCAACGAGAGATTAATCAATATCACCAAATCTACACAAGAATCAAAGAAATGTCATACTCCTCATTTCATTCACCAAACCACAATAAATGACATATTATATCAATGCCAATCACAAAAGTCAGTGACACACAAATTCACCAATGCACAAATATTGATAAAACTTATCAATGGAAATCATGAAAATTGGTGAAGCACAAATTCTAGAAATCATCTCAAGAAATCCAGAAATCACAAAAAGGGGGAAGGCCTATCACAAACGAGAGCATAAAGCCCACCAACACGTGTATCACAAACGGAACGCTAATTCCATGGTTGCTAACCATCACAAATTGAGCCGAAGCTCCACAAACGGCCCGAAGACCATGGGTTGCTACCCCACCAAATTGAGTCGAAACTCCACAAAACGGGGTTTAGTCTCCCTCGTAGACAAAGAGACATCGCACATTGCTAGTCTAAATCACAAAGTTGATCGTCATGATCAACGAGAAGTGTCGATTATAGTAAGCTAGTAAATATATGAGCTTAGCATCATGTCCCATAACCACTAGCTTAACTTAAATATTTACGAACAAATTGTAGATCTCCACTAGAAAACTGTCACAAGAGTTTCAATCGAACAAGTCCAAGAATTAACCGACGAAGTAAACGCGAGCGTTTCATACCACTCGTTTTACTAGGTCGTTTAATTAGATTTCTCATACGAGTGAGGTAAAGGCTTGTATATACTAATAGATTGGAAAACGGTTTAAGAAACGAGCTTTTTAATAAAATAGTGTTGAAATCGTTTTGATGAGAGAATTTTATTATTTACTACTAGTATAGAAAACCTTTATAGTTTTAAAGTGACAAATCACAAAGAAGATTGTAGGAACAATCAATCACTAAAATTCACATTCGAAGACGTGAATAAAATCCAAAGAAACCGATAAAGAATCCATCGAAATGGTTATTCAAAAATCCCTAAAAAGGAGTCATCAAAGTCATAATAAATGATAACAACAAATAGGATCATCATGAATCGATTTAAATTGGAATTCTCAAGCAAATTGGCAAATAGGCAAAACATTGCAGTTTCAGACGTCTGAAACAAGTGGTTCAGACGTCTGAATCTGGAAATATAAAGATTTCCAGAACACAAATCAGACGTCTGAATCAAGTGTTTCAGACGTCTGAAATAGGCATATTTTAGCCTATTTCCTTTCTGGTTCCAAATGAACCAATTCAGACGTCTGAAACCATATATTCAGACGTCTGAATCTGGAAATAGAAATGTTCCCGGACAATATTCAGACGTCTGAATATTACGTTTCAGACGTCTGAATGAAGGGTTCAGGGCATTCCCTGAACCTAGGCCAATAATGGCCAAACGGATACCGGAAGCGATCGATCGAGCGACGACGACTAAGGAATTACGTCGAGCGACAACCCAGCCTAAACGGCTCTTCGATACGCCTCAAATATCAATGTCCAAATCTCAATAATAGGATTTTCATAAATTAGACCAAAACACCCAAAAATTGGAATATACACGAAATCAATCCAAACCGAAATCAATTGCACAAGAATAAGTGTTAGGAATTCATACCTAACAATCGAAGATAATTATAGACTAAGATGTGAGATAAAAATCTCACATTTTTACAAAATCAAACAAGAAGAAGCTTGAAAGCAAATGGAGAATCAACCTCTCTTCAACACAACCCAAATGAGCTTGAATCTATGCTCAAAACAAGAACATTTCCAAAATTATGTTTAGGAATTTCTGAAATTGGTAAGAGAATAAGTTGGAGAAGAAGAAGAGAATGCTTACCAATGGGTTCTCTTGAATTTGGAGCTAGGAATTTGAGGTTGCAAGAGGAACTAGGGTTTTGGAGTTTTAATTTCCAATCTCTCCCACCATTATTGCCTTAGAACTGAAAAGAGGAAGAAGTGAGGGTGAATGGGGAAGAGTGGTTCAGTTTGGAGTTGAAGTTGGCTAGTGGGCTGAACCCAAACTCAAACCCAAAGTGAAAAAGGTCAAATTTTTGACTAACTCCAAATATATCAAAGTTTATACTCAAAAAGGTCGCAAACGGCATTTTAAACTCAATGGGAGTGGTCCCGAGTCCTAATTCGACCGTATGCAAAAAGTAGCTTTTCGGACTAAATTCCAAGCACCGATAAAATATTTAAATAAAATATTTAAATATAAAATTTCCAAATATGCGGGTTGTTACAATCAGCATCTGAAAAACCTTTTAATTCAAAGTTATCGTTTGATGGATACCAAAGACCAAACCGTATGGTGTGCAACAAATACCTTATAATTCTTTTAATAGCTTTTAAATGAGATTCTTTTAGGTTAGGTTGAAAACATGCACACACGCAGACAGAAAACATGATGTCAGGTCTAGAAGCGGTAAGATAAAGGAGTGATCCAATCATGCCTCTGTACTGCTTTTGATCAACTGTCTTACCATTTTTATCCTTGTCAAGTTTAAGTGTTGTACTCATGGGAGTTCTTGCTGGTTTAACATCTTTCAATCCAAATTTGTTGACAAGTTCCCTAATATATTTTGTTTGAGAAATGAATGTGCCCTTATCGCTTTGTTTGATTTGAAATCCTAAAAAGAATTTTAACTCTCCAACCAAGCTCATTTCAAATTTTTCCTACATGACCTTTTCAAATTTCTCATACAATAACTTGTTAGTAGCACCATAAATGAGGTCATCAACATATATTTGAAAAATCAAAAGAACATCGTTTTCATCCAACAGAAATAGTGTGGTGTCTACACATCCCTTTTTGAACCCATTTTCAAGGAGATAAGAACTAAGACATTCATACCAAGCTCTGGGAGCTTGTTTTAATCCATATAATGCCTTTTTCAGTTTATATACATGGTTTGGATATTCATGACTTTCAAAACCTTCTGGTTGTTCAACAAACACATCTTCTTTTAAAATTCCGTTAAGAAAAGCACTCTTAATGTCCATTTGTCTTAGTTTAAATCCTTTGTAACAAGCAAAAGCTAATAATATTCTAATTGATTCTAGTCTAGCTACAGGTGCAAAAGTTTCATCAAAGTCAACTCCTTCAATTTGATTGTATCCTTTAGCGACTAGTCTAGCTTTATTTCTAATTACATTTCCAGATTCATCATATTTATTTTTAAAAATCCATTTTGTTCCTATAACTGGATAATCCTTAGGTCTAGGTGCTAGGGTCCAAACATTATTTCGTTCAAACTGATTTAGCTCTTCTTGCATGGCCATAAACCAGTTTTCATCATTAAGAGCCGAATCTATGTTATTTGGTTCTATTTCTAAAATAAATCCACTATATAAGAACAGATCACATAGATTTTTAAAGGATGAATGAGTTTGTATACCTGCTATAGGGTTTCCAATTACCAATTCTGGTGGATGGTCTATTTTGTATTTCATTTTTTCTAGATCCAGATTTCTTCGGACTTCTTGAGTTGTGGTAGTTTCTCTAGTATCAGCAGTTTCTTTTGGTTTTTCAAGCTCATCTTTTTCTTTCTCCTCTTCAACGTTGCTTTTGGATGTTTCCCGATCATCAATGCCTTCATCAAATTTCACATTGATTGACTCCACGATTGTTTTAGTCTTTTTGTTGTAGACTCTATAAGCTTTGCTTCTCGAAGAGTAACCCATGAAGATGCCTTCATCAGCTTTTGCTTCAAATTTTCCTAACTGATCACCTGTATTAAGAATATAGCAAGGACATCCAAACACTTTGAAGTAAGCGATGTTTGGTTTATTGTTGAACCATAGCTCATAGGGGGTTTTGTTAAGAATCGGTCTAATCATAACTCTATTCATTACATAACATGCTGTATTTACTGCTTCTGCCCAAAGATGCAGAGGTAGTTCATATTCATTTATCATAGACCTAGCCAATTCTTGCAAAGTTCGATTCTTTCTCTCATCTACCCTATTTTGTTGTGGAGTACGTGGTGCAGAGAACTCATGTTTGATTCCGTTTTCATCACAGAAAGTTTCAAATTCATATTTTCAAATTCTCCACCATGATCATTTCTTAACGAAACAATAGGGACTCCTTTTTCATTTTGCACTAATTTTGCGAATTTTGTGAAGTATGAAAAAGTTTCTGATTTTTTTGCCAAGAAATATACCCATGTATATCTTGATTAATCATCAACTTACACAAAGCAATATTTCTTACCTCCTAAGCTAGCAATGTCATTAGGTCCGAATAGATCCACATGAACTAGTTCAAGAACTCTAGAAGTGCTTACATTATTTTTGGCTTTAAATGATGATTTTTTAAGTTTTCCCAAGGTACATGCTTTACAAACGTTTTCTGTTACAAACTCATGTAATGGAAGCCCTCTAACCAAATTTTTCCTTTTTAATTTGTTTAACAAGTTCATACTAGCATGCCCTAAACGTCTATGCCATAAATTTACTTCAACATGCTTAGCTACCAAACATTTTGAGAGGGTGAGATCATTAAAAGATAGAGAATATATATTACCTTTCCTTTTACCTAAAAATAAGATTTCTTTTGATGATTTGTCAACAATTTTGCATAGGTCAGAATCAAAAATAACATTCATACCTTTATCACATAGCTGCTGATTGATATCAAATTGTGGTGCAGATTTTCAACATATAGTACGTCATTCAAGGTAAATGTATTGTTACTTACTTTACCTTTACCGACTATTCTACACTTGTCATTGTTGCCCGTTGTGACTCTGCCACCTTTGTACTTTTCTAGGCTAAGGAACTTTGATTTATCACCTGTCATGTGCCTGGAACAGCCAGAATCCTAGTACCAATGCTGTTGTTCCTTAGCCTGCCAGCATACCTACACGAGAAGAGAGTTTAGTGGCCTATTTGTTTTTATAGGTCCATGATTGTTAGTGGAAAAATATTTAGAAAAATAATTTTATGAAGACCCAAAACTATTTATAATTGTTCCCTTTGGCACCCAAATTTGTTTAACTTTGAGAGATTTTATATTTGTGCCTTTTGGAACCCAAATCGGTATAGTTTTCACATGTTTGGGTCTATACCAACAATTATTGTGATTGTGTCCATATTTTTTTACAAATTGTGCACGTTGAATTTCTCTCGATTAATCTTATTTCTAACATTTTTAGATTGACTATATCCAAGTCCTTGTTTAATTGTATTAACAGTTTGTTTCCCTAAGAGCATATTAACCGATTTTTCACTTTTTGAGAATTTTTCTAAAGTCGTTGACAATTGTTGGACTTGTGTTTTGAGAGATTCATTTTCGTTTAACAATTGTGTGCACTTTTTAATAGAATTCTCTCTCCTACTATTCTCACTCTCTTTTAAAATCAGAATTTCATTTTCAAGTGATTTTATATTGATTTTTGATTTTTGAATTTCTTCTTCGAATGTTGCACACTTATCACACTTAGGGATCCTACGTTGATAGTTCTGAACTAATTGGTCAAGTTGTTCATTACATTCTATCAAAGTATCCTTTTGAGATTCAAGTTTGGCGTATTTTCCCTAAGTCGTTCATAACAGCCATTTACTTCATGGAAATAAATAAGTAATTCAGAGTGAGTGAGTTTTGATACCTCGCTTGGCTCGTCGTCATCACTGTCAGTAACTTCACCATGGAGACACATGTTTTCTTTTTCACTCTCACTCTCGGTGCTATCACTTTCATCTTCGTCAGTTTCATCCCAAGTAGCCGCAAAGCTTTTCTTCTTTAGTTTCTTTCCTTGGTTTGATCGTTTTTGAGGACAATGTGGCTTGATATGACCGGGTTTGTTGCATTTGTAACAGATGATTTTTTGTTCTTCTGGGTTGTCTATTGCTTTGTTTAATCTGCTCTTTGCTTGTTGATTTCTTACTGGATTGCCATATTTGCGACTCTAACTTTTGAATTTTCATATTAATAGTGCTAGTTCTGCTTCACAATCATCATCATTATCATCATCATCTTCACTTTCAATTGTTCCTTTAAGAGTTATTGATTTTCTTCGAGTGTCACCTCCTTCACGCTCTTCCTTGAATTTCATTTCTAACTCATAAGCAGTGAGATTTCCGATGTGTTCTTCGACTTTCATTTGTTTCAAGTCTTTTGATTCTTGAATGGCAGTCACTTTGTCTTCAAAGCTTCGAGGAAGGACTCTGAGAATTTTTCGGACTATCTCCAACTCCGTGTATGATTTTCCAAGAGCTTTTGATTTGTATACGATATTGGAAAGTCGTCCATGCATCTCTTTAACATTTTCTTCCTTCGCCATTGTGAAGTTCTCGTATTCGCTGCTTAGCATGATAGGGCAAGATTCTTTGACTTGAGATGTTCCTTCGTGATTCACTTCTAGTGTGTGCCATATTTCCTGCGCAGTTAGACAATGTGAGACACGATTAAATTCAAATTGATCCAATGAACAGATAATAGAATTCATAGCTTTAGCATTATCATTTTGTAATTTATTTTCTAGTTCTGTCCATTGATCCTTTGGTTTCTCTATTTCCTGATTATCTACAGTTATAGTTGGTGCTTTATAACCTGTCTCAACAATATTCCAAACGTCAATGGTTTTCAGAAAAATTTCCATCCTATTTTTCCAATAAGCATATTCACCATTGAACATTGGTGGTCTAACTATGGACCGACCCTCTGCAAAAACATTATTAAAAGAAGCCATTTTAAAAATTCAAATTTTTAAAAACAAAAACTAATTTTTTGAAAAAATGAATTTTTAAAACAAATGATGACTTCTATTCCTAGCTCTGATACCACTTGTACGATCGATTTCACCCTAGAGGGGGGTGAATAGGGTGACAGTGTTAATTATAAAAGTTATTGCGGAAGTGTATATTAATTTTAACACAGATCACAGCAGAACAAACACAACACAGATAATATTAGAATAATAAATGCAGAAGAGAAGAACACAGAATTTACCCAGCTTCGGCAAAACCCTGCCTACGTGCTGCCCCCATGGTTTCTATAGAAATTAGATAGTCCCTCGCTTACACACGTAAACTCGCTATACCCGCTATTGTCTATCCTAACTCTACGCTCAAAACCTTGCCACAACTCAGCCACCGAGTTGTGAATTCTCAAACTACGACACGTAGTTTGTCCCTAGTCACACGACTAGAAAATTAAACGGTTTAAAAAAGGAAAGTACAAATTAAAAACAATTTAAAAATAAAACACTATTTATAAATTTAAAGCCCTTATTAAAATTGCCGGCCCCTTTTATATTTTAGCCCGTCTCTTTTATTTGCTCCGTTCGTTTTCGTGAATAATTGCGGCCGTTCCTCTTGCAAATTTAGGGCTTCGTTCTCTTCGATCCAAACTAGGGTTTTCTGAAGCGTCGACCTTTGGTTGCTCAATCGAAAGATGATTTTCAGTTGTTGCTTTCGTCGATTGCTTGGCTTCTCTGTTTTACTCTCGGCTCTTGAAATTGATCAAGCTCGTTCTTGCTTCGGTAAGTAATTTATTGCTCTTTTTCTTTCTGATTCAATGCTTGAACTCGATGCAATAATTGCCAATGATGATTGTGGGTTTTATATGCGTTCGATCTCCTTTATTTTCGTTCGTATAAACATGTTTGAATTTGTCAATCGATTTCTATGGCCGCTAAATTTTGCTTCAATGTTTGAGATGATTTCTGACCTTTTCATATACGTATATTTTTGGTTTGGGTAACACGGCTTCGATTTTGACTTGTTCAACATTGACTTCGGCTTGGTCTTTTGATTTCCGTATGGATGTTGATGATGATTTACGACTTGTTCATATGCGTATATATTTTCATCACGGTGTTGATTAATTTTGTGATGACCACGACTTACTATATTTGACTTTGTTTATGATTGTTGCATTTGAACTGGATTTTTCTTCTGTGCATACTGTACTCAATTGTTGAACTGGTTTTGATGCCAGTCTATACTTTACATTTGTGCACTGTGTGGTCTTGAGGATTGCTTGTTGCACTTGTGTACTTGGTCGAGTTCATTTCCATTCTGTAGACCTGAACTTTGATATTATGCAACCTGGTCTAACTTCTTTGGTTGCTCTCTTTAGCTGATCTTGTTTTTGTTGCTTAGTGCATTAGTTTGCACTGTCATGTTTGCATTTGAGCTCTTTGAGTTGCAGTGCTTCATCACTTGAACTACTCTCTGACTTTTGTCTGAGTTCATATATATATACTCCATTTGTAATGTATTAGTGAAGCAGTGTTGCAGTTTGGCTTTGTCGGACTTGTAGTGTCCATTTGAGTTTGGCATTGTTTATGTTGACTTGACCATGGTTCCTGTGCATTATCTGTTACATGAAACTGTAATGTGAATGTTGCATATGAGTCTAGGCATGGGTATTTGCAGTTTTGTTTTTCTGGTCTTGGATTTGTGGTATTTGCATTCGAACTGTAGGTTGGTCGTGGTTTTGAGAATGCGACTTCATCACTGATTTGGTTAACATGGATTTGTTTTGGTGCAACTGCCCTTGTTCATATTGTTGGTTCACTGTAGTAGTTTGGTTATTTGACATGTTGTTTTGAACCATGTTCACTGTGGCATTGCATTACTGTGCATTGGATTCAAATTGGAATGAAGTTAAAGATAAAAATACGAGTGTGAGTGATATGTAGTGAGGTTCTGAATGTAGAAAAGAATTATGATGCAATCAGAAATTGTATTGTAATTGAATTTGTATAGTTAAAGCGAGAGCTTGAAATTGTACTATCAAAATTGTAATAAATAATTATTTGAATAAAATATTCGTTTGAATTCAAAATCTGTGTTATTTAATTTTATTCAGCAAATATTTATTTAATCTATGAAAAATAAAATAGTACATTAACAAATACATTTAAACGAATATATATATATATATATTTATTATCATCAAACAAAAATCATATAAGCGCATATTCAACAGGGGCTTTGCTTAAAGATCCAACTACCTATTCCACTTTCAGTTATCCAGTTGATTCCAGTGATATATTCAATTTTGTACTTGATTATCATATTGGGACTTCCGTTGTACCTTGTTTGACTCTGATGTATATTTATATAGTAGCTTCATGAACTACTATCTCTTTTCTTCCACCGCATTATATTACTCTGTGCCCTTGATTCTGTGATTTATTTATTTGCTGTATATTCTGAGATTTGTCAAAGTTATATTTACAATTCGGTATTTTGAGCAATTCAAGTCCAACATCTGTGGATGCGAATGGTTGAAAATATCGGGTCGTTATAGTTGGTATCAAAGCTTTGGGTCTGGGCAAAACTTAGCATATATGGTAAATTCATTTACAGAATCATTTTCATTCGAGCTTGAATCTTTTTCTCTTTGACTCTGTTTCCTTTGAACTTGGAACATCCCCTCGGTTCCAAAATTCATTCTTGTCCCTCATTATTCGTATTCTTCTGAATTCTAGAGCATTCCATAGCTCCACTGAATGACTTGTAAAGGGGTGAAACTCCTTTACAATTGGCATTGGTTCACCGGAGATTTCTGTATATCCTCGATTAGATGTTAGTATCTCTTGTTGTCCCGAACTCTACCTCTTGAGATCGAATGTAGATTTTCCTTAGAATCCCACATCGATCCAATTCTTGAAGTAGCGGTTGACCCGGTAAAGGTTGCCGTGATTTATATAAGCTTATCCATCCCCCTACTCTGCTATTTATCATCTTATCTTTTGGTTCCAACTTATCTTCAAATCAGAATTCTCTTTGATTTGAGTCCATAAAATTTGAATCCCTATCCTTATTTTGAAATTTATTTCTGTATACTGTAAATCTATATTTAAAATGTTTTATATATTGTGTTCTTTGGGTAGTTGATGTTGATTTGGGTTTTCGATTGATTCGTCTAACCAATGCTATCGATAGGTTCCCCAAAACACTTGAACAGAGCAAACAGACACATTATTATTTTCAAACTTAGTAAATGAATAAATTTTATTAATTATATTATATATGTATAAGTATAATTTTCTGAATTTTGAAAGTTAATTGAATTGGATGTTGAGAAATAGTATTTGACTTATATATAGCCTGTAACCTTTATCTTTTGTTTCATATATAAATAATTGAATTGTAAAACATAGTTATAAATTAATTTGGAAATTTAAATGAATTTAAAACAAGAAACTAAGAATTTAATTTCTGATGGTTTCATACTTTGTGTTCAAAGTTTTAAAGGGTGTATTATTTAAAGTATTTCAAATAGAAATTGTTTCAAAGAATTTTTAATTTGTAAATCAGTGCTCCTTTCTTTGTCGTTAGAAAATAATTTCTGTAACGACCCGAAATTTTAGGTCGCCAAATTTGAACGTATAATTCACTTTAAATGTTGAATATGGATTATAATTTGAGTTTTTAAATAAAAAGATTTTGGTTAAGTTAATAGGATTAGTAAAATTTCAAATACAGGAATTAAATTGAAATTTGAATAATAATAATTTAATATTAGAATTGGAATAATTGGTGATTCTGAGTGTAAACAGATATAAAAATTAGATTCTAAAACTTATTTTAATTCTAATTAGATTTAAATTATGATATTGGACTGTTGGATGAAATTAAAAGTCGATATGTTGAATTTTGAATTTTATATTAATTTAATAATGGAATTTAATAATATAATAATGCAAATATTCAGATTTTGATTTAAACTGAATCAGTATGATTTCTAATGTGGTTATGAATTCCATATGAATTATAATTAAGTTAATAAAGTTTAAAAGTGAAATTTTGAGTGATTTCGACAATTTCGAAAATCGTCCAATTTAATCGACGAGTTAAAATAGCCTTCCGGAGCACAGTCTCGGAATTCGACGAAACTAGTTTCATTGAATCCGTAATAGTTAGTTATTATCGTATTTTAATTTTCGTAGCAATCAGAGTTGTCGTTTGACCGTGGCAGCTCGAAACGCATAGAAATCATTTTAATCGATTTAATTTTAAATTGATCGTTTAATTCCGTAACTCGCACGTATGACCGAAATAGTTTACGAAACCTATTCCATTGTGTCCGGAATGCTGAAAAACCCTAGGAACACCTATTGGTTCGTGGGAATTGGTGTTCGTTTGCACAAGTCATTAAAATTGTAAAATAATATTAATTAAAGTTATAAAACATTATAATAACCAAAACCCTAACCTATTCTCAGTAGCCGCCGCTTCTTTATGTTTTCATG
This sequence comes from Allium cepa, assembly GCA_030765085.1. NCBI lineage: Eukaryota > Viridiplantae > Streptophyta > Magnoliopsida > Asparagales > Amaryllidaceae > Allium > Allium cepa. Next base: position 674,279,821 of record CM060941.1, on the reverse strand, counting down.
GCCGAAAATCAATTTCAATCCCCCTCTAAAATATCTCAATCCATGCTTTAATTTGGGAAACTTTCTAAATGAAAGTTGTAGATCGTTGAGGGATCTATAGATCTATAGAGTGATGATGGCATGAAGTGGAGCAGATCGACGGCAAGGAGACCACGAATGGCGGCCGTTCGATGGCGATTTTCTAGGGCTAGGGTGCACCGAGATCTCGCGCGCGCCTGGGGGAGGTGGACGTAGCAATGGGCTTCGTTACGGTGGGTTCCGATGGCATTCACGTTGAGCGAGGAGGGTGCGATTTCGAACCCTAATCGGCGATGGTTGGGTTCGAACTTCTGGAGCAGCGTACGCGAGAGAGGGAGGAGAGGATGCGAGCTTGGTGCGTTAATTTGATGAACGGTAGAGATTGGGTGGTATATTATTATTATTATTATTATTATTATTATTAATATAAAAGAAATTGTTGTTTAAATTTTATTCAAAAATTTAAAAATTAATATCTTCTACATACGTTATTGGAATTTGACAAAACAGGAAACGCCAGGATCGCAGAGATGAACACTATGCAATGGTGCTGTTCTAGGATCATTCCGGCAAGTAAAAATTTAGGTTAAATCGAACACCGTTCGGTTTAATTTAAATTTCGAACGCTCGCTGAAACTCAAGTGAATTATTCTCACTCACATCTGGATACCAGTAAAGTTAAACAGCTAATATTGACTATTTGTTTGGATGTTCAGCTGAATATGATAATTATTATCAAATTGAATCGATCTATATATATATATATATATATATATAGTTGTGCTAATATTTGTGGATGCAGGGAAAATAGGTTGGAGGGATCCAACTGGATTCCTCACAACATTGGGATTGTTGTTATGACTGATGATGTATTTTATTTATATACTGTGGTAGCTAAATTTGGAATTCTGTTGTTGTGACATGAATTGATAAATTTAACCTGAAATTGATAAGCATAAATAAAATAAATTGAGTTTTAAAAGAAATAGAAAGAATTGTTAAATAAAAGATCTAAAGGAATAAAATTTGGAATCTGGTTGAATGAAGAATGGAAATTGGTAAATTTTGGAATTTATAAATGAAATGGAAAACTCATCAGTTGATAAATGTGAAAATATGGATTTGTGAGGATAAATTCCAAAAGATATTATAAATTGTTAAAAATGACGATGGGGTTATTTGATGATGTTTTCTTGGAGATTAAAATATATTTAAAGGAGGTTTTCCAAATATAAATTTACAGTTTTAAATGTAAATAAAATATTTGAAATGTTTTTTTCACGATTTGAATTTTATTTAAGTAATTCTTAAGTATTATTCTCGTTAATAAATTCCCAATAGTTTTCTTAAAAAAATATAAATAATATTTAAGCCTAGACTGTGAAGGTGAAGTTACAGAAATGGAAAAGTTGTTTTAAATCTTCAAGGAAGTTTATTTTATGCATGGAAACAAACTTAAAAAAAAATTAAACGTAAATTTGAATTGGAGTAAATCGGGCGGGATCTATAAGAAGGATTGTATGAGTTGTTTGAATAGAAGTGTATTTCCTTGGGAAACCAAGTTCGTGTTTTAAAGCAGATTTAAAAAAAATTAATTAAAGTTTAAATTTGTTTCAAAAGTGTTTTGAGATATTATTATTTTAAAATAAATAATATATAAATTAGCGGTAATAGTAATTATTTTAAGAATGTTATTTGTAATTATTTTTATATATGGATTTACTTAAAAGGTAGTTTGATTTAAGTTATTTGGAACCTTGTAGCAATTTTTCTAAAACTCCATCTTTAAAATTTTATTCAACTAAACCCCATTTTAAACTAGTTAATGCCTTATCTAGTGGCTTTACTTAAAATATTTTGAAATTATTTTAGAGTAAATAACTAGTAGTAACTTTAATATTTCCAAAGTATATTTAAGAATAAGTATTTTAAATTGTTTTAAATCTAAATGTTTTGAACCTGGTTATTTCCAATGGGAATAAAGGGTAAAAAATTTACCTTGTAAAGGAAGAACTTTGGGAAATTGTTTTCAAATGGGTTTTGGAAATTTGAAAATATATCTTTTAAAGATATTTGAGGCAAATAAATAATGTGGGAATTATTTATTGTGTGATGGATGTTTGTGAATAATAATTGATAGTTAAATAACCGACTATCAATAGTGGACTAATGCGTTGATCATTTCGAAGATACCGGGATCGAGATTTATTTCTCGAAAACAACTTCGATCCGGTTTGTACGTTTCGTACGAAAAACATGTTCGGAGTCGAAGATGGAGCAGTGAAGTGCAAGGGCTAGTCGCTACTAATCCTGAGGATATTTCCAAAATGGATGTAGTAGGAGTAGTGCCTTCGGTTCCGTTCGAACCCGGGACAGACTTGTACGGACGAATGCTTTCGGAACATCATCAGGTGGGCGATGGGCATTCTAAATGAAATGTTCTTGAAGGTAAAGCTTAGCCTCAAGCCTCATCAAATGGGAATGACTGAAAATTAGGGGATATGCTGCAAGGCTTCGCGGGTAGCCCCCACTGGAGAGTAAGGTCATCCCTGTCTAGATGTCCCTTTTTATTTCGGCTTAGTGGTGCGGTTGCTGATCCCAACCGCGGGGTGATCCTATTCGAAACTGTCCAGTAAGGGATGGGTCCGACCTCGTGTTGCAGGGGATCGGGCGTGGTCCTCGGTACGGTGATCTTGGCCCCGTACTGTGACTGGTGGTACCCAAGTGCCTAGTAATTGTTGGATATCCATTCTCCCTACGAGCCTTGTACGAGTTTTGTTTGTATTACTCACTTTTGTGGCTAGTAGCTGGAATTTAATAAATGTAACAATTTCGGCTATTTTATAAGTATTTGTATATAGACCCTATTATAATATCAGAGGATTTCTATAGAAAGTGCTTTAGCTATCGTAAGGTAAAAACCCGACATGTTTATGTGTGGTATGGTCTTACGAGATGATTTTGTTTTCAAAAAGATTTTTAAAACTTTAATAATCAATTTGGATGCATTATTATCAGCTGGTATTTCAGACTGACTCGGGTGTTATTTCATTATAATGCTCAGGTCAGACCGAGTATTAATTGTTCAGGATAGGTTGCTATGGAGCAGGAGAGGAGCTGGAGTTTGTGACGTATTATCTATACTTATATATATTCCGCTGCTATGATTGTATGGATTTGTCTGATTGGTAATTTGATGTATAAGATAATCTGATGATGTGATGTATAAAACTGGTATAGATTTCATTTTGTGTAAAGATCTATATTTACTATTATATTTTATTCCGCTGTGACTGTGAGATTATGATATTGTTTAGCTTCTTCTTCTATCTCTTCTTCTTAAACCCAAATGGTTCGTATTTCTGTGCCACTTGAGTTAACAGAGGTAGAATAGTGTTGATTCAAGGGGTACGGATTTGAGGGCCGTTAAACTTGGTATCAGAGCTTGTGTTGGTGACAACCTAGGCTTTGGTGGGAAATTACTCATTAAACAGAGTCAATAGTACTCTATAATGAGTTGAGTGTAATAATAAATATGAGAGCATACTTTTTAGTGGATATAAAATTTGTTTTTATACTGTGTTGACTTATCGGTTGAGTGTTTATGAATTCTGGTCGGTGCGGGAAGTACAACCGTATCGATAGGGGTTTCTAAACTCTTAAACAAGATAAACCGACATAGTATTGTTTTTAAAGTGGGTAAATGAAATAATTTTACCCAAATTATATTTTGATATAAAAGGAATAATTTTCTGAAATTATTATATATATTTGCTTGATTGGTTGTTAATACTATAATTAAATAAGAATATAAAATTTGAAATGATTATAACCAAATAAATTCCATGGGAATAAATTATACAAAAGAGAATAACTAAATTTAAACTAAACCGGAATTTAAATCCCGGAAGTTTTAAAAAGGGATTTTAAATGTATTGAAAACAAAGTTTGGAAATATAAAATCCTGGGAAAATTTGCAATGTTGCTAAGGTGTTTAAAGGTAATGATGGAATATTATTTTGGGTAATATGTTTGAATGGAAAACTGTTTTGAAATGAATTTGGGAAAGCAAGGAAGCATTGAACTCACTTCAGTCGCTGGAAAATAATCCTGATGATGCTGGCCACGTCATTAGAATTCATTTTCGAGTTTCTAAAGTAATGGATTGCTACCAAAATGGTTGGTTATGATATTGTTTGGATTTGTTGGGTATGCCAGTTGTTTTGGAAATTTCAAGGGAGGAAATTTGTTTGGTATAAACCAGTTGTTTTGGAAAATATGGAGATTTGATTGATACCAAATGGGTATGAATTGATTATTATTTCAAAAATGATTTTGGAATAAAAACCGGGTAATTGAATTCTGGAACATTCTATTTAAATGGTGTATAAAGTTATAATGCATCAATTAATGAACTTATTTTGGTAAAGTTGGTGCAAATGAGAAGGAAATGTAAATTTTAATCTTGGGATTAAAATTTAACTTGAGTAAATGGAAGTGAATGAAATATATTGAGGTGACTAGAAAATTTGAATTTAACATGGGGTAAGTTAAATAAAATTGGATTTAGAATTAAATTGATTTGGATTAAATTGAAATTTAGAAATTCCATTTAAAATGTGAAAGATGAAGAGAATCAACTATTGAACTTGAAGTTGGTTAAAATAAGAACAGAGGTTGATATTAATAAGGAAGGGAAATGAAATTTTATCCTGGAATGTGAATTTAATTTGAGCATATGAAGGTAAATAAAATATATTTGAATTTAATTTAAGATAAGTTAAATTAAAGTGGGCATGAAAATTGAATTAAATTTGATGATTGAATTGAATGTAAGTTGAATGTAAAATGGTTATAGTTGTGAGTTATAATTATATAACGAAAATTTATATGCTTAAGCTATTCTATAATTTGAAATTACAATTATGAAATGGAAGCGACTAAGGTGAGTGATATGGAGTTTTAAAATAAATAAGTTAGGAAACATATGAATAGAAATGAAATTGTAATTCATAATGGAAAGAGTTGAAATGGTATGGTAGATTCAAACACAATCCTGAATGAAATGTAAAGAAAGATAAAAAGAAGGGTGATACAAAAGATGTGAATGAATTTGAAATAGAAAATAAGTTTGAACTTATTTATGGAGAAATAAATTGGATTGAAGTGAAATTCAAAATTCAGTTGCATTATAAACAATATTGGTGAAACTCAATTCTTATTTAAGATAGTAAAGGTAATGGTATAAATTCAAGATGGCTACATAAATTTGGTTGAACTTGAATTAGAATTGGAAAAGAATTGAATTAAAAGGAAATTTAATTTAGAGAAGTAAGAATGATATTATGTGAATAAAATTTTAACTCAACAATTCAAAGGAATTGTTTGAGAATGAATTTAACGTAAGCTAAAGTAAATAAAGCGAAGTTTGAAGGTGAATTTAGTGTAAACTAAATTGAAGGGGATTTGTATTGGCATGGATAAGATTTTGAGGATTTGTTAAGAGAATTTGGAAAGTAAATAAGAATCCAATTGTGGCATGCATTTAAATTTGTGGTAACAAATATTGAAGTGTGAATGAAAGATGGAATTAGATTATAATGGAGATAGTTTGAATTGTGAATAAATTCAAATGAGTGAAATAATTTAAATGAGCTCTTTGTTAATAAAATAAATCTAAAATGGATTGAATAAGTAAACAAAAGGCATTCGAATTTGTAAATGAATTGGAATTTAATTGAATGAGAATCAAATAGAAATGAAATGAAATTGGTATAAGAAGATAATGAAAATGTTTTGAAAGAACTTAAGCAACTTGAAAGGAAAAAAAATGATTGTGAATAAGCTTTATTAAGTACTCTTGAATGGAACTTGTTTAGATAATAAAATTGAAATGCAAGTGAAAAATAAATTTTAATTAATTATTGAATGAAATAAACATGTATGAGTTGTAAATAATCCAAGATGGAATGAAATTAATATAAACCTGAATTGGTTAATGGAATAAAAATGTAAGGAAAAATTAATTTAACAATTGCAATGGAATAAGAATACTTGGCTTGTGAACTAGGAAAAATTGAATAAAATTAATATAAATCTAAGTAGAATTAATTTTAATGGGTATAAGCCTAAGTGGTGGTTATTTTGCTTGAATGACATGAAAATTGCATGTATTCGGAATTGAGTTGCTTAACAAGCAATTGAAATTGATTTTTGAATAAATTGATATGGATTGGAATAAAATTCAAAGAGTTTGTATATGAATGCAAGTGAATTGATTTGAAGAAGAAAATAAAGATGGTTTTAAACTAATTAGATAGATGCAATCTAATTAAGTGATTTTGCATATGAATGGAAATGGATCATAAAAGAAATGCAAATGTTTCAAGTTTAAAATAAAATTTGATTATAAATCAAATTGGGAATGTAAGTTAAAGTAAAGAAATGCAAGTAAGGCATATGTTAACCATATTGAAATAGAAATGAATTGGTTTTAAGAAATATGTATGGTATATAGTAAACTTGAATATAAATCATTCAAGTGAAATAAAATGAAATTGGTTTGGATGAAAGTAGAATGGGCTAAAATCTTAATAAATGGATTTGAGTATAAATGTAAGTGAGTTATAATAGAAATGTGTAACGACCCGATATTTTCAACCATTCGCATCCGCACATGTCGGACTTGAATTGCTCAAAATACCGCGTTGTAAATAAAATTTGGCAAATCTCAGAATATACAGTAAATACATAATCACAGACCACAGACACAGAGTATTTAATAATGCAGCGGAATTTAAAATAAATAGTAGTTCATGAAGCTACTATATAAAAATAAGATACATCAGAGTTAAACATGATACAACAAAAAGTAACAAGATACATCAGGTACAAATCAGAATGCATCACTGAAATCACCGGATACGGAAAGCAAAATAGATGGCTGGATCTTCAAGGAAAGCTCCAACTCCGAAGGTGAATCTTGAATGCTAACTCACTCAATCTGACTCTAGCGTAAAGCAAAATACAAAACACTCGAGTCAGGACATAAATACTTATGAACTGTAAATAAACTCAAGTGAACAGTAACAAAAATGCATCAGTAACTTAAAGGATGCTTGGGATCGCCCATCCTTTAAGGATCCGTTAAACTATTTACTATGTAGTAATATTGCGCTACTATAATAATGTCTAAAGTAAAATAAACATACTTTTAAATAGCGTTCCGGGCTACCCATATCACCCTTCACGCATAATAGTCCCAGTAGTCCATCCAATATCATGCCATCTCCACTCTGGGTGACTGTCAGAGGATACCACACGGGCTACGGGAGAAAAACAAACTCGTAGTAAAGGCTCGGTATGGTAGGTGACACGGAACACAAGGCAATGCCAGGGTAGATATACCAATTACGCACACGGGCTGGTGGTAACGCAGCAGCCACATACGCCCACCTCGGAACACACTCCCATATCAAAATCGGAGGATGGCCATCTAATCAATCACAAGTAAGAGTATAGTATCGAAGGAATGTGTCCGATCGGAGGAATGACCTCACTTGGCCCGAGATCGCTCCTGTTTTAGCCACCTTATGCCAACTCATGGGAGTTTGGTCCACGTAATATACCTCAAGAACGTCGCCACCATCCTACTTCATTCCGGAATCTCCACCGCGTACACGGTTGTTAAAGTGGTTTTTGGAGTTGGCAGAGAGTATGACAACTTCCGATCCCGATCTCTTTAACAACCAAACGTTATTATAACACCGTGGTCATTTCAAAATAGTTTATACTTCAAAAAGATCAAATCATTTCATTTCAAACTATATTTCTTTCAAAATAGTTTATACTTCGAAACCATAAACAATTTTTATTTCAAAACTATTTATTCAATCAAAATAGTTTATACTTCGAAACCAAAAACATTTCAAACATATATTCATTTCAAAATCATAATATTTTCAAAGTATAACTCTTTCGAAACCAAAATACTTGAAACAATTACACTTTGAAAATCATAACATTTCAAAATCATACATTTGAAATCATGGGATATTCATTTAATTCTTTACATTTTACAATTCATTCAATTAATACCAAATTTTCAATTTCCAACTTAATTCAATTCAAACCATCAGTTTCAATTACATTTTCCCAATAACCATTTCAAATCATATCAATTTCAAATATAGATTTGATCCACAAATTAAACTATTCAATTTTTAATATATTTCAAAGCTTTAATATCCCGCATTTCAAAAACTAAATTTTATAATTTCATATATCTCAAATCTAGTTTCATTGTTACTTAGTTTTGAAATATTCATTTCATAAATCCAATATTATTTAAATAAACTCAATTTACAATTAAACTAAATATCCTTTCATACCAATATAAACTTCAAATATTCATTTATCAAAAGTACATATCATTCCAATTCATATTCTTTATCAAAATAAAGATCAAATCATTTCCAAACTTTATTATCAAATCATTATTTGAATTCAAATTCAAATACTCAAATTTAAATATCATTTTTAAATCAAATAAGTCATTCATTTGTTATTTCAAGTATCATTACAAAATACACTAAAAATTCCATTCAAAAATTCATTTATCTCATTACATTTCATTCCATTTAACACATAATCAAGTAAACCTTATTTAAATTCAAATTCAATTTTAAATTCCTTAAAAATTCAAATTTAAATATTAAAATATATTCAAAACTTCTTAAATTTCACAATTAATCAATTTCCAAAAGTTAAATCATTTAACACTTTAAAATATAACTCAAACAATGTTAAAATCTATAACATTTCAAACATTGTCAAATTATAGCGACGACATCATTTATAAAGTGCTATCGTAGCTTATAGCTTCCAAAAGTGGTTTAGTTCAAGAATAACGACATTTATAAAATGTCGTAATAGATATTTAGTTATTTCAAACACTGTTAGATTCAAAACAATAGCATTTAAAAATGCTGTCAAAAGACTACAGCATTTTGAAAATGCTATAAAATTCCAGGTTTCATTTTAGCTTTTCAAAATTAATAATAAAACTCCAAATTTTTATTATTACAACTTAAAAATTATATTTCTAGACTTCAAAATTTTACATAAAAAATCATTTTAACATATGATTTAACACAATAAAATTTTAAGATCAAATATTCAATTTTACAAACTCCATTCATTTATTAAGTCAAAATTCACTGTTTATTTATTTATAAATTTAATAAACTTAACATTTTACTTCAAATATCATTTCAAAACTTTAAATTTAATTTCCATTATTTATTTACATTTTAAAATAAAATTTAAAGTCAAACATCACATTTACTCCAAATTTACATACTTGAATTCACTTAAATTCACAATTTCAAGATTTAATATTTAACTTTCTTAAAACCATAATATATATATTTTTAAATCAAAATTTCATACTTTTGAAAATACATAAAAAAAAATCATTTAAAAATATACCACGGGGTTTGTATATAATTTTCTAACCTAGGCCAAGTGATACGGATATATATCATTTCGATCCGTAATTTACAAAGAAAACCGGGTTATATCATTTCAAACCCGCAATCCCAAGTCAGATAAAATACAATAAAAATCGCTCAAGCCTATCATTTCAGCCCATAACGATTTTTCCCTAATCTAAAGTCCGTTCGGGTATGTATCATTTCAACCCATAGTGATTCTATTCTAACAGGGAACTTGCAGTGTGAATATATGCGTAAACAATATAAACAATGTCAATGTCACAATATAATGTCATATATCAGATGTTAGGTGAAAATTAACAGTTTGAACATGGTAATAACATGACATAGCATATCATATGATCATCACTAACTTGCATAAACATTTTATATTACTAAACACTTGTCATCAATTCACTTTTTCATAAGTATAAATGTCAGAGTGAGAAAGACTCACCTTTTCAAGCTGAAGACCACTACGACATACAAACATGATTCCAAGGGCACGACAAACACGACAATGGATTCAAATAAGTGGAGAGAGCCTAGATGGTCATCTTGTAACAATCCAATAAACACAAACAAGACAATGCAACACATGAATATACAACACAAAGCAATATTGAACAAGTTGAGATACAAAGCAACAAAGACAAGATGGCCTAATCTTGCCTTAACCACTCCACTGCTCGACCATAGAGGATCTTTTGCTTGGCCATTGATGTGTGTTTGGGTCAGGTATGGTATCATATAGGTCAGATTTAGCACACCCATGCACGACAACATGAAGTGATGTGAAGGGGTAGTGGTGATAATATGAAGCATACATAGGTTCAAGTGCAAAATAGAGTGGTTTATGCAACATTTGGCTCGGTTATGCCAAGTTTTAGGCTCGGCCCTACATACTTCAGGTATGGTCAGATCTGAAATGATATCTAGATGTGGTGTAGGTAGGTGGTGGTTGAGCTAGGGGTGTGGCCAAGTCAAGATATGAAGGAGATAGTGAAGATAGACTTGGCTGGACAATGTTTTCAAGGAGTGTTGCAATGTTTTGTGGAGTTTTGTGGTGATGGCTTCATCCAATGGTCACGGCCTGATCTGGAGGAGGGGATAGGTGGTGGTTGCTGCTGCTGGTGATGGTAGAGAGTATGGTGGTGATGGTGGGTGGTAGAGGCCAAGCAAAGTTAGGTAGAGATCTAGGCAAAACAATGAAAAGAAGAAGGAAAAATAGGAAGAAGAAAGCCATTAGAATTTCTTTTTTTTCTCTTCAAGAGAAGTAGCCATGAGTTTTGAGATGTGAGAAGGATTTCTCACGTGAAAATGAGGAAGAATTCACGGCAATACAAAAAAAATGGACGGCTACTCAAAAACGAAAGGGCAAAAGCAAGTGAAAGGTCAAAGTAAATGAAAAGTCACAGGTAATATGAAAAGGTTTGACTCTTTATATTTCTATTTCCTTTAAATTAAAATAAACCATATATATTTCAGTAAATAAAATATAAAACTGAACAATATAAATTTGAAAAAGAAAATAAATAAATATATTTTAGAAAAATATAAAATAATTATGAAAATAGCACAATAATAGAAACTGGGGTGAAAAATTGTAAAAAAAAATACAATAAGCTTTGGAACATTATAACATCACTCCAAAAATATTTTAAAAATGAAATTATATATATAACATGTCATATTACACTTATATTCAAATTAGAACAAACAAAAATATTATTTATATAAACTAAAATAAACAATTTTGTTAAATAAAACAATGTACAGACAATATTGTAAAAAGCATAACTTTCACAATATTATTCGGATTTCAACGAAACGAAAAGCAGTGTTCTTGAAATTTTATTTACTTTCATAATAAAAGATAAAATTCAAATTTTCAAACTTTCATATTTTAAATTTAAAAGTCAAAGTTTGACCATTTTGACCAAAATTCACTTTTCTGGAAATATTCAATTTATGCATGATTGAAATTCTAATCCACATCAAAATCAACATTTATATTTCAATTAACAAAATATATTCATTTTAATAAATAAAATAAAGTTTTTAAATTAGCAATTTAAATTAAAATGATTAAAATATACAATTACAATAATCAGAAAATACAGGGTTGTTACAAAATGCAAATGTAACAAATTAAATGAAATTTGCTTGGTGAATCAATTCGGAAATTGGGTAAAGTATAAATTGGAATAGCGAAACTTGTATGTAAATCCTTTGTGTGAAATAAAATGGAATTTGGCACTAGAAAAGGAAATTTTTATATGCTTTAAAATATGATTTATTTATGAAATTATGCAAAGTGATGTTTGGGATTATGAAATGGATATGCTTGGCTTAAATTTATATTGGAAATGTTGTTAAAATGTTCATATCTTTGAAAACTGATGAGTTTGTTGAGTAAGTACAGGTACGGGAGACGATCGATAGAGTTGGAGCGTGTATATGCATTATATATTAGCCGCTTGCTTTAAAATTTGCTAAAAAGGTACGCCTACGCAAATATAATTGGGAAATGATATATTTGTTGTGATATATTTTGGTTTCCGAACGTGTGGGTCGATGTATATATATTTATTTGTAACGCGATATCGTGAAAGCTCCTCCGTACAAAGGAGACTCTGCAAAAAAATTCCAAAAATTTTGGGAGTTAGAAAATTTTTGGGATTTGGGAAAAAATTTATAAACTTGTACGTTAGAATTTAAAGCTTTAGGTAAGTAAAACAAATGAATGTGAGATTGGGCTAAAGGATTTTGGAAAGTGAATTTAAGATTTTCACTAGGTAGGTTTTGTTATTGGGTTTGGAACATTCTTCTACCTTAGCAAATTTCGGGGACGAAATTTTTATAAGGGGGGAGGAATGTAACGACCCGGAATTTTGGGTCGCCAAATTTGAACATATAATTCATTTTAAATGCTGAATATGGATTATAATTTGAATTTTGAAATAAAAATATTTTGGTTAAGTTAATAGGATTAGTAAAATTTCAAATACGGGAATTAAATTGAAATTTGAATAACAATAATTTAATATTAGAATTGGAATAACTGGTGATTCTGAGTGTAAATATATATAAAAATTAGATTCTAAAATTTATTTTAAGTCTAATTAGATTTAAATTATGATATTGGACTATTGGATGAAATTAAAAGTCGATATGTTGAATTTTAAATTTTATGTTAATTTAATAATATAATAATGCAAATATTAAGATTTTGATTTAAACTGAATCGTTATGATTTATAATGTGGTTATGAATTCTATATGAATTATAATTAAGTTAATAAAGTTTTAAAAGTGAAATTTTGAGTGATTTCGACGATTTCGACAAAATCGTCCGATTTAATCGACGAGTTAAAATAGCCTTCTGGGGCATAGTCTCGGAATTCGACGAAACTCGTTTCATTCAATCCGTAATAGTTAGTTATTATCGGATTTCAATTTTCGTAGCAATCGGAGTTGTCGTTTGACCGTGGCAGCTCGAAACGCATAGAAATCATTTTAATCGATTTAATTTTAAATTGATCGTTTAATTCTGTAACTCGCACGTATGACCGAAATAGTTTACGAAACCTGTTCCATTGTGTCCGGAATGTTGAAAACCCTTGGAACGCCTATTGGTTCGTGGGAATTGGTGTTCGTTTGCACAGGTCATTAAAATTGGAAAATAATATTAATTAAAGTTATAAAACATTATAATAACCAAAACCCTAACCCATTCTCAGTAGCCGCCGCTTCTTTATGTTTTCATGGCCGAAAATCGATTTCAATCCCCCTCTAAAATATCTCAATCCATGCTTTAATTTGGGAAACTTTCTAAATGAAAGTTGTAGATCGTTGAGGAATCTATATGTGATAACCCAAATTTTTGGACATCTGTAATTGATTAACAAACTGGGATAATTAATAAAATATTGACAAATAAATCTGATGATAAATATTTATACTTGGATAGATATTTATTTAAAATAATCTTCTAGTATAATTATCTTAAAATTTGCAAAAAACATTATTTTCAAACAAATGTAATGTGTGTTTGTTTAATATGTATATGAGTCAATTTAAATTGAATTTGAATTTGAGGTTTGAAATTCAAAGGATAATTATATTAGTGTATAATTAAGATTTTAAAATCTTCCCTTTTGAAATTTTAAATCTAAAATTTCTATATAATTTATCGTTGTAAACTAAGATTTATAAAAAAATAAGTTTGATATACCCTCTTTTAAATTATTATATGCTTAATTATGAACCAAACTAAAAGTATAATATAAGAACATATTATAAACATTTAATTACATGTATAACCATTAAATAAAAAAGCTTTCAAAATCATTTAAAAATTGTAAAAAAATGAGTAAATACAAATGTTTAAATTATGAGCTCATTGTTAACATGGGTAATAAGATTTAATAAGGGACTAATATTCTTTCCTTCTAATTTGTCCATATGCTAAATATAGTTTATATGTAATATAAATACATAAAACAAATTATAAAAAAAATACAATAAGAATATTAATAAAGGAATTAAACATTTGTAAGACATTTAATATGTGAAATGGACACTTGTAACCTTTATAATATATGTAAAGACAAGTGGCCAAAAATGTTATTAGTGTTAAAATATAAAATTTTCTTTAGGGTAATTATCAAAGTTAGAAGATAGGCTGAAGTTTTTCTCTCATCTTCCTAATGCAAAACCAAAGGAAAAAGGGAAAAAAAAGAAACTGTAAAAAAAAAAATTAAAACTACAGCCGCCTTCAATTTGATTCAAAGAACAGATCAAGCTTCAGATCAAGTAAGTTAACGTTCAAGTTCAAATCATCAAACAGGACAATTCAACAACTCAGAAAGTGTAACGACCCAGAATTTTGAACAATTTAATTTGTGAATATTTAAATTATTTTAAATATTTAAATGATGGTTTGGATTGAATTTTTCAATATAACTTTGAAATTGGCGATTAAATTATAGAATTTAATCTGTTGAAAGTTGAATAAAAATTTGAATCTTCAAATTTAAGCCAATTAAAAATATTTCAAAGGCTTGTAAAATTCATATTGATAATATTGAAGATTTTAGAAGCTTCAGAATTTAATTTGGAAGTGAATTGTTCAGTTTTGAAATTAAATCGTTTCAATCGATATTTAAAATAGCCGTCCGAGGCACAGTCTCGGAATTCGACAAAACCAGTTCCATTGGGTCCGGAATATTGAATTATTACCGGATTTCAAATTTCGTATTTTTTGGAGTTGTTATGTGAGCGTACGACACATAAACGCGTTGAAAGTTCTATCGAAACAAATTAAATTTAAAATTTAAATTTAAATTTAAAATAAACAACAGCATCCCTTGAATCACGCCTAAAATCTTGGTTAAAACTTGCAAACACGTTCTCTGTAAAGTCACGTAATGTTGTCTCCTTCCCTCTCCTTTTAATAACCACGCAACAATCTTCTTTCCAAAAGTCATTCACGAGAAGAAAACAATGGCCGCAGTTTCTTTCAATCCAAAATAAAATTTAATCCCAATCATGGCCGCCCTCAAATTCAAAAATCACAGCCTTATCCCAAATCAAAACTAAGGCGCGCGAGTCTGTGGGGGTCGCTCGCGTTCGAGCGGCGGCGACACGATCGAGCGCTGTGCGCGAGGCGCAGGAGGCGATTCGAGGGTGGCTACGGCATTAACTCGAACCGGAGGCGATGCGCGATTCAGTGGGAATAGGGGAGGTCGCGAGTCGATTGCAGGCTATGGGAGTTCAACTCACGGCGGCGGCGCTTGGAATATGGGTGGCGGTGACACGACAGTGGCGGGGGGGGGGGGGGACTCACGATTGATGCTCGCGTGGGAAGGCGCTCGCTGGAGGGGGTTTCGATCATGGATGTCGCACGGTGAAACTAGGGCACGCGAGATGCAGTAAGGTAATTTTTTTTTTCTTTGCGATTTCTAAATTTATTGTATATACGAGTAAAAAATATATATACACAGTGGAATTTTTTTATGAATACAGTTTCAAATTTTACTAAGAAGGAATTTAAATGCAGTAAATAAAATAAATATGGTTGAAATTTAATTTTAATTAGATAAATTATAAAAGGAGAATTAGTATTAAATTTAAATTTTTATTTAAATAAATTTATTAAAAAGGAATTTGTTAAAGGAAATATAGTTTAAGATTTAATTTTTAAATAAATTTATAAACAAAAAAAAATTAATTGTTAGATTTGTTCAAATTTAAAATCGTTAAACAATTTAATCCATTGAAAAGAAATTGTTTTAAAAAGGAATTAGTTAGTTAAAATTAAATCTATAGTTAATTAAATTATTTAAAGGAAGATTTGAAAATAAAAAAAAATATACATAAGCAGTTTTTAAATTTTATATATACATATATATACGAGAATTTGGAAATATTGATTTACTAAGGTATTTTGAAAATGTAATAAAGGATTACAGTCTGCTTATTTTTAAATTTAGATTTAAATAATTAGTTAATTAAATCTATTGAACGAAAATTGGTGATTTGAATTTTTCAAATATTAAAGAAAATCATGGGTTAATTTAAATTAAATTTACAAAAGGAGAATTTGTTCAAAATTTAATTGAAAGATAATAAAGATATTGTATAAAAAAGGAGGAGGTTTGTTTAAAAAAATAAAATTGGTTAGTTAAATAAATTTATCGAAAGAATTTGATTTAAAGATATTAAGTAAAATAATTAGTTAAAATAAATTTATTTAAAAAGAGATTGGTTTAAATAAAACTATTGATTAATTAAACAATCAAGAACGAAATTTAATTTATTCGATTGATTCGAATATTAATAAATTGTGTAAATATTTATACAAGGTATAAATCAAGAGAAATCGAGTCAAGAAGGAAAAGGATTGCTAATAAAAGCAAAGGTGAGAACTTCTCACTCAAAAGGAATTTTTATTGTTTATTTAAATTTTAAATAGTTAGATTTAAAATTTGCTTGACTGTATTGATTGAATGCTTGAATGATGATTGTTATATATATATATATTGGGTGTGAATAGACCCTATACGCCGTTAGTAAGCGGAGGTTATTTATTACACACATATACCGCGATATTCCACCTTGAAGTGGAATTGGTATTATATTATATATATAGCAATATATATATTGGCATATGTATATATTGCAGTTGATTGATTTCCCTCATTTTTTTAGCGGATGAGACCCTATTGCGCCGTTAGTAAGCGGATAATATTTATAAAATCCCATATACCGCGATATTCCACCTCGAAGTGGAATGGTATTGTGCTAATGTCTGTGGATGCAGGGAAACAGGTTGGAGGGATCCAACTGGATTCCTCACAAATATTTATTTGATTTCATATATTGTGATATTTGATTGTTTATCATGGATGATATATGATGTTTAAAAGTCATGATTGACTATTGATGTGTTGCATCATCGGATCCAATTTTGAAGTTTAAAAATAACGATTTTGATTTCTAAGGTGATTTTTGGAAATATACGTTTATAAAATATTTTTGGAATTGATTCATCTTAAATAAATAAACGTTATAATTTTAATATTATAAAAATTATGATTTTTGAGAAATACAGTTAAAAGTTGATTTTTGAAAATATGGGATTAGTGATTTTATAAAATAGTTTGAACTGGGATTTCTGAATTTATTATAAGAAGATTAAAATAGGATTTATAAAATTTTTATTTTATAAATCAGAATGATGAAATTATAAAAGAGTTTAAAGATGTTTAAAGTAATAATATAAATTGATTTATAAACTGATATTTATAAATTTAGAATATCTTGAATTATAAAACGAGCTTTTATAAGTGATAGAATGATTTGTAAATGGATTTCATAAAGGAATGAAATCTATAGAATTTATGAAATTTGATTATTTTATAAATTAAAATGATGAAATTTTAAGGAGTTGAAAGACGTTTTTAAAATAGCAATACAAATTGTTTATATTAAAAAGATTTATAAATTGATATTTATAAATTAAAAATATTGGAATTATAAAACGAGCTTTTATAAGAGTTAGAATGAATTATGAATGAATTTCACAAATGAATGAAATTTATGGGATTATAACGATGAAGTTATAAATAGAATTTTATAAATAGTAGGTTTATAAAATTTGTAAAGGAAAACAAAATAAAATTCATAAAGTTATTAAAGGAATGGATTTGGATAAATAAATGAATCTTATAAGTTATAAGATTTATAAAAATTTATGAAGTTTAAAGGAACGATTTTATAAACAAATAAATTATAAGTATTTAACTTATAATATGAAATTTTAGTATATCATTGAGATATGAAATTGAATAGATTTATAAAGGAAATTTATAAAAGGAAGTTGTTGTAAAATAAATAGAAATGGAATTTATAAACATTGTCTTATAAATCCGCAACGACTTATTTTGATAAGTGAATTGTTGTAATTTATTTATGGAGTTATATTCATGTTTTAGACAGTGAATAATTCTTTAAAATAAAATGAATAGAAGTGATGAAATTTATTAGCAAGTATATTCACGTTTTTGAATAGTGAATATTATGTTAAAGAAATTATTTTGGATGTGATGTTTTAAATAGAATTAAAACGATCTAAAGATGTTTTAAAATGTATTGAGATTCGAAACCATAGATTTCAACATTTATTTTTGAAATAGATGTTTTCGAGAAATAAAAGGAAATGGTGGACTATAACACTGTTGTTATAGTAAATGATTTCCGAAAGGAAATGTTTTGTATAGTATTGGGATTTATATATCTATTTTAATTTCGAATCCCTATACTAGTGATTTTGGGACATCGTAACGATGTTTTACGTAACATTCGTTTTGGCCCAAATAAATATGTTAAAGAGAATGATTTCCTTAAAGAATGAAATATATACTTAATTTCGATTAAAGTATATAGAATATTTTCCAAGTATAGAAAATAAAAAGGCTTGTGAATTACTTATAAATAAATAAGTATGGGAATGTTTTTCCAATATTAAGTGAATATTGTGAATTTATCTTTTTGAAGATAAATTGAAAATAAATATTTGAAAACGAATGGGAATCGTATATTCATAAATATTTTGGAAGGTAAATTCAATATGGAATTTATAAATGAAATTTGGAAATTGGGTTTAAAAATAAGTATTGATTTATTTTTAAAGAATGGAAAATATATATATCTTGTAAAGATATTTTTGGGAAATAAATAATTTGGAAAATTATTTGGAATCTGGTGATGTTGGCATATCTATTGATAGTTCAATAACCGACTATCAATATTTACCTTTAAATAGGTATTTGTTGTGATTTGTTTGAATTTGAATGCCACACTTATTTTTTCAAATAAGCGCTCACTATTCGGGTTAACCGAGAAAGGACCTTGGGGTCGTATAACCCATTCCGAATATGTGATACGTCGTTATGAATTGCATTCGTAGATCGGTGTTGAAGACCGGATATTTTCGAAAGCGAAAGGGTTTCTTGTTGATTGTCTCTGCACTGGCTGATCCCCGGTATTGAGATCTCCATATGTGATGGGAAATCCGAACGTGATTAGAGATTATTCGGATTGCAAGGACTTCTTTGTAAGTGCCTTCGGTTCTGTTCGAGCCCGGAACAGACTTGTATGGATAGTGTGTCTG
The DNA here is from genome assembly GCA_030765085.1 of Allium cepa. Classification (NCBI taxonomy): domain Eukaryota; kingdom Viridiplantae; phylum Streptophyta; class Magnoliopsida; order Asparagales; family Amaryllidaceae; genus Allium; species Allium cepa. Next base: position 674,260,631 of record CM060941.1, on the reverse strand, counting down.
ACATTACAAATTGAGATATAAAGCCGATTTCTTTCAAATATATTTCTGTTGGTGGCGGAGAATTTATTCTCTTAGCTTAACACCCTTCTCTGAGACGTACGAGCTCAGAGGTTATATAGTTGAAGTTATCAGCGATATATTTCCAATTTGGTAATGTGACATGCTGAGTGTTGTTGTGAAATGATCATTGTGTTGATTATTTGTGATAGGATCTTTTATTGGATCGTCTATCCTAGTGATCATTTCTATGATCATTTGTTTGACCCAAAGCATGGCTTTTGTATAAAGTATGTTTTTGTGGACGTGACTTCGTCGAGCCTCACACCCCGGAATGGTCAAAACAGGAAAGAAGCAGCAAGGTTATGAGGGGTAGCGCCCTTTAGGATGTGTGCATTTCCTTCTGGAAAAGGGTAGTATCATGGTATGGAGCCCAGATACTTACTCATGTTGAAAACACTTTATGATTGTGTGAATTGATTGCGAGCGCTCGGTGAAAGGTCCCAAAGGACCGGGGGATGGCATATTCGGTCAGTTGTTACTCAGTTAGGGGTAACCCGGCCTTGTGTTGGCAGAGATCCGGTTTGGTTCTCGGGGATGTCCATCCAGAGGCATTCTCATGTGGCAATGGGAAGTTCCTTGGCCTGATCATTCGTTGGAAATCCAAAGAAACAATACGAGACTTGTACGGTTTTAGTTGTAGAACCTGCCATTTAAAATGGTAGGTATAGTAAGCATAATATAATGGTACCTATGCTGGCTAAGATTTATATTCTACTTTCGAAATATCTTCTACACTATGCACTAGTAATAATATCAAAATTAATTAGATTTTAAATTCGTATCAAGCATCTTTGACTAACATAAGAAGAAATCTTCCCCAAGTCTGCGTTTGCATTGTGTGTGTGGCGGGAGGTCTTATGGTAGTCTCATTTTTAAGAGCATTACGAATTGACTTTAAAATTATTCCACTATTTTTGATTTCAAAGATAAATAAACTGTTTTAGTTCTCGCACCAGTCACATGACTGACTCGGAGTTTATTGTTTTCCTTTCTAAACTCTGGGTGCCCACCAATTTTTACACGAGCAGTCAAGAGTTAGGTTTATCAGGATATTCTGGATATTCTGGAGTTGCAGGAGGCAAGCTGGATGGCATGGCGTATCACTAGTTTATATAGTAGTTCTTTTTCCGCTGCATTATTTGATGTTGTACACTCTGATGATATGATGTAATGTAATGTAATAACTGATATAGTTCTTTGTTTAAAGATTATTCATTTATCTATTATATGTTGTTCCGCTGCGAATTGTGAGATTCTGATGTTGTTCTGTTATTTTCTGCTCCGTTCTATTTTCTGTTTTCTATTCTCTCTATTTTTTCTCCCTCTCTTCTTTTTCTTTCCTTCTTTTCTTCTTTCTTAAAAAAACCATAAGGGTTCGTATTTTCGTTCACCTTGAGTTAATCAATGGAGATTAGTGTCTATTTAAGGAGTACGGATTTACGGTTCTTTACAGAAAGGTAATCAAGCAAGAAGCATTTCAGTTCTTAATCCAAGCAATGCAAGTTTCAGAAATCAAAATATCAGGTTTCAAATCTAAAATCAACACCCATGTTTTAGAAGAAAAGACAACTTTCAGCTAAAAAAAAAAGAAGAAGGAGGAAAAGAAGGGAGGGGATTCTCTGTTCTTCAAGGTAATAGGTGAGTAAACTACTAATTTAAATCTTAAGTAGGATAAAATATGTTGCTTAAGTGATTTCTGGATATTAATTCTTGCATGTGTGGATATTAGTGGACAATCTGTAATTATGAATGTATTTGTTTCTGCATGCCTGTAATGGGTATTCCTCTGTTCATTCCTGAAGTACAGAGTATAAAAAAATAAACAAAATTCAAATTTCCCATAGAAACACTTTGCAACTTTGAATTTCCAAGCACATTAGTCAAGTTCAAATTCATCTTGATTATGAAAACATGTTTAAGTAATATAGGATCAGAAATTACCTGTAAACAAGAAGAATGCAGTGGAAACTTATATAATGTGATAAATAAAATGTAGAATTATATTGATTCATGTATGTGTATTGAATCATCATTTAAGATTATGTTTTTAAAAACAAAAAAACCCAAATTTATAATAATGAATTGAATGTGTACTTTGGGGTTTACTGGAGAATGGGTTTATGGTGATTTCTGGAAGATGGAGTATTTGGGGTGGTCGAAATTGTTACTGGAGGAAGTGGAGCTATCAGAGATGTTAGGAAAATTATTAGTTTGGTTTGCAATTTATTTTTGATATTGAGATTTGGATTTAAAGTCTTGAACCCTAGTTTTCACTGGGTTATTGATTTTGCTGGAATCTGATCTCCTCGGTTGATCGAGTTCAACCATTTCTGGGGTATTGATAGATGGTGGTTCGAGGAAGATTTCGCCGGAGTTTCAAAGGTGAAGGTGGCCGGAGGCGCGAGAACGAGGGTCGTTGACAGGTTTTGGTTGAGTAGGTGCTTCCAGTTCCAGTTTGTTTCAAGTTGGATTTTAATCTCGATTTTTGATTTCATCGGGAAACTGGGAAATGGTGATGGATATGGGATGCCTGGGTGATCGATGACTTGTTCCAGTCATCAGAGTTGATCGGAGAAGGCGGCGACGTGGGTGCACGTGCACAGTGCAAATGGAATCTGCAGGTGAATTGTTGGATTGGGGGAAACTCGGAATTGTCTCGGGGAAATCGGGTTTTAACTCGAAGTAGGAGATGATTTTACTCGAAGTAATTTATCGGGTTGCTCGGGTAAAACATAGTTTCAGGTTTTTCTTTTCAACATAAACAGAAACCTGATCTGTCATTTTAAATTTTAAAAGTAAAGTTTAAATGTAAATTAAAATTTGAAACTAAGTTTAAAAACTGAGTTTAGATATGAATTCAAATAGTTTAAATGCTGGTCTTTGTAATAATTTGAAATTTTAGTTTAGGTTTTAAATAAAAACAGAAAACCTGTTCTGTTTTTTTTAAAAAAAATTAAAGGAGTATAAAATGCAAAATGGAAATTTAAACTGAGTTTTTAAAATATGAAATTTGAATATGAATTCAAATTAGATTGTCTGAGATTTGAAATTATTTATGTTTTTAAATTTAAATTTGATTTTAAAACTTATAAGTATTAAAGCATATGTGTGATTTGGATTTGAATTGGAAGCTTATCTTTTTAAAATTTGAAATTTAAAAATGAGTTTAGATCTGGGTTTTTAAATCTGGAATTAAATTAATTTCAGTTTTTAAATTAAATGAGTTTGAATTTAAATTGAATTGGTATTTAAATTCTTTAAAACTTATTTTATAAAGTATATGTTTCTTTTAAAATATGAGATAAAGGATTTGAATTGTTTGTAAAATCTTGTTTAGGTTGAAATTTGTATCCATTTTAAAATCTCAAATTTTAAAATGAAGTTTAATGGAGTTTAAAGTAAATTTAAAAACAATTTGTTTTTAAATGCTTAATTAAGTAAGTAATGTTTACCTAAAAGGTAAATGGAATTTGATGAATTGGATTCATTAAATTATTAAGATAATTAAGATGAATAATTAATTATTTAATTAATTAATAATGTGGATGATTAATTAAATAATTAATAATTTTTAAGTTGATTAATTAAGATTTGAGATAAATTAATTAAGGTAATTAATTTGCAATTAGGAATTGTTAATTAAATTTTAATTAATGATTGAGATTTATTAATCAAGTGATTAAGGATTAATTAAGATTGTAATTAACACTTAATTAATTAAATAATTAGAGATTAATTAATTGGTAATTAAATATTAATTAATTTGTAATTAATTGATGATTAATCTAATTTAATTTCTTAATTAAGTAATTAATAATGTTAATGAAGGTCATTAACTTAATTGGTTGATATCTCTTATATGAATTGCTTTGTGATATGCTATGTTGGATGAACGGTAATAATATTATCTAACAATTATGAGTTGCTATGTTAAAGGGATATCCGAAAATTAAAGTTGAGTAGTATTTAATTGAATAACTTGAATTCAGATGAAATTAAATTCGAAGAGACCGGAGTCGGGTAATTGTAAATACCCGAAACCACTTCGATTCTTTATAGATTGATATGTTAGATCAATGAGCTGTAATGGAATGGAATGATTTAAGTGAATTGGTCCTTTTAATCTAAGTTTTGACACTTAGGAATTGAAGTGTGAAATTTGTGATGTCTATAATAACTTGTGAAGTTGTAAATTGATATGAGTTACCCGGGTTTATATAAGTTGTATGCTTTTGTATCCCATGTTAGAAGAGTTTACTCACGTTGGTTTCCAGCCTGACCCGGGTGTTATTTTGATGTAATGCTCGGGTCAGACTGAGTATTACAGATTTCAGGTAAGGATGTTTTGGAGCTCAGGAGGCGAGCTGGATGGATGGGACGTATGGAGTATTTACTGATGTGTATAGTATAGATTGCTTGGACATGTTGTTTTAAACTGTCCGGTGTATTGTAATGGTTATAACTCTGATGTATAAAAATATAATTGTACTAATGATGATTCTTCTTTGTAAAACTGTTATTTATGTCATATTATTTTTTTGATCCGCTGCGAATGTGAGTTTCTGTGATTGGTTTCTGTTTCTTCTTCTTTCTCTTTTCTTCTTTTCACTAACTATCTGGAAATTTCGGGATGGAAATTTTCGGGTCGTTACATATGGTATCAAAGCTGAAGGTTAAGCGAGAACCTTGGCTCTGGTGGGATTACTCATTAAGAATAGGGTAAGTGGTAACCTAGAATGAGTTGAGTGTATATATATACGAGAGAGCGTACTTGTTATTTTCTTATATAAAGGTTTTTAAATGATTTCAAAAGTAAATGAATCCTATATAAGAAATAGATTATCTGTGAAGTTTCGGATTTTGCCCGCTCGAAAATCGACATCCATACTTCATATCGTATTCGAATGCCATAGATTCGATCGTTCAAATCCGATTCGTCGGAGCTTATAACAACATTAAGTAAATAACACGGCGGAATAAAAGAATAATACATTGATATACAGCTTTGATACAATATCTGATACAACAGATGATCCAATAGATATCAATATACATCAGAGATATGATACAATAAAATAGCAGCGGAAAAGAAAACGATATATAACATCTAGCATCGGAACAATATAAATCTAAGATAGTCTTCAAAAGAGAACTCCGAGAACTGCAACTCTATATCCAAGAATCAATCCAGCAATAGCTCGAACCCCCAATAACGATGCACCAAGCTCAGCAAGACTGGTGTGATCCAAAGACTGAACTAACTCGAGATAATCCACTATATCTAACTATCTGAAAAACCCAACTCTAGACTGCTCGTGTAGAAAATAATGAGCACCCAGAGTTTAGGAAAGAAACGATAAACTCCGGATTAGTCGTGGGACTGGTGTGAGCAATAAAAATAGTTTATCATTAAAAACATACCAAGAAGTATCCAAAAATCAATTCGCAATGCTTTTTGAAAATGTAACTACCATAAGACCTCCCGCCACACACACAATGCAAACGCAGACTTGGAGGAGATTTCTTCTTAGGATAGTCAAAGATGTTTGATACGCATTAAAAAGAAACATTTGATATTATTACTAGTGCATAGTGTAGGACAAATCATTTCGAAAGTAGAATATAAATCTTAGCCAGCATAGGTACCATTATATTATGCCTACTATAGCTACCATATTAGATGGCAGGTTCTACAACTAATACCGTACAAGGCTCGTATTATTTCTTTGGATTTCCAACAAATGGTCAGTCCAAGGAACTTCCCATTGCCACATGAGAACGCCTCTGGAAGGACGTCCCCGAGAACCAAACCGGATCTCTGCCAACATAAGGCCGGGTTACCCCTAATTGGGTAACAACTGACACGAGTATGCCATCCCCCGGTCCTTTGGGACCTTTAACCGAGAGCTCTCTAATCAACATCACACCATAATAATAATTGTTTCAACATGGGTAAGCATCTGGGTCCATACCATGATACCACCCTTTTCCAGAAGGAAATGCACATACCCTAAAGGGAGCTACCCCTCATAACCTTGCCGCATCTTTCCTGTTTTGACCATTCCGGGGTGTGAGGTTCGACGAAGTCACGTCCACAAAGACACACTTTATACAAAAGCCGTGCTTTGGGTCAACAAATGATCATAGAAATGATCACAAAGATAAACGATCAAACAAATGATCTTATCACAAATGATCAACACAATGATCATTTCACAGCAACACTCAGCATGTCACATTACCAAATTGGGAATATATCGCTGATAACCTTCAACTACATAACCTCTGAGCTCGTACGTCTCAGAGAAGGGTGTTAAGCTAAGAGAATAAATTCTCCGCCACCAACAGAAATATATTTGAAAGAAATCAGCTTTATATCTCAATTGTAATGTCAGACATACAATCCATACAAGTCTGTTCCGGGCTCGAACAGAACCGAAGGCACTTACAAAGAAGTCCTTGCAATCCGGATATTCACTAATCACGTTCGGACTTCCCATCACATATGGAGTCTCTATACCGGCGCGACTCGGTGCAGAAACAATCGATAGGTCATCCTATCGCTTTCGCAAATACCCGGTCTTCATCACCGGTCTCCAAATGCTATCCATAACGTCAAATCACATATTCAGAATGGGTTATACGACACAAAGGTCCTTTCCCGGCTAAACCGAATAGTGAGCGAAAACATTTAAAACATATGGATATGGGATTTCAATTAAGTCACAACTTAATAATTCAAAACTTTCTTTCAAATGGTTTAAATAAATTACCATTTTCAATCTTTAAACAAAAAGATTCATTTTCACAACCTTTAACGGTTTAAACAATTTTCACATTTTAATCTTTTAAACAAAAGATTCATTCACAGATTTTCCAAATCAATTTTCATTTCAATTTGATTTACTCGTTAAATCTTTAAATCAAAGATTTAACTTATAGCCTTCAAAACAATTTCTTTTCAATTTGATTAACTCGTTAAATCTTTAAATCAAAGATTTAACTTATAGCCTTCAACACAATTTCATTTCAATTTGATTTAAACAAATCATCAATTTAAATCTGTTAAAAATAAACAGATTTAATTCATAGCTTTCAAAAAGAATTCATTCATAATTAGGAAAATCATTTCTCTATTCAATCTTGAAATTCCCCTAATTAACTGGAATCTCAGTTCTTATCTAAAAGTGTTTATCATTTGAAAACAACAGTTTTCATTTTGGAAATCTGATTCATTTATACGAGTTGAAATCCTTGGGTTAAATTCAAATTCCCAAAAATAATACTTTAAAAATGATTTAACTCATAATGACTAGTATAATATCATTAATCCCTAGTTTCAAATTACAGAATTCAATTTGAATATTGAATTCAAATTTAAATTAAAGTATTTAAATTCCAACACTTAATCCAGTTATTCAAAATAAATTTCCATCTTTGAAATTCCATTTCAAAAGCTTTTCACTTCTATTCCAATTCCATTTCCAAAACATTTGAATTTAAAAATTCAAATTTTAAACTATTTCAAAAATCTGTGACTTAACCGATTTCCTCGTGAAATCCATAATTGTGTATGTATGGTGTGGTCCAGGGGTTATACACAGTAGTGCAACATCATTCAATCATCACAGATCAAAACACAGAATATAGTTGATAAGCGATATAAATTACAACGCTTATCGTCCATTCACAGATTCACAAATAATATAACAATGTAAATGAATGTATAATTTATACACAGTCACAGAACAAAATATCACAGATCAGATAGGACAACCAATTCAAGACATCACATATAATACGATCATCTATAATTAAGGTCAAACATATAATAATCATTTATAAGCAGGATTAATCAATTGTTAAATCCTAATCAACTCAATCTATTTCCAATTAAGTTTATTTACTTATGAATTAATCATCCAATTCTGATTTATTAATTCCAAATCATCTGTTACCAATTTATCTAATGATTTTCTTAAATTAATTTAACTAAATTAATTAACTTTTAATTAATTAAAATATCCAAATTTATTTACAATAAGTGATTAATCTTTAATGACTTTCATTAAGTAATTACATTTAAATAATTATAATTGATTATCTAAATTAATTAATCCAATTTATTATTAACATTGATCACTTTAATCAAAATCCCTAATAATTATCTTTATTAACTAATAATATTTCTTAATCACTTCCTTAAGAAATTCCTTAATTTCATTATTAATCATTTCTAATTATAATTTAAATCCAAATTATTTGTTTATAAATTAAATAAATCATTCTTACCTTTTAAATCATTTTATTACCTTAATTATCTCTAAGATGATTCATTTCATTATTAATGATTTCATGAATCATTTAAGTGTAATTTTAAACATTACACATTTAAATTTGAATTTAAATTCCATTTTGAATTTAGGATTCAAAATGAACATATATTTAAACATTAACCAATCTAAATATTGATTTATAAACCTTAAAATAAATGTAAAGAATATTTATTATTTACATAGGAAACCTATATAAGAAAAGCCTTTGAATTAATTTACTTAAATTTTAAGCTTTTAAATCACATTACATTTTAACTTGCAATTTTCAAGTTTAAAACAATTTATTTGACTTCCATTCAAATTTGAATCCAAAAATAAACTTAAATTAAAATTTAAATCTGGATTTAAGCTTTGTTAAATTTAGTTTACAATTTAAAACTTCATTAGAATTTGTTTAAAACAGATTTGCTTCCAGGTTTACAAAATCTGTTTTAACTTGTTTTCTTATAATTCTAAATACCAATTTTTTTTATACAAATTCTCCTAAATATATTTCACTTTTAAAATACCTCTAAATTATTTAAACACTTTGACAACAATAAAAGAAAACTTCATTCCTTTTAAAATACCACAAAACAACTTGTTTTCTTACCCAGCCCATCAACACAACCGGCCCACAAAACAAAGTCAGGCCCAAACTTTCTTCCCACCTTTCCCCTTCTTTTCATCTTACTCCATCACGTTCCAGGCAACACAACCGTGCACGCGAATGCACGTATACGTGCACGACCATCATAGCCAACTCCGGTCAACGCTGTAGCCACCCCCACGTCATCGGTGATTGCCCAAATCAATTCGAACCGCCCAGTAGACATAGCTCTTCCCAAATCAAAATCGAGTGCCATAATCGATGCCCGGAAACAAAATAGGAACTCCACCTATACCTGCCAACGCGGACTGCTCCACGCTCCGACCACCGTTCACCACCAAACTTCGGCCGCAGCTTTGTCGACGTCTCCATCACCTTTCCCCCAAACCACGGCGAACTCGGTTGCCCACCAACGACGAACGAGGCGAAATAGTATCCCATGACAAAATTAGGTTTCCAGACATAAACTTCTCACTGCCGTCACCACAGTGGCCGTGGCCACCTCCGACCAATTTTCACATCACCCCCATAGCCTCCTCTATCACCACGAAGAAACTCGGCCACCACGAACCAATGGATCACCAGAAATTGATGATTAAACGAAACGTAAACAAGCTCGAACTGCTCTTAATTTCCAACTCTAAAAATTATAATTTATGCCTTAAAAATCATATTTTGGTATACGAATTCAATCTATATAACTAAATTTGTGAATCAACAAGTTTGAAATTCGACTAAATTTAAGTTTGACTCTGTACTTTAAATTTCCAGAAACATTAACTAGTTGTTTTAACTTAGATATAATTTTAATTTAAAGCTTAAGGTAAAACAATCAAGTTTTACTTAAATTATAAATCCAGATTCTTCTTGGATCAGGAGGAAATGATTTTTTTTGTTTTTGAATGGTAACTTGAGTTTGAATTTTTTTTTTCTTTTTTTAAGCAGAGGTCTTCTACAGGTTATGCAAACATGTATTCATCATACTTCAGCAGTTCAACAATATAAATATCCAAATATACTTCACACTACAAGATGAAACACAACAATGATATGAACCAAAATTATACTAAGAGATTTAAAGGTGAAGTTACACACTGATGGGTTTTGAAACAGAGACCTGGAAATTTGTCTTTGCATTTGAAATGCTTCAGATATCAGATTGTAGACTTGATTATGCATGCTTGAAAATTGCTTTGGCTTTTGTTGTTTTAGATTTGCTTGCAGTAACCATTTCCAGATTGAACAAAAATGATGTTGTTTAAATTTTGTAGAAAGAAAGCTTACTCATTTTTTCTGGTTTTGCCATTCTTCTCAGTTTTGCAGAATGAAACTAAAAAGAAGAAATTGATTTGATTTTTTTTGTTTTTTTAAACTATCTTTTACTTTCTTTGAAATGAACGAAAATGAGGATTGATGTATATAAAGAGAAGTATGCAGGCTGATATCAATATTTGTACAGGTAATGTTATTATTTAATAAAATAGGCATGGTTGATATGCTTTTGAACATCTCGGGTTGACTAAAATATTGTGTACTAAGGGATGTGGCATAATTGTTTAAGTCCTTATTCCTCAGCCAACATGCTTAGCTTCATTTGCTTGTACATCTTCTTTTCTTTATTATGGTGGCTGCAGCTTTATTTTTGGTGTGCTTGCATTAATTATATGAGTATTTTATATCCTACTTTACATTTGTTTTGTACTTGAATATACCTTTGCTTTGGTTTTGTTTTAAGTGTACATATTTATGTTATTCTATCATGTATGTACAGTTTATATATTTGTTTGTTTGAGTTGAGATGAAAGCTTTAATTGTTTATGTACTTTATGTTTTATTCTTATCTCTTTTACTTGTTCTTTTTACTTCTATTTTTAGTTTAAATATTTATCATAAATTTTACTTTAAAAATTATTGTTTTACATTTCTCTATGTACAAATATATTTTATATAACTCAAATTATCATCATTTATAAATTTTTAAAATCATATGACTTTACATATTTTCTATTTGAATCGAGGAAACTCGCTTCCATTTATAATTAATTCTACAAATTTTTATTCAAAAATTCATTTAATTATTAATTTAAATTAAATAAAAATCTAGGGTCGTTACAAACTTCCCCCCTTAAAAGAATTTCGTCCTCGAAATTCGCAGGCACGAAAACAACACAGAGATAGACAGATTCGATCTCCTATAATTCCTCAAACTTAAGATGTGAATTTCAAACTCAAGTCGAAATACTTCCAAAGTATACATAATTTGTCCCTCTTCAGACTTCGATATTCACAAGAAATCACAACAGAATTTTCAAATTTGGTTTTAAACGAAATTGTTTTATCGATTCCATTCAAATTTATTCTCATATTCTATTAATCAATTTAACTCAATTTAAATTTCTAATTCATTTAAAATTTCCAATTTCAATTTTCAAATTCATATTCATTAAAGTTTTAATCAAAGAAATGATAAGAAATCGATGAAGATATGAAATAAGAATTTCCTACAACAATTCATAGGGCCATCATCACACCGAAACTTCTTCTTGTAACTGTCACGAAGATATCAAAAAAAAATTGGAAACAAATCAAAAAGAGATTGAGAAGAAAGTTATTTCCACTGTTGTTACGGAGTACTGACCAATTATAGTCGTATTTTCCAGTCCCCTATCTCGTCCTCTTCTTGCATCCATACTCACTATCAGTGAATAGTAAGAAAATTTACTGAGACATTCAAACGGATATCTTAGGGATATACTCATTCTATGGATACTTCACCCTATCTCTAATGAGTTACTTAATGTGTTATACTCCTGAGATAAAGTTCAACCTTAGCTCTGATACCAAATGTGACGTTTCGGATTTTGCCCGCTCGAAAATCGACATCCATACTTCATATCGTATTCGAATGCCATAGATTCGACCGTTCAAATCCGATTCGCCGGAGCTTATAACAACATTAAGTAAATAACACAGCGGAATAAAAGAATAATACATTGATATACAGCTTTGATACAGTATCTGATACAACAGATGATCCAATAGATATCAATATACATCAGAGGTATGATACAATAAAATAGCAGCGGAAAAGAAAACGATATATAACATCTAGCAGCGGAACAATATAACTCTAAGATAGTCTTCAAAAGAGAACTCCGAGAACTGCAACTCTATTTCTAAGAATCAATCCAGCAATAGCTCGAACCCCCAATAACGATGCACCAAGCTCAGCAAGACTGGTGTGATACAAAGACTGAACTAACTCCAGATAATCCACTATATCTAACTATCTGAAAAACCCAACTCTAGATTGCTCGTGTAGAAAATAATGAGCACCCAGAGTTTAGGAAAGAAACGATAAACTCCGGATCAGTTGTGGGACTGGTGTGAGCAACAAAAATAGTTTATCTTTAAAAACAAACCAAGATGTATCCAAAAATCAATTCGCAATGCTTTTTGAAAATGTAACTACCATAAGACCTCCCGCAACACACACAATGCAAACGCAGACTTGGAGGAGATTTCTTCTTATGATAGTCAAAGATGCTTGATACGCATTAAAAAGAAACATTTGATATTATTACTAGTGCATAGTGTAGGACAAATCATTTCGAAAGTAGAATATAAATCTTAGCCAGCATAGGTACCATTATATTATGCCTACTATAGCTACCATATTAGATGGCAGGTTCTACAACTAATACTGTACAAGGCTCGTATTGTTTCTTTGGATTTCCAACAAATGGTCAGGCCAAGGAACTTCCCATTGCCACATGAGAACGCCTCTGGAAGGACGTCGCCGAGAACCAAACCGGATCTCTGCCAACACAAGGCCGGGTTACCCCTAACTGGGTAACAACTGACACGAGTATGCCATCCCCCGGTCCTTTGGGACCTTTAACCGAGAGCTCTCTAATCAACATCACACCATAATAATAAGTGTTTCAACATGGGTAAGCATCTGGGTCCATACCATGATACCACCCTTTTCCAGAAGGAAATGCACATACCCTAAAGGGAGCTACCCCTCATAACCTTGCCGCATCTTTCCTGTTTTGACCATTCCGGGGTGTGAGGTTCGACGAAGTCACGTCCACAAAGACACACTTTATACAAAAGCCGTGCTTTGGGTCAACAAATGATCATAGAAATGATCACAAAGATAAACGATCAAACAAATGATCTTATCACAAATGATCAACACAATGATCATTTCACAGCAACACTCAGCATGTCACATTACCAAATTGGGAATATATCGCTGATAACCTTCAGCTACATAACCTCTGAGCTCGTACGTCTCAGAGAAGGGTGTTAAGCTAAGAGAATAAATTCTCCGCCACCAACAGAAATATATTTGAAAGAAATCATCTTTATATCTCAATTGTAATGTCAGACATACAATCCATACAAGTCTGTTCCGGGCTCGAACAGAACCGAAGGCACTTACAAAGAAGTCCTTGCAATCCGGATATTCACTAATCACGTTCGGACTTCCCATCACATATGGAGTCTCTATACCGGCGCGACTCGGTGCAGAAACAATCGATAGGTCATCCTATCGCTTTCGCAAATACCCGGTCTTCATCACCGGTCTCCAAATGCTATCCATAACGTCAAATCACATATTCAGAATGGGTTATACGACACAAAGGTCCTTTCCCGGCTAAACCGAATAGTGAGCGAAAACATTTAAAACATTTGGATATGGGATCTCAATTAAGTCACAACTTAATAATTCAAAACTTTCTTTCAAATGGTTTAAATAAATTACCATTTTCAATCTTTAAACAAAAAGATTCATTTTCACAACCTTTAAAAGTTTAAACAATTTTCACATTTTAATCTTTTAAACAAAAGATTCATTCACAGATTTTCCAAATCAATTTTCATTTCAATTTGATTTTCTCGTTAAATCTTTAAATCAAAGATTTAACTTATAGCCTTCAAAACAATTTCATTTCAATTTGATTAACTCGTTAAATCTTTAAATCAAAGATTTAACTTATAGCCTTCAAAACAATTTCATTTCAATTTGATTTAAACAAATCATCAATTTAAATCTGTTAAAAATAAACAGATTTAATTCATAGCTTTCAAAAAGAATTCATTCATAACTTAGGAAAATCATTTCTCTATTCAATCTTGAAATTCCCCTAATTAACTGGAATCTCAGTTCTTATCTAAAAGTGTTTATCATTTGAAAACAACAGTTTTCATTTTGAAAATCTGATTCATTTATACGAGTTGAAATCCTTGGGTTAAATTCAAATTCCGAAAAATAATACTTTAAAAATGATTTAACTCATAATGACTAGTATAATATCATTAATCCCTAGTTTCAAATTACAGAATTCAATTTGAATATTGAATTCAAATTTAAATTAAAGTATTTAAATTCCAACACTTAATCCAGTTATTCAAAATAAATTTCCATCTTTGAAATTCCATTTCAAAAGCTTTTCACTTCTATTCCAATTCCATTTCCAAAACATTTGAATTTAAAAATTCAAATTTTAAACTATTTCAAAAATCTGTGACTTAACCGATTTCCTCGTGAAAACCATAATTGTGTGTGTATGGTGTGGTCCAGGGGTTATACACAGTAGTGTAACATCATTCAATCATCACAGATCAAAACACAGAATATAGTTGATAAGCGATATAAATTACAACGCTTATCGTCCATTCACAGATTCACAAATAATATAACAATGTAAATGAATGGATAATTTATACACAGTCACAGAACAAAATATCACAGATCAGATAGGACAACCAATTCAAGACATCACATATAATACGATCATCTATAATTAAGGTCAAACATATAATAATCATTTATAAGCAGGATTAATCAATTGTTAAATCCTAATCAACTCAATATATTTCCAATTAAGTTTATTTACTTATGAATTAATCATCCAATTCTGATTTATTAATGCCAAATCATTTGTTACCAATTTATCTAATGATTTTCTTAAATTAATTTAACTAAATTAATTAACTTTTAATTAATTAAAATATCCAAATTTAATTACAATAAGTGATTAATCTTTAATGACTTTCATTAAGTAATTACATTTAAATAATTATAATTGATTATCTAAATTAATTAATCCAATTTATTATTAACATTGATCACTTTAATCAAAATCCCTAATAATTATCTTTATTAACTAATAATATTTCTTAATCACTTCCTTAAGAAATCCTTAATTTCATTATTAATCATTTCTAATTATAATTTAAATCCAAATTATTTGTTTATAAATTAAATAAATCATTCTTACCTTTTAAATCATTTTATTACCTTAATTATCTCTAAGATGATTCATTTCATTATTAATGATTTCATGAATCATTTAAGTGTAATTTTAAACATTACACTTTTAAATTTGAATTTAAATTCCATTTTGAATTTAGGATTCAAAATGAACATATATTTAAACATTAACCAATCTAAATATTGATTTATAAACCTTAAAATAAATGTAAAGAATATTTATTATTTACATAGGAAACCTATATAAGAAAAGCCTTTGAATTAATTTACTTAAATTTTAGGCTTTTAAATCACATTACATTTTAACTTGCAATTTTCAAGTTTAAAACAATTTTTTTGACGTCCATTCAAATTTGAATCCAAAAATAAACTTAAATTAAAATTTAAATCTGGATTTAAGCTTTGTTAAATTTAGTTTACAATTTAAAACTTCATTAGAATTTGTTTAAAACAGATTTGCTTCCAGGTTTACAAAATCTGTTTTAACTTGTTTTCTTATAATTCTAAATACCAATTTTTTTTATACAAATTCTCCTAAATATATTTCACTTTTAAAATACCTCTAAATTATTTAAACACTTTGACAACAATAAAAGAAAACTTCATTCCTTTTAAAATACCACAAAACAACTTGTTTTCTTACCCCAGCCCATCAACACAACCGGCCCACAAAACAAAGTCAGGCCCAAACTTTCTTCCCACCTTTCCCCTTCTTTTCATCTTACTCCATCACGTTCCAGGCAACACAACCGTGCACGCGAATGCACGTATACGTGCACGACCATCATAGCCAACTCCGGTCAACACTGCAGCCACCCCCACGTCATCAGTGATTGCCCAAATCAATTCGAACCGCCCAGTAGACATAGCTCTTCCCAAATCAAAATCGAGTGCCATAATCGATGCCTGGAAACAAAATAGGAACTCCACCTATACCTTCCAACGCGGACTGCTCCACGCTCCGACCACCGTTCACCACCAAACTTCGGCCGCAGCTTTGTCGACGTCTCCATCGCCTTTCCACCAAACCACGGCGAACTCGGTCGCCCACCAATGACGAACGAGGCGAACTAGTAACCCATGACAAAATTAGGTTTCCAGACATAAACTTCTCACTGCCGTCACCACAGTGGCCGTGGCCACCTCCGACCAATTTTCCCATCACCCCCATAGCCTCTTCTATCACCACGAAGAAACTCGGCCACCACGAACCAATGGGTCACCAGAAATTGATGATTAAACGAAATGTAAACAAGCTCGAACTGCTCTTAATTTCCAACTCTAAAAATTATAATTTATGCCTTAAAAATCATATTTTGGTATACGAATTCAATCTATATAACTAAATTTGTGAATCAACAAGTTTGAAATTCGACTAAATTTAAGTTTGACTCTGTACTTTAAATTTCCAGAAACATTAACTAGTTGTTTTAACTTAGATATAATTTTAATTTAAAGCTTAAGGTAAAACAATCAAGTTTTACTTAAATTATAAATCCAGATTCTTCTTGGATCAGGAGGAAATGATTTTTTTTGTTTTTGAATGGTAACTTGAGTTTGAAATTTTTTTTTCTTTTTTTAAGCAGAGGTCTTCTACAGGTTATGCAAACATGTATTCATCATACTTCAGCAGTTCAACAATATAAATATCCAAATATACTTCACACTACAAGATGAAACACAACAATGATATGAACCAAAATTATACTAAGAGATTTAAAGGTGAAGTTACTCACTGATTGGTTTTGAAACAGAGACCTGGGAATTTTTCTTTGCATTTGAATTGCTTCAGATATCAGATTGTAGACTTGATTATGCATGCTTGAAAATTGCTTTGGCTTTTGTTGTTTTAGATTTGCTTGTAGTAACCATTTCCAGATTGAACAAAAATGATGTCGTTTAAATTTTGTAGAAAGAAAGCTTACTCACTTTTTTCTGGTTTTGCCTTTCTTCTCAGTTTTGCGGAATGAAACTAAAAAGAAGAAATTGATTTTTTTTTTTTTTAACTTTCTTTTACTTTCTTTGAAATGAACGAAAATGAGGATTGATGTATATAAAGAGAAGTATGCAGGCTGATATCAATATTTGTACAGGTAATGTTATTATTTAATAAAATAGGCATGGTTTATATGCTTTTGAACATCTCGGGTTGACTAAAATATTGTGTACTAAGGGATGTGGCATTAATTGTTTAAGTCCTTATTCCTCAGCCAACATGCTTAGCTTCATTTGCTTGTACATCTTCTTTTCTTTATTATGGTGGCTGCAGCTTTATTTTTGGTGTGCTTGCATTAATTATATGAGTATTTTATATCCTACTTTACATTTGTTTTGTACTTGAATATACCTTTGCTTTGGTTTTGTTTTAAGTGTACATATTTATGTTATTCTATTATGTATGTACAGTTTATAAATTTCTTTGTTTGAGTTGAGATGAAAGCTTTAATTGTTTATGTACTTTATGTTTTATTCTTATCTCTTTTACTTGTTCTTCTTACTTCTATTTTTAGTTTAAATATTTATCATAAATTTTACTTTAAAAATTATTGTTTTTACATTTCTCTATGTACAAATATATTTTATATAACTCAAATTATCATCATTTATAAATTTTTAAATCCATATGACTTTACATATTTTCTATTTGAATCGAGGAAGCTCGCTTCCATTTATAATTAATTCTACAAATTTTTATTCAAAAATTCATTTAATTATTAATTTAAATTAAATAAAAATCTAGGGTCGTTACATTATCTATATTATATTGAGGAAATTGGTTGTAGTATTAATTAAATTAAAAGTAATAGTAACAATTAAGTGGTAATAGAATTACAACCAAATTGAAATTAAATAAAGATAAGTTTGAAATGGATTCAAACTAAAATTGAAATCTTGAATTGGAGAAGTATTTCAAAATAAGATGAACTAGAATTGGTTTCAAACCAAAGAAATAGATGGTTATTGTGTTTAATAATGGAATGATTGTTTTTCAATAAACAATAAAATGTTTTAAGCAACTAACCATTTAAAAAGAGTAACTTGTAAGTTTGAAAGGATGTAAATTAAAGAGGATTTCAAATTGTGCAGTTTTGAATTCTAAAATTTAAAACATTTGAATTGGTTTCAAAATGTTAAAGGAAATTATGTTATTCAAACTATTTGGAATATGATCTTATTTTAAAATAACAAATGTTTGAAAATTTTAAAGAGAATTTGTTTTCAAGTGAAACCAAAGGTGGTTTAAAAATTTTAAAGGATAACTTGGTATGTAAAAGAAAATTATTATGAATACATGTGGACATACATAATATCAAAGATGGTTGAAGATAAACTCTGAGTATTGATTTTTAAATTTGGAATAAGATGTGATACCCAAAATGATAAGTTTTTGTAAACTTAATTAGTGGGAAGATTATTTATGAGAAGTTCAAAATTTGAAATGGAAGTTCAAATTGGGTAAGGTTGACTAGATTAAGTGAATTGAGTTTAAATTGGGAAAAGTTAAATATGTTGGGATGTTCAACCTGATTTGTAAATTTTAAGATGAAATTAAGATTTAACTTGGAAAGTTAAATGGTTGATTTGAATTAGGGAGTTTGAGTGATCTCAAATTGGGTTTGAGATCTGGAAATTGTAAATTGATGAATGATTTAAGATGAATTAGATAATATCATCCTATTGTTGTTAAAAATCTTTAAGTTGTGAATTAGATTTGTTTAAATGAATGAGAAATGGAGTATGGTAATCCATTGTTGGGATAAAAAGTTAAATTGATTTAAAGGAATTAAATCAACATTTGAAGTATTAACTCGAATTTATATAATTCGAGATGGTTTAACTTTGAAATTAGTTCAAATTGAATTTGATTTGAATTATTTGAAATTGTGATTGAAGTTGTATAAGTATAAAAGTCAAATGGAAAATTTGAATTGGATTAATTTGAAATGATTTGAAATTGAAGTGGGTTCAATTTGAATTTAGTCCAAATTGATTTGAATAATTTGGAATTATAATTAAAGTTGAATAGTTTTAAATTCAAATGGAATTTGAATTAAATTTGGGAGGAAATCAAGAATAATTCAACCTGATTTGGAAATGGAGTTTGAAATTGGAATTAATTCAAACTGGAATTGAAATGGATTAGAATTGAAGTGGGTTCAATTAAATGGATATTAGTCCAAAGTGATTGGAATAACTTGGGATTGTAATTAAAGTTGAATATGTTTAAAATCAAATGGAATTTAATTTAAATTTAAAGGGGAGTAGAGAATTAATTCAACTTGAATTGGGAATAAATCAAGTCCAATGGAAATAGGAATTATTTAAAATTGAATTGGGTCAATTTAAATGGAACTGGAAATTTAAATTGAATTGATGAGAATGGAGATTGGGAATTGAGCAATTTTTGACTCTGGACTATTTTATTTTAATATAAATTGTTTTAGTATAAACCTATTTTTCCAAGCTATTTATTATATATGCAACCTTTCTTTTAAAAGCCAAATTATCTTATATTTGTTTTACAATTATTTTTGAAACTGTTTAATAATTTTCCAACTGTTTTATAAAATTACTATCTTACTATTATTTTGCAATTATCTAATTTTTCTATAATTATTTTAACTATTTTCTAACTATTTTACACCTATTTTACAAACTAGTAATTATTTTCCAACTACTTATCTATTTTTAAATATTTCAAGCTATTTTCTAAATAAATTGGACGAAGTTCAAACTGTTATTGGTTAAATACCCAATCGAGATAAGAATTGAGGTGATAATCCAAATGGGATTGAAGTGGTTGTGAATAAGTGAATGAAAATTAAAGAAAATGTGAATAGAAAGAGATTAATTTGTCTAATAACCAATAAAGATAAATACGTAGGGTGTACGTATGTTATTCTATTCGCATAGTGATTTGATCCAGATTCGAGCACAGAATTTCAAGATAGTTATTTCGATCCGAGTTGGAATTTTCCACTCGATTTTTGAAGGCGAACCTGGATATGGATTGTTGATTGATTCTGGATATTCTCTATCATAGTTATGACTATGCAAGGAGAATGACGGTTTTCGATCAAGAAATCAGATGTGCGTCCGCACTAGGAAGTCGGGTGGACGATACTAGTTCGGAAGTGAAATTGTGTGATCGAGTGAGCGATCAGATTGGTATAGTGTACGGATGGTATGTGTACATCGTACGGATTTGAATGAAATTGATATTGAAAAGAGTAATCAAATTTGAATATTTGATTTTGGATAAATAAAGTTATATATCTTTGTTATATAAGATAAAACTTCCCCTGATGAATCTTTTGTCAGAAGAAAAGGGTTTTTGAAGGTGTTTGAAGTATAAAAGGAGTTTTATACAAGTTTGAAATAATCCAAAGTTTTAAAAATTATATATATCTGTATATATATATATATGTACGTATGTATGTATATATATATGTATGTATGTAAAGGATCATATGAGGATTTTGGAAAAAGGTTTTGGGAACCTATGGATTTGGAAAGGCTTTTGATTTTTGGGTAAAATCAATATGAGAATTTGGAAAGCCTAGTTTGAGAATTATCGATTTTGGGATAATCGATCTTGGGTAAAGGAGCTTTGTATGAGATCATACTAGGTGTATGATTTAAAGATACTATATATGTATAGTATAAATTGTTTTGATGATGGCTCTGGGGAAAAAGGCGCTCCCTTGAAATGGACTTCTCAGGAGTACCACCGGGTGGTGCTGCCTTGAGCCCCAAGGGGGGGTTCTAAAGTTGATCCTGTGAGGAGTCCGGACAAAACTAGTTCCTAGGGATCATGAGTAGAGGTTACCATAGCGAAAGTCGTGTGTGACACTGAGAGCCAAGGTCTACGTTTGATTTTATATCGGTAGACCGCGATCTATGGTAACAGAGTGAAGGTCGTGTGTGTCGCTGAGAGCCAACAGTCTGCGTTTGATTTTATATCGGTAGACTGCGACCTATGTTGGAGTGGAGAAGTTTCATTTCGACAGCGAAAATCAGAGGGCCGCTGAGAGCCTGCAGTTACATGGACTTTTGCTGCGACGGCAACGTAACCTGGGTGTAACTGTGATCTGTTGTGTGTGGGATCCGTGGCGTAATCGAGAGGCCGCTGAGAGCCTGCAGTTAGATGGACTTTTGCTGCGATGGCAACGTAACCCTGGGTGTAACTGTGACCATGGATGGGGGTGATGATTTCCAGAGCATTCTCACCAAAAGATATATCCTCTATTTTCAAAAACTGTTTTCTATATTTTCAATAAAATTATTTTCCAAGTATTTTCACTGGGTGTTGAAAACGGGTCTGCTAAGTACTTATAGATTTTCAGTCATACGCCTGATCAACGTATGACTGAATTTCTGTAAGAACGAAGTTGGACTTGTGGAAACATCGAGTTATAAAAAGTATTTTAATAAAACTATCTTACAATATTATGTAGATTTTAAAAGTGTTTTCATAAATTCTGGCTTCGTTTCTTTTCGAGGACGAAAAGATTCTAAGGGGGAAGGAATGTGATAACCCAAATTTTTGGACATCTGTAATTGATTAACAAACTGGGATAATTAATAAAATATTGACAAATAAATCTGATGATAAATATTTATACTTGGATAGATATTTATTTAAAAAAATCTTCTAGTATAATTATCTTAAAATTTGCAAAAAAACATTATTTTCAAACAAATGTAATGTGTGTTTGTTTAATATGTATATGAGTCAATTTAAATTGAATTTGAATTTGAGGTTTGAAATTCAAAGGATAATTATATTAGTGTATAATTAAGATTTTAAAATCTTCCCATTTGAAATTTTAAATCTAAAATTTCTATATACAATTTACCATTGTAAACTAAGATTTATAAAAAAAAAGTTTAATATACCCTCTTTTAAATTATTATATGCTTAAGTATGAACCAAACTAAAAGTATAATATAAGATCATATTATAAACATTTAATTACATGTATAACCATTAAATAAAAAAGCTTTCAAAATCATTTAAAAATTGTAAGAAAATGAGTAAATACAAATGTTTAAATTATGAGCTCATTGTTAACATGGGTAATAAGATTTAATAAGGGACTAATATTCTTTCCTTCTAATTTATACATATGCTAAATATAGTTTATATGTAATATAAATGCATAAAACAAATTATAAAAAAAATACAATAAGAATATTAATAAAGGAATTAAACATTTGTAAGACATTTAATATGTGAAATGGACACTTGTAACCTTTATAATATATGTAAAGACAAGTGGCCAAAAATGTTATTATTGTTAAAATATAAAATTTTCTTTAGGGTAAATATCAAAGTTAGAAGATAGGCTGAAGTTATTCTCTCATCTTCCTAATGCAAAACCAAAGGAAAAGGAAAAACAAAAGAAACTGTAAAAAATAAATTAAAACTACATCAGCTTTCAATTTGATTCAAAGAACAGATCAAGCTTCAGATCAAGTAAGTTAACGTTCAAGTTCAAATCATCAAACAGGCCAATTCAACAACTCAGAAAGGTAATCAAGCAAGAAGCATTTCAGTTCTTAATCCAAGCAATGCAAGTTTCAGAAATCAAAATATCAGGTTTCAAATCTAAAATCAACACCCATGTTTTAGAAGAAAAGACAACTTTCAGCTAAAAAAAAAGAAGAAGGAGGAAAAGAAGGGAGGGGATTCTCTGTTCTTCAAGGTAATAGGTGAGTAAACTACTAATTTAAATCTTAAGTAGGATAAAATATGTTGCTTAAGTGATTTCTGGATATTAATTCTTGCATGTGTGGATATTAGTGGACAATCTGTAATTATGAATGTATTTGTTTCTGCATGCCTGTAATGGGTATTCCTCTGTTCATTCCTGAAGTACAGAGTATAAAAAAATAAACAAAATTCAAATTTCCCATAGAAACACTTTGCAACTTTGAATTTCCAAGCACATTAGTCAAGTTCAAATTCATCTTGATTATGAAAACATGTTTAAGTAATATAGGATCAGAAATTACCTGTAAACAAGAAGAATGCAGTGGAAACTTATATAATGTGATAAATAAAATGTAGAATTATATTGATTCATGTATGTGTATTGAATCATCATTTAAGATTATGTTTTTAAAAACAGAAAAATCCAAATTTATAATAATGAATTGAATGTGTACTTTGGGGTTTACTGGAGAATGGGTTTATGGTGATTTCTGGAAGATGGAGTATTTGGGGTGGTCGAAATTGTTACTGGAGAAAGTGAGCTATCAGAGATGTTAGGAAAATTATTAGTTTGGTTTGCAATTTATTTTTGATATTGAGATTTGGATTTAAAGTCTTGAACCCTAGTTTTCGCTGGGTTATTGATTTTGCTGGAATCTGATCTCCTCGGTTGATCGAGTTCAACCATTTCTGGGGTATTGATAGATGGTGGTTCGAGGAAGATTTCACCGGAGTTTCAAAGGTGAAGGTGGCCGGAGGCGCGAGAACGAGGGTCGTTGACAGGTTTTGGTTGAGTAGGTGCTTCCAGTTCCAGTTTGTTTCAAGTTGGATTTTAATCTCGAATTTTGATTTCATGGGGAAACTGGAAAATGGTGATGGATATGGGATGCCTGGGTGATCGATGACTTGTTCCAGTCATCAGAGTTGATCGGAGAAGGCGGCGACGTGGGTGCACGTGCACAGTGCAAATGGAATCTGCAGGTGAATTGTTGGATTGGGGGAAACTCGGAATTGTCTCGGGGAAATCGGGTTTTAACTCGAAGTAGGAGATGATTTTACTCGAAGTAATTTATCGGGTTGCTCGGGTAAAACATAGTTTCAGGTTTTTCTTTTCAATATAAACAGAAACCTGATCTGTCATTTTAAATTTTAAAAGTAAAGTTTAAATGTAAATTAAAATTTTAAACTAAGTTTAAAAACTGAATTTAGATTTGAATTCAAATAGTTTAAATGCTGGTCTTTGTAATAATTTGAAATTTTAGTTTGGGTTTTAAATAAAAACAGAAAACCTGTTCTGTTTTTTTTAAAAAAAATTAAAGAAGTATAAAATGCAAAATGGAAATTTAAACTGAGTTTTTGAAATCTGAAATTTGAATATGAATTCAAATTAGATTATATGAGATTTGAAATTATTTATGTTTTTAAATTTAAATTTGATTTTAAAACTTATAAGTGTTAAAGCATATGTGTGATTTGGATTTGAATTGGAAGCTTATCTTTTTAAAATTTGAAATTTAAAAATGAGTTTAGATCTGGGTTTTTAAATCTGGAATTAAATTTTAATTTCAGTTTTTAAATTAAATGAGTTTGAATTTAAATTGAATTGGTATTTAAATTCTTTAAAACTTATTTTATAAAGTATATGTTTCTTTTAAAATATGAGATAAAGGATTTGAATTGTTTGTAAAATCTTGTTTAAGTTGAAATTTGTATCCATTTTAAAATCTCAAATTTTAAAATGAAGTTTAAAGTAAATTTAAAAACAATTTGTTTTTAAATGCTTAATTAAGTAAGTAATTTTTATCTAAAAGGTAAATGGAATTTGATGAATTGGATTCATTAAATTATTAAGATAATTAAGATGAATAATTAATTAATTAATAAATTAATAATGTGGATGATTAATTAAATAATTAATAATTTTTAAGTTGATTAATTAAGATTTGAGATAAATTAATTAAGGTAATTAATTTGCAATTAGGAATTGTTAATTAAATTTTAGTTAATGATTAAGATTTATTAATCAAGTGATTAAGGATTAATTAAGATTGTAATTAACACTTAATTAATTAAATAATTAGAGATTAATTAATTGGTAATTAAATATTAATTAATTTGTAATTAATTGATGATTAATCTAAGTTAATTTCTTAATTAAGTAATTAAGAATGTTAATGAAGGTCATTAACTTAATTGGTTGATATCTCTTATATGAATTGCTTTATGATATGCTATGTTGGATGAACGGTAATAATATTATCTAATAATTATGAGTTGCTATGTAAAAGGGATATCCGAAAATTAAAGTTGAGTAGTATTTAATTGAATAACTTGAATTCAGATGAAATTGAATTCGAAGAGACCGGAGTCGGGTAATTGTAAATACCCGAAACCACTTCGATTCTTTATAGATTGATATGTTAGATCAATGAGCTGTAATGGAATGGAATGATTTAAGTGAATTGGTCCTTTTAATCTAAGTTTTAACACTTAGGAATTGAAGTGTGAAATTTGTGATGTCTATAATAACTTGTGAAGTTGTAAATTGATATGAGTTACCCGGGTTTATATAAGTTGTATGCTTTTGTATCCCATGTTAGAAGAGTTTACTCACGCTGGTTTCCAGCCTGACCCGGGTGTTACTTTGATGTAATGCTCGGGTCAGACCGAGTATTACAGATTTTCAGGTAAGGACGTTTTGGAGCTCAGGAGGCGAGCTGGATGGATGGGATGTATGGAGTATTTACTGATGTGTTTAGTATAGATGGCTTGGACATGTTGTTTTAAACTGTCCGGTGTATTGTAATGGTTATAACTCTGATGTATAAAAATATAATTGTACTAATGATGATTCTTCTTTGTAAAACTGTTATTTATGTCATATTATTTTTTTGATCTGCTGCGAATGTGAGGTTTCTGTGATTGGTTTCTGTTTCTTCTTCTTTCTCTTTTCTTATTTTCACTAACTATCTGGAAATTTCGGGATGGAAATTTTCGGGTCGTTACACTATAGATCTATAGGATGATGATGTCATTGAAGTGGAGCAGATCGACGGCAAGGTGACCACGAACGGCGGCCGTTCGATGGCGATTTTATGGGGCTACGGTGCGCCGAGCTCTCGCGCGCTTGGGGGAGGTGGAGGTAGCGATGGGCTTCGTTACGTTCGGTTCCGATCGCATTCACGTTGAGCGAGGAGGGTGCGATTTCGAACCCTAATCGGCGATGGTTGGGTTCAAACTTTTGGAGCAACGTACGCGAGAGAGGGAGTAGAGGATGCGGGCTTGGTGCGTTAATTTGATGAACGGTAGAGATTGGGTGGTATATTATTATTATTATTATTATTTTTAATATAAAAGAAATTGTTGTTTAAATTTTATTCAAAACTTTAAAAATTAATATCTTCTACATACGTTATCGGAATTTGACGAAACAGGAAACGCTGGGATCGCAGAGATGAACACTACGCAATGGTGTAGTTCTGGGATCATTCCGGGCAAGCAAAAATTTAGATTAAATCGAACACCGTTCGGTTTAATTTAAATTTCGAACGCTCGTCGAAACTCAAGGTGAGTTATTCTCACTCACATCTGGATACCAGTAAAGTTAAACAACTAATATTGACTGTTTGTTTGGATGTTTAGCTGAATATGATAATTATTATCAAATTGAATCGATATATATATATATATATATATATAGTTGTGCTAATATTTGTGGATGTAGGGAAAACATGTTGGAGGGATCCAACTGGATTCCTCACAATATTGGGATAGTTGTTATGACTGATGATGTATTTTATTTGTATACTGTGCTAGCTAAATTTGGAATTCAGTTTTTGTGACATGAATTGATAAATTTAACCTGAAATTGATAGGCATAAATAAAATTAATTGAGTTTTAAAAGAAATAGAAAGAATTGTTAAATAAAAGATCTTAAGGAATAAAATTTGGAATCTGGTTGAATGAAGAATGGAAATTGGTAAATTTTGGAATTTATAAATGAAATGGAAAACTCATCAGTTGATAAATGTGAAAATATGGATTTGTGAGGATAAATTCCAAAAGAAATTATAAATTGTTAAAAATGACGATGGGGTTATTTGATAATGTTTTTTTGGAAATTAAAATATATTTAAAGGAGGTTTTCCAAATACGAATTTACAGTTTTAAATGTAGATAAAATATTTGAAATGTTTTTTTTCATCATTTGAACTTTATTTAAGTAATTCTTAAGTATTATTCTCGTTAATAAATTCCCAATAGTTTTCTTTAAAAAAATATAAATAATATTTAAGCCTAGACTGTGAAGGTGAAGTTCCAAAAATGGAAAAGGTGTTTTAAAACTTCAAGGAAGTTTATTTTATGCATGGAAACAAACTTAAAAAAATCTAAACGTAAATTTGAATTGGAATAAATCTGGCAGGATTTATAAGAAGGATTGTATGATTTGTTTGAATAGAAGTGTATTTCCTTGGGAAACCAAGTTCGTGTTTTAAAGCAGATTTAAAAAAAATTAATTAAAGTTTAAACTTGTATCAAAAGTGTTTTGAGAAATTATTATTTTAAAATAATATATAAATTAGCTATAATAGTAATTATTTTAAGAATGTTATTAGTAATTATTTTTATATATGGATTTACTTAAAAGGTAGTTTGATTTAAGTTATTTGGAACCTTATAGCAATTTTTCTAAAACTCCATCTTTAAAATTTCATTCAGCTAAACCCCATTTTAAACTAGTTAATGCCTTATCAAGTGGCTTTACTTAAAATATTTTGAAATTATTTTGGAGTAAATAACTAGTAGTAACTTTAATATTTCAAAGTATATTTAAGAATAAAGTATTTTAAATTGTTTTAAATCTAAATGTTTTGAACCTGGTTATTTCCAATGGGAATAAAGGGTAAAAAATTTACATTGTAAAGGAAGAACTTTGGGAAGTTGTTTTCAAATGGGTTTTGGAAATTTGAAAATATATCTTTTAAAGATATTTGAGGCAAATAAATAATGTGGGAATTATTTATTGTGTGATGGATGTTTGTGAATAATAATTGATAGTTAAATCACCGACTATCAATATTGGACTAATGCGTTGATCGTTTCGAAGAGACCGGGATCGAGATTTATTTCTCGAAAACCACTTCGATCCGGTTTGTACGTTTCATGCAAAAAACGTGTTCGGAGTCGAAGATGGAGCAGTGAAATGCAAGGGCTAGTCGCTACTAATCCTGAGGATATTTCCAAAATGGATGTAGTAGGAGTAGTGCCTTCAGTTCCGTTCGAACCCAGGACGGACTTGTATGGACGAATGCTTTCAGGTGGGCGTGGGCATTCTAAGTGAAACGTTCTTGAAGGTAACGCTTAGCCTCAAGCCTCATCAAATGGGAATGACTGAAAATCAGGGGATATGCAGCAAGGCTTCGTGGGTAGCCCCCACTGGAGAGTAAGGTCATCCCTGTCTAGATGTCCCTTTTTATTTCGGCTTAGTGGTGCGGTTGCTCATCCCAACCGCGGGGTGATCTTATTCGAAACTTTCCAGTAAGGGATGGGTCCGGCCTTGTGTTGCAGGAGATCAGGCGTGGTCCTCGGTACGGTGATCTAGGCCCCGTACTGTGACAGGTGGTACCCCAGTGCCTAGTCATTGTAGGAAATCCATTCTCCCTACGATCCTTGTACGAGTTTTGTTTGTATTACCCACTTTTGTGGCTAGTAGCTGGAATTTAATAGATGTAACAATTTCGGCTATTTTATAAGTATTTGTATATGGACCCTATTATAATATCAAAGGATTTCTATAGAAAGTGCTTTAGCTATCGTAAGGTAAAAACCCGACATGTTTATTTGTGGCGTGGTCTTACGAGATGCTTTTGTTTTCAAAAATATTTTTAAAACTTTAATAATCAATTTGGATGCATTATTATCAGCTGGCATTTCAGACTGACTCGGGTGTTATTTCATTATAATGCTCGGGTCATACCGAGTATTAATTGTTCAGGATAGGTTGCTATGGAGCAGGAGAGGAGCTGGAGTCTGTGACGTATTATCTATACTTATATATATTCCGCTGCTATGATTGTATGGATTTGTCTGATTGGTAATTTGATGTATGAGATACTCTGATGATGTGATGTATAAAACTGGTATAGATTTCATTTTGTGTAAAGATCTATATTTACTATCATATTTTATTCCGCTGCAACTGTGAGATTCTGATATTGTTTAGCTTCTTCTTCTTCTATCTCTTCTTCTTAAACCCAAATGGTTCGTATTTTTGTGTCACTTGAGTTAACAGAGGTAGAATAGTGTTGATTCAAGGGGTACGGATTTGCGGGCCGTTACACTTTCGTTGATGGCTGCAACATCATCAACATTCATTTTCGAGTTTCGAAGGGAAGAGACCAGTCTGTAGTTTTTCTACAGTCTTGCTTCGAAAATTTTAAAATTGATTTGGATTCCTAAAATATGACTTGATTTATAATATATGTGATAAATGATTTAAATCGGATTTGATATATATATATATATATTGTGTATATTTATTTATCTCTAAAATAGTTGAAGTTAATCGGAAATCTAATTCTTAAACTTTGTCTTAAAGGATAATGTCAGTTATAAAACGAAATCAAAATTATAAATAAATATTTATGCTTCGATAATTGAATTGAAAAAATTTATTTGTGTAATATTCAATTACATTCCAATATAGTTTACCTTAATTATTAAGAGTTAACAATGTAATTTGATAATATGCAATATAAAAGGATTTTTATAAATAAAATTTGAGTGGTTATAATAAATGTTATACACTTATATTTTAGTTATAAAAGGATTAATTGAGGTAATTAGAATAGAAGGTTAATTGAATAACTTACAATATAAAATAGTGTTAAAGGAATTTTAAGTAAATTGGTATATTTTATTCAAATTAATTAATTTTTTAAATTTATTTGTTTATAAAGTTATTAATTTTGAATAATATGTATTTTTTACTTAATTCTTTCTTTCCCTTCTTTTTCCTTTTAGTGGACGAAAAGTTTTTAGTGGGGGAGAGTGTCACGGCCCGTAAATTCTCAATAATATAATTTTTTGATTTAATCGATTTGGGTAATTAAAACTAGAAGAATAAAGACTTTGTAATTTAATAGTGAAATAAATGTTAAAATGAAATGTAATAATGTAATTAAACTAATTATGAAATTTCAACCAATTGAAATAATGTAAATTGTTGCACTTAGTTATAGTTTGTATATATAATCAATATAAATTGAATTAAATCAGTGTTAATCAAGTAATTGTAACATTTGATTTATAAATAATAATGAATTCATTAATGTGATTCAAATTAATAGTAACGGTTGTAAATTACTATTTAACTGGTCTATTAATTAAGTTGTAAATGTTAGATTTGGGTATAAAATTTGAATATAAGATAATATGGGTAAGTGTGGTACGAACAAATGAATTAGTGTATAATCTATGGTGACTGAATGAATTTAACATTTTGTAAGCAATCATGATAATTAGTGAAAATGATAAACTTGAGTGTAATAAAGATAATGGTATCAACTATTATAAGTTTTCTATTTAGGCTATAAAATGAATTGGAAATCAAATGTATTCAAATGTAAATAAATGTTCATTAATGAGAGTAAGAACCATATTGTAAAGTGTGAATGTAATAAAGCAATGGAAATGCATATTTTATTCATAAGATAATATGAAAGATGAAACCTATCTGAATGAATTAATTGAGGATTCAATCATAATAAATGTATACATTTTACAAATTCAATATAATTGAAAATAACTATTCATACAAAGGAAAGATGGATATTTGAATATATGTTAATGTAATGGAAGATAAATGAATATTAACAAGGTTTGTAGAGTAGTTTAGACTTAATAAAAAGGGATTAGAGTTGAATCGAATCAGTTTATTTGAAATTAATTATAACTTATGTGAATTCAATTCATAACAAATAGATTTGTGACAAGATAATGAAATTAATTACTTTGGTGTAATTGAAATTTGGATGAATTGGGAAGTTATTATTGTATTAGTATATAAACCAATGTTAATATGGATTTATTGGGAATTTAAACTTATACTTTTTAAATTAGATAAAAATACAGTGTTTACACGCAATGACTTTCTATATTTTATTTTCTATTTCCCTATGTTTGTTTCCCTAGTTTTTATTTTCTATTTTATTTGTATAAACTTTGAATATTTTTTTTGATTTTTGATTGATTTTACTTTTAATAATAGCTTGGGAATTTCAAGAGATATGGGTTACCCGTTTTGTTTATTTGTTGCCTTTTCATTGCGTGCAAACAAAGAAAAAAGTAGACAAGATCCTCTCTCCTTAAGTTGGGCCTTTTAATTTGCTAGCCTTTCATTTTCTAGACCTCATCTCATAGCCATTCAAGGCTCTTGGAAACCCTAGCCGCCTCTTTTTTTATTCACGTGAAAACTTTCATATCTCATTTTCATTTGCGTGAGAGAAAAAAATAAAACAAGCTCTCGATTTTCATGGCTTCTCCTTACTTTCTTCTTCCTTTTTCTTATGATTTTTCTCTTTTGAGTTTCATGCTAGCTCGGCCTCCACCTCCTAGCCTACCTCTCCTCCTCACCACCTGACCACGGCCTCCACCCCTCATCATCATCCCAAACCCTAACCGTGAGTATTTGATTCAAATCCATAACCAAAACATGAAAACCTAGCATAGATCACCATGTTTACCTTCCACTTCCTTCTTTTCCTCGGTCACACCACTCAAGCACCATCTCCTATTGCTTTGCCTTCCCTAGTCGTGCCTATGATGGCCACTTGACCAAGATCCAAGCCATGGCCAAACACATGAAGGCATAGGCCGAGCCCTATGTTGGCTTGTAACCTTCCAATGCTTGACTTTTTCCTTCCACCATTAGTAACCTACCACCTCTTCATGTTCCACACCACCTAACCATGCTTACATGACCTAAACCTAGCCTAGCTTGCCTCTAACCCACTTAGGCCGAGCATGACATGAGGTGGTCTAGCCAATTAGACCATGGCCGAGCCCAATGGGTGGTTGAAAGCAAGGTTGTGTGATTTTATTTCATATATTTTCATTGTTAATCCATCTCTTCTTTGCATTGAATCATAAACTTATATATATTTGTATGTGTTGTTTACGAGATCCGGATCTAAATCTTCATTCACTCAAAAATATACTCATGCTTTGTCGTGACTTTTCATGCTTTGCGAAGTTTAGATTTGAGTTTGAATTTCAATTCTAGCTTTAAAAAGGCAAGTTTTATCACTCTAGACATATGCCCTTATATTATTGTGGAATAATGACAAGTGGATCTGTATAAATTGTTATGTTATTCATACATGCTTGTGATATGTTATATGATGTTAAATGCTGTTTATATATTTGTTACATCATCTAGTATATTATTTTATGATATACTGTTCATTTTATTTACTGTATCATTACTGCAAGTTCTCTATCACTATGAGTTGAAATGATACATGCCCGAACGGACTTTAGAATGAGGAAAAATCATTATGGGCTGAAATGATAGGCTCGAATGATTTTATTGCATTTATTTTACTTGGGATTGCAGGTTTGAAATGATAGAACCCGGATGTTTCTTTTAAATTACGGATTGAAGTGATACTTATCCGTATCACTTGACCTAGGTTAGAAAATATTATACAGGCCCATGGTTGTATTTTTAAATGATATTTTCCTAAAAATTAATAAGTATTTTAAATATTTTCTGAAAATTATTAAGTATTTTGAAATTATAAATATATGAAAACTTAATTTGATTTATTGCTTTAAAGTGTAAAGAAATATTGTTTGTCTATAAGTTAAAAATTTTATAAGTTGATTAGTTTTAGATGGAGTTTAAATAGTCTTATTTATGATAAAGAAGTTAATAATTAAGTTTGATTTAATTTGGAACTTAAATCTAACCTAGTAATTTTAATAAAGGTTATTTCCTGAAATGGACATGTTTTGTACAATAAATAAGGCAATTTTGAATAAATAAAATGAAATACATTTTATGGGACATTTGTAATAAGTTTATTTAACTCAAAACCATAGTTGAACTGATGTCTGAATGAATGGATCTATTAAGGAAATTGGATTGTTATACTAACTATGATAAAATGTTCTTTTGTGAAATGTTATGTTGTGTAAAATAAGTAGTTATGGTTTTAAAATGGGAAAATTGAAATGTGAAATTTGGTTTTTAAATTGGAATATTAAGTTAAGCAAATAAATGGAAAATTAATATATTTATGAGATGGGTATGTTAAATAAATTATTAAGTTATTTACTAGAATAAAGGTTAAGCAATTTATCAAGTATTGACTTAACAAATGGATATTTAATTTAAATTAGATATTTATTAATAAATGCTATTTTACTAAAATTTATAAGTTAAGTAATATCCAAATAATTTGTTTGAAAAGTGGAGTAAGTTCGATAAGTTAAAAATGAGAAAAATTGAAGATATATTGTTTTAAGGGGTATAATAGAAATTATAGTGTTTCTGAAATGTTGTGGTTAAATGAATTATGGCTTGAATTATACTAAAAGATCTATAACAACATTTCTGAAGTGCGGTAATTTCTGGAAATTGAACTATGGCTTGAAATATACTAAATAAACATATAATAGCAATTCTGAAGTGCAGCAATTGTTGAAATTTTGACTAAGTGCTAAAATTTCCAAATAAGCCTATAGAGGCAATTCTGAAACCCTGTAGTTTCCGAATTTGAACTATATTTTGATATATACTAAATATACCTACTGCAGAACTTTATAAATGCTACCGTTTTGAAATATAAAATATTTTGGAAAGTCTATAATTGAATGAATAGGCTTATAAATGCTACAACTTTGAAATAAATATTATTTGACATTGAATTTAAATAGTTAAATGAATATTGTTTGGAAGATATTAACATTGAATTTAGATGGTTTAAATAAATATGTTTCAAAGTGTTTGGTTTCGGAGTTGTTATAACTTGAAGGTAATATGGCTTTGAAAATGAAATTTTGTGGAAACTGTATTTAATTAAAATTGTCTTTAAAATTTAAATTTGGAACTTATTGAAATTGAAGATTTGAGGATATGACTCAATAAAGTGGTTCGGTTTAAGATGATTTAAAGGAGTATTTCAAGTTAAATAAATTGAAGGAAATTCAGTGGTTTGGTAATTTGGGTTTATTTAAATGATATATTGATTTGGTTTTTGAAATGAAGTGATATAATATTTAGTTTTGGAATAGAAGTTATTTTGGGAAGTATATGGATTTGGAAATATTACCATTTTTGAAAATGGATATTAATTTGAGAAAGTAATGGTATTGATTTTAAAGGGTTTTGGAATAGAAATGATTTTAAATAAATATCCATGGATAATAATAACGTTTAGTTGTTAAAGAGGCCGAGATCGAAAGTTGTCATACTCTCTGCCAACTTCGAAAACCACTTCAACAACCGTGTACGCGGTGGAGATTCTAGAATGAAGTAGGATGGCGTCGGCGTACCTTTGAGGCATATACATGGACCCAACTCCCATGAGTTGGCATAAGGTGGTTAAAACAGGAGCGATTCTGGACCAGTGAGGTAGCTCCTCGTATCGGACACACTCCTTCGATGCCATTCTATTACTTTGTAATTGATTTGGGCCCTTTGATTTTTGAGGGTGTCGCTCGAGGTGGGCGGTAGCTACGCGCTACACGTCACCACCAGCCCGGATGCGTAATTGGTATATCCACCCTGGCATTGTCTAGTTGTGTCGTGTCACCTGCCCTAGCGAGCTTTACTATGAGTTTGATTTGTGTCGTATCTATGGAGTATCTTCTCGTAGTCTCCCGATCGGGAGAAATGCAGGTATTGTATAGACAATTGGCGCAATTATGTGTTAAGGGCTATATGGGTAACCGCTTAACGCTATTTAAAAGTAATTTTATTATACTATAGATATTATTATAATAGAAAAATATTACTTTAACGGATCTTTAGAGGATGGGCGGTCTCAAGCATCCTTTAAGTTACTTGTACCTTCGATTACAGTTCACTTGAGTTAGTTTACATTGTATAAGTATGTACGTCCTGACTCTAGTGTTTTGTGTTTTTCTTTACGCTCGGGTCAGACTGAGTGATACATCAATAGAGACTCACCTACGGAGTTGGAGCTTTTCTTGAAGATCCAGATATCTATTCCACTTTCAGTTATCCAGTCGATTCCAGTGATGTATTCAGCTTTGTACTTGATTATCATATCGAGACTTCGGTTTTACCTTGTTTGACTCTGATGTATATTTATATAGTAGCTTCATGAACTACTATCTCTTTGCTTCCGCTACATTATATTACTCTATGTCCTTGATTCTGTGATTTATTTATTTGCTGTATATTCTGAGATTTTCCAAATTTATGTTTACAATTTGGTATTTTAAGCAATTCAAGTCCGACATGTGTGGATGCGGATGGTTGAAAATATCGGGTCGTTACACAATATGTCAACCAACAAGTAAATCAAGGGATGGCCTATGAAAACCATCCAATCCATCCTTCCCTACAATCAGCTTGGGACGTTGTGGCTATGACCGACATTCTTGCCATATGCTGAAGGTGCTCATCTATTATCTAAGGGAAGTTTCCACTTTCGATCAAGTATACTAATTAGAACGGCGGGTCGTTAAGGCCCCAAGAATGGGAGAGGAAGATCCTCCAATGACCTTCATTGCTCAGGATTAGGAGGCAGTGGTGTACCTCCACCATAACCCAATTCTTATAACCGTGTCTATGGCTAGCACTAACGTCCACCATGCTTTCATTGACGGAGGAAGCCTATGACGCGCTGAGGCTGCTTGCCTTACATATCGTGCCATATACATTGCCCATTTATGAGATCAGCGAAGTTGGGATAATCCCCATGGAGGTAAGAACACTCATAACTAGCTTCAGTATGGAACCTACCATAGTAAAGATTCAAATCAGTTATGTGATCCTAGACTACCCATCTGCTTACAACTTACTCATCGAGCTACCGATGTTGATCGAATTAGATTCCACCGTGTCATACAACTACTTGATAATGAAATTCCCAATGGCAAATGAGATTGGCGAGGTCAAGGGAGACCAACAGAAAGCGAGGTAGTGCTATGGGACTTCCTTTCGTTGGGTAGAGAATAGCGTCCTAAGGATTCAAGAGGAACCCACCACCAATGTAAACATACCATTGGAGCTAGAGAATGCAATTTATATGTGAACGGTGCACCCAACAAGAAGGGGACAGGATCGCAAATAGTCCTAGAGACCCCTGAATGGAAAGAGCACTACTTCATCATCTGGCTTACTTTCAAGGCCATGAACAGTGAGGCTAAATATGAAGCCATCTTGGCTTGCCTAAAGATGGCGAAAGAACTTCATGTGGAAACACTATATGCCTACAATGACTCCACCATCATCGTCCACTAAATGAATGATCACTTTCAGATAACGGGAAAGGTACTGGTACTTTACATCATTGAAGCCTAAAGACTTACCAAAGCCTTCAAAGAATTCCTACTAAAACAAATTCCAAGGAAGTAAAACGTTATGGAAGACTAATTAGCAAAAGCAGCAAGTGACCTAGGAGAAACTCTCCTATGGGTACCATTGGACACCCAGTGCACTCCCGGCTTTGAGGCAAGGGCAGCCATCATGGAAATTGATCAACCTTTTGAAGAGAATTGGGTGTAACCCCATTGCAAAGTTATGTGTCTGAAGATGAAGTTGCCTAATTATAGCAAAAAGGGCCGCTCGTTAGGGTTACTACTGGCGTACCATGGTAAAGGATTCTATAAACTATGTTAAGAAATGCGACCGGCGTCAGTAATTCTCGAATGTCCTAGGTCTTCTCTAGCCCTTTTACTCTCCATAACATCCACTAATCGTTCGATACGTGGGGGATTGATACGATTTGGAAGCTCCCTGAAGCTAAAGGTAGATACAACCATGTGATCATAACCATAGATTATTTCACTAAATGGGTTGAAGCAGAACCTCTGATCGGTGTCATAGCTCCAAATGTTCTCAACTTTGTTATTAAGAACTTCATCTGCCACTTTGGCCTCCTAAAGAAAATTATTACAAACAATGGGACTCGGTTCAAAAGTACACTATTCCAAGAATTCTATGATAGAAATGGAATAGAAAAGAGCTTCTCTTCGGTCGCTCACCCATAGGTCAATGGACCGGTTGAGGCAGTTAATAAAACCATCAAGTCTATTCTCAAAAAATGGCTTGCCAAAGAAAATAAAAATTAAGTGGAGGAGCTGCCTCTTGTGTTGTGGTCATATTGAATCTCCACCTGAACTTCGATCTGCTATTCATTCTTCTCTCTTTTATATGAGCGTAAGGCCATGCCGCCCATCGAGGTGGACGTCCCATCCCCTCGTAGGTTGACCTACGACCGTAAGCAAAATGACAAGCTTCTTAGGATCAACCTGGACACATTCGATGAGAGGAGAGTGGCAGTGGAGATCCGTACCGAGGTGTATAAGAGAAAAATCGCAAAACATTACAATGCACGGTTGAAGCTTCAATGGTTCACTATCAATGACTTGTTTCACATTGTGTGACTCAAACACCAAGGACCCGACCGATACGATGCTCGACACGAATTGGGAAGGACCATATGTTACTAATCCCATGCTAGCTAACTGTGCATATCATCTATCTCCCCTCGATGGGACACATATATCCTAGACCTAGAGCCCAGAATACCTACAGGCTTACATTATATAACAAAACTACTCCATAAGTAAGACCTTGGAATGTAAATATTTCCTTTTGTAGGGATCAATAAAAGGTCATCTCTCTTTGCAAATAAAATGCTAACCGTGCAAGTATGGGATACTTGGACAGGGATGAGTTCTTAGATGCTCATTCATCCGGTCCGATGATAGCTCATGTATTGTCAATGGACCGCACGAGCTATCGTTCCCCTCCTGATAGAAGGATGTGCTTGGTGAGGGTGGATTACTAGGCATCCATTCCTAGTGCTACCTGACCTGCTTTGGCAAGAAAATACGAGATATATTTAAGGCGAAACCTACTTGGCATAACATACCATATGCTTTCCTTTTTATTTGCAGGTACAAATACAGAAAGATGAATCTCGAATACCATATGATGCAGAAAAAAGAGTTCATAACAACAGCGGGCACAGTAGACAGCCCGCCATGTAAGGCATAATCAACATATGACAACCAAAAATAAAAAGAAAAAAGGAATAGAACAACAAAGATAACTAAGCTACAACCAACAACACATGACAACCTCCTTGCTCATTTAGTCAGGTTAAAGAGTCGATCTGCTCAGCTGTCAAGACGGCCAGCATAGGCTTACCCCTTCTGGTTAATTTGGAGGTTGCCTCCTCTCAGTACCTCTGGGCCAAAGCAGACGTCATCTCCGGGATCACAATAGGAAGGTTGAAGTTGTTCCTGAAAGTGCCCACCGCTTTGTTAGTCAAACGAGCCAACCATTAAGCCTCACTTTCCTGATGGACTCTTTATTTCAACACCTCAATGTAGTCCGAGGAAGTAAGTCTGATGGGCATCCAAAAGCCCTCGAAGGCGCCCTACCTCGTGCTCAAATACCTCTTTTCTACTTTAGCTATGTAACCTATTCCTCAAGCGATCTCCTGTTGAAAACGACCTGGTCTTTGATAGCCTCGGCGTAGGCCTTGTTGCAGTTGGCTTCCGCCACTTTTTTCTCAGCCGACTCCCCGGCCCAAACTACATCCGCTTGAAGCGCGATCTCTAACTCACGGTCCTTCTCGACCACACCTTTGACTATAATAGCCGCCTTACGCTCATCAATGGCCAGCTCACCTGCCACCCAGGCTACTTCAACCTCCTCCCTTTGAAATATCAACTCTTCCTTTAGTAGGGCGACTACGGCAACTCCACCTAACAAACTGCCTGTGGCTACTTTCAACTCCTCCATCCGATCTACTACACATGCCCTATTCTCCTCCAATCCTCCCTCAACCTATCATGACCTCTCCCAAGTTCGTTCACAGCCCTCACCATCCACTGAGGACCACCACGACAAGACTCCCCCATTGCTTCCATGGCCTGTCCCCTTGTATGTCTCGCCTGCAAATTAATGAGCTCATCACCCATGTTCCTGCCTGAAGATAAGGCGGTTCAGTTATTGGCAAAAGGAGATGGAAGAAAAATAAGAAGGTAAACAGGTCTTACCATAGCCAGTTCCTTTCACAAGCTATCAACAATAGCTTGTAATTCGTGACCTGGCCATCCAAAGCATGGCCGTTAGGAAATCCCTAAAGAATGAGTAGCAACCACTTAGAAGATTCGTAAGTGTCCGTCCAAGCCCTCCCTACCATATCTTGGAATGATCTGCATGGAAATCATCCTAACTTCATAGGCTTCGCCATGATCCACCCCTGTTTAATCCACCGTAGGCTCCTCTCCTCATACGCTCCCAATCAATCCCTCCTCCTCTGCCACTCCAATCCTCGCTCGTTTGCTACCTAGGGACTCCTCAACGTGGACTCTTCATCAACATGAATCACATAGCAAGATGCTTCGGCCGTCATTTTGTGGGCAACAAAGGAAAGAACGTCATGGTTTTCCTATAGGCTTCTTGTCTTGGAAGGTCCACGAGGACGTTCGCATCATCCATCTCCTTAAAAATGATCTAGTCCACGAAAACAAGGAACCGACCACAATAAAGATAAACATAATTAACTGCCGAGCAGAGCACCCTGGTTCCGTTTCGTAATTAGCGGTGCACAACGCTCAGAAGCATCTTCTTTAGAGTCTGTAGTTTTTGCTCCTCCTAAGCCTAATGTTCCAACATCACAACCCATATTTTTAGTGGGACCATCACCTGAGAAAGATTAAGTCACACTTTCTCCAAGGGCCGGGCAAAGGCTAGCTTGAAGTTCCATCATATTTCGTCGAATCATACTCCTCCCATTCTAATGGCACATCAAAAAGGGTGTCCGCATCAACCATGGGCCAGCCCTCGGCATCCCTTGGCCAGCATAATCATCCATATCAATGCATCCTTCGTTGGCCCAAGGTAAAAATATGGATTTGTGTAAAGGAGAAAAATGGAGGCGACTACTTACGGGATTCTTCGAAACCATATCCTTCTTCTTTCTCTTCCAGTTGGTTTCTACGCCTTTCTCCATTTTTGTAGGGACACAAATGGACTAATCCTCCGACAGTAGCCTGACCTTTTAGTGCATCTTATCAGTCACTAACTTGTCCAAATTCCAAAGGGTATCATCATCCCCTCGAAGGCCCAGCACTTGCCTCTACATTAATGACGCCTCAGCCTACCCCAGCGTTGGGGACCCTACAATAGAAAAATTATAAAAATATCAAAAGGGAAAAAGAAAGAGAGGGAGATAAAAATCACAAAGATAGTCTCACCGAAAGGTTGAAAAGTCCGCCCTGATATCCCACGAGACAAAGAAATACTTAGATTTCCAACTGAAGACACCTTTCTTTAAAACCCCAGTAAAGACCACTTCTCTCTTCTTCTTCATCTGAATGTGGAAGTAGGTCCTGAGACGATGATCAAGCTTTTTGTTAATATTAGAGAGGTAGGGACAAGGCCTGTAGAAAGTGTCCCTAACTCCAAACGATGACACATTATGCAAAGGTCCACTAGATAATGATAGATGTTTGGACTAAGTTGACCCGGAGCATGGACGAGCCCATTCAAAAGGGACATAATGGTTGGATGTAGGGGAAAGACCACTTCAAATTTCAATTAACTTAAGGCGAATCTGTAGTAGTTTGGTGGGGCGGTGTCAGCTCGTTCATTGGATTTCGGGAATTCGATCAAGCCAAGGGTATAACCAAACAAGTTCATCTCTCTGACTACTCTATCTGGCCAACCGAAGAAGTCAAAGGGGACCATGGGGGCAAAACTCGAAGCACTATCGAAAGCATCCATCCTGTAACAAGACCATAACAAATGTTTGAAAACAAGCATGATGGATGCCTCCCTTTCAGGGACTAACTAGCCTTAAAGCATGGTCAAATAAAGAAGGGCGCACTCATAAAGAGAAGAAAAGCACCGGAAGGGACACCACGAAGGGGCATCCACGGTGGAGAAATGATCCATCGATGACCCGATGATAATGAAAAATGAAAATGGAGAGAAGGATGTATATGTTAATGGAGAATTTTGAAACATGTTAAAAGATTTACAACAATGGTAGAAGAAATGGGGAAACGGTGAAAGAAGAAGAAGAGGTAGCTTTTCCAATTTACACACTTCGCTGGCCAAATTGTGAACCTTCATATCAAAAAGACAATAAATTTAGATCGTACGAAGAGAAGTAGTTTTATGGTCGATTCAGATCCTTTGGCTCAAAAGCTACAAGGGAGAATAGACCGCCAAAAACACCAATAGAAAGACACATGATAGCAGCATCAATTATATTATAGGCATCCATCAAATCACGTCATTTCGTATCTAAAAGCCCGCCGCCGCCCATGAGTGCAGGCTTGGGGAGCAAAATGTTGCTCAATTTTATTGCAAAAGTTTAATAGTGTATGGAGACCCCCCGTTGGGAGACTAACACATCATCCAAGCTAATCGGGTTTTCCTTAGGAACCGACCGACCCAAGGGTCGCCCAATTTATACACTGAGGTTCTTTTCACATAAGGACATCATCCGAAGTGGCTTTAAAGTGATAGGACAATTAGACCGGTAGAGAAAAACATACTTACTAACGCCCTACTACCCTGGAAAAGCACTAATACAACCGCCTTGCCACCAACTGCCCCATTTGACATGGAAAGTAGCAACAAACTCTGAGTTACGCCGCCTAACATCCTACAAAAGGAGCAACTAGAGTACAAAGTGCAGTGTGTCACCATATATGTATGTATCTCTACCAATCCTCCAGCCGGCGACCATTCCATGGTCCGATCTGCCGTACGGACCATGGATATCCTCAGGGAATCTCAACGTTGATCAAAGGAGGCTTTCCCATATAAATACCCTAAGTAATTCACTAGGCAAGAGATCGGATTCAGAAAACTGAGAAGGATAACACTTACCACCATACTCTTATTATCTTCAAGCATTCTACATCATCTCCATGTATCCGTTGTAATATATATATATATATCTGTGTGTGTGTGTGTGTGTGTGTGTGTGTATTTGTGTGTGTGTGTTGAGAATAATATATACAGTGGACGTAGGCACCCATTTGGCCGAAACACTCTAAATTCCGTGTCACTTTATTACTAGCACTCCATTAACTCACAACCATCTATTGCAAAGCTAACAACACCATTAAACCTCATTCTCTCACAATTTTCGAAGTTGATTAATCATTCTGTCTCGCTGACGAAATTTTTCTTCAGCATACTCATACCAAACCGACACTAGATATCTTTTTTGCACTATTTTGGTATCGGTTTTGTTTATACATAACAGTTAAAATAATTTGTAAAACAAATGCGCCAAATCCCATCAAACAAAAACTCGGTATGATTCCGACAATATTTTGATATTAGTTTTGTGATAAATGATGATCAAAATATTTTTTAAAGTACAAAGCATCAACTCCTGTCAAACATAAATTAGATATCACTTTCGTAATATTTTGGTATCAGTTTTGTTATAAATGACAGTCAAAATGGTTTCTAAAATCACAAAGAATCAACTCCTATCAAACAAAACTAGGTGTCATTTCTTCAATAGTTCGGTATCAGTTTTTGTATGAACGATAGTAAAAATAATTTTTAAAATTAAAAAACATCAACTCCAATCAAACAGACGTGCTATGAATATCATTTTTGCTATATATTAGTATCAGTTTTGTTATGTATGATGATGAAAATAATTTTTAAAATCAAAAAGCATCAACTCCAATCAAATAGACAGTGGGTATCATTTTCCCAAAATAAAACTATCTTACAAATGACTGTGGAAAATTTCCTTTCTTCTACATTGTTTTCTGCTCGTCCTTTTTCTCCAAAAACCTAAAACGAGATCTTCTTCCTCCTCGTTCTCCCACCTTATACCACGAAACACATCGCTGCCTTCGCCATCGAACTCCGCATTCCTAGAAGAGACCAACCGTGCTTGTTGCAGCCAGCTCAATGCGCCTTTGGCGGACACCATTTTCTCTTTTACGTCAGCCGCCGCGATCACCATAGTACATTGGACCATCCAGAACTTCCTCTATTCTTCTTGCTCACGAAACCGAGTTTGTTTATGCTCTCCCTCGGCCCTCTAGCAGCTATCGACGTCGATCAACTATCTCGCTGAGAAATTTGACGAAGAATCGCGCCTTACTCCGACCTGATTTGGCATTGAGACCACCACCGATCTCTTGCTTTTATGATGATGTCCAAAATGGTGCTTATCTTGATGAGTCCAGTTTCGATAGGCTGAACCAGAAGCTACGGGTTTCGAGTTTGCCCTTCTAGAAAAAAAAGTTTCTGTCATTATGCGTTAATTATTATTATCAGGATAATTTATCCTTTAAACTATTTTTTTCTTGTAATCAACGGATTTTTTTTAATACCTTATATCTACATATCGACTTTGTCAATTTTGTTATAATCTGCTTAATTTCAATCACTAGCAAAAATAAATTTAAGCCATTTATTAATAAGTATTTACTATGCATGTCTTTTTTATGCACGTGCAAGTGCCAAAGCACTCATAGAAATGATGACCCATTCCTTTGCTCTAGTACTTTAAACCACTTTACTCTTGAACTTTAAACCCAAATTTTGAAAACTATCCATGTTGACTGTAATCAAAATTTTATTTTGATTATCCAACTTCGTAGTAATTAACGAGAGCATTCATTTTCTATACCATTTTTTTTCCAAAGATGAACATTGAATTTCCCTTTAAATTTTGGGGATACTTTGTCTCAGTGGTTGAAATGAAGTATGTTATCCTCTAGGATTTCGCTCATATGATCTAGACAAAGCATATACCGTATGTCTTATGCATGACTCTTCCTTCATGAACAAATGAACAACGTTGGACAAAATTGACTACAGAAAACAATCAATATTCTCCATATAGAACATTTTTTCTTGACAAAACGCTTCCATTATAATACATAAACATTTACAGAGACGCATACTTATGTAACAACCGGAGAAAAAAGTACATAATTAATGTAGTAAAATTCAAAAAAGGACCGTATAATCAGAAATCAAGAAAAGGTGATGACTATTGATTTTAAACTCTAGACTTGACTTCCTTGTAGTTTCAACAGCCTCTCCATTTTCCTTCTCTCCGTTCTTTTATTAATCAATGGTGCAATATCCTTGTCCAAGTCTTCATCATCGGACAGGTTATCTTCTTTGACAACCT
Organism: Allium cepa; assembly: GCA_030765085.1. Classification (NCBI taxonomy): domain Eukaryota; kingdom Viridiplantae; phylum Streptophyta; class Magnoliopsida; order Asparagales; family Amaryllidaceae; genus Allium; species Allium cepa. The sequence continues at coordinate 674,216,238 of CM060941.1, read as the reverse complement.
CTTCAGAAACTTGAATCACTTTCTTTTCCTCTCTTCCAATACATGTTGTTCTTGGTCTCTTCGGAACCGGTGCCAGCAATTCAGATAACTCAAGTTTCCTGGCTGCCAACTTTCTTTTAGAAGATGATGCTGCAGACATATTTCCCTTAGCATCATGTAAACCTGTGTACTCATTCAAGAATATCATCATTCATATTATTAATATAAATGATTAGATATTAGTATATACACTAAGCATATAATTTACCATCAGCAAATTTAACCCTTTTAGCATTAGAAGATGACTTATCCACAGCTGATTCGCACAACTCAAGTTGTCTTGCAGCCAATTTTCTTTTAGAAGACAACCCTGCAGACATATTACCCGTGTCATCATGTGTGAATGTATATCCATTTAAGAACATTTATAACGAGCAAGTAAAAATATGTCATTGTTGCATGTTTACATACTCAAGGGAGCCAAATAAAAATATGTTATTATATTTAAGAAGCAGATATGCCTACAAATAAAAAGAGGGGTGGATAGGTTTTTGTCTTGTGTACAGAATCCTACCCTCTACGGACATGGGTTCCTTTCCTTTATGTCCAGGCTTGTTACGAATGTATGTGTCATCAGCTTGTTTGCTTAGGCTATGGCTGCCAGTGATGTTGTAGCCACATGATGGTCTCTGAGAAAAACATAATGAAAACTTTAGTACTAGAATTATGATTCAAAAACTGCTATAACAAAACTGTATAATTTGTGAAATTATACTAACCATATGATCAAATTCGGATCTACGATAAATTGCTTCCGCTTTAGCAGTGAAACTAGTGCCGTGATAGCTATGCAGTTAAGAACTTAGTTTTAGTCAATTAGCAAAATAAAATATGAAACTTGAATATATTATATCCTGGTACACAAAATTATCATGAGAACGTGAAGGGGTTTTTTGGAAATACATGTGTCTATGAAGGTTTATGCTTTATACCCAACTTTCACATGAAACAATGAGGGCCCTTATAAGAGATTTACCTGTGGTCCTTTTTCTCTGTGACATATAAAAATGCATGGATCATCTCATGTAATAACGCATTCTTTAACTCAGTAGCCGATTGCAATTTTAATTGATTTCCAAGGTATATTTCACATGCACCTTCTTCCAAATAACGACAAGTTCCAGTAGATCTGCAAAATTTATAACAAAATCAATTAAAAGAATTACCTGGGTAATTATAATTAAGAAGACAAAAGACCCCCAAAATCAAAATACAGCAATATGATGATGACAGGAGCAAAAAAGCTAAAAACATTCAACTGAAATTACAGATAAAGTTCTTATTTGCTATTCTTCCAAGTGTGATTTGAAGAATTATCCATAATATTTATAATATTAAGTCAGAAAGAGATACAAAAGTAAAATTGTAAAAATACTACATAATAATATACATTACACTGTGAAAATACGTATCCTCTTTAGTAGACGCAGAGAGGGATGAAGATTAAACCTTTTATTTTTAAAATCTGTCCAGCTTAAAATACAACATCCAAGAACTTCGTCAAAGTAAAGAGAATTGTAATGTGCAAATGCTTCATGTATATCTGTGAAGCTGTCAGAATCGGGCCTAGCATCCATTTTTTAACTTCCGGTGGCTAAGGTTTTAACAGTTGAGGACGAATGATGAATACAGGATTTTTTTGATACTTATTCCCGATTTCCACCCTTCTTATACACTTTACATTTATTATTATTATTATTCTTGTTAGTATTAGTATTAATTGCTACGCATTCATGGCTACGTTGCGGATTGAATGTGGAATTAAGAGGATGCCATTTCTGGATTTTCTGGTTTTAGTCAAGAGAATGTGTAGACAAAAAAAATAAAAAAAATTACCAAAAAGAAATTCCTATTGTTTTGTGCAAGACATTTTTTTACTATTTTTTCCGGCAGATACACATATGTTAAGCTGAAAAAGATAAAACACTTCTATTTCAAAGAAACTTGATTTTGTAATAAATGCATTGCGTTTTCATAAAGATATATTTTTAGTTAATAGTATTAAAGTATCCAATTATTTTTGGCACGTTATAAGTTTTCTTGTTCAAATTTGCCTGTGTTTGTTTTCTTGTCATAGATCTTTGTAATATGTGGAAGACACAATTTATTTGTACTCTGTAAATTAATGTAGATGCACAGAAAAATTTGATGAAATCATATGCACCACTTTTTACTTAGTATACACCAGACATATTACGAATCTTTGGTATAAAACAAAGCATTTATATAGCATTATAATAAGTATATCACATGTGTTAATCAAATTATGAAACCCTAATCTCGAAATTTCCCTAATTCACTTTTGCTAATTTTAAATTCATATAATTTAAATGGATTTTATAATATTTAGCTATTTATATACCGCAATTTGAATTAAATTTTTGAATATTAAAATGTAAAACTATTTAGTACTCTAGATCATATTAATTTTAATACTTAATTTTAAATTTTATATTTAATTAAATTGAAATGGTAAAACTGACTACGCATAAATACAGCTTGAAAGGGTATGAATATACTTTAATACCAAGAAATTTTAAATTTATTTCAATCGATGATGCATAATAATTTTAGATACTTTATTGCAAAATTTATGTTGACAATACACAATGCAGACAAGGAGGAATTATATACCATTTACATACTTTAATATTGATTCTATTTTTATTGAGGGCATTTTGGTCTAAAGTATTATTTAATATTTTATGGTGTAAGTAAAGTAATTTACGGTATATGAATAGAATTTGTTTAGTAGTTTCCTTAATAGCGTTGCTCTATCTAGATAATTTATATGTAGTTTTTAAACTGGTTTAAAATTTTGTTTTATTTTTAGTAGCTCCTAGGAATTACTATTAGATTAACGTATGTAGACGAAAGAAAATATGAAATGAAATTTATTTTGTGGTCGATTAATATTTCTTGTATTGATTTTGCACCATATGAATATATCATATCATATAGGTGATATTTATTGCTTTATAATCATGTCCGGTTAAGCTTATTTCACAATTTTCTATTCTTTGTATATGACTTTTGATGTTATTATTATTTTTTTGTATGTTATTTATTATAGAAATTACTTTAGTTGGTTTTATGTATGTAGAAGGAAAACATAGAAACATATTTGGCACAAAACCGGTAGATATATATTGTATCGTTGTTACCAAATAATTAATTATCATGTAAATGAACCATGTGATAAAATATTATTAATTGCATTAAATACTATTCCTAAAATAGCTGTTCTGAATGGTGCAATTAAGTTTTGTAGCATTATTTTTCTTTTATATGATAAAATATTGCGTGCCTTATGAATAAGTTATTTATATAAATGAATATATATATATATATATATATATAAGTTAAATGTATCACAGGAATGTGCCGAATCAATTATCATACAAATGTATGATTTACGAAATGTTCTAAGATTAATGTATTTTATGCCCTTAAGATAAGATGATATGATATAGAAACTTCAAAATGGAAAAAAAATGAAAATGGAACAAAAAAGGACAATCAACTAAATTTAAGGTCTTTCTCTCGTAATTCGAGAATAATGTTTTCATCCATAGTTTTTTTGTCGATAAACAAAATATGTTAACCAAAGGTAAAGGATAACCAAATATTTTCTCCTACTTTTTATGATATTAATTATAATAATTATTTAAACTAGATTAACAATTATAGATGCAAACATTTTTTGTCACTAAATTGGTAGGTATCACTTGTTTCGCTCTTGAACTAGCAATTAACGATTTTATAAACACACACATATAACTGTATGTATGTACATGTGTATATGTATGTATATATGTATGTATGTGTTTGTGTAGTTAAATGTATCATATGAATGTATTAAATAAATTAAGTATTATATAAATGTATGTTTCATGACATGTTTTAAGATTACATAACTATATACCGTAAAGATACGATGATCTGAGAAAGAAATTTCAAAATGGTAATAGAAAACAGAAAGCAGTGTCATTAAGTGGAAATAAAAAGTGACAAATGGATCGTTGATAAACAAAAATTAAATTTTACACGTTTCTCTCCTAGTTTGGAAATTATGTTTTCATCTGAATTTTTCAAAAATACTCAAAACTCTTTAGTTATATGAATTTACAAATCAACATGAGAACTTATGTGATCATAGTTTTGAAGACCAAACTGAAAGAGTTAAAGGTGTGCTCTATAGGCAATTATTTAATTGTTATGCAACTTAACGCTTATAAAGGAGACTTGTTCAAGTATGCTTTTGGTTTTATTTTATCAAATACGCACGCACACACGTGTGTATGTTGGTTAATTAAGAAATTGAGCATATATAAGTAAAAATCCTCAAAAGAATTATATTACCGATTATAGTTAGAGATGTATTTTAACAATGTATATTGAATCGATATTCAAATACTTACTCCTAAAATGTTCATAGTCAAGATACAATGAAAAATGAATATCAATACGTCTATTGAGACTAGTATACGTAGTGCTTTAAATAAGATGTTTTGGCACTGTTGAAGGCACCAGGGGTAACGTACTTGTGAATGTTCGAAATAATCGTAGAACGACTCAAAAAGAGTTTTTTATGGATTAACAAAACTAAGTCAAAATAGAAGATCTTACAGCGACGACGTGCGATAGCCTTCATACTTGAAGGTACCGATGACCTTAAGTAGTTAAGTTGTACTTTGACTACGGTCAAATATATGGCATAATGACCATGTTACGGTCATAATTGAGTGCACGTTAAACTCCTTGAAGTAAAACACAACTCAAGGAAGGATTTGTCTTCTTTGTTGTAAAATGTTAGTATCACTATAGTTGATTGTCAAGTTAGAGTCAAAATCTTTAACAAGAATAAATTGGTCAATTGATAATGCTAAGGGTTTGAATCTTGGCTAAACGGACTGGGTTTAATTGTTTTAATTTAATGGTTATGGTTGATTCAAACGTCTATTAAGTACAGGTTTATCTCTTTACTACCCTTCTCTTATTCTCCAATCAGAGTAGCGAAGCTCTGTCATTTTTCCTTCTTCGATGTAAGTTATAAAATATTACATACACATACACACAAAAAAAAATCGGAGAAGGGTGGAAAATAAAATGAAAGAACAGAAGAAGCGAATCAACGTCGCGAAAGAAAAAGGTAAATTTCTACAATTATAAATTTATATTCCCCGTAAACCCAAATCTTTTCTTAGATCTATCATTCTAATAGTATGTATATACCTTCTTATAGTTATTATTGTGGGTTTGAATGGAAAAGCAGTCAGGTAAAGAGATGAATTCAGACTTGGAGATTTGGAAAGCTAATAAGACAAGTGGAAAATTATATAATTTATTAATAAAATTAAAATTTATATCTTGTTTAAATTATTATGCCTCTATTAGATCTATTAGTTGCAGGGCTAAACATGCGTGTTTAATTGAAATCATGCCTACATAGTCCATAAATTAGGAAATTGGAATAGCATGTATGCAACGATCCCGATTTTTGAGTAAAATTAAATTTAGTAATTGATATGAATTTGTGAATTTAAATTGTAAATTAATTTAATTTTTCCAAGATTAAATAAGATATTTGTTTATCTGGACATTGATTTTAAAATTTAATTGTGGGTTTGAAATTCTATATTAATATCTTATAAATAAATAAAATTTGGATTTGAAAACTATATTATTTTATAGAAATTTGTTTTCTAAGTTTAAGTGTAACGACCCGCTATTTTGGACTATTCGTATCCACACATGTCGGACTTGAATAATTCAAAATACCAAATTGTTAATTTAAATTTGGCAAAAATGAACATATATAGTAAATAGATAATCACAGAATCACAGGCATAGAGTAATAATATGCAGCGGAAGCAAAAGATAGTAGTTCATGAAGCTACTATATATATATATATATATATATATATATATATATATATAACAGAGATAAATAAGTTACAACAGAAGTCTCGAATATAATAGCCAAATACAAGAATCAGAATACATCACTGGAATCAACTGAATATCTGAGAGCTGGATAGATGCTGGATCTCCAAGCGAAGCTCCAACTCCAAAGGTGAGTCTCAAAAGCTGAACCACTCAGTCTGACCCGAACGTAAAGCAAAAAACAAAACACTCGAGTCGGGATTAACATTCTTATATCAATAAATCCAACTTTAGTGAAATAAAAATAGAAATACAAGTAACTCAAAGGATGTTGGGATAACCATCCTCTAAGGATCCGTTAAACTATCTACTACATAATAGTGTACGCTAAGTAGATAATGTCTATCAGTAATATAAAGTATCAAAATAGCGTTAAGGGGTTACCATTATCCACCTTAACACATTTTATACAAGCGTCATAGACTATACAGCACTGTAAACTCCACCGTAAACTAGTGGGATATCAGGGAGTACTCCATAGGTATAACACAAAACAAATTCGTAGTGGTCGCGTATATAGGGATACAAGTATGACATAGCACATGAGGCAATACCCAAGGTAGTGAAACTACCATTTGCCTGATCCGGATTGGTGAAAACGCATCATCGCAACGATCGCAACACCGCAAAACAACACTCCCAAAAATTCCAAGGGTGCACCAATCAAAAACAAGTAATGAGTAGTTTACGAAGAAGTGTGTTCGCTCGAGGTGGCTAACCCGATTTGGCCCGACACGACTCCTATTTTAGGCATTTCTAATTTGACACAAGTGTCAAGGCTATCCATTATCGTTCTCTTTCTTCGGTCATCACGTACATCATTGCAACCACTTCATTCTGGATCACACTCCGCGTGTAGTTATTAAAGTGGTTTTCGGTTTAGATAGAGAGTATGTCCCTAACCGATTTCGGTTTCTTCAATAACTTTCGTAATTATTACACCAATTGGTTGTTTAATATATTTCAAACCAAATCAAATTCAGTTTCAATTAGAATTTGAAAACCAACGTTCCATTTGTCTTTCTATATCAATTTCCATAATTTACGTTTTAAAATTTCCAAATTACCATTTCAAAATCTTATAATTCAATTTCAAATTTTATTTAAAACAATTCAAATATTGATTCAAGTTCGTATATAAGTTTCATTCCGTAATCATTAAAATTAATTTAATTTGACATTCCAATCAATTTAAATTCATTGATTAATTTCATTCAATATTCTTTAAGTTAATTTATCATTCAAAACAATTCCTATTAAATTTTCAATTCACTAAATCAATTACTTAAGTCCAAATCCATTATATCAAAACTTACCAATATAATTAAATTAAATTCGTCAAATCAAATTATTTAAATTACAAGCCTTACATTAATTTCAATAAATCACATTTTATTTCTTGTTAAAGAAACTCAATTTCACTTACTTATTTACTTAATTACAAATTTCAAAACTCAATTAATAAAGAAACTTAATTTCAGTCGTTCAAGAAATTCAATTTTATTTAATTATTAAATAATTCTATCTTATTAAATTATTAAATAATTTCAAAACTTAATTACTAATAATTTCAAACTTAATAATTAAATTTAAAACAACATTCTTTCATCAACTACTATGTTAATATTTTGTTTCAGATTATTAAATATTAACATTTTCCTTTCATTACAATTCAAATTCCAACTTCATTTCAAAACCTTATTATTTATTCAAATAAAATCTTTATTTATTTTTTAAATTATTGACGAATCGGGTTTTATTTAATTCTCTATCTTAGGTCAAAGTTTAATTTGGGTATTTATAATTCCAACCCGATTCCATTTCAATTCAAAAATCAAAGCATAGCAAATGGAATTTGCGGTGTGATAACATGGATTGGTGTCAAAGTAAATAATCAAGCAATAGCAAACATCGATAACAATCCAATAATTAATTCAAATAATCTCGAAATAATCGTATTAATTTACATTGTTGTTTTTGCAAATTACTATAATTATTTCTAGAATCTACACTATCATTTCATGTAGACTAAAGATTATTACACTAAATACGGTTCTTCAATTGACATCTATTATTCAATTTCATACTACATCGATTTAAACAACATACATTTAAATTGTTCACGGTGTAGTTAACACTATTCTACGTGTCACTTTATTTAACATTTAAAGGGGGTCATATTATACAAATTTAACTAATCAAATTCAACACATATACCAATTTTAAATTATTAACCATACTACGTCAAATTTAATTGCATATTATTTATCACTTCCTACATTAACAATTTAACGTCCAATGTCACATCAAACAATCAATCATTTATCAACCAAACTGGATTATCATCGTATAAATAACAGATAATTGTGTCAAATGTCACCGGTGAACTGATACAGGTACTAACATATACAACAGTGTAAATAACTAACAGCAGCATATTTCAATTGCCGTTTCAATTGAAATCAAATTTAATAAATAAAAGAACATTAATCGTGAGTGATTGCTCACCTTTCGAGGCTAGATAGTAGAGAAGATGACACGGATACGCACATTGATACGGACACTGCAATTGGAATGACGAAGCGAGGCAAAGTGACATCGGCCCGAATTCAACGATCAAAGCTGATAATAAGAATAGACAAAATCAATTCAGAACAGGATTGATGAAGACAATCAGAATCATCTTGATGGACTAGAAATTTTATATCTAACTATTATTATTTCCAGGAAGTCAATATTTAAATTTAAAACAAATATTAAAAAAACATATAAATTATATATACAAAATTATTTTCTAAATTTAAACACATATTAAATCAAACTTACACGTATTTCAAAAATTATTATTTAAATTTAACTCACATGTTAAAGTCAATATATATAAGGTATGTTGAAATACTATACACATTTTAAAATATACGCATCATATATATTACTAATCAACTTATATATATACGAAAAATGCATAAATTAAATATGCAGACCCACATAAATATCCAAGATCAAAATCACATATGCCGACAACTTCCCAAACTCATAAATATAACTTGCTCATTATAAAATAAAGTATACTGACACACAACCACCTATATATGTTTGTAGACATGACATGTTGAAACAGTAACCATATATCTCTAAACTGGTATGCAACTAACCTGTTCCAAAACTTTAACATATTATAAATTTAAAAATTAATGCTTATAAATAAAATAATCCTATAACATCAAAAACAACAATTAAAACCAAAACCTCATTTGAGAACTGCAGGTCACCTGTATTATATTACTGGCATATTAAAACATATATATCTGACATATAATTTAAATTTTTAATAGACTACAGATGATATACAATTATGTAAACTAATACACACTTACAACATATGCACAACTATTTAACATATAAAATATACCTTGCATATAATACTTAACTAGTGCACGCGTATAATATATATGTATGTGTGTGTGTGTGTGTGTGTGTGTGTGTGTAACCGAACTTAACTTTGAATACAATCTTTAATATTCAAAATAATGCATATAATTAACCTGTATAATACACTATATAGCAAATCACCTAGGCTCACGCTCAAACCTAAAATACACAGCAGTGTACTAATATATAGTATAAATGTAGCCTTGAACTGTGCAGAGAGATATGTATGCAACCTATAAATACATGCCTTTCAAATAGAACACGCGACTGCAGTACAATGCATAACTTGGCAAACATCAGTATATAAACTAATATATATCAAAATATACGCCGATCTGCATACAAATTTTATTTATAAAAATTATTAAAATATGTACATAAAATAAATATTACTATCATAACATGCTGGCGTTAAGAAGATGAGTGGAAAAAGGAGTTGATATATAAGTTACAACATGCAACAAAGAAAGCTACAAGATATGCACATACCTCCTAATATGTATACTTACGGTTTCAAGTAAAAGAGGGGAGAAGGTGGCGAGTACATATAGAGCAGGTCGGAGCCGTGCTAAGAAGTGGTGGCTCGGATCTGAACGGTGGTGAGTGGAAGATGCTCAGGATTTGCGTGCGTGGATGAGTGGACGGACGGGAGGAGGGAACCAAGTCGCGGAGGATGGCTCGCCAAGGGAGAAGGTTGGCTGAACGTGCTTGCGCGTGATGCGTGTGAGGCTGTCAGGTGGCTTTGGGTGGTGAACTCGGCCAGAAATGAAAGGCGTGTGTGCCGCTCGCGTCCGTTTGTTTGCCTAGGTGGAGGACAGAGGAGATGGGTGGGAAAAACTTGCTCGTGGTCATGAAAAAAATGGACAGGAGGTTGCAAAATATATTTTTAAGAAGAAGAGGGGGTAATCGATCGGCTTGGAAGAAGAAATGGTGAAAGCTATTTGTATCTTTTTTTTTCAAGACACAATGGAAAATTAAACCAACGAAATAAATGTTGGAACCAGTGGCACAAGTCACCGTAAATTCAGAGAATATAAAAAACAAACGTCCATTCATTTTCTGACTTTTGCAACAACGAATGCTCACGGGAAAACAAAAGGTACAAAACCGGTATCGATATCGATACCGTTCATACGTATTTCACTATGTATCGGATTTTAAAATACTGAATCGAATATACCGTAGAGATTAGTACGACGAGGCGATTAAGGCGGTATACGGATATCAGTGGTACGGTTGAATTATCAAAATTCGAATTTTCTACTAGTGGAAAATGCAGCAAAATCACAGAAAAGTAAGATCGAAGGAGCTAAAGAAGTCTGAATTTCAAAAAACGAAAAATGACGTCTTGCTCAGAAAATGATTTAGAATTTTTCTATGTAAAAATATTTGGATTTCGAAAACATTTTATTTTCATTGGTTTTTAACTGATTAAATTGAAATAAATTTACGCACGAAAATAAACTTCATATTTTCAGATGAAAATTTACCAGTTGCTATGTTTAACTAGACGCATTTCAAATATTAAATTTTTATTTAAAATTTTTATTTTAAAAATTTCACAAAAATTCAATTAATCAAATAAATAAACGGCTAAAATTTACGGGTCGTTACACTCTCCTCCACTCAAAACTTTTCGTCTCCGAAAAGGAAGGAGGTAGGAGAATAGAAACAACCAGAAGAAAATAGGCTTGAATTACAAAATAAAGCAATTAATTTAAACCATATAAATTTCAATTTAAATTAATTTATATTCAACAATTGACTTTAAATTCAAGATAATTTATTAAGTTGATTTCATTTCAATTTATTAATATTTAATAACAAAAGATTTCTTTCAAACAAAATTTTATTTAATTTACCAGATTTACTATTAAATCAACTTATTATTCTATTTATTTCTATTAACAATTTATAACTAAAACCTAAGTGTATTCATAACCACTCAAATTTTATTTATAAAATTATTAATCATCATTCTACATTGTAAATTATTCAATTACAATTTCAACTTCTGAATGATTTAGGTAAGCTATACTGGAATGAAATTGAATATTTTACAAAGAAAGATTTCTAATTCAATTTATTCAAGTTTAAATATTCATTCAAAATTTTGGATTTATTTATAATTAAAAACATCATTTAAATACACATGTATATACTATATATATCAAGTCAAATTAAATTTAAAATAATATACCTATATATATAAATCAAATCATATCTAAGAAATTTAAATCGATTTAATTTCCAAAACAAAACTGTAGCAAAACTACATAATGGTCTCTGCACTTCGAAACTCAAAAATGAACGTCGATGATGCGGCCGTCATCACCGAAATTATTTTCCAACGACCAAAAGAGAAGAGCACTAATTTAATTATTTAAATTCTTTGAAACATTTCTATTCGAAAATCTTTTATATAATACACATTTTAAAATTTAAACCCAAAGTTTGAAACCACTGGAGATTAAATTCTCAAAGTCCTGATTTAAATTCATTTAAATTTCCAAATAAATTTATAAACCAAGTTTTATTTTAATTATTTATATATGAGACAAAAGCCAATGGTTTACAAGCCATATTTAAAATCCAATATTATTTATTAACAACCAATTCAATTAACTATCTAAGTACATAAAATTATACCTATATATAATATAATTATACAAAATTTATTTCATTTCCCAAATTTGAAAACAATATTGTGTCAGTTTGTTCTGTTCAAGTGTTTTGAAAATCCTATCGATGGCGTTGATCAGACGAATCGATCGGAAATCCAAATCAACATCAACAACTCAAACAACACAATATATATAAAACATTTTTAATATGAATTCACAATTACACTTCCTCGCTTGACGATAGCAAGGATAGAGATCCAAATTTAATGGACTCAAATCAAAGAGAATTTTGATTCGGAGATAGGATCGAAACAAAGATAAGATGATTCAAAACAGAATCGGGAGATGGATAAGCTTATTTAATTCACAGGAAACCTTCCCGGTCAACCGTGACTTCAAGAATGAGATAGATGCAGAATTCCGAGGCAAATCTACATTCGATCTCAAGAGATAGAATTCGGGATATCTGGTGATATTATAATCTAAGTCGAGGATATATATATATATATATATATATATATATATATATATATATGTCTCCAGTGAATCGATGCTATTGTAAATGAGTTTTATCCTCTTACAATTCATATGAATGTTGGCGAGACCGCCAATCCATTATAAAGATCATTCAAAGTGGAGTTATGGAATACTCCAGAATTCAGACGAATACGAATAGTGAGGGACAAGAATGAATTTCGGAACCGAGGTGAACTTTCCAAAATTCAAGGGAATCGAGTCAAAAGGAAGAGATTCAAACTCGAATGAAAGTGATTATGTAAATACATTTACCCTATATGCTAAGTTTTGCCGAGAGCTACCAAAGCTCTGATACCAACTGTAACGACCCACTATTTTGGACTATTCGCATCCGCATATGTCGGACTTGAATAATTCAAAATACCGAATTGTTAATTTAAATTTGGCAAAACTGAACATATGCAGTAAATAGATAATCACAGAATCACAGGCACAAAGTAATAATATTCAGCGGAAGCAAAAGATAGTAGTTCATGAAGCTACTATATATATATATATATATATATATATAACAGAGTTAAATAAGTTACAATAGAAGTTTCGAATACAGTAATCAAATACAAGAATCAGAATACATCACTGGAATCAACTGAATATCTGAAAGCTAGATAGACAGCCGGATCTTCACGCGAAGCTCCAACTCCAAAGGTGAGTCTCAAAAGCTGAACCACTCAGTCTTCCCCGAGCGTAAAGAAAAACAGAAAACACTCGAGTCAAGATTAACATTCTTATATCAATAAATCCAACTCAAGTGAAATAACAATTGAAATACAAGTAACTCAAAGGATGTTGGAATAACCATCCTCTAAGAATCCATTAAACTATCAACTATGTAGTAGTGCACGCTAAGTAGATAATGTCTATCAGTAATATAAAGTATCAAAATAGCGTTAAGAGGTTACCATTATCCCCTTTAACACATTTTATATAAGCGTCGTAGACTATACAGCAGTATAAACTCCACCGTAAACTAGTGGAATATCAGGGATTGCTCCATAGGTATAATACAAAACAAATTCGTAGTGTCGCATATATAGGGATACAAGTATGGCAAGGCACATGAGGCAATACCTAAGGTAGTGAAACTACAATTTTCCTGATCCGTACTGGTGAAAACGCATCGCCGCAACGATCGCAACACCACGAAACAACACTCCCAAAAATTCCGAGGGTGCACCAATCAAAAACAAGTAATGTGTAGCTTACGAAGAAGTGTGTTCGCTCGAGGTGGCTAACCCAATTTGGCCTCGCAAGGCTCCTGTTTTAGTCATTTCCAATTTGACACAAGTGTCAAGGCTATCCATTATCGTTCTCTTTGCTCAATCATCACGTACATCATTCCAACCACTTCATTCTGGATCACACTCCGCATATAGTTATTAAAGTGGTTTTCGATTTAGACAGAGAGTATGTCCCTAACCGATTCCGATTTCTTTAATAACTTTCGTAATTATTACACTGATTGGTCATTTAATATATTTCAAACCAAATCAACTTCAATTTCATTTAGAATTTGAAAACCAACGTTCCATTTTTCTTTCTATATCGATTTCCATAATTTACATTTCAAAATTTCCAAATTACCATTTTAAAATCTTATAATTCAATTTCAAATTTTATTTAAAACAATTCAAATATTGATTCAAGTTCGTATATAAGTTTCATTCTGTAATCATTTAAATTAATTTAAGTTAACATTCAAATCAATTTAAATTCATTGGTCAATTTCATTCAATATTCGTTAAGTTACTTTATCTTTCAAAACAATTCCTATTAAATTTCCAATTCATTAAATCAATTACTTAAGTCCAAATCCATTATATCAAAACTTACCAATTTAATTAAATTAAATTCGTCAAATCAAATTCTTTAAATTACAAGTCTTACATTAATTTCAGTAAATCATATTTTATTTCTTGTCAAAGAAATTCAGTTTCACTTATTTATTTACTTAGTTACAAATTTAAAAACTCAATTAATAAAGAAACTTAATTTCACTTATTCAAGAAATTCAATTTTATTTAATTATTAAATAATTCGATCTTATTTAATTACTAAATAATTTCAAAACTTAATTATTAAATAATTTCAAACTTAATAATTAAATTTAAAACAACATTCTTTCATCAACTACTATGTTAATATTTTTTTTCAGATTATTATATATTAACATTTTCCTTTCATTAAAATTCAAATTCCAACTTCATTTCAAAACCTTATTATTTATTCAAATAAAATCTTTATTTTTTTATTTTTTTTCAAATTATTGACCAATCAGGTTTTTATTAATTCTCTATCCTAGGTCAAAGTTTAATTTGGTATTTATCATTTCAACCCGATTCCGTTTCAATTCAAAAATAAAAGCATAGCAAAGGGAACTTGCAATGTGATAACTGGGATGGTGCCAAAGTAAATAAATAAGCAATAGCAAATATCAATAACAATCCAATAATTAATTCAAACAATCCCGAAATAATCGTATTAATTTACATTGTTGTTTGTGCAAATTACTATAACTATTTCCAGAATCTACACTATCATTTCATGTAGATTAAAGATTATTACACTAATATTTATACGGTTCTTCAATTGATATCTATTATTTAATTTCATACTACATCGATTTAAACAACATACATTTAAATAGTTCAAGGTGTAGTTAACACTGTTCTACGTGTCACTTTATTTAACATTTAAAGGGGGTCATATTATATAAATTTAACTAATCAAATTCAACACATATATCAATTTTAATTTATTAACTATACTACGTCAAATTTAATTGCATATTATTTATCACTTCCTACATTAACAATTTAACGTCCAATGTCACATCAAACAATCAATCATTTATCAACCAAACTGGATTATCATCGTATATATAACAGATAATGGTGTCAGATGTCACTGGTGAACTGATACATATAATAACATATATAACATTGTAAATAACTAACAGTAGCATATTTCAATTGCCGTTTCAATTGAAATCAAATTTAATAATAAAAGAACGTTAATCGTGAGTGATTGCTCACCTTTCAAGGCTAGAGAGTAGATAAGATGACATGGATACGCACACTGATACAGACACTGAAATTTGAATGACGAAGCAAGGCAAAGTGAAATCGGTCCGAATTCAACGATCAAAGCTGATAATAAGAATAGACAAAATCAAATCAGAACATGATCGATGAAGACAATCGGAATCATCTTGATGGAACAGAAATTTTATATATAACTATTATTATTTCCAGGAAGTCAATATTTAAATTTAAAACAAATATCAAAATAACATATAAATTATATATACAAAATTATTTTCCAAATTCAAACACATATTAAATCAAACTTGCACGTATTTCCAAAATTATTGTTTAAATTTAACTCATATGTTAAAGTCAATATATATAAGGTATGTTGAAATACTATACACATTTTAAAATATACGCATCATATATATAACCAATCAACTTATATTTATACGAAAAATGAATAAATTGAATATGCAGACCCACATATATATCCACGATCAAAATCACATATGCTGACAACTTCCTAAACTCATAAATATAACTTACTCATTATAAAATAAAGTATACTGAAACACAAACACCTACATATGTATGCAGACATGACATGTTGAAACAGTAACCATATATCTCTAAACTGGTGTGCAACTAACCTATTCCAAAACTTTAACATATTATAAATTTCAAAATCAATTCTTACAAATAAAATAATCCTATAACATCAAATACTACAATTAAAACCAAAACCTCATTTGAGAACTGCACGTCACTTGTATTATTTAACTGACTTATTAAAACATATATATCTGACATATAATTTAAAATTTTAATAGACTACAAATGATATAAAATTATGTAAACAAATACACACTTACAACATATGTACAACTATTTAACATATAAAATAAACCTTGTATATAATACTTAAATAGTGCATGCGTATAATATATATATATAACCGAACTTAACTTTGAATACAATCTTTAATATTCAAAATAATGCATATAATTAACCTGTATAATACGCTATATAGCAAATCACCTAGGCTCACGCTCAAACCAAAATACACTATAGTGTACTAATATATAGTATAAATGCAGCCTTGAACTGTATAGAGAGATAGGTATGCAACCTATAAATACATGCATTTCAAATAGAACACGCAACAGCAGTACAAATGCACAACTTGGCAAACATCAGTATATAAACTAATATATATCAAAATATATGCCGACCTGCATACAAATTTTATTTATAAAAATTATTATAATATGTACATAAAATAAATATTACTATCATAACATGCTGGCGTTAAGAAGATGAGTGGAAAACGGAGTTGATATGTAAGTTATAACATGCAACAGAGAAAGCCACAAGATATATACATACCGCCTAATATGTTTACTTACGGTTTCAAGTGAAAGAGGGGAGAAGGTAGCGAGTACATGCAGAGTAGGTCGGAGCCATGCTAAGCAGTGGTGGCTCGAATCTGAACGGTGGTGGGTGGAAGATGCTCGGGGTTTATGTGCGTTGGTGAGTGGACGGACGGGAGGAGGGAACCAAGTCGCGGAGGATGGCTCGCCGAGGGAGAAGGTTGGCCGAACGTGCTTGCGTGTTATGCGTGTGAGGCTGTCAGGTGTCTTCGTGTGGTGAACTCGGCTAGAAATGGAAGGCATGTGGGCCGCTCCCGTCCGGTTGTTTGCATGGGAGGAGGACAAAGGAGATGGGTGGGAAAAGCTTGCTTGCGGCCATGAAAAAAATGGACAGGAGGTTGCAGAATGTTTTTTTTTAAGAAGAAGAGGGGGTAAGCGATTGGCCATGAAAGGAACGAGCCAAAATGGAAGAAGAAATGGTGAAAGCAATTTGTATCTTTTTTTTTCAAGGCACACTAGAAAATTGAACCAACGAAATAAATGTTTGAACCAGTGGAACAAGTCACCGTAAATTCAGAGAATATAAAAAAAAAACGTCCATTCATTTTTCTGACTTTTGCAACAACAAATGCTCACGGGAAAACATAACGTACAAAACCAGTATCGATATCGATACCGCTCATACGGATTTCGTTGTGTATCGGATTTTAAAATACTGAATCGAATATATCGTAGAGATTAGTACAACGAGCCGATTAAGACGGTATACGGATATCAGTGGTACGATTGAAGTATCAAAATTCGAATTTTCTACTAGCGGAAAATGCTGCAAAAACACAGAAAAATAAGATCGACGGAGCTAAAGAAGTCCGAATTTCGAAAAACGAAAAATGCGCCTTGCTCAGAAGATGATTTAGAATTTTTCTATGTAAAAATATTTGGGTTTCGTAAACATTTTATTTGCATCGATTTTTAACTGATTAAATTGAGATAAATTTACGTACGAAAATAAACTTCATATTTTCGAATGAAAATTTACTAGTTGCCATGTTTAACTAGACGCATTTCAAATATTAAATTTTTATTTCAAAATTTTCACAAAAATTCAATTAATCAAATAAATAAACGGTTGAAATTTACGGGTCGTTACATTAAGAGACATATGTAATATATTTATAAAGTTATATTTTGAATTAAATACAAATGATTTTCTAAATAATTATTTGAAGCTAAATTCTATAATATACATATTAAAATTTTATTAATACAAAGCTTTGATATGAATGTATATTTTGAAAGTTTAAAGTTTAAAATACATAAGAAAACGTAAAAACATGTTTCATAAAATTAAAATAAAGCAAGGTCCATAAAAAATTTATAAAATAAATTGATGTAAGGATATAAACATAATTTGTACTGTTTTAAAAAATGTAAGTTAAGGAATAGCATAAATTGACAAGTGTAACAAATGGATACAAGTGGCAATTGGTTTGTTGTAAAATTTGTAATGGAAATAAACATCAAAATTAAGAAAAAACCAGGCTATTCTCAGGTGTAATTTCTCAAACCTGAAAACAACAATTCATAAGGGATCAAAGAATCAAACCGGAAAAGGAAAAAAATATCAAAAACAAAAGTACGTCCAGATCAAAGTTCAAGTAACAAATCAGATCAAGGAAGCAAGTTAGAAATCAAATTACAAACCTGAATCAAAGGCAAACAAAAGAAAAAAAAGAAATCAAGATTTAAGAATCTGGAAATCATAAATCTGGGAAAAAACAAGTGCAGTCTGGAATCAAGCAAAACCAAAAGTTCAACTAAAGTTTAAAGCATTCAAAGCAAAGCAAATCAAAATAGCAAATTGAGATTTCAAAGTTCAGATTCAATCAATTTCCAGTTTTTCAACATTTCAGGCAAAAGAATTTGATCCTGTTCTTTGCCCTGTTCCTACCCAGGTGAGCAAACTAACCTCTAAAACACCTCAAATCTTATTAAATCTTGGTTTGCATATGATAAGTTTTTGATGTAAGTTGTGGAATGTGCTTGCATGCTTGCATATATGTATGGATGACTGTGTGCTTGATTGAGTACAGGCAACATACCTCCGTTCTAGGTTTTAAAACCTATTTGAAAATTTCAATTATCCCAACACAAAACATTTTAGGCTTTGATTGCTAAATGAATAATGTTCATATGAGTATAACATTAGTTATAAAAATAAAAATAAGTATTATTAACAAATAAGTTACTGGAAATAATTTTTTTACAGTAATGATCTTTAAATAAAAAAATAAAATGGTTTCAATCCTTGTTTTGATCATGCAATCTGATTTGTGCTCGTAAATGTTGAATTTTAATAATGAAATTTCGATTTTAAGTTTTGAATTAAAGTGGGATTTTGGGTTTGAACGGAAAACACAAAATGGTCCAATTTCGGCGAATGTCGAGAAATGGGAACTTGGGTTAATGTCTGAGGAAGTTCATGTGATGGAGAATGTTAGAAAAATACTAGGTAGATTCTTAAATCACTGTGGCGGCCAGGGATCGATGAACTAGGGTTTAAGCCCAATGTTTTGTCATGGTCGAAAATAGTACTGTTGAAGCATCCCTGATGGATTGAATGCCATCGGAGTGAGGGGAATTGAAGGTCGGGGTATGGTGTTGCTTTAGTTAGAGCTGCGTGGTTCCTGGTTGTCTAGATCGTCGGCGTGGGGGAGTTTTTTTGGTCTGGGTTAGTTCAGATGGTGATCAGGTAGCTCATTTTAGATCCCGGCGTGATCGATTGATTCTGTGTGTTCGTGGCGACTATGGGGAAGGCTGATGACTTGCTGGAGGTGGTGATGATGATTGTAGTCGACCGAAACATGTGTGCAAGTGCACCGGTGCACTTATGTATTTGGGTTGATAAAAGCGTTAGAGAAGAAGAAGTGGAACTCGAGGGCAAACTTGGGGGATTCGTGAATTTACTCGAAGCAACTGATGAAGGTGAGAGACTCGAAGCTGTGTTCAGGTAAATCGAGAAATGACTCGGGTCTGAAATTTTATATAAAATAGTTTTCAACTTCAAAACTAATCAAGTTTATTTTGAAACAGTTTTGGTTAAAACCAATTCGTTTGTAAATGTAAATGTTTATCTGAGTTTTGAGTTGGTTAAAATGGTTTATTAAATGAAGATTTTTATTTGTTAATTTAACTTACAGATTTTTAGATAATAAGTTGATGATGAATTTATTTCAAAGATTCTTAATAAAGATTTTAAAAGAGATTTACAGTAATTGTATTTAAGTAATTAATCTAAGTGATTCCTAATTGTTTTCAAAAGGAATTTTTTAACATAATGGACTAAGATTAAAGGGATCATTAATTTGAAATTTAAAAATTCTTAATTAAAGAATAATTAAGGATTAATTAATGATAAGTAATTAGAGAATGATTACTGAATGAAATTAATTAAGCTTAAGTACTTAATGTATTTAATAAAAAAATTATTACTTAATCCAATAAAGGAAAATTTCTTTATGTAACTTCATTTAAAGGTTAATTAATTAATTAAGATGAAATAAATATAAGTAATTAAGGGTGATTAATTACTTAAAGAAAATTACTTAATGAAAGTAATTAGGGAAGAATAATTGATAATTGAAGATGGTCAATCAAATGATTTAAAAGGTAATTACTTGATGTAATTAATTTAAGATTTATCAATAAGTGATTAGGATAATCACTTATTGTAATTAATTAATTAAATGATAATTAATTATGGGCTAATTAATTAATGTGATTAATTAAGGATAATTAATTAAATGATAATTAAATAATTAAAGGTTAATTATTTAATGATTAAAGGTTAATTAATAATTAAAGATTAATTAATTATCTTTAAGGGTTAATTAATTAAAATAATTTGTAATTAACTAGTATTAATTAACCTGAATTAGTAGTTTATTCATAAGTAATTAATCTGATTTAAATTAATCAAATAATCAATTGATCTTACTTATGAATGTTTGAATTCTATTGATTGTTGAATTGTTTGATATCCTTGATATGTTATGCTTTGTGCTATGAATTATTTGGTATGATCTGTGATGAATGTATTTATTATCTGTGATGAATGTAATTTATTTATCTATGATAAATTTATATTGTCTGTGAATCTGTGAATGAAGATAAGCGTTATAGATTATAACGCTTATCGATATTGATGTGCTTGAATCTATGATGATTGATGATGTTGCACTATTATGTAAAACCTCTGGACTACACCATACAAACACAAATATGAATTGCACGAGGAAATAGGTTAAGTCATAGATTTTTGAAATAGTTTTAAAATTGAATTTTTAAATCCAGCTGGTTTTGGAAATGGATTGGGTTTAAAGTGAAAAGCTTTTGAAAAGGTGGTTTCAAAGATGAAAGTTATTTTGAAAAATTTGATAAAGTTTTGAAATTTGAATAATTTGATTTAAATTTGAATTAAAAATTTGAAATTAAATTCTATGTTTGAGAATTATGGTTCAAAAAGGGTATGCAAGTTATAAATGTGTTTTATATGGATTTTAAACCATTTTAAAAGTATTGTTTTTGGAATTTGAAATTAACCCAAGAATTTTAACTTGTATAAATGAAATTGGATTTTTTTCCAAAACGAAAACTAATTGTTTTCAAATAATTAAAGCTTTTATATACGGTACGAACTTCCAATTTGTGTTAAAAGGATTTCAAGTTTGAAATGGTTTTCCAAATTATGAATGAATCTTTAGCAACAGGTTTGAAAGCTATAAGTTAAATCTTTGATTTAAAGATTGGATGAGTTAATCTAATCTGAAATGGAAATTGTTTTGAACTCAGTGAATGATCTTTGTGAAAGATGGGTGAACTTTGTGAAGTGAATCTTTTTGTTTAAAGATTTGAAAATGGTAATTTTTTAAACCATTTGAAAAGGAAGGTTTTGGGTTCTTAAGTTGTGACTTAACTGAAATCCCATTATCCATATGATTTTTAAATATTGCGCTCATTATTCGGTTTAGCAGGGAGAGGACCTTGTGTCATATAACCCATTAAGAATAACGATACGACGATATGGATAGCATTTGAAGACCGGTGGTGAAGATTGGGTATTTACGAGAATGATAGGATAACCTATCGAATGACTCTGCACAGAGTAGCTACGGTATAGAAATCTCCATACGTGATGGAGAATCCGATCGAGATTGTGAATACTCGGATTGCAAGGGCTTCTTTTGAAGTGCCTTCAGTTCTGTTCGAACCCGAAACAGACTTGTATGGATGTATGTCTGAAATTACACTTTGAGATGTAAAGCTGGTTTCTATCAAATATATTTCTGTTTGGTGGTGGAGAATTTATTCTCTTAGCTTAACACCCTTCTCTGCGACGTACGAGCTCAGAGGTTATGTAGTTGATGGTTACTAGTCATACATTCTCAATTTTGTAACGTGGCATACGAAGTGCTGCTGATCATTTGTTGATCAAAGCATGTCTTTTGTGTAAAGGTAGCTTTGTGGACGTGACTTCGTCGAGCCTCACAACCCGGTAATGGTCGAAACAGGAATTGTGGCAGCAAGGTTATTTAGGGGTAGTGCCCCTTAAGGGTACGTCCATTTCCTTCTAGATAAAAAGTGATATCATGGTATAGAGCCCAGATACTTACTTATGTTGATTTTGAAAGTGGTATCATGGTATGGAGCCCAGATACTTTACTTTGTGGTTTTTGGTTGAGGCGCCTCGGATAAAGGTTGGTAACCACCGGAGGGTGGCATGCTCGTGTCAGTAGTTACTTTCGGGTAAGGGTAACCCGGCCTTGTGTAGTAGAGATCCGGTTAGGTTCTCGGGGATGTTCCCCCAGAGGCGTTCCATTTTTTGTGGGAAGTTCCTTTGCCTGACTATTTATTGGAAATCCAATCATCCAATATGAGCATTGTACGGTTTTAGTTGCAGAACCTGTCATCTAATATGGTAGTTATAATAGGCCTACTATAATGGTAATATGTTGGCTAAGATTAATATTATACTTGCAAAGGTTTTCTTCTCTATGCACTAATAATAATATCAAATGTTTTTCGCGAATCAAGCATTTTTTAATGTCATAAGGAGAAATCTCCTCCAAGTTTGCTCTTGCATTGTGTGTGGGGCGGGAGCCTTATGGCAGTTTCATTTTCCAAAAAGCATTGCGACTTTCAAATTTAAATTCTTTTGTTTTTTATTTTAAAGGTAAACTATTTTTGTTTGCACATACCAGTCCCATGACTGACCCGGAGTTTATTGTTCCCTTCCTAAACTCTGGGTGCCCACAATTTTCCACACGGGTAGTCTAGAGTTGGGTTTTTTAGATAGTCGAATAATAGGTGTAGATTCATTAGCATTCAATCTTTGGATATTAGCAATCACGTTTGGATCGAGTTGCTTCACTTCAGCATTGTTGTTGGATCGAGCTTGTTGGATGAGAGTTCTTTAATGCTTTTGGTTTTGGATATGAAAGTCTTCGAGAGTTTGGAGTCTTTGGATTTGGCAATGAAGACATTGTCTTTCCGCTGCTATTGTCTCTACTATTGTCTTGTATCTATCTATTATATATTGACAGTCATTTGTACCAAAATTTTTGTATCGAATATTGCATATCAATGATATATTCCTTGTTTTTTTCCGCTGTGTTGTTATACTTAATGTGTTATAAGCTCCGGCGAACCAGATCCGGCTTTTGAATCTGCGACATTTGAATACGAATTGAAGTATTCGGTGCCGATTTTCGAAGGTCGAGTCATGGTCGTTTCAATGTACAATCTATTCTGAGAATTTGCAATTGGTCCTAAATATTTATTTTTATGGAATGTTTGTAAAGTAGTAAAGTTTATTCTAGATTTATGATAACATTGTAAAATAGATTGGCCTAGTTGACTTGAAATGTGAATTTTTATGTTTTAATATATTGGATGAGGGGTAAAAATTAATTGTATATATTTCTATGAAATTTCCAAAAATTGTCTAATTCTATAAATAAATGCATCATTTGAATTAACAATGAATATATCCAAAAATATGTAACATTCCCATTTTTAAATCAAATTCAAATTGGAAATTTAATTTAACTTTTGAAATTAAATTGTGAATTAATTTTGTATTTTCCAAATTAAATAGATATTTGTTTGTTTATGCATATAAACTGATTTTAAATTGAAAATTTGGATTTGAAATTAAAATATAAATATATTGAAAAATAAGTTGAATTTATGAATAAAATATATATTTAAAAAAAATATTGTTTTGTAAATACAAATTGATTGTATATTAATTTTTGAATTTGAAATTTAAAAATAAATGTTTTGAATAATATTTGGATTTGAAAATTCTATAAATTAATACTAATAGGAATTAATACTCTATATTTTAAGAAATAATGTATATATATGTATGATTATTTATTAAGTGCATAAATTGTTTTTAATTCATTTTCTTTTAAATGTTATATAAGTGTAAAAATAGAAAAAATGTATGAATAAAATATGAACATTCTTAATAACTTGTATTTAAAATGTAAAATAAGATTTGATAAAAGATTTAAATTTCTTTTCTTCTATATATTTGGAAGATTAATAAGATAAACATTTGTAAAATATAAACATGTTAGAAGATGAAAACATAAATTGGTGTAAATATGAAATTAAATAAAAGAATTTATAAAGGGCTAAAACATGTTTTTTAAATTAAAATAAAGAGAGGGTTTAAAACAAAGTTTTAAATTTTATTTAAAACAAGGGTTTAACATGAATTTTAAAAAAATAAAATTTAACAAAAGCGACTTAAACACAATTTAATCAAAAAAGTGACATTTGTTAACGATAATATTCCTCATATTACAAGTGTTAATATAAAGTTATAAGTGTATGGTTAATTTAAACAAGTGGCAATATGGTTTTGTTGAAATTTAAATACATTGCTTAAGAAAGAAACTAGGTTGCTCATTTTTTTTAGTTCAAAGATTTAAACCACCCTCATATTTTCTATAAAACAAGCTTCCAATCAAAAAATCCAGTTTTCAAACTTCGGTTTTGTGACGCCCCACCTCTATACCCACGCTAGCCAAGAACACTACGGTGTAGTGCTGTCAACTAGCGCGGAGAATAAGGCTGTTGAGGAGCGACCATCCATGTAATTTCTTATCACACGGTGGCTATAAAATAATCTTCGGAAACAAATATAGAAGTAAGCATAACATGCGAATCAATCACAGATATCCAGATCACAAAGGCGGAAAGAGATATGAATATATATCACATAAAAGTGTACATCAGAGTAGTGGTCTAAAAAGATCCACGATCATACAAAAGAATAGCAACGCGTGCTATACAAAAGAATACAACTATGAGTCTATATCTCAAGTGTAAACAACAAAAGCTGCTAATCTAAACAAGTAGCCAAAAGTCTGAGTAGTGAATCACTGGGGGAGGAGTCAAGCAGTAGCACCTGTAACATCTCGGTCTGACCCGAGTATTATTTATAAGAAAATAATAAACGGATCAGTCTAGCTATAAATATCAGATGACATGATATAAAATAAAAGATATGGCATAATCATAAAATATCCATACTGACATACTACTATAAGTATGCAATTAATGATCAACAGGAGATCAACCGATAAGAGATAAATCAATATCACAAGAATCTTCTCAAAGATCCAAAGAGGGCATCATACCCTAAACTTGTACTCATGACAAGTCAAAGAGATAAATTCCAGAAATCAACACAAGAAATCCAGAAATCATAAAAAGGGAAAGAGGCCTATCACATGACGGTCCGAAGACCATGGGGAGCTACCCCACATGTGTGAGTGGAATCACACAGATTGAGGTCAAGACTAACCAAAAAGCAGAAAGGTATGTGTGAATGGAATCACACAAGTGGTGTCTAGTCTAACCTTGCAATGAAAGAGACATCGCGCAATTGCTAGTCTAATTCATAAAGCGATCATCAAGATCAACGAGAAGTGTCAATTACACTAAGCTAGTAAATATAGAAGTTTAGCTTCATGTCCCATAACCACTTGCTTAACTTAAATATTTACGAACAAACTGTAAATCTTCACTAATAAAATTGTCACAAGAGGTTCAATCGAACAAGTCCAAGAATTAACCGACGAAGTGAACGCAAGCGTTTCATACCACTTGTTTTACTAAGTCGTTTAATTAGATTTCTCATCCGAGTGAGGTAAAGGCTTGTATATACTAATAGATTGGAAAACGGTTTAAGAAAAGAGCTTTGTTATTAAAAATAGAGTTGAAATCATTTTGTTGAAAGAGTTTTGATATTTACTACTAGTTTTGAAACCTTTATATTTTAAAGTGACAAATCACAGAAGCGATTGTAGAAACAATCAATCACAAAGGTCACATTCGAAGATGTGATAAAAATCCAAGGAAATCAGCTCAGCAAGTTCTGTTGAATATTTTTCAGATAAGATCCCCTACGGAGGGGGGGTCCAGGGGGGGTGGCAACTCCCCAAGGTGGGGGTGCGGGGGGCAACGCCACCGCTTACGGGGTTCAACCTGCCCGGTCAGGTCGCGGGGGTCCAGGGGGCAGCGCCCCCGGCGGGGTGCGGGGCAGCGCCCCGACCAAAACGGTACGACCTAGTGAAGACCAAAGGAAGGATAGGATCGAGCGACTTAAAGGGTTTCGACCTAAGGAGTCACGACCTAAAGGAGTAAGCGACCCTAAGGAAACTCGCGACCTAATCATGGCCGAGCTAAGGTGAGGTGCGACTCAACCAGGTAAGCGACCTAAGGGAGACGAGCGACCTAAGGAACTCGCGACCTAACAATAGCACAGGTCAAGCGACCTAAGGGAGACGAGCGACCTAAGGAACTCGCGACCTAACAATAGCACAGGTCAAGCGACCTAACGTTTTAAGGCCAAGCGACCTAATTAAACTCGCGACTTAATGGTGTGAAAGGCGTGCGACCTAAAGTGTTACGACCTAAGGGTCGAGCGACTTAGTGGAACAAGGTCATACGACCTAACGGAGTAAACGGTCGAGCGACCTAACAAGTTATAGGTCATGCGACCTAGTGGGTTAACGGCCTAACGACCTAAGGGTTATAGGTCCAACGACCTAGCGGGTTAGAAGGTCATGCGACCTAAAAATGTAAGGCAAGGCCGAGCGACTTAAAGAACCAAGGCCACACGAGTTAAGGCCTAACGGCCTGACGACCTACGACCTAAAGGCCCACGACTTACGACCTAAGGAGCCAGAGCGAGCGACCTAAGGCTGTATAGGGGATTTAAGGCCAGAAACGACCTAAGTGTTTGCGACCTAACGACCTAAAAGCCCGCGACCTACGACCTAAGAGCCATACGACCTATGACCTAATTCCGAGTGCCGAGCGACCTAACGTTGTAGGCCATTTTAAGGTCGGAAACGAGCTATTTTGAGGCCGAGACTTTTCCACGCGAACGACCTAGCATAGGCAGAACGACCTAAGTGCAGAATTTCACCAAAAACACTAAAAATTGGAGTTTTTCGCCAATTCGATTCAAACCAAATGCAAATGTGCATGCAAAAGTGATAGGGAATCATTCCCAACAGTCCAATATAGTTATAGACTAGAATTGTGAGATAAAAATCTCACCTTTGCTCCAAAACCCAATGAAAATGAAGAACAAAGCTTGAAGGCAAATGGAGAAGCAACCACAAGCTTGAATCCGATGTCTTCTTCTTGAATTTGGAGTTGAATGTTGGAGTTGCAATAAAACAAAGACTTTGGAGTTTTAATTTCTCATTCCATTCACCATTTTTGTTGAAGCTTTAGTGTTAGGAAATGAAATGAAGCAATGAAGAAGAAGGGGGTGGAACTTGGGCCTAATGGGCTAAAAGTCCAAACCAAAGGCTCGAGTGAAAAAGTGGTGAAATTCCACTAACCCCAAACATATCAATGTTTATACTTAGAAGGTTGCAAACGACGTTTCGAACTCAATGGAAGTGGTCTCGAGTCCTAATTTGACCGTTTGCAAAAAGTAGCTTCGGACCAAAATCCGATTAACGATAAAATATTTAAATAAAATATTTAAATATAAAAATCAATAAATATGCGGGTTGTTACAGGTTTGGAAATCAAAATCAAAATCTGGTTAAATTCAAAACCTGAAGCTGAATCAAGCAAGAATTCAACCTGAGTTTAAAGGTTGACGCAACCTAAACAAAATTTGGGAACAACATCATTTCAGTTTCAAATGCAAAAGCAAAATTCAACTTTAACCAGGACCAAGCTGGAAGCAAGCTTAAAGCAAAAACATTTTCCATTTTTGAAGCAATGGCAGTTCAAAGAAGCAAATCAAATTCAATATTAACTCAAAGAAAAATGGAAAACAAATAAAATCCAGCAAACTTCTAACTGGAAGGTTTAAAACAAATCAAGCATGCAAATTTCAGGCCTACAAAACCGTCTCTGTTCTTTCATATCTTCAGGTGAGTAAACACTTTTTAAATTAAAATCTAAGTAAATAAACATATGTTTGCTTGTGAAGTCTTAGATGAATGTTACTTGGTTTGTGTATATATATTAGTTATCTCTGTGTTTATGAATGTTTGTAAGTGTGCATGCCTGATTGTATATAAAACATCTCTGTTCTTGGTTCAGAATATAGAAGTTTGATCAAAAATCCAAAATCTAATCACTAATCTTTGTTGGACTTAGAGATTAAAATATAACATGTTTGTTAAATCATAAATTAAAGTTTAAAATTTATTTTAAGCAATATAGGTTTCGAATTTTTCTAGAAACAAGATAGTATAGAAGAAAATTAAATGCATGTTAAAAATCAAGTGTTATAAATTGATAATCCAATTGCATGACTTAAAACCTCTTTGTAAAATATGATTTTTAAGATAAAAATCATGATTTTTAAATTGGGATAAGGGGAGTAATTTTAGTTTATCTGGAATTTGGTTTTTGGGTAATCTCGGGTGATCAGCAGTTGCTGGGAGGTCAGGGCTTCGATTGGAGATAGTGGAATGATCGAGGGGTTTGGCAAAAATGGCAGCAAAGGGAATAGTCCACCGTGGCGTCGGAGGTGTGGCGATCTAGTTTTAAACCCTAGATATGGCCGAGTCTGGGAAATGGAATTTCTGCTTTACCTCTGGGCGATCGAGTGGCTTGGGATTTTGCGAAATGGAAGCTTGGGGTGTCGGCATGGCGTGACCGGAGATGTAGCAGCTCCGATGATTAGAGACGTGGATGCGAGCATATTTTCTTGTAGTGGTTTTTGTTGCTGTTTCATCTGAGTTGCTCAAATTTGATTTGAGGCTCATGCTTGTGATTGGATGATAGGGGAATGATGCTTAGGTGATGGTCGGTGTGTTGAAGCTTAAGGTGGTGGTTACCGTCGTCGAAGCTAATTGTGCATGTGCACGGTGATGTTTTGGTGTCTATTGATGGGTTGGGTTTTAACTCGAAGGATATTTCAGGTATTTGGGAAAGTGGCTCGAGTATAAACTGTAGATTCATGTGTTTAGCCTACATGGTTTTAACTTAAGAAAAATCTAAGTTTGTTTTTAAAAAAAGGGGAAGAAGGGTGTTTACTCTGTGTTAGACCTGAGGGGTCTTCGGGTTTGACTCGTAGCAGTAGTGTCAAATTTTTTTAAAACGGAAATCAAAACTGAAAGGAAAAAAGTTTCAGGTTTTGAATCAAAGAACTTGTATTTTTAAATGCTTCTAAGTTTAAAGCAAAGTAAAACAGAATTTTCGAGTTATGAAAATAATTACTTTGCAAAGATTACTATTGAACAAGTTTTAAAATATATTTAAAGTTAATAGATTTTAAATGATAACGGTAATTAAGTTTTTAGGGAATAAATATTTATTTAATCTATTAAACAAGACTTAATAAGATTTTCAAAGATTATGTTAAAATTTAAATGTTTTAAATTGCTTTATTTTTAAAGTATAATTTAATTTAGTGGTTTTAAGTTAAATTGGTAATTGATAATTAACTCAAAAGGTTATTAAATAAGGATTAAACAATAATCAAAATAATGAATAATAGAATGTTCTATCTTTTAATTAATTAAGATCTTGAGTAATTAATGGTTATTGATGAAAGTAATTAAAGATTAATTACTTAATAATAAAAAGTTAATCAGTAAATTTAAGGACAATTAATTTAAAGCGATTAATCCAGGGATAATTAACCAAAGTGATTTATTAATGTGATTAATTAAATTTGATTAATTGATAAATGTTATTAATTAAAGATAATGAATTTATGATTAAGGGTTGACTAATCAAGTGATTAATGAATAATTACCCAACGTAATTAATTAATAAATTAAAGAATAAATAAATAATTAAAGGTTAATTATGTAATAATTAAAGGCTGATCTATTTATTAATCAAGGTTGATTAATTGATAATTAAAAATTAATTAATGAAGGTGATTAGGGAATGATAATTAATTAAGAAGTAATTAATTAATGAATTGATTAATCAAGTGATTAAGGGATAATCACTTATTGTAATTAATTAAGAATAATTAATTTATGGAAATAATTAATTAAGGTAATTAAATTGAGAATAATTAATAATTAAAAGTTAATTAATTTATTATCAAAGGTTAATTAATAAATGTTTAGAGGATAATTAATTAAAGATTTGTAAGTAATTAATATTAATTAACCAGGTTTAATAGTTATTAATAAGTAATTAATCTGATTTAAATTAATCAGATGATTAAATTAATCTTACTTATGGATGTTTGAATTCTAATGATGTTGAAATGTTTGATATCTCTGATATGTTATGCTTTGTCAATTTTGGATCCAATTCGAGATTTTCCTTGGGAGGTATCGGGAAGGAATTGGAATGTAATAATATTGATTCCTATAGAAGAAAAGGTTCTCCATTGATTAAAACGAAACTATTAATTGTTTTGGGTTGATCTGTGATGAATGTAATTTATTTATCTGTGATACATGTAATTTAATTATCTGTGATGAGTTTATATTTATGAATCTGTGAATAGAAGATAAGCGTTATAGATAATACCGCTTATCGATATTAATATGATTAAATCTGTGATAATTGATGTTGTTGCACTATTATGTAAAACCCCTGGACTACACCATACATACACGAATATGGATTGCACGAGGAAATTGGTTAAATCAGAGATTTTTGAAATGGTTTTAAAGTTGAATTTTGAATTCAAATGGTTTTGGAAATAGAATTGGGTTAAATATGAAAAGCTTTTGAAAGGGAGTTTTCAAAGATAAAGGTTATTTTGAATAACTGGATAAAGTTTTGAAATTTAAATAGTTTGATTTGAATTTGAATTCAAATTGAATTCTATGTTTGGAAATTATGATTTAAAAATGTTATATAAGTTACAAACGTGTTTATATGGGTTTTAAAACCATTATAAAATTATTTTTTGGGAATTTAAATTTAATCCAAGTTTATACTTGCAGAGCTTTAACTTGTGCAAATGTAATCGGATTTTTCCGATACAAAAACTGTTTGTTTTCAAATAATAATAGCTTTCATATAAAGGAAGGTTTTCCAAGTTGTATTGAAAAGATTTCAAGTTTTGAAATGAAATTGTTTTAAATGCTACAAATGAATCTTTGTGAAAGATTGTTGAACTTTGTTTTGAAATTGAAGAGGATCTAAAAAGTGTATCTTTTGTATAAAAGATTTAAAACAGAAATGGTTTTGAAAGCTATGAATTAAATCTTTGTGGAAGATTGGTGAACTTTGTGAATAGGATCTTTTTGTTTAAAAGATTTGAAAATGGTAATCTATTTAAACCATTTGAAAGAAATATTTTGGGTAATAAGTTGTGACTTAACTAGGATCTCATTATCCATATGGTTTTGAAATATTGTGCTCACTATTCGGTTTAGCCGGGAGATGACTTTGTGTCATATAACCCATTCTGAATAGTGATACGACGAAATGGAAAGCATATGAAGACGGTGGTGAAGACCGGGTATCTTCGAGAACGATAGGATAACTGTCAAATGACTCTGCTCTGAGTTGCTCTGGTATAAAGATCTCCATATGTGATGGGGAGTCCGATCGGGATTGAGGATGCTCGGATTGCAAGGGCTTCTTTTGAAGTGACTTCGGTTCTGTTCGAACCTAGAACAGACTTGTATGAATGCGTATATGACATTACACTTTGAGATGTAAAACCGGTTTCTATCAAATACATTTCTGTTTGGTGGCGAAGAATTTATTCTCTTAGCTTAACACCATTCTCTGAGACGTACGAGATCAGAGGTTATGTAGTTGATGGTTACTTACATTCCCAATTGGTAATGTGGCATACGAAGTGCTGTCGATCATTTGTTGATCAAAGCATGACTTTTGTGAAAAGCGTAGCTTTATGGATGAGACTTCATCGAACCTCACAACCCGTTATGGTCGAAACAAGAATCTTCGCAGCTAGGTAATTCGAGGGTAGCTCCCACTAAGGGTATGTCCATTTCCTTTTGGATTATGAGTGGTATCATTATGGAGCCCAGATACTTAACTTTGTGGTTGCTACAAACTTATTTCTTTGTGGTTGTTAGTTGAGAGGTACCTCGGATAAAGGTTGGTAACGACCGGGGGATGGCATGCTCGTGTCAGTAACTACCAAGTTATAGAGGTAACCCGGCCTTGTGTAGCAGAGATTCGGTTAGGTTCTCGGGGACATCCCTCTAGAGGCGTTCCATTTTGTGTGGGAAGTTCCTTTGCCTGACCATTTGTTGAAAACCCAATCATCCAATACGAGCCCTTTACGGTTTTAGTTGTAGAACCTGCCATTTAACATGGTAGCTATAGTAGGCGTACTATAATGGTATGTATGTTGGCTAAGATTAATATTATACTTGCAAATATTTTCTACACTATGCACTAATAATAATCTCAAAAGAGTTTTCTCGTATCAAGCATGTATGACTGTCATAAGGAGAAATCTCCTCCAGGTTTGCGCTTGCATTGTGTGTGTGGCGGGAGGCCTTATGGCAGTTTCATTTTCCAAAAAGCATTGCGGACTCCTTTTAAATTCCTTTGTTTTTATTTTGACAAAGATAAAACCATGTTTTTGTTTGCTCATACCAGTCTCATGACTAACCTGGAGTTTATTGTTCCCTTCCTGAACTCTGTATGTCCATAATTTTCCACACGGGCAGTCTAGAGTTGGGATTTTCAGATAATCAAATAATAGATGTATATTTGGAAATATTTGAAGTCTTTTGGTCTTTGAAGCCATTTGGATTTTGGAAATCTCTTTATGGATCGAGTTTGCTTAGTTCAGCATTGATGGTGATTCGAGCTTCATGGATTGGAGTTTTGGGATTTGGCAATGAAGACATTGTCTTTCCATTGCTGAGTTTTTGTGCTTTGCTGTTGATTCTTTCCACTGTTGTATTCTAGCTCTGATATATGCATTTATATTCATTGTATCTTTGTTGCATCAACTATAGTATATCAATGATATTATTCATTTTCTTCCGCTGTGTTGTTATACATAATGTGTTATAAAGTTTAGTGAACCAGATTCGACGTTTGGATCTGCGACATTCGAATATGGGCGACGTATTCAGTGCCGATTTTTAAAGGTTGAGTCAGGGTCGTTATAAAAAAGATGCATAATATATGGCTATTTCTTCTCCTTAATTTGGATTATCTATTTCAATATAAAAGAAAACAATAATTCACTTTAATTTCAAACGACGCAAAGTCTCATTTCTGAGTAATTTATGGAAAGTTATAATGGTAATTATTTTAGGAAGAATAGCTATGATAAATTAAAATGTAGAAAAGAATATTCTAGTTTATGAATTAATAGTTAGAAATAGGGTATACACATACACACACACGTATAACCACGCTTATCAAATAAAAATAAAAATATATATAGCTTATTTATGACTATATTCATATTAGTTATTAATAACTTGGTAACTATAGAACTAGGAGGTTGAAAAAGGAAGGAATAATAATTTCAAATTTAGGACAATAACTACAAATTTAATGGGCAATGAATTTATAGTTAATAGAAATTTAAAAGAATTAAATGGGGAGTGATTGGAGAATTAAATATGACAATTATAGGGAAACTGAATTGGCACATAATAAGTGGATTTTGAAACGAATAAATAAATGTCATTAGATATTGTCCATTTTTGATATTAATGACCATTTATTACAAACAATTGACATTTATTAGACCTAATAAAGAAATAAGAAAACCAAAGCCTAAACATACAAAATAGCAATAACCACATAGCGAATAAGAATTGATACTATTAAATACACATAGAAGGCAATATAATTTTCGTACTTGGAAATTATATAGCTTCAGTTATACGTTCAGAATGAGCGTGAATTAGTGGGCCTAGCCAAACAAATCAGCTTTGGGTGATCAGTTTGGTTTGGTGGATTAAGATGCAAGGTCTACAAAGGTACATAATAGTAGTCTGCCCTTCAACTAAAGATTACTGACAGTTGTGTATAATTACTACTGATGTAGGACATCTCCAACTATAAGACTCATGGGGAAGGGATATGTGTAGGACATACTTCTGGGTCGGAGTTATTAAGTAGCTACTATAGGATCCACCTCCTTCCTACTTAAGAATTATTAAATGGTTGGTGTAATTTGTTAGGCATTGTAGCGGGAAATCTCTAGAGGGGTCCACTTCAGGGTCGAGGTAATAACTAGCTATTATCGGGTCTGCCTCTCCACATAAAGAAGTATTAAGTCACCTAATGAGTTTTCGTGCGTTGTTAGCTAGAAAGTGCCAAAGAGGTGTCCACCTTGGATTAGATATTAAATGATGGAGACCTACCTTGGATGTAGGTAATGGTCAAAGTTTGTCTAATTCATATTAAAGAGGTATTAAGTGACTTGGTTATTTTCTCTCACACTATCAGGACATGAGTTACGGTAGTTGCGTGGGACTGGGAGGGCTTTTAGTCTATAGTGGGGGTAACTTGTAGTGGGACTGGAAAAACCTTTGAGCTTATAGTCAGAGACATATCATGTAGGATGTAGTTTAGATGTAGTAGTAATACATCGTTATATTATAAATCTATCTAGATGTCAGCGGTCTCTATAGCTTGGATCGGTTGACCAACAGTTATGTTGTAGAGGGACCGCTTCGGGGATTGAGATATTAAATGGCCATTGGGTCTACCTTCTCTCTATTTGGGAAGTATTAAGTGATCGTATATTTTGGTAGTATAGTTTTAAATGAATGTATATAGTCACATATATAGTATACCTTATAGGAGGTTAGGCATACCGTATGCGTGCATAGGATTAAATAAATTAGTCATGAGTGATAGAGGTAACATTTATATGGAAATCAATCGGCATAAATCAATGGTATAGGTAAAGTATGTAATTTTCCAATCACCAAAACATTGCTCCAACCCACTCCTCATTATAACCCACATGATAGATCTAAAAAGACGAGTTGTTGGACCAAGACGAGAGCGGTAGAGGGAAAAGTTTTCTTATTCATGCTTGTTGTTGATAAGGCACTAGAGATCCAAGGAATAATATCGGTTCCAAGGTAGTAGTCTTAGTCAATATGTATGTTTTATTATATTTTTCTATTTCATTGGAAGTTTATATTGATCGCACTTTGATATACCTATGTTTATTACATGTTACTAAAATCTACGATCTGTACCCTGGTGTACTTGGATTATGATTTATTCGAAATTCGGGTCCAATAAGGTGTGGATTATTACACGTTTTCATACAACTTTATGGTGACATCTTGACTTGTATAGCTGCTATTCAGATGCGTAGTTTTGTGATAACAATGATGTATGGGCGTATTGTACATAGATTTAGATGTGGAACGAAAAACAGAATCATGTAGCACATGCAATGGGTCCGTGTTTCATGGTATTGACATACATTCTTCTATACAGCAATGAGGCAGTTATAGGAGTTTTGATGTGGACAAAATTCTATGTGTTGCATTGGTGGGACCATCATGAGTCCAATGCGTATTAGTATCCTTTACTGCAGCTGGCTAGACCAGATAGTATATGTAGACGTGTAATCCTTTACCGTTGGTGGCGAGATGAGATTTCATATCATGAAATCCTTTACCGCAACTGGCAAGACCGTATTTCATATAAGGGATCCGTCGTCGTAGGTATTCGAGACCGGATCATTTTTAGATAGTATATTATTGTTTTGTAAAATGCGGACAAGACAAGAAGGTATTATAGTTAGGCTTAAATCATGTTATATCATTATCATGGTTGTATACCTGCATTAAATTGGCTTCGCTCATTCAGACGTATCACTAACCTGCTCCTATATTTTCTTTTACCATATGATATAGGGTGATGGAGTTTGGGGACGTGATGGACCAGGTGGCGTGGACTTGTAATATATAAATGTTGCATATAATCTGTGTCTTAATGACACAATGTGACAATATGTGGAATCGATTAGATTTTGTTTGAATAAACTGATAGAGGAATATTATCTATGTAAACAGATATATTTGTGACATATGATATTTTGAGTGACCGTACGATGTGAGACTCTAGATGTTTCAGTTAGTATAGTTTTGTTTATACATGTTCTCTTTCCGTATATCAATTTGTATCATCACCTAACGAATTCATAGTATAGTTATAGGGTTTTGAAATGGTAGGTTGTTACATAAATCCCCTTTTATCACATCTCTTTTAATAATGTATGTTCTTAATATTAATTTGATTTAGATACATTTTTTTCTATCCCTCTTTTTGATTACGTGTTCATCTTCTTAACAGTAAAACTATGACATACCACAACTTATCTAATTAGTTGCCTATGATGTTCATACAGTTTAAATTTGAAATTTTACCATGAATTTATGTGTGCCAAAGTTTTCCCTTTTGTTCTTGTTTTTGAAGTTATTATTTAACAAAACTACTTTGATTGAAACCAAAATTTAAATTTATTGGTTTGGTTTCATTTTGTTTCAGCTTGAATAATCATATGTTTTATTGATTTGACATACTCCCTGGATGGGTTCTTTGGTAAGGTGTAGAAGTGAGACCGAAGGCTTTATTGATCATCACTCTTTGGATGGGTGCTTCGACCAAGCATAGAAGCGGTACCAAAGGCTTTATTGAGCATCATTCCTTCAATGAGTGCTTTGACCAGTCGTAGAAGCAAGACTAAAGGCTTTATTGAACAACACTTATGTGATGGGTTGTTCGTCCAAGAATGTAAGCAGGACCAAAGGTTTAATTTGACCATCACTCTTGTATAGGTGCTTTGGTTAGGCGTTGAAGCGGGATCAAAGGCTTTATTGACCATCACCCATGGATGGAAGCTTTGGCTAGGCGTAGAAGAGAGACTAAAGGCTTTATTGACCATCACTTCTTTGATAGGTGCTTTGGCCAGGCCTAAAAGTGGGAATAAAGGCTTAATTTGAGCATCACTCTTGAATGGATGCTTTGGCTAGGCGTAGAAGTGGGACCAGAGGCTTAATTTTATCCTCTGCGAGACATGAGGTGTGCATCTGCTCAACAAATCCCCTATACCTCGTCAACTTAGGGGATAAATCGAGCATAATGCATCTTAGTCCATTGATATTTTATTTAGATAGATATTTAATGATTCGTTCTCTTTATTCATCAAAAGTTGTGAAGTATGTTTGGAATTCTAGGTTCTTGCTATTATATTTCCATTGATCTCACTTAATTGATAGATTCTTGATGTTGTTACTTCATAAATAATAAAAGATTTCTCTTAATTTGATCCAATTGGATTGCCTATTGAGCTATTGATGTTTTCCACAACACTTCTAAGTGTCAATCATACTTTTGAAATACTTCATCCTTTTCTTTCGAACTGTAGCATTTGGAAATTCTCCGTTGACATCATATGATCCATAAAATGGCATGTATTCTAATTTATTGATTAAATCCAAGGATTTCTTATTAGTTTCTTTGCTTGGTTAATAACCAGAGATTCTTCTCTAGCTGGAACTTCAACTCCGACTAGTAATATCTCTTCAAATCTATATGTCTGTGGAAATAGAAGCGCTATTCCCAGTTGTTCCCTTTGCTTAAGTTCTATATGACAAAAAGTTAGAGGTAGTTCCTTTAACCAGTTTCCTAGTCAAATTGCTTTTACAAGGTGTTCTTCATTGTCTTGCTTATATCTTCTTCCGCCCCATTGACCTCTTAATTGGCTTTTCGATGGAACTCATTATTCTACCA
Source organism: Allium cepa (assembly GCA_030765085.1). Classification (NCBI taxonomy): domain Eukaryota; kingdom Viridiplantae; phylum Streptophyta; class Magnoliopsida; order Asparagales; family Amaryllidaceae; genus Allium; species Allium cepa. The sequence continues at coordinate 674,178,012 of CM060941.1, read as the reverse complement.
TTTATCTTAAAGAAATGAGTGCAATCTTTCTTTTAAAATTAGGACTTTATTATCAGAAATAATTTTGCTAAGGAGTTCAAACCGGCTAACATGTCCTTGACCGCGAACTTCAAGACTTTTTCTGTAGCTATGTTGGGTGACATTTAGCTTCCACCTCTTTGGTAAAATAGTTTATTGCCACTATTGCAAACTTTACATCGATTTTTGAGGCATGAAAAGTCTTATTAAACTGGCTATTCATCTACAAAACAGCTAGGGGTTAGTTATGGAAGTTAATTCATTCGAGGTAACTAATGTTCTGCCTCATTACTTTCTTCCCTATCTTCTTAACATTTTAATAATCTTTATAAAATCCTTCATAAATTTCTAATTAATAGTTATATTTTCTCCTTAATAGTTATATCCACTTATTTGGACTTGGTTTCTTTAGGTATAAGATTGAACAAAACTTCTCGTACGGTATTCCATTAATTATATTATAGGGAAGTGCTAAGCATCTCAACATCTTTGACTCCTTTATATCTCACAAAAGTGTTTCCTCTTCCAAGTATTTGATTACCAATATTTATCCAACTACTAGTATATTATTCTTAATCAATCATAAGCTATTTTTTACCATTCACCTTTCTAATACTTCTTCCATCAAAGTATTCCTAGGCCGAAACTTCCATGAAGTGTATCTAAAATAAGAGACCAAAATAATATTTCATCTTAGCTATTTTGAAAGAATAAAACTGCAATAATGGGAGTCTATCATCCAGATGACAACAAGGTAGCCCATAAACAGACACACACACGCACATATCTATATATATGTGTGTGTGTTTGTGTGTTTAATGGAGAAACTCAAAACCACACAAAGAGGTATTTCACGTCGAGATTTCAAGATTGAAGATTGAGACTTTATTCCATTATGTACCAATTCATATTTGACAAAGAGATCCAAATTTCAATATATTTATGCCTTCGATAGGTGAATTCTATAGTACCGAGCAATAATAATTCTTTGCTTATTATCTTATTTAAAAGAGAGATCTAAAATGACATTTTGTTCAGTATACCTTATTCATCTCTATGCTGAGAGTGGTATGCTTTAATAAAAAGCGTTTACAATCGGGATAATAATGAAGAAAGCCAAAATTCCATTCAAAAGAATCCATCGTTATGTAATAGATAATTCGAATCTAGGTTTCAAAATAGAAGACAAGATCTCTTTAATCATACACTATGTTGAGGATTATTTCGGTAAAATGAAGGAGGATATTTTGAACTTCATTATTTAGTAAGAACCTACGTTTGATAAATAAATCTAATTAATAATAAAGGAGGTTAAAACCGTAACACAGAGATTAATTTGAGTCACAAAATAGATAGGCGAACATTCCTTTTTATAATATTAATATTGATGATTCGAAAAATAGTCATTTCTTTTCTAGCGAATAACCTCATAATACGAAGAAGCAAGTTATTGAGTTTCATAGAGAAAGCTATCGATTTTTAGCTAAAGGCTATCGAGGATTAAAGCTATCGTGTTTTATGTCCATACCAGGGAAAGTAATAGGGAAGAATAACTTCAAGTCAAAAGGCTATCGAGGTCTAAACTTAAAAACCATCAACATCCAAAAGCCATCGAAGTGCAAAATTAAAACGTTGTTGAATATTTTTGGGATAAATAAAACTCCATAATTTTCCCAAAAATGATCCAATTTGAAAAATTCATCGTATGTCATACTCACAAAAATATTTTATATTTTCTAATTCTTCTGTAGATTTTTAATATTTCAAAATTAGGGGCATTTTGGTAATTCTTCAAAAAATGGTACCTAAATTCAGTTCTCAGTGAAAGCACCAGCATGTTGAACCAATTTTTAGTCCAACATCCAAAATATTTCAAAATTCTATTTGATTTAAATTAAATTCTAAATATGCTCATAATCAATATAAAAATTGTCCATAATGTCCAAAGTCAAGTCATATTTTATGCATATGTAAATAGTTCGAAATTTGATTACATATGCAATGTTCTTCTTCCATAAGTCAATATTTCAAAACTACAAGTAAATTTCTTCTTCGTAGTCCAAAAATGTCCAAAATAGGCTCTATATGAAAATTACTCTTTCTGTAGGTCCTTATGTCCAAAAGTCAAACTCATCTTCCCCTTCATCGTCCATTAAAATAGTTCTGAAGCTCTCAAGTAACCTTAGAAATATCCACTCTAAAATGATTTCTTCTAAGAAAGAGAAAGATGAGAGGATCCCCTTCTTATGTGGTGTAGTCCCTATTTATAGTAGTTGGAGAGGGGCATGACTTTTTTGTATTAGTGGATTGAAGTTGATGTAAATTGATGATTGAAAGGACGGATGGTGTAACACCTCACCTCTATACCTGTACTACCAAAGGGTATTACTAGGTAATACCATTTGAAAATATAGAGAACAAGGCAATATTGGACCGTCACATGTGAATATTCCCTTGAGTTGACACCAATAAGTTTTTCAAAATCATATATGGCTTAACCATGCGTACTCGATACCGGCACAAACCAATAAACATGTGTGTTTTTCAGGATAGAACAATACACAATACATAATAAACAATAGGGAACACATAGTCATTAAATGCAACGAACAAATGTAATAAGGGAAATATACAAGACTAAGTGAGTGTACAAAAAATATCAAAGCGCACTATCTATCAAAATGAATACAACATGAGTCCAACACATAATTCTCAACATAAAATCCATATGTACATAAGATCTACATAAACACATGCAAATATCTACACCATCTAATAAACTAGCCTCCAAAACTAGCCTATCAACTAGCAGCTAGTCACTTCATCTCTGAACTATAATTGGCACGGACTGACTAGAGTATTACATAAATGACACACTCGTCAGCCTATGTCTAGAGCATGGTTGTCAATATATCATAGTAACTAGCATGGTATCAAACTGATATCTCAAATGCTACATGAACATCTCTAACTCATCAAAATATTTCAAAATCATGCATAAGTATCATCTTCTATGTAAAAATGTTTATGTCAAATTATATATCAAGTGGTATAATATCAAAGGGGTGAAACATTTACACATCCAACTATCATAAATATTTAAGAAACCAACAAGTATCATATGGCTGGCACACAAAAATGCCCAAGGTTATCTCTTAGAAAGTTATAAAGCAGTCATACTCGGGGTTGTCGAACTCAAGTAGGTGAAACAAACAAGCATCCATACAATAAAACATACAACACCTATCAATAAGGAATAGGCTAACACCCCAACGTAGCCTTGGTTATCCTCCTTTATAATCTCATAATTGTAGGTATAAGGATTGACCTTATACTGGAAATACCATCTAAATTATAGTCATGAACTACTCATCATACAACACCAGACTTAAAGAGGCGTACTAAGGTCATACGTCTATTTATCTCAAATCATAACCAGACAAGAGACAAAAATCCACTCACTTGCTCCATGATACTACAGATGTGCCTCTTTGGGACCGCTCGTACAGTTCTTAGTTACCACGACGACCATCATGATTTGATATCCATCAGATGTAAGACTATGCTATGCAATATTCAACCCCACATATGCCCTATGGTAACAAACTGCTGGCCTATATGACAATAGGATGATAACATACTGCAATAGAACACAACTATATAACATAAGGTGTACAATTGATCTGAGGCATGACCCTTAATCAGCCCTCTAGAAGGGATGCTAGCCAAGTCTGTTTTACCCCTCAAAATAATACATATGAGCACACAAAATGAATGATCTTCATATATATATATATATATATATATATATATATATATATATATAGGCACACAACCTTAGGCACACAACCACGCTCAACCCAGTGAGCTTCAACTCACGTACACAATATATGCAATACCTTAGTGATACAATTGCCATTTGAGTGCCATCTACTCACAAGGAGTAATCAAATATATATAAACTCCCATATCCCATACCACAATGTGTTGCTTTTTCGTTTACTCAATGTTTATACACTACACTCGCACCATTTAATGATATCTTATGCAACAAGTCCAAAGAATAACCAAATAAATATTACCAAAACCCACATGCTAGTCTTTATTACAACTCTGTTATTCAATATCCTCATTACATAGAAAGTATATTCACACAAAACACACTAATCACTTAAAATATAATTTCTCCCATTTTTTAAACCCAAAATAAGGATTTTTAAACCTTATAACAATTCCTAAAAATTATAGAAATCTTTTTAATGAACAAATATTACTTATAAAAATTATTCTATAATTTCTATAATTAAATATGATTTTAAATGAATTTATAAACCTCTAAATCAATTTCCATTTATTTTAAAATATAGAATATATTTTAGAAATCTAATTCATACATTCAAAAATCTTAGAAATCCATTTCAAAATCAAGTATTGTTTACTTTGAATAATTTACCGTAATTAAATAGTATTTTAAATAAATATTTAAAGCCCAAAAATAAATTTCTTTTTGGTTTAAAATATTAATTCTTCCGTAATTTAATTTTAATGAAAATAAATCATTTTTCTAAAGTAATTTTATATCTGGAAAGCATATTATTTCTAATTCTCTTATATTTTAATTTAATTTTTTGAATTTTTTTAAATTAGCAACACAAACAGAAATGGCCTGGAGCTGTGCTAAGCTCTAAGTCCCCCACTAATGCAACGATCATAAACTGATAGATAGACTGGTTAGGCCATATGGTCACTGTTCGTAGCACAAGTGTTGCAGATTTGTGAGTAGGGCTTTGTCATCTTCCCCCGCTTGTTTCTATTGCTTCTCCATGAACCCAATTCCTTTTTGATACTTTGGAACCATTCAAATGCATACTAATTATAACCAAGAATGCATATAATCATCAACCAATGAAAAATAATTGATTACACATTTCTAGTAAATGGGTTCATAAATAATTTCCAACATACACAAACATCTCATTCATCATCAAATTCAAGTACGTACCTACCATATGCGTAGTTGTGAGTGTGAATACTTACCTTAAAGTTAGTTATTCAAATCCCCCTTAAGTCATCAATTGCTCTTCAATTCCCATGACAGTATACCTTTTACTATATATTAAACTTGATCAAGAACATACTTTGATCACTCCTAGGTTTGTAGATTATAATTAAGAATTTGACGACCCAGAAAATTTAACATTTGAAATTGAAACAGTTAATTGATTTTAAACATTTGGAAGTTAATTTAACTTGAATTTCAGATATAACTATGGATTTGGCAATTAAATTATTGAATTTAATTTATTGAAGTTGGGTAAAATATTGAATCTTGATTTTTGAGCTGATTAAAAATATTTCAATGGCTTGAAAATAATCTATATTGAGAATACTAAAGATAATGGAAGCTTCAGGATTGAATTTGAAAATGTTTTGTTCAGTTTTGAATTTGTATAGCTTAAATCGACATTTAAAAATAGCCTTCCGAGGCACACTCTCAGATTTCAATGAAACTAGTTCCATTGGATCCGTAATATTGTATTGTTATCAGATTTCAATTTTCGTAGCGTTTGGAGTGATCGTTTGGCCAAACGATAAGCAAACACGTTGAAATTTATATCGAAATTTAACTAAATAGCTGGATCCAAAAATCTATCTTCTCCGTACGATCCAATTTGGACTCGGAACCTTTTCCATTGCATTCGAAATGGGTGTATAACATTGTAAATGCCTAGCAGCACGTCCTGATTGGGGTTCGAGATTGTAAGTTTCATTTATCGAGGCAACTTCAATTTGAATTTGAATTTAAAATTAAATAAATATAAATATTCTCATGCAATTGGTAAATTCCGAAAGTCGACATCAATATGACCACTATATCAAATGCCAAACAATCGAATGTCGGAAAACTGAACCGTTTAGGGTTAAAGAAGAAGAAGATAGAAGAAGAAATAGAACAATAATAGAATCTCACATTTCACAGTGGAACAATATATAATAGATAAATGAATAAACTTTAAAACAAAGAACTATATCAGTTTATACATTACAACATCAAAGTTTATCACAACAACACAACACTGGCAGTCATATAACTTTCTCAAATGGAAAATTGACTTTGCACCAAACCATACGCAACGAACACTACTAATATTAGTGATACGCTTCACCATCCAGCTTGTCTCCCGATCTCCACAGCATATATTTTTTTTGACTTCGCTCTAGAACAACTGATAACCTGACTCTAGGCTGTCCATATGGAAAATTATGGGCACCCAGAGTTTAGAAAGGGAACAATAAACTCCAGGTCAGTCATGGGACTTGTGTGAGATCTTAAAAATAGTTACTTGCACAAAAGAAAAGAAATCTGGTATGCTTCTGGAAAATGAAACTGCCATAAGGCCTCCACCACACACATAATGCAAACGGACAATCGGAGGAGATTTCCCCTTATGATAGTCAAACATGCTTGATACGCAAAATCTTTTTAATATTACCATTAGTACATAGTGTGGAAAACATTTCGAAAGTATATAAATCTTAGCCAGCATACACATTTACAGTAAGCCTACTATGGCTATCATGTTCAATAGCAGGTTACCACCACATTCTATGGCAAGTTATCCAACTAAAACCGTATAGGGCCCGTACTGTTTCTTTGGGTTTCCAAAAAATGGTCAGGCTAAGGAACTTCCTCACCGAATGGGTATGCCTCTGGAGGGACGCCTTCGAGAACCTAACCGGATCTCGGCCAATAGAAGGCCGGTTTACCTCTGTAACTAGGTAACTACTGACACGAGTATGCCACCTCCCAGACTAGACCGACCTTTTATCCGAGGCGCCTCATCAACCAACAAGGACAAAGTAAATAATCTGAGCTCCATACCAAAAAACTACTTTTAAATCCACACAAGTTAAATATCTAGACTACATACCAGATACCACTTTTTATCCAAAAGGAAATGAACATACCCTGAGGGGCGCGACCCCCATAACCTTGCTGCATCCTTCCCGTTTCGACCATTTTTGGAGTGTGAGGTCCAACAAAGTCTCGTCCACAAATCTACGCTTTTCAAAAAATCCATGCTTCGATCAACAAATGATCGGCAACATTTAGCATGCCACATTACCAAATTGAGAATATATCACTAGTAACCATCAACTATGTAACCTCTGAGCTCGTACATCTCAGAGAAGGGTGTTAAGCCAAAAGAATAAGTTCTCCGCCGCCAACAGAAATGTATTTGATAGAAACCAGCTTTACATCTCAAAGTGTAACGTCAGACACATATCCATACAAGTCCGTTCCGGGTTCGAACGGGACAGAAGGCACTTCAAAGAAGCGCTTGCAAATCCGGATATTCACTAATCACGTCCGGACTCCCCATCATAAAGGGCGATATAATCTCTATACGGGAGCAACTCAGTGTAGAGACATTCAACAGGTAATCCTTTCATTTTCGAAAATACCCGGTCTTCAACACCGTCTTAAGATGCAATCCGATTTCGTCGTAACATTATTCGAAATGGGTTTTATGACACAAAGTCCTCTCCTGGCTAATCCGAATAATGACCGTTTATTTTTAAAAATAAGTGTTACATTCAGATTTCAAGTAAATAATGACAAATTTCCACTTTGAGCTTTTAAACAAAAGACCCATCACAAAGATTCGATGTGGTTTTCGAATATCTATTTAGAATCCGACCCACGATCGCATCGAAATTCAAATGCCATTTAAAGGCCAATATTGTTAGTCGATTATTTAACTATCAATCAATATTCACAGCAATCACCAGATTTTAAATAATTTCCCCCTTTCCCTCCAATTATTTATTTTCAAAATTTTTCACAAGATATATTTTCACACTTCAACCCTTTGAAAACAAATTTCAAATCACTTTCCTCACGCAGAATAAATTTTCAAATATTATTTATTTCCACTGAAAAATTGCCGAGTTTGAATACTTTAAAATAATTTAAATCACTTATCCAAAAAAAATATATACTTGGAAACATTTAGAATAAAAACTACTTTTAAACACTTACTTAAATATTAGTTATGAAAATACTACACTAATATCTCATATAAACTTTAAGCCCAAACTAATTTTAAAAATAAAAATTTTAGATAGAGTATAACTATTTAAATAACCATTTTCAAAATCAAATATCAAATATTTAAAATAATCACTCCAATAATTAGCTAAATAAACTTTACTTTAAATATTAAAAAAATAGCTTAAGAAAATAATTTCTCCTAATCATCCTTTTTAAAACCATCCTTAAAAACTTTCAATTTATATTTATTACCTACTTTGAAAAAAAACTCGGCTTTCTAGGGAAAAATAATCTTTCCATTTCAAAATGGTCATTTAAATAAATTAATAAACCCTTCTCGGTTTATTTTAAATTTACGTTCCAATTTTGCAAGTTTCTTTCCATACTTTTAAAAATAAACCAATATTTATTTTCTTTAAAACAAATAATTCCAAATTCCTAAATTTATTTCCACGCTTTTAAAAAATAAACCAATATTTATTTTTAAAAACCAATTTCACTTTACTTTATAAATTTCCATTATGAATTTAAATTTCCAAATATCCACTGATATACGATTTTCAAATTGATTTCCAAATATTTACTTTCAAACACCAAATCAAATTCCAAATTGATTTCCAAATTTATTTTCAAATACCAAATCAAATTCCAAATTGATTTCAAATTATTATCAGATATGAAATAAAATTTCCAAATCGATTTCCAACACTTATTATCTTTTAAAATAAATTTCTTTATTTCTTCCAAACTGTTTAAAATCCGAGATAAATTCCCCAACTTTTAAACAATATTACTCAAAATCCATTTACAAAAATCTTTTCCCCATATTTTGGAATAAATTCGATAGGATTTCAAAAATCTACTTTTACACTTTTACATTTCTTCTTTTAATTTATCTGATTGTCTAGAATTAATTTACTCAAAATTTTCTACTTTAATTCCCAAAAATCCAATTTTTGGTATCCTACGATACCAAAAATATATTCAGCTAAACTACAACCTTCAATGAATTTCAATCACCAACATATTAATACACAAATTATAAATAATCACAACATAATATATAAAATAAATTCAACAATTTGAGGAATCTAACTGGATCCCTCCAATCTGTTTCCCTGCATCTACATATGTTAGCACAACAATTAAATACCAATTCCACTTTGAGGTCGAATATCGCAGTATATGGGATTATATCAAATCATCCGCTATTATGCGGGGCATAGGGTCTCATCCGCTATATAACGCGGGGAATCAATCACTCCAAATACACACACACACACACATACACACAGATATATTTATATATACACACTACTATATATACTACCACATCCAAAAAGTCAATCAATAACTGAAATTTTAATTATATTCAATTGAGTGAGAAGATCTCACCTTTGATTTTTTTTTGCAATCCATTTCCATTCCCAACTTGTTTTTCTTCACAGAATTAGACCTTGTATAAACAATTTTACAACTTACTAATATTCGAAGTGATCGAACAATTTATTTCCATTTGATAAATTTAATTAATTAACTAACGATTTACTTAAAATAACTTTATTTAAATAAATTTCCGCTAAATAATTTTAATTAATCAATGGTTTCATTTTAAACTAATAATTTTGATTTTTTTAACTAATTTCCCTTTTAAAAATATTTATTTAATTAAAAATTAAATTTAAAACTTAATTTCCTTTAATAAATAATTTTTGGTGACAAAAATAAATTTCTAAATAAATTAATTAAACAAAATAAATCACCAACAAAATGTATTTTAGTATTGAAAGATGCATGTGTAATTTTATTTCTTTCTCACTTGAAACTATATATATATATATATATATCAAAACAATAATTTATATAAATTTAAAACTCTTCAGTATTTTTAAATTTCAACTATTTTTTCCTGTTTTATATATTTCTTCATTATTTTTCAAATCAACCAGAAATTTAAACTTACTGTAAATTATAAAAAATTCCATGTATACAAATATTTATTTATTCAACTTAATTAAAAAGAAAACAATGATACCTCCTTGCAAATTTTTAGCTCGCAGACGCCATCCATAAACATGTCATTCGCAATCACCCACCAAAACACGTCGCCGCTCTCAAACTCGCGCGCGCACAGAAAAGCTGCCAAAGCGCCGTTGCTCGCCATCGACCTCAACCCCTCCTCGCTGTCGAAGCACCAACCATTCACGAGATCGCCACCATCCTCCCATGCTAGTCCCAAACCCTAAGTCATCGCATCACCGAGGCGTGCCACCCAGATCCAATATGCCACCATCGACGTCGCCTCGCGCCATGAGATTCCTGATGCCACCGCCTTTGCCTAGGCGCTACCATCGCACGCGTGACCACATGCTTCCCCCAAATTGCCTTTGATATCGCGGTATCGCGACTGAGTCGCGAGCCATCTTTTTTTCAATTTTGAACGATTTTGTTTTCGAACAATATCGCAGCCATGATTCGGAGATAATGCCTTGCCCTCATTTTATTTTGAATTGATTTAACTCTGCGATTATCAAACAATTTGATTTTGAGTCCTTCAGCCATTTTTTATAAGAGGATACGACTTTGTTTTCATCGGCATGAGTTTGATTTGAAACAAAGAAAAAAGTTTTTGTTTGTTCGTATATTTTTTCTATTTTACTGGCTCTCTTATATTTTTTCCAACGAATACGTGTTGAAAATCTTGACAAGTGTTTATGATGAAACATGTTAAAATTTATCAATTGCATGAGAATATTTATATTTATATAATTCAAATTCAAATTGCCTCGATAAATGCAACTTACAATCTCGAACCCCAATCAGGACATGTCGCCAGGCGTTTATAATGTTATACGCCCATTTCGAAAGCAATGCAAAAGGTTTCGATCCAAATTCGATCAAATTGGCGAAGATAGCTTTTTGGAGCCAGCTATTTAATTAAATTTCGATAAAAATTTCAACGTGTTTTCTTATCGTACAGCCAAACGATCACTCCAAACGCTACGAAAATTAAAATCCGATAATAACGTAATATTATGGATTCAATGGAACTGGTTTCATCGAAATCCAAGACTGTGCCTCGGAAGGCTATTTTTAAATGTCGATTTAAACGATACAAATTCAAAACTGAATAAAACATTTCCAAATTCAATTCTAAAGCTTCCACTATCTTTAGTATTATTAGTGTAGATTTTTTTCAAGCCTTTGAAATATTTTTAATCAGCTTAAATATCAAGATTTAATATTTTACCCAACTTCACTAAATTAAATTCAATAATTCAATTGCCAAATCCATAGTCATATATGAAATTCAAGTTAAATTAACTTTCATATATTTAAAATCAATTAAATATTTCAATTTCAGATGTTAAATTTTCTAGGTCATCACAAAGAAGCACATATCCAAGTTTCGTTAATATTTGGATTTTCTTTGAATTATCATTAAGTTTTGAAGTACGGTTAGGGTTAGAAAATACCACATGAAGTGGAAAAATCATGCAGTTTTATTTACTAGTGAAGATATTCGATAATGAATAGGAAACTCTAGAATTCTCATGATAAATGGAGATAATGAATTAAGGTTTTGGGCCCTTGGGTCTCAAAACACTTCTTTTCCATCTCATTTTCTATATCTCTCTTCATTAAATAATTATTTTACCTAAACAAAACAACTTAAATCTAAATTAAAGATGTCTACATGCCTTTTGTCAAGGCAGTATACAGGTGGATTTAACCCAATGGACTGCACGGTTATCGAGGATGGAATATCGTAGACTTGGTTTAGATTGATGGATGGAAAATCAATTTCGGATAATAATATAAAGCTAGGATTAAGCATAGTCGATGGATAAATTGTGCCGGGTACTTGGAATATGGATTTTGGCGAAGGCCAGGATGCTTTGGGTCAGCCAAGGAGTTGCTTTGGGTCACGTAGTCATTACTTCGGGTTGGCATGCTAATCCGCTTCGGGTCGGCATATTGCTTCAGGTCGGCATTTTACTTCGAGTCGGCAATGGCATAACATTGGGTCGCCAGTGGCATGACTTCAAGTCGGCATAGGATGGAGGCTGTATCACTTCGAAGGGTTGACATGGCTCACTTCGGGTCGGCATAGTCTCTGCTTTGGGTCGGTTATAGGAGTTGCTTTGAGCCGGCATTAAGATGGCTTTGGGTCGGCAAAGAAGGAAGCATCGAGTCCGCAAGAGTGCAGCGGCTTCGGGTCGGCATTTGGTTACTTCAGGTCGACGAAGACTTCACTTTGGATCGTCAAGGACTTCACTTTGGGTCAGCATGGCTTCAACCTCGAGTCTGTAGAGAAGGAGCTACTTTAAGTTGGCTACAATCTTACTTCGGGTCGGTGTGAAGTTTACTTTGGGTCGGCATATCACTTGCTTCGGGCCAACATACGAATGACTTTAGGTCAGCATAGGATGGACGATTTGGGCTCGACGATCGTCATAGTGGGCCTATGTAGGCGAGGAGGCCCTGTAGCTGGAGTTTCACCTACAAATACAGCAGGCTTGACTTCAGAAAAAAGGGATCTTCTTCTTTATTCTGCTTCTCTTCGTCTTCTAACTAGAGGCTGCTCTGCCATTTTTATTCTGGAATTCTAGATTGTAACTGTAATCAAATTTCAGTATGATAAGAAGGTTTGTTCTGGAGTGGACGTAGGCCGGAGTTAGCCGAACCACTATAAATCTTGTCTCTTTTACTTGCTTCAATTTTAATTTTGAATATTCTACATATTATACTCTATACATATATTATATGTATGATCTTTGATATATTGGTTCTTTCACTTATAATTGGGTGTTGGTGGCCAATTCTGACGCCAACATTTTGGTGCTTTCACTGAGAAAGCTAGCGTTCAGGAATCTGGAAATTAGGATCTTGGATTCGAAAGCTTGGGAATTTGAATCTTGGAAGCAATGGCTAGGTAATCAACAAGGAGACAGAGAACGGAAAGGAGCCATCATGAAGGAATTCAGAAGGCTTTCTCAGGAGCAAATCGAACCTCAATCTATATTACTAGAGACAAGATGGAAAGGTTGCTGAAAAGTCATGCAGATATGATGCAAACCCTACTCCGACAGCTTGGACAAACTGGAATGCAAAACCAAGGGAATGGAGTAGCATGAAATATTGGAAATATGGATCACGAAGTTACAGCAGCAGGAGCATAGGAAGTCCAAAATCAGAACCAAGGAAACGAAGCAACCAGGATAATGACATGTTGGTAGAAATGATCAGACAGGCCATGTGAGGAGGATTGGTAAATAGAGATTTTGAGGATGTGAATTGGAGCCCCTTCACTCCCACAATTAGGCAAGCTAGGAATCCTCGGAATTCAAACTACAAACGTTGGAAGCATATGATGGATGGACAGATCCCGCTATTCAACTGACATGATATATGAGGCACATGGAAGTACTAGGGCATCGGAGGAGGTCATGGTAGGGAGTATTCTCTTCTCCTGGTAAGTTGATCATAATCTTCATATTTATTAAATTAATTTCTTTTTCTGAATTACATTCCTTATTAGGTCTTCCTCCTAAAGATCTCAACGGTGAGGGGAAGAGAATCGGAAAGCTGTTGACCACTCCATCGGGTAGTATAAGGAATAGGCTTACTCTATTGATACCAAGCAATCTTCAAAAAAATTCCCTCCTTCCCGAAGGTCAGAGAGTTCTTGGACAAGCCCCTCCTATCGAACATAATTCTAAGAGCAAGCATTTTCTCCCCTGGGAATCTTAAGCGTAGTACTTGCAATTTATCATTGTGTTACTCCTTAGACTGCTTTACTAACTTATACCTTTTGGATACTAGCGGTTGCTCCCCTGTTGAGCTAACCACAAAAGATCCACTCCCTCTAATTTCTAAATCTAGTGCTTCCGCTCCAACCCAAGCCATCGCTAGGTCAAGGAAGATCGCCAAAGGAAATTGAATTGAATAACTATTGTGGGTCCTTCTTTCAAGAAGGCTAAAATAGTTAATATTCGATACTCTCCTCCTCCAAAAGAGGGTGAAACTGTTGATGTAAGAAAAACTCCAGAGGGTCCTACTCTTGAAGCTTCTATTGACCAATTTAAAATAACTCTTTCAAAGGTCGACCTCATGTCCTGCATTGTCATATCCGATTCTCCTAAAGTTATCAAATAGATGCAAAAGGATTTGGGCATTTCAACACTTTCTCGGGGGTTGAACCCATCTGGACCCTCATAACCATATTCTCCAATTGATTTTCAGATGATGGTACAATCAATTTTGAATGCTCCCTCATTTGCTTCCATTCATCGACCATCTTTTGTTCCTGATCCGATAGGACATTGTCGCTCTCTAATTGAGCAACAACTTCTGGTATGTTTCATATTGCTCGCCATCTTATTACTTATTTCTTATGAATTCTAACTCATGTCATACCTTTCTTTTCGTTTTCTAAAATCTGGTACTCTCTTTAGCAGAGCGCTTCAAAGTCATTCGCTGAGGCATCTATGCTTCAAGAAGAAATCTCAACTCTGAATAGCCAAACTGCTCCTCTTCCTACTGCTAAAGAGAATGTAGTGAAAGAACAAGAAAGGTTGGGTGTCTCACTTGCTCAAGCAGAGTCTATCATTTTTGAAGAGAAGAAAGCAAAAAAATTACCAGCTAACGAGAATTTGGCATTAAAAATGACTTTAAAAGAATCCAAGGAAGAGAAGGCCTGGATGGTTTCTAAACAATCTTCTCTCAAGAAGAAGTTGGGAAAGAAGAAAAATTACTTAACAATGGTCATTAATACCATTTCTATAGCCAAGCAAATGGTGTCGCAAGTTTTGAGTACTTCTCTAAATGATATCATCGTGAATTCTTATGAGGAGCTCTATGCTTGCTTATTCTAGCAACGTTCCTGACTTGAGATTCCATTCACTCAATCCTGCTCTAGTCAAAAGATTTATGGATAAAATCAAAGAGATGGAGCAAGGGATCGAGGTTCTATTTAGAGAGAGAGGAAAGTGATGTCGCTAAACTCTTGTCTTTTAATGCTCCTTTTGTAGAAGGTGATGAGGATGATAAAATTTCCACAGAGGAACATAGTAATGATGATGATAATGATGATAACCCTGATAATGAAGATAGAGGTCAGGGTTCAGGAGGCAACCGAGGAGGTCATGCCGATGTTCATGGAGGGGATAGCGATGATATCCTCAGGGCTTTAGAATAAGTTAAGACCGACCTAGTGGTCATGAAGCAAGCTGAACTGAGCTTCCTGAGCCTTTTGATCTCCAAGAAAAAGCCACTAGTATTGATGTTAGAGTAAAAGAGGAGGAAAATTAAGAGCCACAAACTTCAGTTTCTCTTTCTCAAGTATGGGATTCTTCGTCCAAATGGCTTTCACTACTAAGGTAACAATAGCTGATATCTTTTTATTTTAGATAAAGAAGAAATACATACAACTTTGTAAAACCAACCTTGAAAGAAAACAAGCAGAAATAAATAGCTTGTATAGAGAGTTAGATAAATAAATAAAAGAACATAACACAATCTTTGACAAGTAATATAATCTTAATAAGAGTGCTGCAGTATTAGCATCCTTTAAAGATCAAGAAGCTGCCCCTTGATTGAAAAGGGTGTGCCTTTGATATGACATGCTTTCAAAAGAAAACCAAGAATTAATAACACTCTTTTGGATGTTGATTGAAGATAGGGATATTCTAGTGGATTTCTTATAAAAACTTATTGCACGCACCCAACTATAGATTTCTCATACTTATGTGACTTTAGCGAAGGTCTACTTAGACATTTACATGGGTGATATTTGGATGAATTTGGATCCGACCCACATACAGGGGCTTGATGGAATTTACCATGAGTCAAATCAATCCCCCGTGAATTGGCTTCGGAAAAACTCAAATATTATAAGGAAAAATTCATTTTCAAGTTATTTAAAAATACAGTTTTGTACGAACCAGGTAAATATTTGTAATTATGTAATGTGAATTTTCTATGTTAGTTTCCTTTTATACCTAGTGGTATTTTATTACGTTATTACAGAGTATATTTCTCTTGAGTAGTCCTAAGATTATTTAAGCAAATAAATCAAATTAAGAAGAGACTATTTAGAAAAGGCCTCATTCTTGAAATCCTTAAAATTGGCTAGATATTGATTTCATAGAGATCTTCAGAGGCTTTATATGCAACATACCTAACTTCATTTCGATTTTCTTGGCGAAGAAAAGGAAAAGCTTCTTAAGGAAATTCGAACATATTGGACAAGATAATATGCGGTCGTGGTAGTCCTCCTGCCGATGAATGGGTCTATAGCAAATATCCTCTGCTTATTACCCCGAAAGGATTTAATGCCCTTTTCGATTCCCCTTCTGACTTGACGGCTACTTTTTCAACTAATTCTCCAAATGAAATGATGTTTCCTAACTTTAAGTGTAGTGAAATCGTACTTTATTTAACAATGATATCGTTTGTCCTGTTTTACTTTCTCTTGAGTTGTAATTTCCATTATTGTAATAAAATAAACAAATGACTTGAGTATTAATTTCATTTTTGTTGTATAAATATGATTTACAGTTATCTAGCACACCATTATCATTAGATTCATCATCCCATTTTACAAACATCAGAGATAGGTTCGTAGCAGCTATTGAAAATAAGTGCTTTCTCAAAGAGCCATTGTCTGCCCATCTCCAAGGTAACACCGAAGCATTGGAATGGTGCAAAAAAAAATTCTGCTTCAAAAGACAATCATTAGAGATCTTAGGGATCTAATCATTAAGCTTGAAGAAGATATTAAGAATAAGAATGAAATAGTTTCCCAATTAAAGTGTCAAGTCAAATCAAATCCTTCAATCGATTTTGACTACGAGATGTCTAAAATATTTTTGCAGGTAAGTGATTTGGAGATAAAGTTAAAAGATAGTAAAGCTCGATGCAAACCAATGGAATTTATCATTGGGGATAACATTCCAAATATCGATTTACCGACTTCTCCAATCACCTCATCGTCGTTAAATCGACATGTTCTTCATTTTTGGGAATTCAATAATTCCATACTACGATAAACCCTCCCTTAGGTTTAAACAAGAAAGCAATGAGTGAATGGTGTAGGAAGGTCAAATTTTAAATGATGAGATATTTTAATGATCGATAGAGGGTAAGATATTCATAGCGCATAAATAAATATGCAGCTAAGATTCAAAAACTTGAACGTGAAAAGTATCTTCTTCAAAAGCGCATTGATGATGTAGAGAAATAAAACAAAATCTTTAACGGTGCCAACAAAGCTTTCAATCATGCTTTAAAGACTCGTATTGAATTCATTGACGATGTCAATTAAATAAGGAGAAATGAAATAAACTTAGAGAAACTATTTGTACAACAATTCACCATGTCGTCGATCCTTTAGTTGATGAAAATCCAGATAAGGATGTTCAGGATTTATGAAACATACACTTATGCTGTATACTTGTAAATAATTTTATAAATTATGTAAATTATGCAAATATCACCTGTAGTGTAGCTTTTTTTTACAATGTTGTTTTTTAATCTGCTTTTTGATAACTTGGAATTGCCAGTCCACTCAGTCTTCCTCACCGATCTCGTTTCCCTAAATGTACAAAGTAGACAACATTCCTTATCGTTAATTTGCCACCTATGCAAGAACACGTTCAATGATTTGTTCACATTATTAGCGATAACATTAAGAATTCAAAATTTTAAATAATGAAGGTGAACAGATCATCATGTGAAAAAAGTGATCATAACTGAGAAGAAATTCCATAATTAGATACGGCTGAATATCTTTAAGTCCCAACTTCGGTAATGATGGGAGAGGGCAAGGAATCTGACTCAAACTGTATTAATAAAAGACAAAAAATCAAATTATAGAAATAATAGAGAATTGGAAATCTAACTCCGGTATTAATCATAGAAGTTTAAAATTTTCTCTTCTGGAAATAACTAATAGAAAGCTAGAATTATCGTTTTATAATAAGAATCCATTTGGAATTAAGTCATGGAAGATTAGCAATCCTTTTCCGGGAACAAAGAATATGAGTCTAGAAACCCTAATCTGGAAACAAAAGAAGAATGAAAACCTAGATTCGAGTGTTGGTTAGATAGATCCGGAAGCTAGTAGAAGACTAGGAGTCCATAATAAAGTTCCCATATTAGAAGCTTGAAGCCTAAATTCAGGCATTAATGAGTGAAGTCCAGAAATCAATAGTAAATGTTCCAAAACCAATATTTGGGTATTTTTATCCCGCTTTTTGGCAAAGCCGTGATACCGAAAGATTGGTCGAAAACAAGAGACAGTTCGTCTCAGAGATTGGTTGCATTCCACTTCGCTATGGATATCGATGAATTTTGTCCGAGTCCGGATCGGGCCACAATTGACAAGACATGACAAGCAAAGCCGCGAGAGCCAACGTTTCAAGTTTCAATTCAATCCGAGTTCATACATGCAAGATATGATCGGTTCAAGATGGAGGAGATAGCCCTTGTTCGAATCCATAAGATGTGCCCTAGTTCGAATCCACGGCCAGAAATCATGTTCGCATCCATCGGTTCGTACCCATCTACTTCGAATCCATCAAGTTTGGAAGTCCTTCGAATCCATAAGCCCAACCTTCCTTCGAATCCATCAGGTGGCCAGGCTTCGTATCCATCCCATTACCTTCCTTTGAATACATCGCTGTAACACATAATCGAATCCATCATGTTCTCCCCGCTTCGAATCCATAGGCGTTGCTGAGCTTCGCATCCATCCAAGACACCCGTGCTTCGACTCCATGAATGCACCTAGCCCCGAATCTGTTCCCTCGAAACCACCAAGTCAAATGGAGAAAATGATGGAGTCGACCCAGCCAACTCGGAATGAAAAGTGGATTGACCCTGGAAATGCGCACCACGTCATCACTTGGGCATGTGATGCCATCGATTCGACTCGATCGGTTCGAAGTGGATCGATTCGAACCCCACAGCCACCGAAACATACCAACTCGTATCGATCATATATCCCAAACCGTTGATCCAAATGCCACGAAATTTTCACAGGAGCTTGCGTATACATAGAAGAATGTCCACGCCAAGTTTCATCACGGTTGGACACTTTCTCGATCGATTCGAACCAAGGGTCGAATCGATCCCAAAGTGGGCCCGGATCTCCCGAATTCGGCCATATGGGCCCCCTCACGTGCCAGAAGTGGTCCTCCTAGATTTTAGGCGAAATATCAGCCTTCTGCAGCTATAAATAGAGCCTCAGATTATTCAGAAAAGGGGATCGGAATTCTGAAGCGCCAAGACTCTACCAGATTCAATTCTACACTTTATCATCGTTGTTGCATTCGAGTTTAAGAGCTATAATCCATTGTAACTCGCTGTAACCACTGTAATCACCAAGAGAATAATCAATAAAGATAGAAAACTTCAAAGTGGACGTAGGCAAGATCATCGAACAACTATAAATCCTATGTCGTTTACTTGTTTTCTGTTGTTTCTGTTGAATGTTCATCATTTTTGTTATCTGCAAATTGTTTATTTATGACTGCGAACGGGTGCTTTCACGACTATTGGGTGTTTGTGGTCAATTTTGACGCAAACATTTTGGTGCTTCCACTGAGAGCTGCTGATTCAGGATAATTTGAATTTGAAGGCTTAAAGATTTAGATCTAAGAACCATGACGAGACAAACAAGTAAGAAACAAAGGCCAGAGAGAAGTGAACACCAAGGAAGTCAAGTGGCTTCCTCAGGAGCGAATCAACCGTCGATCTTCATCACTAGGGACAAGATGGAGACAATGATGAAGAAACAAGAGGAGTTGATCCAGAGTTTATTTCAACAGATAGGACAGCTTGGAACACAGAATAGAGAAGCTAATGGAGTCCAGAACGGAGCAGGACCATCCGGCATAGCACCTGGATTAGGAGGCGCACCCATGGAGAACGATGATCCAATTTCGGAGAGAGAAAGAGGAGCATCTTCACAACCCGGGAGTAGTAGAGGAGTGAATGCTCAGTCAAGGGGGCAAATCCCAGAATTCCCTTGTGGACTCGGGAGGCAGGTTGAAAGTAATGAACGAAGATGGCATCTCGGTGACAACGATAGATTGGCGGAGATGGTTAGAAGAGCTATGAGAGGCGGTTTGGTAAATAAAGGTTTGGAGGATTTTAATAGGTGTCCTTTTAATCCAGCAATCAGACGAGCTAGGAACCCACCAGATTTCAAGTTACCACCATTAGACATGTATGACGAAAGAACAGACCCCACGGTTCATCTAACGAAGTATATGAGACATATGGAAGTGCTGGGGGAATCGGAGGAGGTTATGGCCTGGTGCTTTCCATTGTACTTGACGGATATTGCAGCATTGTGGTTTAGACAATTGGAGAATGGATCCATCGGAACGTGGAATGGTTTAATTTAGAGATTTATGAGGCAATTCAGGTTTCACATTACAAGACCCAAGAATGTGATGACTCTGGCAACCCTAAAGCAGAAAGCCGGAGAGACTTTGAGGAGTTATCTTAGGCGATTCAATGCAGCAGCTGCTTCGGTGGATCGAGCAGATCCATCTATAGTGGTGATGGCAGCTGTGTCCGAAGTAGCTGACGGCACAGAGTTCAAGAATTCTTTGACTAAAGATCCGCCAATGGATCTAGGGGAATTCTACAACGAGGCAGAAAAGTTTTTACAATTAGAGGATGTGAATGCAGAAAGAGAAGAAGGAGAGGGAATAGAAGTTTATGTGCTTAAAGACAAAAAGCCTCTCGAAAAGGACTCAGGCAGGGATGAAGGAAAACGTAAGACTGAGAATGATGGGGACAGGTCAAAGCGGCAACGGAGGGAGCCGCGATTCACCACTTACACCGAGCTGAATGAAAGTCTGGAACAGATTTATCAGGATACCAAGGAGCAGGTTCCACATCGTAGACCGATGCGAAGGGATCCAACTTCTGACGAAAGGAGATCAGATAAGTTTTGTGTATTTCATGAATTAAACGGTCATAACACTAGTGATTGTAGGCATCTGAAGGACGAGGTAGAAGGACATATCAGGAATGGTATTCTCCTTCAATATGTGAGGAGGCGAACTCCAGTGGTGGAACCAGAGCGACCACCGTCTACATCATCTAGAGGCGACCCTGAATCAAGTAACTGTTTGATTATCAATTAATTAAAATAACGATGAACAAGTCGTAAGCTTCCACTAACACAATTAAATCATTTACGGATGTACGAGATCGCGAACGTTCTCTAGGCATGCTCTGAATGATCATTGACTGTTTCGTAGTGGGAACTTACACTTTGACATCTTTGCTTTGCTTTTGTTTCGTGTTGATTTGGACATTTGAACTTGGTTTGTTTGGATATTTCTATTTTAAAATTCACCTATCGAATAGATATTTGAGTCTGATGATTCTGAAATGGCTAAGCTACTTACACATGTATGGGGTCGCGAACGGTCCTTAGGCATGCTCTGAGATGGCGATAAACCACCCTGACAAACAATCCAAGGACCCACTCGAACGTGAACCTGGTATCAACAACACCAAGCCCTCCCGGGCACACTTTCTCGCCTCGAACGACACACGATCGTGAACGATCACAACTCGCCACGAACGACACCCGACTTCGAACAGTCACAACTCGCCTCGAACGGCACACGATCGCAAACGGTCGCAATTCGCCTTGAACGGCACGACTCGCCCCGAACGGCACAACTCACCTCACTTCAAATGGCTCGATCGCGAACGATCGTCATTTGAGGTCCGCCACTTGACCGCGCATGGTCGCACTTCACCTCAAATGGCTCAATCTCGAACGATCGTCATTTGAAGTCAGGCGCTTGACCATGAACGGTCGCACTTCATCTCAAGTATCCCGATCCCGAATGGTCGTTATTTGAGGTCGCATAGAACAGTAAATTCCTTTGTAGGACATCAACAGGATATGAACATCCAGATCATGGCATTACAAAACGCGCCTTCCTACCGCAAGGCATATTTTGGGGGGCAAATGTTATCCCGCTTTTTGGCAAAGCCGTGATCCCGAAAGATTGGTCGAAAACAAGAGACAGTTCGTCTCAGAGATTGGTTGCATTCCACTTCGCTATGAATATCGATGAATTTTGTCCGAGTCCGGATCGGGCCACAATTGATAAGACATGACAAGCAAAGCCACGAGAGCCAACGTTTCAAGTTTCAAGTCAATCCGAGTTTATACACACAAGATATGATCGATTCAAGATGGAGGAGATAGCCCTTGTTCGAATCCATAAGATGTACCCTAGTTCGAATCCACGGCCAGAAATCATGTTCGCATCCATCGGTTCGTACCCATCTACTTCAAATCCATCAAGTTTGGAAGTCCTTTGAATCCATATGCCCAACCTTCCTTCGAATCCATCAGGTGGTCAGGCTTCGTATCCATCCCATTACCTTCCTTCGAATCCGTCAGTTGGCCAGGCTTCGTATCCATCCCATTACCTTCCTTCGAATCCATCACTGTAACACATAATCGAATCCATCATGTTCCCCCTGCTTCGAATCCATAGGCGTTGCTGAGCTTCGCATCCATCCAAGACACCCCTGCTTCGACTCCATGAATGCACCTACCCTCGAATCTGTTCCCTCGAAACCACCAAGTCAAATGGAGAAAATGATGGAGTCGACCCAGCCAACTCGGAATGAAAAGTGGATTGACCCTGGAAATGCGCACCACGTCATCACTTGGGCACGTGATGCCATCGATTTGACTCGATCGGTTCGAAGTGGATCGATTCGAACACACAGCCAACCGAAACATACCCACTCGTATCGATTATATCTCCCAAACCGTTGATCCAAATGCCACGAAATTTTCACAGGAGCTTGCGTATACATAGAAGAATGTCCATGCCAAGTTTCATCACGGTTGGACACTTTCTAGATCGATTCGAACCAAGGGTCGAATCGATCCCAAAGTGGGCCCGGATCTCCAGAATTCGGCCATATGGGCCCCCTCACGTGATAGAAGTGGTCCTCTCGGATTTTAGGCGAAATATCAGCTTCTGCAGCTATAAATAGAGCCTCAGGTTATTCAGAAAAGGGGATCAGAATTCTGAAGCGCCAAGACTCTACCAAATTCAATTCTACACTTTATCATCGTTGTTGCATTCGAGTTTCAGAGATATAATCCATTGTAACTCGCTGTAACCACTGTAATCACCAAGAGAATAATCAATAAAGATAGAAAACTTCAAAGTGGACGTAGGCAAGATCGCTGAACCACTATAAATCCTGTGTCGTTTACTTGTTTTCTGCTGTTTCTGTTGAATGTTCATCATTTTTGTTATCTACAAATTGGTTATTTGTGACTGCGAACGGGTGCTTTCACGACTATTGGGTGTTTATGGTCAATTTTGACGCAAACACATATAATGAAGATCAGGGATCAATAGTAAAAGTCCCAAAAGCCAGATTCGGGTATTAATAAGTGTAGCCTAGAAATGAATAGTAATTGACCCGAAATCCATATTTGGCTATTAATAAGTGTAATCCAGAAATCCACTTTTGGAAATCAGTCAGAGGCTATAGATTCTTATTTGTGCCTTCTATTCTGCATCACTCTTTGGGCATTGATTCTTTTGACATTTTTCACCATTTAGACCTTATTTGTTGTCGTTGTTTGATGTGCCTCTTCTCGGGCTCGGACATCTTAGTTTGTTATCGTATGGTGCGCATGGTTAGCTTATCCACAACCAGGACCCAAGGACTTACCCAACCTCCGCCCAGGAGGCGCTCCAACTATGCCTTATATATGAGACTGAAGGCTTGTTCGGTGCCATTGCCAGGCTATAGAGTGACGAGACCAATGGCTTACTCTGTCCTCCCTCTAGCAGGTGCCTTGATTTGCCTATAGTGTGGCACGACCAAGGGCTCGTCGATGCTTTAACCTGGCCAAAGATGCATGGAAAAAGGCTTACTCTAACCTCCCTCTAGGAAGGGCCTTGATCTTGCCATAGCGTGTCACGATCAAGGGCTTGTTGATGCTGTAACCTGTCCATAGTGTAGCGTGGATAATGGCTTACTCTAACCTCCATCCAGGTGCACTTTGACCTGGCCAACTTGGCACAGACAAGGGCTTTGACCGTTTAAGGTAACATCCAAATATAAGGAGAAGTCTGCTCCCAAGCATGTAATTTTTCTTAAGAAAATTTGTACTTTATTGAATTAGACTAGGATCTGTTTACAAATCTATAAAAATTTCCTTATCTGAAAAAGTTGATCATCTTTACATTGATTTTTCGCATGTCCATTCATCATAAGATAGTGGCAGTAGGATCCCCTCTGATTCCTTTCATATTTAGGCTTTTTCTTTTGGGATGGACAATAGTTGAGTTCCTCCTTAGTTAGCAAATAAACATTCTCCATCGATGTAGGCAGACTGAAATCCATAGGGAGTCTCGACTTTAAGCTTGTCTTTTGAGGATGGTTTCTAGATTTTTAATTGCTTGATTCTAAAATATCACCCTGAGGATTGTCTTCTTCATTTGATCAAACAAGTTACTATCTTATCTGTTGTTCCCCCTAATGCAAAGATAGGTGTAGGTCCAATGTTAAAGGGGTTTAAAATCCACTTGTTTAGTCATAAGCTTCAGCACGTTTTCTCTTTGTGATCCTTAAAGCTTCCAGTCACAACATTTGCATTTTATATATTTCAGAATCTTCAATAGTTCCGTAGGAGAATCAAATTGAATGTGGCACCGAGGATCCTTTCTCGGACTTTCCAATTTTACTAGGCATGGTGGTGTAAAGTCTAAAATAGGTAAACTTGGAATGGAATAGGTTTAGTGGAGAAAAAATTTGGGAGTTTAACAAGGTCGAAGGTTCGAGACCTTCTTCTAGTGCCAAAAATATTAACAATAAAACATGTCAATGCCTTAAAACAAAGTTCAAAGTGTAAGTGACCTCTTCGAAACCACCTTTCGAATAGATTGTGACGGCTTAACCTTTCGAATCTCTTTACCCAAATAATTTGGATGATTTAGATCTCCCTTAAGTCCATCCTTCGAAGAGGTTGCAACAATTGTAACTCCTTCTAATAAACTTTTAACATGGTTGAGATACTTAAACCTCTTTTGAAAATAACTTTCGAACTAGTTGAGTTGGTTTAGGATCTTATCAAAACCTCATTTCAAAGTGGTCAAGGTGACTTGAGGTTAGGACTATTGATCTAAGGATTTTATTTGAATTTAAGTGTTTTGCCTCCCTCGAAAGGTAGCCTTTCAATCATATCAATACCACAAAATCATAATTAGAACCACATAGAAACTAATATATCCAAAAATTTCACAAACTTGTTTTGATAATATTTTCCTTTATTGCTCAAAGCTTAAGTAATACAAATAATTCATAACCTTAATCTAGTTTTAGAATTAGGGTTTACAAATTCAAGAATGTACAAGTATGGAGTGAATGAAATCGGTTCCCCAACACAGTACCCCTAGGGTCTTATTTATAGGCACAGGTTAGCACCTTTCGAATCAGTCCTCTCATCTCAGTCGAAAGGGTGCTTGGAGACCTATCGTTGCTGCTAAAATTAGGGAGTCCTTTTACTTTGCTCTTAAATTTTACTTGAGTGCTTTCAAGTTGGTCGAAGGTCTAGATGAACTCTCTACTTGTTGTTAATGAGCGATTGCAAGGAAGGAAGGACATGCTCTTTTAATTCTATTGATAGGTGAATCTTTGGGGATTCGAATGAATTGGAAAGTTGTAGAAGGTACGAACGCAGAAGGTAGCTTTCGAAGGCATACTTGTTAACCAATGCGTAACCCCATCCCCTGGTGTATGAAAATGATGTATTGTGCTTAAGTCAGCTTTGTTTTATGGTGAATGGTCTCAACCTATTCGAAAGGCTTATTTATACTTTCGAAGGGGTAGCCTTCTCCAATGTTCTTATGTGGAAGGTGAATGAAGACGAAACCCACTATTTCAAAAGGTTTGGCGTGCATATGATAGTTTGTAACTAGTTGTCTTTGTAATATTTTCCTCAACTCAATCGAAATTCCTTTATGCATGCGGAAGTACTATTTCAAAAGGGGTTCATTGAAACAGAAGGATAGCTCTTGTCCCCTTTCAACCTCTTTGAAAGCTCATAGCACGTCCAACTTTTAGAGAAGCAACCATTCGACTCTTTTGAAAGACTTTTTTAATGCTATCATTCCTTGTGAATCCATCTTTTATATTTTACGTGGTTTCGATAAGGTTGAAGTGAAGACTAATGGTAACACTTGATTTCCCCTTTTGTTGGAGAAATAGATGACATATAAATAATATAGAGGGAACTTGGGAATTTTTTTAGAGGGATCTTGATTCCTCGCTACTGTTAATGTTAATTTCATTTATATATGTATGTTATAAATTTTTGAATGTCAAAGCTTGGTAGCTTGATCTTATTTGATTTGATTTTGGTATGATGAAAAGTTGAACCTTTCGTTATAGATCTATGAAATCACTTGTTAAGTGCTCTGGTAGCTTTGGGGCTCATTTTAGTATTTTGGAGATTTGGAAATGGTTTGATTTGGAGAATGACTTTTAAATCGAACTTTCTAGAATTTTATTTGGTATTTTTGATATCCTAGAATTTTAAGCAATTAATGTATGATAATCTTCTTTTATAAATTGTTTAAAATGGCAAAATTATTCTTTTAAAACAAATAAATTATGTATTGTTTATAAATGTGTGTGTGTGTGTGTATATATGAGCTGATTTAAATTGAATTTGAATTTGATATTGAAATTCAAAAATAGATGTCTTAAAATAAATTGGATTTAAAAATATATGTATATGATTTTTATTTAGTTTTATGTTATTTTCTTTAAAAGATTTTATAAACATAAATTAAGTAAAATGTATTAACTAAGTAGAAATAAGTATAAAGATTTATAAAAAAATTTAAAAATATATTTAACATAAGCTAATTACAAGGGTTGAAATATTAGCATATATTTTAACAAATGTAAGTTAATTAACATATGTAAATGACAAATGTTAGCTTATTAAACAAATGTGACAATAATTTAGTTTCTTTTCATTTTTATAAAAGATAAATCAAGCTATATACATATCTTTCCATTCCCTTCTCTATTTCTTTCCTCTCTTTATTTTTCAAACTCAAAGAACAAAAACCTGTAACTAAAACCAAAGAAATCAAAAGCCTGTAAAAAGAAAATTCAAACCAGAAAATTAAAAAGAGCAACTAATCTTTTTCAAATCTACTACCAGTAACAAAATCATCTCATATTTAAGCAAGATCATTTCAATAACTAGATCTAAGCTTCAGATCATCATGTATTTTCCAGATTCATAATATTTCTAGAATTTCAAGATTCCAGTTCAAAATCTAAAGCAAAAACTGTTTCAATGCTCTGTTCAAATATTTTCCTAGTAAGTGAACAAACTTTAATTTATTTTAAACTTGATGCATGTGATGATCCTTAAAATATATGATATGAATTAAGCTTGCATGTATGTATAAATATGAATTCCTATATATTCGTATAAGTATACATGTCTATGTTGCCCTGTTCTTTGTTCACAGGGTTTTAAAACAAAGTAAAAATTCAAATCTCCTCTTTAAATCTCTTATAGGCAGTGAAATTCAAACAAATTATGTTTGTTTAAACTTAAACTAAGATTTCAAATTCTTTTTAGAAAAGTATGTTTGAATATCATCTGGCAAGTGGGAAACTTAAAACATGTTAAAATCAATAATCATGATTTGCTGATTCATGTATATATTTTGAATCGACTATGAAAACTAGGATTTTTAAAAGAAAATTAACGATTTTTAAGTAAGTAAATTGTGAGAAATTCGGGGTTGATCAGATTATGGGTTTTGAGGCTTTTTCGGTGATCGAAGGACTCGGGAAGGT
Source organism: Allium cepa (assembly GCA_030765085.1). Classification (NCBI taxonomy): domain Eukaryota; kingdom Viridiplantae; phylum Streptophyta; class Magnoliopsida; order Asparagales; family Amaryllidaceae; genus Allium; species Allium cepa. Next base: position 674,150,030 of record CM060941.1, on the reverse strand, counting down.
CGGGATCACTACTGGTGACGGCGAGGGAGTAGGCGGTCTCGGGAAATTGGCAGGTGGATTTTTCAACCACCGTGGCGGTGGCTTTTGGTCGGAGTAAGGTTTTGGACATAAGTTTGGTCGAGGCTGGAAATTTGAGTGTTGCGTCGTCTCTAGAGCGCCGGACTCATTCGGAGGTTAGGGAATAGAAGCGTGGATGACCGACGAGGGTGTGGACGGAGTTTCATGGCTGCTGGTGGTCAGCAAAGACAGGTCAAGGTGGTTTTGGGTCGGTTGAGTTGTTCTAGTTTGATAGAAATTGCTCGATTTCGTTTCATGTTCGATCTTTGAAGTTTGGCTGGTCGGTCGCTTTGAGGAAGTGGTCGTCGACATGTGGGGAGTGACGGCGATGGTCAGAGCTCCGACGATCAACGGTGCACGTGCACGGCGAGGATTGTGTGCCAGTGTTTTAGGAAGGAGGATGGTTCTCGAGGAAGGTCTCAGGGAGATGTCGTCCTGACTCAGGTTCGATCTCGATTGTGATCGCGAGTCTTGAGCAACAGGTTTTAAATTTTAACATATCGTGTTTTTTTTAAAAAAAAGAAGAAGACTCAGTGACTCGGGATGAGTGCCGGGTTGGACCTGAAGTAAGTGTTGTAATAGTTTTTAAATTTTAAATAAAGGCAAGTTTTTAAAATTTTAAATAAATCAAATTTAAACAATTTCTTAAGTAAATTCTTTTATACATAATAAATGTTTTTAATGATTGATTTAAGAAGTTATATGATTTGTTTAACTTAAATTTGTTAAGTTAACTTCTTAAGTTATTTTAAACTTAATTTAGAAATGTAATTAAGTAGCTAATTAAAAAGTAAATGTTTTAAATTTATATTTTAATGATAATTTAGTAATTAATAAAGATAATGGTTTATGTTAAAGTTAATTAGGGTTTTTGGTGACGAATGATAAAATAAATTAATAAAGTAATTAAAAAGTAATTAATTATCTTAATTACTTAATGATTAAATATTAATTAATTAATGATTAAGGATTAATTCATTAATAATTAATGTTTATTAGTAATTAGAGATTAATTAATTTTTAATTAAGAACTATTGAATTAAGTAATTAGAGATTAATTAAGTGATAACTAAGAATTAAATAATTACTAATTAAGTTTTATTAATTAATAATTAAGGTTTATTAATTAATAATTAAATGATAATTAATCAGTAATTAAAGATTAATTAGCTGATTTATAAAAGTAATTAAGGAATGATAAATCAGTCAAATGGTTTGTAATTAATTAATGATTAGTTAGGCAGGGTTAGGTGATTAATCATTAAGTAATTAATTTAATTAAATTAATTATAAGTATGGGATTAATAAATCTTGCTTATGGATGATTGATTTTACGGAATGTCTTGATTGATATTTAGAGTATGATAATCTATGATGTGATGCTTTGGATGTGGCTGTGATAAATGTGCGTCATTTAACTGTGATGAATGCTGTGAGAATTCAATGTTTTGGATTGAATTAAACTCTTTAAACCTTAAACAACTTGGCCTTGAAGAAACGTTTGGATTTCAATGAGACCGGGATCGGATATCAAATTTGATCATCCGAAAACCACATCGATCCAAGTTAAACGATAGGTCGTGAAATCTCCAGTGAAGATCGAGATGAAGATTCAGAGTGCAAGGGCTATTGTCATGAACTCTGAGGGTAATTCCAAAATGAGTGTAGTGAGATCGTGCCTTCGGTTTCGTTCGAACCCATAACGAACTTGTATGGATGAATGCTATCAGGCCATCGTCAATGGAGGTCGATGAGCATGCCGAGATATGTGCTCTTAAAAGGTAATCGTAGCCTCAAGCCTCATCAATCGAGAATGGCTAAAATATGGGAGGTGCACGCAAGGCTAAGTGGGTAGCACCCAAGTAGGATCAGATTTTTCTTTGTCTAGAGGTCCCTTTATTTCGGCCATGTGGGCGGTTGTTTGGCCACAACCGTGGAGTTGTCTTATTCGGACTATCCAGTAAGGGATAGCTTCAGCTTTGTGTTGTAGGGGATCAGGGTGGATCCTCGGTATGGTGATCTAGATCACGTAATGTGACCGACGGTACCACAGGAGCCCTGCTATTGTATGGAATCCTATCTCCAAGAAGTGATCTCGAACTTGATTATATACCTATATATGCTGGAATTTAATGAATGTAACAATTTCGTCTATGTGAATATTTATTTGAAAACCTTAGACACTATTATAATATAACTGGATTTCCTATCAAATGTTTTGGTTATCGTAAGAGAAAAACTTGTCCGTGTTTATTTGCGGAGAGTCTTACGATATACCTTTTATTTCAAAGGTTTTTCAGGTTAAACAACTTAACCGTTTACTCACACCAGACCCATGTCTGACCCAGAGTTTATTTCTGTCTTTCTTAAACTCTTGGGTACTCAAATTTTTCTGAGTGGCCAAGTGATTAGGTTTGTTTGCTGAATTTGGGTAAAGCTTGGAGCAGGAGGCTTGGCGTACCTATATTACTATTTCCGCTGTATTGGAGTCTTTTGTCCATTGTATTTTGGAATGTAATGGATAGACAGGATTTTATGACTATCTAGTGTGATGATGTAACTGTGTAACTCTGATGTATAATGACTATGTAATATCTATGTGAAGTATTATATTTTTTTCCATTTCCATTGTGAGATTCTGATGTTGTTTTGTTCTTTCTTTCTATCTATACTTTTTCTACTTATTTCTTTCCTAATGATGATACGTCTTTTTGTGGAATGAAAGGTGGGTCGTCACAGTTGGTATCAGAGCGATAGGTTGAGATAATACCTAGGCTTTGGAGTAATATCTATCTTGAGAGTGCGTATTTGTAATTTTTATATATCTATATGTCTATCTAAATGGTTTGGTTACCTGCCCAGGTTGCCAACATGAGTTCTAGAGGAAGGAGAGGCCGAGTTGTGGGTAGCACGATGACCTATAATGGAAGAGGTCCAACTGCTAGCGAGGCTGTAAATCGAACGCCGCCTCGAGTAAGTTTTGCTGCTTTGTGCAAGGATTTTAATAACCTGGGAGGAAGGCCTTTTACCAGAGTGCATTATAGAAGTTCAGGCTTGGTTACCCTCATGTGAGCGCATCTTTAAGAGTTTGGATCTGTCAGACGAGCAAAAGAGAGTGATGACATCGTGGCAACTTCAAGAAGGAGCTGCAACTTGGTGGGATGTAGTTACAGTGAATATTTCAGAGGATGATATTTCTTGGAGTAAGTTTAAGGAACTATTTAAGGAACAGTTCATGCCGACAGCTGGGAAGACTCGTCTATATAGATATTTTTTGGATCTAAATTAAGGGAATATGTCGGTTTCAGAATATGAGACTAAGTTTAATGAATTATCTCGCTATGGACTTGGACTTATCGATACAGCCCTCAAGAAGAATGAGATGTTTGTGCACGGAACGAGGCTTGTGTTCCACGAGAAGATGACGGCTCATCTTAAGGGATCTTTTGTGGAGTTGATTGACATGGCATTTAGGTATGAAGAGCTTATGAACAAGAAACCTTTGGCATCTACAGCAGCACCAAGTGCTACTTCTTCCAATCTTAACAAAAGAAAATTCAACCCAAATTGGAAGACGCAAGGCAAAAGGATACAGGGACAAAACAATGGACCTCGTAAGTGTTATGTGTGTCAGCAAGAGGGTCATTTAGCTAAGTAGTGTCCCAGAGGTAGATCTCAGCAGCAGCAGCAGCATCAGAGTGGAACCGGTTCAGCATTGGGTCAGAAATCTTTGTGTTTTAACTGTTATCTGCCAGAGCATATGGTGAAGCTTGTCTGCTTCTTTAGAAGGCCCAGCAGAACAAGGTATTTGCTCTTAAGGGTGGACCATCAACTTCTTCTTCTAAAGGCAAAGGAGTTTTCGAAGGTACTTTGCTTTTAGATGGCAGTTTTATTAGAGTTCTGTTCGATTCTGGTGCATCTCTTAGTTTTATTTCTTTGGAATCGGTAGAGAAGTTTCATCTTTCCCCTAGTGTGGTAGACCGACCTATTTTTGTATCTAATCGTATAGGCGGGGTGACCAAGTTAGATAAGATCTGTAGAGGGCTAGGAATTTCTTATCCTTCTCGTAGTTTTTCTTACGACCCATTTGTATTGGGTTTCAAAGGGTTTGACCTTATTCTGAGAATGGATTGGTTGGATAAGTATAAGGATGTTTTGATTTTTGAAGAAAGAACTGTGACTTTGGAAACTAAGTTGGGAAGGATTACAAAAGTGACTTGCGATAGTTCCGTAGTTCACTTAAGTAATCTTTTGCATGGAAACGAGGCATCTCCAGAAGGCGTAGAATCCATCGGAGAGGTCAGAGATTTTCCAGATGTCTTCAAGGAAATTAAAGGTTTGCCCCCACATCGGGAGATAGGGTTTCAAATCGACTTAGTTCCGAAAGCAATACCTGTTGTTCAACCCAGTAGAAGGATGGCGCCAAGGGAGAGAGAAGAGCAGGTGAAGCAGACCCAAGATTTCTTAGAGAAGGGTTTGATCTGGCCTAGTTTTTCCAGTTAGGGTTCTGCTGTAGTCTTTGTGACCAAGTCGGATGGGTCATTGCGACTCAGTGTGGATTATCGAGAGTTGAATAAGTTTACTATTAGGAATAAGTATCCCTTGCCCCGTATAGACGATCTTTTTGATTAACTCCATGGAGCTTCGGTTTTCTTTCAGTTGGATTTAGCTTTGGGTTTTCACCAGCTAAGGATAGCTGAGGACAGTGTACCATTGACTGCATTCAAGGGACCCAATTGTTTCATGAGTGGTTTGTTATGCCTTTCGGGCTAACCAACTCTCTTGCTTATTTTGCAGATTTGTTGAACCGATTTTTCCGAGATGTATTGAACAAGTTCGTGCTCGTGTTCATCGACGATATTCTTGTCTACTCCAAGTCTAAGGAGGAGCATAAGCAACATTTGGAGATAGTGTTGGAGATTTTGAGGAGGCATGTTCTGAAGGCTAAGTTTTCAAAGTGCCATTTTTGGAAGTCGGAAGTCATATTTTTGGGCCATATTGTTTCTGGAGGGGGTATTTCTATAGATCCGGCCAAGGTAACAACTATTCAAGAGTGGAAGCAACTGCTAACTCCTATGGAAGTCCGCGGTTTTCTGGGTTTGGTAGGATACTACAGGAAATTTTTCAGGGACTGCTCTAAGGTTTCTTCGCACTTAACCAAGTTAACTAGGAAAGGGGCAAATTTTAAGTGGACCCCCGAGTGTGAAGAAGCTTTCCTAGATTTGAAGGCAAGGCTGACCATTGCACCTCTTCTAGCTATTCCTGATGGTAAGAGTAAGTTCGAAGTCTACACGGATGCTTGTGGAGTTGGGTTGGGTGCAATGCTGATGTAGAATGGGAAAGTGATTGCATATTCAAGTAGGCAATTGAAGCTACGTGAAAAGAATTACGCTACGCATGATTTGGAATTGTTGGCCATCGTCTTTGCTTTGAAGATGTGGAGGCACTATCTGTTGGGAGAGAATCTTAAGCTTTTCATGGATTATAAACCTTTGAAATATCTTTTCTCCCAAAAGGATCTGAATTTGAGGCAATAGAGGTAGGTAGGATTTTTCACTTCGTATGATTTGGATATCCTCTATACACCAGGGAACGCAAATGTTGTGGCAGATGCTCTAAGTTGGAATACAGTTCTGTCTTTATTGGAAGTTGTGCCATCTCTTCTTGAAAGGATTTTGAGTAAGAAAGGATCAGATAGAAGGTTAAGAGAAATTGTTAGGAGAGTGAAGAAAGGCTAGTGTTCCAGTTTTGAGATTGATGACCAGGGAAATTTGAGGATTAATGGGAGGATTTGTGTTCCGAATTTCAAGGATTTGAAGCAAGAAGTTTTGTCAGAAAATCATCACTCCAGGCCGAGTATCCATCTGGGGATTTCAAAGATGTATAAGGATATGAAGAGAATCTTCCGGTGGAAAGGAATGAAGAAGGATATTGCTGCTTTCGTCAATGGATGTGCGATCTGTCAGTAGGTGAAAGGTGATCCACAGAAGACCGCAGGATTATTGCAGCCTCTAGAAGTCCCTAAGTGGAAGTGGGAAATGATATCTATGGATTTCGTTGATGGTTTGCCAAGGACCAGAAAGGGAAACGAAGGAATTTAGGTAATTGTGGACCGGTTGACCAAGAACACCCATTTTTTCTGGTTAAAGCGACCAGGGCTGCAGCATCTTTAGCAGAGATTTTCTTGAAGGAGATCGTCAGACTGCATGGTGTTCCTGTCAGCATAGTTAGTGACCATGATCCAATCTTCACTAGAAAATTTGGGTGGCTCTGTAGGCAGCTTTGGGTACGAGATTGAGTTTGAGTACAGCCTATCATCCCCAGATCGACGGACAAACAGAAAGGCTGAACCGTATTCTAGAGGATATGTTGAGGGCTTGTGTTCTGGATTTCGGTGGATCTTGGGCGGATCATCTGCATTTAGTGGAATTCTTGTACAATAATAGTTATCAGGCGAGTATTAAGATGGCACCCTATGAAGCTTTGTATGGGAGACCTTGTAGATCATCGTCTTATTGGATAGAGTCGGGAGATCGTCTTGTTCTTGGTCCAGATTTGATCCGAGAGGCATCTGCGACGGTGGAGCTTATATGGAAGAGAATGAAAGCAGCGCAGGATCATCAAAAAAGTTATACAGATAAGAGACGAAGGCAATTGGAATTCGAAGTCGGGGATTTGTTTTTTGTCAAAGTTTCTCCGACTAAAGGAGCGATCAGATTTGGAAAGATGGGAAAACTTGCCCCAAGGTATATTGGTCCGTTCTGATTGCTCGAGAGAATTGGTGCTTTGGCCTATAGGATTGAATTGCCAGTCCGGATGGCTGGAATTCACAATGTTTTCCACATATCCCATATGAGGAAGTACGTGCATGATCCATCTCTAGTTGTTGAGCCAGCAGTGCAAGAAGATTTAGAGATCGTACCGGACTTATCTGTAGTCAGGCATCCAGTCTAGATAGTTGATCAAGACGAGAAGTAGCTCAGAAACAAGGTGGTGAAGCTGGTCAAGGTTTAGTGGAGTGAAGATCCTAAAGACTGTACCTGGGAAACTCTAGGCAGTTTTGGGAAGGACTATTTGGAATTGTGCCCGCATAGCTAGTAATGCTGTTTGAATAAAATTGTTTGTTTGGTTGATAGTGTATGACTTATTTGTATGCTTGGATTGTTTGAAAAAAAAAGTTTTCGGATTATCTTTTTGCTTTAAATTTCAGGGATGAAATTCTCTTAAGGGGGGAGGAATGTGATATCCCAGAATTTTAAGCAATTAATGTATGATAATCTTCTTTTATAAATTGTTTAAAACTGGAAAAATTAATCTTTTAAAATAAATAAATTATACGTTGTTTATAAATGTGCGTATATATATATGAGTTGATTTAAATTGAATTTGAATTTGATATTGAAATTCAAAAGATAGAAATCCTAAAATAATGGATTTAAAAATAAAGGTATATGATTTTTATTTAGTTTTATAATATTTTCTCTAAAATATTTTATAAATATAAATTAAGAAAAATGTATTAACTAAGTAGAAATAAATATAAAGATTTACAAAAAAAAAACATTCAAAAATATATTTAACATATGCTAATTATAAGTTGAAATATTAAAATATAGTTTAAGAAATGTAAGTTAATTAACATATTTAAATGACAAATGTTAGATTATTAAACAAGTGTCACAATAATTTATTTTCTTTTCATTTTTAATTAAAAGATAAATCAAGCTATATATATATATATATATTTCCATTCTCTTCTCTATTTCTTTCCAATCTTTATTTTTCAAACTCAAAGAACAAAAACCTATAACTAAATCCAGAGAAAATCATAAGCATGTAAAAAGAAAATTAAAACCGAAAAATTCAAAATAGAAATAAACCTTTTTCAGATCTACAACCTGTAGCAAAATCATCTCAGATTTAAGCAAGATCGTTTCAACAACTAGATCTAAGCTTCAGATCATCAAGCATTTTCCAGTTTCATAAGATTTCAAGCATTTCAAGTTTCCAGTTCAAAATCTAAATCAAAAACTGTTTCAAAGCTATGTTCAAACATTTTCCTAGCGAGTAAACAAACTTTAATTTATTTTAAACTTGATGCATGCGATGATCCTTAAATGTATGACATGAATTATGCTTGCATGTATGCATAAATATGAATTCCTGTATATATGTATAAGTATACATGTTTGTGTTGCTCTGTTCTTTGTTCACAGGGTTTTAAAACAAAGTAAAAATTCAAAGCTCCTCTTTAAATCTCTTATAGGCTTTGAAATTCAAACAAATTATGTTTGTTTAAACATAAACTAAGATTTTAAATTATTTTTAAGAAAAATAAGTTTAAATATCATCTAGCAAATAGTAAAGGCAGTGGGAAACTTAAAAGATGTTAAAATCAATCATCCTGATTTGCTGATTCATGTATATATTTTCTAAATCGACTTTGTAAACTAGGATTTTTAAAAGAAAATTCACGAATTTTAAGTAAGTAAATTGTGAGAAATTCGAGGTTGATCAGATTATGGGTTTTGAAGCTTTTCTGGTGATCGGAGGACTCGGGAAGGTCGGGATCGCTACTGGAGACGGTGCGGGAGTAAGCGGTCTTGGGAAAATGGTAGGTGGATTTTAAAACCACCGTGGCGGCAGCTTTTGGTCAGAATAGGGTTTTGGTCGAGGCTAGAAATTTGAGTGCTGCGTGGTCTTTGGAGCACCGGACTTGTTCGGAGGTTGGGGGATAGAAGCGTGGATGGCCGACGAGGGTATGGACGGAGTTCCACGACTGTAGGTAGTCGGCAAAGACAGGTCGAAATGGTTTTGGGTCGGTTGAGTTGTTCCAGTTTGATCGAAATTGCTCGATTTTGTTTCATGTTCGATATTTGAAGTCTGGGTGGTCGGCCTCTTTGAGGATGTGGTCGCGGACATCTAGGGAGTAATGGCGATGGTCAGAGCTCCGGTGATCAACCGTGAACATGCACAGCGAGGCTTGTGTGTCAGTATTTTGGGAAGGAGGATCTGTCTTGGGGAAAGTCTCGAGGAGATGTCGTCCTGCCTCGGGTTTGATCTCGAGTGTTGAGCAATAGGTTTTAAAATTTTAACATATCAAGTTTTTTTTAAAAAAAAAGAAGAAGACTCGGGGGTGACTCAGGATGGGTTCCGGGTTGGACCTGAAGTAAGTGTTATAACAGTTTTTAAATTTTAAATAAAAGAAAATTTTCAAAATTTTAAATAAATCAAATTTAGACCATTTAAATTCTTTTATAAATAATATATGTTTTTTAATGATTGATTTAAGAAGTTATATGATTTCTTTAACTTAGATTTGTTAAGTTAAATTCTTAGTTATTTTAAACTTAATTTAGAAATGTAATTAAGTAGCTAATTAAAAAGTAAATGTTTTAAATTTATATGTTAATGATAACTAAGTAATTAATAAAGATAATGGTTTATCTTAAAGTTAAGTATGGTTTTTGGTGATATATGATAAAATAAATTAATAAAGTAATTAAAGAGTAATTAATTAATTTACTTAATTAATGATTAAAGATTAATTAATTAATGATTAAGAATTAGTTAATTAATGATTAAGGATTACAAGTAATTAGAGACTAATCAATTTGTAATTAAGAATTGATTAATTAAGTAATTAGAGATTAATTAACTGGTAATTAAGGATTTTAATTAGTAATTAAGTTTTATTAATTAATAATTAAGGTATATTAATTAATAATTAAAGGATAATTAATCAGTAATTAAAGATTAATTAATTGATTTATAAAAATAGTTAAGGAATGATAAAATTAGTTAAATGGTTTGTAATTAATTAATGATTAATTAAGCTGGGTTAGGTGATTAACTCTTAAGTAATTAATTTAATTTAAGTTAATTAAATTAATTATAAGTATGTGATTAATAAATCTTGCTTATGGATGATTGATTGTGCGGAAGGTATGGATTGATATTTATATTATGATAATATATGATGTGATACTTTGGATATGGCTGTGATAAATGTGTGTTATTTAACTGTGGTGAATGCCGTGAGAATTCAATGTTTTGGATTGAACTAAATTGTTTAAACCTTAAACAACTTGGCCTTTAAGAAACGTTTGGATTTTGACGAGACCGGGATTGGATATCAAATCTGATTATCCGATAATCACATCGATCCAAGTTAAACGATAAGTCATGAATTTCCAGGGAAGATCGAGATGAAGATTCAGAGTGTAAGGGCTATTGTCATTAACTCTAAGGGTGACTCCAAAATGAGTGTAGTGAGATAGTGCCTTCAGTTTCGTTCGAACCCGGAATGAACTTGTATGGATGAATGCTATCAGACCATCGTCAATGGAGGACGATGAGCATTCAAAGATATGTGTTATTAAAAGGTAATCATAGCCTCGAGCCTCATCAACCGGGAATGGCTAAAATAGGGGAGGTGCACGCAAAGCTAAGTGGGTAGAACCCAAGTAGGATAAGATTTTTCTCTGTCTAGAGGTCCCTTTATTTCGGTTGAGTAGGCGGTCGTTTGGCCACAACCGTGGGGTTGTCTTATTCGGACTATCCAATAAGGGGTAGCTCCGGCTTTGGGTTGTAGGGGATCAGGGTGGATCCTCGGTATGGTGATCTAGGTCACGTACTGTGACCGACGGTACCACAGTAGCCCTGCTATTGTATGGAATCCCATCTCCAAGAAGTGATCCCGGACTTGATTATATACCTATATATGCTGGAATTTAATGAATGTAACAATTTCGGCTATGTGAAATTTAGTTGAAAACCCTAGACACTATTATAATATAATTGGATTTCCTATCAAATGTTTTGGTTATCGTAAGGGAAAAACTTGTCCGTGTTTATTTGCGGAGAGTCTTATGAGATACCTTTTATTTCAAAGGTTTTTCAAGTTAAACAACTTAACCGTTTACTCACACCAGACCCATGTCTAACCCGAGTTTATTTCTATTTTTCTTAAACTCTTGGGTACTCAAATTTTTATGAGTAGCCAAGTCATCATGTTTGCTTGGTGAATTTTGGAAAAGCTAGGAGCTGGAGTCTTGGCATACCTGTATAACTATTTCCGCTATATTGGAGTCTTTTGTCTGTTGTATTTTGGAATGTAATGGATAGACAGGATTTTACGACTGTCTAATGTGATGATGTAACTTTGTAACTTTGATGTGTAATGACTATGTAATATCTATGTGAAGTATTATATTTTTTTCCATTTTCGCTGTGGGATTCTGATGTTGTTTAGTTCTTTCTTTATATCTATTCTTTTTCTACCTATTTCTTTCTTAATGATGACACGTCTTTCTTTGGAATGAAAGGCGGGTCGTCATAGTATTTTATTTAGAAATAGTTTTTTAACCTCTCTATTTTACTCTTATCTTTTTGGAAATGTTTTATGTATTTTGAAAAGTATTTATTTTGCAAATAGTTAATATTATAATGTATGTTTATATTAAAGGAAAATAAAGGTAAATTTATCCTTTATATTAAAGTGATTGTATTTTTAAAGAAAACAGAAATATTTTGAAATAGATATTTATGAAATGATTTATACAAATTGTTGTATGGGAAGAGAGATTTATATATGGTATCTTATAAATAAAAGAATAAATTTATAAATAATATTTTACAATAGGGAAATGATAACATTTTGAAAAATTGGAAAATAAATCGCATTTGTAAATTTATAATGATGTGTGGAATGATCATTATAGATAGTATTTAGTCCTATTTTAAAATCAAAGATTTGTTTAATAAGTATAGGAGACTTAAAAAAACAAGTTTTATAACCATATAAAAGAGATTTATAAAAGGAGTTTTATAAATATAAGGAGATTTATAAAAGAAGTTTTACAAATATAAAAGAGATTTATCAAAAGGAGTTTTTATATAACGAATGAGATTTGATTTCCATAAATGGTTATTCTAATGTATGGTAGTATGGGAAGTATTCTTTTCATAATTAACACCGAATTCTTAGGTATGGAAGCTTGTCTCTATCCGTGAGAACTACGAATGTATGTCGAGGCAAGGATAGTTTTCTAACTTGTCCGACTTCATCGTTAATAAATGGATAGTATAAATTGGATAGTAGTGGTAAGTAATTTGGTCTAATTTTCGTATGATCCACTTAGTTGCACCAAAAAATATGTTTAGGTTTATTGTAAACAATGTTTTAAGTGACATTTGTTTTTGACCCATTTAAGTATGTTTTGAGATATGAAATCTTTCATAAGATTTATGAATATACTTATACCGTTAGTTTAAGGATGTTTTGTTAGTATTGAAAGTGAAATGGTTTGTCAATATACTTATACCGTCGAGATAAGTATATAAATATTTTTCAAGCACTGAAAAGAGTAGAGAGAGTTGTGTATATATCTTTTGGAAAAGGTATTTTAAAATGAATATTTGTAATTAATGAACGGGTTAATTAAAGAGTGTAGCGACCCAGAATTTTAGTCATTTGAAACTCGTACATTTAGTTGATTTTAAATATTCACAAGTTAATTTTATACGCTGAATAACTTACATTTTGAATATCTGTATTTAATTGGATAACTAAATTATTGATTTAATATTTGAAATTATAGAAATAATTGGAATTTGAATTTAATGTGAATAAAAATGATTTATAAAGTTGAATTAAATTTTATTTGAATTAGAGTGATGTTGGTAAACTTTTAAAATTGAATTAAAAGTTATATTACAGAAATTGAATATTTTAGTATTTAATTAACGTGTAAAAATAGTCATTTTTCGTACAGTCTCGGGTTTTGACGAAACTAGTTTCATTGGATCCGTAATGTTATATTATTTTAGGATTTCAAATTTCGTGGCAATCGGATTCGGTTTAGTCGTAAGCTAAAACACGTAGAAATTTGTTTAAATAAATTTTAATTTAAAATAAGTCGATTCAAAAACCTATCTTCCAAATAAGATTGAATTGGCTCCCATTATATATTCCATTACATTCGAAATAGTGGTAAAACATTATAAACGCAAGGCAGCACGCTTCGTTTAGAGTTAGAAAAAAATTCGGGTGAATAGTGTCGCAAATTTTCTATATAAAGCCGCCATAATTTACAATTTTCACTCAAACCACAGCCTAGGGTTATAACTGCCGCCTCTAATTATTTCAATGGCCAAGAAATCGTCTCCTTCTCCCTCGATTTTCTCCCAATCCACGCAGAATTAGACGAAGGCTTCAACTAGAATATTATAGCAGATGGAGAGACGAACACATCCAACGGCTATAATCGAGAATAGGACATTGGATCGACGACAATCCTCACTCAAAGGCACCATGTTCATGCACGCATTACGAGGCTGAGATGGTGCTGAGCTTGGTATGCTCATGGCCGAGGTTAAAGTGGAGCAAGGCCTTTCGATTGGTGGTACTCGATTGTTGCTTGAATGATGGTAGAAGCCTTGACAATTCATTGATAAATGGCGGCTAGGTGGGTTTCACGAACGAGTTGAACAAAGGGGGAGAATATGGAAACGTTGGCTAGATCTCTCAAAGAAAAAATTCGACAGCCAAGATTAAGTGAGGTTTTAAAATAAAATAAAAAAGTTGTAAATTATATTATATAATTCGTATAAACTTTAAAATGTCATAACTTCTTCGTACGAGGTCTGTTTTTGACGAAACGATTTGCATTGGGTCTGTATTCACAAGCACCACATTCTAAAGCTGGTTTGGAGTTTATTGGAGCTAGTATAAATTTTGGATAAAATTAAACCCTCGTTTAGTCTTATTTTTAATAAAACACTACAACTGCTATTGGAACCAAAGAGAGTACAACTCACTCTTGCCGACTCACTGATATTTTTATATAAGTGAGAATAAATTTTATTTATGTTAATTGATGATTATTTGGATGACATATGATATATTATCTATATATTTACCTTTCCTACCAATTGGAGCAGATGAGATCTTTTACGTTCCTGTGTATGAGCGGATGTTCTTTTGTATGCGTGTGTGCCTCGAAGTGAACATTGTACATATATTCTAATATGTATATTTGTTGCAGGTGACAGGTTGGAGCAATCCTACTGGATTCCTCAACAGTATTGGTTTTATTTACAGATATTGTTATATATGCTGTTGGCATATGATATATTATAATTTGGATGTCGTGATTGATGTATTTAGTGCTGTTGCAGCATTGGGCCTATTTTTGGTAATTTAAAAATATTAAAGTGATGAAATTGTAAAGGTGTTTTTGTAAATGTTAAAATGAAGTATAAATGAATCTTATAAGTAAATAAGATTTATAGATTTATGAATTGATGAAGTTATAAAAGAATGATTTTATAAGTAAAGAGATTTATAAGTAATTAACTTATAATTTGGATTTTGCATATAAATTATATGTAAATGGAATTCGTTAATAAAGGAATTTTTATAGATTGAAGTCTTTATAAAAAATATATATATGGAATTTATAAACATTATTTTATAAATACGAAATTAACTTATTTTGATAAGTTAAAAATGATGGTTATTAACGGAATTTCATCCATGATTTTGGGTAGTGGATAATCCTTTAATAAATATGTAGAAGGAATGTATTTGGCTGGGAATTATATCCACGATTTTGGATAGTGGATAATCCTTTTATTGAATGTGTAGAAGTTTTAATTTGGTAAACAATTTATATTCACAATTTTGGACAGTGAATTACCCTTTTAAATTTAATGTGCAATGGTAATGAACTTGGTTAGAGAATTATATCCACAGTTTTGGACAATGGATAATCTTTTAATTCAATGTGTAGAAGCTTTAATTTGGTAAACGATTTACATTCACGATTTTGGACAGTAATAATCTTTAAATTAAATGAATATTTTGTAAAGTGATATTATTAAATGGAATTAAATGATTTTTAAAATGTGTTAACTATCGAAGCCATTGATTTCAACATTCGTTATTGAAATAGACGTTTTCGAGTAGTAAGGAAATGATGGGCTATAACACTATTTTTATAATAAATGATTTTCGCAAGGAGATGTTTTTGAATAGTATACGGGATTTATATGTCTATCAAATTTTTAAATCCCTGTACTAGTGATTTTAGGCTATAACACATCATCCAAGCTAATCGGATTTTCCTTAGGATCCGACCGACCCAAGGGTCACCCAATTTATACACTGAGGTTCTTTTCACATAAGGACATCATCCGAAGTGGCTTTATAGTGAGAGGACAATTAGACCGGTAGAGAAAAACATACTTACTAACGTCCTACTACCCTGGAAAAGCACTAATACAACCGCCTTGCCACCAACTGCCCCATTTGACATGGAAAGCAACAACAAACTCTGAGTTACGCCGCCTAACATCCTACAAAAGGAGCAACTAGAGTACAAAGATGCAGTGTGTCACCATATATGTATGTATCTCTACCAATCCTCCAGCTGGCAACCATTCCATGGTCCGATCTGCCGTACGGACCATGGATATCCTCAGGGAATCTCAACGTAGATCAAATGAGGCTTTCCCATATAAATACCCTAAGTAATTCACTAGGCAAGAGATCGGATTCAGAAAACTGAGAAGGATAACACTTACCACCATACTCTTATTATCTTCAAGCATTCTACATCATCTCCATGTATCCGTTGTAATATATATATGTGTGTGTGTGTGTGTGTGTATTTTTGTGTGTGTGTTGAGAATAATATATACAGTGGACGTAGGCACCCATTTGGCCGAACACTCTAAATTCCGTGTCACTTTATTACTAGCACTCCATTAACTCACAACCATCTATTGCAAAGCTAACAACACCATTAAACCTCATTCTCCCACAATTTTCGAAGTTGATTAATCATTCTGTCTCGCTGACGAAATTTTTCTTCAGCATACTCATACCAAACCGACACTAGATATCTTTTTTGCACTATTTTGGTATCGGTTTTGTTTATACATAACAGTTAGAATAATTTGTAAAACAAATGCGCCAAATCCTATCAAACAAAAACTCGGTATGATTCCAACAATATTTTGATATCAGTTTTGTGATAAATGATGATCAAAATATTTTTTAAAGTACAAAGCATCAACTCCTGTCAAACATAAATTAGATACCACTTTCGTAATATTTTGGTATTAGCTTTGTTATAAATGACAGTCAAAATGGTTTCTAAAATCACAAAGAATCAACTCCTATCAAACAAAACTAGGTGTCATTTCTTCAATAGTTCAGTATCAGTTTTTGTATGAACGGTAGTAAAAATAATTTTTAAAATTAAAAAACATCTACTCCAATCAAACAGACGTGCTATGAATATCATTTTTGCTATATATTAGTATCAGTTTTGTTATGTATGATGATGAAAATAATTTTTAAAATCAAAAAGCATCAACTCCAATCAAATAGACAGTGGGTATCATTTTCCCAAAATAAAACTATCTTACAAATGATTGTGGAAAATTTCCTTTCTTCTACATTGTTTTCTGCTCGTCCTTTTTCTCCAAAAACCTAAAACGAGATCTTCTTCCTCCTCGTTCTCCCACCTTATACCACGAAACACATCGCTGCCTTCGCCATCGAACTCCGCATTCCTAGAAGAGACCAACCGTGCTTGTTGCAGCCAGCTCAATGCGCCTTTGGCGGACACCATATTCTCTTTTACGTCAGCCGTCGCAATCACCATAGTACATTGGACCATCCAGAACTTCCTCTGTTCTTCTTGCTCACGAAACCGAGTTTGTTTATGCTCTCCCTCGGCCCTCTAGCAGCTATCGACGTCGATCAACTATCTCGCTAAGAAATTTGACGAAGAATCGCGCCTTACTCCGACCTGATTTGGCATTGAGACCACCACCGATCTCTTGCTTTTATGATGATGTCCAAAATGGTGCTTATCTTGATGAGTCCAGTTTCGATAGGCTGAACCAGAAGCTACGGGTTTCGAGTTTGTCCTTCTAGAAAAAAAAAGTTTCTGTCATTATGCGTTAATTATTATTATCAGGATAATTTATCCTTTAAACTATTTTTTTCTTGTAATCAACGGATTTTTTTTAATACCTTATATCTACATATCGACTTTGTCAATTTTGTTATAATCTGCTTAAATTCAATCACTAGCAAAAATAAATTTAAGCCATTTATTAATAAGTATTTACTATGCATGTCTTTTTTATGCACGTGCAAGTGCCAAAGCACTCATAGAAATGATGACCCATTCCTTTGCTCTAGTACTTTAAACCACTTTACTCTTGAACTTTAAACCCAAATTTTGAAAACTATCCATGTTGACTGTAATCAAAATTTTATTTTGATTATCCAACTTCGTAGTAATTAACGAGAGCATTCATTTTCTATACCATTTTTTTTCCAAAGATGAACATTGAATTTCCCTTTAAATTTTGGGGATACTTTGTCTCAGTAGTTGAAATGAAGTATGTTATCCTCTAGGATTTCGCTCATATGATCTAGACAAAGCATATACCGTATGTCTTATGCATGACTCTTCCTTCATGAACAAATGAACAACGTTGGACAAAATTGACTACAGAAAACAATCAATATTCTCCATATAGAACATTTTTTCTTGACAAAACGCTTCCATTATAATACATAAACATTTACAGAGACGCATACTTATGTAACAACCGGAGAAAAAAGTACATAATTAATGTAGTAAAATTCAAAAAAGGACCGTATAATCAGAAATCAAGAAAAGGTGATGACTATTGATTTTAAACTCTAGACTTGACTTCCTTGTAGTTTCAACAGCCTCTCCATTTTCCTTCTCTCCGTTCTTTTATTAATCAATGGTGCAATATCCTTGTCCAAGTCTTCATCATCGGACAGGTTATCTTCTTTGACAACCTCTTCAGAAACTTGAATCACTTTCTTTTCCTCTCTTCCAATACATGTTGTTCTTGGTCTCTTCGGAACTGGTGCCAGCAATTCAGATAACTCAAGTTTCCTGGCTGCCAACTTTCTTTTAGAAGATGATGCTGCAGACATATTTCCCTTAGCATCATGTAAACCTGTGTACTCATTCAAGAATATCATCATTCATATTATTAATATAAATGATTAGATATTAGTATATACACTAAGCATATAATTTACCATCAGCAAATTTAACCCTTTTAGCATTAGAAGATGACTTATCCACAGCTGATTCGCACAACTCAAGTTGTCTTGCAGCCAATTTTCTTTTAGAAGACAACCCTGCAGACATATTACCCGTGTCATCATGTGTGAATGTATATCCATTTAAGAACATTTATAACGAGCAAGTAAAAATATGTCATTGTTGCATGTTTACATACTCAAGGGAACCAAATAAAAATATGTTATTATATTTAAGAAGCAGATATGCCTACAAATAAAAAGAGG
This sequence comes from Allium cepa, assembly GCA_030765085.1. Classification (NCBI taxonomy): domain Eukaryota; kingdom Viridiplantae; phylum Streptophyta; class Magnoliopsida; order Asparagales; family Amaryllidaceae; genus Allium; species Allium cepa. The sequence goes on along the minus strand of CM060941.1, from coordinate 674,131,597 downwards.
GGTGGATAGGTTTTTGTCTTGTGTACAGAATCCTACCCTCTACGGACATGGGTTCCTTTCCTTTATGTCCAGGCTTGTCTCGAATGTATGTGTCATCAGCTTGTTTGCTTAGGCTATGGCTGCCAGTGATGTTGTAGCCACATGATGGTCTCTGAGAAAAACATAATGAAAACTTTAGTACTATAATTATGATTCAAAAACTGCTATAACAAAACTGTATAATTTGTGAAATTATACTAACCATATGATCAAATTCGGATCTACGATAAATTGCTTCCGCTTTAGCAGTGAAACTAGTGCCGTGATAGCTATGCAGTTAAGAACTTAGTTTTAGTCAATTAGCAAAATAAAATATGAAACTTGAATATATTATATCCTGGTACACAAAATTATCATGAGAACGTGAAGGGGTTTTTTGGAAATACATGTGTCTATGAAGGTTTATGCTTTATACCCAACTTTCACATGAAACAATGAGGGCCCTTATAAGAGATTTACCTGTGGTCCTTCTTTTTCTCTGTGACATATAAAAATGCATGGATCATCTCATGTAATAACGCATTCTTTAACTCAGTAGCCGATTGCAATTTTAATTGATTTCCAAGGTATATTTCACATGCACCTTCTTCCAAATAACGACAAGTTCCAGTAGATCTGCAAAATTTATAACAAAATCAATTAAAAGAATTACCTGAGTAATTATAATTAAGAAGATAAAAGACCCCCAAAATCAAAATACAGCAATATGATGATGACAGGAGCAAAAAAGCTAAAAACATACAACTGAAATTACAGATAAAGTTCTTATTTGCTATTCTTCCAAGTGTGATTTGAAGAATTATCCATAATATTTATAATATTAAATCAGAAAGAGATACAAAAGTAAAATTGTAAAAATACTACATAATAATATACATTACACTGTGAAAATACGTATCCTCTTTAGTAGACGCAGAGAGGGATGAAGATTAAACCTTTTATTTTTAAAATCTGTCCAGCTTAAAATACAACATCCAAGAACTTCGTCAAAGTAAAGAGAATTGTAATGTGCAAATGCTTCATGTATATCTGTGAAGCTGTCAGAATCGGGCCTAGCATCCATTTTTTAACTTCCGGTGGCTAAGGTTTTAACAGTTGAGGACGAATGATGAATACAGGATTTTTTTGATACTTATTCCCGATTTCCACCCTTCTCATACACTTTACATTTATTATTATTATTATTGTTAGTATTAGTATTAATTGCTACGCATTCATGGCTACGTTGCGGATTGAATGTGGAATTAAGAGGATGCCATTTCTAGATTTTCTGGTTTTAGTCAAGAGAATGTGTAGACAAAAAAAATAAAAGAAATTACCAAAAAGAAATTCCTATTGTTTTGTGCAAGATTTTTTTTTACTATTTTTTCCGGCAGATACACATATGTTAAGCTGAAAAAGGTAAAACACTTCTATTTCAAAGAAACTTGATTTTGTGATAAATGCATTGCGTTTTCATAAAGATATATTTTTAGTTAATAGCATTAAAGTATCCAATTATTTTTGGCACGTTATAAGTTTTCTTGTTCAAATTTGCCTGTGTTTGTTTTCTTGTCATAGATCTTTGTAATATGTGGAAGACACAATTTATTTGTGCTCTGTAAATTAATGTAGATGCACAGAAAAATTTGATGAAATCATATGCACCACTTTTTACTTAGTATACACCAGACATATTACGAATCTATCCTCACTTGGTATAAAACAAAGCATTTATATAGCATTATAATAAGTATATCACATGTGTTAATCAAATTATGAAACCCTAGTCTCGAAATTTCCCTAATTCACTTTTGCTAATTTTAAATTCATATAATTTAAATGGATTGTATAATATTTAGCTATTTATATACCGCAATTTGAATTAAATTTTTGAATATTAAAATGTAAAACTATTTAGTACTCTAGATCATATTAATTTTAATACTTAATTTAAAATTTTATATTTAATTAAATTGAAATGGTAAAACTGACTACGCATAAATACAGCTTGAAAGGGTATGAATATACTTTAATACCAAGAAATTTTAAATTACTTTCAATAGATGATGCATAATAATTTTAGATACTTTATTGCAACATTTATGTTGACAATACACAATGCAGACAAGGAGGAATTATATACCATTTACATACTTTAATATTGATTCTATTTTTATTGAGGGCATTTTGGTCTAAAGTATTATTTAATATTTTATGGTGTAAGTAAAGTAATTTACGGTATATGAATAGAACTTGTTTAGTAATTTCCTTAACAGCGTTGCTCTATCTAGATAATTTGTATGTAGTTTTTAAACTGGTTTAAAATTTTGTTTTATTTTTAGTAGCTCCTAGGAATTACTATTAGATTAACGTATGTAGACGAAAGAAAATATGAAATGAAATTTATTTTGTGGTCGATTAATATTTCTTGTATTGATTTTGCACCATATGAATATATCATATCATATAGGTGATATTTATTGCTTTATAATCATGTCCGGTTAAGCTTATTTCACAATTTTCTATTCTTTGTATATGACTTTTGATGTTATTATTATTTTTTTGTACGTTATTTATTATAGAAATTACTTTAGTTGGTTTTATGTTTGTAGAAGGAAAACATAGAAACATATTTGGCACAAAACCGGTAGATATATATTGTATCGTTGTTACCAAATAATTAATTATCATGTAAATGAACCATGTGATAAAATATTATTAATTGCATTAAATACTATTCCTAAAATAGCTGTTCTGAATGGTGCAATTAAGTTTTGTAGCATTATTTTTCTTTTATATGATAAAATATTGCGTGCCTTATGAATAAGTTATTTATATAAATGAATATATATATATATATATGTGTGTGTGTGTATATATATATATATATATATATATAAGTTAAATGTATCATAGGAATGTGCCGAATCAATTATCATACAAATGTATGATTTATGAAATGTTCTAAGATTAATGAATTTTATGCCCTTAAGATAAGCTGATATGATATACAAACTTCAAAATGGAAAAATAATAATATGAAAATGGAACAAAAAAGGATAATCAACTAAATTTAAGGTGTTTCTCTCGTAATTCGAGAATAATGTTTTCATCCATAGTTTTTTTGTCGATAAACAAAATATGTTAACCAAAGGAAAAGGATAACCAAATATTTTTCTCCTACTTTTTATGATATTAATTATAATAATTATTTAAACTAGATTAACAATTATAGATGCAAACATTTTTTGTCGCTAAATTGGTAGGTATCACTTGTTTCGCTCTTGAACTAGCAATTAACGATTTTATAAACACACACATATAACTGTATGTATGTACATGTGTATATGTATGTATATATGTATGTATGTGTTTGTGTAGTTAAATGTATCATATGAATGTATTAAATAAATTAAGTATTATATAAATGTATGTTTCATGACATGTTTTAAGATTACATAACTATATACCGTAAAGATACGATGATCTGAGAAAGAAATTTCAAAATGGTAATAGAAAACAGAAAGCAGTGTCATTAAGTGGAAATAAAAAGTGACAAATAGATCGTTGATAAACAAAAATTAAATTTTACACGTTTCTCTCCTAGTTTGGAAATTATGTTTTCATCTGAATTTTTCAAAAATACTCAAAACTCTTTAGTTATATGAATTTACAAATCAACATGAGAACTTATGTGATCATAGTTTTGAAGACCAAACTGAAAGAGTTAAAGGTGTGCCTTATAGGCAATTATTTAATTGTTATGCAACTTAACGCTTATAAAGGAGACTTGTTCAAGTATGCTTTTGGTTTTATTTTATCAAATACGCACGCACACACGTGTGTATGTTGGTTAATTAAGACATTGAGCATATATAAGTAAAAATCCTCAAACTAATTATGTTACCGATTATAGTTAGAGATGTATTTTAACAATGTATATTGAATCGATATTCAAATACTTACTCCTAAAATGTTCATAGTCAAGATACAATGAAAAATGAATATCAATACGTCTATTGAGACTAGTATACGTAGTGCTTTAAATAAGATGTTTTGGCACTGTTGAAGGCACCAGGGGTAACGTACTTGTGAATGTTCGAAATAATCGTAGAACGACTCAAAAAGAGTTTTTTATGGATTAACAAAACTAAGTCAAAATAGAAGATCTTACAGCGACGACGTGCGATAGCCTTCATACTTGAAGGTACCGATGACCTTAAGTAGTTAAGTTGTACTTTGATTACGGTCAAATATATGGCATAATGACCATGTTACGGTCATAATTGAGTGCACGTTAAACTCCTTGAAGTAAAACACAACTCAAGGAAGGATTTGTCTTCTTTGTTGTAAAATGTTAGTATCACTATAGTTGATTGTCAAGTTAGAGTCAAAATCTTTAACAAGAATAAATTGGTCAATTGATAATGCTAAGGGTTTGAATCTTGGCTAAACGGACTGGGTTTAATTGTTTTAATTTAATGGTTATGGTTGATTCAAACGTCTATTAAGTACAGGTTTATCTCTTTACTACCCTTCTCTTATTCTTCAATTAGAGTAGCGAAGCTCTGTCATTTTTCCTTCTTCGATGTAAGTTATAAAATATTACATACACATACACACACACACAAAAATCGGAGAAGGGTGGAAAATAAAATAAAAGAACAGAAGAAGCGAATCAACGTCGCGAAAGAAAAAGGTAAATTTCTACAATTATAAATTTATATTCCCCGTAAACCCAAATCTTTTCTTAAACCTATCATTCTAATAGTATGTATATACCTTCTTATAGTTATTATTGTGGGTTAGAATGGAAAAGCAGTCAGGTAAAGAGATGAATTCAGATTTGGAGATTTGGAAAGCTAAAAAGACAAGTGGAAAATTATATAATTTATTAATAAAATTAAAATTTATATCTTGTTTAAATCATTATGCCTCTATTAGATCTATTAGTTGCAGGGCTAAACAAGCGTGTTTAATTTAAATCATGCCTACATAGTCCATAAATTAGGAAATTGGAATAGCATGTATGTAACGATCCCGATTTTTGAGTAAAATTAAATTTAGTAATTGATATGAATTTGTGAATTTAAATTGTAAATTAATTTAATTTTTCCAAGATTAAATAAGATATTTGTTTATTTGGACATTGATTTTAAAATTTAATTGTGGGTTTGAAATTCTATATTTAATATCTTATAAATAAATAAAATTTGGATTTGAAAACTATATTATTTTATAGAAATTTGTTTTCTAATTTTAAGTGTAACGACCCGCTATTTTGGACTATTCGCATCCGCACATGTCGGACTTGAATAATTCAAAATACCAAATTGTTAATTTAAATTTGGCAAAACTGAACATATATAGTAATAGATAATCACAGAATCACAGGCACAGAGTAATAATATGCAGCGGAAGCAAAAGATAGTAGTTCATGAAGCTACTATATATATATATATATACATATATATATATATATATATATATATATATATATATATATATATATATATATATATAACAGAGATAAATAAGTTACAACAGAAGTCTCGAATACAATAGTCAAATACAAGAATCAGAATACATCACTGGAATCAACTGAATATCTGAGAGCTGGATAGATGTTGGATCTCCAGACGAAGCTCCAACTCCAAAGGTGAGTCTCAAAAGCTGAACCACTCAGTCTGACCCGAACGTAAAGCAAAACACAAAACACTCGAGTCGGGATTAACATTCTTATATCAATAAATCCAACTCTAGTGAAATAAAAATAGAAATACAAGTAACTCAAAGGATGTTGGGATAACCATCCTCTAAGGATCCGTTAAACTATCTACTACATAGTAGTGTACGCTAAGTAGATAATGTCTATCAGTAATATAAAGTATCAAAATAGCGTTATGGGGTTACCATTATCCCCCTTAACACATTTTATATAAGCGTCATAGACTATACAGCACTGTAAACTCCATCGTAAACTAGTGGGATATCAAGGAGTACTCCATAGGTATAACACAAAACAAATTCGTAGTGGTCGCGTATATAGGGATACAAGTATGACATGACACATGAGGCAATACTCAAGGTAGTGAAACTACCGTTTGCCTGATCCGGATTGGTGAAAACGCATCGTCGCAACGATCGCAACACCGCAAAACAACACTCCCAAAAATTCCAAGGGTGCACCAATCAAAAACAAGTAATGAGTACTTTACGAAGAAGTGTGTTCGCTCGAGGTGGCTAACCCTATTTGGCCCGACACGACTCCTGTTTAGGCATTTCTAATTTGACACAAGTGTCAAGGCTATCCATTATCGTTCTCTTTCTTCAGTCATCACGTACATCATTGCAACCACTTCATTCTGGATCACACTCCGCGTATAGTTATTAAAGTGGTTTTCGGTTTAGACAGAGAGTATGTCCCTAACCGATTCCAGTTTCTTCAATAACTTTCGTAATTATTACACCGATTGGTTGTTTAATATATTTCAAACCAAATCAAATTCAGTTTCAATTAGAATTTGAAAACCAACATTCCATTTGCCTTTCTATATCAATTTCCATAATTTACGTTTTAAAATTTCCAAATTACCATTTCAAAATCTTATAATTCAATTTCAAATTTTATTTAAAACAATTCAAATATTGATTCAAGTTCGTATATAAGTTTCATTCCGTAATCATTAAAACTAATTTAATTTGACATTCCAATCAGTTTAAATTCATTGATCAATTTCATTCAATATTCTTTAAGTTAATTTATCATTCAAAACAATTCCTAGTAAATTTTCAATTCATTAAATAAATTACTTAAGTCCAAATCCATTATATCAAAACTTACCAGTTTAATTAAATTAAATTCGTCAAATCAAATTATTTAAATTACAAGCCTTACATTAATTTCAATAATTCACATTTTATTTCTTGTTAAAGAAACTCAGTTCACCTACTTATTTACTTAGTTACAAATTTCAAAACTCAATTAATAAAGAAACTTAATTTCACTCATTCAAGAAATTCAATTTTATTTAATTATTAAATAATTCGATCTTATTAAATTATTAAATAATTTCAAAACTTAATTACTAATAATTTCAAACTTAATAATTAAATTTAAAACAACATTCTTTCATCAACTACTATGTTAATATTTTGTTTCAGATTATTAAATATTAACATTTTTCTTTCATTACAATTCAAATTCCAACTTCATTTCAAAACCTTATTATTTATTCAAATAAAATCTTTATCTATTTATTTTTCAAATTATTGACCAATCGGGTTTTATTTAATTCTCTATCTTAGGTCAAAGTTTAATTTGGGTATTTATAATTCCAACCCGATTCCATTTCAATTCAAAAATCAAAGCATAACAAATGGAACTTGCGGTGTGATAACATGGATGGTGTCAATGTAAATAATCAAGCAATAGCAAACATCGATAACAATCCAATAATTAATTCAAATAATCTCGAAATAATCGTATTAATTTACATTGTTGTTTGTGCAAATTACTATAATTATTTCTAGAATCTACACTATCATTTCATGTAGACTAAAGATTATTACACTAAATACGGTTCTTCAATTGATATCTATTATTCAATTTCATACTACATCGATTTAAACAACATACATTTAAATTGTTCACGGTGTAGTTAACACTATTCTACGTGTTACTTTATTTAACATGTAAAGGGGGTCATATTATACAAATTTAACTAATCAAATTCAATACATATATCAATTTTAAATTATTAACCATACTACGTCAAATTTAATTGCATATTATTTATCACTTCCTACATTAACAATTTAACGTCCAATGTCAAATCAAACAATCAATCATTTATCAACCAAACTGGATTATCATCGTATAAATAACAGATAATTGTGTCAGATGTCACCGGTGAACTGATACAGGTAATAACATATACAACAGTGTAAATAACTAATAGCAGCATATTTCAATTGTTGTTTCAATTGAAATCAAATTTAAAAAATAAAAGAACATTAATCGTGAGTGATTGCTCACCTTTCGAGGCTAGATAGTAGAGAAGATGACACGGATACGCACATTGATACGGACACTGAAATTTGAATGATGAAGCGAGGCAAAGTGAAATCGGCCCGAATTCAACGATCAAAGCTGATAATAAGAATAGACAAAATCAAATCAGAACAGGATTGATGAAGACAATCAGAATCATCTTGATGGAATAGAAATTTTATATATAACTATTATTATTTCCAGGAAGTCAATATTTAAATTTAAAACAAATATTAAAATAAAATATAAATTATATATACAAAATTATTTTCTAAATTCAAACACATATTAAATCAAACTTACACGTATTTCAAAAATTATTATTTAAATTTAACTCACATGTTAAAGTCAATATATATAAGGTATGTTGAAATACTATACACATTTTAAAATATACGCATCATATATATTACTAATCAACTTATATATATACGAAAAATGCATAAATTAAATATGCAGACCCACGTAGATATCCAAGATCAAAATCACATATGCCGACAACTTCCCAAACTCATAAATATAACTTGCTCATTATAAAATAAAGTATACTGACACACAGCCACCTATATATGTTTGTAGACATGATATGTTGAAACAGTAACCATATATCTCTAAAATGGTATGCAACTAACTTGTTTCAAAACTTTAACATATTATAAATTTAAAAATTAATGCTTATAAATAAAATAATCCTATAACATCAAAAACTACAATTAAAACCAAAAGCTCATTTGAGAACTGCAGGTCACCTGTATTATTTTACTGGCATATTAAAACATATATATCTGACATATAATTTAAAATTTTAATAGACTACTGATGATATACAATTATGTAAACTAATACACACTTACAACATATGTACAACTATTTAACATATAAAATATACCTTGTATATAATACTTAACTAGTGCACGCATATAATATATATATATATATATATATATATATATCTGTGTGTGTGTGTGTGTGTGTGTGTGTATATAACCGAACTTAACTTTGAATACAATCTTTAATATTCAAAATAATGCATATAATTAACCTGTATAATACACTATATAGCAAATCACCTAGGCTCACGCTCAAACCCAAAATACACAGCAGTGTACTAATATATAGTATAAATGCAGCCTTGAACTGTACAGAGAGATTGGTATGCAACCTATAAATACATGCCTTTCAAATAGAACACGCGACTGCAGTACAAATGCATAACTTGGCAAACATTAGTATATAAACTAATATATATCAAAATATACGCCGACCTGCATACAAATTTTATTTATAAAAATTATTAAAACATGTATAGAAAATAAATATTACTATCATAACATGTTGGTGTTAAGAAGATGAGTGGAAAAAGGAGTTGATATATAAGTTACAACATGCAACAAAGAAAGCTACAAGATATACACATACCTCCTAATATGTATACTTACGGTTTCAAGCAAAAGAGGGGAGAAGGTGTCGAGTACATACAGAGCAGGTCGGAGCCGTGCTAAGAAGTGGTGGCTCGGATCTGAACGGTGGTGAGTGGAAGATGCTCAGGATTTGCGTGCGTGGATGAGTGGACGGACGGGAGGAGGGAACCAAGTCGCGGAGGATGGCTCGCCAAGGGAGAAGGTTGGCTGAACGTGCTTGCGCGTGATGCGTGTGAGGCTGTCAGGTGACTTCGGGTGGTGAACTCGGTCAGAAATGAAAGGCGTGTGTGCCGCTCGCGTCCGGTTGTTTGCCTGGGTGGAGGACAGAGGAGACGGGTGGGAAAAACTTGCTCGTGGTCATGAAAAAAATGGACAGGAGGTTGCAAAATATTTTTTTAAGAAGAAGAGGGGGTAAGCGATCGGCTTGGAAGAAGAAATGGTGAAAGCTATTTGTATCTTTTTTTTTTCAAGGCACACTGGAAAATTGAACCAACGAAATAAATGTTGGTACCAGTGGCACAAGTCACCGTAAATTCAGAGAATATAAAAAAACAAACGTCCATTCATTTTCTGACTTTTGCAACAACGAATGCTCACGGGAAAACAAAAGGTACAAAACCGGTATCGATATCGATACCGTTCATACGGATTTCACTGTGTATCGGATTTTAAAATACTGAATCGAATATACCGTAGAGATTAGTACGACGAGGCGATTAAGGAGGTATACGGATATCAGTGGTACGGTTGAATTATCAAAATTCGAATTTTCTACTAGTGGAAAATGCAGCAAAAACACAGAAAAATAAGATCGAAGGAGCTAAAGAAGTCCGTATTTCAAAAAACGAAAAATGACGTCTTGCTCAGAAAATGATTTAGAATTTTTCTATGTAAAAATATTCGGATTTCGAAAACATTTTATTTTCATTGATTTTTAACTGATTAAGTTGAAATAAATTTACGCACGAAAATAAACTTCATATTTTCAGATGAAAATTTACCAGTTGCTATGTTTAACTAGACGCATTTCAAATATTAAATTTTTATTTCAAAATTTTATTTTAAAAATTTCACAAAAATTCAATTAATCAAATAAATAAACGGCTAAAATTTACGGGTCGTTACACTCTCCTCCACTCAAAACTTTTCGTCTCCGAAAAGGAAGGAGGTAGGAGAATAGAAACAACCAGAAGAAAATATGCTTGAATTACAAAATAAAGCAATTAATGTAAACCATATAAATTTCAATTTAAATTAATTTATATTCAACAATTGACTTTAAATTCAAGATAATTTATTAAGTTGATTTCATTTCAATTTATTAATATTTGATAACAAAAGATTTCTTTCAAACAAAATTTTATTTAATTTACCAGATTTACTATTAAATCAACTTATTATTCTATTTATTTCTGTTAACAATTTATAACTAAAACCTAAGTGTATTCATAACCACTCAAATTTTGTTTATAAAATTATTAATCATCATTCTACATTGTAAATTATTCAATTACAATTTCAACTTCTGAATGATTTAGGTAAGCTATACTGGAATGAAATTGAATATTTTACAAATAAAGATTTCTAATTCAATTTGTTCAAGTTTAAATATTCATTCAAAATTTTGGATTTATTTATAATTAAAAACATCATTTAAATACATATGTATATACTATATATATCAAGTCAAATTAAATTTAAAATAATATACCTATATATATAAATCAAATCATATCTAAGAAATTTAAATCAATTTAATTTCCAAAACAAAATTGTAGCAAAACTACATAATGGTCTCTGCACTTCGAAACTCAAAAATGAACGTCGATGATGCGGCCGTCATCACCGAAATTATTTTCCGGCGACCAAAAGAGAAGAGCACTAATTTAGTTATTTAAATTCTTTGAAACATTTCTATCGAAAATCTTTTATATAATACGCATTTTAAAATTTAAACCCAAAGTTTGAAACCACTGGAGATTAAATTCTCAAAGTCCTGATTTAAATTCATTTAAATTTCCAAATCAATTTATAAACCAAGTTTAGTTTAATTATTTATATATGAGACAAAAGCCAACGGTTTACAAGCCATATTTAAAACCCAGTATTATTTATTAACAACCAATTCAATTAACTATCTAAGTACATAAAATTATACCTATATATAATATAATTATACAAAATTTATTTCATTTCCCAAATTTGAAAACAATATTGTGTCAATTTGTTCTGTTCAAGTGTTTTGAAAATCCTATCGATGGCGTTGATCAGACGAATCGATCGAAAGTCCAAATCAACATCAACAACTCAAACAACACAATATATATAAAACATTTTTAATATAAATTAACAATTACACTTCCTTGCTTGACGATAGCAAGGATAGAGATCCAAATTTAATGGACTCAAATCAAAGAGAATTTTGATTCGGAGATAGGATCGAAACAAAGATAAGATGATTCAAAACGGAATCGGGAGATGGATAAGCTTATTTAATTCACGGGAAACCTTCCGGGTCAACCGTGACTTCAAGAATAAGATTGATGCAGAATTCCGAGGCAAATCTACATCTGATCTCAAGAGATAGAATTCGGGATATCTGGTGATATTAGAATCTAAGTTGAGGATATATATATATATATATATATATATATATATATATATATGTCCCCAGTGAATCGATGCTATTGTAAATGAGTTTTATCCTCTTACAGTTCATATGAATGTTGGCGAGACCGCCAATCCATTATAAAGATCATTCAAAGTGGAGTTATTGAATACTCCAGAATTCAGACGAATACGAATAGTGAGGGACAAGAATGAATTTCGGAACCGAGGAGAACTTTCCAAAATTCAAGGGAATCGAGTCAAAAGGAAGAGATTCAAACTCGAATGAAAGTGATTCTGTAAATACATTTACCCTATATTCTAAGTTTTGCCGAGAGCTACCAAAGCTCTAATACCAACTGTAACGACCCACTATTTTGGACTATCCGCATCCGCACATGTCGGACTTGAATAATTCAAAATACCGAATTGTTAATTTAAATTTGGTAAAACTGAACATATGCAGTAAATAGATAATCACAGAATCACAGGCACAAAGTAATAATATCCAGCGGAAGCAAAAGATAGTAGTTCATAAAGCTACTATATATATATATAACAGAGTTAAATAAGTTACAACAAAAGTTTCGAATACAATAGTCAAATACAAGAATCAGAATACATCACTGGAACCAACTGAATATCTGAAAGCTAGATAGATAGCCGGATCTTCAGGCGAAGCTCCAACTCCAAAGGTGAGTCTCAAAAGCTAAACCACTCAGTCTTCCTCGAGCGTAAAGAAAAACAGAAAACACTCGAGTTAGGATTAACATTCTTATATCAATAAATCCAACTCAAGTGAAATAACAATTGAAATACAAGCAACTCAAAGGATGTTGGAATAACCATCCTCTAAGAATCCATTAAACTATCAACTATGTAGTAGTGCACGCTAGGTAGATAATGTCTATCAGTAATATAAAGTATCAAAATAGCGTTAAGAGGTTACTATTATCCCCTTTAACACATTTTATATAAGCGTCGTAGACTATACAGCAGTATAAACTCCACCGTAAACTAGTGGAATATAAGGGATTACTCCATAGGTATAATACAAAACAAATTCCTAGTGTCGCGTATATAGGGATACAAGTATGACAAGGCACATGAGGCAATACCTAAGGTAGTGAAACTACCATTTTCCCGATCCGGACTGGTAAAAACGCATCGCCGCAACGGTCGCAACACCACGAAACAACACTCCCAAAAATTCCGAGGGTGCACCAATCAAAAACAAGTAATGAGTAGCTTACGAAGAAGTGTGTTCGATCGAGGTGGCTAACCCAATTTGGCCTCTCAAGGCTCCTGTTTTAGTCATTTCCAATTTGACACAAGTGTCAAGGCTATCCATTATTGTGACGCCCCACCTCAATACCCACACTAGCCAAGAACACTATGGTGTAGTGCTGTCAACTAGCATGGAGAATAAGGCTGTTGAGGAGCGACCATCCATGTAATTGCTTATCACACGGTGGCCATAAATAATCTTCGAAAACAAACATAGAAATAATCATAACACAAATCAGTCACAGATATCCATATCACAAAGGCGGAAGAAGATATGAATATATAACTAACACATGGAAGTGTACATCAGAGTAGTGGTCAGTAAGATCCACGATAATACAAAAGAATAGCAACACGTGTTATACAAAAGAATACAACTATGAGTCTATATCTCAAGCGTATACAACAAAAACTGCTAATCTAAACAGTTAGCCAAAAGTCAGAGTGATGAATCCCTGGGAAGAAGTCAAGCAGAAGCACCTGTAACATCTCGGTCTGACCCGAGTATTATTTAAGAAAATAATAAACGGGTCAGTCTAGCTATAAATATCAGATGACATGATATAACATAAAAGATATGGCATAAACATAAAATATGCATAATGACATACCACTATAAGTATGTAAATAATGATCAACAGAAGATCAATCAATAAGAGAATCAATATCACAAGAATCTTCTCAAAGATTCGGAAAGGGCATCATACCCCAAACTTGTACTCATAACAAGTCAATGACATAAATTCTAGAAATCAATGCAAGAAGTCCAAAAATCATAGAAAAGAGAAAGAGGCCTATCACATGACGGTCCGAAGACCAAGGGGAGCTACACCACATGTGTGAATGGAATCACACAGATTAAGGTCCAGACTAACCAAAAAGCAAAAAGGTATGTGTGAGTGGAATCACACAAGTGGTGTCTAGTCTAACCTCGCAACAAGAGACATCGCACAGTTGCTAGTCTAAATCATCAGAATGATCGTCATGATCAACGAGAAGTGTCACTTACACTAAGCTAGTAAATATAGAAGTTTAGCTTCATGTCCCATAACCACTTGCTTAACTTAAATATTTACGAACAAACTGTAAATCTTCACTAATAAAATTGTCACAAGAGGTTCAATCGAACAAGTCCAAGAATTAACCGACGAAGTGAACGCAAGCGTTTCATACCACTTGTTTTACTAAGTCGTTTAATTAGATTTCTCATCCGAGTGAGGTAAAGGTTTGTATATACTAATAGATTGGAAAACGGTTTAAGAAAAGAGCTTTGTTATTAAAAATAGAGTTGAAATTGTTTGTTAAAAGAGTTTTGATATTTACTGCTAGTATTGAAACCTTTATGTTATAAACTGACAAAACACAGAAGCAATTGTAGAAACAATCAGTCACAAAGATCGCATACGGAGATGTGAATAAAATCCAAGGAAATCAGCTCAACGTTTTTCAGATAAGATCCCCTACGGAGGGGGGTCCAGGGGGGTGGCAGCCCCCCAAGGTGGGGGTGCGGGGGCAACGCCACCGCTTACGGGGTTCGACCTGCCCGGTCAGGTCGCGGGGGTCAAGGGGGCAGAGCCCCCGGCGGGGTGCGGGGCAGCGCCCCGACCAAAACGGTACGACCTAGTGAAGACAAAATGAGGTCTAACGACCTAAGGGGAATAGGGTCGAGCGACCTAATGGTTGCGACCTAGGGGTCTAAGGAGTTAAGCGACCTAACTTGAGCAACCCTGTGGTCATGCGACCTAACTGAAATGGCCAAGCGACCTAACAATAGAACAGGTCAAGCGACCTAACGTTTTAAGGCCAAGCGACCTAATTAAACTCGCGACTTAATGGTGTGAAAGGCGTGCGACCTAACATGTTACGACCTAAGGGTCGAGCGACTTAGTAGAACAAGGTCATGCGACCTAACGTGTTACGACCTAAGGGTCGAGCGACTTAGTGGAACAAGGTCATGCGACCTAATACTTGTAGTAGGGTTGGGCGACCTAACGGAGTAAACGGTCGAGCGACCTAACAGGTTATAGGTCATGCGACCTAGTGGGTTAACGGCCTAACGACCTACGGGTTATAGGCCCAACGACCTAACGGGTTATAGGTCCAAGGACCTAGCGGGATAGAAGGTCATGCGACCTAAAAATGGAAGGCAAGGCCGAGCGACTTAAAGGACCAAGGCCACACGAGTTAAGGCCTAACGACCTAACGACCTACGACCTAGAGGCCCACGACTTACGACCTAAGGAGCCAGAGCCAAGCGACCTAAGGCTGTATAGGGGATTTAAGGCCAGAAACGACCTAAGTGTTAGCGACCTAACGACCTATAGGCCAAACGACCTACGACCTAAAGCCCGAACGACCTAACACCGAACAAGCATTTAGATGGCCCAGCGACCTATGGTGCTAACTCGCGAGCAACCCAAGGGTTAGGTCGCGAGCGACCTAACTCCGAGCACCAAAAATGGCCAGAACGACCTAGATGCAGAAAATTCACAAAAAAGGCTAAAAATTGGAGTTTTTCGCCAATCCAATCCAAACCAAATGCAAATGTGCATGCAAAAGTGATAGGGAATCATTCCCAACAGTCCAATATAGTTATAGACTAGATTTGTGAGATAAAAATCTCACCTTTTCACTAAAATTTATGAAGATGAAGCTTGAAAGCAAGGAGAAGCAATCCAAAGCTTGAATCCAATATCTTCTACTTGAATTTGGAGTTGAATGTTGGATTTGTAATTGAATTTGTGCTTGGAGTTTTAATTTCCCATTCTCTTCACCATTAATGCCAAAGATTGAGTTAGTTAGGAAATTTATGAAGAGTGAGAAGAAGGGGGTTGGAACTTGGGCTTAATAGGCTAAACTAACCCAAAGTCCAAAGTGGGAAAAGTTAGTGAAATTTCACTAACTCCAAACCTATCGATATTTATACTTAAAAAAATTGTAAACGGCATTTCGAACTTAATGGAAGTGGTCTCGAGTCCTAATTTGACCGTTTGCAAAAAGTAGTTTTTCGGACCAATATCCGATTAACGACAAAATATTTAAATAAAAATTTTAAATATTAAATCGATAAATATGCGGGTTGTTACAGACTCCCCTCCTTAAAGAAATTGCATCCTCGCAATGTATAAGATGGAAATAACAAGTAACAACCATAAAAGCATATTAACACAAATGAAATTTGAAATAGGAAGTTCACCTCAAAGAGCAGGAGTAAGCAAGTCCGGATGTGTTCGCTCGATGAATTCTCTGGATTCCCAAGAGAAATCCTTAGGATTTTAGGACCAATGAACCTTCACAAGCGGAACATCTTTATTTCGAAGTCGCTTGACCTCCGAAGCAATAATTCGAATAGGTTGCTGCACATAAGTTAAATTCGGCGAAACTTCAATTTCTTTCACAACAGCAGGCTCAAGAATAGAATCGGAATCCCGAAGGCATTTCCGTAATTGAGAAACGTGAAATACGTCATGCATAGCAGAAAACTGAGCCGGCAATGCAAGGCGATAAGCCATGGAACCAATACGTTCAGTGATAGGAAATGGCCCAATATATCGAGGCGCTAACTTCCCCGATCGACTGAAACGTACAACACCCTTCATAGGGGAAACACGAATAAAAATAGGATCTCCAACATAAAATTCTAATTTCTTTCTTCGATTATCGGCATAGGATTTTTGTCTACTCTGGGCTTCTTTCATCCTATGTCGAATAAGTTCAATCTTTTCCGTGGAATCACGAATAAAGTCTGGACCTAAAACCAGCTTCTCACCGGCCTCAAGCCAACAAGAAGGAGATCGGCATGGCCTTCCATAGAGTGCCTCGAAAGGTGCCATACCAATACTAGACTGGAAGCTATTATTATAGGAAAATTCGACAAGTGAAATATAATCTTCCCAACTTCCACCAAAATCGAGCACACATGCACAAAGAAGATCTTCAAGAGTTTGATTCACACGCTCGGTTTGTCCATCGGACTGGGGGTGATAAGCAGTGCTAAAATTAAGCTTCGTTCCTAAAGCTTTTTGAAGACTCTTCCAAAATCCACTAGTAAACAATGGATCTCGATCGCTAACAATAGAAGTAGGAACTCCATGCAATTTAACAATTTATTTGATAAAGAGTTTGGCCAAAAGAGGAACGGTTCGGTTAGACCGAACGGGAATAAAATGGGCGGATTTAGTAATTCTATCAACGATCACCCATAAGCTATCATGACCCGAACTAGAACGGGGAAGGCCATCTATAAAATCCATGGAAATCTGGTCCCACTTCCAAATTGGAATTTCTAAAGGTTGCAATAACCCACAAGGCCTTTGATGTTCGGCCTTGACAAGTTGGCAAGTCATGCAACACTTAACAAAGTTAGCAATATCAGATTTCATTCCCTTCCAATAATAAAGTCGCTTCATATCAGCGTACATTTTACTACTACTAGGATGAATGGTGAATTTAGATCGATGGGAATCTTCTAAAATATCTTTACGAAGATCACCAATATTTGGTACGATAAGTCTACCAAATTTTCGAGTGCCGCCACGAGAATCAATATCAAAGTCTTTCAAACTTTCAATGTCAATTTTATCCTTAATATTTTGGCCAAGAAGAACCAATTCAGGATTTAGCCTTTGAGCTTCAAGAATGCGGTCTAAGAGTGAAGGATGAGCCTCAAGGCTACATAAAACAAGTGATGAGCACAAATCGGATACGCGCTCTCGAATCTCACAAGTGGATAAAATATCGAGATCGTTCCATTCGGATATCATCATAGAAACAACTGCTTGTTGTTTACGGCTAAGAGCATCGGCGACACGATTACCCTTACCGGGGGTATAAAGAATATCAAGATCATAAGGTGCAAGGAACTCGAGCCAACGCTGTTGACGCAAATTGAGTTCCTTTTGAGAAAATAAATATTTCAAAGACTTATGATCCGTGTAAAGAATAAATTTCTCACCTAATAGATAATGACGCCAAATTCGAAGGGCGAAAACAATAGCCGCGAGTTCTAAATCACGTGTGGCATATCTAGTCTCGGCCGGCTTCAATTGCCTAGAGGCATAAGCAATAACACGTTCTTTTTGCATAAGAACGGCATCCAAACCAACGTGACTAGCATCCGTATAAACAACAAAATCTTGATTCCCTTCGGGAATAACAAGAATAGGAGTATCGTAAAGGAGTTCTTTCAATTTCTGAAAAGAGGCTTCACATTTGTCCGACCAAATGTATTTAACTCCCTTCTTAGTCAAGCCAGTAAGAGGCACGGCAATCTTAGAAAAGTCTTTAATGAAACGACGGTAATAACCCGCCAATCCGAGAAAACTACGAATCTCTGTCACACTCTCCGGTCTCTTCCAATCTTGAATCGCTTCAATCTTTGAAGGATCCACGGAGATTCCGGATTCGGAAATAATATGACCGAGAAACTTTACACGAGATTGCCAAAAGTGGCATTTAGAAAATTTCGCCTTTAATTGATTGCTCCTAAGAGTTTCCAATACAATCCGAAGATGCTTTTCATGCTCCTCCTCGGTTTTAGAATACACAAGGATATCATCAATGAAGATGAGAACAAACCGATCGAGGAAATCTTTGAAAACTCGATTCATGAGGTCAACGAAATAAGCTGGAGCATTCGTTAACCCAAATGGCATAACAAGCCATTCATAAGATTCATATCGAGTACGGAATTATGTCAAAGGAATGTTATCCTCTGCGATGCGAAGCTGATGGAAACCGGTAGCCAAGTCCAATTGTGAAAAGACCTTAGCACCACTAAGCTGATCGAATAGATCATCAATCCGAGGTAAAGGATATTTATTTTTAATAGTAAGATCGTTAAGCTTGCGATAATCAATGCAGAGCCTAAGAGTACCATCGGAATTCTTTACGAAAATAGCCGAAGCTCCCCAAGGCGAGGAACTAGAGCGAATAAATTGCTTCGTCTCCAATTCGGATAATTGTTTGCGCATCTCTTCATTTTCCTTATTGGACATGCGATAAGGAGGACGAGTAATAGGTTGAGCTCTAGAAACAAGATTAATTCTGAACTCAATTGCTCGTTTAGGTGGTAAACCTAAAACGGGCTCGAATATGTCGGAAAATTCACGAACAACGTGAATACGAGAAATAATATCATCTTCATCATCATCATCGTTATCAAGAGGATTTAAAGAATATAAAGATGCCACCAAACAGGATTCTGAATCTTTAAGATTAACAGAAACCTGATTAACAGATAGTGGATGTCGGAGATGAATGGCCCGCTCAGGACATAGGATATGAGCTTCATAACGATTAAGCCAATCCATTCCCAAAATCATTCCAAAGCCTAGGTAACGCATAACATGCAAATCGGCTAGTAAAGAAAAATCGCATAAAATAATCTCCACATCCTTACAAAGCAAACTAAGAGTTGCGGATCCACCAACAGGATTCGCAACTTTTAAAGAAGTCATTAATGCAATAACATTTAAGGAAAAAGTGTCTACCAGTTCCTTTGATATAAAAGAATGGGATGCACCCGTATCAAAGAGAACTCTAATAGGTTGATCATGAAATAAAATAATACCATCAAGAATGGAATGAGAAATACCTTGGCCACGAGATGTGTTGCCAGGGGCTTGAGCCACATTTAACTTTCCCTCATTCCTGCCTTTACGTTTGAGGCATTGATGTATAAAGTGATCTGGGCTCTTACAATAGCGACAAGATTTGGGCTTTGAGCACTTGTTCACAAAATGATCCTCTGCGCCACAGTTGAAGCATCTCGCAATATCAGGAGAAGGAGCCTTTGCAGCAGGAGTTGCTTGTTTACCCTTCTTATTGGGATAAGGGCCTTTGAATTTGTTGGGCCTCTTTTTGTTATTGAAATTGGGTTTGGAAGCTACTACCTCCACCTCACTTTCTTTATCAGCTTCTTCAAGACGAAGAGCGATATCTATAAGTTGATCAAATGCAACTTCTAGTTTCAGGAGTAGTGGCTTCTTAAGATTCTTATTTAAGCCATAAACGAACCTCTGGTTCTTCTTTAGTGGAGTATTTATATACTCGACCCCATATTTGGAAAGGGATTCGAATGATGCGACGTAGTCCACCACAAAAGACTGACCTTGAACGAGGTCAATAAATCGTCGAGCCAAAGTTACTTTTTCAGCCTCGGGCACGGATTTCGATTCGAAGCGTTCCCGAAAGTGCTCCCATGTGAGATCCGCTTCATCAATTTCTGAGATTAACAGCTCATACCAATCCAATGCTCTTTCTTGGAGCATGCTGGAAGCCACCTGGACTCGATGGAGGTCAACGAGGTTCATGCGAGAGAAGATCCTATCGCACGTTCTGAGCCAAGCCTGGACCCCAATGATAGTTTCAGAGCCTTTAAACGGCTTCCCACCCAGGTTGGTGTAATCATTGCACAATCGTGCAAACCCCGACTTTGGGTGCGTAGGTGCTGGATTAGCTCCAGCTGCTTGTGCGTTCGTTACTAAATCAAGTAACTGTTGAGTAGTCATAAAAAATCCATCCGGTGGTGGAGCACTAGATGATCCAGCTCTGGGACGACCTGGTCTAGACATTTTCTTACTTAAGAAAGAAAGAAGAGAAAGAAAATAGTTATTCACCAAATGAATATCAATCATTCTTGACAGGTGAAGTAAGGAATCATAAAAGAAATAGGATGAATCGGTTTGAAAACCCGAACAAAATCCTAAAGCAAGACTCCTAAGGTGGACTTAGGACGATGATCCTTGACAAGTTATTCTACATTGTTCCGAAGTTTGGCTCTGATACCAAGCTGTGATACCCCACCTCAATACCCACACTAGCCAAGAACACTATGGTGTAGTGCTGTCAACTAGCATGGAGAATAAGGCTGTTGAGGAGCGACCATCCATGTAATTGCTTATCACACGGTGGCCATAAATAATCTTCGAAAACAAACATAGAAATAATCATAACACAAATCAGTCACAGATATCCATATCACAAAGGCGGAAGAAGATATGAATATATAACTAACACATGGAAGTGTACATCAGAGTAGTGGTCAGTAAGATCCACGATAATACAAAAGAATAGCAACACGTGTTATACAAAAGAATACAACTATGAGTCTATATCTCAAGCGTATACAACAAAAACTGCTAATCTAAACAGTTAGCCAAAAGTCAGAGTGATGAATCCCTGGGAAGAAGTCAAGCAGAAGCACCTGTAACATCTCGGTCTGACCCGAGTATTATTTAAGAAAATAATAAACGGGTCAGTCTAGCTATAAATATCAGATGACATGATATAACATAAAAGATATGGCATAAACATAAAATATGCATAATGACATACCACTATAAGTATGTAAATAATGATCAACAGAAGATCAATCAATAAGAGATAATCAATATCACAAGAATCTTCTCAAAGATTCGGAAAGGGCATCATACCCCAAACTTGTACTCATAACAAGTCAATGACATAAATTCTAGAAATCAATACAAGAAGTCCAGAAATCATAGAAAAGAGAAAGAGGCCTATCACATGACGGTCCGAAGACCAAGGGGAGCTACACCACATGTGTGAATGGAATCACACAGATTAAGGTCCAGACTAACCAAAAAGCAAAAAGGTATGTGTGAGTGGAATCACACAAGTGGTGTCTAGTCTAACCTCGCAACAAGAGACATCGCACAGTTGCTAGTCTAAATCATCAGAATGATCGTCATGATCAACGAGAAGTGTCACTTACACTAAGCTAGTAAATATAGAAGTTTAGCTTCATGTCCCATAACCACTTGCTTAACTTAAATATTTACGAACAAACTGTAAATCTTCACTAATAAAATTGTCACAAGAGGTTCAATCGAACAAGTCCAAGAATTAACCGACGAAGTGAACGCAAGCGTTTCATACCACTTGTTTTACTAAGTCGTTTAATTAGATTTCTCATCCGAGTGAGGTAAAGGTTTGTATATACTAATAGATTGGAAAACGGTTTAAGAAAAGAGCTTTGTTATTAAAAATAGAGTTGAAATTGTTTGTTAAAAGAGTTTTGATATTTACTGCTAGTATTGAAACCTTTATGTTATAAACTGACAAAACACAGAAGCAATTGTAGAAACAATCAGTCACAAAGATCGCATACGGAGATGTGAATAAAATCCAAGGAAATCAGCTCAACGTTTTTCAGATAAGATCCCCTACGGAGGGGGGTCCAGGGGGGTGGCAGCCCCCCAAGGTGGGGGTGCGGGGGCAACGCCACCGCTTACGGGGTTCGACCTGCCCGGTCAGGTCGCGGAGGTCCAGGGGGCAGCTCCCCGACCAAAATGGTACGACCTAGTGAAGACAAAATGAGGTCTAACGACCTAAGGGGAATAGGGTCGAGCGACCTAATGGTTGCGACCTAGGGGTCTAAGGAGTCAAGCGACCTAACTGGAGCAACCCTGTGGTCATGCGACCTAACTGAAATGGCCAAGCGACCTAACAATAGAACAGGTCAAGCGACCTAACGTTTTAAGGCCGAGCGACCTAATTAAACTCGCGACTTAATGGTGTGAAAGGCATGCGACCTAACATGTTACGACCTAAGGGTCGAGCGACTTAGTGGAACAAGGTCATGCGACCTAACGTGTTACGACCTAAGGGTCGAGCGACTTAGTGGAACAAGGTCATGCGACCTAATACTTGTAGTAGGGTTGGGCGACCTAACGGAGTAAACGGTTGAGCGACCTAACAGGTTATAGGTCATGCGACCTAGTGGGTTAACGGCCTAACGACCTACGGGTTATAGGCCCAACGACCTAACGGGTTATAGGTCCAACGACCTAGCGGGATAGAAGATCATGCGACCTAAAAATGGAAGGCAAGGCCGAGCGACATAAAGGACCAAGGCCACACGAGTTAAGGCCTAACGACCTAACGACCTACGACCTAGAGGCCCACGACTTACGACCTAAGGAGCTAGAGCCAAGCGACCTAAGGCTGTATAGCGGATTTAAGGCAAGAAACGACCTAAGTGTTAGCGACCTAACGACCTATAGGCCAAACGACCTACGACCTAAAGCTCGAACGACCTAACACCGAACAAGCATTTAGATGGCCCAGCGACCTATGGTGCTAACTCGTGAGCGACCCAAGGGTTAGGTTGCGAGCGACCTAACTCTGAGCAACAAAAATGGCCAGAACGACCTAAATGCAGAAAATTCACAAAAAAGGCTAAAAATTGGAGTTTTCGCCAATCCAATCCAAACCAAATGCAAATGTGCATGCAAAAGTGATAGGGAATCATTCCCAACAGTCCAATATAGTTATAGACTAGATTTGTGAGATAAAAATCTCACCTTTTCACTAAAATTTATGAAGATGAAGCTTGAAAGCAAGGAGAAGCAATCCAAAGCTTGAATCCAATATCTTCTACTTGAATTTGGAGTTGAATGTTGGATTTGCAATTGAAATTGTGCTTGGAGTTTTAATTTCCCATTCTCTTCACCATTAATGCCAAAGCTTGAGTTAGTTAGGAAATTTATGAAGAGTGAGAAGAAGGGGGTTGGAACTTGGGCTTAATAGGCTAAACTAACCCAAAGTCCAAAGCGGAAAAAGTTAGTGAAATTTCACTAACTCCAAACCTATCGATGTTTATACTTAAAAAAATTGTAAACGGCATTTCGAACTTAATGGAAGTGGTCTCGAGTCCTAATTTGACCGTTTGCAAAAAGTAGCTTATCGGGCCAATATCCGATTAACGACAAAATATTTAAATAAAATTTTTAAATATTAAATCGATAAATATGCGGGTTGTTACAATTATCGTTCTCTTTGTTCAATCATCACGTACATCATTCCAACCACTTCATTCTGGATCACACTCCGCATATAGTTATTAAAGTTGTTTTCGATTTAGACAGAGAGTATGTCCCTAACCGATTCCGATTTCTTTAATAACTTTCGTAATTATTACACTGATTGGTCATTTAATATATTTCAAACCAAATCAACTTCAATTTCTATTAGAATTTGAAAACCAACGTTCCATTTTTCTTTCTATATCAATTTCCATAATTTACATTTCAAAATTTCCAAATTACCATTTTAAAATCTTATAATTCAATTTCAAATTTTATTTAAAACAATTCAAATATTGATTCAAGTTCGTATATAAGTTTCATTCTGTAATCATTTAAATTAATTTAATTTAACATTCAAATCAATTTAAATTCATTGGTCGATTTCATTAAATATTCGTTAAGTTACTTTATCATTCAAAACAATTCCTATTAAATTTCCAATTCATTAAATCAATTACTTAAGTCCAAATCCATTATATCAAAACTTACCAATTTAATTAAATTAAATTCGTCAAATCAAATTCTTTAAATTACAAGTCTTACATTAATTTCAATAAATCACATTTTATTTCTTGTCAAAGAAATTCAATTTCACTCATTTATTTACTTAGTTACAAATTTAAAAACTCAATTAATAAAGAAACTTAATTTCACTTATTCAAGAAATTCAATTTTATTTAATTATTAAATAATTCGATCTTATTTAATTACTAAATAATTTCAAAACTTAATTATTAAATAATTTCAAACTTAATAATTAAATTTAAAACAACATTCTTTCATCAACTACTATGTTAATATTTTGTTTCAGATTATTAAATATTAACATTTTCCTTTCATTAAAATTCAAATTCCAACTTCATTTCAAAACCTTATTATTTATTCAAATAAAATCTTTATTTTTTTATTTTTTTTCAAATTATTGACCAATCGGGTTTTCATTAATTCTGTATCCTAGGTCAAAGTTTAATTTGGGTATTTATCATTTCAACCCGATTCCATTTCAATTCAAAAATAAAAGCATAGCAAAGGGAACTTGCAATGTGATAACTGGGATGGTGTCAATGTAAATAAATAAGCAATAGCAAATATCAATAACAATCCAATAATTAATTCAAACAATCCCGAAATAATCGTATTAATTTACATTGTTGTTTGTGCAAATTACTATAATTATTTCTAGAATCTACACTATCATTTCATGTAGATTAAAGATTATTACACTAATATTTATACGGTTCTTCAATTGATATCTATTATTTAATTTCATACTACATCGATTTAAACAACATACATTTAAATAGTTCAAGGTGTAGTTAACACTATTCTACGTGTCACTTTATTTAACATTTAAAGGGGGTCATATTATATAAATTTAACTAATCAAATTCAACACATATATCAATTTTAAATTATTAACTATACTACGTCAAATTTAATTGCATATTATTTATCACTTCCTACATTAACAATTTAACGTCCAATGTCACATCAAACAATCAATCATTTATCAACCAAACTGGATTATCATCGTATATATAACAGATAATGGTGTCAGATGTCACCGGTGAACTGATACATATAATAATATATATAACATTGTAAATAACTAACAGTAGCATATTTCAATTGTCGTTTCAATTGAAATCAAATTTAATAATAAAAGAACGTTAATCGTGAGTGATTGCTCACCTTTCGAGGCTAGAGAGTAGATAAGATGACATGGATACACACACTGATACAGACACTGAAATTTGAATGACGAAGCGAGGCAAAGTGAAATCGGTCCGAATTCAACGATCAAAGCTGATAATAAGAATAGACAAAATCAAATCAGAACATGATCGATGAAGACAATCGGAATCATCTTGATGGAACAGAAATTTTATATATAACTATTGTTATTTCCAGGAAGTCAATATTTAAATTAAAACAAATATCAAAATAACATATAAATTATATATACAAAATTATTTTCTAAATTCAAACACATATTAAATCAAACTTGCATGTATTTCAAAAATTATTGTTTAAATTTAACTCATATGTTAAAGTCAATATATATAAGGTATGTTGAAATACTATACACATTTTAAAATATACGCATCATATATATAACCAATCAACTTATATTTATACGAAAAATGCATAAATTGAATATGCAGACCCACATATATATCCACGATCAAAATCACATATGCCGACAACTTCCCAAACTCATAAATATAACTTGCTCATTATAAAATAAAGTATACTGACACACAAACACCTACATATGTATGCAGAAATGACATGTTGAAACAGTAACCATATATCTCTAAACTGGTATGCAACTAACCTATTCCAAAACTTTAACATATTATAAATTTAAAAATCAATTCTTACAAATAAAATAATCCTATAACATTAAATACTACAATTAAAACCAAAACCTCATTTGAGAACTGCACGTCACTTGTATTATTTAACTGACTTATTAAAACATATATATATCTGACATAATTTAAAATTTTAATAGACTACAAATGATATAAAATTATGTAAACAAATACACACTTACAACATATGTACAACTATTTAACATATAAAATAAACCTTGTATATAATACTTAACTAGTGCACGCGTATAATATATATAACTAACCGAACTTAACTTTGAATACAATCTTTAATATTCAAAATAATGCATATAATTAATCTGTATAATACGCTATATAGCAAATCACCTAGGCTCACGCTCAAACCAAAATACACTATAGTGTACTAATATATAGTATAAATGCAGCCTTGGACTGTATAGAGAGATAGGTATGCAACCTATAAATGCATGCATTTCAAATAGAACACGCAACAGCAGTACAAATGCACAACTTGGCAAACATCAGTATATAAACTAATATATATCAAAATATATGCCGACTTGCATACAAATTTTATTTATAAAAATTATTATAATATGTACATAAAATAAATATTACTATCATAACATGCTGACGTTAAGAAGATGAGTGGAAAACGAAGTTGATATGTAAGTTATAACATGCAACAAAGAAAGCTACAAGATATATATATATACCTCCTAATATGTTTACTTATGGTTTCAAGCGAAAGAGGGGAGAAGGTGGCGAGTACATACAGAGTAGGTCGGAGCCATGCTAAGCAGTGGTGGCTCGAATCTGAACGGTGGTGGGTGGAAGATGCTCGGGGTTTATGTGCGTTGATGAGTGGACGGACGGGAGGAGGGAACCAAGTCGCGGAGGATGGCTCGCCGAGGGAGAAGGTTGGCCGAACGTGCTTGCGCGTGATGCGTGTGAGGCTGTCAGGTGGCTTCGTGTGGTGAACTCGGCTAGAAATGGAAGGCGTGTAGGCCGCTCGCGTCCGGTTGTTTGCGTGGGAGGAGGACAAAGGAGATGGGTGGGAAAAGCTTGCTTTCGGCCATGAAAAAAATGGACAGGAGGTAGCAGAATGTTTTTTTTAAGAAGAATAGGGGGTAAGCGATTGGCCATGAAAGGAAGACGAGCCAAAATGGAAGAAGAAACGGTGAAAGCAATTTGTGCCTTTTTTTTCAAGGCACACTGGAAAATTGAACCAACGAAATAAATGTTGGAACCAATGGAACAAGTCACCGTAAATTCAGAGAATATAAACAAAAACGTCCATTCATTTTTCTGACTTTTGCAACAACAAATGCTCACGGGAAAACAAAACGTACAAAACCGGTATCGATATCGATACCGCTCATACGGATTGCGTTGTGTATCGGATTTTAAAATACTGAATCGAATATATCGTAGAGATTAGCACAACGAGCCGATTAAGACGGTATACGGATATCAGTGGTATGATTGAAGTATCAAAATTCGAATTTTCTACTAGCGGAAAATGCAGCAAAAACACAGAAAAATAAGATCGACGGAGCTAAAGAAATCTGAATTTTGAAAAACGAAAAATGCGCCTTGCTCAGAAGATGATTTAGAATTTTTCTATGTAAAAATATTCGGGTTTCGTAAACATTTTATTTTCATCGATTTTTAACTGATTAAATTGAAATAAATTTACGCACGAAAATAAACTTCATATTTTCGAATGAAAATTTACTAGTTGCCATGTTTAACTAGATGCATTTCAAATATTAAATTTTTATTTCAAATTTTTATTTTAAAATTTTCACAAAAATTCAATTAATCAAATAAATAAACGGTTAAAATTTACGGGTCGTTACATTAAGAGACATATGTAATATATTTATAAAGTTAATTTTGAATTAAATACAAATGATTTTCTAAATAATTATTTGAAGCTAAATTCTATAATATACATATTAAAATTTTACTAATACAAAGCTTTGATATGAATGTATATTTTGAAAGTTTAAAGTTTAAAATACATAAGAAAACGTAAAAACATGTTTCATAAAATTAAAATAAAGCAAGGTCCATAACAAATTTATAAAATAAATTAATGTAAGGATATAAACATAATTTGTATTGTTTTAAAAAATGTAAGTTAAGGAATAACATAAATTGACAAGTGTAACAAATGGATACAAGTGGCAATTGGTTTGTTGTAAAATTTGTAATGGAAATAAACATCAAAATTAAGAAAAAACCAGGCTATTCTCAGGTGTAATTTCTCAAACCTGAAAACAACAATTCATAAGGGATCAAAGAATCAAACCGGAAAAGGAAAAAGATCTCAAAAACAAAAGTACGTCCAGATCAAAGTTCAAGTAACAAATCAGATCAAGGAAGCAAGTTAGAAATCAAATTACAAACCTAAATCAAAGGCAAACAAAAGAAAAAAAAGAAATCAAGATTTAAGAATCTGGAAATCATAAATCTGGGAAAAAACAAGTGCAGTCTGGAATCAAGAAAAATCAAAAGTTCAACTAAAGTTTAAAGCATTCGAAGCAAAGAAAATCAAAATAGCAAATTGAGATTTCAAAGTTCAGATTCAATCAATTTCCAGTTTTTCAACATTCCAGGCAAAAGAATTTGATCTCGTTCTTTGCCCTGTTCCTACCCAGGTGAGCAAACTAACCTCTAAAACACCTCAAATCTTATTAAATATTGGTTTGCATATGATAATTTTTTGATGTAAGTTGTAGAATGTGCTTGCAAGCTTGCATATATGTATGGATGACTGTGTGCTTGATTGAATACAGGCAACATGCCTCCGTTCTAGGTTTTAAAACCTATTTGAAAATTTCAATTATCCCAACACAAAACATTTTAGGCTTTGATTGCTAAATGAATAATGTTCATATGAGCATAACATTAGTTATAAAAATAAAAATAAGTATAATTAACAAATAGGTTACTGGAAATAATTTTTTTACAGTAATGATCTTTAAATAAAAAAATAAAATCGTTTCAATCCTTGTTTTGATCATGCAATCTGATTTGTGCTCGTAAATGTTGAATTTTAATAATGAAATTTCGATTTTAAGTTTTGAATTAAAGTGGGATTTTGGGTTTGAATGGAAAACACAAAATGGTCCAATTCCGACGAATGTCGAGAAATGGGAACTTGGGTTAATGTCTGAGGAAGTTCATGTGATGGAGAATGTTAGAAAAATACTGGGTAGATACTTAAATCACTGTGGCGGCCAGGGATCGATGAACTAGGGTTTAAGCCCGATGTTTTGTCATGGTTGAAAATAGTACTGTTGAAGCATCCCTGATGGATTGAATGCCATTGGAGTGAGGGGAATTGAAGGTCGGGGTTTGACGTTGCTTTAGTTAGAGCGGCGTGGTTCCTGGTTGTCTAGATCGTCGGCGTGGGGGAGTTTTTTTGGTCTGGGTTAGTTCAGATGGTGATCAGGTAGCTCATTTTCGATCCCGACATGATCGATTGATTCTGTGTGTTCGTGGCGACTATGGGGAAGGCTGATGACTTGCTGGAGGTGGTGATGATGATCGTAGTCGACCGGAACGCATGTGCAAGTGCACCGGTGCATTTATGTATTTGGGTTGATAAAAGCGTTAGAGAAGAAGAAGTGGAACTCGGGGGCAAACTTGGGGGATTCGTGAGTTTACTCGAAGCAACTGATGAAGGTGAGAGACTCGAAGCTGTGTTCAGGTAAATCGAGAAATGACTCGGGTCTGAAATTTTATATAAAATAGTTTTCAACTTCAAAACTAATCAAGTTTATTTTGATACAGTTTTGGTTAAATCCAATTCGTTTGTAAATGTAAATGTTTATCTGAGTTTTGAGTTGGTTAAAATGGTTTATTAAATGAAGATTTTTATTTGTTAATGTAACTTACAGATTTTTAGATAATAAGTTGATGATGAATTTATTTCAAAGATTCCTAATAAAGATTTTAAATGAGATTTAAAGTAATTATATTTAAGTAATTAATCTAAGTGATTCCTAATTGTTTTCAAAAGGAATTTGTTAACATAATGGACTAAGATTAAAGGGATCATTAATTTGAAATTTAAAAATTCTTAATTAAATAATAATTAAGGATTAATTAATGATAAGTAATTAGAGAACGATTACTGAATGAAATTAATTAAGCTTAAGTACTTAATGTATTTAATAAAAAAATTATTACTTAATCTAATTAAGGAAAAATTTCTTTATGTAACTTCATTTAAAGGTTAATTAATTTATTAAGATGAAATAAATATAAGTAATTAAGGGTGATTAATTACTTAAAGAAAATTACTTAATGAAAGTAATTAGGGAAGAATAATTAATAATTGAAGATGGTCAATCAAATGATTTAAAAGGTAATTACTTGATGTAATTAATTTAAGATTTATCAATAAGTGATTAGGATAATCACTTATTGTAATTAATTAATTAAATGATAATTAATTATGGGCTAATTAATTAATGTGATTAATTAAGGATAATTAATTAAATGATAATTAAATAATTAAAGGTTAATTATTTAATGATTAAAGGTTAATTAATAATTAAAGATTAATTAATTATCTTTAAGGGTTAATTAATTAAAATAATTTGTAATTAATTAATATTAATTAACCTGAATTAGTAGTTTATTCATAAGTAATTAATCTGATTTAAATTAATCAAATAATCAATTGATCTTACTTATGAATGTTTGAATTCTATTGATTGTTGAATTGTTTGATATCCTTGATATGTTATGCTTTGTGCTGTGAATTATTTGGTATGATCTGTGATGAATGTATTTATTATCTGTGATGAATGTAATTTATTTATCTGTGACAAATTTATATTATCTGTGAATGCAGATAAGCGTTATAGATTATAACGCTTACGATATTGATGTGCTTGAATCTATGATGATTGATGACGTTGCACTATTGTGTAAAACCTCTGGACTACACCATACACACACAAATATGGATTGCACGAGGAAATAGGTTAAGTCATAGATTTTTGAAATAGATTAAAAATTGAATTTTTAAATCCAGATGGTTTTGGAAATGGATTGGGTTTAAAGTGAAAAGCTTTTGAAAAGGTGGTTTCAAAGATGAATGTTATTTTGAAATTTTTTATAAAGTTTTGAAATTTGAATAATTTGATTTAAATTTGAATTAAAAATTTGAAATTGAATTCTATGTTTGAGAATTATGGTTCAAAAAGGGTATGCAAGTTATAAATGTTTTTTATATGGATTTTAAACCATTTTAAAAGTATAGTTTTTGGAATTTGAAATTAACCCAAGAATTTTAACTTGTATAAATGAAATTGGATTTTTTTCCAAAACGAAAACTAATTGTTTTCAAATAATTAAAGCTTTTATATACGGTAAGAACTTCCAATTTGTGTTAAAAGGATTTCAAGTTTGAAATGGTTTTCCAAATTATGAATGAATCTTTGGAAACAGGTTTGAAAGCTATAAGTTAAATCTTTGATTTAAAGATTGGATGAGTTAATCTAATTTAAAATGGAAATTGTTTTGAACTCGGTGAATGATCTTTGTGAAAGATGGGTGAACTTTGTGAAGTGAATCTTTTTGTTTAAAGATTTGAAAATGGTAATTTTTTAAACCATTTGAAAAGGAAGGTTTTGGGTTCTTAAGTTGTGACTTAACTGAAATCCCATTATCCATATGATTTTTAAATATTGCGCTCATTATTCGGTTTAGCAGGGAGAGGACCTTGTGTCATATAACCCATTAAGAATAACGATACGATGATATGGATAGCATTTGAAGACCGGTGGTGAAGATCGGGTATTTACGAGAATGATAGGATAACCTATCGAATGACTCTGCACAGAGTAGCTACGGTATAGAAATCTCCATACGTGATGGAGAATCCAATCGAGATTGTGAATACTTGGATTGCAAGGGCTTCTTTTGAAGTGCCTTCAGTTCTGTTCGAACCCGAAACGGACTTGTATGGATGTATGTCTGAAATTACACTTTGAGATGTAAAGCATGTTTCTATCAAATATATTTCTGTTTGGTGGCGGAGAATTTATTCTCTTAGCTTAACACCCTTCTCTGAGACGTACGAGCTCAGAGGTTATGTAGTTGATGGTTACTGGTGATACATTCTCAATTTGGTAATGTGGCATACGAAGTGCTGCTGATCATTTGTTGATCAAAGCATGTCTTTTGTGTAAAGGTAGCTTTGTGGACGTGACTTCGTCGAGCCTCACAACCCGGTAATGGTCGAAACAGGAATTGTGGCAGCAAGGTTATTTAGGGGCAGTGCCCCTTAAGGGTATGTCCATTTCCTTCTGGATAAAAAGTGATATCATGGTATAGAGCCCAGATACTTACTTATGTTGATTTTGAAAGTGGTATCATGGTATGGAGCCCAGATACTTTGCTTTGTGGTTTTTGGTTGAGGCGCCTCGGATAAAGGTTGGTAACGACCGGAGGGTGGCATGCTCATGTCAGTAGTTACTTTCGGGTAAGGGTAACCCGGCCTTGTGTAGTAGAGATCCGGTTAGGTTCTCGGGGACGTCCCCCCAGAGGCGTTCCATTTTTTATGGGAAGTTCCTTTGCCTGAGTATTTATTGGAAATCCAATCATCCAATATGCGCCTTGTACGGTTTTAGTTGCAGAACCTGCCATCTAATATGGTAGCTATAGTAGGCATACTATAATGGTAATATGTTGGCTAAGATTAATATTATACTTGCAAAGGTTTTCTGCTCTATGCACTTATAATAATATCAAATGTTTTTCGCGAATCAAGAATTTTTTACTGTCATAAGGAGAAATCTCCTCCAAGTTTGCTCTTGCATTGTGTGCGGGGCGGGAGCCTTATGGCAGTTTCATTTTCCAAAAAGCATTGCGAATTTCAAATTTAAATTCTTTTGTTGTTTATTTTAAAGGTAAACTATTTTCGTTTGCACATACCAGTCCCATGACTGACCCGGAGTTTATTGTTCCCTTCCTAAACTCTGGGTGCCTACAATTTTCCACACGGGTAGTCTAGAGTTGGGTTTTTCAGATAGTCGAATAATAGGTGTAGATTCATTGGCATTCAATCTCTGGATATTAGCAATCGCGTTTGGATCGAGTTGCTTCACTTCAGCATTGTTGTTGAATCGAGCTTGTTGGATGAGAGTTCTTTAATGCTTTTGGTTTTGGATATGAAAGTCTTCGAGAGTTTGGAGTCTTTGGATTTGGCAATGAAGACATTGTCTTTCCGCTGCTATTGTCTCTACTATTGTCTTGTATCTATCTATTATATATTGATAGTCATTTGTATCAAAATTTTTGTATCAAATATTGCATATCAATGATATATTCCTTGTTTTTTTCCGCTGTGTTGTTATACTTAATGTGTTATAAGCTCCGG
The DNA here is from genome assembly GCA_030765085.1 of Allium cepa. NCBI lineage: Eukaryota > Viridiplantae > Streptophyta > Magnoliopsida > Asparagales > Amaryllidaceae > Allium > Allium cepa. The sequence goes on along the minus strand of CM060941.1, from coordinate 674,097,611 downwards.
CGAACCAGATTTGGCTTTTGAATCTGCGGCATTTGAATACGAATTGAAGTATTCGGTGCCGATTTTCGAAGGTCGAGTCATGGTCATTTCAATGTACAATCTATTCTGAGAATTTGCAATTGGTCCTAAATATTTATTTTTATGGAATGTTTGTAAAGTAGTAAAGTTTATTCTAGATTTACAATAACATTGTAAAATAGATTGGCCTAGTTGACTTGAAATGTGAATTTTTATGTTTTAATATATTGGATGAGGGGTAAAAATTAATTGTATATATTTCTATGTAATTTCCAAAAATTGTCTAATTCTATAAATAAATGCATCATTTGAATTAATAATGAATATATCCAAAAATATGTAACATTCCCATTTTTAAATCAAATTCAAATTGGAAAGTTAATTTAATTTTTGAAATTAAATTGTGAATTAATTTTGTATTTTCCAAATTAAATAGATATTTGTTTGTTTATGCATATAAACTGATTTTAAATTGAAAATTTGGATTTGAAATTAAAATATAAATATATTGAAAAATAAGTTGAATTTATGAATAAAATATATATTTAAAAAAAATATTGTTTTGTAAATACAAATTGATTGTATATTAATTTTTGAATTTGAAATTTAAAAATAAATGTTTTGAATAATATTTGGATTTGAAAATTCTATAAATTAATACTAATAGGAATTAATACTCTATACTTTAAGAAATAATGTATATATAAGTATGATTATTTATTAAGTGCATAAATTGTTTTTAATTCATTTTCTTTTAAAAGTTATATAAGTATAAAAATAGAAAAAATGTATGAATAAAATATGAACATTCTTAATAACTTGAATATAAAATGTAAAATAAGATTTGATAAAAGATTTAAATTGCTTTTCTTCTATATATTTGGAAGATTAATAAGATAAACATTTGTAAAATATAAACATGTAAGAAGATGAAAACATAAATTGGTGTAAATATGAAATTAAATAAAAGAATTTATAAAGGGCTAAAACATGTTTTTTAAATTAAAATAAAGAGAGGGTTTAAAACAAAGTTTTAAATTTTATTTAAAACAAGGGTTTAACATGAATTTTAAAAAAAATAAAATTTAACAAAAGCGACTTAAACACAATTTAATCAAAAAAGTGACATTTGTTAACGATAATATTCCTCATATTACAAGTGTTAATATAAAGTTATAAGTGTATGGTTAATTTAAACAAGTGGCAATATGGTTTTGTTGAAATTTAAATACATTGCTTAAGAAAGAAACTAGGTTGTTCATTTTTTTTAGTTCAAAGATTTAAACCACCCTCACATTTTCTATAAAACAAGCTTCCAATCAAAAAATCCAGCTTTCAAACTTCGGTTTGGAAATCAAAATCAAAATCTGGTTAAATTCAAAACCTGAAGCTGAATCAAGCAAGAATTCAACCTGAGTTTAAAGATTGACGCAACCTAAACAAAATTTGGGAACAACATCATTTCAGTTTCAAATGCAAAAGCAAAATTCAACTTTAACCAGGACCAAGCTGGAAGCAAGATTAAAGCAAAAACATTTTCCATTTTTGAAGCAATGGAAGTTCAAAGAAGCAAATCAAATTCAACATTAACTCAAAGCAAAATGGAAAACAAATACAATCCAGCAAACTTCAAACTGGAAGGTTTAAAACAAATCAAGCATGCAAATTTCAGGCCTAAAAATCCGTCTCTGTTCTTTCATATCTTCTGGTGAGTAAACACTTTTTAAATTAAAATCTAAGTAAATAAACATATGTTTGCTTGTGAAGTCTTAGATGAATGCTACTTGGTTTGTGTATATATATTAGTTATCTCTGTGTTTATGAATGTTTGTAAGTGTGCATGCCGGATTGTTTTTAAAACATCTCTGTTCTTGGTTCAGAATATAGAAGTCTGATCAAAAATCCAAAATCTAATCACCTAATCTTTGTTGGACTTAGAGATTCAAATATAACATGTTTGTTAAATCATAAATTAAAGTTTAAAATTTATTTTAAGCAATATAGGTTTCGAATTTTTCTAGAAACAAGATAGTATAGAAGAAAATTAAATGCATGTTAAAGTTCAAGTGTTATAAATTGATAATCCAATTGCATGACTTAAAACCTCTTTGTAAAATATGATTTTTAAGATAAAAATCATGATTTTTAAATTGGGATCAGGGGAGTAATTTTAGTTTATCTGGAATTTGGTTTTTGGGTAATCTCGGGTGATCGGTAGTTGCTGGGAGGTCATAGCTTCGATTGGAGATAGTGGAATGATCGAGGGGTTTGGCAAAAATGGCAGCAAAGGGGATAGTCCACCGTGGCGTCGGAGGTGTGGCGATCTAGTTTTAAACCCTAGATATGGTCGAGTCTGGGAAATGGAATTTCTGCTTTACCTCTGGGCGATCGAGTGGCTTGGGATTTTGGGAAATGGAAGCTTGGGGTGTCGGCATGGCGTGACCGGAGTTGTAGCAGCTCCGATGATTAGAGACGTGGATGCGAGCATATTTTATTGTATTGGTTTTTGTTGCTGTTTCATCTGAGTTGCTCAAATTTGATTTGAGGCTTGTGCTTGTGATTGGATGATCGGGGAATGATGCTTAGGTGATGGTCAGTGTGTTGAAGCTTAAGGTGGTGGTTACCGTCGTCAAAGCCAACTATGCATGTGCACGGTGATGTTTTGGTGTCTATTGATGGGTTGGGTTTTAACTCGAAGGATATTTCGGGTATTTGGGAAAGTGGCTCGAGTATAAACTGTAGATTCATGTGTTTAGCCTACATGGTTCTAACTTAAGAAAAATCTAAGTTTTTTTTAAAAAAGCGGAAGAAGGGTGTTAACTTCGGGTTAGACCCGAGGGGTCTTCGGGTTTGACTCGTAGCAGTAGTGTCAAATTTTTTTAAAACAGAAATCAAAACTGAAAGAAAAAAAGTTTCAGGTTTTGAATCAAAGAACTTGTGTTTTTAAATGCTTCTAAGTTTAAAGCAAAGTAAAACAGAATTTTAGAGTTATGAAAATAATTACTTTGCAAAGATTACTGTTGAACAACTTTAAAAATATATTTGAAGTTAATAGATTTTAAATGATAATGGTAATTAAGTTTTTAGGGAATAAATATTTATTTAATCTATTAAACAAGACTTAATAAGATTTTCAAAGATTATGTTAAAATTTAAATGTTTTAAATTGCTTTATTTTTAAAATATAATTTAATTTAGTGGTTTTAAGTTAAATTGGTAATTGATAATTAACTCAAAAGGTTATTAAATAAGGATTAAACAATAATCAAAATAATGAATAATAGAATGTTCTATCTTTTAATTAATTAAGATCTTGAGTAATTAATGGTTATTGATGAAAGTAATTAAAGATTAATTACTTAATAAAAAAAGTTAATCAGTAAATTTAAGGTCAATTAATTTAAAGTGATTAATCCAGGGATAATTAACCAAAGTGATTTATTAATGTGATTAATTAAATTTGATTAATTGATAAATGTTATTAATTAAAGATAATCAATTTATGATTAAGGGTTGACTAATCAAGTGATTAATGAATAATTACCCAACGTAATTAATTAATAAATTAAATCATAAATGCATAATTAAAGGTTAATTATGTAATAATTAAAGGCTGATCTATTTATTAATCAAGGCTGATTAATTGATAATTAAAGATTAATTAATTAATGAAGGTGATTAGGGAATGATAATTAATTAAGAAGTAATTAATTAATGAATTGATTGATTAATCAAGTGATTAAGGGATAATCACTTATTGTAATTAATTAAGAATAATTAATTTATGGAATTAATTAATTAAGGTAATTAAATTGAGAATAATTAATAAATTAAAAGTTAATTAATTTATTATCAAAGGTTAATTAATAAATGATTAGAGGATAATTAATTAAAGATTTGTAAGTAATTAATATTAATTAACCAGGTTTAATAGTTATTAATAAGTAATTAATCTGATTTAAATTAATCAGATGATTAAATTAATCTTACTTATGGATGTTTGAATTCTACTGATTGTTGAAATGTTTGATATCCCTGATATGTTATGCTTTCTCAATTTTGGATCCAATTCGAGATTTTCCTTGGGAGGTATCGGGAAGGAATTGGAATGTAATAATATCGATTCCTATAGAAGAAAAGGTTCTCCATTGATTAAAACGAAGCTATTAATTGTTTTGGCTTGATCTGTGATGAATGTAATTTATTTATCTGTGATACATGTAATTTAATTATCTGTGATGAATTTATATTTATGAATCTGTGAATAGAAGATAAGCGTTATAGATAATACCGCTTATCGATATTAATATGATTGAATCTGTGATAACTGATGTTGATGCACTATTATGTAAAACCCCTGGACTACACCATACATGCACGAATATGGATTGCACGAGGAATTTGGTTAAATCAGAGATTTTTGAAATGGTTTTAAAGTTGAATTTTGAATTCAAATGGTTTTGGAAATAGAATTGGGTTAAATATGAAAAGCTTTTGAAAGGGAGTTTTCAAAGATAAAGGTTATTTTGAATAACTGGATAAAGTTTTGAAATTTAAATAGTTTGATTTGAATTTGAATTCAAATTGAATTCTATGTTTGGAAATTATGATTTAAAAATGTTGTATAAGTTACAAACGTGTTTATATGGGTTTTAAAAACATTATAAAAGTATTGTTTTGGGAATTTAAATTTAATCCAAGTTTATACTTGCAGAGCTTTAACTTGTGCAAATGTAATCGGATTTTTTGAAACAAAAACTGTTTGTTTTCAAATAATAATAGCTTTAATATAAAGGAAGGTTTTCCAAGTTGTATTGAAAAGATTTCACGTTTTGAAATGAAATTGTTTTTAATGCTATAAATGAATCTTTGTGAAAGATTGTTGAACTTTGTTTTGAAATTGAAGAGGATCTAAAAAGTGTATCTTTTGTATAAAAGATTTAAAACAGAAATGGTTTTGAAAGCTATGAATTAAATCTTTGTGGAAGATTGGTGAACTTTGTGAATAGGATCTTTTTGTTTAAAAGATTTGAAAATGGTAATCTATTCAAACCATTTGAAAGAAAGATTTTGGGTAATAAGTTGTGACTTAACTAGGATCCCATTATCCATATGGTTTTGAAATATTGTGCTCACTATTCGGTTTAGCCGGAAGATGACTTTGTGTCATATAACCCATTCCGAATAGTGATATGACGAAATGGAAAGCATATGAAGACGGTGGTGAAGACCGGGTGTCCTCGAGAATGATAGGATAACCTGTCAAATGACTCTGCTCTGAGTTGCTATGGTATAGAGATCTCCATATGTGATGGGGAGTCCGATCGGGATTGAGGATGCTCAGATTGCAAGGGCTTATTTTGAAGTGCCTTCGGTTCTGTTCGAACCTAGAACAGACTTGTATGAATGTGTGTCTGACATTACACTTTGAGATGTAAAACCGGTTTCTATCAAATACATTTCTGTTTGGTGGCGAAGAATTTATTCTCTTAGCTTAACACCATTCTCTGAGACATACGAGATCAGAGGTTATGTAGTTGATGGTTACTTACATTCCCAATTGGTAATGTGGCATACGAAGTGCTGTCGATCATTTGTTGATCAAAGCATGGCTTTTGTGAAATACGTAGCTTTATGGATGAGACTTCATCGAACCTCACAACCCGTTATGGTCGAAACAAGAATCGTCGCAGCTAGGTAATTCGAGGGTAGCTCCCACTGAGGGTATGTCCATTTCCTTTTGGATTATAAGTGGTATCATGGTATGGAGCCCAGATACTTAACTTTGTGGTTGCTACAAACTTATTGCTTTGTGGCTGTTAGTTGAGAGGTACCTCGGATAAAGGTTGGTAACGACCGGGGGATGACATGCTCGTGTCAGTAATTACCTAGTTATAGAGGTAACCCGGCCTTGTGTAGCGGAGATTCGGTTAGGTTCTCGGGGACATCCCTCCAGAGGTGTTCCATTTTGTGTACGAAGTTCCTTTGCCTGACCATTTGTTGAAAACCCAATCATCCAATACGAGCCCTTTACGGTTTTAGTTGTAGAACCTGCCATTTAACATGGTAGCTATAGTAGGCGTACTATAATGGTATGTATGTTGGCTAAGATTAATATTATACTTGAAAATGTTTTCTACACTATGCACTAATAATAATCTCAAAAGAGTTTTCTCGTATCAAGCATGTATGACTGTCATAAGGAGAAATCTTCTCCAAGTTTGCGCTTGTATTGTGTGTGTGGCGGGAGGCCTTATGGCAGTTTCATTTTCCAAAAAGCATTGCGGACTCCTTTTAAATTCCTTTGTTTTTCTTTTGACAAAGATAAAACCATGTTTTTGTTTGCTCATACCAGTCCCATGACTGACCTGGAGTTTATTGTTCCCTTCCTAAACTCTGTGTGTCCATAATTTTCCACACGGGCAGTCTAGAGTTGGGATTTTCAGATAATCAAATAATAGATGTAGCTTTGGAAATATTTGAAGTCTTTTGGTCTTTGAAGCCATTTGGATTTTGGAAATCTCTTTATGGATGGAGTTTGCTTAGTTCAGAATTGATGGTGATTCGAGCTTCATGGATTGGAGTTTTGGGATTTGGCAATGAAGACATTGTCTTTCCATTGCTGAGTTTTTGTGCTTTGCTGTTGATTCTTTCCACTGTTGTATTCTAGCTCTGATATATGCATTTATATTCATTGTATCTTTGTTGCATCAACTATAGTATATCAATGATATTATTCATTTTCTTCCGCTGTGTTGTTATACTTAATGTGTTATAAAGTTTGGTGAACCAGATTCGACGTTTAGATCTGCGGCATTCGAATATGGGTGACGTATTCAGTGCCGATTTTTGAAGGTTGAGTCAGGGTCGTTATAAAAAAGATGCATAATATATGGCTATTTCTTCTCCTTAATTTGCATTATATATTTCAATATAAAAGAAAAACAATAATTCACTTTAATTTCAAACGACGCAAAGTCTCATTTCTGAGTAATTTATGGAAAGTTATAATGGTAATTATTTTAGGAAGAATAGCTATGATAAATTAAAATGTAGAAAAGAATATTCTAGTTTATGAATTAATAGTTAGAAATAGGGTACACACACACACACACACGTATAACCACGCTTATCAAATAAAAATAAAAATATATATAGCTTATTTATGACTATATTCATATTAGTTATTAATAACTTAGTAACTATAGAACTAGGAGGTTGAAAAAGGAAGGAATAATAATTTCAAATTAAGGACAATAACTACAAATTTAATGGGAAATAAATTTATAGTTAATAGAAATTTAAAAGAATTAAATGGGGAGTGATTGGAGAATTAAATATGACAATTATAGGGAAACTGAATAAGCACATAATAGGTGGATTTTGAAACGAATAAATAAATGTCATTAGATATTGTCCATTTTTGATATTAATGACCATTTATTACAAACAATTGACATTTATTATACCTAATAAAGAAATAAGAAAACCAAAGCCTAAACATACAAAATAGCAATAACCACATAGCGAATAAGTATTAATACTATTAAATACACATAGAAGGCAATATAATTTTCATACTTGGAAATTATATAGCTTCAGTTATACGTTCAGAATGAGCGTGAATTAGTGGGCCTAGCCAAACAAATCAGCTTTGGGTGATCAGTTTGGTTTAGTGGATTAAGATGCAAGGTCTACAAAGGTACATAATAGTAGTCTGCCCTTCAACTAAAGATTACTGGTAGTTGTGTATAATTACTACTGATGTAGGACATCTCCAACTATAAGACTCATGGGGAAGGGATATGCGTAGGACATACTTCTGGGTCGGAGTTATTAAGTAGCTACTATAGGATCCACCTCCTTCCTACTTAAGAATTATTAAATGGTTGGTGTAATTTGTTAGGCATGGTAGTGGGAAATCTCTAGAGGGGTCCACTTCAGGGTCAAGGTAATAACTAGCTATTATCGGGTCTGCCTCTCCACATAAAGAAGTATTAAGTCACCTAATGAGTTTTTGTCCGTTGTTAGCTAAAAAGTGCCAAAGAGGTGTCCACCTTGGATTAGATATTAAATGATGGAGACCTAGCTTGGATGTAGGTAATGGTCAAAGTTTGTCTAATTCCTATTAAAGAGGTATTAAGTGATTTGGTACTTTCTCTCACACTATCAGGACATGAGTTACGGTAGTTGCGTGGGACTGGGAGGGCTTTTAGCCTATAGTGGGGGTAACTTGTAGTGGGACTGGAAAAACCTTTGAGCTTATAGCCAGAGACATATCATGTAGGATGTAGTTTAGATGCAGTAGTAATACGTCATTATATTATAAATCTATCTAGATGTCATCGGTCTCTATAGCTTGGATCGGTTGACCAGCAGTTATGTTGTAGAGGGACCACTTCGAGGATTGAGATATTAAATGGCCATTGGGTCTACCTTCTCTTTATTTGGGAAGTATTAAGTGATCGTATATTTGGGTAGTATAGTTTTAAATATATGTATATAGTCACATATATAGTATACCTTATAGGAGATTAGGCATACCGTATGCGTGCATAGGATTAAATAGATTAGTCATGAGTGATAAAGGTAACATTTATATGGAAATCAATCGGCATAAATCAATGGTATTGGTAAAGTATGTAATTTTTCAATCACCAAAACGTTGCTCCAACCCACTTCTCATTATAACCCACATGATAGATCTAAAAAGACGAGTTGTTGGACCAAGACGAGAGCGGTAGAGGGAAAAGTTTTCTTATTCATGCTTGTTGTTGATAAGGCACTAGAGATCCAAGGAATAATATCGGTTCCAAGGTAGTAGTCTTAGTCAATATGTATGTTTTATTATATTTTTCTATTTCATTGGAAGTTTATATTGATCGCACTTTGGTATACCTATGTTTATTACATGTTACTAAAATCAACGATCTGTACCCTGGTGTACTTGGATTATGATTTAGTCGAAGTTCGGGTCCAATAAGGTGTGGATTATTACAAGTTTTCATACAACTTTATGGTGACATCTTGACTTGTATAGCTGCTATTCAGATGCGTAGTTTTGTGATAACAATGATGTATGGGCGTATTGTATATAGATTTAGATGTGGAACGAAAAACAGAATCATGTAGCACATGAAATGGGTCCGTGTTTCATGATATTGACATACGTTCTTCTATACAGCAACGAGGCAGTTATAGGAGTTTTGATGTGGACAAAATTCTATGTGTTGCATTGGTGGGACCAGCATGAGTCCAATGCGTATTAGTATCCTTTACTGCAGCTGGCTAGACCAGATAGTATATGTAGACGTGTAATCCTTTACCGTTGGTAGCGAGACGAGATTTCATATCATGAAATCCTTTACCGCAACTGGCAAGACCGTATTTCATATAAGGGATCAGTCGTCGTTGGTATTCGAGACCGGATCATTTTTAGATAGTATATTATTGTTTTGTAAAATGCGAGACAAGACCAGAAAGTATTATAGTTAGGCTTAAATCATGTTATATCATTATCATGGTTGTATACCTGCATTAAATTGGCTTCGCTCATTCAGACGTATCACTAACCTACTCCTATATTTTCTTTTACCATATGATATAAGGTGATGGAGTTTGGGGACGTGATGGACCAGGTGGCGTGGACTTGTAATATATAAATGTTGCATATAATCTGTGTCTTAATGACACGATGTGACAATATGTGGAATCGATTAGATTTTGTTTGAATAAACTGATATAGGAATATTATCTATGTAAACAGATATATTTGTGACATATGATATTTTGAGTGACCGTTCGATGTGAGACTCTAGATGTTTCAGTTAGTATAGTTTTGTTTATACATGTTCTCTTTCCGTATATCAATTTGTATCATCACCTAACGAATTCATAGTATAGTTATAGGGTTTTGAAATGGTAGGTTGTTACATAAATCCCCTTTTATCACATCTCTTTTAATAATGTATGTTCCTAATATTAATTTGATTTAGATACTTTTTTTCTATCCCTCTTTTTGATTACGTGTTCATCTTCTTAAGAGTAAAACTATGGTATACCACAACTTATCTAATTAGTTTCCTATGATGTTCATACAGTTTAAATTTGAAATTTTACCATGAATTTATGTGTGCCAAAGTTGTCCCTTTTGTTTTTTTGTTTTGGAAGTTATTGTTTAACAAAACTACTTTGATTGAAACCAAAATTTAAATTTATTGGTATGATTTCATTTTGTTTCAGCTTGAATAATCATATGTTTTATTGATTTGACATTACTCCCTGGATGGGTCCTTTGGTAAGGTGTAGAAGTGAGACCGAAGGCTTTATTGATCATCACTCTTTGGATGGGTGCTTCGACCAAGCATAGAAGCGGTACCAGAGGCTTTATTGAGCATCATTCCTTCAATGAGTGCTTTGACCAGTCGTAGAAGCAAGACTAAAGGCTTTATTGAACAACACTTCTGTGATGGGTTGTTCGTCCAAGCATGTAAGCAGGACCAAAGGTTTAATTTGACCATCACTCTTGTATAGGTGCTTTGGTTAGGCGTTGAAACGGGATCAAAGGATTTATTGACCATCACCCATGGATGGAAGCTTTGGCTAGGCGTAGAAGAGAGACTAAAGGATTTATTGACCATCACTTCTTTGATAGGTGCTTTGGCCAGGCCTAAAAGTGGGAATAAAGGCTTAATTTGAGCATCACTCTTGAATGGATGCTTTGGCTAGGCGTAGAAGTGGGACCAGAGGCTTAATTTTATCCTCTGCGAGACATGAGGTGTGCATCTGCTTAACAAATCCCCTATACCTCGTCAACTTAGGGGATAAATCGAGCATAATGCATCTTAGTCCATTGATATTTTATTTAGATAAATATTTAATGATTCGTTCTCTTTATTCATCAAAAGTTGTGAAGTATGTTTGGAATTCTAGGTTCATGCTATTATATTTCCATTGATCTCACTTAATTGATAGATTCCTGATGTTTTTACTTCATAAATAATAAAAGATTTCTCTTAATTTGATCCAATTGGATTGCCTATTGAGCTATTGATATTTTCCACAACACTTCTAAGTGTCAATCATCCTTTTGAAATACTTCATCCTTTTCTTTCGAACCGTAGCATTTGGAAATTCTCCGTTGACATCATATGATCCATAAAATGGCATGTATTCTAATTTATTGATTAAATCCAAGGATTACTTATTAGTTTCTTGGCTTGGTTAATAACCAGAGATTCTTCTCTAGATGGAACTTCAACTCCGACTAGTAATATCTCTTCAAATCTATATGTCTGTGGAAACAGAAGCGCTATTCCTAGTTGTTCCCTTTGCTTAAGTTCTATATGACAAAAAGTTAGAGGTAGTTCCTTTAACCAGTTTCCTAGTCAAATTGCTTTTACAAGGTGTTCTTCATTGTCTTGCTTATAGCTTCTTCCGCCCCATTGACCTCTTAATTGGCTTTTCGATGGAACTCATTATTCTACCATTTCTCTTAAAGAAATGAGTGCAATCTTTATTTTAAAATTAGGACTTTATTACCAGAAATAATTTTGCTAAGGAGTTCAAACCGGCTAACATGTCCTTGACCGTGAACTTCAAGAAATTTTTTGTAGCTATGTTGGGTGACATTTAGCTTCCACCTCTTTGGTAAAATAGTTGATTGCCACTATTGCAAACTTTACATCGATTTTTGAGGCATGAAAAGTCTTATTAAACTGGCTATTCATCTACAAAACAGCTAGGGGTTAGTTATGGAAGTTAATTCATTCGAGGTAACTAATGTTCTGCCTCATTACTTTCTTCCCTATCTTCTTAACATTTTAATAATCTTTATAAAATCCTTCATCAATTTCTAATTAATAGTTATATTTTCTCCTTAATAGTTATATCCACTTATTTGGATTTGATTGCTTTAGGTATAGGATTGAACAAAACTTCTCGTATGGTATTCCATTAATTATATTATAGGGAAGTGCTAAGCATCTCAACATCTTTGACTCCTTTATATCTCACAACAGTGTTTCCTCTTCCAAGTATTTGATTACCAATATTTATCCAACTACTCGTATATTATTCTTAATCAATCATAAGCTATTTTTTACCATTCACCTTTCTAATACTTCTTCATCAAAGTATTCCTAGGCCGAAACTTCCATGAAGTTTATCTAAAATAAGAGACCAAAATAATATTTCATCTTAGCTATTTTGAAAGAATAAAACTGCAATAATGGGAGTCTATCATCCAGATGACAACAAGGTAGCCCATAAACAGACACACACACATGCACATGTGTATATATATGTGTGTGTTTGTGTGTGTAATGGAGAAACTCAAAACCACACAAAGAGGTATTTCACGTCGAGATTTCAAGATTGAAGATTGAGACTTTATTCCATTATGTACCAATTCATATTTGACAAAGAGATCCAAATTTCAATATATTTATGCCTTTGATAGGTGAATTCTATAGTACCGAGCAATAATAATTCTTTGCTTGTTATCTTATTTGAAAGAGAGATCTAAAATGACATTTTGTTCAATATACCTTATTCATCTCTATGCTGAGAGTGGTACGCTTTAATAAAAGGCGTTTACAATCGGGATTATAATGAAGAAAGCCAAAATTCCATTCAAAAGAATCCATCGTTATGTAATAGATAATTCGAATCTAGGTTTCAAAATAGAAGACAAGATCTCTTTAATCATACACTATGTTGAGGATTATTTCGGTAAAATGAAGGAGGATATTTTGAACTTCATTATTTAGTAAGAACCTACGTTTGGTAAAGAAATCTAATTAATAATAAAGGAGGTTAAAACCGTAACACAGAGATTAATTTGAGTCACAAAATAGATAGGCGAACATTCCTTATCATAATATTAATATTGATGATGCAAAAACGGGTCATTTCTTTTCTAGCGAATAACCTCATAATACGAAGAAGCAAGTTATTGAGTTTCATAGAGAAAGCTATCGATTTTTAGCTAAAGGCTATCGAGGATTAAAGCTATCGTGTTTTATGTACATACCAGGGAAAGTAATAGAGAAGAATAACTTCAAGTCAAAAGGCTATCGAGGTCTAAACTTAAAAACCATCAACATCCAAAAGCCATCGAAGTGCAAAATTAAAACGTTGTTGAAAATTTTTGGGATAAATAAAACTCCATAATTTTCCCAAAAATGATCCAATTTGAAAAATTCATCGTATGTCATACTCACAAAAATATTTTATATTTTCTAATTCTTTTGAAGATTTTTAATATTTCAAAATTAGGGGCATTTTGGTAATTCTTCAAAAAATGGTACCTAAATTCAGTTCTCAGTGAGAGCACCAGCATGTTGAACCAATTTTTAGTCCAACATCCAAAATATTTCAAAATTCTATATGATTTAAATTAAATTCTAAATATGCTCATAATCAATATAAAAATTGTCCATAATGTCCAAAGTCAAGTCATATTTTATCCATATGTAAATAGTTCAAAATTTGATTACATATGCAATGTCCTTCTTCCATAAGTCAATATTTCAAAACTATAAGTAAATTTCTTCTTCGTAGTCCAAAATTGTCCAAAATAGGCTCTATATGAAAATTACTCTTTCTGTAGGTCCTTATGTCCAAAAGTCAAACTCATCTTCCCCTTCATCGTCCATTAAAATAGTTCTTAAGCTCTCAAGTAACCTTAGAAATATCCACTATAAAATGATTTCTTCTAAGAAAGAGAAAGATGAGAGGATCCCCTTCTTATGTGGGGTAGTCCCTATTTATAGTAGTTGGAGAGGGGCATGACTTTTTTGTATTAGTGGATTGAAGTTGATGTAAATTGATGATTGAAAGGACGGATGGTGTAACACCTCACCTCTATACCCGTACTACCAAAGGGTATTACTAGGTAATACCATTTGAAAATATAGAGAACAAGGCAATATTGGACCGTCACATCTGAATATTCCCTTGAGTTGACACCAATAAGTTTTTCAAAATCATATATGGCTTAACTATGCGTACTCGATACCGGCACAAACCAATAAACAAGTGTGTTTTTCAGGATAGAACAATACACAATACATAATAAACAATAGGGAACACATAGTCATTAAATGCAACGAACAAATGTAATAAGGGAAATATACAAGACTAAGTGAGTGTACAAAAATATCAAATCCCACTATCTATCAAAATGAATACAACATGAGTCCAACACATAATTCTCAACATAACATCCATATGTACATAAGAGCTACATAAACACATGCAAATATCTACACCATCTAATAAACTAGCCTCCAAAACTAGCCTATCAACTAGCAGCTGGTCAATTCATCTCTGAACCATAATTGGCACGGACTGACTAGAGTATTACATAAATGACACACTCGTCAGACTATGTCTAGAGCATGGTTGTCAATATATCATAGTAACTAGCATGGTATCAAACTGATATCTCAAATGCTACATGAACATCTCTAACTCATCAAAATATTTCAAAATCATGCATAAGTATCATCTTCTATGTAAAAATGTTTATGTCAAATTACATATCAAGTGGTATAATATCAAAGGGGTGAAACATTTACACATCCAACTATCATAAATATTTAAGAAACCAACAAGTATCATATGGCAGGCACACAAAAATGCCCAAGGTTATCTCTTAGAAAGTTATAAAGCAGTCATACCCGGGGTTGTCAAATTCAAGTAGGTGAAACAAACAAGCATCCATAAAATAAAACATACAACACCTATCAATAAGGAATAGGCTAACACCCCAACGTAGCCTTGGTTATCCTCCTTTATAATCTCATAATTGTAGGTATAAGGATTGACCTTATACTGGAAATACCATCTAAATTATAGTCATGAACTACTCATCATACAACACCAGACTTAAAGAGGCGTACTAAGGTCATACGTCTATTTATCTCAAATCATAACCAGACAAGAGACAAAAATCCACTCACTTGCTCCACGATACTACAGATGTGCCTCTTTGGCACCACTCGTACAGTTCTTAGTTACCACGACGACCATCATGATTTGATATCCATCAGATGTAAGACTATGCTATGCAATATTCAACCCCACATATGCCCTATGGTAACAAACTGCTGGCCTATATGACAATAGGATGATAACATACTGCAATAGAACACAACTATATAACATAAGGTGTACAATTGATCTGAGGCATGACCCTTAATCAGCCCTCTAGAAGGGATGCTAGACAAGTCTGTTTTACCCCTCAAAATAATACATATGAGCACATAAAATGAATGATCTTCATATATATATATAGGCACACAACCTTAGGCACACAACCACGCTCAACCCAGTGAGCTTCAACTCACGTACACAATATATGCAATACCTTAGTAATACAATTGCAGTTTGAGTGCCATCTACTCACAAGGAGTAATCAAATATATATATAAACTCCCATGTCCCATACCACAATGTGTTGCTTCTTCGTTTACTCAATGTTTATACACTACACTCGCACCATTTAATGATATCTTATGCAACAAGTCCAAAGAATAACCAAATAAATATTACCAAAACCCACATGCTAGTCTTTATTACAACTCTGTTTATTCAATATCCTCATTACATAGAAAGTATATTCACATAAAACACACTAATCACTTAAAATATAATTTCTCCCATTTTTTAAACCCAAAATAAGGATTTTTAAACCTTATAACAATTCCTAAAAATTATAGAAATCTTTTTTATGAACAAATATTACTTATAAAAATTATTCTATAATTTCTATAATTAAATATGATTTTAAATGAATTTATAAATCTCTAAATCAATTTCCATTTATTTTAAAATATAGAATATATTTTAGAAATCTAATTCATACATTCAAATATCTTAGAAATCCATTTCAAAATCAAGTATTGTTTACTTTGAATAATTTACTGTAATTAAATAGTATTTTAAATAAATATTTAAAGCCCAAAAATAAATTTCTTTTTGGTTTAAAATATTAATTCTTCCGTAATTTAATTTTAATGAAAATAAATCATTTTTCTAAAGTAATTTTATATCTGGAAAGCATACTATTTCTAATTCTCTTATATTTTAATTTAATTTTTTGAATTTTTTTAAATTAGCGACACACACAGAAATGGCCTGGAGCTGTGCTAAGCTCTAAGTCCCCCACTAATGCAACGATCATAAACCGATAGATAGACTGGTTAGGCCATAGGGTCACTGTTCATAGCACTAGTGTTGCAGATTTGTGAGTAGGGCTTTGTCATCTTCCCCCGCTTGTTTCTATTGCTTCTCCATGAACCCAATTCCTTTTTGATACTTTGGAACCATTCAAATGCATACTAATTATAACCAAGGATGCATATAATCATCAACCAATGACAAAATAAGTGATTACACATTTCTAGTAAATGGGTTCATAAATAATTTCCAACATACACAAACATCTCATTCATCATCAAATTCAAGTATGTACCTACCATATGCGTAGTTGTGAGTGAGAATATTTACCTTAAAGTTAGTTATTCAAATCCCCCTTAAGTCATCAATTGCTCTTCAATTCCCATGACAGCAAACCTTTTACTATACATTAAACTTGATCAAGAACATACTTTGATCGCTCCTAGGTTTCTAGATTATAATTAAGAATGTGATGACCCAAAAAATTTAACATTTGAAATTGAAATAGTTAATTGATTTTAAATATTTGGAAGTTAATTTAACTTGAATTTCAGATATAACTATGGATTTGGCAATTAAATTATTGAATTTAATTTATTGAAGTTGGGTAAAATATTGAATCTTGGTTTTTAAGCTGATTAAAAATATTTCAAAGGCTTGAAAAAAATCTATATTGATAATACTAAAGATAATGGAAGCTTCAGAATTGAATTTGAAAATGTTTTGTTCAGTTTTGAATTTGTATAGCTTAAATCGACATTTAAAAATAGCCATCCGAGGCACACTCTCGGATTTCAATGAAACTAGTTCCATTGGATCCATAATATTGTATTGTTACCAGATTTCAATTTTCGTAGCGTTTGGAGTGATCGTTTGGCCAAACGATAAGCAAACACGTTGAAATTTATGCCGAAATTTAACTAAATAGTTGGATCAAAAAATCTATCTTCTCCGTACGATCCAATTTGGACTCGGAACCTTTTCCATTGCATTCGAAATGGGTGTATAACATTATAAATGCCTAGTACCACATCCTGATTGGGGTTCGAGATTGTAAGTTGCATTTATCGAGGCAACTTCAATTTGAATTTGAATTTAAAATTAAATAAATATAAATATTCTCATGCAATTGGTAAATTCCAAAAGTCGACATCAATATGACCACTATATCAAATGCCAAATAATCGAATGTCGGAAAACTGAACCGTTTAGGGTTAAAGAAGAAGAAGATAGAAGAAGAAATAGAACAATAACAGAATCTCACATTTCACAGTGGAACAATATATAATAGATAAATGAATAAACTTTAAAACAAAGAACTATATCAGTTTATACATTACAACATCAAAGTTTATCACAACAACACAACACTGGCAGTCATATAACTTTCTCACATGGAAAATTGACTTTGCACCAAACCATACGCAACGAACACTACTAATATTAGTGATACGCTTCACCATCTAGCTTGTCTCCTGATCTCCACAGCGTATATTTTTATGACTTCGCTCTAGAACAACTGATAACCTGACTCTAGGCTGCCCATATGGAAAATTATGGGCACCCAGAGTTTAGAAAGGGAACAATAAACTCCAGGTCAGTCATGGGACTGGTGTGAGATCTTAAAAATAGTTACTTGCACAAAAGAAAAGAAATCTGGTTGCTTCTGAAAAATGAAACTACCATAAGGCCTCCACTACACACATAATGCAAACACACAATTGGGGGAGATTTCTCCTTATGATAGTCAAACATGCTTGATACGCAAAATCTTTT
The DNA here is from genome assembly GCA_030765085.1 of Allium cepa. Classification (NCBI taxonomy): domain Eukaryota; kingdom Viridiplantae; phylum Streptophyta; class Magnoliopsida; order Asparagales; family Amaryllidaceae; genus Allium; species Allium cepa. The sequence continues at coordinate 674,079,632 of CM060941.1, read as the reverse complement.
TAATATTACCATTAGTACATAGTGTGGAAAACATTTCGAAAGTATATAAATCTTAGCCAGCATACACATTTTACAGTAAGCCTACTATAGCTACCATGTTCAATAGCAGGTTACCACCACATTCCATGGCAAGTTATCCAACTAAAACCGTATAGGGCCCGTACCGTTTCTTTGGGTTTCCAAAAAATGGTCAGGCTAAGGAACTTCCTCACCGAATGGGTACGCCTCTGGAGGGACACCTTCGAGAACCTAACCGGATCTCTGCCAATAGAAGGCCCGGTTACCTCTGTAACTAGGTAACTACTGACACGAGTATGCCACCTCCCACACTAGACCGACCTTTTATCCGAGGCGCCTCATCAAATAACAAGCACAAAGTAAATAATCTGAGCTCCATACCAAAAAGCTACTTTTAAATCCACACAAGTTAAATATCTAGACTACATACCAGATACCACTTTTTATCCAAAAGGAAATGAACATACCCTGAGGGGCGCGACCCCCAAAACCTTGCTGCATCCTTCCCGTTTCGACCATTTTTGGAGTGTGAGGTCCAACAAAGTCTCGTCCGCAAATCTACGCTTTTCAAAAAATCCGTGCTTCGATCAACAAATGATCGGCAACATTTAGCATGCCACATTACCAAATTGAGAATATATCACTAGTAACCATCAACTATGTAACCTCTGAGCTCGTACATCTCAAAGAAGGGTGTTAAGCTAAGAGAATAAATTCTCCGCCGCCAACAGAAATGTATTTGATAGAAACCAGCTTTACATCTCAACGTGTAACGTCAGACACATATCCATACAAGTCCGTTCCGGGTTCGAACGGAACAGAAGGCACTTCAAAGAAGCGCTTGCAAATTCGGATATTCACTAACCACGTCGGGGACTCCCCATCATAAAGGGTGATATAATCTCTATACGGGAGCAACTCAGTGTAGAGACATTCGACAGGTAATCCTTTCATTTTCGAAAATCGGTCTTCAACACCGTCTTAAGATGCAATCCCATTTCGTCGTATCATTATTCGAAATGGGTTTTATGACACAAAGTCCTCTCCTGGATAATCCGAATAATGAGCGTTTATTTTTAAAAATAAATGTTACATTCAGATTTTAAGTAAATCATGACAAATTTCCACTTTGAGCTTTTAAACAAAAGACACATCACAAAGATTCGATGTGGTTTTCGAATATCTATTTAGAATCTGACCCACGATCGCATCGAAATTCAAATGCCATTTAAAGGCCAATATTGTTAGTCGATTATTTAACTATCAATCAATATTCACAGCAATCACCGGATTTTAAATAATTTCCCCCTCCCCCTCCAATTATTTATTTTCAAAATTTTTCACAAGATATATTTTCACACTTCAACCCTTTGAAAACAAATTTCAAATCACTTTCCTCATGCAGAATAAATTTTCAAATATTATTTATTTCCACTCAAAAATTGCCCAGTTTGAATACTTTAAAATAATTTAAATCACTTATCCAAAAAAAAAATACTTGGAAACATTTAGAATAAAAACTACTTTTAAACACTTACTTAAATATTAGTTATGAAAATACTACACTAACATCTCATATAAACTTTAAGCCCAAACTAATTTTAAAAATAAAATTATTAGATAGAGTATAACTATTTAAATAGCCATTTTCAAAATCAAATATCAATTCAATCTTTAAAATAATCACTCCAATAATTAGCTAAATAAACTTTACTTTAAATATTAAAAAAACAGCTTAAGAAAATAATTTCTCCTAATCATCCTTTTTAAAACCATCCTTAAAAACTTTCAATTTATATTTATTACCTACTTTGAAAACAAACTCGGCTTTCAAGGGAAAAATAATCTTTCCATTTCAAAATGGCCATCTAAATAAATTAATAAACCCTTCTCGATTTATTTTAAATTTACGTTCCAATTTTGCAAGTTTCTTTCCATACTTTTAAAAATAAACCAATATTTATTTTCTTTAAAACAAATAATTCCAAATTCCTAAATTTCTTTCCACGCTTTTAAAAAATAAACCAATATTTATTTTTAAAAACAAATTCTCCTTTACTTTATAAATTTCCATTATGAATTTAAATTTTCAAATATCCACTGATATACGATTTTGAAATTGATTTCCAAATATTTACTTTCAAACACCAAATCAAATTCCAAATTGATTTCCAAATTGATTTTCAAATACCAAATCAAATTCCAAATTGATTGCAAATTATTATCAGATACGAAATAAAATTTCCAAATCGATTTCCAACATTTATTATCTTTTAAAATAAATTTCTTTATTTCTTCCAAACCGTTTAAAATCCGAGATAAATTCCCCAACTTTTAAACAATATTACTCAAAATCCATTTGTAAAAATCTTTTCCCCATATTTTGGAATAAATTCGATAGGATTTCAAAAATCTACTTTTCCACTTTTACATTTCTTCTTTTAATTTATCTGATTGTCTAGAATTAATTTACTCATAATTTTCTACTTTAATTCCCAAAATTCCAATTTTTGGTATCCTACGATACCGAAAATATATTCGGCTAAACTACAACCTTCAATGAATTTCAATCACCAACATATTAATACACAAATTATAAATAATCACAACACAATATATAAAATAAATTCAACAATTTGAGGAATCTAATTGGATCCCTCCAATCTGTTTCCCTGCATCTACAAATGTTAGCACAACAATTAAATACCAATTCCACTTTGAGGTCGAATATCGCAGTATATGGGATTATATCAAATCATCCGCTATTATGCAGGGCATAGGGTCTCATTCGCTATATAACGCGGGGAATCAATCACTCCAAATACACACACACACACACACATATACACTAATATATACACTACCACATCCAAACAGTCAATCAATAACTGAAATTTTAATTATATTCAATTGACTGAGAAGATCTCACCTTTGATTTTTTTTTCAATCCATTTCCATTCCCAACTTGTTTTTCTTCACAGAATTAGACCTTGTATAAACAATTTTACAACTTACTAATATTCGAAGTGATCGAACAATTTATTTCCATTTGATAAATTTAATTAATTAACTAACAATTTACTTAAAATAACTTTATTTAAATAAATTTCTGCTAAATAATTTTAATTAATCAATGGTTTCATTTTAAACTAATAATTTTGATTTTTTAACTAATTTCCCTTTTAAAAATCTTTATTTAATTAAAAATTAAATTTAAAACTTAATTTCCTTTAATAAATAATTTTTAGCGACAGAAATAAATTTTTAAATAAATTAATTAAACAAAATAAATCACCAACAAAATGTATTTTAGTATTGAAAGATGCATGTGTAATTTTATTTCTTTCTCACTTGAAACTATATATATATATATATATATATATATATATATATATCAAAACAATAATTTATATAAATTTAAAACTCTTCAGTATTTTTAAATTTCAACTATTTTTTCCTGTTTTATATATTTCTTCATTATTTTTCAAATCAAACAGAAATTTAAACTTACTGTAAATTATAAAAAATCCATGTATACAAACATTTATTTATTCAACTTAATTAAAAAGAAAACAATGATACCTCCTTGCAAATTTTTATCTCGTAGACGCCATCCATAAACATGTCATTCGCAATCACCCACCAAAACACGTCGCCGCTCTCAAACTCGCACACGCACAGAAAAGATGCCAAAGCGCCGTTGCTCGCCATCGAGCTCAACCCCTCCTCACTGTCGAAGCACCAACCATTCACGAGATCGCCACCATCCTCCAATGCTAGTCCCAAACCCTAAGTCATCACCGAGGCGCGCCACCCAGATCCAATATGCCACCATCGACGTCGCCTCGCGCCATGAGATTCCTGATGCCACTGCCTTTGCCTAGGCGCTACCATCGCACGCGTGACCACATGCTTCCCCCAAATCGCCTTTGATATCGCGGTATCGCGACTGAGTTGCGAGCCATCTTTTTTTCAATTTTGAATGATTTTGTTATCGAACAATATCGCAGCCATGATTTGGAGATAATGCCTTGCCCTCATTTTATTTTGAATTGATTTAACTCTGCCATTATCAAACAATTTGATTTTGATTCCTTCAGCCATTTTTTATAAGAGGATACGACTTTGTTTTCATCGGCCATGAGTTTGATTTGAAACAAAGAAAAAAGTTTTTGTTTGTTCGTATATTTTTTCTATTTTACTGGCTCTCGTATATTTTTTCCAACGAACACGTGTTGAAAATCTTGACAAGTGTTTATGATGAAACATGTTAAAATTTATCAATTGCATGAGAATATTTATATTTATATAATTCAAATTCAAATTGCCTCGATAAATGCAACTTACAATCTCGAACCCCAATCAGGACATGTCGCCAGGCGTTTATAATGTTATACGCCCATTTCGAAAGCAATGCAAAAGGTTTCGATCCAAATTCGATCGAATGGCGAAGATAGCTTTTTGGAGCCAGCTATTTAATTAAATTTCGATAAAAATTTGAACGTGTTTTCTTATCGTACAGCCAAACGATCACTCCAAATGCTACGAAAATTAAAATCCGATAATAATACAATATTATGGATTCAATGGAACTGGTTTCATCGAAATCCAAGACTGTGCCTCGGAAGGCTATTTTAAATGTCGATTTAAACGATACAAATTCAAAAGTGAATAAAACATTTTCAAATTCAATTCTAAAGCTTCCACTATCTTTAGTATTATAAGTGTAGATTTTTTTCAAGCCTTTGAAATATTTTTAATCATCTTAAAAATCAAGATTTAATATTTTACCCAACTTCACTAAATTAAATTCAATAATTCAATTGCCAAATCCATAGTCATATATGAAATTCAAGTTAAATTAACTTTCATATATTTAAAATCAATTAAATGTTTCAATTTTAGATGTTAAATTTTCCAGGTCATCACAAAGAAGCACATATCCAAGTTTCGTTAATATTTGGATTTTCTTTGAATTATCGTTAAGTTTTGAAGTACGGTTAGGGTTAGAAAATACCACATGAAGTGGAAAAATCATGCAGTTTTATTTACTAGTGAAGATATTCGATAATGAATAGGAAACTCTAGAATTCTCATGATAAATGGAGATAATGAATTAAGGTTTTGGGCCCTTGGGTCTCAAAACACTTCTTTTCCATCTCATTTTCTATATCTCTCTTCATAAAATAATTATTTTACCTAAACAAAACAACTTAAATCTAAATTAAAGATGTCTACATGCCTTTTGTCAAGGCAGTATACAGGTGGATTTAACCCAATGGACTGCACGGTTATCGAGGATGGAATATCGTAGACTTGGTTTAGATTGATGGATGGAAAATCAATTTCGGATAATAATAAAAAAGCTAGGATTAAGCATAGTCGATGGATAAATAGTGCCGGGTACTTGGAATATGGATTTTGGCGAAGGCCAGGATGCTTTGGGTCGGCCAAGGAGTTGCTTTGGGTCACATAGTCATTACATCGGGTCGGCATGCTAATCCGCTTCGGGTCGGCATATTGCTTCAGGTCGGCATTTTACTTCAAGTCGGCAATGGCATAACATTGGGTCGCCAGTGGCATGACTTCAAGTCGGCATAGGATGGAGGTTGTATCACTTCGAAGGGTTGACATGGCTCACTTCGGGTCGGCATAGTCTCTGCTTTTGGTCGGTTATAGGAGTTTCTTTGACCCGGCATTGAGATGGCTTTGGGTCGGCAAAGAAGGAAGCATCGAGTCGGCAAGAGTGGAGCGGCTTCGGGTCGGCATTTGGTTACTTCAGGTCGACGAAGACTTCACTTCGGATCGTCAAGGACTTCACTTTGGGTCAGCATGGCTTCAACCTCGAGTCGGTAGAGAAGGAGCTACTTTAAGTTGGCTACAATCTTACTTCGGGTCGGTGTGAAGTTTACTTTGGGTCGGCATATCACTTGCTTCGGGCCAACATACGAATGACTTTAGGTCGGCATAGGATGGACGATTTAGGCTCGATGATCGTCATAGTGGGCCTATGTAGGCGAGGAGGCCCTGTAGCTGGAGTTTCACCTATAAATACAGCAGGCTTGACTTCGAAAAAAAGGGATCTTCTTCTTCATTCTGCTTCTCTTCGTCTTCTAACTAGAGGCTGCTCTGCCATTTTTATTCTGGAATTATAGATTGTAACTGTAATCAAATTTCAGTATGATAAGAAGGTTTGTTCTGGAGTGGACGTAGGCCGGAGTTAGCCGAACCACTATAAATCTTGTCGCTTTTACTTGCTTCAATTTTAATTTTGAATATTCTACATATTATACTCTATACATATATTATATATATGATCTTTGATATATTGGTTCTTTCACTTATAATTGGGTGTTGGTGGCCAATTCTGACGCCAACATTTTGGTGCTTTCACTGAGAAAGCTAGCGTTCAGGAATCTGGAAATTAGGATCTTGGATTCGGAAGCTTGGGAATTTGAATCTTGGAAGAATGGCTAGGTAATCAACAAGGAGACAGAGAACGGAAAGGAGCCATCATGAAGGAATTCAGAAGGCTTTCTCAAGAGCAAATCGAACCTCAATCTATATTACTAGAGACAAGATGGAAAGGTTGCTGAAAAGTCATGCAGATATGATGCAAACCCTACTCCAACAGCTTGGACAAACTGGATTGCAAAACCAAGGGAATGGAGTAGCATGAAATATTGGAAATATGGATCACGAAGTTAGAGCAGCAGGAGCATAGGAAGTCCAAAATCAGAACCAAGGAAACGAAGCAACCAGGATAACGACATGTTGGTAGAAATGATCAGACGGGCCATGTGAGGAGGATTGGTAAATAGAGATTTTGAGGATGTGAATTGGAGCCCCTTCACTCCTACAATTAGGTAAGCTAGGAATCCTTGGAATTCAAACTACAAACGTTGGAAGCATATGATGGATGGACAGATCCCGCTATTCAACTGACATGATATATGAGGCACATGGAAGTACTAGGGCATCAGAGGAGGTCATGGTAGGGAGTATTCTCTTCTCCTTGTGAGTTGATCATAATCTTCATATTTATTAAATTAATTTCTTTTTATGAATTACATTCCTTATTAGGTCTTCCTCCTAAAGATCTCAACGGTGAGGGGAAGAGAATCGGAAAGCTGTTAACCACTCCATCGGTAGTAATAAGGAATATGCTTACTCTATTGACACCAAGCAATCTTCAAAAAAATCCCTCCTTCCCAAAGGTCAGAGAGTTCTTGTACAGGCCCCTCCTATCGAACATAATTCTAAGAGCAAGCATTTTCTCCCCTGGGAATCTTAAGCGTAGTACTTGCAATTTATCATTGTGTTACTCCTTAGACTGCTTTACTAACTTATACTTTTTGGATACTAGCGGTTGCTCCCCTACTGAGCTAACCACAAAAGATCCACTCCCTCTAATTTCTAAATCTAGTGCTTCCGCTCTAACCCAAGCCATCGCTAGGTCAAGGATGATCGCCAAAAGGAAATTGAATGGAATAACTATTGTGGGTCCTTCTTTCAAGAAAGCAAAAATAGTTAATATTCGATACTCTCCCCCTCCAAAAGAGGGTGAAACTGTTGATATAAGAAAAACTCCAGAGGGTCCTACTCTTGAAGCTTCTATTGACCAATTTAAAATAACTCTTTCAAAGGTCGACCTCATGTCCTGCATTGTCGTATCCGATTCTCCTAAAGTTATCAAATATATGCAAAAGGATTTGAGCATTTCAACACTTTCTCGGGGGTTGAACCCATCTGGACCCCCATAACCATATTCTCCAATTGATTTTCAGATGATGGTACAATCAATTTTGAATTCTCCCTCATTTTCTTCCATTCATCGACCATCTTCTGTTCCTGATCCGATAGGACATTGTCGCTCTCTAATTGAGAAACAATTTCTGGTACGTTTTATATTAATCGCCCATCTTATTACTTATTTCTTACGAATTCTAACTCATGTCATACCTTTCTTTTCATTTTCTAAAAGCCGGTACTCTCTTTAGCAAAGCGCTTCAATGTCATTCGCTGAGGCATCTATGCTTCAAGAAGAAATCTCAACTCTAAATAGCCAAACTGCTTCTCTTCCTACTGCTAAAGAGAATGTAGTGAAAGAACAAGAAAGGTTGGGTGTCTCACTTGCTCAAGCAGAGTCTATCATTTTTGAAGAGAAGAAAGAAAAAAAAGTACCAGCTAACGAGAATTTGGCATTAAAAATGACTTTAAAAGAATCCAAGGAAGAGAAGGCCTGGATGGTTTCTAAACAATCTTCTCTCAAGAAGAAGCTGGGAAAGAAGAAAAATTACTTAAAAATGGTCATTAATACCATTTCTATAGCCAAGCAAATGGTGTCGCAAGTTTTGAGTACCTCTCTAAATGATATCATCATGAATTCTTATGAGGAGCTCTATGCTTGCTTATTCTAACAACGTCGAAAAGTTTCCTGACTTGAGATTCCATTCACTCAATCCTGCTCTAGTCAAAAGATTTATGGATAAAATCAAAGAGATGGAGCAAGGGATCGAGGTTCTATTTAGAGAGAGAGGAAAGTGACGTCGCTAAACTCTTGTCTTTTAATGCTCCTTTTATAGAAGGTGATGAGGATGATAAAATTGCCATAGAGGAACATAGTAATGATGATGATAATGATGATAACCCTAATAATGAAGATAGAGGTCAGGGTTCAGGAGGCAACCGAGGAGGTCATGCCGATGTTCATGGAGGGGATAGCGATGATATCCTCAGGGCTTTAGAATAAGTTAAGACCGACCTAGTGGTCATGAAGCATGCTGAACTGAGCTTCCTGAGCCTTTTGATCTCCAAGAAAAAACCACTAGTATTGATGTTAGAGTAAAAAAGGAGGAAAATTAGGAGCCACAAACTTCAGTTTCTCTTTCTCAAGTATGGGATTCTTCGTCCAAATGGCTTTCACTACTAAGGTAACAATAGCTGATATCTTTTTATTTTAGATAAAGAAGAAATACATACAACTTTGTAAAACCAACCTTGAAAGAAAACAAGCAGAAATAAATAGCTTGTATAGAGAGTTAGATAAACAAATAAAAGAACATAACACAATCTTTGACAAGTAATATAATCTTAATAAGAGTGCTGCAGTATTAGCATCCTTTAAAGATCAAGAAGCTGCCCCTTGATTGAAAAGGGTGTGACTTTGATATGACATGCTTTCAAAAGAAAACCAACAATTAATAACACTCTTTTGGATGTTGATTGAAGATAGGGATATTCTAGTGGATTTCTTATAAAAGCTTATTGCACGCACCCGACTATAGATTTCTCATACTTATGTGACTTTAGCGAAGGTCTACTTAGACATTTACATGGGTGATATTTGGATGAATTTGGATCCGACCCACATACAGGGGCTTGATGGAATTTACCATGAGTCAAATCAATCCCCCGTGAATTGGCTTCGGAAAAACTCAAATATTATAAGGAAAAATTCATTTTCAAGTTATTTAAAAATACAGTTTTGTACGAACCCGGTAAATATTTGTAATTATGTAATGTGAATTTTCTATGTTAGTTTCCTTTTATACCTAGTGGTTTTTTATTACGTTATTGAAGAGTATATTTCTCTTGAGCAGTCCTAAGATTATTTAAGCAAATAAATCAAATTAAGAAGAGACTATTTAGAAAAGGCCTCGTTCTTGAAATCCTTAAAATTGGCTAGATATTGATTTCATAGAGATCGTCAGAGGCTTTATATGCAACATACCTGACTTCATTTCGATTTTCTTGGCGAAGAAAAGGAAAAGCTTCTTAAGGAAATTCGAACATATCAGACAAGATAATATGCGGTCGTGGTAGTCCTCCTGCCGATGAATGGGTCTATAGAAAATATCCTCCGCTTATTACCCCGAAAGGATTTAATGCCCTTTTCGATTCCCCTTCCGACTTGACGGCTACTTTTTCAACTAATTCTCCAAAAGAAATGATGTTTCCTAACTTTAAGTGTAGTGAAATCGTACTTTATTTAACAATGAGATCGTTTGTCCTGTTTTACTTTCTCTTGAGTTGTAATTTCCATTATTGTAATAAAATAAACAAATGATTTGAGTATTAATTTTGTTTTTGTTGTATAAATATGATTTACAGTTATCTAGCACACCATTATCAATAGATTCATCATCCCATTTTACAAACATCAGAGATAGGTTCGTAGCAGCTATTGAAAATAAGGGCTTTCTCAAAGAGCCATTGTCTGCCCATCTCTAAGGTAACACCGAAGCATTGGAATGGTGCAGGAAATTTCTGCTTCAAAAGACAATCATTAGAGATCTTAGGGATCTAATCATTAAGCTTGAAGACGATATTAAGAATAAGAATGAAACAGTTTCCCAATTAAAGTGTCAAGTCAAATCAAATCCTTCAATCGATTTTGACCACGAGATGTCTAAAATATTTTTGCAGGTAAGCGATTTGGAGATAAAGTTAAAAGATAGTAAAGCTCGATGCAAACCAATGGAATTTATCATTGGGGATAACATTCCAAATATCGATTTACCGACTTCTCCAATCACCTCATCGTCGTTAAATCGACATGTTCTTCATTTCTGGGAATTCAATAATTCCATACTACGATAAACCCTCCCTTAGGTTTAAACAAGAAAGTAATGAGTGAATGGTGTAGGAAGGTCAAATTTGAAATGATGAGATATTTTAATGATCAATAGAGGGTAAGATATTCATAGCGCATAAATAAATATGCAGCTAAGATTCAAAAACTTGAACGTGAAAAGTATCTTCTTCAAAAGCGCATTGATGATGTAGAGAAATAAAACAAAATCTTTAACGGTGCCAACAAAGCTTTCAATCATGCTTTAAAGACTCGTATTGAATTCATTGACGATGTCGATCAAATAAGGTGAAATGAAATAAACTTAGAGAAATTATTTGTACAACAATTCACCATATTGTCGGTCCTTTAGTTGATGAAAATCCAGATAAGGGTGTTCAGGATTTATGAAACATACACTTATGTTGTATACTTGTAAATAGTTTTATAAATTATGTAAATTATGCAAATATCACCTGTAGTGTAGCTTTTTTTTACAATGTTGTTTTTGAATCTGCTTTTTGATAACTTGGAATATGGTTTTTGTATTTGCCAGTCCACTCAGTCTTCCTCACCGATCTCGTTTCCCTAAATGTACAAAGTAGACAACATTCCTTATCGTTAATTTGCCACCTATGCAATAACACGTGCAATGATTTGTTGACATTATTGGCGATAACATTAAGAATTCAAAATTTTAAATAATGAAGGTGAACAGATCATCATGTGAAAAAAGTGATCATAACTGAGAAGAAATTCCATAATTAGATACGGCTGAATATCTTAAGTCCCAACTTCGGTAATGATGGGAGAGGGCAAGGAATCCTACTCAAACTGTATTAATAAAAGACAAAAAATCAAATTATAGAAATAATAGAGAACTGGAAATCTAACTCCGGTATTAATCATAGAAGTTTAAAATTTTCTCTTCTGGAAATAACTAATAGAAAGCTAGAATTATCGTTTTATAATAAGAATCCATTTGGAATTAAGTCATGGAAGATTAGAAATCCTTTTCCGAGAACAAAGAATATGAGTCCAGAAACCCTAATCTGGAAATAATAGAAGAATGAAAACCTAGATTCGAGTGTTGGTTAGATAGATTCGGAAGCTAGTAGAAGACTAGGAGTCCATAATAAAGGTCCCATATTAGAAGCTTGAAGCCGAAATTCAGGCATTAATGAGTGAAGTCCAGAAATTAATAGTAAATGTTCCAAAACCCATATTTGGGTATTGTTATCCCGCTTTTTGGCAAAGCCGTAATACCGAAAGATTGGTCGAAAACAAGAGACAGTTCGTCTCAGAGATTGGTTGCATTCCACTTCGCTATGAATATCGATGAATTTTGTCCGAGTCCGGATCGGGCCACAATTGACAAGACATGACAAGCAAATCCGCGAGAGCCAATATTTCAAGTTTCAAGTCAATCCGAGTTCATACACGCAAGATATGATCGATTCAAGATGGAGGAGATAACCCTTGTTCGAATCCATAAGATGTACCCTAGTTCAAATCCACGGCCAGAAATCATGTTCGCATCCATCGGTTCGTACCATCTACTTCGAATCCATCAAGTTTGGAAGTCCTTCGAATCCATAAGCCCAACCTTCCTTCGAATCCATCAGGTGGCCAGGCTTCGTATCCATCCCATTACCTTCCTTCGAATCCATCAGGTGGCCAGGCTTCGTATCCATCCCATTACCTTCCTTCGAATCCATCGCTGTAACACATAATCGAATCCATCATGTTCCCCCTACTTCGAATCCATAGGCGTTGCTGAGCTTCGCATCCATCCAAGACACCCCTGCTTCGACTCCATGAATGCACCTAGCCTCGAATCCGTTCCCTCGAAACCACCAAGTCAAATGGCGAAAATGATGGAGTCGACCCAGCCAACTCGGAATGAAAAGTGGATTGACCCTGGAAATGCGCACCACGTCATCAATTGGACACGTGATGCCATCGATTCGACTCGATCGGTTCGAAGTGGATCGATTCGAACCCCACATCCAACCGAAACATACCAACTCGTATCGATCATATCTCCCAAACCGTTGATCCAAATGCCACGAAAATTTCACAGGAGCTTGCGTATACATAGAAGAAGTTCACACCCAGTTTCATCACGGTTGGACACTTTCTCGATCGATTCGAACCAAGGGTCGAATCGATCCCAAAATGGGCCCGGATCTCCAGAATTCGGCCATATGGGCCCCCTCACGTGCCAGAAGTGGTCCTCCCGGATTTTAGGCGAAATATCAGCCTTCTGCAGCTATAAATATAGCCTCAGGTTATTCAGAAAAGGGGATCAGAATTCTGAAGCGCCAAGACTCTACCAGATTCAATTCTACACTTTATCATCGTTGTTGCATTCGAGTTTTAGAGCTATAATCCATTGTAACTCGCTGTAACCACTGTAATCACCAAGAGAATAATAAATAAAGATAGAAAACTTCAAAGTGGACGTAGGCAAGATCGCCGAACCGCTATAAATCCTGTGTCGTTTACTTGTTTTCTGTTGTTTCTGTTGAATGTTCATCATTTTTGTTATCTACAAATTGGTTATTTGTGACTGCGAACAGGTGCTTTCACGACTATTGGGTGTTTGTGGTCAATTTTGACGCAAACATTTTGGTGCTTCCACTGAGAGCTGCTGATTCAGGATAATTTGAATTTGAAGGCTTAAAGATTTAGACTAAGAACCATGATGAGACAAACAAGTAAGAAACAAAGGCCAGAGAGAAGTGATCACCAAGGAAGTCAAGAGGCTTCCTCAGGAGCGAATCAACCGTCGATCTTCATCACTAGGTACGAGATGGAGACAATGATGAAGAAACAAGAGGAGTTGATCCAGAGTTTATTTCAACAGATAGGACAACTTGGAGCACAGAATAGAGAAGCTAATGGAGTCCAGAATGGAGCAGGACTATTCGGAATAGCACCTGGATTAGCAGGCGCACCCATGGAGAACGATGATCCAATTTCGGAGAGAGAAAGAGGAGCATCTGTGCAACCCGGGAGTAGTAGAGGAGTGAATGCTCGGTCAAGGGGGCAAATCCCAGAATTCCCTCGTGGACTCGAGGGGTAGGTTGAAAGTAATGAACGAAGATTGCATCTCGGTGACAATGACAGATTGGCGGAGATGGTTAGAAGAGCTATGAGAGGCGGTTTGGTAAATAAAGATTTGGAGGATGTTAATTGGAGTCCTTTTACTCCAGCAATCAGACGAGCTAGGAACCCACCGGATTTCAAGTTACCACCATTAGACATGCATGACGGAAGAATAGACCCCACGGTTCATCTAACGAAGTATATGAGACATATGGAAGTGCTGGGGGCATCAAAGGAGGTTATGGCCCGGTGCTTTCCATTGTACTTGACGGATATTGCAGCATTATGGTTTAGACAATTAGAGAATAGATCCATCGGAACGTGGAATGGTTTAATTGAGAGATTTATGAGGCAATTCAGGGTTCACATTACAAGACCCAAGAATGTGATGACTCTGGCAACCCTAAAGCAGAAAGCCGGAGAGACTTTGAGGAGTTATCTTACGCGATTCAATGCAGCAGCAGCTTCGGTGGATTGAGCAGATCCATCTATGGTGGTGATGGCAGCTGTGTCCGGAGTAGTTGACGGCACAGAGTTCAAGAATTCTTTGACTAAAGATCCGCCTATGGATCTAGGGGAATTCTACAACGAGGCAGAAAAGTTTTTACGATTAGAGGATGCGAATGCAGAAAGAGAAGAAGGAGAGGGAATAGAAGTTTATGTGCTTAAAGACAAAAAGCCTCTCGAAAAGGACTCAGGCAGGGATGCAGGAAAACGTAAGACTGAGAATGACGGGGACAGGTCAAAGCGACAACGGAGGGAGTCGCGATTCACCACTTACACTGAGCTGAATGAAAGTCTGGAACGGATTTATTAGGATACCAAGGAGCAGGTTCCATATCGTAGACCGATGCGAAGGGATCCAACTTCTGACGAAAGGAGATCAGATAAGTTTTGTGTATTTCATGAATTAAACGGTCATAACACTAATGATTGTAGGCATCTGAAGGACAAGGTAGAAGGACATATCAGGAACGGTATTCTCCTTCAATATGTGAGGAGGCGAACTCCAGTGGTGGAACTAGAGCGACCACCGTCTACATCAGCTAGAGGCGACCCTGAATCAAGGAACCGTTTGATTATCAATTAATTAAAATAACGATGAACAAGTCGTAAGCTTCCACTAACACAATTAAATCATTTACACATGTACGAGATCGCGAACGTTCTCTAGGCATGCTCTGAATGATCATTGACTGTTTCATAGTGGGAACTTACACTTTGACATCTTTGCTTTGCTTTTGTTTCATGTTGATTTGGACATTTGAACTTGGTTTGTTTGGATATTTCTGTTTTAAAATTCATCTGTCGAATAGATATTTGATTCTGATGATTCTGAAATGGCTAAGCTACTTACACATGTACGGGGTCGCGAACGGTCCTTAGGCATGCTCTGAGATGGCGATAAACCACCCTGACAAACGATCCAGGGACCCACTCGAACGTGAACCTTGTATCAACAACTCCAAGCCCTCCCGGGCACACTTTCTCGCCTCGAACGGTACACGATCGCAAACGATCACAACTCGCCATGAACGGCACCCGATTTCGAACAGTCACAACTCGCCTCGAACGGCACACGATCGCAAACGGTCGCAATTCGCCTTGAACGGCACGAATCGCCCCGAATGGCACAACTCACCTCACTTCAAATGGCTCGATCGCGAACGGTCGTCATTTGAGGTCCGCCACTTGACCGTGCACGGTTGCACTTCACCTCAAATGGCTCGATCTCGAACGATCGTCATTTGAAGTCAGGCGCTTGACCATGAACGGTCGCACTTCATCTTAAGTATCCCGATCCTGAACGGTCGTTATTTGGGGTCGCATAGAAATGTAAATTCCTTTGTAGGACATCAACAGGATATGAACATCCAGATCATGGCATTACAAAACGCGCCTTCCTACCGCAAGACATATTTTGGAGGGCAATTGTTATCCCGCTTTTTGGCAAAGCCGTGATACCGAAAGATTGGTCGAAAACAAGAGACAGTTCATCTCAGAGATTGGTTGCATTCCACTTCGCTATGAATATCGATGAATTTTTTCCGAGTCCGGATCGGGCCACAATCGACAAGACATGACAAGCAAAGCCGCGAGAGCCAATGTTTCAAGTTTCAAGTCAATCCGAGTTCATACACGCAAGATATGATCGATTCAAGATGGAGGAGATAGCCCTTGGAAGTCCTTCGAATCCATATGCCCAACCTTCCTTCGAATCCATCAGGTGGCCATGCTTCGTATCAATCACATTACCTTCCTTTGAATCAGTCTGGTGGCCAGGCTTCGTATCCATCCCAATACCTTCCTTCGAATCCATCGCTGTAACACATAATCGAATCCATCATGTTTCCCCTACTTCGAATCCATAGGCGTTGCTGAGCTTCGCATCCATCCAAGACACCCCTGCTTCGACTCCATGAATGCACCTACCCTCGAATCCGTTCCCTCGAAAACACCAAGTCAAATGGCGAAAATGATGGAGTCGACCCAGCCAACTCGGAATGAAAAGTGGATTGACCCTGGAAATGCGCACCACGTCATCACTTGGGCACGTGATGCCATCGATTCGACTCGATCAGTTCGAAGTGGATCGATTCGAACCCACAGCCAACCGAAACATACCAACTCGTATCGATCATATCTCCCAAACCGTTGATCCAAATGCCACAAAATTTTCATAGGAGCTTGCGTATACATAGAAGAATGTCCACGCCAAGTTTCATCACGGTTGGACACTTTCTCGATCGATTCGAACCAAGGGTCGAATCGATCCCAAAGTGGGCCCGGATCGACAGAATTCGGCCATATGGGCCCTCTCACGTGCTAGAAGTGGTCCTCTCGGATTTTAGGCGAAATATCAGCCTTCTACAGCTATAAATAGAGCCTCAGGTTATTCAGAAAAGGGGATCCGAATTCTAAAGCGCCAAGACTCTACCAGATTCAATTCTACACTTTATCATCGTTGTTGCATTTGAGTTTCAGAGATATAATCCATTGTAACTCGCTGTAACCACTATAATCACCAAGAGAATAATCAATAAAGATAGAAAACTTAAAAGTGGACGTAGGCAAGATCGTCGAACCATTATAAATTCTGTGTCGTTTACTTGTTTTCTGATGTTTCTGTTGAATGTTCATCATTTTTGTTATCTACAAATTGGTTATTTGTGACTGCGAACGGGTGCTTTGACGACTATTGGGTGTTGTGGTCAATTTTGATGCAAACAGGTATAATGAAGATCGGAGATCAATAGTAAATGTCCCAAAAGCCAGATTCGGGTATTAATAAGTGTAGCCTAGAAATGAATAGTAATTGACCCGAAATCCATATTTGGCTATTAATAAGTGTAATCCAGCAATCCTCATTTGGAAATCAGTCAGAGGCTGTAGATTCTTATTTGTGCCTTCTATTCTGCATCACCCTTTGGGCTTTGATTATTTTGACATGTTTCACCATTTAGACCTTATTTGTTGTCGTTGTTTGATGTGCCTCTTCTCGGGCTCGGACATCTTAGTTTGTTATCGTATGGTGCACATGGTTAGCTTATCCACAACCAGGACCCAAGGACTTACCCAACCTCCGCCCAGGAGGCGCTCCAACTATGCCTTATGTATGAGACTGAAGGCTTGTTCGGTGCCATTGCCAGACTATAGAGTGACGAGACCAATGGCTTACTCTGTCCTCCCTCTAGCAGGTGCCTTAATTTTCCTATAGTGTGGCATGACCAAGAGCTCGTCGATGCTTTAACCTAGCCAAAGATGCATGGAAAAAGGCTTACTCTAACCTCCCTCTAGGAAGGGCCTTGATCTGGCCATAGCGTGTCACGATCAAGGGCTTGTTGATGTTGTAACCTGTCCATAGTGTGGCGTGGATAATGGCTTACTCTAACCTCCATCCAGGGTGCACTATGACCTGGCCAACTTGGCACAGACAAGGGCTTTGACCGTTTAAGGTAACGTCCAAATTTAAGGAGAAGTCTACTCCCAAGCATGTAATTTTTCTTAAGAAAATTTGTACTTTATTGAATTCGACTAGGATCTTTTTAAAAATCTATAAAATTTTCCTTATCTGAAAAAGTTGATCAGCTCTACATTGATTTTTCGCATGTCCATTCATCATAAGATAGTGGCAGTAGGATCCCCCCTAATTCCTTTCATATTTAGGCTTTTTCTTTTGGGATGGACAATAGTTGAGTTCCTCCTTAGTTGGCAAATAAACATTCTCCATCGATGTAGGCAGAGTGAAATCCATAGGGAGTCTCGACTTTAAGCTTGTCTTTTGAAGATGGTTTCTAGATTTTTAATTGCTTGATTCTAAATATCACCCTGAGGATTGTCTTCTTCATTTGATCAAACAAGTTACTATCTTATCTGTTGTTCCCCCTAATGCAAAGATAGGTGTAGGTCCAATGTTAAAGGGGTTTAAAATCCACTTGTTTAGTCATAAGCTTCAACACTTTTTCTCTTTGTGATCCTTAAAGCTTCCAGTCACAACATTTGCATTTTATATATTTTAGAATCTTCAATAGTTCCATAGGAGAATCAAATTGAGTGTGGCATCGAGGATCCTTTCTCGGACTTACCAATTTTACTAGGCATGGTGGTGTAAAGTCTAAAATAGGTAAACTTGGAATGGAATAGGTTTAGTGGAAAAAAAATTTGGGAGTTTAACAAGGTCGAAGGGTCGAGACCTTCTAGTGCCAAAAATATTAACAATAAAACATGTCAATTCCTTAAAACAAAGTTCAAAGTGTAAGTGACCTCTTCGAAACCACCTTTCGAATAGATTGTGACGGCTTAACCTTTCGAATCTCTTTACCCAAATAATTTGGATGATTTAGATCTCCCTTAAGTCCATCCTTCGAAGAGGTTGCAACAATTATAACTCCTTCTAATAAACTTTTAACATGGTTGAGATACTTAAACCTCTTTTGAAAATAACTTTCGAACTAGTTGAGTTGGTTTAGGATCTTATCAAAACTTCATTTCGAAGTGGTCAAGGTGACTTGAGGTTAGGACTATTGATCTAAGGATTTTAGTTGAATTTAAGGGTTTTGCCTCCCTCGAAAGGTAGCCTTTCAATCATATCGATACCAGAAAATCATAATTAGAACCATATAGAAACTAATATATCCAAAAATTTCACAAACTTGTTTTGTTAATATTTTCCTTTATTGCTCAAAGCTTAAGTAATACAAATAATTCATAACCTTAATTTAGTTTTAGAATTAGGGTTTACAAATTCAAGAATGTACAGGTATGGAGTGAATGAAATCGGTTCCCCAACACAGTACCCCTAGGGTCTTATTTATAGGCACATGTTAGGACCTTTCGAATCAGTCCTCTCATCTCAGTCGAAAGGGTGCTTGGAGACCTATCGTTGCTGCTAACATTAGGGAGTCCTTTTACTTTGCTCTTAAATTTTACTTGAGTGCTTTCAAGTTGGTCGAAGGTCTATATGCACTCTCTACTTGTTGTTAATGAGCGATTGCAAGTAAGGAAGGACATGCTCTTTTAATTCTATTGATAGGTGAATCTTTGGGGATTCGAATGAATTGGAAAGTTGTAGAAGGTACGAATGCAGAAGGTAGCTTTCGAAGGCATACTTGTTAACCAATGCATAACCCCATCCCCTGGTGTATGAAAATGATGTATTGTGCTTAAGTCAGCTTTGTTTTATGGTGAATGGTCTCAACCTATTCGAAAGGCTTATTTATACTTTCGAAGGGGTAGCCTTCTCCAATGTTCTTATGTGGAAGGTGAATGAAAACGAAACCCACTATTTCAAAAGGTTTGGCGTGCATATGATATTTTGTAACTGGTTGTCTTTGTAATATTTTCCTCAACTCAATCGAAATTCCTTTATGCATGCAGAAGTACTGTTTCAAAAGGGGTTCATTGAAACAGAAGGATAGCTCTTGTCCCCTTTCAACCACTTTGAAAGCTCATAGCACGTCCAACTTTTAGAGAAGCAACCATTCGACTCTTTCGAAAGACTTTTTTAATGCTATCATTCCTTGTGAATCCATCTTTTATATTTTACGTGGTTTCGATAAGGTTGAAGTGAAGACTAATGGTAACACTTGATTTCCCCTTTTGTTGGAGAAATAGATGACATATAAATAATATAGAGGGAACTTGGGAATTTTTTTAGAGGGATCTTGATTCCTCGCTACTGTTAATGTTAATTTCATTTATATATGTATGTTATAAATTTTTGAATGTCAAAGCTTGGTAGCTTGATCTTATTTGATTTGATTTTGGTATGATGAAAAGTTGAACCTTTCGTTATAGATCTATGAAATCACTTGTTAAGTGCTCTGGTAGCTTTGGGGCTCATTTTAGTATTTTGGAGATTTGGAAATGGTTTGATTTGGAGAATGACTTTTAAATCGGACTTTCTAGAATTTTCTTTGGTATTTGTGATATCCTAGAATTTTAAGCAATTAATGTATGATAATCTTCTTTTATAAATTGTTTAAAATGGCAAAATTATTCTTTTAAAACAAATAAATTATGTATTGTTTATAAATGTGTGTGTATGTGTATATATGAGCTGATTTAAATTGAATTTGAATTTGATATTGAAATTCAAAAGATAGATGTCTTAAAATAAATTGGATTTAAAAATATATGTATATGATTTTTATTTAGTTTTATATTATTTTCTTTGAAAGATTTTATAAACATAAATTAAGTAAAATGTATTAACTAAGTAGAAATAAGTATAAAGATTTATAAAAAAATTTAAAAATATATTTAACATAAGCTAATTACAAGGGTTGAAATATTAGCATATATTTTAACAAATGTAAGTTAATTAACATATGTAAATGACAAATGTTAGCTTATTAAACAAGTGTGACAATAATTTAGTTTCTTTTCATTTTTATAAAAGATAAATCAAGCTATATACATATCTTTCCATCCCCTTCTCTATTTCTTTCCTCTCTTTATTTTTCAAACTCAAAGAACAAAAACCTGTAACTAAAACCAGAGAAATCAAAAGCCTGTAAAAAGAAAATTCAAACCAGAAAATTAAAAAGAGCAATTAATCACTTTCAAATCTACAACCAGTAACAAAATCATCTCAGATTTAAGCAAGATCATTTCAACAACTAGATCTAAGCTTCAGATCATCATGTATTTTCCAGTTTCATAATATTTTCAGAATTTCAAGATTCCAGTTCAAAATCTAAAACAAAAACTGTTTCAATGCTCTGTTCAAACATTTTCCTAGTAAGTAAACAAACTTTAATTTATTTTAAACTTGATGCATGTGATGATCCTTAAAATATATGATATGAATTAAGCTTGCATGTATGTAAAAATATGAATTCCTATATATTCGTATAAGTATACATGTCTATGTTGCCCTGTTCTTTGTTCACAGGGTTTTAAAACAAAGTAAAAATTCAAATCTCCTCTTTAAATCTCTTATAGGCTGTGAAATTCAAACAAATTATGTTTGTTTAAACATAAACTAAGATTTTATATTCTTTTTAGAAAAGTATGTTTGAATATCATCTGGCAAGTGGGAAACTTAAAACATGTTAAAATCAATAATCATGATTTGCTGATTCATGTATATATTCTTAATCGACTATGAAAACTAGGATTTTTAAAAGAAAATTAACGATTTTTAAGTAAGTAAATTGTGAGAAATTCGGGGTTGATCAGATTATGGGTTTTGAGGCTTTTTTGGTGATCGAAGGACTCGGGAAGGTCGGGATCACTACTGGTGACGGCGAGGGAGTAGGCGGTCTCGGGAAAATTGCAGGTGGATTTTTCAACCACCGTGGCGGCGGCTTTTGGTCGGAGTAAGGTTTTGGACATAAGTTTGGTCGAGGCTGGAAATTTGAGTGTTGCGTCGTCTCTAGAGCGCCAGACTCGTTCGGAGGTTAGGGAATAGAAGCGTGGATGGTCGACGAGGGTGTGGACGGAGTTTCATGGCTGCTGGTGGTCAGCAAAGACAGGTCAAGGTGGTTTTGGGTCGGTTGAGTTGTTCTAGTTTGATAGAAATTGCTCGATTTCGTTTCATGTTCGATCTTTGAAGTTTGGCCGGTCGGTCGCTTTGAGGAAGTGGTCGTCGACATGTGGGGAGTGACGGCGATGGTCAGAGCTCCGAAGATCAACGGTGCACGTGCACGGCGAGGATTGTGTGCCATTGTTTTAGGAAGGAGGATGGTTCTCGAGGAAGGACTCGGGGAGATGTCGTCCTGACTCGGGTTCGAACTCGATTGTGATCGCGAGTCTTGAGCAACAGGTTTTAAATTTTAACATATCGTGTTTTTTTAAAAAAAAAGAAGTAGACTCGGTGACTCGGGATGGGTGCCAGGTTGGACCTGAAGTAAGTGTTGTAATAGTTTTTAAATTTTAAAAAAGGCAAGTTTTTAAAATTTTAAATAAATCAAATTTAAACTATTTCTTAAGTAAATTCTTTTATACATAATAAATGTTTTTAATGATTGATTTAAGAAGTTATATGATTTGTTTAACTTAAATTTGTTAAGTTAACTTCTTAAGTTATTTTAAACTTAATTTAGAAATGTAATTAAGTAGCTAATTAAAAAGTAAATGTTTTAAATTTATATGTTAATGATAATTTAGTAATTAATAAAGATAATGGTTTGTCTTAAAGTTAATTAGGGTTTTTGGTGACGAATGATAAAATAAATTAATAAAGTAATTAAAAAGTAATTAATTATCTTAATTACTTAATGATTAAATATTAATTAATTAATGATTAAGGATTAATTCATTAATAATTAATGTTTATTAGTAATTAGAGATTAATTAATTTTTAATTAAGAACTATTTAATTAAGTAATTAGAGATTAATTAAGTGATAACTAAGGATTAAATAATTACTAATTAAGTTTTATTAATTAATAATTAAGGTTTATTAATTAATAATTAAATGATAATTAATCAATAATTAAAGATTAATTAGCTGATTTATAAAAGTAATTAAGGAATGATAAATCAATCAAATGGTTTGTAATTAATTAATGATTAGTTAGGTAGGGTTAGGTGATTAATCATTAAGTAATTAATTTAATTTAAGTTAATTAAATTAATTATAAGTATGGGATTAATAAATCTTGCTTATGGATGATTGATTTACGGAATGTCTTGATTGATATTTATAGTATGATTATCTATGATGTGATGCTTTGGATGTGGCTGTGATAAATGTGCGTCATTTAACTGTGATGAATGCTGTGAGAATTCAATGTTTTGGATTGAATTAAAATATTTAAACCTTAAACAACTTGGCCTTGAAGAAACGTTTGGATTTCGATGAGACCGGGATCGGATATCAAATTTGATCATCCGAAAACCACATCGACCCAAGTTAAAGGATAGGTCGTGAAATCTCCAGTGAAGATCGAGATGAAGATTCAGAGTGCAAGGGCTACTGTCATGAACTCTGAGGGTGATTCCAAAATGAGTTTAGTGAGATCGTGCCTTTGGTTTCGTTGGAACCCATAACGAACTTGTATGGATGAATGCTATCAGGCCATCGTCAATGGAGGTCGATGAGCATGCCAAGATAAGTGTTCTTAAAAGGTAATCGTAGCCTCAAGCCTCATCAATCGAGAATGGCTAAAATATAGGAGGTGCACGCAAGGCTAAATGGGTAGCACCCAAGTAGGATAAGATTTTTCTTTGTCTAGAGGTCCCTTTATTTCGGCCATGTGGGCGGTTGTTTGGTCACAACCGTGGAGTTGTCTTATTCGGACTATCCAGTAAGGGGTAGCTTCAGCTTTGTGTTGTAGGGGATCAGGGTGGATCCTCGGTATGGTGATCTAGATCACGTAATGTGACCGACGGTACCACAGTAGCCCTGCTATTGTATGGAATCCTATCTCCAAGAAGTGATCTCGGACTTAACTATATACCTATATATGCTGGAATTTAATGAATGTAACAATTTCGGCTATGTGAATATTTATTTGAAAACCTTAGACACTATTATAATATAACTGGATTTCCTATCAAATGTTTTGGTTATCGTAAGAGAAAAACTTGTCCGTGTTTATTTGCGGAGAGTCTTACGATATACCTTTTATTTCAAAGATTTTTTAGGTTAAACAACTTAACCGTTTACTCACACCAGACCCATGTCTTACCCAGAGTTTATTTCTGTCTTTCTTAAACTCTTGGGTACTCAAATTTTTTCGAGTGGCCAAGTGATTAGGTTTGCTTGCTGAATTTGGGAAAAGCTTGGAGCAGGAGTCTTGGCGTACCTATATTACTTTTTCCGCTGTATTGGAGTCTTTTGTCCATTGTATTTTGGAATGTAATGGATAGACAGGATTTTATGACTATCTAGTGTGATGATGTAACTGTGTAACTCTGATGTATAATGACTATGTAATATCTATGTGAAGTATTATATATTTTTTCCATTTCCATTGTGAGATTCTGATGTTGTTTTGTTCTTTCTTTCTATCTATACTTTTTCTACTTATTTCTTTCCTAATGATGATACGTCTTTTTGTGGAATGAAAGGCGGGTCGTCACAGTTGGTATCAGAGCGATAGGTTGAGATAATACCTAGGCTTTGGAGTAATATCTATCTTGAGAGTGCGTATTTGTAATTTTTATATATCTATATGTCTATCTAAATGGTTTGGTAACCTGCCTAGGTTGCCAACATGAGTTCTAGAGGAAGGAGAATCCGAGTTGTGGGTAGCACGATGACCAATAATGGAAGACGTCCGACTGCTAGCGAGGCTGTAAATCGAACGCCGCCTCGAGTAAGTTTTGCTGCTTTGTGCAAGGATTTTAACAACCTGGGAGGAAGGCCTTTTAAAGGACCAGAGTGCATTATAGAAGTTCAGGCTTGGTTGCCCTCATGTGAGCGCATCTTTAAGAGTTTGGATCTGTCAGACGAGCAAAAGAGAATGATGACATCGTGGCAACTTCAAGAAGGAGCTGCAACTTCGTAGGATGTAGTTACAGTGAATATTTCAGAGGATATTTCTTGGAGTAAGTTTAAGGAACTATTTAAGGAACAGTTCATGCCGACAGCTGGGAAGACTCGTCTATATAGAGATTTTCTGGATCTAAACTAAGGGAGTATGTCGGTTTTAGAATATGAGACTAAGTTTAATGAATTGTCTCGCTATGGACTTGGACTTATCGATACATCCCTCAAGAAGAATGAGATGTTTGTGCACCGAACGAGGCTTGAGTTCCACGAGAAGATGACGGCTCATCTTAAGGGAGCTTTTGTGGAGTTGATCGACATGGCATTTAGGTATGAGGAGCTTATGAACAAGAAACCTTTGGCATCTACAGCAGCACCAAGTGGAACTTCTTCCAATCTGAACAAAAGAAAATTCAACCCAAATTGGAAGACGCAAGGCAAAAGGAAACAGGGACAAAACAATGGACCTCGTAAGTGTTATGTGTGTCAGCAAGAGGGTCATTTAGCTAAGTAGTGTCCCAGAGGTAGATCTCAGCGGCAGCAGCAGCATCAGAGTGGACCCGGTTCAGCATTGGGTCAGAAATCTTTGTGTTTTAACTGTTATCTACCAGAGCATATGGTGAAGCTTGTCTGCTTCTTCAGAAGGCCCAGTAGAACAAGGTATTTGCTCTTAAGGGTGGACCATCAACTTCTTCTTCTAAAGGCAAAGGAGTTTTCGAAGGTACTTTGCTTTTAGATGGCAGTTTTATTAGAGTTCTGTTTGATTCTGGTGCATCTCTTTGTTTTATTTCTTCGGAATCGGTAGAGAAGTTTCATCTTTCCCCTAGTGTGGTAGACCGCCCTATTTTTGTATCTAATCGTATAGGCGGGGTGACCAAGTTAGATAAGATCTGTAGAGGGCTAGGGATTTCTTATCCTTCTCGTAGTTTTTCTTACGACCCATTTGTATTGGATTTCAAAGGGTTTGACCTTATTCTGAGAATGGATTGGTTGGATAAG
Source organism: Allium cepa (assembly GCA_030765085.1). Taxonomy (NCBI): domain Eukaryota; kingdom Viridiplantae; phylum Streptophyta; class Magnoliopsida; order Asparagales; family Amaryllidaceae; genus Allium; species Allium cepa. The sequence goes on along the minus strand of CM060941.1, from coordinate 674,053,989 downwards.
TATAAGGAAGTTTTGATTTTTAAAGAGAGAACCGTGACTTTGGAAACTAAGTAGGGAAGGATTACAAAAGTGACTTGCGATAGTTCCGTAGTTCACTTAAGTAATCTTTTGCGTGGAAACGAGGTATCTCCAGAAGGCGTAGAATCCATCGGAGAGGTCAGAGATTTTCCAGATGTCTTCAAGGAAGTTAAAGGTTTGCCCCCACATCGGGAGATAGGGTTTCAAATCGACTTAGTTCTGAAAGTAATACCTGTTGTTCAACCCAGTAGAAGGATGGCGCCAAGGGAGAGAGAAGAGCTGGTGAAGCAGACCCAAGATTTCTTAGAGAAGGGTTTGATCTGGCCTAGTTTTTCCAGTTAGGATTCTGCTGTAGTCTTTGTGACCAAGTCGGATGGGTCATTGAGACTCAGTGTGGATTATCGGGAGTTGAATAAGTTTACTATTAGGAATAAGTATCCCTTGCCCCGTATAGACGATCTTTTTGATTAACTCCATGGAGCTTCAGTTTTCTCTCAGTTGGATTTAGCTTTGGGTTTTCGCCAGCTAAGGATAGCTGAGGACAGTGTACCATTGACTGCATTTAAGGGACCCAATTGTTTTATGAGTGGTTTGTTATGCCTTTCGGGCTAACCAACGCTCTTGCTTATTTTGTAGATTTGTTGTTCCGAGATGTATTGAACAAGTTCGTGCTCGTGTTCATCGACGATATTCTTGTCTACTCCAAGTCTAAGGAGGAGCATAAGCAACATTTGGAGATAGTGTTGGAGATTTTGAGGAGGCATGTTCTGAAGGCTAAGTTTTCAAAGTGCCATTTTTGGAAGTCGGAAGTCATATTTTTGGGCCATATTGTTTCTGGAGAGGGTATTTCTATAGATCCGGCCAAGGTAGCAACTATTCAAGAGTGGATGCAACTGCTAACTCCTGTGGAAGTCCGTAGTTTTCTGGGTTTGGTAGGGTACTACAGGAAATTTTTCAGGGACTACTCTAAGGTTTCTTCGCACTTAACCAAGTTAACTAGGAAATGGGCAAATTTTAAGTGGACCCCCGAGTGTGAAGAAGCTTTCCTGGATTTGAAGGCAAGGCTGACCGTTGCAACTCTTCTAGCTATTCCTGATGCTAAGAGTAAGTTCGAAGTCTACACGGATGCTTGTGGAGTTGGGTTGGGTGCAATGCTGATGTAGAATGGGAAAGTGATTGCATATTCGAGCAGGCAATTGAAGCTACGTGAAAATAATTACGCTACGCACGATTTGGAATTGTTGGCCATCGTCTTTGCTTTAAAGATGTGGAGGCACTATCTGTTGGGAGAGAAGCTTAAGCTTTTCATGGATTATAAACCTTTGAAATATCTTTTCTCCCAAAAGGATCTGAATTTGAGGCAATAGAGGTGGGTAGGATTTTTCACTTCGTATGATTTGGATATCCTCTATATGCCAGGGAACTCAAATGTTGTGGCAGATGCTCTAAGTTGGAATACAGTTCTGTCTTTATTGGAAGTTGTGCCATCTCTTCTTGAAAGGATTTTGAGTAAGAAAGGATCAGATAGAAGGTTAAGAGAAATTATTAGGAGAGTGAAGAATGGCTAGTGTTTAAGTTTTGAGATTGATGACCAGGGAAATTTGAGGATCAATGGGAGGATTTGTGTTCCGAATTTCAAGGATTTGAAGCAAGAAGTTTAGTCAAAAAATCATCACTCCAGGCCGAGTATCCATCTGGGGATTTCAAAGATGTATAAGGATGTGAAGAGAATCTTCCGGTGGAAAGGAATGAAGAAGGATATTGCTGCTTTTGTCAATGGATGTGCGATCTGTCAGCAGGTGAAAGGTGATCAACAGAAGACGGCATGATTATTGCAGCCTCTAGAAGTCCCTAAGTGGAAGTGGGAAATGATATCTATGGATTTCGTCGATGGTTTGCCAAGGACCAGAAATTGAAACGAAGGAGTTTAGGTAATCGTGGACCGGTTGACCAAGAGCGCCCATTTTTTCTGGTTAAAGCAACCAGGGCTGCAACATCTTTAGCAGAGATTTCTTTGAAGGAGATCGTCAGACTGCAAGGTGTTCCTGTCAGCATAGTTAGTGACCATGATCCAATCTTCACTAGAAAATTTGGGTGGCTCTACAGGCAGCTTTGGGTATGAGATTGAGTTTGAGTACAGCCTATCATCCCCAGATCGATGGACAAACAGAAAGGCTGAACCATATTCTAGAGGATATGTTGAGGGCTTGTGTTCTGGATTTCGGTGGATCTTGGGCGGATCATCTGCATTTAGTGGAATTCTTGTACAATAATAGTTATCAGGCGAGTATTAAGATGGCACCCTATGAAGCTTTGTATGGGAGACCTTGTAGATCATCGTCCTATTGGATAGAGTCGGGAGATCGTCTTGTTCTTTGTCCAGATTTGATCCGAGAGGCATCTGCGGCGGTGGAGCTTATCTGGAAGAGAATGAAAGCAGCGCAGGATCGTCAAAAAAGTTATGCAGATAAGAGACGAAGGCAATTGGAATTCGAAGTCGGAGATTTGTTTTTTGTCAAAGTTTCTCCGACTAAAGGAGCGATCAGATTTGGGAAGATGGGAAAACTTGCCCAAGGTATATTGGTCCGTTCTGATTGCTCGAGAGAATTGGTGCTTTGGCCTATAGGATTGAATTGCCAGTCCGGATGGCTGGAATTCACAATGTTTTCCACATATCCCATATGAGGAAGTACGTGCATGATCCATCTCTAGTTGTTGAGCCAGCAGTGCAAGAAGATTTAGAGATCGAACCGGACTTATATGTAGTCAGGCATCCAGTCTAAATAGTTGATCAAGACGAGAAGTAGCTCAGAAACAAGGTGGTGAAGCTGGTCAAGGTTTAGTGGAGTGAAGATCCTAAAGACTGTACCTGGGAAACTCTGGATAGTTTTAGGAAGGACTATCCGGAATTGTGTCCGCATAGCTAGTAATGTTGTTTGAATAAAATTGTTTGTTTGGTTGATAGTGTATGACTTATTTGTATGCTTGGATTGTTTGAAAAAAAAGTTTTTGGATTATCTTTTTGCTTTAAATTTCGGGGATGAAATTCTCTTAAGGGGGGAGGAATGTGATATCCCAGAATTTTAAGCAATTAATGTATGATAATCTTCTTTTATAAATTGTTTAAAACTGGAAAAATTAATCTTTTAAAACAAATAAATTATACGTTGTTTACAAATGTGCGTATATATATATGAGTTGATTTAAATTGAATTTGAATTTGATATTGAAATTCAAAAGATAGAAATCCTAAAATAATGGATTTAAAAATATATGTATATGATTTTTATTTAGTTTTATAATATTTTCTTTAAAATATTTTATAAATATAAATTAATAAAAATGTATTAACTAAGTAGAAATAAATATAAAGATTTACAAAAAAAACATTTAAAACTATATTTAACATATGCTAATTATAAGTTGAAATATTAAAATACAGTTTAAGAAATGTAAGTTAATTAACATATTTAAATGACAAATGTTAGATTATTAAACAAGTGTCACAATAATTTATTTTCTTTTCATTTTTAATTAAAAGATAAATCAAGCTATATATATATATCTTTCCATTCTCTTCTCTATTTCTTTCCAATCTTTATTTTTCAAACTCAAAGAACAAAAACCTGTAACTAAATCCAGAGAAAATCATAAGCATGTAAAAAGAAAATTAAAACCGGAAAATTCAAAATAGAAATCAACCTTTTTCAAATCTACAACCTGTAGCAAAATCATCTCAGATTTAAGCAAGATCATTTCAACAACTTGATCTAAGCTTCAGATCATCAAGCATTTTCCAGTTTCATAAGATTTCAAGCATTTCAAGTTTCCAGTTCAAAATCTAAATCAAAAACTGTTTCAAAGCTATGTTTAAACATTTTCCTAGCGAGTAAACAAACTTTAATTTATTTTAAACTTGATGCATGCGATGATCCTTAAATGTATGACATGAATTATGCTTGCATGTATGCATAAATATGAATTCCTGTATATATGTATAAGTATACATGTTTGTGTTGCTCTGTTCTTTGTTCACAGGGTTTTAAAACAAAGTAAAAATTCAAATCTCCTCTTTAAATCTCTTACAGGCTTTGAAATTCAAACAAATTATGTTTGTTTAAACATAAACTAAGATTTTAAATTATTTTAAGAAAAATAAGTTTAAATATAATCTAGCAAATAGTAAAGGCAGTGGGAAACTTAAAAGATGTTAAAATCAATCATTATGACTTGTTGATTCATGTATATATATCCTAAATCGACTTTGTAAACTAGGATTTTTAAAAGAAAATTCACGAATTTTAAGTAAGTAAATTGTGAGAAATTCGAGGTTGATCAGATTATGGGTTTTGAAGCTTTTCTGGTGATCGGAGGACTCGGGAAGGTCGGGATCGCTACTAGAGACGGTGCGGGAGTAAGCGGTCTTGGGAAAATGGTAGGTGGATTTTAAAACCACCGTGGCGGCAGCTTTTGGTCAGAATAGGGTTTTGGTCGAGGCTGGAAATTTGAGTGCTGCGTGGTCTTTGGAGCACCGGACTTATTCGGAGGTTAGGGGATAGAAGTGTGGATGGCCGGCGAGGGTATGGACGGAGTTTCACGACTGTAGGTGGTCGACAAAGACAGGTCGAAGTGGTTTTGGGTCGGTTGAGTTGTTCCAGTTTGATCGAAATTGCTCGATTTTGTTTCATGTTCGATCTTTAAAGTCTGGGTGGTCGGTCGCTTTGAGGATGTGGTCGCGGACATCTAGGGAGTAATGGCGATGGTCAGAGCTCCGGTGATCAACTGTGAACATGCACAGCGAGGCTTGTGTGTCAGTATTTTGGGAAGGAGGATCTGTCTTGGGGAAAGTCTCGAGGAGATGTCGTTCTGCCTCGGGTTCGATCTCGACTGTTGAGCAACAGGTTTTAAATTTTTAACATATCAAGTTTTTTTTTTAAAAAAGAAGAAGACTCGGGGGTGACTCGGGATGGGTTCCGGGTTGGACCTGAAGTAAGTGTTATAACAGTTCTTAAATTTTAAATAAAAGCAAATTTTCAAAATTTTAAATAAATCAAATTTAAACCATTTAAATTCTTTTATAAATAATAAATGTTTTTTAATGATTGATTTAAGAAGTTATATGATTTCTTTAACTTAGATTTGTTAAGTAAAATTCTTAAGTTATTTTAAATTTAATTTAGAAATGTAATTAAGTAGCTAATTAAAAAGTAAATGTTTTAAATTTATATGTTAATGATAACTAAGTAATTAATAAAGATAATGGTTTATCTTAAAGTTAAGTAGGGTTTTTGGTGATATATGATAAAATAAATTAATAAAGTAATTAAAGAGTAATTAATTAATTTACTTAATTAATGATTAAAGATTAATTAATTGTTTAAGAATTAGTTAATTAATGATTAAGGATTACAAGTAATTAGAGATGAATTAATTTTTAATTAAGAATTAATTAATTAAGTAATTAGAGATTAATTAACGGGTAATTAAGGATTTTAATTAGTAATTAAGTTTTATTAATTAATAATTAAGGTTTATTAATTAATAATTAAAGGATAATTAATCAGTAATTAAAGATTAATTAATTGATTTATAAAAATAGTTAAGGAATGATAAACTAGTTAAATGGTTTGTAATTAATTAATGATTAATCAAGCTGGGTTAGGTGATTAACTCTTAAGTAATTAATTTAATTTAAGTTAATTAAATTAATTTGTGTTATTTAACTGTGATGAATGCCGTGAGAATTCAATGTTTTGGATTGAATTAAATTGTTTAAACCTTAAAGAACTTGGCCTTGAAGAAACGTTTGGATTTCGATGAGACCGGGATTGGATATCAAATTTGATTATCCGAAAACCACATTGATCCAAGTTAAACGATAAGTCATGAATTTCCAGTGAAGATCGAGATGAAGATTCAGAGTGTAAGGGCTATTGTCATTAACTCTAAGGGTGACTCCAAAATGAGTGTAGTGAGATAGTGCCTTCGGTTTCGTTCGAACCCGGAATGAACTTGTATGGATGAATGCTATCAGACCATCGTCATGGAGGACGATGAGCGTTCCAAGATATGTGTTATTAAAAGGTAATCATAGCCTCGAGCCTCATCAACCGGGAATGGCTAAAATAGGGGAGGTGCACGCAAGGCAATGTGGGTAGAACCCAAGTAGGATAAGATTTTTCCCTGTCTAGAGGTCCCTTTATTTCGGTTTTGTAGGCGGTCATTTGGCCACAACCGTGGGGTTGTCTTATTCGGACTATCCAATAAGGGGTAGCTCCGGCTTTGGGTTGTAGGGGATCAGGGTGGATCCTTGGTATGGTGATCTAGGTCACGTACTGTGACCGACGGTACCACAGTAGCCTGCTATTGTATGGAATCCCATCTCCAAGAAGTGATCTCGGACTTGATTATATACCTATATATGCTGGAATTTAATGAATGTAACAATTTTGGCTATGTGAATATTTATTTGAAAACCCTAGACACTATTATAATATAATTGGATTTCCCATCAAATGTTTTGGTTATCGTAAGGGAAAAACTTGTCCGTGTTTATTTGCGGAGAGTCTTACGAGATACCTTTTATTTCAAAGGTTTTCAAGTTAATCAACTTAACCGTTTACTCACACCAGACCCATGTCTAACCCGAGTTTATTTCTATTTTTCTTAAACTCTTGGGTACTCAAATTTTTATGAGTAGCCAAGTTATCATGTTTGCTTGGTGAATTTTGGAAAAGCTTGGAGCAGGAATCTTGGCATACCTATATAACTATTTCCGCTATATTGGAGTCTTTTGTCTGTTGTATTTTGGAATGTAATGGATAGACAGGATTTTACGACTGTCAAATGTGATGATGTAACTGTGTAACTTTGATGTGTAATGACTATGTAATATCTATGTGAAGTATTATATTTTTTCCATTTTCGCTGTGGGATTCTGATGTTTTTTAGTTCTTTCTTTATATCTATTCTTTTTCTACCTATTTCTTTCTTAATGATGATACGTCTTTCTTTGGAATGAAAGGCGGGTTGTCATAGTATTTTATTTAGAAATAGGTTTTTAACCACTCTATTTTACTCTTATCTTTTCGAAAATGTTTTATGTATTTTGAAAAGTATTTATTTTACAATTAGTTAATATTATAATGTATGTTTATATTAAAGGAAAATAAAGGTAAATTTATCCTTTATATTAAAGTGATTGTATTTTTAAAAAAAACAGAAATATTGTGAAATAGGTATTTATGAAATGATTTATACAAATTGTTGTATGGGAAGAGAGATTTATAAATGGTATCTTATAGATAAAAGAATAAATTTATAAATAATATTTTACAATAGGGAAATGATAACATTTTGAAAAATTGGAAAATAAATCACATTTGTGAATTTATAATGATGTGTGGAATGATCATTATAGATAGTATTTAGTCCTATTTTAAAATCAAAGATTTGTTTAATAAGTATAGGAGACTTAAAAAAGGAAGTTTTATAAACATATATAAGAGATTTATAAAAGGAGTTTTATAAATATAAGGAGATTTATAAAAGAAGTTTTACAAATATAAAAGAGATTTATCAAAAGGAATTTTTATATAACGAATGGGATGTGATTTCCATAAATGGTTATTCTAATGTATGGTAGTATGGGAAGTATTCTTTTCATAATTAACACCAAATTCTTAGTATGGAAGCTTGTCTCTATCCGTGAGAACTATGAATGTATGTCGAGGCAAGGTTAGTTTTCTAACTTTTCCGACTTCATTGTTAATAAATGGATTGGATGGTAGTGGTAAGTAATTTGGTCTAATTTTCGTATGATCCACTTAGTTACACCAAAAAATATGTTTAGGTTTATAGTAAACAATGTTTTAAGTGACATTTGTTTTTGACCCATTTAAGTATGCTTTCAGATATGAAATCTTTCATAAGATTTATGAATATACTTATACCGTTAGTTTAAGGATGTTTTGTTAGTATTGAAAGTGAAATGGTTTGTCAATATATTTATACCGTCGAGATAAGTATATAAATATTTTTCAAGCACTGAAAAGAGTAGAGGGAGTTGTGTATATATCTTTTGGAAAAGGTATTTTAAAATGAATATTTTTAATTAATGAACGGGTTAATTAAAGAGTGTAACGACCCAGAATTTTAGTCATTTGAAATTCGTACATTTAGTTGATTTTAAATATTCACAAGTTAATTTTATATGCTGAATAACTTACATTTTGAATATCTGTATTTAATTGGATAACTAAATTATTGATTTAATATTTGAAATTATAGAAATAATTGGAATTTGAATTTAATGTGAATAAAAATGATTTATAAAGTTGAATTAAATTTTATTTGAATTAGAGTGATGTTGGTAAACTTTTAAAATTGAATTAAAAGTTATATTACAGAAATTGAATATTTTAGTATTTAATTAACGTGTAAAAATAGTCATTTTTCATACAGTCTCGGGTTTTGACGAAACTAGTTTCATTGGATCCGTAATGTTATATTATTTTAGGATTTCAAATTTCGTGGCAATCGGATTTGGTTTAGTCGTAAGCTAAAATGCGTAGAAATTTGTTTAAATAAATTTTAATTTAAGATAAGTCGATTCAAAAACCTATCTTCCAAATAAGATTGAATTGGCTCCTGTTATATATTCCATTACATTCGAAATAGTGGTAAAACATTATGAAAGCAAGGCAGCACGCTTCGTTTAGAGTTAGAAAAAAATTCGGGTGAATAGTGTCGAAAATTTTCTATATAAAGCCGCCATAATTTACAATTTTCACTCAAACCACAGCCTACGGTTATAATCGCCGCCTTTAATTATTTCTGGCCAAGAAATCGTCTCCTTCTCCCTCGATTTTCTCCCAATCCATGCAGACTTAGACGAAGGCTTCAACTAGAATATTGTAGCGGATGGAGAGACGAACACATCCAACGGCTATAATCGAGAATAGGACATTGGATCGACGGCAATCCTCACTCAAAGGCACCATGTTCATGCATGCATTATGAGGCTGAGATGGTGCTCAGCTTGGTATGCTCATGGCCGAGGTTAAAGTGGAGCAAGGCCTTTCGATTGGTGGTACTCGATTGTTGCTTGAATGATGGTAGAAGCCTTGACAATTCATTGATAAATGGCGGCTAGGTGGGTTTCGCGAACGAGTTGAACAAAGGGGGAGAATATGGAAACATTGGCTAGATCTCTCAAAGAAAAAAATTGACATCCAAGATTAAGTGAGGTTTTGAAATAAAATAAAAAAGTTGTAAATTATATTATATAATTCGTATAAACTTTAAAATGTCATAACTTCTTCGTACGAGGTCTGTTTTTGACGAAACGAGTTGCATTAGGTCCGTATTCACAAGCACCACATTCTAAAGCTGGTTTGGAGTTTATTGGAGCTAGTATAAATTTTGGATAAAATTAAACCCTTGATTAGTCTTATTTTTAATAAAACACTACAACTGCTATTGGAACCAAAGAGAGTACAACTCACTCTTGCCGACTCAATGATATTTTTATATAAGTGAGAATAAATTTTATTTATGTTAATTGATGATTATTTGAATGACATATGATATATTATCTATATATTTACCTTTCCTGCCAATTGGAGCAGATGAGATCTTTTACGTTCCCGTGTATGAGCGGATGTTCTTTTGTATGCGTGTGTGCCTCGAAGCGAACATTGTACATATATTCTAATATGTATATTTGTTGCAGGTGACAGGTTGGAGCAATCCTACTGGATTCCTCAACAGTATTGGTTTTATTTACAGATATTGTTATATATGCTGTTGGCATATGATATATTATAATTTGGATGTCGTGATTGATGTATTTAGTGTTGTTGCAGCATTGGGCCTATTTTTGGTAATTTAAAAATATTAAAGTGATGAAATTGTAAAGGTATTTTTGTAAATGTTAAAATGAAGTATAAATGAATCTTATAAGCAAATAAGATTTATAGATTTATGAATTGATGAAGTTATAAAAGAATGATTTTATAAATAAAGAGATTTATAAGTAATCAACTTATAATTTGGATTTTGCATATAAATTAGATGTAAATGGAATTCGTTAATAAAGGAATTTTTATAGATTAAAATCTTTATAAAATATATATATGGAATTTGTAAACATTAAATACGAAATTAACTTATTTTGATAAGTTAAAAATGATGGTTATTAACGGAATTTCATCCATGATTTTGGGTAGTGGATAATCCTTTAATAAATATGTAGAAGGAATGTATTTGGCTGGGAATTATATCCACGATTTTGGACAGTGGATAATCCTTTTATTGAATGTGTAGAAGTTTTAATTTGGTAAACAATTTATATTCACAATTTTGGACAGTGAATTACCCTTTTAAATTTAATGTGCAATGGTAACGAATTTGGTTAGAGAATTATATCCACGGTTTTGGACAGTGGATAATCTTTTAATTCAATGTGTAGAAGTTTAAATTTGGTAAACGATTCTGTTTTTGGACAGTAATAATCTTTAAATTGAATGAATATTTTGTATTATTAAATGGAGTTAAATAATTTTTAAAATGTGTTAAGTATCGAAGCCATTGATTTCAACATTCGTTATTGAAATAGACGTTTTCGAGTAGTAAGGAAATGATGGGCTATAACACTGTTTTTATAATAAATGATTTTCGAAAGGAGATGTTTTTGAATAGTATACGGGATTTATATGTCTATCAAATTTTTAAATCCCTGTACTAGTGATTTTAGGTTGTCGTAACAATGTTTTACGCAACATTTGTTTTGACCCAAATAAATACGTTTAAGAGAATGTTTTCCTTAAAGAATGAAATATATACTTAATCCTGATTTAAGTATATGTAATATTTTCTAAGTGTTGAAAATAAATTGATTTGTGAATTACTTATTGTTAAATATGTATATGAAAATGTTTTCCAATATTGAAATATTGAAATGGTTTGAGAATATCTCTTTTTAAAGATAATTTGAAGTGAATATTTGAAAAGTGATTTAATTAATAAAAGATTAATTAAAAGGGCCTAATGATTATTTATGGTACTAGATATTTGTTTTTTTTGCTTTGATAGTTAAATAACTAACTATCAAATTTGGCCATTTTAGTTCCTCGACTTGATGTGGGAACTATGTAGTCAAACACTTGGTACGTAGCGTTTTGCGTAGACTTGATTATTGTTTGTGTTAAGGATGTTGATTCATGTAGTGTGGAGTATTACTCCAATCTATTGAGCTTCCTTCTTGGCCGAAGGATGGCAAGTTGAAAGTTGGAGACGTAATAAGTCTATGAGACTTAGTTTCCGTGTGAGGTTGAGAAATGCTTCTATGTTGTTGGTGCGAAGAGACCGGGATCAAATTTATCTAAAAGCCACTTCGGACCAACATTTATGCAACGATGGTGCATATTATGATGATATTGATATTTAGGATTTTCATAGTGGAGGACTACTTGTTGTGGGTTAAAATCCCAACGTACAAATAGTAGTAGTGGTCTCTTCATTATGAAATATCCAATGCAAGGACTATTCGCTACTAATCCTAGGGATTTCTCAATAGGATGTGGCAGGAAATTACTTTTGGTTTGTCCTATTCCTGGATAATTTGTATAGAGGTTTGTCTAACATTGCATTCCTAAGATTACGCATGTTGGTATTTACAATCGTACGTCAGTATTGGCAGAGAAGACAACTTCTCTTAGCTTAACACCCTCAAGACATATGAATCAAGGTTTATATTTTTGCGGAAGGCAATTAGTAGTCATCGAAAATGGACATGTGGCATTTAAAGTGATTTGATATGTGATAGATGAATGGTAATTGTTCCCTCAGGCCTCATCAACAGGAAATGATCGAAATAGGGTTAGATGCAGTAGGGCTAAGTGGGTTGCTTCCATCAAGATATGATCATCGTCTTCTCGATATATTTCGTCCCACTATGATGTTTGAGATGCAAAATAATGTGGCATGTATGCTATGAGGGCCTTGAAAAGGTCGCTAACAAATGGAGGATGCCATATTCGGTACTATCTAGTTGTAGAGGTAGGCCGAGCTTGTGTTGATAGAGGAACTTTCTGATGGTTTCTTGGGACATCCATATAGAGGTGTACCCAATGGAAGGTAGTCCCTTCACCTAGTCATTTGTAGGAAAATTTGAACTCCGCTATGTGCCTGCCATTTTGATTGTATTATCCATTTTGGGCTATATACCGGAATTTAAGCAATGTAACTATTTCAGCTATGATTAATATTGTTTGTGTAATAGACAATAGTATAATATAAGAGAATTTGATATGAAATGTTTTAGTTATCGTAAGGTAAAAACAAGTCTGTGTTTATGTGTGGGCGTGTCTTACAAGATACTTTTGTTTTGATATAGGAAAAGTTTGGTAATTTAGTAAATTTGTTTGAGTGTGTTTCTCACGCTGGTTTACCAGACTGTTCCAAGTGTTCTTCCCTTTCAATGCTCGGGTAAGGCCAAGCATATTTACATGTACAGATTTGGTGCTTTTGGAGCTTCAGCAGGAGAGCTGGAGATCTTCATTTTCGTATACACGTATCTATTTTGATTGTTCACTGCTTAATTGTTGTATATTTTCAACAATTGTAAGGATTGGTTATTATAACCGTCCAAGCTGATGATTGGTGATTAATAGTTGTACTCTGATTGACGTATGTATATACAGTTTCTATTTTCTAAAGATCATTGATATTATATGTTTTCCACTATGATGTGAGATTCTATATTGTTCTGTTTGGTTCTCTCTTCTTTCTTCTCTTCTCTCTTTCTTCTCTTCCATTCCTCTCTCTTCTTTTCTTTCTCCTGACTTTCCGTTAGTCTGTGCTTTATGGGTCGGACATGTTGGTTTATTGTCGATTCCAAGGGTACGGATTTGCGGGTCGTCACACGTGGTATCAGAGTTTAAATTTTATATATTCCTAGGCTTTGATGTGTACTCAGTATAGATAGGGACAGTAGCATCCTAGATTGAGTTTGAGTGTATTATATATATGAGCGCGTATTTGTTAGTGAATATAAAATGTTTTATATTGTGTTTACTTATCCGTTGAGTGGTTTGTGAATTCTGGTCGGTATGTGGAATGTCATGTTTCGATAGGGATTTTTAAACGCTCAAACGAGGCAACTCGACATAGTATTATTACTTTTAATTGGGTAAATGAAATAAATTTACCTCTATTATATTTTATATATAAAGGAAATAATTTTTCAGAAATATTAAAGTGTATATAAATGAATTGTTTGGTTGTTTGAAAATGCAAAAATATATGAGTTAATAAAAGTTGTTTGAATAATCTAAATAAAAACAACAATTGTAAGAGAATAAATTGTATAAGCTAATGAATTATAAGTATGGAATTATAATTAATGTGGTATACAATTATGAAATAATCTATTATATAAGAAATGAAACAACATAAATATATTTATAAATATGAGCTGTAAATGAAAATGAATTTAAAATAAGAATTTGAAAATTTGAATCCTGTTGATTTTGGAAGTAACTTTTCAAATTTTAAAAGAGGTTATGTTATTATAAATCTAAGAAAGATATATAAATTTGGAATAAATCTTAGATAAGTGAAGTAAAATTGTGAAATAATATAAGTATAAATTTGTAAATGTGATTTATAAGTATAAAAAGGGTTTTTAGAAAAAGAATATAAAGCACTTAATTCACTACTGTTGCAGGGAAATAATAAGGATGATGACTACACCATCATCAATATCATTTTCGAGTTTCTATGTGATGGATTTGCTACCAATAATAAATTGAAATTTAAGTTTTTTTGTGGGAAACAAATTTTAATTTAAAATCCAAGTTGAAATTGATAAATATAAGAATTTTATTTTAGTAAAGTTAAATAAATTTGAGTTAGCATAATAAATATACGATTTGAAATTTAACTAAAGGAAGGTTAAATAATTGAAAGTGGATCAGACGAATTATTGAAACGAAAATTAAAATTAATCAGTAAGTGATTATATAATATGAATTTGGAAGTTTAGTTAAATAAGTTATATAAATTATAAAATGAGAAAAGGCAAGTAAAACAATTATTAAAATGGTTAAACAGTTTTATTAAGCAAAACAAAATCTAATTTTTAAATAAGTGATAGGAAATTTAACCTAAGTAAAAGTTAAATAAAATGATGAGTTAGAGAAAATTTAGATTTGTTGATTATGAAATGTTAAGAAATAGAATTTCAGTTAAATTAAAATGAACTTAAGTTGTATAATGAAAGTAAATGCAAGCGAAAATGAAATAAAACATAGCTTAAGTGTTGTTGAATGAAGTTTAATTTGATATCAAAATGAGTTAATAAAGTGAATTAATGAAAAGAAGTCATTAAGGAATATGAATTTGAGTTATATAATGAAATTCAACTTTAGGATGTAAAATGAATTAGCTATTGAATTAACGAATTAATGAATGTCAGTAAAAACCCAATGTTAATGAATCAAACGTGATTGAATTGAAAACCAATTTAATGAATGCTAATGACAAATGAATGAATATTGGATAGATATTATTATTGGAAGTTAGTTGGATGATTGTTGTTTGATGGTTGGATTTGTTGCTCTTGATTGCATTTGCTATATTGGCATATATAGTATTGGTATATGTTGTATATTGATATTACTTTCTATATACATGTTTCCCATTGTTTGTTGAGTATATAATAGGTGCGGATAGCGTTAGCTTCGCATTTGGAGCTCGCTCTCACGCTATATTAGCCGTATATGTTCGCTAATAATATATAAGGTACATATCTTGGATTACATATCGTACTTTTATATTTTTTTCCTTACGGGATGCCTCATAACAGAGATGAGACGTATATTTGTGATATATATATATATATATATATGTTGTAATCCTACTTCGATCGAACCGCGCAAAGGAAGCTAAGGCGAAATATTTTTGGAAATTTAAGGCGTTAGAAAGTTTTTGAGAAATTTTGGAAAAATTTTAATAACTACTTTTGAGTTAAAAGTTAAACGATGTTAGTTAGTTTTGAAAAGATAACTAAGTATGGATTTGAAAACTTAGCAAAGTTCTTATAAGATGTTAAACGACTGGTTTTGAGAAATGTTAAAAGGTTAAATAATGTTGATATCTAGTTTGAACGAATTGTTTTTGAAAATTTAATGGATTTTGTGACTTCTTCTTACTTCGTAATTTCAGGGGCGAAATTCTTTTAAGTGGGCGAGAATGTAACGACCCAGAATTTCAGTCATTTGAAATTCGTATATTTAATTGATTTTAATTACTCAAAGGTTAATTTTATAAGCCAAATAAGTTATGTTTCTAATATCTAGATTCAGTTGGATAATTAAATTATTAATTTAATATTTGAAAGTATAGAAATAATTGGAATTTGAATTTAATGTGAATAAAAATTATTTAGAAATTGAATTAAATTCTATTTGAATTTGAGTGATGTTGGTAAACTTTTTAAATTGAATTAAAAGTTAAATTACAGAAATTGACTTTTTTAATATTTAATTAACGTGTAAAAATAGTCATTTTTCATACAGTCTTGGATTTCGACAAAATCAGTTTCACTGGACTTGTAATGTTATATATTATTGTAGGATTTCAAATTTCGTGGCAATCAGATATACGGTTCAGTCGTAGCAAGCTAAAACGCTTTGAAATTTATTTAAGTAAATTTTAATTCAAAATAAGTCGATTCAAAAACCTATATTCCAAGTACGATCGAACTGGCTCCTGATATATATTCCATTACGTTCGGAATAGGGGTAAAACATTATAAACTCCTGGTGGCACGCTTCATTTTGATTTTCGTTTTTTGATAATCGAATATTTGTTGATTTGAGATTTGATTATCGTTTTTGATAATCGAATATTTGTTGATTTGAGATTTGATTTTCGTTTTTGATAATCGAATATTTGTTGATATGAGATTTGATTATAGTTTTTGTTAACCGAATATTTGTTGATTTGAGATTTGATTATCGTTTTTGATAATTAAATATTTGTTGATTTAAGAATTCTGGTTATCGTTTTTGATAATTAGACCTCTGTTGTTTTCTGATTACCGTTTTGGTAACTGGATAATTGCGGTTTTGCGATTTGCGTTGGGTTTTATAATTATCTTTGTTGATAATTAGATTTTTCCGTCTTCTAATTATCGTATCGATAATTAGATATTGCTGTTTTGTAATTTCTGTATTCTGATTATCAATTTGATAATTAGAATTTGTTGAGAATTTGTGAATTTCTTTTATTGGAATTAAAAGATTTCTTTGGCATTTGTGTTCCCGACTTTTACTTTTCTAGCTTAACCAGTTTATGTTAGAAAAATAATTGTTATTGACGACTTTAATTATGAAAATTACAGGGACGCAATTTTTATAAGGAGGGGAGTCTATAACAACCAGGAGTTTTGTAATTATTATCGTCGTTAGATGATTAAAGTTGCTAGCTAATTGCTATTGGGAGTTGTAATCAGTTGGAATTCTTTGAAAAAATTGTTGAATGGTTATACGGGCTTTAGAAATTAATCTCGGCCCACCATTCCTTTAAAATTATCGATGCCATTCCCTTCATATTTCAGTTCGACCCGTTCCTTTTTATTTTTCATTTTCGTCGAAAACTTAATCGAAATTAAAAGAAGAAATATTAGTGGCGGCTCGATTTCGAAATCTTTGTTCGCTCGTCTCCAGAAATTAGGGCTTTTCAGAGATCGAAGGCGCCGACTCCTTGCTTTGGCAATCGATGCCTACTCTCCACTCACGGTCGCTTCAATTCGTCGAGACTAAGGTGAGTGGTCTTCCATTCACATCTAATTCAAGTCGTTTTTAATGATTTCTGCTTGTTTAAATTCGTGATTTTGGTTGCTTTATTAATTGATTCTCACGGCTTTGAAAGTGCTGACTCCTTGTTGACTTCGGTCCCTTTGATTTGTTAAATTGGTTTACTATGATGATGATTTCAAATTTTGACCTCGGCTACACCTTGCTTTGACTTTGTTTTGTTGTTCCATGGCTTGGGCATGGTTATTCAGTAGCACACTTGACTTTGGCATTGTTTTGATTCCGTGATAAGGTTTGGAGATGTTTTCAAAAGGAACTGTTACATTTGAATTTATTTGACGATGTTGATTTCTTTTGTGAACTTTGTCATCTGAGCATTTAGGTATGTATTTGAGTATTATCAGTGTTCATCTCCTTTTGGAATAGTTTTGTGGTCACTCACTTGAATCACTGCAAGTTGTAATTACATGCTAAAGTGAGATTTTGAGCATTGTTCTTTCTGAAGCCACTTGCATCCTCTATCAGTTCATGTGTGTTTGTCTCGTTCTTTGATTTCATGTGTATGCACTGCACACCAGTAGCACTGCTAATTCGTGCGTGCATTTTAGTAGTGTGCACTATCCACCTGTTGCACAGCTAACCAAATAATATGCACCACTTGAGTTTGCACTTGCATATCTACTTTAAATAGCTATAACACCATTTCATGTTTACGTTTATATGCTCCAGTGATAATTCATTTGGTATGTGCTGTCTGCACTCGACTCTTCTCATCATCAACAAGTGATGTTTAAGTCATGTTTAATTGAGTATACTGCAGTCGTTATATTATAGTTTCATAATGACTCTGGTCTGTTGGCTTTGCTGCCTTCATACATTTGCAGTTTTTAGTTGTGTTGTTGTTGTAATTGCTCCGGTAATTGTCTCTTCTTCTTGAGTTTGTCTTCGAGACAGTCTACAGTTGCTTTCTTGATGCAGTATCATCATATTACATCATACAGTCTTCACATTTGAACTACATGTGTAGTGTTATCTACATTTATGACTTGGTTTCACTGCACTGTGCACTCATATCATTTTGGGTACTTTCATGACTTGATGTTTGATAACCACTGCTAAGTATCATTGTGTATCTGCTATACCAAGTTGCATATTGCTGCAACCCGTACACACTTTGGGTTTGACCTTGTGCTCGCATTGCGATTTTATCTGAATATCATTTGAGTTGAACCTGATTTTTTTGGGTTTGACCTGATGCACTTTTGTGAGTTTTTTATTGAGCTTTTGTGTATTTCATCACTGTATTGGCGAGGCAGCGCACGCGTGCGTGTACTACAGCCAATGCAGAATCTGACGTTTTATATTGATTGATTTCAACTGATGAAATTGTTTTGTGTTGTCCATTCAATATTTTGATATTGTATTTGATTTGATTTGATTCGATCATTTTGACGTTGTCTAATTATCTATTTGATAACTAGATTCTGAGTTTCTAATTATTTATTTTAAATAATTAGATTTTGTTGTTAATTGCCGTTTTAGGCAATTCTGATGTTTTTTTCCAAATTATTTCCATTGATAATCTTTTCATTTACCTTCATTGATAATTTGAATATACTGATTTGTAGTTTAACCCTATTACGTGTTATATCCACCGTCATCCGATTCTCTTATCGAAGGGTTGGATAGACGAGATTTACTTTGATTGTCGTCTAATTGTTGTTTAATTATTATTGCTTCTGTGCATTAATAACTGAGTTTGAATTAGACTGTCCCATGTATTATTTTCTTTTGAATGTAATACTTGGGTCAGACCGAGTATTTACAGGTTGTAGATTTTTAGCTTTGGGTTGCTGCTTGAGTTATGAAGCCACTTCATAACTTTTGGAGTAGTCATCATTTATAGTAGTTAGTGTATTTGTATATGAAGATATGTATTCATGTATATTATGTACGATAATGTACTTGTATATGTAACTTCATGTGTCGACAGTTGTAGTTGTATCATATGTATTATATCACTTGTATTGTAACTGACATCAGTTATTATACATATGAGACCTTTTGCTTTATTTGTGTTCCGCATTTATATTATCTGTGTTATTATTATATTTATTGTCCTAAAATATTATGAACCATCGTAGTTTGTTTTATATTGGAATTGGGTATGCCGATGGGAGTAAATAAATAAGAGATGAAAAAAAATACCACTCCTATCGAAATAACCAATACTAGTGTAAGGCCTAACTACGGATGGCCGCTCCTATCCAGCCTTATTCTTCATGATAGCAGACAGTATTTCCTTTAATACTCTTTGTTATTGTGAGCATAGAAGTGGGGCGTCACAGTTGGTACCAGAGCTTGGGGTTTATGGACATAATATAAAACATAACTTAGATGGAACATGTGGTACAACTATTAGTCAATGTTTTATTGTGCTTTTGGTCAAAACTAAAGTTTTGAAATTATGATGAATTTTTTTAATATATTTATTTAAAAATAAAAAGGGAAACTATGTTTTGATGATTAGTTGATTCGTGTTTTGTTTATCAGAGTGCGCAGCGAAAACAATGAGACTGTCTTCGCTGAGTACGGCTGATAACCTTTTTGATTTGAAAATCAAAATATGAAATTGAAATAAATTTCAGTTGTTGTTTACATAGCTGTGTTTGTTTTTTTTTTCTTTGAAAATTTCGAATCCTATTTTTATTTTGTTTTCTTTGAAAATTTAAAATCCGATTTGAGGATTCGAAGCGATTGCAGTTTTGTGAATTTGTTGAGATTTTTGCTGTTTTAAATTATCTTCACTGAAGATATATTTGAATGATTTCTTTGTTCATTTTGTGGTATATGTGCAAATTTAGGTTGCATGTAACTACATCAAATTTTACATTGAACCGATGCTTGGTTTTAAACGTATTTTGTTGCCGTTATTTTTATAACGGGATTTTTACACCAATGCTAAATTTTTGAAGCCCGGTGTTTTGTTGACCTTTTTTTTAATAAATGGAAATTCACTGGTGTTATATTTTGATGCGAATTATTTTGATGAGGCTTTGACATATGAATATTACCGTCGCTTTGGCTTCAGTAACCGTCAAGTTTTAAAGTGGATTTTCAAGCGGTTATTCCGCAATGCTGATTTTGTAGTCCGTTTTTACGGTATTTTGAGAAGTGCAATTTCTTTGTCGAAATTGTCACTAATATTGCTGTTTTTATCACGGATTTGCATATCGTTTTAAAAATAAAATTGTTTTCCAAAATTTTTACAATTTACGCTTTCAAAAGAATGAGGAAGCGATTTAAACGTTTCAGAAAAATCGAGGACTATGACCCCTTTCTTTTACTGATTCGCTTAATTCCGGACTTGTTCGGTTGAGAATGTAAATTATTACTTTTATAAAATAAATGAAATTGTTTTCAGAAGTTTTGCAGTTTGCGTTTTCAAAAGAATGAGGAAGCGATTTAAACATTTCAGAAAAATCGAGGACTATGACCCCTTACTTTTACCGATTCGCTTAATTCCGGATTTGTCCGTTTGAGAATGTGAAATGTTATTTTTGAAATAGACAATTTTGCACTTTCAAGGAAACGATGAAGAGAATTAAACAATTTAGTAAAACTCGTGGTTACGGGACATGTGCGTTTTCTATTTTGGTTAATTCCGGACTCGTTAATTGAAATAATTGTTGTTTTGATGATTTTGATGATTTTCGTGTGCTTTCGAGCCACTATGTTGGACCTTCGGGTCATATGTTGGACCTTCAGGTCAATACCAGTATCAGACCTTTGGGTCATTTGTTAGACCTCCGGGTCATTTGTTGGGCGTCAAAATTATGTTGGGTGCTTGGTAGGCTTCGGCCATATGTTGATGCACGTGCGGCATAGCTTAAAAAACTCGCCATTTGTTGGGATCGATCCAGCTTTTATGTTGATTTTCTAGTTATCTTAATTGATTCTAGATATTTGTTGTTTCCAATTATCTGCAGGTAATTGAATATTTGTTGATATGAGTTCTGATTATCGTTTTTGATGATCGGATATTTGTTGTTTCTGATTATCGTTTTTGATAATTGGATATTTGTTGTTTCTGATTATCGCTTGTGATAATTGGATATTTGTTGTTTCTGATTATCGTTTTTGATAATCGGATATTTGTTGTTTCTGATTATCGTTTTTGATAATCGGATATTTGTTGTTTCTGATTATCGCTTGTGATAATTTGATATTTGTTGATATGAGTTCTGATTATCGTTTTTGCTAATCAGATATTTGTTGTTCCTGATTATCGTTTTTGATAATCGGATATTTGTTGTTTCTGATTATCGCTTGTGATAATTGGACATTTATTGATATGAGTTCTGATTATCGTTTTTGATAATCGGATATTTTTTGTTTCTGATTATAGTTTTTGATAATCAAATATTTGTTGATTTGAGATTTGATTATCATTTCTGATAATCGAATGTTTGTTGATTTGAGATTTGATTATCGTTTTTGATAATCGAATATTTGTTGTTGATTTGGGATTTGATTATCGTTTTTGATAATCGAAATTTGTTGATTTGAGATTTGATTTTCGTTTTTGATAATCGAATATTTGTTGATTTGAGATTTGATTATCGTATTTGATAATCGAATATTTTTTGATTTGAGATTTGATTATCGTTTTTGATAATCGAATATTTATTGATTTGAGATTTGATTATCGTTTTTGATAATCGAACATTTGTTGATTTGAGATTTGATTATCGTTGTTGATAATCGAACATTTGTTGATTTGAGATTTGATTATCGTTTTTAATAATCGAATATTTGTTGATTTGAGATTTGATTATCGTTTTTGATAATCGAATATTTGTTGTTGATTTGAGATTTGATTATCGTTTTTGATAATTGAATATTTGTTGATTTGAGATTTGATTATCGTTTTTGATAATCGAATATTTGTTGATTTGAGATTTGATTATCGTTTTTGATAATTGAATATTTGTTGATTTGAGATTTGATTATCGCTTTTGAAAATCGGATATTTGTTGATTTGAGATTTGATTATCGTTTTTGGTAATCGGATATTTGTTGATTTGAGATTTGATTATCGTTTTTGGTAATCGAATATTTGTTGATTTGAGATTTGAGTATCGTTTTTGATAATCGAACATTTGTTGATTTGAGATTTGATTTTCGTTTTTGATAATCGAATATTTGTTGATTTGAGATTTGATTTTCGTTTTTGATGATCGAATATTTGTTGATTTGAGATTTGATTTTCGGTTTTGATGATCGAATATTTGTTGATTTGAGATTTGATTTTCGTTTTTGATAATCCAATATTTGTTGATTTGAGATTTCATTTTCGTTTTTGATAATCGAATATTTGTTGATTTGAGATTTGATTTTCGTTTTTGATAATCGAATATTTGTTGATTTGAGATTTGATTTTCGTTTTTGATAATCGAATATTTGTTGATTTGAGATTTGATTATCGTTTTGATGATCGAATATTTGTTGATTTGAGATTTGATTTTCGTTTTTGATAATCCAATATTTGTTGATTTGAGATTTCATTTTCGTTTTTGATAATCGAATATTTGTTGATTTGAGATTTGATTTTCGTTTTTGATAATCGAATATTTGTTGATTTGAGATTTGATTATCGTTTTTGATAATCGAATATTTGTTGATTTGAGATTTGATTATCGTTTTTGATAATCGAATATTTGTTGATTTAAGAATTCTGGTTATCATTTTTGATAATTAGACCTCTGTTTTTTTCTGATTACCGTTTTGGTAACTAGATAATTGCGGTTTTACGATTTGCGATTGGGTTTTATAATTATCTTTGTTGACAATTAGATTTTGTTGCCTTCTAATTATCGTATCGATAATTAGGTATTGCTGTTTTGTGATTTATGTATTCTGACTATCAATTTGATAATTAGAATTTGTTGAGAATTTGTGAATTTCTTTTATTGGAATTAAAAGATTTCTTTGGCATTTGTGTTCCCGACTTTTATTTTTCTTGCTTAACCAGTTTATGTTAGAAAAATAATCGTTATTGACGACTTTAATTATGAAAATTACGGGGACGCAATTTTTATAAGGAGGGGAGTTTGTAACAACCCGAAGTTTTGCGAAAATTATTATCGTCATTAGACGATTAAAGTTGCTAGCTAATTGCTATTGGGAGTTGTAATCAATTGGAATTCTTTGAAAAATTTGTTGAACGGTTATACGGGCTTTAGAAATTAATCTCGACCCACAATTCCTTTAAAATTCTCGATGTCGTTCCCTTCATATTTCATTTCGGCCCGTTCCTTTTTATATTTCATTTTCGTCGAAAACCTAATCGAAATTAAAAGGAGAAATATTAACAGCGGCTCGATTTCGAAATCTTCGTTCGCTCGTCTCCATAAATTAGGGCTTTTCAAAGATCGAAGGCGCCGACTCCTTGCTTTGGCAATCGATGCCTACTCTCCACTCGCGGTCGCTTCAATTCGTCGAGACTAAGGTAAGTGGTCTTCCTTTCACATCTAATTCAAGTCGTTTTTAATGATTTCTGGCTTGTTTAAATTCGTGATTTTGGTTGCTTTATTAATTGATTCTCACGGCTTTGAAAGTGCTGACTCCTTGTTGAATTTGGTCCCTTTGATTTGTTAAATTGGTTTACTATGATGATGATTTCATTTTTTGACCTTGGCTACACCTTGCTTTGACTTTGTTTTGTTGTTCCATGGCTTGGGCATGGTTATTCACTAGCACACTTGACTTTGGCATTGTTTTGAATTCGTGATAAGGTTTGGAGATGTTTTCAAAAGGAGCTGTTGCATTTCAATTTATTTGACGATGTTGATTTCTTTTGTGAACTTTGTCATCTGAGCATTTAGTTATGTATTTGAGTATTATCAGTGTTTATCTCCTTGTGGAATAGTTTTGTGGTCACTCATTGGAATCACTGCAAGTTGTAATTACATGCTAAAGTGAGATTTTGAGCTTTGTTCTTTCTGAAGCCACTTGCGTCCTCTATCAGTTCATGTGTGTTTGTCTCGTTCTTTGACTTCATGTGTATGCACTGCCCACCAGTAGCACTACTAATTCGTGCGTGCATTTTAGTAGTATGCACTATCCACCTGTTGCACAGCTAACCAAATATTATGCACCACTTGAGTTTGCACTTGCATATCTACTTTAAATAGCTATACCACCATTTCATGTTTACATTTATATGCTCCAGTGATAATTCATTTGGTATGTGCTGTCTGCACTCGACTCTTCTCATCATCAACAAGTGATGTTTGAGTCATGTTTAATTGAGTATACTGCAGTCCTTATATTTTAGTTTCATAATGACTCTGGTCTGTTGGCTTTGCTGCCTTCATACATTTGCAGTTTTTAGTTGTGTTGTTGTTGTAATTGCTCCAGTAATTGTCTCTTCTTCTTGAGTTTGTCTTCGAGACAGTCTACAGTTGCTTTCTTGATGCAGTATCATCATATTACATCATACAGTCTTCACATTTGAACTACATGTGTAGTGTTATCTACATTTATGACTTGGTTTCACTGCACTGTGCACTCATATCATTTTGGGTACTTTCATGACTTGATGTTTGATAACCACTGCTAAGTATCATTGTGTATCTGCTATACCAAGTTGCATATTGCTGCAACCCGTACACACTTTGGGTTTGACCTTGTGCTCGCATTGCGATTTTATCTGAATATCATTTGAGTTGAACCTGATTTTTTTGGGTTTGACCTGATGCACTTTTGTGAGTTTTTTATTGAGCTTTTGTGTATTTCATCACTGTATTGGCGAGGCAGTACACACGTGCATGTACTGCAGCCAATGCAGAATCTGACGTTTTATATTGATTGATTTCAACTGATGAAATTGTTTTGTGTTGTCCATTCAATATTTTGATATTGTATTTGATTTGATTTGATTCGATCATTTTGATGTTGTCTAATTATCTATTTGATAACTAGATTCTGAGTTTCTAATTATTTATTTTAAATAATTAGATTTTGTTGTTAATTGCCGTTTTAGGCAATTCTGATGTTTTTTCCAAATTATTTCCATTGATAATCTTTTCATTTATCTTCATTGATAATTTGAATATGCTGATTTGTAGTTTAACCCTGTTACGTGTTATATCCACTGTCATCCGAGACTCTTATTGAAGTGTTGGATAGACTAGATTTACTTTGATTGTCGTCTAATTATTTTTCAATTATTATTTCTTCTGTGCATTAATAACTGAGTTTGAGTTAGACTGACCCGTGTATTATTTTCTTTTGAATGCAATACTTGGGTCAGATCGAGTATTTATTGGTTGTAAATTTTTAGCTTTGGGTTGCTGCTTGAGTTATGAAGCCACTTCATATCTTTTAGAGTAGTCGTCATTTATAGTAGCTAGTGTATTTGTATAGGAATATATGTATTCATGCATATTATATACGATAATGTACTTTTATATGTAACTTCCTGTGTCGATAGTTGTAGTTGTATCATATGTATTGTATCACATGTATTGTAACTGACATCAGTTATTATATATATGAGACTTTTTGCTTTATCTTTGTTCTGCATTTATATTATCTGTGTTATTATTATATTTATTGTCCTAAACTATTATGAACCATCGTAGTTTGTTTTATATCGGAATTGGGTATGTCGATGGGAGTAAATAAATAAGAGATGAAAAAAAAATATACCACTCCTATCGAAATAACCAATACTAGTGTAAGGCCTAACTACGGATGGCCGCTTCTATCCAGCCTTATTCTTTTTGATAACAGACAGTATTTCTTTTAATACTCTTTGTTAATGTGAGCTTTGAGGTGGGGCATCACATATGCGCTATTTTCATGTGATATATGATAATTTGGATGTCGTGATTGATGTGTTTAGTGCTGTTGCAGCATTAGGTTTTTATTTGGTAATTTAAAATATTAAAGTGATGAAATTGTAAAGGGGTTTTTATAAACGTTAAACTGAAGTATAAATGAATCTTATAAGTAAATAAGATTTATAGATTTATGAATTGATGATGTTATAAAAGAATGAGTTTATAGATAAAGAGATTTATAAGTAATTAACTTATAATTTGGATTTGGCATATAAATGAGATGTAAATGGAATTTGTTAATAAAGGAATTTTATAGAATGAAGTCTTTATAATATATATATATATATATATATATATATATATGGAATTTATAAAAATTGTTTTATAAATTCGGAATCAACTTATTTTGATAAGTTAAATATGAAAGTTATTAAAGGAATTTCATCCATAGTTTTGGACAGTATATAATCCTTTAATAAATATGTAGAAGCAATGTATTTGGTTGGAAATTATATCCATGATTTTGGATAGTGGATAATCTTTTAATTAAATGTGCAGAAGTTTTAATTTGGTAAACGATTTATATTCACGATTTTGGACAGTGAACTATCCTTTTAAATTTAATATGCAATAGTAATGAATTTGGTTAGAGTATTATATCCATGATTTTGGACAGTGGATAATCCTTTAATTAAATGTGTAGAAGCTTTAATTTGGTAAACGATTTATATCCATGATTTTGGACAGTGAATAATCTTCAATTTTATTTTGAAAAGTAATGTTATTAAATGGAGTTAAATGATTTGTTTTAAAATGTGTTGAGTATCAAAACCATAGATTTCAACATTCATTGTTGAAATAGTGTTTTCGAGCAGTAAGGAAATGATGGACTGTAACATTATTGTTATAGTAAATAATTTTCGAAAGGAGATGTTCTTGAATTGTATATGTGATTTATATATCAATCTAATTTTCGAATCCCTGTACTAGTGACTTTGGGTTGTCGTAACAATGTTTTACGTAACATTCGTTTTGACCCAAATAAATATGTTTAAAAGAATGTTTTCCTTAAAGAATGAAATATATACTTAATCCTGATTTAAGTATATGTAATATTTTCTAAGTGTTGAAAATAAATTGATTTGTGAATTACTTATTATTAAATAAGTATATGGAAACGTTTTTTAATGTTGAAATATTGAAATGGTTTGAGAATATATCTTTTCAAAGATAATTTGAAGTGAATTTTTGGAAAGTGATTTAATTAATTAATTAAAAGGGCCTAGTGATTGCTTATGGTGCTAGATATTTTTTTTGTTTTCTTTGATAGTTAAATAACTGACCATTAAATTTGGCCATTTTAGTTCCTCGACTTGACGTGGGAACTATTTAGTCGTAAACTTAGCACGTAGCCTTTTGTGTATGCTTGATTATCGTTTGTGTTGAGGATGTTGATTCATGTAGTGCGGAGTATTACTCTAATCTGTCGAGCTTCCTTCTTGGCCGAAGGATAGCAAGTTGAAAGTTGGAGACATGATAAGTCTATGAGACTTAGTTTTCGTGTGAGGTTGAGAAACGCTTTTGCGTTGTTGGTGCGAAGAGACCGAGATCAGATTTATCTGAAAACTACTTCGGATCAACAATTGTGCCACAGTTGTGCAGATTGTCGTGATATTGATATTTAGGATTTTCATAGTAAAGGACTGCTTGTTGATCGTTTGGGGTTAAAATCCCTATTTACATATAATGGCAGTGGCCTCTTCATTATAAAATATCCAATGCAAGGACTATTCGCTACTAATCCTAGGGATTTCCTGACAGGATGTGGTAGGAAAGTACCTTTGGTTTGTCCTATTACTGGACAACTTGTATGGACATTTGTTTGACATTGAATTTCTAAGATTACGTACATTGGTTTTTACAATCGTACATCAATGGTGGCAGAGAAGGAAACTTCTCTTAGCTTAACACCCTCCTTGAGACATACGAGCTCAAGGGTTTTATTTTTGTGAAAGGTAATTAGTAGTCATCGAAAATGGTGGTATGGCATTCAAAGTGATGTGATATGTGATATGTGAAAGGTAATCGTTACCTCAGGCCTTATCGGCCAGAAATGACCGAAACAGGGTTAGGTGCAGTACAGCTAGGTTGGCTGCTCTCATCAAGATATGGTCATCCTCTTCTAGATATATTTCTTCCCGCTATGACGTTCGGGATGTAAATTAATGTGGTTTGTATGCTATGGGGGCCCTCAAAAAAGATCGGTAAGAACTGGAGGACGGCATATTCGGTACTATCTAATTATAGAGGTAGAGCGGTCTTGTGTTGGTAGAGGAGCTTTCTGATGGTTTCTCGGGACATCCATCTAGAGGTGTACCCATCGGAAAGTAGTCCTTTAACCTGGTCATTTGTATGGAAATTCGAACTCCGCTACATGCCTGCCATTTTAATTGTATTACCCATTTTCGGCTATATGCTGGAATTTAATCAATGTTACTATTTCGACTATGATTAATATTATTTGTGTGCTAGACACCAATATAATATAAGAGAATTTGATATGAAATGTTTTATTTATCGTAAGGTAAAAACATGTCCGTGTTTATGTGTAGGCGTGTCTTACTAGATACTTTTGTTTTGATAAAGGAAAAGTTTGGTAATTTAATAAATTCAGTTAAGTGTGTTTCATACGATGGTTTACTAGACTGATTCAGGTGTTCTTCCCTTTCAATGCTCGGGTCAGACCGAGTATATTTATAGGTTTAGATTCGGTGCTTTGGAGCTTAAGCAGGAGAGTTGGAGATCTTCATTTTCATATACACGTATCTGCTTTGACTATCTGCTTTTTAGTTGTTGTATATTGTCAGCAATTGTGAGGTCAGTTATTATAACTGTCTAAGCTGATGATTGGTGATTGATTATTGTACTCTGATTGATGTATGTATGTATGTATAGTTTCTGTTTTGTAAAGATCATTGATATGATATTACAATTTTGCCACTACGATGTGAGATTCTGTATTGTTCTGTTTGGTTCTCTCTTCTTTCTTTCTTCTCTTCTCTCTTACCTCTCTTCTCTTCTTCTCTCTTCTTTTCTTTCTCCTGACTTTCCTTCAGTCTGTGCTTTATGGGTCGGACATGTGTAGTTTATTGTCGATTCCAAGGTTATGGATTTGCGGGTCGTTACAAATAGCCTTAGTGTTTGCTTATGTGCTTAATTAGGCTTGGTTTCCATATGAAATTAAATTGCCGTTTTGATTGTTTGTTTGATAGTTATATAACAGACTATCAAATCTTGGCCAACTTTGAAACTTTCGTTTGTTGGTTCATGAAACTAGGATCGAATGAGCAAGAGTTCTTCGAAAACCACTTTAAACTAGCATAAGCGTTCGAATTAAAGACAACTTGTAGACGACGGAGTCAAAGAAAGAATTCTTTGGCATGCAAGGGCTACTTGCTATTCAACCTAAGAATGATTCTGAAATGGATGTAATAGAAGTAGTGCCTTCGGTTTATTCAAATCTTGGACAACTTGTTTAGATGAATGCTAGCATTGCATTGTTTCCCTGGGGCAGTGTAGTATTCCAAACGGGATTGGCTAAAAAGTTAAAACATAGCCTCAAGTCTCATACCCAGTAATGACTGAAACAGGGGAAATGCCACAAGGCTATGTGGTTCGCTACCATTAGGGTATGATCATCACTTGTATCTAAACGATATTTATTGATGGATTATGTATGTTGGACCCATTGAAATGGTTGTTAAGTTGACAGTCGAGGTGATGATCTTATTCGGTATTATCCAAGAAAGGGTGGGCTGGTCTTACCATGTAGAGGTTCCAAGGTTTGTAACCTCGATACATTTTTTTCTAGAGGTGTACTATGACGAGCTAAACCCCAGTAGCTCTATCATTGTATGGAATCCATTTTCCAATACATGCCTTTATTGACTTAGTTGTATACTAAATATGTTATTGAATGTAATTAATATGACTATTTCGACAGGATTCAATATTTATTTTAAACCCCGGACATTATTATAATATCACTGGATATCCTATAGAACGGTTTGGTTGTCGTAAGATAAAATCCATCTGTGTTTATGTACAGTAGGATATTATGAGATTCCTTTATTTTTGGAAGGCTTTATAACACTAAAAACCCACATGATATGAGTTTCTCATGCTGGTTTACCAAACTGATTCAAGTGTTATTTTATTACAATGCACGATCAGCTCGAGCATATCTCCAGAGTTAGTTATGGATGCTTTGGAGCTTTAGGAGATGAGCTGGTTCCTCCAAGACATATTCACGTCTTTTTAATTTTTGCTGCATTTTTTATTTTGTATTTATCAGCATTTGTGAAAACATGTTATTATAACAACCTAGGTTAATGATGGGTTAGTTTATTCTGATTGATGTACAAATATTATAGTTTTCTTTTGTAAAGATCATTTGTGTATTATATATTACTGGTAGCACCAGAACTGGTCACTAACACCCTTAAGAAAGATTGTGTAGAGAGATTAATGAAGAAAGTAAATTAAAACAGAGAACTGTATGTTGAATTAAATGCAAAGAAAATGACACTTGATTTATATGGTTCGACGTAACTGCCTACGTCCACTGTGAAGTTAATCTTTATTGCTCTACTCAACGATTGATTACAGGTACAATCCGTACACCAGCTACTTGAATACAATTGCTAAGTAAAGAGAATGAGTGTTGAATGCGGTAGAGTCTCCCAGTGTTCTCCAAAAAAGGTCCCTTTCACTGCACGCCTGCCCTTCTATTTATAGATGAAGATGGGTTGGACTTTCCTACTGGGCCTAGGAGCAAGATACCTCGGCCCATGGTGAGTGAATTTTGTGTGCGCCGAGCCACAAATGCCGAACAGCAAATGCCGAGCCATATATCCAAGCCGAACGGTACCTCTATGTCGAATGAGGCAATGTGTTGAGTGAATTATGTAGGCCGAACGAGATCCGGTGCCGATCGAGGGGAGATGCCGAAAGACATACTTATGCCGAGCGCGGCTATATGCCGAGCAAGGCTTCACGCCGAACGTGGCTAGAATGCCGAACAAGGTTGGAATGCCGAAAGAGGTTTATGCCGAAGGACCTTGCTATGCCAAACGGGGCTAGAATGCCTAACAAGGTTCATGCAGAACGACCTTGCTATGCCGAATGGTGCTGGATTGCCGAACGATGCTAGAATGCCGAACGAGGTTTATGCCGAATGACCTTGCTATGCCGAACGACTCTGCTATGCCGAACGACTCTATCATGCCGAACGAGATTTCATGCTGGTCCAGGCTTCTACCGAATGAGGTTCATGCCGAACGATACTTAAAACGTGCCTCTTGTTTCCTGGTCAAACATCCAAGTAAAACATGCCCCTTATAGTGCATAATGTGGATGAAAATGATGCGCTTTGAACCATGAGCACTCCATGTTTTTCTTTAAGCCCTTATTCCATCCTCTCCATAGTGATCCCCTGAATGCCGGACAAGGTCTCGGTGCCGAACGAGGCCTTGATGCCGAACGACCCATTGATGCCGAATGGCATGTTGATGCCGAACGACACATACATACTGAATGCCGAACGACATTGATGTCGAGCGAGGGAGGTTCCTTGACCGGTTTTACCAGTCTCTGACCATTCGCCTTCCTCCTTTCATCTATAAAAGTCGATACTTCACCCCTTCTTAACCTTTTACTTTTTCACCTCCACTCTAATCACCCTCAAGAAATCAACTTTTCCCAAACCTTTGCTAACACCTCAACAACTCCTTTAATCCCCGAGTCTCTTTGGTTGCTTCCCGATTGCCTTCAATGGAAAACCTGAATAGATCTCTACTCCAATTCAAGTATCTCGCCAGATTCCAACCCTTTCTCTAGATATGAAACTATTGCATACCCGACCTTCTCCGATTATAGACTTTGGACAAGACTTGAATTTTTGACCTTCCTTTAATCCATAAATAACGGAAATCTCGTAGATAAGGAAGGTGGATTTGAAGTTTAAAAAAGCCTTAAGACTAAACTGAGAGGAAGACGGAAGAAGGTGGTGAACCAGTGAGAGATAGTGAGGGTTGATATGTCCGGTTGCAGGTGTCGTGCGAGTTGAAGTGTAGGAGTATAGGTGTAAAGTTGAGGTTAGGCCTTTCGTGCCGAGAGAAGCGGTCCGGTAAGACCACGGCTCGGCATGATTCCCTTAAGACGAACGATGGTCGTAGTAGTGTAGGTGAAAAATGGGAGATGGGTAGAGTGCCGAATGAGGCGGCTCGATATGACTTGCTGGGTGACTTGCCTGTGCCGAGCGGTGGAGAGGGTGTGTAGGAATGGAGTTGGTGTTGAGGGTGAAGAGACGAGCGATGTAGCTCGGCATGATTGCGGTTCATCATGTCAGGCCGCATGCCAAATGGTAATGATGGATGGTAGGAGAGTGGTGTACAATAACAACACTAGTCTAACATAATGCATAGTTGACTCAACTTATTCTTTATGCCCAAACATATGACCGTGAACAAGTACATAGACTTACACAATTAAGCATATGGACAATCCAGACTGATAACTCCTCTGTTCTGATAACTATAACCTTTAATATAACTTGATTAAAATGGATAATAACCTTCAATGCACAGTGACGATGTCGAGTTCGAAACATAAACCTTCTTACGATAAGCTTTCGCGGATAGTCAGCGATGACGGTCTTCGAAGATGATAGTTCGAAGCCTAACTTTATTTCGCCAACTGAGCGACTTTTGTTTCTTGGTACTTATATTTGAATGATCGCACTAGTTCACACACCACAGGGGAATTATTTCTGTTGTTAAGTCTAATGTTGATTGTTTTTCAAGTATAGTTCAAACATGTGTTTCGTCAAATTCAGCATTCGCTAGAGATATCTAGGAAATCTAGTTCTTCCACGATCTCGTACAGACCCAGGCCATCTTCTCAACAAGAAGTAGTTGGAACATCAAATCTGTCGAATTCTCCTATACAAAATGTGCCGAGCCCCACGATCGCATCTGTCGACTTGGCTCCCAATGCCTTGGATGCAACGATCTTTTTGGATGATCCGGTCGATTCCCATGCCTCGAAGATTAATGAAAGCACAATTCGCCGTATATGCTCAGTACATGGGATTCCTTTCGACGATGTGTTGCTTCCATCGGGACAGGACCATCCTCACTTGCCCCCAGTCGGATATACCGCCTGCAATAGATTCATGTATTGGGTCGGTAGCATACTTCCATTCAACTCCTTTCTTCGCGACCTGTTACAGTATATCGAGATCGCCCCATCGCAATGACATCCAAACAGTCACACGTTCATATATGACAATTTCATTCTCTTCATGAGTGTCCTTTTTAGGCTTCCTACTCGTGATGATATCCGCTATATCTATTGCTTCAAGAGATGGTCAGAAAGTCCATCTTTTATATTCCTCGAGCCGCATAGCAAGTGTCAAATTCTAACTGGGCATGGAGCAAGTTTGCCCAGTATAAGCAAGAGTGGTTCTACGTGCGCTGTCCTCCCGGCTTTGCGAGGAGATGGTTGGAAGGAAGTAAGTCTTTTTTCCTATATTAATACTTGTATTCAGCAGAAACTGCACCTTTCCTAACTCTTTTCTCTATTGTTACAGGTATCAACTCATGTCCCGAAGGCTTCATATATTCTTAAGTTGTCGAAGCTATTCGAGCTATCCCCGTAGAAGACCGGGACATCAGATCTCTCATTTCAAATGAATCGCTCATGAAGTTTGGGCTGCTGGTGGAAGGTCACCGAATAAGCCTTCCCCAAGGCGTCACTACAACCAAGCCTGCATCGGGCAATGGAAAAAGCAGGCTGGATCTTCAGCACGTAGTGCCCCTGACACACTAGAGGAGGGGAGATTAAAGAAACTGAAACGCCCGAAGTACTGTGTGAAAATGTCAGTCCCACTCGGGACCCGATAGTTGATGTTCATGATATCGAAACGACACCTTTCCTTTCGAAGGGAAAGAAGAAATTGACCTACAAGTTGAGGAAGAAAACAGTGGGTGGAAATCCTAAGGACACCCTTATTCCAGTTGAGAGAGAGACTTCCTCGTAACACTTAGAGGGTTCTTTGAAAGGCCTATCGAACCTCACTATACCTGATAATCTGCTTAACTATGGTTACAATGATTCGGAGGCCCTTAAGCTTCATTCGCCCACGAGAGGCGATACAAGCACCCAAGCCAAAACCAGGAAGAAAGAACTCCTATTAGTAAAGATAAAGAAACTGGTCCATTAGGTGGAACACTAGGACACACAAACACGTGCACTTCACCTTGCACTTAACTTTTTGCCATCACTCTACTCTTTGGTGACTTGCCGTTATTTAAATTCTATGTAGGTGACATGGGGCATACACATGGACTTGATCGTCTTCGAGGTTCATCTATTTTCCACCACTTCGACCGGGCTTCGGGTTTCGACAAGCGTCGAGACAGGGATGACACGGACGATCGGGACTACCACTGCCGAGAATAATCCCACCGGAGAAAGACCTATAGCCAGCCTTTCTATCATCGCGATCCTCCTCCTCAATCGAAGCAAAAAAATGAGAAGTCCGCACACAAGGGGTCACAGCCTGAGGCCCATCGGGATCAAATCTCTGGTTCATCCAGTACTAGGAAATCTCAAAATCCCCACAAGACACCCATAGTCAGGATGCTAAAGGATGAGGCCTATGAAGAAGGTAAGAGAATAGCATCCGCGGAGATTGACTCTCGCCTTAAGGCGGCTATAAAGGCTGGTAGGAGGAGATTAAGTGCACATTTGACCCAGTGATAGCAAAATTCAACGCCCGTGTCCTCATGCATCGGGACTTAACATTTCTTGGAGAGGGCTATCTTGAATCTCTAGCCGAGGCGTGGGAGACTTTAATAAAGATCAAGAAGGTCGAGCTGGGCCCCGAAGATGTTGACGAAGAGGCCTTGATGAAAGAATTTCTCAGGGGGAACGATCCTTCGGACTTGTCTGCAGCAAAGGCGCTCTACTGCAATGGTTCCCCCTCATCCAAAGGAAAAGACGTCATTGTCGGTCCGTCTGGAACCAAGTCTCCAGCCTTTCCTTCTACTCAAACGACTGATCGGCCAGTATTCGATCCATTCAAACAACATGCTAGTTATGATCCAGAAGACCCTGGCCTCGGCATTCACATTCTATCTCCCATTCTAGATAGCAAAACCCCACGAACGGTTGAGAGCCAACAAGAAACCGGTAAATAACTTTTCCTTTAAAGTTCGAAGCCGTTGCTTTTGGCATAAGTTCATCATATTCTAACATTTATGATCTTGCGTACATCGCTCTGACCCTGAGCCCACTCCGAGGAGCAGTGATGCCAAGGAGAAGAAAGAGAAAACAAGCGGGGATACTCATGCGGGAGAGACTTCTGGTCCGGATGCTCAAGTGATTGAGGCACTCGATGAGGATAAGTCTGAGACTTCATCTGCTGTTGAAGGTAGTCATGAAATTGAGATCACTAGCGCCTCTAAGCATACTTCTAAATTGAGCATGAAGGAGCAGCTCGTGGAGAAAAAGAAAAAGACAGTTGAAATCAAAGTCGAGCCCGAGTTATGGACCTAGATGAATCTTTGAATAAGCCTTTGAAGGTCATCCTCCCTGGTGGTTCCAGAGCACTGGAGATCCCTTGTACTTCCTCGGTTGTTACCTCCCCATCAAGGAAAACTTACAAGGGAAAACTCATGGGAGAGGAGTCGTCAGTGAAGACGAAGGAGGGAAAGAAATCGAAGAAATCAAAAAAGTAGTTTTACACTTATTCAACGAGGGCTAGCTTAGGTTATGTGATTATTTTTATTTATTTTCAAAGTCAATGTAGATAGAATTTTGACCTAGTAGGACCCCATTTTGGATTAATAAATAAAGTTTAGTTTCTTTGTCTTTTAAATGACTTTTGTTGTTCAGCTTTCTGTATTATTGCGGTCGAAATTCGAGCTATTGAGAGTTAAATAAACCCCCAATTCAACTTCATATAACTCGGTAATTCTTTGAAATTGTACATCTTTTATTCCATGCTTTGGGTACTTAGAATATTTTTCAGTCCATATGCCAGGGACTTGATGGCTTCAAGTCATTTTTATCCTAGTCCGTAGTCCGGGGAGTTATAGAATTTTAAACCGTTTATACACCAATCCACACTCTAGGATTCAGATTACTCCATTCCATACTCAGTGGACTTGGAGATTTTAGTCCGTTTATACTCTAGTCCGCACTTTGGGGACTCGGAGTACTCTAGTCCATACTTTGGGGACTTAGAGGTTTTTAAGTCATTTATACTCTTGTTCGCACTCAGGTGTCTCAGAGTACTCCAGTCCGCACTCTGGGGACGTAGATGTTTCGAGTCGTTTATACTTTAGTCCGCACTTTGGGGACTCAGAGTACTCCAGTCCACACTCAGGGGACTCGGAGGTTTTAATTGGTTTATAATCTAGTCCGCACTCAGGGGACTCAGAGTACTCCAGTCTGCACTCAGGGGACTTGGAGATTGTAATGTCATTTATAATCTGGTCCACACTCAGGGGACTCAAAGTATTCTATTCCGCACTCTGGGGACTTAGAGGTTTCTAAGTCATTTATACTCTTGTCGGCACTCAGGGGACTTAGAGTACTCCATCCGCACTTTGGGGACTTAGAGTTTTTGAGTCGTTTATACTCTAGTCCGCACTCTGGGGACTCAAGGTACTCCAGTCCACACTCAGAGGACTCGGAGGTTTTAATTCGTTTATACTCTAGTCCATACTTAGGGGATTCAGAGTACTCCAGTCCATACTCAGAGGACTCGGAGGTTTTAATTCGTTTATACTCTAGTCCGTACTTAGGGGATTCAGAGTAATCCTGTCTGCACTTAGGGGACTTGGAGATTTTAATGTCGTTTACACTATGGTCCGCACTCGGGGGACTCGAAGTACTCCAGTCTGCACTCAGGGGACTCGGAGATTTTGATTGTTTGTGTATGTTCGTAGTTAGATAGAATAATGTAGCTCTAGCTGTTTTCCATAGAATTATCATTCACAGAAACATCAACAATTCATGGAAAAGATGGCTTCAAGCCTTTATATAGAAAACAAGCTAAATTGTCTTATTACATGACGAAAACTAAGAATAGAAATGTGCTAGAAAATAAATGCAACTAAAATATGAAAGAAATGGACTAAGTATAAAAATGCCACAAATGCTCGCTATTCCATGCTCGGGGGAGTGTCACACCATTAATGGTCGCTAGCTTGAAAGTTCCCTCTCCAAGCTTCCATTCAATGACGTATGGACCTTCCCATGCAGGATTCATAA
Organism: Allium cepa; assembly: GCA_030765085.1. Lineage (NCBI taxonomy): Eukaryota > Viridiplantae > Streptophyta > Magnoliopsida > Asparagales > Amaryllidaceae > Allium > Allium cepa. Next base: position 674,016,956 of record CM060941.1, on the reverse strand, counting down.
GCAATGGGACTGAAAAAACTCGTTACAATACGAGGTGACCCACATCAAAGATTCTCGGCCTGACCCTTCCATTATAATATCGAGCGACTTGGTGTTTGTATGCGGCCGCTTGCAATTCAGCTTCTTTACGTTTCTCATCAATGAAGTCCAGTGATTCCAGCAAAAGATCCCGATTTGACTCAAGGTCGTAATAAGTTACCCGATGTGACGGAACTTCAAGTTCTACGGGTATAACAGCTTCCATGCCATATGCCAATGCGAAGGGAGTGTGGCCAGTCGGGGACTTGTGGGTGGTTCTATAAGCCCAAAGCGCTGTTGGAAGTTCATCCACCCACTTGCCTCTAGCTTTTTCCAGATGCTTTTTCAATATGGACTTGATTATTTTATTCACGGCTTACACCTATCCATTGGCTTTTGGATGAGCAACTGTTGTAAACCTTTTTCAATACCATACTTTTGACAAAATTCTTTGAACTCTTTGCTTTCAAATTGAGTTCTGTTGTCTGTATTGACAGTCCGTGGGAGGCCAACATGGCCTATAATGTTTCGTACAACAAAATTAATGACCTTCTTGGTGATGATCGTCGCCAAAGGCTCTGCTTCGGCCCACTTAGTAAAGTAATCAACCGCAACTATCGCGTATTTTGCGCCACCCTTGGAGATGGGTATAGAACTGATTATGTTGATTCCCCACATTGCAAACGGCCAGGGACTAACTATTTACGTGAGTTCCATCGGCGGAGCTCTCGGGATTTTTGCGTACTTATGGGATTTGTCACACCTCCTTACATAGTCTGCAGCGTCTCGATTTATAGTAGGCCAATAGTATCCATTTGCGGAGGATTTTCTTTGCTAACGTCTGCCCCTAGTATGGTCACCGCATTCTCCTTCATGGACTTCCTTCAGGACTCGTTTTATCTCATCGCGGTCAATGCACCTGAGTTAGGGGTCGAGAATCCCCTCCGATACATTAGTCCGCCCTGCATTACATATCACGAAGCCTTACGAATGACTTGTCGTCTTTCGCTCCTTCTTTCGGGCAAGACCCCGTGTAGCAAGAATTGCTCGAATGGGGTCATCCATGATTCCTTCTCCATTTTTGTTTCTAACACGAAATCAACCACCATCATATTAATACTCGGAGTATGTAAGGTTTCAACAAGAACCAATCCAATTGCTGTGGATTGCCAGTGCTCGCAAATTTTTCGAATGAATCGGTTTCTCTGTTTTGTTCACGCGGGACATGCGAAATATCATAATATTCAAGATTTGCTAGCAGCTCTTGAACCTGTGCAAGGTATGGGGCAAGTCTCTTCCCCTTTGATTGATAGTCCGCCCACACCTGTTATACTACCAGTTGCATGTCAAAAAAGATTTCAACCGATTTTACCCCCAGCTCTCTGATGAGTCCCAAGCCAGCAATCAATGCTTCATACTCGGCTTCGTTATTTATCGCAGGGAATTCGAGCATCAATGCATAACAAATTGATCAGTTTTTAGGAGTCACAATAACTATGCTAGCCCCCGAGTAATGGTCGTTGGATGCCCATTGGTATACATCTTCCATCTAACGGGAGGTATGACATTGTTACCGTCTGATTCGTCTAACATGGTGAATTTAGCAATTAAGTCTGCTAGCGCTTGGCCCTTATATGGCCCTTCGTGGAAGGTAGGTAATATCGAACTGACTCAATTCGATATTCCATTTTAATGTCCTTCCAGAAGTTTCCGGTCATTGGAGTACCTGCCGTAAGGGTTGATCGGTATAAATAGTGATTGAATGTGCCTGAAAGTATGGCCGGAGCTTGTGTGATACAATCATAAAGCAATAGGCTAGTTTCTCAACCTTAGGATAATTTCTTTCTGCTCCTGTTAAACGTTTACTGACGTAGTACACCGGCTTCTGAACTCGGTCCTCCATGCGAACAAGAGCCATACTGATAGCATGCTGGGATACAGCCAGGTACACGTACAACATCTCATGGTCTACCCGTTTCAACAGTATCAGAGGACTTTCCAAATTCCTTACCAGAGCTAGGAACACTTCCTCATAGTCGGATGTCCACTCGAAATTTCTCTTTCCTTTCCTTATTACATCGAAAAAATGAATACACTTATTTATGGCTTTGGATATGAATAGACTCAGCGCGACCACCTTCCCATTCAAGCTTTGCACTTGTTTTATAGTTTTGGGCACTTGTATGTCTCGAATAGCTTGAATCTTCTCTGAGTTAGCTTTGATTCCCCACGCATTCACAATAAAACCCAAAAACTTCGCTGACGCAACGCCAAAGGAACATTTCAAAGGATTGATCATCAACCCATAATGTCTGAGTATATCAAACATTTCTGCTAAGTCTGGAATGTGGTCATTTGACTGTCGTGACTTCACGAGCATGTCATCCACATAGACTTCCATCATTCTACCAATCTGGTCTCTAAACATTCGATTCACCAGATGCTGACAAGTTGCTCCCACATTTTTCAATCCGAAAGGCATTACTACATAGTAATATAGCCCCATGTCCGTGACAAAACTAGTGTGTTCTTGGTCTGAAATGTGCATCGACATCTGATTATATCCCGAGTACGCATCCATAAATGACAATAACTCGTGTCCAGTCGTTGAGTCGACGAGCTGGTCGATTCTGGGTAAAGGAAAACTATCCTTCTGGCAGGCTTTGTTCAAATCAGAGTAATCAACATGAGTTCTCCACTTCCCATTCGCTTTCCTTACTCGCATAGGGTTAGACACCCGTTCAGGATAGTGGGCATCACGGACGAACCCATTGGCTTTGATTTTGTCCACCTCCTCTCTAGATCAGCGGACCTCTCCAGGTCCATGCCTCTCATTTTTTGTTTTACGGGAACGTACTTCGGGTCTATGTTCAACATATGACTCGCTATAGCGGGAGAAATCCTACACATATCAAAATGTTTCTAAGCGAAAACATCCAGGTTCGCTCGGAGGAAATTAGTGAGATCCTTGGCCATTGACGGGTCGAGTTGCGATCCAATCTTAAGAACTCATGACGGGTCATCCCGGCTAACTGGAATATCAATCATTAGTTCAGTCGGTGCTGCTTTTGCTTCCGTGGGTTCCCCATCATCAACTCTCGGATCTATGTCTCGATAGACCTGAGAGTGTCGCTCGAGCCAGGGCTCGAGCACGACTTGTCAATCGCTAGTATTCCGGATGTGGACGAAGCTGTCCGCAGCCTTTCCTTTCTCTCGCCGCTAGGCCTCTCTCAGCTCAGCGACATAAAATGCGCGACCGGGCGCCTGATCGCCATGCACCACACCGACTCCTTTGTTTGTCGAAAATTTTAGCGTCAAACACCACGGGGCCAAAGCCGCCCTAAATTCCACCACAGTCGGTCGACCTAGAAACACATTATATGGAGAATCAACATCCAACACTATAAATGGTAGGATTCACACCCTCCTACGCTCGCCTTCTCCCAGTTCAACTGGCAACTCAACATACCCCATCACATTAGTCGCTGCACCATTAAAGCTATGGATATGTGCTTTAGATGGCTTTAAATCTTTTGTCTTATCTTCATTTGGTCATATGCCTTTTTAAAGATGATATTAACGGAACTTCCAAAATCAATTAAAATTCTTTTGACATATGCGGGCCCGATCGTCGTAGATATGACCATCGGGTCGATGGTAGGAGCCTCCACCTTGTCCGCATCTCGGCTCCCAAACACTATATTGTCTGTCATCATGCGTTGCTGCTTTGCATGGTTCCCATCCTCCACATTCGAACAACACTCATAATCTGCATGCCTTAAGGAGCTAGCACATCGCTCCATCTCCTGCCAATTCTTGTCTCCAGGATGAGGTCCATCGACAATCGTGTTTATGACCAATCTTCCCACGGTTCGGGAAGGTTCTTTTGGTTGGCGTGGAGCCGGCCCGCGTCCGGGGTCTGATGTTCCTTGCCTACCCTCTTGTGGGTTCTTGACAAATTCCTGCAGCTTTTTTTGTCTGATCAACGTTTCTATGGTGTCGTGGAGGCGTCTACACTCCTCTGTATTGTGCCCGTAAGTCTCATCGAAGCGACAGTACTTCCTCGTCCGCTTCTGTTTCTCTGTGGACTCCATTGGGAGTGGCTTTCTGTATTGGAAAGTGTTACAAGTTGACAGGTAAATATTCTCAAGAGATGCATTCAGTGGGGTGTATTCATTGTAGGTTGGAATCCTTGGATTTCATTTCCCTGCTTCTCTTTTCTTTCGCGGATTTCCTCCGTCAGACCCTTTAGATTGCCCAGGTTTGTTCTGGACGTTGACTTGAACCTTTTTCGAGTTATCTCCGGATTGTTTTACGATGATATTGCTTTTCACAGTTTCCTGAACAAGCCCTGGTGCCTTATCTCGCCTTGTACATCTAGGTTCTTCTCTTCTTATGAATTGATGAGCCTTTGAATAGAAACGCTCCAGCGTTGTTGGAGGCTTTCTTGCCAAGCAATCTCTAAACTCTGAATCCAGATCTACTCCTTGCATTACTGCCATCAGAATTGCATGGTCGTTGGGGTTGCTAACTTCAGTAGCCACAACATGAAATCTCTACAAGTACTCTTTAAATGACTCCTCCGAAGCTTCGATTACACTAGATAGGGGCATCACATCCTTGCAACGAGTGGCGTGTATCCTGAACTGTTCTACAATTTTCGTCGCCAATTCGTCGAAGCTGGATATAGACCATGGGGGAAGTCGAGTGAACCACATGGTGGCGATTCCAGATAAATTAATTGGAAAGCATCTACACTTGGTCACGTCATTTCCTCTAGCCGAATCCATCATCCATTCATACCTCATCACATGCTACCTGGGATCGATCTTTCCTTCGCAGTCCGGGATGGTTGGCATGCTAAACTTCCTGGGATACTCGGCCTGTAGGATGGTACCAATGAATGGAGTATGACTCCTGGATATCCCCCAATCTTCACTTGTCAAGCCTTGATTTTCTCTCATTAGCTTCCTGATCATAACTGATAAGTCCAGAGTTTGTATAGAGGATGGAAGATTGGGCTCTGTTCTACGGGACCGCTCGGGTTGATGTCCCCTCTATTGGTGATCTGCCAGACGTGTGTATCTTGAAGACCAGCTTTATTAGGGCCTTGATGAGCCGGATATCCGGTCTCCACATGCGTTCCAGCTCCTAAGTTTCCTATTTCGGCTTGGGTGTGGTCTCCAAGATGTGAGTTATCCCTGTTTATCGATCAGTAGCACCTGCTGGTGCAGTTTCAGTTTTACACCATCTATGCCTGGGAGGTTCATCGGATGAAGTCGAGCTATCGGATGAAGAATAAGGAGCAGGGCTACCTCCAGCATTCTGATGCTGTTGCTGAGTATGCTGAGTCATCGGGTTAGCGTTAGCTTGAATCTGTTCAGCGAGTTGTCTTCTACTTTCCACGAGTTCTCTCATCAAGTTGTTGAACTCTGTCCTAGTAATAACTTCCGTCTAGTTGTGAGCTCCGGTTGTCCCTGTACCTAGATTTTCTTGCTGATTGCTTGGTCCTATCTATTGTACGCTAGCAGTCTCGTTGACGTCCGCATTATGAGAGGCTGATCGGGTACGTGGTCTTCCCCTAGTAGAGTTATTGGTATGAACTCTGAGTAGAATCAACGGACTTCCTGTGAATGACTTGGATCTCCTTTGGGGGATTTATTAAATCCAGTAGCTTCAAAGCAGATCCTAGCGGCCTGAGAATTCGATTATCAGTGAAAGCACCAAAATGCTAGCACCAGAACTGGTCATTAACACCTTTGAGAAAGATTGTGTGGAGAGATTAATGAAGAAAGTAAATTAAAATAGAGAATTATATGCTGAATTAAATGCAAAGACAAGGACGTCAGATTTATAGTGGTTCGGCATAACTGCCTACGTCCATTGTAGAGTTAATCTTTATTGCTATACTCAATAATTGATTACAGATACAATCTGTAACGATCCCAATTTTTGTGCCAAATTTAACTTGACAATTAAAATAAATTTTGGGTTAAAATTATGAATAAATTTGGTATTTTTCAAATTAAATAGATATTTGTTTTTTTATTAATATAAATGAATATATATTTAAAATAGAACTTCCAATTAGAAATTCAGAAATAAATATTTTGAATAATATATTAATTATAAATTTGATTGTGGATTAATTTGAAACTTTTTTGGATAAATATATTTAGGAATATATATAGATTGAAAGTTAAATTATAAATAAAAATTTGATTTTGGAAAAATTCAAAATATTAATATTTATAAACAGATTGGATTTATTTTAGAAATTAAGTTTTAAAAATATTTTCCTTGAAAAGGTTATATAAGATTAATTAATAGAAAATGTATAAATATAAAACATAAGTTAATAAAAAAAGGAATGTTTTTTAAATATAAAGCTAAAAGGATTTAAAATTTTATATTTTGAAATTTATAGAAACTTGGTTTCTAATTATAATAAATATAAATATATGTATTTTGAAAATTTTATTTGAATCTAATATAGTAAATAATCAAAAGTGATTTGAAAATGAAACTCGATATCTTTAAAATATGTATGTATGACTATTTGTTTAGTATAATTAGATTTCAAACTCATTTTCTTATAAAGTTGAAAATATATCAAATGTAAGAAAACAAAATAAATAAACATGTTTTATAAATTTAAAATAAAGTAAGGGTTTGAAAATATAATTGTTTAATTAATTATTAAATTATATTCTTTAATGTGTAAACATATATAAATAGTATAAAAGGGAACATAAATAGAAAGTTATGTTTATATAATAAAAACGAAAATTTAAAGTGTTTAAAATATAATAACTATATGAATAAGATGTTTATAAAGACATGATTTATAAATAAATTAACATAAGGGTTTAAAACTAAATTCCAAGAAATTAATTAAACTAAAGGAATTAGACATAATATTGCTTGAATTAACAAGCGTTAAATTTTTATGGTATGAAATTAACAAGTGTTGGTTAAATTTAATTTGAAATGCACAAGTGGCAAAGATGTTTTCTTTTTGAAATAATAATGTAAGTAAAGAGAAAAAAATAATAATAAGCTATTATACATACATCTATTCCCTTTCTATTCTCATTTGTTCATGCATTCAAACAAAGAAATCATTCAAACCAGAACAACACAAATCAAAACTAGATTAACTCAGAAAAAATAGCAAAACCTGAAAACAATTGAGCTTCAGTTCAAAGCAAATGAACCTAAAACAATAAATTCTGGAAAACGAAAGCAAAGCAAATCAGATTTGATTTTAAGCAACCTCTCTTCAAAATTTCAACCTAATTCAAATTGCACAACTTCAGTTGCAAATCTGTAAACTAAAAAGAAAAAGCTTCGAACAAATCTGCTCGAATTCAAAGATCTGAAGCTTATGACAAGAACAACATCAAAACTTAAATCTGGAGATTTTCAACCTGATTCAATCTAAAAACAAAAATTTCAATCAAAGTCTAGATCAAGAAACAAATTCAACATCAAAGTAAAACAAGCTTCAGATCATCATCAACAAAACAGATCCAAATAAACCAAGTTCCAGAAGACAAAAGCAAGATTTCAGATCGAAGAAAAGAAAAATATAAATACTTCTCTGTTCTTTCCTAATCCAGGTAAGCAAAATTGACCTTATTACTCATTTTGTTTTGGATTTGTATTTGAAAATATGTGTATGTGTGATCGTGTGTATATTTCTGCATATATATGTATATATAAACATAATAATAGTTGAGCGCATGTCTATGTGTATATACAGATATATCTCTGTTAACAATAGGTTAACAAACTTCCATAAAAAATTCTTATCTTAAAATCTCAAAAGATTTAGGTAATGTTCTTCAAATGAAATTTGATTGTATTCACCTAATTCAAATAAAAAATTAGTTTCCAAAATTTATATTGAGTAATCGATTTGGAAATAAGAAATCACAGTGAAAACAGAATAAAGTCAGAAACTCAATTATTTAAAATTTATGTTTTGATTCTATAATATGATTTGTCTTTGAAAATAGTGAATTTAGAGGATAGTACCAAGATTTTTAGTTTCGTAGTGGTTGAGAATTATTGGATGAATGGAATCGAGTATTTCTGTCGATTTTTGTGATCGACAAAGTGATGGGCTTGGGGATCATGGCCACAGCTAGCTTGGAGGTCAGGGGTTTTAGGAAAAATAGTAGGTGGGTGTGTAATGGACCAAGGTGGCTGGTCGATAGTGATATAGGGTTTAGTGACTAAATTTTGTCAAGGTTGTTCGTCGTGCTTGTGTAGCGACAGGGTTTGATCGGAGTGATTAAGACCAAGGGAATCAAAGCATTATCGAGTGGAGATGCTTTAGTCGAGGAAGCGTGGTCGATGATGGCTGGAATCGTCTGTGAGGGGATGATTTTGCTTACTAGATTGGTTCTAGGAAGGAGCAGATGTGCTCGATTTTGTTTCCGGTGATGTTCGACGATGTTAGGTATTGGGCATGGTCAAAGAGATCATCGGCGATGTATAGGTAATATGAAAATCGATCGGAGTTCGCTAGCGCCTTTGTACACGTGCACGAAAGGGGATGCATATCTATGTATCGGGAATGATTGGGGAAGATGAGAAGTTCTCGGGGTCGTACCCAAGAAAAAGGATGGGTAGCTCGAAGTAAAAGAGTGTGCGAGATTACTCGAAGTCAAGCTCGAGTTTGGCTCGGGAAAATTTTTAAATAGCCATGGGTTTGCTTAATCTGTTACCAGACTTCAAATTAAAAGGAAAAAAAAATTGTTTCAGGTTTTATAACACAACATTTTTTTAAGTTACAAAGTAAATTTTTATTTAAACAAAGTTTCAAAGCATATTAAAACTAAATAAGTATCCAAAGGAAAATAAATCAAGTCTCAAATTTTAAACAAGTTTTAAAATAAGGTTTTTAAGAAATATAAACTAAGTTTTCAAAAGTAAAGTATTAAGCAAGTTTGCATGGATTTAAATTTTAAGAGTTAAATTATTTTAAACTTGTTGGTTTATATAATTTTGTGTCAAGTTAATTATCTTATTAAATCTTTCATTGTTTTCAAATACAATTAAATGAAATTACTTAGTGTATTAAGGGATGGAAAATTGAGGTTAATTTGTCAAGGGATTAGATATTTAATTACTTAAAGATTTATTTATTATGAATAATTAAAGCAAAATTTATGCGATTAATCTATTTATGTGATAAATCAAAGATTACTTAAGGTAATTAATTTAAAGATAATTACTTAATTTAAAAGTAATTATTTAATGATTTAAGTTGATTAAGAGATTAAGGATAATCACTTATTTTTATTTTATTAATTAAATGGTAATAATTATGGGTTAAGTAATTATGTAATTAACTAAAGGTTAATTAATTACTGTAATTAATTAAGGATAATTTATTTAATGGTGATTAATTAAGGATTAAATAATTTATTAATTAATTCAGGAAAATTAGTTTAATGATAATTAAACATAAAGGCTAATTATGTAAGGATTAAAGGGTGATTAAATTGTTACTTAAAGGTTAATTAATTTATAATTTAAGGTTAATTAATAAATGATTAAAGTTTAGTTAATTAAAATGGTTTGTAATTAATTAATATTAATTAACCAAGATTAGTAGTTATTCATAAGTAATTAATTTGGTTTAAATTAATCACATGATTAAATTAATCTTACTTATGGATGTCTGGATTCAATTGAATGTTGAATTGTATGATATCCCTAATGTGTGATGCTTTGAGATATATTTTTGATTTGAGCTATGACGAATGTAATTTATTTATCTGTGACGAATGTAATTTATTTAACTATGACGAATGTAATTTATTTATCTGTGATGAATTTATATCTGTAAATCTATAAATAAAGATAAGCGTTATAGGATTATACCACTTATCGATATTGCTATGTTCGGATTGTGATGATTAATGATGTTGCACTATTGTGTAAAACCCCTGGACTACACTATACACACAAAAATATGGATTGCACAAGGAAATTGGTTAAGTCGCGGATTTTTGAAATGGTTTTAAAATTGAATTTTGAAAGAAATGATTTTGGAAAGTGGAATTGGGTTAAATGGAAAAGATTTTGAAAGGATTTTTAAAAGTTATTTTGAATAACTTGATTAAGTTTTGAAACTTAAATAATTTGATTTGAATTTAAATTCAAGATTTGAAATTGAATTCTATATTTGGAAATTTTGGTTTAAAAAGGGTATACGAGTTATAAATGTGTTTATATGGGTTTTAAACCATTTTTAAAGTATTGTTTTGGGAATTTGAATTTAACCTAAGCCTTATACTTGAAGGGCTTTAACTTGTGCAAATGTAATCGGATTTTCCCGAAACAAAAAGTATTTGTATTCAAATAATAATAGCTTTCATATAAAGAAAGGATTTCTAGATTTTATTGAAAGGATTTCAAATTTGAAATAGAAATGGTTTTGAAAGCTATCAATTTAGTCTTTAATTTAAAGATTGGATGAGTTAATCCAATTTGAAAGGGAAATTGTTTTGAAAGGCTATGAATGAATCTTTGTTACAGATTGGTGATTTTTGTTTTCAAAATTGAAGTTCTTAAAGGTATCTTTTGTATAAAAGATTTGGGATTGAAATGAACTGTTTTGAAGGGCTATAAATGAATCTTTGTGAAAGATTGGTGAACTTTGTGAAGTAAATATTTTTGTTTAAATATTTGAAAATGGTAATTTGTTCAAGCCATTTAAAAGAAAGGTTTTGGGTAATAAGTTGTGACTTAACTGAGATCCCATTATCCATATTGTTTTTAAATATTGCGCTCATTATTCGTTTAGACGGGAGAGGACTTTGTGTCATATAACCCATTCCGAATAATGATATGACGTTTTGGATATCATTTGAAGACCGGTGGTGAAGACCGAATATTTTTGAAAGTGAAAGGATAACCCGTCGAATGTCTCTACACTAATGGCCCCGGTATGGAATTGATCACCCGTTATGATGGGGAGTCTGGACGTGATTAGGGATTATCCGGACTGCAAGGGCTTCTTTGTGAAGTGTCATCGGTTCTGTTCGAACCCGGAACAGACATGTAGGATGTGTGTCTGACATTACACTTTGAGATGTAAAGATGGTTTCTATCAAATACATTTCTGTTTGGTGGTGGAGAATTTATTCTCTTAGCTTAACACCCTTCTCCGAGACATACGAGCTCAGAGGTTTTGTAGTCGATGGTTACTAGTGATACATTCCAAATTTGGTAATGTGACATACGAAGTGTTGCTGATCATTTGTTGATTGAAGCATGGCTTTTGTGTAAAGTGTAGCTTTGTGAACATGACTTCGTCGAACCTCACAACCCGTTAATGGTTGAAACAGAAATCGTTGCAGAAAGGTTATTTGGGGGTAGTGCCCCCTGAGGGTATGTTCATTTCTTTCTGGATTATAAGTGGTATCATGGTATGGAGCCCAGATACTTAACTTTGTGGTTATTGCAAACTTATTGATTTGTGGTTGTTGGTGTAGAGGTACCTCAGATAATGGTTGGTAACGAACGGAGGATGGCATGCTCGTGTCAATAGTTACTTCTGGGCAGGGGTAACCCAGCCTTGTGTTGGCAGAGATCCGGTTAGGTTCTCGGGGGCTTCCCTCCAAAGGCATACCATTCGGTGTGGGAAGTTCCTTTGCCCGACCATTGTTGGAAATCCCATCATCCAATACGAACCCTTTACGATTGCAGTTGTATAACCTACCACCTCAGGCGGTAGTGATGCAGCCCGACCTAATGACGTAGCAGAGCAATCTACGAAGTCATTGAATTCGAGTTGTTCAAGGGAAGGAGCCTTAGGTCGCATATGACCTAGTGAAGGTCGCACACGACCTAACGAATCACGAGATAAGGAGTAGCGACCTAACGAGTTTGGGTTTAAGACGTTCAAACGACCTAGCTTCTCTAATTCCTTAAGTCGCTCAAATGAGGGTTCGCTGGATTTAGGTCGCGCGGGCTCCTTGAGTCGCGAACGACCTAGCGAATTACGACCTACCCAGATTCAAGATATGCCGCGTTCTGGTAGGTCACTCAAGCCAACATGTTGAAGAGATTCCTAAGCCACAGTACTTAGGTCGCGTGAAGTGTTTCTTTGTTGAAGCCTAAGTCGTTTGTCTTTAAGTCGCGTCATGTTGAGTCGTTGTTTGTAAGCCGTATACTTTTAACTCGTGGTGATGTTGTATTTTCTTTAGCTCGTAACTCGTGTTGTATATTGAGTTGTGTTGTGTTTCTTAGGTCATTACATAACGTAACCGGTATGTTGTTAAGTCGCTGGGCTATGTTAGGTCGTAAACCGCATGAGTGTACTTAGGTCGTGTATGTTGAGTCGCTCACAGCTAAGTCGTTAGCGACCTAAGTTGAACCGTGTGTTGTAAGCCTATAAATGGGCATGATGGGTCATTTGTAACTCTAGGTTGATTTTTGAATGAAACTTTTTTTGAGTGCTTTGTGCCTCTTTTGAAATTGGTAGTTGAGTGTGATCTCCTATCTCCACTTTCGGTTATTCGAGTGCGCTCGAATCAACGATTGTTGAAGCCAATTCATGGTATCAAGTGCGCTTGATCAACGTTCGAAGAATTGTATATCTTCTTTCATGGCATCGTGCGCGATCAACATGTCGAAGATAGCTAGAATTCGGTATCTTTCGTAGATCAACGAATTTGGGCATCCGGTATTCCATAAATCCATCGATTCATATTGATTCATCTAATCATTTAGATTAGTTTGACACGAAATCTTCATTTCGTCGTCAATCCATATTATCCGCTGCGTCATTTTGGTATCAGAGCTAGACTTAGCCAATCATAGCTAAGCCGAGTCTTGGAGCCAAGGAGTTTGAAGTTGAAGTATAGAACCGAGAGTTGAAGTTCATTTTGAAGTGTAGAGCCGAGCTTGAAGTGTTGAGCCGAGATAAGAACGAGCTAGAGTTAGGTCGTGATCAAGCCGATCCGAGCTAAGTGAAGTAGCTGTGCATTGTGAAGTTCAGTTTGAAGTTCAAGGCCGAGAGTAAAGTGTTTGGATTTGTGAAGATTTGACAATGCCGCCGAGAAGAGCTATTCGTCATCAAAATGTTGAAGATTTGTATAAACGAGAAGATGCTAAACAGATGGAACAATGAATTAGCAATAAATTCAATGAGAAGTTGGATGAAGGTATTGGTAGGTTGGAGAAATTGATGATAGATATGAATCAAAGGAGAAGGTCGCCAGTCTCGAACCATGGAGAAAACAGAGTTTCGCCATCGGTTATGGAAGCGAGGAGGGTGTCGCCACAATCTTTTAGAGAAAGAAGAGAAACATCAATTTCATCGAGAAGAGATCATCATGAATATAGACATGAAGAGAGAAGAACTCCATGTGAGTTTGAAGATGAGCCATATCGAGATGAAGAGAGACATAGTAGAAGAGACATGCGTGATCGAAGGGATGTTGATGGTCGAGATCGATTCAGAAGTACATTTGATTTTGATGAAGATGGAGATAGAGCTAGTATTCATTGTCGAGATCGAGACCAAGTTCGAAATTCATACCGGGATGTAGAAGATGATCGACGTTGGGAGTCGGGGATGAAGGCCGAAATTCCGGAATTCAAAGGTGGAATGGTAGCTGAAGAATTTCTGGATTGGTTGTCTAATGTTGAAGAAATTTTTGACTTTAAAGAAGTTCCTGAGCATAAAAGAGTAAAGTTAGTTGCTACAAGGATGAGGGGAAGAGCTTTAGCATGGTGGTAACAAACTAAACTTACACAGGAGAGAATGGGGAAGTCAAAGATTGAATCATGGGAGAAAATGAAGAAGTTGATGAGAGCTACGTTCTTACCGTATAATTATCAATCACTCATGTATCAGAGGTTGCAGAATTTGAGGCAAGGAACGAAGACTGTTAATGAATATGCTGATGAATTTTATCAACTGATTGCTCAAAATGACATTATGGAGACGGAGGAACAACTGACTGCTAGATTTGTTGGAGGATTGAGAATGCAAATCCAAGATATGGTGAACTTGTTTGATCCTAGATCAGCTGCAGAAGCACATCAGAAAGCGTTGGCTTGGTAGAAGCAGGGAAGACGAGGAGGTGGTGTGTTTACAAATTCCAACAATCAAGTGAAGGGAGCTAGTAGCAATGCTAATGTTTCCAAGGCTGTCAGTAAATCAGTTGTGAATGAGGTTGCGAAGGCAAAGGTCAATGAATGTCCGAAGCCGAAGAAGCGAACAAAGATTGCTGAAGTTGAAGGTGAGGATGTTGGTGAAGCTTATTCTACTCCAGTTGAGGAGGATGAACAGGATATCCTGTCGGGAGATGAAGGATGTAATCTTATGATGAGGAGATCTTGTTTAACACCAAAGCAAGAGGATGAGGCTAGTTGGTTGAGGAATAATATCTTTCAGTCGGCATGCACTATACTGGGCAAGGTTTGTAAATTTATGATTGACGCGGGAAGTTGTGATAACATCATCTCTACTGAAGCTGTGAGAAAGTTGAAGTTGAAGACGGAGAAGCATCCAAATCCTTACAAGTTAGCTTGGTTGAGGACAGGAGGAGAGATGAAGGTGGACAGGTGTGAGGACCCACAAATCCGTACTCCTTGAATATACACTAATCTCCATTGATTAACTCAAGAGGAACAGAAATACAAATTCTCAATGTTTAAGAAAAAGAAAAAGACAGAAGAAGAGAGAAAAAGATAGAGAATAGAGCGGAAAGAAAATAGAAAATAGAACGGAACAGAACAGAAAACAACGGAACAACAACAGAATCTCACAATCGCAGCGGAACAACATATAATAAATAAATGAATAATCTTTAAACAAAGAACTATATCAATTATTACATTTTATACATTACATTACATCATCATCAGAGTGTACAACAACAAACAACATCAAACAGCGGAAAAGAAATACTATATACTAATAATACGCCATGCCATCCAGCTTGCCTCCAGCAACTCCAGAATATCCTAATAAACCTTAACTCTTGACTGCCCGTGTGGAAATTGGTGGGCACGCAGAGTTTAGGAAGGAAAACAAGAAACTCCGAGTCAGTCATGTGACTGGTGTGAGAACTCAAAACAGTTTATTTATCTTTAAAAATCAAAATAGAGGAATATTTTTAAAGTCAATTCGCAATGCTTTTATAAAATGGGACTACCATACGGCCTCCCGCACACACACACAATGCAAACGCAGAATCGGAGGAGATTTCTCCTTATGATAGTCAAAGATGCTTGATACGCATTAAAAAGAAACATTTGATATTATTACTAGTGATAGTGTAGAGAAAATCATTCCGAAAGTAAAGATATAAATCTTAGCCAGCATAGACATTCCGCACTTATGCCTACTATAGCTACCATGTTCAATAGCAGGTTACCGCCACATTCCGTGGCAGGTTATACAACTAAAACCGTACAAGATCGTATTGTTTCTTTGGATTTCCAACGAATGATTAGGCCAAGGAACTTCCCATTGCCACATGAGAACGCCTCTGGAAGGACGTCCCTGAGAACCAAACCGGATCTCTGCCAACACAAGGCCGGGTTACCCCTAACTAGGTAACAACTGACACGAGTATGCCATTCCCCGGTCCCATTGGACCTTTATCCGAGCGCTCGTCATCAACATCACACAATCATAAATAAAGTGTTTCAACATGAGTAAGTATCTGGGCTCCATACCATGATACCACCCTTTTCCAGAAGGAAATGCACATACCCTAAAGGGAGCTACCCCTCATAACCTTGCCGCATCTTTCCTGTTTTGACCATTCCAGGGTGTGAGGCTCGACGAAGTCTCGTCCACAAAGACACACTTTATACAAAAGTCGTGCTTTGGGTCAACAAATGATCATAGAAATGATCACCAAGATAAACGATCAAATAAATGATCCTATCACAAATAATCAACACAATAATCATTTCACAGCAACATTCAGCATGTCACATTACCAAATTGGGAATATATCGCTGATAACCTTCAACTACATAACCTCTGAGCTCGTACGTCTCAGAGAAGGGTGTTAAGCTAAAAGAATAAATTCTCCGCCACCAACCGAAATATATTTGAAAGAAATCTGCTTTATATCTCAATTTGTAATGTCAGACATACAATCCATACAAGTCTGTTCCGGGCTCGAACAGAACCGAAGGCACTTACAAAGAAGTCCTTGCAATCCGGATATTCACTAATCACGTCCGGACTTCCCATCACATAGGGAGTTCTATACCGTAGCTACTCGGTGCAAAGACAATCGACGAGTTGTCCTTTCGCTTTCAAAAATATCCGGTCTTCAACACCGGTCATCAATGCTATCCATTACGTCGTATCACTATTCGGAATGGGTAATCCGAATAACGAGCGCAAAATTTTTAAAAATAAGTGTAGCATGCAAATTCAAACAAATCACAACAAATACCTTTCAAAGGTAAATATTGATAGTCGGTTATTGAACTATCAATGGATATGCACAACATCACCAGATTCTAAATAATTTTCCAAATTATTTATTTCCCAAAAATATCTTTACAAGATATAAAATTTTCACACTTCAAAAATAAATCAATATTTATTTTTAAAAGAATTGCACTTCCTTTTATAAATTCCATAGTGAATTTATATTCCAAAATATCTATGAATATACGATTTCAATTATTCATTTCAATTTATCTTCAAAAAGATAAATTCTCAAAATATTCACTTTATATTGGAAAACATTTCCATACTTACTTATTAAGTACTTCTCAATCCATTTATTTTCAACACTTGGAAAATATTCAAATATACTTAAATCGAGATTAAGTATATATTTCATTCTTTAAGGAAATCATTCTTTTAAACATATTTATTTGGGCCAAAACGAATGTTGCGTAAAACGTCGTTACGACAACCCAAAATCACTAGTATAGGGATTCGAAATTAAAATAGATATATAAATCCCAATACTATACAAACATTTCCTTTCGGAAATCATTTACTATAACAACAGTGTTATAGTCCACCATTCCCTTTTATTTCTCGAAAACGTCTATTTCAACAATGAATGTTGAAATCTATGGTTTCGAATCTCAACACATTTTAAAACATCGTTAGATCGTTTTAATTCTATTTAAAACATCACATCTTAAACATTTTCTTTAACACATTATTCACTATCCAAACGTGAATATACTTCGTTAACCAACTTCATCATTTCTATTCATTTTATTTTAAATGATTATTCACTGTCTAAAACGTGAATATAACTCCATTAATAGGTTTCAACAATTTACTTATCAAAATAAGTCGTTGCGAATTTATAAAACAACGTTTATAAATTCCATTTCTATTTATTTTATAACAACTTCCTTTTATAAATTCCTTTATTAACCTATCTCAATTCATATCTCAATGATATACTAGAAATTCATATTATAAGTCAAATGCTTATAAAACGATTATTTTACAAAATCGTTCTTTTTAAGACTTTCCAAATTATAAATCTTATAACTTATAAGATTCATTTATTTACCCAAATATATTATTTAATAACTTCCCAAAATTTATAAATCTTACTATTTATAAATTTCATTTATAACTTTACCATTTATAATTTTATAATTTCCATTCAATTATGCAATCCATTTTCACTTCATTCAAACACTTACAAAAACTCGTTTTATAATTCCAATATTTCAATTTATAAATATCCATTTATAAATCTCTTATATAAATCAATTCATACTAATATTTTAAAACGTCTTTAAACTCCTTTATAATTTCACCATTTTGACTTATAAAATAATCAAATTTTATAAATCCTATATTTTCAACTTTTTATAATAAATTCAAAAATCCCAATTTAACTATTTATAAAACCATTAATCCCATATTTTCAAAAATCAACTTTTAACTATTTTTCTCAAAAATCATAATTTTTATAAAATTAAAATTATAAAGTTTATTTATTTAAAATAAATCAATTCCAAAAATATAGTATATTTTCAAAAATCACTTTAAAAACATTTTAAAATTCCAAAATCTTGGCCCAATGATGCTAAACACCAAATAGTCAATCACGACAACAACGACATCATATATCGATATGATAATCCATCAAATATCAAAATATCTGAAATCAAATAAATACTGTTGAGGAATCCAGTTGGATCCCTCCAACCTGTTTTCCTGCATCCACAAACATTAGCACAATACCAATTCAGCTCCAGTACGGAATTATCGCGGTATATGGGATTTAAAATATTATCCGCTTAATAGACGGCACAATAGGGTCTCATCCGCTATACAATGCGGGAAATCAATAACTGCAATATATACATATGCCAATATATATATATATATATTGCTATTATATAAAATACCAATTTCACTGTTTAAGAAATATTCGCGGTATATGTTTTTAATAAATAACATCCGCTTACTAACGGCGCATAATGTCTATTTTAACAATCAATAGATAACAATCATCATTCAAACATACTTTCAAGAATTTTAAATATAACTATTTAAAATAAAAATCGAAATCGATTCGATTGAGTGAGAAGTTCTCACCTTGATTTCAATTTCGTTTTAGCGATTTATTTCGAATAAAATTAAACGGACGTTTAATTTTACCCGAAATTCTCACTAACTCCAAACGACTCCAATCCAATTCCATTGCGTAGTGCTCGTCCATACGATTCCATTGCGTATGAAAAAGATATGCATTTTACAAGTTTACACGATTTATAACTTATAAATTAACAACTATTATTTATATTTTTAACCTATACTCAATCCTGGCCACTGGATCTCTTCCAACCTCATCATGACCGCACACTGCTTCTCCTTCCCCTTTCCAGAAACGTGCACGCAACATACAGAGACAACGAACCCATATTGCTCACAACTAGGGTTAAGAATTGCAGCCACCACACGCGAGTTGAAGGCGATCAGGATGCGCCATCGTGTAGCCCAACTCGTGCTCGACGCTCAGCCAGAGGGGCACAGAGCTCGGCCCCCACCACCATCTCGAAAAACCTGAAGAACGACAGCACTTCAAACACCATTTGCCGATGATCCACCACATAATACTCGATCACCACCGTTCAGATTGTAGCTCTCGAGCTACTCTCCAACTCTCCAGTTGAGGCCGAGGTTTAATTGTGGATGGATGAGGAGATCGGAGGGAGGAAAGAAACAAAAATTCTGGCCTTTGGTTTCAGGGGTGGCGGCCGGCTATAGCAACTAGGGTTTTAGTTTTTTTTTCTTTTTTCTTGTGAAGGTGGGCTATTTATAGGAAATAAAACGAACACTATTCATCCGGGTATTCAAACTCCGATTTACGCGCGGTGACCAACGTTTCTAGGGTTTACCCCGTGTTCCGGACATAGTGGAACAGGTTTCGGAAGCTAATTCGATCATCTGTGCGAGTTATGGCAATAAACGTTCGATTTGAATTAAACCGATTTAAACGATTTTCTAGGCGTTTTAGCTTGCACCGGACAAACGGTAAATCCGATTGACATGAAATTTAAAACCTTACAATAATATCACATTACGGATCCGATGAAACTGGTTTCGTCGAAATCCGAGACTTTTTGAAAAATGGCTATTTTAACTCGCCAAATTAATATTAAAACAAATTCGATGCGTTTCGAGCTGCTACGATCAAACGACAACTCCGTTTGCTACGAAAATTGAAATCCGATAAAAACTATCTATTACGGATCCAATGGAACTAGTTTCGTCCAATTCCGAGACTATTCAAAAATTGACTATTTTCACTAGTCGATTTAATATTAAAATATTCAATTTTCACAAATTAATTTTTAATTCGATTTTAAAAGTTCTATAATATCGTTCTAACTCCAATATGATAAAATAAAATTTTACAAATCATTTTCAATCATATTTAACCCAATTTTCAATTATTTCTGTATTTTCACATATTAAATTATTGATTTAATTATTCAATTAAATCCAATTATTCGAAATAAAATTTATTCGACTTATAAATTTCACTTATTAATTTTTAAAATTAATTAAATATTCAAATTTTAATTAATAAAAATTCTGGTTCGTTACATACTTCCCCCCTTAAAAGAATTTCGTCCTTGAAATTATTAAGTAAGAAAAGTTACAGAATCTATTAACTTTCCCAAAATCCATAGTTAAATTTCTTATAAATACTTTACTAAGTTTTCAAATCATACTTAGTTATCTTTTCAAAAACAATTACTATTGTTTAACTTCCAATTCCAAATCAAAGTTATAGTTTTCAAAACTTTCCAATTTTCTCAAATTTTTTCTAACACCTTAAATTTTCGGAAAAATTCGCCATAGTCTCCTTTGCGCGGCTCAATTCGAAAAAAAAATGACAGTATGTATATCATAAATATACATCTCATCAAGTAATGAGGCATCCCGCAGGGGAAAAATGTAAAAGTACGATATGTAATCCGAGATATGTACCTTATATTTTATTAGCGAGCATATACGGCTAATATAGCGCGAAAGCGAGCTCCAAATGCGAAGCAAACGCGATCCGCACCTACTACCACTCAACAAACAACATGAGAACATGTATATAGACAATATTATCGATATACAACATATAGCAACATAATAACTATATATGCCAACATAGCAAATGCAACAAAACAACAAATGCAAACCTCAACCAACTACTAAATATTCATTCATATTCTTATTAATATTAATGAATTGGTTTTCAATTTAATCACATTTGATTTATTAACAGTGGATGTTCTTACTAACATTCATTTTCAATTAGTTTATATTCACTAATCCATATTCAAGTTGGTTCACTTCCAAATCAAATTCAATTCTATTCAAGTTTCACTCAACTTCCAATTGAATTTCAATTATTTTAGCTTCCAATTTCATTACTCTTAATGAATTACATACAATCAACTAACAATCATATAACAATCAATGTATATTAATTACAACCAAATTCCTTTGCTTATATTCATTCAATTTGGTTTAACACCATCACTTTTAATTGGTTTAATTAAATTGATTTTCATTCAACTATTCAACTTTCCATAACATAAGATTTTAATGAATTAACACTTACATTCATTATTTCATATCAACTTAATTCACATTCAATTGATTTACATTCAATTCATTAATTCAATTCACTTCTTATATATATAACTTTATTTCGCAAATTGTAAATCACATTAATTATAATTCAATTCTTATAATTCTTTTGCTTATACAATTATTCTTTTATTTAGATTATTCAAACA
This sequence comes from Allium cepa, assembly GCA_030765085.1. Taxonomy (NCBI): domain Eukaryota; kingdom Viridiplantae; phylum Streptophyta; class Magnoliopsida; order Asparagales; family Amaryllidaceae; genus Allium; species Allium cepa. The sequence continues at coordinate 673,995,647 of CM060941.1, read as the reverse complement.
ACTTAACAATCAACTTATATACACTTTAATAATTCTCAAAAATTATTCCTTTATATATAAAATATAATCAAGGTAAAATTATTTCATTTACCCAATTTAAAACAATATTGTGTCGAATTGTTCTATTCAAATGTTTATAAACCCCTTCGGCACAGTTGTCGAGACCGTGCTGACGAAGGTTCATATGCCACTCAATAAACCAATCATCACAATATAAAACAATTTTATATATCTAACAAATACGCTCTCATAGCTATTATTACACTCAAACTCATTCTAGAGTACTACTGAATCTATCTCTAATGAGTAATACCCAACAGAACCATGGTTTTCGCTTAACCATATGCTCTGATACCACCTGTGAGGACCCGCAAATCCGTACTCCTTGAATATACACTAATCTCCATTGATTAACTCAAGAGGAACAGAAAAACGAATTCTCAATGTTTAAGAAAAATAAAAAGACAGAAGAAGAGAGAAAAAGATAGAGAATAGAGCGGAAATAAAATAGAAAATAGAACGGAACAGAACAGAAAACAACAGAACAACAACAGAATCTCACAATCGTAGCGGAACAACATATAATAAATAAATGAATAATCTTTAAACAAAGAACTATATCAATTATTACATTTTATACATTACATTACATCATCATCAAAGTGTACAACAACAAACAGCGGAAAAGAAATACTGTATACTAATAATAGGCCATGCCATCCAGCTTGCCTCCAGCAACTCCAGAATATCCTGATAAACCTTAACTCTTGACTGCCCGTGTGGAAATTGGTGGGCACCCAGAGTTTAGGAAGGAAAACAATAAACTCCGAGTCAGTCATGTGACTGGTGTGAGAACTCAAAACAGTTTACTTATTTTTAAAAATCAATATAGAGGAATATTTTTAAAGTCAATTCGCAATGCTTTTAAAAAATGGGACTACCATAAGGCCTCCCGCACATACACAATGCAAACGCAGAATCGGAGGAGATTTCTCCTTATGATAGTCAAAGATGCTTGATACGCATTAAAAAGAAACATTTGATATTATTACTAGTGCATAGTGTAGAGAAAATTATTTTGAAAGTAAAGATATAAATCTTAGCCAGCATAGACATTCCGCACTTATGCCTACTATAGCTACCATGTTCAATAGCAGGTTACCGCCACATTCCATGGCAGGTTATACAACTAAAACCGTACAAGATCGTATTGTTTCTTTGGATTTCCAACGAATGATCAGGCCAAGGAACTTCCCATTGCCACATGAGAACGCCTCTGGAAGGACGTCCCCGAGAACCAAACCGGATCTCTGCCAACACAAGGCCGGGTTACCCCTAACTGGGTAACAACTGACACGAGTATGCCATCCCCCGGTCCCATTGGACCTTTATCCGAGCGCTCGTCATCAACATCACACAATCATAAATAAAGTGTTTCAACATGAGTAAGTATCTGGGCTCCATACCATGATACCACCCTTTTCCAGAAGGAAATGCACATACCCTAAAGGGAGCTACCCCTCATAACCTTGCCGCATCTTTCCTGTTTTGACCATTCCGGGGTGTGAGGCTCGACGAAGTCTCGTCCACAAAGACACACTTTATACAAAAGCCGTGCTTTGGGTCAACAAATGATCATAGAAATGATCACCAAGATAAACGATCAAATAAATGATCCTATCACAAATAATCAACACAATGATCATTTCACAGCAACACTCAGCATGTCACATTACCAAATTGGGAATATATCGCTGATAACCTTCAACTACATAACCTCTGAGCTCGTACTCTCAGAGAAGGGTGTTAAGCTAAAAGAATAAATTCTCCGCCACTAACAGAAATATATTTGAAAGAAATCTGCTTTATATCTCAATTTGTAATGTCAGACATACAATCCATACAAGTCTGTTTCGGGCTCGAACAGAACCGAAGGCACTTACAAAGAAGTCATTGCAATCCGGATATTCACTAATCACGTCCGGACTTCCCATCACATAGGGAGTCTCTATACCGTAGCTACTCGGTGCAAAGACAATCGACGAGTTGTCCTTTCGCTTTCAAAAATATCCGGTCTTCAACACCGGTCATCAATGCTATCCATTAAGTCGTATCACTATTTAGAATGGGTAATCCGAATAACGAGAGCAAAAATTTTAAAAATAAGTGTAGCATTCAAATTCAAACAAATCACAACAAATACATTTCAAAGGTAAATATTGATAGTCGGTTATTGAACTATCAATGGATATGCACAACATCACCAGATTCCAAATAATTTTCCAAATTATTTATTTCCCAAAAATATCTTTACAATATATAAAATTTTCACACTTCAAAAATAAATCAATATTTATTTTTAAAAGAATTCCACTTCCTTTTATAAATTCCATAGTGAATTTATATTCCAAAATATCTATGAATATACGATTTCAATTATTCATTTCAATTTATCTTCAAAAAGATAAATTCTCAAAATATTCACTTTATATTGGAAAACATTTCCATACTTACTTATTAAGTAATTCTCAACCCATTTATTCCAACACTTGGAAAATATTCAAACATACTTAAATCGAGATTAAGTATATATTTCATTCTTTAAGGAAATCATTCTCTTAAACATATTTATTTGGGCCAAAACGAATGTTGCGTAAAACATCGTTACGACAACCCAAAATCACTAGTATAGGGATTCGAAATTAAAATAGATATATAAATCCCAATACTATACAAACATTTCCTTTCGGAAATCATTTACTATAACAACAGTGTTATAGTCCACCATTCCCTTTTATTTCTCGAAAACGTCTATTTCAACAATGAATGTTGAAATCTATGGTTTCGAATCTCAACACATTTTAAAACATCGTTAGATCGTTTTAATTCTATTTAAAACATCACATCTTAAACATTTTCTTTAACACATTATTCACTATCCAAACGTGAATATACTTCGTTAACCAACTTCATCATTTCTATTCATTTTATTTTAAATGATTATTCACTGTCTAAAACGTGAATATAACTCCATTAATAGGTTTCAACAATTTACTTATCAAAATAAGTCGTTGCGAATTTATAAAACAACGTTTATAAATTCCATTTCTATTTATTTTATAACAACTTCCTTTTATAAATTCCTTTATTAACCTATCTCAATTCATATCTCAATGATATACTAGAAATTCATATTATAAGTCAAATGCTTATAAAACAATTATTTTACAAAATCGTTCTTTTTAAGACTTTACAAATTATAAATCTTATAACTTATAAGATTCATTTATTTACCCAAATATATTCTTTAATAACTTCCCAAAATTTATAAATGTTACTATTTATAAATTTCATTTATAACTTTACCATTTATAATTTTATAATTTCCATTCACTTATGCAATCCATTTTCACTTCATTCAAACACTTATAAAAACTCGTTTTATAATTCCAATATTTCAATTTATAAATATCCATTTATAAATCTCTTATATAAATCAATTCATATTAATATTTTAAAACGTCTTTAAACTCCTTTATAATTTCACCATTTTGACTTATAAAATAATCAAATTTTATAAATCCTATATTTTCAACTTTTTATAATAAATTCAAAAATCCCAATTTAACTATTTATAAAACCATTAATCCCATATTTTCAAAAATCAACTTTAAACTATTTTTCTCAAAAATCATAATTTTTATGACATTAAAATTATGACGTTTATTTATTTAAAATAAATCAATTCCAAAAATATAGTATATTTTCAAAAATCACTTTAAAAACATTTTAAAATTCCAAAATCTTGGCCCAATGATGCTACACACCAAATAGTCAATCACGACAACAACGACATCATATATCGATATGATAATCCATCAAATATCAAAACATCTGAAATCAAATAAATACTGTTGAGGAATCCAGTTGGATCCCTCCAACCTGTTTTCATGCATCCACAAACATTAGCACAATACCAATTCCGCTCCAGTACGGAATTATCGCGGTATATGGGATTTAAAATATTATCCGCTTAATAGACGGCGCAATAGGGTCTCATCCGCTATACAATGCGGGAAATCAATAACTGCAATATATACATATGCCAATATATATATATTGCTATTATATAAAATACCAATTTCACCGTTTAAGAAATATTCGCGGTATATGTTTTTAATAAATAACATCCGCTTACTAACGGCGCATAATGTCTATTTTAACAATCAATAGATAACAATCATCATTCAAACATACTTTTAAGAATTTTAAATATAACTATTTAAAATAAAAATCGAAATCGATTCGATTGAGTGAGAAGTTCTCACCTTGATTTCAATTTCGTTTTAGCGATTTATTTCGAATAAAATTAAACGGACGTTTAATTTTACCCGAAATTCTCACTAACTCCAAACGACTCCAATCCATTTCCATTGCGTAGTGATCGTCCATACGATTCCAATGCTTCCTGTTTCGCGCGTTTTCGGCCTCTTATGAAAAAGATATGCATTTTACAAGTTTACACGATTTATAACTTATAAATTTACAACTATTATTTATATTTTTAACCTATACTCAATCCTGGCCACTGGATCTCTTCCAACCTCATCATGACCGCACACTGCTTCTCCTTCCCCCTTTCCAGAAACGTGCACGCAACATACAGAGACAACGAACCCATATTGCTCACAACTAGGGTTAAGAATTGCAGCCACCACACGCGAGTTGAAGGCGATCATGATGCGCCATCGTGTAGCCCAACTCGTGCTCGACGCTCGGCCATAGGGGCACAGAGCTCGGCCCCACCACCATCTCGAAAAACGTAAAGAACGGCAGCACTTCAAACACCAATTGCCGATGATCCACCACATAATACTCGATCACCACCGTTTAGATTAAAGCTCTCGAGCTACTCTCCAACTCTCCAGTTGAGGCCGAGGTCTAATTGTGGATGGATGAGGAGATCGGAGGGAGGAAAGAAACAAAAATTCTGGCCTTTGGTTTCAGGGGTGGCAGCCGGCTATAGCGACTAGGGTTTTAATTTTTTTTTTCTTGTGAAGGTGGGCTATTTATAGGAAATAAAACAAACACTATTCATCCGGGTTTTCAAAACTCCGATTTACGCGCGGTGACCAGCGTTTCTAGGGTTTAACCCACGTTTCGGACACAATGGAACAGGTTTCGGAAGCTAATTCGATCATCTGTGTGAGTTATGGCAATAAACGTTCGATTTGAATTAAACCGATTTAAACGATTTTCTAGGCGTTTTAGCTTCCACCGGACAAACGGTAAATCCGATTGACACGAAATTTGAAACTTTACAATAATATCACATTACGGATCCGATGAAACTTGTTTCATCGAAATCCGAGACTTTTTGAAAAATGGCTATTTTAACTCGCCAAATTAATATTAAAACAAATTCGATGCGTTTCGAGCTGCTACGATCAAACGACAACTCCGTTTGCTACGAAAATTGAAATCCGGTTATAACTAACTATTACGGATCCAATGGAACTAGTTTCGTCCAATTCTGAAACTGTTCAAAAATTGACTATTTTCACTAGTCGATTTAATATTAAAATATTCAATTTTCACAAATTAATTTTTAATTCGATTTTAAAAGTTCTATAATATCGTTATAACACCAATATGATAAAATAAGATTTTACAAATCATTTTCAATCATATTTAACCCAATTTTCAATTATTTCTGTATTTTCACATATTAAATTATTGATTTAATTATTCAATTAAATCCAATTATTCGAAATAAAATTTATTCGACTTATAAATTTCACTTATTAATTTTTAAAATTAATTAAATATTCAAATTTTAATTAATAAAAATTCTGGGTCGTTACAACAGGCGAGTTCAAGTTCCATTTTCTATTGGGAAGAAGTATAAAGACGAGATCTGGTGTGATGTGGTGGAGATGGATGTTTGTCACTTGCTTCTGGGAAGACCATGGCAGTATGATCGAGCAGTGCAGCATGACGGTCGAGCTAATAGCTACAGCTTTATGTTCGAAGTGTTATGATCGTTTTAGTTCCGAAGAAGAGACAGCAAGGAGAGAGCAGATCAGAAGAGATTGAGGAGCTGAAGACTTTGTTGACTTTGAAGGAATCTGTTGAAAAAGTAGAGGAGAGTCCAAAGGCGTTCTTGTTGATTGGACATGAAGCTACTGAATCTGTTGCAGTTCCAGAGGAAGTAAAGCCGGTATTGGAAGAATTCAGAGATGTATTTCCTGAAGAGTTGCCAACGGAGTTACCACCGTTAAGGGACATACAGCATCAGATTGATCTTGTGCCAGGGGAAGTATTACCACACAGGCCACACTACAGGATGAGTCCTAAGGAGCATGAGGAACTGAGAAGGCAGGTGGAGGAGTTGTTAGAACAAGGGCATGTTCAGGAGAGCTTGAGTCCATGTGCCGTGCCAGCTTTATTGGTACCAAAGATGGATGGGACGTGGAGGATGTGTACGGACAGTCGGGCTCTGAACAAGATCACTGTGAGATACAGGTTTCCTATGCCAAGGTTCGACGATTTGATTGATCAGTTGAATGGAGCTGTTGTGTTCTCGAATATTGACTTGAAGAGTGGATACCATCAAATTCGTATTAGACCGGGTGATGAGTGGAAGACGGCTTTTAAAACTAGAGAAGGTCTATACGAATGGTTGGTTATGCCGTTTGGCTTGTCAAATGCTCCTAGTACTTTTATGAGAGTAATGAACCAGATTTTTAGACCATTCATTGGAAAGTTCGTAGTAGTTTACTTTGATGATATTTTGATCTATAGTGGAAGTATGGAAGAACATGTCCAGCATTTACGTGAAGTAGTGTTGATTCTACGACAGGAGAAATTTTATGCTGCATCGAAGAAGTGTGTGTTCATGACGCACAGTGTTTTGTTTCTGGGGTATATTCTGTCGAAGGAAGGTATTCTAGTGGATGAAAGCAAAGTGGAAGCTGTAGGATTTGGCCACAACCCAAGACAATTACTGAAGTAAGGAGTTTTCATGGGTTGGTATCTGTTTATCGAAGATTCATTCCACATTTTAGCAGTGTGATGGCACCTGTAACCGATTGCATGAAAGGAAAGAAGTTTGAGTGGTCAGAGGAAGCAGGGGTTGCTTTTGAGAAGATCAAGACCCTGTTGACGACAGCACCAATTCTAGTATGGCTGGATTTTCAGCTGTTGTTTGAGTTACATACTGATGCATCGAAAGTTGGGGTTGGTGGAGTATTATGTCAGAAAGGAAGACCAGTTGCTTATTTCAGTGAGAAATTGTCAGGAGCCAAGTTGAGATATAGCACTTATGACGTGGAATTTTACGCGATTGTTCAAGCTGTGAAGCACTGGAGACATTATCTGTTTCATAAGGAATTTGTTCTTTATACGGATCATGAAGCCTTAAAGCATTTGCAAGGGCAGGACAAGATTTCAGCTAGACACGCTTCATGGGTCGCGTATCTACATCAGTTTACTTTTGTTGTAAAGCACAAATCAGGGGTGACGAATCGTGTAGCTGATGCTTTGAGCAGGAGGAATAATTTGTTAACAACGATGAAGATTGAAGTGACAGGATTTGAACTATTGCCAAAATTGTTTGAAGAAGATCCTTACTTTACAAAGATTGTTGAGAAAGTCAAGGATGGGAGTACCAATGAGTTTGTATTGGTGGATGGATTCTTATTCAAGGGAAATCGATTATGCGTACCAGATTGCAGGTTAAGAATGAAAATTGTGAAAGAGTTGTATGAAGATGGACATGTTGGACGGGACCGCACATTGCAGTTGATTTCTCAGTCTTACTATTGGCCATCGATGAGGCGGGAAGTTGAAAAGTTTGTGCGTAGATGTCATGTTTGTCAAGTTTCGAAAGGGACAACTACAAATGCGGGATTGTACATGCCTTTACCTGTTCCTACAAAACTGCGGGTAGATATAAGCATGGATTTCCTGTTGGGTTTGCCAAGGACTCAACGGGGAAATGACTCTATATATGTTGTGGTGGACCGTTTCTCGAAGATGGTACATTTTGTTGCTTGTAAGAAGACGACAGATGCAGTCCATGTGGCACAGTTGTTCTTTAGAGAAATCTATCGCTTGCATGGTTTACCAGAATATATAGTTTCAGACAGGGATACCAGATTTTTGAGTCATTTTTGGCTGAGTTTGTGGAAGATGGTGGGAAGGAAGCTGAATTTCAGTAGCGCTTATCATCCACAAACTGATGGGCAAACGGAAGTGGTGAATAGATCATTGGGAAATTTATTGCGGTGTCTTGTGAAGGATAATCTGAAGAGCTGGGATGTGAAGTTATGTCAAGCGGAGTTTGCTCATAATCATGCTATCAACCGTAGTACGGGTTTCAGTCCATTTCAGATTGTATATTCAAGCTTGCCAAAGGGACCGTTGGATTTAACAATGGTACCACGACCAAAGGGGACAGTTAAGCGGGCTGTTGATTTTGTTGATGGGTTGACTAAATGCCATAGAATCGTTCAGAAATGATTGGAGAAGATGAATGAAAAGTATAAACGACCTGCGGATCTGAAGCGAAGAAGTGTTGAATTTAATGAAGGAGATTTAGTATATGCGGTACTAACGAAGGATCGTTTTCCAGTGGGAACATACGATAAACTTAAAGCTCGAAAGATTGTTCCTGTAGAGGTTGTGAAATAGATCAATGAGAACGCTTATAGGTTGAAGCTACCGGAGGATGTATACACTTCCGACGTTTTTAATATTAAACATCTTATTCCTTATTATGGAGATGAACAAGCCAATGGGGAAGAACTTTTAAATTCGAGGATGAAATTTTCCCAACCCGGGGAGGATGATGCAGCCCAACCTAATGACGAAGCAGAGTAATCTACGAAGTCATTGAATTCGAGTGTTCAAGGGAAGGAGCCTTAGGTCGCATACGACCTAGTGAAGGTCGCACACGACCTAACGAATCACGAGATAAGGAGTTGCGACCTAACAAGTTGGGGTTTAAGACGTTCAAACGACCTAGCGCCTCCAATTCCTTAAGTCGCTCAAATGAGGGTTCGCTTGATTTCGCGCGGGATCCTTGAGTCGCGAACGACCTAGCGACTTACGACCTACCCAGATTCAAGATATGCCGCGTTCTGTTAGGTCGCTCAAGCCAACATGTTGAAGAGATTCCTAAGCCACAGTACTTAGGTCACGTGAAGTGTTTCTTTGTTGAAGCCTAAGTCGTTTGTCTTTAAGTCGCGTCATGTTGAGTCGTTGTTTGTAAGCCGTATACTTTTAACTCGTGGTGATGTTGTATTTTCTTTAGCTCGTAACTCGTGTTGTATATTGAGTTGTGTTGTGTTTCTTAGGTCATTACATGACGTAACCGGTATGTTGTTAAGTCGTTGGGAAATGCTAGGACGTAAACCATGTGAGTGTACTTAGGTCGTGTGTGTTGAGTTGTTCACAGCTAAGTCGTTAGCGACCTAAGTTGAACCGTGTGTTGTAAGCCTATAAATAGGCATGATGGTTCATTTGTAACTCTAGGTTGATTTTTGAATGAAACTTTGTTTGAGTGCTTTGTGCCTCTTTTGAAATTGGTAGTTGAGTGTGATCTCCTATCTCCACTTTCGGTTATTCGAGTACGCTCGAATCAACGATTGTTGAAGCCAATTCACGGTATCAAGTGCGCTTGATCAACGTTCGAAGAATTGTAGATCTTCTTTCACGGCATCGTGCGCGATCAACGTGTCGAAGATAGCTAGAATTTGGTATCTTTCGTAGATCAACGAATTTGGGCATCCGGTATTCCATAAATCCATCGATTCATATTGATTCATCAAATCGTTTCGATTAGTTTGACACGAAATCTTCATTTCGTCGTCAATCCGTATTATCCGCTGCGTCAGGTTGCTATAGCAGGCATAATGTAATGGTACTTATGCTGGCTAAGGTTAATATTATACTTGCAAATTTTTCTGCACTATGCACTAATAATAATATTAAATAGTTTTCGCGTATCAGGCATTTTTGAATGTCATAAGGAGAAATCTCCTCCACATTTGTGCTTGCATTGTGTGTGTGGCGGGAGGCCTTATGGAAGTTTCATTTTCCTAAAAAACATTGCGGATTTCTTTTAAATTCTTTTGTTTTGCTTTTGATAAAGATAAACTGTTTTTGTTTACTCATACCAGTCCCATAACTGACCTGGAGTTTATTGTTACCTTTCTAAACCCTTTGTGCCCATAATTTTCCACACGGGCAGTCTAGAGTTGGAATTTTCAGATAATCAAATAATAGGTGTAGATTCGATAGCACACAGCCTTTGGATTTGGCGATAGCATTTGTTCAAGGTGACTGACCTTGCTTAATCATAGTGATGGTGGTTCGAGCTTATGGTTTGGATATAACTGCTTTTGGATTGGAGTCTTCGAAGCTTTTGGTTCAAGCTATCTTTGGTGTTGGATTCTTTTGGAGATGCATTCTACTGGAGTTATCTTTCCGCTGTCGATGGTTGCTAAGTCTAGACCATCTAGTTGTGTTATTTTCTTCTATTATCTTGTATCTCTGATATTGATATTCATGTTGTATTCGATTTTGTATCAACTGTTGTGTATCAATAATATTATTATTTTTCTTCTGTTGTGTTGTTGCACTTAATGTGTTATAAGTTCCGGCACGAGTTGGATTTCAACGGTTGAATATGCGGCATTCGAGTACAAGTGAAGTACATGTGTATATTTTCGAATGCTGAAATTTAGACCGTGACATTTTGGTATCAGTGCTAAAGGGTTGAACTTTAGCTTTTGGTGTATAACACATTAGGTAACTCATTAGAGATCGGGTGAAGTATACCCTAGAACGAGTATATCCTTAAGATATCCGTCTGTGTGCCTCAGTATATTCTCTTGCTATCCACTAATAGTAAGTACCAGTGCAAGAAGAGGACGCGTAGGGGACAGGGGAGTACCGCTACAAATGGTCAATACCCTACAACAACAAGAAAATAACTCTTCTCAAGCTCCGTTGATCCGATTTTGAATTCTCTGATGTCTTCGTGGCAACCGCAAGGAGATGCTTCAGTATGGTGATGGCCTTGTGAATCATTGTAGATAAGTTCTATTTCGTATTCTCATCTTCAGTCTTAACTTCAAATAAATTTGAAATAAATTGGGTAACAAAATATGAAGATTTAAATGATTTCGTTTAGAACCAAATTTGAAATTATGTTGTAATTTCTTGTGAGTATCAAAGTCCGATGAGGGACAAACCGGTGTAAACTTTAGGGTATTGCGACCTGAATTTGGAATCCATACCTAGTGTTTGAGAATTATGGAAGATTAAATCCATTAATCTAAATCCATTTATCTCTTGTTTTGATCTTGATATATTCTACGAATGGTTAGTTATCTCTTCGAACTAACCAATGCCCTGCATATTTCATAGACCAATGACCCGAGTATTTCGTGCAATATCGAATGAGTCCGTTCTCATATTTTGACATTCCGATGTAGAATAAATATTTCAGTTTGATCTGGTGAACCATTTCTTTGTGTATTCATCAGTTCTTTGTTTTCCCGCTGTTTGGCGAATTTCGGGGATGAAATTTTCTTAAGGGGGATCTGTAACGATCCCAATTTTGAGCCAAATTTAAATTGATAATTAAAATAAAACCCAAGTAAAAATTGTGAATAAATTTGGTATTTTCCAAATTAAATAGATATTTGTTTGTTTATTAATATAAATGAATATATATATTATTTTAAAATAGATTTTTTAATTGGAAATTCAGAAATAAATATTTTGAATAATATATTGATTATAAATTTGATTATGGATTAATTTGGAAAAAATTTGAATAAATATATTCATGAATATATATAGATTGAAAGTTAAATTGTAAATAAAATTTTGATTTTGGAAAAATTCAAAATATGAATATTTAAAAATAGATTGGATTTATTTTAGAAATTAAGTTTTAAAAACATTTTCCTTAAAAAGGTTGTATAAGATTAAGTAATATAAAATGTACAAATATAAAACATAAGTTAATATAAAAAGGAATGTTTTGTAAATATAAAGCTAAAAGGATTTAAAACTTTATATTTTGAAATTTATAAAAACTTGTTTTCTAATTATAACAAATATAAATATACGTACTTTGAATATTTTATTTGAATCTAATATAGTAAATTTTCAAAAGTTATTTGAAAACTAAACTCTATATCTTTAAAATATGTATGTATGATTATTTGTTTAGTATAATTAGATTTCAAACTCATTTTCTTCCAAAGTTGAAAATATATAAAATGTAAGAAAACAAAATAAATAAACATGTTTTATAAATTTAAAATAATGTAATGGTTTAAAAATATAAGTGTTTAATTAATTATTAAATTATATTCTTTAAAGTTGTAAACATATATAAATAGTATAAAAGGGAATATAAATAGGAAATATAATATAAAGTTATATTAAATAATAAACATGAAAATTTAAAGTGTTTAAAATATAAAATTTATGTAAATAAGATGTTTATAAAAATATGATTTATAAATAAATTAACATTAGGGTTCAAAACTAAATTCTAAAAAAATTAATTAAACAAAAGGACTTAGACATAATATTGCTTGAATTAACAAGTGTAAAAATTTTATGGTATGAAATTAACAAGTTTTGGTTAAATTTAATTTGAAATGTACAAGTGGCAAAGATGTTTTCTTTTTGAAATAATAAGTAAGTAAAGAGAAAAAAAATAAGCTATATACATACATCTATTCCCTTTCTATTCTCATCTGTTCGTGCATTCAAACAAATAAATGATTCAAACCATAACAGCATAAATCAAAACCAGATTAACTCAAAAAATTTGGCAAGACCGGAAAAAAAATTGAGCTTCAGTTCAAAGCAAATGAACCTGAAACAATCAAATTTGGAAAATTAAAGCAAAGCAAATCGGATTTGTTTTTAAGCAACCTCCCTTCAAAATTTCAAACTAATTCAAATTGCACAACTTCAGTTGCAAATCTGTAAAAGAAAAAGCTTCGAACAAATTTTCTCAAATTCAAATATCTGAAGCTTGTGACCAGAACAGAATCAAAACTTAAATCTGGAGATTTTCAACCTGATTCAATCTGGAAACAAAAATTTCAATCAATGCCTGGACAAGCAACAAATTCAACATCAAAGTAAAACAAACTTCAGATCATCATCAACAAAACAGATCAAGATAAACCAAGTTTCAGAAGACAAAAGCAAGATTTCAGATCAAAGAAAAGAAAAAAAATGCTTCTCTGTTCTTTCCTAATCCAAGTGAGAAAACTTGACCCTGTTACTCTTTTTGTGTTGGATCTGTTTTTGAAAATATGTGCCTGTGTGATCTTGTGAATATTTCTGCATATATATATATATATAAACATAAGAATGGTTGAGTGCATGTCTGTGTATGTACAGATATATGTCTCTGTTAACAATAGGTTAACAAACATCTAAAAAAAATTCATATCTTAATGTCTAAAAAGATACAGCTAATGTTCTTTAAATGAAATTTGATAGTATTCACCTAATTCAAATAAAAAAATATTTCGAAAATTTATATTGAATAATCTATTTTGAAATAAGAAATCACAGTGAAAACAAAATAAAGTCAGAAATTCGATCATTTAAAATTTATGTTTTGATTCTATAATATGATTCGTCTTTGAAATTAGTGAATTTATATGATAGTATCAAGATTTTTATTTTCGTAGTGGTTGAGAATTATTGGATGAACGGAATCGAGTATTTCTGTTGATTTCTAGTGATCGACAAAGTGGTGGGCTTCGGGACCATGGCCACTGCTAGCTCGGAGGTCAGGGATTTTAGGAAAAATGGAAGATGGGTGTGTAATGGACCGAGGTGGCTGGTCGATAGTGATATAGGGTTTAGTGACTAGATTTGGTCGAGGTTGTTTGTCGTGCTCGCTTAGCGACAGGGGTTGATCGGAGTGATTAAGACCAGGGGAAACCAAAGCATTGTCGAGTGCAGATGCTCTGGTCGAGGAGGCACGGTCGATGAAGGCTGGAATCATTGGCGAGGGGATGATTTTGCTTACTAGATTGGTTCCAAGAAGGAGCAGATGTGCTCGATTTGGTTTGCGGTGATGTTCGACGATGTTAGATACTAGGGATGGTCAGAGAGATCATCGGTGATGTATAGGTGATAGCAAGATCGATCGGACTTCGCCAGTGCCATTGTACATGTGCATGAAAGGGGATGCGTATCGGTGTTTCTGCAATGATTGGGGAAGATGAGAAGTTCTCGGGGTCGAACCCGAGAAAAAGGATGGGCTGCTCAAAGTAAAAGAGCGTGCGGGATTGCTCGAAGTCAAGCTCGAGTTTGGCTTGGGAAAAATTTAAAATAGGCTTGGGTTTGTTTAATCTGTTACCAGACTTCAAATTTAAAAGGAAAAAATTATTGTTTCTGGTTTTGAAATACAACGGTTTTTTTTAGGTTACAAAGTAAATTTTTATTTAAACAAAGTTTCAAAGCATATTTAAACTAAACAAGAATCCAAAGGAAAATAAATTTAGTTTCAAATTTTAAATAAGTTTCAAAATAAGGTTTTTAAGAAATATAAACTAAGTTTTCAAAAGTAAAGTGTTAAGCAAGTTTTCATGGATTTAAATTTTAAGAGTTGAATTATTCTAAACTTGTTGGTTTATATAATTTTGTATTGAGTTAATTATCTTATTAAATCTTTGATTGATTTCAAATATAATTAAATGAAATTACGTAACGTATTAAAGGATGGAAAATTGAGGTTAATTTGTCAAGGATTTAGATATTTAATTACTTAAAGATTTATTTAATACGAATAATTAAAGAAAAATTTATCAAAGTGATTAATATATTTATGTGATAAATGAAAGATTACTTAAGGTAATTAATTTAAAGATAATTACTTAATTTAAAAGTAATTATTTAATAATTTAAGTTGATTAAGTGATTAAGGATAACCACTTATTGTAATATTATTAATTAAATGGTAACTAATTAAGGGTTAACTAATTGTGTAATTAACTAAAGGTTAATTAATTATTGTAATTAATTAAGGATAATTTGTTTAATGGTGATTAATTAAGGATTAATTAATTTATTAATTAATTAATTCAGGAAAATTAGTTTAAAGGATAGTTAAATAATTAAAGGCTAATTATGTAACGATTTAAAGGTGATTACGTTGTTAATTAAAGGTTAATTAATTTATAATTAAAGGTTAATTAATAAATGATTAAAGGTTAATTAATTAAAATGGTTTGTAACTATTTAATATTAATTAACCAGGATTAGTAGTTATTTATAAGTAATTAATCTGGTATAAATTAATTAGATGATTAAGTAAATCTTACTTATGGATGTTTGGATTCAATTGAATGTTGAATTGTGTGATACCCCTGATGTGTGATGCTTAGCGATATGAATTATTTTGATTTGAGCTGTGATGAATGTAATTTATTTATCTGTGATGAATGTAATATATTTACCTGTGATGAATTTATATCTGTAAATCTATAAATAAAGATAAGCGTTATAGGATTATACCGCTTATCGATATTGCTGTGTTTGGATTGTGATGATTGATGATGTTGCACTATTGTGTAAAACCCCTGGACTACACTATACACACATAAATATGGATTGCACGAGGAAATTGGTTAAGTCACAGATGTTTGAAATGGTTTTAAAATTGAATTTTGAATCCAAATGATTTTGGAAAATGGAATTGGGTTAAATGTGAAAATCTTTTGAAAGGAGTTTTAAAATTTATATTGAATAACTTGATTAAGTTTTGAAATTTAAATAATTTGATTTGAATTTAAATTCAAGATTTGAAATTGAATTCTATCTTTGGAAATTTTGGTTTAAAAAGGGTATGCAAGTTATAAATGTGTTTATATGGGTTTCAAACCATTTTAAAAGTATTGTTTTGGGAATTTGAATTTAACCTAAGCCTTATACTTGAACGGCTTGAACTTGTGCAAATGTAATCTGATTTTTCCGAAACAAAAAGTATTTGTTTTCTAATAATAATAGCTTTCATATAAAGAAAGGATTTTTATATTTTATTGAAGGGATTTCAAATTTGAAATAGAAATGGTTTTGAAAGCTATCAATTTAGTCTTTAATTTAAAGATTGGATGTGTTAATCCAATTTGAAAGGGAAATTGTTTTGAAAGGCTATGAATGAATCTTTGTTAAAGATTGGTGATTTTTGTTTTCAAAATTGAAGAGGATCTTAAAGGTATCTTTTGTATAAAAGATTTAGGATTGAAATGGAATTATTTTGTGGGGCTATTAATGAATCTTTGTGAAAGATTGATGAACTTTTTGAGGTAAATCTTTTTGTTTAAAGATTTGAAAATGGTAATTTGTTCAAACCATTTAAAAGAAAGGTTTTGGGTAATAAGTTGTGACTTAACTGAGATCTCATTATTCATATTGTTTTTAAATATTGCGCTTATTATTCGGTTTAGCTGGGAAGGGAAATTGTGTCATATAACCCATTCCGAATAATGATATGGCGTTATGGATAGCATTTGAAGACCGTTCGTGAAGACCGGATATTTTTGAAAGTGAAATGATAACCCGTCAAATGTCTCTGCACATAATGGCCCCAGTATAGAGATTTGATCACCCATTGTGATGGGGAGTCTAGACGTGATTGGGGTTTATCCGGACTGCATGGGCTTCTTTGTGAAGTGCCTTCGGTTTTGTTCGAACCGGAACAGACTTGTACGGATGTGTGTCTGACATTACACTTTGAGATGTAAAGCTGGTTTCTATCGAATACATTTCTGTTTGGTCGCGAAGAATTTATTCTCTTAGCTTAACACCCTTCTCTAAGACATAAGAGCTCAGAGGTTATGTAGTTGATGGTTACTAGTGATACATTTCCAATTTGGTAATGTGGCATACGAAGTGCTACTGATCATTCGTTGATCGAAGCATTGCTTTTGTGTAAAGCGTAGCTTTGTGGACGTGACTTCGTCGAACCTCACAACCCGGTAATGGTAGAAATAGGAATCATTACAGCAAGGTTATTTGGGGATAGTGCCCCTTGAGGGTATGTCCATTTCCTTTTGGATCATAAGTGGTATCATGGTATGGAGCCCAGATACTTAACTTTGTGGTTGCTGCAAACTTATTGCTTTGTTGTTGTTGGTGTAGAGGTACTTCGGATAAAGGTAGGTAACGACCGGGGATGGCATGCCCATGTCAGTAGTTACTTCCGAGCAGGGGTAACCTGGCCTTGTGTTGGCAGAGATCCAATTAGGTTCTCAGGGGCATTCCTCTAGAGGCGTTCCATTCGATATGGGAAGTTACTTTGGCCGACCATTGTTGGAATTCCAATCATCCAATACGAGCCCTTTACGATTGTAGTTGTACAACCTGCCACCTCAGGTGGTAGCTATAGCAGGCATAATATAATGGTACCTATGTTGGCTAAGATTAATATTATATTTGCAAATGTTTTTTGCACTATGCATTAATAAGAATATCAAATATTTTTCGCGTATCAAGCATTTTTGACTGTCATAAGGAGAAATCTCCTCAAGTTTGCGCTTGAATTGTATGTGTGGTGGAAGGCCTTATGGCAGTTTCATTTTCCAAAAAACATTACGGATTTCTTTTAAATTCTTTTATTTTGCTTTTTATAAAGATAAACTATTTTTTTGCTCATACCAGTCCCATTACTGACTTAGAGTTTATTTTTCCCTTTCTAAACTCTGGGTGCCCACAATTTTCCACATGGGCAGTCTAGAGTTGGAATTTTCAAATAATCAAATAATAGGTGTAAATTCGATGGCACCCGGCCTTTGGATTTGGCGATAGCATTTGTTCAAAGTGATTGACCTTGCTTAAGTCATCGTGATGGTGGTTCGAGCTTATGGTTTGGATATAACTGCTTTTGGATTGGAGTCTTTGAAGCTTTTGGTTCAAGCTATCTTTGGTGTTGGATTCTTTTGGAGACGCATTCTATTGGAGTTATCTTTCCACTGTCAATGGTTGCAATGTCTAGACCATTTAGTTGTGTTATTTTCCACTGTTGTCTTGTATATCTGATATTGATATTCATGTCATATCCGATTTTGTATCAATTGTTGTGTATCAATAATATTATTCTTTTTCTTCCACTGTATTGTTGTACTTGATGTGTTGTAAGCTCTAGCACGAGTCGGAATTTAACTGTTAAATCTGCGGCATTCGAGTACAAGTGAAGTACGGGTGTCGATTTTCGAACTCATGAAATTTAGACCGTGACACAATCCGTACACCAGCTACTTGAATACAATTGCTAAGTAAAGAGAATGAGTCTTGAACGCGGCACAGTCTCCCTATTGTTCTCCAAAAAAAGGTCCCATTCACTGTGCCCCTGTCCTTTTTTTTATAGACGAAGATGGGTTGGACTTCCGTAATGGGCCTAGGAGCGAGATACCTTGGCCCGTGGTGAGTGACTTCTATGTGCCGAGCCACAAATGCCAACGGCAAATGTCGAGCCAAATATCCAAGCCGAGCAGTACCTTTGTGCCGAACGAGGCAGTGTGTTGAGTGAATTGTGTAGGCCGAACGAGATCCGAAGTCGGTCGAGGGGAGATGTCGAATGACATACTTATGCCGAGCAAGGCCATATGCCGAGCGAGGCTTCATGTCGAACGAGGATGGAATGCCATACGAGCCTGGAATGCCTAACGAGGTTCAAGCCCAACGACGTTTCTATGCCGACGTGGCTGGAATGTCGAATGAGGTTCATGCCGAACAACCTTGCTATGTCGAACGAGGCTGGATTGCCAAACGATGCTGTAATGTCGAACGAGGTTCATGTCGAATGACCTTGCAATGTCGAACGGCCTTGTCATGCCGAATAAGGTTTCATGATGGTCGAGACTTCTGCCGAACGAGGTTCATGCCGAACGATACTTAAAACGAGCGTCTTGTTCCCTGGTCAAACATCTAGGTAACAATTACTCGTCACGTTGTGAGATTTTGTTCTTTCTTTTCTTTCTTTCACCCCAATAATCTATCTTTCCGGCACTTGGATGGTCAACACGTGAATACCGCTGATGTATTATCGTTGGCTTCTGAGGATCGAAAAGGCCGGTCGTTATAACATCACACAATTTATTTCTCATCATACCTTTAAGTAGAAGCGTTCAATATAACCCATAGATTGTTTTCCTCCCCAAAACTCTTTGATACATGCTCAAAATATAGACTACCCTAAATATTCATTATACTAAAAAGTTCATATTCTGAAAACTTTCATTTATAAAACAGGTCGTCATCATTATACTTTAGTTATAATTTTCGCATTTTAGTAAAACAATTGAAATAAAATTTGTAGCTTATACCCATACCTTTTCCAAAAATCACCAAATCATCAAAAATACGTTATGACTTTAAAAATTAGGATAAAAATCTTTAAGGTTTCAAAATTTCTCTACCATTGGTATATTTCTATATTTTCTCTTAAAAACTTCCCTTCACAAAGTATTTATTGTTCACATAAATAATTTTCCATCATAACCATTTCTTTTATTTATAAACGATAGGTTTATTTAAGAATCATTTCTAGTTAAAAACTTATACTATGTTATATATCACAATCATCAAAACTGTATCCACTATGTCACTATTGTCACAAATTTTTTTATAATAAATTTTATTTTCCATTCACAAAAATATTTTCCGAAATCCATACTTCACTCTAAATGATTGAATGTCATTTTTATTACAATAATTTAATTTAAGTTCAAAGTTTATACATCGCCCCACCTTTATAGCTATATTAACAAAGTATATTACATAGTAATATTGTCTATTAATATGGAGAATGGGGCTGAATAAAAGTGACCACAAGTGAATATTCTCTTGGCATAATATTGACATGTTTTACTTTACCTCATAAAATCATAAACGACGTGTACGGTATCGACACACAGCATTACACATGTTGGCTATATAA
This sequence comes from Allium cepa, assembly GCA_030765085.1. Classification (NCBI taxonomy): domain Eukaryota; kingdom Viridiplantae; phylum Streptophyta; class Magnoliopsida; order Asparagales; family Amaryllidaceae; genus Allium; species Allium cepa. Next base: position 673,975,651 of record CM060941.1, on the reverse strand, counting down.
GAATAGAGCAATATATTATACATCATAGAGCACACGAAATGACAAAACACGGTAGAATGTATAATACAAACATGAAGATACATACATAAAGCGAGACTACAAAAATAGAACTACTAAACTCTATAGATATAAATATGGATTTCAACAAAATTCAAAAATATACATGACATAAAAAGCCAGCAGCTCATAGAAAGTATACAAGATGCCTTAAGGCCTAGAATCTAAACAGCATACATACATACACACATAGATACATATACATACATACATATATATATATATATATATATATATATATATATTTGTGTGTGTATGTATGTATATATATACAAACACACACACTTATAAGCTAGCCCAACATCCATAGTCAATGGGTCCCAGTATTTGAAATATCCCGGCCTAACTCGAGCATTAATAAATAATAAATTGGTTAGACTATCTTTAATTTAACAATTGTGAGATCATAGGTGTGACATTAGTAAATTTCAACAATATAGTCATAACTATGTAATATTCCAACATCCAAATGATAAATGGCTGCATCATAATAATTCACTATATTATAAAACATATCATGCTTATTACAAGCCATCATCTCAAGTATGGCGAATCAAAACATCTCACAAATCTGAATCACGAACTAGCATGAAAGCAAGCCAAAACCATAAGACAAGCATGGAAGAAAATCAAAACCATAAGAAAAGCATGAGAGAAAGTCTAACGAAAGATAAGCATGAAAGCAAGTCAAAACCAAAAGGCAAGCATGAAAACATCAAAATTTCACAAATCTAATCATAAATCAAAAGATAAGGCTGAAAGCAAGTTATCATAAAGTAAGCCTAAAATTACACCGAACCTGCCTCAAAATGAGTAATAATAAGACAAGCCTGAAAGCTATGTCGAACCTGCTTGAAAACGAGTTATAATAAGATGAGTCTAAAAGCACGCCGAAGCGATCATTGCCGATCAAAATGTTAAAAGCTTTCAATTAGTAATCAAAGAGTATCACCCAATGTCCTTATGACGACCCGGAAATTTTAACTATTTAAATTGGAATAGGTAATTGATTTTAAAATATTTAAAAGTAACTTGAATTTCAAAATATCAATATTAACTTGATAATTAAATAATTGAATTATATAGTTTAAATATTGAATCATACAATTTGAAATTGGGTAAAACACTGAATCTGGAGTTTTAAACCCATTAAAATAATTTGAAGGCTTATAAAGTTTATATGGATAGCATTGAAGGTAGTGAAAGCGTTGAAATTGAGTTTGAAAGTGTTTTGTTCCATTTTGAAAATATATCGTTTAAATTAAATTTAAAAATAGCCTTCCGAGGCACAACCTCGGAATTCGACGAAACCAGTTCCATTGGGTCCATAATATTATATTATTATCGGATTTCGATTTTCGTAACAATCAGAGTTGTGGTTTGACCCTGACAGCTCAAAACGCTTAGAAGTTATTTTAATCGATTTAATTTTAACTTGGTCGTTTACTTCCGTAACTCGCACATATGATCAGATTAGCTTTCGAAAAACGTTCCATTGTGTTCGGGACGCGGGTAAAACTTTATAATCGTCTAGCGGCATTCCTTAAGCGGAGTTCAAAATTTTAAATGGCGATTAACGAGATGTTTGAAGCTTTATAATATAATAAAATTTAGAGTCAAATCGTAAAGATATTTTTATTAACAGGAAGGCGTACTTGAGAAGCTAATTCCCCAAAAATTGATATTTATTTTCGTCCTCCTCTCGAAAAGCTTACAGGAGAAATTGAAAGAAAAAAACGAAATGAAACGAAATTCGTTCGAAGATAAAAATGAAAATAATCGCATCTTTTTCTCAGTATTTCATCCAAATCAAATTCGTATTTCCCTCTATTCTAAGTCGAGTGCTCTCTCTAAAATATTAGATGATTTAGACAATCATCGAATTCAATTCGAAAACGAGGCTGTGTTTTCCATCGTCTTCGGTTTCAATCGAATTCATGCCGTGAATCCGCGACGAAGATGAAAGCTTTCGCGAGATCTAGGGCAGCGCGTTGATGAAGACTCGAGTTCAAGTTGGCTATTCGCGATGGCGCCGACTTGGGTTCGAAGTTAGGGTTCGTTGAATTTTTTTTGGAGGAGGCGATGGTCGCGCAGAGGGTTTCGAACGAGGGTTTCGGCATCTCGACATCGCCGAAGCAGTGGAGCATGGTTTCGATTTCTGCAGCATTTATTTAGGCGAGCAATCTTCGATCTGTGCAACTGATTTGCTGCTACGAATTTGTGAAAGCTTTAGTTATATTGTTTGCTGTTAGCTATCTATGTTGGTTGAAATAAAATAGTTTTGAATTTAAAAATGAATTTGAAATAAAACACTTTAAATGTGTTTTGAGAAGATAAGTAAATCAGTTATAAAATGATATTTTTAAAGCTAATAAATTAAAAACTTAAGGATAATAAATCAAATGAAAGTTACATAAAAATCAAATAAGTATAATTATTTAGGGTTGTTAAGGAATAATTACTTGAATATTTAAAAAGGGGTTAATTACTCTTAGTTAAGAAAATAAATCAATATAAGTGACTTATGAGAAGTTAATTAATATAAGTAATTATGGATTAATGTAATTTAAATAGTTAATTAATTCATGAAGTAATTAAAATTACTTATTGATTTTAGGTTAGGAACAATTAATATCTTGAAATTAATCAAAGATAATTACTTGAATGTAATTGAAAAGTAATTAATCCAGCGTGATTAATTAAGAAGAATGGATAGGGAATGGTTGATTGATTAATTGATTTGGAAGTAATTAATGAAGGAATCAAAGTGATTTAGGTTTGAAATTCAATTAGAATCAATTGATTTGATTTGTATGTAATTAAGCTTGGCTTCTGAAAGATTGAATGGTATTGGATGATTTGAAGGGGTTGATAACTCCGATATGAAATGTTGTGTATTCCATTTGGATAACTTGGAATATGATGACATGAGGTTCGAAGAGACTGGGGTCGGGTATTGGGAAATACCCGAAACCACTTTGAATGTTTATAGATTGACATGTAAAATCTATATGCCAGGGTAAGTGAATTGGAGGAATTGGGACTATTCTAAAATATAAATCTTTGGTATTTAGAAACTTATATGTGGAATAAGTGTTGTCTAAAATAAAATGTGGCTTTGTGAATTGATATAAGTTACCGGGTTTTATATAAGTTGTATGCTTTGTATTCCATGTTGAATGGGTTTACTCACGCTGGTTTCCAGCCTGACCCAGGTGTTACCTTAGTGTAATGCTCGGGCCAGACCGAGTATTACAGATTTTCAAGTAAGGACGTTCTGAAGCTCAGGAGGCGAGCTGGATGGAAGGAACGTATAGAGTATTTCTGCTGTGTTATATTATTGTAAATCTGTGTTATGATAATTGTGTAAATTCAATGACTGTGTATATGTGAAACTCTGATGTATTAAAATGTAATTAACAGATATAGTATTCTTTTGTAGACTGTTATTATAAATTATTTATTATATTTTATCCGCTGCGAATGTGAGATGTTGTTGATTCTGTTCTTCTTCTTCTTCTATCTCTTTCTTCTTTTTCATAACAACCTGGAATTTTCGGCTTCGGAAATTCCCGGTCGTTACAGTCCTATAACCACTAGGTGATACTTGAGTATTTATAAAAGATCTTAGTTTCTACTCAAGTAAAATATTATATCTAATGAGTCGAAGAATTAATCAATAAAGTGATATAAGTGTTCCATACCAGTTATATAACTAAACCATTTAATTATAATTCTTATTTCATATAATTAGTATTTTTATATAGAAATTACTTCCTTTAAAATCTTTTAGATATTGGTCTAATGACTATAAAATCTCTATGTTTATAAAATTTGCTACTATACGCATACATAAATCTAATATACATATATAGTTTGATTATCATTTTTCAAAGCACTATTATTGCTAAAAACTCTAATAATATTTCTTTATCAAATACTTTTAATTATATGATTCATCTTCATATTTCAAAACCCAAATTTTGAGGTAAATAATATATATATTTTATATAAACTTAAAAAGTGATTTTTAAAGAATATATTTTAGTATAACTAGTTTAAAAATTATTTCTTTTCATACTAAAGGTATTTCAAATAAACTGGAATAATGAAATTCCCTAAAAGTATGATGCTATCAAAATTCCAGAATTCATAGAAGTCAAGAAATCAAGAAAGCAAAAGGAAACTAGAAGAAAATTGATCAAAAAAGAAACTGCCTGGAGCTTTATAAGCTCTAGGCTCTTGAATTGGTGGAATATTAGCTTTCAGCCGATGGAACTTACCAGTCGACTAGTATCGATTCCTAGAGCCAATAAACTCTAGGCAATGATTCTGATGTTGTACACAATAATTTTGGCAACTGGACATGGTATGCAGAGACCAAATCCCACTAACAAAACACATGCAAGTCTATAGCATCAACAGATCAATACAACCACTCAAATGACAAAGTTATACTAAGATTTTCAAGAATCATGTTTAATTATATGTGTTTGACAGACAATGATTCAACAATAATCATCTAATGTCCCCAACAATTATCACAAGCAACAACATGCAACTAGAATCAGATATATTGGTGAGAATTACTCACCTTGATTTCTTAAGATAGCTTGTCAAACATCGAATTCTACACTTCCTTTATAAATTCAGTAAACCCTTGGAAATGCCTCAGCCAAAAAGAATAATAGATAAAAATCAAAACGCGGCAAAAATTGAAATCAATCGGTCCAAAAGTTGTATTAGTGTAACGACCTGTGTAAATTCGATGTTTAAATGAATATAATTAATAGGATTTTTAATTTAAATTTAGAAAGGAATGAAAATCTTATTTATTTATATAAAAGAGAATGTTAAAATTTGATGTATCAAGGGTAATTAAAATGTACAAATTAAATTATTTATTGCAATTAATTGTAATAGTGGAAATTTTTGCAATGGGATATAAGGTTAGAAATAAGTAAATAAAGGCACGGATTGAATTCATTAATGAAAATAAAATTTTCTTTAGTACAATCCTTTTTATTTATTATTGGAAGGTGAAAATTTGAAAATAGATTCAAATTGTATGTAGATAATAAATTGCAATAATTAAAGTTAGTAATAAATGGAATATCAAACTATTCATAAATTGAATATAAGTAGATGTAACAAATGAATAGGAAATGCTAGTTATTCATAAAGTGAAGAAATGGAACCTAGATGGAATAAGAAATTGGATTTAGAATCTTAATTTGTAGATGCGCATATATTTATAAATGGATTATAAAAGGGTAAAATAACCATATACAAGTATATTAAAGGTTGTAATAGCAGGTTACTAGTAAATTCACTTATTTACCTATAAAGATAATTAGGTGTGCCTTAATTGTAATTAATAAAATAACGAAAGGTGTAAATTTATTTATCTAGAGAATTAATTTCAATTGGATCAGGATTTTAAGTAATAAGGTTAATGCGAGGTAAGTAATGCTGAATTTAGGTTAATAATAATGAATAGTAATAAATTAAAAATTTGTAGCATATATCATAATTTACCTGCTTCCTTGTGAACGGAATTAGAATGTGTAATAAGTAATAATCAGATAAAGGAATGTTACCCCAATGGAAAAGGAAATAATTAAGTGTTGAGTAAATTATAGGATTGTATTTATTATAAGCGTTATTCTAATAATAATGGTTAATTGTGGAATTAATATGGGGAGTATATAAAGAAATAACTAGGGAAGTATACGTTATAAGTTAATTATAACCTAAATTTATGTGCAAGGTTGAAATTGGATCTAATTGGAAACTTATTTAATAAATTGGATTCAAGCGTAATTGAAAGATTTTTTAAGAAAATATTAAGTACTATAATTAGTAGAATGATTTAAATTTAAGATTTGAGATAGAGATTTGTCTAAGGAATTATAAAGTTAAGTAAATCAAGGTGATAGAAAATTTTTGAATTATAGAATGTGAATTTGAATAGTGAGTCAATTGGTTATTTTATAATAGTAGGACTTATTGAGATAAATGAAATCAAATTTTTATTTATTACGTTAAATTAAGAATTACGTTGAAATAGGATATTTATGTTATAATTTTTAATCCAAAGGGTAAACCCTTATATTTAAGATTAATGAAAGGAATAAATATAGATTGATTCAATAAAAAAAAGTAAGTTTTGGAAATTTATCAACAATTTTGGATTTTATGGAATTGAAAATTTATATTGATTTAATCTTTAATAAATTGACATATAAAATTTGTTAAATCATTTTAAATATTGAGAAAATAGTACTAAATCGTTTGCAATAGATATAAATAAATTTACGTTAATGTTAATATAAAGTACTTTTTGAAGATAACGTCAAATTCATTTATGGAGATTTAGTTCAATGGGAACTTTGATTTTGAGAAATAAAAGCCTATTAATGTGACTAAAGGTTAGAGTACGATTATTGCATGTTGCCTATTTTGGTAGCTTGTTAATTTACAATTTTGAAATCAGTTACAATAATTTTTAATTGAGTATTGCGTTAATGTTAATTAATGTAGTATTTGTAACAATGTTAAGACTTTCGTATTGGATAGTTTGTTGTAATATAAGACTTGGAAATAAAGTTATTAACGTATTGGAAAACAATTACATTTGATGAAATTAAATGTTGAAATATTACATAGATAAGAATTTAGATGAAATGGATTAATTTATGAAATAAAATGGTAAGTAATTATAATATTGTTATTAATAATAGACGTTACTTTAAGGATAATTAATGTAGTAAAGTAAGGTGAAAATGTAAATTAAAAGAGAAACGCAAAATTTAGTTAAGGTAGTAATTTATGAATTGGGAATAAAATTCAAATGTTATATTGGGCTGTAAATCAATTTGGGAATAAAATTTTATTTAATTGGGGTAAATTGATATATACTAATGTTAAATATATACATAAGATGATGATTGATTTAATAAAGAGAACTGAATACGAATGGTATAAAATTTCATTTGAAATAAGATTTTATAATTTATTGAATTTACTTTAATTAAAGGTAAACACTAATTTTTTTGCAATAAATCTTTATTTGATATGGAGGTTGGGTTAATAAATTTGAAGCTAATTGCAATCAGAAATGATAGGAATGGTAAGTTGACCATTTATTCATAATAAGATCTAAAAATCAAATAAATGGATTATTGGAATTTAAATTTGACAAATTGTGAATTTATTTAAATTCGGATCCATTTGTCTATTCCAACTTCATCTATAAATACCCCGCTAAACCCTAGCCTCCGCCTATTCTCATTTGTCTGTGCGTAAAATTTCATCAGCTCCTTCTCCTCCTCAATGGCAGACAAACAAATCTTAGATCCAAATAAAAATTCCAAACCAAATCAAAAGCTAAAATTCAAACTTCTCGGAAAAATCTGGAAGCAAAACGCATGAGGGAGAGAGGGAAAGAAAGGGGGATGACGTGGCGCTTGAAGGTGTTCTTTTATTTCTATTCTTTTTTCTTTTTTTTTTTGAAATTTCAATCACCATTAATGCGTATAACTTTCTCCTACGAACTCCGTTTCATGCGAGATTTTTTTTTTAGGACCGTAATAAAATTCCAGATCTTTTGACACTGGTTTGGATAGATCTGGAAACCGTCGAACTTTTGGCTTTAAATCGGATTTAAATTCGATTTAAATTCAAAAGGTGAGTGTTTTAACCAACTCACAATTTCTAAAATTTCTTGTGTTTGTTAAATTAATTTTAGATATGAGTATAAATTTATTTATGACTATTTGGCATGTTTTATTTATTATCTCTGATAAATCGCATTCATTTAATATAACTATTAATTAATTTTATTTATTGCATAAATTTGACAGTTAGAATTTATTTAATTGCATATTAACTACCAGTCATAGTTATGTTAAATTTTTATTTCTTATTAACTGCCAGTTAAATTTACGTTTATTTTTGCATATAAACTGCCAATTAACAGTTATTAAATTTATTTTGAGTATAAATTGATAATTGATACCATTATTTATCACATGTTATGTATTGATGATTGTTTGAAATTGGATGATGACTGTGATAAATGGATGTATGATTTGATGGATTAATGGATGATTAATTTTATTAATTGCAAGTTGCTATGCATTTTTTTCATTCGGGATTGCGGTTTGAAATGATATATAACCGCATTTTTTCATTTTAAATTGCGGATTGAAATGATAAACATCCGTATCACTTGACCATAGGATAGAAAATTATATACAGGCACCGCGGTAAATACATAAAATTATTTTTGAAATGTTTTTCTATGGTTTTTGCAAAGCTATATATATGATTTATGGGTTTTGATTTGGTTATTAATAAAGGTTATTTATATATAGTAAATTCCGGATTTTAAACTTTGTATAAAATGGATTTGAAGTATAAAATAAAGTTTGATTTTTTGAGATCAAGCATTTATTTGAAATTTAAATTCTAGAGTTTTAACGACTTAAAAGAGAATAAGGTTGAAGATGAATATTAAGTTAAATTGGAATTTAATAAAATGTTAGAATTTTTAAAGGATATGATTTACAACTTGATTTTGTGTAGAGTGATTTAAATGAATATCAAGTTGATTTAAATGAATATATAATAAATTGAAAGAATATCCAGTTATGTGAAGATAAAGGTTTTACTTAGATTATATTGAATTCATTAAGTGAACATTTCAAGTCTAAATAATAAGTAATTGAATTTGATATATATGGGTTTGTCAAATGAGTTGTTTTTGAAATGGTGAAATATTTAAAGCTTTGAAACATAAAAATTGAAATGGTATTTGGTAGTTTAAATCAATATTTGAAATTGATTTGTGAAATCTAAAGAAGCTATTTTGTTTAATAAAATTAATTTAATATTTAACCATTTAAGAAAGGGAAACTTGTTTCAGAGTTATGATTTTCAAGGTAGTATAATTTGAAAATATTATATTCAAGAGTTTAGATTTCTAAATATTTTTCTTTGAAAACCATATAATTTTGGAAAAGAATATATTGGAAAAAAAAGATGATATCATATTGTTTTGGGTTTTAAAAGGAAATGATATCATATTTATATGGTTTTGAAATGGATATTTTATTCGGGTTCTAAAAGCGTAAATTATTTTAAATGACCGTGGTGTTATAATAACGTTTGGTTGTTGAAGAGACCGGGATCGGAAGTTGTCATACTCTCTGCCAGCTCCGAAAACCACTTTAACAACCGTGTACGCGGTGGAGATTCAGAATAAAATAGGTTGGTGGCGGCGTTTCCTTTGAGGTAAATACGTGGACCCAACTCCCGTGAGTTGGCATAAGGTGGCTAAAACAGGAGCGATTCTCGGGCCAATGAGGTCATTCCTCTGATCGGACACTCCTCTTCGATACTATACTTTGACTTTGGATTGATTCGGTGGCCAACTTTATTTTTGATTTTGGGGGAGCTTGTTCGAGGTGGGCGGCAGCTGCGCGCTACGCGTTTCCACCAGCTCGGATAGCAATTGGTATATCTACCCTGGCATTGCCTTGTTGTGCCGTGTCACCTACCCTAGCGCGCCTTATACGATTTTGTTTTGTACCATACCTATGGAGTGCCCTCTGACGACGCCCAGTACGGGGGAGATTACAGTACCGTATAGACTATGGGAATATATAAATGTGTTAAGGTGGAAAATGTAAAGCCTTAACGCTATTTAAAAGTAAGTTTATTTTACAATTAGACACTATTATAATAGCGCAATATACTACATAGTAAATAGTTTAACGGATCCTTAGGAGATGTAAATCCCGAGCATCTCTTGAGTTACTGTACTCATATTTATTTCTGTTAATTTAACTCACATAAGATCTTTTAGTTCTGACTCGAGTGTTTTTGTCTTTCCAAATTCGCTCGGGTCAGTCCGAGCGTTTCAGGATTGAAGATTTTATTTCCAGAGGAAGAAGACGAAGATTTTATTATTATTACTATAGATAATATGGTTTCACTACACTCATATTGTTCCGCTGCATTGTTATATGGTATGCGTACTCTGATATGTATTGTATAAATAAATCAAAGGTTTTTGTGAACAGATTTATGAACTATATATTTGATTTATTATATTTTATCCTTCCGCTGTGAGATTCTGTTTCTTTCTCTGTTTTCTTATTTATCCCATAACAATCCGCCCTTACGTATGGTTTGAATTGGCACGTGTGTCTGTTTAAATCGTGCAAAAAGGCGGGACGCTACATCTGGTATCAGAGCTTTGGTTTAGCGATAAACCTTAGCTTTGTGGGGTTTGACTCTTTATTAATAGGGTAGTAATACCCTATGGGAGTCGCTGAGAGTATGTATATGAGATAGCGTATTTGTTAGTGTTATAAAATGGTTTTTATATTGTGTTAATCTGTTCCGTTTTGTATTTATAAATTCTGGTTGGTGCATGGGACGCTATGACATCAATAGGGATTTCTAAACACTTAATAGGACAGACCGACATAATATTTGTCTTATATAGGTAAATGAAATAATTTTGCCTATTATATTTTCTATATATATAAAATAAAATTTTCAAATGATATCTATATTTGGTTGCAATATATTGGTTGTTAGGAATAAAGTTTATAAATAATAGGTAAATAAGATTAAAAATAAATAAATGTAATTTGGGAATTTAGAATTTAAGTTCCAGGGTTTTTGAAAACTTCTTTCAAATGATTTGGAATATAATAATATTGTTATAAGTACTTTCTGATATAAATATTTAATATAATTTAAAAGAAATTGTTTTAAAGGGATTTTTGAGAAAATAAGTTTTGTACTTTCCTCTCTGTCGCTGGAAAATAATTTCGGTGATGAGTGCATGCATCATCGACATTCATTTTCGAGTTTCGAAGTGGGAAGGCCACTGTAGTAATTTACTGCAGAATCGTTAAGAAATTTTATCATTTTAATTATAATTGGATATATATGTTAAGTGTAGATATCTATCTATTATTTTAAATGATTTAAGATTTAACCCGGTATTTAATTCTTAAATTTCCATTTATTAAATTGTTTCAATTATTGTAGTGAATTGAAACATAGGTAATTAATAAATTAAAACCTCTAAAGGAAATAAGAGATTTAATGATAGGTTATAAATGGTATTAAATGAAATTGGAAATTTGTAACCTATGAAATAAAGATTATTATTAGTGAACATTAAATTTAATTAAATGATGAGATAAACCTTTTATAACTTTCAAGTACATATTTAAAAACATATATAACTTACCAAATATTAAAAGTTGAAATGTTTAATAGAAAATGTAATGAAAATTGTACAAGTAAAAGTAGGTAATGAAGTATTCAATGAATTTGCTATTAAAGGAGAATTTAATGTTATAAACTTAAGTTATAATTGAAATTTTACCAAGTAAAAATAATTAAAGAGAAATGGGACAAATAGACGATTATAAACTTAAGTAATTAATGTGTAAATGAATGGGGTCATGCAATTATAAATGAATGTAATATAATAAAGAAAAATTGTAAGCTTAAGCTACAATTGGAATTTTACTATATATAATTAAAGGTAAGTATCATAAATAGATGACAATAAACTTGAGTAAATGTTAAAGTAAATTATCTTAATAAACAGAAAGATGAATACTGTAATCAATGAAATTAAGGAATCAATAAAGAGGACATGCAATAATAAATAAATGAATCGTTATAACGAAATAAAAAGGAACTGCATGACCTGAGTTGATGGAATTGAAAAATTGTAAGTAATAAGAAAAATAAATGAAGCAAACATTTAATGAGTAAATATAAATTAAAACGATGAATCACTGTATAAATAAAAAGATAATCGAACAACAGAGGTATGAAATGGAATTAATAATAAGATAAATTGATTGTTGTTTGGATTTGTTGTTGTTTGGTTGATGGTTGTTTGGGTAAGGATACTTTAAAAATTGGATTTGGGTGAATGAATAATCTACTTAGTTTTATCTAAGACTGTTGAGTAAATGATGCGCTAGTAGTTTATTCTTCATTCCGTACAATTTAAAGGTTTTGGACCCGAACAACTATTCGTTTGTTTGATTGAATGGTTGCTTTGTATTTGTTCTGTATACTGTTGTTGAAATTGATGGTTGTTGTATTTATCTGTTGTTACTGATTGAAACCACTTAAATATTTCACTTTATATAAATTGTAACCCTTTGGATTATATAAGAAAATGCAGTATCTCAGAAATATTTTGAAATGTTTTTCCAAACTTTAATAATTTAAATATAAAGGATTAAATAGATATAAATTAGGATATCTTATTTAAAGTAATTAATTTTGTAAATTTAATTGTTTATAAGTTAAATATTTTGAATAAGATGTATTGTATTTAATTCTTCTTTTCCCTTCTTTTCCTTTTCGGGGACGAAAAGTTTTGAGTGGGGGAGAGTGTAACGACCTGTGTAAATTCGATGTTTAAATTGAATATAATTAATAGGATTTTTAATTTAAATTTAGAAAGGAATGAAAATCTTATTTATTTATATAAAAGAGAATGTTAAAATTTGATGTATGAAGGGTAATTAAAATGTACAAATTAAATTATTTATTGCAATTAATTGTAATAGTGGAAATTTTTGCAATGGGATATAAGGTTAGAAATACGTAAATAAAGGCAAGGATTGAATTCATTAATGAAAATAAATTTTTATTCAGTACAATCCTTTTTATTTATTATTGGAAGGTGAAAATTTGAAAATAGATTCAAATTGTATGTAGATAATAAATTGCAATAATTAAAGTTAGTAATAAATGGAATATCAAACTATTCATAAAGTGAATATAAGTAGATGTAACAAATGAATAGGAAATGCTAGTTATTCATAAAGTGAAGAAATGGAACCTAGATGGAATAAGAAATTGGATTTAGAATCTTAATTTGTAGATGCACATATATTTATAAATGGATTATAAAAGGGTAAAATAACCATATACAAGTATATTAAAGGTTGTAATAGTAGGTTACTAGTAAATTCACTTATTTACCTATGAAGATAATTAGGTGTGCCTTAATGTAATTAATAAAATAACGAAAGGAGTAAATGTATTTATTTAGAGAACTAATTTCAATTGGATAAGGATTTTAAGTAATAAGGTTAATGCGAGGTAAGTAATGCTGAATTTAGTTTAATAATAATGAATAGTAATAAACTAAAAATTTGTAGCATATATCATAATTTACCTGCTTCCTTGTCAATGGAATTAGAATGTGTAATAAGTAATAATCAGATAAAGGAATGTTACCCTAATGGAAAAGGAAATAATTAAGTGTTGAGTAAATTATAGGATTGTATTTATTATAAGCGTTATTCTAATAATAATGTTTAATTGTGGAATTAATATGGGGAGTATATAAAGAAATAACTAGGGAAGTATACGTTATAAGTTAATTATAACCTAAATTTATGTGCAAGGTTGAAATTGGATCTAATTGGAAACTTATTTAATAAATTGGATTCAAGCGTAATAGAAAGATTCTTTTAAGAAAATATTAAGTACTATAATTAATAGAATGATTTACATTTAAGATTTGAGATAGAGATTTGTCTAAGGAATTATAAAGTTAAGTAAATCAAGGTGATAGAAAAATTTTGAATTATAGAATGTGAATTTGAATAGTGAGTCAATTGGTTATTTTATAATAGTAGGACTTATTGAGATAAATGAAATCAAATTTTTATTTATTACGTTAAATTAAGAATTACGTTGAAATAGGATATTTATGTTATAATTTTTAATCCAAAGGGTAAACCCTTATATTTAAGATTAATGAAAGGAATAAATATAGATTGATTCAATAAAAAAAGGAAGTTTTGGAAATTTATCAACAATTTTGGATTTTATGGAATTGAAAATTTATATTGATTTAATCTTTAATAAATTGACATATAAAATTTGTTAAATCATTTTAAATATTGATAAAATAGTACTAAATCGATTGCAATAGATATAAATAAATTTTTACGTTAATGTTAATATAAAGTACTTTTTGAAGATAACGTCAAATTCATTTATGGAGATTTAGTTAAATGGGAACTTTGATTTTGAGAAATAAAAGCGTATTAATGTGACTAAAGGTTAGAGTACGATTATTGTATGTTGCCTATTTTGGTAGCTTGTTAATTTACAATTTTGAAATGAGTTACAATAATTTTTAATTGAGTATTGCGTTAATGTTAATTAAAGTAGTATTTGTAACAATGTTAAGACTTTCGTATTGGATAGTTTGTTGTAATATAAGACTTGGAAATAAAGTTATTAACGTATTGGAAAACAATTACATTTGATGAAAATAAATGTTGAAATATTAATAAATAAGAATTTAGATGAAATGGATTAATTTATGAAATAAAATGGTAAGTAATTATAATATTGTTATTAATAATAGACGTTACTTTAAGGATAATTAATGTAGTAACGTAAGGTGAAAATGTAAATTAAAAGGGAAACGTAAAATTTAGTGAAGGTAGTAATTTATGAATTGGGAATCAAATTCAAATGTTATATTAGGCTGTAAATCAATTTGGGAATAAAATTTTATTTAATTGGGGTAAATTGATATATACTAATGTTAAATATATACATAAGATGATGATTGATTTAATAAAGAGAACTGAATATGAATGGTATAAAATTTCATTTGACATAAGATTTTATAATTTATTGAATTTACTTTAATTAAAGGTAAACACTAAATTTTTTGCAATAAATCTTTATTTGATATGGAGGTTTGGTTAATAAATTTGAAGCTAATTGCAACCAGAAATGATTGGAATGGTAAGTTGACCATTTATTCATAATAAGGTCTAAAAATCAAATAAATGGATTATTGGAATTTAAATTTGACAAATTGTGAATTCATTTAAATTCGGATTCATCTGTCTATTCCAACTTCATCTATAAATACCCCGTTAAACCCTAGCCTCCGCCTATTTTCATTTGTCTACGCGTAAAATTTCATCAGCTCCTTCTCCTCCTCAATGGCAGAGAAAAAAATCTTAGATCCAAATAAAAATTCCAAACCAAATCAAAAGCTAAAATTCAAACTTCTCAGAAAAATCTGGAAGCAAAACGCATGAGGGAGAGAGGGAAAGAAAGGGGGATGACGTGGCGCTCGAAGGTGTTCTTTTATTTCTATTCTTTTTTCTTTTTTTTTGAAATTTCAATCACCATTAATGCGTATAACTTTCTCCTACGAACCCCATTTCACACGAGATTTTTTTTGTTAGGATCGTAATAAAATTCCAGATCTTTTGACACTGGTTTGGACAGATATGGAGACCGTCGAACTTTTGGGTTTAAATCGGATTTAAATTCGATTTAAATTCAAAAGGTGAGTGTTTTAACCCACTCACAATTTCTAAAATTTCTTGTGTTTGTTAAATTAATTTTAGATATGAGTATAAATTTATTTATGACTGTTTGGCATGTTTTATTTATTATCTCTGATAAATCGCATTCATTTAATATAACTGTTAATTAATTTTATTTACTGCATAAATTTGACAGTTAGAGTTTATTTAATTGCATATTAACTGCCAGTAGTAGTTATGTTAAATTTTTATTTCATATTAACTGCCAGTTAAATTTACGTTTATTTTTGCCAATAAGCTGCCAATTAACAGTTATTAAATTTATTTTGAGTATAAACTGATAATTGATACCATTATTTATCACCTGTTATGTATTGATGATTGTTTGAAATTGGATGATGACCGTGATAAATGGATGTATGATTTGATGGATGAATGGATGATTAATTTTATTAATTGCAAGTTGCTATGCATTTCATTCATTCGGGATTGCGGTTTGAAATGATATATAACCGCATTTTTTCATTTTAAATTGCGGATTGAAATGATAAACATCCGTATCACTTGACCATAGGAAGAAAATTATATACAGGCACCGCGGTAAATATATAAAATTATTTTTGAAATGTTTTTCTATGGTTTTTGCAAAGCTATATATATATGGTTTATGGGTTTTGATTTGGTTATTAATAAAGGTTATTTATATATAGTAAATTCCGAATTTTAAACTTTGTATAAAATGGATTGAAGTATAAAATAAAGTTTGATTTTTTGAGATCAAGAATTTATTTGAAATTTAAATTCTAGAGTTTTAATGACTTAAAAGAGAATAAGGTTGAAGATGAATATTAAGTTAAATTGGAATTTAATAAAAAGTTAGAATTTTTAAAGGATATGATTTACAACTTGATTTTGTGTAGAGTGATTTAAATGAATATCAGGTTGATTTAAATGAATATATAATAAATTGAAAGAATATCCAGTTATGTGAAGATAAAGGTTTTACTTAGATTATACTGAATTCATTAATTAAACATTTCAAGTCTAATAATAAGTAATTGAATTTGATATATATGGGTTTGTCAAATGAGTTGTTTTTGAAATGGTGAAATATTTAAAGCTTTGAAACATAAAAATTGAAATGGTATTTGGTAGTTTAAATCGATATTTGAAATTGATTTGTGAAATCTAAAGAAGCTATTTTGTTTTATAAAAGTAATTTAATATTTAACCATTTAAGAAATGGAAACTTGTTTCAAAGTTATGATTTTCAAGGTAGTATAATTTGAAAATATTATATTCAAGAGTTTTGATTTCTAAATATTTTTCTTTGAAAACCCTGTGATTTTGGAAAAGAATATATTGGAAAAAAAAGATGATATCATATTGTTTTGGGTTTTAAAAGGAAATGATATCATATTTATATGGTTTTGAAATGGATATTTTATTCGGGTTCTAAAAGCATAAATTATTTTAAATGACCGCGGTGTTATAATAACGTTTGGTTGTTGAAGAGACCGGGATCGGAAGTTGTCATACTCTCTGCCAGCTCCGAAAACCACTTTAACAACCGTGTACGCGGTGGAGATTCCAGAATGAAATAGGTTGGTGGCGGTGTTTCCTTTGAGGTAAATACGTGGACCCAACTCCCGTGAGTTGGCATAAGGTGGCTAAAACAGGAGCGATTCTCGGGCCAATGAGGTCATTCCTCTGATCGGACACTCCTCTTCGATACTATACTTTGACTTTGGATTGATTCGGTGGCCACCTTTATTTTTGATTTTGGGGGAGCTTTTTCGAGGTGGGCGGCAGCTGCGCGCTGCGCGTTTCCACCAGCCCGGATAGCAATTGGTATATCTACCCTGGCATTGCCTAGTTGTGCCGTGTCACCTACCCTAGCGCGCCTTATACGATTTTGTTTTGTACCATACCTATGGAGTGCCCTCTGACGACGCCCAGTACGGGGTAGATTACGGTACTGTATAGGCTATGGGAATATATAAATGTGTTAATGTGGAAAATGTAAAGCCTTAACGCTATTTAAAAGTAAGTTTATTTTACAATTAGACACTATTATAATAGCGCAATATACTACATAGTAAATAGTTTAACGGATCCTTAGGAAATGTAAATCCCGAGCATCTCTTGAGTTACTGTACTCATATTTATTTCTGTTAATTTAACTCACATAAGATCTTTTAGTTCTGACTCGAGTGTTTTTGTCTTTCCAAATTCGCTCGGGTCAGTCCGAGCGTTTCAGGATTGAAGATTTTATTTCCGGAGGAAGAAGACGAAGATTTTATTATTATTACTATAGATAATATGGTTTCACTACACTCATATTGTTCCGCTGCATTGTTATATGGTATGCGTACTCTGATATGTATTGTATAAATAAATCAAAGGTTTTTGTAAACAGATTTATGAACTGTATATTTGATTTATTATATTTTATCCTTCCGCTGTGAGATTCTGTTTCTTTCTCTGTTTTCTTATTTATCCCATAACAATCCGCCCTTACGTATGGTTTGAATTGGCACGTGTGTCTGTTTAAGTCGTGCAAAAAGGCAGGAGGTTACAATTATGTTTCGAGAAGCTTGCCTTGTTTTGATTGGAATTTCTAGAAATTTATTTGAATTTGAATGTGAAGATTTGCTAGCCTAGGGTTAAAGAAAATGATCACTAAACTTGTTTTCTTTTTCTTTCTAATTTCTTTTGAATGAACAATAATAAAAAAAGGATAAGTGAACTTCTCTTTATCTATATCTTTGATGGGCTTCGGTTGAAACAAGACCCAACAAGGAAATGAAATGTCTTTACTACTTTATTTATTTCTATATAACTCCGTTATCTTTTCAATTTTTTTCAATCAAGCATTCAACTAAATTTCAAATTATGCTATCTAATAATAATTACTAATCAATTCTCTAATTTATCTTCTTTTTACGATATAAAATCATAAGTCTAATATAATTATTTAAGTTGAATCTCAACTGCACTTTAAATTGATATTTACAAAATAACCATTTCTTAAACTATTCTTATAAATAATTGAATAATTAACAAATAAACCTCAATATATCTTTTTAAATTGAGTACTAACAATTTAAACACTCCTAAACTCCTCTCTGTAATGACTAAAAGAATTTAACAAAATAAAATCTACTTTTCTTATAAAATAGATTTAATTATAAATTCCAAAATATTAGTTCCACATCTTAGTTTCCCAATACCAACTAAATTTAGAATTCTTGTTATTAATGAATTTATCATCTTTCATAAAAGGAATACAAACTATAATTTCTCATTTAAATCTCCAATTTAAATAAATATTTATTTTATTTAAATAATTCTAAAATCAAGGTTATTTCCGAACTGCCCTCTTTAAAGAAATTGCATACTTGTAATTCTATTTTAAAGAAAAGCCTATAATTAATACATTATATTACTATTATTAAAATATTCATTTTTAAAGTATGCGCTATACTCACAAAAATAAATCATTAAAACAATCTCACAATGGGTTCATTTTCAACTATAATTCTGAAAGCTCCACATACGCCCTTTAGGTTTCAAACGAATTGGGATGTGCATTAACCCATCAAGTAAAATGGAGTAGTACAAACAATTATTAGACCCTTATAATAATGGCTTTGAGATACTTAAAACTTTTCTTCCATGATTATGAGTTTTACACAAACTCATTTATAAAATACAACACTAAAACATTCAATCAACTATTTTACAATGTTGAATTTTCGAAACTTCGAAGTTATTCCTACTCTATGAAGTGTCTTTAGAAAATCACAATACTTAAAACACAAAATAAACCCATAATATGCATTCATAAAACTTTGGTTGTTTCTCAATATTAAAATACACATCTACATTTTACTTTGAAATTTTATTTTTTTGGCAAGGCCAACCAATTTTATAGTAGGCCATCCATTTTTTATTATGAACATAATAAAATTTTTAATATAGGAGTAAGGTAGAAGAAACTTAACTACAAATAAAAAAGATAATACATCACAGGAGTGTGACAGAGATGCCACATCTACTACAAATTACCGTACGACTTGGTCCCTTCAGAGGTGGAAGGAACACCATGTCTGCTAGCAGGAATCGTAGGAACATTGCCAACTATATGAGCATAAGGATGAAAAAGCATAGCAAGACAAGGGACATAATCCATGGAATCAGGAGAGTATATGAAGGATCGGTCCCAAGTAGTATCACCTAACATGTTAGCATTCCACGTCGGATGTAGACCATTAAAGAGAGTACCAAAGAGTCACCGGAAATGCAAAAACGGAGGCATCAGAGGTCCTGCTTATCATGGGAAACAAATCTAAAAAAATAATCCTCTAAGGGGTTATATCGCATATCTGAAATGAGATCCACCCAACACCTTTCGGACAAAACCCAAACAATAGACAGCCGAGGTGGGACAGTACGGAAATAGATAAAGGAATAACTGTAGCATCAGGCGGAACCATGCAATCAATGGTGGCAAGGGAGATAGGCCTAGCATCAGAACAAGGAGTAGGAACCGTACTAGGAAGTTTTGATAAAGTGGCATGGATAGGAGCCTTAGGAACCGATTTCCTAAGATGGGACGAGGCAGAGGGATTTTGGGAACTGCGACAGAGATGACAGAATGCTTGCAAGAGATGGAAAGGTGGCCAAAGGAATTATAGGTAGAAAATTTTTCAGAAAACCATCCATAACAAACACTGACCTCCTAAACATGCCCAACAGCAAGCTGAACCGGAATAGTGGAAGGGAGGAGCTTATCTAGGGTTAATTTAATAAGAGCCTTTGCATATACCAATTTTTCATGTGCTATAGTATTCGTGTCAAAGCATTTCAATTTACCTACGTTACACGCTAGCCAATTCAAACCAAGCAGCGGATGTAAAACAGAAGGAATATGGGAAAAGAAAACCCATATAAGAATAGAAAGAACCTGTTCACGAGCACTAGCTATTGTTAGAGTCCATGGAGTAATAATAAACGGTTTTCCATCAAAAAATGTAGGCGCACCTCAAGGACACGTCGGGGTTCCTTGAAGGAAGAAAAATGAAGATAATACATGGAGCCAACCAATAAAACACGTAAATCACCACGAAGTTTCCAAGTCCTTTGGCAAACTTTAGCTGCATCATATAGAAGGTGATTAGGATCCAAAAAGAAACCAACCAAATATCCCAACGAATAGTCCAAACCCGCTTGCATCACATTAGGCGGAGGAATCATCACGCCATTTTCCTTCACAGTTTCAAAATCTATTTGTTTGTAGTTACCCGCATTACGGTCAATATGAGAATAGAGATGTCCATGATTTTGTGCAGCAAGGGGCAGGGATAGCAGGCTGCTTATAATTGCCAGTAGGGGACTTCTGAATACCACTTAAATGAAAAGCATCAGAGGCACCAAGAGACATATCGGTAGAAGCCAAGATAGAAGAATCCATTTCCAAATTTACCTTGGCAATATCACAAGTAGTAGATGAACATACTTCGTGCCCATAACATTCTTCATGGCAGAAACAAGACGTGCAGACAAAACTCCCACCTTACAAACATCGATAGAAGAGGTAGAAACGTTCGAAAATCCAACAATCAAAATTGACCACCACATACAATAGCTGCATTCATGGAAGTAGTAGTGGAAATTGAAGTAGAAATGATATTACCTTATCCAGGCACTACAAGCGAACTTGCCGAAGCTAGATCTGGTGAAACTGGCAGGGGGAACACAACAGAAGGAAGTTGGATTCAGTTTGAAGGAGAGGCATCGAACGAAGTTGGGGATGTTGAATTATAATTTCGACCAGATTTAGTACAAAAAAAGGCGGCTTTGGATGGGGAAATAGAGGAGGAGGATGCAGGCATAGAGTAAAGAGAGTGCGACGGTGGGGCGGGGAGGGGGGCGAAGGCGAAGAAACAAGGTCAACAGTTGAAGGGTAAGTCACGAGGAAAAAAAGGCCTAGGGTTGGATGATATATAAATCTCTTTTCTTTCTAAAACAATATCCAATATTTAAGTTTTTTCAAAATAAGATCATGTAATTTGTAGAAGGATTGCTAATTATTCAAAATAATTTAAATTTTGTACTACAGCAAACACACATTAAATTTGAAATTTTCGACTCATGAAAAGTCTCACTAGTCATTAAATCCTCCATATTAATAGTCAGCTTTCATATACTAAATCTAAAAATGTTACAAAATTATGAAGAAAAAGCTTTTACTTATGGTCTTAGCTTTCCGACAAAAACAAGATTACTGAAATTGGATTAATGGTTTGAAAGTTATAACCAAAACAAGTTGATGTTTTAACTTAGAAAAGAATTAGCAGGGCTGAGTTTTTGATTCAGATTAAAATAGCAACTAGCTATAACATATTGGAGAATTTGGGAAATTGATCTAAAAAGAGTTGTTTTTTACTACAATATCTTTTTAACTCAAAAGAATCACCAAAATCAGATAAGAGAATCGAAAGATTTGTTGTTTTACTACAGCCATTGTTAAAACAAAATTTCCTACAACATGGCCATTTTATAAGCTCTCATTTCAAACCAAAATATTACATCAACACATTATGCTTTTATTGAAATCCTTTAGCCAAAGTTTTAGGACCAAAAAAATTTCATTTTTCCAGAAAGCTAAGAGTTATAAATTGAAAATTTACATTAGTCAATAAGCTACGAAAATACTTTTCATATCTATACCTTGCCTTACAAACTGATTTTGCAATCAATGAAAATCCAAATACTTTTAACTATATTTTCAAGATATATTTGGATTTAAGTTAATCATATTTGTATCTTAAATCTTTCTAGTGAAAATAAAAACAAACAAACATTTAGGAGTCAATTTATTTAAATCAAATACCTCATCCTTTATTGTTATCATAACAAACTCTTAGTTTCAACTTTCAACATTGTCTAAGTCCTATAATAATATTATTATCTTAAGCTTCTTAACTTGAGATCTTTATATATACACACACACACACACACACACACACACATATATATATATTGAGTAAAAATAAACTCATTCCTACGGTGTTGATTTATCAACTTTTCCAGAAAAAATTAACTACGAAGTTTAGCCCTTTAATGGGAAGACTGTTATAAGGTTAAATGAATTTCTTTGTTGTTAATTTATTCTCAATGTTCTTTTACCCTAACTTATACTTTTCAACAAAACATAAAAATGCTTTTAAAATTACAAATATTTGATTTGGGAAAAGTTTTTTCTCAACAATAATTTTCCAAACCTTGCATTTTCCAAATAACATAAATATTTTGTAAGGTATTCATTTCTACCAAATATTATTTATTCATTATTAAAATAAACCTCATTAACATGATTTGTTCTTCTAATTACGTATCATTGAAGTACATAATTACTTTTGTTCCAAATATTTTCTTATCTTGTAATTTTCAAAATTTGTTTACACAAATACTTAACATTCTTTATAGCTCAATTATCTTATACAAATTTAAAATAGTAATGACTTTAAGGTGTTCAAAATATTCAATTCCTTTAATATCCTTTTTTAAAAAGAAGGATGTGAATAATTAAAAATTTCCCCGAATATTATAACCCTTTATAGTTCAAAATGTCCTAATACAAACTTCATTTCTTAATTGGGTTACTTTTCTACCCACTTGAGAAATCATGACAAGCTTATCCTTTGTCAACACCTAATTATTTTCAACTTAGATTTCCACTTTTGGAACTCAAAAATTGTAAACTGGTTATCTCCTAGAATTACGTTGTTTTTATAAAAAAAATAGTTACCTAAAATGCTTCTTATTCACAAAGTAAATTATCCAAAATTCGTTAACTTAAATTAACTAAATGATGAATTATCGTTTTAGTTCAGCTTCCTTTAAGTTAGAACTCATAAGTCATAAGTGTATGTTTTATCAGTCATATAGATCACAATAGGTTATACATAACTAATCGAGAGCAACATACAACATTCACTTAAGCATACACCTTATTGATGAATATATACAAATCTATGTATATCAAATAATAAAACGACATTGTCCATCCATTTATAGTGAATTGCCTTGTCAATTGACTGCAATGTTAACCATGTGATCAACATCGCCTCACCACCGACCTCAACTATCACTCATGCTTGATAGCTGCATTTGTTATCTAAAATAAATCGATAATTATAAGTTTTTTATTGTTTTCATTATAATTAGTTTCAACCATCAAAATTTTAAAATACATAAGAACTATTAATAGATATATAATTTTTTTCTCGAAATATTTACTAAAGTAATTTTCTAAATAATATCACTTTGTATTATTATAAAACTCCACATGATAACTCCTTTTGAAAATATAATATGCTGCATATAACACCTCTTAAAATATTATTTATCTTCAA
The DNA here is from genome assembly GCA_030765085.1 of Allium cepa. Classification (NCBI taxonomy): domain Eukaryota; kingdom Viridiplantae; phylum Streptophyta; class Magnoliopsida; order Asparagales; family Amaryllidaceae; genus Allium; species Allium cepa. The sequence goes on along the minus strand of CM060941.1, from coordinate 673,951,803 downwards.
GACATTTCAGTTGTCAAATGGCTACCAGTGTCACGAATTTGTGAGCAAAGGTTCACCCTCTTCCCAGTTCTTATTTTAATTATTCTCCATGAACCCAATTCCTTTGTGATACTTAAATTGTAACCATTCAAGTGCATACAAATCGTAACCAAGTATGCACACAATCATGAATCAATAACGAAAGAGGCGATTCTACAGTAAATGGATTTTGAGTATGTATAATTTTTGCAATATATTAGTATCGGTTTTGTTATGTACGATGCCTGTAAGGGTGGGCACAGTCGATTAACTGATTCGATCGGTTATTAATTTTGGTTAATCTTATATTAAGTTATGTTCGGTTAATCGTCATTTGGTTAATATCGGTAGTGGTATACCAACCGAATAAGTTAATTTTAACCGATGTTAACCGATTAATTTAGACGATTAATCGAAAATAACTATTAAAGGTTAACCGGTTAAATTAATAGGTTAACCATTTGAATTAATTGGTTGACCGAACAAACTAAGATAAAAATCAATTATAACAGTGCAATAGTAAATTAACAAATACATAAACACAATAGCGTAGTAACAAATATTCAAAGTTCGTTTAGACAACTAATACATTACCGACAACATATACATTAGTGATTCAAAGTTTTTAACTCCAAAATCCAAACTAATACGACAATAAAGTTTGAATAACATAAGCATATGATACAATGAAAATGCATACATTAAGATTAAGTTGCTGCAAAGTTGCAAACTGTAGACTCCATTATGCAGTACTCGAAGTCCAAAGATATTGTATATTACCTCTAATCTACATTCTCCAGTTCTGTCCAAAGGTCAACATATATAAATGAGCAATTAACATGTATAATTGAGACTTAAGTAATATGAATACTATGATGCATATTTACTGAATATAAGATTAACATATACAAATAAGATATATAAACTCAATGTCTATGACATTCAGTACACATTTCACATATATTAACATACTGCATATTAATTCATAATGTGGGCCATGTATAACACACATATTTACTATCAACTAAGTTGAACTGAAAAAAATTCTTAAGCATAATGAAAACTGAGCATGATGTATACAAACTTAAAACATTGAAACTGAACTATGAACTTATTATATGTCCATATGAAACTGAGCTAGTAACTAACTTGGTCATAATTAATATAAACATGAAGCTGAGCATAATGTATATAAATTTATTATTAATAGGGTCATAATCTATATAAATTAAATTATTGAAATAGAGGAAGATATAGTTTCAAAGTTATATATAAACTAAATAATTGTATATATGAAAATTAAATATAAAGTTATATGTTAGACAACACTTCCGTGCTTAATGGTACAAATTAATAAAATGGTCATCATCTTCTTTAATTAAAATCAATTATAGTATTATTTTCTATATTTAAAATTTTAGCATCTTGATAGAAATTTATAATTATTATATTACATAGACAACACTTCCGTTCTATGCACCACTACATTATTTCATACAATTTCATGCTATAATTTTGTTAAAAACATGTTGGTCTTATTATATAGATCAGCATGATCTCCTTAAGTTCGGAGAAGTTGTAGATATACGTTCATAAAAACTCAAATGATATAAAAAACAGTTTTGAAACAATATTGACAATCAAAATTTGACAAAATGAGTGTATCCAAAGTTGGATGACATACAAGTGTCATTGTTGTAACGTCCCCCCTTTTTTGCACACTTCAAATCGACACACGCGCCAATTCAAAGCATACGGAAGGGCGGATTGTTATGGGGTAATTAAGAAAAACAAAGAAGAAATAAAATAAACAAAATCTCACAGCGGAAGGATAAAATATAATAATAAATATAGAGTTCATCAAACAGTTTACAAAACAATTGATTCCCTTTTTTTTACAATAAAATCAGAGTTCACATACAATTAAATATCAATGTAGCGGAATTAAATAGTGTAGTGGAATAATAGTAGATGATAGTAATACAAATATTCGTCTTCGTCCTCCAGAGCTAAACTTCAAATCCTGCAACGCTCGGACTGACCCAAGCGAATTTGAAAAGACAAAAACACTCGAGTCAGAACTAAAAGATCCTATGTGAGTTAAATTAACAGAAATATATATGAATGCGGTAACTCAAGAGATGCTCGGGATTTACATCTCCTAAGGATCCGTTAAACTATTTACTATGTAGTAGATTGCGCTATTATAATAGTGTCTATTTATAAAATAAACTTACTTTTAAATAGCGTTAAGGGGTTACCTATATAGCCCTTAACATAAATAATGCCAATAGCCTATACAGTGCCTGCATATCTCCTGATCGGGAGACTACGAGAAGACACTCCATAGGTACGACACAAATAGAAACTCGTACAAGGCGCGATAGGGTAGGTGACACGGCACAACTAGGCAATGCCAGGGTAGATATACCAATTACGCTTCCGGGTCGGTGGTAACGCGTAGCGCGCAGCTACCGCCCACCTCGAGCCACACCCCAAATAAAATCAAAAGTGGCAACCGAATCAATCCAAGAGTCAAGGTATAATATCGAAGGGATGTGTCCGATCAAAGTTGCTACCTTATTAACCCGTCAATCGCTCCTGTTTTAGCCACCTCATGCCAACTCACGGGAGTTGGGTCCACGTATTTACCTTACAGGAAACGCCGCTACCAACCTACTTCATTCTAGAATCTCCACCGTGTACACGGTTGTTAAATTGGTTTTCGGGGTTGGCAGAGAGTATGACAACTTCCGATCCTGGTCTCTTCAACAACCAAAATTTATTATAACACCGCGGTCATTAAAAATAATAATTATACTTTCAAAACCAGAATATAATTATCCATTTCAAAACCCATAAATACGATATCATTTCCTTTTAAAACCCAAATAAATATGATATCATTTTATTTCAAATATATTTCTTTTCCAAAATCATGTCACTTTTAAAATTTATAATACCTCGAAACCAAATATTTGAATTTTTAACTTTCAACATGATACTTCAAAATCCATAGTTTTAAAACCATAACTTTCAAACTTAATTGGTTTGGATATTCAACAATATATAAAATAAAACAGTTGAATTTAAAATTTCTTTAAAAATAAATAAATTCCTCTCCTTCACAATTTTTATTCACTTTAATTTCAGTCTAAACCCATAACTTTTAGATTCACTTTCAGTTTAAATAAAACACTTTGATTTCAATATTTTCTAACTTTGAGTATTTAATGTATTTCAAAACTAAGGTTGCGAATTTAAATCAACAATTCATTTTCCTATTATTTAGTTTGAAAGGTTTACATGATAAATCCATAACCATTTAAAATAAATTAAATTTATTTACACTAAAATTTCCTTCCATTTATTTATACTAAAATTATTTATTAAATCCCGTTATAAATATCAAACCTTTAAAATTTCTAATTTTAATAAGTTAACATCAACTTATGGAGTTAATTTTTCAAATAAGCTCTATTCCAATTTAATATCCAATTTATCTTTCAAACTTAATTGATTTGAATCATTTAAACTCTATATATATACACACAAGATCTTAAAACTGTACTTAATCATATAATATAAATTATCAAATTCCATTTTTCAACTTATTCATTTTTATTTAATAGATTTATGCATAGCTTAAATTCAACAATTTAACTATGTGTGCATATATAAAATATATTTATATCATATCCAAATTTAATATTTATTTAACCGTATCATATCCAAAACATAAAATAATTTCAAAAATAATTTTATATATATACCGCGGTGCCTGTATATAATTTTCTATCCTATGGTCAAGTGATACGGATATTTATCATTTCAGTCCGCAATTTAATAACTTGCACTCCCGAATGAATGAAAATGCATAATAACTTGCAGGTTATATAATATAGAGCACATCATCCATTCACCCAATATCAATCATCAACCAATTTATTTCAATCACCATCAATTCATTTCAATCATCATCAATTCATTTCAATCATCATCAATTTAAACAAACATCAATAATTAGCATATACAATATAACAGGAAATAAATGACAGTTATTAACTAACAGTTTATATTTAAAATTAATCTATTAACTGTTTAACTATCAGTTTATATGCACATAAATAAATTTTAACTGTTAATTTATACGCAATAATGAAATTTTATTAACAGTTATACTAAATAAAATGCGATTTAAAAGAGATCATGCATAAACATGCCAAACAACCATAAGTAAATTTCTACTCATATCAAAAATCCATTTAACAAACATAAGAAATTTTAGAAGTTGTGAGTGGGTTAAAACACTCACCTTTTGAATTTAAATGAATTTAAATCCGATTTAAACCCAAAAACTAGACAGTCTCCAAATCCGTCCAAACAAGCGCCAAAATGTTCGGAAATTTATTATGATCCTAACAAAAAAAATTGCGTGAGAATATGACCTGGTATGTAAAAGTTATGAGCATTTGAACAATTTTGGTTAAAATTTAAATTAAATAAAATAACCCCTTTTCCCTACCACGTCGCGACCCTGAACAGTAAAACGCGCGCCCATCTCGTACTCCACCATGTCAACACGAGGCCGTTGACCACCAAAATTTCACTGCCGTAGTCCACTAGGGCCCCAACCACCACCACCTTCATCTCACCTGACCGAGGCGCACGCCCTCCCCTTGGTCCGGCCGCTTCAAAACTCGCCGGCCGCGACACGCAAAACCGAGCCTACTAACCCTAAAATGCCAAATCAGGCCGCCACCGGTAGCGCTAGACCACGAGACCACCACCAACCGCCAGCACGAGACTCTCTCTCCAAAACCCATGTTCCAATATCAGAAATCGCTGCCAAAATCAAAAATGCCCAAATCGATTGTTAGGGTTCGTGATTCGTGTCCTTTGACCGGGATTTCTGCTCGATTCGTGCACTGTTAAGAAAAACGAGCACTTGACGTAGGTTCCATGTAACAATCCCCATATTTATCGAGTTCATATTTAAATATTTTATTTAAATATTATATCGTTAATCGGATTTTGGTCCGAAAAGCTACTTTTTGCAAACGGTCAAATTAGGACTCGACACCACTTCCATTGAGTTCGAAATGCTGTTTACAACTTTTTTTAAGTATAAACATCGATAGGTTTGGAGTTAGTGAAATTTCACTAACTTTTCCCGCTTTGGACTTTGGGTTAGTTTAGCCTATTAAGTCCAAGTTCCAACCACCTTCTCCTCGCTCTTCATAAATTCCTAACTAACTTGAAATTTGCATTAATGGCGAAGAGAATGGGAAATTAAAACCCCAAGCTCAAATTTAATTGCTAATCCAACATTCAACTCCAAATTCAAGTAGAAGAAAGTGGATTCAAGCAATCCAGATATTGGATTCAAGCTTTGGATTGCTTCTCCATTGGCTTCAAGCTTCATCTTCATCCATTTTAGTGAAAAGGTGAGATTTTTATCACAAACTCTTGCTTATAACTATCTTGGACTATTGGGAATGGTTCCCTATCACTTTAACATGCACATTTGCATTTGGTTTGGATTGGATTGGCGAAAAACTCTACTTTTTAGTGTTTTTGGTGAATTTCCAGCCTTAGGTCGTTCTGGACCCTTAGGTCGCTCGGGTTCGTGGCTTGCGCACGTGGAAAAGTCGCCTGGACGTAAGGTATTAGGTCGCTCGCGAGTTAAGCCTTAAGCCGAAGGTCGTTCGCGAGTTAAGCCTTAGGTCGTTTGGCCTTTATAACGTTAGGTCGCTCGCGTGTTAAAACTTTAGGTCGCGCTGGCCTTAAGTCGTAGGTCATCTCCGACCTAATATTGCCTCTGCTATTTCACTAGGTCGCGCGGACCTTAGGTCGTAGGTCATAGGTCGTGAGTCTCCTAGGTCGTAGGTCGCTCGGTCCTACTTCGGTCCCTAAGTCGCGTAACCCCATCACCTTTAGGTCGTTAGGCCTTTATGTCGTTAGGTCGTTACACCTATAGCCCGTTAAGTCGCGAATACCTTTAGGTCGTGAACCCCATTAGGTCGCAAACCTCTTTAGGTCGTCTGTCCCTTAAGCAGTAAGGTCATTCGGCCTGTGATGCCTTAGGTCGTTTGACCCATGTTACGTTAGGTCGCGTAACCCCTTAGGTCGCTTGACCTTGTTTCCTGTTAGGTCGCGTGACCTTGTTTTTCTTAGGTCGTGAACCTTGTTACGTCGCTCATCCTTAGCTCGCGTACCTTCTTAGGTCGTGTACCCCTCCAGGACGTTACACCTCATTTTTGTTTTAGGTCGTAGGCCGCTTGTCTTCACTAGGTCGTACCATTTTGGACGGGGCACTTCCCCGCACCCCGCTGGGGGCGCTGCCCCCGGACCTCTGCGACCTGACCGGGCAGGTTGAACCCCGTAGAGGTGGCGTTGCCCCCGCACCCCCACCTTGGGGGTTTGCCACCCCCTGGACCCCCCTCCGTAGGGGATCTTATCTGAAAAACATTCAACAGAACTTGCTTTGTTGAGATGCTGAGTCGACCATTCTTCGAGACAACTTTAGAAATATGAAGGTTTCAATACTAGTAGTAAATATCAAAACTTTTTCATCAAAATGATTTCAACTTTATTTTCAATACCAAACTCGTTTATAAAACCGTTTTCCAGTCTATTAGTATATACAAACCTTTACCTCACTCGGATGAGAAATCTAATTAAACGGCCTAGTAAAACAAGTGGTATGAAACGCTTGCGTTTGCTTCGTCGGTTAATTCTTGGACTTGTTCGATTGAACCTCTTGTGACAGTTTTCTAGTGAAGATTTACAGCTTGTTCGTAAATATTTAAGTTAAGCAAGTGATTATGGGACATGAAGCTAAACTTTTATATTTACTAGCTTAGTGTGATTGACACTTCTCGTTGATCATGACGATCATTCTTATGATTTAGACTAGCAGTTGTGCGATGTCTCTTGTTTGCTTGGTTAGACTAAACACCACTTGTGTGATTTCATTCACACATACCTTTTTACCTTCTTGGTTAGTCTAGACACCACTTGTGTGATTTCACTCACACATACGTTTTTGTTTGCAAGGTTAGACTAGACACCACTTGTGTGATATCACTCACACATACCTTTTTGATTTTTGGTTAGTCTAGACCTCATCTGTGTGATTTTGACTCACACAAATGGGGTAGCTCCCCATGGTCTTCGGACCGTCATGTGATAGGCCTTCATGATTTTCTGGATTTCTTGTGTTGATTTCTGGAATTTATGTCATTGACTTGTTATGAATGCAAGTTTTGGGTATGATACCTTTTTGGATCTTTGAGAAGATTCTTGTGATATTGATTAATCTCTTGTTGATTATCATTTACACACTTATAGTAGTATGATTTTTTGGATATTATTCGCATATGTCATTTCTCTTATTTTATATCATGTCGTCTGATATTTATAGCTAGACTGATCCGTTTATTATATTCTTATAAATAATACTCGGGTCAGACCGAGATGTTACAAGTGCTTCTGCTTGACTTCTCCCCCAATGATTCACTACACAGACTTTTGGCTACTTGTTTAGGTTAGCAGTTTTTGTTGTATACACTTGAGATATAGACTCATAGTTGTATTCTTTTGGTATAGCACGTATTGCTATTCTTTTGTATTATTGTGGACCTTTTTGACCACTACTCTGATGTACACTTTCATATGTTAGTTATATATTCATATCTTCTTCCGCCTTTGTGATAGGGATGTCTGTGACTAATTTGTGTTATGCTTATTTCTATGTTTGTTTCCGAAGATTATTTTTAGCCACCGTGTGATAAGTAATTACATGGATGGTCGCTCCTCATCAGCCTTTTTCTCCGCGCTAGTTGACAGCACTACACCGTAGTGTTCTTGGCTAGCATGGGTTTTGAGGTGGGGAGTCACAGCTTGGTATCAGAGCCAAACTTCGGAACAATGTAGAATAACTTAACAAGGATCATCGTCCTAAGTCTATCTTAGGAGTTATACCATAGGATTAATTCGAGTCTTCGTACCGATTCATCCTATTTCCTTTATGATTCCTTGTTTTATCTATCAAGATTGCTTGATATTCATTGGTGAATAACCTTCTTCCTTCTCTTCTTTATTTCTTAAAGGAAGAGAATGTCTAGACCAGGCCATCCCAGAACTGGATCATCTAGTGCTGCTCCCCAGGATGGAGTTTTTATGACTGCTCAACAGCTTCTTGATCTAATAACAAATGCTCAAGCAGCTGGAGCTAACCCGGAACCTACTCACCCAAAGTCGGGATTTGCATGCTTGTGCAGCGATTAAACCAACTTGGGTGGGAAGCCCTTCAAAGGTTCGGAAAATATCATCGAGGTCCAGGCTTGGTTAAAATCATGCGATGGAATCTTTTCTCGCATGAACCTTATCGATCTCCACCGCGTTCAGGTGGCTTCCAGCATGCTCCAGGAGAGAGCATTGGACTGGTACGAACTCCTTATTTCAGAAATTAATGAAGCGGATCTCACCTGGGAGCAATTTCAGGGACGCTTCGAGTTAAAGTTTGTACCAGAAGCTGGGAAAGTAACCTTGGCTCGACGTTTTATAGACCTTGTTCAAGGTCAATCCTCTGTGACTGATTACGTCGCAGCCTTCGAGTCGCTTTCCAAATATGGGGTTGAATACATCAACACCCCATTGAAGAAGAACCAGAATTTCGTTTATGGCTTAAATAAGAATCTTAAGAAGACACTACTCCTGAAACTAGAAGTCGCATTTGATCAACTCGTCGATATCGCTCTTCGTCTTGAAGAGGCTGATAGAGAGAGTGATGTTGAAGTGGAAGGCGCTAAACCAAACTTCAACAACAAGAAGAGGCCAAACAAATTCAAGGGTCCTTATACCAACAAAAACGGTAAGCAAGCAACTCCTGCTGCAAAGGCTCCTTCTCCTAGTGGTGCGAGACGCTTCAACTGTGGATCTGGGGATCATTTTGCGAATAAGTGCTCAAAGCCCAAATCTTGTTGCTATTGGAAGAGCCCAGATCATTTCATGCATCAATGCCTCAAACTTGAAGCCAAGAAGGAGGGAAAGTTAAATGTGGCTCAAGCCCCTGGCAACACATCTCGTGGCCAAGTTATTTGTCATTCCATTCTTGATGGTATTATTTTAATTCATGATAAACCTATTAGGGTTCTCTTTGATACAGGTGCATCTCATTCTTTTATATCAAAGGAACTTGTCGATACTTTTTCTTTAAGTGTTGATGCTTTAATGACTTCTTTGAGAATTGCGAATCTGGTTGGTGGATCCGCAACTCTTAGTTTGCTTTGTAGAAATGTGGAGATTATTTTATGTGATTTTTCTTTCCTAGCCGATTTGCATGTTATGCGTTACTTAGGCTTTGGAATGATTTTGGGTATGGACTGGCTTAACCGTTATGAAGCTCATATCCTGTGTCCTATGCGGACTATTTATCTCCGACATCCGCAATTTGTAAATCAGATTTCTATTATTCTAAAAGATTCGGATCCCACTTTGACTGCATCTTTGTATTCTTTAAATCCTCGTGATGATGATAATGATGATGAGGAGGATGTCATTTCCCGTATTAACGTCATTTGTGAATATTCCGACATATTTGAGCCCGTTTTAGGATTACCACCTAAGCGAGCAATTGAGTTCCAAATTAATCTTATCCCTGGAGCTCAACCTATTACTCGTCCTCCTTATCGCATGTCCAATAAGGAGAATGAAGAGATGCGTAAACAATTATCCGAATTGGAGTAGAAGCAATTTATTCGCTCTAGTTCCTCACCTTGGGTAGCTTCAGCTATTTTCGTAAAGAAATCCGACGGTAAGCTTAGGCTTTGCGTTGACTATCGCATGCTTAACGATCTTACTATTAAAAATAAATATCCTTTACCTCAGATTAATGATCTATTTGATCAGCTAAGTGGTGCTAGGGTCTTTTCACAATTAGACTTGGCGATCGGTTTTCACCAGCTTCGTATTGCAGAGGATAGCATTCCTTTGACATCGTTCCGTACTCGGTATGGATCTTATGAATGGCTAGTTATGCCATTTGGTTTAACGAATGCTCCGGCTTATTTCGTTGACCTCATGAATCGAATTTTCAAAGATTTCCTCGATCGGTTTGTTCTCATTTTCATTCATGATATTCTTGTGTATTCTAAAACCGAGGAGGAACATGAAAAATATCTTCGGGTTGTATTGGAAACTCTTAATAGTAATCGGTTAAAGGCAAAATTTTCTGAATGCCACTTTTGGCAATCTCGTGTGCAGTTTCTCGGTCATATTATTTCCGAATCCGGAATTTCCGTGGATCCTTTAAAGATTGAAGCGATTCAAGATTGGAAAAGACCTGAGAGTGTGACTGAAATCCGTAGCTTTCTCGGCTTGGCGGGCTATTACCGTCGTTTTATTAAAGGCTTTTCTAAGATTGCCGTTCCTCTCACTGGCTTGACTAAGAAGGGAGTTAAATACATTTGGTCGGACAAATGTGAAGCTTCTTTTCAGAAATTGAAAGAACTCCTTTTCGGTGCTCCTATTCTCGTTATTCTGGAAGGGAATCAAGATTTTTTTGTTTATACCGATGCTAGTCGAATTGGTTTGGGTGCCGTTCCTATGCAAAAAGGACGTGTTATTGCTTATGCTTCTAGCCAATTGAAGCCGGCCGAGACTAGATATGCCACACATGATTTAGAACTCACGGCTATTGTTTTTGCCCTTCGAATGTGGCGTCATTATCTATTGGGAGATAAATTTATTCTTTACACGGATCATAAGTCTTTGAAATATTTATTTTCTCAAAAAGAACTTACTTTACGTCAACAGCGTTGGCTCGAGTTCCTTGCACCTTATGATCTTGATATTCTTTATACTCCCGGTAAGGGTAATCGTGTCGTCGATGCTCTTAGCCGTAAGCAACAAGCAGTTTTTTCTATGATGATATCCGAATGGAACGATCTCGAGATCTTATCCACTTGTGAGATTCGAGAGCGCGTATCTGATTTACGCTCATCGTTTGTTTTATGTAGCCTTGAGGCTCATCCTTCTCTCTTAGACCGCATTCTTGAAGCTCAAAGGCTAGATCCTGAATTGGTTCTTCTTGGCCAAAATATTAAGGATAGAATTGATATTGAAGGTTTGAAAGACTTTGATATTGATTCTCGTGGCGGCAATCGAAAATTTGGTAGACTTATCGTACCAAATATTGGAAATCTTCGTAGAGATATTTTAGAAGATTCTCATCGTTCTAAATTTACCATTCATCCCGGGTAGCAGTAAAATGTACGCTGATATGAAACGACTTTATTATTGGGAGGGAATGAAATCCGACATCGCTAACTTTATTAAGTGTTGCATGACTTGTCAGCTTGTCAAAGACGAACATCAAAGGCCCGGTGGGTTATTGCAACCTTTAGAAATTCCAATTTGGAAGAGGGATCAAATTTCCATGGACTTTATAGATGGCCTTCCCCGTTCTCATTCGGGTCATGATAGCTTATGGGTGATTGTTGATAGACTTACTAAATCCGCCCATTTTATTCCAGTTCGGTCTAACCGAACCGTTCCTCTTTTCACCAAACTATTTGTCAAGGAAATTGTAAAATTGCATGGAGTTCCTACTTCTATTGTTAGCGATCGTGATCCATTGTTTACTAGTGGATTTTGGAAGAGTCTTCAAAAAGCTTTAGGAACGAAGCTTAATTTTAGCACCGCTTATCACCCCCAGTCCGATGGACAAACCGAGCGTGTGAATCAAACTCTTGAAGATCTTCTTCGTGCTTGTGTGCTTGATTTTGGTGGAAGTTGGGAAGATCATATTTCACTTGTTGAATTTCCTATAATAATAGCTTCCAATCTAGTATTGGTATGACACCTTTCGAGGCACTCTACGGAAGGCCCTGCCGATCTCCTTCTTGTTGGCTTGAGGCCAGTGAGAAGCTGGTTTTAGGTCCAGATTTTATTCGAGACTCCATAGAGAAAATTTACATTATTCGACATAGGATGAAAGAAGCCTAGAGTAGACAAAAGTCCTACACCGATAACCCAAGAAGAAAATTAGAATTTTATGTTGGATATCTTGTTTTTATTCATGTTTCACCTATGAAAGGTTTGTACATTTCAGTCGTTCGGGAAAGTTAGCGCCTCGATATATTGGGCCATTTCCCATCACCGAACGTATTGGTTCCATGGCTTATCGCCTTGCATTACCGGCTCAGTTTTCTGCCATGCATGACGTGTTTCACATTTCTCAATTACGGAAATGCCTTCGGGATTCCGATTCTACCCTTGAGCCTGCTGTTGTGGAAGAAATTGAAGTTTCGCCGAATTTAACTTATGAGCAGCATCCTACTCGAATTATTGCTTCGAAGGTTAAACGCCTTCGAAATAAAGATGTCCCTCTTGTGAAGGTTCAATGGTCCTCAAATCCTAAGGATTGCTCTTGGGAATCCAGCGAATTCATCGAGCGTACACATCCGGCCTTGCTTACTCTTGCTCTGTCAGGTGAACTTCTTATTTCAAATTTCTTTTGTGTTAATATGCTTTTAGGGTTGTTACTTTTTATTTCCATCTTATAAATATATATATTGCGAGGACGCAATTTCTTTGAGGAGGGGAGTCTGTAACAACCCCCATATTTATCAAGTTTATATTTAAATATTTTATTTAAATATTATATCGTTAATCAGATTTTGGTCCAAAAAACTACTTTTTGCAAACGGTCAAATTAGGACTCGAGACCACTTCCATTGAGTTCGAAATGCCGTTTACAACTTTTTTTAAGTATAAACATCGATAGGTTTGGAGTTAGTGAAATTTCACTAACTTTTCCCGCTTTGGAATATGGTTTAGTTTAGCCTATTTAGTCCAAGTTCCAACCCCCTTCTCCTCACTCTTCATAAATTCCTAACTAACTTGAAATTTGCATTAATGGTGAAGGGAATGGGAAATTAAAACTCCAAGCTCAAATTTAATTGCTAATCCAACATTCAACTCCAAATTCAAGTAGAAGATATTGGATTCAAGCTTTGGGTTACTTCTCCATTGGCTTCAAGCTTCATCTTCATCCATTTTAGTGAAAAGGTGAGATTTTTATCTCACACTCTTGCTTATAACTATCTTGGACTGTTGGGAATGGTTCCCTATCACTTTAACATGCACATTTGCATTTGGTTTGGATTGGATTGGCGAAAAACCCCACTTTTTAGTGTTTTTGGTGAATTTCCAGCCTTAGGTCGTTCAGGACCCTTAGGTCGCTCGGGTTTGTGGCTTGCGCGCGTGGAAAAGTCGCTTGGACGTTAGGTCTTAGGTCGCTCGCGAGTTAAGCCTTAAGCCGAAGGTCGTTCGCGAGTTAAGCCTTAGGTCGTTTGGCCTTTATAACGTTAGGTCGCTCGCGTGTTAAAACTTTAGGTCGCGCTGGCCTTAAGTCGTAGGTCGTCTCTGACCTAATATTGCCTCTGCTATTTCACTAGGTCGCGCGGACCTTAGGTCTTAGGTCTTAGGTCTTAGGTCGTAGGTCGTGAGTCTCCTAGGTCGTAGGTCGCTCGGTCCTACTTCTGTCCCTAAGTCGCGTAACCCCATCACCTTTAGGTCGTTAGGCCTTTATGTCGTTAGGTCGTTACACCTATAACCCGTTAAGTCGCGAATACCTTTAGGTCGTGAACCCCATCAGGTCGCAAACCTCTTTAGTTCGTCTGTCCCTTAAGCAGTTAGGTCGTTCGACCTGTGATGCCTTAGGTCGTTTGACCCGTGTTACGTTAGGTCGCGTAACCCCTTAGGTCGCTTGACCTTGTTTCATGTTAGGTCGCGTGACCTTGTTTTTCTTAGGTCGTGAACCTTGTTAGGTCACTCATCCTTAGCTCGCGTACCTTCTTAGGTCGTGCACCCCCCTTAGGTCGTTAGACCTCGTTTTTGTTTTAGGTCGTTGGCCGCTTGTCTTCACTAGGTCGTACCGTTTTGGACGAGGCGCTGCCCCGCACCCCGCCGGGGGCGCTGCCCCCTGGACCTCCGCGACCTGACCGGGCAGGTCGAACCCCGTAGAGGTGGCCTTGCCCCGCACCCTCACCTTGGGGGGTTGCCAACCCCCGGACCCCCCCTCCGTAGGGGATCTTATCTGAAAAACATTCAACAGAACTTGCTTTGTTGAGATGCTGAGTTGACCATTCTTCGAGACAACTTTAGAAATATGAAGGTTTCAATACTAGTAGTAAATATCAAAACTTTTTCATCAAAATGATTTCAACTTTATTTTCAATACCAAACTCGTTTATAAAACTGTTTTCCAGTCTATTAGTATATACAAACCTTTACCTCACTCGGATGAGAAATCTAATTAAACGGCCTAGTAAAACAAGTGGTATGAAACGCTTGCGTTTGCTTCGTCGGTTAATTCTTGGACTTGTTCGATTGAACCTCTTGTGACAATTTTCTAGTGAAGATTTAAAGTTTGTTCGTAAATATTTAAGTCAAGCAAGTGGTTATGGGACATGAAGCTAAACTTTTATATTTAATAGCTTAGTGTAATTGACACTTCTCGTTGATCATGATGATCATTCTTATGATTTAGACTAGCAGTTGTGCGATGTCTCTTGTTTGCTTGGTTAGAACTAGACACCACTTGTGTGATTTCATTCACACATACCTTTTTACCTTCTTGGTTAATTTAGACACCACTTGTGTGATTTCACTCACACATACGTTTTTGTTTGCGAGGTTAGACTAGACACCACTTATGTGATTTCACTCACACATACCTTTTTGATTTTTGGTTAGTCTAGACCTCATTTGTGTGATTTCGACTCACACATATGGGGTAGCTCACCATGGTCTTCGGACCGTCATGTGATAGGCCTCTTTATTTTTCATGATTTTCTGGATTTCTTGTGTTGATTTCTGGAATTTATGTCATTGACTTGTTATGAATACAAGTTTTGGGTATGATACCTTTTTGGATCTTTGAGAAGATTCTTGTGATATTGATTAATCTCTTGTTCATTATCATTTACACAACTATAGTAGTATGATTATGGATATTATTCGCATATGCCATTTCTCTTATTTTATATCATGTCGTCTGATATTTATAGCTAGACTGATCCGTTTATTATTTTCTTATAAATAATACTCGGGTCAGACCAAGATGTTACAGGTGCTTCTGCTTGACTTCTCCCCCAGTGATTCACTAACAGACTTTTGGTTACTTGTTTAGATTAGCATTTTTTGTTGTATACACTTGAGATATAGACTCATAGTTGTATTCTTTTGGTATAGCACGTATTGCTATTCTTTTGTATCATTGTGGATCTTTTTGACCACTACTCTGATGTACACTTTCATGTGTTAGTTATATATTCATATCTTCTTCCGCCTTTGTGATATGGATGTCTGTGACTAATTTGTGTTATGCTTATTTCTATGTTTGTTTCCAAAGATTATTTTTAGCCACCGTGTGATAAGTAATTACATGGATGGTCGCTCCTCATCAGCCTTATTCTCCACGCTAGTTGACAGCACTACACCGTAGTGTTCTTGGCTAGCTTAGGTTTTGAGGTGGGGCGTCACATTCCATTTGTTGAGATCTTCGATGTATATATTTTTTTGGAATTTTCTGAGGACTTTAAATTTTTGACTTTGGATTTGATTTTTGAATTGTATATGAATCTAGGGTTTTCTTCCATTGGGAAGAGGAGGAGCTGAGGAAATGAATGCACAAACAAATGAGAATAGATGGAGGTAGGGTTTATAATTGGGTTTATATAGCTAGGTTAGAAATCGAGTGGATGGAACCAATAAACAAACATGTGGATCGATAATTGGCACAAAAAGCCCGTTTCGGCTCCGGAACGAAATTGGGTCAACCCATATATCCAAATAGGTATTTTAAAATATTCTGGCGCGATGGAAAAAGTTTCACGTCCGAATTCCATCGTATGAAGAAGTTATGCTGAAATCAATATTTTCAAATTGATTTCAAATTGATTTCAATTAAATCGATTTCAAGGCATTTCGCGTTCGTACGATCAAACGACAAGTCCGATCGCTACGAAATTTGAAACCCTATAATAATTCACTGTTACGGATCCGATGAAACTGGTTTCATCAAAATCCGAGTCCATGACCAAAAATGGCTATTTTTATATTAATTAAATAAATTAAACAAATTGATTAAATCAAATTTTATATTTTAAACTCTAAAATTGACAATCTTATCATCCTTATATTACTCAACATTTACAATGATTTTAACAAATTTAAATGTCCATATAGTGAAGATAAATTTATCAATTCCAAATGTTAATCTCACTTTTAAAAATTACCTTCATTTAATTTACAAAATTATAAATAAAATCCTAAAGATTCCATTTAGTTAAATAAGTTAATTATTATTCCGTTCATAATTTCAAATAGAAGTGTCAACCATTGGATTTTAGATTATAACATAAATATTTCACGTTTTCAACTTAATTTCCAATTAACGTAAAATGTTATTATTAAATTTTAAATTAATTGCAATAAACCCAAATAAATACATAAAGCTTGATTCATGTTTAAACATTTAACTCATTTGATTGCAATTAACCTCGTTATGGTAAATTAACTCCCGATATGTTAATGAAACTTTATTTCCATTCTTTATTCAGAAATCATCATATTTATGAAGAACATTTACGTTATTCTCTATTTATTACCTTAATTTATTTAACGTAACATTTAATTTATATTTATTGCAATGATTTCCAAATCAATCGAATGAATTAAATATATATGTATCACTCATAATAACTTGTGGTCACAACTCTTGATCACCTTTAATAAGTTTATTATTTACAATCCAAAAATCGCCATTTACTATATATATACGAATTAATTAATTCAATATTTCCATTTCGTTTTCCTATACTAAATTTATTACTAAGTGTATTTCCCCCATTCCAACAAGTTGGAATTCCATTCTTACTATAACAATCATTTCCCTATTCACTTTTATTAATAACCCACCATCACTGCATTTATTGTCTTTTATTGATTTAATCAAATTACCCCTTATTCCTTTAAATTCATACTAACGAAATATTCGATTACTATGCAATGCATATTTATTAATTAATCAATTTGGTATTTACTTTTCTTTCCTTCTATTTGATGATAAATAAGCTAGTATACATTTACATACATTCATTTCATTCCATTCATTTATGGGTATTGCATTGAAATTTAATTTATTAGCTAATACCAACATTATTACCATTAATTACAATTGGATTCTCAATTTTATTTAATACCCTGAATAAGTAACATATATATTAATCAAATCCTTACATTTTTTTCTTTTCTCATATTCCATTTAAAATCAAATCATAACATTTAAATGATTTTATTGAATTGGAATTTCATTCAAGTCATAAATTATTAACTTTCATTAACATGATTTCTTAATTTATTCCAATTAGCATTTACACTCTTTTATTGCATTAACTCAATTTAATATTTTCATTAATTTCTCATATTAAATTTTATATCCAGGTAAGAATCCTTTTTCTACTTAATTCATTTGGATTTTATTCAAATTTCTATAGATAGGTTTTAAGTCATCATTTACATAATTTATTTTAGCCTTCGTTTTAACATTTATTTATCCCCTTTATTGTTTCTACTAAAATAAATTTCAAAACTCCTATTAAATAAACAAATTAAATTGTCGAAATATACGGGTCGTTACACTCTCCTCCACTCAAAATTTTTCGTCCCCGAAAAGGAAAAGAAGGGAAAAGAAAAAAATAAGAAAACAAAATATCTTTCTTAATTAAATTTATAAACAAATAAGTTTGCAAAATAAAATAATTTAACATAAAATATACCGATTTATACCTATTTAAATCCTTTATACATAAATCATTAAAGTTTGTAAAATATTTTCAAATTTTTCTAAGTCCAAAATTTACGGAAAATTTTGGCAAAGTCTCCTTTGTACGGAGAGGCTTGGAAGAAAATATAATATAAATATAACAATATACACAAATATTTTCCAAAAAAATAATATATATCCCTACACAGGAAAATATATAAAATAGCGCTATAAACCGTAATCCGAAAACGTACCTATTTGTCGGGCAATTTACGCTAAATTTATGGAACCAAAAGCAGTAGCAATTGCTTCCATAACCTGCATTTCATTTATAAAATCCAAAGGGTTAACAATTTATATAAAGTGAAACATATTAAATGGTTTCAATCACTAACAACCAATCAATACAACAACCATCAATTTCAACAAACAGTATACACAACAAATACAAAGCAACCATTCAATCAAATAAACGAATAGTTGTTCGAGTTCAAACTTTTAAATTGTACGGAATGAAGAATAAACCATCAAGTGTATCATTTACTCAATAGTCTTAGATAAAACTAAATAGATTATTCATTCACCCCAAATCCAATTTTAAAATATTTTACCCGAACAACCATAACCAAACAACAACAATCCAAACAATAATCAACTTAACTTTTTATTAATTTCATCACATACCTTTGTTGTTTGATTTTCCTTTTTACTTTTCGGTGAGTTATCCTTTAAATTTACATTTACTCATTAAATGTTTGCTTCATTTAATTTTTCTTATTACTTACAATTATTCAATCCCATTGACTCAGGTCATTCCAGTTCTTTTTATTTTATTATAATTCTTCATTCAATTATTGCAATCTCTTATTTACATTTCAACTTTTTATATTTGGTAAGTTATATATATTAAAGAAAATGCAAATGAACTTATACAAGTTTTATCTCATCCGTTAATTAAATTTAATGTTCAACAATATTACACTTTGTTCATATGTTACAAATTTCAAATTTCCTTTAATTTCCATTTATAACTTAGCATTTAAATTTCTTATTTTATTTAGGGTTTCAATTATTAGTTAAATTCTGTTTTACTACAATAATTGAAACAATTAATTAATGGAAATTTAAGAATTTAATACCGGGTTAAATTTTCAATTTATTTTAAAACAATAGATAAATATATTCTTACAACTTATATATCTCTAATTATATTTAAAACAATTCAAAATTTATATATTTTCAAAAATGAATCTGCAGTAGAACTACTACAGTGACCTTTCCCCTTCGAAACTCGAAAATGAAAGTCGATAATGCGGCCGCCATCACCGAAATTATTTTCCAGTGACAGAGAGGAAAGTACAAAACTTATTTTCTCCAAAAATCTTATTTAAAACAATTCTTCCGACTTATATTGAAATATTTATATCAGAAAATACTTATAAACAATATTAGTATATTCCAAAATTTAATCGAAAGAGATCTTCAAAAACCCCGGAACTTAAATTCTAAGTTTCCACTTTCGTTTATTTTATTTTCAACTTAGTTTCAACTATTATTAATATTTCCATTCCCTAACACCCATCTATAGCAACCAAATATATATCTTTATAAAATATTTTTATATATAGAAAATACAATAGGCAAAGTTATTTCATTCACCTATATTAAAAACAAATATTATGTTGGCCTGTCCTATTAAGTGTTTAGAAATCCCTATTGATGTCACAGCGTCCCATGCACCAACCAGAATTTATAAATACAAAACGAACAGATTAACACAATATTAAAACCTTTTATAACACTAAAAAATACGCTCTCTCATATATATACGCTCAGTGACTCCCATAGGGAATTACTACCCTATTAGTAAAGGGTCAAACCCCACAAAGCTAAGGTTTATCGCTAAACCAAAGCTCTGATACCAGATGTAACGTCTCCCTTTTTTTGCACACTTCAAATCGACAAACGTGCCAATTCAAAGCATACGGAAGGGCGGATTGTTATGGGGTAATTAAGAAAAACAGAGAAGAAATAAAATAAAGAGAATCTCACAGTGGAAGGATAAAATATAATAATAAATATACAGTTCATAAAACTGTTTACAAAACAATTGATTCCCAATTTTTTTACAATAAAATCAGAGTTCACATACCAATAAATATCAATGCAGCGGAATTAAATAGTGTAGTGAAATAATAGTAGATGATAGTAATACAACTCTTCGTCTTCGTCCTTCAGAGCTAAACTTCAAATCCTGAAACGCTCGGACTGACCCGAGCGAATTTGAAAAGACAAAAACACTCGAGTCAGAACTAAAAGATCTTATGTGAGTTAAATTAACAGAAATAAATATGAATGCAGTAACTCAAGAGATGCTCGGGATTTACATCTCCTAAGGATCCGTTAAACTATTTACTATGCAGTATATTGCTATTATAATATTGTCTATTTATAAAATAAACTTACTTTTAAATAGCGTTAAGGGGTTACCTATATAGCCCTTAACACAAATAATGCCAATAGTCTATACAGTGCCTGCATATCTCCTAATCGAAACACTACGAGAAGACACTCCATAGGTACGACACAAATAGAAACTCGTACAAGGCGCAATAGGGTAGGTGACACGGCACAACTAGGCAATGCCAGGGTAGATATACCAATTACGCTTCCGGGTCGGTGGTAACGCGTAGCGCGCAGCTACCGCCCACCTTGAGCCACACCCCAAATGAAATCAAAAGTGGCCACCGAATCAATCCAAGAGTCAAAGTATAATATCGAAGGGATGTGTCCGATCAAAGGTGCTACCTTATTAACCCGTCAATCGCTCCTGTTTTAGCCACCTTATGCCAACTCACGGGAGTTGGGTCCACGTATTTACCTTACAGGAAACGCCGCCACCAACCTACATCATTCTGGAATCTCCACCGCGTACACGGTTGTTAAAGTGGTTTTTGGGGTTGGCAGAGAGTGTGACAACTTCCGATCCTGGTCTCTTCAACAACCAAACGTTACTATAACACCGCGGTCATTAAAAATAATAATTATACTTTCAAAACCAGAATATAATTATCCATTTCAAAACCCATAAATACGATATCATTTCCTTTTAAAACCCAAATAAATACGATATCATTTTATTTCAAATATATTTCTTTTCAAAAATCATGTCACTTTTAAAATTTATAATACCTCGAAACCAAATATTTGAATTTTTAACTTTAAACATAATACTTCGAAATCCATAGTTTTAAAACCATAACTTTCAAACTTAATTGGTTTGGATATTCAACAATATATAAAATAAAACAGTTGAATTTAAAATTTCTTTAAAAATAAATAAATTCCTCTCCTTCATAATTTTTATTCACTTTAATTCCAGTCTAAACCCATAACTTTTAGATTCACTTTCAGTTTAAATAAAACACTTTGATTTCAATATTTTCTAACTTTTAGTATTTAATGAATTTCAAAACAAAGTTGCGAATTTAAATCAACAATTCATTTTCCTATTATTTAATTTGAAAGGTTTACATGATAAATCCATAACCATTTAAAATAAACTAAATTTATTTACACTAAAATTTCCTTCCATTTATTTATACTAAAATTATTTATTAAATCACGTTATAAATATCATACCTTTAAAATTTCTAATTTTAATAAATTAACATCAACTTATGGAGTTAATTTTTCAAATAAGCTCTATTCCAATTTAATTTCCAATTTATCTTTCAAACTTAATTGATTTGAATCATTTAAAACTCTATATATATATATATATACAAGATCTTAAACCTGTACTTAATTATATAATATAAATTATCAAATTCCATTTTTCAACTTATTCATTTTTATTTAACAGATTTATGCATAGCTTAAATTCAACAATTTAACTATGTATGCATATATAAAATATATTTATATCATGTCCAAATTTAATATGTATTTAACCTTATCATATCCAAACCATAAAATAATTTCAAAAATAATTTTATATATATACCGCGGTGCCTGTATATAATTTTCTATCCTATGGTCAAGTGATACGGATATTTATCATTTCAATTCGCAATTTAAAAATAAAAGTTGCGGTTGTATATCATTTCAAACAGCAATCCCGAATGAATGAAAATGCATAATAACTTGCAGTTTATATAATATAGAGCACATCATCCATTCACCCAATATCAATCATCAACCAATTTATTTCAATCATCATCAATTCATTTCAATCATCATCAATTCATTTCAATCATCATCAATTTAAACAAACATCAATATATAGCATATACAATATAACAGGAAATAAATGACAGTTATTAACTAACAGTTTATATTTAAAATAAATCTATTAACTGTTTAACTATCAGTTTATATGCACATAAATAAATTTTAACTGTTAATTTAGACGCAATAATGAAATTTTATTAACGGTTATATTAAATAAAATGCGATTTAACAGAGATCATGCATAAACATGCCAAACAGCCATAAGTAAATTTCTACTCATATCAAAAATCCATTTAACAAACATAAGAAATTTTAGAGGTTGTGAGTGGGTTAAAACACTCACCTTTTGAATCTAAATCGAATTTAAATCCGTGTAAACCCAAAAATTAGACAGTCTCCAAATCCGTCCAAACCAGAACCAAAATTGCATGAGAATACGACCTTGTATGTAAAAGTTATGAGCATTTGAACAATTTTGGTTAAAATTTAAATTAAATAAAATAACCCCTTTTCCCTACCACGTCACGACCCTGAACAGTAAAACGCGTGCTCCACCCAGTCAACACGAGGCCGTTGATCACCAAAATTCCGCCACCGTAGTCCACTAGGGCCCCAACCACCACCGTTCATCTCACCTGACCGAGGCGCACGCCCTTCCCTTGGTCCGGCCGCTCCAAAACTCGCCGGCCGCCACGCGCAAAACCGAGCCTACAAACCCTAAAACACCAAATCAGGCCGCCACCGGTAGCGCAAGGCCATGAGACCACCACCAATCGCCAGCACGAGACTCTCTCTCCAAAAACATGTTCCAATTTCAGAAATCACTGCCAAAATCAAAAACGCCCAAATCGATTGTTAGGGTTCGCGATTCGTGTCCTTTGACCGCGATTTCTGCTCGATTCGTGCACTGTTACGAAAAACGAGCACTTGACGTGGGTTCCATTTGTTGAGATCTTCGATATATAATTTTTTTTTGGAATTTTCTAAGGACTTTAAATTTTTGACTTTGGATTTGATTTTTGAATTGTATCTGAATCTAGGGTTTTCTGCCATTGGGAAGAGGAGGAGCTGAGGAAATGAACGCACAAACAAATGAGAATAAATGGAGGTAGGGTTTATAATTGGGTTTATATAGGTAGGTTAGAAATAGAGTGGATGGATCCAATAAACAAACGTGCTGATCGATAATTGGCCCAAAAAGCCCGTTTCGGCTCCGGAACGAAATTGGGTCAACCCATATATCCAAATAGGTATTTTAAAATATTCTGAACGCGATGGAAAAAGTTTCACGTCCAAATTCTATCGTATGAAGAAGTTATGCTGAAATCAATATTTTCAAATTGATTTCAAGTTGATTTCAATTAAATCGATTTCAAGGCGTTACGCGTTCGTACGATCAAACGACAAGTCCGATCGCTACGAAATTTGAAACCCTACAATAATTCACTGTTACGGATCCGATGAAACTGGTTTTGTCGAAATCCGAGTCTGTGACCAAAAATGGCTATTTTTATATTAATTAAATAAATTAAACAAATTGATTAAATCAAATTTTATATTTTAAATTCTAAAATTGATAATCTTATCATCTTTATATTACTCAAACATTTACAATGATTTTAACAAATTTAAATGTCCATATAGAGAAGATAAATTTATCAATTCCAAATGTTAATTCACTTTTAATAATTGCCTTCATTTAATTTACAAAATTATAAATAAAATCCTAAAAATTCCATTTAGTTAAATAAGTTAATTATTATTCCGTTCATAATTTCAAATAGAAGTGTCAACCATTGGATTTTGGATTATCACATAAATATTTCACGTTTTCAACTTAATTTCCAATTAACGTAAAAATTTATTATTAAATTTTAAATTAATTGCAATAAACCCAAATAGATACATAAAGCTTGATTCCTGTTTAAACATTTAACTCATTTGATTGCAATTAACCTCTTTATGGTAAATTAAATCCCGATATGTTAATGAAACTTTATTTCCATTCTTTATTCACAAATCATCATATTTATGAAGATCATTTATGTTATTCTCCATTTATTACCTTAATTTATTTAACGTAACATTTAATTTATATTTATTGCAATGATTTCCAAATCAATCGAATGAATTAAATATATATGTATCACTCATAATAACTTATGGTCACAACTCTTGATCACCTTTAATAAGTTTATTATTGTTACAATCCAAAAATCGCCACTTACTATATATATATATATATATATATATATATATATATATATATATATATATATACATATATATACGGATTAATTAATTCAATATTTCCATTTCGTTTTCCTATACTAAATTTATTACTAAGTGTATTGCCCCCATTCCAACAAGTTGGAATTCCATTCTTACTATAACAATCATTTCCCTATTCACTTTTATTAATAACCCACCATCACTGCATTTATTGTCTTTTATTGATTTAATCAAATTACCCCATATTCCTTTAAATTCATACTAACGAAATATTCAATTACTATGCAACGCATATTTATTCATCAATCAATTCGGTATTTACTTTTCTTTCCTTCTACTTGATGATAAATAACCTATTATACATTTACATACATTCATTTCTTTCCATTCATTTATGGGTATTGCATTGAATTTTAATTTATTAGCTAATACCAACATTATTACCATTAATTACAATTGGATTCCCAATTTTATTTAATACCCTGAATAAATAACATATATATTAATCAAATCCTTTCATTTTTTTCTTTACTCATATTCCATTTAAAATCAAATCATAACATTTAAATGATTTTATTGAATTGGAATTTCATTCAAGTCATAAATTACTAACTTTCATTAACATGATTTCTTAATTTATTCCAATTACAGTTTACACTCTTTTATTGCATTAAATCAATTTAAAATTTTCATTAATTTCTCATATTAAATTTTATATCCAGTTAAAAATCCTTTTTCTACTTAATTCATTTGGATTTTATTCAAATTTCCATAAATAGTTTTAAGTCATCATTTACATAATTTATTTTAGCCTTCGTTTTAACATTTATTTATCCCCTTTATTGTTTCTACTAAAATAAATTCAAAACTCCTATCAAATAAACAAATTAAATTGTCGAAATATACGGGTCGTTACAATTGTCCTAGTAGGTTAAGCGATTTGACTTTAGTGTGAGAGGTCACAAGTTCGAAACTTAAGTTCGAAACTTGCGTAGTGTGATTCGAAGATGTATTGAAATGTAATTTGTGTGTTGTCCCAGTGACATGATGTATTTAAGTACCGTTTCAAAAAAAAAAGTTAGATGACAAAACACGCCAACTCATAAATGACCCGTGACTGCAGTAACGAGCAAGCATAATTTGCTCATATTACGTTGTTTACGTATTTTAAGAATAAAATAGTTGTAATAATTATTTTCAAATGAGAGAGAAGGAACAACTTAAGATATATCTATGTTGTTAAGAAGTTTAGTTAAAGCTAGCAATGCAAATATATGGTAGTGCTTTCCTACAGATCAAGAGAAAGGTATACCACATACAGACACATATACATATATACAGACATGCATATCTCTATGTGTGTATTTTAAAAATGGGAAGGAAATATAAACAAACGTGTACAAATTAAGTGCTTCTACTAAACTACTACTTATTCTAATATTTCTCTTGCACAAACACACTTCACCGTAGTTCAATGGATTTATGTCAAAGCAACAGGGAAGCAAAATATAGTTGGACTGCAAAAACCAGAATGGAAAACACATGAACTTAGTAAAATATGAAAATAATCTTGAGTGCATGCAACATTAATATTTTCTACGATGCAAAAGGCATTATCTTCATTGATTTCTCCTTGCATTATCTTCATTGATTTCTCCTTTCTTCCCAGTATCCAGTATATGGTAAATTGCACACTTTAGGCATGCATTGTTGGCTGCCTTTGTGCTTGATATTTTTTTTAACGACCCGTAAATTTTAACAGTTTTAGTAACGTATTTAATTAAAATTTGTGGAAATTTTAAAAGATAAAATTTTGGAATATAAATTTGATATTTGGAATGCGTCCAGTTAAACATAGCAACCGGTAAATTTTCGTCCGAAAATATGAAAGTTCATTTCGCGCATAAATTAACTTCAATTGAATCAGTTAAAAAGAGATGAAAATAAAACGTTTTCAAAACCAAAATATTTTTACATAGAAAAATTCTAAAACGTCTTCTGAGCAAGACGTCATTTTTCGTTTTTCAAATTTGGGACTTCTTTAGCTCCGTCGTTCTTATTTTTCTGCGAATTTTATGCATTTTCCGTAGTTGAACTTTGAAATTTTTACATTTCAATCATACCACTGATATCTGTATATCGTTTTGATCGTCTCGCCATACTGATCTCTGCGGTATATTCCATTTTGTGTTTCGAGGTATAATACGCGGCGAAACCAGCGAGAAATGATTCCGTATCGGTACCGGACCCAAGACATTTTGGTTTCTTTTTGCGTTCAAACTTTGAAGCGCTCGCTCATTCAGTTAATTTCCTGATTCAACGACTAACCGTCATTTTTTTTTGAACGTGATTCTATTCTGAAATATTGAATTGCATTGGTCGGTGAGTATTTTGCCTCTTCATCTTTTATTGGTTTCATGTGAACATTTATTTCATAAATGGGAATTTGTGAAACCTGTATTGTTTACTTCAGCTCCTCGTTTTACTTTTGACCTGCCCTTCATTTGTTTTTCAAGTCCGCACACTCATTCAACACACTTTTCCCATCAGCCTCTTCCCACTTGCATGTAGCCTCTCTTCTCGCTCACATTGGTTACAAACGTATACATTCCTCTTATCAACAGCCATTCCTTCTCTTCATTCTCACTGCCGCATGCAACGGTACCCAACCTCCTCCTCCTTTCTTCTTCTCATTTCTTCTACTACAAAAATAAATAAATGAATATATATATATATAATATGTATATATAATAAACGAAACAATGTCACTTTCATGGCCTCGTTCCAGCGCATCCTCCTCCTTCCACTCCACGCACCTCCGCACTCCACCATTTTTCATGGCCGTATGTGCCTTACCGAGACCACAACCCGCGTCCATGCTTTGCCAGCAGACCCCACTGCAGCGGACCCCACATGCTGCGAGCAACCTCCCTGCCGAACACCTGAACAAGCACCCCACCCGCCTCGCACCCACCCAGCAACCGATCTCCTCCACTTCCTCCCATGCCGACCGCCCTTCACCAAGCTTCGGCCCGATCCCACTTCCCTCTTCACGTGAACCTCCATGTCATCTTCCTTCAAGCGATGCACCCATATCCGTACTCTGCTCACCTACAACCTGACACATCTCCTCCCGCGTCGTCCCCGTCCTACTTCACCACTCTCGGCCACGACTTGACCCACGTTTCCCAGAGCAGCCACTAGTACCGCCTAGGGCTCCAACACCGCCACGTGATTCGTATCTCCTCTTACTCGCGCATCAGGCCATTCGCATGCTTCTGCATTCATGCTTATTCTTCGC
Organism: Allium cepa; assembly: GCA_030765085.1. Classification (NCBI taxonomy): domain Eukaryota; kingdom Viridiplantae; phylum Streptophyta; class Magnoliopsida; order Asparagales; family Amaryllidaceae; genus Allium; species Allium cepa. The sequence continues at coordinate 673,924,180 of CM060941.1, read as the reverse complement.
AGTTCCATGAAAGGCGTATATTCATAGGTAATATATACTTTATTAAGTTGTTAGTATATATATTTAGTTGGGTTTAACTTATGTATTGTTGTAAGTGCATACAGTTTATTTCATTGTTGTTCTGGGTTTTTGAATAAAGTAATTTATTTTATTTTATTTTTTTATTTAGAAAAAATAAACGTCAGACTTTAAATATATGCTAGAGTTGCGTAAGTATTATATATATTTGTATATATGGGACGCATGAGTTATAAGTTGCAGTAAAATTTGTGCATTTTATAATGGGTTTTGGAAAAAAAATGTATGCAAAGTGATATGACTATACTGACTCTAAAAATATAATAGTATAGTAAGATGTACCTATAGTGTAAGTTGTATGCAAGCTAACTGTATGAATTAGATTTAATGCGAAGTCTGAATTCCAGCCTTTCTCTACTACATACACGTATATAATAAGATTTTTACTTTTAAATTACAATTTAGTGTTGCTCTAGTGTGAATGAATGGTTACAGGTACTAAATACATATATTATATAAATTTTACTTGGTGTATAGGTGATCGTATAGGTGAAATATAGGTGAAGTAGACCATATCTGTTAAGCTTGTTTTAAAAGTATGTATATATATTCTGTTTATAAAGCTTTGTTTATTACAGCCGTGATTACAGTATGCATACATAAGAGTTTTGACTGGGTTTTATTTTCTTCCTATATAGTTTATAAAATATATATATGTGTGTGATTTCAACCTATTTTAAATACTGAATAAAAAGTAGTCATATAGAAATTGATTGCTGCGTACGTATGTTAGTACGTTGCATGGATATGTTAGATAAGGGTGTATAAATTATTTTATAAGTTATACAGTCTGTATTTTGGTAAAGCCTTATAAACGGTATTGATGGTAATGCTCATTTAAATATTTAAATAGCTATATACATACGCACGGATTTATATTTTCATCTTGGTTTTTACAGTTATATATAAATGTATGTACGCGTTTGTATTTTGTAAAGGAAAAGGATATATGTTGATAAGTGAAGAACTGTTATATTTTACATGCACTATTCTATCAGCGTAAACCTTGGTCTAGCTACAACATTTTGTAGTATATCTACTAGTAAATATACAGTTGCATTTCAAAGTAATGTGCGTTATTTTGTGTTAAAGTAATATATTATATAAACAAGTGATGTCGTTTAAACAGATATTGAGTTTAAAATATATACGTATATTTTAATTTGAATATTGGGTTAAGGAAAAATAGTATAATTTATACATCTCGTTTAAAACTTTATATTAGGCTAAAAATAGTTTACCCCCATCGATTACTGTTATCAGATCCGGTCGTCAAATTCGTGCCTATCAACCATGATCGTTGAATTCGTGCCGATTTGCTTTGCTTGGATTCGTAACTCAACTTCTATGTCCGTATCAGTGTGCGTATCCGCGTCATCTTCTCGCGCATCTCTAGCCTCGAAAGGTGAGAAATCACTCACGATTAATGTTCTTTTATTTATTAAATTTGATTTCAATCGAAACGACAATTGAAATATGCTGCTGTTAGTTATTTATACTGTTAAATATATGCTATTATGTAACGAACTGGATTTTTCGCGCTCGAAAATCGACATCCATACTTCATATCGTATTCGAATGCCATAGATTCGACCGTTCAAGTCCGATTCGCCGGAGCTTATAACAATATTAAGTAAATAACACAGCAGAATAAAAGAATAATACATTGATATACAGCTTTGATGCAATATCTGTTACAACAGATAATCCAATAGATATCAATATACATCAGAGATATGATACAATAAAACAGCAACTGAAAAGAAAAATAGACAACATCTAGCAGCGGAACAAATAATTCTAAAATAGTCTTCAAAAGAGTACTCCAAGGCATCAATCCAAAATAGCGAGAACCCCCAAAAGATAAGCAAGTGCAGTCCGTATCCAAAGGCTGAATTAGCTCCAGATAATCTACTAAACCTGACTATCTAAAAAAAACCCAACTCTAGACTGCTCGTGTAGAAAATAATGAGCACCCAGAGTTTAGGAAAGAAACAATAAACTCCGGATCAGTCGTGGGACTGGTGTGAGCAACAAAAACAGTTTATCTTTAAAAACAAACAATGAAATATTTTAAAATCAATTCGCAATGCTTTTTAGAAATGAGACTACCATAAGGCCTCCCGCACACACACACAATGCAAACGCAGAATCGGAGGAGATTTCTCCTTATGATAGTCAAAGATGCTTGATACGCATTAAAAAGAAACATTTGGTATTATTACTAGTGCATAGTGTAGTATAAATCATTTCGAAAGTAAAGATATAAATCTTAGCCAACATACGACCATTATCGTATGCCTACTATAGCTACCATGTTCAATAGCAGGTTACCGCTACATTCCATGGCAGGTTATACAACTAAAACCGTACAAGGTACGTATTTGAAGAATGGATTTCCAACAAATGGTCGGGCAAAGGAACTTCCCAAACCCCGAAATGGAACGCCTCTGGAAGGACATCCCTGAGCATCCCAAATGGATCTCTGCCAACACAAAGCCGGTGCACTCCCTGCCCGGGAGTATCAACCTCAGATATTCCATCCCCGGTCGTAACCAACCTTTATCCGAGCGCTCGGTACCAACAACACCACACAGTAATAGATATAGTGTATCACATGAGTAAGTATCTGGGCTCCATACCATGATACTACCCCTATCCAGAAGAAAAGGACATATCCTAGGGATGCGATCCCTGAAAACTTTGCCGCATCTTTTCCTGTTTCGACCATTTTTCGGGTTGTGAGGCTCGACGAAGTCTCGTCCACAAAAACATACTTTATACAAAAGCCATGCTTTGGGTCAACAAATGATCAACACAATGATCACTAAGATAGACGATCAAATAAATGATCCTATCACAATAATCAACACAATGATCATTTACAGCAACACTTAGCATGTCACATTACCAAATTGGGAATATATCGCTGATAACTTCAACTATATAACCTCTGAGCTCGTACGTCTCAGAGAAGGGTGTTAAGCTAAAGAATAAATTCTTCGCCACCAACAGAAATATGTTTGAAAGAAATCTGCTTTATATCTCAAATTGTAATGTCAGACATAACAATCCATACAAGTCTGTTCTGGGTTCGAACAGAACCGAAGGCACTTACAAAGAAGTCCTTGCAATCCGGATATTCACAATCCTGATCGGATTTCCCATCACTTAGGGAGTCTCTATACCGTTGCAACTCAGTGTAGAGACAATCGATAGGTCATACTATCGTTCTTGCAAATACCCGGTCTTCACCACCGGTCTTCAAATGCTATCCATAACGACGTATCACATACTCGGAATGGGTTATACGACACAAAGGTCCTTTCCCGGTTAAACCGAATAGTAAGCGCAACATTTAAAACATATGGATAAGGAATTTCAATTAAGTCACAACTTAATAATTCCAAAGTTTCTTTCAAATGGTTTAAACCAATTATCATTTCAAATCTTTTAAACAAAAAGATTTATTTCACAAAGTTCACTCAGTTTCACAAAGATTCATTTACGGATTTCAAAACAATTTCCGTTTCAATTGGATTAACTCATTTAAATCTTTAAATCAAAGATTTATCTCATAGCTTTCAAAACTTATTTCCGAAGATTCATTCATAACTTGGAAAATCATTTTCGATTCAAACTTGAAATCTCTTTAATATTAATTGGAAGTTCATTACTCATATGAAAGCTTTTTATCACTTAAAAACAATAGTTTTGTTTTGGAAAAACCCCGATTCTATTTATACAAGTTAAAAATCTTTGAGTTAATTCAAATTTCCAAATCAACGCTTAAAAATGGTTTAAACCCGTATAACTTGTAAAAATCCTTTTTAAATCATAAATACTGAATATAGAATTCAATTTCAGATTTCTTTTGAATTTCAATCTAAATCCGATTATTTAAATTCCAAATCTTTATTAGTCATTCAAAAATAACTTTTATTCTTAAAACAGCTTTTCAAAAGCTTTTCCACATTAAAACTTAATTTATTTCCAAAAATATTTGAATTAAAAATTCAAATTCAAACTTATTTAAAAATCTGTGACTTAACCGATTTCCTCGTGAAATCCATATTTGTGTGTGTATAGTGTGGTCCAGGGGTTTACACACAATAGTGCAACATCATTAAATCATCACAGATCAAAACACAGATATATAGTTGATAAGCGATATAAACTATAACGCTCATCGTCTATTCACAGATAATATACAAATGTAAATAAACGAATGAATCATACACAGCTCAATCCATAGTATAAAATATCACAAATCAGATAGGACAATCAATTTAAGGCATCACATATAATACGATCATTCATAAGTAAGGTCAAACAATTGATAAACAGGATTAATTGATTGTTTTAATCCTAATTAATTCAATTTATTTCCAATAAAATTTATTTATTTATGAATTAATCATTCAATTCTGATTCACTAATTTCAAATCATTTGATATCAGTCAATTTATCAAGTACTTTAATCAAATTATTCTTAATTAATCATATTGATTTAAATCAACCTTTACCAATTACATAGTTAATTAACTTTAATTAGTTTTCTTTAAAATTCTTAATGACAAATTTGTTAAACACTTACTTATTTATAACTCAATCTTAAATTACTAATTTATAAATCTCAATCCACTTAGTTAATTTCAATTATCAATTTATTGACATTTTTAATTACCTTGCAAATTAAATAAAATCATTTATCTTTCATTTTGAAATTCTTCTTCCATAACTATAAATAATTTGGTTACTAGCTTAAAGCTAAATGTTAATTAAAGTTAAACAAATTATAATATTATTTAAGCCTAATACTTAACTGTTTAAGGTGATTAACATAAATTAAATTTACAAATACTTAAACTAGTTGCAAAATGATTAAAACTAAACTTGATTTGGCTTAACGTTTTGAAATCAAACCCGAGAAAACCCATCATTCCCCAAGCCAACTCATTTGTTTTTTTTTCTCAACAACTTCAATACAAATTTTCCAGGAACAACTCAACAATTCCCTGTACTCGAACCCACGCAAATACCTGACTCTTCCTCCTCCTCCATTTTTAACAGCCAACATCCCAATGTTACACCGTGCAACGTGCACGTGTACATCTGAACCATACGTCGACAACCAACTTTTCGACCACCGGCATATCATCTTCGACCCATCTAACCTCCCCGACCTCCCAGATTGACGTGATCACTGGAGAATCAAAATCGAACCACGCGAGACCCCTGGAACCACAACACCACCATTGAAGAACTCCTCGACGCCGATGACCCAGACCATCAGGAATGGCGTGACTTCGTCCAAAGCTTCTCAACACTCCAACGCATCAATTCCCACAGCTTCGATTCACCCCGATCCACTCTTTTGGCTTATACGAACACGAAGAACACCTCGACCAATTTGAGTTCTTAAACCCTAAATTGCCATTTTCCAATCACTACAATGCAAGATAAAATAATTTGGTATTTTTCTCGTATCCACCCATGTACCAGCAAGCTTCACCCCAAATCGCAACGACCCACTCGTCATTGATCATCAGATTCTGACGAAAATACCTATTTTGTTCAACTCAGAACCGCTCCTAGCCTAAGCAACTAAAAATCACCATATTAATTTTAAAAACCCTATCTTTGAACGTTTATTCAAGTTATACAATCAATTTAACAATTTAAAATATTTGATTAAGTCTTATAATTTTTATTTCACTGTAAAGCTGAGTTACAGAGTCAATTTTTTTTATTAAGGCTATAATTAAAGTATAACAACTTGTGTTGCAAACTCTAAACTCATCAATGCATTAATGAAGGTATACTGAATTTTGCTTTGTTAAATTCAAATTCTGTAGCAACAGAGAAGAAGCATGCAACCAAATAGACATAGTATCATAGTGTATCTACCCAGAAATACAACTAAAAAGAAACACACAAGCAAAACACAATATTATCTGTGATATGTTTATTCACAGGTAAAGGAAACAAAGAAGGTTGCTCACAGGCATTTTAAATAACATAGAAAATTGGGTTGAATTACTCACAGAACAATCAATTCATACTTTAAATTTTAAGAAATAAGTTACTCACTATGTTTTCCAGATAAAAGAAATAGAGTTGCTTCAATTTGAAACTGGCTTGTATCTTGCTTCTTGAATTTGTATCAGCTACTTTGCATCAGGCCTTTGAAAACAGATCTACAGGCTTACAATTTGATTTGCTTTGATATTTGTTGAAGTTGAGATTTTGTTTTAAGTTTTAAAATGAAGTTTACTTTAGAGACTACTCAGTTTCGAATGATAAAAACTGAGATGAAGATGATAATAGATATAAAAGAAAGCTTACAGTATATATATATAATAGGTATGGTTGATAGTTTCACTTCGGTATGGCTGAGATGATTTGTTTGTGCAAAGAGAAGATGGGTATTAAATGCATGTCCTTATTGTTTACAACCTTATACAGGCTACATACCTATCCTCTCTTTCTTTCTTTCTTTCTTTTTTTTTATTTTCTTTTTACTTTATGTACTTTGTTTATCCTTCTACTTGCCTGCAAGTTACTTTACTCGGCTGCATTTGTATATGTATGTATATGCACATAGATCATTTTGTTTATTTTATTTACTTTGTATGCTAGCTTTGTTTATGTTTGCTCATATGTACTTGTATTGTATAAAAATAACTCATTTGATTCTTATATTCTGGTTTTGTTTATTTTTGTATTTGATGTTTTATGTTTTATTTGTTTTGTAAATATTACTTTGCATTCAATTTAATATGTTGTTCACCGAGATGTCTTTTACATTGCTTGATTTAAATATGTTTTATAATATAAATGAATTCAATGTTGTTATTATTATTTATTCAAACTTTTAATTTAATTTTCCTTTTCAACATTAACTTTACAACGTATATTTTATTTTATTTTATCTTAAACACTTTATTTCAATTCCAATTCAATTTCATTTAAAATAAGTTTGAAATCCCATTTATAAAATAAATAAATATACATATCTAATCAAAATTGAAAAATTCAAATAAATCTATAATTTAATCCAAGAATTCAATTAAATTATAAATTTAAATTCATCTTAAAAATCAGGATCGTTACAGACGTCCCCCCTTAAAAGAATTTCGTCCTCGAAATTCGCCAGAGAAAGATAACGAAGATAGATGAAAGATAGAGAAATATCCTTTCAGATCAAACTGGTCATCAATTCTGCATTTGGCTCACCAAATCAGAATATCAACAATAAATACAAGAACAAACTCAATCAATTACGAATCAATTGGGTTACCTGATCTACGAAGTATACAGGTGTATTGGTTAGTTCGAAGAGATAACTAACCATTCGTAGATTATATCGAAACCCAATGAAATAGACAGAAATAGATTTGATTATAATCTTAGATTCAAGATTTAATTCATCTTCGATTTGCTGAGAAATAAACTAAGGGTAGTTCTCATGCCGAACAATTTCGAACAATTTTAATTATAGATGAGATAGTTACCTTATAAAATTTCATTTCCTTGATTAACTTTTGAGGTTAAAGAATCACCTTTGATTTCACAGGCCCTCGCTGCTTGAATTTTCTTCAGTGCTGAGCAATTCATAATCCTATGCCCCGGCTTGCGACAATGACAGTATTTTCTACATTCCTTTTCTGGCTTCATAAATGGCTCTCTCAGTCCTTGTTTCCTGGGATTCTTACATTTGTTCACGTAATGACCTTTCTCGAAATAGTTGAAACAAGTAACGTCTTTCACCTTTTGCTTCTGTATATCCTTCTTTCCTTTATTCTTCCTCCGTTTCTTTCCACCAAACTTCTTTTTCCTCCAACTCAGATTAGTTGTACCTTCATTCTCCTCCGGATCTTTTTGCTTTTCCAGAGCATCGTATCGATAGCCCATATCAATTAATTCAGAAAACGATTCCTTCACATGAATAGTCATCCTTTCCTGAAATTCCTTGTTCATTCCCCGAATAAACTTTTCATTCTTCTTCAATGGTGTATTCACCAATTCTGGACCAAATCGGGATAACTCAATAAATTTGTTTAAATACTCTTCAAATGATAAACTCCCTTGCTCCAAATCCATAAATTCCTGGTACACTCTAGAGATACCAGCAGACGGCATATATCGCTGTTCGAATACTTCTTTGAAACGATTCCAAGTAAATTCATCCGCCGGCTCATCTATGGTAATTGTTTCCCACCAAACCAAAGCCTCTTCCTCGAGTTGCCAAGAAGCTATCAATTGCATCTGATCATCTTCTAACTTTAATCCCTTGAAAATCCTTTCGCATAATCGAATCCAGGCTTGTGCTTCGATAACAGTTTCTTTGCCAATGAATGGCTTTCCACCAAGTCTAGAAAAACTTTGGTATAAATCAGCCAAATTCGGTTGAAGTTGAATGGGAATATCTGTCGTTGCAGGGCTTTGACCAGCTGAAATGGTACTTTCCCGTCTCCTATTTCGTCCTCTTCTTCCATTCATTCTTACTATCTGTAATAGTAAGAAATCCGATTAGGCATTCAGACGAAATATCTTAGAGAATAACATCAGATAAAGAAAATAGATTGAGAAATTTGGGTTTTGGTTTCACTGGTTATACTCATTCTAGGGATACTTCACCCTATCTCTAATGAGCTACTTAATGTGTTATACTCCTGAGCTAAAGTTCAACCTTAGCTCTGATACCACGTTGTAACGAACTGGATTTTTCGCGCTCGAAAGTCGACATCCATACTTCATATCGTATTCGAATGCCATAGATTCGACCGTTCAAGTCCGATTCGCCGGAGCTTATAACAATATTAAGTAAATAACACAGCAGAATAAAAGAATAATACATTGATATATAGCTTTGATACAATATCTATTACAACAGATAATCCAATAGATATCAATATACATCAGAGATATGATACAATAAAACAGCAACTGAAAAGAAAAATAGACAACATCTAGCAGCGGAACAAATAATTCTAAAATAGTCTTCAAAAGAGTACTCCAAGGCATCAATCCAAAATAGCGAGAACCCCCAAAAGATAAGCAAGTGCAGTCCGTATCCAAAGGCTGAATTAGCTCCAGATAATCTACTAAACCTGACTATCTGAAAAAAAACCCAACTCTAGACTGCTCGTGTAGAAAATAATGAGCACCCAGAGTTTAGGAAAGAAACAATAAACTCCGGATCAGTCGTGGGACTGGTGTGAGCAACAAAAACAGTTTATCTTTAAAAACAAACAATGAAATATTTTAAAATCAATTCGCAATGCTTTTTAGAAATGAGACTACCATAAGGCCTCCCGCACACACACACAATGCAAACGCAGAATCGGAGGAGATTTCTCCTTATGATAGTCAAAGATGCTTGATACGCATTAAAAAGAAACATTTGGTATTATTACTAGTGCATAGTGTAGTATAAATCATTTCGAAAGTAAAGATATAAATCTTAGCCAACATACGACCATTATCGTATGCCTACTATAGCTACCATGTTCAATAGCAGGTTACCGCTACATTCCATGGCAGATTATACAACTAAAACCGTACAAGGTACGTATTTGAAGAATGGATTTCCAACAAATGGTCGGGCAAAGGAACTTCCCAAACCCCGAAATGGAACGCCTCTGGAAGGACATCCCTGAGCATCCCAAATGGATCTCTGCCAACACAAAGCCGGTGCACTCCCTGCCCGGGAGTATCAACCTCAGATATTCCATCCCCGGTCGTAACCAACCTTTATCCGAGCGCTCGGTACCAACAACACCACACAGTAATAGATATAGTGTATCACATGAGTAAGTATCTGGGCTCCATACCATGATACTACCCCTATCTAGAAGAAAAGGACATATCCTAGGGACGCGATCCCTGAAAACTTTGCCGCATCTTTTCCTGTTTCGACCATTTTTCGGGTTGTGAGGCTCGACGAAGTCTCGTCCACAAAAACATACTTTATACAAAAGCCATGCTTTGGGTCAACAAATGATCAACACAATGATCACTAAGATAGACGATCAAATAAATGATCCTATCACAATAATCAACACAATGATCATTTACAGCAACACTTAGCATGTCACATTACCAAATTGGGAATATATCGCTGATAACTTCAACTATATAACCTCTGAGCTCGTACGTCTCAGAGAAAGGTGTTAAGCTAAAGAATAAATTCTTCGCCACCAACAGAAATATGTTTGAAAGAAATCTGCTTTATATCTCAAATTGTAATGTCAGACATAACAATCCATACAAGTCTGTTCTGGGTTCGAACAGAACCGAAGGCACTTACAAAGAAGTCCTTGCAATCCGGATATTCACAATCCTGATCGGATTTCCCATCACTTAGGGAGTCTCTATACCGTTGCAACTTAGTGCAGAGACAATCGATAGGTCATACTATCGTTCTTGCAAATACCCGGTCTTCACCACCGGTCTTCAAATGCTATCCATAACGACGTATCACATACTCGGAATGGGTTATACGACACAAAGGTCCTTTCCCGGTTAAACCGAATAGTAAGCGCAACATTTAAAACATATGGATAAGGAATTTCAATTAAGTCACAACTTAATAATTCCAAAGTTTCTTTCAAATGGTTTAAACCAATTATCATTTCAAATCTTTTAAACAAAAAGATTTATTTCACAAAGTTCACTCAGTTTCACAAAGATTCATTTACGGATTTCAAAACAATTTCCGTTTCAATTGGATTAACTCATTTAAATCTTTAAATCAAAGATTTATCTCATAGCTTTCAAAACATATTTCCGAAGATTCATTCATAACTTGGAAAATCATTTTCGATTCAAACTTGAAATCTCTTTAATATTAATTGGAAGTTCATTACTCATATGAAAGCTTTTTATCACTTAAAAACAATAGTTTTGTTTTGGAAAAACCTCGATCCTATTTATACAAGTTAAAAATCTTTGAGTTAATTCAAATTTCCAAATCAACGCTTAAAAATGGTTTAAACCCGTATAACTTGTAAAAATCCTTTTTAAATCATAAATACTGAATATAGAATTCAATTTCAGATTTCTTTTGAATTTCAATCTAAATCCGATTATTTAAATTCCAAATCTTTATTAGTCATTCAAAAATAACTTTTATTCTTAAAACAGCTTTTCAAAAGCTTTTCCACATTAAAACTTAATTTATTTCCAAAAATATTTGAATTAAAAATTCAAATTCAAACTTATTTAAAAATCTGTGACTTAACCGATTTCCTCGTGAAATCCATATTTGTGTGTGTATAGTGTGGTCCAGGGGTTTACACACAATAGTGCAACATCATTAAATCATCACAGATCAAAACACAGATATATAGTTGATAAGCGATATAAACTATAACGCTCATCGTCTATTCACAGATAATATACAAATGTAAATAAACGAATGAATCATACACAGCTCAATCCATAGTATAAAATATCACAAATCAGATAGGACAATCAATTTAAGGCATCACATATAATACGATCATTCATAAGTAAGGTCAAACAATTGATAAACAGGATTAATTGATTGTTTTAATCCTAATTAATTCAATTTATTTCCAATAAAATTTATTTATTTATGAATTAATCATTCAATTCTGATTCACTAATTTCAAATCATTTGATATCAGTCAATTTATCAAGTACTTTAATCAAATTATTCTTAATTAATCATATTGATTTAAATCAACCTTTACCAATTACATAGTTAATTAACTTTAATTAGTTTTCTTTAAAATTCTTAATGACAAATTTGTTAAACACTTACTTATTTATAACTCAATCTTAAATTACTAATTTATAAATCTCAATCCACTTAGTTAATTTCAATTATCAATTTATTGACATTTTTAATTACCTTGCAAATTAAATAAAATCATTTATCTTTCATTTTGAAATTCTTCTTCCATAACTATAAATAATTTGGTTACTAGCTTAAAGCTAAATGTTAATTAAAGTTAAACAAATTATAATATTATTTAAGCCTAATACTTAACTGTTTAAGGTGATTAACATAAATTAAATTTACAAATACTTAAACTAGTTGCAAAATGATTAAAACTAAACTTGATTTGGCTTAACGTTTTGAAATCAAACCCGAGAAAACCCATCATTCCCCAAGCCAACTCATTTGTTTTTTTTTCTCAACAACTTCAATACAAATTTTCCAGGAACAACTCAACAATTCCCTGTACTCGAACCCACGCAAATACCTGACTCTTCCTCCTCCTCCATTTTTAACAGCCAACATCCCAATGTTACACCGTGCAACGTGCACGTGTACATCTGAACCATACGTCGACAACCAACTTTTCGACCACCGGCATATCATCTTCGACCCATCTAACCTCCCCGACCTCCCAGATTGACGTGATCACTGGAGAATCAAAATCGAACCACGCGAGACCCCTGGAACCACAACACCACCATTGAAGAACTCCTCGACGCCGATGACCCAGACCATCAGGAATGGCGTGACTTCGTCCAAAGCTTCTCAACACTCCAACGCATCAATTCCCACAGCTTCGATTCACCCCGATCCACTCTTTTGGCTTATACGAACACGAAGAACACCTCGACCAATTTGAGTTCTTAAACCCTAAATTGCCATTTTCCAATCACTACAATGCAAGATAAAATAATTTGGTATTTTTCTCGTATCCACCCATGTACCAGCAAGCTTCACCCCAAATCGCGACGACCCACTCGTCATTGATCATCAGATTCTGACGAAAATACCTATTTTGTTCAACTCAGAACCGCTCCTAGCCTAAGCAACTAAAAATCACCATATTAATTTTAAAAACCCTATCTTTGAACGTTTATTCAAGTTATACAATCAATTTAACAATTTAAAATATTTGATTAAGTCTTATAATTTTTATTTCACTGTAAAGCTGAGTTACAGAGTCAATTTTTTTTTATTAAGGCTATAATTAAAGTATAACAACTTGTTTGTTGCAAACTCTAAACTCATCAATGCATTAATGAAGGTATACTGAATTTTGCTTTGTTAAATTCAAATTCTGTAGCAACAGAGAAGAAGCATGCAACCAAATAGACATAGTATCATAGTGTATCTACCCAGAAATACAACTAAAAAGAAACACACAAGCAAAACACAATATTATCTGTGATATGTTTATTCACAGGTAAAGGAAACAAAGAAGGTTGCTCACAGGCATTTTAAATAACATAGAAAATTGGGTTGAATTACTCACAGAACAATCAATTCATACTTTAAATTTTAAGAAATAAGTTACTCACTATGTTTTCTAGATAAAAGAAATAGAGTTGCTTCAATTTGAAACTGGCTTGTATCTTGCTTCTTGAATTTGTATCAGCTACTTTGCATCAGGCCTTTGAAAACAGATCTACAGGCTTACAATTTGATTTGCTTTGATATTTGTTGAAGTTGAGATTTTGTTTTAAGTTTTAAAATGAAGTTTACTTTAGAGACTACTCAGTTTCGAATGATAAAAACTGAGATGAAGATGTTAATAGATATAAAAGAAAGCTTACAGTATATATATATATAATAGGTATGGTTGATAGTTTCACTTCAGTATGGCTGAGATGATTTGTTTGTGCAAAGAGAAGATGGGTATTAAATGCATGTCCTTATTGTTTACAACCTTATACAGGCTACATACCTATCCTCTCTTTCTTTTTTCTTTTTTTTAATTTTCTTTTTACTTTATGTACTTTGTTTATCCTTCTACTTGCCTGCAAGTTACTTTACTCGGCTGCATTTGTATATGTATGTATATGCACATAGATCATTTTGTTTATTTTATTTACTTTGTATGCTAGCTTTGTTTATGTTTGCTCATATGTACTTGTATTGTATAAAAATAACTCATTTGATTTTTATATTCTGGTTTTGTTTATTTTTGTATTTGATGTTTTATGTTTTATTTGTTTTGTAAATATTACTTTGCATTCAATTTAATATGTTGTTCACCGAGATGTCTTTTACATTGCTTGATTTAAATATGTTATAATATAAATGAATTCAATGTTGTTATTATTATTTATTCAAACTTTTAATTTAATTTTCCTTTTCAACATTAACTTTACAACATATATTTTATTTTATTTTATCTTAAACACTTTATTTCAATTCCAATTCAATTTCATTTAAAATAAGTTTCAAATCCCATTTATAAAATAAATAAATATACATATCTAATCAAAATTGAAAAATTCAAATAAATCTATAATTTAATCCAAGAATTCAATTAAATTATAAATTTAAATTCATCTTAAAAATCAGGATCGTTACATATTACCTGTATCTATTTCCTATGACATCAAACACCATTACTGTTAATTACTTATGCGATGATAATACAGTTTGGTTGATAATTGATTGATTGTTTGTTGTTTATATTGGATGTTAAATTGTAATGTATAAAGTGATAAATATTATGCAATTAAATTTGACGTAGGACAGTTTAAAAATTTGAATCCACATATGTGTTGAATTTGATTAGTTAATTTGAAATAATATGACCCCTTTTAATTGTTATGTTAATAGACACGTAGAATTTGATAAATTACACTTTGAACCTTGAACGTATATTGGATAAATTGTTGTAGAATTGAAATTGAACGACAAGTGAAAAACCGTAATATAGTAATCTTTAATCTACATGAAATGATAGTGTAGATTCTAGAAATAATTATATTAATTCGCACAAACAACAATGTGAATTAATACGATTATTTCGGGATTATTTGAATTGATTATTGGATTGTGTTTGATTGTTGTTATTGCTTGTTTATTTACTTTGACACCATCCCAGTTATCACATTGCAAGTTCCCTTTGTTTTGTTTTGATTTTTGAATTGGAATTGGAATCGGGTTGAAATGATAAATACCCAAAATGAACTTGACTTAGGATAGAGAATTAAATAAACCCGATTGGTCAATAATTTGATTTGACATAAAATAAAGATTTTATTTGAATAATAAGGTTTTGAAATAATATTGGAACGTAAACTTTGATTAAAGGAAAATGCTAATATTGAATTTGAAACAAAATATTAATGTAATAAATGATGAAAGAACGTTGTTTGAAATGAATTATTTGACGATAAAATTTGGAATTATTCATTGAATTAAGTTTGAAATGATTTAATAATTAAGGTGAATTTATAATTAAGTTTGAAATTTTTAAGTTTTGAAATTATTAATAATTAAGATTGAATTTATTTAATAATTGAAAAAGATTGAATTATTTGATAATTGAGTAAAAATGGAATTCTTTGATAAGAGAAATTAAACTTTTGAATATGTGAATTCGAACTTCGTTGGTAAATGAAATTGGGTTTCTTATTTAATTAAGCTTTGGAAAATTTAAGTAAGTGAATAAATCAAATTGAATTTCTTTAACAAGAAATAAAATGCGTTTTATTGTAATAAATGTAAGACTTGTAGTTTAAAGAATTGATTTGACGAATCTAATTGAATTCAATTGGTAAGTTGATATAATGAAGTTGAACGTAAGCAATTGATTTAAATGAATTGGAATTTAAATAGAAGTTGTTTTGAAGGATAAATTTACTTAGCGAATATTGAATAAAATCGATAAATGAATTTAAATTGATTTGAATGAAAATTTAACAATTTAAATGATTTTGGAATGAAACCTATATACGAACTTGAATCGATAATTGAATTGTTTTAAATAAAAATTGAAATTGAATTGTAAGACTTTAAAATGGTTATTGGGAAGTTTTGAAACATAAATTTTGGAAATTGATAGTGAAAGACGAATGAACTGTTGATTTATAAATTCTAATTGAAATTGAAACTTATTTGGTTTTGAAATTTGTTAAACGACCAATCGGTGTAATAATTACGAAAGTTATTAAAGAGACCGGAGTCGGTTATGGACATACTCTCTGTCTAAACCGAAAACCACTTTAATAACTATACGCGGAGTGGTGATCCAGAATGAAGTGGTTGGAATGATGTACGTGATGACTGAAGAAAGAGAACGATAATTGATAGCCTTGAAACTTGTGTCAAATTGGAAATGACTTAAACAGGAGCCGTGCCGGGCCAAATGGGGTTAGCCACCTCGAGCGAACACACTTCTTCGTAAAATACTCATTACTTGTTATTGATTGGTGCACCCTCGTACTTTTCAGGAGTGTTGTTTCGCGATGTTGCGATCGCTGCGGCGATGCGTTCTCACCAGTCCAGATCAGGCGAACGGTAGTTCAACTACCTTGGGTATTGCCTCATGTGCCTTGTCATACTTATATCCTGATATACGCGACCACTACGAATTCGTTTTGTGTTATACCTATGGAGTACTCCCTGATATCCCACTAGTTTACGGTGGAGTTTACAATGCTGTATAGACTATGATGCTTATAAATTGTGTTAAGGGGGATAATGGTAATGCCTTAACACTATTTTGATATTTATATTACTGATAGACATTATCTATTTAGCATACATTACTACATAGTAGATAGTTTAACGGATCCTTAGAGGATGGTGATTCCAACATCCTTTGAGTTACTTGTATTTCGATTGCTATTTCACTTGAGTTGGATTTATTGATATGAAAATATTAATCCTGACTCGAGTGTTTTGTGTTTTGCTTTACGCTCGGGTCAGACTGAGTGGTTCAGCGTTCGAGACCCACCTTTGGAGTTGGAGCTTTGCTTGAAGATCCAGCCATCTATTCTGCTTTCAGTATTCGATGATTCCAGTGATGTATTTTGATTTGTATTTGAGGTATTGTGTTACTCTTCTGCTGCAAACTCTGATGTATCTTATATATTTATATAGTAGCTTCATGAACTACAATCTCTTTTACTTCCGCTGCATATTACTACTCTTTGTCTGTGATTCTGTGATTATTTATTTACTGTATATCCAAGTTTTGCCAAATTTAAATTAACAATTCGGTATTTTGAATTATTCAAGTCCGACATGTGCGGATGGGAATAGTCCAAAATAGCGGGTCGTTACAGTTGGTATCAGAGCTTTGGTAGCTCTAGGCAAAAACTTAGCATATAGGGTAAATGTATTTACAGAATCACCCTCATTCGATTTTCAATCTCTTCCTTTTGACTCTTTTTCTTTGAATTTTGGAACATTCCTCTCGGTTCCGAAATTCATTCGTGTCCCTCACTATTCGTCTTCTTTCAATTCTGGAGCACCCCATAACTCCATTTTGAATGATATCTATAATAGATCGGCGGCCTCGCCAATCTTCGAATGATTCGTAAAGGGGCGAAACTACTTTATAATAGGCATCGACTTACCGGAGAATTCTGTATCCTTGGTTTACGATGCTATCTATCTCCTGCTATACCTGAATTCGATTTCTTGAGATCAAATGTTGATTTACCTCGGAATTCAGCATCGATCTTATTCTTGAAGTTATGGACGACCCGGTTAAGGTTACCCGTAAATTAAATAAGCTTATCCATCTTCTGGTTCTGTTAATTGAATTATCTTACTTCTGTTTCGAACTTAAAATCAAATCGAAATTCTCTTTAATTTGATTTCCATCAAATTTGAATCGCTATACTTATTTTGAAATCCATTCTTATATCGTCGAGCGAGGAAGCGTATTTGTAAATTTATATTTAAATATTTTAATATATATTGTGTTGTTTGAGTTGTTGATGTTGATTTGGATTTTCGATAGATTCGTCTGATCAACGCTATCGATAGGATTTCCAAAACACTTGAACAGAACAAACTAACACTGTATTGTTTCTGAATTTGGTAAATAAAATAGTTTTGTTGATTATATTTTAAATCTTCTGAAATTAAAATGTTAACGAATCTGTTATCCGAAATGTTAAAATTTAATTTTCATTTATTGATTTATAAACCATTGACTATTGCATAATAATAAATAAATAATATATAAAATTTAATTATAAATTGATTTGGAATTTGATGTGAATTGAAATCAGAATTTGAGAATTTAATTTTCGGTAATTTCGAACTATGGTTTTCAAGTTTAAAATGTATATTATTTAAAATATCTTCGAATAGAAATAGTTTTCAAAGAATTTTAAATGATTAAATTTGAGCTCCCTATTTTGTCGCTGGAAAATAATTTTGGTGATGACGGCCGCATCATCGACATTTATTTTCGAGTTTCGAAGTGGAGAGACGAATTCGTAGTTTTGCTACAATTTTGTTTTGGAAATTAAATCAACTTAAATTTCTTAAGTATGATTTGATTTATATATAGATATGTAATTTTAAATATAATTTGACTTGATATATATAGTATATACATAATTATCTCTGAAATGGTTTGAAATTAATCGGAAATAAATTCTTAAATTTTGATTTAAAGATGAGTTCAATGAAGCCAAAAGATTTGACTAAACACTTAATTTGAAATAAGTAAATTTTAAAATTTTATTTGGATAATACTCAATTGCATTATATAACTTACCTAAATTTTCAAAAGTCAACTATGTAATCGAGTATAATACAGTAGAAAATGATATTAAAGGAAATTTTTAAATAAAATTTGAGTAGTAATAATAAATGTAATATACTTAATATAGGCGATAAGATATATTAAGTGAAATAAATTTAATAATAATTGGAATAAAGAAGAATTTAATTTGTCGAATAGAATATGTTTATAATAACTTATTATTTAAATTTATGATTTTAGAAAATGGTAAATAAAGGATAATCGGATAATAAAACAATGAATAAATGAGATAAATAAATAAAATTTTGTTTGAAGGAATCTTTTGATATCAAATATTAAGAAATTTAAAATTAAAACAACTTAATGAAATACCTTGAAATTTAAAAATAAAATTGTTGAATATAAATTTATTTAAATTGAAATTTATATGGTTTAAATTAATTGTTTTATCTTATTTTCAATCTATTTTCTTTCTGATGGTTTCTATTCTCCTACCTCCTTCCTTTTCGAGGACGAAAAGTTTTGAGTGGGGGAGAGTGTAACGACCCGTAAATTTTAACGGTTTTAGTAACGTATTTAATTAAAATTTGTGGATATTTTAAAAGATAAAATTTTGGAATATACATTTGATATTTGGAATGCGTCCAGTTAAACATAGCAACCGGTAAATTTTCGTCCAAAAATATGAAAGTTTATTTCGCGCGTGAATTTACTTCAATTGAATCAGTTAAAAAGAGATGAAAATAAAACGTTTTCAAAACCAAAATATTTTTACATAGAAAAATTCTAAAACGTCTTCTGAGCAAGATGTCATTTTTCTTTTTTCAAATTTCAGACTTCTTTAGCTCCGCCGTTCTTATTTTTCTGCGAATTTTATGCATTTTCCGTAGTTGAAAATTTGAAATTTTTACAATTCAATCGTAGCACTGATATCTGTATACCATTTTGATCGTCTCGCCATATTGATCTTTGCGGTATATTCCATTTTGTGTTTCGAGGCATAATACGCGACGAAACCAACGAGAAATGATTCCGTATTGGTACCGGACCTAAGACATTTTGGTTTCTTTTTGCGTTCAAACTTTGAAACGCTCGCTCATTCAGTTAATTTCCTGATTCAACGACGAACCGTCATTTTTTTTTGAACGTGATTATATTCTGAAATATTGAATTGCATTGGTCGGTGAGTATTTTGCCTCTTCATCTTATATTGGTTTCATGTGAACATTTATTTCATAAATGGGAATTTGTGAAACCTGTATTGTTTACTTCAGCTCCTCGTTTTACTTTTGACCTGCTCTTCATTTGTTTTTCAAGTCCCCACACTCATTCAACACACTTTTCCCATCAGCCTCTTCCCACTTGCATGTAGCCTCTCTTCTCCCCTCACATTGGTCACAAACGTATACATTCCTCTTATCAACAGCCATTCCTTCTCTTCATTCTCACTGCCGCATGCAACGGTACCCAACCTCCTCCTCCTTTCTTCTTCTCATTTCTTCTACTACAAAAAAAATAAATGAATAAATATATATATAATAAACGAATCAATGTCACTTTCATGGCCTCGTCCCAGCGCATCCTCCTCCTTCCACTCCACGCACCTCCGCACTCCACCATTTTTCATGGCCGTGTGTGCCTTGCCGAGACCACAACCCGCATCCATACTTTGCCAGCAGACCCTACTGCAACGGACCCCACATGCCGCGAGCCACTTCCCTGCCAAACACCTGAACAAGCACCCCACCCGCCTCGCACCCACCCAGCAACCGATCTCCTCCACTTCCTCCCATCCCGACCGCCCTTCACCAAGCTTCAGCCCAGTTTGATATTGGCCCGATCCCACTTCCTTTGCACGTGAACCTCCACGCCATCTTCCTTCAAGCGATGCACCCATATCCGTACTCTGCTCACCTACAACCTGACACATCTCCTCCCGCCTTGTCCCTGTCCTACTTCACCACTCTCGGCCACAACTTGACCCACATTTCCCAGAGCAGCCACTAGCACCGCCTAGGGCTCCAACACCGCCACGTGATTCGTATCTCCTCTTACTCGCGAACCAGGCCATTCGCATGCTTCTCCATTCATGCTTTTTCTTCGCAGTGCCATGAAAGGCGTATATTCATAGGTAATATATACTTTATTAAGTTGTTAGTATATATATTTAGTGGGGTTTAACTTATGTATTGTTGTAAGTGTATACAGTTTATTTCATTGTTGTTCTGGGTTTTTGAATAAAGTAATTTATTTTATTTTATTTTATTTTAAAAAAAATAAACGTCAGACTTTAAATATGTGCTAGAGTTGTGTAAGTATTATATATATTTGTATATATGGGGCACATGAGTTATAAATTGCAGTTAAATTTTTGCGTTTTATAATGGTTTTTGGAAAAAAAATGAATGCAAAGTGATTTGAATATACCGACTCTAAAAATATAATAGTATAGTAAGATGTACCTATAGTGTAAGTTGTATGCAAGCTAACTGTATGCATTAGATTTAATGCGAAGTCTGAATTCTAGCCTTTCTCTACTACATACACGTATATAATAAGATTTTTACTTTTAAATTATAATTTAGTGTTGCTCTAGTGTGAATGAATGGTTACAGGTACTAAACACATATATTATATAAATTTTACTTGGTGTATAGGTGATCGTATAGGTGAAGTATAGGTGAAGTAGACCATATCTGTTAAGCTTTGTTTTAAAAGTAGGTATATATAGTCTTTTTATAAAGCTTTGTTTATTACAGCCGTGATTACAGTATGCATATATAAGAGTTTTGACTGGGTTTTATTTTCTTCCTATATAGTTTATAAAATTTATATATATGTGTGATTGCAACCTATTTTCAATATTGAATAAAAAGTAGTCATATAGAAATTGATTGATGCGTACGTATGTTAGTACGTTGCATGGATATGTTAGATAAGGGTGTATAAACTATTTTATAAGTTATACAGTCTGTATTTTGGTAAAGCCTTATAAACGGTAGTGATGGTAATGCTCATTTAAATATTTTTAAATAGCTATATACATACGCGCGGATTTATATTTTCATCTTGGTTTTTACAGTTATATATAAAAGTATGTACACGTTTGTGTTTTGTAAAGGAAATGGATATATGTTGATAAGTGAAGAACTGTTTTATTTTACGTGCACTATTCTATCAGCGTAAACCTTGGTCTAGCTACAACATTTTGTAGTATATATGCTAGTAAATATGCAGTTGCATTTCAAAGTAATGTGCGTTATTTTGTGTTAAAGTAATATATTATATAAAACAAGTGATGTCGTTTAAACGGATATTGAGTTTAAAATATATACGTATATTTTAATTTGAATATTGGGTTAAGGAAAAATAATATAATTTATACTTCTCGTTTAAAACTTTATATTGGGCTAAAATTAATTTTCTCCCATCGATTACTGTTATCAGATCCGGTCGTCAAATTCGTGCCTATCAACCATGATCGTTGAATTCGTGCCGATTAGCTTTGCTTGGATTCGTTACTCAACTTCTATGTCCGTATCAGTGTGCGTATCCGCGTCATCTTCTCGCGCATCTCTAGCCTCGAAAGGTGAGAAATCACTCACGATTAATGTTCTTTTATTTATTAAATTTGATTTCAATCGAAACGACAATTGAAATATGCTGCTGTTAGTTATTTATACTGTTAAATATATGCTATTACCTGTATCTGTTTCCTATGACATCAGACACCATTATCTGTTAATTACTTATGCGATGATAATATAGTTTGGTTGATAATTGATTGATTGTTTGTTGTTTATATTGGATGTTAAATTGTAATGTATAAAGTGATAAATATTATGCAATTGAATTTGACGTAGGATAGTTTAAAAATTTGAATCCACATATGTGTTGAATTTGATTAGTTAATTTGAATAATATGACCCCTTTTAATTGTTAAGTAATAGACACGTAGAATTTGATAAATTACACTTTGAACCTTGAACGTATATTGGATAAATTGTTGTAGAATTGAAATTGAACGACAAGTGAAAAATCGTAATGTAGTAATCTTTAATCTACATGAAATGATAGTGTAGATTCTAGAAATAATTATATTAATTCGCACAAACAACAATGTGAATTAATACGATTATTTCGGGATTATTTGAATTGATTATTGGATTGTGTTTGATTGTTGTTATTGCTTGTTTATTTACTTTGACACCATCCCAGTTATCACATTGCAAGTTCCCTTTGTTTTGTTTTGATTTTTGAATTGGAATTGGAATCGGGTTGAAATGATAAATACCCAAAATGAACTTGACTTAGGATAGAGAATTAAATAAACCCGATTGGTCAATAATTTGATTTGACATAAAATAAAGATTTTATTTGAATAATAAGGTTTTGAAATAATATTGGAACGTAAACTTTGATTAAAGGAAAATGCTAATATTGAATTTGAAACAAAATATTAATGTAATAAATGATGAAAGAACGTTGTTTGAAATGAATTATTTGACGATAAAATTTGGAATTATTCATTGAATTAAGTTTGAAATGATTTAATAATTAAGGTGAATTTATAATTAAGTTTGAAATTTTTAAGTTTTGAAATTATTAATAATTAAGATTGAATTTATTTAATAATTGAAAAAGATTGAATTATTTGATAATTGAGTAAAAATGGAATTCTTTGATAAGAGAAATTAAACTTTTGAATATGTGAATTCGAACTTCGTTGGTAAATGAAATTGGGTTTCTTATTTAATTAAGCTTTGGAAAATTTAAGTAAGTGAATAAATCAAATTGAATTTCTTTAACAAGAAATAAAATGTGTTTTATTATAATAAATGTAAGACTTGTAATTTAAAGAATTGATTTGACGAATCTAATTGAATTCAATTGGTAAGTTGATATAATGAAGTTGAACGTAAGTAATTGATTTAAATGAATTGGAATTTAAATAGAAGTTGTTTTGAAGGATAAATTTACGTAGCGAATATTGAATAAAATCGATAAATGAATTTAAATTGATTTGAATGAAAATTTAACAATTTAAATGATTTTGGAATGAAACCTGTATACGAACTTGAATCGATATTTGAATTGTTTTAAATAAAAATTGAAATTGAATTGTAAGACTTTGAAATGGTTATTGGGAAGTTTTGAAACATAAATTTTGGAAATTGATAGTGAAAGACAAATGAACTGTTGATTTATAAATTCTAATTGAAATTGAAACTTATTTGGTTTTGAAATTTGTTAAACGACCAATCGGTGTAATAATTACGAAAGTTATTAAATAGACCGGAGTCGGTTATGGACATACTCTCTATCTAAACCGAAAACCACTTTAATAACTATACGCGGAGTGGTGATCCAGAATGAAGTGGTTGGAATGATGTACGTGATGACTGAAGAAAGAGAACGATAATGGATAGCCTTGACATTTGTGTCAAATTGGAAATGACTTAAACAGGAGCCGTGCCGAGCCAAATGGAGTTACCTCGAGCGAACACACTTCTTCGTAAACTACTCATTACTTGTTATTGATTGGTGCACCCTCATACTTTTCAGGATTGTTGTTTCGCGGTGTTGCGATCGCTGCGGCGATGCGTACTCACTAGTCCGGCTCAGGCGAACGGTAGTTTCACTACCTTGGGTATTGCCTCATGTGCCCTGTCATACTTGTATCCCGATATACGCAACCACTACGAATTTGTTTTGTGTTATACCTATTGAGTATTCCCTGATATCCCACCAGTTTACGGTGGAGTTTACAGTGCTGCATAGACTATGATGCTTATAAAATGTGTTAAGGGGGATAATGGTAACGCCTTAACACTATTTTGATATTTATATTACTGATAGACATTATCTATTTAGCGTACATTACTACATAGTAGATAGTTTAACGAATCCTTAGAGGATGGTGATTCCAACATCCTTTGAGTTACTTGTATTTCGATTGCTATTTCACTTAAGTTGTATTTATTGATATGATAATATTAATCCTGACTCGAGTGTTTTGTGTTTTGCTTTACGCTCGGGTCAGACTGAGTGGTTCAGCTTTCGAGACCCACCTTTGGAGTTGGATCTTTGCTTGAAGATCCAGCCATCTATTCTGCTTTCAGTATTCGATGATTCCAGTGATGTATTTTGATTTGTATTTGATGTATCGTGTTACTCTTCTGTTGTAAACTCTGATGTATCTTATATATTTTTATAGTAGCTTCATGAACTACTATCTCTTTTACTTCCGCTGCATATTACTACTCTGTGTTTGTGATTCTGTGATTATTTATTTACTGTATATCTGAGTTTTGCCAAATTTAAATTAACAATTCGGTATTTTGAATTATTCAAGTCCGACATGTGCGGATGGGAATAGTCCAAAATAGGGGATCATTACATTTTTTTAATGTTCCAAGTATTATATAAAAATAAGTATCAAACAAGAAGATTTAGGATTTTTCCTTGCATTATTTTGTGGTGTCATGTGCATTTATTATAACAGTCAACAATGATATCCAATGCATATGAATGAAAATATAAATAATCATTAATAATAAAACAAGTATTGAAATTGACACGCTTCCTCTCCCCAAGAAAGTAATCCTTGAACTATTGAATCGTCCTCTCCTTAACCTCCTTACAAATCTTCAAGTAACCCTTCAGAAACGATCTAAAAATATATATAGGCATATCATCAGGTTAAACACAAATCAGAACTTATATGTAGTCATATATTGTAGTAGCATATAACTTTAAAACCACATAAATACATAACTACTAACTGCAAAATTATCCCGGCTTGTTTTATGAATATATGCATTAATTATACAACGCATAATTGAATATATTATGTACTTCATAACCATATTAATATATAACTACTAACTGCAAAATCAACACACACACACACACTCTGACACACACACACACGTATATATAAAGAAAGATCATAGTGTTAGATTTATATATCAGCTTATAGCAATGATCTGCAAATAGTAACTTGACCCATTGTATAAATATTATTTTGTTTAACGATTACAATTTCCTCTATTAACAATTTAAATATACAACATCAAAGAATAGAGTTAAAGTTTAAACCAGATCTGACCATAATGAATTTAGTTCCTCTATAATAGATTATTAAACCAGATGACTTTCTACATAGTAAATTGTTTGCCATAAGCTATTTTTACACAAAATAGAACAACTATTTCATTAATTCTAGAAAAATATACTCATAATCTTTAGTTTCCTTCTTTACGCCATTAACTGCAACGGCTCGACAAGGTGGCGGTCTTTAGTAGCATTATGAAGCATCATAAATGACATGAGAGATCTATAGGCAAGAGGAACGTGAAGATTAGATATAGGTTTCGAATTACCAATTTTTTTAATTCCATCTGGAGAATAGAAACATAACTTGAAAGGGGAATAATAGGGCACGTTAAGTACTAGTTCGGTTTGAGTAATGTGTGATTTTTTATAAATGGGTTAGTTTTGGCTGCAATTTTTCTTAAAAACATAGATACGGTTCGATTTATCCTTTTTAGTATTGGGTTTTTGTCAATATAAAAACGCACATGACACATGTATCTTATGGAAAACTATCAATTTAGAAAACGAAGTTAACATACAAAATAGAAAATAACTTTTTTATTTTCAATGTTTTGAGAAATAAAAGAAGCACGAGAAATAATCCATCGTTCCTCCATTCCCTTCCTTGCCCTCCTTATCTTCCTTCCATCATATCCGTCATCCCTTTGCCCCTCTCATGTTTTGTAATTGATGTTGAAAACTCAAAGCATAATACTTATTTTAATCCAAATGCTACCTTAATTTTGTAGTAGCATAACGGTTAAACATCCATCCAAATTTTGTTAACTATTAACAAAACCAAAAATGTTCGGTTATGATCGGCCGTTTAGCTAATGATGTCGATTAACCAAGTTTATTTGTTAAGTCAGTTGGATCTACGTTAGTTAAATCGGTTAGGTTAGTTAAGTCAGTCAAATGGTTACCCCTATATGTCGTGTGAACAATCTCTAAAATTATAAAACATCAACTGCAATCAAACAAACAATGGGTATCATTTTTGCAATATATTGGTATCAGTATTGTTACATATGATTGTGAAAACAATCTCTAAAATTGCAAAGTATCAACTCCAATCAAACAAACAGTTTGTATTATTTTTGCAATAGATTGGTATTAGTTTTAATTACAAATGACAACAAAAACCATTTCTAAAACTATAAAGCATCAACTCAGGTCAAACAGACATTGGGTGTAGTTATTGCAATATATAGGTATCTATTTTGTTACAAATGACAGGAAAATAATTTCTAAAATTACAAAACATTAATTCCAATCAAACAGACAACAGGTATTATTTTGCAATGTATTGGTATCATTTTTGTTACAAATGACAGTGAGAGTAATTTCTATAGTTAAATATCATCAATTCCTATCAAAAAACAAGGTATCATTTTTGCAATACTTTAGTATCAATTTTGTTATAAATGACAGTGAAATAATCTCTAAAACTAAAAAGCATGAACTCTAATCAAACAGATAATGGGTATCATTTTTACAATATATTGGTATCGATTTTGTTATATATGATAGTGAAAATAATTTATAAAATTATAGAATATCAATTCCAATCAAATAGACAATGGGTATCACTTTTGCAATGCTTTAGTATCATTTTTCTAATAAATGACAGTGAAAATAATTTCTAAAATTAAAAAGCATGAACTCCAATCAAACAAATAGTGAGTACCATTTTTGCAATATATTGCATCAGTTTTGTTAAAAATGATTTTGAAAATAATTTGTAAAATTACAAAGCACCAATGCCAATAAAAACAGATAGTGGCTATCACTACTATAATACTTTGGTATCGGTCCTATTATAAATGACAGTGAAAATATTTTCTAAAATTAAAAGCATCAGCTCCAACTATGTAAATAATAGGTATCACTTTCGTAATATATTGTTATCAGTTTTGTTACCAATGATAGTGAATGTAACGACTCAAAATTTGACCATTTTGATTTAGGAATATTTAATTAATTTTAATTACTCAAATAGTAAATTTTGTAATAAAATAAAACTCTTCTAAATAGTAAATAATGATGGTGAAATAGGTTTTTTTCAATTTTTTTACAAAAATATATAGTTCGAGGAAAAAACGAAAATGTGACTGGAATTCATTTTCTGAATTTTCGACTTTTCATTGGCTAAAGGTTGTCGAAAATGTTATGAACATTTAAATGTACATATACTGATTTATGAATAAGTTAACACATTTAGAAAATATATGTATATGTTTATACTTAATTTTATAACTATAGGTTGTGACATTTTATGAAATATAAAACAAAAGGATGTTTAAAAATGAAAGATGCTTTAGGAAACATAAAAAAAACATAAGTACACATGCATTAATTTCATGTTTGCTAAGCAAAAGGAGGGGGGACAGTTTGTGGGATAAGGTACACAAAGGTGAGGTGGCACGCTGATGTGGGAAAAGGAGATGGAGGGTAAAGGACCAAGGGTATTAAATTAATTTGATTTTTTTTTCTTGCTTATAAATACCCCTTTCATTTCTTCATTTTGCCTTCTCTTCCTTTTACCACATCTTTCTCATATCTAATCCAGATGGGGATTTTCCTTTATTGAAACCTTGTAAAATTATAGTGGCTACAACTTTCATGTGTATCACTTCATCATAATTTGAGCATAACCATGTCCAAATCTCATTTCTTCGCAGAGCATTTTTGGACCTAGATTTTCATGTTTGAAAATATCTCTTCTTATTTCTACCATTCTCCCTAAAAAATGATCCAAATTGAGTGATTTATTTCTTGAAATTGTAGAGAAGAGAATTTTCTATAACTTTCTCTTTGACCACTTTTTAGAATTTCGTAAGTAGCATATCCAAAAATCGGTTGGAATATGACCCATGTTAGGGTTGATTTTTGACGGTTCAAGGATAACCCAAAGTCCCTCCAACTTACCCAACAAAAGCTTCACTTTCTTTTTCTTTCAAGGCCGAGCCACCATAGTCTTTAATTCTATCAAGATTCCATCATTTTGCTTAAGAATTGAGGTGTTGGGTCATACCCTAAAATTAGTAAGAGTTTGGAAGTTTTATGGTGAGAAAAGTTCTAACTTTTTGACTTAAATTACTAACTTTAAAACCTAAAGTATACTACTTGAAATATATGATGCTTGGATGGATGCCGATATGGTGTTTTGGTGGTGCATATATATGCTTTTTGGATATGTGATAATTTGGACGTGTATTAGTGTGATTATGTAATGTCAGTTAACATTTGGAAAATGGAAAGTTAGTCAATGAAATTAAAGTTAGTATCTTGCTTATGAGTATAAATTTAATATGGTTTTGCGTTGAAATGTTGGGTGTGGTATTTGGTACATGTATTAAACAATAATAAAGTCAGCGCTTGCTAATTTTAAAATGAGACATAAACATCCTTTTTTATAAAGGTTTGAAATTTGATTTTAAATTCAAATTATTTAAAGTTCAAAACTTTGTTTTGGCTTTAAAAGCTTTCCTTTAAATTTTCAGAGTGATAAGGTTTTAAAAGGTTTAAATTTTAAAAAGTTGGTAACGAAATTTCATGTTTTGAAATTATGGGTCATATATCGATAATCGCTATACGCGAAGATCGTAAAAAACTAACTATTTTTCTAATCTAAACTTGTTTTAACTTAAAATATTTTTAGAAAATAATTTCTAACTTTAATTAAGTAATTAGAAAGTAATTATTTAATTATCTAATTAATTATTTATTAATGACTTTTATTTAATTGATCAAGATAATTAGTACTCAATCATCAGCTAATTGAGGTTCTTTATACTTAATTGTTAATCAATTAAGTTAATCATGATTAGTAAGTAATTAAAGATAATTATTATTTAATTAACAAATAAGGATTAATTATTATTTGATTATTTATTTAAGATTAATTATTAATTATTTATTTACTTAAAAATGGTTTAAATATTTAATTAATAACTGTTAAGCAAGATTACTTATGACTTGATTAAGATTAATTTAATTATTAATAACGGTTTAAATTATTATTTAATAATTAATTTGATATTTATTATGGCTTAAGTATTTATTCAAGATTACATATTATTTAATTATTTATGTAAAATATAATTATTATTTAATTATTTATTTGATACTTGATTATTATTTAATTATTAATTAAAGTTTAATTATTATTAAGTAAAGATTTTAATTGTTATTTAATTTTTAAATAAAAGTTTTAAAGTTTTAAACCACTATATTTCTACAGATCGGTTTTGTTACAAAAAGAAACTCTCTTTTAAAGGATGTTTTAATCCTAAAGGATTTCATTATTGATTACCATTAAGTAACCCCAGTTGAATATGAAACCCAGGGACATTTATTTAGTAGAATAACTCACGTTCTGTTAATTAACTAGTATTTGACATCTGTTTGGTAGATCATCGTTCTACCATATTTCACCAAGTAGATTATGTTGACATCTATTTAGCAGGATAAAAACCCATTTTGCTATTATATTTACTTGGACATGTGTTTAGTAGAACAATCGTTGTTTAATATTTTGGTAACTTGGACATTTACTTATATGATTGATTGTTATTGACTGATTCCCTTATACATATCTGCTTGTTATGTAAATACCCATATTATAACTTGAAAAGTAAACTCAGTTAAATGAGAACCATTGTGATCATTAAGCTTCTTTTTCATTTTTAAAGTTAATCATACTTTTAATAATGGTTTCAGGTTAAGTAATAATTTTAGTAAAAGTATTTTAAATAATCGTTTTGTTTATCGAAAGCACTTTATTAAATGACTTTATTAAAGGAGTTTTGTTTTAAATAAGGAAAATTTATAAGAAAGTTTTATATATGATTTTGAATATTAATAAAGGATGTTTATAAATAGTTTTGGAGATTTATAAAGAGATATAAATGGTTTTGATATTTATAAGTGAGTTTTGTAAATTTCACTTAGAAATTTATAAAGAGTTTGTAAATAGGTTTAGAATTTAAGTAAAGGAGATTCATAAAGAACAGAGATTTTTTAAGAGGAATTATAAAAGGAAATTTATAAAAGAATTTGAGACTAGATTTCCTTTAACAGACTTTGTTAATACTGGTGGTATGGGCATTTATTCCACACTTAACACCGAAGGAATATTGTTTAAGATTATCCCATTCTCTATTTTAAATGACATATGTTTCGATCCTTATTATGATTTTGAAATGAGAAATCTTTCACTACGTTTTGTGAATATACTTATGTCGGTGAGATAAGTGTATGAATATATTAAATAAATATTTTGGAAAGAGATTTAAATAAATGAAAGATATATGTTGAAGCTTAGTGTTGCTATGGGTAATTAGTATGGTTGAATGCTTGCATTG
This sequence comes from Allium cepa, assembly GCA_030765085.1. Lineage (NCBI taxonomy): Eukaryota > Viridiplantae > Streptophyta > Magnoliopsida > Asparagales > Amaryllidaceae > Allium > Allium cepa. Next base: position 673,893,177 of record CM060941.1, on the reverse strand, counting down.
CATTTCTGCTTGGAGGGCAATGTTAATATTCCAAGATGGTCTGCTAAGAGGAAAGGTAAAATCATAGCCTCCAACCTCACATCCTGGAAAATGGCTAAAATTGGTAAGATGCAGCCTGGCTATGTAGGTCGATCTTATTAGGGTGTGTCACCACCTTTCTAGATTATCATATTATGGATTTGGTTATGCACGAGTGCTCTTGATAAAGGTTGGGAATGCCCAAGGTGGTGACATATTCGGTACTATCCAAGTTCAGGGGTAGGCCGGTTCTGTGTTGGAAGAGGTGGACCAAGTTCATGATCTGACCCCAAGTATATTTTGTCTGGAGATGTACTGTACGGTAGAGGTAGTCCTTTACCTTGCCATTGTCAGAATCCATTCTCTAATAAGCATGGTGCGGACTTGATTGTACACCCATTATGTTTGAACTAAATAATGTAACAATTTCTACTATGATTAATACATATTTGTATTCTAGATAGTGTCATAATATCATTGGATTTTATACAAAAATGTTTTGGTTATCGTAAGGTAAAACTCCGTCCATGTTTATGTGCATCGTGGTCTTACGAGACACTTTTGATTTCAAAGGTATTTAAAAGTTATAATAAATAAAATTCTTTATGATTTGAGTTTCTCACGTTGGTTTTACCAAATTGATCCGAGGGTTATTTTCTTATAATGCTCGGGTCAGCCCGAGCGTATTTTTCAGTTTTAGCTAGATTTTTTGGAGCTTTCAGGCGACGAGCTAGATTCTCCTAGACGTATTCATGTGTCTTTTATTATTCCACTATTCTATTTTGTTTTGTCCTTATTAGTATTTATCAATAATCGTAAGGATAAGTTATTATAACTATCTAGGCTGATAATTGGTTGGTGTGCTCTAATGTTGTGTTTAATAAAGATATTTCTTATTTTAAATACTTTTTCATATTATACATCACTTGCATGTTTTGTGAGATTATTTTCTATCTTCTCTTTCTTCGTCCTAAATGACCTGTCTTTCGTACACTTAAATGGTCGGCACATGGATGCTAAGGATGTATTCAGCATCGTCTTTAGATGTAAGAAAGGTAGATCGTTATAGTGAACAACTCGAATCAAACGGGCAGTGGATATCGTTTTTGTAATAGATTGGTATCAGTTTTGCTACAAACGATAGTGAAAACAATTTCTAAAATTATAATTTATCAACTCCAATCAAACAAATAGAGGATATCATTTTTAAAATAATTTATAAAATTAAAAAGCAACAACTCCAATCAAACAGACAATGGGTATCATTTTTGCAATATATTAGTAGCGGTTTTATTACAAATGACAGTGAAAATAATTTTTTAAAATTACAAATCTTCAACTCTAATCAAATAGGCAGTGGGTATTTTTTGCAATAGATTGGTATCCTTTTTGTTACAAATGACAATTAAAACAATTTCTAAAATTTCAAAGTATCAACTCCAATCAAAAAGACAGTGGGTATCATTTTTGTAACATATTGGTATCTGTTTTGTTACAAATAACAGTAAAAATAATTTAGAAAACTACAAAGCATCAATTCCAATCTAACATATAGTGGACACCATTTATGCAATATTTTGGTATTAGTTTTGTTATAAATGACAGCGAAAATAATTTCTAAAATTGAAAAGCATCAACTCCAATTAACAAAGAGTGGATATCACTTTTGAAATATATTGGCTTCAGTTTTGTTACAAATATTGATGAAAATAATTTTTAAAATTACAAAGTATACACTCCTATCAAATAGACAGTGGATATCACCTTTGCAGTACTTTGGTATCATATTTTATGGAGCCAATTTTATGTAGCTATGGTCAAAATATGGAAGATGTTATTCTCGAGGATGTTGTAAGGATGTTGATCAAGATAATGTAAGTGCAATAAATTTTATACCTAGCACCCATTTTAAACTCTCTGACTGGTGCATTTTCGTATGTATTAATTCTTTTTTTGGCAAGGCCGACGGTTTTATAGTGGACCGACCACTTTTATTACCAACGTAATAAAAATGAAGTACAGGAGAAAGGTAGAGACACCTTAGCTACTATGGTAGGAAATAATAAAATACAGCACAGGAGTGTGACAGACATGTCACAGCTACTAAAATAAATAACACGACTATTCGTCCTCCGAAGAGGAAGAATTACCAACATCTTCAACTACCCCGGAAGGATCCAGAGAACCACACCCAAGATTACCAATATAGGGGCGAAATCGAAGAGCAAGAGAGGGATCATAACAGTCAACATCAGGGGAGTATATAAAAGATCGATTCCAAGACGTATCAGCTAGAGTTATGGAATTTATCTCAGAATACAAACCATCCATATCAAGGATCAAGGAGTCACCAGAAGTTCTGTAGTATAGGCATCGTAGGTCTAACAGATCATCAGATATATATCTAAAGTATGATTTATCCACAGGGTTGTATCTCATATCAGTATTGTAGTCAACCCAACTATGTTCATTCTCAGCCCAGACTACTAGAGGAGGAGAGAGAACCGGCATAGCAGACAAAACATTAGGAACAACAGTAGGAACAGGAGACGTGGGCCGAACTAAGGGAGGAGACTGTACCGGCGGAGAAACAACCGAAGAGACTTTGGGAACCCATTTCCTAGGCGGAGGACGTGGCAGAGGGATCTTTGGCACAGAAGCAGAAACAGTAGGAAGCTTGCAGAAAGAGGCAACATGTCCAAAGGAGTGACAGGAGCTACAGATGTCTGGGACCCAACCATACCGAACACGAACTTCCACCACATGACCAACAGCTAGCTGGACAGGAATAGAGGATGGAAGCGGCTTATGGGGTGAAATTTCAATCAGAGCCTTGGCGTAAACAAGCTTGTCACGCGCAACAGTATTAGTGTCAAAACAGATCAATTTACCAACATTACATGCTAGCCAGTTCAAACCACGGAGCGGTTGAAGAGCAGAAGGGATTTGGGAGAAATATACCCATACGGGGATAGATAAAACTTGTTCACGTACACAGGCTACCGTTGGAGACCAGGGGGTAATAATGAATGGCTGACCATCAAAGAAGGAAGGCTCCGACTCGAGAACACGGCTACGTTCCTCAGGGGAGGAGAACAAAAGATAGTACAGAGAATCAACCAACTTAACACTGAGGCCCCCACGTAATCGCCAGGCGCAACGACAGACAGCAGCTAAATCTCGAAGGCGATGATTAGGGTCCAAAAAAAATACAACAACATACCCAGACCAGAAATCCACACCCGCTTGCATAACACAGGGGGGAGGGATCATAACTCCATTCTCCTCAACAATTTCGAAATCAACCGGTTCATACACACCCGCATTACGGGGCATGGAAGTAAAGAGTGAAGACCAAGTTTTGGGAATAGACGAGCTAGGTGCAACCGGACGACACGTCTCAACAGCAATATTTGCCACAGGAGATGACTCAGAGAGAACATTGGCAACATCAACAATGTCAATAGTTCGACCAGGTGGAGTGCCAATAACTGCTTCAGTACTGTCACAAGCAAGCATAGCTGATGGGTGCAAAGAGCACGCAACATGTTCCTTAACCAAAGAAACCAATTCAGTGGGACCAAAATTACAACAGGGGACGTCATTATTTTTAACGTTGGATCCTATATTGTCTTTGTCAATGATACGAACGGTTGGCGTGCCTAAGTTCACAGCAGGAATGGCGCAAGGCGCTGCCGAAGCAACAGAGCAAGTATCACCAACCTCGCAGCCCCTCACCAGAGAAGACAAACCCAAAACATTTCGGGGATCATCAACAACATTCACTTTCGTACCAATTTTAGACAAAGACGCTAAATTAGCAGCATGACTGGAAGTCACCACGGAATCAAGGCCCATCCTACTTCGCGTATCCGGAGATGTCTGACTACTGAGCGGTGGGAAATCCAGGGGCGAGTGAAGGTCAGGACGAGCAAATCCGACATCCTCAGATCTAAAACTACACCCTGAACGAGTAGAAGAGGGGGGGCGAGGCTGTGAAGAGGACATGGAAGGGGACGTAGAAAAGAGAAACGCGAGAGAGAAAAGGACAGGACGAAGCAAGATCAGACAGGGAAAATCGCCTGAAGCCATTCGCCATTATTCGCCATTACGTTAATTCTTAGGTTAAAAATAAACTTATTTGATATGTATGTATTAATTCTTATATACAAGTATACATATCATCAACATAAGTGGGGAGTTCAAGCCAAGATAGTCACTGTTGAGAATGATTTTTTAGATTAAATTTTTATTTTATTTTACTGAGCACTGGGAAGGCATGGGCATTTCATTTTCAGCAAAGTCAATCTAATTTTTTTTCATTGGATGTATTGTCCTAAACATAATTTCTTTTTCAAGATTAATGCAAATTTCCAATGACGACTCTCCTAAACATCTGCATTTGAAAGACATTTTGTATTACGCTGTTATTTTTAAGTGGCATGAAAATAATAAAGTAATATATCTTTGAGAAGCAAACAATATATTTAATATTAATAAAATAGGATATTCTGAGGTTAAAATAGTTATCATGCGTGCTAGGTAATTACCTAATATTCCAAATAGCCCACAAACATTAACTGAATACTAATTCCATTATGTACCATTTTAATAAAAAAACAATACATACCATTTTATTACATGCCATTAAGTATACGTATCTTGTATAGAGTCTGTAGGTCCTGCTCCTCCTAAGCCTGACGTTCCAACATCACGACCTCTATTTTTAGTGGGACCATCAACCGAGGAAGATTAAGTCACACTTTCTCCAAAGGCCAGGGCAAAGGCTAGCTTGAAGTTCCATCATATTTCGTCGGATTATACTCCTGCCATTCCGATGGCACAATAGAAAGGGTGTCCGCATCAACTATGAGACAGCCCTCGGCATCCCTCGGCATCCCTCGGCCAGCATAATCATCCATACCAATTCATCCTTGGTCGGCCCTAGGCAAAAGTGTGGATTTGTGTAAAGGAGAAAAATGAGGCGACTACCTGCGGGCTTCTTCGAAACCGTCTCCTTCTTCTTTCTCTTCCTGTTGGTTTCCGCGCCTTTTTCCATTTTTGTAAAGACAATGAATGGACTGATCCTCTGATAGTAGTCTTAACTTTCAGAGCATCTCATCAGTCATTAAGTTATCCAAATTTCAGACGGTATCATCAACCCCTCGAAGGCCCAGCACTTGCCTCTCTGCTGATGATGCCTCGGCCTAGCTCAGCATTGGGGACCTTACAATGGGAAAATTGTAAAAATGTGAAAAAGGAAAAAGAAAGAGAGGGAGACAAAAATCACAAAGATAGTCTCACCAAAAGGTGGAAAAGACCGAAAACGCAATCCTTGATAGACAGCGGGATAAAGAAATACTATGATTTCCAACTCAAGACACCTTTCTCTAAACCCCAGCAAAGACCACTTCTCTATTCTTCTTTATCTAAATGTGGAAGAAAGTTTTGGAACAATGATCTGGCTTTTCATTAATATTAGAGAGGCAGGGACAAGGCCTGAGGAAAGTGTCCCTAACTCCAAACGATGACACGCTATGGAAAGGTCCACTAGATAATGATAGTTGTTTGGAATAAGTTGACCTGGAGCATGGACGAGCCCATTCAAAAGGGACATGGTGGTTGGATGTAGGGGAAAGGCCGCTCCAACTTTTTAGTAACTTATGGAGAATTTGTAGTAGTTTGGTAGGGTGGTGTCAGCTCGTTCATGGGCTTTCTGGAATAGGATCAAGCGAAGGGTATAACCAAACAAGATTATCTCTCTGACTATACTATCTGGTCCACCCAAGAAGTCAAAGGGGACCATGGGGGAAAAACTCGAAGCACCATCGAAAGCATCCATCCTGTAACAAGATCATAGAACACGTTTGAAAACAAGCATGATGGATGCCTCCCTTTCAGGGACTAACTGGCCTTTAAGCATGGTCAAATAAGGAAGGGCATGATCATAAAGTGAAGAAAACCACCGAAAGGGATACCGCCAAGGGGCACCCATGGCAGATAAATGAAACATCGACGACCCAATGGTAATGAAAAACGAAAATGGAGAGAGGGACATACCTGTTAATGGAGAATTCGAAACATGTCAAAAGATTTACAACAATGGCAGAAGAAATGGGGAAATAGCGAAAGAAGAAGAAATAGCTTTGTCAATTTATAGACCCTCGCCAGCCAAATTGTGAACCTTCGTATCGAAAAGACAACAAATCTAGATCGTGCGAAGAGATGTGTTGTTAGGGTGGATTCAGATCCTTTGGCTCAGAAGCTGCAAGGGAGAACAAACCACCAAAAATACCGATAGAAGGACACATGATAGCATCATCAATTACATTATTGGCATCCATCAAATCACGTCATTTCGTATCTAAAAGCCCGCTGCCACCCGAATGCAGGCTTGAGGGAAAAAATATTGCTCAAATTTTTTCCAAAAGTTTAATAGAGTATGGCGGCCCCCCGTACGGAGACAGAAGCATCACCCAAGCTAATCGAGTTTTCCTTAGGAACCAACAAAGACCCAAGGGTCGCCCAATTTATACACCGAGGTTCTTCTCACATAAGGACATCGTCCGAAGTGACTTTAAAGAGTTAGAACAATTAGACCAGTAGAGAAAAACATACCTACTAAAGTCCTGCCATCCTGGAAAAGCGCTAATACAACTTCCTTGCCACCAACTACCCCTATCCGACATGGAAAGCAGCACCAAACTCATGCCACCTAACATCCTGCAAAAGGACCAACAAGAGTACAAAGAGGCAGAGTGTCACTGTATATGCATGTATCGCCACCAACCCTCCAGCTGGCAACAATTTCATGGTCCGATCTACCGTACAGACCATGGATATCCTCAAGGAATCTCAACTGCAGATCAAAGGAGGCTTGCTCATATAAGTACCCTAAGAAATTCACTAGGCAAGAGATCGGATTTAGAAAACTGAGAAGGATAGCACTTCCCACCATACTCTTATTATCTTCAATCATTCTACATCATCTCCATGTATCCATTGTAATATATATATATATATATATATATAGTGAGAATAATATATACATTGGACGTTGACACTCATTTTGACCGAAACACTCTAAATTCTATGTCTCTTTATTACTAGCACTCCATTAACTCACAATCATCTATTGCAAAGCTAACAACAGCATTAAACCTCATTCTCTCATAATTTTCGAGTTTAATTGGTCATCTGTCTCGCTGACGGAGTTTTTAGTCAACATGCTCATACCAAACAGATACCAGATATCTTTTTTGCACTATTTTAGTATCGGTATTGTTATACATAACAGTTAAAATAATTTCTAAAATACAAAGCGCCAAATCCTATCAAACAGAAACTAGGTATTGTTTCTATAATATTTTGATATTAGTTTTGTTATAAACGACAATAAAAATATTTCTTAAATTACAAAGCATCAACTCCTGTCAAACATAAATTAGATGTCACTTTCGTAATAGCTTGGTATCATTTTTGTTATAAATGACAATCAAAATAGTTTCTAAAGTCACCGAGGATCAACTCTTATCAAACAAAACTAGGTGTCATTTCTTCAATATTTCGCTATCAGTTTTTGTATGAACGATAGTAAAAATAATTTTAAAATTAAAAAACATCAACTCAAATCAAACAGACGTGCTATGAGTATCGTTTTTGCTATATATTAGTACCAATTTTGTTATGTATGACGATGAAAATAATTTTTAAAATTAAAAAGCATCAACTAATCAAATAGACAGTGGGTATCATTTTCGCAATATAATATTATCAATTTTGTTAAAAAAGACCGTAGAAAATTTTCCTTTCTTCTACATAGTTATATGCTCGTCCTTTTTCTCCTAACACCTAAAATGAGATCTTCCTCCTCCTCGTTCTCCTACCTTATACCACGAAACACGTTGCTGCCTTCACCGTCGAACTCCGCATTCCGAGAAGAGACAAACCGTGCGTGTTGCACCCAACTCAATACACCTTTGGCGGACTTCATTTTCTCTTTTACGTCAGCTGCCACAATCATCATAGTGCATTGGACCATCCAAAACTTCCTATGTTCTTCTTTGCTCACAAAACCGAGTTTGTTTATGCTCTCCCTCGGCCCTCTAGCAGCTATAGACGTCGATCAACTATCTCGCAGAGAAATTTGACAAAGAATCGCGCCTTACTCCGACCTGATTTGGCATTGAGACCAGCACCGATCTCTTGCTTTTATGATGATGTCCAAAATGGTGCTTATCTTGATGAGTCTAGTTTCGATAGGGTGAACCAGAAGCTATGGGTTCTGAGTCTGTCCTTCTAGAAAAAAAAGTTTCTGTCCTTATGCGTTAATTATTATTATTAGGATAATTTATCCTTTAAACTATTTTTTTCTTGTAATCAATGGATTTTTTTAATACCTTATATCTACATATCGACTTTGTCAATTTTGTTATAATCTGCTTAATTTCAATCACTAGCAAAAATAAATTTAAGCCATTTATTAATAAGTGTTTACTATGCATGTCTTTTTTATGCACGTGCAAGTGCCAAAGCACTCATAGAAATGATGACCCATTCCTTTGCTCTGGTACTTTAAACCACTTTACTCTTGAACTTTAAACCCAAATTTTGAAAACTATCCATGTTTACTGTCATCAAAATTTTATTTTGATTATCCTACTTCATAGTAATTAACGAGAGAATTCAGATATTTTCTATACCATTTTTTTTCCAAAGATGAACATTAAATAACCCTTTAAATTTTGGGGATACTTTGTCTCAGTAGTTGAAATGAAGTATGTTATCCTCTGGGATTTCGCTCATATGATCTAGACAAAGCATATACCGTATGTCCTATGCATGAATCTTCCTTTATGAACATATGAACAACGTTGGATGATGCAGAGCATACCTTAATTCGATCAAGTCGAGAGTACCGATCCACCTCCTTGAGTCGCTCCTCCTTGAGTCGCTCCACCTCTAATCACTCTGCCGTCTTGAGTCGATCTGCCGTGCCCCTTAAGTCGCGTGTGCGAGAAGCCCCAATAGGTCACGAATGACTCATGCCAACTCGCGAACAACCTGACGACTTAACCATAAGTCGCGAGCGACATATTCAAGGCCACGAGAAGACCAAAATCGACCCCCCACTTTGCAGCGACATATCTAGGGCAGATGCAAAGGAGAAGTTCGCGAACGACCTTATTTTAAGTCGTTGATGATTTAATAAGTCGTTGTCGAGTTTCCTCTGAACAAAAATCGCGTGAACGAGTTTCCATAGGTCGTTGCCGAGTTATCTTAAGTCGCGTGAAACATTTTTAGGTCGTTTGTGTGTTGTAAACCATTTGTGTTGTAATTTTGTTAAGTCGGGAGTGTGTTGTACTATAAATAGAGGTGTATGCGTCATTTGTAAACGTTGTTGAAAATTGAATAAATTTTTATTTGTGAAGCTTTGTGCCTCTATTAAATTGGTAGTCGAGTGTTAACTCCTATCTCCACTTCGGCATTCGAGTGCGCTCGAATCAACAAACGTTGAAGCCAATTCGCGGAATCAAGTGCGCTTGATCAATGCTCAAAGAATTGTAGATCTTTCTTCACGGAATCGTGCACGATCAACGTGTCGAAGATTGCTAAAATCCGGTATCTTCGTGATCAACGGATTTGGGCCTTACGGTATTCTTAAATTCATCGATTTATTATCGATTCACCGATTATTTTTGCTAATCGTGTGAGATCCTGACCGGATTTGATTTACATCATTGAATTCGCTTCCCACGCTGCGTCAGTTTGGTATCAGAGCGAGGTCGCAAGAAGTTTGCATTATTTGAAGAGTTGGGTTTCGAGAATTTGAAGTTTGGAGAACGTAATTGCAAATTGTGAGAAGTTTGGTGTTCATCGTGTTCATCGTGAAGTTGCAACAAGTTGGGAGTTTCGATCCATCTCACTTTGGATCAAAGTTCGGAAAGTGTTTGAAATTTATTTTTGAGTTGTTTGAAGATCAATCATGCCTCCGAGACGAGCTCAACGTCATCGAAATATTAATGCTTTGTATGGAAGAGAAGAGGCCGAAGAAATGGAGCAACGAATCAACGAGAGTTTAACTGAAAAGTTGAATGAAGGAATTGGTCGATTAGAGAGAATGATGCTTGAAATGAATCAAAATAGAAAAAGAGTTTCACCTGAATCGAGCTATGGGAGAAGTAGAGTTTCACCACATTCAGATCGGGAGAGAAGAGAAGATCATGATTGTAGAAGTGTTGACAATCGTGATAGGAATGAAGATCGAAGTAGTGGTGGTAGAAGAGAGGTTGGTGGTCGTGATCGACATCGATATACTTCAGACTTTGATGAGGAATTTGATGGTGATAGAGGTAGTGTGCATTATAGAGATCAAGGTCAAGTACGAAATCGAGACAGAGATTTTGAAGATGACCGTGGATGGGAATCGGGAATGAAGATGGAAATTCCAGAGTTCAAGGGTGGAATGGTTGTAGAAGAATTCTTGGACTGGTTGTCTAATGTTGAGGAAATCTTTGATTTCAAGGGGGTTCCGAAGGATCGTCGAGTGAAGTTGGTTGCTACTAGGTTGAGAGGGAGAGCTATGGCGTGGTGGCAGCAAACCAAACTTACACGAGAACGGATGGGGAAGTCGAAGATTGTTGACTGGGAGAAAATGAAGAAATTGATGAAAGCTACATTTTTACCTTACAATTATCAATCACTCATGTATCAGAGATTGCAGAACTTGAGGCAAGAGACAAAGACTGTTAATGATTATGCTGACGAGTTTTATCAACTGATTGTTCGAAATGACATTATGGAGACAGAGGAACAGTTGACTGCTCGGTTTGTTGGAGGTTTGCGAATGTAGATCCAGGATATGGTTAATATGTTTGACCCGAGATCTATGGCTGAAGCGCACCAGAAGGCGTTGGCTTGGGAGAAGCAGGGAATACGAGGAGGTGGTGTGTTTACAAGTTCCAATATTCAAAGCAAAGGTGTTAGTGGGAGTTCCAATGTTACTAAAGCCGTTAATAAACCAGTTGTGAATGAAGTGGCGAAGGCGAAGGTTACTAACGGTTTCAAGTGTTATAACTGCCAAGAAGTGGGTCATAAGAGTAACGAATGTCCGAAGCCAAAGAAGAGAACGATGGTCGCTGAAGTTGAAGGTGAGGATGTTGGTGAAGGTGATTCTAGTCCAGTGGAGGAAGACGAACAGGATATCGCATCGGGAGATGAAGGGTGTAATCTAATGATGAGAAGATCTTATTTAACACCCCAACAAGAGGATGAGGATAGCTAGTTGAGGAGCAACATTTTTCAATCTACATGCACTATTCTGGGAAAAGTTTGTAAGTTTGTGGTTGATGCAGGAAGTTGTGACAATATTATTTCTACTGAAGCTGTAAGGAAATTGAAGTTGAAGACAGAGAAACACCCTAATCCTTATAAGTTAGCATGGCTGAGAAAAGAAGGAGAGGTGAAGGTGGATAGGCGAGTTCGAGTTCCATTTTCTATTGGGAAGAAATATAAAGACGAGATCTGGTGTGATGTAGTTGAGATGGATGTTTGTAATTTGCTTTTGGGAAGACCGTGGCAGTATGATCGAGCAGTGCAGCATGACGGTCGAACCAATAGCTACAGTTTTATGTTTGAAGGCGTTAAGATTATTTTAGTTCCAAAGAAGAGACAACATGAAGAGAGTAAATCTAAGGAGATTGAGGAGCTGAAAACTTTATTGACTTTGAAAGAATTGGTTGAAGAAGTAGAGGAGAGTCTCGAAGTGTTTTTATTGATTGGACATGAAGCTACTGAATCAGTTGAAGTTCCAGAGGAAGTGAAGCCGGTATTGGAAGAATTCAGCGATGTGTTTCCGGAGGAGTTGCCAAAGGAATTACCGCCATTGAGGGATATTCAACATCAAATTGATCTTGCGCCAGGGTCAGTGTTACCTCACAGGCCACATTACCGGATGAGTCCGAAGGAGCATGAAGAACTGAGAAGGCAGGTGGAGGAGTTGTTAGAATAAGGGCGTGTCCAGGAGAGTTTGAGTCCATGTGTCGTGCCAGCCTTATTGGTACCAAAGAAGGACGGAACGTGGAGGATGTGTATGGACAGTCGGGCACTAAACAAGATCACTGTGAGATACAGATTTCCTATGCCGAGTTTTGATGATTTGATTGATCAGTTGAGTGGGGCTGTTGTGTTTTCCAAGATTGACTTGAAGAGTGGATACCATCAAATTCGTATTCGACCGGGTGATCAGTGGAAGACTGCTTTTAAAACCAGAGAAGGTTTATACAAATGGTTGGTTATGCCATTTGGTTTGTCATATGCTCCTAGTACTTTCATGAGAGTGATGAACCAGATTTTTAGACCATTTGTTGGGAAGTTCGTGGTTGTTTACTTTGATGATATTTTGATTTATAGTGGGAGTACGGAAGAACACATCCAGCATTTGCGAGAAGTATTGTTGATTCTACGACAAGAGCATCTTTATGTAGCAACAAAGGAGTGTGTGCTTATGACGGACAGTGTTTTATTTCTGGGGTATGTTCTGTCAAAGGAAGGTATTCAAGTGGATGAAAATAAAGTGGAAGCTGTCAGAAGTTGGCCACAACCGAAGACAATTACTGAAGTACGAAGTTTTCATGGCTTGGTGTCTTTTTATCGAAGATTCATTCCACACTTTAGCAGTGTGATGGCACCAGTAACCGACTGCATGAAAGGAAAGAAGTTTGTATGGTCAGAGGAAGCAGGGGTTGCTTTTGAGAAGATCAAGTTACTTTTGACGACAGCACCAATTCTGGTACTGCCGAATTTTCAGTTGTTGTTTGAATTGCATACTGATGCTTCGAAAGTGGGTATTGGTGGAGTATTAAGCCAGAATGGAAGACCAGTTGCTTATTTCAGTGAGAAATTGTCTGGAGCCAAGTTGAGATATAGCACTTCTGATGTAGAGTTTTACGCGATTGTTCAAGCGATAAAGCACTGGCGACATTACTTGTTTCAGAAGGAGTTTGTTCTTTACACTGATCATGAGGCATTAAAACATCTACAAAGGCAGGACAAGATTTCAGCGAGACATGCTTCGTGGATAGCATATCTACAACAATTTACTTTCGTGGTAAAACACAAATCAGGGGTGACAAATCGTGTAGCAGATGCTTTGAGCAGGAGGAATCACTTGTTGACAACGTTGAAGGTTGAAGTAACAGGATTCGAATTATTGCCGGAGTTGTTTGAGGAGGATCCTTACTTGGCAAAGTTTGTTGAGAAAGTTAAGGATGCGAATACCGAAGAATTTGTATTGGTTGATGGATTCTTGTTCAAGGGGAATCGATTATGCATACCAGACTGCGGCTTAAGATTGAAGAGTATCAAAGAGTTACATGAAGAAGGCCATGTAGGCAGAGATCGTACATTGTAGTTAATTTCTCAATCTTATTTTTTGCCATCAATGAGGAAAGAGGTAGAGAGATTTGTGGAGAGGTGTCATATCTGTCAGGTTTCGAAAGGAACAGCGACTAATGCAGGATTATATATGCCGTTACCAGTACCGACTAAGCCTTGGGTTGATGTGAGCATGGACTTTGTTTTGGGTTTTCCGAGAACTCAGAGGGGAAATGATTCTATATTTGTTGTAGTGGACAGGTTTTCGAAGATGGCACATTTTATAGCTTGTAAGAAGACAGCTGATGCCGTCTGAGTTGCTCAATTATTCTTTAAAGAGCTGTATCGATTGCATGGTTTACTAGAATCTATTGTTTCTGATCGAGATACTAGATTTCTAAGCCATTTTTGGTTAAGTTTGTGGAAGATGGTTGGAACGAAGCTGAATTTTAGTAGTGCTTATCATCCGCAGACATATGGGCAAACAGAGGTGGTGAATAGATCGTTGGGTAGTTTGTAACGATGTCTTGTGAAAGATAACTTAAAGAGTTGGGATATGAAGTTGTGTCAAGCGGAATTCGCACATAATCATGTGTTAACCGAAGTATAGGTTTCAGTCCGTTTCAGATTGTATATTCAAACTTACCAAAGGGGCCGTTAGATTTAACGATAATACCACAACCAAAGGGGACAGTTAAGCGGGCTGTTGAATTTGTTGATGGGTTAACAGAATGCCATAGAATCGTTCAGGAACGATTGGAGAAAACGAATGAGAAGTATAAACAAATGGCGGATAAGAGACGAAGAAGTGTTGTCTTCAAAGAGGGAGATCTTGTATATGCCGTTTTGACAAAAGATCGTTTTCCAGTGGGAACTTATAACAAGTTGAAAGCTCGAAAGATTAGACCCGTAGAAATTATAAGACAAATCAATGAAAATGCTTATAAGTTGAAGCTGCCAGAGAATGTTTACACTTCTGATGTGTTTAACGTGAAGCACTTAATTCCGTATTATGAGGAGGAACCTATCAAAGATGACAAGAGTGTGAATTCGAGGATGAATTCCTTCCAACAGTGGGAGGATGATGCAGAGCATACCTTAATTCGATCAAGTCGAGAGTGCCGATCCACCTCCTTGAGTCGCTCCTCCTTGAGTCGCTCCACCTCTAATCACTCTGCCGTCTTGAGTCGATCTGCCGTGCCCCTTAAGTCGTGCGTGCGAGAAGCCCTAATTGGTCGCGAACGACTCATGCCAACTCGCGAACAACCTGACGACTTAACCATAAGTCGTGAGCGACATATTCAAGGTCGCGAGCAGACCAAAATCGCCCCCCAATTTGCAGCGACATCTCTAGGGCAGACGCAAAGGAGAAGGTCGCGAACGACCTTATTTTAAGTCGTTGATGATTTAATAAGTCGCTGCCGAGTTTCCCCTGAACCAAAATCGCGTGAACGAGTTTCCCTAGGTCGTTGCCGAGTTATCTTAAGTCGCGTGAAACATTTTTAGGTCGTTTGTGTGTTGTAAACCATTTGTGTTGTAATTTTGTTAAGTCGGGAGTGTGTTGTACTATAAATAGAGGTGTATGCGTCATTTGTAAACGTTGTTGAAAATTGAATAAAATTTTGTTTGTGAAGCTTTGTGCCTCCATTAAATTGGTAGTCGAGTGTTAACCCCTATCTCCACTTCGGCATTCGAGTGCGCTCGAATCAACGAACGTTGAAGCCAATTCGCGGAATCAAGTGCGCTTGATCAACGCTCAAAGAATTGTAGATCTTTCTTCACGAAATCATGCGCGATCAACATGTCAAAGATTGCTAAAATCCGGTATCTTCATGATCAACGGATTTGGGCCTTACGGTATTCTTAAATTCATCGATTTATTATCGATTCACCGAGTGCTAATCGTGTGATATCCTGACCGGATTCGATTTACATCATCGAATTGCTTCCCACGCTGCGTCATTGGACAAAATTGACTACAGAAAACAATCAATATTCTCCATATAGAACATTTTTTCTTGACAAAACGCTTCCATTATAATACATAAACATTTACAGAGACACATATTTATGTAACAACCGGAGAAAAAAGTACATAATTAATGTAGTAAAATTCAAAAAAGGACCGTATAATCAGAAATCAAGAAAAGGTGATGACTATTGATTTTAAACTCTAGACTTGACTTCCTTGTAGTTTCAACAACCTCTCCATTTTCCTTCTCTCCGTTCTTTTATTAATCAATGGTACAATATCCTTGTCCAAGTCTTCATCATCGGAAAGGTTATCTTCTTTGACAACCTCTTCACAAACTTGAATCACATTCTTTTCCTCTCTTCGAATACATGTTGTTCTTGGTCTCTTCGGAATCGGTGCCAGCAATTTAGATAACTCAAGTTTCCTGGCTGCCAACTTTCTTTTAGAAGATGATGCTGCAGACATATTTCCCTTAGCATCATGTAAACCTGTGTACTCATTCAAGAATATCATCATTCATATTATTAATATAAATTATTAGATATTAGTATATACACTATGCATATAAGTTACCATCAGCAAATTTAACCCTTTTAGCATTAGAAGATGACTTATCCATAGCTGATTCGCACAACTCAAGTTGTCTTGTAGCCAATTTTCTTTTAGAAGACAACCCTGCAGACATATGATAAAATTTATAACAAAATCAATTAAAAGTATTACCTGAGTAATTATAATTAAGAAGATAAAAGACCCCCAAAATCAAAATGCCGCAATATGATGATGACAGGAGCAAAAAAGTTACAGATAAAGTTCTTATTTGCTATTCTTCCAAGTGTGATTTGAAGAATTATCCATAATCTTTATAATATTAAATCAGAAAGAGATACAAAAGTAAAATTGTAAAAATACTACATAATAACATACATTACACTGAAAATACGTATCCTCTTTAGTAGACGCGGAGAGGGATGAAGATTAAACCTTTTATTTTTAAAATCTGTCTAGCTTAAAATACAACATCCAGGAGCTTCGTCAAAGTAAAGAAAATTGTAATGTGCAAATGCTTCATATATATCTGTGAAGCTATCAGAATCGGGCCTAGCATCCATTTTTTAACTTCCGGTGGCTAAGGTTTTAACAGTTGAGGACGAATGATGAATACAGGATTTTTTTTTGATACTTATTCCTGATTTCCACCCTTCTTATACACTTTACATTTATTATTGTTGTTGTTGTTGTTAGTATTAGTATTAATTGCTATGCATTCATGGCTACGTTGCGGATTGAATGTGGAATTAAGAGGAAGCCATTTCGGGATTTTCTGGTTTTAGTCAAGAGAATGTGTAGACAAAAAAAATAAAAAAATTACCAAAAAGAAATTCCTATTGTTTTGTGAAAGACATTTTTTTCCCCTTTTTTCGATAGATACACATATGTTAAGCTGAAAAAGATAAAACACTTCTATTTCAAAGAAACTTGATTTTGTAATAAATGCATTGCGTTTTCATAAAGATATATTTTTATTTAATAGTATTAAAGTATCCAAATATTTTTGGCACGTTATAATTTCTCTTGTACAAATTTGCCCGAGTTTGTTTTCTTGTCATAGATCTTTGTAATATGTGGAAGACACAATTTATTTGTACTCTGTAAATTAATGTAGATGCACAGAAAAATTTGATGAAATCATATGCACCACTTTTAACTTAGTATACACCAGACACATTATGAAACTATCCTCACTTGGTATAAAACAAAACATTTATATAGCATTATAATAAGTCTATCACATGTGTTAATCAAATTATGAAACCCTAATCTCGAAATTTCCCTAATTCACTTTTGTTAATTTTAAATTCATATAATTTAAATGGATTTTATAATATTTACCTATTTATATACAACAATTTGAATTTAATTTTTGAATATTAAAATGTAAAACTATTTAGTACTGTTGATCATATTAATTTTAATACTTAAATTTAAATTTTATATTTAACTAAAGTGAAATGGTAAAACTGACTACGCATAAATACAGCTTGAAACGGTATGAATACTTTGATACCAAGAAAATTTAAATTTAATTCAATCGATGATGCATAATAATTTTAGATACTTTATTGCAAAATTTATGTTGACAATACACAATGCAGACAAAGAGGAATTAAATACCATTTCCATACTTTAATATTGATTCTATTTGTATTGAGGACATTTTGGTCTAAATTTTACGGTATATGAATAGATTTTTTTTAGTAATTTCCTTAACAGCGTCGCTCTATCTAGATAATTTATATGTAGTTTTTAAACTGGTTTAAAATATTGTTTTATTTTTAGTAGCTCCAAGGAATTGCTATTAGATTAACGTATGTAGAAGAAAGAAAGTATGGAATGAAATTTATTATATGGTCGATTAATATTTCTTGTAATGATTTTGCACTGTACGTATATATCATATCATATAGGTGATATTTGTTGCTTTATAATCATGTTCGATTAAACTTATTTCACAATTTTCTTTTCTTTGTATATGACTTTTGATGTTATTATTGTTTTTTCTTTACGTTGTTTATTATAGAAATTACTTTAGTTGGATTTATGTTTGTAGAAGGAAAACACAGAAACATATTTTTGGCATAAATCCGGTAGATATCTGTTGTTACCAAATAATTAATTATCATGTAAATGAACCATGTAATAAAATATTATTAATTGCATTAAATACTAGCCCTAAAATAGTTGTTCTGAATGATGCAATTAGGTTTTGTAGCATAGTTTTTCTTTTATATAATAAAATATTGCGTTCCTTATGAATAAGTTATCTATATAAATGAATATATATATATATATATATATATATATAGTTAAATGTATCACAGGAATGTGTCAAATCAATTTATCATACAAATATATGATTTATGAAATGTTCTAAGATTAATGAATTTTATGCCCTTAAGATATGCTGATACGAAATAGAAACTTCAAAATGGAAACAAAAATGGAAAATGGATCATGCGTAAACAAAAAAGTATAATCAATTAAGTTTTAGATGTTTCTCTCGCAATTTGAGAATAATGTTTTCATCTATAGTTTTTCTATCGATAAAAAAAATAGGTTAATCAAAGGAAAAGGGTAATCAAATATTTTTCTTCTTGTTTTTACGATATTAATTATAATAATTATTTCAACTAGATTAACAATTATAGATGCAAACATTATTTGGCACTAAATTGGTAGGTATCATTTGTGTCGTTCTTGAACAAGGAAATAATGATTTTATACGCACACACATATAGACATACACATATATCTGTATATATGTATATGTGTATATGTATGTATATTTGTATTTATGTAGTTAAATGCATCATATGAATGTATTAAATAAATTAATATCATATAAATGTATGTTTCATGACATGTTTAAAGTTTACGTAACTATATACCCTAAAGATACAATGATATGAGATAGAAATATCAAAATGGTAATAGAAATCAGAAAGCAGCGTCATTAAATGGAAATAAAAAATGACAAATGGATCGTTGATAAACAAAAATTAATTTTTACACGTTTCTCTCGTAGATTGGAAATTACGTTTTCTTTTGAATTTTTCAAAAATACTCAAAACCCTTTAGGTATATGAATTTGTAAATCAACATGAGGACTAATGTCATCTCGGTTTTGAAGACCAAACTGATAGAGCTAAAGGTGTGCTCTATGGAAAATTATTTAATTGTTATGCAACTTAACTCTTATAAAGGAGACTTGTTCAAATAAAGCATGCTTTTGGTTTTATTTTATCAAATACGCAAGCGCGCGCGCGCACACACACACACACACACACACATATATATATATATATATATATATATTGGTTAATTAAGACATTGAGCATATATAAGTAGAAAATCCTCAAAAGAAGTGTATTACCGATTATAGTTAGAGATGTATTTTTAACAATGATATTGAATAGATATTTAAGTGCTTACTCCTAAAATGTTCATTGTCAAGATATATTGAGAAATGAATATCAATCGTCTATTGAGATTAGTGTACGTAGTGCTTTAAATAAGAGGGCTCGGCACTGTTTGAGACACCAGGGGTTATGTACTTGTGAAAGTTCGGACTAATCATAGAACGACTCACAAAGAGTTTTGATTAACAAAACTAAGTTAAAATAGAAGATCTTTTAGTGACAACATGCGATAGCCTTCATACTTGAAGGTACCAATGACCTTAAGTAGTTAGGTTATACTTTCATTATGGCCAGATATATGGCATAACGACCATGTCACCGTCATAATTGAGTACACGTTAAACTACTTGAAGTGAAACATAATTCAAGGAAGGATTTGTCTTCTTTGTTATGAAATGTTAGTATCACTATAGTTGATTGTCAACTTAGAGGCAAAATCTTTAACTAGAATAAATTGGTTAATTGATAATGCTAAGGGTTTGAATCTTGGCTAAACGGCCTGGACTTAATTATTCTAATTTAACGGTTATGCTTGATTCAAATGTCTATAAACACAGTATCTCCTCACTACCCTTCTCGTATTTTCTAATCATAGTAGCGAAGCTCTGTCATTTTTCCTTCTTCGACGTTTCTAAAAATTATAAAATATTACATGCACACACAAAAAAAATTGGAGAAGGGAGGAAAATAAAAGAAAAGAAGAGAAGAAACGAATCAACGTCGCAAAAGAAAGGTAAATTTATATAATTATAAATTAATATTCCCCTTAACCCCAATCTCTTGTTAGATCTATCATTCCAATAGTATGTATATACCCTGTTATAGTTATTATTCTGGGATAGAACCAATAGCAGTCAAGTAAAGAGATGAATTCAGATTTGGAAATTTGGAAAGCTAAAAAGGCGAGTAAGAAATTATATAATTTGTTAATAACATTAAAATTTATATCTTGTTTAAATTATAATGCTTCTATTAGATTTATTGAGTTGTATGGTTAAACAAGCGAGTTTAGCTGAAACCATGCCTACATAGTCCATAATTTAGGAAATTGGAATAGCATGTACAACCTATTCTAAGAATTTGAAATTGGTCCTAAATTTTATTTTTATAGAATGTGTTTGTAAAGTAATAGTGTTTATTTTAGATTTACAATAACATTGTAAATTAGATTGGCCTAGTTGACTTGAAATGTGAATTTTTATGTTTTAATAGATTGGAAGAGGGGTATAATTTAATTGTATATATTTCTATGTATTTTCCATAAATTATCAAATTCTATGAATATGTATAAAAAATGCATCATTTGAATTAATAATGAATATACCAAAAAAAGATGCGTAATAATGGGTATTATTCTCCTTAGTTTGAACTGTCTATTTCAATATAAAAGAAAAACAATAATTCGCTGTAATTTTAAACGAAGCAAAGCCCCATTTCTGAGTAATTTATTGAAAGTTATAATGGTAATTATTTTAGGAATAGCTCTGTTAAATTAAAATTGTAATTCCCCACTCTGAGACCCATATTAACAAAGAGTATTACGATGTAATACCGCCTGCTAATGCGGAGAATAAAGTTGGATAGGAGCGACCATCTATAGCCTTGTCTTAACTATCTACTGAATACGTCGATAAGTGTTGTCTTTTTTTTCTTCTCAAGTGGATCGACATATCCAATAAATATTTAATACAAAACTATAATGGATAACGGATCTATCAGAACAAAACATAACAACTCAAATATAAATAACATCACAGAACAGCAGAAATGCATATATATGCATAAGTACGGATACAATCACTAGTACACTCCAAAATGATACATCAAAGCGGTATGACGACCACAACCTAAACATAGGTCAAAAGAATACACATATCAGAGTAGCAAACCAAAATGGACTAAACACAAAAACTATAAAAAAAAAAGAGCCAGCAGAATAGTCCAAGCAGAAGCAGAATAGGCTAAGTCCAAATGTACCTAACCTAAAACACCTCGGTCTGACCCGTCAGTCTAGCTAAACAAATCAGCAAAAGGTGATAGTAGAATAATAAAGAATACGAGCATAGTGATATTCTTCTTAAACAAGAAGAAACGATAAAAAAGCTAACCATAAACATATGCAGGATACGCATCATGTATGGAATATATGGTTACACTAGATGATAGATAACTATTGCTTCAATAAGCATAAAACACAAAGGAGATGAAAAATCTCATGGATCGCTTAAATGTAGCATGTTTCATATCATCGGCAATAATAAATCAAATAAGAATGGTTTAGGGAATAGTATAATGTAAACTCCTAAAGAGTAATTCCGAAACCCGCCATATCGGCAACTTCAAGGAAAACTTAAGCAAAAGCCATCTTGACATAAGCCATAAGGCAAATGTCAATAAAGAGATAAAAATCTCATACAATGCCAAAAGGCAAATCCTATAAATAGCGCCAATAGGCAATCTCAATATAGATATATACGCCAAAAGGCAACTCTCAACACGCCAGTGTATGCAATGAAAATCTCAAAAGAACTCCCAAGTGTCCAAAAATCCCGAAGTGATCGCCACCGGATGGTTCAAAGGACCGATTCCAAAATGACAAAACACAAAGGTAAAAATCATTTCAAAAAGTTTTTGCACGTGTTATTTCTGTCGAATACTGTTTCACATAATAAGTACCTCACCTAAAGGCAAATGTCACAAGACGAATATGCCGCAATGGCAAATACGCCGCAATGGCGAATGACACGAAGGTCTAATACTGGCACGCCAACAGGAAAATGTGTCACAAACTCTCGGAAAGGAACCCAAAAAGTGTTAACGTGTGTACATACCAACCATTCGCACTAAACGGTTTACTAACCGCTAGTAAATTTCACACTCAAAGTAGTAAAAGGTTCACCTCATATCATCGGTAAACTAGACCCATAGGTCAAAACGATCAAACATACAAGTTAGGAATTAACCGAAAGGATAAACGCACGTATCCCATACTACGCATTTTACCCAATCGTTTAACTCTCCTTCTCATACGCTCGACAGTGTAAAAATGTGTATTTTGTATACAAATTATATGTTGGAGAAAACGAGCTATTAAAACAATTTAAAACCGCTTTTGTAATCTATCTTATTATAGGGATACTAAAATTTTATACTTGAAAATAATATATAATAATTATACCAAAAACCAATTTATTTGAAAATTTTCAAAACTCATTTATAATACCCGTGTACGAAATCCAGAAAGAATCATCAAGAAATACAGAAAAATATCAGAAGTTTAAACTTATAAAATTCCGATAAAAACAAGCTATGAGTGCAAGTTCAACAGCAGATATATACAATTAACATGGTCGGAATGACCTGAAAGTTTGTAGGAATAAATTTCAACATTTGTAATTTAAATTCAAAAAGAATCGCCGAGTTCCGATAAGAGACGAAGAAACTGCGACGTCTCAAATTCGGACTCATGCCAGGAAGTGAATACACAGGAAAAACAAAGGCCAACGGCTTATTTAGCTAGTTTGCCCCCATCCAACCCAAAATAAAGAAAGCACAAAATATGAAAGTTATAAAGGACATTCTAAGCTTTCCAAAACATCAAAAATTATCGAATTCCGATAAGAAATGAAAAGGTTATAACCAAAACATTTTCTAGATCGAAAGTTCACTACCGCTGTCGTTTTAGTCTCGGGACAGTGACACTAGAATGAACTTTTGACCATGTAAACTTCAGAATTTACCAAAACCCAAAACATCAAAGTTATAGAGGAGAATCAATGATTTCCAAACATTAAGAATTGTCAAATTTGGACATCAAACGAGAAAGATATGCTCTAACTACCAATGACATTTAGCATAGAAAATTACGGTTTACAGTGACAGGGCAGCAAGTTTACATCAGATTTTTTTGACCCTCCATGCTCATTATTTTAGAAATTGTTTAACATGAAAGTTGTCACATTCCTTTTAATCTTTCTAGAACATTAAAATATTCAAAATCCAGTAAGAAGCAAGAAAGATATGCCTAAAACAATTTCTGTGTTTCAAAGCTAAATTTAAAACACATGACAGAAAGGTTACATCTTATTCAAACCCAAATTACTATTATTAAACAGCTTAATTACAAAAAGTAATGAACATAAAAGTTGTTTCTTGTAAATATACCTTCCAACTGAGAAAATCTCACTCAATTTCGATCTACGAATCAAAATATATGGTGATTTTAATATCAGGTTTCAACAAAAATATTGCACAGAGCGAAGCTGTATACATCAGTTTCAAACTCAATGTCGACCCTCTAAATCATAGAATTTCTTAAAGTGATTAAAAGAGAACCTGTAGCTAATAGAAATTTATTTCAACTGCAAAAAGGCTGAGCTAATTTGGATAAATTTTCTCTAAGATGTTGCTGTTTTACTACAACAATATTTCTATAAATAATTTTCAGCAAACTACAACCAAACATTCAAATTCCAGCAACCAATTCACAACCAATTTGAAAGCAATTCATTCAACAAACCATCCAATTCAATTCAAATATCAACTAAAAATTATTCTAATAGATTAAAGGTAGTAGTGTGAGTGATTAACTCACCTTTTACTCCAATTTGACTAAGATGCAATGCCAAGATCAATATATGTGCACTCCTCTTCTTCTACAACTCCTATGCTATACATGCCACAAGAATCACCCAAAACCCCTCTCATCCAAAAATTTCAGAAATTAAAATAAAATAAAACTGAAATTAAATGCTTGATTTGGACAGAAAAGTGGATTTGGAGACTTACCCATATCTTCTTTTATTTTCTAGATTTTTGTCTTGATTTCTAGTGATTTTCCAAGGAGCTAGGCTTATGAGTTTCTTTGTTTTGAAAAACCTAGTTTTCACTTTCTGCCTAGTTAAAATGAACGTATAATTCATTCTCCAATACAAAGGAGATAGGGTTCTCTTCTATTTTCACAAATGGGCTAAATTTTATTAAGCCCAAACTCAAGTTGTAATACAAAGTATTAAAACTCCATGTCACCTCTTTACTTAGTCTAATAAAATGATTAGATCATTTTTTTTCATTTAGTTTATCCTATTTTCCTAATTAACCACTACGTTAATAGATATTATTAACTACATTCAAATTAAAACATTAATTATCACTTATTATTTCATTCCTTGTCCAAATTTATATTAAATATTGATATAACCAATAATTTAACAAGAGCTCTATATACATACAATTCTTTCACTTTATAAAATCATACATTATGTACCAAAAATTTATTTTATGTCAAAATAAAAGACTATTTAACTCTAAAAATTTATTTTTTATTAATTAAAACTCTTATTTTAGTTAAATGCATAAATTACACACTTATTGCTTAAAACTTCATTTTTAACCTCAAAAATTACATAATTTTTTTCTTACATAACTGAATGCATTAAACCATATTTCCATCATTTTTATACCCAAAACATATTTTTAAACAAAATTTCACCTTTTCATTTATAATATATAAACTTTAAAAATCAAATACTTCCTTTAAAAATTATTAAAAGAAGTAATTGGCAATAATGAATAAAATTATTGCATTTTCTCTAAATAAAAACTATTTTCCATTTATTATTAACCCAAACAAATAAAATAAAGTTTCAAACTTTATTTTCTCATTTTATTTTCAAAAGTTATGGTGTATTCCAAATAAACAATTTAATTTCTTCAATTTTATTTTAATTCACAATATTAAATTATAACTACTGTTATAATTTAATATTTACATATAATCCCCAAAACCAGGGTTGTTACATACTCCCCCCTTAACAAAATTGCATCCATGTAATTTCTATAATGGAAGTTATCTATAACATCTATTTCATCACAACAAAATTCAAATCAAAAGATAAGATCGCAGATATTCACCCTCAACAGAGGATGAAAGGATCAGGACAAGTTTGCTCGGCAAATCCTATTGTTTCCTAAGTACAATACTGAGGATTAGCGGACCATAGAATTTCATAAGCAGAATATTCTTATTTCGAAGGTGTTTGATCTTCGAAACAATTACATGAATAGAATTCGACACATACACAAGTCAGTGAGGCTCGTGATCATGCAACATAAGTGAATTAACAATCGAGATTAAATCTCGAAGATACAATGAAACTGGGTGACCAGAAACATATTATGAATACCCAAAACTGAACAGAAAACGATGCATGAAAGTAATCGAACCAAGGCGTTCAGTAATAGTAGATGATCCCATATAACTAGGAGCCAACTTTACTGAAACGCATTTAACTCCTTTAAAGGAGTAACACAAATAAACACAATCATCAAAAAAGGATTCAACAAAAGATAAGTGGTATTTCAAGCTACCACCATGACACATGACTGCATGAATACAAGTCATCGCAAGAATCGCATTAAGGCAAGACACACAAGAATGGATTACAAGAAATTTTTCCAAGAAAAATTGTTATAAGAGTTCCATACTCTAATTCCAAAAATAAATATACTATAATAAGTAATATATTTTTCTTTCCACTAAATTTATCAAATTTTAAACTATTTTACTTTATGATTTAAAAAGCACACTTATTAGACCCTTCATCGATGGCTCTAAATATTCGCTAATTAAATTTTATCAAAATTTTTGTAAGTGTTTAATTTTTCAAAAAATTCGACGGAGTCTCCTTTGCATGGAGAGCCTTTTACAATTTCATAATTATGAATTATAAATATACATCGACCAAAAGGTCGGAACACAATATATATAAGTACATACATACATACATAATTCTTAACACATAAACACTTAGCAATTCATACATTTAATTTTTAGCGTTTAAAATGCAAGCATGCTTACTTTATACTTACTATTTTGCTAATTAATTATTCAAATATCCTCTTGCACCTGCACTTAATTTATTGAAACATATTAGCATATGTTACAATATATATAAATCATAAAATGAATATGCTTTTATGTTCTTTTGTTTAGTCCCACATCGTGGAATATGTTAAATCCTTTGCTCTGAAGCCTTTATATAAAGGTGGCTATGTAATGTAAATACATGAAAAATTCTCAAGAATGAATAATATATCTTTTGCCTCTCTCTAATGGCTTCCACTTTCTTCATTTCATAACACGTTATTAGCACGACCTTTTTCTCGAATATATTGGATATTCTAATCCAGAAGTTTAGATCCATTTTTTTCATGTAGGTACGTCTCTTTCTCTTATTCAGTTACTGAAATCAGATCTATCTCCTCCTCATATTCAACCATTGAAACCAGGTTTGAAATTTTCTACATATGCTTTTCTAGATTTATTTTGCAATTAATTTAGATCTAGATTTAAGTATTCTTGTTTCACAATCCTATATCTATTTTCTAATTTTTCAGATTTGGATTTAAGTTTTAATATATCTTATCTTTTCAAGATCTTATTTTGTCATAGATTTAAATTTATAGATCTTATTCCACTGTACATTTATTTTTGTCATTATATTTCAGATCTCATCCTACAATAGATCCGATTTTTTTGTTTTTATTTTTCTGATCTCAATATATTGTAGATCTCAAAATCACACCCAAATAATATACCTTTGAGATTTGTACATAGTTTAAAAATAACATGTTGTGATTTTTTGAATTTGGATTTGAATTGATTTCAAACTTGCTTATTATTGCATGTTTTTTTTGAGTTCATTATTTTGGAAAGCAAGTTTTGAATTTGACAATTTCTGTTGTTGATTCAAATAAATTTATTGATCTTGATTACGTTTTGGTTTGTGATATAGATCTAAGTAATATATACATGTTTGGTAAATGAAGTTTTCATTTTGAGAACTCTTTGATTTGGATTTTGATTTTCGAAATTATTTTTATATATATTTTTTATATTTCCAGAAGAAATATTTTACTATTTCTTAGAGAAACATATACAAGAATAATGCATATTTAGAAGATCATAGTAGTTTAGATCCAATATTAATATTGATTTAGTACACCTGAAGTGGATGGAAACATTAATGAAAACATATACAGTAAACTTAATTTCTAGCATTTGAAATAAAAGTTGAGAACCTGCAGTTCCTATAATGCTAAAAGCTTGAGTTTCCATAAATTATTAAATTTCAAGTTTTCTTATAATAAAGAACCAGAAGTTTCAATAAAAGAGAAGAAACTTGAATTATAAAAAAAGGATATATATATATATATGTATGTATGTATATACATACACATATATATATAAGAGTTATTTTAGTTATTTTAGAAATTTTGACAATTAAGAAATAAAGTTTCTCTTATGGTGTTTATTTGATTTTATTATTGAGTGTAACGACCCGCAAATCCGTACCCCTTGAGTCAACACTATTCTACAACAATCAACTCAAGTTGCACAGAAATACGAACCATTGGGTTAAAGAAGAAGAGGTAGAAGAAGAAAATAGAAAACAACAACAGAATCTAACCATCGCAGCGGAATAAAATATAATAGATAATAAATGATCTTTACTCTAAATCAAATATCTCTGTTTATAAATTACATCATCAGAGTACAACAATCACAGCTCAACATCAATACCATGCAAATGGATACACAGCAACTAAACACAGTGGAATATATATATATAAACAAGTACAAGAGTACGTATCGTCATCCAGCTCGTCTCCTGAGCTCCACAGCATCATATCCTATACCCTATAATACTCGGTCTGACCCGAGCATTACAGTTAAATAACACCCGATTCAGTCTGGAATACCAGCGTGAGAAAATCACACCCAATTGATTATTAAAGTTTCGAAAATCCTTTGGAAAAAAAAGCATCTCGTAGGATCACGCCACAAATAAGCATGTCGGGTTTTTACCTTACGATAGCTAAAACAATTTTTAAAGAAATCCTATGATATTATAATAAGGCCTATATACAAATACTTATAAAATAGCCGAAATTGTTACATTCATTAAATTCCAGCTACTAGCCACAGAGTGGGTAATACAAACAAAACTCGTATAAGGCTCGTAGGGAGAATGGATTTCCAACTAATGACTAGGCACTGGGGTACCACCTGTCACAGTACGGGGCCTAGATCACCATACCGAGGAGTACGCCCACTCCCCTGCAACACAAGACCGGGACTACCCCTTACTGGATAATCCCGAGTGAGATCACCCCGCGGTTGGAATCAGCAACCGCCCACTAAGCCGAAATAAAACAGGGACATCTAGACAGGGATGACCTCACCCTGCTTGGGTGCTACCCACCTAGTCTTGCTGCATAACCCCTGATTTTCAGTCATTCCCATTTGATAAGGCTTGAGGCTAAGCGTTACCTTTTTAGACCATATCTCTTAGAATTCCCACCGTCCACCTGACGATGTTTCGCAAGCATTCATCCACACAAGTCCGTCCCGGGTTCGAACGGAACCGAAGGCACTACTCCTACTACATCCCTTTTGGAAATATCCTCAGGATTAGTAGCGACTAGCCCTTGCACTTCACTGCTCCATCTTCGATTCCAAACTCGTTTTCTACGAAACGTGCAAACCGGATCGAAGTGGTTTTCGAGAAATCAATCTCGATCTCGGTCTCTTCGAACCGATCAACGCATTTGGCCAATATTGATAGTCGGTTATTTAACTATCAATTAATATTCACAAACAACCATCAACCAATAAATAATTTTCCAAATTTTTTATTAACTTCAAAAAAATATCTACACAAAATATATTTCCACTTTTCAAACCCTTTTTTGAAAACAGTTTTCAAACTATCTTCCTTTCTTAGAATAAATTCCAAATATTTCTATTCCACTGGAAATCACCAAGCACAAGATTTAGATTTTAAAATAATTTCAAAACACTTTATTTGTAAAGTATGTTTAATATTTAATTTAGAAAATTTTACTTTGGTACTTAATTTAAAATAATACTTTAGAAACAATTAAAATAAGTTTACTTTATAAATATAACTAGATTTTCTTCTTTAAACAAAATACTAAATCATTCTTTAAATAATTATTGTAATAATAGATTTAAAGAAAATACTTACTTTGGAATTTACTTTAAAACATTTAAGCTAAAACTATTTCAATAATTGTTAAAAATACATACTATATAAACATTTGAAAATAAAGTTACTTAATAAAATATAAAACTTTCTACTTTTAAAAACAAAATACTAAGTTACTTCTTAATAATTACTGCTAAAATAGATTAAAAGAAAATATTTACTTTAGACTTAAAATATAAGAAATAATAAATTTACAAAACTTGCTTTCTTTCTTTAAAAAAACAACTTTAAAACATTTAATTATTATTTAAAAATTTACTTTTAAAAACATGTACTTGGCTATCCAGAGAAAATTCCAACTTCAATCACTTAAATCAATTTCCCCAAATTGATTTCCAATTTATTTTATTTTGAATTAAGTTCCTTTAATTACTCAATTCATTTCATAATTCACTAGTTATGGATTTATTATTATTGTTATTGTTTTCCATATTTTTTAAAATCTTTTAATTGAAATATACCAATTTCAGATTTTTCCAATTTCTTCTTTATTCTTCTTAAATAAATTAAACCTTGAATTTTAAATAAATGTTTTGATCATACTGAAGTTTAAAAATTCATTAATCTTCTGTTTATTCAAAATTTCCCTTCCATATACAAAATTTATTTATTCGAATTTAAAGCTATTATTGTTCTTACCCAATTCGTTCCTAATTTATTTAAATTCTCTATAATTATTTCACTTACAAATTCTCTTCATTTTAATTCCAAAATCCAATTCTATATATCTTGATAAATTAGTGCCTCGGAACATATTCAGGTAAACCATAACATCCAATATTCCAATTGTTAATAATATTCATCACAGAATATAAAATAATCACAACAGAGGGTATTAAATAATTTAAATAAATGTTGAGGGGTCCAGTTGGATCCCTCGTTTACTATACAAATTTTTGATTACTGAAACAACGATCAATAATTTAATTTAAAAGTTTCAAATTTTCTTAACTAAAAAAAAAAATTCGAAGATTTGAATTTACCTCAGTCGCACAGGAACCCAACGTATGAGCAGATACTAACCCAAACCTCGACTCACCTCCGACAAATGTTGTCGCTACACGACTATCCCCAGCGACCTCAACGCCCACGCCAACCACACGAGAATCTGAACCCTCCCACGCGCGCGCGTCGCTCACTCGCGAGTGTCCCCTGGCATCGATGCCGCCTTGCCGAACTTACAACCACGGCAACGCCCCCACTTGCGAAAATCCCCAATCGACGCCGCGACCTCCCTCCCCAAATCGCCACGCGATTGCGAATACTCCTCGCACGCACGAGTACGCCCTAGCCTTGAGCGCGCCACCCGAATTTCTCGTTTCATCTTTTTTTTTAATTTCAATTTAAACGATATAAAATTTCAAGACTGAACAAACCACTACTAATTTTAATTTTACAACTTCTATTATCCTTTGTACTATCAATATAAATTTTAAAAGCCTTCAAATTATTTTTAACAAGCTTAAAATTCTAGATTCAACAAATTTACCCAACTTCTAATTATTAATTTCTATTATTTAATTATCAAATAAATAGCGATATTTGTAATTCAAGAAAAAATTGTTCTATTGAATATTTAAAATCAATTAAATATTCCGATTTTAAATGCTCGAAAATTCCGGGTCCTCACATTCCTCCTCCCTTAAAAGAATTTCGTCCCCGAATTACTAGTTAGGAAGAATGGTCCCATACCCATTACTATTTTTCAAAACCAAACCGTTTAATTAACTTGTCATAACATATTCTTTTATTAAAGACCCATTATTATTCTTATCAACTTCTCAACTTTCCCATACTTTCAAACTATACTATTTGTTTAACCATTCAAGTTTCAATTTAAAAACCAAATTTTGAATTATCAAAATTTTCTCATAATTTTTCTAACTCTCTAAATTTCCGAAATTTTTTGCCAGCGTCTCCTTTGCGCGGCTAGCTCAATACGACTACAAAACGACTCTACGACCTCCCAAATCCAAAAAGAAAACAAAAGGCCAAGTGGCTCAATCCAAAATCCCAATCAAATTTCACACCAAATTTAAATACATACCTTTTTGTCGAGCATTTCAAATTTTTATCTTTTGAAATCAATCCAATTCTGTTTTCCCTTTAGATTACCTGCATATCCTGCTTAGCACTAACATCCAATCACAATATTCCCAAAACATTTTGTCGACTTCCTCACAAAATGTCAATATCTATTCATTCTAATATTGTCTTGGAATATATTTGTAGTATCAATTTCCAATTAAGAAATCACCATTCCTTATACTTAAGTTTAATATAAGCATTTTATATGTTTCTTATACTTATTTTCACCTTACCACTTTTGTTTAATTCTATTTCTATTCAAATTAATTCTTTCGTTTCCATATGAATTCAATTTATTTTCAACTCTAAACTTTAAATTTTATTTTTCATTTATACTGATTCATGTCATTATTTACATTAGTTCATTTACAAATTTATTTCAATTTCCAATTTAAAAATGTTTGTCGTTAACAAAATTTTCCAAAAATTTTCAAAAATTTTCTAACTCCCAAAATTTCTGAATTTTTTTGGCAGAGTCCCCCTTCGTACGGAGGAGCTTTTGCAATTTGACAAAATATATAAATATATATAATCGACGCACATGGTCGGAAAAACCAAAAACAGTTCATATTTCCTATTTTTATTGCGTACGCGTACCTTATTTAGCATTTTAAGCAAACAACTTATTAATTTAGCAGTTAGCGTGCCCAAAATCCAGCCACATGGCTTCCCGGTACCCGTACTTACTCAATTTAAACATGTAAGTGCCAAATATATGCAGTTTTGTCAATATTTCACTTATTTGCAATAGTTAAACATATGAATTCTAAAAGAAATGCCCATTAAACATTTTTTATAAGCAATTTAAATATTCCAACATTAATTGTAATTGTTTACAACCAATCACATATCGTTTCACTTAATCCGAATAGTTAACAACTCACAAACTTACATTTAATTTATTTTTAAGCGAACTGAACTCATATTTAATTCAATTGCTCTCAAAATCAATTTATTTTACCCTTATCAACACATATAATTTTAATTACTTCCATTTACATCCAACGACAATTTATTCTATGCAATTCGACGAGATTTATGTGAACAAATAAGTATTTATGTTTATAACCAATTTAAATTGATTTCAACTCAATTTATACTTAATTCTATTCCAAACTATTTTATTTAGCTCAAAAACAAACCAGGCTATTTCATTCAATAAACAACCCCAACTCATTTAAACCACACTTCATTTTGAGTTCGGTTTTTATTCAACACTTAAGTTGATAACCTAAGTTCATTTTCATTTCTTTTTACGACAAATTCTATTTCCATCATCCATTTGATTCTTATTTATTCTATCCATTTTCGTTTTGCAAGTAAGCTTTCTTCTCTATCCAACTTGATTCTATCACAATCAAATCTCACTTTAAATCTACAGTTTTATTTGATTAGTTATTATAAAATTTAACTTTCCCAGATTCAACTCATTACATTTATTACATGGTTATTTTCCAATTTATTTTCGTATATTTGGATTTTATTCGCAATTCAAACCATTATTATTTTAATCCAATTTCATTTTCCTTTATTTGTCACATTTCCAATTATATTTAATTTGTTAATACTTCAAATTAAATTTTAATTTATAACTCAAGTTCTGAATCCACCATTCACTTTTAATTTTCCATCCAATTTATTAACTCACAATTCATTTTCATACTCGATTCATTTAATTAATTACAAGGCCACCTCCAATTATATTTCCTCACTAATGATTCAAGTCGAATTTTATTTATAACTTGAGTTTTATTTTCAAACTTCATATTAAACTCACAATTCCGCTTTACTTAACTATAATAGGTTCCATTTACACATTTCATTAACTAATTTATTAATGAATTAGTTCTTCCCTATTTATGATCCAATATTTGATTTTTTAATTCCAAATATCACTTCATTTAATTTTCTTGGTTCAATTTATTGTATAATTCAAGTTTGGATTTTGGTTTTATTTTCCAATTCATCAAACCATATTTATTTTGGTTTTCTATTTCACTTTCACATTTTATAAGTCACAACTTATTATTTACACAATCCCATTCATTCAAGGCTTAAATATGTTCATCTTTATTTTTAACTCAAGCCTTATGCTTATTTATAACCCAAGCATATTTTATTCTATGGATTTTAAATCTTTTACAAGTCATTCTAATTTATTTATTTCAGTCCAATCCTTATTCATCTTATTTTCCATTTATTTAGATAAGAATCTAATTCCACTCAATAACTCAATTGAATTTTTATTTTAATTCAGTTTTATTTTAACTCAGTTTTATTTAACACAATTCGACTTCAACTTAATTCGAACACACTGGATATTATCTTCGGCCTATCCAATTAATTTCAGTCCATTCAAATTTTATTTCCCACCAAGTTGATTTCATTTTTAACTTTTCTCTTTGGATTTAAATTCCAATATTCAATGCTTATATTCCCTTCCTGATTTAAAAATCATCTCAATTAATAAGCTTACAACTATCTCATCAGGATTTTTAAACACCCGACCTTTGGGTTCAAATCATTTCGAAATCTCCAACATCACAAATCATATTTATCAAAATTCAAAACCAATCATGGTTTTATTCCCAACAAATCTCCTTTGAAATTTTCAAAAACAACTATCTTTTCTTAACAAATCAATTTTTGGCAGCAATCCTTCACTTAGTAATTCGAAAATGAATACTGATGATGCGGCCATCATCATCAGAATTATTTCCCAATAATCCAAGTGATTTCAATGCTATATCACTTTCAAAATCCATTTAAAACAGATTTCCATTCATAAATATCTCCAAAACAATAATGCTATCATTTATCATTAAAACACTTCCAAAGTCTCCGAGATTTTAAATTTCCAAAGCCTGCTTAAATAAATTTTTAACTGTAATTCATTTGTACACTTTATGCTTATACAAATTCTCATTTGATTGTATTTCAATTCATAAATTACATTTATAATTCATATTTATAAATTTCATTTTATAATGAATTTATTCCCTTAAACTTTGGTTATATTTCAATTTCTAGTTAAATTTTCACTTAACAATGATAATACTTTAATATTATCATTTCTAACATCCAAGCAACCATATATTAGCTAAGTAGTTTTCAAAAACATTCTTTATATCAAAATATATTTTTGGGTAAAATTATTTCATTTACCCACATTTAAAACAATACCGTGTCGATTTTTCTATTCAAGTTTTTAGAAACCCCTTCGATACAGTTGTGCAGACTGTGCCGACGAAGGTTCATATGCCACTCAATAAATCAATCAACATAATATTAAAACAATTTGTATTCACTAACAAATATGCGCTCATATTATTAATACGCTCAAACTCATTATAGAGTACTATGGACTCTATTTTAAATGGGTAATTTCCACCAGAGCCAAGGTTATCACCAACCCAAGCTCTGATACCAAGTGTAACGACCCGCAAATCCGTACCCCTTGAGTCAACACTATTCTACAACAATCAACTCAAGTTGCACAGAAATACGAACCATTGGCTTAAAGAAGAAGAGGTAGAAGAAGAAAATAGAAAACAACAACAGAATCAAACCATCGCAGCGGAATAAAATATAATAGATAATAAATGATCTTTACTCTAAATCAAATATCTCTGTTTATAAATTACATCATCAGAGTAAAACAATCACAGCTCAACATCAATACCATACAAATGGATACACAGCAATTCAACACAGTGGAATATATATATATATATATATATATATATATATATATATATATATATATATATATAAACAAGTACAAGAGTACGTATCGTCATCCACCTCGTCTCCTGAGCTCCACAGCATCATATCCTGTACCCTATAATACTCGGTCTGACCCGGGCATTACAGTTAAATAACACCCGAGTCAGTCTGGAATACTAGCATGATAAAATCACACCAACTTGATTATTAAAGTTTCAAAAATCCTTTGGAAACAAAAGCATCTCGTAAGACCACGCCACAAATAAGCATGTCGGGTTTTTACCTTACGATAGCTAAAACAATTTTTACAGAAATCCTATGATATTATAATAAGGCCTATATACAAATACTTATAAAATAGCCGAAATTGTTACATTCATTAAATTCCAGCTACTAGCCACAAAGTGGGTAATACAAAAAAAACTCGTACAAGGCTCGTAGGGAGAATGGATTTCCAACTAATGACTAGGCACTGGGGTACCACCTGTCACAGTACGGGGCCTAGATCACCATACCGAGGAGTACGCCCGCTCCCTTGCAACACAAGACCGGGACTACCCCTTACTGGATAATCCCGAGTGAGATCACCCCGCGGTTGGAATCAACAACCGCCGACTAAGCCGAAATAAAAAGGGATATCTAGACAGGGATGACCTCACCCTGCTTGGGTGCTACCCACCTAGCCTTGCTGCATAACCCCTGATTTTCAGTCATTCCCATTTGATAAGGCTTGAGGCCAAGCGTTACCTTTTTAGACCATATCTCTTAGAATTCCCACCGTCCACCTGACGATGTTTCGCAAGCATTCATCCATACAAGTCCGTCCCAGGTTCGAACGGAACCGAAGGCACTACTCCTACTACATCCATTTTGGAAATATCCTTAGGATTAGTAGCGACTAGCCCTTGCACTTCACTGCTCCATCTTCGATTCCAAACTCGTTTTCTACGAAACGTGAAAACCGGATCGAAGTGGTTTTCGAGAAATCAATCTCGATCTCGGTCTCTTCGAACCGATCAACGAATTTGGCCAATATTGATAGTCGGTTATTTAACTATCAATTAATATTCACAAACAACCATCAACCAATAAATAATTTTCCAAATTTTTTGTTAACTTCAAAAAAATATCTACACAAATATATTTCCACTTTTCAAACCCTTTTTTGAAAACAGTTTTCAAACTATCTTCCTTTCTCAGAATAAATTCCAAATATTTCTATTCCACTGGAAATCACCAAGCACAAGATTTAGATTTTAAAATAATTTCAAAACACTTTATTTGTAAAGTATGTTTAATATTTAATTTAGAAAATTTTACTTTGGTACTTAATTTAAAATAATTCTTTAGAAACAATTAAAATAAGTTTACTTTATAAATATAACTAGATTTTCTTCTTTAAACAAAATACTAAATCATTCTTTAAATAATTATTTTAATAATAGATTTAAAGAAAATACTTACTTTGGAATTTACTTTAAAACATTTAAGCTAAAACTATTTTAATAATTAGTTAAAAATACATACTATATAAACATTTGAAAATAAAGTTGCTTAATAAAATATAAAACTAGATTTCTACTTTTAAAAACAAAATACTAAGTTACTTCTTAATAATTACTGCTAAAATAGATTAAAAGAAAATATTTACTTTAGACTTAAAATATTAGAATTAATAAATTTACAAAACCTGCTTTCTTTTAAAAAAACAACTTTGAAACATTTAATTTATATTTAAAAATTTACTTTTAAAAACATGTACTTGGCTATCCAGAGAAAATTCCAACTTCAATCACTTAAATCAATTTCCCCAAATTGATTTCCAATTTATTTTATTTTGAAATAAGTTCCTTTACTTACTCAATTCATTTCATAATTCATTAGTTATGGATTTATTATTATTGTTATTATTTTCCATTTGTTTTAAAATCTTTTAACTGAAATATACCAATTTTAGATTTTTCCAATTTCTTCTTTATTCTTCTTAAATAATTTAAACCTTGAATTTTAAAAATATGTTTTAGTCATACTGAAGTTTAAAAATTCATTAATCTTCTGCTTATTCAAAATTTCCCTTCCATATACGAAATTTATTTATTCGAATTTAAAACTATTATTATTCTTACCCAATTCATTCCTAATTTATTTAAATTCTCTACAATTATTTCACTTAGAAATTCTCTTCATTTAAATTCCAAAATCCAATTCTACATATCTTGATAAATTAGTGCACCGGAACATATTCAGGTAAACCATAACATCCAATATTCCAATTGTCAATAATATTCATCACAGAATACAAAATAATCACAACAGAGGGTATTAAATAATTTAAATAAATGTTGAGGGGTCCAGTTGGATCCCTCCAACCTGTTTTCCCTGTATCCACAGATGTTAGCACCACATAATATGCCAATTTCAAATTATACCATACTATATCACATCAATCAATTCAAGCATTCAAACAATTATTTAAATTTAATCATTTAAATTTAAATATAAATTTAACTGAGTGAGATTAACTCACCTTTGACATTTAATTTGCAATCCACTTCAATATTGTCTTGGTTTCTCGACTTTTGACCTCGAATAATATTAAATGGTTTTATTAATATTTGAACAATCAACTATCATTAATAAATTTAATTTATACTAAAAATTTTATTTTCAACTAATTTTCCTCTTTTAATAAATTCTACAACATTTTAAAATTCCTATATCTCAGTAACTCTTATATATATAGATATATGTATTTACTACTTCACCTATCTCTATGTATATATGTATACATCTGTATCTTCTTTTAATAAAAATATCTTGGTTATTTCACTAACGGGATCCCGAAAATCCAACCATTCCTGAATTTTAAATTATTGACAATTTGAAATGAACGAGTTTTGTTTAAATATAATTCGGAAATCCCACTATAACTAAGCTTGAATCCATATATTAGTTTAACGAAAATTCATTTCAAACTCGTTTACTGTACAAATTTTTGATTACTGAAACAGTAATCAACAATTTAATTTAAAAGTTTCAAATTTTCTTAACTAAAAAAAATGTTCGAAGATTTGAATTTACCTCAATCGCACAGGAACCCAACATACGAGCAGATACTAACCCAAACCTCGACTCACCTCCGGCAAATGCTGTCGCTGCATGACTATCTCCAGCGATGTAACGAACGCGATTTTTCGTTGACGAAAACCGACATCAATACATCTACTGTATCAACTGCCGAGAAATCGAAAGCCGAAAAACCGTACCGTCAGGGTTTTTAGAAAAAGAAAACGTAGAAGAAGAGAGAAAAAGATAGAACAGAACAGAAACAACAGAACAATATCAGAATCTCACTATTCGCAGCGGAACAACATATAATAGATAAATGAATAATCTTTAAACAAAGAACTATATCAGTTATTACATTACATCATATTACATTACATTACATCATCAGAGTGTACAACAACAACAACATGCAGCGGAAAAGAAATATAATATACTAGTAATACGCCATGCCATCCAGCTTGCCTCCAGCAACTCCTGAATATCCTGATAAACATTAACTCTTAACTGCCCGTGTGGAAATTGGTGGGCACCCAGAGTTTAGGAAGGAAAACAATAAACTCCGAGTCAGTTATGTGACTGGTGTGAGAACTAAAACAGTTTATTTTTCTTTTAAAAAAATCAAAATAGAGGAATATTTTTAAAGTCAATTCGCGATGCTTTTAAAAATGAGACTACCATAAGGCCTCCCGCACACACACACAATGTAAACGCAGAGTCGGAGGAGATTTCTCCTTATGATAGTCAAAGATGCTTGATACGCATTAAAAAGAACATTTGATATTATTACCAGTGCATAGTGTAGGCAAA
Source organism: Allium cepa (assembly GCA_030765085.1). Taxonomy (NCBI): domain Eukaryota; kingdom Viridiplantae; phylum Streptophyta; class Magnoliopsida; order Asparagales; family Amaryllidaceae; genus Allium; species Allium cepa. The sequence goes on along the minus strand of CM060941.1, from coordinate 673,854,067 downwards.
ATTCATTTCGAAAATAGAATATAAATCTTAGCCGACATAGACATTTCGAACTATGTCTACTATAGCTACCATCGAAACAGTGGGGCGCCACCATAAGTGAATGATAGGTTCTACAACTAAAACCGTACAAGATCGTATTGTTTCTTTGGATTTCCAACAAATGTTCAGGCCAAGGAACTTCCCATTGCCACATGAGAACGCCTCTGGAAGGACGTCCTCGAGAACCAAACCGGATCTCTGCCAACACAAGGCCGGGTTACCCCTAACTGGGTAACTACTGACACGAATATGGCATACCCTGATCGTAACCGATCTATCCGAGGATCCTTGATTTCCAACAACCACAAAATATGCAGCAACAACATAGGTTAAGTCTCTGGGCTCCATACCATGATACCACCTCTATCCAGAAGGAATGACATACACTAAAGGGTCGCTACCCCCTAATAACCTTGCCGCATCCTTCATGTTTTGACCATTTCCGGGGTGTGAGGTCCGACGAAGTCTCGTCCACAAAGCCACACTTTATACAAAAGCCGTGCTTTGGGTCAACAAATGATCATAGAAATGATCACCAAGATAAATGATCAAATAAATGATCCTATCACAAATGATCAACACAATTATCATTTCACAGCAACACTCAACATGCCACACTACCAAATTGGGAGTATATCACTAGTAACCTTCAACTATATAACCTCTGAGCTCGTACGTCTCAGAGAAGGGTGTTAAGCTAAGAGAATAAATTCTCCGCCACCAACAGAAATATATTTGAAAGAAATCAGCTTTATATCTCAATTTGTAATGTCAAACATACAATCCATACAAGTCTGTTCCGGGATCGAACAGAATCGAAGGCACTTACAAAGAATTCCTTGCAATCTGGATATTCACTAATCACGACCGGACTTCCCGTCACTAAGGGTGATAAAACCTCTATATCGGAGATCAGTCGATGTAGAGTAACTCGACGGTAATCCTTCTGTTTTCACAAATATCTGGTCTTCAACACCGGTCATCAAATGCAATCCATTACGACGTATCACATACTCGGAATGGGTTATACGACCCTAAGGTCCTTTCCCGGCTAACCCGAATAGTGAGCGCTTATTCAAAAATAAGTGTGGCATTCAAATTCAAACAATCACAACAAATACCTACTTAAAGGTAAATATTGATAGTTGGATTATTTAACTATCAATAGGCGTGCTCAACATCACCAAGTTCCAAATAATTTCTCAAATTATTTACTTTCCAAAATATCTTTACTAGATATAAAATTTTCCACACTTCAACATTTGAAAACCAATTTTCAAATCACTTTTCAATACTTTGTCAACTTTTGAAAACAAATTTCAATCATTTTCCTTACTCGGAAATACTTTCATTTCAAAATGGTTCATTTAAACCAATTAAATAAATCCTTACCGATTTACTTTATATTTACGCTCCAAATCCGTAAATCAATTCCCACACTTCAAAAATAAATCAACGTTTATTTTTAAACAATTACCCCTTTCTTTTATAAATTCCTTAGTGAATTTATAATCCCAAAATATTTATGATATACGATTTTCAATCGATTTCAAATATTCACTTTCAATTTATCTTTACAAGGATAAATTCTAAACCGTTCATTTCACATTGGAAAAAATATTTCCATACTTATTTAATAATAAGTACATCACAAATCCATTTATTTTCAATACTTAGAAAATATTCAATATACTTAAATCGAAAATTAAGTACATAATTCATTCTTTAAGGAAAACATTCACTTAAACACATTTGTTTGGGCCAAAATGAATGTTACGTAAAACATCGTTACGACAACCCAAAATCACTAGTATAGGGATTCAAAGTTTAAATAGATATATAAATCCCAATACTATACAAAACATTTCCTTTCGGAAACCATTTACTATAACAACAGTGTTATAGTCCACCATTTCCTTCTATTTCTCGAAAACGTCTATTTCAACAATGAATGTTGAAATCTATGTATTCGATACTTAATGCATTTTAAAACGTCTTTAAAATCATTAACTTCATTTCATAATGTTCCTTCCCCAAAAACATATCCATTTCATTTAATAATATATTCACTGTCCAAAATCGTGAATATAATTCCTTTCATATACTCCTATATCCAACCTATCAAATTCAATTTATTTCGGATTTATAAACAACGTTTATAAACTCCATTTATATTTTTATAAACTTTTATTTATAAAAATCCTTTTTATATCTCATTTTAAATGCCAAAATCCGATTTATAAGTTGATTGCTTATAAATCTTATATTTTACAAAATCTATCCATTTTATAACTTCACAATTTATAAATCTATAAATTGCGTTCACTTATGAAATCCATTTTTATTTCATTTTTAAATACTTATAAAACTTGTTTTAATATTCCAATATTTTTAATTTATAAAATATCAATTTTATAAATCTTTTATATAAACCGTTTATAATAATTCAAAATTCCCAATTAAACCATTTTATAAATTAATCACTATTTATTTCAAAAATCTTAATTTGGTTATATTTTACAACGATTATAGCTTTTATAACATTAAACTTATAACGTTAATTTATTTAAAATAAATCAATTCAAAATTTTAATAAAACGTATACTTTCAAAAATCACTTTAAAAATTCCTTTAGAAACCAAAAATCATTATTTGTAAACTTTAAAAAAATGGATCCGATGATGCAGTAGCACCAAATAGTCAATCACGACATCCAAATATCATATATCGATATGATGATCAACAAATATCAAAATATCTGTAAATAAATCAATACAGTTGAGGATTCCAGTTGGATCCCTCCAACCTGTTTCCCTGCATCCCAAAAACATTAGCACAATACCAATTCCGCTCCAGTACGGAATTATCGCGGTATATGGGATTTATATAATATTATCCGCTTAATAGACGACGCAATACGGTCTCATCCGCTATACAATGCGGGAAATCAACAACTGCAATATATACATATGCCAATATATATATATATATATTGCTATTATATATAATACCAATTTCACTGTTTATGAAATATTCGCGGTATATGTTTTTAATAAATAACATCCGCTTACTAACGGCGCATAATGTCTATTTTAACAATCAATAGATAACAATCATCATTCAAACATGAATTCAAATATTTTAAATCTAACTATTTAAAATTAAAATCGAAACTGACTCGATTGAGTGAGAAGTTCTCACCTTGATTTTAATTTCGTTTTCAGCTTTTATTTCGAATAAAATTAAACGCGCGTTTAATTTTACCCGAAATTTTCACTGACTCCAAACGATCCCAATCAAGCTTCATCATGAAGAGCTCGACAATACGAATGCAACGCAAAAAGTTTCATCCGAAACGGACCTCGTATGAAAGAGATACATCGTTTTAAAGATACACGAATTATAAATAAAATAAATTTACAACATTTTTTTTTATACCCAGAACATCATAGCCCTTCATTTTCACTGGCCTGCATCAGGGCCGCACCCTCCCCTCTTCTCCCTCACGTAAACACTCCCAGGTTCCATCGTGAAACCCATAGCCGCCAATTAGGGCTAAAAATCACGACCACTACGACGACATTTACTACGATTAGTTGCCGTCACACCATAGTCCCTAGCCCCATGCACCACCGCCCAGAACCACTTAAAGCTCGGCCCCCCTGTTATCTCGAAAATCGTGCCATAGACGAGCACGAACGCGGCACTCTAGCGACCCCTACGATGCTCTGATGATGATCTTGTCCGTTGGATAGGTTCGCCTCGTCGTCCTCTACGATTCTCTAGTTGAGATCGTCGCCTAAAAACGCTTGGATTTGAAGAAATTTGAGGGAGAAGGAAGGAGCATTTTCGGCCTTCAGAATATTGATGGCGGCTGAACAAATAAGAATTAGGGTTTTATAATTTTCTTATTTTTGTGGATTTAAGGTCTATTTATAGGAAAAATCGAACACTATTCATTCCGGAATTCCAAACTCCGATTTACGCGCGGTGACCGGCGTTTCTAGGGTTTATCCCACGTTCTGGACACAACGGAATAGGTTTCGGAAGCTAACTCGGTCATCTGTGCGAGTTATGGCAATAAACGTTCAATTTAAAATTAAACCGATTAAACGATTTTCCAGGCGTTTTAGCTTGCACCGGACAAACGGTAAATCCAATTGACACGAAATTTGAAATCATATAATAATATTACATTACGGATCCGATGACACTGGTTTCGTCGAAATCCGAGACTGATTGAAAAATGGCTATTTTAACTCGCCAAATTAATATTAAAACAATTTCGATGCGTTTCGAGCTGCCACGGTCAAACGACAGCTCTGTTTGCTACGAAATTTGAAATCCAATAATAACTAACTAGTACGGATCCAATGGAACTAGTTTCGTCGAATTCTGAGACTGTTCGAAAATTGGCTAATTTCACTAGTCGATTAAATATTAAAATATTCAATTTTCACAGATTAACTTTTAATTTGATTTTAAAAGTTCTAAAATATCTTTCTAACTCCAATATGATAAAATAAAATTTTACAAATCATTTTCAATCATATTTAACTCAATTTTCAATTATTTCTATATTTTCACTATCCAAAGCATCGATTTAATTATCCAATTAAATCCAATTATTCGAAATAAAATTTATTCGACTTATAAATTCACTTATTAATATTTAAATTCAATTAAATATTCAAATTTAAATTAATAAAAATTCTGGGTCGTTACACAGCGACCTCACCGCCCACGCCAACTACACGAGAATCCGAACCCTCCCACGCACGCGCGTCGCTCACTCGCGAGTCTCCCCTGGCATCTATGCCGCCTTGCTGAACTTACAACCATGGCAACGCCCCCACTTGCGAAAATCCCCAATCGACGCTGCGACCTCCCTCCCCAAATCGCCACGCGATTGCGAATACTCCTCGCACGCACGATGCCCTAGCCTTAAGCGCGCCACCCGAATTTCTCGTTTCATCTTTTTTTAAAATTCAATTTAAACGATATAAAATTTCAAGATTGAACAAACCACTGCTAATTTTAATTTTACAACTTCTTTTAACCTCTGTACTATCAATATAAATTTTAAAAGCCTTCAAATTATTTTTAACAAGCTTAAAATTCTAGATTCAACAAATTTACCCAACTTCTAATTATTAATTTCTATTATTTAATTATCAAATAAATAGCGATATTTGTAATTCAAGATAAAATTGTTCTATTGAATATTTAAAATCAATTAAATATTCCAATTTTAAATGCTCGAAAATTCCGGGTCGTCACATTGAGTATGTTAAACTTAGCTTTGAGATTAAATTTTGCTAACTGAAGTTAGTTAGATTGATTTATTTGTTAGTAAAGAAATCAATTCGTTGTGATAATATTTTATATTTTATGCCACAATAATGGTAAATTGCATTCATTTTTTTAATCATAAATGCATTAAATGTTGTCGTCATGGTAATAAATTAAATTACCATATCATCATAAATGCACTGGCTACAGTAAATTAAATGATGTTGTATTTTTATGTTTGGAATAAGAATAGACGTATGGTTTATTATATGGTATATTCATTTTGGCAAACAATGCTCGATATAATGAAAGAAACAAGTTTGAACAACAAGCTGAAGTTGTGCCAAGATTTTTTTTTCAATCAGAAGTTGTATAACTCGAATTCTTGTCAGTATTTTTTTGTCAAAATGTACAAGTCTTGAAATAAGAATAGACTTTTAGTTTGTAACAATGTGGTACAAAAAAAAGAGGGGGAGAAGTTTACACAAACCTGATTCATAACAAATTAATGAACTTGAAGTTCATGAATTAGAAGCCCGAAGCTCTATTGATATTATGTAAAATGATAAGGTTGTACTTCCTGAAGAAGTTAAAGAAAATTAATAAATAATCGTATGAGAAAATGATGCTGCATTCACGAGAATACAAAAATCTCCAAATGAGTTATACCTTACCTTATATTTTAACATTTACACTATATTAACAGAATATCCTGAAGATATTATGTTATATGATATTTCAAATATCATTGGATGTGTATGTGTATATTAATCTCTTGAAAAGATGTTTTAGAGATTTATTTATATTTATATTGCAAAATCTAACATCCCAGAAGAGATGTTACAGGAATTTTATTTTTGTTACATTGCAATTCCGTAAAAGGAAATACTATATTCCCTGAAGGAATAATGATATAATTTTTTTTTGAGTAATAACAATAATTTATCCAAAAACAAATGATATTGTATACCAATGTTACACTCCAGAAGTAGTGTTTTTATCTCCTCGCATCTTACTTTTATTTTGTGCATTTAATTTTTTTACTGTATTTAAAGTTTGATATGTCATTTCAAAGATAGTTACAACAAAAATCTCCACTAGAGATGTTTTATGTTATTGTAAAGGTAGTAATTATGTAATTTCTACAAAAGAAACATTGTACATTGATATGACATTCCAATAGTACATATATTTATATATCTCTAGAAGAGATAAATTCACTCCAGAAGCAGTGATAATAAAATTTCCCTAAAAGAGACAATAGATTAGGAAATGATAACATATCTCTAGAAGATATTTGCTTATATATTTGGTAATTTTATTAAACCAAATAAATGCATAGAAATTTGATTATAAAGGATCCTAATTTAGTTTAGATTAGATCCTAAAAGTTTGAGAGTTATGCAACATATATCATATATTTCATTATAATTATATCAAAAGTGAGAAATATTACAAGTATAATCAATTCCTAAAGATAATCTTTAAATATTCTCCTGAAGAGATAATCTATATTTCATATCATAATTTTCATGCAAGCTATACATACGGTCCTGAGGAAATCTGTATCCGTAACATTCCAAGTATCCAGAAAATACTATTATTATTTTTGCTGTATTTTTTTTACAGAACTCTCAATAGTGATGTGTAGAAATGTCTATATGGAATTAAAAATTATTCCTTGATAAGTAATCATAATTAGTGTTCAAAACTGATATTTGAGATATAATTGAGGAATAAAACTTAACAACTTGAAGTTGTGTGTATATTTTATTCGAACTAGAAGTTCGATATGGTTTCAAACCAAATGTTTTGAAAATTATCATGCGGTTTTGACAGGTTTGCATTGACATTGATTTATAAATAGAAATTAATAGTTTGGATCCTTGTAATAGTTTGTTCTAAAAATCACTAATTTAAATAATATGAAAATTTTATAATATATGTGTGATACGTGGACGCACGTGTACATCCATATATGTAAATATTTAGCTAACAACCTGAAGTTTGTTATAAGCTTATCTTATAGATTATGCATAGACATTATTTAGTGATTTAAAATTCAATCAACATAAATGTTGAATGACCTGAAGTCATGTATGTATTCAAATGATCTACACAATAAGTAAATTCCTCCAATTGCTTAGATCAATGAATGAGAACAAACTCTAATAATCAATATCAATTGAATGCATCTTATAAAAGAATTATCCTCCAATTATTAATATGTATGATGTATTTGCTAGTAGCAATATCATAATGGATCAAAATGAGAGTCCAAAAATTATTATTTTTTGATGTGACAATGTTTGTCGACATTGAGGGGGAGGATAAAGGGATACAAGCTCATTTTGATCATCAGTGTTAAATATTTAAATATACAATGATGCAAAATATTATCAATAGTATCCCTAGTAGGCTTTCTCCAGTATATATTTGAATCCTTGAAGGATCAAAATTTGTAAGCCACATCTGAAATATGGTTCAAAAGTCAGTTCAAATTATTTTTGGAGTAAGTAATAAAGATGCCAAATAATGGGGGTGAGTGTTCTTGAAGAAACACTTAAGGGCGCTCTTGAAGAGACCAATGACATGATTGTCAAATTACCAAGAAGTGGTTTAGGTACCTAAAACATGATAATTAAAGAGATCTCAATAAATCATGCCTAGAACTGACAAGAAATAATCATCGATGATGGTAAATTTATAAATAATAAAGCACTTATGTTTATAAATGGATTAAAGATCCCGGATTAAGGGAAAACATGACCGGCCATCATGAATCCTTTACCAATAGAGAAATATGGACATGTAGTCCGCAAAGTAGCGAAAGTACTTGAAATGCTTAATATACCCCGAAGGTATAAATATGGTTTAAACCATATTAAATAATGAAAGTATACAAATTCCTGAAGAACATAAATAACTTTCATTGTTATAAAGAATGCAAAGAACAATGAGAGTAGGTTTCAACCTACTTTTAGGTATTGTTGTAATGAAAATCTTGATATAATTCATGATGAGTATATTACTTCCTATTTTTAAGTATTGTTGTAATGAAACTCTTAATATCCATTGAAGTGATAGTTGCGATATATAAATACTTATTAAAGTATACAAATTTCTGAAGAATATATATAACTTTTGTAGTTATATAGAATGAAAAAGACATGAAGTGTAGATTACAAATTTCTTCTAGGTATTGTTGTAATGAAATCTTGATACATCAAGATGAGTAGATTACTTCCTGCTTTCTAGTAATGTTGTAATGAAATTTTTAATATTCATGAAAGATGTATAGTTGCAATGCGCAAATTAATTTGAAGCACAAAAATGAAAGCACATGAAGTGTTTTTCATAAAAGTAGCATGCAAATCATAAAATGCAAACCATATTTGAAGAAACAATCTTATAAAATTTGATTGTATCAAAGGAAACTATTAATAAATTTTATTATTAATGAGATACATATTTATGGATCAAGAAGTATCTATAACCAATTTAAGTTATCGAAAGACGAATACGAATTCAGAGGAAACTTTAAATCAGGGGGAGCATCCATAAGTATTTTATAATGCACTCTTTTTCCTTAACTAAGATTTTTCCCACTGGATTTTTATTAGTAAGGTTTTAATGAGGCATTATCTTGATCCAGAAGTATCAACTCCCCAGTAACATTTGAAAATAAGTTACAATGTACTCTTTTCCCTCATTTAAGTTTTTTCCCACTGGGTTTTTCTTACTAAGGTTTTAACGAGGTATTATCTTGATCTAGAAGAATCAAATGTATTTTGAAGAAATAACATCTCAAATATGTTATTTAAGTTAAATTATATTTTTATCCTTGACTAAGGTTTTTCCCATCGGGTTTTCCATTGTAAGGTTTTTACTAACGTATTAAATTGATCCAGAAGTATCAAACTCTATCTCATGCAATGAATTTTTGAAATATGACATACTATATTGTACTCTTTTTCCTTCACTAAGATTTTTCCCATAGGGTTTTACTTAGTAAGGGTTTTAATGAGACATTATTTTGATCCTAAAGTATCAAACTCTTATAAGGAATATCATTTTTAGTCACAAGTTGCACTCTTTTCCTCGTTCAAAGTTTTTTCCCACTGGGTTTTTCTAATAGAGGTTTTTAATGAGGCAACAAACAATATCTACATCGACTGAATCGATAAATGCAAGCAAGATAATAATGAGGGGGAGCAATCATCATACATGTTTCGAAATGGAAAATTTTAAGTTATCAGAGCATTCAAGATTTTGAAGATGCATATTCAAGGGGGAGTGTTACAATATATGTAAATCATAAAATGAATATGCTTTTATGTCCTTTTGTTTAGTCCCACATCGTGGGATAGGTTAAATCCTTTGCTCTGAAGCCTTTATATAAAGTGGCTATGTAATGTAAATACATGAAAAATTCTCAAGAATGAATAATATATCTTTTGCCTCTCTCTAACAGCTTCCACTTTCTTCATTTCATAACAGCATACACTTATAAACATATGAAGCACTAAAATCATAGTTTAAATAAGACAACAACTCAAAACTTCAAAATTTTCAAATACAGGCCTGCTACAAAGACTCAGGCTTTAGACATAGTAAAACTCATAATCTAAGAATACACATAAAATAAAAGTTATTCTACTCAGTCCAAGTTTTCTAGTGATATAAAGATCGTCAAAATTGGATTACGTTTTGAAAGTTATGCCTAATTTACTTTCAGCTTTAAACTCAGAAATCATAAAGGAGGACAAAGATATCCATCAGTTTTCAAACTCATTTTTGAATAAATAATCTGAAAAATTTTCAAAAATGATACAAAGATAATTTCTAGCTTACTGAAAGCACTCTCTTTTGTAAAATGAGTGGACTCATTTGGATTTGTAAATCATAAGTTATCGCTGTTTTAAAACAGCACTTTCCAATCAAAATTTTCGGACACGAGACCTTTTATTGTCAAAATTTTCGAACAATTATTAAATCCAAACTACATAATTTTTAGATCAAAAATCTTTTCTATAAAACATCTATTACATGATCCTTTTCTCCAGAAAGCCAAGACATCTAGAATTACACTATAATACATACAACAAACTTTCAAAATGGTTACAAAGAAAACTTTTTCCTAATTAACAAACAAGTCTTTTAAAGAAGACTCGTATTTTAATTATGACAATTACTTTCTTATATTAGTAAGAAACAATTATCTATCTAAACTTGGCTTTGGAATTACATATTGATTTTTTTTTGCATTCACAATTGAAAAATCTTATCTTGTTACTCTATTTATTATTATTTCTAGCTTTTTACAAAAATTTGCATTTTATAATAAATGAATCTTTTACATTTAGTTTTCTCTTAATCCACAAAGCTAAACATTTATTTTATTATCACTAAGAACTTGCCAAGGTTGATACTTAATTCAAACTTGTTTTCAATTGAACTTCACAAATACATAATTAACAAGATTTTAACACTATCTAAATTCATAACCAAACTTACTCTAATGGTTTTGCTCCTTATTAAATTTCATGCTAATTCAAAAGCACCAAATTAGCATTTTCTTATATTTTCCCAAATGATACATTTTTTCACTTGTTATTAATCAAATGATTAAATGTTTAAACTAATCTTCATAACTATCCTTTTACTTTTTACTAGACCTCATTCCAATTAATATTTTAGACTTCTAAACAATTCATTTTCATAATTTGAATACTTTGTTTAATCAATCATTATCACATGATAGTTTCATCCAATTAAGGTATTTCCTTAATTAAAATTATTTGCCATATAAATAAATTACTATAAGGTAATATTTTCCAAAAATACTTTACCCAAAAGCTTACTTAAGCATTTCAAATTTTCCACGTATGTAAACTTTCATAAACATGTAATAAAACCAATAACTAATACAATTTATTTAAATAAAAGCATATTCAAAATTTTCAATTATCAATTTAAAAAATTGATAACGTCTAACTAATACATTTATAGTGAATGACATTATCAAGGACTGCAAAGTTGACCAAGATCAACATCGCCTCTCCATTGCCCTCTATGTCACACTATTTTCATAAGTCCTTAAGTATGTATATAAAATACTTATCTCAAATGGCAATGTAGAATTTTCAAAATCTTTGCAATATCTATATATATTTTTTTCATTCAATATCCATACTAGTAAATATTGTTTATTGTCGTTTCAAAAGCATGTATCACATCGTCCCGTAAGTGTTTAGGAATCCCTATCGATAATGCTGATCAGACGCATCGACCAGAATTCTTAAAATACTTATTAGCAAATTAAAACAATAAATTATAAAACATGTTTTGATTTCTAAAGGAATCTTAAACTTGGTTGTAACAATGTTTATTTTCAAAACATAAAACATTTTCTAATTATACAACAATACAATCAATTCATAAAACAATCAAGTTATATACATAAGTATATCTCTCGTTAAGATGATTTTCCATTCACATGGATGCTTTCTTTCCCAAAATTTCTTTTAGTAATTTTACTTCTTTAAAATGCATCCATAAAATTCTTAAACATTAAATTTTTATTTCATTTTAACCTTAGGTTAAATACCACTTATGAATTAAATTTCGTTTTCGAAATGTAATCTTTCTAATAGTTCTTGCAGTAGCTACAACTTGAAGACACCTAAGTTCTTATCATTTGCATTAAGTAGGTTTCTAACTCTCAATTATATCACCTACTCAATATTATTTCAACAATTACTATGCTAACAAACGTTCATGCAATTATCAACCAAACATGCATTTATAAAAAAACAAAGCATTAAATGTGTCCAGTGAAAACGGTCACACCATTTCCGCTGTGCAACTCTAATCACTAAGGATCAAAACATATAATTTAAATCTAAGCCATCTGAGGTCTAATTTTTACTATTTTAAAAATAGTGATATTTAAAACCCATATAACGTTTTCAAACTTATTATCCATTCTAAGAAAATGAAAAGACTAAAGGCACGATTGAGGAATACGATAATGGGAAACTATGTTATCTCTTGTATTATACTTGGATGACTGTAATATGTGTTTCTGTTCTATGTTTATCATATTTTGTTCTGAGCTCAGCTCTAATACCAAGCTCTAACGCCCTACTCTGAGACCCATATTAACAAAGAGTATTACAATGTAATACAGTCTGCTAATGCGGAGAATAGAGCTGGATAGGAGCGACCATCTATAGCCTTGTCTTAACTATCTACTGAATACGTCGATAAGTGCTGTCTATTTTTTTCCTTCTCAAGTGGATCAACATATCCAATAAATATTTAATACAAAACTATAATGGCTAACGGATCTATGAGAACAAAACATAACAACTCAAATGTAAATAACATCACAGAACAGCAGAAATGCATACATATGCATAAGTACAGATACAATCGCTAGTACACTCCAAAATGATACATCAAAGCGGTATGACGACCACAACATAAACATGGGTCAAAAGAATATGCATATTAGAGTAGAAAACAAAAAAGACTACACACAGAAACTATAACAAAAAGAGCTAGCAGAATAGTCTACGCAGAAGCAGAATAGGCTAAGTCCAAATGTGCCTAACTTGAAACACCTCGGTCTGACCCGAGTATAAAATACATGGGTCAGTCTAGCTAAACAAATCATTAAAAGGTAATAGCAGAATAATAAAGAATAAGAGCATAGTGATATTCTTCTTAAACAAGAAGAAACAATAATAAAGCTAACCATATACATATGGAGGATACGCATCATGTATGGCATATATGGTTACACTAGGTGATAAAACACTGATGCTTCAGTAAGAACAAAACACAAAGGAGATGAAAAATCTCATGAATCGCTAAAATGTAGCATGCCTCATATCAAGGGCAATAAGAAATCAAATAAGAATGGTTTAGAGAATAATATAATGTAAACTCCTAAAAGAGTAATTCCGAAACCCGCCATATCGGCAACTCCAAGGAAAACATAAGCAAAAGCTATCTTGACATAAGCCATAAGCCATAATAAAGAACTGGACATCTAACCCGGTATTAATCATAGAAGTTTAAAATTTTCTCTTCTAGAAATAACTGATAGAAAGCTAGAATTATCATTTAATAATAAGACTCCATTTGGAATTAAGTCATAGAAGATTAGGAATCCTTTTTCGAGAACAAATAATATGAGTCCCAAAACCCTTATCTGGAAACCATAGAAGAATGAAACCTTGATTCGGGTATTGGTCAGATAGATCTGGAAACAAGTAGAAGACTATAAGTCCATAATAAAGGTCCCATATTCGAAGTCCTGAAACGTAAATTCAGGCATTAATGAGCGAAGTCTAGAAATCAATAGTAAAAGTTCTGAAACCTAGGTTTGGGTAAAATGAAGATCAGAGATTAGTAGAAGTCCCAAAAGCCAGATTTGGGTATTCATAAGTACAGTCCAGAAATGAATAGTAATTGACTCGAAATCCATATTTGGGTATTAATAAGTGTAATCCAGAAATCCTCTTTTGGAAATCAGTCAGAGGCTATAGATTCTTATTTGTGCCTTCTATTCTGCACCACTCTTTGGGTTTTGATTATTTTGACATGTTCCACCCTTTAGGCCTCATTTGTTATCATTGTTTGATGTGCCTCTTCTTGGGCTTGGACATCTTAGTCTGTTATTTTATGGTGCGCATGGTTTGCTTATCCACAACCAGGACCCAAGTACTTACCCAACCTCCGGCCAGGAGGCTCTCCAAATATGCCTTACAAGTAGGACTAAAGGCTTATTTTGGTGCCTTTGCCAGGCTGTACTGTGGCGAGACCAAGGGCTTACTTTGTCCTCCCTCTAGCGCGTGCCTTGATTTGCCCATAATTTGGCACGCTAAGGGCTCGTCGATGCTTTAATCTGGCACTAGACGCACGGATAAAGGCTTATTCTAACCTCCCTCTAGGAGGAGCCTTGATCTGGCCATAGCATGGTGCGATCAAGGACTTGTTGATTCTTTAACCTAGCAATAGTGTGGCATAGATAAAGGCTTACTCTAACCTCCCTCCAGGAGGCGCTTTGACCTTGCCAACTCGAAGCAGACAAAGGCTTTGACCATTTAAGGTAATGTCCAAATTTAAGGAGAATTCTGCTCCCAACCATGTAATTTTTCTTAGGAAAATTAGTGCTTTATTGAATTTGACTAGGATTACTTTTCAAATCTATTAATTTTTCCTTGACTGAAAAAGTTGATCACCACTTCTTCAAGTGCTCTATATTGATTTGTCTCATGTACATTCATTATAAGATAGTGGCAGTGGAATCCTCCCTGATTCCTTTCATATTTAGGCTTTTTCTTTTGGGAAGGCTAATAGTTGAGATCCTCCTTAGCTAGCAAGTAAACATTCTCCATCGATGCAGCCAGATTGCATTCCTTAGGGAGTCTCGACTTGAAGCTTGTCTTTTGAGGATGGTTTCTGGATTTTTAATTTCTTGATTCTAAAGTTTCACCCTTTGGATTGTCTTCTTCATTTGGTCAAATAAGTTACTACTCTTATATGTTGTTCCTCCTAATGCAAAGATAGGTGTAGATCCAATGTGAAATGGGTTTAAATTCCACTTGTTTGGTCATAAGATTCATCACTCTTTCTCTTTATGATCCTAAAGCTTCCAGTCACAACATTTGCTCTTCATATATTTTAGAATCTTCAATAGTTCCATGGGAGAATCAAGTTGAGTGTGGCTCTGAGGATCCTTTCTCGAACTAAGCATGGTGGTGTAAAGTCTAAAATAGGTAAACTTGGAATAGAATGGGTCTACAGGAAAATAAAGTTGGGAGTTCAACAAGGTTGGAGATTCGAGCCCTTCTTCTAGCGTAAAAATGTCAACAAGAAAACTTGTCAACGCCTAAAAACAAAGTTCACCTTTCGAATAGATGGTGATAGCTTAACCTTTCGAATCTCTTTACCAAAATAATTTTGATGATTTATATCTCCCTTAAATCCATGCTTCGAAGAGGTTTCTATAATTATAATTCCTTCTAACTACCTTTCAACGTGGTTGAGATACTTAAAACTCTTTTGAAAATAACTTTCGAACTAGTTGAATGGGTTTAGGATCTTATCGAAACCTCATTTCGAAGTGGTCAAGGTGACTTGAGGTTAAGACTATTGATTTAAAGATATTAGTTGAATTTAAGGGTTTCGACTTCCTCGAAAGGTAACCTTTCGATCATATTGATACCAGAAAATCATAACTAGAACCACATAGAAACCAATATATCCAAAAATTTCATAAAGTTGCTTTGATAATATTTTCCTTTTACTCGAAGCTTAAGTAATAAAAAGAAGTCAGAACCCTAGTCCAATTTTAGAAATAGGGATTATAAATTCAATAATGTACAAGTATGGAGTGAATGAAATCGGATTCGCTACACAGTATCCCTAGGGTCTTATTTATAGACGCGGGTTGGGAATTCTGTCATCTCGTCTTAGTCGAAAGGGTGCTTCGAGACCTTTCATTGCTGCTAACATCAGGGCATCCTTTTACTTTGCTTTTAAATTGTACTAGAGTGCTTTCGAGTTGGTCAAAAGGTATAGATGCTCTCTCTACTTTGTTTTATATATGCTATTGCAAGTAGTGAAAGACATGGGCATTCGATCCTATCGATAGGTGAATCTTTAGGGCTTCGAAGGAATGGGAAAGTTGTATAAGGTAATGCAGAAGGTAGCTTTCAAAGGCATACTTGTTAACTAATGCGTAACCCAATCCCCTGGTGTACGAAAATTCCATATTGTTCTCAGTTCAGCTTTCTTTTATAATTGTGAACGGTTTCAACCAGTTCGAAAGGCTTATTTATGCTTTCGAAGGAGTAGCCCTCTCCAAATGTTCTTATGTGGAAGGTAAATGAAGATGAAACCCACTATTTCAAAAGATTTGGTGTGCATA
Source organism: Allium cepa (assembly GCA_030765085.1). Lineage (NCBI taxonomy): Eukaryota > Viridiplantae > Streptophyta > Magnoliopsida > Asparagales > Amaryllidaceae > Allium > Allium cepa. The sequence goes on along the minus strand of CM060941.1, from coordinate 673,837,791 downwards.
TGAAACCTTGTAATCATTCATCTTTGACATATTTTCCTTAACTCATCCGAAACTCCTTTATGCATGTGGAAGCTACTCAAAAGGGGTTCACTGAAATGGAAGGGTAGCTCTTGTCCCCTTTCGACCTCTTTGAAAGCTAATAGCACATCCAACTTTCGGACAAGCGACCTTCGACTCTTTCGAAAGGCTTTTTTAATGCTATCATTCCTTGTTAATCCCTCTTTTATATTCTACATGGTTTCGATAAGGTTGAAGTGAAGACTAATGTTAACACTTGATTTCCCCTTTTGTTGGAGAAACAGATGACATATAAATAATATACAGGGCACTTAGGAATTTTTTTAGAGGGATCTGGATTCCTCGCTACTGTTAGTGTTAATTTCATTTATATATGTATGTTATAAATTTTTGAATGCCAAATCTTGGTAGCTTGATTTTATTTGATTTAACTTTGGTATGACGAAAAGTTGAACCTTTCGTTATAGATCTATGAAATCACTTGTTAAGTGCTCTGGTCCCTTTGGGCCTTATTTTAATATTTTAGAGATTTGGAAATCTTATGATTCGGAGAATGACTTTTAAATCTGACTTTCTAGAATTTTCTTTTGTGTTTTATTTAGAATAGTTTTTAACCTATTTATTTTACAAATAGTTGATAATATAATGTATGTTATATTAAAGGAAAATAAAGGTAAATTTATCCTTTATGTTAAAGTAATTCTATTTTTTAAAAAATAAAATATTTTGAAATAAATATTTATGAAATGATTTATGCAAAATGTTTTATGGGAAGAGAGATTTATATATGGTATCGTATAAATAGAAGAATAGATTTATAAATAATATTTTACAAACGGGAAAAGATAAATTTTGATAAATAGGAAAATAAATCACATTTGTGAGTTTATAATGATGCATGGGATGATTATTATGGAAATTATTTAGTCTGATTTTAAAATCAAAGATTTGTTTAATATGTATAGGAGATTTAAAAAAAGAAGTTTTATAATGTATAAAAGAGATTTATAAATGGAGTTTTATCAATATAAGGAGATTTATAAAAGAAGTTTTGTAGATATAAAGGAGATTTATAAAAAGGATCTTTTATATAAGGAATGAGATTTGATTTCCATAAATGGTTATTTTGACTTATGGTAGTACGGGAAGTATTCTTTTCATACTTAACACCAAATTGTAAGATATGGAAGCTTGTCTCTATCCGTGAGAACTATCAATGTATGTCGTGGCAATGATAGTTTTGCAAATTGTCCAAATTCATTGTTAATAGATGGATAGTAAATTGGAAAGTTATGGTAAGTAATTTGGTCTAATTTTCGTATGATCCATTTAGTTACACCAAAAAATGTGTTTGGGTTTATAGTAAACAATGATTTAAGTGACATTTTTTTGACCCATTTAAGTATGCTTTGAGATAAGAAATCTTTCATAAGATTTATGAATATACTTATATCGTTAATTTAAGTATGTTTTCTAAGTATTGAAAGTGAAAATGGTTTGTGAATATACTTATATCAATGAGATAAGTATATGAATAGTTTTCAAGCATTGAGAAGAGTAGAGAGTTGTTAATATATCTTTTGGAAAAGGTATTTTAATATGAATATTTGCAATTAATGAAAGGGTTAATTAAATAGTGTAACAACCCTTAATTTTATTCATTTGAAATTCGTAAATTTAATTGATTTTAAATATTCACAAGTTAATTATATAAGCTGAATAACTTATATTTTGAATATCTGGCTTTAATTGGATAATTAAATTATTAACTTAGTATTTGAAATTATAGAAATAATTAGAATTTTAATTTAATGTGAATAAAAATGATTTATAAAGTTAAATCAAATTCTATTTGAATTAGAGTGACGTTGGAAAACTTTTAAAATTGAATTAAAAGTTATATTACAGAAATTGAATATTTTAATGTTTAATTAACTTGTAAAAATAGTCAATTTTTATACAGTCTTGGATTTCAATGAAACTAGTTTCATTGGATCTGTAATGTTATATTATTGTAGGATTTCCAATTTCCTGGCAATCGGATTTACGGTTTAGTGGTGGCAAGCTAAAACGCGTAGAAATTCGCTTAAGTAAATTTTAAAATAAGTTGATTCAAAATCCTATCTTCCAAATACGATCGAATTGGCTTTCGATATATATTCCATTGCGTTCAGAATAGGGTTAAAACATGTAAATGCCGGGCGACATGCTTCGTTTGGAGTTCGAAAAAAAATTCGAGTGAATAGTGTCGCGAAATTTTCTATATAAGGCCACCATAATTTACAATTTTCACTCAAACCCTAGCCTAGGGTTATAGCCACCGCTTCTATATATTTTGATGGCCAGGAAATCATCTCCTTCTCCCTCGATTTTCTCCCAATCCACGCAGAATTAGACGAAGGCTTCAACTAGAATATTTTAGAGGATGGAGTGACGAACGCATCCAACGACTGCGATCGAGAATAGGACATTGGATCGACGGCAATCCTCGCTTAAAGGCGCCACGTTCACACACGCCTTACGAGGCCGAGATGTAGCGGAGCTTGGCGAGCTCATGGTCATAGGCAGAGTGGAGCAAGGCCTTTCGATTGGTGGTACTCAATCGTTGCTTAAATGATACTAGAAGGCTCTGCAATTCGTTGATAAATGGCAGCTAGGTGGATTTCACGAACGAGTTGAACGAAGGGGGAGAATATGAAAACATCGAACAGATCTCTCAAAGCAAAAAAACGATGGCCGAGATTAAGTGAGGTTTTAAAATAAAATAAAAAAGTTGGAAATTGATTTGGTGTTTGAAAGTGAATATTTGTAAATCGATTTTAAAAATCATATATTAGTGGATATTTGGGAATTTAATTTCACAATGAGAATTTATAAAGGAAAGGGAAATTTGTTTTAAAAATAAATATTGGTTTATTTTTAAAAAGTGTGGAAAGAAATTTACGGATTTGGAACGTAAATTTAAAATAAATCGAGAAAGATTTATTAATTGATTTGAATGAACTATGTTAGAATGGAAGGTGTATTTTCCCTGGAAAGCCGAATACATTTTCAAAGTAGCTTTTAAAGTATTAATTAATAGTTCTAGAATTGGTATTAAAGAGAATACTGTTGGGAAATTATCTTTGAAAATTGTTTTTTTAAATCTTTAAGCAAAAATTATTAAGTTGATTATAGATATGGTTATTTTAAAGATTAAATTGGTATTTAATTTAGAATATGGATATTTTAATAATTACACTTTATTTAATAATTTTATTTTTAAAATTGATTGGACTTGAGTTTTATATTAGATATTACTATAAAATTTCATAACTATTATTTTGAATAAGGTGTTTAAAAAAATTAATTTTCGTTTCAAAGTTTTCCCAAGAGTTTATTTTGGTATAAGTGATTATTTAAATTGTTTTAAAGTACAAAAATTCTCAGTGGAAATGAATAAATATTTGGAAATATATTCTGCGTAAGGGAAGTGATTTGAAATTTCGTTTCAAAGGGTTGAAGTGTGAAAATATATCTTGTGAAGATATTTTGAAAATAAATAATTGGAGAAAATTATTTGAAAATCTGGTGATTGTTGTGAATGTTGATTGATAGTTAAATAACTGACTATCAATATTGGCCTTTAAATAGTATTTGAATTTCGATGCGACCGGGGTTCAGATTCCAAATGAATATCCGAAATCTACATCGAATCTTTGTGATGATCGTTTGTTTAAAAGATCAAAGTGGAAATTGTTGTGATTTACTTGAAATATGAATGTAACACTTATTTTTAAGATAAGCGCTCGTTGTTCGGATTAGCTAGGAGAGGACTTTATGTCATAAAACCCATTTCGAATAATGATACGACGAAATAGGATTGCATTTGAAGATGGTGTTGAAGACCGGGTATTTTCGAAAGCGAAAGGATTATTTGTCGAATGTCTCAGCACCAAATGGTCCCGGCATAGTGATTTGATCACCCTTTGTGATGGGGATTCCAGACGTGATTAGTAAAGATCCGAATTCCAAGGGCTTCTTTGAAGTGCCTTCAGTCCCGTTCGATCTCGGATCGGACTTGTATGGATGTATGTCTGACGTTACACTTTAAGATGTAAAATTGGTTTCTAACATATTCATTTCTGTTGGTGGCAGAGAATTTATTCTCTTAGCATAACACCCTTCACTGAGACGTACGAGCTCAGAGGTTATGTAGTTGATGGTTACTAGTGATACATTCCCAATTTGGTAATGTGGCATACGAAGTGCCGCTGATCGTTTGTTGATCAAAGAATGGCTTTTGTGTAAAGCGTAGCTTTATGGACGAGATCTCGTCGGACCTCACAACCTAGAAATGGTAGAAATAGGAAAGATGCGGCAAGGTTATTTAGGGGTAGCGCCCCCTAAGGGTATGTCTATTTCCTTCTGGAAAAGGGTGATATCATGGTATGGAGCCCAGATATTTAAACTACGTGGTTACTGCAAATTTATTACTTTGTGGTTGTTTCTTTGTAATTGAGGATCCTCGGATAAAGGTCGGTAACGACCGGGGGATGGCATACTCGTGTCAGTAGTTACCTAGTTACAGAGGTAACCCGGTCTTATATAGGCAGAGAGCTGGTTAAGTTCTTAGGGCGTCCCTCCGGAGGCGTACCCATGTGGCATAGGAAGTTCCTTAGCATGACCGTTTGTTGGAAATCCAAAAAAAAAATACGAGCCCTATACGGTTTTAGTTGTATAACCTGCCATGGAATATGGCGGTAACCAGCTATTGAACACGGTAGCTATAGTAGGCATAGTACGAAATGTCTATGCTGGCTAAAATTAATATTATACTTTCGAAATATTTTTCCACACTATGCACTAATGATAATATTAAAAATAATTTCGCGTATCAAGCATATTTGACTACCATAAGGATAAATCTCCCTCAATTCTGCGTTTGCATTGTGTGTGTGGCGGGAGGCCTTATGGTAGTTTCATTTTCCAAAAGAATAGTGGATTTCCTTTTATTTTCTTTGTGAAAATGATTCCTTTTAAGATCTCACACCAGTCCCATGACTGATTTGGAGTTTATGATTCCCTTTCTAAACTCTGGATGCCCATAATTTTCCACATGGGCAGCCTATAGTCGGGTTATCAGTTATGCGGGAGTGAAGTCAAGAAGTATGCTGTGGAGATCTGGAGGCAAGCTGGATGGCGAGGCGTATCTCTAGTATATAATATTGCTTTTCGGCTATTGTGTTGCAAACTCTTATAGTGTGATGTATAAATTGATCTAGTGCTTTTGTTTTAAAGATTATTCATTTATCTATTATATTTGTTCCACTGCGGAATGTGAGATCTGTTATTGTTTCTGTTTCTTCTTCTATGTTCTTTTTCTTTAATCCTAACGGTTTGGTTTTCTGACATTCGATTGTTCGACATTTGATACAGTGGACGTATTGATGTCGACTTTCGAGCATCGAAAAATTAGGTCATTATAATGTAGTATGAGAGCAGTTGGTTAAGCGACAACCTTGGCTCTGGTGGGAATTACTCGTTAGAGATAGAGTCAGTAATACTCAAGAATGAGTTTGAGTGTAATAATAGATATGAGCGCATATTTGTTAGTGAATATAAAATTGTTTTATATTGTGTTGACTTATCGGTTGATTGTTTATAGATTTTGCTCGGTGCAGTTTGCCAACTGTATCGATAGGGGTTTCTAAAATCTTAAACAAGATAAACCAACACAGTATTGTTTTAAAATAGGGTAAATGATATAATTTTACCTAAACTATTTTCGTATTGAAAAGAAATCATTTTCCGTAAATTATTATAGTAAATGGGTTCTTGATTGTTAGGAAGTGATAATATTGAATTATTATCATTGATTATTGAATACGAATTTGAAACATAACCAAAGGTTAAGAAATAAATTCATATATGAATGGGTTTTGTAAATATAAATTGTAAATGTGATTTATAATTGAAATAGAATTCCAAGGAAATATTTGAGAATGTTTTTGAAGGATTTGAAATTGAAATTTTGGTGAAAAATTTAAATCCCTTTTTAGTTTGAAAATGATTTTCAAAGGTTTTGAAAAAATGTTTTGAAGGGATTAAAGCACTAAACTCTTTTCGGTCGCTGGAAATTAACTTCGGTGATGACTACAGCAACATCGATGTTCATTTTTGAGTTTCCAAGAGAGGAATTACTGCCAAATTATATAAAAATTGAAGTTATTTGGAAAACTGGGTTTGGTTTGGTTTGGGAAATTCAAAAGATAATTTGAATTGATTTTAAAAAATGTTTTTTGGAATGATGAAAGGACTCTAGAATCTTATTTAAAATGTTACGGATTTGAATAAACACTACAACAAAAGTATGTTTTGACTGCATTTACTATCAGTGTCTAAACATTGAATGTTGTAGTAAATATTGTTGAGAGAGATATTCCTGAGGATAAACGCTGAAAAAAGTAGTCCGTTGGGTTTATTTTCGTTTGCCGCCAACTCACATTTATTTCCAAAGAAAATTCTATTTTCCCTCGTCTCTTAATAATTCATTTCCCTCTCCATCGTTTTTCATTTTTCCTCCTTTCCATTTCGATTTCAATTCTCCTAGCACCAGATTGCATCTTCCTTCATCTTTCGTGTCGATTTTGATTGAGTATCTCTATCGCCCGCTCTTCTATCAGCATCGATTTTGGAATTGATTGCCCTAAACTTGGTGGAACTGGTGAGCGTTTTTTCTTAACCCTAGTTTTCAGTTAAGTTTGAAACATTGCAAAGTATCATATCTTGCTTATCTGATCAAGTTTAAAGTTTAGCCAAGTTTCTATTCTGATCGAGGTTAAAGTTTACGCTACCTGTAATAAAGTGGTGTTATTTGTATTGGAAGAACAATTTGGAATTCTACCTTTTCACTGTTTCAATATGCATGGTTTTTGAATTTTGAAGAGACAAGATATATTGGCTTATATGCAAGTATTGATGCAGAAAACCATAGCTCATGGCACTACTGGAAGCAATGGCTTTCAGTTTAGCAGTTTTGGGTGCTAGAAAATAATTCAATTCTTTATGTAATTTACTTGAAAAAAAGATCATAGCTCTCTAGAAAAACATGCTCTTGTTTAACTAAAACAGCACTAATATATCCGGTAACTTACTTATTATAACTGGCTGCAGCGTTTAGAATGGTTGGATAATTTATATTTTTTTACCTATTTGTTTCGAATGGAAGCTAAAATAATACATCAAAGAGGCATTAACAAAGCTTCAATAGAAAGGTATAACCAAGCGATCATTCATTAGTGTTATATGTACGCATAACTAGTTGTAAAAATGCGAGAGGATAGAATAAGTAACACCTCTACAATAAATATTTGAAAATATGGCTATATTGTCACAAATATAACAGTAATCGTTACTTGAAGCAATGATTTCGGTGTAACAAAAGAAAATCTCAATAAGAAACCAAACGCAATCAGCTGAATGTACATTTTGTAATGTTCCTTGTATGCATCCAATATTTATGTTGAGTTTATATTTGCGAATAATAGATGAATCGTATATTTGTGTTTAATTGTAGAGAAATTAAAGATTACTAGTACTTCAAGTTTTTAAGTAGGACGCGAACATTATTTTTTTTTCAGTTCTGGAAGGTGGCATTTAGTTGCTTCTTCACCTGCTAACGTCAGCTAGGTAGGATTATTTTATATCCAAGGAAGTAATATAACTCATTATTTTCAAATCTTTTAGCAGAAATGTTTTCCTCATTGACACATTTTTATCATGGTTTTGTTCCTTGAGTAACTATCTAGTTTATTTTAATCATATGATTGATTCCATCCTCATAATGAACCTACTTTGTTCCCTCTTAAATTTCATATTTCTTTAGCTTTACGGCTTGCTCAAATGCCTCTTTTTATGTTTAGTGCATACTGAACCCCACATTAAGATGCCTCTTTACGTGCCTTGTGCATAATATACTACACAATCCTTGGAAGCTACTCAGTTACCATGATGTAGTTTTTATAATTTACTAAAATTGTCTCGTAGTATGTAAAAAAACATTTTTGAAGTTGGCTTCCAATGACAACTCATCAGTCCTAACTTAAAGGTGCCATGCTCCAAGGCTCCTTCCTTTTATGGGTGGTGAATAACGAACCCGACACGTAAGTTAAGGCTATGTAAAACGTAAATTATGTCAGCTGGAAGTTTGGATTCTATCTCAGTAAAACTTAATGCTAGTTTGGCTTACAGAATTCCTTTTGGTTTGTGGCCTAAATTCATGTGGATGTTAATCATCTTGAAACTTATAATCTGTAATAAGACAACCCATGCCTTCTTGCCAAATCGTATACAAGTCTTGTTTTTTGGATAAGCGACTATCAATTTTAATTTGCTGAACCATAAGGATTGAAATTTATTTTAACATTGTTCAAATTATTTAGGGGTATATAGGTAGGATCAGGAACTTTCCTATTTTAAAATGTAGTATACTTCTAAGTTCTAGAAAGATATGTATGAAGCAGTAATTGTTTCGACGTGGTAGTTTTTACCATTTTGAGTATCCATGGTCATCTGTAGTTATCACTTGATAATTGTTCTTCAACAAATGATCAACAATAATCCAGATTTTTTGTTGGCCCTTGTAATATATATAGTTTGAGGTAGAATATTCAATCATGATTTACTTAGAGTCATAAACTGTATTTAATACTGATATGTGTTTTCTAGCCATAAATAATGTAAATCTTATATTTATTACTGCTCTAGTTGAACTTGCTACTGCACCAATTTACTGGCTCTTAGAAAATTTTGCACCTCAAATCGTTTTAGCATTTTCGTTCTCTAAACGGCTTGCATCTAATTTATATTAGCAACTCAAATGGAGCGGTACCCATTTTAGCAACTCAAACAGAGCTGTAATATACACTAAACAATCAATTCCATTTGATTATTTTGATAAGAACCTATACCCTTTCATCAAAGTTTCAACTAGTTTATTTCACGTAGGAAAAATAGATCTTGTAAAAAAGGCTGATTTTGCACATGTTCTTGTTCTGAACGGTAATTTCTTAAATGATCTTCTTTTGTCCAAAGTCTATCTCAATACTTGTATATGGCTAATAGTATATTAATTACATGTGTAGAATAACATTCATTACCTGTGCAGAATAGCATTCATTACCTGTGTAGAATAGCATTCATTAGAATCTATTGGTTCGCGATTTGGGTTTGAGAAGAGGAAGACGACAGTAAGAAGGCGATGTGGTTGGGTTCGCAGCATTTATAAGTAAAGGAAATATGGGTTTGGTGATTTGAGAATGGTCACAGGCGATAGGGTTGCGAGCGGGATTGGCCTTTCGAGGTTGGCGATGATCGCATGGAGTGATGTAGTTTGCGAGGTCGAGGAAGCTACAGAAGTCAGGTAGAGGTGGTGATGTTGAATTGTTTGCAGAGGTTTGGCAGCGGCTTCGGTATATAGCAAGTGATGGTAGATGGTCGGGGAGTTGTAGTAAGTTGTTGTTGGATTGATGAGAGGTGGTTGAAGGAATAGACTGAAGCAGGTCAGTGGTGAGTGTCTTGATATGGTTGGTGGCAGTCGAATCTGTTGAAGCTTGATGATGAGGTTCAGGTGAAGCAGATGATATGGGGTTGAAGTGGTTGGTTTGTTTTGAGAATTATGGAGTGTGGAAATGCAGTTGCAATTGTGAGGGTGAACTGTTGTGGTTGGCATTGCTGTGTAGAGACTGTTGGTAGATGATTTTATGGTTTTTGATGTGGTGAATGTGGAAGTTGATGGAAGATTTAGTGATGGCTATGTTGAAGTCAGTGGATGGTATTGAATTGGAAGATTTTGACACTGGTGGTTTTGAAAATGTTTGCAGTGATGCACAGTGCAAAAGTATAGTCATGGAAAATTGTTTGTGTTGTTGCAGTTTTTGGCAATGGGAAGTTGTAGCAGGTCAATGATTGAAAATCAGATGGTTTGTGGGTAGGGGAAGTGAATTGGATGTAGCAGTTTGTATTGCAACAGGGGTTCAAGTGATGTAGTAACAAATGTGGATACAGTAACACAAGCTAACAAATGTGGGTTCAGGTGATTCAGGTGGTGTAGTAACACAAGCTAACTAAAAGGCCAAGAAACTCTTCTAGCATTCAGACCTAAGTTTTGCTAACTTATGTGCACTGAGCTTGTCTTGATCATTTAACATAAACTACCATCTCTACTTTATTAGTCCAGTTGTTATAATTATTTCATAGATTAACGATGTGTCTAATTTGAATTATTTTCTGTACGTCTCAAGAAGAAACTCATAATGAGTATTCACATTCAAACAAGCTAACTAAAAGGCCCAGAAACTCTTCTAGCATTCATTACTTGTTTAAATAGTCTAATTTCCAATTACTATTTTGAATTTTAGATACTTGATTGCTTCCATATTATATATGATGATGGAGCAAGACTGGTTGCATCTACACAGGTAATCATATAAAAGTAAATTTACACATAACTTTAGACTTAACATGTTTTGAAAATGAAAGCTAACATTCTTGTTGCTTTCAATATTAAACATAAAACCAGTAAAGAGTATGGAAAAGGAGCTCAAAATTTTGTACGTGTTGCGAAGAAAAAGTTAGGGGATGCAGAGAAAATTTTGTGTCCTTGTTTAGATTGTCGAAATCTTAGTCATCATTATGGTGAAACCGTCATTGACATTTAATTATAAAGGGAATGAATCTTAAGTACAAAGATGGTAGGTGGTATAATCATGGCGAGCAAGTAGATGTTGAAAATAATAATAAAAAGAGTGAGGCATACGACTTACTCAAAGCAATTCACTATGAAGATGAAGACTACTTTAATCATAATTTTTTTGATGATGATAAACATAAGGATGATGCATAGAGACGACATGATGATTTACTTAAGAACTTGGAAGATGCAGAAACCCCATTATATCCTGGTTGCATAGATCATACAAAGTTATCTGCCATCACTATTTTGTATAACCTTGAATGCGAAGGTGGATTATCCGATTCTGGTTTTGATAAGCTTCTTAATGTGCAACAACTGTTTTTGCCAAAGAATAATGTACTTCCTAATACTTTATATGAAGTATAGAAATTCCTCAAATTATTTGATAAGGGGTTTGAAAAGATTCATGCATGTGAGAATGATTGTTGTCTTTTTCGTAAAGAGTATAAAAATTTGAATAACTATCCGAAATGTGGTTCCTCAAGATGGAAAATGAATCAAGATACAAATGGGATTATGCAGGGTATCCCGGTTAAGGTGTTGAGATATTTTCCAATAATTCCAAGATTCAGAAGAATGTTCAGATCTGAAAAGATGGTAGAAGCATTAAGGTGGCATTTTAATAATAAAAGCAGTGATGGAAAGATGCGACATCCCGTAGATTCTGTAACATGAAGAACAATTGATGAAAATTGGAAATCATTTTCATCCGATCCACGTAGTCTCAGACTTGATCTTTCTACAGATGGGTTTATTCCATTTTCCATGTTGAGTTCCAAATATAGTTGTTGGCCAGTAATGCTTATGACATATAATTTGTCGCCTATGTTGTGCATGAAGAAGGAAAATATTATGCTAACACTTCTAATTCCAGGTCCAAAGCAACCGGGGAATGATATTGATGTATATATGGCGCCATTAGTAGAGGATTTGCATTACTTGTGGAGTATTGGAGTTGAGACGTACGATGCATTTAGTAAGACACTTTTTAATATGAGAGCTATTTTACTATGGACGATAAATGATTTTCCAGCTTATGGTAATCTTGCTGGATGTTGTGTAAAGGGTAAAAAGGCTTGTCCATTATGTGGTGTCAATACTCATCATCGATGGTTGAAATATAGTCGAAATAATGTTTATATGGGTCATAGAAGATTTTTGCCCATTTCACATCCGTTGAGGAAAAAAAGCTTGGTTTTATTACACTACAGAGGATGGAAAGATGCCTAGAATTCTAATAGGTAAAAACATCTCTCTTATTTTGAAGGACTTTCCAAATGATTTTGGAAAAGAGAAGATTAAGGGAAAAAGTAAGAAAAGGAAGATCGATGACAGTAGTGAGGATGAAGATAATGAAGATGATAATTCTGTAAAAAAGGTGCTATCAAGGTGGAAAAAAAGATCATTTTTTTTTGACTTTCCATATTGGGAGGTTAATATTCAAATCTCATTTTTATTTATTAATCTAAAAAAAGAATATATAGAAAATTTAAATGCTAATTTTTTTGGTAGGAACTTCCATTGCGTCATAATTTGGACGTAATGCATGTTGAGAAAAATGTTTGTGAAAGCACACTAAGTACAATGTTGCATGATAATAAATCAAAAGATGGGATTAATTGTAGACATGATTAAGAGGATTGGGGTATTCGGCATGGTCTTTATGCACAACCTCGTGGAACCAAAACATATCTTTCACCAGATCCGTATACATTATCAAAATTGGGGAAAAAAATATTTTGCAAAAGGTTGTATGATTTCAAAGGCCCCGATGGTTATTGTTCAAATTTCAAAAAATGCGTGTCGTTGGTGGATTGTAAAATTAGTGGTTTGAAGTCTCATGATTATCATGTTTTGATGCAACAATTATTATCGGTTGCAGTAAGAGGTTTATTGCCAACCAGACCCCTAAATGCAATAATTCGTCTATGTTCATTTTTCAATAAAATATGTCAACGTGTTCTTGATAGGGAGAAGTTGCAACAACTTGATGATGATATCATTAAAATATTGTATGAACTTGAAAGATATTTTCCACCCTCATTATTCGATATTATGATACACTTGACAATTCATCTTGGAAGAGAAGCACGATTGTGCGGAACAGTTCATTTTCGTTGGATGTATCCTTTTGAAAGGTATATGAAAACACTCAAAGACTACGTAAGAAATTATGCACGACCTGAGGGGTGCATTGCAGAATCATATCTTGCGTGAATTTTTGAGTAAGTCGGTAGATATTGAAAAAAAAAGATCGAAATGAAGATTATGAAGATAACGCAATACTTGAAGGGCATCCAATTTCAATGTCCAAATCAATTACATTGTCTTCCAATGAGAAAGAAATTGCTCATTTAGCTGTGTTAATGAATATGACTATGGTGGAACCATTTTTAGAGTGAGTACATGTTATGTCCCACTTTCATTGATTTGATGTGCTTGTATTGGCAACTATAATTTAACATCACTTTTATCGTACTAGTTTGCATTTGGAGGAGTTGCAAAATTCAAACAAGCGCTTAGAAAAAAATGCGACCTTACTGTGGAAAACCCATAGAGATAGCTTCGCCGATTGGATTAAAAGGAAGGTTTGTTAAAGAATTTCAATATTTTCATATATGAATTAATGAAATTACTTTTAAAATATGTTTGAATATTTTGGTAGATACCTATTGACTCAAAGGATCATGATAAAATATTAAAATGGATTGCTTATGGTCCTAAAAAGACGGCATTCTCCTGCAAAGGATATATTATTAATGGCCAACGATTTCATACAAAAGATGTTGATAGAGAAACCCAGAAGAGCGGGTAACTTATGACGCGACTACCATGTGTAGAGCAAGCGCAAAAGACATTTCTCAAGTGGTTGATGTGGTTACGTACTATGGGATACTGACTGAAATAATTTTACTAGATTATAATGTTTTTTATATTCCTATTTTTAAGTGTCATTGGGCGAACATAGGAAACGGGATAAAAGTTGAAGATGCATTCACTCTTGTTAATTTACATCAAAGTCAGGTTTCATTTTCAAAAGATCCTTATATCCTCGCATCTCAAGCGAAACAAGTCTTTCATTCAAGAGAAAATGATTCTTCTAATTGGTATGTTGTAATAAAAGCACCGCCAAGAGGTTTTCATGAATTAGAGATAGATGATTTTGTTGAAGAAGCTAACTATGTTGCGAGCGGCCCTGAAGAAAACGATATGGATGCAGATGATTTAGTTGAGAATGTTAGTTATGTCAGGGAGGATTGCGAAGGCATACTTGAGTAGTTTTGATGTCTTGTTTTCTTATGAGAAGTTTAAGTTAGATTTGAAGTCTTATTAAATGTTGAAATCTGAAATTTTGTTTTGAAATTTGATGTATGTATATGGTGATGTCAGTAGCCATTCGGTGGGTGGTCTGAGGCAGTGGAAATGAGCTGATATGATGAGACAGTTTATGGTGGTGTTTGTAGTTTGCTGGTAGTGTGAGAAGTAGTTGACAGTGAGTAGGCAGAGGGGTATGACTGGGAGTTGGTGAATGGGCATGCTGTGGATGAAAGCAAGATGATGTTTGGAGAAGCGATGAATGGTGAAGGTGTTGTAACAGTGGGAAATTCGGCAGTCTTGTCTGTGGCAATGATGTGGATGTTGTGATGTAGTTTAGGCAGTCGACAGGGTAGTTTTCAGTGGGTGGTTAATGGAGATGTGAATGTGTAAGAGGTTGAGTAGAATTTGAAGTGGTGTAGTAGTCAGGGATGATGTATGTAGCACAACAGTGGTAGTTGTTTGATTGACGTGTTGGAATGGATGATATGTACATAGGATGATTTTATAGTGATAGTGATGATGAAGTTGTATTATGGTCAGTGAAGAGCAGGGAAGATGTGTGTATGTTAGAGGAGTGGAGGGTGGTTTTGTCGGGTGGAAATGGTTTCGAGCAAGCAAGTAGTGTGATGTTAATGTGGCGGGGGTTTGCAAGCAAAAACAGGAAATGGATAGAGATGTATGTATAAAATGACACAGTTCTTTAAGACATTTATAAACTGATAAGCTGATATATCAACAGCATGTTTAAGACAACCTATAAACAGTTCTTTAAGACATTTATTTCAAGCATTTTTTCAAGCAGTAAGTCTTCTCATTCCTTCTTCACTATAGGCATGCATTAAAGATATTTTATCATTATCATTTTCATCTTTGGATTTGTTTCTTGGGATCGTTCACACACACAAAAGCTTTGATGTTGGCTTATATTCGATTTCCCAAAAATTTCTTGTAATTTCAGTAATATGCTCTTATAACTTGAAATTCATATGTTGATATGTTATACTTGCAGAAAATGGTTAGAAGTACGAGAAAGACAATGGATAAGAGGATTACGCGCAATCAAAAAAGACTCGAACAATCCACATATGCATTCGATGGGTCTAATGCAATAGGAGAGCATATTGAGCCACCTTTGGAAAACAATGATGTTGTGAATGCAAACAACTCAATCGTAGACACTGCTAAAGTTGGGGAATGCAAATAGTTGCGTAAATCGAATTCTAGTAGTCAATTTATACTTTGGTTGAATGAACATCAATTTATTTTTACCTTTAATTTGCAATATTATTGATTTGGCAGGATAAAGGAAGTTGGGGAGAAGAGAACACATCCGTAGTGGTAAAAATCAAACGGTTGCAACATCATACATAATTTGATATCTAAATCAATAATCAATATAATCTAGTTTTGGTTAATTGCAGGGTAAGTATAATCAAACAGGTGATAATTGTAGTTTACTGCCTTGGCATGGAGATGATGACGAGGTTGTCGCCGAAGGAAAAATTATGTCAAGCGACCCGAAAGAACTGTGCGATGAAGTCCCTTTAGGTCCAAATGCCAAAAAAGTTTTGATTGTCCATCCAAGAAAATTAGATGTTTTCTTGTGGAGGCCTTCTCTTGGTTTGGTATATATAAGAGATGCCAAGGATGAGATAGTAGTATGGCCAGTTGATAAAGTTGTTATACACAAAAGTGAGGACTCCATAAAACAAAACGAGGTAAGTTTAACACTAATTAGCATTTTTTTAATATGTAGGGCCATCGTGGATAATATTCTCTATCCATAAATTTAGCATTTTATGGTAGTATGGTAGTATGGTTTAGCATTTTTTTTAATGGTAGTATGGTTTAGAATTTTATGGTCCACCATCATTTTCATATGTCAGTGTAGCACCTAGATACAAAGCCAGTTTATCTGAAAGTTAGAGACTTGATTACCCCTAATTTCTATTGCTACAACGCTTTAAAGATGTATTACTGAAATTTGTGCAATGTTTTTGTATATTTCTATGTTCAACATAAACAAATGTATTTTTTTAATAGAGTAAAACCAATAGCATGGAAACCAATTGCAAGATGTATGATTGGGGTGGGAGCAAAGAACTGGTTGCTGAAGGACGAGTGTACTTGAGTGATCCAAATCAGATAATTAATGGTATTCCTCTTGGACCAGATGCCAAGATAGTTTGGGTGGACAATCCGAAAAAAGAAGATGCATTTTTGTGGAGGCCTATAGTTGGCATGACATGTATTGGAGAAGCTATTGGTAAGAAAATAGCATGGCCAAAATCAACAGTGGTTGTTGAAACGGTTAATGCTAGCACATATCCTGCTCCTATGATCAATGCTCCAACATCTATTACGGTAACATGTTCATATTGCTAATATTCCTCTCAAAGAATTGTTGATAGCGTATAACAATTTTGTTTGTTATGTGATAGAGTGCAAATTTTTCTGCAAATACCAAATGCAAGTTGATTGGTTTAGAGGGTATGGGAAAAATAGTAGCAGAAGGAACCGTGTCTTCAACAGATCCAAATTCTTTGGTACATTCTGTTCCACTAGGACCAAATGCGATAAGAGTTTGGGTGGATGTTGTAAAAGTCCCAAATGCACCTCTATGGCGTCCTACATCCTTCATGGAATGCTTATCAGATGCTATTGGCTCGACTGTAGCATGGCCTGTTGCGAATGTTAGAATGGGCTCAACTTCCATGTAAGTTTCACATCTTGTTTATATGCAATAGACAACAAAAAAAAAACTACTATAGTTTCATTTGATTAAATATGCTAGTGTAAATGAGCATTGATTGGCTGTGAGCGGTTTTATTAAATCTCATAAATTTAAATCCATTGTTAATTCTCCTGACTTTGGGAAAAAATGTCCATTGTTTTTTTGGGAGTGAAGTGAAGTTTTAATGTAGTTCTGGTATTTGTTTTGGAGTTATGTGATGGGACTGTGCTGACTGGCAGTGCTGTGGGAGGTTGTAGGTGGAAGGACGGTTGGTGAGAAGTTGTTCAATGTTCACAGTGGAAGGCAGTGACAAGGAAGACAGGGTTGTTGATGATAGTTGGATGTCGTGGCTCGGGCAGCAGTTTTATGATAGTATTAATATAAGTGAAGTGTTGCTGGAGGAGCTCGACTATCGCTTTTTTAAGTGGTTTGATGGCAACTGAACTGTGTAGTCGTGGAGGAACAATTTGTGGGAGGGGAAAGTATATGCAATCGAAAACTATTTTTGATGGGAGATGATTTGTCAGTAGGTGGTCTTAGAAATAGTGAAAGAGTTTGCAGAAATTTTTATGGAAGGGATGGAGGAGGCAATTTTTATGGTATAATTCATTTTTTAAAATTGTATTTCCTTTTGACATTGCCTGACAAAGAGACTCAAAATTTTCAGGATTCCCTTTTTACAGTCCAATAAAGAAACTCAAAATTTTCAAATGGCTTAAATATTAAAGAATGTAAAGTTTTTATGATTTACATGGCTTGCATGAAGCAAGATTATTTTCAGCATGAAAAAAATTAAGAAAAAAGTAAAAAAGGCTAGAAGAAAACAAGTTATTACAAGTTTAGTTCTCCATTCGAATTTTGTTATAATAATATGCATGTTTTTTAATTGTCATCATTTACATTTAGTGCATTCTGAAAATGCTAAAAACAAAATTTTAGCTGTATTCGAGCAAATTCAAAGTGCGTAGACGTATAGTAGAAAAAAATGCTTATTTTCGTATTAAGTTTTGAACGGGGTGTATGTTTACGGGTTCTGCATTTGAAATAAGTTATTTTGGAAGAGCCCGAATGAAATTTTGTCTCTTTTTTTTATACATAGGGTGGAAAATGAAAACCTATATACATTTTGATATAAAAGAAAACCTATATACTTGTGATTAGCAACTTGTGATGGTTACTGTAGATTCGTGGAGGCAGACAGTGGGTTGCTAGAGTGTATGTTATAGCAGATGGGAAGTATGTAGTAGTTTGTTTATGGAGTTTGTTGTTAGTAAGAGGGTTAGAAGAACTGGTGATATAGAGTAGAAATTGATGATGGGGGACTGCAACAGTAAGGTTGTGTGTACAGTTGTTTGTAAGGGTGGTTGACAGTGTAGATGTAGGAAGGCAGTAGGGTATTTGTGATGAATGAGAAGCAACAGAAGAAGGATGTAGGAAGGGTGGGTTGTGTGCAGATGGACAGTGGGTGATTTTTGCTGGGTAGCAGTTTGATCAGAGGTGGTTTGTATATATGGCAGAGGGGTGTCTGTAAGGGGATCGTGTGTTTGTGGATGTTTGGGTTGTATGTTGTATGAAGTGGCAAGACTGGTGTGTGATTGGAAATGGTTTGGGTTGTATGTTGTATGAACCAGAAGTGAATGTGAATCTTGGTGGTAATGAAGAGGAAGGTTTAATGAATGGTTTAATGAAGTCCTCTGGCACGGTTGGTGAACTGCGGTTGTAAGTTTACAGTGGAAGTTGTCACAGTGATAGCGGCAGTTTTGTGAGTATGGACAGTGGTCGTAGGGGGAGGTGAATGGAGTCGTGATATGGGGATGAAATTGTAGTAGTGTTTTGAGGCGCAAAGGGTGGAAAATGAAGAGTGTGTTGACATGAGAGGTTGGATGGTGGACAGATGAAGTGTGGCGGTGAAGGGACTGTTGTAAGAAAAGGGAAGTGTTATAGTTTTGGGAGATATGTATGCACGGAGATTGATGTGCACATGTGGTTTGTGAATGTGTGGAGAAGTCTGGAATTTGTGGCGCCGGTAGTTGATGAAATGAAGTGTGGTGATGAATGTGTATTCTGAAGAGATGTTGCAGTGATGAAGTGAAGCTTGTTGGCGGATTTGGGAGCGGAGCAGTGTTGAATGGTGAAAATTTGCAAGTTGAACAGCAGCAGTATTTTAGAAGCAGTGTGATGAGGACGTGCATAGACTTGATGTGGACCAACAGTGAAGTGATGAATGTTAGACGGAGATGGTATGAAGACGGCAGTATGGGGCTTAGTAGTTGAAGTTGAATGAGGTGTGTATGAATTTGAATGTATTTGTGGGTTGTTGTAGTGGTTTGGGTTAGTGGTTGTTTGTATGTAAAGTAAATGGCACAACAGTTTGTAAATGAAGGAGGGGGAATTGATGTGAAGTGGTAGTGGTTGAAGTGGTTTTAAATAGTGACTGTGGTATGATGTATATGGTAGGAGTTTGGAGAAATTAAAATTGTAAATGTAAATATAAAGTTGTAAAGAAAACGAAGGTGAAAGTAGTGGCCAGAGAAGTGATATGGTCAGCACAGTTTTGATTTGATGGCAATTGTTTTGATATGGTCGGGCAATTATTTTATTTTGCTGCCAAACCAATGTGAACTGATGGAAATGAAGTATGATAGTGGAACATTTGTGTGTAGTAAATGCTTTAGTGGAAACTGTTGGTGTTTTGGAAAATATACGGTTTTGTTGAAATATGGGATAGTCAGGGGAAGAATGTTTTGGCAGTGATGACAACTTGAAGACAGTGGGATGGTGGATGAGATGTAGTAGTATTAGGATGGTCAGAGAGAATATTTTCAAGGGTTTGACTTTGAGAAGAAGTGGAGGGGTAAGTGGAACTGTTGTGAGTGGAGATGACAGTAGACAATGAACAAATAGAGAAGAAAATAACAGAACAGTGAATTGTTTTTTTAGAACAAAGATGTTTTGAAATATAACCATGTTACAATACAGCAGTTTAGCTTCGTTAACTGAGCTAACCTACTAATGCGTATATTGGCTAGGTTTCGGCTTAACATACCATATAGTGATTTTTTGGCGCAATTAAGCGTTTTAGCATATGAAACTTCAAATTTTTAGATGGCGTTTACTCACTGACTTCAAATTTCTTCATTGCAGGTAATTAAAGATGGCGATGACACATTCTTCTTCCGTAGCAAGTAGCAAGCATATGAAACTTTTTAGATGCACGTTTTGTTGTTGGCATTTGGTGCGGACCTACTGTATTGATATTATATTTTGGCTTAACATATAACGTGTCTTTGTTTAACAAAATTTGTGGCAACTAGGTTTACTTTGTTATTTTTGTTTATGGATATTATTGAAACATGGTTTATGGATGTCTTTTGTTTATTAATATTGTCTCAACTAGTTTATGTAATTAATTAATATTTATTAGAACCTGTTATATATATTAGTTGCTTGAATATACTCAAAATATAGTTTTGGAATATTCAAAAATAAAGTGGAATATTAAAGCTGTTATATAAATAGAAGGCAGCGTCTGATTAATGCTGTCAATGAAGAAACAACAGCGTTCAATTCGTGCTGTAATTATCTTGAAATAGTCAATAACAGCGTTTAGTACATGTTGCCGAAATAGTTGATGATTCAATAGCAGTGTTTATAAAAAGTTGTTGTAAACAATTAAAGTAGAATTAAAACATCTCCGACAACTAAATTATTAACGTTGTAGAAACATAATATAGCATGTTTGAAAACGCTGTAAAAACATTATTGACAGCTTGTAAGAAACGCTGTCAAAGTAACGTTTCAACAACGTTTATCGAAAAGCTGTTGTAAGTTCTGTATATACGACAGCATATCGTTATACAGCATTTCAACTAACGCTGTTGTATCGTATTACAGCGTTTTTCAAATGCTGTTAAAAGCCTTTTGTGATGTAGTGAAATAAGTTTGATAACTTATAATAATTTATTAAAGTGGAAAATAAAATTGTGAATATATAAATGAGTTTACAATTGCAAGTAAGTGAAAGTGAAATTGAATGTTGAAATTCGTTTGGAAATTGGAAGCAACTAGAACTGGAATTGGAATTGAATTTGATTTGTGAGAAACAAAGCGAAGTATTTAAATAAAATCAGTAAGTGAAACAAATTGAAGGAATGATAAAGAAAATATGGTTTGAAATGAACTAAATTCAATAATTATAAATGAAAGTTAAATTGAATTCATATGAAGTTGAAATCCAGTTTAAATATAAGTCGTTATAAACCAAAGTGGTGATTTGAAAATAAATATAAGAAGTATATAGCATATTTATATGGAACTTAAGAAACAAACGGTGAATTTCTTAAGTAAAAAAAAATCTGGAAATTGGAAAATATACAAAGCTGATAACTAAGTGAAGATTAAACCGGAAATTATGAAATGGTAATTATGAATAAGGGAATGAAAATCAATGTTGAATAAAACAAAAGAAAATTGATATAGCTAATAATCAATTGAAATAAATACGTAGGATGAACATATATTATTTTATTCACATAGTGATTTGATCTAGAATTCGAGCATAGAATTTCGAGATAATTATATCGATCCGAATTGGAATTTTTCGCTCGATTTTCGACAACGAACCTGTTTATGGGTTTTTGGTTCATTCCAAAAATTCTCTATCATAGTTTACGGCTATGCAAGGAGAACGACGGTTCCTGATCAAGAAACCAGATCTGAGTTTGCACTAGTAGGTCGGACGAACGGATGATATTAGTTCGAAAATGAAATTGTGTGATCGAGCGAGCGATCGAATTTGATGTTGCGTACGAATGATATAAGTACGTCGTATTGATTTTGAATGAAATAAATATTCAATGTAACAACCTTGTATTTGTGATTATTTTAATTGTATATTTTAATTTCTGAATTCCTGATTTTAAAAAAAACTTTATTTATTTATGGATAAAACTTTATTTTATTTATTAAAATGAATAATTTTGTTATTTTAAATATTAATTTTTATTTGTATGTGAATTATAATTTCAAATCTAAATATATTGAATATTTTACAAAAAAGTGAATTTTGGTCAAAATGGTCAAACTTTGACTTTTAAATTTAAAATTTAAATTTTTGAATTTTTGAATTTTATCTTCTATTATGAAAATAAATTACATTTCAAGAAAATTGCTTTTCGTTTCGTTGAAATCCGATTAATATTGTGAAAGTTATGCTTTTTACAATATTGTTTGTAAATTGAATTGTTTAACAAAATTGTTTATTTTAATTTATATAAATAACATTTTTATTTGTCAAAATATGTTTTCATATGTGTAATATGGCATGTTATGTATTTATTTTATTTTTAAAATATTTTTAAAGTGATGCTATAATTTTCCAAAGCTCATTGTATTTTATATACAATTTTTAAATGCCAATTTCAATATATTAGCTATTTTCTTAATTATTTTCTATTTTTCCTTAAATTATATATTTTTTTTCATTTTTTTTTGTTTAGTTTTTAGTTTTATTTTACTGAAATTTGTTTAGTATTTTTGTAACGACCATGATTTTATTACCGTCGTAATAAATATTTTTAACAGAAATTTTAAATTGAAGTTTGAAAAATAAATTTGCAAAGCAAGTTTTGTTGAAAAGTCATTTAAATTCTTGCAAGTGTTAGCATTTGGAATGAATTGTATAATTCATTCGCGTTTAACAAATGAAGGACCAATTTATAAACAAAGTTGATCACATTTATACTATGCTGACTCACACTAAGTGTGAAAACAAATTGATCCATTTTACAAAAGCAAATCCACTTTTAGTTAGTTGAAAATGCACTTCATTGGGTAAGTCATTGTATATTTTGGTGTTAGCTCAGTGGAAGTAAATAAGTAGGTTGAGTATTATTTGCATTTAGGTCTTCACGTGAAAAAAAATAAGAAAAAATAGGAGAACACATTTTGTCTTGCTGTAAACACAATAGTTGGGAACATTTGCTTTGGCTGACACGCATGCCCTTAGAAAACAAAAGTGAAACTTTTCCTTGGCTATCACCAATTTTATAAACAATGTTTTAAAAGGCAAAAGTGGAACATTTTTAACACTTGCTGTCACACTAATTTACAAAGCAAACATTTGAACCCAAATTTCTGCCATCATCACAATACTGCAGTGAGTCCTTTTCTTTCCTTGGTACACGTCGCCTTAAATGCAACTGTTCTCAAAAGTGTTTGCCAACACTTCACTTTTTACTTATACACATTTTAAAAGGAGAAAAGTTGCACTGCATTGTTTTTGTGTTCCATCATTTTTCCAGTAGTCTTCATTTTCATTTTTTTGGCTCATTTTGGTGAAGCTCTGCAAACTTAATAATGGCAGTTTCAAAAAAACTTTGCGCCACAACGTTCCTTATGCTTACTGATCTGAACCAAACAATAGTGAGTTCAAAACTCACATTCTTAGTTTATACTTTACTTTATTCTTGCATACAAATTTGGGTGATATCATAATTGCCCTGACTATCTGGGTATGCACATCCTCCGTGGGCATGTGAGTTTTGGATGGAAATTCAACATTTCCAGGTTTATTTTCTTCTTATAGAGTTCGTACATGCTAGCAAAAGTATAATTTTGTTTAAAAATTTCTATGTGAAAACAAGTCACATTTTTCGTGTATGTGCGTGAAATATAGTTGTCCAGTTTTTGGTTAACTCATCTATAGATATAAACTAAATTCCAAATCAGATACTTGTTATGGGTTATTTTGTTTACTTCATCTGCGTGTCAATATAGGAAACAAGAAACCATTTTGGGTAAATTGTTTTAAACGACAAAACCCAGATTCTAAAATCTTATATGCTATTGATGTGATAAGTATTGCACGTAAATGTGAAATGCAGAACCTTCTTTCTGTTAATTTCATGTTGTAATTTTGTCCAGGTCCAAAATTTGCATCGTGCTAAGTAATGATATGGCTGACTATTTACTTTATATACATATAGGTATTGACACATGAATGATGTGTATTGAATATGTGCATAAAATGCACGAGGCTAGCACTGAATATTTATGTTATGTGCATGAAGTATGTACAGGCTTTATTAAATTTTGCCTATTGTATTTTGTGCTAGAAAGAGTAAGCTTTGTACTACGCGTAGTGTAGTTAAGAAAGTTTTTATGAAAATATGAGATACACGAGAGTTTTAAAAAAAAATGATTTGTGCAATATGGTTTTAAAAGTTTGTCATGTGGGTGTAAGTGTTTTTTTGTATGCATGCATAAATGCAGTAAGAACATTGGATGCGTGCAACTATTAGTATATATACGTAAACCACCTTTTTTTCGTAATAGACATAATCGGTTAGATCATATTACACTGGAAAGAGGTCTATTACGTAAACAGAGGTGCATTGGAGGTCACTACAGCTGTTGAATGGTGGAACAATTTATAAAACACAACAACATCCTATCTAGTGTTTTTTTTGTGTCAGGTTATATTATAATGCATGTTTCGATTTTTGTACAGGTTATATTATAATGCATATTTCGAAATTTTTGTACAGGTTATATTATAATGCATTTCGCTTTTAGTGTATATAAAAAAAACAAGACTTGCTCATTGATATTTGGTACATCATGCGTACAAGTTGCATTGCCCAGGCAAGTATGCTTGTAAGGTGCAAAATAGCTAAATCCAAGTCACTTCATTTCTTTTTAGTCCATTTGTTGCATGCATGCATGGTGGTAGTGCTCATACACATATTTTTTAGGTGCGTACATATATTGCACTAAAGATTTTT
Organism: Allium cepa; assembly: GCA_030765085.1. Lineage (NCBI taxonomy): Eukaryota > Viridiplantae > Streptophyta > Magnoliopsida > Asparagales > Amaryllidaceae > Allium > Allium cepa. Next base: position 673,813,202 of record CM060941.1, on the reverse strand, counting down.
TTATATATATATTTGAGCATGTTTTGTGCCCATTGAAGTGCATACCATTTTTTATTTCGTGTGTGTAAAAATGTATTGCACATAGCAGGTCGAGACTATACCATACTCTGATGCACATATAGCAGTATAGACCGATGTTTAAATTGCGTTGAACCGGTGTTTCATTTTAAACCAAATTTTGTTGCCGTTATTTTTACGGATTTATAATCCGGTATTATGTTTTTGAAGCGTATTGTTTTGATGACATTTTTTACGAATAAAAATTACTGCAGTTTTGACTTCAGTAACCGTCAATTTTAAAGCGAATTTTTAAGCGGTTGTCCCGCAACGCTGATTTGGTATTTGTTTTGATGGTGTTTTGTGAAGCGCAATTTCCTCGTCAAAATTGCTACAAATGTTGCTATTTTAATCACATGTCTTAAAAATCGTTTTAAAATATAAAAAATTTCCAAAAATCTTATAGTTTGCGCTTTCAAAAGAATGAGGAAGCGATTTAAACGCTTTGGCAAAATTGAGGACTATGAACCCTTACTTTTACTGATTCGCTTAATTTCGGACTTGTCCGTTTGAGAATGTAAAATTTTATTTAAAAAAATACAAAATTTTGCACTTTCAAGGAAACGGTGAATAGATTTAAACGATTTAGCAAAAGTGCGGAGTGTGGAACCACACTTTTACTATTTCGGTTAATTCCGAACTCGTTAATTAAAACATCTGCTGTTTGATGATTTTGATGATTTTGTTGGGCTTTCGAGCCACTCTACTGGACCTTCGGGTCATATGTTGGACCTTCGGGTCAATACCAGTACAAGAACTTCAAGTCATTTGCTGGACCTTCTGGTCATTTGTTGGACCTTCGGGTCAATACCAGTACTAGACCATCCGGTCATTTGTTGGGTGCCAAAAATTATATTACTTGGTAGGCTTCGGCCATATGAGATGCATGTGAGGTGTAGCTAAAACTCGCCATCTGCTGGGATCGATCCATCTTTTATGTTAATATTCTAGTTATCTTATTTTGATTTCTAGATTTTTGTGTACTACTGCTTTGAATTCAATTGGGAATTTAAAAGCTGATTCTGATGGAGTTTAAATTGAGATTTCTTTATTTAAACTATAGTGATTATTTATGTTGAATAGTCTCATTCGAGTTTATTGATTTTGATGGAGTTTAAATTGAGATTTCTTTATTCAAACTATGTTGATTATTTATGTTGTATAATCTCATTCGAGATTATAATTATTTGTTTAAGTGTTGTTTATCATACACTTATATCTGAAGTTTAAATTAGACTGGTCCGTTTATTATTTTCCTTTAAATAATACTCGAGTCAGACCGAGTATTTCAGGATAATCGCTATCTCTGATTCAGTTGCCGCTTCAGCTTTTGGGATTTCACTTCATCGTTTGTCTAGCTTTGAGGTGTTACTTTTGGGTTATTGATTCTCGTCTCATGTATGTTGATGTCATGTATATGTGTGTTTGGTTCATGTGAACTATCGATTGTTGTAGCCTGTATTCCATACTTGTCTTCTGCTATATATCTGATATTTCTGTTCTGATGTGAATATACTATCAGTTTTGTTGTTATTATGAGTTGCTCTGGATTTTTCTTTAGCCACCGTAGTTTCATTTTAGATTTGGATTGAATTTATATCTTTGGGAGTAATTTACACCACTCCTATCGATGTAATCAATACTTGTCTAAGGCTAACTTATGGATGATCGCTTCTAACAAGCCTTATTCTTCGCTATAGCAGACGTTATTCCTTATAATAACTTTTGTTATCGCGAGCATAGAGGTGGGGCATCACAGCTTGGTATCAGAGCCGAGATTCAGAAAAAATTATAATAAACACAGAACAGAAGAAAAATGGAACATGTGTTACAACTATTCGAGGGTTTTGTTCATGCCTTTCTAATCGATTCTTTCGTTGTTCTTAAATCTTTATCCTCTTTAACATATTGGAGTAGGTCTAGGGATAAATCTTATATCCCTGTAGTATTCCATTTATTAATTCCTTATCAATCTTTGACTTTGGAAGGTTTTATTTTATTCCATGGTCGTTCTATTAGAGTTCTTTTTGATATGGATGCATCGCATTCATTCGTATCAAAGGACCTTATTGATGTTATTCCTTTGGATGTTGTTAATCTTTGTGACCCTTTGAGGATTGTGAATCCTATTAGTGGATTGCTACTCTTGGTTTGTTGTGTGTTGATGTTGAGATTATTCTATGTGGCTTTTCGTTCCGTGTGAATTTGCATGTTATGGATCATCTTGGTTTTGATATGATTTGGGAATGGATTGGCTCGTTCGTTACGAAGCTCAAATCCTTTGTCCCGAAAGAACTTTATATCTCAAGCATCCTGATGCTATTGAGCAATTATCTATTATATTTCGAAGTACGGACCATCCTTCGAATGCTTGCATCACTTCCTTCGAATCGGAGGATGTCTTAGCTAATATTTCAGTTGTTTGTAATTTTTCTAATGTCTTTGAACCTATTTCAAGTTTGCATCCAATTGGGGTAATTGAGTTCCGTATTGATCTTATCTCTAGTACTCATCCTGTCAGTCGTCCTCCCACAACGATGTCTGATAAGGAAATAAGGAATTCAAGTAACAATTATCTGAGTTGGAAGCCAAGCGATTTATTCGTTTTAGCTCTTCTCCCAACTCGATCTTGCTTCCGGTTTTCATCAGTTGCGAGTTGCGAAAGATAGCATTCCACTTACCATATTCCACACTCGTTATGATTCTTATGAATGACTTATTATGCCATTCAGTTTGCCCGGCTTATTTCATCGATTTTATGAATCGAGTATTCTACGAATATCTCGATGACTCCATTTGTGTATTTATTGATTTTGGATGAAAACAACAATTTAAAATTTTGAAAATCTTTTTCATAAGATTTATTTACAAGAAGTTGAATTTGTGTTAATCGTATAGAAGATGATTTTGTGATTTTATTGCCCATTGAGTGCTTTAAGAATTCCGGTCGATGCGCTTGATCAACGTTATCGACAGGACTCTCCTAAACGCTTTGATGAGACAATGTGACACAATAAATTGACTTATAAAAAGTAAATTTTTCTAGAGAATGATTTCATAATGAAAATTGTAATTTTGGAAGTTTTGGCTTTTCAGGAAAGAAGATTATTTGAAAGAGCTCTTTTCCGATACTCTTATCCTTATGATTCTCGAAGGGAATCATGATCTGGTCGTTTATACCAATGCCAGTGGTTATGGACTCGGTGTTGTTCTTATGCTAAAGGAGAGAGTAGTTGCCTATGCTTCAAGACAACTAAAGCCTAACGAGATTCGTTATACTACCCATGATTTGGAGTTAGCCGCCATAGTCTTTGCTCTAAAGATTTGGCGACATAATTTATTAGGCGAGCGTTTTATTCTCTTCACTAACCACAAATCTTTGAAGTATCTATTCACTCAGAAAGAACTTAATTTGAGATAACGTCATTGGCTCAAATTTCTAGCTTCATATGATCTTGATATTCAGTATACCCCTAGTAAGGGTAATCGAGTTGCTGATGCGCTTACTCACAAGCAGCAAGTTGTTGTTTCCATGATGCTAGCAGAGTGGAATAGTTGGAAGCTTTATCTCATTGATATATTAGAGACCATCTTTCAGTTTCTGATTCTCCCATGCTTTTATTTAGCATGGAAGCTCGTCCTAGTTTGTTGGATCGTGTTGCCGATGCCCAGAAACAAGATCCAGATCTTGCTTGTCTTATTCAGAGTTGTAAATCGGAGTTCCGAAGTGATGATCTAAGGGATTTCGATATTGATGTTCGTGGTTGTATTCAAAAGAAGGGTAGGTTGATCGTGCCTAAGGTTCCTAATCTTAGAAATGACATTCTTGAGGATTTTCATCATTCTAACTATACTATCCATCCAGGTAGTAGTAAGATGTATGCTGGTATGAAACGCTTATACTTTTGAGAGGGTATGAAGTGTGATGTGCAAGTTATGTAAGTCGTTGCATGACTTGTCAACTTATTAAAGCAGAACACCATCGTCTTAGTGGTCTTTTGCATCCTCTTGAGATTCCATTATAGAAATGAGATCAGGTTCCCATGGACTTCATTGATGGTCTACCTCGTTCGAGGTCGGGCCATACTAGTGTTTGGGTGATTGTTGACCGATTGACCAAATTAGCCCATTTTATTCCTATCAGGTCCAATCAGATTGCTTCTTGATTTTGGTGGTAGTTGGAAAGACCACTTATCTCTTGTTGAATTATTAGATAATAATAGTTTCCAATCCAATATTGGTATGGCTCCTTTTGAAGCTCTTTACGGAAGGACGTGTTGATCACCATCTTATTGGTTGGAATGCGGGGAAAAGTTAGTTCTCGGCCCCGATTATATTCGTGATTCTTCTGAGAAGATTGATACCATTGACAGAGAATGAAGAGGCTCAGAATAGGCAGAAATCTTATGCCGATCATCGTAGGAAGCCTTTGGAACTTTCTGATGGCGATCTCGACTTCATTCGTGTTTCCCCAATGAAGGGTGTAGTGCGTTTTAGTAGCTCCGGGAAATTGGCTCCTTGATATATTGGACCATTTCCTATTAAGGAATGCATTGGCCGTATTTCTTATCATTTATCGCTACCTATTCAGTTTTTGGGAATTCATGACGTATTTCATGTATCCCAGCTTCGTCGATACCTTCGAGATTTGGATTCTGTAATTGATCCTCATGTGTTGCAAGATCTATAGATCTCACCCAACTTATCGATAGTGCAAAATCCTATTCGTGTGCTAGCTACGGAGGTTAAACGCCTTCGGAATACAGAAGTCCCGCATGTGAAAATTCAACGGTCCGCGAACCCCAAAGATTGCACTTGGAAAACCAGAGAATTCATCGAGCGTTCTTATCCGGGTTTTCACTCCTTTTCGGGTAGGGGTGAGCATTCTTGATCTATCTTTTCTAATTTGAATCTTTGTTGCAAAGAATTATTTACGTTATTGACTGCTTCTAGTATGAAAATTGCGGCGACGCAATTTTTATAAGGGAGGGAGTCTGTAATGACCGTGATTTTATTACCATCGTAATAAATATTTTTAATAGAAATTTTAAATTGAAGTTTGAAAAATAAATTTGCAAAGAAAATTTTGTTGAAAAGTCAGTTAAATTCCTGCAAGTGTTAGCAGTTGGAATGAATTGTATAATTCATTCACGTGTAACAAATGAAGGACCAATTTATAAACAAAGTTGATCACATTTATAATATGCTGACTCACACTAAGTGTGAAAACAAATTGGTCCATTTTACAAAAGCAAATCCACTTTTAGTCAGTTGAAAATGCACTTCATTGGGTAAGTCAGTGTATATTTTGGTGTTAGCTCAATGGAAGTAAATAACTAGGTTGAGTATTATTTTCATTTAAGCCTTCACGTGAAGAAAAATAAGAAAAAAGAGGAGAACACATTTTATCTTGTTGTAAACACAATAGTTGGGAACATTTGCTTTGGCTGACACGCATGCCTTTACAAAACGAAAGTGAAACTTTTCCTTGGCTATCACCAATTTTATAAACAATGTTTTAAAAGACCAAAGTGGAACATTTTTAACACTTGCTGTTACACTAATTTATAAAGAAAACATTTGAACCTAAATTTCTGCCATCGTCACAAACTACATTGAGTCCTTTTCTTTCCTTGGTACACATCGCCTTAAATGCAACTATACTCAAAAGTGTTTTCCAACACTTCACTTTTGACTTATACATATTTTAAAAGGACAAAAGTTGCACTGCATTGTTTTGTGTTCCATCATTTTTCCAGTAGCCTTCATTTTCATTTTTTTGCTCATTTTGGTGAAGCTCTGCAAACTTAATAATGGCAGTTTCAAAAAAACTTTGCGCCACAACGTTCCTTGTGCTTACTGATCTGAACCAAACAATGGTGAGTACGAAACTCACATTCTCTAGCTTATACTTTACTTTATTCTTGCATACAGATTTGGGTGATATCATAATTGCCCTGACTATCTGGGTATGCACATCCTCCGTGGGCATGTGAGTTTTGGATGGAAATTCAACATTTCTAGGTTTATTTTCTTCTTATGGAGTTTGTACATGCAAGCAAAAGTATAATTTTCTTTAAAAATTTCTATGTAAAAACACGTCACATTTTCGTGTGTATGCGTGAAATATAGTTGTCCAGTTTATGGTTAACTCATCTATGGATATAAACTAAATTCCAAATCAGATACTAGTTATGGGTTATTTTATTTACTTCATTTGAATGTCAATATAGGAAACAAGAAAGCATTTTGGGTAAATTGTTTTGAACGGCAAAACCCAGATTCTATAATCTTATATGCTGTTCTCGTGACAAGTATTGCACGTAAATGTGAAATGCGGTTCATGTTGTAATTTGGTTCAAGTCCAAAATTTGCATCGTGCCAAGTAATGATATGACAGACTATTTACTTTATATACATATAGGTATTGACACGTGTGTTATCCTAACTTTTAGAAAAGCTGAGATACCCAAAATTGACAGAAAATTAATAATAATTAGTCATGAAAATCAACTATGCATCGCAGGATAACCATGGATATCGATGAATTTTGTCCGTGGCCAGATTAAGCTGAATTGATAGGACACAGCCAGCAAAACCAAGAGAATCAACATTCCAGGTTTCAAGTCGATCCAAGTTCGTACACTCAAGTTATCATCGGTGCAAGTTGGAGGAAGTAGCCCTAAGTTCGAATCCATCACTGTAACACATGTTCGAATCCATCAAGTTTCCCCTGCTTCGAATCCATAGGCCGAGGTTCTGTTCGAATCCATCGATGCAACCTCTGTTCGAATCCATCGGTTCAACTCCATCAGGTTGCTTCGCCTCCATTTGCATTCACATCGATCAGCAGCGAACTGGTCTCGCGCTTGCCCTGTTCGAATCCAATATGATGGAGTCCTTCGAATCTACGAACTCACTCTGCTTCGTGTCCACCTAGTGTCCTTACTTCGAATCCATGGAAGAACATGTGTTCGAATCCATCCAACTTGTCGATCAACTAATACACATCACGATCGATACGAATATGCCTCCGTTCGAATCCATGAGTGAATGAAGCCTTCGAATCCACTAGGTCAAGGTGGCTAAAACATGGATTCGACCCGGTAAACTTAGAGCAAAAATTGGATCAACCCAGGAAACACGCGCGCCACGTCAACGACACCACGCGCAAAGCCATCGATTCGACCCTATCGATTTGAAGGGGATCGATCCGAACGGAGCACATTAACCGGAAATACAATCTTGAATCGATCATAACTCGAGATCTACAAGTCCAAATGCCATGAAATTTTCACAGGAGCTTGCATGCATGTTGAAGAATGTCCCACCAAATTTCATCTCGATTGGATGATTTCTTGATCGATTCGAAGGGAGTTCGAATCGATCCAAAGTGGGCCCAAATTTTCTGAGGTCGGGCATGTGGGACCCCTCACATGCCAGAAGTGGTCTCCCTAAATTTAGGAGAAATCTCAGCCTCCTACACCTATAAATAGAGCCCAGGTCATTCAAAAAGTGGGATCTTGATTCGGAACGCCCAGACTCTACCAGACTCTACTTTGCACTTCACTACTACCGTTGTACTTGAATTTCACAGCTATAATTCATTGTAATCCGCTGTAATCAACTGTAAACATCAAAGAACATCAATAAAAGAAAAAACCTTTGAAGTGGACGTAGGCCGGAGATAGCCGAACCACTATAAATCGTGTGTTCTTGTTTATTGTTTCTGAATTGCTGCGTGTTGCTTGCTTAGATCTATGACTTGTGTTTGAATATTGCTGATTTATATTCATACACTGGTGCTTTCACGGTACTTGGGGTTTGTGACCAATTTTGGCGCAAACACTTTGGTGCTTTCACTGAGAAGGACTAGCACCCGCTACACCAGATTCAGAATTCAGATTTAAGAGTTTGAAGAATCCCGATTCAGAGACAATGACTCGACAAACAAGACAAAGAGCTGATCAGAGCCAACAAGGAGGAAGCCAAGAAGCATCCTCTGGAGCTGGAGAGGGACAGGCTTCGATGTATATCACTAGAGATGAGATGGAGGCTATGGCTAATTCATTACGCGAAAGCTTGATGAAGACTCAACAAGAGATGCTGAAGAATTTCCTCGAACAAATGAGGGCGGCGAATGCGCAAAACCTTGGACCAACTACAACAACTGCAAGTGAGTGACAAGGAATCAGGATTACAGAAGCTAATGAAGGTCAGGTTCATGACCAAAATGCAGGAGCTGAAGGTGATCAACAAGGACTTGGGGGTAGACCCTCAGGGTCCAATACTGGAAGACCAATAGATGGAGCTCAACAAGCTGGAGCCAATGCTTATGCTAACGAGCCACCCGAAGAGTATGTACCAGAATTCCCTTCAAGGCTTGGGGGGCACGATAGAAGCTTGACAAGGGGTCAACCCCTGGACGGAGACGAGAGAATGATTGGTCTAATGTGACGAATCATGAGAGGAGGATTGTCTGGCGGAGGGTTGGAAGAAGTCAGTCGGAGTCCGTTCACTCCAAACATCAGAAATGCAAGGAACCCTCCAAAATTCAATTTACCAATGCTAGATCATTATGACGGAAGATCAGACCCGACCATGCACATTACTAGATATATTAGGCACATGGAAGTGCTGGGGGCATCCGAGGAAGTGATGGCTCGATGCTTCTCTTTATACTTGTCATATTTGGCTGCGCTTTGGTTCAGGCAACTAGAAACTGGATCAATATGAGGCGAGCTTGTAGACTGTTTCATGAGACAATTTAGGGTCCATGTGACGCGACCTAAGAGTGTGATGGCCTTAGCCTCGATAAAGCAAAGGTCTGGAGAGTCCATAAAAGATTTTCTACTAAGATTCAATGCAACGGTGACTTCTGTAGATCGCCCAGATCCATCAATGATTTTGATGGCGGCGGTGGCAGGAGTTGGGGAAGGCACCCAATTCAAAGATTCTCTGACTAAAGATCCACCACAAGATCTCGGAGAGTTCTATCATAAAGCTTCAAAGTTCATCCGATTAGAAGAATCGCGAGCCGAGAGGCAGGAAACAAACGCCGCGCAAAGCGAGGGAACCTCCAGGGAACAGTCCGGAGTAGATAAAGGAAAGAGGAAGCAGGATGACAGATACGATGGTCCTGATAAAAGGAAGAAATTCCGAGAACCTAGATTTAGGCAAAACACAGATCTGACTGCAGGCCTGGAACAAATTTACACTGAAACTCGAGGGCAACTCCCCTATCGAAAGCCACCCAGGAGGGATCCCACTGAACGGGAGCGCAGAACTGGAAAATATTGCCTATTCCATGAGCTGAATGGGCATACTACAGAGGAATGCTACCAACTAAAGGGTAAGGTGGAAGAACATGCCAGGAGTTTTAGATTGCCACAATATGTCAGAGAACGGACAGCGGCGGTAAGGCCTGAACAACTACCGCCCCCACCTAACAGGAACGATCCTGGATCGGGATCACGACTCGTCATCCACTGATTAAAGATGGCAAAGGCCAAGTCTAGGATTTGGACTTCGGTCGAATAATTTCGTTTAGATTTGTTTTCAGAATAAACGGTTACTCCATTTACTCATGTACGGGAACCAGAGAGATCCCTAGGCATGCTCTGAGATGGAGATAAACCAATATGCCCGGAGATGCAATGTTTAGTTTCTTCCTGATGTTTGAGATTGAGCATCTAGGACTCGAATTTAAATAAATAAATTAGAATTTCTTAAAATAAACCTTTGACCGGAGAGTCAAAGGATGAACATTAAATACCAATATAAAAATGATCGCTTTGTGACCCTACCCGGAGAGGCGGGGTACGGAGTGCAAGAATTGAGTTGCTTCGCCGGAGAGCGATAGGATCAACTCACTTAAGCGCTGTTTCCCCTTCACCGGAAAGTGATGGGATGGGATCCAGCAAGATCCCGGAGAGGCTATGATCGATCTAGAGCGACCATGACATCGCTTAATGTTTAGATACACTGAATCGGAGTGCAAGAAGTGAGTTGCTTCGTCGGAGAGCGACAGGATCAACTCGCTTAAGCGTTGTTTCCCCTTCACCGGAGAGTGACAGGATGGGGTCCAGCAAGAGCCCGGAGAGGCTATGTTCGGTTTAGAACAACCAAGATATCGCTATATGCCCTAGCTGGGGCCGGAGTGCAATGGGTTCTTTCTACTTAATCGCCAAGTCTGGAATGGGCTTGTCAAGGGTCTAGAGTGACCAACGATAGTCTGGAGAAGATTAAAAAACTTCATTCTTAACTTCCACTGGAAGGGATTGATAGCAACTTGGCTTCAAACAGCCATAAACTTGATTGATAATACTGCAGCTACGAATAAAACATGAATTTAGCACACTCGACTTAGGCTGTTCAAAACATACCTTTTACAAAAAGGCATGTTTTGGTGGGCAAAGTGTTATCCCAACTTTTAGCAAAGCTGAGATATCCAAAATTGATAGAAAATTAATAATAATTAGTCATGAAAATCAACTATGCATTGCAGGATAACCATGGATATCGATGAATTTTTTACGTGCCCAGATTAAGCTGTAATTGATAGGACTCGGCCAGCAAAGCCAAGAGAATCAACATTCCAAGTTTCAAATCGATCCAAGTTCGTACACTCAAGTTATCATCGGTGCAAGTTAGAGGAAGTAGCCCTAAGTTCGAATCCATCACTGTAACACATGTTCGAATCCATCAAGTTTCCCCTGCTTCGAATCCATAGGCGAAGGTTCTGTTCGAATCCATCGACGCAACCTCTGTTCGAATCCATCGGTTCGACTCCATCAGGTTGCTTCGCCTCCATTTGCGTTCATATCGATCAGCAGCGAATTGGTCTCGCGCCTGCCCTGTTCGAATCCAATATGATGGAGTCCTTCGAATCTGCGAACTCACTCTGCTTCGTGTCCACCCAGTGTCCTTACATTGAATCCATGGAAGAACATGTGTTCGAATCCATCCAGCTATGACAACTTCATGTCGATCAACTAATACACATCACGACCGATACGAATATGCCTCCGTTCGAATGCATGAGTGAATGAAGCCTTCGAATCCACTAGGTCAAGGAGGCTAAAACCATGGATTCGATCCGGTAAACTCGGAGCAAAAATTGGATCAACCCAGGAAACACGCGCGCCACGTCAACGACACCACGCGCAAAGCCATCAATTCGACCCTATCGATTCGAAGGGGATCGATTCGAACGGAGCACATTAACCGGAAATGTAATCTTGAATCGATCATAACTCGAGATCTACAAGTCCAAATGCCATGAAATTTTCACAGGTGCTTGCATACATGTTGAAGAATGTCCACACCAAATTTCATCTCGATTGGATGATTTCTTGATCGATTCGAAGGGAGTTCGAATCAATCCCAAAGTGGGCCCAAATTTCCTAAGGCCGGGCATGTTGGACCCCTCACGTGCCAGAAGTGGTCTCCCTAAATTTAGGTGAAATATCAGCCTCCTACACCTATAAATAGAGCCCAGGTCATTCAAAAAGGGGGATCTTGATTCGGAAGCGCCCAGACTCTACGAGACTCTACTTTGCACTTTACTACTACTGTTGTACTTGAATTTCAGAGCTATAATTCATTGTAATCCTCTGTAATAAACTGTAATCAGCGAAGAACATCAATAAAAGAAAAAACCTTTGAAGTGGACGTAGGCCGGAGATGGCCGAACCACTATAAATCGTGTGTTCTTGTTTATTGTTTCTGAATTGTTGCGAGTTGCTTGCTTAGATCTGTGACTTGTGTTTGAATATTGCTGATTTATATTCATACACTGGTGCTTTCACGGTACTTGGGGATTGTGACCAATTTTGTCGCAAACAACGTGAATGATGTATATTGAATATGTGCATAAAATGCATGAGGCTAGCACTAAATATTTATATTGTGTGCATGAAGTATGTACTGGCTTTATTAAATTTCGCATATTGTATTTTGTGCTAGAAAGATTAAGCTTTGTATTACGTGTAGTGTAATTAAGAAAGTTTTTATGAAAATATGAGATACAGGAGAGTTTTAAAAAAAATGATTCATACAATGTGGTTTTAAAAGTTTGTCATGTGGGTGTAAGTGTTTTTTGTGTGCATGCATAAATGTAGTTAGAACATTGGATGCGTGAAACTATTAGTATATATACATAAACCACTTTTTTTTCATAACAGACATAATCGGTTAGATCATATTACACTTGGAAGAGGTTTATTACGTAAACAGAGGTGCATTGGAGGCCACTACAGCTGTTGAATGGTGGAATAATTTATAAAACACAACAACATCTTATCTAGTGTTTTTTTATGTCAGGTTATATTATAATGCATGTTTCGATTTTTGTACAGGTTATATTATAATGCATATTTTGAAATTTTTGTACAGGTTATATTATAATGCATTTCATTTTTAGTGTATATGAAAAAAACAAGACTTGGTCATTGATATTTGGTACATCATGCGTACAACTTGCATTGCCAAGGCAAGTATGCCTCTAAGGTGCAAAATAGCTAAATCCAAGTCACTTCATTTCTTTTTAGTCTATTTGTTGTAGGCGTGCATGGTGGTAGTGCTCATACACATATTTGTTAGGTGCGTACATATATTGTACTAAAGAAATATATATATATATATATATATATATATATATATATATATATGAGCATGTTTTGTGCCCATTGAAGTGCATACCATTTTTTATTTCGTGTGTATAAAAATGCATTGCACATAGCAGGTCGAGACTATACCATACTTTGATGCACATATAGCAGTATAGACTGATGTTTAAAATGCTTTGAACCAATGTTTCATTTTAAACCAAATTTTGTTGCCATTATTTTTATGGATCTTTACTCCGGTATTATGTTTTTAAAGCGTACTGTTTTGGTGACATTTCTGAAGAATAAAAATTACTGTATTTTTGAATTCAGTAACCGTCGATTTTAAAGCGAATTTTTAAACGGTTATCCCGCAACGCTGATTTGGTATCCGTTTTTACGGTGTTTTGTGAAGCGCAATTTCCTCGTCAAAATTTCTACAGATGTTGCTGCTTTAATCACGTGTTTTAAAAATCATTTTAAAATAATTTTTTTTCAAAAATCTTACACTTTGCGCTTTCAAAAGAATGAGGAAGCGATTTAAACGCTTCGGTAAAATTGAGGACTATGAACCCATACTTTTACTGATTCGCTTAATTCCGAACTTGTCCGTTTGAGAACGTAAAATATTATTTAAAATAAAAATACACAATTTTGCACTTTCAAGGTAACGATGAAGAGATTTAAATGATTTAGCAAAAGTGCGGAGTATGGAACCACACTTTTACTATTTCGGTTAATTCCGAACTTGTTAATTGAAATATCTGCTGTTTGATGATTTTGATGATTTTGATGATTTTGTTGGGCTTTCGAGCCACTCTGCTGGACCTTCGGGTCATTTGTTGGACCTTCGGGTCATATGTTGGACCTTCGGGTCAATACCAGTACTAGACCTTTGGGTCATTTGCTGGATCTTTAGGTCATTTGTTGGACCTTCGGGTTATATGTTGGGCCTTTGGGTCAATACCAGTACTAGATCTTTGGGTCATTTATTGGACCTTCGCTCATTTGTTGGACCTTCGGGTCATTTGTTGGGCGCCAAAAATTATAGTACTTGGTAGGCTTCGGCCATATGAGATGCATGTGCAGCGTAGCTAAAACTCACCATCTGCTGGGATCGATCCATCGTTTATGTTGATTTTCTAGTTATCTTATTTTGATTTCTATATTCTTGTGTATTGGTGCTTTGAATTCAATTGGGAATTTAAAAGCTGATTCTGATGGAGTTTAAATTGAGATTTCTTTATTTCAGTTATAGTGATTATTTATGTTGAATAGTCTCATTTGAGATTATTGATTTTGATGGAGTTTAAATTGATATTTCTTTATTCAAACTATGTTAATTATTTATGTTGTATAATCTCATTGGTGATTATAATTATTTTCTTAAGTGTTGTTTCTCATACACTTATTTCTGAAGTTTAAATTAGACTGATCCGTTTATTATTTTCCTTTAAATAATACTTGGGTCAGACCGAATATTTCAGGATTATCGCTATCTCTGATTCAGTTGCTGCTTCAGCTTTTGGGATTTCACTTCATCGTTTATCTAGCTTCGAGGTGTTACTTTTGGGTTATTGAGTCTCGTCTCATGTATGTTGATGTCATGTATATGTGTGTTTGGTTCATATGAACTATCGATTGTTGTAGCCTATATTCCAGATTTGTCTTCCGCTATATATCTGATATTTCTATTCTGATGTGATTATACTATCAGTGTTGTTGTTATTATGAGTTGCTCTGGATTTTTCTTTAGCCACCGTAGTTTCGTTTTAGATTTGAATTGAATTTATATCTTTGGGAGTAATTTACACAACTCCTATCGATGTAATCAATACTCGTCTAAGGCATAACATATGGATGGTCGCTTCTAACAAGGCTTATTCTTCGCAATAGCAGACGTTATTCCTTATAATAACCTTTGTTACTGTGAGCATAGAGGTGGGGCGCCACAATTTTTAATTTAAAAGTAATGGAAAACAAGGAGACTCCTTGACTTTTCATGTGCTTGTCCTTTCATTTTCCCTTTGGCTTTTCACTTCTTTTCTTTGGTCGTTCATTTCTCTTTGCCTAGCCGTGTTTTTCTTCAGCATCCACGTGAGAAACTTCTCATTATTTTTATTTCTCATGGCCAAAAGAAATATTGCAAGTAATGGCTTCCTTTATCTCACTTTTTATTCTCATTTTCATTGATTTTTGTCCTTGATCTTCTCTTATTTGCTCGGCCATATCCCCTCATATCCTCCACCGACCACCACCACCACTTCCTTCCCCATATCCTCCATAACCTGACCTCTTCCTCCTCTGACCAACTAGTGCCGTGAGCATCCCATGAACAAAACTCCACAAAAATGTGAGAAAACCTCTCCAAAATTTCCTAGCCGAACCAATATTTTCACCATTCCCTTCACACATTGCCTCTCCTTCACCACTAGCTCCTCCTCCATCCATGACATGACCTGACATGACCTCTGGCCGCCCCTTTCAGACCTGAAATAGTGCATGGCCGAAACCCACTGGACCATAGCTCGAGCCTATGTACACCAAAACCTTCCATTCCTTGACCAAAACCCCTTGCCTCGTTTACCCTCCTCTTGTTTTGCCTTTACCTTTCACTTTCGTGCCCTAAGCCTTATCTCTAGGCCATGGCCGAGCCAAGTTCACCTAGGCCGAGGCTAGTGGGGTGAGATCAAGCCCATTTGATCATGTGACAAGCTTATGTTGTCTTATGCAAGTCTTTTGCTCCTATGGTTTGGTCATCTCTCTTATTTTGCAATTGTTTTGCAAACTAAAGTTGTTGACTATATTTGTATGTCGATATTTATATTTGTGCTTATTTGTGTTATATTTTGTGTTGTTTACAAGGGTATCCATCCATTCAAATCAAATCGTGCTTGTCATGCCTTTGGAATCGCTCTTGTGTGTGTTGTTTGTCTCTAGATTTGGTAAAGGTGAGTCTTTCTCACTCCAACATTTCTACTTATGAAATGGTGAATCGATGACAAGTGTTTAGTAATTGAAAATGTTTATGCAAGTTAATGATGATTATATGATATTCTATGCCTTGTTATTACCATGTTAATTATGTTACACCTGGCATATGATATATGACATTATATTGTGACATTGGCATTGTTTATACTGTTTATTTATTTATGATCACACTACAAGTTCCCTGTAGAATAGAATCACTATGGGTTGAAATGATACATACCTGTACGGACATTAGAATAGGGAAAAATCATTATAGGCAGAAATTATAGGCCTGAGCGATTTTTATTTATTTTTATTTACTTGGGATTGCGGGTTTGAAATGATAGAACCCGGGTTTCTTTTTAAATTGCGGATTGAAATGATATATATCCGTATCATTTGACCTAGGTTAGAAATTTTTATACAGACCCGTGGTATATTTTTAAATGATTTTTCTAAGATATGTATTTTAAAGTATGAAATTTTGATTTTAAAAATATATATTTTATGGTTCTTAGAAGGCTTGATATTAAGTTTTGATTTTGTAAATTTAAGTATGTAAATCTGAAGTAAATGTGATTTTTGACTTTAAATTATAATTTAAAAATGTAAGTGAATAATGGAAATTTAATTTACAGTTTTTGAAATGATATCTAAAGTAAAATGTTAAGTTTTTTAAATTTAATAAGTAAATAAACAGCGAAATTTTGACTTAACAAATAAATTGAATTTTTAATGGGATATTTGATTTTAAATTTTATTGCGATAAATCATATGTTAAAGTATATAAATGTGAAATGCTGAAGCCTAAAAATATGATTTTTAAGTTTAAAATTTGCTAAATTTGAAATTTTATTGTTTTTGAGAAGTTATAATAAAATCTGGAATTTTATTAACAGCATTTCCAAAAATGTTGTAGTCTTATGACAACATTCTAAATGCTATTATTTTCGAATTTAACTAAGTTTGAAGTAATTAAATATTTATTACGACATTTTGTAAATGCCGTTGTTCCTAAACTAAACTATTTTGGAAACTTTAAGCTACGATAGCACTGTATAAATGTTGTCGTTGCTATTTTTGACAATGTTTGAAATATTATTGATTTTAACACTATTTGAGTCATATTTTAAAGTGTTAAATGATTTAACTTTTGGAATTGATTATTTGTGAAATTTAAGAAGTTTGAATATATATTTAATATTTAAATTTTAATTTTTAAGGAATTTAAATTGAATTTGAGTTTAAATAAGGTTTACTTGGTTATGTGTTAATTTGAATGAAATGGGATAAATGAATTTTTGAATGGAATTTTGAAATTTATTTTGTAATTATATTTGAAATAATAAATAAATGACATAGTTTATTTTTAAAATGATATTTAAATTTGAATATTTGAAATTGAATTCAAATAATGATTCGATAATGAGGTTTTGAAAGGATATGATATTTTGATGATTTAAATGGTTTGAAAATGATTTGATCTTTATTTTGAGAAAGAATATGAATTTGGAATGATATTTGATTTTGATAAATGAATATTTTAAGTTTATATTTGTATGAAAAGGTATTTGGCTTACTTGTAATTTGAGTTTGTTTAAATGATATTGGATTTATGAAATGAATATTTCAAAACTAAGTAATAATGAAGTTAAATTTGAGATATATGAAATTATAAAATTTAGTTTTGAAATGTGGGATATTAAAGCTTTGAAGTATATTAAAAAATTAATAGTTTATTTTGCGGATCAAATCTATATTTAAATTGATAAGATTTGAAATGTTTTATAAGGAAACTAAATGGAATTGAAACTGATGTTTTTATTTGAAATAAATTGGAAATTTAAAATTTTGGTTTAATTGAATAAATTTGTAAAATGTAAATACTTAAAGGAATGTTCCATGATTTCAAATGTATGATTTCAAAATGTTATGATTTTCAAAGTGTAATGATTTCAAGTATTTTGGTTTCGAAAAAGTTATAACTTTGAAAATACTATAATTTTTGAAAGATGAATATATGTTTGAAATGGAAATGATAAACTATTTTGATTTGAATATAGTTTTGGAATATAAATGATTTTGGTTTCGAAGTATGAACTATTTTGATTTGAATAAATAGTTTTGAAATAAAATCATTTTGGTTTCAAATTACAAACTATATTGAAAGGAATATAGTTTTGAAATGAAATGATTTGATCTTCTTAAAGTATAAACAATTTTGAAATGACCACGGCGTTATAATAGCGTTTGGTTATTAAAAAGACCGGGGTCGGAAGTTGTCATACTCTCTGCCAACTCTAAAAACCACTTTAACAACCGTGTACGAGGTGGAGATTACAGAATGAAGTAGGATGGTGGTGACGTTCTTGAGGTATATTACGTGGACCCAACTCCCATGAGTTGGCATAAGGTGGCTAAAACAGGAGTGATCTCGGGCCAAAAGAGGTAGCTCCTTTGGTCGGACGCACTTCGTTGATACTATACTCTTACTTGAGGTTGATTTGATGGCCATCCTCTGATTTCGATTGGGAGTGTGTTCCGAGGTAGGCTTATGTGGCTGCTACGTTACCACCAGCTTGTGTGCGCAATTGGTATATCTACCCTGGCATTGCCTTGTGTGTCGTGTCACCTACCATACCGAGCCTTTACTACGAGTTTGTTTTTCTCTCGTAGCCCATGGAGTATTTAGGGTGGTCTCCCGATCTGGGGATATGCTGATACTGGATGGACTACTGGGACTATTACGTGTTGGGGCTATATGGGTAACCCTTCGACGCTGTTTAAAAGTAAGTTTATTTTACTATGGACATTATTATAATAGCACAATATTACTACTTAGCAAATAGTTTAATGGATCATTAAAGGATGGGCGATCCCAAGCATCCTTTAAGATATTGATGAATTTTTGTCACTGTTCACTTGAGTTGATTTACAGTTCATAAGTATTTATGTCCTGACACGAGTGTTTTGTGTTTTGCTTTACGCTCGAGTCAGATTGAGTTATTCAGCTTTCAAGACTCACCTTCGGAGTTGGAGCTTTTCTTGAAGATCCAGTCATATATTCTGCTTTCAGTATTCAGTGGTTTCAGCGATTTATTCTGATTTGTACCTAATGTATCTTGTTACTCTTATGTTGTATTTTGTGTAACTCTGATGTATCTTATTTTTATATGGTAGCTTCATGAACTATTATCTCTTTTAATTACGCTGGATTATTATTTACTCTGTGTATGTGATCTGTGATTATTTATTTACTGTACATCTGAGATTTGCCAAATTTTATTTACAACGTGGTATTTTGAGCAATTCAAGTCCGATATGTGCGGATGCGAATGGTTGAAAATATCGGGTCGTTACATTAAACTTTTGTAAAGAAATGTATAAAATGATTTTTAATGTTGTAATTGGATATTATGGCTAGTAAGATACACGGGTGATTTAAATGCAAAGGGAATTGGATTTTTGATTTCGAAGATAATTTGAATTACTCGGAAAAGGTATGTATTTGAATTTCAGTATGAAATTTGATGACTTTCTTGTCTAGCCGCTTGGCTTTTTGTTTTCTTTTTAAAATCTGAGGGCCTGTTGTGCCATTTTATAGTCGTACCGAGCTAGCCACGCAAAGGAGATGCTGGCGAAATTTTTCGAAAATTTAAGAAGTTAGAAAAATTCTGAGAATTTTTTTATAATTTAAAATTTAAATTTGAATTGTTAAGAAAATAATATTGTTTGGAAGTTATGGAAGATTTTTGAAAGTTAGATGAAATGATAATGGGTCTCTAATAAAAATATTTGTTTTGGGTAAGTTGATAATACCGTATGGTTTTGGGAAAATGAAAAACGGGTTAAGTATCATTCTTCTTAACAAGTAATTTCCGGAAGAAATTCTTTTAAGGGAGGAAGAATATGATGACCCAGAACTTTGGACATTTGAAATTAGAATATTTAATTGATTTTTAAATTTTGAATATTAATTTACCTCGAATCTAAATATTAAAATTTATTTGGCAATTAAATTGTTGAATTTTATAATATGAAGTTGGGTAAAAATTTGTATCTTCAATGTTAAGCTGATTAAAAATATTTTCAAGGCTTCGAGAATTTATATTGATAATACTGAAGATGGTGGAAGCTTCAGAATTGAATTTGAAAGTAATTTGTTCAGTTTTGAAATTTTATCGTTTGAATCGATATTTAAGAATAGCCTTTCGAGGCATAGTCTCAGATTTCGAAGAAATCAGTTCCATTGGATCCTTATTATTGTGTTATTATCGGATTTCAATTTTCACAATGTTTGGAGTCATCGTTTTGCCATATGGATAGCAAACGTGTTGAAGATTTATATCGAAATTAAATTAATAGTTGGATTCGAAAAGCTATCTTCTCCATACAATCAAATTTGGACTCGAAACCTTTTCCATTGCATTCGAAATGGGGGTTTAATCTTATGAACGCTTGGCGACACTCCTCGATTGGCGTTCATAATTTTGAATTGCACAATTAAAAACAATTTAAATTTAAATTTAAATTTTAATAAAATAAAAACGAATACTGTAGCACTTGACACGTTGAAAAAAATCATCAGAAACATGTTCTTTGATATAACACACGTTGATTCAAAATAAGAAAAAAATAAACAAAAGCATTATTCTCGTTCGAAATTAAAACTCCTAAAATTTTCGTTCAAAAGAAATCAGAAATCAATGGCCGAATCAAACAAAATATTCTCTTCAACTGATCATTCAAAATCAAAGAAAAATGGAGGAATTGAATTCAAAAGAGTAAAAAAATGGCCGAAGTCTGAATGAATTCGAAAATCCTCTCAGTTAAATAAAATTCATCATCATCTCGTTCGAAATGAATCTTCTTTCATAACAATAACCGAAATCAAATGATATTCCTTCACAGTGGTCATCGTGATCAATTGAAGAATGCTCAAACTCGAGGAGGCTCGTTGGAGGTCGCGACTACAATTGTGGAAAGTATGGAAATCGATGGATATCGAAGGGAGGGTCGCGGCTAGGATCACTATGGCTAGCGTTCATCGATTCGGGGCATGGTGGCATTCAAAGTGGCAAGTGATGTAGGCGTGCGATCAGTGTTGCGTGCTCGACTTCGACAATGGGCTTCCGGGTTCGAGGGAAGGCAGTGAAGGTATTATTTTTATCGTCATTATTATTTTTAAAACCTATATATATATATAGTTTCAAAAAAATATATAAATAAATACATTTCAAAATTTACTAGTTTATTTTGAAAATAATTTATTAAAGTGATTAGTTTATTTTATTAACTTATTTAATTTATCTAGTTACTAAAAATAATTTATTAAAGTAATTACAAATTTAATTTTTAGCTAAATAAATATATTAAAAAGGAATTTGTTTAAGATTAAATTGTTATTTTAAAATGAAAATTGTTAGTTAATTAAATTTATTAAAGTAAAATGGGTTTAAGAAATTTAATAATTAGTTTAAATGAAATAAATCTATTAAATGGAAATTTATTATTCGTTTATTTCGAATATTAATCAACTGTATAAAATTGTCTATACAAGGTCTAATACTGTGAAAAAGACAAGTCGGGATTGGAAACGCATTGCAAATAAAAAGTTGAGATCTTCTCACTCAAATTTAAATTGGAAATTCAGTTATTGATTAATTGTTGAATTGTGATAGTATAAATAGTGTGTACATATATATGGAGTGATTGATTTCCAGCATTATATAGCGGATGATATTATTTAATCCCATATACCGCGATATTTCACCTCGAAGTGGAATTGGTATTTACTTGTTGTGCTAACATATGTTGATGCAGGGAAGCAGGTTGGAGGGATCCAACTGGATTCCTCAAATATTTGAATTTGTTTCATACGTTGTGTGTTAATTTATTTATAATCTATGTATGATTATATTTTTGATTGAAATCATTGAAGGCTATAGTTAAGCCGAATATATTTTTGGTATCGTAGGATACCAGAAATAAATAAAGTTTGATTTTTGAAATTTAAGTAGAAAGTTTATAGGAAAATTAATTTTTGAAATTGAATAAAGTTAAAAGATGGAATTTTCAAAAAAGGGTAAAGATTGATTCTTGTAATCCTATTGAATACAATTCCAAAATAAGAGAAGGATTTTAATAAATGGATATGAGTAATATTATTCAAAAGTTGAAGAATTTAATTGAAATTTGGATTTTTAAACAGTTTGGATGAAATAAAGGAATTTATTTTAAAAGGAAATAAATTTGGAAATCGATTTGGGAATTTGATTTGGTGTTTTGAAAATAAATTTGAAAATAAATTTGGAATTTGATTTGGTGTTTGAAATAAATTTGAAAATCAATTTGGTATTCAAAATAAATTTGAGAATCAATTTGAAATTTGATTTGATATTTGAAAATAAATTTTGGGAAATCAATTCTGAAATCGATTTGGTGTTTGAAACAAATGTTTGAAAAACCAATTTGGAATTTGATTCGGTGTTTGAAATAAAATAGAAAATCAATTTGGAAATTGATTTGGTGTTTGAAAATGAATATTTGGAAGTTGCAAAAATTGTATATCAGTAGATATTTGGGAATTTAAATTCACAATGAGAATTTATAAAGGAAAGGGAAATTTTTTTTAAAAATAAATATTGGTTTATTTTTAAAAAGTGTGGAAAGAAATTTACGGATTTGGAACGTAAATTTAAAATAAATCGAGAAAGATTTATTAATTAATTTGAATGAACTATTTTAGAACGGAAGGTGTATTTTCCCTAGAAAGCCGAATACATTTTCAAAGTAGCTTTTAAAGTATAAATTAAAAGTTCTAAAATTATTTTTAAACACAATACTATTGGAGAAATTATCTTCGGAAATTGTTTTTCTAAATCTTTGAGCAAAAATATTAAGTTGATTATAGTATGGTTATTTTAAAGATTAAATTGGTATTTAATTTAGAATATGGATATTTTAATAATTACACTTTATTTAATAATTTTATTTTTAAAATTGATTGGACTTGAGTTTTATATGAGATATTAATATAAAATTTCATAACTAATGTTTTAAATAAAGTGTTTAAAATAATCGTTTACATTTCAAAGTATTCCCAATAGTATACTTTGGGATAAGTGATTATTTAAATTATTGTAAAGTATTTGAACTCCATAAAAATTCTCAGTGGAAATGAATAAATATTTGAAAATATATTCTACGTAAGGGAAGTGATTTGAAATTTGGTTTCAAAGGGTTGAAATGTGAAAAAATATCTTGTGAGGATATTTTGAAAATAAATAATTGGGGAAAATTATTTGAAAATCTGGTGATTGTTTTGAATGTTGATTGATAGTTAAATAACCGACCATCAATATTGGCCTTTAAATGGTATTTGAATTTCAATGCGACCGGGGGTCGAATTCGAAATGGATATCCGAAATCAACATCGAATCTTTGTGATGATCTGTTTTTTTAAAAGATCAATGTGGAAATTGTTGTGATTTACTTGAAATCTGAATGTAACACTTATTTTTAAAATAAGCGCTCGTTATTCGGATTAGCCTGGAGAGGACTTTGTGTCATAAATCCCATTCCGAATAATGATAGGACAAAATGGGATTGCATTTGATGATGGTATTGAAGACCTAGTATTTTCGAAAGCGAAAGGATTACGTGTCAAATGTCTCTGCACGAACGAGCCCGGTATAGAGATTTGATCACCCTTTGTGATGGGATTCCGGACGTGATTAGAGAATATCCGGATTGCAAGGGCTTCTTTAAAGTGCCTTCGGTTCCGTTCGATCCCGGAATGGACTTGTATGGATGTGTGTCCGACGTTACACTATGAGATGTAAAGCTAGTTTCTATCAAATACATTTCTGTTGGTGGTGGGGAATTTATTCTCTTAGCTTAACACCCTTCTCTGAGACGTACGAGCTCAGAGGTTATGTAGTCGATGGTTACTAGTGATACATTCCCAATTTGTTAATGTGGCATAGGAAGTGCTGCTGATCATTTTTGGTTGGAGCATAGCTTTTGTAAAGCGTAGCTTTGTGGACGGGACCTCGTCGGACCTCACAATCCGAAAATGGTCCAAACAGGAAAGATGCGACAAGGTTATTTGATGGTAGCGCCCCCCGAGGGTATGTCTATTTACTTCTGGAAAAGGGTGGTATCATGGTATGGAGCCCAAATATTTAACCTATGTGGTTACGGTAAATTTATTACTTTGTGGTTGTTGCTTTATGGTTGAGGATCCTCGGATAAAGGTCGTAACGATCGGGGGATGGCATACTCGTGTTAGTAATTACCTAGTTACAGAGGAAAACCAGCTTGCGTTGGCAGAGCGCTGGTTAAGTTCTTGGGGCATTCCTCCAGAGGCGTACCCATGTGGCATAGGAAGTTCCTTAGCCTGACCATATGTTGGAAATTTGTATAATAATAGGAGCCCTGTATGGTTTTAGTTGTATAACCTGCCATGGAATGTGGCGGTAACCTGCTATTGAACATGGTAGCTATAGTAGGCATAGTACAAAATGTCTATGCTAGCTAAGATTAATATTATACTTTCGAAATGTTTTTCCACACTATGCACTAATGATAATATTAAAAATAATTCGCATAGCAAGCATATTTGACTATCATAAGGAGAAATTTCGTCCAATTTTGCGTTTGCACTGTGTGTGTGGCCTTATGGTAGTTTCATTTTCCAAAAGCTAGCGGATTTCTTTTTATTTTCTTTGTGAAAATAACTATTTTTAAGATCTCGCACCCGTCCCATGATTGACTTAGAGTTTATTGTTCCCTTTCTAAACTGTGGGTATCCACAATTTTCCACATGGGCAGCCTAGAGTCAGGTTATCAGTTATTCGGGAGCGAAGTCAAGTAGTATGCTGTGGAGATCTGGGGGCAAGCTGGATGGAAAAGCGTATCTCTAGTATATAATATTGCTTTTTCGCTGTTGTGTTGTTGTAAACTCTGATACTGTGATGTATATACTGATATAGTGCTTTTGTTTTAAAGATCATTCATTTATCTATTATATTTGTATCGCAGCGAAATGTGAGATTATGTTATTGTTTCTGTTTCTTCTTTTATCTTCTTTTTCTTTAACCCTAACGGTACGGTTTTTCGACATTCGACTGTTCGACATTTGATACAGTGGACGTATTGATGTCGACTTCCGGGCGTCGAAAAATTAGGTCGTTATAATTTTATAGGTTAGTTTCAATGTTTTAAGTTTGTATACATCATGCCCACTTTATTATTTTTTCGGTTCAATTTAGTTCATAGTAAATATGTGTATTATACATGACCCCATGGTTTAAATCTTCTATGTATCGCCAGAGATCTCCTCCGAGAACTCCTTTTCACACTTAAACGAGATAGAGACATCAAATCTCATCCATATCTTCCTCGACACTCATCTCGTCTGAGATATTCAAATCTCACTCGATATGTGGATCAAAATCTCAGTTTGAGATCTCGCCCTAAATTAAACATTTTTCTTATTCTCCATAATATTTTTTATTTTCATATTGATTCAAAAGAAACTACTCAATCCAATTATAATTTAACAACTTTTTGTACATATTCTTTACTTTTTATCTTAATGAGTCATAGTGAAAGGTTTCACTTCTTTATTATGTTCAAATAAAATGATATTATTCAATCATTACCAAATCTATTAAGCTAATCAAGCTATTACACTCTGAAAAATATTCATTTTTCCATGTAAATAAAGTATGTTACCATTTTTATTATTACTAAAAAAATTACAGCTGTTGTATAAATTTTTGACACATCAATTTTAAACACATAAGTATATCCAAGATATTCCCGATGCATTATAAGGCCCGAGATGTCAATCCGAGATGTACACCCGATATGTACTCATCTCGTCCGAGATCTCCCCTCGATATGAGATAACTTGTGTAAAAATACGAAGATGAGATGTGACCGGAATCCGAAATTTAAAACCTGGCACGACCCACATTATGAACTAATATGCAATATGTTAATATATGTGAAATGTGTACTGAATGTCATGGACTTTGATTTTATGTATATATTTTTTATGTGTGTCCGTTTATCTTATATTCAGGAAATATGCAGCATAGTATTCTTATTACTCAAGTCTCAATTATACATGTTAATTGCTCGTTTATATATGTCGATATTTGGACAGAACTGGAGAATGTAGATTAGAGGTAATATACAATATCTTTGGACTTCGAGTACCGCATAATGGAGTCTACAATTTGCAACTTTGCAGCAACTTAATCTTGATGTATGCATTCTCATCGTATCATATGCTTACGTTATTTGAACTTTATTATCGTATTAATTTTGATTTTGGAGTAAACCACTTTGAATCCTAATGTACATGTGCTGGTAATGTATTAGTTGTCTAAACGAACTTTTATTTGTTAGTTCGCTATTGTGTTTATGTATTTTTATTTGCTACTGCACTGTTATAATTGATTTTTATCTTAGTTTGTTTGGTTAACCAATTAATTCAAATGGTTAACCTATTAATTTAATCGGTAAACCTTTAACAGTTAATTTCGATTAATCGTTTGAATTAACCGGTTAATGTAACGACCTACATTTTTGGATGGTTCAAATCGACAATAAACCACACGTGTCAGAATCAAACCATTCAAAAGGAAGGATTGTTAATGGGGTAAATAAGAAAAAAAAAGGAAAGAAAGAACAAAATATAGAATCTCGTAGCGGAACGACAAAATATAATAATCAAATAAACAGTTCATGCTATTTTACAAATAACATTTGATTACACTTTTACAAATTCAAATCAGAGTTATACATATATCATAAATAAAAAAATAATGCAGCGGAACATAGAATGTAGTGGAATAATAAATAGCAAGAATATACCGAATCTTCATCTTCATCCACCAGAAAATAGTCTTCAATGCTGAAAAACTTAGGCTAACCCGAGCGTAAAGGAAAAATAAAATACTCGAGTCAGAACTAAAATTCTTATGCAAATTAAATCAAAAGTAGATGTAATAAAGAATGCAGATAACTACATTTTTTAAGGTTCAAATTTCTGGAAATGTTATTATTTCCATATTCAAAATAAAATGGATTTCATAATAGATCCATTCTAGTAAATTACAAATTTATAGAACAATTCCCAGTTAAATTTCATAGTTCAAGAGATTTGATTTATAAATATGTTCCAAAGTTTCAATACTCAATTTTATGGAAACTTCCCAATGTTTCGAAATTTAATTTTTAAAACTTTCAAATAACGTAAAGACGGTTTACTTCTTAAAATCATTTTTATGGTTCAAATAGTAAAACTAAACATACTATTTTTCTTCTGATGTAAATACTTAAAATTCATGGGTTTTATATCTTTATTCAGTGTGCAAATAATCAATATTAAAATTTATATAATTACAATAAACTATAGGGTGATAACAAGGATATATCAAATAAATGAACAAATACACATTCAATCACAATAGCGTCCGTCACAACATACAATCAACATTCAATTTAATCAATTCAACAAATCAACCAATTCAATAATATGTCACAGAAATTCTTAGTCATCACATATTGGAATTTAGCTATTCAAATTAAATAACAATGAAAATTCCAAACAACAATAAAAAAATTATCACTATATGACCTGGTTTAACTTGCAACAAATTTTTAGTATTTCGTGAGTGAGTTTAAACATCCACCTTCTGGATTTCCCTTTTTTGTCGGATTTGGATCCGCTACTACTTCCTCCTTTTGATTTGTTTCCTTCTATCTTAATCTTTTTTTAGAATGTTTGGGAAGAGATAGAGAAGTTGTTATAGACCTTGATTCGAAGAAAAAGGTTTGGAAAAAAGAAGAATGTTTGGAAAAGAAGAAGAAAATTTAAATAAGATGAAGAACTGAAAAAGAAAAGGAAGCTTTCAAAAAGAAGAAGAAGAAGATTTGAAGAAGAAGAAAGAAAAAGGATTAAAAATGAAGCAAAAAAAGAGAAGAAGGTGATTTAAAGAAGAAGAAAAATGAAAAAGGAAGGAGGATGGTGAAGAGAGAAAAAAATGAGATGGAAGTTTTATTTGGAAAATGAAGCTACAGAAGATGAGATTAGAAAATGAAATACGACTCAAGGAATGAAGATGGGAACAAATGAAAAGCTAATAAGGTGTACATATATAAACAAACTAGGAATTGAAATAAAGCAAAATATGAACAGCCCTAAAACGTAGTATTGAAAGATGTGAACTAAATGAATATGAGGTGTTAGGAGAATTAAAATGCAAATGAAGAAATAAAATTATAGATTATTTAATAATAAGGAAATAAAGGTAGAAGATCAAATGCACGTTTAGTTTTAAATGCTTTAGGCATTGATAATGCATCAGGAAATGTATGTAGGAATGAGAAATTTTGCAAACCAAAGAAAAATAAAAAAAAAGTTATAACAAAAAACGAGATGGAGAGAATTAAATATAGCCTAAAAGCTTAGGCTTAGGTATTAAACCGAAGGAGAAATGAACGGACCAAGTTTTAGTAATAAGGAAACTATTTAAAACGTACACGCAATAAATAAATAAAAAAGAAACGAAGGGACCACATACACATTTTGAAATTCAATATTTTTCAAAACATAACTAAATTAATTTCATGCACTCAAATAATACTCAGTTCGTACACATACAAATTTTTATCTACTAATAAAATTATACTTACCTTAAAAATGAAAACGTTCAATTCTTTTATTTCCATTAAAGTACCATTTTTGTTTAACACAAAATGCGCATTTCTTTTATTAAATCTGTTAATTGCAATCAACATTTTCTTTCCTTTTAATCGAAATATTTCCATTACATTAATTGCAATTAATAACAAAGTTAAATTTCAAAATAGATAAACCAAAATGGATGAGAAATAGGACAATTGTTTCCTTAAGTCATTTAAACATGTTTATAAATTTGTTGTTTTACACCACAGCAATAAATAACTTACTTAAATTATATTCCTATTCTTGTAATCAATCTGTATGCTAAAACAACATTCAAATAAATATATATTTCTTTTTTTAACAAATCATTCTATTCTTTACTCTAATGAAATTAAATCTACATTCACAAATGAAACATTCTTTTTATTTGATATAAACGTTCTTCTTTTCGTTAAATCAAACTTTTCTTATATTTTCACAAAACATAAGCTACATTTAATTACACTTATAAACTTACAATTTAATGTTCTCTCTCTTATTAATTGAAATTATTCAATTAAATTAATTCCAATTAATTACAAAGGTGAATATGAAAATGAACTAAATAAATGTAATGAGAAATAGAAAAATTATTTCTTATCAAACAACGATTTAAACCTATTTATGCACTATGGATACAAACAAGTATTATACATTTCTTACCAAATAATAGTTTGTCATCTCTGAAATCAATATTTTAGCTACCAAATATTTTAAATAAATAAACGTATGATTCTTTTTTAATAAATAAACATTTATTATTCCTTATTAACATTTATTATTCCTTATTAACATTTATTATTCCAATCAATTGGACATTTACATTCAGACAATTGTTAATATCATTCAAACCAATATTATTAAAATACACACTAACATTTGTTATCATCCTTATATTATTACAAACGTATATCATTAATAGAAATTTTAATTAAGCTCATAATTTGTAATATAATCTAATTTCTATCAATAAAATCTTAATTTTTTTTATTCCTAACAATTTTATTTAAAAATCTTATTTAATTTAATACTTTTAAATGTTTAAAAAATGTCGGTCATTACATTCTCCCCCAATCAAAACTTTTCGTCCCCAAAAAGAAACAGAAGGAATCCAAAAATTTGTTATATTTTATTTAAACAGTCAATTTATAAACAATTAAACCTACATATTTATGTTTAATAAAAATAAAAAATAACTCAAATTCTACAAAAAAAATTCGAAGTCTTAAATTTTCGAAAAATTTCGGCAGAGCCTCCTTTG
Source organism: Allium cepa (assembly GCA_030765085.1). NCBI lineage: Eukaryota > Viridiplantae > Streptophyta > Magnoliopsida > Asparagales > Amaryllidaceae > Allium > Allium cepa. Next base: position 673,783,558 of record CM060941.1, on the reverse strand, counting down.
TATAGAGAAGTCTGGAAAATAATAATATTAATAATTACAATATATGTATCATATTTCAAAAATAAAACATGTACAAACAAACAATACAACCATTTATGTAACCAAAGAATCCATCATACATCCATATTAACCAAAACCAATGGTTTGTTTAGTTCAGAAACCTTAAATCATGCAAGGTGATGAATAAACTGTCAAGTGTACCCTATGCTCAACAGCCTTAGATAATTACTTAATATATTAGTCAAACAACCTCAACACTAGAAGTATTCTTTCCCAAACTTTCCATCAGCCAAACAACAAGAATTTTAAATTTATTTAATTTTGTTCGATTGGTTTTTTTCATCATTTACCTTTCATTCATTTATTTATATAAAAATCAATCACTTAGATAATTTGGTTTCTATATTTAAGTCATTAATGAATCATTTCAAAAAAATATTACTTAACCTTCTACTATCCTACTTATTTTTATAACTCCATCCGGTTATTGAATAAAAGTTTAACTTTTTGGTATTTTCCCTTGAAAAGAAAAGAAATATTTCAACATATCTAAAAATTCAATTAAAACATTTAACCTCATTCACTTAGTAAAAATATAAGATATATTTAAAACATCCTCATAGCATTATGCAAAGATTTTTCAAAAGTCTAAAACAATGTTAGAAATTTATATCAAAACATTATAATAAACTTTAAAATAAAGTTCCTTAAATCGATAATTTACTAGACTCATTATTTTTAAAATAAGTATAAACTCAAGATTATTAAACTGAAACTAATAGAATACTCAAATCTTACATTAAATTTCTAAATCAAAGTTTAAAATTTCATACCTTCATAATTAATTTTACACACTTGTTTTGAAATGAATATTCAAATCATGGAAAAATATTTATTATGGATTAATATAAAAATTTAAAAAGTAAATGAACCAATAAATTTACTATTAGTACTTCGAAATCAAATAAATATTTCAAACTATACTTGCAAAATAGAGATTCAAATTTATTTACCAAGTATATTACAATAAATAAACTTCGCAAATCAATTTTTTTCCATTTAGATAATACCTTTAAATTCTACATTCAAAGAAACTTATATAAATTTTACTTGCAATATTCATTTGAAAGCTTCATTTGCAAATAAACCATCTTTAATACTTTTCAAAAATTCATTTGTAAAATTTCTTGCTTCATTTTTAAATACCATTTAAATATTTTAAATAACATCTTTATAAATATATGTAAACTATTTGAATATAATTATATACATCATTACCTATATTTACAAAGAAGCTATTGAAGCCGTTAAATCCATTATTTATAAATTTATTAGTGTTATCTCAAGATACTTTTCAAACATTATTATTAAATCAATAATCATTTACTTTATATATGTTTTATTGAATTAATAATTTCTCACGATATTTACAACACTAATAAACCATGTTGTACATAAATAGATAATATTCTAAACATTTTAAATTCTTTAGAAAAGAAAAAAAATAACCAAAATATCTTTTGTATAATACTTTATAAAAATACTTTTATAATTCGATGTCTTAATAGGTTTATCCTCGTTCTTGCAGACTCTGGCCATGCATTGATCTAGCACAAGGCTAGAATTCTCCAAGTACTTAGTAGACCTATTTCAAAACCTAGTGAAAATATGTGAAAAAATTTCAAAACTGATATGGAAAGTACAATCCAAACAAATCACCTGGATTGCGGATACACAAAGGTTACGCCTAGATCCCCTAAGAAACATCCGTACCTTTAAGCAATCACTGCCTTGCGAATTACGCCATGATAACCAAAACCCGTGGACCGTAGGATACATAATGATTATGCCTGGATCCCCTAAGAAACATCTGTACCCCTTAAGCAATCTCTGTCTTGCGGATTACGCAACGACGGAGAAACTGGTAGACCACATGATACAATAGTTACGCGTGGATCCCCAAGGAAGCATCCGTACCCTTTAAGAAATCTCTTCCTTGCAGATTACGATACCTAAAAAAATGACCATGGGTTTAGGACACTCGAGTATCACATCCAGAAAACCAAAATCAGAGAGAATAGTATCGATAGAATGAATCCACAATGTGGCCACAAAGCGGATATCAAGCAGAAGGCACTTTCCATATCTTTACTTCGAAAATATGTATTATATATTACCTTTTCAAATCAATTTCAAATATCATACTTATATAAAGTCCATTATATATAAGATTCCATTTTCAAATCGAATACTTTCCAAAATCAATAGTTTCAAATCACACTTATATAGACTTCGATTATATAAGATTTCTTTTTCAAATTGAGTACCTTTCCGAATCAATAGTTTTCAAATCAACTTCATACTTAATATCTGTTTCATAGAATTTCTCCTTTTGATATAAACATTAATATATCCATTCTCATAATATTGCTTATATTTCTCTTTAATTTAAATTACATTCAATTCACATGTAATATATCTCATTTAATATTACAGTTATTTGCAAATCATTTCATAAGGAATTTTCTTACGTTTATAACCAATTTATTAAACTCAATTCCTTTTTATAAGACATTGTTCGAGTTTAAAGTTATCACAACTTTATTCATAACCATTTATTGCAACATCCATTTATTTCAAAACAATTTACAAGTCATGGCTTTATTTGAAATCATTTCACTTTTAATTCATATTTGCTTATTCCATTTAGTTTCACCTTTACCTTTCAATTTATTTATGACATGTATCACAAATGTTAAATAAGTTTATAAACATATTATTCCAATTTAATCTCATTTACAAACTTTCCGTAATCATAATTTCAATTTAAAGATCCCAAGGCTTAAAACTCACACTTGTATATTATTACATTACATGCTAAGAATGTATACCCCAATTCTATTCATTTACTAAACATAGATATAACAAATTAAAGCTTGTTTTACTTGCTTTAAAATTAAAGTTATCAATTCAACTATATAATTCAACCCAATTATCAAGTTCCACCCATGTATTAATTCAAAAGGTTTCGATTATCCAAAATATGCAAATATTCCATTTTTTTCACTAGTCGAAACTACATGTCGACAAACAACAAAATTCACAACAAACAACATTTCAATTTCATAAACAAATATCCTAATTATTCATTTTATTCTCTTTAATACACCATTTTAAACTAGTGCTTAGTCCATTAATTCAATCAACAATAATTAACCAATATTTATAATTTGATTAAATACAACAAGTCAACAAAAATGATAATAATTAAATATTACCATTTCATAAATCAAACACATTACAAATAACTATATTAGTCATAAAATATTATTCCTTTATATATATCATATAATATTAGGAAAAATAATTTCATTTCAAAATTTATATAAAACATCTTTATAACACTAACAAATAGCGCTTCCGTATATGCACTAAGACAGCTCATTCTAGGGTATTACTACCCTATCCCTAATGAGTTAACCCCAACAGGCTAAGGTATGTCTAAACCAAAGCGGTAATACCAACTATAATGGATCGCGTCAGTGGGGTAACGCCAACCATAGCATACAACTGTACCTGTGCTCTGCCTTTATGGCCAGCCTTTCGAATACACCAATCATCGCAGGGATATGTAGGAGTACGAGTCGTCCGCTCGCTACCGAACCAAATGCGAAAACCCCCTATCATGCTGCACCCTCCAAGTGCATAGGCAGACACACATGTCAGAATCAAACCATTCAAAAGGAAGGATTGTTAATGGGGTAAATAAGAAAAAAAAAGAAAAAAAAGAAAAAGGAAAGGAAAAACAAAATACAGAATCTCGCTGCGAAACAACGAAATATAATAATCAAATAAACAGTTCATGAAGCTGTTTTACAAACAACATTTGATTATACTTTTACAAATTAAAATCAGAGTTAAACATATATCATAAATAAAAAAATAATGCAGCGGAACACAGAATGTAGTGGAATAATTAACAACAATAATATACCGAATCTTCATCTTCGTCCACCAGAAAATAGTCTTCTATGCTAAAAAACTCAGGCTGACCCGGGCGTAAAGGAAAATAATACACTCGAGTCAGAACTAAAATTCTTATGCAAATTAAATAAGAAGTAGATGTAATAATGAATGCAGATAACTACATTTTTTATGGTTCGAATTTCTGGAAATGTTATTGTTTCCATATTCAAAATAAAATGGATTTCATAATAGATCCATTCTAGCAAATTACAAATTTACAGAACAATTCCCAGTTAAATTTAATAGTTTAAGAGATTTGATTTATAATAATGTTCCAAAGTTTCAATATTAAATTTTAAGAAAACTTCCCAATCTTTCAAAATTTATTTTTGAAAACTTTTAAATAAGGCAACGACGGTTTACTTCTCAAAATCATTTTTACGGTTCAAATAGTAAATCTAAACATATAATTTTTCTTCCGATGTGAATACTTGGAATTCATGGGTTTTATATCTTTATTCAGTGTGCAAATAATCAATATGGAAATTTATATAATTACAATGAACTATACGGTGATAACAAGGATATATCAAATAAATGAACAAATACACATTCAATCGCAATAGCATCCATCACAACATACGATCAATATTCAAATCAATCAATTCAACAAATCAATCGATTCAATAACATGGCACTGTAATTATTAGTCATCACATATTGGAATTTAGCTATTCAAATTAAATATCAATGAAAACTCCAAACCAACAATAAATTTTTTATCACTATATGACCTGGTTTAACTTGCAACAAATTTTTAGTATTTCGTGAGTGAGTTTAAACACGCACCTTCTGTATTTCCCTTTTTTGTCGGATTTGGATCCACTACTACTTCCTCCTTTTGATTTGTTTCCTTCTATCTTAATCTTTTTTTAGAATGTTTTGGAAGAGATAGAGAAGTTGTTACAGATCTGGATTTGAAGAAAAAGATTTGGAAAAAAGAAGAATGTTTGGAAAAGAAGAAGAAATTTTAATGAAGATGAAGAACTGAAAATGAAAAGGAAGCTTTCAAAAAGAAGAAGAAGAAGATTTGAATAAGAAGAAACAAAAAAGATTAAAAATGAATCAAAAAAGAGAAGAAGGAGATTTAAAGAAGAAAAAAAATGAAAAAAGGAAGGAGGAAGGTGAAGAGAGAGAAAAAACGAGATGGAAGTTTTATTTGAAAAACGAAGCTACAGAAGATGAGATTAGAAAATGAAATATGACTAAAAGAATGAAGATGGAAACAATTGAAAAGCTAATAAGGTATATATAAACAAACTAGGAATTGAAATAAAGTAAAATATGAACAGCCTTAAAACGTAGTATTGAAAGATGTAACGACCCAGAATTTTTATTAATTAAAAATTGAATATTTAATTTAATTTTAAATATTTATAAGTGAATTTATAAGTCAAATAAATTTTTATTTGAATTTTTGGATTTAATTGGATAATTAAATCGATAATTTAATATGTTAAATTATGGAAATAATTGAAAATAGAGTTAAATATGATTGAAAATGATTTGTAAAATTTTATTTTATCATATTGAAGTTAGAATGATATTTTAGAACTTTTAAAATCGAATTAAAAGTAAATTTGTGAAAATTGAATATTTTAATATTTAATAATCGACTGTAAAATAGTAAATTTTTGAACAGTCTCAGAATTGAACGAAACCAGTTCCATTGGATCCGTAATAGTTAGTTATTACCGGATTTCAATTTTCGTGTCAATCGGAGTTATCGTTTGAGCGTGGCAGCTCGAAACGCATCGATTTATTTTTAATTTAAATTTGGCGAGTCAAAATAGCCATTTTTCAAAAAGTCTCGGATTTCGACGAAACTAGTTTCATCGGATCCGTAATGTGATATTATTGTAAGGTTTCAAATTTCAAGTCGTTTGGATTTACCGTTTGTCCGGTACAAATTAAAACGCCTAGAAATCGGTTTAAATCGGTTTAATTCAAATTGAACGTTTTCAGCCATAACTCGCACATACTTCCGAATTAGCTTCCGAAACCTGTTCCATTGTGTCCGGAACGCGGGGTAAACCTTAGAAACGCTGGTTACGGCGTCTAAATCGGAGTTCGGAATTCCCGGGATGAATAGTGTTTACGCTTGCTTTTCCTATAAATACAACCTCACTCTAAAAAATAAAAAAAATAACCTAAAACCCTAATTTACATATGCCAGCCGCCACCCCCCTTCTAAGGCCAGAAATCACTCTCCTCTCCCCCTCGATTTCTTCCAATCCACTAGCAATTAGACGAAACTCTCAACATGAAAGATGTAGAGGGCAACAAGAGCTTGGAGATCAACGGTTGTGATGCGATTTGGAGTGGCGTGGTGGCGTCTAGGGGGCCGCGTGTGGGGGCTGTGCACTTGCGTGCGCGAGTAGCAGGGGATGGCCGAACTTCCAATGGTGGCTGGTGGTGGTAGCTCGCGTCGTGTGCTTCGCATTGGTGGTGTTGTGATCGAATTTCGTTGATTATGGAAGGAGAATAATCAAACCCTAGCTAACTAGGATGGGTTCGGCCTCATGTTTCATTGCCTGGAGATGGTTACGTGATTGGGGGAGATGTACGTGAGGCGTTGGATGTTAATCTTGTGGCTGAGATTGGCTAAGGTTGAAATTTATTAAGTTAGTTATAAATTTATGAATATAAATTGTGTACAAACTTGTAAAATGCATAACTTTTTCATACGAGGTCGAAAAAATGCAAACTCAGTTGCGTTGGAATCGTATGGACGAGCACTACGCGATGGAGTTGGTTTGGAGTCGTTTGGAGTTAGTGAGAATTTCGGGTAAAATTAAACGCGCGTTTAATTTTATTCGAAATAAAAGCTAAAACGGAAATTAAAACCAATGTGAGAATTTCTCACTCAATCGAATAGATTTCGATTTTATTTTAAATAGTTAGATTTAAAATATTTGAATGCATGTTTGAATGATGACTGTATATATTGATTGTTAAAATAGACATTATGCGCCGTTAGTAAGCGGATGTTATTTAATATAAACATATACCGCGAATATTTCATAAACAGTGAAATTGGTATTATATATAATATCAATATATATATATTGGCATATGTATATATTGCAGTTGATTGATTTCCCGCATTTTTTTGTTTAGCGGATGAGACCCTATTACGCCGTTATTAAGCGGATAATATTTAATAAGAACATGTACCGCGATAATTTCGTACTGGAGCGAAATTGGTATTGTGCTAATGTTTTTGGATGCAGGAAACAGGTTGGAGGGATCCAACTGGATTCCTCAACAGTATTTATTTTATTTCAGATATTTTGATATTTGATGGATTATCATATCGATATATGATATCGTTGTTAGTCGTGATTGACTATTTGGTGTGTAGCATCATTGGACCCAGATTTTGGGATTTTAAAATGATCTTTAAAATGATTTTTGAAAATATACTTTATTTTTGGAATTGATCCATTATAAATAAATAAACGTTATAATTTTTAAAGTTATAAAAATTATGGTTTTTGTGAAATATAGTTAAAAAGCTGATTTTTAGAAATACGATTAAAAGTCGATTTTTGAGAAATATGAACCAATGATCTTATAAAATAGTTTAAACTGGATTCTTGAGTTTATTATTAGAAGTTTGAATATAAGATTTATAAAATTTGATTATTTTATAAATCAAGAGAACGGTGAAATTTTAAAGGAATTTAATGACGTTTAAAAGAATAATATAAATTAATTTATATTAAGAGATTTATAAATGGATATTTATAAATTGAAATATGGACATTATAAAACGAGTTTTTATAAGTGTTTGAATGTAGTGAAAATGAATTTCCTAAATGAATGAAATTTATGAAATTATAAACTGTGAAGTTATAAATGAAATTTTATAAGCAATAGGTTTATAAAATTTATAAAGTTATCGAAAGAATGAATTTTGGATAAATAAACAATCTTATAAGTTAAGATTAATAATTTGGGAAGTTAAATGAACGATTTTGTAAAATAATCGTTTTATAAGTAATTAACTTATAATATGAACTTGTAGTTTATAATTGAGTTATAAACTGAAATAGGTTAATAAAGGTATTTATAAAAAAAGAAGTTTTTATAAATAAATAGAAACGGAATTTATAAACGTTGTTTTATAAATCCGCAAACGACTTATTTTGATAAGTTAATTGTTATAACTTATAAATGGAGTTATATTCACGTTTTAGACTGTGAATAATCCTTTAAGTTAAAAAGTATAAAAAGGATGAAATTTGTTAACATAGTATATTCGCGTTTTTGAATAGTGAATAACATGTTAAAGAAAATGTTTTAGAATGTGATATTTTAAACATAATTAAAACGATCTAACGATGTTTTAAAAGGTGTTGAGATTCGAAACCATAGATTTTAACATTTATTGTTGAAATAGATGTTTCGAGAAATGAAAGGAAATGGTGGACTATAACACTGTTGTTATAGTAAATGATTTCCGAAAGGAAATGTTTTTGATTAGTATTGGGATTTATATATCTATTTTAAATTCGAATCCCTATACTAGTGATTTTGGGTTGTCGTAACGATGTTTTACGTAACATTCGTTTTGGCCCAAGTAAATATGTTTAAGTGAATGATTTCCTTAAATAATGAAATATATACTTAATTCGATTTAAGTATATTGAATATTTTCTAAGTGTTGAAAATAAAAGAGATTTGTGAATTACTTATGAATAAATAAGTATGGAAATGTTTTCCAATATTAAGTGAATAATTAGAATTTATCTTTTTGAAGATAAATTGGAAATGAATAATTGAAATCATATATGCATGAATATTTTGAAATATAAATTCATTATGGAATTTATATGTGAAAGTGGAACTTGTTAAAAATAAATATTGATTTATTTTTGAAGTGTTGAAATTATATATCTTGTAAAGATATTTTTGGAAAATAAATAATTTGGAAAATTATTTGGAATCTGGTGATGTATGCATATCAATTGATAGTTCAATAACCGACTATCAATATTTCCCTTTGAATGGGTATTTGATGTGAATATGATTGAATTTGAATGCACACTTATTTTTGAATAAGCGCTCACTATTCGGGTTAACCGGGAAAGGACCATGGGGTCGTATAACCCACTCCGAATATGTGATACGTCGTTGTGAATTGCATTTGAAGATCGGTGTTGAAGACCGGTATTTGCAAGAGTGATAGGATGAACTATCGATTGACTCTGCACCGAGTAGCTACGGTATTGAGTTCTCCATATGTGATGGTGAATCCGATCAGGATTGTGAATATCCGGATTGCAAGGACTTCTTTGTAAGTGCCTTCGGTTCTGTTCGATCCCGGAACAGACTTGTATGGATTGTATGCCTGACATTACAATTTGAGATATAAAGCCGATTTCATTCAAATATATTTCTGTTGGTGGCGGAGAATTTATTCTTTGCTTAACACCCTTCTTTGAGACGTACGAGCTCAAAGGTTATATAGTTGAAGTTATCAGCAATATATCCCATTTTGGTAATGTGACATGCTGAGTGATGCTGAAATGATCATTGTGTTGATTATTTGTGATAGGATCATTTATTTGATCGTCTATCTTAGTGATCATTGTGTTGATCATTTATTGACCCAAAGCATGGCTTTTGTATAAAGTATGTTTTTGTGGACGTGAATTCGTCGAGCCTCACATCCCGGAAATGGTCAAAACAGGAAAGATGCGGCAAGGTTATTAGGGGTTGCTGTAGCTCCCCTTAGGGTATGTGCATTTCCTTCTGGAAAGGGGTGGTATCATGGTATGGAGCCCAGATACTTACTCATGTTGAAAACACTTTATGATTGTGTGAATTGGATATCGAGCGCTCGGTTGAAAAGGTCCTAAAGGACCGGGGAATGGCGTGCTCGTGTCAGTAGTTACCCAGTTAGGGGTAACCCGGCCTTGTGTTGGCAGAGATCCGGTTTGGTTCTCGGGGATGTCTTTCCAGAGGCATTCTCAGTGGCAATGGGAAGTTCCTTGGCCTGACCATTTGTTGGAAATCCAATTCCCAATACGAAACTTGTACGGTATTAGTTGTAGAACCTGCCATTCACTTATGGTGGTCACCACTGTTTGGATGGTAGCTATAGTAGGCATAGTTCGAAATGTCTATGCTGGCTAAGATTTATATTCTACTTTCGAAATATTTTTCCTACACTATGCACTAATAATAATATGAAATGTTCTTTTAAATGCGTATCAAGCATCTTTGACTATCATAAGGAGAAATCTCCTCCGATTCTGCGTTTGCATGTGTGTGTGTGCGGGAGGCCTTATGGTAGTCTCATTTTTAAAAAGCATTGCGAATTAATTTAAAAATATCCCTCTTTTTGATTTTAAAATAAATAAACTGTTTTGAGTTCTCACACCAGTCACATGACTGACTTGGAGTTTATTGTTTTCCTTCCTAAACTCTGGGTGCCCACCAATTTCCACAAGGGCAGTTAAGAGTTAGGTTTATCAGGATATTCTGGATATTCTGGAGTTGCTGGAGGCAAGCTGGATGGCATGGCGTATTACTAGTTTATATAGTATTTCTTTTTCCGCTGCACTGTTTGTTGTTGTTGTACACTCTGATGTGATGATATGATGTAATGTAATGTATAAAATGTAATAACTGATATAGTTCTTTGTTTAAAGATTATTCATTTATTATTATATGTTGTTCCGCTGCGAATTGTGAGATTCTGATGTTGTTCTGTTGTTTTCTGTCCCGTCTCTATTTTCTTTTCTGTCTTTTGTTTTCTTTTTCCTCTATTCTCTTTTTCTTTCTATTTCTTCTATTTTTAAAATTTCCTATCTTCTTGTTTCTTCTTTTTCTCTCTTCTTCTCTTTTCTTTTCTTAAATTCTTTTTAAAACCCATAACATCTCGGTTTTCGGCCTTTGATTTCTCGGCAGTCGATAAAGTGAGTGTCGATGTTGAATTTTCGAAAGTCGAAAATTTTCGGGGCGTTACATTTGGTATCAGAGCTTATGGTTAAGCGACAACCATGGTTCTGTTGGGTATAATTCATTAGAGATAGAGTCAGTAGTACTCTAGAATGAGTTTGAGAGTAATAATAGCTACGAGTGCGTATTTGTTAGTGAATATAAAATTGTTTTATATTGTGATGATTGGTTTATTGAGTGGCATATGAACTTTCGTCAGCGTGGTCCGCAAGACTTTGCCGAAGGGGTTTCTAAACACTTGAATAGAACAATTCGGCACAATATTGTTTTAAACTGGGTAAATGAAATAATTTTGCCTTGATTATATTTTATATATAAAGAAATAATTTTCAAAAAAAAAAATTATTAATGTATATAAGTTGATTGTTTAGTTGTTTGAATAATCTAAATAAAAGAATAATTGTATAAGTAAAAGAATTATGAGAATTGAAATTATAATTAAAGTGTTTACAATTGTGAAATAAACTTATATATATATAAGAAGTGAAACTATATGAATATGAGTTGTAAATAAAGGTGAATTTCAAGTTAAATGGAATATAACTTAAGAGTTGTTGAATGGAATTGATATTGGTATCGAAGTAAATAATCAAGTGGATTAAATGAATATGAACTTGAGTTATGTAATAGAATTGATTTTGTAATTGAATTGAATGAATGAATTGAATGTTAATCAATTGAATGTAAATTAAGTTGATATGAAATAATGAATGTAAGTGTTAATTCATTTAAAATCTAATGTTATTAGAAGTTGAAAGGTTGAATGAAAATCAATTTAATAAAACCAATTGGAAAGTAAAGATGTTAAACCAAAATGAATGTAAGTGAAGCAAAGAAATTTGGTTGTTATATGGTTGTTAGTTGATTGTATAAAATTCATTAAGTGTTAATGAAATTGAAAGCTATGAAATTGAATTCAAATAGAAAGTAAATAAATTTGAATAGAATTGAATGTGAATTGGATTTAATTAGTGAATGCAAACTAATTAAAATTGAGAATGAATGTTGATAAAATCCAATGTGAATAAATCAAATGTGATTTAATTTGAAAACCAATTCATTTAATATATGAATGAGAATATAAATGAATATTGATTGGTTATGGATGTAATTGGTTGAATATATATTGCTATGGTTGCATTTGCTATGTGACATATATAGTTATTATGTTGCTATATGTTGTATATTGAGATTATTTGCATATGTGCATATTCTCATGTTGTTTGTTGAGTTTAGTAGGTGCGGATCGCGTTTGCTTCGCATTTGGAGTTCGCTTTAGCGCTATATTAGCCGTATATGCTTGCTAATAAAATATAAGGTACATATCTCGGATTAAATATCGTACTTTTATACTTTTTTCCCTTCGGGATGCCTCATTACTTGATGAGATGTATATTTGTGATATATATACTGTCATTTTTTTTCGGATCGAGCCGCGCAAAGGAGACTATGGCGAATTTTTCCGGAAATTTAAGGCGTTAGAAAAATTTGAGAAAATTTGGAAAATTTTTGAAAACTTTAACTTTGTTTTGGAATTGAAAGTTAAACAATAATAGTTGCTTTTGAAATGATAACTAAGTATGATTTGAAAACTTAGTAAAGATTGGTAAAAAGTTTAACTATGGATTTTGGAAAGTTAATAGGTTCTGTAATCTTCTTACTTGTAATTTCGAGGACGAAATTCTTTTAAGGGGGAAAGATTGTAACGACCCAGAATTTTTATTAATTAAAAATTGAATATTTAATTTAATTTTAAATATTTATAAGTGAATTTATAAGTCAAATAAATTTTTATTTGAATTTTTGGATTTAATTGGATAATTAAATCGATAATTTAATATGTTAAATTATGGAAATAATTGAAAATAGAGTTAAATATGATTGAAAATGATTTGTAAAATTTTATTTTATCATATTGAAGTTAGAATGATATTTTAGAACTTTTAAAATCGAATTAAAAGTAAATTTGTGAAAATTGAATATTTTAATATTTAATAATCGACTGTAAAATAGTAAATTTTTGAACAGTCTCAGAATTGAACGAAACCAGTTCCATTGGATCCGTAATAGTTAGTTATTACCGGATTTCAATTTTCGTGTCAATCGGAGTTATCGTTTGAGCGTGGCAGCTCGAAACGCATCGATTTATTTTTAATTTAAATTTGGCGAGTCAAAATAGCCATTTTTCAAAAAGTCTCGGATTTCGACGAAACTAGTTTCATCGGATCCGTAATGTGATATTATTGTAAGGTTTCAAATTTCAAGTCGTTTGGATTTACCGTTTGTCCGGTACAAATTAAAACGCCTAGAAATCGGTTTAAATCGGTTTAATTCAAATTGAACGTTTTCAGCCATAACTCGCACATACTTCCGAATTAGCTTCCGAAACCTGTTCCATTGTGTCCGGAACGCGGGGTAAACCTTAGAAACGCTGGTTACGGCGTCTAAATCGGAGTTCGGAATTCCCGGGATGAATAGTGTTTACGCTTGCTTTTCCTATAAATACAACCTCACTCTAAAAAATAAAAAAAATAACCTAAAACCCTAATTTACATATGCCAGCCGCCACCCCCCTTCTAAGGCCAGAAATCACTCTCCTCTCCCCCTCGATTTCTTCCAATCCACTAGCAATTAGACGAAACTCTCAACATGAAAGATGTAGAGGGCAACAAGAGCTTGGAGATCAACGGTTGTGATGCGATTTGGAGTGGCGTGGTGGCGTCTAGGGGGCCGCGTGTGGGGGCTGTGCACTTGCGTGCGCGAGTAGCAGGGGATGGCCGAACTTCCAATGGTGGCTGGTGGTGGTAGCTCGCGTCGTGTGCTTCGCATTGGTGGTGTTGTGATCGAATTTCGTTGATTATGGAAGGAGAATAATCAAACCCTAGCTAACTAGGATGGGTTCGGCCTCATGTTTCATTGCCTGGAGATGGTTACGTGATTGGGGGAGATGTACGTGAGGCGTTGGATGTTAATCTTGTGGCTGAGATTGGCTAAGGTTGAAATTTATTAAGTTAGTTATAAATTTATGAATATAAATTGTGTACAAACTTGTAAAATGCATAACTTTTTCATACGAGGTCGAAAAAATGCAAACTCAGTTGCGTTGGAATCGTATGGACGAGCACTACGCGATGGAGTTGGTTTGGAGTCGTTTGGAGTTAGTGAGAATTTCGGGTAAAATTAAACGCGCGTTTAATTTTATTCGAAATAAAAGCTAAAACGGAAATTAAAACCAAGGTGAGAATTTCTCACTCAATCGAATAGATTTCGATTTTATTTTAAATAGTTAGATTTAAAATATTTGAATGCATGTTTGAATGATGACTGTATATATTGATTGTTAAAATAGACATTATGCGCCGTTAGTAAGCGGATGTTATTTAATATAAACATATACCGCGAATATTTCATAAACAGTGAAATTGGTATTATATATAATATCAATATATATATATTGGCATATGTATATATTGCAGTTGATTGATTTCCCGCATTTTTTGTTTAGCGGATGAGACCCTATTACGCCGTTATTAAGCGGATAATATTTAATAAGAACATGTACCGCGATAATTTCGTACTGGAGCGAAATTGGTATTGTGCTAATGTTTTTGGATGCAGGAAACAGGTTGGAGGGATCCAACTGGATTCCTCAACAGTATTTATTTTATTTCAGATATTTTGATATTTGATGGATTATCATATCGATATATGATATCGTTGTTAGTCGTGATTGACTATTTGGTGTGTAGCATCATTGGACCCAGATTTTGGGATTTTAAAATGATCTTTAAAATGATTTTTGAAAATATACTTTATTTTTGGAATTGATCCATTATAAATAAATAAACGTTATAATTTTTAAAGTTATAAAAATTATGGTTTTTGTGAAATATAGTTAAAAAGCTGATTTTTAGAAATACGATTAAAAGTCGATTTTTGAGAAATATGAACCAATGATCTTATAAAATAGTTTAAACTGGATTCTTGAGTTTATTATTAGAAGTTTGAATATAAGATTTATAAAATTTGATTATTTTATAAATCAAGAGAACGGTGAAATTTTAAAGGAATTTAATGACGTTTAAAAGAATAATATAAATTAATTTATATTAAGAGATTTATAAATGGATATTTATAAATTGAAATATGGACATTATAAAACGAGTTTTTATAAGTGTTTGAATGTAGTGAAAATGAATTTCCTAAATGAATGAAATTTATGAAATTATAAACTGTGAAGTTATAAATGAAATTTTATAAGCAATAGGTTTATAAAATTTATAAAGTTATCGAAAGAATGAATTTTGGATAAATAAACAATCTTATAAGTTAAGATTAATAATTTGGGAAGTTAAATGAACGATTTTGTAAAATAATCGTTTTATAAGTAATTAACTTATAATATGAACTTGTAGTTTATAATTGAGTTATAAACTGAAATAGGTTAATAAAGGTATTTATAAAAAAAGAAGTTTTTATAAATAAATAGAAACGGAATTTATAAACGTTGTTTTATAAATCCGCAAACGACTTATTTTGATAAGTTAATTGTTATAACTTATAAATGGAGTTATATTCACGTTTTAGACTGTGAATAATCCTTTAAGTTAAAAAGTATAAAAAGGATGAAATTTGTTAACATAGTATATTCGCGTTTTTGAATAGTGAATAACATGTTAAAGAAAATGTTTTAGAATGTGATATTTTAAACATAATTAAAACGATCTAACGATGTTTTAAAAGGTGTTGAGATTCGAAACCATAGATTTTAACATTTATTGTTGAAATAGATGTTTCGAGAAATGAAAGGAAATGGTGGACTATAACACTGTTGTTATAGTAAATGATTTCCGAAAGGAAATGTTTTTGATTAGTATTGGGATTTATATATCTATTTTAAATTCGAATCCCTATACTAGTGATTTTGGGTTATCGTAACGATGTTTTACGTAACATTCGTTTTGGCCCAAGTAAATATGTTTAAGTGAATGATTTCCTTAAATAATGAAATATATACTTAATTCGATTTAAGTATATTGAATATTTTCTAAGTGTTGAAAATAAAAGATATTTGTGAATTACTTATGAATAAATAAGTATGGAAATGTTTTCCAATATTAAGTGAATAATTAGAATTTATCTTTTTGAAGATAAATTGGAAATGAATAATTGAAATCATATATGCATGAATATTTTGAAATATAAATTCATTATGGAATTTATATGTGAAAGTGGAACTTGTTAAAAATAAATATTGATTTATTTTTGAAGTGTTGAAATTATATATCTTGTAAAGATATTTTTGGAAAATAAATAATTTGGAAAATTATTTGGAATCTGGTGATGTATGCATATCAATTGATATTCAATAACCGACTATCAATATTTCCCTTTGAATGGGTATTTGATGTGAATATGATTGAATTTGAATGCACACTTATTTTTGAATAAGCGCTCACTATTCGGGTTAACCGGGAAAGGACCATGGGGTCGTATAACCCACTCCGAATATGTGATACGTCGTTGTGAATTGCATTTGAAGATCGGTGTTGAAGACCGGTATTTGCAAGAGTGATAGGATGAACTATCGATTGACTCTGCACCGAGTAGCTACGGTATTGAGTTCTCCATATGTGATGGTGAATCCGATCAGGATTGTGAATATCCGGATTGCAAGGACTTCTTTGTAAGTGCCTTCGGTTCTGTTCGATCCCGGAACAGACTTGTATGGATTGTATGCCTGACATTACAATTTGAGATATAAAGCCGATTTCATTCAAATATATTTCTGTTGGTGGCGGAGAATTTATTCTTTGCTTAACACCCTTCTTTGAGACGTACGAGCTCAAAGGTTATATAGTTGAAGTTATCAGCAATATATCCCATTTTGGTAATGTGACATGCTGAGTGATGCTGAAATGATCATTGTGTTGATTATTTGTGATAGGATCATTTATTTGATCGTCTATCTTAGTGATCATTGTGTTGATCATTTATTGACCCAAAGCATGGCTTTTGTATAAAGTATGTTTTTGTGGACGTGAATTCGTCGAGCCTCACATCCCGGAAATGGTCAAAACAGGAAAGATGCGGCAAGGTTATTAGGGGTTGCTGTAGCTCCCCTTAGGGTATGTGCATTTCCTTCTGGAAAGGGGTGGTATCATGGTATGGAGCCCAGATACTTACTCATGTTGAAAACACTTTATGATTGTGTGAATTGGATATCGAGCGCTCGGTTGAAAAGGTCCTAAAGGACCGGGGAATGGCGTGCTCGTGTCAGTAGTTACCCAGTTAGGGGTAACCCGGCCTTGTGTTGGCAGAGATCCGGTTTGGTTCTCGGGGATGTCTTTCCAGAGGCATTCTCAGTGGCAATGGGAAGTTCCTTGGCCTGACCATTTGTTGGAAATCCAATTCCCAATACGAAACTTGTACGGTATTAGTTGTAGAACCTGCCATTCACTTATGGTGGTCACCACTGTTTGGATGGTAGCTATAGTAGGCATAGTTCGAAATGTCTATGCTGGCTAAGATTTATATTCTACTTTCGAAATATTTTTCCTACACTATGCACTAATAATAATATGAAATGTTCTTTTAAATGCGTATCAAGCATCTTTGACTATCATAAGGAGAAATCTCCTCCGATTCTGCGTTTGCATGTGTGTGTGTGCGGGAGGCCTTATGGTAGTCTCATTTTTAAAAAGCATTGCGAATTAATTTAAAAATATCCCTCTTTTTGATTTTAAAATAAATAAACTGTTTTGAGTTCTCACACCAGTCACATGACTGACTTGGAGTTTATTGTTTTCCTTCCTAAACTCTGGGTGCCCACCAATTTCCACAAGGGCAGTTAAGAGTTAGGTTTATCAGGATATTCTGGATATTCTGGAGTTGCTGGAGGCAAGCTGGATGGCATGGCGTATTACTAGTTTATATAGTATTTCTTTTTCCGCTGCACTGTTTGTTGTTGTTGTACACTCTGATGTGATGATATGATGTAATGTAATGTATAAAATGTAATAACTGATATAGTTCTTTGTTTAAAGATTATTCATTTATTATTATATGTTGTTCCGCTGCGAATTGTGAGATTCTGATGTTGTTCTGTTGTTTTCTGTCCCGTCTCTATTTTCTTTTCTGTCTTTTGTTTTCTTTTTCCTCTATTCTCTTTTTCTTTCTATTTCTTCTATTTTTAAAATTTCCTATCTTCTTGTTTCTTCTTTTTCTCTCTTCTTCTCTTTTCTTTTCTTAAATTCTTTTTAAAACCCATAACATCTCGGTTTTCGGCCTTTGATTTCTCGGCAGTCGATAAAGTGAGTGTCGATGTTGAATTTTCGAAAGTCGAAAATTTTCGGGGCGTTACAAAAGATGTGCACTAAATGAATATGAGGTGTTAGGAGAATTAAAATGCTAATGAAGAAATAAATTTATAGATTATTTAATAGTAAGGAAATAAAGGTGGAAGGACAAAATGCACGTTTAGTTTTAAATGCTTTAGGAACTGATAATGCATAAGGAAATGTATGTAGGAATGAGAAAATTTGCAAAGCAAAGGAAAATAAAAAAATTTATAACCAAAAATGAGATGGGGAGAATTAAATATAGCCTAAAATCTTAGGCTTATTAAACCGAAGGAGAAATGAACGAACCAAGTTTCAATAATGAAGTAACTATTCTAAAACGTACATGCAATAAAAAAATAAATAAAAAAGAAATGAAGGGACCACATACATATTTTGAAATTCAATTTTTTTCGAAACGTAACCAAATCAAATTCACTCACTCAAATAATACTCAATCTGTACACATACAAATTTTCATCTACGCACAATTAATAAAATTATACTTACCTTAAAAATGAAAATGTTCAATTTTTTTTATTTCCATTAAAGCATCATTTCTGTTTAACACAAAATGTGTGTTTCTTTTATTAAATCTATTAATTGCAATCAACGTTTTCTTTTCTTTTAATCGAAATATTTCCATTACATTAATTGCAATTAATAACAAAGTTAAATTTCAAAATAGATAAACCAAAATGGATGAGAAATAGGACAATTGTTTCCTTAAGTCATTTAAACATGTTTATAAATTCGTTGTTTTACACCATAGTAATAAATAACTTATTTAAAATATATTCCTATTCTTGCAATCAATCTATATTCTAAAACAACGTTCAAATAAATATTTATTACTTTTTTTAACAAATCATTCTATTCTTTGCTCTAATGAAATTAAATCTACATTTACAAATGAAACGTTCATTTTATTTGATATAAGCGTTAGTCTTTTCATTAAATCAAACTTTTCTTATATTTTCACAAAACATAAGCTACGTTTAATTACACTTATAAACTTATAATTTAATGTTCTCACTCTTATTAATTGAAATTCTTCAATTACATTAATTTCAATTTATTAAAAAGGTAAATATCAAAATAGACTAAATAAATGTAATTAGAAATAGAAACATTATTTCCTATCAAACAGTGATTTAAACATATTTATGCACTATCGGATACAAATAGGTATTATACATTTCTTACCAAATAATACTTTACCAACTCTGAAATCAATCTTTAGCTACCAAACATTTTAAATAAATAAACATATGATTCTTTTTTAATAAAGAAACATTTATTATTCCTTATTAACATTTATTATTCCAATCAACTGGAAATTTACATTCGGACAACTGTTAATATCATTCAAACCAATATTACTAAAATACACACTAATGTTTGTTATCATTCTTATATTATTGCAAATATATGTCATTAATAGAATTTTAATTAAGCTCATAATTTGTAATATAATCTAATTTGTATCAATAAAATCTTATTTTTTTTATTCCTAACAATTTTATTAAAAAATCTTATTTACTTCAATACTTTTAAATGTTAACAAATGTCGGTCGTTACAGTTAACATCAGTTAAAATTAACTTATTCAG
Source organism: Allium cepa (assembly GCA_030765085.1). NCBI lineage: Eukaryota > Viridiplantae > Streptophyta > Magnoliopsida > Asparagales > Amaryllidaceae > Allium > Allium cepa. The sequence goes on along the minus strand of CM060941.1, from coordinate 673,763,608 downwards.
TTGGTATAACCCTACCGATATTAACCACATAATGATTAACCGAACAGAACTTAGTATACGATTAACTGAAATTAATAACCGATTGGATCGGTTAATCGACCGTGCCTGCCCCTACAGGCATCATACATAACAAAACCGATACTAATATATTGCAAAAATGATACACTCAAAATCCATTTACTGTGGAATGGCCTCTTTTTTATTGAGTCATGATTATGTGCACACTTGGTTACAATTAGCATGCACTTTAATGGTTGCAATTAAAGTATCACAAAGGAATTGGGTTCATGGAGAAGCAACTAAAATAAGAATTGGGAAGAGGAAGAACCTTTGCTCACGAATTTGCGACACTGGTACCCATTTGACAACTGAAATGTCTTGATGAAAAATAATATTTTGAGGGGTGTTATGAGCAGCACATTTTATTTTCAAAAGGAGTTGTCACGTGGAATTTCATAATAATATAAAGTGTTATTATTTAGAAAATTATTTTAGTAAATATTTTGAGAAAAATTTATATATCTAGTATGATAATAGTTTTTATGTATTTTAAGGTTTTGATGGTTGAAAGTAATTATAATGAAAACAATAAGAATACATATAAGTATCGATTTTTTAGATAACAAATGCAGCTATCAAGCATTAGTGATAGTCAAGGTCGGTGGTGAGGCGATGTTGATCACACGGTTAACATTGAGTCAATTGACAAGGAAATTCATTATAAATGGATGGCAAGACAATCTCTTTTTATTATTTGGTATATATAGATTTTTATATATTCATTAATAAGGTGTATGCTTAAGTGAATGTTGTAAGTTGCTCTTGATTGGTTATGTATAACCTATTGCAATTTAAATAAACGATAAAACATGCACTTATGACTTATGAGTTGTAACTTAAGAAAGCTGAACTAAAACGATAATTCATTATTTAGTTAATTTAAGTTAACGAATTTTGGATAATTTATTTTGTGAATAAGAAGCATTTTAGTTAAATATTTTTTCATAAAATAATATAATTCTAGTAGATTACCACTTTACAATTTTTGAATTTCAAAAGTGGAAATCTAAGTTGAAAATAATTAAGGGTTGAAAAAGGATAAGTTTGTCATGATTTCTCAAGTAGGTAAAATAGTAACCCTTTTAAGAAACGAAGTTTTTATTAAGACATTTTGAACTATAAAGGGTTATAATATATATTTTTGGGGAAATTTTTAATTATTCACACCCTGGTTTTGAAAGGGGATGCTAAAGGAATTAAATATTTTAAGCACCTTAAAGTCTTTTGTATGTTAAATTTGCAAAAGATAATTGAGTTATAAAGAATGTAAAGTATTTGTGTAAACAAATTTTTAAAATTATAAGATATGAAAATATTTGGAACAAAAGTAATTATGTACTTTACTGATATGTAATTAGAAGAATAAATCATGTTAATGAGGTTTATTTTAATAGTGAATAAATAATATTTGGTAGAAATGAATACCTTAAAAATATTTATATTATTTGGAAAATGAAAAATTTGGAAAATTATTGTTGAGAAAACGACTTTTCCCAGATCAAATATTTATAATCTAAAAGGCATTTTTCAGTTTTGCTGAAAAGTATAAGTTAGGGTAAAAGAACATTGAGATTAAACTAACAATAATGAAATTCATGTAACCTTATAACTATCTTCCCATTAAAAGCCTAAACTTTATGTTAATCTTTTCTCGAAAAGTTGATAAATCAACACTATAGGAATGAGTTTATTTTACTCAATATATATATTGTTGGATTGATTTCACCCTAGAGGGGAGTGAATAGGGTGATACTATTAATTATAAAATTTATTGTAGAAGTATATAAAATAATTTCAACACTGATAATAGTTGAATAATAGCAACACAGATAATAACAGAATAATAAAAGCAGAAAAGAAAACACATAGATTTACTCAGCTTCGGCAAAATCCCGCCTACGTGCTGCTCCCAAGGTTTCTACTAGAAATTAAGTAGTCAGACGCTTACATACGTAAAATGGCGACATCTGCTAACGACTAACCTTAACTCTACGCTCAAAACCCTGCCACAACTCAACCACTGAGTTGCGAATTCTCGAGCTACACTATTGTAGTTCGTCCCCTAGTCACATGACTAGAAATTACAAGAGTTTAAAAGTAAATTGCAAATAAAACAATTAAAAATTCAAAACCCTAATTCTAAATAAATTAAATCCTTTATATTATTAAAACAAAAATAAGGCCGGCCTCCTTCCTTTTATATTAATCGGCATGCTTTCTCCTTGTTTGTGAAAAATGGTGGCTCGTCGCTTCTTTCTCGTTCGATTCTCTTTGATGAAATTAAGGCTTGTGAACTTGAGGCTATCAAATTTGATTTCTCGATTGAATGATGGTTTAGTGTCCCTTGCTTTGTCAGTCGATGATCTCTTTTCTTTGTACACGACGGCTCTAATTTTTGATCGAGTTCGTCTCTTGACTTCAATATGTAATTTATGCCTTTTGCTTCTTCTGATTTGCTTGCTTGAACTCGATCCTGATTCGCGTTGAATGATTATTCTTCTCTGTTTAGCTCAAACTCGAATGCCAATTTAGGCTGGTGATGACTGGGTTATATAAGATTCAATGCCCTGCATTTTCGTTCGTATATTTCATACGAATTCATCAATCAATTTGGCTTTGGCCACTTGATCATGTTTGTATGCTTGAGCTTGATCTTGACTTGTTCAAATTCTTACATTTTGTTTACTTGATTTTCATGGCTTTGTTCTGCCTTTTCTTGGCCACCGCGGTGTTGAACTCTCTGTTGACATCGGCCTTGACTTTGATCGTGGTTGACTTTGGTTCCGTGAATTTCTCTGGTTATCACGACTCTGACTTGAGCTGTTCGATTTCATTTATTTTTATGACAAACACGACTTAAAATTTTTTTTTGACTCTAAGATGAAAGTTGAATCCAGCTTATAGCTCGGGTTTGACCTTTTGCTAATATCGTGACTTTATTTGTATTTCACTTGAGTTGAACCCGACTTTTGATTTGGGTTTGGCCTTGTGCTTACCTGTCCCTGTATTTTTATCAAGTGTATATATCGGTGTGCACGGCCTTATGGCATGTACAATGATACATTATGCATGTCACAAGTTGTTCGTGTACGATGAATTCAAAATTAAATGATGAAGAACAGCCCAAATAACCGAGGCAAATAAGATTTCCAAAATACATTTTATTTTACACTGCAAAAATATTTTCTTTTCAATTTTACTGCGTCAGTATTTATTTTTGCTGATTGCTCAAATGCTGGATTCAATTTGGACTGGAGTTGAAGATAAAATACGAGCGAACGAGTGAAATGTAGTGAGGTGCAAATGTATGTGAAAATTGTAATGCAGTAAAATTTGTATTGTAACTGAAAATTGTATGTATATATATATATATATATATATATATATATATATATATGTAGTGAGAGCATGAATTTGTATTATTCAAAATTTTTATAAATATTTGTTTGAATAAAATATCCATTTGAATTTAAATTCTGTGTTATTTACTTTATTCAGCAAATATTTATTTAATAATGTGAAAAATAAAATAGTACATTAAAAAATACATTTAAATGAGTATTTATATGTTTATTATCATAAAAAAAATCATATACTTGCATATTCAACAATCTCCCCCTTATGATGATAACAAACATATATTTAATATTTTGAATATATCAAATGTATTTTATCATTCAATTTGCTCCCCTTATTTTAATGCTCCCTCTCTACATAAAGCTTTCCCCTCATATATGCATAAAAATATGTAAATGAATGAATGAACCTAGATGCATAAATATTAAATTTCAATAAAAAATCAAAAAAATCATAAATATTATGTTAGGTAAATATTCCAGTTTTAGAATGATAGGAATGATGTCATTATATAAAGCCATATAGTTGTGTCTATTTATGGTATATATATATATATATATATATATATATATATATATATATCATAAATTTGAATATCTACTAACCATGCATAACCGTTAGGACTTTTAAATGAGATTAGTAGTATTCCATTTTTTTAAATGAATTCAAGTGCCTTCTAACCACATATAACTGTGAGGACTTTTAAATGGGATTAGAATCAACTTGTCTATTAAATTAATCATTTTAATTTGCGTTCCATGCATACATAACCGTGAGGACTTTTAAATTAGCATGGATGAACATAAAAAAAAATTCCAAGTAATTCACCCATGCATAACCATGAGGTCTTTTAAATGAGAGTGAATACTATGGACATTTTTATTGCAAGAAAAAATCAAATGAAAAACAAATGATTCCTGTTTAAAGCACCACATATTGACATACTATATTGGATTTTGATGAGTGATGGTTGATAGAAATATGATAGAAATAGAAATGATCATGGAATTTTTACCAATAAAAAGTTTTTATTACTCTTGTTCAAATTTTTAATGAAATTTACTTAATATACCGTTTCAAGTTATAATATATGATTAATATCAACACTCATTACTTTTTCAATCACCATTTATATTTTCGATAATCAGTGGGGAGTCAGATTAGTTGATGTAGTCATTTAAAATCAAATTCAAAAATAATTATCAAATTTTTTTAAAATGACTAGTCTGAAACAAGGTCAACAAAAAATGATTTTCTAGAAGGGGTTTCAGAAAAAATGTCTTAAGTTTGAAAATTATTTGAAATGAAAAATATGCAGATATTTTCTTTGAAAAAAAAGGATGCAGCTAATGAATGACAACATAAATTATGTTTCTTTAGTAATTTTTCTACTAACTAGATTACCGGTGTAATCTTCATTGAATTTTCCTTTCACTCGAAATTATCATTAGTTGGATTTGATAGACCAAATAAAAAAGTGTTCACCAAAATATCTTAAAATCATTTTTAACAATTTTTAAATTAATTTCTCTTGAATTTGAATTTCAAGCCGTGTATACAAGCAAACAAAAATATAATGTCAAGTCAAATATATCCATATGTATCAACCATCATAAGACCAAACAAATTTATGAGTTCAAAGATAAAAAGTGATTGGTAAACATTCTTTCTCAAATCAGAAACAAAAGTAAGAACAAGTCAAATAAGTCAGAACCAAAATCATCATTTATTAATTTTTTTTATCATATAACTGGATGAATTAAATTTAGATTATGGTGTGGATTATCATACATAATAAATCGTTCAAAATTAGTATACCGTTACCCGTTTTTCCTTTGCCGATAATTTTTCGTTGTTTCCTATTGTGATTCTACCACCTTTATACTAGGCTAAGGAACTTTGATCTGTCGTCCGTTGTGTTTCCGGCACAGCTAGAACCCAGATAACACTGTTGTTGTTCCTTAGCCTGCCACCACACCTACACATTAAAAGATTTTTGTGACCTATTTTTTTATAGGTCCATGATTGTTAGCAGCAAATAATTTTGAAAAAATGTTTGTGGAGGCCCAAAAATATTTATATATGTTCCTTTTGGCACCTAGATTTGTTTGACTTTTAGAGATTTTATATTTGTGCCTTTTGGAACACAAATTGGAATGGTTTTGATATTTTTGAGTCTATACCAGCAAATATTCTCATTGTGTCCAATCTTTCTACAAATTATGCACATGGAATTGAATTGTTTAAATTTTCTTTTAACAAGTTCAGATTGATTATACCCAAGTCCTTGTCTAACTATATTAATAGTTTATTTCTGTAATAGCATATTAAACGATCATTCTTATTTGGAAAATTTTCTTAAAGTCGTTGACAGTCGTTGGACTTGTGTTTTAAGTGATTCATTGTCCTTCAATAATTGAGTGCACTTTTTAATAGAATTTTCTCTCCTAGTGTTTTCATTCAATTTTAGCGTACTTCTCCCTAAGTCGATCAAAACGGCCATTTACTTCGTGGAAATATATAAGTAATTTTTAGTGAGTGAGTTTTAATACATCGCTTTGCTCATCATCATCATCGCTATCAGTTATATCACTTTAAGGTATATTTTTACTCTTTCACTTTCACTGCTAGTGCATTTACAATCATCACTTTTATTCCACGTGGTTGCAAAACTTTTCCTTTTTGAATTCTTTTCTTGGCCGTGTTGAAGTCGAGGACAATTGGGCTTGATGTGTCTGGGTTTGTTGCACTTGTGACAGATGATCTCCCATTCATTTGGGTTGTCTAATGCTTTGAATATTCTGCTTATCAATTTTTGATTTAGAGCTGGATTACTGTATTTACGGTTCCACCTTTTGAATCTCTTCATTAGTAATGCTAGCCCAGCTGCTCCATCTTCATCATCATCACTACTGCTTTTTGTCAATCCCGTTAAGCATGTTTCTATGTCGATTGTGGAGGATTTCTCATTGCTATTGACTTTTGCATCATATAATGTATCAAAAGTATTCTAGATTTCCTGTGCCCTTTCACAATAAGAGATAAAGTTAAAATTATCTTGATTAATATGAGAATATAATATATGCATAGCAAGAGCATTAATTGAGATAATTTTCTCGTTTATTATATTCCACCCATTTTCAATAATATCCCAACATTTAACATTAACAGATTTTAAATAAAATTCCATTTTCGATTTCCAATTAAAAAATCTATTCCATCAAAAATAGAAGGGATAATACTAGACCGACCCTCAGCAAAAGTAGCCATTTTAAAAATTCAAATTTGTAAAAAATTGGTCTTTGAAAAATCGGACTTTCTTAAAAACCAAAATGGCTTTTGTTCCTAGCTCCGATACCACTTGTAGGATCGATTTCACCCTAGAGGGGGGTGAATATGCTGATACTATTAATTATAAAAATTTATTGCGGAAGTACATAGAATAATTTCAGCATAGATAACAGTCGAATAATAGTAGCACACATAATAATAGAATAATAAAAGTAGAAAACAAAACACATAGATTTACCCAGCTTCGGCAAAACCCTGCCTATGTGCTGCCCCCAAGGTTTCTACTAGAAATTAAGAAGTCAAACCCTTACACACGTAAACTCACGACACCCGCTATCGACTAACCTTAACTCTACGCTCAAAACCCTGCCTAACTCAACCACGGAGTTGCGAATTCTCGAATTAAGCCACCGTAGTTCGTCCTCTAGTCACACGAATAGAAATTAAAAGAGTTTAAAAGTAAACTGCAAATATAACAATTAAAAATTCAAAACCCTAAGTTTAAATAAACTAAATCCTTTATATTATTAAAACAAAAACAAAAGGCCAGCCTCCTTCCTTTTATAGTATTCGGCCTGCTTTCTCCTTTTTTATGAAAAATGGTGGCTCGTCGCTTCTTTCTCGTTCTATTCTCTCAGATGAAATTAGGACTTGTGAAATTGAGGTGTCGACTTCGATTTCTCGATTGAATGAGGTTTAATGTCCCTTGCTTTGTCAATCAACGATCTCTCTACTTTGTACACAGCTGCCCCAATTTTTGATCGAGTTCTTCTCTTGACTTGGTATGTAATTTTTTCCTTTTGCTTCTTCTGATTTGCTTTCTTGAACTCGATCCTAATTCGAGTTGAATGATTATTCTTCTCTGTTTAGCTCTAACTCGAATGCCAATTTAGGCCGATGATGATTGGGTTATATAGGGTTCAATGCCCTATATTTTCGTTCGTATATTTTATACGAATCATCAATTAATTTAGCTTTGGCCACTTGATTATGTTTGTATGCTTGGATTGATCTTAACTTGTTCAAATTCATATATTTTGTTACTTGATTTTCACGGCTTTATTCTTACTTTGCTTTGCCACCACGGTGTTGAATTCTTTGTTGACGTCGGCCTTGACTTTGATCGTGGTTAACTTCGGTACCGTGAATTTCTCTGGTTATCACGACTCTGACTTGAATTGTTTGATTTCGTTCATTTTTATGACAACATGGCTTTGAATTTTTTGGACTTTGAGATGAAATTCGGCTTTATTCATTCGCATCTGGCTTTGATTTGTATTAGTTCGAACTTGCTATGATTTTGATTTTTTCCTCTATGACTTCGGTTGTTGAACTTGTTTGGAGCATTGATGATGCTATGCACTGTGTAACTGTTATCTTGGTACTGGACTTGTATGTTGTCTTGTTGACATGTCTGCATTGCACTATCCACTGTTCTACATGTTTGCAGCCTGCACATATATATGTATATGTTCGTGCATGTATATATTCAGTTATATGTTCCAGACTTGAGTTTGTTGCACTTTATGTTAGCATTTACTTGTCTCGACTTCAATGTATCCACATTGTTGGCCTTTTTTATATATATGTGAGTTCATCCATACTTCTATTTAGTGCTGGTGCACTTAATATCTTCACCTCATTGTACATTTCCTTGATTCAGGTTCATGTCTGTTGCTTGAAGTCTGAAAGAATTTGTATTGTCTGCATATCCCTGTTTACAGCACATGGCTTTGAGTCTTCTTGCTTCACTTTGGTATTTGCAATTTTGTTTCGCATGTGCACGGCTTAGTCTTGTGTTCTTCATTTGTATACTTGAATCTGTACTTGATTATTGGCCTATTGGCACTGCTTATTTGAGTTGTTGTGTGGTTCAATGCACTGGGTTCATGAGCACATTGCAGTCTTCATTTATGTTTGGTCGTTCAAGTTAAATTTGTTGCTGCATTAAGTTTCATATTTCCTGTTGGTCTGCACTTTAGTTGTTTCGAGTACATGTATATTGTTACTGCATTTGTTGTAGTCTGGAGCTTGTTTCACTACACTGTTCACTGCCTATATATATTTGCATAGGTATATATGTATGCTTGTTGTACTCGGCCTTTTTGAGATCTGACCATGTTGTGTTGTACATTTTGATTCTCTGGTTACTATCCTAAGTAGTCGAACTTTATTCAGTTGAGTTTCATATCAATTGAAAGTCTGAAGTACATTGAGTTTCGTCCACTGACCAATCGAGTCTGCATCGGATAGTTGCTGAGCATTGAGTTGAATCAAACTTATAGCTCGTGTAACGACCCGCAAATCCGTACCCCTTGAGTCAACACTATTCTACCTAAAACAACTCAAGTTGCACAGAAATACGAACCATTTTGGTTAAAGAAGAAGAGGTAGAAGAAGAGAAAACTAAAACAAAATCAGAATCTAACCATCGCAGCGGAATAAAATATAATAGATAAATAATGGTCTTTACATAAAAACAAATATATATCAGTTTCATATATATATACATCATCAGAGTACATCAATCACATCTCAACATCAATAACATACAACTGGATATACAACTACATAGCACAGCAGAATATATATATATATATATATATAAACAAGTACGGGAGTACGTATCGTCATCTAACTCGTCTCTTGAGCTTCACAGCATCATATCCTGTATCCTATAATACTCGGTGTGACTCGACCATTACAGTTAAATAATACCCGAGTCAGTCCGGAATACCAGCGTGAGAAAATCACACCCAATTGATTATTAAAGTTTGAAAAATACTTTGAAAACAAAAGCATCTCGTAAGACCACGCCACAAATAAACATGTCGGGTTTTTACCTTACGATAGCTAAAACAATTTTTATAGAAATCCTCTGATATTATAATAGGGTCTATTTACAAATACTTATAAAATAGCCGAAATTATTACATTCATTAAATTCCAGCTACTAGCCACAGAGCGGGTAATACAAACAAAACTCGTAAAGGCTCGTAGGGAGAATGGATTCCAACTAATGACTAGGCACTGGGGTACCACCTGTCACAGTACGTGGTCTAGATCACAGTACCGAGGACTACTCCCTTCATCCCCTGCAACACAAGGCCGGACCCATCCCTTACTGGACAGTTCCGAATAAGATCACCCCACGGTTGGGATCAGCAACCGTACCACTAAGCCGAAATAAAAAGGGACATCTAGACAGGGATGACCTTACTCTCAAGTGGGGCCTACCCACGAAGCCTTGCTGCATATCCCCTGATTTTCAATCATTCCCGGTTGATGAGGCTTGAGGCTAAGCGTTACCTTTAGAACGATATCCCTTAGAATGCCCATCGTCCACCTGACAATGTTTCGCAAGCATTTATCCATACAAGTCCGTCCCGGGTTCGAACGGAACCGAAGGCACTACTCCTACTACATCCATTTTGGAAATATCCTCAGGATTAGTAGCGACTAGCCCTTGCACTTCACTGCTCCATCTTTGACTCCGTACACGTTTTTCGCATGAAACGTACAAACCGGATCGAAGTGGTTTTCGAGAAATAAATCTCGATCCCGGTCTCTTCGAAACGATCAACGCAGTTGGCCAATATTGATAGTCGGTTATTTAACTATCAATTAATATTCACAACATCCATCACATAATAAATAATTTCCCAAATTATTTATTTACCTCAAAATATCTTTCCAAGATATATTTTTATTTTCAATCTTTTGAAAACAGTTTCTAAAACCTACTTTCTTTCCAGAATAAACTTACTCAAATATTTTCTATCTCCTCTGAAAGTCACCAAGCACAAACTAGATTTTAAAAATAACTTAAAACACTTTACTTTAAAATATATACTTATAAAACATTTAAATTAAAGCAACTTTAATAATTTGTTAAAAATACATACTGTATGAGTATTTGAAAATAAGGTTACTTAGAAAATATAAAACTAGATTTCTTCGTTTTAAGAACAAAATACTAAGTTACTTCTTAATAATTACTACTAAAATAGATTAAAAGAAAATACTTACTTGAGACTTTAAATATTGGAAAAAATAAATTTACAAAACTTGCTTTCTTTAAAAATAATTTTAAAACATTTAATTGATATTTTAAAAATTTACTCTTTAAAAACATGTACTTGGCTATCTAGAGAAAGTTCCAACTTCAATCACTTAAATCAATTTTCCCAAATTGATTTCAAGTTTATTTATTTGAAATAAATTTCTTTACTTTCTTAATTCATCTAAAATTTCATTAATTAGGGACTTATTATTAAGGTTATAATTTCTTGTTTGTTTTTAACCCATTTTAAGTGAAATACGGATTTTAGCTTTTCCCAACTTTTATATTCCTTCCAATAATTTAAATCTTAAATTTTAAATAACCGTTTTATTCCCTTAATTAATATCACTGAAGATTAAAATTCATTAACTCTTTGTTTATTCAAATTTCCATTCTATACTCAAGATTTATTTATTAGAATTTTAAAGTCACTTTATTTCTTTCCAATTCATTTAAAAATTTATTCAAATTTCTATAATCATTTTTACTTACAATTTCACTTCTTTATTTATCTTACAAAAATCCAATTTATATATTTTTGGTAATTCATCATACCCAATTATATCCAATCGAACCATAACATTCAATATACCAATAAAGATCATCATAGGATATCAAATAAATCACAACAGAGGGTATTAAATAATTTAAATAAATATTGAGGGGTCCAGTTGGATCCCTCCAACCTGTTTTCCCTGCATCCACAGATGTTAGCACAACATCATATACCAATTCCAGAATATATCATACTATAGCACATCAATCAATCAATTTCAACCATTCAACCAGTTATTTAAATTTAATCATTTAAATTTAAATTTAAACTGAGTGAGATTAACTCACCTTTTACCTAAGATTTGCAGTCTATTTCCATTCATCTCCATTCCAGCTTGTTTCTCGATTTTTAGACCTTGTATAACATTTTATAATTTATTAATATTTGAAACAATTGAACAATTTATTATTATTTATTCATTTAATTTAAACCAACAAATGTTCCTTTAAACTAATAGTTAAATTTTTAACTAAATTTCCTTTTACTAAAATATTTTGGCGGTTAAAATAATTAAACAGGTTATTTAATAAATTAATCCTCATAATGCATTATTTTAAACTAACCAGTACATGGAAATATATATATTTATATAGATAATTACCTTTATACATATGTCCTGAAATCACTACTTATAAAAGCAATTTATATGTATACCAAACATTCTATTAAGATACGACTCTTCATCATATAAACCAAAATCTATATATATTTATTTTTATTACATTTTCTGTATATACTCACTTAATTAACAAACTGCTTTACTGTCAATACCTATAAACATATATATATATATATATATATTTTTATTAAATTAAATAAAATACATTATACCTTACTGTCGACTTCCCCACAACCTCGATGCTAGTACGTGAGCACCACCACTACCGCCCCACTCAATTACTCAACTGCCTCGAGAACTCCTACAGTGTCGTGAGTTCCAGTCGCGACTCTAACATCAAACTCGCGGCCGCCACCATCACGCATCTCCGCTTCACCGAGAATCGAACGCAACTACACAGCACCCGGTCGCGACACCCACTGACAACTCGTCGTTGCCGCCTCCCTTTGTACTCGTATTATTGGCAATCGAATCTATCGCAAATCCCAAAAATTAAAACCCTAACCGCGAGTCTCTCGCCTGAAGCACCCATCGGCCCGCCGCCGAGCGCGAGTTCCCCTTCCCAATTCGATGAAGACGACGTGAATGAAATTGAAAAGAGGGGAAAGGAGGGGGTCGGCCACTAGTTTGATTCAATTTGAGATAGAAGGGCAAGCAGCCATTTTTTTTCTTCTGAATTTTATTTTTATTTTCATTTGAAGGAAGCGAACTCGGTTCCATTATTAAAGAGAAAGGGTTTGTGTGATGTTGTAAAAAGAAGAAACATTGATACGGAAAGAAGTCGGCTTCAACAAAGATAACAGAGATATGTTGGCTGCTGATTAAAAATTTATATTTTTATATTCAAAAATATCTCGTTTAGGTACCTAGTTATTTAAATTGAATTCGATATAGATTCCAGTGCGTTTATAAAACGTACGCTCACACAACAACTCTGATCGCTACGAAATTTGAAATCCGACAATAATTCAATATTACGGATCCAATGGCACTGGTTTCGTCGAATTCCAAGACTGTGCCTCGGAAGGCTATTTTTAATTTCAATTCAAACTATAAAAATTTTAAAACTGAACAAACCAATTTTACAACCTCTATTATGCTCAGTGTTATCAATATAAATTCTACAAGCCTTCAAATTATTTTTAATAGGCTTAAAACTCCAGATTTCCCCATTTTACCAAACTTCCAATTATTTAATTCAATAATTTAATCATCAAATAAATTGTGATATTTGGATTTAAGTTAAAAAATCAAACTTTTAAATATTTAAAATCAATTAAATATTCTAATTTTAAATGCTCGAAAATTCCGGGTCGTCACATTCCTTCCCCCTTAAAAGAATTTCATCCCCGAAATTATTAGTTAGGAAGAATGATCCAAAACCCATTAACTTATTCCCGAAACCAAACAATTCAACATCTAACTAATTATCTTTTTATAAAAGACTCATTATCATTCTTATTAACTTCTCAACTCTCCCATAGTTTCAAACTATTCTATTTGTTTAACCATTTAAGTTTCAAATTAAAATCAAATTTTGAATTATCAAAATTTTCTCAAAATTTTTCTAACTCCCTAAATTTCCGAAATTTTTTGCCAGCGTCTCCTTTGCGCAGCTGACTCTGTACAGCTACAAAATGGCGCTACGGCCTCCCAAATCTCAAAAGAAAACAAAAGGCCAAGTGGCTCAATCCAAAATCTCAATCAATCAAATTCCATACATAATTTTAAACACATACCTTTTTGTCAGGCCATTCAAATTTATCTTTCTGAAATCAAATCCAATTCCCTTTTCCTTTATAATACCTGCATATCCTGCTTAGCACTAATATCCAATTTCAATATTCCCAAAACATTTTATTGACTTCCTCACATAATGTCAATATCTATTCATTCTAATATTATCTTAGAATATATTTGTGTATCAATTTCCAATTAAGAATTGACCATTCCTTACTTAAGTTAACATAAGCATTTTATATGTTTCTTATATTTATTTTCACTTTACCACTTTAGTTTATATCCATTTCTATTCAAATCGATTCTTTCATTTCCATATGAATTCAATTTATCTTTAACTCTGAATATTAAAATTTTATTTGTCATTTATAACTAATTATTTTAAATTGGTTTCATTTACCAACTTATTTTAGTTTCCAAATTGAATTTGTTTGTCGTTTCCAAAATTTTCCAAAATTTTCAAAAAATTTCTAACTCCCAAAATTTCTGAAAATTTTTGGCATAGTCTCCTTTGTACGGAGAGACTTCTACGATATCGCAGGATGCACAAAAACATATATACATCGGCCTCAGGCCGGAAATCACAATATATATCAATATGTGCAGTTCATATTTCCTATTTTGAATTCTTTTGCGTAAGCGTACCTTTATTTGGCATTTTTAAGCAAGCGGCTAACTTAATTTGCAACGTGCGCATCCAAAACCAGCCAAACGGCTTCCCTGAACCTGTACTTACTCAATTTAAACATGTAAGTGCCCAAAATCATGCAACTTAACAATATTTTACATATTTAACTAGCAAACATTCTAGATCTAATAAGCCATGTAGATTAAACAACACTTATAAGCAATTTTAGAGGGTTCCAACATTAATTTAAATTGCTCACAACCTATTTATATACAACTTCATTCAATTCAAATGGTTTACCACTAAATTTCTTTCATTCAATTCTTTTTAGCAAAACAAACTCATATTTAATCCAGTTGATCTCAAAATCAATTTATTTAACTTCTATCAACTCATAGAATCTTAATTCTCTCTACTTGCGTCAAACGACAATTTATTTTATGCAGTTTTGCCAATATCCATGTGAATAAAGAATAGCTTAAGTTTTACCAACAATTTGAATGGGTTCCAATTCAATATTTTTAACTCCATTCCATTTTAATTTAATTGGTATATTTATTGAATCCAATATCAATTCTTATTCTCATCCAATAATATTTCTGAATTGTATTATATTAATAACAATGCCACTTCAAATCATTTCTACCTACTTGCATTTCATTTACAATTCAACCATTACTCTTATAATCCAATTTATTTTATTTAACTCGAGTTCAAAACCAATTCCCTTATGAATTTTCATTTCCTTAATATTATCTATCTTCACTTGATTTAAATCCAATCCAATAACATTAAACTTAGTTTAAGTTGAATTCAATTCAACTCTCCTCCATCCATTTAGCTTAAGTTAATTTACTTCAAATTATTCAAATTTTTATATTTAAGCTCATTTTCATTTTACAAGTAATTTTTTTTTCTTCTATTCAACTTAACTCTATCCCAATCAAATCCCATTTCAAACTACAATTCCTTTTGATTAGTTATTATAAAATTTAACTCTCTAGATTCAACTCATTCAATTTATTACAAGGCCATATCTAATTTATTTTTCACATATTTGGATTTCATTTTCAATTCAAACCATTACTATTTTAATCTAATTTCATTTTTATTTGTTACATTCCCAATTATATTTAATTTGTTAACACTTCCAGGTAAATTTTAATTTATAACTCAAGTTCTAGATTCACTATCCATTTCAATTTACCACCCAATTCCATGAACTCACAATTCAACTTTATTTAACTACATTGGGTTCTCATTGCATATTTCATTATCTAATTATCATCCAAATAGTCTTTCCCCAACTTATAATTCAGAATTTGATTTTAATCTCAAAATCTCTTCATTTAAATTTCTTAAGTTCAAATTTCTTTTATAGTTCAAGTTTGGATCTTTGTTCTCATTTTCCAATTCATCAAAATATTAATCGTGAGTTTCTATCCCACTTTTTCAAATTTTATAAGTCACAACTTACTATTTTATACAATCACATTCATTCCAGGCTTGGATGTATTCATCTTTTACTTTTAACTCTAGCCTTATGTTTAATTATAACCCAAGCATATTTTATTACCATGGATTTCTAATTCTGATTCTTTTATAAGTCTTATTTATTTATCCCAATTCCAATTCTTATCCAACTTGTTTTCCATTTGTTCAGGTAAGAATTTAATTTCATTCATTAATTCAATTGAATTCTCATTCCAATTAAATTTTACTTTAACTCAGATTTACTTAACTCAATTCAATTTCAACTTATTTCGAAAACAACTGAATATTATTTTCAGCTTATCCAATTAATGTCAATCCAGTCAAATTTTATTTCCCAATCCAAGTTAATTTTAGTTTCATTTTAAATTTAATTTCCATTATCCAAAGCTTATATTTCTTTCATGATTTTAAAATCATCTTAATTTATAAGCTTACAACCTATCTCATCAGGATTTTTATACACCCGGCTTTTGGTTTCAAATCATTTTGAAATCTCCAATATCCCAAATCACTCTTCTCAAATTTCAAACCAATCCTGGTTTTATTCTCAACAAATTTCCTTTGAGATTTTCAAAAACAACTAGTTTTTCTGAATAAATCAATTTGTCAGCAATCCGTCACTTAGAAATTCGAAAATGAATACTGATGATGCGGCCGTCATCATCAGAATTATTTTCCAATTGTCCAAGTGATTTCAATGCTATTTCCCTTTCCAAAATTTATTTGAAACAAATTTTCTTTCAGAAATATCTTCAAAACAATTGTGCTATTATTTATTTCCAAAACACTTCCAAAATCTCCGTGATTTAAATTTCCAATTTAATTTGCATTCAATTTTAATTATAACCCAATTATATAATTTATGCTCATATAATTTATTTTCATTTGATCATACGAGTAATTCCAATTTTATAATTTAATTTGTTTAAAATATGATCATCCAAACATCCAAGTTATATAATAATTTAAGAAAATATTTCTTTTATATCAAAATATATTTTGGGTAAAATTATTTCATTCACCCACATTTAAAATAATACTGTGTCAATTGTTCTATTCAAGTGTTTAGAAACACCTTCGATACAGTTGTCCAGACTGTGTCGACGAAGGTTCATATGCCACTCAATAAACCAATCAACACAATATTAAAACCATTTATATTCACTAACAAATACGCGCTCATATCTATTAATACGCTCAAACTCATTTTAGAGTACGATTGACTCTATTTTATGAGTAATTCCCACCAGAGCCAAGGTTATCACCAACCTATGCTCTGATACCAAGTGTAACGACCCGCAAATCCGTACCCCTTGAGTCAACACTATTCTACCTAAAACAACTCAAGTTGCACAGAAATATGAACCATTTTGGTTAAAGAAGAAGAGGTAGAAGAAGAGAAAACTAAAACAATATCAGAATCTAACCATCGCAGCGGAATAAAATATAATAGATAAATAATGGTCTTTACATAAAAACAAATATATATCAGTTTCATATATATATACATCATCAGAGTACATCAATCACATCTCAACATCAATAACATACAACTGGATATACAACTACACAGAACAGCAGAATATATATATATATAAACAAGTACGGGAGTACGTATCATCATCCAACTCGTCTCCTGAGCTCCACAGCATCATATCCTGTATCCTATAATACTCGGTCTGACCCGAGCATTACAGTTAAATAATACCCGAGTCAGTCTGGAATACCAGCGTGAGAAAATCACACCTAATTGATTATTAAAGTTTCAAAAATCCTTTGAAAACAAAAGCATCTCGTAAGACCACGCCACAAATAAACATGTCGGGTTTTTACCTTAAAATAGCTAAAACAATTTTTATAGAAATCCTCTGATATTATAATAGGGTCTATTTACAAATACTTATAAAATAGCCGAAATTGTTACATTCATTAAATTCCAGCTACTAGCCACAGAGTGGGTAATACAAACAAAACTCGTAAAGGCTTGTAGGGAGAATGGATTCCAACTAATGACTAGGCACTGGGGTGCCACCTGTCACAGTACGTGGTCTAGATCACAGTACCGAGGACTACTCCCTTCATCCCCTGCAACACAAGGCCGGACCCATCCCTTACTGGACAGTTCCGAACAAGATCACCCCACGGTTGGGATCAGCAACCGTACCACTAAGCCGAAATAAAAAGGGACATCTAGACAGGGATGACCTTACTCTCAAGTGGGGGCTACCCACGAAGCCTTGCTGCATATCCCCTGATTTTCAGTCATTCCCGGTTGATGAGGCTTGAGGCTAAACGTTACCTTTAGAACGATATCCCTTAGAATGCCCATCGTCCACCTGACGATGTTTCGCAAGCATTCATCCATACAAGTCTGTACCGGGTTCGAACGGAACCGAAGGCACTACTCCTACTACATCCATTTTGGAAATATCCTCAGGATTAGTAGCGACTGGCCCTTGCACTTCACTGCTCCATCTTCGACTCCATACACGTTTTTCGCACGAAACGTACAAACCGGATCGAAGTGGTTTTCGAGAAATAAATCTCGATCCCGGTCTCTTCGAAACGATCAACGCAGTTGGCCAATATTGATAGTCGGTTATTTAACTATCAATTAATATTCACAACATCCATCACACAATGAATAATTTCCCAAATTATTTATTTACCTCAAAATATCTTTCCAAGATATATTTCTATTTTCAATCTTTTGAAAACAGTTTCTAAAACCAACTTTCTTTCCAGAATAAACTTACTCAAATATTTTCTATCTCCTCTGAAAGTCACCAAGCACAAACTAGATTTTAAAAATAACTTAAAACACTTTACTTTAAAATATATACTTATAAATCATTTAAATTAAAGCTACTTTAATAATTTGTTAAAAATACATACTGCATGAGTATTTGAAAATAAGGTTACTTAGTAAATATAAAACTAGATTTCTTCGTTTTAAGAACAAAATACTAAGTTACTTCTTAATAATTACTACTAAAATAGATGAAAAGAAAATACTTACTTGAGACTTTAAATATTGGAAAAAATAAATTTACAAAACTTGCTTTCTTTAAAAACAATTTTAAAACATTTAACTGATATTTTAAAAATTTACTCTTTAAAAACATGTACTTGGCTATCCAGAGAAAGTTCCAACTTCAATCACTTAAATCAGTTTTCCCAAATTGATTTCAAATTTATTTATTTGAAATAAATTTCTTTACTTTCTTAATTCATCTAAAATTTCATTAATTAGGGACTTATTATTAAGGTTATAATTTCCCGTTTGTTTTTAACCCATTTTAAGTAAAATACGGATTTCAGCTTTTCCCAACTTTTATATTCCTTCCAATAATTTAAATCTTAAATTTTAAATAACCGTTTTATTCCCTTAATTAATATCACTGAAGATTAAAATTCATTAACTCTTTGTTTATTCAAATTTCCATTCTATACTCAAGATTTATTTATTAGAATTTTAAAGTCACTTTATTTCTTTCCAATTCATTTAAAAATTTATTCAAATTTCTGTAATCATATTTACTTACAATTTCACTTCTTTATTTATCTTACAAACATCCAATTTATATATTTTTGGTAATTCATCATACCCAATTATATCCAATCGAACCATAGCATTCAATATACCAATAAAGATCATCATAGGATATCAAATAAATCACAACAGAGGGTATTAAATAATTTAAATAAATATTGAGGGGTCCAGTTGGATCCCTCCAACCTATTTTTCCTGCATCCACAGATGTTAGCACAACATCATATACCAATTCCAGAATATATCATACTATAGCACATCAATCAATCAATTTCAACCATTCAAACAATTATTTAAATTTAATCATTGAAATTTAAATTTAAACTGAGTGAGATTAACTCACCTTTTACCTAAGATTTGCAGTCTATTTCCATTCATCTCCATTCCAGCTTGTTTCTCGATTTTTAGACCTTGTATAACATTTTATAATTTATTAATATTTGAAACAATTTAACAATTTATTATTATTTATTCATTTAATTTAAACCAACAAATGTTCCTTTAAACTAATAGTTAAATTTTTAACTAAATTTCCTTTTACTAAAATATTTTGGGGGTTAAAATAATTAAACAGGTTATTTAATAAATTAATCTTCATAATGCATTATTTTAAACTAACCAGTACATGGAAATATATATATTTATATAGATAATTACCTTTATACATATGTCCTGAAATCACTACTTATAAAAGCAATTTATATGTATACCAAACATTCTATTAAGATACGACTCTTCATCATATAAACCAAAATCTATATATATTTATTTTTATTACATTTTCTGTATATACTCACTTAATTAACAAACTGCTTTACCGTCAATACCTATAAACATATATATTTTACTAAATCAAAACATAAATTTATACCTATATACATTTCAAATCAAATCTAAACGAACTCGATAACATTTTCAAATTCTTATATATATTTTTTTTCTCTATCAAAAAGATATTTTTTTCTTTTTCTGTATATATAAAAACTGTATATATATATTTTTATTAAATTAAATAAAATACATTATACCTTACTGTCGACTTCCCCACAACCTCGATGCTAGTACGTGAGCACCACCACTACCACCCCACTCAATTACTCCACTGCCTCGAGAACTCCTACAGTGTCGTGACTTCCAGTCGCGACTCTAACATCAAACTTGCGGCCGCCACCATCACGCATCTCCGCTTCACCGATAATCGAACGCAACTACACAGCCCCCGGTCGCGACACCCACTGACAACTCGTCGTTGCCGCCTCCCTTTGTACTCGTATTATTGGCAATCGAATCTATCGCAAATCCCAAAAATTAAAACCCTAACCGCGAGTCTCTCGCCTGAAGCTCCCATCGGCCCGCCGTCGAGCGCGAGTTCCCCTTCCCAATTCGATGAAGACGACGCGAATGAAATTGAAAAGAGGGGAAAGGAGGTGGTCAGCCACTAGTTTGATTCGATTTGAGATAGATGGGCAAGCGGCCATTTTTTTCTCTGAATTTTGTTTTTATTTTCATTTGAAGGAAGCGAACTCGGTTCCATTATTAAAGAGAAAGGGTTTGTGTGATGTTGTAAAAAGAAGAAACATTGATACAGAAAGAAGTCGGCTTCAACAGAGATAACAGAGATATGTTGGCTGCTGATTAAAAATTTATATTTTTATATTCAAAAATATCTCGTTTAGGTACCTAGTTATTTAAATTGAATTCGATATAGATTCCAGCGCGTTTATATAACGTACGCTCACACAACAACTCTGATCGCTACGAAATTTGAAATCCGACAATAATTCAATATTACGGATCCAATGGCACTGGTTTCGTCGAATTCCGAGACTGTGCCTCGGAAGGCTATTTTTAATTTCAATTCAAACTATAAAATTTTTGAAACTGAACAAACCAATTTTACAACCTCTATTATGCTCAGTGTTATCAATATAAATTCTACAAGCCTTCAAATTATTTTTAATAGGCTTAAAACTCTAGATTTCCCTATTTTACCCAACTTCCAATTATTTAATTCAATAATTTAATCATCAAATAAATTGTGATATTTGGATTTAAGTTAAAAAATCAAAATTTTAAATATTTAAAATCAATTAAATATTCTAATTTTAAATGCTCGAAAATTCCGGGTCGTCACAGCTCGGGTTTGAACTTTTGATAATATCGTGACTTTATTTGTATTTCACTTGAGTTGAACCCGACTTTTGACTTGGGTTTGACCTTGTGCTCAGTTGTCCCTGTAATTTTATCAAATGTATATATCGGTGTGCGCGGCCTTATGGCATGTACAGTGATATACTGTGCATGTCACAAGGTGTTCGTGTACGATGAATTGAAAATTAAATGATGACGAACAACCTAAATAACCGAGGCAAATAATATTTTCAAAATACATTTTATTTTACACTGAAAAAATATTTTCTTTTCAATTTTATTGCATTAATATTTATTTTTGCAGATTGCTCAGATGATGGATTCAATCTGGACTGGAATAGAAGATAAAATACGAGTGAACGAGTGAAATGTAGTGAGGTGAAAATGCATGTGAAAATTGTAATGTAGTTAAATTTGTATTGTAATTGAAAATTGTGTGTGTGTGTGTGTGTGTGTGTATATAATGAGAGCTTGAATTTGTACTACTCAAAATTGTAGTAAATATTTGTTTGGATAAAATATCCGTTTGAATTTAATTCTATGTTATTTACTTTATTCAGTAAATATTTATTTAATTATGTGAAAATTAAAATAATACATTAACAAATACATTTATATGAATATATATATATATATATATATGTTTATTACCATCAAACAAAAATCATATACTCGCATATTATACATATATGTATATGTATATGTGTGTGTCTATATATATGTATATATTGAAAATGGGTAAAAGCTTTATTACTAAGCCCAAACAAGGTCGGCCCGACCCATACAACAACTATTAGTTCGAACATTCTACATCTTTTGTAGAAAAGATATACTAAAATAAAACTACTTCGTCTTCCTTTGATCTTTCACGGAGGTTTCCATGTCTGCTCCAGCTAAATCTCAGTATTATGTACTTTTAGTCCCATCCTCTTCAATGTCTCTAATTCAGCAGTTGATAAATTCTTGAGTTTCCCTACTCTTTTCATAATTATTTGTAAATCTCGTCTTATCATTTCGCTGATTGCATGTTCATTTTTGTGTTTGTTTTTTAATATATGTCTATTTCTATCTCTCCACACATGCCATACAGAAGTAGTCATCAAAATGGAAGCAGCTTTCCACATCAAGCTTTTGGTTTTCCAGCTTCTTGTCAGGTAAATCGTAATTTCGCATAGATAATAATCTTGTAAATTGCAATTTGGAACGGTCTTTTGTTTATCCCAGATTTCTTTGGTAAATGTACAGTGAAAGAAAAGATGTTTATGATTTTCTTCATCCTTTTTATAGAATACACATATCGAGTCCTGTATAATCCCCCATTTTTTAAGTCTGTCCATGGTAGGAAGTCTGTATACTAGAGCCTTGTAAGTTGTTTGTGACATTTTAGGAGTACTTGCTCTATTCCAGATAGCCCATTCAATTTCGCAACTTCTTTCCCTAAGATGTTCCCAAGTAGTCTTAAGGTGAAGTCTTTGTTGATTGGTTTCCATATCCAAGTGTTTGATAATGTAGCACTTAATGGAATACTCATTATTTACTGTTTAATTTAATTTGCTGGAGGTTCAGAGGGAAAATCCCATGTGTTATCTCGTATAATTTTTCCTAACATAAAGTCTCTTCCTCTATAAGCATTAAAACTGTCCCATCCTAGTTTGTTTATGACACATTCATTATTCAACCAGGGGTCAAACCAGAAACTTGAACACTCTCCATTTGCAATCCTTTTGTTTATTAAGTTTTTGAGGACGCTTCTAGATTTGAAGATTGTTTTCCAAGTGCCTGATGCATTTATATCCTCTTTTTGAATCCAAAAATTTTCCTTTAGATTTCTGCTTCTTATCCATACAGCCCAAAGACCTTTAACATTAAGAATTTTCCATGCCAATTTTGTTGCATAAGAACTTTTTAGATCCCTGAGGTTTTTGACACCCATTGCTCCTTCATTTTTTTGGTTTGCATAATGTTTATTATGATACTTTGTGAATCCCTCCTCTCTATATAAAATTAGCACAGACACTTTCAATTTTGTCAAGGGAAGCACTGGGGAGTTGAAATGTCTGTAGCCAAAATCTAACCATAGAAGTTATAACAGTGTGAACCAGTTCTATTCTGCCAGCAAAAGATAACAATTTTGAGCTCCAACTTTGTAACTTATTTCTAATTTTTGTTACTAGAACTCCATATTCTCCATCAGTTATAACATTAGTAGATAATGGCACTCCATGTTATTTGACAAGCAGATAACTCTCCTCATAATTACGGAGTGAGCAGAAAAACTCTTTATTCTTACAGTACTCATTGAAGTAGCATTTTTTTTTGTTTATTTACATTCAGTCCAGCTAGACTCTCAAGTTTGTAAAAGATTTCTTTCATACCCGTAATGGCAGTATTAGTAGCCTTACAGTAGATAATAAGATCATTAGCATATAGAAGATGTGTTATTTGAGGCTGAATTTTATAAACTGGCTGCATGATATTGTTGTGAGTATAAATTTCTATTTGTAGAGAAAAGAATTCCATTGCCACAACAAAAAGATAAGGGATGTAATAACCCGAATTTTGGATTATCGGTTAATTGATAATAAACGGGGTTAATTAATAGAAGTGCTGATTTATAAATTTAACAAATAGATCTAATAACAAATATTTATATCTGGTAGTCTCCTAATATGATTACTTAAAATTTATAGATTGAATTTGTGGTAGTTTAATAATTATATATATATATATATATATTTGAGTTGATTTTAAATTTGAATTAATATTGATTTATACGTATATAAATGAATTGTAATTCAAATTTGAATTTGAATTTGAATTTAAGTCTGAATTTGGTACTTGGATTTGAATAAATGCCTTAGTAAAATAATTTGGATTTATATATATATATATATATATATATATATAGGTCATTTATTTAACGTGTAATTGGTTTCAAACATTTTCTTTAAATTTGTATATAATAATAAATAGGAAATATAATTTAAATTTATATAAAAATATAAGTTAACAAGTGTTCAATTTTAAAGTGTATAGATTAACAAATGTAAACAAGTTATTCACGTAATTACAAGTGTAGCCAATTTTAACAAGTGTCACATGTATTCATATTCTTCCCAATCTCTTCTCAAATTTTTCTATCTTCATTTTTTATCAAATCAAAAAGAATCAAAGCCTGTAAAATCAAACAAACCAGAAAATTTAAAGTAACAACTCTTTTCAAATTTTAAAACTTGAATCATCAAACAAATTCAACTAGAACAAGCAAATTCATCTCAGTTAAGCAAGATCATCTCAACAACTAAGTTTCAGATCAAAGCATTATCTAGTTTCAAGGAATCAAGGCATTTCCAGGATTCCGGTTCAAAAGTCTATGTTCAAACATCCTATAACTGTGAGTAACATCACTTTTAAATGTTTTAGTATATAAATTTGTTGCATGTTCATCTTTTAATAAGTATGTAGTGTGTATATATAAATGCAATTCTGTTGAGTGTATATGGATGTATGGTATGCAATGCATGTGTCTTATCAGAGTACTCTTTGTATATGGTTTCTAGTTCTTGTTTTGTTCTATATTCAAATCTTTTAATTTCATCTCTATTTAACTTAAGATTCAAACAAAATTTGTTTGTTTAATCACAAACTTTAGTTTAGAATTTTACGTAAGTCAAAGTAATATTGATATGACTCTAGAAACCAAATTGACTGATCAAGTTTAAAAACAAGTGAAAATTTAAATATCATAATTTATTATTTCAGGGTTAGGATCTGAAATATCATGCAACAACATGAATTTTAAAACTAAAATAAAGATATTTAGTAATAGGAGTTAGGTGCAGTTCTTGTTTGAACTGAAAATGGGAAATTGGGATTTTTTGGGTGATCTCGAGGATCTGGGAGGTCGGGATTTTAGGTAATGATGGAGAAGTGATCAGTAATGATGGGAAAATTGCCTGATGGTGATGCATTTTAGAAAGGAAGTAGCATCTTTTGTTTTGAGTCTGGAACCCTAGTTTTAACTAGGTTTAATGTTTTGATCACCACGGCTTCTACAGATGATCGAGTGCAACGGGGTTTTGAGAGAGGGAAGTTTGGTCGTTGACGAGGACTTAGCCAGAGTTGCAGAACTTATAATGGTCAGAGTTTCATGGTCGAGTCGTTTCCAGGTTTGGGTGTAGTGGATCCAATTTCTGTTCGATGTCTAAATTAAGATCTTGAATTCGATTTCGAGAATTAGAGCACGATCTGATGATCGTGGTGTGGTATTTGGATGATTGTTGGTATGGGAAGATCATCATTGATGATCAATGATGATCAGCATCACCGTGCATGTGCACGGTGCATTGTATGGTCTGATTTGTTTGGTCTGGGCTAAAGGATTTGTTACTCAAGTTAATTAATGTTTGACTCGAAGTGTTGGGTAGTATGGCTCGAAGCAGTTTGGTTTTGGACTCGAAGCAAAATAGAATTGGCTCGGGTTAATTTTATGGGTTACAGGTTTAAACCTGTAGTGTTTTAAAAATTTAAGCTGAAGTTTAAATTGTAAGCAAAGTTTTAAATTAAAGTTTTATCTGGATTCAAATTTAGTTTGAATCCCAGTTTTAAAAATAGAATAAAGTTTTTAAATTTTAAATTGTTTTAACAACCTTAAATGGTTAAATAGTTTAAATTTAAAAATGAAGTTTTAAAATGCAAGTAAAGATTTTAAATATGGAATCAAAATGTAATCTGTATTCCATTTTTGAAATTAAAGGAAGTTTTTAAACTTAAATTTTCTTAAACAACTTTGTATGTTTAAAGTGTATTTCAAATTGATTTGAATTTAAAATTGAATTTGGTTTTTAAATTCTTTTAAACTTTTATTTAAGATAAATATTTCTTTAACTTATGAAACAAAAAGGTTTTTGAATTGTTTTTAACTTTGTTAAAGTTAATTTGTATTCATTTTAAATCTTAAATTTAAAATGAAAATTAAAAGCAAATTGGAAAGTAAATTGTTTTAAATGTTTTGTTAATGATAATTTAATAATTAATAAGAATAAATTTTATGTTAGAGTAAATAAAGATTTACGGATTTGTAATTCATTAAATTATTAAGATAATTAAAATGGATAATTAATTAATTTATTTAATTAACGATTTGGATTAATTAATTTAATTAAGGGATTTAAATTAATTATTCAAGATTTAAGATTAATTATTTAAGGATAATTAATTTGTAATTAAGAATCATTAATTAGATAAGATTTGAATATTTATTAATGATTAAAGATTAATTAATCAAGTAATTAAAGATAAGTTTAAGTTTTAACTGAGATTAATTAAAGATAATTAATTAGTAATTAATTAATTTAATTAATTTAAGTTAATCATTTGATGATTGATTCAGTATAATTACAATGTAATTAAAAGGGAATTACTTAAAGGAAGTGATTAAGGATTAATTACTTAGTGTAATTAATTAAAGGATTGATTAATTAAGGGAATTACTAAAAGGGTTAGTTAATTAATGAAGATGATTAATTGAGGGTAGTTAATTAATGTAAGTAATTATAGAATAATTAATTCGAGTAATTAATTATGAATCAATGTAATCAATGTGTATGGGTAAGCTTAATTAATTTGTGTAATTAATTAAGTTAAAGTGGTTAATACTAATTAATTAATTAAGTTTAATTAATTAAAGGTAATCATTTGATATTGGGTTAAGTATAATTACTTAAGGTAATTAATGAGGTATAATTACTTAGTGAAGTAATTACTGAATAATTACTGGATGTAATTAATTAAAGGAAATTACTTGTTGGGAAGTAATTAAAGGATAATTATTTGGTGGAAGAAATTAAGTGATAATTACTCAGTGTAATTAAAGGACTAATTAATAATTAATCAAGGAGTTGGTTTAATTAATGGAGTAATTAAGGGAAGTTAATTTCTGATTGTCGTTAATCAAGGCTGATTTATGAATGTAATTGAGTTAAAAGTCAATTATTAAATGAAATTTAAGAATAATTAACTAATGAGAGTAATTAGAGGATCATTAATTAATGTAATTAATGAAAGTGATCAATCTTACTCATGAATGATTGAATGATGATAAGTGCTTTGGATTGGTTGATATCTCTAATATGAATTACCGTGTGATATGATATGTTGGATGGACAGTGATAATGTGATTATCTATCAATTATGAATTGCTGTATAAAAGTGTTATCTGGTAATTAAAATTGAATTGTATTTAATTGAATAACTTGGGTTTTGATGACATTGGATTCGAAGAGACCGGAGTCGGGTATTAGAAAATACTTGAAACCACTTCGATTCATTATAGATTAATATGTGAAATCAATAAGCCGGAATGAAATGATTTAAGTCAATTGGACTATTTAATCTAGGTTTTGGTACTTAAAAATTTGTGAGTGAAATAAGTAATGTCTATAACAATTTTCGAACTTGTAATTGATACAAGTTACCCGGGTCATATATATAAGTTGTATGCTTTTGTCATTCATGTTAGATGGGTTTACTCATGCTGGTTTCTAGCCTGACTTGGGTGTTACTTTGATGTAATGCTCGGGTCAGACCGAGTATTACAGATTTCCAAGTAAGGACTTTCTGGAGCTCAGGAGGTGAGCTGGATGGCAGAAACATAAGGAGTGTTTACGCTGTATTATATTGTTATTTATATAGGATAAGTTACATTTGACTGTCCAGTGTATGTGTAAAGTTGTAATTCTGATGTATTAAAATGTAATTGACTGATACAGCTTTCTACGTGTAAAGAATATTATTTGATATTATATTTTATCCGCTGCGTTTGTGAGATGTTGGTGTTTCTGTTTTCTTATTTTTCTTCTATCCCTTTCCTTCTTTTCCTAACTATCTGGAATTTTCGGGATCAAAATTTCCGGGTCGTTACATTTGGTATCAGAGCAAAGGTTAAGCGAGAACCTTGGCTCTAGTGGGATACTCATTAAGGATAGGGTCAATAGTACCCTAGAATGAGTTGAGTGTATAAATATAAGAGAGTGTAGTTGTTATTTTCTTATATGAAGATTTTAAAATGGTTTCAAAAGTAAATGAATCTTATATAAGTTTATTAAGAAATAGATAATCTATTATATTAAGGAAATTGGTTGTTGTATTAATTGAATTTAAAGTAATAGTAAGAACTAAGTGGTAATAGAAATATAACCAAATTTAAATTGAATAAAGAACAAGTTTGTAATGGATTCAAACTGAAATTAAAATCTTGAGTTTGGAGAAGAATTTTCAGAATAAAGATAATAGTGAATTGGATTCTAGTTGCAATAATCTTGGTTATATCATAAATGATTATTGTGTTTAATATTGAAATTTGTGTTAATGAGTAAGCAAAATGAAATGTTTTAAGGAAGTAGAACATTTGTGTAACGACGCGGATTTTTCGCGCTCGAAAATCGACATCCATACTTCAAATCGTATTCGAATGCCATAAATTCGACCGTTCAAATCCGATTCGCCGGAGCTTATAACAATCATTAAGTAAACAACACAGCGGAATAAAAGAATAATACATTGATATACAGCTTTGATACAATATCTGATACAACAGATGATCCAATAGATATCAATATACATCAGAGATATGATACAATAAAATAGCAGCGGAAAGAAAATAGATAACATCTAGCAGCGGAACAAATAACTCTAAAGTAGTCTTCAAGGAAGAACTCCAAAAATAACTGCAACTCCATTTCCAAGAACCAATCCAGCAATAGCTCGAACCCCCAATAACGATGCACCAAGCTCAGTAAGACTGGTGCGATCCAAAGACTGAACTAACTCCAGATAATCTACTAATCTGACTATCTGAAAAACCCAACTCTAGACTGCTCGTGTAGAAAATAATGAGCACCCAGAGATTAGGAAAGAAACAATAAACTCCGGATCAGTCGTGGGACTGGTGTGAGCAACAAAAACAGTTTATCTTTTAAAACATTCAACAAAAGATTTTCAAAGTCAATTCGCAATGCTTTTAAAAATGAGACTACCATAAGGCCTCCCGCACACGCACACAATGCAAACGCAGAATCGGAGGAGATTTCTCCTTATGATAGTCAAAGATGCTTGATACGCATTAAAAGAAACATTTGATATTATTACTAGTGCATAGTGTAGGAAAAATTCATTTCGAAAGTAGAATATAAATCTTAGCCAACATACGACCATTATCGTATGCCTACTATAGCTAACCATGTTCAATAGCAGGTTACCGCCACATTCCATGGCAGGTTATACAACTAATACTGTACAAGGTTCGTATTGTTTCTTTGGATTTCCAACGAATGATCAGGCCAAGGAACTTCCCATTGCCACATGAGAATGCCTCTGGATGGACATCCCCGAGAACCAAACCGGATCTCTACCAACACAAGGCCGGGTTACCCCTAACTGAGTAACAACTGACCGAATATGCCATCCCCCGGTCCTTTGGGACCTTTATCCGAGATCTTGTAATCAATTCACACAATCATAAAGTGTTTTCAACATGAGTAAGTATCTGGGCTCCATACCATGATACCACCCTTTTCCAGAAGGAAATGCACACATCCTAAAGGGCGCTACCCCTCATAACCTTGCTGCTTCTTTCCTGTTTTGACCATTCACGGGGTGTGAGGCTCGACGAAGTCACGTCCACAAAAACATACTTTATACAAAAGCCATGCTTTGGGTCAACAAATGATCATAGAAATGATCACCAAGATAGACGATCAAATAAATGATCCTATCACAAATAATCAACACAATGATCATTTCACATCAACACTTAGCATGTCACATTACCAAATTGGGAATATATCGCTGATAACCTTCAATTACATAACCTCTGAGCTCGTACGTCTCAGAGAAGGGTGTTAAGCTAAAAGAATAAATTCTCCGCCACCAACAGAAATATATTTGAAAGAAATCGGCTTTATATCTCAATTTGTAATGTCAGACATACAATCCATACAAGTCTGTACCGGACTCGAACAGAACCGAAGGCACTTACAAAGAAGTCCTTGCAATCCGGATATTCACTAATCACGTTCGGACTTCCCATCACATATGGAGTCTCTATACCGGGGACCAGTCGATGCAAAGACATTCGACGAGTTGTCCTTTCGCTTTCAAAAATATCCGGTCTTCAACACCGGTCTTCAAATGCTATCCATAACGACATATCACATATTCGGAATGGGATATATGACATAAAGGTCCTCTCCCGGCTAAACCGAATAGTGAGCGCAATATTTACAAGAAATATATGGATATTGGGATTTCAATTAAGTCACAACTTATTACCCAAAACTTTTCTTCAAATGGCTTAACAAATCACCATTTCAAATCTTTTAAACAAAAGGATTCATTTTCACAACCTTTAACGGTTTAAACAATTTTCACATTTTAATCTTTTAAACAAAAGATCCATTCACAGATTTTCCAAATCAATTTTCATTTCAATTTGATTAACTCGTTAAATCTTTAAATCAAAGATTTAACTTATAGCCTTCAAAACAATTTCATTTCAATTTGATTTAAACAAATCATCAATTTAAATCTGTTAAAAATAAATAGATTTAATTCATAGCTTTCAAAAAGAATTCATTCATAACTTAGGAAAATCATTTCTCTATTCAATCTTGAAATTCCCCTAATTAACTGGAATCTCAGTTCTTATCTAAAAGTGTTTATCATTTGAAAACAACAGTTTTCATTTTGGAAATCTGATTCATTTATACGAGTTGAAATCCCTGGGTTAGATTCAAATTCCCAAAAATAATACTTTAAAAATGATTTAACTCATAATGACTAGTATAATATCATTAATCCCTAGTTTCAAATTACAGAATTCAATTCCAAATATCGAATTCAAATTCAAATTGAATTATTTAAATTTCAAAACTTAATCAAGTAAATTAAAATAAATTTTAACTTGAAATTTCCTTCCAAAAGCTTTTCACATTTATTCCGATTCCATTTCCAAAACATTTGAATTTAAATATTCAACTTTAAGAATCATTTTAAAATCATTTTAAAATCTGTGACTTAATCGATTTCCTCGTGAAATCCATAATTGTGTGTGTATGGTGTGGTCCAGGGGTTTAACACACTAGTGCAACATCATTCAATCATCACAAATCAAATATAACAATATATCCGATAAGCGATATAAACTATAACGCTTATCTTCATTCACAGATCACAGATATATATACAGATGTATCATCAATAGATGAATAAAATTATACATAGCACAATCACAGAACAAAGTGTCACAGATCAGATAGGACAATCAATTCAAAGCATCTCATACAATAAAATCCTTCATAAGTAGGGCTAACATTCAATAATCATTTATAAGTAGGATTAATTAATCGTTTAATCCTACTTAATTCAATTTATTTCCAAATAAATTAATTTCTTATGAATTAATTACCCAATCTTGATTAATTCATTACAAATCATTTGATATTAATTTATCAAACACTTTAATAAATTAAATTATTCTTAATTAATCATATTAATTTAATTACTTAATAATCTCTAGTTAATTATCTTCATTAACTAATAATATTTCCTTAATTACTTTCTCAAGAAAATTATCTTGGATTAATTCATCATTAATCATTTCTAATTATAAATTAAATCTAAATTACTTATTTATAAATTAAATAAATCATTCTTTAATTACCCTATTAATTTAAATCATTTTATTTCCTTAATTATCTCTAAGATAATTAATTTCTTTATTAATGACTTCATTAATATTTAAGTGTATTTCTATCATTACACTTTAAATCTTAAATTCAAATTAATTTAAAAAATACACTTAATCATTCATGAAAAAAAAACTTCTTTTATTACAAAACTAAGATTCAAATTTAGATTGAATTCCACATTTAAACATTGGTTAAATCTTTGTTATAATTCATTTCTTTATAATTTTCAAATTCCATTTTAAATTCAAATTCCTTAAAACATACTTTAATTGCTTAAATTCTTTTATTCAAAACAATTTTAAAGTTAATTTTTTTTTTTTACTTAGTTTCAAACTTGAACTTGAATTTATATTTAGACCTTTGTTTTGAAACTTAATTTAAACTTTGCTTTAAACTTAAATTTTAGTTCCCGAATCAGTACTATATTGGCTTTGAGCCAACACTGGAAAACCCGAGTAAAATACTGAGTTACGCGAGTTCCCCTTCGAGCTCTTCACCATATTTTCCCAGGCACTTTCTTGGTACGCATCTTCTTCTCCTCTTTCGTTTTTTATTTACGTTCAAGCTACAACAGCAATAACACGTGCAACAAACCCACGCGCCCAGGGTTCGCCTCGAAGAAACCCCACATCATACTCGAGCATTAACTCGCGTCGTCCACACCCAGAAATTTCCAGGAACGACATCAACGTCGTGCATGTGCACAGATCGTCAACGACGATCCCACCTCCGGCGACACCATGAACAAGTCGCCGACCATCCCCACGTGCCATTCCAGTCTTTGAACGAGCAACACGAAGAACGAAACGAATTTTGACCCATCATTCGAAACCGAGGCATACGACCCTTCAACAGATCGCCTCGCCCCTCCTTGCTCTGACCATCAGGGACGCTGCAGCTCCGGCCTCGCCTCGCCGACTCTTCGAACTACCCTTCCCCAAAATCTCGAACGGCTTGATCGATCAGTGAAGACAGAAACGCTTTGTTTCTGGCACGTCCAAAAACCCATGTGAAAACCCTAATTCCTCCTCGTTCTATCAATGTTTGCAATAATTCTTTTTTTTAACATTTTTCCTAAACCCATTGATAAACAAACAAGCTTCCATCAAAATCTCAACCCTCAAAGATTCATCGATCGCGGGAAATTGGGAAGAAAAGCATTTCTGATCGACTAAGGACTGCTCTCAACATAGTAAATGAAAAATCAAAGTTTCTTTTTTAAAAATCATGTTTTTAACTAATGATTCCACTTATATACTCGACTCAACAATTCATTTTATTTGATTTTTATCATATTCATATGTGTTCATATGTTCCATGGAGTATCAGACTCCTTTCACATCTATTTCGCTGGAAATAAGTATTAAACTTTTATTTATAAACTAATAACATATTGTGCTTAAGTCTTCCATCCTAACAAAGATCAAAAGAGTTGATATCTGGGTTTTTTTTTTTTACTTAAATGATGTTACTTAATCCAGAAAAGAACAGAGCATAACACAGCATGCACACAATATGTCAACTACAGATTTACACTTAAATATACAAGCAAATACTTATTCTAACCATACTATCATGTTATCAAATATTTTACATTTTAAAAGTTACTCACAGAACAATACAGTTCAATGCATTCTTCACAATATCAAAAATATAAACATATTTCAATATTAAAAAGGTAGTTTGCTCACCTTGTTTTTCCAGAAGAAAGAATGAACAGGCTGGAGAAATGCAAGTTGAAAACTTCTTCTTTAAATCCTCTGGCTTTGATTTTTGTATTGTTTTTTTTTTAGTTTTGAAGAAAATACTTGCTTCAGTTAAATTTAGTTTGGAGTGGACGAAACTGAGTGAGGATGATGGATATAGAAAAGAAGGCTCACTGGTTGATACTTCATTTTGTACAGGTAATGTTATTTTAATAAAATAGGCATGGTTGAAGTGTATTAGAGGTATGTTGTAGGATATCTTCTTTGTGCCAGCCTTAAATGCTTTGGTACTTGTTTCATTTGTTATCTCTTGCCTTGCATTCTAAGCTTTATAGCAACAGGCTATACTTGCCTACTTTGTTGACTTCGGCTGATGGTTTACATTTTGATGGGGTTTAGGTATGCTATGGTGTACTAAAGCAAGGATATTAAATGCAAGTGTCTCCCATTTTGTTTACAGTAAATCCATATGCTTTGTATTTCTTTGTTTTGTTTATTTCTTGCTTTGTTACTTAGTACTTTGCATATTTATTCTCTTTAGTTTTGTTTTATACTTATTGTTTTTGTTTTATATATCAATGTTCTTATTTTATTCATAGCTTAAGTATAAATTGTTTTACTTTACAAATTAGGTGAACTTCTATTTTTATTGCCTAGCTTGTATTTGTATTTGTTTTGTTAATTTGTTTTTATCATTTTCATTCGACTATGTATATCTTTGTTTTGTTAATTTAGCTTATACTTTGTTTTATTGATTTGCTTACTTTTTTTTTCCCTTTATATACATTTGTTTTCAAAACTAAATGTATATATAATAAAAGTTGTTCTAGTTATGTTTGTTTCTAATTTGTTTAATGTATTTTATTCTATGTTTTATTTCTTTTATTTTAACTTAAATTGTTTATTTTACTTTATTTTACTACTTTGCTGCATACTTACTCATACAAGCCTTTATATATATATATAATTTATTTTTATACTTACTTTATTTTCTTTCACAAGCTTTTGCATATATGTTTGTTTTAAGTGTTCATAAAAACATATTTTTGTTTTAGTCCTTTATATTTTATTTGTTTGTTTTATTTTCGTCTACATTCTTTTCATATTTAAATGTATTTTATTTTCTTTAAATCTTCTTGTTTTGTAAATAAATTTCTATTTTATTATGTTGTTAGAATTTAGCAAATGTTCTACTTCCTATTTTTATTAAAATTTATCTCATATTATTTTTCTATTTCTAGTTTAAATATTTATTGTTATCTTACTTTAATATTTATTGTCTTATATTATTTTATCTGCTCACACATTTTGTTTTAATGTTTAAATATAGCTGGTTTGTTTTGCAAGTTAATTCATATATATATGTTTTGTTCCACCGCTTTGTCCTATTACTTTATAGTATGAATAACTTCTATGTTAACATGTTGTTAAAATTTATTTATGAGTTACTATATATATATATTTTTCTTAATTTATTTTATAACTCAAATATTTATTAAACCATTCATCTAATATTTAAATTCAAATCAAAATATATATATATATATATACACACACAAGATTTTATAATTTCAAATTGACTCATATATACCCAAATATACATATATATATATATATATATATATATATATATTCACATATATACATATATATACAATATTTAAAAATTTAAATGATTTATATAGAATATATTTGAACTCGGGGAAACTCACTTCCATTTATAATTAATTTTATAAATTTATTTTTATTCAAATTTCATTTAATTATCAATTTAAACTAAATTAAAATCTAGGGTCGTTACAAACTTCCCCCCTTAAAAGAATTTCGTCCTCGAAATTCGCAGGCACGAAAACACACAGATAGATGAAAGATAGAGAAATATCTTTTCAAATCAAGCTGGATATCAATTCTGCATTTGGCTCACCAAATCAGAATATCAACAATAGATACAAGAAATTACGATAGAATTTCAATTTTTGGTTTTAAAAAAAATCGTTTAATTGATTCAATTCAAATTATTCTTCATATTCTATTAATCAATTTAACTTAATTTAAAATTTCTAATTCATTTAAAATTTCCAATTTCAAAATTTCTAATTTATTCAAATTTAAAATTCATATTCATTAAGGTTTAAATCAAAAACTGAAAAGAAATCGATGAAGATACGAATTAAAAATTTCCTACAACGATTCGTAGGGCCATCATCGCATCAAAACTTCTTCATGTAACTGCCACGAAGCAATCAAAAGAATTTGGAAACGAATCAAAGAAAATTGATAGAGAAAGTTATTTCCACTGTTGTCACAGAGCATTGACCAATTATAGTCGTACTTCCCTGTCCCCTATCTCGTTCTCTTCTTGTACTCATACTTACTATCAGTAGATAGTAAGAGAATTTACTGAGGCGTTAAAACGGATATCTTAAGGATTACTCATTCTAGGATTTACTTCACCCTATCTCTAATGAGTTACTTAATGTGTTACCCTCCTGAGCTAAAGTTCAACCCTTAGCTCTGATACCAAATGTAACGACGCGGATTTTTCGCGCTCGAAAATCGACATCCATACTTCAAATCGTATTCGAATGCCATAAATTCGACCGTTCAAATCCGATTCGCCGGAGCTTATAACAATCATTAAGTAAACAACACAGCGGAATAAAAGAATAATACATTGATATACAGCTTTGATACAATATCTGATACAACAGATGATCCAATAGATATCAATATACATCAGAGATATGATACGATAAAATAGCAGCGGAAAGAAAATAGATAACATCTAGCAGCGGAACAAATAACTCTAAAATAGTCTTCAAGGAAGAACTCCAAAAATAACTGCAACTCCATTTCCAAGAACCAATCCAGCAATAGCTCGAACCCCCAATAACGATGCACCAAGCTCAGTAAGACTAGTGCGATCCAAAGACTGAACTAACTCCAGATAATCTACTAATCTGACTATCTGAAAAACCCAACTCTAGACTGCTCGTGTAGAAAATAATGAGCACCCAGAGTTTAGGAAAGAAACAATAAACTCCGGATCAGTCGTGGGACTGGTGTGAGCAACAAAAACAGTTTATCTTTTAAAACATTCAACAAAAGATTTTCAAAGTCAATTCGCAATGCTTTTAAAAATGAGACTACCATAAGGCCTCCCGCACACACACACACAATGCAAACACAGAATCGGAGGAGATTTCTCCTTATGATAGTCAAAGATGCTTGATACGCATTAAAAGAAACATTTGATATTATTACTAGTGCATAGTGTAGGAAAAATTCATTTCGAAAGTAGAATATAAATCTTAGCCAACATACGACCATTATCGTATGCCTACTATAGCTAACCATGTTCAATAGCAGGTTACCGCCACATTCCATGGCAGGTTATACAACTAATACTGTACAAGGTTCGTATTGTTTCTTTGGATTTCCAACGAATGATCAGGCCAAGGAACTTCCCATTGCCACATGAGAATGCCTCTGGATGGACATCCCCGACAACCAAACCGGATCTCTACCAACACAAGGCCGGGTTACCCCTAACTGAGTAACAACTGACCGAATATGCCATCCCCCGGTCCTTTGGGACCTTTATCCGAGATCTCGTAATCAATTCACACAATCATAAACTGTTTTCAACATGAGTAAGTATCTGGGCTCCATACCATGATACCACCCTTTTCCAGAAGGAAATGCACACATCCTAAAGGGCGCTACCCCTCATAACCTTGCTGTTTCTTTCCTGTTTTGACCATTCACGGGGTGTGAGGCTCGACGAAGTCACGTCCACAAAAACATACTTTATACAAAAGCCATGCTTTGGGTCAACAAATGATCATAGAAATGATCACCAAGATAGACGATCAAATAAATGATCCTATCACAAATAATCAACACAATGATCATTTCACATCAACACTTAGCATGTCACATTACCAAATTGGGAATATATCGCTGATAACCTTCAATTACATAACCTCTGAGCTCGTACGTCTCAGAGAAGGGTGTTAAGCTAAAAGAATAAATTCTCCGCCACCAACAGAAATATATTTGAAAGAAATCGGCTTTATATCTCAATTTTTAATGTCAGACATACAATCCATACAAGTCTGTTCCGGACTCGAACAGAACCGAAGGCACTTACAAAGAAGTCCTTGCAATCCGGATATTCACTAATCACGTTCGGACTTCCCATCACATATGGAGTCTCTATACCGGGGACCAGTCGATGCAAAGACATTCGACGAGTTGTCCTTTCGCTTTCAAAAATATCCGGTCTTCAACTCCGGTCTTCAAATGCTATCCATAACGACATATCACATATTCGGAATGGGATATATGACACAAAGGTCCTCTCCCGGCTAAACCGAATAGTGAGCGCAATATTTACAAGAAATATATGGATATTGGGATTTCAATTAAGTCACAACTTATTACCCAAAACTTTTCTTCAAATGGCTTAACAAATCACCATTTCAAATCTTTTAAACAAAAGGATTCATTTTCACAACCTTTAACGGTTTAAACAATTTTCACATTTTAATCTTTTAAACAAAAGATTCATTCACAGATTTTCCAAATCAATTTTCATTTCAATTTGATTAACTCGTTAAGTCTTTAAATCAAAGATTTAACTTATAGCCTTCAAAACAATTTCATTTCAATTTGATTTAAACAAATCATCAATTTAAATCTGTTAAAAATAAACAGATTTAATTCATAGCTTTCAAAAAGAATTCATTCATAACTTAGGAAAATAATTTCTTTATTCAATCTTGAAATTCCCCTAATTAACTGGAATCTCAGTTCTTATCTAAAAGTGTTTATCATTTGAAAACAACAGTTTTCATTTTGGAAATCTGATTCATTTATACGAGTTGAAATCCCTGGGTTAAATTCAAATTCCCAAAAATAATACTTTAAAAATGATTTAACTCATAATGACTAGTATAATATCATTAATCCCTAGTTTCAAATTACAGAATTCAATTCCAAATATCGAATTCAAATTCAAATTGAATTATTTAAATTTCAAAACTTAATCAAGTAAATTAAAATAAATTTTAACTTGAAATTTCATTCCAAAAGCTTTTCACATTTATTCCGATTCCATTTCCAAAACATTTGAATTTAAATATTCAACTTTAAAAATCATTTTAAAATTATTTTAAAATCTGTGACTTAATCGATTTCCTCGTGAAATCCATAATTGTGTGTGTATGGTGTGGTCCAGGGGTTTAACACACTAGTGCAACATCATTCAATCATCACAAATCAAATATAACAATATATCCGATAAGCGATATAAACTATAACGCTTATCTTCATTCACAGATCACAGATATATATACAGATGTATCATCAATAGATGAATAAAATTATACATAGCACAATCACAGAACAAAGTGTCACAGATCAGATAGGACAATCAATTCAAAGCATCTCATACAATAAAATCCTTCATAAGTAGGGCTAACATTCAATAATCATTTATAAGTAGGATTAATTAATCGTTTAATCCTACTTAATTCAATTTATTTCCAAATAAATTAATTTCTTATGAATTAATTACCCAATCTTGATTAATTCATTACAAATCATTTGATATCAATTTATCAAACACTTTAATAGATTAAATTATTCTTAATTAATCATATTAATTTAATTACTTAATAATCTCTAGTTAATTATCTTCATTAACTAATAATATTTCCTTAATTACTTTCTCAAGAAAATTATCTTGGATTAATTCATCATTAATCATTTCTAATTATAAATTAAATCTAAATTACTTATTTATTAATTAAATAAATCATTCTTTAATTACCCTATTAATTTAAATCATTTTATTTCCTTAATTATCTATAAGATAATTAATTTCTTTATTAATTACTTCATTAATATTTAAGTGTATTTCTATCATTACACTTTAAATCTTAAATTCAAATTAATTTAAAAAAAATACACTTAATCATTCATGAAAAAAAAAACTTCTTTTATTACAAAACTAAGATTCAAATTTAGATTGAATTCCACATTTAAACATTGGTTAAATCTTTGTTATAATTCATTTCTTTATAATTTTCAAATTCCATTTTAAATTCAAATTCCTTAAAACATACTTTAATTGCTTAAATTCTTTTATTCAAAACAATTTTAAAGTTAATTTTTTTTTTTTTTTTAACTTAGTTTCAAACTTGAACTTGAATTTATATTTAGACCTTTGTTTTGAAACTTAATTTAAACTTTGCTTTAAACTTAAATTTTAGTTCCCGAATCAGTACTATATTGGCTTTGAGCCAACACTGGAAAACCCGAGTAAAATACTGAGTTACGCGAGTTCCCCTTCGAGCTCTTCACCATATTTTCCCAGGCACTTTCCTGGTACGCATCTTCTTCTCCTCTTTCGTTTTTTTTTACGTTCAAGCTACAACAGCAATAACACGTGCAACAAACCCACGCGCCCAGGGTTTGCCTCGAAGAAACCCCACATCATACTCGAGCATTAACTCGCGTCGTCCACACCCAGAAATTTCCAGGAACGACATCAACGTCGTGCACGTGCACAGATCGTCAACGACGATCCCACCTCCGGCGACACCATGAACAAGTCGCCGACCATCCCCACGTGCCATTCCAGTCTTTGAACGAGCAACACGAAGAACAAAACGAATTTTGACCCATCATTCGAAACCGAGGCATACGACCCTTCAACAGATCGCCTCGCCCCTCCTTGCTCTGACCATCAGGGATGCTGCAGCTCCGGCCTCGCCTCGCCGACTCTTCGAACTACCCTTCCTCAAAATCTCGAACGGCTCGATCGATCAGAGAAGACAGAAACGCTTTGTTTCTGGCACGTCCAAAAACCCATGTGAAAACCCTAATTCCTCCTCGTTCTATCAATGTTTGCAATAATTCTTTTTTTTAACATTTTTCCTAAACCCATTGATAACCAAACAAGCTTCCATCAAAATCTCAACCCTCAAAGATTCATCGATCGCGGGAAATTGGGAAGAAAAGCATTTCTGATCGACTAAGGACTGCTCTTAACATAGTAAATGAAAAATCAAAGTTTCTGTTTTAAAAATCATGTTTTTAACTAATGATTCCACTTATATACTCGATTCAACAATTCATTTTATTTGATTTTTATCATATTCATATGTGTTCATA
Source organism: Allium cepa (assembly GCA_030765085.1). Taxonomy (NCBI): domain Eukaryota; kingdom Viridiplantae; phylum Streptophyta; class Magnoliopsida; order Asparagales; family Amaryllidaceae; genus Allium; species Allium cepa. The sequence goes on along the minus strand of CM060941.1, from coordinate 673,722,460 downwards.
TGTTCCATGGAGTATCAGACTCCTTTCACATCTATTTCGCTGGAAATAAGTATTAAACTTTTATTTATAAACTAATAACATATTGTGCTTAAGTCTTCCATCCTAACAAAGATCAAAAGAGTTGATATCTGGTATTTTTTTTTACTTAAATGATGTTACTTAATCCAGAAAAGAACAGAGCATAACACAGCATGCACACAATATGTCAACTACAGATTTACACTTAAATATACAAGCAAATACTTATTCTAACCATACTATCATGTTATCAAATATTTTACATTTTAAAAGTTACTCACAGAACAATACCGTTCAATGCATTCTTCACAATATCAAAAATATAAACATATTTCAATATTAAAAAGGTAGTTTTCTCACCATGTTTTTCCAGAAGAAAGAATGAACAGGCTGGAGAAATGCAAGTTGAAAACTTCTTCTTTAAATCCTCTGGCTTTGATTTTTGTATTGTTTTTTTTTTTTTTTAGTTTTGAAGAAAATACTTGCTTCAGTTAAATTTAGTTTGGAGTGGACGAAACTGAGTGAGGATGATGGATATAGAAAAGAAGGCTCACTGGTTGATACTTCATTTTGTACAGGTAATGTTATTTTAATAAAATAGGCATGGTTGAAGTGTATTAGAGGTATGTTGTAGGATATCTTCTTTGTGCCAGCCTTAAATGCTTTGGTACTTATTTCATTTGTTATCTCTTGCCTTGCATTCTAAGCTTTATAGCAACAGGCTATACTTGCCTACTTTGTTGACTTCGGCTGATGGTTTACATTTTGATGGGGTTTAGGTATGCTATGGTGTACTAAAGCAAGGATATTAAATGCAAGTGTCTCCCATTTTGTTTACAGTAAATCCATATGCTTTGTATTTCTTTGTTTTGTTTATTTCTTGCTTTGTTACTTAGTACTTTGCATATTTATTCTCTTTAGTTTTGTTTTATACTTATTGTTTTTGTTTTATATATCAATGTTCTTATTTTATTCATAGCTTAAGTATAAATTGTTTTACTTTACAAATTAGGTGAACTTCTATTTTTATTGCCTAGCTTGTATTTGTATTTGTTTTGTTAATTTGTTTTTATCATTTTCATTCGACTATGTATATCTTTGTTTTGTTAATTTAGCTTATACTTTGTTTTATTGATTTGCTTACTTTTTTTTTCCCTTTATATACATTTGTTTTCAAAACTAAATGTATATATAATAAAAGTTGTTCTAGTTATGTTTGTTTCTAATTTGTTTAATGTATTTTATTCTATGTTTTATTTCTTTTATTTTAACTTAAATTGTTTATTTTACTTTATTTTACTACTTTGCTGCATACTTACTCATACAAGCCTTTATATATATATATATAATTTATTTTTATACTTACTTTATTTTCTTTCACAAGCTTTTGCATATATGTTTGTTTTAAGTGTTCATAAAAACATATTTTTGTTTTAGTCCTTTATATTTTATTTGTTTGTTTTATTTTCGTCTACATTCTTTTCATATTTAAATGTATTTTATTTTCTTTAAATCTTCTTGTTTTGTAAATAAATTTCTATTTTATTATGTTGTTAGAATTTAGCAAATGTTCTACTTCCTATTTTTATTAAAATTTATCTCATATTATTTTTCTATTTCTTGTTTAAATATTTATTGTTATCTTACTTTAATATTTATTGTCTTATATTATTTTATCTGCTCACACATTTTGTTTTAATGTTTAAATATAGCTGGTTTGTTTTGCAAGTTAATTCATATATATATGTTTTGTTCCACCGCTTTGTCCTATTACTTTATAGTATGAATAACTTCTATGTTAACATGTTGTTAAAATTTATTTATGAGTTACTATATATATATTTTTCTTAATTTATTTTATAACTCAAATATTTATTAAACCATTCATCTAATATTTAAATTCAAATCAAAAATATATATATATATATATATACACACAAGATTTTATAATTTCAAATTGACTCATATATACCCAAATATACATATATATATATATTCACATATATACATATATATACAATATTTAAAAATTTAAATGATTTATATAGAATATATTTGAACTCGGGGAAACTCACTTCCATTTATAATTAATTTTATAAATTTATTTTTATTCAAAATTTCATTTAATTATCAATTTAAACTAAATTAAAATCTAGGGTCGTTACAATTTGGGTAAGTATGACTTATAAATTGGAATTGAAGATGATCTAAATTGTGAAGTTTTAAATCTGGGTCCAGAATTTGAAAATTGTTTTTAAAATGTTAAAAGAAATAATATTATTCAGACTATTTTGAATATAGTCTTATTTTAAAATAATAAGTTGTTCGAAAACTTTAAAATATGTATATATGTGTGGATATGCATAATATCAAAGATGATTTGAAGGTGATAACTTTTTGAACTTATAAGATTATTAATGTGAAGTTTAAAATTTCAAATGGGAATTCAAATTGGGTAAGGTTGGCTGGATTAAGTAATTTGAATTTAACTTTGGGAAAGTTAAATAAGTAAACAAGCAACCTGAATTGGAAATTTCAAGATGAAATTGGAATTTAACTTGGGAAGTTAAATAGTTAATTTGAATTAGGAATTTGTGTGATCTCAAAATGGGTTTGAGATCCAGAAATTGAAAATGGATGGATGTTTTAAAATAATTTGAATGATACCATCCTGTTGTTATTAATAATCTTTAAACTGAAATCGGATTTGTTTAAATGAATGAAGTAATGGGGTGTGGTATCCATTATTAAGATAAAATGGGATCATTTTCGACTTAAGATTTGAATGTTTATGATAAAACTTCAAAAGTTTGATTTCAAAAATTGAAATTTGATGATAAATTGAATTTCAAAGATTTAGTTGTTTAAAAAGGGATTGAGTTTTTATTTGAACTCTGAAATAGGATTAAAATGGAATTTGGATTCAGAATTAAATGGTTTAAAGATATAAGTTTATTTGATTTAAAGGATTAAATCAAACTTTAAAATTTAACTCGAATTTATAATTCGAGATGGTTTAAAGTTGAGATTTAAATTAAATTAGTTCAAATTGAATTTGATTTGAATTAATTGGAATTGTGATTGAAAATGGATAAGTTTAAGAATTCAAACGGGAAAATTTGAATTGGATTGATTTGAAATGAAATTGAAGCTGAATGAGTTCAAATTCAAAAAAGGAATTGGGATTAATTTAAACTAGAATTGAAATGATTTGAAATTGAAGCTGGTTCAATTTGAAATTAATCCAAATTGATTTGAATAATTTGGAATTGCGATTAAGGTTGAATAGGTTTAAATATCCAAATGGAATTTGATTTGAGTTTGGAAAGAAATTGAGGTCAATTCAACTTGAATTGGGGTTACATCAATTTCAATGGAAATTGAAGTTATTTAAATTGGAATTAAGTCAATTTAAATGGAGGTGGAAATTTAAATTGAATGGATTGGAAATGGAGGTTTGGAATTGAACAGTTTGGCTCTGGACTCTTTTCAATATAAATTGTTTTAATATAAACCTATTTTTCCAAGCTATTTATATATACAACCTTTCTTTTTAAATTTCAAACTATTTTATACTTATTTTATAATTATTTTTGAAATCATTTAACTATTTTACAACTGTTTTATAAATTAATTACCGTTTTTCAACTGTTTTATAACTAATTACTATATTAAACTATTTTGTAATGATCTAACTATTTTATAACTATTTTAAATTACTTAACTATTTTACAGCTATTTTACAAAGTAATAATTACTTTTCAACTAATTATCTATTTTTAAAATTTCCAAGCTATTTTCTAATTTTAAGCTAGTCAGAGTACAAACTGTTTATAATTAAAGTAATAATCCATTTGGGACTGAAGAAATTATGGACAAGTGAATAGAATTAAAGGAAATGTGAATAGAAAAGGAGATTGATTTGGCTAATAACCAATAAAGATAAATACATAGGATGTACGTATATTATTCTATTCATATAGTGATTTGATCCAGATTCGAGCATAGAATTTCGAGATAATATATCGATCCGAGTTGGGATTGTTCACTCGATTTTCGACGGCGAACCTGGATATGGATTGTTGATTGGTTCTGGATATTCTCTATCATAGTTATGACTATGCAAGGAGAATGACGGCTTCTGATCAAGAAACCAAATCCGAGTCCGCACTAGGAAGTCGGGGGGACGATACTAGTTCGAAAGTGAAATTGTGTGATCGAGTGAGCGATCGGATTGGTATAGTGTACGAATGATATGTATACATCGTACGGATTTGAATGAAATTGATATTAAAAATTTGTGAGTAAGAAATGTGAAATGATTTCTTTAGAAATGGAAGTATATTTGTGAAATATACAATGGATAAAAGTGAAAGTTGGATATTTTTATGATGAAAGGAAGATGGAAACAACTTTATAAAAAGAGTAATCAAATTTGAATATTTGATTTGGAATAAACAAAGTTATGTATCTTTGTTATATATATAAGATAAATCTCCCCTTGTTGAATCTATACCCAGAAGAAAAGGGTTTTGAAAATATTTGAAGTATAAAAGGGGTTTTATACAAGTTTGAAGAGATCCAAAGTTTTTAAAACTTATATATATATATATATATATATATATATATGTATGTATGTATGTATGTATAAAGGATCTTATGAGAATGATTTTGAGAAAAGGTTTTTGGAACCTTTGGATTTGGAAAGGCTTTTGATTTTCGGGAAAAATCAATACCGAAATTTGGAAAGCCTAATTTGAGAATTATCGATTTTGGGATAATCGATTTTGAGAAAGGAGATTTATTTGAGATTCGTACTAGGTGTATGACTTGGAAGATAATATATGTGTATATTATAAAGTGTTTTGAAAATGGCTCTGGAGGAAAAGGTGCTCCCTTGAAATGAACTTCTTAGGAGTGCCACAGGGTGGTACTGCCTTGAGCCCTAAGGGGAGGTTATAAAGTTAATCCTGTGAGGAGTCCAGACAAAACTAGTTCCTGAGGATTTTGTGTAGAGTGTAGCGAAAGTCGAGGGCGCTGATGCCTACAGAGGCATTTGGTTTATGCTGTAACGATAGTGTAACTCGATATCACTGCGATCTACTGCAGACTATAGCGAAAGTCGTGTGTGCCGCTGAGAGCGAACAGTCTACGTTTGATTTTACATCGGTAGACTGCGACCTATGTGGAAGTGGAGAAGTTTCATTCTTTTGGCAGCGAAATTCGAGGGCGTTGATGCTTACATAGACTTTTGCTGCGATGGCAACGTAACCCTGGATGTAACTGCGATCTGTAGCAGGTTCCATGGTGTAATCGAGGGGCGCGGAGGCCTACAATTATCTATGGATTTTGCCAGGACGGCAATGTAACCATCGAGTTAATTGCGACCATGGATGGGAGTGATGATCTAGAGCATTCTCACCAAAGATATTTCCTTTATTTTCAAAAATGGTTTCTATATTTTCAATAAAATTATTTTCCAAGTATTTTCACTGGGTGTTTAAAAATGGGTCTGTTAAGTACTTGTAGATTTTCAGTCCTAGGCCTAATCAATGTATGATCGAATTTCTGTGAGAACGAGGATGGACTTGTTAAAAATAGTTTTATAAAAAGTATTTTTATAAAACTATTTTGGCAATATTATATAGAATTTTAAGAATTTTAAAAAGTGATCAAAGAATAATTTTTCTGAAAATAAGTATTTTAATAAATTCTGGCTTCGTTCCTTTTCGAGGACGAAAAGATTCAAAGGTGGGAGGAATGTAATAACCCGGATTTTGGAATATCGGTTCATTGATAATAAACGGGGTTAATTAATAGAAGTGCTGTAACAACCCGCATATTTATCGATTGTATATTTAAATATTTTATTTAAATATTTTATCGTTCGTCGGATTTTGTTTCGAAAAGCTACTTTTTGCAAACAGTCGAATTGGGACTCGAGACCACCCCCATTGATTTCAAAATGACGTTTGCGACCTTTTTGAGTATAAACTTCGATATGTTTGGAGTAAGTCGAATTTTGACCTTTTCCACTTAGGGCTTTGGTTTGGGCTGAACCTATTAATCACTTACTAACTCAGTCCTAACCCACTCCAACTCTTCATTACTTCATTTCATATTCCTTACCTTCAAGCTTCATCAAAAATGAGGGAAGAGAAAACGAATTAGGAAATCCTAAGCCCTAGTTTCCATTAGCAAATCCGTCTTCTTGCTCCAAACTCAAGTGAACCCATTGGTAAGCATCTCCTTCTTCTTCTCCAACTCATTCTCCTTCCAATTTCAGAAATTTCCTAAAACTAATTTAGGAAATGTTTCTCTTTTAAGCTTAGATTGAAGCTTCTTGAGTTGTTGTTGAAGAGGAATTGATCTTAGCTTGTTTTTAAAGCTTCTTCTTCATTGATTTGGGTTCAAAGGTGAGATTTTTAACCTCACATCTAAGTCTATGAATTATCTTCGATTGTTAGGTATGAATTCCTAACACTTATTCGTGTGCATTTGCTTTTGGTTTGGATTGATTTGGTGAATATTCCAATTTTTAGTGTTTTGAGTTCAATTCGTTAAAAATCCTAACTTTGATGTTTGAACATGTTTTTGGTGATGCATCGAGGAGCAAATAAGGCCGGGTAGTCGATTGGCATAAACCCTTAGCGCCGTTGCTCGTGCGATTGCAAATTGATCGAGATTTGCACCTCATTTGAAATAGGGCATGGGAGTGCCAGCAACAGGTTCGGCCGACCGAGCCCCTGGGCCGGCCGACCGACCTGTAGAACGGGCACTTCCTGCCTCTGTTTGGAAGTGCAGGCTACAGGGCTCGGCCGAGTGAGCTCAGGGTCTGGTCGACCGACCTGCTACCCCGTGCACTTCTGTTTTGGGTTCGGTCAACCGACTCAGGGAGTCCGGTCGACCGACCTGCTGCTATTTGCCAACTATGCCTATTTTGCTAGTTGCTTGAATTTCCAACTTTAATCGATTCGTGTTGTTTCCTATTTGTTGCTATCATTTATTATCGACTTTGATGACATTTTCTTCGGGAATTCTTGAAATATCCATTTCGATGGATTCAGTATCAATTTCTTTGGATTTTATTCACGTTTTCGAATGTGAATCCTAGTGATTGATTGTTCCTACAATCTTCTTTGTGATTTGTCACTTTAAAATATAAAAGGTTTTCTATACTAGTAGTAAATATCAAAACACTTTCTTCAAATGATTTCAATACTATTTTATAACAACGCTCGTTTTCTCAAACCGATTTCCAATCTATTAGTATATACAAACCTTTACCTCACTCGGATGAGAAATCTAACTAAACGACTTAGTAAAACAAGTGGTATGAAACGCTTGCGTTTACTTCATTGGTTAATTCTTGGACTAATTCGATTGAATCTCTTGTGACAATTTTCTAGTGGAGATCTACAATTTGTTCGTAAATATTTAAGTTAAGCCAGTGGTTATGAGACATGAAGCTAAGCTCATATATTTACTAGCTTACTGTAATTAACACTTCTCTTTGAGCATGACGATCATTTTATGTTTTAGACTAGCATTGTGCAATGTCTTTGTGTTTTTGGTTCATCGAATGTCACACTGTACGACGTCCTTGTTCCCTTTGATTGTGTTTTGGTTCATCGGATGTCACGCTGTACGACGTCGTTGTTCCCTTTGATTGTGTTTTTGGTTCATCGGATGTCACGCTGTACGACGTCGTTGTTCCCTTTGATCGTGTTTTGGTTCATCGGATGTCACGCTGTACGACGTCGTTGTTCCCTTTGATCGTGTTTTGGTTCATCGGATGTCACGTTGTACGACGTCGTTGTTCCCTTTGATTGTGTTTTGGTTCATCGGATGTCACGCTGTACGACGTCGTTGTTCCCTTTGATTGTGATTTGGTTCATCGGATGTCACGCTGTACGACGTCGATGCTTCGAATTATTTGATTTCTGGATTTCGTGTGTTGAATTCTGGAATTTATGTTTCACCAACTTTTACGATTGGCATTGGTATGTCATTTATTGTGGCTTGGTGAATGAAATTAGGAGTATGACATTCCTTTTTATCTTTGAGAAGATCCTTGCTATATTGATTAATCTCTTATTTGTTTTTCAATTACTTATATATATCACAGCTTGGCATTGTGATTATTATACGTTTAGTCATATCTCTTATTCTATGTCATTTCATCTGATATTTATAGCTAGACTGATCCGTTTATTATTTTCTTCTTAAATAATACTCGGGTCAGACTGAGATATTACAGGTGCTTCCTCAAGGCTTCCTATCTGGAACCATCTTCTGACTTTTGGCTAACTACTTTAGTTTAGTAGTTTTTGTTGTATACATTTGAGATACAGACTCTATGATGTATACTTATTCTTTTGTCTAGCACTTGTATCTATTCTTTTTGATATTGTGGATCTTGTTTGACCACTACTCTGATGAAGACTTTCATGTGTTATATTCATATCTATTTCCGCCTTTGTGATATGAATTGTCTGTGACTGATTTATGTTATGTTTATTTCTATATTTGTTTCTGAAGATATATTAGCCACTGTGTAGTAGCTTTGAGTTTGTGTCGGTATGTTGGATTTCCCTCTTGATAAAGAAATGCATATTATACTATCTGACATATCGATGCTCGCGCAAAGCAATTACACGGATGGTCGCTCCTCAACAGCCTTGTTCTCCATGCTAGTTGACAGCATTACTCCGTAATGTTCTTGGCTAGCGTGGGTATAGAGGTGGGGCGTCACAGCTTGGTATCAGAGCCAAACTTCGGAACAATATGGAATATTATAACAAGGATCATCGTCCTAAGTCCATCTTAGGAGTCGTGCTTTAGGATTTAATTCGAGTCTTCGTACCGATTCATCCTATTTTCTTTATGATTCCTTGTTTTATCAATCAAGTATGATTGAAATTTATTTTGAGAATAACTTTTTCCTCTTCTTTCTTTCTTTCTTAAAGAAGAGAAATGGTTAGACCATGCCGTCCCAGTGCCGGTCAATCTAGTGCTACTCCCCAGGATGGAGTATGCATGTCTGCTCAACAACTTTTGGATCTTGTAAAGAATCAAGAGTTTATCTATGCTTTGAGTAAGAACCCCGAAATGGTTCTACCTTTGAAACATGAAGTTTCTTTCAATCACTTGTGGATGTTACTCTTCTTCATGGAGAGATTGGTAAAGGAAGTGTTTGTGATATTGGGACATCCAAGAAGAGGCATATTAAGTTCAAGAGCCTTAATCCAAATAAGAGAGTGAAGCAAACTACTTTTGTAGCAAAGACTCCAATCCCTAATCGTGGAGGATGCTACAATTGTAATTCTAAGTAACACTATGCGAATATGTGTCCAAAACCCCATTCTTGTCGCTATTGCAAGAAACCGGGTCATTTTTTATCTGCATGTCCCAAACTTTTGAACAAGGACATGAGAAAGCTAAATATTGTGCAAGCCCCTAGAAACTTTTCTCTCGGTTAAGGTATTTTTCACTCAATCCTTGATGGCATTGTTTTATTTCGTGGTCTTCTTATTCGAGTTCATTTTGATATGGGTTCCATCTCATTATTTTGATATCAAAAGAACTTGTCGATTCTTTTTATTTGAATATTTTGGGCTTGATAACTTCTTTGAAAATTGCGAATCCGGTTGGTGGATCCGCAACAATCAGTTTATTGTCTAAAGATGTCGAGATTATTTTGTGTGGTTTTCCTTTCCTAGCCGATTTGCATGTCATGCGTTATTTAGGCTTCGGAATTGATTTTTGTAAGGATTGGCTTAATCGTTGTGAAGCACATATTCTATTTGTCCCGTGTGGACTATTCATCTTTGACATTTTCAATCTGTTAAGCAGATTTCTATTTTTCCTTTATGATTTTGATTCCAACTTGATGGCATCATTTTATTCCTTAAGCCCACTTATAAGGAAAGTGTTATTTCTCTCATTCATGTAGTTTGAAAATTTTTTCGGTATTTTTGAGCTTGTCTTTGGATTATCACCTAAGTAATCTTTTGTGTGGTGCTAAGGTCTTTCTAGTTCGACCTTGCCACCGATTTTCATTTGGCTACGAGTTGCGGGAATTAGCATTCCACCTACCGCATTCCACACTCATTATGATTCTTATGAATGACTTATTTTGTCATTCAGTTTGTCCAGCTTATTTCATCCATTTTATAAATCGAATATTCTATGAATATTTCGATGAGACCATTCTTGTATTTATTGATTTTGGATGAAAATAGTAATTTAAAATTTTGCAAATCTTTTCCATAAGATTTATTTATAAGTAAAATTGGATTTTGTTCTTGAAACGAACGAAGAATATTCTTAAAAGTTTTTAAGAAACATGTTTATTATCTAGAAGGCGATTTTGTGATTTTATTGCCCGTTGAGTGCTTTAAGAATTTTGGTCGATGCGCTTGATCAACGTTATCGATAGGAATTTCCTAAACGCTTTGATGAGACAATCAAACACAGTAAAATTCACTTCAAATAAGTAAAATTTTCTAAAAAGATGATTACATGAGTTAATTGTAATTTTGAAATTTTAACTTTTCGGGAAAGAGGATTATTTAAAAGAACTCTTCCTTTCGATACTCTTATTCTTGTGATTCCTGAAGGGGAACCAAGACTTTGCTATTTGTACCGATACTAGTCATATTGGTTTGGATGTCATTCTCTTGCAAGGGAGAACGTGATATCACTTGTGCTTCTAAATCATTATAGCTTATCGAGACTAGATATGCCACTCATGATCTAGTGCTCGCGGCTATTGTTTTTACTTTTGGAATTTGGCATCATCACATTTGGATGAGAAATTTGTTCTCTACCTCGATCATAAATCTTTGGAATATTTATTTTATCATAAGGAACTTCATGTTGACTCGAGTTCCTAGCATCTTATGATCTTGATATTCTTTTATTCCCGAAATGGAATCCGTGTTGCCAACGCGCTTTGTCGTAGGCAACAAGTTGTTGATTCTTTGATGTTGTCGGAATGGAATTATCTTTTTATCAAGTTCATCGAACGTTTTGATATACTTCGTTTTATTGAGCTTTATCTCATATTTTTTATGGACTAGCGTCCGATGTTCTTTTGTGGTGTTCGGTTCATCGGATGTATTGTTATTATACTACATCGATGTTCCGTCTTATCTGGATCAATGGATGTACCATTATTATACTACATCGTTGTTCCGGTTTATTGGTTCATTGGACGTACCGTTTTTGTACTACGTCGGTGTTCCGAAATTATTCGGGCTTTGGTTCATTGGGCGTACCATTTTTGTACTACGCTGATATTCCAAATTATTTGAGTTTCTAGTTTCTCGGGCTTACTGTTATTATACTACGTCGTTGCACCAGCTCAATTTTATGCTATTCTTGACGTTCTCCACGTCTTTTATCTATGGAAATGCCTTAGGGATTCCGGTTTTTATTCTTGAGCCCGGTGATATTGTAGAAATTGAAGTTTCACCGGATTTGATTTATGAGCAATATTCCATTCGCATCATTGCTTCGGAGGTTGAGTGCCTTCGGAATAAAAATATTCTTCTTGTGAGAGTTCAATGGTTCCCAAATCCTAAGGATTACTCTTGGAAATCCAGAGAATTCATCGAGCGATCCCGTTCAGGCTTACTCTTTCATGCTCTTTATGGTGGACTTCTTGATTCAAATTTTCTTTTGTGCAGATATGCTTCCATGGTTGTTACTTCTTATTTTCCTCTTAAGTATTGCGAGGACACAATTTCTTTAAGGAGGGTAGTCTGTAACAACCCACTCCAACTCAGTCCCAACCCACTCCAACTCTTCATTACTTCATTTCATATTCCTTACCTTCAAGCTTCATCAAAAATGGGGGAAGAGAAAAAGAATTAGGAAATCCTAAGCCCTAGTTTCCATTAGCAAATCCGTCTTCTTGCTCCAAACTCAAGTGAACCCATTGGTAAGCATCTCCTTCTTCTTCTCCAACTCATTCTCCTTCCAATTTCAGAAATTTCCTAAACCTAATTTAGGAAATGTTTCTCTTTTAAGCTTAGATTGAAGCTTCTTGAGTTTTTGTTGAAGAGGAATTGATCTTAGCTTGTTTTTAAAGCTTCTTCTTTATTGATTTGGGTTCAAAGGTGAGATTTTTAATCTCACATCTAAGTCTATGAATTATCTTTGATTGTTAGGTATGAATTCCTAACACTTATTCGTGTGCATTTGCTTTTGGTTTGGATTGATTTGGTGAATATTCCAATTTTTAGTGCTTTGAGTTCAATTCGTTAAAAATCCTAACTTTGATGTTTGAACATGTTTTTGGTGATGCATCGAGGAGCATATAGGGCTGGGTAGCCGATTGGCATAAACCCTTAGCACCGTTGCTCGTGCGATTGCAAATTGATCGAGATTTGCACCTCATTTGAAATAAGGCATGGGAGTGCCAGCAACAGGTTCGGCCAACCGAGACCCTGGGCCGGCCGACCGACCTGTAGAACGGGCAGTTCATGCCTATGTTTGGAAGTGCAGGCTACAGGGCTCGGCCGACCGAGCTCAGGGTCCGGTCGACCGACCTACTACCCCGTGCACTTCTGTTTTTGGTTCGGTCAACCGACTCAGGGAGTTCGGTCGACCGACCTGCTGTTATTTGCCAACTACGCCTATTTTGCCTAGTTGCTTGAATTTCCAACTTTAATCGATTCGTGTTGTTTCCTATTTGTTGCTATCATTTATTATCGACTTTGATGACATTTTCTTCGGGAATTCTTGGAATATCCATTTCGATGGATTCGGTATCGATTTCTTTGGATTTTATTCACGTTTTCGAATGTGAATCTTAGTGATTTATTGTTCCTACAATCTTCTTTGTGATTTGTCACTTTAAAAATATAAAAGGTTTTCTATACTAGTAGTAAATATCAAAACTCTTTCTTCAAATGATTTCAATACTATTTTATAACAACGATCGTTTTCTCAAACCGATTTCCAATCTATTAGTATATACAAACCTTTACCTCACTCGGATGAGAAATCTAATTAAACGACTTAGTAAAACAAGTGGTATGAAACGCTTGCGTTTACTTCGTTGGTTAATTCTTGGACTTATTCGATTGAATCTCTTGTGACAATTTTCTAGTGGAGATCTACAATTTGTTCGTAAATATTTAAGTTAAGCTAGTGGTTATGGGACATGAAGCTAAGCTCATATATTTACTAGCGTACTGTAATTGACACTTCTCTTTGATCATGACGATCATTTTATGTTTTAGACTAGCATTGTGCAATTTCTTTGTGTTTTTGGTTCATCGGATGTCACGCTGTACGACGTCGTTGTTCCCTTTGATTGTGCTTTGGTTCATCGAAAATGCACGCTGTACGACGTCGTTGTTCCCTTTGATTGTGTTTTCGGTTCATCGGATGTCACGCTGTACGACGTCGTTGTTCCCTTTGATTGTGTTTTGGTTCATCGGATGTCACGCTGTACGACGTCGTTGTTCCCTTTGATTGTGTTTTTGGTTCATCGGATGTCACGCTGTACGACCTCGTGTTCCCTTTGATTGTATTTTGGTTCATCGGATGTCACGCTGTACGACGTCGTTGTTCCCTTTGATTGTGTTTTTGGTTCATCGGATATCACGCTGTACGACCTCGTGTTCCCTTTGATTGTATTTTGGTTCATCGGATGTCACGCTGTACGACGTCGTTGTTCCCTTTGATTGTGTTTTTGGTTCATCGGATGTCACCCTGTACGACCTCGTTGTTCCCTTTGATTGTATTTTGGTTCATCGGATGTCACGCTGTACAACATCGTTGTTCCCATTGATTTTGTTTTGGTTCATCGGATGTCACGCTGTACGAAGTCGTTGTTCCCTTTGATTGTGTTTTGGTTCATCGGATGTCACGCTGTACGACGTCGTTATTCCCTTTGATTGTGTTTTGGTTCATCGGATGTCACGCTGTAAGACGTCGTTGTTCCCTTTTGATTGTGTTTTTGGTTCATCGGATGTCACGCTGTACGACGTCGTTGTTCCCTTTGATTGCGTTTTTGGTTCATCGGATGTCACGCTGTACGACGTCGTTGTTCCCTTTGATTGTGTTTTTGGTTCATCGGATGTTGATTGTGTTTTGGTTCATCGGATGTCACGCTGTACGATGTCGTTGTTCCCTTTGATTGTGATTTGGTTCATCGGATGTCACGCTGTATGACGTCGATGCTCCAAATTATTTGATTTCTGGATTTCGTGTGTTGAATTCTGGAATTTATGTTTCACCAACTTTTACGATTGGCATTGGTATGTATGTCATTTATTATGGATTGGTGAATGAAATTAGGAGTATGACATTCCTTTTTATCTTTGAGAAGATCCTTGCTATATTGATTAATCTCTTATTGGTTTTTCAATTACTTATATATATATATATATATATCACAGCTTGGCATTGTGATTATTATACGTTTAGTCATATCTCTTATTCTATGTCATTTCATCTGATATTTATAGCTAGACTGATCCGTTTATTATTTTCTTCTCAAATAATACTCGGGTCAGACTGAGATATTACAGGTGCTTCCTCATGACTTCCTATCTGGAACCATCTTCTGACTTTTGGCTAACTACTTTAGTTTAGTAGTTTTTGTTGTATACATTTGAGATACAGATTCTATGATGTATACTTATTCTTTTGTCTAGCACTTGTATCTATTCTTTTTGATATTGTGGATCTTGTTTGACCACTACTCTGATGAACACTTTCATGTGTTATATTCATATCTATTTCCGCCTTTGTGATATGAATTGTCTGTGACTGATTTATGTTATGTTTATTTCTATAATTGTTTCTGAAGATATAATAGCCACTGTGTAGTAGCTTTGAGTTTGTGTCGGTATGTCGGATTTTCCTTTTGATAAAGAAATGCATGTTATACTATCTGACATATCGATGCTCGCGCAAAGCAATTACACGGATGGTCGCTCCTCAACAGCCTTATTCTCCGTGCTAGTTGACAGCATTACTCCGTAATGTTCTTGGCTAGCGTGGGTATAGAGGTGGGGCGTCACAAGTGTTGATTTATAAATTTAAAAAATAGATCTGATAATAAATATTTATATCTGGTAGTCTCCTAATATGATTACTTAAAATTTATACATTGAATTTGTGGTAGTTTAATATATATATATATATATATATATATATATATATATATATATGAGTTGATTTTAAATTTGAATTAGTATTGATTTATACATACATAAATGAATTGTAATTCAAATTTGAATTTAAATTTAGGTTTGAATTTGGAACTTGGATTTGAATAATGCCTTAGTAAAATAAATTGGATCTTATATATATATATATATTGGTAATTTATTTAATGTGCAATTGGTTTCAAACATTTTACTTAAATTTGTATATAATAATAAATAGGAAATATAATTTAAAATTATATAAAAATATAAGTTAACAAGTGTTAAATTTTAAAGTGTATAGATTAACAAACGTAAACAAATTATTCATGTAATTAAAAGTGTAGCCAAGTTTAACAAGTGTCACATTTATTAATTTTCTTCCCATTCTCTTCTCAAATTTTTCTATCCTCATTTTTTTTCAAAACAAAAAGAATCAAAGCCTGTAAAATCAAACAAACCAGAAAATTTAAAGTAACAACTCTTTTCAAATTTTAAAACCCGAATCATCAAACAAATTCAACTAAAACAAGAAAATTCATCTCAGTTAAGCAAGATCATCTCAATAACTAAGTTTCAGATCAAAGCATTATCCAGTTTCAAGGAATCAAGGCATTTCCAGCATTCTAGTTCAAAAGTCTCTGTTCAAACATCCTATAACTGTGAGTGACATCGCTTTTAAATGGTTAAGTATATAAATTTGTTGCATGTTCATCTTTGAATAAATATGTAGTGTGTATATATAAATGCATTTCTGTTGGGTGTATATGGATGTATGGTACGCAATGCATGTGTGTCTTATTAGAGTACTCTCTGTATATGGTTTCCAATTCTTGTTTTGTTCTAAATTCAAATCTTTTAATTTAATCTCCGTTTAACTTAAGATTCAAACGAAATTTGTTTGTTTAATCACAAACTTTAGGTTATAATTTTACTTAAATCAAATTAATATTAATTTGACTCTGGAAACCAAATTAACTGATCATGTTTATAAACAAGTGAAAATTTATCATAATTTATCGTTTCATGGTTAGGATCTGAAACATCATGCAAACACATGAATTTTAAAACTAAAATAAAGATTTTTAGTAATAGGAGTTAGGTGCAGTTCTTGTTTGAACTGAAAATGGGAAACTGGGATTTTTTGGGTGATCTCGAGGATCTGGGAGGTCGGTATTTTAGGTAATGATGGAGTAGTGATCAGTAATGATAGGAAAAATGCCCGATGGTGACGCATTTCAGTGAGGAAGTAGCAGCTGTTGTTTTGAGTCTGGAACCCTAGTTTTAACTAGGTTTAATGTTTTGATCACCACGACTTTTACAGATGTTCGAGTGCAACGGGGTTTTGAGAGATGGAAGTTTGGTCATTGACGAGGACTTGGACGGAGTTGCAGAACTTCTGATGGTCAAATTTTCATGGTCGAGGCGTTTCTAGGTTTGGGTGAAGTGGATCCAGTTTCTATTCCAGGTCTAGATTAAGATCTCAAATTCGATTTCGAAATTGGAGCACGATCTAATGATCGTGATATGGTGTTTGGATGATTGCTGGTATGGGAAGATCATCGTTGATGATCAATGATGATCAACGTCACCGTGCATGTGCACGGTGCACTGTATTGTCTGATTTGTTTGGTCTGGGCTAGAGGATTTATTACTCGAGTTAAGTGATGTTTGACTCGAAGTGTTGGGTAGTTTGGCTCGAAGTGGTTTGGTTTCGGACTCGAAGCAAAATTAAATTGGCTCGGGTTAATTTTTTGGGTTACAGGTTTAAACCTATATTGTTTTAAAATTTTAAACTGAAGTTTAAATTGTAAGCCAAGTTTTAAACAAGTTTTAAATTAAAGTTTTTATCTGGATTCAAATTTAGTTTGAATCTCAGTTTTAAAAATAAAATAAAGTTTTTAAATTTAAATTGTTTTAACAACCTTAAATGTTTAAATAGTTTAAAATTAAAAATGAAGTTTTAAAATGTAAGTAAAGTTTTTAACTCTAAGTTAAATCTGGAATCAAAATTTAATCTATATTCCAATTTTTAAATTAAGGGAAGTTTTTAAATTTAAATTGCCTTAAACAACTTTGTATGTTTAAAGTGTATTTTAAATTGATTTAAATTTAAAATTGAATTTGGTTTTTAAATTCTTTTAAACTTCTCTTTAAGATAAATATTCCTTTAAATTATGAAATAAAAAGGTTTTTGAATTGATTTTTTACTCTGTTAAAGTTAATTTGTATTCATTTTAAATCTTAAATTTAAAATGAAATTTAGAAGCAAATTTGAAAGTAAATTGTTTTAAATGTTTTGTTAATGATAATTTAATCATCAATAAGATTTTTTTTATCTTAGAGTAAATAAAGATTTAAGGATTTGTAATTCATTGAATTATTAAGATAATTAAACAGATAATTAATTTATCTAATTAATTAATGATTTGGATTAATTAATTTAATTAAGGGCTTTAAATTAATTAATCAAGGTTTAAGATTGATTATTTAAGGATAATTGATTTGTAATTAAGAATCATTAATTAGTTAAGATTTGAATATTTGTTGATGATTAAAGATTAATTAATCAAGTAATTAAAGATTAATTTAAGTTTTAACTGAGATTAATTAAATATAATTAATTAGGAATTAATTAGTTTAATTAATTTAAGTTATTCATTTGATGGTTGATTTAGTATAATTACTTAATGTAATTAAAAGGGAATTACTTAAAGGAAGTGATTAAGGATTAATTACTTAGTGTAATTAATTAAAGGATTGATTAATTAAGGGAATCATTAAAAGGGTTAGTTAATTAAGGAAGATGATTAATTAGAGGATAATTAATCAATGTATGTAATTATAGAATAATTAATTCAAGTAATTAATTATGGACCAATGTAATCAATGTGTATGGGTAAGGCTAATTAACTTGTGTAATTAATTAAGTTAAAGTGGTTAATACTAGTTAATTAATTAATTTTAAGTAATTAAAGGTAATCATTTGATATTGGGTTAAGAATAATTACTTAAGGTAATTAACGAGGAATAATTACTTAGTGAAGTAATTAGTGGATAATTACCAGATGTAATTAATTAAAGGAAATTACCCGAGGGGAAGTAATTAAAGGATAATTATTTAGTAGAAGAAATTAAGTGATAATCACTCAGTGTACTTGAAGGATTAATTAATAATTAATCAAGGAGTTGGTTTAATTGATGGAGTAATTAAGGGAAGTTAATTTCTGATTGTGATTAATCAAGGCTGATTTATGAATGTAATTGAGTTAAAAGTTAATTATTAAATGAAATTTAATAATAATTAACTAATGCGAGTTATTAGAGGATCATTAATTAATGTAATTAATGAAAGTGATCAATCTTGCTCATGAATTATTGAATGATGATAAGTGCTTTGGATTGGTTGATGTCTCTAATATGAATTGCCGTGTGATACGATATATTGGATGGACAATGATAATGTGACTACCTATCAATTATGAATTGCTGCATAAAAGTGTTATCCGGTAATTAAAATTGAATTGTATTTAATTGAATAACTTGGGTTTTGATGACATTGGATTCGAAGAGACCGAAGTCGGGTATTAGTAAATACTCGAAACCATTTTGATTCATTATAGATTGATATGTGAAATCAATAAGCTGGAATGGAATGATTTAAGTGAATTGGACTATTTAATATAAGTTTTGGTACTTAGAAATTTGTGAGTGAAATAAGTAATGTCTATAACAATTTATGAAGTTGTAATTGATAAAAGTTACCCGGATTATATATATAAGTTCTATGCTTTTGTCATTCATGTTAGATGGGTTTACTCACGCTGGTTTCCAGCCTAACCCGGGTGTTACTTTGATGTAATGCTCGGGTCAGACCGAGTATTACAGATTTCCAGGTAAGGATGTTCTGGAGCTCAGGAGGCGAGCTAGATGGTAGGAACGCATGGAGCGTTTCCGCTGTATTATATTGTTATTTATCCGAGACAAGTCATATTTAACTGTCCAATGTTTGTGTAAGTGTTGTAATTATGATGTATTAAAATGTAATTGACTGATACAACTTTCTTTGTGTAAAGAATATTATTTGATATTATATTTTATCTGCTGCGAACGTGAGATGTTGGTGTTTCTGTTTTCTTCGTTTTCTTCTATCTCTTTTCTTCTTTTCCTAATTATCAGGAATTTTCGGGATCGAAATATCCAGGTCGTTACAAGGGGAGAGCGGGTCTCCTTGCCTCAGCCTCCTACTGCTTTTAATAAACCCTTTAGGAAATCCATTGATTAGAAATGAATAGGTAGGAGAGCTTAAGCATTCTTTAATAAGATTCAAAAGTTTTTCAGGGAACCCCATGCATCTAAGCATATTAATAACGAATCTTCTATTTATTTTAACATAAACTTTCTGAAGATCCACCTTTAAACAAATTTTTCCATATCCTTTCTTTTTAAAATTCCTAATCAACTCATGTGCCAATAGTGAATTTTCAAATATGCTTCTCCCTTTAATAAATGCACTTTGGCACTCACTTATGCAGTCAGATAGAATTGGTTTAATCCTGTTGCAAATAATTTTGCTAAGGATTTTGTAGGAGACATTACAACATGAGATAGGCCTATAATCCTGTATCGGAGCTGGTTTTTCTTTTTTTTGGTATAAGACAGATGAAAGTGTGATTCATTTCTTTTATAATCTTGCCAGTTTCAAATGCTTCCTGATAAGCTAACCTCAGTTTCTCTTTCAGGTCCTTCTAGTGGGTTATATAGAAATGTGAACCAACCCATCTGGCCCTGGGCTGGAATCATGATGAATGGATTTAACAGCTTCCTTGATTTCCCCGCTATCAATGTCTCTGGTCAGTGTATGCCTTCCACTTTCAATAACCAGACTTTTGGTTTTAATGTCAGGTAATTTTACAGGGTAATCTCTATTAAAGAGGTCAGTGAAGTAATCAATAGCCTCCTCCGCAGATTTCTCAGATTTGAAGCTAGTTCACCTTTGTCATCAATAACATTATATAGATTATTATAATTCTATCAGAGAGACATATTTGTGTAAAAAAAACTTTGAGCTTTCATCACCCTCAGTCAGGCATTTTTCCTTAGCTTTCTGCTTTAGCTCCATAGCTTGAATTTGTAAGGCATTCTTGAGTTCATGTTGCATTTCAAAGAATTCTCTGTTTAAATCACCATTATAAGGGTCTTTATCCAGTTCAGAATGAATATTTCCTAGGATTTCCTACAGCTGAGCAACTTTGTTAACTTGTTGTGTTCTATATTTGTTCCATTCTTTGAGTCTCAATTTGATGTGTTTAAGGATCATAATCAAGATAAAAGAGCTATTGCCTTCAAAAATGTCTAACTTGGAGAAATCAGCTGCATTATAATAGTCTTTACATAGGCCAATAATTAGCATACCTGAATGGCTTACCTTTCTCAATGTTATGTTGAATTAGTTCAACGCGGAGTGGGGAGTGATCACTTGTAGAGAAAGGAAAGATAGTAAATTTCATTGAGGGAAACATGTTGATTTCTTAAGAATTTGCTAGCACTCTATCCAGTATGCAAGCAATCTTTCTAACTTCTCCACTTCTCCATATATATTTCAGTCCAGTATGGGCAATTTCAGTCAGCCCTGTAGCAATGACTCATCCGTTAAATTCCTCCAGCTGGGACACTTTACACATGGCACCACCAACTTTATCTTTCGCTTTTAAAATTGCATTATAATCTCCTATTGTGAACCATGGACTGTCTATTTGTTTAGATATATTTGTAGTTTGTTTCTAAAGGCCTGAATGTTTTGATGCAAAGTATTGGCATAAATGAAAGTAATATTAATTGTCAAACCTCTAATGTTGGTAGATTTTACTGTTATTTGCTGTTCATCCTTGTTTGTCAGATTACATGACCAGAAATCATTACACCAGGCAACTAAAATCCTACCTTTGCTAGTAGTTGTATTATTATGATATATACTCAAATTTCTCCCCAAAGTAAAATGAAAATTATCTATGTTATCATTATTCATTTTATTCTCAAGTAAACCAAGTAATGATGGTTTATATTTATTTCTTAAATTAAAGAGGTCTAATTGTCTTTCATCACTATTAAGACCTCTAACATTCCAGCAAATAATTGTCATTGGAAGGGTGGTGCCTTATTACTCCTCAAGTTCCTAGGAACAATGCACTTTGGACCATGCTTACTTGCTTTCTTATTGAACTGTTCTATGTATTCCT
The DNA here is from genome assembly GCA_030765085.1 of Allium cepa. Taxonomy (NCBI): domain Eukaryota; kingdom Viridiplantae; phylum Streptophyta; class Magnoliopsida; order Asparagales; family Amaryllidaceae; genus Allium; species Allium cepa. The sequence continues at coordinate 673,701,033 of CM060941.1, read as the reverse complement.
GGTTTGGTTTAGTGTAAGTTCTTGCTTTTGTATCAACATTTATCTCCTCATCACTGGAATCCAAATTTATATTCATTTTATTAATTTCTTCTACTGCTTTATGTTCCTCTTCATTCTGGTCTAACTCATCAAGCACCTATTCCTGTGCCTTATCCTGTGTCGAGTTGTTCAAATACTCCAGTTGCCGGGTTTTTTGATCATTCTCAGGGTTTTCATTTCAGAGCTCGGGAACTGGTCAGGGTGTATTTGATTATCAACAGTATTATGATGTATAGAATCAGTGAAAGTAATGACAGTGCTATGTATATTATGTATGACTGGTGATGTCTTGTTAATGTTCTCATCTGAAGCTTTTTGTGGGGATGGTAATGTGTCTGGCAACATTTCATTTTGACTTTGATGTATATTACTAATCCTTGCCTCTTTCTCTGAACTGCATTCCTGATCATTTGCTTTTTAATGTTCCATAATTTTTTCCTAGATCCTCCATTCCTGTATGTTTCTTCTTGTACATTGCATTTGTTTGCGACCAAAACATAAACAATGTGTATATTTTGGAGGGACAAATTCATATTCCGCATCTTGGACATACTCCTTTCCAGTGCTATCCTTAGCTCGTAATTTGTTAGGTAAATTTGACTCTGTTGTGATTTCTATCAGAACCCTTGAAAATTTAAGCTTCTTAAGATGTTTTGCATCTTCATCCATCTTAATTGGTTTTCCTATGAGATTGGCCAGTTTGCTGATACCTCTGCTGCTCCATAGAGCTGAATTAAGGTTCATTAGCCTTATCTAAATAGGGTGTGAATCTAGCATATCCCGCTGTAATCTTAGGTTTGCTTCCCATCTTTTGATGAAAAGTAATTTTCTGTCCATAAACCATGGTCCATTATCAATAATTTTTTGAAAATTAGATACCATTTCGAATTTAACCAAGTAATAGCCATTTTCACTTGCAAAGATGCTCCATCCACCTTCTGGTTTCCATTCCCTTTTAATGTATGCATTAAAATGAATATAATATGGTCTTTTCCCTGCCATGTAAATATATACCAAATTCTTCCACATACTTACTGCCTCAGCAAAATCTTCCTCATCGATTTCAACGAATCTCCTTTGTCGTCCACAGTTTTCTCATTGAATTGAACATTATTTTCTATACTTTCTTTGCAGCCTGTAGCTTTTTTCTAACTTTTAGTTTTTTCAGTTGAAAGGACTTGAGATTTGAGAACATCGGCATAAGACGAGCATACTCGGGTTGATCTAGGGTAGCCGCCATCTTCTGCTTACCTTTTCTCTTGACCTCATACCACTTATCATCATCTTCTCCTTCCTGAGAAGAGGAATCCGATGACAAGGTCGAAATTGTAGGATTAGGGTTCTGATTTGGCGAAGACGAAGATGCAATAGCTGCCATATTCAATTTATTGTTTCTATATATATAAAGATCTCAATTAATAAGCTTAAGGTAATAATATTATTAGAGGACTTTGACAATGTTCAAAGATGAAGCTAAAAGTTTGTTATGGTAACAATAAAAACGACGTATTTGACTTAAATAAATTCACTCCTAAATGTTTGTTTGTTTTTCTTTTCACAAAAAGATTTAAGATACAAATATGAATAAGTTAAATCTAAGTATATCTTCGAAATATGGATAAAAGTATTTGGGTTTTCACTCATTGTAAAATTAGTTTATAAGGCAAGGTATAGATATGAAATATTTTTATAGCTTGTTGACTAATGGAAATTTATAATGTATAACTCTTACCTTTCTAGAAAATTGGATTTCTTTTGTCCTAAAACTTTCGCTAAAGGATTTTAATAAAAGCATATTATTTTGATGTAATATTTTGGTCTGAAATGAAAACTTATAAAATGGCCATGTTGTATGAAATTTTGTTTTAAAAATGGCTGTAGTAAAACAATAATATTTTTCTATTCTCTTGTTCGAATTTGGTGATTCTTTTTGAGTTAAAAGATATTTTAGTCAGAAACAACTCTTTTTAGATCGCTTTCCCAAATTCTATAATATTTTATAGCTAAATGCTATTTTAATCTGAATCAAAAACTTAGCCTTGCTAATTATTTTCTAAGTTAAAACACCAACTTGTTTTTGTCATAACTTTAAAACCATTAATCCAATTTAAGTAATCCTGTACTTGCTGGAAAGTTAAGACCATAAGTACAAACTTCTTCATTATATTTTGTAAGATTTTTAGATTTACTATATGAAAATGACTATTGATACGGAGGATTTAATGACTAGTGAGACTTTACATGTGTCAAAAATTTGGAATTTAATGTGTGTTTTTTGTAGTACAAAATTTAAAATACTTTGAATAATTAGTAATCCTTCTACAAATTACTTGATCTTATTTTGAAAAAACTTAAATCTTGGGTATAGTTTTAAAAAGAAAAGAGATTTATATATCATCCAACCCCAAGTAATTTTTTCTCGTGACCTGCCTTCCACCGTTGACCTCGTTTCTTCACCTCCGTCCGCCCCTTCGTTGCGCTCTCTCTCTCTCCACTTTATGCCTGCATCCTCCTCCTCTATTTTCGCATCTAAAGCCACCTCATCCTATACTAGATCTAGTTGAAATTATAATTCAGCAGCGCTATTCCGTTCGATACCTCTCCTCCTAACTGAATCCAACTTCCCTCCATCGTACTCCCCCTTCCCAGTTTTACCTGATCTAGCTTCGATACTTTTGCTTGTAGTGCCTGGACCAGGTAACATCATTTCTACTTCAATTGCCACTTCTACTTCCATGATTGAAGCTGCTGTATGTTGTAGTCAGTGTTTGATTGTTGATTGTCGAACGTTTCTACCTTGTCTATCGATGTTGGTGAGGTGGGAGTTTTGTCTGCATGTCCTATTTCTTCCATGAAAAATGTTAACACTAGGCATGGATTATGCTCATCTACTATTTGTGACATTGCTAAGGTAAATTTGGAAATGGATTCTTCTGTCTTGGCTTCTACCGACACGTTTCTTGATGCCTCTGAAGCTTTTCATATAAGTGGTATTCAAAAGTCCCTTACTGGCCATTATAAGCAGCCTGCTGTCCCTTCCATTTGCTACTCAAAACCATGGATATCTCTATTCTCACCCTGCCCTGTAATGCAGGTCACTACAAACCAATAGATTTTGAAATTATGAAGGAAAATGGCATGATGATTCGTCCGCCTAGTGTGATGCAAGCGGGTATGGATGATTGGTCGGGATATTTGATTGGTTTCTTTTTGAATCCTAGTCACCTTCTACATGATGCGGCTAAGGTTTTCCATAGGGCTTGGAAACTTCATAGTGATTACATGATTTGTTGGCTGACTCCATGTATTATCTTTATTTTTCCTCCTTCGAGGAACGCCGGCGTGTCCTAGAGGCCGAGCCTACATCTTTTGAGGGAAAATCGTTTATTATTACTCCATGGACTCCAACAATGGCTAATGCTCATGAACAGGTTCTTTCTATTCTTGTATAGGTTTTCCTTTCACATATTCCTTCTATTTTACAACCGTTGCTTGGTCTGAATTGGCTAGCGTGTAACGTAGGTAAATTGAAATACTTTGACACGAATAATGTAGCACATGAGAAGTTGGTGTATGCGAAGGCTCTTATTGAAATAACCCTTGATAAGCCCCTCCCTTCCACTATTCCGGTTCAGCTTGCTATTGGGAATGTTGAGGAGATCGGCGTTTGTTATGGATGGGTTCTTGACATTTGTTCTACCTATCATTCCTTTGGCTATCTTGCTATCTCTTGTAAGCATTCTATCATCTTTATCGTAGCACCCAAAATCGGTCTGCCTTGTCCCCACTTAGGAAATGGGTTCCTAATGCTCATATCCGTGTCTCTTTATCGGAACTTCCTGGTACAGTTCCTCCTCCTTGTTCTGATGCTAGACATGTCTCCCTTGTCACCATTGATTGCGTGGTTCCTTCCAATGCTACATTTATTCCTTTATCTGTTCCCGATACTGTCCCGCCTCGCCAGTCTGTTGTTTGGACTGAGTCCGAAAGGTGTTGGATGGATCTCATTTCAGATATGCGATATAACCCTGTCGAGGATTCTTTTTTTTGATTTGTTTCCTATGATGAGATGGACCTCAGATACCTCGGTTATTGCATTTCTGGTGACTCTATGGTACTCTCTTTAGATAGTCTACATGTAACATGGAATGCTAACATGTTAGATGATATTACTTGGGACCTATCCTTCATATTCTCTCTTGATTCCATGGATTATGTCCCTTATCTTGCTATTCTTTTTCATCCTTATGCTTTTGTAGGTGGCAATGTTCCTACGATTCCTACCTATGAGATAGCGGATGATGGTTTTCCTTCCTCCTCTGAGTGGACCTAGTCGTTTGGTAATTTGTAATAGTTGTGGCGACTCTTTCACACTCCTATGCTATATTTTCTTTTTTATTTGTAGTTAAGGTGCTTCTACTTATCCTTGTATTAAATATTTCATTACGTTCGTTACAAAAAGTTGATGGTCCACAATAAAACCGGCTGGCCTTGCTAAAAAAATATTTTTAAAGTAAAATGTAAATGTATATTTTAATATTGAGAAACAACCAAAGTTTTATGAATGCATATTATGGGTTTATTTTATGTTTTAAGTATTGTGATTTTCTGAAGACACTTCGTACAGTAGGAATAACTTCGAAGTTTTTGAAAATTCAACATTATAAAATAGTTGATTGAATTTTTTAGTGTTGTATTTTACAAATGAGTTTGTGTAAAACTCATATCATGGATGAAAAGTTTAAGTTTCTCATAGCCATTATTATAATGGTCTAATAATTGTTTTGACTGCTCCATTTTACATGATGGGTTAATGCAGGTCCTAATTCGTTCGAAACCTAAAGGGTGTATATGGAGCTTTCAGAATTATAGTTGAAAATAAAGCTATTGTGAGATTGCTTTAGTGATTGGTTGTTGTGAGTATAACGCGTACTTTAAAAATGAATATTTTAATAATAGTAATATAATGTATCAACTATAGGCTTTTCTCTAGAATTGCAAGGATGCAATTTCTTTAAGCAGGGCAGTTCTACATTAACCTTGATTTCAGAATTATTTAAATAAAATAAATATTTATTTAAATTGTGGATTTAAATGATAAATTGTACTTTGCATTCCTTTTATGAAAGACATAAATTCTTTAAGAACAAGAATTCTAAATTTAGTTAGCATTGGGAAATTAAGATGTGGAAGTAATATTTTGGAGTTTATAATTAAATCTATTTTATAAGGAAAATAGAGACTTTATTTTGTTAAATTCTATTAGTCATCAAAAAGAGGATTTTGGGATTGTTTAAATTTTCAGTTATCAATTTCAAAAGATATAATGAGGTTTATTTTTTAACTATTCAATTATTTATAAGAATAGTTTAAGAAATGGTTATTTTGTAAATATCAATTTAAAGTGCAGTTGAGACTTAACTTAAATATTTGTATTAAAATTTATGATTTTATATCATAAAAAGAATATAAATTAGAGAATTGATTAGTAGTAATTATTAGATAGCATAATTTGAAATTAATTGAAAGCTTTGATTGAATTTTTTTGAAAAGAAAACAGAGTTATATAGAAATAAACAAAGGAGTAAAGACTATTCATTTTCTTGTTGGGTCTTGTTTCAACCGAAGCCCATCTAAGACTTAGCTAAAGAGAAGATCTCTTCTCATTTTCTTATTACCATTCGTTCAAAAGAAATTAGAAAGAAAAAGAAAATAAGTTCAATGCTCGTTCTCTTTAAGCCTATGCTAGCAAATCTTCAAATTTAAATTCAAATAAATTTCATGAAATTCCAGTGAAAACAAGGAAAGCTTCTCGAAACATAATTAACCTTTTGGACCGATTGATTTCAATTTTTACAGTATTTTGATTCTTGTCTATTCTTCTTTTTGGTTAAGGCATTTCCTAGGGTTTACTGAATTTATAATGGCGGTGTAGAATTCGATGTTTGACAAGCTGTCTTAACAAATCAAGGTGAGTAATTCTCACTGAAATACTTGATTCTAGTTGCATGCTGTTGATTGTGATAATTGTTGGGAACATTGGATGATTATTGTTGAATCACTGCCTGTCAAACACATATAGTTAAATCTGATTCATGAACATCTTAGTGTAACTTTGTCATTTGAGTGGTTGTATTGATTTATTGATGCTATAGACCTGCATGTGTTTTGTTAGTGGGATTTAGTCTCTTCATATCATGTCCAGTTGCCATAATTAATGTGTACGACATCAGAATCATTGTTTAGAATTTATTGGCTCTAGGAATCGATACTAGTCGACCGGTAACTTCCATCGATTGACCGCTAATGGTCCACGAATTGAAGAGCCTAGAGCTTATAAAGCTCTAGGCAGTTTCTTTTTTGGTCAGTTTTCTTCTAGTTCCTTTTTCTTTCTTGATTTCTCACTTCTATGAATTCTGCAATTTTGATAGAATCCTATTTTTAGGGAATTTCATTATTCCAATTTATTTGAAATAATATAAATTTATTACCTTTAGCATGAAATGAAATCATTTTTAAACTAGTTATACTAAAATATATTTTTAAAAATCACTTTTAAAGTTTATATAAAATATATATATTATTTACTTCAAAATTTGTATTTTAAAATATGAAGATGAATCATATATTTAGTAGTATTTATAACGAAATATTATTATAAAGTTTTTAACAACAATAGTGTTCTGAAAAATGATAATCAAACTGTATATGTATATTAGATTTCTATATGCATACAGTAACATATTTTATAAACATAGAGATTTTACATTCATTAGACCAATATCTAAAGGATTTTAAAGGAAGTAATTTTTATATAAAAATACTACTTCTATAAAATAAGAAGTCTAATTAAACGGTTTAATTCGATAACTGGTACGGAACACTTATATCACTTTATCGATTAATTCTTCGACTCATTAGATATAATATTTTACTTGAGTAGGAACTAGGATCTTTTATAAATATTCAAGTATCACCTAGTGTTTATAGGATATTGGGAAATACTCTTTTATTACTAACTGAAAGCTTTTAATATTTTGATCAGCAATGATCGCTTCGGCGTACTTGTAGACTCATCTTATTATAACTCGTTTTCAAGCGGGTTCGACATCGCTTTCAGACTTGTCTTGTTGTAACTCATTTTCAGGCAGGTTCGGTGTACTTTCAGGCTTACCTTACGATAACTTGCTTTCAGCCTTATCCTTCGATTTATGATTGGATTTTGAAATTTTGATTTGACTTGTTTTCATGCTTGCGTTTTGGTTTTGACTTGTTTCATGCTTATCTTTTGTTTGACTTTCTCTCATGCTTTTCTTATGGTTTTGATTTCCTTTCATGCTTGTCTTATGGCTTTGACTTGTTTTCATGCTAGTTCATGATTCTGATTTGTGAGATGTTTTGATTCGCTATACTTGAGATTATGGCTTGTAATAAGCATGATACATTTTATGATATAGTGAATTATTATGATGCAGTCATTTATTATTTGGATGTTGGAATATTACACAGTTATGACTATGTTGTTGAAATTTACTAATGTTACACCTATGATCTCACAACTATTAAATTACAGATAGTCTGACCCATTTATTATTTATTAATACTTAGGTAAGGCTGGGATATTTCAAGTACTGGGACTCATTGACTATGGATGTTAGGCTAGCTTATATTGTGTATATATATATACACATACATATATAGACACACACACATTATGTATATATGTGTATAGGCATGTATGTATGTCGTTTAGATTCTAGGCCTTAAGGCATGTTGTAAACTTTGTATGAGCTGTTGACTTTTTATGTCATGTATATTTTTGAATTATGTTGAAGTCCATATTTATATCTATAGAGTTTAGTAGTTCTATTTTTTTAATCTCACTTTATGTGTGTGTCTTCATGTTCGGATTATACATTCTGCCATGTTTTGTCATTTTATGTACTCTGTGATGTATAATATATTGTTCTATTCTTATATAGATAACATGTTTATTGCTTTGTGTAGATATCGTACACGTCATTTATGATTTTATGAAGTAAAGTAAAACATGTCAATGCTATCCCAAGAGAATATTCATATGTGTTCACTTCTATTCAGCCCCATTCTCCATATTAATATACAATATTACAATGTAATATTCTTTGTTAATATAGCTATCAAGGTGGGGTGATGTATAAACTTTGAACTTAAATTAAATTATTGAAATAAACATGACATTCAATCATTTAGAGTGAAGTATTGATTTTGAAAAATATTTTGGTGAATGGAAAATAAAATTTATGATAAAATTTTTTGAAACAATAATGACATAGTTGGTACAATTTTGATGTTTGTGATATAGAATGTAGTATAAGTTTCTAGCTTGAAATTATTCTTAAATAAGCCTATTATAAATAAAAGAAATGGTTTTGAAGGAAAATTATTTACGTGAATAATAAATACTTCGTGAAGGGAGTTTTCAAGAGAAAATATTGTAAATATACCAATGGTAGTGAAGATCTTAAAAGTATTTGTTTTATAGAGTAACTAAAATTAATTTTGTTAAATTTGAAGCTGAAAGATTGTAAAGAGTTCTCCAAGAAATCAAGTAAAATATTATTTGCATGCATTAATAAAGATTTTCCTTAAATAATTATTAAATACAATTTATGGTAAAATGAATCTTAGAAGTGTGAATAATTTGGAAACATCAAAAGGAAGGTAATATGAGTTTTGTGTTAAGAAATAGAAAAAATTAAGTGGTTGGAGATTATCTTAATGTAATGTTCCTGTTTTTAAATCAAATTTAATTGATAATTAATTTAATTTTTGAAATTAAATTGTGAATTAATTTGGTATTTTCCAAATCTAATAGAATTTGTTTGTTTATTAATATAAATGTATATAAATGGATTTTCAATCTAAATAAAATTTCTAACTGGAAATTTAGAAAAAATATGTTGAATAATATATTAACTAAAAATTTGATTGTGGATTAATCTTGAATAAATATATTTATGAATACGTATATATAGATTGAAACCTAAATTGTAAATAAAATTTTGATTTGTGAATTCCAAAATAAACACCTCTGAAAATAAATTTGAGTTTGAAAAACTCTATAATATAAAATTAATAAAACTCTGTTTTGGAATTATAGTACAAGTGTATATCTATATTTTGAAAGTTATATTGTGAAATTGATGTCAATAAAATTTATGAAAGCTATATAAAGAGTTAAATTCAAATACATACATATTGTATACTTATTCATTAATGTGTGATTAATTTTAAATCACATTCTTTAAAGTTATATATATATATATAAATAAATATTTATTAGGTTTGATAAAAAAGATTTAAAACACATTTTCTTTTGAAATAAATAAATATAGTTTGTATATTCATGAATTCGAAACGTAAAATATTTACACATGTTAAGATATAAAATATAAATAATTAAGGGTTTAAAAACATTAAAAATATAAGAACTATATAAAAGTGAACCTAACTAAGGGATTTAAACACAAAAATGTTATATTTTAACAAGTGTAAATATTTTGAAAATTATATTAAAACATTTATAAGCCATGAAACTAAAAATTTAACAAGTGTAAACATGGATGAAACAAGTGGCAAATGCATATTTTAGACTAAAATTTAATTAAAATGTATTAAAAAGAAAGACAATTTCATTTATTCTCAATTCAAAACTAGGCTTCTTCATTTTTCAACTAAGTCTTTTTTTCCTTTCTTCATCAAATCTGAAAAACAGAACTACAAATCAACAAATCAGATGAAAAGGGAACAAAACTCAAAATTGAGAATTAATTTATTAAGGAGAATCAAAAGTTCAAAACAAAATCACGTCAAAAATTTCAAACTGGAAACCAACCTGAAAACAAATCAAGCTTCAGTTCAAATCTGTTTCAAGCAAGTTTAATATCAAAACCTAGAAGGTAAACTGAAGCCCACAAACCTGATTCAAAGATGCAATTCAAATTCATAGCAACAGTTTGAGTTCAAGTCTAGAAATCAAGGCATGTAGTAAAGTCTAGTGAACAAATGCAAAATCCAGATTCAACTCGAATGCAATCAAAGTTTCATACCATCTCAGGCAAAGTATAAAGCAATCAAACCCTCAGATCAAAGTATTGAAAATAGGTTCCAGGTTTCTATTTCTATGACAGGTGAGCGAACTATCTTTTTAAAGCCTAACTTTATTGATACCTTATGATGTGTGATGAATGTTTGATGTGATGTTGTGGAAATTTCGGGTATTAATATGACATATGTCTGTATATATGACTGTATACATAAATACATACATATATACACACACACACACGTCTGGTTACAAAGGTACATACATTTTCTTTTATCTTTGTTCAATATTTCACAGACTAAAACCATAAAGAATTTCAAATACTTCTTCCACAATTCGTTTTAGGTGATGACCTTTAAATAAAAATTGATCCTAACAACATAATTCTAATTCTAAAAAAAATAAATCCAACAATATTTGTTAAGAATTTATTTTTATTATTACAGTGAACTTTTTGGAAATGATAAAAAAATCAATCATGTTAATTTCGAAATTGGAATTCATAAACTAAATTGTATTATAGAATGATGAATTCAGATAATAAAAAAATCGAGATTTTTCGTTTGTTAAATTATGGGAAATCACGAGTTGAACGGAAATGACACTTTTGTCAAATCCCGTCGAATGGCGAGATGAAGTTCATTGTGCTTTGGTTAGAAGGAGGTTCGAACATCGATGGTTAAGGGAAAAATATTGGTAGAAAATCCAGATCGTTGTGGAAGGAGAGCGACGAGGTTGTAGAGTTTTATTCCCAGTATTGTTCGATGATGTTTGAAGGGGTGGTTAATCATCGGTGGGGCACCGGAAGGTATTGGACCTAGCGGAAACTCTGTGTGGGCCGAAGGTGAAGGCATGGGTGATAGGGCATGGTCGATGTTAGCCTAGATCGTCGTCAATGGTTAGTTTGGTCGATCAAACTTCGAATTCCATTAATGTGGAGATGCTCAATTGGGATTGCCGACGAAATTGAGAGTTCTGGGTGATCATACGATTATGGGGGATGGTCAACGGCTAGTGGGTGGTCTCCGCGATGGCTGGAGCTTCGTCGTGTGACTGTACACATGCACGCATGTCAATTTGTATCTGGGTGGTTGATCGATATGAGAAAGTGGACGTTATCTCAAAGTCGTTCTCGGGGGAACGTAAAGATGGCTTGGGAAGTACCCAAAGTCTTGTAACAATTTAAAATTTAAAACAAGTAAAGTTTTAAAAAGAAAAAAAAGGTCTCGGGTTGTGACTCAAGTAAAAACGAGTTTGGCTCAGGATTTTGTAGTTTGGTCCTGGGTATTATACACTGGTTTGAACATTTAGAAGTAAAACTTTGTACAAATTTTAAAAAACAAATAAAATCCAAGTTTGTCAAATTCAATTTTAAAAAAGTTTTCAAAGTATAAATGTTAAAATAAATATTTTGAAATCGTTTTGTTTTTAAATAAATCATATATTGGGATAATTGTTCAATTTAAAATCTTTAAGTGTTTTCCAATGTGATTTGATGAACGTGATAATGAAAGTAATTAGGGTTAATTAATTATCTAAATAACTTAAGGTTAATTTAATTAATGTAATTAATTAAGGATTACTATTTTAAAGGATAATTACATAATTAAGGATTAATTATTTAATGATTTTAAGGTTAATTAATTTATTAGTTAAATGTGATGGTTAATTAAAGGTGAATCAATCTATGATTCAAAGATAATTATTTAAAGGTGATTAATTGAGAATTAATTAATTATCGTGATTAATTAAGGAATAATTATTTTGAGTAAATTTATTAAGGATAATAAATTAATGAAGTAAATTAATGATAAATAATTAAAGTTAATTAATTACTTAAAGATAATTACTTAATTAAGAATAAACGAATAAAAGTTGGTTAATCAAATGATTAAAGGATAATTACTCAATGTACTAAATTTGTCATTTATTTATGGTAATTGATTAAGGATAATTAAATAATTAGGGGTTAATTATTTAAATGAGTAAAGGTTGATTGATTAAAATACTTAAGGTCGATTAAGTAATAATTAAAGGTTAATTAACTGATTATTATTAAAGGTTAATTAATGCTTAAAGGACAATTAATCAGAATGGTTTGTAATTAATAAATAAATAAATAACCAAGATTAGTAGTTTATTCATAAGTAATTAATCTAATTTAAATCAATCAGATAATTTGTTAATCCTACTTATGGATATTTGGATTGCACTGAATGCTTTGAATTGTTTGATATCTTTGCTATGTGATGCTTTATGATATGAATTGAGCTGTGACGAATGTAATTTATTTGTTTATCTATGATATATTTTCTATCAGTAATTCTATGAATGAAGATAAGCGTTATTGGATTATACCGCTTATCGATATTGATGTGTTTGAATCTGTGACGATTTATGTTGTTGCATTATTGTCTAAAACCCCTGGACTACACCATACACACACAAATATGGATTACACGAGGAAATTGGTTAAGTCATAGATTTTTGAAATAGTTTTAAAATTGAATTTTGAATCCAAATGATTTTGGAATTGGAATTGGGTTAAATATGGAAAGCTTTTAAAAGGGAGTTTTGAAGATAAAAGTTATTTTGAATAACTTGATAAAGTTTTGAAATTTAAATAGTTTAAACTTGAATTCACGATTTGAAATTCAATTATATGTTTGGAAATTATGTTTTAAAAAGGTTATACAAGTTACAAAATGTGTATATATGGGTTTTAAACCATTTTAAAAGATATTATTTTGGGAATTTATATTTAACCCAGGTTTTTTACTTTAAAAGATATAGCTCGTGCAAATGTAATCAGATTTTTCCGAAATGAAAAGTATCTGTTTTTAAATAATAATAGTTTTCAAATTATGTTGAAAAGATTACAAGATTTGAAATGAAATAGTATGAAAGCTATGAATGAATCTTTGTGAAAGATAGTTGAACCTTGTTTTGAAATTGAAGAAGATTTTAAATGGTGTATCTTTTATAAAAAGATTTGAAATGGGAATTGTTTTGAAAGTTATGAATGGATCTTTGGAAATAGTTTTGAAAGCTATACATTGAGTCTTTGATTTAATAATTGAATGAGATAATCCAATTTGAAAAGGAAATTGTTTTGAAAAGCCGTGAACGAATCTTTATGGAAGATTGGTGAACTTTGTGAAGTGAATCTTTTTGTTTAAAGATTTGAAAATGGTAATTTGTTAAACCATTTGAAAGAAAAGTTTTGGGTAATAAGTCGTGACTTAACCGAGATCCAATATACATATGATCTTAAAATATTGTGCTCATTATTCGGTTTAGCCGGGAGAAGACCTTGTGTCGTATAACCCGTTTTGAATAATGATATGACAATATAGATAGCATTTGAAGACCGGATGTTCTTGAAAGTGAAAGGATGACTCGTAGAATGTCTCTACACGGGCTGATCCCTGGTATAGAGATTTGATCATCCTTTGTAATGGGGAGTCTGGACGTGATTAGTGAATATCCGGATTTGCAAGGGCTTATTTGGAAGTGCCTTTGGTTCTGTTCGAACCCGAAATAGACTTGTATAGATGTGTGTTTGACATTACTCTTTGAGATGTAGAGCTGGTTTCTATCAAATACATTTCTGTTTGGTGGCAGAGATTTATTCTCTTAGCTTAACACCCTTCTTTGAGACGTGCGAGCTCAAAGGTTATGTAGTTGATGGTTACTAGTGATACATTCTCAATTTGATAATGTAGCATACGAACTGCTGCTGATCATTCGTGGATCGAAGCATGGCTTTGTGAAAAGCGTAGCTTTGTGAAAAGCGTAGCTTTGTGGACGAGACTTCGTCGAGCCTCACAACCCGGTAATGGTCGAAACAGGAATCGTTGAAGCAAGGTTATTTAGGGTAGCGCCCCCCGAGGGTATGTACATTTCCTTCTGGATTATAAATGGTATCATGGTATGGAGCCCAATACTTAACTTTGTGCTTGCCACAAAACTTATTGCTTTGTTGTTATTGGTTGATAGGCGCCTCGGATAAAGGTTGGTAACGACCGGGGGTGGCATACTTGTAACGACCCGTATTTTACGTGTCGATAAATCGTAAAATAGTTGTCATTAAGTCGTTAGTATTGCTTAAGTCGTTCTGAGTCTAAGTCGTATATTAGTTTAGGTCGGCCGAGCAACCCAAGTCATGTGAACGACTTATAGAAGTTAGTGGTAGTGGTTGCCGACTTAAGGGTTAACGGCTTAAGGTGTTTGCCGACCTATAGAAGTAAGCGACTTAAGAGATTGGCCGATTTAAAAAGTGAACGACCTATAGGATTTGACCGATCTAATATTCAACGACCTAGTGGTTAGATCTGTGTGTTAGGATAGGTCGTGAACGAGTTAAGGTTAGGTCGGCTATGCCATGTTATAGTTAGGTCGTTCGAGCGACTTAAGGTAATAGGTTAAGTCGTTGGGTCGGCTTTGTAGTTAGGTCGCTAGGTCGTCTCCTGTGTTCAGTTTATGAGTCGCTAGGTCGTCTCTTGTGTTCAGTTGCTGAGTCGCTAGGTCATTGAGTCGTAGGTTGTTAAGTCGGTAGGTTGTTAAGTCGTCCAGACGACCCAGGAAGGAACGTGGCTTGCATGTTAGGTCGCGTGTGTGTTGAGTCGTGTTTGTGTTAGGTCGCGTAGAGGCTTGAGTCGGTAGGCCGTGGGGTTGATGAGTCGTAAGTCGTGGGGCCTTGTTAAGTCGTGACCGAGTTAAGGGGGCGTACGACTTAAGGGTTTGACCTATAAATACACGGCCTTATCTCACTTTTTGGGATCCGGATTTTGAAGCGACGAAGTGCTGCCATTTTGAGAGCTCGAGTACTACACTTCTTCACCTCTTATCTCTTCTCTAATCTAGTGCTTCCTTCCATCCAAGATTGAAGATCAAATCGAGAATCCAAGAGCCAAAATTTAAGATCTACATTCTTCAAAGAGAGACTTCATCGTTTGAAGCGGAATTTTGACGGATCAAGCTAGATCCTTCGTTGTTCGGATCTGGAGTTTGTTGCTTTTGAGGTGTTTAGGTGATTCGGTGAGTGGTGGTTATCTCTCACACGGACCCAAAGGAGTATGTTGGATCGGTGGCTTGTTTGTGTGTTAAAGATAGTGATTTCATGCATTTTTCTTAAGTCTGCATGTAGATCCATCGTTCATAAAGTTTTGATATCCACTTTACTACATGTTAACCTATGTTAGTTCATTCATCAAGATATTACTTAGAATTCATGCTTGTTAGATTTGGAATCTTTATTTACGAAATTGCCATTATTGTTATAACTGTTTATTTAGATCTTATTTGAATGATTGATTACTTGGATTAATGATTGATCTGATAGATTGTTATAAATTAGTTGATTGATGATTTGATTTGGACAAGTTGGTCGAAGATGATTCAAAAGCTAAGTGGAAAGGCTCTTGAATAAGGAAAGCTGCTCGTGGCATATGAAGCGGATGATAAAGCTCATATGGATAGATTTGATGATGATGTAGAGATGGGACTTTGCTATGATGCGATGAGGCAAAGCATGATGTTGAGATGGGACTTTGCTATGATGCGATGAAGCAAAGCATGATGTGAGATAGCCGCGATTTAATCCAGACGGGATCATCCCAAGCATGTTGATAACTCGGTGATATGGTTCGAGTTCGTTGATAATGGTTGGCTCAAGAGGCGCTTGAGCTAGTATGAGAATAGTCGTCGAGGAGGATGACTAGAAGGCTGAGATTTCATCGTTATTGAAGGTTCTAACAGACTCAAAGCAAGAGTACGCTGGGCAGGTTCGATAGTCCCAAAAGACTAATAGTTGATGGTCGAGTACTCTGGGCAGATTCGATAGTCCTAGGCACGGGTCACGACGACGTGCGGAGTTCTGTCTAGAACCGGGGTTACCATTAGCCCTTGACGGATGGATGAAAGAATGAGCCGGTCATTCAATTAACGATGATATCGAAGCAATGACAACAGCGATAGCCAGAGTCATGGATGTTTGGTTGTTTCATCATTCGGTCTCAAGAGCGGTGCTTTTTGGGTGCTTATCTGATCTTGGTTTAGGCCTTGTGGGTTTGTACCTGGAAAACATCGACCTTGACTCGAGTGATAATTGCTTTACTTTAATTGTCTGCTTTGCTATGTTTGTTTCTGCTTAGTGTGTCTGGGGGCTATCACTGTAGAAAGAGGTGGAGTGGGATGGTTGGGTTCCTATTCCTTTTTCCTTTATGCTCTTTTGGTATGTTGTTAGTTAATTTATCGCTCATTACGACTATTTTCTGACTCAAGGTTTTATGTTCAACTCTTATTACCTTGGGTTGTTCATCCATTTTTTGGATGGGCAGACTAGGTAGCAGGTGACAGGTGTTGTTCTTAGTGACCAACGCTGTTGATGATGAAGACCAGCTGGAGGCTTTTGCACATTGTTTTTCTTACTATATATACTGGATGTTCCGCTGTTTGTATGATTCTCTGAGTGTTATGTAGTGAGGCTTGATGTATTGACCATTCAGATGTTTGTATCAAATTTTTTTTAGTGTATTGATGAGGTTCTATTTGGTGAAGCTTCACTATGAATATTTCTCTATTGTATTTTATCCCTGTACCGTGAGTGATACGATAGAGTTTATTGTTTTACTTTAACCCTAATGATCGTCCATGGCTACCGGGCACGCCTTTCAGCGCACTATCTCCTTGTTTAGGTGCAGGAGTCATGGGCGGTCGTCACATTTGGTATCAGAGCTTTGGTTAATCGATTTTAGCCAACGCTCGCTGACGTAACTACGTATGAGAGACGTAATTGTATTTTGATGGATGATTACTATATATAATATAGTAGCTTAGAAGGATTTGAATCTCTTATGCAGTTGTTTCTCAAGGTGTACTAATCTTTCTTTTATAGATATTAAGAATGAGTCGAAGAGAGAGACCAGCTGCTAGGGAAGGCCGTGATTCTGAGGGGGCTGCTGATTATGCTGCTATGTTCGAGGCTATGATGACTTCGATTATGAAAAGAATACCAGCTCCAGGGCCATCAGTAGATGTTGGAGTTCAGGTTCAAGCCCCAAAACCAGTGGATTTTGCTAAGTTGTGCAAAGACTATACTGCTCTTAGAGGAAAGGTTTTCGTGGGGACAGAATCAACCATTGAGGTTCAGAGGTGGATAGATGCTTGTAGAAGGATCTTTGGTGATTTGGGAATCGAGGATGCAACCTAAAGGAAGCTTGCATCAAGACAGCTTCAAGGAAGAGCTTCTGATTGGTGGAATTCTATCACCATTGATACTCCGGAGGAAGACATCACTTGGGTGCAATTCCAAGCTAGATTTGAAGCTAAGTTCATTTCTACAGCTCAGAAATCCGTTCTGTTTAAGAAATTTGTGGAACTCAAGCAAGGTAGAAGACCAGTTCTTGAGTATGTTTCAGAGTTTGAAGCCTTGTCCAAGTATGCTCGGTCATATATTGAATCTCCCTATTAGAAGTACGAGAAGTTTGTGACAGGATTGGACACTTACCTTGGGAGGCAGTTGGTGGATCATCTGGACGATCCATTTGAGAGGCTTGTGGAGAAAGCTCTCAGGCACGAGAATTTGTTTCCTAAGGAAGGATCTGTTGTTGCTGTGACTAAGGAGGAATCTAAACCACAGCAGGGTGGAAACAAGAAGAGAAAGCAGCAGCATCAGAAGGGTAAGGATGGCCAGAAGAAGCCGAAGGGCGAAGTGACCTGCTACAATTGTCAGCAGAAGGGCCATTTCTCCAATTATTGTAAGAATCCAAAGGTGCCAGTGAAGTGCCACAACTGTGACAAGCTGGGGCATATTAGGAAGAATTGTCCGGAACCGAGAAAGGACAAGCAGATTGTGCAAACTTGTGATTTGGGGGCTATGCCATCGTCTTCGAAAGCTCCTACTGCGGAAGAGAAAGGAAAGAGTGTGGTGGTACAAGGTACCCTTTCCATTTGTGGTGTTCCAGTTAGAGTGTTGTTCGATACTGGAGCGTCGCATTCTTTTGTTTGTAATGAACTTGTAGGCCGGTTGGGTTTGGGACCGGATATTGTTGATAGACCAATGGTTGTGACTAATCCAGTTGGGGGTTCGTCTTATTTGTGTATGATATGCCGTGGTCTGGTTGTATCGAGTCATGATTGCTCTTTTGTTTGTGATTGTTTTGTTCTGAACTTTGCGGGGTTTGGAATTATTTTGGGTATGGACTGGCTTAGGAAGTATGGGGCAAAGGTTGATTATGAAAGGCTGGAGGCGACAGTCGAGAATGTGGAAGGGCGAAAGGTTGTGATACGATGTAAGCATGAAGAAGGCGTCTTCATGAGCTTCATGTATTCGCTGGTTGTTCCACGGGATGGACTGTCATCGGTGCCAATTGTGAATGGATTTGAGGATGTCTTTGATGAGGTCAAAGGGTTACTGCCGCATAGAGAGATCGAGTTTCGCATCAACCTAGCTGAGGGAGCCAGACCTGTTCTAATGCCTCTTAGGCGAATGGCGCCTAGGGAACAGCAAGAGTTGAAGGTGCAAGTTGATGATCTTTTACAGAAAGGATTCATTCGGCGTAGTGTGTCCGAATGGGGTGCACCAGTTGTGTTTGCAACCAAGGCAGATGGATCGTTAAGATTGTATGTAGATTATCGTGAGCTGAATAAAGTGACTAAGAAGAACAAGTATCCATTGCCGAGAATAGATGACTTGTTTGATCAGCTTCACGAAGCCAAGGTGTTTTCTCAGATGGATTTGGCAATGGGATTTCACCAATTAAGAGTGGCAAAGGATAGTGTGCCAAAGAGTGCTTTCAGGACACCATCCGGTTTCTTCGAGTGGCTGGTAATGCCGTTTGGATTGACCAATGCACAAGCATATTTTGTGGATCTTATGAATAGAGTGTTCAGGGATCAGTTGAACAAGTTTGTACTTGTGTTCGTGGATGATATTTTGATTTATTCCAGGACTGAAGAAGAGCACAAGATGCACTTGCGTATTGTTTTGGAAATCATGCGGAAACAACAGCTGAGGGCTAAGTTTTCGAAGTGTCACTTCTGGAAGAGCGAAGTGAGGTTCTTAGGCCATGTTATCTCTGGAAGTGGAATAGCGGTTGATCCCGCCAAGGTGGCAGCAGTCCAGGATTGGGTTAGACCTAAGAATGCATCTGATGTGAGAAGTTTTCTTGGATTAATAGGATATTATCGTTGGTTTATCAAAGACTTTTCCAAGATAGTTGCACCATTAACAGGATTGACGAAAAAGAACCAAGTATTCATATGGGATGCTAAGTGTGAGCAAGCTTTCGGAATTCTGAAAGAGAGATTGACAAATGCTCCTGTTTTGACTATTCTAAGTGGAAATGATGAGATGGTGGTTTACACCGATGCATGTGGTACTGGACTTGGAGCAGTGATAATGCAGAAGGATAAAGTTGTTGCGTATGCAAGCCGACAACTGAAGCCGCATGAAAGAAATTATCCGACCCATGATTTGGAGTTAGCGGCGATTGTATGTGCTCTGAAGATGTGGAGACATTACCTAATGGGAGATCGATTCGAGTTGTTTACATATCATAAGTCGTTGAAGTATCTTTTCTCCCAAAAGGATTTGAATCTCCGACAGCAACGATGGCTAGATTTTTTAGCATCATATGATTTTGGTATAGCCTATACTCCGGGAAAAGGTAACGCAGTGGAAGATGCGTTAAGTCGAAGACATGCAGGATTGGGAGCCATGTTTTCAGAATGGAAGAGTCTTGAGTATTTGGCTGGATTTGACTTTAGGCCTAGATGTGAATTGGAACCTGAGATGTTGGCAAACTTATCGATGAGACCTACTCTTATGGAAAGGATTGGCGAGGGCCAAAAGCGAGACGATAAGCTTGTCAAGATTATCCGTGATTTGGAATCTGGATTGGATCCAGAGAAGGATAAAGGGTTCGAGGTCGATCGAGAGGGTTGGCTTCGGAAGCAAGGACGACTGGTTGTTCCCGATAGAGATGAATTGAGGAATGAAGTTCTGAAGGAGAGTCATCACTCGAAGTTGACAATTCATCCAGGTGAAAATAAGATGTATCGGGTTATGAAGAGAACCTATTACTGAGAAGGTATGAAGAGGGATGTTGGAAATTTTATTTCAAAATGCATGAACTGCCAGTTGGTAAAAGTCGAGCAGAAGAAGCCAAGTGGATTGCTTCAGCCGTTAGAAGTTCCTACATGGAAGTGGGAGCAAATATCGATGGATTTTATCGATGGACTACCTAGAACCAGAGCAGGAAATGAAGGGATTTGGGTCATCGTAGGCCGTTTGACTAAGAGTGCAAGATTCATTCCTGTTCGATCAACCAGGACTGCATCGAAATTTGCTGAGCTATATGTTAAGTGGATAGTTCGATTCCATGGTATTCCGAAAAGCATAGTGAGCGATCGAGACCCATTGTTCACTAGTGGATTTTGGAAGAGCTTCGAGGAAGTTTTGGGAACCGAGTTGTGTTTGAGTACAGCTTATCATCCCCAAACAGATGGTCAGACCGAGAGTGTCAACCGAGTTTTGGAAGATCTCCTCAGAGCATGTATTTTGGATTTCGGAGGATCGTGGGAAGATCATCTTCATTTGGTGGAATTTTCATATAATAACAGTTACCAGTCAAGCATTGGTATGGCTCCGTATGAAGCATTGTATGGAATACCGTGTAACTCTCCGACATGTTGGTTGGAAACAGGAGAAAAGTTGATACTTGGGCCAGAAATGTTTCGACAGACCTCTGATTGTATAGAGATCATTCGGCAACGAATGAAGGCAGCCCAAGACCGTCAGAAAAGTTATGCCGATAAGCGTCGTAAGGATTTGGAATTCGACATAGGTGATATGGTTTTTGTGAAGATTTCTCCACTGAAGAATATTATTCGATTTGGGAAGAAAGGGAAATTGACTCCGAGATTCATTGGACAATTCTCGATCATCGAGCGAATTGGAAAGCTCGCCTATAAATTGGAATTACCAGAAAAGATGTCGGGTGTGCACAATGTTATTCATGTATCATATCTACGGAAGTATGTGCACAACTCGAATACGGTGGTTTCTGCTGATAGTTACGAGGACTTTGAGATTGATCCAATCGTTGAGAGACCTCGTAAGCCGCTTCGTGTTGTGGAAACTGACACGAAACAGCTGAGGAGGAAGGTAGTCAAGTTGCTCAAGGTACAATGGAGTGATGATGTTAACGATTATACATGGGAGGAGGAAGAGAGGATGAAGGCAGCTCATCCTGAACTCTTCAAGGTATGGCCCTAAGGTGTCGTGAAATCTCATGAATTTGTAACTTGTTCTAGTTTTAGAATTTTGCATGCTAGGTTAGTAATTGGATGCATGGGTCGTTGGTTGCTATGGATGGTAGGCATGCGGAATAGTTTATGATTGCTCTTGATTGTTTGGAATTTCGGGGGCAAAATTCCTAAGGGGGAGAGAATGTAACGACCCGTATTTTACGTGTCGATAAATTGTAAAATAGTTGCCATTAAGTCGTTAGTATTGCTTAAGTCGTTCTGAGTCTAAGACGTATATTAGTTTAGGTCGGCCGAGCAACCCAAGTCATGTGAACGACTTAGAGAAGTTAGTGGTAGTGGTTGTCGACTTAAGGGTTAACGGCTTAATGTGTTTGCCGACCTATAGAAGTAAGCGACTTAAGAGATTGGCCGATTTAAAAAGTGTACGACCTATAGGATTTGACCGATCTAATATTCAACGACCTAGTGGTTAGATCTGTGTGTTGGGAGGTCGGCTATGCCGTGTTATAGTTAGGTCGTTCGAGCGACTTAAGGTAATAGGTTAAGTCGTTGGTTCGGCTTTGTAGTTAGGTAGTTAGGTCGTCTCCTGTGTTCAGTTGCTGAGTCGCTAGGTCGTCTCCTGTGTTCAGTTGCTGAGTCGCTAGTTCATTGAGTCGTAGGTTGTTAAGTCAGTAGGTTGTTAAGTCATCCAGACGACTTAGGAAGGAACGCGGCTTGCATGTTACGTCGCGTGTGTGTTGAGTCGTGTTTGTGTTAGGTCGCGTAGAGGCTTGAGTCGGTAGGCCATGGGGTTGATGAGTCGTAAGTCGTGGGGCCTTGTTAAGTCGTGACCGAGTTAAGGGGGCGGACGACTTAAGGATTTGGCCTATAAACACACGGCTTTATCTCACTTTTTGGGATCCGGATTTTGAAGCGACGAAGTGCTGCCATTTTGAGAGCTCGAGTACTACACTTCTTCACTTTTTATCTCTCCTCTAGTCTAGTTCTTCCTTCCATCCAAGATTGAAGATCAAATTGAAGATCCAAGAGCCAAAATTTAAGATCTACATTCTTCAAAAAGAGACTTCATCGTTTGAAGCGGAATTTTGACGGATCAAGCTAGATCCTTCGCTGTCCGGATCTGGAGTTTGTTGCTTTTGAGGTGTTTAGGTGATTCGGCGAGTGGTGGTTATCTCTCACACGAACCCAAAGGAGTATGTTGGATCGGTGGCTTGTTTGTGTGTTAAAGATAGTGATTTCATGCATTTTCCTTAAGTCTGCATTTAGATCCATCGTTCATAAAGTTTTGTTATCCACTTTACTACATGTTAACCTATGTTAGTTCATTCATCAAGATATTACTTAGAATTCATGCTTGTTAGATTTGGACTCTTTATTTACGAAATTGCCATTATTGTTATAACTGTTTATTTAGATCTTATTTGAATGATTGATTACTTGGATTAATGATTGATCTGATCGATTGTTATAAATTAGTTGATTGATGATTTGATTTGGACAAGTTGGTCGAAGATGATTCAAAAGCTAAGTGGAAAGGCTCTTGAATAAGGAAAGCTGCTCGTGGCATATGAAGCGGATGATAAAGCTCATATGGATAGATTTGATGATGTTGAGATGGGACTTTGCTATGATGCGATGAGGCAAAGCATGATGTTGAGATGGGACTTTGCTATGATGCGATGAAGCAAAGCATGACGTGAGATAGCCTTGGTTTAATCCGGACGGGATCATCCCAAGCATGTTGATAACTCAGTGATATGGTTCGAGTTCGTTGATAATGGTTGGCTCAAGAGGCGCTTGAGCTAGTATGAGAATAGTCGTCGAGGAGGATGACTAGAAGGCTGAGATTTCATCGTTATTGAAGGTTCTAGCAGACTCAAAGCAAGAGTATGCTGGGTAGATTCGATAGTCCCAAAAGACTAATAGTTGATGGTCGAGTACTCTGGGCAGATTCGATAGTCCTAGGCACGGGTCACGACGACGTGCAAAGTTCTGTCTAGAACCGGGGTTACCATTAGCCCTTGACGGACGGATGAAAGAATGAGCCGGTCATTCAATTAACGGTGATATCGAAGCAATGACAACAGTGATAGCCAGAGTCATGGATGTTTGGTTGTATCATCATTCGGTCTCAAGAGCGGTGCTTTTTGGGTGCTTATCTGATCTTGGTTTAGGCCTTGGGGGTTTGTACCTGGAAAACATCGACCTTGACTCGAGTGATAATTGCTTTACTTTAATTTTCTGCTTTGCTATGTTTGTTTCTGCTTAGTGTGTCTGGGGGGCTATCACTGTAGAAAGAGGTGGAGTGGGATGGTTGGGTTCCTATTCCTTTTTCCTTTATGCTCTTTTGGTATGTTGTTAGTTAATTTACCGCTCACAAAGACTGTGTCTGACTCAAGGTTTTATGTTCAACTCTTATTACCTTGGGTTGTTCATCCATTTTGGGATGGACAGACTAGGTAGCAGGTGACAGGTGTTGTTCTTAGTGACCAACGCTGTTGATGACGAAGACGAGCTGGAGGCTTTTGCATATTGTTTTTCTTACTATATGTACTGGATGTTCCGCTATTTGTATGATTCTCTGAGTGTTATGTAGTGAGGCTTGATATTGACCATTCAGATGTTTGTATCAAATTGTTTTGTAGTGTATTGATGAGGTTCTATTTGGTGAAGCTTCACTATGAATATTTCTCTATTGTATTTTATCCCTGTGCTTTGAGTGATACGACAGAGTTTATTGTTTTACTTTGACCCTGATGATCGTCCATGGCTGCCGGGCACGCCTTTCAGCGCACTATCTCCTTGTTTAGGTGCAGGAGTCATGGGCGGTCGTCACAATCCTCGTGTCAATAGTTACCTAGTCACAAAGGTAACCCGGCCTTATGTAGCAGAGATCCGGTTAGGTTCTCGGGGACGTCCCTCCAGACGTTCCATTTGATTTGGGAAGTTCCTTTGCCTGACTATTTGTTGAAAATCTAAAGAAACAATACGTATTGTACGGTTTTAGTTGTACAACCTGCCATGGAATGTGGCGGTAATCTGCTATTAAATATGGTAGCTATAGTAGGCATAAGTGCAAAATGTCTATGCTGGCTAAGATTAATATTATACTTTCGAAAGGTTTTCTACACTATGCACTAATAATAATATCAAAATGTTTTTGCATAGCAAGCATGTTTGACTATCATAAGGAGAAATCTCCTCCAATTCTCCATTTGCATTGTGTGTGCGGTGGGAGGCCTTATGGTAGTTTCATTTTCCCAAAAGCATTGTGGATTTCTTTTACTTCTTTTGTTTGTTTATTTTAAAGATAAATTGTTTTTGCGTGCTCATACCAGTCCCATGACTGACCTGGAGTTTATTGTTCCATATGTAAACGCTGGGTGCCCACAATTTTCCACACAGGCAGCCTAGAGTTAGATTTTCAGATAGTCAGCTTGTGGATATGAGTCGATAGCATCCAGCCTTTGGTTTTGGCAATTGCATCAATGAGTGGATCGCATTTTCTTCACTTCAACTTGATGGTGGTTCGAGCTTATAGTTTGGAGCTTTGGAATGAGGTTTCTAATATTGGCTTATTTCTTTCTCTCTTTGAGATCAAGATGGAGGTTTTCTTTTCGCTGTTATTTTTAGCTCTGATAATGATATTCAAATTGTATCATTGTTGTAAAGATATTGTATCAACTGTTGTATATCAGTGATATATATTCATTCTGTTTCCACTGTGTTGTTATACTTAATGTGTTATAAGCTCCGGTGAACCAGATTCGACGTTTGTATCTACGACATTTGAATACGGAGATGTATTCGATGTCGATTTTCGAAGGTCGAGTCAGGGTCGTTAAAATTTGGTATTAGAGCTGAAGGTTGAAACTTTAGCTCAGGAGTATAACCCATTAGGTAACTCATTAGAGATAGGGTTATAAATACCCTAGAATGAGTATAACCCTAAGATATCCGTCCGTATGCCTCAGTAAATTATCTTGCTATCCACTAGTAGTGAGTATGAGTGCAAGAAGAGGATGAAGTAGGGGACAGGAGAGTACCACTACAATGGTCAATACCCTGCAAAAACGGAAATATCTTTCTCTATCAATCTCCTTTGATCTAGTTTCAGTTTGATGGCTTTATGGCAGCTCGACGGAGAAGCTTTGGTGTGATGGTGGCCCTGCGAATTGTTGAAGATAAGTTTCTATTTCGTATTCTCTTCATCGATTCCTATTATTGTTAAATTTAATAAATTGGAAAATTTTGTGAAGATCAAAGTCTGAAGAGGGACACGCTGTGTAAACTTTAGGGTATTCCGTCCTGAGTTTGGGATACATACCTAGTGTTTGAAAATTATGGAAAATTAAATCCACTTATCTATTGTTCGGGTCTCAATATATTCTACGAACAGTAAGTTATCCCTTCGAACTAAATGATGCCCTTGCATATTCGTAGATTTGGTGACCCAAGTATCTTGTGAAGTATTGAATGAGTTCATTATCATAATTATTGGTGATATTCTGATTTGGTAAGCCAAGTGCAAAATAGATAATCAACTTGATTAATGAGTCGATTCTCTATCTTTGTATCCATTATTTGTTCTCCTTCCGTCTAGCAAATTTGGGGGACGAAATTTTCTTAAAGGTGGGAGTCTGTAACATTCCTGTTTTTAAATCAAATTTAATTGATAATTAATTTAATTTTTCAAATTAAATTATGAATTAATTTGGTATTATCCAAACCTAAAAGATATTTATTTGTTTATTAATATAAATGTATATAAATGGATTTTTAATTTAAATAGAATTTCTAATTGGAAATTTAGAAAAAAATATTTTGAATAATATATTAATTAAAAATTTGATTGTGGATTAATCTTGAATAAATATATTTATGAATATATATAGATTGAAAGTTAAATTGCAAATAAATTTCGATTTGTGAATTCCAAAATAAATACCTTGGAAAATAAATTTGAGTTTGAAAAACTCTATAATATAAAACTAATAAAAATATGTTTTGGAATTATAATACAAGTGTATATCTATATTTTGAAAGTTATACTGTGAAATTGATATAAATAAAATTTACAAAAGCTATTTAAAGAATTAAATTCAAATATATACATATTATATACTTATTCATTAATGTTTGATTTATTTTAAGTCACATTCTTTAAAGTTATATATATATAAGTACTTATTAGATTTGATAAAAAAGATTTAAAACACATTTTCTTTTGAAATAAATAAATGTAGTTTGAATATTCATGAATTTAAAATGTAAAACATTTAGACATGTTAAGATATAGAATATAAATAATTAAGGGTTTAAAAACATTTAAAAATATAAGAACTATATAAAAGTGAACCTAACTAAGGGATTTAAACACAAAATGTTATATTTTAACAAGTGTAAATATTTTGAAAATTATATTAAAACATTTGTAAGCCATGAAATTAAAATTTTAACTTGTGTTAAACATGGATGAAACAAGTGGCAAATGCATGTTTATTTTAAACTAAAATTAATTAAAATGTATTAAAAAGAAAGACAATTTCATTTCTTCTCAATTCAAAACCAGGCTTCTTCATTTTTTAACTAAGTGTTTTTTCCTTTCTTCATCAAATCTGAAAAACAGAACTAGAGATCAACAAACCAGATGAAAAGAAAACAAACTCAAAACTGAGAATTAAATTATAAAGGAGAATCAAAAGTTCAAAAAAAAATCACCTCAAAATTTTCAAACTGGAAACCAACCTGAAAACAAATCAAGCTTTCGTTCAAATCTGTTTCAAGCAAGTTTAAAATTAAAACCTGGAAAGTAAACTGAAAGCCACAAACGTGATTCAAAGATGCAATTCGAATTCAAAACAATAGTTTGAGTTCAAGTACGAAAATCAAGGCATGCGGTAAAATCTTGCTAACAAATTCAAAATCCAGATTCAACTCGAATACAATAAAAGTTTCAGATCATCTCACTTAAAGTTTAAAGCAATCAAACCCTCAGATCAAATTATTAAAAATAGGTTCCAGGTTTCTGCTTCTATGACAGGTGAGCAAACTATCTTTTTAAAGCTTAACTTTGTTTATACCTTGTGATGTGTGATGAATGTTTGTTGCGATGCTGTAGGAATTTCTCGTATGTATATGATATATGTCTGTATATATGACTTTATACGTATATATGTCTGGTTACAGAGATACATACATTTTCTTTTATCTCTGTTCAACATTTCACAAACTAAAACCATAAAGAATTTCAAATACTTCTTCCTCAATTCGTTTTGGGTGATGATCTTTAATTAAAAATTGATCCTAATAACATAATTCTAATTCTAAAAAAAATGAATCCAACCATATTTGTTAAGAATTTATTTTTATTATTACAGTGAACTTTTTGGAAATGATAAAAAAATCAAACATGTTAATTTCAAATTTGGAATTCATCAACTAATTTGTATTATAGAATGATGAATTTAGATAACAAAATTGAGATTTTTCGTTTGTTAAATTATGGGAAATCACGAGTTGAACGAAAATGACACTTTTGTCAAATTCCATTAGATGGCGAGATGAAGTTCATTGTGCTTTGGCTAGAAGGAGGTTCAAACATCGATTGTGAAGTGAAAAATATTGGGAGAAAATCCAGATCATTGTGGATGGAGAGCGACGAGGTTGTAGGGTTTTATTTCCCAGTATTGTTCGATGATGTTTGAACGGGTGGTTCTTCATCGATGGGGCACTAGATGGTATCGGACCTGGGGGAAACTCCGCGTGGGCCAAAGGCGAAGGACTTGGTGATAGGGCATGGTCGATGAGAGCCGAGATCGTCGGCAATGGTTGGGTTGGTCGATCGAACTTCGAATTCCATTAATGTCGAGATGCTCAATTGGGGTAGCCGATGAAATTGAGAGTTCTGGTTGATCAGACGATTATGGGGGATGGTCGACGACTAGTGGGTGGTCACCGCGATGGCTGGAGTGTCGCTGTGTGAATGCACACGTGCACGTGTGTCATTTTGTATCCGGTGGTTGATCGATATGAGAAAGTAGACGTTGTCTCAAAGTCGTTCTTGGAGGAACGTAAAGATGGCTTGGGTAGTTTGCAAAGTCTTGTAACAGTTTAAAATTTAAAATAAGTAAAGTTTTAAAAAGAAAAAAAAAGGTCTCGGGTTGTGACTCGAGTAAAAACGAGTTTGGCTCGGGATTTTGTAGTTTGGGCCCATGTATTATGTACAGGTTTGAAAATTTAGAAGTAAAACTTTGTACAAATTTTAAAAAACTAAGAAAATTTAGTTTGTCAAATTTAATTTTAAAACAAGTTTTCAAAGTTTAAATGTTAAAGTAAATATTTTGAAATTGTTTTTTTAAATAAATCATGTGTTGGGATAATTGTTTAATTTAAAATCTTTAAGTGTTTTCAAATATGATTTGATGAATGTGATAATGAAAGTAATTAAGGCTAATTAACTATGTAATTAACTTAAGGTTAATTTGATTAATGTAGTTAATTAAGGATTATTAATTTAAAGGATAATTAAATAATAAAGGATTGATTATTCAATGATTTAAGGTTAATTAATTTATTGATTGATTAGTTAAAGGTGATGATTAATTAAAAGTGAATTAATCTATGATTAAAAGATAATTATTTAAAGGTGATTAATTGAGAATTAATTAAATATTGTGATTAATTAAGGAATAATTATTTTGAGTAAATTTATTAAGGATTATAAATTAATGAAGTAAATTAATGGTAAATAATTAAAGTTAATTAATTACTAAAAGATAATTGATTAATTAAGAATAAATGATTAAAGGATAATTACTCAATGTACTAAATTTGTGATTTATTTATGGTAATTGATTAAGGATAATTAAATAATTAAGGGTTAATTATTTAAATGAGTAACGGTTGATTGATTTGTTAATTAAGGTTGATTAAGTAATAATTAAAGGATAATTAATTGATTTTATTAAAGGTTAATTAATGGTTAAATGATAATTAATCAGAATGGTTTGTAATTAATTAATAATTAATTAACTATGATTAGTAGTTTATTTATAAGTAATTAATCTAATTTAAATTAATCAGATAATTAGTTAATCTTACTTATGAATATTTGGATTGCATTGAATGCTTTGAATTGTTTAATATCTCTAATATGTGATGCTTTGTGATATGAATTAGGCTGTGACGAATGTAATTTATTTGTTTATCTGTGATATATTTACTATCTGTAATTCTGTGAATGAAGATAAGCGTTATTGGATTATACCACTTATCGATATTGATGCGTATGAATCTGTGACGATTGATGTTGTTGCACTATTATGTAAAACCCATGTACTACACCATACACACACAAATATGTATTAAACGAGGAAATTGGTTAAGTCATAGATTTTTGAAATAGTTTTAAATTTGAATGTTGTATCCAAATGGTTTGGGAAATGGAATTGGGTTAAATATGGAAAGCTTTTAAAAGGGAGTTTTGAAGATAAAAGTTATTTTGAATAACTTGATAAAGTTTTGAAATTTAAGTAGTTTGAATTTGAATTAAGATTTGAAATTGAATTCTATGTTTGGAAATTATTTTTAAAAAGTATATAAAAGTTATAATGTGTTTATATGGGTTTTAGACCATTTTAAAAGATATTATTTTAGGAAATTATATTAAACCCAAGTTTTATACTTTAAAGATATAGCTCGTGCAAATGTAATCGGATTTTTTCGAAACAAAAAGTATTTGTTTTCAAATAATAATAGTTTTCAATTTATGTTGAAAAGATTTCAAGATTTGAAATGAAATTGTAAGAAAGCTATGAATGAATCTTTATATAAGATGGTTGAACCTTGTTTTGAAATTGAAGAGGATTTTAAAGGGTGTATCGTTTATAAACGGATTTGAAATGGAAATTGTTTTGAAAGTTATGAATGGATCTTTCGAAATAGTTTCCAAAGCTATACATTGAATCTTTGATTTAATAATTGGATGAGATAATCCAATTTGAAAAGGAAATTGTTTTGAAAAGCCGTGAATGAATCTTTATGGAAGATTGGCGAACTTTGTGAAGTGAATCTTTTTGTTTAAAGATTTGAAAATGGTAATTTGTTAAACTATTTGAAAGAAAAGTTTTTTATAATAAGTTATGACTTAACTGAGATCCAATATCCATATGATTTTAAAATATTGCGCTCATTATTCAGTTTAGCCGGGAGAGGACCTTGTGTCATATAACCTATTCCGAATAATGATACGACGATATGGATAGCATTTGAAGACTGGTGTTGAAGACCGGATGTTCTCGAAAGCAAAAGGATAACTCGTCGAATGTCTCTGCACCGGCTGATCCCCGGCATAGAGATTTGATCATCCTTTGTGATGGGGAGTCCGGACATGATTAGTGAATATTCGGATTTGCAAGGGCTTCTTTGGAAGTGCCTTCGGTTCTGCTCGAACCCGGAGTAGACTTGTATAGATGTGTGTCTGACATTAAACTTTGAGATATAAAGCCGGTTTCTATCAAATACATGTCTGTTTGGTGGCGGAGATTTATTCTCTTAGCTTAACACCCTTCTTTGAGACATACGAGCTCAAAGATTATGTAGTTGATGGTTACTAGTGATACATTTCCAATTTGGTAATGTGGCATACGAA
Source organism: Allium cepa (assembly GCA_030765085.1). Lineage (NCBI taxonomy): Eukaryota > Viridiplantae > Streptophyta > Magnoliopsida > Asparagales > Amaryllidaceae > Allium > Allium cepa. Next base: position 673,669,981 of record CM060941.1, on the reverse strand, counting down.
GTGCTGTTGATCATTTGTTGATCGAAGCATGGCTTTGCGAAAATCGTAGCTTTGTGGACGAGATTTCGTCGAGCCTTACAACCCAGTAATGGTCGAAATAGGAATCGTTGCAGCAAGGTTATTTGGCGGTAGTGCCCCTTGAGGGTATGTCCATTTCCTTCTGGATTATAAGTGGTATTATAGTATGGAGCGTGGATTCTTAACTTTGTGTTTTCTGCAAAACTTATTGCTTTGTGGTTGTTGGTTGATAGGCGCCCCGGATATAGTTTGGTAACGACTGAAGGGTGGCATACTCGTGTTAGTAGTTACCTAGTTACAGAGGTAACCCGGCTTTGTGTAGCAGAGATCCGGTTAGGTTCTTGGGGACGTCCCTCTAGAGGCATTCCAGTTGATGTGGGAAGTTCCTTTGCATGACCATTTGTTGGAAATCCAAAGAAACAATACGCTCCTTGTACGGTTTTAGTTGTATAACCTGCCATGGAATGTGGCGGTAAGCTGCTATTGAACATGGTAGCTATAGTAGGCTTAAGTGCGAAATGTCTATGCTGGCTAAGATTAATATTATACTTTCGAAAGGTCTTTTGCACTATGCACTAATAATAATATCGAAATGGTTTTTTCGTAGTAAGCATGTTTGACTATCATAAGGATAAATCTCCTCCAATTCTGTGTTTGCATTGCGTGTGCAGCAGGAGGCCTTATGGTAGTTTCATTTTCCCAAAAGCATTGCGGATTTCTTTTACTTCTTTTGTTTGTTTGTTTTAAAGATAAATTGTTTTGTTTGCTTATATCAGTCTCATGACTGACCTGGAGTTTTTTGTTCCTTATTTAAACTCTGGGTGCCCACAATTTTCCTCACGGGCAGTCTAGAGTTAGATTTTCAGATAGTCAGCTAGTAGATATGAGTCGATAGCATCCAGCCTTTGGTTTTGGCAATCACATCAATGAGTGGATCGGATTTGCTTCACTTCAACTTGATGGTGGTTCGAGCTCATAGTTTAGAGCTTTGGAATGGAGTTTCTGACATTGGCTTATTTCTTTCTCTCTTTGAGATCAAGATGGAGATTTTCTTTCCTCTGTTATTTTTGGCTCTGATAATGATATTCAAATTGTATCATTGTTGTAATGATATTGTATCAACTATTGTATATAATTGATATATATTCATTTTTTTTCCGCTATGTTGTTATACTTAATGTGTTATAAGCTCCGACGAACCAGATTCGACGTTTAAATCTACTGCATTTGAATACGGATGATGTATTCGGTGTCGATTTTCGAAGGTCAAGTCAGGGTCGTTGTACTTAATTGTAAAATGCATTGATAGAGTTCTACATTAAAGAGTTATACAAATTTGATTTGTGGAAATGTAAGTTTTTGGAATTAAATGTACTTTTGGGAATTTGAGAAATTTGAATATATGAATAAAAGGAAAACACTAGGGTTGTTTAAAAATTAGTTCTGAATAATGTATCTTGGAAAATTAGTTTAAATTCGAGATTTATATAAGTTGAGATTTTGAATTGACTAATGAGAAAACCCAATTTTTTTTTACTATAAAGGACCTTTTACTAAAAGAATGGATATTATAATATTTGATTTTTCGAAAATTGAGTTTAAAAGTGGATAACTTTGGAGTATGGTGACCTTACCCAATTTTAAGATTATCTAAGTGAGAAGTTTATTTGGTATAGGTTAAAAGCTTTAAACGAGACTTTTGAATTTTTTGAGCATTATGTTAAACCAAACATAATTTTGATTCTATTTTCAGACTTTGATAATCCTTCTTTAGTGTGGTAGTTAATTATGTAAGAATAATTTCTGTGTTTAACAATCCCAGAGATTTTGCAGTTCTCAAGAGTGAACATTTATTAAGTAGAATGTATTGTTGTTAAGATTTTTCAAGTTGAAACCTTAAATTTTTTTATTTCTTCATTTTTAAAGTCTTAATGTATTTTTGATGATTTGGTGATTTTTGGAAAAGCTATGGGTATAAGCTACAAAATTTTTTTCAATTTTTTTACTAAAATGTGAAGATTATTTTGTGGAAACTGAAGTATATTGATGAGGACCTGTTTTATAAATGAAAGTTTTCAGAATTTAGTTTAATGAATATTTAGGGTAGTCTATATTTTGAGTATGTACGAAAGGGTTTTAGGAAGGAAAACAATCTGTGGGTTACATTGAACACTTCTACTTAAAGGTATGATGAGAAATAAATTGTGTGATGTTATAACGACCGGCCTTTTCGATCCTTGGAAGTCAACACTAATACATTAGCGATATTGACGTATCGAGCATCCAAGTGCTGGAAAGATAAATTGTTGGGGTGAAAGAAAGAAAAGACTAAACAGAATCTCACAACGTGACGAGTAATTTATAATACACAAATGATCTTTACAAAAGAAAACTATAATATATGTACATCAATCAGAGTAAACTAACCTATCATTAACCTGGGCCATTATAACAATATATCCTTACAAATGCTGAAAAAATACAAAATAACAAATGCAGCGAAAATTAAAAAGACATGAATTTGTCTTGAAGGAGTCCAGCTCACGTCCTGAAGCTCCAAAGCATCCATAACTAAACTAGAGATATGCTTGGGCTGACCGTGCATTATAATAAAATAACTTCTGAATCATTCTGGGAAACCAGCTTGAGAAACTCATATCATATGGATTTTTAGTATTATAAAACCTTCCAAAAATAAAGGAATCTCGTAAGATCACGCTGCACATAAACATATGGATTTTATCTTATGATATCTGAGCCGTTCTATAGGATATCCAATGATGTTATAATAATGTCTGAGGTTTAAAACAAATATTGCATCCTAGTCAAAATAGTTACATTAGTTACATTCAATAGAATATTTAGTATACAACTAAGTCATCAAAGGCATGTATTGGAAAATAGATTCCATACAATGACAAAGATACTGGAGTACCGCTCGTCACAATACATAAATAATCGTCTACGTAAAAGTGATGATCATACACTAATGGTAGCGAACCACATGGCCTTGTGGCATTTCCCATGCTTTAGTCATTACCGGTTATGAAATTTGATTCTACATTTTAGCTTTTTAGCCAATCCCACTTGGAATGCTACACTGCCCTCTTGGAAACAATGCAATGCCAGCATTCATCTAAACAAGTTGTTCGAGATTTGAATAAACTGATGGCACTACTTCTATTACATCCATTTCAAAATCATTCTCAGGTTTAATAGCAAGTAGGCCTTGCACTTCAAATAATTCTATCTTTGATTCCATCTTCTTCAAGATGTAATCAATTCGAACGCTTATGCTGGTTCGAAGTGGTTTTCAAATAACTCTTGCTTATCCGATCCTATTTTCATGAACCAACAAATTACAGTTTCAAAATTGGCCAAGATCTGATAGTCTGTTATATAACTATCAAACAAACAATCAAATCGACGATTTAATTTCATATGGAAACCAAGCCTGATTAAGCACATAAGAAACCACTATACCTATTTGTGACTTCCCACAAATCCATACACTTGGAATCAACAATAAACCACACATGTCCGACCCATAAAGCACAGAATGATGAAAAGTCAGGAGAAAGAAAAGAAGAGAGAAGAAGAGAAGAGAAGAAAGAGAGAAGAGAAGAAAGAATGAAGAGAGAACCAAACAGAACAATACAGAATCTCACATCGCAATGGAAAACATATAATATCATATCAATGGTCTTTACAAAGCAGAAACAGTACATACATACATCAATTCGAGTATAACAATCAATCACCAATCATTAGCTTGGACAGTTATAACAATGTCCTTACAATTGCCGACAATATACAACAATTAAGTAGTGGATAATTAAAACTGATACGTGTATATGAAAATGAAGATCTCCAGCTCTCCTGCTAAAGCTCCAAAAGCATGGAATCTGAACCTATAAATATACTCGATCTGACCTGAGCATTGAATGGAAGAACGCTCGAATCGGTCTGGTAAACCAGCGTGAGAAACACGGTCAACTAAATTTATTAAATTACCAAACTATTCCTTTATCAAAATAAAAGTATCTCGTAAGACATGCCCATATATAAACACGGACATGTTTTTACCTTACGATAACTAAAACATTTCATATCAAATTCTCTTATATTATACTGGTGTCTAGTATACAAATAATATTAATCATAGATGAAATAGTTACATTGACTAAATTCCATCATATAGCCCAAAATGGGTAATACAATCAAAATGGTGGGTACGTAGCGGAGTTTGGATTTCCATACAAATGACCAGGTGAAGGGACTACCTTCCGATGGGTACACCTATAGATAGATGTCCCGAGGAACTATCATAAAGTTCCTCTACCAATAAAAGACCGGTCTAACTCTATAACTAGATAGTACCGAACGTGTCATCCTTCGGTCGTTACCGACCTTTTCCAAGGGCCGACATAGCATACGAACTACATTAATTTACATCTCAAATGTCATAACAGGAAGAAATATGTCTAGAAGAGGATGATCATATCTTGATGGGAGCGAGCCACTTAGCTCTGCTGCATCTAACACTGTTTCGGTCATTACCGGTTGATGAAGCCTGAAGTAAGGATTATCTTTCACAAATCACTTATCACATCACTTTGAATGCCACAAGGCTATTTCCGACGATTACTAATTGCCTTCCATAAAAATACAACCCTTGAGCTTGTATGTCTCAAGGAGGGTGTTAAGATAAGAGAAGTTGCCTTCTCCGCCACTACTGATGTATGATTGTAAAAACCAATGTACGTAATCTTAGAAATGCAATGTCAAACAAATGTCCATATAAGTTGTCCAGGAATAGGACAAATCGAAGGTACTACCCTACCACATTGTGTCGGGAAATCCCTAGGATTAGTAGCGAATAGTCACCACATTGGATATTTCATAATGAAGAGACACTGCTACTATATGTATATTTGGATTTTAAACCCAAACGATCAATAAGCAGTCCTCCACCATGAAAATCCTAAATATTGATATCATCACAATCTGCACAATCGTCGCATAAATGTTGGTCCTAAGTACATAAATCTGATCCCGGTCTCTTTGCACCAACAACGCAAAAGTGTTTCTCAACCTCGCACGGAAACTAAGTCTCATAGACTAATCACGTCTCCAACTTTCAGCTTGTTATCCTTCGGCCAAGAAGGAAGCTCGATAGATTGGTGTAATAAACCACACTACACGAATCAACATCCTGAACATAAACGATAATCAAGCCTACACTGAAGGCTATGTACAAAGTGTACAACTAAATAGTTCCCACATCAAGTCGAGGAACTAAAAGGGCCAAAACTGATAATCAGTTATTTAACTATCAAATAAACAAATATCTAGCACCATAAGCAATCACTAGGTACTTTTAATTAATATTTTATTAATTAAATCATTTTCCAAATATTCAATTTAAAATCTTTAAAAAGATATATTCTCAAAACATTTCAATATTCAATATTGGAAAACATTTGTATATACTTATTTATGAATAAGTAATTCATATATCAATTTATTTTCGACACTTAGAAAACATTACACATACATAAATCAGGATTAAGTACATATTACATTCATTAAGGAAAACATTCTCTTAAACTTATTTATTTTGGTCAAAACGAACGTTGCGTAAAACATTGTTACGACAACCCAAAATAAATAGTACAGGGATTCGAAAATTAGATAGATATATAAATCCTATATACTATTCCAAAATATCTCCTTTCGAAAATCATTTACTACAGTAGTGTTATAGTCGATCATTTCCTTACTTCTCAAAAATGTCTATTTCAACAATGAGTGTTAAAATCTTTGGTTTCGATAATTAACACATTTTAAAACATCTTCTATTCATTTAACTCCACTTAATAATTTCACTTTTCAAAATATTCATTTAATTTAAATATTATTCACAGTCCAAAATCGTGAATATAAATCGTTTACCAAATTAAAACTTCTATACATTTAATTAAAGGGTTATCCACTGTCTAAAATTGTGGATATAATTCCTAACCAAATACATTGCTTCTACATATTTATTAAAGGATTATCCACTGTTCAAAATCATGGATGAAATTCCTTTAGTTACTTTCATATTTAACTTATCAAAATAAGACAATTTCAAATTTATAAAACAATGTTTGTAAATTCCATATATATATACATATATATATATATATATATATATATATATATTATAAAGACTTCAATCTATAAAATTCCATTATTAACATATTCCATTCACATCTCATTTATATGCGAAATCCAAATTATAAGTTAATTACTTATACATCTTGTTATTTATAAAATCATTCTCTTATAACTTCATCAATTCATAAATCTATAAATCTTATTTACTATAAGATTCATTAATACTTCGCTTTAACATTTACAAAAAATCCTTTTCATCACTTTAACATTTTTAAATTACCAAAAATAGGCCCAATGCTGTAAAGCACTAAATACATCAATTGCGGCATCCAAATCATCATATATCACATGACAATTGCATATATTACATTATTCGCAAATAAAACGAATACCGTTGAGGAATCCTATTGGACCCCTCCAACCTGTCACCTGCAACAAATATACATGCTAGAATATATGTACAATGTCCACTTCGAGGCAGACGCATGTACGAAAGGTGATCCGCTCACACGCGAGAACGTATAGAGTCTCATCTACTACAATAGGCAGGAATATATCCAAATATCAATCAATATATAGATAATATATCATACATCATCCAAACAATCATCAATCAACATAGATAAAATTTATTCTCACTGATAAAAAATATCAATGGGTCAGAAAGAGTGAGTTGTACTCACTTTGGTTCCAATAGTAGTTGTAGTGTTTTATTTCGAATAAAATTAAAGTAGAGTTTAATTTTATCCAAAATTTATCCGAGTGCTAATCAACTCCAAACTAGATCTAAAATGCAGTGCTCGTCAATACGGACCCATTGAAACTTGTTTCGTCAAAAGCAGTTCTTGTATGAAGAAGTTATGACGTTCTAAAGTTTATATGAATTATATAATATAATTTACAACTTTTTTATTTTATTTTAAAACCTCACTTAGTCTCGGCTATCGATTTTTTTCTTTGAGAGATTTGGTCGATGTTTTCATCATCTCCCCTTCATTCAACTCGTACGTGAAACCCATCTAGCCGCTATTTATCAACTAATTGTCGAGCCTTCTACCATCATTTTAGCAACAATCGAGTACCACCAATCGAAAAGGCCTTTCTCCATTCTACCCTCGCCCATGAGCACACCAAGCTCGGCTGCATCTTGGCCTCACAATGCATGCGTGAATTTGGCACCTTTGAGCAAGGATTGCCTCGTTCCAATGTCCTATTCTCGATCATAGCTGTTGGATGCGTTCGTCTCTACATCCTCTGCAATATTCTAATTGAAGCTTACATCTAATTATACATGGTTGGGAGAAAATCAAGGGAGGAGGAGATGATTCCCTGGCCATTGAAATATTTAAAGGTGCGGGCTATAACCCTAGTCTAGGGTTTGAGTGAAAATTGTAAATTATGGTGGCTTTATATAGAAAATTTCACGACACTATTCACCCGAATTTTTTTCAAACTCCAAATGAAGCGTGCCACATAGCATTTATAATGTTTTACCTCTATTTCGAATATAATGGAACATATATCGAGAGCCAATTCGATCATATTTGGAAGATAGGTTTTTGAGTCGACTTATTTTAAATTAAAATTTACTTAAACAAATTTCTACACGCTTTAGCTTGCCACGACTAAACCGTAAATTCGATTGCCATGAAATTTGAAATCCTACAATAATATAACTTTACGGATCCAATAGAACTAGTTTCATCGAAATCCAAGACTGTATGAAAAATGACTGTTTTTACACGTTAATTAAATATTAAAATACTCAATTTCTATTATTTAACTTTTAATTCAATTTTAAAAGTTTACCAATATCACTCTAATTCAAATAGAATTTAATTCAACTTTATAAATCATTTTTATTCATATTATATTCAAATTCCAATTATTTCCATAATTTCTAATATTAAATTAATAATTTAATTATCCAATTAAATCCAGATATTCAAAATATAAGTTATTCAGCTTATATAATTAACTTGTGACTATTTCAAATCAATTAAATATACAATTTAAGATGACTAAAATTCTGGGATGTCGCATTCTCCCCTACTTAAAAGAATTCCGTCCTAGACATTACTAAGAAAGAAGAAGCCACAAAATCCAATAACTTTTCAAAAACAATTCGTTCTAACTAGATATGTAAATTATTTAACCTTTTAACATTTTGAAAATCCAATCGTTAAACTTTATATAAAAAATTTACTAAGTTTTCAAATTAGTACTTACTTATCTTTTTAAAACGAACTAATACCGTTTTACTTTTAACTCAAAAATTAAAAAAAAATTCGAAAATTTCTCAAAATTTTTCTAATGCCTTAAATTTCCAAAAATCTTCGTCATAGCCTCCTTTGCGCAGTTCGATCATAGTAGGATCACGAGACATATATATATCACAAATATACATCTCATCTCATTGATGATGCATCCCATAGGGAAAAATAAAAATAAAGGTACGATATGTAATCTGAGATGTGTACCTTATATATTATTAGCGAACATGTACAGCTAATATAGCGCGAAAGCGAGCTCCAAATGCGAAGCAAGTGCCATCCGCACTTACTAGACAATTTTCAAAAAATGTGAAACATGTATATAAAAAGTAGTATCAATATACAACATATACTAATACAACTACTATATATGCCAATATAGCAAATGCAATCAAGAGTAACAAATTCAGCCATCAAACAACTATTATCCAACTAACCTCCAACAAACCAATATCTATCCACTCAATCCATGCATAAATCAAAATTCAGTCATTTCTCATTAATATTCATTGAATTGGTTTTCAATTTAAACACGTTTGATTCATTAACATTGGATTTTTACTAACATTCATTAATTTAATAGCAAATTCATTTTACATCTTAAAGTTGAATTTCATTATATAACTCAAATTCATATGCTTTAATGATTTCATTTCAGTAATTCACTTTATTAATTCATTTTAATAACAAACTTAACTTCATTCAACATCACATAAGTTATGTTTCATTTCATTCTCACTTGCATTTACTTTCACCATATAACTTAAGTTCATTTCTAATTTAATTGAAATTCTATTTCTTAACATTTCATAATTAACAAATCTAAATTCCCTTCTAACTCATCATTTTAGTTAACCTTTATTTAAGTTAAATTTCCAATCTCTTACTCAAAATTTAGATTTTGTTTGGCTTAACAAAATTGTTTAACCGATTTAACAATTAGTTTACTTACCTTTTCCCATTTTGAGTTATATAACTAATTTATCTAAACTTCCAAATTCATATTATATAATCACTTACCACTTAATTTTAATTTTCATTTCAATAATTCATCTAATCTGGTTCAAATTATTTAACCTTCCTTGAGTTAAATTTCAAATCACATATTTATTATGCTAAATCAAATTTATTTAACTTTACTAAAATTAAATTCTTATTTCGTATTGTAAGTCCAAACTCATTTTACTTATACTTATCAATTTCAACTTGGATTTTAAGTTCAAATTTGATTACCACAACAAAACTTAAATTTTAATTTAATATTTATAGCAAATCTATCAAATAGAAACTCAAAGACGATATTAATGATGCTGTAGTCATCAACCTTATTATTTCCCAACAAGAGTAGTGAATTCAGTGCTCTATATTCTTTTTTTAAAATCCTGTTTATGCTTATAAATCACATTTACAAATTTATACATATATAATTTCACAATTTTACTGCACTTATATAAGAATTTTTTCCAAATTTATTTATCTTATTTAGATATAATAATATAACCACTTTTAAAATTCGAAAAGTAACTTCCAAAATCAACAGGATTCAAATTTTCGAATTCTTATTTTAAATTCATTTTCATATACAACTCTTATTTATAAATATATCCATGTTGTTTCATTTCCTATATATAAGATTACTTACAACTGTATATCATATTAATTATAATTCTATACTTATAATTCATTAGCTTATACAATTTATTCTTTTACCATTGTTGATTTTATTTGGATTATTCAAAAAGCTTTTGTTAACTTATATATGTTTACATTTTCAAACAACCAAACAACTCATTGATATACACATTAATATTTCTAGAAAATTATTTCCTTTATATATAAAATATAATCGAGGTAAAATTATTTCATTTACCCGATTAAAAAAAATAATACCATGTTGCCTTGCCTCGTTTAAGTGTTTCCCCATCGATAACATGGCATCCCACATACCGACCAGAATTCACAAACAACTCAACAGATAAGTAAACACAATGTAAAACATTTTATATTCACTAACAAATACGCGCTCATATATATAATACACTCAATCTCAATCTGGGGTGCTACTGTCCTTATCTACTATGTACACATCAGAGCCAGGAATATACAAAATCTATGCTCTGATACCACGTGTGACGTCTCGCAAATCCGTACCCTTGAAATCGACAATAAACCACACATGTCTTACCCATAACGCACAGACTGACTGAAAGTCAGGAGAAAGAAAAGTAGAGTGAAGAAGAGAAGTGAAGAAAGAGAGAAGAGAAGAAAGATGATAGAACCAAACAAAATAGAATCTCACATCGCAGTCGAAAACATATAATATCATATCAATGATCTTTACAAAACAGAAACACTGTATATACATACATCAATCAGAGTACAACAGTCAATCACCAATCATCAGCTTGGACAGTTATAATAACATGTCCTCACAATTGCTGAATGTATACAACAACTAAGCAGCGGATAATCAAAACAGATACATGTATACGAAAATAAATATCTTCGGCACTTCTGCTGAAGCTCCAAAAGCACCAAATCCAAACCTGTAAATATACTCAGTCTGACATGAGCATTGAAAGGGATGAACGTCCGGATTAATCTGGTAAACCAGCGTGAGAAACACGCTCAACTGAATTTATAAAATTACCAAACGTTTCGTTTATCAAAGCAAAAGTATATCATAAGACACGCACACGCATAAACACGGACATGTTTTTACCTTACGATAACTAAAACATTTCATATCAAATTCTCTTATATTATAATAGTCTAGTATACAAATAATATTAATCATAGCTGAAATTTTTACATTGATTAAATTCCAAAATATAGATCAAAATGGGTAATACAATAAAAATGGCAGGCATATAGCGGAGTTCGGATTTCCATACAAATGACTAGGTGAAGGGACTACCTTCCGATGGACATACCTCTAGATGGATGTCCCGAGAAACCATCATAAACTTCCTCTACCAACAAGACCAGCCTACCTCTATAACTAGATAGTACCGAATATGTTATCCTCCGATTGTTACCGACATTTTCCGAGGGCCCTCATAGCATACAAGCCACATTAATTTACTTCCCAAATGTCATAGTGGGAAGAAATATATCTAGAAGAGGATGATCTTATCCTGACGGGAGCAACCCGCTTAGTACTGGTGCATCTAACCCTGTTTCGGTCATTTCCGATTAATGACGCCTGAGGTAACAATTACCTTTGATATATCATATATCACATCACTTTGAATGCCATACGGCCGTTTTCAATGACTACTAATTACCTTCCACAAAAATACAACCCTTGAACTTGTATGTCTCAAGGAAGGTGTTAAGCTAAGAGAAGTTGCCTTCTCAGCCACCACTGATGTACGATTGTAAAAACCAATGTACTTAATCCTAGAAATGCAATGTCAAACAAACATCAATACAAGTTGTCTAGGAACAAAACAAATCGAAGATACTTTCCGACCACATTCTGTCGGAAAATCCCATATATTAGTAGGGAATAGTCCTTGCATTAGATATGTCCCAATGAAGAGACCAATGCTACTATATGTATATTGGGATTTTAAACCCAAAAGATCAACAAGCAGTCCTCCACTATGAAAACCCTAAATATCAATATCATAACAATCTGCACAATCGTCGCATAAATGTTGTTCCGTAGTGGTTTCAAATAAATCTGATCCTGGTCTCTTCGCACCAACAAGTAGAAGCGTTTCTCAACCTCACTCAAAAACTAAGTCTCATAGACTTATCACGTCTCCATCTTTCAACTTGCTATCCTTTAGCCAAGAAGAAAGCTTAATTTACTGGAGTAATACTCCGCACTACACGAATCAACATCCTCAATACAAACGATAATCAAGCCTACACAGAAGGCTACGTACTAAGTGCTTGAGTAAATAGTTCCTACATCAAGTCGAGGAACTAAATTGGCCAAATTTGATAGTCAATTATTTAACCATCAAAACAAATATCTAGCACCACAAGCAATCCCTAGGCCCTTTTGATTAATCATTTGTTAATTAAAGCACTTTCCAAACATTCACTTCAAATTATCTTTAAAAGGATATATTCTCAAACCATTTCAATATTTCAAAATATTTCCATATACATATTTAATAATAAGTAATTCACAAATCAATTTATTTTCAACAATTAGAAAATATTACATATACTTAAATCAGGGTTAAGTGTATATTTCATTCTTTAAGGAAAACTTTCTCTTAAACACATTTATTTGGGTCAAAACAAATGTTGCATAAAACACTATTACGACAACCCAAAATCACTAGTATAGGGATTCAAAAATTAAATAGATATATAAATCCCATATACTATTCAAAAACATCTCCTTTTGAAAATCATTGACTATAACAACAGTGTTATAGTCCATCATTTCCTTACTTCTCGAAAATGTCTATTTCAAAAATGAATGTTGAAATCTATGGTTTCGATGCTTGACAAATTTTAAATCATCTTCAAAACATTTAACTCCTTTTAATAAAATCACTTTTCAAAATATTCTTTTAATTTAAAGGTTATTCACTGTCCAAAATCGTGAATATAAAACATTTACCAAATTAAAACTTCTACACATTTAATTAAAGGATTATCCACTATCCAAAATTGTGGACATAATTCTCTGACCAAATTCAGTATTATTGCACACTAAATTTAGAAGGATAATTCACTATCCAAAATAGAGAATATAAATCGTTTAACAAATTAAAACTTCTAGACATTTAATTAAAGTGTTATCCACTGTTCAAAATCGCGGATACAATTCCCAACCAAATACATTGCTTCTACATATTTATTAAAGGATTGTCCACTGTCTAAAATCTTGGATGAAATTTCTTTAGTAACTTTCAAATTTAATTTATCAAAATAAGTTGATTTTGGATTTATAAAATAATTTTTATAAATTCCATATATAATTTTTATGAATACTTCAATATATAAAATTCCTTTATTAACAAATTCTATTTACATCTCATTTATATGCCAAATCCAAATTATAAGTTAATTACTTATAAATCTCTTTATTTATAAAATCATTCTTTTAAAACTTCAACAATCCATAAATCTATAAATCTTATTTACTTATAAGATTCATTTATGAAATTGGCTATGCTCTGATACCAAATGAAAGTGGCTATGCAATTTCTGGGTCAGCCGACTGAGCTCTGGGTCAGTCAACTGAACCTCTGGGTCAGTCGACTAACCTGGTGAAATCTGTGCAATTTGCACAGTTACATAGGTAAATAATATATATAACTTTAAACACTTTTATAATATATATATATATATATAAATATTATATGCTTATATATAAATAAATTGTTTGAAAACAAGATGGTTAAATATATAAGCTAATATATACGCAAACAAGGAGAGATTTTAACAAAATTTACCTAAGACTCAAAATACAAAATAATATAATTGATGCACTGTTTTTGAAGTCTTGTCTCCTTGTAGTATATAGTCTCTTTTTGTCATAGCAGTCGTCAAATTTGTATGTGATAATAATAGCTTTGTGTCATGAATCAAAACCAAGTCTCAACATTCTCCCCTTTTTTATTGATGACAACCTATAAATAAATATAGATTTCAACTATATGTATAATATAAATAATTACTCCTCTTGAATCTTTGACACTCTTTATCCTGCATTCTCAACGTTAGTTATAATATTTCTCCCCCTTTGTCATCGAAAAAAGGGAATAAGGAATATAAAAGTATGAAGCAATAATTTCATAGATATTATGAAGGAAACAACCATTCATACATTAAAATTCCATAAACAAGAGTCTTGAAATAGTATGAAATAAAATGACTATTTAATATAAGTCATAATGTTGTGAAATAAAGACTAATGTTTTCATAAGAAAATAACTACTTACTCCACCCTTAATCTGTGCTTGCATGGTTTATTTCTGCAAATAGTGTTAGAGCAATATCTTTCTCTCCCTTTGTCATCAACAAAAAGGAGAGTTTTTATAGAACATAAAACAATATATAATAATTACTACTCATAATGTAAGGTATCAGGAAAAAATTTACATTTAAAGCTGCGATACCCAAGGTTCTTATAATTTCCTAATTTTTAGGAAACTATACCCATTTGGGTGCGGTTGAACCTTTAAACATACAATTATCATTATTAACTACCATATCAAAATAATCATCAATATATTTTCTCTAGTTCTATAATTAACAGGAACCTAAATATTTAGATAATTTTTATTCATACTTTCCGTTAATGATTTTGTACTTCTAAAGAAATTATAAACATTATTGGTCATAGTAGTATTTGAATTTCTAGAAAAATTTGATTCAGACTTTACTCGAAATTCAGTAGTAGCACTAACATATTTACTATACATGAAAGCGTTTCTATTGCTATTTCTACAATCAGTTTTATTATATCCTAAATCACTTTTATCATGTAAAGGTCTAGAACTAGATAATATCATGTTTAAATTGTTTTGACCTTTATTAAATTTGTGACTTCAATGTTAAGTTTATCAAATTTAACTTTAAAGTCACAATTATTATTTTCAAAAGAAATATTACTATTATTTAGAATATCAAATTTCTTATTTAATTTAGAACTCTCACTTTTTAATGTACAGTTCTCATTTTTGAGAACGAAAATTCTGAATTATCTAAAGGGGATTGTGATAAGGCATTCGTCTTTTCAAATAAAGAATTTCTTTCGAAAATATTTCCTTCTCTTTTTCAAATATGGTGTTTGTTTATCTAGAAAAACTTTAAGAGCATCAAAATTGTTTTTTAAAACACCAAGTTGATTTTCTAAATCTAACTACTCGTTTTTCAATTTCTCATTTTCAATTTCAACATATTTCATCTTTTCTAAAATAATAAAATTAAGGTTTGAAATATAATTGCTTATACTAAATAATTCATTATTATCTTTTTCTGAAATTGGTAAATCAGAAAGTACCTTTTTGTAGTCCTCACTGGTGGTTTTGACAGGGATTTAGTTGTTGTATTTCACTGGATCGTTTTCTGGCCATTATTCTGGGATGTTGTTACGATCTCTAGAATCCCAGGCTCTGATACCAAATGAAAGTGACTATGCTCTGATACCAAATGAAAGTGGCTATGCTCTAACACCAATTGAAAGTGTGATATGGATCTTGTAATATGGATATGTGATAATACAGAGTATAGTGATGACAGTAATACTGTAAATAGTGTGGAATATAAAAAGTAGTGTAGTAAAATGATACCAGAGATTTTTACACTGGTTCGGAGCACTGTCTTACGTCCACTCCCAGACTCCTTCTAGAATTTCACTAAAACAAAAACTCGTACTTAACCCAGAGAAATAGTTCTATACAACCCCTGAGCAACCGAACAGGGACCAAAGCAGTAGAATAGGATTTCGCCTCAGCAGCCGAAGAGGACTTCACACGCCTGAGCAGCAGAACAGGACTTCAACAAATATAACAGATTGTTTTGACTTTGTGTGTTCTAATAACACGGATTTGTCACATATAGTACACTATTCCTCTAATCTTCTCCTCGAGTGTGTGTGCGCGTGTGTGTGTATTTATTTGAAGTATATGAAGAATAGAAAGATATAGTATTTCTTTAATGTAGAATAATTGAAAGTATAATAGAGAATAGATTCAAGAGTGTTAGATTACAGAGATAAGAAAATTCGGTAGTAAATTAGATTGTAAGTAAGTGATTTGGAATCAAGTTGGAGTTTGAATTTATAAAGGTTAGAAAGCATCGATTGTTCATGAAGAGTTTCGATTGAAGTGTTGCATACAAATCTTTTCGTAGAGGTTCGTAACCCTTCATAAAAAGTAGCTGTTGTAGAAATTCAGTTAACTGAACTTCTAAGTCAGTCGACTGAATATTCAAATGAATTTTAAAATACATAGTTTTATATCTGTGCACCTGTGTACCTATGCATGTTGCACAGAAATTTCGGGGTCATTCGACTGAGCCTCTGGGTTAGTCGACTGACCTAGTAAAATCTGTGTAATTTGCACAGTTTACAGAGGTATTGTAACGACCCAGAATTTTTATTAATTAAAATTTGAATATTTAATTAATTTTAAATATTAATAAGTGAATTTATAAGTTAAATATATTTTATTTTGAATTATTGGATTTAATTGGATAATTAAATCGATAATTTAATATGTTAAATTATGGAAATAATTGAAAATATAGTTAAATATGATTGGAAATGATTTGTAAAATTTTATTTTATCATATGGGAGTTAGAACGATATTTTAGAACTTTTAAAATCGAATTAAGAGTTAATTTGTGAAAATTGAATATTTTAATATTTAAATCGACTAGTGAAAATAGCCAATTTTTGAACAGTCTCAGAATTGAACGAAACTAGTTCCATTGGATCCGTAATAGTTAGTTATTACCGGATTTCAAATTTCGTGTCAATCGGAGCTATCGTTTGATCGTGGCAGCTCGAAACGCATCGATTTATTTTTAATTTAAATTTGGCGAGTAAAAATAGCCATTTTTCAAAAAGTCTCAGATTTCGACGAAACCAGTTTCATCGGATCCGTAATGTGAGATTATTGTAAGGTTTCAAATTTCAAGTCAATTGGATTTACGGTTTGTCTGGTACAAATTAAAACGCCTAGAAATCGACTTAAATCGGTTTAATTTAAATTGAGCGTTTATAGCCATAACTCGCACATACTTCCGAATTAGCTTCCGAAACCTGTTCCATTGTATCCGAAACGCGGGATAAACCCTAGGAACATCAGTTTCGGCGCGTAAGTCGGAGTTTAGAAAACCCGGATGAATAGTGTCGTTTTAATTTTCTATAAATAGCCCACATACACAACAAAAAAAAATATATGAAACTAGGGTTTCAGGAGCCACCTATGCTAAAACCAACGGCCTGAAATTTGCAATTTTCTTCCCTTATAAACTTCCAATCCGTGAAGGATTTCAACGAATCATCAACTACAAGTTTGTAGAGCATCACGAGCTCTACGTTCTCAACGGTTATGATCGTCATTGGCGTGACAAATTGACGGCAAATTGGCCTCAAAGCACCAACGGTCGGGCACGTTTTTCGAGTGCCTGGGACCACCGAGCTTGACCGGTCTTCGAGCTATGGTGGAGCATGCGTAGGCGGTCTAGGTGGTGGAGCTCGATCGCCTTCAAGTGGATCGGTGTGGTGGTGGAAATTCAATGATCATAGGCGGCTATGGGTTGGCTATTTCCTGAGTATCGAACGTGAGAGGGAGAAGGAAAGGGGACGGCTAGGATGCTAGGGTATTGTAATGCACGGCCTTGATTGATTTAGGTTTAAGAATAGTGAATTTATGTTGTAATTATTTATATAAAATTCGTGTAAAACTTTGAAAAATCATAATTTTTTCATACGAGGTCGAAACTGCGCGAAACCAGTTGCGTTGGAATCGTATGGACGAGCACTACGCGATGGAGTTGGTTTGGAGTCGTTTGGAGTTAGTGAGAATTTCGGGTAAAACTAAACGCGCGTTTAATTTTATTCGAAATAAATCGCTAAAACGGAATTTAAATCAAGGTGAGAATTTCTCACTCAATCGAATCAGTTTCGATTTTATTTTAAATAGTTAGATTTAAAATATTTGAATGCATGTTTGAATGTTGATTGATATCTATTGATTGTTAAAATAGACATTATACGCCGTTAGTAAGCGGATGTTATTTAGTAAAAACATATACCGCGAATATTTCATAAACAGTGAAATTGGTATTATATATAATATCAATATATATATATATATATATATATATATATATATATATTGGCATATGTATATATTGCAGTTGATTGATTTCTCGTATTTTTTTAGCGGATGAGACCCTATTACGCCGTTATTAAGCGGATAATATTTAATAAGAACATATACCGCGATAATTTCGTACTGGAGCGAAATTGGTATTGTGCTAATGTTTTTGGAGGCAGGAAAACAGGTTGGAGGGATCCAACTGGATTCCTCAACAGTTTTTATTTGATTTCAGATATTTTGATATTTGATTGATTTTCATATTGATATATGATATCGTTGTAGTCGTGATTGACTATTTGGTGTGTAGCATCATTGGACCCAGATTTTGGGATTTTAAAATGATTTTAAAGTGATTTTTGAGAATATACTATATTTTTGGAATTGATCCATTATAAATAAATAAACGATATAATTTTTAAAGTTATAGAAATTATGATTTTTGTGAAATATAGTTAAAAGCTGATTTTTGAGAAATGTGAATTAATGATTTTATAAAATAGTTTAAACTGGAATTTTGAATTTATTATTAAAAGTTTAAATATAGGATTTATAAAATTTAATTATTTTATGAATCAAAATGGTGAAATAATAAAAGAGATTAAAGACGTTTTAAAGAATAATATAAATGGATTTATATTAAGAGATTTATAAGTGGATATTTATAAATTGAAATATTGACATTATAAAACGAGTTTTTATAAGTGTTTGAATGAAGTGAAAATGAATTTCATAATTGAATGAAGTTTATAGAATTATAAACGGTGAGATTATAAATGGAATTTTATAAACAGTAGGTTTATAAAATTTATAAAGTCATTAAAGGAATATATTTGGATGAATAATTGAATCTTATGAATTATAAGATTTATAATTATGAAGTTCAAAGGAACGATTTTTGTGAACGAATAAATTATAAGCATTTAACTTATAATATGAATCTTTGGTTTATAATTGAGTTATAAAGTGAATAGGTTGATAAAGGAATTTATAAAAGGAGATGTTATAAAATAAATAGAAATAGAATTCATAAACGTTGTTTTATAAATTCACAAACGACTTATTTTGATAAGTAAATTATTGAAACTTATTAATGGAGTTATATTCACATTTTTGACTGTGAATAATCCTTTGAATTAAAATGAATAAAAGGATGAAATTGTTAACGTAGTATATTCACGTTTTTGAATAGTGAATAAGATGTTAAAGAAATTGTTTTGAATGTGATATTGAAATAGAATTAAAACGATCTAACGAAGTTTTAATTGTGTTGAGATTCGAAACCATAGATTTCAACGTTAATTGTTGAAATAGACGTTTTCGAGAAATAAAAGGGAATAGTGGACTATAACACTGTTGTTATAGTAAATTATTTCCGAAAGGAAATGTTTTGTATAGTATTGGGATTTATATGTCTATTTTAATTTCGAATCCCTATACTAGTGATTTTGGGACGTTGTAACGATGTTTTACGTAACATTCGTTTTGGCCCAAATAAATATGTTTAAGAGAATGATTTCCTTAAAGAATGAAATATATACTTAATTTCGATTTAAGCATATTGAATATTTTCTAAGTGTTGAAAATAAATAAAATTTGTGAATTACTTATGAATAAATAAGTATGGAAATGTTTTCCAATATATAGTGAATATTTTGAGAATTTATCTTTTTGAAGATAAATTGAAATGAATAATTGAAATGTATATGCATGGATATTGTGAATATAAATTCACTATGGAATTTATAAAAGAAAGTGGAATTTGTTTAAGAATAAATATTGATTTATTTTTGAAGTATGAAATTATATATCTTGTAAAGATATTTTGGAAAAATAAATTATTTGGAATCTGGTGATGTATGCATATCCAATTGATAGTTCAATAACTGACTATCAATATTTCCCTTTGAATGGGTATTTGATGTGATTTGATTGAATGTGAATGCACACTTATTTTTGAATAAGCGCTCACTATTCGGGTTAACCGGGAAAGGACCATGGGGTCGTATAACCCATTCCGAATATGTGATACGTCGTTGTGAATTGCATTTGAAGATCGGTGTCGAAGACCGGTATTTGCGAGAGCGATAGGATGACCTATCGATTGTCTCTGCACTGGGTCGCTCCTGGTATAGAGATTCCATAAGTGATGGGAAATCCGATCAGGATTGTGAATATCCGGATTTCAAGGACTTCTTTGTAAGTGCCTTCGGTTCTGTTCGAGCCCGGAATAGACTTGTATGGATTGTATGTCTGACATTACAAATTGAGATATAAAGCCGATTTCTTTCAAATATATTTCTGTTGGTGGCGGAGAATTTATTCTCTTAGCTTAACACCCTTCTCTGAGACGTACGAGCTCAGAGGTTATATAGTTGAAGTTATCAGCGATATATTCCCAATTTGGTAATGTGACATGCTGAGTGTTGCTGAAATGATCATTGTGTTGATTATTGTGATAGGATCGTTTATTTGATCGTCTATCTTGGTGATCATTGTGTTGATCATTTGTTGACCCAAAGCATGGCTTTTGTATAAAGTATGTTTTTGTGGACGTGACTTCGTCGAGCCTCACATCCCGGAATGGTCAAAACAGGAAAGATGCGGCAAGGTTATGAGGGGTAGCTCCCTTTAGGGTATGTGCATTTCCTTCTGGAAAGGGTGGTATCATGGTATAGAGCCCAGATATTTACTCATGTTGAAACACTATATTTTATTACTGTGTGGTGTTGTTGGTGACGAGCGCTCGGTTAAAAGGTCCAATGGGACCGGGGGATGCCATATTCGTGTAGTAGTTACCTAGTGATAAAGGTAACCCGGCCTTGTGTTGGCAGAGAGCTGGTTAATTTCTCGGGACGTCCAGCCTAAGGCGTTTCCATGTGGCAATGGGAAGTTCCTTGGCCTGACCATTTGTTGGAAATCCAAAGAAACAATACGAGACTTGTACGGTATTAGTTGTATAACCTGCTATGGAATGTGGCGGTAACCTGCTATTGAACATAGTTGCTACAATAGGCATAAGTGCGGAATGTCTATGCTGGCTAAGATTTATATCTTTATTTTTGAAATGATTTTCCTATACTATGCACTAGTAATAATATCAAATGTTATTTTAAATGCGTATCAAGCATCTTTGGCTATCATAAGGAGAAATCTCCTCCGATTCTGCGTTTGCATGTGTGTGTGTGCGGGAGGCCTTATGGTAGTCTCATTTTTAAAAGCATTGCGAATTGACTTTAAAAATATTCTTCTTTTTGATTTTTTAAAGATAAATAAACTATTTTGAGTTCTCACACCAGTCACATAACTGACTTGGAGTTTATTGTTTTCCTTCCTAAACTCTGGATGCCCACCAATTTCCACACGGGCAGTCAAGAGTTAAGGTTTATCAGGATATTCTGGATATTCAGGAGTTGCTGGAGGCAAGCTGGATGGCATGGCGTATTACTTATATAGTATTTCTTTTTCCGCTGCACTATTTGTTGTTGTTGTACACTCTGAAGATATGATGTAATGAAATGTGATGTAATGTAATAACTGATATAGTTCTTTGTTTAAAGATTATTCATTTATTATTATATGTTGTTCCGCTGCGAATTGTGAGATTCTGATGTGATTCTGTTGTTTTCTATTCCGTTCTATTTTGTTCTATTCTCTTTTTCTTCTATTTTAAAATTTTCTGTTCTCTTTTCTATTTTCTCTTCTTCCTATTTTCTGTTTTCTTTCCTCTCCATTTTTCTATCTCTTATCTCTTCTTCTCTCTTTTTCTTTTCTTAAATCTTTTTTTAAACCCTAACTATTCGGTTTTTCGGCAACGAAAATCCCGAAACGTTACATTTGGTATCAGAGCTTATGGTTAAGCGACAACCATGGTTCTGTTGGGTATTATTCATTAGAGATAGAGTCAGCAGTGCTCTAGAATGAATTTGAGTGTAATAATAGCTATGAGAGCGTATTTGTTAGTGAATATAAATTGTTTTATATTGTGATGATTGGTTTGTTGAGTGGCATATGAACTTTCGTCAGCGTGGTCCGTAAGACTATGCCGAAGGGGTTTCTAAACACTTGAATAGAACAATTCGACACAGTATTGTTTTAAAATTGGGTAAATGAAATAATTTTATCTTGATTATATTTTTATATATAAAGAAATAATTTTTCAAAATTATTAAAGTGTATATAAGTGGATTGTTTAGTTGTTTGAATAATCTAAATAAAAGAATAATTGTATAAGTAAAAGAATTATAAGTATGAATTATAATTAAAGTGATTTACAATTGTGAAATAAACTTATATATATAAGAAGTAAAATTATATGAATATGAGTTGTAAATAAGGGTGAATTTAAAGTTAAATGGAAATTTACTTTAGAATTGAAATCTGAATTTATTTACAAGTAGGATTTTAAGTTATGTAAAACCAAATAATGTTAAATGGAAATATAACTTAAGAGTTGTTGAATGGAATTGATATTGGTATCAAACTAAATTAATAAAGTTAAGTGATGGATATGAACTTGAGTTATGTAATAGAATTCAACTTTGTAATTGAATTGAATGAATGGAATAATGTGTAATCAATCAAATGTAAATTAAGTTGATATGGAATAATGAATATAAATGTTAATTCATTAAAATCTAATATTATTGGAAGTTGAATAAATTGAATGAGAATGAATATAAACAAAGGAATTTGGTTGAAATGAATATAATATGATTGTTAGATGATTGTTGATTGATTGTATATAATTCATTAAGTATTAATGAAAGTGAATTAATGAAATTGGAAGTTAAGTGAATCTTGAATAGAATTGAATTTGAATTGGAAGTGAACCAACTTGAATATGAATTAGTGAATATAAACTAATTGAAAATAAATGTTAGTAAATCCACTGTATATGAATCGAATGTGATTAAATTGAAAACCAATTCATTAAATATTAATGAGAATATAAATGAATATTTATTGGTTATGGATGTTAGTTGAATGATTGTTGGTTGATGTTTGAATATAATTGCTTTATTGCAGTTGCTATGTTAGCATATATAGTTATTATGTTACTATATGTTGTATATTGAGATTATTTTCATATATGCATGATTCTCATGCTGTTTGTTGAGTGTTTAGTAGGTGCGGATCGCGTTTGCTTCGCATTTGGAGCTCGCTTTCGCGCTATATTAGCCGTATATGCTCGCTAATAAAATATAAGGTACATATCTCGGATTAAATATCGCACTTTTATACTTTTTTCCCTACGGGATGCCTCATTACTTGATGAGATGTATATTTGTGATATATATACTGTCATTTTTTTTTTCGGATCGAGCCGCGCAAAGGAGACTATGGCGAATTTTTCCGAAAATTTAAGGCGTTAGAAAAAATTTGAGAAAATTTGGAAAATTTTGAAAACTTTAATTTTGACTTTGGAATTGAAAGTTAAACAATAGTAGTTGTTTTTGAAAAGATAACTAAGTATGATTTGGAAAACTTAGTAAAGTATTGTAAGGAATTTAATTATGAATTTTTGGAAAGTTAATAAATTCTATAACTTTTCTTACTTGTAATTTCGAGGACGAAATTCTTTTAAGTGGGGAAGATTGTAACGACCCAGAATTTTTATTAATTAAAATTTTAATATTTAATTAATTTTAAATATTAATAAGTGAATTTATAAGTTAAATAAATTTTATTTTGATTTATTGGATTTAATTGGATAATTAAATCGATAATTTAATATGTTAAATTATGGAAATAATTGAAAATATAGTTAAATATGATTGGAAATGATTTTTAAAATTTTATTTTATCATATGGGAGTTAGAACGATATTTTAGAACTTTTAAAATCGAATTAAGAGTTAATTTGTGAAAATTGAATATTTTAATATTTAAATCGACTAGTGAAAATAGCCAATTTTTGAACAGTCTCAGAATTGAACGAAACCAGTTCCATTGGATCCGTAATAGTTAGTTATTACCGGATTTCAAATTTCGTGTCAATCGGAGCTATCGTTTGATCGTGGCAGCTCGAAACGCATCGATTTATTTTTAATTTAAATTTGGCGAGTAAAAATAGCCATTTTTCAAAAAGTCTCGGATTTCGACGAAACCAGTTTCATCGGATCCGTAATGTGAGATTATTGTAAGGTTTCAAATTTCAAGTCAATTGGATTTACGGTTTGTCCGGTACAAATTAAAACGCCTAGAAATCGACTTAAATCGGTTTAATTTAAATTGAGCGTTTATAGCCATAACTCGCACATACTTCCGAATTAGCTTCCGAAACCTGTTCCATTGTGTCCGAAACGCGGGATAAACCCTAGGAACGTCAGTTTCGGCGTGTAAATCGGAGTTTAGAAAACCCGGATGAATAGTGTCGTTTTAATTTTCTATAAATAGCCCACATACACAACAAAAAAAAAATATGAAACTAGGGTTTCAGGAGCCGCCTATGCTAAAACCAACGGCCTGAAATTTGCAATTTTCTTCCCTTATAAACTTCCAATCCGTGAAGGATTTCAACGAATCATCAACTACAAGTTTGTAGAGCATCACGAGCTCTACGTTCTCAACGGTTATGATCGTCATTGGCGTGAAGAATTGACGGCAAATTGGCCTCAAAGCACCAACGGTCGGGCACGTTTTTCGAGTGCCTGGGACCACCGAGCTTGACCGGTCTTCGAGCTATGGTGGAGCATGCGTAGGCGGTCTAGGTGGTGGAGCTCGATCGCCTTTAAGTGGATCGGTGTGGTGGTGGAAATTCATTGATCATAGGCGGCTATGGGTTGGCTATTTCCTGAGTATCGAACGTGAGAGGGAGAAGGAAAGGGGACGGCTAGGATGCTAGGGTATTGTAATGCACGGCCTTGATTGATTTAGGTTTAAGAATAGTGAATTTATGCTGTAATTATTTATATAAAATTCGTGTAAAATTTTGAAAAATCATAATTTTTTCATACGAGGTCGAAACTGTGCGAAACCAGTTGCGTTGGAATCGTATGGACGAGCACTACGCGATGGAGTTGGTTTGGAGTCGTTTGGAGTTAGTGAGAATTTCGGGTAAAATTAAACGTGCGTTTAATTTTATTCGAAATAAATCGCTAAAACGGAATTTAAATCAAGGTGAGAATTTCTCACTCAATCGAATCAGTTTCGATTTTATTTTAAATAGTTAGATTTAAAATATTTGAATGCATGTTTGAATGTTGATTGATATCTATTGATTGTTAAAATAGACATTATACGCCGTTAGTAAGCGGATGTTATTTAGTAAAAACATATACCGCGAATATTTCATAAACAGTGAAATTGGTATTATATATAATATCAATATATATATATTGGCATATGTATATATTGCAGTTGATTGATTTCCCGTATTTTTTTAGCGGATGAGACCCTATTACGCCGTTATTAAGCGGATAATATTTAATAAGAACATATACCGCGATAATTTCGTACTGGAGCGAAATTGGTATTGTGCTAATGTTTTTGGATGCAGGAAAACAGGTTGGAGGGATCCAACTGGATTCCTCAACAGTTTTTATTTGATTTCAGATATTTTGATATTTGATTGATTTTCATATTGATATATGATATCGTTGTAGTCGTGATTGACTATTTGGTGTGTAGCATCATTGGACCCAGATTTTGGGATTTTAAAATGATTTTAAAGTGATTTTTGAGAATATACTATATTTTTGGAATCGATCCATTATAAATAAATAAACGATATAATTTTTAAAGTTATAGAAATTATGATTTTTGTGAAATATAGTTAAAAGCTGATTTTTGAGAAATGTGAATTAATGATTTTATAAAATAGTTTAAACTGGATTTTTGAATTTATTATTAAAAGTTTAAATATAGGATTTATAAAATTTAATTATTTTATGAATCAAAATGGTGAAATAATAAAAGAGATTAAAGACGTTTTAAAGAATAATATAAATGGATTTATATTAAGAGATTTATAAGTGGATATTTATAAATTGAAATATTGACATTATAAAACGAGTTTTTATAAGTGTTTGAATGAAGTGAAAATGAATTTCATAATTGAATGAAGTTTATAGAATTATAAACGGTGAGATTATAAATGGAATTTTATAAACAGTAGGTTTATAAAATTTATAAAGTCATTAAAGGAATATATTTGGATGAATAATTGAATCTTATGAATTATAAGATTTATAATTATGAAGTTCAAAGGAACGATTTTTGTGAACGAATAAATTATAAGCATTTAACTTATAATATGAATCTTTGGTTTATAATTGAGTTATAAAGTGAATAGGTTGATAAAGGAATTTATAAAAGGAGATGTTATAAAATAAATAGAAATAGAATTCATAAACGTTGTTTTATAAATTCACAAACGACTTATTTTGATAAGTAAATTGTTGAAACTTATTAATGGAGTTATATTCACATTTTTGACTGTGAATAATCCTTTGAATTAAAATGAATAAAAGGATGAAATTGTTAACGTAGTATATTCACGTTTTTGAATAGTGAATAAGATGTTAAAGAAATTGTTTTGAATGTGATATTGAAATAGAATTAAAACGATCTAACAAAGTTTTAATTGTGTTGAGATTCGAAACCATAGATTTCAACGTTAATTGTTGAAATAGACGTTTTCGAGAAATAAAAGGGAATAGTGGACTATAACACTGTTGTTATAGTAAATGATTTCCGAAAGGAAATGTTTTGTATAGTATTGGGATTTATATGTCTATTTTAATTTCGAATCCCTATACTAGTGATTTTGGGACGTTGTAACGATGTTTTACGTAACATTCGTTTTGGCCCAAATAAATATGTTTAAGAGAATGATTTCCTTAAAGAATGAAATATATACTTAATTTCGATTTAAGCATATTGAATATTTTCTAAGTGTTGAAAACAAATAAAATTTGTGAATTACTTATGAATAAATAAGTATGGAAATGTTTTCCAATATATAGTGAATATTTTGAGAATTTATCTTTTTGAAGATAAATTGAAATGAATAATTGAAATGTATATGCATGGATATTGTGAATATAAATTCACTATGGAATTTATAAAAGAAAGTGGAATTTGTTTAAGAATAAATATTGATTTATTTTTGAAGTATGAAATTATATATCTTGTAAAGATATTTTGGAAAAATAAATTATTTGGAATCTGGTGATGTATGCATATCCAATTGATAGTTCAATAACTGACTATCAATATTTCCCTTTGAATGGGTATTTGATGTGATTTGATTGAATGTGAATGCACACTTATTTTTGAATAAGCGCTCACTATTCGGGTTAACCGGGAGAGGACCATGGGGTCGTATAACCCATTCCGAATATGTGATACGTCGTTGTGAATTGCATTTGAAGATCGGTGTTGAAGACCGGTATTTGCGAGAGCGATAGGATGACCTATCGATTGTCTCTGCACTGGGTCGCTCCTGGTATAGAGATTCCATAAGTGATGGGATATCCGATCAGGATTGTAAATATCCGGATTTCAAGGACTTCTTTGTAAGTGCCTTCGGTTCTGTTCGAGCCCGGAACAGACTTGTATGGATTGTATGTCTGACATTACAAATTGAGATATAAAGCCGATTTCTTTCAAATATATTTCTGTTGGTGGCGGAGAATTTATTCTCTTAGCTTAACACCCTTCTCTGAGACGTACGAGCTCAGAGGTTATATAGTTGAAGTTATCAGCGATATATTCCCAATTTGGTAATGTAACATGCTGAGTGTTGCTGAAATGATCATTGTGTTGATTATTGTGATAGGATCGTTTATTTGATCGTCTATCTTGGTGATCATTGTGTTGATCATTTGTTGACCCAAAGCATGGCTTTTGTATAAAGTATGTTTTTGTGGACGTGACTTCGTCGAGCCTCACATCCCGGAATGTTCAAAACAGGAAAGATGCGGCAAGGTTATGAGGGGTAGCTCCCTTTAGGGTATGTGCATTTCCTTCTGGAAAGGGTGGTATCATGGTATAGAGCCCAGATATTTACTCATGTTGAAACACTATATTTTATTACTGTGTGGTGTTGTTGGTGACGAGTGCTCGGTTAAAAGGTCCAATGGGACCGGGGGATGCCATATTCGTGTAGTAGTTACCTAGTGATAAAGGTAACCCGGCCTTGTGTTGGCAGAGAGCTGGTTAAGTTCTCGGGACGTCCAGCCAGAGGCGTTTCCATGTGGCAATGGGAAGTTCCTTGGCCTGACCATTTGTTGGAAATCCAAAGAAACAATACGAGACTTGTACGGTATTAGTTGTATAACCTGCTATGGAATGTGGCGGTAACCTGCTATTGAACATAGTAGCTATAGTAGGCATAAGTGCGGAATGTCTATGCTGGCTAAGATTTATATCTTTATTTTTGAAATGATTTTCCTATACTATGCACTAGTAATAATATCAAATGTTATTTGAAATGCGTATCAAGCATCTTTGGCTATCATAAGGAGAAATCTCCTCCGATTCTGCGTTTGCATGTGTGTGTGTGCGGGAGGCCTTATGGTAGTCTCATTTTTAAAAGCATTGCGAATTGACTTTAAAAATATTCCTCTTTTTGGTTTTTTAAAGATAAATAAACTGTTTTGAGTTCTCACACCAGCCACATAACTGACTTGGAGTTTATTGTTTTCCTTCCTAAACTCTGGGTGCCCACCAATTTCCACACGGGCAGTCAAGAGTTAAGGTTTATCAGGATATTCTGGATATTCAGGAGTTGCTGGAGGCAAGCTGGATGGCATGGCGTATTACTTATATAGTATTTCTTTTTCCGCTGCACTATTTGTTGTTGTTGTACACTCTGAAGATATGATGTAATGAAATGTGATGTAATGTAATAACTGATATAGTTCTTTGTTTAAAGATTATTCATTTATTATTATATGTTGTTCCGCTGCGAATTGTGAGATTCTGATGTGATTCTGTTGTTTTCTATTCCGTTCTATTTTGTTCTATTCTCTTTTTCTTCTATTTTAAAATTTTCTGTTCTCTTTTCTATTTTCTCTTCTTCCTATTTTCTGTTTTCTTTCCTCTCCATTTTTCTATCTCTTATCTCTTCTTCTCTCCTTTTCTTAAATCTTTTTTTAAACCCTAACTATTCGGTTTTTCGGCAACGAAAATCCCGAAACGTTACAGGTATAATGACATATATAACTTTAAACACTTTTATAATATAATATATATATTTTATATGCTTATATATAATTAAATTATTTGAAAATAAGATGGTTAAATATATAAGTTAATATATGCGTAAACGAGGAGAGATTTTAACAAAATTTACCTAAGACTCAAAGAACAAAATAATATAATTGATGCACCGTTTCTGAAGTCTTGTCTCCTTGTAGTATATATTCTCTTTTCGTCGTAGCAGTCGTCAAATCTATACGTCGTAGTGATAGCTTTATGTCATGAATCAAAACCAAATCTCAATAATTTATACTTCATTTTAACATTTTAAAAAACTCATTTACAATTTCATCACTTTAATATTTGTAAATTACCAAAAATAGGCCCATTGCTGCAACTACATCAAATACATTAATTACGGCATCCAAATCATCATATATCACATGACAATAGCATATATAACAATATCTGTAAACAAAACCAATACTTTTGAGGAATCTAGTTAGATCCCTCTAACTTGTTATCTGCAACAAATATACATATTAGAATATATGTACATTATCCGCTTCGAGACATACGCGCGTACAAAAGGTCATACACTCATACACAGAAACATATAATGTCTCATCTGCTCCAGTAGGCAGGAATATATCCAAATACCAATCAATATATAGATAATATATCATATATCATCCAAATGATCATCAATCAACATAAACTAAATTTATTCTCACTTATATCAATGAGTCAGAAAGATTGAGTTGTACTCGCTTTGGTTCCATAGCAGTTGCAGTGTTTTGTTCCGAATAAAATTAAACGAGCTTTTAATTTTATCCAAAATGTATACTAGCTCCAGTCAACTATAAACTAGCTCTAAAATGTAAGGCTCATCAATATGGACCCAACGCAACTTGTTTCGTGAAAAAGGACCTCCTATGAAGAAGTTACGACATTTTAAAGTTTATACGAATTATGTAATAATATTTACAACTTTTTTATTTTATTTTAAAACCTCACTTAATCTCAACCGTCGATTTTTTACTTTTAGAGATCTGGCAGATGTTTTCATATTCTCCCCCTTCGTTCAACTCGTTTGTGAAACCCACCTAGCCGCCATTTATCAACGAATTGTCAAGCCTTCTACCATCATTTAAGCAACGATCGAGTACCACAAATCGAAAGGCATTGCTCCACTCTACCCTCAGCCATGAGCATGCCAAGCTCGGCTCTATCTCAGCATGAAAGTGGTGCTTTTGAGCGAGGATTTACGTCGATCCAATGTCATATTCTCGATCATAGCCGTTGGATGCATTCGTCTCTCCATCCGCTACAATAGTTTAGTTGAAGCCTTCATCTAATTCTGCGTGGATTGGAAGAAAATCGTGGGATAAGGAGATAATTTCCTGGCCATTGAAATATTTAGAGGCGATGGCTATAACCATAGGCTAGGGTTTGAGTGAAAATTGTAAATTATTGTGGCCTTATATAGGAAATTTCACAATACTATTCACCCAAATTTTTTCTGAACTCCAAACGAAACGTTCCGCCTGACGTTTATAATATTTCACCCCTATTATGATCGCAGTGGAATATATATCGGAAGCTAATTCGATCGAATTTAGAAGATAGGTTATTGAATCGACTTATATTAAATTAAAATTCACTTAAACAAATTTCTACGCGTTTTAGCTTGCCATGACTAAACCTTAAATCCGATTGCCAGGAAATCTGAAATCCTACAATAATATAACATTACAGATCCAATGAAACTAGTTTAATAGAAATCAACAACTGTATAAAAATGACTATTTTTACACGTTAATTAAATATTAAAATATTCAATTTCTTTAATTTAACTTTTAATTCAATTTTAAAAGTTTACCAACATCACTCTAATTCAAATAGAATTTAATTTAGCGTTATAAATCATTTTTATTCACATTAAATTCAAATTCAAATTATTTCTATAATTTCAAATATTAAATTAATTATTTAATTATCCAATTAAATCCAGATATTCAAAATATGAGTTATTCAGCTTATATAATTAATTGTGAATATTTAAAACTAATTAAATATACGAATTTCAAATGACTAAAATTATGGGTCGTTATACTATTTAATTAACCCTTTCAATAATTACAAATATTCTTATTAAAATACCTTTTCCAAAAGATATATTCACAACTCTCTTTACTCTTCTCAATGCTCGAAAAATATTCATACGCTTATCTCGACGTTATAAGTATATTCACAAACCACTTCACTTTCAATATTTAGAAAACTTACTTAAATTAACAGTATAAGTATATTCATAAATCTTATGAAAGATTTCATATCTCAAAGCATACTTAAATGGGTCAAAAACAAATGTCACTTAAAACATTGTTTACTATAAACCTAAACATATTTTTTGGACTAACTAAATGGACCATACGGAAATTAGACCAAATTACTTACTGCTATTTTCCAATTTATACTATCCATCTAATAATAATGAAGTTAGACAAGTTAGAAAACTATCATTGTCTCGACAAACATTCATAGTCCTCATGGATAGAGGCAAGCTTCCATACCTTAGAATTTGGTGTTAATTATGAGAAGAATACTTTCCATTCTACCATAAGTTAGAATAACCATTTATGGAAACCAAATCTCATTCCTTATATAAAAGATCCCATTTATAAATCTCCTTTATATTTATAAAACTTCTTTTATAAATCTCCTTATATTGATAAAACTCCTTTTATAAATCTCTTTTTATAAAACTTCGTTTTTTAAATCTCTTATACTTATTAAACAAATATTTGATTTAAAATCGAACTAAATACTTTCCATAACGATCATTCCACATATCATTATAAATTTACAAATGTGATTTATTTTCCTATTTATCAAAATATTATCATTTCACATTTGTAAAATATTATTTATAAATCTATTCCTTTATTATATGATACCATATATAGATCTCTCTTCGCATACAACATTTTGTGTAAATCATTTCATAAATATTTACCTCAAAATATTTCTTCTTTCTTTAAAATAGAATCACTTTAAAATAAAGGATAAATTTACCTTTATTTTCCTTTAATATGAACATGCATTATAATATTAACTATTTTTAAAATAAATACTTTTTGAAACAATTTTAAAACATTTCCTAAAAGGTTAGTGTAAAATAGAGAGGTTAAAAAACTATTTCTAAATAAAATACCAAAGAAAATTCTAGAAAGTCGGATTTAAAAGTCATTCTCCGAATCATACGATTTCCAAATCTTCAAAATACTAAAATGAGGCCTAAATCTACTAGAGCACTTAACAAGTGATTTCATAGATCTATAACGAAAGGTCATACCAAAGTCAAATCAAATATTATCAAGCTATCAAGCTTTGACATTCAAAAATTTATAACATACATATATAAATGAAATTAACATTAGCGAGGAATCCAGATCCCTCTAAAAAATTTCCTAAGTTCCCTGTATATTATTTATATGTCATCTATTTCTCCAATAAAAGGGGAAATCAAGTGTTACCATTAGTCTTCACTTCGACCTTATCCAAATCATGTAGAATATAAAAGAGGAATTCAAAAAGAATTATAGCATTAAAAAGGCCTTTCAAAAGAGTCGAAGGTTGCTTCTCCAAAAGTTGATGTGCTATGAGCTTTCAAAGAGGTCGAAAGGGGACAAGAGCTACCCTTCCGTTTCAATGAACCCCTTTTGAAACAGAAGCTTCCGCATGCATAAAGGAGTTTCGAATGAGTTGAGGAAAATATTTCGAAGACAAATTATTACAAGGTTTCATATGCATGCTAAACCTTTTGAAATAGTGGGTTTCATCTTCATTCACCTACCACATAAGAATATTTAGAGAGGGCTACCACTTCGAAAGCAAAAATAAGCCTTTCAAACTGGTTGGGATCGTTCATAATTATAAAAGAAAGATGACTTGAGCATAATATGGAATTTTCATACACCAGGGGATAGGGTTACGCATTAGTTAACAAGTATGCCTTCAAAAGCTACCTTCTGCATTTGCACCTTTTACAACTTTCCATTTCCTTCGAAGCCCCAAAGATTCACCTATCGATAGAATCGAAAGCCTATGTCCTTCCCTACTTGTAATAGCATATCAAAAACAAAGTAGAGAGAGCATCTATACCTTTTGACCAGCTCGAAAGCACTCAAGTACAATTTAAAAGTAAAGTACAAGGATGCCCTGATGTTAGCAGCAATGAAAGGTCTCCAATCAGCCTTTCGACTGAGACAAGAGGGTCGATTTCCAACCCGCACCTATAAATAAGACCTAGCGGTACTGTGTGGGGGATCCGATTTCATTCACTCCATACTTGTGCATTCTTGAATTTGTAAACCCTAATTCTAAAATTAGATTTGGTTTCTGACTTCTTTGTATTACTTAAGCTTCGAGTAATAAAGGTAAATATTATCAAAGCGAGTTTATGAAATTTTTGGATAGGTTAGTTTCTATGTGTTTCTAGTTATGATTTTCTGGTATCGATATCATTGAAAGGCTGCCTTTCGAGGGAGTCAAAACCCTTAAATTCAACTAAAATCCTTAAATCAATAGCCGTAACCTCAAGTCACCTTGACCACTTTGAAATGATGTTTCGATAAGATCCTAAACCAACTCAACTAGTTCGAAAGTTAGTTTCAAAAGAGGTTTAAGTATCTCAACCACGTTGAAGGAATTATAATTGTAGCAACCACTTCGAAGGGTGGATTTAGGGAGATCTAAATCATCAAAATTATTTTGGTAAAGAGACTCGAATGGTTAAGCTATCACCCTCTGTTTGAAAGGTGGTTTCGAAGAGGTCATTTACACTTTAAACTTTGTTTTGAGGCGTTGACAAGTTTCCATGTTGACATTTTTTGCACTAGAAGAAGGGCTCGAGCCTCCAACCATGTTGAACTCCCAACTTTATTTTCCTCTAAACCCATTTTATTCCAAGTTTACCTATTTTAGACTTTACACCACCATGCTTAGTTCGAGGAAGGATCCTCGGAGGCACACTTAATTTGATTCTCCCATGGAACTATTAGAGTGTCTAAAATATAGGAAGAGCAAATGTTGTGACTGGAAGCTTTAAGGATCATAAGGAGAAAGAATGCTCAATCTTATGACCAAACAATTATAATTTAAACCCCTTTCACATTGGATCTGTGATATCCCGTAAATTTCTAGGCAAATAAATAATGTAATTATTTTCTTTAATAATCTAAAAGTGTATTCTTTTTCCTATAGCAAATAAAATAAGTATTGGATTTATATAAGTAAAATTTAAAAAAAAATTGAATTTTAAATTTCAAGAGTAAACATTTTAAAAATAAATTGAGTTTAAAATAATATGTATATATGATTAGTCTCATATCGTTGTCTTTAAAGGGTTTATAAGTGTAATTTATAACATATCAAACTACTTTAATCATTTTTAAGTGTGTAAATGGATTTTATATTATTTTCTTTTAAAATTACATAAATAAATAAAGGAATTTTTTTTAAAACAATACATATTGAAATATATTTATATATATAACTAAGTTGAAAATCTATTTAATGCACATGTTAACTAATAACATTATCATATTAGCAAGTGTTAACAAAACAAATAAGGATATTGACAAGTGTCCTTAATCTCTTATTTCAAAATAATTAATAAATGAGAAAACTAAGTAATATAAACATCTCCATACTCCACTTTATTTTTCTTTTATCGGTTCATTCTCTAAAATAAAACAAGAAGCAAAACCTATAACACACAAAACAGTACGTAAAATCAATAAATTCAAAGTAACCTCTCTACAATTCCAAAATCTAAAACAAAAGTAAACATAGGAGCTCTAAAATTCAAGCACAGCTTAGATCAATAAGCAAATCAAGTTAAGAAGCAAGATCAATTTCAGTTTCTAGTTTCAAAGGTTAATCCAGCTTTTAGATTACAAAGTTTTTCCCGTTTTTAAACATCTGCTTCAAACTCTCTGTTCAAACCTTCAAGGTGAGTAGTCCTAACTATAAATCAGTTTTAATTATTGTATGTGACATGATTGATGTGAATTTCGTAATACACGTTTAAATTTATGTATGTATGCTTGTTTAAAACTGGATACATGTTTATATGCATGTATATGTTGGTATGCAAGTTGGTGTTTAACTCTGTTATTTTTTAACAGGCTCAATAAGAAGATTGTATATAAAGTTTCTTCATGTGATATTTTTTAGGCTAAAGCATTCAAACAAATATTGTTTATTTTATACGTAATTAAGTTTTTAAAATATTATTTATAAGAAATAAGTTTGAAAACTTATTTGGAAATTGCAAGAACAGTAAAAATTTGAAGAATAGGTAAAAAAAATCAAGGTCATCGATATGTAAATTCAAGTTTATAATGCGATTTCCCTTAACAAATTAGGATTTTTAAAACAAAAATTAGGATTTGTAGTTGAGTATTGATGGAGCAGTTCGATGATGGACAGAATTGGGTTTTTGGGTTATTGCTGGCGATCGATGAACTATTGGTTGGTCGGGGTTCATGTCTATGGTGGCTAGTGGGTAGATGGTGGTAGGAGAAATGGCAAATGATTTTATAAGCAACTGTGGTGGACGTGGCGAGGCTGAGTAGGGTTTATCGTCTGTTTCGATCATCGTTGTTATCGAGGCATATTCGTGGTCCAGGAAGAAGCCGAGGCGATCGCAGGTAGGGGGTTAGTGACGTTGGCGTGTGATGAAGTTCCGGTCGTGATCGTAGTATCGTTGGTGAACTTAGGCGGCGGTGAGAGGAGATTTGGGTTGTTCGTTCTGGTTCCAGTATTGGTCTCATAGCTTGATTTTGATTTCTTGCATGATCGATGCTCTAGGTGGTCGTGATCAGGGGAGAACATCATAGTCGATGTGACGGTGTCAGCATCGATGAACGGAGCATCGCGGATGAACTGTGCATGTGCACAGGTCCTAATTTGTGTCCGTTGAGTTGCTGTGTTTGTTTCACTTCGGGGACAAAAGATATGGCTGCGTGACGAACTCAAGTCTATCGAGTTGATGGAATTCATGGGTTGTAGTTCGGGTAATTATGTTTTGGGCTCGGGATTGCGTCCGTGGGTTTATGACATGGGCTCGGGTGTGTTAAAATGTTTTAACCAGGGTTTTAAAATTTGCAACATGAAAAGTTTATAAAAGGAAAATGTGTAAATAGATTTCATGATTTTAAAATGTTTAATTTTTCAATAGAAATGATTCTAACTTCTAAGTGAAATCTTAAAACAAGTTTTGAAAACAAGTTTTTATGATTTAAATGTTTAGAGATAAAACATGCTTTAATTTTTTTTGTCTAAAATAATTATGTTCGGATAATTAACTTAATAAAATTCTTAAATTTGATTTAATGATGAATTAGAAGTAATCAAACTTCAATTAGTCAAAAGATTTAAAATTAACTTTTGTAAGTATAATTACTTAATAATGGATAGTTACTAGATAGTATTAATTTGGAATCATCAATTAATTAATAAAGTCAAGAATAATTGATCAGGGTAATTAATTCAAGATAATTAATTAAGGATAATCATTTGTGGAATTAATTTAGTATTATTACTTAAGGGAAGTGACTAAAGGAATTAATTGCTTAATTAATTTAATTAATGTGATTAGTTTAGGTTAATTAATTAGTTTAATTAATTTAAAACAATCACTGGAAGATGGGTGAAGTAATTTCTTAATGTGATTCATAAGTTTAATTTCTTAGTGATGTAATTATTGGATAAATACTGTAACGACCCATAAAATTTTAGCAATTTTTAATTGGTATTTAACGTAATGAATTGGATTTTGAGAAATTATTAATAATAAAATTTTGAAAAAAGAAAAAGAAAATATGTTACGTATATTAATGATTTGTAGTGCGAGCTGTGTACATATATTTTAAAGTTTGGTTGTGGTTATACCTATAAGATCTAGTACAAAAACTTTATAAACTATTATTTATACTATAATATAAGTTAAGTTTGATGTAAATTGGATAGCATAGTTCATTTCTGTTGGGTATGAATATCAATAGTGTGGGTAACAAATTTACGGTCTCCTTTTTCTTTTCAGCAAGGTGTGTATTTTTTAAGTATATTGAGTACGTTCCATATATATTTATTTTGGAAAACCACTGCATATGTATGATGGTCTATTTGAAGTGTATATATATAGTAAAGCATATTTATACCAAGTTTTATTTTATTTATATGCGTTATAATAGCTATATATATATATATATATATATATATATATGTTAGTCTTGATACTAGTATATAGTTTTACTGAAGTTTGATTTCTAGTCATGTTAAATATATATATATATATATATATATATATATTATTTTGGGTTTTTGTGTCACCATTTCCAGTTTATTTTAGTGCATATTTAGTATATCTATACATATGTCGTCGGCTATAAATATGATAGTTAAGGGTTTCATATATCATATGAACCAAAGAAGAAGAGAAGTATATACTATATTTAACTACATATATGAAGTATATGTTTTAAGGGTTGATTTAAGGTTTGCATTAAAATTGGTAGTCTGCATGTTTGTTATGTACAAAGATAAGCATATATGAATTCATTCATACGTAAACTTTACATTTTGAAAGAATATACATAATATTAAATGAATATTGATTTTTTTTAATATTATATATAAGGTAACCTTCATCTTCATTTGTCTCATTTTCATTTATTTGTGTACGTTTTCGTTTTAATTATTGTACACATCATGGTTCCTTTTATAAATTCATCGCCCATAAATAGTTTATTTCTTTCCCCTTTCATCTTCATTTGTCTCATATTCATTTATTTATGTACGTTTTCGTTTCAATTATTGTACACATCATGGTTCCTTTTATAAATCCATCGTTTCAATTTATTTTATGATCCGTTACTCTGCCTTTTCAAATTTGAACGTGCAGCTAGTGGCATTAAAAAGTTGCTTTAATTATCCACTGAATTATCGTGACCATCCCACTACTCTATATTTATTCATGTACATTTTATCTTCGCTTAAATTTCTTTGTCCATTCTTTTTTCCATTTTAATACCCTTGCCTTTCCATACTCACGTGCTTTCCAATCAAGCAATAAATTGTTTAAATATCCACCTTATCAACTTGACCGTTATCAAACCAGTATATAATTCAAACCTATCATTATTCTACCGTTTCTTCTTTAATAAATTATATGTAACAGTATATCATAAATGGACATCTCATTCTCCACCCATTCATTTCTTCTATTCAATTAATAATGGAATATAAAGCTATATATTTGGTATACAATTCAAACAACCGTTACCATTCATACCTCCTAAATTCTAGCGATTGACCCCTCTATTTCCATGTTTCCAATTTTAGTTGCTGGATTACTCATTCCTACCATTCAACTATATTAAATATTCATAACGTGTAGTCTCTGAGCCTATTTAGCTTAATGTTTTCTTCCTCTCTGTTGCTTCTTGAAAAAAAGCGATTTTTCCCATTACAATGCTAAAACACATATGATGGAAAAATGAAAAAGGACCAGTTCTCCTTCCTATAGCTTCGTCAAGATTCCTCCACCACAGCCCGAACCACCTGTCAAGAGCCACAACCCACTCCATGCCTCCTCCCCTCGTCATCCATATTTTTATAAACGGTATGCGTATCATATTGAAATATATGTTTCGTTTTTAAATGTTTACATATAGCATGAACATGTACTAGTACTATATATAGTCTATTTTGTTTAATGGATATGTTATACAAGCTGTGTTTTCTTTTGTCTAATGGATTTTGAAACTTATAATAAATATTATTGCATTAGTTGTTGTTTTCAACTTCTTGCAACACTTTGTTTTTTATTATAAATTTTAGCTTGCTGCAATTCTCTTTTCATCTATATTATTGTATTCTATTATCTAATATATACATTTTATCTAGTTATATATATTATACTATAAGGTGTATATATATAAGTTTTCACAGCCTTTTATAATATGTAGCTATGATATAAGATTGGGCCTGTTATATATGAAAGCATTGGTTATAGCAATTAGAAATATGCAAAGGAATTTAACGTGGTGATATTTACTTATGAATAGAACAACATACGTACGACCATCTGTATCTTCGTCTCTCTCCCCATGTTTTTTATTATATATATATATATATATATATATGTTTCTTTCTTTCTTTTTTTTCTCTTTTCACTCCTTTCATTTTATAGCTTTTAAATAAATTGGCAAACTCTTTGGAAGTATTTAAACGCAGTACACGACAAATTTAATAAGTAGTAATATTTTACGTCATTTATAGCCAAAAAAAAATTGATAAGTTCATACATTTCTAAACTGAAAATAATAAATATATGATGCGATGGAATTTGATTTTTCATACGTCGTGCCATGAGCTGATCTTAAATTTAAAAGAGGTATGATATATCAATCGCTTACAAATAAGACGAAGATAACGTCCTAAATTAACTTTTAGCAAATTGAACGTTACTGTCGTTATTAAGAAACCAACATATTGTGTCATTTGATTATTTGGGTACTAATAATACGTTACTTTATTCATTCCATCAATTCATTTCACACCATGTTATTTTAAATAAATTGCT
The DNA here is from genome assembly GCA_030765085.1 of Allium cepa. Taxonomy (NCBI): domain Eukaryota; kingdom Viridiplantae; phylum Streptophyta; class Magnoliopsida; order Asparagales; family Amaryllidaceae; genus Allium; species Allium cepa. The sequence continues at coordinate 673,629,917 of CM060941.1, read as the reverse complement.
ATTATTCTAATGAAATTTATCCAAAAATTTAATAAAAATGATCCGACGGTGTATTAGCCTTCAGGACTAATCCCTGAATTCCAAACGTTGGATCCACTTTGCGTTCTTTTTTTTTCTCTTTTTCCATAAAACATATATAAAGTATAAAGTTTATATTTGTTTTCTGATGTTAGTTGAAATGTAAATATTGATTTTTAAATAGTATATCTATATATATAATCTACTTTCGTTGTTCGTATATAAATGGTATTGCATGTGCATTTTTATGAAATAGCGCCCAATGTATATTATTTTATAAAAGAATTCATTTGTTATGTCAACTAAATATATGTTACAATTGGTTTATATAAATATATTATAACTGATGTTGACTTCTTTCATTATACTCTTTCTTACAGCTAAAATATGTCAGTATTGTAACCTAGCACATGATTTATATTAGTCTGTTTATATAAGTATTTATTTCAAATTTCATATTGTATATATGCTTGATTCTAATTTATGTGTTTTAAATAAAATAAAATAAAAACAATGATTTTGGAAAATATAAATACATATATATTTAATTTAATTTAATATGTGTTGAATTTAGAATATGACTTTATATATATATATATATATATATATATATATATATATATATATATATATATATATATATATATCTGAGTCCACTCATACCATTAGCTTCGCCAATCCCGTTCTGACTTGTTCCATCAATTCTTGTTACCATCTTTGATCGTTGAATTCGTGCCGATATTGCTTTGCTTCGATTCATAATTCAAATTTCAGTGTCTGTAGCAGTATGCATTCCATGTCATCTTCTGTATTCTCTAGGATCGAGAGGTGAGCAATCACTCACGATTAACATATTTTTATTCATTAAATTTGATTTCAATTGAAACGACAATTGAAATATGTTGTTGTAGTTATTTAAATTTATTATATATGCTATTATCTGTAACTGTTCACCTGTGGGATATGACACCATATCCTATTGTTTATATTATATTGTTATTGATGATATATGCCTGTTATTTTATTGTATTTTCTGCTATCACTCTGCAAGTTCCCTGTAGTTTAGAAATCACTATGGGTTGAAATGATGCATACCCGAACAGACTTTAGAATAGGAGAAAATCGTTATGGGTTGAAATGATAAACCCAAGCGATTTTCATTTAATTGAATTTGGGATTACGGGTTGAAATGATATCCACCCGTATATATTTAGTATATGTATTGAAATGATAAATATCCGTAGCACTTGACTATATGATAGGAAATATATACAGACACCGTTGGTCCATATAAATATTTTGAAAATAATTTCTATAATTTTGGAAAGAAATATATGATTTAATAAAATTTGATTCTTAAGATAGTATGTAAATGGAAATTGTATATATAGATTTAGTAGTAATATTTGATTTAAATTGAGTTGAATTTAAATTGATAAATTGAGATTTAATTTAATTTAAATAGGAAGGTCGGGTTGATGTTGGAACGTTTTGTTAAGTTGAGTAAATTGAAAATACTTTACTGTATAAATTATTTAATATATATAAATACCATTTTGGGAAATATAGAGATATTTGAAGTGAAAATGAGATTTGGTTTTGAAGTATAAATTAAGCTGAAATGACCACGGTGTTATATTGTATATTTCTACCTTGTAGAAAGTTCCATGGACCCTTAGAGGATGATTATCCCAAACATCCTTTAAGTTATTTGTATTTCAGTTGATATTTCACTTGAGTTGGATTTATTGATATAAGAATGTTAATCCTGACTCGAGTCGGACTGAGTGATACAACATTTGAGACTCACCTTTGGAGTTCGGAGCTTCATTTGGAAATCCAACTATCGAATCAGATTCCAGCCTTTCCAATTGATTGGTTCAGAGAAGTCATCTGTTGCATTGGAGACTTCACTGCATTTGAACTATTTGGTTGTATTTTTCTAACTCTGATGTATATAGTAGCTTCATGAACTACTATTCTTTATCTATTCCGCTGCATTATATTACGCTGTGATCTGTGATTGATTTATTTATTGTATATTTTAAGTTTTGCCAAATTTTATTTAGCAATTCGGTATTTTGAATTATTCAAGTCGGATATATTATGGTTTTATTGTCGATTTGAATGGTCCAAAATAGTGGGTCGTTACAAATACTGGATATAATTAATTTAGAGAATAGGAGTATTTTCGGGTTTAATTACTTTGCGAAAGTAATTAAGAAGAATAATTACTTAGGAGAAGTAATTAAGGATTAACTACTGGGTGTAATTAACTAAAGGATTGATATAATTAATTAAGGAGTTAATTAAATAAGGTAAGTAATTACAGAATGGTTAATTACTGTTATGATTGATTTAGGCTGATTAATGGAAGTAATTAAGGTAATTAATGAAAGTAATTAAAGATTAAATACTATAAATGGTTAAGGATAATTAACTTGTGTAATTAATTAAAGAATAATTACTTTATGTAATTAAATATAGCTAATCAAGAATGTATAATTAAAATGGATAATTGAAGATTGATTAATTAATTTATTTGTAATTAATTAATGTTAAGCAAGGAGAATGAAGGGTGATTGAAGTAATTAGTTTAAATTTGTTTTAAATAATTAGAAATGGTATGACCAATTTATCTTGCTTATGAATGATTGGATAATACCGCATGCCTTAGATTGGTTGATATCCCGGATATGTGATTTGTGAGGCTATGTGATATGATATGTTGGGTTTAAACTAAGATAATGGGGTTATCTATCGATGATGAATTAATGTGTATAGGTGACACCCTGTATTTGAAGTTTGAATTGTGCTTCATTTGAATAATTTGGGATAAGATGGTGTTGAATTTGAAGATATCGGAGTCGGGTATTAGTCAATACCCGAAACCACTTCGATTCTTTACATATTGATACGTGGAATCAATAGGTTGTAATGGACTTATTTAAGTGGATTGGATCATATAATCTAATTTCTGTGACTTAGAAATTGATGTGTGAAATAAGTGATGTCTATAACAACTTATGAAGTGTAAATTAAGTTACCCCAGGTTTATATGAGTTCTATGCTTTTATATTCCATGTTAGAGGGGTTTACTCACACTGGTTTCCAGCCTGACCCAGGTGTTACTCTGATGTGATGCTCGGGTCAGACCGAGTATTACAGATTTTCAGGTAAGCACGTTTTGGAGCTCAAGAGGCGCACTGGATGGCAGGAACGTATGGAGCGTATCCCGCTGTATATTATAGTTTATCTAGTACATGTTTGTTTAAACTGTTCAGTGTTGTGTATTGGTTGTAACTCTGATGTATAAAAATGTAATGTACTAATATAGTTCTTCTTTTATAAACTGTTATTTATGTGATATTATATTTTGATCCGCTGTGAATGTGAGGTTTCTGTGACTTGTTTCTGTTTCTTCTTCTTTCTCTTTTCTTCTTCCCTAACTATCTGGAATTATCGAGATCGAAAATACCGAGTCGTTACATTTGGTATTAGAGCTGAAGATTAAGCGAGAACCTTGGCTCTGTTGGGATTACTCATTAAGGATAGGGTCAATAGTACCCTAGAATGAGTGAGTGTAATATGCGTACTTGTTGTTTTCTTATAAAATGATTTTAAAAATGGTTTCCATATAAGAATATATTTTGATATATAAAGCAATATTTCTTTCTAATAAATATTAAGGTAATTGGTTGTTAAATTATTGAAATTAAATCAAGAAGTAATAGAAATACAACCAAACTGAAATTGAAATTGAATAAAGATAAGTTTGAAATAAATTCAAACTGAAATTAAAATCTTGAATTTGGGGAAGAGTTTCAGAATAAGATAATAATGAATTGGTTTCCAGATACGATAATCTTGGTTATTATTATAAATGATTGTTGTGGTTAATAATAAAATGTGTATTAATGAGTAAGCAAAATGAAATGTTTTAGGGAAGAAAAACATTTAGGAAAGTATGACTTATATATTGGAACTAAAAATGATCTAAATTGTGAGGTTTTAAATCTGGGTCCAGAATTTGAAATTTGTTTCAAAGTGATAAAGAAATAATAAATAATGTTATTTAATGTATTTGAATGAAGGATCCTGTTTCAAACAAGAGTGGTTTGAAAATTTAAAGGAATTTGTTTTGAATTAAAAAAAAGGTGTTTAAAATTTAAAGATAACTTGGTATGTAAAGGGAATAATATGTATGTATAAGTATAAAATTCAAATTGGGTAAGGTTGGCTGGAATAAGTAAATTGAATTTAATATGGGAGAAGTTAAATAAGTTAACAAGAAATCTGAACTGAAAATTTCAAGACGAAATTGAGATTTACTTGGAAAGTTAAATGGTTGATTTGAATTGGGAGTTTGTAAGATCTCAAAATGGGTTTGAGATCTGGAAATTGGAAATGGATGGATGTTTAAAAATAATTTGAAATATACCATCCTGTTGTTATTAATAATCTTTAAGCTGAAATTGGATTTGTTTAAATGAGTGAAGAAATTGGGTATGGAAATATATCCATTCTTAATATAAAATAGAATCATTTTGGACTTAGTATTTGAATATTTAAGGTAAACTTCAAAGGATTTGATTTCAAAATTGAAATTTGATGATAAATTGAATTTCAAAGATTTAGTTGTTTAAAAGGGATTTGAATTATTATTTGAACTTTGAAATAAGTTAAAAATGGAATTTGAATTCTGAATTAAATGGATTAAAGATATAAGTTGATTTGATTTAAAGTATTAAATCAACATAAAAAAAATTAACTCGAATTTATATAATTTGGGATGGTTTAAATTTGGAATTTGAATTCAATTAGTTCAAATTGAATTTGATTTTAATTAATTGGATTTGTGATTAAAGATGAATAAGTTTAAAAATTTTAATAGAAAATTTAAATTGGACTGATTTGAAATGATTTGAAATTTTAGTTGGGTTCAATTTGAAATTAGTCCAAATTGATTTGAATAATTTGGAATTGAAATTAAAGTTGAATAGTTTTAAATTCAAATGGAATTTGAATTGAATTTGGGAGGAAATCAAGAATAATTCAACTTGATTTGGAAATGGAGTTTGGAATTGGGATTAATTCAAACAGGAGTTGAAATGAATTGAAATTGGAACTAGTTCAATTGAAATTTATTTGAATTAGTAGAATTTGAGATCAAAGTTGAATACAGTTAAACTTGGAAAGAAACTGAGGTTAATTCAACTTGAATTGGGGTTAAATCAATTACAATGGAAATTGAAGTTATCTGTCGTATCGTTATTCGGAATGGGTTTTATGACACAAGGTCCTCTCCCGGCTAATCCGAATAACGAGCGCTTATTTTAAAATAAGTGTTCATTCAGATTCAAATAAATCACAACAATTTCACTTTGATCTTTTAAACAAAAGATCCATCATAATTACAAAGGTTCGATGTGGATTTCGAATATCCATTTGGAATTCGACCCCTGATCGCATCGAAATTCAAATGCCATTTAAAAAAAGGCTAATATTGATAGTTGGTTATTTAACAATCAATCATCGTTCACAACAGTCACTGGATTTCAAATAATTTTTTTCCAATTATTATTATTTTCAATATATCTTCGCAAGATAAAATTTTACTTTTCAACACTTTGAAAAAAATTCAAATCAATTTCAATATTTCAATCCTTTTTGAAAACAAAATCAAATCACTCTTCTCACGTGGAATACATTTCCAAACATTAATTTATTTTCACTGAAAATCCACCGATTTCAAATTATATAAAAATACTTATTCAAAAATACTTGGAAACATTTAAAATAAACTATTTTAGAATATTTTCTTAAATATTAGTTATGAAAATATTATACTAATATTTCATATAAAGATTCAGGTCCAAAAACTAATTTTAAAATAAAATTAGTAGATAGAGTATAAATATTTAAATACCTATTTTTCTAAATCAAAAATCAATTTAATCTTTTAAATAATCCTTATATAATTAATTAAATAATTTTTTACTTTAAACAATTTTCAAAACTAATTTCTCCAACAATATTATTTTAAAACCAAATCTAAAACTTTCAATTTTATTCAAAAGCTATTTTAAAAATATACTCGGCTTTCCAAGGAAGAATTTATTTTCCATTACAGAATGGTCCATTCAAATAAATTAATAAATCCTCTCGATTTATTTTAATTTACATTACAAATCTGTAAATTCCTTTCGACACTTTAAAAATATACCAATATTTATTTTTAAACAATTTTCCCATTTCTTTACAAATTTCCCGTTGTGAATTTACATTTCCAAATATCAACTGATATACGAAATTTAAACCGATTCCCAAATATCATCTTCAAACCCAATCAAATCCCCAACTGATTTCCAATTTATTACAAAGAAAAAATTAAATTTCAATTTGACTTTCCAAATTACTTTTCCAATATCAAATCAATTTCAAATTGATTTCCCAAATTATTTCCAACACACCAAACCAAATTTCCTAATCGATTCCTAAGATTTATTCTAACTTCAAATTAATTCCCGAATCGATTTCTAAAATTAATTTCAACTCTAAATTAAATTCCAAATTAAATTCCTAAATTTATTTCCTTTTGAAATAAATTTCTTTATCTCTTTCAATTATTTAAAATACGCATCTTAAATAAATCCTTCAACTATTAAACCACATTACTCAAAATTCCTTTATTAAAATAATTTCCCATATTTTTGGAATTTATTAAATAAGTTTTCAAAGATAGAACTTTATCTATTTAGATTTCCTTCTTTAAAAATTCCCCCGATTCCTTTGAGTGAATTTATTATAAATTTCTACCCAAATTTAAAAATCAATTTTTTTATTTATTTCTGGTATCATACGATACGAAAAATATATTCGACTAAATTACATCCTTCAACGGTTTCGATCACAAATAGTCACACGAATTAAAAATAATCAACATACAAAACAAATTAAATATTTGAGGAATCCAGTTGGATCCCTCCAACCTTTTTCCCTGCATCCATAGACGTTAGCACACAATTAAATACCCATTCCACTTCGAGGTGGAATATTGCGGTATATTGGATTTATAAAATATTATCCGCTATTATGCGGCGAAATAGGGTCTCATCCGCTATATAATGCGGGAAATCAATCACCCAATATATACTATATACTAATATATATAATATCATCCAGTGAATAATTATTATAAATCAATCAACCAAGCACACAGTCAACCAATTTAAATTTAACTATAAAAAAAATCAAACTGGAAATTTCGATTTGAAGTTGAGTGAGAAGATCTCACCTTTAACAATGCATGCAATCCATTTCCAATCCATCTTGACTCGTTTTCATGTCTTTTGACCTTGTATAAATAATTTATACAATTGATTAATATTCGAAATAAATCGAATAATAAATTTACATTTAATTAATTTAAACTAAAAATTAAATTTCTTAAACCCATTTCCCTTTAATAAATTTAATTAACTAACAATTTTGACTTTAAGCTAATACTTTTGATTTTAAACAAATGCCTTTTTAATAAATTATTTTTGGTAGTTAAAATGAGTGAATAGATTAATAAAATAAATTAACCACCACACATTTATATTTCCTTCAGCTACTGTAATTATTTTCTGTTTTAAAGTTGTACGTTATAACACATATATACATTTATTTTTTTTCTTTATCTATACATGTATATATACATCTTTCTGTAAATGAAAAAACAAAGTTTCCTTACTGTAAAAAATTAAATACTGGGATATATATATATATATATATTTAATAATAAAACAATACCTTACTTATATTAACTTTCGAACATTTTAAAATTGTATAAAATAAAACTTTTATCTTACCGTTTAAAAAAAATTAAAACAGATTTATACATTTATCTCACTGTAAATAATTTTAAATTTTTTTCTTTTCATCTTACTATAATTTTTTTTACCGTTCTTTGTGCATATAAATACATTTATAAAATAAAAAAATAAATTAAAAATACCTTACCGTACCGAAGCTATCGCGAGCGTCCAGATCGTACGCCATCACCACTCGCCTCACGAACGCCTCAAACCCTAGCCAATGCCGTCAAACCCCAAATTGAACGATGAGCCTCGTCGACACTACTAACCGTCGCGCCATCGCCACCGCAAACTGACAACGCGCGTGCTATGCCTTGTCAATGTCGAACCATGCCCCACCTCGACTCCTTCCATCAACAATTGCCATCAGATCCATCTTGAGATGCTCGCTCTCCTAGCCGTGTTAGGCTCCTGACCCACGAATCGCCGAGCCTCTCTTACTCGTGCGCGATCATTGCCTGCGTCGTCGCCTCTAAGCCCTAGCTCGCGGCCGTGATATTTTTTTCGATTTTGAGATGCAAGATTTTTTTTTGATTTAGGATTTGGTTACCGCGACTATTTTTTTATTCATTTTGATTTCTGTTTGTTGTTTTGTTTTTTTTTCTTCCTTTTAAAAGAACATGCTTGGTAATAATAAAACAAAAGAGACGCGTGTTAAAGTATTTGCCAGGTGTTAGATAACGAGAACGCGTAAAATTTGCTTTTGTAAAACATTATTATATTTAAATTTAAATTTAAATTCAAATTGCTTTGATAACCGCATTCCAGAATCTCGATCTCCAATCAAGGCATGTCACAGACGTTTATCATGTTTAACCCCTATTTCGAATGCAACGGAAAAGGTTCCAAGTCCAAATTCGATCGTATGGAGAAGATAGCTTTTTAAATCAAGTTTAAATATTAAATTCCCGATATAAATGTCAGCGCGTTTATCTATCGTACGATCACATGACAACTCCGAATGCAACGAAAATCGAAATCCAATAATAATACAATATTACGGATCCAATGGTACTAGTTTCGTCGAATTCCGAGACTGTGTCTCAGACGACTATTTTTGAATATCGATTTAAATGATAAAATTCCAAAACTAAATGAAACATTTCCAAATTCAATTCTAAAGCTTCTATTATCTTCAGTATTATCAATATAAATTTCTAAGCCATTAAATTATTTTTAACAGGCTCAAAATTGAAGATTTACAATTTTACCCAAATTTCTATAATTAGATTCAATAATTAAATTTCCAAATTCATTCTGATATTTCAAATTCAAGTTAAACTATCGTAACATTTAAAATTAATTAAATATTTCGATTTCAAATGTCCAAAATTCTGGGTCGTCACATCCTTCCCCCTTAAAAGAATTTCGTCCTGAAATTACTAGTTAAGAAGAATGGACCTTAACCCGTGTAATATTTTCCAACCTAAACAGTTTTATTAATTTATCAACCCAAATCTTTTTATTAAAGATTCATTTCAACTACATTTTCAAGTTCAATTATAAGTTCCAAACACTATTGTTTACATCCCAATTCAAATTTAGATTTGAATTCAAATTTCAAATTTTCAAAATTTTCTCAAAAGTTTTCTAACACCCTAAATTTTCGAAAAAATTTCGCCAGCGTCTCCTTTGCGCGGCTAGCTTGGTACGACTACGAAATGGCACCACAGGCCCTCAAATCCCAAAAGAAAACAAAATGCCAAGTGGCTAGACAAGAAAATTACCAAATTTCATACTGAAACTGAAATACATACCTTTTTGTCGAGCAATTCAATTTTATCTTTAAAATCAAAATCCCAGTTTCATTCCCTTTAATACACATGTATATCCTGATATCCATAATATCCAATTACAATGTTCAAATATCATTTTGCACCTTTCATTACAAAATTTTCAATATATATGCTTCTTGTACCATTTTTACTTCAGTATTGAAGTTACATATCCATTTTCATTAAATCTTGCATTTTCAATTTTATTTTAACTCAATTTACACTACAATTCTATTTGAATTCAATTTATCTTCTACTATGAATATTGAATTTTATCTTTCAATTATAACTGATTCATATTATTATTTTTGTTTGTGTCAAAATTGGGCACAACACTCGTCGGAAGTTTTTGAAGAGATAATAAATGAAGAAAATAAATTAAAACGTGGATTATCTAACAAAAACTCCAAATAGCAGGAAGTAAATTGCACAAGAGACATCGATTTAGAGTGGTTCGGCGTTTTGCCTACGTCCACTATGAAGTTTTGTTACTTTATTGCTTGATATTCGGAGAATACAACTTTTTGATGTCAAAGTACAGCAAGTAGCAAGCCAAAATTAAAAATCAAAGGCAGTGGTGGTGCTCTGAAGCAATTCTGGCAGCGTCTAGTCGTGCTTTTATCTTCACCATTCCCCCCTCCCCTTTCTGAATGACCAGGGGCTCTATTTATAGGTGTTGGAGGCTGATATTTCTCCTAAAATTCGGGAAGACCACTTCTGGCATGTGTGGGGGGCCCACATGGCCGAATTCTGGAGATCCGGGCCCACTTTTGGATCGATTCGACCCTTGGTTCGAATCGATCAAAAAAGTGTCCAATCGTGATGAAACTTGACGTGGACATTCTTCTATGTACGTGCAAGCTCCTGTGAAAATTTCATAGCATTTGGACTTGTAGATCTCAAGTTATGATCGATTCAAGATTGCATTTTTAGTTGATATGCGTGCTTCGAATCCATGGTCTTCGAATCGATAGGGTCGAATCCTTGGTTTCAGCTGCTACAACTTGATGGGTTCGATGTGTTGGATTCGAAGGTTATCTTCTTTCGAATCGATGATGTTGGCACTTGTTCGGATCGATCGTTGTTAGCTACTGCGGATCGATTTGAAGTTGCTTCAATATGTTGGATTCGAAGAACTCTCGCTTAATGGATTCGAAGACAGGAATATTCTGATGGATTCGAAACAAGGCGTGCCCTTGATGGATTCGAACCTACATTCTTTGGATGGAGTCGAACTGAGACAAACATAGATGGATTCGAACGTAGACATGTGAGATGGGTTCAAGGCAAGGGCTCGCTCCTGGGTTCGAAGCTATGCGTGCTTTGATGGATTCGAACTCCGATCGATTCGAACCTGGGTCTCTCGTATGGATTCGAAATAAGGCCTACCCTCCTTATTTTCTTTTTGTGACATCTTGAGTATACGAACTCGGATTTCCCCGAAATTTGGAACGTTGGTTTCTACAGCTTTTCTTGACGTATCTTATCAATTGTAGCCCGATCCGGACTCGGGTAAAACTTGTCGATATTTGTAGTTGCCCAACAATCATTCAAAGCTAAAGATGTATGATCCTGTCTCTTTCTAGTTAGTTCCTTGGTATCTCGGCCTTGCCAAAAGGCGGGATAACATTTGCCCCCCAAAGTACGTCTTGTGTAAACATGACGTGCTTTGAAAAGCTACAATCTAACGCTGGACAATTAGGACAAGCTCTGCTGAAAGCTGTACTCTTTACTGCTATTATCAACTGTCGTACGATTGTGATCGGTTGTTCGTCGCTGAAATCATGACAAGATGGATACTTGATCCCTGTGAATGATAAAGATCAAATATTAGTCAAACATATGCGCATACGTGTATCACCTTGACTTTGGTTAACGTTGCGTGATTGCAAGTTGTTGCCAGTTTGGTTTGTTATCGAATTCTGCATCGGCCCTCTCCTGAACCGATTTGAGATTGGGGTTAACGTATTGTTGTTATAGCCATCTATGATCATCCTTTTGTATCGATCCTCTCCTGAATCGGTGTAAAAGGTAGACCAGTTAATTTTTCATATCGAAGCGTTGTATTCATTCTCATCGATGGTGCCTAATGGATTCAAAGCACGCTTGTTCGAACCGATAGGGTTTCAAATCGATGGAATCGCTGGTTATGGAATAGGTACTTCGAATAGATAGGATTTTTCAACTCAGTCCTCATTCAAGTGCTTTGAATCGATGACGCTTCACATCGATACTGTCTTGATGGATTCGAAGTCATGTATGTTCGAATTGATGGTCTTGCCTTTGCTCAATGTTTCATAGAATCGATGGTGCCTCGCATCGATTAAGCTGGGATGGATTCGATTGTGTAAAAGATTGGAAGGCAATGGATTCGAAGTGGAGTATGGATTCAGCCGTGTGATGGATTCGAAATAACGACTCTACACTGTGATGGATTCGAACGCAATGGGTTATTGAGCGATTGTTCGAATCGATGGGGTATGGCTAATGACCGGTGGTAGGAAGTAAACACAACCGGGAGTCGAAGAGCCACGCGTTTTTTGTGGAACCCATATAAATACCCAAGGCCATCTTCATTTTCAACTTCTTACTTTTCACTTTTTACTGTTGCTACTTCTTCAGCTCGAGCCTTCAAAGCCAGATACAACTGCATTCTGCACGAATCGATCCAATTTTTCCAAGTTTTCACCTGTAATCGAGTCCAATCAGGTAAGTCAAGGGATCGATCCGAGTGTAGAACGATGAAAACTGAAAATTTGACATCGATTTCAATCCTTTCTTTCGAAAACCATGAGTGATAATGAGATCTGAAATGGGTTGACTCGATGGATCTGGGGAACGAAACCATTCAAGTCGTATTGATTCTGAGTGTTGTCAGGGAGAAGTGTAGGCAATGTTGGATGTCATCTTCCTTCCTTGCTTCGCATCGATTAGGGCATAAGTAGTTCGAATTGATCAAGAAGGCGAGACTCTGAATCGATGTTGGAATAGGTAGTTCGAATCGATCAAGATTGCGAGATTTCGAATCGATGGATTCGAAGGACCGTGTCGATCGATTCGAGGTGATAATACCCTGATCGATTCGAAGGTGTTTAGTATGGTTCGATTCGAAGTTATGCATAGCTCATGGATTCGAAGTACTTCTCCACCCTAAAGCTGCATCAAGTCGACCTTCTTGGATTCGAGGTGTATGGATTCGAACACCTTCGATTCGACCCGTAGTAATTCGAGTCGACCGATTCGAACGTTCTGATATCTGAAACTTCTGATTTTCTGATTTGTTCCAACTTCTGAACTATGACCAATTTCAAGTTGAACTTTTGACGAGCTTAATGAACTTTAGCATACTTGACCCCGACGAGCTTCGGCCTTGCATAATCGAATTTAACTTGACCACTCCGTTGGAGCTCGTCGATGGCACCATGACTTAAACAAAATATAATGAATTTATACTTGAATTGGCCAATAGCATCTGGGTGGCGTGAAAGTGACGGTCAGCGATGACGGTCGTTTTCACTCTCCAATTCCAAAGTTTCGTTGTTCGGACACCTCGTTTCATCTCGTAAAATCTGCTTAAATTTTTTGCCTAGCACTTGCATTGCACGGCATACTCATACACTTTGCACCGCGGGAATGCATGGGTTTTTTATGTTTTTAACGCCGCTTTCTGGTGAGTTAGTTAATTATGGATTCTTCGAGTTCTCAACAACAAGAAGCACAAAGCTCGCCTCTTCCAGCGCTTGAGATTCCGGACATCCCTCCTGAAGTCGTAGATCCGGCCCCGGACGAATTGCCGGAGGCCATATTTATCGAAGATCCTGTCGATTCTGTTCAATCCAATATCTCAGAGTCTCTGTTGGGCTGGATATGTTCGAAACATAACATATCTCTTGATGATGTTTTATTACCTAGCGCTAGTGATAGACCTCACAACCCACCTGAAGGATATACTGCCTTCTACCGTCATGCCTGTGCGGCTGGATCTCTTCCTCCTTTTAACCAATATATCAGAGAGATGTTGTCGTATTTAGGAATCGCTCCTTCACAGCTTCATCCCAACGGGCATGCACTATTAAACAGCGTCTTCGTCATATTTATGGATTGCCTTTTTCGCCCGCCAAGACCTAACGAGATCAGGCACCTTTTTAACTTTAAGAGTAGGGGTGATAGCCCGTCTTTTACTTTTCTGGAGGCGGTTAGGAACTGTCAGGTCGTGACTGGGGCCTGGACTAGGCTTAGTTATTTCAAGAACGAGTGGTTTTTCGTTCGATGCCCCCCAGGGTTTGCCAGGAGATGGTTATCTAGATGTAAGTATCATAATTCGTTCTTGAATGGTCATGTTTGATACTTTATACCAACACCATGCTATTCTTGCAGCTATCATTTCGAGACCTACTGGTAGGCATTATAGAGGCGTCGTTCAAAGATTACAAAGGGTTCCTCACGACTTAAGGCACATAGATTTGCTGCTGACCGATGATAACTTAAGGACATTGGGTTTGATTGAGATGGGCCAGAGTATTGTAATTGAAGGTTTGGCGAAATCGGCCTCGAGGAAGAAGAAGAAAGTGACAAAAAGAAAACCTGGCGTTGTGATAAGAGAAATGAGCGATGATGAAAGAACGCCCACAGACACTGAGATAGCAGCCGACCTTTCCCGAATAGAAGAGGGTTAGACAGGCAAGGTTGTTGTACCTAAGTTTAAGAGATGGAAATCCGTAGTCACAACCCGTTCCCAACCTGGGGTTACCGTTTCCAACGCCTCTCCTTACCGGTCCGGAGACCATTTCATAGGGTTGGACGATATTCCTATTCCGGACTACGTATCTCTCCACCACGGGTCCGGGTTGGAAGAGCTCCGGGGAGCGCTTGATATAGGCGAATCTGTACCCGTTAGTGTAATCGACGCTTCTGGTTGGTCGGGGGGTTTACGCATTTATACACTTTTCACAACACTTCACGACTTCCACACGCATTGCAGTGTTTTATCTTGGTACTTAATCAAATTGTTCCTTTTTTACAGGTGCCATGTCGAATCGTCCTTCTACACTTGATAAACTTCGGCGAGTACACCATTCTTCATCCTATTATGAGTCTCGCCGTAGGGATTCCGACCGAGAACGTGAGCGGAGGTATTATGAGCAGGAGCATCGCGATAGGGACCATTCCCGATACTATTCTAGCCAGGAGCGCTCTGATAGGGACCGAAGATACCGCTCACCCTCTCGTTCTCCTCCTTCATCCAGGGGCCAAGCACCTGCAGTCGAGCCTACGCGGCAACAACCATCTCAACAAATTTCTAAACCTGGTCCACATCGTCCAAGGACTGAGACGGCTGCGACAGTAACCGTGGAGGAGGAGCCTCTTGAACCATCTGGTGAAGGAGCTATTAGAATTGCTCAGTTGAAAAAAGACTTTCCAGAGATATGCTTTGATGCTTATATCTTTCCTCCCAATCTCAAAAGGATTCCTGAAGAGGCCGTGAACACCGCCCTCAGCTATACCCGAGATTTTTATGCTCAGTATAAAGAATGGTACAGGGCGGCTGTTAAAGCCTCGAAAGTAGCCTTCGAACGAGCCAAAGTTATTGAGAAACTGGAAGCGGACTTGGCTCAGAACAATCGTATTGTTGACGTACTTCAATCTGAAACGGAATCTTCTCGCAAGGCTGAACTGGAGTCGCTACAGAAGGTTGACGAGACACTGGCTGAGATGGCGAAAATGCAACAAGCGCATTGTTCTTTAGTTGAAGATTTAGGCCATCGATACAAGAATGTTGAGGCCGAGCGAGATGCGGCGGTCAGAGAACTTGAGGAGTTAAAAGCTAAATTTGCCAGCTTAAACAAGGAAAAAACTGACGCTAATACGGCCACACATGAAGCATGCGAGCAAGCTGTGTCTCTCCGAGCTGAGCGAGACGCGGCGGTTGCTAAAGTTGAAGCGGTGGAGGCAGAGGTAGAAGGGAGAGTTCAGGCAGAGATATTTAGAGTAGAAGCTGAGTTTGACGATCTTCTCGACACTTATAATGCTAATGTACTCGAGCACAGGAATCTCTCATGGCTCGGAGATTATTCTACGCTTCTACTCAGCGCTTGGAAAAAATTGGTGGCGAACAAAAGAGCATCTCTCCCTGAAGGCGCTGTAGACGAATTCGAACTTGAATCTCGCTTGTTGAGCGAAGAAGAAAGGAAACTTCTCCATGATGCGATGATCTCCGCTGAGAGAGAGAGACTTGGTTTTCACCATGTGGAGACTGGTGAGGGTTCTGGAGCCGCACATTATAGTGAGAATGTTCCAGTTGATTCCCCAACCTCATCTGGAGTCGTCACTACAGTCGGTCCACAGGTTATCCCTGCTTATAACCCGGATCGACCGGAACTGTCTCTCGGTATATCTACCGTTTCTGAACCTGTCCCATCACCGAGCCGCAGCAAAGAAGGTATTCTAAACGTTGCTTAAGTGTTTCTGGAATTTTGAACTTGGACCCGATCATTTGACTAATTATCCTCTTTTCTTTTTAATCAGTGACTGAAAGCGATGCGCCAGCACTTCCAATACCACAAGCTTCGCAGCCAATGCCAGGAGCCGTTGTTACTGAGGCCATCACGACCACTGCCTTTACCAGCGAGATGGGGGAGGGGAGTTCGATGTCGTTTGATGTTCAAATGATTGAGGAGCTTCTCAAGCAACCTTGTGAACCTTTTCCTTATCCTTCCTTTACAATGGGTGGAGCTGCCCCATCTTTTAGCTCGTTTATGCCGACCGCCAGTGTTTCCAACGCTGCTCGATCTACTCGAGAAGAAGAAATTCTTGCTGAGATAAGCGCCGAAATGGCTACGGTGACAGCAGTTGGTGGTTCCGGAGGCGATGTTGCTCCACCGAGCTTAACTCCTTCAATTGTTACTTCCCTCACGGGCACAACTATAACTTCTAGCGTTGAAGCTTTGCCACCTGTTACGGCTTCCCCGCCTCCGGTTCGTCCTCACAAAAGGATCTCTATCCCTTCCGGCTCTGAGGAAGACGTGGCTATCATGCCAGATCCTGAGGATGCTCCAAAGAAAGACAAGAAATCCCGCAGGAAGCCGGGCAGTGGATCTAGTGGCTCAACTCCGAAGAAGAAACACCGGAAGAAGAAAGAATGAACTTCTTGTTTTACCATGTAGTTGCAAAAGGGCAATTCCCCCTTTTTATTTGTAGGCCGTGTATAAGTGTGGATTCGGCACCCACTTATGAATTGTTTCTAGTTTTATCATGTAATCGAACTTCTCTTTTTGCTTGTTGATAACATGGAAAACAACTCTTTTCTTTTTTGCTCAAGTATTGCATTAATTCTTATGCTCACATATGCTATAAGCCTTGTATACATGTCCTCACTTCGGGGACTTAACATAATTTGTAGTTAACAGTTCGGTGTACTTGTGGTGTTTTCAGCGTCAAGTAGAGTTCGTTTTTATTTGCCAAGTCTACGAATCTTGGTCGCAAGTTGTAATCGATGGATAATCGAACTTCGGATATTGTACCACTTTGATTAGCGATTAACACTTAGCTTTTTTGCTCCCTAGTCTCGCGGAGTAGCATTTGTGTTTCGTTGGTTGAGTGCATTTTTGTAAACTCTGAGCACATGCACACATTCTGGGGACTTAGGATAATTTGTAATCGATAACTTGGTTCGCACCATGGAATTTGAGAGTTATCGACGTTTGTAGTATGGTTCGCGCTCTGGGAACCTGGAATTGATGTTTATACTACAACTCATGTTTTGGGATCTTGGAGTTAGCCGATAGATGGTCAGTCACACCTATTTGGGCTTTTTAGGAATTTGTTCACACTCTGGGAACGATGGATTTGATGTTTATACTCCAATTAACACTCTGGGGAGTTGGAGTCCGTTCACGCTCTGGGAACGAATTGTTGAATGTTTATACTCCAATTCACACTTTGGGAAGTTGGAGTCCGTTCACGCTCTGGGAACGAATTGTTGAATGTTTATACTCCAATTCACACTCTGGGAAGTTGGAGTTAGCTCACACTCTGGGAGCGATGGATTTATACTCCGGTTCACACTCCGGGAACCGAAAGTTAAAGTTTATACTCCAATTCACACTCTGGGAATTTGGAGTTGGCTCACACTCTGGGAGCGATGGATTTATACTCCGGTTCACACTCCGGGAACCGAAAGTTAAAGTTTATACTCCAATTCACACTCTGGGAATTTGGAGTAGGAGGAGGGATTGTTTTGTATCAATCCCTGTGAATGTTGATGTAGTGTTCTGCCCACGAGCTCGGGTTTCACTTAGCGAGTGGTCGGTCGTATCACAGTCACTCCCTATTTGAATAAATCCCACCGCGTGATGGAACTTAGCTCTCCGTGCATTGTGATATTGTATGTCATATTCAGTAAATCACAGCTTTGGCTCGAAGAGATGGCATTTTATTGCTGAAACGAGAAAATATGGCAAAGTCAGTTGCCTTATTACAAATTTAAATCTCGAAATGCTAGAATAAAATGCAAAGGAATAAATTGACAGAAAATAAATAAGTAAAGTTTTTTATATGTAGTAGCGACGAAGACTTTCGCTATTCCAAGCTCTCGGCAAAGTAAGGCCATCGACTGTCGATAATTTGAACGTGCCATGTTCGAGCTTTTGTGAAATTATATACGGCCCTTCCCAATTTGGGTTCATGTGTGAAGGGACCAGGTAAACCCTTTTGAGTACGAGATCGTCGAGTTCGAAGGTTCGCGGACGGACCTTGGCATTGTACAGTCGGGCGACTCGATTTCGATATGCGGCTGCCCTCAAATCAGCCTCTTCGCGCTTTTCATCGAGTAAATCCAAAGATTCAGCAAGCAATATGGCATTTGTTTTCGGATCGTAATACGTTACACGATGAGAATGCACTTCCATTTCGACCGGAATAACGGCTTCAGAACCATAAGATAGAGAAAACGAGGTATGACCGATTACAGTTTTATGAGTCGTTCGATAGGCCCATAGTGCCATAGGAAGCTCGTCGACCCATTTGCCCCCAGCTTTTTCCAGTCGCTTCTTTAGAATGGACTTGATAACCTTATTAACAGCTTCAACCTGGCCATTTGCTTGAGGGTGTGCTACTGCAGAGAATTTCTTATGGATGTGGAATCGTTGATAGAAATTCTTGAATTCAGCACTGTCGAATTGAGTTCCGTTATCGGTGATAATAGTATGTGGGAGACCAAAACGGCAGACGATGTTACGTACTACAAAGTTGATTACTTTCTTTGTTGTAATTGTTGCAAGGGGTTCAGCTTCAGCCCATTTGGTGAAATAATCAACTGCGACGATGGCGTACTTCGCGCCACCTTTGGCCAGAGGCAATGTGCCGATGATGTCTATTCCCCATATCGCGAATGGCCAAGGACTGACCATTTGGGTTATCTCAGTTGGAGGAGCTCTAGGAATTCGAGCGTGTTTCTGACATTTGTCACACTTCCTAGCATAATCTACAGCATCGCGATTAACAGTAGGCCAATAATACCCATATCGAAGTATTTTCTTTGCGAGCGCTTGCCCCCCAGTGTGATCGCCACATTCTCCTTCGTGTACATCATGTAACACTCGTTTGACTTCCTCGTGCGCGATACACCGGAGGAGAGGAATAGAGTATCCTCTCCAGTACATGATTCCATTTTGAATAACAAATCGTGAGGCCTTTCGTAGAACTTGTCTTTTCTCGCTTCGACGCTCAGGCAATACACCATGTTCGATATAATCTCGATAAGGGGTCATCCATGACTCCTTATTGGAGGTAGCTTCAAACGTGAAATCAGTCTCCCTTTGATCAATGCTCGGAGAGGATAGGGTTTCGATCGGAACAGCCCCCAACTGTTGAGCCTCTCCCGTACTCGCTAACTTTGCCAATGAATCAGCCTTTTGATTGTGCTCTCGGGGTATGTAGAAAATGGCATAATAATTGAATTGGTTAAGAATCTCCATAACCCGAGTTAGATAAGCAGCTAACCTTCGGTCTTTGGCCTGATACTCTCCTCGAACCTGGTATACTACCAACTGGGAATCACAGTAGATCTCTACAGCAATGATTTTCAGATCACAGGCAAGCTTTAGCCCGGTAAGTAGGGCTTCGTACTCAGCTTCGTTGTTGGTTGCACGGAACTCAAACTTTAAAGCATAACATATGGATCGTCCCTCGGGGGTTTTAAGCACTACCCCAGCTCCTGAGCACCGATCGTTTGACGCACCATCGGTGTACAATATCCAGATGTATTTGGGAGGTTTGCTGGTCTCGGGCAAGTCTTCAGGGATAGTGAATTCGGCTATAAAATCTGCTAGGACTTGGCCGTGAATGGCTCTCCTTGGAGTATAAGTGATGTCGAATTGACTCAGTTCGATGTTCCATTCTAGCAACCTACCAGACGTCTCAGGCCTCGTAAGGACCTGTCGTAGGTCGGTGTACACAGTAATAGGATGAGCCTGAAAATATGGACGGAGCTTCCTCGAGGCAATGACTAGGCAATATGCCAACTTTTCAAGCTTTGGATAATTTCTCTCGGCTCCGGTCAATCGTTTACTCACGTAGTAGACCGGCTTTTGCACTTGGTCTTCCTCCCGAATTAATGCAGCACTGATTGCATTCTCTGATACTGCTAGGTAAAGATATAACTGCTCATGATCTACAGGCTTTGAAAGGATTGGTGGTACGGAAAGATGTTGAATTAGCGATTGAAATGCTCCCTCACATTCTGCAGTCCATTCGAAATTTCGTTTCCCCTTTCGAATCAAATCAAAAAAGGGAATGCATTTGTCGGTTGATTTTGAGATAAACCTGCTCGGTGCTGCGACTTTTCCATTAAAACTCTGAACTTGCTTTACGGTTTTTGGAGTTTGGAGATTTCTGATAGCCCAGATTTTTTCGGGGTTGGCCTCTATTCCTCGGGCATTGACAATGAACCCAAGGAATTTTCCGGATGCGACTCCGAAATGACACTTTAGTGGATTAAGCTTCATTCCGTATTTCCGGAGGATTTCGAACATTGACTCCAAGTCTTTGACATGATCACCAGAGTATCGTGACTTCACCAACATGTCATCTACATAGACCTCCATAGTCTTTCCAATCTGATTGGCAAACATTCGGTTGACTAAGAGTTGACAGGTCGCGCCAGCATTCTTTAATCCAAAAGGCATGACTTTGTAGCAGTACAACCCCAAGTCGGTTACGAAGCTTGTGTGCTCTTGATCCGGTACATGCATGGGTATCTGGTTGTAACCTAAGTAAGCATCCATGAAGGATAACAATTCATGTCCGGCGGTTGAATCTACCAGTTGATCGATCCGGGGGAGTGGAAAGCTGTCTTTCGGGCAGGCTTTATTCAGGTTAGAGTAATCGATACACGTTCTCCATTTTCCGTTTGGTTTCCGGACAAGTACGGGATTGGACACCCATTCTGGGTATAAAGCGTCTCTAATGAACCCATTTGATTTCAACTTATCGACCTCTTCTCTCAGGGCAGCAGATCTCTCTGGATCCATACTACGCCTTTTCTTTTTGACCGGGATATACCGCGGGTCAATGTTCAAGGTGTGGCTCGCGATGTCACGTGAGATTCCACACATATCAGAGTGTGTCCAGGCGAACACGTCAAGATTCGCCTGGAGAAAATCAACCAATTCCTGTTGTGTCTTTTGGTTAAGTTGAGACCCAATCTTCAACATTCTCGAGTCATCGTGATCATCATCAATCGGGACATCAATGGTTAGCTCGGCCGGAGAAGCCTGACTTTCCATAGATTCTTCTTTATTATCATTGTACCCAGGATCAAGATCCTTTTGGAATTGGTTGTGGTGCCCGGGCCGAGGCCCAGGCGCTAATTGTCAATTGTCAGTAAAACGGACGTAGAGAGATTCCTCTACGCCCTTTCCTTTCTCTTTTCGCTGCGCCTCCCTCAGCTCAGCAACATAACAGGCTCTTCCCGCAGCCTGATCTCCTTGTACAACTCCTATCCCGTGGTCAGTAGGGAACTTCAGAGTTAAGCACCATGGGGCAATTGCAGCCCTAAATTCAGCAAGGAACGGTCGGCCCAAAAAAGCATTGTACGGGGAAGGAATATCTAAGACAACAAATTGCAACATCCGAACTCTTCGGCATTCTCCTGCCCCCAACTCTACTGGCAATTCAACTATCCCGGTTGGTATCGTTGCACTCCCGTTGAAGCCGTGGACTCGTGATTGACAAGGCTTTAAGTCCTTAGCTTCCATTTTCATTAAATCATATGCTCTTTTAAACAATATATTTACGGAACTTCCGCTATCTACCAAGATCCTCTTCATCCAAGCAGGACCAACTTGAGCGGATATGATCGACGGGTCAATTGTGGGAGCTTCGACTCTATCGGCATCTCGATTTCTAAACACGATTTCATGAGCCATCGTTTTTTGTTGTTTAGTCGGTGTTTCGTCTTTCGAGTTACTATAGCATTCAAAGTTCACATGCCTGATTGAGCTAGCATATGACTCCATTTCTCTCCAGCTTTTGTCTGCTGGATGGGGACCACCACTTATTATATTGATAACCAACCTTCCGCCCGTGCGAACGGGTTCACCTTGTTTTTCCTGATTCTGTGTTCGATTTTGATTAGATGGGCCCGCTCTACCGGACTGCGGCGCCCGAAAAAACTGGTCTAACTTTCTTTCTCTGATCAGCTTTTCAATGAGGTCTTGCAAATGTCTACACTCATTGGTATTATGCCCATAACTTTCATGAAACCTACAGAACTTCCCTGTCTAAATCTGTCTCTCCGATGAAGGCTTCGGAGCAGGCTTCTTGTATTGCATAGTATTACAAGTCTGTAAGTATACGTTTTCCAGTGACATGTTAAGCGGTGTATAACTGTCAAACATTGCGGCCCTACGCCTTGGACCACGGTTCTGGTCCTGCTTCTTGTTTCGGTTATCACCGTTTCTTGATCGTTGAGTCTGTTTATTTTGGATGTTCAATTCGACTTTTCCTGAATTTTCTCCAGATTGTTTAACTGCAACGTTACTCTGAATCCCTTCACTGCTGGGCCTTGCATCGTCTTGCTTCCTAGACTGTTTCGCATCCTCTCGCCTCAAGAATTGAGCGGCTTTGGAATAGAAACGGTCCAACGATGCGGGAGGTTTTCCAGCTAACCAATTTCCAAACTCGGAATCAGGGTCGATTCCTTTAGTCAAAGCCATTAGAATGGAATTATCATTAGGGTTGGTGATCTCTGCGTAGGCAGCATTGAATCTCTCCAAATATCGTCTAAGTGTTTCTCCGGGAGCTTGAGTGACACTAGATAGGGTATTAACATCTTTAGGTCGGGCAATATGCATGCGAAATTGTTCAGCCAATTTAGTAGCTAGCTGGTCAAACGAAGAAATAGATCGTGGCGGTAATCGTGTGAACCACATTGTCGCAATTCCCCCTAAGGAAATGGGAAAACTGCGGCACTTTACTGCGTCATCAGCTCTCGCAGCAGTCATCGACCATTCATATTTCAGAATATGTTGATTTGGGTCTGAATTTCCTTCATACATGGGAAGGGTTGGCATTCTGAATCGCCGAGGAGGTTCAGCATATAATATGTCATCGGTGAATGGGGTATGACTCCGGGAGATTCCCCAATCGTCATTTGTTAGGCCTTGACTCTCGCGAATCATTCGTCGTACCATGGCTGAGAAATCTGGTATTGGAAAATTCTATGGGTGGTGAGCCAAGGTATGGTCAGGTTCCATAGTGCGAGGTGGGATCGAGCGCTGTCGACGATCCTCATCTCGCCTCCTTGGCTCGATGTCTTCTGGGACGTATGGCTCTGGAGCCTGTCCCTGCTGATGATAATTTTGATTGGAGTGATCTCGAGCATCAACTCCTATGTCGACTGCAGCGGCTGTAGCAGCTCGATCATCTGCAGTGTATTGTGGAATAGTGCCTCCTCGGGAGGAGGGTCCAGTATGGAAGCTGGTAGATGGTCCAACCCTTATTTGCCCAACGGTTAATGCCTGTTGATTGTCAGCAGCTTGCGCATGGTTTCCGTCTAGCCTGGGACGGATAAATCTGTTACTGTAGTCAGATGAAGCGGAGCTTTCGATGGATGAATGAGGAGCATGATCCCTTCTGGATCTTCTTCGCTTTTGGCGATTCAGTTGATTGGTTAACTCAGCGTTAGCGCGCAACTGCTCAGTTAGCTGTTGTCGGCTTTGGGTTAGTTCCTGGAGCAGCGCCTGGAACTCTTGCCTTGTGACCGGACCTGACTGATCCGTATGCCCAGCAGCATCTTGATTAGTACACTGTAGCTGTGTGGGATTTTTCCTATCCCGACCTTCTTGATCACCAATGTTAGAAGTGGTTCTTGTACTCACCATCTTGAAGTGTTGAATTCTTTCCTAGACTTTTACCAAATCTGAATAGAACGGAAGTAACTTGAATATGAGGTCTGGATCTTCCTCTTAGATTTACGAAATCCGGTATCGAAGATAGATCCGAGGAGCACGAGGAAAAAACTGGGTTTTCTCTCAGTGAAAGCACCAAAGTGTTTGTGTCAAAATTGAGTACAACACTCGTCGGAAGTTTTTGAAGAGATAATAAATGAAGAAAATAAATTAAAACGTGGATTATCTAACATAAACTCCAAATAGCAGGAAGTAAATTGCACAAGAGACAACGATTTAGAGTGGTTCGGCGTTTTGCCTACGTCCACCATGAAGTTTTGTTACTTTATTGCTTGATATTCGGAGAATACAACTTTTTGATGTCAAAGTACAGCAAGTAGCAAGCCAAAATTAAAAATCAAAGGCAGTGGTAGTGCTCTGAAGCAATTCTGGCAGCGTCTAGTCGTGCTTTTATCTTCACCATTCTCCCCTCCCCTTTATGAATGACCAAGGGCTCTATTTATAGGTGCTCGAGGCGGATATTTCCCCTAAAATTCGGGAAGACCACTTCTGGCACGTGTGGGGGCCCACATGGCCGAATTCTGGAGATCCGGGCCCACTTTTGGATCGATTCGACCCTTGGTTCGAATCGATCAAAAGAGTGTCCAATCGTAATGAAACTTGGCGTGGACATTCTTCTATGTACGTGCAAGCTCCTGTGAAAATTTCATAGCATTTGGACTTGTAGATCTCAAGTTATGATCGATTCAAGATTGCATTTTTAGTTGATATGCGTGCTTCGAATCCATGGTCTTCGAATCGATAGGGTCGAATCCTTGGTTTCAGCTGCTACAACTTGATTGGTTCGATGTGTTGGATTCAAAGGTTATCTTCTTTCGAATCGATGATGTTGGCACTTGTTCGGATCGATCGTTGTTAGCTACTGCGGATCGATTCGAAGTTGCTTCAATATGTTGGATTCGAAGAACTCTCGCTTAATGGATTCGAAGACAGGAATACTCTGATGGATTCAAAACAAGGCGTGCCCTTGATGGATTCGAACCTACATT
Organism: Allium cepa; assembly: GCA_030765085.1. NCBI lineage: Eukaryota > Viridiplantae > Streptophyta > Magnoliopsida > Asparagales > Amaryllidaceae > Allium > Allium cepa. The sequence continues at coordinate 673,604,805 of CM060941.1, read as the reverse complement.
TTTTGGATGGAGTCGAACTGAGACATACATAGATGGATTCGAACGTAGACATGTGAGATGGGTTCAAGGCAAGGGCTCGCTCCTGGGTTCGAAGCTATGCGTGCTTTGATGGATTCGAACTCCGATCGATTCGAGCCTGGGTCTCTCGTATGGATTCGAAATAAGGCCTACCCTCCTTATTTTCTTTTTGCGACATCTTGAGTATACGAACTCGGATTTCCCCGAAATTTGGAACGTTGGTTTCTACAGCTTTACTTGACGTGTCTTATCAATTATAGCCCGGTCCGGACTCGGGTAAAACTTGTCGATATTTGTAGTTGCCCAACAATCATTCAAAGCTAAAGATGTATGATCCTGTCTCTTTCTAGTTAGTTCCTTGGTATCTCGGCCTTGCCAAAAGGCGGGATAACAATTTTAATTAAGTTTCATTCACTAATTTACTTCAATTTCCAATTTGAAATCGTTTGTCGCTAACAATTTTCTTTTTTCGAAAATTTTCTAACTCCCGAAATTTTCGAAATTTTTTGGCAGAGTCTCCTTTGTACAGGGGAGCTTTTGCAATTTTAAAAAATATATAAATATATATACATCGACCCACCCGGTCTGTGACGACCCGGCTTTCTATGCCCAGAAAGTCGTGTCATCAATAAGAAAGAAAGGGATAGAAATAGAAAAGAAAAGAAAGAAAGAACAACAACATCAGAATCTCACAGCGGAACGGAATAAAATATAATATATCAACAAAAATATTACATAGTTATATATACATCAAAGTTAAACAGTATCATACAACATGACTATCATATACATATCTGTCAGAACATACATCTCAAATATCATAAACTAACTAACACAGCGGAACTTTATAGATATATATGTCTACAACACTAAAGCCTCCTACTCCATTGCTCCTCCAGTAGTCATCAAAGCTAACCTGAATCCAATGGCTACCCATAAAAATTTGGATACCCGAAAGTTTATGAAACAAAAATAAACTCCGGATCAGACATGGATCTGGTATGAGTAAACAGGTTAAAGTTGTTTAACTTTGAAAATCATTTAAAAGAAAGGTATCACGTAAGACTCCCCACAAATAAATACGGGTAAGTTTTTACCTTATGCTAACCAAAACATTTCATAGGAAATCCAATGATATTATAATAGTGTCTAGGGTTTTCAAGTAAAATACAGAAATAGCTGAAATGCTTACATCTCACATTTCAACATAGTTGGGCACAATCAAAACGTACGACGCTTATTGGAAATTGGGTCCCATACAATGGCAGGGCTACTGGGGTACCGCTCGTCACAGTACGTGGTCTAGATCACAGTACCGAGGAGCCACCCTAACTCCCCTGCAACACAAGGCCGGAACCATTCCTTACTGAACAGTCCCGAACAAGATAACCCCGCAGTTGGTGTACATCCAACCGCCCACACAGCCGAATAAAAAGGGATATCTAGACAGGGGTATATCTCGTCCTCTTGGGCATGACCCACCTAGCCTTGCTGCACCTCCCCTGTTTTAGCCATTCATGGTTGATGAGGCTTGAGGCTGCGATTACCTTTTTAGAACATATCACTTAGAATGCTCATCGCCCGCCTGACGATGTGCTGAAAGCATTCAATCCATACAAGTTCGTTCCGGGTTCGAACGAAACCGAAGGCATTATCTCGTTACACTCGTTTTGGAATCACCCTCAGAGTTAATGACGATAACACTTGCATTCTGAAACTCCATCTAGATCTTCACTTGAGATTACACGACCTAACATTTAATTTGGATCGATGTGGTTTTCGGAGAATCAAAAGTTGATTCTTCCGATCCCGATCTCATCGGATCCAAACGCCATTTTAAAGTCCAAGTTGTCTAATTAACTTAACAGTTTAAATTTAACAATTGAATTCATAAAGCAATTTAGCACGGATAATCATCAGATACATCATATGGCAATGAAACACAATAAAGTATATACAACCATCATAGATATATCTAAAATATCACATAACATCACAGAAATAAATAATCATCAGAGGCAATCAATATAATCATCGATTCATATCGACATGTCATTTGATTTATTTTAAACTTAATTGCATACTCGAGAGTAAATTATAATTTATTCTTTATTTAACTAATTAATTAATTAACTTATTTCAATTCATTAATTACTTATTAATTACTCACTTGATTATTAATCAATAACCTTAATTATTGATTATAAAACTCAGTTACACAATTAATTATTACTAATTGTTTAATTAATCAATAATTATTAATCACTAAATCGTTCGATCATTAATTATTTATTTAATCAGTTAACTACATTTAGTTAATTAATCAACTTCAAATGATTATTTAAATTCTTAATTACAAATGATCTTCACAAGATTATTATTAAAAATCTTTAATTATTAATTTTAATTAAGTTTGAAATTACTTTTTATATTACAATTATAAATTTTATTACCTACATAATTAACTTCCATTTTTAAATTAACTACTCCATTTTGTTTCAGCAAAACATTCAAGATCATCAGAGTTTAAAAAAAACAAATTGTTTAACACTTAATAACATAGTTTAAACTTAATAACTTCTACCATCATCTTTCAGTTAGCACAAATTCTGCAATTCTTAAAACCCGAAGACAACATCGTGCTCGCCTCGGGTAGGACTCGTGACTACCCAGCACTTTCACGCGAACCCTGCTGTACTTCTTCTTTCCTGTTTCTTACTTCTCTGTTTTTTTTTATATTTTAGTTTAAGTTTTTAACTTAACATTATAATAGGCAAACATCAGGAAACTAAATACCCGAAGTAACCAACGAGACATACTCGAGATTCACTCGAGATAACCCAGCTATTTCTTGCGTTCCCTCCTGTACTTCTTCTTCTCCCCTGATTCTTTTTTTTTAAAGCTTAAGTTTTATTTCTGTTATAACATATAAACCCACGCGCATAAACACTCGACCCAGCATCTAACTCGAAGCGTTCCACGTACATACTCGAGTTTTCCTCGAGTTGACCCAAAACGTGATCGTCTCCGCCGCCGTGCACGTGCACGGCGGTCCACCACCGCGACATCGCCACCCAACACCACCAACAAACCTCTAGCCATCCCCTCTCTCGAATACGACGCCCAGATTGACCCCCAACGCACGAAATCAAAATTCTACTGTAAAGTTGAATAAAAACTAGAACGAAGTAGACAAATTTCCCAAGTCTACACGATTGCGATCACCTGAGACATCAAGCTTTCGGCCATGGATAGCCAACATCACTTCCTAACTCCTCCCAAAACTGCTCGTCACTCGGTGAAGACATGATGTTGCGAGAATCACTCAACCGAACCCAAATATACAAAGTACTAAAACCCTACTTTTGTTTCCCCCGAACAAACCTTGCATTCGAAAATTATTTCAACAATTTTCTGGTGATCCTACAACATTACTCTAGCTACACTTCAAATTTCATCAAAAATTATTAAATGAATTATCTGAAATTCATAAAAATGCATTTTTGCTTCACAAAAGAACTGCTCTATAAATGGTTGTCTAAAAACTGTATGGTTTGTCTTAAAAATCATATTTTTATATGTAGTTTCAAGACATCAATTCAAATATACAATTCGAGTTATTCGAATTTTGGTCTTATTTTTATTTCTTTACTGTAAATTGGAATTTACAGTACTAATGTTTTCCACCTGCTACTAAACAAAAGATACAAACTTTAATCTTAAACTAAACATATATATTTAGTTAAGTTGTTAATCAAAGAAAGGGATTTTATATAAAAGTTTGATATATTCAGTGTTCTATGCCTCTACAGAAATTTGAAAAAAAAACTGAAAGAACAATCCCTAAGAACTTACTGTATTTAGCAAGCAATCCAAAACTTTTAATATGCACATAACAAAATCTTCATAAACAACAAAATAAGAGTTTGATTAAAAATAGTTTACTCGCCCAAGACAGTAGCAACTTGAAACAGAGGCTAACTAGGAGACAACAGTTTGCAAAAATGGTTTTCCAGTAAATTTCCCTTTTGCTTGAATTTTGATTTGAACTAGAAATATCAAGTTTTATTTATTTTCTTTTGTTTCTCCTCAGATTTTCTTTCGTGAGTTAATAACTGAAGTTAATACAATAATAAATACATATATAACTTTAACAAGCTTTCTTCTTGAATAAGCTTCACTTGATAAAATATCTAGCTAAATTTTCATTTGTACTAAAACCTGACAATCATATGAATAGTTCGGCTGCAGATATTTTATTTCAGACAAATATGTGAGCTCATTAATATTTATGTCTTCTTTAAGTTAACATAGATTAAGTGCTTTGCTGACCAAATTATTTGTACAAAGATGTTTACAGGATTGTTTGTACTAATGTGCTTTATTTATGCTAACACACAATTAATGTTGACTGACATAAAGATTGATACAAAGATGTTTTGCAGATTTGGTTCGTACTAAAATGTTTCATTTTGGTTAACACTAATTAGTATTTGCTGTCCTATATGTTTACAAAGATATCTGTAGTTTTTTTTTTTTTTTTATACATTTGACCTCAATCTTAAGTTAACATATATGTTAACATACTATTAATGCTTGCTGACACATTTGTTTACTTTGCAATGATTCTTACTGATCTTGCATGATTCATTTGGTCTTCATACCACATTAACATATAAATAATGTTTGCAGGTTAATTTATACTAATGTGTTTTATTGGCACTTATTTTATTTTGTAAAGATATTTACAGTTTTGATTTCATATGCATAAGAATTAGCTTGCAGGTTTACATTTGTGTTTGAACTAAATGTTTTCATTTCTATTTATATCTTATACCTATTATATTTGTACTCATGTTTGTAATCCTACCCTTATGTTATATTTATGTTAAATATAAAGAAGCTTATGTTTATAGCCATATTTATAAGTATTTATATAAAAACTCATGTTAAATGTTTATAAGCTTGTTTTATTTTAGTTATAAAAGTTATTGTGTAGAAACATTACTTAAATCTTATTTTCACTAAAGTTATATATTACAAATATTTGATTTGAAACTTATATGTGTATTAATGTATTTATATTTAATATGATTGTATTATTGTACTAGTTATTATTAACTGCATTCATATATCTGATATTAAATGTCATTAATACATCGATTTTAATTTAATTGAATAACACAAATTTATTTCTGAATATTGTTGAAAGAATCTATTTTATATTTGAAGTTATATTCCTTTATAACCCATATACAACTAATATTATCCAAATTCTTATTTATATACAAATGAAAATCTTATATTTTATTTAAATTAGATTAAAACTTATTATAATAGTAGGGTCAAAATTCCGGGATGTCACACGGTCGGAAAAACAAAAACAGCTCATATTTCCTTTTTTATTGTGTAAGCGTACCTTATTAGCATTTTTAAGCAAAGCGGTTTATTATTAGCATTTTAGCACGACCAAATCTAGCCAAACGGCCCTCCTGTACCTGTATTTACTCAATTTAAACACATAAGTGACATATATAAGAAATTTATTCACATTTCACTTATTTCCAATAGTAAACACATAGTTTTCACAAGCAATACATTCAAAATAGTTCCCATAAGCAATTTATATGGTTCTGATACAAATTTAATTGCTTACAATCAATTCACATACCATTTCTAATTCAAGTGATTTATAACTGCTTTCTTTTATTAAATTTATTTTTAAGCGAAATGAACTCATATCTATTTCAATTGATTCAAAAATAAATTTGATTTTCTTTTATGAACTCTTAGAATTTTATACATACTCGTTTGCGTCAAATAACAACCATTTCTATGCAAATTTCGACGATATTCGCCTAATAGAATATCCAATCTAGTTTGTAACTAATTTAAATTGATACAAACTCAATTTACTCTTTATTCTATTTCATTTCCAATTGATTCCGTTTAATTCATTTTGCATTCCATATTCACATTCATTTCAACTAAAACCATTTCACAATTTTCAGTTTATCCTCCATTCATTAATTTAGAATATTTCCCAACTCTAAATTTTACTTAAGAATTTACCATTTATTTCTTAAGTTCAAGATTATTTTTTCTCTATATACTTTTTATATTTATTTCCAATTCACCACTTTGGCTTATAACCACTTATATTAATCTGGATTCCAAATTCCATATGAATTCATTTTACCTTTTATTATATATATTGAATTCAATTCATTTTGAACCATATTAAATTTGTCATTCTTTTAATTAGTTTCACTAACTAATAATTTTTTTCATTCCTTTATTAACATTTAGATCCATTTGGTCCAATATTTACTTAAGTTATTTCAATTTAAAATTTAAATTTATTTTTCCTTGTAACACTTCCCAATTTAAATCCTTGATTTCATTTTCATTTATCAAATTCACTCCATCTACTAATTTAATTAAATTAGTTTTACTCACTTATCCATTTGAATTTCAACTTTCCTTTTTCAACTCATCTTGGATTTATTTTATCAATAACCAGGAAATTTTCAATTTATTTCTACTTACTTGAATTTATCTGCGAATTCAAAACATTTTTTTATTTAACTCACAATTAAAGTTTTAATTTAACTGATTCAACTTTCCTATTTCATGAATTGATTAATTATCATATTAGTTTACTTGAATTCAATCCATTTTATTTTCTTTTTCCCAAGTTTAGATTTTTTATTCAACTTGATCCAAGTCAAATTTCATTTCAATTTATAAAACCCAATTATACATCACATTACCAATTTCATTCCATTAATAAATTTTGTTCCAAATTATAAATTACATTTAAAATTTACATTTACAAATCTCATTTGTATTTTTATTTTCTTAGCTTATGGTTTTGATTTCAGTTTCTCATGCAACGATGATAATAATCTAATATTATCGCTTCCTAATAACCAAGCAACCATATATTATAATAATTCACAGAAAATTTATTTCTTTTACATACGAAAATAGTTTTGGATAAAATTATTCATTTACCCTATTTTAAAACAATACCGTGTCCGTTTATCTTGTTTAAAAGTTTAGAAACCCCTATCGAAACAGTGGGCCAAACTGCACCGACCAGAATCTATAAACAATCAACCGATAAGTTAACACGATATAAAACAATTTTATATTCACTAACAAATACGCGCTCATATCTATTATTACACTCAAACTCATTCTAGAGTACTACTGACTCTATCTCCAATGAGTAACACCCAACAGAGCCAAGGTTATCGCTTAACCAAATGCTCTGATACCACTTGTAAAGGCCCGCAAATCCGTACCCCCTTTAGCAGGCAAATTTCCACAACAACTTAGCCAAAGAAGAACAAACCTACGAGTCTTTAGGGTTTAAAGAATGAAGAGGTAGAAGAAGAACAGAAACAGTAACAGAATCTCACATTTCGCAGCGAACAAATATAATACATAAAAAAATATCTTTATACAGAATCACTATATTAGTTATTACATTACATCACATTATCAAAGTGTACAACAACAAACAGTGGAAAGAAATATTACATATATAGTGATACGCCTCGCCATCTAGCTCCAACTCCTGATTCTCACAGCAACTTCTTGACTTTGCTCGCGAATAACTGCTAACCTGACTCTAGACTGCCCGTGTTGAAAATTATGGGCACCTAGAGTTTAGAAAGGGAACAATATACTCCAGGTCAGTCATGGGACTGGTGTGAGATCTTAAAAACAGTTATTCTTTAATAAAAGGAAAGAAAAAGATTTTTAAAAGAAATCCGCAATGCTATTTGGAAAATGAAACTACCATAAGGCCTCCCGCCACACACACAATGCAAACACAGAGTTGGAGGAGATTTCTCCTTATGATAGTCAAATATGCTTGATACGCAAAATCATTTGATATTATTATTATTAGTGCATAGTGCAGAAAACATTTCGAAAGTATAATATTAATCTTAGCCAGCATACGTACCATTATAGTATGCCTACTATAGCTACCATATTAGATGGCAGGTTCTACGCCTAAAACCGTACAAGGTGCATTTTGGTGATTAAATTTCCAACAAATGGTCAGGCTAAGGAACTTCCTGGGCCACATGGGTATGCCTCTAGATTGACGCCCCAAGAACCTAACCGGATCTCTGCCAACACAAGGCCGGGTTACCTCTGCAAAATTACGTAACTACTGACACGAGTATGTCATCCCCCGGTTGTAAACAACCTTTATCCGAGGATCCTCAACAACAACAATCACAAAGTCTTATATATTTGCGATATTCACATAAGTTAAGTATCTGGGCTCCATACCATGATACCACTTCTATCCAAAAGGAAATGCACATACCCTAAGGGGCGCTACCCCCTATAACCTTGTTGCATTCTTCCTGTTTCGACCATTCCGGGGTGTGAGGTCCAACGAAGTCTCGTCCACAAAGCTACGCTTTTCACTAAAGCCATGCTTCAATCAACAAAAGATTAGCAACACTTCATTTGCCACATTACCAATTTGGGAATGTATCACTAGTAACCATCAACTACATAACCTTTGAGCTCGTACGTCTCAAAGAAGGGTGTTAAGCTAAGAGAATAAATTCTCCGCCACCAACATAAATGTATTTGATAGAAACCAGCTTTACATCTCAAAGTGTAACGTCAGACACACATCCATACAAGTCCGTTCCGGGATCAAACGAAACCGAAGGCACTTCAAAAGAAGCCCTTGCAATTTGGATATTCACTAATCACGTCCGGAATCCCCATTACAAAGGGTGATAAAATATCTATACCGGAGCAACCCGGTGCAGAGACATTCGACAGGTATCCTTTCGCTTTCGAAAATACCCGGTCTTCAACATCGTCTTCAAATGCAATCCCATTTCGTCATATCGTTATTCGGAATGGGTTTTATGACACAACGTCCTCTCCCGGCTAATCCGAATAACGAGTGCTTATTTTAAAATAAGTGTTCAATCAGATTCAAATAAATCACAACAATTTCACTTTGATCTTTTAAACAAAAGATCCATCATAATCACAAAGGTTCGATGTGGGTTTCGAATATTCATTTAGAATACAAATCCCGGTCGCATCGAAATTCAAATGCCATTTAGAAAAAGGCCGATATTGATAGTTGGTTATTTAACTATCAATCATCATTCACGACAGTCACTGGATTTCAAATAATTTTTGTCCAATTATTATTATTTTCAATATATCTCGCAAGATAAAATTTAACTTCTCAACGCTTTGAAAATAAATTCCAATCAATTTCCATAATTCAATCTTTTTTGAAAACAAATTCAAATCACTCTTCTCACGCGGAATACATTTCCAAACATTTATTTATTTTCACTGAAAATCTGCCGATTTCAAATAATATAAAAATACTTATTCAAAAATACTTGGAAACATTTAGAATAAACTATTTTAGAATATTTGCTTAAATATTAGTTATGAAAATATTATACTAATATTTCATACAAAGATTCAGGTCCAAAAACTAATTTTAAAATAAAACTAATAGATAGAGTATAAATATTTAAATACCTATTTTTCTAAATCAAAAATCAATTTAATCTTTTAAATAATCCTTATATAATTAATTAAATAAATTTTTACTTTAAACAATTTCCAAAACTAATTTCTCCAACAACATTATTTTAAAACCAAATCTAAATCTTTTAATTTTATTCAAAAGCTATTTTAAAAATATACTCAGCTTTCCAGGGAAGAATTTCTTTTCCATTACAAAATGGTCCATTCAAATAAATTAATAAATCCTCTTGATTTATTTTAATTTACATTGCAAATCTGTAAATTCCTTTACACACTTTAAAAAAAATCAATATTTATTTTTAAACAATTTCTCTTTTCTTTACAAATTTCCCGTTGTGAATTTACATTTCCAAATATCAACTGATATACGAAATTTAAATCGATTCCCAAATATCATCTTCAAACCCAATCAAATCCCAAACTCATTCCAATTTATTTCAAAGACAAAATCAAATTTCAATTTGACTTCCCAAATTAATTTTCCAATATCAAATCATTTTCAAATTGATTCCCAAATTATTTCCAACACACCAAACCAAATTTCCTAATCGATTCCTAAGATTTATTCTAACTCCAAATTAGTTCCCAAATCGATTTCTAAAATTAATTTCAACTCTAAATTAAATTCCAAATTTTATTTCTAAATTTATTTTCTTTTGAAATAAATTTCTTTATCTCTTTTAATTATTTAAAATACGTATCTTAAATAAATCCTTCAACTATTAAACTACATTACTCGAAAATACTTTATTAAAATAATTTCCCATATTTTTGGAATTTATTAATAAGTTTTTAAAGATAGAACTTTATCTATTTAGATTTCCTTCTTTAAAAATTCACCCGATTCCTTTGAGTGAATTTATTATAAATTTCTACCAAATCTAAAAATCAAATTTTTTATTTATTTCTGGTATCCTACGATACCAAAAATATATTCGGCTAAATTATAGCTGCAACGGTTTCAATCATAAATAGTCACACGAATTAAAAATAATCAACATACAACACATGAAACAAGTTAAATATTTGAGGAATCCAGTTGGATCCCTCCAACCTGTTTCCCTTCATCCACAGACGTGAGCAAACAATTAAATACCCATTCCACTTCGAGGTGAAATATCGTGGTATATGGGATTTATAAAATATTATCTGCTATTATGCTGTGAAATATGGTCTCATCCGCTATATAATGCGGGTAATCAATCACCCAATATATACTAATATATATATATATGTATATATATATATATATATATATCATCCAGTGAATAATTATTATAAATCAATCAACCAAGCACACTGTCAACCAGTTTAAATTTAACTATAAAAAAAATCAAACTGGAAATTTCGATTTGAACTTGAGTGAGAAGATCTCACCTTTAACAATGCATGCAATCCATTTCCAATCCATCTTGACTCGTTTTCATGTCTTTTGACCTTGTATAAATAATTTATACAATTGATTTATATTCGAAATAAATCGAATAATAAATTTACATTTAATTAATTTAAACTAAAAATTAAATTTCTTAAACCCATTTCCCTTTAATAAATTTATTAACTAACAATTTTGACTTTAAGGTAATACTTTTAATTTTCAACAAATTCCTTTTTAATAAATTATTTTTAGTAGTTAAAATGACTGAATAGATTAATAAAATAAATTAACCACCACATGTTTATATTTCCTTCAGCCACTATAATTATTTTCTGTTTTAAAGTCATATGTTATAACACATATATACATTTATTTATTTTCTTTATCTATACATGTATATATACATCTTTCTGTAAATGACGAAAAAAAAATTCTTACTGTAAAAATTAAATACTGGGATATCTATGTCTATATATATATATATATATATATATATATATATATATATATAATAAAACAATACTTATATTAACTTTCAAACATTTTAAAATTCTACAAAATAAAACTTTTATCTTACTGTTTTAAAAAAATTTAAAATAGATTTATACATTTATCTCACTGTAAATAACCTTAAATTTTTTTCTTTTCGTCTTATTGTAAATTTTTTTACCTTTCTTTGTGCATATAAATACATTTATAAAATAAAAAATAAATTAAAAATACCTTACCGTACCGAAGCTATCGCGAGCGTCCAGATCGTACGCCATCACCGCTCGCCTCGCGAACGCCTCAAACCCTAGCCAATGCCGTCGAACCCCAAATTGAACGATGAGCCTCATCGACACTACTAACCATCGCCCCATTGCCTCCGCGAACTGACAACGCGCACGCCATGCCTTGTCAATGTCGAACCATGCCCCACCTCGACTCCTTCCATCAACAATTGCCATCAGATCCATCTTGAGATGCTCGCTCCCCTAGCCGCGCTAGGCTCCTTACCCACGAATCGCCGAGCATCTCTTACATGCACGCGATCATTGCCTGCGTCGTCGCCTCTAAGCCCTAGCTCGCGGCCGTGATATTTTTTTCGATTTTGAGATGCAAGATTTTTTTTTGATTTAGGATTTGATTACCGCGGTTATTGTTTTATTCATTTTATTTTATTTTCACTTTGATTTCTGTTTGTTGTTTTGTTTGTTTTTTTCCTTCCATTTAAAAGAACATGCTCGGTAAGGTAAAACAAAAGAGACGCGTGTTAAAATATTTGCCAGATGTTAGATAACGAGAAAGTGTAAAATTTGCTTTTGTAAAACATTATTATATTTAAATTTAAATTTAAATTCAAATTGCTTTGATAACCGCATCCCAAAATCTCGTTCTCTAATCGAGGCGTGCCGCTAGACGTTTATAATGTTTAACCCCTATTCCGAACGCAACGGAAAAGGTTCCGAGTCCAAATTCGATCATATGGAGAAGATAGCTTTTTAAATCAAGTTTAAATATTAAATTCCCGATATAAATATCAGCGCGTTTATCTATCATACGATCACATAACAACTCTGAATGCTACGAAAATTGAAATCCGATAATAATACAATATTATAGATCCAATGGAACTGGTTTCGTCGAATTCCGAGACTGAGCCTCGGACGGCTATTTTTAAATATCAATTTAAACGATCAGATTCCAAAACTAAATAAAATATTTCCAAATTCAATTCTGAAGCTTCTATTATCTTCAGTATTATCAGCATAAATTTTCTAAGCCATTAAATTATTTTTAACAGGCTGAAAATTGTAGATTTACAATTTTACCCAAATTTCTATAATTAGATTCAATAATTAAATTGCCAAATTTATTTTGATATTGGAAATTCAAGTTAAACTATCATTCAAACATTTAAAATTAATTAAATATTTCGATTTCAAATGTCCAAAATTCGGGATCGTCACAAATATGATTTAATACAACTTTGCAAATCAATTTTTAATCACATTAAACCCAATTTCCAATTATTTCTGTAATTTCAAATATTAAATTATCAAATTAATTATCAAATTAAATCTAGATATTCGAAATATGAGTTATTCAACTTACAATTTTTACTTGTTAATATTTAAAATAAATTAAATATACGAATTTCAAATGACAGAAATTCTTTGTCGTTACATTAATGATCCATTTAATTATCTTACTAATTTAATGAATAATGATTTAATTAATATTCACAAATATGTTTGAAACATTTATTTTGAATTTACCTTTGAAATTTCATTTCAAATTTCAAGTTTTAATATGAGTACCAATTGATCTTTAAATCGATTTTAAAACTCACTTTCAAAATCATTAAATTACAAATTAAGACTATACTTTTGTTATGAAAGAAGTTTAAATGCGTTTTGAAATCAAATTCCCTTTAAATTAAAATATTTAAACTTGTTTAAAAATATTTAAATTTATAAACTTTCTTTCATTTCAAAAACCTGGAATTATATTTTAAACTTAAGCCCAGGTTACAAAATTTTGATTTAAGCTTTCCTTTCCAATTTCAATTTCCATTTTAACTTCAATAAACACTTTAAAGTCATTAAACAAGTCTGAATTAAAAACAAAATTTTATTTATTAAAAATCTAATTGTACAATCTAAATTTGAATTTATATTTAGACCTTTGATTTTCAAAACTCAAATTTAAGCTTTGTTATATGATTTGAAACTAAATTGTAAAATATCAAATCATATAACAGAACAGGCTTCCAGCTTTAACCCTGGATAACCATCTACCCGATCCCCCTTCATGATTCCTTCTAGCCAAAACGAAGCTCCCTCGAGTAAACACTGGAGATAAATACGAGTATACCCTTATACACCTAACTTATCAAAATCCAGATCATCAGGAAACCTATGCCAGGTGCATGTGCACCGCCCCGGTGATCTTCTCCAATCGACGCTGCCTCGTCGTACAGGTCGACGATCCCTCGCAAATCAACTTCCGATCATCGAAATCTCCATCGTTGATTCAAGAATGGATTCGAGATCAAGGTCGAAACCTCGAACTCATCTGAAACTCTTAACCCAAACCTGGAAGTTCACCAACCTCGCAACCTCGTCCACCAGTACACCTGAAATTCTAGCCCCTACTCCATCAACAACTCCCCTACCAACTCCCGAGATCATGCAACACTCGATCGAGCGAGGATGACGAATGAAAATCTCAGTCTCACTAAAATTAGGTTTAGAATTTTCAAACTCTCACTGCTGCTACTACGTTCGTCTGACCACCACCGCACCATTTTTCCATGAAACTGTGGTCACTCCTCCACCTCCAGGAGGAAACTCGACCCCTCCAATCAATGGGATCACCCACGGCGACCCAAAAAGCACAATATAATAAAACCTAAACTACTCTTCGTTCTTTGATCGAAAAATTATGATTTTAATCTTAAAAATCATGTTAAAGTAAAAAGTTTTCATTTGCGTACCTGAATTTTTAAATTGTAAAGTTTGAATTTTTTGACATATTGAAAGATATGATCGGTTTTCTTGATTTCTTGAGCTAATAACTAATTGGTTTGGCTTGAATAAAATCTTAATCTCTGGTACAGGCTATAGCAAACACTTCTTGTTTCAACTCTAAGTCCAGATAGTAAATAGAACGAGAAAGAAAGATTTTTTCGAATCAAAGTCTGATGTTTTTAAATCTGAAACAGAGGAAAAATGTAACAACAGCTTGCACACCATACTTCCAGTTTTAACATATATAGAGAATTTTGTACATGACTCGGATATACTTGCAATATATTTAAACTTTTAAATTTTTAAAGAAAAATGTTACTCACAGTTGTTTTCCAGAAGAAGAACAGAGCCTGCTTTATTTGAAACCTGTTTTGAATTTGCTAGCTGAAGCTTTTCTCTTGATCTCTGGTGGTATTGATTATGTTGTTGTTTAAAGATGAAGTTTGTTTAAGTTTTGAAATAATATTTACTTTAGATTTGCTTAGCCTGAAGGAACGAACTGAAGTGAAGCTTGATATAAATAAAAGAGTTGTACAGGGGATATGATTTTGTTTATACTATATATGTCAGAGATTTTTTTTCTCTTTGTATTTGGCTAAGCAGATTTTTTTTCTAAAATGGAGGCTGAAATGAACTTTGCTACTTCGGCTGATATGATTTTGTATATGCTGAGGTGATATGAATTTGTACATATGTCTCTTTTTTAGTTTACATACATTAACTCCTTTGATCTTTTATATGAAGATATTTTGGTTTTATTATTCCCTTACTTGCCTAATTCATTCTAACATTTTTACTTATCAGTTCTTTGACTCGGTAGATTTCATTTCGGCTGATAATATTTTGTTTTGTCTGTGCTAGAGATTCAAGCATTAAATGCATGTGCTCCCTTCCTTAGTTACCGCCTACCCTATTCGTATGTACTTCTTTGTTTAGTTTGTAGAAATTTTGTTTAATGATTTTCTTGCTTACACAAACTTGTCTAGTTTTTTAATATAAATGAATTTCTATAGTTAACATGATATTAGAATTTGTCTAATGTATTGAATTTATATTTTACAATTTATCTTATATATATTTTTATTTCTATTTTTAACGTAAATATAAATTTCCAACCTAAATATTTATTGTCTTGCATTCATTTATTATATTTATACAACTTTTCAAATCCATGTCATAAGACTAAATTCAAATATCTTTACATTATTTATAAATCCCAATTTAAATACATTCAAATACATTTCTCAAGCAAATTCATAATTTAACTAAAATTATATATTAGTTACCAATTATTTCATAATTTTTATTCGAAAATTAAATTAATCATTAATTTAAACATAGTCAAAATCTGGGATCATTACAGATTCCCCCCTTAAAGAAATTTCATCCCCGAAATTTGCCAGGCACGAAAACAATTAAGATAGATACACGAAGATAGAGAAACAGTTTTCCAGGTCAAACAGGATATATATTCTGTATTTGGCTCGCCAAATCAGAATATCGACAATTTGAGAACAAACTCATACAATTTTTTCACAAGATACTCGGGTTATCCGGATCTGCGAATATGTAGGGCACTGGTTAGTTCGAAGGAATAACTAACCATTCGTAGAACATATCCAGACCCAATAGACAGATATATCTTTTAGTTTAGAACTGAAGTATACCTATTAAACATAGCAATCAAAGCAACCAATTCATCTAAACAATCAATTCTGACCTATTTGGAGTTTATGTCCCATCCAAATATGTCAAATCTTCTTCCTGGATCTACCAGGAACCATCGAAGAATTGAAAAGAGATGCTGAACAAAAGAGATTGATAGATAGAATCAATCTTCTACAATTTTCTCAAACATTAGGTATGGAATCCAAACTCAAATCGGAATACCCTAAAGTATATACCAACTTGTCCCTCTTCGGACTTCGATCTACCCAAGAAAATACAATAGAATTTCAAGTTTGGTTTTAAACGATATCATTTTATCAATTTAATTCAAATTTAGCTCCGTATATAATTAATCAATTTAACTCAATTTAAAGTTTCCAATTTATTTAAAAAAATCAATTTCAAATTTCATATTCATTAAAGTTTAGATCGAAAAGCTGATAAGAAACCGATGAAGATACGAAGTAAGGATATTCCTCCAATGATTCATAGGGCCACCATCAACCGAAACTTCTCCTTGTAGCTGCTACGAAGCAATCAAATGAAATTTGGAAGACGAATCAAAGGAAATTGATAGAGAAAATTGTTTCCACTATTGCAGGGTACTAACCATTTATAGTGGTACTCCCCTGTCCCCTATCTCGTTCTCTTCTTGCACTTATACTTACTATCAGTGGATAGTAAGAGAATTTACCGAGGCATTCGAACGGATATCTGAGGGAAATACTCATTCTAGCGTTTACTTTACCCTATCTCTAATGAGCTACCTAATGTGTTATACTCCTGAGCTAAAGTTTTAACCTTCGGCTTCGATACCAAATGTAGCGATCCTGATTCAGCCTTCGAAAATCGGCACCGAATACGACACTCATATTCAAATGTCGCAGATCCAAACGTCGAATCTGTTGCGTCGGAGCTTATAAAACCATTAAACAAAAACACGGCGGAAGAAAATGAATATCAATATATATCACATTGATACAATGACAGATACAATATCTGATATAATATGATACAACAAAATGATACAATAGATATCAATACTATCAGAGATACAAGACACAACGGAAAGGATTAGATAACACCAGCAGCGGAATAATAACTCCAAAAGAATGCATCTCCAAATCCAATGCTCCAATCCAAAGCTAGCTCGAACCAACATCACGCTTCACCTAGATACGCAAGTCTCGTCCATATCCAAAGACTGGACTAACTTCAGATAATCTACCAAACCTGACTATCTAAAAAGTCCAACTCTAGACTGCCCGTGTGGAAAATTATGGGCACCCTGAGTTTAGGAAAGGAACAATAAACTCCGAGTTAGTCATGGAACTGGTGTGAGTAACAAAAACAGTTGGTATTTAAAATAAACAACATAATTTAAGATTGAAATCCGCAATGCTTTTTAGAAAATGAAACTACCACAAGGCCTCCCGCCACACACACAATGCAAACGCAGAATTGGAGGAGATTTCTCCTTATGATAGTCAAATATGCTTGATACGAGAAAATTTCTTTGATATTATTATTATAACTGCACAGTGTAGAAAAAATTTCGAAACTATAATATAAATCTTAGCCAGCATAGACATTCCAAACTATACCTACTATAGCTACCATCTAAACAGTGGTGACCACCATAAGTAAATGGCAGGTTCTACAACTAAAACCGTACAAGGCACGTATTGGATGAATGGATTTCCAACAAATGGTTGGGCTAAGGAACTTTCCACTGTCCATGGGTACGCCTCTGGCGGGACGTCTCGAGAACCTAACCGGATCTCTGCCAATACAAGGCCAGGTTACCTCTGTAACTAGGTAACTACTTCTCGAGCATGCCACCCCCCCCCGGTCCTTTGGGACCTTTATCTGAGGCGCCTCTAAACCACAAAGCAACAACCACACAGAAATGAGATTGAAGCCCACCACATAGTTAAATATCTGGGCTCCATACCATGATACCACCCTTTACCAGAAGGGAATGACACACCTTAAAGGGCGCGACCCTCATAACCTTGCCGCATCTTTCCTGTTTCGACCATTTCCGGGTTGTGAGGTCCTGATGCAGTCTCATCCACAAAGCTATGCTTCATACAGAAGCCATGCTCTGATCACAAATGATCATTAACACACAGCAGCACTCAGCATGCCACACTACCAAATTGGGAATATATCGCCGATAACCTTCAATTACATAACCTCTGAGCTCATATGTCTCAAAGAAGGGTGTTAAGCTAAGAGAATAAATTCTCCGCCACCAACAGATATGTATTTGAAAGAAATCTTCTTTATATCTCAAAGTGTAGTGTCAGACATACAACCATACAAGTCTGTCATGGGTTCGAAAAGAACCGAAGGCACTCGCGATGAAGCCCTTGCCAATCCGGGTACTTCCCATCACTTAGGGAATTTCTATACCGGCGCAACTCGGTGCAGAGAAAATCGATAGGTTATCCTATCGTTCTCACAAATACCCGGTCTTCACCACTGGTCTTCAAATGCTATCCATAACGACGTATCACTATTCAGAATGGGTTATATGACACAAGGTCCTCTCCCGGCTAAACCGAATAATGAGCACAATATTTAAAAATATATGGATATGGGATTTCGGTTAAGTCACAACTTCGCAGAAAACCAAACCCTTTCTTCAAATGGTTTAATAAATTTACCATTTCAAATCTTTAAACAAAAAGATTTATTTCACGAAGTTCACCCAGTTTCACAAAGATCCATTTACGGATTCCAAAACAATTTCCATTTCAATTGGATTAACTCGTTAAATCTTTAAATCAAAGATTTAACTTATAGTTTTCAAACCGTTTCCATAACTTGGGAATCATTTTCATTTCAAACTTGAAATTCCTTTTAACACAAATTGGACGTTCATTTCTTATGTGAAAGCTTTATTATTTGAAAACTAATAGTTTTTTTGGGAAGAATCCAGTTATATTTGCACGAGTTAAAGCCTTTGAACTTAAATTCCAATTCCCAAATGAATACCTTTAAAATGGTTTAACCCATACAAACTTATATAACATCTTTAGTCTCTAGTTTCAAATCATAGAATTCAGTTCAAATTTTGAATTCAAATTTAATTTCAAAACTTTATCAAATTATTCAAAAATAAATTTTATCTTGAGATTTCATTTGAAAAGCTTTTCACATTTAACCCGATTCTATTTCCAAACCGTTTGAATTCAAATTGTCTATTTAAAAATCATTTCAAAAATCTGTGACTTAATCGATTTCCTCGTGAAATCCATATTTGTGTGTGTATGGTATGGTCCAGGGGTTTAACACAATAGTGCAGCATCATCAAGCATCACGGATCAAACACAGAAATATAGTTGATAAGCGGTATAAACTTTAACGCTTATCGTTCATTCACATAACACAGATATATATCACAGATAATAAATTACATCACAGGTCACAACACAAATCAGGATATATCACAAAGCATCACATATCAAGGATATCAAACAATTCAACCATTCAATAAAATCCAAACATCCATATGTAGGTTCAAATTAATTATTTGATAAATTTAAATCAGATTGATTTCTATGAATAATTTTCTAATGATGGTAAATTAATAATAAATTAATTACAAAACATTTAATAAATTATCCTTTAATTTATCTTTAATTAACCCTTAATTAATAATTAATTCTTAATTAATATCCATTAATTAATTTCAATAACTACTTAATTACTTCCGTGGAATAATTTCACTTACACAACTTCATAAGTGATTATCATTCATTAATCAATCCAATTGATAGTTACAATTAATCACATTAATCTTATTTAAATAATTTTAGTTAATGATCTTCATTAGCTATTCAATAATTACTTCTCTTAAGTAATTTACTCAAATTAACTATTATTTATTTCAGTTTAATTACCTTAACCTTGATTTATTAATTAAAACCCTTAATTTCTTAATTAATTAAATTAATTAATGATTCATTTAATTATCTTATAATTTAATGAATAATGATTTAATTAATATTCACAAATATGTTTGAAACATTTATTTTAAATTTACCTTAAAATTTCATTTAAAATTTCAAGTTTTAAAATGAATACCAATTGATCTTTAAATCAATTTTAAACCTCACTTTCAAAATCTTTAAATTACAAATTAAGACAACACTTTTGTTATGAAAGAAGTTTAAATGTGTTTTGAAATCAAATTCCCTTTAAATTCAAATATGTAAACTTATTTAAAAATATTTAAATTTATAAACTTTCTTTCATTTCAAAAACCTGGAATTATATTTTAAATTCAAAACCCAGGTTACAAAATTTTGATTTAAGGTTTCCTTCCCAATTTCAGTTACCATTTTAACTTCAATAAACACTTTAAAGTCATTAAACAAGTTTGAATTAAAAACAAAATTTTATTTATTAAAAATCTAATTGTACAATCTAAATTTGAATTTATATTTAGACCTTTGATTTTTAAAACTCAAATTTAAGCTTTGTTATATGATTTGAAACTAAATTGTAAAATTTCAAATCATATAATAGAACAGGCTTCTAGCTTTAACCCTGGATAACCATCTACCCGATCCCCCTTCATGATTCCTTCTAACCAAAACGAAGCTCCCTCGAGTAAACACTCGAGATAAATACTAGTATACCCTGATACACCTAACTTATCAAAATCCAGATCATCAGGAAACCTATGCCCAGTACATGTGCACCGCCCCGGTGATCTTCTCCAATCGACGTTGTCTCGTCGTACAGGTCGACGATCCCTCCCAAATCAACTTCCGATCATCGAAATCTCTATCGTTGATTCAAGAATGGATTCGAGATCAAGGTCGAAACCTGGAACTCATTTGAAACTCTTAACCCAAACCTGGAAGTTCATCGACCTCGCAACCTCGTCCATCAGTACCCCTGAAATTCTGGCTCTACTCCGTCAATAACTCCCCTACCACCTCCCGAGATCATGCAACACTCGATCGAGCGAGGACGACGAATGAAATGAAAATATCAGTCTCACTAAAATTAGGTTTAGAATTTTCAAACCCGCGCCGCTGCCACTAGGTTCATCAGACCACCACCGCACCATTTTTCCATGAACCTTTGGTCACTCCTCCACCTCCAGGAGGAAACTCGACTCCTCCAATCAATGGGATCACCCACAGCGACCCAAAAAGCACAATACAATCAAACCCAACTGCTCTTCGTTCTTTGATCGAAAAATTATGATTTTAACCTTAAAAATCATGTTAAAATACAAAGATTTCATTTGCATTCCTGAATTTGTAAATTGTAAAGTTTGAGTTTTTTGACATATTGAAAGATATGATCAGTTTTCTTGGTTTCTTGAGCTAACAATAAATTGGTTTGGCTTGAATAAAATCTTAATCTCAGGTATAGGCTATAAACAACACTTCTTGTTTCAAGTCTAAGTCCAGATAGTAAATAGAACGAGAAAGAAAGATTTTTTTGAATCAAAGTCTGATGTTTTTAAATCTGAAACAGAGGAAAAATGTAACAACAGCTTGCACACCATACTTCCAGTTTCAACATATACAGAGAATTATGTACATAACTCAGATATACTTGCAATAGATTTAAACCTTTAAATTTTTGAAGAAAAATGTTTCTCGCAGTTTTTTCCAGAAGAAGAACAGAGCCTGCTTTATTTGAAACATGTATTGAATTTTGCTACCTGAAGCTTTTCTCTTGATCTCTGGTGGTATTGATTGTGTTGTTGTTTAAAGTTGAAGTTTGTTTAAGTTTTGAAATAATATTTACTTTAGATTTTCTCAGCTTGAAGGAACGAGCTGAAGTGAATCTTGATATAAATAAAAGTGTTATATAGGGGATATGATTTTGTTTGTACTATATATGTCAGATATTTTTTTCTCTTTGTATTTGGCTAAGCAGATTTTTTTCTAAAATGGAGGCTGAAATGAACTTTGCTACTTCGGCTGATATGATTTTGTATATGCTGAGGTGATATGAATTAGTACATATGTCTCTTTTTTAGTTTACATACATTATCTCCTTTGATCTTTTGTATGAAGATATTTTGGTTTTATTATTTCCTTACTTGCCTAATTCATTCTTACATTTTTACTTATCAGTTCTTGGACTCAATAGGTTTCATTTTGATTGACAATATTTTGTTTTGTATGTGCTAGAGATTCAAGCATTAAATGCATGTGCTCCCTTCCTTAGTTACACCCTACCCTATTTGTATGTACTTCTTTGTTTAGTTTGTAGACATTTTGTTTAATGATTTTCTTGCTTACACAAACTTGTCTGGTTTTGTAATATAAATGAATTTCTATAGTTAACATGATACTAGAATTTGTCTAATGTATTGACTTTATATTTTATAATTTATCTTACATATTTTTTTATTTTTTTTAACGTAAATATAAATTTCTAACCTAAATATTTATTGTCATGTATTCATTTATTATATTTACACAACTTTTCAAATCCATTTCATAAGATTAAATTCAAATATCTTTACATTATATATAAATCCCAATTCAAATACATTTCTCAAGTAAATTCATAATTTAACTAAAATTACATATTAATCACCAATTATTCCACAATTTTTATTCAAAAATTACATTAATCATTAATTTAAACATAGTCAAAATGTGGGATCATTACAGACTGATAGATGGCCATGGCGTCGATCGATGGCGATCAGAATAATGTGCATGGTACACGGTGATAGGGCGTGTGTCTAGGTATGTTTGGGTAAGAAGAAGATTTTGGCTCGGGACTTTCTCGAGTGGTTCTCATGTACAACTCAAAGTAGAGGAGGAGCATGAATTTGGGATGTGCTCGGGAAGAGTCGTTGTTGTGCTTGTGTATTTTCATACGAAAATTATGTTGCCTTGATTTGATATTAAGGTTTAAACAAAGGAAAATTTGCATCCAGTTTTCAAAGAAAATAAAAATAAACAAGTTTACAAGGCCATTATCAAACAGATTTCAAAATGTAAGTACATGTAACAACCCGATATTTTCAACCATTCGCATCTGCACATGTCGGAATTGAATTGTTCGAAATATCGTGTAGTAAATAAAATTTGGCAAATCTCAGAATATACAGTAAATAAATAATCACAGATTCACAGAAACGGAATCAGAATACTCGCAGCGGAATTTAAGAATAACTTAGTGGTTCATGAAGCCACTATCAATAGTCTCAAACAAGTAAAGTACATTGTCTTAAACCAAATATAGTTTGAAATCTCCATAGAAAATCTCAACATTTGATTGTCTTGATTGCAAAGCCTAATAAGAACTGAACGGAAATTTGACGGCAGCTTGAAAAGAGACGATCAGCAAAAGTCCAAGCTCTGAAGGTGAAGTCTGAACTGAAACTCAGGCTGACCCGAGCGTAAAATAAACACAAACACTCGAGTCAAGACATACATAGTTATACAGTGTAAGCTAATTCAAGTGAACTGTAATATAAAGACAACAAACTTAAAGGATGCTTGGGACCGCCCATCCTCTAAGGATCCGTTAAACTATTTACTATATAGTAATATTTCGTTATTATAATAGTGTCTATTAGTAAAATAAACTTACTTTTAAATAGCGTTAAGGCTTTACATTTTCCACCTTAACACGTAATAATGCCAATAGTCTATACAGTACCGTAATACCTCCTGATTGGGAGGCTACTAGAGGATACTCCATAGGTACGACACAAATAGAAACTCGTACAAGGCGCGCTAGGGTAGGTGACACGGCACAACTAGGCAATGCCAGGGTAGATATACCAATTACGCTTCCGGGTCGGTGGTAACGCGTAGCAGCAACTAACGCCCACCTCGAGCCACACCCCCAATCAAAGAAATCAAAAGTGGCCACCGAATAAATCCGAAGTCAGAGTAGAATATCGAAGGGATGTGTCCGATCAGAGGTGCTACCTCAATTAACCCGTCGATCGTTCCTGTTTTAGCCACCTTATGCTAACTCACGGGAGTTGGGTCCACGTATTTACCTTGAAGGAAACGCCGCCACCGTCCTAATTCATTCTGGAATCTCCACCGCGTACGCGATTGTTAAAGTGGTTTTCGGTATCGACAGAGAGTATGCCCATATCCGATCCCGGTCTCTTTAACAAACAACGTCATTAATACCCGTGGTTATAACTTCCAAAATAGTTAATATTAAATCAAAATACTTCATTTTAACTTTTAAAAGTGAAATTATTATAACTACGAATAGAATATCCAAAAATCTCAATTTCAGCCACGGCAACACTTAACAAGTGCAAATGTAACCTTTTCATTTATTCGGGTTTAATTTAAATTTCACGACCACAGCACTTACCAAGTACTACAATAGCCCTTAATAAATTTTTAGCTTTTAGTTCATTTGCATCAACTACGGCACTTACAAAGTGCGGTAATATCCCTTACAACAGTTTTCAGTTAATTAATATATTTTTTTAGACTTCAATATAAATTCATCAATAATTAAACTTAAATTTTAAACTAAATTAACTTATAAAAAAAATCATATTATCCATTTGAAATAGTCACTTAAATCTACCAAAAAATTTATTGTTTTTATAAAGTATATTCCACTAATAAATATCAACCTCTCAAGGCTTTACTTATTAAAGTTAAATGCCCAAATTTCTATATTCAAAATTTTCTTAACCATTTAGTTGAATTACCATTTCAAAATATAGCTAAATTTCCTCTTTATTTATTAACTTAACTTTTATTCTTAAACCAAACTTCTATTTCTACATTACGATATATTTCAAATTTTATGTTTAAGTATTTACTTATTTAACTATTAAATTCATAGAAAATTCAATAACACCTTATTAATTTATTTAAATTCCAATTTACATCAAAATTTATTACATTTACATACTTAGCTTGAATTCCATCAAAATTTCCAAAATGAATTTATTACTTCAAATTCTAACTTACCATTTATTTATTTATACATTTAACTTGTAAAAGACTACCAACAATTTATTTTAACCCAATTTAAATCAAAATATTAAAATATATATATTTAAAATACTTAAAATTTCCAGAAAAATATATATATAATAACCACGGGTCTGTATAATATTTTCTAACCTAGGTCAAGTGATACGGATAATATATCATTTCAATTCGTAATTTACAAAGAAAAACCTGGGTTCTATCATTTCAAACCCGAAATCCCAAGTTAAATAAATAAATAAATAAATGAATAAATAAATAAATAAATAATATCGTTTAGTCCTATAATTTCAGCCCGTAATGATTTTTATTCTACAGAGAACTTGCAGTGATAAACAGTAGATAAATAAATAGTATAACAGCTTAAATATAACAATATATAATATGAATGATGATGTGTCAAATTAACAACAGGGTTTTTAACATAATAAATTTATATCACAGGCAAGAAAAATAAAATATAGATATTCTACAATTACACTTGTTATTAATTTAAATATCTATAAGTACGTTTGTCTAGTGAGAATACTCACCTCTATGCTGCTGAAGATTAGATTCAAAACTACGATAACTACACCGAAACGACGTAGAAAGCACGATCAAATATAGGAAGATGAGACAAACTGATTTCGATCTTGAAACAAGATAAATAAATAAAACTGAGTACGCGAATTCCAATTATGAACAAAGCAAATTTTTAAATAAAACAAAATTGAAACGAGCAAAAATAAAATGAAAATTGACTCAAATTGCTCGACCACTCCACCGCACGACTTGACCCATTAAAACAAAAGCTCAGCCTGCCCATTTATTTTTCCAAATCGAAATTTACAAAATAAATTTATACTCTATTTTTTTTACCCTGTTTACAAAATATTATGACGTGTTAAAAAAAGTGGCAAATCTTATGTGGGCAACATGCAATTCATGGTAGTGATACATAAAGGTGGCACATGCAATATTTATTTATTATATATTTTTTTCTTTTTCTTTTTTTTACTTTTTTTCTTTATTATATTATTATCCCAAAAAAAATTGAATGCAACAGAGGAGATTGAAAAGAAAAAAAATGGTTTGGGCTAACCCAAAGATCGCACGCAATATTTCTTCCCAGATCACAATTCATGGCGTGGTCAAGGTGGTGCGGAGGTTCGAGTTTCGTGGTGGAGCAGTAAATGAAACAGGGAAATAAAAGAAGAAGAAAGCAAAAAAGAGGAAGGAGAAAAGATATTCAGCCATACCTGATATGTGAAGCTCACGCAAAGAAGAAGAAGCTGAAGCTAATATGAGATGGATCCAATTGAGGTGATGAGAAAATTTAGACGTGCTAGTGTATTAATATAAAGGGTTGCGTAAAGGGGAACGTGAATCATGACATGCATATTTTTTTTCTTTAGGCAAGGATAAAGGACTTTGGTATTAAATCGGTGATGTAACGTAAATCAAGGAATTTTTTTTTGCGTGATTTATATTCTGACCAGAATAAAAGCGATGATTTGTAAGTTTAAACGTAGGAAATAAATGAAAAATGGATAGGTGAAAATAAAGGAGGCAAGCAGGAATTGATTGCATTGGTTGACAAAAGAAACGGCAAGAATAAAACTAATTTTGATAGACCTTTGAAAAAAAATTTGGGATGTGGGTTTCGTAATTAAAGGGGAGAAAGATTTGGAAGCAATTAACTTGTATGCGTTTATATTAGTAAGGAAGTAAATGGATTTTTTTTTAAATGCAAGAAATAAGGATGTTGGAACGGCTATAGAGAAAGGTACATGAGGTTTTTTTTTATTCTACTTAAAAGTATGCGTTGATTACGATGAGGGATTATAGGCAAGAATTTATTTAAAACAATTACCCTGTTGCTGTGATTTTGAATCAGTCTATTGAATATTTTTCCTATCAATTTCACACGAGAGGCAAGGAATGTTTGGAACAATTAATTACAGTGAGTAATAAATTTTTATTACCAGTGTAGATTTCGTGAATTAAGGAGAATATAAAACGGCAAGCAATCAATTTGCTTCAAAACGGAAGTGGAAACATGAAATTTTGAACGTGTATAATTTAAAAGATGAAAACTTGCGGTGATTGAGGTAAAACAATAGGCAAGCAAGGATTTTGCATTGATTGAAAATAAGAAACGGAAAGAATTTATTTGGCAAGCATTTGTACTCATTTGAAATTATTAAGAAGAGAATGCGTTGATTAATAAAAAGAAACGACAAGAATTTATTGGAGCAAATAATTGCAGTGGGTATGACTTAATCAGCTAAAGAATACGGTAAGCAATTATATTTTCTTTGAAACAGATAAGGAAATTTGGAAAAATTTTGCACGTTTAATAATTTAGCAGAAAAATTTGCGTTTGATATCAGTGGGAGAGGGAAAACGACAAGTAATAAATTTTATTTCGGTAGGCTTTGCAATTTCAAATATTTTATGTGTGAACTTCAGGTTGCTAAAGTGGGAAAGCACAAATTAATGCGTGCGTAATTTAAGGCAAACACGGATTTAAAAATTTTGAACGCTAAAGGAAAAATTATTTCTTTCATTATTAAAGGGGTGTGTGGTTTTATTCAAAGAAGAAATTTTGTATTGCAAGAAATATTTGATAAAGTGTAATGCGAAAATAAAGGAGGAAGTAAATTTGCATTTACACGAAAATTTGCCTTGATTGAATGAGGCACGGCCAACAGTAATTAATTTTGAATGATTGAATTTGGAAGGCTATTGCTAAAACAAAGATTCCATACCACATTTAAATGATTTATGAAAAATGAACGTGTTATATAAAAAAATCTTATTAAAGAAACTTGCGTTGATTTATACAAAGAAATGGCTAGGACTACTAGGCAAACATTTGTACTTGTTTAAAAATTTGGAAGTAAATGCGTTGATAAACTTTTCTTTCCTTTGTGAAAACGCAAAAATAAGATAAAGAGGGAAGCCATTCATAAATGAGGAAAGAATTTATTTGAAACAAAATGGGATGCAATATAATTTTGAACGTGAGATTTGAATTCTAGAGAAGTTGCGTGATTTAAGCCAAAGAAAATATGGCTAGAAATAATATTCATTTACCACGTAGAATTTTACGTCTACTGTTTAATTTATCCATTTATAGCTAAGGTAAAAATTAAAAATGCGTACTACAAACGCAACATTTAATGCCCAAATTTAAAACGAAAATAACGTTTTTTACATTTATACGTTTAAAGAGTATCCATTAAATACATACTATCTATACCACCAAATTAATCAAAACGGGTATAAATGTGCAAATTAAAACGCACCTTTTTATAAAGCTTATTTATAAACTATATTATTTTCCAAGTTTTATTGCCTAAATAAAACATGATTTTGCTTAAAATTAGTTATTTACCATTTCAACAAAATAAACCAAATTTCCAATTAAAGTTAATCCTTAACCAAAGTCAAAATTTCAGAAATCTTATCCTTCATTTAAAAATTTGGGCAACGTTTTAATCAAATTCAAAATTTATATTTTTTTATAATAAACCCCCAAAGTATTACAATTAAAAGAATGAAATATTTGTTAAAAATTTGGGCTGTTACACTCTCCCCCACTCAGAACTTTTCGTCCTCGAAAAGGAAGAAGGTAGGGGAATAGAAACAACATGAAAGAAAACTAAATTGAAACTCAAAATAGAATCATTAATCTAAACCATAAAAATTAAATTTTAAATTAATAATTGATTCATCTATTTAATTTCACTTAAGTTAAATTTTACTATTTCAAATTTCATTACTTCATCTTCCAGTTATCTTAAAATAAAAATTTCTAAAATCATAAGTTTGAAAATCATTTGTTATACTCAAAGATGTGTTCAATAAATTAATATCTTTTCTTATTCCTAATTATAACTAAATTTATTTCTCTCAATATATTTTTATCATCTATGTTAATATGTTTATACTTTCTACAACTGCTTAAATTTATTCTTAGTTCCTTTAACATCATTTTATATTGTAAATTATTCCATTACCTTTGTTAATCTTTTTATAACTAGAATTTAAGTGTATAGCATTTATTATAACCATTCAAATTTTATTTATAAAATCTTTTTATATTGTATATTATCCAATTATATTGTTAACTTTTGAAAATCAAGGTAAGTTATATTGAAATGAAATTAAGTATTATACATATAAAACTTTCAAATTCAATATCTCAAGTTTGAATCATTTATTCAAAAATTTGATTTTCTTTTTATAATTGAAATTTATTCTTCAAGAAAATATTTAAGAATTAAATTTCTGATTCCCTTCAAAACATGTAGAGATAAATAAACATATGTACATAATATGTCAAGTCAAATTTAAATCATATATCTATATATTATAAATCAAGTCATATTTAAAGATTCATATCAATTAAATTCTTAAGGTAACACTGTAGCCAGACTGCAGATGGTCTCTTCACTTCGAAACTCGAAAATGAATGTCGATCATGTTGTAGTCATTACCGAAATTATTTCCTGGCGACAAAGAGAAGAGCACTGATTTTTAAACCTTTAAAATTCTTTGGAAACAAATTTCTATTCAAAAATAATTTAAATAATATATCCTTTTAAAACTTTAAACACAAGGTTTAAAACCATTTGGAATTGAATTCTCGAGTTCTAGTTTTAAATTCATTTTTGTTTCCAAATTAATTTATAACCATTTTTTATAGTTCAATTATTTATATGAGATGAAACCCATGGTTTACAAAACCATAAATAAAATCAAATACTATTATCTCTTGACAACTAGTTAAATTAATTATAAAAATTCTGAAAGTTATACTTATATATATAATATTAGAATTTTTTCCAAATATAGGAATAAATTTTCAAAACAAGGATAGAGATTCAAATTTGATGGACTCAAATCAAATAGAATTTTGATTAAAGATAAGTTGGAAATCAGAAGATCTGATGATTAAATAATAGAATAAGGAACTGGATAAGTTTATATAAATCGTGGGCAACTTAACTGGATCAACCGTGACTTAAAGAGTAAGATCGATGTGGATTTTTCTGCGGTAAATCCACATTCGATCTGAAGAGATAGACTTTGGAATAACCAATGATACTAGCATCTAAACCGAGGATAAATATAAATCTCTGGTGAATCAATGCTAATTGTAAAGGAGTTTCCCCCCCTTTATTAGAATATTGGCGAGACCGCCAATTCACTAAAGATCATCCGAAGTGGAGTTATGGGATACTCTAAATTCGAAATAAGATGAATAGTGAAGGACACGAATGAACTTTGGAAGTGATTCAAACTCGAATGAAAGTGATTCTGTAAATCAAATTTACCATACATTCTAAGTTTGCCTAAAGCCAAAGGTCTAATACCAAATGTAACAACCCGATATTTTCAACTATTTGCATCCGCACATGTCGGAATTGAATTGTTCGAAATATCGCGTTGTAAATAAAATTTGGCATATCTCAGAATATACAGTGAATAAATAATCACAGAATCATAGACACGGAATCAGAATAGTCGCAGCGGAATTTAAGAATAACTTAGTGGTTCATGAAGCCACTATCAATAGTCTCAAACAAGTATAAAGTACATAATCTTAAACCAAATATAGTTTGAAATCTCCATAGAAAATCTCAATATTAGATTGTCTTGATTACAAAGCCTAATAAGAACTGAACAGAAACTTGACGGCAGCTTGAAAAGAGACGATCAGCAAAAGTCCAAGCTCCGAAGGTGAAGTCTGAACTAAAACTCAGGATGACCCGAACGTAAAATAAACATAAACACTCGAGTTAGGAAATACATACTTATACAGTGTAAGCTAATTCAAGTGAACAGTAATATAAAGACAAGTAACTTAAAGGATGCTTGGAACCGCCCATCCTCTAAGGATCCGTTAAACTATTTACTATGTAGTAATATTTCGCTAGTATAATAGTGTCTATTAGTAAAATAAACTTACTTTTAAATAGCGTTAAGGCTTTACATTTTCCACCTTAACACGTAATAATGCCAATAGTCTATACAGTACCGTAATACCTCCTGATCGGGAGGCTACCAGAGGATACTCCATAGGTACGACACAAATAGAAATTCGTACAAGGCGCGCTAAGGTAGGTGATACGGCACAACTAGGCAATGCCAACGTAGATATACCAATTACGCTTCCGGGTCAGTGGTAACGCGTAGCCGCAGCTACCGTCCACCTCGAGCCACATCCCCAAATCAAAGAAATCAAAAGTGGCCACCGAATAAATCCAAAGTCAGAGTAGAATATCGAAGGGATATGTCCGATCAAAGGTGTTACCTCAATTAACCCGTCAATCGCTCCTGTTTTAGCCACCTTATGCTAACTCACGGGAGTTGGGTCCATGTATTTACCTTGAAGGAAACGCCGCCACCATCCTACTTCATTCTGGAATCTCCACCGCGTATGCGGTTGTTAAAGTGGTTTTCGGTATCCACAGAGAGTATGCCCATATCCGACCCCGGTATCTTTAACAACCAACGTTATTAATACCCGTGGTTATAAATTCCAAAATAGTTAATATTAAATCAAAATACTTCATTTTAACTTTTAAAAGTGAAGTTATTATAATTACGAATCGAATATCCAAAAATCTCAATTTCAGCCACTGCCACACTTAACAAGTGCTACTGTAACCTTTTTATTTATTCGGGTTTAATTTAAATTTCACGACCATAGCACTTACCAAGTACTGCAATGGCCCTTAATAAATTTTTAGCTTTTAGTTCATTTGCATCAACTACGGCACTTACAAAGTGCGGTAATATCCCTTACAACTGTTTTCAGTTAATTAATATATTTTTAAGACTTCAATATAAATTCGTCAATAACTAAACTTAAATTTTAAACTAAATTAACTTATAAAAAAAATCATATTATCCATTTGAAATAGTCATTTAAATCTACCCAAAAATTTATGATTTTTATAAAGTATATTCCATTAATAAATATCAACCTCTCAAGGCTTTACTTATTAAAGTTAAATGCCCAAATTTCTATATTTTTCTATATTCAAAATTTTCTTAACCATTTAGTTGAATTACCGTTTCAAAATATAGCTAAATTTCCTCTTTATTTATTAACTTAACTTTTATTCTTAAACCAAACTTCCATTTCTACATTAAGATATATTTCAAAATTTATGTTTAAGTATTTATTTATTTAACTATTATTCATAGAAAATTCAACAACACCTTATTAATTTATTTAAATTCCAGTTTACATCAAAATTCATTACATTTACATACTTAGCTTGAATTCCATCAAAATTTCCAAAATGAATTTATTACTTCAAATTCCAACTTACCATTTGTTTACTTATACATTTAACTTGTATAAGACTACCAACAATTTATTTTAACCCAACCTAAATCAAAATATTAATATATATATATATATATATATATATATAAAATACTTAAAATTTCCAGAAAAATATATATATAATAAACACGGGTCTGTATAATATTTTCTAACCTAGGTCAAGAAATAAGGATAATATATCATTTCAATCCGTAATTTACAAAGAAAAACCTGGGTTGTATCATTTCAAAGCCGCAATCCCAAGTTAAATAAATAATTAAACAATATCGTTCAGGCCTATCATTTTAGCCCATAACGATTTCTATTCTACACGGAACTTGCAGTGATAAACAGTAGATAAATAAATAGTATAACAGCTTAAATATAACAGTATATAATATGACTGATGATGTGTCAAATTAATAACAGGGTTTTTAACATCATAAATTTATATCACAGGGAAGAAAAATAAAATATAAATATTCTACAATTACACTTGTTATTAATTTATAGATTTATAAGTACGTTTGTCTGGTGAGAATACTCACCTCTATGCTGCTGAAGATTAGATTCAAAACTACGATAACCAACCGAAACAGCGTAGAAAGCACAATCAAATATTGGAAGATGAGACAAACTGATTTCGATTTTGAAACAAGATAAATAAATAAAACTGAGTACGCGAATTCCAATTACGGACAAAGCAAATTTTTAAATAAAACAAAATTGAACGAGCTAAAATAAAATAAAAATTGACTCAAATTACTCGACCACTCCACCGCACGACTTGACCCATTAAAACAAAAGCTCAGCCTGCCCATTTATTTTTCCAAATCAAAATTTACAAAATAAATTTATACTCTATTTTTTTTTACCCTTTTTACAAAATATTAGGACGTGTTAAAAAAAGGGGGCAAATCTTATGTGGGCAACATGCAATTCACGGTAGTGATACATAAAGGTGGCGCATGCAATATTTATTTATTATATTTATATTTTTCTTCTTTTTTTTTTCTTTTTTTTCTTTTTTTTCTTTTTTTCTTTTTTTTCTTTTTTTTTTCTTTATTTTTTTCTTTATTATATTATTATCCCAAAAAGAAACTGAACGCAATAGAGGAGATTGAAAAGAAAAAAATGGTCTGGGCTAATCAAAAGAACGCACAAAATATTTCTTCCCAGATCAAAATTCATGGCGTGGTCAAGGTGGTGCGGAGGGTCGAGTTTCGTGGTGGAGCAGTAAACGAAACAGGGAAATAAAAGAAGAAGAAAGCAGAAAGGAGGAAGGAGAAAAGATATTCAGCCATACCTGATATGTGAAGCTCACGCAAAGAAGAAGAAGCTGAAGCTAATATGAGATGGATCCAATTGATGTGATGAGAAGATTTGGACGTGCTAGTGTATTAATATAAAGGGTTTCGTAAAGGGGAACGTGAATCATGGCATGCAGATTTTTTTTCTTTGGGCAAGGATATAGGGATTTGATATTAAATCGGTGACGTAATGTAAATCAAGGAATTTTTTTTGCGTGATTGATGTTTTGACCAGAAGAAAAGCAATGATTTGTAAGTTTAAATGTAGGAAATAAATGAAAAATGGGTAGGTGAAAATAAAGGAGGCAAGCAGGAATTGATTGCGTTGGTTGTTAAAAGAAACGGCAAGAATAAAATTGATTTTGTTAGACCTTTGAAAAAAAAATTAGGATGTGGGTTTTGTAATTAAATCAGCAAAATTGCACAATTAGAGGGGAGAAAGATTTGGAAGCAATTAATTTGTACGTGTTTATATTAGTAAGGAAGTAAATGGATTTTTTTTCAAATGCAAGAAATAAGTATGTTGGAACGGCTAAAGAGAGAGGTACGTGAGGTTTTTTTTATTCTACTTAAAAGTATGCGTTGATTAAGATGAGGGATTATAGGCAAGAATTTGTTTAAAACAATTACCCTGTTGCTTTGATTTTGAATCAGTCTATTGAATATTTTTCCTATCAATTTCACACGAGAGGTAAGGAAAGTTTTGAAACAATTAATTACAGCGAGTAATAAATTTTTGTTACCAGTGTAGATTTCGTGAATTGAGGAGAACATAAAACGGCAAACAATCAATTTGCTTCAAAACGGAAATGGAAACATGAAATTTTGAACGTGTACAATTTAAAAGATGGAAACTTGCATTGACTGAGGTAAAACAATAGGCAAGCAAGGATTTTGCTTTGACTGAAAATAAGAAACGGTAAGAATTTATTTGGCAAGCATTTGTACTCGTTTGAAATTATTAAGAAGAGAGTGCGTTGATTAATAAAAAGAAACGACAAGAATTTATTGGAGCAAATAATTGCAGTGGGTATGAATTAATCAACGAAAGAATACGATAAGCAATTATATTTTCTTTGAAACAGATAAGGAAATTTGGAAAAAAATTGCACGTTTAATAATTTAGTAGAAAATTATGCGTTCGATATCTGTGGGAGAGGGAAAACGGCAAGTAATAAATTTTATTTCGGTAGGCTTTGTAATTTCAAATATTTTATGTGTGAACTTCAGGTTGCTAAAGTGGGAAAGCACAAATTAATGTGTGCGTAATTTAAGGCAAACACGGATTTAAAATTTTTGAAGGCTAAAGGAAAAATGATTTCTTTCATTATCAAAGGAGTGTGTGGTTTTATTCAAATAATAAATTTTGCATTGAAAGAATTATTTGATATAGTGTAATGCGAAAATAAAGGAGGAAGTAAATTTGCGTTTACACGAAAATTTGCCTTGATTGAATGAGGCACGGCCAGTAGTAATTAATTTTGAATGATTGAATTTGGAAGGCTATCGCTAAAACAAAGATTCCATACCACATTTAAATGATTTATGAAAAAGAAACATGTTATATAAAAAATATTTCTTATTAGAGAAACTTGCATTGATTTATATAAAGAAATGGCTAGGAGTACTAGGCAAACATTTGCACTTGTTTAAACATTTAGAAGTAAATGCGTTGAACACAAAAATAAGATAAAGAGGGAATAGGTTCATAAAGGAGGCAAGAATTTATTTGAAACAAAATGGGATGTAATATTATTTTGAACGTGAGTTTTGAATTCTAGAGAAATTGCGTGATTTAAGCCAAAGAAAATATGGCTAGAAATAATATTCATTTACCACTTAGAATTTTACATCTACTGTTTAATTTATCCATTTATAGCTAAGGTAAAAATTAAAAATACGTACTACAGACGCAACATTTTTTGCCCAAATTTAAAACGAAATTAACGTTTTT
Organism: Allium cepa; assembly: GCA_030765085.1. NCBI lineage: Eukaryota > Viridiplantae > Streptophyta > Magnoliopsida > Asparagales > Amaryllidaceae > Allium > Allium cepa. Next base: position 673,569,096 of record CM060941.1, on the reverse strand, counting down.
TACATTTATACGTTTAAAGAGTATCCATTAAATACATAATATTTATACCACCAATTAATCAAAACAGGAATAAATGTGCAAATTAAAACGCGCCTTTTTATAAAGCTTATTTATACATTATATTTTTTTCTAGATTTTATTGCTTAAATAAAACATGGTTTTGCTTAAAATTTAGTTATTTACCATTTCAAAAAAATAAACCAAATTTCCAATTAAAGTTAATCCTTAACCAAAGTCAAAATTTCAGAAATCTTATCCTTTATTTAAAAATTTGGGCATTGTTTTAATCAAATTCAAAATTTAGATTTTTATATAATAAACCCCCAAATTATTATAATTAAAAGAATGAAATATTTGTTAAAAAGTTTGGCTGTTACAGTACATTAAAAACTTTAAAATAAGAAGTGTTTCGACTAAATTAATTTCAAAGCTTTTGAGTCCAAATAAGTATATTGAAGAAACTAAGTAATTAAATTAAGTAGGGGGTTTATCTTAATTATTTAAAATTTTACAAATTGAAATTTTCTTATTCATAAAATTAATGGATAGTTAATTACTTAGTATAAGTAATAATTACTGAATGTAATTAATTAAAGGATAGTTAATTATTTAATGTAATTAATTTAAGGTTAATAGCAGAAGGTATTTAGTTAAAGATAATTAAATAATGAAAATAACTAAGAGTTAGTTAATTTAACTTAAGTTATTATGGGATAATTACTGGATGGAAATAATTAAGAGATGATTAAATTACTTTGATGATAATTCTAAATTGTAAATAATTTAACGGTTGATTAATTTAATTAGGAATCAGTGTGATAACTAATTAATAATTAAGGTTAATTAATTGAGGATAATTAACCAATAGGATAATTACTTAATGGAAGTAATTAAGAACTAATTACTTAGTGTAATTAATTAAAGGATTTATTAAATAAGAAAATTAATTAAGGGGTAGTTAATTAATGAGTGTGGTTAATTAATGGTTAATTAATCAATGTAAGTGCTTTTAGGATAATTAATTCGAGTAATTAATTAAGGATAAATGTAATAAATGTGAATGGGCGAAGATTAATTAATTTGTGTGATTAATTAAAGGCTAATTACTCAATGTAATTAAAGAGATAATTAAAGGATGATTAATTAATTTGATTGAAATTAATTAATGAGTTGGTAAACAGGATTTAAAGGTGATTGTAATTAATTTAATTTATTTAAATTAATTAGAAATAATGTGACTAATTAATCTTGCTTTTGAATGATTAGATTATAGAAATGCCTTGAATTAGATGATATCTCTGCTATACAATGTTTTGTGATATGATATGTTTGGGTTATGCAGTGATAATGTGGTTATCTATCGATGATGAATTGTCGTGTAAAAGTGATATCCTATATTTAATGTTTGAAGTATATTTTCACTTGTATAACATGGGTTAAGGTGACATGGGATTCGAAGAGACCGGGGTCGGGTATCAGTAAATACCCAAAACCACTTCAATTTGAAATAATATGTAATTCTTTATAGATTTGATATGTGTAATCAATAGGCTAGAATGAAATAATTTAAGTAAAATGGACCATTGAAACTAAGTAAGGATACTTAGAGGTTGATTTGTGAAATAAGTATTGAATATAACAAGGTTAAAACTCGTAGTAAGGAACGACAGATTTAAAATAATTTTATTTTTTTAGTTCTTAATGTTAGATGGGTTTACTCATGTTGGTTTCCAGCCTGACCTGGGTGTTACTTTGATGTAATGCTCGGGTCAGATCGAGTATTACAGATTTTCACGTAAGGACGTTCTGGAGCTTAGGAGGCGAGCTGGATGGCAGGGACGTATATAGTATTCTGCTGTGTATATTATTGTTTGTATTTTTGGAACACGTTGATTTTAACTGTCCAGTATTTGTGTAATGGTTGTAACTCTGATGTATTATATGTAATTTAACTGATACAACTTCTTTGTATAAATGTTATTATATGATATTATATTTTGATCCACTGCGAATGTGAGATTTCATGTCTTGTTTCTGTTTTCTTCTTCTACCACTTTCCTTCTTTTCCTAACTATCTAGAATTTTCGAGATCGAAAATTCCGGGTCATTACAGCACAAGTGTATGTTTCATAAATCATAAACAACCTTATCTAGATTTTCATCAACTAAAGGATCAATGACATGGTGAATTGCTATACAAAGAATTTCTTTAAGTTACTTTTCTTTTCTGCTTATTTCATCGACATCGTCAATGGATTCAATACGAATCTTTAAAGCATGATTGAAAGCTTTGTTAGCACCTCTAAAGATTTTGTTTTATCTCTCTAAATCAGAAACACGATTTTGAAGTAGATACTTTCCACGTTCAAGTTTTTGAATCTTAGCTGCATATTCATTTATGTGCTGTGAATATCTTATCCTCTTTTGATCATCAAAATATCTCATCATTTCAAATTTGACCTTCCTACACCATTCACTCATTATTTTCTTGTTTAAATCCGAGGTAGGGTTTATCATAGTATGGAGTTTTTAAATTGCCAAAATGAAGAACTTGTCAATTTAACGATAGATGAGGTGATTGGAGAAGTCGATAAATCGATATTTGGAATTTTTTTCCCTATCATAAATTCCATTGGTTTGCATTGAGCTTGACTATCTTTTAGTTTATCTCCAAATTGCTTACCTGCTAAAAGAGCTTAGACATCTCTTGGTCAAAATCGATTGAAGGATTTGATTTGACTTCGCACTTTAATTGGGAAACTATTTCATTCTTATTCTTAATATCTTCTTCAAGCTTAATCATTAGATCGCTAAGATCTCTAATGATTGTCTTTTGGCGTAGAAATTTCTTGCACCCTTCCAATGCTTTTGTGTTACATTTGAGATGGGCAGACAAAGACACTTTGAGAAAGCCCTTATTTCCAATAGCAGCTACTAACTTATCTTTGATGTTTGTAAAACGAGATGGTGAATCTAACAAGAACAGTGTGCTAGATAACCGCAAATCATATTTAAACAACAAAAACGAAATTATACTCAAATCATTTGTTTATTTTATTAAAATAATGGAAATTACAACCCCAGAGAAATTAAATCAATACCAACGATCTCATTGTTAAATCAAATACTAATTTCACTACACTTAAAGTTGGGAAATAACATTTCATTTGAAGAATTAGTTGAAAAAGTAACCGTCGAATGGGAAGGGGAATCGAAAGGGGTGTTAAATCCTTTCAGGGTAATAAGCTGAGGATATTTGCTATAGTCTCATTCTCCGATAGGAGGACTATCATGACCGCATATTATTTTGCATGATATGTTCAAATTCCTTAAGAAACTTTTCCTTTTCTTTGCCAAGAAAATTGAAATGAAGTTGGGGATGTTGCATATAAAGCCTTTAAAGATCTTTAAGAAATCAACATCTAGCCAATTTTATGGAGATCAAGAGAAAGGACTTTTCTAAATAGTCTCTTCTTAATTTGATATATTTTCTTAAATTATCATTTTTAATAGGACTGCTTGAGAGACATATACCGTATAATAACGTAAGAAAATACCACTAAGTATAAAAGGAAACTAACATAGGAAATTCACATTACATAACTACAAATATTTATATGGTTCGTACAAAACTGAATTTTTAAATAACTTGGAAATGAATTTATCCTTATAATATTTGAGTTTTCCGAAACCAATTCACAGGGGATCAATTTGACTCATGGTAAATTCCAGCAAACCCACGGATGTGGGTCAAATCCAAATTCATCCGAATATCTCCCACGTATATGTCTAAGTAGACCTTCACTAAAGTCACCCAAGTATGAGAAACTATAGTTGGGTGCCCGCAATAAGCTTTGTATAAGAAATCCACTAGAGTATCTCTGTCTTCAATCAACATCCAAAAAAGCGTTATTAATTCTTGATTTTCTTTTGAAAGCTTATCATATCGAAGGCATGCCCTTTTCAATCAAGGGACAGCTTCTTTATCTTTAAAGGATGCTAGTACTGCAGCACTCTTATTAAGCTTATAATACTTGTCAAAGAGTACATTATGTTCTTTTAGTTGTTTATCTAACTCCTTATACAAGCTATTTATTTTCGCTTGTTTTTTTAAGGTGGGTTTTACAAAGTTGAATGGATTTCTTCTGTATCTAAAATAAAAAGAATCAGCTATTGTTAGCTTAGAAGTTAAAGTCATTTGGACAATGAATCCCAAACCTAAGAAAGAGAATTTGAAGCATGTGGGAACTACTTTTCCTCCTCCTAATCTCTAACATCAATATTGGTGGCTTTTTCTTTGAGATAAGAAGGCTTAGGAAGCTCAGTTCAGCTTGCGTCACGACCTCTAAGTCGGTGTTAACTTATTCTAAAGACCTAAGGATATCATCGCTATCCCCTCCATGAGCATCGGCATGACCTCCTCCGTTGCCACCTGAACCTTGACCTCTATCTTCATTATCAGGGTTATTATCATCATCATCATTACTATCTTACTCTACGGCTATTTCATCATCCTCATCACCTTCTTTATCGTCGGAGTCGGAATCACCTTCTATAAGAAGAGCATTAAAAGACGAGAGTTTAGCGGCATAACTTTCCTTTCTCTCTATCTGGAACCTCGATCCCTTGCTCCATCTCTATGATTTTATCCATAGATCATTTGACTAGAACAGGATTGAGTGGATGGAAGCTCAAGTCAGGACATGTTTCAATGTTGTTAGAATAAGCAGGCATAAGAGCGTCCTGTAAGAGTTCACGAAGATATCATTTAGAGAAGTACACAAAAATTGCGACACCTTTTGCTTGACTATAAAAATGGTATTAATGACCATTGTTAAATAATTTTTCTTCTTTTCCAGCTTCTTCTTGAGAGAAGATTGTATATAAACTATTCAAGCCTTCTCTTCTTTGTATTCTTTTAAAGTAATATTTATGTCGAATTCCTGTTAGCTGGTACTTGTTTTTCTTTTCTTGCTTCAAAAATGATAGACTCTGCAAGTGAGACACCTAACCTTTCTTGTTCTTTCACTGCATTCTCTTTAGCAGTAGGAAGAGAAGCAATTTGGCTATTCAAAGTTGAGATTTCTTCTTAAAGCGTAGACGCCTCAACGGAAGACTTTGAAGCTCTTTCCTAAAGAGAGTACTGGATTTTAGAAAACTAAAAGGAATTGTATAATATGAGTAAGAATTCATTAAGAAATAAGTAATAAAATAGGCAAGTAATATGAAACATAACGGAAGTTGTTGCTCAATTAGAGAGCGACCTTGTCCTATCGGATCAGGAACAAAAAGGTGGTGGATGAATGGAAGCAAATGAGGGAGAATTCAAAATTTATCGTACCATCATCTCAAAATCATCTGGAGAAAATGGTGATGGGGTCCAAATGGGTTCAACTTCTGAGAAAGAGTTGAAATGCCCAAATCTTTTTGCATCTTTTTGATAATTTTAGGTGAATCGGACACAACAATGCGGAACATGAGGTCGGCCTTTGAAAGAGTTGATTTAAATTTGTCGATAGAAGTTTTAAAAGTAGGACTGTCTGGGGTTTTGCTTAAATCAACAGTTTCACCCTCTTTTGGAGGAGGAGAGGATCGGATATTAACTGTTTTAGCCATTTTAAAAGAAGGACATACGATAGTCATTTCACTCAGTTTCCTTTTAGCAATCATCCTTGACTTGGCGATGTCTTGGGTTAGGCCAAAGCACTAGATTTAGAAATTAGAGGGAGTGGATCTTTTATGGTTAGCTAAGCAGGGGGAGCAACCAATAGAATCCAAAAGTATAAGTTAGTAAAGCAATCTAAGGAGTAACACAACAATAAATTCCAAGTACTAGGCTTAAGATTCCCATGATGATACATAAAAATTGGAGACATGGGAGAGAAAATTTTGGAATCATCCAGGGGAGAAAATGCTTGCTCTCAGAAGTATGTTGGACAAGAGGTGATTGTCCAAGAACTCTCTGACATTCGGGAAGGAGGGAATGTTTTTGAATATTGCTTGGTGTTAATAGAGTAAGCCTATTCCTTATACTGCCCAATGCAATGGTAAACAGCTTTACGATTCTCTTCCCCTCATCGTTGAGATCTTTAGGAGCAATACTTAACAAGGAATGTAATATAAAAAAATTAATTTAATAAATATGAAGATTATGATCAACTTATGAGTAGAAGGGAAGACTCTGTGCCCTAACCTCCTTTGATGCCCCTAGTACTTCCATGTGCCTCATATATCATGTAAGATGAACAGCGGGATCCGTCCTTCCATCATATATTTCTAGTATTTGTAGTTTGAATTCCATGGATTCCTAGCTTGCCTAGTTGTTGGAGTGAAGGGGCTCTTATTCACATCCTCAAAATCTATATTCACCAATCTTCCTCTCAGGGCCCGTCTGATTATTTCTGCCATCCTGTCGTTATCACCAAGTGGTAGTCTTTGTCCGTCATTTCCAACCTGCCTCACGAGTCTATGAGGGAATCCTAAAATCTGTTCTTTTGGATGAGCATTCATTTCCCTATCAAAGCCAAACTGTACAACACCGCTTGATATCCTACTTGGAATTGAGCCAATATGATCCGGGGGCATGCCTCTTAGTTTAGGGGCTGCTTCCGATGGCTCCACGCTATCATGTATCTTAGTTGCATCATTTCCTTGGTTCTGATTTTGGACTTCCTATGCTCCAGCTGCTCAAACTTCGCGATCCATATTTCCAGTATTTCTTGCTACTTCATTGCCTTGATTTTGCACTCCATCTTGTCCAATCTGCCGGAGTTGGTTCTGCATCATATTCGCCTTCCTTTTCAGCATCCTTTCCATATTGTATCAGTAATATAGATTGAGGTCTTATTAGCTCCAAAGAAAGGCTCCTAACTTCCTTCATGATGGCTCCTTTCCGTTCTTTGTCTCCTTGTTGATTACCTAGCCATTGCTTCCTAGATTCAAATTCCTATGCTTCCGAATCCAATATTGTAATGATCCCGGATTTTTTATTAAGTTTAAATTGATAATTAAATAAATTTTTGAATAAAAATTGCGAAATTAATTAATTAATCGATTTGGGTTTCTCCAAATTTAAACAAAATATGTGTGAAATCATTTGAATTTAAATTTTAAGTAAATGGTTTAAAAATAATTTGAATTTATAAAATAAGAGAAACTATGAAATTAGTATAAGTGGAAAATGAAATAAAACAAAGTAAATATATGTATGAAAGTGTAGACTAGGAAAAAGAAATAAAATAAGTATTAGCAATAAATATTTCAAATAAATTCATGGTCAAGTAAAATGTAAAATAAACATGAAAGAATTCTAGAAATATCTATACAATTGGAATACACATAAGTATGGAATTGTAAGACAAAGATAATCAAACTTAAGTGTTTATGTACATATAAAGAACAAAGGAAATAATAAAGTACAAAAGCTTGCAAAAGAACATTATGAAACAAACAAACAAAAAATGTTTACAAAACAAACTGTAAATAGCATAAGTTTGTAGACAAAGAATGACACATGCATTTAATACCCCATCTTCTCTTTGCACAAACAAATCTTCTCAACATATACAAAATGTTATACATCAGCCGAAATAAGCAACATATCAGCCACCAAAATGGAAAAAAAAAATCTTTAGTCAAAATACAAAAACAAGAAAAAAATCCCTGACCTGTTGTACAAAAACATAATAACACCCTGTACAACTCTTTTATTTATATCAAGCTTCTCATCAGTTCGTTCCTTCAAAACCAAGTAAATCTGAAGTCATACCATTTCATACTTAAACAATACTTTAGTTAAAACAACAACAAATTAAATCAGCTCAAACCAGAGATCAATGAAGAAAAAAAAAGTCTTCAGTTTGCAATTTTAAAGCCTGGTTTAAAAGAAGTGTTCTCTGTTCCAAGCATTTACAGGTGAGTAACATCACATCTTTAAAATCTTTAAACTGATCCTGTTGTATGTTAAGTCTTGGAAGATTTGTGTTTGGGTGAATACATAGATATGTTTAGTAATTTCTCTGCTTATATATAAATGCATGTATATGTGAATAAGTGATTTCCTGGAACATCTCTGTTACCAGATCTTCAAGCTAAAGCCTAGAAGAAAAAAATCACTACTTCTTGATCCAATCTATATGTGGATTAAAGTATTAAACAAAACATGTTTGTTAGATCATAGATTTTAATTTAGATACTTGTTCAAGTTAAAATAAGTTAGTACTAAAAACACAGTGTAAACTTAATATAAGACAAATTTCAAACATCTTGATTCATAAATTTAGGAATGTTAATTTAATTCTTAAACCAAAAGATGATTTTTAAAAATGAAATCATCATTTTTAGTAATGGATTGAGGCTACAGTTCTCGTTTGAACAAAAAGTGGGTTATAGGCAATTTCTGGTGATTCTCGGGTTTGGAGTGGTTAGGGTTCTATGTGGTGATGGAGGGGTGATCGGAGGGTTTAGGAAAAATGGTGGGTGGTGGTGTAGTTGGTTGTGAAAGCGGCGGTGAACATTTTAGTTTTTCAAACCTAATTTTTTCTGTGTGTAGAGAATCGATCATCCCGGCCTGTGAAGTTAATCGAGTGCAGCGGGTTTTGGTTTGGTGGTAGCTTGGCCATAGTTGAAGTCGTGGCTAGAGTTATAGACCTTCAAGTGGTCGGAGCGGTGTGCACGAGGCGATAATAGGTTTAAAGGGGTGTTTGCTGTTATGTTCCCAGGTTCAGGCATTCGAAGTCGAATGTGATTTTCGTGGCGTTGATGAAGTTCAGGTGGCCGCGAATGGATCTAGGGGTAATCGTCGATGTGACGAAGGCGTGGGTGAGGCTGGTGTTGGTCAGAGTCATGGTGCAAGTGCACCGTGCACCTTTTGTTCTGGTGAACATCTGGGTTTGGAAATGAGGGTGAACTCGAGTTTACTCAAGTAGTTTGAGTATTTTGCTTGAAGATAAGAGTTGGATGACTCGAAGATTTGGTGGGTTGGACTCGAAGTAAATAGCAGTGGCCTCGTGTAGTTTGGATGTCAGGTTTAATCCTGTCAGTATTTAACATTTTTAAACAAATGAAGTTTAAATGCAAAGTAAAAGATTTAAATCTAAATTTTTAACCTGATTCAAGCCTAGTTTGAATTTCAGTTTAAAATAAAATAAAGTTTTTAAAATTTGAGATATTTTAACAACTTTAAAAAGGGTTTAAAAGGTTTGAATAGAAAAATTAAAAGCTTTAAATAAAAATAGAGATTTAAACCTAAGTTTAAATCTGGATTGAAATCTAAATTTGAATCCTTATGTTGAAATAAAAGAAGATTTTTTATTTCTTTATAAATAAAAAATATTTCTTTAGCAAGTAATTTAAGGATTTGAAAATTTGTTTTAAACTTTATTAAAAATGAATTGGTGTTCATTTTAAAATCTTGAATTTAAAATAAAATTTAAAAGTAAAATTGAAAATGGATGTTTTCAAATGTATTTGTAAATGGTAATAATGTGTTTATCTTAAAGATGATAAAGATTTAATGATTTGTAATTGACTTAATTTTAAGATAATTAAATGAATAATTAATTTATTTAATAAAGTAATGAAATGTATAATTACTTAAAGTAATCAAGGGTTTTAAATTTAAAGCTTTGCTTAATTAACTAGTGAAAGTAATTAAGAAATAATTACTAATTAAGAAGTAATTAATTAATTATTATAATCAATTAAGGATAATTAATTAAAAATTAATTATTAATTAATGATTAATTAAAGGATAATTAATTAAATATTTTGTAATTAATTGATTATTAATTTATCATGATTAGGAATTTATTTAAAGGCAAATGATTCTGGTTTAGATTAATCAGATATCTTAATTGGCCTGGATGACTATATTTTATTGCATGTTGTGAATTGTTTGATATTCTCTGATATGTGATGCTTTGTAATATATCCTGATTTATGTTGTGATCTGTAATGTAATTAATTATCTGCGATGTGATTTATTATATGTGATATACATATCTGTGTTATGTGAATGAACGATAAGCGTTATCGTTTATATCGCTTATCAACTATATTTCTGTGTTTTGATCTATGATGATGATGTTGTTGGACTATTGTGTTAAACCCCTAGACCAAACCATACACACACAAATATGGATTTCACGAGGAAATCGATTAAGTCACAGATTTTTGAAATGATTTTTAAATAGACAATTTGAATACAACGGTTTGGAAATGGAATCGGGTTAAATGTGAAAAGCTTTTGAAATGAAATTTCAAATTTATTTTTGAATAACTTGATAAAGTTTTGAAATTTAAATAATATGATTAAATTTGAATTCAATATTTGAAACTGAATTCTATTATTTGAAACTAGGGACTAAAGATGTTATACAAGTTATATATGGGTTAAACCATTTTAAATGTATTGATTTAGGAATTTGATTAATTCAAAGGCTTTAACTCGTGCAAATGTAATTGGATTTTTTTTGAAACGAAAATTGTTTGTTTTCAAATAATAAAAGCTTTCACATAAAAAATGAATGTCCAATTTGTGTCAAAAGGAATTTCAAGTTTGAAATTAAAATGATTTCCAAGTTATGGAAACGGTTTGTAAGCTATAAGTTAAATCTTTGATTTAAAGATTTAACGAGTTAATCCAATTGAAATGGAAATTATTTTGAAATCCGTGAATGGATCTTGGTGAAAATGGGTGAACTTTGTGAAATAAATCTTTTGTTTAAAGATTTTAAATGGTAATTTGTTTAAACCATTTGAAGAAAGGTTTTGGGTTTTTTTTAAGTTGTGACTTAACTGAAATCCCATATTCATATATTTTAAATATTGTGCTCATTATTCGGTTTAGCCTGGAGAGGACCTTTGTGTCATATAACCCATTCCGAATAATTATACGATGTTATGGATAGCATTTGAAGACTGGTTGTGAAGACCGGGTATTTGTGAGAACGATAGGATAACCTATCGATTATCTCTGCACCAGCTGATCCTCGGTATAGAGATTCCCTAAGTGATGGGAAGTCCGATCGGGATTATGGATACTCGGATTGCAAGGGCTTCTTCGGAAGTGCCTTCGGTTCTGTTCGAACCCGGGACAGACTTGTATGGTTGTTGTATGTCTGACACTACAATTTGAGATATAAATCAGATTTCTTTCAAATACATATTTGTTGGTGGCGGAGAATTTATTCTCTTAGCTTAACACCCTTCTCTGAGACGTACGAGCTCAGAGGTTATGTAGTTGATAATTATCAGCGATATATTCCCAATTTGGTAGTGTGACATGCTAAGTGCTGCTGTTTGTTGATGATCATTTGTTGATCAATTGTGATCAAAGCATAGCTTTTGTATAAAGCGTAGCTTTGTGGACGAGACTGCATCAGGACCTCACAACCTGGAAATGGTCGAAATAGGAAAGATGCAGCAAGGTTATGAGGGTCGCGCCCTTTATGGTGTGCCATTCCCTTCTGGTAAAGGGTGGTATCATGGTATGGAGCCCAGATATTTACCTATGTGGTGGGCTTCAATCTCATTTTCTGTGTGGTTGTTGCTTTGTGGTTTAGAGGCGCCTCGGATAAAGGTCCCAAAGGACCGGGTGGTGGCATGCTCGAGAAGTAGTTACCTAGTTACAGAGGTAACCCGGCCATGTGTTGGCATAGATCCTGCTAGGTTCTCGGGACGTCCCGCTAAAGGCGTACCCATGGACAGTGGGAAGTTCTTTAGCCCGACCATTTGTTGGAAAATCCAGATGAAACAATACGAGCCCTTTACGATTGCAATTGTATAACCTACCTCCTCAGGAGGTAGCTATAGCGGGCATAATATAATGGTACCTATGCTGGAAAAGATTAATATTATACTTTTGAAATGTTTTCCACTATGCACTAATAATAATATAAAAGCAGAATTTTGCATAGTAAGCATGTTTGACTCTCATAAGGAGAAATCTCCCCCATGTGTGCGATTGCATTGTGTGTGTGCCGGGAGGCCTTATGGTTTCATTTTCTTAAAAGCATTGAGAATTTCAATCAAATTTCTTTTGTTGTTCGTTTAAAAGAATTAACTGTTTTTTTACTCATACCAGTCCCATAACTGACTCGGAGTTTATTGTTCCTTTCCTAAACTCTGGGCGCCCACTATTTTCCACATGGGCAGTCTAGAGTTGGGTTTTTCAGATAGTTAGGTTTAATAGATTATCTAGGGTTAGTCCAATCTTTTGATATGGACGAGACTTGCTTGTCTAGGTGAACGTGATGTTGGTTCGAGCGAGCTTTGGATTGGAGCATTGGATTTGGAGATTCATTCTTTTGGAGTTATTATTCCGCTGCTGGTGTTATCTTTCTTTTTCCGCCGTGTCTTGTATCTTATCTCTGATAGTATTGATATTTGTTGTATCATTCAATTATCTGTTGTATCTGTCATTGTATCAGTGTTATATGTTGGTATTTATTTTCTTCCACTGTGTTGTACTTTATGGTGTTATAAGCTCCGGCGCACCAGATTTGACGTTTGGATCTGCATCATTTGAATATGAGTTTCATATTCGGTGCCGATTTTCGAAGGTCGACTCAGGATCGCTACATTTGGTATCAGAGCTGAGGGTTAAAACTTTAGCTCAGGAGTATAACACATTAAGTAGCTCATTAGAGATAGGGTGAAGTAAACCCTAGAATGAGTATGTCCTTAAGATAACCCTTTGAATGCCTTAGTAAATTCTCTTACTATCTGCTGATAGTACGTATGAGTGCAAGAAGAGGACGAGATAGGGGACAGGGAAGTACCATTACAAATGGTCAGTGCCCTGCAATAGCGAAAACAATCTTTCTCTATCAATCTTCTTTGATTCATCTTTCCAATTTCTTTTGATTGCTTCGTAACATCTGCAAGGAGAAATTTTGGTGTGATGGTGGCCCTACGAATCGTTGTAGAAAATCTTTATCTTTATCGATTTCTTGTCAGCTTTTCGATCTAAACTCTAATGAATTTGGAATTGGAAATTTTAAATAAAATTGGAAATTTTAAATAAAATTGGAATTTTAAATTGAGTTAAATTGATCGAATATAAGGATAAATTTGAATTGAATCGATAAAACGATTTCGCTTAAAACCAAATTTGAAATTCTATTTTTTGGGTAGATCGAAGTCCGAAGAGGGACAAGTTGGTATATAATTTGGGGTATTCTAACCTAAGTTGGAATTCATACCTAATGTTTGAGAAAATTGTAGAAGATTTAATCCATCTACTAATCTCTTTTATTCAGCATCTCTTTTCAATTCTTCGATAGTTCCTGGTAGATCTAGGGAGAAGATTTGATATATTTGTGTGACGACCCGGAATTTTGGGCAATATCAATTTAATAATCTGTATTAATAATTAAATTGGTTTGATAATTTTTCTTTATAATTTTAATTTAAATTGGTGAATTTAATCTTTTAAAGGTTAATAAATATTTAATCTGGCAAATTAGTAAGAATTATTTTTTTTCAAAGCTAATAAAATGTTATTCTATGTATAACATATATATTTGATATATATTGTGAATGGGAAAATCTTTTGTTTTAAATAAAAGATTGAATTTTCAAATTGTAATATATATGTATGTATATGTTATAATTTGGAATTGTTTTGGAATTTAATTTAATCTATTAATAATTTATATATGTATGAATTATAATTTAAAGCATTGTTTTAAAATTTATACTTTTCAAGAGCTAATTTAAAGATTTATTCAATTTATTTTCAAAATATAAGATAATTGTTTATTTTTAAATATGATTGTTTAAACAATGATTTAATAAAAGTTTTATTTTGTTTCTTTAAATTGCTTAAATTAAAATGGTTATGAATGTGTGTGTGTGTGTGTGTATATATAAATGTTTTAGTATTTTTCAATACATATATAAGAATTTATTGGTATTATAATTAGTTTTATAATATTTTCTTTAAAAAGTAAATTTATATTTACATATGTAAGTATTTAGTAATTTAGTAAATTAAATAAGTAAGTTAAATTAACTTTTAAATTAAGTAAAAATTAATTAAAAATACTTAATATCATGTGTACACATGTTAGGACATCTCAAAAACACATGTAAGAAAATTAAGCAAGATGAATGACATTTGTTCAATTTAATAAGAAGTGGCAATAGATCTATTTTAATTTTTAATAAATGTTTTTAGAAGAAGCTAGTTTTGCTTTCACAAACACCTTTTCTTCTTCTCATTTCTTTTCTTTTTCTTTTCCTTCATTTTCCAAATTAATGGCAATTAGTAAAACTACTTTCAAATCTGAAATTCAAAATCGAAAGTAAAATCTGCAAAGCAAAATAAAATCCTATGCAGCTTCAAATCTGCAAAAGCAAAGATAAAATCTGAGAATTTAAAAGATATATTTCAAATGAAGTTCAACCTGCAACTTAAAGGGGAGATCAAGAACAGTTTAAATCAACAAATTAAAGGCATGCAGAGGAATTTCTTCAGCAAGCAAGATCAAATCTTATTCCAGATTAAAAAAATTCAAGGCCTGGAATGTTTTTAAACCTGCTCTGCAAATTTAAGAGGTGAGTAAATTTCTTTTAAAATAGTTAATCTGGATTTAATTACCATGCATGTGATGATCTGTGATTTGAGTTTGGTGTTGCATGAAAATCTTCAGTATCTATATTATTGAATAAATAGATATGTTTATATATATGTAAACAAAGGTCTGTATAACTCTCTATTACTTATCCCGACCAGGTTTCATTTTTTAAAAAAAATTAAAATCTTCCACTAAACATCATTATTTGACATTGATGATTGAAGAGAAGTTGTTTGTTATTGTTTGTGGTTAATTTTAAAAATAGTTTCATAATTGAAAATGCAACAAATAATTATAAATAAGGAATTTACAGTAAAACTAGGATTTTTGTAAAAAAAATCAACTTCTTTAAATTCTAAATTGAACTACATGAATGTAATCGTGATGAAAAATCATGAATTTAGATATGAAATTTGTAATTTTTAGTTGGGTATTTAATGTGACATTTGGGTTTGTTCGATTTGGGGATTTTGGTGGATTGCCATTGATCCACTTGTTGATTCGAGTTGAATTTGTGGTCGAGGCTAGTTTGTGTGATGAGGATGAAGGGAAAATTGCAATTCAATTTTTCTAATGGTCGTGGTGTTCGAATTGGATCGAACTAGGGTTTAAGCTTACATTTTTGTTCGGCTTGAATGTTGTAACTTCGCGACTTGGATATGGTAGCGGAGATGATCGCGACGTGGGGGTGTTGAAGCTCATGGTCGTGGTGTTCGATGTTGGGGACGGCGAAGTTCAACGTCGTCGTGGATCGTCGACCGTGGGTGGTTTTGGGGGTAGTACAGCTGCAGTTTTGAGCTTAGAGTTTGAAATTTGACTTGCGTTGAAATTCTTGAATATGAGAGTTTGTGGAGGCTCACACGCGTTCATGTGATCGATGTCGATGATCGCGACAACCAAGTTTGGCCGGAGGTGATGGGACACATGCAAGCGTGTACGTTTTGTACACCGATATTTTGAAGTGTTGGGGAAAAAGGGTTTTAACCGAAGGAGCACTCGTGTTTTCTCTGGTTGGACTCGAAGAAGGGAGGTAGATGGGTTTACTCGGGGGAAGGCTCGTGTAACTGCCGTGTTTTACTCGAGTATTTTTAGGGTGATTGCTTTTTAGCTAGTACTGTAAAAATTTAAGACAAGTTACAAATGAAACTTGAGTTTGAATTAATATAAATCAAGTATTAAGTTATAAAACAAGTTTTATAAAAGAAAACATTCAAAGTTTTAAACTTGTTGTTTTAAAATAAATGTAAATCAAACTTTTAAAAAGTGATAATTGAATTCATTTAAAATTTAAAATGTTTTAAGATGATTGCTTTAGAAAGTAATTATCTAATTAAATTTTGAATTTCAATTTAAAAAAATGTTTTGAATTTGAAGTATTAAATAAAAGTTTAAAGTAATGATTTTAAAAACTTAAGTTTCAAATTTTATTTAAAATGAATAAGTTTATATTAGATAAATTAAAGTGTTTTAAATTTTAAACTTAATTTCTTAATGCCTTATTTTCAAATAAGGTTATTGATATAATTTTGTAATCCAAATTAAAAAGTTTTTTTTTAAGTTATTAAATTTGATTAATTCAAATAATTTATTTATGTAGATAAATATGGTTAATTTGTCTTTGATATGAACTTAAGAATACTTGATTATATGATTTGTTAATAAGTAAAAGTTTAATTAAGAATACTGTTTTCTTAATCATTTAAGGATTTTAAAATATAAGAAGTTAATTAATTATAAATAATTAGTTAATTGTTTATTTAATTTTTAATAATCACTTAATTACGGATTAATTAAGTGTAATTACTTAATGAAGTAATTAATGGTTAATAATTGAATGTACTTAAGAATGGTAATTACTTATGGAAGTAATTAGTGGAAATTACTCATGAGAGTAATTAAAGTGGAAGTGGTTAATGGTTAATCACTAGATGTTATTAATCTAAGGAGTTCATTAATATAATTGTATTGAAATTAATTAATTTTGGAGTAACTAATTAATTAAAGAATTAAAAATTATTTAATGATGGAATTAATTACTGGTTAAGGTAATTAATTAAGAGAATAATCAAGATTTATTAACGGAAGTAATTAGAAGATAATTACTTTTGTAAGTAATTAAGAGTTAATTACTTAATTAATTTAGTTAATTAATTAATGTGATTAATTAATAAATAAAGGTGATTAATTTTAAGATTAATTACTAAGTGTAATTAATTAAGAATGTAATTAACTAAAAAAGTAATTAATTAAGGATTTATTAATTAATGTAATTGAATAATGATTACTTAATGAAGTAATTAAAGATTAATTAATTAGATTAATTAATCAAAAGATTAATATAGTTAATTAAGAAGTTAATTGATTAAGATAAGTAATTACAAGTTGTTAATTACTGTTAATGATTAATGAGATAATTAATTATAAATTAATTATTAATTAATTAAAGGGTTAATTAATTAATAAGGATCATTAGTTAATTAATGAAGTAATCAAGATTGATTAATAAAAGTATTTAATTTAAGTATGTTTAATTAATTGTTATTAATTAAGGACTAATGTAATTAATTATAATTGATTAAGTAATGGAAGTAAATGAAGATCATTAATTATTGTAATTAATGATAGTAATTAAGGTTAATTACTGAATATGGTTAAGGATAATTACTTGAATGTAATTAAAGGATAATTAATCAAGGGAGTTTAATTAAAGAAGATCATTAAGAGATGATAAATTAATTTATTTGGAGTAAATTAGTGAAGAAGGATTTAGGTAATCCAATTGATTAAGAGTTAATCAATTCTGCTTATGGATGATTGGTTAATATTGATTGACTGATACTGGGTGATTGGTTGATACTGGATGATTTGAATATCTATGATATGTGATATGCTGCTTTGTGAGATGAATGTTTGTTATGAATTATCTATTGTGATAATGTGATTCATCTATCTGTTTTTATCATCCTGAATATAAGTTAATTGTTTAAACCCTTAAACAACTTGGACATTAAAATGGCATTTGGATTCGATGAGACCGGGATCGGTTTTCCATATTTGGATATCCGAAAACCAAATCGATCCAAATTAAACGTTAGGTCGTGAATCCAAGTGGAGCTTAGTGAAGACTCGAAGTGTAAGAACTATTCGTCGGTACAAGTCTGGAGGTGATTCCGTGATGAGTTGACGGAGATAGTACTTTCAGGTTCGTGATGGTGATCTAGAGTGCAAGGGATATGGTCGTTGACTCCGAGGGTGATTCCAAAATGAGTGCAACAAGATAGTGCCTTTGGTTTCGTTCGAACCCGGAACGAACTTGTATGGACTGAATGCTTTCAGAACATCGTCAGGTGGACGATGAGCATTCTAAGATAGATGTGTTCTATAAAGGTAATCGCAGCCTCAAGACTCATCAACCTGGGCGTGGATAAAACAGGGGAGGTGCAGCAAGGCTAGGTGGGTAGCACACATTTCAGGGTGAGGTCATTCCTGTCTAGATGTCCCTTTTATTTCGGCTTAGTGGGTGGTTGGTCGCGTCAATCACGGGGTGATCTTACTCGGGACTGTTCAGTAAGGAATGGTCCTGTCATTGTGATGCAGGGGATTGGGCGTAATCCTCGATACTGTGATCTAGGCTACGTACTTTGATGGGCGGTACCTCGGTAGCCCTGCCATTGATGTAATCCAAAATCCAATAAGTGCCTGTACGGTTTTGATTGTTCCCAACTATGTTGGAACGTGAGATGTAAGCATTCAAGCTATTTCTGTATTTTATTTTGAAAACCCTAGACACTATTATAATATCACTGGATTTCCAATCAAATGTTTTGGTTAGCGTAAGGTAAAAACTTTTCCATGTTTATGTATGGGAAGTCTTACGTGATACGCTTTCTTTTCAAAGGTTTTTTCCAAAGTTAAGTAATTTTAACCCGTTTACTCACACCAGACCCCTGTTTGACCCAAGTGTTTATTTTCTGTTTTATTAAACTATTGGGTACTCATATTATGTATGAGTAGTCAAGTGATTCAGGTTTGCTTGACGAATTCTGGAGGAGATATAGAGCAGGAGGCTTCCACGTGTAGATATATTATGGTTCCGCTGTGTTTGTGTTGTATCTGTATTTTTTGATATCTTGAATTGTATAGTTAGATAGATGTTTATAACTATCTAATATATGTGGTATAAGTTGTGTACTCTGATGTAATATGATACTATGTAATATTTTATGTGATATATTATATTTCAATCGTTCCTCTGTGAGTTATCTGATGTTGTTGTGTTTCTTCTTTCTCTTTCTTTTCTTCTTCTATCCCTTTCTTTCTTAATTAGTGATGCGACTTTCTGGTGTCAAAAGGTCGGGTCGCCACAGGTGGTATCAGAGCATTAGGTTGAGTGAATACCTAGGCTCGGGAGTGGTGTTTTCCTTGAGAGAGCGTACTTGTAATTTTTATATATAACTATATATATATATATATATATATATATATCTACCTGATCTGTTGGGTTATCTGTTCGGATTTTCCAACATAAGTTTAAAGGTAGATGGAGTAGTGGTGTGTGTATAACACGACTACCACTGATGGAAGAGGTCTATATGTTTGAG
This sequence comes from Allium cepa, assembly GCA_030765085.1. NCBI lineage: Eukaryota > Viridiplantae > Streptophyta > Magnoliopsida > Asparagales > Amaryllidaceae > Allium > Allium cepa. The sequence continues at coordinate 673,549,913 of CM060941.1, read as the reverse complement.
GTTGGATGTGTTATTTGTCGAGACTGTAGACCTAATACCGTCTCGAGTGAGATTCGGAGCTTGGAGTAAGGATTTCTCTGATATCCGAAGAAAATCTTTTTAAAGATTCAGAGTTTATCTTTGAAGTGTAAGTTTGGATCTGTCAGAAGTGCAGAAGTAAGTGATGATACCTTGATAACTGCGTGATGAGATGTAGTACCCATGGATATTTTCAGAAGATGTTTTCTCTTGTAGCAGTTTTAGAAGTAGTTGAAAAGCAGTTTTACCTGCTACAGGGAACATTTGTTTGTGTAGAAGTTGTCTGGATCTTTAGCAAAGAGGTTGGTTGTTTTGGAATATGAGGCTAAGGTCTATAAGTTGCTTCGCTTCGACATGGCCTCATTTGTCATTGCTTAAGGAAAGCGACTTGTTGACGCTTGGTTTGGAGCCCAAATTTCTTGAGAGGTTGTCTGCCATCTCGAAGGTCCGTTGTGTGGTTTGTTGATCGTTTTGGTTTTCGAGGAACCTTTGGATTAGAAGTCTTTGGTTAGATGTGGTAGTAGTGCAATTCGAAGTGTTCGGTGTGCTGACGAGAAGATCTTTTAGCTTTGTAGTATCATCGAGGTAGAGTTTGGAAGCAGCAATGTGGTCGTTTCTCTGATGGTTCAGGAATTCTTGGTGGTTTTTCTTCAACAGTCTGGGAAGATGGTGGAAGTTTTCTTAAAGGGTTAACCTTGTTTGGAAAAGTTTAAAGTTGTTCTAATTGGTAAAGAGGGGACAGTTTATTTGGAATCCGAACTAGGTAGGATCGCAAAAGTGGCTTGCGATTATTTTGGAAATTTTTCTTGGGCTATCTTTTGTTTGAGACTGAGGGTTCTCATGTGAAAGTAGGAGCTACTGAGGTAATCAGAAGTTTATCTGCATCTGGAGTTGAGTTCCATATTATTTTGGTTCCAGGAGCGATTTTGGTAGTTAGCCTGGTAATAGGATGGTTCCTGGAGAGGAAGAGTTGGTGTAGCAGCTTAGAAATTTTTTCGGAATTTGGGTTGGTCAGATCTAGTTTTTGAGTTGGATTCTGCTAGAAGGTTGTGTGACCGAGTCAGATGAGTCACTAAGATTTTATGGATTTGGTGAACAAAGTTTCCCGGATATATTGGGTAAGTTTGTACTCGTATTCATCATCAGTATTCTCATCTATTTCAGAATCATAGTTGTGCAGCGAAAGCGAGGTAACAGCTGTGTGAGGAAGGAAGCAAGTTCAGTTTGCTATTGCTTGGGAAGTAGAGCTTGTGTTCTAGATTTCGACGAATTTTGGAAGACTTTTCTGTAGAATAGGATCCAGAAACTGGTTTGCTTTGGTCTAGTTGTTTCTGGAAGCATCAGCATAGGTTGAGCTTCTCATGAGGATTGGCAGCCCAAGATTGTCTGTTGAGTTATGCATATATGAGATAAGGAGTTTGGAATTCGAAGTTGGAGACTTCATTGTTGTTAAGATTTCTCTTGTTAAGAGAACAATAATCGGATAAGATTGAATTGCCAATTTGGGTAGCTGGAATTCATTGTATTACATGTATCTCTGAGGGAGTACGTGTATGATTCATTGTTGGTTGTAGAATCTACAGTTCAGTTGGTTTTGGAAGTTAAGCTAGACTTGAGTATAGTCTGATGTCATGTTCAGATCGATGGATCTATAGATGAGAGGAGCTCTGGATTTTAGTGGTGTAGTTTGTTTAGCTTATGTAGAGCGAGTCTCCTAGTGATTTTTACTTGGAAAACTCTAGATAGTATTAGAAGATTTATTCTGATTTGTGTCAGGATAATTAGTTAGGTTTGTTTAATTGATTGCTATGGTTGTTAGTAACTGGATGTTAGGTATGCTTTGGTGTTTGGAAATTAAATCTTTGCTGGGTTATTAAATTACCTTTGCTTTTAAATTTTGGGGACGAAATTCTTTTAAGGTTGGAGGAATGTGACGACCCGGAATTTTGGGCAATATCAATTTAATAATCTGTATTAATAATTAAATTGGTTTGATAATTTTTCTTTATAATTTTAATTTAAATTGGTGAATTTAATCTTTTAAAGGTTAATAAATATTTAATCTGGCAAATTGATAATAATTTTTTTTTCAAAGCTAATAAAATTTTATTCTATTTATAATATATATATTTGATATATATTGTGAATGGGAAAATCTTTTGTTTTAAATAAAAGATTGAATTTTCAAATTGTAATATATATATATATATATGTTATAATTTGGAATTGTTTTGGAATTTAATTTAATATATTAATAATTTGTATACGTATGAATTGTAATTTAAAGCTTTGTTTTAAAATTTATATTTTTCAAAAGATAATTTAAAGATCTATTCAATTTATTTTCAAAATATAAGATAATTGTTTATTTTTAAATATGATAGTTTAAATAAGGATTTAATAAAAGTTTTATTTTGTTTTCTTTAAATTGCTTAAATTAAAATGGTTATAGATGTATATATATAAATGTTTTAGTTTTTTTTTAAATACATATATAAGAATTTATTTGTATTATAATTAGTTTTATAATATTTTCTTTAAAAAGTAAATTTATATTTACATATGTAAGTATTTAGTAATTTAGTTAGTTAAATGAGTAAGTTATATTAACATTTAAATTAAGTAAAAATTAATTAAAAATACTTAATAACAGGTGTAAACATGTTAGGGCATCTCAAAAACACATGTAAGAAAATTAAGCAAGATGATTGACATTTGTTCAATTTAATAACAAGTGGCAATAGATCTATTTTAATTCTTAATAAATGTTTTTTGAAGAAGCTAGTTTTTCTTTCACAAACACCTTTTCTTCTTCTCATTTATTTTCTTTTTCTTTTCCTTCATTTTCCAAATTAATGGCAATCAGTAAAACTACTTTCAAATCTGAAATTGAAAATCAAAAGTAAAAACTGCAAAGCAAAATAAAATCCTGTGCAACTTCAAATCTGCAAAAGCAAAGATAAAATCTGAGAATTTAAAAGCTGCATTTCAAATGAAGCTCAACCTGCAACTTAAAGGGGAGATCAAGAACAGTTTAAATCAACAAATTAAAGGCATGCAGAGGAATTTCTTCAGCAAGCAAGATCAAAACTTTTCCAGATTAAAAGAATTCAAGGCCTGGAAAGTTTTTAAACCTGCTCTGCAAATTTAAGAGGTGAGTAAATTTCTTTTAAAAATAGTTAATCTTGATTTAATTACCATGCATGTGTTGATCTGTGATTTGAGTTTCGTGTTGCATGAAAATCTTTAGTATCTATATTATTGAATAAATAGATATGTTTATATATGTGTAAAGAAAGGTCTGTATAACTCTCTGTTACTTCCCCTGACCAGGTTTCATTTAAAAAAAAATTAAAATCTTCCACTAAACATCATTATTTGCCATTGATGATTGAAGAGAAGTTTTTTGTTATTTTTTGTGGTTAATTTTAAAATAGTTTCATAATTGAAAATGCAAAAAATAATTATAAATATGGAATTTACAGTAAAACTAGGATTTTTGTAGAAAAATGAACTGCTTTAAATTCTAAATTGAATTACATGCATGTAATCGTGATGAAAAATCATGAATTTAGATATGCAATTTGTAATTTTTAGTTGGGTATTTAATGTGATATTTGGGTTTGTTCGATTTCGGGATTTTGGTGGATTGCCGTTGATCCACTTGTTGATCCGTGTCGAATTTGTGGTCGAGGCTAGTTTGTGTGATGAGGATGAAGGGAAAATTGCAATTGAATTTTTCTAATGGTCATGGTGTTCGGATTGGATCGAACTAGGGTTTAAGCATACATTTTTGTTCGGCTAGAATGTTATAACTTCGCGACTTGGATATGGTACCGGAGGTGATCGCGACGTGGGGGTGTTGAAGCTCGTGGTCGTGGTGTTCGATGATGGAGGACGGCGAAGTTCAACGTCGTCGTGGTTCATCGGCCGTGGGTGGTTTTGGGTGTGGCACAGCTGCAGTTTTGAGCTTAGAGGTCGAAATTTGACTTGTGTTCGAATTCTTGAATCTGAGGGTTTGAAGAGGCTCACACGCGTTCATGTGATCAATGTCGATGGTCGTGATGACCAAGTTTGGCCGGAGGTGATGGGACATATGCATGCGTGTACGTTTTGTACACTGCGATTTTGAAGTGTTGGGGAAGAAGGGTTTTAACCGAAGGGGCACTCGTGTTTTCTCTGGTTGGACTCGAAGAGGGTAGGTAGCTCGGTTTACTCGGGGGAAGGCTCGTGTAACTGCCGTGTTTTACTCGAGTATTTTTAGGGTGATTGCTTTTTAGCTAGTACTGTAAAAATTTAAGACAAGTTACAAATGAAACTTGAGTTTGAATTAATATAAATCAAGTATTAAGTTATAAAACAAGTTTTATAGAAGAAAACATTCAAAGTTTTAAACTTGTTGTTTTAAAATAAAGGTAAATCAAACTTTTAAAAAGTGATAATTGAATTCATTTCAAATTTAAAATGTTTTAAGATGATTGCTTTAGAATGTATTATCTAATTAAATTTTGGATTTCAATTTAAAATAATGTTAGTTTAAAGTAAGTTTTAAGCAATGGTTTTAAAAACTTAAATTTCAAATTTTATTTAAAATGAATAAGTTTATATTAGATAAATTAAATGTTTTAAATTTTAAACTCGTTTCTTGATGCCTTATTTTGAAATAAGGTTATTGATATAATTTTGTAATCCAAATTAAAAAGTTTGTTTTTAAGTTATCAAATTTAATTAATTCAAATAATTTATTTATGTAGATAAATATGGTTAATTTATCTTTGATATGAACCTAAGAATACTTGATTATATGATTTGTTAATAAGTAAAAGTTTAATTAAGAATAATGTTTTTTTAATTATTTAAGGATTTTAAAATATAAGAAGTTAATTAATTATTTAATTAATCTTAAATAATTAGTTAATTGTTTATTTAATTTTAAATAATCACTTAATTACGGATTAATTAAGTGTAATTACTTAATGAAGTAATTAATGGTTAATAATTAAATGTAATTAAGAATGGTAATTACTTATGGAACTAATTAGTGGAAATTACTCATGGGAGTAATTAAAGTGGAAGTGATTAATGGTTAATCACTAGATGTTATTAATCTAAGGAATTGATTAATATAATTGTATTGAAATTAATTAATTTTAGAGAAATTAAAGAATTAAAAATTATTTAATGATGGAATTAATTACTGTTAAGGTAATTAATTAAGAGAATAATCAAGATTTATTAATGGAAGTAATTAGAAGATAATTACTTATGTAAGTAATTAAGAGTTAATTACTTAATTAATTTAGCTAATTAATTAATATGATTAATTAATTAATAAATGTGATTAATTTAAGATTAATTACTAAGTGTAATTAATTAAAAATGCAATTAATTAATAAAGTAATTAATTAAGGATTTATTAATTAATGTAATTGAATAATGATTACTTAATGAAGTAATTAAAGATTAATTAATTAGTTTAGTTAATCAAAAGATTAATATAATTAATTAAGAAGTTAATTGATTAAGGTAAGTAATTACAATCTGTTAATTACTGTTTATGATTAATGAGATAATTAATTGTTAATTAATTAAAGGGTTAATTAATTAATAAGGATCATTAGTTAATTAATGAATTAATCAAGACTGATTAATAAAAGTATTTAATTTAAGTGCGATTAATTAATTGTAATTAATTAAAGATTAATGTAACTAATTATAATTGATTAATTAATGGAAGTAAATGAAGGATCACTAATTATTGTAATTAATGATAGTAATTAAGGTTAATTAGTGAATATGGTTAAGAATAATTACTTGAATGTAATTAAAGGATAATTAATCAAGGGAGATTAATTAAAGAAGATCACTAAGAGATGATAAATTAATTTATTTGGAATAAATTAAAGAAGAAGGATTTAGGTAATCCAATTGATTAAGAGTTAATCAATTCTGCTTATGGATGATTGGTTAACATTGATTGACAGATATTGGTGATTGGTTGATACTGGATGATTTGGATATCTGTGATATGTGATATGCTGCTTTGTGAGATGAATGTTTGTTATGAATTATCTATTGTGATAATGTGATTCATCTATCTGTTTTTATCATCCTGAATGTAAGTTAATTGATTAAGCCCTTAAACAACTTGGACATTAAAATGGAGTTTGGATTCGATGAGACCGAGATCGGGTTTCCATATTTGGATATCCGAAAACCACATCGATCCAAATTAAACGTTAGGTCGTGAATCCAAGTGGAGCTTAGTGAAGACTCGAAGTGTAAGAACTATTTGTCAGTATAACTCTGGGGTGATTCCTTGATGAGTTGACAGAGATAGTACTTTCAAGTTCGAGATGGTGATTTAGAGTGCATGGGCTATGGTCGTTGACTCTGAGGGTGATTCCAAAATGAGTGTAGCGAGATAGTGCCTTCGGCTTCGTTCGAACCCAGAACGAACTTGTATGGATTGAATGCTTTCAAAACATCGTCAGGTGGACAATGAGCATTCTAAGATAGATGTATTCTATAAAGGTAATTGCAGCCCAAGCCTCATCAACCCAAGAATGGCTAAAGCAGGGGAGGTGCAGCAAGGCTAGGTGGGTAGCACCCATTTCAGGGTGAGGTCATTCCTGTCTAGATGTCCCTTTTATATCGGCTTAGTGGGTGGTTGGTCGCGCCAATCACATGGTGATCTTACTCGGGACTATTCAGTAAGGAATGTCCCGGCTTTGTGATGCAGGGGATTGGACATAATCCTCGGTACTGTGATCTAGGCCACGTACTGTGACGGGCGGTACCCCGCTAGCCCTGCCATTGATGGAATCCAAAATCCAATAAGTGCCTTTGCGGTTTCGATTGTGCCAACTATGTTGGAACATGAGATGTAAGCATTCCAGCTATTTCTTTATTTTATTTTGAAAACCCTAGACACTATTATAATATCACTGGATTTCCTATCAAATTTTTTGGTTAGCGCAAGGTAAAAACTTTTCCATGTTTATGTGTGGGAAGTCTTACGTGATACCTTTTCTTTTCAAAGGTTTTTTCCAAAGTTAAGTAATTTTAACCCGTTTACTCACACCAGACCCCTGTCTGACTCGAGTGTTTATTTTCTGTTTTATTAAAATCTTGGGTACTCATATTATGTATGAGTAGTCAAGTGATTCAGGTTTGCTTGACGAATTCTGGAGGAGATATGGAGCAGGAGGCTTCCACGTGTAGATATATTATGGTTCCGCTATGTTTGTGTTGTATCGGTATTTGTGATATCTTGAATTGTATAGTTAGACAGATGTTTATAACTGTCTAATATGTGTGGTATAATTTGTGTACTCTGATTTAATATGATACTATGTAATATTTTATGTAATATATTATATTTCATTCGTTTCGCTGTGAGTTATCTGATGTTGTTGTGTTTCTTCTTTCTCTTTCTTTTCTTCTTCTATCCCTTTCTTTCTTAATTAGTGATGCGACTTTCTGGTGTCAGATGGTCGGGTCGCCACAATTTGCATTGGATATAAACTCCAAATAGGGTAGAATTGTTGGTTTTGATGAATTGGTTGCTTTGATTTCTATGGTTAATAGGTATGCTTCAGTTCTAAACTAAAAGTTTAGTAATTGTATCCATATATCTGTCCATTTTTGGTTCCAGATATATTCTATGGACGGTTAGTTATTACTTCGCACTAACCTGTGCCCTGCATATTCGTAGATTTGATGACCGAGTATCCTGTGTAGTATTGAATGAGTTTGTTCTCATATTTATTGTTGATTTCTGATTTGGTAAGCCAAATAAAGAATTAATATCCAATTTGACCTGGAAAAAAATGTTTCACTATCTTTGTGTATCTATCTTTGTTGTTTTCGTGCCTGCAAATTTCAGGGATGAAATTTCTTTAAGGGTGAAATCTGTAATGATCTCGGATTTTTTTATTAAATTTAAATTGATAATTAAATTAATTTTTGAATAAAAATTGTGAAATTAATTAATTAATCGATTTGGGTTTCTCCAAATTTAAATAAAATATGTGTGAAATCATTTGAATTTAAATTTTAAGTAAATGGTTTAAAAATAATTCGAATTTATAAAATAAGAGAATTTATGAAATTAGTATAAGTGGAAAATGAAATAAAACAAAGTAAATATATGTATGAAAGTATAGACTAGGAAAAAAGAAATAAAATAAGTATTAGCAATAAATATTTCAAATAAATTCATGGTCAAGTAAAATGTAAAGTAAACATGAAAGAATTCTAAAAATATCTATACAATTGGAATACAAGTAAGTATGGAATAAAGTAAGACAAAGCTAATCAAACTTAAGTGTTTATGTACATATAAAGAACAAAGGAAATAATAAAGTACAAAAGCTTGCAAAAGAAGATTATGAGATAAAAAAAAATGTTTACAAAACTAATTGTAAATAGCATAAGTTTGAAGACAAAGAAGGACACATGCATTTAATACCCCATCTTCTCTTTGCACAAATGCAACAACCCGGAAATTTCTATCCCGAAAATTCCAGATAGTTAGTCAAAATAAGAAAAGAGAAAGAATAAGAAACAGAAAACTCGAACTCAGAATTTCACATTCGCAGCAGAAAAACATAATAGCAAACAATAATAACAATTATACAAAGAAAACTGTATCTGTCAAATTTATATTTATATACATCAGAGTTACAATATTCCATACAAACTAGATAGTATAACAACTTGTCCGGATAACAACAATACTATAGCAGAATCCACTCCATACGCTCCTGCCATCTAGCTCTCCTCCTGAGCTCCAGAACGTCCTTACCTGAAAATCTGTAATACTCGGTCTGACCTGAGCATTACATTAAAGTAACACCCGGGTCAGGCTGGAAACCAGCGTGAGTAAACCCATAACAAGAAATACTAAGATATAAAACTTATCTGAAAACCTTGGTAACTCGTACCTCTAGGTGTTCTTAACTTGTTATAGTCAATCACTAATTACCAAACAATGTTTTTACTGTTACTTGATTTAAATGACCATGTTATTTGATTTATTCTATTTCCGCTTATTTGATTCTAAACTCAAATCTATAAAAAGAAAGAAAGAAAAATTGAGGTGGTTTTCGGGTATTTGCCGATAACCGACCCCCGACCTCTTCTAATCTAAAGTCCTCTTAATTCAAGTTGTTTAAGTGAAAAACAATTCAATGTCTTAAACAGGATGTCAGTTTACAAAATATTCCATTACAGTTCAACCTGGCATTGCATATTACATAGCATCACGCAATAATTTAATCATTCCGTACAATTTAATCATCCATAAGCAAGATTAATTTGTTATACAATTTCTAATCAATTTAATTTAATCACCAAATAGATTAAATTAAATTGATTACTTTTAAATTCTGCTTAATTAGAATTAATTATAAAACATGTATATTATTTAATTTATTAATCATCCTTAATTATTCTCATTACTTTAATTATCCTTTAATTACTTATGTTAATTAATTAATTTTTAATTACTTGCATTAAGTAATTATTCTTTAATTCCTTAAGACCTTAATCAATCAATACTCAAATCTTATTTAAATTAAATGCTTGAAATTGTTTTACACAAAATCGCATGAGATCTTAAATGTAGGTATATGTGCACATATATGTATGGGTGTGTAAACATGTATGCAAGTATCTTTACGTTGAATCCTATGCTCAGTACTCACTACACACTCAGGTATTTTTACGGTGGATCGTATGCCTTGCACAGTTCTCCTGAATTTTGCAAGTTTGGACAAAATACTGCTTTTGAAACTCATGTATGTTGGAGACATGGTTTTTTCCTTCTTTTAAACCATTGTTAAAGCTGAGAAATAGGTGTATACTAATATTCCTCCTTATTCCTAATATCTGAATATAATATAGAACTCTAATATTTATGCCAGTAATAAGATTAAGTAGATCGCGTTATCTGAAACTTCCATATTATTATTATTAGAGAAATAATATGAGGATCTACATATTAGGAACAAACCTAAGCATACCTTTACATATAGGAATCTTTTTTTTAGAGAAATGGTTTCAGAGAGTTTGTAAATCTAAGCATACCTTTACATATTAGGAACAGACCTATTTAATATGAGGATCGAGCAAATCAAAGATTAAACCATAATCAAACTGCATCAAGAGTTATCAAGAAGGGAAAATCAAATTGTGGAATACAAAAATATATTTCCAGTAAGTCAAATATGAAGGACCTTAAACCAAAGCATTTCCCATTACTGAGTGAATTATATCATAATCAAACTTCATCAAAAGATGTCAAGAAAGGAAATCAAACTGTGAAATACAGAAACATATTTCCAGTCAGTCAAATATGAAGGACCTTAAACCAAAGCATTTCCCATTACTGAGTGAATTATATCATAATCAAACTTCATCAAAAGATGTCAAGAAAGGAAATCAAACTGTGAAATACAAAAACATATTTCCAGTCAGTCAAATATGAAGGACCTTAAACCAAAGCATTTCCCATTACTCAAAATCAGTGAGCCAAATTCCATTAGCTAATTCAGATTTAATAAAATAAAACCAAAATTCGCTCCTAACTCACTGGTTTGTAATACGTACTCAAGTGCATAGCTAATGCAATTTATGGGCTGCCCTTTCAGTGCGTAGTTTCAAGTAATTTTTGGAATTTCCATTTATCAGGTAACTTCCAAAACTCCTTAATCCATCTATAAAAAAATCAAAATTTTATATTGTTAAGACTCATATGCTAATAACAGTCCATCATCCTAAAAAAAAATCAAACATGCGTCATGATTTCAATTATTGTTTGTCAATTAAAATAATGGAACTTCGTGCTAGCCCTGCAATACAAGTGAACTTAAAGTTTAAATCATAAACTGCAATTCGATTCAATGCTGGTTACAGGACTACCAAATTTTTATATGAATACAAGGGTGTGATCCCTTTATCTCAATGAAAATTCTTCAGTTAATTAACAATCTTTAAATTCATGCAAACAAGCACAAATCGGCTATTGTTGCAAACAAATTACTTAATTCAAATTCATGCAAACAATCATTCAACTAAAAAAAATTCCTAATCAACATAGAAATTGCTATCTAATTCTTCACGGTCAAATAAATTGGAACCGGATCTACATTAGCTAGTCCCCAAACTCAAAATATTGGTAAAAATAAAATTGCGTAGGATAAAACTCATCGTATTATGTTGAACAGAGGGACAAAGAAGGGTTCGAAAATGCGAAAATTTGTTTGTTGATTTGAAACTGATCTGGAGCTTGCTAATTACTCGATTTGCAACTTGAATCTGATTTTAAAACTGATCTTGAGTCTTCTAAGTTTGCTTCGGTTAAAATATGAACCAAGATCTGATTTTTCTTTTTGCTTTTTGGTTTTTTTATCTTCTGAATGACGAAAGAGGATTGAGAAGTTTGGTTTTGTGAAAGACGAAAGAGTTATGAACACAACCTATACTCCAATATTATTAAATTAAAAGAAACCATTAACACTTGCCTATGCATGTTTTATGAAAGCTACTAATGTCAAAACCCTATAATTCATTTTCCTTTATGTTATATTAATATATAGTTAATGTTTTTAAATTTTATCTATTATATTTATCTCATGAATTCCAAAAGAGATATATATATATATATATATGACTTCTCTCTTTTCTTTTTTTACTTTAAATATTCTTTGAAAATTTAATATATTGAATTCAAATTAATGCTTTCTATTCACCAAACATATATATATATATATATATATATATGCACTTAAAACTTTCAACATTATAGAGTTTGCATATATACATTTATATATTTGTTAATTCACTATAAGATTTTTCAATTTCAGATATTTATAATTTAACATTTATTATAGTTTCAAATCCATTTATATACATCTAGATAATTTAAATTATCAGAACTTTAAATATTTTCATCTTACAAATCAGTATTTAACAAATTAATCCTGTTCATTATAAATTAACGGTTGTTCAAATATCCGGGTTATCACATCCCTCTCCCCTTTGAATCTTTTCGTCCTCGAAAAGGAACGAAACTAGAATTTTAAAATGCTTATTATCAGAAAATTATTCTTTAATCATTTTAAAACACCTTTAAAATCTGCATAGTATTATAAAATAGTTTTTATAAAAATACTTTCTATAACTCGATGTTTCAATAAGTCCGTTCTCATTCTCACATAAATTCGGTCATACGTTGATCAGGCGTACGGCTGAAAATCTATAAGTACTTAGCAGACCCGTTTTCAACACCTAGTGAAAATACTTGGAAAAATAATTTTATTGACAATATAGAAAACATTTTTGAAAATAGAGGAAATGTCTTTGGTGAGAATGCTCTGGAAATCATCACCCCCATCCATGGTCACAGTTACATTCCAGTGTTACGTTGCCGTCGCAGCAAAAGTCCATGTAACTACAAACTCTCCACGGCCTCTCGATTACGCCATGGAACCCACAATAGATCACAGTTACATGCAGGGTTACGTTGCCATCACAGAAAAAGTCCATGTAACTGCAGGCTCTAAGCGGCCTCTGATTTTGGCTGTCGAAATGAAACCTCTCCACTCCTACATAGGTCGTAGTCTGCCGATATAAAATCAAACGCAGACTGTTGGCTCTCAGCGGCACACACGACTTTCGCTATATTATACCATAGGTCGCAGTCTACCGATATATAATCAAATGCAAATAGTCGGCTCTCAGCAACACACACGACTTTCGCTATGGTATACTCTACTCATAATCCCCAGGAACTAGTTTTGTCCGGACTCCTCACAGGATAACCTTTAGAACCCCCCTTGGGGCTCAAGGCAGCACCACCCATTGGCACTCCTGAGAAGTTCATTTCAAGGGAGCGCCTTTTCCCCCAGAGCCATCATCAAAACATTTTATACTATAAACATATAGTATCTTCAAATCATACACCTAGTATGATCTCATACAAAACTCCTTTACACATAATCGATTATTCCAAAATCGATAATTCTCAAAATAGGCTTTTCAAATTCTCAAACTGATTTTACCCAAAAATCAAAAGCCTTTCCAAACCCAAATGTTCCCAAAACCATTTCTAAAATCCTCTAATATCCCTTATATATATATATACAAAAATATATAATAATTTTTTTTTTAAACTTTGGATCATTTCAAACTTGTATAAAACTCCTTTTATACTTCAAACATTTTCAAAAACCCTTTTCTTCTGGCAATAGATTCAATAAGGGGATATTTATCTTATATAACAAAGACATATAGCGTTGTTTATTCAAAATCAGATAATTAAATTTAATTACTCTGTCCAAAACCACTTACCATATTACTAACTTCCATAAACAAATTTTAACCATAGAAATATCCAATTTTCCACTTACTTCATCATATACTTCACAAAATAAAACTTCATTTCAAAAAACCATTTCACATTTCTAATCCACAAATTCCAGCATCAATTTGAATCAAATCCGTACGAAGTACACATGTCATTCGTATGCTATACCAATCTGATCGCTCACTCGATCACACAATTCCATTTCCGAACTAGTATCGTCCACCCGACTTCCTAGTGCGGACACAGATCTTGTTTCTTGATCAGAAACTGTCATTCTCCTTGCATAGTCATAACTATGATAGAGAATATCCAGAACCAATCATCAATCCACATCCACGTTCGTCGTCGAAAATCAAGTGAAAAAATCCCACTCGGATCGATATATCTATCTCGAAATTCTATGCTCGAATCTGGATCAAATCACCATGCGAATAGAATAACGTACGTACACCCTACGTATTTATCTTTATTGGTTATTAGCCAAATCAATTCCATTTCTATTCATATTTACTTTGATTTCATTCACTTACTCTCAATTGCTTCAATCCATTTGGATTATCACCTCTATTCTTATCTCGATCGGGTATTTATCCAATAACAGTTTGAACTCCGACCAGTTTATTTAGAAAATAGCTTGAAAAAATTAAAAATAGATAAGTAGTTGGAAAATAATTACTAGTTTGTAAAGTGCTTGCAAAATAGTCAAGTGATTGTAAAATAGTTGGAAAATAGTCAAATGGTTATAGAAATTTCAAATAATTGTAAAATAGCTGTAAAATAGATATTGGTTATAAAGTAGTTGAAAAATGGAAATTAATTTATAAGATAATAGAAAAATTGTTAAATAGTTCCAAAGATAATTGTAAAATACGAATAAGATAATTTGGATTTTAAAAAAAAAAGTTGCATAGTAAATAGTTTGAAAAAATAGATTTGTACTAAATCAATTTATTTTGAAAATAGTCCAAAGTCAAACTGTTCAATTCCCAATCTACATTCCCCATCAATTCAATTTAAATTCCACCTCCATTTAAATTGATTTAACTCCAATTTAAATAACTTCAATTTCCATTTAAATTGATTCAACCCCAATTCAAGTTGAATTAACCTCGGTTTCTTTCCAAATTTAACTTTATTCAATCTTGATCTCAAATTTCTACTAATTCAAATATATTTCAATTGAACTACCAATTTCAATTCATTTCAACTCCAATTAGAATTAATCCCAATTTCAAACTCTATTTCCAAATCAAGTTGAATTATTCCTGATTTCCTCCCAAATTCAATTCAAATTCCATTTGAATTTAAATCTATTCAACTTTAATTACAAACTCCACATTATTCAAATCAATCCAATTCAAATTAACCATTTAACTTTCCAAATTAAATCCCAATTTCATCTTGAAATTTCCAATTCAAGTTGTTCATTCAAACTTATTTAACTTTTTCCCAAGTTAAATCTCAATTTACTTAATCCAATCAACCTTACTCAATTTGAATTCCCACTTCAAATTTCAAAATTCTTTCCCTCTTATAAGTTCAAAACTTATACATCACACTACATGGAAAATCAAAACTCAACACCTTTGAGTTTGTTTCAAATTATCTTTGATACCATGTATATCCATACATATATACATAATTACTTCTTGGCTCACCAAGCAAAATTTTAAAATTTAATCCACCCTTGGGTTTAATTCAAACAAATTCTATTTCAAAGTTCAAATAATAATAATTCAAATCCTTTTAAACAACTAAATCTTTGAAATTCAATTTATCACCAAACTTAAATTTTTGTAACCCAACCTTTGAAGTTTTACCTTACGTTTCAGTCCTAAGTCCAAAATGGTTTCATACATTAATTCACTACATAATAGTAGTTCTTACATTATATACATTAATCCAAAATAAGTGTTTTACAAAAGTCATAAATGTAGATGTCTTCCAATTACCTAGAGGTTTGGAAAGAACAGAGCCCTAATACTCCTACAAGTATTCTTCCTATGGACTTCCTTCCAAAGGGCAGAGCCCAAACATACACTTCTCAACAGGATGTCCCCACTTATAACATTTACCACAAAATGTTTCTACCCTGTCATCAATCTGGATAACCTTCATGCCTCCAACAGTGCGTTCTACAGCCTTACCCCTCTTCTGCCTCTCGAAACAATTCCTAGCAATGTGTCCTGTCTTCTTACAATGATAGAAGATAGTCGACTCATTGACCGGTTCCACAGGTTTACTCTTCGCCTTTCTCACTTCAGGGCAATGGTTTAGAAAATGTCTTTCTTATGACACTTAAAGCACAAGATCTCGGAGCGAAACCGATGCAATGTACCCTTCAATTCCTCCCTTGTTTTACTGCACTTGGCTGCATAATGTCCCTTAGTGAAACACCTGTAGCAGGTGACATTATCATAGGGTCCTGGTTCAGCCCTTCCCTTAACCTGTTCCTTATACTCTTGAATTCCTTCCTCTCGATCCCTACATCCAGTTGCTCTTTGCTCTCTGCGCCTAACCTTCCCTTCTTCACTCTTAGTCATCTTTCTCAAGGACTACATTCTAGAGGAGCTTCCTAACCTATAAATTAGACTTAATTAGATTACAAAGTTATACCTTATGTTTTAACATCTTTGGTTTTTTTTTAATTCAAGTCCAATCTTCAAACAACTCATTGTTTGCAACAAGTCTCTTTTATTCAAATAATACTTATTTATTCATTTAGCACTTTGAAACAACCTTTCAAATTTATGGACTTAGATTTAAAATTCCATGATTTAGGTATTTTCAATTTCAATTTATAAGTCATACTTTACATGAATGTTTACTTCTTTAGAACATTTCATAATGCTTACTCATTAATACACATCTTATTATTAAACACACAATAATCATTTATGATAATAACCAAGATTATCATATCTAAAACCATCCATTATCATCTTATTTTGAAATACTTCTCCAATTCAAGATTTCAATTTTAGTTGAATCCATTCAAACTTATCTTTGTTTAATTTCAATTTAATTCTAATAATTTAATAGGCAATTTCCTTAATATTTATTAGAGTGAAATATTACTTTATATATCAAAACATAATCTTATATGAAATCATTCAAAATCTTTATATAAGAAAATAACAATTACGCTCTCATATATATATATATATATATATATATATATATGAGTGTGTGTGTGTATATACACTCAACTCATTCTAGGGTTCCATTGACCCTATCCTTAATGAGTAATCCCACCAGAGCCAAGGTTCTCGTTTAACCTCGCTCTGATACTAAATGTAACAACCCGGAAATTTCTATCCCGGATATTCCAGATAGTTAGTCAAAAGAAGAAAAGAGAAAGAAGAAGAAACAGAAAACTCAAACTTAGAATTTCACATTCGCAGCGGAAATATATAATAGCAAATAATAATAACAATTATACAAAGAAAACTTCATCTGTCAATTTATATTTATATACATCAGAGTTACAATATTCCATACAAACTGGATAGTATAACAACTTGTCCAGATAACAACAATACTATAGCAGAATCCATTCCATACGCTCCTGCCATCTAGCTCTCCTCCTGAGCTCCAGAACGTCCTTACTTGAAAATTTGTAATACTCGGTCTGACCCGAGCATTACATCAAAGTAACACCCGGGTCAGGCTGGAAACCAGCGTGAGTAAACCCATAACAAGAAATACTAAGATATAAAAATTATCTGAAAACCCGGGTAACTCGTACCTCTAGGTGTTCTTAACTTGTTATAGTCAATCACTAATTACCAAACAATGTTTTTACTGTTACTTGAATTAAATGACCATGTTATTTGATTTATTCTATTTCCGCTTATTTGATTCTAAACTCAAATCTACAAAAAGAGAGAGAAAACAAATCGAGGTGGTTTTCGGGTATTTGCCGATACCCGACCCCCGACCTCTTCTAATCTAGTGTCCTCTTAATTCAAGTTGTTTAAGTGAAAAACAATTCAATGTCTTAAACAGGATGTCGGTTTACAAAATATTTCAACACGGTTCAACCTGGCATTGCATATCACATAGCATCACGCAATAATTTAATCATTCCATACAATTTAATCATCCATAAGCAAGATTAATTTATTATACAATTTCTAATCAATTTAATTTAATCATCAAATAGATTAAATTAAATTAATTACTTTTAAATTCTGCTTTTAGAATTAATTATAAAACATGTATATTATTTAATTTATTAATCATCCTTAATTATTCTAATTAATTTAATTATCCTTAAATTACTTATGTTAATTAATTAAATTTTAATTACTTACATTAAGTAATTATCCTTTAATTCCTCAAGACCTTAATCAATCAATACTCAAATCTTATTTAAATTAAATGCTTGAAAATGTTTTACACAAAATCACATGAGATCTTAAATGTAGGTATATGTGCACATATATGTATGGGTGTGTAAACATGTATGCAAGTATCTTTACGTTGAATTCTATGCTCAGTACTCTCTACACACTCAGGTATCTTTACGGTGGATCCTATGTCTTGCACAGTTCTCCTGAATTTTGCAAGTTTGGACAAAATACTGCTTTTGAAACTCATGTATGTTGGAGACATCATTTTTTCCTTCTTTTAAACCTTTGTTAAAGATGAGAAATAGGTGTATACTAATATTCCTCCTATTCCTAATATCTGAATATAATATAGAACTCTAATATTTATGCCAGTAATAAGATTAAGTAGATTGCGTTATCTGAAACTTCCATATTATTATTATTAGAGAAATAATATGAGGACCTACATATTAGGAACAAACCTAAGCATACCTTTACATATTAGGAATCTTTTTTTTAGAGAAATGGTTTCAGAGAGTTTGTAAATCTAAGCATACCTTTACATATTAGGAACAAACCTATTTAATATGAGGATCGAGCAAATCGAAGATTAAACCATAATCAAAGTGCATCAAGAGATATCAAGAAGGGAAAATCAAATTGTGGAATACAAAAATATATTTCCAGTAAGTCAAATATGAAGGACCTTATACCAAAGCATTTCCCATTACTGAGTGAATTATATCATAATCAAACTTCATCAAAAGATGTCAAGAAAGGAAATCAAACTGTGAAATATAGAAACATATTTCCAGTCAGTCAAATATGAAGGACCTTAAACCAAAGCATTTCCCATTACCGAGTGAATTATATCATAATCAAACTTCATCAAAAGATGTGAAAAAAGGAAATCAAACTGTGAAATACAGAAACATATTTCCAGTCAGTCAAATATGAAGGACCTTAAACCAAAGCATTTCCCATTACTCAAAATCAGTGAGCCAAATTCCATTAGCTAATTCGGATTTAATGAAATAAAACCAAAATTTTCTCCTAACTCACTGGTTTGTAATATTTACTCAAGTGCATAGCTAATGCAATTTATGGGCTGCCCTTTCAATGCGTAGTTTAAAGTAATTTTTGGAATTTCAGTTTATCGGGTAACTTCCAAAACTCCTTAATCCATGTATAAAAAAAATAAAAATTTTATATTGTTAAGATTCATATGCTAATAATAGTCCATCATCCTCAAAAAAAAATCAAACATGCGCCATGATTTCAATTATTGTTTGTCAATTAAAATAATGGAACTTCATGCTAGCACTGCAATACAAGTGAACTTAAAGTTTAAACCATAAACTGCAATTCGATTCAATGCTGGTTACAAGACTACCAAATTTTTATATAAATACAATGGTGTGATCCCTTTATCTCAATGAAAATTCTTCAATTAAATCTTTAAATTCATGCAAACAACCACAAATCGGCTACTGTTGCAAACAAATTACTCAATTCAAATTCATCCAAACAATCATCCAACTAAAAAAAAATCATACTCAACATTGAAATCGCTATCTAGTTCTTCACGGTCAAATAAATTTGAACCAGATCTACATTAGCTAATCCCGAAACTCAAAATATTGGTAAAAATAAAATTGCGTAGAATAAAACTCACTGTATTATGTTGAACAAAGGGACAAAGAAGGGTTCGAAAATGCAGAAATTTGTTTGTTGATTTGAAACTGATCTAGAGCTTGCTAATTGGTCGATTTGCAACTTGAATCTGATTTTAAAACTGATCTTGAATCTTCTAAGTTTTCTCCGGTTAAAATATGAAGCAAGATCTGATTTTTCTTTTTGGTTTTGGGTTTTTTTATCTTCTAAATGACGAAAGAGGATTGAGAAGTTTGGTTTTGTGAAAGACGAAAGAGTAATGAACACAACTTATACTCTAATATTATTAAATTAAAAGAAACCATTAACACTTGTCTATGCATGCTTTATAAAAGCTACTAATGTCGAAACCCTATAATTCGTTTTCCTTTATGTTATATTAATATATGGTTAATGTTTTTAAAATTTATCTATTATATTTATCTCATGAATTCCAAAAGAGATATATATATATATAAATAAGCTTCTCTCCCTTTTTTTTTACTTTAAATATTCTTTGAAAATTTAATATATTGAATTCAAATTAATGCTTTCTATTCACCAAACATATTATATATATATATATATATATATGAACTTAAAATTTTCAACATTATAGAGTTTGCATATATACATTTATATATTTGTTAATTCACTATAAGATTTTTCAATTTTAGATATTTATAATTTAACATTTATTATAGTTTCAAATCCATTTATATACATCCAGATAATTTAAATTATCGGAAATTTAATTTTGTTCAGCTTACAAATCAGTATTTAACAAATTAATCCTATTTATTATCGATTAATAGTTGTTCAAATATCCGGGTTATCACATCCCTCTCCCCTTTGAATCTTTTCGTCCTCGAAAAGGAACGAAACTAGAATTTTAAAATGCTTATTATCATAAAATTATTCTTTAATCATTTTAAAACACCTTTAAAATCTACATATTATTATAAAATAGTTTTTATAAAAATACTTTCTATAACTCGTTGTTTCAATAAGTCCGTTCTCGTTCTCACAGAAATTCGGTCATACGTTGATCAGGCGTATGATTGAAAATCTATAAGTACTTAGCAGACCCGTTTTCAACACCCAATGAAAATACTTGGAAAAATAATTTTATTGAAAATATAGAAAACATTTTTGAAAATAGACGAAATATCTTTGGTGAGAATGCTCTGGAAATCGTCACCCCAATCCATGGTCACAGTTAAATTCCAGGGTTACGTTGCCGTCGCAGCAAAAGTCCATGTGACTACAGGCTCTCCGCGGCCTCTCGATTACGCCATGGAACCCACAACAGATCACAGTTACATCCAGGGTTACGTTGTCGTCACAGTAAAAGTCCATGTAACTGCAGGCTCTCAGCGGCCTCTGATTTTTGCCGTCGAAATGAAACCTCTCCACTCCTACATAGGTCGCAGTCTACCGATAAAAAATCAAACGCGGACTGTTGGCTCTCAGAGGCACATATGACTTTCTCTATATTATACCATAGGTCGCAGTCTACCGATATATAATCAAACGCAGACTTTTGGCTCTCAGCGACACACACCACTTTCGCTATGGTATACTCTACTCATAATCACCAGGAACTAGTTTTGTCCGGACTACTCACATGATAACCTTTAGAACCCCCCCTTGGGGCTCAAGGCAGCACCACCCGGTGACACTCCTGAGAAGTTCATTTCAAGGGAGCGCCTTTTTCCCCAGAGCCACCATCAAAACATTTTATAATATACACATATAGTATCTTCAAATCATACACCTAGTATGATCTCATACAAAACTCCTTTACACAAAATCGATTATTCCCAAATCAATAATTCTCAAAATAGGCTTTTCAAATTCTCAAACCGATTTTACCTAAAAATCAAAAGCCTTTTCAAACCCAAAGGTTCCCAAAACCTTTTCTAAAATCCTTATAAGATCCCTTATATGTATATATACACACACAAAAATATATAATAATTTTTTTTTTAACTTTGGATCATTTCAAACTTGTATAAAACTCCGTTTATACTTCAAACATTTTCAAAAACCCTTTTCTCTGGCAATAGATTCAACAAAGGGATATTTATCTTATATAACAAAGACATATAGCTTTGTTTATCCAAAATCAAATAATCAAATTTAATTACTCTTTTCAAAACCACTTACCATATTACTAACTTCCATAAACAAAATTTCAACCATAGAAATATCCAATTTTCCACTTACTTCATCATATACTTCACAAAATAAAACTTTCATTTCAAAAAACCATTTTACATTTCTAATCCACAAATTCCAGTATCAATTTGATTCAAATTCGTATGATGTGCACATGTCATTCGCACGCTATACCAATCTGATCGCTCACTCGATCACACTATTCCATTTCCAAACTAGTATCATCCACCCGACTTCCTAGTGCAGACACAGATCTGGTTTCTTGATCAGAAACCGTCATTTTCCTTGCATAGTCATAACTATGATAGAGAATATCCAGAACCAATCATCAATCCATATCCACGTTCGCCGTTGAAAATCGAGTGAAAGAATCCCACTCGGATCGATATATCTATCTCGAAATTCTATGCTCGAATCTGGATCAAATCACTATGCGAATAGAATAACCTACGTACACCCTATGTATTTATCTTTATTGGTTATTAGCCAAATCAATTCCATTTCTATTCACATTTACTTTGATTTCATTCACTTACTCTCAATTGCTTCAATCCATTTGGATTATCACCTCTATTCTTATCTCGATTGGGTATTTATCCAATAACAGTTTGAACTCCGACCAGTTTATTTAGAAAATAGCTTGAAATTTTTTAAAATAGATAAGTAGTTGGAAAATAATTATTAGTTTGTAAAGTGCTTGCAAAATAGTCAAGTGATTGTAAAATAGTTGGAAAATAGTCAAATGGTTATAGAAATTTTAAATAATTGTAAAATAGCTGTAAAATAGAAATTAGTTATAAAGTAGTTGAAAAATGGAAATTAGTTTATAAGATAATAGAAAAATTGTTAAATAGTTCCAAAGATAATTGAAAAATAAGAATAAGATAATTTGGATTTTTAAAAAGAAAAGTTGTATAGTAAATAGTTTGAAAAAATAGATTTGTACTAAAATAATTTATTTTGAAAATAGTCCAAAGTCAAACTGTTCAATTCCCAATCTCCATTCCCCATCAATTCAATTTAAATTCCACCTCCATTTAAATTGATTTAACTCCAATTTAAATAACTTCAATTTCCATTGAAATTGATTCAACCCCAATTCATGTTGAATTAACCTCGGTTTCTTTCCAAATTTAACATTATTCAATCTTGATCTCAAATTTCTACTAACTCAAATATATTTCAATTGAACTAGTTCCAATTTCAATTCATTTCAACTCTAGTTTGAATTAATCCCAATTTCAAACTCTATTTCCAAATCAAGTTGAATTATTCCTGATTTCCTCCCAAATTCAATTCAAATTCCATTTGAATTTAAATCTATTGAACTTTAATTACAAATTCCACATTATTCAAATCAATCCAATTCAAATTAACCATTTAACTTTCCAAATTAAATCTCAATTTCATCTTGAAATTTCCAATTCAAGTTGTTCATTCAAACCTATTTAACTTTTTCTCAAGTTAAATCTCAATTTGCTTAATCCAATCAACCTTACTCAATTTGAATTCCCACTTCAAATTTCAAAATTCTTTCCCTCTTATAAGTTCAAAACTTATACATCACACTTCAGGGAAAATCAAAACTCAACACCTTAGAGTTTATTTCAAATTATCTTTGATACCATGTATATCCATACATATATACATAATTACTTCTCGACTCACCATGCCAAATTTTAAAATTTAAACCACCCTTGGTTTTAATTCAAAAAAATTCTATTTCAAAGTTCAAATAATAATAATTCAAATCCTTTTTAAACAACTAAATCTTTGAAATTCAATTTATCACCAAACATAAATTGTTATAACCCAACCTTTGAAGTTTTAACTTATGTTTCAGTCCTAAGTTCAAAATGGTTCCATACATCAATTCACTGCATAATAGTGGTTCTTACATTATATACATTAATCCAAAATAAGAGTCTTACAAAAGTCATAAATCTAGATGTCTTCCAATTACCAAGAGGTTTGGAAAGAACAGAGCCCTAATACTCCTATAAGTATTGTAACGACCCGCTAGTTTCGACTATTCGCATCCGCACATGTCAGACTTGAATAATTCAAAATGCCGAATTGTTAATTTAAATTTGGCAAAATTCAAATATACAGTAAATATAATCACAGAATCACAGACACAGAGTAATAATATGCAGCGGAAGTAAAAGAGATAGTAGTTCATGAAGCTACTATATAAATATATAAGATACATCAGAGTTTACAGCAGAAGAGTAACACGATACATCAAATACAAATCAAAATACATCACTGGAATCATCGAATACTGAAAGCAGAATAGATGGCTGGATCTTCAAGCAAAGCTCCAACTCCAAAGGTGAGTCTCGAAAGTTGAACCACTCAGTCTGACCCAAGCGTAAAGCAAAACACAAAACACTCGAGTCAGGATTAATATTCTCATATCAATAAATCCAATTCATGTGAAATAGCAATCGAAATACAAGTAACTCGAAGGATGTTGGAATCACCATCCTCTAAGGATCCATTAAACTATCTACTATGTAGTAGTGTACGCTAAATAGATAATGTCTATCACTAATATAAAGTATCAAAATAGTGTTAAGGCGTTATCATTATCCCCGTTAACACATTTTTATAAGCATCATAGTCTATACAGCACTGTAAACTCCACCGTAAACTAGTGGGATATCAGGGAGTACTCCATAGGTATAACAAAAAA
Organism: Allium cepa; assembly: GCA_030765085.1. Lineage (NCBI taxonomy): Eukaryota > Viridiplantae > Streptophyta > Magnoliopsida > Asparagales > Amaryllidaceae > Allium > Allium cepa. The sequence goes on along the minus strand of CM060941.1, from coordinate 673,525,657 downwards.
CAATATCGCAGTGGTCGCATATATAGGGATACAAGTATGACAAGGCACATAAGGCAATACCCAAGGTAGTGAAACTACCGTTCGCCTAATCCGGACTGGTGAGAACGCATCGCCGCAGCGATCGCAACACTGCGAAACAACACTCCTGAAATTCCGAGGGTGCACCAATCAATCACTAGTAATGAATAGTAGTTACGAAGAAGTGTGTCCGCTCTAGGTGGCTAACCCCATTTGGCCAGGCACGGCTCCTGATTTTAGCCATTTCCAATTTGACACAAGTGTCAAGGCTATCCATTATCGTTCTCTTTCTTCAATCATCACGTGCATCATTCCAACCACTTCATTCTGGATCATCACTTCGCGTATAGTTATTAAAGTGGCTTTCGTTTAGATAGAGAATATATCTATAACTGATTCCGGCCTCTTTAATAACTTTCGTAATTATTACACCGATTGGTCGTTTAATAAATTTCAAACCAAATCAAATTCAATTTCAATTTCAATTCATAAATCAACATTTCTTTTGTCTTCCTAAATCAATTTCCAAAGTTTACGTTTAAAAACTTCCAAATTACTGTTTCAAAATCCTATAATTCGATTTCAACTTTTATTTAAACAATTCAAATATTGATTCAAGTTCGTATATAAGTCTCATTCCGAAATCATATAAAATGGTTTAATTTTCATTCAAATCAATTTAAATTCATTTATCGAGTTCATTCAATATTCGATAAGTAAATTTATCCTTCAAAACAACTTCTATTTAAATTCCAATTCATTTAAATCAATTACTTACGTTCAACTTCATTATATCAAAACATCAAATTGAAATAAATTAAATTCATCAAATCAATTCTTTAAATTACAAGTCTTACGTTAATTTCAATATATCTCATTTTATTTCTTGTTAAAGAAATTCGATTTTCACTTATTTATTGACTTCGTTACAAATTTCAAACTCAATTAATAAAGAACTAAATTTCATATATTCGAGAAGTTTAATTTTACTTATTAACTTACTTAAATTTTCCAAAGCTTAATTAATAAATAAAGAAGCTCAATTTCATTTATTAACGAAGTTCAAATCCACTTATTCAAAAGTTCAGTTTCTCTTATCAAAGAATTCAGTTTATTCAATTATCAAATAATTAACTCTCAGTCAATTATTAAATAATTTCAATCTTAATTATTAATAATTTCAAAATTTTATAATTACAACTTGATTATACATTCAAACATAATTGTTAAATCATTTCCACTTAATTATGAATCCAAACTTAATTATGAAATCGTTTCACTTAATTATAAATCCAACTTAATAATTTCAAACTTAATTATAATTCCACACTTAATTATAATTTCAATCTTAATTATTTGATGGTTTCAAACTTAACAATTTCAAAGCTCAATTATTACTAATTCCAAAATATTTATTAATAATTACAAATTTAATTATTAAATATTTAAATTTCAAACAACGTTCTTTCATCATTACTATGTTAATACTTGTTTCAGATTTTAATATTTACATTTTCCTTTCAAAAAATTCAAAGTCCAACTTCATTTCGAAACTTATTCCTTGCTCGAATAAAATCATTATTTTATTTTTAAATCAAATTATTGACCAATCGAATTTTTATTTAATTCTCTATCCTAGGTCAAATTCATTTGGGTATATACCATTTCAACCCGATTCCAATTCCAATTCAAAAATCAAAGCATAATAAAGAGAACTTGCAGTGTGATAATTGGGATGGTGTCAGAGTAAATAAACAAGCAATAACAACAACTAAACACAATCCAATAATCAATTCAAATAATCTCGAAATAATCGTATTAATTCGCATTGTTGTTTATGCAAATTAATATAATTATTTCTAGAATCTACAATTATATCATTTCATGTAGATTAAAGATTATTACACTACGATTTTTCACTTGTCGTCAATTTACAATTTCATACATCATCAATTTAAGCAACATACATTCAGTGATTCAAGGTGTAATTAACCAAATCCTACGTGTCAATTAATTTTACATTTAAAGGGGTCATATTGCACAAATGTCATTTAATCAATTTACACATATGTCATTTCAAATTTTTAACTATCCTACGTCAAATTAAATTGCATAATATTTATCACTTTATACATTTCAATTTACATCCGATATAAGCAACAAACAATAAATCAATCATCAACCAAACTGGATTATCATCGTATAATTAACATATAATGGTGTCAGATGTCGCAGGTGAACTGATACATATAAAACAGAGTAAATAACTAACAACAGCATATTTCAATTGTCGTTTCAATTGAAGTCAAATTTAATAAATAAAAGAACATTAATTGTGAGTGATTGCTCACCTTCTGAGGATAGAGATGCACAGGAAGATGACACGAATACGCACACTGATACGGACATAGAAATTGAGTTACGAATCCAAAACATTGCTAGATTGGCACGAATTCGACGGACAAGCTGATAATACGAATAGACGAAATAAATCAGAACTGGGTCGACAAAGAAAATTGGCATATGAAATTAAAAAAATCAGATTTTTAAATCAAATATATTTTCATTTCAAATCCCTTGTTTAAATTATAAAATTAAACATATATATACAGATATGTATAATTGTTTGAAACCAAATGATATATAATACCTTTGTAAACTATATTCAAACTACAGATATCATAAAGTAATAACTCATGTAATATATATAAGTATACTTCCGTAATGTAATTATTTATTTATATACTAACAGTATGCTATAAACAAAAATGCAAACCCACTTACATAATATGACTAGCATAACTACACTTCCATTTACCGTACGTCGTGCGTTCCTGCAAAGATATATTTATATATCTCAAAATCAAACACATACTAACTTACGAAATACCCTATATTCGTAACAATAAATTTACTTGCTGAGACAAATGTGTTGACACCATTCAAATATACATCAACAAAGCTTATATATATATATATAAACACTCAATTTATTTATTTATTTAAACTTTTATACTGTAAGCCCTCAATATCTATATATTCAAAACACATGCACACTACCAATACATACCTACTCATGACAAACTATATAATAGATTTTCTTTTTAAAATAAAATAAAATAAACTAACTGAAACAATGCATGAAAGATCAGTATAGAATCCAACTCATATTATAGTTCAACTCGACACAAATTTTAAACAGCACCTATATTACTAACTTAATGATATGATAGTGTAGCCTTTATACATTACATATAAAATGAATATATGAGCCTAATAACAGCGTAAAATATATATATATTTAAAATCTGAAAACAACATGTGTAAGCTTCTTTCACATAAATACATGCAGACAGAACTATGTACAAACAGTATGCAAACAGTCGAGTTTCTGGAAAATACACCAATCATAAACCGTAAAATACATTCTTTAAACAAAATGGTTTTTTTTTTCTTTTTCTTTTTCTTTTTCAAAACCCATATTCAATATAAAGTTAAATCTAAACATCCTAATACCGCCATATTATATATGTATAATTATGTATAAGCTGCAGAGAATAAAGTACTCATATATTATATAACATGAACAAAATATAAAATACTATATAACACTATCTCCACACTCACATACTATAACAACTAGTATATATATTATACTGATAGAACACATACACAAACCACTTATACTACAATTATTATAACTTCTGTACAAAAGATATATATACTACTGTAGCATCATGCAATGTAGGCAACAACCCAAAACTCATATAATATATATACCCAAATACATTCGCATGCAATATGTAGGACATATACAACTTACATATTCAACATACTGTGCACTATATATATAAGATTTATATAAACTAATATAGATAAAACTGACATATTCATATATTCTTACCTATATACAAAACAAGGGGAGGCGAGAAGTGATGGGGCTATGGCCTGGTCGTTGAGACGGGAGGCGGTCGGCTTCACGATGGAAGGCAGTCGCGTAGCTAGGCGATGTGAAGGAGGCCGAGGCGAAGATTGCCTGAAGGTGGAAAGAGGGTGGTCGGCGGCAAAGGAAAGGGCAGAGGCCGGAGTGGTTTTGGTGAAGGAGTGTCATCACGTGTAGGAGCTAGTCGACGGTGGTTGCAAAGAGAGAAGGTTCGGGTGAGAAGGAATAGGGGATGAAGGGTAGGGCGGATGCAACACAGGCGGGTTCGAGCGGAGCTAGGCATTGCAGGGAGGAGGCTGTCGCGGGAGATTCACGTGAACAATGGTAGGTGAAGTAAGGAAAAAGAAATGGAGGAAAGAAGAAGCTATACTTGAATTTGGAAATTTGCAAAGAAAATATGCAGGCTACATGAATTATGAATGGTATATTTCCATTCTCAAAAGAACAACCGAGAGAAATATTGAATTGGAACCAACAACGAAATGAACCGGCATAATATTGGAACTAGTGAAAATAAAAGTCAAGCATCTATTTTATAAAATAATAAATACCAATGGCGGTTGGGTTTAACCCAGAAATCAAAAAAAAAAATTGCAATTTCATAACCGATACAACTATCCGATTTACAGTTTTCGTTGAGTAACAAACCTCAAAACACACAAACGATTATGTTGTGGTGATCAGCACGAAGAGACGACCAGAACGATATACAGATATCTATGGTACGATTAAATTTTTAAAATTTTTAAATTTTCTACTATGGAAAATGCATAAAATTCACAGAAAAATAAGAACGATGGAGCTAAAGAAGTCCGAATTTGAAAAAATGACAAACTGACAACTTGCTCAAAAGATGGTTTAGAATTTTTCTATGTAAAAATATTTTGGTTTTGAAAATGTTTTATTTTCATCGCTTTTTAACTGATTAGACTGAAGTAAATTTACGCGCGAAATAAACTTTCATATTTTCGGACGAAAATTTACCGGTTGTTATGTTTAACTAGACGCATTTCAAATATCAAATTTATATTTCACCATTTTATCGTTTAAAAATTCCACAAAATTTCAATTAATAACGTTATTAAAACCGGTTAAATCTACGGGTCATTACATTCTCCCCCACTCAAAACTTTTCGTCCTCGAAAAGGAAGGAGACAGGAGAATAAAAGCAATCAAATGAAATGGACTTGAATCACATAATATTCAATTAATTTTAAACCATATGAATTTCAGTTAAAATCAATTAATATTCGACAATTGATTTTAACTCAAGGAATTTCATTAAGTTGATATTATTTCAATTTATTAACTTTCAAAACAATTTTTTTTTAATTATTCTTTAATCACATCTATTATTCAATTAACTTATTATTTTATTTATCTCCATAAACATTTTATAGTTAAAACTTAAGTGAATAACATTTATTATACGCACTCACATTTTAAAGACAATTTTATATTGTATATTATCCAATTTTCTTAAATTAACAATTTCAAAGATCATAAATTTGAATAGTCATTTATTATAATCATAGTTTATTCGACAAATTTAATTCTTCTTTATTCGAAGTTATTATTAAATTTATCCTACTTAATATATCTTATCACATATATATTAAGTATATCCACACTTATTCTAACTACTCAAATTTATTTAAAATTTCTTTTGATATCATTTATTGTATAATATTCAATTACATAATTCACTTTTGAAAATTCAGGTAAGTCATATATAATGCAATTAAGTATTATCCAAATAAAATTTTACAATTCAGTTTTTTTTCAAGTTAAGTATTTATATAAAAAGAATTTGGCTTCATTTATAATTGAAAGTCATCCTTTAACAAATTTTAAGAATTAATTTCTGATTAGCTTCAAACAATTTAGAAATAATATATATATATATATATATATATATATATATATATATATATTCATAATATATCAAATCAAATTAAAAATCTTCAATATATATTATAAATCAAGTCATGTTTAGAAATTCAAATCAATTTAATTTCCAAAACAGACTGTAGCAAAGCTACAAAATAGTCTCTCCACTTCGAAACTCGAAAATGAATGTCGATGATGCGGCCGTCATCACGGAAATTATTTTCCAGCGACTAAAGAGAAGAGCTCTGATTTAAACATTTAAAATTCCTTGAAAACGATTAAAATTTTGAAAATATTTTAAAACTGTACACTTCAAAACTTTCAAATCAAAGTTGAAATCACCAGAAATTAAATACTCACAATCTTGATTTAAATTTAGTACCAACTCCAAATCAAATTATAACCAAACCTTATAAATTCATGTATTTATATTATGAAATAGTAAATGATTTATAAAAAAATAAATGAAATTTAAATATTTAACATTTCAGATGCCAGATTCATTAACATTTAATTTCAGAAAATTTATACTTATATATAATATAATATTTCAAAATTATTTTATTTACTAAATTTAAAAACAATATTGTGTCAGTTTGCTCTGTTAAAGTGTTTTGGAAATTTTATCGATAGCGTTGATCAGATGAATCGATCGAAAACCCAAATCAACATCAACAACTCAAACAACACAGTATATATTTAAAACATTTTAAGATTAGTTTACAAATACATTTCTTCGCTCGATGATACAGGAATGAATTTCAAAATAAGGATAGGGTTTCAAATTTGATGGACTCAATCAAGGAAAATTTCGATTCGAAGATAGGTTCGAAACAAAAATGAGATGATTTAAATAACAAATCGGGAGATGGATAACTTATATAAAATGCGGGCAACCTTAATCGGTCGATCGTGACTTCAAGAATAAGATCGACGCTGAATTCCGAGGTAAATCAACATTCGATCTCAAGAGATAGAATTCAGGTATAGAGGGAGTAGAGAGCATCGTAAACCGAGGATACAGAAATCTTAGATAAATCGATGTCTATTGTAAAGGAGTTACACCCATTTCATAAATCATTCGAAGTTTGGCGAGACCGCCGATTCATTATAAAGGTCATTCGAAGTGGAGTTATGGGATGCTCCAGAATCTAGACGAATACGAATAGTGAGGGACAAGAATGAATTTCGAAACCATGTGAACATTCCAAAATTCAAAGGAATTGAGTCAAGAGATTGAAACTCGAATGGGAGTTATTCTGTAAATACATTTACCATATATGCTAAGTTTTGCCTAGAGCTACCAAAGCTCTGATACCAACTGTAACGACCCGCTATTTTGGATTATTCGCATCCGCACATGTCAGACTTGAATAATACAAAATACCGAATTGTTAATTTAAATTTGGCAAAACTCAGATATACAGTAAATAAATAATCACAGAATCACAGACACAGAGTAATAATATGCAGCAGGAAGTAAAAGAGATAGTAGTTCATGAAGCTACTATATAAATATATAAGATACATCAGAGTTTACAGCAGAAGAGTAACACGATACATCAAATACAAATCAAAATACATCACTGGAATCATCGAATACTGAAAGCAGAATAGATGGTTGGATCTTCAAGCAAAGCTCCAACTCCAAAGGTGAGTCTCAAAAGCTGAACCACTCAGTCTGACCCGAACGTAAAGCAAAATACAAAACACTTGAGTCATGATTAATATTCTCATATCAATAAATTCAACTCGAGTGAAATAGCAATCGAAATACAAGTAACTCGAAGGATGTTGGAATCACCATCCTCTAAGGATCCGTTAAACTATCTACTATGTAGTAGTGTACGCTAAATATATAATGTCTATCACTAATATAAAGTATCAAAATAGTGTTAAGGCGTTACCATTATCCCCTTTAACACATTTTTATAAGCATCATAGTCTATACAGCACTGTAAACTCCACCGTAAACTGGTGAGATATCAGGGAGTACTCCATAGGTATAACACAAAACAATTTCGTAGTGGTCGCGTATATAGGGATACAAGTATGACAAGGCACATGAGGCAATACCCAAGGTAGTGAAACTACCGTTCGCCTGATCCAGACTGGTGGGAACGCATCGCCGCAGCATCGCAACACCGCGAAACAACACTCTTGAAATACCGAGGGTGCACCAATCAATCACAAGTAATGAGTAGTAGTCACGAAGAAGTGTATCCGCTTGAGGTGGCTAACCCCATTTGGTACGGCACGGCTCCTGATTTTAGTCATTTCCAATTTGACACAAGTGTCAAGGCTATCCATTATCGTTCTCTTTCTTCAGTCATCACGTACATCATTCCAACCACTTCATTCTGGATCATCACTTCGCGTACAGTTATTAAAGTGGTTTTCGGTTTAGATATAGAGTATATCCATAACCGATTCCGGTCTCTTTAATAACTTTCGTAATTATTACACCGATTGGTCGTTTAGTAAATTTCAAACCAAATCAAATCCAATTTCAGTTTCAATTCGTAAATCAACATTTCGTTTGTCTTCCTAAACCAATTTCCAAAGTTTACGTTTCGAAACTTCCAAATTACCGTTTCAAAATCCTATAATTCGATTTCAACTTTTATTTAAACAATTCAAATATTGATTCAAGTTTGTATATATGTTTCATTCCGAAATCATTTAAAATGGTTTAATTTTCAAATCAATTGAAATTCATTTATCGAGTTCATTCAATATTCGCTAAGTAAATTTATCCTTCAAAACAACTTCTATTTAAATTCCAATTCATTTAAAACAATTAGTTACTTTCAACTTCATTATATCAAAGCTTCAAAGTGAAATAATTTAAATTCGTCAAATCAATTCTTTAAATTACAAGTCTTACGTTAATTTCAATATATCTCATTTTATTTCTTGTTAAAGAAATTCGATTTTCACTTATTTATTGACTTCGTTACAAATTCAAACTCAATTAATAAAGAACTAAATTTCATATATTCGAGAAGTTTAATTTTACTTATTAACTTACTTAAATTTTCCAAAGCTTAATTAATAAATAAAGAAACTCAATTTCATTTATTAACGAAGTTCAAATCCACTTATTCAAAAGTTCAATTTCTCTTATCAAAGAATTCAATTTTATTCAATTATCAAATAATTAACTCTCATTCAATTATAAAATAATTTCAATCTTAATTATTAATAATTTCAAAATTTATAATTACAACTTGATTATACATTCAAACATAATTATTAAATCATTTCCACTTAATCATGAATTCAACCTTAATTATCAAATCGTTTCACTTAATTATAAATTCAACTTAATAATTTGAAACTTAATTATAATTCCAAACTTAATTATAATTTCAAATTTAATTATTAAATGATTTCAAACTTAATAATTTCAAAACTCAACTATTACTAATTCCAAATTATTTACTAATAATTCCAAATTTAATAATTAAATATTTAAATTTCAAACAACGTTCTTTCATCATTACTACGTTAATATTTGTTTCAGATTTCAATATTTACATTTTCCTTTCATAAAATTCAAATTCCAACTTCATTTCGAAACTTATTCTTTGCTCGAATAAAATCATTATTTTATTTTTAAATCAAATTATTGACCAATTGGATTTTTATTTAATTCTCTATCCTAGAACAAATTCATTTGGGTATATACCATTTCAACCCGATTCCAATTCCAATTCAAAAATCAAAGCATAATAAAGGGAACTTGCAGTGTGATAATTGGGATGGTGTCAAAGTAAATAAACAAGCAATAACAACAACCAAACACAGTCCAATAATCAATTCAAATAATCCCGAAATAATCGTATTAATTCACATTGTTGTTTGTGCAAATTAATATAATTATTTCTAGAATCTACACTATCATTTCATGTAGATTAAAGATTATTACATTATGATTTTTCACTTTTCGTCAATTTACAATTTCATACATCATCAATTTAAACAACATACATTCAGTGATTAAAGGTGTAATTAACCAAATTCTACGTGTCAATTAATTTTACATTTAAAGGGGTCATATTGCACAAATGTCATTTAATCAATTTACACATATGTCGTTTCAAATTTTTAATTGTCCTACGTCAAATTAAATTGCATAATATTTATCACTTTATACATTTCAATTTACATCCAATATAAACAACAAACAATAAATCAATCATCAACCAAACTGGATTATCATCGTATAATTAACATATAATGGTGTCAGATGTCACAGGTGAACTGATACATATAAAACAGAGTAAATAACTAACAACAGCATATTTCAATTGTCGTTTCAATTGAAGTCAAATTTAATAAATAAAAGAACATTAATCATGAGTGATAGCTCACCTTCTGAGGCTAGAGATGCACGGGAAGATGACACGGATACGCACACTGATACAGACATAGAAATTGAGTTACGATTCCAAAGCATTGCTAGATTGGCATGATTTCGACAGACAAGCTGATAATACGAATAGACGAAATAAATCAGAAGTGGGTCGACAAAGAAAATTGGCATATGAAATAAAAAAATCAGATTTTTAAATCAAATATATTTTCATTTCAAATCCCTTGCTTAAATTATAAAATTAAACATACATATACAGATATGTATAATTGTTTGAAACCAAATGATATATAATACCTTTGTAAACTATATTCAAACTATAGATATCATAAAATAATAACTCATGTAATATATATAAGTATACTTCCGTAATGTAATTATTTATTTATATACTAACAGTATGCTATAAACAAAAATGCAAACCCACTTACATAATATGACTAGCATAACTACACTTCCATTTACCGTACACCGTGCATTCATGCAAAGATATCTTTATATACCTGAAAATCAAACACATACTAACTTACGAAATACCCTATATTCGTAACAATAAATTTACTTGCTGAGACAAATGTGTAGACACCATTCAAATATACATCAACAAAGCTTATATATATATATATATAAACACTCAATTTATTTACTTATTCAAACTTTTATACTGTAAGCCCTCAATATCTATATATTCAAAACACATGCACACTACCGATACATACCTACTCATGACAAACAATATAATAGATTTTTTTTAAAAAAAATAAACTAAGTGAAACAATGCATGAAATATCAGTATAGAATCCAACTCATATTATAGTTCAACTCGACACAAATTTTAAACAGCACGTATATTACTAACTTAATGATATGATAGTGTAGCCTTTATACATTACATATAAAATGAATATATGAGCCTAATAACAGCAATATATATATATATATATATATATATATTTAAAATCTGAAAACAACATGTGTAAGCTTCTTTTACATAAATACATGCAGACATAACTATGTACAAACAGTATGCAAACAGTCGAGTTTCTAGAAAATACACCAATCATAAACTGTAAAATACATTCTTTAAACAAAATGGTTTTTTTTTCTTTTTCTTTTTCAAAACCAATATTCAATATAAAGTTAAATGTACACATCGTAATACCGACATATTATATATGTATAATTATGTATAAGCTGCAGAGAATAAAGTACTCATATATTATATAACATGAACAAAATATAAAATACTATATAACACTATCTCTACACTCGCATACTATAACAACTAGTTTATATATTATACTGATAGTACACATACGCAAACCACTTATACTATAATTATTATAACATTTGTACAAAAGATATATACTACTGTAGCATCATGCAATGTAGGCAACAACCCAAAACTCATATAATATATATACCCAAATACATTCGCATGCAATATGTAGGACATATACAACTTACATATTCAACATACTGTGCACTATATATATAAGATTTATATAAACTATTATAGATAAAACTGACATATTCATACATTCTTACCTATATACAAAACAAGGGGAGGCGAGAAGTGGTGGGGCTAAGGCTTGGTGGTTGAGACGGCAGGCGATCGGCTTCACGGTGGAAGGCAGTCGCATAGCTCGGCGGTGGGAAGGAGGCCGAGGCGGAGATTGCCTGAAGGTGGAGAGAGGGTAGTCAGCGACAAAGGAAAGGGCAGAGGCCGGAGTGGTTTTAGTGAAGGAGTGTCATCACGTGGAGGAGCTAGTCGACGGTGGTTGCAGAGAGAGAAGGTTCGGGTGAGAAGGAATACGAGATGAAGGGTAGGGCAGATGCAACATAGGCGGGTTCGAGCGGAGCTAGGCATTGCAAGGAGGAGGCTATCGCGGGAGATTCACGTGAACAATGGTAGGTGAAGGAAGGAAAAAGAAATGGAGGAAAGAAGAAGCTATGCTTGAATTTGCAAATTTGCAAAGAAAATATGCAGGCTACATCAATTATGAATGGTATACTTCCATTCTCAAAAGAACAACCGAGAGAAATATTGAATTGGAACCAACAACGAAATGAACCGGCATAATATTGGAACTAGTGAAAATAAAAGTCAAGCTTTGATTTTCTAAATTAATAAATACCAATGGCGGTTGGGTATAACCCGGAAATCAAAAAAAAATTGCAATTTAATAACCGATACAACTATCTGATTTACAGTTTTCGCCGAGTAACAAACCTCAAAACACACAAACGATTATGTCGTGGTGATCAGCACGAAGAGACGACCAGAACGCTATACAGATATCTATGGCATGATTAAATTTTTAAAATTTTTAAATTTTCTACTATGGAAAATGCATAAAATTCGCAGAAAAATAAAAACGGCGGAGCTAAAGAAGTCCGAATTTGGAAAAACGACAAACTGACAACTTGCTCAAAAGATGGTCTATGTAAAAATATTTTGGTTTTGAAAACGTTTTATTTTCATCGCTTTTAAACTGATTAGATTGAAGTAAATTTACGCGCGAAATAAACTTTCATATTTTCGGACGAAAATTTACCGGTTGCTATGTTTAACTAGACGCATTTCAAATATCAAATTTATATTTCACCATTTTATCGTTTAAAAATTCCACAAAATTTCAATTAATAACGTTATTAAAACCGGTTAAATCTACGGGTCGTTACAGGTATTCTTCCTATGGACTTCCTTCCAAAGGGCAGAGCCCAAACATACACTTCTCAATAGGGTGTCCCCACTAATAACATTTACCACAAAATGTTTCTACCCTGTCATCAATCTGGATAACCTTCATGCCTCCAACAGTGCGTTCTACAGCCTTACTCCTCTTCTGCATCTCGGAACAATTCCTAGCAATGTATCCTGTCTTCTTACAATGATAGCAGATAGTCGACTCATTGACCGGTTCCACAGGTTTACGCTTCTCCTTTCTCACTTCAGGGCAATGGTTTAGAAAATGTCCTTTCTAATGACACTTAAAGCACAAGATCTCGGAGCGAAACCGATGGAATGTACCCTTCAATTCCTCCCTTGTTTTACTGCACTTGGCTGCGTAATGTCCCTTAATGAAACATCTATAGCAGATGACATTATCATAGGGTCCTGGTTCATCCCTTTCCTTAACCTGTTCCTCATACTCTCGAATTCCTTCCACTCGATCCCTACATCTAGCTGCTCTTTGCTTTCTGCGCCTAACCTTCCCTTCTTCACTCTTAGTCATCTTTCTCAAGAACTGCATTCTAGAGGAGCTTCCTAACCTATAAATTAGACTTAATTAGATTACTAAGTTATACCTTATGTTTTAACATCTTTGGTTTTTTTTAATTCAAGTCCAATCTTCAAACAACTCATTGTTTGCAACAAGTCTCTTTTATTCAAATAATACTTATTTATTTGTTTAGCACTTTGAAACAACCTTTCAAATTTATGGACCTAGATTTATAATTCCATGATTTAGGTATTTTCAATTTCAATTTATAAGTCATACTTTACATGAATGTTTACTTCTTTAGAACACTTCATATTGCTTACTCATTAATATACATCTTATTATTAAACACACAACAATCATTTATGATAATAACCAAGATTATCATATCTAAAACCATCCATTATCATCTTATTCTGAAATACATCTCTAATTCAAGATTTCAATTTTAGTGATTCCATTTCAAACTTATCTTTGTTTAATTTCAGTTTAATTCTAATAATTTAACAGGCAATTTCCTTAATATTTATTAGAGTGAAATATTGCTTTATATATCAAAATATAATCTTATATGAAATCATTTAAAATCTTTATATAAGAAAATAACAATTACGCTCTCATATATGTGTATGTGTGTGTGTGTGTGTGTGTATACACTCAACTCATTCTAGGGCTCCATTGACCTTATCCTTAATGAGTAATCCCACCGGAGCCAAGGTTCTCGTTTAACCTCGCTCTGATACCAAATGTAACAACCCGAAAATTCCAGATAGTTAGTCAAAAGAAGAAAAGAGAAAGAAGAAGAAACAGAAAACTCAAACTCAGAATTTTACACTCGCAGCGGAAAAATATAATAGCAAATAATAATAACAATTATACAAAGAAAACTGTATCTGTCAATTTATATTTATATACATCAGAGTTACAATATTCCTGTAACAATCCGGATATTTTAACGAATTTATTTAATTTAATTAAGCGTTTTGTGTGGAAAAAAATATATATATAAACATAAACGATAAAAATTTGAAACATAAATTTGATATTTGGAATGCGTTCAGTTAAACATAGCAACCGGTAAATTTTAGTCCGAAAATATGAAAGTTTATTTCGCGCGTAAATTTACTTCAATTTAATCAGTTAAAAAGCGATGGAAATAAAATGTTTTCGAAACCTAAATATTTTTACATAGAAAAATTCTAAACCATCTTCTGAGCAAGCCGTCAGTTTGTCGTTTTTTCCAAATTCGGACATCTTTAGCTCTGTCGATCTTATTTTTCTGTGTTTTTCATGCATTTTCCGCTAGTTGAAAATTCGAATTTTTATAATTCAATCATACCACTGATATTTATATACTGTTATGGTTATCTCGTCGTGCTGATCTCTATGGTATTTTAAATTCTGTGTTTCGGGGGTCAGTATGCGGTAAAATCTGTGGAAACGGAAGATATATCGGAACAAATTTTAAAGATTTTTAACATTCTGTGACCATTCAGTTTTCAACGGCTGAAGCGAGGGAGTCACTGCTTTATTATTTCTTGAGAATGGTCACTTCACCTTTGTTTCTCACGCTGCTTTTATTTATAGCAGTACCCTTTCACTGCCTTTCACCTTACTGTTATCTCCTTTCTCAAAAACAAAAACCACGTTCTGTCACTTGCCACCTTTCCAGTAAGTGTTCCCTTCTTTCTATTTTTGCTTTTCCTTCCTCTTTCATTCTTGCCAGCAAAAAAAAAGAAAAGAAAAGAAATAACATACTTCCCTTCGCCTCTCTCTTCCGACTCCCGAGCTTTACTCCTCGCTCATTGCCGCGTGAATACCGGTCTCAACCCGCTCTGCCAACCCCAAGCTTCACCAACCGCCTTGTTTCTGCCACCACCCTGAAGCCACACAACAGCCGACCCTTGTCATTGCTTCCCTCCGCGTACCCAGTTGTTCGCCTTTGGTTCACTAATCACATAATGACCCCGCCTCACCTTTGTAAGCACAGCCCTACGACACACGCACGCAACTCCATGCTCACCTTCTCCTTCAAATCTGTTTGCCTCGGCCACCCTTCCACCATGCAAAACACGCATTCCCAAGCACCGGCCTCTTCCTTCAACTCGCAGCCTATGGCAGTGCTTCTCTCGCTCTTCTCGTGTTCACATATTCAGTGCTTCCCTCCACCATGTTCGTGGCCGCAGCCACTTCCTCTTCCTGAACTGAATGCCGCAACCACCTCATTCTATGAAGCTTGATTTTGATGTACAGGTTAGTATATATATTGTCTTTTGGATACATAGTATCTATAAGTTTTAAAAGATAAGTTGTTTGTATACGTAGAAGTTATATACAATATATGTACATCTATACTTTGTCAGTGATTGTTTTGGCCAGTAAACATTTATAATCGTATAATATGAATATTTCATGTATTAATTGTTATGAACACTATTTGATTTCGTTTGTATAAACCTATTGTGGTAGTTTTATAAAAGTCAGTTTAAATATGTTGTTTTAAGTAGTGCTTGATAGTATAGCATATTACCAGAAGTATGTAAGTTATATTTATAACTATTTTTGAGTTTTATATAAGTATACTAGTTCCTATTTACAAATCTGTTTTGTACAGTATAAAGAATATGTTAGTATAGTATATTTATGTAGTACATAATTCAGAACTATAATTTATGTGGGTTAGTGTATTTAAGTCTTATAATACTTCAACTTATATGTATAGTGTGGTATATATGTTAGCTTATGTATCAAAGGTTTATGTTATATGTTTTATTTTATTTTACCTTGTTATGTATATCTGACCTGCTCATCATACGTGTTTTCTTAGCATACATATAAATATTACTTATGCAAGTACATATATGATCCAGTGAACATGGCTTTGTTTTCTTGGTTGTAGTTTATAATAGAGGTGATATTTGTTTATTTTATTTTTTTCTGAACAGCAGTTAGACTTCATGTTCAGGATATCATATCTCACTCATGTTTTATCGGAATGGATTGATTCTATTTTTATAAAAGAGTCGAAGTTACCTAGTTTATGCATGTCACATTTCAGCAAAATCCGACATCCTTTGATTAGTGGTCGAGGATCTAGAAGTTTGACCCAGGCAGCTGTTCTTTTGTACTTGAAATTATTTTACACTGCTGCAAGCACGACCTGAGTTCATGTTTGACGCATCGTATCTCTTCCATCTTACGTCGGAATACAGTGATTCCCTTTTTGTTTAAAAGATAAAGTTTTCTACTTTCTGTATATAAAATTTTAGCTTCATACGAGGTGGTTCAGTCCTCTGTTTCTTACCTGAAAGTCAGACCCAGAGAGGTTTCCAGACCTGAACATTTGACAGTCGCAACATGGCCTGAGTCTATGTTCGTGACACCGTAACTTTTCTCGTCTCTTGTCCAAATCAAATGATTCTTTTGCAGTTTGAAATACAAGTTTTGATCTTTATTCATACCAAATTTCAGACCATTTCGATCTCGGTAGCACATAGAATTATATTGTTAAACTTTGACGCAGGACATGTTTTGTGATTATTGCTATGTTGAATGTTTTGATTTGATTTCGGCAATTCCTATTTAAAAGCTTTGCTCGTCGATTCGTGACATTCTAGTTTATTTCGGAAGTCGTGCTTGCAATTCGTAACTCAACTTCGTTGTCTATTCTCGCTCCCTAGCCTCAAAAGGTGAGCAATCACTCACGATTAATATTCTTTTATTTATTAAATTTGATTTCAATTGAAACGAAAATTGAAATACGTTGCTGTTATTTATTGCACTGTTATTTATGTATCAGTTCACCTGTGACATCTGACACCATTATCTGTAATTATTTATACGATCGATGATAATACAGTTTGGCTGATAATTGATTGATTTTGATGTTTATATTGGATGTTAAATTGTTAAGTATAAAGTGATAAATAATTTGAAATTGAAATTGACGTAGGATAGTTAAAAAATTGAAACGACATATGTGTAAATTGATGTAATGAAATTTGTGTAATATGACCGCTTTAAATGTTTAATTAATTGACACGAATGATTTGGTTAAATACACCTTGAACCATTGAATGTATGTTGTTTAAATTTATGACGTGTAAAATTGTAAATAGACGACAAGTGGAAAAACGTAATGTAATAATCTTCAATCTACATGAAATGATAGTGTAGATTCTAGAGATAATTATATTAATTTGCACAAACAACAATGCGAATTATTACGATTATTTCAGGATTATTGAATTAATTATTGGATTGTTATTGATTGTTGTTATTGCTTGTTTATTTACTTTGACACCATCCATGTTATCACACTGCAAGTTCCCTTTGCTATGCTTTGATTTTTGAATTGAAATGGAATCGGGTTGAAATGATATATACCCAAATGAACTTTACTTAGGATAGAGAATTAAATAAAATCCGATTGGTCAATAATTTATTTATAAAAAATATATATATAAAGCAATGATTTTATTCGAGCAAAGATTAAGTTTTGAAATGAAGTTGAAATTTGAATTTTATGAAAGGAAAATGTAAAGATTGAAATCTGAAATAAATATTAACGTATAATTAATGAAAGAACGCTGTTTGAAATTTAATTATTTAATAATTAAATTTGGAATTATTAATAAACAATTTGGAATTAGTAATAATTGAGTTTTGAAATTATTAAGTTTGAAATCATTTAATAATTAAATTTTGCAATTATAATTAAGTTTGAAATTATAATTAAGTTTGAAATATTAAGTTGAATTCATAAGTAAGTTGAAATAATTTGATGATTTAGGTTGAATTTATAATTAAGTGGAAATGATTTAATAATTAAGTTTGAATTGATAATCAAGTTGTAATTATTAAGTTTTGAAAGTTTAATAATTAAAGATTGAAATTATTTAATAATTGAATGAGATTTAATTATTTGATAATTAAAAAAAATTGAATTCTTTGATAAGTGAAATTGAACTTTTGAATAAGTGAATTTGAACTTCGTTAATAAATGAAATTGAGTTTCTTTATTTATTAAAGTTTGGAAAATTATTTAAGTAAGGTAATAAGTGAAATTGAACTTTTTGAATATGAGAAATTTAGTTTCTTTATTAATTGAGTTTCGAAATTTGTAACTAAGTAACTAAATAAGTGAAACCGAATTTCTTTAACAAGAAATAAAAATGTGATTGATTGGAATTAATGTAAGACTTGAAATTTAGAGAATTTGATTTGACGAATCTAATTTAATTAAATTTGTAAGTTGATATAATGAAGATAAGCTAAGTAATTGATTTAGTGAATTAGAAAGTAAATGGAAACTGTTTGAATGATAAATAAACTTAACAAATATTGAATGAAATCGATTAATGAATTGAAATTGATTTTTTTGAATGTTAAATTTAATTTAATTTAAATGATTTCAGAATGAAACTTATATATACGAACTTGAGTTAAAATTTAAATGAAACTGAAATTGAATTATAAGACTTTCAAATGGAAATTTGGAAAGTTGAACGTAAATTTTGGTAATTGATTTAGAAAGACAAATGAAATATTGATTTTCAAATTTTAATTGAAATTGAATTTGATTTGGTTTGAAATATATTAAACGACCAATCGGTGCAATAATTACGAAAATTATTAAAGAAACCGGAATCGGTTATGGGCATACTCTCTATCTAAACCGAAAACCACTTTAATAACTATACGCGGAGTGTGATCCAGAATGAAGTGGTTGGAATGATGCACGTGATGATTAAAGAAAGAGAACGATAATGGATAGCCTTGACACTTGTGTCAAATTGGAAATGACTAAAATCAGGAGCCGTGCCGGGCCAAATGGGGTTAGCCACCTCGAGCGGACACACTTCTTCGTAACTATTATTCATTACTTGTGATTGATTGGTGCGCCCTCGTACTTTCAGGAGTGTTGTTTCGCGGTGTTGCGATCGCTGTGGCGATGCGTTCTCACCAGTCTGGATCAGGCGAATGGTAGTTTCACTACCTTGGGTATTGCCTCATGTGCCTTGTCATACTTGTATCCCTATATAAGCGACCACTACGAATTTGTTTTGTGTTATACCTATGAAGTACTCCCTGATATCCCACCAGTTTATGGTGGAGTTTACAGTGCTGTATAGACTATGATGCTTATATAAAATGTGTTAAGGGGGATAATGGTAACGCCTTAACACTATTTTGATACTTTACATTACCGATAGACATTATCTATTTAGCGTACACTACTACATAGTAGATAGTTTAACGGATTCTTATAGGATGGTGATTCCAACATCCTTTGAGTTACTTGTATTTCGATTCTATTTCACTTGAGTTGGATTTATTGATATAAGAATATTAATCCTGACTCGAGTGTTTTGTGTTTTGCTTTACGCTCGGGTCAGACTGAGTGTACCAGTATTCGAGGCCCACTTTTGGAGTTGGAGCTTTGCTTGAAGATTCAGCCATCTATTCTGCTTTTAGTATTCGATGATTCCAGTGATGTATTCTGATTTGTACTTGATGTATCGTATTTCTCTTCTGTTGTAAACTTTTATGTATCTTATATATTTATATAGTAACTTCATGAACTACTATTTCTTTTACTTCCGCTGCATATTATTACTCTGTGTCTGTGATTCTATGACTATTTATTTACTGTATATCTCAGTTTTGCCAAATTTAAATTAACAATTCAGTATTTTGAATTATTCAAGTCCGACATGTGCGGATGCGAATAGGTCAAAATAGCGGGTCGTTACAGTTGGTACCAGAGCTTTTGGTAGCTCTAGGTAGAACTTAGCATATATGGTAAATGTATTTACAGAATCACTCTCACTCGAGTTTCAATCTTTTCTTCTTGACTCGTTTCCTTGAATTTCGGAATGTTTCCTCGGTTCCGAAATTCATTCTTGTCCCTCACTACTCGCCTTCTTTCGATTCTTGAGCATCCCATAACTCCACTTTGAATGATATCTATAATGAATCGGCGGTCTCGCCAATCTTCGAATTATTTGTAAATGGGTGAAACTCCTTTACAATAAGCTACAATTTACCGGAGAATTCTGTATCCTCGGTTTACGATGCTATCTGTTTCCTGCTATGTCTGAATTCAAATTTTCGAGATCGAATGTTGAATTACCTCGGAATTCAGGTTCGTTCTTATTCTTGAACATACCGTCGACCCGGTTAAGGTTGCCCGTGAATTAAATAAGATTATCCATCTCCTAAATCAGTTAATTGAATTATCTTAACTTCTGTTCGAATTTATTATCGAATCAAAATTCTTTTTGATTTGGTTCCTTCAAATTTGAATCCCTATACTTATTTTGAGATCCATTCTTGTACCGTCAAGCGAGGAAGTATATTTGTAAATTAATATTTAAAATGCTTTATATATTGTGTTATTTGAGTTGTTGATGTTGATTTGGGTTTTCGATCGATTCGTCTGATCAACGCTATCGATAGAATTTCTAAAACACCTGAGCAGAGCAAACTGACACAATATTGTTTCAAGTTTAGTAAATAAAATGATTTTGTATGATTACATTATATATAAATATAAGTTTTCTGAAATTAAATAGTTAATGAATTTGATGTTAAAAAGAAATATTTGATTTTCATTTATTTTGAAACCATTGACTATTTCAACTTGCAGATTTGAAAAGTTAATTGAATTTAAATTTAGAATTTGAGAATTTAATTTTCGATAATTCCAAACTTTGGTTTTGAAGTTCTAAAGTGGGTAGTATTTAAACTATTTTCAAATGGAAATCATTTCAAAGAATTTTAAACGTTTAAATCAGTGCTCTTCTCTTTGTCGCTGGAAAATAATTTTGATGATGACGGCCACATCATCGACATTCATTTTCGAGTTTCGAAGTGGAGAGAC
The DNA here is from genome assembly GCA_030765085.1 of Allium cepa. Taxonomy (NCBI): domain Eukaryota; kingdom Viridiplantae; phylum Streptophyta; class Magnoliopsida; order Asparagales; family Amaryllidaceae; genus Allium; species Allium cepa. The sequence goes on along the minus strand of CM060941.1, from coordinate 673,504,316 downwards.
TATTCTGTAGCTTTGCTACGGTTTGTTTTGAAAAATAAATTGACTTGAATTTCTTAAAGTATGATTTGATTTGTAATATATATATTGATATATGATTTAAATTTGACTTGATATATTATATATATTTATTTATCTCTAAATAAATTTGAAGTTACTCGGAAATTTAATTCTTAAAATTTGGGTAAAGGATATGATTTCAATTATTAAATGAATCAAAATTTTTAATTAATATTTAAACTGGAGAGAGTTGAATTAGAAATTTATTTGTATAATACTCAATTGCATTATATATAACTACCTAAATTTTCAAAATGTTAACTATGTAATTGGATAGTATACAATATAAAATGTCTTTATAAAAACTTTGAGTGCGTATAATAAATGTTATTCACTTAAATTTTAATTATAAAATGTTCATGGAGATAAATAGAATAATAAGTTAAAATAATAATAGTTGTGATTAATAAAAAAATTTGTTTTGAAAGTTAATAAATTAAATTAAATCATCTAAATGAGGTATCTTGAAATAATTGAATTTAAATTGAATTTCGTTTTGAAAGAAACCTTTGTACCTAACATTAATAAATGTGAAATCAAATCAAATTAATGAAAATCTTGAATTTAAAAACAAATTGTTGAATATAAATTTATTTAAATTGAAATTTATACAGTTTAAATTAATTGTTCATTATGTAATTCAAGTCTAATTTCTTTTGGTTGTTTCTATTCTCCTACTTCCTTCCTTTTCGGGGACGAAAAGTTTTGAGTGGGGGAGAGTGTAACAACCCGGATATTTTAACGAATTTATTTATTTTAATTAAGCGTTTTTTGTGGAAAAAAATATATAAAAACATAATCGATAAAAATTTGAAACATAAATTTGATATTTGGAATGCGTTCAGTTAAACATAGCAACCGGTAAATTTTCGTCCGAAAATATGAAAGTTTATTTCGCTAGTAAATTTACTTCAATTTAATCAGTTAAAAAGTGATGAAAATAAAATGTTTTCGAAATAAAAAATTCTAAAACATCTTCTGAGCAAGCCGTCAGTTTGTCGTTTTTCCAAATTCGAACATCTTTAGCTCCGTCGATCTTATTTTTCTGTGTTTTTCATGCATTTTCCGCCAGTTGAAAATTGGAATTTTTATAATTCAATCGTACCACTGATATTTATATACCGTTATGGTCATCTCGTCGTGCTGATTTCTACGGTATTTTAAATTCTGTGTTTCGGGGGTCAGTATGCGGTAAAATCAGTGGAAACAGATGATATCTCGGTACAAATTTTAAAGATTTTTAACATTCTGTGACCATTCAGTTTTCAACGGCTGAAGCGAGGGAGTAACTGCTTTATTATTTCTTGAGAATGGTCACTTCACCTTTGTTTCTCACGCTGCTTTTATTTATTGCAGTACCCTTTCACTGTCTTTCACCTTACTGTTATCTCCTTTCTTAAAAACAAAAACCACGTTCTGTCACTTGCCACCTTTCCAGTAAGTGTTTCCCTTCTTTCTATTTTTTCTTTTCTTTCCTATTTCATTCTTGCCAGCAAAAAAAAACAAAAGAAAAGAAATAACATACTTCCCTTCGCCTCTTTCTTCCGACTCCCGAGCTTTACTCCTCGCTCATTGCCGCGTGAATACCGGTCTCAACCCGCTCTGCCAACCCCAAGCTTGGCCAACCGCCTTGTTTCTGCCACCACCCTGAAGCCACACAACAGCCGACCCTTGTCATTGCTTCCCCTCGCGTACCCAGTTGTTCACCTTTGGTTCACCAATCACAAAATGCCTCACCTCTGTAAGCACCGCCCTACGACACACGCACGCAACTCCATGCTCACCTTCTCCTTCAAATCTGTTTGCCTCAGTCACCCTTCCACCATGCAAAACACGCATTCCCAAGCACCGGCCTCTTCCTTCAACTCGCAGCCTATGGCAGTGCTTCTCTCGCTCTTCTCGTGTTCACATATTCAGTGCTTCTCTCCACCATGTTCGTTGCCGCAGCCACTTCCTCTTCCTAAACTGAACGCCACAACCACCTCATTCTATGAAGCTTGATTTTGATGTACAGGTTAGTATATATATTGTCTTTTGGATACATAGTATCTATAAGTTTTAAAAGATAAGTTGTTTGTATACGTAGAAGTTATATACAATATATGTACATCTATACTTTGTCAGTGATTGTTTTGGCCAGTAAACATTTATAATCGTATAATATTAATATTTCATGTATTAATTATTATGAACACTATTTGATTTCGTTTGTATAAACTTATTATGGTAGTTTTGTAAAAGTCAGTTTAAATATGTCGTTTTAAGTAGTGCTTGATAGTATAGCATATTACCAGAAGTATGTAAGTTATATTTATAACTATTTGTTGAGTTTTGTATAAGTATAATAGTTCCTATTTACAAATCTGTTTTGTACAGTATAAAGAATATGTTAGTATAGTATATTTATGTAGTATTTAATTCAGAACTATAAGTTATGTGGGTTACTGTATTTAAGTCTTATAATACTTCAACTTATATGTAATGTGTGGTATATATGTTAGCTTATGTATCAAAGGTTTATGTTATATGTTTTATTTTATTTTACATTGTTATGTATATCTGGACCTGCTCATCATGCGTGTTTTCTTAGCTTACATATAAATATTACTTATGCAAGTACATATATGATACAATGAACGTAGCTTTGTTTTCTTGGTTGTAGTTTATAATAAAGGTGATATTTGTTTATTTTTATTTTTTTCTGAACAGCAGTTAGACTTCATGTTCACGATATCATATCTCACTCATGTTTTAGCGGAATGGGTTGATTCTATTTTAATAAAAGAGTCGAAGTTACCTAGTTTATGCATGTCAAATTTCAAAAAAATCCGACATCGTTTGATTAGTGGTCGAGGATCTAGAAGTTTGACCCAGGCAGCTGTTCTTTTGTACTTGAAATTATTTTACACTGCTGCAAACACGACCTGAGTTCATGTTTGACGCATCGTATCTCTTCCATCTTACGTCGGAATATAGCGATTCCCTTTTTGTTTAAAAGATAAAGCTTTCTACTTTCTGTATATAAAATTTTAGCTTTACACGAGGTGGTTCAGTCCTCTGTTTCTTACCTGAAAGTCAGACCCAGAGAGGTTTCCAGACCTGAACATTTGATAGTCGCAACATGGCCTGAGTCTATGTTCGTGACAGCGTAACTTTTCTCGTCTCTTGTCCAAATCAAGTGATTCTTTTGCAGTTTGAAATACAAGTTTTGATCTTTATTCGTACCAAATTTCAGACCATTTCGATCTCGGTAGCACATAGAATTATATTGTTAAACTTTGACGCATGACATGTTTTGTGATTATTGCTATCTTGAATGTTTTGATTTGATTTCGGCAATTCCTATTCAACAGCTTTGCTCGTTGATTCGTGACAATCTAGTTTATTTCGGAAGACGTGCTTGCAATTCGTAACTCAATTTCATTGTCTATTCTCGCTCCCTAGCCTCAAAAGGTGAGCAATCACTCACGATTAATATTCTTTTATTTATTAAATTTGATTTCAATTGAAACGAAAATTGAAATATGCTGCTGTTATTAATTGCACTGTTATTTATGTATCAGTTCACCTGTGACATCTGACACCATTATCTGTAATTATTTATGCGATCGATGATAATACAGTTTTGCTGATAATGTATAAAGTGATAAATAATTTGAAATTGAAATTGACGTAGGATAGTTAAAAAATTGAAACGACATATGTGTAAATTGATGTAATGACATTTGTGTAATATGACCTCTTTAAATGTTTAATTAATTGACACGAATGATTTGGTTAAATACAACTTGAACCATTGAATGTATGTTGTTTAAATTTATGACGTATAAAATTGTAAATAGACGACAAGTGGAAAAACGTAATGTAATAATCTTTAATCTACATGAAATGATAGTGTAGATTCTAGATATAATTATATTAATTTGCACAAACAACAATGCGAATTATTACGATTATTTCGGGATTATTGAATTAATTATTGGATTGTTATTGATTATTGTTATTGCTTGTTTATTTACTTTGAGACCATCCCTGTTATCACACTGTAAGTTCCCTTTGCTATGCTTTGATTTTTGAATTGAAATGGAATCGGGTTGAAATGATATATACCCAAATGAACTTGACTTAGGATAGAGAATTAAATAAAACCCGATTGGTCAATAATTTGTTTTAAAAAAAAAATATAAAGTAATGATTTTATTCGAGCAAAGAATAAGTTTTGAAATGAAGTTGAAATTTGAATTTTATGAAAGGAAAATGTAAAGATTGAAATCTGAAAATAATACTAACGTATAATTAATGAAAGAACGTTGTTTGAAATTTAATTATTTAATAATTAAATTTGGAATTATTAATAAACAATTTGGAATTAGTAATAATTGAGTTTTGAAATTATTAAGTTTGAAATCATTTAATAATTAAATTTTGCAATTATAATTAAGTTTGAAATATTAAGTTGAATTCATAAGTAAGTTGAAATAATTTGATGATTAAGTTTGAATTTATAATTAAGTGGAAATGATTTAATAATTAAGTTTGAATTGATAATCATGTTGTAATTATTAAGTTTTGAAATTATTAATAATTAAAGGTTGAAATTATTTAATAATTGAATGAGATTTAATTATTTGATAATTAAATAAAAATTGAATTCTTTGATAAGTGAAATTGAACTTTTGAATAAGTGAATTTGAACTTCGTTAATAAAAGAAACTGAGTTTCTTTATTTATTAAAATTTGGAAAATTATTTAAGTAAGGTAATAAGTGAAACTGAACTTTTTGAATATGAGAAATTTAGTTTCTTGATTAATTGAGTTTCGGAATTTGTAACTAAGTAACTAAATAAGTGAAACCGAATTTCTTTAACAAGAAATAAATATGTGATTAATTGGAATTAATGTAAGACTTGAAATTTAGAGAATTTGATTTGACGAATCTAATTTAATTAAATTTGTAAGTTGATATAATGAAGTTAAACTAAGTAATTGATTCAATGAATTGGAAAGTAAATGGAAACTGTTTGAATGATAAATAAACTTAACAAATATTGAATGAAATCGATTAATGAATTGAAATTGATTTTTTTAATGTTAAATTTAATTTAATTTAAATGATTTCAGAATGAAACTTATATATACGAACTTGAGATATTATTTAAATGAAATTGAAATTGAATTATAAGACTTTGAAATGGAAATTTGGAAAGTTGAACGTAAATTTTGGTAATTGATTTAGAAAGACAAATAAAATGTTGATTTTCGAATTTTAATTGAAATTGAATTTGATTTGGTTTGAAATATATTAAACGACCAATCGGTGCAATAATTACGAAAGTTATTAAGGAAACCGGAATCGGTTATGGGCATACTCTCTATCTAAACCGAAAACCACTTTAATAACTATACGCGGAGTGTGATCCAGAATGAAGTGGTTGGAATGATGTACGTGATGATTGAAGAAAGAGAACGATAATGGATAGCCTTGGCACTTGTGTCAAATTGGAAATGACTAAAATCAGGAGCCGTGCTGGGCCAAATGGGGTTAGCCACCTCGAGCGGACACACTTCTTCGTAACTATTACTCATTACTTGTGATTGATTGGTGCACCCTCGTACATTTAGGAGTGTTGTTTCGCAGTGTTGCGATCGCTGAGGCGATGCGTTCTCACCAGTCCGGATCAGGCGAAGGGTAGTATTCGATGATTCCAGTGATGTATTCTGATTTGTACTTGATGTATCGTATTTCTTGACTCGTTTCCTTGAATTTCGGAATGTTTCCTCGGTTCCGAAATTCATTCTTGTCCCTCACTACTCGCCTTCTTTCGATTCTGGAGCATCCCATAACTCCACTTTGAATGATATCTATAATGAATCGGCGGTCTCGCCAATCTTCGAATTATTTGTAAATGGGTAAAACTCCTTTACAATAAGCTTCAATTTACCGGAGAATTCTGTATCCTCGGTTTACGATGCTATCTATTTCCTGCTATGTCTGAATTCAAATTTTTGAGATCGAATGTTGAATTACCTCGGAATTCAGCTTCGTTCTTATTCTTGAACTTACCGTCGACCCGGTTAAGGTTGCCCGTGAATTAAATAAGATTATCCATCTCCTAAATCAGTTAATTGAATTATCTTAACTTCTGTTCAAATTTATTATCGAATCAAAATTCTTTTTGATTTGGTTCCATCAAATTTGAATCCCTATACTTATTTTGAAATCCATTCTTGTACCGTCAAGCGAGGAAGTGTATTTGTAAATTAATATTTAAAATGCTTTATATATTGTGTTATTTGAGTTGTTGATGTTGATTTGAGTTTTCGATCGATTCGTCTGATCAACGCTATCGATAGAATTTCTAAAACACCTGAGCAGAGCAAACTGACACAATATTGTTTCAAGTTTAGTAAATAAAATGATTTTGTATGATTATATTATATATAAATATAAGTTTTCTGAAATTAAATAGTTAATGAATTTGATGTTAAAAAGAAATATTTGATTTCCATTTATTTTGAAACATTGACTATTTCAACTTGCAGATTTAAAAATTTAATTGAATTTAAATTTAGAATTTGAGAATTTAATTTTCGATAATTCCAAACTTTGGTTTTGAAGTTCTAAAGTGGGTAGTATTTAAAATATTTTCAAATGGAAATCATTTCAAAGAATTTTAAACGTTTAAATCAGTGCTCTTCTCTTTGTCGCTGGAAAATTATTTTGATGATGACGGCCACATCATCGACATTCATTTTCGAGTTTCGAAGTGGAGAGACTATTCTGTAGCTTTGCTACGGTTTGTTTTGAAAAATAAATTGACTTGAATTTCTTAAAGTATGATTTGATTTGTAATATATATATATTGATATATGATTTAAATTTGACTTGATATATTATATTTATTTATTTATCTCTAAATAAATTTGAAGTTACTCGGAAATTTAATTCTTAAAATTTGGGTAAAGGATATGATTTCAATTACTAAATGAATCAAAATTTTGAATTAATATTTAAACTGGAGAGAGTTGAATTAGAAATTTATTTGTATAATACTCAATTGCATTATATATAACTACCTAAATTTTCAAAATGTTAACTATGTAATTGGATAATACAATATAAAATGTCTTTATAAAAAATGTGAGTGCGTATAATAAATGTTATTCACTTAAATTTTAATTATAAAATGTTCATGGAGATAAATAGAATAATAAGTTAAATTAATAATAGTTGTGATTAATAGAAAATTTTGTTTTGAAAGTTAATAAATTAAATTAAATCATCTAAATGAGGTATCTTGAATTAATTGAATTTAATTGAATTTCGTTTTGAAAGAAACCTTTGTACCTAACATTAATAAATGTGAAATCAAATCAAATTAATGAAAATCTTGAATTTAAAAACAAATTGTTGAATATAAATTTATTTAAATTGAAATTTACACAGTTTAAATTAATTGTTCATTATGTAATTCAAGTCTAATTTCTTTTGGTTGTTTCTATTCTCCTACTTCCTTCCTTTTCGGGGACGAAAAGTTTTGAGTGGGGGAGAGTGTAACAACCCGGATATTTTAACGAATTTATTTAATTTAATTAAGCGTTTTGTGTGGAAAAAACTATATATATAAACATAAACAATAAAAATTTGAAACATAAATTTGATATTTGGAATGCGTTCTGTTAAACATAGCAACCGGTAAATTTTCGTCCGAAAATATTTTATTTCGCTCGTAAATTTACTTCAATTTAATCAGTTAAAAAGCGATGAAAATAAAATGTTTTCGAAACCTAAATATTTTTATATAAAAAAATTCTAAATCATCTTCTGAGCAAGCCGTCAGTTTGTCGTTTTTCCAAATTCGGACATCTTTAGCTCCGTCGATCTTATTTTTCTGTGTTTTTCATGCATTTTCCGCCAGTTGAAAATTCGAATTTTTATAATTCAATCGTACCACTGATATTTATATACCGTTATGGTCATCTCGTCGTGCTGATTTCTACGGTATTTTAAATTCTGTGTTTCGGGGGTCAGTATGCGGTAAAATCAGTGGAAACTGATGATATATCGGTACAAATTTTAAAGATTTTTAACATTCTGTGACCATTCAGTTTTCAACGGCTGAAGCGAGGGAGTCACTGCTTTATTATTTCTTGAGAATGGTCACTTCACCTTTGTTTCTCACGCTGCTTTTATTTATTGCAGTACCCTTTCACTGCCTTTCACCTTACTGTTATCTCCTTTCTCAAAAACAAAAACCACGTTCTGTCACTTGCCACCTTTCCAGTAAGTGTTTCCCTTCTTTCTATTTTTGCTTTTCCTTCCTCTTTCATTCTTGCCAGCAAAAAAAATACAAAAGAAAAGAAATAACATACTTCCCTTCGCCTCTCTCTTCTGACTCCCGAGCTTTACTCCTCGCTCATTGCCGCGTGAATACCGGTCTCAACCCGCTCTGCCAACCCCAAGCTTCGCCAACCGCCTTGTTTCTGCCACCACCCTGAAGCCACACAACAGCCGACCCTTGTCATTGCTTCCCTCCGCGTACCCAGTTGTTCACCTTTGGTTCACCAATCACAAAATGCCTCACCTCTGTAAGCACTGCCCTACGACACACGCACGCAACTCCATGCTCACCTTCTCCTTCAAATCTGTTTGCCTCAGCCACCCTTCCACCATGCAAAACACGTATTCCCAAGCACCGGCCTCTTCCTTCAACTCGCAGCCTATGGCAGTGCTTCTCTCGCTCTTCTCGTGTTCACATATTCAGTGCTTCTCTCCACCATGTTCGTGGCCGCAGCCACTTCCTCTTCCTAAACTGAACGCCGCAACCACCTCATTCTATGAAGCTTGATTTTGATGTACATGTTAGTATATATATTGTCTTTTGGATACATAGTATCTATAAGTTTTAAAAGATAAGTTGTTTGTATACGTATAAATTATATACAATATATGTACATCTATACTTTGTCAGTGATTGTTTTGGCCAGTAAACATTTATAATCGTATAATATGAATATTTCATGTATTAATTATTATGAACACTATTTGATTTCGTTTGTATAAACCTATTGTGGTAGTTTCGTAAAAGTCAGTTTAAATATGTTGTTTTAATTAGTTTTTGATAGTATAGCATGTTACCAGAAGTATGTAAGTTATATTTATAACTATTTGTTGAGTTTTGTATAAGTATAATAGTTCCTATTTACAAATCTGTTTTGTACAGTATAAAGAATATATTAGTATAGTATATTTATGTAGTATATAATTCAGAACTATAAGTTATGTGGGTTAGTTTATTTAAGTCTTATAATACTTCAACTTATATGTATAGTGTGGTATATATGTTAGCTTATGTATCAAAGGTTTATGTTATATGTTTTATTCTATTTTACCTTGTTATGTATATCTGGACCTGCTCATCATACGTGTTTTCTTAGCTTACATATAAATATTACTTATGCAAGTACATATATGATACAGTGAACATGGCTTTGTTTTCTTGGTTGTAGTTTATAATAAAGGTGATATTTGTTTATTTTTATTTTTTTCTGAACAGCAGTTAGACTGCATGTTCACGATATCATATCTCACTCATGTTTTATCGGAATGGGTTGATTCTATTTTTATAAAAGAGTCAAAGTTGCCTAGTTTATGCATGTAAAATTTCAGAAAAATCCGACATCGTTTGATTAGTGGTCGAGGATCTAGAAGTTTGACCCACGCAGCTGTTCTTTTGTACTTGAAATTATTTTACACTGCTGCAAACACGACCTGAGCTCATGTTTGACGCATCGTATCTCTTCCGTTCTACGTCGGAATACAGTGATTCCCTTTTTGTTAAAAAGATAAAGCTTTCTACTTTCTGTATATAAAATTTTAGCTTTATACGAGGTGGTTCAGTCCTCTGTTTCTTACCTGAAAGTCAGACCCAGAGAGGTTTCCAGACCTGAACATTTGACAGTCGCAACATGGCCTGAGTCTATGTTCGTGACATCGTAACTTTTCTCGTCTCTTGTCCAAATCAAGTGATTCTTTTGCAGTTTGAAATACAAGTTTTGATCTTTATTCATACCAAATTTCAGACCATTTCGATCTCGGTAGCACATATAATTATATTGTTAAACTTTGACGCAGGACATGTTTTATGATTATTGCTATCTTGAATGTTTTGATTTGATTTCGGCAATTCCTATTTAACAGCTTTGCTCGTCGATTCGTGACAATCTAGTTTATTTCGGAAGTCGTGCTTGCAATTCGTAACTCAATTTCGTAGTCTATTCTCGCTCCCTAGCCTCAAAAGGTGAGCAATCACTCACGATTAATATTCTTTTATTTATTAAATTTGATTTCAATTGAAACGAAAATTGAAATATGCTGCTGTTATTAATTGCACTGTTATTTATGTATCAGTTCACCTGTGACATCTGACACCATTATCTGTAATTATTTATGTGATCGATGATAATACAGTTTGGCTGATAATTGATTGATTTTGATGTTTATATTGGATGTTAAATTGTTAAGTATAAAGTGATAAATAATTTGAAATTGAAATTGACGTAGGATAGTTAAAAAATTGAAACGACATATGTGTAAATTGATGTAATGGCATTTGTGTAATATGACCTCTTTAAATGTTTAATTAATTGACACGAATGATTTGGTTAAATACACCTTGAACCATTGAATGTATGTTGTTTAAGTTTATGGCTTATAAAATTGTAAATAGACGACAAGTGGAAAAACGTAATGTAATAATCTTTAATCTACATGAAATGATAGTGTAGATTCTAGAGATAATTATATTAATTTGCACAAACAACAATGCGAATTAATACGATTATTTCGGGATTATTGAAATAATTATTGGATTGTTATTGATTGTTGTTATTGCTTGTTTATTTACTTTGACACCATCCTTGTTATCACACTGCAAGTTCCCTTTGCTATGCTTTGATTTTTGAATTGAAATGGAATCGGGTTGAAATGATATATACCCAAATGAACTTGACTTAGGATAGAGAATTAAATAAAATCCGATTGGTCAATAATTTGTTTTTAAAAAAAATGTATAAGTAATGATTTTATTCGAGCAAAGAATAAGTTTTGAAATGAAGTTGAAATTTGAATTTTATGAAAGGAAAATGTAAAGATTGAAATCTGAAACAAATATTAACGTATAATTAAGGAAAGAACGCTGTTTGAAATTTAATTATTTAATAATTAAATTTGGAATTATTAATAAACAATTTGGAATTAGTAATAATTGAGTTTTGAAATTATTAAGTTTGAAATCATTTAATAATTAAATTTTGCAATTATAATTAAGTTTGAAATTATAATTAAGTTTGAAATATTAAGTTGAATTCATAAGTAAGTTGAAATAATTTGATGATTAAGTTTGAATTTATAATTAAGTGGAAATGATTTAATAATTAAGTTTGAATTGATAATCATGTTGTAATTATTAAGTTTTGAAATTATTAATAATTAAAGGTTGAAATTATTTAATAATTGAATGAGATTTAATTATTTGATAATTAAATAAAAATTGAATTCTTTGATAAGTGAAATTGAACTTTTGAATAAGTGAATTTGAACTTCGTTAATAAAAGAAACTGAGTTTCTTTATTTATTAGAATTTGGAAAATTATTTAAGTAAGGTAATAAGTGAAATCGAACTTTTTGAATATGAGAAATTTAGTTTCTTGATTAATTGAGTTTCAGAATTTGTAACTAAGTAACTAAATAAGTGAAACCGAATTTCTTTAACAAGAAATGAAAATGTGATTGATTGGAATTAATGTAAGACTTGAAATTTAGAGAATTTGATTTGACGAATCTAATTTAATTAAATTTGTAAGTTGATATAATGAAGTTAAACTATTGATTTAATGAATTGGAAAGTAAACGGAAACTGTTTGAATGATAAATAAACTTAACAAATATTGAACGAAATCGATTAATGAATTGAAATTGATTTTTTTGAATGTTAAATTTAATTTAATTTAAATGATTTCATAATGAAACTTATATATACGAACTTGAGATAATATTTAAATGAAATTGAAATTGAATTATAAGACTTTGAAATGGAAATTTGGAAAGTTGAACGTAAATTTTGGTAATTGATTTAGAAAGACAAATAAAATGTTGATTTTCTAATTTTAATTGAAATTGAATTTGATTTGGTTTGAAATATATTAAATGACCAATCGGTGCAATAATTACGAAAGTTATTAAAGAAACCGGAATCGGTTATGGGCATACTCTCTGTCTAAACCGAAAACCACTTTAATAACTATACGCGGAGTGTGATCCAGAATGAAGTGGTTGGAATAATGTACGTGATGATTGAAGAAAGAGAACGATAATGGATAGCCTTGACACTTGTGTCAAATTGGAAATGACTAAAATCAGGAGCCGTGCCGGGCCAAATGGGGTTAGCCACCTCGAGCAGACGCACTTCTTCGTAACTATAACTCATTACTTGTGATTGATTGGTGCACCCTCGTACTTTCAGGAGTGTTGTTTCGCAATGTTGCGATCGCTGCGGCGATGCGTTCTCACCAGTCCGGATCAGGCAAAGGGTAGTTTCACTACCTTGGGTATTGCCTCACGTGCCTTGTCATACTTGTATCCCTATATACGCGACCACTACGAATTTGTTTTGTGTTATACCTATGGAGTACTCCCTGATATCCCACCAGTTTACGGTGGAGTTTACAGTGCTGTATAGACTATGATGCTTATATAAAATGTGTTAAAGGGGATAATGGTAACGCCATAACACTATTTTGATACTTTATATTACTGATAGACATTATCTATTTAGCGTACACTACTACATAGTAGATAGTTTAACGGATCCTTAGAGGATGGTGATTCCAACATCCTTTGAGTTACTTATATTTCGATTTCTATTTCACTTGAGTTGGATTTATTGATATAAGAATATTAATCCTGACTCGAGTGTTTTGTGTTTTGCTTTACGCTCGGGTCAGACTGAGTGTACCAGTATTCGAGGCCCACTTTTGGAGTTGGAGCTTTGCTTGAAGATCCAACCATCTATTCTGCTTTTAGTATTCGATGACCCCAGTGATGTATTCTGATTTGTACTTGATGTATCGTATTTCTCTTCTGTTGTAAACTCTGATGTATCTTATATATTTATATAGTAACTTCATGAACTACTATTTCTTTTACTTCCGCTGCATATTATTACTCTGTGTCTGTGATTCTGTGACTACTTATTAACTGTATGTCTCAGTTTTGCCAAATTTAAATTAACAATTCGGTATTCTGAATTATTCAAGTCCGACATGTGCAGATGTGAATAGTCTAAAATAGCGGGTCGTTACAATTCCATACAAACTGGATAGTATAACAACTTGTCCAGATAACAACAATACTATAGCAGAATCACTCCATACGCTCCTGCCATCTAGCTCTCCTCCTGAGCTCCAGAAAATCTGTAATACTTGGTCTGACCCGAGCATTACATCAAAGTAACACCCGGGTCAGGCTGGAAACCAGCGTGAGTAAACCCATAACAAGAAATACTAAAATATAAAACTTATCTGAAAACCCGGGTAACTCGTACCTCTAGGTGTTCTTAACTTGTTATAGTCAATCACTAATTACCAAACAATGTTTTTACTGTTACTTGATTTAAACGACCATCTTATTTGATTTATTCTATTTCCGCTTATTTGATTCTAAACTTAAATACTATAAAAAGAGATAAAAAAAATCGAGGTGGTTTTCAGGTATTTGCCGATACCCGACCCCCGACCCCCGACCTCTTCTAATCTAATTTCCTCTTAATTCAAGTTGTTTAAGTGAAAAACAATTCAATGTCTTAAACAGGATGTCGGTTTACAAAATATTCCATCATGGTTCAACCTGGCATTGTATATCACATAGCATCACGCAATAATTCAATAATTCCGTATAATTTAATCATCCATAAGCAAGATTAATTTGTTATACAATTTATAATCAATTTAATTTAATCACCAAATAGACTAAATTAAAATAATTACTTTTAAATTCTGCTTAATTAGAATTAATTATAAAACATGTATATTATTTAATTTATTAATCATCCTTAATTATTTTCATTAATTTAATTATCCTTAAATTACTTATGTTAATTAATTAATTTTTAATTACTTACATTAAGTAATTATCCTTTAATTCCTTAAGACCTTAATCAATCAATACCCAATTCTTATTTAAATTAAATGCTTGAAATTGTTTTACACAAAATCACATGAGATCTTAAATGTAGGTATATGTGCATATATATGTATGGGTGTGTAAACATGTATGCAAGTATCTTTACGTTGAATTCTATGCTCAGTACTCTCTACACACTCAGGTATCTTTACGGTGGATCCTATGTCTTGCACAGTTCTCCTGAATTTAGCAAATTTGGACAAAATACTGCTTTTGAAACTCATGTATGTTGGAGACATGGTTTTTTCCTTCTTTTAAACCTTTGTTAAAGATGAGAAATAGGTGTATACTAATATTCCTCCTTATTCCTAATATCTGAATATAATATAGAACTCTAATATTTATGCCAGTAATAAGATTAAGTAGATCGCGTTATCTGAAACTTCCATATTATTATTATTAGAGAAATAATATGAGGATCTACATATTAGGAACATACCTAAGCATACCTTTACATATTAGGAATCTTTTTTTTAGAGAAATGGTTTCGGAGAGTTTGTAAATCTAAGCATACCTTTACATATTAGGAACAAACCTATTTAGTATGAGGATCGAGCGAATCAAAGATTAAACCATAATCAAACTGCATCAAGAGATATCAAGAAGGGAAAATCAAACTGTGGAATACCAAAATATATTTCCAGTAAGTCAAATATGAAGGACCTTAAACCAAAGCATTTCCCATTACTGAGTGAATTATATCATAATCAAACTTCATCAAAAGATGTCAAGAAAGGAAATCAAACTGTGAAATACAGAAACATATTTCCAGTCAGTCAAATATGAAGGACCTTAAACCAAAGCATTTCCCATTACTGAGTGAATTATATCATAATCAAACTTCATCAAAAGATGTCAAGAAAGGAAATCAAACTGTGAAATACAGAAACATATTTCCAGTCAGTCAAATTTGAAGGACCTTAAACCAAAGCATTTCCCATTACTGAGTGAATTATATCATAATCAAACTTCATCAAAAGATGTCAAGAAAGGAAATCAAACTGTGAAATACAGAAACATATTTCCAGTCAGTCAAATATGAAGGACCTTAAACCAAAGCATTTCCCATTACTCAAAATCAGTGAGTCAAATTTCATTAGCTAATGCAGATTTAATAAAATAAAACCAAAATTCGCTCCTTACTCACTGGTTTGTAGTATGTACTCAAGTGCACAGCTAATGCAATTTATGGGCTACCCTTTCAGTTCGTAGCTTAAAGTAATTTATGGAATTTCCATTTATCAGGTAACTTCCAAAACTCCTTAATCCATCTATAAAAAAAATCCAATTTTTATATTGTTAAGATTCATATGCTAATAACAGTCCGTCATCCTTAAAAAAAATCAAACATGCGTCATGATTTCAATTATTGTTTGTCAATTAAAATAATGGGACTTCATGCTAGCACTGCAATACAAGTGAACTTAAAGTTTAAACCTTAAACTGCAATTCGATTCAATGCTGGTCACAGGACTACCAAATTTTTATATGAATACAAGGGTGTGATCCCTTTATCTCAATGGAAATTCTTCAATTAATTAACAATCTTTAAATTCATGCAAACAACCACAAATCGGCTACTGTTGCAAACAAATTACTCAATTCAAATTCATGCAAACAATCATCCAACTAAAAAAATTCCTAATCAACATAGAAATCGCTATCTAGTTCTTCACGGTCAAATAAATTGGAATCAGATCTACATTAGCTAGTCCCGAAACTCAAAATATTGGTAAAAATAAAATTGCGTAGGATAAAACTCACACTGTTATGTTGAACAAAGGGACGGAGAAGGGTTCGAAAATGCGGAAATTTGTTTGTTGATTTGAAACTGATCTGGAGCTTGCTAATTAGTCGATTTGCAACTTGAATCTGATTTTAAAACTGATCTTGAATCTTCTAAGTTTGATCCGGTTAAAATATGAAGCAAGATCTGATTTTTCATTTTTCTTTTGGGTTATTTTTATCTTTTGAATGACGAAAGAGGATTGAGAAGTTTGGTTTTGTGAAAGACGAAAGAGTTATGAACACAGCCTATACTCTAATATTATTAAATTAAAAGAAACCATTAAAACTTGTCTATGCATGTTTTATAAAAGCTACTAATGGCAAAACCCTATAATTCATTTTCCTTTATGTTATATTAATATATGGTTAATGTTTTTAAATTTTATCTATTATATTTATCTCATGAATTCCAAAAGATATATATATATATTTGAGCTTCTCTTCTCTTTTTTTTACTTTAAATATTCTTTGAAAATTTAATATATTGAATTCAAATTAATGCTTTCTATTCACCAAACATATATATATATATATATATGCACTTAAAATTTTCAACATTATAGAGTTTGCATATATTCATTTACATATTTGTTAATTCACTATAAAAAATTTCAATTTTAGATATTTATAACTTAACATTTAGTATAGTTTCAAATGCATTTATATACATCCAGATAATTTAAATTATCAGAAATTTAAATTTGTTCAGCTTACAAATCAGTATTTAAAAAATTAATCCTGTTCATTATCAATTAACAGTTGTTCAAATATCCGGGTTATCACAACAAATAAATATTCTAAGCATATACAAAATGTTATACATCAGCCGAAATAAGCAACATATCAGCCACCAAAATGGAAAAAAAATCTTTAGTCAAAATACAAAAACAAGAAGAAAAAAAATCCCTGACTCGTTGTACAAAAACAAAATTATAACACCCTGTACAACTCTTTTATTTATATCAAGCTTCTCATCAGTTCGTTCCTTCAAAACCAAGTAAATCTGAATTCATACCATTTCATACTTAAACAAAACATCAGTTAAAACAACAACAAACTAAATCAACTCAAAACAGAGATCAATGAATAAAAAAAGAAGACTTCGGTTTTCAATTTTAAAGCTTGGTTCAAAAGAAGTGTTCTCTGTTCCAAGCATTTACAGGTGAGTATTTAAAATCTTTAAACAGATTCTGGTTGTATGTTAAGTCTTGGAAGATCCATGTTTGGGTGAATACATAGATATGTTTAGTTATTTCTCTGCTTATATATAAATGCGTGTATATGTGAATAAGTGATTGCCTGGAACATCTCTGTTACCAGATCTTCAAGCTAAAGCCTAGAAAAAAGAAGAAATATCACTACTTATTGATCCAATCTATATGTGGATTCAAGTATTAAACAAAACATGTTTGTTAGATCATAGATTATAATTTAGATACTTGTTTAATTTAAAATAACTTAGTATTGTTTCTGGGAATACAAAACACCGTGTAAACTTCATATAAGCCAAATTTCAAACATCTTGATTCATAAATTTAGGAATGTTAATTGAAATCTTAACCCAAAAGATGATTTTTAAAACTGAATTCATGATTTTTAGTAATGGATTGAGGCTACAGTTCTCGTTTGAACAAAAAGTGGGTTATAGGAAATTTCTGGTGATTCTCGGGTTTGGAGTGGTCAGGGTTCTCTGTGGTGATGGAGGGGTGATCAGAGGGTTTGGGAAAAATGGTGGGTGGTGGTGTAGTTGGTTGTGGAAGCGGCGACAAACATTCTAATTTTTCAAACCTAATTTTTTCTGTGTGTAGAGAATCGATCATCCCGGCCTGTGAAGTTGATCGAGTGCAGCGGGTTCTGGTGTGGTGGTAGCTTGGCCATAGTTGAAGTCATGGCTGGAGTTGTAGACCTTCAGGTGGTCGGAGCGGTGAGCACGAGGCGATGACAGGTTTGAAGGCGTGTTTGCTGTTGTGTTCCCAGGTTCAAGCATTCGAAGTCGAATGTGATTTTCACGGCGTTGATGAAGTTGAGGTGGTCGCGAATGTATCTGGGGGTAATCGTCGATGTGACGAAGGCATGGGTGATGGCTGGCGTTGGTCAGAGTCACGGTGCAAGTGCACCATGCACCTTTTGTTCTGGTGAACTTCTGGGTTTGGAACAGAGGGTGCACTCGAGTTTACTCGAGTAGTTTGATTATTTTGCTCGAAGATAAGAGTTGGATGACCTGAAGATTTGGTGGGTTGGACTCGAAGTAAATAGCAGTGGCCTCGGGTAGTTTGGATTTCAGGTTTAATCCTGTCAGTATCTAACATTTTTAAACAAATGAAGTTTAAATGCAAAGTAAAAGATTTAAACAAGTTTTAATTCTAAATTTTTAACCTGATTCAAGCCTAGTTTGAATTTCAGTTTAAAATAAAATAAAAATTTTAAAATCTGAGATATTTTAACAACTTTAGAAAGGGTTTAAAAGGTTTGGATAGAAAAAATAAAAGCTTTAAATAAAAATAGAGATTTAAACCTAAGTTTAAATCTGGATTCTAATCTAAATTTGAATCCTTATGTTGAAATAAAAGATGTTTTTTTATTTCTTTATAAATAAAAAATATTACTTCAAAAAGTAATTAATGGATTTGAAAATTTGTTTTAAACTTTATTAAAAATAAATTGGTGTTCATTTTAAAATCTTGAATTTAAAATAATATTTAAAAGTAAAATTGAAAATGGATGTTTTCAAATGTATTTGCAAATGGTAATAATGTGTTTATCTTAAAGATGATAAAGATCTAATGATTCGTAATTCACTTAATTTTAAGATAATTAAATGAATAATTAATTTATTTAATAAAGTAATGAAATGGATAATTACTTAAAGTAATCAAGGGTTTTAAATTTAAAGCTTTGGTTAATTAATTAATGAAAGTAATTAAGAAATAATTACTAACTAAGAAGTAATTAATTAGTTATTGTAATCAATTAAGGATAATTAATTAAGAATTAATTATTAATTAATGATTAATTAAAGGATAATTAATCAAAAAATTTGTAATTAATTGATTATTAATTTATCATGATTAGGAATTTATTTAAAGGCAAATGATTCTGGTTTAGATTAATCAGATATCTTAATTGGTCTCACTTATGGATGACTATATTTTATTGAATGTTGTGAATTGTTTGATATTCTCTGATATGTGATGCTTTGTGATATATCCTGATTTATGTTGTGATCTATAATGTAATTAATTATCTGTAATGTAATTTATTATCTATGATATACATATCTGTGTTATGTGAATGAACGATAAGCGTTATCGTTTATACCGCTTATCAACTATATTTCTATGTTTTGATCTGTGATGATGATGTTGTTGGACTATTGTGTTAAACCCCTGGACCACACCATACACACACAAATATGGATTTCACGAGGAAATCGATTAAGTCACAGATTTTTGAAATGATTTTTAAATAGACAATTTGAATTCAACGGTTTGGAAATGGAATCGGGCTAAATGTGAAAAGCTTTTGAAATGAAATTTCAAATTTATTTTTGAATAACTTGATAAAGTTGTGAAATTTAAATAATTTGATTTAAATTTGAATTCAATATTTGAAACTGAATTCTATGATTTGAAACCAGGGACTAAAGATGTTGTACAAGTTATATATGGGTTAAACCATTTTAAATGTATTGATTTAGGAATTTGAATAATTCAAAGGCTTTAAATCGTGCAAATATAATTGGATTCTTCTGAAACGAAAACTGTTTGTTTTCAAATAATAAAAGCTTTCACATAAGAAATGAATGTCCAATTTGTGTCAAAAGGAATTTCAAGTTTTGAAATGAAAATGATTTCAAAGTTACGGAAACTATTTGAAAGCTGTAAGTTAAATCTTTGATTTAAAGATTTAACGAGTTAATCCAATTGAAATGGAAATTCTTTTGAAATCCATGAATGGATCTTGGTGAAACTGGGTGAATTTTGTGAAATAAATCTTTTGTTTGAAGATTTGAAATGGTAATTTGTTTAAACCATTTGAAGAAAGGTTTTGGGGTTTTTTTAAGTTATGACTTAACTGAAATCCCATATCCATATATTTTAAATATTGCGCTCATTATTCGGTTTAGCCGGGAGAGGACCTTTGTGTCATATAACCCATTCCGAATAATGATACGACATTATGGATAGCATTTGAAGAACGGTGGTGAAGATCGGGTATTTGTGAGAACGATAGGATAACCTATCGATTGTCTCTGACCGGCTGATCCCCGGTATAGAGATTCCCTAAGTGATGGGAAGTCCGATCGGGATTATGGATACTCGGATTGCAAGGGCTTCTTCGGAAGTGCCTTCGGTTCTGTTCGAACTCGGGACAGACTTGTATGGTTGTATGTATGACACTACACTTTGAGATATAAAGTAGATTTCTTTCAAATACATATCTGTTGGTGGCGGAGAATTTATTCTCTTAGCTTAACACCCTTCTCTGAGACGTACAAGCTTAGAGGTTATGTAGTTGAAGGCTATCAGCGATATATTCCCAATTTGGCAGTGTGACATGCTAAGTGCTGCTATGTGTTGATGATCATTTGTTGATCAATTGTGATCAAAGCATGGCTTTTGTATAAAGCGTAGCTTTGTGGACGAGACTGCATCAGGACCTCACAACCCGGAATGGTCAAAACAGGAAAGATGCGGCAAGGTTATGAGGGTTGCGCCCTTTAGGGTGTGTCGTTCCCTTCTAGTAAATGGTGGTATCATGGTATGGAACCCAGATATTTATCTATGTGGTGGGCTTCAATCTCATTTTTTGTATGGTTGTTGCTTTGTGGTTTAGAGGCGCCTCGGATAAAGGTCCCAAAGGACCGGGGGGTGGCATGCTCGAGAAGTAGTTACCTAGTTACAGAGGTAACCTGGCCATGTGTAAGAAGAGACCTGATTAGGTTCTCGGGAAGTCCCGCCAGAGGTGTACCCATTGACAGTGGGAAGTTCCTTAGCCCGACCATTTGTTGGAAAATCCAAACGAAACAATACGAGCCCTTTACGATTGCAATTGTATAACCCGCCTCCTCAGGAGGTAGCTATAGCAGGCATAATATAATGGTACCTATGCTGGCTAAGATTAATATTATACTTTCGAAATGTTTTCCACTATGCACTAATAATAATATAAAAGAAGAATTTTGCGTAGTAAGCATGTTTGACTATCATAAGGAGAAATCTCCCCTATGTGTGTGATTGCATTGTGTGTATGCCAGGAGGCCTTATGGTAGTTTCATTTTCTTAAAAGCATTGCGAATTTCAATCTAATTTCTTTTGTTGTTCGTTTAAAAGAATAAACTGTTTTTGTTACTCATACCAGTCTCATGACTGACTCGGAATTTATTGTTTCTTTCCTAAACTCTGGGTGCCCACTATTTTCCACACGGGCAGTCTAGAGTTGGGTTTATCAGATAGTTAGGTTTAGTAGATTATCTAGAGTTAGTCCAATCTTTGGATATGGACAAGACTTGCTTGTCTAGGTGGACGTGATGTTGGTTCGAGCGAGCTTTGGATTGGAGCATTGGATTTGGAGATGCATTCTTTTGGAGTTATTATTCCGCTGCTGGTGTTATCTTTCTTTTTCCGCTGTTTCTTATATCTTATCTCCGATAGCATTGATATTTGTTGTATCATTCTATTATTCTTTTGTATCTGTCATTGTATCAATGTTATATATTGGTATCTATTTTCTTCCGCTGTGTTGTACTTAATGGTGTTATAAGCTCCGACGCACCAGATTCGACGTTTGGATCTGCGGGATTTGAATATGAGTGTCGTATTCGGTGCCGATTTTCGAAGGTCGACTTAGGATCGCTACAAATATCCTAACTTTCAAATTCCTGAGTGCTAGCTTTCTCAGTGAGAGCACCAAAATGTTGGTGTCAAAATTAGCCACCAACACTCGATTATAAGTGAAAGAACCAATATCCTAATCAAAGATCAGAATACAATATGTAGAAAATTCAAAACTATAATGAAAGAAAGAAAAGGAGACAAGATTTATTGTGGTTCGGCTAACTCCAGCCTACATCCACTCCTGAATAATCTTTTCTATTATACAAAAATTTGATTACAGTTACAATCTAGAATTCCGGAATAAAAATGGCAGAGTAGCATCTAGTTAGAAGATGAAGAGAAGTAGAATGAAGAAGAAGATCCCTTTTTATGATGCCAAGCCTGTTGTATTCATATGTGAAACTCTAGCTACGGGGTCTTACATGGGCCCACTATGACGATCGTCGAGCCCAAATCGTCCATCATATGCTGACCTAATGTAGTTCGTATGTTGACCCGGAGCAAGTAATATGCTAACCCAAAGTAAACTTCACGCCAACCCGAAGTAAGCCTATAGCCGACCTAAAGTAGCACCTTCTCTGCCGACCCGAGGTTGAAGCCATGCTGACCTGAAGTGAAGTCCTTACCGACCCGAAGTGAAGTCTTTTCCCACCTAAAGTAATCAAATGCCGACCTAAAGCCACTCTACTCTTGCCGACCCGATGTTCCCTTCTTTGCCGAACCGAAGCCATCTCAATGCCTGCTCGAAGCAACTCCTATAGCGAACCCGAAGCAAAGACTATGCCGACCCGGAGTGAACCAAATGTCAACCCTCCAAAGTGATACAACCTACATCCTATGCCGACTTGAAGTCATGCCATTGCCGACCCAAAGTTAAGCCATTGTCGACCAGAAGTAACATGCCAACGCGAAGTAACATGTCGACCTGAAGCGGATTAGCATGCCGACCCAAAGTAATGACTATGGTGACCCAAAACAACTCCTTGACTGACCCAAAGCAACCCAACCTTTGCAAAAATCCATATTCCAATTACCCTGCTCAGTTTATCCATCGACTGTGGTTAATCCTGGCTTCATATTATTATCCATAATTGATTGTCCATCCCTCAACCTAAACCAAAGGACCCAATACCTTAATTCATCATCTCTATTTATCTTGAGAATTTTAGAGTTTCCTATTCTTTATCGAATATCATCACTAGTAAATAAAATTGCATCACTTTTCCACTTCATGTGGTATTTTCTAACTCTAACCATAGTTCAAAACTTTATGATAATTCAAATAAAATCCAAAAACTAATGAAACTTGGATATGTGCTTCTCAACTATAATCTACAAACCCAAGATTAACCAAAGTATGTTTTTGATCAAGTTAAGTGCATAGTGAAAATTTACTATCATGGGAATTGAAGAGCAATTAATGATTTAAGGTGGATTTGAATAACTAACTTTACAGTAAGTATTCTCACTCACAACTACGCATATGGTAGTTACGTACTTGAATTTGATGATGTTTGTGTATATTGGAAATTATTTATGAACCCATTTATTATAAGTGTGAAATCACTTATTTTGTCACTAGTTGATGATTATATGCATGCTTGGTTATAATTAGTGTGCACTTGAATGGTTCCAAAGTATCAAAAAGGAATTGGGTTCATGGAGAAGCAATAGAAACGTGCAGGGGGAAGATAGGAAAACTCTACTCACAAATTTGCAACATAGTGCAATGATCAGTGACCCTGTGGCCTAACCAGTCAATCTGTCGGTTTATAATCGTTGCACTAGTGGGAGACTTGGAGGTAAGAACAACCCCAGGCCATCTCTCTATGTGTTGCTAAATTTAAAAAAAAATCAAAATATAAAATCAAAATATACGACAATTAGAAACAATGCATTCATTTTTAGAAAATGATTTATTTTCATTAAAATTAAATTATGGAAGAAATAATATTTTAAACCAAAAAGAAATTGATTTTTGGGCTTTAAATATTTATTTAAAATCCTATATAATTATAGTAAATTATGCAAAGATTTGTAATAAACAATACTTGATTTTGAAATGGATTTCTAAGTTTTTTAATATATGAATGAGATTTCTAAAATATATTATATATTTTAAAATAAATGGAAATTGATTTAGAGGTTTAGAAATTCATTTAAAATTATATTTAATTATAGAAATCATGGGTGGTTTTTATAAGTAATATTTGATCATAAAACTGATTTTTATAATTTTTAGGAATTGTGTATAAGGTTTAAAATTCCTTATTTTGAGTTTAAATAAATGGGAGTAATTATGTTTTAATGATTAGTTTGTTTTGTATGAATATCCTTTTTGTGTAATGAGGATATTGAATAAACAGAGTTGTAATAAAGACTAGCTTGCGGGTTTTGGTAATATTTCTTCCGTTATTATTTGGACTTGTTGCATAAGATATCATTACATGGTGCGAGTGTAGTGTATAAAAATTGAATAAACGAGAAAGCAACACCTTATGGTATGGGACATGGGAGTTTATATATATTTGGTTACTCTTTGTGAGTAGATGGCATTTAAACGGCAATTGTAGTACTAAGGTATTACATATGTTGTGTGCATGAGTTGAAGCTCACTGTGTGAGCATGGCTGTGTGCCTAAGGTTGTGTGCCTACAGATATATGAAGGTCTTTCATTTTTTGCACTCTTATGTATTTTGTTGAGGGGTAAAAAGATTCGGCTAGCATCCCCTCCAGTGGGCTGATTATGGGTTCGTGCCCTAGATCAATGGTACACTTTATGTTATATAGCTATGTTCTATTACAGTATGTTATCATTCTAGTGTCATATAGGGCAGCAATTTGTTACCATATGGCATATGCGGGGCAAATATTGCATAGCAAAGTCTTGCATCTGATGGATATCAAACCATGACGGTCGTCGAGGTAACTAACGACTGTACGAGTGGTGCCAAATAGGCACGTCTGTAGTATCAAGCAACAAGTGAGTGGCTATTAGTCTCTTGTCTAGTTATGATTTTAGATAGATAGACATATGACCTTAGTACGTCTCTTTAAGCTTGTTGTTCCAATATAAGGTCAATCCCTATACCTACCATTATGAGATTATAAAGGAGGATAACCAAGGCTACATTGGGGTGTTAGCCTATTCCTTATTGATAGGTCTCGTATGTTTTGTTGTATGGATGCCTGTTTGTTTCACCTCCT
The DNA here is from genome assembly GCA_030765085.1 of Allium cepa. Lineage (NCBI taxonomy): Eukaryota > Viridiplantae > Streptophyta > Magnoliopsida > Asparagales > Amaryllidaceae > Allium > Allium cepa. The sequence continues at coordinate 673,479,185 of CM060941.1, read as the reverse complement.
TGAATTTGACAACCCCGGATATGACTGCTTTATGACTATGTAAGAGATAACTTTGGGCATTGTTGTGTGCCTGCCATCTGATACTTGTTAGTTTCTTCAATATATATGATAGTTGGATGTGTAAATTTTTCACCCATTTGATATTATACCACTTGATATGTAGTTTGACATAAAATTCTTTATATGGGTGATGATGCTTGTGCATGGTTTTGAAATGTTTTGCTGAATTAGAGATGTTCTTATAGCATTTGAGATATCATTGTGATACCATGCTAGTTATTATGATATATTGACAACCATACTCTAGACATAGTCTGACGAGTGTGTCATTTATGTAATGCGCTAGTTATTCTGTGCTATTTCAGGTTCAGAGATGAATTGACTAGCTGGTAGTTGATAGGCTGGTTTTGGAGGCTAGTTTATTAGATGGTTTAAATATTTGCATGTGTTTATGTAGCTCTTATGTACATAAGGATGTTATGTTGAGAATTGTGTGTTGGACTCATGTTGTATTCATTTTGATGGATAATGGGCTTTGATATTTTTTATACACCCACTTAGTCTTGTACACTTCCCTTATTACATTTGATCGATGCATTTAATGACCATGTGTTCCCTATTGTTTAATTTGTATTGCGTATTGTTCTATCCAGAAAAACACACATGTTTATTGGTTTGTACCTGTATCGAGTACGTGTAGGTAAGTCATATATGATTTTGAAAAACGTACTGGTGTCAACTCAAGGGAATATTTACATGCGACAGTCCAATATTGCCTCGTTCTCTATATTTTTAAATGTTATTACCTAGTAATACCCTTTGGTAGCATGGGTATAGAGGTGAGGCGTTGCTCCATCCATCGCTTCAATCATCAATTTTCATCAACTTCAATCCACTAATACAAACAAGTCATGCCCCTCTCCAACTACTATAAATAGGTATCTACCCCCACATAAGAATGGGATCCTCTCATCTTTCTCTTTCTTAGAAGAAATCATTTTATACTTGATATTTCTAAGGTTACTTGAGAGCTTAAGAACTATTTTAATGGACGATAAAGTGGAAGATGAGTTTGACTTTTGGACGTAAGGACCTATAGAAAGAGTAAATTGAATATAGAGCCTATTTTGGACATTTTTGGACTATGAAGAAGAAAATTACTTGCAGTTTCGAAATATTGACTTATGGAAGAAGGTCATAGCATATGTAATCAAATTTCGACATATGGATAAAATATGACTTGATTTTGGACATTATGGACTGTGATGAACTAGAATTTTTGGCAATATTAATTTGATGTTCTTCTAATATAAGTATTTAAATTGGCAAATTTACCTTTTCAAAACAAATAAAAATATGTTCCTAATTATAATATATGTATATATATTTTGATTAGGAAGCATTGATTTGAATTCAGTAATTTTCAAAAGCTATTTAAAGTTAAATTCCATATTTTTAAAACGCTAAAGATAAATACTTATTAATTAAAAGTATGATAGCTTAAAATGAGATTTAATAAAAAGATTTATATAATTTCTTTTTAAATTACACATGAACTAAATATAGTTTGTATATATATAAAATCGTAAACATACAAAACAAATAAATATAAAACTAATAGGAATATAATATAAAAACATACTAAAACATAAATGCATGCAATTTAACAAGTGTAATCTAATTACAACATGAAAAATACAAGTGTCATAATTATTATTATTTTTTCATTTTTTAAAAATAATAAATAAATGGGTGTACACTCTTATATATACATCTCTACTCCTCCTTCATTTATTTCTATCTTTAATTTTTCAAAAACAAAACCTGAGAAAGCTAAAAACTAGAGAAGATTAAATAAAAACTAAAACTAAAACTAAACAACTACTTCAATTTTTCAAAACTAAAGCTAAATCAAAGAATCAAGTTCAATTAAAAGAAAGTAGAATTCAAATCCAACCTAATCAAAAGCGGTTCAACAACAAGAACTCCTCTTTTCAAAGGTTTAGTATGTGAGTAAAACACTTTCTTTCCCAATTGATTTTATATACATATAATAGTGAGTAAAGTAAGCTTGTATGCTACAAATTACTATCTTTGGCTTAAAATCATTGGTCAATAAAAGGTAAATATGAGATCAGGTGAACCTGGGTAAATAATGTACTCTGGAAACAAGTAGTATTTTTTTCTAGTGACCAGTGAGTAAACATTCATTTTTAAATTAAATCTACATATTTCACTGATGCACGTGATAAAATAATGGATGTAATGTCGTGAAATGTTTTGCATGGAAATATAGGTATGTTTTGTATGTTTTTATGAATGGAATAATGTGTGCATGCTTGTACAAACCTTTGTTCTTGGTTCATAGACCTAAAAACTCAATCAAATTCAATTCCTCTTTATATAAAACATTATATGTTATGATCTGTAAAGAAAATGTATTTATAACGTATAAATTCATTAATTAAAAATATTTTTATGTGAGATTATGAAGGAGTTTAACTTGAAAGAAGAAATTACAGTAAAAATCAAACATTTCAGAAATTTCGACTTCCATAATTCTAAGATTTTAACATATAATCCGACTTGTCTCTTAAAACCCTGATTTTTAATGGTTATATCTAGATTTTAAGATTTTGATTTGGGGAAATTTTGGGTTGAACGAGAAAGGGAATTTCTCGAATCCTAGTGGTCGTGAGGTTCTGTGGCTTCGGGGGTGTGGCTGGAGGAAGGTCGAGGGTCCGCGGTCTCGAGAAAAATGTTATCTAATTTTTATGATCACGGTGGCGGTGAGGCGATGACATCGTAGGGTTTTAGAACCTGATTAGGTCGATAATGTTTCTAAGGCCAATGCGGCGGCGGCGTCGCATCGAATTGCATAAGAGGTGGGGGAAAAGATTCAGGAAGTGTGGCGAAGGGTTGGGCTTGTCGTCGAAGCATCAGGTGGTCAGAGTTAGGCAGACGGCGGTGGAATTGGCGATCGTTTGTTTTTCATGTAGGAGTTTGAAAACTTGTTTTCGATTGGCTAGGTCGTGTGTTGTTCAGGGTGATTGAAATGAGGAGAAGGTTGACCTCCACTTTCTGGTGATGGTGTCGATGGTCAGAGTTGCTCCGATCGTTCATGCACGTGCACGTGTGTGTTCGTGTGTCCGTTAGTTTCAGGGATAGAAGGGAGTCGGGGAAGATAGGTTCGCATCAAGTCAGGCTCGAGTTAAAAGCAAGTAATCTAACAGATTTCACAAAGGAAGGAAATAGAGAGGGGAAGACTAGGATGGGCTCGGGAAATTTTGTCTTGGGCTTGGGCTTGGGTTTGCTTTTGTATGTTAAAAAGGTTTTAAAATGCATAAGTTAGTTAACAAGTTTTCAAAGAAATTATTAGATGAGATTCAAGTAAAGGGTATTGATCAAGTTATCAAACAAGTTTCAAGATTTAAATTTTAAAAGTTAAAATTTTTAAGATTAATTGATTTGATTTGAATAATTATAACAATTAAATTAATTCATAAGTGTTTTCAAATGAAATTTAATAATGCAACTAAGTAAGTGATTAAGATAAATGTGTTAAACTTTGTTCAATCAAAAGGTCTCAAGTGATTTTGTATGTTAATAACAAATTAATTTCAAACGTTTAATTTAAATAAATGATAATTAAGTAATTAATTAAGATAAATGGTTTATCTTTAATTGATTTTAGGTCTTCAGTTATTAAAGGATAATTGATTAATGTCAATAATTAATTAAAGTAATAATAAATGGTTTGTAATTAATCAATGTTATTTAAGTAGGATTTAAAAGTGATTAATTTATTTGTATTAATTAAATTAACTAGAAATGGTGCGACCAAGTTATCTTGCTTATAGATGATTGAATTGTATCGAATGATTGGATTGATTAATATCTCTAATCTGATAATTTGTGATGTTCTGTGATATGAAATGACTGGATTGATCTATTAATAAATTGAATCATTTATTTAATTAAGATATCTGTGATGAATTTATGTGTGCACATGACATTATGAAGTAAATTAAATTGTTAAAGCTTAAACAATTTAGCTTAAGAGATGGCGTTGGATTCAAAGAGATCGGGGTCGGATATCAGCAATATCCGGAACCACTTCAATTAGTAATCTATAATTCTTTTTATATTTGATTTTAGAATCTAACAGGCTAGAATGGAATAAATTAGGCAAACTTAACCATTTAATTAAGTAAAGGTACTTAGACATTATTGTATGAAATAAGATTTCACTATAGAAAGATTAAAACTCGTAGTGGTGAACGGTTTACCTGGGTTTTCAATAAAGTTTTATAGCTTAGTCTTTCAAGTTATATGGGTTTACTCACGTTGGTTTCCAACGGATGTTACTTTATTGTAATGCTTGGGTTAGACCGAGTATTACAGATTTTTAGGTTAGGACGTTCTGGAGCTTAGGAGACGAGCTAGATGGTAGGAACGTATGGATTATATTCCGCCATGTATTTGACATTGTATTGATAGTAGTTAGGGACAAGTTGTTATAGCTGTCCAGTTTATTTGTGAATGATTGTACTCTGATATATTATATGTAAATTGACAATTAAAGTTTTTTTCCTTGTATAGATTATTTTATTTGACATTATATTTTGTTCCCCTGCGAATGTAAGGTTCTGTGCATTGTTTTTTTATTTCTTCTCCTACCTCTGTTTCTTTTTACCCTAACAATCTAGAATTTCCAACGTTCGAATGCTTGGCACTCTATACCATCAACGTATTAGTGTCGAATTTTCGAGTCGAAAATTCCGGGTTGTTACATTTGGTGTCAAAGCTGAAGGTTAAGCAAGAACCTTGGCTCTGGTGGGGGTTAATCATTTAAATACGGTCGGTAGTACCCTAGAATGAGTTGAGAGTATTATATGAGGGCATATTTTTTATTTTCCAATATAATGATGTGATGACCCGGAGTTTTAAGCAATATCAATTTAATAATCTGAATAAAAATTAAATTGATTCGATAATTTTGTTAATAAGATTTGAATTAATTTAATAATCCAATAAAATAAATAGTTAATTAGTAGATTTTATCTTTTTAAATCTAATAATTGTTTTATATTTACAATATATATAGAATATGTATATATTGTAAATAGGTTTTCTTTTAAATTTAATAAATAAATAAATCTTGTTTTCTAAATATATATATATATCTTTAGAAAAAATTGGGAATTATAATTTATTTAAAAGTTAAACTTTTAAAAGTTATTTAATAAATAAAATATGGTTTTAAATAGTTAAGATAAAAATTAAATTTGTTTAAATTGATTTATTTGATATTAAGCTTTTTAAAAGTATATAATAAATAACAATATGATTTTAAATACATAAGGTAAATATTATAATGGTTTAAAATATGTTTTAACTCAAGTTTAAATTTAAATAAAAATAACAATAAGGTTTATTTTGATATAGTGTGGTAAAATAAATAATTTATTAATAAAGAAACAATTTCTTTTATAAGTTATTTATAGTTATGAATTTTGTTATTTTTTTAAAATATAATAATACATTGTTTTTAACAAATAGATTTTTATAAAAATCATTGTTTTTCAAAATTTAATTATGTAGTTATATATGTATATATATATAACTTGATTTGAATTTGAATTCAAAGCTTTTAAATTTAAAGTATAAATATTTTTAATTTGTTTTGATTATAAAATATTTGTATAAACTTTATTTTATAAATAAAAATTGGATTTATTCATTTTAAAATTATCTACATATAAATACATATTAACTAATTAATTTACCTCTAACTTATATTAACATCTAATTAAATACAAATTAACATAATTAAACTAATTAACTTCAAAAGACAAGTGTAAACATTTTATAAAAAAAAGACATGTGTTAATCAATAAACATTACAAATTGACAAGTGTTAAAATTTGAGACAAGCGTCCTTTTGTTTTTGATTTTTTTTCTTTTAATTTCTAAATAAATAAATTACACTTATAAAAACATGTTTTCTTCATTCCCCATTTTTTTTCTAATCTTCATTTTTTTCTTTCAAAAAGCTAAGATAAAAGCTTTAGCTGAAAATTTATTCAAAGCAAAATAGTAACCACTTCCTCAAAACCAAACTCATATTCATATTTAAGACATGAAAATTTACTCCTCAAACCAAATATATGTCAAAGCCTGTAATTTCATTTCATTATCAAATTCCTCAAACCAGAATCAGGTTTCAATTCAAAGTCTACATGCATTTTTTTCTTTTAATCTGAGATTTTCAAAGCATGCATCATCATCCTTGATTTCAAGATTAGATTTTCAAGTTCTAAAATCAAAACAAAGCATGCCTGCATTTTTAAAAACCTGAGATCTGCTCACAAACAAGTCCATCTCAAAAATCTGTAGCATGCATAGTTTTAAAACCCTGTAAATCTAAAGCCTGCATTACTCCAAATCTGGAATTCAAAAGTAGCATGCATGTAATTTCAAAATTAAAGAAGCAAGCTCCAGCAACTCAGTTTCTAAATCAAAAACATTCAAGTACAAAATTTAATGCAAAAAGGGATTTCTGTTTTCAAAGGATTTTCAAAATTCAAAGCTATGTTCTTCCTTGTTCCAAGGTGAGTAACTTTTAACTTAAAGTAAATTAAGGTTGCATGTTTTTATTGTAGAAAATATTGCAATTGGGTATGTTTACAAGATGTGTCTGTAGACATTATTGATGAATTCTGTTGTATAAAGTGTGCATTTGAATATATGGAACATCTCTGTTCCCAGATTTAAATTTCTGGATTCTAATTTAAATTCAAATCTTTTAGTTTATCATTGTTAAAACTTAAGTTTCAAAAGGAACTTGTGTGTTCCATTAAAAATTTAGTTAAAATACATTTAAGTTAAATACGAAGGTAACATCACTGGGAATCAAGGGGAAAGACTGAACAAACTTGATATGAGTAAAATGCAAACATCTTAATTTATAAATTTAAGAATGTAAACCGTATTCTTACTCTAAATCATGATTTTTGAAGCTTAATTCATAGTTCAAAATGATGGGATAATGGTGCAGTTCTGTGTTGAACTAAAAAGGAGGATATTGCATTTTTGGGTGATCTCAGCAAACTGGAGGATCGGGATTCATCTTGTAAGTAGAGGAGTAATCATTGAAGCTGGGAAAAATAAGTCATGGTGATCCAAATCGCCATGGATGCAGTGATGATGGTTTATTATCTGAAGCCCTAGTTTTAACTAGGCATCTTGTTTGAGTCAGTACGGCCTGTAGGGTGGATCGAGTTCAACTGGGTTTTTGGTGTTGATAGTTTGGTCGTAGGCGAAGCTGTGGCCGGTGGTGGAATTTCTCTGGTGGACGGAGCACGTGGGGGAAGCGATGACAGGTTTTGATGGGGTTTGGTCTTTCTATTCCAGGTTTTGGAATTTGAACTTGAATTCGAATTCGAGTTGAATGTGAGCGTGGTGATGATCGAAATGTATGAGGTGTTGGTCGTAGATGTTGGGAAGCCACTAGAGGTGGGTGGAGATGGCCGGAGGCACGGTGCATGTGCACCGTGCACTTTTGGTTTCAAAAATTTGCCTGGTGGAAGCAGCATAATGAACTCGATAATTACTCGAGTAATTGCTGGGTGTTGCTCGAAGATTCCTACCTGATGACTCGAAGCAAAAATTTGTTTGGCTCGGGTTAGTGAAGTGTTACAGTTTTTCTGTAACCTGCCCTGTAAGTTTTAAATTTAAATCAAATTTAAATGAATTTCAAAGTTGTAATGATAAGATTTAAAACAAGTTTAAATCTAGTATGTATTATAGTTTCCAATGGTTATGAATCTTATAGGTCTTTAAATTTTGAAAGTGGGTTTTCAGTTTTAAAAAAAGAAGAAGAAACCTGACAGTTTCTGGAAATTAGAAATTTATTTTAAAAATCTGAAACCTAATTTAAAACAGTAGTTTGAATTCAAATATTAAGTTCCGTTTTACTTAAGACTTTTGAATCTACAGGTTTTAAAAATGGAATTTGGACTTTAAATAAAGAGTTTCAAAAATCAAGGTTTAAACAAAGTTTAATTCAAGTTTCAAATCAAATGATTTAAATAAAGAATGGGTTCAAGTATATTGAATTCAAAATCTGGATATTTGAATAAGTTTTAAAAATTCTGAATGTTTTCAAAACAAGTTTAAATTTAAATAGCTTGTTAAAGGTAAATTTGTTTTCAAAACAAATTTTTTAACTTGATTCTTTTTGAATAGGCTCTTTATAAATGGTTTATAATGAAAGTTAAATGATTTGTTAATTGAATTTGCAAGTTATTAGTAAGGTACTTAAAAACTTAACTTTGAAAAAAATTAAGTAAATTAGTTCAAGGCTTTTCTTACATAAGTTTCAAATGTAAGTAATAAAGGTATTTACATTTATTTAAAGGATTACAAGTTCAATTTAAATTTAAAATGCAATGTTCTAAGTACACTTAATATTAATGAAATTATTAATAAGAAATGGATTATCTTAGAAATTATTAAGGTATTAAAATAATTAAATAGATAAGATAATTAAGGAATGACTTATTTATTTAATTTATAATTAATAATTTGAATTAATTTAAAATTAGAGATTAATTAAGAAGTAAATTAAGAAAAGTAATTAAAGAATGATAAATAGTTAATGAAGGTCATTAACTAAGGATTATTTAGTAATTAATTAATATGATTAATTTTCAATAATTAATTAGATTAATTAATTAATGATAATAAATTGAGAAATTTATTTAAGTTTAATTACTTAATGGAAGTAATTAAGAAATTAATTACTTAATGTAATTAATGGATTTTATTGTAATTGAATTAAATTAATTAATTAAGTTTAATTAATTTTAAACACTGGATTTGATTATAATTACTTGATGTAATTAATAAAGTAAAATTACTCAGTGAAGTAATTAAAGATAATTACTGGATGTAATTAGTGGATAATGATGGAATTGTGAATGTAAATTGGATTAAATTATTTTGTATAACCAATCAAGGGATTAATTAAAGAAATTAATTAAGGGGTAATTAATTTGATAAGTAATTAAGGGTAGTTAATTACTGAATGTGATTAATCAAAGATGATTAATAATTATGGTTTAATTGAGATTAATTACCAAATGTAATTAATTTTAATAAGATAATTAATTAAATATGATTAAGGATCATTGGTTAATATAATTAATGATGTAATTAAGATTGATTAATTAAGATTAATTAATAAATAATAAGTAGTTAAGTGTAATTAATTAATTGTAATTGATTATAATTAATTAATTAATTAAGGAAGTAATTAAAGGTTAATTACTGTAATTGGTTTAGAGTAATTAATTTTGTTAAATTAATTAAAGTATAATTAATCAGGGGTGATTAATTAAGGTGATAAACTAGAGGATAATTAATTAATTTGTAATTAATTATTGAAAATGTAAGCAAGATTTATATTAAGGTAAGTAATCAATTTATTTCACTTTAAATTAATTAGAGATGATGTAATTAATTTAATTCATTTTAAATTAATTATAGATGGTGTGATTATAGATCATTACTTATGTGTGGATGATATTGTTTGCCTTGAATGGTTTGAATCTCAGATATTAGATTAGTAATGTTGAGCGATATGTATGCTTTGGTTGCATTATGATATGGATTATCTTTGATAATGATAATATGGATTATCTGTGATGATTATCTATAGTGAATCTGTGAATTATCAATCTATGTGTATATAGATAATTGTATTGAATTGTTTTAAACTCTAAAACAACTTGGACCTAAAAGACACGCTTTGGATTTCGATGAGACCGGGATTGGGTTTCCATATTTGGATAAACGAAAACCACATCGATCCAAATTAATGATAGGTCGTGAATCTTATGTGAAGAGTGAAGACTCGAGGTGTAAGGGTTATACGTCATTACAACTCTGAGGGTGATTCCGAGACTGTGGCCGGTAGGGTGGATCGAGTTCAACTGGGTTTTAGGTGTTGATAGTTTGGTCGTAGGCGAGGCTGTGGCTGGTGGTGGAAGTTCTCTGATGGACGGAGCACCGTAGGGGAAGCGATGATAGGTTTTGATGGGGTTGGTCTTTCTATTCTAGGTTTTGGAATTTGAACTTGAATTCGAATTCGAGTTGAATGTGAGCGTGGTGATGATCGAAATGTATGAGGTGTTGGTCGTAGATGTTGGGAAGCCACCGGAGGTGGGTGGAGATGGCCGAAGGCACGGTGCATGTGCACCATGCACTTTTGGTTTCAGAAATTTTCCTGGTGGAAGCAGCATAATGAACTCGAGAATTGCTCGAGTAATTGCTGGGTGTTGCTCGAAGATTCTTACATGATGACTCGAAGCAAAAATTTGTTTGGCTCGGGTTAGTGAAGTGTTACAATTTTTCTTTAACCTACCCTGTAAGTTTTAAATTTAAATCAAATTTAAATGAATTTCAAAGTTTTAATGATAAGATTTAAATCAAGTATAAATCTAGTACGTATTATAATTTCAAATGGTTTTGAATCTTATAGGTTTTTAATTTTTGAAAGTGGGTTTTCAGTTTTTTAAAAAAGAAGAAGAAACCTGACAGTTTCTGGAAATTGGAAATTTATTTTAAAAACCTTAAACCTAATTTAAAACAGTAGTTTGAATTCAAATATTCAGTTCAGTTTTCTTAAGACTTTTGAATCTTCAGGTTTTAAAAATGGAATTTTGATTTTAAATAAAGAGTTTCAAAAATCAAGTTTTAAACAAAGTTTAATTCAAGTTTCAAATCAAATGATTTAAATAAAAAATGGGTTCAAGTATCTTGAATTCAAAATCTGGATATTTGAATAAGTTTTAAAAATTCTGAATGTTTTCAAAACAAGTTTAAATTTAAATAGCTTGTTAAAAGTAAATTTGTTTTCAAAACAAATATTTAGACTTGATTCTTTTTGAATAGGCTCTTTATAGAAGGTTTATAAATGAAAGTTAAATGATTCGTTAATTGAATTTGCCAGTCATTAGTAAGGTACTTAAAAGCTTAATTTTAAATAAAATTAAGTAAATTAGTTCAAGGCTTATCTTATATAAGTTTCAAATGTAAGTAATAAAGGTATTTACATTTATTTAAATAATTACAAATTAAATTTAAATTTAAAATGCAATGTTCTAAGTACACTTTAATATTAATGAAGTTATTAATAAGAAATGGATTATCTTAGAAATTATTAAGGTATTAAAATAATTAAATAAATAAGATAATTAAGGAATGACTTATTTATTTAATTTATTGTTAATAATTTGGATTAATTTAAAATTAGAGTTTAATTAAGAAGTAAATTAAGAAAAGTAATTAAAAATGATAAATAGTTAATGAAGGTCATTAGCTAAGGATTATTTAGTAATTAATTAATATGATTAATTTTCAATAATTAATTAGATTAATTAATCAATGATAATAAATTGTGAAATTTATTTAAGTTTAATTACTTAATGGAAGTAATTAAGAAATTAGTTACTTAATGTAATTAATGGAGTTTATTGTAATTGGTTTAAATTAATTAATTAAGTTTAATTAATTTTAAACACTGGATTTGATAATAATTACTTGATGTAATTAATAAAGTAAAATTACTCGACGAAGTAACTAAAGATAATACTAGATGTCATTAGTGGATAATGTGGAATTGTGAATGTAAATTGGATTAAATTATTTTTTATAATTGATCAAGGGATTAATTAAAGAAATTAATTAAGAGGTAGTTAATTTGATAAGTAATTAAGGGTAGTAAATTACTGAATGTGATTAATCAAAGATGATTAATAATTATGGTTTAATTGAGATTAATTACTGAATGTAATGAATTTGAATAAGATAATTAATTAATATGATTAAGGATCATTAATTAATATAATTAATGATGTAATTAAGATTGATTAATTAAGATTAATTAATCAATAATAAGTAATTAAGTGTATTTAATTAATTGTAATTGATTATAATTAATTAATTAAGGAAATAATTAAAGGTTAATTACTGTAATTGGTTTAGAGTAATTAATTTTGTGAAATTAATTAAAGTATTATTAATCAGGGGTGATTAATTAAGATAATAAACTAGAGGATAATTAATTAATTTGTAATTAATTATTGAATATGTAAGCAAGATTTATATTGAGGTAAGTAATTAATTTAATTCACTTTAAATTAATTAAAGATGATGTAATTAATTTAATTCATTTTAAATTAATTAAAGATGGTGTGATTATGGATCGTTGCTTATGTGTGGATGATATTGTTTGCATTGAATGGTTTGAATCTCAGATATGAGATTAGTAAGTGGAGTGATATGGAAGCATCGGTTGCATTATGATATGGATTATCTTTGATAATGATAATATGGATTATCTGTGATGATTATCTATAGTGAATCTATGAATTATCTATCTATGTGTATATAGATAATTTTATTGAATTATTTTAAACTCTAAAACAACTTGGACCTTAAAGACACGCTTTGGATTTCGATGAGACCGGGATCGGGTTTCCATATTTGGATATCCGAAAATCACATCGATCCAAATTAATGATAGGTCGTGAATCTTATGTGAAGAGTGAAGACTCGAGGTGTAAGGACTATACGTCAGTATAACTCTAAGGGTGATTCCGAGATGAGTTTGACGGAGATAGTACTTTCAGATTCGAGATAAAGATTCAGAGTGCAAGGATTATCGTCGTTAACTCTAAGGGTGATTCCAAAATTCGTGTAACGAGATAATGCCTTCGGTTTCATTCGAACCTGGAACGAACTTGTATGGATTGAATGCTTTCAGAACGTCGTCAGGTGGACGATGAGCATTCTAAGAAATGTGTCCTATAATGATAATCATAGCCTCAAGCCTCATCAACCGGGAATGGCTAAAACAGGGGAGGTGCAGCAAGGCTAAGTGGGTCATGCCCAAGTAGAACGAGATTTTCCCTTATCTAGAGGTCCCTTTTTATTTCGGTTTGGTGGGCGGATGGAATTGCGCACCAACTACGGGGTTGTCTAGTTCGGGACTGTCCAGTAAGGGATGGTTCGGCTATGTGTTGCAGGGGATTGGAAGTGATCCTCGGTACGGTGATCTAGGCCACGTACTATGACGGGCGGTACCCTGGTAGCCTTGCCATTGTATGGAATCCAAAATCCAATAAGTGCCAACAGTTTTGATTGTATTACCCACTTTTGTGGCTGGTAGCTGGAATTTAATAATGTAACAATTTCGGCTATTTCATATTTACTTGAAAACCTTAGACCTATTATAATCAATGGATTTCCTATCAAATGTTTTGGTTAGCGTAAGGTAAAATCTTTTCCATGTTTATGTGGGGAAAGTCTTACGTGATACCTTTCTTTTCAAAAAGGTTTTTAAAATTAAGCAACTTTAACCTGTTACTCACACCAGACCCATGTCTGACCCGGAGTTTATTTTTGTTTTTCTTAAAATCTCGGGTACTTAAATTTTTACGAGTAGCCAAGGGATTCGGGTTAGCTTTGAGGAATTATGAAGGAGCAATGGAGCAGAAGTCTTCTGCGTTAGATATATAGTATTCCGCTATATTTGGTATCTCTGTGTTGTCTCTGAGTTGTATTGAGTTGTAATAACTAGACAGGTGTTTATAACTGTCTAGTATGTGTTGTATAAGCTGTGTATCTCTGATAATTGTTGTATGCTATGTAATACTTATGTTATTAACATAATTTATTCGCTCCGCTGTTTAGATTCTGATGTATTGTTTCTTCTTTCTTCTCTTTCTTTCTCTTTTTTATCACTTTCTTTCTTATTAATGATGCGTCATTCTGTGGAGACGGATGGCGGGTCATTACAGTGGTATCGGAGCATTAGGTTGAGTTAATACCTGGGCTGTGGAGTGATTTTTTTCTTGTGAGAGCGTATTTGTAATTTTAAATGGTGTATGTATGTATATATATATATATATATATATATATATATATATTTCTACCTATCTGTTGGGTTACCTGCTCGGGTTGTTCCAATATAGGTTATAATGGTAGATAAGGTAGTGGTGTTTGTAACACGATTACTACCATTGGTTGGAGTTTGATGTTTGAGGTTGGAAGTGTATCTGTCGAGACTGTAGACCGAATACTGTCTCGAGTAAGTTGTGCAGTGATGTAGAGATTTCATCGATCTCTGAAGGAAACCTGTTAAGGTTCGGAGACATCTTTGAAGTGTAGAGTTTGGTGAGTAGAGTTTGGATCTGTCAATTGGGCAGAAGCAAGTGATGGCATCTTGATACTTCAGGAAGTGTAGCTGCATGATAAGATGTAGTGATTATGGATGTGTCTGAAGATATTTCTTTGGAACAAGTTTTGGGAAGTGTGTCTGCTTCGGTGTTGTGGCTGGATTCTGCAGGATGTTTTGGTGTTTTTGTTTACTTTGAAGTCCGAGTTTCTCGAAGAATTTGATTAGGAAGTTTGGCATCGATGTCAGCATTGCGGCTCGAAGTGTTCTGTGTTGGCAGGAAGTTTCTGGTTGAGTAGTTTTTTCTGAAGATGGAGTTTGGAAGCAGCAGAGTGGATCTGTTTCTTCAATGGAATGGCTAGACCAGCGTAAGCTGTTCTGTTTGGTAAAGAGAGAACAGTTTTCTTTGGAAATTTATCTGGGTTGATCACGAAAGTGACTTGCGATTGTTTGAGTGTTCTCTTGGATTGTTCGAGATTTTCTAGATGTCTTCTGGGAAGACAGAGATTTGTCCGCATCTGGAGATTGAGTTTTCTTATCGAATAGTATTCAGGAGTGGAACTGGTGGTTCAGCTTAGTTGAAAGATGGTTCCTAGGGATAGAGTTTGATGAAGTAATTCGGGTTTTGGAGGAATTTCTAAGTTTTCTTTATGGATCTGTTGAACTATATTTTTGGGAAGTGATGTCCAGTTTGTTCTTGTGTTCTTCATCAGCATTCTCTTCTACTTCGGATCAGAGTTGTGCAGCGGAAGCAGTTGGGAGTGTTTCTGTTGTCTTTTCCTGTATAAGGAGAAGTAAGTTCAGTCTTCTGCTGGTTATGGAGTAGAGTTGTGTTTTTGGTTTTGGTTGATCTTGAGGAGATCATTGTGTTGGGTTGTTTTTGGTTCTGTTTTTTCTAGAGGGATCAACAAGGGTTGAGCTGATCAGTTTGAATGTTGGCAGCCTAGGATCGTCTAAAGACATTTTGTGGATAAAAGATGAAGGAATTTGGATTCTGGAGTCGGAGATTTGTTTTGGATAAGTTTTCTCAGGTCAAAGGAGCTGTAAAATGGGGTAAGGCTGGAAAGCTAACTCCGAAATGTTTGGATCTTTTCCCTGTCTTTGTTCTCGTAAGGATCGGTATTTGGTTTTCAGGATTGAATTGCCAGTTTGGATAAATGGGATTTGATGTGTTTCACGTATCACTGAGGGAGTACGTGTATGATCTATCTTTGGTTTTGGAACCAGCTGTTCAGGAGGTTTGATTGTTGAATCAGACTCATCTGCAGTCTGATATGCTGTCTAGTTTTGTAGATCTAGATGAGCAGGAGCTCTATAGCTTAATAGTATTGATTCTTTGAATTCTGTAGGGCGAGTATCCCGGTATATATATACTGGGGAAACTCGAGGAAACTCTATCCAGAATTTTATCTGGATAGTTAGATTTGTTTGATTGGGTGAATTGATTGCTATGGTTGTTAGCATATCATTGATATATGCTTATGTTTTGAAATTAAATTTTTAAATAGATTATTAAATTACCATTGTTTTAAATTTCGGGGACGAAATTCTTTTAAGGGGGGAGGAATGTGATGACCCAGAGTTTTAAGCAATATCAATTTAATAATCTGAATAAAAATTAAATTGATTTGATAATTTTGTTAATAAGATTTGAATTAATTTAATAATCCAATTAAATAAATAGTCAATTGGTAGATTTTATCTTTTTAAATCTAATAATTGTTTTATATTTATAATATATATATAGAATATGTATATATTGTAAATAGATTTTGTTTTGAATTTAATAAATAAATAAATCCTGTTTTCTAAATATATATATATATATATATATCTTTAGAAAAAAATTGGGAATTATGATTTTATTTAAAAGTTAAACTTTTAATAGGTTATTTAATAAATAAAATATGGTTTTAAATAGTTAAGATAAAAATTAAATTTGTTTAAATTGATTTATTTGATATTAAGCTTTTTAAAAGTTAATAATAATAACAATATGATTTTAAATACATAAGGTAAATATTGTAATGGTTTAAATATGTTTTAACTCGAGTTTAAATTTAGATAAAAATAACAATAAGGTTTATTTTGATATAGTGTGATAAAATAATTAATTTATTAATAAAGAAACAATTTCTTTTATAAGTTATTTATAGTTATCAATTTTGTTATTTTTTAAAATATAATAATACATTGTTTTTAACAAATAGATTTTTATAAAAATCATTATTTTTCAAAATTTAATTGTATAGTTACATATGTGTGTGTATATATATATAAATTGATTAGAATTTGAATTCAAAGCTTTTAAATTTAAAGTATAAATATTTTTAATTTGTTTTGATTTTAAAATATTTGTACAAACTTTATTTTATAAATAAAAATTGGATTTTATTCATTTTAAAATTATCTACATATAAATACATATTAACTAATTAATTTACCTCTATCTTATATTAACATCTAATTAAATACAAATTAACGTAATTAAAACTAATTATCTTCAAAAGACAAGTTTAAACATTTTATAAAAAAAAGACATGTGTTAATCAATAAACATTACAAATGACAAGGGTTAAAATTTAAGACAAGTGTCCTTTTATTTTTGATTTTTTTCTTTTAATTTCTAAATAAATCAATTACACTTATAAAACCATGTTTTCTTCATTCCCCATTTTTTTCTAATCTTCATTTTTTCTTTCAAAAAGCTAAGATAAAAGCTTGAGCTGAAAATTTATTCAAAGCAAATCAGTTACCACTTCCTCAAAACCAAACTCATATTCAAATTTAAGATCTGAAAGTTTTCTCCTCAAACCAAATATATATATATCAAAGCCTGTAATTTCATTTCATTATCAAATTCCTCAAACCAGAATCAGGTTTCAATTCAAAGCCTGCATGCATTTTTTTCTTTCAATCTGAGATTTTCAAAGCATGCATCATCATCCTTGATTTCAAGATTGGATTTTCAAGTTTTAAAATCAAAACAAAGCCTGCCTGCATTTTTCAAAATCTGAGATCTACTCACAAGCAAGTCCATCTCAAAAATCTATAGCATGCATAGTTTTAAAACCCTGTAAATCTGAAGCCTGTATTACTCCAAATTTGGAATTCAAAAGTAGCATGCATGAAATTTCAAAATTAAAGAAGCAAGCTCCAGCAACTCAGTTTCTAAATCAAAAACATTCAAGTACGAAATTTAATGCAAAAAGGGATTTCTGTTTTCAAAGGATTTTCAAAATTCAAAGCTCTGTTCTTCCTTGTTCCAAGGTGAGTAACTTTTAAATTTAAAGCAAATTAAGGTTGCATGTTATTATTGGAGAAAATATTGCAATTGGGTATGTTTACAAGATGTGTGTGTATATATTATTGATGAATTCTTCTGTATGAAGTGTGCATTTGAATATCTGGAACATCTCTATTCCCAGATTTAAATTTCTGGTTTCTAATTTAAATTCAAATCTTTTAGTTTAGTCCTTGTTAAAACTTAAATTCCAAAAGGAACTTATGCGTTCCATTAAAGATTTAGTTAAAATACATTTAAGTTAAATAGGATGGTAACATCACTGGGAATCAAGGGGAAAGCTGAACAAACTTGATATGAGTAAAATGCAAACATCTTAATTTATAAATTTAAGAATGTAAACCGTATTCTTACTCTAAATCATGATTTTTGAATCTTAATTCATAGTTTAAAATGATGGGATAATGGTGCAGTTCTGTGTTGAACTAAAAGGGGGATATTGGGTTTTTGGGTGATCTCAGCAAACTGGAGGATCGGGATTCATCTTGTAGGTAGAGGGGTAATCATTGAAGCCGGGAAAAATAAGTCATGGTGATGCAAACCACCATGGATGCAGTGATGATGGTTTATTATCTGAAGCCCTAGTTTTAACTAGGCATCTTGCTTGAGTCAGTACGGCCTGTAGGGTGGATCGAGTTCAACTGGGTTTTAGGTGTTGATAGTTTGGTCGTAGGCGAGGCTGTGGCCGGTGGTGGAAGTTCTCTGATGGACGGAGCACCGTAGGGGAAGCGATGATAGGTTTTGATGGGGTTGGTCTTTCTATTCTAGGTTTTGGAATTTGAACTTGAATTCGAATTCGAGTTGAATGTGAGCGTGGTGATGATCGAAATGTATGAGGTGTTGGTCGTAGATGTTGGGAAGCCACCGGAGGTGGGTGGAGATGGCCGAAGGCACGGTGCATGTGCACCATGCACTTTTGGTTTCAGAAATTTGCCTGGTGGAAGCAGCATAATGAACTCGAGAATTGCTCGAGTAATTGCTGGGTGTTGCTCGAAGATTCTTACATGATGACTCGAAGCAAAAATTTGTTTGGCTCGGGTTAGTGAAGTGTTACAGTTTTTCTTTAACCTGCCCTGTAAGTTTTAAATTTAAATCAAATTTAAATGAATTTAAAAGTTGTAATGATAATAAAAGTTTATTTTGTTTGGAATTTGTGACCATGTTATCTGCTTCCTTTTTGAAATTTTAATGGCGCCCGATCCTTCTTCCTCCTCTTTCTCTCTTGATTCTGCCTCATTTCCACCTCTTGTCTCTTTACACTCCTCCGCTTCAACTTCCTCTTCTTCTGTTCCTTCTTCTTCTTCTGCTCTCAATTTTCCTGTTGCTTTGAATTCATCTGTTCCTGTTGCTTCTCCTTCTTTTAAATCGAATTGGTCTTCGCTCTTCAAATCTTTACCTAGAAATGCTGGATCTTATAAACCGATTCATTTTGATATCTCTCGTGACAAGCCTACCATTGATTTGCCAGATGTTGTTAAGGAAGAAGGTATTAAGTATTGGAATGATCACCTGGTGGGATTCTTTCTGGATGGTACTCTCTCTTTTTTATCTGTTGTCAATTTCTTGAAGAGATTCTGGAAACTCAAAGGTGATGTTGATTTTAAATCAGATGGTTATAATTTTTACTTCAAGTTTTCTAATCAAGAAGATAAGAATCTTGTACTTGAGTCGGATCCAATTTTCATTAGGGGTAGAATGTTCATCATTACAAAATGGGATCCATCCATAGGTTTAACGCAAGCTCAGATTAAGAAGGTTCCTATTTGGATTCATTTTCATAAGATACCCATCATTCTTTGGACTTTAGTTGGTATTAATTGGCTTGCATGTCACGTTGGTAGATTGATCTGTTTTGATAGTACCACAGAAAAATTACAAAGATTTAAGTATGCTAAGGCACTTGTGGAGATTTCTCCTGACTGTGATTTACCAAGTTCTATTCATATTCCGCAATTAGGAGGTAATTGCCCTGATGTACAACTTTCTTATGACTGGAAACCTAGTATCTGTACTCATTGTAAAGTCTTTGGGCACAACACTTTATCCTGTGAATTTGTGAACAAGAAGTATGTTGGGGGTGTTGATGGTGTATCTGTTGGAAATAATAATCATGTGGTGGGTGTGAAGGTAGATAATAATCAAGATGGTAATAAGGATGGTAGTGCAGTTGATCTTAATTGGAGAGTTGTTAATAAAAAGAATAAAGGAGCTTGGAAACATAAGAAGGTGGTATCAATTGATAAAAATAATATTCCTAATGTTACTTCTGTCAATCAGTTGGAAGTAGGCAAAGCAGTTGAAACTGTAGTACTTCATAATAATTGTTCATGTCCTTCTGAAAATGAAAATTCCTTTGCAGTTTTAAATGATACTTCACTTGTTACTAATAATAATAATGTCAGTGAAGTACTCTCTTCTAAATCTACTCTTTTTCAATCCATTAGCTCATCTGCTTCTCTTCATAATAGTGCTATTAATGATGTTGAACCATCTATTTCTGTATTGGCAGATGGAAAATCCTCCCCATCTGCTAGTTTATTAACTTCTTCTGCACTTCCAACTTCATCTACATCTACTTCAACTTCTTGTTCCTCTCAGTTTAGCACTAAATCTCCCATCCTTAATTCTGATTCACCTTATCTTCATCTGTCCCCTCCAAATAATTTTGTGTTACCTCCACCCTCTGTTTCTATTGAGCCTTCTGATTCACAGTCTGGTAAAAGCAATGTTGTTAATTCTGATGATCTCAATAAAGGCAAAAACTTTAAGCCACATGAAGTCTTACCTGTATCATCTTCCAAAAACAATTCTCATCATAGACATACTAGGAAAAATCCTATCACCATTTTTCCTCCTCTTCCTAATAAATGAATAATATAGCTTTTTGGAATATAAGAGGAGCTAATTTATCTTCAAAGCAAGTTGACATTAAAATTTTTATTTTTGGAAATAATATTCAAATAATGTGTATATCTGAAACAAAGCTTGATACACAAGCCTCTTTGAAGGCTAGGAACTTGATTGCTCCATCCTGGTTATATGATGATAATTTTCTTGAAGCCAATCACGGTAGACTGCTTACTTTATGGAATCCAATTTTTTTCAAACTTTCCAGATTAAATGCTTCTGATCAATATATTCACTACCTTTGTCTGCACTTGCCTTCGAATGTTTCTTTTCATCTTACCTCTGTATATGCTCAAAATTCATTATCTTTAAGGCAAGACTTTCTTAATTTCCTTCCTTCTTTAAAATCAGATTCTACTCCATGGCTAATTGGTGGTGATTTCAATTCCATGTATGCTAGTAATCAAAAATTTGGTGGCTTCCCTTTATCTCTTAAAGATATTTCTCCATTAAACAGTGCCCTTATTCAATCTAATCTTTTCTCTGCTAATTGCTTTGGTCCTGACTTCACTTGGTCTAATAATAATAGGAGTGGTTATCCTACTTTACGTAAGCTTGATCATATTTTCTTAAACATCTCTTTTCTTCAACTCTGGCCAAAATCCTTTGATAATATCTTAAATCCCTCTTTGTCAGATCACTGCCCATTATTATTTCATTGTGGAATGGATGATATACATGGTAGAAAACACTCTTTTAAATTTTTTAATTTCTGGACTAAGCAAGATGAATTTTTTGTTATTTTAAAGCAGGTGTGGAACTTACAATATGGAAGGGATCCTTTGTCAAATACTACTTTCAAAATGAAGGCTCTTAAATTTCATCTTAGGAAGTGGTCTGCAACCATTTTTGGTAAGGATTCTAATCTTTCCACTCAGATTAGATATGAGCTCCATAGAATTCAGACTACGCTGACTGAGAGACCATTTGACATTTCCTTAATTCATTTAGAATCACAATTAAAACATTCTCTGGACATTACTATTCAAAAGGAAGTCTCTTCACTTAGGCAAAAGATTCACTTGAGAATGGTAAAGGAGGCTGATAGGAATACTAGGTACTATCATAATTTTCTTAAAGTAAAAAGGAATCATGAAAGTATTCTTCAGATTAAGAATATGTTTAGTGACATGGTTAACACTTTTGATGGAATTAATGAGGCTTTTGTTCAGTACTTCAAATCTATTCTAGCTCCGTCAAATTTATTTACTCCTGATATTAATCCTCTATTTCATATTAATCTCCCTACAATTTCTACCTCTCAATCAAATGATTTGATTATTGCAATAACTGGAAATGAAATTGAATCTGCTGTTTTTAGCCTGGATGCTAATAGCTGTGGAGGACCTGATGGATTTAATGCTCATTTTGTTCAAAAGAGTTGGAATGTTATAGGATCTGATATTATTAAAGCCATTCAACATTTTTTCCTCCATAATAAACTCCCTGATTGTCTTGCTGCAACAGCAATTACCTTGATTCCCAAAATCAATAATCCATCTTCTGTTTCAGATTTCAGGCCTATATCTTGTTGCAACATTATCTACAAAATAATTTCAAAAATTTTGTCAAATAGATTGCAAACTGTTTTACCTTCTATCATCTCAAACAATCAAGCTGCTTATGTTTCTGGTAGATCAATAAGTGATAATATTCTTTTGACTCAAGAATTGTTGTATGGTTATGAAAGAGCAAATATTTCTCCAAGATGCATGCTTAAACTTGATATTAAAAAAGCATTTGATTCCATTGCTTGGCCTTCTATTTTAGCTATTATGTCTAGAATGAATTTTCCCAAACCTTTTTTAGCATGGATCTACACATGTATTTCATCACCTAGGTATTCTATTAATAGAGAGGGTGGTTTGTATGGTTATTTCAAAGGCAAACAAGGTGTAAGACAAGGTGATCCAATTTAAGCTTACTTGTTCATATTAGTCATGGAGCTTTTAAATTCTATATTGAAAGATCTGGTAGTTAAAAACAAGTTACAACTTCATCCCAAATGTAATAATCCATTAATCACTCATTTGCTCTTTGCTGATGACCTTATTATCTTCACAAAACCCACTTTCTACAATATTCAATCTATTACTTCATCTCTGGATCTTTTCTATTCTATCACTGGTTTGCAAATAAATCTTCAGAAATCAAATATCTACATTGCTGGTTTAAATTCAACACAGAAGAAAGATATCATAGAATTTTCAGGCTTGCTTGAATTACCAAAGAATTCCTTTTATTTGGGATTACCTATCTTGAGTTCAAGAATAACAAAGCATAATTGCTTACCTCTTTTTGAGAAGATCATTGAAAGACTTACTGTTTGGCCCATTGAGAAGCTTTCTCAAGCTGGTAGATTAACAATTATTCAATCCATTGCTGTTGCTATGACCAACTATTGGACAAGGCATTACATTCTCCCTGTAAAACTGATTGAAATGATATCTAGTGCTCTTAATAAATTTCTATGGCATGGAGATCCTTTTTCCAGGAAATTAATCCCAATTTCATTTTATAAACTGTTTGAAACTAAGAAGAATGGTGGTCTTGGCATAACTAACATTTTTCTTTGGAATAAGGCTGCAATATCAGTATACTTCAATAAAAATTTTGAATCTGATAGAAGCTTATGGTCTCAATGGGTTAATCATTACTTGATTGGTCATAAGAATTTTTGGACTATGGAAATTCCACAGAACTGCAGCTGGAGTTGGAGAAGTATTCTTAAGCTTAGGCAAACATTTATCCCATTTTTACAATGTAACTATGCTCAGATTAAAGGCCTATCATTCTGGCATTCTCCTTGGGCTAGGAAAGGTTTAATTTTAAGTAATGTTGTGGATTATAATATCAGAAGAAACTCTGGCATCTCTGATTCAGCTATAGTTGATGAGTTTATCCATGATGATAATATTGTTTTACCATACTCTAGTTCTTGTCTGCTCAGGAAACTCTGGAATGTTATTACTAACAATTAAATTACCAATAATGATAATTTTCTTATTTGGTCTGATAAAGGAAAGCCACATTCTATTAAACTCGTATATAAATCTCTCTGTGGAGTTGGTTCTTATTTTCCTTGGTATTCTAGAATTTGGAAATTTGGTGGAAGTGCAAAAGAAAATTTACTTTTATGGAAGGTGATGGCAAATGCATTGAATACTAAAGATAAGCTATGTAGATTGGGTTTAATATCAGAGGAAGCATGTGTATTATGCAGAGCTGACCAGGAAACAAATACTCATCTGTTTTTTGAATGTACTTTTGTATATCAAATATGGTATAAACTTTTGTCTAATGGTGGATACTACAAACCATCAACTGTCAGTGCTATTGAGTGGTTTAATGGGTTTAAAGCTACTAGATGGAAAACTAAAAGGACTTTTGTGCTCCTAAAGTTGCTCAAGAAGTTGATTTATGCAGTTTGGACTGAGAGAAACAATAGAGTTTTTGGCATTGATGTTAAAAATACTTCTCAACTCTATAACATGATACATGGCAGTATTCTTTCTGAAATGAAATCAGGTTGTATTTGATGTTTATCTCTATGTCTCCTCCCTGGATGCCAGATTCAAGTACTCAGTTTGATGTTGAAGTTTGATGGAGTGCTCTTTTCCTTGCATGAGATTAAATTGAAGTTTGTCTTCAGTTTGAGGTTGTAACTGTTTTGTTGGTTCAGATAGGTTTTCCTGTACACTTTAAGTTTCATGTTGATTGAGTATGTGTGATTGTGATATTAGTAGTCAGTTGTAAAGTGAGTTTTGGCATAGTCAGTGTTGTAATGTGTGTGTTTTTCTTGTTTTGTTGAGGTGGCTGCAGGTTGTGTTGTATTGGTGTTATTTGCACCTTGGTCTTGTAAGTGTGAGTTGTAATTTTGTTTAAGTCAATAAAATGAGCTTATAGCTCTTTGCTTTTCAAAAAAAAGATAAGATTTAAATCAAGTATAAATCTAGTATGTATTTTAATTTCAAATGGTTTTGAATCTTATAGGTTTTTAATTTTTGAAAGTGGGTTTTCAGTTTTTTAAAAAAGAAGAAGAAACCTGACAGTTTCTGGAAATTGGAAATTTATTTTAAAAACCTTAAAAGTAATTTAAAACAGTAGTTTGAATTCAAATATTCAGTTCAGTTTTCTTAAGACTTTTGAATCTTCAGGTTTTAAAAATGGAATTTTGATTTTAAATAAAGAGTTTCAAAAATCAAGTTTTAAACAAAGTTTAATTCAAGTTTCAAATCAAATGATTTAAATAAAAAATGGGTTCAAGTATCTTGAATTCAAAATCTGGATATTTGAATAAGTTTTAAAAATTCTGAATGTTTTCAAAACAAGTTTAAATTTAAATAGCTTGTTAAAAGTAAATTTGTTTTCAAAACAAATATTTAGACTTGATTCTTTTTGAATAGGCTCTTTATAGAAGGTTTATAAATGAAAGTTAAATGATTCGTTAATTGAATTTGCCAGTCATTAGTAAGGTACTTAAAAGCTTAATTTTAAATAAAATTAAGTAAATTAGTTCAAGGCTTATCTTATATAAGTTTCAAATGTAAGTAATAAAGGTATTTACATTTATTTAAATAATTACAAATTAAATTTAAATTTAAAATGCAATGTTCTAAGTACACTTTAATATTAATGAAGTTATTAATAAGAAATGGATTATCTTAGAAATTATTAAGGTATTAAAATAATTAAATAAATAAGATAATTAAGGAATGACTTATTTATTTAATTTATTGTTAATAATTTGGATTAATTTAAAATTAGAGATTAATTAAGAAGTAAATTAAGAAAAGTAATTAAAAATGATAAATAGTTAATGAAGGTCATTAACTAAGGATTATTTAGTAATTAATTAATATGATTAATTTTCAATAATTAATTAGATTAATTAATTAATGATAATAAATTGTGAAATTTATTTAAGTTTAATTACTTAATGGAAGTAATTAAGAAATTAGTTACTTAATGTAATTAATGGAGTTTATTGTAATTGGTTTAAATTAATTAATTAAGTTTAATTAATTTTAAACACTGGATTTGATAATAATTACTTGATGTAATTAATAAAGTAAAATTACTCGACGAAGTAATTAAAGATAATACTAGATGTCATTAGTGGATAACGTGGAATTGTGAATGTAAATTGGATTAAATTATTTTTTATAATTGATCAAGGGATTAATTAAAGAAATTAATTAAGAGGTAGTTAATTTGATAAGTAATTAAGGGTAGTAAATTACTGAATGTGATTAATCAAAGATGATTAATAATTATGGTTTAATTGAGATTAATTACTGAATGTAATGAATTTGAATAAGATAATTAGTTAATATGATTAAGGATCATTAATTAATATAATTAATGATGTAATTAAGATTGATTAATTAAGATTAATTAATCAATAATAAGTAATTAAGTGTATTTAATTAATTGTAATTGATTATAATTAATTAATTAAGGAAATAATTAAAGGTTAATTACTGTAATTGGTTTAGAGTAATTAATTTTGTGAAATTAATTAAAGTATTATTAATCAGGGGTGATTAATTAAGATAATAAACTAGAGGATAATTAATTAATTTGTAATTAATTATTGAATATGTAAGCAAGATTTATATTGAGGTAAGTAATTAATTTAATTCACTTTAAATTAATTAAAGATGATGTAACTAATTTAATTCATTTTAAATTAATTAAAGATGGTGTGATTATGGATCGTTGCTTATGTGTGGATGATATTGTTTGCATTGAATGGTTTGAATCTCAGATATGAGATTAGTAAGTTGAGTGATATGGAAGCATCGGTTGCATTATGATATGGATTATCTTTGATAATGATAATATGGATTATCTGTGATGATTATCTATAGTGAATCTATTAATTATCTATCTATGTGTATATAGATAATTTTATTGAATTATTTTAAACTCTAAAACAACTTGGACCTTAAAGACACGCTTTGGATTTCGATGAGACCGGGTTCGGGTTTCCATATTTGGATATTCGAAAATCACATCGATCCAAATTAATGATAGGTCGTGAATCTTATGTGAAGAGTGAAGACTCGAGGTGTGAGGACTATACGTCAGTATAACTCTAAGGGTGATTCCGAGATGAGTTTGACGGAGATAGTACTTTCAGATTCGAGATAAAGATTCAGAGTGCAAGGGTTATCGTCGTTAACTCTAAGGGTGATTCCAAAATTCGTGTAACGAGATAATGCCTTCGGTTTCATTCGAACCCGGAACGAACTTGTATGGATTGAATGCTTTCAGAACGTCGTCAGGTGGACGATGAGCATTCTAAGAAATGTGTCCTATAAAGGTAATCATAGCCTCAAGCCTCATCAACCGGGAATGGCTAAAACAGGGGAGATGCGGTAAAGCTAAGTGGGTCATGCCCAAGTAGGACGAGATTTTCCCCTGTCTAGAGGTCCCTTTTTATTTCGGCTCAATGGCCGGTTGGAATTGCGCACCAACTTCGAGGTTGTCTTGCCGGAACTGTCCAGTAAGGGATGATTCCGGCTTTGTGTTGCAGGGGATTGGGAGTGATCCTCAGTACGGTGATCTAGGCCACGTACTGTGACGGGCGATGCCCCGGTAGCCCTGCCATTGTATGGAATCCAAAATCCAATAAGTGCCAACGGCTTTGATTGTATTACCCACTTTTGTGGCTAGTAGCTGGAATTTAATAATGTAACAATTTCGGTTATTTCATATTTACTTGGAAACCTTAGACCTATTATAATATCACTGGATTTCCTATCAAATGTTTTGGTTAGCGTAAGATAAAAACTTTTCCATTGTTATGCATGGGAAGTATTACGTGATACCTTTCTTTTCTAAAAGGTTTTTAAAATTAAGCAACTTTAACCTATTACTCACACCAGACCCATGTCTGATCCGGAGTTTATTTCTATTTTTCTTAAACTCTTAGGTACTCAAATTTTTACGAGTAGCCATGGGATTCAGGTTAGCTTTGACGAATTATGAAGGAGCAATGGAGCAGGAGGCTTCTGCGTTAGATATATAGTATTCCGCTGTGTTTGGTATCTCTGTGTTGTCACTGAGTTGTATGGAGTTGTAATAACTAGATAGGTGTTTATAACTGTCTAGTATGTGTTGTATAAGCTGTGTATCTCTGATAATTGTTGTATACTATGTAATACTTATGTTATTAACATAATTTATTCGTTCCGCTGTTTAGATTTTGATGTGTTGTTTCTTCTTTCTTCTCTTTGTTTCTCTTTTCTATCCCTTTCTTTCTTATTAATGATGTGTCATTCTGTGGAGATGGATGGCGGGTCGTTACAAATGATTTTAAAAACGATTTTAAAAGTAGTTTTTATACAAGCCTATATTTTGGTATATAATGCCATAATTTTCTAATTATAATATATTTAGGTAATTGGTTGTTAGTTATTTAAACTTGAATAAGATCATAAGAATTTAAGTGGTAATATATATATATATATATATATATATATATATATATATATATATATAACCAAATGGGAATTGGATAATATGAAGATAATTGAGCTAAAAATGGATTCAAAACTAAATTTAAATCCTAGAAAAATTTAGAAAGAATTTTCAAAGTATTGCAATAAATTATCTTGATTTGATTTTCCAGTAAATGATTATGGAATATGTGGTATGCTTGATTTCCAGATATGATAATTATCATAAATTGGCTGCTACGTCTAACGATGGGATGTTTGTTTTCTAATAATTGTAAAAAATGACGAAGCAGAATGAAATGTTAAATGAAGTAACCATTTGGATAAGTATAACTTATAAATTTAAAAGAATTTAAATTCTGAATTTTTAAATCTAAGTCCAGAAAATTTGAAATCATTTCAAATTGTTAAAAGATATAATAAATAATATGTTTGAATAAAGGAGTCTTGTTTTAAACAAGAGTTGTTTTGAAAATTTTAAAAGAAATTGTTTTGAATTAAAAACCAAGAATGTTTTAAAATTTAAAGTATGAATTGGTGTGCAAATGAAATATGTGTGTGTGTGTGTGTGTGTGTGTGTGGGATATACATAATAACAAAGTTGGTTGGAAGTAAATACTAAGTGTTGAGCTTTGAATTTTTCCCCCCCCCCCCCCCCTGAAATGTGATGTAAAATCTGAAGAGAAATAAGTTTTTGAACTTATAAGCGAGAAGGGATATTGATGAGAAGTTTGAAATTTGAAATGAGGTATTCAAATTTGAGCAAGTTGATTGGATTAAATTGAATTTAACTTAAGGAAGTTAAATGGGTTGAATTGAAAAGGGAGTTATGTGTGATCTCAAAACGGGTTTGAGTTCTGGAAATGGGTAATGGATGCTATTGATGGATGTTTTTAGATAATTTGGATGTTTATTTACTTTGACTTATCCTCCTACTGTTATTAATAGTCTATGAAACTGTCACTTGGATTGTTTTAAATGAACTAAGAAGTGGGTTGAGATAATATACATCCATTTTTGAAATCGAATTGAAATAAAACTTTAATTTGAAACTGTTTAAATAATTTTGATTTTAAGAGATAAAGATTGAACATATGGTGATGGAATCACTTTGAACTTAAGATTTATATGTTAAAAATGAACTTGAAAACTGAAAATTTGTTAATATTTGGTTGATTTGGTTTCTAAATTAGAAGTTAAATTTGGGTAATAAATTGGATTCTGAAGATTACATTGTTTAAAAAGTTTTGAACTCTTACCTGAACCGTGAAATAAGTTAAGTAAAGATAATTTAAAATGAATACTAAAATTATGGACTCAGAATTAAATTGTTCAAAAACTGAGGTTGTTTAATAAAAGTAAAGGTTAATTTGATTTAAGGAATTAAATCCACATCTGAAAATTTAACTCGAATTTGTATAATTCGGGATGGTTTAATGTTGAGATTTGAATGGAAATTAATTCAAATGGGAAATTGAATTGATTTAATTGGAAGTGAGATTGAAGTTGAAATTGGAAATTGATTGGAATGGGAGATTGGGAAATTGAACCAGTTTGACTCTGAAACTATTTTCAAATAAATTGTTTTAATATGAACTGTTTTAAATCTATTTTTCCTAGCTATTTACTGTAAAACCTTTTTTTTTAAAATCCAAACTATCTTATACTTATTTTACAACTATTTTGAAAACTAATTACTATTTTACATCTATTTTACAAACTAATTACTATTTTACAACTATTTTTCAACTATCTAACTATTATACGTCTATTTAAGTATTTTACAACTATTTTATAATTACTTAACTATTCTACTGCTATTTATAACTAATAATTATTTTACAACTAGTTATCTATTTTAAACTTTTTCAAGCTATTTTCTAAATTCAAACTGGTCAGAGGGCAAACTATTTATAATTAAATACCAATTGAGATGAGAATGGATGTGATAACCTAAATGAAAATTGAAGCAATTGTAAACAAATGAATGGAAATCAAAATGAATGTGAAGTAAAAGAAAATTGATTTAGCTGATAATCAATGAAGATAAATATATAGGATGTACGTAGATTATTCTATTCGCATAACGATTTGACCCAGATTCGAGCACAGAATTTCGAGATAGTATATCGATCCGAGTTGGGATTTTTCACTTGATTTTTTACGGCGAACCCTAGATGTGGATTTTGATCGATTCTAAAAATTCTCTATCATAGTTATGCCTATGCAAGGAGAATGTCGGTTTTTTATCAAGAAATCAGATCTGAGTCCGCACTAGGAAGTCGGGTGGACGATACTAGTTCGAAAGTGAAATTATGTGATCGGTGAGCGTTCGGATTTGATATTGTGTATGATACATCGTACGTGATTGAATGAAATAGATATTCAAAATTTTGTAAAGAAGTGTAAAATTAATTTTTGAAATGGAAAAGTATATTTTGAAAATATATAATGAATAAGAGTGGAAATTGGATATCACTATAACTGAAATTCACTTTATATAGAGTAAGTAATGTGGCAAATAACTTTATAAGGGAAATCAAATTTAAATGTTGATTTGGAATAAATAAAGTTATATATATTTGTTTTATATGATAAACTCTCCTTGTTGAATCTATAATCAGAAGAAAGATCTTTGAAAAATATTTGAACTATAAAAGGGGATTTATACAAATAGGAAGTGATCCAATAAAATTTTGTTCCGTTTAAAAGAATAAACTTATATATATCTATATATAAATGATTTTATGAAATTGGGAAAAGGTTTTTGAAACTCAATGATTTTGAAAGGCTTTTGATTTCGGGAAAAACCAAATTTTGGGAGTTTGGAACTATTGATTTTGAGATATCGATTTTGTGTAAATGGGATTTATATGTGATTCATATAAAGAGTATGATTTGAAAGATACTATATGTATATAGTATAAAACGTTTTGAGAATGCTGTGGGGAAAAAGGCGCTCCTATTTAGGGTGAAACTTCTGGTAGGAGATCCATGGGGTGGTTCTGCCTTGAGCCCTAAGGGGGGTTCTAAATTTGATACTAAAAGGATGTTTGGACAAACTGAAGTTCCTGAGGATTGTGGTTGGGGTAGCGAAAGTCGAGGGTGGTGATGCCTACAGAGACATTGGGTTATGATGTGACGATAGTGTAACTCGGTGTAACTGCGATCTACTACACACCATAGCGGAAGTCGAGGGGCGATGAATGCCTAAGGTCTATGTTTGATTTCTCTGGAAAACAGACATAACATCGGTAGAATGTGAAAGTCGTGTGGAAGTGAGTGCCTACAAGCTACGTTGGGACTCGACTGATGTAGTCTACGATCTATATGGTCTGTGTGGAGAATTTTCATTTGGTTGTGAAATTCGAGGGCGCTGATGCCTATTGTTACATGGGTTTTTTCCGTGATGGCAACGTAACCCTAACTGCAATCCGTGGCGGTTCCATGGTGTAATCGAGGGGCGCGGAGGCCTATAGTTACTATGGCTTTGTCGTGATGGCGACATAATCATCAGGCTAACTGCGACCATGGAGGGGTGATGATTTCCAGAGCATTCTCACCAAAAATGTCTATATTTTTCACAAAAATATTTTCTAAGTATTTTCACTGGATGTTGAAATGGGTCTGCTAAGTACTTAAAGATTTTCAGTCCTACGCCTGATCAACGTATGACATAATTTCTGTGAGAACAAGGATGGACTTGTTGAAACATCGAGTTATAAAAAGTATTTTTATGATACTATTTTGATAATATAATGTAGATTTTTAAAAGTGTTTTGAAAATCTAAAAAGGGTTAAGAGTTAAAAATGATTAAGAGTTAAAAATGTCTAGAAAGTTAGGATTGTTTGTTTGAATGAATTATTTGCTTTGGTTGTTAGTATATGGTTAAGGTGTATGCGTTGTTGTTAAATATAAAAGCTTTTGGATTATCTTTTGCTTTTAAAATTTTAGGGATGAAATTCTTTTAAGGGGAGGAGGAATGTGATGACCCGGAATTTTTGGCAATATTGATTTGATGATCTTCTAATATAAGTATTTAAATTGGCAAATTTATCTTTTCAAAACAAATAGAAATATGTTTCTAATTATATATATATATATATATATATATATATATATATATATATATATATATATTGTGATTAGGAAGCATTGATTTGAATTCAATAATTTTCAAAAGCTATTTAAAGTTAAATTCCATATTTTTAAAACGCTAAAGATAATATTTATTAATTAGAAGTATGATAGCTTAAAAATGAGATTTAAGAAAAAGGTTTATATACTTTCTTTTTAAATTACACATGATGTAACAACCCGCATATTTTACGATTGAATATTTAAATATTTTATTGTTAGTCGGATTTTAGTCCGAAAAGTTACTTTTTGCATACGGTCGAATTAGGACTCAGAATCCTTTCCATTGAGTTCAAAACACCGTTTGCGATCTTTTTAAGTATAAACTTTGGTGTGTTTGGAGATAGTGGAATTTTGCTACTTTTTTCACTTTGGGTTTTGGGTTTGATTTAGCCCATTAGCCAAAGCTATTTAGTCTAGCTCAATCCCCTTCCCCTCATAACTTCACTTTCATTTCTTAACACTCTAGCTTCATCAAAAATGGAGGAAGGAATGGGAAATTAAAACTCCAAGTTCAAGTTCTTTTACAAATTCAACATCCAACTCCAAATTCGAAGAGAAGCCATTGGTTCTTCCTTGCTTTCAAGCTTCTTCTTCATTGATCTTGTGTAAAGGTGAGATTTTTATCTCACATCTTTGTCTATAACTATCTTAGATTGTTGGGCATGAATTCCTAACACTTATTCATGTGCATTTACTTTTGGTTTGGATTGAATTGGTGAAAATCCCAATTTTTAGTGTTTTGGGTTCAAATCTTTTAAAAATCCGATCTATGATGTTTGAACACGATTTTGGTGATGCATCGAGGAGCCAATATGACCGAGTAGCCAATGGGCATAATCCCTAGCGTCCGTGCTCGATCGGTTGCAATTTGAGTGAGTTTTTGCAATTCATACCCTTAGGTCGCTCGGCCTGCACAACGGTGACTTTCGGCCTGCAGTTAGCTCGTTCGGTTTTAGGTCGTTCGGCTTGCATTCTCTCGGCCTTCTCATATTCATTAGGTCGTTAGGTCATGACCACGCTAGGTCGTTCCACCTTAGTTCGTTGCCCGACATTGTTTTTTCCCTTTAAGTTGTTAGGTCGCTCGGCTTTTCCCCCTTGGGTCTTAACTCCCTAAGTCGCTCGGCTAGGTCGTTCATCCACTAGGTCACTCGGCCTTCTGTAGTTAGGTCGCTCACCTATTTCCTTAGGTCATTTGCTCCTTAAGTAGCTCGGCTGTTAGTTCGTGCATGCTAGGTCGTCCTCCTTTAGGTCGCTTGGCCTATTATGCCGCTTGCAACGCTTAGGTCGCGTACCCCTTAGGTCGCACTACCTAAGCCGCTTCTTCCTTAGGTCGCGTACCCCTTAGGTCGCACTACCTACGCCGCAACTCTTAGGTCATTCCACTACTGAGTTGCGCCATGTTAGGTCGCACCATGCCTTAGGTCGCGCCATGTTGTTGCTCTATTAAGTCGTGTGCTATTTCTTGAAACGCTGATTTCTTATGTTGACTTATGTTAAGTCGTAAGTCGTGACTTTTAGGTCGCATGGGTATTTCCACTTCGATGAATTTGGAATCGTATTCTTTGGATTTTATTCACGTCTTCGTATGTGAATTTTTGTGATTGATCATTTCTACGATCATTTTTGTGATTCGGCATTTTAAAAATATACAAACCTTTACCTCACTCGAATGAGAAATCTAATTAAACGGCTTCGTAAAACAAGTGGTATGAAACGCTTGCGTTTACTTCGTCGGTTAATTCTTGGACTTGTTCGATTGAATCTCTTGTGACAATTTTCTAGTGGAGATCTACAATTTGTTCGTAAATATTTAAGTTAAGCTAGTAGTTATGGGACATGAAGCTAAGCTTATATATTTACTAGCTTACTATAGTTGACACTTCTTGATGATCGATGATGATCATTTTTGTGATTTAGGCTAGCAAATGTGCGATGTCTCTTTGTCTACGAGGGAGACTAAACCACGTTTCTGTGGAGCTTCAGCTCAATTTGGTGGGGTAGCGACCCATGGTCTACGGGCCGTTTTGTGGAGCTTCGGCTCAAAATTAATGGTTAGCAACCATGGAATAGCGTTCCATTTTGTGATACACGTGTTGGTGAGTTTTCATTCTCCCGTTTTGTGATAGGCCTCCCCCTTTTTGTGATTTCTGGATTTCCATTGTTGATTTCTAGAATTTTGTGTTTCACAAATTTTCGTGATTTACATTGATAAGTTTTATCAATATTTGTGCATTGGTGAATTTGCGTGTCAATAAGTTTTGTGATTGACATTGATATTATTGTCAATATTTATAGTTTGGTGATTTGGTAAATAAGGAGTATGACATCCCTTTTGATCTTTGAGAAGATTCTCGTGATATTGATTAATCCCTAGTTGATTTTTCAATTGCATACTTATCACAGTATGGCTTTATGGTTATTATATGTTTATGTCATATCTCTTATTCTATATCATTTTATCTGATATTTATAGCTAGACTGATCCATTTATTATTTTCTTATTAAATAATAATCGGTTCAGACCGAGATGTTACAGGTGCTTCTGCTTGACTTCACATCTGGGATTATCACCCTAACTTTTGGGTAACTACTTAGATTAGTAGCTTTTGTTGTATACATTTGAGATATAGACTCATAGATGTATCCTTATTCTTTTGTGACATTGTGGATCTTGTTTGACCACTACTCTGATGTACACTTTCATGTGTTATATATTCATATCTATTTCCGCCTTTGTAATATGGATGTTTGTGACTGATTTGTGTTATGTTTATTTCTATATTTGTTTCCGAAGAATATAAATGTATATATAGCCACTGTGTAGTAGCCTTGAGTTTGTATTGGTATGTCGGATTTCCTCTTTAAACCAAATGCATGTTTTACTATCTGACATATCGTTGCTCGCACAAAGCAATTACGTGGATGGTCGCTCCTCAACAGCCTTATTCTACGTGCTAGTTGACGGCATTACCCCTTAGTGTCCTTGGCTAGCTTGGGTATAGAGGTGGGGCGTCACAGCTTGGTATCAGAGCCAATCTTCAGAACAATGTAGAATAATCTAGCAAGGATCATCGTCCTAAGTCCATCTTAGGAATCGTGCTTTAGGGTTTAATTCGAGTCTTCGTGCCGATTCATCCTATTTTCTTTATGGTTCCTTGTTTACCTACCAAGATTGCTTGATATTCATTTGGTGAATAACCTTATCCCTCTTCTTCTTTTTTCTAAAGGAAGAGAAATGGCTAGACCTGGCCGTCCCAGCGCCAGTCAATCTCGTGCTACTCCCTAAGATGGAGTATTTATGTCTGCTCAGCAGCTTCTTGATCTAGTAAGGAATGCTCAAGCAGCCGGATCTAATCCGGAGTCTACTCACCCTAGGTCTGGATTTGCACGATTGTGGGGCGATTATACTAATTTGGGTGGAAAGCCATTCAAAGGTTCTGAAACCATTATTGAACTC
The DNA here is from genome assembly GCA_030765085.1 of Allium cepa. NCBI lineage: Eukaryota > Viridiplantae > Streptophyta > Magnoliopsida > Asparagales > Amaryllidaceae > Allium > Allium cepa. Next base: position 673,443,665 of record CM060941.1, on the reverse strand, counting down.
CAGGCTTGGCTGAGATCGTGCGATCGAATCTTTTCCCACATGAATCTTATTGATCTTCAACGTGTTCAGGTGGCCTCTAGTATGCTCCAAGAAAGAGCATTAGGTTGGTATGAGCTTCTGATTTCTGAAATAAATGAAGCGGATCTCACTTGGGAGAAATTCTGGGAACGCTTCGAATTGAAATTTATGCGAGAAGCTGAGAAGTTGACTTTGGCTCGCCGTTTCATTGACCTTGTTCAAGGTGAATCCTCCGTGGCAGATTATGTCGCATCCTTAGGGTCACTTTCTAAATATGGGGTCGAGTACATAAACACCCCATTGAAGAAGAACCAAAGGTTTGTCTATGGCTTGAATAAAAGTCTCAAGAAGCCATTACTTCTAAAGTTAGAAGTTTCTTTCGATCAACTCGTTGATATCGCTCTTCGACTTGAAGAGGAAGATAAAGAAAGTGACGTTGAAGTTATAGGTGCCAAACCGAACTTCAACAACAAGAAAAGGCCTAATAAGTTCAAAGGTCCTTATCCCAACAATAAGAAAGGGAAGGAAGCCCCTCCGGCAACTAAGACTTCTACCTCAGGTAGTGGGCAATGCTATAACTATGGCTCTAAGGACCATTATGCAAACAAGTGTTCAAAGCCTCGTACTTGTCGCTATTGCAAAAGCCGGATTGTTATTTATCTTCTTGTCCCAAACTTCAAAATAGGAAGGAGGGAAAGCTAAATGTTGCTCAAGCCCCTGGCAACACATCTCGTGGTAAAGGTATTTCTCATTCTATCCTTGATGGCATTATTTTATTTCATGATCATCCTATTCGAGTTTTTTTTGATAAGGGTGCGTCCCATTCTTTTATGTCAAAACAACTTATTGATACTTTTTCTTTGAATGTTTTGTGTTTAATGACTTCTCTGAGAATTGCGAATCCGGCTGGTGGATCCGCAACAATCAGTTTATTGTGTAAAGATGTCGAGATGATTTTATGTGATTTTTCTTTCCGAGCCGATTTGCATGTTATGCGCTACTTAGGCTTTGGAATGATTTTGGGAATGGATTGGCTTAACCTTTATAAAGCCCAAATCCTATGTCCTGAGCGGACTATCTATCTTTGACATTCTCAATCTGTTAAGAAGATTTCCATTAACCTTAAAGATTTGGATTCCAGCTTAGTTGCATCTTTATATTCTTTAAATCCTCACGATGACGATAATGATGATGAGGAAGATATTATTCCTCTTATTCACGTTGTTCGTGAATATTCCGACATATTTGAGCCCGTTTTAGGATTACCACCTAAGCGAGCAATTGAGTTCAGAATTAATCTCATCCCTGGAGCTCAACCTATTACTCGTCCTCCTTATCGCATGTCCAATAAAGAAAATGAGGAGATGCGCAAACAATTATCCGAATTGGAGACGAAACAATTTATTCGCTCTAGTTCCTCGCCTTGTGGAGCTTCGGCAATTTTTGTGAAGAAATCCGATGGTACACTTCGGCTTTGTGTTGACTATCGCAAGCTTAATAATCTTACTATCAAGAATAATTATCCTTTACCTCGGATTGACGATCTATTCAATCAACTTAGTGGTGCTGGAGTCTTTTCACAATTAGACTTAGCTACCGCTTTTCATTAGCTTCGTATTGTAGAGGATAGCATTCCTTTGACATCTTTTCGTACTCGTTATGGATCGTATGAATGGCTTGTTATGCCATTTGGTTTAATGAATGCTTCGGCTTATTTTGTTGACCTTATGAATAGAGTTTTCAAAGGCTACCTCGATCGGTTTGTCCTCATCTTTATTAATGATATTCTTGTGTATTCTAAAACCGAGGAGGAGGATGAAATGCATCTTCGGATTGTGATGGAAACTCTTAGGAGCAATCAATTAAAAGCAAAATTTTCTAAATGCCACTTTTAGCAATCTCGTGTGAAGTTTCTCCGTCATATTATTTCCGAATCCAGAATTTCCATGGATCCTTCAAAGATTGAAGCAATTCAAAATTGGAAGAGACCATAGAGTGTGACGGAAATTCGTAGTTTTCTTGGATTGGCCGGTTATTACCGCCGTTTGGTAAAGGAATTTTCCAAAATTTTCGTGCCCTTACTAGCTTGACAAAGAAGGGAGTTAAATACATTTGGTCGGACAAATGTGAAGCACACCTTTCCGATGCTCCTATTCTTGTGATTCCCAAGGGAAACCAAGATTTTATTGTTTATACCGATGCTAGTCGCGTTGGTTTGGGTGCCGTTCTTATGCAAAGGGAACGTGTTATTGCTTATGCTTCTAGGAAATTGAAGCCAGCCGAGACTAGATATGCCACTCATGATTTAGAACTCGCGGCTATTGTTTTCTCCCTTCGTATTTGGCGTCTTTATCTTTTGGGAGAAAAATTTATTCTTTATACCGATCATAAATCCTTGAAGTATCTATTTTCTCAAACGGAACTTAATTTATGTCAACAACGTTGGCTCGAATTTCTTACAGCTTATGACCTTGATATTCTTTATACCCCCGGAAAGGGAAATTGTGTTGCCGATGCACTTAGTCGTAAGCAACAAACGGTTGTTTCTATGATGATATCCGAATGGAATGATCTCGAAATTCTATCCACTTGTGAGATTCGAGATCGTGTTTTCGATTTATGTTCATCTCTTGTTTTATGTAGCCTTGAGTCTCATCCTTCTCTTTTAGCCCGCATTCTTGAAGCTCAAAAGCTAGATCCCGAATTGGCTCTTCTTGGCCAAAATCATAGGGATAAAATTGATATTGAAGGTTTGAAAGACTTTGATATTGATTCTCGTGGCAGTATTCGAAAATTTGGTAGGCTTATCGTGCCAAATATTAGTAATCTTCGTAAAGACATTTTAGAAGATTCTCATCGTTCTAAATTAACCATTCATCCCGGTAGTAGTAAAATGTACACAGATATGAAGCGACTTTATTATTGGAAGGGAATCAAATCTGATATTGCTAACTTTGTTAAGTGTTGCATGACTTGCCAACTTGTCAAGGCCGAACATCAAAGGCCCGGTGGGTTATTGCAACCTTTAGAAATTCCAATTTGGAAGTGAGATCAAATTTCCATGGATTTTATAGATGGCCTTCCCCGTTCTCGTTCGGGTCCTGATAGCTTATGGGTGATGTCGATAGACTTACTAGATCTACACATTTTATTCCCGTTCGGTCCAATCGAACCGTTCCTCTTTTGGCCAAACTCTTTATCAAGGAAATTGTTAAATTGCATGGAGTTCCTACTTCTATTGTTAGTGATCATGATCCATTGTTTACTAGTGGATTATGGAAGAGTCTTCAAAAAGCTTTTGGAACGAAGCTTAATTTTAGCACCGCTTATCATCCCCAGTCCGATAGACAAACTGAGCGTGTGAATCAAAATCTTGAAGATCTTCTGCGTGCATGTGTTCTTGATTTTGGTGGAAGTTGGGAAGATCATATTCCTCTTGTTGAGTTTTCCTATAATAATAGCTTCCAATCTAGTATTGGTATGGCACCTTTTGAGGCTCTCTATGGAAGGCCATGCTGATCTACTTCTTATTGGCTTGAGGCCGGTGAGAAGCTAGTTTTAGGTCCAGATTTTATTCGTGATTCCACAGAAAAGATTGACCTTATTCGTCATAAGATGAAAGAAGCCCAGTGTAGGCAAAGATCCTATGCTGATAACCGGAGAAGGAAATTAGAATTTTCTGTGGTAGATCTTGTGTTTATTCGTGTTTCACCTATGAAGGGTGTTGTACGTTTCAGTCGATCGGGAAAATTAGCGCTTCGATATATTGGGCCATTTCCTATCACCTTGGTTCCGTGGCTTATCGCCTTTTATTACTGGCTCAATTTTCTGCTATTCATGACGTGTTTCACGTTTCTCAATTAAGGAAGTGCCTTCGAGATTCCGATTCTATTCTTGAGCCCGGTGTTGTGGAAGAAATTGAAGTTTCACCTAATTTAACTTATGAGCAACATCCTACTCGTATTATTGCTTCGGAGATCAAACACCTTCGAAATAAAGATGTTCCGCCTATTAAAGTCCAATGGTCCTCAAATCCTAAGGATTGCTCTTAGGAATCTAGAGAGTTCATCGAGCGAACACATCCGGACTTACTTTCTCGTGCTCCATGAGGTGAATTTCATATTTCAAACTTCTTTTGTGTTGATATGCTTTCATTGTTGTTACCTTGTATTTCCTTCTTAAATATTGCGAGGACACAATTACTTTAAGGAGGGGAGTCTGCAACAACCCGCATATTTTACGATTGAATATTTGAATATTTTATTTAAATATTTTATCGTTAGTCGAATTTTCGTCTGAAAAGTTACTTTTTGCATACGGTCGAATTAGGACTCGGGATCCCTCCCATTGAGTTCAAAACGCCATTTGCGATCTTTTTAAGTATAAACTTTGGTATGTTTGGAGTAAGTGAAATTTTGCTACCTTTTCACTTTGGGTTTTGGGTTTGGTTTACCCCATTAGCCTAAGCTATTCACTCTAGCTCAATCCCCTTCCCTTCATAACTTCACTTTCATTTCTTAACACTCAAGCTTCATCAAAAATGGAGGAAGGAATGGGAAATTAAAACTCTAAGTTCAAGTTCATTTGTAAATTCAATATCCAACTCCAAATTCAAGGAGAAACCATTGATTCTACCTTGCTTTCAAACTTCTTCTTCATTGATCTTGTGTAAAGGTGAGATTTTTATCTCACATCTTTGTCTATAACTATCCTAGATTGTTGGGCATGTATTCGTAACACTTATTCATGTGCATTTACTTTTGGTTTGGATTGAATTGGTGAAAATCCCAATTTTTAGTGTTTTGGGTTCAAATCTTTTAAAAATCCAATCTTTGATGTTTGAACACGATTTTGGTGAAGCATCGAGGAGCCAATACGAACGGGTAGCCTATGACCATAATCCCCTAGCGTCCGTGCTCGATTGGTTGCAATTTGAGTGAGTTTTTGCAATTCAAACCCTTAGGTCGCTCAGCCTACACAATGGTGACTTTCGGCCTACAGTTAGCTCGTTCGGTTTTAGGTCGTTCGACTTGCATTATCTCGGCCTTCTCAAATTCATTAGGTCGTTAGGTCGCGACCATGCTAGGTTGTTCCACCTTAGGTCGTTGCTCGACCTTGTTTTTTTCCTTTAAGTTGTTAGGTCGCTCGGCTTTTCCCCCTTGGGTCTTAACTCCCTAAGTCGCTCGGCTAGGTCATTCATCCACTAGGTAGCTCGGCCTTCTGCAGTTAGGTCGCTCACCCATTTCCTTAGGCCGTTAGCTCCTTAAGTCGCTCGGCTGTTAGGTCGGGGATGCTAGGTCGTCCCCTTTAGATCGCTTGGCCTATTATGCCACTTGCAACGCTTAAGTCGCTCGGCTGTTAGGTCGGGGATGCTAGGTCGTCCCCTTTAGATCGCTTGGCCTATTATGCCGCTTGCAACGCTTAGGTCGCGTACCCCTTAGGTCGCACTACCTAAGCCGCTTCTTCCTTAGTTCGCGTACCGCTTAGGTCGCACTACCTAGGCCGCAACTCTTAGGTCGTTCCACTACTGAGTCGTTCCATGTTAGGTCGCGCCATGACTTAGGTCGCGCCATGTTGTTGCTCTGTTAAGCCGTGTGCTATTTCTTGAGCCGCTGATTTCTTGTGTTGACTTAGGTTAAGTCGTAAGTCGTGACTTTTAGGTCACAAGGGTATTTCCACTTCGATGAATTTGGAATCGTATTCTTTGGATTTTATTCACGTCTTCGTATGTGAATTTTTGTGATTAATCGTTTCTACGATCATTTTTGTGATTCGGCATTTTAAAAATATACAAACCTTTACCTCACTCGAACGAGAAATCTAATTAAATGGCTTCGTAAAACAAGTGGTATGAAGCGCTTGCGTTTACTTCGTCGGTTAATTCTTGGACTTGTTCGATTGAATCTCTTGTGACAATTTTCGAGTGGAGATCTACAATTTGTTCGTAAATATTTAAGTTAAGCTAGTGGTTATGGGACATGAAGCTAAGCTTATATATTTACTAGCTTACTGTAATTGACACTTCTTGATGATCGATGATGATCATTTTTGTGATTTAGACTAGCAAATGTGCGATGTCTCTTTGTCTACGAGGGAGAGTAAACCCGTTTCTGTGGAGTTTCGGCTCAATTTGGTGGGGTAGCGACCCATGGTCTTCGGGCCGTTTTATGGAGCTTCGGTTCAAAATTAATGGTTAGCAACCATGGAATAGCGTTCCATTTTGTGATACACATGTTGGTGAGTTTTCATGCTCCCGTTTTGTGATAGGCCTCCCCCTTTTTGTGATTTCTGGATTTCCATTGTTGATTTCTAGAATTTTGTGTTTCACCAATTTTCGTGATTTATATTGAAAGGTTTTATCAATATTTGTGTATTGGTGAATTTGTGTGTCATTAACTTTTGTGATTGACATTGATATTATTGTCAATATTTATAGTTTGGTGATTTGGTAAATAAGGAGTATGACATCCCTTTTCATCTTTGAGAAGATTCTGGTGATATTGATTAATCCCTAGTTGATTTTTCAATTGCATACTTATCACAGTATGGCTTTATGGTTATTATATATTTATGTCATATCTATTATTCTATATCATTTTATTTGATATTTATAGCTAGACTGATCCGTTTATTATTTTCTTATTAAATAATACTCGGGTCAGACTGAGATGTTACAGGTGCTTCTGCTTGACTTCACATCTGGGATTATCACCCTGACTTTTGGCTAACTACTTAGATTAGTAGTTTTTGTTGTATACATTTGAGATATAGACTCATAGATGTATCCTTATTCTTTTGTGACATTGTGGATCTTCTTTGACAACTACTCTGATGTACACTTTCATGTGTTATATATTCATATCTATTTCTGCCTTTGTGATATGGATGTTTGTGACTGATTCGTGTTATGTTTACTTCTATATTTGTTTCCGAAGAATATATACATATAGCCACTATGTAGTAGCCTTGAGTTTGTATCGGTATGTCGGATTTCCTCTTTAAACCAAATGCATATTGTACTATCTGACATATCTTTGCTCGCACAAAGCAATTACGTGGATGGTCACTCCTCAACGGCCTTATTCTCCGTGCTAGTTGACGGCATTACCCCTTAGTGTCCTTGGCTAGCATGGGTATAGAGGTGGGGCATTACACATGAACTAAATATAGTTTGTATATATATATAATCTAAAACATAAAACACAAATAAATATAAATCTAATAGGTATATAATATAAAAACATATTAAAACATAAATGCATGCAATTTAACAAGTGTAAGCTAATTATTACATGCAAAATACAAGTGTAATAATTATTAGTTTTTTTCATTTTTGAAAATAATAAATAAATGTGTGTACATTCTTATATATACATCTCTATTCCTCTTTCATTTTCTTCTATTTTTCATTTTTAAAAAACAAAACCTGAGAAATCCAAAGCCTAGAGAAGATTAAATAAAAACTAAAACTAAACAAGTACTTTAAGTTTTCAAAAATGAAGCTAATGCAAAGACTCAAGTTCAGCTAAAAGCAAGTAGAATTTAAATCCAACCTAATCAAAAGTAGTTCAACAATAAGCATTCCTCTGTTCAAAGGTTTAGTCTGTGAGTAAAACTCTTTCTTTCCCAATTGATTTTATATACATGTAATAGTGAGCAAACTAACCTTGTATGCTTCATATATTTACAAATAACTATGGTTGTCTTAAAATCTTTGGTCAATAAAAGGTAAATATGAGATCAGGTGAACCTGGGTACATAATGTACTCTAAAAAAACAGTGTCTTTTTCCAGTGGCCAGTGAGTAAACATTCATTTTCTAAATTAAATCTACATATTTCTCTGATGCATGTGATTAAATATTGAATGTAATGTCGTGAAATGTTTTGCATGGAAGTATAGATATGTTTTATATGTTTATTTGAATGGAATAATGTGTGCATGTTCGTGTGAACCTTTGTTCTTGGTTTACAGACCCAAAAAATCAATCAAATTCAATTCCTCTTCATATAAAACATTATATGTTATGATCTGCAAAGAAAATGTGTTTGTAACGTCTAAATTCGTTTATTAAAAATATTTTTATGTGAGATTATGAAGTAGTTTAACTTGAAAGAAGAATTTACAGTAAAAAACAAACATTTCAGAAATTTCGACTTCCATAATTCTAAGATTTTCATATATAATCAGACTTGTCTCTTAAAACCATGATTTTTAATTGTTATATCAAGATTTTTAAGTTTTTGATTTGTGAGAAATTTTGGGTTGAACGGGAAAGGGAATTTCGTCGAATTCTGGTGGTCGCGAGGTTCTATGGCTTTGGGGGTGTGGCCAGAGGAAGGTCGAGGGTCGGCGGTCTCGAGAAAAATGGTATCACTTTTTTTAGATCGCCATGGCGGCGAGGCGGTGACATCGTTGGGTTTTAGAACCTGATTAGGTCGACAGTATTTCTGAGGCCAATGCGGCGTCGTCATCTCATCGAGTTGCATCAGAGGTGGGGGAAAAGATTCATGGAAGTGTGGTGAAGGGTTGGGCTTGTCGTCGAAGCACCAGGTGGTCAGAGTTAGGCAGACGGCGTGGGAATTGGCGATCTGTTGTTTTTCCTGTTGGAGTTCGAACACTTGCTTTCGATTGGATGGGTCGTGTGTTGTTCAGGGTGATCGAAAGGAAGGAGAAGGTTGACATCGACATTCTGGCAATGATGTCGATGGTCGAAGTTGCTCCGATCGTTCGTGCACATGCACGTGTGTGTTTGTGTGCCCATTAGTTTCTGAGATAGAAGGGAGTCGGGGAAGATAGGTTTGCGTCGGGTCAGGCTCGAGTTAAACGCAAGTAATCTAATAGATTTCACGAAGGAAGGAAATAGAGAGGGGGAGATCGGGATTGGTTGGGTTTGGCTTGGGAAATTTTGTCTTGGGCTCGGGTTTGCTTTTGTATGTTAAAAAGGTTTTAAAAAGCATAAGTTAGTTAACAAGTTTTCAAAGTAATTGTTAAACAAGATTCAAGTAAAGGGTATTGATCAAGTTATCAAACAAGTTTCAAGATTTAAAATTTAAAGTTAGAAGATTATAAAATTAATTGATTTGATTTGAATAATTATATATTAGGTTAATTAATTAAATTAATTCCTAAGTGTTTTCAAATGAAATTTAATAATGTATTTGAGTAAGTGATTAAGATAAATGTATCAAACATTGATCAATCAAAAGGCCTCGAGTGATTTTGTATGTTAATAACAAATTAATTTCAAACATTTAATTTAAATAAATGATATTTAAGTAATTAATTAAGATAAATGGCTTATCTTTAATTGATTTAAGGTCTTCAGTAATTAAAGGATAATTGATAAATGTCAATAATTAATTAAAGTAATAATAAATGGTTTGTAATTAATTAATGTTATTTAAGCAGGATTTAAAGTGATAAATTTAATTGTATTAATTAAATTAATTAGAAATGGTGTGACCAAGTTATCTTGCTTATGGATGATTAAACTGCATCGAATGCTCGGATTGATTAATATCTCCAGTTTGATAATTTGTGATGTTCTGTGATATGAAATGACTAGATTGATCTGTTAATAAATGTGAATCATTTATTCAAATAAGATATCTATGATGAATTTCTGTGTGCACATGACATTTTGAAGTAAATTAAATTGTTATAACTTAAACAAATTAGCTTAGGGGATGGCGTTGGATTCGAAGAGATCGGGGTTGGATATCAGCAATATCCGGAATCACTTCGATTAGTAATCTATAATTCTTTTTATGTTTGATTTTCGAATCTAACAGGATGGAATGGAATAAATTAGGTAAACTTATCCATTTAACTAAGTAACGGTACTTAGACATTATTGTGTAAATAAGTATTTGACTGTAGAAAGATTATAACTCGTAGTGGCGAACGAGTTACCAAGGTTTTCAATAAAGTTTTATAGCTTAGTGTTTCAAGTTATATAGGTTTACCCACGTGGTTTCCAGCCTGACTCGGGAGTTAGTTTATTGTAATGCTCGGGTTACACCGAGTATTACAGATTTTCAGGTTAGGACGTTCTGGAGCTCAGGAGACGAGCCGGATGGTAGGAACATATGGAGTATATTCCGCTATGTATTTGAGATTGTATTGATAGCAGTCAAGGACAAGTTATTACAACTGTCCAGTTTATTTGTTAATAATTGTTCCCTGTTATATTGTATGTAAATTGAGAATTATAGTTTTTTCCTTATATAAATGCTATTATTTGATATTATATTTTGTTCCGCTACGAATGTAAGGTTTTGTGCTTTGTTTTCTGTTTCTTCTCCTAACTCCTTTTCTTCTTTACCCTAACAATTTGGAATTTCCGGCTTTAGAATGCTCGATAATCTATACCGTGAATGTATTAGTGTCGAATTTTTGGGTCGAAAATTCCACGTTGTTACATGGATAATTTTTATTTTGACTATGGGCATATTTAGAATTTAATTTAAATATTATAGAATTTTGAAATATTATGGATGTTGGTTTAAAAATTGGTTTAATATGTTGGTGCTTTCACTGAGAACTGAATTTAGGGACCATTTTTTGAAGAATTACCAAAATTCCCATAGTTTTGAAATATTAAAAATCTTTAAAAAAAATTAGACAATTTGAATTATTTTTGTGAGTATGATGTACAACAAATTTTCAAATTGGATCGTTTTTGGGGAAAAATATGGAGTTTTATTTATCCCAAAAATTTTCAACAGCTTTTCAATTTTTCCCTTTGATGACTTTTGGACGTTGATGGTTTTTAAGTCTAGACCTCGATAGCCCTTTTGACTTGAAGTTATTCTTCCCTAATGACTTTACCTGGTATGGACATAAAGCATGATAGCTTTAATCATCGATAGCCTTTATGCTAAGAATCGATAGCTTTCCCTATGAAACTCAATAATTTGCTTCTTCGTATTATGAGGTTATTCGTTAAAAAAGAAATGATCCTTTTTCGCATCATCAATATTATAATAAGAAATGTTCGCCTACCTATTTTGTGACTCAAATTAACCTTCATGTGATGGTTTTGACCTCCTTTATTATTAATCAGATTTCTTTGTCAAACGTGGGTTCTTACCAAATAATGAAGTTCAAAATGTCTTCCGTCAATTTACTGAATTAATCCTCAACATAGTGTATGATTAAAGAGATCTTGTCTTCTATTTCGAAACCTATATTCGAATTATCTATTACATAACGATGGATTCTTTTGAATGGAATCTTGGCTTTCTTCATTATTATCTAGATTGTAAATACTTTCTATTAAAGCCTACCACTCTCAGCATAGTGATCAATAAGGTATATTGAATAAAATGTCATTTTAGATCTCACATTTAAATAAGATAACAGTCAAAGAATTATTATTGCTCGATATTATAGATTTCACCTACCAAAGGCATAAATCTATTGAAATTTGTATCTCTTTATCAAATATGAATTGGTACATAATAAAATAAAGTCTCAATCTTCAATCTTGAAATCTAGAGGTGAAATATCTCTTTGTGTGGTTTTGAGTTTCTCCATTATATATATACACGAATTTTTGGGCTTCCTTGTTGTCATCAGGATGATAGACTCCCATTACTGCAGTTTCATTCTTTCAAAATAGCTAAGATGAAATATTATTTTGGTCTCTTGTTTTAGATACACTTTGTGGAAGTTTCGGCCTAGGAATACTTTGATGGGAGAAGTATTGGAAAGGTGAATGGTAAAAAATAGCTTATGAATGATTAAGAATAAGTAACAACGAATATCAAAATACAAGTAGTTGGATAAATATTGGTAATCAAATATTTGGAAGAGAAAACACTATTGTAAGCTATAAAGGAGGCAAAGAAGTTGAGATGCTAAGCACTTCCCTATAACATTATTAATGGAATATCATGTGAGAAGTTTTGTTCAATCTCATAGCTAAAGCAACCAAGTCAAAATAAGTGGATATAACTATTAAGGAGAAAATATAACTATTAATTAGAAACTGATGAAGGGTTTTTTAAAAATTAGTAAAATGCTAAGAAGGTGGGAAGAAAGTAATGAGGCAAAACATTAGTTACCCCGAATGAATCAACTTCCATAACTAACTCTTAGTTGTTTTGTAGATGAATAGTTAGTTTAATAAGAACTTTTCATGCCTCAAAAATAGATGTAAAGTTTGCAATAGTGGCAATCAACTATTTTACCAAAGAGGTGGAAGCTAAATGTCACCCAACTTAGCTATAAGAAAAGTCTTGAAGTTTGTGATCAAGGACATAGTTAGCCGCTTTGAACTCCCTGGAAAAATTATTTTTAATAATAAATTACTAATTTTAAAAGAAAGAGTACACTTATATCTTTAAGAGAAATGGTAGAATAAAGAGTTTCATCGGAAAGATAATTAAGAGGTCAATGGGGCAGAAGAAGCTATAAGCAAGACAATAAAGAACACCTTGAAAAAACAATTGGACTAGGAAACTGGGAAAAGGAACTACCTCTAATTTGTTTGTCATGTATATAACTTAACCAAAGGGAACAACTGTGAATAGCGCTTATGTTTCCACTGACATATAGATTTGAAGAAATATTACTAGTCGGAGTTGAAGTTCCATCTAGAGAAGAATCTATGGTTATTAACCAAGCCAAGAAACTAACAAGTAATCCTTGGATTTGATCAAAAAATTAGAAAATATGCCATGTTACGGGTCATAAGATGTCAATGGAGAATTTCTAAATGCTACGGTTCGAAAGAAAAGGAGAAAGTATTTCAAAAGGATGATTTGACCCTTAGAAGAGTGATGGAAAGTATCAAAAGCTCAATAGGCAATCTAATTGGTCAAATTAAGAGAAATCTTAGATTATTTATGAAGTAAAAACATCAGAAATCTATCAATTAAGTGAGCTTAATGGAAATGCAATAGCAAGAATCTAGAATTCCAAACATACTTTACAACTTTGGATGAATAAAGAGATCGAATCATAAATATCTATCTAAATAAAATACCCATGGACTAAGATGCATTGTGCTCGATTTATCCCCTAAGTTGGCGAGGTACAAGGGATTTTTTGAGCAGATGCGGACCTCTTGTCTCGTAGAGGATAAAATTAAGCCTCCCGTCTCATTTCTTTGCCTAGCCAAAGCATCCATTCAAGAGTGATGGTCAAATTAAGCCTTTACTCCCACTTTCATGCCTGGCCAAAGCACCTAATAAAGAAGTGATGGTCAATAAAGCCTTTAGTCTCTCTTCTACGCCTGGCCAAAGCTTCCATCCTAGGGTGATGGTCAATAAGCCTTTGGTCCAGCTTCATCGCCTGGCCAAAGCACCCATACAAGAGTGATGGTCAAATTAAACCTTTGTTCCTGCTTCCAAGCTTGACAAAGAACCCATCACATGGGTGATGTTTAATAAAGCCTTTAGTCTTGCTTCTACGACCGGTTAAAGCACTCATCAAAGGAATGATGGTCAATAAAGCCTTTGGTACCGCTTCTACGCTTGGCCAAAGCACCCATCCAAAGAGTGGTGATCAATAATACCTTCCGTCTTAGTTCTACACCTTAGCGAATAACCCATCAAAGGAGTAATGTCAAATCAATAATATATATGATTTATTCAAGCTGAAACAAAATGAAATCATACTAATAAATTTAAAATTTGGTTTCAGTCAAAGTAGTTTTGTTAAACAACAATTTCCAAAACAAGAGCAAAAGGGACAACTTAAGCACATATAAATTCATGGTAAAATTTCAAATTTAGACTATATGAACAACATGGGCAACTAGTTAGATAAGATGTGATATGTCATAGTTCTATTGCTAAGAAGATGAACACGTAATCAAAAAGAGGGAAAGATAAAAAAGTATCTAAATCAAATTAATATTAGGAACATATATGATTAAAAGAGATGTGACAAAAGGGGATTTATGTAACAACCTACCATTTCAAAATCCCATAACTATACATTGATGTCGTTAGGTGATGATACATATTGATATACGGAAAGAGAACATGTATAAAGAAAACTATACTAACTGAAACATCTAGAGTCTCACATCGAATGGTCACTCCAAATATCATTTGTTACAAATATATATGTTTACATAAATAATATTCCTATATCAGTTTATTCAAACCAAATCTAACCGATTCCACATACTATCACATCATGTCTTTAAGATAAAGATTATATGCAACATTTATATATAATATTTACAATATGTATAAGTCCACACCACCTAGTCCATCACGTCTCCAAATTCTATCACCATGTATCATATAGTAAAAAATATATAGGAGTAGGTTAGTGATACGTTTGAATGAGTGAAGCCAATTTAATGTAGGTATACTACATAATAATGATATAACATGATTTAAGCCAAATGTATTATACCTTCTGGTCTTGTCTCTCATTTTACAAAACAATAATACACTATCTAAAAATGATCCGGTCTCGAATACGTACGATGAAGGAACCCTATAAGAAATACGATCTTGCCAGCTGCGGTAAAGGATTTCATGATATGAAATCTCATCTCGCCACCAACGGTAAAGGATTACACGTCTACATCTACTACCTAGTCTAGCCAGTTGCAGTGGAGTATAATAATACGCATTGGACTCATGTTGGTCCCACCAATGCTACACGTAGAATTTTTTCCACATCGTCAAAACTCCTAGACTAGCCTCATTGCTGTAATGGAGAACGTATGTCAATGCTATGAACCACAGACCCATTGCATGCACTACAGGATTCTGGTGTTCTTTCGACATCTTAATCTATATACAATATGCCATACATCGTTGTTATCACCAAACTACGCATCCGAATGGCAGCTATACAAGTCAAGACGTCACCATAAAGTTGCATGAAAACATGTAATAATCCACGCCATAGTGGAATCGAATTTCGACTAAATCGTAATCCAAAGACTATTAGGGTACGGATCGTTGATTTTGGTAACATGTAATAAACATAAGTATATCAAAGTGCGATCAATATAAACTTCCAATGAAATAGAAAATTTTAATAAAACATGCATATTGACTTAGACTACTACCTTTGAACCAATATTATTCCTTGCATCTATAGTGCCTTATCAGCAACGAGCATGAATAAGAAGACTTCTCCATCTACCGTTTTCGTCTTAGTCCAACAACTGGTCTTTTTAGATCTATCATGTGGGTTATAATGAGGAGAGGATCGGAACAACGCTTGGTGATTGGAAAATTACATACTTTACCTATACCATTGATTTATGCTGATAGATATCCATATAAATGTTCCTTTATCACTTATGACTAATCTGTTTAATCCTATGCATGCGTACAATATGTCGAACCTCCTATAAGGTAATATATATATATATATATATATATATATATATATATATATATATGACTATATACACATATATTTAAAACTATACTACCCAAAAATCTGGTCACTTAATACTTCTCGAATAGAGAAAAGATAGACCCAATGGCCATTTAATATCTCAATCCCCAAAGCGATCCCTCTACAGCATAACTATTAGTCAATTGGTCCAAGCTATAGAGACCGATGACATCTAGATATGGATTTATAATAAAATGACATACTACTACAGCATCTAAACCACATCCTACATGATATGTCTCCGACTATAAGCTCAAAGGCTTTTCCATTCCCACTCAACAAGTTACTCCCCGTGTAAGCCAAAGTTCCTTACCAGTCCCACGCAACTACCGTAAGTCATGTCCTAATAGCGTAGGAGAAAATACCTAAGTCACTTAACCACTCTTTAATAGGAGTTAGACAAACTCTGACCATTTAATACCTATATCGTAGGTAGGTCCCCATCCTTTGATACCTAATCCAAGATGGACACCTCGTTGGCACTTTCTAGCTAACAACGTACAAATGCTCATTAGGCCACTTAATACTTCTTTATAAGGAGAGGCGGACCCTATAATACACTACACCAAAACAGGCAAATCCTAACATTTATAAGTGTTACAAATAATTTCAGTAACACTTTTTAAGTGTTACTAATAGACTGTGAGGAATGAAGTGGCCAAATTTGTAACACTTATAAGTGTTACGAACATACGTATTACTAACACTTATAAGTGTTGGTACCTAAATATACGGTCTTGTAAGTGTTGGTACAGAAATATACGGTAACGCTTATAAGTGTTGGTACAGAAATATGCGGTAACGCTCATAAGTGTTGGTACAGAAATATACGGTAACACTTATAAGTGTTGGAAAATGATTATTTAGTAACACATATATGTGTTGTTAATGTTACACATAAAATGCTTTTACAAATACTGACAACATTTATAAGTGTTGCAAATATAAACTTATGAGTTTACATAATTTCTTGCAACACTAATATTAAAATATTTATAGGAAATGGAATATAAGATATCATAAACAGTGGTCCCCATATCAGACAATTCATCATACAGATTCCAAAATTTAAAATGCTCCGCTAATGGAGTAAATATGTCATAAAAAATTATTAAAAATATCTTAATATTACAATGTCATGTATTCTGATATTACAACACATAGTGCATTGTATGTACACTCATCTCAACTTCTTCGCATTTTAACATTGAGTGGAATTTCCTTGTATGAACTGATTTTTTCAACAGCCTTCCTAATTGGTCTGCCTACTGACGTCCTTTTACCCCTTGCCCTTCTTTAAAGGAAGAAGCACTTCCACCTAGTGTGCTTTGCATTTCTCCAGTAGATTCAATAATTGGTTCACAGTTTTCGATTTTCGCTCCCATCGTCTCAGTAAAATTTTCTTCATATTCTTTCATATTCTGTTCCTTCCGATCCTTTTCTCCATGATTTTCTGCTTACAACCAAAGAAACAGGTTTTCATTAGCTGAGAGAGAAGGATAAGTACCTATTTTCTTTATTAAAATTCATAAAATGCTATTTCATCAAACTCATTTTCAATATTACACCATTTTACTCTTACTTGATATTATTGTAGGCATATCATATAGGTTATCAAATAAAACAAATTAGTTACAGGAACTAAGCAGCAAAAAATCAAGATACATATGTGTTAATAGAAAAACTTGGCGCTAGGCAGTATATTTTCATTAACTGAACATACACATAAGATGTTCATTTAAGTTATAGGAACTAATGGTCGGTTTGTTTGAGAAAAAAGTTCTGAATAGAATAAGCATTCAGAGGCATACTTAAGTTTTTTTCTTTTAAAAAATAGTTCTGATTACTTCCTCCCATTCAGCGAAATCAACCACTTCTTACAAACATTGACTGCTCATTCAACTAATTTTAGCAATTACACCTTTCTCCAAAACATGTATACTTTTTTTTTGTTTTTCCCCGTTATTGCAACTAGGCTGTTATGGTAATGATAAATTCACCATACCAATACTAGCGTATTGGTAATCAATATTGAGTTACATCGGCATATCTGTGTTATCGGTATGGTAACGATAAATTTATCATTATTAACCGTAAATGATGGGGAAAAAAGTCGGAACCAGTGATAACGGTAAATTTACTCATCATATTAACTTTGTTTTTTCAATGTTTAAATTAATCATAACTACGTATACTTTCAAAGGTAATATCGCATTTTAAGAATTTGTTCATTGTATTATTTGTGATGATTTTTTTTAAGGTTTGAAGCCTAATATTAGTAAAACTATTATTTCATATTGTTTTATATAATTTTTTTTGAATTGAGAAAACTCTATATATCAACTAAAATAAGTAAAAATGCTGATATAAATACTAATAGAGTTAAAATAAGTAATAAATATTTAATTTTTTTGTCATTATCAAAATTTTAATACAATAAAATATTAATGTTTTATGTACTGGTAAATTGACAATTACCAATCAAATGTTCACCAGTTTATCGGTATACCAATGATGATTTTACCAACGGTAATGGTAAAAAGTATCGGTGGTCATTTTAGACTTACCAACAGTATCCATACGATAACGATTTTCTCGTATCTGTGACAGTTATCATTATGATAACAGCTTTAGTTGCAACGTTATCTAGCAATTTTTATAGGTCATACCACTTCATCTAGTCAAAGAGCATCTATGTGAAAGGAGACAAATCAATTTGCATAATATTTAAATCAATTCTTGTTTGGACTATAATTTCATTTTCATGAAAAACATAGTAACTTTTTCTTTTTTTTATCAGACTATTTCCACACCTTTTACAGTTTCATTGCTCTTTCCACACCCCATTACGTTGAAAAATAAAATTACAATATAAAGGTTGTGGAAAATAATACGAAACGGTGTCTGTTCAGTTCCATCCATTTTTTGTTTCTAGAATCTCAACTACACTAAATAAACATCCTAACCGCATGTTCTAATAATCTAGTTTTATATAAAATTGGAATTTTAATATGGACAGATTTTTGTAAAAATTTCTTAAAGAAATTATTTGACATTACATCACCCACTTTGGAAATTTAATCATGTGAGACAGACAATAAATAGCTATTACTACGAAAAATGCTTGAATGAAGTGTTACTGTATATGACAAAAGGTGAAAAGGCGGATAACTGCATGAATGAAGGTTAATATACATTACTACGAGTCAAAAGATCCTACATTTCTTAACTTATCATGGACAAGGTGTCATAATCTAAAGTCTAACTCTACATCTTAGATAACACTAATATTTAAAACTCATGGATCTATCCATAAGTTAGAAGAAAGCAATGGGATAATTATATTGTACATTAATATTGAACCCTAATGATTACATAAAAATTTGCGCCTTTCTTATGTGTGATCGAATATCCACTTAGAAAAATTATTAACTATATACATTTGATGAGTTTGTAACATGATCTTAATAGACTAACAAATCTTGAAACTCAAAATTTAAAACCCAAAACCTCTTCAAAAACCACTTCAAATACAAGATCAAATATTGTAAGTCAGAATAAGTAAGATAGCAGTGTATGAAACAAGCTAACCAAATAACTAAATGTGAGTAAAATATTACCATCACATAGGGTGGTTTATCCTCCGCCAGTTCAGTAGTGGCTGGGCTACAACACGCTGAAAAGAGTCCTTATCTTCACCACCCGCAAGTCTACCAATGCACATCTACCATTAACATAAAAAAATGTTATTTGCACATTATCAAACGAAAAAGTAGATAAAAAACAGGACATAACATATGTGTAATAATAATGGAACTTTTTGGTTGCTCGAATGATATAGATGCCATGATAAGTAATAGCCTAATTTTTATTTGCATGCATGTTAGAAAAAACATTAAAAAGTGGCATACAACTGCTATAGATGGTACTAGAGTTAATACCCAGGAAGAATGCATTCAACCAAGCCTTTAATGCAGATCTCTATGAAAAATAATAACACAAAATTGAAAAGAGCTATTAATCTTACAAAGACTATGTCCGTGTCATGAGAGAAGGTACAAATTATTAATCTGAGAATTAAGCTAATATCAGTGCATGCACGGCTACTGATGGTAATAGAGCATATCTGGAAAGAATGCAAAACACAAGCAAATAAGAGACATGAGTTCAACTTACTTTTCCGCAATGGAACAAATTTTTTCACTAAGCTCTTCTTTGAATTCTTGATCGTTTACTTCCTAATAATCAATTTGATCTTTCGTTAGCTGCTTCACATTTGTGTCACTAACTAAAAGAAAAACAAGTTTGAGGGCTCTTTTACGTATTGATGCATCAGGGTCTTGAAATATGTAAGAAATGGTTTATCATTGCTAATAAGCCTTGGAAGAACAGTTTAGATGATAATTAGTGGACGTCAAGCATAATTTGTCTGACAAATGTCAAGGACAGTGGAAAGTTCAGCTTTACAAGCACATAACACACCCTTTAGTATAATCTATTAAATCCATAGTTTGAATTGTTTAAATAGGAACGTAGTATGATCGGCTCCTATTTATATGTATTCAGAATACTTCCATACAAATTAAATAAATATATAAATAGGAGATGATCAAGCTCGTTATATGGATGGCATGTGTTATATGATTCACAATGTACAGGTAGAATCACAATTGTAACACTGATAAGTCACAACCCATGTTCTAGATGCTTCTGTGATCGTATATTTTGAGAAAAAATTATGATACGCTCATCAATTTCAACCCAATTCGGCAAAAATAACATGAAAAAATAGTAAAAATCAATAATTGAATAAATATGTGTGTATAGTACATATTTCTTTTTGGTAAATACAAGTATGTATTATCTATAACGTCTTTCTATAAAAAAAACATCAAAATCCAAAATGAAATCGTACCTGAAATTTCTAGAACTTCCCATCCAAAAGTCTAAAATGAGCAAAATGGTAATTGAAACTGGAATTTTGAACTTTGGTGGACAAATAGCTGGCAGGGCTAAATTGTAGATATTTTAACTCTTAATTTTTGTGGTTTTTCTTCAAACTTCAATTATTCAAGGACAGTTTAGTTAATTTAAGGGCATGTTTAGAAACTGGGACATAGAAAATCTTTAAGTGGAAATTTGAAACATAGATTTAATATATGCTGTCAATTACTAAATAGATCAAGGTGGCTACCTATACCTTGTTTGTAATATGATAATTAAATATTTGAAGTTCAAACAAAAATATGAAACTGTTTTGACATGTATAATAATATATAAACCTTCAAACACTTTAGCCTTTAACCCTTGAAATAACAGACTAAAACATCACATCTTCAATCGGTGGATGCCCTTTTGTGTAACTTATTTTGAAAATGCAAAAGGACAAACCTGATATTATTGTATCGGTTTGACAAAAATCTTCCCAAAATATTGATTGCAAGCACTCTCAATCCACTAGTAGCCTCAATACCCATTATTGTTTCAACACATTCATATAATATTGCATTTCCAGCAATTTTATTTGATTCGGTCTTTGTGGCAACCTGTGGCAAGGGTAAAAAATTAGTACATAAGCATATTAGGCGCATTGGTGAACTCTGATGTATTAATCATGTCATAAGTAGCGTCAATTGATAATTATTAAGCAATATTTTCAATAATTTATGAATATATTTGGACACTTCAATAGTTCTTATTCATAATTTAAGCTTTACCGAACCCAAATCAGCTAACTTAGATTATCAATTCATAAAATTGTACCAAAAAAACTGTGAATTATCGAGGCAAAAATAAATTTTAAATCATTAACAACAAAACAAAAGAAAAATATGTCAAAATAACAATCAGATGAAAATCAATAAACCTATCAACCATTGCAGATCAAATCAATATTGTTAACTGAGTAGGAAAATAACAGCTAAAAGTGCTAACTCAAATAGATTTTTAATTTGATTAGGCAAAACTGGCTGCTAAGAGAAGTCCGAAAAAATGTTGGTCGATGTTGAGCAGCCGCAAATGGTCGATGTTGGCATCAGGAAAAGAGGTCAAACCATTGAGTCGCGGATGGTCGCGATGTCGGTCATGATGCAAAGGGATGTCTTGAAAATTCTGAGTGGATAGACGAGATGTTGGATACGATGCTGAGCCACGAAAAGCAGGTCGCGATGCTGAGTCAAAAAAGCATGTCACGGGGTGACGATAGTGTTAACGATGCTGGATAAGGGTAATTTTGCGCCATTGAAAACCCTAGATAGAAGAGGAATAGATTAAAAATAATGCGGCCTGATTTTGTGAAAAGAATAGCATAGTGTTACAAATGAATGTATATGCAAAAATTACAACTAGCTCCAACTGATTATGATGTATTTACCAATTTACCAATTACTGTAACACTTTTTTGTGTCAAGTATTATAATCTATGAGTTGGAAAGTTTATACAGACAATATTTCCATTTTACTAACGCTTTTTTAACTGTCCTAACATTTTTTTACTGTTATTTGTTTGTAACGTTAACGTAACAACTGACGATTTTTCGTTCATGAAAAACCGAAATGTTAGGGTTAAAGAAGAAGAAAGAGGTAGAAGAAGAGAGAAAAGGATAGAAGAAGAACAGAAAAGAAATAACAGAACAACATCAGAATCTCACAATTCGCAGCGGAATAACATATAATAAATAAATGTATAATCTTTAAAACAAAGAACTGTACATTTATATATTACATCATTATCAGAGTTTACAACAACAATAGACAACAGAGTCATTACATCAATGGACAGTTATATAAACTTGTCCTCATACAGAATACACAGCGGAATAATACATAGATAATATCATATACAAGTTGTGACGCCCCACCTCTATACCCACGTTAGCAAAGAGTATTGTATAGATAATACTGTCTGCTAACACGGAAAATAAGGCTGGATAGGAGCGACCATGTGTAATCTTACCTTAACTATTCACTAAACACGTCGAAAAGTAGAATCACAAACAGTTCGACGTATTCAATAAATATTTAAAGCAAGACTACAATGGCTATAGGATCCATCAGAACAGAATATAACAACTCAAATGTAATATACATCACAGAACAGTAAATCATCACATACACATATACAGATACATAACAGAGTATATAAAATGATACATATCAAGTGGTATAGCAAACCACAATATACAGACGAGTTCACAAGAATACATATCAGAGTTACAACAAAATAGGACTATACAAAAGGCTATGACAAAAAGAAGCTAGCGGACTAGTCCATGCGGAAGCAAAAGAGGCTAAATCCAAAGCACCTAACCTGAAACATCTCGGTCTGACCCGAGTATAAAATACCCGGGTCAGTCTAGATAACAAATCAGTTAAATAAACTGAACAACAATAAACCTGCATGGTTTCAAAGCATAATAGATATCTCTAAAAGAGATACACAATCATCTAACGAAAGATGAATCATATAGATCAAGCCTCATATCATCGGCAACATATAGAAACAAAGGATAAGAATATCCCAAAGCAAGCCATAAGGCAAACAACAAATACCGATAATACAAGTTCCACAAGGTAGACGCTATATTTCGTGTGGCTCCAAAGAACCAAAACAGAAAAGCAATACCTAGGGAATATACATATAAAGGAAACATCATGAGCGGTGGTGAGTAAACCACTCCGTTATCTCTTGAGCGGTGGTGAAGAAACCACTCCAATATCTCTTGAGCGGTGGTGAAGAAACCACTCCGAAAGCAATACTAAAGACAACCGCCAACCCCATATATTTTTCGAGTCGGGGCAAAGGGCCAACTCCAAAGGCGATATTTAAAGGAAACAAGCCAGAGGAGACAGTCCGAAGACACTATCCCAAAGGCAGCATGTGTCACAAACTCCCAGAGAGGAATCCGAAAAGTGGTAACGTGAGTCCCATAACCACCCGTTCGCACTAAACGGTTTACTATCCGTTAGTTTATTTCACACTCAAAGAAGTACAAATTTACCTCATATCATCGATAAACCAAACCCGAAGGTCAAAACGATCAATTGAATAGTTCGGGGATTAATCGAAAGGATAAACGCACAGATTCATGGTCCGTGTTTTGCCCAACCATTTAATCACCCTTCCACTTCACTCGAAGTGCAAAATTTTGTGTGTGTGCGCGCGTTTAAATGGAATTTATAAATTGGAGGAGGGAGCTTTTAATACGGTTTAGAGAGATTATTTATAAAACTCGTGAATGAAGTCAAAAACAAGTCATCAAAGTCAATCGGGAATGATAATCACAAACCAAGTCGACAAACATCGATAATCAATGAAATATCAACCAAGAATAGGCAAAACAGGCAAAACAGGGGATTCCAGACGTCTGTAGGGTGCATTCAGACGTCTGGTTTCGTCCTCTGGAAAATCCCAGCAAAACAGACCAGGCGTCTGATTTTGCGAACCAGACGTCTGAAAATATTCAGACGTCTGAAATTGAGGGTCAGACGTCTGAGAGTGGTTTCTGACTTTCTTCCAACTGCCGTGGCTTATTATTTTTCACTCCAGGTTAAAACCAGACGTCTGAGCTTTGCTTCCAGACGTTTGGTCACCTGGTCTGGGCAACAATTTGCCTAGGCCAAAGTGGCCAAAACATATCGGAACGAATCGATCCAACTCCACAACAATAGACATGAATCGAGGTTAGAATTTCATATCCAACCACAGCAAAAGCAACATACTTAGATGTGAGTTACAAAAACTCACCTTTTTACACAAAACAAAGAAGATGAAGAAGCACAAATGCAAGGAATCAACCAACTACACTCCACTTCAACACTACAAGCTTCAATCTAGAATCAAAGCAAGTATTTCCTAAGTTAGGGTTAGGAAATTACTGAAATTGAAAAGGAGAAGAGATGGAGAAGATGGAGATGAACTTACCAATGGATTCCCTTTGATTTTGGAGCAAGAATCAAGTTTACAAGAAGAACTAGGGCTTGCTAATTTCTATTTCCACTTCCTTTCCCCCATTTCAGTTTTCTTAAGTAAAAGAGATGAAATGAAGGTGAATGGATGAAGAGTTAATGAGCTAGGGGGGTTAAGTGGAGATTGGGGCTGAACCCAAAGCTAAAGCCCAACTAGAAAAGGTAATAAAATTCAACTTACTCCAAACATATCAAAGATTATACTCAAAAAGATCGCAAACGACATTTTGAACTCAATGGAAGTGGTTTCGAGTCCCAATTCGACCGCTTGCAAAAAGTAACATTTCGGACCCCAAAAATCCGAATAACGACTCCACATTTCAATCAAACATTTAAATATGTAATCGTTAAATAGGCGGGTTGTTACAGATCTCCCCTCCTTAAAGAAATTGCGTCCTCGCAATTCTTAAGAGAAAATAAATAGTAACAACCAAAAGGCATATCAACACAAAAGAATATCCGAAGAAGAAGCTCACAATAAAGGGCACGAAAAGATAAGCCCGAACTTACTTGCTCAGAGAACTCTATGGATTCCTAAGCTCAAAATAATTCGGAACACTGACGTGGTACAAACAATATGTCAATGAACCGAAGCCCGACAAAAAGAAGCACAATAAAACGTCCGATGAACTTGGTAAAAAGATCATTCCATTCAGACATCAACAAAGAAACAATCACTTGTTGCTTACAACAAAGTGCATTGGCAACACGATCCCCCTTCCGGGAGTATACAAAGAATATCAAGGTTATAAGATGCAAGGAACTCAAACCATCATTAAGCTCCTTATGAGAAAATAAACATTCAAAAATTATGATTGGTGAGGAGAACAAAATTCCTTACCCAAAAATAATGATGCCAAATATAAAGAGCGAAAACAATAGCCGTGAGTGCTAGATCATGAGTGGCATAGCTAGTCTCTATCGGCTTCAATGATTTAGAAGCACAAGTGATAGCACGTTTTCTTTTGCAAGAGAACGCCATTCAAACCAACACGACTAGTATTGGTAAAAAGATAAAATCTTGGTTCCCTTCCGGAATCCCAAGATAAGAGTACTGGACAAGAGTCCTTTCAAATAATCTACTCTCTTAAAAGCTAAAACCTTCAAATAAAATTCTTTACCAAAAAGCTAAAGCTTCAAAATTTCAATTACCTTCATGAAATCATATTTCAAGAAAAATTTTCTTATTTCAAATCAATTTATTGTGTCAAATTGTCTCATCAAAGCGTTTAGGAGATTCCTATCGATAACGTTGATCAAGCGCATGGACCAGAATTCTTAAAGCACTTAATGGGCAATACAATCACAAAACCATCTTTTATAAGATAAACATGCTTCTAAAAACTTTTTTTTAAAAAAAATTCACTTTGTTCGTTTAAGAACAAAATCCCATTTATACTTATAAATAACTCTTATGAAAAAGATTTGAAAAAATTTTAAATTGCTAATTTCCATCCAAAACCAATAAAATACTAAAATGGAATCATCGAGATATTCGCAGAATACTCGATTCATAAAATGGATGAAATGAGCTAGACAAACTGAATGACACAACAAATCATTCATAAGAATTACAACGAGTGCGGAAAGTGGTAAGTGGAATCCTAACTTCCGCAACTCGTAGCCAAATGAAAACCGGTGGTAAGGTTGAGCTAAAAAGACCTTAACACTACTCAAAAGATTGCTTAGGTAATAACCCTAAGACAAGACCAAAAATACCGAAAAATTCTCAAACTACAATAATTAGAGAAGCAACACTTTCCTCATCATGAGGGATTAAAGAATAAAATGATACCATCCAATTGGAACCGAAATCACAAAGAAAATAAGGACCTACCAAAATAGATGGAGACATACCTTATGCTCGAGAAGAACCTCCAGGAGCATCTGCTATATTTAGTTTTCCAGACAGAAGGTTACTCGGAGCAATAGGACAAGTGGAACTACGATGGCCTTCCTTCTTGCAGTAGCGATAGAAGAGAGGCTTAGGACAAGCTCGAATCATATGATCAGGGGAACCACAATTGAAACACTTTCGAATGGAAGGTGTTCCAGCAGACTGAGACGGAGAATCAGATTCAACGGACTTTTTCTTCTTGGAAGGGAAAATTTCCGGCTCATCTAATGGAGACTGCTTTTTATTGGGGTTCTTGCAAACCTCAACATCATCACTACTATCACACTCCCCCTCGATGGCTTCGAGATGAAGTGCAGAATCAACTAACTCCTCAAAGGAAAGCTTAAGCTCAAGCAATAAAGACTTCTTCAGATATTTCTTAAGACTAGAAACAAACTTCAAATTCTTCCTATAAGAAGTGTTAATGAATTCAAGACCATACTTAGATAAGGCCTCAAAAGATGCAACATATTCAGAAACGGAAGATTCCCCTTGCTTCAACTCAAGAAAGCGCCGGGACAACAAAGCTTTCTCAGATTCAGGAATGAACTTGAGTTCGAATCGTTCCCGAAACTGAGTCCAAGAAAGAGCAGACTCATCAGTTTCGGCTATAAGAAGCTCGTACCAATCAAGGGCACGCTCTCGCAATAAGCTAGAAGTTACAAGAACTCTATCATGATTAGAAATATCCATTCTAGAGAAGATACGTTCGCACGTGCGAAAGATAGCTTGGGTCTCAAGAACAGACTCGGAGCCTTTAAACGGCTTTCCTCCAAGATGAGTAAAATCACTGCACAAGCGTGCAAAGGTAGACTTGCGAGGTGGAGACACTCGAGCAGGAACTGGAGGCTGAGTGCTCCTAAACAACTCCATAAACTGATCGGCAGACATATAAACGCCGTCCGGATGCGAGCCACTGGATTGCCCAGCACCCGAGCGTCGTCCTCTGCCTCTTCCAGCCATAAGCTGAAAGTTGAAGAAGATAAAGATTAACTACAAGGTAGAAATTTCAATACGGAATACTACGGAATAAGATATATTCCTAGACGTATTCCCCAAATCCTATCTACCCCAAAAACACGGAGGGAATAAAAGCACGATGATTCAAAGATCTGTAACACTTGTTACACTTTGATGTACCATAATATGTGCTTCTGTTCTGTGTTTATCATATTTTGTTCTGAACGCAGCTCTGATACCATGCTGTGACGCCCCACCTCTATACCCACGTTAGCAAAGAGTATTGTATAGATAATACCGTCTGCTAACACGGAGAATAAGGCTGGATAGGTGCGACCATGTGTAATCTTACCTTAACTATTCACTAAACACGTCGAAAAGTAGAATCACAAACAGTTCGACGTATTCAATAAATATTTAAAGCAAGACTACAATGGCTATAGGATCCATCAGAACAGAATATAACAACTCAAATGTAATATACATCACAGAACAGTAAATCATCACATACACATATACAGATACATAACAGAGTATATAAAATGATACATATCAAGTGGTATAGCATACCACAATATACAGACGAGTTCACAAGAATACATATCAGAGTTACAACAAAATAGGACTATACAAAAGGCTATGACAAAAAGAAGCTAGCGGAGTAGTCCATGCGGAAGCAAAAGAGGCTAAGTCCAAAGCACCTAACCCGAAATATCTCGGTCTGACCCGAGTATAAAATACTCGTGTCAGTCTAGATAACAAATCAGTTAAATAAACTGAACAACAATAAACCTGCATGGTTTCAAAGCATAATAGATATCTCTAAAAGAGATACACAATCATATAACGAAAGATGAATCATATAGATCAAGCCTCATATCATCGGCAACATATAGAAACAAAGGATAAGAATATCCCAAAGCAAGCCACAAGGAAAACAACAAATACCGATAATACAAGTTCCACAAGGTAGACGCTATATTTCGTGTGGCTCCAAAGAACCAATACAGAAAAGCAATACCTAGGGAATATACATATAAATGAAACATCATGAGCGGTGGTGAGTAAACCACTCTGTTATCTCTTGAGCGGTGGTGAAGAAACCACTCCAATATCTCTTGAGCGGTGGTGAAGAAACCACTCCGAAAGCAATACTAAAGACAACCGCCAACCCCATATATTTTTCGAGTCGGGGCAAAGGGCCAACTCCAAAGGCGATATTTAAAGG
The DNA here is from genome assembly GCA_030765085.1 of Allium cepa. Classification (NCBI taxonomy): domain Eukaryota; kingdom Viridiplantae; phylum Streptophyta; class Magnoliopsida; order Asparagales; family Amaryllidaceae; genus Allium; species Allium cepa. Next base: position 673,415,212 of record CM060941.1, on the reverse strand, counting down.
AAACAAGCCAGATGAGACAGTCCGAAGACACTATCCCAAAGGCAGCATGTGTCACAAACTCGCAGAGAGGAATCCGAAAAGTGGTAACGTGAGTCCCATAACCACCCGTTCGCACTAAACGGATTACTATCCGTTAGTTTATTTCACACTCAAAGCAGTAAAAATTTACCTCATATCATCGATAAACCAAACCCGAAGGTCAAAACGATCAATTGAATAGGTCGGGGATTAATCGAAAGGATAAACGCACAGATTCATGGTCCGTGTTTTGCCCAACCATTTAATCACCCTTCCACTTCGCTCGAAGTGCAAAATTGTGTGTGTGTGCGCGCGTTTAAATAGAATTTATAAATTGGAGGAGGGGGCTTTTAATACGATTTAGAGAGATTATTTATAAAACCCGTGAATGAAGTCAAAAACAAGTCATCAAAGTCAATCGTGAATGATAATCACAAACCAAGTCGACAAACATCGATAATCAATGAAATATCAACCAAGAATAGGCAAAACAGGCAAAACAGGGGATTCCAGACGTCTGTAGGGTGCATTCAGACGTCTGGTTTCGTCCTCTGGAAAATCCCAGCAAAACAGACCAGACGTCTGAAAACATTCAGACGTCTGAAATTGAGGGTCAGACGTCCGAGAGTGGTTTCTGACTTTCTTCCAACTGTCGTGGCTTATTATTTTTCACTCCAGGCTAAAACCAGACGTCTGAGCTTTGCTTCCAGACGTCTGGTCACCTGGTCTGGGCAACAATTTGCCTAGGCCAAAGTGGCCAAAACATATCGGAACGAATCGATCCAACTCCACACTAATAGACATGAATCGAGGTTAGAATTTCATATCCAACCACAACAAAAGCAATATACTTAGATGTGAGTTACATAAACTCACCTTTTTACACAAAACAAAGAAGATGAAGAAGCATAAATGCAAGGAATCAACCAACTACACTCCACTTCAACACTACAAGCTTCAATCTAGAATCAAAGAAAGTATTTCCTAAGTTAGGGTTAGGAAATTACTGAAATTGAAGAGGAGAAGAGATGGAGAAGATGGAGATGAACTTACCAATGGATTCCCTTAGATTTTGGAGCAAGAATCAAGTTTACAAGAAGAACTAGGGCTTGCTAATTTCTATTTGCACTTCCTTTCCCCCATTTCAGTTTTCTTAAGTAAAAGAGATGAAATGAAGGTGAATGGATGAAGAGTTAATGAGCTAGGGGGGGTTAGGTGGAGATTGGGGCTGAACCCAAAGCTAAAGCCCAACTAGAAAAAGTAGCAAAATTCAACTTGCTCCAAACATATCAAAGATTATACTCAAAAAGATCGCAAACGACATTTTGAACTCAATGGAAGTGGTTTCGAGTCCCAATTCGACCGCTTGCAAAAAGTAACATTTCGGACCCCAAAAACCCGAATAACGACGCCATATTTAAATCAAACATTTAAATATGTAATCGTTAAATAGGCGGGTTGTTACACAAGTGGTACGTCTCGATATGCAGCTCGCCTCCTGAGCTCCATAGCACTCTTAAATCCAGAATAACCTGATAACCAAACTCTTGACTGCCCGTGTGGAAATTGGTGGGCACCCAGAGTTTAGGAAGGAAAACAATAAACTCCGAGTCAGTCATGTGACTGGTGTGAGAACTCAAAACAGTTTATCTTTAAAACAAAATAGAGGAATATTTTAAAGTCAATTCGCAATGCTTTTTAAAAATGAGACTACCATAAGGCCTCCCGCACACACACACAATGCAAACACAGAATCGGAGGAGATTTCTCCTTATGATAGTCAAAGATGCTTGATACGCATTAAAAAGAAACATTTGATATTATTACTAGTGCATAGTGTAGAAAACAATTTCGAAAGTAGAATATAAATCTTAGCCAGCATAGGCATTTCGCACTTATGCCTACTATAGCTACCATCCAAACAGTGGGGCGCCACCATAAGTGAATGATAGGTTCTACAACTAAAACCGTACAAGATCGTATCGTTTCTTTGGATTTCCAACAAATGGTCAGGCCAAGGAACTTCCCATTGCCACATGGAAATGCCTCTGGAATGACGTCCCGAGAATCAAACCGGATCTCTGCCAACACAAGGCCGGGTTACCCCTAACTGGGTAACTACTGACACGAATATGTCATCCCCCGATCGTAACCGATCTATCCGAGGATCCTCGATTTCCAACAGCCACAAAATTTGCAACAACAACATAAGTTAAGTATCTGGGCTCCATACCATGATACCACCTCTATCCAGAAGGAATGACATACACTAAAGGGGCGCTACCCCCTAATAACTTTGCTGCATCCTTCCTGTTTTGACCATTTCCGGGGTGTGAGGTCCGACGAAGTCTCGTCCACAAAGCCACGCTTTGTACAAAAGCTGTGCTTTGGGTCAACAAATGATCATAGAAATGATCACCAAGATAAATGATCAAACAAATGATCATATCACAAATGATCAAACAATGATCATTTCACAGCAACACTCAGCATACCACACTACCAAATTGGGAGTATATCACTAATAACCTTCAACTATATAACCTCTGAGCTCGTACGTCTCAGAGAAGGGTGTTAAGCTAAGAGAATAAATTCTCCGCCACCAACAGAAATATATTTGAAAGAAATCAGCTTTATATCTCAATTTGTAATGTCAGACATACAATCCATACAAGTCTGTTCCGGGATCGAACAAAACCGAAGGCACTTCCAAAGAAGTCCTTGCAATCCGGATATTCACTAATCACGACCGGACTTCCCGTCACTAAGGGTGATAAAACCTCTATATCGAAGATCAGCCGATGTAGAGTAACTCGACGGTTATACGACGTATCACAAATATCCGGTCTTCAACACCGGTCATCAAATGCAATCCATAATGACGTATCACATATTCGGAATGGGTTATACGACCCCAAGATCCTTTCCCGGCTAACCCGAATAGTGAGCGCTTATTCAAAAATAAGTGTGGCATTCAAATTCAAACAATCACAACAAATACCTATTTAAAGGTAATATTGATAGTCGGATTATTTAACTATCAATAGGCATGCTCAACATCACCAGTTGCAAATAATTTTTCAAATTATTTATTTTCCAAAATATCTTTACAAGATATATATATTTCCCACACTTCAACATTTGAAAACTAATTTTCAAATCACTTTTCACCTTTACCATTTTTGAAAACAAATTTCAATCAATTTCCTTATGCGAAATACTTTCAATCCAACATGGTTCATTTAAACCAATTAAATAAATCCTTAACGATTTACTTTATATTTACGTTCCAAATCCGTAAATTAATTCTCACACTTCAAAAATAAATCAACGTTTATTTTTAAACCAATTCCCCTTTTCATTTGTAGATTCCATAGTGAATTTACAATTCCAAAATATTTATGAATATATGATTTTCAATCGATTTTCAATATTCACTTTCAATTTATCTTACAAGGATAAATTCTAAAACGTTCATTTCACATTGGAAAAATATTTCCATACTTATTTAATAATAAGTACATCACAAATCTATTTATTTTCAACATTTGAAAATATTCGATATACTTAAATCAAAATTTAGTATATATTTCATTCCTTAAGGAAATCATTCTCTTAACACATTTATTTGGGTCAAAAACGAATGTTGTGTAAAACATCATTACGACGACCCAAAATCACTAGTATAGGGATTCAAAGTTTAAATAGATATATAAATCCCAATACTATACAAAACATTTCCTTTCGGAAACCATTTACTATAACAACAGTGTTATAGTCCACCATTCCCTTCTTTCTCGAAAACGTCTATTTCAACAATAAATGCTGAAATCCATGGTTTCGATTCATAATACATTTTAAAACATCTTTAAAATAATTAACTTCATTCTATAATATTCATTTTGCCAAACATGACTATTTTATTCAATAATGCCAAAATCGTGAATATATTTCCTTTAATAAACTTCAGTATTCAATTTAGCAAATTCAATTGATTTCGAATTTATAAACAATGTTTATAAATTCCATTTCTATTTAAAAGTTTTGATTTATAAATCTCATTATTAACAAGTTCCATTTATATCTCATTTAAATACCAAAATCCGATTTATAAGAGAATTACTTATAAATCTTCTATTTCACGAAATCTATTCATTTTATAACTTCACAATTTATATATCTATAAATTTCGTTCACTTATGAAATCCATTTTTATTTCATTTTTATCATTTATAAAAACTCGTTTTATATTTTTAATTTATAAAATATCAATTTTATAAGTCTTTTATATACATCGTTTTTAATAATTCAAAAAAATCCCAATTTAAACCAATTTATAAATTAATTAACTATTTATTTCCAAAAATCTCATTTCGGTTATATTTCTCAAAAATCTTAATTTTTATAACATAAAAATTTATAACGTTTTAATTATTTAAAATGAATCATTTCAAAATTTAATAAAACGTATACTTCCAAAAATTACTTTAAAAATTCTTTTAAAATCAAAATCGTTACTTTAAAACTTCAAAAATGGATCCGATGATGCAGCAGCACCAAATAGTCAATCACGACAACCAAATATCATATATCGATATGATGATCAACAAATATCACAATATCTGTAAATAAATCAATACAGTTGAGGAATCCAGTTGGATCCCTCCAACCTGTTTCCCTGCATCCACAAACATTAGCACAATACTAATTCCGCTCCAGTACGGAATTATCGTGGTATATGGGATTTATAAAATATTATCCGCTTAATAGACAGCGCAATAGGGTCTCATCCGCTATATAATGCGGGAAAATCAACTCCAAGTACATATATAATACCAATTTCACTGTACTGTGAAATATTCGCGGTATATGTTTTTAATAAATAACCTCCGCTTACTAACGGCGCATAATGTCTATTTTAACAATCAGTAGATAACAATCATCATACAAACATACATTCAAGTATTTCAAATCTAACTATTTAAAATAAAAATCGAAACCGATTCGATTGAGTGAGAAGTTCTCACCTTGATTTCAATTTCGTTTTCAGCTTTTATTTCGAATAAAATTAAACGCGCGTTTAATTTTACCCAAAATTCTCACTAAATCCAAACGACTCCAATCCAATTCCATAGCGTAGTGCTCGTCCATACGATTCCAACGCAACTGATTTCGCGCGTTTTCGACCTCGTATGAAAATGTTATACATTTTTAAAGTTGCACGATTTTTTTATAAACTAAATTTACAAATTTCCTTTATATAAATTACAACCTTCATCCTGGGCCGTTGATTTCTTCTTCCTTCAGATCTGGCCGCACGCTCCAACCTCCTCCATCACGTTCGTGCCCACCTCCATACGCACGCACAAACCCATTTTTCACGTCCAAAACCCTAATTGTCGCTCCACGCTTTAAGCCCCAGAGTTCGATCAGGCGATGCCACTTCGAAGGCCATCACAAATGCTACCCACGGCCGTGACCTGGTGGAGCTCGGCCACCTATGTGCCTTAAAAAACGTGGGTGACTGCAGCAACTTTGAACAAGGATTGACGACGATCCGTAGCTCGAAACCCAATCTCGACTGTTGGATTTATAGTTCTCGACGTTGTCTACAACTTTGTAGTTGAACAGTTTTGCTAATTGTTTGTGGATTGAGAGATAATCAAGGAGGAAGAAGGCACATTTCTGGCCATTGGTTCAAAAGTGGTGGCTGGTCATTGTCTCTAGGCTTAGGGTTTTAGAATTTTGCAATGAAAGATATTGAGGTGCTTATATAGAAAAATACGCGAACACTATTCATTCCGGATTTTCCGAACTCCAAATGAAGCATGCCGGTTGGCGTTTCTAAGGTTTACCCCACATTCCGAACGCAATGGAACATCTTTCGGAGGCCAATTCGATCATCTATGCGAGTTACGGCAATAAACGATCGATTTTAAATTAAACCGATTTAAACTAATTTCTACGCGTTTTGGCTTGCCCCGGACAAACGGTAAATCCGATTGACACGAAATTTGAAACCTTAAAATAATATCATATTACGGATCCGATGAAACTGGTTTCATCGAAATCCGAGAATGTTTGAAAAATGACTATTTTAACTCGCTAGATTAATATTAAAACAATTTCGATGCGTTTCGAGCTGCTACGGTCAAACGACAACTCTGATTGTTATGAAAATTGAAATCCGGTAAAAACAAACTATTACGGATCCAATGGAACTGGTTTCGTCCAATTCTGAGACTGTTCAAAAATTGGCTATTTTTCAATCGATAATTAAATATTAAAATATTAAATTTTCACAAATTAACTTTTAATTCAATTTTAAAAGGTCTAAAACATCATTCTAACTCCAATATGATAAAATAAAATTTTACAAATCATTTTCAATCATATTAAACCCAATTTTCAATTATTTCTGGAATTTTCAACTATTAAATAATCGATTTAATTATCCAATTAAATCCAATATTCGAAAATAAATTATTCGACTTATAAATTCCACTTATTAATAATTAAAATTAATTAAATTTTCAAATTTTTAATTAATATAAATTCTGGTTCGTTACAGACTTCTCCCTTGAAAAGAATTTCGTCCTCGAAATTACCAAGTAAGAAAAGTTACAGAATCCATTAACTTTCCAAAACCATAGTTAAAATTCTTATAATACTTTACTAAGTTTTCAAATCATACTTAGTTATCTTTTTGAAACCAAACTATATCGGTTAATTTCCAATTCCAAAACCAAAATTATATTTTTCACAAATTTCCCAAATTTTCTCAAAAATTTTCTAACGCCTTAAATTTTCGGAAAAATTCGCCATAGTCTCCTTTGCGCGTCTCGATCCGAAAAAAATGACAGTATATATATCACAAATATACATCTCATCAAGTGATGAGGCATCCCGCAGGGAAAAAAGTGTAAAAGTACGGTATGTAATCCGAGATATGTACCTTATTTATTATTAGCGAGCATATACGGCTAATATAGCGCGAAAGCGAGCTCCAAATGCGAAGCAAGCGCAATCCGCACCTACTATACACTCAACAACAACATGAGAATCATGCATATATGAAAATAGTATCAATATACAACATATAGCAACATAACAACTACATAATATAGCAAATGCAACTAAAGCAACAAATGCAACCACCAAAATCAATATAAATTCACTTCTCGTTAATATTCATTGAATTGGTTTTCCAATTTATTCATTAACATTGGAATTTACTAACATTCATTCATATTCAATTTTAATTAGTTTGCATTCACTAATTTTCATTCAAGTTGGTTCACTTCCAAATCAAACTAAATTCTATTCAAGTTCATTTTCTTCCAAGTTGGATTCAATTACTTTAGCTTCTAATTTTGCTAATTCAATTTCATTAAGACTTAATGAATTATATACAATCAACTAACATTCACATGGCAACCAATGTATATTCAACATAACCAAATTATTTAGTTTACATTCAATTTGGTCCAACATTTTACTTTTAATTCCAATTGGATCATATTAAATTGACTTCCATTCAATTTATTCAACCTCCAATAACATTAGCTTTTAATGAATTAACACTTATATTCATTGTTTCATACTAATTATTTACATTCAATTGATTAATATTCCATTTATTAATTCAACTGTTAACTCCTTTAACAATATAAAGTTGAATTTCATTCATATAACTCAAGTTCAAATTCTTAATGACTTCACTTCATTAATTCACTTATTAATTTACTTCGATACCAAAATTAACTTCATTCAACATTACTTAAGTTATATTCCATTTCAAACATCTTATCAAATCCAAATCAAATCCAAATTTTCCAAACAACTTTCTTTTAAACAATTTGGCAGTAATCCCTCTTTTGGAAACCCGAAAATGAACACCAATGATGTCGCGAACATCACCGGAATTATTTTCCAGCGACCGAAAAGATTTTAGAGCTTTAAGTTCTCCAAAACAATTTTCCCAAAATATCAAATCTTTTCAAAACACTTCTCTGGAATTTTATTTTCAGATTATAAATCACATTTATAAGTCTTTTACTTATATAATTTCACTTCTTGTATATAAGATTATTTCACAAGTGTAAATTATTTTAATTATAACTCCATACTTATAATTCATTTGCTTATACAATTATTCTTTAAAAAAATTTGTTTTTATTTAACTTATACAACAACCAAACAATCAATTCATATACACTTTAATAATTCTAAAAAGTTATTCCTTTATATATATATATAATATAATCAAGGTAAAATTATTTCATTTACCCTATTAAAATAATACTGTGTCGAATTGTTCTATTCAAGTGTTTAGAGATCCCTATCAACAACGTTAATTACTCGTTTTGACCAAAATCCATATACCACTCAACAAACCAATCATCACAATATAAAACAATTTATATTCACTAACAAATACGCGCTCGTATCCATTATTACACTCACACTCATTCTAGAGTACTACTGACCCTATCTCTAATGAGTTATTCCCAACAGAGCCATGGTTGTCGCTTAACCATAAGCTCTGATACCAAATGTAACGACTGACGATTTTTCGTTCACGAAAAACCAAAATGTTAGGGTTAAAGAAGAAGAAAGAGGTAGAAGAAGAGAGAAAAGGATAGAAGAAGAACAGAAAAGAAACAACAGAACAACATCAGAATCTCATAATTCGCAGCGGAACAACATATAATAAATAAATGAATAATCTTTAAAACAAAGAACTGTACATTTATACATTACATCATTATCAGAGTTTACAACAACAATAGACAACAGAGTCATTACATCAATGGACAGTTATATAAACTTGTCCTCATACAGAATACACAGCGGAATAATACATAGGTAATATCATATACAAGTGGTACGTCTCGATATGCAGCTCGCCTCCTTAGCTCCATAGCACTCTTAAATCCAGAATAACCTGATAACCAAACTCTTGACTGCCCGTGTGGAAATTGGTGGGCACCCAGAGTTTAGGAAGGAAAACAATAAACTCCGAGTCAGTCATGTGACTGGTGTGAGAACTCAAAACAGTTTATCTTTAAAACAAAATAGAGGAATATTTTTAAAGTCAATTCGCAATGCTTTTTAAAAATGATACTACCATAAGGCCTCCCGCACACACACACACAATGCAAACACAGAATCGGAGGAGATTTCTCCTTATGATAGTCAAAGATGCTTGATACGCATTAAAAAGAAACATTTGATATTATTACTAGTGCATAGTATAGAAAACAATTTCGAAAGTAGAATATAAATCTTAGCCAGCATAGGCATTTCGCACTTATGCCTACTATAGCTACCATCCAAACAGTGGGGCGCCACCATAAGCGAATGATAGGTTCTACAACTAAAACCTTACAAGTTCGTATCGTTTCTTTGGATTTCCAACAAATGGTCAGGCCAAGGAACTTCCCATTGCCACATGGAACGCCTCTGGAATGATGTCCCGAGAACCAAACCGGATCTCTGCCAACACAAGGTCGGGTTACCCCTAACTGGGTAACTACTGACACGAATATGTCATCCCCCGATCGTAACCGATCTATCCGAGGATCCTCGATTTCCAACAACCACAAAATTTGCAGCAACGACATAGGTTAAGTATCTGGGCTCCATACCATGATACCACCTCTATCCAGAAGGAATGACATACACTAAAGGGATGCTACCCCCTAATAACCTTGCTGCATCCTTCCTGTTTTGACCATTCCCGGGGTGTGAGGTCCAACGAAGTCTCTTCCACAAAGCCACGCTTTATACAAAAGCTGTGCTTTGGGTCAACAATTGATCATAGAAATGATCACCAAGATAAATGATCAAACAAATGATCATATCACAAATGATCAAACAATGATCATTTCACAGCAACACTCGGCATGCCACACTACCAAATTGGGAGTATATCGCTAATAACCTTCAACTATATAACCTCTGAGCTCGTACGTCTCAGAGAAGGGTGTTAAGCTAAGAGAATAAATTCTCCGCCACCAACAGAAATATATTTGAAAGAAATCAGCTTTATATCTCAATTTGTAATGTCAGACATACAATCCATACAAGTCTGTTCCGGGATCGAACAGAACCGAAGGCACTTCCAAAGAAGTCCTTGCAATCTGGATATTCACTAATCACGACCGGACTTCCCGTCACTAAGGGTGATAAAACCTCTATATCGAAGATCAGCCGATGTAGAGTAACTCGACGGTAACCCTTCCGTTTTCACAAATATCCGTTCTTCAACACCGGTCATCAAATGCAATCCATAACGACGTATCACATATTCGGAATGGATTATATGACCCCAAGGTTCTTTCCCGGCTAACCCGAATAGTGAGCGCTTATTCAAAAATAAGTGTGGCATTCAAATTCAAACAATCACAACAAATACCTATTTAAAGGTAAATATTGATAGTCGGATTATTTAACTATCAATAGGCAAGCTCAACATCACCAGATTGCAAATAATTTTTCAAATTATTTATTTTCCAAAATATCTTTACAAGATATATATATTTCCCACACTTCAACATTTGAAAACTAATTTTCAAATCACTTTTTACCTTTACCATTTTTGAAAACAAATTTCAATCAATTTCCTTATGCGAAATACTTTCAATCCAACATGGTTCATTTAAACCAATTAAATAAATCCTTAACAATTTACTTTATATTTACGTTCCAAATCCGTAAATTAATTCCCACACTTCAAAAATAAATCAAAATTTATTTTTAAACCAATTCCCCTTTTCATTTATAGATTCCATAGTGAATTTACAATTCTAAAATATTTATGAATATATGATTTTCAATCGATTTTCAATATTCACTTTCAATTTATCTTACAAGGATAAATTCTAAAACGTTCATTTCACATTGGAAAAATATTTCCATACTTATTTAATAAGTACATCACAAATCTATTTATTTTCAACATTTGAAAATATTCGATATACTTAAATCAAAATTTAGTATATATTTCATTCCTTAAGGAAATCATTCTCTTAACACATTTATTTGGGTCAAAAACGAATGTTGTGTAAAACATCGTTACGACGACCCAAAATCACTAGTATAGGGATTCAAATTTTAAATAGATATATAAATCCCAATACTATACAAAACATTTCCTTTCGGAAACCATTTACTATAACAACAGTGTTATAGTCCACCATTCCCTTCTTTCTCGAAAACGTCTATTTCAACAATAAATGTTGAAATCTATGGTTTCGATTCATAATACATTTTAAAACATCTTTAAAATAATTAACTTTATTCTATAATATTCATTTTGCCAAACATGACTATTTTATTCAATAATGCCAAAATCGTGAATATATTTCCTTTAATAAACTTCAATATTCAATTTAGCAAATTCAATTGATTTCGAATTTATAAACAATGTTTATAAATTCCATTTCTATTTATAAGCTTTGATTTATAAATCTCATTATTAACAAGTTCCATTTATATCTTATTTAAATACCAAAATCCGATTTATAAGACAATTACTTATAAATCTTCTATTTCACGAAATCTATTCATTTTATAACTTCACAATTTATAAATCTATAAATTTCGTTCACTTATGAAATCCATTTTTATTTCAATTTTAACATTTATAAAAACTCGTTTTAATATTCCAATATTTTTAATTTATAAAATATCAATTTTATAAGTCTTTTATATACATTGTTTTTAAAAATTCAAAAAAAATCCCAATTTAAACCCATTTATAAATTAATAAACTATTTATTTTCAAAAATCTCATTTCGGTTATATTTCTCAAAAATCTTAATTTTTATAACATAAAAATTTATAACGTTTTAATTATTTAAAATGAATCAATTCAAAATTTAATAAAACGCATACTTCCAAAAATTACTTTAAAAATCCTTTTAAAATCAAAATCGTTACTTTAAAACTTCAAAAATGGATCCGATGATGCAGCAGCACCAAATAGTCAATCACGACATCCAAATATCATATATCGATATAATGATAAACAAATATCACAATATCTGTAAATAAATCAATACAGTTGAGGAATCCAGTTGGATCCCTCCAACCTGTTTCCCTGCATCCACAAACATTAGCACAATACCAATTCCGCTCCAGTACGGAATTATCGCGGTATATGAGATTTATAAAATATTATCCGCTTAATAGATGGCGCAATAGGGTCTCATCCTCTATATAATGCGGAAAAATTAACTCCAAGTACATATATAATACCAATTTCACTATATTGTGAAATATTCGCGGTATATGTTTTTAATAAATAACCTCCGCTTACTAACGGCGCATAATGTCTATTTTAACAATCAATAGATAACAATTATCATTCAAACATACATTCAAGTATTTCAAATATAACTATTTAAAATAAAAATCGAAACCGATTCGATTGAGTGAGAAGTTCTCACCTTGATTTCAATTTCGTTTTCAGCTTTTATTTCGAATAAAATTAAACGCGCGTTTAATTTTACCTAAAATTCTCACTAACTCCAAACGACTCCAATCCAATTTCATAGCGTAATGCTCGTCCATACGATTCCAACGCAACTGATTTCGCGCGTTTTCGACCTCGTATGAAAAAGTTATACATTTTTAAAGTTACACGATTTTTTTATAAACTAAATTTACAAATTTCCTTTATATAAATTACAACCTTCATCCTGGGCCGTTGATTTCTTCTTCCTTCAGATCTGGCCGCATGCTCCAACCTCCTCCCTCACGTTCGTGCCCAGCTCCATACGCACGCACAAACCCATTTTTCACGTCCAAAACCCTAATTGTCGCTCCACGCTTTAAGCCCCAGAGTTCGATCAGGCGATGCCACTTCGAAGGCCATCACAAATGCTACCCACAGCCGTGACCTGGTGGAGCTCGGCCACCTATGTGCCTTCAAAAACTTGGGTGACTGCAGCAACATTGAACAAGGATTGACGTCGATCCGTAGCTCGAAACCCAATCTCGACCGTTGGATTTATAGTTCTCGACGTTGTCTACAACTTTGTAGTTGAACAGTTTTGCTAATTGTTTGTGGATTGAGAGATAATCAAGGAGGAAGAAGGCATATTTCTAGCCATTGGCTCAAAAGTGGCGGCTGGTCTTTGTTTCTAGGGTTAGGGTTTTAGGATTTTGCAAATGAAAGATATTGAGGTGCTTATATAGAAAAATAGGCGAACAATATTCATTCCGGATTTTCCGAACTCCAAACGAAGCGTGCCGGTTGGCGTTTCTAAGGTTTACCCCACGTTCCGAACGCAATGGAACATGTTTTGGAGGCCAATTCGATCATCTGTGCGAGTTACGGCAATAAACGATCGATTTTAAATTAAACCGATTTAAACTAATTTCTACGCGTTTTGGCTTGCCCCGGACAAACGGTAAATCCGATTGACACGAAATTTGAAACCTTACAATAATATCACATTACGGATCCGATAAAACTAGTTTCATTGAAATCCGAGACTGTTTGAAAAATGGCTATTTTAACTCGCCAGATTAATATTAAAACAATTTCGATGCGTTTCGAGCTGCTACGGTCAAACGACAACTCCGATTGCTACTAAAATTGAAATCCGGTAATAACAAACTATTACGGATCCAGTGGAACTGGTTTCGTCCAATTCTGGGACTGTTTAAAAATTGGCTATTTTTCAGTCGATAATTAAATATTAAATTTTCACAAATTAACTTTTAATTCAATTTTAAAAGTTCTAAAATATCATTCTAACTCCAATATGATAAAATAAAATTTTACAAATCATTTTCAATCATATTAAACCAATTTTCAATTATTTCTGGAATTTTCAACTATTAAATAATCGATTTAATTATCCAATTAAATCCAATATTCAAAAATAAATTATTCGACTTATAAATTCTACTTATTAATAATTAAAATTAATTAAATTTTCAAATTTTTAATTAATATAAATTCTGGGTCGTTACAGTTAAAAAGTGTTAGAATCTACAAAATATAAAATGTTACAAAAACCATGTTTTGGTGTAGTTATAGCTAGTTATTGCCTCGACCCTGAAGCAGACCCCTTCGGATATTTCCCACTACTATGCCTAACAAATAACACCAACCATTTAATAATTCTTAAATAGGAAGGAGGTGGATCCTACAATAGCTACTTAGTAACTCCGACCTAGAAATATGACCTACGCATATCCCTTCCCCACGAGTATTATAGTTGAAGATGTCCAACATCAGTGGTAAGTATGCATTACTACTAATAGTCTTTTGGTGAAGGGAAAAGTACAATTGTGTACCTTTATAGACCTTGCATCCTGAACCACTAAACCTAACTGATCACCCAAAGCTGAAGTGTTGGGCAAGGCCCACTAATTCACGCTCATTCTGGACGTATAACTGAAGCTGTATAATTTCCAACTATGAAAATTATTTTGCCTTCTATGTGTATTTAACAGTATTAATACATATTCGTCATGTAGTTATTGCTATTTTGTATGTTTAGGCTTTGGTTTCCTTGTTTCTTTATTAGGTCTAGTAAATGTCAATTGTTTGTAATAAATGGTCATTAACATCAAAAATGGACAATCTCTAATGACATGTATTTATGTGTTTCAAAATCCACCTATTATAAATATTAAATTTTCCTATAATTGTCATATTTAATTCTCCAATCAGTCCCCATTTAATTCTTTTAAATTTCTATTAACTATAAATTTACTGTCCATTAAATTTGTAGTTATTGTCCCTAAATTTGAAATTATTATTCCTTCCTTTTTCAACCTCCCAGTCCTTTAATTACTAAGTTATTAATAACTAATATGAATATTGTCGTAAATACGCTATATATATATTTTTATTACTATTTGATAATGGTTATACGTGTGTGTGTATCCTATTTCTAACTATTAATTCATAAACTAGAACATTCCTTTCTTTATTTTAATTTATCAAAGCTATTCTTCCTAAAATAATTACCATTATAACTTTCCATAGATTACTCAGAAATGGGACTTTGCTTCGTCTGAAATTACCGAAATTATTGTTTTTCTTTTATATTAAAATAAACAGTCCAAGCAAAGAAGAACAATATCCATACCTTACACATCTTTTTTTCGTATATTCATTATTAATTCAAATGATGCATTTTTTATACATATTTATAGAATTAGATAATTTATGGAAATTACATAGAAATATATACAATTAAATTATATCCCTCTTCCAATATATTAAAACATAAAAATTCACATTTCAAGTCAACTAGGCCAGTCTAATTTACTATGTTGTTGTAAATCTAGAATAAACACTATTATTTACAAACATTCTATAAAAATAAATATTTAGGACCAATTTCAAATTCTTAGTATAGGTGGTACATGCAATTCCAATTTCCTAATTTATGGACTATGTAGGCATGGTTTCAACTAAACACGCTTGTTTAACCCTACAACTCAATAGATCTAATAGAGGCATAATAATTTAAACAAGATATAAATTTTAACGTTACTAATAAATTATATAATTTCTCACTCGCCTTTTTAGCTTTTCAAATCTCCAAATTTGAATTCATCTCTTTACTTGACTGCTTTTCCATTCTATCCTAGAATAATTGCTATAACAAGGTATATACATACTATTAGAATTATAAATGTAACAAGCCATTTGGGGTTAAGGGGATTATAAATTTATAATTATAGAAATTTACCTTTTTCTTTCACGAGGTTGATTCGCTTCTTTTCTTTTATTTTTCCCCCTTCTCCGAATTTTTTTGTGAGTATGTTTATGTAACATTTTGTAATTTTTAGAAACATCGGAGAAGGAAAAATGACAAAGCTTCGCTACTTTGATTAGAAAATAAGAGAAGGGAAGTAAGGAGATAAACCTGTATTTATAGACGTTTGAATCAACCATAACCATTAAAACAATTAAATCCAGGCCGTTTAGCCAAGATTCAAACCCTTAGCATTATCAGTTAACCAATTTATTCTAGTTAAAGATTTTGAGTCTAAGTTTACAATCAACTATGGTGATAATAACAACAAAGAAGACAAATCCTTCCTTGAGTCATGTTTCACTTCAAGTAGTTTAACGTGTACTCAATTTTGACGGTAACATGGCTGTTATGCCATATATCTGACCGTAATGAAAGTACAACCTAACTACTTAAGGTCATCGGTACCTTCAAGTATGAAGGCTATCGCACGTCGTCACTGTAAGATCTTCTATTTTGACATAGTTTTGTTAATCCATAAAACACTCTTTTTGAGTCTTTCTATGATTAGTCCGAACATTCACAAATATGTAACCCCTGGTGTCTCCAACAGTGCCGAACCATCTTATTTAAAGCACTATATACACTAGTCTCAGTAGATGTATTGATATTCATTTCTCAATATATCGTGACTATGAACATTTTAGGAGTAAGTATTTAAATATCGATTCAATATCATTGTTAAAAATACATCTCTAACTATAATCGGTAATACACTTCTTTTGAGGATTTTCTACTTATATATGCTCAATGTCTTAATTAACCAACATATACATGTTTGTGCATGCGTATTTGATAAAACAAAACCAAAAGCATACTTTATTTGAACTAGTCTCCTTTATAAGAGTTAAGTTGCATAACGATTAAATAATTGCTTATAGAACACACCTCTAGCTCTATTAGTTTGGTCTTCAAAACTATGATCACATTATTTCTCATGTTGATATGTAAATTCATATAACTAAAGGGTTTTGAGTATTTTTGAAAAATTCGAATGAAAACATATTTTCCAACCTAGGAGAGAAACGTTTAAAATTTAATTTTTGTTTATCAACGATCCATTTGTCATTTTTTGTTTCCATTTAATGACATTGCCTTTTGTTTTCTATTACCATTTTGAAATTTCTATCTCATATCATCGTATCTTTACGATATATAGTTACGTAATCTTAAAACATGTCATGAAACATACATTGATATGATACTTAATTTATTTAATACATTCATATGATACATTTAACTACAAAAATACATACATACCTACATATACACATATACATACATACATATATGTGTGTATGTCTATATGTATAAAATCGTTAATTCCTTGTCCAGAAACGACACAAGTGATACCTACCAACTTAGTGCCAAATAATGTTTGCATCTATAATTGTAAATCTAGTTGAAATAATTATAATTAATATTATAAAAGAAAGAAGAAAAATATTTGATTATCCTTTTCCTTTGATTAACCTTTTTTTATTGATTAAAAAACTACGGATACTAGATTATCTATTCGTGAGTGTTTTGACCCACTCACGAATACTAGATTATCTTATGCTAGTTAAATTAAATTTATAATGTGATTAGAAATTTATTAATTTCTTTTGGTATTATTAGATTGTCATTTAAGTTAAATTTGAATTTATATTGAATTGAATTTTCCATTTATTTAATAATGAATATAAATTAACATTATTCTCAAATTATAAGGGAAACATATAAAATTTAGTTGATTATTCTTTTTTGTTTACGCATGATCCATTTTCCATTTTAGTTTCCATTTTTAAGTTTCTATTTCATATCAGCACATCTTATGGGCATAAAATTCATTAATCTTAGAACTTTTAATAAATCATACATTGTATGATAATAGATTTTGCATATTCCTATGATACGTTAAACTTATATATATATATATATAACTATTCACTTATGTAGATAACTTATTCATAAGGCACACAATATTTTATCATATAAAAGAAACAATATGCTATAAAACTTAATTGCATCATTCAGAACAGCTATTTTAGGACTAGTATTTCATGCAATTAATGATTTTTTATTACATGGTTCATTTATATGATAATTAATTATTTGGTAACAATGATACAAGAGATATCTACAGGTTTTGTGCCAAATATGTTTCTATGTTTTCCTTCTATAAACATAAATCCAACTAAAGTAATTTCTATAATAAATAACGCAAAAAAAACAATAATAACATCAAAAGTCATATACAAAGAAAAGAAAATTGTGAAATAAGCTTAATAGAACATGATTATAAAGCAATAAATATCGCTTATATGATATGATATATACGAATAGTGCAAAATCAATACAAGAAATATTATTCGACCATATAATAAATTTCATTCCATATTTTCTTTCTTCTACATACATTAATCTAATAGTAATTCCAAGGAGCTACTAAAAATAAAACAATATTTTAAACAAGTTTAAAAACTACATATAAATTATCTAGATAGAGCAACGCTATTAAGGAAATTACCAAACAAATTCTATTCATATACCGTAAACTTTAGACCAAAATGCCCTCAATAAAAACAGAATCAATATTAAAGTATGAAAGTGGTATATAATTCCTCTTTGTTTGCGTTGTGTATTGTCAACATAAATTTTGTACTAAAGTATCTAAAATTATTATACAACGTCGAATGAATTAAATTATATTTTTCTTGGTATTAAAGTATATTCATACCATTTCAAGCTGTATTTATGCGTAGTCAGTTTTAACATTTCACTTCAATTAAATATAAAATTTAAAATTAAGTATTAAAATTAATATGATCCAGAGTACTAAATAGTTTTACATTTTAATATTCAAAAATTAAATTCAAATTACTGTATATAAATAGCTAAATATTATAAAATCCATTTAAATTATATGAATTTAAAATTTGCAAAAGTGAAGTAGGGAAATTTTGAGATTTGGGTTTCATAATTTGATTAATAAATGTGGTAGAGTTATTATAATGATAAATAAATGCTTTGTTTTATATCAAGTGAGGATAGATTCGTAATATGTATGGTGTATACTAAGTAAAAAGTGGTGCATATGATTTTAGCAATTTTTTCGATGCATCTACATTAATTTACAGTGCACAAATTAATCTTGTCTTCCACATATTACAAAGATCTATAGCAAGAAAACAAACACAGGCAAAGTTGTACAAGAGAACTTATAACGTGCCTAAAATGATTGGATACTTTAATACTATTAACTAAAAATATATCTTTATGAAAACGCAATACATTTCTTACAAAATCAAGTTTCTTTGAAATAAAAGTGTGTTATCTTTTTCAGCTTAACCTATGTGTATCTGCCAAAAAAAGTAAAACAATGTCTTGCACAAAGCAATACGAATTTCTTTTTGGTAATTTACTATTATTATTATTACTTTGTCTACACATTCTCTTGACTAAAACCAGAAAATCCAGAAATGGCATCCTCTTAATTCCACATTCAATCCACAATGCAGCCATGAATATATAACAATTAATACTAATAATAGCAGTAGTAGTAAATATAAAGTGTATAAAAAGGGTGGAAATCAGGAATATGTATCAAAAGAAATCTTATAATAATCATTTATGGAAGTCAAAATGGATGTTAGGTCAGATTCTAACAGCTTCATAGATATATGAAGCATTTGCACATTACAATTCTCTTTACTTCGACGAAGCTCTTTGATGTTGTATTTTAAGCTAGACAGATTTTAAAAATAAAAGGTTTAATCCATGGTTCGAAATTTCGGCGAAATTTCGATTGTTCTGGTGATTCCGTTCCAGTTCCGTTCATAGCCGGAACGGAATCCGGTCAACATTCCGGTTCCTCTCTAAATTCCGGATTTTTTTTCATATATTGAAAAAAACTTATAAGAAATTAAAAAAATACAAAAAAGTATAAAAATTAAAAAAAGAAAACAAATTAATCGGGACAATAATTAAATGGATAAGAATTCATGTAGTTTTATAAAAAAGTTGTTATACTTTTGTTAATTTACATCGAATTCAAAATTTTCAAAATTGGTCAAAGTTTTAAAATCTCAAATGAATAATACAGAATCTTACAAAGTTGATTTTTAATTAAAGTATGTATTTTATATGTAATGTACAATATGTACTATAAATTTACGACAGTATGAGATATTTATTAGCGTATATAGCAAATCAAAGAAAATATATACCGGAATAAAAAAAATCGAAACTAAAGCGGAACTTTCAAAATTTCTGGAACAGATCCAAAAATTTTAAATTACCAATGGGCGGAACAAAAACAGAAAATGGAATTTCGAACCTTGGTTTAATCTTATTTCTCTCTGCGTCTACTAAAGAGGATAAGTATTTTCACAGTGCAATGTATGCTATTATGCAGTATTTTTACAATTTTACTTTTGTATCTCTCTGATTTAATAGTGTAAAGATTATGGATTATTCTTCAAATCACACAAAAATCGCACTTGGAAGAATAGATAAGAATTTTATCCGTAATTTCAATTGTATTTTTTAACTTTTTCGCTCCTGTCATCATTATATTGCTGCGTTTTGATTTTGAGGGTCCTTTATCTTCTTAATTATAATTACTTGGGTAATTCTTTTAATTGAATTTATTATAAATTTTGCAGATCTACTGGAACTTACCGTTATTTGGAAGAAGGTGTATGTGAAATATACCTTGGAAATCAATTAAAATTGCAAACCGCTATTGAGTTAAAGAATGCGTTATTACATGAGATGATCCACGCATTTTTTATGTCATGGAGAAAAAGAAGGACCATATGTAAATCTCTTATAAGGGCTCTCATTGTGTCCTGTGAAAATTGGGCATAAAGTATAAACATTCTTAGACACATGTATTTCCACAAAAAGCCCTTCATGTTCTTATGATTATTTTGTGTACCAGGATATAATATATTCGAGTTTCATATTTTATTTTTCTAATTGACTAAAAATAAGTTCTTAACTGCATAGCTATCACGGCACTATATTCACTGCTAGAGCGGAAGCATTATATCGCAGATCCGAATTTGATCATATGGTTGGTATAATTTCACAAATTATACAGTTATGTTATAGAAGTTTTTGAATCATAGTTATAGTACTAAATTTTTCATTATGTTTTTCTCAAAGACCATCATGTGGCTACAACATCACTGCAAGCCATAGCCTAAGCAAACAAGCCGATGACATATACATTCTAGACCGAGGGAAAGCATAACAAACTGGACTCACCAAGATAAGCACCATCTTGGACATTATCATAAAAGCAAGAGATCGGCGGTGGTCTCAATGCCAAATCAGGTCGGAGTAAGGCGCGATTCTTCGTCAAATTTCCCAACGAGATAGTTGATCGACGTCGACAGCTGCTAGAGGGTCGAGGGAGAGCATAGACAAACTCGGTTTCGTGAGAAAAGAAGAATAGAGGAAGTTCTGGATGGTCCAATGTACTATGGTGATTGCGGCAGCTAAAGTAAAAGAGAAAATTGTGTCCGCCAAAGGTGCATTAAGCTGACTACATCAAGCACGGTTGGTCTCTTCTAGGAATGCGGAGTTCGATGGTGAAGACAGCGATGTGTTTCGTGGTATAAGGTGGGAGAATGAGGAGGAAGAAGATTTAGTTTTAGGTTTTTAGAGAAAAAGGACGAGCAGAAAACAACGTAGAAGAAAGGAAATTTTCCACAATCTTTTGAAAGACAGTTTATTTTGCGAAAATGATACCCACTGTCTTTTTGATTGGAGTTGATGCTTTTTAATTTTAGAAATTATTTTCATCGTCATACATAACAAAACTGATACTAATATATAGCAAAAACGATATTCATAGGACGTCTATTTGATTGGAGTTGATGTTTTCTAATTTTAAAATAATTTTTACTATCGTACATACAAAAACCGATATCGAAATATTAAAGAAATGACACGTAGTTTTGTTTGATAGGAGTTGATTCTTTGTGATTTTAGAAACTATTTTGACTATCATTTATAACAAAACTAATACCAAAATATTACAAAAGTGATATCTAATTTATGTTTGACAAGAGTTGATGCTTTGTACTCTAAAAAATATTTTGATTATCATTTATAACAAAACTGATATCAAAATACTGTAGAAATCATATGTTGTAGAAATGATACCGAGTTTTTGTTTGATAGGATTTGGCGCATTTTTTAGAAATTATTTTAACTGTTATGTATAACAAAACAGATACCAAATTAGTGCAAAAAAGATATATGGTGTCAATTTGGTATGAGTGTGCTGAAGAAAAATTCTATCAACGAGACAGAATGATTAACCAACTTCGAAAATTGTGAGAGAATAAGGTTTAATGGTGTTGTTAGCTTTGCAATAGATGGTTGTGAGTTAACGGAGTGCTAGTAATAAAGTGACATGGAATTTAGAGTGTTTCGGCTAAAATGGGTGCCTACGTCCACTGTATATATTATTCTCAATATATATATATATATATATATATATAGACACACACACACACAGATATATATATATATATATATATATAATTACAACGGATACTTAGAGATGATGTAGAATGCTTGAAGATAATAAGAGTACGGTGGGAAGTGTTATCCTTCTCAGTTTTTTGAATTCGATCTCTTGCCTGGTGAATTACTTAGGGGATTTATATGTGCATGCCTCCATTGATCTACGATTGAGATTCCCTGAGGATATCCATCGTCCGTACGGCAGATCGGACCATGGAATGGTTGCCAACTGGAGGGTTGCGGCGATACATACATATATGGTGACACACTGCATCTCTGTACTCTAGTTGCCCCTTTTGTAGAATGTTATGCGGGATGACTCAGAGTTTGTTGTTGCTTTTCATGTCAGATGGGGGAGTTGGTGGTAAGGCGGTTCTATTAGCTCTTTTCCAGGGTAGTAGGACTTTAGTAGGTAAGTTTTTCTCTACCGATCTAGTTGTCCTATCACTTTAAAGCCATTTCGGACGATGTCCTTATGTGAGAAGAACCTCAGTGTATAAATTGGGTGACCCTTGGGTCGGTCGGTTCCTAAGGAGAACCCGATTAGCTTGGATGATGCGTCGGTCTCCTTACGGGGGAACGCCATACACAATTAAACTTTTGCAAAAAAATTGAGCAACATTTTTCTCCCTAAGCCTGCAATCATGGGTGGTGGCAGACTTTCAGATACGAAATGAGGTGATTTGATGGATGCCTATAATATAATTGATGCTGCTATCATGTGTCTTTCTATCGGTGTTTTTGGCGGTCTGTTCTCCCTTGTAGCTTCTGAGCTAAAGGATCTGAATCGACCCTAAACCACATCTCTTCACACGATCTAGATTTGTTGTCTTTTTGATATGATGGTTCACAATTTGGCAGGCGAGGTCTGTAAATTGGCAAAGCTACCTCTTTTTCTTCTTTCACTATTTCCCCATTCCTTCTGCCATTGTTGTAAATCTTTTGACATGTTTCAAAATTCTCCATTAAAATATACATCCTTCTCTCCATTTTCATTATCATCAGGTCATCGATGGATCATTTCTCCACCGTGTGTGCCCCTTGGTGGTGTCCCTTCCTGTGCTTTTCTTCTCTTTATGAGTGCGCCCTTCTTCATTTGACCATGCATTAAGGCCAGTTAGTCCCTAAAAGGGAGGCATCCATCATGCTTGTTTTCAAACGTTTGCTATGATCATGTTACAGGATGGATGCTTTCGATAGTGCTTCGAGTTTTGCCCCCATGGTCCCCTTTGACTTCTTGGGTTGGCCAGATAGAGTAGTCAGAGAGATAAACCTGTTTGGTTATACCCTTGGCTTGATCCAATTCCCAAAATCCCATGAACGAGCTGACACCGCCCCACCAAACTACTACAGATTCTCCTTAAGTTACTTGAAAGTTGAAGTGGCCTTGCCCCTACAACCAACAATTATGTCCCTTTTGAATGGGCTCGTCCATGCTTCGGGTCAACTTACACCAAACAGCTATCGTTACCTTGTGGACCTTTGCATAACGTGCCATCGTTTAGAGTTAGGGACACTTTCTGCAGGCCTTGTCCCCGCCTCTCTAATATTAACAAAAAACTTGATCATTGTCTCAGGACATACTTCCATATTCAGATGAAGAAAAAGAGAGAAGTGGTCTTTACTGGGGTTTCAAAGAAAGGTGTCTTCTATTGGAAATCTAAGTATTTCTTTGTCTCGCGGGATATCAGGGGTTGATTTTTTGGTCTTTTCAACCTTTTGGTGAGACTATCTTTGTGATTTTTATCTCCCTCTCTTTCTTTTCCTTTTTGATATTTTTACAATTTTTCTATTGCATGGTCCCCAACGCTGGGGTAGGTCGAGGCATCATCAATGGAGAGGCAAGTGCTGGGCCTTTAAGGAGCTGATGACACCCTTTGATTTTTGGACAAGTTAGTGACTGATAAGATGCATTAAAAGGTCGTGCTACTGTCAAAGGATCGGTCCATTTGTGTCCCTACAAAATTGGAGAAAGGCATAAAAACTAACAGAAAGAGAAAGAAGGAGAGGGTTTCGAAGAAGCACACAGGTAGTCGCCTCCATTTTTCTTCTTTACACAAATCCACATTTTGCCTAGGGCCGGCCAAGGATGCATTGATATGGATGATTATGCTGGCCGAGGGATGCCGAGGGCTGGCCCATGGTTGAGGCAGATACCCTTTTTAATGTGCCATTAGAATGGGAGGAGTATGCTTCGGTGAAATATGATGGAACTTCAAGCAAGCCTTTGCCCCGTCCCTTTGAGAAAGTGTGACTTAATCTTCCTCAGGTGATGGTCCCACTAAAAATAGGGGTCGTGATGTTGGAACATCATGCTTAGGAGGAATAGGAACTACAGACTCTAAACAAGATGCTTCTGAGCGTTGTGCACCGTTAATTACGAAACAGAATCAGGGTGCTCTGCTCGGCAGTTAATTATGTTTATCTTTATCATGGCTGATTCCTTGTTTTAGTGGACTGGATAAATTTTAAGGAGATGGATGATGCGAATGGCCCCCCATGGACCTTCCAAGACAAGAAGCCCATAGGAAAACCATGACGTTCTTTCCTTTGCCCCACAAAGTGATGGCTGAAGCATCTTGCTCCATGATTCATGATGATGAAGAGTCTACATTGAGGAGTCCCTAGGTAGCAAGCGAGCGAGGATTGGAGTGGCAGAGGAGGAGGGATTGATTAGGGGCGTACGAGGAGAGGAGCCTACGGTGGATGAAACAGGGGTGGATCATGGCGAAGCATATGAAGTTAGGATGATTTCCATGTAGATCATTCCAGGATATGGTAGGGAGGGCTTGGACGGACACTTATGAATCTTCTAAGCGGCTGCTACTCATTCTTTAGGGATTTCCCAAAGGTCATGCTTTGGATGGCCAGGTCATGAATTGCAAGCTATTGTTGATAGCTTGTGAAAGGAACTGGCTATGGTAAGACATGTTCACCTTCTTATTGTTATTCCATCTCCTTTTGCCAAGACTGGAACTGCCTTATTTTTAGGCGGGAGCATGGGTGATGAGCTCATTAATTTGCAGGCAAGACGTATAGGGGGACAGGCCATGGAAGCAATGGGGGAATCTTCTTGTGGTGGTCCTCAGTGGATGGTGAGGGCTGCGAACGAACTTGGGAGAGGTCATGATAGGTTGAGGGAGGATTGGAGGAGAATAGGGCCTATGCAGTAGATCAGATGGCGAAGTTGAAAGTAGTCACAGGAAGTTTGTTGGGTAGAGTTGCCGTAGTCGCCCTACTGAAGGAACAGTTGATAGTTGAAAGGGAGGAGGTTGAAGTAGCCTAGGTGGCAGGTGACCCGGCCATTGATGAGCATGAGGCGGCTATTATATTCCAAGGTGCGGTCGAGAAGGAACGTGAGTTAGAGATCACACTTCAAGTGGATGTAATTTGGGCTAAGGAGTTGGCCGAGAAAAAAGTGGCGGAAGCCAACTGCAACAAGGCCTACGCCGAGGCCATCAAAGACCAGGTCGTTTTTGACTGGAGAACGCTTGAGGAAGAGATTACATAGCTAAAGTGGGGAGGGGGGAGATATTTGAGCACGAGGTAGGGCGCCTTCGAGGGCTTTTGGATGCCCATTAGACTTACTTGCCCTCGGACTACATTGAGGTGTTGAAATAGAGAGTCCATCGGGAAAGAGACGCTTAATGGTTGGCTCGTTTGACTAACATAGCGGTGGGCACTTTCAGGAACAACTTCAACCTTCATATTATGATCCCGGAGATGACATCCACTTTGGCCCATAGGTACTGAGAGGAGGCAGCCTCCAAATTAACCAAAAAGGGTAAGCCTATGCTGGCCATCTTGACGGCTGAGCAGATCGACTCTTTTACCTGACTAAACAAGCAAGGAGGTTGTCATGTGTTGTTGGTTGTAGGTTAGTTATCTTTGTTGTCTCTATTCCTTTTTTCTTTTTCTTTTTCGTTGTCATATGTTGATTATGCCTTGCATGGCGGGCTGTCTACTGTGCCCACTGTTGTTATGAACTCTTTTTTCACATTATATGGTGTTCGAGGTTCATATTTCTGTAATTGTACCTGCAAATAAAATGGAAAACATATGGTATGTTGTGCCAAGTATGTTTCACCTTAAGTATACCTCGTATTTTCTAGCCAAAGTGGGTCAGGTAGCACTGGGAGTGGATGCATGGTAGTCCACCCTCACCAAGCACATCCTTCTATCAGGAGGGGAACTGTAGCTCGTGCATCCCTTGTCAAGATATGAGTTATTATCGGACTGGATGAATGAGCATCTAAGAACTCATCCCTGTCCAAGTATCCCATACTTGCCTGGTTAGCATTTTATTTGCAAAGAGAGGTGACCTTCTGTTGATCCCTACAAAAGCAATTATTTACATTCCAAGGTCTTACTTATGGAGTAGTTTTGTTATATAATGTAAGCCTGTAGGTATTCCGGGCTCCAAGTCTAGGATACATGGGTCCCATCGAGGGGAGATAGATGGTATGCATAGTTAGCTAGCATGGGATTAGTAACATATGGTCCTTTCCAATTCGTTCGAGCATCGTATCGATCGAGTCCTTGGTGTTTGAATCGCACAACGTAAAACCAAGTCATTGATAGTGAACCATTGAAGCTTCAATCGTGCATTGTAATGTTTTGCGATTTTGTCTTATACACCTTGGTACGGATCTCCACTACCACTCTCCTCTCATCAAATGTGTCCAGGTTGATCCTAAGAAGCTTGTTATTTTGCTTACGGTCGTAGGTCAACCGCGAGGGGATGGGACGTCCACCTCGATGGGCAGCATGGCCTCGTGCTTGTATAAAAGAGAGAAGAATGAATAGCAGATCGAAGTTCAGGTGGAGATGCAATACGACCACAATATAAGAGGCAGCTCCTCCACTTAATTTTTATTTTCTTTGGCAAGCCATTTTTTGAGAGTAGACTTGATTGTTTTATTGACTGCCTCAACCGGTCCATTGGCCGGTGGGTGAGCGACCGAAAAGAAGCTCTTTTCTATTCCATTTCTACCATAGAATTCTTGGAATAGCATACTTTTGAACCGAGTCCCATTGTTCGTAATAATTTTCTTTGGGAGGCCAAAGTGGCAGATGAAGTTCTTAATAACGAAGTTGAGAATATTTGGAGCTGTGATACCGATCAGAGGTTCTGCTTCAACCCATTTGGTGAAATAATCTATGGTTACGATCACATGGTTGTATCTACCTTTAGCTTCAAGGAGCTTCCAGATCGTATCGATCCCCCACGCATCGAACGGCTGGCGGACGTTATACAGAGTAAAAGGGATAGAGAAGACCTAGGACGTTCGAGAATTACTGGCACAGGTCGCATTTCTTAACATAGTTCAAAGAATCCTTCACCATGATAGGCCAGTAGTAACCCTGCAGAGCGACCCTTTTTGCCATAATTAGGCAGCTTCATCTTCAAACACATAACTTTGCAATGGGGTTACATCCAATTTTCTTTAGGAGCTTGATCAATTTCCATGATGGATGCCCTCGCCTCAAAGCCAGAAGTGCACTGGGTGTCCAATGGTATCCATAGGAGAGTTTCTCCCAGGTCACTTGCTACTTTTGCTAATTAGTTTGCCATACCGTTTTACTTCCTAGGAATTTTCTCTAGTAGGAATTCATTGAAGGCTTTAGTAAGCCTTTAGGCTTCAATGATGTAAAGTACTAGTACCTTTCCCTTTATCTAAAAGTGATCATTCGTTTAGTGGACGATGATGGTGGAGTCACTGTAGGCATATAGTGATTGCACATGAAGTTCTTTCGCCATCTTTAGGCAAGCCAAGATGGCTTCATATTTAGCCTCATTGTTCATGGCCTTGAGGGTAAGCCAGATGATGAAGCAGTGCTCTTTCCCTTCAGGGGTCTTTAGGACTATTTCTGATCCTATCCCCTTCTTGTTGGGTGCATCGTTCACATATAAATCGCATTCTCTAGCTCCAGTGGTATGTTTAACATTGGTGGTGGGTTCCTCTTGAATCCTTAGGACACTATTCTCTACTTAACGAAAGGAAGTCCCATAGCACTACCTCGCTTTCTGTTGGTCTCCCTTGACCTCGTCTTCATTTGGCGTTGGGAATTTCATTATCAAGCATTTGTATGACACGGTGGCATCCAGTTCGATCAACAACGGTAGCTCGGTGAGCAAGTTGTAAGTAGATGGGTAGTCTCGGATCACATAACTGATTTAAATCTTTACTATGGTAGGTTCCATACTGAAGGTAGTTATGAGTGTTCTTACCTCCACGGGGATTATCACAACTTGCACTGATCTCATAAATGGGCAATGTATATGGCGCGAGACGAAAGGCAAGCAGCCTGAGTGCGTCATAGGCTTCCTCCGTCAATGAAAGCATGGTGGATGTTAGTGCTAGCCATCAACACAGTTATAAGAACTGGGTTGTGGTGGAGGTACACTGTTGCCTCCTAATCCTGAGCTATGAAGTTCATTGGAGGGTCTTCCTCTCCCATTCTTTGGGATTTAACGACCTGCCGTTCCAAGTATACTTGATCGAAAGTGGAAACTTCCCTCTGATCATAGATGAGCACCCTCAGCATATAGCAAGAATGTCAGTCATAGCCACAGCGTCCCAAGCTAATTGTAAGGAAGGCAGGATTAGACGGTTTTCATGGGCCATCCCTTGATCTACTTGTAGTTTGTCATATTGTGTAACGACCTGATATTTTCAACCATTCGCATCCACACATGTCGGACTTGAATTGCTCAGAATACCGAATTGTAAACATAAATTTGGCAAATCTCAGAATATACAGCAAATAAATAAATCATAGAATCAAAGACATAGAGTAATATAATGCAGCGAAGCAAAAAGACAGTAGTTCATGAAGCTACTATATAAATATACATCAGAGTCAAACAAGGTACAACAGAAGTCTCGATATGCTAATCAAGTACAAAGCCGAATACATCACTGGAATCAACTGGATAACTGAAAGTGGAATATATAGCTGGATCTTCAAGCAAAGCTCCAACTCCGTAAGTGAGTCTCTAATGTTGTATCACTCAATCTGACCCGAGCGTAAAGCAAAACACAAAACACTCGAGTCAGGACATACATACTTATACAATGTAAACCAACTCAAGTGAATTGTAATAGAAGGTACAGGTAACTTAAAGGATGCTTGAGACCACCCATCCTCTAAAGATCCGTTAAAGTAATATTTTTCTATCATAACAATGTCTATAGTAAGATAAAATTACTTTTAAGTAGCGTTAAGCGGTTACCCATATAGCTCTTAACACTTAATAGTGCCAATTGTTTATACATTACTAGCATATCTCCTGATCGGGAGACTATGAAAAGATACTCCATAGGCACGACACAAATCAAACTCGTAGTAAAGCTCGCTAGGGTAGGTGACGTAGATATACTCAAATCTTCAATTTCAATAAGTTCCAAATTTATATTTTTAAAGACAATTCTTAATTAAATACAATTTCCAAAAAATTTCATTTCCAAAGCCATATTACCTTCAAGTTATAACAACTCTGAAACCAAACATATTGAAACATATTTATTTAGACCATCTAAATTCAATGTTAACATCTTCCAAACAATATTCATTTAACTATTTAAACTCAATGTCAAATAATATTTATTTCAAAGTTGTAGCATTTATAAGCTTATTCATTCAATTATAAACTTTCCAAAACATTGTATATTTTAAAATGGAAGCATTTATAAAGTGCTGTGGTAGGTATGTTTAGTATATATCAAAACATGGCTCAAATTCAGAAACTACAGCATTTCAGAAATGCTGTAGTAGGCTTATTTGGAAACTTTAGCACTTAGTACAAATTTCAGCAAATACAGCACTTCAAAATTGTTGTTGTAGGTTTCTTTAGTATAATTCAAGCCATAATTCAATCTTCAGAAATTACAGCACTTCAGAAATGCTATTATAGATCTTTTAGTATAATTCAAGCCATAGTTCATTTAACCACCGCATTTCAGAAACACTATAATTTCTGTTATACCCCTTAAAACAATATATCTTCAATTTTTCTCATCTTTAACTTATCAAACTTATTCCACTTTTCAAAAATTTATTTGGATATTACTTAATTTATAAATTTTAGTAAAATAGCATTTATTAATAAATATCTAATTTAAATTAAATATCCATTTGTAAAGCCAATACTTGATAAATTGCTTAGCCCATATTCCAGCAAATAACTTAATAATTTATTTAACATACCCATCTCATAAATACATTAAATTTCCATTTATTTGCTTAACTTAGTATTCCTATTTAAAAAGCAAATTTCAAATTTCCAACTTTAGTCATTATTCAAACTACATTTTCCCATTTTAAAACCATAACTATTTATTTTACACAACATAACATTTCACAATAGAACATTTCATCATACTTAGTATAACAATCAAATTTTCTTAATAGATCTGTTCATTTAGACATTAATTCAATTATGATTCTGAGTTAAATAAAATTATTACAAATGTCCTGTAAAATGTATTTCATTTTGTTTATTCAAAATTGCCTTATTTATTATATAAAATATGTCAATTTCAGGAAATAACCTTTACTAAAATTACTAGGTTAGATTTAAGATTCCATATTATAATAAACTTAATTCTTAAGTTCTTTATCATAAATAAGACTCTTTAAACTCCATCCAAAACCAATTAACTTATAAAAAATTTAATTTATAGAGAAACAATATTTCTTTACACTTTAAAGCAATAAATCAAATTAAGTTAAAATTTTCGTATATTTATAATTTCAAAATACTTAATAATTTTTAGAAAATATTTAAAATACTTAATAATTTTTAGAAAAATATCATTTATAAATATAACTATGGGCCTATATAATATTTTCTAACCTAGGTCAAGTGATACGGATAAGTATCGTTTCAATCCGTAATTTAAAAGAAAAATCCAGGTTCTGTCATTTCAAACCCACAATCCCAATAAAATAAATGCGATAAAATCATTCAAGCCTATCATTTCAGCCCATAATGATTTTTTTTCATTCTAAAGTCCGTTCGGGCATGTATCATTTCAACCCTTAGTGATAGGGAAATTGCAGTAATGATACTGTAAATAAAATGAACAGTATATCATATATTAATATATTACATGATGTAACAAATATATAAACAGCATTTAACATCATATAACATATCACAGGCATGTATGAATAACATATCAATTTATATAGATCCACTTGTCATTATTCCACAATAATATTAGTACATATGTCTAGAGTGACAAAACTCACCTTTTTAAAGCTAGAATTGAAATTCAAACCCAAATCTAAACTCCGTAAGGCACGAAAAGTCACGATGAAGCACGACTATGTTTTTGAGTGAATGGAGAGTTAGATCTGGACTTGTAAACAACACATACAAATATATTTAAGTTTATGATTCAATGCAAAGAAGAGATGGATTAACAATGAAAATATATGAAACAAAATCACACAACCTTGCTTTCAACCACCCAGTGGGCTCGGCCATGGTCTAATAGGCTAGACTACCTCATGTCATGCTCGACCTAAGTGGGTTAGAAGCAAGCTAGGCTAGGTTTAGGCTATGTAAGCATGGCTAGGTGGTGTGGAACATGAAGAGGTGGTAGGTTACTAATGGTTAAAGGCAAAAGTCAAGCATTGGGAGGTTACAAGCCAACATAGGGTTCGGGCTATGCCTTCATGTGTTCGGCCATGGCTTGGATCTTGGTCAAGTGGTCATCATAGGCATGACTAGGCAAGGCAAAGCAATAGGAGATGGTGCTTGAGCGGTGTGGCCGAGGAAAAGGAGGAAGTGGAAGGTAAACATGGTTAACTATGCTAGGTTTTCATGTTTTGGTGATGGATTTGAATCAAATACCCACGGCTAGGGTTTGGGATGTTGATGAGGAGTGGAGGCCGTTGTCAGGTGGTGGTGATGAGGAGGAGAGGTAGGCTAGGAGGTGGAGGCCGAGCTAGCATGAAAACCAAAAGAGAAAAATCAAAAGAAAAAGGAAGAAGAAAGTAAGGAGAAGCCATGAAAATTGAGAGCTTGTTTTATTTTCTTCTCTCATGCAAATGGAAATGAGATATAAAAGTTTTCACATGAATAAAAAAAGAGGCGGCTTGGGTTTCCAAGAGCCTTGAACGTCTATGAGATGAGGTCTAGAAAATGAAAGGCTAGCAAATTAAAAGGCACAATTTAAGGAGAGAGAATCTTGTCTATTTTTTTTCTTTGTTTGCACGCAATGAAAAGGCAACAAATAAACAAAACAGGTAACCAATATCTCTTGAAATTCCCAAGCTATTATTAAAAGTAAAATCAATCAAAAATCAAATAAATATATTCAAAATTTATACAAATAAAATAGAAAATAAAAACTAGAGAAACAAACATAGGGAAATAGAAAATAAAATATAAAAAGTCATTGCGTGTAAACACTGTATTTTTATCTAATTTAAAAGGTATAATTTTAAATTCCCAATAAATCCATATTAACATTGGTTTATATACTAATACAATAATAACTTCCCAATTATTCCAAATTTCAATTAGCAAAGTAATTAATTTCATTCTCTTACCACAAATCTATTTGTTATGAATTGAATTCCCATAAGTTATAATTAATTTCAAATAAACTGATTCAATTCAATTCTAATCCTTTTTTATTAAACCTATACTACTCTACAAACCTCGTTAATATTCGTTTATCTTCCATTATGTTAACATATATTCAAATATCCATCTTTCCTTCGTATTAACAGTTGTTTTCAATTACATTGAATTTGTCAAATGTATACATTTACTATGATTGAATCCTCAATTAATTCATTCAAATAGGTTTCATTCTTTCATATTGTCTTACGAATAAAATATGCATTTCCATTGCTTTATTACATTCACACTTTATAATTATGGTTCTTACTCTCATTAATGAACATTTATTTACATTTGAATACAATTGATTTCCAATCATTTATAGCCTAAATAAACAACTTATAATAGTTGTTACCATTATCTTTATTACACTCAAGTTTATCATTTTCTCTAATTATCATGATTGCTTACAAAATGTTAAATTCATTCAGTTACCATAGATTGTACACTAATTCATTTGTTCGCAACACACTTACCCTTATTCTCTTATATTCAAATTTTATACCTAAATCTAACATTTACAACCAAATTAATAGACCAATTAAATAGTAACTTACAACCGTTACTATTACTTTGAATCACATTAATGAATTCAATATTATTTACAAATCAAATGTTACAATTACTTAATCAACACTGATTTAATTCAAATTATATTGATCATATATTCAAATTATAACTAACTGCAACAATTAACATTATTTCAATTGGTTGAAATTTCATAATTAGTTTTAATTGCATTGTTACATTTCATTTTAACTTTTTTTTCACTATTAAATTACAAATTCTTTATTCTTCCATTTTTAATTACCAAAATCATATTAAATCAACAAATTATATTATTATGAATTTACGGATCATGACACTCTTCCCCACTCAAAACTTTTCGTCGCCGAAAAGGAAAAAGAAGAGAAAGAAAGAATTAAGTAAATAATACATCTTATTCAAAATGCTAACTTTGTAAACAAACAAATTTACAAAATTAATTAATTTGAATAAAATATACCAATTTATTTAAAAATTCCTTTAACACCATTTTATATTGTAAGTTATTCAATTAACCTTCTATTCTATTTACCCCAATTAATCCTCTTATAACTAAAATTTAAGTGTATAACATTTATTATAACCACTCAAATTTCATTTATAAAAATCCTTTTATATTGCATATTATCCAATTACATTGTTAACTTTTAATAATTAAGGTAAATTATATTGGAATGCAATTGAATATTATATAAATAAATTTTCTTAATTCAATTATCCAAGCATAAATATTTGTTTATAATTTTGACTTCATTTTATAATTGACATTATCCTTTAAGACAAAGTTTAAGAATTAGATTTTCGATTAACTTCAACTATTTTAGAGATAAATAAATATGCAAAATATATATCAAATCCGATTTAAATCATATATCACATATATTATAAATCAAGTCATATTTTAGGAATCCAAATCAATTTTATATTTTTCAAAGCAAGACTGCAATAAAACTACAGACTAGTCTCTTCCCTTCGAAACTCGAAAATGAATGTCGATGATGCTGCAGTCATCATCGAAATATTTTCTAACGACAAAGAAAAGAGCACCGATTTACAAATTAAAAATTCTTTGAAACGATTTCTACTTGAAATACTTTAAATAATACACCCTTTAAAACTTTAAACACAAAGTTTGAAACCATCGAAAATTAAATTCTTAGTTTCTTGTTTTAAATTCATTTAAATTTCCAAATTAATTTATAACTATGTTTTCCAATTCAATTATTTATATATGAAACAAAAGCTAATGGTTACAGGCTATATACAAAATCAAATACTATTTCTCAACATCCAATTCAATTAACTTTCAAAATTCAGAAAATTATACTTATACATATATAGTATAATTATACAAAATTTATTTATTTACTAAGTTTGAAAACAATACTGTGTCTGTTTGCTCTATTCAAGTGTTTTGGGGATCCTATCGATAGCGTTGATCAGACGAATTGATCGAAAACCCAAATCAACATCAACAACCCAAACAAAACAATATATAAAACATTTTAAATATAGATTTACAGTATATAGAAATAAATTTCAAAATAAGCATAGGGATTTAAATTTTATGGACTCAAATCAAAGAGAATTTTGATTTGAAGATAAGTTAGAACCAAAAGATAAGATGATAAATAGCAGAGTAGGGGGATGGATAAGCTTATATAAATCACGGGCAACCTTTACCGGGTCAATCGCTACTTTAAGAATTGGATAGATGTGGAATTCTAAGGCAAATCTACATTCGATCTCAAGAGGTAGAATTCGGGACAACAAGAGATACTAGCATCTAACCGAGGATATATTGAAATCTCCAGTGAATCAATGCCAATTGTAAAGGAGTTTCACCCCTTTACAAGTCATTCAGTGGAGCTATGGAATGCTGCAGAATTCATAAGAATACGAATAGTGAGCGACAATAATGAATTTCGAAACCGAGGGGACGTTCCAAAATTCAAAGGAAATAGTGTCAAAGAGAAAAAGATTCAAGCTCGAATGAAAGTGATTCTGTGAATGAATTTACCATATATGCTAAGTTTTGCCTAGGGCCAAAGTCTGATACCAACTGTAACGATCTGATATTTTCAACAATTCGCATCCACATATGTCGGACTTGAATTGCTCAATATACCGAATTGTAAATATAAATTTGGCAAATTTCAGAATATACAACAAATAAATAAATCACAGAATGACGGACACGGAGTATATAATGCAACGGAAGCAAAGAGATAGTAGTTCATGAAGCTACTATATAAATATACATCAGAGTCAAACAAGGTACAACAGAAGTCTCAATATGATAATCAAGTACAAAGTTGAATACATCACTGGAATCAACTGGATGACCAAAAGTGGAATAGATAACTGGATCTTCAAGCAAAGCTCCAACTCCGTAGGTGAGTCTCTAATGCTGTATCATTCAGTCTGACCCGAGCGTAAAGCAAAACACAAAACACTCGAGTCAGGACATACTTACTTATACAATGTAAACCAACTCAAATGAACTATAATAGGAGGTACAGGTAAGTTAAAGGATGCTTGGGACCGCCCATCCCCTAAGGATGCGTTAAACTATTTACGACGTAGTAATATTTCGCTATTGTGATAATGTCTATAATAAAATAAACTTACTTTTAAATAGCGTTAAGGGGTTATCCATGTAGCCCTTAACACGTAATAGTGCCAATAGTATACATAGTACCTGCATATCTCCTGATCGGGAGACTACGAGAAGATACTTCATAGGTAAGACACAAATCAAACTTGTAGTAAAGCTCGCTGGGGTAGGTGACAAGGCACAACTAGGCAATGCCAGGGTAGATATACCAATTACGCATCTGGGATGGTGGTGACGCATAGTGTGCCGCTACCGCACACCTCGAGCCACACCCCAGAAATCAAAGGGCCCAAATCAATCACAAAGTAATAGAATGGTAAGGAGTGTGTCTGATAAGAGGAGCTACCTCACTTGCCCGGAATCGCTCCTTTTTTAGCCACCTTATGCCAACTCACGGGAGTTGTGTCCACGTATATACCTTAAAGGAACGCCGCCTCCATCCTACTTCATTCTGGAATCTCCACCGCCTACACGGTTGTTGAAGTGGTTTTCGGAGTTGATAGAGAGTATGACAACCCCGATCTCGGTCTCTTTAACAACCAAACGTTATTATTACCCATGGATATTTATTTAAAATAATTTCTATTCCAAAACCCTTTAAAATTAGACACTATTACTTTCTCAAATTAATATCCATTTTCAAAAATGGTAATATTTCCAAATCCATATACTTCCCAAAATAGTATCTATTCAGAAACTAAATACTACAGTACTTGATTTCAAAAACCAAATCAATATATCATTTAAATAAACCCAAATTTCCAAACCACTGAATATTTCCTTCAATTTATTTAACTTGAAATATTCCTTTAAATCATCTTAAATTGAACCACTTTATAGAGTCATATCCTCGAGTCTTTAATTTCAATAAGTTACAAATTTATATTTTTAAAGACAATTCTTAATTAAATACAATTTTCAAAAAATTTCATTTCCAAAGCCATATTACCTTCAAGCTATAACAACTCTGAGACCAAACACATTGAAACAAATTTATTTAGACCATCTAAATTCAATGTTAATATCTTCCAAACAAGATTCATTTAACCATTTAAATAGAATGTCAAGTAATATTTATTTCAAAGTTGTATAATTTATAAGTTTATTCATTCAATTATAAACTTTCCAAAACACTGTATATTTCAAAACGGTGGCGTTTATAAAGTGCTACGGTAGGTATATTTAGTATATATCAAAACATAGTTCGAATTCAGAAACTACAGCATTTCAGAAATGCTGTTATAGGCTTATTTGGAAATTTCAGCACCTAGTACAAATTTCAGCAACTGCAGCACTTCAGAAATGCTATTATAGGTTTCTTTAGTATAATTCAAGCCATAGTTCAATTTCCAGAAATTACAGCACTTTAGAAATGTTGTTATAGGTCTTTTGTATAATTCAAGCCATAGTTCATTTAACCATAGCATTTCAAAAACGCTATAATTTCTATTATACCCCTTAAAACAATATATCTTCAATTTTCCTCATTTTTAACTTATCAAACTAATTCCACTTTTCAAAAAATTTATTTGGATATTACTTAACTTATAAATTTTAGTAAAATAGCATTTATTAGTAAATGTCCAATTTAAATTAAACATCCATTTGTTAAGTCAATACTTGATAAATTGCTTAACGTTTATTCCAATAAATAACTTAATAATTTATTTAACATACCCATCTCATAAATAAATTAAATTTCCATCAATTTGCTTAACTTTATATTCCTATTTAGAAACCAAATTTCAAATTTCCAAGTTAAGTCATTATTTAAATTACATTTTCCCATTTTAAAACCATAACTATTTATTTTACATAACATAATATTTCATAAAAGAACATTTTATCATAATTAATATGACAATCAAATTTCTTTAACAGATCTATTCATTTATACATCAATTCAACTATGATTCCGAGTTAAATAAACTTACTATAAATGTCCCATAAAATATATTTCATTTGATTTATTCAAAATTGACTTATTTATTATACAAAATATGTCCATATTAGGACATAACCTTTATTAAAATTAATAGGTTAGATTTAAGATTCCAAATTAAATCAGACTTAATTATTAAGTTCCTTAACATAAATAAGACTCTTTAAACTCCATCCAAAACCAATTAACTTATAAAGAAATTAACATACAAACAAACAATATTTCTTTACACTTTAAAGCAATAAATCAAATTAAGTTAAAATTTTCATATATTTGTAATTTCAAAATAATTAATAATTTTCAAAAAATATTTAAAATACTTAATAAATTTTTAGGAAAATATAATTTAAAAAAATAACCATGGGCCTATATAATATTTTCTAAACTAGGTCAAGTGATACAGATATGTATCTTTCAATCCATAATTAAAAGAAAAATCTGGGTTCTATCATTTCAAACCCGCAATCCCAAGTAAAATAAATGCAATAAATCATTCGAGCTAATCATTTCAGCCCATAACGATTTTTCCTTATTCTAAAGTCCGTTCGAGTATGTATCTTTTCAACCCATAGTGACAGGGAACTTGTAGTAATGATACAGTAAATATAATGAACGATATATCATATAATAACATATTAGATGATGTAACAAATATATAAACAGTATTTAACATCATATAACATATCACAAGAATGTATGAATAACATATCAATTTATACAGATCCACTTGTCATTATTCCACAATATTATAAGTACATATGTCTAGAGTGATAAAACTCACCTTTTTAAAGCTAGAAATGAAATTCAATCCCAAATCTAAACTCATCAAAGCATGAAAAGGCACGAAAAAGCACGACTATATTTTTCAGTGAATGAAGAGTCAAATCTGGATCTTGTAAACAATACATACATATATACGTATATACACACATATATATAAGTTTGTGATTCAATGCAAAGAAGAGATGGATTAACAATGAAAATATATAAAATAAAATCACACAACCTTGCTTTCAACCACCCAGTGGGCTCGACCATGGTCTAATAGGCTAGACCACCTCATGCCATGCTCGGCCTAAGTAGGTTAGAGGCAAGCTAGGCTAGGTTTAGGTCATGTAAGCAAGGCGAGGTGGTGCGGAACATGAAGAGGTGGTAGGTTACTAATGATGGAAGGCAAAAGTCAAGCATTGGAAGGTTACAAGCCAACATAGGGTTCGGCCTATGCTTCATGTGTTCGACCATGGCTTGATTCTTGGTCAAGTGGTCATCATAGGCATGGGTAGGGAAGGCAAAGAAATAGGAGATGGTGCTTGAGTGGTGTGGCCGAGGCAAAGGAGGAAGTGGAAGGTAAACATGGTGATCTATGCTAGGTTTTCATGTTTTGGTGATGGATTTGAATCAAATGCCCACGGCTAGGGTTTGGGATGTTGATGAGGAGTGGAGGCCGTGGTCAGGTGGTGGTGATGAGGAGGAGAGGTAGGCTAGGAGGTGGAGGCCGATCTAGCATGTAAACCAAAAGAGAAAAATCGAAAGAAAACGGAAGAAGAAAGTAAGGAGAAGCCATGAAAATTGAGAGCTTGTTTTATTTTTTCTCTCTCACAAATGGAAATGAGATAAGAAGTTTTCATATGAAATTAAAAAAAGACGCGGCTAGGGTTTCTAAGAGCCATGAACGGCTATGAGATGAGGTCTAGAAAAGAAAGGCTAGCAAATTAAAAGGCACAATTTAAGGAGAGAGAATCTTGTCTATTTTTTTCTTTGTCTACATGCAATGAAAAGGCAACAAATAAACAAAGCAGGCAACCCATATCTCTTGAAATTGCTACGCTATTATTAAAAGTAAAATCAATCAAAAAACAAATAAATATATTCAAAGTTTATGCAAATAAAATAAAATAAAAAATTAGAGAAACAAACATAAGTAAACAGAAAACAAAATATAGAAAGTCATTGCGTGTAAACACTGTATAATTTAAAACGTATAAGTTTAAATTCCCAATAAATCTATATTAACATTGGCTTACATACTAATATATTAATAACTTCCCAAGTCATCCAAATTTCAATTAGCAAAGTAATTAATTTCATTCTCTTACCATAAATCTATTTGTTATGAATTGAATTCCCATAAGTTATAATTAATTTCAAATAAACTGATTCGATTCAATTTTAATCCCTTTTATTAAGTCTATGCTACTCTACAAACCTCGTTAATAATCGTTTATCTTTCATTACATTAACATATATTCAAATATCCATCTATCCTTTGTATTAACAGTTGTTTTCAATTATGTTAAATTTGTCGAATGTATACATTTATTATGATTGAATCCTCAATTAATTCATTTAGATAGGTTTCGTTCTTTCATATTATCTTATGAATAAAATATGCATTTACATTGCTTTATTACATTCACACTTTACAATTACGGTCCTTATTCTCATTAATTAACATTTATTTACATTTGAATACAATTGATTTCCAATTCATTTTATAGCCTAAATAGACAACTTATAATAGTTGTTACCATTACCTTTATTACACTCAAGTTTATCATTTTCTCTAATTATCATGATTGCTTACAAAATGTTAAATTCATTCAATTACCATAGACTGTACACTAATTCATTTGTTCGCAACACACTTACCCTTATTCTCTTATATTCAAATTTTATACCCAAATCTAACATTTACAGCTAAACTAATAGACCAATTAAATAGTAACTTACAACCGTTACTATTACTTTGAATCACATTAATGAATTCATTAT
Source organism: Allium cepa (assembly GCA_030765085.1). NCBI lineage: Eukaryota > Viridiplantae > Streptophyta > Magnoliopsida > Asparagales > Amaryllidaceae > Allium > Allium cepa. The sequence continues at coordinate 673,374,359 of CM060941.1, read as the reverse complement.
TATTTACAAATCAAATGTTACAATTACTTAATCAACACTGATTTACTTCAATTTATATTGATCATATATTCAAATTATAACTAAGTGCAACAATTTACATTATTTCAATTAGTTGAAATTTCATAATTATTTTTAATTACATTGTTACATTTCATTTTAACGTTTGTTTCACTATTAAATTACAAAGTCTTTACTCTTCCAGTTTTAATTACCAAAATCGTATTAAATCAACAAATTATATTATTGAGAATTTACGGGACGTGACATATTGCACAAGAGATCATCCCTTAATTAGTCTTTCAATTTCGTCCTTAGAACATGAAAATTGTTAGTAGAATGTCCGTTGATCTATTGAAAGAGATAATATTGACTCACACTATGGGGCGGTTCCCTCGCCTAACTACTCTACGGCCTTTGGAAGGGCACTTGATTTTTGTTTGTGAGGAAGACAGTTTCCATATCCTTATTAAGGGGAGTATATCTGGCATATCGAGCATGACACCTCATGCTGTCGTCATGATTTCTTTGCATGTTTTTGCTAATCCCATTCTTTTCGATCGTGTTTTCCCTTCTGGTGAAATTTGAGTGGGTCTCATCCCTCGTTATAACTATTTGATAAATTTGCGTCTTCCATTCTCATGATTCCATTTACACGCTAATAGAAATTAACTAGAGACGAGGCTGGTCTCTTTTGGAGTTCTTTCTACATCTAGGATTTGTATTGCACGCCTGAGCGTAGAGAAACCATCAAGTTGTTCTTGTCGTCCCCGTGGGCTTGTGTTGATTTCCGGTTGAATCAGTTAACATAGGCATGCAGACTTTTCGACTAGCCCTGCTTGATATTGCCAAGCTCGATGGCCATCATCTCATGAGTTCTTCATGTAAAAAAAATACGGTTTTGAACTTTGAGCATAGTTGTGCCTAAGACCGGATGATGCTAGTAGCTAAGTGTAAGAATCAAAGAGATGTCGGCCCAACAAGTATGGAAGGGAATAGCAAGCACTTCGCATTACTGGTTAGTCGCCTAGCTCTGGTGATAGAGATGAAAGCGGCAAGGTGACTCGATGGGTTTGTGCTCCCATCTTATTTGTCTATTTGCAGTAGCTATACCATCTTGAGAGGTGGGTTCCAAGGATTTATTCAGAGAATGACATCTTCGTCATCGGATAGGTCATTGACACCGACACCGTGGGCCTGTATTCGATTAATCGGTTTGGACAAACAAATAATTTCACCCCTAAAGCTGCCTTCCACCCTTTACGGGAACACCTACATTGACGGGTGGAGGCTCTTGGTGGTGCGCTGGCAGATCAAGGGAACACAGCATATGATAGTGACATGTGGAAATAGATCTTCTACATGATGAAGGTGACTGGTTTGTTCACCCTCAAGCGGAGGATGAGATACTTCCCTTTGTGGGTGGGAGTGTACATAGGCAGCACTAGATCACCTGGCCATGGTTTGTGCTTAATCTCTTAGGCTTTGAAGATGCAACTCACGGATTTCACCATCTCGATGGTTCCGTAACTATATTTATCTCCTGACTCCGAGGCCGCATGAGTTGCGATTTCAAATGCCAACCACACTCTCTTTGGGGTCACTAATACAATAGTGCTTCTGATGACCAACAGCATTGGGAAATTATTGATTGGAAGAGTTAATGACTGTCATGGACCCGTGATGGAGTGAGTTTCTAGAGCGGCCCTTAGGATGTTTACATCTTCACTCAAGATTCCCATCATAGCAATGTGATCAGATAAGTCTGCCAGAATTCGCTATCGACTGCAGGGAAAGGGCTTGGAGCACTAGTAGATGTGTTACCGTTGGTGTCTTAATCGTGTGAGTTGTCGATTGCATTGACACCATTAGTTTCCATGTTGAGTGTTGAGTCTAGGCAAAGTTGAAGGGAGCTAGAGAGTTTTGGAGATTTTCCCATCTTCTAGCGCTAAAATCTTGACTAAAAATTTCATCGGCGATATACAATGACTAATCAACCTCTAAAATTGTGAGAGAATGAGGGTTTTGATTGTGTTATTAGCTTGCAGTGTACGATTGTGAGTTAGTGATTGATTGTTAGTAATAAGAGATGAATTTTAGAGTGGTTCGGCCTAAATGAATGCCTACGTCCACTATATATATTGTTCTCACTATATGTCTATATTATTACAATGGATACATGGAGATGATGGAGAATGCTTGAAGATGATAGGAGTATGATGGGAAGTGTTATCCTTCTTAATTTTTTGAATCTGATCCCTTACCTGGTAAAATGCTTGGGATATTTATATGAGCAATCCTCCTTTGACCTACGATTGAGATTGCCTAAGGATACCCTCGGTCCGTACAACAAATCGGACCATGGGATGGTTGCCAACTGAAGCCGATACATGAATATATGGTGACAGCTACCTCTCCATACTCTGATTGCTTCTATTGCAAGAAGTCAGGCGACGTAACTCAGAGTTTGCTGTTACTTTCCATGACAGATAGGAGCAGTTGGTGGCAGAACAATTGTATTAGCACTTTTCTAAGGTGGCAGGACTTTATTAGGTATGCTTTTCTCTACCGACTGTTCTATCTCCTTAAAGCCGCTTCAACAGGTTTTCTATCTATGTGGGAGGAACCCAGGCATATAAATCAACTGATCCTTGGGTCGGTCGGTTCTAAAGGAAGCTCGATCAGCTTGGTGATGCGTCTGTCTCCCTGTAGGCGATCGTCTTGCCCTATTAAAATTTTGCAAAATTTTTGAGCAACAGAGTATATGCTTCAGATAAAAACTAATATCTACAGGAATATACTCTAATACCTAAATGCACAAAATATGATACTACAACTATATATAACTTGAACAAAAAATGATACACCATTTTTATGAAGAGTGGATTAAAGATTTGTAAATTTTTAATGCGCCATGAATAAACATAAAACGCTGCAGTTGTAGAACAAAATCATTGTATCTTGTAATTGTTTTTTATTAAAATTGCACTTGATGGAATTAGTATTCAATTAATGTTTATGGGCTATATGGAATATTAGGTAATTACCTAGCACACATGATAAACTATTTTAACCTCAGGATATCCTATTTTATTAATCTTAAATATAATATTTACTTCTCAAAGATAGATTACTTTATTATTTCCGTACCACTTAAAATAAGAGCATAATCCAAAAAGTCTTTCAAATGCAGATGATTAGGAGAGTTGTCATTGGAAATTAACATTAACCTTGAAAAAGAAATTGCGTTTAGGAAAATACATCCAATGAAAGAAAATTAGATTGGCTTTGCTGAAAATGAAATTCCCTTGCCTTCCCAGTGCTTAGTAAAATAAAATAAAAATTTAATCCAAAAAATCATTCTCAACAATGACTATTCTGGCTTGAACTCCCCGCTTATGCTAATGATATGTATACTTATATGTAAGCATTAATACATGCGAAAATGCACCAGTCTGAGAGTTTAAAATGGGTACTAGGTATAAAATTTATTGCGCTTACATTATCTCGATTAATTTCCTTAACAACATCTTCCAAATTTTGATCATAGCTATATAGAATTGGCTCCATAAAATATGATACCAAAGTATTGCAAAGGTGATATCCACTGTCTATTTGATAGGAGTGGATGCTTTGTAAGTTTAAAAATTATTTTCATCGATATTTGTAGCAAAACTGATGCTAATATATTGCAAAAATGATATCCGCTATCTGTTTAATTGGAGTTGATGCTTTTTAATTTTAGAAATTATTTTCACTGTCATTTATAACAAAACTAATATCAAAATATTGTACAAATGATATCTAATGTATGTTAGGTTGGAATTGATGCTTTGTCGTTTTCAAAATTATTTTTACTGTTATTTGTAAGAAAACAGATACCAATATGTTACAAAAATGATACCCACTGTCTTTTGATTAGATTTGATACTTTGAAATTTTACAAATTGTTTTCATTAACATTTGTAGCAAAAAGGATACAATCTACTACAAAAAGATACCCACTATCGGTTCGATCAGAGTTAAAGTTTTGTAATTTCTGCCATTTGTAATAAAACCGATACCAATATATTGCAAAAATGATACCCATTGTCTATTTGATTGGAGTTGTTGCTTTTTAATTTTTAATTTAAAAATAATATCCACTGTTTGTTTGAACGGAGTTGATAAATTATAATTTTAGAAATTATTTCTATTGTCATTCGTAGCAAAACTGATACCAGTCTATTGCAAAAATGATATCCACTGTTTGATTGTAGTTGACACTTTTCAAAAAATATTTTCACTGTAATGATTTGCCTTCCTTATATCTAAATACGACACTTAATACATCCTCGGCATTCATGTACCAACCATTTAAGTGTCCGAAAGACAGGTCACTTGAGGTGAAGAAAGAAAAGACAGAACATAATCTCTCAAAATGTGCAAGTAATATATAATATGAAAAAGTCTTTAAAAAAATATATCTTTATTATACACAACGTCAGAGTATACTAACCTATTATCAGCATGGATAGTTATAACAGCTTGTCCTCACAATTGTTGACAAATACAGATAAGGACAAAACAAAAAAGAATAGCGAAAGAATATAAGACACATGAATACGTCTAGGAGAATCCAGCTCGTCACCTAAACGCTCAAAAAAATCTAGCTAAAACTGGAAAATATGCTTGGGCTGGACCGAGCATTTTAAAAAAATAAACCCTGGATAAATCTAGTAACACCAGCGTGAGAAACTCAAATCATAAGGAATTTTATTTCTTACAATTTGTAAATTCCATTAAAATCAAAGGTATCTCATAAGACCATGATGCATATAAAAACGGACAGGTTTTTACCTTATGATATCCAAAACATTTTTATATAAAATCCAATGATATTATGATGCTGTCTAGAATATAAATATGTAATAATCATAGCTGAAATTGTTACATTATTAAATTCCAACATAATAGGCATATAATTAAGTCCGCACGATGCTTATTCGAGAATGGATTCCGACAATGAAAAGGTAAGGGACTACCTCTATCGTACAATACATCTCTAAATTAAATATACTTGGGGTCAGATCCTAAACTTGGTCCACCTTTGCCAACACAGAATCGGCCTACCGTGGGACTTGAATATTACTGAATATGTCATTGCCCCGGTTGTTCCCAATCTTTATCAAGAGCTCTCGTGCATAACCAAATCCATAATATGATAATTTGGAAAGGTGATGACACACCATAATGGGATCGACCTACATAGCTCTGCTACATCTTTCCAATTTTAGCCATTTCCCGAGTTGTGAGGTTTGAGGCTACGATTTACCTTTCCTTTTAGCATACCATCTTGGAATGCTAACACTGCCCTCCAAGAAGAAATACAATGCCAGCATTCATCCATACAAGTTAGTTTTAGGTCTGAACGAAACCGAAGGCACTACCTCCACTTGGACATCAAAAGCTCCATCTTCAATTCCATATTCCTTAATATGTCTTCATATCGAAATGCTTGATCGAAGTGGTTTTCGGATAATTTATACTTATCCGATCGTGGTCTCTTCGTAACAACATTCGATAGTTTCGGTAAAATCAACCCTCGTTCTTTTAGAAATAATTAGACAATACATATGAGCAGGGATCATTCCCTAACTGTTTAAGTGCACGGATCTCCCTATCATTTTCACTAGGAGAACAAAACGAGATTTATACATACAGTACAACATCATCGAAGATGACAATGCCATATAACTCACATGTTTCTCCTAGATATTTCCAAAGTTATATTTTGGTCCAGATTTTGATAGTTGGTTATTTAACTATCAAATAAATGAACAAGTAGCAATTTAGAGATTTAATTATCCATAGCAACCACTAAGCTTGAAAATAAATATTTCATTTATTTAAATCTCTTTCCAAAATATTTATTTAATATATTCATACACTTATCTCACTGGCATAAGTATATTCACAAAACATTGTGAAAGATTTCTCATTTCAAAATCATAATAAGGATCAAAACAAATGTCATTTAAAATAGATAAAAGGATAACCTTAAATAATATTCCTTCAGTGTTACGTGTGGAATGAATGCACATACCACCAGTATTAACAAAGCAGTTAAAGGAAATCGAATCTCAAATTCTTTTATAAGTTTCCTTTTATAATTCCTCTTAATAAATCTCTTTTATTTATGAATCTCCTTTACTTAAATTCTAAACCCATTTACAAACTCTTTATAAATCTCTAAGTAAAATTTACAAAACTCATTTATAAATGCCAAAACCATTTACATATCTCTTTCTAAATCTCTAAATTTATTTATAGAACTTCCTTTATAAATATACAAAATCATATATAAATATTTCTTATAATTATTCCTTATTTAAAACAAAACTCCTTTAATAAATCCATTTAATAAAGTGTTTTCGATTAAAAAAACGATTATTAATACACTTTTACTAAAATCATTACTTAACCTGAAACCATTATTAAAAGTATAATTAACCTTAAAATCAAAAAGAAGCTTAATGATCACAATGGTTCTCATTTAACCGAGTTTACTTTTCAAGTTATAATATGGGTGTTTACATAACAAGAAAATATGTACACGGGAATCAGTCAATAACAATCAATCATATAAGTAAATGTCCAAGTTACCAAAATATAAAACAAAGACTTGTTCTGCTAAATACATATCCGGGTTAATATAATAGCAAAATGGGTATTTATTTTGCCAAATAGATGTCAACATAATCTACTTGGTGAAATATGGTAGAACAGTGATCTACCAAACGGATTTCAAATACTAGTTCATTAATAGAATGGTTATTTATTCTATTAAATAAACATCCATGGGTTTCTTATTAAACTAGGGTTACTTAATGTAATTGACAAAGGAATCCCTTAAAATTAAAACATTCATTAAAAGAGAATTGCTTTTTGAAACAAAATCGATCTTTAGAAATAAAGTGGTTTAAAACTTTAAAACTTTTACGTAAAAGTTAAATAAAAATTAAACTCTTTACTTAATAATAATTAAAACTTTAAATAATAATTAACTAGTAAATAATTAATTAAATAATTATTATCTTTACATAAATAATTAAATAATATTTAATCTTTGAATAAATATTTCAGCCATAATAAATATCAAATAAATTATTAAATAATAATTTAAACCTTTATTAATAATTAAATTAATCTTAATCAAATGATAAGTTATCATGCTTAACAGTTATTAATTAAATATTTAAACCATTTTAAATAAATAAATAATAAATAATTAACTTTAAATAAAAAATCAATCCTTATTCATTAATTAAATAATAATTAGCTTAAATTAGTTATTTAATCATGATTAACTTATTTGATTAACAAATAAGTATAAAGAACCTCAATTAGCTGATGACTAAGTACTAATTACCTTGATTAATTAAATAAAAATCATCAATAAACAATTAATTAGATAATCAAATAATTACTTCCTAATTACTTAATTAAATTTAGAAATTATTTTCTTAAAAGATTTAAAGTTAAAACAAGTTTAGATTAGAAAAATAGTTAGTTTTTCCGAACTTCGCCTATAGCTATTATCGCTACACGACCCATCATTTCAAAACTTGAAATTTCTTTACTAAGTTTTTAAAAACTAAACCTTTTGAAAGCTTACACTCTGAAAATTTAGAAGTTTTTGAAGCCAAAACAAAGTTTTGAACTTTAAATAATCTGAATTTAAAATCAGATTTCCAACCTTTATTAAAAAGGATTTTCATGTCTCTTTTTAAAATTAGTAAGCCCTAACTTTATTATTGTGAAATACAGGTACCAAATACCACACTCAACATTTCAGTGCAACATCATATTATATTCATACTTATAAGCAAGATACTAACTTTAATTTCATTGACTAACTGTCCATTTTCCAAATATTAACTAAGATCATATAATCACACTAATACACATCCAAATTATCACATATATAAAAAGCATATATATGCACCACCAAAACACAATATCATCATCCATCCAAGCATCATATATTTCAAGTAGTATACTTCATATTTTAAAGTTAGTAAGTTAAGTTAAAAAGGTAGAAATTTTCTCATCATAAAGCTTCCAAATTTTTACTAATTTAGGGTATGACCTAGCACTTCAATTCTTAAGGAAAAAGATAGAGACTTGATGGAATAAAGGTAAGGTGGCTCAGCCTTGAAAGCAAAAGAAAGTGAAGCCTTTTTGGGTAAGGTGGAAGGATTTTGGGTTATCCTCGATCCCTCAAAAATCAACCCGAAAATGAGCAATATTCCAACCGGTTTTTGGATAAGCTACTTACGAAATTCTAAAAAGTGGTCAAAGAGAAATTTATTGAAAATTCTTTGCTCTACAGTTTTAAGAAATAAATCAATCAATTGGATCAATTTTTAGGGAGATATGGTACAAATAAGAAGAGATATTTTCGGACATGAAAATCTAGATGTGATAACCCGGATTTTTGGGCATCTGTTAATTGAAAATTGACAGGATTAAATTTGTTAAAATATTCATTTGTAAATTTAGGAAATGAAATTCTTATATATATATATATATATATAAAATTTTGTATATGGAAGAATCTGAACCATAATAAATGTTGGATTATAAATATTTGGATAGGTATCTATTTGATAATCTCCTAATATAATTACTTAAATTTACAAAAAAAAATTCTTCTAGAAACAAATAATAATGATTGTTATATATCTAGATGTAAATAGATTTTAAATAGAATTATTACTTTCAAATTGGAATTTTAATTTTAATTTCGATTTAAATTTGAAATTTTAAAGGATATATATCTTAAGCATATTTTGGGATTAAATATCTTATATATGATTTATTTAGAATATAATTATTTTTCATTTTGTTTCTTTAAAGGGTTTTGTTTAAATAAATTTAAAAATACTTATTTAATAGGAAAATAAATATAAAAGCTTTATATTCATATTTTATAATGAATAAAATATATTATTACGAGTGTTAGATTATAAAGGCTTGTTATAAACATATGTAATTTAATGAAGGATGGCAGTTGACAAATGTTATTAGATAGACAAGTGTCATAATTTATTTCATTTTCTTTTAAATTTTAGTAAATCAAAATAAACTCTATTTTTACTCCTATCATCTTCTTCATTTCTTTTTCCACTTTGTCTTTTTTTTAAACAAAAAGCAACCTGTAAAACTCTTTCTCTAATCTGAAGTCATGCCTATAACAAGTTTTTAATACAACCAGAAATCCTCAGAAACAAAGCTTGTGATCAATCCCTCAAACCAAAAATCAAAACACAACAAAAATTTCTCAAGTTCAAAACTAAAACCCTGTAAGCATCTTCCAAAATCTAAGCCAAACCTGTAAGTAATTTTCAGAAGCTTGTAACCTTCTCAAATACCAAGCAAAGAAAACCTATAGTATAGTTTATCAACAAGCAAAGCTATTCAGCAATCTGTATTTCAGTTTGAACAAAATCAAGTCTTAAAATCATCTTAGCAATTCAAGCTTTCCAGTTTTCAAATTAAAACAGTCAAGTCTTCAAATTTCAATCCAGTTTTCAAGCTTCCCTGTTTTCTGAAACAAAGCTCTATTCATTTTTAAGGTGAGTAAACAACTAACCTTTGATTTAATGTGTCGTTTGTGATGTAGTTAGTAAAATAAGAGATGTGAAAATTGTTTACATAGGTGTAATTTCAGTTGCATGCAATAAATATGTAACTGTGTACGTGTGCATGTCTGAAAACCTGAGTATATTCATGTTTTATAACTGACAGGACAAAATTCTTGATCAAACGTCAAGTGCCTTCAATAATTCACATATTAGTGGTGACATCTGAACAAAATGTGTTTCTTTTTACCTAGGCAAAATTTGAAAATTTTAGTTAAGCATGATTAAGTATAAAACTGTCTATAAACTTAAAAGTGCAGTAGAAAATTTTAAAATATGTCGAAATCAAGTACCGTACATTGCTAATCCAAGTATATAACCTGAATTGAATTTGAAAATTATGATTTTTAAGAGAAAAATCAAAAAAAATTAGGTGTGTTTGGTGTGAGCATTTTAGAGTTGATCGTTTTTCTTATTTTGGGCATTTTCTGTCGGCCGGAGGGAGGTGGAACCTTGTGGTTGCCACTGGAGGGTGCCGGGATGTCGATGATTCCTGGAAAATTGGTGGAGTAATTTATTATTAACCGTGTTGGCCAAACAGGAGCGAACTAGGGTTCAGTGACTCGAATTGCACGAGTTGTTATCTGAGCTTGGTGCGGCGATATTAAAGCATCGAAATTGTTCGCATGAGGGGGAAATCAAAGGTTGGAGGTCGATGTAACTTTGGTGATGATGGCGAAAGTTCGCGTGGACGAGTTCGTCGGCAATCCGATGTTTTGGGGTGATTGGTTCTTCCTTTTGGGATTTGAAATTGCTCAATTTCGTTTCAGGGGATGGAAACAAGTTCTGGATGGTCGGACTAATGAGCTTGTTGTCGATGATTGTTGGGTATAGCGGTGATGATAGGAGCGGCGACATGGGGATGTGCATATGCACAGGCATCAGAGAGAAGAAGAAGAAGATGTTAGATTCGAATTTTGGGTTTTAACCCGGGTTGTTGCTCGAAGTATTGATAATTGGGATCGACTATTTCATGTTCATATATGAGTACCTGTTGTATCAGAGACCACTGCTGTGATGTGAAGCTCGTGAGGATGTAATGCTCGGGACATACTTGAGAAAATGAGGGGGAGGACTCGAGTGTGGCATCAGTTATATGAGAGTGGGATTTGATATTAATATCAGTTTTTTTAAAAAAAATAAGTAAATGATGATCAAATTTTGGGTAGCAAGTATAACTATGTTGACATGTTTTGGTAACAAAATGTTCATAATAGGTTCAAGAAATTTTTTTAAAACAAGTTTCCAAAATTTGATTTAAAATAAAATGTTTGAATTGAATTGTTTGACCTTGTTTAGTTAGATTTGAATAATTAATTTAATTTAGAACTCCTAAGTATTTTCAAATGAAATTTTCTGATGAAATTAAGTAAGTATTTAAGTTTGCATCTTTAACCTTAAATCGAATAAAAGTTCTCTAGTGATTGATTTCAAGCATTCAATTTAAACAAGACATAGATAATGAGTAAATAATCAATTAAGGTAGATAGTCTATCGTATTTAATTAAGGTCTTAATTTATTAAAGATTGATTAATTAAGAGTAATTACTTAAATAAGTAATAAGTGGATAGATAATAAAGGTATTAAGGGAAGGATCATTAAACTAAGTGAATAAATTACAATTAATTACTATAATTAATTATATATAGTCACTTAATATGACCGATTTGGTATAATTACTTAGTGAAGTAATTTATGGATATTTACTGGATGTAATTAATAAAAAGGGGATTACTTGATAGGAAGTAATTAAAGAACAATTACTTAGTGGGAGTAATTAAGTGTTAATTATTCAGTGTAATTAATTAATTATGGGTTAATTAATTAATGTAAGTAATTAAGAATAATTACTGAATGTGATTAATCAAGGTTATTAAGTGAGTGTGGTAAATTAATTAAAGGCTAATCACCGAAAGTAAATAGAGTGGATAATTATAGAATGATTAATTATTGGTTTGCAATTAATTACTGTTAAATAAGCAAGATAAAAATGATTAAAGGAATTAATTTGATTTAATTAGTAGTGGGTGACTAATTAATCTTGCTTATAAATGATTGGCTGATATTTCGGATATGAAATGTTTGTGATATGATATGATTGTCTTGAACAGTGATTATGTGGTTATCTGTCGATGATAAATTGTTGTGCAATAAGTGACATCTTTTATTTAAATGTTAAATTGTGTTTCACTTGTATAACGTGGGTTAAGATGGCATTGAATTCGAAGAGACCGAAGTCGGGTATTAGTAAATATCTAAAACCACTTCGATTTGTAATCTATAATAATTCTCTATAGATTCGATATATGAAATCAATAGACTGGAACGGAATTATTTAAGTGAACTAGACCATTTAATCTAAGTTTGGTACTTAGAAATTGATGTGTGTAATAATCATTGTCTATACCAAACCTGTGAATTTGTAAAATTGACACGAGTTACCTCGGGTTTTAGGTAAGTTTATTGCTGTAGTATTCCATGTTAGATGGGTTTACTCACGCTGGTTTCCTCCCTGACCCGGGTGTTACTTTGAAGTAATGCTTGGGTCAGACCCAATATTACAATTTTCAGGTAAGGACATTCTGGAGTTCAGGAGGCGAGCTAGATGGCAGGAGCGTATGGAGTGTTTCCGCTGTGATATATTGTTGTATATTTAGGACATGTTGTGTCTGTCTAGTGTTTGTGTATATGTAGTAACTCTGATGTATTAAAGTGTAATTTGATAAGTACAGTTTCCTTTATATAACTATTATTATTTGATATTATATTTTGTCTGCTGTGAATGTGAGAATCCGTGTTTTGGTGTTTCTGTTTCTTCTTCTATCTCTATTCTTTCTTTTCCTTAACATTCTGGAATTTTCGGGATCGAAAATTCCGGGTCGTTACATTTGGTATCAGAGCAAAAGGTTAAGCGAGACCTTGGTTCTGGTGGGATTACTTATTAAGGATAGGGTCAATGGTACCCTAGGATGAGTGAGTGTGTGTGTGTGTCTATATATATACATATGTCTATATATATATATATATATATATATATATATATATATATATGAGAGCGTACTTGTTATTTTCTTATATAAAGATTTTAAATGATTTTATATAAGAGTATATTTCGATATATAAAGCAATATTTCTTTCTAATATTAAGGTAATTGGTTGTTAAATTATTGGAATTAAATTAAGTGGTAACAGAAATACAACCAAATTGAAATTAAATAAAGATAAGTTTGAAATGGATTCAAACTGAAATTTAAGTCTTGAATTTGGGGAAGAGTTTCAGAATAAGATGAATTGGTTTCCAGATATGATAATCTTGGCTATTATTATAAATAACTGTTGTGTTTAATAATAATGTGTATAAATGAGTAAGCAAAATGAAATGTTTTAGGGAAGTAAAACATTTGGGTAAGTATGACTCTTAAATTGGAATTGAAGATGATCTGAATTATGAAGTTTTAAATCTAGGCCCAGAAACTTGAAAATTGTTTCAAAGTGATAAAGAAATAATAGATAATATTATTTAATGTATTTGAATGCAAGGGTCGTATTTCGAACAAGAGTTGTTTGAAAATATAAAGAAATTTGTTTTGAATTAAAAACCAAAAGTGGTTTAAAATATAAGGATAACTTGGTGTGTAAAGGAGATAATATGTATATATAAGGAATATACATAATATCAAAGATATTCGAAATAAACTCTAAATGTTGAGTTTTAAATTTTTATTTGAAATGAGATGTGATACCCAAAGTGATAAGTTTTTGAACTTATAAGTGGGAAGATTATTAATGGGGAGTTTAAAATTTGAAATGGAAATTCAAATTGGGTAAGGTTGACTAGATTAAGTAAATTGAATTTAACTTTGGGAAAGTTAAATAATTTAATAAGCAACCTGAATTGGAAATTTCAAGATAAAATTGAGATTTAACTTGGAAAGTTGAATGGTTAATTTGAATTGGGAATTTTTGTGATCTCAAAATGGGTTTGAGACCTGGAAATTGAAAATGGATGCTGTAAATTGGTGTTTGGATAAATTTGCATGTTTATTTATCCAAATATTATAAATAATCTATGAAACTGAGGATTGGTTTTGAAGGTAAAATACAGTAATAAAATTAGATTCTAAAGATAAAATTGTTTTTCAATTCTTATTTGAACCTTGAAAGAAGTTAAGTAAGGATAATTTAAAATGGAATTTTGAAATTCCGACTCAGAATTAAATTGTTTAAAGATTTTGATTGTTGATTTAAAAATAAAGCGATCAAATCAACATTTAAAAATTTAACTCGAATTTGTATAATTCGGGATGGTTTAAATTTGAAATTTGAATTGAATTTGATTTGAATTAATTGGAAATGGAGGTTGGGTAGTTGAATAGTTTAGCTCTGGACTATTTTCAATATAAATTGTTTTAATATAAACTTATTTTCCTAAGCTATTTGCTATATACAATCTTTCTTTTTAAAGCCAAACTATTTTACACTTATTTTACAATTATTTTTGAACTATTTAAGATTTTTTCAACTATTTTATAAACTAATTTCTGTTTTTCAACTACTTTATAACTAATTATTATTTACAACTATTTTACAACTACTTAACTATTTTACAACTACTTAACTATTTTACAAACTAATAATTACTTTCCAACTACTTATCTATTTTAAACTTTTCAAGCTAGTTTCTAAATTTAAGTTGGACAGAGTTCAAACTGTTTATGATTAAATATCCATTTGAGATAAGATTGAGGTGACAATCCAAATGAGGATTTAAGCAATTGTGAGTAAGTGAATGAAAATCTATGTGAATGTGAATAGAAAAGGAGATTGATTTGGCTAATAACCAATAAAGATAAACACGTAGGATGTATGTATATTATTCTATTCGCATAGTGATTTGATCTGGATTCGAGCGCAGAATTTCGAGATAGTTTATCAATCCGAGTTAGGATTTTTCACTCGATTTTCGACGGCGAACCTAGATATGGTTTGTTGATTGGTTCTGGATATTCACTATCATAGTTATGGATATGCAAGAAGAATAATGGTTTCTGATCACGAAACCAGATCTAAGTCCGCACTAGGAAGTCGGGTGGACGATACTAGTTCGGAAGTGAAATTGTGTGATCGAGTGAGCGATCAGATTGGTATAGCGCACAGATGATATGTGTACATCGTACGGACTCGAATGAAATTGATATTGGGAATTTGTGGATAAGAATTGTGAAATGGTTGAAAGGTATATTTTATGAAATATATGATGAAGTAAAGTGGAAATTGGATATTTTTATGGTAAAAAATTACTTTAAGGAAGTAAGCAATTTGGTAAGTGACTTATAGAGTAATCAAATTTGAATACTTGATTTAGAATAAACAAAGTTATATATCTTTGTTATATAAAATAAATATCCCCTTGTTGAATCTATTGCCGGAAGGAAAGGACATTTGGAAGTGTTTGAAGTATAAACGGAGTTTTATACAAGTTTGAAATGATCCAAAGTTTTTAAAAATTATATATATATATATATATATACACATACATACATACATATATATATAAAGGATCTTATGAGGATTTTGGGAAAAGGTTTTTGGGACCTTTGGATTTGGAAAGGATTTTTGATTTTTGGGAAAAACCAATTTTGGAGATTTGGAAAGCCTAGTTGAGAATTATCGATTTTGGGATAATCAATTTTGTGAAAAGGAGATTTATATGGGATTCATACTAGGTGTATGATTTGGAAGATACTATATGTGTATAGTATAAAGTGTTTTGAAAATGGCTCTGGAGAAAAAGGCGCTCCCTTGGAATGAACTTCTCAGGAGTGCCATAGGGTGGTACTGCCTTGAACCCTAAGGGAGGTTTCTAAAGTTGATCCTGTGACGAGTCCGGACGAAACTAGTTCCTGAGGATTTTGTGTAGTGTGTAGCGAAAGTCGATGGCGCTGATGCCTACAGAGGCATTTGGGTTTTGCTGTGACGACAGTGTAACTCGATGTCACTGCGATCTACTGCAGACCATAGCGAAAGTCGTGTGTGCCGCTGAGAGCCAACAGTCTACGTTTGATTTTATATCGGTAGACTACAACCTTGGTGACATAGCGAAAGTCAAGTGTGCTGCTGAGAGCCAATAGTCTACATTTGATTTTACATCGGTAGACTGCGACCTATGTGGAAGTGGAGAAGTTTCATTCTTTTGGCAGCGAAATTTGAGGGCACTGAGGCCTAAAATTACATGGACTTTTGCTGCGATGGCAACGTAACCCTAGATGTAACTACGATCTGTAGCGGGTTCAGTGCGTAATCGAGGGGCGCGGAGGCCTACAGTTATCTATAGATTTTGCCAGGACGGCAACGTAACCAACGGGTTAACTGCGACCATGGATGGGGGTGATGATTTCCAAAGATTCTCACCAAAGATATTTCCTCTGCTTTTGAAAATGTTTTCTATATTTTCAATAAAATTATTTTCCAAGTATTTTCACAGGATGTTGAAAACGGGTTTACTGAGTACTTATAGGTTTTCAGCCTTACGCCTGATCAACGTATGATAGAATTTCTGTAAGAACAAGGATGGACTTATTGAAACATCGAGTTATAAAAGTATTTTTATAAAAACTATTTTAGTAAAATTACATAGGTTTTTTTTAAAAGTGTTTTAAAAATGATCAACGAAAATTTATTAGATTTTTAGTATTTTAATAAATTCTGGCTTCGTTCCTTTTCGAGGACGAAAAGGTTCAAAAGGGGAGGCATGTGATAACCCGGATTTTTGGGCATCTGTTAATTGAAAATTAACAGGATTAAATTTGTTAAAATATTCATTTGTAAATTTAGCAAATGAAATTCTTATACATACATACATACATACATACATACATATATATATATATATATGAATCTGTATATGGAAGAATCTGAACCATAATAAATGTTGGATTATAAATATTTGGATAGGTATTTATTTGATAATCTCCAAATATAGTTACTTAAATTTACAAAAAAATTCTTTTAAAAACAAATAATAATGATTGTTATATATACATATATAAATAGATTTTAAATAGAATTATTACTTTCAAATTGAAATTTTAATTTAATTTTTAAAAGATATATATCTTAAGTGTATTTTGGGATTAAATATCTTATATATGATTTATTTAGAATACAATTATTTTTTATTTTGTTTCTTTAAAGGGTTTTGTTTAAATAAATTTAAAAATACTTATTTAATAGGAAAATAAATATAAAAGCTTTATATTCATATTTTATAATAAATAAAATATATTATTACAAGTGTTAGATTATAAAGGCTTGTTATAAACATATGTTATTTAATGAAGGATGGTAGTTGACAAATGTTATTAGATAGACAAGTGTCATAATTTATTTCATTTTCTTTTGAATTTTAATAAGTCAAAATAAACTCTATTTTTACTACTATCTTCTTCTTCATTTCTTTTTCCATTTTCTCTATTTTTTTAAACAAAAAGCAACCTGTAAAACTCTTTCTCTAATCTGAAGTCATGCCTATAACAAGTTTTAAATACAACCAGAAATCCTCAGAAACAAAGCTTGTAATCAATCCCTCAAACCAAAAATCAAAACACAACAAACATTTCTCAAGTTCAGAACTAAAACCCTGCAATCATCTTCCAAAATCTAAGCCAAACCTGTAAGTAATTTTTAGAAGCTTGTAACCTTCTCAAATACCAAGCAAAGCAAACCTGAAGTATAGTTTATCAACAAGCAAAGCTATTCAGCAATCTGTATTTCAGTTTGAACAAAATCAAGTCTTAAAATCATCTCAGCAATTCAAGCTTTCAAGTTTTCAAATTGAAATAGTCAAGTCTTCAAAGTTCAATCCAGTTTTCAAGCTTCCCTGTTTTCTAAAACAAAGCTCTATTCATATTTAAGGTGAGTAAACAACTAACCTTTGATTTAATGTGTGGTTTGTGATGTAGTTAGTAAAATAGGAGATGTGAAAATTGTTTACGTAGGTGTAATTTCAGTCACATGCTATAAATATGTAACTGTGTATGTGTGCATGTCTGAAAACCTGATTATATTCCTGTTTTATAACTAAGAGGACAAAATTCTTGATCAAAGGTCAAGTGCTCTTCAATAATTCACATATTAGTGTTGACATCTGAACAAAATGCGTTTGTTTTTACCTAAGCTAAATTTAAAAATTTTAGTTAAGCGTGATTAAGTATAAAACTATTTGTAAACTTAAAAGTGCAGTAAAAAGTTTTAAAATATGTTAAAATAAAGTATCGTAAATTGCTGATCTAAGTTTATAACCTGAATTGAATTTGAAAATAATGATTTTAAAATGAAAATCAAAAATTTTAGGTGTGTTTGGGGTGAGCATTTCGGAGTTTGTAACAACCCGCATATTTAACGATTTTATATTTAAATGATTTATTTAAGTATAGCGTCGTTAGTCGGATTTTGAGTCCGAAATGTTACTTTTTGCAAACGGTCGAATTGGGTCTCAAGACCACTTCCATTGAGTTCAAAACATCGTTTGCGATCTTTTTGAGTATAAGCTTCGATATGTTTGGAGTTTGTGAAATTTTGACCCTTTTTCTACTTGGACTTGAGTTTGGGTTCAGCCCCAATCCCCTCTTGACCCCTAGCTCATTAACTCTTCATCCATTCACCCTCATTTCATTCCTTTAAATTAAGAAAACTGAAAATGGTGGAGGGGAAGAGGAAATAGAAATTGCAAGCCCTAGTTTCTTCTTGTAAACTTGAATCTTGCTCCAAAATCAAAGAGAAGCCATTGGTAAGTCTCCACTTCATCTTCTCCAACTCTTTCTCCTTCAATTTCAGAAAGTTTTCTAAACCTAACTTAGGAAATACTTGTTTTGATCTTAGATTGAAGCTTGTTGGGTTGAAGTAGAGTTTGGTTGGTCCTCTCCTTGTTATTGAGCTTCTTCTTCTTCTTTGTTTTTGTAAAAAGGTGAGATTTTTATCTCACATCTATGCTTATAATCATTTTGATTGTTGGGCATGAATTCCTAACAAGTATACATATGCCATTGCTTTGGATTTGGAAAGGATTGAAATTCATTAGATAGGGCAAGGAAGTGCTGAACATCAGGTTCGGCTGACCGAACTCATGGTCCGGTCGACCGACCTGCTACCTGGGCACTTCCCTGCCTCTGTTTTGGAAGTGCAGGAATTTAGGCTCCAGTCAACCGACCCAGAGGTCTGGTCGACCGACCTGATGCCCCGAGCACCTCTCTGTTTCTGGCCCGGTCAACCGACCCAGGAGGTCCGGTCGACCGACCTGCTCCTGTTTTGCCTGTTTTTGCATATTTTGATTGTTTTCCAAATTTTATCGATTTAAGTTGCTTTTTAGTAGTTGTTATTGCATCTTTGACTTTGATAACTTATTCTTGACTTCATCCATGGGTTTTTATAAAATAATCTCTCGAATCATATTTAAAAGCTCGTTTCTCCAATTTATAAATTCTATTTAAAACACACAATTTCGCACTTCGAGCGAAGTGGAAGGGTGATTAAATGGTTGGGCAAAACACGGACCATGAATCTGTGCGTTTATCCTTCCGATTAATCCCCGACCTATTCAATTGATCATTTTGACCTTCGGGTTTGGTTTATCGATGATATGAGGTAAACTTTGTACTACTTTGAGTGTGAAAGTGGCGGACGGATAGTAAACCGTTTAGTGCGAACGAGTGGTTATGGGACGCACGTTAACACTTTTAGGATTCCTTTTCGAGAGTTGTGACACATTCCGCCAGATAGTGGTGTCCAGTACTGGGTCTTCGACCATCACCACCACGGCTTATCGCCCTATAGTATCGCTTCCGATGTTGGTCTTTATGAGCCGCATGGGTGATATTGGGTTTGTGCCTTCGGGTTTGTCGCCCTATAGTATCGCTTTCTATGTTGGTCGTTATAAGCCGCATGGGTGATATTGGGTTTGGAGTCTTCGGGCTCATGGATCCTTGTTTATACAGTACTGAGCTCGAGCAATCATATGTTTCATTGATATTATATTCCCTTGGTATCACCCATCGGTGTTGGTCTTTTTGAGCCGCATGATGTATAACGATTACCTTGTGGAACTTGAATACCTTATGGGTATTTGTTATTTGTCTTTTTGGCTTGCTTTGGGATATTTGTATCCTTTGTTTATCTATGTTGCCAATGATATGAGGCTTGTCTTGATATGTTCATCTTTTGTTAGATGATTGTGTTATCTCTTTTAGAGATATTTGTTATACTTTGTAACTTTGCAGGTTTATTGTTGTTCAGTTTATCTAACTGATTTGTTTAGCTAGACTGACCCGTGTATTAATTACTCGGGTCAGACCGAGATGTTTCAGGTTAGGTGCCTTTGGACTTAGCCTATTTTGCTTCCGCATGGACTACTCCGCAAGCTTCTTTTTGTCATAGCTTTTTTTGTAGTCCCATTCTGTAGTAACTCTGATATGTATTCTTGTGAACTCGTCGGTATATTGTGGTTTGCTATACCACTTGACATGTATTATTTTGTATACTATGCTATGTATCAGCATATGTGTGTATGATGGTTTACTGCTCTGTGATGTATATTGCATTTGAGTTGTTATATTTTGTTCTGATAGATCCTCTAGCCACCTATGGTTTTGTTTTAAGTATTCATTGGATATGTCGATCGGCTTGGTAAGGCAACTGTCGATGTATTCAATAGATAATTAAAGCAAGGCTATAGATGGTCGCTCCTAAACAGCCTTATTCTCCGTGTTAGCAGACGGTATTATCTATTAATACTCTTTGCTAGTGTGGGTACAGAGGTGGGGCATCACAGCTTGGTATCAGAGCCAGGTTCAGAACAAAATATGATAAACACAGAATATAGCACATATTACGATACATCAGAGTGTGATAAGTGATACAGATCTTTGAATCATCGTTTCTCTTTATTCCATCAAGGTTAGATAGAATTTGGAAATACGTCTAGGAATGCATTCTATTCCGTAGTATTCCATATTGCAATATCTACCTTGTGAATAATCTTGTCTTGTCTAACTTTCAGCGTATGGATGGAGGAGGCAGAGGACGATGTTCGGATGCTGGGCAATCCAATGGCTCACATCCGGACGGTGTTTATATGTCTGCCGATCAGTTTTAGAGTGGTTTATGAGCACACAGCCTCCAGCTCCTGCTCGAACATCTCCTCCATGCAAGTCCACCTTCGCATATTTGTGCAGTGATTTTTCTCATCTTGGAGGGAAGCCATTTAAAGGCTCCGAGATTGTTCTTGAAGTCCAAGTTTGGATTCGCTTGTACGAGCATGTTCTCTCTCGCATGGATCCTTCTGACCATGATAGAGTTCTTGTAACTTCTAGCTTATTGCAAAAGCGTGCCCTTGATTGGTACGAGCTTCTTTTAGCTGAATTTGATGAGTCTGCTCTTTCTTGGACTCAGTTTCGGGAACGATTCGAACTCAAGTTCGTTCCTGAATCTGAGAAAGCTTTGTTGTCCCGGCGCTTTCTTGAATTGAAGCAAGGGGAGTCTTCCGTTTCTGAATATGTTGCATCTTTCGAGGACTTATCTAAGTATGGTCTTGAATTCATTAGTACCTCGTATAGGAAGAATCTGAAGTTGGTATCTGGTCTTAAGAAATGTCTTAAGAAGTCTTTAATGCTCCAGCTTAAGCTTTCCTTTGAGGAGTTGGTTGATTCGGCACTTCATCTTGAAGCCTTCGAGAAGGAGTGTGATTGTGGGAATGATGTTGAGGTTCGCAAGAACGCCAACAAGAGGTAATTTCCATTCGATATGCGGAAATTTTTCCCTTCCAAGAAGAAAAAGCATGTTGAAACCGAGTCTCGGTCTGTTGGAACACCTTCCATTAGGAAGTGTTTCAATTGTGGTTCATCTGATCATATGATTCGAGCTTGTCCTAAGCCTCTCTTCTGCCGCTACTGCAAGAAGGAAGGCCATCGTAGTTCCACTTGTCCTATTGCTCCGAGTAATCTTCTGTCAGGAAAACTAAATATAGCGGATGCTTCTGGAGGTTCTTCTCAGAGAAAAGGTACATCTCCATCTGTTAGGAAGGTTCTATTTTATTTCTTGACTATTGTATTCGGGTTCTCTTCGATACGGGGGCTTCGCATTTTTCCGTATCGAAGAAGCTCTTCGATGATTTATCTTTGGATGTTTCTTGTATGGTTACTTCTTTGAGAATTGTGAATCCGAATTGGTGGATCCGCAACGCTCAATTTGCTTGTATTAATGTCGAGATTATTTTATGTGATTTTTCTTTCCGAGCCAATTTGCATGTTATGCGTTACTTAGGTTTCGGAATTGATTTTTTTTGAAAGGATTAACTTAATTATTATGAAGTCATATCCTAAATCCTGAGTGGACTATTCATCCTCAACATTTTCAATCTGTTAAACAGATTTCTATTTTCTTTGTGATTTCGATTCCAATTTGATCTCATCATTTTATTCTTTAAGCCCTCATGATGAGAAAAGTGTTGTTTCTCTCATTCTTGTAGTTTGAGAATTTTCTGGTATTTCTGGCCTTGTCTTAGGATTATCACCCAAGCAATCTTTTGTTGTAGTGTTAAGGTGTTTTTAGCTCGACCTTACCACCGGTTTTCATTTGACTACGAGTTGCGGAAGTTAGCATTCCACTTACCGCTCTCCGCACTCGTTGTAATTCTTATGAATGATCTGTTGTGTCATTTAGTTTGTCCAGCTCATTTCATCCATTTTATGAATCGAGTATTCTACGAATATCTCGATGATTCCATTTTTGCATTTATTGATTTTGGATGGAATTAGCTATCTAAAATTTTTGTAAATCTTTTTCATAAGAGTTATTTATAAGTATAAATGGGATTTTTGTTTTTAAAACAAACAAAGAGAATTTTCAAAAGTTTTTAGAAACATGTTTATCATATAGAAGATGGTTTTGTGATTGTATTGCCCATTGAGTGCTTTAAGAATTCTAGTCGATGCGTTGATCAACGTTTTCGATAGGAATCTCCCAAACACTTTGATGAGACAATTTGACACAATAAATTGATTTGAAATAAGAAAATTTTTCTAGAAAAAATAGTTACATAAAGATAATTGTGATTTCGAAAGTTTTAGCTTTTCGAGGAAGAATATTATTTGAAAGAACTCTTTTTCAATACTCTTATTCTTGGGATTCCCGAAGGGAACCAAGAATTTATATTTTGTTCCAAAGCTAATCGTATTGGTTTGGATGTCGTTCCCTTGCAAAAGAGAACGCGCTATCACTTATGTTTCTAAACCATTAAAGCTTACCGAGACTAGATATGCCACCTATGATCTAGTGCTCGCGGCTATTGTTTTCGCTTTTTGTATTTGGCATCATTACTTTTGGGTGAGGGATTTTGCTCTCCTTACCAATCATAATTTTGAAATTTTTATTTTCTTATGAGGAACTTAATGTTGGTTTGAGTTCCTAGCATCTTATGATCTTGATATTTTAATTCCCGAAAAGGGGATCGTGTTGCCAATGCATTTAGTTGTAAGCAGCAAGTGATTGTTTCTTTGTTGATGTCCGAATGGAATGGTCCTTTTACCAAGTTCATCGGACATTTTGTTGTACTTTATTTTTTTGAGCTTTGGTTCATTTGACGTATTGTTTGTACCACGTCGGTGTTCCAAATTATTTTGAACTTAGGGATCCATAGAATTCTCTGAGCAAGCAAGTTCGGACTTATCCTCTCGTGCTCCTTATGGTGAACTTCTTATTCTGTTATTCTTTTATGTTGATATGTTTGTGGTAGTTGGGAGAATCACCTACCTCTTGTAGAGTTCTCCTACAATAATAGTTTTCAGTCTAGTATTGGTATGGCTCCTTTCGAAGCCTTATACAGAAGGCCATGTCGATCACCTTCTTGTTGGTTGGAATCTGGGGAGAAGCTTATTCTTGGTCCAGATTTTGTTCGTGATTCTTCCGAGAAGATTGATCTTATTCGATTGAGAATGAAAGGGGCACAGAGTCGCCAGAAATCCTACGCGGACAACCGTAGGAAGCCTCTCGAGTTCTCGATTGGCGATCTTGTTTTTATTCGTGTTTCTCCTTTGAATGGGGTTATGCGCTTCAGTATGACTGGGAAATTGGCTCCTCGTTATATAGGATCATTTTCTACTACTGAACGTATTTGCCCTACGGCTTATAGAGTTTCACTTCCTGCTCATTTATCTGGTATTCATGACGTGTTTCACGTCTCGCAACTTCGGAAGTGTCTTTGGGAGTCGGATTCTGTTGTTACTTCTCCTGATTTGCAAGAGCTTGAGGTCTCACCGGACTTATCTATTGTACAGCAGCCTATTCGCGTACTTGACACGGAGGTGCGACACCTTCGAAACAAGGACGTACCGCTCGTTAAAGTTCAATGGTCCGCTAATCCCAATGAATGTACTTGGTAAACCAGAGAGTTTATCGAGCAATCCTATCCGGGTTTTCTATCTTTGCTTTGAAACGGTGAGAATGTCTTTTCATCTCAAGCTTATTTCCTTTTCTTTTGCATGCGTATGTATGTAGTTGTTACAAATATCGTCTCTAGAAACTACGGGGACACAATTTTGTAAGGAGGGGAGATCTGTAACAACCCGCATATTTAACGATTTTATATTTAAATGATTTATTTAAGTATAGCATCGTTAGTCGGATTTTGAGTCCGATGTGTTACTTTTTGCAAACGGTCGAATTGGGTCTCAAGACCACTTCCATTGAGTTCAAAACGTCGTTTGCGATCTTTTTTAGTATAAGCGTCGATATGTTTGGAGTTTGTGAAATTTTGACCCTTTTTCTACTTGGGCTTGAGTTTGGGTTCACCCCCAATCCCCTCCTAACCCCCTAGCTCATTAACTCTTCATCCATTCACCCTCATTTCATTCCTTTAACTTAAAAAAACTGAAAGTGATGGAGGGGAAGAGGAAATAGAAATTGCAAGCCCTAGTTTCTTCTTGTAAACTTGAATCTGCTCCAAAATCAAAGAGAAGCCATTGGTAAGCCTCCTCTTCATCTTCTCCAACTCTTTCTCCTTCAATTTCAGAAAGATTTCTAAACCTAACTTAGGAAATACTTGTTTTGATCTTAGACTGAAGCTTGTTGGGTTGAAGTAGAGTTTGGTTGGTCTTCTCCTTGTTATTGAGCTTCTTCTTCTTCTTCTTTGTTTTTGTAAAAAGGTGAGATTTTATCTCACATCTATGCTTATAATCATTTTGATTGTTGGGCATGAATTCCTAAGAAGTATACATGTGCCATTTCTTTGGATTTGGAAAGGATTGAAATTCATTAGATAGGGCAAGGAAGTGCTGAACATCAGGTTCGGCCGACCGAACTCAGGGTCCGATCGACTGACCTGCTATCTGGGCACTTCCCTGCCTCTGTTTTGGAAGTGCAGAAATTTGGGCTCCGGTCAACCGACCCAGAGGTCCGGTCGACCGACCTGATGCCCCGAGTACCTCTCTGTTTCTAGCCCGGTCAACCGACCTAGGAGGTCCGGTCGACGGACCTGCTCCTGTTTTGCCTGTTTTGCCTATTTTTGCATATTTTGATTGGTTTTCCAGATTTTATCAATTCAAGTTGCTTTTTAGTAGTTGTTATTGCATCTTTGACTTTGATAACTTATTCTTAACTTCATCCACGGGTTTTTATAAAATAATCTCTCGAATCATATTTAAAAGCTCGTTTCTCCAATTTATAAATTCTATTTAAAACACACAATTTCGCACTTCGAGCGAAGTGGAAGGGTGATTAAATGATTGGGCAAAACACAGACCATGAATCTGTGCGTTTATCCTTTCGATTAATTCCTGACCAATTCAATCGATCGTTTTGACCTTCGGGTTTGGTTTATCGATGATATGAGGTAAACTTTGTACTGCTTTGAGTGTGAAAGTGACTGACGGATAGTAAACCATTTAGTGTGAACGAGTGGTTATGGGACGCACGTTAACACTTTTCGGATTCCTTTTCGAGAGTTGTGACACATTCCGCCAGTTAGTGGTGTCCAATACTGGGTCTTCGACCTTCACCACTACGGCTTGTCGCCCTATAGTATCGCTTCCGATGTTGGTCTTTATAAGCTGCATGGGTGATATTGGGTTTGTGCCTTCGGGTTTGTCGCCCTATAGTATCGCTTTCTATGTTGGTCGTTATGAGCCGCATGGGTGATATTGGGTTTAGAGTCTTCGGGCTCATGTATACTTGTTTATACAGTACTGAGCTCGAGCAATCATATGTTTCATTGATATTATATTCCCTTGGTATCGCCCATCGGTGTTGGTCTTTTTGAGCCGCATGATGTATAACGATTACCTTGTGGAACTTGTATACCTTATGGGTATTTGTTATTTGTCTTTTTGTCTTGCTTTGGGATATTTGTATCCTTTGTTTATCTATGTTGCCAATGATATGAGGCTTGTCTTGATATGTTCATCTTTTGTTAGATGATTGTGTTATCTCTTTTAGAGATATTTGTTATACTTTGTAACTATGCAGGTTTATTGTTGTTCAGTTTATCTAACTGATTTGTTTAGCTAGACTGACCCGTGTATTAATTACTCGGGTCAGACCGAGATGTTTCAGGTTAGGTGCCTTTGGACTTAGCCTATTTTGCTTTCGCATGGACTACTCCGCTAGCTTCTTTTTGTCATAGCTTTTTGTGTAGTCCCATTCTGTAGTAACTCTGATATGTATTCTTGTGAACTCGTCGGTATATTATGGTTTGCATACCACTTGACATGTATTATTTTGTATACTCTGCTATGTATCAGTATATGTGTATATGATGGTTTACTGTTCTGTGATGTATATTGCATTTGAGTTGTTATATTCTGTTCTGATATATCCTCTAGCCACCTATGGTTTTGTTTTAAGTATTCATTGGTTATGTCGATCGGCTTGGTAAGGCAATTGTCGATGTATTCAATAGATAATTAAAGCAAGGCTATAGATGGTCGCTCCTAAACAGCCTTATTCTCCGTGTTAGCAGACGGTATTATCTATTAATACTCTTTGCTAGCGTGGGTACAGAGGTGGGGCGTCACAGAGTTGATCGTTTTTCTTGTTTTAGGCATTTTCTGTCGGTCGGAGGGAGGTGGAACCTCGTGGTTGCCACTAGAGGGTGTAGGGATGTCGACGATTCCAGGAAAATTAGTGGAGTAATTTATTATTAACCGTGCTGGCCAGACAGGAGCGAACTAGGGTTCAGTGACTTGAGTTGTACGAGATGATATCTGAGCTTGGTGCGGCGATGGTGAAGCATCGGAAGTGTTCACATGAGGGGGAAATCAAAGATTGGAGGTCGATGTAAATTTGGTGATGATGACGAGAGTTCGCGTGGACGAGTTCAACGGCAATCGGATGTTTTGGGGTGATTGTTTCTTCCTTTTGGGATTCGAAATTGTTCAATTTCTTTTCATGGGACCGAAACTAGTTCTGGGTGGTCGGAACGAATGAGCTTGTCGTCGATGATATGCTGGGGATAGTGGTGATGATCGGTGCGGCGGGGTGCGGATGTGCATTTTCACAGGCATCAAAGAGAAGAACAGGAAGATGTTAGATTCGAATTTTGGGTTTTGACCCGGGTTGTTGCTCGAAGTTTTTATAGTTGGCTCGAGTATTTCGTGTTCATGCACGAGTACCTGTTGTATCTGCGACCACTGCTATGATGTTAAGCTCGTGAGGATGTAATGCTCGGGACGTACTTGAGAAAATGAGAGGGAGGACTCGAGTGTGGCATCGGCTATATGAGAGTGGGATTTGATATTAATATCAGTTTTTTAAAAAAATAAGTAAATGATGATCAGATTTTGGGTAGGAAGTATAACTATGTTGACCTTTTTTGGAAACAAAATGTTCATAATAGGTTCAAGCAAAATTTTTAAAACAAGTTTCCAAAATTTGATTTAAAATAATATGTTTGAATTGAATTGTTTGACCTTGTTTAGTTAGATTTGAATAATCAATTTAATTTAGAACTCCTAAGTATTTTCAAATGAAATTTTCTGATGAAATTAAGTAAGTATTTAAGTTTGCGTCATTAACCTTAAATCGAATAAAAGTTCTCTAGTGATTGATTTCAAGCATTCAATTTAATCAAGACATAGATGATGAGTAAATAATCAATTAAGGTAGATAGTCTATCTTGTTTAGTTAAGGTCTTATTTTATTAAAGATTGATTAATTAAGGGTAATTACTTAAATAAGTAATTAGTGGATAGTTAATGAAGGTAATTAAGGGAAGGATCATTAAACTAAGTGAATAAATGATAATTACTTAATAAAATTAACTATAGATAGTCACTTAATACGACCGATTCGGTATAATTACTTAGTGAAGTAATTTATGGATATTTACTGGATGTAATTAATAAAAAGGGGATTACTTGATAGGAAATAATTAAAGGATAATTACTTACTGGAATTAATTAAGTGTTAATTATTCAGTGTAATTAATTAAATGATTTATTAATTAATTATGGGTGTAATGACCCGTCTTTCTCTACCGATAAAGATGCATCATGAGTACGAAAGAAAGGGATAGAAAAGAGAAAAGATAGAGAAGAAAGAAGAAACAACATCAGAATCTCAACAGCGGAACCAATACATTATATTAATCACATAAATATTACGTAGTATACAACATCTATCAGAGTTACACAGATAATACATCACATACTAGACAGTTATAAACACCTGTCTAGTTATTACAACACAAGATACAACTCAAACAACGACTCAGAGATCAACACAGCGGAACCACCTAGATATTTACGACGGTGAAGCCTCCTACTCCATTGCTCCACCAGAATTCGTCAAAGCTAACCTCAATCCCTCGACGACTCATACATAATATGAGTACCCAAGAGTTTAATAAAACAGAAAATAAACACTTGGGTCAGACATGGGTCTGGTGTGAGTAAACAGTTTAAAGTTGCTTAACTTTGAAAAACCATTGAAAACAAAAGGTATCACGTAAGACTCCCCCCACATAAACATAGGCAAGTTTTTACCTTACGCTAACCGAAACATTTGATAGGAAATCTAGTGATATTATAATATGGTCTATGGTTTTCAAGTAAAATACAGAAATAGATGGAATGCTTACATCTCACGTTCCAACATAGTTGGGCATAACTAAAACGTACGACACTTATTGGAGTTTGGATTCCATACAATGGCAGGGCTACTAGGGTATCGCCCATCACAGTACGGGGCCTAGATCACCGTACTAAGGATCCACCCTCAATCCCCTGCAACACAAGGCTGGAACCATCCCTTACTGGATAGTCCCGGACAAGACAACCCCGGCAGTTGTCGCGAATCAACTTCCCCACACAGCCAAATAAAAAGGGACTTCTAAACAGGGGTAAATCTCGTCCTACTTGAGCATGACCCGCTTAGCCTTGCTGCACCTCCCATGTTTTAGCTATTCCTGGTTGATGAGGCTTGAGGCTACGATTACCTTTAGAGAACACATCTCTTAGAATGCTCATCATCCACCTGACGATGTTCTGAAAGCATTCAATCCATACAAGTTCATTCCGGGTTCGAATGAAATCGAAGGCATTATCTCATTACACTCATTTTGGAATCACCCTCAGAGTTAACGATGACAACACTTGCACTCTGAATCTTCATCTTCACTTGAGATTCACGACCTATCGTTAATTTGGATCGATGTGGTTTTCGACATCCAAATCTGGAAACCCGATCCCGATCTCATCGAAATCCAAAACGCCATCTTTTAGGTCCAAGTCGTTTTAAAGTTAAAACAATTCAATTCTATTATCTATATACACACAGATAGAAAATTCACATCATCACACAAGTAGATAATCCATATTATCATCATAACTAGATAATTAACATTATCATCATATTCAACCAAAGCATCCATATCACACAACATCACTTATCTCACATCTGAGATCTCAAACCATTCAGGGCAATTAATATTATCCATCCATACATAAGCAAGGATTAATTATTCACGCTATCTCTAATTAATTTAAAATGAATTAAATTAATTACCTGCATCTCTAATTAATTTAAATAAATTAAATTAATTACTTTCATCACACAAATCTTGCTTACATAATCATTAATTAATTCAAATCAATTAATTAATCATCATCTAATCATTCATCTTAATTAATCATCCTTGATTAATTATCCTTTAATTACATTTAAGTAATTAGCCTTTAATAATTACACAAATTAATTATCCTTAACGATTTACAGTAATTAACCCTTAATTACTTCATTAATCAATTAATTATAATTGATTACATTAATTCTTAAATAATTACATTTAATTAATTACTAATCACTTATTATTGATTAATTACCCTTTAATTAATCAATCCTTAATTACATTAATTAATGATCCCTTAATTACTTCTTAATTAATTATTAATCATATTTAATAATTAATCTTTATTCATTAATCGGCCTTGATTAATGACAATTAGTAATTAATTATCCTTAATTAATTACATCACTTAATTATCTTCAAATAACTTTATTAATCAATTCATAAATTAATTACACTAAGTAATTAATTATAAATTACTTTCACTAAGTAATGATCCTTCCGTATTAATTACACTAAGTAATTAAAACCAAATTACTTTCATTCTTTAATTAATTACATCCTGTAATTATCCACTAACTACTTCACTAAGTAATTATACTTAATAAATTTCACCAAGTAAGTATACTTAACCCCTCATCCAATGATTATTTAAATTACTTAAACCAATTAATTAACTTAAAGTAATCGCATTAATTTAATTAATTACACCAAGTAATTAATCCCTTTAATTACTTTCATTAAGTAATTATACTTAAATAATTCCTTAATGATTATCTTTAATTAATTGATATAATTAATTATTAAAATTAATCACATTAATTATTTATCTAATAATTCCTAGTTAATGATCTTCATTAAATATTATTAATTCTTTAATTACTTCCTTAAGTAATTTTACTTTAATTAATCATTGTTAATTATAAATTAATTAAGTCATAATTATCAATTAGTTAATCTTTAATTAATTAAGTGCTTAAGTATACTTACTTAATCTTTTAATTACTTGATTAATTAATTTATAAGCTTAACTTATCTAATTAAAGACCCTTAATTATACATTTATTCACCTTTAATTGATTAATTAATAATCCTTAATTATTTATTTATAAATCCTTAATTTTTAATTAATTAAATAGATTAATTTCTCTTTAATTAACTTCTTATTTAATCAGTTTTCGGACATTAAATCTTAATTAACTTTAAGATAAAGTATTATTCTTATATATGATTTAATTATCATTTACAAAGTCTTTGAAATCTTGTCTTTAAATTTACATTTAAATTTCATTTTTAAATTTGATATTTAAAAATGATAACACAATTAACTTGAACAAAATTTAAATCAATTTACAACCATTTTAAAACAAATGTTAGAGAATACTTATTTTATAAAAAAGAGATTGATGAAAGTTTTTAAACCAAAATTTATTTAAATTTAAAATCTTGTTCTTTTGAAAACTTACTTATCAACTCTTTTTTTTTAAAATTATTAAATTTTTAACCACCATTAATCTTGTATAAAACATGCTTCTTTTTGGAAACAAATTATTTTAATAACTTAATATTTGTTTTGAACACTTTGATAATAAACTTATAAAATATTTATCTTGAAAAATCTGTTTTCATTTTGCTTTAAGCTTGAAACTTATTCCTTTACAATATCTAGAACCTGTAACTAACCAAAAATCAACCAGGAGCCAACAACTAAAACTCGAGCAAATCTTTCGAGCTCTACATCCTTAGCTTCGAGTCAACACAGCAAATCACGCGAGCACGACTCGAGTGATGTGCTTCTTCCCCAAAAACTTCCTTCAATACCTGATACTCAAACGTGCACGGTGCACGCGTACTAAAGCGCCACCCTCCTCTGGCCATTATTCTGGTCTCCGACAAGTCGATAATGACCTCGACATCATTCACGACCATCCAGATATCACAATTTCAGCTTGACTCAAAATCGAGCCTTCGAACGACGATAGAACCCAACCACAAAGGCAAAATTTTGGATCGCCATGACGGTCACAACAACTGGAATTCACATCCCTCTGACTTCGGCCTCGTCAATGACCCATGCAGCCATACCAACACTCACGGTCGAACTTGATGCCTTGATTTAAATGAAAACATCTCGCCATTACACTCAACAGAACCTCACAAAAACCCTAGTTCGTCGAAAATTGATCAACCTGGCCAACAAAAAATTACATGATCATTTTTCCAATGATCATCAGCCTACAAGCAACCGTGACGCATAAACTCGACGCTCCTACTATCGTCTATTGCCGTGGATCGACGAAAACACCCAAGAAGATCATCTCGCAAATTCTCAATGTCCAATGACTTAAATTTTTTGATTTTCATTCTAAAATTCATCATTTTTCAAATCCTTTCGGTTTATAAAATCAGAAATTTAAATATGCAATATCAATTTTTACACCAAATTTGAATTCCACTGTTGTCCATATACATTTGAGATAATACTTGATATAAGTCCTAAAATTTTTTTTTTTTATGTGATGTTATACAATTACAATTATCTTTCAATTACAAACCAAAATCTAACATTGATTGGGAAATGAGATATTGGATTTTATTTAATATCCAAAGCATGTAAACATTTAGCAGAGTACATATATATAGATATATTCATATACGGACAACTCATAGGCATATCATGCTTATATACGTACATGCACATCCAGATATGGCAGCAAACATTTTATCTTTATGCATCAAAGTTATTACTAAATTGTAACTGTTTTATGCAAAAAGTTTACTCACCTGTTCAAAATGAAGAACAGAGCACCCTTGAATTGAAATAGCTTGTGAAAAGTTGAATGCTGAAAAAAAATGTGCTTTTGTTTTCTTTTTTTTAAACTGCATGCTTGTTATTGAAATATGCAGAGATGACTAAGGACTTGATTAACTTGCTTTTTGAAACTGCATATATAGATCTGGAAAGTACTTGAATGTCAATACTTTTGATTCTAGGTTGAAGAATTGAATTCTAGCTTTAATTTTTGATCTTAGAAAATGTACAGGTTTTAAGAAATGCAGCCCTTTGGATTATCATCTTAGATTTGAAAAAGAAACAGGCTTTGATTGTCTCGGATTGAAGAAGAATACAGGTTATGTTTTGATTTTTGAAAATTAATTCCAGGTTGAAGAATGTTAGAGGTTTTGGTTTTGATTTCTTATGGAAGTGGATTTACAGATTTGTTTTGAATAAGTTTCTGGTTGAAGAATGTTCATTACCAGATTTTGTTTTGAGAAGTTTTACAGATTGAGGTTTTTTATTTTAGAATGAAGATAGAAAAGAAAGTAGAAGAGAAGGAAAGAATGTTTATATAGGCTGAATTTTTTTTTATAAAAACAAAAGAAAATCAAAGTTAAAATGACACTTGATAAAAAAAATTAACACTTGTCCTTTGCAATAGTTTATTTACTAACACATGTCATTGATACCTCTTAATGTATTAACATTTGTTATTTAAGATATTTATTATTTATTTATAAATGTTAATAAAGTCTTTTGCACTTATTTTAAATGTTAAATGAAAGCTTTTATATTAATTTATTAGTTTATAAATACTTATTTATAAATATATATATTGCCTAAAAGAAAACATTATAAAACTAATTATATATAATTAAAAGCTTATACATATATTTTTAAAATCCAAAACATTTTAAATATCTATCTTTTGAATTTCAAAATTAATTCAAATTAAATTTTAAAATCTAACTTTAAAATCAACTTATATACACATATATAAAAATATAGTAAATTTGAAAATAACAATTTTATTTTATTTAAAATCTATTTATATCTAACACATTATTAATATTGTTTGAAAATAACAATTTTTTTTATGTTAAATAACTTGAGAGGAAATTACCTCATTGTTTATAAATTATTTATAGTACTAAATGAATTGTATTTTAAACTTATATATATTTTCAAATCATATTTATCGAAGAAAATAAAACAAATCTTTTTATTAATTTCAACTTAAAATTTAGCTTTAAAATATTTTAAACATTTAATATTTTACCTTAAGTATTTTAAAACCATATATTTAACTTATTAAATAGCTTTTAAAAAGTTTCATATTATATTTAATCATAATTCCCAAATTACCAAAATATATTAGAATTTGAAAACCTGATTTTATTTGTTTATTAAATTCAAACCAAAGATTTCTATTTACATTATATACAAATATATACACATTATAAATGGAAAACGTTTTATTAGCCTTTAAAAGATAAATTTTACCAAATTAAATTAAAATTATAAAAGACAATTATCAAATCAATTTAATTATTATTTCATATTATTAAATTGATATTGTCCAAAATTCTAGATCGTCACAATGGGTTAATTAATTATTGTAAGTATTTAAGAATAATTACTGAATGTGATTAATTAAGGTAAATAAATGAGTGTGTTAAATTAATTAAAGTTAATCACTGAATGTAATTAGAGAGGATAGTTAAGGAACGATTAATTAATGGTTTGTAATTAATTACTGTTAAGTAAGCAAGATTAAAAATGATTAAAGGAATTAATTGATTTAATTAGTAGTGGGTGACTAATTAATCTTGCTTATAAATGATTGGTTGATATTTCAGATAAGAAATGTTTGTGATATGATATGACTGTCTTGAACAGTGATTATGTGGTTATCTGTCGATGATGAATTGTTGTGTAAGAAGTGACATCTTGTATTTGAAGGTCAAATTGTGTTTTACTTGTATAACGTGGGTTAAGATGGTATTGAATTCGAAGAGACCGGAGTCGGGTATTAGTTAATATCCGAAACCACTTCGATTTGTAATCTATAATAATTCTGTACAGATTTGATATGTGAAATCAATAGACTGGAATGGAATGATTTAAGTGAACTGGATCATTTAATCTAAGTTTGGTACTTAGAAATTGATGTGTGTATAAGCATTGTCTACACCAAAGCTATGAATTTGTAAAATTGACTGGAGTTACCCCGGGTTTTAAATAAGTTTGTTGCTGTAGTATTCCATGTTAGATGGGTTTACTCACGTTGGTTTCCAGCCTGACCCGGGTGTTACTTCGATGTAATGCTCGGGTCAGACCAATTATTACAATTTTCAGGTAAGGACGTTCTGTAGCTCAGGAGGCGAGCTGGATGGCAAGAACGTATGGAGTGCTTCCACTGTGACATATTGTTGTATATTTAAGACTTGTTGTATTTGTCTAGTGTTTGCGTATATGTAGTAACTCTGATGTATTAAAGTGTAATTTGACAAGTACATTTTCCTTTGTACAACTATTATTATTATATATTATATTTTATCCATAGTGAATGTGAGAATTTGTGTTTTGGTGTTTCTGTTTCTTGTTCTTCTATCTCTTTTCTATCTTTTCCTTAACTATCTGGAATTTTAGGGATCGAGAATTCCAGGTCGTTATACTAGATCCAAAAGTTCTCCACAAAGGAATGAGATTTGGACATGGTTATGCTAAAACTTGAAGAATTGATACACATGAAAGTTGTAGCCCCTGGAATTTTATAAGGTTTCAATAAAGGAAAATCCCCATTTGGATCAGATATGAGAAGGATATGGTAGAAGGAAGAGGAGGAAAAAATGAAGAAATGAAAGGGGTATTTATAAGCAAGAAACAAATCAAATTACTTTAATACCCTTGGTTCTTTACCCTCCACCTCCTCTTGTCACATCAGCATGCCACCTCACGTTTATGTACCTTAGCCCACAAGCTATCCCTCTTCCTCCTGCTTAGCCAACATGAATTAGTGCATGTGTACTTATGTTTTCTTATGTTTCCTAAAGCATCTTTTATTTTTAAACATCTATTTATTTTATATTTCATAAAATGCCACAACTTATAGTTATAAAATTAAGTACAAACATCTACAAATATTTTCTAAATGTGTTAACTTACTTATAAATTAGTATATGTACATTTAAATTTTCACAACATTTTCGATAACCTTTAGCCGATGAAAAGTCAAAAATACGAAAAACGAATTCCAGTCACATTTTTATTTTTTCTTCGAACTGTATATTTTTGTAAAAAATTGAAAAAAAACTATTTCACCATCATTATGTACCATTTAAAAAGTTTTATTTTATTATAAAATCTAATATTTGAATATTCAAAATTAATTAAATATTCCTAAATCAAAGCGGTCAAATTTTGAGTCGTTACATTCACTGTCATTAGTAACAAAAGTGATAACAATATATTATAAAAGTGATACCCACTGTTGACTTAATTGGAGCTGATGCTTTTAATTTTAGAAATATTTTCACTGTCATTTATAATAAAACTGATACCAAAGCATTGCAATAGTGATAACCATTGTCCGTTTTGATTGGAATTGATGCTTTGTAACTTTGCAAATTATTTTCAACCTCATTTTTAACAAAACTGATGCAATATATTGCAAAAATGATACCTACTATCTATTTGATTGGAGTTCATACTTTTTAATTTTAGAAATTATTTTCACTGTCATTTATTAAAAAAATTGATACCAAAGCATTGCAAAAGTGATACCCACATTCTGCTTGATTGGAATTGATGCCTATCATATATAAAAATATTGATACCAATATACTATAAAAATGATACCCATAATCTGTTTGATTAGAGTTCGTGCTTTTTAATTTTAGAAATTATTTAACCGTCATTTACAGCATAATTAAAGAATAATTACTTAGTGGAATTAATTAAGTGTTAATTATTCAGTGTAATTAATTAAAGGATTTATTAATTAATTATGGGTGTAATGACCGTCTTTCTCTACCCATAAAGATGCATCATGAGTATGAAAGAAAGGGATAGAAAAGAGAAAAGATAGAGAAGAAAGAATAAACAACATCAGAATCTCAACAGCGGAACCAATAAATTATATTAATCACATAAATATTACTAGTATACAGCATCTATCAGAGTTACACAGATAATACATCACATACTAGACAGTTATAAACACATGTCTAGTTATTACAACAGAAGATACAACTCAAACAACGACTCAGAGATCAACACAGCGGAACCACCTAGATATCTACGATGGTGAAGCCTCCTACTCCATTGCTCCACCAGAATTCGTCAAAGCTAACCTCAATCCCTCGACGACTCATACATAATATGAGTACCCAAGAGTTTAATAAAACAGAAAATAAACACTTGGGTCAGACATGGGTCTGGTGTGAGTAAACGGTTTAAAGTTGCTTAACTTCGAAAAACCATTGAAAACAAAATGTATCACGTAAGACTCCCCCCCACATAAACATAGGCAAGTTTTTACCTTACGCTAACCGAAACATTTGATAGGAAATCTAGTGATATTATAATAGGGTCTATGGTTTTCAAGTAAAATACAGAAATAGATGGAACGCTTACATCTCACGTTCCAACATAGTTGGGCATAACTAAAACGTACGAAACTTATTGCAGTTTGGATTCCATACAATGGCAGGGCTACTAGGGTACCGCCCATCATATTACGGGGCCTAGATCACCGTACTGAGGATCCACCCTCAATCCCCTGCAACATAAGACTGGAACCATCCCTTACTGGATAGTCCCGGACAAGACAACCCTGGCAGTTGTCGCGAATCAACTTCCCCACACAGCCAAATAAAAAGGGACTTCTAGACAAGGGTAAATCTCGTCCTACTTGGGCATGACCCGCTTAGCCTTGCTGCACCTCCCCTGTTTTAGCTATTCCTGGTTGATGAGGCTTGAGGCTACGATTACCTTTAGAGAACACATCTCTTAGAATGCTCATCGTCCACCTGACGATGTTCTAAAAGCATTCAATCCATACAAGTTCATTCCGGGTTCGAATGGTATTATCTCATTACACTCATTTTGGAATCACCCTCAGAGTTAACGATGATAACACTTGCACTCTGAATCTTCATCTTCACTTGAGATTCACGACCTATCGTTAATTTGGATCGATGTGGTTTTCGATATCCAAACCTGGAAACCCGATCCCGATCTCATCGAAATCCAAAGCGCCGTCTTTTAGGTCCAAGTTGTTTTAAAGTTAAAACAATTCAATTCTATTATCTATATACACACAGATAGATAATTCACATCATCACACAAGTAGATAATCCATATTATCATCATAAATAGATAATTAACATTATCGTCATATTCAACCAAAGCATCCATATCACACAACATCACTTATCTCATATCTGAGATCTCAAACCATTCAAGGCAATTAATATTATCCATCCATACATAAGCAAGTATTAATTATTCACACCATCTCTAATTAATTTAAAATGAATTAAACTAATTACTTGCATCTCTAATTAATTTAAATAAATTAAATTAATTACTTTCATCACACAAATCTTGCTTACATAATCATTAATTAATTACAAATCAATTAATTAATCATCATCTAATCATTCATCTTAATTAATCATCCTTGATTAATTATCCTCTAATTACATTTAAGTAATTAGCCTTTAATAATTACACAAATTAATTATCCTTAACGATTTACAGTAATTAACCCTTAATTACTTCACTAATCAATTAATTATAATTAATTACATTAATTCTTAAATAATTACATTTAATTAATTACTAATCACTTATTATTGATTAATTACCCTTTAATTAATCAATCCTTAATTACATCATTAATTACATTAATTAATGATCCCTTAATTACTTCTTAATTAATTATTAATCATATTTAATAATTAATCTTTATTCATTAATCAGCCTCGATTAATGACAATTAGTAATTAATTATCCTTAATTAATTACATCACTTAATTATCTTCAAATAACTTTATTAATCAATTCATAAATTAATTACTCTAAGTAATTAATTATAAATTACTTTCACTAAGTAATTATCCTTCCGTATTAATTACACTAAGTAATTAAAACCAAATTACTTTCATTCTTTAATTAATTACATCCTGTAATTATCCACTAATTACTTCACTAAGTAATTATACTTAATTAATTTCACCAAGTAAGTATACTTAACCCCTCATCCATTGATTATTTAAATTAATTAAACAAATTAATTAACTTAAAGTAATCGCATTAATTTAATTAATTACACTAAGTAATTAATCCCTTTAATTACTTTCATCAAGTAATTATACTTAAACAATTCCTTAATGATTATCTTTAATTAATTAATATAATTAATTATTAAAATTAATCACATTAATTATTTATCTAATAATTCCTAGTTAATGATCTTCATTAACCATTATTAATTCTTTAATTACTTCCTTAAGTAATTTTACTTTAATTAATCATTGTTAATTATAAATTAATTAAGTCATGATTATCAATTAGTTAATCTTTAATTAATTAAGTGCTTAAGCATAATTACTTAATCTTTTAATTACTTGATTAATTAATTTATAAGCTTAACTTATCTAATTAAATATCGTTAATTATACATTTATTCACCTTTAATTGATTAATTAATAATCCTTAATTATTTATTTATAAATCCTTAATTTTTAATTAATTAAATAGATTAATTTCTCTTTAATTAACATCTTATTTAATCAGTTTTCGGACATTAAATCTTAATTAACTTTAAGATAAATTATTATTCTTATATATGATTTAATTATCATTTACAAAGTCTTTGAAATCTTGTCTTTAAATTTACATTTTAAATTTCATTTTTAAATTTAATATTTAAAAATGATAACACAATTAACTTGAACAAAATTTAAATCAATTTACAACCATTTTAAAACAAATGTTAGAGAATACTTATTTTATAAAAAAGAGATTGATGAAAGTTTTTAAACCAAAAATTATTTAAATTTAAAATCTTGTTCTTTTGAAAACTTACTTATCAACTCTTTTTTTAAAAATTATTAAATTTTTAACCACCATTAATCTTGTATAAAACATGCTTCTTTTTGGAAACAAATTATTTTAATAACTTAATATTTGTTTTGAACACTTTGATAATAAACTTATAAAATATTTATCTTGAAAAATCTGTTTTCATTTTTCTTTAAGCTTGAAACTTATTCCTTTACAATATCTAGAACCTGTAACTAACCAAAAATCAACCCGGAGCCAACAACTAAAACTCGAGCAAATCTTTCGAGCTCTACATCCCAGCTTCGAGTCAACACAGCAAATCACGCGAGCACGACTCGAGTGATGTGCTTCTTCCCCAAAAACTTCCTTCAACACCTGATACTCAAACGTGTACGGTGCACGCGTACTAAAGCGCCACCCTCCTCCGGCCATTATTATGGTCCCGACAAGTCGATAATGACCTCAACATCATTCACGACCATCCAGATATCACAATTTCAGCTTGACTCAAAATCGAGCCTTCGAACGACCACAGAACCCAATCACAAAGGCAAAATTTTGGATCGCCATGACGGTCACAGCAACTGGAATTCACATCCCTCTGACTTCGGCCTCGTCAATGACCCATGCAGCCATACCAACACTCACGGTCGAACTCGATGCCTTGATTTAAATGAAAACACCTCGCCATTACACTCAACAGAACCCCACCAAAAACCCTAGTTCGTCGAAAATTGATCAACCTGGCCAACTAAAAATTACATGATCATTTTCCAATGATCATCAGCCTACAAGCAACCATGACGCATAAACTCGACGCTCCTACTATCGTCTATTGCCGTGGATCGACGAAAACACCCAAGAAGATCATCTCGCAAATTCTCAACGTCCAATGACTTAAAATTTTTGATTTCCATTCTAAAATTCATCATTTTTCAAATCCTTTCGGTTTATAAAATCAGAAATTTAAATATGCAATATCAATTTTTGCACCAAATTTGAATTCCACTGTTGTCCATATATATTTGAGATAATACTTGATATAAGTCCTAAAAAATATTTTTTTATGTGATGTTATACAATTACAATTATCTTTCAATTACAAACCAAAATATAACATTGATTGGGAAATGAGATATTGGATTTTATTTAATATCCAGAGCATGTAAACATTTAGCAGAGTACATATATATAGATATATTCATATACGGACAACTCATAGGCATATCATGCTTATATACGTACATGCACATCCAGATATTGCAGCAAACATTTTATTTTTATGCATCAAAGTTATTACTAAATTGTAATTGTTTTTAGGCAAAAAGTTTACTCACCTGTTCAAAATGAAGAACAGAGCACCCTTGAATTGAAAAAGCTTGTGAAAAGTTGAATGCTGAAAAAAAATGTGCTTTTGTTGTCTTTTTTTTAAACTGCATGCTTGTTATTGAAATATGCAGAGATGACTAAGGACATGATTAACTTGCTTTTTGAAACCGCATACATAGATCTGGAAAGTACTTGAATGTCATTACTTTTGATTCCAGGTTGAAGAATTGAATTCTGGCTTTAATTTTTGATCTTAGAAAATGTACAAGTTTTAAGAAATGCAGCCCTTTGGATTATCATCTTAGATTTGAAAAAGAAACAAGCTTTGATTGTCTCGGATTGAAGAAGAATACAGGTTATGTTTTGATTTTTGAAAATTAATTCCAGGTTGAAGAATGTTAGAGGTTTTGGTTTTGATTTCTTATGGAAGTGGATTTACAGATTTGTTTTGAATAAGTTTCTGGTTGAAGAATGTTCATTAGCATATTTTGTTTTGAGAAGTTTTACAGATTGAGGTTTTCTTATTTTAGAATGAAGATAGAAAAGAAAGTAGAAGAGAAGGAAAGAATGTTTATATAGGCTGAATTTTTTTGTATAAAAACAAAAGAAAATCAAAGTTAAAATGACACTTGATAAAAATCTTTAACACTTGTCCTTTGCAATAGTTTATTTACTAACACATGTCATTGATACCTCTTAATGTATTAACATTTGTTATTTAAGAGATTTTATTATTTATTTATAAATGTTAATAAAGTCTTTTGCACTTATTTTAAATGTTAAATGAAAGCTTTTATATTAATTTATTAGTTTATAAATACTTATTTATAAATATATATATTGCCAAAAAGAAAACATTATAAAACTCATTATATATAATTAAAAGCTTATACATATATTTTTAAAATCCAAAACATTTTAAATATCTATCTTTTGAATTTCCAAATTAATTCAAATTAAATTCTAAAATCCAACTTTAAAATCAACTTATATACACATATATAACAATATACTAAATTTGAAAATAACAATTTTATTTTCTTTAAAATCTATTTATATCTAACACATTATTAATATTGTTTGAAAATAACAATTTTGTTTATTTAAAATAACTTAAAAGGAAATTACCTCATTATTTATAAATTATTTATAGTACTAAATGAATTATATTTTAAACTTTTATATATATTTTCAAATCATATTTATCGACGAAAATAAAACAAATCTTTTTATTAATTTCAACTTAAACTTAAGCTTTAAAATATTTTAAGCAATTAATATTTTATCTTAAGTATTTTAAAACCATATATTTAACTTATTAAATAGCATTTAAAAAGTTTCATATTATATTTAATCATAATTCCCAAATTACCAAAATATATTAGAATTTGAAAACCTGCTTTTATTTATTTATTAAATTCAAACCAAAGATTTCTATTTATATTATATACAAATATATGCACATTATAAATGGAAAACGTTTTATTAGCCTTTAAAAGATAAATTTTACCAAACTAAATTAAAATTATAAAAGACAATTATCAAATCAATTTAATTATTAATTCAGATTATTAAATTAATATTGTCCAAAATTCTAGATCGTCACAATGGGTTAATTAATTATTGTAAGTATTTAAGAATAATTACTGAATGTGATTAATTAAGGTAAATAAATGAGTGTGGTAAATTAATTAAAGCTAATCACTGAATGTAATTAGAGAGGATAGTTAAGGAA
Organism: Allium cepa; assembly: GCA_030765085.1. Lineage (NCBI taxonomy): Eukaryota > Viridiplantae > Streptophyta > Magnoliopsida > Asparagales > Amaryllidaceae > Allium > Allium cepa. Next base: position 673,331,648 of record CM060941.1, on the reverse strand, counting down.
TGATTAATTAATGGTTTGTAATTAATTACTATTAAGTAAGCAAGATTAAAAATGATTAAAGGAATTAATTGATTTAATTAGTAGTGGGTGACTAATTAATCTTGCTTATAAATGATTGGTTGATATTTCGGATAAGAAATGTTTGTGATATGATATGACTGTCTTGAACAGTGATTATGTGGTTATCTGTCGATGATGAATTGTTGTGTAAGAAGTGACATCTTGTATTTGAAGGTCAAATTGTGTTTTACTTGTATAACGTGGGTTAAGATGGTATTGAATTCGAAGAGACCGGAGTCGGGTATTAGTAAATATCCGAAACCACTTCGATTTGTAATCTATAATAATCCTGTACAGATTTGATATATGAAATCAATAGACTGGAATGGAATGATTTAAGTGAACTGGACCATTTAATCTAAGTTTGGTACTTAGAAATTGATGTGTGTAATAAGCATTGTCTATACTAAAGCTATGAATTTGTAAAATTGACTGGAGTTACCCCGGGTTTTAAGTAAGTTTATTGCTGTAGTATTCCATGTTAGATGGGTTTACTCACGTTGGTTTCCAGCCTGACCCGGGTGTTACTTCGATGTAATGCTCGGGTCAGACCAATTATTACAATTTTCAGGTAAGGACGTTCTGTAGCTCAGGAGGCGCGCTGGATGGCAAGAACGTATGGAGTGCTTCCACTGTGACATATTGTTGTATATTTAAGACTTGTTGTATCTGTCTAGTGTTTGCGTATATGTAGTAACTCTGATGTATTAAAGTGTAATTTGACAAGTACATTTTCCTTTGTACAACTATTATTATTATATATTTTATTTTATCCGTTGTGAATGTGAGAATTTGTGTTTTGGTGTTTCTGTTTCTTGTTCTTCTATCTCTTTTCTTTCTTTTCCTTAACTATCTGGAATTTTAGTGATCGAATATTCCGGGTCGTTATACTAGATCCAAAAGTGCTCCACAATGGAATGAGATTTGGACATGGTTATGCTAAAACTTGAAGAATTGATACACATGAAAGTTGTAGCCCCTGGAATTTTATAAGGTTTCAATAAAGGAAAATCCCCATTTGGATCAGATATGAGAAAGATATGGTAGAAGGAAGAGGAGGAAAAAATGAAGAAATGAAAGGGGTATTTATAAGCAAGAGACAAATCAAATTACTTTAATACCCTTGGTTCTTTACCCTCCACCTCCTCTTGTCACATCAGCAAGCCACCTCACGTTTATGTACCTTAGCCCACAAGCTATCCCTCTTCCTCGTGCTTAGCCAACATGAATTAGTGCATGCGTACTTATGTTTTCTTATTTTTCCTAAAGCATCTTTTATTTTTAAACATTTATTTATTTTATATTTCATAAAATGCCACAACTTATAGTTATAAAATTAAGTACAAACATATACAAATATTTTCTAAATGTGTTAACTTACTTATAAATTAGTATATGTACATTTAAATTTTCATAACATTTTCGATAACCTTTAGCCGATGAAAAGTCAAAAATATGAAAAACGAATTCCAGTCACATTTTTGTTTTTTCTTCGAACTGTATATTTTTGTAAAAAATTGAAAAAAAAACTATTTCACCATCATTATGTACCATTTAAAAAGTTTTATTTTATTATAAAATCTAATATTTGAATATTTAAAATTAATTAAATATTCCTAAATCAAAGCGGTCAAATTTTGAGTCGTTACATTCACTGTCATTAGTAACAAAAGTGATAACAATATATTATAAAAGTGATACCCACTGTTGACTTAATTGGAGCTGATGCTTTTAATTTTAGAAATATTTTCACTGTCATTTATAATAAAACTGATACCAAAGCATTGCAATAGTGATAACCATTGTCCGTTTTGATTGGAATTGATGCTTTGTAACTTTGCAAATTATTTTCAATATCATTTTTAACAAAACTGATGCAATATATTGCAAAAATGATACCTACTATCTATTTGATTGGAGTTCATACTTTTTAATTTTAGAAATTATTTTCACTGTCATTTATTTAAAAAACTGATACCAAAGCATTGCTAAAGTGATACCCACATTCTATTTGATTGGAATTGATGCTTTGTAATTTTATAAATTACTTTCACTATTATATAAAAAAAAATTGGTACCAATATATTGTAAAAATGATACCCATAATCTGTTTGATTGGAGTTCGGCTTTTTAATTTTAGAAATTATTTAACCGTCATTTACAGCAAAACTGATACCAAAGTATTACAAAAATGATACCATGTTTTTTGATAGGAATTGATGACATTTAACTATAGAAATTATTTTCACTATTATTTATAAAAAAATGATACCAATACATTGCAAAATAATACTCGTTGTATTTTTGATTGGAATTGATGTTTTGTAATTTTAGAAGTTATTTTCGTTGTCATTTGTAACAAAATAGATACTTATATATTGCAAAAATTAGACCAAATGTCTGTTTGACCAAAGTTGATGCTTTGTATTTTTAGAAGTTGTTTTTGTTGTCATGTGTAATAAAACTAATACCAATCTATTGCAAAAATGATACAAACTGTTTGTTTGATTGGAGTTGATACTTTGCAATTTTAGAGATTGTTTCACAATCATATATAACGAATGATACCAATATATTGCATAAATGATACCCGCTATTTGTTTGATTGGAGTTGATGCTTTGTAATTATAGAGATTGTTTTACATGACTTATAGGAGTAGGCATTTAACTGACTTAACTAACCTATCCGACTTAACTGACATCGATCCAACGGACTTAATAAATAAATTCAATTAACCGACATCATTAGTTAACCAACCGACTATAACGAACATTTTCGGTTTTGTTAATAGTTAACAAAATTTGGATGGATGTTTAACGATTAACCGACTAAAAAATTAATGTAGCATTTGGATTAAAATTACTATTACAATTTGTGTTTTCAACATCAACTACAAAACATGAGAGGGGCGAAGGGACGACGGATATGATGGAAGGAAGATGAAAAGGACCTCTAAGGGAATGGATGAATGATGGATTATTTCTTGTGCTTCTTTTATTTCTCAAAACATTGAAAATAAAAGAAGTTATTTTCTATTTTTTTTTTAACTTTGTTTTCTAAATTGATAGTTTCACACAAGATACATGTGTCGTGTGCATTTTTGTATGGATAAAAACCCAAAACTAAAAAGGACAAATCAAAAAGTATCTAAGTTTTTTTAAAAAAAATTGCAGCAAAAACTAACCCATTAATAAAAAAGCATACATTATTCGAACCAAATCAGTACTTAGCATGCCTATTATTCCCCTTTCCAGTTATGTGTCTATTCCCATTTTCGAGATGAAATTAAAAAATATGGTAATTCGAAACCTATATCAAATCTTCACGCTCGTCTTGCCTGCAAATATCTCATGTTATTTGCGATGCATCATAACGCTAGTGAAGACCACCACCACTGCGGATCCATTGTAGGTAATGGCATCAAGAAGGAAACTAAAGATTGGGAGTATATTTTTCTAGAATTGAAATAGTTGTTCTATTTTGGGTAAAAATAGCTTATGTCAAACAATTTACTACGTAGAAAGTCATCTGGTTTAATAATCTATTGTGGAGAAACTAAATTCATTATGCTTAGATCTGGTTTAAACTTTGAATCTATTCTTTGATGTTGTATATTTATATTTTTTTAGTAGAAGCAATTATTATTATTAAAAAAAATTTATACAATGGGTCAAGCTACTGTTTGCGGATCATAGCTATAAGCTGATATATAAATCTAACACCATAATCTTTCTTTATATATACATGTGTGTGTTTGAATGTGTGTGTATGTGTTGATTTTGCAGTTACTAGTTATATATTAATATGGTTATGAAGTATATAATATATTAAAATATGTTGTGTATAATTACTTTATATATTCATAAAACAAGAAGGGATAATTTTGCAGTTAGTAGTTATGTATTTATGTGGTTTTGAAGTTATATGCTAGTATAATATTGTAACGACCCGATATTTTCAACCATTCGCATCTGTTATAAGTGTATATGTAGACACTCACGCCGGAATTGAATTGCTCAAAATACCGCGTTGTAATTAAAAATTTGGCAAATCTCAGAATATACAGTAAATAAAAATCACAGGTCACAGACAGAGTAATAATAATGCAGCGGAAGTAAAAGAAATAGTAGTTCAAGAAGCTACTATATAAAAATATCAGAGTTACATAAAATACAACAGAAGAAATAAAGTACAAAGGAAGTCTCACTACATAGAAGTCTACTAATACAAGAGCTGAAAGGAACAACAGACTGCAAAAGATAAAACTTGACAAGTAGATAATCTCCAGCGATTTCAATCTCCAGAAAGTGGAAATCCAAATCTGTGAATAACTCATGCTGACCCGAGCGTAAATAAAAATACAAACACTCGAGTCAGGACATACATACTTATACAATGTAAACCAACTCAAGTGAACTGTAGTAAAGATACAAGTAACTTAGAAGATGCTTGGGACCGCCCATCCTCTAAGGATCCGTTAAACTATTTACTATGTAGTAATATACGCTATATACAGTAGTGTCTAATCAGTAAAGTATAATCATATAGAAAATAGCGTTAAGGGGATGGTGAACCTTAACACGGTCGGATCTTTAAAACCAAAATCGTAGTGGGCTCGATATAAAGATATGACACAGCACGCGCGGCAATGACAGGGTGGATACACCGTTTGCACTCCCAGACCGGTGGTGACAGCAAGCCAGCAGCTTCCGCCCACCTCGAACAATACCCCTGAATCAAAGTGGCGCCTCGTATCGAATCACAAAAGTAATAGAATGGTTTCCGATGGAGCATGCTTGATGAATAGGTGCGACCCTTTGTGTAGCCTGGTATAGTTCCTGTTTTAGTCATATATGCCAACTCACGGGAGTTGGGTCCACGTAATATACCTCGAGAATGTCGCCACCATCATACTTCATTCTGGAATCTCCACCGTGTACACAGTTGTTAAAGTGGTTTTCAGTATTGGCCGGCTATAAGACAATATCTGATCCCGGTCTCTTTAACAACCAATCATTACTATAACCCGTAGTTATAATTTTAAAACAATATTTTATACTTCAAAATAAAATATCATTTCAACCCAAATCTTTATCAAAATAGAGATTAAATCATTTCCAAACCATTTCAATTCAAATATTTATCAAAATAAATATCAAGTCATTTCTAACCATTTCAATATATTAAATTATCATATCCTTTCAAAACTTCCTTTCAAATCATTTTAATATATCAATATATCATAACCTTTCAGAGCTTCATTTTCAAAATATCATATCTTTCAGAACTTCTTTCAAATCATTTTAATATCAAAGTATCATATCTTTCAAAACTTCATTTCAAATCATTTAATATCAAAATATCATATCTTTTAAAACTCCATTTTTCAAATCATTTTAATATATGAAAATAGCTATATTTATTCAAAACCACATTTCAAATCATTTCAATATACCAAAATATCATATCTTTCAGTACCACATTTCAAATCAATTTAATATATCAAAAGTAATATTTCAAAACAAATTACTTCATTTTCAATCATAAAAATGAAGTTATTACATTTAATAATTAAATTATTAAATTCCAAAAATTTAAACTTTTCAATGTTCATTTATGCACTTAAATTTATTAAAACAATGAAAGTTCAAGTTTCGAAGCATTTGGAAAATGCTACAGAAAGTTACATTAAAAAACAATTCAATTTAACAAAAGACAGTATTAAAAATGTTGTTAATTAACTTCAAATATTCAATAGAATTTCACAAACACTTATATTTTTATTTAAATCATTTTTAACTTATAAAATCATACATTTTCACATTTATAAGCATCATTTAATTTTCCTTAAATTCATGATTTTATAAAGTTAAGTTTCCTTTCAAAATCAGTATTTATTAATAATTCGCTTATTAAATTTCAACATTCAAATTTAAATACATTACACTAAATTTCAACTTAACACTTAAGTTTAAAATTTCATATATAACTTAATTCCATTTTATTTAACTTAACTTAAAATTTCACTTTTAAACCAAATTCATAAATTCCAGTTTAAGTTATATTTCCAAATTCAACTCAATATTCACTCATTAACATTTTAACTTTATTCAAAAATCATTAATATGTTATACAAATCATTTTAAATTAATTTAAAATTCAAAATATCATAAATTTATCATATTTTCAAAGTTAATTTAAATTCCATTAAAAATTAAATCCAAATGTCCAAAATAACTTACATTCGGATTTTCTAATTTTTCTATAATTTATTTAACTTATAGATTTCCAGAAAATCAATAATACTTTACAAAAATTATATTTTTATTTAATTTTAAATCAAAATATTATAATAATTAAATTTCTAAAATATTTTAAAATTTTTAGAAAAACATATTTTAACTACGGGCATGTATATAATTTTCTACGCTAGGTAAAGTGATACGGGTAATGTATCATTTCAACACGTAATTTACAAAGAAAAATCCGGGTTTTATCATTTCAAACCCGTAGTCCCAAGTAAATAAAATAAGTTGAAAATCGTTTGGGCCTACCATTCTAGCCCATAACGATTTTCCCCTATTCTAAAGTCCGTTCGGGTATGTATCATTTCAACCCATAGTGATTCTAATCTAAAGGGAACTTGCAGTGTGATAAACTGATAAAAATAGCAGAACAACATAATATAACAGTAACAGATGTTATAACAGGTGTTTAAGCATGGGTGAACATCGTAAAATCATAATATAGCAGGTGTAACATGATAATGCATTTTACAGATTCAAAAGGGGTCGATTTACTAGTTATATATGTACATACTGTCGGATAAGAATAACTCACACGTTCAAAGCTGGAGATATCTACCAAAGCACACAACGCAACACAATGAAGGCACGATGACATGGATATGACTTGAGAGCGGAGCAATTTTATTTGTTCAAACATTTACACAAAACAATACAAATATATGTAAGTTTCAACACGATTTAAACATCAAATAACATTAGAATTCAAAGCCCAAAACAACATCGAATGAATTGCACTTTTTCTCAACCTCATGTACTTCAGTTAGGAAGTGATTAGGCTCAGCTAAGGCAGAGGATTGGGTCAGGTTTGGGGTCCAAAGTAGTCGGCCATCATGGTGTAAAAGTGATGAGATGGTATAGGTGCAAAACTATACAATTTCAAGGCAACTACAAGGCAACAACTTCATCTCTATGCTCCTATTGTGCTCGGCCAGAGGCTAGGTGGGCCCAACAAGTGGTGCAGGTGGTGGTGGGTGATGTGGCAGAGGGTGGAGGTCAGGTCAGAGGTGGTGGTGGTAGTGGCGGCAAATGGTGGTAGAAGGAGGAGATGACAATTTTAGGCCATAAGCAATAGTTTGTTATGGTTTTTTTGGAGGATTTTGTGGTGGTCTTCACCTTGGATTGGCTTGGCCTGAAATGGATAGGTAGTAGGATGGGAGATGGTCAGAGCAAGGGGGTGGTAGAGGTCAGGTCAGATCTGGTTGAGGAGGAGCCAAGCTATGAAGGTGAGAACAAGTACAAAATTCAAAATAGAAAAGTAGAAAAACAAAGGAAGAAGAAGATAATTTTTACCTCAACTCCTTCAAGCCATGTGTGACGCCCCACCTCTATACCCACGCTAGCCAAGAACACTACGGTGTAGTACTGTCAACTAGCGTGGAGAATAAGGCTGTTGAGGAGCGACCATCCATGTACTTTCTTATCACACGGTGGCTATAAAATAATCTTCGGAAACAAATATAGAAGTAAGCATAACATGCGAATCAATCACAGATATCCATATCACAAAGGCGGAAAGAGATATGAATTTATATCACATAAAAGTGTACATCAGAGTAGTGGTCTAAAAAGATCCACGATAATACAAAAGAATAGCAACGCGTGCTATACAAAAGAATACAACTATGAGTCTATATCTCAAGTGTAAACAACAAAATCTGCTAATCTAAACAAGTAGCCAAAAGTCTGAATAGTGAATCACTGGGGGAGGAGTCAAGCAGTAGCACCTGTAACATCTCGGTCTGACCCGAGTATTATTTATAAGAAAATAATAAACGGATCAGTCTAGCTATAAATATCAGATGACATGATATAAAATAAAAGATATGGCATAAACATAAAATATCCATACTGACATACTACTATAAGTATGCAAATAATGATCAACAGGAGATCAACCGATAAGAGATAAATCAATATCACAAGAATCTTCTCAAAGATCCAAAAGGGGCATCATACCCGAAACTTGTACTCATGACAAGTCAAAGAGATAAATTCCAGAAATCAACACAAGAAATCCAGAAATCATAAAAAGGGAAAGAGGCCTATCACATGACGGTCCGAAGACCAAGGGGAGCTACCCCGCATGTGTGAATGGAATCACACAGATTGAGGTTAAGACTAACCAAAAAGCAGAAAGGTATGTGTGAATGGAATCACACAAGTGGTGTCTAGTCTAACCTTGCAATGAAAGAGACATCGCGTAATTGCTAGTCTAATTCATAAAGCGATCATCAAGATCAACGAGAAGTGTCAATTACACTAAGCTAGTAAATATAGAAGTTTAGCTTCATGTCCCATAACCACTTGCTTAACTTAAATATTTACGAACAAACTGTAAATCTTCACTAATAAAATTGTCACAAGAGGTTCAATCGAACAAGTCCAAGAATTAACCGACGAAGTGAACGCAAGCGTTTCATACCACTTGTTTTACTAAGTCGTTTAATTAGATTTCTCATCCGAGTGAGGTAAAGGCTTGTATATACTAATAGATTGGAAAACGGTTTAAGAAAAGAGCTTTGTTATTAAAAATAGAGTTGAAATTGTTTGTTAAAAGAGTTTTGATATTTACTACTAGTATTGAAACCTTTATATTATAAAGTGACAAAACACAGAAGCAATTGTAGAAACAATCAGTCGCAAAGATCGCATACGGAGATGCGAATAAAATCCAAGGAAATCAGCTCAATGTTTTTCAGATAAGATCCCCTACGGAGGGGGGGTCCAGGGGGGGTGGCAACCCCCCAAGGTGGGGGTGCGGGGGCAACGCCACCGCTTACGGGGTTCGACCTAATGGTTGCGACTTAGTGAAGACAAAATGAGGTCTAACGACCTAAGAGGGATAGGGTCGAGCGACCTAATGGTTGCGACTTAGGGGTCCAAGGGGCACGACCTAGTGGTCCAGCGACCTAAAGGGTAAAGGTCTTGCGACCTAAAATGGGTTCGCGACCTAACGGAGACGAGGTCATGCGACCTAAAGTGGTTCGCGACCTAAAGGTGTTCGTGACCTAACAAGGTTCACGACCTAACTGAGACGAGGTCATGCGACCTAAAGTGGTTCGCGACCTAAAGGTGTTCGCGACCTAATAGGGTTCGCGACCTAAAGGTGCACGACCTAAGGTCTTTCGACCTAGGGGTATATAGGTAACACGACCTAAAAATGTCGCGACCTAAGGGGCCAAGCGACCTAGTGGGTCATACGACCTAAAGGAAACAGGGTCCAACGACCTAAGGAAAACAAGGTACAACGACCTAAAGGGATGGGAGTCATGCGACCTAAAGAGTATGCGACCTAAAGAAGTGCGCGAGCTAAATGAAGGCGGAACAACTCAGGGTCTAACGACCTAGGGGGGGCGACCTAAGGTCTAACGACCTAAGACCGAGGAGACGTTTCCAACAGAGGGAACGACTTAATGACCTAAGCCTAACGACCTACGACCTAAGGTCCCACGACCTAATGAGGCAGGCAAGGCCAAACGACCTATACGCGAACGACCTAAAGTCCAACGACCTACGACCTAAATCCGAGGCGACCTAAATCCGAGGCGAACGAAATATGCAGGCCTTGACTTTTCCACACGCGCGAGCTAATGATTCCGACTGACCTATACCTGGGCAGAGCGACTTAAGCTCAGGAAGTTCACCAAACAACTAAAAATTGGAGTTTTTCGCCAATCCAATCCAAACCAAATGCAAATATACATGCTAAAGTGATGGGGAATCATTCCCAACAGTCCAATATAGTTATAGACTAGAATTGTGAGATAAAAATCTCACCTTTGCTCCAAAACCCAACGAAAATGAAGAACAACGCTTGAAGGCAAATGGAGAAGCAACCACAAGCTTGAATCCGATGTCTTCTTCTTGAATTTGGAGTTGAATGTTGGAGTTGCAATAAAACAAAGACTTTGGAGTTTTAATTTCTCATTCCATTCACCATTTTTTTGAAGCTTTAGTGTTAGGAAATGAAATGAAGCAATGAAGAAGAAGGGGGGTGGAACTTGGGCCTAATGGGCTAAAAGTCCAAACCAAAGGCTCGAGTGAAAAAGTGGTGAAATTCCACTAACCCCAAACATATCAATGTTTATACTTAGAAGATTGCAAACGACGTTTCGAACTCAATGGAAGTGGTCTCGAGTCCTAATTTGACCGTTTGCAAAAAGTAGCTTCGGACAAAATCCGATTAACGATAAAATATTTAAATATAAAAATCGATAAATATGCGGGTTGTTACACCATGGACGTACTTTTCTTTGTTTTTAGATGAGAAATGGATCTGAGATCCACGTGAAAAATGAAGGAGGAAGTCACGGCTAAAAGAGGAAGAAAAAAAACGGTCAAAGAGTAAATGAGGAAACGATAAAAGAAACGACTTACGTTTCAAAAGCTTTCAAAACCTTTCCAATTTCCTTAATTTTGTTTACAAAACTTGATATTTCTGGAAATAATAATAATCCCAGATAAAATTTCGAAAATTTATCAAAATATAAAAATATATATAATATTTATTAATTATATAAAGTTAAATTAAGGAAAAGAGCTAAAAATAGTAAACTAGTCTAGAAAATTTGAAATCAATTGAAATAAATTTTATAAAATTCATATGAGCTTGTAATATATTTCTAAACATAAATAATAATATAAAATAAAAGTACATTCGCAAAATAAAAAAATTAAATTTAAATATAATTTTAATGAAGAAAATAGCAGAAAATAAGAAAACAGCCTTTTTAGAAAAAAAAGAAATCAACACATTAAACTTTGGAAAAATTATAACATCACTTTAAAAAAATATTAAAAGACAAAATATACTTAAAATAACCCATTAACACATAGGAAAAAAATTTAAATAAAATAGAAAAAGATTTAAAGAAATTTCTTAAAAATCCAAAACAGTGTTCAGAAATTACAAATAAATCACCATTGATTTTGAAAAATTGTTTACTTCATTTTAAAATTATTATAATACAAAAATATACATACAATAACATATTAAAATAAATATGAAAAATAATTTTTTTTTATATATATAATTTTTATAATAGACAAAATTGTAAAATAAATCAAATTACACTCAAAATTGAAACGTACATAACTTTTACAGTTTAACTCCGTTTTCAATGAAATGAAAAGCAGTATTCAAGTTATTACATCTATTTTCATAATAAAAGATAACATTTAAGATTTAAAATAATTTAAATTTGAAGTTTAAAAGTCAGAGTTTGAACAGTTTGACCAGAAATCCACTTTACAGTAAAATATTCAAATTATACTAGTTTGAACTATAAATCACTTAATAATCATCATTTATATTTAAAATTAAATGTTTGAAATAAAACAAATTTAAAATAATTTAAAAATAAAAGAAAGTCCAATTTAAATAATATACAAAAATCTAGGGTTGTTACACTCTCCCCCACTCAAAACTTTTCGTCCTCGAAAAGGGATGAGGTATAGAGAAGCACAGAAAAAGATAGAGTGAAATAGGATTAAGATAAGATGACAAGAAGATTGAAATTATATCTGATAACTGTTGTTATAGGTAAGTTTAACAAGGTGGAGATGATCTTTCCGAGATTCTCCAAAATTAAGAACACAAGCACGAAAAAGGTGGATCCAAAATGATTGCCAAAGATTATCAAGGATTATAGAAAGATTTCTAAACGGAAACATTATAGAAAGATGTCTATACCAGTCTGTAGGAAGATAAGGATGATAAGGACAACAAAAAGATAGTTTGAAAAATAAAATAAGGAAATAAATTTGAAAGCATGGAAATTTCATCTTAAATAGAAATTAAATCTTTACACAAGTTAAATAAATCTTAACTAACCCAAATTTCATTATCTTATTATGCAGTCATCTTAAATTAACAATTTTTAAAACCATGGGTTTGAAAAATAATCATTTATTACACTCACAATGTACTTAATAAATTTAATTCTTCTTTATTCCTAATTAAAATTAAATTTATTCCTCTCAATATATTTATCACTTATGTTAAATATGCTTACACTTATTATAACTGCTTTATTTTGTTCTTAGTTCTTTTAACATTATTTTATTGTAAGTTATTCAATTACCCTTTATTATATTTACCTCTGTTAATCATTTTATAATTAAAATTTAAGTGTATAACATTTATTATAACCACACGAATTTTATTAAAAAAAATCTTTTTATATTGTATATTATCCAATTACATTGTTAACTTTTGAAATTAAGGTGAGTTATATTTGAATGCAATTGTATTATAAAATAAACTTTCCAATTAAATCATTTCATGCTTGATATTCATCCAAAATTTTGATTTGATTTTTTTTATTTTTTTTATTTTTTATAATTGGAATTATTCTAAATTTCTGATTACATTCAAACCATTTAGAGATAAGTAATAATATATACATAATATGTCAAATCAAATTTCAATCATATATCTATATATATATTATAAATCAAGTCATATTTTTGAAATTCAATTCAAATCAATTTGATTTACCCAAACAAAGTTGTAGTAAGTCTACAGAGCGGTCTCTTCACTTCGAAACTCGAAAATGAACGTTGATGATGTAGCGATCATCACCGAAGTTATTTTCCAGCGACAAAGAGAAGAGCACTAATTTTTAAACTTTCAAGTTCTTTGAAAACAAATTTCTATTCGAAAATACTTTAAATAATATAGCCCTTTAAAACATTAAACACAAGGTTTGAAACCATCGGAAATTAAATTCTCAAATTTCTTGTTTTAAATTCATTTCAGTTCCCAAATAAATTTATAAACAACTATCTATAAATTCATTTATAGAACAATAAATGATAAATTAAGTATTATCATTTCAAATAATCAATTCTAAATTAATTTATTAAGTTACATAAATTTACTTATATATCAAAATTTATTTCATTAACCAAATTTTAAAATAATAATGTGTCAGTTTGTTCTGTCAAAGTGTTTTAGAAATCCTATCAATAGCGTTGATCAGACGAATCGATCAGAAACCCAACTCAACATCAACAACTCAAACAACGCAATATATAAATAAAACATAGATTTACAAGTACAATTCAAAATGTTTGAAAATAGATTGGAAACAAAAGACAATATGATTAAATAACAAAATAGGGAGGTGGATAAGCTTAAATAAATCACGGGCAACATTTACCGGGTCAACCGTGGCTTAAAGAATAAGATCAATGTGGATTTTTCTAGGGTAAATCTACATTCGATCTCAATAGATAAAATTTGGAATAACAAATGATATTAGGATCTAAACCAAGGATAGATATAAATCTCTAGTGAATCGATGCTAATTGTAAAGGAGTTTTCCCCCTTTTTTTAATTCAATTTGAAATAGGCGTGACCGCCGACTCACTTGAAAGATCATTCGAAGCGGAGTTTTGGAATACTCCAGAGTCAAAAGAAGATGAATAGTGAGGGACACGAATGGATTTTGGAACCGTAGGGAATGTTCCAAAATTCAAAGGAATCGAGTCAAAAAGGAAGAGATTCAAACTCGAATGAAAGTGGTTCTGTAAATACATTCACTCCATATGCTGAGTTTTGCCTAGAGCTACCAAAGCTCTGATACCAACTGTAACGACCCGATATTTTCAACCATTCGCATTCGTTATAAGTGTATAGGTAGACACTCATGCCGGAATTGAATTGCTCAAAATACCGCGTTGTGATTAAAAATTTGGCAAATCTCAGAATATACAGTAAATAAAAATCACAGATCGCAGACACAGAGTAATAATAATGCAGTGGAAGTAAAAGAAATAGTAGTTCATGAAGCTACTATATAAAAATATCAGAGTTACATAAAATACAACATAAGAAATAAAGTACAAAGGAAGTCTCACTACATTGAAGTCTACTAATACAAGAGCTGAAAGGAACAACAGACTGCAAAAGATAAAACTTGACAAGTAGATAATCTCCAGCGGTTTCAATCTCCAGAAAGTGGAAATCCAAATCTGTGAATAACTCAGGCTGACCCGAGCGTAAATAAAAATACAAACACTCGAGTCAGGACATACATACTTATACATTGAAAACCAACTCAAGTGAACTGTAGTAAAGGTACAAGTAACTTAGAAAATGCTTGGGACCGCCCATCCTCTAAGGATCCGTTGAACTATTTACTATGTAGTAATATACACTATATACAGTAGTGTCTAATCAGTAAAGTATAATCATATAGGAAATAGCGTTAAGGGGATGGTGAACCTTAACGCGGTCGGATCTTTAAAACCAAAATCGTAGTGGGCTCGATATAAGGATATGACACGGCACGCGAGGCAATGGCAGGGTGGATACACTGTTTGCACTCCCGGACCGGTGGTGACGGCAAGCCAGCAGCTTCCGCCCACCTCGAACAATACCCCAGAATCAAAGTGGCATCTCGTATCGAATCACAAAAGTAATAGAATGGTTTCCGATGGAGCATGCTCGATGAAAGGGTGCGAGCCTTTGTGTAACCCGGTATAGCTCCTGTTTTAGTCATATACGCCAACTCACGGGAGTTGGGTCCACGTAATATACATCGAGAACGTCGCCACCATCCTACTTCATTCTAGAACCTCCAACGTGTACATAGTTGGTTTTCGGTATTGGCCGGCTATAAGACAATATCTGATCCAACCAATCGTTATTATAACCCATAGTTATAACTTTAAAACAATATTTTATACTTCAAAATAAAATATCATTTGAACCCAAATCTTTATCAAAATAAAGATTAAATCATTTCCAAACCATTTCAATATATCATCATACCATATATTTCAATTCAAATATTTATCAAAATAAATATCAAGTCATTTCTAACCATTTCAATATATTGAATTATGATATCCTTTCAAAACATCCTTTCAAATCATTTTAATATATCAAAATATCATAACCTTTCAGAGCTTCATTTTCAAAATATCATATCTTTCAGAACTTCTTTAAAATCATTTTAATATCAAAGTATCATATCTTTCAAAACTTCGTTTCAAATCATTTAATATCAAAATAATATATCTTTTAAAACTCCATTTTTCAAATCATTTTATTATATCAAAATAGCTATATTTTTTCAAAACCACATTTTAAATCATTTCAGTATACCAAAATATCATATCTTTCAGTACCACATTTCAAATCAATTTAATATATCAAAAGTTATATTTCAAAACAAATTACTTCATTTTAAATCATAAAAATGAAGTTATTACATTTAATAATTAAATTATTAAATTCCAAAAATTTAAACTTTTCAATGTTCATTTATGCACTTAAATTTATTAAAACAATGAAAATTCAAGTTTCACAGCATTTGGAAAATGCTACAGAAAGTTACATTCAAAAACAATTCAATTTAACAAAAGACAATATTAAAAATGCTGTTAATTAACTTCAAATATTCAATAGAATTTCACAAACACTTATATTTATATTTAAATCATTTTTAACTTATACAATCGTACATTTTCACATTTTTAAGCATCATTTAATTTTCCTTAAATTCATGATTTTATAAAGTTAAGTTTCCTTTCAAAAATCAATATTTATTAATAATTCGCTTATCAAATTTCAACATTCAAATTTAAACCCATTACATTAAATTTCAACTTAACACTTAAGTTTAAAATTTCAAATATAACTTAATTCCATTTTATTTAACTTAACTTAAAATTTCACTTTTAAATCAAATTCATAAATTCCAATTTAAGTTATATTTCCAAATTCAACTCAATATTCACTCATTAACATTTTAAATTTATTCAGAAATCATTAATATGTTATACAAATCATTTTAAATTAATTTAAAATTCAAAATATCATAAATTTATCATATTTTCAAAGTTAATTTAAATTCCATTAAAAATTAAATCATAATTTCCAAAATAACTAACATTCAGATTTTCTAATTTTTCCATAATTTATTTAACCTATAGATTTCCAGAAAATCAATAATACTTTACAAAAATTATATTTTTATTTAATTTTAAATCAAAATATTATAATAATTAAATTTCTAAAATATTTTAAATTTTTTAGAAAAACATATTTTAACTACGTGCCTGTATATAATTTTCTATGCTAGGTAAAGTGATACGGGTAATGTATCATTTCAACCCGTAATTTACAAAGAAAAATCCGGGTTTTATCATTTCAAACCCGCAGTCCCAAGTAAATAAAATAAGTTGAAAATCGTTCGGGCATATCATTTCAGCCCATAACGATTTTCCCCTATTCTAAAGTCCGTTCGGGTATGTATCATTTCAACCCATAGTGATTCTAATCTAAAGGGAACTTGAAGTGCGATAAACTGATAAAAATAGCAGAACAACATAATATAATAGTAACAGATGTTATAACAGATGTTTAAGCATGGGTGAACATCATAAAATCATAATATAGCAGGTGTAACATGATAATGCATTTTACAGATTCAAAAGGGGTCGATTTACTAGTTATATATGTACATACTGTCGGATAAGAATAACTCACACGTTCAAAGCTGGAGATATCTACCAAAGCACACAACGCAACACAATGAAGGCACGATGACATGGATATGACTTGAGAGTGGAGAGCCAAAGTAATTTGACTTGTTCAAACATTTACACAAAACAATACAAATATATGTAAGTTTCAACACTATTTAAACATCAAATAACATTAGAATTCAAAGCCCAAAACAACATCGAATTAATTGCTCTTGTTCTCAACCTCAAGTACTTCAGTTAGGCAGTGAATAGGCTCAGCTAAGGCAGAGGATTGGGTCAGGTTTGGGGTCCAAAGTACTCGGCCATCATGGTGTAAAAGTGATGAGATGGTATAGGTGCAAAACTATACAATTTCAAGGCAACTACAAGGCAACAACTTCATCTCTATGCTCCTATTGTGCTCGGCCAAAGGCTAGGTGGGCCCAACCAGTGGTGCAAGTGGTGGTGAGTGATGTGGCAGAGGGTGGAGGTCAGGTCAGAGGTGGTGCTGGTAGTGGCGGCAAATGGTGGTAGAAGGGGGAGATGACAATTCTAGGCCATAAGTGATAGTTTCTGATGGTTTTTTTGGTGGATTTTGTGGTGGTCTTCACCTTGCATTGGATTTGCCTGAATTGGAGAGGTAGTAGGATGGGAGATGGTCAGAGAAAGGGGGTGGTAGAGGTCAGGTCAGATCTGGTTGAGGAGGAGCCAAGCTATGAAAGTGAGAGCAGGTACAAAATTCAAAATAGAGAAGTAGAAAAACAAAGGAAGAAGAAGATAATTTTTACCTCAAATCCTTCAAGCCATGGCCGTATTTTTATTTTATTTCTAGATGAGAAATGGATCTGAGATCCACGTGAAAAATGAAGGAGGAAGTCACGGATAAAA
Source organism: Allium cepa (assembly GCA_030765085.1). Lineage (NCBI taxonomy): Eukaryota > Viridiplantae > Streptophyta > Magnoliopsida > Asparagales > Amaryllidaceae > Allium > Allium cepa. Next base: position 673,313,912 of record CM060941.1, on the reverse strand, counting down.
GAGAAAAAAAACGGTCAAAGAGTAAAAGAGGAAACGGTAAAAGAAACGACTTACGTTTCAAAAGCTTTTAAAACCTTTCAAATTTCCTTAATTTTGTTTATATAACTTGATATTTCTGGAAATAATAATAACCCCAGATAAAATTTCTAAAATTTATCAAAATATAAAAAAATATATAATATTTATTAATTATATAAAGTTAAATTAAGGAAAATAGCTAAAAATAGTAAACTAGTCTAGAAAATTTGAAATTACATGAAATAAATTTTATAAAATTCATATGAGCTTGTAATATATTTTTAAACGTAAATAATAATATAAAATAAAAGTACATTCACAAAATAGAAAAAAAAATTAATATAATTTTAATGAAGAAAATAGCAGAAAATAAGAAAACAGCCTTTTTAGAAAAAAAGAGATCAACACGGTAAACTTTGGAAAAATTATAACATCACTTTAAAAAAAATATTAAAATAAAAAATATACTTAAAATAACCTATTAACACATAAGAATTTTTTTTAAAGAAAATAGAAAATGATTTAAAGAAATTTCTTAAAAATCCAAAACAGTGTCCACAAATTACAAATAAATCACCATTGACTTTGAAAAATTGTTTACTTCATTTTAAAATTATTATAATACTAAAATATACATACAATAACATATTAAAATAAATATGACAAAGAAATTTTTTTTATATAATTTTTATAATGGACAAAATTTTTAAATAAATCAAATTACACTCAAAATTGAAATGTACATAACTTTTACAGTTTAACTCCGTTTTCAACGAAACGAAAAGCAGTATTCAAGTTATTACATCTATTTTCATAATAAATGATAAAATTTAAATTTAAAATAATTTAAATTTGAAGTCTAAAAGTCAGAGTTTGAACAGTTTGACCAGAAATCCACTTTACAGTAAAATATTCAAATTATACTAGTTTGAACTATAAATCACTTAATAATCGTAATTTATATTTAAAAATGAAATGTTTGAAATAAAACAAATTTAAAATAATTTAAAAATAAAAGAAAGTCCAATTTAAATAATATACAAAAATCTAGGGTTGTTACAAATATATGACTGCATATAAGTTCTGATTCGTATTTAACCTGATGACATGTCTACATATATTTTTAGATCGTTTTTGAGGGGTTACTTGAAGATTTGTAAGGAGGTTGAGGAGAGGAGGATTCAATTTTTCAAGGATTACTTTTTTGGGGAGAGGAAGTATGTCGATTTCTATACTTGTTTTAATATTAATGATTATTTATAATTTTCATTCATCTGCACTGGATATCATTGTTGAGTTTGAAATAAATGCACATGAAACTATAAAATAATGCAAGGAAAAATCCTAAATCTTATGTTTTATACTGATTTTCACATAATACTTGGAACATTAGAAAATTATCAAGCACAAAGGCAACCAACAGTGTAGGCCTAAAGTTTGCAATTTACCATATACTCGATACTGAGAAGAAAGGAGAAATCAACGAAGATAATGCCCTTTACATTATAGAAAATATTAATGTTGCATGCACTCAAGTTTATTTTCATATTAAACTAAGTTCATATGTTGGCCATTCTGGTTTTTGCAGTCCGGCTATAATTTGCTTCCCTATTGCTTTGACATAAATCCACTGAACTACGGTGAAGTGTGTTTGTGGAAGAGAAATATTAGAATAAGTAGTACTTTAATAGAAGCACTTAATTTGTACTTGTTTAGTTATATTCCCTTCCCATTTTTAAAATAATACATAGAGATATGTAGTCTGTACATATGTATATGTATATGTGTATGTATGTGGTGTACCTTTCTATAGACGTGTAGGAAAGCAATATCATACATTTCCACTGAAAGCTTTAACTAATCTTCTAAACAACATAGATATATCTTAAGTGGTTCCTTCTCTCTCATTTGAAAATAAATATTACAAAATTTTTTATTCTTAAAGTAAATAAGCAACTTAATATGAGCAAGTTATTCTTATTTCTTACTTGTCATCTAACTTTTTTTTGAAGTGGTACTTAAATACATCATGTCACTGGGACAACATAACACAAATCACACGTCAATATATGTTCGAATCATGTTATGCAAGTTTCGAACTTGTGATCTCTCACACAAAAATTGAATCATTTAACCATTGGGACAATGATGCTTGGCTGTCATCTAACTTTGGCTACACTCATTATGTCAAATTTTGATTGTCAATATTATTTTAAATCTGTCTATATCATTTGAGTTTTATGAATGTATATCTACAACTCCCCCGAACTTAAGGAGCTCATGCCGATCTATATAATAAGACCAATATGTTTTTAACAAAATTATAGCACGAAACTGTATGAAATAATGTAGTGGTGCATAGTACGGAACTGTTGTCTATGTAATATAATAATTCTAAATGTCTACCAAGATGCTAAAATTTTAAATATGGAAAGTAATCCTATAATTTGATTTCATTTAAAGAAGATGACCATTTTATTAATTTGAACCATTAAATCCAACATATAACTTTATATTTAAGTTTTTTATATACAATTATTTAGTTTATACATAACTTTGAAACTATATCTCCCTCTGTTTCAATAATTTAATTTATATACATTATGACCTTATTAATAATAACTTTATATACATTATACTCAGTTTCAAGTTTACAGTAATTATGACCAAGTTAATTATTAGCTCAGTTTCATATGGACATATAATAAGTTTATAGTTCATTTTCAATGTTTTAAGCTTGTATACATCATGCTCAGTTTTCATTATGCTTAAAAATTATTTTTTTGTTTCAACTTAGTTCATAGTAAATATGTGTATTATACATGACCTGATGACCCACATTATGAACTAATATGCATTATATTAATATATGTGAAATGTGTATTGAATATCACAGACGTTGAATTTATATATCTTATGTGTGTATGTTAATCTTATATTCAGTAAATATGTAGCATAATATTCTTATTACTCAAGTTTCAATTATACAAGTTAATTGCTTATTTATATATGTTGATATTTGGACAGAAATGGAGAATGTAGAGTAGAGGTAATATATAGTATCTTTAGACTTTGAGTACCGCATACTGGAGTTTACAGTTTGCAACTTTGCAGCAACTTAATCTTGATGTATGCATTCACACTGTATCATATGCTAATGTTATTCGAACTTTGTTGTCATATTAATTTGGATTTTGGAGTTAAAAACTTTGAACCGGTAATGTATATGTTCCTGGTAATGTATTAGTTGTCTAAATGAACTTTGAATATTTGTTAATAGGTTATCGTGTTTACGTATTTTTATTTACTATTGCACTGTTATAATTAATTTTTTATCATAGTTTGTTCGATTAACTAATTAATTTAAATGGTTAACCTATTAATTTAACCAGTTAATCTTTAATGGTTAATTTCGATTAATCGTTTGAATTAACCGGTCAACATCGGTTAAAATTAATGTATTAGGTTGATATACCCCTACCGATATTAACCATACAACGATTAATCGAATAGAACTTAATATACGATTAACTGAAATTAATAACTGATCGAATCGGTTAATTGACCGTGCGCGCTCCTACAGGCGTCATACATAACAAAACCGATACTAATATATTGCAAAAATGATACAATCAAAATCCATTTACTGTGGAATCGCCTCTTTTGTTATTGATTCATGATGTATGCATATATGTTACGATTAATATGCACTTGAATAGTTGTAATTTAAGTATCACAAAGGAATTAGGTTCATGGAGAAGCAACTAAAATAAGAACTAGGAAGAGGGCGAACCTTTACTCACAAATTCACGACACTGGTACCCATTTGACAACTGAAATGTCTTGAAGATAAATGATATTTTGAGAGGTGTTATGAGCAACATATTTTATTTTCAAAAAGAGTTATCATATGGAGTTTCATAATAATATAAAGTGGTATTATTTGGAATGTTATTTTAGTAAATATTTCAAGAAAAAATTATATGTCTAGTATGATAATATTTCTTATGTATTTTAAAATTTTGATGGTTGAAAGTAATTATAATGAAAATAATAAGAATACTTATAAGTATCGATTTTTTTTAGGTAACAAATGCAGCTATCAAGCATTAGTGATAGTCGATGTTGGTGGTGAGGCGATGCTGATCACATGGTTAACATTGCAGTAAATTGACAAGGCAATTCACTATAAATGGATGGCAAGACAATGTCATTTTATTATTTGTACATGTAGATTTTTATATATACGTTAATAAGGTGTGTGCTTAAGAATGTTGTAGTTTCTCTTGATTGGTTATGTATAACCTATTGTGATCTAAATGAATGATAAAACATACGCTTATGAGTTCTAACTTAAGGAAGCTGAACTATAACGATAATTCATTATTTAGTTAATTTAAATTAATGAATTTTGGACAATTTATTTTGTGAATATGAAGCATTTTAGTTAAATATTTTTTTACAAAAATAATGTAATTCTAGGAGATTGCCACTTTACAATTTTTGAATTCCAAAAGTGGAAATTTAAGTTGAAAATAATTAAGGGATGAAAAAGGATAAGTTTGTCATGATTTCGTAAGTAGGTAGAAAAGTAATCCTTTAAAGAAATGAAGTTTGTATTAAGACATTTTTAACCATTAAGGGTTGTAATATATTTTTTTGGGAATTTTTTTTAATTATTCACATCCTTGTTTTTAAAAGGTGATATTAAAGGATTTGAATATTTTAAACACCTTAAAATCTTTTCTATTTTAAATTTGTAAAAGATAATTGAGCTATAAAGAATGTAAAGTATTTATGTAAACAAATTCATAAAATTATAAGATAAGAAAATATTTAGAACAAAAGTAATTATGTACTTTAATGATATGTAATTAGAAGAATAAATCAAGCTAATGAGGTTTATTTTAATAATTAATAAATAATATTTGGTAGAAATGAATACCTTAAAAATATTTATGTTATTTGGAAAATGCATAGTTTGGAAAATTATTGTTGAGAAAAAGACTTCCCAAATCAAATATTTGTAATTTGAAAAGCATTTTTAAGTTTTGCTGAAAAGTATAAGTTAGGATAAAAGAACATAGAGATTAAATTAATAGTAAAGAAATTCATGTAACCTTACAAATGTCTTCCCATTAAAAGCCTAAACTTTATAGTTAATCTTTTCTCAAAAAGTTGATGAGTCAACACCTTTTGAATGAGTTTATTTTTACTCAATATATATATATATATGTATATATATGTATGTGTGTGTGTGTGTGTGTGTAAAGATATATATATATATATCTGTGTATATATATAAAGATCTCAATTAAGAAGCTTAAGGTAATAATATTATTATAGGACTTAGATAATGTTCAAAGTTAAATCTAAAGTATATCTTAGAAATATAGTTAAAAGAATTTGGGTTTTCACCCATTGCAAATTAGTTTGTAAGGCAAGATATAGATGTGAAAAGTATTTTCATAGCTTGTTGACTAATGGAAATTTATAATTTATAACTCTTAGCTTTCTAGAAAATTGGATTTTTTTGGTCCTAAAACTTTGGCTAAATGATTTCAATAAAAGCGTATTGTTTTGATGAAATATTTTGGTTTGAAATGAGGGCCATGTTGTATGAAATTTTGTTTCAAAAATGGCTATAATAAAACAACAATATCTTTCGATTCTCAACAATTTTTAGATCACTTTCTCGAATTTTGCAATATTTTATAGTTAAATTCTATTTTAATCTGAATCAAAAACTTAGCCTTGCTAGTTACTTTTTAAGTTAAAACATCAACTTGTTTGGTCATACCTTTCAAACCATCAATCCAATTTCTGTAATCATGTGCTCGTAGGAAAGTTAAGACCATAAGTAAAAAAAAATCATTATAATTTTGTAAGATTTTTTGATTTACTATATGAAAACCGACTGTTGATATGGAGGATTTAATGACTAGTTAGTCTTTGCATGAGTCGAAAATTTTGAATTGAATGTGTGTTTGCTGTAGTACAAATGTGACGACCCGACTTTCTCACCATAGAAAATCGCATCATCTTGAAGAAAGAAAGGGATAGAAAAGAGAGAAGAACGAAGAGAAAGAAGAAACAACATCAGAATGTTAACAGCGGAACGAATAAATTATATTAATAACATAAATATTACATAGTTTACAACCATTATCAGAGTTACATAGATTACAAATCACATACTAGACAGTTATAACACCTGTCTAGTCATACAACTCAATATAATACAAGGAAACTACATAGAGAATCCAACATAGCGGAATACTATCTATAACTATAACGCAGAAGCCTCCTGCTCTATTGCTCCTCCAGAATTCGTCAAAGCTAACCTGAATCCCTTAGCTACTTGTAAAAATTTGAGTACCCAAGAGTTTAAGAAAACAGAAGACAAACTCCGGGTCAGACATGGGTCTGGTGTGAGTAACAGGTTAAGGTTGCTTAACTTTCAAAAACCTTTTGAAAAGAAAGGTATCACGAAAGACTTCCCACACATAAACATGGAAAAGTTTTTACCTTACGCTAACCAAAACATTTGATAGGAAATCCAGTGATATTATAATAGGTCTAGGGTTTTCAAGTAAATATGAAATAGCCAAAAATTATTACATATATTAAATTCCAGCTACTAGCCACGAAAGTGGGTAATACAATCAAAATAGAGGTCACTTATTGGATTTTGGATTCCATACAATGGCAGGGCTACCGGGGCACCGCCCGTCACAGTACGTAGCCTAGATCAACGTACTGAGGATCACTCCCAATCCTCTGTAACACAAGGCCAGAACCATCCCTTACTTGATAGTCCCGAACAAGACAACCCCGACAGTTGGAGCTCACAACCGTCCACACAGCCGAAATAAAAAGGGACCTCTAGACAGGGGAAAATCTCATCCTACTTGGGCATTACCCACTTTGCCTTGCTACACCTCCCATGTTTTAGCCATTCCCGGTTGATGAGGCTTGAGCCTACGATTACCTTTATAGAAAACACCACTTAGAATGCTCATCGTCCATCTGACGATGTTTTGAAAGCATTCAATCCATACAAGTTCGTTACGGGGTCGAACGACACCGAACGCATTATCTCGTTACACTCATTTTGGAATCACCCTCAGAGTTAACGATGATAATCCTTGCACTCTGAATCTTCATCTTCACTTGAGATTCACGACCTATCGTTAATTTGGATCGATGTGGTTTTCGGATAACCAAATATGGAAACCCAATCCCGGTCTCATCGAAATCCAAAACGCGTCTTTTAAGGCCAAGTTATTTTAAGGTTTAAAACAATTCAATTATCTATATACACAAAAATGGATAACTCGCAAATCACAATAGATAATTAACAATATCATAATAAACAGATAATCCGCATTATCATTATAAACAGATAATCCGTACTATCATCAAAATAGATAAACCATATTATCATCGCCATGCAACCAAAGCATTCATATCACACCGCATTACTTATCTCATTTTTGAGATCACAAACCATTCAAGGCAATCAGTATCATCCATTCTTACATAAGCAAAGATTTACTTTATCACAACATCTATAATTAATTTAAAGTGAATTAAATTAATTACCTCCATCTCTAATTAAATTAAAGTTAATTAAATTAATTACTTCATCTTCTAAAATCTTGCTTACATAACCATTTAATCAATTATACATCAATTTATTAATCATTCAAATTAATCATCTTAATTAATCACCCTTGATTAATTATCCTTAATTACATTCATGTAATTGTTCTTTAATTAATTTCTCAAATTAATTAACCTTAGCCAAAACAGTAATTAACCTTTAATTACTTCAATTAATTAATTATCTAAAATCAATTACATTAATCCTTAATTAATTACATTAATTAACTACCTTTAATTACTTATCATTGATTACTAGTCTTAATTAATCAACCTTAATTACATCATTAATTATTAATTAATGATCCATAATTTAATTAATTACTTTTTTAAATTAATTACAATAAGTAATTAATCTTAATTAAACCATAATTATTAATCCCTCTTGATTAATCATATTCAGTAATTAACTAACTTTAATTACTTCATTAAAGTAAATAAATTATTCCTCAATTAATTTCTTAATTAATCCCTTGATTAATTACAAAGTAATTTAATCCAAATTACTTCCATTCTTAAAACATCTTCAATAAATTACATTCAGTAATTACCATTTAATTACCTCACTAAGTAATTCCAATCCATTAATTACATTAAATTATTCAGTGTTTAAAATTAATTAAACTTAATTAATTAATTGAAACTTATCCCATTAAACTCAATTAATTACATTAAGTTATTATTATCAAATCATCTAGTGTTTAAATTAAATTAAATTAAATTATTCAATTTAAACAATCACATTAAACTAAATTAATTACATTAAGTAATTAATTCCTTAATTACTTTCATTAAATAATTACACTTAAACAATTCACAAATGATTATCATTAAATTAATTAATCTAATTAATTATTAAATTAATCACATCAATTAATTACTAAATAATCCTAGTTAATGACCTTCATTAACCATTGTTTAATTACTTCCATTAAGTAATTAACTTAGATTAACCATTTTTAATTACAATTTGGTTTATCTAAATTATCCATTAAATAATCTCTAATTATTTAATTAATTAAGTGTTAACTATAACTTAATTAATCCTTAATTACTTGATTAATTAACCTTGATTATAACTTAATTGCTTAACTGATAAATCTTTAATCATTAAAATATAAATTTTTAATGATCTTCAATTACAAATTGATTTACCCTTAATCAATTATTTATTAATCTCTAATCAATCAATTAATTAAATTAACTAATTATTCCTTAATTACTCCATTAATTTAATAAATTTCAAAACATTAAATCATAATTTAATTTTAAGATAAAAACATTTCTTAATTATGAATAATATGTCATTAACAAATACATTTGAAAACAATTTACTTATGAACTTACTTTAAAATTTCATTTCAAATACAAGATTTAAAATTAATATAATTTAACTAAACAAAGTTTTAAACAATTTAAAAAAACTTTTTTAAATTACATGTCAAACAAATGCTTGTCTTATAAAAGAAATTCATAAGAGTTTTAACTAAATTCATTTTTAAATTCAACAATTTAAATTTACACTTTACATACAAAGTTGTTTAAATCTTTCAAATTTAAAAACTTCTTCTATTTCAAACTGTACAAATTTAAATCTTTGATTTCTAGTTTTAAACTTAACTTTAAACTTGCTTATATTTTAAAAACTTCAGTTTTAAAATTTCAAACTACTTACTATTTGAAAGTAGTTAATAATTCAAGTTTAAAACTTTATTGTTTTTTATTATTATTTAAAACTGAGATTTAAAACTAAACTTGAATTCCAAATTTCAAACTTGGATTTAAAACTAGGTTTAAAATTTTCTTTATATTTATAAACTTCAGTTAAAAAAAAATTAAACAACAGTACAGGTTTTGTTAAAACCTATAACAGCTCTTAAAACCGAGACACCCCAAAATTACTTCGAGTTCAAAGCCAACCTCCCCGAGAAATCTACCCAATAACTTCGAGCAACACAGAGATTTAATCGAGTACAAAACTATGGCCATCCCAACATCAACAGAAATGAAGAATGTACACCGTGCACGTGTACTGTGCCGCCGATCAACTCCAGCTGTCGCCGATGATCTTCACGCATCGTAAATCATCTATGCACCCTATCGCGAATCTCAAACTAGCTGCAACCCAACTCGAATTTGAATTCGAGTTTCAATCTAAACCCGGAACAGTAGAACTACTCGAACCCAAAACCTGGCAACGCTTCGCATTCGTCCCTCCAACCACCGTGACACCTAGAACTCCGGCATTGACTTCAACTGCGGTCAAGCTTCCACTACCCAAAGATCTGAAACACTCGGTTCATTGTAGAAGACGTGATGGTCGATTTCTCATACCTATTTAAAACTAGGGTTCCAGAAGTGATTTCACTATCGCGACTTCCACCATGCAATTCAACACCAACTAGCATTTTTCCCATCCACTCCTTACTCTCCTCCATAATCAAGAAAAAACCCAAGCCTCAAAATACATAGATGACCAGAAAAATCAAATATCCCCATTTTAGTTCAAACCCAAACTGCACCTTCAACTTATTTCTAAAAATCCAAATTTTAGTGTTAAAAATCAAGATTTAGTTAATGATTTCGATTTATAATACTGGATTTATAATTTCCACAGTTTGAATTTTAATATTATCAAACATGCTTAGATGTTTTATGTTTTACAGAGACAACAGACTTCTATTTTAACTTACTTAAAATTTTTAAACAAAATCTAAGTTAAATCAATAAACATTAGTTAAATAATCAGATCTTATCAATAACTAAATTAAGTGATAAGGATTTCAAACATAAATTTTAAGCCTGGGTACAAAACAGAACATATACACAACATGCATACATATAATATTCACTTCAGACATTCATGCAATTCACATTTTTTTTCAAACATATCAGCATGCAACTAAATACAATTTTAAATTTTTTTTTTAAAGTTACTCATTGATTCGAAATGAACAGAGCCTCCATTTGAAATTCTTTTGAAACTGAGTTGCTGAAGACATTTGCATGCAGAGACAAAATTCCAGAATTTGAAAAAGTCTTTGAACTCTTAGATCCTGAGTTGCCTTGAAAATGAAGTTTTTCATGTAGAAGATAATTCCAGATTGAAAAGAAAAATGCTTTTTGCCCTTTTGTTTTGAAAATGGCAAGTGCATGGTTTTGAAAATGCAGGCTACAGATTTGAAATTTGCAGGTTTTCATTTTGAAGTGAATTACTGGGAAATGGATTGCATGTGGATTGAAGAGGATTACTGATTTTATATGAACATGATTTCTGGATTTTTGGTTTTGTTTGAAGAGTTGTTTACAGGGTTGTTTCAGATTTGATAATGAGGAGTTTTGATTTGCATGCGAACAAGTTTTAGATTTACAGGAAAGTGATTTTCAGGAATTTTGAGAAATGAACAAGTTGAAGTTTCTTTGATTCGAAAAATGAGAAAAAGAAACAAGGGGGAAAAATGTATGTTTATATAGGCAAATTTTTTGATATTATAAAATAAAAGAAAACATATTTAAAAGAGGCCACTTGTAAATCATTTCAACATTTGTCAATTTGGAATGGTTATCTTTTAACATTTGTTATATGATGCTTAATATTCATACACTTGTCCAATATGTAATTTTATTTAAATTTTAAAATGTTATATAATATATATATATATATATATATGTTATGCCTAATTAATTAGTTAATTAGTATTTTAAATGTATATAAATTTTTAAAAGAAATAAAAACAAATTATGCTTTTAAATAAAAGCTTATGCATATAAAAATCAAAACAATTAAAAATGTATACTTTGGATTTTAAAACTATATATTCAAATTTAAATCAAATTCAAAATTTTAATATTTTAAAATCGAGTTACATATATACAAATTATATTTGAAATAACAAATGCTATTTTTATTCAAAAACTATTTGTAAAAAAAATACATTATTAATATTGTTTTTAGAAATAACTCATTGTCAAATTAAAATAATTATAAAAGAAATTATGTCTTTATTAATAAATTACTTATTTTATTTTAGCCATATTTTAAAACGAAAACAAACTAACCTTTTTGTTAGTTAATTTAAATTTAAAACTTTAAGTCAAAATCATTTTAAACATTTAAACATCTATCTTAATAATTTAAAATCATATACTTATTTATTAAGTAGTTTTGAAAAACTTAATATTAAATTAAATCAAATTTTCCAAATTATTAATAAATATATATTGGAATTTGAAATCAAGATTCATTTATTAAATTTAAACCAAGATTATTTATTTAATAACTTTGAAAAGCTTTATATTGAATAAAAACAAATTTCCAAATTACTAAAAATATTAGAATTAGAAAATATGCTTTATTTATTAAATTTAAAACTAAGCTAATCTATTTACAATATAAACCATATATTTATATTATAAATAGAAACCAATTTATTAGCTGTAAAAGATAAATTCTACCAATTAAATATTTATTAAAGGAAAATTATTAAATCAATTTGAATTATTATTAACAAAATTATCAATATCAATTTAATTTTTAATACAGGTTATTAAATTGATATTGTCAAAAATTCCGGGATATCACAATTCTCCCCCTTTAAAAGAATTTCGTCCCCGAAATTTAAAACAAAGGTAATTTAATAATCTCATTAAAGATCTTAATTTTAAAACACAAGCATATATCAAACATATGCTAACAACCAAAGCAACCAATTCATCCAATCAAACAAATTTAATAATTCAAACAAAACTCTGGATAGAATTTTCTCGAGAGTCCCCAAGTATAAACACCGGAATACTCGCTCTAGAGAATCCAAATAATCAAAACTACTAAGCTACAGAGCTCCTATTCATCTATAATTACAAAACTAAACAGGATATCAGACTGTAGATGAGTCTGACTCAACAACCAAAACTCCCGAACTGCTGGTTCAAAAACAAGATAGATCATACACATATTCCCTCAGAGATACGTGAAACTCATCGAATCCCAATTACCCAAACTGGCAATTCAGTTCTTTAGATCAATCACTTATTCTCATAAGAACACATAAAAGATTCAAAACACTTCAGGGCTAGCTGCTCTTATAGCTCACTTTTTGATCGGAGAAAACTTATCCAAAAACAAATCTCCGACTCCGGAATCCAAATTCTTTCGTCTCTTATCCTCAAAACTCTTCGAACGATCCTGGGCTGCCTACAATCTTACTGATCAGCTCATCCTTTGTTGATGCCTCTAGAAACAAACAAAACCAATCAACTCAACAAAATGATCTCCTCAAGATCAACCAAGATCAAGAACACCAACTCAACTCCACAAAATGATCTTCTCACGATCAATCCAAAATCAAGAACTCAAACTCTTCTCCTTAAATGTCAGAAAACTAAACTCACTTGTCCTGTCCAAAAAAAAAGCAGATGCACTTCCAAACTGCTTCTGCTGCACAACTCTGATCCGAAGTAGATAAAAATGCTGATGAAGAACACGAGCACAAACTGGACAACACATCCTAGAAATATGGTTCATCGGATCCATAAGAAAACTCAGAAGCTCCACCAAAACCTAAGCCGCTTCATCAAACTCAATTAATAAGAACCATCCTTCTACTAAGCTGAACCATCGGTACCACTCCTGGAATGCCAATCGATAAGAAAACTCAATCTCCAAATTCTAAGGCAAACCTTTGACTCTCCTGAAGACATCCAGAAGAACATTCAATTATCGCAAGTCACTTTTGCGATCAGCCCAGACTAATTCCAAGAAAAAATATTCTCTCTTTACCAATCAGAACAACTTACGCTTATCTAGCCAACCCATCGAAGAAACGGGTCCACTCTACTGCTTTCGAACTCCATTTCCAAAAAAACTGCTAAGCCAAAAGACTCCCTGTCGACATACAGAACGCTCTAAGCTGCACTGATGCCAAAGATCTCCTAATCCAAAGCTCTTCGAGAAACTCGAACCTCAAATAAAACAGAAACACCATGCTGATCTCAGCCACAACTTCGAAGCAGACCTACTTCCTTAAACTTGTTCCAAAGAAAAATCTTCGAAAACAATCCATATTCACTGCATCTCATCATGCAGCTACTATTTCCTGAGGTATCAAGATACCATCACTCGCTTCAGCACAACCGGCAAACCAAATTCTACTCATCCAACTTCAAAAATAGACTCCGAACCTTAACAGGTTTCCTTCAAGATCGATGAAATCCGTACACTACTGAAAAATTCACTCGAGACGGTATTAGGTCTACACTCTCGATAGATATACATCCAACCTCAAACATACAAACTTCAACCAATGATAGTCGTGTTACACACGCCACTACCTTATCTACCTTTATAACTTATATTGGTAAACCCGAACAGGTAACCCAATAGATAGGTAGAATAAATATATATTTATATATATTTAAAATTACAAATATGCTCTCTCAAGATAGACACCACTCCAGAGCCTAGGTATTCGCCCAACCTAGCGCTCTGATACCAACTGTGACGACCCGACTTTCTCACCATAGAAAATCGCATCATCTTGAAGAAAGATAGGGATAGAAAAGAGAAAAGAAAGAAGAGAAAGAAGAAACAACATCAGAATCTCAACAGCGAAACGAATAAATTATATTAATAACATAAATATTACATAGCTTACAACCATTATCAGAGTTACACAGATTACACATCACATACTAGACAGTTATAACACCAGTCTAGTTATATAACTCAATGCAATACAAGGAAACTACTCAGAGAATCCAGCAAGCGGAACACTATCTATAACTATAATGTAGAAGCCTCCTGCTCCATTGCTCCTCCAGAATTCGTCAAAGCTAACCTGAATCCCTTGGCTACTCGTAAAAATTTGAGTACCCAAGAGTTTTAGAAAACAGAAGACAAACTCCGGGTCAGACATGGGTCTGATGTGAGTAACAGGTTAAGTTTCTTAACTTTCAAAAACCTTTTGAAAAGAAAGATAACACATTAGACTTCCCACACATAAATATGGAAAAGTTTTTACCTTACGCTAACCAAAACATTTGATAGGAAATCCAGTGATATTATAAAAGGTCTAGGGTTTTCAAGTAAATATGAAATAGCCGAAATTATTACATCTATTAAATTCCAGCTACTAGCCACAAAAGTGGGTAATACAATCAAAACCGAGGGCACTTATTGGATTTTGAATTCCATACAATGGCAGGGCTACCGGGCTACCGCCCGTCACAGTACGTGGCCGAGATCAACGTACCGAGGATCACTCCCAATCCCTTGTAAGACAAGGCCGGAACCAACCCTTACTGGACAGTCCCGAACAAGACAACCCCGACAGTTGGAGCTCACAACCGTCCATACAACCGAAATAAAAAGGGACCTCTAGACAGGGGGAAATCTCGCCCTACTTGGGCATGACCACTTAGCCTTGCTGCACCTCCCCTGTTTTAGCCATTCCCGATTGATGAGGCTTGAGGCTACGATTACCTTTATAGAACACATCACTTAGAATGCTTATCGTCCATCTGACTATGTTCTGAACGCATTCAATCTATACAAGTTCGTTCAGGGTTCAAACGAAACCGAAGGTCTTATCTCGTTACACCCATTTTGGAACCCCTTAAGAGTTAACGACGATAATCCTTGCACTCTGAATCTTCATCTTCACTTGAGATTCATGACCTATCATTAATTTGGATGGATGTGGTTTTCGGATATCCAAATATGGAAACCCGATCCTGGTCTCATCAAAATCCAAAACGCGTCTTTTAAGGCCAAGTTGTTTTAAGGTTTAAAATAATTCAATTACCTATATACACAAAGATAGATAACTCACAAATCACAATAGATAATTAACATTATCATTATAAACAGATAATCCGTACTATCATCAAAATAGATAATCCATATTATCATCACCATGCAACCAACACATTCATATCACACCGCATTACTTATCTCATTTCTGAGATCACAAACCATTCAAGGAAATCAGTATCATCCATTCATATATAAGCAAAGATTTACTTTATCACAACATCTATAATTAATTTAAAGTGAATTAAATTAATTACCTCCATTCTAATTAATTTAAAGTGAATTAAATTAATTACTTCATCTTCTAAAATCTTGCTTACATAACCATTTAATCAATTACACATCAGTTTATTAATCATTAAAATTACTCATCTTAATTAATCACCCTTGATTAATTATCCTTAATTACATTCATGTAATTGTTCTTTAATTAATTTCTCAAATTAATTATCCTTAGCCAAAACAGTAATTAATTTTTAATTACTTCAATTAATTAATTATCTAAAATGAATTACATTAATCCTTAATTAATTACATTAATTAATTACCTTAAATTACTTATCATTGATTAATAATCTTAATTAATCAACCTTAATCACATCATTACTTATTAATTAATGATCCCTAATTTAATTAACTACTTTACTTAAATCAATTACAATAAGTAATTAATCTTAATTAAACCATAATTATTAATCCCTCTTGATTAATCATATTCAGTAATTAACTAACTTTAATTATTTCATTAAAATAAATAAATTATTCCCCAAATAATTTCTTAATTAATCCCTTGATTAATTACAAAGTAATTTAATCCAAAGTACTTCCATTCTTAAAACATCTTCAATAAATTACATTCAGTAATTACCATTTAATTACTTCGCTAAGTAATTCCAATCCATTAATTACATCAAATCATTCAGTGTTTAAAATTGATTAAACTTAATTAATTAATTCAAACTTATCCAATTAACTCAATTAATTACATTAAGTAATTATTATCAAATCATCTAGTGTTTAAATTAAATTAAACTTAATTAATCAATTTAAACAATCACATTAAACTAAATTTAATTACTTTCATTAAGTAATTACGCTTAAACAATTTACAAATGATTATCATTAAATTAATTAATCTATTTAATTATTAAAATTAATCACATTAACTAATTATTAAATAATCCTAGTTAATGACCTTCATTAAACATTGTTTAATTACTTCCATTAAGTAATTAACTTAGATTAACCATTTTTAATTACAATTTAATTTATATTTAATTATCCATTAAATAATATCTAATTAATTAATTAATTAAGTGTTAACTGTAACTTAATTAATCCTTAATTACTTGATTAATTAACCATGATTATAACTTAATTGCTTAATTAATAAATATTTAATCATTAAAATATAATTTTTTAATGATCTTTAACTACAAATTGATTTACCCTTAATTAATTATTTATTAATCTCTGATTAATTAATTAATTGAATTAACTAATTATTCCTTAATTACTCCATTAATTTAATAAATTTCAAAACATTAAATATTAATTTAGTTTTAAGATAAAAACATTTCTTAATTATGACTAATATGTTATTAACAAATACATTTGAAAACAATTTACTTATGAACTTACTTTAAAATTTCATTTCAAATACAAGATTTAAAATGAATATAATTTAACTTAACAAACTTTTAAACAATTTTAAAAAACTTTTTTAAATTACATGACAAACAAATGCTTGTCTTATAAAAGAAATTCATAAGAGTTTAAACTAAATTCATTTTTAAATTCATTAATTTAAATTTACACTTTACATGCAAAGTTGTTTAGATCATTCAAATTTAAAAACTTCTTTTATTTCAAACTGAAATACAAATTTAAATCATTGATTTCTAGTTTTAAACTTAACTTTAAACTTGCTCATATTTTAAAAACATCAGTTTTAAAATTTCAAACTACTTACTATTTTAAAGTAGTTAATAATTCAAGTTTAAGACCTTATTATTATTATTTTATTATTTAAAACTGAGATTTAAAACTAAACTTGGATTCTAAATTTCAAACTTGGATTTAAAACTAGTTTTAAATTTTTCTTTACATTTATAAACTTCAGTTTAAAAAAAAAAATAAACAACTGTACAGGTTTTATTAAAACCTGTAACAACCCTTAAACCCGAGACACCCCAAAATTACTTCGAGTTTAAAGCCAACCACCCCGAGCAATCTACCCAACAACTTTGACCAACTCAGAGATTTACTCGAGCACAAAACTATGGCCATCCCAACATTAACAGAAATGAAGAATGTACACCGTGCACGTGTACTCAACTCCAACCGTTGCCGATGATCTTCACACATCGTAAATCATCTCTGCACCCTCTCGCAAACATCAAACTAGCTCCAACCCAACTCGAATTTGAATTCAAGTTTCAATCTAAACCTTGAACAGCAGAACTACTCGAACCCAAAACCTGGCAACGCTTCGCATTCGTCCCTTCGACCACTATGACCCCTAGAACTCCGACATCGACTTCAACTACGGCTAAGCTTCCACTACACAAAGATCCGAAACACTCGGTTCATTGTAGAAGACATGATGGTCGATTTCTCATACCTAGTTAAAACTAGGGTTCCAGAAGTGATTTCACTACCGCGACTTCACCATGAAATTCAACACCAACTAGCATTTTTCCCATCAATTCCTAACTCTCCTCCATCATCATGAAGAAACCCAAGTCCTCAAAATACATCGATCACTAGAAAAATCAAATATCCCTATTTTAGTTCAAACTCAAACTGCACCTTGAACTTATTTCTAAAAATCCAAATTTTAGTGTTAAAAATCAAGATTTAGTTAACGTTTACGATTTATAATATTGGATTTATAATTTCCACAGTTTGAATTTTGATATCATCAAACACGCAGAGATGTTTTTATGTTTTACAGAGACAACAGACTTCTATTTTAACTTTCTTAAAATTTTCAAACAATAATCTAAGTTAAATCATTCAACATTAATTAAATAATCAAATCCTATCAATAACTAAATTAAGTGCTAAGGGTTTCAAATACAAATTTAAAGCCTGGGTACAAAACAGAATATATACACACCATGCATACATATAATATTCACTTCAGACATTCATGCAATTCACATTTTTTTTCAAACATACCAGCAAGCAACTAAATTTAATTTTTTTTTTTAAAGTTACTCACTGATTCAAAATGAACAGAGGCTCCATTTGAAATGCTTTTGAAATTGAGTTGCTGAAGACATTTGCATGTAGAGACAAAATTCCAGAATTTGAAAAAGCATTTGAACTCTTAGATCCTTAGTTGCCTTGAAAATGCAGTTTTTCATGTAGAAGATAATTCCAGATTGAAAAGAAAATTGCTTTTTGAAGAAAATTGCTTTTTGCCTTTTGTTTTGAAAATGGCATATGCATGGTTTTGAAAATGCAGGCTACAGATTTGAAATTTGCAGTTTTTCATTTTGAAGTGAATTACAGGGAAATGGATTGCATGTTGATTGAAGAGGATTACTGATTTTATTTCAACATGATTTCTGGATTTTTGGTTTTGTTTGAAGAGTTGTTTGCAGGGTTGTTTCAGATTTGATAATGAGGAGTTTTGATTTGCATGATAACAAGTTTTAGATTAAAGGAAAGTGATTTTCAGGAATTTTGAGAAATGAACAAGTTGAAGTTTCTTTGATTAGAAAAATGAGAAAAAGAAATAAGGGTGAAAAATGTATGTTTATATAGGCAAATTTTCTAATTTTATAAAATAAAAGAAAAACAAATTTAAAAGAGGCCACTTGTAAATCACTTCAACATTTGTCAATTTGGAATGGTTATCTTTTAACATTTGTTATATGATGCTTAATATTCATACACTTGTCCAATATGTGATTTTATTTAAATTTTGAAATGTTAATATATATATATATATATATATATGCTATACCTAATTAATTAGTTAATTAGTATTTTAAATGTATATAAATTTTTAAAAGAAATAAAAAAAAATTATGCTTATAACTAAAAGCTTATGCATATAAAAATCAAAACAATTAAAAATCTATACTTTGGATTTTAAAACTTTATATTCAAATTTAAATCAAATTCAAAAATATAATATTTTAAAATCAAGTTATATATATACAAATTAAATTTGAAATAACAAATGCTATTTTTATTCAAAAACTATTTGTAAAAACAATACATTATTAATATTGGTTTTAGAAATAACTCATTATCAAATCAAAATAATTATAAAAGAAATTATGTCTTTATTAATAAATTACTTATTTTATTTAACCCATATTTTAAAAAGAAAAAAACTAACCTTTTTGTTAATTAATTTAAATTTAAAACTTTAAGTTAAATCATTTTAAACATTTAAACATCTATCTTAATAATTTAAAATCATATACTTATTTATTAAGTAGTTTTGAAAAACTTAATATTAAATTAAATCAAATTTTCCAAATTATTAATATATATTAGAATTTGAAATCAAGATTCGTTTATTAAATTTAAACCAAGATTATTTATTTAATAACTTTGAAAAGCTTTATATTGAATAAAAACAATTTCCAAATTACTAAAAATATCAGAATTAGAAAATATTCTTTATTTATTAAATTTAAAACTAAGCTAATCTATTTAAAATATAAACCTTATATTTATATTATAAATAGAAACCAATTTATTAGCTGTAAAAGATAAATTCTACCAATTAAATATTTATTAAAGGAAAATTATCAAAATCAATTTGAATTATTATTAACAAAATTATCAATATCAATTTAATTTTTAATACAGATTATTAAATTGATATTGTCAAAAATTCCGGGGTATCACAACAAAATTTAAAATATTTTAAATAATTAGTAATCCTTTTATAACTTACTTGATCTTATTTTGAGAAAACTTAAATCTTGGACATAATTCTAAAAGGAAAAGAGATTTGTATATCATCTAACCCAAAGCGATTTTTTTTTCTCGTGACCTACCCTTCCACAGTTAACCTCGTTTCTTCACGTCCGCCCACCTTGTTTTCCCCACCCCTCCGTCTTTCTTTGTCTACTCTATGCCTGCATCCTCCTCCTCCTCTGTTTCCCCATCCAAAGCCACCTTGTCCTGTATCAGATATGGTCGAAATTATAATTCAGCGGCACTATTTAGTTCGGTACCTCTCCTCCTACCTGAATCCAACTTCCTTCCGTTGTGCTCCCCATTTCCAGTTTCACCTGATCTAACTTCGACGCTTGTAGTGCCTGGATCAGGTAACATCGTTTCTACTTCAATTTCCACTACTACTTCCATGAATGCAGCTGCTATATGTGGTGGTCCATGTTTGATTGTTGGATTGTCGAACGTTTCTACCTCATCTACCGATGTTGGTGAGGTGGGAGTTATGTCTGCACGTCCTGTTTCTGCCATGATGAATGTTAAAACTGGGCATGGAGTATGCTCATCTACTATTTTTGACATTGCCAAGGTAAATTTAGAAATGGATTCTTTTGTCTTGTCTTTTGCCGGCACGTTTCTTGGTGCCTTTGATGCTTTTCTTGGTCGACTCCATGTATAATCTTCATTTTCCCTTCTTCGAGGAACGCCGGCGTGTCCTAGAGGCCGAGCCTACATTTTTTAATGGAAAACCGTTCATTATTACTCCATGGACTCCAACAATAGCTAATGCTCGCGAATAGTTTCTTTCTATTCTTGTATAGGTTTTCCTTTCACATATTCCTTCTGTTTTACAACCGTTGCTTGGTCTGAATTGGCTAGTGTGCAACGTAGGTAAATTGAAATACTTCGACATGAATACTGTAGCACGTGAGAAATTGGTGTATGCAAAGGCTCTTATTGAAATAACCCCAGATAAACCCCTCCAACTATTTCAGTTCAGCTTGCTATTGGGCATGTTGAGAAGGTCCGTGTTTGTTATAGATGGGTTTTGGACATTTGTTTTATCTATCACCCCTTTGGCCCCCTTGCTGTCTCTTGCAAGCATTCAGCCATCTCTATTGCAGCTCCTAAAATCCTTCTGCCTCATCCCTACTTAGGAAATGGGTTCTTAAGGCTCATATCCCTGCCTCTTTATCAAAACTTCCTAGTACAGTTCCTTCTCCTTGTTCTGATGCTAGGCCTGTCTCCCCTGCCACCATTGATTGCGTGGTTCCGTCTGATGCTACAATTATTCCTTTATCTATTCTCGGTATTGTCCAACCTTGGCTGTTTGTTGTTTTGGTTGAGTTTGAAAAGTGTTGGGTGGATCTCATTTCAGATATGCGATATAACCCCGTGGAGGACTCTTTTTTTAGATTTGTTTCCTATGATGAGCAGAATCACAGATGCCTCCCTTACTGCATTTTCGGTGACTCTCTTGTACTCTCTTTAGATGGTCTACATGCGACGTGGAATGCTAACATCTTAGATGATACTACTTGGGATTGATTCATATACTATCTTGATTCTGTAGATTACGTCCCTTATCTTGCTATTCTTTTTCATACTTATGCTCGTATAGTTGGCAATGTTCCTACGATTCCTGCCTATGAGATAGCAGACGATGGTGTTCCTTCCTCCTTTGAGGGTACCTAGTCGTTTGGTAATTTGCAGGAGCTGTGGTATCTCTGTCACACTCATATGCTGTATTTTCTTTTTTATTTATAGTTAAGGTGCTTCTACCTTACTCTTGTACTAAACATTTTATTACGTTCGTAATAAAATGTGGATGGTCCACTAGAAAAGCGGCTGGCCTTGCCGAAAAAATAATATTTTTAAAGTAAAATGCAAATGTATATTTTAGTATTGAGAAACAACCAAATTTTTGTGAATGCATTTTATGGTTTTATTTTGTGTTTTATGTATTGTGATTTTCTAGAGACACTTCATACAGTAGGAATAACTTCGAAGTTTTCGAAAATTCAATGTTGTAAAATAGATGATTGAATGTTTTAGTGTTGTATTTTGTAAATGAATTTGTGTAAAACTCATAGTCATGGAAGAAAAGTTTAAATTTCTCAAAGCCATTATTATAAGGGTCTAATAATTGTTTTGACTACTCCATTTTACATGATGGGTTTATGTACATCCCAATTCGTTCGAAATCTAAAGGGTGTATGTGGAGCTTTCAGAGCTATAGTTGAAATGAACCCATTATGAGATTGTTTTAATGATTGGTTGTTGTGAGTATAGCGCAAACTTTAAAAATGAATATTTTAATAATAGAAATATAATGTATCAATTATAGGCCTTTCTCTAAAATAGAATTGCAAGGATGCAATTTCTATAAGGAGAGCAGTTCTGCAATAACCTTGATTTTAGAATTATTTAAATGAAATAAATATTTATTTAAATTGGAGATTTAAATGAGAAATTGTTGTTTGTATTCCTTTTATGAAAGATGATAAATTCTTTAAGAACAAGAATTCTAAATTTAGTTAGTATTGGGAAACTAAGATGTGGAACTAATATTTTGGAATTTATAAGTAAATCTATTTTATAAGAAAAATAGAGACTTTATTTTGTTAAATTCTTTTAGCCATTACAAATAGGATTTTAGGAGTGTCTAAATTTTCAATAATCAATTTGAAAATATATATTGAGGTTTATTTTTTATTTATTCAATTATTTATAAGAATATTTTAAGAGATGGTTATTATGTAAATATCAATTTAAAGTGCAGTTGAGATTTAACTAAAATAATTGTATTAAAATTTATGATTTTATACTATAAAAAGAATATAAATTAGAGAATTGATTAGCAATAATTATTAGATAGCATAATTTGAAATTTAGTTGAAAGCTTAGATTGAATTTTTTTTGAAAAGAATACAGAGTATATAGAAATAAATGAAGGAGTAAAGACATTTTATTTCCTTGTTGGATCTTGTTTCAACCGAAGCCCATCTAACACATAGCTAAAGAGAAGTTCTCTTCTCATTTACTTATTACTATTCGTTCAAAAGAAATTAGAAAGAAAAAGAAAATAAGTTCAGTGCTCGTTCTCCTTAACCCTAGGCTAGTAAATCTTCGAATTTAAATTCAAATAAATTTCTAGAAATTCCAATGAAAACAAGGAAAGCTTCTCGAAACATAATACAACTTTGGTGATTTCTTTTTTTACAGTGTTTTGATTCTTGTCTATTCTTCTTTTGGTTGAGGCATTTCCTAGGGTTTACTGAATTTATAAAGGCGGTGTAGAATTTGATGTTTGACAAGCTATCTTAAGAAATCAAGCTGAGTAATTCTCACTAATATATCTGATTCTAGTTGCATGTTGTTGATTGTGATAATTGTTGGAAACACTGGATGATTATTGTTGAATCACTATCCGTCAAACATATATAGTAAACCCGATTCTTGAAAATCTTAGTATAACTTTGTCATTTGAGTGGTTGTATTGATTTGTTGATGTTATAGACTTGCATGTGTTTTGTTAGTGGGATTTAGTCTCTTCATATCATGTCGAGTTGCTAAAATTATTGTGTATGACATCAGAATCATTGTCTAGAGTTTATTATCTCCATGAATCGATACCAGTCGACTGGTAAGTTCCATCCGTTGACTGCTAATTGTGTACCAATTGAAGAGCATGGAGCCTACGAAGCTCCAGGCAGTTTCTTTTCTGATCAGTTTTCTTCTAATTCCTTTTGCTTTCTTGAATTCTCGACTTCTATGAATTTTGGAATTTTGATAGAATCATATTTTTGGGGAATTTCATTATTCCAATTTATTTGAAATAATATAAATTAATTACCTTTAGTGTGAAATGAAATCATTTTTAAACTAGTTATACAAAATATATTGTTTAAAAATCACTTTTAAAGCTTATATAAAATATATATATTATTTACCTCAAAATGTGGGTTTTGAAATATGAAGATGAATCATATTTTTAGAAGTATTTGATAAAGAAAGATTATTATAGAGTTTTTAGCAACAATAGTGTTATGAAAAATGATAATCAAACTATATATGTGTATTAGATTTCTGTATGCATATAGTAGCATATTTTATAAACATTGAGATTTTACATTCATTTGACCAATATTTAAAGGATTTTAAAGGAAGTAATTTCTATACAAAACACTACTTTTATAAAATAAGAACTCTAATTAAAAGGTTTAGTTGTATAACTGGTGTTCACTTATATCACTTTATCGATTAATTCTTCGACTCATTAGATGTAATATTTTACTCGAATAGAAACTAGGATCTTTTATAAATATCCAATTATCACCTAGTGGTTATAGGACGTTGGGCGATACTCTTTGACTACTAACAGAAAGCATTTAACATTTTGATCAGCAATGATCGCTTTGGCATGCTTTTAGACTCATCTTATTATAACCCATTTACAAGCAGGTTCGGCATAACTTTTAGACTTGTCTTGTTATAACTCATTTTCAAGCAGGTTCGGTGTACTTTTAGGCTTACCTTATGATGGCTTGCTTTCACCCTTATCCTTCGATTTATGATTGGATTTGTTTAATTTTGATTTGACTTGCTTTCATGCTTGCCTGTTGGTTTTGAATTGTTTCATGCTTATCTTTCGTTTAACTTGCTCTCAGGCTTTTCTTATGGTTTTGATTTTTTTTCATGCTTGTCTTATGGTTTTGACTTGCTTTCATGCTAGTTCATAATTCTGATTTTTGAGATGTTTTGATTCGCCATACTTGAGTTGATGTCTTATAATAAGCATGATATGTTTTATAATTTAGTGAATTATTATGATGCAACCGTTTAATATTTGGATGTTGGAATTTACATAGTTCCGACTATATTGTTGAAATTTACAAATGTTACACCTATGATCTCAGAACTGTTAAATTATAGATAGTCTAACCTATTTATTATTTATTAATACTCGGGTTAGGTCGGGATATTTCAAGTTCTAGAACTCATTGACTATGGATGTTGGGCTAGCTTATATGTATATTTATATATATACATACATATATAGGCACACACTCACACACACAGATATATATATGTATATATATATATATATGTATGTATGTATGTATGTCATTTAGATTCTAGGCCTTAAGGCATGTTGTATACTTTGTATGAGCTGCTGACATTTTATGTCATGTATATTTTTGAATTATGTTGAAGTCCATATTTATGTCTATATTGTATAATAGTTCTATTTTTTAGTCTCACTTTATGTGTTTATCTTCATGTTTGCATTATATATTCTACTGTGTTTTTTCGTTTTGCGTACTCTGCGATGTATAATATATTGTTCTATTCATATAAAGCCAACATGTTTATTGCATTTTGTCGATACCGTACACGTCGTTTATGATTTTAGAAGGTAGAGTAAAACATGTCAATGCTGTCCCAAGAGAATATTCACATGTGGTCACTTCTATTCAGCCACATTCTCCACATTAATAGATAATATTACTATGTAATATACTTTTTTATATAGCTATAATGGTGGGGCGTTGTATAAATTTTGAACTTGAATCAAATTATTGAAATAAATATGAAATTCAATCATTTAGAGTGAAGTATGGATTTTGAAAAATATTTTTGTGAATCGCAAATAAAATTTATGACAAAAAATTTTGAGACAATAATGATATAGTGGATACAATTTTGATGATTGTGATATAGAATGTAGTATAGGTTTTTAACTTGAAATTATTCTTAAATACGCCTATCATTTATAAATTAAAAAATTGTTTTGAAGGAAAATTATTTATGTGAAAAATAAATACTTTGTGAAGGGAAGTTTTCAAGAAAAAAATAGTAAATATACCAATGGTAGTGAAGATCTTAAAAGCATTTGTTTTATAAAGTAACTAAAATTAATTTTGTGAAATTTAAAGCTAAAAGAGTGCAAAGAGCTTTTCAAGAAATTAAGTATAATACTATTTTAGTTACGATGAAATTTTAATTTAGCGAATGAGAAAACCCTTTTTTTACTATAAAGGTTCTTTAACTATAAGGATGGATATTGTAATATATGATTTTTTGAAAAGTGAGTTTAAAAATGGATAACTTTGGAGTATGCCTGACCATACCCAATTTTAAGATAATCTAAATGAAAACTTTATTTGGTATAGGTTAAAAGCTTTAAGCAGGAATTTTTAATTTTTTGAGCATTATGTTAAACCAACCATAATTTTGATTCTATGTTCAAACTCTGATAATCCTTCTTTGGTGCGAAATTTAATTATGCAAGAACAATGTCTGTGTTTAATACTTTCGAAGATTTGGAGTTCTTAAGAGTTAAGATCTATTAAGTACAACGCATCATTGTTAAGATTTTTCAAGTTGAAACCTTAAAGTTTTTTTCTTAATTTTTAAAGTCATAATGTGTTTTTGATGATTTGGTGATTTTTGGAAAAGCTATGGGTATAAGCTACAAATTTTGTTTCAATTGTTTCACTATAATGCGAAAATTATTTTGTGGAAACTAAAGTGTAATGATGATGACCTATTTTATAAATGAAAGTTTTTAGAATTTGAACTTTTTAGTTTAATGAAGATTTAGGGTAGTCTATATTTTGAGTATATATCAAAGGGTTTTGAGAAGGAAAAAATCTATGGGTTATATTGAACCCTTCTACTAAAAGGTATGATGAGAAATAAATTATGTGATGTTATAACGACCAGCCTTTTTGATCATCACAAGCCAACACTAATACTCACGTGTCAAGCATCCAAGTGCCAGAAAGACAGATTGTTGGGGTGAAAGAAAGAAAAGACTAAACAGAATCTCGCAACGTAACGAGTAATATATAATACACAAATGATCTTTAAAAAAGAAAACTATAATATATGTACATCAATCAGACTAAACTAACCCATCATTAACCTGGGCCGTTATAACAACATGTTCTCACAAATGCTGATAAATACAAAATAACAAATGCAGCGAAAATTAAAAAGATATGAATATGTCTTGGAGGAATCCAACTCATCTCCTGAAGCTCCAAAGGATCCATAAATAAATCTGGAGATATGCGCGGGCTGATCGTGCGTTATAATAAAATAACGCCAGAATCAGTCTGGTAAACCAGCAAGAGAAACTCATACATATGGATTTTTAGTGTTATAAAACCTTCCAAAAATAAAGGAATCTCATAAGATCACGCTGCATAACACAGATGGATTTTATCTTACGATAATCGAACCGTTCTATAGGATATCCAATGATATTATAATAATGTCTGGGGTTAAAATAAATATTGAATCCTAGTCAAAATAGCCACATTAATTACATTCAATAGCATATTAAGTATACAACTAAGTCAATAAAGGCATGTATTGGAAAATGGATTACATATAATGACACAGATACTGGAGTACCGCTCGTCACAGTACTCCTCTAGATAAAATGTACCGAGGTTACAAACCTTGCAACCTTTACATGGTAAGATCAGCCCACCCTTTCCTGGATAATACTGAATAAGTTCATCACCTTGACTGTCAACTTAACAAACTATTTCAATGGGTCCAACATACATAATCCATCAATAACTATCATCTAGGTAAAAGTGACGATCATAACCTAATGGTAGTGAACCACATAGCCTTGTTCCCCTATTTTAGTCATTACCGAGTATGAGACTTGAGGCTATGTTTTTGCTTTTTAGCCAATCCCACATGGAATGCTACACTGCCCTCTTGGAAACAATGCAATGCCAACATTCATCTAAACAAGTTGTTCGAGATTTGAATAAACTGAAGGCACTACTTATCTTACATCCATTTCATAATCATTCTCAATTTTAATAGCAAGTAGCCATTGCACTTCAAAGAATTCTATCTTTGATTCCGTCTTCTTCAAGATGTCTTCAATCGAATGCTTATGCAGGTTCGAAGTGGTTTTCGAATAACTCTTGCTTATCCAATCCTAGTTTCATGAGTCCAACAAATGATTGTTTCAAAATTGGCTAAGATCTGATCTTCTGTTATATAATTATCAAACAAACACAATCAAATCGACGATTTAATTTCATACGGAAACCAAGCCTGATTAAGCACATAAGCAACCACAAACCCTATTTGTAACGACCTATAAATATGAACCCTTGGAATCAACAACAAACCACACATGTCTGACCCACAAAACAAAGACTGACGGAAAGTCAGGAGAAAGAAAAGAAGAGAGAAGAGAAGAAAGAGAGAAGTGAAGAAAGAAAGAAAGAAGGGAGAACCCAAAAGAACAATACAAAATCCCACATCGCAGTGGAAAACATATAATATCACACCAATGATCTTTACAAAATAGAAACAGTATATGCATACATCAATTTGAGTATAACAATCAATCACCAATCATCAGCTTGGACAGTTATAATAACATGTCCTCGCAATTGCTGACAATATACAACAACTAAGCAGCGGATAATCAAAACAGATACGTGTATATGAAAATGATGGCTCCAGCTCTCCTGCTCAAGCTCTAAAAGCACCGAATCTGAACCTGTAAATATACTCAGTTTGACCCGAGCATTGAAAGGGAAGAACGCCCAAATCGGTCTAGTAAACCAACGTGAGAAACACATTCAACTAAATTATTAAACTACCAAACTATTCCTTTATCAAAATAAAAGTATCTCGCAAGACACGACCACACATAAAAATGAACATGTTTTTACCTTACGATAACTAAAATATTTATAACAAATTCTCTTATATTATATTGGTGTCTAGTATACAAATAATATTAATCATAGCTGAAATTGTTACATTGATTAAATTCCAGCATATAGCCCAAAATGGGTAACACAATCAAAATGCCAGGCACATAGTGGAGTTTGGATTTCCACATAAATGACTAGGTGAAGGGATTACCTTTCGACAGGTACACCTCTAGATGGATGTCCTGAGAAACCATCACAAAGTTCCTTTACAACACATGACCGGCTACTCTATAACTAAATAGTACCGAATATGTCATCCTTCGGTCGTTACCGACCTTTTCCAAGGGCACCCATAGCATGCAAACCACATTAATTTACATCTCGAACGTCATAACGGGAAAAATATATCTAGAAGAGGATGATCATATCCTGATGGGAGTGACCAACTTAGCCCTGCTGCATCTAACCTTGTTTCTGTCATTTCCAATTGATGAAGCCTGAGGTAACGATTACCTTTCACATACCACTTATCACATCACTTTGAATGCCACATGGCCATTTCCGATGACTACTAATTGCCTTCCATAAAAATACAACCCTTGAGCTCGTATGTCTCAAGGAGCTAAGAGAAGTTTCCTTCTACGCCACCACTGATGTACGATTGGAAAAACCAATGTACATAATCTTAAAAATGCAATGTTAGAAAAATGTCAATATAAGTTATCCAAGAACAGGACAAACTGAAGGTACATCCTACCACATCTTGTCGAGAAATTCCTAGGATTAGTAGCAAATAGTCATCGCATTGGATATTTCATAACGAAGAGACCACTGCTACTATATGTATATCAGGATTTTTACTCGAAACGATCAACAACTAGTCCTCCACTATGAAAATCCTAAATATCAATATCATCACAATCTGCATAATTGTCGCATAAATATTGGTCCTAAGTGGTTTTCAGATAAATCTGATCTCGGTCTCTTCGTACCAACAATGCAAAAGCGTTTCTCAACCTCACACGGAAACTAAGTCTCATAGACTTATCATGTCTCCAACTTTCAACTTGATATCCTTCGGCCAAGGAGGAAGCTCGATAGATTGGAGTAATACTCTACACTACATGAATCAACATCCTCAACATAAACAATAACGAAGCCTATAAAGATGGCTACGTACTAAGCGTACGACTAAATAGTTCCCACATCAAGTCGAGGAACCAAAATGACCAAATTTGATAGTCAGTTATTTAACTATCAAAGCAAATAAACAAATATCTAGCATCATAAGCAATCACTAGGTCCTTTTAATTAATCTTTTATAGTTAAATCACTTTCCATATATTCACTTCAAATTATCTTTAAAAAGATATATTCTCAAGCTATTCCAATATTTCAATATTGGAAAACATTTCCATATACTTATTTATGAATAAGTAATCCACAAATCAGTTTATTTTCAACACTTAGAAAATATTACATATGCATAAATAAGGATTAAGTATGTATTTCACTCATTAAGGAAAACATTCTCTTAAACATATTTATTTGGGTCAAAACGAATGTTGCATTAAAAATTGTTATGACAACCCAAAATCAAAAGTACAGGGATTCGAAAATTAGACAGATATATAAATCCCATATACTATTCAAAAACATCTCCTTTCGAAAATCATTTACTATAACAGTAGTGCTATAGTCCATCATTTCCTTACTTCTTGAAAACGTCTATTTCAACAGTGAATGTTGAAATTTCTGGTTTCGATACTTAATACATTCTAAAACATCTTCAAATCATTTAACTCCATTTAATAATATCACTTTTCAAAATATTCACTTAATTTAAAGATTATTCACTGTCCAAAATCGTGAATATAAATCGTTTACCAAATTAAAACTACTACACATTTAATTAAAGGATTATCCACTGCCCAAAATTGTGTATATAATTCCCAACCAAATGCATTGCTTCTACATATTTGTTAAAGCATTATCCAATGTCCAAAATCGTGAATGAAATTCCTTTAATAACTTTCATATTTAACGTATCAAAATACGTTGATTTCGTTTTATAAAACATTGTTTATAAATTCCACATATATATATATATATATATATATATATATATATATATATTATAAAGACTACAATCTATAAAATTCCTTTATTAACATATACCATTTACATCTCATTTATATGCCAAATCGAAATTATAAATTAATTACTTATAAATCTCTTTATTTATAAAATTATTCTTTTACAACTTCATTAATTCATAAATCTATAAATCTTATTTACTTACAAGATTCATTTAAACTTCGTTTTAACATTTAGAAAAACTTCTTTACAATTTCATCACTTTAATATTTTTAGATAACCAAAAATAGGCCCAATGCTGCAAAGCACTAAATACATAAATCTCGGCAACCAAATCATCATATATCATATGACAATAGCATATATAATGTAAATAAAACCAATACTATTGAAAAATCCAGTTGGATCTCTCCAACCTGTCACCTGCAACAAATATACATATTATAATATATGTATAATGTCCACTTTGAGACAGACCTACGTACAAAAGGTCACCGCTCATATACGGGAAAGTATAGGGTCTCATCTGCTCCAATAGGCATGAATATATCCAAATACAAATCAATATATAGATAATATGTCATATATCATCCAAACTATCATCAATCAACATAAATAAGAATTTATTCTCACTTATAAATAAATATCAATGACCCAGAAAGAGTGAGTTGTACTCACTTTGGTTCCAATAGCAGTTGTAGTGTTTTATTCGAATAAAACTAAACGAGCATTTAATTTTACCCAAAATATAGACCGGTTCCAATCAACTCCAAACAAAATCATGAATGTAGTGCTCGTCAATACGGACCCAACGAAACTCGTTTCGTCAAAAACGGTCCTCTTATGAAAAAGTTATGACATTTTAAAGTTTATATGAATTATATAATATAATTTACAAATTTCTTATTTTATTTTAAAACCTCACTTAATCTCGGCCTTCGATTTTTTGCTTTGAGAGATCTAGTTGATGTTTTCTTCTTCTCCCCCTTCATTTAACTCGTATGTGAAACCCACCTACCCGCCATTTATCAACTAATTGTCGACCATCATTTAAGCAACGATCGAGTACCACCAATCGAAAAACCTTGCTCCACTCTACCCTCGGCCTTGAGCACGCAAAGCTCGGCTCCATCTCGGCCTCACAATGCATGCGTAAATGTGGCACCTTTGCAAGGATTGCCTCGATCCAACATCCAATTATCGATCATAGCCGTTAGATGCGTTCGTATCTCCATCCTCTACAATATTCTAATTGAAGCCTTCATCTAATTCTGCGTGGACTGGGAGAAAATCAAGGGAGAAGGAGATGATTTCCTGGCCATTGAAATATTTAAAGGCGGCCGCAATAACCCAAGTCCAGGGTTTGAGTGAAAATTGTGAATTATGGTGGCTTTACATAGAAAATTTCGCGAAATTATTCATTCCAATTTTTTCCAAACTCCAAACAAAGCATGCTGCCTGACATTTATAATGTTTTACCCCTATTTCAAACATAATGGAATATAGGTATCGGGAGCCAATTCGATTGTATTTGGAAGATAGGTTTCTGAATCGACTTATTTTAAAACAAAATTGACTTAAACAAATTTTTACGCGCTTTAGCTTGCTACGACTAAACCGTAAATCCGATGGCCATGAAATTTGAAATCCTACAATAATATAACTTTACGGATCCAAAGAAAATAGTTTCGTCGAAATCCAAGACTGTATGAAAAATGACTATTTTTACACGTTAATTAAATATTAAAATATTCAATTTCTATAATTTAACTTTTAATTCAATTTTAAAAGTTTACCAACATCACTCTAATTCAAATGGAATTTAATTCAACTTTATAAATCACTTTTATTTACATTAAATTCAAATTCCAATTATTTCTATAATTTCAAATATTAAATTAGTAATTTAATTATCCAATTAAATCTAGATATTTGAAATATAAGTTATTCACCTTATAAAATTAACTTGTGAATATTTAAAATCAATTAAATATACGAATTTCAAATGACTAAAATTCTGGATAGTTGCAATCTCCCCTACTTAAAAGAATTCCGTCCCCGAAATTACTAAGTAAGAAGAAGCAACAACATCCATCAACTTTTCGAAAATAGTTCGTTCAAACTAGATATCAACATTATTTAACCTTTTAACATTTCAAAATCCATTCATTAAAATTATTATAAAAACTTTACTATGTTTTAAAATCCATACTTAGTTATCTTTTCAAACCAACTAATATCGTTTTACTTTTAACTCTAAAATCAAAATTTTAGTTATCAACTTTTTTTCCAAAATTTCTCAAAATTTTTCTAGCGCCTTAATTTTTTTTAAAAATTTCGCCATAGCCTCCTTTTCACGGTTTGATCATGGTATATATATATATTACAAATATGCATCTAATCTCAGTAGTGAAAAAATATAAAAGTACGATATGTAATCTGAGATATGTGCCTTATATATTATTAGCGAACATACACAGCTAATATAGCACGAAAGCGAGCTCCAAATGCGAAGCAAGTACCATCCGCACCTACTATACACTTTTCAAAAAATGAGAAACAGGTATATAGAAAGTAATATCAATATACAACATATACCAATACAACTACTATAAATGCCAATATAGTAAATGCAATCAAGAGTAACAATCCAACCATCAAACAACTATTATCAAACTAACATCCAACAAACCAATATCTATCCAGTCAATCCATACCAAAATCAACATTCATTCATTTCTCATTAATATTCATTGAATTAGTTTTCAGTTTAACCATGCTGGAATCATTAACATTGAATTTTTGCTAACATTCTTTAATTCAATAGCTAATTCATTTTACATCTTAAAGTTGAATTTCATTATATAACTCAAATTCATATTCTTTAATGACTTCATTTTATTGATTCACTTTATTTACTCATTTTAATATCAAATTCAACATCATTCAACATCTCGTAAATTATGTTTCATTTCATTCTCACTTACATTTACTTTCACTATACAACTTAAGTTCGTTTCTAATTTAATTGAAATTCTATTTCTTAACACTTCATAATAAAAAAATCTAAATTTTCTTCTAACTCATCATTTTAGTTAACCTTTACTTAAATTTCCTATCTCTTATTCAAAATTTAGATTTTGTTTTGCTTAACAAAATTGTTTAACCATTATAACAATTGGTTCTACTTACCTTTTCTCATTTTATAAGTTATATAACTTATTTATCTAAACTTCCAAATTCATATTATATAATCACTTACCACTTAATTTTCATTTTCATTTCAATAATTCATCCAATCTGGTTCAAATTATTTAACCTTCCTTGAGTTAAATTTCAAATTATATATTTATTATGCTAACTCAAATTTATTTAACTTTACTAAAATTAAATTCTTATTTCATATTATAAGTCCAAACTCATTTTTCTAATATTTACCAATTTAGAATTGGATTTTAAATTCAAATTTGTTTATCACAACAAAACTTAATTTTCAATTTAATAATGATAGCAAATCCATCACACAGAAACTCAAAAATGATATTGATGATGCTGTAGTCATCACCCTTATTATTTCCCAACAACAGTAGTGAATTCAATGCTTTATATTCTTTTTTTAAAAATCCTTTTTATACTTATAAATCACATTTACAATTTTATACTTATATAATTTCACAATTTTACTTCACTTATATAAGATTTTTTCCAAATTTATTTATCTTATTTTGATTTTTAATAATATAACCTCTTTGAAAATTTAAAAAGTAACTTCCAAAATCAACCGGATTCAAATTTTCAAATTCTTAGTTTAAATTCATTTTCATTTACAACTCAAATTTATAAATATATTCTTGTTGTTTCATTTCATATATATAAGATTATTTCACAATTGTATATCATATTAATTATAACTCCATACTTAAAATTCATTAGCTTATACAATTTATTCTTTTACAATTGTTGTTTTTATTTAGATTATTCAAACAGCTTTTGTTAACTAATATATATTTACATTTTCAAACAACCAAACAATTCATTTACATACACTTTAATACTTCTAAAAAATTATTTCCAATACATATAAAATATAATCGATGTAGAATTAATTCGTTTACCCAATTAAAAAAATAACACTATGTTGACTTGCCTCGTTTAAGAGTTTAAGAATCCCTATCGATAAAATGGCATCCCACATATCGATCAGAATTAACAAACAACTCAACGGATAAGTAAACACAATATAAAACATTTTATATTCACTAAAAAATACGCGTTCATATCTATAATACACTCAAACTCAATCTAGGGTGCTACTGTCCTTCTCTATACCGAGTACGCATCAAAGCCTAGGAATATACAAAATCTAAGCTCTGATACCACGTGTGATGACCCGCAAATCCGTACCCTTGGAACCAACAATAAACTACACATGTCTGACCCATAAAGCATAGACTCATGGAAAGTCAGGAGAAAGAAAAGAAGAGAGAAGAAGAGAAGATAAGAAAGGGAGAAGAGAAGAACATAGATAGAATCAAACAAAATAGAATCTCACATCGTAGCGAAAAACATATAATATAATATTAATGATCTTTGCAACTTAGAAACTATATGTACATACATTAATCATAGTACAACAATCAATCACCAATCATCAGCTTGGATAGTTATAATAACCTGTCCTTATAATTGCTGACAATATACAACAACTAAGCAGTGGATAATCAAAACAGATACGTGCATACGAAAATGAAGATCACTAGCTCTTCTACTGAAGCTCCAAAAGCACTAAATCTGAACCTGTAAATATACTCGGTCTGGCCCGAGCATTGAAAGTGAAGAGGCCCCGGATCAGTCTGGTAAACCAGCACGAGAAACACAATCAACTGAATTTATTAAATTACCAAAATTTCCTTTATCAAAACAAAAGTATCTCGTAAGCAACGCCCACACATAAATATGAACATATTTTTACCTTATGATAACTAAAACATTTCATATCAAATTCTCTTCTATTATACTAGTCTAGTATACAAATAATATTAATTATAGCCGAAATTGTTACATTGATTAAATTCCAACATATAGCCCAATGGGAAATACAATCAAAATGGCAGGCACATAAAGGAGTTTAGATTTCCATACAAATGACCAGGTGAAGGGACTACCTTCCAATGGATACACCTCTAGATGGATGACCCGAGAAACCATCATAAAGTTCCTCTACCAACACAAGACCGGCCTACCTCTATAACTAGATAGTATCGAATATGTCATACTCCGATCGTTACCGGCCTTTTTCGAGGGCCCTGATAGCATACAAACCACATTAATTTACATCCCGAACGTCATAGAGGGAAGTAATATATCTAGAAGAGGATGATCTTATCTTGATGGGAGCAACCCACTTAGACCTGCTACATCTAAGCATGTTTCGGTCATTTCCGATTGATGAGGCATGAGGTAACGATTACCTTTCACATATCACATCACTTTGAGTGCCACACGGCCATTTTTGATGACTACTAATTACCTTCTAAAAAATACAACCCTTGAGCTCGTATGTCTCAAGGAAGGTATTAAGATAAGAGAAGTTGCCTTCTCCGCCACCACTAATGTACGATTGTAAAAACCAATATACTTAATCTTAGAAATTCAATGTCATACAAACGTCCATACAAGTTGTCCAGGAACAGGACAAACCGAAGATACTTTCCTACCATATCCTGTCTGAAATTCCTAGGATTAGTAGCGAATAGTCCTTCCTTTGGATATCTCATAACGAAGAGACCACTACTACTATGTATATATTGCGATTTTAACCCCAAACAATCAACAAGCAGTCCTCCACTATGAAAATCCTAAATATAAATATCATCACAATCTGCACAATCATCGCATAAATGTTGGTCCGAAGTGATTTTCAAATAAATCTAATTCCGGTCTCTTCGCACCAGCAATGCAAAAGCATTTCTCAACCTCACACAAAAACTAAGTCTCATAGACTTAATCACATCTCCAACTATCAACTTGCTATCCTTTGGCCAAGAAGGAAGCTCGATAGATTGGAGTAATACTCTGTACTACACGAATCAACATCCTCAATACAAATGATAATCAAGCCTACACAAAAGGCTATGTACTAAGTGTTTGAGTAAATAGTCTCCACATCAAGTCGAGGAACTAAAATGGCCAAATTTGATAGTCAGTTATTTAACTATCAAAGCAAACAAACAAATATCTAGGACTATAAGCAATCATTAGGCCCTTTTAATTAGTCTTATATTAACTAAACCACTTTCCAAATATTCACCTAAAATTATCTTTAGAAGATATATTCTCCAACAATTTAAATATTTCAATATTGGAGAACATTTCATATACTTATTTAATAATAAGTAAATCACAAATCAATTTATTTTCAACACTTAGAAAATATGACATATACTTAAATCAGGGTTAAGTATATATTTCATTCTTTGAGGAAAACTTTCTCTTAAACATATTTATTTGGGTCAAAATGAATGTTGCGTAAAACATTGTTACGACAACCCAAAATCACCAGTACAAGGATTGAAAAACTAGATAGATATATAAATCCCATATACTATTCAAAAACATCTCCTTTCAAAAATCATTTACTATAACAACAGTGTTATAGTCCATTATTTCCTTACTTCTCAAAAACGTCTATTTCAACAATGAATGTTGAAATCTATGTATTCGATACTTAACACATTTTAAACCATCTTCAAATCATTTAACTCCATTTAATAATATCACTTTTTAAAATATTCATTTAATTTAAAGATTATTCACTGTCCAAAATCGTGAATGTAAATCATTTAGCAAATTAAAGCTTCTACACATTTAATTAAATGATTATCCATTGTCCAAAATTGTGGATATAATTCTATAACCAAATTCATTATTATTGCACACAAAATTTAGGAGGATAATTCACTATCCAAAATTGTGAATATAAAACGCATGGAAATTAAAACTTCTACACATCTAATTATAGGATTATCCACTACCCAAAATCATAGGTATAATTCCCAACCAAATACATTGCTTCTACATATTTATTAAAGGGTTATCCACTGTCAAAATAGTGGATGAAATTCCTTTAATAACTTTCATATTTAATTTATCAAATTAAGTTGATTATGGTTATAAAATAATTTTTATAAATTACATATATATTTTTTATAAAGAATTCAATATATAAAATTCCTTTATTAACAAATTCCATATACATCTTGTTTATATGCCAAATCCAATTATAAGTTAGTTACCTATAAATCTCTTTATTTATAAAATCATTCTTTTGTAACTTCATCAATGCATAAATCTATAAATCTTATTTACTTATAAGATTCATTTATACTTCATTTTAACATTTACAAAAACTCCTTTACAATTTCATCACTTTAATATTTTTAAATTACCAAAAATAGGCCCACCTGCAACAGCATTAAATAGATTAATTACGACATCTAAATCATCATATACCACATGACAACAGCATATATAACAATATTTATAAATTAAACCAATACTGTTAAGGAATACAGTTGGACCCCTCCAACCCGTTACTTGCAACAAATATATATATTAGAATATATGTACAATATCCGCTTCGAGGCAGACGCGCGTACAAAAGGTATACGCTCATACAATGTATAAAGTCTCATCTGGCCTAATAGGCAGGAATATATCCAAATGCCAATCAATATATAGATAATATATCATATATCATCCAAACAATCATCAATCAACATAAATAAAATTTATTCCCACTTATATAAAAATAGCAGTAGGTCAGAAAGAATGAGTTGTACTCACTTTGGTTCCAATAGAATTTGTAGTGCTTTATTCCGAGTAAAATTAAATGAGCATTTAATTTTACCAAAAATTTATACTAGCTCCAATCAACTCCAAGCAAGCTATAAAATGTGGGCTCATCAGTACGGACCCAACGCAACTAGTTTTGGAAAAAAAGGACCACGTATGAAGAAGTTATGATGTTTTAAAGTTTTTACGAATTATATAGTATAATTTAAAACTTGATTTTATATTTTATTTCAAACACCGAATCAAGTTCCAAATTGATATTTCAAACATTTATTTCAAACACCAAATCATTTCAGAATTGATTTCCTAAAATTTATTTTCAAATACCAAATCAAATTTCAAATTGATTCTCAAATTTATTTTAAATACCAAATTGATTTCCAGATTTATTTCAGACACCAAATCAAATTCCAAATTTACTTTCAAAACACCAAATCAGATTCCCAAATCGATTTCCAAATTTATTTCCTTTTAAAATAAATTCCATTATTTCATCCAAACTATTTAAAAAACCGGAATACAATTAAATTCTTCAACTTTTGAATAATATTACTCAAATCCATTTATTAGAATCCTTCCCCATATTTTGGAACTTTATTCAATAGGATTATAAAAATTAATCTTTATCCTTTTTTTTAAAATTCCATCTTTTAGATTTATCCAATTTCAAATATTAATTTTCCAATAAACTTTATACCTAAATTTCAAAAATCAAACTTTATTTATTTCTAGTATCCTGCGATACCAAAAATATATTCGGCTAAACTATATCCTTCAACGATTTCAATCACAAATATAATCGTACACAAATTATAAATAAATCAACGCACAACATATGAAACAAATTCAAATATTTGAGAAATCCAGTTGGACACCTCCAACCTGTTTCCCTGCATCCACATATGTTGGCGCAAAAATTAAATACCAATTCCACTTCGAGGTGGAATATCGTGGTATATGGGATTAAATAATATCATCCGCTATTATGCGGCGCATAGGGTCTCATCCGCTATATAATGCGGGAAATCAATCGCTCTAAATATATATACACACACACCATATACTATCACAATTCAAAAATTAATCAATAACTGAATTTCCAATATAAATTTGAGTGAGAAGATCTCACCTTTTTATTTGAAATCCGTTTCCAATCGCGACTTGTCTTCTTCCCATTATTAGACCTTGTATAGACAATTTTTTACAGTTGATTAATATTCAAAATAAATAAAATAGTAAATTTCCATTTAATAGATTTATTTAGTTTAAACTAATAATTAAATTTCTTAAACCCACTTCCCTTTAATAAATTTAATTAACTAATAATTTTGATTTTAAACTAATACATTTAATTTTAAACAAATACCTTTTTAATAAATTTATTTAGCTAAAAATTAAATTTAAAACTAAATTTACTTTAATAAATTATTTTTATTAACTACATAAATTAAATAAGTTAATAAAACGAATTAATCACTTTAATAAATTATTTTCAAAATAAACTAGTAAATTTTAAAATGTATTTATTTATATTATTTTTTTATTTTGAAACTATATATATATATATATATATATATATATATATATATATATAAGTTTTAAAATAATAGTTACGATGAAAATAATTCCTTCACTACCTACCCTCGAACCCAGAAGCCCACACAAAGTCAGGCATGCAACCCAAATCGCATGCCTACATCACTTGCCACTTCGAACGTCACCACGCCTCGAATCGATGAACCCTAGCCACAGCGATCCTCTAGCCGCGACCCTCCCTTCGAAATCCATCGATTTTCATATTCCACAACTGTAGTCGTGAACTCCAACGTGTCTCCTCGAGTTCGGGCATTCTTCAATTGATCACGATGAGCACAGCGAACGAATCTCGTTCGATTTTGGTTACTAGTATTGAAGAAGATTCATTTCGAAC
This sequence comes from Allium cepa, assembly GCA_030765085.1. Taxonomy (NCBI): domain Eukaryota; kingdom Viridiplantae; phylum Streptophyta; class Magnoliopsida; order Asparagales; family Amaryllidaceae; genus Allium; species Allium cepa. Next base: position 673,272,907 of record CM060941.1, on the reverse strand, counting down.
GAGATGATGATGAATTTTATTTAACTGAGAAGGTTTTCGAATTCACTCAGACTTTGGCCACTTTTTTACTTTTTTTAATTTGATTACCCTTTTTTCTTTGATTTTGAACTATTGGTTGAAGAGAAATTTTGTTTGTTTCGTCCATTGATTTCAATTTTTTTTTGAGTGGAAAATTTAGGAGTTTTAATTTCGAACGAGAATAATGCTTTTGTTTATTTTTTTTTCTTATTTTGAATCAGCGCGTGCTATATAATGAACACATGTCTGATATTTTTTTAATGTGTCATGGGCTACAGTATTCGTTTTTATTTTACTAAAATTTAAATTCAAATTTAATTTGTTTTCGAATTGTGCAATTCAAAATTACGAACTCCAATCGAGGAGTGCTGCCAAGCATTCATTAGGTTAAACCCCTATTCCGAAAGCAATGGAAAAGTTTTCGAGTCCAAATTTGATTGTATGGAAAAGTTAGCTTTTCGAACCCTGCTATTAAATTAATTTCGATATAAATTATCAACACATTTGCTATCGTACGACCAAACGATCACTTCAAACACTGCGAAAATTGAAATCCAATAATAATACAATATTACGGATCCAATGGAACTAGTTTCGTCAAAATCTGAGACTGTGCCTCGGATGGATATTTTTAAATATCAATTCCAATGATAAAATTTCAAAACCGAACAAATTACTTTCGAATTCAATTCTGAAGCTTCAGTTACCTTCATTATTATCAATATAAATTCTTGAAGCCTTGAAATTAATTTTAATCAGCTTAAAATTGAAGATACAAATTTATACCCAACTTCATATTATTAAGTTCAACAATTTAATTGCCAAATAAATTTTAATATTTGAAATTCAAAGTTAGACTAATATCTAAATATTTAAAATCCATTAAATATTCTAATTTCAAATGTCTAAAATTTTGGGTCGTCACAAAACTTATTATATGTCCATATGAAACTGAGCTAATAATTAATTTGGTCATATTTAATTTAAGCCTGAAACTGAGTATAATGTATATAAAGTTTAGGGTCATAATGTGTATAAATTAAAGTATTGAAACAGAGGGAGATATACTTTCAAAGTTATATATAAACTAAATAATTGTATATATAAAACTTAAGTATTAGGTTATATGTTGGACAACACTTCCATGCTTAATGGTTCAAATTATTAAAATTTTCATCATCTTCTTTACTTGAAATCGAATTGTAGGATTACATTCCGTATTTAACATTTTAGCATCTTGATAGATTTAGAATTATTATATTACATAGACAACACTTCCGTTCTATGCACCACTACATTATTTCATACAGTTTTGTGCTGTAATTTTGTTGAAAACATATTGGTCTTATTATATAGATTAGTGTGAGCTCCTTAAGTTCGGGGGAGTTGTAAATATACGTTCATAAAAACACAAATGATATAGATAGATTTAAAATAATATTGACAATCGAAATTTAACAAAATGAGTGTAGCCAAAGTTAGATGAAAGACAAGCATCATTGTCCAGTGGTTAAGTGATTCGACTTTGGTGTGAGAGATCACATGTTCTAAACTTGCATACCATGATTCGATCATATATTGACATGTGATTTGTATTATGTTGTCCCAATGACATGATGTATTTAAGTGCCATTTCAAAAAAAAAGTTAGATGATAAAAGAGCTAACTCATAAACGACACGTGACTGCAGTAATGGGTAAGCATAACTTACTTATATTAAGTTGTTTACATATTTTAAGAATAAAATATTTTTAATATTTATTTTCAAATGAGTGAGAAGGAACCACTTAAGATATATCTATGTTGTTTAGCAGATTAGTTAAAGCTTATAGCGCAAATGTATGATAGTACTTTCCTACACATCTAGAGAAAGGTACATCAAATGCATACACATATACGTATACATATATCTGTGTATGTATTTTAAAAATGGGAAGGGAATATAACCAAACATGTATAAATTAAGTGCTTCTATTAAACTACTACTTATTCTAATATTTCTCTTGCACAAACACACTTCACCGTAGTTCAATGGATTTATTCAAAGCAATAGGGAAGCAAATTATAGTCGGACTGCAAAAACAAGAATGGAAAACACATGAACTTAGTAAAATATGAAAATAACCTTGAGTGCATGCAACATTAATATTATTTATAATGTAAAGGGCATTATCTTCATCTATTTCTCCTTTCTTCTCAGTATCGAGTATATGGTAAATTGCACACTCTAGGCCTGCATTGTTGGTTGCCTTTGTGCTTGATAATTTTCTGATGTTCTAAGTATTATATGCAAATCAATATCAAACAAGAAGATTTAGATTTTTCCTTGCATTATTTTATGGTGTCATGTGTATTTATTATAACAGTCAACAATGATATCCAATGTAGATGAATGAAAATATAAAATAATCATTAATAATAAAACAAGTATAGAAATTGACATACTTCCTCTCCCCAAGAAAGTAATCCTTGAACAATTGAATCCTCCTCTCCTTACCTCCTTACAAATCTCAAGCAGCCCCTCAAAAACGATATAAAAATATATATAGACATATCATCAGGTTAAATACAAATCAAAACTTATTTGCAGACATACATTATACTAGCATATAACTTCAAAACCCCAAAAAAACATAACTACTAACTGCAAAATTATCCCTGCTTGTTTTATGAATACATGCAGTAATTATACACAACATAATTGAATATATTATATGACGCATAACCATATTAATATATAACTACTAACTACAAAATAAACACACACACACTCTGACACACACACACACATGTATATATAACGAAAGAACATAGTGTTAGGTTTATATATCAGCTTATAGCTATGATTTGCAAACAGTAACTTGACCCAATTATTTTGTTTAACGATTATAATTGCCTCTATTAAACAATTTAAATATACAACATCAAAGAATAGATTTAAAGTTTAAACCAAATCTGAGCATAATGAATTTAGTTCCTCCACAATAGATTATTAAACCAGATGACTTTCTACAATGTAAAATGTTTGACATAAGCTATTTTTTACACAAAATAGAACAACTATTTCATTAATTCTAGAAAAATATACTCATAATCTTTAGTTTCCTTCTTGATGCCATTAACTTCAATGGCTTGATAGTGGTGGTGGTCTTCACTAGCATTGTGAGGCATCACAAATAACATAGGAGATCTATAGGAAAGACGAGCGTGAAGATTAGATGTAGGATTCGAATTACCATATTTTTTTAATTTCATCTGGAAAATGAGAATAGAAACATAACTAGAAAGGGGAATAATAGGGCACGCTAAGTACTGGTTTGGTTTGAGTAATGTATGCTTTTTTTATAAAAGGGTTAGTTTTGGCTGCAATTTTAAAAAAAAAATCTTAGATACTGTTTGATTTATCCTTTTTAGTTTTGGGTTTTTGTCCAAACAAAAATGCGCACGACGCATGTATCTTATGGAAAACTATCAATTTAACATACAAAATGTGACGATCCGGAATTTTGGATATTTGAAATTGAAATATTTAATTGATTTTAAATATTTAAAATGTTAGTTTTAACTTTAATTTCAAATATCACCATTATTGGATAATATTATTAATGAACTAAATAATTAAAGTTGGGTAAAGTATTGATTCTTGAATTTTAAGCTTGTTAGAAATATTTCCAAGGCTTATCAAATTTATATTGATAATGGTAAATATAGTTAACGTGTTAAAAATTGAATTAAAAGGTGATTGGTTAGTTTTAAAATTTTAACGTTTAAATTGATATTTAAAAATAGCCTTCCGAGGCATAGTCTCGGAATTTGACGAAACCAGTTCCATTGGATTCGTAATAGTGTATTATTATTGGATTTCAAAATTTCGTAATGTTTGGAGATGCCGTGTGATCGTACGGTAGATAAACACGCTGAAATTTATATCGAAAATTCAATATAATAACTAGGTCCAAAAAGCTATCTTCTGCATACGATCGTGTTAGGACTCGAAACATTTTCCATTGCATTCGAAATAGGGGTATAACATTATAAACGCACAGTGGCACGCCTCGATAGGTTGTAAAATTTTAAGCTTCCAATTGAAGTCAATTTAATTTGAATTTAAATTTAAATATAAATGATATTATTGCCTTAAAATATTGTGGCAAGCCCTTGTAGACACGTACATAAATTTATTTCACGTGTTCTCCTTGGTTTGACATGCGTTGTTATTTCTTCCTTCCTTTAAAATTTCGACCGAGCATATTTTTTTTTTAAAAAATTCAACGAAGAAAAATGGAAGAAACCCCCCTGTTCATCTTTTCCTCCTAAATTTGTAACGACCCAGAATTTTTTCCATTTGAAATTCGTATATTTAATTGATTTTAAATATTAACAAGTAAAATTTGTAAGTCGAATAAATTTTATTTCGAATATCTAGATTTAATTGGATAATTAAATCGATAATTTAATATTGGAAATTACAGAAATAATTGGAAATTGGGTTTAAAGTGATTTAAATTTGATTCCTAAATTTGTATTACATCATATTGGAGTTAGAAAACTAAAGTTAATTTGCAGAAATTGAATATTTTAATATTTAATTGACGAGTAAAAATAACCATTTTTCAAACAGTCTTGGATTTCGACGAAACTAGTTTCATCGGATCCGTAATGTTATATTATTATATGGTTTCAAATTTTGTGTCGATCGGATTTACGGTTTGTCCGGGGCAAGCTAAAACGCACTGAAATCGGTTTAAGTGAATTTTAAATTTAAATTTGTCGATTTGAAAACTTACCTTTCAAATATGATCGAATTGGCTCCCGATATATATTCCATTGCATTCAAAATAGGGGTAAAACATTATAAACGCCAGGCGGCACGCTTCATCTGAAGTTCGGAAAATTTTCGGATGAATAGTGTTTGAGAATTTTCTATAAAAGCACCTCTATTTTCATATTTTTAACACAAACCCTAGGTTAAAGCTTCAGCCTCCACTAATAATTCCAATGGCCAAAAATTGTTCCTCTTCCTCTCTCATTTTCTTTAAATCCATCAACAATTACGCAAAACTTTCAACTACGAAGTTGAAGAGCACGTCAAGATCTTCTAGATCAACGGTCATGATCGAATTTGGAGCAACGAGGAGGCTGCTAGGGCAGTGCGTCCATCGTGCATTCGTGCACGAAATTCAAAGCCTAGGGGTGGCCGAGCTTGACTATGCTCTGGCCGAGCATGGAGTTTGGGTCGTGCTCTCATTTGGCACTAGTTGATCGTCGTGGAGTTGCTCGTAGATGGCGCGACAATTAGGGCATAAGGTGGCGGCATGGGTTCAATTCACGTTCGAACGCGATTTTTGCTGATGGGGAAGAAGATGTCGCGTACGACCCAGATCTAGGGCAAACGAAATCAACGGCTGCGCAGGTTTAAGGTTAAAAAAATAAAAAGAAAATGGTTAATTTATTATATTATAAATTGTATGAACTTTAAAACATCATAACTTGTTCGTACGAGGTCAAAATTTGACGAAACGAATTGCGTTGGCTTCATATTGACGACCACTACGTGATGGAGCTAGATTGGGATCGATTGGAGTGATAATTTTGGTTAAATTAAACGCGCGTTTAATTTTATTTGAAATAGAACACTACAACTGTATTTGAAACAAGGTGAGAACTTCTCACTCAATTGTGTTTAAATTTAAACTTTAAATAGTTAAATTTAAAATTGCTTGATTGTGTGATTGAATGATAAATTGCTACATGTACTGAAATAGACCATATATGCCGTATATTAAGCGGATGTTATTTATTGAACACATATACCGCGATATTCCACCTTGAAGTGGAATTGGTATTATATATGTACTTGGAGTTGATTTTCCCACATTATATAGCGGATGAGACCCTATTGTGCCGCATAATAGCGGATAATATTTTATATAAACCCACATACCGCGATATTCCGTCTTGAAACGGGATTGGTATTATGCTAACATCGGTGGATGCAGGGAAACAGGTTAGAGGGATCCAACTAGATTCCTCAACAGTATTGATTTAATTGCAGATATTTGTGATATATTCTGTTATCATATTGATATATGATGTTTGGATAACGTGGTTGATGTATTGGTGCTGTTGCAGCATTGGGCCTATTTTTGGATTTTTAAAAATGTCAAAGTAACGATTTCGAATTTAAAAGGATTTTCAAGTGATTTTTGAAAGTATACATTTTATTGAATTTCGGAATTGATTCATTTTAAATAAATAAATTTTATAATTTTTATATTATAAAATTTATGATTTTTGTGAAATATAACCGAAAGGTGATTTTTGAAATAAGTAGTTGATTTATTTGTAAAATGGTTAAATTGGGATTTTTGAATTATTATAAACGGTTTATATAAAAGATTTATAAAAAAATTGATATTTATAAATTAAAATATTGGAATTATAAAATGAGTTTTTATAAGTGTTAAAATAAAGTATAAATGGATTTCATAAGTGAATGAAATTTATAGATTTATAAATTGTGAAGTTATAAAATGAATAGATTTTGTAAAATAAAAGATTTATAAATAATTAACTTATAAATTGGATTTTGGCATTTAAATGAAATATAAATAGAATTTGTTAATTAAGGGATTTTATAAGTTGAAGTTTTTATGAAATATATATATATATATATATATATATATAGATGTGAAATTATAAACGTTGTTTTATAAATCCGAAACCAATTGAATTTGATAAGTAAATATGGAAGCTTATTAAAGGAGACATACCCACGATTTTGGACAGTGAATAATATATTAAAGAAATGTTTTAGGAAGTGATCTTTTAAATAGAATTAAAGCGATTTGAAGTTGTTTTAGAATGTGTTAATGATCGAAACCATAGATTTCAACATTCGTTGTTGAAATAGACATTTTCGAGAAATAAGGAAATGATGGACTATAACACTGTCGTTATAGCAAATGATTTTCGAATGGAAATGTTTTATATAGTGTTGGGATTTATATATCTATCTTAATTTCGAATCCCTATACTAGTGATTTTGGGATGTCGTAACGATGTTTTACGCAACATTCGTTTTGACCAAATAAATATGTTTAAAGAGAACGTTTTCCTTAAAAGAATAAAATATATACTTAATCGTGTTTTAAGTATATTGAATATTTTCTTAAGTATTGAAAATAAATAGATTTGTGAATTACTTATTGTTAAATAAGTATTTGGGAATGTTTTCCAATGTAGAAATTGAAAGGGTTTAGAGTATATATATTTTCAAAGATAAATTGAAGTGAATATTTGTTAAGTTATTTAATTTATGGAAGATTAATAAAAAGGGCTTAGTGATTGTTATGGTGCTGAATATTTTTTTGTTGGCTTTGATAGTTAAACAACCGACTACCAATATTTACCTTTAAATGGGTATTTGTTGTGATTTCTTGAATTTGAATGCTACACTTATTTTAAAATAAGCGCTCGTTATTCGATTTAGCCGGGAGAGGACCTTTGGGTCATAAATCCCATTCCGAATAGTGATACATCGTAATGGATAGCATTTGAAGACCGGTGTTGAAGACTGAATATTTTTGAAAACGGAAGGATTACCGTCGAATGACTCTGCATTGGCTGATCTCCGATATAGAGATTTTATCACCCTTTGTGATGGGAATTCCGGGCGTGATTAGTGAATATACGGACTTGCAAGGGCTTCTTTGGAAGTGACTTTGGTTCCGCTCAGTCCCAGAACGGACTTGTATGGATGTGTGTCTGACGTTACAGTTGAGATGTAAAGCTGGTTTCTATCAAATACATTACTCTTGGTGGCGGAGAATTTATTCTCTTAGCTTAACACCCTTCTCTGAGACGTACGAGCTCAGAGGTTATGTAGTTGATGGTTACTATTGATATATTCCCAATTTGGTAACGTGGCATGCTGAGTGCTGCTGATCATTTGTTGATCAAAGCGTGGCTTTTATGAAAAGTGTAGCTTTGTGGACGAGACTTCGTCGGACCTCACACCCCGGAAATGGTCAAAACAGGAAGAATGCAGCAAGGTTATTTGGGGATCATGGCCCCATTGGGTATGTTTATTTCCTTTCGGATAGAGGTAGTATTATGGTATGGAGCCCTGATACTTAACCTATGTGGTTGCTGCAAATTTATTTCATTGTGGTTGTTGGTGAATCTCGGGATAATGGTTGGCTACGACCGGCGGATAGCATACTCGTGTCAATAGTTACCTAGTTAGAGGTAACCCGACCTTGTGTTGGCGGAGATCCTGTTAGGTTCTCGGGGCGTCTCTCCAGAGGCGTAACCATGTGGAAATGGGAAGTTCATTGGCCTGACCATTTGTTGGAAAATCCAAAGAAATAATTCGAGCCTTGTACGATGTTAGTTGTAGAACCTGCTATTTAATATGGTAGCTATAGTAGGCATACTATAATCGTACGTATGCTGGCTAAGACTAATATTGTACTTTCAAAATGTTTTCCTACACTTTGCACTTATAGTAATAATATCAAAGAAAATTTCTCGTGTCAAGCATGTTTGACTAGCATAAGGAGAAATCTCCTCCAATTCTGCATTTGCATTGTGTATGTGGCAGGAGGCCTTATGGTAGTTACATTTTCTAAAAACATTGCGGATCTATTTTAAAATATTTATTTGTTTGTTTTTAAAAGATAAACTGTTTAAGTTCTCACACCAGTCCCATGACCGACCTGGAGTTTATTGTTCCCTTCCTAAACTCTAGGCGCCCACTAATTTTAACACGGGCAGTCTAGAGTCAGGTTATCAGGTCATTCTGGAATTCAGGAGTTGCAGTGGAGATCAACAGCAAGCTGGATGGCGTGGCGTATCAACTAGTATATAGTATTTCTTTTCTGCTGTTTGTTGTTGTAAACTCTGATAATGTAATGTAATGTGATGTGATGTAAAGTAATAAGTGATATAGTTCTTTGTTTTAAAGATATTCATTTATCTATTATATGTTGTTCCGCTGCGATTGTGAGATTCTGTTATTGTTACTGTTGCTTCTTCTTTCTTTCTTCTTCTATCTTCTACCTCTTCTTTAACCCTAACAGTTCGATTTTCCGGCATTCGATTGTTCGGCAGTTGATACAGTGGACGTATTAATGTCGACTTTCATGAGTCGAAAATCTCGATCATTACAGTGTGGTTAATGAACGAACGATATTCCCTTTTACGTTCAAAAATCAATTCAAATTATGTTAGTGGTTGTAACCTCTTTTTTGAAGAAAATAAAAATAGAATACAAATCATGCCGATATTCAAATTTTCGGCATGTATTTAAATCGAATAAGTTCCCAGGCATTACCGAACCAATTAGAGTCGAATTCATTTGAAAGTATCGTAAGGGGATTTGTGTTTTGGCTAGGGTTTGGTCGTGACATGATTCCGTGCTTGAAGATCGCTGATTGGAAGAGGGCATTTCATCGCGACTGGGAAGCAGGGAAGAGCAGAGCGATAGTAGGGTGGGCCAGCTTCACATGCGAGGATGGTTTCTAGTGAATCAAGGGTGAAGAACGAACGGAGTTGAGGCACGACCTGAGTAATTCGTTCGTGGCATGGTGGGTCTTGGGTTTAAAGTAGTAGGTATTGTTTCTTTTTTTAATTTGAACAAATAGATATGTATATAAACAGAAAAAATATATTTCGATTATAACAGTTGACTTATATATGTATATATTTACTATAAAGGAGGTTATTATTGCTATTACAGAAAATAGAAAAGGATATTTTACAGTAAAAAACAATTCTGTTTATATTTTATACACATACATATTTAAATATATATGGACAAAACAGTAAATATACATGTGTAAGATTTTGGAAAACATAAAAATTGATATAAAGATAATATTTTTGAAACCCATATAAATTATTATTTTTATATGCAGTTTGGAAATGGAAAAAAAATATTACCATTTATTTGTTTATTTCAAATAAATTATTAAGGTGATTATTTGTTAAATTAATCCGTTAGTTAATTAAAAGGTAATAAATTTGTTCGATCCATTAAAGTATTAATAAACTGTATAAATATTTATACAAGGTCAAAATCTAAAAGGAAGCAAGCCAGATTAGAAATGGATTGCATGCATAGTCGAAGGTGAGTGAATCTTACTCATTTGGAATATCATTAAATTCAAATGGTTAAAATTTGAATTATTGGTGGTTTGCATGAATTGATAATTTATTATCAGCTTGGGTGTGATATTATATATAATAGTACATGCATACATACATACATACATACATACATACATATATATATATATATATATTGGAGTGATTGATTCCCGCATTATATAGTGGATGAGACCTTGTGCGCCCTGCATAATAGCAGATGACCCTTTATACCGCGATATCTCGCCTTAAAGCGGGATTTGTATTTTAAATTGTTGTGCTAACATCTATGGATGAAGTGAAACAAGTTGGAGGGATCCAACGGATTCCACAAAGTAGTGGAATTTATTTTTATAGTCTATGTTTTATTTGATAATCTGTGATAGATTATATTGATTATATTAGGAATTGAAAACATTGTATGCTACGATTTGGCTGAATATATTTTGGGTATATTGAGATATAAAAACATAAAGATTGAATTTTTTTAAAACGAAAATATAACAGGGAATTTTAAGCAAATAGTTATAGAGAATTTGGATAAATTAAAGAATGAATTGGAAAAGAATAAAAGTTGATTTTTAAAATTACAACAAACAAATTCTGAGTATGGGGTAGGGAGATTTTTAAATAAATGGAAATAAACGGGTTTTTAAAATTAAGTGATATTATAAATATTTTAGTTTAAATTCAAGGTTGAAATTCGTTTGGGAAAGATAAAGAAGAAATTTGGAAAAGTATGAAATTGGTATTTTCAGTTTAAATAAGATTTTAAATCATAATTAAGAAGTTAAATCTAAAATTAATGGGTATTGAAATAAATTGAGTGTGTAAAGGTATTTATTCTAAAATAGAGTAAGTTTGAAAATCGATTTGAAAATTGATTAAATGTTTGAAACTGTGTTTTAAAAAGAGGATGAGACATAAATTTATAAGCTAGGTTTATAAAATGAAATAAGATATCAGAGGATAATCTGAAAGTATAAATTCAGGATGAGAATTTATAAGGAAATGACGATTTGTTTAAAAACAAATAGTGGTTTATTTTTAAAGATGTAGAAATGGAAAGTGTATTTCCCTGAAAGCCAAGTATGTATATTTTCAAAGAAAGATTTCCAAGTATAAGTTAGAGGTTTAAAAGTGGTTTTAAAGAATGTATAGAGAAATTTTATTATTTTAAATTATTTTAAAATTTTAATATTTATTTAAATTAATTAAAGTAGTAATTATTTTAAAGGTTTAACTAGTATTATGATTTAAAGATAATTATTTAATATTTGTACCTTGTAGAATAACTTTTATTTTAAAATTAGTCTTAGCTTAAGTTTTACATGAGAAATTATTTTAGAATTTCATAACTGGTATTTTAAATAAAGTGTTTTAAGTAGTTTAATATTTTAAATCTTTTTAAGTGTATATTTTGAATAAAGTAGTTTAACTTCTTTAGAAATCTAATTTTAAAGCAATTGGGTGGGAATTTATTCTGCCAGAGAAAAGTGATTTGAAAACTATTTTTCAAAGAGTTGAATTGTAGAAAAATAGCTTGCGAAGATATTTTGAAACAAATAATTTGGAAAATTATTTAAATCTGATGATTGTTTGTGGATGTTATTTGATAGTTAAATAACTGACTATCAATATTGGCTAATACGCTGATCATTTCAAAGAGACTGAGATCGGGTTTAATTTCCAAAAAACCACTTCGATCTGGTTTGAAAGTTTTCATAAGGAAAACCAGAGCTTGGAGTTGAAGATGGAGCAGTAAAGTGCAAGGGCCAATCGCTACTAATGTGACGACCCGACTTCCTATCCCCAGGAAATCGTATCATCTTGAAGAAAGAAAGGGATACAAGAAGAAAAGAAAGAGAAAGCTGAAAGACAACAACATCAGAGAACTCATAGCAGAACGAATAAAATATAATATATCATACAAATGTTACATAGTATCTTATTACATCAGAGTACACAACCTACTACAACAGGTATTAGACAGTTATAACATCTGTCTAATTATACAACTCAAGTACATAAGAAATAGATACCAAACAAACACAGCGGAACCATAATATATCTACACGTGGAAGCCTCCTACTCCATATCTCCTCCAAAATTCGTCAAGCAAACCTGAAACACTTGACTACTCATACATAATATAAGTACCCAAGAGTTCAATAAAACAGAAAATAAACACTCGGGTCAGACAGGGGTCTGGTGTGATATCTCGGAAATTTTGACAATAACAATTTAATAATTTATGTCAAAATTTAATTGATTTGACCATAGTGTTAATAATAAATTTGAACTAAATGTAATAATCTTCTTTGGAATAAATATTTAAACTGATAATCTATTTCTATAGGCAAATAAATTGTTTTATATTTGTAATGTATACCTATCTGTATATATTATAACTAGATAAATCTTTGTTTTAAATTTAATATATATAGGCATGTTTTCTTATTCTAACATTTTTGATAATTTAAAATTGGATTCAATTTGATATTAAGCTACTAAATAAATAACCATATAATTTTAATACCCAAGCTAAAAACTAAATTATTTAAAATCGATTTTAGTTTAAGTTTAAATTTAAATAAAAAGATTTGTTTGTTTTAATGTAGCTAATAAAATAAGTAATTTATTAGATAAGAAGACAAATTCATTTGTGAATTATTTTAATTTAATCATGAGTTATATTTAACAATATTAATGATGTAATGTTTTACAAATGGATTTCTAATATAAATAAAAATTGTTATCTTAAATTTTATAGGAAAGCTGTGATTGTAAATCTGAAATAGCATCTTTCAAATATGTTTAAAATAAAACAAGTCTTTAATATATTGAACTTAAGTATAAAATCCAATGTATGATATTAACATAAATATGAAAATAAATTAATAATTTGATAGTTAAAGTTTAAAAATAAAAGAGAAAATAAAAAAAAGCAATAGAACTAAATACTTAAGTTAAGATTTATAACAATGGTTAAAACAATTTTTAATATGTATATAACCTGAAGAATAAATATATACAAGTCAAAAGTGAATATGCAAGCAAGAAAAAGAGCAAAGAGATAAAAAAATATAAAACATGTATATAACCTGTAAAATAAATAAGCAAAAAGGGAAAATGTACCAACATCAAATAAACAGCTAGTATTTGAATGCGGGTACAAATAAACATATGCAGGTACAAGTAAAAGATATAAACCAGACATTGTAATATTGTTGCCTGCAAAATAACATACAAGGCATGTACATGTAAGAAAGAAGACAAACCAGGTTAGAAAAGCTTGTTTGGAATGTTAGATATGTTGCTTGTAAGAAATATGTAGAACAAAGTTTAAAAGAAATATTATGTAACCTGTAGATTAGATTCAAGGCAGAAATCGACAAAGTAAGGAAAACATACAAACCAGGCAAGCTAGACATGTGACAAATAATAATGTATAACCTGTAAGTGATTATGCAAAGCAAGTAAAAGAGAATATTAAGTACTTAAGATATGAAAATACAGATGCAGGCAAGAACAAAAGGTGAAAAGGAATAAAACAAAGTGCAGAAGATCTATTTACATACAAAATTAAGATAAGTATGAAACATAAAGTACCATTTCATTTAATACTAGCACACCATTTGGTCTACTCGAAATATATAAAACTCATTTCAGCCTCCAAAATAAATATCTTGCCTGATAAAACAAAAGAAAAATCTGACCAAATAGAAAGCTTAAACCCAGAAAACACCTACCCCTTGTACAAATCTTTTCTTTCTATTTATACATCTTCTTATTTCAGTTTGTTCAACATAGCAAACCTGAACATAAGTAAGTTTTTACAACTTAAACATCATTTTTCTTCAGCCTGGAAATTGTTACTGCATACAACTACAACTAAACAAAAGCAAGAAGATTAGAGGAAGATCAAAGCAAACATTGCATAGTTTTAAAAGTTCAAGCAGAAGTGCTCTGTTATTTTCTCAGGAACAAGGTGAGTAACATTTTTTTTTTTAAAATAAACTCAAGTACAAATATGGTTGCTTGATCAATGCCTAATATAAGTTTGTATTTGTGTATATATATTGGAAAATTCCTGTGTAATTGTGGATGTGAGCATGCTGTTAAAAAAATATGTGCTCTGTTATGTTTAATTTACCAAGGTTGTAAATTTAGTCCTGAATAAATCTTTCATGATCAAATCTTTGTAGAACTTGAGTCTTAAACTAAAAATTTTTGTTACAGCACTTATTTTAGTTTAAAAATTTATGTAAGTTATAATAATGTGAATATACTCTGGAACAAATTAACAACAGTAAGAATTTTAAGTAAGTCAAAATTTAATTTTCACGAATCATGGATTTAAGCATATGAATCAAATGCTAAAACAAAAACTTGATTTTTAAAACCAAAATCACTATTTATAATTAAGTGTTGAAGGGGTAATTCTGGATTGCACATAATAGGAGAAATTGTGATTTTAGGGTGATCTTTGTGAATTTGGGGATCGGGTTTCTTTCTGAAGGAAGAAGTATGAGTGGAGATTGGCGGAAAAATCTTTGATGGTGATGAATTTCACCAGGGATGTTGCGGCAGTGATTTTCATTTTAGAAACCTAATTTTTGCTGCGCGTAAAGAATCGATCACCAAAGCCTCTATAGTGGATCGAGTGTTGCGTGCTCTTGAGGGGAGGTAGAGGAGACATAGACGTGGTGATGGCCGGAATTGTAGCGTCTCTGGTGAACGAGGTGGGGTTGACGACGAACTTCCAGGTTTGGATTTGGGTTGTCTGTGTTTTCAGGTGGGAGTACGAACCACTTTTTTTTATTTCGAGTTGGATTGGTCATGTTGGTGGTTGCGAGGGGGTGTTGGGGTGATGGATGGTGTGGACATATCGTCAACGACGGTCTGCGTCGACCATCGGCACTGTGCATATGCACGGTGCACTGTGGTGCCTGGAATGGTTGTTGACGCAAAGGGGGTACTCGGGTTTTTAGGATTTGACTCGGGAAATACTTCATGCGAACTCGAAGCACGTTCGTATTTTGACTCGAAGCAAAGGGTATATAGCCTCGGGTTAATTTCTGGGTTTCAGGTTTTACAGGAAGCAGGTGTTCTGTTTTTTTTAAAAATAAATAAATAAAGTTTAAAGCAAAGTTTAAATGACAAAGAAAAATTAAGGATGAGGTTAAATCCAAGTATTTTCTGATTCAAGTTAGTTTTGTACTCTAATTTAAAATAAATAAAGTTTTTATTTAAATTGTTGTAACTACTTATAAAAGAAAGGTTGAGTAGTTGGATTTTAAAGTAAAGCTTTAAATTGAAGGTTGAGTTTAAATTTAAAGATTTAAATCTAAGGTTCAATATTAATTTGAATCTTAAGTTTGAAATAAAAAGGAGATTTTAAATTGTTTTGATAAATTGATTTTTTTTTTGATTTGAATTCAAAATGAAATCGTGTTTTAAATTCTTTCAATTTTCTATTTTAAGATAAATATTCTTTAAATAAAAGGAGTTTGAAATGGATAAGATTCATTTGATTTCATTTTAAATCTTAAATTTAAAATGAATTTAAAAGTAAATTTAAATTCAATTGATTAAATACCTTATTCATGATAAATTGATCATTAAATAGAAAAAGGATTTAAAAAAAACTTGAGGCTTGTAATTATCAAGTTAACTAAATGTATAATTAATGACTAGAATTAATTAACTTAGAGATCAAGAGTTTAAATTTAGTTAAAAGAGACATAAGTTAATTAATTCAAGGTAAATCAAATTGTAATTAAGAATCATTGATTAAATATGGATTGATTTACAATTAATGGTTAGTAATCAATTAATGAATTAATAAAGGATTAATTAATGAGTTATTAAGACAAATATAAAATGTAATTGATAATAAATTTTAGCAAATTACTTTAGGAAAAGTAATTAAAGAGTTATAATTAGTCAATGAAGGACATTAACTAAAAATTATGAAATAATCAAATTAATGGGATTATTTTTCATAATTAATAAATTATTTATTTAAGATAAGCAATTGTGAATTGTTAAGTATAATTACTTAATGGAAGTAATTAAGGAATTAATTACTCATTGTAATTAGTTCTATGAATTGTTTAAGTTAATTAATTAAGTTTAATTAATTTAGACAACCATTTTGATGATGTGATAAGTATAATTACTTAGGGAAGTGATTGAAGATAATTACTGTATGTGATTAACTGAGGGTGATTTAATAATGAAAGTAATTGGAATATAATTACTTTGTATAATTAATCAAGGGATTAATTAGAGAAAATTAATTAAGGAGTAATTAATTTATTCGATGAGTAATTAAAGATAGTTAATTACTAATGGTATTAATCAGAGGTGATTAATAAATGTGGTTTAAGTGAAGCTTAATTACTTAAGGTAATTATTTAAACTGGTAATTAATTAAAATGTAATTAGAAATTATTAATTGATATAATTAATGATGGGATGATAAATTCAGATTAATTAATCAATAATAAGAAATTAAAGAGTAATTAATTAGTGTAATTAAGAGGTAATGTAATGTTTGTAATTTAAGGTCAATTTCTATATTTGGATAAGATAATTAATTTGTGAAAATAATTTAAGAATGATTACTTGAATATAATTAAATGTTAATTAATCAAGTGTGATTAATTGAAACGAATAATTAGGGAATGATTTATTAATTGACTGGAAATTGATTAATAATTGTGTAAGCAAGTTTTAAATGGTGAAGTAATTAATTTAATTTACTGTAAATTAATTAGAAATGATATAATTAATTTAATTCATTTTAAATTAATTATAGCTTATATGATTGTTTATATATAGATGGATGAAATTGTTTACCTTGAATGATTTAAGATCTCAGATATGAGAATTGATGCTATATGATATGGATGCTTGATTTAAGTATGAATTATCTGTTATGATGATAATATGCCTTATCTGTTGTAGTGATAATATTGATTATCTGTTTATGTTGATGTTGACTATCTATTATGTTATTGTGAATTATCTATCTGTGTGTGTATTGAATTATTTGAATTAAACTGTTAAAACTAAATAGACAAATTGGCCCTAAAAGACACGTTTTGGATTTCGATGAGACCGGGATCGGGTTTTCCACATTTGGAAGTCCGAAAACCACATCGATTCCAAATTAACGTTAGGTCGTCAATCTGAAGTGAAGATGAAGATTCAGAATGCAAGGGTTATCGTCGTTAACTCTGAGGGTGATTCCAAAATGAGTGTAACGAGGTAATGCCTTCGGTTTTGTTCGAACCCGGAACGAACTTGTATGGATTGAATGCTTTCAACACATCGTCAGGTGGGCGATGAGCATTCTAAGAAATATATTCTCTAAAGGTAATCGTAGCCTCAAGCCTCATCAATCAGGAATGGCTAAAATAGGGGAGGTGCAGCAAGGTTAGGTGGGTCATGCCCAAGCAGGACAAGATTTTCCCCTGTCTAGATGTCCCTTTTTATTCGGCTGTGTGGACAGTTGTGAGCTCCAACTGCCGGGTTGTCTTGTTTGGGACTGTTCAGTAAGGAATGGTTCCGGCCTTGTGTTGCAGGGGATGAAGGGAGTAATCCTCGGTACGTTGATCTAGGCCACGTATTGTGACGGGCGTACCCCAGTAGCACTGCCATTGTATGGAATTCAAAATCCAATAAGCGCCAACGGTTTTGATTGTATTACCCACTTTTGTGGCTAGTAGCTGGAATTTAATCATGTAACAATTTCGGCTATTTTCTATTTACTTGAAAACCCTAGACCTATTATAATATCACAGAATTTCCTATCAAATGTTTTGGTTAGCGTAAGGTAAAAACTTACCCATGTTTATTTGTGGGGAGTCTTACGTGATACCTTTTATTTTCAAATGTTTTTCAAAGTCAAGCAACTTTAACCTGTTACTCATACCAGACCCATGTCTGACCCAGAGTTTATTTTTGTTTTTCATAAAATCTCGGGTGCCCAAATTTTTACGGGTAGCCAAGGGATTCAGGATTAGCTTTGACGAATTCTGGAGGAGCATTGGAGCAGGAGGCTTCAGCGTTGTAGATAGATATATATATATATATAGTGTTCCGCTGTGTTGATATCTCTGAGTTGTTTATCTGTATTGTATATTGACTTGTATAACTAGACAGGTGTTTATAACTGTCTATTATGTGTGTATGATCCGTATAACTCTGATAAATGCAAAATTATGTAATAGTTATGTGATCTATTATACTTTGTTCCATTCCGCTGTAAGATTCTGATGTTGTTGTTCTTTCTTCTCTATCTTTCTATTTTCTCATCCCTTTCCTTCTTCAAGACGATACGTTCTTTATGGGGTAGAAGGGCGGGTCGTCACAGTTGGTATCAGAGCGCTAGGTTGAGTGAATACCTAGGCTCTTGAGTGATTTCTATCTTACGAGAGCGTATTTGTAATTTTAATATATAAATATATATATTTATTTCTACCTATTTGTTGGGTTACCTGTCCGGGTTATCCAATATAAGTTATAAAGGTAGATAGGGTAGTGGTGTGTGTATCACGACTACCAATGGTTGGAGTATGAATATTTGAGATTGGAAGTGTATTTTTCGAGACTGTAGACCTATTACCGTCTCGAGTGAGCTTTGGATGGAGTAAGGATTTCATTTATCTCTGAAAGAAACCTGTTAAGGTTCGGAGTTCATTTTTGAAGCGTAAGTTTGGATGAGCTAGAGTTTGGACTCATCGGTTTGGCATGAGTAAGTCCGGATATCTTACCTCTAGATGTAGTAGCTGTGTGATGAGACACAGTGACTATGGAAGTCTTTGAAGATGTTTCTTTGGAATCAGTTAAGAAAGTATAGCTGTTTCGGTGTTGGGGCTGAGTTCAGTAAAATGTTTCTGCTGGTTTGAGGTCCGAGTCTCTCGAAGAGCACTGGATTAGGAATTTCTTGGCATTGGTATTGGCAAGGAAGTTTTTAAATTCTGCATCAGCAGTGGAGTTCAGAAATTGCAGTGTGGTTCCATTTCTTTAATGAATTGGCCAATTAAGCATAGGCTGTTCTGTTTGGTAAAGAGAGAACAGTTTTTCTTTGGTAGTGGGCTAGATTGATCGCAAAAGTGACTTGCGATTGTTTGAATTTCTCTTGGGTCTGATTTTTTCTGGATGTGAATTTTGTCCGTATCTGGAGATTGAGTTTGGAATCTTCTTGATTCCAGGAGTGGTATCGATGGTTCAGTAGAATGATTTTTAGAAAATGAGTTTGGTGAAACAGCTAGAGTTTTGGAGGAACTTCTGAGTTTCTTTAAAGGGGTATGTTGAACCATAGTTCTATGATGTGTTGCCGAGCTAGTGTTCATGATGATCATCAGCATTTTCATTTACTCTAGCTAGAGTTGTGCAGTGGAAGCATGGTGGCAGCTGTTTGGTGTGGGGAATAACTAGAATTTGCAGTATTTTGGAATTAGAGAGTTTCTACTGGAAATTTTTCGGGATCTTAAGACCAGATTGGAATGCATCTGTATTATCTTTCCATATGAGAAGAAGTAAGATCAGTCCCTTGATTTTGGAATTGAAGTTGTGTTCTGATTTTTGAAGTTAATCTTAGAAAAATCATTATGTTGGATTGTTTCTGGATCACCTTGTTTCTAAGGAGAATCAGCAAGTGTTGAGCTGATCAGGAAGGATGTAGGCAGCCCAGGATCGTCCGATGAGTTTCGTGGATAAGAGACGGAAGAATTTGGAGTCCGTAATCGGAGATTTGATTTTGGATAAGTGTTTGGTTTCAGGAGTGGATTGCCAGTTTGGATAACTGGAATTCGGTGTGTTTCACGTATCTCTGAGGGAGTACGTGTAAGATCTATCTTTGATTGTGGAGTCAGCAGTTCAGGGAGTTTTGGTTGTTGAGTCTGACATATCTGTAGTCTGATATCCTGTTTTGTTTTGTAGATCCAGATGAGTAGAACTCAGTAGCTTAGTAATATTGATTGTTTGGATTCTGTAGAGAGAGTATCCCGGTATTTATACTTGGGGAAACTCGAGAAAATTCGATTAAGAATTTTTATCTGGACAATTAGATTTGTTTGGATGAATTGGTTGCTATGATTGATATATGCTTGTGTTTTAAAAATTAAATCTTTAATTAAATTATTAAATTACCTTTGTTTTAAATTTCGAGGACGAAATTCTTTTAAGGGGGGAGGAATATGATATCCCGGAAATTTTGACAATAACAATTTAATAATTTATGTCAAAATTTAATTGATTTGACCATAGTGTTAATAATAAATTTGAACTAAATGTAATAATCTTCTTTAGAATAAATATTTAAACTGATAATCTATTTCTATAGGCAAATAAATTGTTTTATAATTGTAATGTATACCTATCTGTATATATTATAACTAGATAAATCATTGTTTTAAATTTAATATATATAGGCATGTTTTCTTATTCTAACATTTTTGATAATTTAAAATTGGATTCAATTTGATATTAAGCTACTAAATAAATAACCATATAATTTTAATACCCAAGCTAAAAACTAAATTATTTAAAATCGATTTTAGTTTAAGTTTAAATTTAAATAAAAAGATTTGTTTGTTTTAATGTAGCTAATAAAATAAGTAATTTATTAGATAAGAAGACAAATTCATTTGTGAATTATTTTAATTTAATAATGAGTTATATTTAACAATATTAATGACGTAATGTTTTACAAATGGATTTCTAATATAAATAAAAATTGTTATCTTAAATTTTATAGGTGTCACGACCCGAAATTCAACGTTCGAAAATTGACATCAAATACCTCACTTGTACTCGACTGTCAATGATTCAAACATCGAACTCCAGTCGGATGGAGCTTATAACAACATTAGATGAATATATAACAGCGGAAATAAAATAAATAACATGCATCATATCACAGATACAACATCACAATAATATCTGTTACAACATCAGAGTACATAACACATGAATAACATCTCCAAATAGAATGACATAATAGAACAACTACATAACATATGCCAAAGATCTTCAAAAAGATAGAGGATGATTGTGAACGCCAAACTAAGCACCTCGAGATCCAAAAGCTTCCAAAATGTCTCTAAGGTATGAGCCTCCAAAAACCACAAATCTCCAAACCAAAATACTCCAAAATGTAGCTAGAGCCAAAATACAAAAACCCTGCTACTAGGCTGCCCGTGTAGAAATGGTGGGCACCCAGAGTTTAGAAAGGAAACAATAAACTCCGGGTCAGTCATGGGACTGGTATGAGTAAACAAAGATAATTGCTTTCAAATAAAACAGATTTTTATACAAGAAAATCGGTATGCTTTTGGAAAATGAAACTACCATAAGACCTCCCGCCACACACACAATGCAATCGCAGAATTGGAGGAGATTTCTTCTTATGATAGTCAAATATGCTTGATACGGGAAAATTCTTTGATATTATTACTAGTGTGTAGTGTAGAAAGCCATTTCAAAGTAGAATATTAATCGTAGCCGACATAGGTACCATGATACTATGCCTACTATAGCTGCCATGTTAAATGGCAGGTTCTACAACTAAAACCGTACTGGGTTCGTATTGGGAATTGGATTTCCAACAAATGGTCAGGCTAAGGAACTTCCTATGCCACATGGGTACGCCTCTGGCGGGACGTCCCGAGAACTAACGTTACAGTTAGATCTCTGCCAACACAAGGCCGGGTTACCTCTGTAACTAGGTAACTACTACACGAATATGCCACTCCCCAGTCCTTTGGGACCTTTAACCGAGGGCCCTCCATCACAAAGCAACAACCACACAGAATAATGAGATTGAAGCAACCACTTAGGTAGGTATCTGGGCTCCATACCATGACACTACCTTTTTCCTGAAGGAAATGACATACCCTAAAGGGCGCGACCCTCATAACCTTGCCGCATCTTTCCTGTTTTGACCATTTCCGAGGTGTGAGGTCTGATGAGGTCTCGTCCACAAAGCTACGCTTTACACGAAAGCCATGCTTTGATCACAAATGATCAACAAATGATCATCATCACACAGCAGCACTTAGCATGTCACACTACCAAATTGGGAGTATATCGCTGATAACCTTCAACTACATAACCTCTGAGCTCGTACGTCTCAGAGAAGGGTGTTAAGCTAAGAGAATAAACTCTCCGCCACCAATAAGATATGTATTTGAAAGAAATTGGCTTTATATCTCAAAGCGTAGTGTCTGACACATGACCATACAAGTCTGTTCCGGGTTCGAACAGAACCGAAGGCACTTCGTCCAACAAAGGAAGAAGCCCTTGTAAATCCGGGCATCCACAATCCCGATCGGACTTCCCATCACTTAGGGTATCCCTATACCGGAGCAACTCGGTGCAGAGACAATCGATAGGTTATCCTATCGTTTTTGAAGACACCCGGTCTTCACCGCTGGTCTTCAATTTGCAATCCATTCGTCGAATCACTATTCGGAATGGGTTATACGACACAATGGTCCTTTCCCGTCTAATCCGAATAGTGAGCGCTCAAAATTTTAAAACATGTGGGTGCATCAATCACAAAGGTTCACATTCAAGGCTCGATGTGGGTTTCGGAATCAACCGAAATCTGACTCCCTGTCGCATCGAAGTTTTAAATGCCGTTTTATGGGTAAAAAGGGGTTTCACATACATATAGGAACAAATCACAAATCATAGCTCATCACAAAGCAATCACAGCATCACAACAAAAATGTCAATCCAGTATAGAGTATTTGATGATGGTCAATGATCGTTGATTAAGATGATTGTAATTAAAATGAATTAACCAAATGATTGTCTTTATTAATCATTTTAAATTAATGGTAAATTTTACTTAATTTTGAATTAATTTAATTGGTTAAGTTAATTTATTATTCTTTAGTTAATTATTTTTAAATCATAAATTCTTAATCGTTAATTTATTAAGTTTAATTAATTTTATAAACTTTCTATTCTTTAATTTGTTAAAAAAATTCTTTTAAATTTCAGAAATCGTTACAAAACATCAATTGTTAATTACTACTTCATCGTTGTAAACTTGGTTTGACATTTGTACTTGTATAATTAGTTTATATTTAAACTTCTTATAAAGTTAGACTTTTTAAAACAACTTTTATTAATTTTAAAATATTTTGAACTTCATAAAATTTTAAATACTATTAGTTGCACATTCTATTAACAACTATCATTATTAATTTATCCAAAAAATAAATAAAATTGTGTTTTCAATTTATTGTTAAACCTGGGTTTGCTGTTCATTTGCAAACCCCAGGCTTGCTTCGGGTCGTACCGGAGAGAAACGCTTGCCTAATTCGAGTTATCCCCAGATTTGACCCGTGTTGCCATCCCTCTGCAAAAATTTGTTAAAGTTTTTTTTTCTTTTCTCTTCTACACGATACAACTACCCAGGCCTTTCCTTCTCTACCCAGACCCTCACACTGATACGCTACCCAAACGCGTGCACGTGCACAGCTAGAGCCGCCGCCGATGGTCAGAGCCAAGGCCACGAGCGAGTCGCCTATCGTCCCCTAAATCGATACGAACACCCTGATCTCGATTTTTGTTTCGAAGTTGCGAATCGAGCACCACACCCAAAAATCATCATCAGGAACGTCATCGAAAACTGCCACGCGCCGCCTCCCCAGGCCATTATCGGCC
The DNA here is from genome assembly GCA_030765085.1 of Allium cepa. Lineage (NCBI taxonomy): Eukaryota > Viridiplantae > Streptophyta > Magnoliopsida > Asparagales > Amaryllidaceae > Allium > Allium cepa. Next base: position 673,249,045 of record CM060941.1, on the reverse strand, counting down.
ACCAAACTCAGTCCCTAGCCTCGTCATCGTGTCACGCTTCGATTCCCCTCGGTGGCACACGGTCCGATCACCTGTGGGTGGTGCGGCAATGTCGTCTCTATCGTGAACAGAAAGTGGGGTTTAAACCCTAGTTTGATTTCAAATCAAAAATCTAAACGTTTATAAATTAATTCAGTATTTTTCTGATGATTGTGAACATGAAATCATGCTGCCACAACAATCTCAACGCCCAATATTCCATAGATCAATAGAATTACTCAAAAATTCATTTTCAATCCAACCCCCATTTTCTCAGTGAAGAGTGAATGAAAATTATGATATTTGTTTTTAAAATCATCATTGTTATAGTAGATTCACCTGGTATTATTGAAACTGAAATGCATGAAGTTTGAATTTTTCTTGGAAAAATTGCATTGTGACAGTGCTCCATTGTTTCCAGAATTTAACAGTTTTTTTTTAAACCAAAGCTTACACTTACTTTAATTCATTTCTGAAAATGTAAAAGAGGTTTTCAACCAAAGTTTACTTGTTACAACCCTTTTTTTTTCAGAAGTAAAAAGAGGAAGGTTTTTTTTTGAATTTCCTTTAATGTTGATTAACCTGTAAAACCAAGTTCAGATATACTGTTTTCCAGTAAAACAATTTACAAAGACTTGTTTTTGATTTATTACTGAGATGGAATACAGGTTAAAACAATACCTTAACTTACTTACCATTATTTTCAGAAGCAAAGAGAAGGGAGAAGAAAGATATTGAATTTTTTTGGTTATGGTTTACTTCATCAACAAGAGGTTTAAATCATGCATGTGTCTTTGATTTAATCCTGAACACAAGTGCAGGTTTTGAACTACATATAGGCTTATTTAGTAATTTATAATTTCCCTGTAACTAAATGTTACAGGAAATAGAAACAGGGAGCAAAGGTTTCCAGGAAATTCAAAGCATAAGCATACACTTCATTCATATGCAACTCATTTCTACTCCTATAAGCATTCAGACACAGGAGAAATTGGAACTCCAACATGTTTATTTTATTCTTCCAAAGCAACAGAGAATAGAAACAGAGAGGAAGGAAGGGGTTTGAATTTTTTTTTTTTTTAAAATCAACATGACAAGCCAAGCATTCAATCATACATTCAAATGCAAACAAAGTTTAGATTTTCTACATCACCCAAACATACAATAGAAGTCAGGATAAAAATAAACAAGGTTTACTCACTTGCTTCCAGAAGTTGTTGACAGTTCCAAACAGAGATGAGGCTTGCAATTTTTCTTCTTTCCTACTTTAATTCTCTTGGGGTTTAGATCTGAAAATTTATAGTTACAGATCTGTGATTAACGTTTGCTATGTTCATATGCCTATTCATTGCCAACAATAGTTTTAATTTTACTTACAGTTGCGATTTATAGCAGAGAAGACTTTTTTTTCTCTTTTCTGAAACTTGAAATCCAAAATAGATTAAAACTCTAACCTTAATTCTTCCTGCAGAAAAAATTAGATATTGTTGTATTAAACCCAAGTTGTATTCATTTACTTAATTATTAAAAATAACAAATTTCCCAGATTACTTACAGTTTTGAAACAAAATCAGAGGAGCTTCTTTTCTCTGCACTTTTTTTTAAAAAACAGAACTTGAAAACCAAAACCAAAAAAGTAGCTTTTAATCATTGACCTCCCTGCAAATAATTTGATTAAAGATTACTGGATTAAACTCTTTCGTTATAAGAAGTTATAACTTCAAGTTCAAACTTTAAAAAGAAAAGTCACTTGCCTTTTAAACTTATTTCCAGAAAAGAAAACTATGCACTGCCTTTGAAACCAGAAACTTCTTGCCTTCACAAATCTGAATTTTCGTTTTGAATTGATTGTCAACACTTGATTCAAAAATCAATATTTCATAACTATAAATTTTTTAAAACAAAGCTTACCTGAAAGTACCACACTACTGTCATGAAGCATGAGAAAGTATTTTCAGATTTTTTTTTTAGCTTGAATGGAAGAAGACAGTTTGGTTTCCTTTTGAACTTTTTTTTTTCTTTGAATGTTTGAAGTAACACTTGCAATTTTTTTTTTTTTGTTACTGAACAACAGCTTGTTAGGGGATTTAAAATTTCGAATGTTGGAAGGTGAAGAGGTTTTCTGAAATTTTTTATTGATTATTTTATTAAGGAATTGATATCTTGTGCCATTTGTAAGAAAAGATCTTAAAACATAGATTTTGTTAATTATTAAATTTTATTGTGAATGTAAGTTTTCAGCTTTTGATGTTACAAAGCAAAAGAAATTTTATAGATTTTATTTCCTATATTATATACATACTTTTATAAACCAATATATATATATATATATATTTATTCATTTGTTTGTATATATGCATATGTACAATGTTTAAAAGAAAAGTTGTCTTGACCATTGTGTACTTTACTTCTCAATGATTTTCAATGCTACTTCATTTTAAAACATTTATTCCAAATTTAAATTCAAACTTAAGTCTTAAACTTGAAATATAAACATTCTAAATCCAAATGACTTTAAAAACATTTATCATCTCAATATTTTAAACTCAAATAAATTTGGGATTTATTTCATACATTATTTTCACTTATTTCATTTGTTCAGATTTTTTTCAAATTTATTCTCAAATCAAACCCCAAGAATTCAAATATATTATTTATTTTGATTGATAATCTGGGGGATGTTACAAATACCCCCTCCTTAAGAAAATTTCGTCCTCGAAATTGAAAGTGAGAGAAAAATAGACAAAGAATATACGATTCAAAAAGAATAAGGAAATGGCTTACCGGCTAAGCCGAGATATCCACCCTGCATTTGGGATAAGATTTCTGCATATTATCTCTAGTTTCCCAAGTGCAGTCCTCTGGATCGCCACTCCACTGAACTTTTACTAGCTTTACAACCTTGTTCCTTAATTGCTTCTCCTCACGATCCACAATCTTTATCGGTTCTCTTTTAACGGTTAGGTTGGGAGTGATGTCAAGATCTTGTTGGGCAGTTTCTTCAATAATACTGTCCTGATCGTGCACATACTTCCGAAGGCTAGAAATGTGGAATACATCATGCACACCCGATAACCAGCTAGGCAATTGCACACGGTAGGCTAGAGAACCAATCCTCTCCAGAATAGGAAAAGGACCAATATATCGTGGTGCTAGCTTACCGGTCTTCCCAAATCTCAATACACCTCTCATAGGAGATACTTTAAGAAAAACAGAGTCCCCAACCTGGAATTCCAAATCTCGCCTTCTACGATCGTAATAGCTCTTTTGACGACTTTGAGCTGTCTTCAATTTCTTCCGAATAAAATCAACTTTTTCGATGGCTTCTTTAATCATATCCGGACCAAGAATGAGTCTGTCACCTGCCTCAATCCAGCATGCCGGTGATCGACACGGTCGGCCATATAAAGCCTCAAAAGGAGCCATCTCAATACTGGCCTGATAGCTGTTGTTATAAGAGAATTCGACCAGGTGTAAATGGTCCTCCCAAGAACCACCAAAATCGAGTATACAAGCTCGCAATAGATCCTCCAAGATTCGATTGATCCTCTCTGTCTGCCCATCGGACTGCGAGTGATAAGCAGTACTGAAATGCAGCTTGGTTCCCAATGCGTCCTGAAACGCCTCCCAGAATCTACTAGTGAATATCGGGTCACGATCACTCACTATGCTACTAGGAATTCCATGGAGACGGACAATCTCTTTCACATACAAATTAGCTAGACTTGCAGCCGTACGGGTAGCTTTTACTGGCAAGAAGTGGGCTGACTTAGTCAAACGGTCCACAATGACCCAAATCGCTTCATTGCCCTTCCGAGAGAGAGGCAAACCGTCGACGAAATCCATCGACACTTGGTCCCATTTCCACTTGGGCACCTCTAAAGGCTGAAGTAGACCCGCTATCTTCCTTTGGTCGCTCTTGACTTGTTGGCAAGTAGCACAGTGACTCACATAAATAGATATATCTCTCTTCATCGTCTTCCACCAGAAAGTTCTTTTGATATCTCTATACATCTTGTTAACTCCTGGATGGACGCAAAGCTTAGATTTGTGACATTCATCTAACACTTCTCGTTTCAAATCTGGAAAGTCCGGGACACAAATTCTGCCCTTCAATCTTATAATCCCATTATCATCAATTACAAAACTAGAATCTTCACCTCGACGAATTTTCCCATATATCTCCTTAAGAAACTTGTCCTCTTTTTGCTTGTTGGCGATTGTCTCAAGAAGAGTAGGAGCAATGACAAGATGAGCAAGAATAGCATGCTTTCTACTGAAGGCGTCCGCAACCACATTGGCTTTTCCGGGTGTATATAGAATATCTAGGTCATAGGATGCCAGAAATTCCAGCCAACGATGTTGTCGCAAATTCAGATCTTTTTGGGTGAAGAGATATTTCAAAGATTTGTGATCGGTGAATAATTCGAATTTTTCACCTAGAAATAAAGAGAGTTCGATAAGTATATTTGTTAAGTTAAATTAAATTCACAGATTGATAAGAAAGCTGAAAAGATTCTTACCCAAAAGATAATGTCGCCATATTTTTAAAGCGAAGATAACAGCTAGAAGCTCCAAATCATGGGTCGGATAATTTCTTTCATGAGGACGTAATTGTCTACTCGCGTAGGCAATCACCTTTCCGTTTTGCATCAATGCTGCACCTAAGCCTTCACCGCAAGCATCGGTATAAACAGATAAACCCTGATTCCCGTTGATAATAGCGAGAACAGGAGCGGTGGTTAATCTCTTCTTCAATTCCTCAAAAGCTTCTTCACGTTTTGGAGTCCAAATAAACTTTGCATTCTTCATTGTTAGCTTGGTCAAAGGACTAGCTAACTTCGAAAAGTCCTGCACAAACTTCCGATAATAACCTGCTAGGCCCAAAAAGCTTCGAACTTCCTTTGGGGTAGTAGGTCTCCTCCAATCAAGAATGGCGGAAATTTTGCTAGGATCCATAGAAATCCCTTCTTCATTAACAATATGGCCAAGAAATTTGACTTCTTTGACCCAAAAGTGGCATTTGGAAAATTTAGCATATAGAATATTTCTCCTCAATATTTCCAAGACAATTCTAAGATGTTCGGCATGCTCCTCTTCGGTCTTGGAATAGACCAAAATATCGTCAATGAATACGAGCACAAATTTATTCAATACATCTCGAAACACACGGGTCATAAGGTCAACAAAGTATGCTGGAGCATTGGTTAGCCCAAAAGGCATGACTAACCATTCATAGAACATATTGGGACCCCTAAAAGCTGTCAAATGAATACAGTCTTCAACGATTCGTAGTTGATGGAATCCTTGGGCTAGATCCATCTTCGAAAAGAAACAAGCGTCGTGCAACTGATCAAATAAATCATCAATTCTGGGCAGTGGGAATTTATTCTTGAGAGTCTGCTTATTGAGATCGTGGTAATCCACGCACAACCTCAAAGATCCGTCTGACTTAGCAACAAATACGACGGCTGAGCGCCATTCAGAAACACTGGGTCGAATCAACCCTTTTTCTAGTAAATCTCTAGTTTGCTCGACTAGTTCAACCCTTTCTCTAGGTGCCATCCTGCGATTTGGATGAACGACAGGACGAGCATTAGGCACAAGGTCGATTCTGAATTCTATTTCTCGGTGAGGAGGTAGAGATTTCACTTCTTCAAATACATCTGGAAAATCTCTAACAATAAGAATGGACTCCAAGCTGGGTTCAGGATAACCCAAATTATACATCAACCCTTCCCTTTTAGGACTAGTGTCCTCACAAGAAATTTCGTTGAAATCCCCAAATTTGGTTTTGATTGAAATTAATCGATTATTGCAATCCAATTTGGCTTCATATTTTGCTAGCCAATCCATTCCGAGCAAGACTTCAAACTCGTTGAAGTCTAGAACAAAAGGACTAATAGGGAATTGATGGCAAGAATATGAGATGGGAACATCTCTACATCGAAGACAGAGGTTTGCGGGACCTCCAACTGGATTCCTTACACATATAGGCTCATCAACAAAATCGGGTTCAATATTCAATTCATTAATAGCTTGTTGAGAGATAAAACTGTGTGTAGCGCCAGTATCAAAAAGAACTCTAACAATGCTATCATAAATTGTAAGATTACCTTCCAGAACTCCCTTTCCCTTTTCTGATTTGGAAGATGTAGGCTTGTCTTTGACTGAGTATACTTTAGCTGTTTGGGCTTGCTTCATAATTGGGCAATTCTTAACTTCATGTCCTTCCTTCTGACAATAATAGCACTTCCTAGGCTTTCCTTGAGCGGATTGATTTCTCTTGGGCTTTTTACAGCTGGTAGAATAGTGGCCTTTCTCTGAGCAATTATAGCAAGTGACATTCTCCATAGTGCTCCCTTGATTGCTTTTCTTCTTCTCCTTGCCGTGCCAAGGTTTCTTGCCTCCGAATTTTCTCTTCTTCCAGTTCTGATTGCTTGAGTTTCCTTGCTCCCTCGGTGCTTCTTGCATGTCTAGTGTAGCATAACGGTATCCCATATCAACCAAATCTGAGAAGGATTCTTTGACGTGGCCAGTCATCCTTTCCTGGAACTTTTTATTCATCCCACGAATGAATCGCTCATTCTTCTTCAACGGTGTGTTCACTAAATCTGGACCAAAGCGTGACAATTCATTGAATTTGTTGAGATACTCTTCGAATGATAAACTTCCTTGCTTCAAGTCCATGAATTCCTGGTACATACGGGAAATCCCGAATGATGGCAAGTAGCGCTTCTCAAATGCTTCTTTGAATCTGCTCCATGTGAACTCATCCTCAGGCTCATCAACAGTGACGGTCTCCCACCAAGCTAAGGCTTCACCTTGAAGTTGCCAAGTAGCTATGAGACGTATCTGATCATCTTGTAGCTTAAGCCCCTTAAAGATTTTCTCACAAGACCTAATCCATGCCTGGGCCTCAATAATCGTCTCTTTGCCGGTGAATGGCTTACCCCCAAGCCTTGAGAAGTTCTTTATAAGTCAGCCAGATTCGGCTGATTCTGAATAGGTAAAGTTGCCTCGGTGGTAGGGGGAACTTGGCTAGGTGCTGTGGCATTTCCTCGCCCCCCAACTCTGCCTCTTCTTCCGCTCATCCTTACTATCTGTAATTAGTAAGAAAAATTGGCTTAGATATTTGGAAGAGATATCTTAAGAAATATCGGCAATTAAAGGAAATAGACTAAGAAAATTTTGAGGTGTCAATTGATTATACTCATTCTAGGGTATACTTCACCCTATCTCTAATGAGTCATCTAATGTGTTATACTCCGTAGCTAAAGTTCTTACTCAACCTTTAGCTCTGATACCACATGTCACGACCCGAAATTCAACGTTCGAAAATTGACATCAAATACCTCACTTGTACTCGACTGTCAATGATTCAAACATCGAACTCCAGTCGGATGGAGCTTATAACAACATTAGATGAATATATAACAGTGGAAATAAAATGAATAACATGCATCATATCACAGATACAACATCACAATAATATCTGTTACAACATCGGAGTACATAATACATGAATAACATCTCCAAATAGAATGACATAATAGAACAACTACATAACATATGCCAAAGGTCTTCAAAAAGATAGAGGATGATAGTGAATGCCAAACTAAGCACCTCGAGATCCAAAAGCTTCCAAAATGTCTCTAAGGTATGAGCCTCCAAAAACCACAAATCTCCAAACCAAAATACTCCAAAATGTAGCTAGAGCCAAAATACAAAAACCCTGCTACTAGGCTGCCCGTGTAGAAATGGTGGGCACCCAGAGTTTAGAAAGGAAACAATAAACTCCGGGTCAGTCATGGGACTGGTATGAGTAAACAAAGATAATTGCTTTCAAATAAAACAGATTTTTATACAAGAAAATCGGTATGCTTTTGGAAAATGAAACTACCATAAGACCTCCCGCCACACACACAATGCAATCGCAGAATTGGAGGAGATTTCTTCTTATGATAGTCAAATATGCTTGATACGGGAAAATTCTTTGATATTATTACTAGTGTGTAGTGTAGAAAGCCATTTCAAAGTAGAATATTAATCGTAGCCGACATAGGTACCATGTTAAATGGCAGGTTCTACAACTAAAACCGTACTGGGTTCGTATTGGGAATTGGATTTCCAACAAATGGTCAGGCTAAGGAACTTCCTATGCCACATGGGTATGCCTCTGGCGGGACGTCCCGAGAACTAACGTTACGGTTAGATCTCTGCCAACACAAGGCCGGGTTACCTCTGTAACTAGGTAACTACTACACGAATATGCCACTCCCCGGTCCTTTGGGACCTTTAACCGAGGGCCCTCCATCACAAAGCAACAACCACACAGAATAATGAGATTGAAGCAACCACATAGGTAAGTATCTAGGCTCCATACCATGACACTACCTTTTTCCAGAAGGAAATGACATACCTTAAAGGGCGCGACCCTCATAACCTTGCCGCATCTTTCCTGTTTTGACCATTTCCGGGGTGTGAGGTCCGATGAGGTCTCGTCCACAAAGCTACGCTTTACACGAAAGCCATGCTTTGATCAAAAATGATCAATAAATGATCATCATCACACAGCAGCACTTAGCATGCCACACTACCAAATTGGGAGTATATCGCTGGTAACCTTCAACTACATAACCTCTGAGCTGGTACGTCTCAGAGAAGGGTGTTAAGCTAAGAGAATAAACTCTCCGCCACCAATCAGATATGTATTTGAAAGAAATCAGCTTTATATCTCAAAGCGTAGTGTCAGACACACGACCATACAAGTCTGTTCCGGGTTCGAATAGAACCGAAGGCACTTCGTCCAATAAAGGAAGAAGCCCTTGCAAATCCGGGCGTCCACAATCCCGATCGGACTTCCCATCACTTAGGGAATCCCTATACCGGAGCAACTCGGTGCAGAGACAATCGATAGGTTATCCTATCGTTTTTAAAGACACCCGGTCTTCACCGCCGGTCTTCAATTTGCAATCCATTCGTCGAATCACTATTCGGAATGGGTTATACGACACAAAGGTCCTTTCCCGGCTAATCCGAATAGTGAGCGCTCAAAATTTTAAAACAAGTGGGTGCATCAATCACAAAGGTTCACATTCAAGGCTCGATGTGGGTTTCGGAATCAACCGAAATCTGACTCCCTGTCGCATCGAAGTTTTAAATGCTGTTTTACGGGTAAAAAGGGGTTTTACATACATATAGGAACAAGTCACAAATCATAGCTCATCACAAAGCAATCAGAGCATCACAACAAAAATGTCAATCCAGTATAGAGTATTTGATGATGGTCAATCATCGTTGATTAAGATGATTGTAACTAAAATCAATTAACCAAATGATTGTCTTTATTAATCATTTTAAATTAATGGTAAATTTTACTTAATTTTGAAATAATTTAATTGGTTAAGTTAATTTATTATTCTTTAGTTAATTATTTTTAAATCATAAATTCTTAATCGTTAATTTATTAAGTTTAATTAATTTTATAAAATTTCTATTCTTTAATTTATTAAAAAAAATTTCTTTTAAATTTTAGAAATCGTTACAAAACATCAATTGTTAATTACTACTTCAACATTGTAAACTTGGTTCGACATTTGTACTTGTATAATTAGTTTATATTTAAACTTCTTATAAAGTTAGACTTTTTAAAACAACTTTTATTAATTTTAAAATATTTTGAACTTCATAAAATTTTAAATACTATTAGTTTCACATTCTATTAACAACTATCATTATTAATTTATCCAGAAAATAAATAAAATTGTGTTTTCAATTTATTGTTAAACCTGGGTTTGCTGTTCATTTGCAAACCCCAGGCTTGCTTCGGGTCGTACCCGAGAGAAACGCTTGCCTACTTCGAGTTATCCCCAGATTTGACCCGTGTTGCCATCCCTCTGCAAAAATTTGTTAAAGTTTTTTTTTTCTTTTCTCTTCTACACGATACAACTACCCAGGCCTTCCCTTCTCTACCCAGATCCTCACAATGATACGCTACCCAAACGCGTGCACGTGCACAGCTAGAGCCGTCGCCGATGGTCAGAGCTAAGGCCACGAGCGAGTTGCCTATCGTCCCATAAAACGATACGAACACCCTGATCTCGATTTTTGTTTCGAAGTTGCGAATCGAGCATCACACCCAAAAATCATCATCAGGAACGTCATCGAAAACTGCCACGCGCCGCCTCCCCAGGCCATTATCGGCCACCAAACTCAGTCCCTAGCCTCGTCATCGTGTCACGCTTCGATTCCCCTCGGTGGCACACGGTCCGATCACCTGTGGGTGGTGCGGCAATGTCGTCTCTATACTGAACAAAAAGTGGGGTTTAAACCCTAGTTTGATTTCAAATCAAAAATCTAAACGTTTATAAATTAATTCAGTATTTTTCTGATGATTGCGAAAATGAAATCATGTTGCCACAACAATCTCAACGCCCAATGTTCCATAGATCACTAGAATTACTCAAAAATTCATTTTCAATCCAACCCCCATTTTCTCAGTGAAGAGTGAATGAAAAATTATGATATTTGTTTTTAAAATCATCATTGTTATAGTAGATTCACCTGGTATTATTGAAACTGAAATGCATGAAGTTCGAATTTTTCTTGGAAACATTGCATTGTGACGGTGCTCCATTGTTTCCAGAATTTAACAGGTTTTTCTTTTAAACCAAAGCTTACACTTACTTTAATTCATTTTTGAAAATGTAAAACAGGTTTCCAACCAAAGTTTACTTGTTACAACCCTTTTTTTTCAGAAGTAAAAAGAGGAAGTTTTTTTTTTTGAATTTCCTTTAATGTTGATTACCCTGTAAAACCAAGTTCAGATATACTGTTTTCCAGTAAAACAATTTACAAAGACTAGTTTTTGATTTATTACTGAGATGGAATACAGGTTAAAACAATACCTTAACTTACTTACCATTATTTTCAGAAGCAAAGAGAAGGGAGAAGAAAGATATTGAATTTTTTTGGTTATGGTTTACTTCATCAACCAGAGGTTTAAATCATGCATGTGTCTTTGATTTAATCCTATAAACAAGTGCAGGTTTTGAACTACATATAGGCTTATTTAGTAATTTATAATTTCCCTGTAACTAAATGTTACAGGAAATAGGAACAGGGAGCAAAGGTTTCCAGTAAATTCAAAGCATAAGCATACACTTCATTCATATGCAACTCATTTCTAATCCTATAGGCATTCAGACACAGGAGAAATTGGAACTCCAACATGTTTATTTTATTCTTCCAAAGCAACAGAGAATAGAAACAGAAAGGAAGGAAGGGGTTTGAATTTTTTTTTTTTTTAAATCAACATGACAAGCCAAGCATTCAATCATACATTCAAATGCAAACAAAGTTTAGATTTTCTACATAACCCAAACATACAATAGAAGTCAGGATAAAAATAAACAAGGTTTACTCACTTGCTTGCAGAAGTTGTTGACAGTTCCAAACAGAGATGAGGCTTGCAATTTTTCTTCTTTCCTACTTTAATTCTCTTGGGGTTTAGATCTGAAAATTTATAGTTACAGATCTGTGATTAATGTTTGCTATGTTCATATGCCTATTCATTGCCAACAATAGTTTTAATTTTACTTACAGTTGCGATTTATAGCAGAGAAGACTTTTTTTTTCTCTTTTCTGAAACTTGAAATCCAAAATAGATTAAAACTCTAACCTTAATTCTTTCTGCAGAAAAAATTAGATATTGTTGTATTAAACCCAAGTTGTATTCATTTACTTAATTATTAAAAATAACAAATTTCCCAGATTACTTACAGTTTTGAAACAAAATCAGAGGAGCTTCTTTTCTATGCACTTTTTAAAAAAAAACAGAACTTGAAAACCAAAACCAAAAAAGTAGCTTTTAATCCTTGACCTCCCTGCAAATAATTTGATTAAAGATTACTGGATTAAACTCTTTCTTTATAAACTTTAAAAAGAAAAGTCACTTGCCTTTTAAACTTATTTCCAGAAAAGAAAACTATGCACTGCCTTTGAAACCAGAAACTTCTTGCCTTCACAAATCTGAATTTTCGTTTTGAATTGATTGTCAACAATTGATTCAAAAATCAAAATTTCATAACTATAAATTTTTTAAAACAAAGCTTACCTGAAAGTACCACATTACTGTCATGAAGCATGAGAAAGTATTTTCAGATATTTTTTTTTTTTTAGCTTGAATGGAAGAAGACAGTTTGGTTTCCTTTTGAACTTTTTTTTTCTTTGAATGTTTGAAGTAACACTTGCAAATATTTTTTATTTTTTTTATTACTGAACAACAGCTTGTTAGGGGATTTAAAATTTTGAATGTTGGAAGGTGAAGAGGTTTTCTGAAACTTTTTATTGATTATTTTATTAAGGAATTGATATCTTGTGCCATTTGTAAGAAAAGATCTTAAAACATAGATTTTGTTAATTATTAAATTTTATTGTGAATGTAAGTTTTCAGCTTTTGATGTAACAAAGCAAAAGAAATTTTATAGATTTTATTTCCTATATTATATACATACTTTTATAAACCAATATATATATATATATATATATATATTTATTCATTTGTATGTATATATGCATATGTACAATGTTTAAAAGAAAAGTTGTCTTGACCATCGTGTACTTTACTTCTCAATGATTTTCATTGCTACTTCATTTTAAAACATTTATTCCAAATTTAAATTCAAACTTAAGTCTTAAACTTGAAATATAAACATTCTAAATCCAAATGACTTTTAAAAACATTTATCATCTCAATATTTTAAACTCAAAATAAATTTGGGATTTATTTCATACATTATTTTCACTTATTTCATTTGTTTAGATTTTTTTCAAATTTATTCTCAAATCAAACCCCAAGAGTTCAAATATATTATTTATTTTGATTGATAATCTTGGGGATGTTACAATAGGAATGCCGTGATTGTAAATCTGAAATAGCATCTTTCAAATATGTTTAAAATAAAACAAGTCTTTAATGTATTGAACTTAAGTATAAAATCCAATGTATGATATTAACATAAATATGAAAATAAATTAATAATCATCGAACTAAGTATTTGATAGTTAAAGTTTAAAAATAAAAGAGAAAATAAAAATAAGCAATAGAACTAAATACTTAAGTTAAGATTTATAACAATGGTTAAAACAATTTTATAATATGTATATAACCTGAAGAATAAATATATACAAGTCAAAAGTGAATACGCAAGCAAGAAAAAGAGCAAAGAGATAAAAAATATAAAACATGTATATAACCTGTAAAATAAATAAGCAAAAAGGGAAAATCTACCAACATCAAATAAACAACTAGTATTTGAATGCAGGTACAAATAACCATATGCAGGTACAAGTAAAAGATATAAACCAGACATTGTAATATTGTTGCCTGCAAAATAACATACAAGGCATGTACATGTAAGAAAGAAGACAAACCAGGTTAGAGAAGCTTGTTTGGAAAGTTAGATATGTTGCTTGTAAGAAATATGTAGAACAAAGTTTAAAAGAAATATTATGTAACCTGTAGATTAGATTCAAGGCAGAAATAGACAAAGTAAGGAAAACATACAAACCAGGCAAGCTAGACATGTGACAAATAATAATGTATAACCTGTAGGTGATTATGCAAAGCAAGTAAAAGAGAATATTAAGTACTTAAGATATGAAAATACAGATGCAGGCAAGAACAAAAGGTGAAAAGGAATAAAACAAAGTGCAGAAGATTTATTTACATACAAAATTAAGATAAGTATGAAACATAAAGTACCATCTCATTTAATACTAGCACACCATTTAGTCTACTCGAAATATATAAAACTCATTTCAGCCTCCAAAATAAATATCTTGCCTGATAAAACAAAAGAAAAATCTGACCAAATAGAAAGCTTAAACCCAGAAAACACCTACCCCTTGTACAAATCTTTTCTTTCTATTTATACATCTTCTTATTTCAGTTTGTTCAACATAGCAAACCTGAACATAAGTAAGTTTTTACAACTTAAACATCATTTTTCTTCAACCTGGAAATTGTTACTGCATACAACTACAACTAAACAAAAGCAAGAAGATTAGAGGAAGATCAAAGCAAACATTGCATAGTTTTCAAAGTTCAAGCAGATGTGCTCTGTTATTTTCTCAGGAACAAGGTGATTAACATTTTTTTTAAAAAAAAAACTCAAGTACAAATATGGTTGCTTGATCAATTCCTAATATAAGTTTGTATATGTGTATATATATTGGAAAATTCCTGTGTAATTGTGGATGTGAGCATGCTGTTAAAAAAATATGTGCTCTGTTATGTTTAATTTACCCGGTTCTAAATTTAGTCCTGAATAAATCTTTCATGATCAAATCTTTGTAGAACTTGAGTCTTAAACTAAAAATGTTTGTTATAGCACTTATTTTTGTTTAAAAATTTATGTAAGTTATAATAGTGTGAATAGACTCTGGAACAAATTAACAACAGTAAGAATTTTAAGTAAGTCAAAATTTAATTTTCATGAATCATGGATTCAAGCATATGAATCAAATGCTAAAACAAAAACTTGATTTTTAAAACCAAAATCACTATTTATAATTAAGTGTTGAAGGGGTAATTCTGGATTGCACATAATAGGAGAAATTGTGATTTTGGGGTGATCTATGTGAATTTGGGGACCGGGTTTCTTTCTGAAGGAAGAAGTATGAGTGGAGATTGGTGGAAAAATCTTTGATGGTGATGAATTTCACCAGGGATGTTGCGGCAGTGATTTTCATTTTAGAACCCTAATTTCTGCTGCGCGTAAAGAATCGATCACCACAGCCTCTATAGTGGATCGATTGTTGCGTGCTCTTGAGGGGAGGTAGAGGAGACATAGATGTGGTGATGGCCGTAATTCTAGCGTCTCTGGTGAACGAGGTGGGGTTGACGGTGAACTTCCAGGTTTGGATTTGGGTTGTCTATGTTTTCAGGTGGGAGTACGAACCTCTTTTTTTTTATTTCGAGTTGGATTGGTCATGTTGGTGGTTGCGAGGGGGTGTTGGGGTGATGGATGGTGTGGACAGATCGTCAACGATGGTCTGCGTCGACCATCGGCACCATGCATATGCACGGTGCACTGTGGTGCTTGGAATGGTTGTTGACGCAAAGGGGGTACTCGGGTTTTTAGGATTTGACTCGGGAAATACTTCATGCAAATTCGAAGCACGTTCGTATTTTGACTCGAAGCAAAGGGTATATAGCCTCGGGTTAATTTCTGGGTTTCAGGTTTTACAGGAAGTAGGTGTTCTGCTTTTTTTTTTTTAAAAAATAAAGTTTAAAGCAAAGTTTAAATGACAAAGAAAGATTAAGGATGAGGTTAAATCCAAGTATTTTCTGATTCAAGTTAGTTTTGAACTCTAATTTAAAATAAATAAAGTTTTTATTTAAATTGTTGTAACTACTTATAAAAGAAAGGTTGAGTAGTTGGATTTTAAAGTAAAGCTTTAAATTGAAGGTTGAGTTTAAAATTAAAGATTTAAATCTAAGGTTCAATATTAATTTGAATCTTCAGTTTGAAATAAAAAGGAGATTTTAAATTGTTTTGATAAATTGATTTTTTTTTATTTGAATTCAAAATGAAATC
This sequence comes from Allium cepa, assembly GCA_030765085.1. Lineage (NCBI taxonomy): Eukaryota > Viridiplantae > Streptophyta > Magnoliopsida > Asparagales > Amaryllidaceae > Allium > Allium cepa. Next base: position 673,233,422 of record CM060941.1, on the reverse strand, counting down.
GTGTTTTAAATTCTTTCAATTTTCTATTTTAAGATAAATATTCTTTAAATAAAAGGAGTTTGAAATGGATAAGATTCATTTGATTTCATTTTAAATCTTAAATTTAAAATGAATTTAAAAGTAAATTTAAATTAAATTGATTAAATACCTTATTCATAATAAGTTGATCATTAAATAAAAAATGGATTTAAAAAAAACTTATAATTATCAAGTTAACTAAATGGATAATTAATGACTAGAATTAATTAACTTAGAGATCAAGAGTTTAAATTTAGTTAAAAGAGACATAAGTTAATTAATTCAAGGTAAATCAAATTGTAATTAAGAATCATTGATTAAATATGGATTGATTTACATTTAATGATTAGTAATCAATTAATGAATTAATAAAGGATTAATTAATGAGTTATTAAGACAAATATAAAATGTAATTGATAATAAATTTTAGCAAATTAATTTAGGAAAAGTAATTAAAGAGTTATAATTAGTCAATGAAGGACATTAACTAAAAATTATGAAATAATCAAATTAATGGGATTATTTTTCATAATTAATTAAATTATTTATTTAAGATAAGCAATTGTGAATTGTTAAGTATAATTACTTAACGGAAGTAATTAAGGAATTAATTACTCATTGTAATTAATTCTATGAATTGTTTAAGTTAATTAATTAAGTTTAATTAATTTAGACAACCATTTTGATGATGTGATAAGTATAATTACTTAGGGAAGTAATTGAAGATAATTACTGTATGTGATTAACTGAGGGTGATTTAATAATGAAAGTAATTGGAATATAATTACTTTTTATAATTAATAAAGGGATTAATTAGAGAAAATTAATTAAGGAGTAATTAATTTATTCGATGAGTAATTAAAGATAGTTAATTACTAATGGTATTAATCAGAGGTGATTAATAAATGTGGTTTAAGTGAAGCTTAATTACTTAAGGTAATTATTTAAACAGGTAGTTAATTAAAATGTAATTAGAATTATTAATTGATATAATTAATGATGGGATGATAAATTTAGATTAATTAATCAATAATAAGAAATTAAAGAGTAATTAATTAGTGTAATTAAGAAGTAATGTAATGTTTGTAATTTAAGGTCAATTTCTATATTTGGATAAGATAATTAATTTGCGAAAATAATTTAAGAATGATTACTTGAATATAATTAAATGTTAATTAATCAAGTGTGATTAATTGAAACGAATAATTAGGGAATGATTTATTAATTGACTGGAAATTGATTAATAATTGTGTAAGCAAGTTTTAAATGGTGAAGTAATTAATTTAATTTACTTTAAATTAATTAGAAATGATATAATTAATTTAATTCATTTTAAATTAATTATAGATTATATGATTGTTTATATATGGATGGATGAAATTGTTTACCTTGAATGATTTAAGATCTCAGATATAAGAATTGATGCTATATGATATGGATGCTTGATTTAAGTATGAATTATCTGTTATGATGATAATATGCCTTATCTGTTGTAGTGATAATATTGATTATCTGTTTATGTTGATGTTGACTATCTATTATGATATTGTGAATTATCTATCTGTGTGTATTGAATTATTTGAATATAACTGTTAAGACTAAATAGACAACTTGGCCCTAAAAGACACGTTTTGGATTTCGATGAGACCGGGATCGGGTTTTCCACATTTGGAAGTCCGAAAACCACATCGATTCCAAATTAACGTTAGGTCGTGAATCTGAAATGAAGATGAAGATTCAGAATGCAAGGGTTATCGTCGTTAACTCTGAGGGTGATTCCAAAATGAGTGTAACGAGATAATGCCTTCGGTTTTGTTCGAACCCAGAACAAACTTGTATGGATTGAATGCTTTCAACACATCGTCAGGTGGGCGATGAGCATTCTAAGAAATATGTTCTCTAAAGGTAATCGTAGCCTCAAGCCTCATCAATCAGGAATGGCTAAAATAGGGGAGGTGCAGCAAGGTTAGGTGGGTCATGCCCAAGCAGGACAAGATTTTCCCCTGTCTGGATGTCCCTTTTTATTCGGCTGTGTGGACAGTTGTGAGCTCCAACTGTCGGGTTGTCTTGTTTGGGACTGTTCAGTAAGGAATGGTTCTGGCCTTGTGTTGCAGGGGATGAAGGGAGTAATCCTCGGTACGTTGATCTAGGCCACGTACTGTGACGGGCGGTACCCAATAGCCCTGCCATTGTATGGAATTCAAAATCCAATAAGCGCCAACGGTTTTGATTGTATTACCCACTTTTGTGGCTAGTAGCTGGAATTTAATCATGTAACAATTTAGGCTATTTTCTATTTACTTGAAAACCCTAGACCTATTATAATATCACAGAATTTCCTATCAAATGTTTTGGTTAGCGTAAGGTAAAAACTTACCCATGTTTATTTGTGGGGAGTCTTACGTGATACCTTTTATTTTCAAATGTTTTTCAAAGTTAAGCAACTTTAACCTGTTACTCATACCAGACCCATGTCTGACCCGGAGTTTATTTTTGTTTTTCATAAACTCTCGGGTACCCAAATTTTTGCGGGTAGCCAAGGGATTCAGGATTAGCTTTGACGAATTCTGGAGGAGCATTGGAGCAGGAGGCTTCAGCGTTGTGTGTGTGTGTGTGTGTGTGTGTATATATATATATATATATATATATAGTGTTCCGCTGTGTTGATATCTCTGAGTTGTTTATCTGTATTGTATATTGACTTGTATAACTAGACATGTGTTTATAACTGTCTAGTATGTATTGTATGATCTGTATAACTCTGATATATGTAAAATTATGTAATATTTATGTGATCTATTATATTTTGTTCCATTCCGCTGTAAGATTCTGATGTTGTTGTTCTTTCTTCTCTATCTTTCTATTTTCTCATCCCTTTCCTTCTTCAAGACGATACGTTCTTTATGGGGTAGAAGGGCGGGTCGTCACATCTGGTGTGAGTAAACGGGTTAAAATTGTTTAACTTTAGAAAAACCTTTGAAGGAAAAGGTATCACGTAAGACTTCCCGCATATAAACATGGAAAATTTTTACCTTACGCTAACCAAAACATTTGATTGGAAATCCAGTGATATTATAATAATGTATAGGGTTTTCAAGTAAATTAGAAATAGCCGAAATTGTTACATTATTAAATTCCAGCTATTGGCCACAAAAGTGGGTAATAGAATCAAAACTGTAGGGTCTCGTAGGAAGAATGGGTTTCCATCAATGGCAGGGCTACTGGGGTACCGCCCCTCACAGTACGTGGCCTAGATCAACGTACCGAGGAGTACGCCCGCTCCCCTGCAGCACAAGGCCGGAGCCGCCCCTTACTGGACAGTGCAGAACAAGACCACCCCATAGTTGGCGCGACCAACCACACACTAAGCCAAAATAGAAAGGGACCTCTAGACAGGGGTAAATCTCGCTCTCCAGTGGGAGCTACCCACGAAGCCTTACTGCACCTCCCCTGTTTTAGCCATTCCCGGTTGATGAGGCTTGAGGCTGTGATTACCTTTATAGAACACATCTATCTTAGAATGCCCATCTTCCACCTGATGATGTTCTGAAAGCATTCAATCCATACAAGTTCGTTCCGGGTTTGAACGAAACCGAAGGCACTATCTCGTTGCACTCATTTTAGAATCACCCTCAGAGTCAACGACCATAGCCCTTGCACTCCAAATCTCCATCTCGAACCTATAAGTACTATTCCGTCAACTCATTACGGAATCACCCACAGAGTTATATTGACGTATAGCCCTTACACCTCGAGTCTTCACTTGCTCCACTTGGATTTATGACCTAACGTTTAATTGGAATCGATATGGTTTTCGGATCCCAAATATGGAAATCCGATCCCGGTCTCGCCGATACCAAACGCCCTTTTAATGTCCAAGTTTTACTTAAGGGTTTAAACAATTAAACTCATATTCAAGATGATATAAACAAATAGATAATCACAAACATTATTCATCTCGCAAAGCAGCATATCACATAACAGAGATATCAAAATCATCAAATATCAACCAACATAAATCACCCAATATTATTCATCCAATATTGATCAATCATCCAACATCGATCAATCAATAACAATCAATCATCCATCAACAGAATTGATCAACTCTAAATCAATTGGATTAACCTTAAATCCTTCTTCATTTATTTATTTCAAATAAATAAATTGATCATCTCTAATGATCTTCCTCAATTAATCTCCCTTGATTAATTTTCTTAATTACATTCAAGTAATTGTCCTTAACCATATTCAGTAATTAGTCTTTAATTACTATCATTAATTACAATAATTAATGATTCTTCATTTACAAGTAATAGACCTCGCCGACTACACCATAGAACCGCCACAACACGAGCCTCACTTATGCACCATCGCGATCACTTCTAGACATTGGTTTAAGTCGCAATGACCATGGCAACCAAGCCCAGCCGAAAACACAAGCAAAACCCTACTTTCTTCAAAATCGAACGATTCACTCAATAGAAAAATTCAATCGTATTTTTCCTATAACCAGCAGTCTATATACAAGCTTTGATCCAAATCTCGAACCAAATTAATGTACAGATAATCAGCAATTCACAAAATCACCAATTTCGTATAAACCCCAAATTCATCATAATTACACAACTAAAAATTATGATAGTAACATCTAAAATCATGATTCTTTTATCACCATTCCATACATGCGATCCAAATTTGAATTTAAAGTAGTTAATTTTTGACCAAAATTTAAGTTTCACTGTAAATTTGAAAAATATGAATAACTAGTTCATTTAAAACCCTATAACTATTTTTAGATGATAAATCACTTGATTACAAAAACTTTCATCTATAAATCAATGTCCAATTTGTATTCAAAATCAAGTTATTGATTTTTAAAAAGAAAGAAAAAAACAAACCTGTATACAATAGTATACATATACAGGCATTCAATATATATATATATATATATTATTTTACAAACATACATTCAGGTAAACTAAAATACATCATCAAACTCAAATCCATATGCATGCAACATTCAATCAAAGATTAAATCAAAATTGTTTTTTAAAATATAATTTACTCACCTCTAAAAATAATATGCAGAGCAGTTTTGAAGAAATGCAGATTTGTGGTTGAAGAAAAGAATCCATGCATGTTGAAATTGCAGATGAACACCACTTAATCTCAGGTTGATCTTGAAGTTTCAGGTTGGAACTGAACCTTATTTGTAGATTGATTCTTTACTTTGAAATGCAAGATTAGAACTTTTGCTTTTGATTTGCCTTTTTTTAGTTGAAGTCTCAGTTTTGATTTCAGATTTGAGAAAATAAATTTCTGGTTTCCATTATTTTAGTTAAGAAGTATATATAAAGAAAAAGAAATGTTTTAGAAGGAAAACCAATCTTCTTCTTAATACATTTATTAAAGTTTAAATGAAAGTAGTGCCACTTGTTATAAAATTTACATTTGTCACATGCATTACTTAATTGCTTAACAAGTGTTTATGAGATGTCCTAATGTATTAACACATGTTTTTTTAGTATTTTAATTAAATTTTTACTTAGTTTAAATGTGAATATAGCTTATTTATCAAATTTATTTTATAAATAAATATATGTTTGCCTTTAAAAGAAATATGAATACTAATAAAATTGCAAATAATTCTTATACATATATTTTAAAATCTAAAACATTTATATTTATACATTTATAACATTTAAATTAAAGCATTTAAAAAGAAAGAAAACAACTTTGTTTAAATTCCTTTTTAAAATATCATATTTTAAATACAATTGAATTATCTTTAAATTAGCTTTTGAAGAATATTAATTTTTAAACAAAGCTTTAAATTATAATTTCTTACATATACAAATTATTAATAGATTAAATTAAATTTCAAAACAAATTTCAAATTATAACATATACAAATATATGTTACAATTTGAGACTTCATCTTTTATTTAAAACACAAGATCTTCTATTCACAATATATATCAAATGTATATATTATAAATAGAATAAAATTTCATTAGCTTTGAAAAAAATAAATCTTATCCATTTTAAATTATTAAAATGATATTGATCAGAATTATTAGATTAAATAAATATTAACCTTTAAAAGAACAAATTTATCAGTTTAAATTAAAATTATAAAGAAAAATTATCAAACCAGTTAAATTATTAATACAGATTATTAAATTGATATTGCCTAAAATTCTGGGTCGTTACAACTAATCCTGAGGGTGATTCCAAAATGGATGTAGTAAGAGTAGTGCCTTCGGTTCCATTCATACCTGGAATGGACTTGTATGGATGAATGCTATCAGAACATCATTAGGAGAACGATGAGCATTCTAAGTGAATGTATGCTAAAAAGGTAATGCATAGCCTCGAGCCTTATCAACCGGGAAAGGCTAAAATAGGGAAGGTGCATGCAAGGCTAAGTGGCTAGCAATCAATTAGGATAAGGTTTCCCCTTTCTAGATCTCCCTTTTATTTCAGCTGTGTAGGCGGTTGCTGATCCCAATCGTGGGGTGAACTTATTCGTTCTATCCAGTAACGGGTAGCTCTAGTCTTCTGTTGCAGGGGATCGAGGTGGATCCTTGGTACGGTTATCTAGACCACGTACTGTGACGAGCCGTACCCCAGTAGCCCTGCTATTATATGGAATCCAATCTCCAATAAGCGCCTATACGGTTTTGATTGTGCTCAACTATTGCTTGAACGTGAGATGCAAGCATTTCAGCTAGATTCTATTTTACTTTCTATAGATACTATTATAATATCAGACGAATTTGATAAAAATGTTTTGGTCATTGTAAGTAAAAACCCGGCATGTTTATTTGTGGCGTGGTCATACGAGATACCTTTGATTTCAAAGAATTTTAATATCTTTAATAATGTAATTGGGTGTGTTTTCTTAATCTGGTTTTCCAGACCGAATCGGGTGTTACCGTGCTATAATGCTCGAGTCAGACCGAGAATTATAGGATACAGGATGGGATGCTGTGGAGCTCAGGAGACGAGCTAGATAGCGAGACGTATCGCACTTATTTGATGAATATTCCGCTGTGTATGATTAACTGCATAGTCAGTTTTGTGAGGACAGGTTGTGATAACTGTCCAATTGTGTGCTATGAATTTTCTTGAACTCTGATGATGTATTATATAAGCAGATATAGTTTTTTTTGTTCAAAGATTAGTCATTTATCTATTATATATTGTTCTGTTGCGGTTGTAAGATTCTGATATTGTTTTCTATTTCTACTTTTACCTCCTTTTTCTTTAACCCTAATGGTTCAGTTTTCCAGCATTCGATTGTTCGGCATTTGATATAGTGGACCTATTGATGTCGACTTTCGGGCGTCGAATAATTGGGTCATTACAATTGGTATCGGAGCTGAAGGTCAAGTGAGAACCATGACTCTGGTGGGAATTACTCATTAGAAATAGAGTCAGTGTTACTTTAAGAATGAGTTTGAGTGTATTAATAAATATGAGCTTGTATTTGTTAGTGGATATAAAAATTGATTTATATTGTGTTGAGAGGTTTATGGATTTGGGTCAATACGAGCAATTGACGTTATTATTAGGGATCTCTAAACACTTGTACAGAACAATTCGACTATTGTTTTAAATAGGGTAAATGAATAATTTTACCCAAATTAGTTTTGTATATAGAAGAAATAATTTTCCATCAATTATTATAGTTATATATGGTTGCTTGGTTGTTAGGAAGTGATAATATTAAATTATTATCACTGTTGTGTGGAAATTGAACCAGGGATTAAAATTATAACCAAAGGTTAAGGAATAAATTTATATAATAAATGGGATTTGTAAATGTGAATTATAAATGTGATTTATAATTGAAAATGAAATAAAAAATTCCAGAGTAATATCTGATTATAAATTGAAAGGATTTAAAATTTTGAAATTTGGGAAATTTTATTCCTTTTGAATTTAAAATGATTTTCAAAGGTTTTGAAGGAATAATAGTGATATTATTTTGGAAATATTTTTGAATTGGATCGAGTGAGATTTGGTATTTAAAAATATTTAGAAAATGGTTTTGAAAGAATTAAAGCACTGAACACTCTTCGGTCGCTGGAAAATAACTTCGGTGATGACTGCAGCATCATCAATGTTCATTTTCGAGTTTCTAAGGGGGGGATTGCTACCTAAATATTTTGAATTGCATTTAGTGCAAATTTGGGTTTGATTTTGGGATGCAAAAGAAAAGTTTGATTCAGATATATATGTTTTCAAAATTGATTTTGAATGTTTAAGTAATGGCTTAAACTTTGGAAGTTTATTTAAAGATGGGTTGATAACATATAAAATTGAAATTTGTTAGAATGAAATTTAGCTTGGAGAAGAGTTAAATAAAAGTAAGCATGAAAACAAAATAAGCTGGAAGGTAAGTTTATTTATTGAAGAGAATTAAAAGAAGTTAGCAAATGGAATATAAATAAGTTGGAAAACTTATAGGAGTTTAAAATTTGAATTTAATTGGAATGTAATTGAATCTAGGTAAATAAAAGTGATTTTGGGAAAAATTCTAAGTAGACTAAATAGAATGGTCATTAAAATAAGTTTATTAAGCTTTGTAAAACAAATAGGTAGAGAAACAAATGAATTTACATTTGTAAACAAATGAATTTGTGAATGAATAAATTAATTTAAAGTGTAAGTAAATGCAACTTAAACTGGTGTTGAAATTCATTTTGAATTGTGTTAAATAAAGTGAAATGGAAAAGTAGTCAAGTTAGACTAAATATAACAAAGAATTGAAAATAAAATAGTAAGTAAACTAATTGATTTAAGTGGGTAACCGAATGAATTGAAATTGAATATAGGGATGATATTTAATTTAAATTGTGTTAAGTATAGTGAAGTTATAGAATTGATTCGAAGTGAACTAAAATAATAAAAGTTTGGAAATAAAAATTGTTTGAGATTTAAAATAAAAATAGTTAATTAAATATAGTTGAGATTAAATGAATAGAATTCAACGTTTAAAAATTAAAGGTAAATTGAATTTATATTGAATTGGAAGTCCAATTTGAATAAATGTATATATAAACCAAAGTGATGAAGTGAAGATAAATAAGAGAAGTATATAAAATATTTAAATTGAACTTAAGAAATGGATAATGAAATCCTTAAGAAAATTTGGTATTGGAAAAAATGCTAAGTTAATATTTGAATGAAGATTTAATAAAAGTGGTATTGTAAATAAATGTATTGTGATAACCCAGATTTTCGGGTATCTAACAGGATTAAAGAATTTTAAAATATTAATTTGTATGTTAATCAGACAAATTCTAATAATAAAAGATATTAGAATGCGTAAATGGATTAAAATAATAATAAATAAGTATAAGAAAGGATATCTGTGATATCCCAGAAACTTCAAGCAAATTCAATTATGATAATCTCTTTTATAAATTATTTAAAATTTAGAAGAAAAAAAAATTATTTATTTCAAAATGAATAATAATTGATTGTTTATATGTATATAAATATGAACAGATAGAATCATTATTACAAGTTAGATTTCAAATTTTAAATTTAAAACTTTGATCTAATTTGAAACTTATTAGATTAATATCTTAAAAATATTTTGGATTTAAGGATATATTATACATGATTTTTATTTAGAGTATAATTGATTTATATTATTTTCTTCTAAATATTTTATTTATATAAATTAAGAAAAGGATTTATTAATTAGGAGATTTAATATAAAAAGTTTTATGAATTATTTTAAAACTAATTTACACATGCATATTTACAAATGCATGAGTTCTAGCATAATTGAATAAGTGTTAAGATATTATCATGCCTTCAAAACCATTTGTAACAATTTCATTTGAGATAAAACAAGTGCACTAGCTCTTTTATTTTCAAATTTAGGAATAAATTTAATAATAAAACCAAATAGAAACATATCTCCACCCTTACTTATTTTCTTTTTCATATTCAAACAAAAGTATCAAAACCATAAACAAATATTTGTAAGTTAAAACCTTAATTGAAATTAAAAGAGACAGCGGTCAGATCATCTCATTTTCAAGGAAAAATCCAGATCAGTAAGCAAGATCAGGTGCAAATTAAAGCAAAACAAAGATCAACATTCTGTTCCAAAAAAAATTAAAGAGGGGATCAACTGTCCTCTGTTTTCTGCAAACTGTGAGTAAATTAAAGCCTTAAACAGCTTAAAAATTTGATGCATGTGGAAATTTCTTGAAGAAAGACTGTAGTAAATCTTTTACATAAATGATTGCATGATGGTGTTAAAATAATTACATGAATATAGGTATATAGATATTTGTGTGTATATCCGTGCTTCAGCATTTTTGTGCTGTTCTTCATCTTCCAGGTTGCAAATAGAATTTAAATAAATTAAATACTCTTTATCTGATATTCTTTAGGCTTCAATATATAAACAACTATTGGTTTTTATATCAAGTTAACAAATTTTATAGTATTTCTAATTTAATTTTTGAAGCCAGTTTGAAGAAAAGAAGGAAGATTAGTAAGACTTGATTCATATCAAAAAAATTGATCTTTATAATTAGATAATTTAAGTATATGATTTGAATTGCTATCAAAAATGATTATTTTTAAAATTGAAATCATGAATTTTAATTAAGTAATTCATGAGATATTGAAGTTGATCGGAATTTTGTGTTTTTGTTGACTGTTGGTGTTCGCGAGACCCTGAGGCTTCGGGATTGTGACCAGAGTAGGATCGAAGGTAGGAGATCACCAGAAAAATGGAAGCACATTTTTCTGCTAGGCATACATCGAAGTAAGGAGGTTTGTAGGGCTTCAAGTCATGTTGGGTTTGTCATTAATTTCGAATCAATTTCTCCGACATGGGTGAATCGAGTTTGACCACAGGAGGAGGGTTGGTGCGTGGGCGTATGGCAAAGAGATGGTCAGAGTGTTGACGTTTCTAGAGGCCGGAGATGGTGGTACGGGGATGATTATGGGAAGATGTGTCGTTCCAGGATTTGTTGATGTGCTCACTTCATTTCCATGCACGTTCTCAGCTTGGGTGGACGAGGATTGGACGAGTTGGTCAGGGATGACTTGTTGATGGTGGTTTGGATGGTCGGAGTAACCGCGATCAGATGTGCACGTGGGCCTCTTGTATTAGTAGTGTTAGGTTTGAGGAGATGGGATTGACTCGAGTAGGGGTTTGAGGAAGAAGGGGTTTTACTCAGGTTATTGTGCTTGTTGGACCGTGGCGTGGGTAAGGGAATTATATATTGATAAACGCTAGAGATGGTGAACCTTTGGGACTCGCTGGTTCAATATAAAATAATCAACGGGTTTAAAAGCAAGTCACCATGATTTAAAATTTTAAGGAAGGTGCCTTTGAAATTAAACTGTCTTTGGTTAGGATAGTTATACAAGGAAATTAAATTAAGAGAATTATTAAATATAATTAATGATTTAAATTTATGATTAACTTTGGGTTAATTAATTAAAAACTTAAGGATAATAAATCAAGTGATAGATACTTAATAATTAAATAAGTATAATTGTTTAGGGATTGTCAAAGAATAACTACTTGGGTAATTAAAAAGGGTTAATTACTTAAAGAATTTAATTTAATAATTAATTAAAATATGATTTGTTAAGGGTTAGTTAATTTCTAAATATGATCAGTTAATGAGTAACGAATGATTGAGATTGATGAAAGTAATTAAGGACGGTTAATTACTTAATGTAAATTAAATAAATAAAAAGTAATTACTTGAACGTGATTAAGTGTGGTTACTTAATGTAATTAATGAGGTGTAATTACTTAGTGAAATAATTAATAAATTACTGTTTATTAGAAGTTAATTAAGTAAAGTAATTAATTAAGGATAAATTAAGTAATGTATTAATTAAGGATAATTAATTACACAATAGGGTTAATCAAGAGGATTAATGAATATGATTTGATTAATTAGAAGAAAAAATTAAAAAAATTAATTAATTAAATAATCAATTAAGGATTAATGTAATTGATAGGAGTAATTAAAGGTTAATTACTGTATTTGTTTAGGAATAATTAAATTTATACAATTAATTAGGGATAACTACATAATGTAATTAGAGGGTTGATTAATCAAGGATGATTAATCAAGATGAGTAATTAAGGGATGATTTATAAATTGAATAATTTAATTAATGTTAAATAAGCAAGACATTTAAAGTAATAAAGTAATTAATTTAAATACATTGGTAGCTAATTAATTATTCAGAAATATATGACTAATTTATCTTGCTTATGAATGATATTTGAATGCCTTGGATTTTTGTTATCTCTGAGTTGTGATTGTGATGCTTTGTGAAATGAAATGTTCTTGTGATAAGATAGGTTGGGTTTAAAACTAAGATAATGTGGTTATCTATCAATGATGAATTAATGTGTATAGGTGACATCCTGTATTTGAAGTTTGATTTATGTTTCATTTGAATATTTTGGGATAAAATGGTATTGAATTCGAAGAGACCGGAGTCGGGTATTAGTAAATACCCGAAACCACTTCGATTCTTTATAGATCGATATGTGAAATCAATAAGCTGGTTTGGAATGATTTAAGTAAATTGGACCATTTAATCTAAGTGTTGACACTTAGAAATGGATGTGTGAAATAGGTGATATCTATAACAACTTGTGAAGTTGTAAATTAAGTTACCCCGGGTTTATATAAGTTGTATGCTTTTGTATTTTATGATATATGGGTTTACTCACGCTGGTTTCCAGCTTGACCCGAGCGTTACTTTGATGTAATGCTCAGATCAGACCGAGTATTACTGATTTTCAGGTAAGGATGTTCTGGTGTTCAGGAGACGAGCTGGTTGGCAGGAACATTTGGAGAGTTTCTGCTGTGATATATTATAATATCTGAAACAGATTGATTTTATCTGTCCCGCGTTTGTAAATATGTTGTAACTATGATGTATTAAAGTGTAATTTGACAAATATAGTTTTCCTTTGTATAACTATTATTTATGTGATATTATATTTTGATCCGCTGTTTCTGTGACTTGTTTCTATGACTTGTTTCTGTTTCTTTTTCTTTCTCTTTTCTTCTTTTCCTAACTATCTAGAATTTTTGGGTCGTTACATTTGGTATCAAAGCAGAAGGTTAAGAGACAACCTTGGCTCTGGTGGAATTACTCATTAAGGATAGGGTCAATGGTACCCTAGAATGAGTTGAGTGTGTGTGTGTGTGTGTGTGTGTGTGTGTATGAGAGCATACTTGTTATTTTCCTATATAAAGATTTTAAATGATTTTATATAAGAATATATTTTGATATATAAAGCAATATATCTTTCTAATAAATATTAAGGTAATTTGATGTTAAATATTGGAATTAAATTAAGTGGTAATAGAATTACAACCAAATTGAAATTAAATAAAGATAAGTTTGAAATGGCTTCAAACTGAAATTAAATCTTGAAGTTGGGGAAGAATTTCTAAATAAGATGAATTAGAATTGGTTTCAAACTAGAGAAATAAAATGATTTTTGCGCTTAATAATGGGATGATTGTTTTCCAATAAAAAATAATTTTTTTAAGGAAATAACCATTTAAAGAGAGTAATGTGTAAATTTGAAAAGATGTAAATCAAAGTGGGTTTCTAGTTGTGAAGTTCTAAATTCTAATTTAAACATTTGAATTGGTTTCAAAATGTTAAAGGAAATAATATTATTCAAACTATTTTGAATATGATCTTATTTTAATATAAGAGATGTTATTTAATGTATTTGAATGAAAGGGTCCTATTTCGAACAAGGGTTGTTTGGAATTTTAAATGAATATTGTTTGAATTTGAAACCAGAGGTGGTTTAAAATTTAAAAGTAACTAGGTGTGTAAAGGAAATAAACTCTAAGGTTGAGTTTTGAATTTCCTTTGGAATGTGATGTGAACCCAAGTGAAATAGGTTTTAAATTTAAATGGGAAGGATATTAATCTGAAGTTTAAAATTTGAATGGGAATTCAAATTTTCTAAATTTGACTAGATTAAGTAAATTGAATTTAACTGGGAAGAAGTTAAATAAGTTTGAATGATCAACCTAATTTGGAAATTTCAAAATGAAATTAAGATTTAACTTGGGAAGTTAAATGGTTGATTGGAATTGAGAGTTTGTGTGATCTCAAATTGGGTTTGATATCCGAAAATTGGAAATGGATGGATGTTTTAAAATAATTGGATGATATTACCCTATTGTTATTAATAATCTTTAAACTGTGAATAGGATTTATTGAAAGAAATGGGGTGTGGTAATATATCCATTATTAAGGTAAAATGGAATAATTTTGGACTTGTGATTTGAATATTTAAGATAAAACTTCAAAGGTTTGGTTTCAAAATTGAAATTTGATGATAAATTGAATTTCAACGATTTAGTTGTTTAAAAGAGATTAGAATTATTATTTGAACTTTGAAATAAGTTAAAAATAGAATTTGGATTCAGAATTAAATGATTTAAAGATATAAGTTGATTCGATTTAAAGGTTAGATCAACATAAAAAGAATTTAACTCGAATTTATATAATTCGAGATGGTCTAAATTTGAATTTTGAATTGAATTAGTTCAAATTGGATTGATCTGAAATGAACTTGAAAATGAATAAGTTCAAATTTCAAATGGGAATTGGGATTAATTCAAGCAGAAATTGAAATGATTTGAAATTGAAGTGGATTCAGTTTGAAATTAGTCCAAATTGATTTAAATAAATTGGAATTGTGATTAAAGTTAAATAGATAAATTCAAATGGAATTTTATTTGAATTTGGAAAGAATCAAGGATAATTCAACTTGAATTGGGATTAAATTCAAACTGGGTTGAAAAGAATTGAAAATTTAAAATTTGTTCAGTTTGAAATTTATTTGAATTAATTGGAATTATGATTGAAAATGGATAGTTTAAAAATTCAAATGGAAATTTGAATTCGATAATTTGAATTTGAATTGATGTTGAATGAGTTTAAATTCAAATAGGAAGTTGATTTGAATTTAAGATGAGAATACGTTAACTTAATTTAAATTGAAATTGAAAGTTAAATTTTATTGGAATTGGGATCAATTCAAATTGGAATTGATTCAATTTAAATGGAAGTGGAAATTTAAATTGAATTGATTGGAAATGGAGGTTGGGGATGGAACAGTTTGACTCTGGACTATTTTCAATATAAAATGTTTTAATATAAACTTATTTTTCCAAAGTTATTTAAAAAAACAAATTATTTTATATTTGTTTTAAACTTAGATTTGGAACTATTAACCATTTTTCAACTGTTTTATAAACTAATTACTATTTTTTTCAACTATTTCACAAATTAATTACTATTTTACAACTTTTTTACAATTATCAAAAATCTCTGAAACCATTTAACTATTTTCCAACTATTTTATAATTAGTCAACTATTTTACAGCTATTTTGCAAACTAATGATTATTTTTCAACTACTTATCTATTTTTAGAATTTTTAAGCTATTTTCTAAATATAAACTGGTCGGAGTTCAAACTGTTATTGACTAAATACCCAACTGAGATAAGGATTGAAGTGATAATCCAATGGAATTGAGAAAAAAAATTATGGTTATGTGGATAGAAATTAAAGGAAATGTGAATGGAAAGAGAAATTGATTTGGCTAATAACCAATAAAGATAAATACGTAGGGTGTACGTATATTATTCTATTCGCATAGTGATTTGATCTAGATTCGAGCACAGAATTTCGAGATAGTTATATCGATCCGAGTTGGAATTTTTCACTTGATTTTTGAAGGCAAACCTGGATATGGATTGTTGATTGGTTTTGGATATTCTCTATCATTGTTATGACTATGCAAGGAGAATGACGGTTTCTGATCAAGAAACCAGACTTGTGTCCGCACTAGGAAGTCGAGTGGACGATACTAGTTCGGAAGTGAAATTGTGTGATCGAGTGAGCAATCAAATTGGTATAGCGTACGGATGATATGTGTACATCGTACGGATTGGAATGAGATTGATATTGAAGTTTGTGGATAAGAAATATGAAATGGTTTTCGAAGTGAAAAAATATTTTGTGTAATATATGAGGAAATGAAATAGAAATTGGGTATACCTATGGTAGAAATTTACTTTATGGAAGTAAGTAATATGGTTAATGACTTTATAGAGTAATCAAATTTGAATATTTGATTTGGACTAAATAAAGTTATATATCTTTGTTATATAAGATAAATCTCCCCTTGTTGAATCTATTGCTAGAAGAAAAGGATCTTGAAGGTGTTTTGAAGTATAAAAGGAGTTTTATACAAGTTTGAAATGATCCAAAGTTTTAAAAAATTTATATATCTATATATATATTGATGTAAAGGATCTTATGAGAATGATTTTGGGAAAAGGTTTTTGGAACCTTTGTATTTGGAAAGTCTTTTTGATTTTTGGGTAAAATCAATATTAGAATTTGGAAAGCCTAACTTGAGAATTATCGATTTTGGGATAATCGATTTTGTGTAAAAGAGCTTTGTATGAGATCATACTAGGTGTATGATTTGAAAGATACTATATGTGTATAGCATAAAGTGATTTGATGATGATGGCTCTGGTGAAAAAGGCGTTTCCTTGAAATGAACTTCTCAGGAGTGCCACCGGGTGGTGCTACATTGAGCCCCAAGGGGGGGGTTCTAAAGTTGATCCTATGAGGAGTCTGGACAAAACTAGTTCCTGAGGATTATGAGTAGAGTATACCCTAGCGAAAGTCGTGTGTGCCGCTGAGAGCCAACAGTCTGCGTTTGATTTTATATCGGTAGACTGCGACCTATGGTAACATAGCGAAAGTCGTGTATGCCGCTGAGAGCCAACAGTCTGCGTTTGATTTTATATCGGTAGACTATGACCTATGAAGGAGTGGAGAAGTTTCATTTTGACAGAGAAAATCGTGTGTGCCGCTGAGAGCCAACAGTCTACATTTGATTTTATATCGGTAGAATGCGACTATGGTAACATAGCGAAAGTCGTGTGTGCCGCTGAGGGCCAACAGACTGCGTTTGATTTTATATCGGTAGACTGCGACCTATGAAGGAGTAGAGAAGTTTCATTTTGACAGCGAAAATCGTGTGTGCCGCTGAGGGCCAACAGTTACATGGACTTTTGTTGTGGTGGCAACGTAACCCTGGAATGTAACTACGATCCGTTGTGGGTTCCGTGGCGTAATCGAGGGGCGCGGAGTGCCTACAGTTACATGGACTTTTGCTACGATGGCAACGTAACCCTGGAATGTAACTGCGACCATGGAAGGGTGTGATGATTTCCAGATCATTCTCACCAAAGATATTTCATTGATTTCAAAAATGTTTTCTATATTTTCGATAAAATTAATTTCCAAAGTATTTTCACTGGATGTTGAAAATGGGTCTGCTAAATACTTATAGGTCTTCAGTCCTACGCCTGATCAACGTATGACCGAATTTCTGTGAGAACAAAGATGGACTGGTTGAAACATCGAGTTATAAAAGTATCTTCATAAAAACTATTTTCGTAATACTATATAGATTTTAAAAGTGTTTTAAAAATGATCAAAGAATAATTTATCTGATTTTAAATTATTGAATAAATTCTGGCTTCATTCCTTTTCGAGGACGAAAAGATTCAAAGGGGGGAGAAATGTGATAACCTAGATTTTCGGGTAGCTGACAGGATTAAATTTTTTAAAATATTAATTTGTATGTTAATCAGATAAATTTTAATAATAAAAGATATTTGAATGTGTAAATGGATTAAAAAATAATAACAACAACAAATAAGTATAATAAAGGATATTTGTGATATCCCAGAAACTTCAAGCAAATTCAATTATGATAATCTCTTTTATAAATTATTTAAAATTGAGAAAAAAAATTGTTATTTATTTCAAAACGAATAATAATTGATTTTTTATATGTATATAAATATGAATAGATAGAACCATTATTACAAGTTAGATTTTAAAATTTAAATTTAAAATTTTGATCTAATTTGAAACTTATTAGATTAATATCATAAAAATATTTTGGATTTAAGGATATATTGTACGTGATTTTTATTTAGAGTATAATTGATTTATATTATTTTCTTCTAAAGATTTTATTTATATAAATTAAGAAAAGGATTTATTAATTAGGAGAGTTAATATAAAAAGTTTTATGAATTATTTTAAAACTAATTTATATATGCATATTTACAAGTGCATGGGTTCTAGCATAATTGAACAAGTGTTAAGATATTATCATGCCTTCAAAGACATTTGTAACAATTTCATTATGTGGTTAAAAAAAGCGGCACTAGCTCTTTTATTTTCAAATTAAGGAATAAATTTAGGAATAAATTTAATAATAAAACCAAATAGAAACATATCTCCACCCTTACTTATTTTCTTTTTCATATTCAAACAAAAGTAGCAAAACCATAAACAAAGGTCTGTAAGTTAAAACCTTAATTGAAATTAAAAGAGACAGCAGTCAGATCATCTCGGTTTCAAGAAAAATCTAGATTAGTAAGCAAGATCAGGTGCAAATTGAAGCAAAACAAAGATCACCATTCTGTTCCAGAAAACAAATTAAAGAGGGGATCAACTGTCCTCTGTTTTCTGCAAATTGTGAGTAAATTAAAGCCTTAAATAGCTTAAAAATTTGATGCATGTGGAAATTTCTTGAAGAAAGACTGTAGTAAATCTTTTGCGTAAATGATTGCATGATGGTGTTAAAATAATTACATGAATATAGGTATATAGATATTTGTGTGTATATCTGTGCTTCAGCATTTTTGTGCTGTTCTTCATCTTCCAGGTTGCAAATAGAATTCAAATAAATTAAATACTCTTTATCTGATATTCTTTAGGCTTCAATATATAAACAAATATTGGTTTTTATATAACAAATTTTATAGTATTTCTAATTTAACTTTTGAAGCCAATTTGAACAAAAGAAGGAAGATCGGTAAAACTTGATTCATATCAAAATTCTCGATCTTTATAATTAGATAATTCAAGTATATGATTTGAATTGTTATCAAACATGATTACTTTTCAAATTGAAATCATGAATTTTAATTAAGTAATTCATAAGATATTGAAGTTGATTGGAATTTGGGGTTTTTGTCGATTGCTGGTGTTCGCGAGACCCTGAGGCTTCGGGATTGTGACCAGAGTAGTATCAAAGGTAGGATATCACGAGAAAAATGGAAGCACATTTTTCTGTTAGCTGTACATCGAAGTAAGGAGGTTTGTAGGGTTTCAAGTCCTTTTGGTGTAACGAGAGGGGTTTTTCGTGCTCGAAAATCGACATCCATACTTTACATCGTACTCGAATGCCGCAGATTCGACCGTTCAAATCCGATTCGCCGAAGCTTATAACAACATCAAGTAAACACACAGCGGAATAAAAGGAATAATACATTGATATACAGCATTGATACAATATCTGATACAACATATGATCCAATAGATATCAATATACATCAGAGATATGATATAATAAAATAGCAGCGGCAAAAAAAACGATAACACCAGCAGCGGAACAAATTACTCTAAGATAGTCTTCAAGGAAGAACTCCAAAAACCGCAACTCTATTTCCAAGAACCAATCCAACAATAGCTCGAACTCCCAATAAAGATGCACAAAGATAAGTAAGTGCAGTCTGATCCAAAGACTGAACTAACTCCAGATAATCTACTGAACCTAACTATCTGGAAAACCCAACTCCGGACTGCTTGTATAGAAAGTTTTGAGCATCCAGAGTTTAGGAAAGAAACAATAAACTCTGGATCAGTCATGGGACTTGTGTGAGCAACAAAAACAGTTTTATCTTTATAAACAAAGAAATAATTTTAAAGTTAATTTGCAATGCTTTTCAAAATGAAACTACCATAAGGCCTCCCGCACACACACACAATGCAAACACAGAATCGGAGGAGATTTCTCCTTATGATAGTCAAACATGCTTGATACGCGAATTTCTTTGATATTATTACTATAAGTGCAAAGTGCGGAAAACATTTCGAAAGTAGAACATATATATTAGCCAGCGTAGACATTTCGAACTATGTCTACTATAGCTACCATCCAAACAGTAGGGCGCCACCATAAGTGAATGGCAGGTTATACAACTAAAACGGTACAAGGCTCGTATTGGATGAGTGGATTTCCAACAAATGGTCAGGCCAAGGAACTTCCCATTGCCACATGGAAACGCCTCTGGAAGGATGTCTCGAGAACCAAACCAAATCTCTGCCAAACAAGGCCGGTTACCCCCCTTCCCGGGGAATATACAAAACCTTAGATATGCCACCCCCGGTCCTTTGGGACCTTTATACGAGGAACCTCTAAACCAACAACCACACAGAAAAAATATAGTGTGTCCACATAAGTAAGTATATGGGCTCCATACCATGATACTACCCTTTTCTAGAAGGAACGGTCATACCCTAGGGAAGCTACCCCTGAAACCTTGCTGCATCATTCCTGTTTCGACCATTACCGGTTTGTGAGGTTCGACGAAGTCTCGTCCACAAAGCTACGCTTTTCACAAAGCCATTCTTCGATCAACAAATGATCAGTAGCACTTAGCATGCCACATTACCAAGTTGGGAATATATCACTGATAACCTTCAACTACATAACCTCTGAGCTCAGACGTCTCAGAGAAGGGTGTTAATGCTAAGAGAATAAATATTCCGCCACCAACAGAAATGTATTTGAAAGAAATCTGCTTTATATATCAAAATGTAATGTCATACACACAATCCATACAAGTCTGTTCAGGGTTCGAACAGAACCGAAGTCACTTCCAAAGAAGTCCTTGCAATCCGGATAATCCATAATCACGTCCGGATTTCCCATCACATATGGAGTCTCTATACCGGGGACCAGTCGATGCAAAGACATTCGACAAGAAACCCTTTCATTTTCGAAAGTATCTGGTCTTCACCACCGGTCTTCAAATGCTATCCATAACGACGTATCATTATTCGGAATGGGATATATGACACAAAGGTCCTTTCCCGGCTAAACCGAATAAATGGGCGTAATATTTAAAAACATATGGATATGGGATTTCAATTAAGCCACAACTTAAAACCCAAAACTTTCTTTCAAATGGTTTAAACCAATTACCATTTCAAATCTTTAAATTACAAAAAGATTTATTTCACAAAGATCAATTCATAGATTTCCAAAATAATTTCATTTCGATAGGATTAACCTATTAAATCATTAAATCAAAGATTTAATTTATAGTTTCAAACCGCTTCCAAAATTTGGAAGTCATTTTCATTTTCAAACTTGAAATTCTTTTTTTACACAAATTGGACGTTCATTTCTTATGTGAAAGCTTTTATTACTTGAAAAACAAACAGTTTCCGTTTCAGAAAAATCTAATTATATTTACATGAGTTAAAACCTTTGAATATGAATTCAAATTCCTAAATCAATACTTTTAAAAATGGTTTTACTCATATATAACTAGTATAATATCGTTAATCCCTAGTTTCAAATCATAGAATTCAATTTCAAGTATTGAATTCAAATTTAAATCAAATATTTAAATTCCAAAACTTAATTAAGTTATTCAAAATAAATGTCATCTTTGAAATTCCATCTCAAAAGCTTTTCACTTTTAAACCCAATCCATTTCCAAAACATTTGAATTTAAATATTGAACTTTAAAAATCATTTCAAAATCTATGACTTAATCGATTTCCTCGTGAAATCCATATTAGTGTGTGTATAAGTGTGGTCCAGGGTTTAACACAGTAGTGCATCATCATTACTGATTCACAGATAACAAACAGATGTATCACAAATAAATGAATAAATCATACATAACACAATCCATAGAATAAATACCACAGATCAGATAGGACAATTCATTTAAGGCATATCACTCAATCCAATCATTCATAAGTAAGGTCAAGTATTTAATAATCAATTATAAGCAGGATTAATCAACTGTTTAATCCTAATAAATTCAATTTATTTCCAATTTAATCAATTACTTGTGAGTTAATTATCTAATCTTGATTAATTAATTAATTACAAATCATTTGATATTAATTTATTTATCAAATACTTTAGTTAATTAAATTATTCATAATTAATCATATTAATTATATCAACCTTTAAACCAATTTCATAATTAATTAACTTTAATTAATCAAAATATCTAAATTTAATTACAATAAGTGATTAATCCTTAATTACTTTTATTAAGTAATTACATTTAACAATTTATAATTTATTATCTAAATAAATAAATTTATTTAGTTATTCAATATTAATCACCTTAATTAATACTTAATAATCCTTAGTTAATTATTTTCATTAACTAGTAACATTTCTCAATTTCTTTTAATTTCTTTCTAATTATAAATAAATCTAAATCATTTACTTAATTAATTGAACAAATTATCCATTAATTATCATATTAGTTAAATTACTTAATTCCCTTAATTATCTCTAGGGTAATTCACTTCCTTGTTAATGACTTCATTAATATTAAAGTGTAAAACATTTCACTTTTGAATTTAAATTTTTAAATTACATTTTGAATTTAAAATTCAAAATGATCATTCTTTAAAACATTAATCAGATTTAAAGTTCAATTTAAAATCCTTAAAAATAAATGTAAATAACATTTATTTCTTATATAAGAGAAAACTTTTTAAACTAATCTACTTAATTATTATTTAAAAATTTAAGCTTTTAAATTTCATTACATTTTTAACTTACAAATCTAAGTTAAAACAAATTATTTGACTTTCATTTAAAAAAAACTTTTTTTATAAAAGAAGTTTATCAAAAATCAAGTTTAAATATTTGTTTGAAAACAAACTTACTTAAAAAAATTATTTGATTTTAAATTTGAACAAAATTTAAACCTGAATCAATCAGGTTTGCCAAAACCTAGAACAACTCACTGTCTCGAGCCAAACCAAAATCGCCTCGAGTCCTCACCTTCCCTGCTTCGAGTCATATATTCGAATGACTCGAGTATTCCCCCAGTTCAAACACTCTGCACCCAACAAAAAAAACTCAGCACTTCTTCTCAGCTTCAACCCAAACATCCCAGAGAACAAAGAGGTGCACCGTGCACATGCACGGTGGCTCCATCCAACTCCGATCATCAACGATGATCCCCTCTAGTCGGCGATCACCCCCGCTCCTAATCACGATCTTCAGATCGTCGATTCTTCCTCAAATTTGAAATTCGAGCATGAACTCGAAACCTGGAACGCGCAAAAGCCACCAACGCCATACCTGTCAATGTCACGTTCTCCGAGCTCCTCCCACCATTAAGTCTAAAACTCCGGCGTCGCCTCCCTCTTCACGTCAACTTCCACCTCCCTGAAGCTCGCTGCACTCGATCACGTCATGGTGGCTAAATCAAATTCTTACAGAACACGAAAAAAATTGGAACCCAAACCCTATATGTATCTCGAACTCAAAATTTTTGCAACAGATAATTTTTTTGACAATTTTCCTAAACTCCATGATGTTCAGACCTGCTTCAACCCAAATCTTAGCATCCAAAGATGATTCGATCGCCAGAAAATGATCAAAGAGTTGATTTTGTTCAAACTCGAACTGCCCTTGAATCTCTCAACTAAAAATTTTGATTCTAGCTTTAAAAATAGTATTGTAGTTGTTACTTTTAATTTATAAAACTGAATTTATAAATTGCAAAGTTTGGGTTTTCACTTTGTTTAACATATAGTGTTGTTTTTATATTCCAGTGACACTCAGGCTTGAAATTTAACTTAATCAAGTTTTTAAACATTAATCCATAATAAATCAAACAACTTTTCTTTGTAACTAAGTCCTAACAACCATTGATTGAATAGAATATGAATTTAAATCTAAAACAGGAAACTAGAAACTAAGATCAGAGAATTCTCATATGCAAATAAACATACACAAAGCATATTGCATTTACATATATACATACTACCATATCTATCACAGAAAAACAGGCAACCATATTCATTCTTAAATTAAAAAGTGATGTTACTCTGTTGACAGAGAACAGAGAAGCAGGTTTGAGCCTAGTATGCATTATAAACTTGAATCTACTTTGTTTGATTTTTGAATGATGATGTTTATACTTTCTTCTCAGTTTTAAATTTTATGAACCAACGTGAAAGTATGAGATGATATATACAGGCTGGAAAATAAGGTAGATGTAAGATCTTTCATGTGTACTTGAAATATTTTATAAAATTTAGCCAGAGATTTTTTTTATTTGCAATTGGAGGCTGAAAAGATAATGGTGGTGGCTTGCATTACTTGCTTATGTCCTTCATGCTTTATTTTATCTTTGTTTGTACAGGGAATGTTATTTTATTTCTTTGTTTTATCAACAAGATCTCGACTGATACAATAATGTTATGGTGGCTGGTACTATCTAGCTTTAGTAGCTAAGGTGTAAACACTATACTTTGCCTCATTGCTTTGTCATATTTCTTTTAAACTTTGTTTCTTTTACTTGCATATATTTTTGTTTTCCTCTTGCTTGTCTCGTTTACTTTCAAGAATTTTTAGCTTAAGTATTTTAGTTCCTATTTTTAACCCAAATTATCAAATACAAAATTTACTAATGTATTTATTTTTATTTATCTAACATGATCATTTCATATTTTATATAATTATAAATCTATTTGAAATACTTTGTTTAATATCATATCAAAAATCCAAACACAAATTTTCAAAAATATTTAAATTTAATTTAAATACATTTTTCCAGTAATTCATAATTTAATTGATATTTTATATCAATTACCAATTTATTCCACAATTTTCATTCAAAAATTAAATTGATTATCAATTCATACTCGATTTAAATCAGGGATTGTTACAATTGGGTTTTTCATTGATTTTGAATCAATTGCTCCGACATGGGTGAATCGAGTTTGATCATAGGAGGAGGGTTGGTGCGTGGGCGTATGGCGAAGAGATGGTCGGAGTGTTGACATTTATGGAGGCCGAAGATGGCGGTACGGGGATGATTATGGGATGATGTTTCGTTCCAGGATTTGTTGATGAGCTCGATTTCTTTTCCGTGCACGTTCTCAGTTTGGGTCGACGGGGACTGGAAAAGTTGGTCAGGGATGACTTGTCGTTGGTGATTTGGATGGTCGGAGTAACCGCGATGAGATGTGCATGTGCACGTGGGCCTCTTGTATAAGTAGTGTTAGGTTTGAGCAGATAGGATTGACTCGGGCAAGAGTTTGAGGAAGAAGGGGTTTTACTCGAGTTATTGTGCTCGTTGGGTCGTAAAGTGGGTAAGGGAATTATGTATTGATAAACGTTAGAGATGGTGAACCTTTGGGTCTCGTTTGCTCAATATAAAATAATCAACGGGTTTAAAACCAAGTCACCATGATTTAAAATTTTAAGGAAGATGCCTTTGAAATTAAATTGTCTTTGGTTGGGATAATTATATAAGGAAATTAAATTAAGAGATTTATTAAATATAATTAATGATTTAAATTTATGATTAACTTTAGGTTAATTAATTGAAAACTTAAGGATAACAAATCAAGTGATAGATACTTAATAATTAAATAAGTTTAATTGTTTAGGGATTGTCAAAGAATAATTACTTGGGTAATTAAAAAGGTTTAATTACTTAAAGAATTTAATTTAATAATGAATTAAAATATGATTTGTTAAGGGTTAGTTAATTTCTGAATATGATCAGTTAGTGAGTAATGAATGATTGAGAATAATGATACTAAATAAGGATGGTTAATTACTTAATGTAAATTAAAAAATAAAAAAAGTAATTACTTGAACGTGATTAAGTGTGGTTACTTAATGTAATTTATGAGGTGTAATTAGTTAGTGAAGTAATTAATAAATTACTGTTTATTAGAAGTTAATTAAGTAAAGTAATTAATTAAGGATAAATTAAGTAATGTAACTAATTAAGGATAATTAATTACTCAATAGGGTTAATCACGCGGATTAATGAATAGGATTTGATTAATTAGAAAAAAATTAAAAAATTTAATTAATTAAAGAATCAATTAAGGATTAATGTAATTGATAGGAGTAATTAAAGGTTAAGTACTATATTTGTTTGGGAATAATTCAATTTATATAATTAATTAGGGATAATTACATAATGTAATTAGAGGATTGATTAATCAAGGATGATTAATCAAGA
Organism: Allium cepa; assembly: GCA_030765085.1. Lineage (NCBI taxonomy): Eukaryota > Viridiplantae > Streptophyta > Magnoliopsida > Asparagales > Amaryllidaceae > Allium > Allium cepa. The sequence continues at coordinate 673,207,206 of CM060941.1, read as the reverse complement.
TGAGTAATTAAGGGATGATTTATACACTAAATAATTTAATTAATGTTAAATAAGCAAGATGTTTAAAGTAATAAAGTAATTAATTTAAATACATTGGTAGTTAATTAAATTAATTAGGACTAATTTATCTTGCTTATGAATGATATTTGAACGCCTTGGATTTTTGTTATCTCTGAGTTGTGACTGTGATGCATTATGAAATGAAATGTTCTTGTGATAAGATAGGTTGGGTTTAAAACTGAGATAATGTGGTTATCTTTCAATGATAAATTAATGTGTATAGGTGACGCCCTATATTTGATGTTTGATTTGTGTTTCATTTCAATATTTTGGGATAAAATGGTATTGAATTCGAAGAGACCGGAGTCGGGTATTAGTAAATACTCGAAACCGCTTCGATTCTTTATAGATCGATATGTGAAATCAATAAGCTGGTTTGGAATGATTTAAGTAAATTGGATCGTTTAATCTAAGTTTTGACACTTAGAAATGGATGTGTAAATAGGTGATATCTATAACAACTTGTGAAGTTGTAAATTAAGTTACCCCGGGTTTATATAAGTTGTATGCTTTTGTATTTCATGATATATGGGTTTACTCGCACTAGTTTCCTGCCTGACCCATGTGTTACTTTGACGTAATGCTCGGGTCAGACCGAGTATTACAGATTTTCAGGTAAGAATGTTCTGATGCTCAGGAGACGAGCTGGTTGGCAGGAATGTATAGAGAGTTTCTGCTATGATATATTATGGTATCTTAAACAGATTGATTTTATCTGTCCCATGTTTGTAAATATGTTGTAACTCTGATATACTAAAGTGTAATTTGACAAGTACAGTTTTCCTCTGTATAACTATTATTTATGTGATATTATATTTTGATCCGCTGCGAATGTGAGGTTTCTGTGACTCGTTTCTGTTTCTTTTTCTTTTTTCTTCTTCTTTTCCTAACTATCTGGAATTTCCGAGATCAAAATTTCATGTGGTTACATGTATGGAAATCAAAATAAATGTGAATAAAAAAGAAAATTGATGTAGCTAATAATCAATTTGGATAAATACGTAGGACGTACGTATATTATTTTATGCGCATAGCGATTTGATCCGGTTTTGAGCACAGAATTTCGAGGTAGTTAAATCAACTGAGTTGGGATTTTTCGCTTGATTTTCGACGGAAAACCCTGGATATGGATTTTTGATTGATTCTGAAAATTATCTATCATAGTTTGCGGCTATGAAAGGTGAATGACGGTTTCAGATCTATAAACCAGATCTGAGTCCGCACTAGAGAGTCGGGTGGACGATACTAGTTCGGAAGTGAAATTGTGTGATCGAGAGAGCGATAAGAGTTCGTATTGCGTTCGGATGATATATGTGCATCATACGACTTAAGTAAAACAGATATTAAAACTTTTGTAAAGAAATGTATAAAATGATTTTGAATGTTGTAACTGGACATTATTGCTATGTAGGATATACATTTGTTTTAAAAGAAAAAAGGAAATTGGATTTCTTATTTCAGAAGATAAAATTTCATGACCCGACAAAAAGGTATGTATTTAATTTTTCCTATGAAATTTGATTTTCTGGTCCAGCCACTTGGCCTTTTGTAGTTGTACCGACCTAGCCGTTCAAATGAGACGCCGGCAAAAAATTTCAAAAATTTAGAGAGTTGGAAAATTTTTGAGAAAATTTTGGTAATTTAAAATTTGGTTTTAAATTTAAAATTTAATGGTTGGGTAAGTGATATTGGTTGGAACCTATGGAAGAAGTTTGAAAAGTTATTAAGGGTGATAATGTATTTAATAAAAAGATGGTTTTGGGGGTTGTTAAAAACTGTTTGGTTTTGTGGAGTTGTTAAAAACTAGTTGTTTGGGAAAATAGTGAATGGGTTATCGATCATTCTTCTTAATTAGCAATTTCGAGGATGAAATTTTTTTAAGGGGGGAGGAATTTGACGACCTGGAATTTTGGATATTTGAAATTGAAATATTTAATTGGTTTTAAATATTTAAAAAGTTAGTTTTAACTTGAATTTCAAATAACACCATTTATTGGATAATTTAATTACTGAATTAAATAATTGGAAGTTGTGTAAAATATTGATTCTTGAATTTTAATCTTGTCAAAAGTATTTCTAAGTCTTATAAAATTCATATTGATAATGCTGAAGATAGTTAATGTGCTAAATTAAAAGGTGACTGGTTTAGTTTCAAAATTTTAACGTTTAAATTGATATTTAAAAATAGCATTCCGAGGTATAGTCTCGGAATTTGACGAAACCAGTTCCATTGGATCCGTAATAGCGTATTATTATCGGATTTCCAATTTCGTAGTGTTTGGAGTTGTCATGTAATCGTACGGTAGATAAACGCGCTGAAATTTATATCGAAAATTCAATATAATAACTAGGTCCAAAACGCTATCTTCTCCATACGATCGAGTTAGGACTCAAAACATTTTCCATTGCATTCAAAATAGGGTTATAACATTATAAACGCATGGCGGCACGCCTTGATAGGATGTAAAATTTTAAGCTTCAATTGAAGTCAACTTAAATTTGAATTTAAATTTAAATATAAGTGATATTATTGCATTAAAATATTGTGGCAAGCCCTTACAGACACGTATGGAAATTTATTGCACGTGTCCTCCTTGGTTTGACATGCTTTATTTTTTACTTTTTTCCTTTTTAAAATTTTCACTGAGCGTATTTGTTTTTTTAAAAAATCAACGAAGAACAATGGCAGAAACCCCTCTTTATCTTTTCCTCCTCAATCAAGTACGAACGAATGAAATCCCCTTCTTCGTTCAAAAATCAATTCAAATTATATTAATGGCAGCAACCTCTTTTTCGAAGAAAATAAAAATAGAATATAAATCGTGCCGATATTCAAATTTTCGGCCTGTACTCAAATCGAACGAGTTCTTAGGCATTATCGAATCAATCGAAATCGAATTCATTTGAAAGTATCGTGAGGGTATTCGTGTTTTGACTAGGGTTTGGTCACGACTTGTTTTTTATGCTCGAAGGTCGGTGAGTGGAAGAGGGCATTTCGTCGCGACTGCTTTGTGACTGGGAAGTAGGGAAGAGAAGAGGAACGGAAGGGTGAGTCGGCTTCAACATGCGAGGATGGTTTCTGGTGAATCAAGGGTGAAGAGCGAATGGAGATGAGGCACGATCTAAGTCGTTCTTTCGAGGCATGGTGGGTCTCGGGTTTGAAGTAGTAGGTATTGTTTCTGTTTTTAATTTAAACAAATAGATATGTATATAAATAGAAAAAAAAATATTTTGATTATAACAGTTGATTTATATATGTATATATTTACTGTAAAGGAGGTTATTATTGCTATTGCAGAAAATAGAACAGGATATTTTATTGTAAATACAATTCTGTTTAAATTTTATATACACACACACACACAGATATATATATGGGTAAAACAGTAAATGTACATGTATAAGATTTTGGAAAGCATAAAATTTTATATAAAGATAAGATTTTAAAACCCATATAAATTATTTTTTATATGCAGTTTGGAAATGAAAAAATATATAATAATAATACCTTTTACTCGTTTGTTTCAAATAAATTGTTAAAGTGATTATTTGTTAAGTTAAATTGTTAGTTAATTAAATGGTAATAAATTTGTTCGATCCATTAAAGTATTAATAAACCATATAAATATTTATACAAGGTCAAAATCTGAAAGGAAGCAAGCCGGATTGGAAATGGATTGCTTGCATAATAAAAGGTGAGTAAATCTCACTCATTTGGAATACCATTAAATTTAAATAGTTAAAATTTAAATTATTGGTTGTTTGCTTGAATTGATAATTTATTATCAACTTGGATGTGATATTATGTATAATAGTATGTGTGTGTGTATTGGAGTGATTGATTCCCACATTATATAGCGGATGAGACCCTATGCTCCCCGCATAATAGCGGATGACCCTTTATACCGCGATATCCCGCCTTGAAGCGGGATTAGTGTTTTAAATTGTTGTGCTAACATCAATGGATGCATGGGAAACAGGTTGGAGGGATCCAACTGGATTCCTCAAAGTAGTGGAATTTATTTTTATAGTCTATGTTTTATTTGATAATATGTGATAGATTATATTCATTATATTTGGAATTGAAAACATTTAATGCTATGGTTTGGCTGAATATATTTTGGGTATATTGAGATATCAAAATATGAAGAATAAATTTTTTTAAAAAGGAAAATAAAAGAGGGAATTTTAAGTAAATAATTATAGAGAATTTGGATAAATTAAAGAATGAATTGAAAAGGAATAAAAGTTTATTTTTAAAATTCTAATAAATAAATTTTGAGTATGGGGAAAGGAGATTTTTGAATAAATGGAAATAAATGAATTTAAACTTAAGTGATATTATAAAGAATTTATTTCAAATTCTAGGTTGAAATTTGTTTGGAAAAGATAAAGAAGAAATTTGGAAAAGTATGAAATTGGTATTTTCAGTTTAAATAAGATTTTAAATCATAATGAAGAAGCTAAATATGAAATTAATGGGTTTTGAAATAAATTGAGTAAGTAAAGGAATTTATTCTAAAATAGAGTAAGTTCGAAAATCGATTTGAAAATTGATTAAATGTTTGAAACTGTGTTTTAAACATAGGATGATATCGGAATTTATAAATTGGGGTTATAAAGTGAAATAAGATATCAGGGGATAATCTGGAAGTACAAATTCAGGATAAGAATTTATAAGGAAATGGTGATTTGTTTAAAAATAAATAGTGTTTCATTTTTAAAGATGTAGAAATGGAAAGTGTATTTCCCTGAAAGCCAAGTATGTATATTTGCAAAGAAAGATTTCCAAGTATAAGTTAGAGGTTTAAAAGTGGTCTAAAGAATGTTTAGAGAAATTTATTATTTTAAATTATTTTAAAGTTTTAATATTTATTTTAATTAATTAAAGTAGTAATTATTTTAAAGGTTTAACTAGTATTATGATTTAAAGATAATTATTTAATATTTATACCTTGTAGAATAACTTTTATTTTAAATTAGTGTTAGCTTAAGTTTTACATGAGAAATTATCCTTGAATTTCATAACTGTTATTTTAAATTAGTGTTAGCTTAAGTTTTACATAAGAAATTATCCTTGAATTTCATAACTCGTATTTTAAATTATGTGTTTTAAGTTGTTTTATATTTTAAATGTTTTTAAGTGTATATTTTGAATAAAGTAACTTAACTTCTTTTGAAATCTAACTTTAAAGGGCTTGGTGCTTTTAGGGGAAATAAAGCAATTAGGTGGGAATTTATTCCGCGAGTGAAAAGTGGTTTGAAAACTATTTTTCAAAGAGTTGAAGTGTAGAAAAATAGCTTGCAAATATATTTTGAAATAAATAATCTGGAAAATTATTTAAATATGATGATTGTTTGTGGATGTTATTTGATAGTTAAATAACTGACTATCAATATTGGCCAATGCGCTGATCGTTTCGAAGAGACTGGGATCGGGATTAATTTCCTGAAAACCACTTCGATCTGGTCTGAGCGTTTTCGTAAGGAAAACAAGAGCATGGTGTCAAAGATTGATCAGTGAAGTGCGAGGGCTAATCGCTACTAATCCTGAGGGTGATTTCAAAATGGATGTAGTAGGAGTAGTGCCTTTTGTTCCGTTCGAACCCGGAACGGACTTGTATGGATGAATGCTATCGGAACATTGTCAGGAGGATGATGAGCATTCTAAGTGAATGTGTGCTAAAAAGGTAATGCGTAGCATCGAGCCTTATCAACCTGGAATGGATAAAACAAGGGAAGTGCACACAAAGCTAAGTAGCTAGCCACCAATTAGGATAAGGTCACCCTGTCTAGATGTCCCTTTTATTTCGGCTGTGTGGACGGTTGCTGATCCTAACCGCGGGGTGAGCTTATTTGGACTATCCTGTAAGGGGTAGCTCCGGTCTTGTGTTGCAGGGGATCGGGGTGGATCCTCGGTACGGTGATCTAGACCATGTACTGTGACGGGCAGTAACCCAGTACCCCTGTCATTGTATGGAATCCAATCTCCAATAAGCGCCTGTATGGTTTTGATTGTGCCCAACTATTGGTGGAACGTGAGATGCAAGCATTTCAGCTAGATTGTATTTTACTTTCTATAGACACTATTATAATATCAGACCAATTTGATAAAAATATTTTGGTTATCGTATGGTAAAAACCCAGCATGTTTATTTATGGCGTGGTCTTACGAGATACCTTTGATTTCAAAGGATTTCGGAAACTTTAATAATCCAATTGGGTGTGTTTTCTCACTCTGGTTTTCCAGACTGACTCGGGTATTATTTCGCTATAATGCTCGGGTCAGACTGAGTATTATAGGATATATGATGGGATGTTGTGGAGCTCATGAGACGAGCTGGATGGCAAGACGCATCACACGTATTTGATGAATATTCCATTGTGTATGATTAACTGCATAGTCATTTTTGTGAGGACAGGTTGTGATAACTGTCTGGTTGTGTGCTATAAATTTCGTTGAACGTTGATGATGTAATGTATAAACAGATATAGTTCTTTTTGTTCAATGATTAGTCATTTATCTATTATAAATTGTTCCGCTGCGATTGTGAGATTCTGATATTTTTTTCTATTTCTTCTTCTACCTCCTTCTTCTTTAACCCCTAATGGTTCAGTTTTCCGGCATTAAATTGTTCGGTATTTGATACAGTGGACGTATTGATGTTGATTTTCGAGCGTCGAAAAATCGAGTCGTTACACAAAATAGAAAATAACTTCCTTTATTTTCAATGTTTTGGGAAATAAAAGAAGCATGAGAAATAATCCATCGTTCCACCATTTCCTTTGAGGTCCTCTTCATCTTCCTTCCATCATATCCGTCATCCCTTCGCCCCACTCATATTTTGTAATTGATGTCGAAAACTCAAAACACAATATTTATTTTAATCCAAATGCTACATTAGTTTCTTAGTCGGTTAACCGTTAAACATCCATCCAAATTTTATTAACTATTAACCAAATCGAAAATGTTCGGTTATAGTCGGTCGGTTAACTAATGATGTCAGTTAACTGAATTTATTTGTTAAGTCGGTTGGATCGACTTCAGTTAAGTCGGACTGGTAAGTTAGGTCAGTTAAATGCCTACCCCTATATGTCGTGAAAACAATCTCTAAAATTACGAAGCACCAACTCCAATCAAACAAATAGTGGGTATCATTCTTGCAATATATAGGTATCAGTTTTGTTATATATGATTGTGAAAACAATCTCTAATATTTCAAAGTATCAACTCTAATCAAATAAACATTTTGTATCATTTTTGCAACAGATTGGTATTAGTTTTATTACAAATGACAACAAACAATTTCTAAAACTACAAAGCATTAACTCTAGTCAAACTGACATTGGGTGTAATTTTAGCAATATATAGGTATCTATTTTGTTACAAATGACAACAAAAATAATTTCTAAAATTACAGAACATCAATTCCAGTCAAACATACAATGGGTATAATTTTGCAATATATCGGTATCAGTTTTTTTACAAATGGCGGTGAAAATAATTTCTATAGTTAAATATCATCAATTCCTATCAAAAAACATGGTATCATTTTTGTAATACTTTGGTATCAGTTTTGTTATAAATGACGGTGAAATAATTTCTAAAATTAAAAAGCACGAACTCCAATCAAACAGATTATGGGTATCATTTTTACAATATATTGGTATTCGTTTTGTTATATATGATAGTGAAAATAATTTATAAAATTACAAAGCATCAATTATAATCAAATAGACAGTGGATTTCACTTTTGCAATGCTTTGGTATCATTTTTCTTAATAATGACAGTGAAAATAATTTCAAAAATTAAGAAGTGTGAACTCCAATCAAACAGATAGTAGGTATCATTTTTGCAATATATTGCATAATCTTTGTTAGAAATGATATTGAAAATAATTTGTAAAGTTACAAAGCATCAATTCCAATAAAAACAAATAGTGGGTATCACTATTGCAATGCTTTGGTATCAGTTTAATTATAAATGACAGTGAATATATTTCTAAAATTAAAAGCATCAGCTCCAATTAAGTAAATAGTGGGTATCACTTTTATAATATATTGTTATCAGTTTTGTTACTAATAACAGTGAATGTAACGACTCAAAATTTGACCTCTTTGATTTAGGAATATTTAATTAACTTTAAATATGTAAGTAATAGATTTTATAATAAAATAGAACTCTTTTAAATGGTAAATAATGATGGTGAAATAGTTTTCTTCAATTTTTTTATAAAAAATTATAGTTCGAAGAAAAAACGAAAATGTGACTGGAATTCATTTTCCGAAATTTTGACTTTTCATCGGCTAAAGGTTTGTCGGAAATGTTATGAAAATTTAAATGTACATATACTAATTTATAAATAAGTTAACACATTTAGAAAATTTGTGTATATGCTTACCTAATTTAAATCTATAAGTTGTGACATTTTATGAAATATAAAATAAATAGATGTTTAAAAATGGAAGATGCTTTAGGAGACATAAGAAAACATAAGTATACATGCATTAATTTCATGTTGGCTAAGTGGGAGGAAGGGAGATAACCTGTGGGATAAGGTACATAAAGGTGTGGTGGCATGCTAATGTGGCAAGAGGAGGTGGAGGGTAAAGAACCAAGGGTATTAAAGTAATTTGATTTGTTTCTTGCTTATAAATACCCCTTTCATTTCTTCATTTTGCCTCCTCTTCCTTTTACCGTATCTTTCTCATATTTGATCCAAATGGGGATTTTCCTTTATTGAAACCTTATAAAATTCCAGTGGCTACAACTTTCATGTGGATCAACTCTTCATGTTTTGAGCATAACCATGTTCAAATCTCATTTCTTTGCAGAGCATATTTGGACCTAGATTTTCATGTCCGAAAATATCTCTTCTTATTTCTACCATATCTCCCTAAAAAATGATCCAATTGAGTGATTTAATTCTTGAAATTGTAGAGATGAGAATTTTCAATTACTATCTCTTTGACCATTTTTTAGAATTTCATAAGTAGCTTATCCAAAAATCGGTTGGAATATGACCCATTTTCAGGTTGATTTTTGAGGGTTCGAGGTTAACCCCAAGTCCATCCACCTTACCAGAAAAAGCTTCGGTTTCTTTTTGTTTTAAGGCCAAGCACCTTAGTCCTTAATTCCAACAAGACTCCATCTTTTTGCTTAAGAATTGAAGTTCTAGGTCATACCCTAAATTAGTATGATTTTGGAAGCTTTATGGTGAGAAAAGTTCTACCTTTTTAACTTAACTTACTGACTTTAAAATATGAAGTACACTACTTGAAATATATGATGCTTAGATGGATGATGATATTGTGCTTTGGTGGTGCATATATATGCTTTTTGGATATGTGATAATTTGGACGTGTATTAGTGTGATTATGTGATGTTAGTTAACATTTGGAAAATGAACAGTTAGTCAATGAAATTAAAGTTATTATCTTGCTTATAAGTATAAATATAATATGATGTTTTATTGAAATGTTGGGTGTGGTATTTAGTACATGTATTTCACAATAATAAATTAGCGCGTACTCATTTTAAAAAGAGACATGAAAATACCATTTAATAAAGTTTGGAAATTTGATTTTAAATTCAAATTATTTAAAGTTCAAAACTTTGTTTTGGCTTCAAAAACTTTCCTTTAAATTTTCAGAGTGATAAGGTATCAAAAGGTTTATGTTTTAAAAAGTTAGTAAAGAAATTTCAAGTTTTGAAATTACGGGTCGTGCAGCGATAATCGCTATACGTGAAGTTCAGAAAAAACTAACTATTTTTCTAATCTAAACTTGTTTTAACTTTAAATCTTTTTAGAAAATAATTTCTAACTTTAATTAAGTAATTAGGAAGTAATTATTTGATTATCTAATTAATTATTTATTAATGATTTTTATATAATTAATCAAGGTAATTAGTACTTAGTCATCAGCTAATTGAGATTCTTTATACTTAATTGTTAATCAATTAAGTTAATCATGATTACGTAAGTAATTTAAGCTAATTATTATTTAATTAATAAATAAGGATTAATCATTTATTTAAGATTATTTATTTATTTATTTAAAAGGGCTTAAATATATAATTAATAATTGTTAAGGAAGATTACTTATCAATTGATTAAGATTAATTTAATTATTAATAAAGGTTTAAATTATTATTTAACAATTAATTTGATATTTATTTAGGCGTAAATATTTATTCAAAGATTAAATATTATTTAAATATTTAAGTAAAAGATAATTATTATTTAAATTTTATTTAATAGTTAATTATTAACTAAAGATTTAATTATTACCAAATAAAGATTTTAATTATTATTTAATTTTTAAATAAATGTTTTAAAGTTTTAACCACTTTATTTCTAAAGATCGGTTTTGTTTCAAAAAGCAATTCTCTTTTAAAGAATGTTTTAATTCTAAGGGATTTTTTTGTCGATTACCTTTAAGTAACCCCAGTTGAATATGAAACCCAAGGACGTTTGTTTAATAGAATAAATCACCGTTCTGTTAATTAACTAGTATTTGACATCTGTTTAGTAGATCATCGTTCTACCATATTTCACCAAGTAAATTATGTTGACATTTGTTTGGCAAAATAAAAACCCATTTTCCTATTATATTAACCTAGACATGTGTTTAGCAAAATAAGTCCTTGTTTGATATTTTGGTAACTTGGACATTTACTTATATGATCGAATTTTATTGACCGGTTGCCTTATACATATCTGCTTGTTATGTAAATACCCATATTATAACTTGAAAAATAAACTCAGTTAAATGTAAATTATTGTGATCATTAAGATTCTTTTTAATTTTTAAGGTTAGTCATACTTTTAATAATGGTTTTAGGTTAAGTAATGATTTTAGTAAAATTGTTTTAAATAATCGTTTTCTTTATCAAAAGCACTTTATTAAATGACTTTATTAAAGGATTTTTGTTTTAAATAAGGAATATTTATAAGAAAGTTTTACATATGATTTTGAATAATTATAATGGAAGTTTTATAAATAAATTTGGAGATATAGAAAGAGATATATAAATGTTTTGATATTTATAAATGTGTTTTGTAAATTTAACTTAGAGATTTATAAAGAGTTCGTAAATGGGTTTGGAATTTAAGTAAAGGAGAATCATAAATAAAAGAGATTTATTAAGAGGAATTATAAAAGGAAATTTATAAAAGAATTTGAGATTAGATTTCCTTTAATTGACTTTGTTAATACTGGTGGCATGGGCATTCATTCCACACTTAACACCGAAGGAATATTGTTTAAGGTTATCCTTTTCACTATTTTAGATGACATTTTTTTATCCTTATTATGATTTTAAATGACAAATCTTTCACAATGTTTTGTGAATATATTTATGCCAGTGAGATAAGTGTATGAACATATTAAATAAATATTTTGGAAAGAGATTTAAATAAATGAAAGATTTATTTTGAAGTTTAAAGGTTGTTATGGGTAATTAATTCTCTAAATTGCTACTTGTTCATTTATTTGATAGTTAAATAACCGACTATCAAAATCTGGACCAAAATATAACTTTGTAAATATCTAGAGAAACATGTGAGTTATATAGCATTGTCATCTTCGATGATGTTGTACTGCGTGTATAAATATCTTTTTGTTCTCCTAGGGCAAATGATAGGGAGATCTGTCTACTTAAATGGTTGGGAAATGATCCCTACTCCTATGTATTGTCTAATTATTTCTAAAAAGGTTGATTTTACCGGAACTATTGAATATTGTTACAGAGAGACCAGGATTGGATTGTAAGTGCAGTGTGAATCGTGTAATATGGATATATGATATTGCAGAGTATACTAATGATAATAATACTGTAAATAGTGCAGAATAAAAACAGTATAGAAAAATGACACCAGAGATTTTTATACTGGTTTGGCGCACCGTCCTACGTCCAGTCTCAGACTTGTTCTGGGATTTCACTAAAACTATAACCCTCACTTAACCCGAAGAAATAGGTCCATACACCCCTGAGCAGCCGAATAGAGACCTGAGTAGTAGAACATGATTTCGCCACAATAACCGAAGAGGACTTCACTCGCCTGAGCAGCAGAACAGGACTTCAACTAATACAGAAAATAGTTTGACTAATGTGTGTTCTGATTACATGTATTTGTCACTTATAGTACACTCTACCTATAATCTTCTCCTCGAGTATAAATGTTTATATTCGAAGTATATGAAGAATAGAAAGGTATAGTATTGCCTTAATGCATAATAATTGAGAGTATGATAGCAAATAGATTTTAGAAAGTTAGATCAAAGAATAAGAGAAATCGATTGTGATTAAGTGATTTGAAATGAAGTTGGAGTTTGGATTTATAAGAGTTAGAAAGCTATGACTGTTGGTGAAGAGTTTCGATCGAAGTGTTGCATCCAAATCTTTTCGTTAAAGGTTCGCAACTCTTCACAAAAGTCGTGTCCTTTCAGAAATATGGCTGTTATTGAAATTAAGTCGACTGCGCTTTAGGGTCAGTCGAATGAATATTCAAACTAATTTAAATATTTAAATTGATATATTCATGCACTGTGCATGTTGCACATTTTCTCCAGTTTTAGTCGACTGGATACTCGGGTCAGCCGACTGAACTGGTGTATTTTGTGCAATATGCATTGTTTGCATATATATATATATATATATATATATATATAACTTCCAAATTTTTATAAATTAATTATATGCTAACATATGTGTATTAAAAATTGGTAAATAGAGTGATAAAAATATATAAGCTAATATATACGTAACTGAGGAGAGATTTTAACAATGTTGACCTAAGACTCAAAAATCAAATAATAATAAAATTGATGCACCAGTTTTGAAGTCTTGTCTCCTTGTAGTATATATTCTCTTTTTATCATAGCAGTCGTCAAATCTGTATGTTGTAGATGATAGCTTTGTGTCATGAATCAAAACGAAGTCTCAACATTCTCCTCCTTTTTGATTGATGATAACCTGTAAATAAATATAGATTTCGACTGCATAAATACTTACTCCCTCTGAATTGTCGATGCTCTATATCCTGCATTTTTATTAGTAGCACAATATTTCTCCCTATTTGTCATCCATAAAAGGAATAAGTAATATGATATTATAATGTGAAAGATAATGTGAAGTAAAACCAAGAACAATCGTCCACACATTTAATATCCATTGACAAATAAACTAGAATGTTGAAAAATAAACAAACTAGTCCATCGAAATAAATAAATTAGAATGGCCATTTAAGTACAAGCCATGTTAATTAAAACAAATGTCTTGAATCAAAAGGAAAATAAATAGCTTACTCCACCGGACCCTTACCCCTACCACCATCTCTTTCATTGCCATCATCTTTACTAGCTTGATCATCCCAAGAAGAAGAAGACCATGTAAATATGGGTTGCTTACCCTGATCGCCTATAGTAGAAGTAGATGTACTGGAAGAGCACGATATAGCTTTCCACAACTTTGTGAAAAATTCTTTGACTTTATCGAGCTTCTTATCAACTTTGAGGATGTTCGATCGAAGGATTTGTTTATTATGGCACATGATATTGATGGCCTCATGTGGTTGAAGACCTTCGTTTGGAATCATAATTTGTTCTTGTTGATATCGAGTTGATGTTTGACGAGATGGTCGGTGAGAAGGCTCGCCTTGTTGTGGTTGGACTTGAGTTGTTTGCCTTTGTGTCTATTCTTCAAAAGATATTATAGGAGGGGGTCGGGCAACCAGTAATTTCATTAAAGCTAAGGTCTGAGCATTTAAGCATCCAACTATAGAAACTAGTGAATCCGGTTCCAAAACTTCACAAGCTTTGAGAAGACGCATAATATATTCGCCGTGATAAATTATATTCATCTTTCCTTTGTTGAAGCTTAAAAAATCGTCAAGTATTAAAAGAAGCCAGTTTACTTTGATGTTTCCAAAAATTACATACATGGCATGAAAATTATGTTCACAGACGAGTTCATAACTCCCGGTTCTCGGAGTTACAGTTTTCATTAAGGCGCGATGCATTATTCATGCCTTTGGTCATAAAGGCATTAATTTTAACTGACGCATATCGTGTTCAAGAAATAAATGGCTTACATGATCTCGAACAACCAAATCAACATCAATAGTAGCCAACTCAACTCCATCATTTTCTATTTTTAGAATATTTGCCATGCGGTCTAGAGAAAGGTAGACAGGCTTGCCATATACGAGACTTCATATGCAATCTTCCTAATTTGGAACATCTTGATGACGCAAGTTGAGATTAGCGTAGAACAACTTAACCATAATTTGGTTGATTCTATTTTTATTGTCGTCGATATCAGTTAATGACTCTAAATTGCTACGGTGGGCTAATTCTTGAATATGATAAGGTGATAAATCAGGGAATTTGACGAAGGAACCTTCGAATATTCTTGAATCTTGCATCCGTCTCCATCACTTCATTGCGGTGTCGTCAAACAGCCACCGTTGAATTTGTTCATTAGAAGGAGGTTGAGTCAAGGAAGTGGCTTGACCTTTACGTTTTGGTGCCATTTAATTTTGATTTTGAGGAGAAAAATTTGATTTTTGGAGAGCTTAGGGTTTTGAAGATTTTGAATAACTGAATTGTAAAAGAGGAGAGAAGGTAAAGTGAAAATAAATGGGCAAAAGTGAGTAGGTAAAAAGGTAAAAAGCCCTTCAGATCTACGGCTCAGTCGACTGGTGCAAGGCTTCCGTCGACTGAAGCCGAATGTTATGAATTTTCGACCTTCTAGCCCAGTCGACTTAGGCTCTGCAACAGTCGATGAGTTCTTTTATATAAACGTCTATATTACAGCGTCAGGCGACTAGATATGGGTGTCAGTCGACTGAAGCTGAAGATTGATTATATTCAACATTCTGGTCCAGTCGACTGAGGCCCTGCAACAGTCGACTGGCCGTGTTTATATTTTACAAACTTTGTAGTGTCAGTCGACTGATTTTCATGTCGAGTCCACTGACCTGTAGCTTTTTGCAAAATGAATTGTTATATGATATGAAATGTTTATATTTTATTTATTCTATAAATATAAATAATTTTATTTTACTAAATGATATTGAATTAATTTTATTTTGCAATTAAATGTGAATAACAATTTTTATATCTAAGTTGTTTATTGCACCGGAAATAATTTTATTTCAGATATATAAATGTACACATAGATAGAAAATTTATTAAACATACAACGAAAAAAATCATTAAACGCTATGATTATTACTTAGAACTCGTATCTTGAATTCTTTCAGTAGTTTACAACGAATGTTCGAAGCTTCGTTGCGATCCCATGAATTTGGTGAGTATGGTGGTCGTCGAGGAGATGAAGTCGAAGGACGTCGAATAGGGGAAACGACATTTTCGTCTATTGGGTGTGACGAAGCGGCGTAGAATTTCATTGCTATATGCTTGATTATACCGATACATATGGAGTTGATATTCTATTTATAATACATCTCCCGTTGAAGCATTAGAGACTCCTGTTGATAATGATGGAGATCGCTGATCTTTTGTTTTGAGTTAGGTGCAATATCAACGGTCTTTTTTCCCTTTTTCTTGTCTGGCCTGTATCCGGTGTAGTAAACCGATGATGGTGATCCTTTGTGGTCTTGTTTTCTTGGGGAGTTGGGCGTGACAATGATTTCGATAGAGTCGGTAGTAGAGGAAGTTAACATTGTTTTAAAAGCTGTTGTTAATTAATTTTTTATTTCAGAGAATCGAATGATGTATTGTTTTTGAGTGCATAAAAATAGGAATATGTACCAATTTATAGTTTTATTTTTAGAGAAAATAGGATATAATTTGTGGATTATATTAATTCCAGCCTAAAAGAATGTAGAGACACAGGTATTCTGATGGCTGAGCTAATCTGATCAGTTATAATATTTATAAAATTAATAATGTAAATTATAAAAAATAATTATGACATATAAAGTAGTATAAAATACATGTAACTATATAATAAAACAGCCATAAGAGACTAGAACCGGAAACATTAATAGCTTAGGTGGTTAAGACATCTAGGCTATTCACAACAGGTCATGAGTTCGAGTTTCAACATGGTCAGAATTTCGAATTTTTCAAAAAAATAAATTATTTTTGACTTTTTAGTTTAGAAAATTTTATATTATTTATATATCCTTACTTGAGATTTTCTTGAGCTCACATCGCAATTTTATAAACGTATTCTCTAATAGTGGTTTAGTAAAAATATCGGCTAACTGATTTTCTAATAGTACGTAGTCTAGATTTATTATATCTTTTTCTATATTATCACATAAAATGTGATGTCTAATATCTATCTGTTTAGTTCTCGAGTGATTTACTGGATTTTTAGATAAATTTATTGCAATAGAATTATCGCAGTAAATTGTTAATTTTGATAGGTCGATTCCAAAATCCTTAAGTGTCTATTGCATATAAATTACTTATGTGCAAGTTAGTGCTGTAGAAATATATTCTGCTTCACAAGTTGAAAGAGAGACACAGTTTTGTTTCTTACTAAACTAAGATGTTAATGATTTACCAATGAAGCGACATGTACCATTTGTACTTTTTCTATCTGTTCGTGATCCTCCGAAATCAGCATCACTGTATGACACTAATTCGAACGAACACTCTTTTGGATAGAAAATTCAAAATTTGTAGTTTTACTAAGATAACGTAGTATTCGTTTTACAGCACGTAGATGTGATTCTTTCGGGTCTGCTTGAAATCGTGTGCATAAGCATACACTCACCATAATATCTGGTTTACTTGCTGTTAAATAGAGTAGTGATCCTATCATACTACGATATAATTTCTGGTCTACACTTTTTCCATTTTCATCTTTATCAAGATGAGTTGTTGTACCCATGGGAGTTGGTTTAGCAGAAGTATTTTCCGTTCCAAAA
Source organism: Allium cepa (assembly GCA_030765085.1). Classification (NCBI taxonomy): domain Eukaryota; kingdom Viridiplantae; phylum Streptophyta; class Magnoliopsida; order Asparagales; family Amaryllidaceae; genus Allium; species Allium cepa. The sequence continues at coordinate 673,190,235 of CM060941.1, read as the reverse complement.
CGTTTAGTAAGATTATTGTAGTATTTTTCTTGATTAATTAATATTCCATTTGAAACTTGCTTAATTTGTAGTCCTAGAAAATATGATAATTCTCCCATATGGACATTTTAAATTCTCTAGTCATTATTTTAGAAAATTCTTTACATAATTCATTATTAGTTGAGCCAAATGTAATGTCATCGACATATATTTGAACTATTAACATATCATTTTTAGAGCGTTTTATAAATAATGTTTGATCTACTTTTCCTATTTTGAATCCAGAATTAATTAAATAGCTTTTAAGACGTTCATACCAAGCACATGGTGCTTGCTTTAATCCATATAAAGCTTTCTTAAGTTTATATACATGATCTGGATATTTTTCATGAATAAATAAATGAGGTTGTTCAACATAAACATTTTCTTTAATATAGCCATTTAAAAATGTACTTTTAACATCCATTTGATAAAGATTAAAATTATTAAGACACGCGTACGCCAGTATGATTCGTGTTGCTTCTAGTCTAACAACTGGAGAAAACGTTTCTTCGTAGTCTGTTCCTTCTTCCAGATTATATCCTTGTGCTACTAGTCTTGCTTTATTTCTAGTTATATTTCCTCATTCGTCTGCTTTACTTTTATAAACCCATTTAGTTCCTATAACCGTTTGTCGGACGGTCTGGGTACTAGTTCCCAGACTTCATTTCGTTCAAACTGATTTAATTCTTCTTGCATCGCAATAACCCAATTTTCATTGGATGATGCTTCTTTAGTATTTTTATGTTCTATAGTAGAGATAAAAGCTACATTACTCATTAAATTTAATTGACTTCAAGTTTAAACATTTGAATTTATTTCTCTAATTATATTTTCTATAGGATGATTTCGTAAAACTCTTCTAGGAGATCTTATCGTATTAGTAGAATTTTTATTTTCTAAATTATAAACAATGTTTTCGTCTTCTCTAGATAAAATGATATCGTCGTCGTCTGTCGAATTGTTTATTATTGTTTTTGTTTTATTAAGTAAGTTATTGGCATTAATTGTAGTAGAAACAAGATTAGCGTTTTCATCAAAAGATACATGGAGTTATTCTTTGAAAGTATTTGTCCGTTTATTAAAAATACGATAAGTTTTACTTCGATTCGAATATCCAAGAAATATCCCTTCGTCGCATTTTGAATCGAATTTGCCAAGCTGATCTTTAGTATTTAATATAAATCATTTTGATCCAAATATTTTAAAATAAGATATGTTTTGTTTTCTACCATTAAAAAGTTCATAAGGAGTATTTTTGGTGAGAGGTCTAATGGAAACACGATTCAAAACATAACAAGCAGTTGCAACTGCTTTTTCCCAAAATTGTTTTGGCAACGTGCTTTCATTTAGTAAAGTTCTTGCACATTCTGGTAGAGTTCGATTCTTTCGTTCTACAATTCTATTTTGTTGTGGAGTTCTAGGAAATGGAAATTTATGAAATATTCCTTTCTTTTTACAATAGTTATAAAATTGTATATTTTCAAATTCTCCTCCATGATCACTTTTAATATTTTTAATTTTAATACCTTTTAAATTTTGAATTTGTTTAACAAAAGTTTTTAAATTTTCAAAGGTATCACTTTAATTTTTCACATGTGTATCTAGAAAAATCATCAACTATTACAAATATGTACTTATTATGATTTACGAATTGAATCTGGTTAGGACCAAATAAATCCATATGAAGTAACTCGAGCGGTTGTAATGTCAAGATAACTTTCTTAGATTTAAATGATGATTTAGTTAGTTTACCTAATTGACATGGGTCACATATATTATTGACTTTAAAATTCATATTTGGTAATCCTTTTACCAGATTATTATTAGAAATTTTGTTTATATTTTTGAAATTGATATGACAAAATCGTTTATGCCATATCCATGGATCATTTTCTTTAGCTATTAAAGATAAATCTGAGTTATGATTAACTTTCATATTTAAAATATAAATATTTTTATCTCTGTTTCCTTCGAAAATAAGATTTTGATTCTGATCAAGAATACTACACTTATTTTTAGAAAATGATATTTAAAACCTTTAGCGCATAACTGACTTATACTTAATAAGTTATGTTTTAAATTCTTAACTAATAAAACATTTGTAATAAGAGGTAAATTAGATGTACCGTAATTGCTCACATCGCCTTTGCCGATGATATATCCCTTGGAATTGTCTCCAAAAGTGACATAGCCTCCATTTGAGTATGCAATTTTTATCAGCATGTCGTTGTCTCCTGTCATTGAGCAACCACTATCGAGTATCCATTTTCCTCTTTTCTTGAGTGGGACCTGCAAAAAATATGAGATATCGTATGGTACCCACCTTTTTAATAAGGCCCAAAGAGTTAGGTCTTAGGAAACCAAACCCAAGATGGTTTAGTATCCCTTTTATAAATATAATTTTTATTATTATGAACATCTTCCATGAACGAACTAATATACTTCTTTCTTATTAGTTTGTTATTGATTTTATGTATCCATATACTTATAGTATTAGAAACTAGTCTATTTAAAGACGTGGGTGTTTTATTAGATTTAACTTTGTTCAGATTACTAGATTGTGACTTTTTAACTTTCTTCTTATATCCTAAATCATGTTTATTACTAACAGATTGTGGATTCTCAATAATTCTAGATAAATTTTCTCTACCTTTATTAAAATTTGATACATTTTTAGTGATTCCATCTAGTTTAGTGTTTAGACTTGAATTTTCTAGTTCTACCATTTTAATATTTGTTTTTAAAACATGATTCTCAAAAATAAGACTATCATTCTTTTCTTTTTGAGTTTCAATTTCTTGACTCAATAGTATAAGTTGAGAATTAACATTAGAGAGAGATTCTTGAGTTTTCTCAAGTTCTTCTTCCAATATTTTCTTCTCATCTTTAAGCATATCTCTTTTGAATTTTTCCTTTTTTGATTTTCTACAGCTTCTTTATATTTTCTTTTAAGACTTTTTAAAGTATCTAATAATTCAAAGTTTATTTCTATCATATCATCAAAAGAAAAATCACTAACCTCATTAGCTTTAGCCATAAAACACACATTAGTTTGTTCATTATCGCTGTCACTTTCACTTCCCGAAGAAGATGATGAGGAATCTGAATCATCCCATGTGACTGAAAAGGCTTTTCTTTTGAATTTGTCCTTCCTTTTATTTCGACGTTCTTTTTTTTTATCTGGACAGCTTTATGCATATGCCCCTTTTTGTGACGGTTATAACATTCCATAACTGATAAAGACGGTGGTTTGTTGCTGGTTGAGTTCTCTTGCTATTATTTCTGTTTCCTTTTCTATATTTCAAGAATTTCTTGAAGTTCTTTGCAATAAAGCTAGGTCGTCTTTGTTTGAGTCTGATTCTTCTTGTTCTGCATGAAATGCTATATTCTTTTTATCTTGAGCCTGAACTCTTTTTGCCTGCAAATTTACTTCATAAGACATTAGATTTCCTATTAATTCTTCTGTAGTTATATTGAAAATATCGTTCGCTTCTTCAATAGCCAAAACTTTTCTTTCCCATTCATCCGTTTAAAGAATTAAGGGTTTTGGATACGATATCAAAATCTGAATATTTTTCTCCTAGTCCTACTAATGAATGATAGATATCCTGAAATCTTGAGTACATGTCATTTATGGAATCATTTTCTTTCATTCTAAAGTTTTGAAACTGACTCTTGAGCATGGATATTTTTCTTTGTTTAACCTTGTTGGTTCCTTCATGTGTGATTTTGAATGTACACCATATTTCATAACAGTATTGCACATGCTAACACGGTTAAACTCATTTTTATCTAAGGCATAAAACAACATATTCATGGCTTTTGCATTAGCTGTGGCATCTAATTTCTGTGTATTTGACCAAGTGGAATATTCTTTAGTAGGAATAGTATATTCTGTCTAAGTTATATTCCATGATTCAAAACTATTTGCTTGCATGTATATTCTCATTCGTGTGGACCAATAGTTATAATTCATGCCATTTAATAGTGGTGGACGTGTAGTGGATTGTCCTTCAACAAAGCTAGTGTTAATGCTAGTGCTGGTGTTAGTGTCCATATTATTAGATTATTAGATAACTGTGTTACGGTTATACGATGACCTTACTCCGATACCAAATGTAAGTGCAGTGTGGATCGTGTAATATGGATATATGATAATGCAGAGTATACTAATGATAATAATACTATAAATAGTGCGGAATAAAAAGCAATATAGTAAAATGACACCAGAGATTTGTATACTGGTTCGGAGCACCGTCCTATGTCCAGTCGCAGACTCCTTCTGGAATTTCACTAAAACAATAACCCTTACTTAACCTAGAGGAACAGGTCTATACACCCATGAGCAGCCGAACATGGACTTGAGTAGCAGAGTAGGATTTTGCCTCAACAGCCGAAGTGGACTTCACTCACCTGAGCAACAGAACAGGAATTCAACTAATACTGAAAATAGTTTGAATAATGTGTGTGCAGATAACACGAATTTGTCACTTGCAGTACACTCTTCCTATAATCTTCTCCTTGAGTATAAATGTTTATATTTGAATTATATGAAGAATAGAAAGGTATAGTATTGCTTTAACGCAGAATAATTGAGAGTATGATAGCAAATAAATTTCAGAAAGTTAGATCAAAGAATAAGAGAAATCGATTATGATTAAGTGATTTGAAACGAAGTTGGAGTTTGTACTTATAAGAGTTGGAAAGCTACGACTGTTGGTGAAGAGTTTCGATCAAAGTGTTGCATCCGAATCTTTTCGTTAAAGGTTCGCAACTCTTCACAAAAGTCGTGTCCTTTCAAAAATATGGTTGTTATAGAAATTCTGTCGACTAGGCTTTAGGGTGAGTCGACTGAATATTCAAACTAATTTAAATATTTAAATTCATATATTCATGCACTTTGCATATTGCACATTTTCTCTAGTGTCAGTCGACTGGATACTTGGGTCAATCGACCGACCTGGTGTACTTTGTGCAATATGCATAGTTTGCATATATATATATATATATATATATATATATAACTTTCAAATTTTTGTAAATTAATTATATGCTTATATATGTGTGTAAAAAATTTGGAAATAGAGTGATAAAAATATATAAGCTAAATATACGTAACCGAGGAGAGACTTTAACAATGTTGACCTAAAACTCAAAAGTCAAATAATAATAAAATTGATGCACCGTTTTTGAAGTCTTGTCTACTTGTAGTATATATTCTCTTTCTGTCATAGCAGTCGTCAAATCTATATGTTGTAGATGATAGCTTTGTGTCATGAATCAAAACCAAGTCTCGACATGGATAAGTATAAATTATCCGCAAACCACTTTGATCAAGCATTTCAAGTTGAAGACATCTTAAGGAATATGGAATTGAGGATGGAGCTTTTGAAGTCCAAGGTCTACTTACTAGTAATCCTGAGGGTGATTCCAAAATGGATGTAGCGGAGTTAATGCCTTCGGTTTTGTTCAGACCCAGAACAAACTTATATGGATGAATGCTGGCATTGCGTTTCTGCTTGGACGACAGTGTTAGTATTCCAAGATGGTATGCTACAAGGAAAGGTAAATTATAGTCTCAAACCTCACAACTCTGGAAATGGCTAAAATAGGGAAGATGTAGTAGGGCTATGTAGGTCGATCCCTTTAGGGTGTGTCATCACCTTTCCAAATTATCATATTATTGATTTGGTTGTCCACGAGAGCTCTTGATGAAGGTTGGGAACAACCGGGTGATGACATATTCGGTACTATCCAAGTTCAGTGACAGGCCGGTTCTGTGATGGCAAGGGTGGACCAAGTTTAGGATTTGAACCCAAGTATATTTTATTTAGAGGTGTACTGTACGGTAGAGCTAGTCCCTTACCTTGCCATTATCGGGATCCATTCTCTAATAAGCAGCTTGCGGACTTGATTGCATACTTATTATGTTGGAATTTAATAATGTAACAATTTCAGCTATGATTAATACGTATTTGTATTCTAGACAGTATCATAATATCATTGGATTTTATATAAAAAAAATTGGTAATCATAAGGTAAAACCCCGTCCGTGTTTATGTGCATCATGGTCTTACGAGACACCTTTGATTTTAAAGGAATTTATAAGTTATAATAAATAAAATTCCTTATGATTTGAGTTTCTCATGCTGGTTTTACTAGATTGATCCGCGGGTTATTTTCTTAAAATGCTCGGGTCAGCCCGAGCATATTTTCCAATTTTAGCTAGATTTTTTGGAGCATTCAGGTGACGAGCTAGATTCTTGTAGACGTATTCATGTGTCTTATATTCTTCCACTATTCTCTTTTGTTTTGTCCTTATCAATATTTGTGAGAAATTGTAAGGACGAGCTGTATAACTGTCTAGGCTGATAATAGGTTAGTATACTCTAATGTTGTGTATAATAAAGATATTTCTTTTTTTAAAGACTTTTTCATATTATATGTTACTTGCACATTTTATGAAATTTTGTTCTATCTTTTCTTTCTTCACCCCAAATAACCTGTCTTTCGGACACTTAAATGGTCGGTACATGAATGCTGAGGATGTATTCAGTGTCATCTTTAGTTGTGAGAAAGACAGATCATTACAGTGAAAATAGTTTATTAAATTACGAAGTGTCAACTCCAATCAAACAAACAGTTGATATCATTTTTGCAATAGATTGGTATCGATTTTGCTACGAACGACAGTGAAAATAATTTCTAAAATTATAATTTATCTACTCCAATCAAACAATCAGTGGATATCATTTTTAAAGTAATTTCTAAAATAAAAAAGCAACAACTCCAATCAAATAGACAATGGGTATCATTTTTGCAATATATTGGTATCGGTTCTATTAAATAATGACAATGAAAATAATTTTTAAAATTACAAAGCTTCAACTCCAATCAAATAGGTAGTGGGTATCTTTTTGCAATAGACTGGTATGCTTTTAGTTACAAATGTCAATGAAAATAATTTCTAAAATTTCAAAGTATCAACTCTAATAAAAAAGATAGTGGGTATCATTTTTGTAACATATTGGTATCTGTTTTGTTACAAATAACAGTAAAAATAATTTTGGAAACTACAAAACATCAATTCCAATCTAACATACAGTGGATACCATTTTTACAATATTATGGTATTAGTTTTGTTATAAATGACAGTGAAAATAATTTCTAAAATTAAAAAGCATCAACTCCAATTAAATAGATAGCGAATATGATTTTTGCAATATATTGGCATCACTTTTGTTACAAATATCAGTGAAAATAATATTTAAAATTACCAAGCATCCACTCCTATCAAATAGACAGTGGATATCACCTTTGCAATACTTTGGTATCATTTTTTGTGGAGCCAATATTATATAGCTATGATCAAAATATGGAAGATGTTATTCTCGAGGATGTTGTTAAGGAAATTGATCAAGATAATGTAAGTGCAATAAATTTTATACCTAGTACCATTTTAAACTTTCAGACTTGTGCATTTTCGCATGTATTAATGCTTACATATAAATATACATATCATCAACATAAGTGGGGAGTTCAAGCCAGAATAGTCATTGCTGAGAATGATTTTTTTGATTAAATTTTTATTTTATTTTACTAAGCACTGGGAAGGCATGGGCATTTCATTTTCAGCAAAGTCAATCTAATTTGTTTTCGTTGGATGTATTTTCCTAAATGCAATTTCTTTTTCAAGGTTAATGCTAATTTCCAATGACGACTCTCCTAATCATCTGCATTTGAAAGACTTTTCGGATTATGCTCTTATTTTAAGTGGCATGAAAAAAGTAATATATCTTTGAGAAGCAAATATTATATTTAAGATCAATAAGATAGGATATCTTGAGGTTAAAATAGTTTATCATGTGTGCTAAGTAATTACCTAATATTCCAAACAGCCTATAAACATTAATTGAATATTAATTCATTGAGTACAATTTCAACAAAAATTAATTATAAGATACAATGATTTTGTTCTACAACTGCAGCGTTTTATGTTTATTCACGGCGAATTAAAAATCTACAAATGTTTGATCCACCCTTCATAAAAATTGAGCATCATTTTTTTTGTTTTAGTTATATACAGTTGTAGTATCAGATTTTGTGCATTTAGATATTAGATTTTATTCCTATAGATATCAGTTTTTATCTGAAGCATATACTCTATTGCTGAAAAATTTTGCAAAATTTTAATAAAGCAAGACGATCGCCTATAGGGAGATAGACGCATCAGCCAAGCTAATCGAGCTTCCTCTAGAACCGACCGCCCCAAGGATCGATCGATTTATAAGACTCGGTTCCTCCTACATAAGGATAGAAAACCGTTCGAAGTGGATTTAAGGAGATAGCACAGTCAAACCGTTAGAGAAAAGCATACCTAATAAAGTCCTGCCACCTTAGAAAAGCCCTAATACAAATGCCCTGCCAACAACTGCTCCCATCCGATGTGGAAAGTTACAATAACATTGAGTTACGTCGCCTGACATCCTGTAAAAGAAGCAACCAGAGTACGGAGAGGCAGTGTGTCACCATATATTCATGTATCCGTACCAACCCTTTAGTCGGCAAACATCCATGGTTCGATTTGTTGTACGTGTCGTGTCTATCCTTAGGCAATCCCAACCGTAGATCAAAGGAGGCTTGCTCATATAAATATCCCAAGCATTTTACCATGCAAGGGATCGGATTCAGAAAATTAAGAAGGATAAAACTTCCCACCATACTCTTATCATCTTCAAGCATTCTCCACCATCTCCATGTATCCATTGTAATAATATAAATATATAGTGAGAATAATATATACAGTGGACATAAGCATTCATTTAGGCCGAACCACTCTAAAATTCGTCTCTTTATTACTAGCAATTCATCACTAACTCATGATCGTGCACTTCAAGCTAATAACAACATCAAAACCCTCATTCTCTCACAATTTTAGAGGTTGATTAGTCATTCTATCTCGCTGATGAAATTTTTATTCAAGATTTTAGCGCTAGAAGACTGGAAAACCTCCAAAACTCTCTAGCTCCCTTCAACTCTGCCTAGACTCCACACTCGACATGGCAACTAATGGTGTCAATGTGATCGACAACTCACATGATTTAGACACCAATGGTAACACACCCGCTATTGCTCCAAGCCCTTTCCCTGTAGTCGGTAGCAAATTTCGGCAGACTATTTGATCACATCGCAAAGATGGGAATCCTGAGCGAAGATGTAAACAGCCTAAGGGCCGCCTTAGAAACTCACTCCATCACGGGTCCAGGACAGCCATCAACTCTGGAAATCAACAATTTCCCAATGTTGCCAGTCATTAGAAGCACTAGTGTGTTAGTGACCCCAAAGAGAGTGTGGTTGGCATTTGAAATTGCAACCTACATGCCTTGAAGCCAAGAGATAACAACATAGTTAGAAAAGAGCCGAACGTCCATCGGGTGGTGAAATTCACGAGTCGCATCTTCAACGCCAAAGAGATTTAGCACAAACAATGGCCAGAGGATCTAGAGCTGCCTATGTACACTCCAACCCGTAAAGGAAAGAACCTCATCCTGTGCTTGGGTGTGAACAAACCCGGTCGTCGTGGTCACCTCCATCACACAAAAGATCTGTTTCCCCAGGTCACTATCATATGTCGTATTCCCTTGATCTGCCAGTGCACCACCAGGAGCCTCTGCCCGTTGATGTAGGTGTTCCCGCAAAGGGTGGAAAGGGGAAAAATGATCAGGTTGCACCAACCAATCAACCGAATACAAGCTTGCGGTGTAGGTGTCAATGGCCTATCTAACGACGAGGATGTCATTCTCCATAGAAATCCTCGAAAACCACCTCTCAGGACAGTATACGCTACTACAAATAGACAAATAAATTAGGAGCACAGACCCATGGAGTTACCGTGCCGCTTTCAACAATCGCCCAAGCTAGGAAGCAAACTGGTAATGCGAAGTGCTTGTTATTCCCATCCATACTTGTTGGGCTAACATCTCGTTGATTCTTACACTTAGCTCCCAGCAGCATCCGGTCTTAGGCACAACTATGCTTAGAATTCAAAACTATACTTTTTTACATGAAGAACTCATGTCATGATGGCCACCGAGCTTGGCAATATAAGGTAAGGCTCGTCAAAAAGACTGCATGCCTATGTCAACTGATTCAACCGGGAATCAACCCATGCCCACGAGGTCGACAAGAACAGTTTGATGGTTTCCCTATGCTCAGGCGTGCGACACAAATCCCAGACGTAGAAAGAACTCCAAAAAAGACCAGCCTCATATCTAGTTAATTTCTATCAGCGCGCAATGGAACCATAAGGATGGAAAATGCAAATTTGTCAAATAGCGATAATGAGAGATGACACCCACTCAAATTTCACCAAAAGGGAAAACACGATCGAAAAGAATGGAATCAGCAAAAACATGCAAAGAAACCATGATGACGACCAGAGGTATCAGGCTCGATATGCTAGCTATACTCCCCTGAATAGAGACATGGAAGCAATCTTACTCACAAACAAAAATCAAGCGCCCTTCCAAAGGTCGTAGAATAGTTAGGCGAGGGAACCGCCCCATCGTGACAGTCAATATTATCTCTTTTAGTAGATCAACGGACATTCTACTAACAATTTTCATGTTCTAAAGGACGTAATCGAGAGACTGATTAAGGGAGGATCTCTTCTGCAATATGTCAAACAACAATTAGATCAATGAATGGCCCATGAAAACCGTCCAATCCAGCCTTCCCTACAATCAGCTTGGGGCGTCGTGGCTATGACCGACATTCTTACCATTTGTTGTTGGTGCTCATCTATTATCAGAGGGAAGTTTCCACTTTCGATCAAGTATACTAATTGGAATGACGAGTCATTAAGGCTCGAAGAATGGAAGAGGACCATCCTCCAATGACCTTAATAGCTTAGGATTAAGAGGCAACGGTGTACGTCCACCACAACCCAGTTATTATAACCATGTCGATGGCTAGCATTAACGTCCACCATGCTTTCATTGACGGAAGAAGCCTATGACGCGCTCAGGCTGCTGGCCTTGCATCTCGCGCCTTATGCGTTGCCCATTTATAGGATCAGCGGAGTTGGGATAATCCCCATGGAGGTAAGAACACTCATAACTACCTTCAGTATAGAACCTACCATAGTAAATATTCAAATCAATTATGTGATCCTAGACTGTCCATCTACTTACAACTTGCTCACCGAGCGACCGATGTTGATCGAACTGGATGCCACCGTGTCATACAACTGCCTGATAATGAAATTCCCAACGCCAAACGAGATTGACGAGGTCAAGGTAGACCAATAGAAAGCGAAGTAGTGCTATGGGATATCCTTTTGTAGAGAATAGTGTCCTAAGGATTCAAGAGGAACCCACCACCAATGTAAACATCCCACTGGATCTAGAGAATGCGATGTATATGTGAACGGTGCATCCAACGAGAAGGGAGGCAGGAGTGCAAATAGTCCAAGCTACCCTTGAAGGGAAAGAGAACTACTTCACCGTCTGGCTTACCTTCATGGACACGAAAAACTAGGCTAAATATGAAGCTATCTTGGGTTGCCTAAAGATGGCGAAAGAACTTCATATGGAATCACAACATGCCTACAGTGACTCCAGCATCATCATCCACTAAATGAACGATCACTTTCAGACAAAGGGAAAGGTACTTGTACTTTACGTCACTAAAGCCTGAAGGTACCAAAGCCTTCAAAGAATTCCTTCTTGAACAAATTCCTAGGAAGCAAAATGGTAAGCCAGACTAGTTAGCAAAATAAACAAGTGACGTAGGAGAAACACTCCTATGGGTACCTCTGGATACCCCATGCAATTTCGGCTTTGAGGTAGGGTTTGGCCTCATGGAAATTGAACAACCTTTTGAAGAAAATTGAATGATGGCTATATACATGTATATCATCCATAACGAGCTACCAACCCACCGTAAGGAGGCCATAAAAGCTTTGCATTATTCGCTACAGTACACGATCATCGAAGGGAAGTTTTACAGGCGAGGATACTTAACCTTGTTGCAAAGTTATGTGTCCGAAGATCAAGCTGCCTAATTATGGAATGAAGGGTCGCTCGGTAGGGGTACTACTGGCCTACCATGGTATAGGATTCTATGAACTATGTTCAGAAATGCGACCGGTGCTAGTAATTCTTGAACGTCCCCAAGTCTTCTCCAGCCCTTTTATTCTAACGTTGTCTGGTCATTCGATGCTTGGGGGATCGATACAATCGGGAAGCTCCCTGATGCTAAAGGTAGATACAAGCACTTGATCATAACCAAAGATTATTTCCCAAATGGGTTGAAGCAGAACCTCTGATCGGTGTCATAGGTCGAAATTTTCTCAGCTTCCTTATCAAGATCTTCATCTTCCACTTTGGCATCCCAAAGAAAATTATTACGAACAACGGGACTCTGTTCAAAAGTACGCTATTCCAAGAATTCTATGATAGAAATGGAATAGAAAAGAGCTTCTCTTCGGTCGCTCACCCATGGGCCAATGAACCGGTCGAGGTAGTCAATAAAACCACCAAATCTACTCTCAAAAAATGGCTTACGAAAGAAAATGAAAATTGGGTGGAGGAGATGCCACTTGTATTGTAGTCGTATTGCATCTCCACCTGAACTTCGATCTGCTATTCATTCTTCTCTCTTTTATACGAGCACAAGGCCATGCTGCCCATCGAGGTGGACGTTCCATCCCCCCGCAGGTTGACCTTTGACCGTAAGCAAAATGATAAGCTTATAGGATCAACCTGGACATATTCGACGAGTGGATAATGGCAGTGGAGATCCGTACCGAGTTGTATAAGTGAAAAATCGCAAAACATTACAATGAATGGTTGAAGCTTCGATGGTTCACTATCGACGACTTGGTTTTACGTTGTGTGATGCAAACACCAAGGACCCAATCGATACGATGCTCGACAAGAATTGGAAAGGAACATATGTTACTAATATCGTGCTAGCTAATGGTGCATACCATCTATCTCCCATCGATGCGACTCATGTATCCTGGACCTAGAGGCCAGAATATCTACATGCTTACATTGTATAACAAAACTACTCCATAAGTAAGACCTTGGAATGTAAACATTTCCTTTTGTAGGGATCAATAGAAGGACATCTCTCTGTGCAAATAAAATGCTAACCACGCAAGTATAGGACACTTGGACAAGGATGAGTTCTTAGATGCACATTCATCCAATCCGAAGATAGCTCATATCTTATCAAGGACCGCACGAGCTGCCATTTCCCTCCCTGATAGAAAGATGTGCTTGGTGAGGGTGGATTACCATGCAACCACTCTTAGTGCTACCTAACCTGCTTTGGCAAGCAAATATGAGATATAACTCTTGCCTCCTAAGCTGCATCGACGAGCTAGATAGCGACCGTAACGGTCTGATTCCCCTCGCCCGTGATGCTCCTCGTCCCAGCGGAGTGAGTCACCATTGTCGAGACTGGCGCATGATAACTTAGTGTATTGCCATGAAAGTATCTCTGAGGTCTGACAATGTTGTGTACCAGCAAGCAAATAAGCCGAGACTCATTCTAATCCTGGGTGTCGGAAAAGGCGCTAACGAGCAAATAAGTCGGGTCCTTCCATGCAAATTCCATGGGCCTCAACTCCAACACCTATGTATCGAAAGGGCGCCCACAAGAAAATAAGCCAGGTCCTTCCGTCCAAACCCTATGGCCTCAAATCCTGCCCCTAGGTAACGAAAAAGGCGTTTGTAAGAAAATAATCTGAATCCTTGCATATAAACCCCACGAGCCTCAACTCTAGTTCTTGGGTATCGAAAAGAGCGTCTGTAAGATAATAATCCGGGTCCTTCCATGCAACCTCATTAGGCCTCAACTCCAACCCCTAGGTGTCGAAAAGGGCGCCTAAAAGAAAATAAGCCGGGTCCTTCCACCCAAACCCCATGGATCTCGTTAAAGCCTCAATCTCCCTAAGGCGAAACATACTTTCCATAACATACCATATGCTTTCCTTTTTATTTGCAGGTACAATTACAAAAATATGAATCTCGAACACCATATGATGCAGAAAAAAAGAGTTCATAACAACAGGGGCACGGTAGACAGCCCGTTATGCAAGGCATAATCAACCAATGACAAATAAAAAAATAAAAGAAAAAGGAATAGAAACAACAAAGATAACCAAGCTACAACCAACAAAACGCGACAACCTCCTTACTCATTTAGTCAGGTAAAAGAGTTGATCTGCTCAACCGTCAAGATGCCTGGCATAGGCTTACCCCTTCTGGTCAATTTGGAGGATGCCTCCTCTCAGTACCTCCACGCCAAAGTGGATGTCATCTTTGGGATCACAATAGGAAGGTTGAAGTTGTTACTGAAAGTGCCCACCGCTATGTTAGTCAAACGAGCTGACTATTGATTGTTGCTTTCCTGATGGACTCTCTATTTCAACCCCTCAATGTAGTCTGAGGGAAAGCAAGTCTAATGGGCATTCAAAAGCCCTCGAAGGCGCCCTACCTCATTTTCAAATATCTCCTCCTTCACTTTAGCTATGTAACCTCTTCCTCAACCGATCTCCAGTCGACAACGGCCTAGTCTTTGATAGCCTTGGCGTAGGCCTTGTTGCGGTTGGCTTCCTCCACTTATTTCTTAGCCAACTCCCCGGCCCAAACTACATGCACTTGAAGTGCGATCTTTAACTCATGGACCTTCTCAACCTCACCTTTGACCGTAATAGCCGCCTCACGCTCATTAATGGCCAGCTTACCTGCCGCCCAGGCTACTTCAACCTCCTCCCTTTCAACTATCAACTCTTCCTTCAGTAGGGAAACTATGGAAACTCAACCCAACAAACTGCCTCTAACTGCTTCCAACTCTACCATATGATCTACTGAATGGGCCCTATTCTCCTCCAATCCTCCCTCAACCTATCATGACCTCACCCAAGTTCATTCACAGCCCTCACCATCCGGTGAGGACCACCACGAGAAGACTCCCTCATTGCTTCCATGGCCTATCTCCAAATATGTCTCACCTGCAAATTAATGAGCTCATCACCATGTTCCCGCCTGAAAATAAGGTAGTCCAGTTATTGGTAAAAGGAGATGGAAGAAAAATAAGAAGGTAAACATGTCTTACCATAGCCAATTCCTTTCACTAGCTATCAACAATAGCTTGTAATTCGTGACCTGGCCATCTAGAGCATGGCCATTGGGAAATCCTTAAAGAATGAGCAGTAGCCACTTATAAGATTCGTAAGTGTCAGTCCAAGCCCTCCCTACCATATTCTGGAATAATCTGCATGGAAATCGTCCTAACTTCATAGGCTTCGCCACGAGCCACCCCCGTTTCATCCACCGTAGGCTCCTCTCCTCGTATGCCCCCAATCGATCCCTCCTCCTCTACCACTCCAATCCTCTCTCATTTTGCTACCTAGGGACTCGTCAACCTAGACTCTTCATTAACATGAATCATAGAGCAAGAAGCTAGCTAAAAGTTCCATCATATTTTGTCGGATCATACTCCTCCCATTTCAATGGAACATAAAAAAAGGGTGTCCTCATCAACATGGGCCAGCCCTCGGGATCCCTCGGCCAATATAATCATCTATACCAATGCATCCTTAGTCGGCCCTAGGCAAAAATGTGGATTTGTGTGAAGGAGAAAATGGATGTGACTACATGGGGGCTTCTTTGAAACTGTCTCCTTCTTCTTTCTCTTCTAGTTGGTTTCTACACCTTTCTCCATTTTTTGTAGGGACATGAATGGACTGATCCTCCGACAGTAGCCTGGCCTTTCAGTACATCTCATCAGTCACTAACTTGTCCAAATATAAAAATGTACCATCAGTCCCTCGAAAGCCCAACACTTGCCTCTCCACTAATGACGCCTTGACCGAGCTCAACGTTGGGGACCCTGCAATGGAAAATTTGTAAAAATATCAAAAAGGAAAAAGAAAGAAAGGGAGATAAAAATCACAACGATGGTCTTACAAAAAGGTTGAAAAGATCGAAAAAGAAATCACTGATAGCCCGCAGGACAAAGAAATATTGAGATTTCCAACTGGAGACACCTTTCTCTAAAACCTCAGTAAAGACCACTTCTCTCTTCTTCTTCATCAGAATGTGGAAATAGATCCTGAGACGATGATCAGGCTTTTTTTAATATTAGAGAGGCGGGGACAAGGCCTACGGAAACTGTTCCTAACTCCAAACGGTGACAAGTTAAGCAATGGTCCACTAGATAATGATAGCTATTTGGAGTAAGTTGACCCGAAGCATGGACGAGCCCGTTCAAAATGACATGATGGTTGGATGTAGGGGCATGGCCACTTCAACTTTCAAGTAACTCAAGGATAAACTGTAGTAGTTTGGTGGGGCGGTGTCAGCTCGTTCATGGGCTTTCGGGAATTGGATCAAGCCAAGGGTATAACCAAATAAGTTTATCTCTATGACTACGTTATCTAGTCCACCCAAGAAGTCAAAGGGGGCCATGGGGGTAAAACTGGAAGCATTATCGAAAGCATTCATCCTTTAACAAGATCATAGTAAACGTTTGAAAACAAGCATGATTGATGCCTCCCTTTCAGGGACTAACTGGCCTTAAAGCATGGTCAAATGACAAAGGGCACAGTCATGAGGAATCGCCGGAAGCTAACCCGCCAAGGGGCACCTACAGCGTAGAAATGAGCCATCGATGACACGATGATAATGAAAAACATAAATGGAGAGAGGGATGCATCTGTTAATGGAGAATTTGGAAACATGTCAAAAGATTTACAACAATGGCAGAATAAATGGGGAAACAGTGAAAGAAGAAGAAGAGGTAGCTTTGCTAATGTATAGACCTCACCGGCCAAATGGTGAACCTTCATATCGAAAAGACAACAAATCTAGATCGTGCGAAGAGATGTGATGTTAGGGTCAATTTCTTTGGCTCGGAAGCTACAAGGGAGAACAGATCGCAAAAAACACTGATAGAAAGACACATGATAGCAGCATCAATTATTTTATAGGCATCCATCAAATCATGTCATTTCGTATCTGAAATCCCGTCGCCACCCGTGAGTGCAGGCTTGGGGATTGCAAAAGTTTAATAAGGTATGGCGGCCCCACGTTGGGAGACAGACGCGTCATCCATGCTAATCGGGTTTTCCTTAGGAACTGACCGACCCATGGGTCTCCCAATTTATACACCGAGGTTCTTCTCACATAAGGACATCGTCCGAAGTAGCTTTAAAGTGATAGAACAATTAGACAGGTAGAGAAAAACATACCTACTAAAGTCCTACCACCCTGGAAAAGCACTAATACCACCGCCCTGCCAACAACTTCCCCCGTCTGACATGGAAAGCAGCAATAAACTCTGAGCTATGCCACCTAACATCCTACAAAAGGAGCAATCAGAGTACAAAGAGGCAGTGTGTCGCCACATATGCATGTATCGCTACCAACCCTCTAGCTGGCAACCATTCCATGGTCTGATCGACCGTACGGACAATGGATATCCTCAGAGAATCTCAACCGAAGATCAAAGGAGGCTTGCTCATATAAATACCCTAAGCAATTCACTAGGTAAGAGATCGGATTCAGAAAACTGAGAAGGATAACACTTCAAACCATACTCTTGTTATCTTAAAGCAGTCTACATCATGTCCATGTATCCATTGTAATAATATATATGTATATGTATATATATATATGTATATGTATATATGTATGTATATATATGTGTGTGTAATTATGTATGTATGTATAATATATAAAGTGGACGTAGGCACTCATTTTGGCCAAAACACTCTAAATTATGTGTCTCTTTATTACTAGCGCTCCATTAACTCATAACCATTTATTGCAAAGATTAGAACACTATTAAACCTCATTCTCTTACAACTTTCAAGGTTGATTATTTATTCTATCTCGCTGATGGAATTTTCATACTCATACCAAACAGACACCAGATATCTTTTTTGCACTATTTTGGTACCAGTCTTGTTATACATATAGTTAAAATAATTTCTAAAAATAAAGTGTCAAATCGTATCAAACATAAACTAGGTTTCATTTCGACAATATTTTGATATCAGTTTACAATCAAAATATTTTTTAAATTACAAAGCATCAACACCTGTCGAATATAAATTAAATATCACTTCCTTAATATTTTGGTATCATTTTTGTTATAAACGACATTCAAAATAGTTCTAAAATCACAAAGAATCAACTCCTATCAAACAAAAATAGGTGTCATTTCTTCAATATTTCGGTATCAGTTTTTGTATGAACGATAGTAAAAATAATTTTTAAAATTAAAAAACATCAACTCCAATCAAACAGACGTGCTATGAGTATCGTTTTTGCTATATATTAGTATCATTTTTGTTATGTATGATGATGAATACAATTTCTAAAATTAAAAAGCATCAGCTCCAATCAAATAGATAGTGGGTATCATTTTCGCAATATAATGTTATCATTTTTGTTACAAAAGATCGTGAAAAATTTTCCTTTCATCTACATTGTTTTCTGCTCGTCCTTTTTCTCCTAAAACCTAAAACGAGATCTTCTTCCGCCTCGTTCTCCCATCTTATACCATGAAACACATTGCTTCCTTCACCGTCAAACTCCACATTCAAAGAAGAGACCAACCTTGCTTGTTGTAGCCAGCTCAATGCACCTTTGGCGGACTCCAATTTCTCTTTTACGTTAGCCGCCGCAATCAACATAGTGCGTTGGACCATCCAGAACTTCCTCTCTTCTTCTATGCTCACGAAACTGAGTTTGCCTACGCTCTCCCACGGCCCTCTAGCAGCTGTCGACGTCGATCAAATATCTTGCTGAGAATTTTGATGAGGAATTGCGCCTTACTCCGACCTGATTCGGCATTGAGACCACCACCTGTCTCTTGGGAATATGATGACGTCGAAGATGGTTCTTATCTTGATGAGTCCAGTTTCGGTAGGCTGAAAAAAAAGCTACGGGTTTTGAGTCTATCCTTCTAAAAAAAGGTTTTTGTACTTATGCATTAATTATTATTATTAGTATAATTTATCCTTTAAACCTTTTTTTTCTTGTATTCAACGGTCGTTATATCTGCATATCAACTTTGTCAATTTTTTTATAATCTCCTTACTTTCAATCACTAGAAAAAATAAATTTAAACCGTTTATTAATAAGTATTTACTATGCATGTCTTTTATATGCACGTGCAATTGCCAAAGCACTTATAGAAATGATGAACCTATTCTTTGCTCTTGTACTTTAAACCACTTTACTCTTGTACTTTAAACCTAAATTTTAAAAATTATCCATGTTGGCTGTCATCAAAATTTTGTTTTGATATCCAACTTTGCAGTAACTAGAGCATTCAGATATTTTCTAAACCATTTGTTACCACAGATGAATATTGAATTTCCCTTTAAATTTTGGGGATACTTCGTATCAGTAGTTGAAATGAAGTATGTTATCCTTTGGGATTTCGCTCATATGATCTAGACAAAGCATATATCGTATGTCTTATGCATGACTCTTCCTTCATGAACAAATGAACAACATTGGAAAAAATTGACTATAGAAAATAATCAACATTCTCCCCATTGTTGGGGATTTTGCGATTCGAGACAAATATGATGGCGATTTCGATGAAGATAATGTTGTACTTCCGACTTCAAGGATCTATGGCATATATTATTTCACACAATAGTTCAACACACCAGGTACAAACGGGTTAGCGAACTATCGACTTTCAGGATTCAATGAAGCCTTATAACAGCGTAATCAGATTCAAAGTTTGTACGTCTTTGATCCGACCGAGAACACTTTAGCATTTGATATCTGACGATGCAATATGCAGAGAAAGGGATGAGGAAGAATAAGAAGAAACAAATCTACAACGATTCAGCATTTGCATAACCTTGCAGATGTTACAAAATACAGAGTAATGGAAGTGCAGCGATTAGCAACACTTCCCTGGCGTCGCAAATCTATGCAGGAAGAAGAAGAAGAACGATTCTGAATCAAAACTATTTCCAACGTTTTCTGGGCGTTGCTATTTATAGAGGTGAAGAGGTATCTATTCGCGAAGGGTTGCGTCCCTTCGTAACGTTTTAAAACCATCGCTAACAGTCACTCCGTTTGAACTGAAATGTCGCGTCTATTCTTTTTGCAATGTTCAGAAAAATGTTACAAAATTCCCGCCCTTATTTGAATTTAGAAATTTCGATTCTGGGTTCTTAACAGGCTAAAATTTGGCCCGTTACTGTTCACATATGATCGAAAAATATTTTCGGATCCGAACCCGAAACCCGTACCTGGCCTGGTTCGGTTCGATCGGACGGACGGACGGCGGCGGCACGCGTGTGATGTTGCATGACTTCTCTCCCCACAACAAAGCAAACATGTAGGAGCCCCAAGGCCCCAACGTCCACATGAGAAAGCTATATTTATACAAATATAGTCTTCGTTTTTCTAGCATGTGAGACTATGATTTCTTCTTCTCGATTTACTTCTTCTCTTCCAAATCAAAACCCAAAACCCCAAAACAATATTTGGAAATTTTACAACAATCTCCCCCAATTTTCAAAATAAAAAAATAGGATGGCAGAATCACTAGAGTGACTTCCTACATACCCAAGTGGGATCAAGCCTATGTAGTTCTAAGATCAATTTTTGCATCATCGTGAAAATCAACACATAAATAAAAGGTATCTTTTGGATTTGACTTTTACTAAGTGTAAACCATTCAAAGCCTTATCGAGATTCTATGGTGAACGAATCGTGAACCAAGTATCTCTAGTGATAAAACCGGAACAATCACACATGTTGATTTTCATAGGTAAAGCATTCTGTATTGCTTAGCACGTTAATGGCCATGTGCTTAAATCCTGGTTCATGAGCCAACTTAGAAAGCGGTCTTACTTTCCAAGGAAACAGCCTGATTTCCATACTCATATAGGTAAGTCTCTTAAGGTGTTTCTGCGATACACCTTTTATAGTTTCTAGACTTATTAAGGATATATATCCATCCTTTGTTCTTGCAGAATCCAACACTAATATTATGGGATTATTGATTTAATGTTCCATAATCATTCTCTTAACTTGTTGCTACCCATTGAACTTTGTCTATCCTTTTCAAGATATAAGTTGGGTTTCTGTTAAGGATGATCAACCTTCATTCACAGACCATAGTCCCATTTCTTGTGACCTTATATAAACCATTGCCTTTGGAAGACTCTTTGTAAGTGGGTCAGCCAAGTTTTTCTTCGTTTCTATGTAGTCAACAGTTATAACTCCTCTTTTGAGTAACTGCCTCACCATTTGATGTCTTAGACTCACATGTCTAGACTTTCCATTATATGTCTTATTAGACATATTGTATATCTTTGCTTGATTGTCACACTTAATCAAGATTGCTGGAGATGGCTTCTTCCATAAAGGGATTTCTATTAATAAATTCCTAAGCCATTTTGCTACTTTACATGCATCTGCTTATGCAATCAATTATGACAACATTGTTGAGTCAGAAATGCAGGTCTACTTCTTGGAAGCCCAAGACACAGCAGCACCTCCTAATGTAAAGATCCATCCAGTCGTAGACTTGGATTTGGGTTCTACATTATTACAGGTTGCATCACTATATCCTTCTATCACAACAGTATATCCTTTATAAGATAAACCATATTCAATGGTTCCTTTCAAATAAGCTAAAACTTTGAAAATAGCTTTCTAATGTTCGAAACCTGGATTACTCGTAAATCGACACAATACACTTATAGCATGTGCGATGTCTGGTCTAGTGCAATGCATAGCATACATAAGACTCCTAATAACAGTGGAATACTCTAGTTGAGAGATAGTACGTCCAGTGTTCTTTTCTAATTTAATATGACCTAAAGGAGTTGGTGCTGGTTTATCATCGTAATGACCATATTTTTGCAGGAATTTCTCTATGTAATGAGATTGAGTTAGTAATAACTCCCCCTCTTTCCTAACAATTTTAATTTCCAAAATTACATCAGCCTCTCCTAGATCTTTCATATCGAATTTAGAAGACAGAAACTTTTTAGTTTCACTCACACAGGATATATTGGAACCAAATATTAACATATCATCAACTTATAAACAGATTATAACAATACCTTTGTTATCCGATTTGCTATAAATACATTTATCAGCATCATTAAAAATGAATCTATATGACAGTGTAACTTTATCAAATTTCTCATTCCATTGCATGGGAGCTTGCTTCAGGCCATAAAGAGATTTCACTAATTTGCAAACTATCTTTTCTTGGCCTGGGGTTTTGAAACCTTCATGTTGTTCCATATATATCTCTTCTTCTAAATCTCCATTTAGAAAAGCAGTCTTTACATCCATTTGATGTATGACTAATTTATGAATTGATGCAAGTGCAATTAAACAACATATAGAAGATATGCGAGCAACTGGAGCATATGTATCAAAGTAATCTACTCCATGTCTTTGCTTATATCCCTTAGCAACTAATCTGGCTTTAAACTTATCAGTGGATCCATTTGTATTCAACTTTTTATTAAATATCCATTTACATCCTATAGGTATAGCACCAAAAGGTAAATCAGTTAAAACCCAAGTTTGGTTTAACAGTATGGAACTCATTTCTTCATTGATAGCTTTTTTTCCAGAAATTGGAATTTCTGGAACTCATTGCCTCAGAGTAAGTTTTGGGATCGTCATCGACGTTCATTTCATATTTAGTCATATTAAGGACTTCTTCCTTACTGCCTTCTACTAGATATGTAATAAAGTCAGGACCATAGTCCTCTATTCTCGCTCTTTTACTTCTCCGTTCTTTAGTACTATTATCTGGTACTGATACTCCCTTGCTGTTTTGAGCAAGAGCATAATCATCGTCATTGATGTCATTAGTCATACTAGGTTCTGGACTAGAAGATCTCATTGGGATCTCAACAGTTTGATTTTCAAAAAATTCTACATCTACAGATTCTATAACTTCTAGGGTGTCAAGAATAAGGAATCTATAAGTTATAGTTATAGTATTAAGTGAATATCCTATGAAAACGCATTTAAATGCTATATTTCCTAACTTTGGTTGTTTAGGGTCTGGTTTTCTAACATATGCTAAGAAACTCCAAACTTTAAGTCTAGTTAGGTTAGGTTTCCTATTAAACCATAATTCATAAGGGGAAATATTATTCTTTTTAAGTGGTACTCTATTTAAAATATAACATGCAGATAACATGACATCACCCCATAGATTATAAGGTAAATTAGAACTTATGAGTATGGCATCAACCATTTCCACTAAAGTTCTATTCTTCCTTTTAGCGACACATTTTGTTGTGGTGTATATGGGGCAGTACATTGGTGAATTATACCTTATTATTTATAAAACAAGGTGAATTCATTTGAGAAATATTCACCACCACGATTTGAATGTAATATTTTAATTTTAACTCCTAATTGTGTTTCGACCTCTCCTTTGTAAATTTTGAATTTATCAAAAGCCTCAACTTTAGTTTTCATTAGATATACATATGCATATCTAGTGTAATCATCAATGAATGTTATATAGTGTTGGTTACCACCATAGGTCATATGACTTTTTAAGTCACCCACATCACTATATACCTAATCAAGCAAACAAGTTTTCCTTTCTACGGATTTAAAGGATTTCCGGTGTATTTTTGTTTGAACACATATTTCACATTTAGAGGTGGTATCAAAATCACAATCAGAAATTAGTCCTAATTTATTCATATTTCTAATGGAATTATAAGTAACATGTCCTAATCTACCATGCCATAAATTAATAGAATCAACAATATAAACAGAATATTTATTTATTAGATTCAACTTAATCATGCCATTACAAGAGTATCCCTGTCCAATGAATCCATCATTCTTAGGCAACACTAGCTTATCAGACTCATATACCATCTTGAATCCTCCTTTGTTAAGAAGGTATCCAGAAACCAAATTCTTACTACATAAAAAACATTGACTAATGTAAGAACTTTTCCAGTGGTGAAAGGAAGTTCTATAGTGCCATTTCCCAGAACTTTGCTTGGAACCTTGTTTGCTCTAGTAACTTCGTCGGCTTCTCCTTTATTTTCTTCGTAACTCTTGAACAGATTACGGTCTTTGCAAATGTGAATGATTGCTCCAGTATCGAACCACCAATCATTATCATTTCCGGTAATGGAGTTCGCCTCTTGCACTATAGCCAATAGCGAGTCTTCGACCACATTCACTTTTTGTTGTTTCTTCCACAAACGGCAGTCTCGGGCATAGTGGCAGGGCTTGTTACAAAAGTAACAAGCACCTTTCTTTTTGTTGTTGGTTTTGGAATAATTTTTCTTCTTAAACTGTGTCTCATTCTTTCAGACTTCTTCAATACAAAAATGATAATCCGCAAACTGAGTTCCATCTTTCTTTTATCAATCCTTAGAATAGGACTCAGTTTGCGGATTATCATCTAGATTGTGTTTGCGAGAGTCTTCTTCAATACGAAAATGATGCTGTAAACCATCTAAATTATAATCTATTTCCGCATGCTTCATCTTTTTCTTATAATCATTCCAACTATGTGGAAGTCTAGAAATTATAACTCCAACAACAAAAGATTCAGGGAGATCAATTCTAGCACCTTTAAGTTGATTCACGATTTCCCTTACTTGTCCAATTATGGACTGATTGGTGACCATTTTGAAATCCGTAAAATAAGAAATAAGAAACTTTTTATTACATGCCTCGGATATGTAGTGCATATTCTCCAGTGAAGTCCAGAGTGCCTTTGCTGTTTCCAAGGTCCTATGAGCATTTTAGACAGTGGTAGATAGCGCATTCAGAATATGGATTCTGCATAG
This sequence comes from Allium cepa, assembly GCA_030765085.1. Taxonomy (NCBI): domain Eukaryota; kingdom Viridiplantae; phylum Streptophyta; class Magnoliopsida; order Asparagales; family Amaryllidaceae; genus Allium; species Allium cepa. Next base: position 673,165,358 of record CM060941.1, on the reverse strand, counting down.
GAAATCGTACTCTTTGCGCTTTGCACGTTTAGCCTTTAGAGCAGCATCATCCTTATTAGTTTCCTCTGTAATTTCTTTCAAGTCATCTTTCAAAATGTAGAACAACTTGACGGTGACCAGAAAAAATTTCATCATCTGTTGCCAACGAGTGAAATTGTCGCCATCAAAACGCTCCAATCGAGTTAGATGCTGATTCATAACTTGCAGAGTACTCGAACCTTCCATGGTTGAAAGACAATTGTATGAAAATTTGTTGGGGATTTTGCGATTCGAGACAAATATGATGGTGATTTCGATGAAGATAATACTGTACTTTCGAATTCAAGGATCTATGGAATATATTCTTTCAGACAATAGTTCAACCCAATAGGTACAAACGGGTTATTGAACTATCGACTTTCAGGATTCAATGAAGCCTTATAACAGCGTAATCAGATTCAAAGTTTGTACGTCTTTGATCCGACCGAGAACACTTCCGTATTTGATATCTGACGATGCAATATGCAGAGAAAGGGATGAAGAAGAAGAAATAAATCTACAACGATTCATCGTTTACAACACCTTGCAGATGTTACAAAATACAGAGTAATGGAAGTGCGGCGACTAGCAACACTTCCCTGGCGTCGCAAATCTGTGCAGGAAGAAGAAGAATTCATAATCAAAACTATTTCCAATGTTTTCTGGGCATTCCTATTTGTGGAGGTGAAGAGGTATCCATTCGCGAAGGGTTGCATCCCTTCGTAACGTTTCAAAACCGTTGCTAACAGTCACTCCGTTTGTATTGAAACGTCGCGTCTATTCATTTTGCAACGTTCAGAAAAACGTTACAAAATTCCCGCCCTTATTCAAGTTTAGAAATTTCGGTTTTGGGTCCTTAACGGGCTAAAATTTGGCCCGTTACTATTCACATATGATCCAAAAAAATATTTTTGGATCTGAACTCGAAACCTATATCCAAACCCGACCCGGCCCGGCCCGGTTCGATTCCTGCCGGTTCGGTCGGACGGACGAACGGCGGTGGCGTGCGTGTGATGTTGCATGACTTCTCTCCCCACAACAAAGCAAACATGTGGGAGTCCTAAGGCCCCAACATCCACATGAAAAAGCTATATTTATACAAATATGGTCTTTGTTTTTCTAGCATGTGGGACTATGATTTCTTATTCTCTCTTTACTTCTTCTCTTCCAAATAAAAACCCAAAACCCCAAAACAATATTTGAAAATTTTATAACAATCTCCCCCAATTTTCAAAATAAATAAATAGGACAGATGAATCACTAGAGTAACTTCCTACGTACCCAAGTGGGATCAAGCCTATGTAGTTCTATGATCAAGTTTTGCGTCATCGTGAAAATCAACACATAAATAAAAGGTATCTTTTGGATTTGAACCTTTACTTAGTGTAAACCATTCAAAGTCTTATCAAGATTCTATGGAGAACGAATCTTGAACCAAGTATCCCTAATGATAAAACCGGAACAATCACACATGTTGATTTTCTTAAGTAAAGCATTCTGTATTGCTCAGCACGTTAATGTCGCCTTCTCCCAAAATGGGGTATATTAAGAGTGACTAAAGTGAGTTAGAACCAAGGGCCATGGTTTCTAAAAGATTATTACTCTTAGAAAACTGGTTGTAGTATATTAATTGGTGTGCAGCGGGAGGAGAGTCCAGTATTTTAATTGGGGACCGATCCAAACTTTTCAGAGAGATTAGTCAGATTGCTTGGTTGGCTAAGAAAGTGGTCTTTCGCTTCGATACCAGCATATCTAAGAAAAGAAAGGCCACAGTTCGGACTAAAAGAGCACTACCTGACCTGCGCATCCTCACTAGAATTTTCATACTGACCCAGCTATTCACAAAAAAGACCCTCTTTACTACCTCTGGTTGGATGCCGTGGGAACAAGGAAATTCTCACTCATTGCTAGCCCTAGAAGATCTTTAATATCTTACCAGACGTTATTACCAACTCACTCATTTTTTTCTCTTTCTATTCAATCCATCCAATCCAAAGAGGAGTAGACAAGAGAGTAACGTGTATTCTCTCACTCTCTTCTACTTGCTTCTGTAGCTCATTCGCTCTCTCTGGATCGATGGTTTGATCCTCTGCGCTCTTAGTTGATTGAGTTCTTCCCGCTCTTGCGTAATATACTGGTTTGGTCACCTCTTTAATCGATGCAGGGACTGGGGAAGGAACGCCTCAGTTCGGACTAAAAGAACACTACCTGACCTGCGCATTCTCATTAGAAGTTTCATACTAACCCAGCTATTGGTAAGTAGGGTCCTATGATTCACGCAAGCACCTCGTGGCCGCTTGACCCCTAAAGCTCAGATGTTTGACTTTCATTTGTTAAGAAAAGCTGTTTGCAAATAATCTATTTTCACTTCCCCGTTTATTCTGGAGGAGGGGATATTATTTAAATAAGACTATCCGCTCATGTACTCAGGCAATTCATCACCCAGAATAAGGGATTATCCTATGAGTCGGAGAATCTATCTATCCTGGGTGCTATGAGTTGGGAAGGACGGAGGAGTGTAACGACTCTATCCTGGGTCCTACTGATTCGGAGCAGACAGAGGCCAATGTTTATACTGGGCGCCAGAGAACCTCTCTTTCAAGTGAGAGGAGCCTCCCCTATTTACCGGGGCACGGAACAACGGATGCCAGAGTATAAACATTGGGCGTAGCTAGTTTCAACTATTCACGAACCGGAGGTAGCGTAGCTGATATTTGAGTGTTACAGCCAGTATCTTAATTCGCCGGTATAAACATTGGGAAACGGTCTTTCAAGTAACCTATTGGAACAGGAAAGACTAAACGAGCGTAGCGATAAGAGTGGAAACTGTTGAGTCACCGCCAGTATATTAATTATGAGGCCAAGTATATTAATCCGGGCGAGGCCCCGTATTATGCAGAGACAAGAGCCCGCACCTTTCCCTCGAAAAAAGACTTGGCCACCTCTCCTAGCTCCACGAGTATCAAGTTTCTTGGGGATGATGGGACAAGGCCCTAGTTTTCCTGGGTTTGGGAGATATCGATTACGGTAATGGTGGCGGTCTTCATGATCCTATTTGCTCTTGCAAGTGCTGCATCCGAACCGAATGGGAATTCATTCTCGACTTTCGACTTCCTTTGGTGCCGACCTTGTCAATGTTTATACTGGACTTGGTATCCCAGTATACTTAGGCAAATTAATATACTGGAAACTAAGATACTGGAGCCTGCAGACCAATGTCGCTTCGCTACCTTCCTTTCCTCTAGTTTAGAAACGATAATAGACCGGCCTTCCCGCTCCACATCGTTTTATTACTTGTTAGACCATTCCCCCTATGCACCTTACCTATAAGACGGAGAAAAGGAAGGAGACGAGTGAATGAAGTTAGTTAGTTATGGGAAATTCTACGGTCCTTTGAGGCTGTTGTGAATCTAAGACTAGTTGTCAAAAGACTTACTGCTGGAACGGATTCCGGTACTCTTTCCCTGCCCAATCCATTAGTTCGTGTTGGGTGTGTTTCGACCGGTCCTATACCAACGAACCTACCATCTTCCCTCCTACCACTGAACCAACAATCTTCCCTCCTACCACCGGACCAACCATCTTCTCTCCTACCACCGAACCAACCATCTTCCCTCCGACTGCCGAACCAACCATCTTCCCTCCTACCACCGAACCAACCATCTTCTCTCCTCCATCACCGGACCAAACACCACCTAGCCACTACCGGACCAACCTCTACCCGACCAACCCACTTCCATGCATCACCGAACCAAGGCCCTGCCGAACAAACGTTGCCAGGCCAGATTACATCAGCCCAGGCCCACCATCAGCTATATACGTCCAGGACCCCTGCCCCCATCCTCACTCTATAAATAGAGGGGCAGGGGTACAACTATGGCAGACAAGTTTGAGAGCTCAGGCATGGATAGAATTCGCATAAATCACCCAAATCGCTAAGAACCATATATAATCAACTAAATCATACGACTTGCAGGTGTTTGCCCATTTTTTGTGCAAACATTTTTGGTACATTCACTGAGAACAGAAGCTTGAAGCTTCAGCTTCGCCCACTTAACCCTTTTCCTATCAGCATCATGCATTACTTGGAGAACATGCCTCCTGGACGGAAGAATGATGCTAACAAAGGAAAGAACATCGCAACTGGCAGTATCCAAATCCAATGATCATAGATCAAGACAATCGTCTGGTTCCAACAACAAATGGTAATCAGGCAAATCCGACAGCCCCTGCTACGGAACAACCAATTACAAGGGCGGATCTGGGCTGGGTTGTGGCTGAAGTAACTAACCGTTTCGCCTCTCAACAAGAAGCCTTGGTGGATCAACTCATGTCACGCTTAAGGGATGTTGAAGAATCCAACCGCAACACTGAATCATGGGGTGAGACCCGGTCTGGAGGATCTAGGAGACAACAAAGGTCTTTCTTCTTCGAAGAGGCTAACAACAGAAACAACTATGGTAGGAGCCGAGCCCGGACTCAGCCCGAATTCCGACCCGAGGAAACACTTGGAACCGAACCCAACAGGGGACGTACAGGCAGGGGTCGGATGTAGCTGAGCCTGCCATGCTACCTAACCATGGAAACACCAATGGACGGGGCCGGGCTGGAGTCCAGCCCGAAGTTGGACCCGAGGAAGTGCTGAGAACAGAACCCAGCAGGGGAAGATCAAGGCAAGGGCCAACTGTAGCTGACCCCGGCGTGCCCCCGGAAGACCAGAGGCAGCCATTGGAGAATGTTAGGAGTGATAGACGATACCATCCCTACATGTCATCTGGACGGAATCAATCCCGCAGGGAAGAACCAAACTCTTTTCTATCCGCTCCAAGTTCTGATGAAAGGATGGCGCGATTGTTCAGAGAGTGCGTCCAACGGGACCAAAGGGATCAGGGGATAGGCGCTAGGGTAACCAGCCTTTTCACCCGTAATATCGAAACTGCCGTCACCCCCCGAGAATGGAAAATGCCAACAATGGAACCTTACAAGGGAACCTCTGACCCCGTTGTACACTTGCAGAGATACACACAGCATATGCTTATGAGTGGAGAAAAAGAGGGAGTGCTGTGTAAATGCTTCCCACTATTCCTGGAAGATCTAGCTACCTCCTGGTTCTGGCATCTATCCCAAGGGTCTATCAGCTCATGGGAAATGTTGAAAGAAAAGTTCACCAGCCAGTTCCGCATCCACGTGGAACAACCCAAGGATGCTTATTCCCTATCTAATATCAAACAGAAACCCGGAGAGACAGTGCAACAATATCTAACCCGATTCAACGCCGCAGCGGCCACAGTCCAAGATGCCGACGAGAAACTTATCCTAATGGTCCTCTGCAGTGGTGTACACCCGGATACTAAATTTGCTAGGAGATTAACGAACGAAAAGCCAGCCACCTTACCCGATTTCTTCCATAAAGCCGGGAAATATATGAGACTTGAAGACGCCGCCATTGAAAGGCAGACAGGGCAACAAACCAAGGCAGCTCATGGCAACACACCCGCGGTAGCAAAGGACGTTCGAAGAAATGACTCCAGAGATAGTGCTGGGGGCAAGAAGGGGGAAAAGCGCTTATATAGGCCAGGACCGAGATTTGACTCTTACACTCCTTTAAATGAAACAATCGAAAACATCTTCTTGGCCACCCAAGACGAAGTTAGATACAAGCGCCCCCCGCACAAGAAGGAATCAGATAATGCAATTAAGTCTGGAAAGTTCTGCCGCTTCCACGAATCTCATGGGCATGACACCAATGGATGCCATCATCTCCGGGACTTGATTGAAGAACACATCAGAAGGAAGAGACTAGAGAGCTATGTGAAAGGTCAGAACAGGACTTCAACTCCTGCCAATGAGAACCCAGGGCTATCCCTCCCGGAAGTAGGCGGAGGAAATCGCAACACCAGCAGCTCCAGTCAAGAGAAGATAGTGGTCCTTATCATATCAGGAGGACCACACATCGCCGACTGAAGCTGGGCAGAGATGGAAAGATACGGTAAGTTGCTTAGAAACAATGAAGGCTACGTTAATTCTATTACAGAAGAACGCCACCTGAAACGGAAAGAGAATGATGACATCACATTCAGTAGGCGTGATCTAGAGGGAAGGCAGTACCCTCACATGGATCCTATGGTCATCTCTGCCTGGTTCGGTCTAGCCAAGGTTTTCCGAATTCTAGTAGACACTGGAAGCTCAGTAAATATCCTATTCAAGCATGCTTTCGACAAAATGAAGCTGTCAATGGAGGATGTGTCTCCCTGCAGCAAACCGCTACATGGTTTCACTGGAGATGCGAAGATGCCCCTCGGGAAACTGAACCTCTTTGTCGAAATAGGAAGTCATCCCCGCTCCGCTGTGCGAAAACAAACATTTATGCTAATAGAGAACCACTCGGCCTACAACGCCTTTTTGGGAAGGCCAATCTTGTCTGACTTCCAAATTGTCCTAGCCCCGTGGTGCCTGAAGATGAAATTTCCAACGGATAACGGAATAGGAGAAATAGAGGGAGATCAAGATGCCGCTCGAGATTGCTATGTGAGTGAACTTCGCAATAACCGTATGAAGGATAAAGGGAAGGATGCGGAGACTTCTCTCTGCAAGAAAAACTCGGAAGCATAGCAATTAAAGAAAGCCCCTCCTCTTCGATACACCAGCGATCCTTTCAACGAATTAGACCCCAGGGACAAGGAGGAGGAGGCCACCACCGAGCCTGCAGAGGCTATGGAATTTGTATCAGTAGACAAACACGACCCAAGTAGACTGCTGAGAGTCGGGTCTCGGTTAAGAGCGGAATTGAAGGATCAACTCGTCGATTTCCTTCGCCACAACATGGATGTATTTGCATGGACGCACGCTGACATGACTGGAATCCCCCCAGACGTAGCATGCCACGTCCTGAACATCCATCCCACCAAGGTGCCAGTAAAGCAGAAAAAGAGAAGCATGGGGGCAGAACGATCAGCAGCCCTCGAGGAAGAAGTAAAGAGCCTACTTGCTAATAAATTCATACGAGAAGCCATCTACCCAGAGTGGATCGCCAACCCGGTACTGGTAAAGAAGGCTAATGGGAAGTGGCGAACATACATCGACTTCTCCAACTTTAATGACTCTTGCCCGATGGACTGCTTCCCACTCTCCCGAATCGATCAGCTCGTGGACAGCACAGCCGGACACGAACTCTTATCCTTTATGGACGCATACTCAGGATATAAACAGATCTCTATGCACGCCCCCGATCAAGACCACACTAGTTACATCACTGACCGGGCACTGTACTGCTATAGAGTACTACCTTTTGGACTTAAAAACGCCGGAGCTACTTATCAGCGCCTCGCCAAGAAGATGTTTGCGGAATTAATAGGACGAACTATGGAAGTTTATGTGGATGACATGATGGTAAAATCGAGAAAAGCCAACGATCGTATAAACCAACTGGACGAGATGTTTCAAATACTTCGCCAATATGGAATGACGCTGAATCCTCTAAAGTGCTCCTTCGGAGTATCGTCGGGAAAGTTCTTGGGATTCATCATCCATGCCAGGGGGATTGAAGCAAACCCCGAACAAGTCCGGGCTTTGCAAGATATCAAGATACCATCCACTCGAAGAGAGATGCAAAGCCTAAACGGGAAAGTGGCCGCCCTAAGCAGGTTCATCTCTAAAGCAACCGAGAAATGCATCCCTTTCTTTGAAGCTCTAAAGAAAGACAAAGGAAAGTTCGAATGGACTGGCGAATGATCGACAGCCTTCCTTAACCAAATCGAACACCTCCAGGGACCACCAGTACTCTCAACTACAAATAATGGTGAAGAACTATACCTATACCTTGCTGTGTCGTCCCATGCTTTAAGCGTCGCTTTGGTGAGAGAAGACAATCGCGCGCAGCGGCCCGTATACTTTGTAAGCAAGAGATTTACAGGGGCAGAAGCTAGATACCCTAAACTTGAGAAGCTAGCATACTGTCTGCTAATCACGTCACGGAAGCTGCGACACTATTTCCAATCTCATTCCATTAGAGTTTTAACCGAGCAACCGCTAAGGCAGGTACTCCATCGCCCCGACACTTCTGGGCGACTACTTAAATGGTGCATTGAACTGAGTCAGTATGATATCACCTACCATCCTCGCACCGCCATCAAGGGACAAGCCATGGCCGATTTTATTGCCTAATTCATTGCCAATGAAGGTAAAGATCGATCTAAAATAACAAAAGATATCAAGTGGAATCTCTTTGTAGATGGAGCATCAAACGAACAAGGCTCGGGGGCAGGTGTTGTGATAATCACCCCCAGGGGAAGGAAGCTGCACTATGCCCTAAGGTTGGAATTCGCTGCCACGAACAATGATGCAGAATACGAAGCAGTGATAGCCGGATTAGAACTTGCCCTAGAGATCGGAGTCGGTTCTTTATGTCTTCACAGTGATTCTCAACTTATTGTAAATCAAATACTGGGAGAATTCCAGACTCGAGGAGAACGACTCACAGCATATCTAAAGAAGACCAAGCTGCTGCTCAATCAATTGGATCACTATTTAATCAAACACGTTCCTCGAGAGGAGAACCGAGAGGCTGACGAACTGGCAAAGCAAGATAGCATGAAGAACAGCACCATTTCTGGAACAGTAGCCATCTCAAAACAACTAGCCCCAAGTTTCGAACAAGAGGATCTGATAGCTGCAATCTAAGAAGAAACTTGGATGACTCCTATCTGGAAATACTTGCAAGATGGCACACTACCCAACGAGCATAACGAAATCAGGAAAATCTTGAGGAGTGCTTCCCGTTACACAATACAAGAAGGCATCCTCTATCGGCGCGGCTTCTCTAACCCCTTATTAAGATGTCTCGCTGGAAGGGAAGCCAAGGAAATCTTATCCAACATCCATCGAGGAAGTTGCGGAGACTACACTGGAGGGAAGACTCTGGCAAAGAAGATACTCCGATATGGATATTTCTGGCCCACCTTAAACAAAGACACCTTCGACTTCATAAAAAAATGCGACAGATGTCATAAATTTGCTAAAATCCCTCGACTACCAACCAGTGAGATTACTCAGATGACCATCCCTTGGCCCTTCGCAATATGGGGAATTGACTTGATTGGCGAACTGCCAATGGGCCGAGGCGGAGCCAAATATGCCATAGTGGCAGTTGATTATTTCACCAAATGGGTGGAAGCGGAGCCTCTAAATAAAATATCTTCGGCAAAAGTTATTAACTTCTTGATCAAAAATGTTATGCACGTATGGGGTTCCACTCAAAATCATATCGGACAATGGACTTCAATTTGACAGCGCGGACGTCACCGACTAGTGCCGAGAGCATGGAATTCACAAAAGCTTCTCATTTGTAGCTTATCCCCACGCAAATGGACAAGTCAAAGCTGTCAATAAAATTCTCAAAACTCTAATCAAGAAGAAACTTGAAAAGTCAAAAGGCGCTTGGGTGGATGAACTTACTACAGCACTTTGGGCCTACCGCACATCTTACAGAACATCAACAGGACATACTCCTTTCTCTTTGGCATACGGATCGGAGGCCATGCTCCCAGTTGAAACTATAGTGCCCTTCCACCATAGGATCCACTACAACCCAGAAGAGAACGAAGAACTCCTCCACATGTCTTTGGATCTAATTGAAGAGAGAAGAAACGATGCAGCACTCAAAGCGGCAGCTCACAAGCAAAAAGTGGCAGCATAATACAACTCCAAAGTCAAGCACCGCAGCTTACGAGAAGGAGATCTTGTCCTCAAGCGGATCTTCCCGCGCCCCGGAGCGCTAGATCCAATCTAGGACGGACCCTATGTAATTCATAAAGATCTCCACAACGAAGCTTATATTTTGTCAACAGTGGACGGAGAGGTGTTCCAGAGGGCATGGAACATCCAACACCTTCGTCGATACTTTTCTTAACTTGTACTGCCCATATGAAGTGAATTAACAAAGAGAATCAGTGGACGTAGGCATTTTTGTGCCGAACCACTTTAAAAATCTTGTCTCTTTTCAATTTGTTCCTTTATATCTTGGCTGCTTGTTAAGCTTATCCTTTTCTGTTGAACAAAACCCTGTGTAACGGCATTTCCATTCTGGACGCTTCACGCCACAACCTCACCTGGACAGGACCCAACAGGTACTATACGAATCTATGCCCTCACCAATGAGACACTTTTGCTTCAGCATCCCTCTGTTGCGGGTTAACTCATTGCTCGCGACGGCCCTCAAAGCCAACTGTAATGAGCCGATCATAAGCCACCGAGAAGGCCGACTATAGCCGAGGCAGCTCATTACGGTGTTCGGCTCGCCGACGACTATGAACCGATTATAAGCCCCAACATAAGGTGTGGTAAGCCAGGGGAAGTTCACAGTTGATGATCGGCACCCACGCTAGCCGGCCACGGTAAATCGAATAATACCCACGATTACGGGCCATAATGGCCCGGGTAGTTACTGTGCGCGATCTCGGCTCCGATGTGTCTTAAGTACGGCTGTGGTAAAAAAGAAAACTCCCCGCGGAGGTGTAAGATGGGTAACGAATGTCTCCAAGACCCACAGCTAGGGAAAGTGACTACAAAACCCATTTGCCACGAACTTAAGCACAACGAAGGCCTTCCGTGATTGGAAGTTTTACTATTTCTTATATTTCCATTTTATTTATAAAAACTTTCCTCCTATCCTCTATAACGATCACTAAAGTACATGACACAAAATAGGAGACACTCGCTAATGGGAATAAGAACTTACAGCTGGATGGCAGGACATTCAACTGCATTCCATATTCGATTACACAAGGCATTCAAAGCTACCGTCTACAGCAAAAACTTGAAGGGCGGTACTCTCTTCTCTTGTATACAAATAAATAGCCCTGATATATTCATACATCACATTAACATTGCAAGACATGAAATTATATTTTAAGCGAGAACTTGACATCAAAACACAATTGAATCACTAGCACATGCACAGCTATATTTCTTATGCAACACATCAAAATAATGACAGCATCCTAATATGACAGAATCGGCTTATAAAGTTACATGTTAAAAATAAAGTCGTTCATTGCAATGACATAATTACAAGCTGAAAGTACATTAATGTTTTAGAACTAGTATTTACAGGAATGCCCGGATCAAGTCAAAATAGTCGGCAGCATCAGAACTTCATCTCTACCCTTCCAACCCCCCAAGATCTACTTGATAGCAGGATCAGAACTCCCGGCATGCTTACTAGAGGTCCCACCTGTCCACTTCAGGAGAAGAATCTATTAGACAAACGATAAGCAATGATGTTAAGAAAAGATTAAAAGGAAAGACTTACCAGCGTCTGCTTCCCGATCATCATCCTCCAACTGCACACCCACCTCCTCGGCGTTAAGCAGCCGCATGCCCACCTTCACCGCCACCTTCTCCTCCTTGGTGAACTGAGCGGTAACCACATCCATTCTGAAGGCCACGCCACCCTCTTTATCCGCATCAGCCTTGGCCTCCTCCAAAGCCCGAAGATATATCCTCGCCATGACCCGGGGGTAATCATCCATCCAGGATAGGTTGCCCTGCTTCCAAGTACGAAAATACATATCCTGCAGCATATCATCCATCATCCCCTCGTTCTCCTCAAATTCCCTCATACGGGCCTCAGAAACCGACAACTTTGCAACGGCAGCATCCCTCTCCAATCGGTATCTCGAGCAGTCAGCTTGAAGGGATCTCCTCATCGCCTCCATCTCCTTCTTTAGCTTGGCCTGAGCAAGCCCTGCGGCTTCGAGCCTTCCAAATAACTCCTCTACCTGCTCGAGATCCACTCTTCGAACCTCATCCACCATTGCGATGGCCATGTCAATTCGTTTCTTGCAAGCAGCCTCCATCTTTTACAATTCTGCCTTGCTAGCCTCTTCCATGGTTTTCTTTAGTCGTCTGGAGGCCGCCTCATGCTGGGAGATCTGAATGGCCTGATCGGCAAGCTGTTTGGCCTGATCGGAAACCATTAGCCGCAACTGAATGTTAGCACTTCCGATTTCCTCTCCATCCTTGACCAGTCGGGCATATTGCGCCATCAGTTTCCTGGTCTCCTCAGCCACCCGATCGATGTTTGCCTTGGCCTCATCCCCCATAGTCACAATCCGAGTGGTCAACAAGTCGAGATCCAAAGACTTAGCCTCATCAAGCACCCTTAAAATAGGATTGCGGGGTAGGAAGTGCTCACCGGTAACCTCATCGAAGGAAATATCATGGAGGTTCGGGTCCAGATATGGATGACTTGCAAATGGGTTACGAGCCAAGCCGGGACGATCAACATGAGTAATGGTAGGATTCTCTGATGGATGTGGAGATGGTATGGACTCAGTATCCTTCCTCATAATATCATGAATAGGCTGGGTTGGGGGCTGAGGTCCAAGTGAAGGTTCGAACATGGAACTCCTCCTCTTTCTCTTTTGAATATCCGCTTCAATGACTCTGAGAAGAGGACGGTAGCCGACTACGCCCCCGGAACGGTCAATCGAGGGCTTCGGTTTAACAGAAGTTTGAGGAGTTTGAACTGCTCGAGGCGGTGCCGAAGGTCTGATGTCTTGGACGCCTTACCCGTTCTGTCTTGGTCGCCTTACCCGTTCCTGGAATAAAAACCAAGTGTTACAAGCATGCATGAGACTATAATCCAAGAAACATGTGAAGTTAAAAGAGGAGTCAAAAATTCACCTTGAACCGCCGGAGTTGCCCTAGCTGAAATACTCTCAGAAGATGGACTGGCACCAGTCCCGGCCTTATCAGATTTCTTAGGTTTCTCCACCAAGGCCGACCCTTCCTCCAACCCCTCAAAGGCTTGGCGGAAAGCATCATCCGTCCACTCTTGAATCTCACCTGCTTGCCCAGAGGTCAAGGCACCAACGCCACTACCACTCTGTCCTTCGCCACCATTACCACCATCGCCTTCTCCATCACCTCCGCTCTCCTCCTCGCCTTTTTCCTCCTCTCCACTTTCCTCCTCCGGAACATCTGGGCACGTACTAGGAGAGGGTCCATCAGATTTCTTGAGCTTCTTCCCCCCGACGACTAGAGGTATCGATAAGGGTTTCCTCTTGCTACTCTTTGTCGTGGCCCCTCCTTTGGCTTTGGCAGCTCTTTCCTCAGCCGTATTCCTTTGCTTGACCACAGATTGATGTGGTAGAATCAATTTGTGTCCCAGGAGAGTGGCATTCCTGTTTAGGTAAGAAGCTGACCTATCCCTTCCCGAAATGGCCTCTATCTCCGCGACCATCTGAACCAGGTGATCATTCTCCACGACCGCAAAGCCACCTGTCGCTAGCAAGGAATGGAAACACATAAGAAGAAGCATCTCAGTCAGATGGAAATTATAAATAAGCTTCAACTTACAACCAGTGGTGAAGCGGTGGATCGAAACGGTGTCATCCTGAACGAAGAACCATTCCTTCTTAAACATGGTGAACTTTGAATACAAGTCCAAGACCGGCTTGAAGGACACGGCTGATTCCAAGCTGATGTATGGAGACCCCTTCTTGTAACCTCTCAAGTTATATAGATACCGAACCTCTCGGTTAGAAGGGGGACGTCCGTACTTTCTCTGGAAAATCACGAATAGGCACACCAAGATAGCGTAGGAGTTGGGCTGGAGCTGGAAAGGGGTCACCTTCAAATAGGTGACGGAGCTAACTATCCAAGCATTGATTGGAGGAATGGCCCCACACATGCAGTGGTACCTACTATAAGCGAAGTATCCTTCAGGGGGGTTATATGGCATGACCCCCTTCCCTGGCAACAACATGCATGCTCTATCAATCCCAAAGGACCGGGAGATAACATCAAGCTGCTCCTCTCTAAGAGAGCTAGGAAAGCAGTCAGGCGGAGAAATCAGAAGCTCTTGGGGACCATACCCATCAACTAGCGATCTCGGGGTGGGTCCACGACTTTCCGGACCTGGCTGAGCTGGGGGCACTAAAGCGGACTCTCCTTCGTCCTTGGATTTCCTCTTATCTGATCGAGTTTCCACTTTATGAGACATTTATCTGCAACACAAGAAAGTATATCGTTAAAACGGAAGGTATAAACATGCAAGTATATGTAGTCCGAAATTTCACTCCTAATTTAAAACATAAAAGTTCAAATATATAAGGTTCATTCGGCGCTCAAACCCCCAAGTCTCATTCGGTAATTCAAAAATGAAAATTCATTCGGTATTCGAACCCCATGTTTCATTCGGTAGCCCATCATAAGAACTCATTCGGCAGAAGAAAACTCACCTGGTCCGGCAGTTAGGTTTGATTCGGCACTTGGTTGATTCGGTATTTGATTGATTCGGCACTTGGTTGATTCGGCACTTGGTTGATCCGGTACTCGATTGATTCGGCTATCTCAAAACGATAAAGGAATAGCGAAGGCCTAACACCCCTATTTATAGATGAACGCAGGATGACCGGACCGGGCGATTCGGCACATATGACCGGATGGAAACATCCAAGTTAAAACAAAGTACGCCATCTGCATGCACATGTCCTACTTTGGGGGGCAAGTGTTGGGTGTGCTTCGACCGGTCCTATACCACCGAACCAACCAACTTCCCTCCTACCACCGAACCAACAATCTTCCCTCCTACCACTGGACCAACCATCTTCCCTCCTACCACCGAACCAACCATCTTCCCTCCTACTGTCGAACCAACCATCTTCCCTCCTACCACCGAACCAACCATCTTCTCTCCTCCATCACCGGACCAAACTCCACCTAGCCACTATGGACCAACCTCTACCGGACCAACCCACTTCCATGCATCACCGAACCAAGGCCCTGCCGAACCAACGTTGCCAGGCCAGATTACATTCAGCCCAGGCCCACCAGCAGCTATATACGTCCAGGACCCCTGCCACCAGCCTCACTCTATAAATAGAGGGGCAGGGGTACAACAATGGCAGACAAGTTTGAGAGCTCAGGCACGGATAGAACTTTAAAACAACTTTCAGTTACTTGTAATCAAAGCTTTGTACTTGTAATCTGAATAGAAAAGGAGAATAACATATAAAGTGGACGTAGGCACATTCTGGCCGAACCACTATAAATCTGTGTGTCTTTTACAGTTTAGTCCATTTATTTTATATATTCGCATGAATCACCCAAATCGCTAAGAACCATATATAATCAACTAAATCATACGACTTGGAGGTGTTTGCCCATTTTTTGTGCAAACAGTTCAACTACTGAGATCCAAAATTAATATACTGGTCATGAGGCGCCCATCGGACGTGCAATCTTAAAGTCTGTATCATTTTGAGTCCAAATCTCAAGCACCTATAGGTTTTCGGATGAGGCGCCAGTATAAACATCAGGGAGATGACTAGTAAAATTCATTGTGTAATCTTCGATATGACGCTGAAAATGTTTTAGATAAGCGGCGGCATTCGCATGGTCTATGGGAGACGAACGAGAATGAGAAAGAGTACGTTTATTAAGTTTATAATCCTTTAAATTAAGCTTCAAGAATACCATTATACTTTTTTTATATCCAGAAACAGGGGATTCTGGTACTTGACCAACCTTACTCATTTTTGATTAAACACTATCCCAGAATAGAGGAAGCTCCTTCTCTAAAAGACTCTGGTCTATGATTGGTTTCGGGGATGATTGAGGGATTGGTATTGAATCATTAGATGATGACTGCTCATCGGAGGAAGAAGACAAATAAGCATAAGCATGAGTACTATAAGATCTATTATGTTTAGGGGTAGAAGACTTTATAGCTAGTGCTAATTTTCTCTCACGGACCATAAGATAGTGATTGATTCGATGAGTCATCTGATGAGTGATTACAAACACCACCATCCTCTTCTGACGATGAATCACTGGCCGCCAGCATTTGACTTTGATAAGCTTTTGAGGATGAAACATACAATGCACCACAACGATCACAGAAATGAATGTCTTTAGAAAAACCACCCACTATTATCATCTCCATTATGTATTCTCTTGCAAATTTGAAACTGGAATGGAGGGTTCCAAATTTCACCCATTCCAGGCCATAACTAAGACAACTCATATAATAAGGCTCAGGTAGTGACAGATCACTTGATCTGAACAAGACTAGCCTATTACCCTCATCACTGGATGAATAAACCCGGATTAACCTATAACTTGGGGGATGTATATCCTTTGAGATATGACACTCTTGCATCAGTTTCTTATCAGCATCCTTGCGAAAAAATATTGATTGACATAGATAATTGGAAGCATATATATTACTACCATTTTTTATTAAGTCAATTAGATAAAACTCACGAAATGGATGCCGAGGATGGATGTCTACTATAGGCTTCCAATCAGGGCTATTGGATCATTGAAAATTACAACCATGTCTTAGAAAATTCAAATATCAAAAGTCTCAAATGAACAACTTCATTCACAGCTCTTTGGAAGCATGATTAAGTCTCAGATGCCTCAAGATAAACAACGACCAGCCTATCTTTAAACAACGACCAACCTATCTTTTTGTATAGGACAAGAGCCATGCCCCTAGCCTTTAGACGAATCAAGGATGACCTCTCTAAGGCACCTGTGTTAATGCCCAGAAGAACCACTACGGCTATACATATCAGCGGAACATTCTTATCGCAGAAGAACGGAGAAGGAGTGCTTTTTGGAAGTGAGACAGACAACAATTTTCATAGAGAGTGAGCATTAGACCTGATTAAACATCATCAGTGAGAAGTCACGTCTTGCTTGCTAACACAATATCTTAAATTAAGTAGTAAATGGTAACTTCACCACATCCATTCGCCTTGACCGGATCATAGCATTAGCAGAGTCCACAACCGATCGGCCTTCTATCCGACTTCCTTCGATACAAGATTCCGAAAGGATGGATCCTATTACTTTGGAATGGAGCGAAGGTGCACCACTTTAGTCAACTCGAAGAAGAGGAAACGGAAGCAAACTTTCGAAAAGATTATTAGGCGAGGGGCGCAAGCGGACTGCCTTAGACCAGTCCTTACTTTACCTGATTGCATAAGAGACTAGGTCCGTCTGGCATGGAGGGCAGCGAGACAACTCACTTCGAGAGCCGAGCTACCAGTCACCTAAAGGGATCCCGCTTTTTGGAAATAAAAAATGGCAACTGAGGAAGCAGCCCTTATTATACCACTAACGGACCCGTGGATTCCTACTTCCCGGGAATATTAGCTAGCTGAGATGAAGCCATCTGTATTGCGACTTCGCCAAGAAGAAGTGGACGATAGAACTAGAGTAGAGTCCGATGTTCTTTTTGATATAGCTAGACGCCCTTCCCTTCTACTAGCGCTACTAGGCTCGAAAGCCAACTCACTTTGAGAGCTAGTCGCCTTAGTCTCTTTAGAGGAGCTCACCAGCCAGAAAGAGGCCAGAGGTTTCATTATAGGGAAAAGTTCTGGATCTTTCTTGTAGGCCCATCGAGTTGGCAACCCAGATTAACTAAACACTCGCGTCCCTTAGGAATTTTTATTAGTTAGGTGCGGCCTAGTTCTCCTTAGCAGCTAGGTGCATGGCGAGCGGATAAAACTTCGAATGTTTTCATTGGTGCATATGAATAGGATTACCTTAATCATGAGGTCGAAGAAAGGATTGACGGCCTGTTGATCAAGGAAAGCCAAAATGAAGTCTTACTTCTCTAGCTTGGGTTGTCTTCCCGGATCCCTGCTTCTGCTTTTTGTTGTGGATCTGCTTCTCCAGTGATGGGCGAGAGAACACAGCGAACAGTGCACATCTTGCCTTATCCACTTCTGAATCTTCAGGAAAGATTCACTAGAAAGCAGCTTGCTAAGAGTGGCAAGGAAGAGAGAGAAATCCCCATTTTTAGGGGTCTAGAGGAAGAAGAAGCCATTACGCAACAAGCCCCTGCACGTACCTATGGGATAGGGATAGGCAACAGATTGATTGGTTGGGGGTGTCGTTATACGCTCTCGTCACCCTTATCCTGTCCTTTACCTATCTATTTTTCCTAACGAGCTTACAGCGTACATACGTACATAGGCTCATTCGTTGAGTTATCAACGAAGAGTGAGAGTAGTGCAATGCCACCAGTCAACAATGAGGTAAAAAATCATTCAATGCTTCTATTGTTCTCTGGTATCCACGTTGTGAAATCCGTAAGAAGTCCTATAAAAGTATATTATTCCAGATAGGATACTACACAAAGAATAGGGTCCTGGATCGTCTTCCTTCTTTGAGTAGGGGACATGCCATAGTATAAGGAATAGGGGATTAGCAATTGAATCAGAATAGGCTGCATAGTTAATCCGATAGTTAACCACTGTTAGCCTTTCGGAATAGAAGGAACTCTTTGCAGTAATAATTGTCTAAATAGGAAGGTCAAGAAGTTACAAAATAGGAACTCTGACAGGGCAAGTTCAAGCACCTCGATTAAATACTCATCAACAACTGTATTGTGTCGATGAGCCTCACGACCTAGATGCTCCATCCATTTCAATGCTGTTTTTTTCCATTTTGGTGACTAAAAGAATGAGGTCCCATACCATGCTACTGCCTTGACCTGGGTTCTTTTCCTCACATCGGATTCTGAACTGGAAAAAGGAAGCTTGCAAGATTGCTTGGTACCCTTTGCACTGTTTGTACGCCTTTTCCCCTTGGACAGATAGCGTTGGGAAGGAGAGAAGGAATTCTACCAGCTCCTATCTATAAAGAAAGGGCAGACTGGCATAGAGACCTTAGAAAGCACAGACAGCCACTGCTTCTTTGCTTGCTTGCATGGAATGAATAGGCTTACTGACTGGCTTACCTACTTGAACTAAAAAGCATAAAGCGAAAACCGAATGCAGTTTAGCAAACCCCAATGGGAATGGAAAACAAAAAGTGAGAGGACAGATTGGTTTACCGGCTGTGTACCCTTTTTGAGCCTTGGAACTCTATTGGAATGAAATCAATTGGCACATTCGCAACTAGTTGAATCAAAGCATTAGTATTGGTGGGCTTGAATACAGGGGCAAGAGCACCCACTTTATGAGCCAATGTGTCCATTATAGAGAGAGGGGAGTTCTTATTAGGAGAGGAATATACGGTGGTCTCAAAAGTAAGAGTGATAGAAAGCTAGCCCAGGTAAGATCGTATCCCTTTTGATAGAGGTTCTTAATCTCCTGGTCGTAAGGAAGAAGAAGACAAATTTCAGTCCACTGGTCTATAGCTGTAGTAGTAAGCCTGTCAGGAAGGTTCTATTAAGCAAACCAGTAAGTTAGTGATTCAAAGTATAGCCCTGGTGCTGGTGTATGAGATATTGAATTCTTAGTGAAAGCAGAATCAAAATCCTAAGTTAAGTAAGCCAGTCCCACGGCTATGAATTTCATAAATTAAGCAAAGGGCAAGCATTTGCAAATGAGAATTGACATACATGTGAGACAAGAGGCTTTGTAAGGTCTAGTTAAGACAAAACCTGGCCTATTCTTTATTTTCCCCTATAGGATTCCGTGGAGTTTTTATCCAATCGACCCTCTTTCCCCCAATTATTATACTAGGCAAGATATGATCCTTGAAATATGGATAAGCCCGGAAATCTAATCAGGCTTAAATTGATAGACTCCATGGATGGTCTAAACTCTGGTCTTCACTTGCTTACTCTAAGACAGTGCCCTCGAATGACCTAGGGCCCCCATCCAGGACATGTAGATAAGATTTTTTTAGCGTAGAAAGGCAATAGGAAGAACCCTATATCTAAATCTAGCATTTCAAAATCATGCTCAAACTTCGAAAGGCGCTAAGGAATACGAAGTGAGATGATTTCCGCCGAATAGAATGGATGCTAAAGTGATTGATCAATCCCTAATTAATATACTGGTCTTACTAGCTAATTAGTAGCAACTTCGGAAGAAGGAGTTGGATTAACTAGTTGGAGCTGGTTTCAGTATGCCTGGGGCCTGAAGAAGGAGTTGGATTACGAAGGAGCTTTCTTCTGTGAATGTGAAACTAGATTCTCCTCTCACTTCACTACGTTCCCCGGAACTACTTGGCTCCCTGTCGGTTACTGGGTTCTCTCCCTAGTTGATTGGGGTAGTTTTAAGGCATATTTCAAATTACTCTGCTATGTTTCTTCGCTACCCATAGTCATGATTAGTTGGGTGAGTAATTTATACTGGCATCTCTCCCGGAAATCTCTTTGTCTATGGAAAGATCTCTTTCGTGGCGCACCTTTTCTGACCTAAGGTGCTTGCCTCGCAAAGCCTGGTGAGTTCTGGGTATGTGGCTGGTCTCTTTCACAGAACATGGAGAGACTCAAACATAGAGAGAGCTTCTGCTTTAGACTCTAGTCTTTTGTCTCAAGCTGTAGTAACAATGAAGTACTTTCCAGATGTGGGAAATGAAGCCATGAATGCACTCGTAGGGAAAAGGAAGTCTTGCGATCGGACTCGGGAGTGGCTTTGACCTTATGGCTTTGGCCTGATAGGAAGAATTTCGATATGTATGATTGAACATCATAGTTATTGCATGGATGATGCGGCATATGTTCGACTGTAATGATAAGAGAAACAGCTCACTTATGATGAGCTCCCCTCTCCCTATTGGTCGAGTAAACCCCCTCTCTCTATCTATCTGGTCTTAGGACTTGTAGGAGTCATGGACTTATGTACTAATGTTCATCGATGACTGAACGTATACTAGGCGCCTAGTATACCAAGTCTAGTATTTTAATTGGTACGACAGAGTCAATAGTCACTCTGTCTAGGTTCTGAGTTGAGTTGAGTATAGAGTGAATCGAGAGAAAGTCAATACACACTAAGGTGCGACTAAGCAACCTATCTCTTCTATCAATAGTCACTGGTAATCAACAATATCAAGTACGAATAGTAGAGTACCGAGCTCAGGCCCAGTACTATTAGTTGAGTTTAGTTGATAGTTTAGTTTAGTTGAGTTTCGTTTAGTAGAGTTAACCGAGAGAGTTAATACACGTAGTTGAAGCAATAGGCCAGGATATTAATTCCATTCTATTGCTGTAAATTAACTGGGACTCACTACAGACCGAGTTAGCGAACTATGTTGCAATAATCTATTGATACTTTGTTGGATTCACACTTTCTTATTACTAAAGAATACCGGGCCAGTATATTAATTTGGGCTTATGAGTCATGTGTTGCTATAGTCTTCATCCATAACCGCTTACCCGGACTGATTATTCACTGACTAGTTCTTTCCTTTCTATTTTGTTGCGGTCGGTCGATCGAACAAACAGAGGTTGGAGGGATATAGACTCATCACGAGAAAGAGGCTAGGGTGGTCATCCATAAGTGCTCCTTATCCGACAATTGGGGTTATAGAAGGCGCAGCCCGAACACCTACGCACATCTCTAAAACCCTATATGCATCGGCTTCCTCTAAAGATGGTCTGTATCTCGAGAAAGAGTTAGCATAGTAGATAGGTAGACTATGACTGGCTTAACGATTTACCTCCTTATCGGTCTAAGAAGAGTACGTCCCCTCCCTAGCCTTCCTTCTGAGCCAGAATCAAACTCAGATGTCGGACTATGATTGGGCCCCGTAGACTTAACACCCACCAAATATCTTTTTGATAACAGCTAATCCTAACTTGAGAATAATCATAACAAGGCAAACGCAAGTATATATATTCATTCAGGAGTGTAACGCCCAATAAGAATGAGAATACCGGTAAGGAAATAAAGCTCGCAAGCACCTTAGCAGCCGAGCCATTACTCCCCTGAATATTGTGGGACTGCAATATGATTAATTATAATTCTTACCGGTAGACGTATCATATTCGTCAAAGTGTAATAACCAATGAGAAAGCCTCTGTGAACTGGTCGTAAGACCTACGGTGCTTGCCTACTTTGGTCTACAGACTGAAGGTGTGTAGCAGTCTGTTCTCCTCTATAGAGAAACTATAGAGAGCTTAGCCCCGAGAGAGATGTTGATTCTTTGCTTAGACTAAACGGGAGTTGGGGGTAATTCTAATCATCCTCATTGAGCCACATTCGATCTCCATCCGGATAGACACCATGTCGTTGCTTTCGATTATAGGTTGCGAAGTCAGCTTTGTTAGACCGGTGTGAACCCCAACAAGATACGTAGCAATTCGGATATGTATGGCGTACCGAACGTCGAACTCTCATGACTTGATGAGTAAGATAATATACCTTGGCTTCTTGTTGCTATAATCTGCATTCCTAAACATTAGAACAACAATATGTCCATAGTTTATCCCCATATATTAATTAAGGTGGAGGTTTGTTGTTCGCTAACGCACCCGTCTTACCATTTTTCTTTCTCTGATTACTTAAATGTTTATACTGGACTTGGTATCCCAATATACGCTATGCACCTCTCGTTTCTCTTCCCGAGTTGTATACTGGATCGGTCCACGCTCACTTCTCTCGCCTAGTTTTTCTCCGCTTCCTGTCTAAGATAGAAAGGAAAGGAGTATAACGAGGGAACAATAATACCGGTAAGGAAGGCCGGCTGGATCGATAACAGCAATAACCAATAGTATTGGTCAAATCCAGTATAAACATTCGGCTTGTAATATAATGCGTCGAAGACCCCATCCTTAGATTGTTTGTCTTACCGGGGCACTACGCACCCGACATCCTTCATGGATAGCTGAGTCTCCTCTTAAGTGACTTCCGTCCCCCCCCCCCCAATTAATATACTAGGCATTGGGATTTCATTCTAGGGATTTTGAAAGTGTTGACCTTCTTGCCCATCTGATTGAATGCATTGCGGCTTGTATCACCGCCCCCAAGTTCTCGGTCTCCATCAATTGGGGGGCTTGAGGGCTATTTGAGGATCCACTTTCCCCTATCTGTTTGTTCTTGCTATGGAATTTCCAGGATCCTTATCAAAGCTTCTAGTAAAGGAAGGCCACTCGAGATGTGCTAAGCTGGATTTGACTCACCTTTGTTTTGCTGATGATCTCCTGTTATTCTGCCAAGGCAATCAAATCAGCCTCTTTCATTAAGTTTTTACTCCTTTTCTGCTCTCTCAGGGTTGATGGAAAATCCTGACAAAAATGAATTTCTAAGTGCTAGGGCTAAACACAATGTTGAGAACCGGCTTCAAGGACCTTGCCCATCAAGTTTCTTGGAGTGCCCCTTATCTCTACTAGACTCACAGCCAGAGCCGGGCTATTAGATGGCCTTTCATTGAGAAGATTACCAACAGGGTTGAGGACTAGCAAACAACTTTCCTATGCGGGTAGACTTTAGCTCATCAGATTAGTGTTGTTTAGTATTCAGGTTTACTGGAGTAGCATTTTCATTTTGTCCAAGGAAGTGTGCAAGGTTATTGACCAGATCCTCAGATCTTCCCTATGGCATGGTGCAGTTGGGATCTCTAAGGCTGCGTGGCTTGGAACATGGTCTGCTGAGGAAGGAGGGCTTCTTAGACACTAACCTTCTATAGAACAGCACTTAGAAGAACAGCGTATAGCGAAATGCTGCTAGTATCCGCTGCAACCGAGAGCTAGGAGTTCTTTGACAACCGAGAGTATTGAATGGCCTACCGATAAATGTTTCTCAAACGAGATAAGTCATGAGTCAAAGAGGAGTCATTGCAAAGGAAAGGGGCTGTTGAACTGGGGACTGCCTTCTTGTAAGAGGCTAGATGGAACGAGAAAGATTCGCTTTTAGCACCTAGGTATATTGGGGTTTTGGAGTTCGCCAATTCTCTTGTGAATGAAGCTGGTGCTCATTGTTCCTATAGTAAGAAGAGTCAACCAGGGAAATTCCCATTAGGAAGTGCAAGGGGCCCGGCAGATGACTTCCTTAGTCTAGTTCCGTGTTGTTCTTATTAAAAAGAAGAATCGCAGGAAGAGCGGTTAAGCTCCGTCAAAACCAAGGGTATCGCTGCTGCTTCTGGTGCCATTGGAAGGGCGCCATTTGTTGTTTTTAATCTTGGCGCTGGGAGGGCGGTGAAGCCAGTCTTGTGGAGCACCTTACTTTCCCTAAGTACACTGGTGGTGTCCCATTTTCAATTTCATAGCTATATGCTTGCTTTTCACAGGCAAGTCGGCCTGGTTAATACTTGCCTTTGCTAGAGGTGTGAAGCGTAGCACCACCTGTAAGGAGTAAGATTCCGATCTGGGGGAATATCATTTTCAAAGCTTTCTTGTGGTGGGTTTTGTCCCTAATGAGATGGGAAAGCAGCAAGCCAAACCCCCGTTATCTTAGACTCTTCAGGGGGATCGTGTCATGTCAAATTCATAGCTAAGCTGACCATCTATCTGCCTTAAAAGCAAGGGAAAACGGGTTCCAGCAGTTTGGTTGAAACTCGGAATTAGGTAGTAAGTAAATACTTAGGCTTTTTCTTTCTCAATTGATTTTTAATTACATGACTGGCCTTTCATCGGTGGCCAAAAGGTGTATCCGTATTTATATTTGCTTTCATTTTCGTGCTTATTCCAATTGTTGGTTCAGTTTATGCATGGCGAAAAGGAGCATTAGAATGGTCTTCACTGAATATTCAAACAACCAAAAAAAGGAAGGAGCGTAGCGAAACTATTGAAACAGATATTAATTTGGTTAATTTTCCATCCCCTGAATTCTGTTATTTCAACTACATCGAATGATCTTTCGGATTGGTTAAGACTCCCCAGTTTATGGCTATTCTCTATGGTAACAGTTGGAGTTGGTGTTAACATCACTAACCGAGATTCATAGGGCTCTCGAACGACTCGGTCTCTATCTCACTGGCTTGTCCTAGAATCCGTGGAACCCGTGTCAGACAAGGGAGCATGCCTCGAGGAAGCGATTTCCCGGGAGAACTCTTAGGGGAGGACTGCTATCCAACCAAATTAGAATCACCTGCTTTCGATTTGAATACCCCTGCTCTCTCACCGGTTTACGAGCTTGACCTTTTTACGCCTTTCTCCTTCTTGCCCGTCACTCACTTTTTTGAGAATTTTCAAAGTCTCTCCCCCGTAACGTAAATAGTAAGCCCAGGTGGCTCTTCTAAGAGGGACAAAGAGCTCATTTACTTGATACTTGAAAAAAAAATTCAATAGAACAGCTTTCAAACGAACTGGATTGCTTTTTGAAAGACTTTCACTTGCTCTCGGGAATGGGAATAGCAGGAATGGCAGTTACTTGTACGAAGGCTAAGGGGTACTGAGATTACAGAGACAAAATGACTTGCCAAAAGACTCAAACTACAAACTGCTGACCCCTTTCACCTAGATGCCCTCTTTTTCTCTCCAACCAATTGGGATCGGATTCCAAGACCGGGGGCAATACGCCTATGTTATACAGTAAGACGTTACTCGTTTTACAAACCTTCTCGCGGCGCCTTTTTTTACATCAAGTGGAATAAAGCAAGCACTTCTATGCTCTGGTTTAGAAGCCTATATAGGCAATGTAATTGTTGTTGTGTATAAGTCTAAGTTCGATTCTTCTATTGCCATTTTATCTACCCGTAGTATACTAAATAAGGAGATGTACTACCGAGCGTAAAAGAGCTAACAGGCATGCGGCTAACTAGAATTCTTTTTTCAGGTACTATTTTTAAGGCTACATATAAGAAATAGACTTCCTCCCCTATAGTTTTTATATGGATACGTGGGACAACTATAATATACTTTCCTTCAGTGATTTCATACCTTCTTCCTTATTTTGATCATTTCTATCCTTCCATATTAGGGCAACTAAGAAGAGGGGGTATGCGGGCTTCTTTCGCTTGAGTTGTTTCAGTGTGCCGTCAGATTTTGAATGTGATATCCCGGAATTTCAACAAATTTAAAATGTGATAATCTCTTAATTTAAATTATTTGAAATTGATAAAATTGTTATTTTCAAATATAAATAACCAAATAATAATAATGTGATGTTTTAATTATGGCTATAGATTGATTTTTAATAAGAATAATTATTTAATTTGTGTCAATTTATAAATTTGATTTTAAATAGACTTATCATTTTCAAATTTAATAAGTATTGTTTAAATATATACATATGTATTAAGTTGTTTTTGAATGGAGTAATCAATTTCAAACTTAACGACGTGTTTATTAAAAAATATAAATGTTTGAGTTGATTTTTAAATTAGATTATAAAAGTGAAGTTTGAATTTGAATCTGGATTTAGATTTTGAATCTTTAAAGATTATTATTTTATTTTACTTTAACATGAAATGTATGAGTAAAGTTTTTATTTAAATAAGATTTTGTCTTATATTGTTTTCCTAAAGAGATTATTTATATAAATTTAGAAAATATTTATTTAATAGCAAATAAATACAATAGTTTTACATTAACATTTAAAAATGAATTTAATATATTTTCATGTGATTTTAGTTAGAATTTAATGGATTTTCATTTTATTTCATTTAAAGGTTATATGTATATATATTAAGAAAAGCATTTAAGATATATTTATTAATTAGGAAATTCAACTTAAAACGCTTTTAAATAATTTTTAGAACAAATGAAAATTTAGTAATTACATGTGCTAACTTTATATGCATGTTAAAAACATGTGTTAGGTAATTAATTATTTTAGATGACAAGTCTAAGTATGTTAACAAGTGGCATAATTCATTTTCTATTTTCTTTAATCTAAATAAATCCTAATTCAAATCTATATCTTCTCTTCTTCAATTTTTCTTCGATACACTTTTCACATTTGCCAAAAACAAAATAAAAAAATACCAGAAAATTATCAAACCAAAAATCTCTCGAACAAATTTGCAGTTGCTCTTTCAAAACCCTGTAAATCTTTTGTCTTAGATCTGAACACTTTTCAAAACCAATCTGAAATTTGTTTCTCTGTAACCAATTTAAACTTCAAACCAGATTTTTCAAACGTAATGCAATGCAAACACTCCTCAAACCAAAACTGAAAACCCTGTAAAACCTTTCACAAATTCGTGGCCAAATCTGTTAACATTTTCCAAACTCTAGAATCTTCAGCCTGAAATCAAATTAAAATCAACTCTGCAATGTTTATTTTCCTGTAACCTCCTTATACCAAAACCTGTTAACCTTTTCAAATGCAAAGCCTATAAACACTCCTCAAAACATCAATCCCTGTTAACAAATAATGTCTGTAACCATCTTTCAAGTGTTCATGCAAGTAAATCTAGGTCAAAGCAAAAAGTTTTTAAAGCATTTCAAAGTTTTTAAAGCAAGCACTCCAGTTTTAAAGTATGAAAGCAAAATCAGTTTCAAAGTTCCAGTTTTTCAGGCTCTAGTCAAAACTGCTTTAACTCTCTACCTCTTTAATTGGTGAGTAAACATTTATTTAAAAGTTAAGTAGGTAAATGGTTGTTGCATATGAATTTCTGTGATGAAGAGTGTTGCATGTGTATCTTAGTATAACCTCTGTATATAGGTATCTAGTTTAAGCATGCATGTTTGATAGCCTGGTTATACCCTGTTTATAGTTCAGAGTTTAAATTTGATCAAAAGTTCAAAATAGTATCAGCTGCTCTCTGTAAGATTTTTAAATTCAAACAAGATTTTTTGTCTAATCCTAATCTAAGTTTTGAAAATATCATTAAGTAAGAAAAGTGGGAATATCATCTGAAAATTTGAAAAAAAAGCACTAAATATTTTAAACATGTTAAAAATCAAACATATTAAATTGTTGATTCAAGTATTTAATTTGAATCTAACTTGGGAAATATGATTTTTAAGAAAAGAATCATAATATTTAAAATGGTATTAAGAGTGCAGTGCATCGTTGACCAGAATTTGGATTTTTGGGCTTTTCTGGTAGCCGGTGTATTTCTGGTGGTCGAGTCCATTACTCGAGGAGGTCGTGGTGTTGAGGTGACTAGCAAAAATGGCTGAAAGGTGGTTAATCCATCGCGGCGATCGGTATTGCTCAATTTTGTTTTTAAACCCAATCTTGGTTGTGGTCAGAATTGGGAGGATGGCATCACCTATGGTTGATCATGTGGGTCGAGGTGGAAGGGTTTGGTTGCGTAGGTGTTCGGCAAGGTGTGGACGAGGTGGTACATCCTTTGATGTTCAAAATCGATGGGGCGATGTGTTTTTCTGGCAGTTGTTTGAAGTTCCAGTTTCAACTGGACATCTAGATTTGGAATCATGGCTTGTAGTAGCGTGATGATGATTGTGATGGGTTGCTGGAGCGATCGTGGGTGTGCAGGAGTTTCTGGCGATGGTCGGAGGATCATCGTAGGTGGTGCAAGTTGCACGGTGGTAAGGTGTGCCGGTGGATGTTTTAGTTTTTGGGATGGCAGTTGTCTCGGGGAAGACTCGTGTGGATTTTGTTTTGGCTCGAGTGATTCCTAGGGTCGTATGCAGGAACTTAAGTAAAACTGTTAAACTTTTAACAGTTTCCGGATTTTTAAACCAAACAGTTTTAAAATTTAAGTCAAACTATTTTAATAAGAAAAGAAGAGGAAGAAGTTCTTGGTTTGAGCTCAGGTACATATGGGTTAAACCAAAGCAAATATTTAACCAGTTTTTATTTAAATTTAAAATAAAAGTAAGTTTTTAAAACTTTAAATAATCAAGCTAAATCAATTTCTTTAAATTCATTTCCTTGAAATGAATTGTTTGTACAAATAAATTTTATTATTTGTTTTAATGTTTTAATTTAAATCCTTCAGTTATTTTCAAATTTAATTTGAAATATAAAAAGGGAATTTATAAGGAAATGTTTTATCTTAAAAACTTAATACAAGTATGATAATAAATGGAGTAATTAAAGAGTGATTTATTAATTGAATTAGTTAATGATTAATAAATTATAAATTAACAATTAAGGATTTCAAGTGATTTATTAACTTACGATTAAGGATTGTTAATTAATAATTAGAAATAAGTAATTAATGACTATTTTATTTTAAAACTTAACTAATGATTTAATTTAGTAAAGTTAATTACAAAGATAAAATGTTTTTAAAGATAATGTTTTATCTTAAGGTTAATTAAGATTTTAATGAGTTGGGATTAATTAAGTTAATTAAGAAAGTTTAAGTTTAGTTAATTAATTTAATTAATTATTGATAAGGATTAATTAAGTAATTAATTAAAAATAATTAATTTAATTAACTAATAATTATGATTGATTAATTAATAATTAGAGATTAATTAATTTGTAATTAGAAATTAATTAATTAAGTAATTGAGGGTTAATTAAATCGATAATTAAGAACTACTTAATAAAGTTTTATTAAGTAATAATTAAGTTTTCTTCATTAAAAATAAAGAGATAATTAATCTATAATTAAGATTAATTAAGGATTAATAACTATTAATTGTCATTCAGGATTGATTAATTGGTAATTATGGATTAATTAATTGTAATTAAGATTGTTAATTAATAATTAAGTTGTATTAATTAATAATTAAGAGATAATTAATTAATTAAGGTTAATTAATTAATTATAAAGTAATTAGGGATTAACTACTTTTTATTAGAGGATATAAATTAATAATTAAGGTTTATTAATTAATAGTTGAAGGGTAATTAATCTATAATGAAGGATTAATTAATTTGTTTAAAGGGTAATTAAGGGAAGAATTACTCAGTTGTGATTAATGAGATGAATGTGATTAATTTATGTCACTTGGCAATTGATTAAGTATAATTACTTAATGAGATTTGACAAGAGTAATTACTTAAGGTAAGTAATTGATGAATTACTAGATGTAATTCATATAAGGGGAATTACTTAATGGGAAGTAATTTAAAGGATAATTACTTGGTAGAAGTAATTAAGGATAATTACTTGGTAGAAGTAATTAAGGATTAATTACTTGGTTTAATTAATCAAAGGATTTATAAAGGTAACAGAAGTTAATTAAGAAGTAATTAAGAATAGTTAATAACTGTTAGGATTAATTAAAGTTGATTAATGAGAGTAATTAATTGAAGTATAATTAATTAATGTAATTAACTAAGGATTAATGTAATTAATTACAGTTAATTAATTAAAGAAGTAATTAAAGGTTAATTACTGTAATTGTTTGTGAATAATTAATTTGGGTAAATTAATTAAGGCTAATTACTCAAAGTGATTAGAGAATAATTAATCAAGGATGATTAATTAAGATAATGATTAGATGGTGATTAATTAATTGTAATTAATTAATGGTTATGTAAGCAAGATCTATGTAATGAAAGTAATTAATTTAATTTATTTTAAATTAATTGGAGATGAAGTAATTAATTTAATTCATTATAGTGTGATAAATTAATCCTTGCTTATGTATGGATGGATGATATTGATTGCCTTGAATGGTTTGAGATCTCAGATATGAGATAAATAATGCTGTGTGGTATGGATGCTTTGATTGAAGTGAGATGATAATATGAATTATCTATTTGTGATGATAATGTGAATTATCTATTTGTGATGATAATGTGAATTATCTATATGATTTATGAATTATCTATCTGTGTGTATACAGATAGTAGAATTGAATTGTTTTAAACTTTAAAACAACTTGGACCTAAAAGATGGCGTTTTGGATTTCGATGAGACTGGGATCGGGTTTCTAGATTTGGATATCCGAAAACCACATCGATCCAAATTAACGATAGGTCGTGAATCTCAAGCGAAGATGAAGATTCAGAGTGCAAGGGTTATTGTCGGTAACTCTGAGGGTGATTCCAAAATGAGTGTAACGAGATAATGCCTTCGGTTTCGTTCGAACCCGGAACGAACTTGTATGGATTGAATGCTTTCAGAAAATCGTCAGGTGGACGATGAGAATCCTAAGAGATGTGTTCTCTAAAGGTAATCTTAGCCTCAGGCCTCATCAACTGGGAATGGCTAAAATAGGGGAGGTGCAGCAAGGCTAAGTGGGTAGCACCCAAGTAGGATGAGATGGACCCATGTCTAGAGTCCCTTTTTATTCGGCTGTGTGGGCAGTTGGTTCGAAACAACTGCGGGGTTGTCTTGTTCGGGACTATCCAGTAAGGGATGGTTCCGGCCTTGTGTTGTAGGGGATTTGGGGTGGATCCTCGGTACGATGATCTAGGCCACGTACTGTGACTGGCGGTAACCCAGTAGCCCTGCCATTGTATGGAATCCAATCTCCAATAAGTGTCGTACGTATTGATTGTGCCCAACTATGTTGGAAAGTGAGACGTAAGCATTCCAATTATTTCTGTATTTTACTTGAAAACCCTAGACCCTATTATAATATCACAGAATTTCCGATCAAATATTTTGGTTAGCGTAAGGCAAAAACTTACCCATGTTTATGTGTAGGAAGTCTTACGTGATACCTTTGTTTTCAAAGGTTTTCAAAGTTAAGAAACTTTAACCCGTTTACTCACACCAGACCCATGTCTGACCCGGAGTTTATTTCTATTTTATTAAAATCTCGAGTACTCAAATTTTTACGAGTAGCCAAGGGATTCAGGTTTTCTTTGATGAGTCCTGGAGGAGATATGGAGCAGGAGGCTTCACCGTTTATAGATATAGTGGTTTCGCTGTGTTTGAGTCGTATCTGTTTTCCTGTGTTGTACTTGAGTTGTAATAACTAGACAGGTGTTTATAACTGTCTAGTACGTGATGTATAAGCTGTGTATCTCTGATGTATATGAAACTATGTAATATCTTATGTGATATAATATAATTTATTCGTTCTGCTATGAGATTCTGATGTTGTTTAGTTCTTTCTTTCCTATCTTTTCTCTTTTATATCCCTTTCTTTCTTATTAATGATGCGTCATTCTGTGGAATGAATGGCGGGTCATTACATTGAAGGTGTTCAGTAACCATCAAAGAAAATGAATGAAATAGGAATTCTTTCTCTCAAAGCCTCACAGCCTTCGTCTTATTTTATTGCACTAGCATTCTGATGCAAAATGAAGGTGCTTGCGATTTCTATTACTCACGAGATGGCATGAGCATGTTCGAAAGTCGGTGAATCAGGGATAATCGTCTTAAGACGGGGAATTGACAATAATAGGTCTTTAGTAAAAGTGCAATCCCAACTCTCTTATCTGGTGCACCCTAGAGCTATTGCCAGATTTCATCTCAAATCGAGCTGCAGTTCATCTTTCCTTTCAAACCTAGCTAGGGAACAGGAGTTCACAATCACTATAGAGGGCCCAGGCCTAGAATAAGGCAGAGTCTCTATCTCTTGCTTGTAACTACTTCCAGTGGTGAATAACTAGTTCCATTGGCGAACCCTTCTTATATATATGGCTCCTCCCTCTGTAGAATCTTACCCTGCACCCTGAGCCACTAGCGCATTTTCTAGTTAATGATATCATCTCACTCTTGCAAAAATATTCGCATCTATCGCACATATTGCATGGGAACAACTGTTTTTTTCACAATTAGATGGGAGGATGAAGGTCTATAGCCGAATAACACGCCAACCACTCCGTCTGTTAGGGGAAACTCAAGTAGATATAGAACATGCTGGAGATAGAAATCAACTAGCTCAATCAATCATATGGATCTTTCAATGAGCGAAAAGATCAATTCCAAGTTCAGTCACAAGCAAGATCAATAGTGTACTTCGCGTTGACTTCCAAATGATTCCGAGTTTGATACCACTCACTTCCCTTAGGGCCATATAATCACTTTACCGCGGTGCCTACAAGACTTAGGAGGGAGGTTCTCTACCAAGGAAGCGCCAACCAGCGCCACAGCCGTTAAAAACCAAGAATCCAAATGGAATCAATTTTACTGGTAGCCTAGGCGAACTAACGGATGCAAGGCGACCTCTTCATGAGGTCCACTTTCGTCCGAGCGAAGTGAGGCGACTTCTCTAAGCCAACCCTTGAGCGCGTCTTCAAGGGAGGAAATGGAATCCGAATGGATGCAACACGCGTCTTTCACATGGCAAACTCACCTTAGTGAACTAGTGGCTTGGACTTCGTCCTTTGATTCGAGAGTTCGGGCTCCGAGTATATTAATTGGGAGCGCATAAATGGAATCGTAATTTGTAAGCAAGAATAGCAAGAAAAATAGCCTTATTAGATCATGTCCCAAACTCCAGTTAGCTCTTCTTTGTCTTTGTGGCCTGCCCAACGGGTACCCGCAAGGAACTATCTGGTAGATAGACTGGAACAGAGTCATTGCAGTCTTCATTCTTCTCTCATCCAGAGATCTCTAGTTTGGGGAGGGAAATCTTCTCGAATTTTAGAGAGTCACTCATTCTCCGACTCGGAATCAACCAATGTTTACACTGGCCGGATTGATGTGGAAGACGTCTGATCCAGTTTGTTACTGATCTTCAATTCACTCGTCCGGATGTTTACTTTCCCCTGGATCTCGAGCACCTATCCAAACTATTCCAAGTAGATGGAAAAACTATTTGATACCTATGGAATCAGATGCAAGCTGCTGGCAGTTGACCCAGATCGCCTATTCGAGTACGTAGCGACCCAGTTGACTATTAGTGTACAGATAGATATTTCTAAACAAGAAATTAATTGATGTAAACCCCCAAGTAGCTACCTTAAATTCATGTTCGCAGCTAAAACTTTTAGTAGTGGGAAAATTACTCAGTTTCTTAAATAATCTATTAGATAGACACCTATCTGGACAACTAGGAGAGTAATCTGACTCTTGCTTTTATCCCAGATTAGTGCTTCGTCGCTTAGTGCAGTTGTTCCCCGGAGTGAATGAAAAGGTGTTGCATTGGAGCCAGGTAGGCGCCTACTTCCTTCTTTGCGCTAGCTACGTACCAGTGATGCTTATCCTACGAAGTTAGAGGTGACCGAGATTTTTTATTCTATCCGGCCCGAGAAATTCTAGCGATATAAAATAAAATGAAATCGGGCATTCATTACCTTTCATTTTTTACATGCATTGGTAACAAGACTAGGAAAAAAAAAAGAATTTTCTTTACAATTGTAGTTCTTGTCATAAAAAAGCGCCCTTAGTTCAGTTCGGTAGAACGTGGGTCTCCAAAACCCGATGTCGTAGGTTCAAATCCTACAGAGCGTGATTCTGTCCTTGTTATGTCGAATCACAAAAAAATAACTTAACAAAGTGGAATTGCAACTTGCGTTTTTCCTCCTGGAACAAAAAATATGTGTCTGACGCACAAAGAAAATATTTTGCTGCGAATGAACAAGATATTAAGGAATTGTCCATATGTAAGATCATCATTATGGATGCGGGTCTTTTCCATAGAAAAAGGGAATCTTTTATTACTATAGAACCAGAAGTGATGCGGATCATTCAAGAATCGAAGTTGATTTTCTTTATAAAAAGAAGATATTGCTCCTCCATTGATCAAGAATTTCAGTCTTTGGGATGTATCACGATCATCCAATAAGAAAGGTTTCAATTTATTCAAATGAACGATTTGAACACCTATTGATTCTAACAACTGATTGCAGGGTTGATCATTCAGACTTTTAAATTCATAGATCTGGATCTCGGACCTACGAATGGGGGTATTCCCGATACTCACGAAGAAAAAGGGAAGTGATTTGGACAAAAAGGGAAGTGACTTGGACAAAAAGAGAAGTGACTTGGACAAAAAGAAATGAAGTGACTTAGAAAAATCTTGTTTGTCGATAGCCTCGGACCAATAAATCGAATATTTCTCATACGTAATCGATCGAACACTACTTGATAACGGTTCTTATGTTTAGAAACGAAATGTTCCAAATGTTCCTGTAAATTCTTGCTCCCATTGGACCATTTGTATCTATATGCATCAGGATCCCGATTCATGGATCTCTTGGTTCGAGAAATAAGAGGATCAAACCATTCTTCTGAGTCTCTTTCAAATTCAATAAATGTTGGTTGATCGTATATTTCATTACAGTTATATGATTCAGAGTATCATTTCCTATTTGATCCCTTTGAATTCGATATTCGAATTTGCGATTGGATCTATTCATTAAAAAGAATCGATTCAATACATTTCTTATGTACCCATAGATGCTATATTGGATTTGAATCATATTTCGGATCAATCTATATTGATTGACTGCCTCCATGATGTTGTTGCTAGCAAATACCACTGTTTTTAGTTTTGGATCTTCCAAATCATTCCCGCAGTTTATCCAGACCCATTTTTTTTGTCCTTCGATAATTCATTCTCCTCATAAAAAAGAGGAGGTAGAACCAATAAAGATTTCTTTTTCGATTCATCCCTTGAGCCTCATTCAAGAAATTTTTTGATCCAACCCGTAGGAATCAATAGGAAAGGCAAATACCCTATATACACCAGATCCGGCTCGGTTATTGATAGAGTGAATAGATTTGCCATTTCTTGAAATCTCTCTTCTGATTCAAAATCATGGTGTAACGTGCATTCCCCTTTGTTCCAGTTATGGAATAGATGAAATAAATCCAAAAATGGATTTTTTTTTTTCAAGAATGAAATCTTATTGGAACTGTCCATATCTGGTTCATCCTTCGGAACCATATCACATCCCGGATCTGATGAAATAGGATGAATTGAGACGGTATTTCATAATTACCTTGAATATATCAACCATTTCTTTATTTTTCGATCACCTGGAAGGGACAAAATAAACATCTTGTTTTTTCTTCAAAAATTTCTGATCTCTAGTGGACCGGATTCGAACCCAAATGAAGTTCTGACCATTTGTCAGAGAAAAAAGAACGAATTGATCTTGTAGGATTCCCAAGAAATTCTTCGATTTCTTTCAGAAGCAGATGAATAATCATCTGCTTCTCACGTTTCATGAATAGTCGGTTATTGATTAAGATCCAAAAAGGCATTTCGGGAATCGATCTGGTTCTATCTATATTCGTTCCGTTTGAAGAAAGGAAGGATCCGAAAGAATCGATCTTTCTTTTAGTTGCTGGATCTCCATTTGATCGATCAATGTGTGATATTCTGAATGCTCATTTCCAATGGAATCGAAATGATCTCTGGATTGATCAGAGGATCCTTTCGATTGGCTAGAATCCACTACTTGAACGAAAATAGATCTTGTGGAATCATATTGAATATTTGACAATACATTCCGTACCCTGCTAAAAAACCAATCCTTGTTTACCAACCACACATTGTCTAACCAAATCCAATTCCCTCTCGATACGATCCTCAAAAATCCGATTTGTGCTGATTCTTCCCCGAACTAACGAAGAGATCTTGGTGGAATTGCCACATATGAAATTGAGCATAATTTTGCAAAGAAATACCCCACTTGTTTCTCGAGAAGAGATGGGAAACGTGCTCAATATCACTTGATTGAATAGCTACCTCAGCTCCTTATTGTTTGAAGAAACCCTCCCCTTCAATTGGTCTTTTTTCACGAAAAGCAGATATGAGATAACAAATCAAGTCTTTCCCTAATATTTCGAATAGATGTCCCGAATTCAAGTTGATTATGTTTCGTTTCTTCCTCGAAGAAAGACGATCAAACAATTCCCAATCATGGTCCTTGCGGATCGGATCATCCATACAGGATAAAAAAAGAAACTCCAGATATTTGCCATCTTTCTCTTTGAATGAGATCTCAATTCCAGCTACAATTTCATTAGCTATCTTACAACTAGAATCCCTCTTTTTTCCTATCTGGTTCCTCCACCACTGCGAATCCCGGTTCGATTTAGGCATGATACACTTTTTATATTTGGGAGAACCCAAGTACTCTTGTGGATCCGTGAAATAACTCTTAGAAATCTTTTTCTCTTTTGGAAGATATAGGAGTGAAACAATCAATCTATTGATATTGGAAGACCAAAATGATTCTTCCAATATCTCATTTCTGGGTCCAATGGAATTCAAAGGTTTAGGAAGAAGCTCCATCAAATAGATATTTTTTCTTTCGACCGTCTTTCGATTGTTAATACGAGATATAAGGACCACCACTACATGTAGTACTACACCATTGATCGTGAAATATCGATTGCTTGTTGAACCCTATGAATCACGTGAAAGTAGGATTCTCCCAATTCGGGGGTCAGAGGGTTTCATAAAACATTCTTGGTGGAAAAAAAATGTGAGTGAAAGATCCCACTGAATCGAATCTGATCCATGAATCTAAGAAATAGTGAGAATTCTTGATCTCACTCAATATCTCTCTCAATTCAAAGATCCAGGATTTGAATTGATATCGTTTCTTTGATTCCTCCTAAAGATTTTCATTGATTCCTCCTAAAGATTTCATTTCCATTTGAATTTGGTTATTCACGATGTACAATGAGCCTTGTTAAGCATCCATGGCTGAATGGCTAAAGCGTCCAACCCATAAGTGGCAAATTCGTAGGCCTACTAAATGCACGCCAATAGGAACGTTCAATAAGTCTATTGGAATTGGCTCTGTATCAATGGAATCTCATCATCCGTACATAACGAATTGGTATGGTATATTCATACCATAACATATGAACAGTAAAAACTAGAATTCTTATCGATACCGGAACTCATAGGGAAGAAAATGGAGTTATGGATGGAATCAAATATGCAGTATTTACAGAAAAAAGTATTCGGTTATTGGGGAACAATCAATATACTTCTAATGTCGAATCCGGATCAACTAGGACAGAAATAAAGCATTGGGTCGAACTCCTCTTTGGTGTCATGGTAATAGCTATGAATAGTCATCGACTCCCGAGAAAGGGTAGAATAATAGGACCTATTATGGGACATACAATGCATTACAGACGTATGATCATTACGCTTCAACCGGGTTACTCTATTTGACTTCTTATAGAGAAAAGAACTTAAAGAAAAATACATAATAACACGGCGATACACTTATACAAAACTTCTACCCCGAGCACACGTAATAGAGCCATAGACAGTCAAATGAAATCCAATCCATGATATAATTTGATCTATGGACAGCATCATTGTGGTAAAGGTCATAATGCCATAGGAATCATTACCGCAAGATATAGACGAGGAGATCATAAGCGTCTATACCGTAAAATAGATTTTCGACGGAATGAAAAAGACATATCTTGTAGAATCGTAACCATAGAATATGACCCTAATCGAAATGCATACATTTGTCTCATACATTATAGGGATGGCGAGATATATTTTACACCCAGAGGGGCTATAATTGGACATACCATTAATTTTGGTACAGAAGACCCTATATCAATGGGAAATGCCCTACCCGGTTTGAACTATTGATTTACGTAATTGGAAGTAACCAATTGGGTTTACGATGAAACCTAGAAATCAATCACTTATCCAATTTGAGTACCTCTATGGGATAGACCTCAACAGAAAACTGTTGAGTAACGGCAGAAAGTGATTGAGTTAATTAGTTCCTCATAGATTTTTATTGACTCCAGAGATATGGTAATATGGAGAAGACAAAATTGTTTGAAGCACGCACAGAACCGGAAGCGCCCCTTGTTTCAAAGAGAGGAGGACGGGTTATTCACATTTAATTTGATGGTCATAGGCGAATTGAAAGCTAAGCAGTGGTAAGTATAAAGATCCTTTGGGGAGAAATAGAGATGTCTCCTACGTTACCCGTAATATGTGGAAGTACCGACGTAATTTCATAAAGTCATTCGGTCTGAATGCTACATAAAGAACATAAGCCAGATGATGGAATGGGGAGACCTAGGATGTAGAAGATCATACATGAGTGATTCGGCAGA